>OY039075.1:10047500-20047500 GCA_955850985.1 Elophila nymphaeata | reverse complement strand
GTATCTTTTGATTGGCTTGGCTTAGAAGTTTGATATTTTCACAGCTTAAAGGGACAATAGACCTGAGTATTTCATGTGAATTTCAGCTTGATACGTCCACGCGTTTTCGAGATAAAGGGTCTTGACAGACAGACAGACAGACAGACAGACGGACGACAAAGTGATCCTATAAGGGTTCCGTTTTTTCCTTTTGAGGTACAGAACCCTAAAAGTACAAAAACAAGTTTAGCTTTTTAAACGTTTCTGTTAGACTAATGATTAGATCATTGGTTTCAAATCTAGAGATCTCAAGTTTGATACCCCATTCAGAATGGGTAAGCATGTCTCTTGTGCTGATTAAAGCTTCCATATATCTGCGAGTTAAGAACTGTACTTTAGTTACTTGGTTTCATAATCATCATCATATCAGCCTAGAGACGTCCACTGTTGGACATAGGCTTCCCCCGAGGATCTCGAGCCCGATCTGTCCTGATATGGTTTATATTGTAAATAATACTTTATAGATTTATCGTTTTCAAAAGTTGCATACAATACCTATAAACGGTAAAAAAATGTAATAAAAGATAACAATTACCCAAAAAAAATTACAAATCTGGAAAGCTTTCAAGCTTATGGCAGAGTACTAATATTCAGAGCAAAGGCCAAAAGCCTGATTTTTACAGGAGGATAGTGGTAGAAATGCAGTTGACATTAGTCGGTTTTTATTCAAAGTTTCCGCGGCATACTGAACTAGGTCAGACGCCGAGCCGCGCTCACAAAGTTAGTGATTGAATAAGGTCCACCATTTTACATAAAGCCCACAATGGAATCATCTGCTTTTAGTTGCCGAGTCATTTGAATTTCCTATTCTATAGAAATGCAAATATAAATGAATCTTCTTGACTAATAATTTTAAAAAAGCACGTTGATATTCCAGTGACCCCAGAGTGGGGTCAGAGACGAAAGTTCTTGGCATTCCATGGATTCACCGTCGACTGTCAGATCTATCGCGTTGTAGAAGTCCAGGCACTACTTCTCGCCCGGCCACCATAAACTATTGGTAACGAGATCGGAAGGAATCTGACCACGAGATGCAACGTCTGCCGTATTGCAATGCAGAGGACACGATGCAGAGGACACGCCGTACGTAACGGTATGTAATCGATACTCGTGAATAGGTTGGTTTAAGATACGCTGATAAAATCTATCAGCTTCATAGATCAAAATACGGCGATACATCTGTCGCATGTCAGCCATAAAAACTACCGAATGAATTTTAATCGCCACATAATGGGTTTACGGACTTGAATATTTTTTCTTCTCATTTTTGAACGGATTTATAAAATAATAAAGAGACTGAAATATGTAAGGAGTGTAGCAAGTGGAAAGAAGTGAGACCTGCCCACTCCTATGGGAGAAAGGCATGACTGTATCTATGTATGTATTCTATACTAATTTTATAAAAAGGGAAGATTTGAATATTGTATGTTTAAAATCTACTAAACCGACATTAAAAAATCTTTTTGAGTAATCCCTAATAACGCCTATTTAATTGACATCGGTGTTATCGTAATCTTATTACTTGTGTGTCTAAAAGATCTCGAAATAGTTTCCTGAAAATATCTATACTTGAAACACTAAAAAGCAAAATAAAAAATACATAAATAAAAAAACCGCCTTCAAAACTCAAAACGGAGAAATAAAAATTTTGTTTATAAAAATCTAAATTAAACGCGAACAATGTCGTGACCGGAGCACTCACTGCTACGTTAGTGTCATAATATTCTTATAAAATAAGGGGAGTGGGCAGTACAAAACCATAAAAGTATTTATTAGACATAATAAAGCGACGCCCTCTTGGTGGAGTGGTCAGTATGGCTGCCTACACATCAAGCGGTCCGGGTTCGAGTCCTGGTAGCGGCAAATATTTGTGTGATGAACACGAGTATTTGTTGACGAGTCATGGTTGTTTACATATTTATTTAAGTTTATTTATAAAAATATCTAAAAATATTATGTATATTTAAAAAAATGTCCGTTATAAAGTATCCATAGCACAAGTTCTTAATGATACTTTCTTTGGACTAGATAATTGGTGTGAGCGTGGAAATATATTATTAATATATTTTTACTATATATTAATATAGATGGTGAGACCATTGTGTATGGTGACTAAGGTTGTCTTTAATCAAAGTAACTTTTACGTCATCTGGGTCCCGAGCCTGTTAAAGACAACGACCAATTCCATTACCAATGTGCACAAATGGTTGAAATCCATTGAATACCGATAATTGTTTCAATGGAGTTCAGCTATTCTCTATTGGAAAACCATAATCACGCATTTGATTACATTACCTACCTAAACTGTCATCTACAATACTAGTATTAACGATATCTGATCGATAATGAATCGAGCATTCATATTTCAGACACAACTTGGGGTCGGTCGGAGAGCTTTTGGAACCGGGTCCGTGGTCCCATCATAATTATTATTTTGAGTGGTATGTTGGGACTGCAAATAAAGACACAGTGCCTATCTTTATTCCTATGTCGTTAAAGTCCGGTTTACGTAAAATTTCATAATAAAAAATTAATGAGTTGCCCTAATTATGAGCTTTTTACGAATCAGTATATCTAGTAAATTTCCTACACGAAAGTAAATTTGTAATATTCGAAATGTAGAGCCATGTTGTAGTGTATTCGACTAAAATTTTAATGAAATTGGTTGACTAATCTCTTAGATATACTCAATGCCACATGGGCAAGGATTTTGAGGTCTCATAGTGCGCGTGGACGCACAGGGTCGTAAAAACCTAGTCAAAGACAATACTTAAGTGGGAATCGGAATTATGCGTACTCTTAATGAACGCACAGCTTAGTTAGCTAGTTAGCTATATTACCTTATTGCACAACGCACAGGTCAAGATGTCAAAAGCAATGTCCAGATGTCAAGAGTTTAAAGTTGATAGAGGTTAGGAACACAGGTTAGGAAGTAAAAACGTCGGTACATTCAACAATGTGAACTAGGCAACAGAATCGAACATATCATAGAGCTATCTTCAATGCAATGCGTTTACTTATCAAAGAGCCGAAAAACCTCATAGTAATGTTTGTGAATACCGGTGTAATTTTATTTAAATTATTAATAAAGGTTTAGATTATATTTTAAATTACGTTTACATATAAGCAAAAAAATATAATACATATACATTAATGATTTAAAAGAACATGCGCCTACGTAAGCTTGTCTTTCGAAATGAGGATGCTATTTTAATACACAGCATAATAATTCAAGTATCATGTTAGTATCAAAATTGAAGTATCGTGTAGGATTTATCCGCCTTAGGAGAGAAAATGTACAATTTCGGTAACATTAAACGGCGAAAGGAAATTTTGAGATTAATACCTAATATTTCTTTATGATTAAAATTTATAGGTAGATAATAATTATAATATTAAAAATAAATCGGTTTTTTAGTCCCCGGTCATGAATAGGATTGATGAACCCTTCTCATTTCTTCTTCATGATTGTCATATAAAACCGACTGAGGGAGTTTTTGACCCTGTGTACTCTTACATGACTCTAAAAGGTCGCTGGCCTAAGCAAACTGACAACAGTATTCCGAAGGAGAGTTGGTGACAGGCAGGAAGTTAGGAAGAAGACGAAAATTTTCAGTTCTAAGTGTGTGTTTGTACAATTTGATATCTTGAGTATCAGATAACGGAACGTTTAATATAATGCTATGAAGTTTGATAATTATGAGTAATAATTATAATAATTTCATTATCAGATAATTTAAATCGAATTAAAATAAAATTAAATATCGGGAGTGGTTTACCCTTGATTTTCCCGTATACCTAAACGACTCAAAAGTCGATAGAATTTTGATGTTATAAATGCACCTTAAATTTTGGTCACACATCCGAGTACCGACCGCGCACTTGGTTGCTTAACTTTCAACGACGAAAAGTTGACAGAAACCTTATATTTTGATGTCTTACACGCATGTTAAATTTGGTTGCAATAAGTTAAAGCATAGGTACTTAAATTATCGTGCTAACGCACAGACACACACAGACATAATTCCAAAAAAAAAATTTTTGGATTCAGGAAGGCCCAAAACGTGTAAATCCGTCAAAATCTCGAGGTTGAATTTTTTGACGATTACAAGACTTCCTCTATACTACGTATACGAGAAAGTAAATATTCATCATATTAAATTATTCATTTTTCAGGGTTAAATCCACTTAGGAAATTGAGAGAAAAGTACACACTATTTTGAAAATGAAATTTATAATGGCGTTTAAGACACTGGCTGCTAATTGCTTCGAAGATGAAATTTGAAGTCGCGATCTTATTAGAGATCAATAAGGAGACCTCAAATTATTGGTTCTAGTCTAACGAATGTTACTCGTCATAAGCTCGTGTAAGTGTAACCTTATTTAATTCGAAGAAAATTACGTTTTCAATATCCGATAATAATCTTGGAAAAAAACAAGGCATGTTCTTTTGTAGTTTATTATTCAAAAGATAAATAGTTAAGTAGGTACTTTTTTACTTTTATCAAATAATAACATAATACAAATTTCTTACACCCAAGAGAAGAAATTGGGCCTCAATAAACAACTCTAAATATGAGAGCAATTTAAAAATTTATTCATAAACACAATTTGGCATCAACAGCCGAATTTACGTTTCTATAGGCATTACTCCACTACTCGCATACAGAAATCTCATAAACAACTTAGTTAGGTAGCCAAATATCTGAATTTAGAAAACATTGGCCTCTCTCTGGAATGTAGGGGAGTAGGTGTTGTAATATTGTAAGCAAATCATAACGGATCTGATTATGTCGAAATGATTACTATTCAACCCAAGATTAGAATGGGCCCCAAGCCCTCACGTAGTAATTAATCCTTTGAGTAATATCCACACTTAAGTTAGACAATAGCTACGGAACAATTTAGTTAGAGGACGCTAGATGGGACTGACGACAGCGGTAATTAGCATGTGAAGATTGCAAAGTAGATTATTTTAATAGGTTTTTTAAAGATATAATTTTCTATAGACGGATTGAACCTCAGTCAGAATGCTAACATATAATATGATGCCAACAGCCTCTATATACCATTGCACTTGTCTCGTCATCGACAGCATCATCCTCACACATTGGAACTGAGTTGGTTGTGTATTGTAGAAGAAATCTGAAACGTACCTGCGAGGAGGTTGTGGAGCGAACTTGTTGAGGAAGGTTGGCAACGCACTTATAATATCCCTGGCTTTGCAAGTGAATATAGGCTGCTAGAGATTTGTTAATGGTATTGTTTAACTATAATTGTATTGCAATAGTGATGTTTGCAATGTAAACCTATAAACATTCAAATAACTAATACAAAGTTCTCCTTGTAATAAACTCGAATCTCAGACCAATAAAAAATTACTCGAATACAATATATTATCATTACACCAGTACTTACCTATACAGAATTAAAATGATTAAGGGAGAATAAAAATTTAATTACCTTTAAAGAGCTACAGAACCCATTCATTTAGGAACACAAAAACGAATCCAGAACACAGCCACCGAATAAGATTTAAACTGGTTCCTCTACTCTTTTCAGATTCCAAACGAAAGATTAATAAATTTCATTCATCGATTCGAATGTAAGCCGCTTTCAATGTAAAGGTTCTCCGCAGAGTAATTTAAGCAAGCAAAGAGAACTAATGTCTGCTCCAAGTCCAATTTGATCCCAACTTCAAACATCATGAACTTGCTTAGATGCAGTTCTTAAGGCGAAGGGTGAGAATTAGATCCACTAATTTATTTAGATTTATTGCTACTGCTAAATTAGATCAATGTTCAATAATTGGGCAAGTCCCATAGGAAAACACATATATATTCGTTGAATGTCTGTACACTTGTAGTTCTGTAGTTTACTTATAAAACCCGTCTAAAAAAAAGTATTTTTTATTGGAAAGGGGACAAACGTCCACAATGTTCACATGATGGTATAAACAAGTGATTACCGCCGCCCGTAGACTTTTGCAACATCAGAGGAATCGCAAATGCGTTGCCTTTATGGATACGCTCTTTTGAAGATTTCGTGGTCGTATCCGTTTGGAAACACCGCTCTCGACAGTTGGTTCAACAGTCTTGTTGTATGAACTGTCACGGCAGAAAATTACGCGACGCATGGTTGATGTGGACAACCAGGCATCCAGACTATAGAGATGGTGTGACGTCGCAAGGAACGATGGCGGAAAGATGCGATTAGAAAGCGCTGGCATTTTTGGCCAACACTTTTTGCGCCCGTTAGGTGAGTAAACTACGGAACAGAATCCAATGTTTATTGAACGAATTCGAATTCAACAAATATTAAGTATATGTGTAGGTATTAGGTATAATGAATTCAGCCAAAATTATACGTGTTTTACTAAGGATTTCTTAGATATGTTTTATTCGTACTATACGGACAAATTAAAATTATATTGTTAGTTGTCATTTCGTGTCTTGTATTTGATTTTCCAATTCCAATTCTCCATCTCAGCATAATAATAATTATTCGTCCCGAAATGGTGGTAGGGCTTTTGACGATTTAAAAGTACTTAGCAAAGTCCATTTTAACAAAGAGCTTTTTCATTTTTTCATTTTCATTTTCACAGAATACTCTGTGGTCATTAGTCTCTCATTTTATACGACTATCCAACCAATATCGTGTAGTTTGTTTTACAAATTGACTGTGTAAATGTTCAAGTGATAAAGCTCCCGAGAATTACCTTGCAATAAATTTATTAAAGGTCTCATGAAAACGAAGATTTGTTACCAAATAAACTTTGGGCGTAACCTATTTTCGTCAGATAAAGCAGCTGCTACTATAAATAAATGTAAAATACAAATAACAATAGACACTGTTCAAATAATATGATCCAGTAGTGTGTAATACATACTCGTATAAAGATCACATAATAAATCTTGCGAGATTTTTTTTGTATGATTTCAAAGTGGCATATTAAATAAAAATACAATCTGTGTTTATATTGTTTTACTTGTACTACGGTGAAGGAAAACATCGTGAGGAAACCTGCACACACCTATGAAGAAATTCTTAGGTTGTGTGTGAAGTCGACCAACCCGCACTTGGCCAGCGTGGTTGACTAAGGACTAATCGCCCCTAATGTGGGGTAGGCTCGAGCCCCTCGGTGGGGACATTATATGAGCTGTTGTGATGATGATAATGACTTGCACTAGAGATTCGCCCTGGCTTCGCACGGATAGTACTTAGAGTACATTCTTTAACCTTAACGAATTCTACATAAAAACGTTCTTCTTGATGAAAACTGCATTGAAATCTATTGCGTACGTAAGTTCTAACCAACAAACAGAAAGAGTGACTTTGTTTTATACTATGTAAGATAAGTAGTAGAAGATAAGGAAATAGATAAATATGTTGATGCACTGCATGACCGATACTGCCAGATGTGGCTTTATATGTAACCTAATGTTACCTATAGTTCTGGTCAAAACCCTTGGGGTTATACATAAATAAGCGTTATAGAATGTGTGAAGATATATTTTAAGATCATAATTCTAATTATCAAAAAACGACATATATGTAAATTATGTAACAATATGAAAACAGAAGATCAATAAAATAGTTGCAATGTATCTTAATGCATTTTGTACCAGTGGTGGTTTCAATTTCACGTTACTAGTAAATATTTCTATAGCTGAAAACTAAATGTGATATCAGTTCGTTAACGAGTTTCAAATTGATCCGTAATTAGATTGTGAAATCTATACCTAGTGTGCTAAAATAATGACGTTCAGTATTTCAGATTCTGCATTTAGTTAGCTTGTGTTGTCATCAATCACCAAGTTTTGTATGTTTATTTCAGCTTCAATTTTCTCGTATTGCGCATATTTAACGCAGATAAATCTTCATCAACGTTCTACTAGACAATTTTCAAACTAAGATTAAATTATTCACTGGTAATTTTGTTTTCACGAGAATCGTTATAGTTTGTTATATTACATGATATATACTTAAACTATTAATTAATAAAGTATAAATTATCCTAAATAAAAAAATATAAGAAGCGTCGGTGGCGTAGTGCGTAAGAGCGTCGTCTCCCACCCGGGAGGCACTGGTTCGATCCTCGCCATGTACCAATGTGTTTTAAAATTTTGAATTCATATGTACGTTTAATCGACGCTTTTACGCTAAAGGAAAACATCGTGAGGAAACCTGCACATACCTATGAAGAAATTGTTATGTTGTGTGTGAAGTCGACCAACCCGCACTTGGCCAACGTGGTTGACTAATGACTAATCGCCGCTAATGTGGGGTATGCTCCAGCCCCTCGGTTATATGAGCTGTTGATGATGAAATTATCCTATCTCAGTGTTTTGCTTGTGTTTGTCAAGATTATAGAAGGTGGTATTACAGGCAGAGTAATATGTAAAAGTTTTCAAATTTCATTAAAAGCTTTGCTTTTTTGATACAAAAAATGCCATAATCGACTATGATATGAAAAGTCAGTTTTTCAATTAATAACTCATTTTAATATGACAATTTTCTTTTGCGAAAAGTTTGTTTGAGAAACTATTAGAAAGTATTAGAAGTAGGTATTCCTAATTTTTAGGGTTCGTACCTCAAAAGGAAAAAACGGAACCCTTATAGGATCACTTTGTTGTCCGTCTGTCTGTCTGTCTGTCTGTCTGTCAAGACCCTTTATCTCAAGAACGCGTGGACGTATCAAGCTGAAATTTACATGAAATACTCTGGTCTATTGTCCCTTTAAGCTGTGAAAATATCAAACTTCTAAGCCAAGCCAATCAAAAGATACAGCCGATTTTGTCGATATTTTCAACAAATTTCCGACACTCGCAAAGGAATCAAAACCTACAGGATACTTCCCGTAAACTCAGAATCTTGAAATTTGGCATGAAGCATTGTCATATAATGCAAATATAGGAAAAATTGCGAAAATCACATTATTTTTAGTTATATAATATAATAAAAATATTTTAATAAAATGAAACTTACTACCTTATTTCTCACGAACGAATAAAGGTATCAAATTGAAATTTATACCAAATACCTAGGTCTATTGTCCCTTTAAGCAGTTAAAAAATCAAACTTCTAAGTTAATAATCAAAAGCGATCAAAAGATACAGCAGTTTATACCGAGGAACCCTCGGTGTGCGAGTCCGACTCGCACTTGGCCGGTTTTTTTAAAATTGAGATTATATTCTTATGGCATGAATAAAGTTGCCTATATATGAAATCAAGTTGACAAAGTTTGAGTTTGTTTTAACTATTTTATGTCCTATCTTTGAATCAAAACCGCTTTAAAGCTTAATTTTTTTATAAATAATCTTGCGTTATTTATTATTATTATTAAATTTGCTAGTTTAAATTATGCATATGCATTTATTATTACAAGAACCTTCATATACTGTTACTAAGGACCTGTTAATTTTCACTGAGCGCAGAGCTTCAATTAAACAAGACATATCCTCATTTCCTCTAACATTGTGCTATTGTCACACAAAACAATGCAGCCTCATTAAAGTTAACACGGTTTGGGAAATAATAATTTAATTTTCATTCTGACAGGACAAAGGAACGACTAAGCACCCATCTTATTTTAAGAGGTTCTTACTAGGAAGAAAACTTAGAATTGGTGCTGTGAATTTGTTTTGAAAAATGCAAGGAATTACGCCCTTTCTAAGATATTCTTCTTCTTATTATGTGGTTACCTGATACATCAAAAATTGCTGATACCTAGTAAAAATGGAGTCTCGCGACGGGGAAAATCGAGTTCAAACATTTTTGGTTACCTAATCGAATACCAACAGCGCAACTTAGTAGTTTATTGTATCGATCAGAAAGTTTGGAGGTAAAGCAGACGGATAGAGATATAAATCGGTCAATCGTCATATCGTCACTATTATTTTCTATATTTTTCATTCGTTCGAGCAAGCTATATTTATATTTACTCAGAAATAACAAGAAGTAAGATTGGATGAAGCGATCCAAATATAATTTTGAATCTATTTCCCGCCCAAGAATTCGCCTTTTTCTATTTATATCGCACTATATTTTCTTAGTTTATTATATTCTGTAGGAAAATAGGAGAAAAAGGAGCAAATTAAAGAATGTAATCTGTAATATTCGGTTAGATACCATTTTCTAGGAAATCTGTTGTTCATAATACGAAAATTAGATCTATATGATGAGTACTAGTTCATTTGATGATAAAATAAAAAAGAGCTCTTTTATTTTATCAGATACATTTTCTCGATTTCTCTAACAGTGTGGGTAGAATATATATAATGAACCTAGTTTTGCCTTTAGAAATAATAAAGATACTTGTAAGAATATTGCTGTCAATCAACGTAAGTAGTTTAAATGGTCTGGAGAGTACTTTGATGGAGTTTCTTCCGAGTTCTTGTTGTAAAAACTCGTGTTGAGATACTTAATTTTTAACTTAAATCTACTGTTCAATGTTTGTTACTTTAGTTACATTTTCACTTGACATTGGCAAAATGCGTAATGTATAGTATGTATTACGACGCCATTAATTAAGAAAAGAATACTTTGATGCTTATAAAACAGAATGTGGTGTGAAACAGAATAGGTTATCGTCACCCACATTATTCCAGCTCTATGTTAATGTTTTTTGGCTCTGGTAGTATTTAATCATTTATTATTTTTAACTGTGAGATAGTTTTGAAAGGCTGCTTGAAAATATAAGGTATAATAGTTTTAAGTAAGACGTTCGCCGTTGATAACCTATTTCTATTTAGAGCGAAATAACAATTTCCGGTTTCTTATAAGCGAGGGCGTCCCAAAATTTTATTGATAATTTTCTTTTGGTCATCCTAATTTCGGATTACCTTTTTCATCTTTTGCGAAATTTGAGCTGAAATTAAGGTGTAAATTGGATAACGTTTTTATGATAACAAACGCCGAATGAAAATATAAGTAAATGAACACTAACAAAGAGACATTGAAATGTGAAGAAATGAAAATTTTGCTAAACACTACTTTGAACATATCAGTGAACACATCTCGTAAACACGAAAACAACTGACGCCCAGGACAACACTTATGTGAAATACTAGGGCAATTTTTGTCGTACGAGTATATTTCTTCACGCATGACAAATGGATTCATAGCCTGAGAGAATATGAGCAACTGTCATTCCGCAGGGATTTTGTTCCAGTGTTGCCATCAATCACCGTACCTTTGTTGGTACAGAAAAACTTTTCACTAGATTAAAATAACATGTTTTTGTAAGACACATCCTGTGATTCCCTATTGGGGACTTTGGAATACTGTCGGGGAGTTTACAAAAAGTTGTGATGGATTAACTATCTGCGTAAAATTATGAATTGCTTGCTTGGCTACATTGAAAAGATTTATTCCGTTGTGAGAATATTGGTTTGTCACTCAAATAATGAAATTTAATAGGTGAGCGCCAGTCGTTATATTAGGGCGCTGCATGGCCATCACGACTGTCATTGTGACTATATGTGTACCTCAGACGTGTACTCAGTGACACCAAAAACTTTGTTCAACCAGGTTCAACCCTTTAGCTAAAGCCTCACACGGGACCCGTCTCAGACTTTATCATGACAGGATTTCTAACCAACATTTCAAATCAAACCAAATAAAATCAGAAACAAAATTCAATGTTTTGAATCCTTTTAAGGTTGTGACACGTGATAATAATGTTAGTAATTTACTTACCGGAATCGGTCACCGTCTGCCCGCCCACGCCTGATAATCGGTGACTGATCTTTTGTGGGGGGAAATGATTGTATGAAAAATGGGACGTATTGATTGCAAAGTCTGACGTGAGCGGACTGTGTAAAGGTCGTAGTACACTTATCAGCTCGGAACCGTATCGCCTCTTTTTACGATGGAAAAGGTCAAAAGATCTTCAAATCCAATTTATTTGCAAGTATCGTAGCTGCCGTTCCATAGCTTTCATAGTAAAAATGAGGCTTTCCCTTTCCGAACTAATAATTGTGCAATGACCTTAAGTAGTTGTATGTTGCTGAAATAACTCTTGTATTCGTTGGCTATATTAACAGCGATGTTTCGTAACACGTTTCAGCCTTCGCGGTTAAGAATTTCAGTGCTAGAATAGTACATTGTTCACCGCGGGAAGAAAGTGACAGATCAAACTTTCTCCCAGGTGTTACATAGTGCTAATAAATAAATAAATAATGCAAAAATTAAATGCACCGCATTGTTAGAGCAAGTTATAGCCAAATTAATTAAAGACAATGTAACAATTTGTTCAGTTACTTAAAGTTGAATGTACAGTTTTATTAGGAATATGTATATTAGTATTCGACATTTAAGACAATACAGGAAAAGAAGGCGGTGGTGCACTCGAGCTAGGTTGTTCTAACACTTCTGGTTTTCGTGGTGGGACCATAGATTAATAATTACTGGTGGGACAGAGCTCATATAACCGCCGCGCTCATAGAAGATTGAGGGTCTTGATAATTAATTTACTCTGTTATTTGGTCCCATATGCGTCTCTTGTTCTTAATGGAATCCTCAATATAACCTTCCGCGACGATGCAAGATTTCCAACCACCGTGGCATTTGATTGTTGTTAAGTCTGTACCGGAGTATGCAAGACTGGTTGCGGATGTTCTGCGAAAGCAATGGCCTGTATTTTCGTGTTACAAATAGATTTTCATGCAACTTTTCCTCCCGCTAAAACACGTTAGAAATGGATTTTCATACAACTTTTCCTCCCGCATATTTAGGCCGAAGAAAAGATCAACTTTCTCTTTTCAATTTGAGGGAATAATATCGACTGTACGATCAGGTGTAGTATAAATGTTATTTTCCACAAGTATTTTCCAATAGGTAAAGTGAAGTTTTTATAAAAAGCTTACTGAGCTAGCTACTCTGTGAAAGAGGTTAGCTTTTTATAAGAACTTTTTGGAAAGTTTACTTAACTAAAAAAGTCTGTGAAAAACTTATTTAGTTAAGTAAACTTTATGTCCCCAAAACCTCGACAAGATTCTTAGATTATAACAATGAAAACTTATATAGGTATAGTTACTTTTTATCACCCCGGTATAATTTAAGGGACGCTTCCTACATTACATACAAACAACTCTTATTATGGGTTAGTCCCATAATAAGAGTTGTTTGTATGTATATCAGAAAAAAAGCAGCTATTCCAATCATTTTTGTTGCTTAAGGTGTTTGTATGGAACATCTGAATTTTTTTCGCAATTTTGATGTCGGTCCCATAGCAAGTGTTTTAAGTTTGTATGTGTTCGCGCGCCTACGAGTTTCTCTGAGCAAACGACGATTGCGCGGGATAACACCTTTTTTTTCCTTGCGGATTGTTTTAATTAACTGTCACTTCACTTCGGCATTGGCTACCGGATCGTTCACATCGTTTATTATTTTTGCTACTATAATTTGTAAAAATACCTAAACATTAAAGGTTTTGAATAGTTTCGAAAAGTTATTTCTTTAAAACCTTCATCGCGTCCCTGGAGACGCGACATTGGCGACCGTGACAGGACACGATTCTGGAAGAGAAGAAGCAACTACTTGGCAATCGTTTGAAGGCCATCCATGTGCTAGCAGTCAGCAGCCGGACAGTTAGCAACCAAGTACCAGCATCACCGCAGCCAGCTGCACTAGCAAGGAGCTTCCGAACAACCAGCCATCACCCATTCAGATAAGTGCCATCCCGTGCTTCCTATTTTTCTCATCCCAATATTCTATTATCCTATGCTCCTAACGAATATCCTTCAAGCTCATCCGACTTGTGCTAAGTAATCAATCTAGTAGTAATTATTCATGCTAATTTTGCTAATAATTACGTAACTTGTTAACAAAGGAAGCTTTTATAAACTACCTTACAATTTATATAAGTCGATATCATAAGCTTCAAATTTACATCATAATTAAGTACGTTAAAGTTTTATATTAATTCTATAATCTTCATTAATTTCTTACTGCGTAAATATTCTTAGCAATTATTTTATTTATTCTCTGAATATTACTCATCGCGACGACCCGAGCCTAAGCAGGTAGTTAGTTTCGTTACGTAATGAGGTTATCTTGTGCGAGTGATTGAATATTCTAACAAAATCTAATTAAATTAAATAAATTGAAGAATTGGTGCAATATAGTGAGAAAAAATTGTGTTTTGCATATACATAGTGATATCGGAGCGGTTTGTTTTTTTGGATTTCAGACGAAGTGTGAACACGCGCATCGCGTTTTTGAGGGGGTGAGGTATGACGTGCGGCGGGAGCATGCGCGGGGCAACCACCTCCCCGCCAAATAAAGGTCACCGTACACTTGACCGGGTAACGTATCGGTATTAATCTTGTATCGATTTAATTTATTATTTTCTTAGTAGGAGTAGGAATGCTAATAAAGGCTACCGTACACTTGACAGGCTATCGGTATTGTATTTATTTTACGGATACCAAATTATTTTTCACAAGTAAAAGTAGAAGTGAAAGGATCATTGTATATTTCACAGGTATCGGAATCGGAATTTTCCTGTATACTCGTATATACCAATACTGAACAGTAAGTAAATCTTACCATCCTAAATGAATATTAATGTATTAAATTAATGTACTAGTAAGGCACATTTCCCAACCACTTCAATTCTTTCTGTAAAGGAAAAACGTTGAGTGAAGGAATAAGAATGGAATGAAATCAATAAAGCTTTCTCATCTACAAAAGGAATTGCATTAGTTGAGAATTCTGTATTACTATTCATTCTATATTGAGTCTCAGTGTGGTGCAGGTGCAGGGCAGTGCCAAAGAATAATTATTTGGTTACTGTTTGGCACTGCTCCTGTCCACGGGCAGACGTCGCGCTTACCTTCAGGTGCACGGTTTGCTCGTCCCGTCACATAGTAGTAAAAAAAAGTAGTTTGCATTCTTTTAGGATGGTGCGAACTTAACTGTTTGGGGCTGGGAGCCCGGTTTGGAGCCCAAACAACTCTTCGAGCCCCAAACAATGAGTAGACGTATAAGGGGAGGGGGAAATAGTAATGTTTATTGCTGTGTACAATATAAGAAATACAAATTCTGTCAAAAGAACTATATTAGAATTTTAAATATATACGAACTAAACAAAAAGAGATTTATGTAATTAATTTTTCTTTACTGATTTCGGCACCTCTGAGTGTCATTCCACGTGCTTTTCGCGAGTCTACTAATGCGGGAAGGATGTGGTTATGATAAAATTGTATAATTTTTTGCTCCATTTTATCCTTTCAAAATTGTTCGTCTCTGTTTATATAAAGAACTTCCATATGCTCATTTTCTTCTCCCTATATCTCAAATAGGCAACGATTTTTATCTGCCACATGTAGCTGGCCTTGCATCTGATAGTACCAGGAACTATTCTGGTTTATTGTAGTGTTCCCGTTTTTTTTTGTTGTGCTTGGACTTTGTTTTGTGCTATGGTAGTAGCCATTTCAAGTTTGAAGACAGCGAGCGGGCATTTTACTTTAACAATCATATCATTCCCAACTCTGCCATCTGGCGTAGCGCCGAAAAAGGGATGGTCTAGATCGACAAATGAAAATGAAAAAGTTCCTTATTTAAATGGACTTTGCTAAGTACTTTTAAATCGTCAAAACCCCCTAGCACCATTTCGACGAATAAATTATTTTACTTATATAATTATTAATATGCTGAGATGGAGAAGAAATGGCGAAAGAAACTCTACAGCTTACAATTTCGTAATGAATTCAAAACATCATTACAGTCAATAGATATATCAATATGAACAAATTACAATTTTAAATGCGTAAATTTTGGGCAGATTTTCCTCCCACGCATTTGGATCATTTAAATAATCATTTATCTTGTAATAAGCTTTTTTTATATAATTTAGATATCAATTTTTTTTTAAATTTGTTCATAGGAAAAATTCTAATACCTATTCTTCGAAAGCTTATTGTAAAAACGTATACATTAGCCCACAAAGGAATTGTTTATTCTGTGGAGTTGTTTATTCTGTTTTATGTACAACCAGATCGTGTTTCTTCCTAGTATTAACATTATGCGTATGGCATTTCTGTGAAAAATGCATAATTTTTTTCTTTATATACAGTAAGTTTTCCAGTATATATTGTGATGACACAGTTAGAATATTTATCTCCTTGAAACTTATCTATCTACTTGACAAAGAGTCCACATTATCATACCCGATCAAGTGTACGGTGACCCTTATTAGTATTTCTACTTCTACTAATAAAATATAAATGATATCGATACTAGATAATACCTATACCGGTACCCGGTCAAGTGTACGATGATCTTTATTTTATTTTACCTATGTAAGTATAATCTACTATATAAAATTAAATATTTGATTGTAGGAGGGGATATTTTCCATCCTCTTTTGCTTTTATCACCCATTTTAGATCAAAATGAGAATAACTGTGCATGATGTTTGACAGAGCGAGTGAGCGCGACGAAACAGTACGTGTCTGCTCGCTACGATGCCCCGCGGCCGACTGATTTACTTCTGCACCGTCTCAGCGCGAGCGCTTTATCTATGTTTTATTTAATTAAAAAATCTAACTTCTATTTTAGAGAAAACCATCTGTAATAAGTTATGGAATTTGATGTAAGGTTTATGAAAATATAAATTTTGTACTTGTTTTTTCTTTAAAATAGCCGTAAAATTGTAAAATTTGAACAAACTGACGATTTTTCACGATTTTCACGATTTTTTTCTATCGAGGCAAATCACACTAATCGTGTTTCGAAGTGTATAACAATACAAAGCATATCTATACCTTTACGACAGTAATAATATTATTCCATGGATTTTAGCGGTTGATCCCCAAAAACTGTTTCTAAGACACCTCTGTAGCGATATTTTACGCATCTAGTCTTACCACTTCGTCTTAAGGATAATAATAGACAAATCAGTAAGTTCAACGCAATTATTTAATTTACGATCATAAAATAGATTTTTCCATTTGAGTCAACAATGTCGCACGCCGAGGGAATTACTAGCCAAACATATTCTAAAGATTTAAAGGAGCTATGTTTAAAAAGAAGTTCTATTAAAGGGCGATTAACAAAATATAAGAATTATATAGACAAGATTTCCTGTATTGCGACATTGAGCGACGTACTTGTAAATGAATTGACAATTAAATTAAATAAATTGGATATACTTTCCAATGAATTTGATTCTTTACAAACTCAAATAGAGGTATTAAATTCCGGCAATATTGACAACGAAATTAATGAGCGTGATGATATTAAGCTGGACTTTACTAGTTGTATGGCCGTGTCACAATCCATCTTAGCAAAATATTCTTCTAAAAATAAAGAATTTTGTAACACGTCCAATCATTCTTCTCAATGCCATCACCAAGATAGTCACAGTTTCGGTGTAAAACTGCCTCAAATACAAATATCCAAAGGAGAATGGCAGAAACCCGTGTGTTTTCAGAACCACATAAAAACTTAGCGTTTCATGAAGCGAGTATTATAATCGTAATAGTCATCAAAAACTTAACAAAATATGTAATGGCAAGATGTATGTACAAGTTGAGGATAAAAAGTTATAAAACATAACCTCAAAATAATTTAGTTCCTGTCTACATAACTACCTACATATTTCAATAAAAAACAGATGTTTTTTTATTACCTATGACCACAGAGCATATAATACTACGTTTCCTATGACATAAGATTTAATTTCACAATATATTTTTATTAATAGCGGCTTTATTGTTCAAAGGTCACCTTAGCATTAACTTGGTAACTATCATTGAAGATCAACATGTCATTGTGGTCATGGTAGGTAGGTATTCTTTCTTTTTTCGACCAACAAGCAATGATATTATATAAAGAGTGTAGATACCTATAAATGATTGAAAAAACTATAAGCAAGGTTAAATAATATCCTGGCAACCAAACATCTAGCCCATAGTATCTTTGAGATCTTTATGAATACCTACTGACCTATAATGTTATCAATTTTTGTTGTACTGTTGGTTAAATTCAAGACTAGTGGTCGCCCGCACTTTCCCTAGCGTTCTAATATACCTACTACAGCCTATAAGCCTTCCTCGATAAATAGACTATACGACACGAAAGTACTTTTTCAATTTGAATCAGTAGGTCCGGAGATTAGCGTATTCAACCAGACAAACAAACCTTTCAGCAATAAAATATTATTGTGCATAGTACCTATAGTTATGGGAGGATTGTTCAGTAGTGTTTGTTAGTTAGTACTTACCTATTATTAGTAGCTTTTTTTTACTCTCGACAAATATGCTCTTGGCTCTTGACCTTCATCTGACCTGATGGTAAGTGACAACAAGACCTAAGCTTGGGAAAATAAAACAATGTTTGTATTTGGTTTTTATTTTGGTTTATTCCAGTGTTAATAAAATACTATCAAGGAATTCAGCAGGAGGTGTTGTTCCCTTGTGTCGAGCAAGTGATAGGTACCAAATCATGATGCGGACTCGCACTGTTAAAATATTCTTGTCTGAAAAGTCTAAAAACTCTTTTTATGTGGCCATTCACTGCTTCCAAAACCCAGCTATTAATTGTCACACAATGTGACAGATTCCTTTCCAAAGTTGTGAATTATGAATGACCAGAAGAAGACATAGTTTCCGGCATATGTCCTAATAGTCCTCTGCTGTGCATGAAGTCCCTGAAACCACAGTCCAAAATGAAAACATTGTCATTATTAAAAAAATTGAGAAAATAATCTTGATCTAATAAATCATTCAATATAGTGGCATCATTTGTGGTGGCAGCATCTAATATACATATATCCATCACGGCCAACAATCGGAAATAGTTTAACTAGGTTCATGTACTTGTGGAGAGAATAGGTACGTATTCTTTTGAAATAGGTAATTGACTTTTTTGTGTGTAATTATGTAGGTGCCATCAGCAATTACAATTGCATTTTTAATATTGTTGGGTAAATCTTGATTGCCAAATAATCCCTTTGCAATGGTAGAATTTTTACTCGCAACTTCCTATCGAGATATATCCCTAAACACAAAACTTCCTCTGTACATATTGTGAAGTCTTGGAGTGGCTTGTACTATTGAATTATGTTGCTGTTTATTAATCCCAATCCAATAATGCACCTAATGGTCCAGAAGTATCTCAATATCATCAAATTGAAAATAGTTACCATTCTCCGTCAAAATATAGATCATGTCTTCAATTTGGTTAGGATTAAAGAAATCCAATGCATAATCAGCAGTATATAAATCTGCGTAGAGATTGCAACCTAAATGATAGGCACTGTGAGACTCCCTCGGTATAAAAACATTGTACTCAATTAGCACTCGTCTCTGACATGATCTGGCTTATTCTGACACTCTTTTTAAATTGGGCAGAGTAATTTTCTGATCACGGAGTAGTCTTTCTTGTCTCCTTGCTAGAACCTCTTGCGCTTCTTCCCAACATGTTGCACAAATAGGTTCAATTGGTGTTACCTGTTAAAAAGTTAACTTTAATTTACTATAATGCCTTTGCAGTTAAAACTTATTATTTATTTAGAGATTGTGTTAATATACTATTAAAAATAATATAGATGGGCTCTATGACCACAGACTTTGTTCGTTCTGTTATTGCAGTAGGTATCAATATAGATCAGCTACTGATAAGACTACTAAAGAAAGTGTAGGTACATAAGTGATAATAAAGCATTTATGTTCTACTACTTATATAGAAATATTATTATAGAAACTGAAATATTTATTATTATTTTGTAGAAATATTATTATATGATATTATTATAGAAACCATACAAAAATAAATGAGTTCAATATATTATACAGGTATACAATATATAAACTATAACACCATAAAATCATAACCTAGGTATCTACTGGTGGCAATATTTCTTAGCTTTAATGATACTAATAGGAATGGAATACAATTTAATCCATGTAGAAATTACAGCAGCTATCATCTGATGTTCCTAACTTGCATTTGGTTTCATCACTTGTAGTTTATTAGCTCGTAATATTGACCAATTAATGCACAACTGATGGTGGCCAACTTGTTGGTATGAATGTACTTATCCATTTCCATGCATTTGATATGTCGCCATTTCCCAGCATGCATAACAAATGCAGTCGCTCATCAGTCCTCTGTAAAACAAAGTATTCATATAACATAATCTTTTACTCATGCCATTAAAACATAGGTAGGTACTGTATTTTTTTTGCAACTTGGTTGATCTTTTTACTTACGTCTCGATCACAGATCTGCGCAGGAGCAAAGTGCTCAACTGAACGCAAATCGTATCACAATCACAACATTGCAATATGTACTCGAAACGATAGATATTTTTATTAGGAAGATGTGTAGAATAAAATAAACACAAGATGTATCGAAACAAAACAGAGCAAGCGCAACGAAACTGATTGACATAATGACATTTGTTTGACAAATAAAAACAGGGTCAAAGAAAAAATGCGTATTATTTCTTCAAAATGAATCTAAGAACCCAGCATATTTGCGTTTTGTTACAGCAATTTAACAAAATATGTAAAATGTTTTTCTCGTTAATCCCAACTTCTATGTAAATAATTAAAGTTAAAAAATAACAACCTAATTAAGAGCTATAAATTCAACATAGCACAGTTTTGAAACGATCAGTAATTACAAACTAAAATAGTGGTTCCCATTTCGCCATTCTCCTTTGACGGTTCCTACCTTCGATGGTTGGAATTTCACGATACTTTTTCCTCGCTCATACATACTAACGATCACATAAAAACTATACATAAATTCCACTATTTAGTATCTTATTTACAAGGCGAGGTGGCCCGCATAATTTCTAATATTGAAGTATCTGAGGCCAATTATAAGCATGCTTGGAAGTTAATATGTGACCGTTACCACAACAAAAGACAACTTATTAATTACCATTTAACATCGCTTTTTAATCTTGATGTAATTACAAAAGAGTCTGAAAGCTCTCTCAGATTCCTAGTGGACCATGTCACAAAGAATCTCCGTGCATTGTCGAGCCTGGGACAGCCTACCGATCATTGGGACACGTTAATAATCTTTCTTGTTTCATCCAAATTAGATAGCCATACTCTGATGAAATGGGAAGAACTGCGTAATACGTTGAGTGATACGCCTAATCTAGCGGAATTTCATACTTTCTTGATTAACAGGGCTGATGTTTTACAATCACTAAGCAGAAGTAATAATAAACCTAACAATACCACACCTAAAAATTATAACAATTCTAGAACTAATTTACCTACAACTAAAAATACAAAGTCATTCGTACTTTCCAATCAAGTCTCAACCAATCAACAATATAAATACAATTGCATAATATGTAAGGCAGATCATAGAATATATGATTGCCCTATATTTAAGTCAAAATCTGTCTCTGAGCGAATCTCACAAGTTTCTGAGCTAAAGCTCTGCCATAATTGTTTGCGGTTTGGTCACCCTACTCGCGCTTGTCGCATGGGGCCTTGCCGAGAGTGCAAGGGTCGACATAATACGCTCTTGCACGATCCTAATAATGCAAACACTAACCATGCAAGCACAGGGCTACCTAGTGATTCCATAGTAACATTTTCGCATCAAAACTCCAACCAAGTTATGCTATGCACAGCTTTAGTAAAAATTTATACCCCTAGTACTAACGAATGCCATGTTGTCCGTGCACTATTAGATTGTGGTAGCCAATCGTCCTTCATTTCGGAATCACTAAAGCACAAATTAAACTTATTTTCTAATCCAATTAGCATAAATGTTGTTGGCATAGGCAATAATTGTAATAATCAAGTTACATCAAATTGTTCTTTAACTATTTATTCTACAACTACAAATTATAAGGCTAAGGTCACATGTCTAGTTCTAAAGGATCTGACTGGCTTGATTCCTAGAACCTACATAGACATTCGATCGCTCAATATCCCTACAAAAATACAACTCGCTGACCCTAATTTTAATCAACCTGCACCTGTGGAGATGCTCCTGGGTGCCGATATATTTTGGGAATTAGTAGGACACGATCGCATTAAATTGGGCAACCGCTTGCCTATGCTAATTAGTTCCCAACTAGGTTGGTTGGTTGCGGGAAACCTAATCCCCAATGTTTTCAAGTGCTTTCTCTCATACTGCATCACACCATGTACAATGTTACCACGCAGCAGCTTCAAGCATGCAGGCTGACATGGAGACAATAAATAAAGAAATGTGTAAATTTTGGCAGCTTGAAGAAGTTTCAACAACTAAAATGCAGAGTCGTGATGAAAAATTATGTGAGGAACACTTTGTACAAAACACTACTCGCAATCAGTTCGGGCGGTTCTGTGTAAGGCTGCCACTATTCGATGAACCAGATTGCCTTGGTGATTCGTATCACACTGCTAAAAAACGGTTCCTTAGCTTAGAAAAACGTTTCAAACGACAACCACACATTAAACAACAATATGTTGAATTTATTAAAGAGTATGCCGACTTAAATCATTTAAAGGAGTGTTATTATCCAATTTCAGGTCCCACCCACTTTCTCTGCCACCACGCAGTATTCAAGGAGAACAGTGAGTCTACAAAAATACGTGTTGTATTTGACGGGTCCGCCCCCACTTCCTCCGGTATATCCATCAACGACATTCAGCTGGTAGGTCCCAATATTCAGGACTCCCTTTTCTCTATATTGATCAGAGCGCGTCAACATAAGTATCTTCTCGTCGGTGACGTTGAAAAGATGTACCGTAATATAGAAATTCACGAGGATCAACGCAATCTGCAGTTGATATTATGGAGAGAAGAAGAGTCGATACCTATTAAAATATTACAACTCAAAACTGTCACTTATGGTCTAGCAAGTGCCAGCTTTTTGAGCACACGATGTCTATGGCAATTGGGAGAGGAGTGCGATGACGATCAGACTAAAACCATCATACAACACGATTTTTACGTTGATGACCTAATTAGCAGCTTTTCGAGTGAGGAAGAATTACTTCGCATGCAGAAGTCAGTTTCTCATGCACTACAGAAAGGATGCTTTCACCTACGCAAATTTCGCTCCAATTCTGACATCATAAAAAAATCATTGGCACCAAATACGAATTTATACCTAAGTGAGGCTACCAGCACACTCGGCCTGGGCTGGGAACCTAGCGATGACACATTCCATTTTCCAATTAATAATATTTACAAAACTATTTCTATGAATCCTAATAAGTTAACTAAAAGATCGATGATGTCTACTCTTTTCAAGGTATTTGATCCAATTGGTTTATTGAGCCCTTGCATCATTAAACCTAAAATTATTCTACAAAAAATGTGGCTACTCAAAATAGATTGGGATGAACCTGTGCCCCAAGATATTGCTACGGAATGGTATAAATTTATTTCAAATATAAATTCATTATTACAAATTAAAATCCCCAGACATGTGCTGTGTGATTCACCTGTGTATATTGAGTTGCATACCTTTAGTGACGCGTCACAGGTGGCATATGGAGCGTGCATCTATATGTTATCTAAAACTAATACTAACAATGTTTTCGTCAAGTTGCTATGCTCAAAGTCAAAGGTCGCACCCCTCAAACCTACTACGATTCCTCGACTTGAGTTGTGTGCAGCCTTGCTAGCAGCCAGGTTGTACAAGTCTGTAATCGATGCCCTTAGGTACCATATTCAGACTTCCCTACATTGGTGCGATTCAAAGGTTGTGCTTGGTTGGATTCGCAGCGACCCACGAAACCTGAAAACATTTGTGGCGAATAGGGTTGTCGAACTCACTGAGCTGACTGACCGATTCTCATGGCGTTACGTGCCCACGGGTAACAATCCCGCAGATATTATATCGCGGGGAGTAGACCCACAATGTATTCAAAGTCTAGACCTTTGGTGGTTCGGACCTATTTTCCTTACTCAGCCTACAAGAGAATGGCCTATTAATGAGTATGGATGTCCTGAGTTACCAGAAACAAAATCTAAATGTCTATCGTTAACTACCACAAATTACGAATCTATAATACAATTTGAAAGGTATTCTAAATTCACTAAGCTGCAACGATCGTTTGCGTATGTGAATAGATTTATTTACAATTTAAAAAACATTAAAAATAAACGAACGGGTTATTTAACGACACAAGAACTACAGCAATCATTTTTTTATTTATGTTTGTTTGCACAAAAACAATCTTTTCCCAACGATTACAATTTATTAATCCATAATAAACCACTACATTCTAAATCTAACATACTTAATCTATCACCATTTATAGATGACTACAAGTTGATGCGCGTAGGCGGCCGCATAGACAGTTCGTCTTATAACAATGCTATAAAGCATCCTATCATTCTAGATGGCTCGCATCGCTTAACTAGCTTGGTGTTTGAGTACGAGCACATCCGACACATGCACGCAGGCCCACAGCTGCTGCTCGCGTGTGTGCGTGCGTATGCGTGGCCGGTGGGGGGCCGCCGTGCTGCGCGACGCGCGATGCGCTCGTGCACGGTGTGCGCTCGCTTCCGAGCGTCTCCGCTACAGCCAATGATGGGCAATTTACCAGCTCAACGTGTCACTGCAGACTTCCCATTTCTATCTGTAGCGCTAGACTTCGCCGGTCCATTTTTAATTCTTAATAAAAAGGGCCGCGGTTCACGGCACATTAAATGCTATTTGTGCATATTTGTGTGTCTTAGATACAAATGTGTACATTTAGAGGCTGTTACGGAGCTAACTAGAGATGCTTTCCTACTTTCACTACGCCGCTTTATTTCCCGTAGAGGAAAGCCTATTGAGATATTTTGTGACAATGGTCGGAACTTTGTCGCGGCAGCAAAAGAAATAGGTACTTTCCTTAAATCTAATCATGCAACCATTCCCGATTTAAGTGCTCAAAACGGCATTAATTTTATTTTTTCACCCGCATATGCACCTCATTTTAATGGACTAGCAGAAGCGGGCGTCAAGTCATGCAAATTTCACATCAAACGAGTTATGGCCAATTCTTATCTCACATACGAAGAATTTTCAACTTTACTAGCACAAGTGGAGGCCATTCTGAACAGCCGTCCCTTGTGCCCTCTATCTTCCTATCCTGACGATCTCTCTTTCCTATCCCCAGGGCACTATTTGATCGGGAGACCGCTCACATCATTGCCTGACGGCACCTTGACTCCGGACGACAGCTCCACCTGCTTACAGCGCTACGCTCGACTGGAACAGCTACGTAGACATTTCTGGCGTCGCTGGCAGAAAGAATATGTCCACGAACTACAATCACGAACGAAGTGGAGACGTCACTGCATGGACTTAGAAGTTGGTGACCTAGTTCTCGTTCATGAAGACAATGTTCCTCCACTCGCCTGGCGGCTCGGATGAGTTCAACAACTTTTCCCGGGACCAGACGGTGTGTCTCGCGTTGCGGACGTCAACACTACGCGGGGACTAATTAGAAGACCACTCACGCGGCTTTGCCCTTTGCCCGATGACAAGCGAGAGATTTGAAACTTACCGAAGACGTTTCAACGCGGGGAGTATGTTCGCGCGCCTACGAGTTTCTCTGAGCAAACGACGATTGCGCGGGATAACACCTTTTTTTTCCTTGCGGATTGTTTTAATTAACTGTCACTTCACTTCGGCATTGGCTACCGGATCGATCACATCGTTTATTATTTTTGCTACTATAATTTGTAAAAATACCTAAACATTAAAGGTTTTGAATAGTTTCGAAAAGTTATTTCTTTAAAACCTTCATCGCGTCCCTGGAGACGCGACAGTATGTAACGTGGGAAACCTAACGGTGTATATAGTTTAGTATTTTTTTAATTAGTTTTTACTGTATGTGACAATTTTATTTTATACAACTGTCCTATAAGGTCAGCGTATTACAAGACTAAAGAAGTATAATAATAATAATATGAACTGCATTTTTATATTTTTAAATGTTATATTTTTTAATGTTATAGATTGTAAAAAAATTATATTTAGAAATTAAATTTTCTATGTGTTTTAAATGAAATAAAGAAGATAAAAATAATATAATATAATGTCAGTTGCATATCTTATTCCCATATGTTAATATGCGTTGGTTATGCGGGAATACACGACGCGTGATTCCTGCCAAGCCACAAATACGTGACTAGCGACACATGGTTAAGTTATGCAAAACGAGGATAGCCTCTAAATACCCCATCCACAACTGGAGTCCACTTAAGCACTATAGGATATAATGCCAGCAGGTATTAACTATGATATAGGACGCAGACTTGTAGTATGCAAATGACAGATGTGAATACTTACCCAAATATACAACCCTTTCAATGAGTCCGCCATTGACATGGGCTCAAAAATCGTCTTTGTACACAGTGCTGGATGGAATTCGGTAAACACCATTTCAACTTTTCGTTGCTATTCGATTCGGTATTAAGCTTTTAGGATTTGGCGCTCAGTGTTTTGTAGGCTATGAAATCGGAATTCGTTTGGTCAGATTTGAAATACGAATTGCTATTCATATCAAAGCAGAGACGAGCTCGTTCGTTCATTTTGCACATGTAAACTATTGTATAATAGTATAGTTAATATTATTGGTCAGATCAAAATTCCCACAAATATTGAAAATTTGTGCTCGTCCGTGTTCCGGCATGTACGTCTTTGTTTTCTAAAATTCGCTTCTCTACATTCAGTTATTATCAGTATAGATTTAAAATTACTGACGTTTAATTTCAAGGTTTTGTAAAACTCTCAAGGTAAACCAAATAGCATTCATGAAACCAGAGGTGTCTCTAGCCCATGTAGCGCCCGTGTGCAATCATTACCCGAGCGGCCTCTTTGGAACAGATTTCTTGCCACCTATCAGATTTCAAAAATTATGGAAAGGTAAAAAGTGGCTCCTATAACGCCCTTTCTATCCACTAGGCTACACGTAACGGACGTCCGCGAACTCCGCTCCGTGCGGAGCGTAAGACCTCTGTCTCGAATCATGCGGGCAGAGGGGCAGCGTCACCGCTTGACTGTAGTGCACGGCTCGTCGCCCGCTCCCGCGCTGCTGTTTTCGAGAGTAGATCCATTTGATTTTACGCATAAGATTCTGCCGCTCTCGCGCCGCCGCTGTGCCGCCCTGCTACCCGCAAGATTCGAGGCAGATGCCTTACGGTGGAGGCTCTATGTGTAGCGAGCGGCTCTCGGCGCTCCCTAACACCCGGGACGCCCGGGTGCACCGCACCATCTGCACTATAAGTAAAGCCCCTGTATGAAACCATATACACGTCCATGTCGCTTTCAAAGTTTCTATCTGCCTTAACCTTAGCCTACCAGCAAAGGGGTGGGATGGTAAGGTTGTTGATGACCGATCTGGTTGATGATCAGAATTATGCTGAGTTAGACTTGTAGGTATAACATACTTCTCAGCTCGGAAACGGAACGGAGGTATCGGCTCTTTTTATTCCGTAGGCGTTCCGTAGCGTTCGTAGTAAAAAGCAGGCGTTTCCTTTCCAAGCTGATAAGTGTGCGAAGACGTTTACCCGGACTACTGAGATGATTTTGAGTGTAGGATCTGTCCTAGTTCTTGGCTTTTGTTTGTTTGCTTACTGAAGGACTGCTACTTTTTGGGTTAAGTGCCCCTTTTATATAGGTGACTGGCTGGCAACCTGTCACTAGTTGGAGGCACTGCATGGTCCATACCATATGTTGCTTTACGTGACTACGACTCTTGAGGCAACGACCGTGATCGTATGTATGTAGACCTGTTTTATTTGGACTTTTTTTTTGTTGCTATGTTGTCATTGGTCTTTGTCTTATCCCGAATAAATGATTTTTCTTTAGTGTTGTTTAGTAGACACACTACATCGAAAACGTGATAAAAACAGCTTGATATAAACTCGGTAGCCTGAACAAGGTGAGTCGTTTTTTACGTATGTAACAACCACCGTGGTTATTATTAATGCGTGGGAGGATAGCTAGTAACTATATTTGTCCTCTAAATCCACTTATCAACAAGTAGAACGAATTCCCAGCAAGATTTTTTTGTTTATTAAAAACCAAGGTACTTCGGTTTATTTACTTAATGGTTATTTAATTAAAAGCATATCTAAATTACGCCATTAGAAATGGTTTTTAGTGTAACATTACAAGTGGGTGTACAAAATCCCACACTGTTTGTTGTCTAACCGCTAAATACACGCCTTGCTTAGTATGTTTAGTTCAATTATGTTTGAAATACTGCGTTCACAAAGACTAATAGAACTTTCATCACATGCGAAATGTTCTTGGAAGCTTGTACGAGAATCTACCACTAAAACATACCTATCAAAAATTTCTGAGCATGACGACTAAATAGTAGATAATGCATATGAAATTACCATGTGCAATGAAAGTTTTTAATGTAAACGTATTTTCCATATATAAAGTTCGTAGCATTCCATGGATTCATCGTGCGAGTAGCAGCACCATCGGAACGAGCATTAAAAATAATATTTATTTCTATTATGTATGATTTTAATTTTATTAAACAATATTTTATTTTATTATGTATGACGTCAACAAGTGCTTGTAATAAGTCTATTTTGAATAATTCTCTGTCGGCGTAGGTATGATGCATCAACACTCACATCCACTACAGAGAGAGAAGCTAGGCTCTCTCTGTCGATAACCAGGTCGTTTCCTGATTTTTTGAGAATCTGCCCATATGAAAATGTCCTTTTGAGAACCTGTCTTTTTGAGAATATGTCCTTATGCGAATAAAGGGTCGATAGGTCAGTCGAGACCAATTATTTTCAGCTATGTGATTTTCTTGAGTTTAGTTCGCTGAAAGGTAGGTACTAAAGAGTTTTATTGCAAAAAAGTATATAAAATACACGCACTTATATTTTAACCTATCTAACGCTTATTATGCACAAGCTGTCCTAATCCTTTAATTGATAGTACGTACAGAATCATCAGCACAAATGGTGTTTTTGATTAAACCGGCATCATTATATCATGGTCCGTGGTGTAATCAATCTTGTGTCGTTTGTGCCTGACATGGGCCAACACACCGTGTTCAGCTACAGATTAAATTAACTTCCCATTTATTAACGAGATATTTACGTATTCATACGTGAGATTCTAGGTATCAATAGAATAAATTTATAACAAGTGTATTTAAAATTTAAATAAACCTTCAACTTACTTATCGCGCTCACTAATCTAACCGCCTACGTGGTCTAGTGCCTCGCCCACCGGACCCAGAGGTCCCGGGTTCGATCAGAGACTACATACTATTGGGAACTATGTTGTCACAAACCATAGATTACCTCCTAATAGATACCGCATGAATACATATTTGTTAGCAACCTAGTTCACTAAAATTGGCGGTAAGCACGGGGTGAGGGGCATTTACCTGACGCGCTGTGATTGGTTATTTCAAAGTACAGCTAATAGATAGTGATGTGACCATATCATTTTTTAAGTATCGACTATAATCGGTAATTTTGCAAACGATATTAAGGATTATCAATGAATATTTTTCAGACACATTTGAATGAAAAGAATGTATAATATACTTATATAATATAATGATTTCAATCATACGTAGGTATATAAAAAAAATGCCGAAAGCAATTGATATTTTCAATTATTTTGAAATATGAGGGATATGATATCGCCGTATAATACCTACAATGTCAATAAAGTAACCCAAACTTATAATAATAATATATGTGACGACAACCTTGTGAAAGCTGAAAAAGATGAAGAAAACAAATATATTGATTTAGCTCACGAGATTGCTGACATGTGGGACATCGATTCAGCAATTATTATTCCGATAGTCATATCTGCACATGGACTGATAGCCAAGAGCCTCGATAAACATCTTAAGAGGCTCGCGTTAGGAGGTTGGATCAAGAGTCAGATGTAGAAGGCTTACTTCCGGACACGGCCCGTATAGTGAGGAAGTTCATGTCTCTGGATCCTTACCCGCCGGTAGCCGGGACCTTGATCGGAAAGACTTTTTTTCTATTTACATTCCAAACATTGACAACCATCAAAATAATTATGTCAATACAATGACAAAATTTTCTGAACGAACCAACAATGACAACCATCAAAATATTAAAATTTTACCTCTTCGAACGTCAAATGTTTGACAGGAAAGTAGGCAGAACCGTTTATATGAGAAAATGAAAATGTTGGTTTTACTATCTTCTCGCAATTTTTCCATATTTTCTCACCGTTTAAACATTCCCTGGACTACAACAAATATTTCAAAACTAAAATCAGCTAAATCGGCCCAGCCGTTCTAGAGTTTTAGCGAGACAAACGAACCACGATTGATTTTTAAATATATAGATTTCCACCTCATCAATCGCAATCATGAGGTCTGTTACCATTCAATTATCTCCAAGCACTCCCTAAATGAATTAAAATGTGAGACACCCAGATTTTAATGCTAACACCAAGAAAGGAGATAAATCCCTAGGACATGACTGTATGGGTTAGATCGCTTTGCTTTATCGTTCCATGGAGATGAAAGTAAGAAATAAATGCTCTTTGAGAAACCTCAAAATATTTGCTATAAGGTTTTACCGTTATGACATCTTTCCGATTGCCAAATTAAAATTCATTAATACCAGCGTTTTTCGGTTATATTTACTATTCAAATATAATACTATTATCATTATATGTTAACTTTTGACAAAATGTTAATTCTAAAACATGGAATTATCGATTTTATAAATATTTTAATAATATCGTAAATTACTACATTTTGATATAAGTAAAAATATTCGATACATAATCGAACATAAAAATATCGGTATCGATACGGATATGAAATATAAGTCATGTCACTGCGCTTTCTTTAAACAGATACAACATTATAGTACTAAATAAGAGTAAAAGAGACAGTGTCAAAATGTCGTCAACGCCCAATTTGTGACGTAACTTGTCAATGTTGATTTTAGCCAGTATAAGTTGATCTCTGATGCAAATTTGAAAAATTTGTAATAGGAATTATAATTTTCTTACCGGTGAAATGTAGGCTACCTTTTTGGTAATTAGAGATATTGGGTGATGTTCCACGCCATTTTACAGCACAGGGAGCCATTGTAATGTTAAACTAATGTTTTTTGTGTCCAAACCAGTGCATAAATCTAGCGTGTCTACGGGTCACAGGTTTGGTCGAGACTAAATTCAAGATTATTGGAGCAGTTTTACATGCTAGCTAAAGCAAGTATGTGTCGTGCGCGTCGGTTGCCTTGTATGCGGTATCTATTAGGAGGTAATCTATGTCACAAACGGTCACAGATTCACACTTTACACTTAACGGAACTAATTTGCAATGCCGTATAAAAATATACATCCTATAAACAAACGTAATGTTATCGAATGGTGCATCCACACAGGCCGGCGGCGGTACAACCGCCGGCTCATGTTGTCGGGCTTTGTGGATGTACCATATAGCTATATCTTGATAAGATAGTGGATCTGATTATAGTCATATGAAGGGACCTTAGCCGCAGGACAGAGAGAAAGGACGAAAGTAGAGGACGGGGCGCAGTCGGGGCATGGACGCGACGCGAAATGCTATAGAAGAGACACGTCACGGACGCGCTGCAGTTTCGCCATTGGTTTCGCCCGAACTATGTGTGCATGGTGTGGACGCTTAACCTAGCAAAAAGATTCGAGGATTCTACCCAGCACTAACTTAAGTTTCACCATAGGTCGTAATGTTTTGCTAGAATCTGTTGAAGCGGAGATAGATATCCTAGGGGAATCGCTGCGTTCTACAACCACGAAAATAACAGCAACTCACCTTCAGCAGCCGCGCCGTAATGTTACTAAAGACCTCTTCCTCAACAGCCCTCGAAGATGGAGCGACATATTTAAAGGACCAGCTTCTACTGGTATCAGCCAAGACAGCGGGAGGTAAAAACGCATACTTCACAAACAATACATGAAGCGTTAAAGTATGCACTGCACTGTAAGTTCACAGTGCGAGCGATGGGTTTATGAAGCGCATAAATCCTTAGGAAGGCTTCCAGGTACAGAAGGTTCCAGAGAGCGGGAGACCAGGATCAGCGAGTGCGCCTCCGGTTGAGTCGTCAATTCGGAGTCTGTCGAAGGCAGCGTTAAGTCGAGCGGTTACTCTTATAAAACTAAAAAGTGGGTAATACATGACCGAATGGAAAATTCTGCGCCCCTTACGTCTCTTCTGTCTGGCTTATGCCTTATAAATATGAAAAGCATTATACATACCTACTCATATTAACATCAATGCTTCAGAAACCCAAACGAAGTCGAGACTAAATATAACCTTATCTTGCTTTGTTTAATTTTACGTCGGTCCTATTCAAACAGTGATACATTAAAGTTTTATGTTAGGTATATTATGTTAAACACTTTCGTTGTTATACATAGAACATAAGTAACTTGTGCTTTATTTCAAACTGCCATTGACTGTTAATTTAATACGATGCTATGATACGAAGAACTGATTTTCTGGACTGCTGAACGGTTTTTTAGTGATTTGTTTATTGGGTCATTTAAGGTTTGTTACTTTTTAGGTTTTATGTAAGCGATAAGCTGATTGCTGCGAGACGTTGATCTCGCAGATGGAGGCCGCGGAGAAGGAGTGAAAGAACGATCCTCGAGGCGCATCCATCCGGCAGACTTCTCCAGCCATAAAGTGTGTGAAGGCCCTCCGTCTGGGGATTGCTCTAGTACCCGAGGGTAATCCCCATAAGGCGCAGCCCAGCCTGCCATTGGGTTGGGCAGCCCGCGGAGACGTTATCAAGTGTAGATGAGGCATATACCTTGCGCTGTTCCCGAATAGTCCCACAAAGGGCAGTGAGGATACCGATTGTTTTTAGTGGGTATTCCCAGGAACTCAAGGGTAAGTCCCGCACACGCCGAACTGTCTAGCCCACATTGTGATACGTGAAGGATTTTCTATAAAAATAGGCCATAGGCTGGCAACCTGTCACTTGCTGGATGTGGCTTTATGGATAACCGAGTGTTACCTAAGGCTCTGCTTCTCTTTTTGGGATTATGAGCGTGATTGTATGTATTTAATATTATCAATGAAAAGTTTAGATGATTAACCTTCAATTACGTGTTAAGGGTTAAACGAATTTGGATGAAAATACTGCTAGATGATAGCTTGGATAGAATACTTGATATGCTATGGTATGTTTCACTGCTTCATGGGAAAAGCCGCAGACAGAAGCTAATATGATATTTTGTGGAAGATGCAAATAAATTAAGAGTGTTTTTGATTGTCAATAAGACTCGTGTAATATCCGCCTATGTGGCCTAGTGGTGTGTCATGATAAGGTCCCTGTGGTTTGTTTCCCAAGGAAATAACTTACAATCTTGGAACATTCAAAAGTGGCAGCGAAGCACCTTGCAGTGCGACGACTAATGCAGCGCATTAACTTTTACTCTATATAGCTATGTTTGTATTAAGCCGTGTGATGCTGGCGGAGTAGAATAGCATCACTCCATATCCTCCAATGAGTGTCGTAGAAGGCGACTAATGGATCACCAAAGGGGTATTGACTACCTTATACTCCGTCCACCAAACCGCATTGGGCAAGTGTAGTGGACTATTGCCTAAGCCTCCTTCGCATAAGATGCATATGACTTCGCATATGAAGGCTGTTATGATACTGATGACGATGTTTGTATTTTGACTCCACTTCTGATTACCATACAGGTGGTATGAAGTTATTTGCTAGACTGAAATGTTTCGTACGAAAATACCGGAAAAATCGTATTGCTTTCCGTACAGTACTATTTTTATTGTGATCCAACAACACAAAAGACCGTTTACGAAATGGAGAACGAGAACACATGATGGTTCGATTGCTGTGTTTTGAATAGTATAGTGCTCTATATCGCGTTATATTGACAGGAAGCGTCACGGCTCACGACAATGTTTCGGATATATGAAAATATTGATATGTCAGTAAATTGCTATCGTTTTCATATATTTCGAATCATCTGCAGGCAGTTCCATATAGTGTACCCATTCCATATAGTTACTTCATCCATAGAATGAGTACGGGTGACCAGAGATAACTTCTTTTCACAATGAGTAGGATTAAAAATCATATTAAACTATGCTAATCCTTCCCAGGCAACGATCTAATGAATAATGCTCGAACCCGTCAGCCTATCGAATTCATATCTACCTTGACTGTACATAGCACCACCAGGTGTAGCTCGTATTGTTTTATCCTTAAATTAAATAAAGAGGGCGCTGTTAGCGTCCGTGCTAATGACTGATGTTACAGTAACGAGGGCAATATGAGCGTCCGTGGTAATGACTAATGAATTGACGGTATGATCGACGATTCGAATACATTTTGTAAACTTATGAAAGTCTCTTTTGATGTCATCGGTTCAAGAGTCTACGAGGAGGTCTTGTTCTGAGAAGAACTGACAATAAACTCAGAAATTCTCAGAATTCTCTCTTTATTTTTTATTATAAGTTTAATATTATTGGTCTTAATTTTATCATATTATTTTGATTAATTACTATTATGACTTCAACATGTGAATTATGATTATTTCCAAATCAAAACTATAAAAACTGTAAAGGGAGGATATAACTTGTTGATTTTCTTGCCTGATCTGCTCAGTACAAGGCCTCCGGGTAGTCTCTTAAACCGATGGCACACAATGGCATCAAACTTGACTTTGATAGGTGTACAAATTGTATCTAAATAAAAAAAAAATACTTTGACTATGTTTACTATAAACCAAGTATTACCAAAGGCTTTGCTCAAGCAACAAATGTATTAACATTTTAGTAAACTAAGTACATATCAAACCTTCCTGAAGTGTAAAGTGTAAAGTGTAAAATTTTAAAAACGCTAATATGATTCTAAAAGAATCATATTAGCGTTTTTAAAATTGTTACTTATCTTAGTCTATTAGAGACCGAGTGGCGTTGTCAAACTATACTCGTCATAATATTATATAGGCATGGCTTGTAGACAAGAAATGAGCCTGTTGTTCCACACCCGACTTGAATTCCGTGCATTGTGCTACGCATGCATACTTGCATAAGCATTTAAAAGTACATCGTCTAATCTGCTTTTGAAGACTTGAACTTAGGCCTCATTAACTTATCTGCAAATAAAAAAGGTTTTTTTTCCTAATTTGCCGCATCCACAAACACACCGCTCCAAGACCCGCCCTGGACCTCCGGGAATTCGATTAAAACACAACCAGTATAACTTTTAAAACCTTTTCGACATTTTGCACCCACTCTCGGCACACACTTCGCAGTAAATGTAATGGAAAAACAATCGCTGGTTGCTAACGAGCGGATTTTGGATGTTGTCTTTTTTGTTGTTACCCACTAACAATCTACTATTTTGAACTGTACACCTGCGGCGATGTTTTGATTATGCTTCGGTTTTCTCGTGGCTGGAATTTGAGGACAAAACCTTTTATCCTAATATAATTATTTAGAGCACATAACACAGAAAGAGGATAGAAGGGCTTAGACGGGGCAAGGGCGCCACAAATATGTCAAGGCGCTCATATTCCTAGTACTACATGCGATCACCACTGTGATTGGTGCTTGATATCGCGAGACGCCCAGATCAGTTGATTGTGTTTTGTTTGAACTTTCACAGTTAGTCCAAGCTTGTGTCTATTAGTGAATGAGAGCAAACCGACCACAGAGCGGATCCCGTATAATCAGTGCATGATCTCATTTCAAACATCTTTCTGTTTTCTATGTGCCAAAGCATAATCTAATATACATGCCTAGAAGTATGTTACTGATATGTAGTTTGACATCACAGCGTTGCCGTCACCTAAAATTTTAGGAATCTGTATAGAAAAGTGCCTTCCAAGGATTCTTCATCAGCATCCACGCTCTATACTTCGTTGCAGGAGGGCCTGAGCGACTATCTATCGGCAACATCAGTCTGTCGATTACTGACGCCAATAAATTCATTACTCGTTTCATCACTGAATCCTCTCTTTATCACTGAAATTTGTCATCAAATCTTTATAAAATTCATTTGGATTTAAAGTACTCTTTCCATATAAAAAAAGGATAATTGAATCGGTTCACAATTTGCATTCAAATTCCATGATTTTTTTCATTGTTTTCACTCGACACTAGAATTTCCAATAAAAAATTAGAATGTAGATTTGATTTAAAATCTATCAACGTCTTGAAAACAATCTTAAAAATAATTTTGCAAGCTAGTAAACCTTTACAAAGGGCGCCAACAAAAGATATCACTTTTTAAATTGAATTTTTAGCTAGCCAGCATTAAAATGGCAGCAGTAAAAAGGTTTGTCGTGTTAAACGGGTGCAATTTGAAAGCATTTACAAGAATAGAATGGAGAGTAGTACGTTTAAAATTTTAATCCCTATAAGCCTTTAAAAAAAAGCTTTCGCACATTTTAGTAGACAGTCCTAATCAATAGGTACCCACAGGCCCTCTTGTTTATATGAGTTCGTTGACCTAAAGGCGGATGGATGATTTTTTTTAAATATATAAAAATATAGAATAATTGCATTACACTTCGGCATACAAGCATTTAATCTAATTTATTTGGGGTCGGTTCAGTAGTGACGTGGAAATCGACGAAAGTGCTTAAGGTTTTGGCAATTTTTTTTACGGCCAGCCGTTTGCCTGACACCAACCCTGAAGCTGAAGTGCCCCATTGAACTAAGAACGCCGAAGTGAAGGATTGATATCTTTCGGCAGAAGCACGAAGGAAAATCAGATTGAAGTTTTCGGCCACCCCTCCGAGTACCAACCGCGCACTTGGTAGCTTTTCTTTCGTATCATATTGCGTATGTATACTAATTTATTAGGCAGATTCAGTAAATCTTGTTTAGTGAAAAAAGATTTGAATAATATTAGGGGGTTATTAGAAACTTTGACCTCATGTAGATTACAAAGGGTTTACCTAATTTGTTGGAAAATGGAATTTTTTGCTTGGAAATAAAGATGATAATCGTTTGAAGAATTAGTTCTGGATACTTCTAAGATAGAATATTTATCTACTTATAATTATAAGCAAATATTTTTTATGTCACTCGAATGGCAGACAAGCATACCATAGTATAAAGGATACGACCTGTAAGCTGTGACAGTAGCCTATAGACGCTTGCAACAACGCTTGCTTCCCTACAGCATAAAGGTTAACTTAGTTTGAATAATATAACTACCGACAGGTTAACTGTCAAAATGTTGTGCCTAGTAAGCAAAAGTGTAGATAGATTAATTATTGAAACCCGCCAATCGTAGTACATTATTTTGTAGTATCATAATATGCCTTTCTAAGCCCATATGTAGAATAGTAGCAATTTCAGACGCTTACTTCACAGTGCGGTGATATAGATTCTTCGAAGCTGACAACTGCTTGTTACGGACCTGTGTAAGTAAAAACCCGGTAAATCCACCCACATATAGAATACAGAAAGATGAAGCCTTATAACTTCTCAAGCAAATATAATAAAATGGTAATTTCCCGAAAGATTTAAAGGTAAAATACTTCTAATATCCAGACATCGCAGGTTCTGTACGTCCCCGTGCAAATGTCCTGGAATATCGGAAGCACTCATCTCGATAGGATTTGTAAATAAACGCGTTCGGTACACAATGGTTCTATACAAACAGCGAGACCGGCTGTCAGCACCGGCACCCCATAAGTCAGCCACTTACACTACGTATCGCTCACAATGCCACCGATTTGTGCAGTTCCAAAGAACTGTTACGTACTCCTGTAAGTAAAGAAATTGACTGTACTAAATCTTTGTTTAGAATTCACATAATGCACATTCTCAGGTTCGCATTTTTTTTTAAATCCAGGTTTAATGAATACGTTGAAGATACATCGTTTTTTTCTGTTATAAATGGAAAGGTTGTTAATTCAATAAGTAGCACCTTTTAGATTCATCCGTATGTCCAAAAAAAACTAAAAACACACGGTTTTATGTTAAAGCGGAAGAATAAGTCTATTTATTTAGAGAAGTAGGTGAAAACCGACTTGGCCCAGGCGGGAATCGAACCCGCATCTTCCGCAATCCGGGCGGCTGCGTTGACCGCCACCGAGACACTGCTTTCGCAGTCGAAATTTGTTAGTGCTTAGTGCTTATGTTTTTTATGGTAAAGATTGTTTCATCAAATCTTTGAAATTTGCACTTCTGACCCGAACGAAATATGTTTGCAAATATTTGACGCCCTTGCGTCGAATATAATATTTTATATTATCTTATATAATAATATTCACTCAATTTCAAATATGGAAATAAGGTAGACCTTGAAGATGAAATTGAAAAGAAATTTGTCTAACCAATCCGTGTACCCAATAGAAGTAAGCTCAAAATTAACTGAAACAAACCTACTGGCAAAGTTTCGGAAGCAATCTGCCTTCGTGGAGGTTTTGATTAAGTAAGCAAAACAGATTATATTGACTTGGGTAATTGTGTATATTTGATTAAATACCAACGGTAAATTTCAACCTTGATAAAATTAATTGAAAGATTTAGGCATTTAAAGAGTTAGAAGATTCGAAGTTGCTGTAATTGTGAAACACATCGTTTGTAATATTTAGACTAAATTAGCACTCTTCTGGAGATCACACCTGATCTGGATCTGATTCTGGTGGGCCAACCACTAGACTACGGAGGTAGGTAATAGTATTTTGTCAATAAATAGCAAACGGACGCCCAAAATTTTGATAATTCCAGAATTTCAAACTTTTGTACTTCTCCACCATCTGAGAATTCCAATACTCCAACATTGTCATCTAAGTATAATTCTGCGTCAGAATCTAAATAATCTGCGCGCTCCCCCGTTCCGCTTAATCAAGCTCCGAGCTGGTTTGCGGCTAATAGAATCGGAAAACCATCAGAATGCGCCTCTACTTCAGATTAAAGGTTGCTAAATGCGTATCGACAAGCTCCAGTTAAAGGAACATGGATAAAATTGTTAAGCCCGCAATTAATAATGGGATAACTTTGAGCAAATTGAAAGCTTTTAAGGCGCTGCGGGATATTAGTTCATTTTATAATACTATTAAAGATCTATTTATGGGACGTCACTTTCAGTATTTAAGATAGACGATCATCTTGAGTGAATTTAAGCAACTTTTGAAAGATGATTTTTGCATGTTTATTTATTTATTTACATATTTGAGGATACCTAACAGCTTTTAAGCATTCAAATAATATAAAATCGTGCATACTTAAAGGTATTTAGAAGCTCTCAGGCATGAATCGTATTCTTTCGAGATTCGATAGTTATATGAAAACAAGTCAAATGTATAAAATGCTGACCTTCCTTTTGATTGCAAATTTGTCACTGAATACTGGTAATCAACAATTTCTAATGAAAACATACTTAGTGTAACATCTGTCCTGGTTATTGGCATTTGTTTGTTTATTTACTGAAGAATCATTGCTTTTTGGGTTTAGTGCCCCTTTTATGTAGTCGATAGGCTGGCAACCTGTCACTATTTGGAGGCACTGCATGCCCTATACCTACTGCCAGATGTAGCTTTTTTTTAGCTCAAGCCCTCTTGGGATTACGAGTGTGGTTATATGTTGGTATGTAATTTTGATGAAGTGTTTTACTTATTAAGACTTTGATATCATCGATATTATTATATTTCATCTTACATCAAATTAAAATACAATACAAAATGGCTTAAGTAAATCTGATACATGTTAAATGTAAAACACTTAACGTTCTTAAATTATTAGATTGGTGGCACTTTTAACAATTGATAAAAATACGTATAATAACATGACTCAGTTTTAGGAATTTGGCACGGTTTCAGACAAAGAAGCAATTATTTTTGGTTCAACAAATTGTCAACCGCACAGCCAGACTGAACCCTTTTTTGGTTCACATCGTAAATTTCACGATACGACTGCTACTGTCTCCAGGGTGCATTGTTAAGACTTATTGTGGAATGTATGGCGCTATCAAAGCCAAACTTACACAAGAAGTTATTTGAGCGAAAATGGCAAACCAAAGACACGGAACAGTTATCAAAACTTATTTCGAATGCCAGTTTTAAACTACGGGACTTTTGAGCATACTATTTTTGGAATTTTGATGTATCTATGGAAGAAAATTTGCACTGCTTATATTTTAGTGATAAATAAAGAACATAGAAACAGTGGATTTGAAAGTGAAAAAAAAATCTATTCTATGTGGCGAAATTAATTAAATTTATGTTTATTAAATTAATGTTTGTTTTGCCGGTCTAGAAATTTATTCCACCCTGGTACTTTTATAAATGGGAATGTTTATAAGTTTTAGTTCACCGTTATAACAGCCATACGTATTTGAATGAGATTAGGTACCACAGCATCTTGTCCATTCGCTTAGCCTGGATTATCAGAAAGAATTTGTACATATTCAATCGAATAATTTGAAAATGAAATATGATGAAAGTCTTGGATATTGAAACAAAATATTTTTTTTTATTTGGCAAGCTTTGGTCTTTGCTTCAGCCTCTGAAGGACTGGCAATAACAACATCTGGTTCAAGAGCTTCATAATAAGAGTATTTTAAAATTATAACCACTGATGTGGACACCAGTTCCGAAGGGGTTCATATAAATTAATATCTAAGATTCCAATACAAAAAGCTTTGCCAAATAGTCCGATAAGAATTCAATATTTTGAGGACACCTAAATATGTATTTAAACGAAATCAAAACGTATTAACCGTTCAGTATTTGCACCATTGTCTCCCAATAACTTCGTGGCAGAATATATCAAAAGTTTCACGTTTCCACAAGTAAGTTACGTTTTAACGTATACATAAACAGTTCACATATATAATGTATCAAGTAAGTTACTAGTAAAACATAAATATCGCTGGATGTTACGAAAACCTTTCCATTATTTACTTTTGAACTTCCCTTCACGTGTAAAACGCTTACGGCAATAAGTTCTTGAATGCGGCGTTTGGGATCGGATGCTGTACTTATCTATACGGATACTCGCACGTGTTCACACGCAATCAAATTAAAGCTAACATGATATGGTATATCTTAGTCATTTTTACTTTCTCGTATACGTAGTATTGAGGAAGTTTTGTTGTCGTAAAAATATTCGACCTAGAGATTTTGACGGATTTACACGTTTTGGACCTCCCTGAGTCCAAAAATACCGTTTTTGAAATTATGTCTGTGTGTGTGTGTGTCTGTGCGATAGCACGATAACTCGAGTATCTTATCTTATTGCAACCAAATTTAACATGCATGTATAACATCAAAATATAAGGTTTCTATCTACTTTTGAGTAGTCGATCACGAAAGTTAAGCAACCAAGTGTGCGGTCGGTACTCGAATGGGTGACCAAAATTTAACATCCATGTATGACATCAAAATATAAGGTTTCTATCAACTTTTGATTCGTTTCCGGTATACGAGAAAGTCAAGGGGAGACCACTAACAATTTTTATATGTGTAATGTTAAGGCATATATCCAAAAACGCCTTTATATATTGTCACTTATTATCTATTTATTATTATCATTACATTTTTTACATTGAATTATTAGTAGTATCTTAAAGCCTAAATTAGGTTTGTCTATTTCAATAGGTAAATATTTGAACGTACTTACATAATAATGAGACAATATCTTCGAAATTGTTTACAGCTACGTTGGAGGACGCGTTTAAGCTGCTGGACTGAAGAGGACTTCCCATCGACATAAATAGCGATTACGCTCACCTTCGCTTTGAAGATGATATCGTAGTCATGGCAGAGACTTTGGAACAATGTTCGAGTGGGTCTGAGACGCATGGATTAAACCAACTGCGCTGAATTTCATTCAAGCCGCTCTTGGCCCCACTGTGTGGTACCCGGAAAAAGACCCTGTTCATGGCCAGCCTAGCCTTGTACTATTTGGAGCCAGTCGCCAAGAACGGCGGTCCGCTGTCCGATATTCATGCTGGACATTGGACGCGATTGAATGATGCACCCGTTGGGCCCGTAAGGGCTGGCACAGATGTCTTCCTGGCGAAAGTTCGCGATTCGGGGTCACTATCGTATTGTGCTTTGGCAGGATGCTCGGAGAGGATGTTTAGTGGGTAGTAAGAGGAACACCTTCACCTCTTAGTCCCACGTACTCATGCAGTTGCATCGTACTGCAGGGATGATGCGTAAATGCATTAGACCTCCCTCATAAGAAAGGTGGACCTCGCAAGTTAGACCAACGATCTTGTAAAGGTCGTTGAAAGCCACTGGATGCGGGCAGCGTTCTGGGAAGAGCTATGTTTAATAGTGGAAGCAGGGCCGATCTAGCCATTTCGCCGCTCTGGGTAAAAAATCACCAACGTGAGTGGAAGTCCATTCGCTGAAAAGAAGGAAAACTAGAAATACGCTGATGCAGAGGCCAATGTTTAGCTTGTAGCTTAAACACTTACCACTGTGGAATATGCTCGTTTGCCATTTATTAAATAAAACGTCCAAAAATCCAGCATCAACGTCAGAATGACTGTTGTCCAGTTTTATTAACTTCGTTATCGTTACAGCGTAATCCGTGCCTCGGCGGCCATTTTGGCGTAATACAATTATCGCCACACGAAACGCTTTGTGGTGGTGCCAGTGGGAAATTTGACAGTGATTTATTATTGCCATTGTTATATAAAATACTATCGGTGACGCACAGTGAAGTGGTTTTCTATTATGTACATGCAATAAAGGGATTATTTATGTGCATTTATAAACTATATCACGAATGCCATCGGAGTACAACTACTACTTATAAATATTGGTAGATACTATTTTTATTTCTTTCATAAACAAATTAGATCGTGCGGTCGTTATTTCCTTTATTAAATACCCAATTCCATATAACACATTTTTCACTGAATAAAGGACTGACTGACTGTCTACTGAAATCTGTTTTTCAGGGTGTACATAAGACAACCTTTATGCATTTAACTCAAGTAAGTAAGTATAGGTATTTAGTTTTAAATTTTTTGTCATGATTCCTGACCAGGAACGCCAACAGTGAACAAATATTATAGAATCAAAGCCCAATAGTGTCGCTATAAAGTGAGAAAGATTTATTACTGTTAGTACCTACGTAACCCAGAGAGCTGACCGCTTCCGGATATCGTGATAAATTTGCCAGTTCCTGCTTGCAGGAACCCCGCGAACTAATTAATGTAATAGTTTCTGTTATCTATATTATTTATAGATGGCATATACAGGTTGACTTATGAAGATATATAATGGTACGTACGTACCTAAAAAATGAGGCGACGTCGTCCGCATAGTTTTTTTTTAATCAAATATGCCTAGCCTATGTTACTTATGAATACTGTAGCATTCTAATGGTGAAATAATTTTTGAAATTGGTTGAGGCATTGACCACGCTGGCGCGACCCCTTTTGCGTCCGCGATCAGTGTGAAATACAACAATACGAGATGAACGGGAGTTGCCTCGTTGGCGCGACCAGCGGTGGACATAATAGCGTTTATTCCCAACGATATGTCGAATCTATAAGGAATAAATTGTAGTGGATGCAAAGCACGAAAGAACGATGGTGTTAAAATCTTTTTGTCCATTCTGTCGCGCCTGCACGATGCGACAACATTGACTTGGTTACATAGAAATTCGCAGGAAAGTATGGAGAGATGACACAGTGGCCTCAACGGTTTTAATTATCCCTACGTTGATTCTCTACAGTTTATCTATGAGGACAAGTCAAACGGAATGAACGCTAGTGAACGGGGGGCTAATAGGTGGTTGCGCGTCCTTGCGTAATTATCAAATCGTGTTGATTTTTCCGCGCTCTCTGTATGTCACGCAGCTTTGACGTGGCATATTACAGCGTCAATGCGCAGCTTCTTCACTTCTATCGCCTCCGCTCCCCAGAGTCGCACTAGCGTGGCCAACGACTTAGTAGTTGTTGAGCCTGTTCGCTAGAATCAGACAAACATTCCTCTTCTTCTTTAAATAAAATGGCGTTCGCGAAATATAACGCATTTCGCTAATGTCAAGTAAAAATGTACTTATAGTAACAGATAATTGAGGCTGTCAGCGCAAAAGTGGCCTAACCCTCAAGTGGCTTAGGCCACTTATGAAGTTTACGTTGAGAGAAAAAATCAATGGAAAAAGAACTTTTGCAACGCCATCTATTGACGCTTAGTGAAACAAGAGATAGACCGATTTTGAATTAAATTTTAACACATTTTTATTTAATTGTAGAAGATTTATCACAATATGAAAAATTGAGGGTTAGGCCACTTTTGATCGAGGGTTAGTTCACATTAGATTGAGGTTAAAAATGCAGTCTCTCAACACGTGTATTCGGGAGAAACTCAACAATCCTTTTTATAATATTCAATTGTTAAGAGTGGTTCCACATTATCCGATCCGATATTAGTATCGACCTTTCACATTGCCAGGCCCGATATCGGATAGCGGACTGTAACATTTCACAACAGTCTTCTGATACTGATATCGGATTGGATAATGTGGAACCGGTCTAAGTGTCAAAGCAAACGAATATCCATAACCGAATATAGCCTAAATTTTCTAACCAGTAACAAAATTGCAACGCACGTTAAATAAATTGCCAAAGGGATCTCCATAGACCTTTATACAAAGGGTCCAAGCCATACTAGTAGCACGGTAATATTATCTATGCAGTATTGTGTCTCGGCCCTGTCCTTGAAATAACTGGCTACGGCCGAGCGGGGCGTAAACACGCGGAAGGGCTGCCCGCCTACAGTATTTTAATTTGAAAGAAAGAAAATAAATTTATTGGCCTTCACAGAGCACGATATTACCTAATTATTAATAAACTATAACAACACATACATAAAGAAAAGAGACGTTAACAAAAACTAACATACACACATTATATACCTACTGTGAACAGAGGCAGAGCAATAATAACTCGAAGATCAGGGGCAGAGCGATGTAATTCAGAATAAATCAATCAAACATTATCAAAACATAAAATTAAGAAAAACGTACAATTATCTTAGAAAAACCATATAAAAACAATCGTTACTAGGCAACTTTCCGACATTTCCCTTTTCTTTATACGACCACAAACAATCCTCGTTGGCATTATCGAACATCTACTATTTACTTTATATTTAATTTCTACATTTCTTGTTCTATGATTGTAAATATTTTATTTTACTTATATGTAAAAAAAATATGTTGTGAATGAAATAGGAAGTGTTCAATAAAATACATGTTTTTTTATAATATTTAATAAAAAAGAAGTTATAGATTTGAGACAAAAATATTTACGCCTTGACTGAGACGTAGGTACTATATTGTCACTGAAACACTTTTATTTTCAAGAAATTACATATTATTATCAACAAACAAAATATTGTTTTTTAAACTCCGCACAAATATCCACAGAGAAGGTAATCACTACGTTTTACAAATATCCCTATTTTATAATTTTCCATCTATCAATTGCTGTCAACAATCCGTCTCTTTTCCAAATTACCTAACAACCTGCCAGTATACACCAAAAAAATCGGATCACTACAATACCTACCATTTATTACTCTCGTAAATTATTTCATAATGATATTTCATCATATTTAATAATATATGTAGTTAAGTTATATGTTGGTACATAAGTAAGTAGATAGCCTAGTCTAGGAAACTACCTACCTACGTATTATGTAGTTTTGTTTTTAACGCGAGCGTAGGTAGGTTACTTGTTTGTGTCTTTTTTCACCCTATCCACTTATTTATATATTATTCCAGATTATGCCCGATGGAAAAATTGATAAACTAAATATTAAAAACAAATTACGTACTAGTAGATAGGTACATAAAAAATATTGCTCTTTGCCATTTTGAATTATGTAGGTATCTACTTAATTCAATCAAATATTCACAATACAAATCGCATGTTTAAGCACGGCTAACTGCTTAAAAAACAATTCACACCGTTCGGTCGTCACTGCGGCGCATTCGCGACTGGATGCCCACCGGGTGCCCCGCGAACTCGAGGCGCGTAGCATGACGCGCTTTCCGACCGTTTGTATGAAGATAGAATACTGTATAGATAATATTACCGTGCTAGTAGTAAGCTAAACTGTCTATCAAATAACAAAACGGTAGCGCACGTAAAGTAATGAGTTAATTATTGTAATTTTCGTGGGAAACACTAATGAATAATAAATGAATACTTCCTCCTCCACTGGATCCTAGTAGAAACAGAACGAATATTGCTTAACGAAATTGAATCGAACTTAACACACTGATAAACACATATGTGTCTGGGATAATAGAAAAAGGATACACTGAACCCTTTGGTAATAATGCTCCTGAAGGATATCCCGTTTAATCTTTTCGATTTTTATATATTCGACCATTTTCGATAACAGCTTGCTTTTGAGAACTCTGAAGTGGTATTCTTTGCATGTATTTTATAAGCGTAACGACCGGTTGCACCAAACCATGTTTATTACGTTCGAACAACTCATTCTAAATTAATTAGGATTTAATTATGGAACTTATTGTAAAATTGTATTTATCTTATATTCTGTATTGATTTGATTCGTTTTTATGTATTTTGTTAGATATTTCATTTACCTTGGTGATAATACGGACTGGAAGAGCGGTGACTTCCTGATACAGGTATGTTTATACTAACTAGGAATGTCACCACAATATTGTTAATACCTTTTGTGATGATATTTTAGATTTTTTTTTGTATAACGTAAAACTTGCTGCAACCGGCTATGAATATCTGTCTGAAGAGCATCCCTATTTCGCGAAAGTCACTAACTGTGTTCTAGCGTCTATTTCACATAGAGAGCTCTGAGGAGCTTCATTCCTTGCAAGTGACGTAGAAGAGTTTTTTCCTAATCCCACGGACCATGCATCACACTTATCAGCTCAGAAAGGGAACGCCTGTTTTTACTATAAGCGCCATGGAACGGCGGCTACGAAACGGCTACGGTCCATAGCGCATCGCACTCCATAGTAAAATTAGGCGATACGGTACCGACCTTTAAGTTGTCAACCAACCTACAAAACATACTCAAGTAACACTTTATTTTGGTTACAGTTACCTATGTGCTTAAATTCCAAAGCTTACGTAGTAGCTAATATACTTGCATTTACAATCGTCCATAGGCTAAGGTAGAAGCACCGTAATGTTACTACTGTAGCATAAAAAATTGTAAAGGCTGCAATACATGTTGGCCGAGCGTCGCCGAGTGAACGCCAATACCAACGTATAGACAGTATAATATATTTGCATTGTCTTGCCATCGCTCGGTGTCGCTCGCCTAGTTAGCCGAGTGAAGGCAAGCGCCAACGTGTATGGAACTCATTTGGCGTAGCTTGCCACAACTTGCGGTCGCTCGCGTCCACTTGCCGCACTTCGGAGCGCTATCGGTTTTTCTGCACAAATCAAAGGCGCTCGCGCGCACTCAGCCAATAGTGTCCACATGTTTGGCAAACGCGTCATTACGCGGTTGGCGTTGGTAGGCGTTGGTCGTCTATACGCGTACAAAATGTCACTCACAACCTTAGCAACCAACGACGATGTTTTCAAATTTTTGGAAATTTACCAATATTAAGAGGTTATATGGAACCCTAAAGACAAGACTATTAAAATATTCAAAATCGCTAACCATAACTACGTAGGAGACGTTTTATACTATAGAAAATATAGTAACTTTTATTTGAAAGATTCAAGGATTTTGTTTTTAACTGAACTACTGGTAAAATGTGAATCTGGTATTTAGGGAAACTGTTATTTTGAGAATCTGGTATTCAGCGACTAAACCCTCATTAAATAAATAGCAGCATCTGCAATAACTTCTACGCCGTCATCCATCTTGTTTCAATTCACAATACATACTGACGGAGCCCAACGTGTGGGCATCTTTTCAATATTCGTCTATATTGGCCATTTGCATTGGTTTTTGAGAAAATTGCCGAACGTATAGGCAGTAGCATTTGCCTTGTAATAGTTTGCCTACGCTCGCGTTGGCCTAAGCTCGACCAACATGTATTGCAGGCTTAACAAAGATAAGAGAACTCCCGAGATTTCACTCTCCAAGTAATGCTTTTCAATCTTGCTTTTACTAGTTTATTGGTGAACTAGCTTTTTCCCGCAGCTTTGCCACCGTTGTGAGTATTGGAAAATCCTTTCTTAGCGGATGCCTACGTCATACCAACTATCTGTGTGCACACAGTGCAATCCGTTCAGTGTCCTTTTATAACAGAAAACTTTTGCAATGTTTGTCTGGGAGAAATACCAAAGCATACTTTATAAATAAATAAAAGAATTTCAATTAAATTCCGTCGACTTCAATAACGAAACGAAGTCAATACATACATATACCAAGTTGGAAAAGGGCGACCGTCGATATTAAAATAACATTCGCTTTCGGTCCTATTAATAAAAGTCTAAAGGAAATAAACCAATATTGTGGTGAACACGGACTTGAACAATAGCTCTCTGTCGGCGAGGAGACAAATAGTCCTCGAGCAAGGGCCGCTGATCCCGGCACTTCTTGAAAACGGACTACCCTGACACAAAATACAGATAACACAGAAGTTGAAATATTCGAAGGAGAAGCTCTTGATATTTTATGGAGAAGCTCATTACCGAGTGATAAGGGATGGAAGCGAGCTTCACTCGGAACTCTCAACCACGAGCGACTGGCTATCTTTATCACTAATTGTTGTAACACACTAATGCATTTAACACAATTGTTTCGTATTTTTTTGGGCTATATATATACATATACACTATGGTTCCGCTGTGGATCTCTTTATTCCTAATTCAAACTCCTGCGAAATACCAAGCTTAGTCCTCTCGATTGCTTTTGTAAAGCACTTTGGGCTCATTGTAAACGACCACGTCTCTGTACCATTATATATAGGTCATCACCGGCAAGCTGTTTGTTGGTCAAAAGCTGACGTTTTGGACGTTGCGGTAATATAAATAAATAAATACCTGGACTCCTGATATGTTTTATTTTAGAGTGTATATGTTCTAGTTGAAGGCTTTATGTTGCTTCAGTGAGGTTTACCTATTTTATTGCAATCTGGCTGGCAATATTTTACTATTTTTAAGGCAATGCATGGCCCATACTATTACCTTATTACGAATCGTTTGTGAATTATATGCATGATCGTAAGAAAAATTGTCAAAAAAGTAATTGTCCCATTAAACTTTTAAAGTAAAATAAATCTTAGCATTCTATAAGACCTATAAAAGGGATGTTCAATCTATTTATTTATCACACAAACATGCACCATAATTACAGGTACCTTAAATACCTTTTAGGGTGTAGTTACAGACACTGCACCAAAACTTAATCTAGAGAGTTCACTCATTGAACAAAAGAAATCGTGTTTGACTTTACAAACAGCTGGCCTTCTGTGTTGTCCTTATATTGGGGCCCTATCTTGGACACGACGAATTACTTTATGGTAATTATGTGACGTTTTCCTCGAGGCATTTAATTCAATTCCGACATCACTAATTAAGGGACTCCTGTTGCTTTTGCATTTAAAACTTCTTCTTTACATAAATGGTAGATATTTTATTTTGGCAAAAATTCTTCACGGGTAATATGAAATATTGGAATAAAGATACGTGAAGTCATTCGTAGTATTATTGTAGACACTATCTATCTAAACCACGTAATAACCTCTTATATCCATGTTCTGTGATCTATAATAAAGGTGAAGAGTTTGATTTACCGCGCTAATCTCAGGAACTACCGATTTAAATTGAAAAAATATTTTTCTGTTGGATAATCCATTTTTGAAAAACTCCACAGGGGCGAAGTCGCGGTCAAAGCACTAGTTTATGATAAGCGTTTTCTATAGTACATTATGTAATTCATGTGTAATAATAATAATGAAATAAATTAGAAATTAGATATTGCAGGCTGAATTTCATTCTTTATTTTTTCACCTACTTTAATTAATAATCATAAAAATAAAAATCAATATGTAATTTTTTTATTTGACGGGAAAGATTTTGGCCTTTATTTCACCTGATGGGAAGTTCTTTACCTCCAAATCTACCGGGGCGCTTACTATTATTATCGTTAACTATCGGAACCATAGATATATGAAACCAAAAAAAACATAAATATGTGATCGGAACGCAATAATCCAGCAATAGTCCAGTGACGCTTCTCCCATCGTAGCCACCCGAGACTACCTTAAAGTCCATGATATTAACCTCTTATATCCAAAACATGGACATAAGAGGTATAATATCCACGTTCTGTGATAGAGTCGCACCACCCATATAATTTTGATATCATAATCATTGTAAACGATTAAACCTTTTTCATTAATTTAGATAACAGTTGTGCTCCACACAATTCTAATCGAGAAAGAAAGTTTTTTGTGAGGTACATACAAGTTTGCTTTTGGCAGCCATTAACATCACCAAATAAGTTTCTTGATGTTTTGTTGAGACTGTGGTAGCTATAGCTAGCCAGATGAACTTTAAACAAATACTATCACCAAAAATTTGTAGGTACCACTGTATCTAATACTGGTTGAGCGAAATCTACAAATCGTCGATCGGACTAATTTTTCACACCACAGTCGAAGATTTTATTTCTTTCGTAGTTTGAAAGCACTGTCAACTTATTAATTTCTTCTCCCACTAAAATTAAAAGCACAAATTCACTTTTGTACTGAACTTGCTGCCATGCAATCTTTGTTGCCCTGCAGTCGACAGAGAGAAATGCCTGAGTCTGAACTCCATACAATTGGTTGTTTTCTCATTCGCTCTATATGAAAATCCGTATTAATTAGCTTCAGCCAATTTTACTTAAGCGAGATTTTGAGTTAAATTTCGTTGTATTTTAATTCATGCAAAATTGAATCTGTGTTTTAAAATCAATGCTTTTAAGTAGGTTGATTATAAAAACGGGTCGCGAAATTCGTTTTTTGCATACAAGTTAATATTTTAAGTGTTTTTATAATTGATCTGAATTAATACCATATAAATTAAAATCTCTATCTATTAATGATATTAGTCGTCACGCGTAATGGAGATCGTGGGATTAGAAATATGTCTTCGGGATTAAGAAAATAAAGTCTTTAATCGTTTGTACACCAAAATTATCATCGTAACAGCTTTTATAATTCGTCTAATTGCCGGAGACCCGGAGGACTTTCATTGTCATCGAAGGAGGTTTTGGCAGTAGTCCACCACCCTGGCCCAATGCTGATTGTTGGTCGGTGTATAAGGTGATCAATACCCATTAGCTGATCCATTAGTCGCCTTCTACGACATCCATTGGAGGTTAAGGGGTAATGCTATTCAACTCTACCGTCATTACACAGCGAACAAATTCACCAAAATAAATATTTCAACCTATTTTAGCTCCAGCTGATCTCGGTTCCAATGTTTTAGCGTCCCTCGAGATCGACCGTACGGTCTGCACATGGCGTAGTTTGATAGAGGAACACGGGTTGTTGTGAACTTTATTAATCGCGGTTTCGAGCAAATGTAATTACAATATTAGGGTAGACAGATCCCGAGAGGGTCAGATGGTTTTATTTATTAATACTTAGGTTGGTATTTAATTTATTAATGGCACTTAAATAAGTTTCTTTCTGAGAAGGTCGGTGTTGTCGTGCGTTCTGCGCAACGATCGCGCTCAGCTATCAATTGCGAGGTCGGTCCTCGGATGGGTGGTGAAATTTTTTTCTTCGTGCGTCAGAAGGTACATTAAGCTGGTAGTCCAGACTGCTGTCGAAAGCAGTCGCTCCCAAAGAGGGTTGGCAACACCGAAGCCAAATGAATGCGAGCAGGATAGGAGAAATAAGGAGGAGTTAAATAAGTATCTTCACTCACCTTTTCTGGCTGGAACAATGGCGGAATCTTTGTTGAAAAAATCCTTTAGCGTCTACAAATTTCATTATTACTAATGTGCTTAAAATATTTTGTTACCGCTTTTGAAGAAAATATTATGACGCTGTGAAGTCTGGAAAAAAAGTAATATTATAAAAGAAACACAAATGACTATTTCCCTTTACTATCCACGCTGTGTTGTTTTTTTAAATTCTGCATATTAAGGAAACGCAAAGAGATGTAGCCCATACAGCCTTGTCTCCAGTGTTTGTTCTTTCTTGATGTGCGAGTCACACATTCAAACTACATTAAAGAAGAAAATAATGAAGAAATGGCTGAAGAGGCAAAGAACAGGCTATACCTCTAACTCTAACCTAATCTAATCGAATAATATCGATAGTTAGGCCCATGTTAGGCCTTTTGATGTTTCTTTTGTAGACGTTCAGATTTTCGATATGTTGGATGTTTTAAATTTTCCTTTTATAGTCGTTCGATAATAAAATCGATGTTTGGAACGTAATTTTTTTACTGTAGGTACGTTAATTTTCGACATTCAAATATGTAGCCTTTTATCAGCAAGCGGTGAAGCAGGCCCTAATTCCTGTTGTAATTAATTAGAGCTTCGCATCTGAAACCGAGTCGTGCTTGTAAATGATAACAATTAAAATATGTAAAATAATAAACAGCGTTTATTTTCTTTTCAATGAATTGTAAAGGGATCCAAAGTAAACCGATATTGCGGTGGGCTGAGCCGGGCACAATGGCCAGTGGGCGGACGTAGACAAATAATCCTCTGGTGCGGAGGGCTACCAGATCAAAAGATCTGAATTCCGGATTTGTGTAGGAAATAAAACTTTTAGTAGAAAATTGGACTTTTTTAAGCAAATAAAGCATCATACATAAGGCAGCCTAAAAATATTTACCTTGGAATCCAAGTCCCAGCCATTGCTCATAACACCTCTCTACTTATCAACTAGGTCATGGATCAGCATTGCCTCAACTCACCCTTAACTCGAACCGTTTAGTATTCTTTGTAAGAACCTCCATACTGTAATGCATACTCATCAGCAACGTAATGACGTTATTTCGACTCGGGACAAGCTCACGGTGGATCGGTGAGTGGTCAACCGGCAGTTCCCGTGCTTACGGCTCGTCGTCGACGCGCTTACGTCTTTCAGTAGAAGCGCTTATGTCTGTCAGTAGCCGCGCTGACGTCTCTGCGTTTGTAAGCAAGCCTAATGAATGAAATGAAATGAAATAAAATGAAAAACACATTTTACCTATTTAAATGGACTTTGGTGATAACTTTTAAATTGTCAAAAGCCCTATCATCATTTCGAGACGAAATAATATTTTACTTAAATAATTAATATAAGAATAATCAAAGAAAAAATAGCGAAAGGAACTCCACAGCTTACAATTTCGTAATGATTTCAAACGATTTTCGTAATGATTACAGGTCAATAGATATACCCTACCACCATTTCAACGAAATAATTATTTTAATTAAATAATAATTATTATGCTGACATGGAGAAGAAATGGCGAAAGAAACTCCACAGCTTACAATTTCGTAATGAATTCAAAACATCATTACAGTCAATAGATAATATATATTAATATGAATAAATTACAATTTTAAATGCCTAAATTTTGGGCAAATTTTACTCCCACGCATTTGGATCATTTAAATAATAAGTTATCTTGTAATCAGCTTTTTTATGTAATTTAGTTTTTTCAGTTTTTTTTAAATTTATTTAGCAAATTATAGTCTACGTCTCTTCGTTCAAGTTCGTTCGTTAAGAGATTCTCTGTCAAAAGATAAAAAGAATAAAAATATCGTTAGTAACGTGCAATTATGAGTAGGTAGTTGAATAAAAATATCGAAATTTCAGATATTTTAATAAAAATAATTGTCAAAATTATCAATTGGTACCTACGTTTTAACTTATTACTTTATATTTCATCACTATTTTCTTGCTATATCTTTATTCACTTTTTTTAATCTACACCATCCCACTGCTGGGCAAACATCTTATTTTCATTGTATAAAGTCCCGGAATGCCGGACAAATACATAATACCTAATATTATCGGACGTAGGTAACCCTATCGAAAAGGACCGCTAATCCTAAGCTTTTTCGATTCTATTTTAACCTGATAAACTTAGTTCCCGTTCCTTGGTGCAAGACTGTCTGTTAGGATACAAGCATTTCTTATACATTTGTAGTTGTTTTGTTTGGTGAAACACGGAAGGGATCTGATGATGGCTAAGACGAGCTAAGCGAAACGCAAGGGGCAAAGGCAACTACTACTTACCTTTTCTCGAAGCAATTCGTCGTGTTTTAAACCCTCATAAATTGGTTTTGAATTATATTAGGTACACAAAATTCTCCGGATAAGATGTCACTAGTAAAATAATTTAATTTCAATTAGGAACATAGCTTTTGCTTATAGTTTAATATTCATTATGTATATCGTGCTCAGTAACAAAAGAAGAAGATTAAAGGATCTCACTCAACTGGTCGTCCATCGGTATCTTAAATATTTAGGCCGCCGAAGTGACTAGTGCGTGGGGGCTCTTAGTCTACTCCGACTACCCACTTATTGGTCAATGATGGTTTTGTTAGCATTTTTGTCGGATGCCCTCTTTATGCACAATAGCAACGGGTTTCGTCCTAACAAGCAGGTACTTCGAAAATGTTTTGTCTACGTCGTAATAAGATAGTTTTCCTCGAGAAAGTTCAATCTACCGTAATAAAGAAGATACTATTTATAAAAAGGCGAGCAAAGTACTTCCTGCCAACTAATGGGTAGCGGACAAGTCTTAATGCAAAGTCAACTAGTACAAGTTATCAACCTCCAAAGTGTTTCTTCACGCCTCTGTTGAAAGACCCAGGATTGTAGGAAAGTGATTGGTAAGTCAGCCAAGAGTCGCCAACTGGCGTTCAACAACTGAATTCTTTGGAGACTAAAATAATTATTTCAAAAACGTAAATATAAATGGAATTTTTACTGATGAAAGATCCACGAACACAAAACCTCAATGTTCTTTTGTTTCTTGGATGTGAAAAATGTCGAGCTGTCTAATTTAATCCTAATTGTTAAATAACATCATTAATTTACCAGAGGACTTTTCTACTCTTTGTTTATTCCCCAAAATCCACTTAAGGGGAGCGTTGGGCTCCATGCAAAATATATGTTTATCTCTGAATGTCAACGACGGCTTATCGTCGTCACCGTTTCTCGTATTGTCTCCATTGAAAAGAAGGTTTTCTCTCATTTCTTATAAACATTCCAATTATAACTATTACAAGCGTTGTTATAGGATTCTACGAATCGATATTGGTCTTTTCCTGAGAAAAACTGGGTTGTGGAATAAAAATCTAATAATGCTTTGTTCTATAATACTCGGACTGCTGACACACTGCGTTTCACTGAGAAGTGAGCGTGTAACAACTGTTCTGATTGTAGTATTTTCGTTGTTGGCTCACTGCAGGCACTGGAGGTTTATTCTATTTTACTTTTTGTGTTCATGTTACCAGTCAATCGCCTAAAAAAGAGTCATGAATACCTCTTTTCTAGGCGATAGACTGGTAACATGCAATTATTTTGAGGTACTGCATAGCTAATATTTGTTGTTTTGTGTTAAAGCTATTAAATTTGTTATTAATTAAGTAATAATAATAATAATATATTTCCACGCTCACACCTATTATCTAGCCCGAAGTAAGTATCATTAAGAACTTGTGTTACGGATACTAGATAACGGACATTTTTTTTGTTAATATACATAATAATTTTAGATATTTTTATAAATAAACGTAAATAAATATATAAACAACCATGACTCGCAAACAAACATTCGTGTTCGTCACACAAACATTTGCCGCTACCAGGATTCGAACCCGGACCGCTTGATGTGTAGCCAGCTGTACTGACCACTCCACCACGACGGCGTGGTTTTAAACCTATTCCAAATGAAAAATTATATAAAGGTAATTAAATTTTAAAATGCATATGATAAATGTAAATACCCGGAATACTGAAATGATTTCTGTTCGTATTATAGAATGAGTCTCAAGAATCAACGCCGTACTGAGCGTCATACGTCTCTATCTATTTGTGATTGATAGAAAGTGACAAACGATTCTCAAGACATGATTGATGTATGAGTGTCATTCTGTAATACGGGCCTTAGAGTGTAACATCTGTCCTTGGATTTTGTTTGTTGTTTCACTGATCTATTAAGAAGGCGACAGGCTTGCAATCTGACACTATTTTGAGGCACTGATTGGACCATATATTATTATGATTAATTATTAAAGACTTGACAATGTAAATTATGACTCTTTCCAAATCAATACTATGAAAACTGTAAAGGGAGGATAAAACTTGTTGAGTTTCTTGCCGGTTCTTCTCAGAACAAGGCCTCCTGGTAGACTCTTGAACCGATGGCATCAAAATTGACTTTCATAAGTGTACAAATTGTACCTAAATGAATAAAGAAATTTTGACTTTGACATACTGCTGGATGTGGCTTTATTTGTAACCAATGTTACCTAAGACTCTGTTCAATCCTCGGACGATAACTAGTAATATAGACTTTATAAAATATTAGTTTTTGTTTTATCCTCGATTTTTTTTTACATAACAGTAAGTTTTGTCCTCAGGTCATATTATCACTACATAGTATAAAACAAAGTCGCTATCCGCCGTCTGTCTGTCCCTATGAATGCTTAGATCTTTAAAACTACGCAACGGATTTTGATGCGGTTTTTTTAATAGATAGAGTGATTCTTAAGGAAGGTTTATATGTATAATACACGCATATTTACATAAGCATTGCACCCGTGCGAAGCCGGGGCGGGTCGCTAGTAAATAATATAGTATATGATCTGAGGTTTTATCGAGGAGAAAACCTTTAACATGTTTTATGACTTTAGAATAATATTTTTTGTTCTTAATGAAGGAAGGTAGTTTATTGTATATTTTTATTGACATTGGGTAGGATCCAGAACTAATTAAGAAATAATGTTAATTAAGATGTTACTTGGACTTAGTTATTTTTATTGGGAGGTATAATAATTATGTTGAGGCATATCTCCCTTCTATTTAAGAATATGAAAAAGGGTCTTTTCTACGAATTTAAAAATTTTGTAGGTAGGATAATCGCCTCCGCTCGAGTGACCCTTCGGTACGATGGTCAGCTGTTACTATACCTAACCCTACACATCACTTGTTTGTTTCGTGTTCATCAAGTTTAATACGAAATATTCGAAGAATACATTTCTGAAACTGTCTTATTAATAAATCTATGTCTGTTTTTATATCTAAATTGAATATAATAGATACGACTACACTATCGCCGACTCTAAAGTTCTCGCTAGTTACTTAGCATATCCTTTGGTAATATTAACTGAACATGTGCTGCCCTAATGGTCATTACAGCCAATAGAATTTGCAAGTAATGTTAGCGTAATGATACTCTCATTAGCCGCTATAAAATACCCACCCAGCTCTAGCGTGGGCTGGTGCAAATATTTGTAAGTACGTAGGCCTCGGTCGAATGCTCGCTTTTATGAAGCTAGCCTTTTATGAAGCACTTTCATAAAAATGCTTCAAGTATTTAATGGCGAAACCGATAATGGGAAAGTTTTAGTGCAGAATTGAAATATCTTACTCTAACGTTTCTGTTGACATTAAATATTGAGCGTAGGTCTTTTGAAATTAGGTTTAAGATTAGAACTAATAGTTGGCAATATTTTTTTTATTTGATATTCACTCGCGGTTGGTTGTTTTGTTCATGTGTTTTTCGGGTCCATGTTGGCTCACATAATATTTTAAATTCTTAGTCTTACTACCGATTTGTGTTCATAATAATCACTCTTCATAATTTTATTTTTCATCCTTTTTTTATTCATACATTTTTATTACTACCAACGGAGCTCATAACAGTTAGTGATCATATTTTTTTTATTAATACTGTTACTACCTTGTTGCTTACAAAACCAGTGCACTCCGCCTAGTCACAAAAAAAAATAACTCTAACCTACCCATCACCCAGCCATGCAGGTGCATACAACACTAGACTCACCCAAAAATGTATGATTAATGATATTATGAATTTCAATGATTATGTTTTATGAAGTTATGAGGAATTATTTGTTATGAAGACTGATCATTATGGTTTTAAATGGTTTGAGAAATATTTTCGGACCTCCAATGATAGGAATTAAAAAGTTATGTAAGAAAATGCGCACCCGTGTTTTTCACTGAAGTCCGTCGAAACGGTTCGAGCGATTATGATTTATAATTTTTTTTGTATCTATTCAAGCGTATCCGAGAATGATTCAGATTCACAATTCGATCCTTTGATCGATATTTTTTTTCACTAAATTATTAATTTTTATTTGTTATTAATTTTGGAACCACTTACGATTGCGGTGTCTAAATTGAAGTTTAAACGGGACAAGGTGTGTATATTACGGAAAAACAAGGACTAGGAAAAGCTATTATTTAACTAAAACTCAATCCCTATGTAGTACGTTTTTTATTTATGGCGAAGATTATCAAAAATGTATTATTAGGCATTTTGAGTTTAATGTTTATACATATTTGAATAAGTAATGCTTAGGTAATATATATAGCATGTAATAAGGAAACCTTAGTGCCACATTAACACATAAATAAAATCATTTTCTGCTTTTACTTAAGTACTGTAACATAATTTGCGGCTACTCCCTCAGGGTATTTATCTTTTTACCTTAACCCTTCGTTATTTATATCTCGGAGGTAACAAATTGACCGGGAAAGCTTCACGGAAATTATGGGGACCACACGTTGAAAGAAAAATTATTAGCGGTGTTGTAATCTTGCGATATTAGGAAAATACGTTTCCTGTCCTGAGATTGGTAATGGTAACTAACAAGTCTTGAGTTAATCGTGATTTGACATCAATCTTATACGTATATTTTTTTTTATCAATAGTCAAGCAAATGACTCCATTCTATCAGATGGTAAGCAGAACTGGAGTCCAAATGCGAAGATAGCTGGTGCGAGTGATAAGCCGCCACGCTAGCCACCCTCGCCTTGCCAACCTGCAAGGTGCTTTTTGACACCTATTTTGAATAACCCAGGATTGTAGGAAGGAGGTAACACGTGTGCTGGCAGTGAATTCCATTTCTTGATTGTACGACAAAGAAACAAGTTGCAAATTTCTTAGTTCGCGTTGGAATGGTAGCCACAGTTTGTCTTATATGTATCTTCTTTCTCCTACCTTTTTTTTGTTGACGGGGAGGTCAAATGCATTTACTCTTCGTCCCTGTGGGGTGGTGCCAACCACAGGGAATATGTGGGACTCAAGGTAAAAGCGTTCTCTCCATACCCACTAAACATCCTCCCCGGCCTGACCTTCAGTGCGCTATTACGACACGGGATCTGCGCACCTGAGCGCAACTACACCAAGACCGTCCTAATGCTGCCCGTCTAGGCACTCCTTGCATCAATTGGTGGCCAGTAGCCACTTCTCCACCGACGCAAGCAACTTTAAGTGTGACCGATGTAAAACAACAAAATATAAATAAAAAAGAAATTAAATGTTTTATTTATTTCACCTGACATGTGGCAATTTTTGACATCCAATTGCATTTTTTAGCATTTTAGCGGTTTGGACAGGTACGGTACTCACAAAATTAATTTAATAAATAAAAGTACCCACAGGCATCTCTTAACATAATGGCTCTGACATTTCTAATATCTTAATGGAAATTGAACGGTAATAAAGTCTATGTTTGTTCTTCCCTCTCGGTATAGAGTTTCATAGCTTAACCTAATTTTCTTCTCGACATTGTAACGTAGGGCGTGAACTAGAATTGTGTGTATAAATTGCCTGTCAATAAATTAAAAAATGGAGTGAAACAAATTTATGTTTAAAAGTATCTTAATTATTCATGTTCGCTGTTTTATAATTCTATTTTATTATTATAATAATTTATATAAAATGCTGATAAATATTACTGTACTTATAAGCGCTGGCGTGTTAATTACTTCTAATGCTGACCGTTACGTAATTATATAAATTAAACTATTATTGATTTAATCTCGAAGCCGAGGTAGGATTTTTGATGAGTAAAATATGCCTAGCAAAGTCCATTTAAGTTAAAGGGTATTTGGTTTTTAGGTCAATTATTTTTATTGAATTAGTAACTATTCAGTGTGAACTGCATGAGTTTGGAAACATTTATTTAAATAAATTAATATAATAATCAACCATAACTCATAAAAAATGTACTTGATCATCACACTAACATTTGTCCCTACCAGGATTCGAACCCTGACCTTAAAATTTAAACTTCCGAAGCATGGTGGGGAGGTTATCAAACACTTGGTCACGCATCTTGGACTGGGCAAGCCAAAAGTTACTTTATTCTCGAAACAAGAGCGGTCAAAACAGCTCAGTGTTTGCTTTGAATGACGAATGTTGATATAGCTTTTAGGCATTGGCAAATACTGTAATAGTTCCCAGTGAACGGAAAATGAAACATTCAAACGCTCGTGATAAATGGCACGTGAATCCTACAGGTCATTTCACAATAATGTAATAGAAAGTTAGTATTTCAAATGGTAATATACGAGAACGTGCCATCATTTATGTGGAATAAAATTTTTACTGATAAGATTTGAACATGGTTCGTGGACTAATAAGTAAAAGCACTATTATCATCATCATCATAATAGCTTTTATAATTCGACCCACTTCTGGGACAGTCCATCACGCTTGCCAAATGCGGATTGGTGGACCGAGCATAAGGTGATCAATAGGTACCCCTTTGCTGATTTTTAGAATTAGTTACCTTCTTCAACACCCATTGGAGGATATGGGGTGATACTATTCTCTACCAGCGTCACATAGCAGTTACATATGTCCGTGATATTTTTTTTTAATATATAATTTTTCTGATCGTGTGTATTTCACTAAACTCTCTCCTAAATAGTTGGATCAAAAGTCAAAGTTAAAGTCAAAATTTCTTTATTCATTTAGGTACAATTTGTACATTTATGAAAGTCAATTTTGATGCCATCGGTTCAAGAGTGTACCATGCCGCCTTGAGAAGAACCGGCAAGAAACTCAACAAGGTTTATCGTCCCTTAACCGTTTTGATTTGGAAAGAGTTATAATTCACATGTTGAAGTCATAATAATTATTATTAATAATAATAAAGTAATAAAATAAAGAGTAATAATTAAACTGATATCTTATTAATTAGATCGATTCTGATGATTCTTTTTATGTGTTCAAGCGGGTTTTTTCATTTAACCTTTTGTTGTATGACACGTTATTTTTTTTATTCCCTTTATTTTTCATGTGCATAATGATTCCGTTGAGTTGATGATATTGAATAGAACTAGATACCACTTTTCATTCATGCGCGACGCATACGCTACGTTACTGCGACACAGTGAGACGTCTACGCCGCGCTAACGCAACTGCAGAGGAAATACCGCGACAACGCTACGTATGCGCTGCGCATACGTTCATCGAGCGTCTACGCTGGTAAAACGCTGGTATGAAGAAGCATTTTCTGAAACTCGGTATTACTACATTACGCTATTGTTTTTTTTCGAACATTGAGATGCTTGTTTTCCCAGCGGTAAGACGTGATTAGGTTAAAATTTGATGATAACTTTTTTATTAAATTTTCACATTGCTTAGAATTCTATGAAAAGGTTAAGTCCTAATATAAATATACAGGAAGTTCCGCGAAATGCGCGTTTTGTGGCTTTGATTTGTTTTTCTTTTAAAGTTTTTGTATTACAAAAGTTTTGACTGATATAAACAAGGTTAAGTACTTTTTGCTGTATTTTGCTCAGGTATCATGGATGTTAACCGTAATATTTTTGCGTGGTACAATTATTAAATTATACCCTTCGCTTCAAATGCCTAACTTACATAAATGATTACCTCCCAAAGGCTTACTCGCTAAGGCTCTATGCTGACTACAAAAAGTATGATAAGTATTACTGTTTTTTATATAATTATATTACTAGCTGGCCCTGCAAACGTTGTTCTGCCATGTATTTCTGTTTTCTTTTAAGCGGCATGAAATATACTTAACAATCTATTCTCATACCTACCAAATATTTAAATAAAACTTTATCAATCGGAGTGCGGCCAAAAACACAGTGACACGAGATTTTTGGAAAAGCTGATTTTTTTTCGCGAAATCCCATGTTTCATTGCAAGAGTTATTTGTATTTATTGGCCCTTTCACACATTGAAGTAATTATAACGGTTAAAAACTGTGTATATCAATGAAAGAGCCTTTAAATGTCTTTTATTCCAAATTGAACTAGGAATTTCGTTATATTCTGCTCTAGCCCTTATTTCACGGCACCTCCTCGAATCGCTTCGACAAGGAAGGGGTCGGAGTCACTTACATTCTTACATTATGGGATTGTCAAGCCGGCATTACTATTATTGGCCGCGACCTATTTGAACGTAATCGGCTCTCGGCAATAAGTCAACATGTTTATGTATGCAATAATATGCCAAATATATTACGACGCAAGTTTCATGTGGCATTTTTGGCAAGGTCGCGGTGGAGAAGCGTGTCCGTATAATTCCGATATTGGTTTCAGTTTTTGCTTATGTACTTAGCTCGACTAGTGGTGTGTCTTTCTTTTGTTGTATTTCGGGTTTGTTACTTGGCCCGTATTACAGAATGACACTCAGAAATCAAACTTGTCTTGAGAATCGTTTGTCACTTTCTATCACGCACAAAGCGATAGAGACGGAGGACGCTCAAGACGACGTTCATTCTTGAAACTTATACTATAATACGAACATAAAATTGCTATATCTTACAGCATACATTGTGATACAAAAGGGTTGAGCAGAGCCTTAGGTAACATTTGGTTATTAATGGGTATGTCATCATTTTGAGATTAAGTAAAAAATGTAATTCAGGTTTTTAATGGCCATGTGTTGTCAAATTATACAAATATCTTTATTGGTTTAGGACACGTTTAGGATCTACGAGTTGACGTAAAATTAATCCTTACAATATTAATTTACTTAAATGTTCGTTAAATCTGGTGTTATTAGCGTTATTATACGTGTGATCTGCTTGTTGTGTGTAAAAAAAAAAGATGAATTAGTATTATTTCCCTAATGTTTTACTACAGCTAATTTTTGACGCGTTTTTAATATTTATTTAACTAAGCACTTTTAGTGATGGGGTGAAATTAAAGCCACATCGTTACGTCTAGTTTTAGTCTCCTGCGAATGTTAACTTACCATATTTAACGGACAAATTTTCGGCAACACGGTTCGAACGACTTTCAAAAAGTCAATTTACAAAGTCGTTCCAATTAATTATGGAATTTACGATTGCGTCAGATGGCGCACGAATCGAATTTATTCAGATATTTTAGTCATAGAATGGGTAATATTACACGTATACCCTTTCGCTTATTAAAATTTTATTAGTATTAGTGTCTTCCTCGTGATATAAATGGTGAATTATTTGGACAGGAATAATATCAATGTAAAAGGATTATCAACGTGAAAACCCTACTTGGTAATAAGTAATTAATCTTGTAACACAACTAAAACACAGTCTGAAAATAGATTTTTTTAATGTTATTTGGTTGGCAGATAAGCATACGCCCTGCCTTTTTTAACCGACTTCCAAAAAGAAGGAGGTTCTGTATTCGTCTGTATGTATTTTTTTTTTATGTATGTTCACCGATTACTCCGTCAATTGTGGACCGATTTTCAAAATTCTTTTGTTTATTCCATAGTGTTTACTCCTGAGGTGGTCCCATTGTCACCAAGTCAGGATCTGATGATGGGAAGTCAGGGAAATCGAGGGCAACCCTCAAATTTTATAGGCATGTATAACATTTTCATACTTTTTCTAAAGCTATACTAGCAGTTGCGTCTGGTAGTCATCATCTAATGATGATGAGCTGATGATGGAAGGTAAATGTATGTTCACCGATATCTCTGTCATTAGTGGACCGATATTCAAAATTTTTTATTTGATAGTGTATTCTCCTGAGGTGGTCCCATTGTTACCAAGTCAGGATCTGATGATGGGAAGCTAGGGAAATCGACGGGAACCTTTGGAAAACAACGGAAAAGGAGGGTTATTCATGTTTTTTTGCAGAAAAGTTATTCTGGTATAATTGCGCCTGGTAGTCATGTCATGTTGATGAGCTGATTATGGATGGTAAAACTCCTTAACTGTTAGGAGTTGGTTGATGATTATTTAAATATTAAAAGTAGCTAAAGACCGATAGTTGTATTCTTTCAGGTTATTCAAGTGAGCATTCAATTTTTATACTTTTTGAAGTCGGTTTGACTTTTTTTTTTAAAGTTGTTTATTATGTTACGAGATGGCAAACAAGCTTTCGGCCATCTGGTGTTAAGGGGTTACCGTCGCCTATAGACACTTGCCATATTAAGGGTAAATCACTTAGCACTGTAAGTGCGTTTCCATCCTGGGAATTAAGATGATATGCCTGCCATACCCAGTAATTACACTGGCTACCTTTCCCTTCAATCCGAAACACAACGAACTGCTTCACGGCAGAAATAAGAAAGGTGGTGGTACCTACCCAGACGACCCTACATATGGGTCTACCAAATCCATAGCCTATTATACTTTATTTGTACTGATGTGGAACTCGCGCGATCACAACCCAAGTCCCCTTCTCTACCTTGAGGAGTGGAGTCTGCTTGGAATCGGCTTCTGACTCGTTACAATGAAAAAAATAATAACAGGTAATTTGAAAAAAAAAAAAAAAAAATAATTTTACAACTAAAATTGAGTTCTAAAGTTGACTTTACAAAAACTGCACGATGTTACTACAAGGAAAGACCTATTTTAAAATAAATATGACTAAAAGTGATTAATTTGCACAATATAGTAACAAAGTTTTTGTGTGCGTTATTTTTGTTACATATTGTATATTGATACACGAAAAAAAACATTTTGTAGGTACCCGACTACGGTGAAGCCATAAGGAAGGCTGCTTAAATCATAAGCATATTGAGCGGAGGAATGTGAGAAGTAAAATTCATATAGAGAAGTGCAGAAAAATAAAATTTACGTGTGATTTGTGTTAAGTACAATGAAGGTGGCCGAAACCGCTTACAATGGGCAATGGAGAGGGCTATGCTTGGAGTTTCTCTGCGTGATCACATCAGAAATGGTGAGATCCGCAGGAGAACCAAAGTCACTGCTATAGCCCAAAGAATTGCGAACCTTAGTGGCAGTGGGCAGGGCACATTGCAAGGAGGACTGACGGCCGCTGGGGCGGAAAGGTCCTTGAGTGGCGACTACGTACCGGGAAACGCCGCGTTGGCAGCCCCCCCACAAGGTGGGCTGACGAACAGATCGTCAGAAAGCTAGCGGCAAGCCGCTGGATGCGGCCAGCGCAGGAGGAGGCCTATGTGCAACAGTGGGCTTCTCTCGGCTGAAAATGATGAAGATGACAATAAAGGTGGACGCACATTTAGCCGAGCAGAACGCCGAACGCGTCAAACGAAACGAATTTTAGAAGTCTCTATACCTCAGAAATTTGGATGACGTCACCAGATTCGGCGCGGAAGAAAAGGACGACTCTGCCGATGGGCTCGCATTCATTCTATTCACCAATAATTACAGTGCAACGATATCTTCGGCGCGTTCGGCTCGGCCAAATGTGCGTCCAGCTTAAAATGAATGAATGAAAGATTCAGCACTTTTGTGACTATTTTGTGACACTGTATCACCAGATTTGGGTTTATGTGTAGCCAAATTTTACCTAGAGCTCAGCTCAATCCCTTTTGGGAGTATAAACGTTATTGTATACCTATATGTAATGTAATATTTCCATCTAACGCAGTTGAGTTATCAAATCCAGGCGCAGGTACGCAAACACCCACCGAAAATGTCAAGCACTCCGCTTGAAGTGACATGAATTAAAAAGCATAATGGGGCTTTTACGGTTTTCAAGAACCGAAATGAATAATGACATCTCGCCAAATGACCAGCGTTGTGAATGATAAATTGCTTTCGTAATTTCTGTGTGGGGTTATAATCAGCTTAATCAGGGTGACTTTGGTAAATAAAAGTAGCTGCGTGCAATGGCATTAATTATTTTCAAGTTTAATTTGAATTTTGATTTGACTTAATATTTCTACTTAATATCTTCAGACACATGGTTATATTATTCAAAAGATCGATCCTTCGAAACATAAATGGAATCTTTCAAACCTGTTTTGGTTCGCGTTTTTCAGATATTTATCAACATAAAAAAGCAGTTTAATTAGCTTTTATTGTAAATATAAGCGTATTACAAGACATTGCTAAGATTACTCGTTTGAATTTAGCGAGAAAAATGTACCTAGGGAGTTTTCCCACCAGCCACAAACATTAAATATTGTTCTTGAAAGATTGTTAATTTTTTTTGTTTTTCTTAATTAAATAAACCAAACCAATAAATGAAATGTCACTAATAATATTACAATTACCAAGATAAAGAATGTTTATCGACCATCACGTGCCGAGATTGGAAGCGCAAGTAACAGGAAGCGCTTGGGATATCGAACGAAATTCTGACCAATTCACCCATAAGAGAAAACAACCAAAACAATTGCCATGTATCCCAGAAAATGTAGCCGAAATTCTATTAGCTATGTATATATACTGCCTAGAGGGAATACCATAAGTTGACGGCTCTTATAGACCAAGGGTGCCAAATCTCTCTGATAACTGAAAACGCCGCCCAGTTATTACAATTACCACGTCAGCGCTGTAAAGGAGTCATTAACGGAGTCGGAACTAAAGAGAACAATTGAAAATGGATTCAATAGAGAGATATAGAGCTTTCTTCTTTATGTACACAACGATTTTACCAGGTCCCCTGATATTTTTACTATGAACACATTGATAAATAAATTATTACGAAACCAGTCGCTAAGTGAATCAGCATGGCCCTACCTACTATACAACTTGACACAGATTATGGGTATTTTTCTATAAGACATACATACATGAAGTCACGTCTTTTTCCCATACCTAGGGGTAGGCACAGATTACTTCTGTCCACTTGCTACGATCCTTACATATTTCTTTAGATTTATCTACTATCATCAAAGTCCCATACACGCTCGGTTTCGAGTACTTCGAACCTGTCGTTTTTTACCTGATTACGGCGAAGCCAAAAGGAAGCGTAAATTTTAGCAATCTCATAAGTATGTTTGTATTGGATCGTATTTAACTGGTTTTCGAGATTAACCCAACCTAAACCTATCTAAATCCAGAATGAGCTACTAAAAATCATGAAAGAGCGAGTATCCGCCGATAAGTCGCCCATTTAGTATTTTTAGTCGCTCATTCTAAGAATTTTTAGTTGCTCGGCTTATTATTTCCAGTTTTTAGTTACGTACTAGCTTCCACCCGCAACTTCGTCCGCGTGGACATTTACCCTCTTAGGGGTGGAATTTCCAAAAATCCTTTCTTAGTGGATGCTTACACTGTATAAGGTATCTATCTGCAAAATTTCAAGTCTCTAGGTTCAGCGGTTTGGGCTGTGCGTTGATATCTCAGTGAATTATTCTTGAATTAGCCAGGACTTTGAATTTTATATATATAGATAAATGTTCTACCCTAGCGCCTAAACTATTCATCTGATTTTGATGAATTGTCACGTAACGGAAGGTTACGGAGCAAGAGACTGTAGTGAGTACCTACCAGAAATAAAAGAGCGGTAGGGTACTATAAGGATTTATTAAATTAATAGGGCACGTCCGGATATGTAAAAGTAAATCGAGACTTAGCGGGGCCAAGCAGTCGGCACACGCGACTGCCTGCACGCCCTCCCTGCGTGCCCTGCCTGCGCGCCCTGGTGCGCGCCCTACGACCGCGACACTCCGGAGCCGCTGCGTCCAATCGCGTGTGCCGACTGCTTGGCCCCGCTAAGTCTCGATTTAATTTTACATATCCGGACGTGCCCTATTAATTTAATAAATCCTTATAGTACCCTACCGCTCTTTTATTTCTGGTAGGTACTCACTACAGTCTCTTGCTCCGTAACCTTCCGTTACGTGACAGAATGAGGTGTCAATCAATTCGTTATAATGATTCGAGTATCATAGGTTACATTTTAACCCACTTTACTAAGAGGAGGAGCTTGGGAATTTTTCCTTGTAACCGATTTTGATTAAATTCTTTTGAAGTTTGTACACAAAATCTTGTTGTGGTTGCTAAGAAATGTGAAATGGCCAAAAGAGGGACTAGGGACTACGACTTCCATGTCAAAATGATGTTTGTTTGTCGATTTCTTTTGAAATCGAGTGCAGTTGATTTTACCTTGTAAGCGCCGATTTCAACCAATTTCATTCCATTCTTTATTCCGTATTCGGGTTACATTGTTTTACACTTTTTGGTTGTTTAAAATGTTTTCGATTACATTCGTCTAGCTAGTTCCTCCCTAAAATAACCGTTCGATCGTTTTCGTTTTCTAAAATACACGGACCGATAAAATATTTTATAAGATTAACATAAATTTTACTTTTATTCCTTATCAAGAACAAATTAGAGAACCAAATATTCTGCGTCATGTACCTAATGGTAGCACGAGGTACGAAATGGTTTAACATTACGGAAAAATTGTGTCATTTGTATTCTATGTCACACCACAGTGGTTTGATTACCATATTCCTTCCGTTTTCCCGTTTCACGTGTTTCATATTGAAATCGATGGCTGAATTAAGAAATTAATTAATATTAAAATACATATTAAAGTGGTCTACGACTTTGCGAAGGTCTAAGTAACACATAATAAATAAAAAGAAAAAAATATTTTAACTACGTATTATCAAAATAATTTCATCATGACACACTTAGGATGCCTTAGCCAGACTTTACCCGCTTTGCTAAGTAATCTTGTAATAATAACAATACAGTGAAACCGTGTTAATCCAAAAACCAATAGAGTAGTGGTAATACGCGCCCTCCGTCTTCGAATCAGGTTAGTGTTTTCTTCACTAAAGATCCTCTATATTTCGGATTTTTGTAAATAAATTTGTACCTTGTAATCCGGAGGATAAAACTTGTTGAGTTTCTTGCCGGTTCTTCTCAGAACAAGGCCTCCTGGTAGACTCTCGAACCGATGGCATCAAAATTGACTTTCATAAGTGTACAAATTATACCTAAATGAATAAAGTAATTTTGACTTTGACTTTGACAAATTAGAAATCAAAAATCTATGTAATTAAACTATGAATATACCTACTACATAATTATGTATGCTGGATGTAGTAAATTAAATATCCCATGTAATATTTTATTATAAAAATAAAATGAGGTGTCGCGTACAAGTTACAACCTGTCCAATCATGCATTACATTAGTGATGATTTGCCAATTATTTTATGTAGGGTACTACAAACAACAGTGATAGGTGTGTCGGATTACAAGGGGCCGCGGATTAGACAAAGGCCGGATTACCGCGGCTCCACTATAAGATTTTAGTTTTATAGCTGTAGTTTGTAGTTATATTCATATTACAAATACCTACGCGATATTATTGTTGCGAACTGACGAGTTGATGGTTTTATTAACTTATTCCTTCTTCTACCCTGCTCCTTATTTATTAAGAGTCGGTTCATTATGTCGTGATATCTACAATAGTGCTATAGATTTTGGTAAGTATTAGATTTCTATACGGCTGGCCGCCTGCCTGACACACACCCTCCTTGGGAACGACCGCTATCTTAACCTCACCCGGGACATAGCTAAACGTGCTTTCCGAAGCACGGAGAAAATTAGAATTGAAAAATTTTCGGTCACCCATCCGGGTACCGACCGCGCATTTCGTAGTTTAATTTTCGTGATCGTTACTAAGAACGCACGACTGAGCCACCATTGATCGGTATTAAGTTAAAGCAATAAACATTCTACGGAACTAGACTGGACAAATAAAGAAATGTTTCAGAAGTGGGAAAATGATGTCGCTTATAATTTGTCACGGCGGCGGTGTTACACCGAGGCGAACGACTCAAGTTTCAAACTCGCTACTTTTCACTTTGTCTCACAATTGTCTCGAAATTTGCTAAACTTTGCGGTAAAAGGGTTGCTATCGGACATAGAGAGTACCAAATTTTACTTCGGATTTTAATGCATTTACACATTTCTATTGTGTATTTAATTCTTAAGGAATAATGCAATCATCTCTTTAAGTATGTTTTCATCGTCCTCATCAACAGCTCATATAATGTCCCCACCAAGGGCATCGAGCCTAACCCACATTAGGGGCGATTAGGCCTTAGTTAACCACGCTGGCCAAGTGCGGGTTGGTCGACTTCACACACAACCTAAGAATTTCTTCATGGGCGTGTGCAGGTTTCCTCACGATGTTTTCCTTCGCCGTAAAAGTATGTTTTATGATATAATAATTCGATATGTTTGACAAGCGGTACATTTCTGCGAAAAGTTATATTAAAAGGACATTTTCTTAAAGAAAAATATACTTATTGTTATATAACTGAACTCACGAGTGTAAATATGGTGTGTAAATAGTTTATCTGGTATCAACGCTACATGTGTTTCAAGTGGTTTCTTGGATCTGTAATAGAAACCAATATTTTGAAATAATATAGTAATTGTATAAAAATATCACGAAAACAATTAAATTTTCAACATTTAACACATTTAACACCTCATATTTGACAATACCAAACTCAAAACATGTATTTTTAATTTCTTTTAAATATAAATGTTAGTTGTCACTACAAGGAGTCAGCAACAACATGCGTTGCTAAATACAATTTTAAAAGTGTTCCAAAGTGTAATCTTTACATATTGATGTAGCTATCGACCTATAAGAATGTCTTTAAATCATTACCAAATTGCATTTAAAAAGTTGTTATTTTTACTCGACACTGCGAAGCCTATAGGAAAGGGTTATGATATTAGCAGTCTATGCTTGTGTTTCCTTGTATGTTACTCCTAAGCTTCTAAACTATTCATCCGATTTTGATGAATAAGGTGTCAATCAATTCGTTATTATGGTCCGGGTAACATAGGTTACATTTAAAACCGAGTTAACCAATAGGTGTCGATTTATTTAGTTTCTCGTATACGTATGGAGGAAGTCTTGTATAGAGGAAGTCTTGTAATCGTAAAAAAATTCAACCTCGAGATTTTGACGAATTTACACGTTTTGGACCTCCTTGAGTCCAAAAATACAGTTTTTGGAATTATGTCTGTGTGTGTGTCTGTGCATTAGCACGATAACTCAAGTATGCTTTAACTTATTGCAACCAAAAACATGCATTTATGGTTTCTATCAACTTTTCAGTCGTTGATCACGGAAGTTAAGCAACCAAGTGCGCGGTCGGTTCTCGAACGGTTGTAGTTTTTGACAATTTAAAATTACTTTGCAGAGTTCATTTTAATAAAGCAATTTTATGATTTAGATTGGAAAACGCTTTTGAACATAGTAGACAGTGAGTCAAGGCACAAATTTGGTTAATCATTACCTCAATTGAAAAATGCTTCAGAGAATAGGCCTGCTGACTATATAGTAATCATTATCAATTTCAGTTAGCTCTCACTTCTTTACAGCATTTAACATTAAGTAATAGACTTAAATGAAATATTAAAGTTTCTTCAATTTCGACTAGATTCTACAACAAATGTTTTTTTTTAAGTGTGTGTGTGTTTTTAGAACGAAAGTATTTGTGACAATTTTAGTTAAGAATGTAGGTATTTTCATAAGACGAACAATAGTCTTTATAATTACAAAATTAATTAAATCAAACTGATCCCATTTTACACTTAGTTCACAAGCTTAAGTACTAATAATTAATCCCATCTTCATTTACCCTCAACCTCAAGATATTCCAAGTAGAATGTTAAGTCAATCATTGCCTAAGTTTATATAAGATTAAGGAGTTTCGATACGTAAGTTATTTACCTCCTTGGTGTTTCATTAACTTTTAAAACACATTTACTCGTAAGGGGTCTCTTATTTTACCAATTTGAATATCGTATTCTATCTCATTACGTACTTGTGCGTTATTGTAATACGTAAAAACGCACGACCTTTTTTTAATAAAGTAAAACGCATGGTTTGTCAAGATGCTCCGTCTAAAAACGAACGTTACTTTTTTAAATCTTAGCAAAGAGTTTTTATGTTAGAAAAGTTGTCAACATTTTATGAATAAAATTAACTTTGGGAGATAAAATGTAATAAATAAACATTTAATTCTTTAATTTAATTAATTTTGATAATAAATTACAAACAGAAAAATAGTAATTCACTTTATTAGTAATACTGGCTGTTTTTTGTGTCTTTGCGTTAAAAAAGTGCAGATGCGCGCGCATCGCTAATTTGTGAGGAGTGTTTGGCGGGTAATCATGGCGTCTGGATGTTGATCTTTATTTCGATAATTCAAAATTGCTTCGGAGTGGATTTTGTGCGGTGAAAGTGGTGTCGTTTTGTTGCATAAGCATCCGTGTTGACGAACAGTTATGAGGAATCATTGAAATAAAGGTTTTGTGTATGTGGCGTTGAGAATTGTATAGTGGTTGGAAATCCCACTATACAATTCTCATCAGTCACCATCATGAGGTCTGTACCATGCATTTCTCGCCAAGCACTCCCTAGATGCATTAAAAAGTGTGGCACCCACATTTTAATGCAAAAATCAAGAAAGAAGATGAAACTAAAGACTTGGCTGTATGGGCTAGATCCCTTTGCCGTCCCGTAACAGGGAAAATTTAACAAAAAAAAAAGGGTGTTTTGGCGGGTAATCATGGCGTCTGGATGTCGATCTTTATTTCGATAATTCAAAATTGCTTCGGAGTGGATTTTGTGCAGTGAAAGTGGTGTCGTTTTGTTGCATAAGCATCCGTGTTGACGAACAGTTATGAGGAATCATTGAAATAAAGGTTTTGTGTATGTGGAGTGGAGAATTGTATAGTGGTTGGAAATCCCATTATACAATTCTCATCAGTCACCATCATGAAGTCTGTACCATGCATTTCTGGCCAAGCACTCCCTAGATGCATTAAAAAGTGTGGCACCCACATTTTAATGCAAAAATCAAGAAAGAAGATGAAACTAAAGACTTGGCTGTATGGGCTAGATCCCTTTGCCGTCCCGTAACAGGGAAAAATTAACCAAAAAAAAAAAAAAACAAAAAAAAAGCTTATTTGTGAACAAGTAAAAATATTTCTGCGCGCTTTTTTTTTCGCTGTATTGTTTTTATTTGAAAATGTCGCCAAGTGGTGATGATTTTATTAATTATTTCCTCGCATGATATAAAACGTCGAACCTCTGCTATCTTGTAGCCCTCGACTACGGATCGGGCTAGCAATATCGCCTCGGCTGTAATTTTCAACTTACCGCACTTAAATCATAATGGACTATTACCTACTCCCTTTTAAGCCATTCAAAAGTGCGAGAAATTTCAAAATAATGCTAAGAAATGTTACAAATCTACGTTAATATTTTAAAGAAAAAGGTTTTTATGTTTTTGTGATGAATAAGCTATATTTTATTATTTTATTTGAAAATTATTTGACCGATACTACATACAGATGGATTATAGTGTACAAAATGGAAACAACCTCAGAGCGCACTAGAAAATTGGACGCTAACGTTTTGAAGCAATTTTTTGGTATGAAATAAAAAAAAATATGAGTTTGACCTTCAATATAATCATAACTATCAATTTCCCAGATATAGTCATAAGGAAAAAAATGTTATAATGGTGAGCAGAATACATGGTTCTCGTTTGATTGTTCATGTCTTTTACACCTATATATAATTCGTGTTTTTCCGACCCTACCTACTTTATCGAGTACCCTACGGAATATAATAATAATAATATATTTCCACGCTCACACCAATTATCTAGCTCAAAGTAAGTATCACTAAGAACTTGTGTTATGGATACTAGATAACGGACATTTTTAATACACATAATACATTTAGATATTTTTGTAAATAAACTTAAACAACCATGACTGGCAAACAAATATTCGTGTTTGTCACACAAATATCTGCTGCTACTAGGATTCGAACCCGGACCGCTTGATGTGTAGGCAAGGCAGCCATACTGACCACTCCACCACGACGGCGTCAAATATGAAAATATGAAATGAACGGAATATGAAAATCTTACAGATCCTAACACAATATTTCAAAAGAGTAGGTACCCAATGATTTTTCAAAGTGGGAGATGAGAGATGTCGTTCCAGAATACCAGCAGATATTCTACGGTCATACTTTTCATAAGACTAAAAAAACAACCAAGGAAACCTCATCAAATACCCTTTTCCCGCTTTGGAACCGCTTAAAAACCAGCCTTATCTTATTTAATTTACGGTGCCTTCTACTCTTAAGCTTACGACAAAGGCAAAAATCACCGCGATGAATAAAAATTGTAAGGAAGCTGACCTACAAAATATTTGAGGCAAAATGTACAGGCAATATTAAATTTATCAAGCTAACCGTTGTTTTAAGGACGGCTATTCTTAGCTTGATATTTTTCGTATTTCTTCAAGTATTGTCTAATGAACGCCGTTGGCAACAAAATACGCGGTAACAAGAAATTTGTCTTTAAACTTTAACCCTTAAATTCGCGATTTCTTACATTAAATTAGAAAAAAATCTTAATTATCGTTATGATAAAATCTAAAAATAGAAAAACCCCTATGTTGCAATTCTGCGACATTGCGCATTTCGCGGACACTGAGTTGTATGGCAGAACAGTTAATTACGAATAACAAAATTTACAAATTATGTGGCAAATAGGGTCGAGCAGAGGTTCAGGTAATATTGGTTACACACAAAACCACATCTGGCAGTATGGGTCACACAGTACCCCAAAATGGTGACAGTTTACCAGCCTGTCGCCTACACAAAAGGGTCACCGAACCCAAAAATTAACAATCAATCTGTAAACAAACCAACTGTTGCCAATACAGGACAGAATGTTTCACTCAAAATGATCTCAGCAGTCCAAAACTGAAATATTATTTATTAACTAGATGACCCGGTGTACTTCGTATCACCTACCCACGGAGTACCTACTAAACGTCTTTGCAACTATGCTAAAACTCTCCCTTCGCTAAAATGGCTGAAAATTTTGTTGCGAAATATCAGGCGTTTACAAACGCGTTTTTCTAGCATTTTAAGAGGTTTCAATCTCGGCCAAATGTATGTGTGAAATAACACAATAAAGACTTTTTTCTATTTACATCCCAAACATTGTCTACCATCAAAATAATTAGGTATGTCAATACAATGACAAAATCGACAAAATTTTCTGAACGAATCAACAATGACAACCATCACAATATTAAAAATTAAATACGCCTTAGATTAAGAAATACGCGATAATCTGAATAATGTGGATATATGTTGTCGATTCAAAACCAAGGAGCTTATACTAAGAATGGAGTCATTAGTCAAATTAACAAAGTGAGGGCAAAAATTTTGACAATACTTGACATTTCAAATTTCACATTTCTCTTTCTAGAAATTGTCGTCATCTCTTTCTAAACACGACTACATAGAAACAAGATTTCCCCAGTATTTCGCCATCTTTCTAAAACAAAAGTAGAAAAGTAGCTAAAAACTTAATATATTGTATTCAATTATCAGTATTTATTATCAATGAAAGAAATAAATATAATATATTTACTTTTAATGTTTAGGTTTGTATTTGATTTTGAAAATCATCATTGTGATTCTTTCTATAACTTATGGGAAATGAAAGGATTTATGTAATGGCAGCACTATCTTCATGTGTCAATGTCCCGAAATCTCAACATGACATTAATTGTCGTAATTGACGTATTCATAAATATCGACTCGCGATTTTGGTACGGCTTTTTACTTTAAAATAAGGATAAATAGTGCAAAATGGTGATAAGAATCAAATAAGATCGTTATTTCGTGCTGGTAGAAGTGAGTAGTATTGAGGATGCAGTGTGAATTTCACTTGTAAGTGTCATAATTGCATATAATATTGTTCAATCTATAAATTTCATTTTTCACCGGTAATTCCAGATTATTAGCGTTATTTTGCAAAACTCCATAAGAGGGAGAAATTTCTGATACTCGCATTTAATCCTATCTTAGAATTTAATAAATTTTTGTACATAATTTACTTATTCAAATATTTGTAAACAAATGACTAGGGTGACTAGGATTTCCGGATTTATAAGGAAATAATATCCCTTTCTATCCATTCCTTTTATAAATGGCAATCAAAATTGATAGATTATTTTATTTAATTCTTTGAAATAACTGTTACATAGATAAAATACATAAATAGTTTTACCCATTTTTAGTTCGAAATGTTTATTTACAAATAAAATATGTAATTTGTGTAATGTAAATTATTTTATTTGAGAAAAAGATAATGAGAGTATTGATTGGATTGTACTAGTGTAATAATGTTTATCATTCACATTTGCATGTACTAACATGCAACGCAGATACATTGCACACAGACAGACAGTATTAATAAAATTGTGGCTGCGCTCTTCTGCACTTGTAATCAAATAGCATATTAAAATCTATCAAATGATAGTTTTTAATATGCTATTTGATTACAAGTTATAAGTGTACATAAATATTTATATACACTTTTAACTTGTATACATAAAATTTTCTTTTCTTTTTAGATTTCCGAAGCGACGGACCATATGGTTGTCTATTGTGCCTTCTATGCTATGTGCGCGTGTGCTATCTATCAATATAAAGAAAGTCTGGTAGTAAGTTGGTAAGTTGCGCATCATTATGGCCCTATTATCATTACTCAAGAACGGCTAGATCGGTATATCACACAATGTATTTTTATAGCATTGCTAACCGGAAAACCTTAAATGTATGCTTAGCACCTAAAAAAAAGAGTATTTTAATGTCTATGAGTTGACGTGACATGAGATAAGCTATATAATAAACTGTAACGTGCCTCTTAAAATCAAGAGTCACAGAAGCGAGAAATCCTCGTATTTCGGTTGCTGATTTTTTTCCTGGGAGCCGAAAATAGATAACATTACCGTGCTAAAAGGCACTCAGGAAAAAAAGTTTAAAGTAATTATTATGAATTTTAATTCTTTGTCATGGAAAACTCAAAACTCAAATTATTTTAAATTTGTGGTTTTATTAACGTAACGAAGTTCAAGTGTAACGTTACACATACATATTTTACCGACCTACATACATGATTTTTTTTTAATTAAATCAGATTACACTATTTATAAATATTACATAAATTAAGATTTAAAGGAAGCTCATCTAATTGAAATATTTCTTTAGAGTTAGCCTCCTAAATTTATCAACAGGTTTTAGCGCTCCATATCAACGTTAATAAGCTACATTTTAGTGACCGTACGACTGTTGCGGGCAATCTCCGATAGATTGCGCCTGCGTCGCCGGGCAGCCTCGATCTTGTCAGGAATCGCATACAAAGACTTGGTGATTCGCTTGCGTGGTTCGGTAAGTAAATTGAGCACCGACAAGACCTACCTAATACTAATTAACTAATTTGATAATCATGTGCAATAATAGTTATTTATTTAATGTGTTTAACCCCTAATTGGGGTCCAAGATTAGGCTAAGGTAGCCGCTATCGCCTCCGCTACTTCACTTCCGCCCAGGGCTGGACTTACAGTGAGCAGCAGTACAAGCCGCCCTAACTAGTCCCACCGAGCGACCCTCACCGAGACCATCTCCGGCTACCACCAGGGGAGTACACGCTATTGGGCATTATACCACCATTTAATAAATTGTTCTGCATGGATCTCTCGTGTCTCATTTAACTTCCTATATCTTAGGACCGTGGGAGCACGTGAGACCTTACCCGTGGCACAAGACTGTCCGTGATTAATTTGTGCTACAGGCACCCTACTAGAAAGAGACAGAGCCTCTCTAGCAATGTCAAGAAATGTCAAGTGTTGTCAAAACTTTTGCCCTCACTTTGTTCATTTGTCTAATGACTCCATTCTATAGGTAAAATATAAGCTCCTTGATTCAAAACCCTTAATTTAATACGTGCTTCAATTCGAATGGACCCGAGTCTACCGTATCCTTAGACAAAGAATCCTGTAGACTTGGCATGAGTTTTGACAGCTAAGTGTAAGAAGGATAGGTGTATACAGATACCCATAAGAGTGAAAGAGTACCCATTATAATTTTTGTCCTTGTCAGAGTTTCACTTTTCGCTTATTTGACACGAAGATTTTAAGAAACGAAATAACAAACTGTTGGTGATAGTAAATATTCAAAATATTCGTGTTTACAAAGTGTTGTTATCAGTGTGTATAACGTACAAGTGTTGGACACTATATCCTGCTTGTGATTGTTACAAAGCATTGTTGTGTAATCGGCTGTAAAAGCCGTAGCTACCGAAATTGCGAGAAAATAAGTTATTACTCGTAAGTACGAAAACTACTTTAAATTAGTATTTTATTGGCATTATACCATAAGGTTTAGATTAAAATCGTATAATATAGGATCTCAAACTTGATAGAAAACTAAAAAAATCATAAATATTTGCTTACGAAAATATTGTTATTGTCCAATTATTGTCATAGAAATCCGACCAAATTTAGTAGTTTAGTTGTAGTTGTCAATTGCTATATAATTTGACTGCCGGAGCGTCATTTTGTAGATTTCTTACTTTTCTGGATTATACTGCATTTTAGGGATACCAGTAATATAATTTGAAGCTGTCCTTGTTGTTGGGTAAATACAAAGATTTAAGTTATCTTAATGTTTCAGATTTCTAGGACATAATATTCATGGATATTCAAGCACGTACTGCTGGTCAATCTGTAAATACCATGAAAAGGACATTGCCAAAAACGTATCATACTAGATATTTACGTTTTACCGCGCTATAAAAACCAATAAATTCTTGGAATTAACGTTGTCGTTATTTATTTACATTCACGGATATTCAAGCACGTACTGCTGGCCGATCTGTAAATACATACCATGAAAAGGAGTACCACCAAAATCGTATTATACTTTGTATTTACGTTTTATTATTATTTATTTATTATACTCTTTATTGCAATTGAAAAAATACATGAAAAAACTTAAACATAATACATAGTTTGCAAGGGCGGACTTATCCTTAAAAGAGATCTCTTCCAGTCAACTCATGAATGTTTGTAATAACTTAATTGTAGTGTAGCCACGCTATAAAACAATAAATACTTTGATTTGTATGTTTGTGTGTGTATGTGAGTGTGTGTGTATGTGTGTGTGTGTGTATGTGTGTGTGTGTATATGTGTGTGTGTGTGTGTGTTTGTGTGCGTGCGAGCGTGCGTGTGTGTGTGTATTAATATGCACACGTATTAAGACAAATATTACTTGACGCAAATGACCGCGAGACTGTTGTGTCCTCATGCTCTCATTCTCATGCTCTGACAACTTGCTCATCACTCTGTACTATATCTACTCATAAGTGTTCAGTTTATTAAGCCCAGCAAAATTGAGTCAAGTTCACGAATTCACAAATATTTGCTACTACCAGGGATTTGAACTCAGACTGCTTAATGTGCTAGCTAGCTTTACAGACCACTCCACCACGACGCACGGCGCACGGCGCACTTCAAAAATCCTATTGTCGTCCATCCAGTCATGAGAAGTATGATGAACTCGAGAGTATACACATTTTTCAAACATTTCAAAATAAGGCAAATCATAATATTATAAACATTTAATGGGGTAATATTTTTAAAAACCTGGCCTCTTCTATTGACTTCAGTCACGTCTGTCACTGTCATGTCAACTCTCAGTCTATCCCTTACAGGGTGTACGCGGATGCCCAGTCTACAGGATTCTTTGTCTAAGACCGTATCGAAACGACGAACGTCAAATGTTTGACAGGAAAGTAGGCAGAACAGTTTATACGGGAAAATGAAAATGTTGTTTTTACTATCTTCCTCGCAATTTCACCATATTTTCTCACCGTTTGAACCTTTCCTGGACTACGACAAACATTTCAAAACCATAATCAGCTAAATCGGCCCAGCCGTTCTCGAGTTTTAGCGAGACTAACGAACAGATTAAATAGATAACGTTGATTTTTTGCATACAAAACTCCTCGTATAACATATTTTTACGTATACTCGAATTAATTACACGAAGCATTCGCAGTCATTTCCCATTGTCAGTGCACAATACAAATGGTTCAGCGGAGTATTGTTCAGCAAACTTGCACGCCATTTGTAAATACCTGCTTGGGACAATTTGGCACGAAGCCAGTGGCTGAAACATGTCTGAGGATTAATTCTGATTATATTTGGACTTGAAAGCGTAAAATATTATTATTTCAGGCTGACCATGCAAATTGAATGGATACTAAAAACTTTTGTTATTAATGTTACGAGTACATATACTTTTACCAGATTTGCTGAAATGTTTTACACCCGTTTTCACAAACATTACTATGAGGTCTCACAGTGCGCGTGGTCTTTTTAGTTTCTCGTATACGCAGTATAGAGGAAGTCTTGTAATCGTCAAAAAATCCACCTCGATATTTTGACGGATTTACACGTTTTGGACCTCCCTGAGTCCAAAAATATTTTTTTTTGGAAATATGTCTGTGTGTGTGTCTGTGCGTTAGCACGATAACTCGAGCATGCTTCAACTTATTGCAACCAAATTTAACATACGTGTATGACATCAAAATATAAGGTTTTAATCAAATGGGCGCTTCTCCCCACGTCCTCCACGACACGACGCGCCCGAACCGAGGGCCGAGCCTTTAGAGGCACCCTCGGGTGTGTCGCTCCTTTCCGATTCGGATGACCTAGGGAGGCTAGGCGGTCGAGAGACTCCCCATGGGGAGGTTGTTCGGTCGCCCGTAATCCCCTAGGAACGGCCGACCTACTTGAGGACCCTCCAAGGTTTTCGCCTTCTTAAAAAAACGGTAAAGCAGTAAATTCCATCAGCGGCAAAATGCAGTAGTCAGTCAAAAAAAAAATCAACGTTTGAGCCGTCGATCACGAAAGTTCAGCAACCAAGTTTGTGGTACTCGGATACTCGGATGGGTGACCAAAATTTAACATGCATGTGTGACATCAAAATATAAGGTTTCTATCCACCATCGAGTCGTTTCCGGAATACGAGAAAGTCAAGGGAAGATTGTTGTCTCTACTTTTTAATACTACGTATGTAAAGAACTTTTGAAACCACCTCTAAAAGTAAACCTGCTAATCCTGAAGTCGTGTTTCCATCATCAACACACCCAAAGCCACATACCTATACAGTCCACACCCCACTCGTTATCAATATGTGCGGGTTCATTACATTTTTGAGGCTTCGAAACTATCAATATCCATATGAGTCGTGATTGGTCGCCTAAACATCCTAGGAACGCTCCAGCCACCCGCCAAATAGTCATCGCATCATCAATTGAGTGGTAATGGTGGAAAATAGCTTATTATGTTTTGCAGAGAATCAACCTAGGTACTCATTTTCATAGTTTTAGCTTAGTCAGTGATGTTTGCGTATATAAATCATTGGATTGGTGATTTTATTTACGTTTAAGACTTTGACTTTGAACATTTTGATAATATACCTACCTTGTTTTGTTCGTACCATGGAAAATCCCATACAGGGAAGAAAATTTCGATATCAATTTCGATATCGTTTGAATTTAAGCATACAAGTCATAATAATCACGCTAATATAGGTCAGCAGATCTTTAGGTAACATTTGGCCAACTACATATAAAGCCACATCTGGCAGTATGGACCATACAGTACCCCAAAATAGTGCCAGCCTGTCGTCTAATTCAAACAAGGTTATGAAATGTTAGGAAATTAATTTTCTCCTGTTACCTTTTATGAGTACAATATGCACTTACCGGCATTATCTCTCTTTTACGTCCTTTAAATAAAATATTTATAAAGTATAACTAAAAGGATAGAAATATAATTTCTTTTTTAATTTAAACGAAAATACTCAACATAATATCCAACGATTTTATAAAAGACTAAATAAAACAAAATATTGGAAAAATAAAACCAAATCGTCTATTTTGTACAAAGTAGAAAATACGAGGAAAGTTACGACAATATTTTGAATGTTTTTTGCCAAGAAGAATAAAAAATCACTTACGCATGAGTTCCTAAATTCACATCTGAGCCTTCTCGGTTCAAGACGCAGATGGAAATACAAAGCGGCCAACATCTAGCCTTTCGCTGTTAAATGAAGTTTTCTGCTTTATTATACTATAACAAAACTGGATTCAGCCTCAGAAAATGCTAAGAATACATAAAGAATGATTGAAGTTTCAGTGCCTTGATGTAAGTATAAATATAAAATCTACTAGCTGACCTAGCAAACTTTGTTCTGTCATTATATTTATTAACCGACTTCAAACAAAAAAAGGAGGAGGTTCTCTATTCGACTGTATGTTTTTTTTTTTTTTTTTTTTTTTTTTTTTGTATGTATGTTCCGCGATTACTCCGTCAATAATGAATCGATTTTGATGATTCTTTTTTCGTTAGAAAGGTCATACTCCAAAGGTGGTCCCGTATAAATTATACCGAAATTGGTTCAGTACTTTTTTGTTGAAATGATAATTTCATTGGGGATGAAACAATGATATCGTCCAAGAACACAAAAATAATGTAAATATTTTTTTTGTATTTGCTATTACCTAATATGCAATATTGAAATTTTGGTTAGTAGGTCCAATAGTCAACACATAAACTATGACAAATTATTTTATGAACTTAAGTTAAATAACTAGTTTCTCTTCAAGTTTCATAGTTCATTACCGTACCATTAAAACTATACCATTCATTCTGAATGAATGGTGGGCATTTGTAATGAGCTATAGGTCTGAGACGTGATATAATTTGTTAACCGACTTAAAAAAAAAGAGGAAGTTCTCTATCCGACTGTTTTTTGTGTTTGTTACCTGATACTCCGTCAATTATGAGTATTACGACTCGATTTTAGTGATTCTTTTTTTAGGTACGTCTAGATTATAGATAGCCCGTATAAATTGTATCGATATAAATTCGACCCTTTATGAACAAATCATTAATAACAAAAAAAAATTGTTTACGTTTCCGTTAAGTTTTAATGAGCGCCTATCCATTTATCCAGTAGGCCTATCCATTTTCAATAAAATATACTTAACTAGCGACCCGCCCCGTCTTCGCACGGGTGCAATGCTTATGTGAATATGCATGTATTATACATATAAACCTTCCTTAAGAATCACTCTATCTATTTAAAAAAAACGCATCAAAATCCGTTGCGTAGTTTGAAAGATCTAAGCATACACAGGGACAGACAGACGGCGGATAGCGACTTTGTTTTATACTATGTAGTGATTTCCACTAAAAATAATAAAATAAAATATTTTTAGCAAAAAAATAGGAAAACCGACTTCAATGCGTACAAATTTAAACTAAAAAGTAAGAAATAAATAATATTTTTATGAAGTAGTTGAAAAGAGCGTCATAGAAAACCAAGGAAAGTATTGATACACATTTATAATTCTTTATTTATAATTCATACTCCGATATATTTGGAGTCGGTGCCAGCCTAAGCAAAATAAACTTACGATACGAACTTGATTAATCCATTAACTATACATAATAATGAATGCATAATAAAGATGAGAAATAATCCACCGCTCCGTGAAGTTCGAAAATTGCAAACACTATCCTCCTTGGCTAGCTGGCACCGGCTCCAAATATATCGGAGTATGAATTATAAATAAAGAATTATAAATGTGTATCAATACTTTCCTTGGTTTTCTATGACGCTCTTTTCAACTACTTCATAAAAATATTATTTATTTCTTACTTTTTAGTTTAAATTTGTACGCATTGAAGTCGGTTTTCCTATTTTTTTGCTAAAAATATTTTATTTTATTTTTCACGGTATGAAACCTTATGAAACATAGTTTACGACTTTTTTGCATAAATACTGGACTATCATCAAATATAGAATTTCATGCAATCATCTCCTCATATTATATAAAAAATTAAAGTAAAAAATGTGTATATAAATAATAATTGTGTACACTATTACAATAATAATATAAACGACGTTCAGTCATAATCAAATAATCACGATTACATAATATGGACATCATTGATTGGCTACCCGACAACCATTTGTAATACCTGTTTTGGGCAATTTGGCGGCGCGCCAATGATATTTAGGGCCTGTAATGTGTGCCCGAGCAATTACTCGAAGAACTTTGCGACTGGGAAAATGTCAATAGATCGGTGTTGACGGGATTATGGTACGAGTAGGTATATTTGTTTAGTTAGGTCCAGTTTCGTCCTTAATAAATGTCGATATTGCTAAGAGTCTTTTTGGGCTAATATTTTAGCAAAAGTCTTTTAAAAAAGAAACTCTTTTTTGGTATGTCGCTACAACTGTAAGCTAGGTATATAAGAATCTTGCAATACCGCATCTTAAAGATAGAAATCTCTTGTGTCCAAGTTTCTTTTAATAATTTCATGTATTCCAAAAAGTTTTATTAGTATGATGGAACTCTAAAGACTTCAAAATTTAAATATTGTATTGTATTATACTATCTACCTTCCATAGATATAGGGAACTGTAGATCGTTCACATGATAGAGAAAGAGCATACTAACGCGATATATTAGAGCGAGACCATTTCACATACACGCAGGCGGCCTAGGTCGATTTGTCAGTCACATAGAAAGACTGCAGACTGCAGTACTATTTTTAACGCACACATGCACATTAATCGACATTGGTCTCGCTTTAGTCGATTCATTGGCAATCTATGAACGTCAGTATTTTTATGGACTTTGACTGTCTTTGTAACATAAGTACTTACAAAAAAGCGTTCTTCGCTGCAACCACGCTGCAACGGTGTTCTATTGGTAATTAAATGGTAAGAAATTAAAACATCAAGCTTATTTATGTTTGCAGCCAAAGTCTGTTTGCAGTGTAATATAATAAATAACTTAATCGCATCCTTAGTTTGCAGACCACATAAATCTGTAAAACGGTCTCTTCTATATTTACAGAATGGCAGTTCTTAGTAGTACAAATTTTTAGAGGAATATTATATTTTGCTTTCACTAAAAATGCAAATCTACTACTTATTTTATGAAATAGCTCTTACGAAAATATTTCTCTATTATTGTTGGGCCCTGCGGTAAGGGTGTTAATAGGTAGATATAATACTTAGGAGGAAACGTATTGTCAACCCCGGGCGGACTTATTCCCGACGCTACTAAAGGCAAAATCCCTTTATTTATTTATGGGAAGACTAACAGCTGTGATTTTATTTACAAGAGAAGTGAAATAAGGGATTAAGCTATTTTATAACACAACGCGATGGTATTAAACAAGCATATCGTTGACGTTCTCTCCAAAGATAGCCATCGATCCCAAAGGGGGTTGGTGTCCAGGCAACCAACTGTAAAAATCAGGTAATTCAAAACTCAATAGCAGTAAATTAATAGCAAGACACACTGTGTAATGCCGGCAGAGTAGAATAGCATCACTCCATATCCTCCAATGGGTGTCTTAGAAGGCGACTAATGGACCAGCAAAGGGGTTTTGATCATCTTATACTCCGTATACCAATCCGCATTGGGCAAGCGTGGTGGACTACTGCCTAAACCTCCTTCGATGACAAGGAGAGGCCTAGTGTCCCAGCAGTGGGTCGAATTATAAAGGCTGTTATGATGAAGACATACTGCACCGACCAAAAATAAATTGGGAGCAGGGTAGAACAATAAGGAACATCACAACCACAGATATATCAATCTAAGGAGATCGCTCGAATCGCCGAGTTCATAGGAAGACAGAGTGTCGCAATCAGCGGCCGTACTACATAACATGTTCTAGTGGAGCATGCCGTAATATACACTATTCATTGCGCGCGTCTTAAGGACTGCGAAGCGATGAAAGTTAAGCACAGCCGCAAAGGAGATCAGTCAAATCGCTGAGTTACGTATTCACTTGACTTTATCGGAAGGCGAAGTGGGTATAGGCTTGGCCTATATCCTTGTATTATTAAATCTGTGATCACAACCATACCCGTAATGAAAGGGAATTTGAAATATCATAAAACTGCAGAGCATTTCGCTACGACCGTTTCAATGGAAACCTTGCTTGGTGACTGTCATCCCATAGCCAGGCCTACAATGAGTTTTCTGGAACGACTTATTCAAGACTAACTACAGGCTATTCAATCCATATCTATGCCGCACGACACATTTTTTTCCACCGTCTTACAACCTGATAATTAAAACAAAAAAGTGAAAAATTTATAACGAGATTTTTGTTGCAGAAAATACGTACGCGTTATGTCTGCTGAGCGAAGTCTCAAGTTAACTTGGGTGTAGTTTCTGCACAAACCCTGCAAAGTAGCATTCGCATTGGCCATATCAATAGTAATTTATATGCTACTTGCTAAAATAAAGGACTTGAAGATAAAGCGGATGTTGCTTTGTATTCCGTGCAAATTTCCAAATAAAACTCTTCGTTTGTATCCGAAAGACGTTTCACAAATAGTGTCAGAAACATTCTTTTTTGGAGTTTTTCCTTGATGTTAAAGATAGGGAAATTCATTTAGGGAAATTGTCTTGTTATTTTTAAGTTCTTTTCATATTCATTCGGCTATCAGTATGTATTTGACCAGACCTGGAATTTTGTACAGTGATTTCCCTATACCTATCGTACACGAAGTGGGGACTCGCTAAGCCCAGAGTGACTGCCACGCGTGGTCAGGCACGACGGGTACCAAAAATTGATTAATTTTCAAAGTATTTGACCACGTCTGTCATCTGGAAAATTAAAAATATATTATTATTATAAGTGAAAAATAACAATGGCTGACCGTTATCGCACGTCTAATATAGTGGCAGACAATTTAGAAGGCTCCAAAAAAATTTAAGTTTTAAATTATTTGACCAGATCTGCCATCAATATATTACGTTCTTTATACTCTTAGAAGCTTATATACGGTAGTACCTTACAGAAAACCACTACATTTTTGTGGTGAAGTTTTTCTGTTACGGTACCCCTACCGTCTACTAGGGATCGTCAAGTGTCACGTCAGTGTTGAGAGCGTCTAAAGGCTAAGATGACTGCTAACAACCAGGCAGCCTGCATGCTTGTCTGCTAACCAAACATCATAAAAACAGTCTATAACTTACACCCACTATAACATTTACAAACACTATAAGGTTTCTCAACTCTTGGATAAAGTAAATGTATTGCATTTAATGGAGCTCTGTGATTGGTTCTATTCTGTTGCCTAGTTCACATCGGTGAATGTACTGACGTTTTATTAGTTTGAACTTCAAACTTTTGACACCTGCACGTTGCTTTTGACTTCTCGACCCTCAGACTAATGATTATAATCTCAACCTGTGCGTTGGGTAATATAGCTAGCTAGCTACCTAAGCTGTGCGTTCATTTTAAAGTACGCATAGTGCCGATATCCACTTAAGTATTGTTTATGAATAGGTTTTTACGACTAGGTGCGTCCACGCGCACTATGATACCTTAAAATCCTTGCCATATGGCACGCACTGAGAAATGTCTTATTTTGCATAGCAATACGCGTTAGACTCTTCTTTTTCCACTTAATCTGCACTGAATTTATTTATTTGACGCAGTATCTCTTGTGATCTACATACTGTTATAGTTTTTGGCATAGGAGTAGGGTATTATTGGGCATTCTGGCACACTTTTTTAGCACTCCATTGATCTCACTATCGTTCGATCAATTTCGTAAAAAAGTGTGCCAGGATGCCCAATAACAGTAGTGAAAATCACGAAGTGGTCTTAAGTTTTGCAGTTTTGCATCACATTGTTCTGTGTAGGTGATTTACTAAAAGGCTGATTTAAAATGCGAAGTGAATTAGACACTCCAATGAAATATTAAATTGAAAGTTATAAATCATCGATCAATGTCGTAAAAAAGTGTGCCAGGATGTCCAATAATAGTAGTGAAAATCATGAAGAAGTTTTAATTTTTGCGAAGTGGCTTGTCGTATTTTATAACATTAGGTATCAACTATAAATCATAATTGTTATATCGAAGGACAACAATATTGTGTGTTTCGATCATCATTAAGTTAGCATACTTGATTTCAGTCTACTGAACACGTTTTCATGGTCTTCAACCTCCGGCTATTAGGCATTTAACTAGGTATAGCAGTGCAATAATGATCACAGAACTTAACAACTTGGGGCTCCCTGGCTTCCAGGACTTTATCCCCGGCTAAGTACCTATCTGTGTCAATATACACTCTAACCTCGATAAATGTGAATCCTCAACCCAAAGGAAAATACTTGTGTGGTTTGACCGAAAGCGGTGTACATTTACATGTTTGATTGCAATTTACTAAACACATTTTCAAGATTTTCTATCCTAAGCTATGGAGGCATTTAACTCGGTATAGCAGTGCAATAATGATCACAGAACTTAACATCTTGAGGCTCCCTGGCTTTCAGGACTTTATCCCCGGCTAAGTACCTTTCTGTGTCAATATACACTCTAACCTCGATAAATGTGAATCCTCAACCCAAAGGAAAATACTTGTGTGGTTTGACCGAAAGCGGTGTACATTAACATGTTTGATTGCAATTTACTAAACACATTTTCAAGATTTTCTATCCTAAGCTATGGAGGCATTTAACTCGGTATAGCAGTGCAATAATGATCACAGAACTTAACATCTTGAGGCTCCCTGGCTTTCAGGACTTTATCCCCGGCTAAGTACCTTTCTGTGTCAATATACACTCTAACCTCGTCAAACTTAAGCCCCCAATGCAGAGGAAAACACTTGTGTGGTTCGATCGCAAACTTCATAAGTCAGCATACCTGATTTCAGTCTACTAAACACGTTTTCAAGGTCTTCAACCTCGGGCTATTGAGGCATTTAACTAGGTATAGCAGTGCAATAATGATCACAGAACTTAACAACTTGGGGCTCCCTGGCTTCCAGGACTTTATCCCCGGCTAAGTATCTATCTGTGTCAATATACACTCTAACCTCGATAAATGTGAATCCTCAACCCAAAGGAAAACACTTGTGTAGTTTGACCGAAAGCGGTATACATTAACATGATTGATTGCAATTTACTAAACACATTTTCAAGATTTTCTATCTCAGGCTATGGAGACATTTAACTCGGTATAGCAGTGCAATAATGATCACAGAACTTAACATCTCGGGGCTCCCTGGCTATCAGGACTTTATCCCGGCTAAGTATCTGTGTCAATATACACTCTAACCTCGTCAAACTTAAGCCCCCAGTGCAGAGGAAAACACTTGTGTGGTTCGATCGCAAACTTCATAAGTTAGCATACCTGATTTCAGTCTACTAAACACGTTTTCAAGGTCTTCAACCTCGGGCTATTGAGGCATTTAACTAGGTATAGCAGTGCAATAATGATCACAGAACTTAACAACTTGGGGCTCCCTGGCTTCCAGGACTTTATCCCCGGCTAAGTATTTATCTGTGTCAATATACACTCTAACCTCGATAAATGTGAATCCTCAACCCAAAGGAAAACACTTGTGTAGTTTGACCGAAAGCGGTATACATTAACATGATTGATTGCAATTTACTAAACACATTTTCAAGATTTTCTATCTCAGGCTATGGAGGCATTTAACTCGGTATAGCAGTGCAATAATGATCACAGAACTTAACATCTTGGGGCTCCCTGGCTATCAGGACTTTATCCCCGGCTAAGTATCTGTGTCAATATACACTCTAACCTCGTCAAACTTAAGCCCCCAATGCAGAGGAAAACACTTGTGTGGTTCGATCGCAAACTTCATAAGTTAGCATACCTGATTTCGGTCTACTAAACACGTTTTCAAGGTCTTCAACCTCGGGCTATTGAGGCATTTAACTAGGTATAGCAGTGCAATAATGATCACAGAACTTAACAACTTGGGGCTCCCTAGCTTCCAGGACTTTATCCCCGGCCAAGTATCTGTGTCAATATACACTCTAACCTTGTCAAACGTGAATCCTCAACCCAAAGGAAAACACTTGTGTGGTTTGACCGAAAGCGGTATACATTAGCATGTTTGATTGCAATTTACTAAACACATTTTCAAGGTTTTCTATCTCAGGCTATGGAGGCATTTAACTAGGTATAGCAGCGCAATAATGATCACAGAACTTAACAACTTGGGGCTTCCTGGCTTCCAGGACTTTATCCCCGGCTAAGTATCTGTGTCAATATACACTCTAACGTCGTCAAACGTGAACCCTCGAGCCAGAGGAAAACACTTGTGTTTTTCGATCACTGTCAAGACATGCTCTGAATTACTGATAAATAATCACGGCTTTTATATATTATTTAGCCAATCAGTTTTCAAAGCATTCCCATGAAAATTCACTTATCAGCAATAACAAATATGAAATGAATTATATTAAATTTAATAAAATTGATCAGGTCTCCGATTACGAGTTCAGTTTAAATAATAAGGCTTCGTACTCACGTTATAATAACTATGATTTAATATGTGAATAAAGATATTGTTATTTAATAGGCTTCCAAGATAAATTGTTATGAAAATAAACTCATAGTTTATGTATAGGTAATCATCCTGATTGTTATGTTATACATACATTGTTAATACCGTAATCTTGGTAATACAGCAAACCTATTTATTGTTTGTAACTTTCAAATACTCTGATCAACAAAGAGTATTGATCACCATATACTCCATCCACCAATCCGCATTGGGCAAGCAGCGTGGCGGACTATGATCTAAAAAACCTCCTTTGTTGACAAGAAGAGACCATGTGTCCCAAGGCTGTTGTGATTATTATGAATCGCTGATAAACGTTTATAAACGAGAAAGTTTGTATGTTTGTTACTCGTTCACGCAAAAACTACTGAATGTATTATAACCTCATAGCTCATACATCAGAATAACATAAAAGCTATAATTATACTAATCCTACGCATACGAAGTCACGGGCTAAAACTAGTATTAAATAATTTTCATTCTTATGAAATAGTCTTTATGTTGCATGTGATGCTTAGAGTCAGCAATTAGACACACGTTCACACGCTCACAGGCATTAGATTAGCACATTCGGTGTCATTTTTAATAATTAATTTAACAAAACAAAATTGATGACATATTGTAATATTATAAGTGCTAATTGGCATCTTTTGTCAGCAAATATAACGGATGCACATAATATAAATGCATACTTCTATTATGGTGAATAAAAATACTCGTTCCATGTCTATTTACATGAACACAAAATTACTTACAGTAGTGTTTTTAATAATACTAATCGGTTTTATATAGAATGGATAATTATAAATAATAAGAAAGGTTGGTCACTCCTGTTCAATTATTGCTAGTTTTGCAGTTTACTTGTAATAAAAAGCGGTAAAATGGTAGTCACCTCACCAGTGCTCCAAGGTGCTTTCTAAGTCACTACTCACCGATAATAGTGCTAACGTAGTACCTACCCACTACTACCTGAAGAACCAGCGAGATTCAAATCTACATCGGAAAAACAAATCGACCCAAACAATGTTCGTAAGTTTTTATCGTCTTTCCACTTTGTTTAAATTTAACTTGCTTCGCTGAATGTTTGTTATAATATGTTGTGTTTGCCAGGAAATTATTTTCCACACATAAAATCTTATCTTAATACAGTATTGGTATTCTTCACATTTCAGGTCTGAAGCCAAGTATACCAAGCGCGCTGCTAAGAACCAGTCAAGCCTTTTCTTTGACACTGACGAAGAAGTCGTAAGGTGACTTTAATTTTCTATTACTTATTAGTTCGCTATTTTACGTCTACGAAATGTAGATGTTAAACTACAATAATTATAAATTATGTTTTCAATTCCTCTAGCTCCAAGAAGAAAAGTAAGACGAAGTCGGTGCCTTCCAAGCAACAGGTGGCATCCTCCTCTTCGACCGAAGCTTCCGAGTGGTTGTTCGACACAGAGTCGGACGAAGAGGTTCCAGTCCGCAACCCAAGTAAAGTCGAGAGCGTCTTGACGCGTCGAGTACCTGGCGGCGTGACTCGTCGCACGGCGCAGCTCAACGGTGGGTTGGTGGCGGAGTTACGACTCTACAGCACGGAAGAGGTACGCGACCTTGCTGGTTTGGAGAAGTGCGACAAGGCAATCGTTTGGTTACGATTGCAGGGTGACTCGGAGTCTGAGGAATTCCTTGCATTGAAGCAATTCGTTAAAATTGCTAAAACAAAATTTACTGAGGAGGGAACATTTTATAATCACAAAAAGAAAATGTAAGTAATTGATTATATTAAGCTGGGTACCTAACTAGTTAATGTTCCTTCCACAGTAAATTATATTTTGGTCAATTAATATTCGTTTTACTTTTTTTCATATACTTAACTTCTTAGTTTACCATTAGTTTATATACGGTGTATTTACCTACATTAGTCACTTCATCGGCTAACACAGTGAAAACAAATTCATTATGTCGAAGACTATATTCTGTTCAGTGTGTAACATATCCATTAAAAATAGGGCTTTCTCTGCTCACTTAAAAAGTATTTTACACAAAGACAATAGTTCGGTTGTTGAAAGTGAAGGCATTGAAAAAGTTCATAGCGCTTTCCGCAGTCGTATAGCGTCATATCGAATTCGATGCGATGGTGTTGCTCGCAATAGCGAGGTACCTGAACAACCGGTTCGTGTGTACACACCCGTTGAATTTTTGTCTCATTTGCGCGGACGAGTAAGTCTGTTACTATCATCACGAATTCAAAGTCATACTAATCTGAAAGTGAATTTCGAGTTGTTTTGTCAATTTTTTTTGCATAAAAATGAGTCAGTTGCCGTTAAATCTTTTGCCACCGAAAACATTATTTTGCACCAAAATTATGACTTTCTTGATTTATTTTCAAATATAACTAGTTTGTTGTGTAAAAAAGTCGAAGAATTTGAAGAAAGAGATAGCGGTTGGGCTTATTTGAAAAGTCTATACCTGGAAGTAAACATAAATAAATACAACCCTATGAGAGCCTCAAGTTATATAGATTTACCTAAGACAATAAAACACAAAAAAGCATGCGTCAATATTCAAAATTTTGACGATTATTGTTTTTTATGGTGTGTCGTGGCTTCACTTTTTCCTGTAAAAAATAATGCGCAGCGAACTTCAGCCTATCCACATTTTGAAAGTGTACTCAATGTTAGAGATATTTCGTTTCCGGTGGGGTTTTCAGATATTAAAATTTTTGAAAAAAATAATCCTCGTATTAGTGTTAACATTTATGGTCTCAAAAATAACAGTCAAGTTGTCGGACCACTATACAAAAGTGAATTTCGAAAAAAACACCACGTTAACATGCTTTTTCTTGAGAATGGAAAACGTACTCATTACTGTCTAATCAAAGATTTATCTAAATTACTTCGCAAACAATTGACTAAACACCATTCTAAAATATATTTGTGCGAAGATTGTATGCTATTTTTTGATGACAATGATAAATTAGAATCTCATCTTTGTAGTGGTGTAGCAACAATTTTACCAAAAAAGGGAAATCTACTACAATTTGAACATTTCGAACGAATGCAAAATATACCTTTTGTTATTTACGCAGATTTCGAATCATTGTTAATACCATCTGAGTCAAACTATGGAGACTGCACATCGTCGTTGCAAAAACATGTGCCTGCTGCATTTGGATACTACATTGTATGTTCCTATGATAGCTCACGCAACAAGTACGTTTCTTATCGCGGTCCCTCCTGTGTAGAAAAGTTCTTAGAACATTTATTAGCGGATGTAGTTATTATTTATAATATTTTACAGTCGCCACTACCAAAGTCTTTAACAGATCAAGACAAAGTTCATTTTACTAACTCATCAAAATGTTTTCTTTGCGATCAAATATTATTTGACGATAAAGTCAGAGATCACTGTCATCTTACAGGACGTTACCGCGGTGCAGCTCATTCATATTGCAATATCAAGTTCCGTTTGCCAAAATTTATTCCTATATTCTTTCATAATTTGGCAGGTTATGATAGTCATCTTTTTATACGACAATTAGGTGAGTTACCAGGTAGAATACAAGTGATAGCAAAGACTAAAGAAAATTATATATCGTTTACTAAACTTTTTCAAATTAATGACAAGGATATCGTACCTGTTCGTTTTGTTGATTCTTTTAAATTTTTGGGGACAAGCTTAGAGAAACTGGTTGCTAGCTTGAATGATAGTGATTTCAAACACCTCCATCGATTTTTCCCATCTCAGAAGCATTTTGACTTGTTACGACGTAAAGGTGTATATCCTTACGATTATATGACTAGTTGGAGTTCGTTTGAAGACCAAGAACTACCACCACACGACTGTTTTTTCAACAAATTATTTAATAGTAATATATCCGAAACAGATTATGAACATGCAAAAAGAGTTTGGAAATCTTTTAAATTATTAAATCTAGGAGAATACACTGATTTATATCTAAAGTCGGACGTACTCTTATTAGCGGATGTCTTCGAAAGTTTTCGAGAAACATGTAAGACAAATTATAAATTAGATCCAGCCTTTTATGTAACAGCCCCTAGCCTAAGTTTCGATGCTATGCTTTTAAAAACAAACGTGAAATTAGAATTAATAAGTAATTTGGAAATATTAAGAATGATTCAAAAAGGTATACGTGGTGGTATATGTTTATGTTCTACAAGATATTCAAAGGCCAATAATAAGTATTTACAAACTTATAATCCAATAGAGAAAGACAATTTCTTAGTTTACATTGATTGTAATAACCTGTATGGTTATGCGATGTGTGCCTCTTTGCCCCATTCAAATTTTAAATTATTGAATAAACAAGAAATTGATAGAATTGACTTTCGAAATGTACCAACTGACGGGGACATTGGATATATACTAGAAGTTGACTTGGAATATCCTGAGTATTTGCATGATGATCATAACGATTTTCCATTCTGTGCTCAAAAATTTACTCCGCCAGGTTCAAAAACTTCAAAATTAATTCCAAATTTATACGAAAAATATGTTTATGTTATCCATTTTGTTCATCTAAAAACATGTTTGAAACATGGGTTATTGTTAAAAAAAATACATAGAGTAATTCAATTCAATCAGAGTCCTTATTTAAAGCAATACATTGACATGAACACAGAGTTACGAAAACAAGCGAGTTCTACCTTTGAACAAGATTTTTTCAAATTACTAAACAATAGTATATTTGGAAAAACCTTGGAGGACACTGAGAAGAGAGTCACTGTAAAATTGGTCAATAAGTGGAGTGATGAGGAAAACAAAACGAAGAAAAGTTTATCAGCTGAGCAACTGATAGCTCGACCAAACTTTCATAGTGCTACTATTTTTACAGAAAATTTTGTAGCAGTTCAAATGAAACCGGAATCAATTATTTTGGACAAACCTATATACATAGGCTTTTCTGTTTTGGAAACATCGAAAAGCCATATGTTTGATTTTCATTACTCGGTAATGAAACCTTTTTATGCTGAAAAGATAAAGCTTTGCTATACAGATACAGACAGTTTTCTTTATTCTATAGAAAGCAAAGATTTTTACAAAGATTTAAAATCACATTTTCTTCAGTATTTTGATACTAGTAATTATCCTGAAAATAACTCTTACGGTATTCCAGATCAGAACAAAAAAGTACCAGGTTTGTTTAAAGATGAACTAGGTGGAAATTTAATTTCAGAGTTTGTAGGTTTAAGGTCGAAATTATATTGTATTAAAACACTGCAAGATGAATTAAAGAAAGCAAAAGGCATACAGAAACAAGTAATAAAAAAAGTTTACTTTAAAGATTACTCTAACATATTAAAAACAAATGCTTTTCTACGAAAGAAGAATATAATTTTTAAGTCCCTTAAACACGATATATTTACACAGGAACAGAACAAAATTGCCCTGTCAGGTAATGACGACAAACGTATCATACTAAAAAATAAAATTTCAACTTTATCATGGGGTCACAGGGATACTTTATCTTAGTATTCATCCATTTATATTTTCTTAGAAGTTATGAATGTTGTTTTCACTGTAAACCTCACAATTTTCACTTGTAAGTTATGAATGTTTTTATTACTGAAAACCCAGTAAGTTGACATTTATCTACGTTTTTCGGATTTCTGGATTAAAATAGACATAGAGTTATAAGTAAATAATGTAATGTGTTAGAAATAAGACCACCTATTGTACTATAGTTTTTGTAGTGTTTGTGTTTCCATATTTCTCAATTTAGGTAATGTTTTGTATTGTAATGTTTTCTACGCAAATGTCAATTTGTAATTTGTATTTAAGATAAGTTTAATAAGATTAGAATGTAATAACGGTACCCAGAATTATTTTAATATTACATAAATATAAACGTTTATACATTAACAACTGCATTTTTATTTTAAATACATCTTCCTAACTGTTCTATAGTTATCATTGAACCTAATAAAATTGTAAACTCACTCATCAAATTGTAATTGTATAAACAGAAATGTGATGCCTAGAACTGTGAGTAATGCAAAAATAGCAAGTCGCGACATGTTATTGATGAGTCCGAAGTCCTAGTAATTTAACTCGTCTTTCTGCTATGTCAGACAAAAAGAAATGTGATGCCTAGAACTGTGAGTAATGCAAAAATAGCAAGTCGCGACATGTTATTGATGAGTCCGAAGTCCTAGTAATTTAACTCGTCTTTCTGCTATGTCAGACAAAAAGAAATGTGATGCCTAGAACTGTGAGTAATGCAAAAATAGCAAGTCGCGACATGTTATTGATGAGTCCGAAGTCCTAGTAATTTAACTCGTCTTTCTGCTATGTCAGACAAAAAGAAATGTGATGCCTAGAACTGTGAGTAATGCAAAAATAGCAAGTCGCGACATGTTATTGATGAGTCCGAAGTCCTAGTAATTTAACTCGTCTTTCTGCTATGTCAGACAAAATTACAGATGTAGGTCAATACAAACGCAAACACATACACACACCTACAGCAAAATATGACTGGTATATATATAATCGCTTATTTGCATCAACAATTAATTCTTGTGAAAACACGAAACTAAGTGAACGTCAGTTATCATGGTGAGTAATAAATATGTCTACCTACCACAGTGAAGATGGGGGGTTTGTAAGTAATAAGTAATGTATCTCACGATAATTCTAATTAATTTCAGAACACTTCTTCGCAAATCACCTATATTCCCGATGACAATTCTGTTGCGAATGAACAGCGAGCGATGTGGCAAGACGCTCAAGATCCTCTGGAAGGGTTCACGGAGGAGTTCGTGAGGAGGCCTTCGAGTGAAGACAGACCTGATTCGCCTTTGCAACGCAAAGTTTTAAAGGCGATGAAGAGGATCACTCGGAGGAGGAAACAAAAAAGAAGCTCCTTCCTGAGAGATTGCCACTCGTTTATAGTAAAGAGTGCGCCTACGCGAGGACGGCGCTTAATCAAAATTGAAATAATAGATATGGAGAGATCTAATGAAATGTTAGAGGACTCAATGGTGTCTGCACAATACGTGGTCACTGAGAATATGGACCCTATACTAGACCAAACGGAGGGTTTGATTAATAAGATCTCCAAATCATTGTGTGGTTATAGCTATAATTTCTAAGGCTATAATCATAATCTATAATTTCATAAATTAAATTTCTCGCGTAGGAATTGTGTGTAACTTCTCTAGTTACATATAATCCTTCGGAGATACATTGTAAATAAAAGAGCGTACTGATGTAAATAGTTTGTCTTAAATGTTTAATATTCTTTATTCTCATTTGATAATTGTAAATATCTGTGTCCTATTCTTATTTCATTATACTACACTTTGAGGCAAACTGTTGTTTGATTTTATCCCACATTATGAGGTATCGTTAGAAATAAAAGACTTACTTAATATACTTTATTTATTTAAAAATCTGTAATTGACATATTATTTTCAATGCACCACTTTTTAATACATATAACATTTCTGAGAGCACAGACATTATTATGGTTTAAACAATTAAAACTAGAAGCACATTTACAATAATTTTCATACAACGTTGCAAAATTAGGACTGCCTTTAGCTTCGATGTCTATCAAGATACAGTTATCACACAAGTCTTTTATCCATTTCTGCTTTTCTACCCCCTTCATTACTATAGTTTTATTTTGTAAAATCGGAATAATTAATCTTTTGAATTCCCTGTAGTCAATATTTCCTTCGCTCCAATAAATATTTCTATTTCTTTCAATCCACCTAACTCTTCTTTTTTCTTCTGGTGTTAACTTTGAATACGGATATGGGGGCTTTATCAAAAAGACTTGAGTAAATTCCTTCGTAGATAACGCTAGCTCCTTTATTATGAAATTACCACGGTAGTCTTTAAAACCTTGAACGTCAACAAAAATAGTTGAACTCATGATATTTTGCGAACAATATTACTCAAAGGTTTGTATTCTACGATACAATCGTTCAATATTAAACAGTATGCTGACGTCTGATCTGGTATTTCTTTATGACTCTCCAGCTCCAGGCGAATATTAATTACGGGTCCAGTTTTTATGTTATCGTTTTGTCTCGAACAATCTATTACGAATAATGGCGCAATGTCTTTATATTCTTGAGCACTTAACAAACAACTAGATCTACGACCATAGTAAGACTGTTGAAAATTTACGAACTGCTCGTATATTAAAGCAAAAGAATGCTTTGCGAAATCTGTATTATAGCTTTCGTACGGATAATAGGTAGAATTTAAATAAACTTTAACGTCACGCAAGTTGCAATGGTCAAATCTGGACATATCCTTAGACACGTCATTTTTTCTGTTAGTTTGTAGTCCAAGAATCACATATCGAGGCTTCTCAATTTGTGTTGAAGTTTTTATAGACCAAGTATGTTTCGTAGTCTTCGGAAGTAATGGGTATTCATAGATATCCCAATTTCTGAACGCTAATTGTATAGGTCTATCTTTTTCAAGAAGTTTAAGTAACTTAACCTTTTCTCTGTCTGATACTTTAATATGAGGCATGCGCCAAATTATTTTATGTATTTCAATACTTCGCACAGTTTCACCGGTGTTAAGTTTTAAAGCGTTAAGGTCTGTATTACTTCGCAATAAAACAAGCTCATGTTTGCAATTTACTATTACTTTTTTATAGTCTTCAGCAAATCCAAGTATGTGACTAAGTGGAATTGATGCAGAAAAATGACCGCCAATATCATTTTTAACGCCTTGTATATCCCATCCCCATGCTTGAGATATCTTCGATTCGATGTCATTCATAGATAATAAAGATTTCATAGTAGTAGTAATGCCCGCATTCTTTACTTTATCTATTTCAACACCGTTCAATTCATAGCGTATATCTTGGAACAGATACATAAGTGAGTTATTGGTAAAATGAAATGACGGCGCTCTATCCTTGTTATCATTTTTGAAAACATTGACGATCCCTTCCAAATACAAAGTGCTTGCACTTGGAAGTATGTATAAGTCTTGTTGGTTTATTGGAATTCTTATTTCATCGTTTCTGTTGAAGCTTGTTATGTAAGGCTTGTATGAATGAGTTTCAATACATTCTATCGAGTTGTCATAAACAGGGGTATTCGTAATATTTAAGATATTCATTTCAACAGCCCAATCAATTTCAAAAATTGTTTATTCTCTTCAGATAATTTCTGTCTTTTACCACAAGCAAGTGTTCTCTTTCGGATCGCACGATAACCACTAATCTTTTGAATGTGTGGAATACTGTTTTTATTGTAATCGATCATATTTTCTTATATGCAAATACAATTGTACTTCTTCACCACGAAGATCGATAAGGTTATTGAGGCTATCCAAAATCCTTATGTTAATACTATTAATAGAGTGTCTATTGACTGGAAAGTATATTGTGTTCTTTGGTATTTCTATTATTCTATAACCTGGTGGCACATTTGGAACAAATTCATGTATTATGTGACTTGATTTTCCGTTGATATATGAACCGCTAACAATATCACATTCGATGCGTACCACTGTTGTTGATAAAATGTTTACAGGAAAGGGAGACTCATGTAATTTATTACTTTTCAGAAGAACTTTACCATAGCCCAATAAATCTCCAAGAGAATTTTGCATTTCAAAATGAATATCCTTTGTGCAGTATATTGTGGTTTTAAGAGTGTTGTTATTACAAAATAATTTGAACATACAACCTTTTATATTAGCCTTAATAAAGTCATATATATCGTGAAGCTCGTAAGTTCCTTCAGGAATTTCTACAACCTCACCATTACCATAATAAAATTTGTTGTTATTTTTTGTAATATTTGGTATAGAATTGAAGGTGGAGAAATGTAATAAAGAACACTCATAATCACCATCCAGTTCCAAAGTTGGTAAATAATTTGTGGTTAATATTGAACTTTTACCAGTTATGGATAAAGTAAAAGACATCGTGGAAATGACGAAATGAAACAAGGGATGAATGTTTATATACTATATTTATTCCAAAAATTCCTTAAAAAAAATATACACAAATGACCACAATTAACACTGTTAAAATTCTGATACCGAGCATAATTATAATAAATATTATTCGAACCTAAATACTCCACTATTTCTTTAGGAGGCTTCAAATCACCGAAACTATCAAAATATTCACAGTAGTTATTAAGTTTTACATAGGCTACCCAATGACTACCATTGTTCATATAACTATCTAAGTTAACAATACCACACTCGATCGGTTTTGCTTTATGAGGCATCATATCTCTCATATAGACTCCTCGGAAATATGGTATATCATGAGAATGGTTAATGATATCAATATTTGTTAGAGCACGTCGGGGTAGCCTACGGACTAGTTTTTTTTAATGTTTATAAATAGACCGCTGCCTTTTTTATACGGTTTGATGTAAAGACCTTTTCCTATAGCAATTGCTTCCATTGTTTTGTTGTGACGCTCCAGCTCATTCAAGTTCTTTTGAGCTGATTTATACTCATTTACTGTTTTAGCTACGCCAGCTGCACCTCCAGCTAAAGCACCAAGAGCAGACAAACCCGCGAAAATAGGTATCAAAGGTAATATCCCACCAGTTTTGGGAATCGGTATGACACGTGGAAGTCGGAAATTTCCACATTTTGGAATAACTTTTTTAGCAGCTTTATAAGCATAATTGATTAACGATGTATGACTTTTTGGTTTCATTTTGTTTATTTTTGAATTTATTTTCGAAACCATTGATTTAAACTTTTTAACTCCAGAGCCTGTTTTTACTTTAGCTTTCATAACTTTGCTAACCAACCACGAAGCTAATTTTTCTCCTTTTCCCACATCTTTTGAATGCAAGCGTTTTTTAGCCATGTCCAACAGTTGCAGGTCTGCTTTGTGTCGGTTAGGTAAATCCGTATAATTTGTATATGCAATGTCGTGGTGCTTACAAGCTTCGTCCAACTGATTAATTCCTTTATCGCCTCTTGCCAATCTTTTTTTTAATTTTGTTCCTGGTCCACAATAGTTGTATCCCGGTAAGTGAAGTTCTACAGGTAAGTTATTAATCAAATTGTTTATAAGTCCTCCTCCTAGCATTTCTTTTTATATAATGATAATGATATGTATAAAGCTGCACTTATATTATTGTACAACTGAATTGCTATTAATCCAACTATTTTCGGTATCTGAAAGACCCAACCACTTGACAAGGAGTTTGCGTCCCATTTTTTTTATTACCCTTTCAATTAAATAAACATTAGGATATTTCGTTTTCTGCAATTCCTCTTGATAAAAAGAGCCTAATATTTGTTGCTTTCTCTGATCTTGAATGTGAAATGTAACTGGAGTAGTTTTATTAACCTTTTTAATTATAAATATCTCTGTAGACCAGTTGGGGGTATACCCTTTATCAAAACTACTTTTATATTTACTTATGCGTACACAGTCACCTATTTTAAAATTAATCTTTTGCTTTTTATTTGGTCTGGTTTGACTGTTTTTGATATTATTCCTAACAATTATTTCGTTTTCAGAATTCACATCCGCTGGTTTAAATTTAGTAATCCGGTGTACATTATTATTGTAGGTATTCAAAACGTCGATCAAAGTTTTCCCTATCCATTTATAACTACCTTTATAGCTAAAAAGCATATGAATTTTATTCTTTAATGTTCGAATTAGTCTTTCAACAATTGAAGCCTTTTTAGTTGAATATGATGAATAGTGATTTATTTTCAGTGACTGCACAAGTGATTTAAAGGAATCGTTGTAAAATTCTGTTCCCATGTCAGTTTGTAAGTTACGAGGGCAACGACCACTTTGCGTCAAAATAGCCGAAAACGCGTCAACGACAGCTCTTTTTGTCTTTGTTTTTAAAGGAATTGCCCAAGCGTATTTAGTGAAACAATCAATGACGACTAAAATATAAGCAAAACCTTTATTATACTTCTTTATGGTCTGGAAATCAATTAAATCAGCTTGCCATAAATCATCTATTCCTTTTAAAATAACAGATCTTCTGTCGAAATTTTTACGTGCTGATCTATGGATTTCGTTTACTACTTGCTGCTTGATCATTATTTCGCTTAGCAATTAACTTTTCGACGTAGTCTTTTGTACAAAATGTTTTCTCTAACTGCTTTAAGCTTGATGCGATTTCCTCTTTTATTGTTACCATAAAAATGGAAATTTCTTTTTTTGTACATAAACCAAAAACTTTTTCATCTACATACTTTTTGTTTACCGCATCATCAGGTACCAATGGTTCTTTGATTCCAGTTAATCGCGATGACTTAGCATCATAATGACCACTTTCTGATTTTACTAAAGAGTTATCTGTTAAATCTAATATTTCCGAGAAACGTAATCTTTTATGAACAGAATGTCCGAATTTATCAATATTCATTTTCGTCCAGAGAAGTAGTCCGAGCAAATGGTGGAGTGATAATAGAAAAATAAAATTATAATATCTAATTTATAATACCACTTTCACGTAATTCCTCAATTATGGATATAATTTCATTATCTAGCCCAGTATTTCCAGCATGTTTAGAGGCAATTAGTAATTTCAGTCTCTCCACAAGCTCGTTAGGATCATCCCAGTAAATATAATCAGTATCTTTTCTATAATTTTTCTTCACACGTAGTCCTTCACCCTCACTAACATAGTTAACATTACTTACACTCGATGAAACAGAAGATGTTGAAGGTTTACGTAACTTAAATAGTGGTCTTATAATATTTAAATATTTTCTGCCTTTATTAGATTTGATTGGCTTCTTTGGATCATAATCTCGACGGTGAGCGTTAGTTTCTATCAGTATTGCTTTATACACTTGTCCATCGCTTTCCGTTATCAGCTCTAAATTGGGTACTTTCTTAAATAAAAGCTCACACAAACCAGGAGTTTTTCTGTACTCATGACCTGCTATTGATATTTTTTTATCATTCATTTCTACACGAGATGTACCCATCATTAATTTACCTCGTTCTCTTCTAACACCAAATGGAACATCCCTAAATATTTCAGAAGACATTGACCAAGAAGTTCCATCTAAACTAGGTATTGAGTCTATTGTTCTGAACGAAAGATTACTTGTGTTGTTAGGATCAGACTCGTCAATAGCATTTCCATCTAAGTTTTGATCCATTTCATCAGAATCTTGAGAACTGCAAATGCTATTTTTATTCTTAAAGGTTTTCTCAAAGTCCTCGGAGTCTAGAGAAAGATTCTCATCTTTCATGAGAAAGGAATCTCTCACTGAATCATTCATAGAATGCTTTGATGTCTGTAAATGTTTTTTATGTTGTATAATTTGATTGAGTGAAGTCGTAACGGGTTTAAAAACTGTATCTAACATTTTTTCATTTTCACTTTCCATTAAACGCATTTCTTTGACTTTCTTTTTGACAGCTTCTGAAGCTTCAACCACTTGATTTTTTATTTTCTGTTCCATTTAATAAACTGTAGAAGTTCACGTGTTATGTCTAATAGTTTTTTAGGCGAAATGAATCTGAACTGGTATGAATCTCATTTTATTTATTAATCAAATTTAACAAAAGTATCAAAATTCATCCTGTATCCACCTTTATTTTTCGGACAATCCTTATTAATTACTAAATAATTATACGGAATCTTCCAAATTTTCGAAGACAATTCTTTAAACTCTGGCCACGACATATCAGTACTAACATGTTCATCGTATACATGACGTAAGTTGATATCGTCTTGTTTGAATAATATTATTAGGTTGGCGTTATCTCTTACCAACTGTTTAGGAACTTTAGTGTAAGTTTGATTTAAGTAAAAACAGTCAATAAATTTATGCCTACCCATTGCAAAATAATCTCGCATGTTGGATTGATTTTCACATGCTACATCATCGAAAATTATTACTGAATGTGGTTTAGCCTCGTGTGGACTCACGATCAAGTCATTATCTCGATATTTTGCGAATGATACCTCTGGCACTAAATTCAAAACCTTTTCTAGGTATACATATTTGGATTGATATAGCGTCTTAGAGTATAAATACACATTTTTAAACCGCAGTCCATTTTCATGTAGTAGAAGGCCAATAAGTAAGTTTGTTTTCCCACAGTTTGACGGCCCACAAACAAGACATCTAATCATATTAGGTAGCAATTTTCCATGTCGATGAACAGATACTACCTCATCTGGGCAAATTTTTTGAAATTGCAAAGATAGTGGTTGTTTAATAAATTTCATCGTAGGTAGTATCCATACAGATCGATGTAGGTAGAGAGAATGAATGTATTTATAAATATCTGGTTTTATATTCATACCACGGCAGTTATAGAGAGGATAATTATCCAACAGCCAATAATCATGAAGGGGGGTTTAGCAGCTAAATCAAAAAACGCTTTCAATTTAATATTGGAGTGTCTAATTCACTTCGCATTTTAAATCAGCCTTTTAGTAAATCACCTACACAGAACAATGTGATGCAAAACTGCAAAACTTAAGACCACTTCGTGATTTTCACTACTGTTATTGGGCATCCTGGCACACTTTTTTACGAAATTGATCGAACGATAGTGAGATCAATGGAGTGCTAAAAAAGTGTGCCAGAATGCCCAATAATACCCTACTCATAGGATTTTATAGCCCTCTACCTGCCTGACCCCAACCCTCCTTGGCTTGGGTTATAACATAATCATACGTCATTGGTTAAAATCCGGCTGGAAGGACCATATTTTATGAGCAGGGCGCGGTGTTTGTAAGGCCCCGCTTCCCGCAAGTACCAAGATGGATATATGATGCTGTGACAGATGTAAGCCTGAACAAAAAGGATTTGGTATTAGGTATTGCCCTAGAGAGTAACCCTGGCAGGCAACAGCGGGGAGGCAGTGAGATCCAACACGGTGGTTGAATTTTGGTTTATTGTGGTTGTAGATTTATATACTAAATACATTGTCTGTACATATTGATAGGGTTTTGTGTCTTTTTGCTCGGTAGCGGTTTAAGCGTTGCAACGGTTGGGCCGAATGGGCGGGCACAGATGGCTCCCCGGTGAAAAGCAAATTGTCGCGATCCCGGTGTACATGATGCGTATAATATGCATTTGATTTCTCCGATACAGAAAAGATTTTTGTTTGTCTGTGAGTAAGTAGCTGACGGTGCATGAAGCTGGTAATCCGCGGAATATTGGTAGTTGCCTCGCTGCTAAACACGCAACCGCAGATTGCAATATATTCAGCTTGTAGCCCGAACAAAATATTCATATTTGGCAGCTATCCTGTGAAATAAGGTCAGAGAAAATTTATGGTCTACATGACGCCGAAATATTCAATATGCGACCCACAAAAACTAAAAAAACTTGACTTACAAGAGTGTGTTCTCGTAGTGCAAGTCCAATCACAAGTATAATAAAACAAAATCCCCTTTCTTATTTCCAGAGCTCGCCACAAACCACAATATGTACCTACTAACTTTTGAGTTCACCGTCTCTATTACCAACGCAGCAAGAGCCACGGATTGTCAAATATGGTTACATATAGCTAGGTACAATGTGCCCATGTGTGGGTTACGTAACACGGTTTTCGGGTTTTAAGAAGATGACACTTTAATTCCGCGAATGTGTGACAACACCTGAGCTGCTAGTCGCGTTTTAAATGGGTAATTCAGGCTTACTGGTTCAGATATACGGGAAATTTTCTTCTTTTAATAAGGAGTATGGAGATTTTTAAAGGTTATTTGGTAATAATTGGCTTTCCTTTAAAGAAAAACTCTTTGCTTTAATTTCATCAGATTTTTTTTATATTACCAGATGGCAAACAATCTTGCGGCCCACCTGATGACACTTGCAACGCGGCATTCCAAAATAAATGAAAACCGAAATTACAAGTAATATAATAATGTATTACCTACGCTAGAAACACAGAATTGAATTTTTAAGCCCTGTATCTCAGGTTATCAACCCTTCACCTCGTTATAGTTCTAATACATTTGTTTTGGCAAACGTTTAATTTTCCATATAGTTCGGTAACGGATGCTGTATAATAATATTGTTGTGCTGAATGTTTTAGATTTAAGTATTGTTTGAATCACTTATGTTAAACCTTAGCTATGAATTTATATCCGGACCCAAATTATTTTTACTCGCCGCAGGAAAAAAGTTGCAATATTTTAAGTCAAAAATATTTAATAAATAATGCAGCAACCAAAACCAATTTTACATGTCGGTGCTATTTTCTTTTCCATGAAATGGTTTTATGAAATTTAACTAGTCTATAAAAATCTTTTTACGCTGAATGCTGGGATGATTTTGAGTGTAACATCTGTCCTGGTTGTGGGCTTTTGCGTTACATTGCTTACTGAAGGATCAAACTTTTTGTGTATTGGTGCCTCTTTTAAATAGGCGACAGGCTGTTAATCTGTCACTATTTGAGGCACTGCATATGGCCCATACTGCCAGATGTGGCTTTATGTCTAACAAATTGTTACCTAAGGCTCTAGAGGATCTTTTTTTATGTTTCTAGACGGCAAACAAGCTTGCGGCCCACCTGATTTTAAGTGGTCACCGTCGCCTATAGACACTTGCAATATTAAGTGTAAATCACTTAACACCGCAAGTGCGTTTGCCATGGGGACTAAGATGATATGCCCTCCATGCCCCGTAATTACACTGGCTACCTTTCCCTTCAATCCGAAACACAGCGAACTGCTTTTCTCAAAAAAAAAAAGATATTTATAAACAGTATGTATAAAGACCATATTTTTTTGATTTATTTACTAAGAACAGTTCAAAAACGAGGTCGAGTTTTACGCCAACATGCCATACATTTTACTTCGTCCGACCATTCGACCTAAAACGTTTTCATGCTTAGCTGCGTCGTAAAATTTTAACTATTCAAATCATGTTTTCCCTGTTAAATGCAGGTGGCGCGCCGTACGCGGAAATTAAAAATAACAGAAAGCTCTTTAATTCAGCACTGGACTGATTTACGTGGCTTCGTTTCCATAACAAATCCTATGTTTATTTCTTCGTGAACGTTAAATTGACGTGGGATTAGATGGTGCCGGGTAAAACTTTAATCTTTATTGATTTAGGGCCGTAGTTACTTTGTATTAAAAATGTTTTCAAAGTATAAGCTCAGACCAATAAAAAAGTCGTGTAAGCAGTCTGTACTACTTACAGGTTACTTTAGGTATTATGGTTTTCTTTGTGGTACTTACACATAAATAAGTAGTTATACAGTTGCCTGGTGGAACATCGCTGGTTCTGGTATTACGCAAAGGAAGCGACTCTCAACCAGCACCCCCAACTAATGACGGATTGGGCGTTTCTTCATTGGACACCGAAACATCGGTGGACGCATAATTCTATGAAATGCCTTTCTTTTAATATGCGTCCGCCAATGAAGAGACGACCAATGGCTGTGTTATTAAACTATCGAATCACATTAAATTGTGTGAGCTAAAGAAGACGGACATTCAGTCAGTTGACTATAAGAATTTGTAATGCTATATCTAAGGAAAAATTATGTTTTGACATCTAATAAAAAGTAACTCGGATATACATTGCTTGGAGAGCGGCTGTCCGATGTGGCCGAACAGTTTTCGAGTGGTGACCACGCACTGGATGACGCAGTGTAGGCAGGTGGACTGACGACCTGATTAAGGTTGCTGGTCATGGATGCGAGGAGAACAGGATCGGTCGTTGTTCTTTGGGGGAGGCATATGTTCAGCAGTGGACGTCATGTGGTTAGCCACATGATGATGACGAAAAAATATCTCCACTAACCTGACAGGCAACATCCCTATTCAAGGTGTGTAGAGCCTCAAAATAGTGACGGGTTACCAGCCTGTCGCCAATGTAAGAAGGATAACAAATTCAAAAAGTAATCAATCTTCCAGTAAATCAACAAACAAAAGCCAAGAACCACGACCAAGACTCAAACATCTCGGCATCTAAACTAATATAGTAAGCTAGCCACTCGCCCCGCCTTCGCACGGATATTATTTAGAGTACTTATTTTAACCTTAACAAATTATACTTTTAAATCTTTCTCTTGAATCACTTTATCTATAATTTAGTGATAAAATCCGCATTGAAATCCGTGGAGTAGTTTGAATGTTCTAAGCGTACAGACAGAGAGGGAGACTTTGTTTAAAACTTTGTTTATAAATAGATATAAATGTATTAAATGACTAAACTTCGAACAACTACTTATTTCAAAGTCACGGTCACCTAAAATTAATAACGTTATAAGTTACAAAGTTACAACGCTGAACTGAATAGGTATTATTATATCGTATTGAATGCGACATGCTCCCATCAAATTTTGGTAATAAAGTATCGAAATAAACGACCCAATATAACCGTTCTATCGCGATTGAACTCCACGTCACAATTTAAGGGGGGAATTTATTCGGTACCACAGCTTTTTTAGCAAGTCCCCAGTCATAAATATTATGATACTATCTGTATATAAATATCAAGTTTCTTATACGAAAGATTGATGTTGCTGGAATATTTTTCTCAGTAGTTTTAGCAAGAAAGTTTTTTAGGTAATATTGGTAGTTGCTGTTAATGTATAAGCAGTTTTGGAGTTTAAGATTAGGTAGGTATATCATATTGGACACACAGAGACAATTTTGACCCGCATTTAATCGATTGGTGTATTTTTGGATGAAGACTTTCATTTAGATTTCGCTTAGATAAGTCCTCTGCTATTTTTAGCATCGCATTCTTTAAGACACTGTCCCGTCTGTTTACTATAAGTGATTCTACCAAGTAATTCAAACTCAGCGATGTTTTTCTTTGTTTTCTGTTGGTGAATAACTTTCGGTTCTGAACTACACGGGGCAGGAGATAAGATTATTGTTACATTTTTAACTTAGTTCTGTGAGACTGTGTGGTAGTGGCTGTAAAAAAAAATGCCATTCCAAAGCTTCTGATTGGTCTCGCGTAAAAGGCAGCGTAGAGAATACTGACTTGACGAAACCCAGACTGTCGTCTTAAGGTCGCTGCACACTTATCAATTTGAAAGGGGAAACGTAACCGTATCGTATAGTATACGCTTCTTTTCCAAGTTGACAACGGACGAGGTAATTTAGGTTACCTCGTCCGTTCTTTATGACTCTATCGTACTTGACTTTAAGGAGAAGTATACTCGTAATGCGAAGATGTCCCCTGTTTTTTCGCACTTTTTGAATGGCCCAGCATTGCAAGAAAGTACCTCCAATAGCATTTCCAAGGAGCATTAGCGACAGGTGGGCGGGCGGTCGTCACAAATCAAATCAGTATTAAATCAAATCAAATAATTTATTGCATTCATGAATGTAAATAACAGATGTTCACAAACAATACCAGCACATCATGTTGCCCATTTGGCATAATCAAGAAATTATATCTATGTTCTGTGATTCATACTATATTAACTTAATTTTATTGTACATTATATTCAATTATATTTTTATTTTCCTATTCATTAGATATTTATCACTGATTCAAATAGTGTACCTATATATTTTTTTAGTGTTTATCATTGAAATATTCCTTTGAATTATAATAAGTTTTTTTAGCATAAAACTTCTTATAGCATTTTTTGTACCTTTTATTGTAAATAAATTATCCTCACAATTCTTAAATCAAATTTTGTGAGAGCTTTGTTTGAGCTTACCGTCAGTACGATCGTACGCTTGTATGCTATTATATAACATTATTGTATAAACAACTTTGATTGTCACCTTAAAAATATAGACCGATTCTCGAGTTACTTTGATACATTTTATTTTGTCATGGTCGCTTCAGGAAAATAGTTATGTGTTTAATTTAAAATTAATGACTTCTTCGGCATTATTGGCGCCTGCAAGGAACACCATAACACCCAGTTACGACTCCATTACAAATTTTATCGGCAAATCATGGACTGGGCTTATTTATGTCACCCTGTGATTGTTTTGGGTAATAACAGTGTTGGGTAATAGCTGTAATAATTTAATGAGAACATGCTAAATTTTCAGATGGTTTCTGTGGTTTTATAAATGAAAACATCGAGCAGGAAGTTTGCTAAACTGTCACACGCTTTTGGTTTTACGTTTCTAAGTAAATTCTAGGTAAGTACTTATATTAATCTATGGTAAATTCTATTTATGAATATGTTTAGTAATAAGACGCACAATTCGTCGTCCTTACGTGTTTTGTTTACTTTTTGGGTTCGAATTCTCTTTTACTTTGCTTTTACTATTTAATCTTCTTGGCTAGTATTATTACATCCAGTATATACCTTTGTCCTTGTACAATAAATACCTCAATTGACATTATTTTTGGAATTAAACTGATTGGGTTTTATACTATGCTATCGGACCTATTATTATATTATATGCGGGGTTTATGTCCTCGAATGGCGGTCGCGTACCAGAAGACGCAGCGTTCATAGGCCCTCCACAAGGTGGACTGACGATCTGGTAAAGGTTGAAGCCGCTGTATGCGGGCTGAGCATGACCGATCGGGTTGGAAATCCTCGGGGAAGACCTATGTCCAACAGTGGACGTCTCTTACCTGATATGATGATAGGGTTAAATATACCTCTTTTTGTCGTACGTCAATTGATATGTAATACCTGAATTAAAAAGAGTCGATGGCGCAGTGCGTAAGAGCCTACCAATTTGTTTTCAAATTTTGAATTCATATGTACGTTTAATCGACGCTTTTACGAAGAAATTCTTAGGTTGTGTGTGAAGTCGAGCAACCCGCTTTTGACCAGTGTGGTTGACTAAGGCCTAATCGCTCTTAATATGAGGTAGGCTCGAGCCCCTCGTTGGGGACATTATATGAGCTCACTTGATATATTTTGGAAATAATGTTCTTGTTCATTCATAGATAACATTACCGTAATTCAGATATTATCTATATGTTTATAAATAAGTAAATCAATAAAGGAAATTAGTCTTTAAAAGTGTTGAAATTTATTGTATTAATAATTGCGTAGAGCATGGAAACTTTGAATTACTTTAAAGTGACTTTTTTATGCTATCCTGACGTACACGTGTTTAAACTCAGTTTTACTTGAACATTCATTACTATCATAAAATCACATTTGGCTCATGCAGTGCCTTCAAATATAGTGACATGTTGCCAGCCTGTCACTAACATAAAAGTGCAGTAAACCCAAAAACTTTGTAAACATTCAGTGAATTGAATAAAAATAAAATTAATTGTAGGTTATCACAACAGCCTTTTTAATTCGACCCACTGCTGGGACACAAAGCCTCTCCTTGTAATCGAAGGAGGTTTAGACAGTAGTCCATCACGCTTGCCCAATGCAGATTGGTGGACGGAGTATAAGATGATCAATACCCCTTTGCTGATCCATTAGTCGCCTTCTACGACACCCATTAGAGGATATGGGGTGATACTATTCTACTCTGCCGGCATCACACCGCCAATGTGTAGGTATATTGACATAAAAATAGTAGATTTTTATAACACTTTAAGTGTATTATACAATGGGCGGCTTTATAGTAGCACGGGTTACTAAAAGCGATCTCTTCCAGGCAACCTTAGGATGGATAGGAATTTTACCTAACTTTTTCACTATTCATCACTATAACACAATCACTTTAACTGTGGATCTTTTTTTCTTGAACCAAGTTCGATTGACAGAATAAACATATAAATGTTTGTCTCAATTATGATAGTTATACGTCGAAACTCGATAGTAAACTGTGATGTATCGAGAATTAGAGGCTAAAAGAAATGTCAATATGTCGACGGTCAACAATGATTTGGTTTCTACCAAGTCTGGAATGGTCGGATCAACTTTATGTCAACTCAATTATGAAACAGAAAAAATGAAAGGTAAATAGTGAGAGAGTTATCTAGGTTATACTTATAGGGAGGCAGTGTTTGCGTTGTTCTCTTAGTTTTGATGTTATTACAGAATTGATTTTAAGCCAGGGCTATCTGGCGTCGGCTCAGACCTGAGATGATAGATATGGCAGGTCAGACTATTTCTATCCTACTAATATTATAAACGCGAAAGTTTGTATGGATGTAGGATTTGCGTCTCAAGCAAACACCACTGAATGGCTTTTAATGAAACTTTACAACAATTATAGCTCATACATCAGAATAACACGTAGGCAATTCATACTAATCCTAAGCAGACGAAGTCGCGGGCTTTCCGCCCTCTTGTTGTTGAAATTCCTCCCACGAAGCGATTTGCTTCCTCTTCATTATGCGAACAACTAAGGAGTGGAACTCTTTGCTGAGGTCTCTTTTCCCGGAAAATTATAATCTGGACATCTTTAAGGCCAGAGTGAACAAGCATCTTCTAAGCGAGCGTGTACCATCTTAGGCCTTATGAACAACTGAATTCTTATCTTTTATCAGATTTCCAATCTAATGTGAAGGCTTACCAGAGGGTATTTTATGAACTATCAAGTATTCGTGCAAATATTTTCGTAAAAAACTTCCGATAATGGTCCCTTTTTGGAACATGTTACAGTTACACATACTAACGCTTAGTTCTAGTTTTTCATTTAAGTAGTGACGTCACGTTCTTTACTACCCCGACGGGTGAGTTTCCCCTCGCGGTTTCTTAGCAAATTAACTCTATTGAATTGCTCGGCCGATTTATCGTTTCATTAACTTCAGAACAATATTAAGCGTCGCGTCCAATGTTTCAATTAAAAGCGTTCGTGTTTCGCATTTTAAGATTCAAATTGTACTCAAGTTTATGATATACCGTATTTATCGCAGCCGTGATTACAATACCTTAATATTTATTTTTACCTTATATTATAAAATTTTGAACCCCAAAACATTTTAAGTAAATACTATTTTGTGATTAGATACCAGCCCTCCTTGTTAAGTTAGTATTATGGCTTAGAATAAAAAATCTTTGGGTTCGTGTAAAACTGAAGCGACAGATTAAAAGGAAAGTAAAACAAAATTTGTAATTGCCAAAATTCTGAATAATTTTGATATATTTATTTTAAGAATGACAAACCTACATCAAACATTTTCAAAAAAATATTATCTGTTGGTACTTTTTTATCTGTTTTGTGACTGGCTGACCAATGACCATTAATTGATACAACTTGGGTAATATATAAATCAATAAAGATGTTGATATTTTACCCTTATGTGGGTAAAAATTAAACCTTACCTTATTGTGGCATAAACAGGGATAGGACTATCGCTTGTTCTGTACGCAGTCAAGTCACCTTATCTGGTTAGGGCCCGTTTGTAATTTAGTAGAGAAGTGCCCTAAGGGGCATCTACAGTTTGACGCGGGTGCACCCAGCGGGAACAGGGTGCTAATATTTATTTACGCTGAGATAAATGAGGAATGTTACTCAATACGTTACAAAAAAAAAAGTTTCGTAAATGAAATTGTAATCTAATGCTAAATTAATAAAGTTTGTATTCACGCACTGGGCTAGTTAGACAAATTATCAATCAATTCTGATTGCACGTGTTGACGGCATTACACTGTTCGCCTAATTGTTAATTAACCTAATTTAACTTTATGGAAGTTCTAATCGTGTTTCAAACAAATCCAGTGTTTCTATGTACACTATTGTGTGTGTAGGACATGAGTGAGATTAACAAAATACTGTTACTGGTAGTCACGGAATATTAGTATTTGACTGAAATACCACGTCAGGGAATATGTATACTAGTTTATTATTATTTGTACGAAATTAAACAAAAAACGAAAAACAATAAGAATTAAGATCTTAATGAATGAGTTACCTATAGGAAACTGTAGGTTGGCAAAGTGAAAGACAAAGAGCATACTAACGCGTATATTAGAGCGAGATAGACGAGACCATTTCACGTACACGCAGGTGGCTTAAGTCAGCCTGTCAGTCACGTAGAAAAGACAATAACTGTCAGATTGTAGTACTGTTTTTTAAACACACATGCGCATTACTTACACATAGGTGCATTTTTTTGATCTCGCCCTAGGCGATTTATTGCCGATCTATAAACGTTAGTAATTATAGTTACATTAATGGTCGAATGGTGGTATAGCGAAAGGTGGCAGGATCGAGTCTTGTCTCAGTACTTCATCATGGCATAATTAATTCTTGTTTTTTGTTGTCTATTTAATTTGGTATAACTTTCAGATATTATTAATATAAAATATAAAACTAATTTCGGCTCGCTTGTATCTGCATTAATATCTTGTCACATAAATCTGGACGTTGCAATCAATCACATGAAAAACCCAATTCCAAAGTGAAGTAACTAGTAGCAACTTTCAGTGAATGTGAAACTCGACTACATTCGGCAGTCAGTTCCTCTCAAAAGTCGATGTCATGCAGATCTTTTTTTGTTTCACGAATATGTACCCCACCATGATTCAATACAGCCAGTGATTTTACAACTTACGAACTCCGTTCCGACTTGAACGCTCCAGAGACTGTAATCGGCAGAGAAACTCTGAAGAGAATCGCGGAAGATGCTCAGTGAGCAGGTTCGACCCCCAAAAGGGGGACCGACAATCTTGTAAGGTTCGCGCGAAGCCGCTGGATGCGGGCACCACAAGCAAGCGCATCAGGTCCGTTCGGGTCGGAGATCCTTGCTGGAGGCCTATACCCAACAGTGGACGTCTCTCTGTTGAAATGATGATGATGATCATACCTATTTTTAAATAATATACGCTTCATACGAACATTAAATCAATTTATTTGGGGAAAAAAATTTATTAAGCATTTACTTATAGAGTTCGTTTGTTTTTCATCCCGGGTTTCGGGACCAATTATTATTTAACGTTCATACGAACATTAAAACAATTTATTTCCGTTATTTTTTGGCTTTATGGGGTGACGCGGGTGACGCAATGGCAGAAACGTCAAAGAGATAGAAAAAGGCGGGATACAATTGACATTGCTTTTTATTTTTCCACAGACTATGTAACAATCCTTTACTTTTTAAAATTCTATGTTTTTATGAACAATACATCGCTACGCTAGCAACATCGTTCTTGTGAATTTATTTAACAATAAAAAATAGCCTATGTTAGTCAGCAAAAACGTAGCATTCTCCGGTGAAAGAGTATTAGAAGCAGTTTTGGAGCCTATTCGTAACAATCACATGATCTTTTCTCTTTCTAATATTAGTGCAATTGTAACCTACAGTTCTTTTTAGATCTAACCCCTTCTTTACTCAACGGTAAATCTTTTCAATCAACATACCATTACCGTGCTGCCGTTTATACGAATCGATTAAACTATTTTTAGAATTAATGACCGATCGATCGTGTCGTATCATATAGGGCAGTTTCGCGCCTCCATTCGCCGAACGACTCACTCCTATGTAACTGGCATGTTTGCCCGTCCGTGTAATTTAATGTGAGGATTTTCTGTTGAAAGCGCGCCGCTGTAATGAATAAACAAATTTTTGCTTTATATCGTGGCTAAAAGGTGTAGAGCAATGAGTGTTTTTTGTTGTACGTACGTTCTAGATTTTGGCACTTGTAATTGCCGGCGGCCTTCCTGATACCAACCCAACTTGGAAATGCTGTCGTGGGTTCTTTACTCGACACCTCGTTAGCAGTCCCTTGATGCGTTGTTCTGATTGATTCAGAATCTCCCTCAATCAACATTTACGATACCCACAAGATGAGAGAACAATACCTGGTTAATGCACTGTTAAATAATTATTTAAACTGGTAATAAGGGCAATCATTGAGGAATAGAGCATTCAAAGTGCAAAGTACAGAGTTTTTAATGGCACTTGACTTTTGCACGTGGTGAAGCTAAAAGGATTAGGAGTTATAAAGATTGGTTTCAGCGTTTCGAAATGATAGGCTTAAAACAGAGTCGAATGTTGCTAGACTTTACATTTTTTCTAAAAATCCTCAGTAACAACACAGAAATTAACTTCAAAGTTCCCTTTCGCTATCCACGTAACACCATTGATAAATTAATTGCACTTACATATCGAAGGACTAAGTTGGGACAGCATTCCCTGATTCCACTCTGTGTGATTTGCAATGCTTTTAGTGATATTATTGATGTTTCTAATGCGATCAGTAAAAGCCGTAGGCTAATTTTTGCGCATGTACTTACCTAATTAAATCAGTTACGTAAAAAGTTAAAGGAAAATCTTTGCATTCCGTTGAAAAATTAATCTATACTACTAATAATAAAACTGAAGAGTTAGTTTGTTTGTTTGGTTGAACCCTAAGATCTCAGCAATTACTGACTCAAATTGAAAAATTCTTTTTCCGTTGGATAGTCCATTTATCTAGAAAGGCTATAGGCTATATAACATCACGGTATGTCCAATAGGAGCTGACTATCAATGAAGAATGTTGCAAAAACGGGAGAAAAATATTTATTTTCAAAGCTTTCACTGCGTGCGCTGTGCAATTATTTTCCTTTAAAAGTTCTAAAAAAGAGTTTCAGACAGCATTTATCTATCTCTTAAGGTTGACTCGCTATAACCTATTTTAGTTAATAAAATTTGTTCTAAAATAATGCATTAGATGCGAAGGTGTTTTTGTAAAAATCATATCATTCCTTATCAAAATTTATACTTTATTCATCACAAGTATTCAATTTTGTACAAAATTGTTCTTTACATCATTAGATTCCAATGAATATCTTCAGAGATATTACAGTTTTAACATAACTCCGCAGCTAAATAATGATTAAGTACTACGCACGCATCTATACTGAGTTGTTTTTTTTGTTTAGTTGAACGCGCTTATCTTAGGAACTACTGATCCCGTCAGATTCGGATGCATTAGACACTAATAGGTTCAGAGACTCCTCCGAGGGAGATGCTCACCGGTCAGGAATCCTCTTTGGAGTGATTCGACCTTAAAGCTTGAGGACCCATCGAGGTCCTCTCCTTTACTAAAAGCCCTGGTGACTTCAAGAAGGTCTACAGAGATAGCCTGCAAAAAAAATCCGCCTAGAAGGAGTCGAACGCGCGAACGAAGGGTTCCGTGCCATAGATTTTATCAAAACTGTACGAAAATTATTTGAAATTTAAATGAAATATTTTGTTAATATTTCAAGTTTCCTGTTATCGTTACTAAGACTGAGAAATAAATCACGTTTTTTGTTGTTGAGCCCCCTTAAATATTAATTTTATTTTGATTTAATTATTTATTTCAAAAGTGAATACTATAACTGAATATTATGTGAATACTTCAAGCGTCTATCTTTTGCCGTTATCAAAATCGACCAAAAAAAGTCACGCTTATTTTATGGGAGCCCCTTCAATATTTATTTTATTCTATTTATTAGTATTTGTTGTTACAGCGGCACCAGAACTACGTCATCTAAGAAAATTTCAACTGTCTAACTATCATGGTTCATGATATACCTACAGCCTGATGACAGATGGACAGACGGACGGACGGACGGACAGCGGAGTCTTAGTAATAGGATCCCGTTTTACCCTTTGGGTACAGAATCCTAAAAAGGGGAACTACTGATTCAAATTGAAAAATTCTATGATTGTCTATTTATCGAGGAACACTATAGGCCAGAGCTTCCCAAACTTATTTTCATAGTGACGCCCTTAGGAATTTTCCAATTTTTACGAGCCCTCCCCACGTTATAGTAACAGCCAAGTTAAGGACATACCTACAAAAACAAAAACATAGCTTTTTTGGAATTATTTAGGCGTCAACGAATGCGCAAATATTTTAAAATTAGAAAGACTGAAAAGAAAGTACCATAAAAACATAAAGTAGCACCGACAAATTTCGACGGCGAAAGCAATATCCCGGTAGCGTAAAGATGCTTATTCGATTTTTTCGCCCGCGCTGGACGATCGATTTTTTTCAGTGTATTTTCTTATTTTAAAAACAGAGCTTTTCAAAACCAGGTTCAAGTTTAGAAATCGCGACTTACATTTCTTTGTCTACATTTATTTTCGTTCGACTAGCTCGCAAAGCTAGCTAGACAGCCATTCTATGTGGATCGTCTCACGACGCCCGCCCCCGGGATAGAACCGCGACACCCCAGGGCGTCGCGACGCACAGTTTAGGAAACCGTGATATAGGCTTATATACCTCCATAACATCACTCTACGACTAATAGGAGTTGAGCATCAATGAAAAATGTTGCAAAAACGGGAAATCCACGCGGACGAAGTCGCGCGGGCACAGCTAGTGCTATTATAATATTGTTGTGATAATTGTAAGTTAATATGTTACTTTACCACTGTAAAACATAATTGCATGCTGTGTTTGTCTGTAATAGGTTGTGCAATTAGTTTCAAGTTGACTAGGCTAGACAAACCAAATAAAAAATAAATTAAACGAAGTGCATTGACATCTGTGTCAATGAACTTTTTTTGAGGTCGCTATCCCAAAGACAATTGACTACGTTTGTTGATATTGATGTTGCCGCCGACCTCAAAAATATTTAGATTTTTTTAAAACATAAAATTTTTATTTCCTCGTTTTTTGTTTTGAAGGCGGTTTATTATTTAATAATAATGTATTTTTTGCAAGTTAGTAAAGGCATTTTCAGGAAACTATCTCGGATCTTTTAGACAAACTAGTAATAAAATGAGAACGAACATCGATGTCAATTAAATACTCACCACTAGGGATAACTCAAAAACTACTCGTCAGATGTCCCTTAAATTTAAATGAAACCACATGACAAGCACCAGCTTTCAAACATTAAAAGAATCATTAAAATCGGTGCATCCAGTAAAAAGTAATGAGGTAACACATAAGAAATAAACACTCGAATTGAGAACCTCCTCCTTTTTTGAATTCGGTTAAAATAGGTAAACCAAAATCTTTTCGCTCGAAAATTCCATGAATATACAGCAAATTATCAACTCACCCGGGGGAAAAACAAAACACAATGAGTGAATATTCAAACAATAACTTCGGTAAAAGCAAAGTTTCATTCACGATTACCAGAGAAATCAAATTTGATCGTTTCATTTCATGATTACTGTGGGAGCTCCTTATTTACTAAAAAGTTTACTATTGACCTTTTATAAAGGCAGTTATTAATTTTGTTAAAAAGCTCTCTGTAGAAATGAAACAATCTGAGTTAATGCTTTGTTCTTTTCAGACGTTTTTTGTGTAGTTAATTGAAATGGGAATTGGATTTATTGGAGGAATTTATTCATCTTGCACTGCTCGAATTCAATAACATTAAGCTTCTTAACCTTACTGTATATTTGAGTTGTACTTCATATTAATGAACCAGTGTATAGGATGAAAGTTGTGTTTAAAAATCTGATAGCCGGATATTGCAAATACGTATAGCCATTGGACCAAACGCTTCCCAATTTTATAGTTCATAGTACGAAAATAATCGATAACTATTAATTAGGATGCATCTCAACCTTTCTAAGTGCTCCGAAGTAATATTTCACGTAACCCAGCAGACTTGTTTTGTATCGATTCGCTGTCAAAAAGTCCCAGGTGTTCGCGGGCGGGCGCCTAAAATTATCTCGACATTTTATTGGCAACGATCGGTGGCGGTAATTAAAATTTCTTCCTAGTTTAATTTTCCGTTCACGAATTTGGAAGACGAGTTAAAAAAATTAAAATGGTTCAGGTGAAATGAGATTGGACGTTGTAGTATGTAACATGCAATTTATTTAAGCTCTCGTCACACCGCGGATGGGAAGGGAAGTCAACGGAACGTCAGCGTGATGCGAGTTCTAAAGCCGTCGCTAGACGTTCCTATCCACAGATATATCAATCTAAGAAGATCGGTCGAATCGCCGAGTTCATAGGAAGACCGAGTGTCGCGATCAGCGGCCGTACTACATAAGATGGTTCTAGTTGAGCATGCCGTAACATACACTATTCATTGTGCGCGTCTTAAGGACTGCGAAGCAATGAAAGTTAAGCACAGCCGCAAAGGAGATCGGTCAAATCGCTGAGTTACGTATTCACTCGACTTTATCGGAAGGCGAAGTGGCGGTAATGTATGCCCACTGAGCATACACTTGTCACAAGTTAAACGCCGGCTTGGCCTATCTCCTTGTATTATTAAATCTGTGTTCCTATCCTATCATAAAATCCAATAAAATCTTCCTAAATCGGATAATGTGTTTGAATGTAGACCTAACTTTAACGAAATCGGAAGTCCGACCGTCCTTTCCTAAATTAGGATCCTAAAATCGGACGATGTGTAGGATTGTCGGAAGCACAACTTCTCAATTATTAGCGCACAAGCATCGAGTACAGACGTGTTTGCTCTCTCATGCTTCAAAATACGATGACGCTCATAATTCCAAAAGGGGTTGAACAGAGCCTTAGGTAACAATTGGTGTGCGGGTGGAAATATTATTATTTAACATCCGTGCTTCGGAAAGCACGTTAAGCTGGTCGATATTACAGCATACTGCATCAAGCGACCCCAAATAAATTGGAAGCAGTATAGGAGAAAGAAAGATCATTACATAGGTAAGAAAGACTGAAAGTTTCCGGAACTGGTCACTTAAATAAACAATATTTAAAAAGTAATTACAGCATTTGAAAATAAAACTCTTGCGCTGTAGAATGCAATTTGTTTTGATCAGACTGCCAATTATTTTTACATTGTGGTGCCATTTTAAAAATTGCGTGTCTACATTTAACATGGATTTAACTCGGGAAAATTTTCGTCCTATGATTTTCTAAGATTTTAAGTGTAACTTGACAGCTGAACAGAGCATCGCTCGGCTTGAATCTGCTTTTGGCGATGAAGCGCCATGCAAGACGATTATTTATAGCTGGTTTGCAGAATTCAAGCGCGGTCGTAAACGCCGTATCATCTTGCACCGCGACAATGTTAGTTCCCACACGGCCAGACAGACAAACGAATTTTTTTAAGGTGAAAAACGTAGAAGACAAAGTGACCTTTAAAGAATCAATGTACAACTGTAAATATTGCGTCATATTTGGAAATATATTAGTGCAGTTTAGTACATGGTATATTAATATCGCAATATTGCTTAGTTGGCGACGTAGAGATATGCAAATTCTGCCAGAAGGCGACCTCAGTAGCATCTTCACTATTACATAACTGGAGTGTACGCTTGATGGATGGAGAATTTATTGATTTATTTATTTAAAAATGGGAGGCCACTTATAGTTGCATTTTAAAACTAAACGAAATAGTGTAAAGTAGTGGTAATGTTATTCAGTAAGACACGTAATTAAAAGGATTGTAGTTTTCTATTTTTCAGAACTGATCTCTTTCTATTATTTTTATTTTTGCCTAAAATGTCTTGCAAAACACTTAATTCCATGGTAGGCTGAAGTGGAGTTCAAATGCTAAAATAGCTAGTGTGAGAGATAAACCGCCGCGGTAGCTATTCTCGCCTTGCCGACCTACAAAGTGCTTCTTCGCGCCTCTTTGAATGACCAATGGCACTAGTCACCTCGTGGCAGCCACTTACAGGTAATTTTAATTTCTCATGGTTGTAGAATAATATACTCAACAAAACATAGTAAGTATATCAACTGATATTAAGATGGGATCAAAAAGCATTATATTGAGGACAAATCTTATATTTAAAAATGCTATTTTCTGTTCTTTTATATGTAAATCAATATTAATAATAAATATTTCCACGCTCACACCAATTATCTAGCCCAAATTACCCCACTTGTTTCGACCGTGTCTTATACGACACACCATTTTTTTAAATGTAAGAATTTTGACGGTAGTTTAAAATTTTTCTTTTTGTCAAATTTTACTTTAAATTTTAATTAATTTTCGTTTATATTTTGAAGTAAATGTTTAATGTTCTCGCAATCGAAGTAAAAAGCAGAGTATATTACAAATATACCATCAGAAAATTGTAACTCTAAAGACTCTGATGAAGACTCTTGAGAAAAATTCTTTTTACTAATTAAAAACCACCTGGGTTCCAAACTAAGAGCACGTGCTGAAATTCGTTACAAAAAACATTCTGATGATAGCGAAGACTGTTAGAACATAATTATTTTCTAAAGGCGTCATATATTCTCGTACTTGCTTGATGAAAGTGTTTCTATGACATTTCAGGTTCAACCTGAAATAATTGCCTCTGTATTTATAGGTAAGTACCTAATATGCCGGAGAACCCATACAGTCTACTTCATGGGGCAGTACAAAAATAATACCTACAAATACATCCAGGTATATTAGACCTTCACACGTACAGAGTATGGAAAGACGTTGAGGGTACCAAAAGTAAGAAAACCTACTCTAAAAGTCTGCTCCTCAATTCTGTTATAGAACTGCTGCAAAAATACACAAATTTATATGCATTAAGATGAAAGCTGAAAGTCATGAAGCGTCGGTGGCGTAGTGCGTAAGAGCGTCGTCTCCCACTCGGGAGGCACTGGTTCAATCCCCGCCACGTACCAATGTGTTTTCAAATTTTGAATTCATATGTACGTTTAATCGACGCTTTTACGGTGAAGGAAAACATCGTGAGGAAACCTGCACACACCTATGAAGAAATTCTTATGTTGTGTGTGAAGTCGACCAACCCGCACTTGGCCAGCGTGGTTGACTAAGGCCTAATCACCCCTCGGTGTGGACATTATATGAGCTGTTGATGATGATGAAAGTCATGAAGGTAGAGGTTCTTCAAATGGTGTCTTTGGGACTTTATAGATCTAAATATTAATTTCGTGATCGATTAGGCTGTAAAAAATTTATTGAGTAAAATGTAACGTAACATTACACTTACAATACATACCCCTATAGTAATTTGTCAGTTCCAAATAAAATAATTTTTTCAGAATTTATATTTATTTTATTAAAACATTTCCTGATTAACCACGGTCTATTTTGAATTCGACATAGAAAATCATAGGTGTGGTTTTTCCTACTGTGCATTTGCCGGCTTATCTGGAAATGATAGTTTTTTTTTGATAATTTTTACTGCTTTTCTGGGACATTTATATTAAGTATACGAATTTTCTAATCAGTACTGTAAAAAATAATTTCAGGAACAAGTGGCTTAAATATCTCCAAGAACGTGTGTTATGAATAGTAGATAACGGATAAATATACATAATAATTTAGATATTTGTAAATAAACTTAAATAAACATATAAACAACAATGACTGGTCAACTTGTGACTTTACGTATTGAAACAGAAAGCCTAAAACTGGATTAAAAAAAGTTCGGACAAGATGGAATGAGTGGAAAATACGAATAACTACTTACTATACGTAATATTATTTGCAATGTTATGTTCGCACACGTCATGATAGTTGTACATTTTTATTATAATACTAGTGTTCGCTCGCGGCTTCGCTCGCGTCAATGTCGGTTAAACTATAACCTATATGTTATTCTGATGTATGAGCTTTATTACTCATTGTAAAATTTCATTAAAATCCGTTGAGTACTTTTTGTATGAAAGAGTAACAAACGCACATCCATACAAACTTTCACGTTTCTAATATTAGCTGTACTTTCCCCTCGCCTGTGGGGGCGGCTGCTTCTGATAGCCTTATAGCCACTTTAGCACTTGGCAAGGGGGTGCTTAGCCGGTAAGAGTCCGATATAACCCATGGGGCCGGCCTTTCGGGTATGTAGGATAACACCACCTCCTTTCCTCGGGGTCCAGAAGATCTTCTTTACTCTTTTCGTTGCTAATTCTTTCGCTCCTCCCATAGGGGAAGGAAAGGGAATGCAACGGAGGGGGTTAGGGGAACAAAATATTATTAGTAGGATTCCCGGACTGCCGAGATGATTAAGAGTATAACATCTGTCTTAGGTGCTGACTTTTTTTGTTTGTTTACTGAAGCATTGTTACTTTTTTGGGCTTGGTCCCCCTTTTATGTAGGCAATAGGCTGGCAACATTTACTATTTGGAAGTACTGCATGACCCATACTGCGAAGCGCAGAAACGACATTCAGTGAAATACAAAAACCAATACTCGAGCGTATAGGTTGCAATGAAAAGTGCTTCGGAACAAAGTAGTGTTGGTGGAATGCCTTGTCGATCAAATCATTCTTCAGGCAAAAGTAATGTCGTCTGAAAGTAATATCGGTCCAAAATTATGTCAGCCACATGTCCGTCGGGCAACTGTTTGTCCCACTTCCGTTAATCACCCGCCTTATGTGTAAGGAAATGTTACCTAAGGCTCTCCTCAACCCCTAATGGGACTAACAGCGAGATTGTATGTATGTATACTATAACTTAACAAAAGATTTGACAATCGTATTTGTCCTTACCCTATATTCCTTATATGAAGCGCAACGTGAAACTGCCGTAGCCTCTTCCACCCCTTTGACACAAGGCCTCTTGGCGCGTTTGAAGGATCCGACGTATAGGGATATGTTTCAGTCGCTCTAAACACGAGGGCCCTTACTCATAGACTGACTTAAACACCCAGTAGATAATAAAATGTTGTCTATTATGTTCCACAGTTCCGAGGGAAATATGGATTACATAATAAAGGAATCATAGCATATTTTTAGAGTTTCTTATCTCAATGGAAATTAGGAACCTGCTGTGTATTTTATAGTGTCATACAGCTAGCTACTTTGCTTGTCTTGAAATAATACTGAAAATTCCTGGGCCGTAGTAGATAACCCGCGCGCAAGCTCAGGCGTATCCGCGAATTCAGAGTCATTTCTTTAATTTTCAATATAAATTCAACACATGTGATGCTGATTAAGGTTTCACCAAATTTGTGCCAGCCTTATCCACTTCGATGTCCGTCTGATTACAAAAACCCTTTTTCTTAAATCAATAACAAATAATCAGGTCTGCAAATCCCTTAGGCCGCCGCACCTTTAGTCACAGGCAAGGAACCTAAGCGTTAATGTGAGATTGGCTTAGTATGAGTTCGAGCTTTTTGCCGCCGCAAAGCTCTGGTTTTGGCTCTAGTATACTTACTTCTGATTGACGAAAAATCGTAAAATAGAAAATAAAACAAATTTGCGTTATGACGACACTGCTTTAGTGCACTTTATTTAATTACACCATAATTATGCCTCTTTTAGTTGACATTCGTATAACAATAATTTAAAACAATGATCTCTATATCTACATTTCAAAAATTGTGTATATTATATCACATAGTGTATGTAATTTCTTGATTTTATTAAATAATTCATTTAAATTGATATTTCTACTCTATTAAATTTTCTGTGTTTAATTTTGATATTTTATTTAGTTTTCTTTTATTCTTATACTTTCATTATAAACTACTATATTCAAAATAACACACTTATTATTTTCAAAATTATTAGCAAATAAATAAAAACGTAATTCACAAAGAACTTAATATTTTTAAGCACTCAGTCATAAATATGTTTTCAAACTCCACATCTATAGCTACATCATACAGGAATATCAAACTATTCATTTTGAACGCATTATATCATTATATGTAAAACAAAACACCTTCGTTGTATTGTGATAAAGCTTAGTTTCCTTTAACGACTTGTGTTTATACGATTTTAGAGAATTTAATTTCGACAGCGTACTGTTTAGAACTATAAAGTTAAATGTATGTACTGTTCGCAAATTACTCAAGGTACAGTTGACATAAATGGAAGATCGTATTTAACAATTAAAGCCACTGTTTGTGATGTGAATGTGTTTACTTGAATAAGTAGCAGGATATTTACCATCGTTTAACTGAGAAATGTCGTCGTAGTTATTACTAAGTTAATGTCAACAAATCATTACAGTAAATAGAATATAGATGGATTTGATTCAAAAGATATTTCTCATTAGAAGTGCAAAAGGTTAATAGTTAAGTTGATTGGCATCTATCTACTCAAAGCGAGGTCTTTGGTTTTGGGTATTGGCTTAAGAAATATTTTTTTTGGTAAAGAGTAAACTAGGTTAGCTAGGTTGAAAACCATGGTTTTGCTTTTCCCCACCCTCGCCACGACATGACGTGCCCGAGCCGAGGTCCGAGTCTTTGGAGGCACCCTCGGCTATGTCGTTCCCTTCTGGCTTGAACGCCCTAGGGACGCTATGTGATCGAGAGACTCCCTCGAGGGAGATGCTTGATCATTTAGTAACCCGCTAGGAACGTTCGCCTTACCGGCTTGAGGACCCTCCAAGGTCTTCGTCTTCTTGAAAACCTCAATAAAAAAACTAACTGCCTCCTCTGATAAGTAACAGGGGAGGCAGTCAGTTTTTAGCAACAGGTACGATATTACATAGCATAGTATTTTGGCCTTTTTTCTATCTAGTAAGCCCATTGTTCATATTCTCTGTACACTATGGAACCACTACAAATTGGCGGAACGAACGTGGAGATGTACATACGAGAGAAAGAGATAGAATCACAGACAAATGTATACGATAGAACTAATGATATTATATTGGACAGAACAGGCAGTTTCTCTTCTGTTTCGCGTGGAGCTTCAGTAGCTCATCAGTGCGGTTACGAGAGATGGTTTGATTAGTGCTTTTCGGCGAGTTAACCCAGGTGTTCTTTGCCAGTTCGCTTTTGCTTCTAAGGAATAGGTGGGTTTGGACCTTTTGCCACATTCTGGTCATTCGAGTCTACAAGCAGGAGCCTATAAGATAATTAAAATTATGTTATTTGAAGCCATCATAATTGTTTTTCACGGTCAGTTAGTTTTCTTCATCACAATGCGACGAAAGTATTTCAATTTAGACTTAAAAGAATGATATGAGAAACTTTCGTAAAACATGTATTGTCTTTTTATTATAATATAAGTCTTAATCTAATGTATAAACTATTACTAACTCCTCCCTTAGTCTATTGATGTTTGTGACATATCAGTTATATAAATATGTTACTCAATTATTGCGTTATCATATTATCATGGGTGTCAGACATAACAGCGTACGGAAAATTCTAATATTCATAATCTCCTTAGCTTAATTAGGACAAAAGCATAACATACATATTATTATTAGTATAAAAGTTTAACAAATATAACGTTTTTCATGTTTACACAAGTCAAGAATCATTGTAAGTTAGGTGCAGATAGCGGCCGGTCAGGCTACTTAAAACTATTACATTTACAATACGTAAAATTTCAATTTTATTCCATAGTCTTAGAGTTCAAAGATAAAACTTTATAGTTTGTGTTAGCCTGACGCGAAGCCGTGTGTATATAATAAAAGATACTTTAAAGAATTACATAATGATATGTAGCCAAATAAATGGATTGCTTTTTAAATTTATACACACAAATATATCACTCACCAATACACGAAAACCTATAAATTTAGAGATCTGTCATACGATTTACAATAAATGGATTTAGCAACCGTGCAATACTGTATACAACGTAACCGTAACGAACTCAAAATGTCTATTTTATTGTCCTTTTTATCTTTAATATTATTTTGTCATTAGCAGTACTAACTTGTGACAATAACTATAAAATACGATGCGAGAGTAACTGTAAAATACTATGCGAGAACCAAGATCAAGCTTGAAAGGATTTTATTGTTCCATGTTACTAAAAAAAAAAACCGCCTTCAAAAAACGGGAGAAATAAAAATTTTGTTTATAAAAATCTAAATGTTTTTTGAGGTCGGTCCCAAATACAAGTGACAACGTTTATTACAAATATTGAGGTTGGGACCGACCTCAAAAAACATTTAGATTTTTATAAACAAAATTTTTATTTCTCCCGTTTTTTGAAGGCGGTTTTTTTTTATTTAAAATTTTTTTTTCTGCTTTTTAGTGTTTTAAGTAATGATATTTACCGGAAACTACCTCAAGATCTTTTAGACACACAAGTGACAAAATTACGATATCATCAATGTGAATTAATAGGCATTATTAGGGATAACTCAAAAACTACTTGTCAGATGTCGATAAAATTTAAATGGGACCCCATGACAAGCAGTAGCTTCCAAAGGTCAAAAGAATTTTAAAAATCGGTCCACCCAGTAACGAGTTATGAGGTAACAAACATTAAAAAAAAAAAAAAAAAAAAAAAAACATACAGTCGAATTGATAACCTCCTCCTTTTTTGAAGTCGGTTAAAAACATAAATCTTGCAACTAGAAGTGATAAATGAATAATATTTTCTTTTTACAATTTTGCACGATTCTATTGATAGTGCGGTAGTTGTAATTTATAGTGGACACCGTGAGTATAGCGCGTATGTCCGCTCATATTTACTTCATAATATGTATCATCAGGCCAACTATTATGGCATATATTTGATCGTTCTCCTGTGCGAGTAGCAGTTTTGATGTTAATTCACACTCTTCCCGTATATTGATGGGTGATATTACATATGTCACCGTAAAATTATATAACACGTAACTTTGTAGTATTCAGAGAATAATTCTCATGAGATTTTAAAGTTAAATTTGTCTTGCAATTATAACTTACATGCAATCACTGCTGGTTTCAGACCAGCATTTTACACGCACGTATAAACTCGTGTATGGAAGCGCGTATACCACGCCTTGTGCCACACGCGTAGCTCGTACGAGGGTTGACGTGCCTATAATCACAGTATACCAAGAACAGTAATACGTCTTCATACAAACTGGCCGCTATCCATTAGAATCACAGTGCGCACACATATTGACATAAAAATATGGGGGCATAAGGGGGTCTCACCGTCTCGGTGTGATCGCGCGTTTTTATGTCATTGCACATTCGCTCGCTTCTCGTGGATAGCCCTAGCGTCAACGCAGAGTAGGCTAATAACTCGCCGACAGCCCGCAGATAAACTACTGTTCTTGGTATACTGTGCTATAAACTCCTGACTCACCACTACCGTTTCGAGCAAACACGCCGAAATGAGCCCGTGTACGCTACGCTAGTCCGGTTTTTGGAAGCGCGAAATGTAGCGCGCGTGTTTTAGTGCGTATACCGAAACAACTGTAGGCGCTCATAATAAAACGCCGGTCTGAAACTGCCCTACCCAGTAAAATTGACAACCATGTACAGTTAGCATCACAAATAGAATGTCGTTGAAATGACATGGTACTAAATAGTTAATCAACTTCTGATGCTGACCGTACAACGGGAGGCAGAGAACATTCTTTAAAGGTGACATAAAAAGTATGTTTAAGAAAACCTAGCAACATTCATCTTTATCGAATATTCACCATTTTAAATTCTCTCGTTCTCCAAACCTCGGGGTGATTTATTATTTCCTTACTGTATTTACAATTTTACGGTAACATATTCAAGGTGTTCGGTACATGGGGTATCAAGCGGGCACCTACCCATGCCAACATAGTCTTATACATTCTAAATTCTAAAAAAATTTTTTTGATATTTTTATACATTTTGTTTTTGACATATATTTTTTTAAGAATTTAAAAATATTGATATCACTATAGTAATTAGGAAGCATCGGTGGCGTAGTGCGTAAGAGCGTCGTCTTCCACTCGGGAGGCACTGGTTCGATCCCCGCCACGTACCAATATGTTTTCAAATTTTTAATTAATATGTACTTTTAATCGACGCTTTTACGGTGAAGGAAAACATCGTGAGGAAACCTGCACACACCTATGAAGAAATTCTTAGGTTGTGTGTGAAGTCGACCAACCCGCACTTGGCCAGCGTGGTTGACTAAGGCCTAATCACCTCTAATATGGGGTAGGTTCGAGCCCCTCGGTGGGGACATTATATTATGAGCTGTTGATGATGATGATGATGATAGTAATTAGTACCCTCTTGAAACCCCATGTACCTAACAAACAGCCTGTATATAAATATAATAAATAAAATTTAGAAGATTACTTTCACAGATTGATTACGATATGTAGATAATAAAGCATCAAAGAAATGTAGTTTCTAGTATAAGGCCCTGTCCGTACAGCGATAAAATATCGAAGAATATCGCGTTCAATGCATCAAACCACAGATTTTTTCGAGCGATTTTTAATGCATGTGCGGATAGTCCTATAAGATCCTATGTGTCACAGAATTTTGCGAGATAAAAACGCTCGGTGAAACATCGCTGTGCGGACAGGGCCTTAAAAATGTAGTTCATTAACAAACTTACCCTATAAGGTGCGCAGAAGCACCACCGTCCAAACCGAATACGAAAAAAGCAAGCGGTAATACGTCTAACCGTTATTCGCTATATTTATCTATATTATCTATTATTCAGTCACATTCATCTTAAACAAGCACTTGCAAATACATTTGACGTGTTTGAACACTTTACATAAAATATATAATGTAGCTCGCGCGATAACAAAGGGAAATTTAATTTGTATACGCAAATATGTGTACGGAAGGCATTTGCGTATATCGGGGAAATAAACAGCTGAATTAGGCCGGAAAGAGTTAAAATTAGAATATTTTATCGATTATTAGTGATAGTGGATAACGTTGTAGGATCTCTTGCTAATAATAGTGGAACTGTTCAGTTCCACACAATACGTGTTTTTGAACGTTTTTGTTTGCACTCAATAGTTTATTAGGATTGTGTTTGATTATTACGGCCACTATTTTCGCATTGTGCTATCTTATAATACAGCATATTATAACATATTGAAATAAATTGTAAATGAATAATGAACATCGCGAGGAAACCTTCACACCTCTATGAAGAAATTATTGACTAGACAAATTGGTTGACTAAGACCTAATCGCAACTAATGGGGGGTAGCCCCTCGATGGGGACATTATATGAGCTGTTGATAATTTAATGAAACAAGGCGCTGGCAAGACCACTGTTTTTGCAATTTTGTCTGTGAGACCATTCCGATGCGAAGATAATAACTTCCTATTTCCTGCTTTTTGAAGACAGCTTTGGTAGTGAGAGACTAGTAAGCATCAGAGCTTGAAAAGCTGAGGATAGTATCTTACTATCAGGCACTGCGTTAAATTACCGGGTAATTTAGCATCATAGAGTCATTTATTTATTAATACGTGAAATTATATGGTTAGATCATCTGATCATTGACCTCAAAGTGTTTTTTGAAGCACGGAGGGGCTCTACATTATATTTTTGGGATTGAAAATGGCCAGTGAGTGAAATTATTATTAATTTCTATTTCGTTCACAGTCCCTCAACGTTACCCATTAACTATTATACATTGTTACAAATACATCAAGCCATAATTAAACAATAGCATCGTCATCGATAAGCAATAACATTGGTGTTACAAATTGTAAAAGATTAGTACCTAAGTAGACTACGACATAGTACTTAGCTGCGATCTAATATATTTTATAACGAGTTAAGTATCATGTAGAATTGCTGTAAATTTTCATAATGATTTATCTAATTCTGACAATGCTGCTCTCCAATTCCTATATTGTACGTACCGTCACTTGAGTCCCGTAATTCCACCGATAATAGTCTTAAAACATAACAAGATTCATTTTCTAATTGGTAAAAAATGTCTACATCTTTTTAATTTTCGACACCTACATTCTCATAAGGCTTCTTCGTAATAAACTCCTACGTTGATCTGTGAACAAAAGACGACATTGTTAATTATTAGGACCATTGTTATTAATAAAGATTCCTACTAATATTACAAGTGTTAAAGTTTAGATGTTTGTCCGTCAATCAACGGTTCAAAGTACTTAAGGTCCTAGCATACTTATCACCTCGGAAAGGGAACGAGAACATATTGACTCTCTTACTATGTAAAAGGGGAATGCGCTACGTGCCGTAGCCATTTCGTAGCGCTCATAGTAAAAAGAGGTAAAATATATTATTTAATATTACAATATTAATAATAATATTTTGTTTTTGATTTTAACAATGTGTAACAATATTTTTTAATAATAATGTTAAGTATTAAATTTTAGCTACTATGTGTTTAGTGGCTTGATAATAAATGATTTTTATTTATTTATTGCTACTTTTTGTAGCTTAGACAACGAGTATAATATGGAATGTCGACGCACAAAATATCGATGAATGCTAATTCGATCCTACAAGACTGTTCTAGTTCGAAAGATCTTTACTGCGATACTACTGAACTTCGATGCATGTTAGTTCGAAAAATCTTTACTGCTATACCACTGAACTTCGATGAACGTTAACTTACTTTAGTACTTAGCTATTTACATTTCACACTTATCAGAACGAAAATATGTTTTTAATAGGCTTTATAAATAAATAAACGAAAATGCGTATTGAACAACATGAACAAATTTCTATATATTTTTTTAACAAAAACATTTAATTTTAAAACAAAATCTATAACAAAATTTTAAATGTGCTACGAATTGGCACAAACATGACTTGATATTAAAAAAATCATAGCGGGAAAGGAGAATGCCCAAACCTTCCGACATTCCGAAATCGATCGAAATTTTGAATACCGAATTATTAATTGATAATTGCTCAAAATTAAATACCTATATAAATAATAGATTGGGGAAAAAGTTTCTTCGCATTTTTTAAGAAAATTCAAAACATTTTTTAATATAGTTTATTTACATTTAACTAAAGTATGTAGGTACCATTTTGTTCGATAACTTTTTGCCATCTTGTAGGTAGGGACATGATCCCATTGCTATAGAAATTTTGGGACTTCTGGTCAAAATACCGCGACAAGTGGTTTTGGCAGTCCTCTCGTGATGTTAACCTGACACTGCCTAAAGAATTCTGAAGAGACCGAAACAGGTGGAAATCTGAAGGTGCAAGGTCAGGACTATACGGCGGATGCATTAACACCTCCCAGCCAAACTCTCTTAATTTTTGCTGAGTGGCTAAAGATGTGTGAGGTCTAGCGTTATAATGATGAAAAACCACACCCCTTCTGTTGATTAATTCCGGCCGCTTTCTCTCAACTTCTTGCTTTAATCTCATCAGTTGTTCGCAGCAGAGTTCAGAATCGATGGTCCTGCCTGGTGGTAACAGCTCATAATGAATAATGCCCTTCCAATCCCACCACACACACAGCATCACCTTGTTGCGAGTTAACCCGGGTTTCGCCACAGTCTGTGAAGCCTGACCGGCCTTTGAACACGACCTTTTTCGCACGTTCTTGTCGCACGTGATCCACTTTTCATCACCAGTTATCAGCTTCTTCAAAAATGGTTCGGTTTTATTACGTCGTAATAAAGAACCACAAATGAGTACACGGTTCATTAGGTTTCTTTCAGTGAGCTCGTGAGGTACCCAAATGTCGAGCTTTTTTGTGTACCCAGTTTTTTTCAAATGCGCCAAAACTGTTTTGTGGTCAATTCCCAGTTCTTCAGCTACGTCGTAACTACTGACATGCCGATCTTGCTCCACTTTTTCAAAAATGGCATCCATTTTATCTGTAATAGGGCGACCAGAGCGACGTGCATCTTTGACATCAAAATTTCCGGATTGAAAACGCTTAAACCAAATTTGTGCTACTCTCACAGACACTGCACTAGGTCCATAAACATCGCAAATTTTTTTCGCGGCTTGTGTTGCATTTTTACCTTTTTTGTAGTAAAATTTTAAAATGTATCGAATTTCTTCATTAGATTCACTCATCTTGGCGGTACGAAAAACAAATGAAAATCACACATTTTCCTAATTTGAATTTGGAATTATGTTCTTTAAAATTTAAACTTTCAATGATACCAAAACCAGCCAGATACAAATAGTATAGCCAAAGAGATTTTATTACAAGTTTATACATACTATAATGCGAAAAGACTTTTTCCCCAACCTAATATAACTTCGTTATGACACGAAAGAAAATACTTAATTATTTTCTATTAAATATTTTTTTATTAAATTAATATCTGTGGCTCATTATGTCTATACGATTTGAACAACATTGCTTAGCCGTGATCAGTTTTTGAGCAAAGATTTCGGCGACGGCTTCAACAAATTGATGAAGGTTTGACTGTTCTTAATTGTAGAACCGAATCGAGTTAATTAACTTTCTGTAATGCCTCAGGGTAACACAATATTGTAGAGTAGTGTATAGTGGAGAGGATATCAAGAGGTAAGTTGAACACAGCGAATTAAACGTTGGAATTTAGATAATTTAGGGTGCTTGTAACACGTTCATTTTAAGCCGCGTACGCACGTACGAACAAATTTGTTGCGTTGCATGATACGCAACAACTTGATTCGCACTAACTAACATCGAACACTCTGTTCATCAAACGTGTTGGCGGCGATCCTATTAGTATGTTTTGTATGGACGGTGTTCGAAGTGCTTTAATGAATGTTACGTAAGAAAACTGTCCATTTTGTCTAAAAGTAAAATATTTTGATATCGTTTTTTGTACAATACTGTTTGCCATCATCTAGGATCCGATTTAGGAAACAATATTTACAATATTTCGCGAACACCAAAAAGCTTTCCGCTATGTCACAATCGACCACTTCCAACGGCGCCGTGATGCCTATTAAAATAGAGTTCACGACTGTTGTGCAACTTGATTCGAACTATGTTCGCGTTCGTGTTCGATTATGCCGTCCATACGTACTAACCAAATGTTTTGATGTTTGTGTTCGCTATGTTCGTGTTCGTACGTGCGTACACGGCTTTATATAAGGTTATTTGTAAAACACCAACTACCTTCAAACGATTTGAAGATCTCATCAACACAAAACAACTTTTACTATGGAAGCAACTCTGAATTCCGCGAAAAAAAATAAGCTGTCTCATACAAAAGAATCAAAATGTATGAAATAGGTGACAATTTCAGAGTCTGTCTGCATAGCACCTAACACTTTTCATAAATCTTATGTTGAAGTGTGAAGTTCCTACAGTCTTCGTCTTCTCTAAAGAGAGACGATGCCACTATAAAAATACATACAGACGAACACAGAACCTCTCTTTTTGGAAGTCTGTTAAAAATGTCTCACTCTTCTTTTTACTATCCTCTCCCAATTTATTTGGGGTTGGTGAAGTATGTATTGCTATCGACATAAGATGACACTGACCCTTCTCGGGAACCGAGATAGACATGTGTTTAACTAATTTTAAAAATTGCAGTCGTGCAATCATCATCGTCATCATAACAGCCTTTATAATTCGACCAACTGCAGGGACACAAGGCCTCTCCTTGTCATCGAAGGAGGTTTAGGCAGTAGCCCACCACGCTTGCCCAAGGCGGTTTGGTGGACGGAGTATAAGGTTATCAATGCCCCTTTGCTGATCCATTAGTCGCCTTCTACGACACCCATTGGAGGATATGGAGTGTTGCTATTCTACGCCGCCGGCATCACACGGCTATAAACGACGTGCCGTACTGCTAGTATTATTATACACTATTGTAATAACCGTGTATTTATACTAGCATAATTTGATGATTTGTGTGTTGAGATCCATAATTCACTCTTTCAGACAAATATTCCTACCAAAAGTAGAAAACTAGGTACATTAGTTGCGTGATCATTATTTTATTTTCCTTACTCCGTTTCGCTCAAAATAGTGGTATAGCTTTATGTAATTGATTACTAGCAATTTGTCCAAGTACAGAGTAATGAGCAACTTTGTAATTAGGACGCAGATCGGCGTCTTCCAGTTAGTGTGATTATGAAAAATGAGTGAAGTAATATCTTTGACGGACAGTTATTAATTTTGATGATATTTTTAAAAAAATATATAAATTTTGGAGTTGCTTCAATTTATCTTTGCGGCTTTATTGATTGATGAGTCTCGACCCAATTAAGCTTAAAATACTTGTGATTTTCTTTTTGAATACTTGAAAAATTCTCAATAAGGTTAAAAGTTCTAAGTTAGTTTATAGAGGTTAAATACAAAAATAGCCTTGTCATTAATTTTAATGCAAGTTCGTAAAGGATTATTTCCAAAATGTGAATGTGGCTTTTTAAAAATCATTTTATTGTAAGCACAAATCCAAACGTAGAAAAAAAAGAAACTATAATTTTCTTTTCAGACCACGTATCTTTCTGAAATGTTAGGTAGTTTTTACTTTGTTATTTTCAATTAGCTAGTCTTGATTGCCACGAACTTTTGCTTATTACGCACCTAATTTTCAGAAAGAAATGTATTCATTATTAGTGTAATTATTTTTCTCAAGCAATATTAAATTCAGCATCCAATAAAAACCGACCTAGGCAAGATTAGGCTGTGTGGGTGTCAGTTTCAGCCACCTTCTTAGTTTTATCATTTTGGTATTTTAATTAACTGCTTTCACCATTTTGATGTTGGCTTTTTATTTAGTAAAATGAAAAATTATTAGATAATTATACTTGTTGCGAAGAATATAATTTAAACTGGCGTCTTTTTATATTTTGAACTTCAATAATCTTTTATAATAATAGTTGTTTGATTTTATTCACTATCGCCACAGGGCGTGATACTCGTAAATTTAAATTTTTGTCTGAATGATCATTCTTGCACTTGCAATTTCAGAAAAATATTTCTGGTAATCCAACGGCTAAATAATTTCGAAAACACATTTTTATACACTTTTTAATATACCATTCTGGTACATGACATCTAACATTCTACAAGTTAAAACAGTATCAGAAATGAGCTTTGGTGACCTGTGAGACTAATTCAAGCACTGTAACTAGCAAATTTCTGAAGGCTGAGAATCATAGAATCATGAGGTGACTCCTTGATAGCATTGCGCCTTTTCCGACACTTCTATCATAGATAATGTCAATGCTCTTTCTGCATTGCCCTACTAAGCTAATCACTTTTCGTTCCCTAACTCCAACAGTCCTAAAGTTTCCGGTTTTAACCAAGTTTACAGTATTTAAAAGTAAACATTTTGAAATTCTTAACATAAGATGCTAAAAAATTCAAAATGCTTACGATGTTTACTCCCGAAACTTCCAAACGAATAGGTAATATTTACATCGTATTTCTTTATTGAAGACTTCATAAAATCTGAATGGCTAAATCTTTTGTGATTTATCTCTTAAACCTTATTAAATAAATAAATACTAACGATTACTTACACATTTTATCAGTGCTTATACTACACGACGTTTATTGGACAGCCGTTTTTCACTTTAGCGCTGTCCATAGGCGGTGGTATCACCACGTACGTGTCTCGACTCCCAGAAGCGACATCTTCATCGCCAAACAGGGGCGGTGGTGGTATGACGTCATCGTCCACCTCTTCCTCGATCACCTCTTGCCTCTTCCTCCCCGGCATGTAATTCATCACACACGTCACCGCGATCAGAAACAGGAAGAATATGAACACTACGTCGAACATGATTAAGAAATTCAGCATTACTAGTTGCATCACGATACTCTCCAACTCTGTGGTCTCATTCTGTGCGGAGTGAGAGACGTGTTAGGGTAGGCACGGGTTTTGTTCTCTTTATTAACATTTTATAGCGCCATCTTGTATTTGTGATCGACTGCTGTTTTCGTACTATCTGGAACAAAGAAAAACAAATGTTACAAAATTTATTGGCGGATAGTTCACGAGTTTAATGTAATCAATATCGAAAGGCTTCAATTCAAAATAATAATAATATATTTCTAAGTTTACACCAATTATCTAGCCCGAATTAAGTATCATTAAGAAAATGTGTTATGGAAACTAGATAACGGACAATTTCTATATACATAATAATTTTTAGATATTTTTGTACATAAATATATAAACAACTATAAAAATAAAAAATAAAAAATTATTTATTTCAAGCATAGCTCATATAATATTAGTACATTAGTAACAATGGTTTTACTTATAACTATGTTAGTATTATTAGTATCTAGCTTAAATACATTATTTATTATTATTTTACGTATTCCTAGCCGCTCCTGTCACTATTTCCACCTAGTTTTTGGATGGGACAGTCAAACCTATCCACAATAGCCTTCAGGATGCTGTTGTTGCTGTTGCGTACACGATACAGCAGTGAGGCAATTTTTTTGCGCATTATCGCCTAATAGCAATCAGTGTACGCCTCCGCAAACATCCCAGACGCACTATAGTATCTTGGGAGCCTCAACAACATCCTGAATGCATTATTATACTGTACTCGAAGGGCGCTGCAAGCACGCTACGTGTAGTCCACCCACAGAGCACTCGAGTAGAATGATTGGCAAAAGGCTTTAAATAGCGTAACCTTCATATCCCTCGTACATCGAGCGAACCTGCGAGCGAGCATATTGCTTCGCACTGCCAACGCTCTCTCTCTATGTCCTCGTTGTCTTAGAGATCACTAGTCACTATGTGGCCCAAGTACTTGAATTTGTCCACTCGTTTCAGTGGTACGCCGTTTAGGAGTACTGGCGGTACATGAGTGGGTTGGTATTTGCCTGCTTTAAAAATAAGTATTTGACTCTTTTGTGAGTTATAATGAAGCCCATGCACCGCTGCGTAATCCTGGCATATAGACAATAGTGTCCTCAATCCGTTGATCGAGGGGCTCAGTAGCACCATGTCGTCTGCATAGCTTATATTATTAAAACTTATCCCGTCTTACTTCTATACTTCAAAGTATTGAAGTATTTACCATGACTCGTCAACAAATTTTGAAACGTTTTGGTATGCCACACATTGAATTCTTATAGGTACTTATATTTATTAACCAGAGAATCATAAATGTATGCTTGGCACCTAAATTGAAAGGAATCTAACATTAACACAAAATGGTTGTGGGTATCAAAGGTTAAATTGATTAGTTCATTAATGTGATTAATTGAATTATATAGAAAAGCTTTAACAAGATAAATTATTATTATAAATGAGCCAAATGCGTGGGAGTAATAACTGCCCAAAATTTACGCATGTAAAACTGTAATTTTAATTATATTGTTATTATCTATTGACCTGTAATGATGTTTTGAAATCATTACCAAATTGTAAGCTGTGGAGTTTTTTTCGCCATTTCTACTCCATCTCAGCATAATAATAATTATTTCGTCCCGAAATGGTGGTAGGGTTTTGACGATTTAAAAGTACTTAGCAAAGTCCATTTAAATAAAGAGCTTTTTCATTTCATTTCATTTCAAATATTCGTGTTCGTCACACAAAAATTTGCCGCTACCAGGACTCGAACACGGACCGCTTGATGTGTAGGCAGCATACTGACCATTCCACCAAGACGACGTCAAAAATAATAAAGAGTAATATAAAAGAAGAATTCATGAGAAATTATTACAAGTTCAAAACTTGTTCATAGATATAGTGATGTAGTGTATTTAACGTACGTTAAAATTCTCGTCACTTGTAGCCAATATCCAATTACTTAAATACTTTTTGCATTTGAACAAACCCAAGTTCATAAAATATCTTACGTAAAAGTAAAGTGTCCAAAGTCTATCTCGATATTAATAAAGTTATAATATTCAATGCAATATTCAGTTAAAGTGGAACTGACGTTCAAGTTCATGTTTCTAAAATTGAATGTTCGTTTATGAATATTGATAACCGGTCGCTTGAACTCTTCAAATTCGGAATAAACTTTATCTTGTACTACCTCAGTCGCTGCAGGTACAAGGATAGGCGTTTTAAAATAAAAACGGAAATATTTGAGTATTTATTATAATCGCATTTTTTTGTATAATTTTATTTTGCATAACGTGAAATGTCTAAAAGGCTACTTGTCGCGTAACGGAAGGTTACGGAGCATGAGACTATATTTAAGTGTAGTGTGTACCTAATAGAAATAAAAGTACAGGAGGGGTCTAAAGTAATTTATTACATTAATAGGGTACATTTAGGCACTCTTTACCAAATTAGGTAGTATCGAAGCACCTTTAGGGCACAATACTACACCGTTACGTGACATACTAACTATTCTAGTTTATTAAATTTGGAAATAAATTAAGCTGCAAGAAATGACAGACTTATTCATCTGACAAAGATGAACGGTGACTTTTTACAATTACTTTTATTATTCGTTTAAAATATTATGTCTAATACTTTGTGATGAACAATAATACTGCATTGTTTTCTTTGCTACGATTCACCAGCCACAGGCAACATTCCCATAGCAGACACAATTTCTCAAGCTTAATTTCATATTCGTCGCGTCAGTGGTGTAGCCGTTGTTGTCTCCCACCCGGGAGGCACTGGTTCTACTAACCCCGCCACGTACCAATGTGGTTTCAAAGTTTGAATTCATATGTACGTTTTTTACAGTGAAGGAAAAATATCACGAGGAAACCTGCACATATCTATGAATAAATTCTTAGGTTGTGTGTGAAGTCGACCAACCCGCACTTGGCCAGCGTGATTGACTAAGGCCTAATCGCTCCTAATGTGGATAGGCTTGAGGCCCTCGGTGGGGATATTATATGAGCTGTTGATGATGATGAATTTCATATTTTTACAATTGATGAATAAAAAACGTTATCTACACTAATATTACAAAGACTTAAAGTCTGTAAGTTTGCGAGTTTATGTGAAAGAAGTAATCTCTAGAACTAGTTAACTGTTTATGATTTTTTTAGCAATATTTAGAATGGTTTTTCAGGTTGAATATACACAAGGGTGATCCGCGCGCGAATTGCTAATAGGTACCACGTATTTCGTAAACCCATGACATTATATATCTGTAATACAATTTTGTGGCCTGAGTTCGATAAAGATTTATTGTTTTGGGCGTTCGTCAGACGAGCAATGTTCCGGCATTCTACACGGGTTGAAAAATGCCTTGCTAATGTTAAACCGGCGTTCGGATCAAGAAAGATGCTGTTAAACGGCCTGAAAATCTTTATCAACGTAGTGAGTGTGAACTCTATTTTCTAGACGATAACGTACAAAATCACGTACAAATTCTTTTGCTGCTTTCTATTTTGAAGTATATTGCCCTCAATTATATTTTTTTCTAATATGAATTACGTCGAGACTAGTTAAAATAATTAAACTTTTGTGCATTACGCAACATACAGCATGAATTATTAAATGATAAATAAGCGGGATTTTAATGACATAATTATAAAACAGTTTAAATATTAACACTAGCGGGCCGAGACAAAGTAACAAATTAAAAATGATTACGAATTTCCATAAAAATAAAATGTATAGGATTGACTTATCACTTGGTCGTCGTTTCTAACTAAGTTGGTCGATGATATATTATCGTCACGATTGCCTCATGTCTAAGCCCGCAGGACCAGTCGCGTGGACTGGCGGTACATGAGTGGGTTGGTATTTGCCTGCTTTAAAAATAAGTATTTGACTCTTTTGTGAGTTATAATGAAGCCCATGCACCGCTGCGTAATCCTGGCATATAGACAATAGTGTCCTCAATCCGTTGATCGAGGGGCTCAGTAGCACCATGTCGTCTGCATAGCTTATATTATTAAAACTTATCCCGTCTTACTTCTATACTTCAAAGTATTGAAGTATTTACCATGACTCGTCAACAAATTTTGAAACGTTTTGGTATGCCACACATTGAATTCTTATAGGTACTTATATTTATTAACCAGAGAATCATAAATGTATGCTTGGCACCTAAATTGAAAGGAATCTAACATTAACACAAAATGGTTGTGGGTATCAAAGGTTAAATTGATTAGTTCATTAATGTGATTAATTGAATTATATAGAAAAGCTTTAACAAGATAAATTATTATTATAAATGAGCCAAATGCGTGGGAGTAATAACTGCCCAAAATTTACGCATGTAAAACTGTAATTTTAATTATATTGTTATTATCTATTGACCTGTAATGATGTTTTGAAATCATTACCAAATTGTAAGCTGTGGAGTTTTTTTCGCCATTTCTACTCCATCTCAGCATAATAATAATTATTTCGTCCCGAAATGGTGGTAGGGTTTTGACGATTTAAAAGTACTTAGCAAAGTCCATTTAAATAAAGAGCTTTTTCATTTCATTTCATTTCAAATATTCGTGTTCGTCACACAAAAATTTGCCGCTACCAGGACTCGAACACGGACCGCTTGATGTGTAGGCAGCATACTGACCATTCCACCAAGACGACGTCAAAAATAATAAAGAGTAATATAAAAGAAGAATTCATGAGAAATTATTACAAGTTCAAAACTTGTTCATAGATATAGTGATGTAGTGTATTTAACGTACGTTAAAATTCTCGTCACTTGTAGCCAATATCCAATTACTTAAATACTTTTTGCATTTGAACAAACCCAAGTTCATAAAATATCTTACGTAAAAGTAAAGTGTCCAAAGTCTATCTCGATATTAATAAAGTTATAATATTCAATGCAATATTCAGTTAAAGTGGAACTGACGTTCAAGTTCATGTTTCTAAAATTGAATGTTCGTTTATGAATATTGATAACCGGTCGCTTGAACTCTTCAAATTCGGAATAAACTTTATCTTGTACTACCTCAGTCGCTGCAGGTACAAGGATAGGCGTTTTAAAATAAAAACGACAGTATTTGAGTGTTTGCTTAAAGTATTATACGTTATATCTCAATGGTATTATAATCGCATTATTTTTTGTATAATTTTATTTTGCATAACGTGAAATGTCTAAAAGGCTACTTGTCGCGTAACGGTAGGTTACGGAGCATGAGACTATAGTTAAGTGTAGTGCGTACCTAATAGAAATAAAAGTACAGGAGGGGTCTAAAGTAATTTATTACATTAATAGGGTACATTTAGGCACTCTTTACCAAATTAGGTAGTATCGAAGCACCTTTAGGGCACAATACTACACCGTTACGTGACATACTAACTATTCTAGTTTATTAAATTTGGAAATAAATTAAGCTGCAAGAAATGACAGACTTATTCATCTGACAAAGATGAACGGTGACTTTTTACAATTACTTTTATTATTCGTTTAAAATATTATGTCTAATACTTTGTGATGAACAATAATACTGCATTGTTTTCTTTTCTGCGATTCACCAGCCCCAGACAACATTCTCATAGCAGACACAATTTCTCAAGCTTAATTTCATATTCGTCGCGTCAGTGGTGTAGCCGTTCTTGTCTCCCACCCGGAAGGCACTAGTTCTATCCCCGCCACGTACCAATGTGGTTACAAATTTTGAATTCATATGTACGTTTTTTTACAGTGAAGGAAAAATATCACGAGGAAACCTGCACACATCTATGAATAAATTCTTAGGTTGTGTGTGAAGTCGACCAACCCGCACTTGGCCAGCGTGATTGACTAAGGCCTAATCGCTCCTAATGTGGATAGGCTTGAGGCCCTCGGTGGGGATATTATATGAGCTGTTGATGATGATGAATTTCATATTTTTACAATTGATGAATAAAAAACGTTATCTACACTAATATTACAAAGACTTGAAGTCTGTAAGTTTGCGAGTTTATGTGAAAGAAGTAATCTCTAGAACTAGTTAACTGTTTATGATTTTTTTAGCAATATTTAGAATGGTTTTTCAGGTTGAATATACACAAGGGTGATCCGCGCGCGAATTGCTAATAGGTACCACGTATTTCGTAAACCCATGACATATATACGAGTATCTGTAATACAATTTTGTGGCCTGAGTTCGATAAAGATTTATTGTTTTGGGCGTTCGTCAGACGAGCAATGTTCCGGCATTCTACACGGGTTGAAAAATGCCTTGCTAATGTTAAACCGGCGTTCGGATCAAGAAAGATGCTGTTAAACGGCCTGAAAATCTTTATCAACGTAGTGAGTGTGAACTCTATTTTATAGACGATAACGTACAAAATCACGTACAAATTCTTTTGCTGCTTTCTATTTTGAAGTATATTGCCCTCAATTATATTTTTTTCTAATATGAATTACGTCGAGACTAGTTAAAATAATTAAACTTTTGTGCATTACGCAACATACAGCATGAATTATTAAATGATAAATAAGCGGGATTTTAATGACATAATTATAAAACAGTTTAAATATTAACACTAGCGGGCCGAGACAAAGTAACAAATTAAAAATGATTACGAATTTCCATAAAAATAAAATGTATAGGATTGACTTATCACTTGGTCGTCGTTTCTAACTAAGTTGGTCGATGATATATTATCGTCACGATTGCCTCATGTCTAAGCCCGCAGGACCAGTCGCGTGGACACCTCTGTACTTATAAACCTAAATAACTTATTAATTGTTGCACAAATTAATAACAATGTTAATTATTATGTTTTACAATAGCAATGATGACTGTTTCTCTTTGTTTAGTCCACCAGGTGGAAAACGAAAATATATTTTCCGTTTATCGATACAGTGCGTTAAAATGTCGCGAGACGCCCCGCTTTTGTGCGCTTTCACGAAACTGTGACGTCACAGGACCCCACGCGCCTGAACTTAGAGGCTTTATAAAATCTTATAAATGTTTACTGATTCGATTAAGTAATTAAGTAATAGAAGCATCGGTGGCTTTTTTTTTTTTTTTTTTTTTTTTTTTTTTGAATACTATTGCAGATTGTCTCTGATGACATTTTCTGCGTCACCGGGTTTTAAGAAGGCGAAGACCTTGGGGGGTCCTCAAGCCTGTAGGTCGGACGTTCCTAGGGGATTACTGGGCGACCGAGCATCTCCCCCGTGGGGAGTCTCTCGACCGCCTAGCGTCCCTAGGGCGTCCGTGTCGGTAGGGAGCGACATGCCCGAGGGTGCCTCTAAAGGCTCGGACCTCGGCTCGGGCACATCGTGTCGTGGTGGAGGCGGGGAAAAGCGCCCCGGTACATGTCTGTACCGGGTATAGCGCGTCGTATGTAGACCGGGTCTACGCACCCTTGTTCGACGAGTGCGGTGTATGACAAAAGTGTGTCTAGTGCTTGAGTGTGCAGTGTCTGACTGTAAGTTACTCGAACGGATTGGAGTGAACGGAGCGTTTGCGCTCGAAATTGGATCGTCTGGGTCCAAGAGAATGTTTTTCGGACGGCGTTGTTTACGTGCGACATTCCTACTAGCGCAGTAATCGGAAGCTTGGACTACTAAAGGATTGGGATGGTGAGGAGCCTTATCGAAGTAGCGCCTGGACGCTTCCTTCATGAATCCGGCTATGCTGGGGAGATCGAAATCTTTATGGAGATCTACGTTGCGCACGTACCAGGGACAACCTGTTGCCATGCGCAAGAATCGGTTTTGGATAACCTGAAGTTTGTTAATGTTGGTATGAGCGGCGTGTGCAAAGACAACGCTAGCGTAGGTCATAATAGGGCGTACACAAGCTTTGTAAAGTGTTCTCTTATTTCTAAGGGACATTTTACTTCGCTTCCCTAGGAGATGGTATAAGCGACCTAGCACGAAGTAGGCCCTATCACGGACTTCCTTGATGTGAGGTGCAAACGTTAGCTGACGGTCTAGCGTAACTCCCAGGTATTTGACCTTGGATACCAGAGGTATTGGTCTATCGAACATGGAGATGGTAGGTAGCGAGCGGCCCTGTGATGAACCCCGACTAAAGTAGATGGCAGCACTTTTGTCGGGGTTCACCTCAATTCGCCACTTGCGAAACCAGTCACCTAGAGTGGAGGCGGCGGCTTGGAGCTTCCGCCCCACCCAGGAGCGGTTCCTATGGGAGTAGTATATGGCAGTGTCGTCCGCGAATAGAGCGAGCTCAGTGCCTCGTGTTTTGGGGATGTCGTTCACATAGAGTGAGAAGAGCAGAGGAGAGAGCACGGACCCTTGGGGGACACCGGCTCTGGCTGGGCGAGGAAGGGAGCGCGTTCCCTCGACGCGGTAGTGAAAGGAACGGTTTGACAGGAAATCTCGTATGATGAGCACGAGTCTGTCCGGCACGTTGAGTTTGTATAGCTTATAAATTAAGCCATTGTGCCAGACCTTGTCAAACGCCTTTGCCACGTCGAAGAAAATCGCTCCGGTGCCTATCGGTCGTCGGGCGCTAAGGCCCTCGAGAATGTGCTCCGTTAGGCGGTGCACTTGGTTGATGCATGAATGACGAGCTCGGAAGCCGAATTGCTCGTTGATGAGGACATTAGAAGAGGTAATAAACTCTTTGAGTCTCGAAAGTAGGATTCGCTCGTATAGCTTTCCTAGGGAGCTGAGGAGGCTAATGGGTCTATAGCTAGACGGAATAGTAGGGTCTTTGCTGGGCTTACGAATGCCGATAACGTCGGCGTCCTTCCACGCTGAGGGAAAGATACCGTTCGTCATGGCCGCGTTAAAAATCGTGACTAAAAGCATGAGAAGCTGGGCAGGTAGGATCTTAAGGACCCTATTAGAGATGCCGTCTTGTCCTGGGGACTTGCGGGGACGCAGGTCTTTAACTAATGTTTGCACCTCATCGAGGGTAACTGGACTGAGTGGAGGAGATGTAAGCGGTAGGGAGGAGAGTCTTTCGACCTCTTCGTCTACATGCTGTACATGGGATGGGTCTGCGGGGAGAGTGCTTAGAGAGCATTGGGCCTCCAGACTGTCGGCTAGGCATTCGGCCTTTTCGTCGTCGTCAAAGGCGACGGTGAGGTCAGGGCGACGGAGGGGTGGGAGTGTTGACTCCTTGTCTGACTTAAAGGTACGTGCCAAGCGCCAGTAGGCCTGGTGCGATGGCTCGATGTCTTTAAGCAGATCGTCCCATCGGCGATCCCATCGGCATCGGTGGCGTAGTGCGTAAGAGCGTCGTCTTCCGCCCGGGAGGCACTGGTTCAAACCCCGCTCAATGTGTTTCAAAATTTTGAATTCATTTGTTTAACCGAAGCTTTTACGGTGTAGGAAAACATCGTGAGGAAACCTGCACACACCTATGAAGAAATTCTTAGGTTGTGTGTGAAGTCGACCAACCCGCACTTGGAGCGAGTTCCCGCGAGTCAACGACGCTGTTGACTAAGGCCTAATCACCCCTAATGTGGGGTAGGCTCGAGCCTCTCGGTGGGGACATTAAGGAGTTGTTGATGATGACTTATAGGTACTTATAAATACCTGACTTAGAACCACATTGAGTCGCTTTCTATACAATTAAATATAATAATTAAACATCACATAAAAGCTTATAATAATTAAGTATCTATATTTTTTATTACTTTAACTTTTTTAAAGATTTTAAATTCATGTATAATACCCCATTATGACGATTTAAAAGAACATAATCTTAATTCAATTTAAATAAAGAACTTTTTATTTGATTTGATTGATTGTTGATCTGAAAATTCACTCCCTCTAGAAACCGAGTACGCGCACAAAAATGAATCACTTCAAACTGAGCCATATTTGCTCCGTTTGTATAAATGTCCAGCCAGTCAGTCAATCCGACATCACGTAAGTATAAATTATGTGAACTTTCTGGGAAGTCGATCCTTTACTGTACACACTCCACACATCAGACTTCTATTAGATATTTGTACGTATCAGGCGATCTTAAATACGTAATGATCACACCTACAACAAACTGATTTTTGCAACACTTTAGACAAAGCACTTGTATGAAGACTGTCGATCTAGGCGTTATTAATCTTTGTCTTAATATTATCCATTAGATACAAAATTTACAATTGATACTACACAATTCTGAATATTTCAGAAATTATTCTGAATAATTAAATCATTTTAAAAATGAATTTAATAACTTTTCCTTTTGTCTCAATCTGTAAATTAAGAAGTTACGACCGATAATCGAAAAGTTGTATTCGAATTAATATCAAACATTGATTTACGGAAGACAAACTAAAATCTTCGGGTAACAAGATACTGCCAGAATTTAGGGCCGCTGCCGATTTCACCGCTTTCATCTGATGTACAATAAATCGAATCGGAATAGGGAAAAATGTGTTACAATGAAAGGACGCATTTTTACACGGCTCGGTTTCAATCATGGGGTGTTCTATATTTATGTGGTTCCATTTATAAATGCACAAATACACTTCTATAAAAAATCTGCCATTAATATAATTTACGATGTATTTTATGTACCATAAATAAAATATAGAAACCTGCTTGGAACACACAGGAACAAGTTTCGTAGTCTTTTGGTTGAATCTTATGAATTGAATTAACCATCAATAAACAATAATTATACACATCGACGCTTGAAAGGCAAAATTGACTAAGCGACATAGAGTTAATTGTTCAGGAGGACGACTTAAAGATTCATTTTTTAGAAAAAAAATCATAAAACTTCTATTAATCATCTTAGAGGCGTAATTCTTCAAGTTAAAACGTTTCATAATGTCAGGTTTATCATGATATATGCAACTGTTAAAAACAATTGATAGTTTAGGAGTTAGTGGCGCTTAGTAAAATATCACCTGAAACTAAAAACAGGAAAAAAGTACTAACCGACGTACGTTGGTCATTTAACTGTTCGGTAAAAATGTAATATAGAAAAAAATATCTAATTGTCATCGGAGAAAAAATGACCTAACCTAAATTAAAAAAGTTAGAAAATAGAGGCAAAACTGCTCATATGTCATTTTTAGATTGAAGTGTTTAAGTGAATGTTACTGAAGTGTCGTTAGTTTTAGAAAGTTGGATTATTCTTTTATTAGTAATTATTATAAAATTCACTTTAAAATGTATTGAGCTTTATTTATCAGTTGCACAATCAAATTAACAATTAAATCTTTAAAAAATCAACATAGTATTTGGAATAATAAGATCATAAGTAAATTTTATAAGTCTTATTAATCACAATCATTTTAAAAATGTGGAGACACAATCACAACAGTGATATTTTCAGCCAAAACCGATAGTATAAAATAAGACTGTGCAGTGACGGTCTATATAAGAATACCGTTGTCACTGCCCCCTCTCTTTCCCCTGGGTATCGTAGGAGGTGACTAAGGGATTTCTGAGCGACCATCCGGCCAACTGGTGGTAGGGCCCAACGTCCGCCTGGTTAGTTAACACCGTACGCGTGGTATAAGGCCCGTGAATTGCTCATTGAGCGCGTTTCGGGTTCAGCCAGCGTACAACCAGAGCTTGTGTGGGCCTTACCGCGACATACTTCCTTACCCTTCTGTCCGGCGGATCGACGAATATCTTCCTTAGGCAGTTCCACGGTGAGACCAGCCTCCACGCTTTGTCCGGAAATGTCGCAGTAGCGTTCACTTGATTCACGTCTCTTTTTCCTTTTCCCATGGCAGCCAACAAAAAACAATCAGGTTTTACAGCGGTGCACAATCCCACTCCCTCTACACCGTTTGAGGTTGAGTTCTGCAACATAGGCGGACTCCACAGAAACCTCAAAGCTGTCCACCGCAGAGTCAGCAGTCAGCACGACCTGCATTCTTGTTTCTGATGGAAACGCAAATATTGCCGCCCGCTGACACAAGCTACTTGAATTATTCTGGCTACATGCTTGAAGAATCCTACAAAGCGAAAGCCGGAGTATACTTGTATGTTCGAGCGAATGTTTGTTGTCGCCTTTTGAGCTCCCTATAAGATCCATCCTTTTCTATGCTAGGGGTACACGTCGACTCTGTCCCTTTGGTCAGAGTCTACGTGTGTCTTTATAGATCCCACACCGGAGACGTTGAGACAACTCGACTTTCTGAACATCTGAGTCGGGTGGCAGATGACGCGCAGGAGCAGTACTGGTGTTTTTGGGGGACTTCAATGCTCACCACAGTTTGTGGTTAAGTTCCTTCAAAACTGACCATGCAGGAATCTCTGCTCATGCATTCGCTCTCACGCACGACTTGTCAAAACTAGTTGATCAGCCCTCTTCTGCTCACGACCCATCCGGAAGGATATCAGGTAGAGGTCCTTTTTTTGTGACGAGGAGGTTAAATGCATTTACGCATCGTCCCTGCGAGTTGGTGCCAACTGCAGGGGGTATGTGGGGCTCGAGGTAAAGGTGTTCCCTCACTACCCACTAAACATCCTCCCCGGCCTGACCTTCTTCGCGCTTTTACGGGGCGGCTCGGGATCTGTGCAAGCACAACTAGCACCAAGACCGCCCTAACGCCGCCATCTAGGCACTTCTTGCACCTATTTATGGCCAGCAGCCCACAGGGGCTACCGACTGACGCCAGCCCCTGTGGGCCGCTGGCCGAAAAGGCTAGGACAAGGCCTACCTTTTCCTACCCCTCCTCCGTTTACGCTGGGTGGGAGCGGGAGCCTGATCAACCGCAACAACCTTCCCCTACCAAACGGCATTGCCCCGTCCGCGCAGACTTGCCAACCTCCGCCTCCACCTTCGCAAGGAATTCCGTCCTCCACGTCTTCAAAATCTCCTCCACCTCCCTCACGGTCATGGGCGTCCTATCCACACGGTCACAAGACTGCCCCTCCTCCTCCACCTCACCACCGCTGCAGCGGCCTCTGCGGAGGCCCGTCTCCTCGTCGACACTCTTGGGCACCTCCATCTCCTCCTCGTCGCCACTTCCACTGCTGCAGCTGCTGTCGGGGCTCTCGGTCCTGACCTCTTGGGCAGCTGGCTGGGCGTCCATGGGCTCTCCCACCTCCTTCTGCCGGTGGCAGGATGGACCTTCGCCTCCACCATCAGGGCTCCTCTCCTCTCACGCCTCTTGGGCTACTCCCTCTCCGTGTCGACCCCACCAGTGGACATTGGGTGGGGGACGGATCCCCAGGCATCCACCAACGCGGCCCTAGGGGCTATCCCTGGCGGTCCCAGGCTGCCTATTACCGGCGGGGGGTTACACCGCGCACCTGCCATCCTATGTCCAGCTGGCCGACCATTATCAGCACAGAGGGCACAGTGCGGCAGCGCCCGACAGGTCGCCGCCTTGTGTCCCTCCTCGCCGCATCGGTAACACAGGCTGTTGCGGTCCCTCCCAGATGTACACCTCACCCCCGGGTGGCCGGGCGCTAAGCAGCGGTAACACCTCATGGGCCTCCGGTAGCCATCGCAGGGCTATGGAGGGAACGCCATACCCACTAAACATCCTCCCCGGCCTGACCTCCAGTGCGCTATTGCGGGACGGCTCGGGATCTGCGCACGTGAGCGCAACTACACCGAGACCGTCAGCGTATCGCGCTTGGCTCAGGGGTCGGGCTCTTAAAGCTCCTTATGTTGAATCACTGAAAGCAGCTTACAATAAGGCTTCCGAGTCCTGTAAGAAGACTAACATAAAAGCGGATGCCCAGCGCGTCGCACGCATTGGCTACGAATTTGTGAATTCTGGCGTCTGGCCATGTACTTACTCGATGCTTTGGATAAGTTGCAGCATCGCTCGGCCCGCGTCATCGGCGACGAAGAGGTGACTAAAGATCTTGAGCCTCTCCCATTGCGTCGCAATGTTGCGTCGTTGAGCGCATTCAACCAGTTATCGCACCAGTTATCTTCGCATTTGGTCTCCACTTCTGCTTACTATCAGGTGGAATGGAGTCATTTGCTTGACCTTTTTATATAAAAAAGTAGAAACTAAAATTGAACCTTTTAAAAAATTTCCACGTTCCCCATTTTAAGAGCACAGATTAGAATGAATATGTCTAAAGATTTAAGAGTGACTTTTTCAAAATACTGTGACCACGTTTTCTTGGATCCATTGGTCTGAAATTGTCATGCTTTAATACTTTCAATAATGCAAAAAAAAAACAATTAAAAATTAAATTGATTCGAATTATAGTTTTTAATTTCAATTGTCATGAGGTCAACCTATACGGAAGCGGTAGCACTACGCTAGACTATGCGCGCGTGTGCACTCTAAGCGACATCCTGTCGCACACTGATAGTTCCTATGTTACTGTGAATCTAATTTCACTGTATGCGCATACGACAGTGCTCTGGTCATTTGTAGGTGTAACCATCATTTTATAGATGTATTACTTTAGGTAAAAGCCGCTGGAACCCCAGTATGTGTGGTGCCAATGGGATACAACCAACATTTTGTTAATCGCATAAGTTCAAGTAAAAGTTACCTAATCAATAAATTTGTACTTTGAAGCGGCAGGTAAAAATTTACTAACCGACGAAAAGTTGTATTTCTGAAATAGGCGAATTTAACTAAACGCCATAATGGCAAAAATAACAATCGAGCCAAGATGACGGTAGTGAAAACAAGAATAAATCTTTACATGGAAAAAATATACCAAATTCAATACAATGTATTTTCAGATACAAGTAAAATAAGCTAAAGGGAGAAATTATTCTACCAACATATATGTAAAAATTTACCAAGGGCAAAACCATCGTCGCACAATTATCTCAACGACCAATTTTTTGAAAAAGGCCGAAATTTCTGTCGCTTAGTAACAAAAAAAAAGTGATAATTCGTAAAGTCCAAAATGCAGAAGCGACATTAAAAGTCGTCGTAGGAAGACGTGTGTTAGACCAAACGACGCAGAAAAATTAGGCGATTCAAACTGTATATATAACTCAATTTGGCCCAAAATGGCGCTTAGTCAACTTTTCCTTTCAAGCGTCGACATACAAAACTATTAAGCTTTTGTGTATTTAGTTATTTAAGCCTAATTTGTGATGTAAAAAATTAAAAAGAAGTTATACTATTACCAAAACTGAGCACTTTGTGCCCTGATCGAACCCTATAGAAGCTTTCTGGATCTTTGACTCTTGTACGAAAATCACTCGAGCACAAAGGTGATTGATTAGTCAATACACTTATATTCAATAAACTACGTGGATTTCGTCGGGTATGGCTATAAAATTAACGCACGTAGCACGACAAAAAGGTAATACCCTACACGACATGTCTCTGAACTTACGCGAGCTTAAATAAAAGCGCTCCCGCACCCCGTCTCGTCGGACTCATTAACATCACCTCGCTACCTTTTATTTAATGTGCTAGGGAAATTTCAAAGAAGTTACGAGTGCTAAAGTTGATACGTGTGCCTACATTATTTGCGACTGCGACACATTTCTGAGGAATCAATTTGATTTTTGCCCAAAGTAGGCGCCTTATTGAGTTACTGAGAGTTCGTTCTTAAATGTTTAGAAATGGGACATGGTTTAGCTTCTAATGAAATAAAGTTATTAATAATTAATGCTACGACACTTAAGCTAATGAATATAGAGACGGAATAAGGCGAAAATTAAATTTAGTTCCGTAAAAAATTCAACTTAATACTGAGCTGAAATATGAGATCAATATTTGTAATTAAAACAAAAAAATGTCATTTATAAGGTTATCTTCCAATCATCTAATCCCTCCTAGTTGGTTCACAAGTAGAATGAGCTAAGACACAAAACATATGAACAGTACTGGAGCACTTTGGAGGACTGCAAACAGGCAAGACTCGCCTTACTCAACATTTAGCCTAGTCTATCCAAAGTTTTATTATAGCTATGTAGATCTCGACTATGACTAATTATGGGGGCCTTGACTGAACATAGAAACTCAAATAACGCGACGCTGTCGTCGTTCATCAAACGCCGACGGACAAACGCTGGTGTAAAGAGGGACTGACATGGAGATACTTACTTCAATTTTTTCTTGATATATATGCGTAGGTACACAACTTATTCTATTTATTTTAAAAGTTTTTTGGTTCCAAATTTAACTATCTGAGTCTCAATATCTCTAAACCGACATTACATAAACGTGTAAAAGTAATATGCGCTAATAATAGGACCATTTATCCTTCAGCTACGTTAATACGCTTGTGAACTCTCAGCGAGTGGGTTCAAGTTGATAGTTTAGTAACGAACGCACTATGGGGGATTCGTCCATTAAAAGCAGTTCAACTAGTACCCACGCTTCTCGTACGAAACTAGTTCGTAGTATGTACCACAAAATAATAAGAGAACAGAATGTAAGTCCTTGTGTAATCCGTTTTTTCAACCTAGTGGTTTCACCGGAATTAAATTCAGAAGCCCAGTTGGCTAACCACCATTATTTCATCAAAATTTATCGCCATTATATTAATGTTAACAGCATTATTGTGTTGCGACAATTACTGATAAGATATCCAGTCCCTCTGTGGTAGAGGGTTCAGGTGAAGCTTTATTGCATCTTAGACCTTATCGTCACTTACCATCAGGTGAGATGAAGGCCAAGAGCTTCTCCGTAACAGCGTTAAAATATCAAAAAAAAAGGGAAATTTGGTTACTAAGTAGTTTCACCAGTAAAGGTGATTTTCCACCAGAGTGGCGAGACGAGACGAGGCGAGAAGAGAATTCGAAATTTGTATGGCAAATTTTCAATCCTCTCCTAGCGCATTTTTGGTGGAAACAGTGTGGATTGACGAGAATATGCGAGGCGTGAATTGAAATTTTTGTGTAAAAATTAACCGTATTGCTTCCGATGTAGAGTATAAATTATTCTGCAAGAGAAACACGCTTCTCGCGATAGGCTGTTGCTGTTGTTCGTTGCTACTTATTACCGTGCTATTACCTGATTTTCCCCTGTATATTTAACTCTATGATCATACCTACCTGCTTAAGTATATTATTTGTGCGTGCCGTAGATGGTTGCATGGTTCTTTTGTTTTCATGGAGTACCCACATTTCAATATTGTATATCTTTATCAAATAAAGCCTACGGCGGTCACGCGCGAGATCGCGATAGCTATTTTTAGTGAAAATTTTTCGTGGCGATTTTTAGTGGCGATTTCAATTCTCTTCTCGCCTCGTCTCGTCTCGCCACTCTGGTGGAAAATCACCTTAAGACTCGGTCAAAATCACTGATAATTTCACTAAACGGACTCTGCTGTGAGTGGCTCATGCACTCGGCCTCGTTAGTATCAACAAAACTCACTGAGTGCATAAACAACGATTTAAATTTTTTTGAGAACTCAATTGTAAGATGTACAAAGTCATTAATTTTCCACGTATCCCTCCAAATTTACTCTATGTATGAAATTGTTTTGCTACTAAAAGGCGACGATAAGTTCTGGCGACCTTAGTCATAGTGAGCAGGGCATACCGCCTATGCTAAGCACACTCAGAAAACACACAGAAAACGAGAAATCTTTTGATTTTTCTTAACAAGATGCTATTTTTTATTTATCAATCAAATTATTTAAAAGCTGAATAAAAAAATTTGAACATTTCTCTAGTAGTTACAGTTATATTATTTTATTTTGTAAAGCTATTTTCAAGATTTTTTGAGAAGAGATAAGGCGTGCGTGTTTCCCTTAAGTCAGCACAGTGATATAAAACATTTTTTAGTAGGTATAGAAATAGTTATTTGTGACAAGTGAGCAAAGTTATTTTTTGCTGTGAGTGCCGATATTGAATTACGAACCATCGCAGTAATCTAGAATAAATTGATCATTGAGACAAAAAATTTGCTCTCGTGTGAAACATACAACTTTTAACCTCTCCAGCGAGAAAATTGGTATAGGTGAGAAAAACAAGAACATAATTAAATACGTGTTTATAGGATTTAGGATTCAGGTAGGTCAATTACTTAACCAGACTACGAACTAACAACCAAGAGTAATTATTCCAGCGGTGTCAATCGTTAGAGAAGATTATAGGACGCTCAGTACTGGAGTAAATTAACTTCGCCACTGCTCACAATTTCGCAGTAGAGTTATTTTGAATTTATAGATTACTATTACTTATTGTACTTGATACAAGCTTAAGCCTATTTAATCTGAAATATATTATGGAATAATTTTATTTTTGCGTTTACAAACGCGTAAATATTAATACTAGAAAAATGCACTGAAAAAAAATCGACTTGCCTCAGGCAGGACTCGAACCCGCATTTTCCACAATCCGGGCGGACGCGTTGACCATTACGCCACCGAGACACTGCTTTACGCTGTCGAAATTTGTCAGTGCTTGGTGCTTATGTTTTTATGGTAAACATTGTTTCATCAAATCTTTGAAATTTGCACTTCTAAGACCCGAACGAAATATTTTTGCAAATATTTGTCGCTCAGTTAAGATGAAACTACCTTACATTATGGAATAATTTTATTTTTGCGTTTACAAACGCGTAAATATTAATACTAGAAAAATGCACTGAAAAAAAATCGACTTGCCTCAGGCGGGACTCGAACCCGGGCGAAATCCGGGCGATTTTACGCGTTTGTAAACGCATAAATAAAATTATTCCATAATGAAAGGTAGTTTCATCTTAACTGAGCGACAAATATTTGCAAAAATATTTCGTTTGGGTCTTAGAAGTGCAAATTTCAAAGATTTGATGAAACAATGTTTACCATAAAAACATGAGCACCAAGCACTGACAAATTTCGACAGCGTAAAGCAGTGTCGCGGTGGCGTAATGGTCAACGCGTCCGCCCGGATTGTGGAAGATGCGGGTTCGAGTCCCGCCTGAGGCAAGTCGATTTTTTTCAGTGCATTTTTCTAGTATTAATATTAATGCGTTTGTAAACGCAAAAATAAAATTATTCCATAATGTAAGGTAGTTTCATCTTAACTGAGCGACAAATATTTGCAAAAATATTTCGTTCGGGTCTTAGAAGTGCAAATTTCAAAGATTTGATGAAACAATGTTTACCATAAAAACATAAGCACCAAGCACTGAAATATATTAGTTAATTATATACGATAATTGACTTTTACTTTAAGTGTTTCAATATCATATTTATTAGACCGACAATTATATAAATTAGTATATTTTCTGTCTGCTATTATTATGAAAGGAATATCGATATCTGCTCACGAATTGGGATTCGAAAAGGAATGCGCTTCTTTGGGTTAATCATAAGTTCGCATATATCTTCCTCGTGCCGGATCTCTGTTCACTTCGTCACATTTATTCGTCAATCTACTTTCATACATCCTTTTTAAATGACCGAACCATAGCAATATTTTGTCAATTCTTGTCACTAAATATTCTTTTAAACCACTCTTTCTTATCGCGTCATTTTATAACCTGTCTCAATTTTACACCACATTAAAAAGCTAATATTTAGGAATTAAATATCTGACAGAGCACTCTTTCTTTTCTCAAATTTTATTTGAAAACAAAAGTCGTAAGTCTAATTAAAAGCTTGGAATATTTTTTATAAAATCTTACTTCTATCGTTTGGTAAAGTTTCTGCTACATTTGTTCCCTAGTCGTCGATTTCCCCGATTTCTGCCTGTTGACATTATCTTTTTACAGCGGGGATTATTCGAGAGGGGGATATAAAACTGAACTCTCATTTGGCTCATTGTCCGAGCAAACATTCTATCGGAGAATATTAGAAACGGTTTTACTCGATTATACGTATAGGTTCTAAGACTAGCGAATTAAACCGTCTTGACAATGTGTCATGTAATAAAAGAAAAAAGTTACAAAATACAATTATAGAAAACAATAGAAAATAATTATCAGTAATAATAATACATATATTTCCACACCCACATCAATTATCTAGCCCAAATTATGTATCATTAGGAACTTGTGTTATTGATACTAAAATTTAATATACATAATAATATAGATATTTTTATAAATAAACTTAAATAAAATCAAGCAATAAGTACTTGCGGTATATAAAAATAGTTAAAGTAGTGTATTTAACAATGAGTACCTATCTGAGGTAGCTATACATGAGTGACGTGAATTTCTGCACGTTACTAACTGATTGTAATAAAATCCTTGGCTCTTGGTTACCTTCAACTTGATCGGATAGCTATTACCTGAAGGTGGCAGCTAGTTTTGAAGTGATCCCTAAACCCACGAGGGATTGACTATGTTAATTTTGTGTACAGTTTGACCAAAAAGTCGGAAATCACTTCTTAAATAATATTATAAAGAGGAAAGATTTGTATGTTTCTAATTTATTTATTTAATAATAAATAAATAATGAATAAACTCAAAAACTACTAGACCGATTTGGATGAAATTTGGTTGGACTTCACGTTTTCGCGGCGTCTACGCTGCGCTAATGATCATCGAACGCTAACTGGACAAACGCTAGTGTGAAGGGACTCTTAAATTATATGAAAGGTTCAGTATCTGCTATCATTTATAACAAGAAAATAATGTATATAAATTAAGAGATCTTAAACCCATTGGAAGCTAGACTGGCTGTACACAATCTTGCTTATATTATAAGGCATAAAGAAGCGCAGTAAAATTCCATTTTTACAAATAGGTCAGTGTTCGTTCGCTTCTTTTAAACTCCGAAATAAGAAATTTTCGAAATGGGGTCGAATGTTTCTTCGTTAGTAGTATCTATCTTTACTAAATTATAAAAAAGAGCTAGGATTGTCTGTTTATTATACACAGATCAGGTCTTGTTTTTCTTGTCGTCTGGTTAGCCTGACGATCTGGTGACTTATTTTATACGACTGCTATCTTTCAACAACAAGGAACACCAGCTTTAAGTGCCTTCCGAAGTACGGAGGAAAATCAAGTTGATATTTGGTCATCCATCTTAGTACCAACCACGCGCTTAGAAACTTAACTTCTGCGACCGTTATAAAGGACTCACGACCGCGGACCCATCAGAAGTTTATGGTCTGGTTGCGACTATTTGAGTCCATTAAACTTGTGCTACAAATAGCAGTAAACTCAATTACTTCTCGTTCACGTTCTCAGAGGATCGATTAAACTTTGCATTATTGTAGCGAGTAGTCGAGCTTTGCAAAGGGAATTTGAATAATTTGTAATTTAGGCTATTACTAAGCTTTAGTACAATAGGGATCAAACTGTCTTATCTTATCATGATACATTTAACCGCCTTTGTATTCTATTAGTTCACCTACCGATTTCCGATCCAGTAATTCCGGGGCATCGAACCCTATATTCCGGTAATCGAACCCTGTATTCCGGGAATCGAACCCTATATCCCGGGCATCGAACCCTATATCCCGGGCATCGAACCCTATATTGATACGAAATTCTTAGTTTGCTCACCCTATTAACTAGGTCTAACGCCATGGGCCGGATCAGCCCGGGACGATTCGGTGACAAAGCGTACGTAAACATACGTATGTACGTAACGTTCGTAGAAGAGTACCGGTGATTTTTAGTAGGTAGGACCGGCGTGAACCGTAACGTTCATAAAAAGATTTTCCATAGTCATAAAAATATCTAACACCGTAATAACATTAAATTTTTTTTATGATTCCCGTTTTTCAAATAACGAATCGTAAAGTAAAGAACTAGATTTTTGACCTGTCGTAACACATCGTAACAAATCGTCATTAATCTTCACTGATTAGAACTGAATTGCTATAACGCATACGTATAAGTTTCAGTGGCAACTTCATACCCGCAAGGTTGTGGAATGAACTCTGTGTCAAAGTTATCCCAAAGAACTACAATAGGGGTTTCTTCAAGAGAAATGTGAAAAAGATTCTACAGGTTGGCACCGAGTGTGTAGGGCTACAACATGGATGGTCCACGTTCAGAAGCCTCCTCGTGGCGGACCCTACCAGGAGGGGAAACTTTCTAGGCGGGTGTGTGGCTTTTAATGTCAAGTGTGTCCCCTTGGTATTCGAAGTCACATGCCATCGTCAAGTTGTTTTTGTTTTCCCTCCACGGCTAATTCCGGACGGCCCTTTTCAGGGCCACGACCGCCCCCGAAGTCCCCCGGGTGCGGTTCAAATACTTATACACCTTTACTAAACATCTTACAAAGTACATTATAAAGCTTAGTTGTAAAGAAAGCGAAAAATATATAGTATAAAGATATTAAATAAATATCGTACCCATAATAAATAATGACCAATTTGAAAGCCTGATAACAGGCAAATGTTAAAGTATATTTTCACGAACACGGGTGGGAATGTGATACTGGTATTATATCACCGAATGCTTGTTTTCCATCGTTTTGTTACAATAAACCTTGATAGTCACTCAAAACCTTTTTCTAACGCACGTTCTCAAATTGGCATCAAATCCACAGTAACGTTAACGAAACCAAAATAATTAAAAGCTTTATGCCGTATCCGCGAAGCTCCGTAAATGGCAATTCACACCCTACTCGCAAAACCACATAACGTGAATTAATAAAGAGGGGTCATTTCCGTATTAACCTCCATTTGCGCGTTACAGTGAGATTCAATTGAGATGTAAATGAGTTTTATGATCTGTATTTAAATGAAAACCTTATTCTTTATTAGGTTATGGTTTGTTCTCTTAGATGAAAACAAAACTATACAATCATAAATAACAATCTTTATGATTCATTTTACGAACACCGTTCACACACAAACTTCAAACAAAATATCTTGTTTCAATCATAAAATTTAAACCGTAACTGTTTAGAGAACTCGTGACTTTAGCTGTAGTATTCTTCTGTATCAACATCATGTCACAATGTTGTTGGTATAAATTAAAATTTGTAAATCATTATTTAGCTTTGAATGCTAGATGAATTGAATCTGATTTAATTAAAGATTTCATTTAAAAAACTAATGAGGAATTGAGGACTTTTAGAGAAATGTTCGAGTTTATAGCGCTGGCAGCGTTTTCTTATTTTCTTCGTAGCTAAACGCTCTAAGATCAAGGATAAAAATAAACACACATAAAAAAATAAACGCAATTCCTTTACAGACTTTATTGTGTTTATTTTTATCGAAGATCTAACAGCGTATAGTTACTATAAAGCTTGAAAAATTTAACTGAATTTTCATCAAAGAAAAATTTACATCCTCAAGACACTTACTCCAGGCATATTCGTCTTTAGTAAAACGATATATTAGAACCCCTATAAACAAGTGCTTATTTGGGGAAAGGTAAAAGGACATTTTGCTTAGACCTGCGACCCACCAGTGACCACTAAGTTGTGTTAAAGACCATGAATACTACCCAATGAAATGAGTCGCATTCCTTCAAAGTATGAAAAAGTTTTTTATTAACAAAAAAATAATTACTCAATAAAATTATTTTCGTATATCCATATCCTTCTAAATGTATAAAATGGATTCACTACTCTATTTCAAAAAACGTCTCGTCGAATTACAATTCATCGATTAGAACTAGTCGATTATTTGTTTAACGATGCTTCATTTACCCGAAAGTTGTTACGTCGATGGTTCATTTCATCGTATCGACTAAGACGAAATGAACCATCGCGCATCGACGTAGCAACTTTCGGGTACATAAAGCATCGTTCAAACAAATAATCGACTAGTTGTCAACGATGAATTGTAATTTGACGAGACGTTTGTCGAAATGGAGTAGTAAATCCGTATAAAGCAGGCCACCCACGCTCAGGTTTAACTGTTCAGGTGAACTGTTCAGGTAAACATAAGCATGTATGCCACACAACTGCGCAGGTTTCCATACCATACACGCTCATGTTTACCTGAACAGTTAAACCTGTCAGGTAAACATGAGCGTGGATGGCTACCTTAAAATACTAACAAATTTTTTTTTATCTTGTAACCCGTTAGTTTCTCCCGCGTCATTCCAAGCCCCCACTTACAAAATACTAGTTTTTATTTATTCATTTATCCGGGAAACAAACAATTGAATATTACATTAAATAGAATACAAAATATAACACACAAAGCAGCAAAGTTTCCTCCAATAATTTTCACACACGTATGAGTTATTGGCGGGAATTGGCTATTATTTGAGTTCTTTATGTAGCGGCTGCAACAGTCTTAGGCTGCATACTGTATAAATTTTACTTTAAATGTATAAATTTTACTTTAAATTTTTTGTTTATATTTTGAAGTAATTGTTTAATTTTCTCGCAATTCAAGTAAAACACTGGCATAAACAAGCCATTGTACCCCTCGACTTACTATCCAAATTACTATCCAAAATCGTCTCGGGCAACAATGACTCATTTTACGCCCTTGTTGTAAAATCTACTATTTAATAAATTATCTGTCCATAAGGAGTAATGCATTCAGAGTTTCATGAATGAATTCAGAGTTTACATAGATGAGAATGATGTAAGCAGATTTTCACCAACCAACTGGCGAATCGTAAATCTACAAAATGATTCAGCATTTCTAGCAAAAAAAAACATTTATTATTAGTAGAGAATTGGGAATAGAGCTAGACTTTCTTTTGAAAGTCTATTTTTCAGAGGGGTAGGGTTGTGAACTTACCAACTCTATGATCTATAAAGTCACATTCATCGAAGGAAGTAACTGTTTCTATTCAGTAACTAACCTCTCAACATGATATCACATGACTTAATTCCTGATAACCAGGATTTTTTATGTTTTAAATATAAAAAACTAGTTTTTGCCCGCGACTTCGTCCGCGTGGAATAGTTACTTTAGGCAGCATTTTTTGTGTAGGTACTTATTATGCAAAAACACACATACAAACTGCAGTGCACTACAGTAAATGGCATTTTTACAATCTACCATTTTAAGTTTTTCCATCCTTTGCTACCTACACGCAACCTTTCATCGCCACATGGGTCAATATTTTAAAAACGGTAGAACAATATTTGCGTTTCATGGTTTTATCTGCGGTAATGAGGAATCGCATAAAAATTTTCATCTCATATTTCAGCCCCTTCATTCCCATTTTCACAAAAAGGTAGCTTTTATTCCATTTCGAGGTTTAGTCTATTTTTGTACCAAATTTCAATAAATTCGGTTCAGGTGTTAGGCGTGAAAGCGATTAAGCTAAAAAGTCACGTCCACCATCTTGGATCTCAAAATAGAGCCCTGCAAACAACGAAAATGATACCCATATATTAATAATAAATTAAGTAGCGTCCACCATCTAGAAATTGATGACGTACTTGGAATCGCGACCCCCGAAAACTACGAAATTGATACCCAAATCGCTTTTATGTTAAAAAGTCCCATCTGCCATCTTGGATCTCGACGTACATGATAAAAAGTCCCATCTGCCATCTTGGATCCCGACGTAGATGATGTATTTGGAATCAGGACCCCCGAAAACCTAGAAAATGATACCCATATTCCTATTAAGTTAAAAAGTCACGTCCGCCATCTTGGATCTCAAAATAGATGTTTTATTCGGAGTCAGAACCCCCAAAAATATCGAAAATGATACCCATGTCGGTTTTACATTAAATAGTCGCAACCGCCATCTTGGATCTCGATATAAATGTCGTATTCGGAATCGGGAGCCCCGAAAACCACGAAAATGACACCCATATTGCCATTTTGTCAAAAAGTCGCGTCCGCCATCTTGGATCTCGAAATAGATGTTTTATTCGTAATCCGGACCCCCAAAAACCACGAAAACGATACCCATATTGACATTATGGTAAAAATTCGCGTCCGCCATCTTGGATCTCAAAATGGATATTAGGAATCGGGACCTCAGAAAACCACAAAAATGACACCCATATCGATTTTATATTAAAAAGTCGCGACCGCCATCTTGGATATCGAAATAGATGTCATATTCGAAATATGGACCCCCGAAATCCACGAAAATGACACCCATATTGACATTTCGTCAAAAAGTCGCGTCCGCTATCTTGGATCTCGAAATAGATATTTTATTCGTAATCCGGACCCCCAAAAACCACGAAAACGATACCCATATTGACATTATGTTAAAAATTCGCGTCCGCCATCTTGGATCTCAAAATGGATGGTGTATTAGGAATCGGGACCATCGAAAACCACGAAAATGATACCCTTATCGATATTATATTAAAAAGTCACAATCGCCATCTTGGATTGAATTTTTATTTCTTATCAAGTGTCTAAATTCAAAGTTTCATGGTTTTATCTTTAACCATGACGAACTTCCATACAAATTTTCATCCCCAATTTCATCCCCACATGGGTCTAAATTTCAAAAATCCTAGAACGAATATTTCTTTCTTTCTTATTAAGTCCCTAATTTCAAAGTATCATGGTTTTTTCTTTAATAATGACGAAGTCCCATACAAACTTTCATCCACTATTTCACCCCCATACAGGTCAAAATGCCAAAAATTTTAGAACAAATATTTCTTTCTGTCTTATTAAGTGCCTAAATTCAAAGTTTCATGGTTCTATCTTCAAAAATGACGAACTTCCATACAAACTTTCATCCCCTATTTCAACCCATACAACCTTTTATTCGCGATAAAAAGTAGCCTATGTCCTTCCCCGAGATCTAATCTATAGTTGTACCAATTTTCATCAAAACCGGTTCAGTGGTTTAGACGTGAAAGCTTAACAGACAGACAGACAGACAGACAGACAGACAGAGTTACTTCCGCATTTGTAATATTAGTAAGGAGTAAGGATAAGGATAAGGATAAACATATACAACATGTAAACTAAATAACCAACATCCTTGAATACAGGTGGTTTGGGATCGGCTTGCGAGTTGATTTCAATAATTTTTTTTTGAAAAAAACGTTTTTTTAAAAAAAAAAACAAAAAGTACCAGAAAATGTTGTACAATATTTTCTGGGTACTTTTTGATTTTTTTTTGTTTTTTTTTAAATCAACTCTGAAGCCGATCCCAAACCACCTGTATTCAGGATGTTGGTTATTTAGTTTACATGTTGTATACAGCGATTATACTATTGCCAATCGATAATGCCGTAGTCGTGTGATAGTAGCAATCGGAAAAGACAAGCACTTGCGTTAAGTGCGTCTTTGAAATGAAATGAAATGTGAAATGTCTTTGAAATGAAATGAAAATGGATGGGTAACCGAATAATTTTCCTTTGTGCTTTGAAACACCATAAACTAGTGTTTCCAATTGCTATCGAAAAGTGCGGTTAAAATAACTAATGATGGTACTTTGCGGTCCGCTCATACGGGAATTTCACATATTTTTTTAGCCTGGATATTTATAATAATAACTTAGCCATGTGATGCATGCAGGGTAAAATAGCATCACCCCATATCCTCCAGTAAGTGCCGTAAAAGGCGACTAATGGACCAGCAAAGGGTTATTGATCACCTTATACTCCGTTCAACGATCCGCATAGGGTAAGCGTGGTGAACTACTGTCTAAACCTCTTTCGATGACAAGAGAGGACGTAGGTGTCATAAAAGCCGACAGTGGGAGATTTCGAACCCCGTGCATTCCGCGCGGTAACGAGTATAGCAGCCACAAGAGTATTCTCAAGGAAGGTTGGTGTCAGGCAGGCGGTCAGTTCTAAGACTATGCGAAAACCCATAGCAGTAGGGCCCCAAGTACCTTTTTTGCTGACGGGGAGTATGCATTTACGCATTGTCCCTGCGGGGTGGTGCCAACTGCAGAGGATATGTGGGACACGAGGTAAAGTCGTTCCCTCCATACCCACCAAACATCCTCCCCGGCCTGACCTTCAGTGCGCTATTACGGGACGACTGAGGATCTCCGCACGTGAGCGCAACTACACCGAGATCGTCCCAACCCTGCCCGTCTAGGCACTTCTTGCCCTAATTGGTGGCCAGCACCCACTCCTCCACCGACGGCTGCTCGAGCTGGCGCGTCCTCGTGACGAGGACACCGGGAGCAGCCATCGGACCGCACCCGGGGGACTTCGGGCGCGGTCGTAGCCCTGAAAACGGCCGTCCGGAACTAGCCGTGGTGGGAAAATAAAAACAACTCGACGATGGCATGTGACTTCGAATGCCAAGGCAACACACTTGACATCAAAAGCCACACACCCGCCGAGAAAGTTTCCCTACCACGTTACCAGGGTCTGCCACGAGGAGGCTTCCGGACGTGGCCCCAGGGGGGGGGGGGGAGGTGACCTAATAGAAGTCATTGAATGCGAGCAACATGAAACCGACCGTTGAGACTATTTACATAATAATGATAATGTAAAACCTGAGGTAAGGTTATCAAATAGCATCTCAAAATCCGCGCAGTCACAATTTTTGAATTAATAAAATAAAAATATGACAGTGACAGTACAATAAATTATTCGTACCAACTCTATGAAATGAACAAATAAAATTAATTTGGAAGTCTGTGAGGTGTAAAACATGAAAACCTAATAAAAAGGGTAATATTGAGTTAGAAAGTAGGTACAATGGTGTCAATTACCCCGAGAATGAAAATAATAAAGCGAATCAAGCCTCTTCAAGCTTTTATTGATAACAGAAAGGATAAGTTGTCCCATTATTAAATATTACTTCTCTTAATTAATAATTTGAAGCTAGTCTCACTGTAAGATTCGATATCAAAGGAAGTGTTAAGAGTGGACTACGAACTTAGTATTCGATTTGAAATAAGTGGAGCGAATTTAACAGCCCCTTTGACGGAAGATAATCACTTATTTACACTCTGCTTAGGCAGTTGTATCACAGACAGCGACGAGAGAAAAGCATATACATTCACTCACCTCACACAAGCACACCCTTTTTACTTTCTCGTATACGTAGTATAGAGCAAGTCTTGCAATCGTCAAAAAATTCAAACTCGAGATTTTGACGGATTTACACGTTTTGCACCTCCCTGAGTCCAATAATATTTTTTTTTGGAATTATGTCTATGTGTCTGTATGTATGTATGTGTCTGTGGGTCTGTGCGTTAGCACGATAACTCCAGTATGCTTTGACTTATTGCAACCAAATTTAACATGCGTGTATGACATCAAAATATAAGGTTTCTATCAATTTTTGAGTCGTCGATCACGAAAGTTAAGCAACGAAGTGCGCGGTTGGTACTCGGATGTGTGAACAAAATTTAACATGCATGTATATAAGGTTTCTATTTACTTTTGAGTAGTTTCCGGTATACAAGAAAGTCACGGGGAGACCACTCCCGATTTTTTGACATTTTATTGATTTATATTTTACTCACCTTATTTTGAACTCCGAAACTTAGCAATCCGATTTTAACTTTTTTTTTAAATGTGTGTTTTGTACCAACTTTAGAGATAGGATAGTTTTTATTCCGACGGGAATATCTTTATAGGTAGTCCTCATTTTTATCCTGCAACTTCAATGTTATAGGACAGTAGTATGAAATTACTACAGCAACGCGTGGTCGGAACCGCTAGTGTATTATATAAAACGATTCGAAACACGCAACGAATTCATTTTATTTCAACCTGTTCCACTTTTACCCCTACAGGGTTATCCATCAACAATTTTGTTGTGTCACAACGCACATTCTCTGCTACATTGTTTTACAAGTTGCTATGTGCTAAAATATGGATGCAGCGACCTGTAAACAGGCGGAACTGACTGTTTCGGATAATACTCGCTATATTATGAGTATTAGGAATTTCAATAGTGAGTAAATTGAGTGAGCTGGAGCGCTAGCTAGACGTGAATTTGTATCTAACATTTGATAAAGAACACTCACCGGCACGGAAGCTTTTTTTATGTTACGAGATGGCAAATAAGCTTGCGGCCCACCTGATGTTAAGTGGTTACCGCCGCCTAGACACTTGCAATATTAAGTGTAAATCACTTAACACCGCAAGTGCGTTTGCCATCCTGGGGACTAAGATGATATGCCCTCCATGCCCAGTAATTACTCTGGCTACCTTTCCCTTCAATCCGAAACACAGCGAACTGATTCACGGCAGAAATAAGAAAGGCCTACCTACCCAGACGACCCTACATATGGGTCAACCACCTAGTGCTTGGCCAAGCTAAGTTGTCGATATTGTTAATGTTCAATATTTTTAGTCACTTAAATTAATACCTGTAGTATATGTTACCTAATGTCTTAAAGTGGTTTTTAATGTCCGTGAAGTTTTCGGTGCTGTCTGAGCTATTCTGGACCGCAGACTGACTTGCGTGCCTTTAAATTTACATCCACTATATTTCTTCTTATTGTACGCTCGTTGACATTAACATCTCTGCTGTTTTGTGAAGTTTTTGAAAGAAGGATTTAAAATTTTAAAAGCACGCTAGCGAACCTCTAACAAACTTCTGGAAGGTATTTCTTATTATGCATTTTTTTTTCTTAATGAATATTTGTACCTTTTTCTTTGTTTCTTACTAGTAATAACAATGTGCAAACAAAATACTATTTTATTCCTCTTTACTGAGAATAATCCCATTTAACACAAACGTATAATTTGTTGTTGGGTTTGAAAATCACACGCCGTCCAATCCCCCTACTGACCCATGCGGTTCACCTTAACTCGCATTTAATTTTAAAGCTGCTCTTTATGATTGGACGTTGGTCATCTAACCGAATGGAAATACTGGAAATTCATGTGGCGTTTTACGTGTTAACAAGGCATGTACAAGTAACATACAGGTTACCTAAGTGAAAACTTATACTAATGTTAATTATGAATTTATGATACTTTAATTCGGTATTTATTTAATTAAGATTATATAATGTATGAAGTCGATAGCTGGCGCCGCGGTAGTTCGTTCTTCGTAATGATTATGAAAGCTAAGCTACCAATTCAGCGGTCGGTACGCGGATGGGTGATCGAAAACTTATCAACTTGATTTTCCTCAGTGCTTTGGAAGACACATTAAGCTGGTGATACTGGCTACTGATGGCACTGACCCCAAATAAATTGTGAACAAAATGAAGTCGCCATTTTTGTATATGCACCTAGAACTTTTAAAATACGCATCGGATTTCAATGCGGTTTCCAGCAATAGGTAGAGTGCTTTAAGGGGAAGGTAAAATATATAATGTTATAAGCATAAAAGAAGAAAAACACCGAGAAATTCCATGCTAAGCTGGGCCTGTTCGCTAATAATTTTATAGAATATATATTAAAAATTATATAGATAAAAAAAATGCACAAGAAATAGTCTTTATCGATATAACAATAAAGTCCATAAGTCGTTCATCTAGGATATTAAAAGACCTTAAGAGAAATTCATTCTTTACCAATAATATTATACCGGTACCAATAAATATCTCACAGAGACTTATTATGATAAATCTGTATCGATTCTGCCTTACTCACTGTGACGTTATTATCACAACGAACTATGGGGAATTTTCTAGAAATAATTTTGATTTTATATACGCAAAAGATCCATTTACGTGATTGAATATAGATTACAAAAACGGCCAAAAGCTAAACGAATATGCATTAACCTACTTATTGCTCGATATATTTTTATATTGCTTTGGAATATTTTTGCATAATGGTCCTAAGCCATTGTACATTTGTATTGCAATTTGAAGCTAATCAAATAGCCATTATACCTTTATATTGTTAATTCGAGATTTTGTATTCGGGAAATAATTCATCGAGTATTCAAAAAAAATAATATGTGAGCGATAATAAATGACTAGTTGCAAATTTCAAGTATATGAGTATCCTACATAGTATTTCTACTGGTACTTAGTCTAGATTATATACTGGTGTTTATAGACTATTCAAAACGGAGCGTGAAATACTAATGCTCCTTCTGCGCTTTTCTGAACCTCTCATTACAAAAGAAATCAACATTTTAGGAGGCACATTCCCGACAGGATGGCATCAAAAACGCTGCCCAAGTTTGGATTATGTTATAATTTTTAGACAGTGCCAAGCTTTTCGTAGAGGGTTTTAGTCGATAGGTATATATAGTGAGGATGGCTCACTAGCCTTTATAGTCTCTAAGGACTCCAACCTCTGTAAGCTGATCACTTTGTTACTACCCATTCTTTAGAACCATATCATAGCCAGCGCTTTTCCAATAATAGTTATGTTCGAACTATGTAAGAATGATTATTATGACATGGCAACAAGCTATTAGCCTATTTCTAGGACTAAGTACCACTTCATACCAGTCATCAACGTAGGTATTAAACGTGAAAATATTATTCTGGATAAATAAATTACGTACATACATTAAGTCACACCTTTCTCCCCTAGGCAGAGGTCTCTTTTTCCACTTGCTACGATCCTTACTTATTTCTTTCGCTTCATCTAAGTGTGTGATGAGATCACAGTTTTCTTACATGGTTGGTGATTATGAGTACTTTTGACCTGAGTTTTAGGATGATTCGATTGATGACATTTAGAATATTTTCAATTTAATAGGCAAACGTTTTCATAGGTCTTTCCTGTCCCACCCTAGTAACGTTGTGGGGAAACTTTTTCGGCGGGTGTGTGGCTTTTGATGTCAAGTGTGTCGCCTTGGCATTCAAAGTTACATGTCATCCTCAAGTTGTTTTTGTTTTCCCACCACGGCTAGTTCCGGACGGCCCTTTTCAGCGCCACGACCGCACCCGAAGTCCGCCGGCTGCGGTCCGATGGCTGCTCCCGGTGTCCTCATCAGGAGGACGCGCCAGGTCGAGCAGCCGTCGGTGAGGAGGCGGCCTATAATGTCGGCGTCGGCCAGCGGCCCACAGGGGCTGGCGTTAGTCGGTACCCCTGTGGGCTGCTGGCCACCAATTGGTGCACAAGGAATGCCTAGACAGGCAGCGTTGGGACGGTCTCGGTGTAGTTGCGCTCATGTGCGCAGATCCCGAGCCGTCCCGCAATAGCGCACTGGAGGTCAGGCCGGGGAGGATGTTTAGTGGGTATGGAGGGAACGCCTTTACCTCGAGTCCCACATATAGCCTTGGCACCACCCCGCAGGCATTTGACCTCCCCGACAGCAAAAAAAAGGGCTTTCCTGTCCCGAATCTCCACTTACTTCCGGAATTGGAAGTAAGTGGAGATTCGGGACAGGAAACCCCTTTTTTTTTGTCGTCAATCCACTTTCAGTCATCCTTTCCACTTAATCAAACCATTTGAGAACCCCATTCTCTATTCTTGTAACTATGTCTTCTCTCTCGTATGACGTCATGCTTCATCACCATTCACCTGGCATGCTCATAATTTTCTTTAGGGTCGGTGAAATAAGTTTTCTTTTTTCACTATCCTTGATCAGACATCATCTCAACATTATCCACCCTTCTTCTTTCACCAATGGTCTTTCTCACAGTCTCCATATTTTCTTCGGTCTTCCTCTCCTTCTCTATTTATTCTCATTAGGATAAATAAAATCAAATTTTAAATTCAGATACGGAATCCCAAAAACCATTACTCGCAAATCGTTTACGTAATAAATATTGACGATCGCATTGTTGACAGCTCGGAATATTCTAAGGAACAGCTAGTCACGGTGAACGAGTTGCGATTGTGATAAATTGCTTGTCTAATATAGCCCAATCGCTTCACGCCCTAACTATAATTTGTTAAGTTCACGACTTCACAGACATGGGTGTAGTAAAAGCGTACAAAGCCCGTTTTCAATATAACTTTTGGGTTTGGACGTTTATTAAATACAGCTCGCAGTAATCCCAGCTTAAGAATAGTTTGCTCTATAATTTACCTGCTAATTTAGGCTGTTGCTGACTCTGCGGTAAATGATAATGTAAATATTTTACTGCATAAAGACGTAGACAAACGTTCTTTATATCGCTTGAAATGTGATACAGACGGGGTAAGAAAAGGTTAGCCAGTGATGCCGGCAAAGTAGAATAGCATCACCCCATATTCTCCAATGGGTGTCGTAGAAGCCGACTAATGGATCAGCAAAGGGGTATTGACCACCTTATACTCCGTTCACCAATCCGTATTGAACAAGCGTGCTGGACTATTGCCTATACCTCATTCGATGACAAGGAGAGGCCTTGTGTCCCAACAGTGGATCTGAATTATTAAGGCTGCTATAATGAAGAAAAGATTTGTCACATTCAAGTCAAAATTTGCTTGACAACTTTTCAAACGAATCAGAATATCACGTTAACTTTTGCAATAAGCTATATCAATGTATGAGACAGACAATCGAATAAAACTTTTGATATAAATTTCGTAATGACTGTTTTAAAAAGATTTAATGCTGATATCTTGATAGGCCTCCCATAACAACAGCGTTTCTGTGACGTTATGACACAGAAGCAGATGCATATGAAGGCAGTACCTTTTGGCCATGCACAAGACTTTTTTTCTTATCTTCTCTTCTTTTCATTTTGTAGGTACCTACTGTGCTTTTTTTTCTTTTTTGTTATCATTGTTATTATTATTTTACTTTATAGCGTTTTCTTTGTTGTCTTTATGGTGACCAATAAATGTAATTTTCTTCTTTTAAATCAATCTAGATTATAGGTCAAATGTTCATACTATAAACGTGGAATGCTGAGTAATTTAAAGTGTAACACATAGATTTATTGGAGTTTCTCCCGAGTTCTTGTTGTAAGAGCGCGTGTTGAGAGACTCCATTTTAACCAAAATCTACCGTACATTTTTTTTTGTAACAATATAATTAAATTTTTACTTGACATTGGCAAAATGCATAATCTTTAAGATTTGCGAATGCCATTAATTAAAAATAGATCGATAGATTTATTTACTGACGTTTATAGATTACTAACATTATAAACGTGAATGTTTGTATGGAAGGATGTGTGTTTGTTACTCTTTCACGTAAAAACTACTCAATTGACCTTAATGAAAATTTACACTAATATGGCTCGTACATTAGTAAAACATATAGGCTATTATTTATTAAACTAATCCTGTGCAGACGAAGTCGTGGGCAGAAGCTAGTGCCAAATAAAATTAGAACCGAATCCAATTTTTAAAAAGCCTTTTATGTTTGTCCCACCAGCTTGTAATAGAGCATTCCACAGTTTTATAATTTATAGAGCGAACGACTTATGAAACAATTCAGTGAAATCTTTGAAGTATCTGGTCTACGGTTACTTAATCGTATTATGTTTTTGTCTCAGTACTTATCAATAGTTGTTCGCTAGTTCGGTAGGAATAATTAATCTCTCTATTTGAATTGAATATTATGAAGATAATTTAAATGATACGAGTATCAAATAGCATTTGTCTCTAACGACTATATTCAAGTGCTTAAGAGGCCGCTTTAAGTTCATGTCATCTGTGTGATCTATACTTTTTTATATTCAAACAAATGTTACATTGATTCATGTCATCTACCTTTTTACCAACTTAAAATACATCACGAGTTTTTGACACGGTTATTAGATCTTTCATTTTCTTTAAAGTACTTAGCTTGTTCCTAACATTTCTGGCGACCGTGACAGGGCCCTTGTTTCGAAAAATTATACCCCCTTGAAATACAGGGTGGTTTAGAGTTACAACTGTAGGTATTAATGTTTATTTCTAGTTATTATTATTTCTCTGGCCCGGGAGGATGTTGAGAATCAACCTTTTTGTTATTACTTGCTGTGCTCTATATTTTTTTATATTCAAACAAGTGTTATATTGATTTATGTCATCTTTCTTTTTACACAAAAAATACGTCACGAGTTTTTCACACGGTTATTAGATCTTTTATTTTCTTTAAAGTACTTAGCTTGTTCCTAACAATCTGGCTTGTACAAGAGAAGCGGAGCGGAGTTCATATCGTCTTGCTCATACAAAAGACTAGCTGGTCGAATTCCAGCTCCAACTAATGTTGTGTTTCTGTCGTAAAGTTGCCAATGCTTTACGGCGTAGGGATTGGGGCTAGAGTCAACACACCAGTGTATAGGATATAGCACAATACTCTGTGGCTATGGTGACTGTTTATCATCAGGCGCCTGTATACTTTTTTAGTTATATTATACTTTATCATTTAGTATAAAAACACCGCGAGATTATGATGAGGTTTAAACAGCTACTTGATTGCAAGTATAAAGCTTTAAGTCTTTGTCGATAAATATAAAACTAAGTCGTTATCTGCGTCGATCTATTTGTGCAATGAATAATAATATTATACACCATATTTTTATTTAAATACATATAAAATATTTCGTGAAATAAAAATATTCCATGAACATAATTATTATTTCGTAAATTCGGGGCTTTTTGCATTACTGCGACCTATAAAGGTCTATTGTGACTAGCCTACAAGTAAGTCCTATTGAGGCCTTACATGTACTCCTTTAGCTGGATACTATCTAAAAAGGATAAGATATTCCCAGCTTCGATAGTTTTGATATCGTCTGGGTCAAGAATGTGTCTCCCTAAGTGTCGGCTTCTTTTGTGAATGAGAGCCTCACAAGAGCATAGGAGGTGCATGGTGTTTCATGCTCCTCAATCTGCAAGCATCAGTATCTTTTAGTGAACATTATATTTATATTATAATTCCTTTTAAGATGTAGCTATGAATAATATTCACAATTGTGTTAGGTTTTTCTGTTAAAACTTTTTGGTTTTTTACTGAAAAAACGATGTTTTGTAATAGAATCGAAAAAAATCACTTAGGATTCCTACTAGGTTCTCATTTCAGTAACGGTATATAATTAAAATCTTAAAAAATGTTAGAATGCTTAAAATATTAAAAATAAATTAACTTTCACTTAAAATAATGTTTTCCGTGGTTCTAAAACAACGATACGCTAGTGCATTTTACTAAAAATACTTGGTATGAATGATAAAATATTACTAAGGAAAACAGATAATATAAGAAGGAACGAAAACTAAATCCAAAAAGAGTTTTATTCGCGTTACAAATTTAAATTTTCTAAGTGTCCTGCAATCTACAATAGTAGTGGTAGTATTACATTTTTTTCATTATTAATAATGAAAAAATATAAGACTGAACATTATATCGCTAAAAAGGTCCTATCTTACATATTAAACTTAAAATCACTCACTATAACATCACCTCTCTTCGCAGTAATTTCGAAAATGGAACTTTGCTCTGGCACGTACGATCCACAACACCGAACTAAGAGAAGTTTGTCCAAAGACTGGTGAACTAGCATTTAAGGGTTGCTCGTTACAAATTACATAGAAGCTCGTGCCTGCCGGAGACGGCACGCCATGATGCATATTGAAAGTCAGTTTCTTATCTTTTTTCTTCAAAAGAACTGAATTTATAACACAATAGGAAAGTAGATACAAAACGTTGGCAGTTCATTTGTTACAGGTAACTAGGCCGTTCGGAATATGACTATTTTTTAATAGCGCGAAATTCATCCATCAATAAAGTTCTTTGATGGATTCACGAAGACTTTGTTTACATAATTTGTTAAAAGAATAGAACTAAGTTAACCGTTTCAATTTAACCTTTTTTTTATGGAGTTCAATATTGTTAAAAGATAGATTAACTACCTATTTACTATGCTGAAATGATGATTATGTGATATTATATAATTAATTTAATTTTTTAAGTATACTTTTGTTACTGGTGGTGTTATTGTTATTGGAGTGCAGTGAGGAAAGATTTATTATAATTTCTCTTTTTTTTTTCTTTTCTTCTCTCATCTGCATATTTGGCACACCAGACAAATCTCCGTGATTTTTGTTGTGCTAATAATTTTGTACTTATAATTTTCTTTTTAATAAATAAATTAAAAATAAATAAATTAAAAAAAAAGAAGTAAAATTCATAGTGAGAATTTTCAAATCAGAGGATAGCGGCAATAGCGGTGTATAATTGTGAAATAAATTAATGTAGCCCTATAAATATAATACGCTTATTCGGGTAGGACGGTATGGTATGCACACGGTGAATTAATGCACAACAACTATGTCTGTAAGATTTATTTTCATTTGTTTTGCAATAATTTATTCAAAATACTATACCGTGTACAAATACAAAATGTTACTCGTATTTTGTTTGTAAATTGTGAATATTCATACCATTGGTTAAGGTATGTCAATTAAAGCTTACATTATTACGTATTTACCTACGAACATTCTAAAATATTAAAATAAAAACCCTTTTCCAGAAGCAGATAGGGGAAAAATTGGGGTATTTTATTGTCGGTGTTTGCCTTTTCAATGTTTAACGTTCACTTTGATTAAAAAGTTTTGCTTTAAATTTTACTGATAAAGTTCAAATGTTAAATGAATAGCTACGTGATGGTATCGGTAAATGGTGTTGCCGGTGAGTGAATGAACATTAATGTACGTCTATCATTTTATACTATTATTTTGCCATTACACTTCGAAAAGTTTCTTCCTGTGTCGATTTTCCTCAGGTTACCATTAAATTCAAACTTAAGGGAAATTAAAGTAGATAAAAATAAAGATAACAACAAAATTATGCTCAAATACCTACATAAATATATATGTAGCTGAATTTAGAACAGAATTACTTTTGAAGTCAAGATAAATAATTCGTTTTTGACATTAATTCTTAAACAAATTGCGACGAATGACTTTCATGTACCTACTTCAAATATTTAGGGTATCGGCAAAATCAAAATAATTGGAAATCTAAAAAAAATATCTGGAACGAGGACTAAGCAATCCGGAAGGGCCGCGTGGTTCGATTGATTGAACTACAAAGGTTTTTTGGGTTACCATTGATCTCAGGACGAGCATTTAAATATTTCTGGTTCTTCAAACCATTTGGGATTAAATATTTCAAGTTGAATCGTTATTTACGAGACATCAAGGATTAAGGACTTCCGATTTCTTTTGGTTTGATTTCATCTCGCGCGGCGTTTAATTTTTATGTGTATATACTCGTATATAATTGGTCATAAAATTTTTCAGTATTTTCAGTACAGTATTTAGATTACAATAGGCGATATAGATAAATGGTGAGAATAGTTTTAACATATCAAATACACAAAAAATATTTATTTAAAATATTTATATTAAATTTGATTGTCATTGTATAAGATTTTCTATTCCGTATGTGTATGTGATATTCTGTTCCGTTTGAAATGAAATCTGCTGGCACAAGCTAAAGATGACTTTTACATTATTCTACACACGACTATATAAGATTAAGCGTTCAAAAAATTTACGTTATAAGGCTGTTATTATACAATGCGTCCCAGGCGCGCGGACGGGACGCGTGCTATGAAAATGTATCGCGCGCCCACTATAATAACAGCCTAAGCGTGCAAAATTTAAAAAGGAGTCTATACGATTGTTTTGAAGCGGCCGTCAATCACAGCCTGGCACGTTTTACAATCTCATAATATCAATACTCGTAGAACAATTACCTACTCTCTTTGTTATTTTATTTACGTTAATTTCCGAACATTGAGTATTCATAAATTTATTATCATTACAGCCAATTAAAGCTGTTCAAACCGAACATTTTCGTGACATAATAGATTTTATCTACACTCATGTCATAATATTCGAATTACGATATCAAAGGTGAACATAAAATGACATACTTTTTAATACAGATAATCAAAATTAAAATTTAAAAAAACAACCTGTAACATAATGATCATTATAACACCGGTTCGACTCATTATGATACAGTTATTTTTCTTAAATACTCGGGAAGGCAAAGGGATCTAACCCATACAAAAAAATAATCTGTTGTTTTATTTGAATTTATGTATGAGTGTAGATAAAGTAGTGTATGCAACTGCATATAACACGGGTATTAAAACACTCGTTACTATTATGAAACTCGCTACGCTCGTTTCATAAACTCACACTCGTGTTTTAATACCCTTCATTATATGACAGTTGCATAAACTACTATAATTAACCCGTATCTGTAGCTCATGACCTATCGCGATTGTGGCTACGATTGCTACACAGCGTTGACGTCATTTGCGTATTGTATATGTAGTACTGAGAATCTACTATATACTCGTATATTATAGGAATGGTAAAATACAAAATTTTCATTACAGTTCATTTTATTACCTACAGAATTTAATGATTTCGGTTAATTTCAGATAATCTATACATAGTTTAAAATGAAATATCTCTATTTGTATGTGCACTTAGAAACTACGAAATGGATTTCAATGAGGTTTTCAGCAATAGATAGAGTGCTTCAATAGAAAGGATAATATATATAATACATGCAATGTGCATAGGAGAGAAAATCAGAGAAATTCCGTACGATTTAACTAGCAATAAGTGTAAAACACAGCAAACTGACTACGCAAAAATTAAAGGAATGAAATTTGTTAAAATCGGGGCTTACAAGGTAAAATCGACGCCCCCTATTATTAAAATCGGTTAAAATGTAGCCTATATTACCTTACCCGGATCTTAATAACGAGCTGATTAACACTTTATTTATCTTAATCGAATGAATAGTTTTGGATCTACGGAGGAACATACGTAAATAGGAACATAAACTGCTAAAATCATAAAACTTCTTTTGGCTTCTCGTAGCCGGTAAAAGAATAGAATAATTCTCATATACCTAATTTTAAAAGTTTGTTGAATTCTTGTTCAATTTATATTGCCCTGTAATCATATCTTATTAACTATTATCTTTTATCTACCAAGTTATAAGCTATGGGAGTATGTCTATCTCGCTATATTAACTTCTTACGAAAGCCTGTTACTATAACAATAATGTTAAAATTATTGCTGTCTATAGGTAGGTAGGTAGTGATAATATAACTATCACTTAGTGGTTAGGTTCTTGGTGAAACTCATATACCTAACTAAGTACATTAAAAATTATAACAAAAGTGTTTACACTATTAACATGCTAAGAATAGCGTGATAGCTTATTGTCACGCTGGTGAAAATATAGTCATCGTAAATGTATAATAAAACTGATTACCCCACCTCTTGAGTAAATTGCTGTAAGACGAAATACAAATGCATAGGTAAATTGGGAACGAAAATCTCTGACTGAAGTATCCTGTCTTTTTTCAACGTAATCGATGTTCTGAAAGTTATATCACTTTCCAAACACAGTGTACAGTGTCTACATTATACGCTAAAGTCAAAGGGAATAAGGAAAGAAATCGTAAAGGAAAAAATCCTTTCTATTATTCAAAAATACTTTTCAATGGAATAGTTTCGTATTTTTTTTTATCTTCTGACTGACACACGTATCGATTAAGGTAGGGCTGACAAACTAGGCTTTCTGTTTGATAGGTGTGATTTACGTTGGATTTACGAAAGAAATTGTATCATAAATTTAAATTTGAAGTATCACGTCTTAAAGTTGCAGTAGAGGAAATAGAGTCATTTGTAAAAATTATATTAGGTCCTAAAGAAGAAACTTATTCATGTATTGAATTTTAACTCATTGAAAATATTCCTAACAATGTACATAACAATAATTAACTTTATAATACTATGTGATATACAAATCTTTGAAGCGTGGTGTCGGAAGTGGAACGCGCAGGCAGGTATACTCGATTTCTGTTTGAACGGAGACCGAACTCGGCCACCGTTAGACTAATGACGTGAACCCACTCCTGGCACAAGTGCAATAGCTTTGTTGTAGGGGTTGTGGTTGTGGCATAGCAGAAAATTGATATTATACTTTAAAAAAATCAGCCTTTCAGGCAGATAGAATAAAGAAGAGAGCAATGCAATAAAATACGTTGCTCTTGTAGTTAAAAGCATCCCTCCTGTACGTATTAATATTTGGCATTGCTGATGGCTTATCGAAGGTAAGGAATTTAGTGGATTCTCTAGCCGCTAGATACTTGAGTTTAGTGGATTCTCTAGCAGCTAGATACTAGAATTAATTGGATTCTTTAGCCGCTAGATACTAGAGTTTAGGCTTTAGGGTAAACTTGGCATCACAGGGGCTGGCGTTAGTCGGTAGCCTAGAGTTTAGGCTTTAGGGCAAACTTGGCATCACAGGGGCTGGCGTTAGTCGGTGGCCAGCAGCCTGTGGGCTGTTGGCAATTGGTGCACAAGGAGTGCCTAGACGAGCAGCGTTAAGACGGTCTCGGTGTAGTTGTGCTCACATGCGCAGATCCCGAGCCGTCCCGTAATAGCGCACTGGAGGTCAGGCCGGGGAGGACGTTTAGATGGTATGGAGGAAACGCCTTTAGCTCGAGTACCACATATCCCCTGCGGTTGGCACCACCCCGCAGGGACGATGCGTAAATGCATTTGACCTCCCCGACAAAAAAAAACGTGGCATAGATGGCTTTTTAGTCGACTGATACCTAAGGGATATGTCTGTATACCTGAAGTAGCGTGACGACGTGTGTGGGCTCGTCGTCTGCTGGTTTGGTGTTGTGCTTTGTGAAGGCGTGAGTGTGCGGTTGAAATGTAGGAAGTACAATTAGGGAGTGCAACAATGCTCCTAATTGGGTCGTATTGGTCAGGCAGGTAATTTCTAGGTCTTCGAAACGCGGGGCATTCATCACTGAATGGAGTGTAGTCCACTAATAGAAAAGATAGGTGAGTGCAGGGGTACTTTGAGAGGGACGTCTTCGTATTGCAAGCGTCTATATGCTCAACAATTACCCATGAGTTGAACTTTCAAGTCTTATCTATAAGCGGGTAAGTTCTACGTTGACTGCGTAGTATAATAATTGTAGGTATTAAAATTTTATTACTCATTTTTTTGTAAACTTTGCCATCTCTATATATTCACAGTAAATTTTATTTATTAAAAATTTTAAATATTATGTTTTTCGATCCTATATCAAAACTTCTATGACGAAGCCAGCATCCATCTATTAAGCGGATTATTCCGAATATGCTAGGTAAGTGGTGAACCTGTCAATATGGCTTAGTTATTTTATAATAACAGAAAACTTGCTTTGTGAAAGCAATCCACAATGTAAACTGTAGCTTGACGTAATATTAAGCAGCGCTGAAATGATAATTTTGTGTATTTTATAATTTTGTGTGAGAAAGATAACGGAAACAAAATTACATGTAATATACTGGATGTAAAAGACATGAACAGTCAAACGAGAACCATGTATTCTACACATCAAAATAAGACATATTTCAAAAAAAATATTGCTGGGAAATTATTTTTATTTTTTGGTGTTAAAAAAAATTGCAAATTGTACCGCGCAATGTAAAGGGCTCAACTCGCACGCAACTCGCAAAACCGCGATAATTTTGACAGAAGGCGGCACCGTTCGTTAGTGTCCGTGCGCATCGACTGAGCTACATTGAACGCTAACGTTTTGAAGCCATTTTTTGTTATGAAATACTTAAAAAAATTAAAATGTTTCTTTGGACAATAATTAAAAAATAACGTATAGAATACGAATTCATAAAAAAATTAAAAAAAAATGACTTTGACCTTCAATAAAATCGTAACTATCAATTTCCCAGGTATAGTTTAAAGGAAAAAAAATGTTATGATGGTGAGCAGAATACATGGTTCTCGTTTGACTGTTCATGTCTTTTATATCCTGTATAAAAATCTCTTGTCATGTTTGTGGTCGCACTGTTTCAAAACGGCTCTACCGATTTTTATGAAATAGTAAAAAGTAGGTGTGAGAATAGATTGTAAAGTATATTTCATACTGCTAAAAAGAAATATGGCAGAAAAAAGTCTGCGAGGTCAGCTAGTTATCGTAGAAATTCTTCTGTTCGTGTGTTTGACCTAATTTTTTTCAATGGAAAACAATTTCACGCCATTTTGAATACATATGATTTTAATTCCTTAGAAAGTATTCATGCTTTTATATTAAGTTTTTTATTATTTTTTTATGATTTTAGGGATATAATATAATTTGACACATTTATAAGGCTTATTGCTGTCATAGAACATCTAAAACTTCGCCAAAAGGTCTCACATGTACAACGCAAGTTGCCTAAAAAGATTGGACTATATATTTTGGCAAATCTTAAGGGAAACTCAGGCAAATAAAGCTAATGATCCCAAAAGGTGCCAGATGTGTCCATCACGACAGACCGATAAACAAGTTACACTTGTGATAGTTAAAATAAATATATATCTTTAGAATATTATGTACCTTATTGTGCTCACTGTACCTACTAATGATAATGATGCAGAGATTAATGCATCTAAGATTAACCTAGAATATAAATATTTTGTTAACTTTTTCTGAAATGAAAAAATCGTTTTTTTGAAATGCTCTATAAATATGACAAAAAAATAATACGATATGGATTTCGATATGGATTCTTATATCTCTTCACAGTAAGATCTAAAAACATAACTTCAAATATTTTTTTATTTATTTAGATATAAATTACTGGTTTAATTCATAACTAATACCGAGTCTGTGAGACCGACGTCCGTGTAACACTTTTCCACCCCCATGACGAAGAGTTAAATCGCTGGCTATAAAATTTAAAGTTTGACACAAAGGATTACTCCAACGTAAATAATGTTGTTTTCAAACACAGCTGAAAACAATATATAATTAGGAAAATTTTGTAAAGTTGCTGCTATTGTTGTAGGGTCACACTTACCAGCTTGGAACCTAATCGCCTCTTTTTGCTATGAACAAGAGGCGATGTGCTACATTCCGTAGCCGTTTCGTAGCGATCATAGTAAAAAATATCTTTTCTATAACAATAATAATTATTATAATAGCCAAGAGTCTCGATAAACACCTTAAGTGGCTCGCGTTAGGTGGTTGGATCAAGAGTCAGATGCAGAAGGCAGTACTTCTGGACACGGCCCGTATAGTGAGAAGGTTCCTGTCTCTGGATCCTTAATCACCGGTAGCCTGGACCGGGACACTGATCTTGCTACCGATGGGGAAATGCATTTTTATATTTTTAAATTTTATATTTTTTAGTGTTTATACATTGTAAAAAAATTATATTTAGAAATATAATTTTGTATGTATTTTAAATGAAATAAAGGAATTATAATAATAATAAAATATTCCCACGCTCACACCAATTATCTAGCCCCAATTAAGTAAAAAATAAGAACATGTTCTATGGATACTAGATAGCGTAGCAAATTACTTTATGTACATATCATGTTGGATTTATTCGTAATTATGTATTATATATACATAAACTATACAGTTTATGTATGTAATTATAATATTTATGGATGTATTTATATACCTCATTTGCATTTTGTTAGTCGCCTACACTACAGTATGGAATAATTTTATTTTTGCGTTTACAAACGCGTAAATATTAATACTAGACAAATGCACTGAAAAAAATCGACTTGCCTCAGGCGGGACTCGAACCCACATCTTCCACAATCCGGGCGGATGCGTTGACCAATTATGCCACCGAGACACTGCTGTTCGCTGTCGAAATTTGTCAGTGCTTGGTGCTTATGTTTTTATGGTAAACATTGTTTCATCAAATCTTTGAAATTTGCACTTATAAGACCCGAACGAAATATTTTTGCAAATATTTGACGCTCAGTTAAGATGAAACTACCTTACATTATGGAATAATTTTATTTTTGCGTTTACAAACGCGTAAATATTAATACTAGAAAAACTACTACTACAATTAAGTTAAGACGCCGTCGTGGTGGAGTGGTCAGTATAGCTGGCTTCACATCAAGCGGTCCGGGTTCGAATCCTGGTAGCAGCAAATGTTTGTGTGACGAACACGAATGATTGTTTGCGAGTCATGGTTGTTTATATATTTAATTAAGTTTATTTATAAAAATATCTGTAATTATTATGTATATTAAAAAAAAAAGTCCGTTATCTAGTATCCGTAACACAAGTTCTTAATGATACTTACTGCGGGCTAGATAATTGGTGTGACCCATGAATTTTTGTAATTATAATTATAATAATTATTATAATATATTTCCTATTATAATAATTATTATAATTATAATTACAAAAATTCATGGGTTGAATGGAAGAGATCTGTCTTAGGAATAAATACGCCCTTAGAAACTATGTATTATTTTAAGTTATTCAATGTATTTTTCAATTACATTAAAGAGTAAATAAACATAATAATCTAAATCTTTCTAAACTTAAAATAAATATATAAAGAAGCATGACTCATGAAAAAATGTCAGTGTTCATCACAAAAACATTTGCCACTACCAGGATTCGAACCCGGACCGCTTGATGTGTAGGCAGCTATACTTACCACTCCACCATGAAGGCGTTGCCACATTGGCACCAGGGTAGAGGAATTTGATCTGTTTTTTTTTGTCTAAGCTTAGTTGGTACCTTCTGTCTTAAGCCCATCTGGCTGCCTTCTCTTGCTAGATGCAATACAAAGCTACTTAACGAGTTTATTACGCTATTATCTGTGGTGTTACTAACCACTTCACTACAATGGCGTGAAACAAATTGATATACTATACATAACTGTAAGATTATTGTTGTAATAAACTTTAATAAACAAATTAATAAATCTTCTTTCCGCTAGGAGCGTTAATCAGATTACCCATACATACTAAGTCCAATTATATTTTGTACACTTAAACCTGACGCAAATGGAACACACACACAAATGGTACGATTTCATTACATTCTTCATCTCACACATATAATATTGAAAGAAAAAACGTATTCAGAAAGTAATATAAAAAATAAACTTATCTCTAAAAGAAATCTTATCGTTTAGAGATATATTATATGTAATATAAGGCCAACATCGGCTACATAATATAAAATGAATGCTTCTGGATATATATATTAAACCCCGTGGGTTTTGGAATTCCGACCAATAAATTCCTTGATAATGTTCCAGATTGAGTTCAATCTTGAATTTTACTAGTATAAATGCTCCAAAAGCACTTAGTGGGTTTAACATAGACGCTCAAACATTCTTTAGAATTGAAAGCATTATTTGACAGTGTATTTCCAGACCACAAGCAATTTTGTCCGTTACAAACTTTATGTATACCTATATACTTAACTTATTTTTATTGCTTAGTCTTTTCATTATTTTGATAAAATATTAAAAGATTGGTTGTCTCAGTATTATTTTATCTATGTATTGTTTTAAATTTACCTGGTCACTATACTACTTCATCATCGTGAAAAATTGGTATAAATCTCGTTTTCTCATATTAAATTATTATTATCTAATAATTACGAGTACAATTGAATATTAATTTATTTATGTTTTTGAAAAAATTCACTGATTCAGACTCTATTAATCCGTCGGTATTGAAAAAACACTCAATTAAGTACTAGAAAATAAGGTTTTTATTCTATTTAAGTTTACTCTTGGTCTGGTGGTTCACCAACCAGTTTTAGACCGAGCACGTTGATAGAGAACTTAATGTAAGTGCGCTTATCTAGCTACCCCCGTTTTTTTGTTACGTATAGGACTAATGCACTTACTCACCATCCCTACAGTAGGATACCACTGTAGAGGTATATGGGTTTCAGATAAAGGTCTCCATCTCAGATCATTTATATGATCTGAGGTCTCCACTATTTTCCCACTGAACATCCTCTCCGGGCATCCTGCCCAAAATAGCTCATACCAATCAGTCTCTGGTGAAAGGAATACCAATATTCTAGAAAAATAAATAATCTTTTCAAGTTTAAATCTACTTTATGGCATAAATCTAACTAAAATGCAAGTAACATTAATTGCGTTGTCAAAAGTGTCGAATTTATTATCTCTACCAACTTACGAAGAGATACCTAATAATTAAAGTGTAACCAAATTCGTTCTTTCAAATATTCGATAGCGGCGAAACGAGCATCATAATTTCTTATTTGAAATAACTAATAAAATGAAGTGGGTATTGAATAAATATGAATTTTCCCTAAATTCTTATATGTTTAGAGATTTGTAAATGGCATTGATTGGTTAGACTGTAAACCTTCCAACAAACAAACAGATAAAGGTTTTTCTTACCTACCGACACACTTATCTCGCTATTTTGATCTCATTCTTGTTTAAACTAAACATTATAAAAGTAATTTAAACCAACCATTAGAAACTAAATCAGTAGATAAAAGTGATTTTCACGAATTCAAGCCAGATTGAAACACGTTCAATAGACATGGGAAATTTGTTAGAGCTACAATGTTCTGACTGATTTGATTAAATTCTAGCGTTGAAATCAATTAACGGGTTAAAGGGTTCGGTGTCAACATCACACTAATTATCAAATATATTATATTTGTACCGGTGTATAAGTTCTTACCTTGTTTTTTCTATAATATTTTAAAAGATAGTGACATGGATGGAGACTACGTTCACCTGGAACCTGGAACCCTTAAATACTGAAGACCCAGATGTCTTTATTTGGCTACCGGAATTATTAAAAGGAAAAAAACAATTTGTAGCCTAAGTTCGATAATATGTAATAGATGTTGTTACGTATTAACGAGAAACAAAAGACTAGAACAAGTTGTTAAGTTCTTCTTAGTCTTTGAAACTACTTATAGTTGAGTTGGAATAGCAATCGCCTGGATAACGTAAAATTGCGGGTTTGGATCTCTCGCCTCTTACAAAAAATCTAGTCCCGAAATAACCAGCACATTTTTAAAGTGTCTCTTCATCGAGTTTCTTTGATTTTCTTTTGGGACGATATTAAACTTATTTTTTAGGGATTTTAAAAATCTGTAAAAAACTCTTTGTAATCTCACTGCTTAAATTTTTAATGACATTGGTAAAATATAATCGTATGTATAGAAAATATTATTTTTTTAACCTCATTCGGGTTTGTTTAACACATACAGGAAGCCAAAATGTTGAAGAGACTCAAAAGGGTCGAGGACTCTGACCAGCTCCTACTGAGTAGAAAGTGACCACCCATGAATTGACGTTGACTTTTAAGTAACACTTTTTAAAAGATTTCGAATACAGCTATTAGCGCAACCCTATTTAAAAAATTATCTCACTCACCAGTAGAATGTCAAATTGCCACATAACATATCCAGAAGGAGTTTCCCAACTTTGCTTCTTCGAAATTCCGAAAACACCGTCAGTCCCGCACGGTCACAGTAACATTGCGAAGTTTTGTCCGCGAGGGGGCGCGGGCGTCCGCACCTGCCTCCGCCTCGGGACAGACTGCCTGGCGGGGAGCCCGCTCAAGCCTTGGCTATGCCGAACTGTTCTGTAGTAATGATGAATGGGACTCAATCTTAAAAGATGCAATTGGTTTAGTTTAATATGAAACGGGTGTTCGGAATACGAACTCTTTTAGTTTTTTATGACTTGGAAGGAACTTAGATGATAAGAGACTTAAAATAATAGCCGGAAAATATAGTAATGCAGTTTGGAAGTGTTATGTTTCATTGATTAAGAATTCAAAAGCTTCACTGTATAAATGACAGGAATCATGCATGTGACATATCTTGGTTTTGCCTTTAAAGGCTACGGTGATGGCTTAAAGAAAGATTGAAGGACTTTCGTTATCATTGCTATACAAAAAGTAATAATGTATAAAATTATAGATACTTTGTTTGTTTACAGACGTAAAAGCATAATATGAAAGTCTGTGTTTAAGTTCTTGTTTTTCTTGCCAGAGATTCTCATTGCAATTTTTAACGTCAAAAAGTACGTCAAATAAACAAATTTGATTTGAAATTAAATTGAACTCAGAGAAAAATGAATAAGGAAAACCCGATAAAAACAAGCTGTACGCAAGGAAAAAAATGTTTGAAGACAAAAATAAACAATTTGTGTGTGCCTACAAGATGAAACAAAGAATTTGTTTGAGGGGAGTAATTTGTATACTATTTACATTATAAATAATATAAACATTTTTTATCTTAGTAGCTGAATCCTGAATCTCACCTGATGATAAGTGCTGTAAGGTTGAAGGTGGAAGAAAACTTCACGCGGATCCTCTGAGGACTGGCTAGGAACACAATAATGCTATAAAAGTTATTTGTCCAACAAGTGAGCAAAGTTAGTTTTTGCTGAGAGGGCCGATAGTTAATCACGAACCAGCGAAGTAGTCTAGAATTGAGTCATAAATGGACTACTGAGTGCAGTGAGTGATTTAAAGGCACGAGACAAAAAATTTGCTCTCGTGTCAAACATACAACTTTTCACTTCTTCAGCGAGGAAATTGTTATAGGTGAGAAAAACAATGCAATACTATAATACATGTTTATTATATTAAAAATAATTATTGAAAATTAAAAGTAAGATTAGTAAAATAATTTAGATTGAACGTTACAGTCTTGTTCAGGGCTCGCAGCAAAAGCGTTTTTCCTTCGAGATTTTACGGAGCAAAAGAGGTCTTTTGGTGCTGGAGAGGTGAAACCATTTTTTTAGACTAGTTTTGTTAAGTAAAAGTTTTTGTACAGCAGGGCTATTTCTCAAAGCTAAGCTAAGCCTTAAGACCATTTGATTATCTCAAACAACTTTACAAATTAGTTTACTAGCTGGTAGACCCATATGTATGGTCGTCTAGGTGAGTACCACCGCCTTCCTTAATCTGCCGTGAAGCAGTTCGCCGTGTTTCGGATTGAAGAAGGGAAAGGTAGCTAGTGTCATTACTGGGCATGGAAGGAATATCATCTTAGTCCCCAGGATGCAACGCACTTGCAGTGTGTGATTTACCCTATAAATTGCAAGTGCCTATAGGCGACGGTAACCACGTAACACCAGATGGGCCGCAAGCTTGTTTGCCATGTCTTAATATTAAAAAAACTTTTAAATGCAACGCTAATATCGCAAATAATAAAAAAAATCTCTTCTTCTTTCTCCTACCCTGCTCCCGATTTATTTGGAGTCAGTGCAGTTTATATTGATATTAACAACACTGCTATAAGTTTTGGCATATTAGATTTTTAAGGCCAAATACGATTAAACTTTATTTTTTTATGCAAAAAAGTTGTTCTATATATTTCTCCCACTGCTGGGACACAAGGCCTTTCCTTGTCATCGAAGGAGGTTTAGGCAGTAGTCCACCACGCTTGCCCAATGCAGATTGGTGGACGGAGTATAAGGTGATTAATACCCTTTTGCTGATCCATTAGTCGTCTTCTACGACACCCAATTGAGGATATGGGGTGATGCTATTCTACTCTATTTTTTAATTCTGCATAATTTACAAATTCCCAAACGATGCCGGCCAATATCTACGAAACGGCAGATTGTTTTCAGAGTTTATCATAGTAAAAATCGCTTGTATTGGCGAGATCATCAAACATAAAATACATACGACACCCTCGTAGTGCCAAGAGGGGTTGAGCAGAGCCTTAGGTAGCATTACACATAAATCCACATCTGGCAGTATGAGCCATGCAGTACATTCAATAAGTCTAGAGTTTGAGTCTTGAAAATTATTGCGCTGTTCCTGCTGCATATTTAAATAAGTCTATGTTACATAACAAAGTAAACATTTTAGATTGTAATCCAACCAAAATTATAATCATATCATAACAGCACCGTATTTTATATTTGTTCTCTCGTATAATACACATCCTGCGGCAAACTTTGTCAAATGGCTGGGGGTAATTTGGGTCATTTAGTAATAAAGCCGAGTAGCCGAACCCAGGACTGCTTTGCGGTGTACGGGAATATGGGTTTGCTTATTAAAATACGTCGTGCAAAGTATTTTTAATATGACATAGCTTCGAGAAACATTTATTTAGAGCATCGCAAAAGAATTCTATTGCAGATTTGTGCCGCCTTTCAACCGACTTCAAATTATGTACATATGTATTTTTTTATATTTGGTACCTGATAACTCTGTACTGGGGGCACCGATTTTGAAGATTCTTTCGACCTTTGGAAGCTGGTGTTTGTCGTTTTGTCCCATTTAAAATTGATCGAAATGTGACGAGTAGTTTTTGAGTTATCCCTAATAATGCCTATTTAATTGACATCGATGATATTGTAATATTATCACTTGTGTGAAATTTGTAAAATTGTGAAAATTTATATACTTAAAACAATAAAAAGCAAGAATTAAATTATTTTTAAACAAAAAACCGCCTTCAAAACTAAAAATGGAGAAATAAAAATTCTGTTTATAAAAATCTAAATGTTTTCTTGAGGCCGGTGCCAACCTTAATATTTAGAATAAACGCTGTCACTTGTATTAGGTACCGACTGCTTTAGTCCTTGCTCTGAGGGACCGACCTCAAAATAACATTTAGATTTTTATAAACAGAATTTTTATTTCTCTGTTTTTAGTTTTGAAGGCGGTTTTGTTTATTTAAAAATAATTTTATTGTTAAATCACTTTTTATGCTAGTTGGTTGACAAGCATACTGGCCGCCTGATGGAGAGCAATGTAGCCTATAGAAGATTGTATTACTGATGTGTCCATAGATATAGGAAACTGTAGATGGGCTACGTGTAAGAGAAAGAGCATACTAACACGTATATTAGAACGAGATAGATAGACGAGACCATTTCACGTACACGCAGGCGGCCTAAGTCGGCCTGTCAGTCACGTAGAAAACACAGCAACTGTCAGACTGCAGTATTATTTTTCAAGCACACATATGCATTACACACACATTGGTGCATCTTTTGGTTTCGCCCTAGTCGATTCATTCTGTAAACGTCAGGAATTATAGAACTATGGTAAAAAGTGTAACTTGGTGTAACCGGTCGTTTAGCGTTAGGCTTAGTAAGCGCTAATTTTGGTAGCTATTCAGTTCAGAGTTGAATCGTGAACTCGATATCATTTATTCAATTTGTTCGTTCATTCAATCGGTGTAAACACGACTCAGTTAAAGGAAGATGATGGTACGAAATAAATCGATGGATTGCAGGAACCTATGAGTATACTGAATCGATTAGAATTTGAATCGCTTTTGTAAAGATGGTAAGGAGTTAAGACAGATGTTCTTCTTCTTTAATTAATGGCGTACGCGTTATTTAACAGACAATTGTACGGTAGATTGTGGTTAAAAATAGAGTCTCTCAACACGTGTTTTTACAACAAGAACCCCACGACAGATGTTGCACTCTAAATCATCTCAGAAGTGTTGTGCTTTCGTCAGTGAGTAAGCTTTCCAGAAATACATGGGGACTACTAACCACTAAATATCAGATAGGCCGTAGTCTTGTTCACAAAACTATTTAATTCAGGATTAATTTAGAGCCTGAGCCAAAAGACTAAAAAACCCTTTATTTAAAAATGCCAGGCATTTATATTATTAATTAGAATCCAAACGAAGTACCTATATTGCGGTGCAGTGTTTGTCTACCGTCCGCCGGTAATATATGGCGGTAATATATCTCCGGAAACGCTTCGAAAGTCATTAAGTGGATACCGTGTGTTATAAGCTGTCAATTTTGATCATTCAATCCTGGACTTTAGTCTTTGAGTGTACGATTTAAATTCTATTGAGGCAATATGGCTAACTGGTTTTTCTCACGTTTTCCTCTCAGAAATCAAAATATAGTATTATGTGAAAAAAAAAAAAAAAACATCTGACGAGTAGTTTTGAGTTATCCCTAATAATTCCTATTTAATTGACTTCGATGATATCGTAATAGTTCTATTTCTTATTTGTCTAAAAAATCTCGAGATAGTACGGTCTGTACCCAGCCTTCTCCAACCAGCCTCAGTTACTCCAGCACAACTGAAATCTAATTGCTTTCCACAGGCGGAATACTGGACACCGTCCGAAAACTGTTGTCACACAGAGCACATCCAACCATAATTAATTATTTTCTAATTTGTGAGCGACAGTGGAAAAGGTTTACGATCTATGAGATTCTAAGCGAACCACGTGCACTTTGTTCTGTTGCCCAGACTCTACTGACTTATAACACTAAAAAGCAAAACCTATTTATTTTTAAATAAAAAAACCGCCTTCAACACTAAGAAAAGAAAAATTAATCGGCTGTTTCATACATTATGGTTCCGTAGGTGTTGCACTTTTGTTTGGAACTGCCGATTGGGACACATGGTAAAACAATGTAGTGACAGTTTGCCGACCAGTGAAAACAACATTTTCCTACCCTGCTACTAATTTATTTGGGGTCGGTGCAGTATGCCTTGACATCGACAATACTGCTTAAAGATTTGGTATTAGATTTTTACGGCCAGTCGTCTGCCTGACAATAACTCTCCTGCTGCTATCTTTAGACAGCACCCGGGACCACCAGCTTAACGTGACTTCCAAAGCACGCTGTAGTATCTATAGTGGATCCAGCTGGAGCCATTCGGAGCCATCCGGAGGCGTTCGGAGCCGTCCGTAGCTGTAGCAATAGCTGAATGTGAATGTGACGGAAATATGAATTGTAATTCCTGTTTATACAGTTGATTTTTGTTTACCGCGTTGAAAAATGCCGTACGGCGCGGCCCGGTGCGAGTCAGTCGGTCTGAATTCTATATTATTGTTAAGAATCACTTCACACTTTTCTTTACTAGGTCGTACAACCATAATTATGTAGGGTCGGATTAAAGGGAAAGATAGTCAGTATAATTACTGGGCATGTAAGGCATGTCATCTTAGTCCCCATGATGGCAACGCACTTGCATTGTTAACTGATTTATCCTTAATATTGCAAATGTCTATAGGCGACGGTCCCACTTAACACCAGGTGGGCCACAAGCTTGTTTGCCATCTAATAAGATAAAAAAAACACACACACATTAAAACGTAAATATAAATTTGTTTCAAGTGCACCTTCAATGTACTAATTATGAGTGACTGGTGTGACTCATATTCTTGATAAATGTATGTGTTCGCATTATAAAAGAGTTAGCGAATCGTTTTGTGCGGATTGTTGGAATATCAACATTATAGGAGTGGTAATTTAACCTGCGTTTTGTGTCCTTGTAATAAAATGCAAACTTCCCAACATCACGACCATTGACTAGTCACAAATTTAATAAACCTTGAATGAACTAAGAAACAAAAGCCAACAACCACTCGAAAACGATTGAACATTCACAAAAATTGTTTCTGTTGACCGTACACATTGAAGTGCGGAAAGTAATCGCATGCATCGGACCGTCAGTCAGCCAGCGCAAGTTCTAGAGAGCAATAATTGCTGGCCCCCGATAGCTACGGATATTGTTTCCACCCACGCGATTCGTAAACGCTCCGCTCGCTCCGCTCGCTCCGCTCCTAGTTTCTCGGCGCAAACAACGCCAGAAGTATTTTCAATGAAATTTTCAATAAAATCGCGTTTCTTTGTAACATTAGCTTTAACAGAGGCGACGAGAAGGGTGATAATGTTCTCAGTTTATTGAGTGGCGGTACTATTGGCTTTTACCCTTTTTAAATACCAGTTGGTTTAATTTAATAGAATTTTATATAATTACTAGCTGACCCCGCAAAATTGGAACGAATATTAGAAACACCCATTATAAATTAAATGTTAAATGTCCCCATCGATTGTACATGTGTGTGATTGTATGTTTTCAAAGTTAAAGTTCACCCATATGTTTTTTTTTTTTGAGTTTTTCAGCTAATCTGTAAGATTTATCATAAAATAGATCTCTTAAAAATCATAGATCATGCCATTACCTTCAAAAATTGTCTAAACACTTTTTCTCTTCAGAGTCACTGTTTCTAAGATATAAAGAGTCAAAATTTTGGAAAAGTTGTGTTCTGTATAATAATTTTCTCTATAATATGACATGATAATATATTTCCACGCTCATACCAATTATATATCTAGCCCAAACTAACTATCATTAAGAACTTGTGTTATGGATACTAGATAACGGACATTTTTAATATACATAATAATTTTAAACATTTTTATAAATAAACTTAAATAAACAACCTTGACTCGCAAACAAAAATTTCAAAGGACAGTACAGGATTCGAACCTAGACCGCTTGATGTGTGGGCTGTCATACTGACCACTCCGATAACCGTGGCGAGTCACTGACTGTTAGCCTTGACATTGCCAATATAGAAAATTCATTATCTTTCTATATTGCAGTCAAAAACAATTAAATTTCTGCTACATTTCGCAGGAACTTGTTTTAATTGTTCTTTCAAATCTGCTAACACAATATCTAAGTACAACATTCTCACTTCTGAATTACAGGAAGGCTTCCGTGTGATAAATTAACTCTATAAGCTCCCAAAGTGATGTCGCATAAAGCCACATGTTGCATGAATCTACAAAATTTATTAGAGTCCTTACATATTAAGCTCTACGAAAGGGTATATACGGGTGTATCCTTAGGTACGTGTGTCATTATTTTTTTAATAAAGATAGTTTAAATATGTAGTTGTTCCAATGAGCATATGTTTTATATAATCTAGTATAGTATTATATTATCTGTGATAATAGGTTGGGGAAAAAGTTTCTTCGCATTTTTTAAGAAAATTCAAAACATTTTTTAATATAGTTTATTTACATTTAACTAAAGTATGTAGGTAACATTTTGTTCGATAACTTTTTGCCATCTTGTAGGTAGGGACATGATCCCATTGCTATAGAAATTTTGGGACTTCTAGTCAAAATACCGCAACAAGTGGTTTTGGCAGTCCTCTCGTGATGTTAACCTGACACTGCCTAAAGAATTCCGAAGAGACCGAAACAGGTGGAAATCTGAAGGTGCAAGGTCAGGACTATACGGCGGATGCATTAACACCTCCCAGCCAAACTCTCTTAATTTTTGCTGAGTGGCTAAAGATGTGTGAGGTCTAGCGTTATCATGATGAAAAACCACACCCCTTCTGTTGATTAATTCCGGCCGCTTTCTCTCAACTTCTTGCTTTAATCTCATCAGTTGTTCGCAGTAGAGTTCAGAATCGATGGTCCTGCCTGGTGGTAACAGCTCATAATGAATAATGCCCTTCCAATCCCACCACACACACAGCATCACCTTGTTGCGAGTTAACCCGGGTTTCGCCACAGTCTGTGAAGCCTGACCGGCCTTTGACCACGACCTTTTTCGCACGTTCTTGACGTACGTGATCCACTTTTCATCACCAGTTATCAGCTTCTTCAAAAATGGTTCGGTTTCATTACGTCGTAATAAAGAATCACAAATGAGTACACGGTTCATTAGGTTTCTTTCAGTGAGCTCGTGAGGTACCCAAATGTCGAGCTTTTTTGTGTACCCAGTTTTTTTCAAATGCGCCAAAACTGTTTTGTGGTCAATTCCTAGTTCTTCAGCTACGTCGTAACTACTGACATGCCGATCTAGCTCCACTTTTTCAAAAATGGCATCCATTTTATCTGTAATAGGGCGACCAGAGCGACGTGCATCTTTGACATCAAAATTTCCGGATTGAAAACGTTTAAACCAAATTTGTGCTACTCTCACAGACACTGCACTAGGTCCATAAACATCGCAAATTTTTTTCGCGGCTTGCGTTGCATTTTTACCTTTTTTGTACTAAAATTTTAAAATGTATCGAATTTCTTCATTAGATTCACTCATCTTGGCGGTACGAAAAACAAATGAAAATCACACATTTTCCTAATTTGAATTTGGAATTATGTTCTTTAAAATTTAAACTTTCAATGATACCAAAACCAGCCAGATACAAATAGTATAGCCAAAGAGATTTTATTACAAGTTTATACATACTATAATGCGAAAAGACTTTTTCCCCAACCTAATATAATTATGCGTTCACTGAGTGATTCCAAATTGTGATTTGACATACTTCTCAATGAGAATGAGAAGATTGATTGGCATTGCGTGTAGAAAAAACAGTTTTTTTTTTCAATAACTATGTGTCATATCCTCAGATCATATAAATGATCTGTGGTCAAATCGATTTTTTTATACATATTTAAGTCAGAGTTAATCTGCTAACCTGTCTTTGTGTGTTTTTCACTACTTTTGTAATTAAATAACTACTGTAAAAGAAAGTTGTTACAACGCCTTTACCTGATTTAGGTATAAGATAAATTTGTTTTGTCAGATTTGCTGTGTCAGTACGTAATTATAATTTAATATTACTTAGTGAGAACTGTAGCGTCCAAGAAACTTACGGTTAAAAAAGGTAGAGAAATAAAAAAATATATGTCTAACTACGGCTCTATTGTGGCTATGAATCATTAGTTTATTTAACAAAGTATGGCTTTAGTTTCAATATTTCTATATGGTATAAAAATAAGTAATGTAAATAAAAATAATATTAAATCAAATGAAATAGTGTAAGAAGAAATTGATTAAAGTTCACATTTTATAAATTTAAATAAGTAATTAAAAAAATATCACATGACAACAAATTTCATGCAATGAAGATAGTCGTTAGTTATTATTTGTTTATTTTTAATAAGAAATTTTCACTTCAATTGCCACCCAATAGTTGACAAAAATGATATACTGCTTTGGTCTCCTGATTTGAGCACTTTCACCCCTACCTCGGAAGCTTCAGTGGTTTTCAATAATACATTTCCTGAAACCTCAGAGGCTTGTACCCGACTTTGACAAATGATACAAAAGTTTCGTGTATTAATAGGTTTACAGTGAATGGGTCTTCCTAGGGTAAGATGGATTGGTGGACGCAACAATACGCTTCAAATACGTTACGTCTTGAAGTATCAACATATTTTACAATATTAAAAAAATAATAAAAAAAAAACCGCCTTCAAAAAACGGGAGACATAAAAATTTTGTTTATAAAAATCTATATGTTTTTGAGGTCGGTCCCAAATTCAAGTGACAACGTTTATTACAAATATTGAGGTTGGGACCGACCTCAAAAAACATTTAGATTTTTATAAACAAAATTTTTATTTTCTCCCGTTTTTTGAAGGCGGTTTTTTTTTTATTCAAAATTTTTTTTTCTGCTTTTTAGTGTTATAAGTATAGAAATTTTCAGGAAAATAACCCAAATCTTTTAGACACAAGTGATAAAATTACGATATCATCAATGTCAAATAAATAGGCATTATTAGGGATAACTCAAAAACTACTTGTCAGATGTCGATAAAATTTAAATGGGACCCCATGACAAGCACTAGCTTCCAAAAATCAAAAGAATCTTAAAAGTCGGTCCACCCAGTAACGAGTTATGAGGTAACAAACAATAAAAATTGATAACCTCCTCCTTTTTTGAAGTCGGTTAAAAATTATACGATTTTTTACCAAAAATTACACAGTTTGACTCACAGAAAGTAGGTATCGTAATAGTGTAGTAGATACCTTAATGTATCTACTCGACACTAACACCCGTATTCACAAACATTACTATGAGGTTCCTCGACTCTTTGATAAATAAACGCATTGCATTGAATAGCGCTCTGTGATTGGTTCGATTCTGTTGTCTAGTTCCTATTTTGAATGTACTGACGTTATATTACTTCAAACCTCCTTCAAACTTTAAACTTTTGACTTCTGGACGTTGCTTTTGACATCTCGACCTGTGCGTTGTGTATATAGCTAGCTAGCTACCTAAGCTGTGCGTTCATTTTAAAGTACGCATAATTTCCGATCCCCACATAAGTATTGTCTTTGAATAGATTTTTACGACCCTGTGCGTCCACGCGCACTATGAGACTTCAAAATCCTTGCCATATGGCACGCACTGAGAAATGCCTTATTTTGCATAGCATTGTTTTTTACTATGATAAGTATTGTTTGTGAATACGGGCGTACCTCCTGCCCGGTTCCTTCATCGGGTAGGATTTTGCTCGGAGGCATAACAACATTTTAAATAAATACCTTTGCCGGCGGCAAGAGTGAAATGTTTAACATTATTATTGGCTAACTTATGCTAATTTCTAGCTTATCTCTTCTACTTTGTGCCTGTACATGCTTAGTATTATTACATTTTGTAATATATGATAATATGGTGCCCTGAATTTGGTCAGATGCAGAGCTCGAACCCTCATATTTGGAATGCAATTCATAAAACAAACAATTAAAAGTTTGTTTTTGCAAAAATTTTACATTTTCTCACTCATTACCTTCCCATTCATAATTCATGAACGGGAATATAGTGAGTATACATATTTTAATTATGTTTGTTTTTGGTTGTTAGTTATTTGGGCTCGAGAAGCTTGTAACTCTACAAGGGTTTGCTTTAGCTTCTTTTCTCCGTCCCAATTAGGAGTACCTTGAATGATCTTCCTTTCAAGAGAATCCTGCAAGCGACAGAGACCCATCCTGCCAGCCAAGACATTTTCTATCAAGTTGCAGACAGAAACATATAAATTTTTAACTAAATCTTCAGTACAATTTTCAGTTTGTCATCGCTACTTCAACTTGATAACAGCGAAATGTGTAATTTCACGGAGCCCAAAATCAAGATTACCAAAGTTTTGCATGATACGGTTTTCTGTAAGTTCTCTCCCCGATACGGACGCTACAAGTTCAAATGGCTACTGTCTTTAAATTTTATTAGATGAAATAATCTTAATACTCCTATTCATTTTATTTGTTTCTCTAAGTGACCCTTTTCGCCTATCACCAGTTCCTAAGGATAATTTTGATCATTCTAACAACATTTGTACTAACTACCCTATTGTACTAAAGGAAGCTTTATACTGCCCAAACGCGTTCAATAAATTTTATTTGGCCAATGTAATTCTGTTAAAAGGTTCACCCCCAGTCTAGAACTCTTGCGTTTTATCTCGACAATAGCTTTACAAATGTTTAAAAGATCCGGAGCATTATTAGACAGAAAATGCTAGGTCATTTTGAGTTAATGTAAGCCCTAGTTATAATCAAAAAATATATACAATTATACATAGCACTCAAAGGTTTTAGAATGTGAAATAGAGTTGGTCAAATTTTTCATTAAACAGCTTGTGAAATGTGTTCCAATTTATGCTTTGAAATCGTTGTTAACTAAAATATTTTTTAATTTGGTACAACATCAAAAGGAAAGAAGGAATTTCCCATAGTATATTAAAAGCGCAATAATTTAGAACGCCTAGAATCTTTGACAATTTAATTAACAATTTTGTAAAATAAGTCAATCAAGCTCTTTTCGAATTTACTTCATTTTAAAAATCTCTACTACGAACTAAGCCTTACTTAAGCCTTAGTTGTGGACTTGCATGTGATAAATTCAAATTTTCACTTTGAAATAAAATATGGGTAAAAATATGTTTACTGCATAATATAATACGGGGTGTTTCTTATCATAACCCCATGGCTGTCGTAAAAGGCGACTGAGAGAGTTTCCAAGCGCCGCACCGTACAGACCGCCGCACAAACCACACCTTTAACACCGAATATTATTATTATTATTTCGTAAATTCGAGGCTTTTTGTTTATTTTTAAAAAGAAATTTCCATTCAATTGCCACCAAAAATGATTTACTGCTTTTTGCGTCACTGCGACCTTTAAAGATCATTATCATTATAATATAACCATAGTCTATAGAAGTACTTACAGTCAGGAAACGAGCTCGTCTATTGGTAGATGCTGGCCCACTGTACGTATGTACTTAATCTCGCGACAAACTTTTTATAACCTTTAACTCGTCAGCGCTCAGGAGCGCGCGCGGGGCTATAAGACTGACACGCGCGCGCACAAAATATCTTATTTTTTTATATAAAGCTGAAGAACTTGTTTGTTTATTTGGTTGAACTCGCTAATCTCAGGATTAATGATTCAAATTGAAACATTTATGATTTTAATTAGAAAATAAGATAATGCCTATAAAAACAAAACGTAATAAATATGAAAAGAGGTATTTATTTATTTAAATATGTGCTTGCTTTTGAGCATAGTCAAATCGAGGCTCAAGTTGGAAATCGCAACTGTCATATCTTTCTCAACATTTATTTTCGCTTGACTCGGTCGCATCACACAGACAGCCATTCTAGGGAATCGCCTAACGACGCCCCTGGGATAATGCCGCGACGACTCAGGGCGCCGCGACACAGTTCGGGAAACATTAACGCTAGCGATGCCGCGGGCGACCGCTAGGAGAGAAAAACGATTATAAATAAATAAAAAATAAAATAAAATACTTTTATTTCAGACCATTATTACTATAACAGGTTAGTAACAATTTTCATCATATTGATCTATCTCTGTCATATCTATCTTTATTTCTTACTAACTTATGCCCGTGACTTCGTCCGCGTAGAATAGTTACTAAGGGCAGCAATTTTCATATTATTTGTTCTAACCCAAGCGCCACTATACCTACAAATTTTCATGGATTTTACTTAAAAAATTACGGATTTCCATACTAACTTTTCACCCCCTTTTCACCCCCTTATAGGGTGAATTTCCAAAAATCCTTTCTTAGTGCACCCCTAGATCTCATAAGGAACCTACGTACCAAATTTGGAATCTCTAGAGCCAGCGGTTTAGGCTGTGTGTTGATATGTCAGTCAGTCAATCAGTTAGTCAGTCAGTATTCATTTTATATATTTAGATAGATGTATTGGTCAGCAGTGACTTGGGTTTTTCACTGGTTAGACGAAAAAACTTGCTGCCGACGTCACGAAATAGAATTACTCTTCAATTTAATGTTATTTTAGGGGTCGCAGGTTTCGGGTGGGCGTTTAATATTGACGGCGGTCAATATTAAGCGCCTATCAATCATGTATAATGTTAGATGTTCCTTTTCTATTACTCAATATTTTATTAAATGCCTATCTTTTTACTATCTATTAACTTCTAATGATTACCGAGAAACAAGGGTAATTCTGTAATAGTCGATGGTTTAATAATGAAGTAGTAATCGACCATAATTAATTTAAATTATAAGTTTGGACATTATTAAGTTTCTAAGACTATGCTTCTATAATCACAGATTTCGCCAAGGCTAAACTGTTAATTTGCCAGTTTTTACTTTCTCGTGTACGTAGTATATAGAAAGTCTTGTAATCGTCCAAAACATAAATTTGTTTAGGAGAACAATTAGCCCAAAAAATTAACAGAGAATATTGTACCAAAAACTAAACTTTACATTCTAAATTAGAGTTACTTATTAAACTTTTAGTTATTTTTTAGGACAACCTTATACTTAGACTAGAACAAATATATCAAATAATCAAATTCATAAGGTCCTCTTTATTTTATTAGTTCTAAACAAAGGTGAAATCGCTTACCATTAGGTGGAATGAAGTCATTAACTTGACCATTTAATATAAAAAAAAACTTTTTAAATTTCAATCTGACTTGTACACAATCTAATTTTAATTCCATAACACAAAGCGTTGTTATTTTAAAAGTAACACAATGAAAAGCTAAAATGGCGCTGCGAATGAGCTTCGAAAAAACGACTCTTTGATGGACGCCCGTTATTCTTGATGGCACTTGTTGCGTCCTGTCCTTTTCTTATTCCAAGATTTTCCCCAAAAAATTCGGTCCCTTAGTTCATTGTCTGATGTTTGTACAGCGAGGGCAAGTGAGGGAAAGTGGCATTTGTCTATTTACTTGTGTGTATTAGCGGTCTTCTGCGGCTTCGCTCGCATCAATATCGGGTATCGCGCCAAAAAGTATCTTATGTCCCTCTACTATCTCCACACGAGATTTCATAAAAATCGGTTCAATGGTTTAGGCGTGAAAACCCAGCAAACAAACTCACTTTCGCATTTATAATATTAGTTAAGACTACATATTATTTAACACTCTATCTTTTATCTCTCTCTAGTCAATTTATAGATTACTTATACTATTTTTTTTAGTTTTGGGAATGTTTCTTACGGAGAAGTTCTTCGCTTTCATTTTAATCTTTGGTAATGCATTTGCATCTTATAAAGCAAGCACAGTTTATCGAGCGTTCAGGACACCGAGTTTCCGTTAAGCTATTTTTATCACGCTTCCGATGTAATCTTTCAGGTTTAAATCGCTTTGTACCTCGATTAGGCCTTACTCAACCACACTGGCCAAGTGCGGGTTGGTTGACTTCACACACAACTGAGAATTTCTTCATAGGTTTGTGCAGGTTTCCTCGCAATGTTTTCCTTCACCGTAAAAACGTCGAATAAACGTACGTATGAATTCGAAATTTAAAAACACAAACTTGGTTCAAACTGGTGGGAGATAACACCGACGCCTTCCATGACATGATGATGATGATGGATAATGAATTTGATTATACATAAAACATCTTATTTAAAATTTGTAACTGAATTTCTTTTTACCTTACGACTAATTTAAAATATTCATCTCAATTTGAAATCCACAATTAATTCTGTATTTTAACACGTAAACTTGTAAGTTCATTTTCTCTCAGACTTAGCTAACTTTCATTGCACTCGTTTAATTTTATTAGAGAAGTTAATTAAAAATTATTCTTGACCTCTCAACTTCTTTTAAATGGAGAAATGAGATAAATAGCTGAATAAAATTGTTTTATTTTCCACGCGTTAAAAGATGCTTCTTTCTATTTTATAAGAGTTTATATGTTTTAAGCTTTACTTTTCTTTCCTTTCAATCCCAGTTTCAAAGGATAATATTATTTTATTACGTAGCGTAATCAAATTGTAATGAAATTTTTTGAAAAAAAAGTCTCATTTTATAATTTTGTATTTTATTAGTGTAATTAATTTATAAACCTTCCAGCAAAAACAGCGTAAAAATTTGACTTGCACTAGATGACCACGACGGCGTCGAAATGTGGGTACATTACTAGATGGATCAATCATTTATTGACTGTTGAGTCAAAGAAGAGTACCTCCACCTCATTAAATCAATTAAACGAAACTTCAAAAATATTTCCTAAAATATTACGAGCATTTTTCTTTGTATCTCACTCAGAATTTGTTTCCAATTGATTCATGTAAAAACAAAACATTTATTTACCTTTATGCTTGTTAGAAACGACTGAATGAAACTTAAGGAAACAATTTAATGATATCAACAAATATTTATTTGGTACTGATTCTGATTTTGTAACAAAGATTTACTGAGTTTATTTTTACAAAATGAAAAAGTTTTCGTTTAATGGTCTTTCCACACTCATCAGGGCCGTGCCTGGGACGTCGCAGTGCCATGTTGGGCGGACGCTCGGGCACAAAAGCTCCGTGTTGCCGGCCTAGACATGTAAGTGTTTGAACAGTTGAGTTTATATAAAAAGTATGAAATGATATAAAACATTTCACACCACGGACGGAACACGTCACCGATTACGTCCCGGGCACGGCATGGAAGTGTGTGGATCTAGCTATATTTCGATAATGAATCGATAGGTACGAAGCGAAGTGTGAACAGAGTCAGACACTAGTTGCAAGGTCAGCATCAGAGGTACAACGCCAGCGCTTGTTAAGTAGGTAATGGTATGAATGATTATTATGACAAGGTACTATTAGTGTTAATCTACTTCTAATGTTAACTGTACGTTTCATGAGCAACAAAATAGTTCATAGCCAGTTAGCTCACCAGTGCACTCCCGGTTAAGGATCTAAGGTGTGATTCGAACACTGAAATGTATTAAGATGTCAGAGTCAGTCAACTTTCATAGTTTCTTAACAATTTTAAAGCATACTTTTGGGGTAACCCTTTTATCACTTATCTTTTGACACATGACACTCAATAAAACAATTATTGTTTATTTAATTACTCAACCATTTTGTGGACATAATTAAGAAACCCTATTTCAATTTTAGGGTTTTCGAAGAACAAAAGTATCTCGATGGAACCGGTCTACACACGTCGCGCTATACCCGGTACAGATATGTACCAGGGCGCTTCTCCCACCTCCGTCACGACACGAAGTGCCCGATCCGAGATCCGAGCCTTTAGAGGCACCCTCAGGCATGTCGCTCCCTTTCGATTCGGACGCCCTAGGGACGCTAGGCGGTCGAGAGACTCCCGTGAGGGACAGACTCGGTCGCCCAGTAATCCCCTAGGAACGAACCTACAGACTTGAGGACGCCCCAAGGTCTTCGCCTTCTTAAAAAGCCCGGTGATGCAGGGAATGTCATCAGCGACTGCAGTAGTCAATAAAAAAAGAGAGAACCCAGGGTTGTAGCGGTGAGCATTGATGCATCATAATACTCTCTTGGGTCACAAGTTTCAGCTACTGCTCCTTGGTCCTCTCCCTGCAATACTGTGAACTCGGCAACCGCACGGGGAATCTATATATAGAAAGCTTATTCATCTCGTCTAAAAAAATCTGCTAGACTAAAATGGTCCGATATTAAATGTGATGTTCAACGATCCTTGGCACTTAAGAACCTTTAGGGAACAGAAGTCTGACGTATATAGGTTTGTTTAGGAAAATGCAAGACTTACAAAAATATTCCGATGACTCAATGAACGCGTATTTGTTCCCGTCCATGAGAGGAACGAGATCTTTTATTTGGACTCGCAAAGCCAATGTTGGAAATTTTGTAATTTAATATTCAAAGTATGCATCCGGAGGTTGGGAAAACATTTAAACAAGTAAGACGGGAAATGGGCCTGAGTATTTTTCGTTCATGTGATTTTATTTTGTTAATTGTAATAAAGTTTGTAATCAAGTAGGTACAATTGAATTTTGTAAAAGGAAAACGGACATAGTTTTTTTTTACTATGTATTCTTTGTAATAGTTTTTTTTACTATGTATTATTTGTAAGTACGTAGTACAAATCCAATTTTTTCACAACATTCTAACACATCATAAAGATCAAGGGATAAATAGGACCACAAAAACATTTTCTTCGTTTGTATGCAGACGGTGCTCACCGTACTATCCTCTGGAAGGGAGAAGGTGGGATAAGGTGAAAAAGCTCTACAGAACACATAGTAAACCTCAGGGCTTCCCAAATTTATTTTTATTGTGTCGCCTTAAGAATTTGCCATTTTTTGCGACTCACCCAGATAGTTCCACTAGGTGGTAGACCCATATGTAGGGTCATCAGGGTAGGCACCACCGCCTTTCTTATTTCTGCCGTAAAGCAGTTCACATTTTGTAGTTCACAGTTTCATATTGAAGGGAAAGGTAGCCAGTGTAATTACTGGGCATGGAAGGCATATCATCTTAGTCCCCAGGATGACAACACACTTGCAGTGTTAAGTGATTGACCCTTAGTATTGTGTCTATAGGCGACGGTAACCACTTAGCACCAGGTGGGCCGCAAGTTTATTTGTACACGCAGTTTGTTTACACTCGATTCGCTCGGATCACACAGACATACGGAATATACAGAATCCCGGTAGTGGCACATATTTGTGTGACGAACAAATATTTGTTTGCAAGTCATGGTTGCATATAATATATATTTATTTAACCCCTTGTGTGTCACGCGGCCTCCTGGAGGTCGCTTTTAAAAACGCCTGTGTGTCGGCCGGCCTCCTGGATGTCGATCCCTCTTAACGAAGATTGTAGCAAGGAACAAATGTTTTCTTTGTTCCTTACTGCATTCTTCGTTAGGACGGCAGTATGTATGTTTTTCCGTTATCTACCAGTTTTAAATATACTAAATTTTGGACTAGATCGGTGGTTCTCAATTAGTGGTACGCGAACTCTCAGGGGTACGCGAAGTTGCATCAAGGGGTACGCTCGGCAGTAATTTGAATGAGATAATTTAATCAGAAAAAAATCCCGATATATGCCAAACATAAAAACTTCAACTCTAGTTGAGGCTGAAAATAACCAATAAGCAACCAGATTTTTCAAAATTGTGCAAAGTAAAACGTGCACATTTGTCATATTTAACTTATTTTCACCATAATTTAAACTGTGTGTGGATAATGATAAACATCAAAAATCCGATTTAATTTCTTATTTAACACTCCTGCAATGAGGGGTACGCGAATTTCAAGTGTTTCTTGAAGTGGTACGCAGGAAAAAGTTATTTGGAACCACTATAGATAATTGGTGTAATACTAACTAAAGTAATATATTATACTCTTGTCAATGTTCAAATTTCGTAGTAAATAGCTTCTAGACTCCGATATTTTGTTAGATGAAAGTGTGAACCTGTTTTAAAATAAACAATATAAAAACAATACTCAAATAAAAACAGGCGAATGTTGTAAATAATGAAAAGATGGAAGCTAAAATACCGACCTATTTCAGCTTCCATCTTTTAACCGGCTTAGTTCTTGCTTCAGTATATAAAACAGTTTTACTTACCTACGTAACATAGTTCTTCGTAATATTTCATTACTCCAGAGAAACGGCAGATTTTTATTTCCATCAAAACAAGGCTTTGTCTATAATAAAGGTGTCGTCATAAAAAGGTTCAGACTCTTGACACAAAATCCCTGTAATTTCCGACGGATCAGCGAGAACAAAGAGAATGGACATATTATTGATGTACAGATAGCTTTTAAAGTTTGTAATAAGGGTTGTTTCTCCAATTTATTTTCCTGATTTGGATAAATATAATAACGATATCAAATAGAAGTCTGTAAAATTGTAATAATTTAATTTCAGAGGAAAATTTTGTCGAAGTCGATCAATCTGTCTACACAAAAATAATCTCGATCTTCTTCATGTTTTTACGAAGAATTATATCATTAGACCGACACACAAAGGTGTTTTAGGGTGAATAGTCAATATTGAGGTACGCTGCGCTGTGCTGTGCTTTACTTTATTTAGTCGAATCGCTCCTCTTAAGTTATTTATTATTTTTATCAGCGATAGTTGCAAAGAATTAAATATAACATACATTTATTGGTAGAAGATATATTTGATTGTTTTCAGTTATCGCTGTACAAATACAAAAACTTGCATATTATCCAAGGTATCAAGCTAGAGTGAGTAGTTTTTCTTCAATATTATTTTCCCTTAATAACTGTTGCGATTCTTTAATCATAAGCATGTTGTGGCTGCCTTCAAAGGTAATTTACTTTTAATTTTTTAAAGTGTTTTTTATAATTATTTATAGTTTATTGCATGTATCGCTGTTTATCCAATTAAATAAAAAAAAACAATAAAAACTGAGTTTAAAATCTAAAAAAACCTTGAACGAAAGAGCGAAGCAGTCAGCGCACACGCCGCAGGTAAGTGAATGCAAATCTCTTTAAAACTTTGATACTTACGACTACAATGCAATATTCTCACATCACACTTTGTAAACTGCAGGGTATTAGATATAATAAATTATAAAATAAATAAAAATATATGCATGTAGTAGTGAACTATTTAAATATTCACCAGCTCATCTAAATTAATTTCAAAATACATACGATCTACTCTGGCTCGAATAACACGTGTCATTACTTGCACTAGAAATTACGTCAGAAACACTTTTATTAGACGTTTAGGTATACCGATTTTTTAACAGGTATTTAAAAAGTGTCGATATATTTTTCCTATTTTTTTCCAAAATATAAACGTATGTGCAGTTACGGAATTTTTAATAGAAAAACAGTAAACTATAATAACTGCATTTGTTTTTTTGGAATATTTTTTATGTAAATATTTTTTACTGTAAATCGTGTTTCAATTTTATAAGCTGCTTGGTTTTTAGTTCGCACCGATGGCGAAGAATGGACAAAATCTTGCGGGAGCTTCAATTAAACATTCTTGCGATCTCACATCTATCAATCCATCTAAATGTACGCGTATTTTATAGCCAATAAAGTGTACGCAAAAACCCACGTATGCGTTTTGGCGGCTATAAATAAGTAGCACTCCCTCAGGACGTGACTCCCACTCTGAACAGAATTGGGTCAGCCCTTGAGCAGTGTAGGTGACCGGCCTTTCGATTAGATCGATCTACATTGTTGACATGATAGCCTTTATCCATAACATCCATACATAATTTTAGTGCAATCAGGCGGCGCATATCAAGTCTCGATCATAGTCTATCGGTTTTTATAGGATGCACTTTGGAGAGAGTGCGACGGAATTACATGAATTAATTCCACCAGCCCCATTTCACTAGCGGGTCACAAAACGCAGGTTAAATATCACCCTTATGTTGTAGATGTCCCCGAAACGCGCACAAAGCGATTTGCTAACGCTTTTATAATGCGAACAGCTAAGGAGTGGAACTTGTTGCCTGGTGATATGTTCCCTGATACTTATAACTTAGGTGCCTTCACAGCGAGAGTTAATAAGCTATTTCTAGGTAAGCATGTAACATCGTAGGCCACGTCTTCGCTTAAGATCAGTTGAGAGTGTGGTCAAATGCTTTCCTATAGTCACAAAAAAAATCTCTATCATCCGAACGTATCTGTCACATGGTCACATGTAAACAGATGATAACACACATATAATTTTTCTTGTTTTATATTCACATTTGAACATAATTATAGTAATGCATTTTGTAAATTTCTATTTGTCTTTCACAGTCACAGCTAGTTTGTGGATTGCATTGTTTTCTATAGTTGGTGTAAGACGTGCCAAATCTCAACGTTTTGCAGATGTCGCAGCCATATAACATAACACGCCTTATTACAAAACGGCGCCGTTTCTAAGTCATTGAATCGAAAAACGCTATATCGAATCCAACACACTATTGCGTAAACCTTTTTGTATGATACGCTAGATCGATAGAGTTCTCGGTATCGAAATCCTTTGCAATTAGACTAGGTACCTAGGTTTTCAAATCTATACCACATAAAAAGTTTTTCGCAACAGCGTGTTCGAGAATCCGTCCTTTTTTTGAGTCAATGACATTTCGAAACAACATAGCCTCCCACTTGAATTTTTCATAAAGGTGTGCGTCGCAATAACAGCAATCGTATTCACATTGATCATAACAGCCTTTATGATTCGGCCCACTGCTGGGACATAAGGCCTCTCCTTGTCATCGACGAAGGTTTAGGCAGTGGTACGCCACGTTTTCCCAATGCGAATTGGTGGACGGAGTATATAAGGTGATCAATACGCCTTTGGTGATCCATTAGTCGTCTTCTACGACACCTATTGGAGGATATGGGGTGATGCTATTCTACTCTCTGGGCATCACATGAATATTATCGAATAAACAATATACAAAAGAAACAAAATATCGAATTTACATTATCACTCCCAAATTATTGTTTGTTTACATTTTATAGGTAAGATTGTTTTTTCCTTTGAAAGCTACTATTGTACAACTAAGAATATGTACAGAAAACTAGAGAGTAAGTAACTTATTAAGCACGTATTGTCTTTTATATAACCTTATTGTTTGGGGATTTGTAGTTTCAGAGTTGCTTAATTGCGTTAATTCCGATTAATTGGTGGAATAAGTGGAATAGATTGACTTATACGTATTTTCGATTTGTGATAATCAATCACGTCTTTGTTTGGTCGAGATAATATTTATACTTATAACACTAGATACAGTCAGCTGCTTGTCATAATTATTAAAATAGATAATATCATATACGTAAATGATTTTCATTGATTGAAAAAGCTCGTGTTTTTCTTATAGGTTTTTAATTTCGCGGCAGATTTATAAATTTTTATGATTATGAAAAAATCTTCTTTCTTCTGTTTTACCCAATTATTACGGTGAAACCAAAAGGAAGTGTTATAATATTAGCAGTCTATGTTTGTTTGTAGTTCAGTATGTTCTTCCGTAGCGCCTAAACTATTTATCGTGGTTTTTTTTTTTCATTTTTTTCCGTAGTCGAGTTACAGTGTTTAACCTTTTTGCTTGTTCTTTTTGATGTTTGAATGAGAAATAAAGTAAACTAGGAATAATAATATCTATGTAAGTATATTTATTTTGTTGTTATTCGTTAATTTTTGTACGATGGACTAGATGCTAGTGCGCAGTGTCGCTGGTTGACGTATGGTTGTGGTACAGTCAACATCAGTTATAGCAACGGGAGTGATTTTGCAGTAATATTTGCCACGTGTAATATCATTGGTGGCAACCATTTTATAAGATTCTTATTATGATCAGATACTAAAGTTTTCAATCTATTTCTTATGCTGACCGTACGTGTGAATAATCCCTTATTCTTTTCCATTAAAAAGAAACTGAAATATTTCTTTATCTTAAGTATGTGCCGAAATGCCGCCGTAAAAGTCGACGATCATTTCCTTCCAGACCCTGTTTCAAGCGGTTTCCTTAATCAACGCCCCCATAAATCCTCGAAAATATTTTCATTTAAATTTTGCGAGCGTTTATTAGAGGTAGCCGTGTAAGGTATGCGAGTCTAATGAAAGGAATTCTTCGGTGGCACGTGACCGCGGCGCGACCCGCGCCCCTCGAGAGATGCACTTGCAACGATGTCATTCAAAATAGTCAAAGTCACAGAACACAGAAAGAGGTCAAACTTATATGAAAAAAATATCAGATTTTCACAATCGAGCGAGTCGGCGTCAGAAATAATAGATAAAATTGGAAGTTATTAACTCGCGCGCGTTTGCGAGCTGGTTGATAGTAAACAATCCGGCAGCTAAATACTAATTATATTTTTCATGCTATTACTGGAAAACAAGCATTTATTTAAATGACTAATGCATGTGGCTTTTGATGCAGCAGCAACGAGGTCGCTTTTACACTGAATAAGGCATCAGTTCTTACCTCCGCTAACATCCCTGAACCATTACAGTTCAAACAACATCCTGAAAACTAAAAACATGTTGTACACGCAATAAATTATCCCCCTTATAATAGATGGGCATGGACTAAAGTCATAGTTTAAAACAGCTGTCACTTTTATTTGTTGAATGAAAGACAGAGTTAGCATCAGTTTTAACAACGACCAACTATAGTCCACGTTTTGTAAGAAGGAGGTTAAAGTCTAGATCATATACCTCATTCACACACCGAAAAAATCGGAAGTTGACTCCCCTTGACTTTCTCGTATACCGGAAACGACACAAAGGTTTATAGAAACCTTATATTTTGACGTCATACATGCATGTTAAATTTTGGTCACTCATCCGAGTACCGACCGCGCACTTCGTTGCTTAACTTTCGCTATCGACGGCTCAAAAGTTAATAGAAACCTTATATTTTGATGTCATACACGCATGTTAAATTTGGTTGGAATAAGTTAAATCATGCTTAAGTTATCGTGCTAACGCACATACAGACATAATTACAAAATAAATATTTTTGGAATCAGGGAGGTCCAAAACGTCTAAATCCGTCAAAATGTCGAGTTCGAAGTTTTTGACGATTACAATAAGACTTCCTCTATACTGCGTACGAGAAAGTAAAAACGTAAAGGTATTTTTTTTTTTCTTTATTAAGCCATACACCATAATGGTTATGCCGGCTAAACGTAAAGGTTAAAAATAAATAAAATGCCGTAGAAAATAACCCAGCATGTTTGCCAATATAGCATTTGCAAAGTTTGTAACTAAAAACAAATACGTCAAGTGTACTATATGCCAAGTTTACATATATTTATAATTAAGTCTTAGTTAAAAATTACCGATATGATTGTAACTGAGCCAAAAAGATCCTTTGTTGGTGTAATGTTTTTTTAGTGCAGAGAAGCATAGGGCCTTCCTGGTGGTAAGTAGTCACCGTAGCCTAAAGACACTTGCAACGCCGACACCCCGTGGAGCTCTGGCGACCTTAAAGTATATTAAAGTTACTTATTAAAGTATAAATTAAAGCTAAGGTAAGGTTTCATTCACCATTTTCGTAAAGTTCATATCGCAAATTGTAGCGAATGTCAACGCGTGGAATTCACATTTCCTAGCGACATTTCCAACCTCCGCTCATAGTTCCGTGAAGGATACCCTCAGGTAAGCATCCCTCGCGACTTCTCACAATAGCAGGAATGCTTTTAGTCTGATTATGTCGTTGAATCTTTTGCTTCTGCACTGCGAGCGTTATTAGGACTCATTCTTTGCTGAGTACGAGCTGTAACGGTAATGACCTAACTATGCCTTTAGTATAATTAGAACAGTGACAGAATTTTTTTGGACGGAAATTGTGACCACCTTGCAAGAGTTCTTAAATTGTTTTTGGTTTTATTCTGGTAAATTCTGTGGTTAACATATTGTACCTACCTCTAGGTACTCGTGGCACTAAAATTTCATTTTATGTTTTTTCTTTCCATTAAATTTAATTTTAGGAAAAGCTCTACTGGAGGTTAGATAATTATCATGAAAATAAAAAAAAAGAAAATCTCATTAAGTGTTTCTCTAATGCCCATAATACAGAAAGATACCCAGATATCAATCATGTCCTGAGAATCGTTTGTCACTTTCTATCAAGCACAAAGTGATAGAGACGTACGAAGCTCAAGTCAGCGTTGATTCTTGAGAATCATTCACATGCCTAAGTCCTGTGTCAGTTCGATTAAAGAGCAGTGGTCTTGATAACGAAGTTATGTCTGCTCAGATTAACTCACTGCCCTTCTGGCAACCCAGGTTTGTCGCGTGGCTCTCCGCCACTGTAAACAGTCCCCTCACACACATGCGTTCGGCCCCGCTACGGTGTCCGTTCGCGCTTCCACGCATATGCCCTAGTCTATATGTCTAGGGCAGCGTGTGCACCTCTCTCCTGAGGGCGCGACTGCGTCAAATAGCCTTATAGCCACTTTGGCAATTGGCAATAAGGGCGTGTTTAGTCGGTAGGAGTCCGATATAACCCTAGGGCCGGCCTTAGGGTATCCATGTAGGATTCACCCCCTCCTTCCCTCGTTTGTCTGGAAAGGGAAAGTATAGCAGGGGAATCAGGGGAGAAAAAAATTACGAAGTCACGGGTTCAAGGTCCGCCTCAATGCAGTACCTACTAACCTATGTTTTCTACGTGTTTTCATTTCTAAATGAACAATTGACGTAGGTAATTCAAATATTGCAAATCAAGCCAAGTAAAATAAAAATATCAGTAGCAACGATATTATTTTACAAAGAACGAAATAAAATCGTCGTAATGAAAATGTTAGGTGATTAAATTATACTGTATGTTTTAAGCATTAGCATCTACCACCCGAGTATCTACTTATCTTAATTAAGTCATGAACTCCAATATGCCTTCTAACTGCTCTGTTCATGTAATCGTCGCATTTATTTCATTCGGGTTTGATTAAATTAAACTACAGCACGTTTGCATTGTAACGAAAAATAGTAACTTAAGTCTGAGAATTGCAGACGATACATCGTAATTGTTATCCCAAATTGAAGTTTTCATCAAGGAGCTTATATTTTACTGGTTTTCATAATGAATATTTTATAGCAATATATCAAGAAAGGAAATTGCGGCTCCGCGACTGCAGGCGTTTACAGTCTCTTATACAAACACAGAAATACAAATATACAGAACATAATTATGAACTATGTTAAGGCCTAGTAATTATAATAAACTAAACTAACATTTAAGTTTTTGTAATACAAGACTTTGAAAATCTGAAGGTGACAGTTATTTTATTAAATCATCTAAGTAGTTAAATAAATCACAACAGAAAGCTAGGAATGCATTGTGGTAGCTTTGCTCGGTAGGAGGACTAAGGAGCATGCGTGTTAGCTGCCTTTCACAAAATATATTAAACTGCTCGCTTCGCTCTGTTTCTAAAAGTACCTACCTACCTATTAATGTCTCCATTTTATTCACACTCGGTTGAAGTAACTTTGATGGCATCTTAACAATTCACTATCGATACACTCATGGAACAATTCACGCTACGATACATGCTCAAGTTCCTTTCGTTAATCAACATTCGGTACCTATATTAGTATTTATGATTGCGGTATTACTATATTATAAGAGCTCAAAATAACAATACAAAGTGGGAGGAAATATGAAATATATAAATTGGACATGAGAGGTAATAATATAATGTCCAAACCTCATGCTCAAAAGGAGTTCAAGGTTAAGATTCCAACGAGGGAACAGTGTAAAAAGCATCCACCTTCTCCCAGAAAAGAACCACCGAATTTGGTTCAATGATGGGTTCATAAGGTACTCTGGTACTGAAGCAAGTATTTGTTGTCATAATTTCGAAATATATCTAAGCATGGGGAAACTTTGTGCTATGAGGATCATAGAACAGCATATGAAAACAGGGCTGTGTTCCTAAGTAACAGCTAAGGAGCGCTTAAAGCTCTTTTGAACCCTTGGTTTAACTCAGATCTAGTATTTGATGCTGTCAAAACATTGCATAAAGTAGGCAAGCAAAACGAAGTGGAAGACATCTGCTTCTCGGAACACGAAGAAATTAAAAGCAATGAGAAAGTTGGCGAGTTGGCAAGAATAGGATAAGTAAACCCTTTCATTGGTCCTAAACCTTTTATCAAAATATCTAACAGTTATATCAGCACATCCATTAAAGAAATGTCCATAAAAAAAAACCTCCGTATGGAATGGAAACTGTCACCGAGTTTAGAAGACAATCATAGTGGATGGAGTAAATAGGTACATTAAATGGTAGTAGTTAACAGGTTATCCTAATCTTGGGTGGGCTTGCAGGGCACTGTGCCACAAACTACCAATAACTAAAATACGATTTTCATCATTACAAAATTGGTTGAAACACCTGCTGCCACCTAAAGCCACCTGAAGACACCTGAAGCCAGGATCAGAATATCAAGCTCTTCAGGCCTATGGACATAATAAGTCTGATGGCCTACATATTTAAGGAGTGCCAAGAATAAAAGGAAAAGGGAGACATAAAAGATTCTGATGAGCTAAAGTCCATGAGAAGACTCAATCTCAATAAGATAAGTTAATACAATAAAGCAAAAAAAAAGCAAAAGAGATCGACTGTTGTAAGCTAACTAAAACAATACAAATGATCGCAATCAACTTTACAATAAGATTGGGTAACTCCATTAAGGATGGTCGCGTTTTACAAAATCAAAATCTGGGTATAATATGTTTAATTTTAAAATGCCATAATAAATAGACCAAAACGACTGAACTTGGTCTCATTTTGCATTAATATCGGGAAAGTCGGTTACTTATTATGCAGAAAGCGACCATTGCTGTGGTCGCTTTCTGTCAAATATTTTTTGTATAGTTTGGATTTTTGCAAGACCAGTGGCTTGAGTTGAATGCTTTTAGCATATAAAATTATGTTAATTGGTCTTATGCAACAAAAATATAACGTCAAATTTTGAAATGCTAGGACTTTACTTGTTTTTGCATATACCTAATACAGAGGGCATTTTAACTCATTTTTGCAAAAATGGCCGTTGGTCGCTTTCTGCATTACAAGCGCTCAATTTTAGTGTAGATGTTTATTATACAGAGAGAATTGTCAAAATTCCTTCTATCAGAGTTATATTACAGGCCAGGTAACGTTTACAATGCAAGGCTTGAGGGTAAGCGAAGCCGTAGCATAAAGACGCCCCTAGACCCTCATAAGACTAAATAAACCTGTTCACGTGCTCCTAACTCCGTAACAATCAAGAGGAAGCGTTGAATTGATAACATCCGAAACTCCCTACGGCTGTCTACGAAACAAGTTGCGTGTGGAGAATTATTTTTCTTGCTACGAAACTATATAGTTACGTAAAGACTGTACCGAATGAAAGGCAACGTGAACCTGAAATAAAAATAGAATTTTATTTTAGTAAAATAATAACAACTCGCAGCAAAAGGAAAAGGTGGCAAAAAGAAGACATTATTAGACAATAATAATAGATCTATCAAAATACAATAAAGATTTAAAAGAAGGACAGCAAAGTGTCCGCAACAATGCTTTAACTTTAAGTTCTCATTATATGGGTCTAGAAAAATCTGACTGAAGGAGTTTCTGAACCCGAACCCCATGCAGACTATCACACCCAGGGATCACTTGCGGTGTGGCAAGTAAGCTACCAACAACAGCCATTCCTAGGAATTGGTGTCAGGCAGGCAGCCGGATATAAAAATATGCCAAAACATATTCTACAATAAGTAGGTAATCTGTTTCCAATATGATGTTTTCAGACGTCACTCACATATGAGAGTAGGAGCATCTTCGTCTTTTCCTTCCTAAGCTCCTGAATTACTTTGGTCTAGTGCAAAAAGTTACCACGCTGCTCTATAGCACCGAGATACCTCCCGCCTAGCATGACCACCGAAACACGATATGGTATAGTCATTTATCGCTTTGAATAGTCAAAAATCATTGGATATAACCGCAACCTTGAAATTTTATCGAAACTGCGAACATGTATACCTAAGCCTTATACATGTTCGCATAAAACTTCGAGTATAGCAAAACGTATGTTTTGGCCATAGAATAATAATTATTCTATTATCATTACATAGGTTTTGTTACCACGCCGCCACCGTTTGCAATATGGTAGGAATCGCGCTGCTATATTTAAAGCAACGTGGTAAGATTTTGCACAGGACACAAATAATTCACGAGTAGTAAGGAAGGAGAAGAAGATACTCTAACTCCTAAATGATTAGTGATGTCTAGAAACATCATATTATTGCAGAAACAGAGTATTATGTTGTTGTATGTAAGAGAAACATAGAACACACACGCCTTGGATAAAAGTCAGGGATACTGTATAGATAAATAAACACACACGCGAATAAACATCTGTTACCCGTGAGACTACCTACTAATGACTCCTAAATAAGATCCTATTGGATTCGCTAAGCGCACGGCAATCAACAAAACAAGCCACTTATAATCGCTTCCAGAATTTCAGTCGGCTGCCGGCGCCGGTATTAATTAACTAAATAGCGAGAGCGATTCGAATGCAATCTGTGCAAATCGTGGAATGGCGGGGAGTTATGGCGCCAAAGATACGGATCTAACATGGCGCAGGTCGAGTGGCCGACCGCCGACCCCTGCTCCGTTCATGCTGTGTGACGTCACCGTCGTCAGCCCAATAGGGTTGAGATGTTATGATATCGATGTCATGAAAACGTTAGAATGTTTTTTATATTGTTTATTATACACACAAAATAGTCAAAGTTTTTTGCGTGAAAGAGTAACAAACACACCATACATCTATACAAACTTTCACATTGATAATAATAATAAGATATCCTTCTTGTCAAAGTAATCTTTCTTTCATAATTTTTTACTTTATTTGAATAAGTAACTTTTGTATATAATATTTTTCCGGCAATCGCACTACAGGTGCAATATTACTCATCATACCTCCTCCATTTACTTTTAACTTTATGCCTATGAAATAAGGGTGAAATTTTATTTTAAAAAATAAAAAAATGAGTACCGTGACACGCCTGCGTTGTTGTACATTTACAATAAGAACTTTATAATAAAGTGTTACTTACTATTTATGCATTTAACTATTGAAATATCAAAAATTCAACTCTCTTTAACAATATTTGTCGATATTGGCCCCACACTAGCTCAGAATGATTCTGTATATCCAGATTATCCAGGTAAGTTAGTTCAATGCCTGCCAGACGAGATAGACGAAATTAGACAGAACTTAAAGCAGCTATTACTTAAGATAACCTTGATTTACTCTTGAGATAATATTGGATTTGTTTCTAAATAAATCTTTCACGTGTATCTGAAGTCTTCATTCGATAAGTGGCAAGTTGTAAACAATGTTTTCATTTCCACCACGCTTGTCCAATGCGGATTGGTGTACGGAGTATAAGGTGATCAATACCCCTTTGCTGGTCCATTAGTCGCCCATAGCATCACCCCTTATTCTCCAATAGGGGTCGTCCCTATTGGAGAATAAGGGGTGATGCTATTCAACGCTGCCGGCATCATACGGCTACTATGTCTGGTATTATAGGACTACCGAACTCCGTTATATTTAATGATGGTATTAATAAACCTTCTCGCTACGAATATTTGTTCCGAAGCAAAGGAAACACCATTATGACAGTTAATTGTTCTACTAGGAGCAACTTCGTACATTATCACGAAAATTTAGTATTTTATGTGTGATAAACACCAAACTTCTTTATACGTGCAACTATTTTTAGTTTTATTGGATAATCCAGAAATTGTTATACATTATTACGTCACTAGGTAGTATTATAATGTATCGGGTGTTTAGAACTTTGATTGGACTTTGATATTTAAAATACTTGCGTGCTTGACGTGATAGGAGGTCGATGGCGTTGCGTTCGTGCGTTCTTAGTAACGATCACAAAAGTTAAGCAACCAAGTGAGAGTCCGTACTCGGATGGGTGACCGATAATTTTGCAAATCAATTTTCCTCCGTGCTTCGGAAGGCGCGTTAAGCTGGTGGTCCTGGGTGCTGTTGAAAGATAGCAGTCGTTCCCAAGGAGGGTTGGTGTCAGACACACGGCCGTAAAAATCTAATAGGGGCTTCCAGGGTGCCAAGACAAAGTGTTCAATCGATTGTATTTATATTTATTGATAAAATGAATAACGCTGACAATTACTGAGAAAACACCATGGCGACCGTCTTGTCAAAGTCGGCGTTGTTATTCGTAGTTGCGATTTGTGCCGTTTGCCGCATTCATAGATTTTGACAACAATTAACAGCTTATATTTTAACTATAGAAAATACTTACCTACTACCTACTACTTACTTACTTACTACCTTAATCTATCTTCGTGGCTGTCACATTTTGTTGAAAGTGTTTAGAGAGTGTCACCGTGAGTTTTTCGTCACTCTTATCAACCCGATTGATATGTATGGAAGTGCTCGCACGTTACGACGTGAAAACTGTGTTACAATTGGTGCATCTCCATACATTCCACGAGAGTGACAAAGTAGTCGCCGTGACAAAAGTCACCAGTGCACGTCTGCTCTAAAGGTTGAGATTGAGAGCGTTAATGATTTGCTTTTAGGCCACTGAATAAGTAATCAATACGTTTTGGTCTCTATGATCGCAAATAATGCGATAATGTTGCTGGTAAAGGATGTTGTGCCAGGATGTAAGTTTGGACAGCAAAGATATGGTGGCAAGTATTTAATTGTCTAGTGAGTGGTCCTGGGAGACCGATGAATGATGAAGGGAGCTGGAACGACAACCTCTTGACCGCAAATTAGTACACTCATGGGGATCGAACCCAGTTATCTTGGTGGGCTTTCTACTAGACCAGTGGTCGGCAAACTTATTTTCCAAAGAGCCAAATATAATTAGAGAAGAGCCAAATATACTTCACTAGGTGGTAGACCCATATGTAGGGTCGTCTGGGTAGGTACCACCGCCTGTGTTATTTCTGCCGTGAAGCAGTTCGCTGGGTTTCGAATTGAAGGGAAAGGTAGCCAGTGTAATTATTGGGCACGGAGGGCATATCATCTTAGTCCCCGGAATGGCAAACGCACTTGCGGTGTTAAGTGATTTACAAGTGTCTATAGGCGGCGGTGACCATTTAATATCAGGTGGGCCCCAAGCTTGTTTGCCATCTCTAACATAAAAAAAAATATGAACATTACAACAATTTAAAAAAAATTGGGAGCCAAATCTGATTATTTAGTAAACTCTATTACTTTAAATTAGTACAACTAAAGTAGTACACTAAATAAAACAAAATTTCATACTTAATTAAATATTTGTTAATGCGAATGATGTACCTTGCATCATTTTTTTTAAATGAAATTGTTATTGCGCCTTTCGTGGCTATTTGTGCCAGAGCCGCACTTAAGGAGCCAAAGAGCCACATGCGGCTCTGGAGCCGCACATTGCCGACCACTGTATTAGACCATGGAGGTGGTTAAAATTGTGTTTTACTCATTTTCAAGCCAATTTTTACATTTACTTTTTCTTCCGTAATCCACATTTTTCTTCGCTAAGCCCGACTATAACCATTGCCTCGCAACCAACTACCTTCTGAACTATATCTTCAATCTAGCTCGGTGTTAAGTATCTCAATTATTTTATAACTGTGCTATTACACGAGTAAACTACCATAACCGTTCTTTGCATATTGATTATCGTGATACTTCGATAATTTACTGTAAGCTTACAACAGGAAGGCTCTATGTTCATGATCTACATTGTATTTCATTGCGTTAAACTGTTTTAGAAGATTACGTAGTTAATAATCGACGGCGAGGCTTTTGCTGGTAAGGACTATTGCAAGTCAACATAGATCGTTTTCTGACAATGGCACTTCGGTGTGGCTTTGTGGTTTAGCTGAAAACTTACAATTCATGTAATTTTTAACCTACAATTACAAATTTGTAGATACAATATTGTCATCGAAAACTACAGGCGCTTTCTACGCTTGTAAATGTTTATTAAACAGCATTTACAATGGTTATTTTTGTAATGTATTACTTCTAAAAATTATACATAATTGTTAGGATTACTTTACAAATTTGGCTCTTATTTACAAAATTTTCAGATTTCAGAAACCGGGCTCTGTTCTGTCCTTACTAAAATTATTTCGTGAATTAAATATCTTGTCCGGCTATTATTCATAAGAAACAAAAAGTATAGAAATGTTAAAGTGTAAATTACACATGAACACACACGATTAATGCGAGTCCATAATTTGCTACATCTGCTGAGAATTGAGTCGATAAGTTTAATAGTGCGACACATGATTTTAAACCTCAGTAATTGCCACAGTCCTGTACACTACCTTTGTCTTTGTAAATAGGTATAATGATGGTCAATCTCAAAGAATCGGGCATTTTGCATTTAGTCAGAATAAAGTTAAAAGGTCAGGGACTATGAGCATACCACGAGAATCCATCGATTACCAGGGAAGGATGTCTCAAATTAAAGTCAATCTGATGTCTTTACTTTTCAACTAGGACGCTACTCGTTGTAAAATAAGTCACTGATAGTATCGAAGCAAATTATGCCCATAAAGCTTAAAATACCGAAGCTCACACAAATTAAAGTATCTGAGGGTACCTTGAACTCCGCAAACAGCGTGGCCTTATAAACAAAACCGCGCGTACGTGTCTCCTGCTAGAGGTTAACCCACACCTATGCTTAGTCCAAAACATTCCCGTACCGTGTCTAGGTAATAAAGCCCCGTAATTACGGAATAACTCGGACCACGGCTGCGGGACTATTTATTTAATCACTTTGACGGGAAAATAATGGCAGGGCCTGCGTCGGCCTCCCATCAAAATTGTTCGGCCAATCTATCGGGCACTGTGATGAAGGCTCGTGTGCCGGATTTAATAATTTCCGCGCTTGAGGGGTATGCCGATTACTGCTTGTGCTGCTTCAAACTGCTTTTGACGTGCTATTGAAGGATGCTTGCTAGCAAATACCTTCGTTGCAAGTTTGGAAAATTACGTGGGAAACTGGTCTGTGGTTTTCGCACTAAACGATGTATGTCAGAATATCCTAAAAGTATTTTTGCATATCACGCTCATATTCCCAAAAAAGCGTTGAGTAGAGCTTTATGTAACTTTTGCTTACACATAAAGCTACACCTGGCAGTATGGGCCATGCAGCGTCAAAACAGTCTCAAGTTGTCAAAAGCAAATCAAGTCCAAAAACTTAGTTAACCAACAAACAAAAGTCAACAACCAGGACATATGTTACACTCTGAATCATCTCAGCAGAAGGGATTGGGAATCCGATATGGTTAGATCAATTTTTGTATTTTTTGTGTGTATTTGGTAGGTATGAGAATGGGTCGTATTAGTACATTTATTAACTAGGGTAAAACAAAGAATGTCTCAGACCGCAAGTGTGTACGGGAAATCTCACTGCAGAGGTGGCATATAGTATATTTCATACAGCTAAAAAGAAAAAAATGTATATGTCAGAACAAATTATGACTCTTTCCAAATCAAACCTATAAAAACTGTAAAGGGAGGATAAAACTTGTTGAGTTTCTTGCCGGTTCTTCTCAGAACAAGGCCTCCTAATAGAATCTTGAAGCGATGGCATCAAAATTGACTTTCATAAGTATACAAATTGAGGTACAAATTGTACCTAAATCAGCAAAGAAATTTTGACTTTGATTTTGACAAGGTTTGCCGGGTCAGCTAGTGGACTTAAAGAAATAATAAATTACTTCGTAACTTGTTCATAACCAATGATGTCAACTAGTTACACCCAGCTGATTATTTTTACCAATCATCGTAATGATTGCAAGCTTTCTTTTAATATCGACGAAAAAAGTTTTAAGCCAATTCTTGATCTTGTAGAATGCCAATTGGTTTCACCCATTAAAACCTTCATTAGTGTTGCGACAGTCCATCGAGCATTGTCAGCACATGACCATAATTATAATTAAATTCCTGTGTAAAATACTTCAAAAAATATTTCAAAACAGAATTCCTCTTTTAGATTACTAACAAAGTCTATTTTTGGTAAAAATCAAACAGTGGATCAGTAAAATTTGGTGATATTTTCCAGCTGCAGTCACATGAATCCACGAAGTTAGACTAGATTCGGTGTAGTGATAATATTATGGCCTTTGTAGCTGATTGAGCTTTATCGCATTTTATTTTAAATAGGCATGCTATTATATTCATCGTTACCAGTTTTGGCTGTCCATGGTGGTGTCACAGTAGGCAGCGCCAAACTGGCGAAGCTAGCGCCTGATGCCTACACGTTACATCCGGACCCATTGAACCACCCTCAATGGGGACCAGTGTTCCGGATGGCTGTGACCTGTAGGGGAGCAGACGGCTAAGACACATGGCTTAAACTGTGATGAGTTCTATCCAAGCCGCCCTTGGCACCATTGTGGGGGACTTGGGAAAAGGTCCTTTTCAGGATCAGCGGAGCTTTGGGTTGGCTAAGGACCGGTCTCCAAGACCAGTTGCACGCTGTTTGCAGGGTATTTATGCCGGACATTGCACCAGTTGGGCCCGAAAGGACTGGCACAGATGGCTTCCCGGCGAATAGCGGAAGCTTCGGGTTCCTGGATCGCTATAGTTGCACCATGCTGCAGGGATGACGCTAAAATGCATTAGACCTATCCTATATTATATTGCTTTGGCATTGCGTTAGTCATTCCCAGGAGATTCATTCTAGTCCTGGCTAGTCGCAGTCATACAACAGGAGTTGCATGGATTACCGGTCATAACTGCTCTACAATCTGATATTATTAAAATTTCTAGTTTTTGAACTGCGATAAGATTTCTTATATATATTGAATGTTATCAAGGCTAGTTCTTTGACTGTGATGCCTTGCTCACTCCATAGGTGAATTAGATTCTCGCACAATACCTACATTTTTGGGAGCAATTTATGTAAAAAGAACAAATAACTTAACTTTGAAATTATTTTTATAAACATTTGAATAGTTTTCTGTCGAGCAATATTTAACGCTCATCCCTTATAAGAAGTGCAAGTTGACAAGCGTTGTTAAGCAATCGGCCAGGTTTCAATTTACAAAGGTATGCATTATTCAGAACTCATTGTCTCCGAGATCGGCAGTAATTTATAACTCGTCTCCTTTGACAGATAATACTTACTGATACCCCTGCTGAATAAGCATAGATGTGTTTTTAGATTCAACTCCGCGGGCCTTCATAACTAATTCATTTCAAAGGCTCCTCTGTTGTACGAGATTAAATGGTCAACAAGGATAATTAAATGACAAACTACTAACTGGTTTTTTGAATTATCGCCGAGAGCCGTCTCATGACATTTATTAAATCGATAGAGAGATTAATTTTGTCATGGTTATGATCTGTTTTTTTCGTGGTTTTAATTTACGTCAATATGTGTATGTAATTTTATTTATTGGTATATAATTTGCGACGTTCTTTGCTGTTTGGGAACACATGAACGAAAATCTTATGCACTGTGTAACGAAATTTCAAAAAGTAAAAAGTAGGTACTTAAGTAGTTTTTTTTATCATATTATAACTCTCTGTCTGTCTGTATTATCTACTTTAATTTTGGTGTACAATAAAGCTTATTCATTCATTCATTCATTGAACTCTCCCGAAGTTGCCCAAGGGGTATTTACATCTGGTACTGGCGACTGGTTGTAAAACTTTCAGCCAAATCTTCTTTTATGGCTTGATATAGAGGGAGAAGAAATCATGGTAAACCGTGTGAAAGATTATATAACAAAGAAGGGCGTAACATGTTCCACGTTCGTGGTAAAGGTAAGGCGTGAGTACACCACATGTCGGTCACTCCCTCTTACAAAGTTTAAGTCTTGTCAAATCTCGCACTTATAACAAACACGTGCTATGAAATTGGAAACAAAAAAAATACAGGTACCAGCACACTAATGCCAATGTTGCCATTTAATTACAGTTAAAAAGGGGCAGAAATATAACGCAAATAGAATTATATTTTCACAGAAATGTATTTAAAACATGCAATGAAATAAAAATACAAAAAATATGAGATATATTGTAACAAATAAGGCACATCCCAAGTAACATTTTAGGTTTTAGAAAGGATTTGAAAAGGTTCTAGAACCTTTGTATGGAAATCGAATGGTAAGTCTTAATAGGCCGAAAAGCGCTATATTAACCTTATAATAACCTCCTGTGTGCAAAAAGGGCCCACGTTTTAGAACCTTTTTGAGAGCTACAGAAAAACCTACAGCTCAAAGTCAGAACCTTTCGAACTACTTACATAGAACCCAAATATAACTTTCACCACTTTATATTAACGTTAATATAACCCTGCCAGACAGCTTCTAAGTTCTAAAATAGTCTTGGATGTAACTCTATGACAACTTAAAACCTTTTTGATAGACGTGATTAAATGCTTTTCCAGGACTCTTGGGTTATAAAATGTTTCTGTGTAAGATTTATTTACACAGAAATACCAATCATGGACTTTATTTACTACCAAAATATAATGGCGCCATTGCCTGTCACTATACCAAGATTCAAAATGGCTGGATAACTATGTGCCGTATTCATGAAAAATATAAGCAGGTTGCTAAATTCACGAAATGAAAAAAAATAGTGCGATTGGCACTTTGTCGTGAAACTTAAGGATAATTTTGCTATATAATAAACGGGCCTTTCGTAGCTTCAAAATTTAGAAGATATTTTAGTAAATTGAAAATTATAATGTTAGGGGGTTGGTGGTAAATCGCATTATTAATAAAAAAATAAATCATAGAAAAATCATTTATTATAAATCGTATAGAACACGTTATTTAATTTTGCTTCATTTAGTTGAAATATTGTTTTTTATTTCTTTTTTTTTAATTTCTGTTAAAAAATATGGCGGCCGTTAGTAAATTACCAGAAAACATTAAAATTAACCTTTTCAGGACTGTCTCAGCTAAAAGCTCCTAATTTTTACCTAAATAAGAGCTAAAGGTCTTCTCGCGGAGGTATTTAAAACTAAAAAGATGTTTCCGCAACTTAAAGGTTATCGCCAGGAGTAATTCAAGACTTGTCAGTCGCGAAAACAACCTATTAGCACAAATAGTTACTTCTAAGTTTTGATTGTTTGATTGGACGTGCGTTCGACACAACTCGATGGTTCGACCAGAGTGCTTAACATCTACAGGCGGCTCTTATTAGTCCAAGTTAGTTCCTATTCCTTTTTTTTTAATTAAGTTTAAAACAATAATAATATATTTATTCCACACACACCTGACCAGAAAGTGTCATATATATTATACTTACCTCACACATACATAATCATTTTTAGATACTTTTATAAATAAGCTGAAATAAATATATAAACAACCTTGACTCGTCAACAAATGTTCGTGTTCTTCAGACAAACATTTGCCGCTACCAGGACTTTCATAATTTATCTGTAACTAACTCATCTACTTATTATATAGCCACTTGAACATCCGAGTTGCCACAACAGCTCCAAAAAAATTTCCGTCGCCATCAAACGTCAGAGCTGTGAACGGTAGCAAACCTTAGCAAACACATAATGACTCTAATCTGTGATGGCAGAGCATCGGACTTGTGCTCTTTATCATGTATAAAAGACAGTGGCCATTCCTCTGTATGCGAGGTATGCGCCGCTAAACCAATCATGAACAACATTAATTTTTTTTTCTCAAACATGCTTGGAAATGTGAGCATTATTTTGTCAACCTGTGATTCCTCAGAAGTTTCTAATGACGTCGTGTCATCTTTGGTTAAAACAGAAGGGGTTTTGGGAGGTCGTGAATCTTCAACGGTATCAGTGATCTGTAAAATAGTTAAGGCTAGTTGTCAAATTAAAACCCAATGTCAAGATGAGCTGTTTTACCTGGGCAATTTCAGCAGTTATAAACTTAAGGGTAGGTCTATACAAATATTTCCCGTTTTTGCATCATTTTTCATTGATGCTCAACTCCTTTTTATGGTAACATTTTTTCAGTCTACTTTCTAATTTTAAAATATTTGCGCATTCGTTAACGCCTAAATAATTCCAAAAAGCTATGTTTTTGTTTTTGTAGGTACTTAACTTGGCTGTTACTATAACGGGGGGAAGGGCTCGTAAAAATTTGAAAATTCCTAAGGGCGACACTATGAAAATAACTTTGGGAAGCCCTGGCCTATAGTGTTCCGCGATAAATGCCCTGGCCTGTAGTGTTCCTCGATAAATAGACAATCAAAGAATTTTTCAATTTGAATCAGTACTTTTTAGAATTCTGTACCCAAAGGATAAAACGGGATCCTATTACTAAGACTCCGCTGTCCGTCCGTCCGTCTGTCCATCTGTAACCAGGCTAGGCTGTATCTCATGAACCATGGTAGTAAGACAGTTGCCGCTATAACAACAGATATTAATAAACAGAATAAAAGAAATATTGCAGGGGCTCCCATAAAATAAACGTGACATTTTTTTTTGGTCAATTTTCATAACAGCAACAGATAGACGCTTGAAATATTCACAGAATATTTAGTTATATTATTCACTTTAAAAAGAAATAATAAAATTAAAATTAAATTATATTTAAGGGGGCTCAACAACAAACGTATTTCTCGGTCTAAATAACGATAACAGGTAGAAACTTGAAATATTAACAAAATATTTAATTTAAAATTCAAATAATTTTCGGACAGGTTTGATAAAATCTATGGCACTTTTTTTACTATTTTTGTAGGATCTCTCTGATGACCTTCTTTGAGTCACCAGGGCTTTTAGTAAAGGAGAGGACCTCGGTGGGTCCTCAAGCTTTAAGGTCCAATCACTCCAGAGAGGATTCCTGACCGATGAGCATCTCCCTCGGAGGAGTCTCTGAACATATTAAGTCTCTAAGGCGTCCGAATCTGACGGGATCAGTAGTTCCTAAGATAGATAAGCGCGTTCAACCAAACAAAAAAACAACTCAGTATAGATGCGTGCGTAGTACTTGATCAATATGTAGTTGCGGCGTTATGTTAAAACTATGATATCTCTGAAGATATTCATTGAAATCTAATGACGTAAAGAACAATTTTGTACAAAATTAAATACTTGTGATGAATAACGTATTAATTTTGATAAGGAATAATATTATGTTTACAAAAATACCTTCTCATCTAATGCATTATTTAAGAACAAATTTTAATACCAAAAATAGGTTAAAGCGAGTCAACCTTAAGAGATAGATAAATGCTGTCTGTAATTTGTTTTTAGAACTTTTAAAGGAGAATAATTCCGTGATACATGATTTTTGCTGACTTTGTTACTTTAACCGTTTTTTGCATGATTTTGTTACTTTAACCGTTTACGCAGCGCACGTAACGAAAGCTCTGCAAATCAAAATTTATTATTTTCCGTTTATTTCAAACTTTGATATCTCTTAAGATATTCATTGAAATCAAATTAAGTCATGAACAATTTTGTTCAAAATTAAATACTTGTGATAAGTAATGTATTTATTTTGATACGGAATAATATCATGCATACAAAAACACCATCGTAGATAATGCATTATTTTAAAACAAATTTGATTACCAAAAAGAAAGGTTATAGTGAGCCAACCTTAAAAGATAGACATATGCTGACACGGACTTTTCTTTAGAAATTTTAATGAAGAACAATTCCGTCATACATGACTTTTCCGTAACTTTAACCGTTTACGCAGCGCACGCAGTGAAAGCTTTAAAAAGAAATCTTTTTCTCCCGTTATTGCAACATTCTTCATTGATGCTCAGCTCCTATTGGACGTACCGTGATACGTGATATAGCCTATAGCATTCCTCGATAAACGGACTATCCAACGCAAAAAGAATTTTTCGATGTGAGTCAGTAGTTGCTGAGATCTTAGGTATCAACCAAACAAACAAACTCTGCAGCTTTATTATTAGTATAGATACGTAAATAAAAAAAATTACGAACTTTAGGTTTAAAATTTCCACTCCGTTTTTTTAACACCCTGTTTCGGTTCATCATGCAAGACTGTTGTGATACTATGAAGTCGCGGAGACAACTGACACTTGAGGATGCCTCTAAAGCTTTAAAATATTCTTGTAGGACTTTAATAATGCCATATGGTCATAAATACAACTTATTGGTTTGGGTTTTCACCACACAGTCCTATATAGTTTGCCAAGATGACTCTAATATCCCCTTGTGTGTCGCGCGACCTCCTGGAGGTCGCTGTCAAAAACGCCTGTGTGTCGGCCGACCTCCTGGAGGTCGATCCCCCCCTCCACTGTTTTCCGATGATGAAAATGATGATTATTACTATTATTATTTAAAAATATAACTATCATTAATATATTATATTCTATTAGCTTATTTTATTACGATTTTAGTGACAAAAACTCTTATTTATAGTTTTATTACAAATTTTTTGACGTTTTGCATTTTTATTACATGCGGAAAATTCGCGAAGGAAATCCGGAAGTAACTGACACATGCGCGAAATGTTACAAAATGGCGGCGACACAATAGGGGATATAGCATGAAGGTTTTACGTAGGTTTTAGAAAATACTTATAAGTCATTTCAATATTCCATAACGTTATGGTTCTACGAAAGTTAAAAATTAAACTTTTAGATATCACTTTAGCATATTGCTAACCTTTCCAAAACTAAATCAGGAGTCTACGACAACTATTAGATCCTAGGACTATATGCTCTTTAAGCACAAGTCAAAATAACGTTAATTTAAACTCCTGTCAGCGGTTTCAAGGTTGTAATAATAAACAATAAGTTTTAGGACTTATTAATCATTCTCAAGTACTCAATGTGACAATATAGCAAAGCGTTAACCTTTTTACGACGCTTGTAAAACCTAAAGGCATTTTTTATAACCTAGGCCCGAATAAAATGTTACTTGGGATAGCTCTTTACATCTTGTAAAAAGGAAGATCGACTGTAGTCTGAAACACTGGTTTCAATTCTTATACACTAACACCTCAACTATGACAAACTCCGGTAGTAACAAACTATTATGAGAATGACTTCATACTTGCGTGCACCACTTATGTGTGGCACGAAGTTAAGAAGTCACACGTGCGTGAACCACATATGGGGCACGAGATGAAAATGGAAAAATCTTATTCTTGTCATAATGTTTCTATATTAATAACATTTGATTGGGTTTACCATAAAAAGTTATCGCACTTGAGGGGTAAATGTCTAATTTTCAGTTACACAGGGAACGTGTAATGTCGAGATGAAGGCTGATTGACAAGAGTGGAAATGAAAACATTACTCCGACCCCAAATTTGATTTGGGTCAGAGTGATGTTTTCTTGTTAGGATCAGGGCAGCCAAATGATGATGATCAAATAATAATCAAAGTAAATATAATAAAGCAGATTTTTTTAACAGCCTAATTTATCAGTAACCTGTCCACTAAAGACAGATTTCAAATTCTGGTGGTTCGACTTCTATATTTTGGTAACTAATGTGTGCAAAAGAAGAGGACTACCATAGAAGTAACGTTAATTATTTAATTAATACCAGATGGCAAACAAGCTTGCAGCCCACCTGGTGTTAAGAGGTTACCGTTGCCTATAGACGCATGCAATATTATGGGTGAATCACTTAATACTGCAAGTGCGTTGCCATCCTGGGGACTAAGATGATATGCCTTCCGTGCGCAGCAATTACACTGGCTACCTTTCCCTTCAATCCAAAACAGCGAACTGGTTTATGGTAGAAATAAGAGAAGCGGTGTTACCTATCATTTTAAATTAAAATGCATTGTGTTCCTCCAAATGTTAATATTCGATGTTACAAAATAATCGTTGCGAAAGGGTAAGAGATTACGAAACACTTTTGTTTGTGATACAATGTTTCATACAAACATGGTTATTTCTACGTCGTGCCAATATTTTAATTAAATTTCCTTTGTCTCATGGCATCTGTTGCAATGTGTGATGGCGTTCCGACGCCATTGTAAATGCGCAAAAGGGAACGTTTTCTCCGTGTGTCCATACGTTGTTTTACCATAAACGGACAATACCTGTTGCAAAAACTGCCTTGCAAAAGAAATTGAAGTTATGTGCAAATTTACGGTTGCTTAATAAAGAAATGTTTCTCATAAATTTTTGACTGTATTGAAGATCATCTTGATGGATTTGTCAATAAGATTTCTTGCGCAATCAATATGTAGTATGTGATAATATTTTTGGATCTTTTTAAAATGGCATTTTTGTCTGACGAACACAAAATAGTAATTTTTATTTACTAGGGCCATAAAACATGCGATTTGAGACTTTATTGCCGCGCGAGGTAAGTACAATATTTTATGTCACCCCCTGACAAGGATGTGGACTTTCTGGTCAAGTGCGGCAATAATATTATTAACAGTTGTTCCTTCTTCTTCTTCTTTATATAGATAGCGTTCGCGATATGTAACGCATTTCGCCTATGTCAAGTGAAAATGTACTTTATAGTAACAGACAATTGTACGGTAGATTGAGATTAAAAATGGAGTCTCTCAACACGTGTTTTTACAGCAAGAACTCGGGAGAAACTCCCAGTTGTCTCTTGTGAAAGTTGTTTGTTTTTCATCATGAACCAATCTTTGTTTTTGCAGATGAAATATACACAATTGGTTATTTTACAAATTCTAGTGGAAATAAAGTAAGAAGTATTGCTAAATATGTACGTAATCATGTACAATAATTTATTTGCATCCCGACTCGTGTATGCTTTGATTGCCTACGCTGGGGAGATAGTTATAGAGATTTTTCAGACCAGACGCGAGTCCAGGGGATTTTTATATGTGTCTATCCAATATAAATAAATGGTATGAGCATGATGAGTACATATATTATTTGCAGCTGTGTTGGGATTATTTTCTCGTTCTGTGGCCACAAAATTCTTATAATATTATACGTCCGCGACAACTGTTTTTGAGATATGCATTGTACACATGATTAAGTTTAGGGAGAACTACAAAAAAATCATTAACGATAGAAAAGATGTACTGAAAAAAGTTGACCTGCCCCAGGCGGAAATCGAACCCAGCATCTTCCGCAATCTGGGCGGCTGCGTTAACCACCATGCTACCCGGGCACTGCCTTCGCTGTCGAAATTTGTCAGTACTTGGTGCCAATGTTTTTATGGTAAACATTGTTTCATCGATCTTTGAAATTGCACTTCTAAGATGTGAACGACATATTTTTGGAAATATTTAACGTCCAGTTAAGATGATACTACTTACCTTATATTATGGAATAATTTCTTTTCAGCATTTTTTCTAGTTTTAAAACTATTTACGCGTTTGTAAACGCAAAAATTATTCTATAATAATAAAGGATTTTAATGATGTTTTTATCATCTCATCTTAACCCTATTCCATTGTACTTTGATAAGTGAAAGCTTTGGTCGTAAAAAAGCAGTGGACTATAACTGATTTTTTTATCTTCTCGGGAGCACTTAGCCTTCATCTCCCCTGATGATTAGTGAAAAGGCCCAAGGGGGAAACGTGTTTCATCTGGAACCCTCAACCACTAAGCAACTTTATCATAATTGCCGCAATGCAATAATCATAATTGCCGGAACATAATGTCTTTTACATTATTGTTATGATGGTAGACTTTGGTAAAAGGGCGGAAGCTAGCAATGCAGGCTTCAAGCAACCCGATGGGATCGAACACGGAACCTCTGGGATCTAGTTTCGATTGAACCACTAGACTACAGAGGCGGTTGAAGATCGCATGAAACGAACCGCTCGGTCTGTACTCGTTACAGGAAAAGAGAACATGTAGGGATTTAGGTACCATAGATTTGCACACAGTGATTGCGCCAAGTACCCTGTGTGCGTTAAAGTCACGACATAGAAGAACACGTCAGTTTTTAGTGGGTATGCCCTGACAGGGTGAGTCTTACATAACTTTGGGGTGGCCCCACCTGCCCCAAAGTATGCGTTAAGCATTTTCTGACGCAAAAAAAGGTACCATAGATTTAAAATTACTGACGTTTATAGATTGGCATTGAATCGACTAGGGCGGGACTTCGCTCCGAGCCTGTGAGGAAGTCGCCTTAAAGTTTGATTACTACTTCCCCGGACACACTGATGCCTTTGTCAACTAGGAAAATATCGATACCTAAGTACATAAAAATGATCAATAGGTTAATGTATACAGAAGTGGAGCTAGAAATAGGAGGACTTTCACGTATTTGTTTTAGCTTAAATATAATTCCTTAGCATTTAAAACTTAAATATACTGAAACATCGTAAAATTTCTCTATAATTTGAGTAAAAAAATAATCGAACAGCTTTTAAACTACTGCATAGAAACAGCTATATATTTCAGTCGTACTTACCTGTGAAATAAATATTTATGAGGATTTTGATCTTTAGATGAATTACATCAAGGCACTGCATGCGTAACCATATTAAATTGCGGTCAGTAGATATCTATTTCCTTACCCGTAAACAGGTAAACTTATTTTTTACAAAAATAAGTAAAAATATTATTTAGTTTACAGCTGTATTTTGAATTGATAGGCCGCCTTAAGTCTCCTGCGTGTACGTGAATGGTCTCGTCTATCTCTCTCTCTATAATATACCTATGGTTATTCTTTTTAACATTGCCGAACACCGATGAGCTCTTTTTGTAACACTCTAAGCTGTCAGAGCTAGAGAAAACAAGGATTCCCCGTCTGTGTCAGTCCTATGAAAGAAAGTATTACTTTTGCATAGTCTTTAGTACACCTAGCTTAGCCTCTGTGCCGTCTGCATATTACTTGTATTGCCAAGTTTCTATGTGAACAGCTAAACGCTTACTTATCTCGTTTCCATTCAGATGAACACATAACTCGATCACGATTAGCACGCCAATACCTTGGCATTAGTGCTTCTATGTTATGAAAGATTTGCACAAAATTAAGGAACTTTAGAATAAAGTTTCTACCTTAAGAGCGGGCATAAACCAAGAAAAATATCAGAATTCACCCGCGCGTTTCACCCTTCCCCTCTTGCACATCGCAGTTCGCAGCCGCAAGGTGGCACTCGCTTCATGATTTTTCTTTTTTGTGATCTCACATAGTATACGCGAAAAACTAGATAAAATTGGCTAAGCACGAGTCGGACTATCTATCCATTACCTATACTTTGACATGTGAATTTTTAATACTTTTCGCTGATGGTAAATAAATATAATAAATTCAGATTCAAATAATTTATTCATTGTGTGTGTTTACAAAGATATGAGGTAGGTACTTACAAGTAAAATATAGCTCAACACATGAACCCTGCAAGGTTATAACAAAGTATATAAATAAAGTTTTATTTACATCAATTATATTTTTTTTTATAAAATCATGCTAATCGCTCAGAATAATTACCAGGTATGCACATTCTTCAAAAAAATTATTATTGGTAATTAAATCATTTATTCATAAAATATAATGTTACTTTCAGTTTTGATTATGTTAATGTCAATCTGATGTGACATGCTCAAACCAAGTGGTATTGTAGACGACCGCCGTGCCGAGCCACAGCCACCGCGACCAATCACATCGCCTGCAATACCGAAGCGCCGACCAATGGCGGAGCCGGCATTAATTTGGCGTCACCCCCGCGCGGGGGGCAGCGGGACGACCGCGCGCAGGCGACTCGTCCGATGCGCTTCGTTAAGCAGCCGCTAGTTGCGAGCCGTTACTTAGTATAAGAGTAGGGCCATTTTTGTAAATAGTTCAGCACTTCCTTACCTGCTCTGAACGGTTTTTCAAGGCCGCAGAAGAGCACCCCAACCCCCTCATCCAAGGGGCGGCGAACTACGCCCCCCCTCCACCCACACGGCATAGGTACCGTAGGCCACGACACGTCCTCACAGACGCTCCAAACAGCTTGACGCAGGACCTACTGGCCCTGCAGGCGGCGGCATCAGCGCCGTCGCCCCCGTAGGCAGTCATTATGAGCTACCCTCAGTACGCTCGGCACTAGGCCATGTCCGTTGCGTTCGGCCCACTATGGTGTCGTTCGTTCATCTTAGTGCTAATGTCCTAATGTGATTACACATAGGTCAGCGCTACATCACCCCCCCCCCCACTTTGGGGGGGGCGACTGTTCAGATATTCTCACTGCCCTTCAGGCAACTTAGGCTTGTCGCGTGGCTTTCCGCCTCTGCGAGAGAAAATCCCCACACACAAACGCGTTCGACCCCGTTAGGGGGTTCGTTCGCCTTCCGCGCATATGCCCTAGTCTATATGTCTTTGGCAGCGCGTGCACCACCTCCTCTCCTGAGGGGGCGGCTGCTCCGATAGCCTTATAGCTATTTAGCAATAGGCAATAGGGGGTGTTTAGTCGGTAAGAGTCCGACATAACCCTAGGGGCCGGCCCTTAGGGTATCCATGAGGATTCACCCCCTCCTTCCCCCGTTGTCCGGAAGGTTCTTCTGACTCTTTTCGTTGCTCTGTCTCTCGCTCCCTTTCGTGGGGAAGGAAAGGGAAAGCAACGGAGGGGGTCGGGGGAGAAAAAAAAAAAAAAAAAAAATGTAAATAGTGTAGTCTAAGCAGTCTAGTCAAGTAGTCAACAACGGAATAAAGAACATCGAAAAATAGCTGTGACTTTCTTTCACAATATACAGTCCACACTCTACGTCAACAAGCATTTGGACCTTCGAGAGCCGAATCTATCTAGTTTTGGTCTTCGGAGGCCAACAGGTATGCTATATCACATTCTTGTTATTTATGATAAGAGTTGACAAGATACCACTTTGGATTGTCCAAAGCTAAGACAATGTTCGTAAAATTGGCCATTATTGTTTATTACATTTTTCTGTGGATTTTTATCAAAATCAGTGTATTTTAACATATAAGATCTTTGGTTACATAAAAAAATATTTACATTTTATGACAGGTACATTTTTTTTTGTATTATACATGCATGGAAATTTTGCAGTAAAGATCTGGTGGTCAAAGTAAAAAGTTCCTCATTCTGGGCTAAAATACAATATATTGTGGGCATAGTCGCTACACATTCACGAAGTCTCATCAATGATTCCATCATCAGCTCACCTGAAAAACCTAAAAGAATACAACTATCGGTATTTAGGTACCTCTAATACTTAAATTATCACTAACCAACTCCTAATAGTTAAGGAGTTTTACCATACATCATCAGCTCATCAACACGAGATGACAACCAGACGCAAATACTAGAATAGCTTTATAAAAAATATGAATAACCCTCTCTTTCTGTTCTTTTCCGAGGGTTGCCCTCGATTTCTCTACCTTCTCATCATCAGATCCTGGCTTGGTGAGAACGGGACTACCTCAGGAGTATACATACACTACACTCGAATAAAAAAAGAAATTTGAGAAACGGTCCACAAATGGCAGAGATATCGGTGAACAGATATTTACCTTCCATCATCAGCTCATAAACATGAAATGATGACTACCCGGTGCAAATAATAGAATAGGTTTAGGAAAAATATGAAAAACGTTATATATGCGTATAAAATTTGAGGGTTGCCCTCGATTTCCCTGGTTTCCCATCATCAGATCCTGACTCGGTGACAATGGGACCTCAGGAGTATACACTATCGAATAAAAAAAGAATTTTGAAAATCGGTCCACAAATGACAGAGATATCGGTGTACGGGTCACCATCAAAAGTAGATGAACACTGTAGTACCTTGTCATAATAATATTTCATACATAATTGTAGCAACTATTACTGCACAAACGCTGGCGTTGCTATGACATGGTACTAAAGTGATCATCTACTTCTGAAACTGACTGTACGTGTACATACATAAAAAAATACATACAGACGAATATCTCCTCCTTTTTGGTAGTTGGTTAAAAATACTTTACACACACCACACAATTGAAACTTTGCACCAATTCATGAGTAGTCAAAAGCATCTATTTTTTTGCGTTTACTGCTACCCGCGCCGACATTGTTACATTGTGCCGTGTGCTAAAACGTCAAATTGCGATATTTTTTGGTTAAACTACTTATATAATATAATAAAAGCAATGTACATACCTCCGACAATTATTCATGAGTTGAATTTTTAAATTTCTAAGCTCTTTCTTAGAGTTTTTTCGCATTTTATTTTTATTTCCCATATTTTTGTCGAAGTATTTTCTCGAGCCGGTGGCGGAACACAGAAACACAGCCCACTCGTCTAAACGGAGCAGTCAAGACTGATTGATGAAACAAAACATGCCCGTTACCACGGGTGAAGCGCGATAGACTGATGCGTTTTGCGCGGAATAAGAACGTAATAAGCGACAAATTGGTTTTATGAAAATAAGTCGTAAAGTATTCATTATTTTTTAAAATCCCTAGTAGGGCTGCTTTGTAATATAGTTTTATATTATGTATTAAAATATTGACGCAGTAATATGCATAGCATTGAAAATAAACTAATTTAAGCTGGAAATTAAAGGTAAGTTCGTGATATTTTTCCATGCTTAAAAATATTTCATTATATGTTTTTTCCCAGACTAAAATCTCTCAAATATAATGTTATATCTATTTTAAAAAAATGGGGTGGCTTGTGGCTTATTTTGGGGTGTAAAAATCAAATCAAAGATTGGTAATTTTGCTTTATACCCCCTCTAATCTATTTTCATTTGTAATAAATTATAAATTCACTATGTTTTCCTTATAACTTTCCTATTTCTTTCTATTAATATTGTTGTTTTTTATAAACACAAAACAATAATGTAATAGTATGGAATAATTTTATTTTTGCGTTTACAAATGCGTAAATATTAATAGTAGAAAAATGCACAAAAAATCGACTTGCCTCAGGCGGGACGGAATGTAATTGAATTTTATTCAATAAAAATATTATGAAAGAATTTAATGTTTACTAAAAAAACCATATAGAACATCCAAAAGTGGTAGGGCACGCTTGTCCTGGAGAGTCCTTCCATAAGACTGCAGTCTAGTAATATTATCTCGGTCTCCAAAGGGCCGTGGGTAGAGAATGAAGTTAAAGTTTAGTTGTTGCAAGTGTCTAGATATAAGCCTACGCTTACCAAATGACGAGTCATTATTTTTTAACAACCTATTAGTTTTAAAAAAATGATTTTCGACACTGTTGGACTTGGCCAGTCTTTCAGTAGTTGAAGTTTTTGGTTCTACATACGCCCTTATAAAATAATTACATAAGGTGAGATATCTCACCTGAAATTTCGGAACTTTTACATTTTCTTCTCCATAGTCATTCTCTACCAAATACTTCGTGTAAGTCTCCTTCAGTTGCTGCCATTTGTCTCAATCTTGTGCTGGTACGGAAAGTTTTTATAAAAAGCTCCTTACGTCACGTCATACTTACTTCCTATTCAAAATGAAACAGTAACCACATTGATTTTAATCGTAAGAATCAATTTTATTCTTTCGCCTACGTTTGATTGATTAAAATGGAGAGGTAGTTGATATAATCGGAATTTTAAATACGTACTAAGTATTTTCAAGAATGATTGATGAGTTTTGCGATATGTGGGCCGTATAAACAGGAGCAGATATTTGGGTGAAGATAAGGAGCAAAGAATATACGAGTATGTTGCTTAAATATTGATACACATTTTTAAGCAACGATACATTTAATATATAAGTAAGTTCCCGTTGAGATAAAAAAGTGAATACTTATAAAGTTGTAAAATCCCATTGAGATAAAAAAGATAATACAAAGTTGTACAACATTGACAATGAATTCATTTATAAGAAGGTATAGTCAGCAGCACAACAATAGAACACCTAAGTTCATGGAAAAGAAATTAATTGTCAATATTATTCGTCATTCTGCAAAACTTTGGATTTAAGTTCAATTATTATTTTGATCATCGAGTTCTGCCCTTGAATCTGAAGACATTTTATAGAGAAATTGGAGCCCGCAAAATTGAAAACGATAAAATAAATCTCTAATCTAAATACGGGTCGACACATGGCCCGCTCAATATTAATAGATACAACGATAGATGTTCCGTGTTCGATGTCCGTTAATGGGTGCCCCCGCGGCGCGCCTTACACGGATAACGATGCGGATACCTCCAGATTGCTCCCGTGTACCTATCAGCCCGGTGCCTGGCATAACCGAGGATCCCACTTGAATAATAATGTGGAATAGTTTTATTGCGCGAGAAATGGGAGGAAATTTATAAAACGTTGGTACCATTTTCTAGTGTGTGTGTTGAAATTAGTGACGTGGTTGTTAATTGCGCGTTAACTTTATTTTGTCTTTCCAGTCGGAACGTGGTATCGAAAAAGACATGTACAATGCGATAAAAAGTTTAATAAAAATAAATATTTATTTTGAAACCATTAACATTATTAAATTACGGTACAGTCAAACGTTAACAACTGTTGTAGTTAGGGACTGTGTCGCAGCTGTTAGCGCCCACCTCTATATTGAGAGGCGTTTCAGATAAATACATTAAATCTTATACAAAAATGAAAAAAGAAACAAAAAAATTTTGAAAAGCATTAAAAAGTGCCTAATGTATGGATGTCTTGTGTGTGTATGTATGTGTGTTTGCTTTATTTCAATATCATTTCAACCTCATCATAATCAAGTCCCAGTAGCCAGTCACTCAAGATGGACCTACACTTATACTGGGTGTAAAAGACATGAACAGTCAAACGAGAACCATGTATTCTATACATCAAAATAAGACATATTTCAAAAAAATTATCGAAGGGAAATGATTTTTATTTTTTGGTGTTAAAAAAAATTGCAAATTGTACCGCACAATGTAAAGGGCTCAACTCGCACGCAACTGGCAAAACCACGATAATTTTGCCAGACGGCGGCCCCGTTCGTTAGTGGCCGTGCGCATCGAGTGAGCTACATTGAACGCTAACGTTTTGAAGCCATTTTTTGTTATGAAATACTAAAAAAAATGATAATGTTTCTTTGGACAATAATTAAGAAATAACGTATAGAATACGTTTTCATAAAAAAAAGAAGAAAAAAATTATGACTTTGACCTTCAATAAAATCGTAACTATCAATTTCCCAGGTATAGTCTAAAGGAAAAAAAATGTTATGATGGTGAGCAGAATACATGGTTTTCGTTTGACTGTTCATGTCTTTTACACCCTGTATATTGGTAGAGGGTAAATATTCAATATTTTATTTACTTTATTGTAAAGTTTGTAACATACGTACAATCACGCTCAAAATTGCAAAAGGGGTCGAGCAGACCTTCAGATAACATTGGTTCCACACAGAGCCATATCGGACAGTATTCGCCATACAGTACCTACAAGATATTGACAGGTAGCCAACTTGTCGCCTACACCTGTCTATCTACGCCTGCCTGTCGCTGTTAATTATAGAAAACTAGCTTTTGCCCGCGACTTCGTCCGCGTGGAATAGTTACTTTAGGCAGCATTTTTTGTGTAGGTACTTATTATGCAAAAAACACACATAAACTGCAGTGCACTACAGTAAATGGCATTTTTACAATCTACCGTTTTAAGTTTTTCCATCCTTTGCTACTTACACGCAACCTTTCATCCCCACATGGGTCAATATTTCAAAAACGCTAGAACAATATTTGCGTTTCATGGTTTTATCTTCGATACTGAGGAATCGCATAAAAATTTTCATCTCATATTTCAGCCCCTTCATTCCCTTTTTCACAAAAAGGTAGCTTTTATTCCATTTCGAGGTTCAGTCTATTTTTGTATCAAATTTCAATAAATTCGGTTCAGGTGTTAGGCGTGAAAGCGATTAAGCTAAAAAGTCACGTCCACTACCTTGGATCTCAAAATGGATGCTGTATTCTGAATCCTGACTCTGAATACAGCATCCATTTTGAGACCTCCGAAAACTACAAAACTGATACCCCTATCAAGTTTAATGGTGTATTAGGAATCGGGACCTCAGAAAACCAAAAAAATCGATATCGATTTTATATTAAAAAGTCGCGACCGCCATCTTGGATCTCGAAAGAGATGTCGTATTCGGAATCGGGACCCTCAAAAGCCACGAAAATGATACCCATATTGACATTATGTTAAAAAGTCGCGTCCGCCATCTTGGGTCTTTTTAAAAATGGTTGTTGTATTGGGAATCGGGACCTCCGAAAACCACGAAAATTTTACCCTTATCGAATTTATATTAAAAAGTCGCAACCGCCATCTTGGATCTCGAAATAGATGTCGTATTCGAAATCGGGACCCCCGAAAACCACGAAAATGATACCCATATTGACATTATGTTAAAAATTCGCGTCCGCCATCTTGGATTTCGAAATAGATGTCGTATTCGGAATCGGGACCCTCAAAAACCACGAAAATGACACCCATATTGACATTTTGTCAAAAAGTCGCGTCCGCCATCTTGGATCTTGAAATAGATATTTTATTCGTAATCCGGACCCCCAAAAACCACGAAAACGATACCCATATTGACATTATGTTAAAAAGTCGCAACCGCCATCTTGGAGCTCGAAATAGATGCCGTATTCGAAATCGGGACCCCCGAAAACCACGAAAATGACACCCATATTGACATTTTGTCAAAAAGTCGCGTCCGCCATCTTGGATCTTGAAATAGATATTTTATTCGTAATCCGGACCCCCAAAAACCACGAAAACGATACCCATATTGACATTTTGTCAAACTGTCGCGTCCGCCATCTTGGATCTTGAAATAGATATTTTATTCGTAATCCGGACCACCTAAAACCACGAAAACGATACCCATATTGACATTATGTTAAAAATTCGCGTCCGCCATCTTGGATTTCGAAATAGATGTCGTATTCGGAATCGGGACCCTCAAAAACCACGAAAATGACACCCATATTGACATTTTGTCAAAAAGTCGCGTCCGCCATCTTGGAGCTCGAAATAGATGCCGTTCGAAATCGGGACCCCCGAAAACCACGAAAATGACACCCATATTGACATTTTGTCAAAAAGTCGCGTCCGCCATCTTGGATCTTGAAATAGATATTTTATTCGTAATCCGGACCCCCAAAAACCACGAAAACGATACCCATATTGACATTTTGTCAAAAAGTCGCGTCCGCCATCTTGGATCTTGAAATAGATATTTTATTCGTAATCCGGACCACCAAAAACCACGAAAACGATACCCATATTGACATTTTGTTAAAAATTCGCGTCCGCCATCTTGGATTTCGAAATAGATGTCGTATTCGGAATCGGGACCCTCAAAAACCACGAAAATGACACCCATATTGACATTTTGTCAAAAAGTCGCGTCCGCCATCTTGGATCTCAAAATGGATGGTGTACGGGACCTCCGAAAACCGCGAAAATGATACCCATATCGATATTATAATAAAAAGTCACAACCGCCATCTTGGATTGGATTTTTATTTCTTATCAAGTGTCTAAATTTAAAGTTTCATGGTTTCATATATCTTTAACTATGACGAACTTCCATACAAATTTTCATCCCCAATTTCATCCCCACATGGGTCTAAATTTCAAAAATCCTGGAACTAATATTTCTTTCTTTCTTATTAAGTCCCTAATTTCAAAGTATCATGGTTTTATCTTTAATAATGACGAAGTCCCATACAAACTTTCATCCACTATTTCACCCCCATACAGGTCAAAATTTCAAAAATCTTAGAACAAATATTTCTTTCTGTCTTATTAAGTGCCTAAATTCAAAGTTTCATGGTTCTATCTTCAAAAATGACGAACTTCCATACAAACTTTCATCCCCTATTTCAACCCATACAACCTTTTTTTCGCGATAAAAAGTAGCCTATGTCCTTCCCCGAGATCTAATCTATAGTTGTATCAATTTTCATCAAAATCGGTTCAGTGGTTTAGACGTGAAAGCTTAACAGACAGACAGACAGACAGACAGACAGACAGACAGAGTTACTTTCGCATTTATAATATTAGTAAGGATAAGGATAGTAAGGATGGCATTAGTAATTAATTAGTTCCTTTACCTCGCTCGCTCAACCTCTCTTCTTCCCTATGTCTATCTGTAACCCTCTATTAGTTTTTACTATTGTTTTAGGGAAAAAAGATTTGCCAGGTAAAAAATACATACACGCGATCACGCTCGTGGCTCCATGAGGGGTTGAGCAAAGCCTTAGATAACATTGCGGTACATATAAAGCCACACTTGGCAGTATGGGCCATGCAGGGCCTCCTTGTGACAGGTTGCCAGCCTGTTGCCTACATAAAAGGACCACAAAATCCAAAAACTTCAGTAAACAAACAATCAAAAGCCAACAACCACTACAGATGTTACACTCAAAATCATCCCAGCAGGCAAACCAAACATAAACACATTATGTTTTTATTAAATTTGTAAAGACTGTATTACAATCCTTTGTATTAGATAAGGACTGAACAGAGAAAGATACAGATCTCCTATATTCTTGAAATATTGATAGACAGATAAGTAGAATAAATTTTATGTACGCTAATAAAAGTTTAAATTGTTACAATTATAACTTTATTGCTGTCGCTTCCAATAATTGTTTTATTAAAATACTTTCCAGATTGACTCAATTCTAAGCCAGGATAGTGATCTAATAATCGTTAACTTCATATCCTTTTAATTAATATAAATTATTACGTTGCAAGTTGCTATAAATGCAGCCGCTATTAGATAAATTGAATTAAATTAGAACAGAGATGATTTATAGTTTTACAAACTGTTACCGAAAAACCATTTATCATTATTTTTAGGTCGTGAGTTGATGTAATTTGACATAGCGTAACCACTTATAATTATATAAGGAAGAACTACCTGCAATAACTGGCTTATCGAATGCATCAAATTAACAAAGATTGGTTTTGAATTTAATTTCTTTTTAAAAATGAAAATAAATATACTTAATAGGTATTTGCTTTATTATTTTACAATCCGAAACAAGACAGTCAACTTCTCTACTTCAGAGATGTCTAAATGTGACATCATTAGGAGATCCAAGATTAGGCTATCGAAATGGGAAGTTTTAGCAACATGGTGACCAGAGTGGTATCGTAAAATTGATATGCACGCAAGTGACTTTGAAACCAGCAGGAAGCTGAACTAAATACTAAATGCATCTAAAATAACGAGCATGATCAAAATTATTCCGGTTTTTGAAAATTTTAATTTTTGTATGTAATTTGACACACTCTAAGTGTTTCATTAGACCGATGACCTTAGTTAGGGGGGCTGCTGGCAGTTGACACGATGCCCAAGAATAGACAATTGTGGTGCACATGAGCAATGATTAAGGCTATTGTGAAGTCATATTGCACTTTTTGTTACATGTATTTACTCAGTGATTGCCACGCAGTAATGGGACTCCTTCACTGTCGCGGATTAACGATAATTTACCGAAAAGTCTCGTCTTCATTCGTTCGTCCTTCACTGTAAGTCAAAAATGTTAATTTTGCTGCGATTTCTATTCCTTGTAATCTAAACTACTGACATTTTTTGAGGATATCATGCACGTTTTGCATGTAAACTTCATAGATATATAAAGTAATAACCCTCTAAGCAAGTATAGAATCAAAACAAATCGTAGGCCGTTTTTAACATCTAGAATAAACCATAATAAACGTAAACATGTCTAGATCTCGTTCTCAGATGTCACTACGACAGTTTATTAAATACCTGCGGTAGACTTTTTAAGGATGGGTTGCAATAATTCAATAGCTTAATGCTTGCACGCGAGCATTTATGAAATATTTATCGACACCGTTTGTAAAATGATAAATGTTGTCACACCTATGACATCGGTAGGATTAAATCTTTAGTGAACTATAAATTGTATTCTTAAGCCGTTCGGAATAAGGTTCAAAGCTTGATTATGTTTGAACGACTAAATATGTTCAGGGAGCGTTGCCGGTAATGGTGTCGCAGGGAAAATATTAAACTGTTCATTTTATTCCTTTTCAAGAAATCTAAGAGTGAATGGAACGCTCTCAAATAAGACAAACTGCTTAATTTTAGGTGATTAGTAAAATTTATGATAATCATATAAAAGAGGTGATGAACAAGAATGTCGATTACAGAGAGAGAGGAAAACTAAATAGAGAGTACTAAAGATAGATAGATGATATGGCTAAGAAAGGAGTTAATACTCAGAAGACGACTGATCGAGATGTATGGAGGAGAAAAACATATTACGCTGGCCCCAAATAAAATTGGAAGCATGGCAGGTAGAGTAAAATTCATGTTACGTAGTTTCATTTTGACTATACTAAGGGCCAGTTTCACAGGTTCTAGGTAAGCTCTTATTAGGGTGTTTTTGACAGACATAGATAGATAGTCAAAACTGTGAACTTATCTGCCAGATACTGGCCCTAAGAGCGTTAATCGCATTATTGTGGTACGATAGATAGTCCGTAAGTGGTTGGAGGTTTTGCCTGAAGCTTGTTGTAAAGTCCTAAGTTGGCTTTTGCCATCGCTTTTAATCAGGTAAGATGAAGGCCAACAGCAAAAAAAAATAGGAAAAAGAAAATAAGGAACATTCCCAATGACACTATTTTCTTAAACGCTAATTAGGTTATTATTTTTTTTTTCAAATTGTATGAGATTTAGCTCAGAAATATTTTTACTCAAATACTTACATGTTTTGTGATTTTAACCAATAAGTGACTTAACGTAGTGGAACTAAATACAACATTCAAGTAAACTTTACTTTCATATTATTAGAACTGCTCCAATACACTGAAGAGTCTTCACTCAAGAGAACAACTGGGCCAAATAGTAGTAGGTATGTACTTGTAGGTATCAGTAGAGTGCTGGAAAGTAACTATAAAGTTGTTTCACGTCACAAACCTGGTTTATATTAGGCAACGTTGATCCCATTACGAATTAGACGTTTTTTTCATATATTTTGTATAGACGCTGTGATGGCGGCCACGCTCTTCGGAAGTGTCTGCAATGGCCGCCACCGGTAGCGACCACCGACCACCTGTGGCGGCCACTTACCTTTGTTAGTGCGGTACCAACGGACGTGGAACGTGGTGGCTACCGGTGGTCAATTTGTGCGGAGTCTCAAAGACCTATCCTGAAACCAGACATGTCGTAGAAATACTCTTTTTTTGTATTGTCCTACTTTAGAACTTGGTGTTTCTTGGTAAAGCTGGATTAGTACGTGTACTGCGACATGACTTACGAAGTAAATGCACCGGTTTGGTTTATAGCTACGAGGACGTTGAGCGGGCGTGGCGCGTGCACAGAAGCATTTACTTAGTAAATACGTAATATAAGTTACAGTGAAGAAGAAACTGCGGTATGGTTGTATATTCGGGTTGATCAACGATTACGATAATTCAACTTCATGACTTAGTGCAGCATTCGAAAATAAGCTGCAATTAATTAATCACCTCCTACAAGTGACAAAATTATGTTTAAAGGCGGTATAAAAAAGAACGATTTCTACCTTGCTTCAATTATAATGATTTGTTTCTAGCTAACGGGTTAGCAACAATTAACGGGCAATATAGTTGCTACTCTGCCCGCTTGATAGTATACAGTAACATACCGCATGTAGCTTCGGAAAACTTATTGACCGATACACTAGGAGCTAATGTTGTTGAAGGTAGCATCTTGTTGGTAGATAGACCTTCCTAGATTGGGTGTCCCAATATCGAGTAACAATCTGTTTTATGCCCCCTACCTATTTCTTGGACGTTGAAGACCTGGCGGGTCTTCCTGAGAGTTAAACAGTATGGGAGGATAATGTAGGTGTTGTCATTAGAGCTCTCAAATGGAAAGGAGCAGCGGACTTGAAGGCACCTCTTGGTTGGCACCGTCTCAGACTTCCGCTCGAATGAGCGGTACCGTAGGAAAAACGTTTGACCAATATTATCCATATCATGAATCAATTAAATGTTTCTACGAAGTAAAATCCGACTGAGCAGCCCTCACAACCATCACCGCCACAGTTGGTTTATTAAAATCATGCAGCAATGAGTCCTATTTAAAACGCTGTAAATTTAAGTCAGAAGGATGGAGACAGTCAGTGGACATCACAAAGAGTGGAGACGCTTTGCACGTTTTAGGCTGCAGTTATTTTCTATATTTCCATTACAGTTTTCTGTTTTACATCAGATTATATAATATACAGCTAAATACGTCTTTACACTGCAATGCTGTTGACAGTAAAAAAGCAAGAACACTCTTGATACTGCTATCCATTGACTATGGAATAGATTTGGTGCCACGTATATTGAAAGACGCACGTTGTATTGCAAATATAAGGCTTATTGTTTACTGTGCTAACAATGTACCTATGTAAGAGCATACACAATATATTGTATCGTTTGTGGTGTTTGTGTCAAGCTAAATTATCTTGTTTAGGAAAACGTGTAAAGATGTGGGTTGCTTGCGTGTTCGTACAAAATATAAGCCACAATGTATGATGGTTTTATGGTTCTGATATACATGATACATATACATTACATACCGGTGACCGCCACCGTACCGCCAACAGACAGTCTACACGTTTTTTTCATACATTTTTACAGACGAAGTTTAGCCGGTGGCGGCCAAGCGCTTCAGACGGGCCACCTTCGTACCAAAGGACGTGGCGCGTGGCCGCCACTGGCCCATTTGCGCGAAGCCTTATACATATAATTTGATTATTTGAACTAAGTTCCAATACCAGATTCGCACTTTGTTTTCGTGGCAGTTAATGTCATGAGGTCTAAATTTATTTAAATTACTTAATCTAAATTTATAATTTTAAAACGGAAAATAAACAATTTGATTTAAAGTTCATCATCATAACAGCCTTTATAGTTCGACCCAGTGCTGGGATACAAGGCCTCTCCTTGTCATCGAAGGAGTTTTAGGCAGTAGTCCACCACGCTTTCCCAATGCGGATTGGTGGACTTGAAATGGGATTTAAAGTCAATTAATAATAATTATTAATTGCTAAACATTCTATTCAAATAAATATTTGTTAATAATAAAAAATGATTGAAGTTGGTACAAATAAAAAAATATTTTTGCTGTCTGTGAAAACAAATTAATTGTTAGAAACATTTTCTTTCATTATTTACTTTAAATGTATAAGTCGCAGACGGATAGTAAAACACGCCGTCTAACTAAACGGCTAGGCGGATTGTAGTCTATGAGAGTGACGATTGACAAAAATTCCACTACGCTTTGTCATAAAAAAAAACCTGAACCTACTAATGAACAAGCGATCTCCATTAGATGTACGAACTCATATTGATAGAATCCACTACGGATTTATCAACAAAGGGTTTTATTTGGTTAACAATTGTCAAAGACTACAATCTGTCTAGCCGTTTAGTTAAACGGCGTGTTTTACTAGCCCCCTGCGACATATATATCACCAATCAAAGATCTCTACTTGGCATTCATGGAATCCCTGAATCTTGTTTAAGTTTCTTATTACGTGAGTAATTGGTCCCAAAATTGTCTCAAATTGACCCGAAATAATTGGCGTCTTGTTGACCAGCCGATAATCGAATTGAACTTTAACATTCAACCAATTAGAGAACAAATTGAATAAATGATTGAATAGTACCGTATTTATATAAATTATGATTATACACAAATGTTATTACTATCGTTAAAGAATACAAATCTTTACAGGTGGCAGTTATATATAACAGAGGTTTTTAAAACAGATAAGCCCCTTTAATTTAAAACGAACAAACTGGGTTAGCCATTAGTTTGCCATGTGATGCCGGCAGAGAAGACAAGCATCACCCTATATCCTCAATGGGTGTCGTAGAAGGCGACTAATGCATCAGCAAAGAGGTATTGATCACTTTATACTCCGCAAATCCGCAGTGAGCAAGCGTGGTGGACTACTGCCTGCCTATAAAGGCGGTTATGATGATGATTATGATGAACTGAGTTAGTGCGTTCGAAAAGACCTCAGAGAAATAACTCTACATTTTCTATTGGTGGGTAGATAGCTAGAGCTCCAGCGGCTAGGGATATGGGGTTAGGAGTGGCAGCCCAAGGTGGCAAATCAGTGTTACAATAGGCTTACCACCAAAATCTTATTATGTCAGCAGTGGCAGTGATTGCAAAACTATTTAAAGTTATCCCTTCGGAGGTATCAAAAGAAGGCGCAGTGATTGCAAAGCTATTTTCAGTTATTTCTCTAACAAGGAAGTGCTCAGGCTCTTGTTTGATCACTAAAGTGTACTCTTGTACACTATAGTCTACTTTTCAATATAAAATTGGAGACTTCAATCAGAATCGCGGTTTTTGAGTGGACTAGAAGGTTCAGTGCACCAATTTAACGATACCTCTGACCATCTCCAATTACTGACGCTCCAATTGGCATCGTATGGAATCACATAGAAGTCACATAAAAAGATACCGTTTTGATCTTCGAATTGATGGTTCTGCGTAATAACGTATGGCGACATATTTTCTCATAAATCGCACTTAATAGAAGTAAGCCGCGGAACGTGTTCCGTACACGGCAAAAAGCTCACACTTGGCCTAACATTATGAGTTTATTCCGAATTTCAATAATACGCCAGCCTTAGATGAATTTCGGAGAAACTAAGCGCCGCTTTTTGATGTCATATAAGTAAAACGTATAATTCGCCTCCAAGTTCGAATCGTTTCTGTGAACTGTTGGAGTTGAGGGCTTAGAAATTAAGCTATTCGAAATAAGTACTTATTCGTTGAAATTATTCAAATTATTAGCACTTTCTTCAAAGTATATTGCTGTCATGATATCACAATTCTTTAAAATTAGTCTAATAATACCTACTATAAATAGTAACTAGAACAACAAAAAGATATATATTGCGTATACACTATAACACTCGATGTCTGCACAACTTGCATAGTTATCTTTTCATAGATGAGGTTCTAATTTTTAGTAGGTATCTATTTTGCTACAAACTGTATTAAAAAAACGAAAAACGAGTTATAAGTAACTGATACTAATTGATTAGAGCCAGTAGATAAGACGTGCGGTAATTTCAAACATCTCGAACAAAATATGTATCATCCATACATTTTGCTTGGGATGATTAAACAACTAACATAAAATAAGAAACTAACGATGTCGCATTAAAAAAAAGACTAAGACTTGGCACGACATACCTTTGAGAACGTTGAACAGCCGCCAGCCTACTGCAATCTATGAGATCAGAACTCACTAAAACAGATGTCATCCAGCCCTGATTGCGTGTCCCAATGATTATAAAGCATTTATACTTAGACACTTACACACCTTACACAGAAATAATAATAAAGTGGATAGAATTTCTTTGCTTCGCATTTACTACCGAAACCAGTGTCGCCGCTTTATCCCCTCTACTTACTATTAATGCACGCACTTAAACAAACGAAACCGTACTACGCAATCACGCCCACAATTAACAATTATGAACCTTACTTTTAAGAGACAGCGTTGAGTAACACTCACCATAAGTCACACTCACACTTACACAACGTCGCTCTTCAATGGTCGCGTCGGCATAATGGCTGTTATCATGTCCGTTCGTATCGTGCCTGTACCATGAACTTTTGTGCTAGAGAGAAGGGATATCGAAAATCACAATACATTGCTGCATGTACTGTAAAACGCTCTGCGTTTTTAAAGGCATGAGCAGTAATGGTTATGAAGTTTTATGTTAGACCAATATTTCAAAGTAAAAGATTTTCTCAAGGTGTTTTTGATAAAAAAAACATCATTATTACATTAAAACAATACATTCCAATGAAATGTGATCCCCTTAATAGTGTAATTACACACTCTGGATGACTTTCCGCAGTTACCGATGCGTCAAAACACCATTTTAAGGCATTTTTATCACACCAACGGTTCGAGCAGCACTGAGCCACAAGTTGTACGCTTGTGTCCTAAAGACACACAAGTGCGGCACCAAGGTCACGTGACTAAGGCACTTCTATACTCTTTATTATTATTTCAGTGGATACTTAGATATTGACATAAAGAAAAGAAATATATTTTTATGTTTGACAGGGTAGCTCTTAGCCTCCACCTCACCTGATGGTAAGTGACGATAATGCCGAAGATGGAATCCATCTTCACCTGAACTCTCAACCACAGAGGAACTGGCTATCTTAACATTAATTGTCGGAACACAATAATGCTGTTAACATTGTTATGATGGCGACAGATTTTGAGAAGATGGTGCTACATTGGCGAACTTGAAAATAGTCCTACCACCAACCAAACAGAGTACAAATTTGTACTGCCCTAAGGATTAAGCCCGGGGCCTTTCGAACTAATTCCGGTGTGCGAGTCACTAGACCACGGAGGTGGTTAAAATTTAGTTAAGTTATATTAGTAAAATATTTAGTAAAAGTAGATCAGAGGTTCCCGACTTAATTCTTGAGATATTGGTCAAAACTCATGAACTTTAACATGAATATGAAAAGTCCACTGAACTTTTTTAAAAATTATTTCTAAGCAATATTCGCAAATATATGATCAAAATGTTTGTCGTGTGGTACGTACGTTGCTTGTAAAGCCTATCGGTTGTTTTTAAGACAAATAATATCATCTTTTTATCAAAAGTGTAAACTTTTACTGTACTTATTCGTATAATTGAAAAACTTGTTTGTTCGAATTTATGCTTTGTTTTCAGTATTTTAAATTATAACTTTTTCTTTCACATTATCTTTACCCTTATTATGTATCATTGAGAACTCGTGGTATCTACTCGTATAATAAATAATAATAGAATAATCAATAGAAAGGAAATTAATTATTAATTTTTGAAAAAAAAATCCCTAAGATTTTTTTAATGGTTGTAAAGAAATAAGACGGAGCCTCGGTAATTCTCCAAACACGGCACATTCATGGAAAAGCACAACACCACTGCCACTTATTTGTTACTACTATTAAATCGTATGAAAAACGTGATAACGTCTCTTGCTGGAAAACACAAAAAAATCTCCACTGTAGCATCACACGATTTACACCCTAGTACCTTTGACATAAAAGTCATAATCACAGCACCGGTCCCAGAGTAAAACCAGTGTGCAATTTAAAGCTTACGATGCATGACAGAAAGTAATACAACACGTCAATCTTTCTGACTGTGAATGACATTTACATTATTTCTGATCAACCCTCGAGGGCAGTGAGATGTGTAAAGTTACGCCAGTGTAAATACCTACTGAGAAATATTTAACAGAGATTCACGTCATGCAAAATAAATACTCAACGAGATTATGCATTTATGAAAAAGTGAAGGTATTTACTTACTATGTCTATATAATATTATGTATATACTGATGCTGACTTCGGAAGCGTAGGTGGTGTAGTGCGTAAGGGCGCTGTATCCCACACGGGAGGCACTGGTTTGAAACCCGCCACGTACCAATTTGTTTTCAAATTTTGAATTCATATGTACGTTTAATCGACGCTTTTATGGTGAAGAAAAACAACGTGCGGAAACCTGCACAGTTGCACACACCCATTAAGAAATTCTTAGATTGTGTGTGAAGTCGACCAACCCGAATTTGACCAACGTGGTTGACTAAGGCCTAATCACCCCTAATATGGGGTAAACACGAGCCCCTCGGCAGTGACATTATGAACTGCTGCTGATGATGATGATATTCTGACCTAAAGGATAGAAGTAATAATCTGAGTATATTTAACAGGTAATGTTAAATAGGTGCACATCAAAAGAGCATGAAGGAATAAAAATAGGTCAATACTAATTAAGGGAACAGTAGACGTGATTCCAAAGTGGCTGTTGAGGTAGGGCACAGTGGACTAACCTCCCGAATTTAGAGCACCTGAAATGGGGTACCTTACCGAAGACCACATTTAAAGGAGATGTTCCATATTGGTACTTGAAACCCCCCACGTTAAACTATATATAAAACGAAAGCTTATGCTCTGAGGATTTTAAATATACCGTTTTTTTAATCCACCGCATTTTGAGTGCACTAACGTGACACTCGATCGTGCGAATGTTTGTCGCCCCGCTGCCAAATATTTGTTTGTAATTAATTATTTTTTGTAAATGAAGTATTTTAATCACATTCAATCGCTTGTTTTGAGAAACGAAACACAAAACTATATGCATTGAACTTAGGAATATTATTTCCCTAATGTTTTTATGCAAAATAACATTGATGGTTGGCATGTAAACAGTTTTTACCCCGTAAAAGACTTTCGTTGTTCCACGAAGTAATAAGATATTTTATGTGCTCCGTGGCGCAACTTAACAATTGAATTTCCATGCAAACCCGTTTTTATATAAAATAAATTTGCAAAAACTTTTAAAACAAAATTTTAGTACTGCTCAAATACGCCGAGAATTTAAATTACAAAGATATTAAGTATTTTATAAATAAACTTATTAACCTTTTTTATTTTCAAGTAAAAATAATAATTAACATTATTATTAACTTAGAACGCTTGTAAAATATTAAATTCAAAATAATATTTCGTATTTATAAATGTATTGTATTATATGTATTGTATTGTGTAATGTATTCATTCAACTTATATTATTATGACGTATGAACTGGAGTGGGATGAACGGTTCATCGGTGACCATGGCGCATGCAACCGTGTCGAAATATCGGAATAATAACAAAATCGAGCTATTGTCTTAAAAACGGGATTTGTACCACACAAATCCCGTTTTTAAGACAATACATAATCAATATGTTCGGCTTTCGATATCAAGAACATAAATCCTATTGAAAGGGGACATAATTATTTTATACCAACTTTCATCTTCTTAACAATTTTAGGATATTTCGGCTTACTTGACAGAGATTCAGAGCTGGTAGTCAAAGCCGTGGCTGACCATTGAACCATTGGATGGACATTTTAAGGCAAAGACTATACTCCGTGGTTTAAGAAAGGTAAGACGAAGGCCCTACTATATGAGACGGGATCAAGATCGTTAAAAAAGGCCACCATGATGATGAAGGATCTTTACTCTATAATTATTGTGATGCTACTTGCTTTGAGTACGCCACCAAACTATGTCCCAGTTTGGAAAGATTTCATAGCGTTATCTTATCAAACATTTCATTCAATCAATAGTCAATAAGTGTATCGATCTATTGTATTCGATTACTCGAGTCACATGTCATTTTTTCAAACGATAACGTCCACCGATGTACATCTCAGTGGCAGTAGAACTGTGACGTGCGCTTTCGATTGTGTTCCACTATGTAGGTTCATAGCCTTTGATGAAACAGATATGGCAGATTCTCTCTCAAAATGAAGGATTGATCACACGTTTAATTTTAAGGAAAGATTTTCCTTTAAGAATTAGATATTTTACTCGCATGGACTTGAATTCTTGAACTAAACTTGACAGTTTGTTTCTAGAGGGAGTATTACCATGTACAGAATCAATGGTGTAGTAACAAAGTGCATGATAGACCGAGAGTTATGGCACAATATAGTGAACGATACATTTGAAGACATGAGTGGATGAAGGAGCTATGTTACATTTTTAAGAATTTTGATTTTTTGCCATAAATGAAGCTGTTATGTACTTACAAATGACATTAGATCTTAAAACAACTAAGTTTGGGTTTACTTTAAAAAATACGAAAAGATGAAGGTGATATGTGCTAAGATTAAACTATTAGCATCTTGAATGAAAGTGTTATGGAGACTTAGCTTTTTCTTTTATCTAAAATAATTCCAATTAATATGTTTTTTAAAGCAGAAGAAGGAGATAAGTGTACACGAACGCGTCGCCGAGCTCTGTTACAATGAAAGAAGGGGTTATGTCGCATACTTGTCTCATTCGTTCATAGACATTGCATTCTTTTGCACCGCGACAAGTGTTAAACGCGCATGTAGTAAATCCTTTTTATCTTATTTTAATTTAAACAGTTAGTGTTTACGTATGTTTGTTCATCATCATCATCATCAACAGCTCATATAATGTCCCCACCAAGGAGCTCGAGCCTACCCCAGTTTATTGTACATAACCATAGACCTACAGCAGACCATGCCTCTGCCAAAAATACCAACATCCAAGGCATTCTATTTACGCCAGATTTGGTTTTATAATTTAGGTATCCACGTGATTGACCAAGGCAAGGAAAAAGCTATTTGTTGCACATGGACAGAAGACGTAGCTGACCGAAGTAGTATTGAAGTAGCAAGCACTCTACTTAGGTTTGTCGAAGTGGACCTTTCATGTCGTAATAAACAACATCTACTCATATGGTCAGACTCATACGCGGGACAAAATAAAAATGGTATCAATGTACAATATATGATAAAAAAGGGCTACTTTAAGGTAATTGCTCACAAATTTCCAGAAGTTGGTAATTCCTATCTTGACTCTGACAAAGACTTTGGCCGAATTGAAAAAGTATTGCGCAAGCATGAAGCAATATATGCATCTGAACAATACCGAGAGATTTTATGCAAAGCATTTCGAAATAATGTCTTTATTGATATGACAGATCATTTTATATCGCCTCGCTGTTATATCGCCGAAACTGTTCACAGCTGCGTTGGAGGACGCGTTTTAAGCTTCTGGACTGGAGAGGACTTGGCATCAACATAAATGGCGAGTACATGACTCACCTTCGCTTTGCAGATGATGTCGTGGTTATGGCTGAGACCTTGGAAGACCTGGGCACAATGCTCGACGATCTCTGTAGAGTCTCTCAACGAGTGGGTCTTAAAATGAACATGGATAAGACGAAAATCATGTCGAATTTCCATGTCGCACAAACTCCTGTAAAGGTTGGAAGCTCTACACTGGAAGTTGTTGACGATTATGTTTACCTGGGACAAACAGTCCAACTGGGTAAGTCCAAGTTCCAGAAAGAGGTCAATCGGCGAATCCAACTCGGCTGGGCAGCGTTCAGGAAGCTACGCGGCATATTCTCGGCCCATCTACCGCAGTGTCTCAAGACGAAAGTCTTTAATTCGTGTGTGTTGCCAGGATGACTTATGGAATCGAAACATGGCCGCTTACAATGGGCCTCATAAGGAGGCTCAAGCTCACCCAAAGGGCAATGGAGAGGGCTATGCTCGGAGTGTGGAAGCGTCGGTGGCGTAGTGCGTAAGAGCGTCGTCTCCCACCCGGGGGGCACTGGTTCGATCCCCGCCACGTACCAATGTGTTTTCAAATTTTGAATTCATATGTACGTTTAATCGACGCTTTTACGATGAAGGAAAACATCGTGAGGAAACCTGCACGCACCTATGAAGAAAATCTTAGGTTGTGTGTGAAGTCGACCAACCCGCACTTGGCCAGCGTGGTTGACTAAGGCCTAATCGCCTCCAATGTGGGGTAGGCTCGAGCCCCTCGGTGGGGACATTATGTGAGCTGTTGATGATGATGCTCGGAGTTTCTCTGCGTGTTCACATCAGAAATGATGAGATCCGCAGGAGAACCAAGGTCACCGACATAGGCCAAAGAACATTGCGAGGAGGACTGACGGCCGTTGGGGCGGAAAGGTCCTCAAGTGGCGACCACGTACCGGGAAACGCAGCGTTGGTAGGCCTCCCACAAGGTGGACTGACGATCTAGTAAAGGTCGCGGGAAGCCGCTGGATGCGGGCAGCGCAGGACCGATCGGTTTGGAGATCCTTGGGGGAGGCCTATGTCCAACAGTGGGCGTCTCTCGGCTTAAATGATGATGATGATCTGAATCTGAATATGGTTACTACTTATATAAAGAATGTTACGATGATATGAGAACATTTAGAAAGATATTAAAAAAGAGAGGTCAAAGAGGAGACATCGAAGTTGAACGCTATGCAGATATAATTTTTTTTTAAAACTGTAACTGTGTATCTATAAACAAATAAATTTTTAAAAAAAGGCATTTGCAGAAAATACGGTACAATTTCTGAATAAAAGAACGATAATATTAAAGAACAGATAAAATTTATAAAACCAGAATATCGATACTATTACCAAAATATTAAAGATAAAGATAAAGATAAAGATATTTATTTGTTGGAACATGAGTACAGGAAAGATCTTATATTAAACATTGTTGCTCGACATGTTCTGCCTTAGTAGGCGTACAAAATTAAAGTTTAATAAATGTCTCTAATATTATTTACACTATGATAAAAAATAATCTCATTACATTTTACAATTGTCAAATTAAATCATATTTATAATATTGAATGTCAAAATAATAATAATCGAATAATTAATAAAATAAATTATCTACTATCAACAAGATTATTCTTTTAAAAAATCGTCAACATTATAGTAGCATTTCTCTATAAGTAAGTTTGTTTTAAATTTGTTTTAAATAAATTTATAGTCATATCACGAAATTCTCTTGCCAATTTGTTGTAAATTTGAGTACTCATACCATAAATACTTTTTCTTAATAATGATGTTTTTGCAGTCACTGTACATAATCGATTGAAATCACGTCTATTTCGTTTGACAGCATCTGATAACATTGGAAACAAATGAGGATTTGATTTTACAAACATTGCTACTTCAAAGATGTAAAGTGACGGAAGTGAAAGTAATTTGTATTTGATAAAATATGGTCTACAGCTATCAGTTGTCTCCAGACCAAACATGGCTCTAATGCAGCGCTTCTGCATTTTAAATGCGATGTCCTTGTGTGTGGAGTTACCCCAAAATATAATTCCATACCTAAGGATGGATTCCACTAAACCATGATAAGCCGTTAAAATACCATCAATGTTTAATACTGGTGCAATTTTAAATAATGCATAAGCAGAATTACTAATTTTTATTGCAATATAGTCAATATGTGATTTCCAGTCAAGCTTGCTATCTATTTTAAGTCCAAGAAATTTTGTTACGTCTACTTCAGATATTTGGTTTAGCTTGTTAAATTTTATGTTTGATTTTCTTTGATTAAATTGTATATAATTTGTTTTACTTAAATTTATTTTTAGATTGTTATTGATAAGCCAAGTCATAATTGATGTCAAAGAATTATTTATGTCAGATTCATACGTTTTTGGATTATTACACTCTATAGTCATAGTACTGTCGTCTGCAAATAAAGTTATTGGATAATTTATCATAGTTGGCATGTCATTAATGTAAATAATAAATAGTAAAGGACCTAGGACGCTTCCTTGAGGTACACCATATTTTACAAGTCGTCTAGTCGAAGAATATATCTCTTCAACTTTAGTTTTTAAGTTAATTTTCGATATGGTAGTGTATTGTGTTCTGTTTGACAAATAGGATTTAATCAAATTTAATATATTACCTCTTATACCATAAGCTTCGATTTTATTCAAAAGAATATTATGATCTACGTAATCAAATGCTTGTGTCATATCACAAAATACTGCACAAACTGGATTCCTTTTGTCAACATTTAGCATTATTTTCTTTAAAAAGTCAAAAATAGCCATATTTATGGTTTTGCTTTGCCTAAAGCCTTTTTGTTCGGGACATAAGATATTATTCTTTTCTAAATAACAATTTATTTCTTTATAATATTTTTCAAATATTTTCGAAATCACCGAGGTCAATGTAATGGGTCTAAAGTTTTCTACAGATTTTTTATTTCCTTTCTTAAATAAAGGTTTAATTACGGATATTTTTAGTTTTTCAGGAAAAACACCGGTCAGAATACTTAAATTAATAATGTGACTTAGAGGCTCACAAATTTCAACAATTACTTTCTTTATAATTTTTGTAGAAAAACCATCATGCCCGACTGAATTTGTATTTTTTAGGTTTTGTACAATTGTTACAACATCTAAAGGTAGACAAGGCGGCATAAATAATGAGTTTGATCCGATAGACACTTTTATTTTTTTATTCCCGTTTAATCTAGAAATTGGTTCAATTTTATCTATAAAATAATCGTTAAATGCGTTAGCAATATTTTGAGGTTGTGTAATAATTTTATTATTTATCATTATGTGCGAAATGTGATTTTTATGAATATTTGTGTTTGAATTATTTATTATTTGCCATGTTGCTTTAGCTTTATTGTCCGATACCTTAATTTTATAATTATTTTTAGCTTTTTTAGTTAGTCGAATAATTTTTTTAAGTCTTTTAGTATATAGCTTGTATTCATTTTTATTTAAACTTGTTGGATTAAGACGGTAATGCCATAAAAGTTGTCTCTTTTTCTTACTACAGCATTTAATTCCATTAGATATCCATTTTGTTTTTTTTGTAATGGGTATGGTTATAAAGCGTAATGGAAAACACAGTTCGTAAAACAATCCAAAACATTCCATAAAATAGTCAAATGCTTCATCACAGTCGTCTGTATTATATATTTCACCAAACTTGAAGCTGTTAAGACACTCTTTAAATTTATATATATTTTCGTCGCTATAATCACGTTGTTTTTTACGCACGTATTTTAAAAGCGGCACTCCATTCACAGGACACTGAATTATTTGTGCAGTATGATCTGAAAGAGCTAGATCAATCACTTCCGCCCCTTTTACCTTTCTAAAATTATGAGCAAAGTTATCAATGCATGTTTTGCTCATTAATCTAGTTGGTTCTTTTATAGCTAATTTCAGGTTATAGTTCAACAAAATACACTGAAAGTCTTGGGTCACTCTATTTGTTTTCATTAAATCTATATTATAATCGCCTGCCAATATAATATTTTTATATTTATTCTTATTAATATGCAATAACATTTTATCTAGTTGTGTAAAAAATATATTTAAGTTATTTGTCTTGGGAACTCTATATATACATACAATTATTAATCTATAATTCAAAAGTTCTATTGCACAGCATTCAAAATTATTTACAATGGACATTTTCGCTATTTCGTGAACCTCTCTCCATAAATGCCCATTCTTAACCATAATGCAAGCACCTCCTCTTTTGGAATTTTCTCTGCTGAAACATGCGGCCAACATGTAATTAGGTATTGTTAATCTATCTTCATTTCCTTCACTTATGAAATGCTCTGTAAGGCATATTACGTCGATGCAACAATTTTTGGTTTTCAGGTCTTCTAAATATACGGTTAAAAGGTCAGCTTTATTTACTGCGCCTGCGATATTCTGATGTAGTATATTCAAATTATGGAATGAGAAAAAACTCCGTTTCTTCAGTATTATTCAACCTTTGGATATCTTCTTCGCAATCCTTCAATTCAATTATTAATTGTTTTATATCCTTGAAAATTGTTTGTACGCCATATCTATTTACTCGTCCTGTCACTTTATTAAACATGTCATAGTGGTATGAGAGATTTTTGTTGGAATCTATTAGGTATGCATGTTCGTGGGTAAGGATATCAAAGTACAAAATATTATTAAATGTTTCTATTCTCGAATTAAACATTTTTGAGAAACAGTCACACTTGAAAGTTGGCAAGCACAATATAATGTTAGTATGTTGATTTCTTTGGATTATTTTTCTTATATCGATAATTAGTGTGAAATAGTCATTGGTGTTTTTAAAGTCTTCTTCCCCCAGTAATATTATGCAATAGTCCTTAAATGTATAGTTAGTCATTTTCATATCTAGATTTTTTAATAACTGTCTAATATTACAATTTGGTGTTAAGTAATGACATATCTTTGATTCAGGAAAAGTTTCCTGTGCTATCCTTAAAGTGTTTGTATACTTGTTCGTACTTAGTATGCTTATTTCACTTATTTTGTCTTCCATTTCACGTTCCTTCTTCTTCAAATTTATTGTGGTTTTATTATTTTCATTTGTCGTCATATTATGTGTCTTTGAATCAATAATTAAGGGTCTATATGTTTCAGTGAGAATATCTTTCATTGGTGTTTGTTTGGGTGTTTGGGATCTTTTAGGTGTCGTAATATTTTTATTAATCTTCTTCACAGGGCTGTCAGTAATTTTTTTATATAACTCATTTCTTTTCATTAATTAATCATTTAGTTTTTTAAGTTCAGTATTCTCTAGGGATAGTACTTCTATTTCTTCATGCGCACTATTCAGTTGTATTGTAATTATAGTACGAGAGCCCACGACCAAAACCATGTCTCATAGCAATACGGCAAAAACCCTATAAAATCGTTAGATTGTATGATTCTGAACCCGACTAGGTGTGTAGTAACGGTCGAAAGTGTAGCAACTGCGTGGGAGGCCATTTCTGCTGTGTCAAAAAAAAAAGACAGTCGGTATTATAGCAATACGTCTGATAGTGAAAATGTACATAGATTTTATAATTGTATTACGAAAAAGTTTGTTTTCAGACATTTTGCGCGTAGCATATAGCCTGAGCGCATTTTTGAAAATGTCAACAAATTTAGCCGACCTGTATCATAGCAATACGGATAAATTTTTTTTTCAACTTTTCGTATTGCTGCCATGATTACCAAAAACCTGTTTTCAGACACTTTAAGTGTAGCATATACTCCCAAAACCCTACTTCATCCCAGTTTCCTTTTGTGCGATTTATTTCAGTCCTTCAACTTCAATGTTACGGTTTCGGGTAAATTCTTTGTTAATTATCATCTAATAAATTCAGGGTCGCAACGTATTCATTGGTTTGTAACAGAAAATTCAAGATGCCTCAATACGATTTTTAAATGATATCTGAGTATCGAAAAGTTGTCTGATAGAGAAGGCGCTACACTTAATTTGTCTGATATAAATTTTTTGCACATGTGGACAACTTATTTTATCATGTCCAACAATTTTCAGACATATTGCTATGATACCGTCGGTAAAATTTGTTAACATTTTCAAAACGGTCTCAAAATTTAATGCGTTCACATTTCCGTCTGAAAATTGTTTTGTTCGCATCAAATAACTAAAATTTACTAATTAAAAAGATTTTCAGACGTATTGCAATGAGACATTTTTTTTGTCTCATTTTTAATTTTTTTAAATGATTTTACGGGTTTGCGCTACACCACTAACGTCTGAAAAATATGTTTCCGGTATCTCAGAACTATCATTTAACTACAGTCTGCAAATCAGACATATTGCTATGATGCAGTTCGGTAAAATTCTTTGACAATTTTGAAAATTCGGTCAGATCAAACGCTACGCGGAAAATGTCTGATATTGGTATTTTCGAGTTCAGGATAATCGTATCTATCGATTTGATGCGGTTTTGGCCGTATTGCTATGAGACAAAAATTTTGGTCGTGGGCTCTCTAACTATTATCTCAATTTGTTCTTTCAAGTTCTTTAATTCACACTTACATGTATCGCATGAGTAATCTTTGGATATATCCGGTAGACTTGTAGTAGATACATCTAAAGAGTTTATTGTTGTGTCATTATCGTTTGTGACGGTAGTTTCTGAACGGGTGCGCGTACGCCGGAACGTAATATTCTCTAAGAAATTCATTTCTTTATATAATTATTTTTTTCTATACAAAAACTTCAAAAATGCAAACTGTCTTGGCGGTCTCGAACCCGGTCTGCCTGGCTAATATGCGAGCATAAACGCAATCGGCCACGACGAGCTTAAGTGAAGCGACGAAATAGTTGTATTATTCTATTTGATTTGTTATCTAACGTTTTTTGGCGAGTATAGCTTTTGTATTCAAATTCACAAACGTCTTGCGTGGGTATCTTTTTCTTGTTTTTGTATATTTAACTTGTATTTAATTTATCCAATATTTTCACAGTATTATCACAGTCTATTATTAAGTTTATTTTGAGTATGTGTCAATTATCTGCGTATATTTAACACTTTACACATTGAATACTATGCGATAGTTTCTTGCTTCAGTTTTATGTAAATATCTTTAAAAAGACAAAAGTTTTTACGAAGATAACACTTTCACTTGTAATTGTCACTATTTACGCCACTTTTTTAATATTAGTTACGAAAACAGAACAATATTTAATTTTTAATAAAAAGATTAAAATCAGAGCTTATAAAACACTTGTTTACTAGACAGCAGCGCCATCTGTCGCATTTCAATTCATTCGCATTATCAACCAAACTTAATCTAAGTACTTACGTTATTAATTTTTTTTTTACTTTTCAATTTGTAATTTCGATTTTGTAGCTATTTTATTTGTAACTTGTTACACAAGAGTAAATGAAAGAGGTTATGTACTCTTCTCCCATTCATTTCTTAATTAGATCTGCAAATTCGTGTCATAAAGTAATGAATGAAGAAGTTATGTACACATTTTTTTCAATAAATAAATATTCTTATTAGTTTTTTTATTTCTCCCTCTATATAAAAGGAAAAACATATAATTACCATTATTTGGCCACATAATATTCATAGTCACAGCATCAAAACCCATAATATCTTCAAATAAAGTGTCACAACTTTGAAGCCCATTATCTCAAAATGTGGAATTTGTATCATGCACCCTTCATCCACTCATGTCTTCATTTATTTTCTCACCTGACCTTCCCCCCCCCCCCCCCCCCCCCCCCCCCAGCAGCGAAAGACAGAGCAGCGAAAACAGTCAGAAGAATCTTCTGGACAAGGGAGGGAAGGAGGGGATCTGACTCAACACCCCCTTATTGCCTAGTCCCAAAATAGCTAAAAGGCTATCGGAAGCAGCCGCCCCCTCAAGAGAGAGGGAGGTGCACATGCTGCCCTAGACATAAAGACTAGGGCATGATGCGTGGAAGCATCAACGGACCCATAGCGGGCCGAACGCATAAGAATTGTTATTCTGATTCAAACAGAGATTAGCAGCTCATTGAGCGCGTTCTACCGTTTGTACCACGGCTAGTGATCTAGGGAGTTTTTTCCCTAATCCCACCTTCTCAGCACAACGCGTGCTGGTTTTTGGTGACACCTACAAACTGTGGCTACCAACCTAACGCGAACTAAGAAATTTGGCAACTGGTGTCGTCGTTGCACAATCAAGATACGGAATTGACGTGACACTCGCACGCTGCCAACCCTAGTCCCCGCTTCCCTACCACGATGAGATCTCACAACCTTACTTACCAGAAAGACAACATCACAAAAATGTACTGGCATCATCGCTCTGTCGTCAATAGTAGAATCTGCGTTATCTATTCCTATATAAGGCTGTGGTGAATTATGTAATGTGCTTTATATCCGCGAGGAGGCGTGGTGCGTATGCGCAATGAGAGTGAAAGCCCGATGATCACGACTGCGGCGTTAAGTCAATCCCTAATTGTAGTCAATATATTTATTAAGTGCATTAAAATATTGCTGTTTATACAGTCGAAAGTAGGTGAGACAATTTACACAATAGAAGCTGGTATTACGTGTTTCCTAAAAACGTGATGTAAGGTGTTATATTGAGTATAATTTGATAAATGTTTGTTTAAGTTTTAACGTGTAGAGGCATATTGTTATACAGGATCTGTATATAATTCCTAATTTATAGACCCTATATAACACTATGCCAAAAATAGGAAAAGAAGCCACTTAATAAGTCAAATGTTTACATATTAGATAGATTCAAATATTTTTGGAAAAAATGTCAATAAAATGTGATCGCTAAGTATTTTTTGTGTATGTATATTTACACAATATAACTGTGGCCATAATTGTGGCCCACCAGCATACGTGATATAAAATACTTTACTGAATTTTGATCTAATATTATTACACTTGTTGCACTAAGAATATAATTATGCACATTTGAAATTAATTCAACATTACGTGATTATTTCCTCTTCAACACGATCCTAGGAATAAAATGCAATCAGACCCAGAATAAATATACAGATGGCTTACCAGTCGTGAAGTAGAAAAACGCACCTAATATCAACCGAATAAAGTCAGTCAAAATGCAAAGCATCGAAACTGAGGTGCCATTTTAAATTGGTGCTTGAATCGAGAAGCTATTAGACCACGATTTGCACTTAAAGTTTACACAACAGCTGATTAAATTGGTTTTGTGTCTCAGTAATTTTCACATCAAGAAGTGGTGACATTAAAAATGTGTACGGTAACTGCGTTCTTTACCTGGTTAATCGAAGTTCGAGCCTTTTTCGATGGAGTTATGATGTAATTTTAGGTTTTTACGATTTAATTTGTCTTTTTATGGACGATAAGCATATCTGGGGGCTTAAAGACTTTTTATGATATTTGGACGTAGTTATGCAAAAACGTTCCAACCCACGCATAGGTCAAGCTGAGAAAAACGCATTTATGTGTTTTAGCAGTACGCTTTTTTGTTGTAACGAGTTGAGCTGAGTAGTATGGACAACTTAAACTATTGATTTAAATATTATTTTATTACATATATTTCATTAACATTTAATAATAATAATCATACAATTTTTCGGAAATTGTACTTGGAACGTTTTAAAAAAAAGCTTTTTTGTATGAAGGTGTCTCATATCTTAATTTGCAGAAACGATCCACAATGTCAAAGCTGGTGTATTTTGAGAAATTGTAACATTTATTTTAAAAATACGTATATTAAAAAATGAAACAATATTACCAAAAAGAATTGTAACATATTTTTTAATCAAAACCTGTTTTAACCCGGCGTCATTGTGGCGGAAAAAAGGTACATACATGATCGTTGAGGAGGGTCATTACGACCATGTAATGATTTTACCTGATATAACAGAAAATATTTATTTCATACGAATAATTGTTTAGGATTTTTAAACCTACCAATAGAATAGTTTGAAATTAAAACAATGTATTTCATATTTAATCAGTTTTATTCAAATCTAAACGAAGTTTAAGTTAGTAACAACAATTTGTCATATTTTTAAACTTAAAAAAAACGACAATGCAATTTAAATTTTTAAATCTAAGATATGCTAATTTTATTCTTTAATAAGGAACTTTTGAAATTAAATAATAGCAACATTATGTAAAATAACAACTTTCTTATAATCAGTTGTTTTTTTAGGGTTTTCACTACAATTATTACAATAGGAAATTAGATGTTCGCTACATACAAACTTATGACAAGCCTTAAAAATATGACTAATATTCCTGTCGTTTAGGTATAAGGACAGTCTTGGATCTTTTTTGCCTTCCAGATATGTTTAGTTAACAGAGGGTTTCTAGATGTTTCTCCCGTAAATTCAATAGATCTGCATAAGCAGCCATTTTATATCTTACTAGGTCATTCAAATAACTAAAAACACCTAAGTAATAAAAATAATTTGTGGCACAAACTAGCAACGGCGTCGTTGAGCAGGATTATGATTATAGACCCTGTTGCAGGTTTGCGCAAGTTTTACTTGTTCCACGAGTATCGGGCAACTCAAGCCAGGTGTGCAATGAGGTGGGGTGATCCTGACCTCCATCTACTGAGATTCACGACAGTGTGCAATAATTGTTTCATAAAAATATTTCAAATCCAAAACGTGCAGGGTCATATTGACCCTGCCTCAATGACGCAGGGTTATGCTTGAATATCGTCATAGTTCATTATCCTGAACGAAATACATCCCCCCACAAAATCCATCAGCTTCGTAATTGTAACTTCTTCAGACGCTTTCATTTTTTTATAAAAACTAAGGCAATCAGCTGGGATAAATTTATAGACGGATTATAAATCAGCCAATTTAGCTGGAGCAATTGGTTTTCCGTTACGCCACAAGTGCTGAAAATCAGATTTATTTATTGGTAAAATTACTCCTTTTCTTATCCTTTTAAAGTTAACTTCCATAAAATCCTCATCAAAAGATGTTCTCATAAAAATCAAATATAACTTAGCTTTTTCAAACTTTATATTTTACTTACCGATAAAATAGTTCAAAGGAACTTGGAGCACATAAGAGAAATAATAATCACTAAATTTATTTTTTTAATAATGTTCCACTAGTCATGAGTCACAAGGTAAGCTGTATAATCTTTATTCGTTAATATTTTCAAATGTAATGGAACATTTACTACATTAACACAAGGACATTATTTCTACTACATTATTGTTGTTAGAACGTTCCAGACTTCATAACATTATACATTTTTATAAGTTTGTTATTCAATAATCGGCTCAAATATAATTGGAACATTGAAAAGAAGTTACATTAAACCAAACAAAGTGTAATATTGTTTTCTGACCACACATGTGTATGATGATAATAATATTTTTGTGAATCTTTTGGTACTATCAGTGTCTATATTTAGTAATTTATTTCATTAACATTAACTAAGATAGTATAATTTCTTATGCAATGGAACATTTTCTCGAATTTTGCAAGTATATTTATTTATACAGGCTCTAATATTAGCTTAAAGGTGATAGCTAGCTAATAAATTATTTATTTCAAGATGCCTAAGCATTTTGTTACCTACTAAATTAAATAATATGTTGTATTGATGTCAAATCTTACCTTGTTGAGAACAAAAAAAAAGTGATGGATCGTTTCAGGAATAGATAAATTTCTATTCCCGCAACTATATGCGATTTGAATCATTTATATTTGCCGCTATGACCTATCTTAAACATTACAAATAACATGGAACGTTTTAAAGAAATAGATATTTCAAATGACAGTTTTTTTCAAAATGTTCCAAGATGATTGAGTCATTATTTTGATTTTTTTGGGTAAAGGACAGTTTTTTTCAAAATGTTCCAAGATGACTGAGCCATTCTTTTCATTTTTTTGGGTATAAAATGAATTAAAACAGTACGATCCAAGATAATTGGCACTGTATTAAAATATGATTAGGTTGTTTGGTTCGTTTCATCACTTGGACCTATTTATTATTTCGAAGATTTTTGTCTTAAGAGAGTCAATGTCTTGAGCACTTGATAGAACGACCCAAAATACCTAGCTTGGGCACAGAAACTCAATTTTGACAACTTTGTGGATTGGAACGTTTTTGCATAACTACGTCCATTTGATAAGTTGTTTTACGAGCTTTTTGAAAGGCTCTTCTTTGGGATAACGCGTGTACAGCCATTTCATACGATTTTACTAATTTATCCACAGTCATAATTGGGGTTTGTTCACGACATCAACAGTCACTAAATATAAATAAATCTTTTACTCGTCTTTGCCAATATAAGAATTGCCGATCAGAATTAACCCAAACACCTATAGGTATTACTTTGACAAACAACATATTTTCGGTATAAAACTCTAAAGACGGGAACGGATATGTTATATGGAGAATCGGGTTGCATTTCTTGGAACTAATATACATTGCAAATGCATCATTTGTTGATGAAAAAAAGTCTTAAAAAAGGCTTTGATATTTTATTTGTACAATAATTTAATCGCTAATTAACCAAAGCGTAGTACAGTGGAGTTTGATGTAAAAACAAAAAATAATTTAGTTACGATGAGCTATTACACCCAGACAGTAAGTTAAGTAAATAATTATAGTCACCTAATTTTAGAGGCAGATTACTTTTTGATACTTGAGTAACCTAGTTTTGTACACGTCTCGGCCACTTTTTATTTCACCCCCACTACATTTCAAGTCTAGTAAGATACAAACGTACCGTAGTTTATTTCAACAATAACACTACGTGTAATTTTATTTATAGTTCGACCAGACATCTTTAATACATTCTTCAACGCAAATTAACGTAGATCAAAGTTGCTATGTCTGCAAATCTTCATATAGCCTTAGCAAAAATTTACACTTCATCTAAAGGTGACGTGTTATAACCGCTGTATAGAATATTACTACCCCAACACTACTCATAGGTGTTATAAAAGGTAATAGAAAAGAGAATTTTGAACTGACATCATAGTTGTTGTCAGTGCTTCATGGGGTAAGCGGTTGGGTTAAGGTTGGCAGTGATCGAGTAACATGTCGGTATAACGGAGCAGCAGATGAACTAGTGAAGAGAGGCGCAAGAATCACCTTTATTGGACCTGATCTGATTGTCTGCATGGAGGCAGAAGAAACAGCTGCTCACGTCCTGATGGAATGCACCGCGGGTAGACTCTAGGATGTCTTTAGAGACGTTAAGGCGTTGGGAGACTTTCTAGAAGAATTGGGCTGGCTGGAATGACCAGCCTCTCACCCTCCGATGCAAAGCAGGCGCACAGTATAGTCCAGTTGCAGAAACAGCACGTACGACGAATACGAAGAAGGCGGTATAACATTCTTTTTGTTAACTTAAAATAATGATCGTAATAATAGTTATGGATTTTTTTTTCATAAAAATTAGAAAGTGTCAAGAACTTTCGAGCGTAGTACAGCCGGTTGCATACTTGATTAGTGTTGTCACCCAAACAGCGGAGCCTGACGGCTCTCACAGTTTTTATCGAGTTTTTTGACATTGCTACCCGATTCAATCGAATTCGAGTTGCGTTCGAATTACAATAGAGCGCTGGTCATGGCCGTCAAAGCAAGCGGACGGACAAAAGGGCCCTTTCGACCCTCCCATATAAATTAACACTAGTTAGTACAAAAAACCCGGCTGCCTTGTTACGCCGGCTCACGATAATCCACCTTGAGTAGGAGGTCTGCAATTAAAGGATTTTCAAGTTCGTGGGACGAGTGGATTCCGTTTTTGTTAAGAGGGTTAAAATATTCATATTGGGGATGCGGGTTGTGGATGCTTGGAGGATTAATTAGATTTTCATATTACATAATTACTTATTATTACTTTGTTGATTTCTCGTAATTCATTTTTTGAAATTAACTTTGTACAGGTTCGTAAAGCGATTTTTGCCTCAGCATAATAAACGTCTTTAAAAGAGGCCGAGAGAAGATGGTAATGACTTAGGCCTTGTAAATCACCGACTCTATTTCCTTTTACATAAAAATACGGCTTCAAAATTAAATCAAAAAGTATACAAGAATGTTTATTTCAATATTTTCTTAAATCATAACAATTCATGAACATTGTTTATTAACAAAAAAATCATAGTTCTAATATAAGCCGGTACGTTTCCGCCCCAATGGCCGTCAGTCCTCCTCGCAACGTGCCCTGCCCACTTCCACTGCAATTCTTTGGGCTTTGTCGGTGACCTTGGTTCTCCTGCGGATCTCATCATTTCTGATTTGATCACGCAGAGAAACTCCGAGCATAGCCCTCTCCATTGCCCTTTGGGTGACCTTGAGCCTTCTTATGAGGCCCATTGTAAGCGGCCACGAATTAATGACTTTCGTCTTAAGACAAACCTATAGATATTTGTTAAAAAATCTCATTGTAGCTACCAAAGGTTGGGGACATTCAAAGTAATATTATATGCAAGTCAAAATTTCAAAAACAAAGAAAGCGTACAGACATATTTTTTTAGTATGTTAAAAGGTTTTGTGGCACAGTATTGTGGTTTGCGGCATAAAATTGCGCAAAAAACGCACCTTAGTGGACAACCAAGCATCCAGACTGTGGGGATGGATATGACGTCGCGCGGAACGATGGCGGAATGCAACAACAGATATAAGACCGAACAACTTCTCAATTAGAAGATGCAGAGTGATGGTACATCTCTACGCAATGCTGAAACAACCTACATACACTAGCAACCTCACATACCTACAAATGCAAAAAGGTAGTGTTTTGTAATTCAGAGGATAAAATACCTGCCCGGATTTGCCCGGGTCTGCGGTCCAAATCGGCACCTAATCTACTTACCATGTGTGTAACACTTTTTAATATTTAATAATTGAGGATTTTAATGGCTATTATGTTCTGTAGCAAAATCATTTCGAGTCAAAGTGAGTTCGAAGTGACTCTCAAAGCAAGATATGATTTTTTATGTCATAAAGTTGGTACTTACATTTTGATTATTGTTTGCAATGCATTAGATTGTTTGAAAAATGCACCTTATTAAAAAGGAACGAAATCAGTCACAATTGAGTGCTCAGAGGGTCTCGACCTTTTGCATTCCAGATAATTGTTCTTCTAACTGGTCCCAAATTCAATTCCGATATATTATAGTTTGGTTGTTATAATTTATTTTTAAGTCCACCTTGCTAGCTACCAGCCACCTACCAAGAAATCCTCTTGGGGCATTCGTCTAACAAACTTGTGATCCCACCAAGGTCTTGGGCTTCCTAAACACATGGTAGGTAAAGCTGTCGAGGCTCCTTACCTACGGCTCCTTACCTACTACCAACTAATTTTTTTCCTAAATTCAAGAAGTTTTTTGTTTGTCAATAGATTTACCATGTTATAATGTGTAGTGCGTCAACTGCTCTCAGTAGTAGAATACGAGGGTGAATTTATCAAGTGGCCCACACGAAAAAGTCACCCTGTATACTTACATAAATAAATAGATTTCTAATAGGAATAAGCAGTACATTTGTAAAATTTTCAGTCTATTGTTTTGTCCTTTTCTAATTGTTTTTGTGCATATAAGAATAGAATTAATTTATTTACCAATTTATGTACATTGTTGAATAAATTCATTCCATTATCCCATAGGTGTAGGCGGAGATCACTTTTTCCACTTGCTAATACAATCCACATTTTTCATTCGCTTCATCTACTTTCATCACAGTTTTCATCACGTTCGGCGATTTTTAGTATTCTAAATCGGACCTTTCTTCAAGACGTCTTGGATTTGATAGATAAACGTTCGCCTAGGTCTTCCTTGTCACGCATCTCCTTATACTTCCAATTCACATGTCCTTTTCCTTAATCTTAGCTGAGGTTGAAAAGTTATGATACTATTTTAATTTTATAAGAAAAGACACAACCCTCTGAATGTGTCGTTGCATACTTTATATCGTAGAACGAACTAGGCTTACTATGGGATTAATACATAGTAGTATTCTCTTATTCAAGTATAAAAATACCTAAACAGAACATTAACAAACCCTTGTTTTTGGTCGATGCCGTTAAGCCTTAAATGTGGCACGTAATTTATTATTTAATTAGCCAGATAATGCTCTACACCCCTAAATAACGACGCTGTTTTACTAAGAAAAATGCTTTGAGCTAATTAACAATAGGTACTTACATAAATAAAGCTTGTTCAAAACACGTAGTTATTGCGGTACGTAATGTAATGGCAAGGTCTCCGGTACGCAAAAAGTAAGTAATATACTAGAGACTGTTTAAATAAATATGGGTGATTTGTTGAATGATTTTTCATCAAAACAAGATACAAATACCAGTATTGTAAGAGTGTTTGTATGAGAGTGATATTAAGTATCTTTTATCTTCACCGGGATGTTCTTGGACTTTATCTCACCTGGTGGAAAGCGATGATAATTTCGAACGAGAAAGCAAGCTTCAGACGTAACCATCAGCCACAGAGGGACTGACTATAATAATATTATCATCAACTGTCTTTAATAATAGTATTAACAGCATATTGTGTTCGTGTTTATACTTTTATTTAGGCGTCAGAATTTGGTAAAATGTGAAATCTAGCCAGGCATTTAAAACAAGTCCTATCTCCTACCGAACAGAGCACAAATTCTACGGCAGAGACCAGTCGACGCAATACATATAATGGTAAATCTATTGATGAACAGAAAGCTTCTTGAATTCTGGAATAGATTTTGTTGACTCACAACAGCTGTATGCAGACAGCCTCCACAGCGTTACTTACCATGTGTTTAAAAAGTCGAAGACCTTGGTGGTCTTCAAGTTTGTCTGACGAACGTTCCAAGAAGATTTCTTGTCAGCGAACCTTTCTCACAATGGAATCTCTGTGACGTTGATCTGAAAGTATTTTTCTTAGTTTTCTCGTTGTTCAATTCATTTACAATTTCCTAACGTCTATTACATAAGTTAGACACTGTGTAGTAAAACTACACACCCTGTACGTAACGAGTTAGTACCTTGTTTTATCTGGTAACTACCAAGACCCGCCCAAACTGTTAATTTTAATTGTTAGTTGCCTAGTGCCAATTCCTCAACTTGCAATGTTTTAAGTAGCCAAGCTTGCAACGTCAAGAATCTATTTAATGTCGCATTCAACAAAGCCACACTAAATCAGCTAGTTGATTTATTCATTTCGTTGTACAGCAGCCGTTGGTACTCCTGTTTGATTGTCTTGTCAAGGTTGGCATATGAAAATTTGTTGCTGGCTAGGAAATTTTCATTTCGTGAAACTTAAGTAGTAGTTACGTAGTTCGTCATATCCTAGATACATAGTTATATTATATTTTTAAACGGTTAGTTATTAGGTTCATGCTAATATTTAACAAACGTTTGTTTTATAGTCTTTAGCGTGAACAATTTTTTGATAAAACTAAGGGACTGGGCTATCTTTCCAATAATTGTGCATGCTTATGTCATCCTAACCACCAATTATTACGCGGAACGCACGACCATGCTGCTATCGACAACCTAATATTCATTCGGCTACATCTGACGTAAGGAACTGCCTTATTACATACCATAAGTATACTCAACGTTACGCTATCAATCAATCCATCAACATTCCTTATGTATACTACTGCTGGACGTAGGCCGCTCTTATTTTACTTGGGTCCTGGAATGGAGATCGCTTTTGGGGCAGTTTAGTATAGAACGACCTCAGGATTGCGGGAAGCCAAAGATCAATAATTACATAGAGCAATAATTCTCGATCCTTGGTTTCCCGCATCTAGCCTCTCCCAGCAGTCATCCTGAGGTCGTCAGTTTAAGGGTAACAGGCCGAACTGCATTGAACGGGCCTAAAAGCTGTCTCCAATCCAGGAATCGTCTGCTCCAGCCAATGGTTTTAGGTTCTCTGGCAGACATGACCCAAATTAAGCGTACGAATTATTTTGACTATAACGATAACTTTCGTGCTGTTATGTCGTATTCATAGTTAATTATGTACCTAAACCTTGTGTTATCAGACCAATTACTATGCACGATTGAAATAACTAGAACAGGTACGATGCCCTAAATTAATGGCAATTTAGATTATATCGCTACAGTTTTAGTCAAAAGTAATACCGCGAATCACGTTACACTCTCATAAATGTATTTATGCTACATCTGACCAGAAAGTGGTATTTTTCCTGGTCAGGAGGTGAAATAAATGTTTGTACTTATCTCAGGCGGTAAAAAAGAAAGCCGCAGATCGCATATTAAGCGTCAAATACATCCAATCTAAGATATTCTTTGTTTTACCATTTTAACGGTGGGGCTCTTGAAGCAGACACACGCGGAGTTGTGAGTAGAGATCACAGATTTAAGAGATATTCTAACACGGTAAGCACGCTAATATAGTGATTCTGTAGAGTATTTTCGTTTCTTCTAATCGGAACTCACTGACATCACTCTCCCTGGACTAGAAATATGTCTAATATAATTTAAAAAAATTACGAATATGGTCAATTACAAAATCCTTTTAAAAGTTGACTAAAACCAATATACAAAACCAATACTCAGACAAAAAAAAATAAACTGTTCTAAATACGAAATTATCATTATAATTATTAAATAGATCTCATCTCTCTCATTTAGATTGTTGTTCACTCAAAATACATGTTCAATTTAAAATTAATTTCTTTTAAGTGAAATTAAGCTACTGTTAAAGTTAAAAAAAAATGTGTGCGTGTACTAGTGTACACACGTAAGAAGTGAAACTTCTTTATGGCCTTACATAGACATGAATACAAAAAAAAGATGGCGCGTAACCGAAAAATGTGACGGTAAATTTTTTTCCAACGCCGATAAAGAAGTTTCACTTCAAAAAGATGGCACGTAACCGAAAAATGTGACGGTAAATTTTTTTCCAACGCCGATAAAGAAATTTCACTTCAAAAAACAAAAAACAGTTTATTCTGTGTACCGACATTAATAGGGCGCTAAATGCAAATATGTTACCTAATGTGAAAAACTCATCCAGATAACTCATCTAATCATGACAACGTACTGTAGGTACTGTAATTATAACGGAAAATACTTACTTTCTACAAAGACTTAGCTTGCTGTCAGATCGTAAAAACTTATAATATTATAAGCAGCCTATAATTAAGTTGCCTTGGTCCATCAAAAACTAGTTTATCAGTTAATGTAAAAGACGTATCCAACAATTTTATGGCTAATATTACGATTTCCTCTGACTATGTAATTCCCATTAAAAATGTAATCCGTTAGACATTATTCCGTAAGGTCTGCATTAGAATGAATATCTAAAGTGGTTGTCGTGGAATCGCATCAGTTATGGGAATCAGAAGAGAGGCTCTCCCTTCCCTTTAAGGACCACGCATACTGGCTTACGGTACCAAAAATCTGTGGCTATTATTCCAATGCGAACTAAGAAATTTCGCACCTCATTTTAATGTTGCACAATCAAGGAACGGAATTCACTGCCTGCACATTTGTTCCTTTCTTCCTACAATCCTGGGTCATTCAATGAGGTGTGAAGAATTACATAGACTTCACTGCTGCACTACCAGCTATCTTTGCATTTTGACTCCACTTCTGCTCACCATAAGGTAGATGTCATTTGATTGACCTTCTTATTAAAAAAGCCGGGGTAGTAGAGTTGAGTGCTCATGCATCAACGATGGAGGGTTGGGGGTGTAAAGGGCTCTTAAACACTGGGCTCATGATTCCCAGACACTGATCCTAGCTCCCTGTCACTATAAGACTAACACCCGCACGGTGAATCCATGGAATGCTAAGGGCCTGGTCCCATGTCGACGGCACAGCACTGTCGCCGCACAATGGCATGGTGCGCTCGCCATTCCAACGGTGCCATTGGATTGGAATAAAATAATCAATTGGATGTCGACGGCACCGTGCCGTTGGACGGTGCCGTGCCGTCGACATGGGAACAGGCCATGAGAATTTCATGTCTCTATATAGTTTAAGTACTCAAGATAAAATGTATCTTTACAAATGCAAATGCTATCTGTCTTATCAGAATACTTAATAATGTCAACAACTGGCATTTTGACAATCCCACAAATTCGATTTTTAATTACCACAAGGTAATATCGCGTCTAGCCACACTAACATTTATTTGATGAAATCATAATTTATGATACGCGTTACATTAATTTTGATCCCGGCTATGTAATTTATTTTGTTTCAATCTTAATTAGAGCGCATACATTAATGTTATTTTAATTGAGGGTTAAAAATTTTATATATTAATTTTAAAATTGCAAATCATTAGAGCTTTCCACGTGAACGCAAGTTATTTTGACGACACAGCATCGTGTTATTATATAGAAAATATACTCTTAGAAGTTTTAAGTTAGATATCCAAGCCTTTTTATTATAAAAAAGCTTGGCTATCTAACTTAAAACAAGAATAGTGTTGTGCAATTTAAATCACTCTGTATATTTTCTAAGTACCTAAGCTTCATCATCTACCTACTGTATAATTATATTCGATACCGTTTTGAGAGGATGGGGTTCAAACCTGTTAAGGCCAAATGTGTGTGTGAAGGACACGAAAACTTGTTCACGTGTTCATCATATCAGAGAAATGTCCTTTGTTAGACATAGACCTCCCAGAAGGATTTCCAACCAGGTCGGTCCTGTTCTGCCCGCATCCAGCGGCTTCCTGCGACATTTACCAGATTATCGGTCTACCTTGTGCCCCCACAAGGTAGACCGGATATCTATCAACGCTGCATCTCCCGGTATGTGGCCGTTTTTCGAGGTAACTTCCGCCTAAAGCCCGTCAGTTCTCCTCGCAATGAGTCCTGCCCTCTTCAGTATTGGAGGGCAACATTAGATGCCGTCCAGTTTGCTCCGTTAAATACAAATAAATAAATTTGAAAACTTTGTGGCCGCGTGATGCCGGCAGAGTAGAATAGCATCACCCCATTGGGTGTCGTAGAAGGCGTCTATTGGATCAGCAAAGGGGTATTGATCACCTTATACCTGTCCACTAATCCGCATTGGGCAAGCGTGGTGGACTACTGCCTAAACCTCCTTCGATAGCAAGGAGAGGCCTTGTGTCCCAGCAGTGGGTCGAATTATAAAGGCTGTTGTGATGATGATGATGAAATTTGAAAACTTTACATATACTTATCCCCTATGTCTCAGTAAGTAAGAGGACCTATTACCTCTTTATTTTTATTTATTTTTTTGTATTGTATTCTTTGCTTATTTTATTTTTTCTATTTTTTTTACTGGACGGCATGTAATTTGCTAACTAAACGGCATTTACTTTTATTTATTTTTTGTATTGTATTCTTTTTTTATTTTATTTTTTCTATTTTTTTTACTGGACGGCATGTAATGGCGCGCCCGGCACACCAAAGGTTAAGATGACTTAAGGTGCGTAATTCTCAAGGTTGTTCACGTGTTACAGACAGTTAATTTATCAGTTATCCTAACAGTGCAAGTTCTTAGGGATACTTAAGTTGGTCTAAATAATTAATGTGAATATATATTTAAAATATATTATTATTGTATTACTGACTCTGAAAATTAACTTGCATTATTACAACTTATTTCAGTAAGACAAAGAAGTGTGAATATAGCCTTGTTACTGTCTAAAATTTCAAAAATAATTTCCCTTATATCCAACACTTATCAATCACTGAACCGTCTGCTAGCTCATTCTGCGATGAAGTGAAATAATTATAACTATGAAAAGAAATTTTAAATGCTATAAATAGAAAAAGACCTAGAAAGTATCTCTAAGCCAAAATATTTCGAATTTTCCTTGCGAATAGGAGGAAAATATTTTTAGATATAATTAAAGCTTTTTAGGTAGATATTTCGTCGTCGTTTTGATCAAATATCAAATTAACGTTGAAATGTTAAGGGGCAAAACGAAAGATCACCTTCTAAATAAACAAATATTTGATCCTGAATAAGAGATTAATTTAGGCTGTTTTTAGAAAAATCATCGAATTTAGCCTTTTGCGAGGTTTGTTTATGGTTGTCAGACAAGCATACGGCCTGCCTGGTGGTAAACAGCTACTGTAGCCTATAGACGATTACAACACTAACGTGACACTAGCACGCTGCCAACCCTATTCCCCTTCCCTACTCCGTGGAGCTCTAGCGACCTTACTCACCAACAGAAATACAACACCACAAAATGTAGTGTTATTTGACTGTGGTCTTCTGTAAGGTGGAAGCTCCAGATTAGAGCGCTGTGATCTACCTGGACTAAATGTAATTTTCATACAAAAATATTAAATTAACGGAGATAATTAAGCCAAAGCGGTGTACTAGTTTGTAAGTGGCTTACTAAAGACTTTAGTGAATCAAGACTCCCACATCTTAGAGTTTTGTTTCTGCTTATGAGGATGGTTATCTACGTCACATCGCATCAGAGTGAAGGTCCAGCATACACGTAGCTGCTGATCCGTGGAATTTTGGTTGTTGTCTTGCTGTTGACCACGCAGCGAGTCCATATTAGCTTGTAGCTTAAATAGAACCCATCAAAACTTAAACCAAAAATATTTTATTTCATCACAAAAACAGGTATTAACAATGTTGTGGTGATATCAGGAAGTCTTCTAGTCCGTATTATCAAGTAAATGAAATATAAAAAAAAAATATAAAAAACAAATCAATGCAATGCAGAACATAAATTTAAAAGTGTCTGTGTGGGTGAGTGTACATGTGTGTGTGTGTGTGTGTGTGTGTGTGTGTGTGTGTGTGTGTATGTGTTTGTGACTGTCCATGTTGGATACAGTCACAGTCAGTGTGATATTGCTCGTGATTGTCTGATGTGGCAAGCATCGTAAGCTACGAGTACTTTGAGATTATCATTAGGTGGCCGTTATGACAAATTCATCATACTTTTAGTATAAAAACACAAAAAATGTACTTTATTACCCAGAAATAATTAATAGCATCGTCTCAAGTCGCTCAGTTGTGTGAAAAAACAATTGCGTAGGTATACACTCAATAAAGACATACCAATTAAATTTCATTCATTGAAAGTCACTTTCGGTTCATTACGAAACACGGACACACTAAAAAGCATACTTAATACTGTTTACAACATTTCAGCAACGTCTCCAAGTAAAATAAAGCAATTAACAAGTTGCTTTCCGCTTAATTACGAAGTTGCATCATTTGCACAGGAGCAACCTGTCAGTCTGGTAGTCATTGGGTCGTCTCAGAGCCGCTCGTCGACATTAAATTCTAGATGTCGACAACTTATTCTACCGAAAGGGAATCTGATCGTGAGATCTTAATTAGCTTATGAATAATCGCATTTAGAATTGTAGTATGCGGATAATAGGCAAATGTAAGAGATTTCATCGTAGAAATAAAGTGTGAATTTTCGAGTCCAGCAAAGTAGCTATTGTTAATATTATTAAGTGTACTGTTGTTGATTTTGGTGCCTCCGTGGTCTAGTGTTTTGAGCAACGGGATCAGATTCAGAGTTCGGTCCCCAGGAGAGTATAAAAATTTTTTTCAGTTGGAAGATCAGTCGCCCGTATAGCGAAAGGTCGCGGGTTCAAGTCCCGTCTCAGCACTTATCCATGCCAGGATTTTTTTTCCATGTTTTTCGTTTTCTATATAATTTAGTATCAATTTCAATTATAAATTTTGTACGGTTTGGCTGGTGGTTTGACTATTTAGTAATAGTGATATCTAGCTAGTTACCATCATCTTAAGTAGAGTTTAAAGAATTAAAAATATAATTTTCAGTAATAAATAGTTTGAGTAAATTTAACTGATAGTATTCTAAGGCTGATTATGTAGTTTGCTTTTTCTATTATACGTAATTCATGTGTCATGATGTTTGTCCGGGATGAACTCCGAAACTAACAATCCGATTTTAGCTTTTGTTAAATGTATGTTTTGTTCCAACTTGAGAGATAGGATAGTTTTCATCTTCATAAGAGTCTTCATTTTTTTAACTTCAAATTCAATGTTAAAGATCAGTAGTATAAAATTACCACAGCAACGCGTGACCGGGAAAGCTAGTTACTTAATAAACTGAAGTTTCCTGACACTTTCATCTATAAAAATCAGCATCGGGTAAGCATTTTGTCACATTTGTGTGCCTTTCCGTAATACTGCACACTGCACCAACGTAATGTCAAACGAGTGTCTAACTAGTTCAATTTAGTACTGTTTTTTCTTTATTTTCTTTTTCATTGTATGCTGTCATTATTATTTTTATTGTAAATTGTTTATTTTTTGTTATCTATGTTGTCTTTGTGCTGGTCAATAAATGTTTTTCTTTCTTTCGTTCTTTAACTAAAGAGTCGGATTGTCGTAGTTAAGGTCTGCTTCAAAAGTAAATTAACAGTTTAGTACCATGTCGTAGCAACGCCAGCGCTTGTGCAGTGATAGTTGACAACATTGTGTATGAATAATTAGATGCCTATGCCGGCATCTGTTCTACGTACAGTCATGAGCAATAGTATGTATCCACTTTTGCCATTTCAGCACATTTATTTAACCTTTAATAAGAGTCAAACGTGGATACTTGTTAGTGCTCATGAATGTACGTAGGCTACTGTGCTACGTACGTAGAACAGATGCCGGTAGAGTAGAATAGCATCACCACATATCCTTCAATAGGTGTCGTAGAAGGCGACTAATGGATCAGTAAAAGGGTATTAATAAAAAAATATTCACTGTTTATTACTTTTCTGTTTTACAGTAGTTCTTTTAGCAACAGAATGACCAGAATTAATTGGATTTTTTTTTAAATAAACTGAAATAAATATTAAAATATTAAACAGCCATGACTGGTATTATTTTTGGGTTCATCGTATAAACATAATCATAGATATATTAACTCGATAAAAAATGACAGGGATCCACAGCGTCTCTTCGCAAAAGAAGTTTATGAGAAAATACTAACAAGATTCTTTAGAAGTGCATTAACAGTCGGTTCCCAACGTTTCAGCGGATTAGACCTCAATCCTCTACTTAGCTTTCTTTGGAACTACCCAACTAAGTAAAATCCTTCAGATTAAATATCGATAATCGTAAAATTACGAAGATTTTCTTTGCGTTAGGGTGGAATAGAGAAATAGCACATTTATTAACTAGGGCGGTAAAACAAAAGAATGTCTCAGATCGCAGGTATTTGACTTTCTTACCTGAACTATGTACAACATTTATTTTATGTCGCCCTTTGACCAGGGCGTCGATTACGAAACATGACTTCATACGCAACTGCTTATTCCGAAGTCGGAACGCGAGTCGTCTGAAGTTGGACAGTCAAACCGCTGTCGGTGACCATAAACAATTTCAGACCGATATCGTGAATGGAAGAGTGAATGGAAGTGTGCTATAAGGTCTATTTTGCAAAGTAAAATTCGAGACACGCAATTGCGTACGCTATCGTTTGGTTTAATTCCTATTTTGAAATTCCGGTTTCGGAATGAAATATAACCGATTTAAGTGACGGATGTTAATTGCTATTACGAAACGCCGTTTGACAGCAACGATATCGTTATTTGCTATCGTAAATACGATACAACTCCTGTCAAATCCACGGTACCTTTTTCAACTTCGTTGGCTTTCGTTTGCTTTCGTTTTAGGGATATAAAGTCAAATAGATATGTGATAGGGTGATTAGATATGGAGTTAGTGAAACCTAGTCATTATTTTACTTGTGAATAACGGCATGGGCTTTTGTAACTACATCTTATTTTTTCCTGTACCTGAGTAATAGATACTAAATATACAAGGATCTTCAACGAAATGCGCAAAAAGAAAAAAAATGTTGGAGAAAAAAAATGGGCATTTAAGTGAGAACTTAGATAGACCTAAATTATAGTAGGGCATATAGGTAAGTAGATATTATCTATATGCCCTACTATAATTTAGGTACATATTACTTACCTTTACTATCTGTAGGTATGCATGCTAACTTGGCAGGTAAGTAATATGCATCTAGTATATCTGGTCATATAATAAAGGCCTGCTGAAGTTTAAGACATCACCATATAAGCATGTGCCTATGTATTGTATTATAGATATAAATAAATGCTTATGGTAATAGACCTATCTACTTACCTATATAAATAACATATTATAAGTAATATGTATTACCTTAATAGTATTCTAATGGTGAAAGAATTTTTGCAATACTTATGTCTAGTAGCTTTTGAGTTTATTATTTACAAACACAAATCCTGCCTTTTTATAGGTAGTATAGAAAACAAACTGTGATAATACATTGCTTGCATAATTTACTTTGCAAACTTGAAGATTTACCTGGTCACACCACATTAAAACAAAGCGAACAGAAGCAAATCTAAAGCTTAAAACTTTTATTCGGCTAATCGATACAAACCTACCGATATCAATCAACAATAAACTCTTGGTTTATGAATAGAATAGAATAGCCTTTATTCAGACAATTTACATTAGATTTCATATAAGTACAATAATAATATAATGATGCAAATAATAATATTATGATGCAATCAAAGGCTAGTGAGTTATAGTAATCAGCAGGCAAGGAAATTTCTTATTGCTCAAACATTTTATCTTAGGAAGATCAACAGCTCATAAACTAAAAAGACATATTAGTAACAACTGAAGCCAATTAGAGGTCCCCACTAGTAGACAATTACTTAACTTGATACCAGAAGCTAATTTTAGTATGTAGTAATAATTAATTGTGGTACTCTTGCTGGAGAGTGAGCATTCAAAACATCTAATTATGGCTTGGGAGCCGTTTCAAAATTTAATTTTTTTGTACAAGGTTTGCTGGTTAGGGTCTGTGGGGCCCCTCTGAGCTTGGGAGCCCCGTTTCACTGCACCAGTTTGCCCCTGTGTAGGTCTGCCACTGCTACCTATAGTATCTGTTAATACTTCCATTTACTTAATCATAAATTGTCAGTATCTAAAGATTTCTCAACTTTACATAGCTCCAGAAACTAAAAGTATGTAGGCATTTATGGCAAATAATAAAATAAATTACATTTTATATATACTTCCATGCTCACACCAATTAAGTATATAGTAGCTCAAATTAAGTACCAAGACCATTTTAATATACATAATAATTTTTAGATATTTATATAAATAAACTTAAATAAATGTATCTATATACCTATATACAATTATGACTTGCCAACAAATATTTGTGTTTGTCACACAAATATTTGCAGTTACCAGGACTAAAAACCCGGACCGCCTGATGTGTAGGTATGTATATTGACCACTCCACCAATACGGCATCTGAACAAATATAAACTTATAGGCTATACAAACAATTATTTCTATACCACACGGACGTCTCATGTTTGTTTACTAAAGGGTTCTTAATTTTTGGGTGTTTGGTTTGGTGACCCTTTTATGCAGGCGACAGGCTGGCAATCTATCACTATGTGGAGGCACTGCATGGTTATACTGCCAGATGTGGCTTTGTGTTACGAAATGTTGCCTAAGGCTCTGCTCAACCACTCTTGGGATTATTGAGCGTGATCGTATGTATGCATATCTATATACCTATAAACTGTTTTGACTCCATTGTCGTTGAGTGGTAATGAATGTTGGATACATGTCAAGAGGTACAGCTTTGATTTCCGGCAGAGGCAATTGTTTGCATGATCAAAACAATGATTTGCTTTTGAATTACGATTGTTCATACATTTACAATAAAGTTCTTAATGATACATCATTTCGTGTAGATAATTGGTGTGTCTGTGTGTCAAAATACATATTATTATTATTCACACAATATATGTATATTGTAATCAAACTTGATAGCATATATTGAGTGCTGTAGTAGGTAAATAATAAGAAAAGATGGCCATTAAAGTAATTTTATTCACATTTATATATTAAACTTACTAAAATGTACAATGTACAAAAAACACCCATTTATAGATAAATGAATGACATATTAGATTATAGCAATAAATAAAATAAGTTTTAATTGTAAACTATTTCTATCTGTAACTGGATAACATTACAATTTTATTCATCGCTTATATGATAAATGAATTCCACATTCTTATTCAAGTTTGAGAAAAACTTAATGTGAACTTTACATAGAAATTTGATGTATAATTTGCTTGACATTATAACTCAATTTTAACGACTGAAAATAATAAATACCTCGGCATTTGAGTGGTGAGAAGTGAGATTTCCATTTATTGACAATACACTAGACAGTTTAATTGCACTCGATTGATTTTATGTTTCTTTACTATTGCAAACTTTAATTACAATTTTTTATGAAAACGAATCTCATAATCCACCAACTGATATAATTTAAAGCAAATTTTACTTTGATAGTAAACAGCCTTATATATTATTTTTGCAAGACATGTAGATGTTTAAACTTTATTGAACTTTAATAAATCTTCTGTGTATACCTACCTCTATCTTCAATGGTTTATTTTGGACAGAATGTAGTTTAATTGCATTGTTATGAGCTGTCAGTGATGATATATGAACTTACAAACCCTTTTTTTGCTTTATTCTATATGACGATGACGATAATCCCAACGGACAATTCAGATATAATTAATCATATAATAAGTTGATGCACCACACTATTTAGTTTAGTTCTTTTACACTTGATTAACAGATGTTAGATGCCCAACATATTACACGAAGTTATCAGCGCCATCGTCTTTAAACGGATACTTGTAATCTGTAAAAAATATAAAGTTTATTACAATGATATTGGTTTATTGTAATTTGTTGACAAACATAACCTATATTTATTGATGAAATATAAAGTTAACCCATCTCCCAGTTAATTTAAGATTAGTTTCGTAACTTCCGCAGATTAGTTACCTACCTGTTTTTAAGTTTATTATATTTGTATATCTCCTTGTTTTTACTATTTGACTTTAAATTGCAGTTAAAGCACAAATTAATATTTTTTTTCTTAAATTTCCATGTACGGCAAAGAGATCTAGCCCATACAACCAAGTCTTCAGTTTCATATTTTCTTTCTTGATTTCTTGCAATAACATGTGGGTGCCACACATATTAATGCATCTAGGGAGTGCTTGGCGAGAAATGCATGGTACAGACCTAATAATGATGACTGATGAGAATTGTATATTGGGATTTACAACGACAATACAATTCTCAACGTCATATACACAAAACCTTTTTTTCAATGACTCCTCATAACTGTTCGTCAACACTGGATGCATAAGCAACGAAACGACACCACTTTCACTGCACAAAATCCACTCCGAAGCAATTTAGAATTATCGAAATAAAGATCGACATCAGTGTTGCCAATGCAAATTTTTAGGCGGCTGTGTATGTATGTACAGTAAAAAAGCCGTGTTTATATGAAAATGGATCAATGGTGGGCCGTTTTACTGCTAAAAGCAAACAATTTTTAAAATAAGCCAAATGCAATAACTTTATAGGGAAAACTGGAAGCCACACTACCAATAAAAAGTGAAGACAAAAAATGTGTCCTTGAAACTTTTTGTCTCTTTCTAACCACTACCAGTACACGTATTAGTTAGACGGTCACGTGGCAGTGTAATACGTCATACATAGTCGTACGTAAGCATTGGTATTACTTGTGTGGAGAGTTAGAAAGTGCAGGTAGGAAACGGAAACATTCAAAGGTTACTTGGAGTCAAAAAAGTTATCTTCACTTCTTTATCGATAGTGTGGCTTCTTTTACCTATAAATTTCTTAGCCAAATAGAACTGTTGTAATGTTTTTAGCATTAATTAAATGTTTGCAAATTTTGCTTATTTTTTGGAATAAATAATAATAATATATTTTCACGCTCACACCAATTATCTAGCCCGAGGTAAGTATCATTAAGAACTTGTGTTACGGATACTAGATAACGGACATTTTTTTAATATACTTTAATTTAAGATATTTTTATAAATAAACTTAAATAAATATATAAACAACCATGACTCGCAAACAAACATTCGTGTTCGTCACACAAACATTTGCCGCTACCAGGATTCGAACCCGGACCGCTTGATCTGTAGCCAGCTATAGGTACTGACCACTCCACCACGACGGCTTCAATAAAAACAATAATTTTTAATACTATTGGAAGAAGTGAGGGTGTAGTTGATCCCTTGCGCTATTTGTATAGCTTCCTCTGGCGAAAGGTTCGGAATCGGATACATACTCAAACCATGTACTTAAAAGTATCAGTCAAACATTCTAAAAGTAAATTTGATAAAAAAGAATAAATTAATTACCTCAGAATTTGTGAAAAGCCATAGAATTTGCTACGGCCACAGGGTTGCAGCCGTAGGCCGTGGATCTTGAGTTTTTTTGCGCTGAAAGCCGTAAATCACGATAATTGCCGTAGCATTGGCAGCACTGATCGACGTGGGGCCTATTCTATTCTATTCTTAATTAATGGCATTCGCAAATCTAAAAGATTATGCATTTTGCCAATGTCAAGTGAAAACTTAAGTATGTATAGTTTTAAAAAATTGTACGGTAGATTTTGGTTAAAACTGGAGTCTCTCAACACGTGTTTTTGCAACACGAACTTGGGAGAAACTCCGACGTCGGGCCTGTTTAATAAACGCGACAATGACAGGCGACAGGTGACAATTTGACAATTTGTTGTTTAATAAAGATTATTACTGACAAATGTGTCACAGTGGAAAATCTACAAATATGTCGACTTGTCGTGACATATTTGTAAATTTCTGTTTAATAAACAATTTCGCTTGACAGGCGACAGGTGACAATTTGTCAGGAAAAACTTGTAAAATTTGTTTTATTAAACATTAAATTGTCATGACAGGTGGACATATTTGTCGAATTGTCAGAAATTTGCGACAGGCACCCATACCCAATGTCAAGGAAATTCGACAGTGACCTAATAATTTGAAAAAATGGTTTTAACATCATCGACGGATAGTAGTAGTAGTGATGTTACATATTTGATGCAAACGACATACATTTAAACTAAGAATTAACTTTTCTTTAGATGTAATGATAGCATATTTCTAGAACGGTTTCGAGTATTTAAAACTCCCGTTAAATACTTAATAAACAAAATTGGACAGCACACACAAAAGCAAGATTATTATATTTATAAAATTACCCTGATATTCATCATACGCATAATTCGAAATCATGATATGACAAATATGTCAAAAGTGACAATCTTGTCAATTGCCGCGACAATTATGTCAAAGAATATGACATTTGTTCGTTTAATAAAACTGACAATTATGTCAAAATGCGACTGGTGAAATCTGCCAATTGTCGTCTTTATTAAACAGGATTTAGTCTTACAAATATGTCAACTTTTACATGTCACATTTGGACATATTTGTCAGTTTTATTAAACGACAATGAGTCACACCAACGTTTTTTGTGATCAGCATATCTAAAAAGTAGATAACTTGAGAAAATAGAATCTGTTTTTATTTTTTTCCTATCTTCAAAACTGACTGAGATATTAAACGTTAACGTACGGCTTCCGCGGGAAACTCCGACTAAGCGTCCGCTCCAGCGCATGACGTCACGGCGTCATGTAAAAAAATATAATTTTTCTTGGTCTTTCTTTACTTTAAGATACTATGTTGTTTTAAAGAAATTGATCCTTATGAATGACTCTTTCGGTTGGTATCATAAAATACAGGATGTTTTGTTTTTTTTCTCACATTTCACCGGTGAGATTCCCGGCTCCAGCAGGTGATTTTTCAAAAATCTTTAAATGCAGTTTTAATTATTTTTGAAAATAACGGCCACTCACTCGGCGGCTATCAAAAGAGCTGTCAAGAACAATCGGCAGGCGATGACGTCATCACCCGCCGAGGGGTAGCATGTTGGCTTTTTTGCTTTGTGTAACTTCCTTTGTTTATAAATACCACGCTTGTGGTATATCTTTAGATTCCTAGATAAACTAACTAAAATCTAAGACTACTTTGAATAAAGAACATTGTATAATGATTAATTTACAAACATTTGAAACCAGGCATAAGGGTATTTCCGACTTTAATATGTCCTAAATTTATTAAATAACAGCCAATACATCACAAACTACACTTTAAATTTAACAAATTAACGAAACATACCTAGAATCTGATAAATATAGCACATTGACAAACTAAATTTGATTAAATAGCGTTTGATTTGACATAAACGGCATTAAAATCGAGTTGCAAACTCGAAGTCGGGCAGTGTGTCATATTATGACACGAGATGACACGTCACATTTTTAATTTTTCTTAAATGGAGTTATATTTTATTGAGGCAAAGGTAACTTAAAGTCCCATCCTAATTGTAAAATCACACGGTACAAACATCAATCGTAGAGTTAAGACTTAACAAATTATCGAAAAAATGGTTTTCAATATGTATGACAGCATGCCATATTATGGCTAGCCGCCCGATTAGCGCATGACAATCGGATCCTTATTAGGGCAGCCGCCGCGTCAGGGATAAAGGAATGTTTCCTTTCAGTAAAATCTGCCATCATAAATATTAAGGGTACTTTTCCTCCAACCAAGGTTTTTTTTTCCACCCAGAGGCTTTAGACAACATGCATTTCGACAATCGCTCTCGCTATCGCTAATTAAAAAAATGTATGGGATTGACATAAGCAATCGATCACTTTTCGATTGCTTATGTCAATCCCATACATTTTTTACTTAGCGATAGCGAGAGCGATTGTCGAAATGCATGTTGTCTAAAGCCTCTGTATATAAAAATTTAATAACAATAATATTTAAAGTAACTGCTAACACAAACACTTAAAATAATAAGTGCAAACCACTTTACAAATCAAATTAAAAGAGTGTAAACCTCGTGTAAACACTCTGCATCACCCACAATCGGACATGGCTGTCGCACCGTGACGTCATCTTACGAGCGCGCGAAGGAAGGCAATTTTAATAAACCGGTGAAACTTTACAACCCTTAATTTTGGAAATCCTGGCCCGATTTCGATGAAACAAAAACTATTATTATTGCCACGAGTACGCGCATTAAATGCAGTAATATTTATAGTAAAGTTTTGATGTGTCGGTGTGGCTCATTGGCGCAGAATCCGACTTATTTGTCAAAAACTGACAAAATTGTCGGATTGTCGCGTTTATGAAATAGACCCCAGACGCCATGGTTTCCCGCTAAACACTCATGCACAGATTAGAAAGACTATGTTTAGTTATTTTTTAATTTTCCCTATTACGGGACGGCAAAGGGATCTAGCTCATACAGCCAAGTTTTCAGTTTTATATCTTCTTTCTTGATTTTCGCAATAAAATGTGGGTTTCACACATTTTAATGCATCTAGGGAGACCTCGTGATGGTAACGGATGAGGTGGAAATCCCACTATGTAATTCTCAATATACACCACAAAACCTTTACTTCAATGATTCCTCACAACTGATTGTAAACACGGATGCATAGGCAATGAAACGACATCACTTTCTCTGCACAAATTTCACTCCGACATAATTGTGAAATATCGAAACAAAGATTGGCATCCAGACGCACTGGTTTCCCGCCAAACAGTCTTGACGTTTCTTAGTTATCGTTTACAGCTCAGACCAAGTTTACAGGGTCTCTACGCACACAGTTACACAAAACGGTGTATGCAGCGCCTTATAATGAGACGGTCCAAAGCAGGTTGCTGAAGTTTTTTGACATCACCATAATCATTTGCCTATATTTATATGTATTGTATTATAGATATAAATAAATGCTTATGGGTGATATCAAAAAACTTCATCATCATCGCAGGTATCAGCCGTGAGACGTCCTCTGTTGGACATTGGTCTCCCCAAGGATCTCCTGCGCTGCCCGCTGGATAGAAAACACAATATAACCCTGTCATGATAAATTGCTGAGACGGGACATAATTTTTTTTTAATTTTACAATTTTAAGGGGATAGCAGGCTTGTATGGAGGTTTGGCACACTTACTCCAATAATTTTATAGGTAAAAACTGGGAGATTGAAAAATATGTCCTTAAAACCACTTAATTCCTATTTATCCCTTTCTAACTTCTTTATAACTACTCTACGTATAACGTATTAGACAGTCACGTGACCGTCTAATACGTGTGCTGAGGTAGGTTAGAAAGGAAAGTAAGCGGTTTCAAGGACCAATTTTTGAACTTCACTTTTTTATTTGAGTGTGGATTCCAGTTTTACCTATAAATTTCTTGACTTGCCCCTTTTTTCGTGTTTGGTCACGAAATGAAATACTAATACGCAAATATTGAAATACTATTACGCATTATGACCCTTATTATTTTCTTATTTGTTATGGTACCTACATATACCTACAAACACCTTTTTGGGTGTTGTTATTGATGTGTTTTTACACTGAGGCACTACACACCAGAATTTAATAAATTTAAAAAGTGACCTAGAAAAACACACGATATATATACTCACGCGAACTTCTCACTTGCATTCTCGACCGATGCGAAATGGATGACTTTGACAGTGCAGCGGCTTTGGTATGGTACAGTGAACGAGAATGTGATACGGTTCTCTTTTCTCGCCCGAGAAACCTTTGAAGCGGGCCAAAAAACCGACACCGAGCCGAGAACATGCGAGCCCGAGAACGAGAACGCGAGAAACTAATCACATTCACGCTTCTCAGATGTCTCGGGGGTTCTCGGCGTGAGTCTGGAGGGCGCATTACTGCGCATTATGTTTGTAGACACAACTTGACCTTTACCTAGGCGTACGTCACGCCCGTCAAACCCGACGCCATTACACTGTGAGCTGTTTTCGCGCATTATTGAAAAAATATTGGAAAATGTCTTTCAAACTAAGTTAAACATTAGTTTAGTACCGAAATAAATATTTTTTCGTATATAGTAAATGTATACGTACACTACGAAAGAGAATTTCAAAATCTTTCGTCATGGCTATTGTCAAATGAAAACATGGCTCAAAAGTCTTTAGGCCAAGCTAATTCCGTTCACTCTTCCATTCACTTTAATCGGTCCGATGCTGTCTGATGTTGTTTATGGTCAACGAAGTTGGGAAGCTTGTTTTGGGAATAGGTTGCTAAAACGTTAATCGTCCGAAAGCCGGCCGCAATTGCGGGTATCGTTTTTTACGTTTGGTAATAGACGCCCAGGAAGTGGAATTTCCGTAAGCATAGCGGGCGGAAAAAGCCACTGGTCAGGTGTAGCATAAATTGTTTTTTTACTTTTCATGCTTGCATGCCGTCTATATGTCGTTTATAGGCTGCGTAAAATGACTTTTTATGTTCTAGAGCATAAAGTAAAATTTTCTTTTAGACAAAGATTCTTAAGCTCAACAGTCAACAACGCTCAACAAAACTTCACAGAATAACTTGCGATAATTTATTTATTTGCTTTAATTTATTTGTCTTGTGTTTTCTATCTCAAGCGTCATGAAACCAGATAAAATAGTAACCGGTTATTATTAAAACGCATCGAATTATTTTTATTACTTGGCAGAATGAAATATGTATCTGAAGTTAAATATATTGAAATTTGTACCTAATTTAAAAATATGTTGAAGGAGGTTGAAGGTATAGCGAATGTCATAATACCTTTATCTATATAATTCTTCTACCAGTATGTACGTCAGTGGACTTTTCCTAGACGTTTTGATTGATTATGATGTTTTCTTTGTGTATTTATGTCTTATTTATGTGGATTCGAAAATGTTTTAGATATTCGATAGACAGAAAATATTCCAAGACAACGTCTGTCGGGTCCGCTAAGTAGTTTCGCTATAATAAAATAGTATTCGAATGGTTCACGAATTGTATCATCTTTGTATTTTCCACTAAATAGTATTATTCTGCACTCCGCACTGGCAACATACATAACATATAACGAGACCTGCAGCGCCTCTATCATTATGCCATTACGATATAAATTACAGTCTCAATTTTTAAAGGTATGATAATTTTAATAGCAGATCGAATGTCATAAGTGATAGGTAGGTATATTAGCATTCTGTTGAAGGGATATCTACTTCATTCATCAGCGATCCAATTAAATATTCCACTCGTTAAGATCTTGGATAGCACTTGATGGAGGTTAAAGATGGATCATTAAATGAGGAGTTATCAAAGTATTTGATGTAAATTGGCGACGTGGATGTATTAATGACAGCTACGTGAAGACGTGACTTAGTTTTATACTTTAATCTGTGCCGTTTTTAAGCTTAGGTAAGTAACAACTCTTGAAATCAAATAGCAAAGTAAATAGATCTTTATCTAACTGTCGCTGACCGCACTTACAACATTTAAATACTTTTCGGTAACAATTTTATTTAAAAAGTTCCGAAAACGAACTAAATTAAATTTCATTTTGATAAAAAATACAAAATTCCAAAAAAAATTTTATTGTTTTTGTTTTATACATTCCGCGCATTTTTCAAACATTTATATACAGTGTGTAAAAAGATATTCCTTTTCTTGAAAAACGTTAAAGATAAAACACAATAACGGTAAAATAAAGTAAAACTTTTGATCCTTCGAATATTCATTATTTCACAAATCTGTAATACCGATTGGTATTATGAAAATACATCGAACCATAATATTTTAATTGATTCCTGAAATGGTACCAACAACCCTTAATAAAAATCTGAATTTCATAGAATAACGAACAAGAGCGTTTTTCATACGAGTACAAAACAGGCTTTTTTTCATTGTAAGGCGAGGAAACACACGTTGTGTATATATATTTTAAATGAAACATTTTTGACCTAATCCTTAACATACTTTTATTAGTGCTTTTAGTAACAGTAAAGAGATTTTTAAGCGCTTTTAGTTCCTTTTTACGCACTGCTATTTCTTTTTCCTTCCTTTGCTTTAATTTATTTGGATTCAGTAGTAGATTAATATTATTTGTACCATGTCATATCAACACCAGCGCTTGTGCGGTCAATCAGAAGTAGATTAACACTTAAGTAACTTGTCATAATAAAATGGCAACTATTACAGCTCAACCGCGGCTGCTGCTGATAATATGACATGGTCTAGTGTTAAGTTGTCAGCATCATAAGTAACACAGCATTCTACCGTCATGACGGCATGACATGGTGGAGTGGTCAGTAACGCCTACACATCAAACGGCCCGGGTTCAAGTTCTGGTAGGAGCAAATGTTTGTGTAATGAACACGAACATTTGTTTACGAGTCATGGTAGTTTATGTATTTATTTAAGTTTATAAAAATATCTATAAGTACTATTATGTATATGAAAGTTGCCCGTTATCTAGTATCTATAACACAAGTTCTTCTTCTACCTACTTTGACCCCAATTTTTTTTTTCGATGCAATAAAAGCTATACAAAAACCTATAGCTCGCTGCCATATATAGCTAGGCTTACCATACGTCCGCATTTAGTCCGGATTTGACAAACATGTCCGGACTTTCATCCGGACTTGTTGTTACGTCCGGATTTTTGGATTTTTATTATCTTTATGTGTTTTTGTCAGCGCGCTCTCATTAAACATTTGTGGACACCAGATCGCAGTCGTATACGGGTCCAGGTAGTACCAGGACTTTTGAGAACCGACCATACCAAAGGGGCGCTACAGGATACAAATAGCAGCCACTTTTTACCTTCCCTTAATTTTGAAATTTGGGGGCTAGAAATTTCGCCCAATCATAAATTTTTCGCGTCTTCCTTTTATACGTCCGGACTTCACCTTAAAATATTATGGCAAGCCTATATATAGCAGTTTCATGACCAGCCGTCTACCTGACACAAACCCTCCTTAAGCTAATGCTGTTGTGAGTGGCATGACACCGCTCGAGTGACACCTTGGTGCGATGTTCTGCACGGGGTTCAGAATACCCCCAGTCGGCTCTTACACCACCCACGTGATTAAACGGGGTAGTCCTTTTCGTGACCCCCCGATCAGAAAGTTCACTAGGTGGTAGACCCATATGTAGGGTCGTCTGGGTAGGTACCACCGTCTTCCTTATTTCTGCCGTAAAGTAGTTCGCTGTTTTTTGGATTGAAAGGAAAGGTAGCCAGTGTAATTACTGGGAATGGAAAACATATCCAGCAGTGTTAGTCCCACTACAGCGGTTATCGGTTTTTTGTACGAGATGGCAAACAAGCTTGCGGGCTATTTGTCGCCTATAGACATTACTACTGCTAAGCCTCCTTCGATGACAAGGGGAGGCCTTGTGTCACAGCAGTGGGCCGAATTATAAAGGCTGCTATGATGAATAAAGTATCTACCAAACCAACCCTACATATGGGTCTACCAACTAGTGAACTTTTTACATACTAATCTAATAAGTGATAATAGTAGCTATAGAGACCGCCGGCTTCTTTTAAACGTTTGTATATTGCTTTGTATTAAATGTAAGTATTGTATGATATATTAATGTATTTGTATTTTGATACGCGTTAGTATCAGCTCTCGCTTCGTTACTACGCCTGAGGTCTTGAAATTATGTCTATCAACAAATTCTGTTCATCGTCTTTTGTAAACAAGCCAGAGGTTTAAAAAACTGTAACCCGATTACATAGAAAAAAAAGGAGTGAAATCAGTAAAAAAAAATTGTCAACTTGATGACAAACAAGCTGACGGCCCACCTGGTGGTATGTGGGATATCATTGCCTAGGTTTATGAAGTAAAACGACTCCTCCTATTGTTAAAGTTGGTTAAAATGTACCTTATATTACAAGGACCATAATAACAAATAGATTGACACTTTATGTATCAAAATCGCATAATTAGTTTACGCGCTACGAAGGAACATACGTAAATTCATAAACATAGGAAAGGTCGGGTAAAAAGGCGTTTACTTACTGTTTTTCATATGAACGGGAGGGTTCTTGGTATCTAAACTGTAATTGAAGATAAGACTAACGGCGGATGCAAGCTTTACCCGAAACCCTAAACCGTAGAGGGACTGACTCGACCGATGTTATCATTAACAGTCGGAACACAATAACGTGATTAGCATTATTGTTATGGCGACAGAATTCGATAAGAAAGCAGTATAGCCAGCCAGACTTGGAACGAGCAAAACGAGCACAAATTTGTGCACCCCTAGGGATGGACCCCGGGACTTTTGGATCTGATAGCAATAACTATTAGGTGTGGCGATCAAATACCTAGTAAATAAATATGGACATAGTTTTTCTAAACTTTATTGTAAGTACAGGCAATACCATCACCAGGTTAGCCTACCTCCAAATGTGAAATTTCTTCCTTTCTTCCATTTGAACTTAACAAGGCTGTGGAAAAGGCTTTAAAACAAGCAAAAACCGGACAAGTGCGAGTCGGACTCGCTCACCGAGGGTTCAGTACAATTTTGTATTTTTTTGCAAAATAAACGGCCGTATCTTTCTTTGCGTTCACTTAGAAGTTTTATTTTTTTCACAGTAAAGCTGTAGATTTGAGTACATGGTTTTAATTTGAGCACGATACCTCCACGCGTTCCTGAGATAAGGCAAAGCTCAATGATTGATTACGTACTTGGAATAAAGACTATTTTTTGTTTTAATTATAAATATACATTTATAATTAAAACAAAAAATAGTCTTTACAATAGGGTAAATTCTGAAAACTATACAGTTTTCAGATTTTTTCCTGTACTTGTAACATAAGACGATACTACTCGCCAAATTTTATAGTTCTAGGTCAACGGGAAGTACCTCAGATCATATAAGTTCCGAGGGAAGTACCCTATGAATTTTGTATCCCTTGAGAGTATCGTATTTTTTCACAGCTTCAAGGGACCGTAAGCTTGAGTGTATGGCTTTAATTTCATCTCGATACCTCCACTTGTTCCTGAGATAAAGGGTCTTGACAGACAGACGGACAACAAAGTCCTATAAGGGTTCCGTTTTTTCTTTTTGAGGTACGGAACCCTAAAATTAGTAAAACACTGTAACCTGACTACGAAAAAGAATGTATTGAAATTGGTTAAATCGGCGAGAGGTATACAAGGTAAAATCAACTGCACTCGATTTCAATAGCAATCGACAATAACAATCATTTTGACATGACAGTCGTAGTTCCATTATTGGCCACTTCACATTGCTTATCAACCACAACAAGATTTTGTGTAGGTATAAACTTCAAAGGAATTTAATTAAAATAATTCTCAAACTCCTCCTTATGTTAATCTCGGTTAAAGTGTAGCCTATATAGCCTATATAGCCTAATTAATTGACACCTCATTCATCAAAATCTGGCCGCGGCCCGCGTACGGCGCGGCGCCACCACCGACGGCCTGGGACTGCCTACACCCGCGCAGCCCTTTTACGTCAACGAACGACTTACTCCTGCTAATCGCCAACTTTTCTACAACGCACGAAAGGAATCCGTTCGCCTCCATTGGAAGTACGTGTGGACACGGCAGGGAAAAATTTATATTCGTAAAGAGCACGGTTCACCAAGAATACGTTTGCGGTCCGACGTAGATTTGAATAATGTTTTTGGTTGCAACTAATGTTGGCTCCTAATATCATGCATAGAATATTATTATTGTTTATATTAGTAATTAATAATATCCATTTTATTTTAATTAAGACAAAATTACGAATATTTTTATTTTTGAGAGACAATACTTTTTATTTGATTTTTTATACCTTAGACTGTATTTTAGTTGGTTGCCATATTATATTTAATAAGTTTTATTTTTCAAGGCGGTCCTTTCATTATGGGTTTCGTGAAATTTCAGTTTTGAGACTATTTTGTCCTTATTTTGGAGATTTTTTATTAATTGTAATATTTATTTTTGATATTGTAATTGGCCACACAATATTTTTACTATGTCGTTTAATATTTACACCTTTTACATTGATACACATACACAATATTTACATTGAATTGTTTGACAGTTATCTCCACAATATACATTTATTAACACACACACAATATTATCTACTAACAACTACTGCTAAAGATTGGCGTCATGCTACGGTATTGCGAAGGCTTTTGTTGAACTGTAAACTCATACAAATGATATTCACTTTTGTTTGATATTCATTTTAGCACTTATGTATGTGTGTTTGTATTACGTATGTTTCCTGGCGCCTAAACTTTAGGCGCTAGGGTATTTTAGTACATACATAAGTGCTAAAATAATTACCCGACTCATGCCTCGGCGTAGTCGGCTAAAAATTGCCAGATATGGGCAGCCTGATCTCTGTCTTCTTACAATGTACATCAACTGACTCAAAACAACAGAGGTGATACCTATCTTAATTTTAATTATAAAAAGCTAAGAGAGATGTATTCCAACAAACGTTGAGGATAGACATGATTTAAATATAGAGCTTACCCAAATTATTAAGTACCTATATTTTTTCCGTAATTATTACTCACCACACAAGCTCTTAATGTTGAGATGTGAGTGTGGAACTATATTATATTATTATAACTAACTATCTTCCTATCAAATGATTCCTCTTATTTAATTAAACCTATTTAAAAAAGAAAAACCAATCCGCAATCACACGCAACTTTGGATTTAAAGCTAAGACGTTTTAACAATCGTTCTAATTGCGATAGCGGGCATCGTTTGTCTGACCTTAACAACATAACTAGCCAGCTTGTTGCGTGAACGCAACAAAGCAGCCTTGGACCTCTGGGAACAGTTCCCGTGCAATAAGGAAATCGTTCCCGGACAGCACGAAAATCGCCTCGGCGTGAGCCGTGTAGGGATAACGGATGGGCCCGGTCACGCGATATCAGAAATCACTCTAAAGTGCTCTTAGCATACTTGTATTGTAATGTGGGGTAATTGAGGATACATATCAATTACCTACATGTTACTTTATTGGAGGCTGTGAATAAAAAGAATTACTAATGATGGACTGAGGGTGCTTGAGAAACAAGGTCATAAAATTGGCACATGAAGAATTAAGAATTAAAACATGACAACTTAACAATGTTTTTTACTCCTCCACATTTTGAATCCTAATTGTTTGAAACGTCTACATAAACGATAATAGGAGATTCTCCCGAGTTCTTGTTGTAAAAACACGTGTTGAGAGACTCCATTTTTAACTCCAATCAACTGTACATTTTTTTTTTACTTTACTTTAGTTACATGACATTGCTAAATTGCATACGTTTGATGTATCACGACGCCATTAATTAAGAATAGAACACTATAAAACTAAATAACACTTACATACAATGATTTATTAAAACTAAATCCAACTAATATTGTTGAGATAGTTAATAGTAGATTTACATGATATTCTATCGGCTATAGCATAAAGTTAAGCTTAAGTTTGTAAAGTTAAGTTTGTATGCACATCAATTTATTATGCTTGTTGATTTAGGAAATGTTTATCTTAATCTTTTACTGTTTATCTTTACTATAATTAAAATGAGATACACAACACAATGTGTATTTGTTCTAAACAAGTATAAGAACAGATACGTGTTCATCGAGTATTCAACTCACAGTGATAAGTATCATGTGAGTTCCACTAACATCTCCAACGTGCGGTAGCTTTAATGATTATATTGTATACCTATTAGTATATCAACTGCGAATCGTATACCTGTACTCCGAGCTATGTGTGGACGGAATTGCATCGCTGTTTAAACTCATTACAAGTCTTACTACCTTCTAAGTTCAAATTATAAATGGGCAATTACTTTAGATAAATTATTCGTTTTACTTATATGTTATGAATACCATAAAACTTCATACTGTTAAAGGTTGGTTCTTTTTACACAACTTCGGCGAAGCCTAAAAAAAGGTATTGGCAGTCAATAATTAATAATGTATGCTTGAATTAACGTATCTTCGTACTTACGTTATGATTCTGATGAGTAAGGTGTAATAGATTCGTTTTTATGGTCCAGGTAACATAGGCTATAACCGACTTTAATAAAACGAGGAGTCAATTTTACATTGCCAACCCAAATTAGTCCGTAGTCGAGTTACAATTTTTGTATTAAAAACGACTGCTACTTAGAACTTTTCTACAGTTTTCATTGGCACAATTAATTGTGAAACTTTTAATAACTAATACGTAAAAGAGAGAGGTGTGTTTATTTGTCATATACAAGGTCACCAAAGATAGAGAGATTGTATCAAAGGAAAAAAATAATCAAATAGAAAATGTGCAAATGTCGTACCGTATAAGCGACTATGTACAATTGTACACATTTAAATTAAAAAACGAAAAGCTTAAAGCTTACCGAGTATGTTATGTTTAATTGGTAGCTTATTTTAATTAACGCTTCTTTATCAGTGAAACGTTTGTCAATAAATAGAAATCAGCAGTGAGAAGAGATGCACGACGGCAAAAGTTATCAAAAGATATATTACAAACAAATCGTATTTAAATTTTAAATAAAGACCGATTAACAGTATCCGATATCGTCGAATATGCATTGACTATTGTGATGAAAGTACATGATGCAATAAATAAAGTTCAATACCATCACACGGATTTTCTCTTGTTTTTAAAAACTTGGGTTATTCAAAAAAAAGTGAAGAAGCACCTTGTAGGCGAGACCATTTAATAAAAAAATCGAAAGAAAGCTGTTGGAAACATAGTAAGTGCCTGGGATGATCTCCGCACACGCTTATTTGAAAAAGATGTAAGCTTAAATACTTTCATAATAATATGTGTACAATAAGCATTAGAAGTAGATTAACAATTTAGTACAATGTCATACTAAGGCCAGGACGTGCACAGTAATATTGGGAAATATTGTGTATGAATGATTACTATGACAAGGTAAGTGCTAAAGTGCTGACCGCTCATCGAATTATGATGTATAATGAGACGGAAATTTCTTGTATATGTATAATGATTATTAATATACAATTTTCAAATGACGCAATATGCAAAGTCAGGTACTTACATAATTTAACTTGCGTATATTTGCTTTTGCATTTTGTACTCTGTACCCGTGAACTATTAAAAGTTTTATTAATGGGTCCATAATGACTCTCATAAAACTGTTATTCCCATTTTTTTTATATTATCGATTTTTTTTATACCAACTGTTCCATACATTTTGGTTGCGTAGATGTTGCATATTTGTATGGAACTACTGATGTTTTTTCGCGATTTCAATGTTGGTGTATACAGCATAGTAAGCGTTTTTTGTATGTTATTTAGGAAGCGTCCCTTAAATTACCGTGGGTGATAAAAAGTAACAGTGTATAAATATCTCGTATCACGGTGTTTGTGGTCGAACTCCTACGAAATGGCTCGACCGATTTTTATAATATTTTTGTGTATAGTTGGTAGGTGTTAGAATAGATCGAAAAGTATATTTCATAGCACTTAGTTGCCGCTTAAAAGCAAAAGTAACGGCGTATAAAAATCTCTTGTAACGGTGTTTGTGGTCGAACTCCTACGAAACGGATTTTTTGTGTATATTTCGTGGATAGGAGAATAGGTCGCTAATATTTCATACCACTAAAAAGCAAAAAAATATCTGTACAGCAGAACAATGTTTGCCGGGTCAGCTAGTTATTATATAAAAATAAAGTAAGAACAGCTCAAGTTATCTTGAAACAACATAGCAGAACAAGATAAATAATTCATTATATCAACCCGCAACTAATGAACAAAATGTGCAGATTACTACCTATCTGTCTGGCTCGCAAAAAGTTATCTATGTGTAACATCAGACTAAAGTGTTAATTGCAATTAGTTGAGATCGAACCTTGGCTAATAGGCTGTTAGTTAGTACAAATAAATGTAATGCGTCATAATAAATGTAGCATTTTTTAAGCCGAATGGCATTGAATGGAATTTAAATGATTATAAAATACAGGTTTACGTTTCAATTATTGGTAATTTAAGGCGATTCTTAAGGGCGTGCACTCGATTTTTGTCAAATTGTCACATTTTGTGGGTTTTTCAGACCTAATTTTGCAGCGATGTGAACAGACTTTGCTAAGAAATTATATATTATACGGAGATTAATTGTTGATTGAAATCACTATAGAGAAATATTTTAATTTATACTTATAATTTTGTAAAGCGAGGGGAATTTTATGGCGCAGTTTTACGAAAATGCAGTTTGGCAAACAATACTTTGCGAAAAATCTTTTTCCAATAGAAAATATACTATTATAAACCGCTATCTAGAGCCTGAATAGGTAAAAAATTAAGATAACATATTAACAAGGGATAGCAAAAAAAATATAAATTAGTAAATTTTAATGAGGATTATTACAATTATTTTGAAATTATACCCATTGATTATACTTACTTATACATAAGTATGGTCCACAAGGTGGACCGACGATCTTGTAAGTAGGTAAGATCTGGCAGCGCAGGACCGCCCAGGTTGGAGATTCTTAGGGGAGCTTTGTACAACAGTGGACGTGTCTCGGCTGATATGTACTGATGTATGATGATTATGAAGTACCATGTATGTTCAGTTTCATTTCACTAAAGAAACCTTGACGTTTATCCATGATGCTTTCCTGTTAACGCACGCAGAGATAACGTGCATGGATATATTCACAAACAGGCATTGGATATTTACACAAACCCGCGTTCGTAAACTAAAAAAAGTTGTATACAAAAATTGCTTATATTTTACCTAAATTCTAACAGCCGTTTTGCGTCATTGAGCCTTTTAATATTGTAAATAACTGTTTATTATTGTTCAAATTGGTATTTTTTGAAAACATACATACTTATCTATCATGGTATTTTATTAGTTAGATACCTATATTCCAGTTTTCACATTAAATTTCTTTTTACGGCGCTCTTAAGTTTATATGTCGATATTGAGCTTATTTTATAGTTTACTTTTATGAGAGGAGATTTAATTCAAATAAAATGTATTTTTCATTAGTTATAAGTACTAAATAAAAATGAAAATTCATAGATACTTTATCTTTGCATCCATTACAATAATATAAATAACTGTAAATATGCCTATTGCACACGGCCCCAATTTTACAAAAGAAAAAATCACAATAACATTTTTATTTCAATTGATTTTAAAAACTAATTTTAATTCGTCAATTTTATGTTGATGTATTTTCTGAACACCGCGCATCATAAATAACAACATTATCTTAATTCATTCATCATTTACGTATTTCGTATCATACCTACAATGAAACAGTATTTGGGCTTTTGTATGTAAATCTAATTATTGTATGTTGTACAAGTAAATACCTTCATTAATGCCCAGGCAATGTTGTGGTAGGTCTAAATGGATAGTCCATACTAAGAGAAAAAGAGCCTATAACTTTAAAAAAAGCCCCAATCTTTTGTTGTACACAAATATAGTATATGTACTGTGAAACAATAATGAGGTCCTAAACAGTAACCTGAAATATAACCTGAAGCTATATTTCAAGTGGAGAATTAATACAAATTTCAAATTCAGTCCGCCTGTGACCACGGTCGGTGCAACCCGGCTGAAACGTCAGGCATTTAAAAGGTAATTTTATCGCGTTAATTCCCGTTTTTACTCGTATTAAATTTCAAATTTGTTTATAATATATCACGTGTTAGAATTCACATGCGCTTCCTCCACAGAACACAGGCTTCCCTTCTCTTCTCTTCACCTTAACTACATTCCAGTGAGGAGAAGGCCAAGAGTAGAAATCTAAGATAAAAAGCAGACTTTTAACTAAGTATAGTGGAATTAAGGATAAGATATTTCATAGTATATTCATTATCATTATAACAGCCTTTATAATTCGACCGACTACTGGAACATAAGGACTCTCCTTGTGATCGAAGGAGGTTTAGGCAATAGTCCACAACTCTTGCCCAATGCGGATTGGTAGACGGAGTGTAAGGTGATCAGTACCCCTTTACTGATTCCATTAGTCGCCTTCTACGACACCCATTGAAGGATATGGGGTGACGTCATTCTCCTCTGCCGATATCACGTGTCGCTTTAATAATAGTTTATTATTTTACCATTATTAAGGGAATGATTTACGGGCAAAGCAATGTGACGCCAAAATCTCTCCTCTACCCATAAATAATTGCCTCGAAAAAACTCTACATTGTAGCAACTAACAAACAAGTATTTGCACAACATTTTCTATACAAGCCTCATCGGTTTGCTTCAGAAGTCTTGTTAACCATTCGTGTTCTCTTTATGTCTGAGAGCGAGCAGTAATGAAGTATGAGACGCAAAGGGGGCCCATACAATTGACAGGTCGATGTTCGTTCGAGACCCTTTTATATCCAGTTTGATTAGAAGATGTGCGTAGTGCGTATGGATTTACTTCTGAAACGTGGGAAAGATGTTATTGTATTTAACCGTTCTGCTGTGCTATTGGTTGGGATCCTCGAAAAAGTGGACTGGAATTGAATTTTCTGATATGAAATGGAATTTTCTTAATAAAATGTCACCTATATTGATTTATGGGATTTATTGAAAACTGACAAATTACAAATCACAATCATCAATTAGATGTTGCACACGCTCAAGATCGGTCGGAGGAGAGAGCAAAGTTGCCATTATTGCAATAAGTTTTACCAAAATTTTTAAATCTAAATGTTAACAGCATTAGAACTCACTACACTGGCTTCGATTACATCAGTCAAATTTTATGGGAAATCCGGAAAGTTTCGTCGGGAAAACTGGAAATCAGTTAGCCATGATTCGGAGAGTCATATTGATTAAATTATGATGTCTTTTTTGTGACATATTAAGTAGCATTTCACAGTTAAATTCGAAGTGAGAAGTGAGTGCTTAATAGAATAACTCGGCTGTTGTTAATTTAATTTTCAATGAAACAATGTTTGTTTTAGTCGCATTTGAGTGGCATACCTACTGTCAATTTGCGCTAAAATCGCGTTGGATGTCTATAGTAGACACATTGTTGTACGTATGCAAAAATAAGGGTCTTTGTCAGTATAAAATCCAAAAACCAAAGACGGAACTTGTGTCTGGACTGTTTTCGCTGAGCGGAATTTTCTTTTTCACCTCTCTAGCAGCAAAAGACCTATTTTGCTTTGTAACATCTCGAAAATGCTTTTTGCTGCGAGCTCTTAACAAGATTGTAACGTTTAATCCAACTTATTTTAGCAATCTTACTTTTAATTTTCAATAATTATTTTTAAGATAATAAACATGTATTAAAGTATTGCTTTGGTTTTCTCACCTGTAACAATTTTCTCGCTGGAAAGGTGAGAAGTTGTATGTTTTACACGAGAGCAATTTTTTTTTGTCTCTTGCCTTTAAATCACTCTCTCCGCTCAGCAGTCTATTTATAAATCACTCGCTATGCTCAGCCTGATTGAAGCTCAGATTGAATCCTGAGCATAGCGAGTGATTTAATTAAATAGACTGCTGAGCGGAGAGAGTGATTTAAAGGCGAGAGACAAAAAAAATTGCTCTCGTGTAAAACATACAACTTCTCACCTTTCCAGCGAGAAAATTGTTACAGGTGAGAAAACCAAATCAAATCTTAGTTACTTAGTAGTATTGAGGATGCAGTGTGAATTTCACTTGTAAGTGTCATAATTGCATATAATATTGTTCAATCTATAAATTTCATTTTTCACCCGTAATTCCAGATTATTAGCGTTATTTTGCAAAACTCCATAAGAGGGAGAAATTTCTGATACTCGTATTTAATCCTATCTTAGAATTTAATGAATTTTTGTACATAATTTACTTATTCAAATATTTGTAAACAAATGACTAGGGTGACTAGGATTTCCGGAATTATAAGGAAATAATATCCCTTTCTATCCATTCCTTTTATAAATGGTAATCAAAATTGATAGATTATTTTATTTAATTCTTTGAAATAACTATTACATAGATAAAATACATAAATAGTTTTACCCATTTTTAGTTCGAAATGTTTATTTACAAATAAAATATGTAATTTGTGTAATGTAAATTATTTTATTTGAGAAAAAGATAATGAGAGTATTGATTGGATTGTACTAGTGTAATAATGTTTATCATTCACATTTGCATGTACTAACATGCAACGCAGATACATTGCACACAGACAGACAGTATTAATAAAATTGTGGCTGCGCTCTTCTGCACTTGTAATCAAATAGCATATTAAAATCTATCAAATGATAGTTTTTAATATGCTATTTGATTACAAGTTAAAAGTGTACATAAATATTTATATACACTTTTAACTTGTATACATAAAATTTTCTTTTCTTTTTAGATTTCCGAAGCGACGGACCATATGGTTGTCTATTGTGTCTTTAAAAACAAAATTTTAATGAATTTGAAAATATGTAGCTTCCACTTTCAAGACACCGACACTTTCAAGGCAACTGCTTATGTCAAACTTCAAGCCCTTTTTTCAATAAAACCACTACTCAATCACTTTTCAAAGGCAACCCTTGAATTGGTTAGTACAAATTTTCTTGATAATATAGGTACAGTTAATACAGAGAGCTAAAATGTTTGGGGAAATAATTTTAAGGGCATCAGGCATCATCAATTATTGAATATACAATGACTCAATTGAATTTTAACATTCTGTATAGTCACCAAAATGCCGTATGACGCAAAAATGAGAAACCAGGATTTCCGAAGTAATTAGTCTATTGTCACCAACACTTCATTTATCGATGTTTAGAGTAGGTTAAATAAAGCGTAAGAAATATACATTCGAATTAAGTTAATATAGTATGAATAATTTCTAATCTAGTCCGTTACACTTTTATCTTGATTATGCTATGCCCAAATGGGCACCATGATGTGCTGGTGTTGTTTGTGAACATCTGTTATTTACATTCATGAATGCATTAAATTATTTGATTTGATTTGAATTATATTTACAAGTTTTGTTTGCCTAATCTTCTTTTTATATACCGATAAATGTCGAATCGAAACCGACGAGTTGGGTCGATTTTATTGCACGTAAGTGTAGATAACGGTCATTTTTTCAATATAAATTAATAGCTTTAGATATTTTTATAAATAAACTTAAATAAATATATAATAACCGTGACTCGCAAACAAATATTCGTGTTCGCCGCACAAATATTTGCCGGCACCAGGATTCAAACCCGAAAGGCTTCATGTGTAGGTAGCTATACTGACCACTCCACCATGACGGCGTCAAAAAGTTGTTTATATTGATGGCCTAAAACACCCCAAATATTACATATAATGCAGGCTGTAACATGTAGGGTACCATGTTTAAGTACCCTTCATGTTACAGCCTGTATTATACTAAAAACCAAGTGCTACTAAACTTACTTTTTTGTAGCCAGTAGCTGTTACTTATGTAACTAATTCACGGAAAGTTACTAGAGCTAACAATTTCTTCTGTTGTATAAAAAACCGCACTTCGGCTTTCAGCCGTAATATCTATCAATATAAAGAAAGTCTGGTAGTAAGTTGGTAAGTTGCGCATCATTACGGCCCTATTATCATTACTCAAGAACGGCTAGATCGGTATACCACACAATGTATTTTTATAGCATTGCTAACCGGAAAACCTTAAATGTATGCTTAGCACCTAAAAAACAAGAATAATTTAATGTCTATGAGTTGACGTGACATGAGATAAGCTATATAATAAACTGTAACGTGCCTCTTAAAATCAAGAGTCACAGAAGCGATAAATCCTCGTATTTCGGTTGCTGATTTTTTTCCTGGGAGCCGAAAATAGATAACATTACCGTGCTAAAAGGCACTCAGGAAAAAAAGTTTAAAGTAATTATTATGAATTTTGATTCTTTGTCATGGAAAACTCAAAACTCAAATTATTTTCAACTTGTGGTTTTATTAACGTAACGAAGTTCAAGTGTAACGTTACACATACATATTTTACCGACCTACATACATATTTTTTTTTTAATTAAATCAGATTACACTATTTATAAATATTACATAAATTAAGATATAAAGGAAGCTCATCTAATTGAAATATTTCTTTAAAGTTCGCCTCCTAAATTTATCAATAGGTTTTAGCGCTCCATATTAACGTTGATAAGCTACATTTTAGTGACCGTACGACTGTTGCGGGCAATCTCCGATAGATTGCGCCTGCGTCGCCGGGCAGTCTCGATCGAGTCAGGAATCGCAAACAAAGGCTTGGTGATTCGGTTTTGCGCTTGCGTGGTTCGCTAAGTAAATTGAGCACCGACAAGACCTACCTAATACTAATTAACTAATTTGATAATCGTGTGCAATAATAGTTATTTATTTAATGTGTTTAACCCCTAATTGGGGTCCAAGATTAGGCTAAGGTAGCCGCTGTCGCCTCAGCTATTTCACTTCCGCCCAGGGCTGGACTTACAGTGAGCAGCAGTACAAGCCGCCCTAACTCGTCCCACCGAGCGACCCTCACCGAGACCATCTCCGGCTACCACCAGGGGAGTACACGCTATTGGGCATTATACCACCATTTAATAAATTGTTCTGCACGGATCTCTCGTGTCTCATTTAACTCCCTATATCTTAGGACCGTGGGAGCACGTGAGACCTTACCCGTGGCACAAGACTGTCCGTGATTAATTTATGCTACAGGCACCCTACTAGAAAGAGACAGGGCCTCTCTAGCAATGTCAAGAAATGTCATGAAATGTCAAGGGTTGTCAAAATTTTTGCCCTCACTTTTTTCATTTGACTAATGACTCCATTCTTAATTCTATCTTCATGTTTATAAAGAATCAAAACGTCATCGACATAGACTCCGAGAATAATTGTCTCATTATCAAACTTTTTGGTGTAAATGCATGCTTCCGAAGGAATTTGAACAAAACCTATTGAAGATAAAGTATCGTTAAGTTTTATGTTCCAAGACCTTACGGCCTGCTTTAGACCATAAAGCGACCTTTTTAATAGGCATACTTTATCCTCCTGCCCTGTTTCGACAAAACCCTGAGGTTGGTGCATATAGACCTCCTCCTCTAAGTCCCCATTAAGGAACGCAGTGTCCACATCTAGATGATGTATCTTCATGTTTGTTTCAGCTGCTAATGCGAACAACACTCGTAAAGATGAATTGCGTACCACAGGAGAAAAAGTTTCATGATAATCGATACCTTGGACCTGGTTGAAACCTTTGGCAACAAGTCTAGCCTTGTATTTGATGACTTCACCATGAGCATTCTTTTTCATCTTATAGACCCATTTACAGGGAATGACCTTCTTATCTGGTCTGTCTACTAAGATCCATGTGTTTTTGTTAAGCAATGATTGGTATTCTTCATTCATTGCATGATACCAATGATCGTTGTCTTCTGAATTTACGGCTTGTAAATATGTTGTAGGCTCATCCGAATGGTTAAGAGAAGAAATCTGAGCATATACATGGCACGCTTCAGTTTCCTTATTTTTTCTTGGCCTTAATTTATACCTGGGTTCAGTCACGACCTCATCATTATGAACATTCTGATCAATTTGTTCTGATATTGGTATATCATCAGACTGAATTGGCACTACCTCAGCACCAATAGAGCTAGATCCAGCTGTCGATTCACTATAATCATCCATTGAATGAACTTTGGATGTAGAGGCTAAAGGTAACGAAATTTCTTCAGGAACAACTTCTGAACGTGATTCTTCAACCTTGCTCTTCACATCATGAAAAGTGTCTTCGAAAAATACAACATCTCTGCCCTTTACCAGTCTTCTTGGATACTTAGCATCACGAAACATATAACTTTTTGGATCTTCTGAATATCCAACAAAGATATATTGACTGACCTTTACATCTAATTTCCTCCTATGTGGTTCCGGGACGTGTAGCAAAGCACGACAACCAAAAACTCGTAGGTGGGATAAATCAGGACCAGTTCTGTACCATTTCTCAAATGGAGTTTTTCCTTCAAGAGCACGATGAGGACATCTATTCTTCAGATAAACAGCAGTTCCTGCTGCATCCTCCCAATACGCCCTTGAAAGTGAACTACAAAATAATATTGATTTAGCTTTCTCAAAAATCGAACGATTAGTCCTTTCCGCAATACCATTCTGTTGTGGACTATAAGGAACTGTCGTTTGGTGCTTGATACCAACACTTTGTAAATAGTTAGAAAATTCTTTGTTTACATATTCCGTTCCATTGTCCGTTCTTAATGCTTTGATTTTCTCACCAGTTTCCCTTTCTACTAGAGATTGAAAAATTAGAAATTTATTCTTTATATCGGCTTTTGAAGATATAAAGAAAACAAAAATCATACGAGAAAAATCATCTATAAAAAATAAAGCATACAAATTACCCTGAAAAGATGTTTCGGACATAGGACCACAAAGATCTGAATGAACCAACTCCAAGACTCTCGTTGTTTTTGTAGACGGTGTTTTCTTAAATGGCATTCTACTATGCTTGGCTTCAATGCATGGAATACACGGTTCCTTGTCAACATCATTGAAATCAATACCGACTGCGTGCCCCTTTTTGATCCATCCCGATTCGGCATAAGTGTCCTAGACGTCTATGCCAAAGTTGGAATCTGGAAACATCAGAGTGCACATCAAAAGCTGATAATTGACGCGGTAAATTGACAGAACAATCTAAAGTGTACAGTCCACCACATATCGAAGCATGTAAAAGTATATCACCACTACAAGAGAAAACATTAGAATTATAAAAATTACAACCAGTAGTATCAAAAACAACAGTAAAGCCTTTATCAACTGCTTTCTTTACAGAAATTAAATTACAGTTCAGTTTAGGTACACAAACAACATCTGAAAACTTCTTGATGTCTTGAATATTATTACAAGTTGCTAAGGAAATGTCACCAATACACTGACTAAATAATTTTTCACCGTTAGCAATAGTAACTTCACCTTTCGATGACTCTTTGACATTCTCCAACCAATCAAGTCTTGATGTCATGTGCGCTGAAGCTCCAGAATCGACATACCATTTCCCATTTTCTATTTCAGTATTAACTGATAAAGCATTTAAACAGCTCTGATGGTTCTCTGGCCTCTTTCCTTTCTTATCCTTCTTATGGGGACAATCTGGACGTTTATGTCCTGGTTCTTTGCAATTATGACATATAATGGTCTTTTTTAGTTTTGAAGTTTCATGTTTTTCTTTGTGACTGTACTTAGTCCGTAAAGCAGAATCTGGTTTGTTCTTGTTCAATTCATTCAATAGCTTCGTTTTTACTAATGCAGATGTAATTTCAATATTAGAATTTTCTAAGGCCATAACAAGCGGATCATATTGGGGAGTCAAACCACCGAGAAGTATTGCAGCTATTGAAGCATCTTCTATTACTTTACCAATATCGGCCAAATCTAATACAGTAGAAACTACAGCATTTATATACGATTCTATATTATCAAAATCGATAAGAGATATTCTATATAATTGACGTTCGAGACTAATGCGACGTCCAAGACCTTTATCTTCATAGGCTGCTGATAAAGCATCCCAAGCCTCTTTTGCAGTATTACATGTTCTAACATGATTAATTGCTAAATTATCTACAGTAAGGCAAATTTTGGATAAAGCCTTCTGATCAGCCAGACGTCTCTTTTCTGCTGATATAGAAGCATCCGTCGGGTAGCCAACAACTGTTTCCCATAATTCTTCATGGAGAAGACACATACGCATCTTAAACTTCCAAACACCATAACCTTCCCTATTTACTAAAGGTTTTATAGATGCGAAAGAATTTGTTGACATACTTACTGCCTGTCAGATTCAAAATAAACAAAATATCAACAATACAAGAAAAATCACTTTCACAATATTCTTCAACTCACGATAAATATATTTGTAATTCCTATTAATTGAATTACTATAATTTAGAGCTTCGTGCTGATAACGTGTTGAATAAAGGAAAAAACTTGTAAGCTTGATGAGTTCATATATTTGACTGAAAGATAAAAATAACGTCACAACCATAGTTTGAATATACATGGAATACAAAATACTTATAATAATATAGCCAGTATTTCCAACAAAATCTCACTATACACTGCCTCTATTTGTAAAACATTTCCAAGGCTATGATGTTATAACAGTAGTCGGACCGAACAAAAAAACATTGACTGTTTTGAAATTTACCAAAAATAATTAAAAAAATACGCTATCAAAATCTAGAACGGGCTCCGCAGAGCACTCGGCATGGTAAAGTCAACCTAGAAATAGCTTAACATTTAGTACCAAATCCTAGCAACGCCGGTGCTCCTAGTAGTTTCCAGTACTATGTATGGATAATTATTATGTCACGGTACTATTGTTAATCTACTTCTAAGTCTGACCTTACATACTACGCGGGGGATTTATTGTAGCTAGCCGCAAAGCAACAAACTTTTAAATGGCGAAAGATGAAAGAAAACTAACAAATTAAATGCCTTCAGACACATAGTAAAACCAACATAAAAAAGTTGAAGACATAGGTTAGTAGTGAATTTATCGAATATGAAATTAAATTCTCTAGCAAGCTAGTATTTACTGTTTTATAATTATAAAGTTGTGAGATTTAGCAAACGTGTAAATACTTGCTAGGGATATACCTAACAAATCGTATAAAATCTTCTACAGAGTTCTGCGCCTCGTATTGTTTAAGCAAGTTTCATTAAAATAAGACGTAGTTCTCGTAATCAATATCAGCGCCGATTTATTATTACTTTGGAGCACTGTTTACTCACGTTTGTCGTTTAACCCGTCACTGCCGGCGCCGCCGTCCACGATAACAACAAACTAATGCTATTGAAACGACATCGGGTGTTGCCGTATTTGGGTCTGACGGTTCCTGGGGTCAGTTAGACCCGACGCTTATGCTGATTTTGAACTCTGTATGTTGGATCGATGCTTGCTGTCTAAGTTTGAAATACACTAGGTGCGGAAAAGATGTCAAACTGTCCGCTTCTTTGTGACATGTTAACACGTTAAATTGAGAAACGGAGTTTCTCCCGAGTTCTTGTCGTAAAAACACGTGTTGAGAGACTCCATTTTTAACCTCAATCAACCGTACAATTGTTATTACTTTAGTTTCATTTTCACTTGACATTGGCAAAATGCGTACGCTTAATGCGACGCGATGCAGCGATTAAGAATAGAATAGAATAGAAATTGAGAAACACTGTGACGGTGACAGGGCTTTTTATTATTGAAAAAGTACTTTTATACCTTTAGGTATATTTTATTTTATTTTATATTCACAGGTGAATCAACAGTTTTATTAATAAACTTAGCTAACAGTTAAATATTAGTAAACCATTTACAGATTTACACCTATAGACATAAAATGAGACAACAAGTTTGAAAGACAATTACAAAGAAAACGGTTCCAATCTTGAAAATTACAATAAATTATACACAAAAAAATATTTAGACCATATAAATGATGTTAATAAAGCTAAAATATTATTATTGTTTATATGTATTATCATTTGTTGCACAGTGCGTTGGAGGCTGATTGATTGAATTTGATTTTATTTTTAGATATAAGTTTAGTATTTTTAAATATAAATTATTAATTTTTTTACGAATTGTATTCGTTTGATTTTTGTGGTGTTTTTGTTATTGGTAAGCATATAGCCCGGCTGGCGGCAAGCGGTCACCGTTGTCCATAGACGCTCCGCTCGCATCACCGCATCACTGTCGACGTGTCACAAGCGCGCTACCAACATTAATAACATCCTCTACATAATATATATCCCGTAGAAAATTATGTATTATCTTAATTTAAATTACGGTAATCTATTTTCTATCTATACATATAAAAATGAATCCCTGTATCTCTTGGTCTTGCGATTACTTCAGAACTACCTATTAAATAAAATTGCGCAAAAAAATTTAATAGTTAAATTCTACTTTTTCGTTGCTTTAAGCATATCAAGCTCAAAATGAGCTAGGCTTTAGAATTTCTGGAGTGTATATTTAAGAAAACCGCGAAGCGTTACAATACACCGCTGTTGAAAGCAGATCAGAATAAATACATTGCTCTGTCGTCTACAAATAACAAAAAACAAATAAACTGAGATATCAAATGTCGCCGCAAAGCTCGCCTGTCCTGTGAGTCTGCTAGGTTACGTAATCTTTGCGATTGCCTACTCCGAGAGTGAATAATGGTACCGACTATGTATAAATATTATGTCAAATTAATAATATACTCCTCGCACGTAATGCTATTTTAAGACGTGTATTTAGACTAAGTAAAACTTATATCCGATGAACGTTATATCCGTTGAAATTAGTACATTTGTAATTATTGCCATGAAACGCACCCGTTAGTACGTACGTCAGATTACAACATGAAAGAATCAAATTATTAGAACCAGCTGTTTTTTGTTGCAAGTTGGGTAGCTAAGAATGTTGCATAGCATTATTATCGAAATAAATTTAAAAATGGTGATGGGCCGTGTATTTCGATACTTATATTATACACTTTATTGCATATAAAAATTAACAGACATATTTCACTAAAACATAGTTTGCAAGGGCGAACTTATCTCTAGAAGAGATCTCTTCCAGTCTATCCATGAATGTGTGTTATAACGTTAATAAAGTAGGCAGCATAAATACTAGCTGACCAGGCAAACGTTATTTTGCCTTACAAAAATGATTAAATTACTAAAATGGCTATAAAAAAATAGGGGTTGGTGATAAAAAAGTAAAAATTTAGGGTTGTATGTATTTTTAATGCCACATAATAAAAAAAGAAAAACATAAAATTTCTTCCAATAATTAAAAAAAATTAAGGGTCAACAACCCTTATCACTTAGGGGTATGGAAAATAGATAGTAGCCGATTCGCAGACCTACTGAATACGCATACAAAGTTTCATGAAAATCGGTCTAGCCGTTTCGGAAGAGTACGGTAACTAACATTGTGACATGGAAATTTTATATTTATGATAAAATTATCCTCATAAAATATATACATATATTATACTATATACGTTTTAGTAATAAAAATAATAAAATACGGAACACATGAAACTATAATTTTTCCTAAAATGATGGGTATCTAATCCGCCTTACATTTTCGTAAACAGTGACCTTTCCCACGCGTAAAAAACAATGTTAAGATCAAGGGGACTCAGTTAATGGATATCCCGTCTATGTCACTTCGCTTGCGGTGTCCAGATTGCCGTCGCGTCCCACGAACTTCGAGCCTTATTACTCGGATTTTAAAGCTCATTTCGATATGGCGACGGTTGTTTTTATTCAGAGTGCTGTGAATGCCTCCGGTGCATTTATGGGTGTAGCTCGACTTGTCATCGGCTATATGCACGCCAAAACAATAAGGGACATGAGCGTTGTCAGCAGCAAATGTGTGTACTTGGCTTATTATGCGTGTATGCTTCTATGGGTATAATTTGTGTATGCGGCGTATTACTCGTACTGAACTTTGTACAAGCTCTTATTAAACTTGAAATATTTGTATGAAAGTGTTCATGTTCGGTATTTTAGAATTATTTTGTGAGGTCTGAAAATACACTAAAAAAATTTACTGTCCGGAGCGCGAAGTTACACACAGGACAGTCGATTTCTTTTCCGTGTATTCTTTAATTTTAACAATATTTGCGCGTTTGTAAACGCTAAAAATAATTCTAAAATAGTATAAAGTAGTTTTATTTTAGCTGGACGTCAAATATTTGTAAAATATTTCATTTTGGTCTTAGAAGTACAAACTTCAAAGATTTGATGAAACAATGTTACCATAAAAACATAAGTATCAAGCACTGACAAATTTTGACGGCGAAAGCAATGTCCCGGTAGCGTAGTGGTTGACGCAGCCGGATTGCGGAAGAAGCTGGGTTCGATTCCCGGCCCGCACCGTCAATTTTTATAGTGTATTTTCTTATTTTGTGCATGTTTGGGGCAAATGTTTCAACTGAATTTTAAGGCAGTTAGGCTCCTTTTCCAATAAAGATGATGCAACGTTGCTATGGATGAGTTTGATATACCTACACCAATCATATTCATGGGTTCACATAGCATAGATGACATTTTATATGGAAGGATGCGTGCTACTGATACGTGCTATGGATGGGCCTACTGAAAGTAGACATGCCATTGTAAAAGCATAAAGCTATCTTATATCTCACAATGTGCAAAAAAATGCTCATTGAAGAAGATGAATTACTGTTCACTTCTTTATGCCAATTATTCCCTATTGTCGATACGTCGCATAACTCGAACTGTGCACCTTTCTTGCACAGGTGCCTTGCGGTGACGTATCTTCATAGCACATCTTATTCGCTCCACTACATAGCTTAGCATCAGTGGAAACGGTCACAAAGTTTCGTATCTTAGCATTTACATTCTTGTAGCATAGCTGCCACAATCATCTCTGTTATAATGGCACCTTTATCCTCGACCGATTGAGATAACTAATATTTATATTCCTATTTTAGAATAAAAGTAAGCATAAACAACATTTTAACAAAAATGTGGCATTGTAGAAGAGCGGAAAACGAAATAGGTAGGCACTTATAACTTACGCGAACAATCAAGGAACACGCATCTTGTGACTTTAACGACCCTTACAACTCTACATACTGAAAGAGAAATAGTAACAAAAAAGTACACTCCCACAACAAGCAACGTGGGAATGTGACATAGACTTTTAGTATAGTTTCCTTGAAATTTGCATGGCGAAGAATTTTATTTTCGCTACTTAGTATGGACGAAAGAGCTTCACATCCATTTTTGATTCCATAATAATGTTCTTATATTGTTTTTTTTTTCCACAACCGCAACGGAGAAAAACTATGACTAATTCGATCCCTACTAATATTATAAATACGAAAGTAACTCTGGCTGTCTATCTGTTACTTTTTCACGCCAAACAAATATTGAATAGACGCTGAAAAAGGACATAGGCTATTTTTTATCGCGAAAACAAGTCTTGAGATGAGGGATGAAAGTTTCTACGCAACTTCGTCATTCTTGAAGTTATGGCCATGAAACTTTGAATTTAAGCACTTGATAAAAAATAAATAAATATTTGTTCCGGCTATTTTTGACTCGAGTGGTGTGGAAGGAAGGGTCGTATGGAAGTCCAAGCAAAGTCATACTTTCACGATTTTGATATTTGGTCCAAAAATATACTAGACCTTAAAATAGGACATAACTGCATTTTTTTTTTGTAAAAAAGAGCATGAGGGGCTTGAAATAATGGATAAAAGTGTATGGGAGTTCATTATAACAAAGGTAAAACGTTTAATTTAGGCACTTGATAAGAAGTAAATTAATATTTGTTTTAGCGCTTTTGTAATTCTGACATTAATAGGGGTGATAAAGTCTAAACAATATCCAAAAAATGCCCAAGTAACGCGTGCCCACGCGGACTAAGTTGCGTAGTACTCTTCTACGTACGATATACGAAATTGGGCAACTCTTTTCCTTATCGCATATTCAAGAAGCAAGACAAGCCGAGGGCTTTCGTTGTATTTGGACTCCAATTTTACTTATCACCAGGGTATTATTATCGTTAAAATTCATCACTTTATATTTTTTTTCATATATAAAGTGCACTTTGTGTCACCCGCTTACTGTCGCATTTTCACACACATTCTGGGTTGGCTGGAAAAGATCTCTTGTAGAAATAAGTTCGCCCTTGCATACCTTGTTACCGTAAATCTGTTACTTATTATTTGTGAAGTGCAATATTGAGTTATTATAACCACAAAGGGTAGACTTATACGTGAGCAGGAAGCACACCGCTTGCCACTCTTATCTATGAATAATTATTATGACAAAGAACTAACGTGTTAATTTGTGTACAACATGTACACCTGTGTGCAATAGGCAAAGCTGATGACCCCATCTGTAGAATGTGTGGTGAGGAGGAAGAAAGCATGGAGCACATACTATGTGACTGCGATGCACTAGCTAACGGGCGACTAAAGGTTTAGTTTACCCTAAACCAGAGGACTTTATAGACCTTATTCCCGCCAACATCGTGAAATTCATACAAAATGTTTTCGATGTTGGCGGGGATGGGTGATAAGGAGAAGGGAAGCACAAAAGATCCCATAGGGTCGAAGTGCTCTGAATACGGCCTCAGTCCCTTGCTTAAGAATAAAAATAAGAAAATGTATTTTTTTTTATTTTTGAGGCCAACTATACACAAAAAGGCCCCATGACAGAGATTGGAGTTGATGGTACTCTACAATAATCCATAGTGATTCTTTTTTATTTTCTCAAACTATTTGGTCCCTTTCACAGACTTATAAGCTTTAAAATCACAAACATATTCATAAAATACTTAGATTTATACGGCTTATTGTTTTCCAAAAAAATATTTATGATTTAGTCACAAAAGAACTTAACAAATTGCTAAACGATTTTATCGTGTCAAAGAATTCGAGTATTTCAATAAATTTTTGTTTGATGTATTATGAGGTAAATAACTTTGACCTAATAATAGAGATTTAATTTTATTATTGTGTAAAGAATAAAATTAAGTTTACCTATAAAATTCAAATTGATTTCTTATTGTTTTAAGAGCGTCACACACTTATCAGGTTAGAAAGGGAACGCATTTTTTTTTACTATGAACGCTATTGAACAATGACTACGAAATGGCTACGAAGTATAGCGCATGCCTCTTTTTCATAGTAAAAATAGGCGATACGGTTCCAAGCTGATAAGTGTACTAAGACCTTTATACTCTTTTTCACAACTTTTTTTAACAAGAAATAGCCAGGAATAACATGGATAATAAGGCATCTCCTATTTACGGACCTAACTATAAATTTATTGGTGGCAAATTTGGAACATCGCATAGCAATTTGATCCAGAGATCTCGAGATTTCCAGAACAGTCTTTTTACTATATTTGAATAATTTTTGCGTTTGCAAACGCGTGCATATTTTTAAAACTAGAAAAAATACACTGAAAAAAATTGACCTGCCCCCGGCGAGAATGGAAGCCAGCATTATCCGCAATCCGGGCGGCTGCGTTATTGCGGCGGATTTTTTAATGTAATTTTCTAGTCTTTTTACTCTTCTGGGAATCCCGAGACCTCTGGATGCTGGGCTTTCTTAGTTTAAGTCCGCCTGACTAGCTGATTTAAACCTACATTTAAATTCTGTCGCCATCTATTAGGGGTTTAAGTATGAAATTGCCGTTTTGTATAGAGAATTTAACGAAAATTCATTTTTCCATACAAACATATTTGCCATTTTTTAAGGAACCACAAATCTAAATTTTGTGTAATTTTGTGGATATGTTTAGACAACATTAAGCTATAGGATACTTAGAGAAAAAAATTGAGAATTTATACCTGTAAAAAATATTCATATTTTTATAACGGAGACGGGCACCTCTTAGGACGAGCTGTTTTTGAAGATGTATTACTAGTAAAAAAAAAATAAGAAAAAAAAATTCTACATAAATATATATCCTTGTAATGAAGTTTAAAATAAAAAAAGAATAATGGACATACCTATTGTATTAAAGGAATTATACACTAATGAATAATGAGGAAAAATTCGGCAATTTCATACTTTAACCCCTATTATTTAATTAAAATTCAAAGTCCTGACTGATATATCAACGCACAGCCCAAACCACTGAACCTATTTTGCATATAAGTACCTTATACAGTGTAGGCATCCACTAAGAAAGGATTTTTGGAAATTCCACTCCTAAGGAGGTAAAATGTCCACGCAGAAGAAGTCGCGGGCGGAAGCTAGTAATAATAATATTAACAACATTATTGTGTTCCGGCAGTTGATGAAAAGATACCCAATCTCTTAGTGGTCCCTTTATCAGGAGAGCTCAACGCTAAAGCTATAAGGTGAACCAGATTAACTTTTCCAAGTATTGTCTTTCTGTCAGTGTGTAAGGAGATAGGAACAGGTAATGGGTAGGTGAGCTTTACACTTGCAACTTGGTGTTGTCCGCCAGTTGCCAGCTGTTGGACATAGAACTCCACCAAAGATCTCCAAAAAGATCTGCCCACATCTAGCGACTTTCCGCAACCTCGGGCCACCTTGTAGGGAGCCTACCAACGGGAGACTCAGCTCTGAGTAGGCGGTCACCACTCGATCACCTTTCGCCCCAACGACCGGCAGTTCTAATCGCGACATAAAATTAAGTAATTTAATTGAGACGAAAATATATTCTACCATCCATCGAGGTTCTACACCCACCGTATTAATAAATTTTCATTCGCACGCTCAACCAAACATAATAGTTTTGCTAGTTCCATCGCGGATGTGACTCAACACCTACAGCTGCTCACTCACAACATACGACGTCCGAAGTGAGATATTGTGTTGAATTATGACGTAAGAAACTTATACCGCTATTTACACGAAGGATTTCTCTGAATCGTAGCCAGTACGGCCACAATACATATTACATGTCCAATACTGCGCCGCCCACGGCTCGCAATGGTCCCGCGCATTCGTTTGTTCAAATCTTGACAGCGTAAAGTTTTTATTGTCCTGCTAAATTTAATCTTAATACCTAGGTTTCAAAGCTGCGTATCCTTTAGTGTAGAGTTTGTCTTATGCTGTTTCGCTATCAGAGAAGGCTTACAGTCTCAGCACAAAAATATAAAACAATTGTACAAAATTCAACGGATGGACATACCATAACTCCACGCCGCTGACCTGTGCCTATGCACAGACAGACAATGGGATGTTGTGTCTAGAAAATTCGCGGTAGTAGCAAACATTCGTTGCTTTGCTGGGAGTATAAACTTCAAAGAGTAATGTTTGCTTATCATGCACGTACGGTACACGTATAAGTTGCAGTTAATGAAATTGCTGAGCATAACGCATGATTTGCCAATAATGATCCATGGAAGTTTGATCACTGACATTTATATGGTAAAGTACTTACCACTGTTTCCCACCAGGATTATAGTAAATAGATACAAATTTTAATCATTTTAGTGCCAAAGATAAAAGAATGTGCCAAAGATGGAAAATAAAGTCGTGTAAAGACCTACTGTTACAAAATCATAAAAACTATCTGTGTGTTAATATGATATTTCGAGAAATATCACATTGAAACAGTACCTAAGCTACGTTGGCTAATGTTGTTACAATTTTACTAATTTCCTTTTAACATTGTTGCAAATATTAATATGTTTAATTAAAAATAAATAAATTATCAGCCTCAAAATCCCCTAATTTACTTAGCTACTTTGATTGATTTCATAGAACATGGTACCTATCAATATTTAAAAAATAATAATAAAACAAAATTTAGTGTACTCCGCTTTCTATTAATTTTAACAAAACAACGTTCCGTCACAAACGAAGGAACAAAACGTTGTATTATAAAAGATAAGTTTGATATCATTAATTCTCCATTTAAGATTACAAATAAGTATAAAATAAAAAAAAGTTTAAGCGAAAGCTAAATAAACAAGAATATGTAAACATAATTAGTTATAGTACGAGAGCCCACGACCAAAACCATGTCTCATAGCAATACGGCAAAAACCCTATAAAATCGTTAGATTGTATGATTCTGAACCCGACTAGGTGTGTAGTAACGGTCGAAAGTGTAGCAACTGCGTGGGAGGCCATTTCTGCTGTGTCAAAAAAAAAAGACAGTCGGTATTATAGCAATACGTCTGATAGTGAAAATGTACATAGATTTTATAATTGTATTACGAAAAAGTTTGTTTTCAGACATTTTGCGCGTAGCATATAGCCTGAGCGCATTTTTGAAAATGTCAACAAATTTAGCCGACCTGTATCATAGCAATACGGATAATTTTTTTTTTCAACTTTTCGTATTGCTGCCATGATTACCAAAAACCTGTTTTCAGACACTTTAAGTGTAGCATATACTCCCAAAAACGAAAATTAATAACGTCGATTTAGCTCGACTCAACATTTTTTCGAAGACATAAAATTAAAAACGACGAGGCTTCGACAACTCTGAATCTCCAGTTATCCAATTACGACGCCTGCAATCTGCCACCATGCAAAACGGAATTGGAGAAACATTTATTACGAACAAAATATATTGCACAAGTCTGGAGCAACGCTCATACCAAAACGCCAACCGAACTGAACCCTGCAGATTGCGGATGGTATGAAGACAAGGGACGATTTCAGTTTTCGTGGTTCTCTGGCAACCAACTACCTGAGTTGAGCAACGTTATTTTGGACGACAAATCATCATCCACAACAGGTACAGTTTACATGGCTTTTGCTGTTAATTTCATAAATAAGTTCGTGATTTTCACTAACGATGTTTATTTTACAGAAGAGGACGTTGAAGATCTCCCGAGCGACGTCGAGAGTGATTTCGAAGACGACGATTCCGAATCCGACAGCGATTGAATACGAGAATATTTTGTAACTTTGAATAAACCGTTTTTTTTTTCAACTTCATCCCAGTTTCATTTTGTGAGATTTATTTCAGTCCTTCAACTTCAATGTTACGGTTTCGGGTAAATTCTTTGTTAATTATCATCTAATAAATTCAGGGTCGCAACGTATTCATTGGTTTGTAACAGAAAATTCAAGATGCCTCAATACGATTTTTAAATGATATCTGAGTATCGAAAAGTTGTCTGATAGAGAAGGTGCTACACTTAATTTGTCTGATATAATTTTTTTGCACATGTGGACAACTTATTTTATCATGTCCAACAATTTTCAGACATATTGCTATGATACCGATCGGTAAAATTTGTTAACATTTTCAAAACGGTCTCAAAATTTAATGCGTTCACATTTCCGTCTGAAAATTGTTTTGTTCGCATCAAATAACCAAAATTTACTAATAAAAAAGATTTTCAGACGTATTGCTATGAGACATTTTTTTTGTCTCATTTTTAATTTTTTTAAGTGATTTTACGGGTTTGCGCTACACCACTAACGTCTGAAAAATATGTTTCCGGTATCTCAGAACTATCATTCAACTACAGTCTGCAAATCAGACATATTGCTATGATGCAGTTCGGTAAAATTCTTTGACAATTTTGAAAATTCGGTCAGATCAAACGCTACGCGGAAAATGTCTGATATTGGTATTTTCGAGTTCAGGATAATCGTATCTATCGATTTGATGCGGTTTTGGCCGTATTGCTATGAGACAAAAATTTTGGTCGTGGGCTCTCTAACTATTATGAATATAACTTCGTGAAACAGAATAAATATCTGAAAACAGGGATGTAGTTAAAAATTGTTTGCAATCCAAAATGCGAAGGCACTTATAAAACCAAAATTGCTTTATAAGATAATGTTTTCAAGTCTGCCGAAATGTGTAAAACATAATGCTCAGAGTAAATACCTATTCGCGCGGCACAAATATTAATCAGATACAATTTTTTACATTGGTATTCAATTGTACGACGTTTTATTTGGTCAATAAAACGGAATATCGACTGGCATTTGATAAAACGCGCACGTAAGATACAGGAAAACGTACATCTGGCATCTTTCTTGTGTCTCTTTATTTGAAAAAATTGCGACATAAAATATACCAATAGATTTTTCTCTGTAGAGACTTGCGTATAGTTTCTGAAAGACTTTGCAGTTTTCAATTGGTGTGGTAAAAAACACGGAATTTTTGAACTTGACGGAAAAAATCTTTTTGTTCTACTTGTCTGGTAGTATGGTCTTGTATGGTAATTAAAGATATTGCGGAAAATGGCTATAGGCTACTTGAGATCTTGGCGTTCATCTCAACTGATGATAAGACTGAAGGTATAAACTCAAATTCCACCCCTACCACCTAGACAATTGGGAGTCCACCACTTGCGTTTCTCTCGCAACTTTCTGCCCCGCACAACCAAGTTGCTGAATCAGCTTGTACCAGCGGGCTTTCCGAGGGGTTCCGATTTAGGGATCTTCAAGAACAGCCCATTCCTTTCTTATAGGCAGACAACGCAACCGCAATTGATACGGTGTTGTGGTGGATAATAATGGCTGACGTTGATCACTTAACATCAGGTGACTGGTAACCTGGTTTGTCTCCCTGTTAGATAAAAATGGGATAATATTTGAAGAGAGGACCCAGAACCCTAACTACTGAAGGGCCGCCTGTTATCATTACCAGTTCAAATAACACTATTCTTCTAATATCCAGACTTTTAAGAGGAAGGCTAATATAAGTCCTACGTACATTTTTTTGCACAAAATAAATATTGGCTGGCAGGCCCAAAGTTGATTAACGATTTTTAAAGATCTTCTTGCTGAGAGACAATTTGGCACAGGTTCATTTTATATAAATATGGACGTTGGTATGTAGGTATTTATAAAGTTAACTTTTAGGAAAAATAAAAAAAGTCGAAATGAAATACTATCAATTACAAATTAGTTCAAAAAATTGTACAGTGGAAATATATTGGCCTGACAAGCAATGTTCATTTTGTGCAAATTATTTTACGCGGGGTCTTAGGAGGCTATAGGATATTGGGTACAGTGACACACTCTGATAAAGATAGTGGTAGCTAGCCACCAACCAGCAACCAAACCGAGCACTTTGTACTTCGTAACTTGTACCCTGGGGAACGCAGGAGCTTTTGATCGAATTCCATTGGGCGAACCTTCAGACCACGAAGTTTGTTTAATACAAAACTATTCTAATATCAGTATATTTGCCAGCATATGTTCCTTATTATGGTAACAATAACAATCCTACTAATAATCACTTTTAACCTTTCGTGTTGCATGATTAACACGATCAGTCCGCCAATAGAATAGGATAATTATAAATCTATGAGGCCGCCTATGACCACGGTCGGTGTAACTCGGCTGAAACGTCAGGCATTTAAAATGTAATTTAATCGCGGTAATTCCAGTTTTTACTGGTCTTAATCCTACTAATATTATAAACGGATAAGTTTGTATGTATGGATGTGTGTTTGTTACTCTTTCAAGCAAAACCTGCTGAATAGATTTTAATGAAACTTTGCAAAAATATAGCTCATACATCAGATTAACATACAGGCTATAATTTAATATAGTAATCCTGTGCACACGAAGTCGCAGGCAGAAGCTAGTCTCCCATATTATAGTCTCTACGTCATATTCTTATCACACGTAACAACATAATACAGACATCCTACGCGCAGCCAGTAACGAGTGCGTTAAGGCTTATCATCTAATAAATCTGCAAACTTGTTGGTTCTATTTCACTTGCTGAAATACATCGACATAGCATTATAATGTTCCAACGTCTTTATATTCATTCGTTTATTATATGTTGTGAATTTACTAATACACATACATAATATCAGTCAAATTGAAACGTAAGCCTCAATCGTTCTCTCAAGATCAAAGTACTTTATGATTATAGAGATAAGAGACATACAATAAGTTATTTTGCCATCACCCAAAACTGTTTATGAATTCCGACTGTCTTCATTATGACGACGGATGTGGTGGCTACTAATTTTTATCCGATTACGCGAAGCCAAAAGGAAGGGTTATGGGTTTAGTAGTCTATGTATGTGTGTATATTTGTATTTACGTATTTTCCTGCGTAGCGTTTAACTATTTATCCAAGTTTGATGAATAAGGTGGCAATCGATTCGTGATTATGGTTCAGGTATGTTCAGGAACTACCTTTATTCGTTTAAAATATTTTTTTTTTACATAAAAATGTCAAGCAAATGACTTGATGATGACCATTCCACCTTATAGTAAGCAGAAGTGGAGTCCAAATGCGAAGTTAGCTAGTGCGGGAGATAAACTGCCACGCCAGCCACCCTCGCCTTGCCGACATGCAAAGTGCTTCCTCACGCCTTTTTTTGCATGACCCAGTATTGTAGGAATGTGCTGGCAGTGAATTTCATTTCTTGATTGTGCGACAAAGAAACGAGTTGGCAAATTTCTTAGTTTGCGTTGGAATGGTGGCCACAGTTTGTTGGTGACACCTTAGACCAGCACGCGTAGTCCTTAAAATGAACGGAGATGATGAACGTATAATATTTGAATGACTGTAACGAAAGAAATATGTAAGGATCGTAGCAATTAATGGATAAAAGTGATAGGTATCAGCCTACCCATATGGAAAAAACGTGTCTGTAATGTATGTGTGTAATATTAGAACTCTGAGCGTTTTTTTACCTTTAATATAATCGTATGCCAAATTGTTAGCCATTACCAAAATGTTCACTGAAATATCCACTACTAAAAGTGTCCAGTAGATGGACGAATACAAAGGACGCAGGCACTGTGTAAATTAATATTATCTGAACTCAAAGGACGATAATATATTACCTTAACATTATTTGTTGACATTATTCAAAGTAGTTGCTTTTGTTCTAGAGTCAATGTTTTGGAAAAAGCTAATGAAAGTACACATAATGGATGACATAAAGCCGTTTGAGATAGGTACTTGTATTAAGGTAAACTTACATATAAAAATCTTTGTTATGCTGTTTGTGGTCGCACTCTTTGACAATTTTTTGTGTATATTTGGTAGAGAATAGGAATAAGTATATTTCTTTCACTAAAAAGAATAAAATTGCAGAACAATGTTTGCCGGGACTTGGTTATGTGCTCGATGGGCGGGACTCTTTCTGTCTGTACACTTAGAACTTTAAAGCTACTTAACGGATTTCAATGCGGTTTTCTCAATAGATAGAGAGAATCAAGAGGAATAATAAAAATTATAACTCATTAAGGCGTCCACTCTATTTACGTCAAAATTGTCACACTTTGTCGATTTTTCAAACCAAATTTTGAAGCGATGTGAACAGACTTTGCAATGAAATTATAAATTATAGGAAGATTAATTCTTGACCCGCTATAGAAAGATGTTTTAATTTATGAAGTGAGGAAAATATTAGTTTTACGAAAATGCAGTAAAGAGCTATTTTTCACATTATAATGTTTTTCCCATAGAAAATTTACTATTATAAACCGTTATAGAGTCTTGTAAAAAATTTACATAAGATATTATAAAGGTAGACAAACAAAATTTATAAATTGGTAAATTTTAATGACGATTTTTACTATGTATTTGAAACTTTTTCTTTCATTTTCTTTCTTTCATTTATTTCTTTGAAAATACACATAATGCTAGACATAACAATGATATTATAACATTTTTAAATGCACTCAGATAAGCTTAATAATTATTTGAAAAATGGTCTAAATCTGAGCTTTTGGCCATTTTCTGATCGTACACCGCGGGTCTTTCCAGCTAGTGGATCTATCACTCTACGAGCAATGTCTTTGTATGTTTGGGGTCACAAAGACATGTGTATTAAACAACAATACAGAAAAAAAAATATTGGTATCTACTTCTATGAATGCAAAATTTCCACGCTCACACCAACTATCTGACCCAAATTATGTATCGTTAAGAACTTGTGTTATGGTATTACTAGATAAGGGAGAAATATATAGTAATTTAGATATTTTGAAAGGGATTGAGCAGAGATTTATTTACTTAAGCTACATCTGGCAGTATGGATCATGAGTGCCACAAAATAATACAGGTTGCCAGCCTACTTAACCGTCGCCTACTTAATAGGGACATTAAACCCAAAAAGATACTTAACGTTCAGTGAACCAACATATGAAATTTGGACCCAGGTTGTTCTTAAAACTTAAGAAAATATATGAACAACCATGACTCGTGTACAAATTTTCATGTTCATGATACAAACATTTATGTCTACCCAGAAGCTTCATGTGTAGCCAGCGTTCTTCCACTACAACCTTCGAACCTTCTCATGAGGTGGGCTTCATAAGAAGGCTCAAAATATCAATCTCAAAATATCAATAAAATATACGTAGGTAGGTTGTAAGCGGCCACGTTAAGGTTCGATAGGTCATCACTGGCAACACACACGAATTAAATACTTTCGTCTTGAGACACTGCGATAGATTTGCCGAGAATATGCCGCGTAGTCACACAATACAAACAACGCGAATATTATTTCTCCTTTAAACTAAAATAGATCATACGCAGAGAAATCAGTAACGCCTTTGACAATCTTAAACATGTCTCCAAACACAACGTAATTTAAATACTTCAGATTAAATTTATTTCGTTATTTACAATTCAGATTCAGATTATTAGGCGTTGTAATGGAATTTGGTTTAAAATGGGAACACTAGATGCAAATTAAATTGCCACCTTTACGTTGTTGAGAATCCGCACACAGCGATTCGCTAATCCGGTGTCCTAAGCACCAAACGCGAGGCGACGCGCCACAGCAAGAGCGGCGAGCGCGACCAAGCCAATGACATCCTTACTCGCTGCTTATGTGCTTAATGGAGCAAGACGCGACTACGCATAGATAGAATATACTCTTTGTTTTGCGGTCAGCATCAGAAGTTTGACACTTTAGTACCTAGGTACCATGTCATACTAATCATTCATAGATACTGGTGGCAACTATTACTGTACAAACGTTAGCGTTGCTATAACAAGATACTAAAGTGATAAATTCATAGATAAAGGAAACTGTATTACTTACTTCTGATTCTAATTGTACACCAAAGAAAAACAGAATAGAATAAAATGAACTTGTTACTACTACAATCATAGTGGTACAATTGATGGTCTTACCGCTAAGAACGATCTACGCATAGTGTTTCGTCGTGTCGCGTTTGTAGCTAACCTAGGACACCGGGTAACACTTTTGCAATGCGAACCACCAAGGAGTGGAAGTCGTTGCCAGTTGATGTTTTCCCGAAAGTTACAACCTCGCTTTATTTAGTGGTAAAGTAAATAGGCTGTTTATATTTTAGCATTGTATAATCTCATTCACACCTACATTTCAGATCAGGTAAGATTGAGCTGAAAAATGATTTTTTAAAATAAAAGTTGGCATAAACAGGTACGTGAAATTTTATTTTGATGACTAGCACTCAGGGGGCCATTTCGTCTGCGTGGAGTTTTTTTAAAGAAATATTTAAATATTTTTTAGTTAAATGGACTATCCAACACAAAAATAATTTTTCAATTTGAATCTATAGTTAGGTTTATAAAGCTGTAAAAAAAGTTATTTTAATAACAGTAGTTATAGATTAGATTCAATCACGCTCATAGATCCAAAGAGGTTGAGCAGACATTTGGTAACATATGGTTGCACATAAAGCCACATCTGGCAGTGTCTCAAAATGATGACAGGTTACATGAAACGGCCAACAAACTGTTGTTTACAAAACTGTTTTCGTACAAATCGTAATATATTTTGAATGCGAGATTAATCGTCATTAATTTTGCGGATCTAATTAAATGTATAGAGGAAAACACTACGCAAGTGTAACTTCGTAACATGGGACGCTATGCCTCAAATACTAGGTATTTGAAATGTAATAAAAACAAACTGGAAGTCGATATTTATTTACGAATTTACGGCTTCTACTTCGATATTCTATTTTTAAAAATGTGGGGAGTCGCAATAAATTGGAAAATTCCTGAGGGCGTCACCATAAAAATAACTCTGGGAAGCAATAAATAATCTTAGCAGGCCGGAAAAATAACATTCAATGATAATAATATCATAAGTGCGGGTTGGTCGACTTCACACACAACCTAAGAACTTCTTCATAGGTGTGTGCAGGTTTCCTTACGATGTTCAATCGACCCTTTTACGTTGAAGGAATCACCGTAAAAGCGTTGATTAAACATATATATTAATTCAAAATTTTAAAACATATTGGTACGTGGTGGGGTTCGAAACGGTGCCCTCAGGTGGGAGATACCGCCCTTACGTACTACGCCACCGTCGCCTGTTTATGCTGATCAATAAATATTTTTCTTTATTTCTTTTTTCTTATCGACTTCACACACAACCTAAGAACTTCTTCATAGGTGTGTGCAGGTTTCCTCACGATGTTCAATCGACCCTTTTACGGTGAAGGAATCACCGTAAAAGCGTCGATTAAACATATATATTAATTCAAAATTTTAAAACATATTGGTACGTGGTGGGGTTCGAAACGGTGCCCTCGGGTGGGAGATACCGCCCTTACGTACTACGCCATCGTCGCCTGTTTATGCTGATCAATAAATATTTTTCTTTATTTCTTTTTTCCTATCGGTATTCGTATCTTGGAATACTGATTTATTTTTGCCTTATTGGATGTTGGTTGAATGGTTGCAAGTGACTATAATCTGGATTTGATTGGGACATTTTATCCACTGTGGCCCATAGACAGTCCATGAGAAACGAAGAAAACTAAGAGTACCTATAATGGATGACAAATATATTCCCGTGGGACAATATCAAGTCACAAAGAAACTGATCAACAAATTTTATAATAAAAATCTACCACTGATAGCGTACTTTAGCGGGAAGTTTCTAAACATGGAAAACAACAACGAACACCTTAAACAACAGGTTTCTTTTACCGTGGCATACCATTTATATTGCTTCGCTAAACGCTTTAAAAGTATCAAAGTGGGATAGTGCGGCCGCTTCTCCCGTAGCGTGACTCCCCACATTTGTAAACTTGCAATCCACTCTCAGATAACACGAACAAGGGACCAGCGCTGCGTACATTCGTTTTGTTTAATTAAAACTATTGTCTGCCTTCATTTGGATTCATTTACGCAAATAAACTCGAACGTCACGATTTATTGGAACAAATAAAAGGTACTGCGGTGTTGTATGGTAATTACAATTGTTAATCGGAACGTAAAACGAGAAAGATGGTTGAAAATGTATTTAAAGATGAGTTTTTACTAAGCAAGACTTTGGACAGCAATTTTGGTGGAGTAGTAGTAAATATTTAAAAAATGTCTATATACCAAGAAATCCCGAGTTTTGCACCATCATATGACTTGTCAGTAAAGCTCAACCATATTATAAAGTGTCAACACGAGTTAGTGATGTCCACGTGAAGTCACAAATTATAGGGAAAAGCTTGAACCGCCGTAAAACGTAGGCATCACAATTACATTTACAATTCGTCAGGGATTGATCCGCTCTACTAGAAAAGGGATTTATAATGTCCAGCTGTTCATAGGACGGATTATACTATTCGATAGCGACATAATACAATATAGGTTACTATATATAAGTATCAGCTGAAAGGAAGGACAAGGAACCGGCTACCGTTAGCAATTTATAATCATACAGAGTAAATAAACAATTGACATCCAATGGAGTATACAAGAATCCAAAATGGTACTAAGTCTGCTACTAAGCTGAATTATCTATGGTACTGGCTATGACCATAAACAATCCACGCCCGTTCGATGTATTTGGGACAAGAACTGAATCCAATATGGTTTCAGCTTTCGGCGATTAATTAAAATACAGTATTTAGATTATGATTATGACACTATTTCTTTGAGTTTTTCACTTATATTTTTTGTAAATTTAATATTGTTTGTGTATAAATACGGCAAAGTTTGGATTTCATTCAAAAACATGATTTTAAGATGCAAAACTTAAAATGACATAATAAAGGTACAATCACTCCAATAATCCCAAAAGGGTTTGAGCAGAGATTTTCGAACATTTGATTACACAAAATCAAATCTGGCAGTATGGGCCATGTAGTGCCTAAAACAGTGATAATGACCAGGACAGGCGTTATAAAACATCTCTACAGACCAGGTAAAATTTAAATTGAGGGCTAAAATTTAATTACATCTTAATATTTAAAAAAAGAAGTAAATAGAAGTTACATAAAAAGTACCTAGTACTAATTAATATTTCCTAAAATGCCTTTTAGTTGAAAATTGTAAGTTGAATAATTGTAATTCTAATTAACGATTGTTTATATATATTCTAAGAACAATTTGTTTATTTAAAACCCCTCCTATATTCCACGATATATTATACAGAGTGCGCTCTTCATAAAATACGAAATATAATTTCTCACGTGAACAACACTCAAGAAAAAGATTCCTGACGCGACCCTTGTACTGTGATATAATGACGACATAAATTTTGAAGACCGGTAATATACTCCACTATAAGTATAATTCTCAAGTGGTGATTTACCCCAAAATAGGGTGACCACCCTGCTTTCGATAGACTAGTGCCTATGGTTGAGTACAAATAGTGCTTGATTCTTTTTATTACTTGTAAACTAATTGGACTACTTTAAAAATAATCAAATATTATTAAAAGTTTTATTTTGCTTTCATTATGTATTATTACAATGAAATCTATCAAGCTCCGTCCGAGAGTCAATGGTATTTTTTTTACTTTTTATGGTAACTGACTATCTTATTATCACTAACTACAACACTGCAACACTGTTAAAGTGATTGGTGTAGGGAACCTTGATAAGATAATGGCAGTAGTTAGGTTCACTTAAAATAAACTCTACCACCAAGCAAACTTCCAATATTAATGTATTGCTTAGAAAATATTAATTAACAAGTTGATAAATATTTTCAACGGTCAATGTCTTCTCTCATAAAGGACTTTACAATTGAAAAAACCTAAAATAAATATTTTATTTTTTACAAGTTGACTCGTTAAAGCTTCTAAATGAGAAATGTTTGTTTAATATAAAGGTAACAAATAAAAACAAAACTACAACTTGAAAGCTCCATGAAGATTTCTTTATCAGAATCTTAGTTTCTGATATTCCTACATTCATTGTTACCCTACAATGGAGCTACAGTTACTAAAAGAGAGGGCGGTAATGGGTCATTTTACTCTCGCTCTAAACTGTTACTTAGTCGCTTTAAAAGCGTTGAAACGGTACGCTACGTCTGTAATGGTCTATTGACAAAGTTTTTACGTTATTAAGATAGTACGCAGTGATAATCCCGGCTGTAACAAGATATTTGTACTAAACAATGTGCTTTGAAATGCGTGGTAAAATCGTAGCGGCCATTATGCTTAAAGTTGATCAGGTACAATCAATGCAGCATAGGAATGCTTATGGTGATTAGCCTTAGTGCTTTTTCTTTGTCTTATGGAACTAAATGTCACTTAAGGATTTTTATAGAGTAACAAGTAACGCTGCATCGCTGCATATAACCACAAAAATATTGGGGTTACAAATCCTGAAATGGCATTTGCCCTTCAAGACTTGTAACCCTAATATTTCCGATATATAAAGAGAACAAACATGTCTTCTCGAGAAAATTGTTTTGAAAGATCCAATCTATTGTGTATACTTATAGACTCTCTAGTCCAGAGCCTATAACAAAAGGTCCTCATTATTTCATTTGGAATAACATTATATTCTTGTAAAAAAAATTCGGTGATCTATGGTAGTCTGTATATTATTTTAATATTCTTGTAATAAAAATTAGGTACTCGTACTTCTCTGTATGCTATTTTTTTAACAGTGAGGGTAGGTCTTTCCACATTATCATCATTATTGACGCCGCCGTGGTGGGTGGTCAGTAACGCTGCCTACACATCGGGCGGTCCGGGTTCGAGTCCTGGTAGTGGCAAATTTTAGTGTGATGAACACGATCATTTGTTCATGAGTCAAGGTTGTTTATATATTCATTTAAGTTTATTTATAAAAATATCTAGATTATTAAGTATATTTGTCTGTTATCTAGTATCCAAGTTTTTAAAGATACTTAATTTGGGCTAGATAATTGGTGTGAGCGTAGAAATATATGTATTATATTATATTATTATCGCCCAACTACCCAGCAAGAAACTTTCTATATAGTTAAAATATGAACAGCTAGAACCAATTACCGACTTTAACTGTCACCTATGACTACCTGACATAGTGGTAGATAGCATAAGTTTTTTATAATAATATATTTTCATGCTCACAACAATTATCTAGCCCAAATAAATTATTTATTTTAATTAATTTAATAATTAATTAATTAAGTATCATAAAGAACTTGTGCTATGGATACTAGATACCGTACAAATATACATAATAATCTAGATATTTCATAAATAAATTTAAATAAATATACAAACAACCATGACTTATGAACAAATATTCGTGTTCATCACACAACATTTGTCACTACCAGGACTCGAACCCAGACTGCCCGATGTGTAGGCAGCGTTACTGACAACTCCACCACGACGGCGTCGAATTGTAGTATAAGTGACAGTAAATACTAAACATGGTTTTCGAAAGATACCAAAATAGTAAGTTTTCGTGACATGTCATTAAGATCGGTCATATAAGGACAAAAAAAGGTTCATTTTCGAAATCTCAACAATAATTTACACATAACACAACGAATTTCTAAAACAATAGATCTCGGCTTGAGTAACTCTCTATAATAGAAGACTAATGCCGTAACAGAACATTCATTAGTGATCTGCTTATGAGTACAAATTCGCGTCGATCTCTTGTATATACTTAATATTGTACTGTAACATTATTTTTATCCGACTGAAAGAAAAGGGTAATGTTTTTCGCGCGTATCTTGTATGTATGTTTATTTCTAATATTCTTTAATACCTCATATCTTTTAGACGACTGAACGGATTTTTATTATTAAGTCAAGTTTAGTTAATCACGGCTACGCTGGTAGCTTTTTTTTTTTGCTCTGGCAACACTGGTAGCTAGATGTCTTTGAAACAGCTGATAGAAGTTTATTAAAATAAAATTATTTAATTATCTCTTTTTACATAATAAATGACTAAATCTAAATGTATACGTGAATAATCTTCCGTGGAAATATTAGTGGTACAGTGACAAGTCTAAATCTCACAAAAACACGGAAACAAAATCCCGTCGGCCGGTACGGGCTAACTGTCAAACACAAAGAAAGATAAAAATAAGTATAAAAATATTGCAACAGCTTCGAATTTAAACCGGGGAGTATTGTTTTCTTAACTTAAAACAATTAACAATATTATCTATTACTCCAAGTGCCGAATTACTTAGAAATATAATACTTAGTAAATTTTATTCAAACGCTACCTACATTGGAAATGTTATCTACATTTCCATGTTATGTACTAATTGTTTTATAGGCCACTTAATGCGATACTTGAAGGAGTATAAAATATACTTACTAGAAAAAGATAATATTTGTCTTAAATAATTATTTTGTAAATCATAACTAATCACATTATACAAAGATACTCCACAAAACTCACAGCTACTGTGAGAATCGTCAATTCACATACATTTGGGTTACTGTAATCTCTCTTTGCTTGACTTATAGTGGAAGTAAAGTTGACGGTGACAACTTTGACCCCAGACATACACCTACATACACTTCCATTTAATAATAATATCTAAGTGTTGACAACAAGTATATAACTGTAATAATATTGTGTTCCTTTTGTTTCTTACATAGTTGTTATACTTTTCAGTGTATTAATTGATAACTGTACGCTCAACTACACCCAAAATGATGACCCGTAAGGCCACTGCTAAGGACACAGACATGAAATTAAAACAGGCATTGGTTGATTTGAGAGCATCGCGGGAGCTTTGTGAGCGTCTAATGCAGGAACGTGAGGATAGTGAATTGGAAATTTTCAACATATTGGAAAAAAACAAACAACTAAAGAATGAGTTGTCTGAGCTGCACATTAAATATGAGGATGTTGTTGAGCAATGTCACCAAATGCAGCATACTATAAAATCATTTGCGGAATGTAGCAATACACATGAAAAGGCACTAACGAAAATAAATGAGTTAGAACATAGCTTGTGCATGGCAAATAATAGTGTTAAACATTTGGAAATGCAAAACAAAGAATTGTCCACAGATAAACATTCTCAAAGCTTGTTCGATGAGCTAACGGTTTGTAGTCCCGGCTTCATCAAGGATCAGTCATTCATAGGAAATAGTCCTAACACTTGTAATTCTAAACAGTATTTTAGTAGTGTCAAGAAGCTAAAGAAATACATACGAATTAATAAGTTTATCAATAAGACTAAAAGAATTATAAATCAACATAATTCTTATAAAAAACATCAGTCGCAACATTTGAAACGCATAAAATTAGTAGAAAAATTAAATGATATTAAGAGCAATGCTGTTACAATAAGTACTGATTACATAGATTATAATAAACAATTAGAGTTAAAAATAGACAGTCTTGAAGTGACATTAAAAAGTATGCTAAAAAACATACAAACCATGTCTCAAAAGCAATTAAGTTACCAAATAATGGCATCAAATGACATGGAAGATATGTGTAATTACAATGCAGAGCGTTTTGAATCTTTAAATAAAAAACGAACATGTTCATGCCTAGTTAAGGACATTCAGAACAAGGAAGCACTTACTTCTAACATATTATATGATCAACAAGATTCAATAGTAGAAGTTTATCCAGAAGTTGTATCACTCACAGATAATAATAATTGTTCTCTTAACAACCTTGATGAAGGTGGGACACAAGCAAATGTAAGTAAATACGAAAACAACTTAAATTACAATAAACGTCAAAACAATGTAATTATGTTTAGTGATGAGATAGGCAAAAATATGGGTCACATAATGTGTCAGTACATGTCACAAAATGTAACTAATTTCTGTGTGCCAGGTGCTAACTATATTCAAATATTGCAAAAGGTAATCTCTGGTACTTACAGCCCTAACAGTACAGTAATTATTTTTATTGGTAGACGAGGAAATACTAATTCCAAGATTATAGAACAACATTTTGATTGCCTCTCTAAATTAAATGTAAAAAAAATAATTTTATTTACCTTGCCTTACAGTAGATCATTGACTCATGCAGAAAATGACTATAGATATAAATACAATATGAAATTGCATTTAATGGCAAATTATGATAAAAAATTTGACATTATTGATTTTAATAGTTTCATTAAGAATTTTTTTTTGACAAAAGATAAATATTTTCTTTGTAATAATTACAAAAAACAAATAGCAAAATCGCTATGTTATTTTATTTTTAAACAAGCCAATTCATTGGCTTTAACTTCTGCCTCTATTGGGCAGTCAAGTATGACATTAAACAATGACAATTTGGAATATGCATCATATTCTTTAAATTAAATTTCGAGACAAAAGAGACTAACTCTGGCAGTACTAACTATAATGAAAAATTAGACTCAAATTTTAAGGTTTTAAATAAATTATCCTCCCCACTTGTAATGAATAAAAATTCAAAAAATAATTTTATCAACCTTTTCCACCAAAATATTCAAGGGATATCAGGCAAAGATTTAGAATTGGAGCTATTTATGAATTGTAATAATATTGATATATTGTGTGTTACAGAACACTGGCTAAAAAGCCATCAGCTCATGTTTAATTTTAGTAATCACCATGTTGTCAGCTCATACAGCAGAAAAAACATATTACATGGTGGTTCATTAATAATTACTAAAAAGAATATTAAATGTAAGGAAAGAAATGACCTCGTAAGTATGTCAGTTGAGCGAGTTACTGAAATAGCTTGTATAGAGTTTGAACAATTCATTGTTATTAGTGTATACAAACCTCCATGTGCCCCCTTTGAACATTTTTTAAAAATTATGGAAGATGTCCTATTTAAAATCAGTAAATGTCGTAAAGTAATTGTTATCTGTGGAGACTTTAATATTAACATATTAGATACAAATTCAATCACTTGTAACTTTTTAAATTTATTTAAGTCCTATGATTTGGACTACGTTTTTTATGAACCCACAAGAATTACTGAATCAAGTGCAACCTGCATTGACAACATTTTTACTAACCGAAAACCTAGCCAAAAGTCAATTATTAATATGTTGCACTCTGATCATTGTGGTCAATTAGCATCGTTTCCTAGGAAAAAAGTAAAAGTGCAAAGAACAAAAATAAGTTTTATTCCTATAAATGCAAGCCGAATTGAAAAATTTAAATCAAAATTAATTGTGAAGCTACCATGTTTGCCTTATAATGATTGTCCGGATAAGCTATACAATTCGTTATTTAATTTGATAAATGTTGAATTTACCAACACTTTTGTGCCAAAAACAAAGACGATCTGTGATCATCTAACTTTTAGTGAATGGGCAACGCCTGGTATATACAATAGCAGAAATAAGTTGTACGATTTGTATAGTCAAAAATCATATAATTTTGACCCAGTATTTGTTAATTATGTAAGGGACTATTCTAAAGTTTTCAAAAGAGCCTGTTCCACTGCCAAGTCAGTTTACTTAAAAAACAAAATTAAGAATTCTACAAATAAGATTAAAGAAACTTGGAATATTATTAACAGTGAAACTGGTAGGAGTCAAACACGTTTCCGTAATATTAACTTAAAGATTAATAATGTAAATGTTAAAGCTGATTTGGAAGTAGCCATGGAATTCGAAAGGTTTTTCTCAGATGTTCCCGTACAGACAACTAAATCACTTCAGTCATCTTCCACCTCTGCTGAACAGCTGCTTAAACAAAATGTATCATCATGTGACAGTAACTTTGAATTTACAGCTGTTAATTATAAAGATATTATAAATACGTTTAAAACTCTAGACCTGAAGAAATCTATGGATCTTTGGGGACTGTCAGTCAGAACTATCTCATCCATTATAAGTATAATAGCTCCTTATTTAGTAGTCGTATTTAACAGCTGTATTGACTCTGGTGTATTTCCTGACTTGATGAAACATAGTAAAATTATACCGTTATTTAAATCTGGCGAAACCTCAGATCCCACCAATTTTCGGCCTGTTTCTATTTTACCAACTTTAAGTAAAATCTTTGAAAGACTAATGCTCAATCAACTATTAAAGCATTTCAATAAATTTAACATATTTCATCAAAAGCAATTCGGGTTCACTCGGGGTCGCTCCACCATTGACGCGGGAGTTGAGTTGTTAAAGGAGGTATTTGCTGCTTGGGAAGAATCACGTGACGCTCTTGGGGTTTTCTGTGATTTATCTAAAGCTTTCGACTGTGTTAATCATGATACTCTGGTCAGGAAATTACACCATTACGGCATTAGGAACAAGGCTCTCAACCTAATGACCTCATACCTGAGCAATAGAATACAGAAAGTTGATATAAATGGTAAAAGATCTCCAGGTTCTCTAGTCACAATAGGTGTTCCGCAGGGCTCAATTCTTGGTCCATTTCTCTTTCTAGTGTACATAAATGACTTGCCTTACTACATAAGGGACAATCATGATATTGTGTTGTTTGCTGATGACACTTCTTTGATTTTCAAAATAAATAGAAAATTAGATAATTATGACGAAGTTAACAATGCACTCGCAAAAGTAGTTTATTGGTTTAATATTAATAATTTGTTGCTTAATGAAAAAAAAACCAAATTAGTTAAGTTTACTACACCGAATGTGCGACGTGTAGAAACGAATGTACAAATAAATGGGGTTGAATTGAAACCTGTGGAAACAACAACTTTCTTAGGAGTAATGTTAGACTCCAAATTGCAATGGGGTCCACATATTGTAAAACTTTCGGGTAAACTAAGTTCTGCGGCATATGCAGTTAAAACTATTAGGCGGCTAACTGATGTCGATACCGCTAGAATGGTTTATTTCAGTTATTTTCACAGCATAATGTCGTATGGGATTCTTCTCTGGGGGAGTGCTGCAGATATAAATACCATCTTTGTTTTGCAAAAACGGGCTGTTAGAGCAATCTACCAACTAGGTCCGCGTGACTCCCTCAGAGAAAAGTTCAAGGAGATAAATATTCTAACTGTGTCTTCACAATATATACTGGAAAACTTACTATATGTAAAGAAAAACATTATGCATTTTTCTGAGAAATGCCATACGCACAATGTAAATACTAGGAAGAAACACGATCTGGTTGTATATAAAACTCGTCTCCACAGAATAAACAATTCTTTTGCGGGCCAATGTATACGTTTTTACAATAAGCTTCCGATGAATATTAGAGATTTGCCTGTTAACAAATTTAAAAAAACTGTAAAAACTAAACTATATAAAAAAGCTTATTACAAGATAAATGATTATTTAAATGATACAAATGCGTGGGAGTGAAATCTGCCCAAAAATGCATTCAAATTGTAATTTATTTGTATTGATATATCTATTGACCTGTAATGATGTTTTGAAATCATTACGAAATTGTAAGCTGTGGAGTTTCTTTCGCCATTTCTTCTCCATTTCAGCATATAAATATTCGTCCCGAAATGGTGGTAGGGCTTTTGACGATTTAAAAGTACTTAGCAAAGTCCATTTAAATAAAGATATTTTTCATTTTCATTTTCATTTAAGTCTTGACAGCCCAAGTGTTCTTAGTTAAGTAATGTAAAAAATATTGTAATAATAGAAAAACGCTTGTTCACACAGCACTTTTATTTACATGCAACACTCTGAGAAAAAAACAAACAGAAATGACTTACAAAAACAATAGACATAGAAAACGGTATAATAAATTCAAAACGAGATCAAAAAACGTTTGGCCAGGATTACGGTTTACAACAAAAAAAGCAATATAGCGGCGGTGAGGTGCTACCATTTGAAGCGAAAAAAAATCTATAGAATTCATGAATATGGGTACCAATAGGGCTTATCATAAGTATTTTAAAAAAGGTATATCGAAATAACATATAATAATAAAAAAACATAAAAATATGGTAGTTTTTAGAACTTTTGTTCAACATAGTAACATGCAAGAATTTAATAATAAGTCCAAATCTTATGCCATGCCTCCGACTGCGTCGATATTTTCAGTGTATTTTTCTAGTTTTAAAAATATTTACGCGTTTGGAAAACGCATAAATTATTCCTTAATATAAGGTAGTTTCATCTTAACAAGACGTCATACATTTGCAAAAATATTTCGTTCGGACCTTAGAAGTGCAAATTTCAAAGATTTGATGATACAATGTTTACCATAAAAACATAACCATCAAGCACTGACAAATTTCGACAGCGAAAGCAGTGCCTTGGTGGCGTAGTGGTTAACGCAGCCGCCCGGATTGCGGAAGATGCTGGGTTCGATTCCCGCCTGAGGCAGGTCGAATTTTGGAGTGTATTTTTTCTAGTTTTGAAAATTTTGGATCGTTCAAAACAAAAAACTTTATTTCTCCCTTTTGCTCAGTTTTGAAGTTGGTTTAAAATTATGTTTTTCTAATTATTATCTACTGTGTGCGTATAAAATTAAGAACATTTAATTCTATTCCATAAACTTGACTGACACAGAGTTTACTTTTCCGTAATACAGACCTTAATATGCAAATGCAATTAACGTTACACCCAACGAAATTACATGTGTGAAAATGAAATGATATGAGCATAAATATAACAGTGTCGTGAAAGAGACGCGTGGAGTTCATACACGGCAAAATTCAGGTCGTTGGACAATAAATTCTGTAATAAAGACAGATATGCATCTTAAATTTGCCAGATTATAATCGTTATCAAGGCATAGTATAGAAGCACGACAAATTAAATTATATCAGACGAAATATTAACTCGCGGAATGCTGAGATGTATAACTTAACGGTGGAAATGCGTGCAGGAGGAACCGTTATGAAAATATTAAAATATATAGAAGCAATTCTCTTAAAAGTAAAAATAACTGTTGCTTATAATAACATTGACACTTTGATATGGCCTGCTGTATACTGTTGTAGACAGGTCATAGTGATAGCGATAACTTTATTATCAGGTGGCCCATATTTTTATTTCTAACCCTTATAAAATATTTTATTTCCCGATACTATCTATTGGACATAGAGTAGGTACTCACACACTTACTTAAATAATTCCACATAATGATTGAAGTCAATTTACTCTGACGACAGTTATGAGAAGAATCTTTCATTCCAAGTTGGGCATGAAAGGCTCTTCGAATTTGAAACCAAATTTCCGGAGCGGAATTTCAATCTTAGCTAAATATAGAGCTGTCTATGTCTAGGTTGTTACTAGGCCTTTCCTTATTCGGCAACGGAACAGAATGAAATAGAACAGATTAAAAACTCTCCAACAAAAGAGGTTTATAATATTTGCTAATTTGACTGATTATTACTTTCTCGTATAAGTATGTAGTACAGAGGAAGTCTTGTAATCGTCAAAAATTCGACCTCGAGATTTTAACGGATTTACACGTTTTGGACCTCCCTGAGTCCAAAAATACCGTTTTTGGAATTATGTCTGTGCGTGTGTCTGTGTGCTAACGCACAGACATACACACAGACTCGAGGAAGCTTTATTTTATTGCAACCAAATTTAACATGCATGTATGACATCAAAATATAAGGTTTCTATCAACTTTTGAGTCGTTTCCGATATACGAGAAAGTCAAGGGGAGGTTCGATCCTGCATGGAGTATTGTAGCCATCTTTGGGACGGTTCAGCAAAATATCAACTTGCCGCTCTTGACTCGGTTGACCGCAGAGCCAGGAAACTTATAGGTGATGATAGGCTGGTGCATGCTAATCTGCAAAGTTTGGCACATCGTCGCAGAGTGGCCTGCCTGTCGGTGTTTTATAGATTGTACTTTGGCGAGTGTGCTCTTGAGCTGCATGAGCTTATTCCACCATCTCCTTTTTACCATCGGGAGTCTAGACGGACTTCAGGTTACCATCCCTACCTCGTACAAATTCCGCCTATGCGTACTAAGCGGTTTTCAACATCATTTATTATGCGCACCGCTAAAGAGTGGAATTCCCTGCCGGCCTCCATATTCCCAAATAGTTATAACCCTGCTCTATTTAAGTTTAGAGTGAATAGGCATCTTCTGGGTAAGCTCGCTCCATCTTCGGCTTCCTCTTAGCTCTCCTGCACAGAGTGTTGCCCAGAGTGAACCCATTCTATGTAAAAAAAAAAAAAAAAGGGGAGATCACTCCAGATTTTTGTGTAAATCTTTATATTAAGTCTTTGTAAGGTTAGTGAAAGAGTTCTATGAAAGAGACCTGAAATGAGACCTGCTTAAGACGATAGGTACACGTTTTCCATACTTTCAATTAATCCAATTGAAAGTATGACTACATGTAGGTATACTTTTGTGATTCTATCGATAAAGCTCTAAAAACTTCCCAAGCCCTGGTTAAAACAAAATCATCTGGTGCATTTCTGATCCTTGATACTCCTCGGCGATGGTGAACTACGGATAAAACTCTTGTGTTCTACCTGGGTAAACTACGGATTCTTAGATAGAACTGTGGTCCACCTGGATATTAGGTATAGAGTAAGAGCAGGCTACAACTACCACTAAAAGCGGGTACGGTAAATAGGATACCACCAAAAACATTCTGTAAAAAACTAGCCAAGTCTCGATGGAGCTGCTTGTTTATCTCTAAAAAGTAATGAAATCTAGACAAAGTCGTGCTAAGTCTAAGGTTACTTACTGCGATTTCTTTATTATTATATTTAATGTTGTGTGACTTGGCCGTTGAACACTCTTTATACGTTGGTGGGTACAAGTCAATTTTGTTTACACGTAATCTTGAGTTGTGTACCCTTCAACGGCCAAGTCACACAACATTAACTATAATAATAAAGAAATCGCAGTAAGGAACCATAGAATTGGCACGACTTTGTCTAGATTTCAATACTTTTTAGAGATAAACAAGCAGCTCCATCGAGACTTGGCTAGTTTTTTACAGAATGTTTTTGGTGGGATTTCACGTCTTTTTTTAGAAACGTGGGCATATTGATTTATTTTATTAGATTTTCTTATTTGACACAGTTTTTTTCTTTTTTACTCCTAAAATTTTTTTTATTATTACTAAATCTTCGATTATCCTAGTTTTTATAGTTTTCCCTTTATGTGGCCATTAAACCATAACTCTGTACCAAATTTCAGCTCTCTGAGTTTATAGGAAGTACTAGTTCTATTTTGATGATCATGAGTGAGTGAGTGTCATAAATGCGAAACTTTGCTTTCATTTACCTTCGGAACTAAATGACCTACAGACTTGGAATTTTGGGTTTTAAGTAGGTATGTGATTATAGCTTATTGGATGACGAAAATTTCTGCGTTCTGGTCTTATCCAGAGGTTCTTAAATAGGGGCCTGAAAATGCGGCGAAATGGTTCCAGTAAAGGATGGTACGGCAGTGTTTGCTTCGCACTCGACTTGGCGGGGGCACTGCCGTGCCCCCAGATCGTTTGCTGTATTTTTAACTGACTTCAAAATAAAAAAGGAGGAAATCAATTTGAGCTGCATGTATGTAATATTGTTAGAATTGCACAGTTTTTGTGTTTACCAGCTTCTAAACATGGGTGACAAATTGCATGAGTGTATGTATGTCGGTATGTTTGTATGTTTATCCACGCATATCGCACAAACTTTAAATCGGATAGCAAAAATACTTTTTAGCTAGACTAGGTTTAGTCTAACTTAGAAATCTGTGCAAGTTTCATCAAAATCGGTTCAGTAGTTTTTGAGATAGAGAGGTAATTGTTGCACTGTCGGTGGCGTTAAAAACCTGACGCCCTGCCCGCTGAGCTATTTACAACGTACTAACTGGTACTAACCAGAACTAAAAAGCTTCCTTCTACATACATTTTGACAGCTGTCAGATCCCAAAACTTAAGAAAACGTTAACAATTGGGTTTTTGTTTTTACATTAGAATATAGCGCGATCAGTACGTTAACAGGAAAAAAGATTTCTATGTTTAAATGTTTCTATAAAATACTAGCGTTTGCCCGCGGTTTCGCCTTCATCGATGGCGGTTATTGCGCCAAAAAGTATCCTATGTTCTTTCAAGGGTCTCAAAATATTTCTATACCAAATTTCATCAAAGTCGTTCTAGTAGTTTTGGAGCTTATTCAATGCAAACAAACAAACGGTCGATACTTTCCTCTTTATAATATTAGAATAGATAACTTAGTTAAAAATTTCTTGCAACTAAATAAAATGGCGCTTTAATTGCTCTCATGTAAATACTCGTAAGCGTCATATAGATTTACGTGCATACTTACATGGCGAGAACGTCGATTATAATTAGTGCAGGTCTTCTCAACACACCGTGACCTGTCCCAGCTATCGGTTGGATGTTGTCCACGTAAACTAGTTACTATCGGAGACTGTTTCCTCATAAGTGGAAAGGGCAGGCGTACTGCGCACGAACTACATAGAATTGAGATACGGTGAAACACACGTGTTTAGTAGATAACCTATAAAATGGGCCTTATAATGTTCGTAAGTCGCTAACACGATAAAATTTGCTGTCTTACGTGAACAGAAATCGGATTGGGTGCGGCTTTTTATGTTTCCTAGAAATCACATTAGGCTTTTAGAAAAATAAACACTAAATTCAGTATACTTTAAGTGGACGGGAGTATCGTACGGTTCTTGTAGATTATAGATATTTTCTAAAGTTATAGAATCTCTATTACTTTTCACACAACCTTTTGTCTTATTTATAACTTTAAAGAAAAATTCATAGTCAGTGGGTTTAGAAGGATAAAGGAATAGAGATTATTTTTCTTTTCAATACTTTTTTACTTTCTCGTATACGTACCTACTTATAGAGGAAGTCTTGTAATGGTCAAAAAATTCGACCTCGAGATTTTGACGGATTTATAAGTTCTGGCCCTCCCTGAAACCAAAACTCCTTTTAAACGGCTGGATTGATTTTGATATTTTTTTTTGTATGTGTTCAAGCCGATCGCAGAATGGTTTAGATTCACAATTCGGTCCACTAGCATTATGTTTTTTTAAAAACGTCTGTCAGGTCGCTAGTAATTTTATAAAATTTGATTTGGTACATTTACTTTCACTCATTATTACGTATTTTTTCTAAAAGAGTTCTTTATTTAATTTAGACTAAGATTTTATACAAATTATCGATTGATTTTTACGTATAAAAATTAGAATACCTATGTATTTTTTTTTTTAATTTATAAAACATTTTAATCTTTTCCGTTCATGTAGACAATGGCAGAACAAACTATCAAATTTCTCCAGCTGAATTACGACCTAAATATATTGGATATAAAGTCGGATTTACACAAGGTAAGTAGCAAGCGAGTAGCAGGCGTCAGTGCTGGCGCTAAGAATTAACCACCCGTTTCCACATCCAGTCATTAAGCAGGAATATTGAAGTCAGCGCTCACAGGACAGCGCTGTACTTATTTCAAATCAATTAACACTAGGTAAGTACCGAGCCAGCACTGGTTTTCCTGGAATTTGAAGACAGTTACTTACCCTGTGTAAATCAGCCTTAAAGTACAAAATCAATTGAAATAATGTGTCAGTTTTCAGTAACTGTCTATACATAAGTTATTCGTAAGAAAACTGTAAAAGCTCAATTTGGATTTGGTCTGATTACACACAGGCACAAAGTAAAGCTTTCCGCTATCTGATACCCGAGTATATTTCAAACGGACAAAGCAGCGAGTTGAATGTAATAAGCACGGAAATAATAAGGTAATCCTTCTTAGATTAATCTATGAAACCGAGTAAGCCTTAACGGGAATCTGAGTAGGACGAGATTCCGCCGACGATTGCCAATAACGCTACCCTTATGATTTCGACATTTCCATCCAGCTGTGTCATAACACGGTGTTACGTGTAATGTAACATCATATTTGTAAAGACATAAGAGCTATATTGCACTATCTCTAGTTAAAAAGTTTTTCATTAAAAGTATGTTTTAATAATTCAACTTTTGTGTTGAACAATCTTTCAATCAAGAAAGCGTGGATTAATAAACAGATGTTCGTTTCTTGACTGTTGATTAGTGAGGTGATATTCGTAATTTAATAAAAAAAACATGTTTTTCAATATTTATCAGGTAGTTGCGCGTACTTTTTAGAACAAGACATACACCTTCGTCCATTTAGCAACATAACAGTAAATATAAAACTTTTGAATTTTAATTGTAACTCGGAAACCAAAGTTCCCTTGTTTGATCCCCAGTGGAGTTGATTCCATCTTCGGCATTATTATCACTTACCATCAGGTAATATGAAGGTTAAATGCTTCCCAAAAATCGTTTAACTGGAGTATCACGTGTTCCCTCCTTCCTAGACTCCTATAGGCCTATTCGCTAACCTTCTTTGACAGATGAAAGTGACAATCACAATCACCGAATCAACAACGTATCCATTGCTGTATTACACGCTAATGTTGCACTTGTCGTTCAAAAACAGCAATGGGTACGTAATTCTCTCGGTGATAATCACTTTCATTTGTCAAAAAATGTTAGCAAACAGGCCTACTGGGTCGTGACGTGAGCCGTGAAGAAGCACTTTGCGGACAGCAAGGCGAGGGTGGCAAGCGCGCCGGTTTATCTCTCGCACTAGCTTTCTTCGCATTTGGACTCCACTTCTGCTTGATCTCAGGTGGAATAGAATCATTTGCTTGACCTTTTTATAAAAAAATCGTAGTCGAGTTGTTACGAGGGCAGTAAAGAATTTGAATTTTAAGGAGGAGAGAGTAAATTAGAAGAGTAAATTGGATACGGAGAGAGTAAATTGGATACGGTAAAGAATTGGATAGGTTGTGCGAGGAATTATTCTAATGAAAAAGGAATAGGTGATATGTTGAAAGATAGAAAAATGCACTGAAAAAAATCGACTTGCCTCAGGCGGGACTCGAACCCGCACCTTCCACAATCCGGGTGGACGCGTTGACCAATTTCGCCACCGAGGCACTGCTTTTCGCTGTCGAAATTTGTCAGTGCTTTGTGCTTATATTTTTCGGTGGCGAAATTGGTCAACGCGTCCACCCGGATTGTGGAAGGTGCGGGTTCGAGTCCCGCCTGAGGCAAGTCGATTTTTTTCAGTGCATTTTTCTAGTATTATATTTACGCGTTTGTAAACGCAAAAATGAAATGAAAAAAATTATTCCATAAGGTAGTTTCATCTTAGCTGGGCGTCAAATATTTGCAAAAATATTTCGTTCGGGTCTTGGAAATGCAAATTTCAAAGATTTGATGAAACGATGTTTACCATAAAAACATAAGCACCAAGCACTGACAAATTTAGACAGCGAAAAGCAGTGCCTCGGTGGCGAAATTGGTCAACGCGTCCACCCGGATTGTGGAAGGTGCGGGTTCGAGTCCCGCCTGAGGCAAGTCGATTTTTTTCAGTGCATTTTTCTAGTATTATATTTACGCATTTGTAAACGCAAAAATAAAATTATTCCATAATGTTGAAAGATGATAAGGAAAACATATACTACACCGACTCCAAATAAACATTGAACGTAGTTTTAACAAGGTCTTAACAACAAGAAATATCTGAGTGATTTATAAAGTTGGGTACAAAGCTTCTTTTATTCTATCAATCTATTATATAAAAGGCAAAGTCCTGACTCACTGTCTGACTGTTCAACGTCCAGCCCATACCCTTGGACCTAAACAGCTGCAATTTCGCACAGAGGTTCCTTATATGACGTAGGCAAGGGATAAGGCCAGATTTTTCGAAATTTAACCCCTAAGGGGATGAAATAGATGATGAAAGTTTGTATGGGAAGTCCGTCATTTTTATAGTGAAATCCATACAAATTGGTTTATAGCCTTTCGATTAAAAATTAAGGAAAAGGTACTTCAGAATTTCTCGAAATTTAAACCCTAATGGGATGAAATAGGGGATGAAAGTTTGTATGGGAAGTCCGTCATTTTTATAGTAAAATCCATACAAATTGGTATATATGGCTTTTCCGTTGAAAATTAAGAATGACGTATTTTAGGATTTCTTGAAATTCAACCTCTAAGGGGACGAAAGTTTATATGGGAAATCCGTCATTTTATACTAAAATACATAACAATTGGTATATGCCTTTCGGTAAACGGGGACGAAGTCGCGGGCAAAAGCTAGTATAAAATAATTCTTCGATATTGAACCACATAGTGATACTTACGTATATTTAAATCTACTGTAGTATAAGTAAACGAAAAAGCGTAATCCATTCCAGACACCAAAAAAAAATCAGTGACGTTCAAAGGATACATCTACAAATTGATTGAGGAGTGAGCGAGACAGATAATGGCACTCCGGAGGGTATCGTTTGACCTATCTTAATGGATTTCACTTCGAGGCACCAAAAAAGTTGGGGGAAGAAAAAAACCAACGTTGAACTACTATAAAACTTTGATGGTACTAATGTGATTACTTATATCAACCTTTCTCAAACTGAAAAAGGGAATACATTACTCTTTTATCAAATGTCGAAGTGATGAATAGGTTTAAGGTATGTTGTTTAAATTCGAATAGAAAGATATCGTTTAGAATATTAACAACTAAGGAAATTTAGCTTACAGAAGTGAGCAGACAACAATTATGTACAAATTACTAATTTTTGCTTTGATCTGAGATGTAAAACAACTGATAAACAATTTTCTGATAAAAACTATTGAGACCAAATGTTTTTGAAGGAACTATTTGAGATTTAAACAGTTATGCTAACAGCTAATAATTTTCACTGCACGTATAATACTTAAAATAATGTTATACGTTTGTATTTGACTTTTAAATATTTGATAAACATATCAAAATGCATTTTAAGGCGTGCGAGTGGGTATTCCAGCCTCAGGCCAAGACTTTTTCGTAATCTCAGTTTTATACTAACAATTAATTATAGAACTAAAATAAGAAAATACACGACATGATAAATCGAGATTATTTCCTTTCGAATACATATTACGAGCAATTTTAATTTGAAAATTTCTTTGTCTCGATGTTAAAAAATCTTGTCATCTCGTGAATGCCCTCGGCTATATATCAAAGGCGAGAATCGTTTATGGTCCAACCGATAAATCTATAGTATCGTGGCACCACAGATAGCTAATCTGAGTTGCTATAATAAAACCGTTCTACCTTATTCATTTATGGTTTCGCGTGGGAACGTCCCTTTTGACCCTTTGTCGGTGTGATCTATGGAAAATTATAATTATGAAGTAAGGTGTCGCGTTACACCTACTCCCGGGAGGAGAATAGGCGTAACGGAGCAGGTGAGAGAACTAAAGAGAGGTAAGAGATAGGATAGATAGGGAAAGCTCTAAACTACAAAGGATAAGAGAGAGTTTTAGAATAATATGTACATTTATTTAAACAAGAAAACACCTAGTGTCCCTAGTAAGGTAGCACTCGCGACGGGAGGAAGAGGACGTGGACGGAATGGGTACGGCACTCGCGTTCGGTTTAGTTCGGCACTCGCGATGGACCACCGGTGGTAATATATGAGGGAGATATGGGAGAGAGGAAGAGGGAGAGTATTCTTCTTGCGGGCAACGACGTCCAGGGCCAATTCCCGCAGCGGCGGCTGGGCGGTGCAGCCTTGCCAACCAGCCCAGCAGTGGCGGTGCTCAAGGCACCTGGAGCTTCGGTAACGCAGCGGATTTCAGCAGCCGCCTCCGGAGCCTCATGGGTAGCTGGTAGTTTCTTCGTTCTTCTCAAAGACAAGTTTACGCGGAGCCTTCTTGAGTCCCGGGCCAATGCCAAATGGCCCGGGAACGGCCTGCACCACAGTGCGTAGTGTACGAGCTAAACTCGACGACTGAACTCCAGTATCAGACGACCGACCTCATTTATACAGCCGTCACCGATGAATAATTTTGAAAAACGAAGAGCAGCCAAAACAGATGAATTAAGAATTTAGAATTTTGAATAAAGAAATATGCTGTTCTCTCGGTAGCCGTACAATAGAAAGAGATGAAAATACAATTTTAAAATGACAAGAATAGCATATTTGAACACGCATAGTCCGATATGAAATTAAATAATGAATTATTTATAAAGAAAATATTAACAAAATTAGGAGAACAGATGAGATAGAAACAAATACACGATACGAAGTAAAATAAATACATAAAGAAAAGGCTACCGAGAAAAAGCTTATTTTCCTTAAAATTTCGGAGATATGCCAAAAAAACACTTAATCCTACAAACTTAATACTAACTTAGAACTAAACGGCAGCAGGACGGTACAAAGGTCAATCATGAACCTACTGTGATTTTAATTACGTGAGCTGTGTTATTTGGTCTTTGGTGGTGACTGAAATGTCTCTGTTAGACGAGTTGTCTGATGGCAAGGAAATTATAATTATTATGTTTCACTAAACGGTAAAATATTATCTAGACTTTTATTTCACCTGGTTTGATGAGGTCGATGGCACTGCGGACGTGCCTTATTCATAACAATCGCCGAAGTGAACTTACTAAGTGCGCGGTTGGTACTCTTATGGGTGGTTAAAAATGTTTTAACTTAATTTGGCTCTATGCTTCGGAAAGCACTTTAAGCTAGTGGTCCCGGCTACTGTGTAAAGATAGCAGTCATAAAAACAATAAAAGTGTGGCGAGTTATAAAACTCTGAACCCTTACCTGTACCATGTTATTCACACAAAGGAAAAGAAGACCAGCAGGCCTATTCGCTAACTTCTATTGACAGATGAAAGTGATAATCACCGAGTGAATACATATCCATTGCTGTTTTACACGACAAGGGCCATAATAGCGTGTCGTGTAAAACAGCATGGATAGTAATTCACTCGGTGATTATCACTTTCATCTGTCAAAAAAGTTAGCGAAAAGGTGGGCTTTTGGCAACACAAGCAGGCTTGGATAAGGGCCTATAATAAGGCCTTTTTCAAACACATCTGTGCGATTCATTTTCGTTTCGATACAAACGCGCGTTGTAAGCTCCTTGAAAACGCCGTGTGATTAGGTGGTAGTTAGTCAGATGAAGTTCACAAACACCCTACAAACATTGGCGATCGACCCCGAATCTCGGATACTACTAACAATTAAAAAAAAAATGGGTGCGTGTATTTATGTACGCGCGTGAAAAGTTATAGTTGCACCCAGCAAAGTTTTTTTTTAATATTTAGTAATCAATAATTAAAATTAAGAATCTTATAATATTTAGTAGAAATTATGTTATGAATATTTATTTCGTGACATCCAAAAATTTCACTCTCATCATTTGTACATGACGCGCCTAAACAAGTGTACCTTCAAAAATATTAAAATACTAAATTATAATAACAACTAAAAACCTCTGAGGCTTAACCTGTGCTATTTTGAGTTTCAAATAGAAACAAATGAATTAGAACACATAGGCGGTTTACAGGAACATACATAATAGGTAATAATAATTAAATTTAAAGGTAGGCAATATATCCTTTTCGTTAAGCATTCAACGCAATCGCTGGCCACTTTTCTAGACCCCCTTTCATAAACGTGTACAAATTGTACTTAGATGAATAAAGAAATTTTAAGTATAGTCGTGTAATCCGTTGAAATGAAATGCATTGTTTAATAAAACAAAACAAGTTACAACTTTCCATAAGAGAGTTTTTCTGAGGATGAGAATAATATTTAGTAAACTCTATTTAAAATAGGGGCATTAAATATAATATTTTACGAGCATAAAATGGATGCTCAACACGGTGCTGTGGAACTACTGGACACGGTGTAAAATTTCGTGCCATAATCCGATTCTAAATCGTAGGTGTAAGGTTTTGCTGTTGCGTTAAATAACAGATTATCCATGCTCCCGCTCAGTAATTCCGTTCAGTAGGTTTGCGATGAAGCACCGCAAATCGTGCATATCTACGAATGTACTTTGATTTATTTTTTGTAAATGAAGCATTGTTTTTACCAATATCAATGGTACATTGATTTCGTTTCTAATTTTTATTTGACGTGTTTATTAATATTTATACCAAATTATCAAAGTATTGAAAACGGCCACTTTTATTTTACCAAATTATCAAATATTTTTCGGTTGTAGACCCATATGTAGGGTCGTCTGGGTAGATACCACTGCCTTTCTTATTTCTGCCGTGAAGCAGTTTGCTGTGTTTTGGATTGAATGGAAAGGTAGCCAGTGCAATTACTGGGCATGGAAGGCATACCATTTTAGTCCCCAGGATGGCATTGCACTTGCAGTGTTAAGTGATTTACCCTTAATAGTTTCGTTTTTTATTTAATCTATTTAATACTGATATTTTAGAGAGGAAATATTTGATTTTTGTCTGCATTGAATAGGCTAACGAAACTACGAAAACATGACTCTAACGGACCGATTTTGATATATTTGGATACTTTTTGACGCGATAACCGACTATACTAACATCATAAAGAGGGAAGTTTAGATTGTTTGTTTGCACTAAATAGGTTCCGGGACTACTGGACCGATTTTGATAAAATTTGGTATGGAGATATTTTGAAACCCTGGGAATAGGATAATTTTTAGCGCGACAACTAAGATTAACGCGAGCAAAGTCACCGGGTGATCGCTAGTTTGGTATATATTTCAAATCATAATATCTATGGTATATTATACTGTATATGACTGCTGAGAAGTTTTAGAGTATAACGACTGTCCTGGTTACCAGCTTTTGTTTATTGGTTTACTGAAGGTTTGATGCCGGTATTATGTAAGCGACAGGCTAGCAACCTGTCAGTATAGACGGACTCAATTCCACCTAATGGTAAGCAGTGGAGTCCAAATGTGAAGATAGCTATGCAAGAGCCAAAAAACCGCCGGGCTAGTCACCCTCGCCTTGCCGACCTGCAAGGTGCTTCTTCACACCTCTGTTGAATGACCCAGGTTTGTAAGAAGGAGGGAACGCGTGTGCTGACAGAGAATTCCCTTTCTGGATTGTGCGACAAAGATATGAGTTGCTAAATTTCTTAATTCGCGTTGGAACGGTAATCACTGTCTGATGATGACACCACAAGCCAGCATGCGTAGTCCTTAAAAGGAAGAGAGATGGTAGGATTAGGGAAAAAAGCTCCTCAGAGCACTCGCCGTGGTACAGGCGGTTTAACGCGCTCAACGACGTAACATCTCGACGCTAATGGAGAGGCTCAAGATGGTTACTCTCCTCACTCGCCGCTGATGATGCGGGTTGCACGACGCTGCAACCTATCCAAAGCATGAGGTAAGTATTTGGCGGAGCAATCCCACAGATACTCTACTCAGGACCGTACTTGAGTCTTGTATTGGAAGCACAGTTGATCAGGCGTGGTAAACGCTGCACCTTGTTAAGGACTCCGAGTTTCCGTGAAGCTGTTATGCATCACGCTTTCGGTTTAATCCTTCGGATTTAAATCGCTACGAATCTCCATACCGAACATGTGATACTGCTCAGTAGCGACAGTGTTATGCCCTAAAGAGAGGAAGGGAAAGGAATGGCGACGTTTTAACCGTAAATGCGTTCACCTGAGTTTTCTTGGCATTGAATTCAACCAAATTTTCTGTACCGCATTTACGAGATCCAGCTCCCGGTTAGTTAAAATCCTGAATTTCCTCAAGTAAGTACATTGAAGGCGAAAAGAATCAAAATAAATGTCATAAATGAATGATTGTGATACTCAATCACGAAACTTGGAATATGAATAACTCCATCCCGAAATCACGCCACCACGAAAATAGTTTACACGAATAATGTACCACGAAATCTCAACGACGATGTGAGAAACGCCCTTAAGTCGCTTCTGGCACTCGCCGGCCGCTGCCGCGGCTTATTGATTTGATTCGTGGTTATGTGATTTTGTGGTAAAGTGATTCGGGTAAACATTATTCGTGTAAACTATTTTCGTGGTGGCGTGATTTCGGGATGGAGTTATTCGTGTTCCAAGTTTCGTGATTGAGTAATAGTACCTGAATTAATATATATTTTTAAAACATTACTTTTTTATTCTTATCCGACCAGTATCTGCTACACGACTACGTTTAACAGCTCGTTCGTAGACCTCTAAATAATTCGTACCTCATAGCTGATCATGTTAACACTTGACACTAGGATTGCACGCTTTCATTCATAGTAATGTGGTGTGAACTGCGGCCACTGACTTTAAGCTCCGCTAGTCGTTTACAGATTGTTTTATTTCATTTTGTTAGCCTATTAAAAGTACTGTTATGGGACTGAAATTGATAGACCAAATGAGAACGGTTAATATCCTAATGCCATCTTTAAGACAAGCACAAACATATTTAAAAAAATAGTCATATCGTTTTTATGTATGATAAATTAAAAAGCGCTTTTTTAAAAAAATATCTAGTAATTGTCAATTTATCCACCCGCCTCGTCTCAGGGTCTATTATTAGAAATAAGAAGAAAAAATACTCCTTAAATTTTGCTGTAGAGAATACGACTCCGCAAAAACTCCATCAGCTTGTTAAAGTTGGTAATCACATTATAAATTACTTATCAGACACTAACTGTTGAACAGTTGATGTCCGTTAGATATTCTTCTATTTTTAATTTAAATTACTATTAGGATGAATACCATCAGGTTTTATATCAGGTATACCTACATTTGAAGTAATACACCACTTAAAAGTTTGTATGTGATGATGACTTTCCGTTAACGATTTTCAATTAGTATTTTAAACATTTAATCCCTTATTGTTTATTTCCAATGTATGATAGAGAGGGGCTACTTGTCACAGGTATCTTGTACTGCTTACTAGGCAGTCCCAATCTTAATGTCATATCGTTAACATGTATGAACATTTTTGATTTTGAATAATCTAATTTTTCCCTAGTTTTAAAAGGTGTTGCTTTCCAAATGAGCTAAAAAAAATATAAAAGTAATTTGCTTAAATCTCCAAACATTGCAATGACTGTAAAAAAAATAGTTTACGAATGACGATTGTATAATTGTTAAACCATTAGAACTAATGGAAAATAAAAATGTTTCCTTGCGTAATCAGCTATCAAACTCTTAATAATAATATTTAATATCAGAATCGAAAGTTTTATATAACATTTAATTATAAGCGAATAAATGTGACCAAATAAATTAAAAAGTTTATACTGAACGATCCAATGAACCAGTATTGTGGAATGGTGGAAAATCGGATACAAATTAATTTAAGCCTCCATTATAGCTGTAGCGTAGCCAAACCACGTACAGTTACAGAAAATTGTACAAAGGACTTGAGAAATTACATTGATCATTTTTGAACATAGTAATGTTACTAAGCACACGTAAGTGCCTACCACTACTTCCTTATAATTTGCAATTTAACTACCTTTTCCTCTATTATTCACAGATATATTTATTTATACCTTTATAAGTATATAATATATTATATAATAAGTTATATAGATTATTTACAGAATAACTATGTTAAAATATGTTATGGTCTTTTTAACTTCGTTTATTCGAATGTAAAGTAAAATGTAATTTATAAATTCCTTTATCTACATTCATGTCATTATCATAATATTCGAATAATAATCTCGAAGGTGAATATTATGACAAAATCAAAATTAAAATGTAAAAAGCAGCCTGTAACATAATGACTATTATAACACAATTCTGACCTCAGTTCTGACTCTGAATCATTATATTACAGTTATTTTTCTTAAAAAATAGCAAACTTATGGCAAAACGGACGGATCTAACCCATGCAGAAAATTTTACTCCGTCAAATAATAGACGAAAAGCCACTGAGATAAATAGTTTGTTGCGAAAAAAATCAATCTATTCCTCTGGTGTTGCAGATGTCCATGGGCAGCGGAAGTCGCTTTACCATCAGGTGAATTGCGTGCTCATTGTACACTTTTCCATAAAAAACCTAACAAAATGCGTTTAAACGTTTTTAAAATTTATTTTAATAACAAATGAAAGGCAACAATTGAATCATGCCACTGTCGAAAGTACACACAGTTATTAAATTTTCATAATGCTTTACAAAGAGTAAAAAACACACGGCCACATATGCGGAGGATATAAAAAGTTGAATATACCAGTACTAGATTCACGACCTAAGGATGGGTGCATCTCTTTAGAAGCAAATTGAAGGTTAACATTGGACGTGCATGCAAATTATATGCGTCTTTATTTGGCGTGGGAAACGTGAACAGATTTTTTGTAGAATCCACATCATTAGCTTTTTAAGGGTTGGAGAGGACATTGCCCAGTAGTATGGAAAGCAATTTAAATACAAATAACTTGTGGAGAAAACTATTATTTCCTTTGAATGATTGGCGATACTTTACTGAATTTGGAAAAGAATAATCATAAAAAAATACCCACATGAGACGGAATATAATCGGATTATCAGTTACTTATAGGATAGCCGTCTGTCTGTTATTAAGGGTTCCATGTGAAGCTCGTTTTACCTTCGGTGTGATAAAAAGTTCTTACTATCAGATAAGATGAAGACCATTATCTTCTTTGTCATATATGAAAAAAAGCAGTCATTCAGCACCGCTTTGTTTTAGATATTAAATCTGCTATGGATAGCTCTATTTCCTAAAACTTCTTTCTTGGGTATATAGTGTTTTCTGCAAGGAACGCACCAAAGAAGGTATCATTTTGTTTATTTTTTTTAATAACGGGTTACACAAAAAATATATGGTAGTAAAAATCATACAAGAAATAAGGACATATAAGTGCCAATTTCTTTGTGGTTGGTTAAACTATCACCATCATCTTCATAACAGCTTTTTTAATTTGACCTGCTGCTGGGACTGCCGCCAAATTGTCGAAAATAATAGTTTTTTGATTTGAAGTCATCGTTTTTAAGCCGCGTGGTCTTAATTACGACTGCTCTTTCCTAAGGCTCTTTCGTATTCTAAATTATTTGGCAGGTCGGAACATTTTTCTTTTTTTATTCTCATCTGCTAGACATATGGAAGATTCGACTCGCTGCTTGGCATAACTCTTTTTGTTGTTCAGATATAACTAACTCTATTTGTGTTGTACATTTTTTATGTTTCACAAGTAGGCTGTCTAAAAATAAGTTTAAAGTTTCTTATTTTAAACTCTTTTAAAAATAAAACAATGTTACATGTAAGGTCACGCTCATAGTCACAAGAGGAGTAGAGCAGAGCCTTTGGTAACATTTGGTTACACATTAAGCCACGCCTGGCAGCATGAGCCGTGCAGTGCCTCCAAATAGTTAAAGGTAGCCAGCCTGTCGTCTACATGAAAGGGGCACAAAATCCTTCAGGAAACAAACATACTAAAGCCAAGAACCAGAACAGATGTTACACTCAAAATCATCTCAGCAGTCAGGGTAATAAAAAAACAATATTAAACGACTTAAATAGATATTGGAAATATATTTGTGTGGAAAACTGTTTTTATAAACGGGAAATTTTCTTCGCTTTTATTGCCGTACTTCTTATAGTTTTAGATTTATTATTTGAACTCAATAAAAATGGCTCTTGAAGAAAGATCAGGAGACGCACGAGTAATCTTAGGAGTGTTTCAGTTTTGCGACGAAAACTTGGTAATATCAATAGGTCTTACGTACTTACTATGTACTGAAATTACAGTGGAACCACTTTGCAATTTAGCTACATAATGCAAATACTGTTTGATTAAATGTACTTGTTTATTTTAGTTTAGTATTTGAATTAGGTCGTCAAATTAAACTATAGCATTACATACCTATATTCCTATATTCTATCGCGCTCATAACCCCAGACGAGTTAAACAGAGCTTAAGGTAACATTCGGCTACACATTAAAGTTAAATCTGGCATTATAAGCCATGCAGTGCCCCGAAATGGTGAAAAGTAACGGATTGTCAGCTTATTGCCAACATAGAAGAGACATCACAACCAAAATGTAAGTAGACCTTCAGTAAACTACCAACACTAGCAGGTCACGTCTACGTCTTCTAATAGACGCAATAACCGATCACGGCAATTTTAACAAACCTTTTCACCTTAGGTATAACAGACACCCCCCTATCCAGAGGATGCATGGAGGCAGAAGGAACAGCTGCTGCCTGATGGAATACAACGCAGTGGCAGCACACCAAGCTCGTTACTCGTAGACGTCAGGATGTCTTCAGAGACGTCCAAGCGTTAGGAGACTTCATGGAAGAGTTGAGCCGGCTAGAGTGATCCGGCCGCTCACCCTCCGACGCAAAACAAGCGCATAGTTGTCGAGTTACGGAAATAGTCCGAACGATGACAAAGAAGAAGAACCAACCAACAAAAGCCAAGAACCAGGAGAGATGTTTTTTCTGCCGTCCCCACATTTCGGGCAAATTAATTAATAATCACACCGGATAATTAATAATAATTAAAAATAACCATTAGTAATTGATAACGGTCTGAATTAGTAGCTTCAATGACTGTTTATATTTAGTCTAGTTTAAATTGTTTTATTAACCGACTTAAAAAAAAGGAGGAGCTGCTCAATTCAACTGTATTTTTAATTATGTGTGTTTTCGCAGGTGTTACCTCATAACTCTTTACTGGGTGTACCGATTTTGATGATTCTTTTTACGTTTCGAAGCTGGTGCTAGTCATGTGGTCCTGTTTATATTTGAGCGACTTCTGAAGAGTAGTTTATGAGCTTTCCCTGATAATGCATCAAAAACAGTCTTAAAAACTAGAATTATTAATTTAATTATTAGAAACGAAGAAATTTAATTTATGTTTTAAAAAATCCAAATGTATTTTGAGGTCTGTGTCAACCTGAATATTTGGAATAAGCGTAGCCAATTGTCTTTGGGACCAACCTCAATTTTTTTTTTTTTAAACATAAAATTTTTATTTCTCCCTTTTTAGGTTTGTTTGGTAGGAGGAAACTTATATGTTGCATTGAAAACGGCAAAATATTAGTTTTTATATTATACATAAACACATATATTCTTCAAAGAGTTATAAATGCGTTCACAAAGTTGTGGAAAATTTGTGTGAGAAAAGATTTTTAATTATTTACTTTACTTTTGATAGTACAAATTTTCGAAATTGATTGAATTTTTTGGGGTTTAGATAATTATTTATGTTTTTTTCTAGAATTTCCAAGAAATTCTAATTTTAAGCTTTGGCGCTTTTACATCCACACGGGAGTCAGGGATTTCATTAAAACATAAAGTAAATAATTCAACATTAAATATACCTAACATAAGTTAATAAACGGAGAATATAATAATAAAAATAAGACTTAAATTTCCAGAGACCTTTATCTCTAACAAAATTTCATCTAAAACATATTCTTCAAATTTCTGTGATATCCCAAAATAATTAATTATAAAGTCTAATAAAATAACGTTTAGTGGACATTTACAATGTTCATAGGGTTAAGGGACGGACCCTGGTGTTTAATTACGCCGGAGAGTAGGGTTAGAATAATAAAATATAAGTTTTATGACAGCGGTCGGTGTTGAGGCGGATAGGTGATGATGGACCTTTTAGAGGCCTGTTGTTAGTTTTGACCCAAGGTACAAGGACAAAGCGGAAATACATGAGATAATAATTACTTCTATGTTTAAAATTCATAAATGTCCCTAAAGCAAAATAATTATTGGAAAGAAAATAAAGTGCACCAGCAAAGTACTAAAAACCCAAACCAAAGTAAAAAATAATAAGAAACTATTCAAAAATATTTTGAGACATTCTTATTTTCTAGTACCTATAAATTATACGTGGATGTGAGACTTGCACAATGGCACAAAGTGACAGAGAAATCTTGGAAGCGTTTGAGATGCTAGTTGGCGAAGAATGGAGAGGATAAGTTGGACACGGAGGGTAACCAACGAAAGAGTACTGGAAATCGTGAACGATAAGAGAATGCTGCTAGATGCAATAGAAAATAGAAGGGGAAGAATGTTTGGCCATCTTGTTCGACATGACGAGTTTTTTAAAAATATCATGGAGGGAAAGGTGGAAGGAAGGAGAGGGAGATGAAGGCCAAGGTTTAGCTACACAAAACAAATTAAGAAGATGGTTGGTGTCGAGTCGTACAGGGAGGTCAAAGAGATCGCAGCGGATAGGGTGAAGTGGAAGAATGCTCATGCTCATAGGCGGCACCGACAAAAGCACCTGCTCTTAAATGAAGATAGATAAATTATACACATTAGAATTATCATACGTTTACAAGTGAGATAGAGCTAGTGAACGCATTTATATGCCTTCACTGGATAGAGCATTGTCGCTGAACGCTACCAATCTTATAAACGTATTCGGGTACTCCAAATTTGAATTTAAATTGCGGCAGAGGGACAAACATGCATACATACCGAGTTAAGCTTCGCACCGCGGGAGTGACACAATCGTCTTTAAGCTACTGAGGGGCTGTCCCTTCCGATACGGACGCCCTAGGGACGCTAGGCGGTCGAGAGACTCCCCACGGGGAAGATGCTCGGTCGCCCAGTAATTCACTAGGAACGTTCGACCTGCAGGCTTGAGGACCCCCCAAGGTCTTAAAAATATCTAGATTAATAAGTATATTTGTCCGTTATCTAGTATCCATAACACAACTTTTTAAAGATACTTAATTTGGGTTGCTTAATTTTTCTTAAAGTATTAATCATCAAACAGCCTTTATAATTCGAACCACTGCTGGTACACAAGGCCTCCCTTTGTCATCGAAGGAGGTTTAGGCATTAGTCCACCACGCTTTCCCATTGCGGCCCCAATTGGTGAACGCTGGATAAGATGATCAATCTTTGACACCCATTGGAGGATATGGGGGGATGATATTCTACTCTGCCGGCATCACGCGGCCAAACGTAGGAACATACGTAAATATAAACATAGACTTCTTAAATCATAAACCTTCCTTTTTATCTATTTGTCATAGATAAATCGCTGCCGCCTATACCTTAGGCGAGTTTAGAACTATCCGTGCCTCCCCACCAACCCGGTCTCTTCACACCTAAGAATTCAATTAATCTCCACAGCATCGCGTCACTGCTGAGATTCGTGACTGGTAATTGCTTCTTAAATGATAAAAAAAAACCAAAATCCATCTACACTGCTCGGTTTAAGAGAAACTCGTAACGATATTCGGAAAGTGGTTTTGGATCATATTTTAGACATTATGAAGATTACTTTCCTAGTAATAATAGTTTTCATAAACTATCTATTTAAGATAATTAAATGGGCATATTTCTTAAATTTACATTATTATTTTATTATAGATTTCTTAAAATCAATTGTTAGCCTCATTTTGACCGCGAATAGAAAACTTGCTGTGTTAATCTCAGCAGTAGAATGAGTACCTTGGAAATGCCTCATATAGTGTCAGAGCACCACATCCTCTTCAATTGCATGGATATTATTGATTAGGCTGATGATCAATAATGAAACGGAATACACAAATGATCCCGATGGGTCAAAATGCACGATTGTGACTCGTGATTCCAGCATAAAATTAATTAATAACAAAAAAATATTTGCATTTGAAAAGAGTACCTACATATAAATTCGAATTAATACAATATTTTACTCCTGACTCAGCCATATAGCAAGCAAATATGGAATGTATTGTACAAGTATTATTTTGTTTATAGAATATTTTTTGCGTTTACAAACGCGTAAATATTTTTAATACTAGAAAAATCGACCTGCCTCAGGCTGGTTTGTTCTATTATTTTGTTTGTCAGTACTTGATCATGATAACTTGTTATTAGATTACTGTTTTAGAATGTTATTATATTACATGGTATAATAACTCTTAAATTATAATTGAACAATATTTGTCATGGTCCTTAATAAATAATAAAATTTTATACAATTTAGAATGTCCGATCACCTCCGTAATGTTTTTTTAAATTCATACTTTTTTATATCTTGAAGAATCTTGTTTTATAAAGTGATACACATGTATTACCAGTTTAATTTGAAATATCGCTCATTTATATACTTTAATAAACAATCAGAATAATCGTATATCTTAAAATATAATAACAAATATCAATAAAGTATAAATTGAGTAATTTCAGAAACAGTGTGCAGAGGCACGACTTCATCGCGTTCGTAATATTAAAATAAAAATACTATACTTCCCATTAATTGAACATTCACCGTAGTAAAATATTGATAGAAATACCCATATCAATAGCGACTCAAGACATGACAGATTCAAAAAACAACTCCAGCATTAGTATCCATTAAACGCCACTTAATCAAAAGACGTAGCAACCGATTCCCCCGAAACAAAAGCGATAACCGCGCTAAATTATAAATGAGATTTACTCGCAGCATTCATCATTCTCGAATTAATCTACGTATCCCGCAGTATCGCCGCGAGATATTTCAATATTCCTCAAAAGAATCCCATTTATTCGTCGGTACCTGACTTCCCTCATATTTCTCGTGGATAACAAAGCATTCGCGGGATCAAGCGCTGACCCTAGGCGAGTGCTGCGCTAGAAAAAGTAAAAAAGCTTCCTCACGAACACGCAAATGAAATCGAAATAACGCAACGTCCAGTCTGGCAAGGTCTCGCAGAATGAGATACGGCTTTCTGATTAACCATTGTCGGTCGGACTATAGTCGCTACAGTTTATTTAAAAATTCGCTCGCAATTCGTCGCGTCGTTTGATTTTTACACGCCGCCTTTTTAATTTGCATACATTATTTATATAGCGGCGTTTTTATTAGCCTTTTTGTGAAGCGAATTAATCAAGTATTAAATTTGTAGACGATTGTAAAGAAATAAATCTGCCTATTGCAAATGCTGATTCGAATTTTAATAGAGCCATTGCAAAGGATATAGATTTATTGTAGGAGTCAGTATGCAAACTAATTAGCTATGTCGATTGTGTTCGGGATTTCCAGAGTCGCTCGCCCTTTTATTGCTGCCCTAATGTTATTTTTAAGACGGAGGGTCGGCCATAAGTCACGCTTTGGCCCCGAAAAGTAACAAACTTCCTTTCTATGGTAATTACATGCAAGACGGTGGACTGGGGTTGAAACCCCTCCACAACACGCGATACGTAGCTTCGCAGAACTAAAAAAACTGAATCAATTTTAACTACTTTCTAGGGCCGGATAAAATATTTTCAATTTCCATAAATAGAGACGCTCTAGCACGTATAATAATATCTCTTTCCAATTTTATAATTTTACTAAAACTGCATTGAAATATTCAATATTCTACCGTCATTTACATATACCGCTCTCTATATAGTACAATTACAGTTTTTTTTTCAACCTTAGAAAACGTTTACACCACTTAAAATACAATATAATAATACAGATGAATAGTTTATGAAATGGCATTGTAAATATTTTAAACAATTTTATTATTAAATATACCAAATACAGTGTCAATAAATTAAAAGCTAAAGATATAAATGTACAAAGTGGATGTAATCAAGCTATTTAATTTCTCAATTAAAATTTTCAAAAGAATAATTTAATTAACAACTTTAATTAACTTTCATATAGATTTCAATCTGGAGACCCATATAAACACATATATTATATTATACATATTTAAAATACGTCATTAAGCATCTGTCGATGAACAACATATTACTTGTAGTACCTAGATGCTACTTTTCTTCATAAGTCATTTGTGTTTATTGTACTTTGAAAGACCCCTAGCCTTTGCGGTAAGGGAACTATCAAATCTGTCTAAGTGTACGTTACCAAACAAATTAATCTAATACATAGGAGGCCGTCTGGACGTTAACCGACTTCGTGACACGAGTTAACTAGTTCGTCGATTGAAGGACGAATGACAAGCATTTTATCGTGGCATCGCTACTTTCAAATGTAGTAGCCGAGGTGTTTGACACCTCTTGAAATTATCAGTAGAAATTTTATCTCAGCAGCTATAGAAAAGTATAACATAATTAGTTCTCACCAAGAATTCCGCTGCCGTGGTGGAGTGGTCAGTAACGCTCCCTACACATCGGGCGGTCCGGGTTCGAGTCCTGGTAGTGGCAAATTTTAGTGTGATGAACACGAGCATTTGTTCATGAGACATGGTTGTTTATATATTTTTTTAAGTTTATTTAAAAAAAATATCTAGATTACTAAGTATGTATTTGTCCGTTATCTAGTATCCATAACACAAGTTCTTAAAAGATACTTGATTTGGGCTAGATAATTGGTGTGAGCGTAGAAATATATTATTATTATTATTCAGTAGACGTCACTGGTCCAATTTATGTGAAAAACATTTTTGTCAGGCTATTTCAAAAGCTGTATCGAGTACAATGTACGGTATCGCCACAAGATCTAATTTTGAGAGTATTTTTGTTACAAGGGTGGCTGTCGATCACCGCAGCATATCGAAGAACTTCACTCGCACGCTGTTAATCAAATATTTTACTTCCTGCGGCAAAATAAGAACTATAATTTACACATAGATTTTAACAGTTCACCACTAGAGACACCACAATCAGACCGGATAAGTTTGTGGGACCGTACCATAGATTACCTCCTAATAGATACCGCATACAAGGCAACCGACGCGCACGACACATACTTGCTTTAGCTAGCATGTAAAACTGCTCCAATAATCTTAACATTAGTCTCGACCAAATCTGTGACCCGTAGACACGCTAGATTTATGCACTGGTTTGGACACAAAAAACATTAGTTTAACATTACAATGGCTTCCTGTGCTGTAAAATGGCGTGGAAAATCACCCAAGACCTCTAATTACCAAAAAGGTAGCCTAAATTTCACGGGTAAGAAAATTATAATTTCTATTACAATTTTTTCAAATTTGCATCAGAGGTCAACTTATACTGGCTAAAATCAACATTGACAAGTTACGTCACATATTGGGCGTTGACGACATTTTGACACTGTCTCTTTTACTCTTATTTAGTACTTTATTGTTGTCTCTGTTTAAAGAAAGCGTAGTGACATGACTTATATTTCATATCCGTATCGATACCGATATTTTTATGTTCGATTATGTATCGAATATTTTTACTTATTTCAAAATGTAGTAATTTACAAACAATATTTATAAAATAAATATTTAAACAATATTTATAAAATCGATAATTCCATGTTTTAAAATTAACATTTTGTTAAAAGTTAACATATAATAATGATAATAATATTATATTTGAATAGTGAATATAACCGAAAAACACTGGTATTAATGAATTTTAATTTGGCAATCGGAAAAATATGTTATTGGTAAAACCTTATAGTAAATATTTTGAGGTTTCTCAAAGAGCATTTATTTTTTACTTTCATCACCATATAACGAAAAAGCAAAGCGATCTAACCCATACGGTCATGTCCTAGGTATTTATCTCCTATCTTGGTGTTAGCATTAAAATCTGGGTGTCCCACATTTTAATTCATTTAGGGAGTGCTTGGAGATAAGTGAATGGTAACAGTCCTCATGATGGTGACTGATGAGGTGGAAATCTATATATTTAAAAATCAATCGTGGTTCGCTAAAACTCAAAAACGGCTGGGCCGATTTAGCTGATTTTAGTTTTGAAATATTTGTTGTAGTCCAGGGAAGGTTTAAACGGTGAGAAAATATGGAAAATTTGCGAGAATAATAGCGAGAATTGCGAGAAAATGAAAATGTTTTACATTTTCATTTTCTCATATAAACGGTTCTGCCTACTTTCCTGTCAAACATTTGACGTTCGAAGAGGTTAAATTTTAATATTTTGATGGTTGTCATTGTTGGTTCGTTCAGAAAAATTTGTCATTGTATTGACATAATTATTTTGATGGTTGTCAATGTTTCGAATATAAATAGAAAAAAGTCTTTATTGTACTATTTCACACATACATTTGGCCGAGATTGAACTTTTACTAACAGCTTTACGCGACATCACACACACCAGTCATGCAGGCCACCGAACCAAGAGCCAAATTGACCCGACACTATGCCGCAAATATCCCGAACATCAGCCTGTACCAGATAAGTGTTACTCTGTTACGACGGAGTTACAGCGGAGCTTCTGAAGGGGGTTACACCGAATCGTTTGCGCACAGGTTTGATGACTTAGCCTCCCGAATAAGCCGGATTCCCAAAAGGCTTCAGTACTATAGATCACATATATACGCTGCGGCAGGTTATACAGAAGACCGAAGAGAAAGCCTTCGATTCTGTCGAGACCTGTGCCATACTCCAGTCACTCCAGAGGTGCCACATTGACTATAGACACATCCAAGTGTTGCAGTCATTGTATGAAAACGCCACTATGTCAGTCCGCTTTCAGGACCAGAACTCAAAACCCATACAGCTTTAGCGAGGCGTGACACAGGGTGATGTTATATCGCCGAAACTGTTCACAGCTAGGGAATGCAAAACCGGGTCATAAACAAAACCGGTTTTTAATTTCGGGTTTCTTTTTTAAAAGCGGTTACCCGGTTTTACAACCGGATTTTTTCTAATTGCTTAAGTTTGCTACTGTTTTATAGAAATGAAAAATTGTAGGTTCCTTTCCTATCCTTTAATTCATTTAAAATACACACAAAATTATATTTCTAAATTTTTACAATGTATAAACACTAAAAAATATAACATTTAAAAATATAAAAATGCAGTTCCCCATCGGCAGCAAGATCAGGGTCCTGGCTATCGGTGGTTAAGGATCCAGAGACAGGAACCTCCTCACTACACGGGCCGTGTCCGGAAGTACTGCCTTCTACATCTGACTCTTGATCCAACCACTTAACGCGAGCCTCTTAAGGTGTTTATCGATTCAATATCATGGAATTGTAGTGTGGCTATGGCTAGGAATCAAACACCTGCTGTGTGATTACTCTGCCAATAACATACAGCAATGACTAGAATGAGTATCTTCTTCCAAGAACACCAGTCCATAGATGTAGTTACGTTTCATCATAAACAGCTCATATAATGTCCCCACCGAGGGGCTTGAGCCTACCCCACATTAGGGGCGATTAGGCTTTAGTCAACCACGCTGGCCAAGTGCGGGTTGGTCGACTTCACACACAACCTAAGAATTTATTCATAGGTGTGTGCAGGTTTCCTCACGATGTTTTCCTTCACCGTAAAAGCGTCGATTAAACGTACATATGAATTCAAAATTTGAAAACAGATTGGTACGTGGCGGGGATCGAACCAGTGCCGGGTTACGTTTAAGGCTTATATATTCAAGGAGCAATAAAGAAAGGAGATTCATAAAACATTCCGTTGGGTCGTTGCATTCTCGGTCAGATAAGATAACGCTGTCCAGGTTCGAATCCTCTTTGCGACGAAATTTTGACTGATAAACAGGAACATTTGTGCACGAGTAATGATTGTTAATTATTAAGTTTATACAAAATAACATCACTATATTGTATATTTGTCAGTTATCTGTAACACACGTTCTAAGCGATACTTATTACTTATTTGCGTTATATATAATTGAGGTGAGAGTTAAAAATTAACAACTGCAGCTTTACTTCCAGAGAATGGACCAATTCGAACTGAACAATACAATACATACATTTTTATGCAATACCTATAATTTAATAATTTTCAATTTCAATAAAATAATCCTATAAGTTCGTTTCGAATTTAAAGTGAAAACGGCATTGGACGGCAAATATTCATCGCAACTTTATCTCCGAAGCAGTTTCTTATTTAACTTGCCGATGAACTTTGCCGATGTTCGATTTGTTTACAATTTTAAATTACAGTCCCCTACTAAGTGAACTCTATTCACTAGTTACAAGGCGAAGTGAAAAGGTCTCTGAGAAGTTGTGGTGTATTTTTTAATACGCTAATAAAGAGGTCTTTGTGACTTGTAGTTTATGTTGGTAATAGGGTCGTAGACGTGTGCTCTCCGAGTTTTTAGAGGCATATAATGTGATGCAAAAAGACGCTTGCGATAAAGCGTGCAATAAGAATGGCGGCTCTGAGTAGGTATGGCCTGGTGTCAGGCCTACGTAGGGTTACCACCTGGGGCCGTATCGCACTCGTTATTGCTTATTTACCAAATCCAAACCGCTTCTGTTCACATCACTTCACTTTTTGAGGCTTAATGCCAATCATTTTAATACTGACAACCATGTCTGCCAAACTCAAGCTAGGCAAAACACCTGAAGAGATATCACGTGAAGATGGCCGAAATATGTATGAGCATTTGATTTGGTTGACCTACAGTGAGGACAACACAACACATTATCACAAAGAAATTCCGTTTTCAGATATTTTGACAAGTTTGACAGCAGTCAGAAGTCAAAATATGTGGGCACGTTAACGGGTTGATTTTGGTTTCCATTAGCTTAAGTAACGCGATTATGTCCCAGAACTATACAATATATTCATAACGGTTAAACGCTTATCATTCATCTCTACTGGTATCAAGCTAAGATAAGACTGAAGATGTAATTCCAAACAGAATATTATCTTTTGATTGTCTTAACTCTACATTCCAAAACACCATAATTAGAATAGGGATGTTGACACCATTCACAAATAAATACAAGGTGGTAAATTCGTAAGAGGTGATGGCATTTTATAGTAGAACATCTCCATTTCAAATTACCTCTAGAATTTGATTATAAGCGTGTCTAAATCATTTAACAATCAGTCAGTTGACTATAAGAATTTATGACGTCACAAATTCGTAAAGCCATACAAAATCTAAGGAACAATTATTATGTTTTGACAGCTAATAAAAAGTATCTCAACTGAGTTAACAGGCAACACCCATATTGTTGTTATAATTAAGACTGTATTCTTAAACCAAATTCTACCACCAGTCGAACACAAATTTGTAATTCCTTGAGGATCAAACTCTGGATTTCTGTGTATGAGACATAATCACTAGACCACTCCAGGAGTTTTAATAAATAATGAAAATGTGCATCGTGTCAAGAAAAATAATAATCAAAAATATTTTAGACAAAACAGCATTATAGTTTAAGAATGAAAACAAAGTGAAGAAATTGAATTTCATGTTACCCAAACTGAATATAATATGAGTGTAGATAAATTCCCGTGACAAAAAAAAAGAAACAATTATTATTCTATTGAACGAAAATCTACTCATTAAATTTGGCAATGAAGTAACTAGAAGCCTAAAACAAACTAAAATTAAATATCAATAGCTGGCAGCCCTGCGGCTAGCTATGGCCAAGCGCTGCGGCCGGCGGGCGGTTGTCCTCAACTAGGTAGCTAGCCGCCGCGGCCGGTTCTCAATCTCTAGTAAGGCACAAGCCAACCAGTGTAACGGACGCGCGCCGCTTTACTCGGCGCGCGCATACCAACTCAGTGAAACAAACTTTCGTGAACTGTGCCTCGCTGTGTTTGTTTGTACTGATAGACAGTGCGGGGTGATTCTCGGTGCTTTAGCGGGAGTCTGGAGGGAAAGTGTCTGCGCAAGGGAGCGCGAGCGCCCTCTTTTACATAATAGCTGATAACTCCACCGCCTTTCGTAATTGTTGCGTGATAACAGTAAGTATTCTAGAGACACTTTGATTTAGTTGTAAGCTGCAACCGGTCTCGTTTCTTTGTCTTGGCGCGTGTTTGATTTCATATGCTGTTTGCAATATTGTAATTGAGAAATCTTACAAAGCTTATCGTTGTAGTAGTTGTTTGTTTACATATACGTATATGACGACGGACACTTCATACAAGTCGTTTTATAAGCAACATTATCATACCAATCTTTAAATTATTATTGTATTTCATTTGACATTGCCCAAAGAAACATAAAAGAACTGTGTTTATGAAATTATTAAAAAAAAATTACTAACACAAAGACTTGTTTCACAATGTCGAATGAAAGAGTATTTTCCATTCATATTTTAAAACTTTTAGCTTTAATTGGTTCACGGAAAAGCACGTGGACTTGACCTTAAGCTCTCTGACCAATCAATAAGCTGTCATATAATATAGCTACAGTTCCGCATGGTATAGGAAATATCGCTTCGGTTCAAGTCAACAAACTCGGGATGTTCTAACATTATGAAGCTCTGTAGTGCTGATGGCGAGATCGTGGCGTTGTTATCTAAACGACACATCGGGAACATAATAAATATGAATAGACACCTTGGTCACTTATCAGAGGCTTTCAACTAATCAAACCTTTGATGCTTCTTCCGTTAATGTTAATTTATAATAAGATAGACCAATACCGGCAATGAGTGAGGAAAAAGAGTCTTTACTTTTTTTATACAATATTACGCTAATTATTATTACTGAGTAGTTTTCTATAATGCACGTACATACTGATTTCGAGAGTTATTAATTGATGAATAAATCAACAAAGCGAAAAATATTTTTTATCTATCTATTATAAATAATTAAATTTATTTATTTATTTTTTTATTTATTTAATAAACAATGTTTCAACAGCAATTTAACACAAAAGAACAATAGTTGATGCTACTTAAACATAAGCCAATTTTAGAAACACATTTTGATGACAAATAATATTAACTTAAACACGGGTAGGTAGGTAAATATTAAATTTTGCTACTTATAATTGCACACAATTTGCATTATATATATTTTTTCTTGCATATCTCAGTAGGTTTGTAAAAAAAATATTACAATTTTATTTACAATACTTTATTTTAGCAGGTAAATTAGCTTACAAGTCAAAAGATTTTCCCGCAAAACTATTGGTAGGTAATATTAATAAAATAATTATATAGAACTCGAGACATGAGAACACATTCAACCTGTACTGGAGTACTAAAATTATTATGACGTTGGTGTTGTACCTCTTGTTACTTGCAGAAAGTAAAGTATACCAATGTAAGACTTGGAAAACTTCAATGATTATGTAGAGTCCGCAACAATTTTTTTTTACAATAACTAAGTTCGTTCTTGTTAGTTGTATAGTTTCATCTGATGATGATTATAAATGCTGCTGTGGTCAGCAGCCTTTATAATTCGACCCACTGCTAGGATACAAGGCCTCTCCTTGTCATGGATGTTTAGGCAGTAGTCCACCACGCTTGCCCAATGTGGATTGGTGGACGGAGTATAAGGCGATCAATACCCCTTTGCTGATCCATTAGTCGCCTTCTACGATACCCATTGAAGGATATGGGGCGATGCTATTCTACTCTGCCGGCATCACAGGGCTAAATAGTTTAAGGGTTGTCAAAAAAGGCATATTTTTATGCACCGTCGACGTAGACGTGCCGTCCCGTCCGCGGTGGGACGTCAGCTTAAACAGAATTATTTTCGGATCACGTAATTATTGAAGTTGATTTATGCCTTTCATTCATTCTAAACAATGCTTCGTGCTCTGCACTCGTTTAGACATTGTCGATCGTACTAAACTTAAAAATAGAAATATGCTTCCATAAAAGTCGTGTCATTAAAATTCAGGCCAATAGCATCATTGCTTTTTAACAATGAGAATTAGATAACGTATTGGTCTATTTTCGAAACACATGATGTAATTACCTCTTATGCGCGCCATTGTATTTGTAATTAAACTAATTTTGGGTGCATCTGGCTCTTAATCTGAACTATTATCGCATTTAAACAATAGAACATCTCGGCATAGTATCGAACACAATCTATCGACGTGTAACTTGCTTGAAAATTCAGCCTTAAGGTCTTGGTATTAAGTCCGATATCATTCATACATGAAACAAAAATAGTAGTAAAAAAGCAATGTCATAGCTTTATTCATTTTGCTCATTGAAATATCGAATTTCAGTAATAGCTTTCTATAGTATTTATTTGAATGAACACTGAGTTATTCGACGTGAATGCCATGAACTTTTACGTCAATGTTACAGCAATTATACGAAAAAACTGTTTAATTCGGAGAATATTGTCGTATGACATTGAACATTACGCAACGGCTTTTATGACTGATAAATTTAAAGCGTACTCTACATCATTAAAAACGAAAATATGTAAAAATATAAGCAATAACGAAATGTTTGAAAATGTACAATTTTCTAGTGCTTTCGTTTTTAAATTTAATAACACTCAAGTCGTTAAAATCACTACAAATGAAACTAGAAGAATAGAATCATGATCTCAGATACAAATGTCCCGAATTTATTTCTTAGCTGCAAATTTGTCAAAATGCAAAATCCATCAAAATCTGTCGCCTTACAATAGTTAACAGTATTATTGTGTTCCGGCAGTAGGTTTGCGACAAGATAGCCATTCCTTCAATGGCTAGCTTCTTCTCTGGGCATATCTCTCACCTAAATAATAGCCAAGTTTCCCCGATAAAGTGTAAATAGCAAAACAGTTCGGTTTCGCAGCGCATGCGCAGTATAATGTAAAAGACATCAACGAGCTACACTAAGGCAGATGTAAGTTGCAATCAATTAATTTTACATGTCACTTGAGAAACACCGTGCTCTATTAAAAGGTCTCAGTTGTATAGAAAATACACACTTTTTGTATTTATTTAATTTGTATTAAAAAATAATTTTCAAAATCGGTCCAGACGGCTCCGACTAACATATCGAAAATAAACAAATATGAATACGAATTGAGAACCTACTTCTTTTTTTTGAAATCGGTAAGTTATTAAAATTACACCTGTGTTGCTGTGTTAAAGCTAGTTTTAATTGCGTGATCTTTATACGTCATGACGAGCTTATTATGCGGGTATCCACTGAAACAATTACTCGTAAGATATATGGGTATATTAAAGGAAAAAAGTTATGCATTTAGTATCGTATCCGAAGCGGTCTAATCACCTTAATAATTGCAGGTTCAGAACAATCTGTTAATAAATTTGCCGATGCGTATTCATGAACTATTAAATTCAAAAGAAGAACCCAGTAATAAAATCAAACTGCGTGCCGAAACAACTTGCATATTAGTTGGCTACTTTAACAAGGATCATTTTATTTAGATTTATTTGAACTGTATTACAGCACAGTAAAGTGCATATTTGAAGTTCGGTAACATTGAACGCAGTGTCGTCGGTTCATGCGCGTGAGTCGCTCTGGGAAAGATTTCAACGCGATCTCAAGCGCAAATTGACTCAATCCAAATACTGATTACGTTTTACGATTGCAATAAAAACAAACGAGGATTTTATTAGCACCAGCAATTCTATTAGGAGAGGTTTCCTGTTATTGACAACACCGCTGAGGTCAGAGTTGGCAAGGAACTAATTAAGACCGTAATGAATTCGTAACATAATTATATACTGACTTTTCCACGTCTAATAAACATTATTTTAATATATAATATATAAATTACGTGTTTGTCCGCGATGGACTCCTAAACTACTTAACCGATTTTAATCAAATTTGTACACCGTGTGCAGTTTGATCCAACTTGAGAGATAGGATAGTTTTTATCTTGATAAGTAGTTATATTTTTTTTACTGCAGTTAAATGTTATAGGTCAGTAGTATGAAATTAACACAGCAACGCGTGGCCGGGACAGCTAGTTAATATATATTTATCAAACCAATGGACGGAAGGCAAGATGGATATATCAGCTAAATCCGTCTGTTGCGGACGCTTTGTTTTTTTATATCTCAATTTATTTTGATAGATTTCTATGTTGTCTATTAACTTGTCTTCTTCTTGTCACCTTTTTCCTCTGCTACGATTTGTTAATATTTTACATTTATAATATGCTTGCGAGCTGTCCGCAACTCCGCATAGGTATATTTGATTAATTGTTTTTAATCGTCTTTCGGCTAGAGAATGTTTTTAATTAATAGTCAACAATAACATATTTGAAAATAAGCACAATTTTTGGATGAGAAGTAGCATAAAAATTCAATTGAAAATGTTGAGTATTCGCGAGATATTCTCCCATACAAAACCGAGCCCGGCATCTAGTAATTCATAAAGAAGACCCTTATATAATATTACCTAAACATTTTAAATTTAATTAAAAACGAAAGCATTAATTATAAATTTGCAATATCGGTAATCTTTATAAATTCTATAAGTTCGTTGCTTACCTAAAATCAATCAAAGAATCTGAAATAATTATACACAAAGAAGATTAGTAGCTTAGATTGTTCAATATTGTACTTCACTTAGGTTTAATGAAATAAGTTCATTAAAATTTTAACACAACTTCGAGAAAGTATCGCGAGAATGTATGAAGTTTGTAACAACAGTAAAACTTGCTTTGTATACGGATCGCATAATGTTAGACGGTTCCAAAGATTTATGTGTTAGGAATATCGTTCATGGCTATAACAAAGTTTTATTTGCAAAGATTTTGATGAACGATCAAATGTTTTTACAGCTTGGTTTAGACTTGAAATGATTATCTTTGGAAGTTTAATAGGTATTTCGTAATTTAATAATAAATAAAATCGGGAGTGGTCTCCCCTTGACTTTCTAATAAACCGAAAACGACTCAAAAGTTGAAAGAAAACTTATATTTTGATGTCATGCATGCATATTAAACTTTGGTCACCCATCCGAGTACCGACCACGTACTTGGTTGCTTAACTTTCGTAATCGACGGATCAAAAGTTGATAGAAACCTTATATTTTGATGTCATACATGCATATTAAATTTGGTTGCAATATGTTAAGCATACTCGAGTTATCGTGCTAACGCTCAGACACACACACACAGACATAATTCCAGAAACGGTATTTTTGAACTCTCGGATAATTATTTGAGAGAGCGAGGTTTAAACTAGGGTCATTTTACTCATTCAATTGAAATTACTTCATGAATCTTAATTACGTCTAAAACATTGAAAAGCACCAACGGCAGTCATCTTCGTGAGATTAGTATATTATAATTAATAAATGTATTTATTTAAGCTTCCATTAGCTCATTTTTGTTAGTATACAATATTAGTTCAATTTTATTTATAGATACATCTATATCTATGTAATTATTAAACAATTTATTTTGCTAATTTATTCATTCAATTTACTTCAAATTTTGTGTGATCCGGTTAAAATATGAAGAAATAAAATAAAATAATTGAATCAAGAGTATATTCATCAGAAACGTGATAGTGAAGATTGGCGCTTAAGGAACAATGTCGTAATTAATATAAATCTTCAAACGCTCACATCATGGAAGAGTATTAACCAAGACACAGTTGATATTGACAACAGTTTATTAATTAAATTATAACAAGAACTGTAGAACTTAAGTAAGTAACTTAACAGGCATAAATTAAACCTAAGTATCCTATTGGAAGTGATTAAATTAAGCAGCATTTACTTAATATTCAAATTGTTTATTATTGGAAAATCGTGAGTGTTTAAAGTGATCATGCCCAAACAGATTCGATATAATCTTATTAACGGAAAGTTATGGTCAATTTAGACACTCAAATGCTCGATGAAGTTAGAAATTGTAGAATACAGAGACATGCGTGGGCGTCTCACGAGCTACGAATGTCAATGAGGATTTGAAATGAAAAATTCCTTACAATCAGTGTCTTTAGATAGCAATAAATATTAAAAGCACTTTCGTGTTGGTATGTTAATTGAATAAACGAATATTTTAAAACATCTTAAAGTAATTAAGAGGAGACATATTGGATATACGTCTGTTGTATTCATTAAAACGGGAACGGTCATGGAGAATTAGTAACAGAAATGGCCACCGTTTTAAAAAGACACTTCTCTGCTAATAAAAAATAATAATATAATATATGATAATATGATAATATATTTCTACACTCACACCAATTATCTAGCCCAAATTAAGTATCTTTAAGAACTTGTGTTATAGATACTAGATAACGGACAAAAATACTTAATAATCTAGATATTTTCATAAATAAACTTAAATAAATATATAAACAACCATGACTCATGAACAAACGGTCCTGTTCATCACACTAACATTTGCACTACCAGGACTCGAACCCGGACCGCCCGAACCACTCCACCACGGCGGCCGAATAATTATGTATGTATTATTATTATTTTATTATGAGAGGGGAGGTGATAACAAATCTAATTATCTCAAAAGAATGGTGAGAAGAGCCTTAACGTTAGACATTAAGTTAGGTACACATCAAGTTACATCTAGCCAGTCGCTCTTGTAGTGCCTCCAAATAGTCTAAAAAATATTTGTCAGCTCATTACCTAGGTACTTAAACAGCGTCAAACTTTCAGTAAACCATCAAACATAAGCCAACAACCAGAGGGCAGAGACAAGTGACAAACGATACAAATCGTTTCTACGAGTAACAACGTCAGCTCTCAGAGCCGGCCCTCACTGTGTGACTTTGGTCACTGTGACTATTTTATCACTCTCGTGGAGTATATGGAGATGCACCAAATATCACCCACTTGATACCTCCATGTATATCCATGGGCTTGATAAGAGTAACGAAATAGTCACGGTGACAAAAGTAGCCAGTCGCACCTGCTCTAACATTCTCATGATGGTCGCCTTGTTTTTTTCTCAGTATTGTGTCAGTGTCATGCAATATGGAATAATTTTATTTTTGCGTTTACAAACGCGTAAATATTAATACTAGAAAAATGCACTGAAAAATATCGACTTGCCTGAGGCGGGACTCGAACCCGCATCTTCCGCAATCCGGGCGCTGCGTTGACCATTGTGCATTTTTCTAGTGTTATACAAATTAAGCGATCCTTTTCGTTAAGCGTTCAACACAATCGATTGGCCACTTGTCTAGGCCTAAAATCATCTAAAATCATCTCAGAAGCCCGGGTACCAACCAAAGAAAATAATAATAATCTATACTAATATTATAAGGAAAGATTTATATGTATGTAACGAATAAACTCAAAAAGTACTGAACTGATCTTAAACATTCTTTAACCATTAGAATGATACATTATTCGATAGTGACATAGGCTGTATTTAATTTTCGAAAAACTCCACGCAGACGAATTAGCGAGCGGAGCGCTAGTATAGTAATAAATCTATTTGAATTTTCGTAAGTAAGGCTCAGTAAAATATAATCCGGCTCCAAACAAAGTGCGAAGTTTCCTATTATAATAATTAGCTTATGCAATAACGTGTTAGTTGTAATTTCATAGCTTAGTATAACTGATGGGCTGTGGGCATAGTTACGATTATGACACCGCTTTAATATTGAGCATGGTCACATAATGATATATCATGAAGCCACGTAAGGTGAACTTGTTTAGTCCGAGAGAATTAATTGAGTTATAAATCAGCGCTTTGACATTCACCAAAGTAAATAGTAATTACCAAATCGCCGTTATTGTAAATGAATATATTTTTCGTTGTTTGTTTTTGCAATTTATTTCAAGTTCGTTTGTTTGAAGTTGGGTGGTGGTAGGTCTATCTCCATATTATCAAAGTCCACAATAGTGCTAATAGAATTATAGTGTTTGGACAGTTAGTAATCTCTCACAGGACAGTCTCTCAGTTCACTTACAATCTTCAAGGATCCCGATTAAAGTTTTAATGAGCTATTATCATCTGGAGCATGTTATAAGCCACTTTACTAGCCACCATTTTGTTGAAATATGTTGCCATAACAATAACCAAAATATATCAAAATTCCCCGTCATGATGAAAAAACCTTCAGAGAGATATGGTACACATGGTCTGCTCTCAAAATAACCTTTTTGTAGTATTGTCGCAATTTTATTGTTTTCCTTATGAAAACAGAAAAAAAAATTATAGTATGTGAAGGCAAGTGCGTGTACAAGAGATTATCTAATATTAAAAGCAACTCAATCAATCAATTCTTTATTTGCATACTAAGTGTAAAAACATGTAGGTGTTTGTATACGTACGTACGTATATTATATATAAATTAAACAAAGTACTATAAAAATTAAACAATAAGTAATAATATGTTCAGGTTTTCTAAGTGCACGCAAATTTTGGTAGAATCAAGAAAAATAATCATAATTATAAAGTCATATAATTTGCCATTATTAATCATATCGTCTACGAGAAACTTTCCCTATAATTTACACTGTCGCTGTAGACGGTACAGCTGCTCTAGTTCCAGCAAAAGATTGTACATAATCTGGACAGCCTACGTTTTTGGTTATTAAAGTTTCTTAAGAACACCGGACAAAATTACCAGTACTTAGAATAAATCTAGGTCGATTGTGCGCCTTCCATTATTCATGTCCGATTGTTCGTTGACGTAAAATCGTTAGCACTCTGAGTCATTATAAGAAATCTAACCGGTCAAGCCGCCGATTGTATAGATTTGTACTCAGATAAGATATAGGTTTGGTTGGCACGTGCTTTAGTGAATAGCTACGCATTTGGCCAGGACACCTATCGGGCATTACGTTTAATAGCTATTGAGTAGTAAAAGCGCCCAAAAATAACTGTTTACGATCCAGGTGCAATTACTTCCTATATAAAACTAGCTGTCCCAGCCACGCGTTGCTGTGGTAATTTCATACTACTGACCTATAACATTGTATCTGCAGTAAAAAAATATGACTACTTATCAAAATAAAAACTATGCTATCTCTCCAGTTGGATCAAACTGCACACGGTGTACAAATTTGATAAAAATCTGTTAAGTAGTTTAGGATACCATCGCGGACAAACAACGTGACACGTAATTTATGTATTATATTAAGATAAGTTAATATTTAAGAAGAATATTTAACAAGAATAAAATTTTTCTTACATAAATTTCTCCTCCGATACGATTTAGATTGAAGCAAGGATTTAACTCCATAACAATAATAAAGCAATTTTCCACGCCTAACGCCATAGTAACAAATCTTTTGTTGTTTTCCATCCTTAAAGAGTAACAAAGGTATTTCGGTAATACGCTTAAATTTTCAAGGGAACGGCCAGCTCGTTGGCACACTGGTCTCTTCTCGTCGTGGTCTGTAATAGATGGAGGACCAAAAACTTATCATCTCAAATTCCTAAGCACTTTGAAAGCACGATAACTGATCCTGGCTGTTACTGCAGGTCTATAATTTCACCAATCCACAATGGGCCGGAATGTTGTTTTGATCATAATTGGCAGATACACATAAGTATATTATACTTACCTGGGTCCTTTTCCTGGGCGGAGCCAATGGCGGTACGGGTAAGCCTCAGCTCAGTTTACGCAATCTGTCCTTCTACTTAAGGCCGCAGCCATCAAGAACACTGGTTCCCGTTGTTTTATTCAATGGGCTCGGTGGTGGCATGTAGGCACAAGGTGCTAGCTTCCATAGGGCGGCACTGCCCCCGTGACACCACTACGAAAAACTAAACCAGAGTTTGGATCCATCCGCCACCTCTGAGAGCAGAAGAGTATCTAGTGGCCGACCTCCCAGTTCAGCTCAAGGCAGTCTATCAGTTTATCGGCTTGTCCAACCCACGAACCAAGATCTGCTGGCCCTCAAAAGGGTCGTCACGTGTTCTGACGTCTGTCGTCTGTCCGCAACTAGACGTTGCCTAGAGTGTACCGCGGGGAGGTCTCAGAACATCCCACATGAAGTTTGCCCTACAATAATAGCAACCAATATCCTCGTTTTCTTTAAAATCTCCGCCGACGCTAAAGTTATCTGCCGCCAATAGCAATAGCAATTCAAGGAAAGATGCTTTTTCGTGCAAATAAAAATAAAGTTTATGTTCTACATGCTGCATAACATTTATTCAAATTCATTTGATGATATTACAAAGCCTTATTTACAACTGACGCTGACAAAGCCGGAGTGAATACACACTTTCTTAATAAGGATGTACTACTAACGCCCACGTCTTCATTTACCATCTGGCAAGATTATGCGGTGAAATATTTTACCTTTCCTTTCGAATATTATTGTAACATCAAATTAGACAAACACATATCAAACATAGGTAGAAAGTTTCTCTTTGCAGCCTATTAGCACTTGGTATACTAGGAATATTGCAAGTGTTAATAGGCTGACCTAATAAAAGCTTCACCACACCTTTCTTGAAGTAACCTTTCTATAATACCAATGCTTATCAATTTAAAAAGAATACCTTAATGATTACCACAGTAATCTGTAACACTTTAGTTTAGTTTGGCGAACGAGCAAGTTTCTGGGGGAGTCCTCAGTCCTAAAATTATCATCATATTTCGGTTTTATTTAGGAAGCCGAGGGGGGAAGTGACACTATGAAGATGACAATATCAAATAACATTATCACTTAAATTGCTTAGTGCTATTCTCATTACGAGTTGTGTCTGAAACTTTACGCGATACAAACGATTATAAGTTACTTGATACTATTTACATTTTGCCATAAAGTTGACCATATTACCATTATTTTTATAATTAAAGCAAACTTTATCGAACGTTGCATCTTGAAAGATGTTTCTCCATAAATCTTAGCTAATTGGGGCAACGAGGTAAAATATGTAAATAAAAATAAAAAAATTACAGACACACACACACTCAAACATTAAATTATTAGTGCTGGACTTAGAAGAAATAATCAACAAGGATTTAGGTTTAATTTGACATCGGGGACAATGGGATGCATCGATTAAATCGAACACATTTCTAAATGGAAAATACTAGTTTTTCCTTTCTATTTCCTTCAATTTGCAGTCGTTAGTTTAAATTAAACGTGGCAGTCTTTCCACGTTAATATTTATAGAGCACTGGAATAGTCGAATAGTCAATACAATTTCACTTTGATATCGACCAGTCTCAGTGGACGTTACGTGTCTACACATTTGTTTGTTGAAGGACGAAATCGATCCTACGCTTCTGAAAGTATATGAATTATGATAGAAGTTAATACTCTTGGATTATTATGTAGGGACTAGACGCGCAAATTATAAACATGGTAATTATCGAAACCTTGATTCGATGATTCGGTCGCCTTTTTCTGAGCGAACTGGTTCCCCGCGTCGTCGTCTGCTAGAAGATCCTGTGTGATTGGGAGGACTTGGGGATCAGGGAGCTACATCCAATTATTGACTTCCCATTATAAGATGCTCCTCTAACGCTGATGATCTGTCTGTTTTTAACAGATGCGATAAATAAATAAAAAGAAAATGTACATATAGTTTCTTGCTATGTTAAAAAACATTCTAAAATATCATACAGATTGGATAGGGGTAGTAGACGGTTACTCCATTTGTATGTAGACGGTGCTCGCCACGCAGGAGTAGTATCCATAACACAAGTTCTTAAGAAGATAGTAATCTTCATAAAAACTTGTGTTATGGGTACTAGATAACGGACAAATATACAAATTATTCTAGATATTTTTATAAATAAACTTAAATAAATATATAAAGAACCATGACTCGTGAACAAATGTTCGTGTTCATCATTTGGAACCCAGGCCACTTCGTGTGTAGACAGAGTTATGACTACTCCACCAGGACGGCGTTGACATAAAAATACACATAGCTCGACATTCAAAAGATTTGCGAAAAAAATTTATGATGTTCAATTCATTAGTAATCTAGTTACTACTGTTATACAGTACCGCTCCGCTATAACAGAAAAACGATTATTCAAATATGAGTCTATACACGCGCATTGAAAGTACATTTTACAAAGCAAGACCACATTTGAAAGTTCAGTAATGTTGTGCTTGGTATGTGAGAAAAAATTATTTTACATAATATATATTTCTACACTATTTTTTTCAGTAATATTCGCATTATTGTAGGTAGTCAAAAATGGTAAAATATGTTTACATAAACTTAATTCGTTTGCAATAGGATTAATGTATAACATTCACACTAGTAACTTACGTGTAGTTTTGTGACGTATTTTGTCTAGTTCATGAATAAAATAATTGAAATAAATATAAGCTACCAATGTTTCTCGACTCGAGTCCAGTGCGCGTGGATTCATGTCTCATTATCCAATCATCTTTTTCTTTCTGAGTATCCATCCATCAATCTCATCCAATCCACAATTAGGTTCAATTAATCTGATTTCAAAAGGTCAGCGGAGGCCTTCGGGTTTAATATAATAATATAATGAGAGCTGGTTCTTTAAATATTTAATTACGTCCCGCCAAATATAGGACTGTAAAAAATTTACAATTTTATGTAACATTACAAGTTGAGGTAATGTTAAAAGCTGTCAAGAAAACTTCTATCTTTATTATTTTGGTATCATAATAAGAATTAATTAAGTTAAAGTCGAGGAAGGGCACAGTTGACTAACAACAACAAGATGACAGCCAAATAACACTACATTTTTCAGGTATTTTGGTGTAAGGTTGCCAGAGCTCTACTGGGTAGGGAAGGGCACTAGGGTTGGCACCGTACGAGTGTCACGTCAGGATTGCAAGCGTCTATAGGCTATGGTGACTGTTTACTATCAGGCAAGCCTTATGATTTGCCTGCCAACCAATAAACGTAAAAAAGTAAGCCATGAAAAACGTTGATAATCTAAGTAATAGAAGAATATCGTACATTTCACGTGAATTCAAAGTGATTTATTATTACTATTTCTTTCCATCTCTCATATGTACACTGTACAGTACAGGCATGCGGCAAAACTAGAAGTTTACAGCAATGAATGTCTTATTATCAGTACGCTCTACGTAGCTCAGACCAAACAATTGAGACTGCTAGAATGTAATTACCCGACTGCAAGGAAAGGGTTATGTTTTTCGCGCTTATTTTGTATGTATATTTGTGATATTCTTTATTACCTTATATGTTTCAAACGGCTGAACGGATTTCTATAATTAAGGTATCTTTAGACAGCCCAAGTGTTCTTAAGTAAGTGATGTTAAAAAAACTATTATGAGAAGCGAAAAAAAGTTGAAATATTGTTTTTTTTGTGTTTGGCAAGTTTAGTTAAATAAAAACCCTGTCATGGAATTTTTTTCCATGTTTTTCGGTTTTCTATTTAATTTAGTATCAATTTCAATCATAATGAAAAAAAATGTTTCTTTAGAATTCATCAATATGGTTATCAAATTAAAGGGCTTATCATAAGGATTATAAAAAGGTATATCATGACCGTATTACATAAAACACTCAAAAGATAAAAATAAATAATTAAAAAAAAAGTAATAAAAAACCCGCCTGCATAAAAAGACTGAAAAGATGGAAACGTTTCCATCTTCTAAAACATATTGATGGTAGTTTTTAGAACTTTTGTTTAACATAGTAATTTATATTTCTGCACAACACTTCGTCACCCGATTAAAAGAACGTTAACTAAATCAAACTATCGATTACTCGGTCCCATTGAAAGGCAATACTCGAGAGCTGGAGTACAAAGCTTACTCGCCAGTTGGATGTCGAAACATCGTCTTATTATCTAACAGGCAACCGGTTTGGCAGCAGGGCCCTCGGTGTGCTGTATCGCTGGAACTATTTTCGAATGCTTTGACGTCGAGATAATTGACAAGCTCAGTTTTGATGTGATATGTCATTAGAGTTACCAGCGCCGGCGATCATTGGTACATTTTTGGAAGCTGAGAATATCGGTAATCGATTTCTCGTTTCGATTTAGAAAACTGAAGTCGATTAATTTTATAAATGGAATAGGATTTTAGAAACGATTGAAGTCATAATAGTGTCATGTTGTGATCGTAAAATTTTAAATTACGTTGGAATGTTGGAATGTGCTGTAGACATAAATTTACTGTATTAGATAACATCAGAAGACACAGAAAAACTAAATTTTGAATCATTTGTACAATGAGCGGCCTTATTGTTAAGAAAGATTTCTTTGCATCCGAAGTTCATAACTTAAGAAGTCAATTACGGTCTTACTACAAAAGTTTCTTAAACGTTTAAAGTTAGACATTGTTTTGTCTCGTTTTGTTGACAGCAAATAGAGACGTCATCATTTTTAAACAAAGTCTAAATTTAAACAAATTTTTGTAGTAACACCGTATATGTTTAATAATATAAGTACTATATTTTCAAAAGCTTTACAATTACCATTAATATTTGATAGCAATAATGTTAAAGTAGCCATGTGATGCCGGCAGAGTAGAATAAGCTGCCGAAGAATATTAGAGTTTTGCCTATTGAAATTTTTTAAAAAACTGTATAAACTTAATTATATAAAAATATTATTACAAAATAAATGATCCAAATGCGTGGGAGTAAAATCTGCGAAATTGTAAGCTGTGGGGTTTCTTTTGCCATTTCTTCTCCATCTCAGCACAATAATTATTACCTATATAAGTAAAATAATTATTTTGACCCGAAATGGTGATAGGGCTTTTGACGATTTAAAAGTACGTATCAAAGTCCATTTATATAAAGAGGTTTTTCGTTTCATAGAATTAGCCATGTGATGCCAGCAGAGTAGAATAGCATCATCCCATATCCTCCAATGGGTGTTGTAGAAGGCGGCTAATGGATCCGCAAAGGGGTATTGATCACCTTATACTCCGTCCACCAATCCGCATTGGGGAAGCGTGGTGGACTACTGCTTAAACCTCCGATGCCAAGGAGAGGCCTTGTGTCGCAACAGTGGGTCGAATTATAAAGGCTGTTATGATGAATGTCAAAGTTTCATAGTTATATAAATATAAACCTTATACAATTCTGTGTTTCCGTTACTCCTATATCTTGCTTCCAATTGTTGTAGTTTTTAACAATTCGTAAACCTTATCTTCATTGTAATAAGAAACACTAATAATATAAATTCTAAACGTTTCTATGAGACGAAAAACAACACAAAAAAACTATGATGCGCCCGTGAGTATTAAAAAGTCGTTATAATAATTAATTCTTCTCACTGTTTAAGATATATTACTACAGAACGAGTTTTTCTCGTGAATTTACCTAACATATTACGAGGCATTAATAAAAAGGCATCTGTAATTACATTATGTAAATTAATTTTTGATTCATTTCAATAAAAAAATAAAGAATTTAATATTTATCGCTTCCATGTTTCATACTCGTATATAACCCATCACGGACACTTGATAGTTCTATTAATTACTTATTTTTCACCCAATACTTTAGTAATGGCTCCATTATTTATAATGAGGTGTAAATAGCTGAGGCTAATACTGTATGTATGCTTAGAAATAAAATTTACGACTGTTAATTTTGTAGCATTAATGATTGCGTTAGTATGAATGCTTTTAGAACTTTCAGTTGTAGAAGGCGCAACAATGAAATTTCTAATGTATCTTCACCGCAGCGGAAAGTGGTGTAATGAAAGTTAAAATGTGACAATAAGTGAAGATTTCTCCATGTATTATAATGGAAACCATGCCAATTTTATTGTAAGCAATTAAGTTTAGATTAATGAAATCTGGCCAACATCGAAATCACGAGTCGGAACCTAATGATCAAAACTCAATACATAACATAAAACTAATAATATCAAAAATTTAAGTTTAATGGATTTATCTTCAAAAATGACGAACTTCCATACTAAATTTCATCCCTTACTTGATTTGTATGTTTGTAACTAATAAACTCAAAAATTACAGGACTGATTGTGATAAAATTTGGTATAAAGATTTATTGAACGTTAAAAAAGGACATAGGTTAACTTTTGTTGTGAAACAAGATTTGAAGTGGTTGAAATAATAATTTTGCATGGAAGTTGGTTATTTCTGAAGATAAAGTTATGAAACTTAGGCACATGAAACTTAGGCACTTTAGGCACTTGATAAGAACTAAATTAGAAAAAAATGCGACCTGCTGACCTACTGATTTTTTTCAGTGTATTTTTACTAGTATTAAAAATATTTACGCGTTTGTTAACGCAAAAGTTAGGGTTGGTGTCAACTATACCAATACCTACAGCATTATAGTAACATATCGTACAGACTTAGTAAATTGAGACCAGGGTAAAGATAAAAAGATCGTCCGTATCTTTACGAAATTCATACTTTAGAAAAGCTTTTTTCTCGTAAAGCATTAAGTGTAAGACGGGCGTCGCGTGACAGAAGCCGTTCATTGGTGTTATGATTGCGTAATATCTTGATGACATCGTAGGCGGCTGACAATATTGTAGTGTCTGAAAATTTCACAATCTTCGGAGCGACGACTTCTAAAATATTTTGGAATAAGTTAATATTATGTTTGTATTTTTTTTTTACATCTTAACAAATTAAGGCTTTAAACATCTAATTATAATAATATTCTGTAAGTTATATAAAATATGTAAAGGTAATGACAGTATTAACGGTGTTGATTTCAATAGGTAAAATTAAAATATTATCATATATATAGCAAAATCGAGTATCTTGGGGAGAATTTAAAACAATTGCTCAGTGGTCTCTTACTTGCGCAATAAAAATTATAGGTAGGTATATTCAAAAGCCAGTATTTCATTATGGAAAAAATGAAACAATCAATTAATATTCTCTAAAAAGTTAAATTTAAATCATATTAGAAACAATTTAAGGCTATAGGTATTTAAATTCCTCACTTCAAGTAGCCAAACATTAAATTGATATTTAGCCAGAGTACTCCATAATTTCTGTACCTACTTCAAAGAAATTTAATAAATTATCATTAGCAATTTTCTCCTAAATCCAGTTACACTTTGATATTTAACAGCTTGATGAGTGTATTAAATATTACAGTCCGTTATAGAAAAATGCAAAACGGATCAGAAAAAAAATTGTAAGTCACAGAATTTTAAAAAATAATTGGTAATTTACTCTGGATAAAGTTACTTGGTGTATTTTAAGCAAACACACGATGTGAATAAGTGTGTACACTTAGAAACGACACGTACCTAATAATCAACAAACATTAAGTAATAATAGTGTGCTAAGTTATTTGCTCCAATGCTCCCACACTCTTTACGTAGTGTTTAATAAACAGAATCTTCCGTTTTTACGTAATCGAAAAATATTTGACTAGCCAGTTCACATGTAGGCGCCAATCCAGTTGAGGTCTACGGCCTTTAATGTCATGTCATAGTAATAGCTTTCTTATCGCCTTAAAATTAGATGAAGGTATTAAGAAACAGGTTGATCTTGATTTGATTAAGTAGTTGACAAGTGGAGGAAATTATGTTGGTAGTGATATTTAAACAGTTACAAAATATTGTACGCTACATAGCATTGATCAAATGCTTGCGGGAATCGCGATTAACAATGGGCGCTCAGCACAGAGATGAGAATTCCACTATTTCGTGTTTATAAAGAAAGAATAAGTGTATGGGCTTTATGCGTGTAGAAATGGTATAGCTAGCTAGCGAATACAATAGTGAAATACTTTGGCAAACGCCGTTGAGCTCATTTAAAGAGCATGCTAGACTTATTCTCGTGTTGAGCTACCAACGCTTCTAATATTCACAAGAGTTAAAACCAGCATAATGATTCCATGACATCGCGTTATGGTAAATTTCCATTATCCGATATCGTCAATAGAAATACTTCCCGAACTAAAATTTAAAAGAACTCTTAATATCCTGTAGACGGGTATCCGGTTAACAATAAAAAGAAGTTTACCAAGAATTTGGCGCAATAACCAAAGTGCCACATAAAATACTTTTTCGTCAACGCTATAACTTAAGATTCTCTTGTTATTGCTCTTTTAAGAAAACGCTGCCAAAATTACAATGAATAGGAAAGCGCTGAAAGCGATTTTAAGGTTTTAAAATTTCTTCAATGAAAATTAATCTTTATGCCATGCTAAACTTAGATACTATATTGACATTAGAATGAATAGAATATTAATAGCTGTTGGGTTTGCTACTTTTTTGTCATGTAGATAAAATTTATTAGTTTTTATCATATTGAATCCATCTAAACTTACCAATACACTTACAATAGACTTTTATTGGTAAATACTATATCGTATCGCTCTGGTAATTGACGCCGTCGTGATTGAGTGGTCAGTATAGCTGCCTACACATCAAGCGGTCCGGGTACGAATCCTGGTAGCGGCAAATATTTGTGTGACGAACACGAATATTTGCTTGCGAGACATGGTTGTTTATATGTTTATTTAAGTTTAATTATAAAAATATCTAAAATTATTGTGTATACTAAAATGTACTTTGGGCTAGATAATTGGTGTGAGCGTGGAGATATATATAAAAAAAGGTTTACAAAATATTTTACCGTTCTGGTTCACAGCCATTATGCTCAACCAACACGGCCTCGGCTGAATTACGCCTTAACCTACAGCCCCCTGTTTAATCAGCAGCCTAGCTCAAACGTACAATCAACTATTAGGCATCACAACTATTTTTTCTGAGCATGTTCTGTAACAAATTTCTCTGGAAAGTGATGAGAATGTAATGAATTGATATAGAGGGCGAGTAAGACGGAAGAAAAAATGAATGGATTATTGTTGATAGATGTTAATATTATAATCTTTCACAAAAGAAGGGTGTAAACGTTGAGATGACGGTAGAAGAAAACATATTACGATCCCAAATTAAATAGACAACAGGACATGGTCTAGCTATCTATTTAAACAAATGACAGCCATTCAGAAACTCAGCTTTACTAATTGTATGAAGGTATGTTAACAAACATCGAATAAAACCATATTCTAGGAAACTTTGTCACCAGACGTTTTATGTTACCCTGTGACTCGTAAAGTCATTTAGTCAATGTCAAGTGTTGCGTGCGGAACTTATAACACTATACAGAAGACTGACGAGGTTTACTCAGAAAGGGCAATTTGAGTACGAATCATGCTACAACGAAATAGAACTGACCTTTATTAGGAACAAAAGCTATGACGCAACTAGTCAGATGTTATCAGATTAAAACAAATGGTGATAAAGATGAAAAACCCTTGGAAAAATTACTTTGAACTCTAGTATCGTTTGCCAAGTAAGCCCAATTCCGAAATAGTAAAGCATATTTTTAAATTATCAGCACTAGATATTATTAAATTACGTCAAAGTAGATTACAGTAGAACCTTGGCAAAGTAAAGGAAATTACATGTCTACTGACTTTGTCAGGTCAACAAACATTTGACAAAGTTCAACCATGTGTCAGAATTATTTTTCTCGACAATACTTACATACATACAATCATGCTCATAGTCCCAAGAGGGGTTGAGCAGAGCCATAGGTAACATTTGGTTACACAAGAAACGAAATCTGGCAGTATGGGCCATGCAGTGCGTCCAAATAGTGAGTCAAAAATGCAAAAGTCAAAAAATCTATTTATTGTACATTTTTTTCAAATACTCGCTATTTGTATTGCAGAAGATTAAATTTGCTACAATTTCTGTCTAATTTTGTATACCTACTTATAGCTTTGACCATTTTCGAGATAGAGGGCAGAGAACGCACTGTGTTTAACTATTTAGAGCAGGGATTCCCAAAGTGGTCAAACTGGGATAATATTGCCATAATATGGCAATATGATCCACATATTATGTGAATTTTTATGTAACCGAATGTTACCTGAAGCTCAGCTCGACCCTTTTTGGAATTGTCAGTGTGATTATATGTCTATAAGTACGTATGTATTAAAATCATAATTTTCTTAAAAAAAAAATCCATTACGTTTATTGTTATGTATTTTACATTTGAGAAAATTTTAATATTTTTTTATATTTATTTTCTTACAAACTATATGCTTAGATGTGAATTACCTAATGTATCTCTTTTAACACCCAAATACAGTAGTTTGAAAGACTATAGACGTATTTTGCAAAGTTTTAAATAATGTATCCTCAGGAAATTGGTGTATTATAGACGTATTAATGATATTTACCATGCATTTCCAATATTTCTGTGGAAAAAAATAAAAACCCAATTTGACCCAAGTTAATATATTAATTTCAACTACGTCCAAGTTAAGAACCATCGTTCCAAAACACCTGCATCATTAATGAAATCAATTGACATGACAGGTGTGGGGTAATGTTCTATTGAAAGCAGCCATTCACAATACTTTATGTAACTTTCTCTATAAAATAGGACGATTATGAACAATTCAAAGCATCATTTCTATTACTATTATCTATAATGTCTTATCAATGTTAATTAGGGCATCACTTAATACGTAGGTATATACCATATTATTTATAAGTCCTATCATGACTTTCTAGTAAGCTCAGAAAAAAATCATATCAAAATGTAAATAAACTTGTAACGCATGGATGTATGCGAAGAGAACCCATAAAGATTATATCAATACATGAGTAATTCGAGTTGAAATTCAACTCACGATTTTCTCGCGACTCGTTCAGTGCTTGCTTAGGTTTTTCAAATAACTTTTTCGTTATTAGGAAGTCGCCAAGCATCGGGAAATAAATTTACTATTTTTGGAATAGTAGGTACGTAAATATAAAATTAACACTTGACACGCTCGCGTAAATTATTTAGTCCGAATTGATTATTACTTAAAACTCGTGCTACGAATAATAGATCGATGATTATGATTAATGTACATAGTAAATATATTTCAATAAATAAACTATACAGTTATTTAAGCAAACGTGATTTATGAATATGGGTATGCAGATGCTCCTTACACAAACATTTTGTGTCTACTATAGGTTTCAAACTCGGGAACTGTGTATGTGTGTAGGCTGACATACTAATTACGCCACCAAGATGGCCGTCGTCTCTATAATCTATTAGTCTGAGTTATATTGAATGCAGTCTCATTAAACGAACATGACTAATTTAAGATTCAATTCAATAAACAATAAATTATATTGATTTACTAGCTAACCCAGGAAACTTCGTTCTTCCACATCTTTTTTTTCTTTTTAGCGGTATGAAATATACTTTACAACAACAGAAAAAAAATCGTTTGAGCCGTTTTGGGGGATTGCGATCACAAACACGGTGACACTAGATTTTTACATATTAAAATGTAAATATGTTTATTTAGCGTAAATAACTAGTTCTGGCTACTGTATACTTACAAAGATCTAATACTCGTTCATAAAAGAAATTATTCTGAGAATAATAATTTCTCAAAGTATTTTATTCTAAAAACAACCAATTATACTAATAGGCTAACAAATAAACGTGGATCTACCGTTCATAGAAGAAATATTGTAAATAAAATAAGAAAACTATTTTCTATTTGGTAAGTAGGTACTAGGTACACTCAGAGACTGTTCAGGAAATTTCCTGAATATTTTAATTTAGTAAGGATTTTTTTGTTAAGATGTATTATGACTTTCTATTATCTTTTTAAAAATCAGACAAAGAATAACTTAAATATCACAAAGCATAGTAATGCCAAAATCGTGAAGTGAAGTTCGCTTTAACTTGCAGTTTACCGCCCACGGAAAGTTACAAAAAGTGATAACAAATTATTAGCAAATTGCTTTGCGACCGTTCTGTCAATTTAATTCTAACTTATTTTCGTTCAATTCTAATAGCTATCAGGGCATAATCGATCTGTCATTTCACACAGCTGTGTATAATATTAAACGCCACTGCGAACAACTGACATCAATTATTGGCGCAAACGTAAAATGCAATCACAGATATAGCTGTTCTATCTCGAATACTTACAACATAATTGTTCGGGCTTGGTATTTCTCGCATTTGATGACATACTAAGTTCAAACGGTGCGCCGGCGCCGCTCAGACCAAGTCCACGTCTATTAAATTTAATTTATTCTCCATTTGACATGTCGCATGTCGATAAGTTATATCAATAAGGTATTTATTCTAGCTGCTTATATGATTTCTATTGTTCAAGGCATTTCACAATACAATGCCAGTTTTGGGTTATCAAGACTTTATTAGCTCAAACGTGGCTTTCGACACATTAATTCATTTCTGTGAAAAAATACAAAAATACAATCTGATCGACTTTAAGCTTGAATAAAACTATTGTGTAACAATTCAATGCAGAGAAAATGTTTAAATTCAAACTTTTGCGATATACATATTGGGACCGTTGTAAACATTACCCAACAGTGCTGCGAACATCTCAGATTAAGATATTCATGCTAAAAAGAACATCATAACTACTTAATATTAGTTTAACATACATAAATGGTACACACATGAATGGTAATATGAAAATTATTAAAATTAGTCGCACGCATAACCGTTTTGTTTTGAAATAAGAATAATAAGGGAGATAAGAACAATACATGGAAGTTGCTTTTGAAGAGTAAGAAAGAGGTCACGATAAAAAAAAGTTATCGATTCTCAACCATATGCGGACGATTAGAAGGTAAATTATTTATAAGCAAGCCGCCACTATCCGATTCGCGTTACAGTCATACGGGATAACTCATTCGGATGCCCTTAAATGGCTGCCGCTCAACTATTACAGATCAAACCAATGAAACCTGAGAAATGCAGACCAACGTCATATTTTTGTCACCAATAAATAGTGATCATTTTATTTACGCGTTGCGCAATGTCCGTAGTGGTATTTGATACGTGACGCAATTTATAAAGCAGAAAGTCGATATGAAATAACTTAGCTAAAAGAAACTGCGCGTATCAATGGAGATTTACTAGTTTCATAGAAAAAAGGTTGACGATTTATGGGAATAAGTGTGAAAAGTCTAGTGATATTTTTAATGCGCTTCCTTGCCTTCTAAGGAGCTTACACGTAATAATGTTCATTTCAAACTTTTCTTTTAATAAAATATTGAATTCAACGCTGCGAGTCTTGTCGCCAGCCGTTTGAGGGAAAGCTGTTTTTAGATTTACGATCAAGAACGGTAAATGTATCACTATTTCTGGAAGATGTAGAATACTTTTATGGGCTGGCGTATTGGTTCGTGACTTTGCACAAGGCCCTAGTTATCTGTTATGATATTGGAAGCAATATGTCTCGACTCGGGATCTGATAGGGACGTAATCTCTCTACCATATCGGCGAGGGCTTCGGACAACACACTTATTTATTGCATTAAGGATTTTTAAAGCCTATTTAAGGTCCGTCTTTTGTCGGTGAGCGCCCAGAGATGTTTTAGGAAAATATATAAATAAAAATGACTTTTTAACGACAGCGCCGAAGCAAAGCAGGAATGTGTTTTGCGAGTTCCATCTATTCATAAATTTATTTCTTAAAATATTATTTATGTTATTTATAATTTCTCATCTATCTTGCTGGTGGACTTACTCGTACGACACTCAAAAATTAATAATTATTAAATGTAAAATTGTTTTGGCATAAAATATCTATGCTTCCATAGTGGTTTAATTTCTGAGTACAGAAACTTAAGGCATCCATGTTTTTGTAGTACCAGATTTGGGTACATTTTTTTGAATAAATTTTAAGTAAATTAGCCATGAATTGATTAGCGCTTCTCTTATTTTACCCTTTACCTGTTCTGCTCCAAATTTGGCTAGCTAGCTGTTTAATACGTTTTCATATTGCACCCTTATTGATCATCTCAACATTATTACCGTTCTGTGTCATGTTATCTTTTGCATCTTTTCTTCGGTCTTTCTCTCCTCTGTATCCATCCACATTCTCACTACTATTGAGTTAAAAAAATACATTTGTTTATTGTATTTTTACAATTTTGAATACTACGTATCACTTTAATAGCACTGACCTCCATAAAGTCCTTGAAACTATTTGTCCTTCAGCGTCAAATATTATAGAAATCGAAGTATTACAAGAATCAGGTAATAAATATTTAAAATTGAACTTGTAAATTACAAAAACATTAAACATGACTATGGAATGTACATTGCTATGTGTGAGGAGGTCAATTGTTAAAGTGAAGCAACTACGTGCACGTTGGGTAGTTGGATGGGCGACGATTTTTTTATCTCGTTCTTCCTTGCACATTTCGGAGAGTAATGCTGCTAGTACCAGCGTTAGTGGCAGTCGTAAAAAATAAGGCATGTTAAAGGCATGAAATAATGACTTGTGAAACTAACAAAAGGGTAAATTACACCATGAACTACATAAACTTTTTATGAGAGCATTTTTTTGAATTGTCTTCTTTATGTAGATCCGGGGCTATGAACTAAACATGCGACAAGAAATGACGACATATAATCCGATTAACAAACGCACACATAATTGCTTAATTTTTACGCCCGTAACACTGAACACACAATAGAACCCCTTCGACGCATCTTCACCAAGTTCCAGGTTTAATTTGATGCGGCATGGTGTTTACCTTCATGGTTCAATTTAAAAAAATATTATCTAGAAGATAACAATTTACTTCCAAATCATTGGAGATCAGATCAATATGACAAAAAGTTTGAATGATAAATCAAACTTGATAGTTTATTTTTTACTATCGATACATCAAAATACGACATAATCTTTTAAAAATTCTTTTGTCGATTGATATATTGTCTTCCGATCGTATCAAACTCAAATTCAAAGTTTCTTTATACATTTAGGTACAATTTACACACGTATGAAAGTAAATTTTGATGTTTCGGTTCAAGAATCTAACATATATCATTGGTCAGATCATGAAACGCCACAACTAGATGGCTACTGAAACATAAAAATCTCGACCACTAGTCGAGTGATTAGCGTAGCTTTTATGACCAAGCGGGGTTTTGTGGGAAAGTCCAACTTCTTATGCCTGCATTACTATGTGATCAGTAGGCTTAAGCAGATCTCGATCGACCCAGTTCAACGACTGGCCTACGACATAATAATTTCCATCAGCAACTTCATGCTTATAATGCAGATAGCCAGTACAGAAATCAGCTTAGTAATTGTTTCCCGATGACATTTCGTAAGTGGATCGTGAGTCCTCGCCGCTGACCGCACGTACACGCTGTCTCTGATAGAGATACGCACAACGACAGTATTGGAAATTGATTTCGATTTACCAACACAAAAGCTCGTAAGAGATAGACAATTTTATTATGGCAATTTCATTTATCTAAGCTAAGGCAGGCGATGGGAATCGACCTAGAAATGGTTTCCGTACTTATTGCTATACCGACATTTATCTTAAATAGTTTTATGGTCAAATGGTTTTATACTACTAAAGCTGACAGTGTTTAAAGATTTACTAGGGATTTTTATCAAGGCAACTAACTAGGACGAACTACCCAAACTCTTAGTCAACAGATCTCTTATGAGTGGAGATCTTACTGCCGCTTTAACTCTCCAGAGAATTCAAGGAAGAAGGAGGAGTGCCACTAAGAACTCGGACCTTAGCAAAGATGTGACGTGGAGGAATGCGAGAGAAATGCTCGTATACATGTCTGTACTTGGTATAGCGTGAAGTGTGCGAACCGTGTCTTCTCTTTACATGAATATGAGAGTGCCGTAGAGTTGTTAAATTAGTCCTCATGTTTAAATTCAGAGTCTCACCTAAAGGATCATTAAAAGTACGACTTTAGAAGATTATTTTTTTGGGAAGAAGCATAAATAAATCTTGCAAGTAGATGATGTGGTGAACATTGACGCACGTTTTAAAATAAGTTGTAATAAAAACCGAGACTATGGAACGGAGAAGATCCTTCCTTTCCTTCCTACCCTGCTCCCAATTTATTTGGGGTAGGTGTATGCCTTTGATATCGACAATACTGCTATAGGATTTGGCATTTGATTTTTACAGCCAGCCTTGTTCCTGACACCAACCCTCCTTGGGAACGACTGCTATCTTTCGACAGCAGCCGGCACGACCAGCTTAACGTAACTTACGAAGCACGGAGGAAAATAGAGTTGAAATATCTTTGGTCACCCATCCGAGTACCGACCGCGCACTTGGTTGCTTAACTTTCGTGATCATTACTAAGAACGCTTGACCGCGGCGCCATCTACCTCCTTGAACGAAGGAACGGAGGTGATCATCATTATCATATCTGCCAAGGACATAGGCCTCCCCAAAGGATCTCCAACCCGAACAGTCCTGCGCTGCCCGCATCCAGCGGCTTCTTGCAACCTTAACCAGATCGTCGGTCGATCTCCTGTTGCGCAGCCGCCATTCGAAGGCCTTTCCGCCCAATGACCGGCAGTCCTCCTCGCAATGTGTCCTGCCCACTGCCTCTTAAGGAGAGGAGGTTATTATATTTATTTTTAATTCCACTTACCCAAATCGTCCCAAAAAGCCTCAAGCCAAAGATATTCCGTGACAAGTCGGTATAAAATTCTATAAATATCAATTTTGAATGTATGTAGAGATTACAAGAATTTTTTATAGGGATACAAATCAAATTTCCTATACATATTGTCAGGAAGAAAACGAGCGATAAATTTGTTAAATGCACGACGGCGACGATGGGAAATTGATGTTCCGCTTACATTGTGGATTTAATTAATTTCGCAACAAAACAAAGCCCGTAAAATATTCAGGCGAGTGAATAACCGAAGGGATTCATTTGCATATAACGTACGCGGGTCAAGACTTAGGACCTGTACACACATGCAAGATTTCTAAGGAAATAAAATAGCGAGTATCACCAATGACTTGTCGAAGACTAACATCTACAAAAAACCATTAGTTTTAATGACTAAATTAAAATACCGTGAGAAATAATATTATTTATTGCTATGTTGCTCAATGTTATACTCTATCACCAAATGTAACACACAGTAAGCCCTTTGAATGAGTATGTTTTATTTGAGCTTCTGGGTATAAGCGTCGTGAAAATATTTATGCAAAAATAATAGCAAATAAACAATCAATATACACAGCAGTGCAAGGATTCCTGGTTTATTTAACTACGTCTGAATGCACTTATTTAGTACTTAATATAATAATAATAATAACATTTATTTTCTCATCATCAATTGGATCATAGATTTCAATAACCTTTCTTCTTCTTCGGGTTCAAAGTACGCGAAGGATCTCATACAGGTACCAAGTAATAAATTAAGAATTAAGAATCAAAATTATAAGTAGATAAGAAAAAAATTCTGAAATTAATATTCTTTTATAAGTTTCGAATATTTTACAAACAGTAAATTTCGCACTTGTGAAAATGACCTAACCTGCTTTGTCGTGTGTGTGGTCCTTAGTTACCATAGTAACGAAGTTAACGTGGTCAAGACGAATCACTTTTAAAGGGCTTGGTTGGGTATTAAATTAGGCCACAGGTTAATGACCTTTAGGCATAGATTAAAAAGTTTCCTTGGAAGCTTTCAACAACTTCTCGTAATGTACCGAATTCACAACTTTATACTAGTTTTGACTAAATATACCTAAGTCAACCAAATGCAAGTATTTGTATCAATATCAATTATATCAATGTCGTTGACGTAGCGTATTGACCTCCACTATTTTAAAATACACATATGTAACAAGCACACTATAACCCAACTACGGAAAAAAGACCCTTCGGTTTAAAGGACTACGCGTGCTGGTTTAAGGTTTCACTTACTTAGAAGATCTGAGGGTGTCACCGACAAACTGTGGCTACCATTCCAACGTGAACTAAGAAATTTGGCTACTCGTTTCTCTGTTGCACAATCAAGAAATGGAATTCACTGCCAGCACACGTGTTCCATACTTATTACACTCCTGAGTTATTCAAAAGAGGCGTGAAGAAGCACCTTGCAGGTCAGCAAGGCGAGGGTGACTAGCGCGGCGGTTTATATCTCGCACTAGCTATCTCCGTATTTGAAATTGACTTCTGCTTACCATCACACATTTTTACAAAAAAAAAATCCCATCTCATTCCTTAAATTGATTAAAATCGGGGTTTACAAGGTAAAATCGACCACTAGCCTATGTTATCATTACCATAATAACGTTTCAACCGTACGGAGAAACATACGTAAATACAAACATACATCCATACATAGACTGCTAAAATCATAACCCTTCCTATCGGTTTCGCATAATCGGTAAAAGAAGCGTTTATTTTACAAAAAAGTAGGAAAAATAATGGTATATATAATATACGTTGTCTGAGATACGAATAAAGCCAAGTAAAAAGAAGTTATCAAAACCGCAGATCTCGATATTTAGATATTAAGATTAAATAAAAACGCGTCTTAATGTTTCTCTAAGAACTTTGTAACTAACGCAACTCTTTTTAAGCGTGCATAACCTTGTAAAAATCAATGGGAATCGTTTTTTCATTCTAAGAGACACATTCCACAACCGTTGAATCGTTTTTAACTTATACGGTATCATACTAGGAATACAAAAGTAACACATATATGTAATTCAGTTGCTAACTCCTAAAGAGACTTCCCATAAGGCCTCTATTTTATAAAGTGTGAATATTTGATAGCTGTCAACAAGGTAACGTGTGTGGTCTAAAGTCGTGAAACGGAGCTATCGTGGTCAGACGAATCGTCTTAACTGATGGGCAGGCCTAATTGTCGGCGAAGACGGCGCCGACAACGCAGCTAAATGTCATCGTGTGACCGTTAGTTTTTCTTATCAGATCCTTTTCCAATTACCATTAACAAGGCAAGTTTGTGAATCGGAATGTTTTATGTCAAAGCCGCCTCCGTATTTCATTGAAGTTATGGGCATTTATTTTCCGATGATGGAGTTACTGCTGTTAGGTCATCGCTTGATAGATTTAGAGATAGACTATGAATGATGCGTTAGATGCTAGAGTTAGATTAAAGTAAAATAATTGAACGTTTCATGTTTCATACGGCGTATTGAAAAAGTAAATTACAGTTGACCTCGGTTCCAATATTAAAAACGACGTTAATGTCAATCATAAATCGTATAAAAGCCGCTGTAAATGTTTCTTTTGTAAAATACAAAGCCATGAAGAAACTGTCTTATTTTCTCTAAAGCTCATGGATGTACACTTAAATACGAAAGATTATAGAGAGGAATAATATCAAATACCACAGAAATTGTCACTAAAATATTATAATTGAAAAATAATTTATTTTCCAAGTTTGATGTTACGTAACTTTGTTCTAATTTGGAAAATAAAATGTTAATTTGTTATTTTTCAAGTGATCAATATTTTGTGCTCTGCTAGAAAATGACAGTTATGTATTCTTACTATTGCGCCCCTATTATGAGCAAATGAACCAAAGCACATTAAATAATTGTTCTGCAAGGCTTACCCCATTGAACGTGCGATTAGTTTAAACCCAATTGAAAAAAACGCACTCAGACACTAGTGAGGGAAGCTCCATGCTTTTCTCAACTTTGATAAAACAACGCTGTCTTTTCATTTAAATATTAAGGCTATAGTTTCGAAACTAGCATCTAGCTAGGTGATTGCATGAAATTTATTAAAAAAGAAAAACTAAACAGAATCTTAGAAACCAACAAATGTCCTTGCAAGACTATTTAAATACAAGCATTGAATGACAAATTTCCGTCCCATGATAATATAATTCCAGTGCAAGTTCCTCAATTAAGTGTTTAGCAAACTGGTTAATATCAATGCAAAAAGTCAGCCTTAATGTTTTCAATGAAGACCAGTTACGAAACCTGTTCAATGGCCACATGTTTATCCTCGTGGGAACTGTACGAAAAAGAGATATTTCTTTTCATATTTTCTTGAGTGACGTTTCATTGATATGTCATTTTGGAATTTTGATATGTTCAATGATAGAAATGATCAGAAATATGTTTTATATAACAGTTTCCAATTTCTGATTGCTAGAGTTTTATAATATACTAGCTGCCCGGCCACGCGTTGCTGTGGTAATTTCATACTACTGACCTGTAACATTGTATCTGCAGTTAAAAAAAATTACTACTTATCAAGATAAAAACTATCCAATCTCTCAAGTTGGATCAAACTGCACACGGTGTACAAATTTGATTGAAATCGGTTAAGTGGTTTAGGAGTCCATTGAGGACAAACATTGTGACACGAGATTTATATATATTAAGATTTTATCTACTCTCACATCGTAAAATTTAAAACTCAAAACGAGTTTATATTGACGAACTTTACAAATAGTGTATCGAAATGAAATTAAAAAAATTAATTAAGTATAACACTATTTCTGTAACAAAATTTTTTCTTTACGTTTCGATTACAGACCATTGATAGCTGATACCAATCCTGCCTGATACAATACTGCGCCAATTCGTATAGCACTATTTCATTTTTTACCTGTGGCTGCGCGCGCTTAGGCGCATGCGTGGTGATACTGGGAATTTTGGCGCCATAATACGTTTCCTTGCACTTCGTTGTTGTGTTTCGGTGGATAGTTATCAATCTCTATCTTTTATTTGATATATTCAATGTATGAGATTAGATAAAGTAGTGTATGAAACTGCACATAACTAGGTATTACACACTCGTGTGATGCTTTTAAAAAACTCGGTTCGCTCGTTTTTTAAACTCACTCTCGTGTATAATATCCTTCATTATGTACCAGTTTCATAAATTACTACGAAACTAAGTCTAAACTTTTATAATGACAGTTTTTATTACATACTCAAACTCAAATTTTAAGTACACATTTATGCCGCTATGATATTTCGTAGTAATATGTCAGTTTCATACATTATATATTATTTCATACATTATAATAGTCTAAGGTATTGCGAATTTTAAGTGGCAGTGGGCAAGGAACATTGCTTGGAGGACTGACGGCCGTTGGGGCGGAAAGTTCCTCGAGTGGGAAACGCAGCGTTGGTAGCCCATAAGGTGGACTGACGATCTGGCAAAGGTCGCTGGAAGCCGCTGGATGCGGGCAGAGCAGGACCGACCAGTTTCGAGATCCTTAAGGGAGGGCTATGACTGTGGGCGTCTCTCAACTGAAATGATGATGATGATGATGATATAATATATTTTATTTGGAAAACGTTAGATTGAATCGATCGGACGGGTGTCTAGGTACTCTGGCTAGATATTACACTCTAAAATATATCTGCACTCCAGTTATCAATAATTAAAGCTATTGAAAATGGTCCATAACATAACATAAGTTATTGCGACCCTAAAAGAAAGCTTAGTTGAGCAAATCGAAATATGTTTATCAAATACTGCCACGGTGAAAATTATTTAGGTCAGTTAATTAAAGCGGTGTACACACGCAAAATAATAAACAAAGAAAACAAAAGCTTCTGTGATTATCACATGTTCGTGTTAAAGTGTTGTGACAAAAAAGTAAGGTGGAGTTTGTATCCAACGAGGGTTCCGTGTGTATTTTATAGTGAATGCAAAGACAATAAACACGCTAAAATTTAAAAAAAAATGTATAATATAATCAGAGTAGTATTTATTTTTTATTGATATAGTCATTTTGGGCTTTGTTGGGACTAATTATATGAAAAAAATGTGGGAAAATAATAATTACTGCTAATTTCACAGGTTCTGATAAGGACACATAGCTGGCAGTTTAAAATACAAACATTACAATTCCCTTAGAAATTGATAAGATAAAATTAATTCCATATTTGTTTTTTTATGTATTGATTGATATCCAGCGTAAAAAGTATAAGAATACCTTAAATTCGGTGTGAATTTTTTAAAAAAATATTTGTTACAGAATCCTAAAAATCACAATTATAAGTTTTCCATTAATGTAGGACAGTGGAACAACAATGGCCCATTACTCACATATTAAGATTACACGACGATTTTATGAATATATATTATCGTTATAATAAGTTACAATGCATGCTATTTAAACTAAATGAATATTTTATTAATTACAAAAGTACCTATGGGATATTTTTCTACGGATATTATTATATTTTCGTATTTGCCATTGATTTATTGTTACAAAAACCGCAAGGCGAGAGAAAAACTTGTTATTATATTTTAAAATAATTTATACGTTATAAAAACCAGTCGCAAGGTCGAGTACGACTGACACGTAGAACAGTAATGGGATATCAATTTGGTACCGTACAGATAATCAAAACCTCATTATACATTGTACTGTGTTATTATTGTATTATATAAAATGAGTTTCACGCGCTAAGAAATAAATCAATGGAAATAGTTACAAAATTTTGCATGAACAAAAAAACAATTGAAGAACTTAAAAGGCCTAATTGAAATTTCAAACACAATTAAAATAGCATAATAATTAAAGATGCTAACTCTAATCCGCTATCGTACTATATAATAGTTAAGTACCTACCTAAGTTTAATTTAGAATAAAATTTATTTATTTCGTAACAAAATTTATATCCTCACAGGTCGTTCCAGCACAAACCTTGTGGTTTTAGTGTGCGACTGTATACAAATTTGTTTAAATTAGTACCTTAAATGGTAAATAAATAAAAAAAAATAACGGAGTAATAATGGAGTTAGTACTTCTCCAAAAAAACTGCAAGTTAGTCTTTTTATTACGTAGGTAAGTATTTATAAAAATAATATATTTCTACTAGTAAATCCTAAATTCTTAAGATGTATACGTTTATGTACATGAATACGCTATTAGTATTTAGCAATTGCGCATGTATTTAAAATAAAGCGGTTCTCAAATTCTCGTTACTATAGTTCTTTTTTAATTGTGTTACAAAAAAATCTAATTTTAGTGTTGACACTAGAAATCAACACGCGACCTTTCGCAATCCTAGTAAAAGCTCGTACCGGTAGCACAGCGTAAAAAATAATTGGTGATTCGACGCTTTTGATGTTGAACAAAATGCTGCTTTCGTCTAGACAGCGTGCAGTAGCCATATAGTGGACAAGCGTCTACCAAACGAATGTATGGCAGTTTGGTAGCGCTACCACGCCCCTCTCGTCCCGCGCCCTCCTCACACTTCACCTGTCTAGACGTGCTTATAGGCTGACTGTCAGAACTTAATATGTTCTGACAGTCGGTCAATGAGCAGTAGTGAGTGAGTGTTGTACCGGTGTTGCGAATTATATAGACTGTGTCGACTGTCGGTAAAGTCCAGAAAATCTCGGTATTATTTTTCACATCAGACAAGGACTCATTACAATAGACGAGAACAGACAAGGAAAATGTTTAATACAATTAATTTTCCAGTCCGCAGCTAAAATTACCTGGTTTCTAGCGTTTGGTCCAAATCTGTAGTGTATAATCTCGGGCGCACTAATTTCCTCCCTGACGCAACTACGATTACGCCCCGCTAGATATCTACTTGATAATTGTGTATCTGCTGTAATCGTTTCAATCTAGGCTTTGATTGGAAGCAAAACATTAGAATCGAAACGTTTAGTTATTGTTTCATATTGAATTGGAGGCGGTAGACTCTCGGAAAATATTACGCGTTTAGAACAATGAATAGTCGTAAGCACTTAATGAGTTTAGATACGCTGAACGCGTCTTAATCTAAAATACTATCTAGTGTTAATGCATAAAGATGAAAAAGGTAAGTGTACAATGTACATAAAAGGTAACTTATTACATTTATTATAACCAACAGTATATAAAGTATATTTTTTCCTTTATTAGCCCGATTTTTTACGTTCCTTTACACAAATAGTAACTTGTTTTTATAAACACGTCTAATTATGAGTTAATAATTTAAATAAAGCAATAATGATTAATTTATTAGTGCGAAAAACGTGAAAATTAACACAATTATTTATTTAATAAAGTCTCTTAAACAGCCTTATTCGCAAAATATTAAATCAAATGAAAAAATAGCAAAGGATTACTTAGATACAATATCCTCAATTTATTCTGTCTCGGCATTCTTCAGGATATCTTTCCTCGGAAAAAAACGTAATGTGAAAATTCTTATGTAAACACTAGATCAGAATTTGTTAGGGAGTTCCAGGCTGTGATATTACGAAAACATCCTTACTTTAAAAGAAATAAGGTTCAAAAGACTTTAACAGACGGTTGAGTTTATTTGATAAATGTTGATTTTGTACTGGCCGTGATAAGGAAAAGGTAGAATCACATAAAGTCAAACATAAACTACTGGATTTTTTATATAGTGAAATTCTGAATGTAGTTACAATTATTCTAAATAAGGAATATGAAAGCGTAGACTTAATTTTTTTATGCACATAATCCCTAAAGATGTTGAGCAGAGATTTTGGCAACATTTTTTCAAGAATAATATTAATCCTGTTAACTTCTTCAACTAAGTTAATGTGCTTGTGCTCCGTGGGGGCCTGTGAGGCCAAGTGCTGTCCGCCGTGTATTAAAAATCCCTAAAATTCTTACAGATGCGTAAAAGTCTAACAAAGGAGTTAATTAAAATGCAACTTATCGGCAGTTTCAAAGTTCTAATCGACAGAGCTCACGGCTTTCAGAGTAATTTGCATAGTTAAACAATTACTCGCCACATTCTTTCGTTTCTCCGATCTTGATAGCATCCTCTAAATTGAGAACAGAGGTAACTGTCGACAACTACCGATTTAGATGTAGATTTTTTACGTTTGTTTGTTTAGTTAGTTGTGTAAACTTTGCGTGTACAGTTTTGTATTTGTTATAAGTTGTAGGTACAAAACGCAACAACAGAATTATTACATTATAAAGAATAATCGAAATTTCAAACAAATGCTGTCCATTCTCATCATCTTTTTATACCCAGAAACATGTGAAGTGTGTGAAGAAATGAATATATGTACCTTCATTTTGAATTTAATAAACTATGAACTTACTTACTCCTAAGAAATTTCACTCATGGCCCACAGTATATACTTAAGTGTAAACAAGCGAGGACTGAGTGACTTTTTATCGACTAGCAACCGTCGATCGAGCAAAATCTTCCAAACCAATCGATTGACGTGCACGCACACTATTGAGGAGGCTAATGGCGCCGTGGTAGCGCGTTCTTAGTATAAGCTACCAAGTGCGCGGTCGATACTCGGATGGATGACAGAATTTTTATTTTCTATTTTCCTCCGTGCCTTGGAAGGAACGTTGAGCTGATGGTCCGGGTGCTGTCGAAAGATAGCAGACGTTACCAAGGAGAGTTGGTATCAGGCACATGGCCTTAAAAATCTAATGTTACCGATATCAAGACATACTAAAGCGGCCCCAAATAAATCGAGAGCAGGGTAGGAAAACGGTGATTTTAGACATTTAAACTTTCATGCGAAGAAGTGACATTGTTCCAAAATCTCATACCCATTCATATCCTCCTTAAAGAGGAATCAATGAAGCAAATGGCTATGCAGCCACATCTGTCAAAGACGGCATTCAATCTGTGGTGTGTGGCCTAAGCGTCGTAAACGCGAGGCGGGCGGCTAGCATGCCCCACAGTTTATTGCCACATTAAGATTTGCAATAAACGACACACCGGTTATTGAGCCTTTTTGCGAATATATATGCCCCCTTGTTACGTGCACTATATATGCCCCCTTGTTACGTGCACCTGATTGAGTTTACTGTTCCAGAGATCGCGGTTTACTCGCCGCGAATCAACTAGATCAGGCACGTGAAGCCATAAATTTCTCAAAGTAGAAATTGAAAATTAAATTGTTAAGCTTTCTATTAGGATCTGTCGTGGTAGTTAAAATATATTATATTTTTTTGCGATGGAATAGATATTGCGATAAGGGGCTGCACAAGTGTTATGTGGTACCCTCAAAGACTATAGTACGAGAGCCCACGACCAAAACCATGTCTCATAGCAATACGGCAAAAACCCTATAAAATCGTTATATTGTATGATTCTGAACCCGACTAGGTGTGTAGTAACGGTCGAAAGTGTAGCAACTGCGTGGGAGGCCATTTCTGCTGTGTCAAAAAAAAAGACAGTCGGTATTATAGCAATACGTCTGATAGTGAAAATGTACATAGATTTTATAATTGTATTACGAAAAAGTTTGTTTTCAGACATTTTGCGCGTAGCATATAGCCTGAGCGCATTTTTGAAAATGTCAACAAATTTAGCCGACCTGTATCATAGCAATACGGATAAATTTTTTTTTTCAACTTTTCGTATTGCTGCCATGATTACCAAAAACCTGTTTTCAGACACTTTAAGTGTAGTTTTCAACTTCATCCCAGTTTCCTTTTGTGCGATTTATTTCAGTCCTTCAACTTCAATGTTACGGTTTCGGGTAAATTCTTTGTTAATTATCATCTAATAAATTCAGGGTCGCAACGTATTCATTGGTTTGTAACAGAAAATTCAAGATGCCTCAATACGATTTTTAAATGATATCTGAGTATCGAAAAGTTGTCTGATAGAGAAGGTGCTACACTTAATTTGTCTGATATAAATTTTTTACACACGTGGACAACTTATTTTATCATGTCCAACAATTTTCAGACATATTGCTATGATACCGATCGGTAAAATTTGTTAACATTTTCAAAACGGTCTCAAAATTTAATGCGTTCACATTTCCGTCTGAAAATTGTTTTGTTCGCATCAAATAACCAAAATTTATTAATAAAAAAGATTTTCAGACGTATTGCTATGAGACATTTTTTTTGTCTCATTTTTATTTTTTTTAAGTGATTTTACGGGTTTGCGCTACACCACTAACGTCTGAAAAATATGTTTCCGGTATCTCAGAACTATCATTCAACTACAGTCTGCAAATCAGACATATTGCTATGATGCAGTTCGGTAAAATTCTTTGACAATTTTGAAAATTCGGTCAGATCAAACGCTACGCGGAAAATGTCTGATATTGGTATTTTCGAGTTCAGGATAATCGTATCTATCGATTTGATGCGGTTTTGGCCGTATTGCTATGAGACAAAAATTTTGGTCGTGGGCTCTCGTACTACTAGCATTCTCATTAACCTTAAAGCGGGTGCGTGGTCATTGGCGGTCGCGCGTAACCTAAGACGTATGATATACTTCAGTGATTTAAAAGACTAATTCATTAATAATCTTTTTTTTTCTACATATTCATTATCCTTATGTTAGAATACAATTTATGAACAAAATAAAAACAAGATTGTATAATAAAATAACATACATCAAATTTTCTTTGGATCAGAAAGTTATTTGGAAACAAGTGAAGTGAAGTCCTTTTTATCCCTCGTAATAACTTTATAATACATCGCTGATAGTCCATTTATCGAGGAAGGCTATAGGCTATATAACATGATAACACGCGACAAAAGTCACGGGCACAGCTAGTCAATCATAAAATACTTTACGTGTTGGAACAGTCTGGTCTAAATACATGTAGGTACACTGCCATTGATTTACAAACGATTTTAATATGCAGTGTGTAGGTACTTCATCCCTTCAGACCTGACTTAGTGTTATGCCTTAAAAATATATTTGATTGATAACTTTGAATACGGGGAGGTTATTTATATCGTTTTTAATGATTTATTTTTTATTTTAGTTAATTTCATACCTACACATATTTCTTGGCTATTGTTTGATATAACTTCATCTTAAGAATGTACCGAATGTCATAAAAAGTTTATATTTCAACTCTGGTAAGAGCCCTTCATAATAAGAGTATTTTTAAACTATGACCATTCAAATGGACACCAGGTCCGAAGGGGTTAATAGGCGTGAACATTGGCATATTATATATTAATAGATAATGTATTTAGTCACATCTAAAAAGAAGTACAAACTCCATTACATGGGTAAAGTCATGAAAAGTACTATTACTTAGAAAATCGCCGATACGAATTTGCGAATGGAAAAATAAATTCTTTTATATTGTACTTAAAATAAAAAGTAACTGTTCTAAATTTCATAGATACCTCGACACTTATTAAGGTACTTTTTATGATATTCATGCATGCGTGTCTATGACTTCTCGGGTAACGTGTAAGAAAATTTAATAGTCTTTTACAGCCATCTGTAAAATCACTTATAAAATGAACTTTGGCCCGGTGATACAGATATGAAGAACCTTTAGATACTAAAATACATAATATCTAACCATGTTATTAAAATTAATATTAATGATTATCTTGGCACTAAATAACCATTTACTTGACGTCATAAAATTTGCAAATTGCTTGTCGAGATTATATACAGCAAAGTCATTGCACCAGTCTTCATTTGAATGTCGTATTGAAGACGTGGTTTCATTACTTAATCGGTTAACCTTTACGTAGATAAGCGTAAAATTATAAACATATAAATCAATAGCCTTTGGAAGTGTGCTCGTGTACCGAGAAAATCATTGTTTCTCACGGGCAAGATTTAGGGCATACTCGGACACCGATATTACTGTGACCTCTATGTCCGACAATAGTGTATCGTGGGAGAGGTCAGCTTGTGTTAGTTATTAACTGCATTGATTATCAAGTCACAGGGAATAGTTTCACTAGTTCCGTAATATTTCGCTACTGATATCTAATTTTATATGGTTTTTACGAAATATGATTCGAAATTAAAATTTTGATTTCGCAAAACCTTGCTCCGATTCTATGAATGGCCGGCGTAACATTCATTATGTTGCTGTCGTATCATAACGTAAAAAAACGATTGTGTGCTAATGATTACAGTGTCATGGTATAATAAACATTACAAAGTCCTGTCACGTGTGAGAAACTGCGATCACGGTGATTTTAATGGACATTTCTGAAACGGTCAATAAACTGCAGGCAAGGTTGTTTCCTTGAACATAACTAACATAGAACTATTATTAGTATAACGACACAACTTAAGAACATATTCTTAACGTGTGTTAAATTAGTACCTTGATTTTATTGCAGAGGAAATTGATTTTTAGTAATTAGATTCAAACAATAAATAATTCATATTGTATGGTGTTATGATGTCTTTACAACTGTGAATGAACTTATATAAACAGTCATTCAGTAAATAAAATTTGTATTGTATCATCTTGGTAATATTCTATTGAACGCCGGTCTAACTTTATGTTCTAATATTATGTAGTTATTACATAAGTTATGCTTGTACACATTCAAATATTGATAGTAATTTACTATTATTATAAATAAACAAATGTTGCTGGAAGTATGTCATAGAATTAAATGACAAAATAGATATTTAAAAATCAAAGAAATGCTAGCTTTTTGTAGTTCGATATTTGCATTAAGCAAATATCGAACTACAAAAAGCTAGCGAGTCCAAAACAACTCAATTATAAAGTTCAAATCAACTTTAGATGCTATGCGCATTCAATTTTATATAACAATAACAAATAAAAATGAATACCTATAATATTTTGAAGATGTTCTTAACGTTTGCGAAGAAGCGCTTAGTAATCAGGGGCTTGTAATATTAAGTAACCATTTAAATTGCAAATAAAACTCAAAATGTTTAAATATTTTCTTGCTCCTTCGAGAAATGCTTCCTAAATATTCGGACCCTTAGAATATTCTGCTGGGGATATTTTGCATCAACCTCTACCCTAGTTACGTAGATAAAAGCAGCAGAGAGCTCATTTCATCACGTCTGCACCCGTATTGACAAATCGAGTAATATCAGGTATTACGTATGTTAATTTCCTGCGTGGGCGCCCTATATACTCAACGCCGTAGTACTAAGCTAGATTTATTTCTTTCCCGGGTTATAACTCAGATACGTGACCGATGCTCACGCCTACACTTCCCTAAGGGCAGTTGTGCTTGCTACTAATTTCTTGCGACAAATCGACACCGTACGACAAAAATGAAAGTCACGTTCAACGCTCACGACTACGTACGACAAATCGCTGTGATATCAGTTCGACAAAACAGATTGTGACCCCAAGGTGTAAAACGAATATGTTACATATGTTTAACACTATGGACGTGTTACACCGCCTTTAACAATATAACATAATTATGTGCGTGGGTATTGACAAAGTCATAAGCAATAGATGACTTTCGATCATGTATTGTTAATAAGAATACAAGCTGAAGACAATAGTTCGATTTGATTTTGTAATTTGATTCGCTTCGTAGCGAAGCAGGACTTTAAATGGCACATAAATTGAGATGTGGTATCCAATACAAAAATATTTGTAGTGAAACTTCTTTATCGACGTACGGGAGATAGCAATGTATAAAAAACGTCACATTTTCAGACGCCATCTGAAAAGAAAACGTTGCATTATCTGTCACTTTGAACCATCACGGTGCCATGTGTGCTTATTAAAATTGAGAAGTGATTAAAAAAAATATTGTCTTAATAAAGTGATTAAATAAATGGACTTATCCAAATTATGTATAATAATAAAATAGCTATAATTTGATACGACTTTTTTTTCTGTGAACCTCACTTGACCAATTAATGTTAAATATATAATAAAAATAACTAATATGAAGAAGTTTCAGTTCATACGTGTGAACATGAATACACACAAACACTTTTTTCAAAATTTTTACGTAACTCAAAAATTTTCCTCGTAATGTAAAGCAAAAATTAAAACGTGACCTTTTTCAAGATTTAACTTGATATTTGCTATGAACGTGAGACTTGGCAAGCTGCACGAGCCTTTGGACGAAATTATCACGACGAACGCGCTATCACAGAAATGGTAGCGTATTTCACATTCGCGTATCACTGCCGGGGTCGCACCCTAAAGGTCAGTCGGGAAAGGTTAGTTCCTGTCGCCCGCGGTCCGCTTTCTACGTCCATTATAAACTAGTGCAACAAGTAGTGATGTGCCGATAGCTGAATAGTCGATTCAATAAAAGATTCGAACCTTTAAACTAAGCCAGACTGGATTGAGTGCACGATTGTACGATGGAGGCTCTCAATGTTAGTTTTTATCGGTAACTTTTACCGGCTTATTTACATGGAATTGCGACCTTTTACCCTATGTCTTGCTTTGCATTTTGCGAAATGGTAAACGTTAACTGTCCACCGACTCTAATGTAGGTTCATGTCGGTTTACCCTTACAAGTCAGTCTGCCCATATGGATTCATAGCACTTCTATTTTTCTTCTTCGCTTTCAAACCACACACATGGATTGAAAATAATACGGTTTTCAATACGAAATTCATATCGAAATTTAAAAATCTTGATAGTAAATACTTCCATATTAAAATTATTTAATAAGTTATTGTAAAGGTTTTTAAATCACTAGTCTATAGATAGTCAAATACCTTCAGGCTGCACGATAAAACTACACAAGCCACCGAATTTACAAACTTTTTGCTTGATATTGCTTACTCGAGCAACACTCGATGCTAGATAGCGGTCGGTTATGAACTCACCGCAATAAAGGATAATACCCGGAACTCGAGACGCCGAGTTATGAAAGAAAAATTCCACATCATAAAGCAGTGGGAAGGTGCATTTTGTGAGATCTATACACTTCATGAGAAAAGTTTGCTGCATTGAGCGGCAGCTACACTAGATCATGAGAAATGTAAGAACAGCATCAGTAATGCCGAACCTCGCATTTCATAAGCCGCTTAGACTTTAAAGGACTGCGCGCAGACGATAGCCGGTATTGCGGAGCACCCCATAAATGGGAGCCATTTCATTTTTGTTACATTGTGCGCTGCAATTTTATGTAAACTTTCTACTTGTGATTATTTCTCATCGCACACCAGTCATTTTATTCGCAATATTTTTTTGCTTCAAATAAGATCTTAGCTGTCATCACTCAGGGTTAGCTCAAATGAAATGTTACGGTTCTTTAGACAATCTGCTTTGGAAATCTAGATTCGGGGTCCTTTATGCTCATAAAATATTTTAACCTTGTCCATGGATGACATCGTCTTCGTTTTGCAAAGATGCCGAAAGATCCACGATTTCTTTAAAGGTCCCGCGAGCAAGATTTGAAATTTCTTGTTGCTAATGCAAAGAAAGACAGAACTTGCTTGATTTTTATCATTGTGTCGCCGGAATCTAAAAGGAGTACTAAGATTCAGAATTGCTAATCAAAGATTAGATCACCAGCAAAGCTCTAATCTGGATCTAATGTTTCAGCAACGATACCAAAAATTCCAAAGAGTTTTCAGAGTTTTTATAGATGGTATAGAAATCTAATAAGTGCTTCACTTTAAGGAATACTTCGGTATCAGACAATATCTGCTTTAAATTTTCCGCGTTGACAGTTGGTAAGAAAATTACCGTTTTAGATCGCAAGATAAGAAACTATACTTTAGAAAGCTGGGATGTTTTATGACGTCTAACAAATACAGAACTAACTAGCATCAGCTTGTTATTGTGTACAATGTGTAGATAACATCGGCCAACAAACTTATCGAAATCCAGTTTGATAGCAGTCGGACCGTTCGAAAACCGGCGGAAGGGAGCACATTGTAGCAGATTTAAGGCCCTTCCTCGACCATTAACCACAGCTACTGTTTAATAGGCCTTCCTTATTACCTGCCCACTTTCATTCTCTACAGAAACGGGTGTGAAACCGTTATCTTACACTTAATAATTTCCTCCATGATTTATATTCAAAGTCACTTTCTTAATTACAAATAGCTGTTAAACATTTTACGCACTCCATATTAATGAAAATGATTCACTGGTTACAACTTTACAGCGTTAATAAACAGTATAATAAAGTAATTAGTGCTGTAATAGAAGTTGTATTAATAATAACTTAATGAATAAGTTTTATGTGCAGAAAGTCCAGAGAATTTACTTTGGCTGAGGTGGCTATTATTTTGCTATTCCAATATCTCGCTGCACTAATTCTTATTCAAACCATTGCAGCGATAGTTGAATAATCCGTTCTAAGAAGACCCGTTATGTTTTCAATGCTTACTGACTGCATAATAAATTTTGCAGATAAAGATACTCCAGAAAATCGAAATGGGAGAAGCAAGAGGGAAGCACTGATCATGATGCACGATTGACATCGCACTCGATATATTGGACCGATCGATACTGTAAATGGCATGACAAAAGACTCTGCGATTGATGGCTATAAAAGAACACGCATTAAATTTCTTTCGATTTTATGTATGCTTGAAACGAATATAGGAGATAAATATGGGAGCTTCGGTTACATTCTTAAAATAACAATAGTGATGTAATATATATGGCACAATGCACAATGAAAGTGGCACGGTGGATCCCGCCCACGCCTGGTATTGCCGCGCCGAATCGTAAAAGACTCGTAAGTCTGCATATCGTGGTCGCAACACCGGCTTACTGGAAAGCTGCTTACCTTCACTGGCCGGCTGCTCTGCTCCGAACGTAAATACCGAACTAAAATATTTTGCTTGTTTTTTCGCTGCCGCTGCGTCAAGGCCGCGATGTATCCGGTCGAGTTCATTGAATTGCATCCTTAATGTATTTTATTAATAAACATGGAATCCACATTGTTCTTGCATTCCCATCAAATGTATATGCTAAAGTAAATTCAATGTGAGTGGTAAGTAATTTGAAGCCCGTACATTCATCTGTTATCCCTAAAAGGCAAGCCCAGATTAGAACAAGCACGATCAGAATCTTTATGAACTTCTCAATATCGTATATACAAGACCCTATGGAATTTGCGTTGTTTTACTTAACATTAAATTGAATTTTACGGTCTGCTTAACATTTAGCTTTCAAACTAACTAAATTGACTTATGAATAAAAATCTGTTTCTAAAATTGATTCGTCAAGGCACGAAGGGTATAATTCTAATGACATTAACTCTCTAATTAATTGAGCAATTCCTAGCTGTGTTCTCAATTTGAAGGTGTCAGATTGAGCATGATACCTATTTGTATCTGATCTGGACTTAATTACAGGATTGCGCAAAGGCAGCAAAACACGCAGCCCATATCTTCATCGCCACAAAAACTGGTTTGTTGCAAAACTGCAGCAAAATTTACTACTGGCTAGCAACAATAGCTGATCTTATAAACAAAACCAGCAACCCATTAGTATTCTAAACGAGTGACATTGCAAAAGCTTGGGGGAAAACGAGAACGAAATTACTTGAGTGATTCGTTAGTCAGTGACGAATCAATCGCTTATATCATTTGCGTTCAATTTCAAGGGAAGATTGGGACGATTATTCACTTGAATGAAACGTGTTTGATAAATATCCTGAGCCTTATCTAATATAGTAGAGGTGCTTTTTATTTTCTCGTATACGTAGTATAGAGGAAGTCTTGTAATCGTCAAAAAATTCGATCTCGAGATTTTGACGGATTTACACGATTTGTACCACCCTGAGTCCAAAATACCGTTTTTGGAATTATGTCTGTGTATGTGTCTGTGCGTTAGCAGGATAACTCGAGTATGCTTTAACTTATTGCAATCAAATTTAACATGAATGTATGACATCAAAATATAAGGTTTCTATCAACTTTTGAGTCGTTTCCGGTATACGAGAAAGTCAAGGGGAGGCCACTCCCGATTTCTTGTGAGAGGTTTTCAATAAATAAGGTAAATAAAGGTTGACAAACCAATCTCTTTATCTTTATTACTGTGTATTTGTAGAAAATTACTCAAACTACTATGTCTACAAATACACAGTAAGGTAGGCGCAAATCTTTGTGTGATGAACACGTACATTTGTTCCAGTGTCGTGGTAGTTTTTATATTTCAATATACGGATCCGAGCCATGAATGTGGTTTCTTATGATTAGTAGTTATGATCGATACTGTCGCCGTTGTTATTAGTAGCTATCAGAATAATATCGGCCATTATTGAGACATAAATAGCGGTACACGCCTAAACTTCTGTAACTAGTAAAATAAATATCGCTGGCACACAACGGAAATTAATTATTTTTATAGAACATAACTCACTTGAAAGCGGCGCTTTATATCTTCGGTTTTTCATTTTACAGTTTCTAAACAGACGTTAATAGGCACTTAAGTAATCTATATTCGAAAATATTAATATCATTAAATGGTGTTTGCTCTTACCAACAATATTTCACTTAAATTGTGTCATTTATAGGAAACAATGGCACTGAAACATATAAGTTTGGCATTAAGGGGCCATATTTTTGCTACAACCGTTTCTACTTGGGTTTGACGTAAAATTTATTACTAAAGCTATGTACACACAATGTAGAAATTATGCAATGTTGTTCTTATTTGATTTTCACTCTTATCTGATTGACGGAGTGGAACAAGATAATATTGGTAAATTCTAAAATGCATTTGCATTAGAATAATAATTCTATCTGATGCATTAACGACCTTGTGCAATGGTAATACAATTGTTAATCTTAATAATGTGTAGTATTGAATTCATTAGTGAAAATTATTTCTCCTGAATTGTCTTCAATGGCAATGTCTTGTTAATAGTGTAAATTGTCTGTTTTCCTGTGTATAATAGCACCACTTTTCCTATTTTAGCTAAAACATAGTCCGCTATGGTGTTGGACTAACGGAAAAGTAATTGATACTATTGCTAGATTAATAAATAATTTAACATCTCTGACCTACTAAGTTTCTGAGCATGTTCTTTGTCATGTATTTAATACACTTACTCAGGATAGTCAACCATACTTAAAAGATATATTTTTAGGTCACTTTTATTAACTTATTATTTTCAAATTTGCACTTATATCTTTATCGCTATCTCATGTTAGATGCAATTTACGTTGTTTTATCATACTTAGATATATCAGACATATTAATTTTATTTAGATTATGTAGGGAGATAATATAATTTCAATATTTACTACATATGTGGTTGCCAAGGGCAAGTTTACAGAAAGCATAGGTTTATTAGGTATACTTTTTAATCCGTATATTTTTAACACTCTACTAGGTGATAGCCCCATATGTAGGGTCGTCTAGGGTAGGTACCACAGCCTTTCTTATTTCTGCCGTGAAGCAGTTCGCTCTGTTTCATATTGAAGGGAACGGTAGCCAGTGTAATTACTGGGCATGGAAGGCATATCATGTTATTCCCCAGGATAGCAACGCACTTGCAGTGTTAAGTGATTTACCCTTAGTATTGCAAGTGACTATAGGCGACGGTAACCACTAACACCAGGTGAGCCGCAAGCTTGTTTGCCATCTAGTAGTATAAAAAAAATACTTATTACCCGGTTTTATACAATATGATTTGCAAAAACTTCATACGCATTTGTCAGAGATTATGGTACCTACAGCAAGCAGAAGAAGTATCTAATGTTCGGCTAAATAGACACTTATTACTCTACCGTAAAGTCCAAGCCTAGCTCTCGTTCCACTGTCAAACTGTATCCGCAGGTAAGTAAATATGGCACACCTATTTTTTAATTTATGCGTACCAAGATAAAACGTTCGAGTCACGTTTATTTCGCCAAGAAACTATTTAGTTTCGACAGCAGATAAGAAATGCTTTGTTAAAGTACCACGGGACCGTTACCTTCATTTGAGCTGGTTTGGACAAACCACGTCCGCTTTACTTGGTACACAATGACCGGAGTTTTCGTAGGAAGTCCGAGTTTTGGTCAATATCGGGACGTGTCATCGTGTACTCCCGCCCTAACAGTGCAAACTGGTGATTACGTTAAACACGTGTGGAATATGAGCCATTATTCTAATAACTTTCTGCTTTAATAGATAACCGTGTGTTCGTTAACTCTTCCTGACGTTTAAGATAGATGCAAGTGATTTCTTTTACTTATGTGGCAATTATTACCAGACCGTTAATTTTTTCCTTAATGAGAAAAGTATATTAGAGCAAATGGAGTTAATTGATCATAAACAGAGTCTTAAAAGCTTTCGCATTGATTTATTGTTGCCCGCCCTTTAAACTCTGTTTGTATAGATAGAATTGAACTTTTTTCAATAATGTTAACTATAATGATTAGTACAAAGTAAATCATCATACCATCATCTTGTTTTCTTTCTTTCCTGTCCATTTAAAGGCTTTCTGGAAGAAGTCACTCTTAACGAAAAAACCATAGTACCATCATAATTCTAATTGACTGTATATACAAAGCCACCATCAACCCATGGTCCTGCCTGTCTTGTCAAGTCTTGGAGATTCTGTCTTCGAGAGTCGGTGGTACTTGCATTGGCTCTTTCCCCTCTGCATTTTCTTGACTCCCTAGAAATATTTATACTGTTTGTCCTTTGTCCCGTTATTGCTAAATCCCATGGAGTGGAAATGATACAGTACTTTGCGTCGTGCGTCTCTCAGTCTCTTTGGCTTTGTCCTACTCAAATGTTGCGCAAAGTTACTGGTAAACTCTTGATGACATATGGGGCCAGGTTCTGTCCTCTGTATGCGGTACAATAAAGAATATTCTATTTGATTCTAAATAATCCACAAATAAATCTGTGAAGAAAAAACTTTGTTGTCGTTTTTTAGCATATTGCGCGAACTGTGAAATCTGTCATGACTTACATATACTAAATATTTGTTACAATAAGTCTGATTTAATAAAAGTCCTTTTGTTATCGACTAATCGAAGACTAGTTAAATAACATATTGCAATCATTTGGTGATTTGTAAACTTGTTCATAGATTTCATAAATGTATTTACGAGCTTAATGTCGTATTTCGTGTAGTTCCTAAGACCGAAATATTTATTTATTATTCTATTAGAATGCAACTAGTCCACATCAGTTATATATCAGTCAATATGCAAGTTTCATGCGCATGTTTACATATTGCTTTCAATATTGAAATGAGCCGATACACGATCCGATTTAAGTTCTAAATAATTACCTTGTTGTAGTTCTGTATTGTACCTACGCTATTGCAATGTAGGAAACGTTTTCTGGTTTTCTCTGGGTACCTTTGACGAGGTCGCTATTATCTTATTTATTTCCGGTCTGGGTTTGGAAAATGGTGGAGGCTTATGTCCTATAGTGGGCGTATTTCAGCTGATATGGTGATCAGTCTTTAATTACGAACCCCTAGCTTATGCCTAGGGTTAAATAACCGTAATGAACGTATTGGTACAGTCAGTATCAGAATTAATATTTTAGTACCTTGTCATAATTAATTCATACATACCGGTAGCAACTATTTACTGCATAAGCGCTGATATTGCTATGACACGGCACTGTTAATCTACTTCCAACGACCGACCATGCTGTAAAAATTAGAGCTTTTACTCATTTTTGATACCATCTTTATGGAGTGGTCAGCAGCGCTTTCTATACAGCAAGAGGCTGAGTTTTGTGATGAAAATTAATATTCAACGGCATTAACGGCAATATTTATTTTATTATAATTAATTTGTGTTTACCTGATATCCAAGTTCCTAACGGGAATTTGGGCTCGACAATCGCTATGAGTGGAGAAATATATGATTATTTTTTGACGGTTTGATTATTCCCAGTTGCATTGAATTAGTATTTAATATTCACGGCGACTATTTTTTTAATTTTATATTCGGGATTTTCTTACTACTCGACTCAAAATAAGGTAGGTATTGCTGTTTTAAAGGTACCAAAATAAATATTTAAGTAGGAAGGTATATATTGTAATATCATAACATTAATGAGAAAGCACCAATAAAATTCTTATTTACGAAATCGAGATTGCGAAGCCAAATAATATGATGAACATATTATTTTTTTATCGTTTCTAAGACTATGGTTGTTTTATGCGGCAAGCGCAGCAAACGACGCGCGGCAAGCGTTTTTTTTTCCATACATTTTAGCCGACAATTGCCACTGCATCAAATGCATAAACAAACAACGTTCATTGCTTTATGGGTATTAAAATCCTAATCGCAATTTCCCACAGCGCTTTCCGTAAAAACAACCGCGACGTTCTTTGTGATTTTCCTTCCTTTATAGTCATATTTTTTTACAAAAGTTTTTTTTTATTTATGACAAAATGTGTCTTACATAAAACATAAACAGGTAACGTAAATTATATACTCTGTTAGCAACTACGATGTTGCAAGAACAATTCCTATTACATTGCACTTAAGGTGTTATCTTAGAAAATTACAGGTATTTACTTAAATAACTTTATTGTTAACACCCGCTGATATCGCTAATAAGATTTACAGGCAACTGTATAACCTTAATAAACATCGAGAAAGAACTTATAAGTATAACATCATTAATTGGAACAAATTGAGAAGTAAATTAAATATTTTTGCAAACATTTTTCATTATTACTAGGTATCTTGATTACTTATGGCAGAATGAATATATGTGGAAGTATTCTCAAAGAACTACAATATGTCGTCATCGTGAAAGGCGGTTCCCACAATGCCGATAACGTGCGTGTGACGACATACACGTTTGTAACACCAGGTGGTCACTCGCACACTCCAAACCCTCTGCTAAACCTGCCTTGTAAAAGCTTTATCAACCAACCAAGAGTGAACCTACTCAGCTAAGGTTTTCTGTAAGTAAGAGATATTTCTCCAGGATTGGCGCTCTAATTTCGAGCTGATAAAAGAAGAGAAGTAGGGCAAAGCCCATTCCTAATCCTCCGATTGTGTCTGATGCTTAGTATTAAATAAATATGACTATATATCAATAAATGCTTACGGAGGTTTACTCGTAATAATTCCAGAATTTCAGTTGATTAATAATATATACAACTTTGTATTGTAGACGAAGTTTTAAGCCGTAAACCTATCTTATTATATTTAGATCTAGATGGTACATTTAGCTCAAACAGTTTAGTTAGGAACAATATTTGATAGTCTATTTTAATGTTTAATTACAGAAGCAACCCCAGCAACGCCTGTTGAAATTGATATTGGGTTTCAAGGCATCTTTATTGTATTAGCAATAAGAGTCACAATCTTTACTTTAAATTTACCTTTTTTACATTATATTAATATCTTAACAATTTTTGGGGATTTTTATATACGCCGTATTTTTGCAAAATTTTTGAATTTGTTTTATTCTATTTATTTTTTATTTGTTTCATGATTAGACACTATGTACCTACTGTCAGCATCAGAAGGAGATTGACATTTTGGTACTATATCATAGTAAACCAGGTGTTGTGCAGTAAGAGCCTGCATAATATAATAACTTTTCACCGCCGTAAATGCATTCGATTACGTAATTAACACCAACAATTACATAAAATAAAGATAAATTATCTGACTTAACGTAACAGAGTTAAACAGGGTGGGTCCGTTGCCTCACTGAGGCCCAATCTCCGCATATCAACAGGTGTTGATAACAACGCCTTTTATCACAACACTTAAATAGAAATGTCTTTAAAATTGTTTAAGAGAGCTGTTAATCTGTTTGTACAGGTGCGGCTGTGGTAAATTGAAATATAATTTTGATGAAAATAACAATTTATTGCAAGCTGTTACCTGCATTCTATTTTAAACTGCGCTGTTGGGGTTTGAATACAAATTGCTCAATATTAATTTAGAAGTGATAGAATGTACGTGTTGAGAATTGAAATAACTTTATTCTATGTCAGTATTTGTTATCAGCAATTCTATCTCAAAGGAAAGCTAGATCTAAGAACCTATTTTTTGTTGGGGCACATTCAGTCACCACTTCACAAATTTTCTGATTTCTTGAAGTTTGGGTGTGAGCTTTTTTCTTACGAACAGGTCTTGCAAATGACTCCATTCTACCTGATGGTAACCAGAAGTGGAGTTCAAATGCGTAATAGCTAGTGCAAAAGATAAACCGGCCACCCTCGCATTGAAGACCTGTAAGGTGCTTCTTCGTGCCTCTTTGGAATGACCCAGGATTGTAAGTAGGAGGGGTGGTAGTGAATTGATTATGCGACAAGAAATAAGCCAGAACGCGTAGTCCCTAAAAGGAAGAGTTATGGTGGGATTAGGGGGAAAAGGTCCTCAGAGCACTCGCCTTGGTTTAGACGATAGAACGCGCACGCGAAGTAATTGGACATTTTAATGCATTACATATTTTAATGCATCTATGAAGTTCTTGGCATGAAATATATGGCAACAGACTTCATATCAACAGACTTTATGATGACGATTGAAGAGATATTGAAAACCACTAGGTATTAAATTTTCAACGCCATACGCACATTAAAACCTTAGAATTTGAATAGTTTGTCAACACGGATGCTTGCATCAAAATAAGAGCACAAATTCTAATTTGTGCATTGAAAGTATTGTTATTTTAAATTATTTCTGAGTAGACTCAAAATCTCACTGACGCCATTAAATTGCGCAAAAACTGCCTTTTTAATTCTCTACATTCAGCGAAGGCAAAGGAATCAAGTTCATAGAGCAAGTCATATTATAAATTTATGCCTCTACATAGGCATAATATGTGCAACATTTCCCATTAACTATTTTCTATTGTGTAACATTGCAAAGTCAGGTAAGGGACGTAAACAAAGCTCGCGTCTATTAGGCCCAAAAATGTATGAATCATTCGAGGCGAAAGCTCCGCATAGAGCGCGCTTTCGCATTATCTCCGCATCTTACCCTCTAAGCGAAACAACAGCTGGGTTCAACGTACATGGCATGTTACGCATACTAAACTCCAAAAGCACGGCGAAGGCGCACAGCCACGTACGCTGCGCACCTCCTTTTCATTAGCGTTTTGTTACAGAGTGGGACTAGGAAACAATGGCGCGCGCATGCGTAATGCGTTATCTAGCATCGAAGTCTTACGAAACGCGCGCTTAATGAGAAGTCGGTCTACTTCTCGAGCGATGTGCTAATTGAAACCCTCCGAGAAATTTGTCTGCATTTCGAGTGAACACAATGGTAACGAATTATGTGGAGAATTCACCAGTTTTAACAGTTAGTAATATAATTGACGACGTGTACTTACCACGGACATGCTTAGCGTGCTTTATTTTTGTTATTTTTAAAATATTACGAAGAATAAGTTTATAATTAGACACTTACTCACTTTATATTGATGATTATTTATAAGCGAAGTCGATCAATTTAAAAATACTTTAAGATTATCTTAGGTTTATTATTAGCAGTTAAGTACCTAAAATTTATAGTAGGTAACTACATTGAGCTATAAGTAAAAGTACAATTTTATTAGTTCAATGATTAACAATTACCTAATTACAGGTTCACATATAGGTTACTGAAAGATACAGCGGACGTTATAATAAATACAATAAATTAAACCTTATTCTTTCTCGGATTGAGTTGACCAACACGTAAGACAAACGATAAAGGTTTTAGCACACTTATCAACTCTGAAAGGAAACGTCTCTTTTCACTATGATCGCTACAAAATGGCGACTACAAAATGTAGCGCATCGCCTTTTTTTCATAGTAAAAGAAAGCCTTAATAGTTATCCTTCAATTTTTGACAATTAATTTTTTAGTCTGTTGAATAATAATGAATTCTAGTCTAAACAGGCGATTAGTCTATTCTATTCTATTCTTAATTAATGGCATTCGCGATACATTAAAGATTACGCATTTTGCCAATGTCAAGTAAAAATGTAATTATAGTTACAAAAAATGTACGGTAGATTTGAGTTAAGAATGGAGTCTCTAAAAACGTATTTTTCAACAAGAACTCGGGAGAAAGCAGGCGATTATTATTTAACCGACTGTTTTTGACATTTTATTGTATGGAAGAAATGTCAATAACTGATTGTTAATTTCTAATCGCATGTTTTATGTGTTAGTTTACACAAACGTTAGAATAATTTGTAATCAGTAGATAATGTATTTACATTACGTGTATAGATTTTTATACAAAATAATACGATCCACCTGATGGTAAGTATCACGGCAGCCTATGGTCACTTGTAATACCAGGGATTCCACAAGTGCATTGCCTATGTATGATTTATTTTATATGCTTTAAAGATAGTCTATATTTTAATGGTTATTTGAAAGGTCTTGAGTTGATAAAGTTAATTATCCGCGTTCCATCTTAAGCGTCATATATCTAATTACCCAATTTGTCATTATCTCTGTAATAAATAAATGCTAACGTATTTTTATTGCAAATTAAATAAAAATCAATTATTCTGCTCCGTAGCATTAACTTGAATGTTATGACTTATGGTACATTCCAACTGTCCACGTTTGATTAACAGTTGTTCTCGTTTTAGAACAATTTGCAAGTTGAAACCCGGAAGCCAGCAAGATTTCAACTATCTAATTGTTCTAAAGTTTGCATTGCGAAGTTAGCTTACTGGTGTTACGTTTTTACAAGACTATGCTTGCGCTGTGTCTGAGATGCTCGCAATTTATTGCCGTCGGTACATTACGCTGAATTTTTCACAATATTTCGCTGTGTCTTACTAAATTATGTTTTATGTCTGCTTGAATAAATAGCTTATAGGAACATCGTAGATTATATACTCGAGTTATTTTAGTAGGAAAATTGTAGGATGAGAGTTCTATGACATGGGCGTGTCCCTTATGGCTAGAAGAGAACGAGGATGATTAATGTAAGAGTGAAGATAAATATAATTAATTCATTATTTTTAGTCTGTTCTTGTTAATAATCATTTAAAGAGTAGGTATTAGACACCTAAGTTGGGGACGGTATTAAGATTTTAGTAGGTAAATACAATAAAATCTTAGAATACATTATATGATTTATTTAAAGAAAGTTGTTGCTAAATTAAGCCGTATGTAACTCCAAAATGATATGGTGTCAAAAACTGTAGTTTCGATTTAACGCAACTGATATTTGAAACATACAACAAAGCACACAAATTGCAACAAAAAATCAAGTGTTGTTCGATGCGGTTGAAAACTTTTCAAATATTTTTTCTTTGTTTTCAGATAAACTACAACGCAATAGGACAGTGCTTCCCAAAGGATGAAGAGTAAGCAACGATGCTGGCAGCTCTCCTTTGGGTCGGACATACTCAAATCAACAGGTAAGACCATTTACAAAATTATACCCTGCAGAATTTCCAAGTCATTTATTATCTTATTTCTTTCTTGTAAAACAAACGTCTTTTTTTAGACTAGTAGGATAACACTAACGACATTCAGACTTTGCACGTAAGCCTAATACCTAATTTCTCAATATGCTTTGAACTCTATGACTATCAGATAAGGTTGGAAATTATTAATATTGTTTGATAGTTACGCAGCTATTTATTCTAGAAATCTATCAATACAGGGCATTTATTTTTAAAGGTTATTACATCAGTGAAGTTGAAGTTGAAGTGTACACACAATTTTTTCTCACAATTTTCTCATTCTTAATCTCTCAGTCTTTCAGCGATGAAAGTTCTCACAAAACTATTTAAACGAAAATTTCCATATACTTTTTAAATGTCTGTTATAAAGTGTGATAAAAATTGATTTTAATATGTCGTAAAGTGACATCAAATTTTAATATACCGTGCATAATAATGAAGCTCTGTCGATATATAATCTCTGTGTAAGTTAAATCAGTTACGTTGAACATAATGGAAATAGAATGTGCGTAGGCAAGCCTATTGACTGTTTAACTTATTCAATGAATTCTGTTTCAAAGTGAATCGATTCATATCATTGAAATTTGGTAGATGTAATTGGATTTCACCATCATACATATAGGTACTAATAACGTTAATGACTTATGGGGTAAGTTCATTCAGTTCGTATTAGTTCAATAAAATATTGAAATGAGGACTTACATAATAGGTTTAGAAAGCGATATGTGTTCAATAATGTGGTTAGATTTATATCGGTTAGGTATAAGGGCTGAAAGAACCAAAGTCATATGATAATTTTCTTTATTTATGTACAGTCGACCAAATTGAATCATGACCCACCATAAGATCATTTTCCTACAGTCACTCTATACAAAGTAGGTTGAAATTCGCTTGAACATACATTTCTTAAGTAACGAACCTGTTATAAATTGATTAGAGACTGTCTAATAAATATGGCTTTTTAAAAATTGTTCCAACTACTACTTGACATCTGACACATAACGTAATTTTATTTTTAAAAATATAATAGTTATTCGTTTTTCTCAGTAGTGAAAAGAGTTTAGATTATGAACGGCATCTTATTTAAAATTCCAATTGAGATTTTAGTGCAGTGATAACAAAGATTAAAATTGCATAGATCTCTGACCCGTAATGCCACATTTTTATTCATATTTAAAACGTACTAAGTGCAACACGCATGATAGCGAAGAAAACCTAACTAAATTTATGATTCTAAAGGAATGATCGGCCAAGTGGGTCATGATTCAGTTGGTTCGACTGTACGTCTCAAGATCACAATGAAATAAATTTAACGGGGCAAAGTGTTCCAAGAGAAGTAAACTCGAAAATTATACGCAACTGACATTGTCGCAATGAAACGACAATATCATAACGGTGCGAATGTCAAAACATAAACAGCTGTCTAACGTTTTGTCCCATCCACGTTAAAACATTGAATAGAGCTTTGCTTGTGATATCCTGTGACCAATGAAGTACATTTTACTATAGAGAAATTAGGTTAGTCATGACAATCATATGTTTCTTTAGAATAACTGTTAACAATTTGCCTGGTGCTGGATGCTCCATTGACAACAGTCACAATCGTCAATAGATCATAGATCTAATTTGTGTATTCCAAAAGAATGTTTATGTCGTAAAAAGACACATAATAAGATGCATCCCCAATGCTTATCCATTACGGTAATGATCATAATTTCCTCAGTTCCACGTGATACAAAAATTACTACTTATCGGATGTCCAACGTTGGAAGGTTTGTAGCGTGTAAACCCCAAGCAAACTGCACATTTGCGCATTGTCCAGCCTACGCACTCTCGCGTATAATTTCGCGATTTAACCGTCCCGCCTTACGAAATACGTCTAGCCGACACGCTCGTAAATTACATACAAATTACTTAGTCGTTAAACGCACGCTCACACGTGGCATGGTGACATTTGCATTGCAAGGAATTGTTTGTATACTTATTTACGAGGCTATTAGACCATTATCATGATAATGATTATTCGATTTTATAAACGGTTTCTTCTTTTCTTTATTGATTCATTTTTCATTTTCATCAAGTCCATTTGTGCATAATTTTGGACAATGTGGTTCACGGTCGAGAAATATTTCGACTAAAATCACATTTCCTCTTTATGTGCAGACTAAAGTAAGAACGTCAGATTTCTAATATATCGATAAAAATTAGATAGTTTTAAAAATTTGCAACTATAAAGTCAATATTCTAATGTTTCCCTAAACAATGCTGTCGGAAATATCAAAATTAATGCAAACAAGGAAATAATTCTCACTTTCAAAGCAAAATTTCAAAGTCTCAATGATGCCTGTCACTTGATTATATCACCATGCTTAGACGTAAACACCGTCTATTTGTGTCTGATTTAGCAATAATAATAAAACTTAACTGTTCAAATAAGATAAGGTCGCCGAACATATTCTACTACTTACACTAACATTTGTTTTCATGATAGAAACAACAGATGATAATAATATGATAAGTAACATTACATTTATCACAAAAGTTGGTAATGGCAATTTGTAACTTCATTATATCTCATCAGGGTTTCATTCTATTGTGACAGTAAGACAAACGAATGTTCCATAATGTGCAAATAAGTCAGAAATTATGACAGTCGTAATCAAATCCTTGGAGAGGTGAGTCAGCGACGCCTGCGAGTTGTAGACTGATTAAATTAAACGGCTGAGCTCCGACTTTGTCTACTGCAGTTAGGAGACAGTTTCGTCACTATTAATGTCACTGAAGTAATTTGTTTAAGTCTGAAGCGAGCATTGGACTTGAGAGGGATATTTGAATTTTCTTGTTCTCAGCGTATCCAAGTGTATTCCCGAATTTTATGCTCAATATTTTCTTCTTACATTTCATTTGTTAAAGGTAGTTATTTATTGTTACAATATTTTAGTGTTACACTTATTACTGTGACTCAAAATTTGCGGTCATCAAATTTTTGTCAGGTATTTCTGGTCTATATTCTTATCAACAAAATTAATGGTTTTAGAATGTAATTTATGAAATCTCTGGAAAAAGTGTAAAGATCGATGCAGACATTGATTACAAATTATCGTCAATTCTTTTTTCGTCAGTTTTCTTTGCAATATTCTACTTAATGCTTCCATAACCACATTTACATGAACACAAAACAAATTAATGCTAATTCGCGCGAATCGAGTCTTACGAAATTTGTTTCAGTTTTTATAATGACGATGACATTTACCTAACTACCTGTTATAGGTGCGATTGTTTTGCGCGCTGCAATAGCCATTTCATTATTCTTCTTTTGCTTACGAAAGCCTTAGATGTAGACTATATTGCGATATATTTGAAACTTCAGGCTTCATTGCCGTGTAATTGGGGCAATTTTTAGATGTTTTTTCAATCTTTTTATGAAACCTATCTTTACTATCTATAGCTGATGTAATTCACGGAGTACCTACTTACATATTACGTAATATGAAGAATGGGGGTTTAGAATATCTTATCATTAATGTATCTTAGAGGGCACAGGACATTTTTTTTTAAATTTATTATTCTGGTCTGTGCCAGTCAATAAATGTCTTTTCTTTCTTCTTTCTTTCATAACCCCATTGTTTGCCTGTTCTAAACTATTTGCTACAGGATATTTATTTAGTTACAGTCTTTAAAAATATTCGATTTTGAAAATAAGTTTTTAGTTAAACATTGTGTGAATTAAGGTGCAAACAATAAATACGAAGTTTACACTCCGAGCATGACTACGTGTATAAAACCAGACATAAATTGATATTCTTTTGGCAAGCTAGCTTTCTTCCTGTGTCATTAGCAGTCATTACCCGCCTCATAAGTCCTCGCTATTCTATACTCATCGTTGCATAATCCCGGTGCAATACTGTTTTTCATTTGTTTCATTCAATATCATGAGAAATAAGTAATCCTTTTTTGTTATTTTTTCTTCGTCGCAGATATTAAGATTGGCCAAAAAGACTTTCTTTTGCGCTTGTCCCAGCCCTTTTTTAGTTGTGATACTATAGTTTTTTTTAATTCTTAAAGTAACTAGCAATAATATATAGTCTATTTGAAAGTTCCAGAAAGCTGTGGTAGCTTAGAGTAAAACATCTGTAACTGTTTATTGACTTTTTTGTTGGTGCACTCACTCTCTGTCACTATTTTGAGGCACTGAATGGGTCATACTACCAGTTATGTAGCCAAGTATTACCTAAGGCACTGCTAAATCTCCTCTTGAATTATGAGCGTGATTGTATGTTTAAGTTTTAAGGCAGTAAAGTCGCTAATATGTTAAATGGAGGCACATATTACTGGTTGTATACGACTATCGTTCGTAACAAGACTACGGTTTCTATCACAAGAAGACCTACCACATGCTATTCACGAATAGTACAAATTCTTTATACATCCATCATATCGATGTCAGAACTTAATTAAACCGAAATACAAGATATTATTTTACAACAGTACGAACGCGAGACGTTTCTCTTAATATCCATCAGCTTATTTTACAGTGGAATAACGTTGTCATTCGCGAAATAGAATCTTGTCTTCTGTTAAGGTTTAATTAAATTAACTGCCGTCGTTTATTATGAACTTGAGGGTCTAGTTACGCTTTGACGTACCATTCATTGTCCAAGGAATGTTTTCAGTTGTAATTATTGTTCTGAGTGACATTAAATTAATATTTTGAAGTGTACTTTTAACAGCTCTAAGACAATATTGTAAAATGAGGAAGCTACACCAATCTACATTGTCAAGCTTAAAATCTTAAGTTTTATTTCTATATAATATGTCTGTAGCATCACCTTAATGCACCTATATAGTGATCACAATCGTGAAATATTTAACTGGATGACGACAAAAGGAGAATGGTAAACTTTCTAAGAACTCTGGGCCTAAGCGTTACACTGATGATTTTTAGACTGTTTTATAGAGCGAGAAATACACATTCTTTTAGTATTAATATTGTAATGCTTTTCTATGGGGTTAGCAAGATATGTAGATATTAAAAGATACGATACCAAAAATGTAAACAGGCACAATCACCTTATTTATAGGCTTTTATTTATTAAATCTCGATAGGCATATTGCGAGAAAATGACCCACAACCTCCTCCTCCTTCCTTATTTGTGAAAAATGTATTTTTAAATAAAATACTAACAGATAATGGAATGGTAAAGATACTATACCTACCTCCAAATGAATCAAACCATACAATCATAAAGGGCTCATAAAGTAGAAAGTAGCGAGAATCGTCGAAGATAGTAATTAGGAATCAAAATCACGTAAAAGCGTAAAACTCACAAATAAACAACCCGGAAAGCGAACCAAATGTCATACTTATATCATAAATAAATGACAAAATGACGCTTCCGCTTGTTTTATTGTTGCCAGCTTAAAAAGTAGTTTATGAAGATTATCGATTAAGTATTCGATACTTTCGAATTATTTTTAATCTTTTGCTAAGATTATTAACTTCAGTTTTTTTTTTATTCAGGAAAAATAAAAGAATTTATGTCGTAATACATTATTCTTATTTCAATAATTCAATAATATATCAGCTAATATTTTTAATTAAAAAAAAAAACTAAAAATATAATAGAGTAATCGATTAAAACTGATATAATTTTACTGTTGGCAATATTTTTCCTTGTTCCTTGATGGCGGAAGTAGAATAAATATCGTTCAAACACTTATTGTTTGTTACATTAATCTCCCATAGAACGAAATGTTGATATTTTACAATAAATTCTAAAAAAATACATAATAATTTTTGATCACTATCCCGTTCTTGTAACGGTTAGGCCCATTTTTACCAATCTCCTTTAACTATTGTTTGTGATGAATCCAGCTCAAGAAGTTGAAATAAAAAGGATATTGTATACTAACTCGTGCTTTAATCAGACAGAGAAAAAAAGAATGACAAATTGGTAGTTCTGGCATGAGCGAACATAGATAATTAAAAAAATAAATAAACGTATCGTTTTACCAAACGCGCAGGTACGATTGCGGTTGAACATCTATTATTATTATTAACTCACATCTTCTCGAACGATTGTCAATGATAGTTCGGTTGTTCTCAGAATATGGCTTTCTCGAAATTCTAAAATCTATGACAATCTAATCCAATAACCATTTAGAAACAAATAAAACACTAAAATAATGATTGAAATTTACAACTTTTATTTAATCCAGAAACTATTTAAATGAATGAAATGAAAATGAATGAAATGAATGAATGAATGAAAAAGCTCTTTATTTAAATGGACTTTGCTAAGTACTTTTAAATCGTCAAAAGCCCTACCACCATTTCGACGAAATAATTATTTTACTTAAATAATTATTATTATGCTGAGACGGAGAAGAAATGGCGAAAGAAACTCCGCAGCTTACAATTTCGTAATGATTTCAAAACATCATTACATGTCCATAGATATATCAATATGAATAAATTACAATTTTAAATGCGTAAATTTGGGCAGATTTTACTCCCACGCATTTGGATCATTTAAATAATCATTTAACTTGTAATAAGCTTTTTTATATAATTTAGATTTTACAGTTTTTTTAAATTTATTAATAGGTAAGTCTCTAATATTCTTCGGAAGCTTATTGTAAAAACGTATACATTGGCATTGAAGTGTATGGGCAGATACTATATATAATCGTATCTGCCCATACACTTCACCAAGCAATATAATTTTTAGGTTATAACAAAAACATTAAACAAATGAATAAAAGCCGTAAAAGAAGTGCATCGTAAAACATGCTTTATTATCGACTGACAAATATAAAACTTCCCTTGTATCAATTGCGACATCATGAATAAAATAACTTGTCAGGCAACATCCGGTACCTTATAAACATTATAATGAGAGTGATTTCAATGAGGGAATCCATCTTATTACAATGAAGCTGGATCGGTAAATTTCATCTTGATGCATTGAGGATGGATACAAATTCATTTACAACCATTGCCTTTAAAAGACGTATGTATTTGTGCAGCTTTACCGCCCGTGGAATGTAAAATAATATTAAGATTTTAAAAAATATGGTACTTTCTTTCTTTTCTTTTTCTTTTTTTTTTTTTTTTTGCTCACACCAATTATCTAGTCCAAATTAAGTATCTTTAAGAACTTGTGTTATGGATACTAGATAACGGATAAATATACTTAATAATCTATATATTTTTATAAATAAACTTAAATAAATATATAAACAACCATGACTCATGAACAAATGCTCGTGTTCATCACACTAACATTTGCCACAACCAGGACTCGAACCCGGACCGCCCGTTGTGTAGCCAGCGTTACTGACCACTCCACTACGGCGGCGTCAAGTACCTTTATTTACATACCTACGATAATGTTTGCGATGAAGTGCAGCATATACCATTAGAAAAGTGCTACAATTATTGTCAATTAATACTGATTATACAGAAGGCAGCCGTAAATAAGGATCAGTTACTCTTAGCTAATACAAAAAATAATTGCACAATTATTCTAAATATTACTTTTCTCAACAAAAACACGCAGACACCAAGGAAGTGGCAGTTTTATGAGACAATTTGTAATTATAAAGTCAATTCTAAGCAAACTACTACAAATAAGCACGACGATATCCCATCATCCGAAGTTACACCTAAACGTAAAATCATATTCACATTAAAACGACTTCCATGCATCATCATTAAAACAGAAGGTGTAATTTAATACAATTTCCCCCGGCAACTAGTTATTAATTACGAAAACATAAATCTACGCCAGAAAACGTAGTCTTAATTATAATAACACACATTTCTGATAGAAGCCCGTACTCAACCATCTTGTTTGAGAAAAGTTTTACAGCACGCACGAGCCCCGCAATATGGGTCTTTTTATTGTGGTCCATACCTTACTATGACCAGCAGTGATGGTTAAAGACTTTCCTACGCAGTAAGGAGTTTAGGATCAAAAGATCTCATTGTCATTATTTGCCTACTCCCAATTTTATTCGGGATCGATGTGACATGTTTTCTTCATCCACCATTCTCTATAAGCTATCATCTTAACATTAATACCCTCATTTTCCATAATTCATCTTTCACATAATCTATCTGTTTTTCCTCGGTCTTTCTCTCTCTATATTCACTCGCATTAATTCTCATCACTTACTTTGTAACATACATCTCATCAATTATGTCATAAACACCACACATAACTGAAAAATTAAATGGCCAATAGGTTTATGACCAACAGTTTCATGTCCTTCGGAGATTAGAGAAGATTGATTTTGTAAATTGTGCTAAGCCATCCTGAATTAGTAACTTTCAAATCGAAACCTTACTTACAATATAAGCAAGCTCCTCAAAAGCAGATTATTTAATTGATAGAAATATTTGTTAACTTTATACACTAGTGTCAAAATCTATTGGGGATGCAAATTACGGACAATTTATGTTAATTGTTCCGATGTTAAATAATATGTAATATTCTATACTTACCTATGATATCTTGATTTGGAAATTTAAACAAAATTTTATCTTTTATCCAAAAAAAACTATAAACTGTGCGACACTGCCGTATCCTACGGCTATTCCGAAAAGTTTATTCCCCTTAAGAAGGTTAGCTTAAATTATTTTATTGCACCAATTCGGTACTGTGCGCTATAACAATCAATTAACCACGTTAGTCTCTAGTTTTATGTGTGCTCTCAAGATTGAGACAATAATTTTGGTCACACACCTTGATTGGAACAAAGGCAACAGCCAGTTAGCTAAGCACCGTTAAGTCCTAGTTACAGCGTTTTTATAGAAGGGATTAGTTTACACTTGTTAAACTTAATTTGTGTGTTCTATAACAGAGTAAATATTAATCAGGAGCCGATTCTGTATTGTTGTTCGCATAATACCGCTAGGTGCCAATAAAAGAGGACTTACGTGCCAACGGTCTCTCCAGCAAGAATGCCGAATACCGCGCTAAGTTGACTAGGGAGAGTAGGAAGGTAGACCCTGGGCCCTCGCGCGTAAGCGTACAGCAAAATATATTTACACCATTCGCGTGAAGCGAAAGCAAATGTGCTTCCGCTTTCATTATGCGAACAGCTAAGGAGTGGAACTCTTTGCTGAGGTCTGTTTTCCCGGAGAGCATGTACCATCTTTTAGGCCTCATCATTGCTTTATATCAGGCGTTATAGCGGCCTAACGCCCTGCCCAAGTGCCCATAGAACATATAAAAAATACAACTGCCTTTAGTCCGCGAATTCATTCGTTTGTATGATGTTTTCTACAAAAAACAATTTTTGTTTTTTTTTATTGATTTCATTACCAGAGATTTACGAGTACTGGAATAAAAAATATCCTATGATGTTTACATTCCTCTAGTTTTTGACGATAACGAGAGGGATATAACGAAATATCTAATGCTACTGTTTTCTTGGCGAAAATAAAATGTGAAACCGTTTTGATTTCAACATTACTCATGATTCTGACACTGCATCATTTCGTAAGGGGGTTCAAGCGCCAACATTAATTTAATTTCTTAAAAGTTTTATGAAAATCATAATATTTGGTATGTGGATATTAATTATATCTCATTATTAGTGACTTTTCAGCAATGTTTTTTGTCCTCCTAACTTCTAACGGAAAATAATTAATTGCACACCAAAAACTAAACTAGCAACGCAATTATCGTCCATCATTGTCTTTTATTTGTGCCTCTTTTGAAATTCATTGAAAAAACTTCGTGCCTGGTAAAATAAATTGCTTTCACTGTTGAAGTTTATACAACTTTCACGGGAAAATACTCTTTTAACTTGGCACTTTTCAAAACAATTACCTATTTAATACCCGAGCCAGAATATTAGGATAATTAATGAACCTTAACAATAATTAATTAAAAGATCCTCACAATAGAATATTTTGTTGAACAATTTAATTATAAATGCATATAAAGGGGACGCTTTAATTTCCACTACCACCAATGATTTTGCTACCGAAACCCATTTTATAATTTCTCGATAATCTGTATAGAAATATTGTATTAGAGAACGTAAGCTGGTGCTGGTGGTGGTAAGAACGTAACTCAAGTGCATTAACTAAATTAGGAATCTTGAGCCAAGTCAATCTTTAGTCATTTCATAAAGACTCGAGTACTAACTAGCTCGAGTTTTCTTCGAGCTCGCAGTATGAAAGACCTAATTTGGAGCTCGAGTCACAATTTTATTTGAAAACAAAAATTAAAAAGTATCATTATTAAATTATAATCATCTTAAACTTTATCATGTTAAGCAGGTTGTGATTTCCTACTTTAAATAGGAAGGCTCAAAACGAAACAGAACTTGAGCACAAAGGCTGCGTAAAAACGACTCAAACGCTAAAAAAGCTTTTGTTTGAGATCAAAAGCTATAATAAAAAAGAAGAACCAGGTCAAAAGTACTTGAAATCACCGCACGTGTATGAATACCGACAAGATCAGAGAAGACGAAGCCAAAGAAGTATGCAAGGAAACATGGGCTAAGGAATTTTAGCATATAATTTTAAATGTTATTTTTGCGATGGAATGTCTATCTTCTGAAGAACTATTTTTATCTTCAAAGGAGAATTTATTTAGTTATTTGCGAGGCCACTTTGTCCACCCATAAAGTGGTTTTTATCCCAATCAAATACGAGTATCAGTTAGTTATAGGCTTGGAATGTTTATAAATATTGTTCCCTTTCGTTTGATTTTGACATGAAGAAAAAACGCTTAACTACTTACCTGTATTTATTAATACTTAGCCAATAAATTGAAGAAATATATTAAATTATGAATCGCAATATTTCCAAGGCAATTCCAAACAATTTTATATTAGACAGTACGATCTATATTCTGAATTGGTCTAAATCTTGAAGACCCTTTCTACCAAATCATTAGTCTAGCTCGTGTGTGAAGCTGTGATGGGTTGCTATTAAAACTATAAAACACGTCTATAAAAGCTCCATGTAAAATAAATCATAATCGTCACAATTACTATTACGATGATAAATTGCTGCGCTCCGGCACTATAGTTAGCGGAGTATTTTTCGAAAAACAAACAAAAACCACTCCCGCAATTAGCGGAGTCTCGGATTAACCAATAAATCGAGATGAGTCCGATTAGCGGCTACAGCACGCTGCGGAACTTAGTCTAAGAGATAGACACAAAAACGACATTTTTATTTAACTAGCGAAACCCGGCCACAATGTGATTTCTGATATTTTTAATATTGGAAGTATTTTAACGAAAAGAAAAGGCATTTTATTTTCTATTCTATTCTTAATTAATGGCGTCGCGACGCATTAAACGTACGCATTTTGCCAATGTCAAGTGAAAATGTAATTAAAGTAACAAAAATTGTACGGTTGATTGGGGTTAAAAAGGAGTCTCTCAACACGTGTTTTTACAAAAAGAACTCGGGAGAAACTCCATTTTATTTTCAAAACGCCTCATTTAAAATGCAAGATTACATGATTTCAAATCAATCAAAAATAAACCCTTCAACTACTTTCCTAGGTTTGCAAACCCCAAAATACAGAAATGCATACTTTAATCATATTTTTACCATTGATTTCGTTTCTAATTTTATTTGTCTTTAATTTAAATGTATACCTAATTTAAAAAACGAAAGACAACAAAAAAGCCATCTCGTCCCGTGTAAAGTTCGTAGCACACTGATCATCTCGGAAAAGGAACGCCTCTTTTTTACTACGAACGCTACAGAACAGCGATCACGAAACGACTACGGAGCGTAGCGTATTAGTCTCTATTTCATAATAAAAAGAGGCGATACGGTTCTAAGCTGATAAATGTGCCTTAAGGCTCTCATTGTGACCTGATTTTATTTCTTGTCTTTTGTTTTCTATTTAATTTGCTTGAATAGTTATACTATAACTTTATCACACTTTTTGGTTAATTTTATTATGTAGCTACTATTCGTTAAGCTTTTAAATCATAAACTTATTTAACTCTGTACCCAAGCTCCTAAGTCCGTGTCGAAATAGTCAGTGCTACATTAGTATAACAAAGGTTCTGCAGATATGTGTTCGTTTACGATTCATGTTTGAATTTTTAATTTGTTTCATGGTTATTATGCAGCTTGTTCTGTTATGTCGTTTTAATTTAATAAAACGGTTAAATAAAAACTTGTCGAATGTCAATGAACTCGTAACCAAACTAAATAGCAAAAATTCTGAATAGCCAATTTTCTTAAGTAGGTACCCAAACTCATTTTCTGTCGTCCACTCAACCCTACTTCAATAATGACGCCTGATAATCGGTAACATCCTTCCCTTGGTCTTTAAGGCCATTCAAAGGCATTTTTATATCTTCATGCCACTCCTGCCTTCGGCTATTTATAGAAAGAGTGGAATTGCGTTTGTACGTTGGGTCTAAATGAAATGGCTGCAATAAAAGTGGTAGTAAGTTCAAGGATTGTAACGGACAGAATGAAATATGAATCTTAACGTGTTCCAAATTAATTCTGTTATTGTGTGTAACTTGGATACGAGAAGAAAACTTTAAAAAAACGTAGAATAAAATGTATGGATAGTACGAATACCTAGAATAATACTTTTTAATAAAATAGGTATAATAATTCTTTGTTGCAATATCCGTAAGAAATATCTATATGTCATTTACAATAAATATTGTGACAAATCTTGAGGACGTTTCCTGTAATTTTATTTAAATCCATATCTAAGGCAATTAAACTAAAGTAATGAATAAAAGTTTGGAATAAATGAGAAATTTCACTAACATTTATATACAGTGGCACACACTTCTTGTGCAATAGAATTCTTAGTATTTTAATTAACATTATAAGCACAGAGAAATAAATATTTACTATGTGTTATAGGTAAAAAGCCATTTGATATTTGGAAAGTACGTAATACAACTTCTGGCCCAAAAAGTGGACGGGGAAATATCGGTCAAGAATTTATTGTTTTGTTTTAGTTAGTTCATTTAACTAACTAAAACAAAACAATAAATTCTTGACCGATATTTTGACATGACAGAAAGTAACAAAAAAAGCTCCACTTGATTGGTTCCTTCTACACCGCGTTCCTGGTTATACATTAACTTCGGCATGTTATTCAGACTATTAAATTGTTCATTTTTTACTATGGACACTTTTATGAATTCCAATTTCTGTAAAAAAAATATTTTCATACAAACTATATGCTTAGATGTAATTTACCTAATATAAATTACTCTTTACCTGAGCTGGCAACGTCGCATTTAAAACTTTGGTCCACATAAACTTTTCTAAACTTTTCGAAACTTTTCTTGACGTTCTTTTCTTGAATTTCAGTTTGATAGATTTGGTTCATTTGGTTGCACAAAGTGGCAACATCTCACAGATAAAGACTCTTTCTCACTGCACAACACAATTAAATTGGTCAAACTGAAATTACCAAAAACTTAAAAACTAATGTTATTTAATTTAAACTACTACTTCCTTTGTACGATATGTTAAACAAGAGCTATAGAAGTATTATTCAAAGTATAAAAATGTATATCCTCAGGAACACGGTGTTTATTCTATATATACGTTGTTAACAAACAATACACAATGAAATTGAAATTATAAAATTAAAACAGCTGACACACTTAATTTAAATGTAATTTAATGCAAAAATCATTTAGATTTTATTGTTCATGGGGTTGTGCCGAAAATGGGCATAGCTCTTAAATTTTCATTTGGATACGAAAAAAACTAGTGACACCTAATTTCTTTCCAAATTCCTAATTATGCCAAATAGAATTGTTTCAAATTAACTATATCTTAATCACTTTTAAAGCCGCTCTATTTATGCACACATTCTCTTCGCACCAGCTTCGTCGTCTTCTCATTAGGCCTATAACCTTCTGCAGTTTTTAGATTTTCAAGCCGATACTCAACCACGACAGGCCTAATTGACCAACGTATACGGGCGGAACGGTCGCAAAGACCCGTCAACGCGATTTGCCGCGCACAGAGGACTACTGCCTAAAATGTCCCTCCGTGTAAACTGGTTGCAATATGCATTAGGGTTAGCACTTTAATTACACACAAACATACGATCACATTTGTACTCCGAGGTAGCCTTAGCTTAGGTAACATGTCGTCACACGAAGCCACGTCTAGCAGTATGGGTTATGCAGTGCCTTCAAACAGTGACAGGTTGCCTGTCACCTACTTAAAAGGGGGACCAAACTCAAAAAAGTAACAATCCTTTAGTAAAGAAACAAACAAAAGTCAGCAACCAAGATAGATGATACACTCAAAATCATCTCAGAAGTCCAGTTAGTTATTTAATTAAATTCTACATAATGTGCTGCATGTTATAAATTAGATTTTGAATAATTTATATTTTGTATTTTATTGCATTAGGTACCTATTTATAACCAACGCAATTTAAATGGTATTTAGTCTTAACTTGCTCGAACAATGCGGCGGCGCCTTAAATTTTTGCATTAGTTTCATACAAATGTAATAATCTCTTTATAATGCTATTAAACTGCTTATTTTAATTAAACAAGTCTTTGAATGTTCCTCAGAGGTATAGTAAAAAGCACTGTGTAACACTTGGGAGAAAGTTCGATTCCCAACTTGGGAGTATTGATAGTAATCTGTCATTTTCTTCCCGCAGTGAACAATATACGTACAATTCTTTCTTATCCTTATTACTCGCCCTTAATGACTCTTCCCCCTGCAGATTGTTTTTTTTTAACTCATACTATTTATTATTTGAATTGAAGGCACAACCCTAAAAATAAAAGTCACCGCACACGGCTGCGGTCGAACCATTCCACTAAACTTGCAATTACACGACATTATAACTAGTTGCACAACTTATTAACTCATGACGTGTCATAGAAAAGATTACAACGAGAGTGAAAAGTGCGCGTTTCCATTTTGAAGACGATAATGTATTTTCATCTTATGTTTTTTATAAATTACCTATTGATATTTTTTTATTTCACCCTTAATACATAGTTAATTTTTCGTAATTTCTGTAATAAACTAAATTAATATAATATTTATTGTTTTACTGTACAAACATATACATGGCCGTGTTCTGCCGGCAGAGTAGGATAGCATCACCCTATATCCTTCAAGGGGTATTGATCACCAATCCGCATTGGGCAAGCGTGGTGGACTACTACTTAAACCTCCTTTGATAACAAGAAAAGGCTTAGTGTCCCAGCAGTGGGTCGAATTATAAAGGCTGTTATGATGATGGTAGTAAAAAATCGCACCGTAATGGTAACTACGAAAAATGAGCTAAATAAAGTTTATCTTAGTCGCACATTTCTTAATTTTATTACAAAATTCCTATAGTGAACAACTCGATCAAGCTGAAGTCTGAACTAGAATAATATGAACTGTTAGACCATTCTCTGATAGTATCAAGTCATTATCTTATCTCCTATCCAGACATATGACATAAACATAAATTCGATTCTGTAGTTTCTTGTTTATTAAATCAGTTATAAATACGGGAATGTTAATTAATAGTGTCACGTCTCTGAACTATTTACTAAGTCGTACCTACTGTGACGTGATAGATATTGATCGTACAATGTACAGTCGCGGTCACAGATACAAATGCTACCAATAAATTTGTCTTAATTAATTACACTTTGTTGAGTTTGCTCGAAAGATTTAGGAACACGTGTAAGGAATGCAGTAAAATTCCGCTCAAAGTCTAGTACTTCCTATTTGTATTGGATTAACTACATTTGTACAATTTTCAGTACAAACCCGTGATAGTTGCATGAAAGAATTGCGGTTGTCAAAGTTTTCTAAATGAAGGGTCATGCTAGGTTAAAATTTAACAATGCTATCATCATTGGCCATTGTCGTATGTTTATAAATACAAAAAAAAATGACCTACACAGCATCAGATGTATATCTCCTACTAATTGAGAATTAAATTATTAGCACAAGTGACATAAAACAATGAGACGTGCTACTAAAGCTACACAATTTTGTTTTTACTTAAGACGAAAATTGAGAATGGATAAACCTTTTTTTTTATTATAGCGGTACAATTTATTAAATACGTTACCTATCTTACTCATGTAAACAGACATATTACATTATGACGGCGTCTTGGTGTAGTGGTCAGTATAGCTGCCTACACATCAAGCGGTCCGGGTTCGAGTCCTGGTAGCGGCAAATATTTGTGTGATGAACACGAGTATTTGTTGACGACTCATTATTGTTTATATATTTATTTATAAGTTTATTTATAAAAATATCTAAAAATATGATGTATATTAAAAATGTCCGTTATCTAGTATCCATAACACAAGTTCTTAATGATACTTACTTTGAGCTAGATAATTGGTGTGAGCGTCGAAATATATTATATTATTATATTATATTATCCGAATCAAAAGTTTGAGAAGAGATTCAAAATATGTTTGTCCCTTTTCAGAAGAGTTACGGCGAAACACCTTCTTTATAATAAGAAATACTTGACTCTAATTGCTAAACTATTAAAGAAACCTCCTTGTACTTCTTTTGTCTGGCTAATACATGTATTACACCCTTCGTGATGTCAATAATAATGTAGAAAGGTTTAAAGTCATTCGACGTACTTAATCAATCATGGGCTCACGATACAATATCCCAATCTCCCTGAATATCTACTCGATCATTTCTATGTCCGCTTCGATCTACGCCTATGGCATAATAACCATTGTGGTCTGTCTGACTTATGACAGATCCTCGATGCCGGATGCGATAGGACAATGGACTCGAACTTGAAGCGGAGACTCGACGCCCCGACGTGCATGGAGGGGTAATTAGTCCCTATTGAAACCTATTATGTCTAAAAGTCAGTAATAGGCTCTGATCAGCCAAGGGTTAACAAGCATATAATTGCATCGCTAAATAAGCTCTCTTGATTTGGTTATCGGACGACAGTTTTAATACTTCTCGTACTTCTTAAGGCCCGTCTCTATGTAGCTAAATTATATCTAATTTATTGTATATATGATATCATTTAAATAAAAAGAAAATACTGATCATAAAAATGTCTAACAAGGATTATCTTGTTAGTTCTAGTCCACAGTTAAATTAAGAGGGAACCATTAAATCGAAGATGTTTACGGCGTCAAAATCGCCATTACTCTCATTTAACTACCTAGACCGTAAACAGAAATTACACCTCCGACCACCTTCGACGACTAAATGCAAATTAATGAACTAAAATCAATTGTATTTAGAGCTACTTAAAATTTACGCGAGGATCATGGTATATTTAAGTTTATGGGACCACACAATGGCTCTTTTACAGTTTCTATGTTTTAATTACTAGAATTGTATCTGTCGATTAAATCATTACCTAACATTTTCGATACGCTCAGATCCAGCTCAGATCAAATTAGAGTTATCTGCAACTCAATGTAAATTTATAAAATGTATTTCAATTTTTGTCATGTTCATCTCTTGGATGGTATATCGACGTGGGCAGTAATCGATAAATGAATTGGATGAAACACGAGCAGGACAGACTATAATACTATTTCCAACATACCGTAAGAAGCGTGGTATGATTTATTGAGCTTTTAATCGGTATTTCAGATTATATGTAAATTCAGATATAACCGGATGATAGATATCGGGAGCGACTGCCCATTCTTGTGGTTCTTACGACATGGTCCGAGCGATCACTCGCAAACCTTGATTGCACAAGCTGTCAGTAACCTTAAGACTATAAGAAAACAAATTATGTAAGGCGAGCTGCTCTAAAATCACCTTTTGCTTTGTCCAACAATAACCAGTCCCAGCTAATACGATATGCCACTCTGACACCAGTTTCCAAACAAATAAAATAATCATAGATAAGAAGTAATAGCACATAATGATTGTGGTTACATCGTAAACAGTTGGCGTCTTCGAATCAATAACCAATGTGAAAATTACATAAGATTAAGACGGAATACAATTGGACTTGTTACGAATACAATGGAAGCAAGCCATGCAACAGATGGATCATAATAAATGTACTGTAAGTGTGATTCTAAGTTTCATTAATCAAAACAACGAGGACAGATGCTTTGAATGTATTCGTAAACATTTGGTACATCCATCACCGTCTTTACGAGTTAAGTTTAACCAAGCCTACATAGATAGTACTTCTATTTGTTCGGAGCTGCATGATACAAATCAATAAAAGCAATTTGCTCCGATGGCAACTGGAAAAACCAGATTATTTGCATACGGAAACTTCGCATGCGAACCGATCCAATTTATATAATTTGAAAAAAGAACTATCTCCAGGTAATGTAGAATATTGTAGAACGGCAAGGAACTTACTTTGACTTTGAAGGAATTAGGGCTGGACCAAATAAGGCGCCTTGTAACCATTTCTCTCTGAATAGCACGAGACAAATGCACATTTAGAGAAGCCAAATAAGAACAGGCACAATAAACATTTGTCGGTTAGTGGTTGTACACTCATAAGGACATCGCTCTTACATTCACTAATAATACCTAATTACAATACGATTTCGTGGGCAAGTAGAGCGTCAAACATTTATCCAGCAACTACTATGTCGTCGTGCTTTCTAACTGTTAAAGCAATAACTTTCGATTTATGGTAACCACTTTGTTCGAAGAACTTCATTATAGTGCGTAATATTTATACTTACTTCTAATGTCTTTTGACGTTCAATTAAATTGAAAATAACTGCGAAGATACACGCATCGTTTTACACAAACCATTAGTTTTATTTCGTGCTCTTCGTGACGTGACCTATGGTACAAACGCTGCGTACATAGTGGTCATTCTTCACTCGGTAAATTATCCACTCGCGGAAACTTAGCGCCATCACGCGCGCCCGGAGCATCTCATGCATACATTACGTTAAACTTAACTATAATAATTCATGCGATGTCCTTAAAGGGCTCTTAGTTTTGCATTCTTCAATTCCTTGCTTGCAAGCATGCAGGTCTAACAAGTCGCATGATATACCTTTCTCTGTCTTTCTCGCGTCAGTCAAACCAAATACTGACTAGATGGGTAGTGAATGTCAAAGGTTCAATATTTTATGTACGTTTTAAAATTTTATACTCTGACTCGTTATTTTGATCATTGTATTCATCGCTGTATGTTAGTACTTGCTGCAGTGGTTGTACGATAAATAAACCTAATTGTGCTCTCATATTTGCTAATAGCTATAGTTTAGATGAACTTTGTATTCTAGCCACGGAGCTAACAAAGCGCGTGGGGACAGATAACTAGCCGATATACGTCCTCGACTCACCGCTTACGCACACCGAATGATAACTGTACAGCTTACAAGATACCATAAATTTTTCCCATAGAACATGAGTTTTCATTAAATTGCGGTATTATACCGAGCATCGTTCCATCGCAGATATCTTCCGACAACCTTGTTTAGGTGTGTTTACTTTTCAATTTGCAGCATATCGGCAGTCACGAATTCACATCAAAAGTTAGATTGGAATCTATATTTTGTACGGAAGGTAAATATAGACGGACTTGTGCTAAAAAGAGATGTCGTGAATACAAAATCTTTGATCTGAATCTTAGTCAATATCTATCTGGATTGCATTCGAAGTCTGACTTTCACAAATTGAAGCTACAAAGAATCATACAAGGCAAAATAATAAATAATAATAAATAAAATCATAATTGTAATAAGTAATTGTAATAACCTTTTTTATCAACATCAGAGTAATTAAATACATACCATTAAATAACGACTAAGTGACTACACGATAGTAGACTTGTAGTAATGAAGTTAGCTCACATGCAAAGGGTTAATGAAGCTTTTTTATTATTGCAATTCAATAAAATCTACGTACCGTGCAAATTAAAATGAGGAAGCAATGCCTTGTCAATAGCATGCAAAGCAAAGAATAAACACGAAGAGAAATCAATACGGTATTCGTCTGGAAATACATAAAGTTTTTTTTATTTACTGAGTCTATTTTTGTATCACTGCGTTTCCTTCTCATACCAATGAAACCTTTCAATGCCACCAAATTTACGAGTTTGTTTCGCGCCATCTCTGAAAGAAATTGTCGAGGTCATTACATTAGATATTTATTGCGAATACAGGAAATTTCAGTCTTTAGGGTCGCCACTTAGTAGAAAGCACTTTTTATCAACAAAAAAAATCGATCCAAAATAAAATTAATTTTGATATTGAACAAACCTTTTTTCTTTGCTACGTGGATGAAAATAAGCATACACCGTAAGCTATTGACGATTGTAACACGTAAATTGTAAATTACTTACAAACGGTACTTTTTTATTTATTTTAGCATTGTCTTCTTTTATTTTCATTATTACGTTATAAAGTTACTATCCATCTCCGTTATATTCGGCTAACATATCACATACATACACAAACACATGCGTTCTTATCTTGGACAAAATCATTAATTAAATTAACGAAGAATGTTCAAGAATCTTTATATTCAGAAAATTTATATTCATGCCAAATAAAAAAAGAGAATTCACATTTTCTTATAGTAGCAAAAACAGTTTTTACAAACCTTATTCTCATTTAATATCTGTGAACCCTGCCTCTATAGACATCGGCGCGTCACTTATGATAATTTATTCGCATTTCAATGAGACGCCTGTAAAATGGCATTATGCATTATCATGTCTTATATTTGTATTTATGTACTTACCTACTGCGTTGTGACGGCCGTTAGATGATTTTATCTGTGCTTTTATTGTTATTACGAGTGGCACACTGCGATCTGACACGCGGTTCTATAAAGCTCATTTATTGTTTTACTTTATTGAAAGTCGAGTCTCAGTGTAAATTGGAAGTATTATAAAGCATAGGTAACTTTGTGAATTTATTTCGCTAAGGTTTAATGGTCACGGAGCATTGTAGCGAAGTTTTAGATAAATAATAACTTTTTCACCTCTCCAGCACCAAAAGACCTCTATTGCTTCGTAAAATCTCGAAGGAAAAACGCTTTTTGCTGCGAGCTCTGAATATGACTGTAATGTTCAATCTAAATTATTTTTGTAATCTTATTTATTTTTAAAATAATTAAAGTAAACAATTTTCTCGCTGGAGAGATGAAAAGTTGTATATTTCACACGAGAGCAAATTTTTCTTGTCTCGTGCCTTTAAATCACTCACTGCGCTCAGTAGTCTATTCTAGACTACTTCGCTGGTTTGTGATTTAATATCAGCACTCGCAGCAAAAAATAACTTTGCTCACTTGTTGAACAAATTACTATTTATTACTGAATCCTCAGATGGATATTGTTCAATTGTACATTAACTAGAATGGACAAAGTGAAGAACTACATTTAGGGGAAATATCAAAGTAACCATCAGTAACTGAAAGATTGAGAGGTAACACAGTAACATGGTAATGATATGTAATGAGAAGAGATGATTTGCATGAGAAAAAGAAAGTGAGGACAGTGAATATCGAGGCGTATAGAACAGAGGTATAGAAGGAGAGAAAGATTGAAGAAAAGATTGACTGTGTCAAAGATGATATGTTAAATAACAGTTAAATAGATGACGGCTGATTTTGAAGTATGGAAGAAGAACATAGGCAGACCACCAGTAAAATAAAAAGCCGGTCGAAAAGAATAAGTTGGTAAGAATCTGGTTTAATTAAAATAAGCAGTAGCTGTAACGAACGTGCAGAATCTATTCAAGGAGAAGGGAAGCATGAGATTAAAAAAATGGTGTACGTTTATGATTAACACGAAAATTAATTACTAATAGCATAAAAACACGCTATTTATATCTAAAATAACATGACTCATAATTTATTTTAGACTAGCTTCCGCCCGCGACTTCGTCGCGTGGACATTTTACCCCCTCAGGGGTGGAATTTCCAAAAATCCTTTCTTAGCGAATGCCTACGTCATAACATCTACCTGCATGCCAAATTTCAGCCCGATCCGTCCAGTGGTTTGTGCTGTGCGTTGATAGATCACTATGTCAGTCAGTCAGTCACCTTTGAGTTATATATATTTAGATTCACTTAATCAATATTACGGTAAGACTAATATCGAGCTAGAATATTAAAATATAAAATGCAAATATACGTGACTTAATTTTGTAAAAGCAGTTTTATTCAATATTACAAGATAAACAATAACATTTATTTGTTGGTACAGAGGTATCTATATTATTATTTTCGTTTGATTTTAATCTTATTGTGCTATACATGGCTGTGGAAAACCAGAACTAGTTGAACAGGCATTGTGAATTATGTTCAAGGTAAGAATCAATGCGGATAAATTACGATCTATTATTATTAAAAACATAAGCGCACAAAAACTATAATAGTATTATAAATTTAAATAAAACTAATCCGACGCGAAATATAATCTTTTTAGCGTTGTGTTTAAGGTCGCCTGAACTCATCATAACATTCAACAGAGTGTTATATGGCAGGTAGTGTTGTCTAGTCGAATTTGAACACAATATTCCCTCTTGATTTATGCAGTAATTACTAGTGATGTTAAACCTTTTGTAGGTTACAGCGACCACTTATCAAGCGGCATAATATATTTAAGCATTGTACAAAAATGTCTTCAACTCCATTTTATTTTATTTATTAAAATAATACTACTTTTACGGATTTAAGGAGAGGAAGAGAGAGAAAACTGTTAGCTCAGATTCAATCTTGATTTCCATTCGCATAAAAAATAAGCAAATATACACTTATCATGCACTATTTGGCTTCATAATGATCCTTTGGGCCAGATCTGAATATTGCATGTTTTAATCTATAAAAAATACTTTATTATGGTCTATTCATGCAGCAGGTCAAGTTAATTATTCCCTAACAACGAATCCAAACATCACATGCCCACGTTTCTTAATTTCGAACAAAACCTGTATGAAGAGCGGCAAGAAACCTGAATAAAGTAATTATTTAATTTGTCATTCATGCTGTCATCATCAAACAGCGGGATTACATGTCTTAAAACAGTATTACTTAAGCTTTGCTCACTTCAAAGTTATAGTGCATATCTTAGCAGCTTTTTATAATAGACAAGAAATGTAGAGACACAAAGAAAAATGATTAACATCACTCTCATTTAGAATCAGTGTATTCAAAGTCGAATAACCTCCCATCTTATACAATATAGGGTTGAAAATGTATTAAATCACTTAATTTGTTATGTTTTCATTTTATTTATATTCAAAACAGAATAGTTTATGGTCAATCATAAACTCTATATGTACGTTTGTAGGCCATGATGATTGATGTAAATTACAATTAACATCAACATACAAAGAGTTACAATAACATGTGTTATTGAAACCTAGATCTAGATTTCATAAGTCAATCGTGACACGAAATCCAAAGCTTAGTGTTAAAACATCTACTACAATCATTCTTATGACAAGTTATTTACACTTTTATTAATTATTTGGATTGAATTAAAAGCAAATCTATTTAAAGATAACAAATATTTTGAAAATAACACTATAAGTACACTAGTTTTATGTAAAATGTTATTTAAATAGTGATCAAACACAATAAGAAATTATTTTTGAAACATAACTTTTCTTATTGGGATAAAATTTATAATAGCTCCAAGATTACGCGGTATTATTAGATCGAAACATCGTATCCTATTAAAATACTGACCACTAACCCTATAAACATTTGCTACGTAAAGGTGAAATAAATTAAGGTTAGCTTTATTATTGTAGTGCTTGAATTAGAGTACATAAATTTACTCAGGAAACAAAATGGCGACCTACATTTTTCTGGAACATTCTTCATTAGCTTACTAACATCAAGTTACTAATCTAATAACATAAGAACGCACCTTAACTAGCCCTTAACACGAACGAAATAAATAGTGTTAGGCTAACCCTACAATATATTTTCTTTTGAAACACTTATTGCTTAGGGTTAAGAACTTAGCGTACCTTATACCTAAAGAAAAAGAAGACATGTACTTACATCACCACCATATAATAAAACTTAATCAAATAAAATGAGAAATCACCACTCTAAACAGTAAAAATTGTTTTTTTTTTAACCCTTGGCCCCCGCTTTCCCTACGGGGAGGAGTGAAAGACAGAGCAGCGAAAACAGTCAGAAGAACCTTCCAGACAAGCGAGGGAAGAAGGGGGGAATCCTTATGGATACCCTAAAGGCCGGCCCCTAGGGTTATGTCACACTCTTACTGACTAAACATCCCCTTTTTGCCTATTGCCAAAGTGGCTATAAGGCTATGGGAAGCAGCCGCCTCAGGAGTGAGGGAGGTGCACACGCTGCCCCAGACATATAGACTAGGGCATATGCGTGGAAGCGCGAACGGACACCGTAGCGGGGCCGAACGCATGTATGTGAGGGAACTGTTTACGCAGTGGCGGAGAGACACGCGACAAACCAGGGTTGACAGAAGGGCTGAGAAATTAATCTGAGCAGATCCATAAAGTGGGGGGATAAAAATTGTCATCAAACGATGTAGAGCAGTAAAATGCCATGTTGGCAAACGAATATTGCGAACACAAAATGTACCGCTTGACAATATTGTATCTATTGTTTGTTGAAGAAGACTGTAATGATGAAAATAATGTATTCCAATCATCGACATTCAATTATGAAAAGCATTACGAAAAAGATATACCCACTTAAATGAAATAACTAGCTCTTAATTTATACATTGGGTTGACTACAAATGCATTTCATTAATATAAATAACACTATCAATCAAATTTTAATTTATAAGCTCTGCATCAGTCATCACTAAAAATATATAAGATAACATCATAATATATTGCCCTTTAATAAAATCACATCACAAATGTATATCTCATGCTCTTTAAGTATCAGTTTCATAGAGTTTTCCTTCTTAATTCTACAGCCACGATATGTTATTACAAATAACTTTATAAAAGAAGACCCGGTTAGAAAAAGTTCATCAAATTATAGGATCATTCATCTGACAACAAAATTAATAAATATTATGAAGCACATTACAGTTTATATGTTTCTAAACATAAAATTACGAACGATGACTCTTCGAAAACGTGGAACCAAAAAAGTTAAACTACTTATAGATGTGTGAGCGTGCTGGTTAGACGTAAACATTATTGATATAATAGTCAATATTGTGTCATCAATGTGTAATTAAAATATTTTATGAACTAAAGAGAATTGAATTTTTATATACATTCATCCTGACCCCTAAATTATTGAGCTGAGGTTTAAGCACAGAACATAATATAATAATACCACGCTTTAGGTACATTTTGGTGACTTACTATATAAAGCCACGTCTAGTAATTTGGTTCATGAAGTACCTCAAGATAGTGAAAGGTGGCCAGCCTGTCGCCTGGATCAAACCGAAAAAGAAGGTGACTAACTTTTAATGTATCAACAATCAGACAACTAGGATAACATCTCTATATAAAATCACTTAAAAAACTTAAAATAATGATCAATCCTCTTCACTTTGAGTAAATATTGTCTTATAGTTACAGTAGACCTAACCAAATTTGATTTGATATAAAAAAGTTTGTAGATTCAGTTTCAGTTAAATAGATTAATACTATAAGTTCAACTAAGTACTTTACAACTATTAAGAACTAAAAGGAGAAGTTCACAAAGTTGTTTTTGTCAATAAAAACTTTCCCGCCGAACCCCGATAGTTAGTAAATCCAACAAAGGACAAATCGGCCGGTATCAGGGGAGCTTAAAAATCCCCACTGCTAAGATATTATCCCAACTTACAATCGGAATCTTCGTTCGTCTGCATCCGACGCGATTGGCTACTTCAAGAGAATCTGCCAATGTTCGAGGGACAAAGTTTGGGAAATCTCAAACTTTGTGAATTCTCGCCGAAGTCTGATTTCTATAGTCGGTACTGAGAATTTAGTGGCTGAAACTGCTAATACGAAGCGTTAAATGTTTTCATGAAATTAGTTACAAAATAGTCGAGGTTTTTTTGACCAGCTATTAGAAAGAAAACTAATATTTAAGCATTAGATGTTATCTTCTAGGAATATTAAACATTTGGAAATCACGTTAAGCAGATGCTGTCGATTGATATTAGATGATGGCTAATGACTATTGTAAAGAAACCAAGTCTCATCGAAAACCTGAAAAGTTGAATTGATTCAAATACCATAAAAAACTTATCTTTACACTAAGATTATTCATTAAATAAACGGTCAACATTGTTCACGTTAAAGCATTTTAGCAATATAGTTTGAAAGTGATGTACGAGGGCAATAAACTGTGAAAAATAACTAGTTTTTAGCTGGCCCCATTCCTAAGCTAGACATTAAAAAGGCACAGGTTACGCAAAGAATTTTCAAACATGATAATTGATCATAAAATCTACCCACAATTACTCGGCTATACTCGTGAAAACAATTTATAAATTTCAACCATAGGCAATTGAGCGGCAGAATGTCGTCGATTGGCTAGCTCCCACGGTCTTGAGCAATGCTTACAAAATTTTTATTATATACTACTTTACTTTTAGTATTCTGAATTGAGTGTCGTGTTACTATTATTAATATTATCGACCTATCACAAAATACGACAGTTACCTCCTACGCTTATCATAAACTGTTAATCCCATTGTATTCCAGTTGAGAATGGTTTGATGTAAATCTTGTTTATTTTAGAAACTGGTTCAAAGAAGAGAGAGTGGGAAATTCTACTTTGAGACATATAATTGGATCCTGCGTCCTTTAATTTATAAATTATTTGAATAACTTGGTAAAATATCGCAACCTCTTCTGGTAGCTTTTGTTTATTGTTTCACTGAAGTTTTAGTTCTATTATTTGGGTTTGATACCCCTTTTACGTAAGCAATAGACTGTCAACCAGTCACTATTTTGAGCTACTACTTGATCATTTGTGCCAGAAATTGCTTTGTGTGTAACCATAATCTTACCTAAAGCTCTGTCAACCCTTTTGGGAGTATGAGCGTGATCATATGTGATATGCAGTGATTTGAGTCACATTATGTCATTAAACCTTCATGATTTAAACTTATAAATATTATCGCCATCGATAACTATATCTAAGAATCCTGAAGTTAATCAAGATTCTTAGATATAGTATCATAATCCTGAAGTTACTTTAAAAAGCAAGATAAACAGTTCTTCTCAGAACAGTAACAGAAATATTCCCCCATTAATATGACCTAATTAACCAAAATGTTTTACACAAAAAACTTAAAAGTCCTAATTTGTTTCATAACGCAACAACCAAAGAGAAGAAGATGAGCGAATACGCATTAATAACTGGAAAGTTTGGAGCTCAAAAGGCGTTGCGAAGGCGTTACATAAGAACCGCGGGAACAATGCAGTTAAATGATTAACTTCAGGCTTAAATCGGCCAATGGACGACTTGTTAGTGATGAACAATACCATTGACGCAGGTACTTTGGGTGTGCGATCAGTCAAGATTAAGCAACGAGTCCACCTTGAAATGCCCAAACATCACGACTGCTCCAAATTAAAAATTAATGCCTTATCGTACCGACCCACTTGTGGAACACCAGCTTTTCAATTCTACAGTTTTTGTTTTTAGCTGTTTGTCCTAAATATTTTAGTAATAAGGTAGAAATTCGTGATAGAAGATAAATTGTTTACGAAAATCGATTATTTATGGCCAACGAGATAAAAAGAACAATAAGATATGATACTCGTTATAGAATCAGTACTTCTTAAAAGTGAAAGTTCTTAAGACAAGTGAGGACGGTTTTAGCGGAGACACTCTGCCTGCGTACCGAGAAGTCTCAGATTGCAATCCTGGTAAAGGCAAACGTTTAATATGGACTTCACGGGCTTATATATGAGGCTCACGAGCTTTTGTGTCCGAGTCAATGACTCGATATACACATACACCAACATGACATTTTCGTTTATATGTAGTTATATTTTTTTAAGTTATCGTTTTTATTAGGAGTATCCGAGATAATTGCTATGAGCGTAAAAAGGTTTTAACATACGTCTTCACATAGTAAAGTTATTCTTCATTTCTGTAAGAACAGATCTGATCTAAATTCTGATATCTATACAAAATTAAATACAGACATAGAAATCGAAATCAGTTACTGATTCTTCACAATGTATACCTATTGGGCTGAGGCAGTTATGTTGAAGATGTATTATTTATAATAACTGTATCGTGCTCGTGGTCAAGTAACCAATAACTTCATGTATGTACTGCACACATCAAGCGATTCGAATCCTGGTAGTGGCAAATGTTTGATAAATGAAGAATTATGACGTTTGTATTATTTATTTTAGTTTATTTATGACAAAATATGTAACCTAATGTGTCTTTTCCGTTACCTAGTATCCATAACAAAAGTAATGGTACTTAATTTGGGCTAGATAAGTGCAAAGTGTAGGTAAATGTCAAAAAAATACATCTAGATTGGTTTAAAGGTATTGTCCTATATGATGAAATAATCTAATATTTAGAAGCAGCGTTTTTTACGTCTAATGTATTCAACTTTGTAACATATTGACTGCTTCAGACGTGGAAAACTGGTTCAATAGGTTACAGGCTAAACGAAGGGGAAGGAATTATATTTTTAATCTGATTTCCATCGTTTAGCGTAAGCGCCTTACAGACCACTTGACCGCAATCACAACTACCGAGCACCGTCTACCACGCAAGATTTATTAGGGTATAAGTAATTTGTGTTACAAACTACAGTGCCTTAAAGTTCAAAATAGTATATTATATATTACTTTCAGAAATAAAATTTACAGAGAAATATTCGAATTTGGAGACGCTAGAAAAGTAGAGAAGTACCCTTTATTTTACAGAATATAGTTGTAGCTGAGCAACATTCTGTAAAGTAAAGGTATTTAAAACCAATTTTCACGTAATAAATTTCCTCTTTAGTTTCAGTAGGAGATACCACCACTCATCCACAAAGGCTAGCTCCTCTTAGCATAGTTAGGATTATAGTTAGTTGACATGACTATTATGTGATGCAAACTAATTGTACAGAAAAAGGAAAAATTCTTGCATATCTACTTTTATTTTTAAGCTACTGACTAAGCTCAAAGAAGATCACGACTCTAGTATTTGTTTCCTGATTTTAGATAGTTTGACAAATTGAGACGTGTTACAGTTTCAAATATACGTAACATGTCGTACAATTAATAATTAAAATATTAATCTAGTCATTATTGAATTATATTCGTATCTCGTATTCTCTGAAAATTCACCATTATGCAAATGCACGTGCAGATTCATACGATATCTATATTATAAGAGAATAAAGATATCGAATAACAGAAAAACTGCAATGAATAAATTAAACGCCATTTCTTTACGATCAAGAGCAATAAAACGAGAAAGTTTATGCTCTATACAGAACGTAATGTTTTGTATAAACTGAGAATGAAGATCACCACACTGGAGGATAATATTTCACTTTTGAAAGCTGACACGCATTAAGCTTCAGAAGGAATAATGAGTCGTGCATTAAAACCAGTATTCCCTTTATTGTGGAAGTCGAAAGTATTTATTAAATACAGCACTGAGATTTGTCTTTGACGTAATCAGCAATGTATTTTAACCATGACAATATTGCATCTGAAATTATTAACTCTGGAGATTAATTTACGTAAATCTTCACACTCCTCTAAATTCTTTAATAATATGTAAAATCACTCAGCACGGCGAAATAGCCGTGAAATTTTGGTGAGTACTTACACTTAGGTACTTACACCTTACAGGACACCGTAATCAAATATAACTACCTATTAGTGTACCTACTGTAGCGTTGCTTCTAATAAATTAATTTTTCAGAGCTCCATTAACGAGGGATATTAGTAACAGAATTGGCAGAGCACGAGTGATCAGTTGCAATTGGACCGCATGTTTCGTTGCCATGCTCAATGGCAATTAAAGAAATAAACTTTGATGATTTTCCGCCATTTAGAAAAAACTGGTTCCATTAGTGGTACGAATGTATAGATCAATACTGACGCTGATATTTTCTTTTAGTTAGCGAAGAAAACAGTTATATTATTTTTACTTAAATTCAGTCAAAGTCACAACTTCAACTATTTCAATTAAATTTATGTGTCATTTTCACTGCTATGTATTGCGCATTGTATATAATATTATTTTAAAGTGGCTTTATTGTTGACACCATAAGTGTCTCCTCAGTGAACTCAATCCATTTTCTAACGGCATTAAAATGGATTTTCCCGCAAAAGGTTTCTCTTAGAGTTGTGCGTCAATTAAAATAAGCTGAAGATTAACTAAGATCATGATTATTTTCACAGGAGGCCAGAGCGTTATTTAATGAAAATACGTTCTAAATATAAGATTATCGTATTGTTGTAATGAAATCACAATTAATTCCCCTTAATATCTCGGACTCATATTATAATGTAAAATGGGTTTGAAGTCGAGATCTCAAATATTGTCGCGTATTGTTTTATGAATTATAATATAACTTCCTCAATACACTTTTCTTCATTTGTTTCGGAGAATGTCTATCCGTACGTCTATATATATCACAAACGAGATATTTAAAGGAAAGGGTTTTTAAGAGGAGTAAGGCACGACGGATTTGTTGCTCTAATTTGGAACGCACGTCCTTAGAAATATCGAAATACATTACAGCTAGAAGACTGGTTCCAAATAATACTAGCCTAGTTTTGTGTTTCTGTTGGAGATTAAAGTGCTCATTGGCTTACAATCAGGATGACCGTATACGTCTAAAATAAGACATAAATATTTTATTCGAGCTTTGCAGTGAAATCGCTTAATCTGCTAAGGTAATAACTAAAAGAGAATATAGTGAGGAGAAAACGGGAGAAATAGTGGCAGATTTGTACATTACAAAGCCAGGAAGATAGCAGCCGTGCCATCCAGCGACTAAGCTGATTTAGTATGGTCCAACAAAGCGTCTGCTTACAATAAAAGATACCAAGCTTTGGATTAAAATAATTCAGACTTCAACTGCAAACGTGCAGTCTGTGAGGGCACCGGTGATTAAATATAACCCTCTAGAGATTTATAAGTGGTTATTTCTGGAATAGAACTGTATGGAACTGGTGAGGCATCGCCGCTTTTGTGGCTGGCCTTAATAAACGTTGTTTGTCGTAAGGGGAATGTATTGTTACATCGCAGTGGATTTGAAAAATTTATAGCTAGAGTTCGGGAATGAATAATTGTAGATACCTCACGAATTATGAATGATACCTACTTCGAGGATGTATTTTGAATTCAATATTTCATTTATTCCAGGCACTGTGCATTTCTTGCAAAACTTCTTTGCCTGGTAATTCGAGTTGAAGGATTACTGGTCTACAAATTATCTTTACCAATAAAAGCCACTTACAAATTAATTGGAAACATTCCATTAGACAACGCAAATCAAATAATTGTGCATTTCCAACTATTGAGCTGCACAATTCTAATTTCATTTACCAATTTCTGATCGAATTGGAACCGGATAAGAGTAAAAATTTACTGGTAGCAATAAATTAGTAGCGACATAATTTGTCAGTAATACAAAGAGTTCAATCCGCAGTTCGTACTATGTTCCGATAAATCATTGGCGCAGTTGTGTAGCGGCAGGCGGACACACGACTGATATTACGAAACGACAACTGTTACAATGATCAGAACAAGGCTGGGCTGAATGGCAGACCCTAATTAACTGTCAAGTAATTCGACATTATTGCTATTAATGCAGCAAGATACAAGTCGACCAATAATACATCGACACCGACGTATGGATAGATTACTCGAAGTCGATTACTCGGATATGGTTATTAGCGAATCGGCAGCGCTCCTAGCGAACTATCCGTAGATGCAGCAGACAACGACGATCACATCGCGTTCGCACGCATATTACCGGCGCTGGCGCAGCGAGGCCGCGGGCGGCACAACGGCCTAACAGTACCCCGCGTGATTAGACGCCACACGATAGCGCCCATTGTCGGTACACGATCGCCTGTTGTACGTCTTGAAATTGCGGAAATGGACACGGCTCGCACCCACTCCGCTAGCGGGACATTTCAATTGCGCTCCTACCCGGTGGGCAAATATCTCTAATGGAATAGAATTGTCCTTGCGCTAGTCCGCACAGAATTCATTAACGATGCTAGTAAGCTAGTCTTCTCAGATTTGCACACCAAGTACGCCAGCTAAAACTACGCGAAAACTCCAACACTTCTATCACAGCAGTTTTCAAATTCACAATCATTTTTGCTTGTTTCATTTACGTATGCATTATTATCAAATTGCAAATCAATGAGTTCAGCATGTTATTAAATAAGGCTTAGCTCCGTTGACATTTCAAGATTAAATCTTTATCAGATACATCAAGTTATCCGTTATCGTTAATGGTAATCGAACTCACACTTGTTGACTCTCTTGTTGAATAATTTATTACAATCTCATCGTCGCTTAGGACTATTCCACATCTTAAAATTGTGGCCAATGGTCGTAAAAGTGTGACGTGAGGACATTAGTAAGCGTCGAAGTGTCCTTGTTTACGACTTGCCTAATGAGAAATGCCATCGGGTGAGAACTGGTGCGTGACTAACAAATACCGGGTCCTCTAACTCAACCGGCTTGAGTTACTCGGGCAGATAATATATTAAAGAAGGGTTCCGGAAAGCAATTTCGTTTGGACATTATTGCATACTTATTTTCTCATATTTTAACTACATAGACATCGCGGTTAGAAATCAAAAGATGGTGAATTTGATAGTGATTTAGAGATTCTGTAAGTTCTTGAGTCTGTGTTAAGAAGATTAAGTTGATGCTTAGAGGAATAATCTAGCAAGGTTGGTGCCTGAGGTGGGCGATTGCTCAATTGTCTCTTGGAACCACGACGCGGCGGGAATAGTTCGCAATCGATATAGCTGGGAACAGTCATATCTCAATGCCGACACTTGAATGTGGATTTGCTTTTGCCATAAATATCTTCATCCTATCTAATCGTACTCAGGCAAATTCCGAATAAAAACCTTTACCTATATTTATTTCATCCAATCTCTGTTAAGGATGTGTTCAAGTTCTACAATATTAAATATAATTTCATTAATAAAGGCTATAAGAATAGAAATACATATTAATTTATTTTCAATTTTTAAAACAAACATTAATATCCTTATCGTCAGGTCACGGTTGGGTATCCCTAAATCCGTGCCCCTCGATATCCGGGCACCATACTTTGTTTTTCTTCACTCTAAGGTGACAAATAAGTGTACGATCCACCTAATCGTAAGCATATACCGCGCTTGAAACTCACGCGAAATCAACACGGACCTATCCCTCCCCGCTGACGTCTGAAGTCGTACTCAGCAACTGAAATACAAAACCACAAAAAGACAGAGTAAATGACCACGACCTTCTGTAAAATTGTGGCAACTTTTTTAATGTCTTCTCTAATATTGTGTCTATTTCAGATAATTCAGCGCTTAGTGACGTAAATAAAAATTTAGACTTAATAATACTGTTGAAAATTTGCAACTTGTACTGGCATGATACTAAACATAGCGAGTCAAAAATAAGCAGAGTCAAAAAAGGCCCAAGCTATTGTATCTTAGCAGAACACCTGATACTGGCAAAATCTGCAAGGGGAACGCCATAAAAAAAATAAGAAGAAGAATGCCTTCTCTTCTTAAGGTGTCGAAAGTCTTATAACGGGTTTCAAAAAGATAAACAGTTTGCCTTTTTGTAACAGAAGATATCCCATACGAAATATGTCAAAATTCTACATTTTGACATATTTCGTCTGGGATATCTGTCAGAATCTTATAACTAGTAACAAAAAATGTAGAAAGAGTTATTAAAACCCAGCATTAGAGACTCAAATCTGTTAAGAGACTCCCCCGCGAGAGATGCACGCTGATTAGAACTCTTGTAGGAAGCTTCTCCTTATAGGCTAGACTAAATTATTAAAGTTTTTAATTTTTTAAATAATAACAAACGAAACAACTACAACTTAATCTAAACTGAACCTAAACATACAATTAAATAAATAATAATTACGATAAACTGCAAATTAGATAAAATTTCACAGTCATAAATTATGTAGACAATATAATTTACCAAAAGCTTACGACTTAGCACCATTAAAATCGAAACCGAGTCCCTGTCAGCGCAGGTATCTACCCTTTTTCTAACTGAACAAAAAAACTAAAATATTTACACTCAAACGCGATCAACAAAAACTCCCACACCATCAAGAACAATAAATCTTGGGAACTCTGAAAGGAGCCTCAATCAAAACAAAATACGGAGAAGCAGACGCCGGATAAAGGGCTCTATAAATCATAAAATCAAGCCTCTATTGTAGACGGTTTATTTGGGCGAGAAAAAATTTGACCCCGTGCTCCTTGGAGTATTGTTAGCTGTCGAGCAAAAGCCTGAGGGTGCATCTCCAATTTGTCCCGTATTGGAAATAATCAACGCCCAAAACTTTATTTATTGCCTCATTAAAAATTCTATAATCACTCTTTTTACTGCTCCCGACAACGATAGCTGCACGTTCTTAAATTATCCGTTTACTGTGTTGCGTGGGATGATTATAATTGGATATCACTTTGGCTGTTTCAACTCTTATGTAATAATTACAAATCAAATTACATAGAAATTCAAATGAAATGATTATGAGCTCTGGATCTTGAGTACTAGGGCTGTTTAATTTTTATCACCCAAGAGGCCATTAGAAGACTTGTCTCCCAACATTTAACAAGCCACGTATTCTCGTAGCGAAATCGAGTATCGAATTTATCGTGATTGAACCGGGATTTTAATAGAGTATTGTGGTCAGATTGGACGAGACCCTGAATTTTAATGGAACCTTAGACCTTCATCATGTATTGTTTTATTATAGCACGGTGTTATCAGAGTAGCGACTCACGCGCACCGCTTCCGCGTCCTCCAACGAACACTCGATTAACCTATGCTCCAGGTACGACGCCAGCACCGACAGTACCCGACTAGGTTGACCCCACTCAATTACATTTTTACCCCACGGACAGGCACAATGGGCCCTTGATTGATTTGCGTCTACCTGCTGAACAGGAATTTGCTTTTAGTAACGCCCATGCTACGAAGATTTATTTCTTTGGTGATTTACTAGAAATAGCACGTGTCATATCGCCGTGGAGATTGACAGAGGTAAATTTAAATGTGAATTATGAGCATTTGGTTAGTTTCCTTTTCAGAGATTGTTTTCACATAGACTGAAAATTAAACAAAAAGGTTTTCGAATTCGTAAACCAAACCATATATTATTCTGTAGGTCTTAGAGTTATGCATAACAATTTTGTTCTGTTCTAAAAAGGGCTAGTGAAGCACGTTTATCACACGTAAAATGCAAATCCATGTTGCGGATTTACGTATGTGCTATTCGTTAGAATAGCCCCATTCTTAGGAAATTCTAAAACGGTCGCATAGAACGCTCTTATCACGCATAATATGCAAAACCCAGTCTGATCTCGAGGGCGAACTTATATGCTTCAATCTGTACAAAACATTCGAGGTTAGAGGGCACGATTCTTACGTCGTTCATAAAAGGCAACAGCCGTCCGTTATAACGCGCGCTCCATATTGAGCCATAGCCGAGATAAGTTTATGGTGATTTGATACCATTCAGCTGGAAATTGGCGTTTAGCGTTCGAGTGCCAACTTTGTTCCGGATCGGAGTGGAACCGATCTTTTATCGCACTTTCTGAGAATGGTTGTGAACTGGTGTCAAATAAGAGTACATAGCGTTGAAAATGTGGTGTCATGCTTAACGGATACACCTGTGCTTTTATTTTTTATGTTATATAACGTTGGTAATATCAGAAGAAAGGCGCTGTATTTTGTCTATTTAATAGTAGACACCACAAAAAGTTGTTGAACACGGTCTATCTAAGAAAGCTACATGCTCGCAAGGAATGTTTCTCCGCGGGGAGCGACTGGCCAAAGTACTAGCTCTGATGATGTATGGTGGATTATTTTATCGTGCTGCGTTGGAAGTGACCACATTGATCATTACGTTTTTCTACAAAAGTCTCGCGCTGTTAATGATCATGAGCATGGTGACATTATAAAGAATGATGTCCAGTTAAACCTCTGTACGCTTACATGACTGTGAATGAAAAGTAACATTAATCATTCGAAGCTTGTTTAGTAAAGCTGAATGCGTAAATTTATTACAATGTAATCATATACACAATGTGTTTATAAGTATCATGTTACAGCACTACTGCAAAAGATCCTTTCTCCCAATGAAGATGCTCTCACAGTACCTACCATTACAATTCCACGAATAATAACAAAGAGCACGTCAAAACGTCCGACATTAATTATTACTTAGGATACCATCTATCACGAGGGCGAATAACAATGAAGTAACATCTCCTATTCCACGTAACGACGTATCCGTCGCGGCGCAAGCGCATAAATGCAACGCGAGCCGAGCATCCCCGACCCTGACATAAGGTCGTCGACCTCGCGCGTGACACTTCGATCTTCTTTCGATCACGACTCGCGATCGACTCGATTTTTGTATCGTTATCAGATCGGGAGGCCGCGAGTCAGCATGACTCTCCGCCGAAACTGATGATGGAACTTTTTTATTAGATACCGTTGCTGTAATGCGACAGGTGACTCTTATCTGTGGTGCCTGGTACCTAATCCGTATCTAATAGCGTAAATGTAATGACAATAGACTGCCGATTGAAAGGTCTGATACCTAGTTGCGATAAAAGAACGTAATAACCGTGTCTTTTATATCAATTTGTGTGATTCTGTAAGAAATTGGGGATTTTGTGGCTATAAACTTTGGCAATAACAAAAAGTTAAACTGCTTTAAAAAACCTTCACCTTGTTAGATCGATGGTTAGGACCACAATTATTACACGACGACACAAATAAAAATGATATGTCAGAAGCAATTAACAAAGCGATCATAAGAAAGTAATTGGGTGTTCCTACGACCGGACAAATTTTAAAAGTGAAACAGGAACGAATTTCTTCGCATGCGTTTCTAATTTAACAGTTTTTTCGTTTTATACAAAGGTAATAAAGAATGGCCCTAATTCCGATGACAAATTATTGGAAAGTTTGTATGATAATTGATGATTTTACGCTAAGTTGCAATAACTTTTCTGCATCTGATATTCCTTTTAAGATTGTAAGTTTTTAAAAGCAAGCCATCTACTAACATATTATTTTACAGGAATGTGCAATCCGTAAGGATAGTGGCAATGGATTTACAAAGTAAGGAAAAATTACTCGTCTTCCATTCTGTCTCGCCCTTGTTCGTGCTAAAAATAGCCAGTAAGGACAAGTCATACAGAAAGAACGTAATGGATAGACCACTAAAATCGAACCCCTAATAAACTCTTAATATTATTTTTTTGAACATCTAGCCATTCTTTAAAATAAGAACGGCACAGCGGACTCATCACACGAAATCAGTTTGTAAACTTTCTCACCTGATCTTAGTGAGGATGACTACGATGGATGATGATAAAGTAGCTTTTTCTATCTATCTAAGAAAGCACCACATTAAAGAAGACTACAGTGAGTTAACACTGTATATTGAAGCGTTGTGTGTGTGTGTGTGTGTGTGTGTGTGTGTGTGTGTGTGGGTGAGTAAAACTTGGCTGCCAGTGCTGCATGAGGGGTTAGGGCCAGTAGCGTGTGTGTAACTTCTATATGATGTAAACAATCATAGGCTAGAGTAACTGCTTACTACCAGGCAGACAAAAAACAACCATACATTGTTTGCCACTTATATGTAATTTAAGAAATTTTAGATATGTGTTTTTTTATATCAACTAGCTTCCGCCGGCCACTTCGTCCGCGTGGGCATTTTTACCCTTAGATGTGGAAATTCCAAAAATATTTTTAGTATATGTATAGGCATTCTTGGCCTACACTGTATAAGGTATCTATGTGCAAAATTTCAAGTCTCTAGGATTAGCGGTTTGGGCTTTACGTTGATATCGCAGTCAGGACGTTGACTCACAGCTATAACATTCTTAAAAATTAAACAAGATGGGTTATTGTAAGCATACATATATATTGATGTACTATCGCAGTCTCCCTAATCTTCCACCTTAAGGGTCGTTTTTGTATTACACTGTCGACGACTACCCTTAGCCTGTTGACCAATATAATTCTGAGATTTCTGAGTGAAGATCTCAATGTGATGCAATACAATAGCCTTAGCAAACATTACTGTAAAGACATCTGGTTGAAGTTTGTTAAAACAATGACTTTTTTTAAACCAGATGCCTTACAGAACAAAAGAGGGTCTTCTACTGGTCAACAATAATAGATGGCGGTGACAACAGAAAGGGCTCGCTTCAAACGAAACAATTTTTAAACTGTAAAGTTTAGCAAGACCATGATAGTACTTACTACCTATAGTGGTAATTGAGAATATTGCACTTGAAAATATTCATCCACGACTTAAAGACCCTGACATTCCCGTTGTACGAAATACTTCACTATCATATTTTGCTATTATTAGAATAGCCAAACACAAAATCGTGACTGATCAGTGAGGTAAAGAAAAAGATAACAATGAATCCAACAAGATACATAATACATCATTTGTCTGGCACAACAATAGTTTGGCGTAATAAGGTGCAATGCGAGTAACAAGTCTGTTATAAGGCTAAAGGTCGATTTAATAAAGAATTGTCTGATATTTTTTTGTGATAACTGGTCAGTGTCTACTTATCTTTAATGATAATTTGAGTGCAAAGAGTGCCTAGACGGGCAGCATTGGGACGGTCTCGGTGTAGTTGCGCTCACGTGCATAGATCCCGAGCCGTCCCGTAATAGCGCACTGAAGGTCAGGCCGGGGAGGATGTTTAGTGGGTATGGAAGGAACGCCTTTACCTCGAGTCCCAAATATCCCCTGCGGTTGGCACCACCACGCAGGGACGATGCGTATAATGCATTTGACCTCCCCGAGAGCAAAAAAAAGGTAAAAGGAAGACCAAAAGCGTCCCTGTAATAGGTCAAAACAAATTCTCCGATATCGGCACAGAAATTGCAAATCATTTAGCCTTTGAGCTATATTTTTTTATGCTTCACAGGTAAGCTCTTGGCCGTCATCTTATCTGATGGTAAATGAACTGAGTACAAGTACTCTCCTGGGGATCGAACTTAGGACCTTTGGATCTAATTTTGGTGGGCGAACCACTAGACCTCGGAGGCGGTTAAGATTACTTAAAAGTGTTATTTATATATATTAATATACGAATTAATATACGAATGAACTATAAACGAAGCAAATACTAGAGAAAAGAAAAGAGCTACAAGTGCAGGCAAAATTCGAGAGAGAGAAAGGCAATTTGGCAAAGATTAAGTATGAATATACATTATACATACACAAATTATTATGTGAAAAAAAAATACAATACAGGTTCGCATGAAAAATAAAACAAAAAAATTAAAGATTCTATTATAATATCCGCAGTGAACAAAACAAACATTTTATGTTTGACAAAGAATTTACATAATTACGACCTCGATAGTAAAGTTCATAGTATTTTATTTTGAATCGATTCAAGATAATAACTTCCTTAACAGAAATAAACCATGAAAGCTTTTATTCCTAAATACAAATGCATATTTGTCTCGTAATCCTGTTACAGTCGCAATCAATTTATATTGTAATTGTTTTAAAAAAAGGGTACAGTTAAGAAACTTAGCGTTCTTATTAAGCAGTTTTGAATGGAATATATTATTATACGTTATATAAAATTAAGAACCTTGTATATTCATTCATAAAATAAAATAGAATAGGAACAAAGACTATTGTTCCAACGGATGCATCTCAGGTAGGTAACCGCAAACTGGAAACATTCCATTTTTTTCTCATGACTACGAAATAATGTAAAAAAAATCCCGTCTTCTATATGACCATCGTCATAAAACCATAATATTAAAAGAGCAAATCCTGGCTTACCATAGACTGGACCGAATGTATGATTAAAAATAATGAAACTTTCTTAATCGATGTTTTATTTAAGTAGGTACCTACTAATGGTAAACAAATCGCGTATGTTTTATCATAATTGTAACTCAAAAACAAAACTAAAATTTTATGCCTTAAAAACAAATTAATGATGCTCGTTACTTAGTGTAGTATAATATTAACTGTAAATAATACTACACTAAGTAACCAGCATCAGTATTTTTTGTTTCGGGCATACTATTTAAGAGTTAATTGCAAACAGTTTATCTTAATAAATTTATATAATACTTAGTGATGAGTGTTTTAGCACTTATCAAGCACTCTGTGAAGAATTTAGATTTAGATAAATTTATGTTAGCGCATCATCATTACTCTTGTTCTCCATCGGGGCTGAGAACAATAAATCAACAATTTTGTACTTCATAAACATGTCAGATCCAAATATCTAGCTTTAATACTGGAAGCTTGATCCCTTAATATTATATGGCGAGTAATCCTTTTTTAGGTTTTGATAGGTATTGATATGCTTGCAGACTGCCCCAAAACTTCTATCACGTAAATACTAACTCAGAAGTGTCTTTCTATTACTTACTACTGTAACTCCCCGCTGCTCAAATAGGTAAACAACCATTGGAATTCAATGCATGTACTAAAATCCCCTAAAAGGATAAGTAAATTTTGACTCAGTTTACATCAAATACTCATCATTTCCTTAAAGGGGAGACAGCTTTAAGTTGCACTTGATTTAAATTCAGACCAGCCACCCTCTTCAACTAGCCGTGATATGCACGCAACGATACTGTTCGTGCTACAAGCGGAACATTGAACTCCATGGCTGCGTCAGTAGCGAAATAACTAATATTCAATGGATCAACAACATTAATTACGTCCAGTAGATAACGCATTCCATTTGTATGTACAATAAACTTAATATACAAAACACAACAGCAACAATAAATAGATTTTAACCCGTTATTACTGCTAGCCTTCCTTTAGAATAATTTCTTATCAACATCATCCTTCATTAATGTTATTATTATGTAACATGCTACAAATACACCTCGATCTTTAAGATATATTAACATCATTCGCCATTTTTTATATCTTATCTCTCCAGGTAAGAGAGAATTTTGTTAGTATTTGGATGTCATAGGAAGCTACTGTTTAATGTTACTTCTGTATATATTCTGTATCAGCATCGGTCCAATTACTTGCAGCCAGCGGCATCTTACAAGATACAAGATTCTTGCAAGATATAGAACATCATAGTCAAGCAAAAATGTACGAATAACTCAATAACCCACTTGAAACATCCACTTTTTTTCTTTAATTAAATTTGAGGGTCCTTGTAACTTTGTTACGTGTATCCTTCCTCCCAAACTGGACTAATGCGAGACTCTATTGTATGAACAGTATTTCTCATCCGTTTGTTTAACAAATACCTATTTACTTTGTTAATCACAAGTCGTTTACTTTAGGTGGTTCCGTTGTTAGAAACATTTTTTTATATCTGCCTTCGGGCGTAAACCTTTTCTATACTCAGCGACACGTGCCGCACTTTCTTATCTTAAATAAGAAACACGGCTTCTTTAACGGATTTATATTTACAAGTGCCAGTATATACTTTGATATACATATTCCCTCTAGTATTAGAAACTAATATGAAGTTATTATAAACAGTGTAGGTGCCTACTTCTGCCTTCCCCTGACCACGATCGCTGAAGTGTTACGGAACGTGTCGGATTAGAACAAAATGTTATACCGTTTTACACGCTACTTCAATCCGTAAAAGTGCTTAGTCCCGTATAACGCTAGTACTCATTACTGGGTTAATGCTTTCGATAATACGTGGTGCCCAAAATATAATACATCGTTATACGTTTTTATCCAGGTTTCATTTTCAATGAGTATGAGAATATCTGAGCTTAGTGGAAAGGGAAAAGTTAAACATTATCAAAAGAATTTCGAAATGATATTTGATAAAAAATAAAGCTATAATTACACTTCTTATAATACGAAATCAAACAGATCGAATATTCTAACAAAATGAAAAATTTTATAAATTTAAATAGCCTTTTATTACGGATTTGATCATCCGTCCTATTAGAAATTCACTCAGTCAATTTTGATCACAGATTAAATGTAATCTTGAATTGTAATTTTCATGTGACGTTAAAAGCACGTGAAATGCTTATAATAGACGTATAAAGGCAGAATTAGCTGATATAATTAAAAAGCCAAGGTACAAGTAAGGTACAAGGCCCTACAAGGCCTCGCTATCCCCATCTCCTGATCGTATCCGAGCCGCGCCGCGATACAGCGAGTTACATGCGCTCAGGCACATCATTTACGCTTTTGATCTTATCGATGCATGAGATGTAAGCATGTTCCTAGTTCGCCTCGCTCTTTTCAATTTTGTACGAAAAATTTCTAAGTTACTCGAACCTTCTCTTGCGTCAACTCAATATCAATAACAGCTGGAGGCAAAACAATAACATTAATTCTTGTTCAACTAATCACATACCATCTCAAACAGCTGCACAATTACAAAAGCATTTTGCAACAGCCGTGCCTTAAAAAGAGTTGCTAAAACACGAGACGGTTCTACTACTAAAGCTAACACTGATATGAACACGAACAATGCACGCCACGAGGACATTACACTGATAGCTAGCAATACATGCACGATGTTCCGTAACTGGTCCCGCCCACACAATCTACTCTTTCGACACTCAAATAAGCCATAAATTACAATTTTAAACGTGTCATCTAGCAGCACGCATGTCCTTATTATAATGAACAAGCCTGCTCCATGAATTATATCAACAAGTCCTGAAGATATTCGAAGTGCTTAAATCAAAGTGATAATTAACTATCTAAACGTTCCACTATTGCAATTAGATCTACTTTAAATCAGATAATTTTGGTTCTAATGCGACGATATATCAACGTCACAATCAATATTGCGATTTACAATCGTATGGGATGCATTTATCAGTCGTAACACGGCACAAGATAGTTTAGTTCGGAGTTGAAAGCAAATATAGACCCGAGTGGGAACAATGCCTTGGGCTGGAGACTGTGACCGACCGCGGCCGACTCGCCTCTTGTCCGTTGATTGTACCTTACGATGACAAGCTCACGATATCGCAAATAAGTATTTATTGCAACCACATAGCCTTAACTTCATTCCGATGACAACCCTTTGTCTGTGATTCCCGATCGCTAACGACAGCACAACGAAGCAACGTCGTCATACAAGTGACTGTTTACCGTAAAAATAAACTGGACGCCGATGACGCCGATAAGAAAAACAACAATAATCTCCCGCCGACCAAATACGATGAGCGTTCGACACGATTATTAGCGGAGCAGAGGTCAAAGATTCCTTCCATCGGTAACCAGGCTAATCTACCCATCTCGGATCTAAGATAAATTATTATAATAGCATGCCGATGTTATACAAAGGCTTAGTAAACGAGCGAAAAAAAATTACCTCTCCAAAGTTTGTAATGACTGTTTTCACGGTATTTAGGGAAGAATTTAATGGAGCACAGTTGCTGTTTTTAACGGCCAAATGAATGCCTCGGCTCGATCTTCTGAAGCAAATTATCGCACATTAGAACGCCCACGAAAAAATGGCTCGCGAGTTGGATTTAACTTGGAGTAGTAGAATTGCCGGTGCAATCTCTGCCCTAGGGTCATCGCATAGGTTCTACATGTTAGTTCGCATAGTGGTCAGCTAGTTGCTACCGGTACACTTCTGTCGGTGACCTCGGTTCAGACAGCGCATTCCTTCTTGGGCATAATAATACACATACCCGACGTAACGATCTGCTTCGCTTGCGCTCATTAAATATCCTCCTGGATTCGTGCTTGTTGTTCGTTATTATGCGTTTGTGGTAACCTAATATATACTCGAGAACTATTACTTTACTTTTGCGTTTGAATCAAGTAATAATGAAAACTCACTTTGTAATGCACAAGCTCAAACGCAAGATAAAATATTTTAAAAAATAGTACGCAACTTTAGATTTGTATGAACGCTTTTTGACACTGTAAATCACATTAAAAGACGTAAATGACATTCATATATTAAAATCGTACGTGTGTAATATGATAATTTCAATCTTCTAACATCCGGCGCCGCCCCATGCATTGTCGTGCGACCGACGACAGCACCATGCAACCTTATTATTAAAATAATTTTATTTTGAATTTCATCCGAGCTCTAGTCCCGGAACAATATATCTTTGTTTCCGAAGCGTGGGATTTCAAGATTGTGTTTAGTATGATGAATATGTAAACACTGACAAACAAAACACACCTTGGTATTGAAGACTTTGAAGAAATAGCCTTACAACCTGAGGAATCAAATAATCCAATTCGACATTCCTTAGAAAATATCAAGCATGAAATAGGCAATTAATTCGTCCTCAATGCAGTGAGTGGATAAAAAATAAAGTATTATGTAATGACTTGAGCGCCGACGGTCCAGCGAATGAAAAATGTCGCTCAGTACTACCATTACGCCAACAAGTTTCCCACACCAGTAGGTGAGTGTTAAAAGCCTACAATGTATTAATCAATTCTGCTGAGAAGATAAATTGAATGCTTTGATTTATATTTCCACCTCGACTCTATATTTAAGAGTTTGCTTTTAGTTTTCAATTTGAGAGACGTCTCGTTACAGAGGCTTTTTAATGTTGTTTTTGTATGCGTCAGATAAAAAAGGAATTGAACAAACTCGGACCTCGTATTGAATGACATTGACCCGTTTAACTTTTTACGAGTGTTCACGAAATCTAAGTAACGGTGCCAATCAATTGATACCCCAAAAAGAGTCTCGGAGTACAATGGCAAAGGTTCTCTCGTTAGCGTGAGGTAATTGAACACGTCAAAACGTTGTAAACAACCGTACGATTGTAATAGGAAAATAACTGTTCACTGAACTGTCTCCCAGACAAAGCTAACATTTAATTCTGTTGATATTCCAAATAATATTTTCCGTTGATATTGCCAACTTATCCGTGAAGAATCTTTTGCAATCATAATAAGCTGTATCTATCTGTCAGCTGATAGTTATAAGCTTTTCTTATACCTATTGCGATATAAAATTCCTTGTCTATTTGTATCGCGAATAAAAATGTTCTCTATTATTTACTGTATAGTAGGCACTGAATATTACATTATACGTATATATACAGTTCATTTCACAAATGAAATAATAAAATAAAATAATGTAATGATGTGTACCTACAACTTCCATTACACAAATGTAACATGTTAATTATTCAATTGATAAGCAAAAATATAAACACGAAATACAGTATGAATATCAAACAAAGTTTCACATTGTTTCTGAAGAGAATACAAAGCTTTTGAGTGGGCAGTGTTGAGCAAAAATACTCATATTGTGTAACAAGTGAGATTCAGTTGGTCTTCCGAAGCGATTGAGTAATACGACTTATATAGAGAATCCAGTACAACAAGAACTGTGCAAACACGTTCCCGCTTTATTCGCATCCTTAATTCGGAGCTCTTTGTAAGCCAGTCATCTATTTAGGGCAATTGTCGTCACTCACGGACTTTTGAAAGTAATTAATCTGCATTAATGGTAGGCTTAAGCTTTAATAATCAGTTTTATAATAACTGGTCCATTTCTAATATCATAGATACTGCTGAGAATTCTTCGAACGCTATCAGATGTAAAAACAAAATTCCTCTGACATTACAATGTAAATTAAGCAATATCATTAGAAAACGGATTAACGCTCTTAAATATGTCAGAAACGGTTTGATTTAGAATTACAGTAACGATTGTAGATAAATAACCAACATTGACAAGCGCAATCTTTGAAAAGAGGAAACAGCTGGTAATTTAAGTACACGGTACTATTCAAAAGACGTGACCAGTGAAAGTGTATTCAGACCGCGAATTTATCAACCGCATCGTAAGGATGTCAGGCTACTCGTTGCGTAATAAAGCCTTCTTAACCAAAAGCATGATCTTATCAGCACTTCGTGACAAATTGATCTTCGCACCAAATAAAATATACGATTGCCAACAATTAATCAAAGTAAAACTAATGTGGAGCACCTTTATTCGATATTCGTTAAAAGTAACGCCTTCGATTGGGTAATGATATGGCTTTTAGTATCCTATAAATATCACTTGTACTATGTGCTGATTTACTTGCAGTAACATTTTTAATGGATTCTTATGCAATGTCTAGTAAACCTGTATCTTTAATTCCGATAACCATTTTTATTTTAATATTTTATGCACGTTTATTATTTCAATGTTGTAAAAAAAGTTGTTAAATCTCCAAAACTATATTGAAATCTCAACTTAAACGATGTTTTATAGATCATTTTGCACATTCTACACCTTTGCCTTACATTGTTGTTTTAGAATTATGTTCACGCTAAGTGTAGACCTTCTCAGAAACAGTAAACTAAGATGCCGTCCCTGAAATATTTACGATTCAAACAAGTTTAATTCTTGGTATAGGAGTTGTTTAAGATTTTAGATACAACAAAAATTTGGGACATAGATTTTTTCTTAATGAGCTACAGAAAAAATCATAAAGTAGTTAGATATATAGAGACACTTTTACACTGTAGTTAAATTTTAAAATAACCATATAAATAATATATCACGTGAATGTCACACTAAAAATACACACCTACCTAAATATTTGATGTAGGTATATCGACGATCAAAGAAAAAATATTCTTTAATGTTTCTTGTGCCAGATTCGGAGCTCAAGCGTTAAGAATTCTTTAAATTTTGGTGTTTGCCATAGTAGGTATCCTAATAAAAGAAATGAAAATTAAAACTCATGTCAAACTAAAAAAGATATAGCGAAGCCTTTAAAAACTCCACTGATGTTGTAAATAATAAGAATCGTCAATTGTTGATAGCATTCTTGGATCATTTAATTACACAACATAATCGTACAACAATACCAAAAGTGATTTATTAAAATATGTTACAACCATATTAGAAGCCACGGAACGGTGGCTATCGAAATCAGGTTCACCTCACGCCATCGAGGTCAGAATAGGTCAGCTTGCGTGATCCTAACCATAACCCTTTTTGTCCGGATTTACCGAACGATACCCTAAAGGGCATAATGTTAAATATACTATCAATAATTTTCTAATAAGACCACCTCCAATTTGCCGTAACTGTTGCTCCATAAACACCTTATCTCGTTCACTATCTTCATTAAAGCGACCGTTACGAAGCTATACCAATATACATTGAATTACCTCTGAGCATTTGTGACAATTAGAGACAATACTAAGATTTTAGCCGCATCGTGGTTATTTATTAACCCGAGAAAGGTAATATATCAAAGAAAAAAAAAAGTTTCAAAAGATCCAAGTTAAGATCTAATCTAAGATTTAGAAAGAAAAAAAGAAAATTCATTAAAGCTTTTGTTTTAATATAATGGAGTGTATTTAATAGAAATATAATAACCAATGCACATCAACAATAAATGGCATTTAAAATATCCTTCTCGATTGTAATAGATTAACTTTTTGTTTACTGAAGTTGATAACGCTACAACTGCAATAATCGTGGATGTGTAAACAAAGTTGTACGAAGAAAGCAATAGTATAAAATAAAGAACAACAATAGTATAGATTCTGGGAAGTACGATCGAAATTATAACTCTGGTCGTAAATCATATCAAGATTACGAGTATCATAAATTTTCATTTTTAATAGAGAATAAAAATTGTATGACTTAATAATAAAGACATAAGCGGTCTTAATAAAGAAATCAAACGAGTATTCGACATATCATAAAAGGATATACTAGAAGTTAGAAAATCAATACTACTGACCGATGTCCTACAGATAGCACTAACAATAGTCATTGTAAAACATTAATGTCCACGAGAAAGACTGCACTGCATAAAAATCACTAAAATATACTATGTTTATAACGTTCCATTAACCTTTTGAATATTCTATTTATTAAATCAGAACATTACAGCAATGTATCAGATATCCATTAAAATAAACTTTAAACTACTGGAATTGCAACAGCCTTAGGAACTAAAGCTTGTTCTAGACTAAGTTATGATACCACATTATACACAGACGGAGATTTTGTTTCATTCCTCACTACTATCCGGTAAAGTTACCACAACGAACGAATTATGAATACAATCCCACAGTCCATACCTAGGAAATCAAACTACAGTTGAAATTATTCGTATCATCATTAAAATTTACAATATAAACAAAGGATTTTATTTGCTCTTCTTCATCTTTAATTCCAAGAGGAGCATAAAATAGTAAATTAGCAATAAAATTTTATGAGTGAATAGGTGGGATGCCTTAGGGCTGAGAACCATGACCCGGTATCTTTACAAATCGATCGGCTAGCGCATAACACGTTGTTACGAGATTGTATATTAGAATTTATAATAAGCGCGAGTCAGAGCTATCAGCGGCGTCGGCCTCACGTCCTCTCCTCACACATTCAGTGTTATGGTAATGGGGTGCCGTGACCAAAATGGGACTACTTTGTGTCGGTCTAGGGTCGAATCGACGACATCGTGCGCCTGCCATTTTTGCCGCATATCTCCCGCTGCTTGAGCCGTAGCTGCCCTGCGGCCGCCTGAGCCGCTACTCCCCACTTCGTTTCCAACGCAACACTTCTCGTAAATAACAATGACAAATGATATTCCGCTACGACCGCCGCACTCACCATTCCTGGAGCACCTAGACCGTTCATTACTTTTTATGGGGATGTGATACGATATATTTTAGCACGCTTTTGGCACGCTCTATTTGTAGCCTTTCACGATTTCGTGCGACCGAAAATGTACGATAGCAAAATCTTTGAAACCGAAACGTGTTAAATAATGGCCTTAGAGTACCGTAAAGAAAGGTACTCGAAAATGTACATTACCATACTGCAAGTCACATTAAAGTCGGCGGAATAAACGAACGTCTCCGATGATTTAAGAGCCGGATCCTTCGTGTGCTGGGACCTCGGGATAATAATCCCTTAATTACGTTCCCGAGCTTTTCCAAATGATCGAATGGCAGTAATTGCTTTTCTGTCTGGCCAAAACGGGTTTAATTGGCACCAAGGTTGGGAATGTGGGCTCATATTTCCATTGGATGGTCATTCATTATTGTAATGCACAAAATTATGACAATTGCTAACATGAATCCTAGACATTATACTCAGGATCCATTAGTGAAGAAACACCCGACTGATATAAAGTACCAGAAATGGCCCTCTAATGTGGGATAACAGTTTTATGTGCTATTAGATTTTAATCGTCACAGTCTATCAAGGCGTCGTCGATATCTAGAGTTCTGTGTAGTTCATAGCTCGGGTTGTGAACACGCGACAAGATTTAGAATCACAGGCAGCGGGCTCGCGTCAGACAAATATTTCACGTTGGGTTGCGGCGCCAGGCGGAAACACGGCGATGTGACGGGCTAGAGACGCAGTGCTTGTAAATCAGAAGCAGGGCGTCTTTCGAGTACGTCTCTCATTTGTGCAAGACGTATCTCCCGAGCAGGCGAGCTTTGGGCACGCAATAACTTCTGCCACTGAATAATTACACCCGCAGTGGATGAGTTCCGGGAACAGTTGTTACGAGAGCTTTAAAATTATTTCACTGAAAAGTGTTATTAGTAATTTTAATACTGTTGAAGTAATTACACGTTAAATTTACACTGTGACATTAGCGTGAATTTCGCATCATACGTCTACGATCGGCTAAGCAGCCTTATTTGTCGTACTTACAAGTTTTAATTACAAATATTCAACAATTTTATAAAATATTCATCTTAAATTGATAAGCGAAACATATCTCGTATCTAACTAGTGGCCGTATAGTTCAAAATCATAGTTGGAGTTAACGTGCGACTGAACTTGCCGGTGTCAGTTTTACTTGCACAACTGCACCGAAGTAGATAAGACAGCCATTCGACGCGGACTACTCTAGTCTTCCATCTCGATTCCGTATGACGGTAAATTATTCCCCACCAAGATTACAAACGAAGGAGCTCGCCTGCATGGAATAGAAATAAAATTAATCTCATAGCATCCTTAAGCGAGTTATTACCTGCAAAGCTATAAAGAGCGGTTGCTTCCTGGTGCCTACAGAAGCGGTATGATTTCATAACACAATTTTCCCTTTCGCAACTCGTGTTAGGTAGCTGCGGTCGGCACACTGATCCGATGTCTAGCCAGAAATACAAGTAATTTGTAATTTAAAGTAATCGTTGCAACTCTTGATTTCTTACCCCTGTCAACAAATTATTGGTGAGATGCAAACTAACAAACTGGGTCGTAACGTCGCAATCTTGTTTCAAACTCTGGTCCTACGTCAATTTGACTTCCCCTTTGTTCAAAGCTAACTGAGGGGTCGATTTTAGACGTAGAACACAGAGAAATTCAATTACAAAGGTTCGCTACGAGACAATAGCGTCTAAATGAATAAAACCTATCAAGAAGGGCGCATTAAAGAAAATAAAATTTCAGAACCTTATTAATTAGTTTGACAATGTTACTTAATTCTCGAATAATTTTATTTAGAACGTTTGTTTATTGTTTAAATTTTGATGCGCTTGGATATTGGACAGAGTATTAATTAGAAGATGTGCAAGTTCCTAACTGTTGTAAATCTTGAACAAAATACTACAAGTATAAACTCCTCTTCAATTCATCAAGCAGAATGCAACTCTATTTAAACAAGCGACAAAGTCACATTCTAGCTCAAAGTGCTTAGTGCCAAATAGATGAGCAACTTCGGGCCTAACTTCGGCTGCATTTCATTTCAAAGATCTTTGTAAGCTCTTTTGTGTGCTCAGCGCCTTTAGCTACACTCAGAACTAGTTTCTAAGATTAGCTCAATTGTAAAACTAACATGCTTTACATAGGTATTAACTAAATTCAATGAAGAACCATTTTTTTTATATAATAGGGGTTAAAGAATGAAATTGCCGATTTTTTCCTTATTATTCATTAGTGTATAATTCCTTTAATACTATAGCTATGTCCATTATTCTTTTTTTATTTTAAACTTCATTACAATGACTTATATTTACGTTTAAAATTTTATTCTTATTTTTATTTTTTTCACTAGAAATACATCTTCAAAAACAGTCCGTCCTAAGAGGTGCCCGTCTCCGTTATAAAAATATGAATGTTTTTTTACAGATATACATTCTCAATTTTTTTCTCTATGTATCCTATAGCTTAATGCTGTCTAAATATATCCACAAACTTACACAAAATTAAGATTGGTGGTTCCTTAAAAAATCGCAAATATATTTGTATGGAATAAATTTTTTTCGTTAAATTCTCCGAACAAAACGGCAATTTCATACTTAAAACCCTAATATAAGCAAATGCAACGTATGAAGTGATTTTATGCAAGGTTTTTAAAATGTTTAGTCGGTGATGACAGTTTTTGGTTTAGTGGTTTACTTTCCACGCAAAATAGCTTGGACGGACACTTTCAGTGAGCGTACAACATGCCTGATAATCGCTTTCAATACAAGGAAAAAATACCCGGACTGCTGAAATGATTTTGAGTGTGTCCTGGGTGTTCGCTTTACTTTTGGAGTTTTATGTCCCTTATATTTAGGCGACAGGCTGGCAACCTGTCACTATTTGGTCATCCATAGTCATAGGCTTTGTGTATAAGAATAGTTACCTGAAGCTCAGCTCAACCCTTTTTGGGACTTCAAGGGTGGTCGTAATATGTAGGTGATAATCGTCTTATACTCGTATATTTTTAATGTAGTCGTGTACAAGTTCATAAAAGATTGGAGTCCTAATCTTAGACTTCTTAAGGATCTTCTAAAGTTTGTCTGTATTAAAATCTAATTTTGTTTTCAGGATGACGTTTGCCGTGGCACTGGTGTTGTTGTGTGCGGCGGTGGCGGTGCGCGGTGGTGAACCTGTGTTCGACCCCACCACGCTGATGCGGCTGGTACTGGTACCAGCTGACGCAGCTGTAGGCTCCGTCATCTACCGCGTGCGAGCGTCGGACCCTGACTTCGACTACCCGCTACACTTCGAGCTTATAGGTGGGCATTTTAATTTGCATGAATCACAAGCTTTTGAATATTGTAAAATAGTTTATTCTTACTTCTTCCTCCAGTAGTAAGAATGGTGTGTTAGAGAAATTTAAAAATATATACATAAACTTGTACATATAGTTCTTTTATATTGCACTAGGTCAAATGGGTCGATTGGACATCGGAATAGTTTCGTTACCATGTACGCGCTACAACTCCGTGTGCCAGGCCAACGTGGTCCTCTTGAGAAGGCTGGAGCCAGGTCGCTACGTTGACTTCAGGCTATCCGTCCGCAACACCAGGGGAAGAAGTTCCCGCATCGCTTGCTCCATCACCGGGACCAATGCCACTACCCCAAGAGACACCATTTTCCCACATCAGCCCAGTATCATTTTAGTACCAGAGGTGAGTAAAGCTTCTGTAAGAAAGACCAAGTGAATATAAAGAAATGCTTTATTAGCGCATTTGAACTTGATATGCAGCGAACCAACTGATGACCGTATTGCAAGAGTAATTTCGTTTTTGGCACAAGAATTGCGAAATGAGAGACGTTGAGGCTAGACATTTCTTTTGTATATTGAAAGTGTAACGACACCTGTCATTTATACCAACAAATGAGCCAGTGTATACGTGCGATGTGCCGTGATTTATGATGATGGCGAATGCTCGTTCCCCCGTGCATGATATATAGAAATTAACTCGCAAGTCTATTAAATGTCACACATTCACGGCATGTGTGAAATTAGGACACGTACTTGGGAACTTCTCACTCTTATCACGTGTCGTCCGTATAAATAATGGGAGCTTCTTTAACCTCAGATTGTTTGGATGTTTTGCATTAATTACACGTTGCGAAGAAGAAATAAGTCCTATCAACAATAAGGAACAGATAAATGTTGATTTAAATCTGACTTTTTTATCATCATCATCATAACAGCGTTTACATCGAAGGAGGTTTAGGCAGTAGTCTACCACGGTTGCCCAATGCGGATTGGTGGACGGAGTATAAGGTGATCGATGCCCCTTTGCTGTTCCATTAGACGCCTTCTACGATACCCATTGGTGGATATTGGGTGATCCTCATTTACTCTGCTGGCATCACATGGCTATACATGGATACCTACTGCTTATGTATGTCTATAAAGGCGAATTAGATAATTTTGACCAGACGTAACAGGCCTTGTGTCCCAGCAGACCTTGGGTCACAGGTTAGTCGTATTTTTTAAAACCGCTACAATAAAGCACCAAAGAAATAAATAACAGACAAGAATTTTATTTTCAAAATCAACCAATACTTTTTACAGGATGCGAAACGAGGAACGGACCTTGAAATCGTTATCGCTAGAAAGAATCCTTTGTCACCAAAGCCTTTGGAATTGGAATTGTGGGTAAGTCATTATGTTCTGTTTTGCATTTAAAAGACGTGTTATAAGCCCGTGATTAAAGTTACTTAATGTCGTCTTCTCGTCTGCGCGTTCGCCACGCATTTTGAAATAACCGCATAATGGGGTTTCATTTGCACTAATAGGTTTTATTTTCGCATGAAATGCGGATCCTTTACTTATAAAGGAACAAATTTTAGAATGGATATGGCGGCTCAATACATGAATAAGAATTATATGATCTAGTTAGTTAGATCTATTTGCATTAAATCTTAATTAAATGCGTTGCATAAGAAGGGTAACATTGTACCTTACACTTTGAACATTTACTATTTAACAATAAACTGCAGAACTTTTTTGAATTGTTGTTAGGTTTGAAATTGGTGAGTGTTTCTTTCAATGTATTAATAATATAAAATCACAGAATTCTCATTAATTACAATTGTCACATTGTGCTCCACCGAATCCGAGATTTGAAATGTGAGATGTACTTTTTTAGAAGCCTTGTTTCACTGAATTCTCGTTAAAATTGTACAAATTTACATGAAATCTTGGTTCGTGGAATCCCTTGCGATTCACAAGTCTCTAAATAGCTCCGGACAATGGGATGGGTTCGGTTCAAGATCGCGACTCCCTGTCCAATGATGTTGCACAATTACCGAGCATTAAGAAGACTTGAGGCGTGTTAAATTTCTCACACTCCGTAGAGAATGGCTAGGCACCCGTAACCTGAGGTCGTTTTGTCGGCCACTTAAATGCTATAATAATGGAGAGCGTGTCCCTACATGTACTATAATTTAAAACCATCGTCTATTACTTGGGCAGATCTTGTTTCTGTTTTATGTTAAATGCTTGTAGCAATTATCTGGTCACTTAACATTTTTTTATTTTGCAGGGATCGCAGCTTTTTGCAATAAGACAGAGGCGGGTATCGACAGAAAACACGGAAGGCACGATTTTCTTAGTAGGACCGCTGGACTTCGAAGCGCAATCGATGTACCATCTCACACTCCTTGCTGTGGTAAGCAATTATTTAAATTGAGCTATATAATTAAACACTGCCACTTAAATTAAAATGCATAACTATTACAAGTTGCAACTCTTATTAAATTTTCAAGCCTACGAAACGAAAGGTCATGTTCAGAAGTTAATCCTTTTGATAAAGTGCATTATACTTTAACAAGCGTGCTAAGCCCATCTCTGTGATCATCAATTACTTGCCTTAGATCATTATAACAGTTAATACCTTCTATAGTTTTCTTCATAGTTAATTCATTTTTAATGGCCAACGGCAGCGTACCTACTACAGCTACATTTGCTCCTTTTACAAAACCAATTACCTATTTTTAATGATATCTAAATAGTTCACGGAATGATACTCGTCAATTTGTGCTATCAAACGAAACAAAGTTAATATGTTAGATATTTTTCTAAAAAAAACATTTCTATTTCATTACTAGGTGGTAGACCCATATGTAGGGTTGTCTGGGTAGATACCACCGCCTTCCTTATTTCTGCCGTGAAGCAGTTCTCTGTGTTTCGGATTGAAGGGAAAGGTAGCCAGTGTAATTACTGGGCATGGAAGGCATATCACCTTAGTCCCCAGGATGGCAACGCACTTGCAGTGTTAAATGATTTATCCTTAATATTGCAAGTGTGTATAGGCGACGGTAACCACTTAACACCAGGTGGGCCGCAAGCTTGTTTGCCATCTCTTAGTATACAAAAAAAAATCCAATTAATACTCTTAAAAATATTTTCAATTATCAGGATCCGTACGTGGAATTGGGCAAGGATACTCGCAACATTGCCGCCTTAGAAGTCGTTGTGGTTGTACAAGATATTCAAGATATGCCTCCGGTGTTCACTGCGGCTCCACCTATCACTCACCTACCTCGCCAAGTAGCCCCGGGAGACGTCGTAGTCAAGGTCCGAGCTGAAGATGGAGACAAGGGCGCACCTAGATCTATCAGATACGGCTTAGTATCTGAAGGGAACCCTTTCACGCCTTTCTTCAACATCAATGAAACAACCGGTGAGTTATAAAGTATAAAGTTTAAATATGCAAATATCTCCTCACAATTCAAAATAAGGATAATTAAATATATATATGAATAAGAATTATTAATTATTAGACATATTTTTGAGAGACAGAAAACCTACAACTAGAAAGAAGAAAATTGAGTCGAGACTTTGTTGCAATTAAAATTGCCATTTAAAAGTATCCATGAACATGTTTCCGTATTAAATAGAACCTTATTGTAGTAACTATAGGTGGTTAACAAACATTCATCATCTTAGCTTAGCTTTTAACAAAAATCAACCACGTTCTTGAGATATCAGCTCGGTCAGGTCTGCATATAAAATAAAATTAGGACAAACATTTACTCCTCCCCAAATTATGAACCTGCATATACTTTATACTGCTGAAATTATTTTGTGCTGAATTAAATACGGGCGCATTCGCTTTACATAATTATTTCGAAGTGTCAGCAGCACTATGAGACTCCAAACTTAGTTTAATTAAGTCCTTTGCGCAAACATTGTTTCAACGAAGTAATAACTCTGTACGCAAAAGTTGTACAAAAATATTTTCGTTTAAAAAAACAGATGAACTCATTTGAATTTCGTCCAAACACATCATATGACGTAAAACTTTTATTACTTTGCTAAATTGGTCGTAAAGACCCGAATGGTGTTCTTAAACTCTTTTGTTGATTTAATTAAATTTGTTTTTGCCTCCCTCAAAAATGAGACAAACTTTCATCACAGCCTGCCGAAAAACTGAGAGAGTTATTATGTTATCTCTCAAATTTGTAGAAAGACTCAGCCATGTAATTTGTTTTGCACTTATTACGATATAAAAGAGTCATTCTTATCTTAATCACTTATGTGTCAATACCAGTAATCGTTGATAGAGGTAAATCAATAGAAACATGATGGAGAACTTGCTTAGAATATCTATCACGTAACGTTCAATCTTCCCTACCCTCTTTCAAAGCATGTTATACTAAACCTTACGTAATTAGAGCAGTATTCTATCCTATAACTAACGCCGGGTTGAACTACGTATACAATCTATTTCGTATGTCAAACTAACGGTAGATTATTCTCTGTATACAACGGCTCTTATAATAATAGCGTTAGAGCTGAAGTTCGAAAAGCAGTCTTCAATTAGACTGTAGGAACTAGTACTAAGTTTATGGTTCTGATGGTGCTGAAACACTGAAATAAATATTGGCGCAGTAAAAGTTATTTGTAGGGTCTTAAATTGCCAGTTGCATAGTGTTCTTCACGATTTGAGTGAATAAGTGATAAGTGTAAATACTGCTATTGTATTTATTGTTTCCCTGTATTCAACATTTCAAGCACTATCAAAATTGCTCCGTCGTTAGTTAATAGACCTATAAAACGCTCATATACTGAAGCAGGAAGGTAGCTACATTTTAATAGCGGTTATTTGCAACTAACTACTTAACATTCACTTCCATAAGAACCATTGCAGTAAAAAAGCTCTTTAAATTGATTTCACTTTTAAAAAACATACGAACGAAGGAAAGGAACAAACAAACTAATGGAAGGCCCGACATGAATTATTAGATGGTTATGTAGGTGAATAATAAGGCTGTTAATTAAGAGAAGAAACTGAAAACACAAAAGCAAAAGACTGGATATTAGTATTGCTATTAAGTGAATTATAGGTTCACAAATAGATTACAATCAAAGCAAGATTACAAAATATTGACAAACGTACCTAATTGTTCAAGATCGTAATCCTAAATTAATGTACACAACATAATATATTTAGAGCTTTATAAAATGTAAACTATCAATTCAATAAATTAAAATTAACAAATAAATAACAAAAAATACAGACAAATCCATAACATATTAATTAGCGGGTTGAAATGTATCATTCAACCTTCAGGAACCTCGAGATTCTTCTACCTCTGAGAGGGAGAAAATTTATTTAAATATGTACGTACGTACATGTGTATGTTACTTCTAATCAACTCATTTCGAGCCACACATCCTTCTTTGCCGCATAGAGTACCTATGTGAGTACGTCATTCTGTACTTTTATAGTGGAAAAATATAAATATGCTAACACACAAAGATAGCTTAAGAAAGTAAAAAGAACAGCTTGCAGGTATAGGTCAGTAGAGTACGGTGGTTTATGACCATTTTTTGTATCGTCCGATAACATCGTTACGTCCGACCGTCCGTCCGCTTCCGTAGGATATCCTACTTCCTTATCAACACAAAGTACCCCAACGTATAGCCAACCCGGCGTCGCGTGACCTGCTTTGTAAACACTATCAGATCCACAGTAATATACCAAACTTTGCCAACTTTCATCATTTGCGAAACAATTAACATCGCCATTTAAACTTGGTTCCAACGATTCCCGATTTGTGGCTGTTTTCAGCGAAAATAGCAACCGTTTTAGAGCCCACATAATGGCTCATTAGGCCATACCGGTCGCGTCGCTTCTAAGCCTATTGTTTGTAAAGCCGGGCCTTAGTTATAGCTCATAATAAAGGCACTTCCTTTGAATATCTCAAGTGGTGGCTGACAATAAGGCAGTTCCGACATTATCAGCGAGTAACTATGCCGACAGCGTTCGAAAGAACCGTTAAAACTTGCCTGATATTAGAAGAGCAGGCATACTTGGGAATTTATCGCATTAATCAGACCTCCTTATATGAACTGCTGAATGGAAACTTGGACAAGTTAGCGTATGTGAAGTCGGGCCCCATCTCGTGAGCATATTCCAAGCGGTACGCTGAGTTTTCCGATATCAAGTATGTACTCAAATGGAACTTATCGTAATAATTTAATCCAGTCGAAAGTTTCGATCAGAAAGTAAAATACATTGTGCAAAGTAAAATTCAGTGACACGAGTATGGCCATTATAAAATGTGTTATAAAATAAATTATTATATTAATTTAATACATATGTAAAGCTTAATTTTTAAACATTAAAAGTTATTTTAGAGAATTGTTTCGGGTAGCGATAATATCTAGATCTAAATTAGGTACCTCTCCATTGGCAACATTGTATTTATATGTCACTGAATGATAGCGAAGCGAAAATAATTAGAAAATGAACATGACACTACATCAATTATCTAGAGACCAGAATTACCTAAATAGCATTAGTAACTTGTATTATGGATACTAGATAACAGTCAATGTAATAATTACATAGGTACATATTAGTAGGTAATTCAAATAAATACGTACTGAAAAAAATTATAAGCCAAGTTACTTACAAATGACTTGTGAACAAAATTAAATGCTAAACCGACTAGTACCTAATAAGTATTAATCTTAAACCAACGAATTAGGAAATAAGTGAACTATGTAGGTGTTCTTTAGGACTAAATAAAATTCTCTGAACCCAAATGTTTGTGTTCATCACACAACTCCCTACTAGGATTCAAATCCGGACTTATTGAGATATAATGTAGTACCTAGTACCTACATAATATCTCAATGTCCGGACCGTTTGATGTACCTCTATAACGACGTTAGAATATTAAATTCTTATAGGTAATACAAACTGATAAAGTACACCTACCTTGAATTTAACGAAAAAAGCTTTTCAATTAAACTTGTAATTATATAATTAATGCAGAAAAGACGTTCATTGTGGTATATTAATAAGCTCCTGATTCACGCCTTGTCATGGCACGCTCCAAAGGAGGCTGTGGTACCTACTTTTGTATGTTAATTACGTGTGTATCCAACTGTCATCTATTGAAAGTGAAATCTCGTTACATTTTTTCATTCAACGCATTCACAATTCTTTACACTTATAGGCCGAATAATAATTAGATGAGTAACAAGATGACATTTATTTAGAACACATTATGTATTTTATTTATTTGAATTAATTTAACGACAGAGTAGCATTCAGGAGTAGCTAATCTAATAATACCCACAGACCACAATTTGAAACAAATATTGACTATTTAAATTTTTATATTTGAAAAATTATAAAATTTTGACATTGTTAAAAGCAAAGTTAGTTTTTTAATACTGCTCATGCCAATAATTTGCAAACAAAGAAAATAACTAGATTACTAGAAAAATGCACTGAAAAAAATCGACTTGCCTCAGGCGGGACGATTGAGGCGGGCAAGTCGATTTTTATCAGTGCTTTTACGCGTTTTATTATTTATTATTTACGCGGATTAATATTTACGCGTTTGTAAAAGCAGAAATCAAATTATTCCATAACTAGATTACTTTTAAAATTGTAAAAAGTTTTGTATTTATTTCATTAGCAATTAATTACTGTTTTATAATTCATGCGACGCGACATCTGTTTACATTTAGAAGAAACACTTAGAGAAACCAAGTTCACTTGAAGTAGCATTGGACTCTTGGATAAATTAAAAACTCGTCACAAGATGGCGCTATTTACAATTTTCCTATTAACGGAAAACAATAAAATTAATAATCAATTCATAATAGATACCTATAATTTTTATTAAACTAATATTTTTTTAACACTATAATAAAACTACAATTATGATATGGCTATAATAATATCGTACAATGAAAATTTACTAAAATGCTTGGAGTTTCAAGCCTATTCGGCGACGCAAAGTTTACTCATGTGTGGCAAGACACTTTCTTACCTTTTTCTCGTAGTAGATAACCACTATTGTAGACTATTAAATTTATTTCTCTACTACATTTTTCCAGGTGAGGTGACACTAGAAAGGCCAATCGAAGAGATCGCTGCAATATCCCACGCTGGTGCTCCCATTCTCCTGACCGTAGTGGCAGAGGAAGTGAGGTTATCGAGAGAGGAGCCAGAAGCTATGTCCTCGACAGTGCAACTAGCGTTCATCCTCCCGGAACGAGAGAATTCACCGCCTTACTTTGAAAATCAGTTGTGAGTATTTTTCTTTTAGAACGTTTAAGAGTTAATTAATTTATTTTTATTTATTTAATTTTTTTTTTACTTTTTTTTTTATTTTATTAACTTCTTTATTATTACTGCTTGCTTTCTAAAGGTTCTATGCCGATTAAAAAATATATGTCTGTGACTTTGTTCTCTTTCTCTTTATTCGACAATTTCTACCCACCTAGATGTTTTTAGGGTTCCGTACCTCAAAAGGAAAAAACGGAACCCTTATAGGATCACTTTGTTGTCCGTCTGTCCGTCTGTCTGTCAGTCTGTCAAGACCCTTTATCTCGGGAACGAGTGGAGCTATCGAGTTGAAATTAAAATCATACTTCTTAGTTAACGCAAAAAAAAGATACGGTCGTTTATGTCGCAAAAAACGTATATTTCGACACTCTCAAGGGAATCATAATTCATAGGGTACTTTCCGTTGATCTAGAACTATGAAATTTGGCAAGTAATATTGTTATATAGGTACTACAAATACAGAAAAAATCTCTGAAAAATATTAATTTGTAATATAATAAAATGTAGTCTTTATTTAAAGTACGTAATCAATCATCGAGGTATACGCTTATCTCGGTAACGAGTGGAGGTATAGAGTTTAAATTAAAACAATATACTCAGGTCTACAGTTCCTTGAAGCTGTGAAAAAACCAAACTTCTAAGTTAACGCAAAAAAAAGATACGAAAAACTTATATTTCGACACTCTAAGGTTTGATGTAGAATGTGATACTATTCATTCTTTTTGCAGTCACCACTTACAAATCGGGATTAAATTTGAGATTTAAGTAAAAAACAACATTAATTATGTTACCTGCCTAATTTAGGTATGAACTGTTAAAATAACCACAATTATAAAACACAATCTTGGGACAAGCTTGGAAAACACTGCGAGACTCGATCGAACTATTTTTACTATGTTGTAACTATAAATTTCTACGGAACCTTCGGTGGGCGAGTCCGACTCGCATGGTCCGTTTTTTTTTTGTTTGACGACAGGTTCAAAGTTTCAGGGTGCCGAATCAGAAGAATAACCCTACCATAATTGCCTTCGGTTCACCAAATTTTTCCCAGAGCTTTGATTATTGTTTTTATTCTGCAGTGTAGTGATGAACCCAATTTTCATCCATTGTCACAAATCTATCAAAAAAAAATGTGTATCGGCCTCAAACAGTCGCGAGGATTGCGAGTAAATATTGTTATTTTTCAACTGAAAGCAATAATTGAGGACTCGCGCAGCGGAAACCTTATAAAATCCAAGTTCATGGGTAATGATGTCTAGTGTTCATTCGTGAACGAAGCTTGTAAGGTCCTCTATTCCCCTGTTAGTCAATTTGCAGCGTTGCATTATCAGATACGACCACACATTTCACACATTTTTCTTCAGTCGTAGACGTCTTGGGCTGGCCAGTGTGATGATAACCTTCAAGGATCTCCTGTCCACGTTTTAATTCTGTAACCAATTTTTTCCAAGTGGTATTTGAGGGAGCACATTCAATCAGTGTTGTTTATAAGCCTCAATGGATGGTCTCCTTCAGTGTAAACTTTTTTTAAACAAGTTTGTGTACCTATACCACATTTTGATCATTTTTTTTGCACACTGCACTTGCTGTTATTTAATTAACTATAACTTAGAAACTAAAAATTTTGATCAATAAAATTTTATATTGTGATTACTACAGAGTTTGTGAACCTGAAATTGAAAGGAGTATAATAAAAATCATTTATATATATAATATATTTCCACGCTCACACCAATTATCTAGCCCAAATTGAGCCCAAATTAAGTATCATTAAGAACTTGTGCTATGGATGCTAGTTATCGGACAAATATACATAATATGAATAAATCATGTGTATAAATGTGAGGCCGTGAACTTTTCAATCCACCATAGTACCTATAGTTATGCGACGAAAACCTTTATTGCCTTAATTTATTCGTTTGAGAGCTCTATTCGTAACCGTTGTAAAGTTGAAAATATAAAGAGAATAGTGCTAATATATATATTTTTTAAATTAATTCAAAACACGTATTCAGAAGACACCTCACAAACTTTTTATGTTTCAGCTACGTTACCTACTTAGACGAGAACGCTCCACAAGGCACAGCTCTGATGTTCATCGACCCTTACATTCCTCAAGTGAACGACAATGATGCGGGCAAGAATGGCGTATTCTCCCTCACTTTGGTAGGCAACAATGGAACATTCGAGATATCACCGACGGTTGCTGAGAGGCATGCGCAGTTTATCATAAAAGTAAGGGACAACACCATACTGGACTTTGAGGCTCGCAAGTCTGTCATATTTCAGGTGAGACTCAAGTTTCTCCAATTTTAATGGCCCAATAAGTTTTAGCATGTATAGTTTACAAATTGATAAAAATGTATTCCTTTCAGATTATGGCTCAAGAGCTTGGTCCAGCAACGAACCTGTCAGCTACAGCAAATGTCACTGTCTACTTGAATGACGTCAATGATAATCCTCCAGTATTTCTCGCTCAGTCTTATGATGTTGAACTCCCAGAGGACGTAACTGTCGGCACTAGAGTCGAACAAGTTCAAGCTGACGATGTCGACACAGGAGCCTTTGGAAAAATCCAATACACTGCCATATTAGGATATCTTAACACATCTTTACACTTAGACCCCATATCGGGAGTAATAACTGTAGCTACTAACAACCACGGGTTCGACCGTGAGGCGATGCCAGACTTGCATTTTTTAGTAGAGGCTAGAGATAATGATGGAGTAGGTTTAAGAGTAACAGTGCCATTAATTATTAAGTTATTAGATGTAAATGATAACCCACCAGAATTTGAGAGGTCGTTGTATGAGTTCGTGCTTTCACCGAGTCTGAACAATTTCACTTCGTCAGCATTTGTAAAGGCAGTTGATAAAGATGCTGCGCCACCAAATAACGTTGTAAGATACGAAATAGTACAAGGAAATGAAGAAGGAAAATTCGCAATAAACACGGAAACAGGTAATTGCCAAATTGTTTGTTAAATAAAGTTTCCATAATATACATATTATGCTTTTATTCTTATAATTTACATATACTTACTTCGAGCTGTATTTAAAGAGTGTTATTGCTTTCAGGTGAATTATATCTTTTAGAAGCCTTGAAAAGAACAAAGAAACAAAATGTTCCCAGACAAAAACGTCAATTTGAATCCGATCAAGAAAGTGAAGTGTTTGTCTTGACTGTTAAAGCGTACGATTTAGGTGTCCCTAGCTTGTCCTCTACTACCAGTGTTAAAGTTTATCCTCCCGAGAGTAAGACAAGGACTATGTCTTTTATTGTTCCTGGTGCTAACCCTGATAGGAAGAAACTAGAAGACATTTTAAGTACACTGTCAGGAGGAAAAGTTACTATCATTGAAATAAAACCTTATAAAAGCAATGATAATGGCGCTTCTGATTTTATTGGATCTAGTCAAGAAAAGTAAGGAACTATCACTTTTTTATCGTCAGTTGTTGATAATTTATTTTATTTAGACTAATAAATTAATAATATTCCAGAAGTGAAGTAATAGCTGTGGTTCGAATGTCAGGAAGCACAGCAATTAATGTTGCGAAACTTCAAGAGCAATTAGCTAAAAATATGACAATTTATAACACTGGCAGCAGTATTGGAGCTAACAACGGTAATAGTGGTACACATATTGACACCAATATTGGTGCTAATCCTAATACCAATACTGGGACTGGGACAAATGGCAGCAAAAACCAGAATGATCATGCTTCCACTGCTGATAATAGTGATTCTGTAAGTATCTAGTAGAATCAATGTCGAACAATCACACATAATTTTAGTGATCATTTAAATTAGTATCACCTAAAATTTAATATCATTTTTCAGAGTCTTTATCGTGCAGAGAGTCGTCTATTATTCTGGTTGCTGATATTATTAGCAATAATAGTAGCTATAGTTCTACTACTTTTAATATGTTGCTGTATATGCGAGGGTTGTCCACTTTACATGCCACCCAGGTAAATATTAATGAACTGTAAAGAATTAAATTGAATTTATTACACTTTTATTATCATTACCTTTATATTTTGCTTAAATTCTATTAATCGCTGTTTCGATTGATAAGTCACATAAAATACTGTATAGATTTAGAAAGTCACTGCATATTTGAAATTATCATCTACTTTATTCATTCATAAGTTTCATTTTTAAATATTAATTTTCTTTTTTCTTTTTCACCATTAACAGACTAAAATGCACCAACTAACAAGTGCATGTTACACACCTGCTTTTCTACATTTTAGGTAACTATATTTCTTTTATTTTATCATGTTTTCATTAACATCACAAGTCCCGCTTTTCTATATAGATTTATTTATACAGCTAATACACTTTAATAATACCTACTATGTCCTATGTTATTTTTCCATATGTATATACTTACATGTTTAAGTTGTAACAAAACCGCTAGGTACATAGACATCCATTAATAAATTCTAGGAAAAGAGTGATACGTGTCAACTCCACAGAGGACGACGTGCGTTTAGTGGTTCACGACAAGGGACTTGGCAGGGAAAACAAGTCGACGCAAAATATAGAAAATAAGTCCGTACAAGCGAATGAGTGGAGGAGAAGAGAAGCCTGGAGTGCCGAGCAAGCAGACTTGAGGACGAAGCCTACTCAATGGAAATTCAATAAAAGAAACTACAGGTCTAAAGAGCCTGCAAAGCCCGCATCAACTCCTGGTGATATTCATCAAGAATTTGTTCACGCAGCAACCGATAATGATTACAAATACAATGACACCAGACGATCCTTACGTGTGAGGTACTGATATTTTTCTCACCTCTATCTATATATTATATTAAGATAATCATCAATCTTATACTTTATGTCGTATTTTTGGAAGTGTCGGTGGCGTAGTGCGTAAGAGCGTTGTCATCCACCAGGGAGGCACCGGTTCAAACCCCGCCACGTAGCAATGTGTCTTCAAATTTTGAATTCATATGTACTTACGTTTAATCGACGCTTATACGGTGAAGGAAAGCATCGTGAGGAAACCTGCACGCACCTATGAAGAAATTCTTAGGTTGTGAAGTATACCAACCCGCACTTGACCAGCGTGGTTGACTAAGGCCTAATCGCCCCTAATGTGTAATAGGGTCGAGCCCCTCGGTGGGGACATTATACATATGAGCTGTTGATGATGATGATGTCGTATTTTTAATTAATCTTTTTATATTTTTTTACAGAGATGGTCCAAACATTATCTACACAAAAGAAATGCAGCTCCAAGAAGCTTTTGCAAATAAACACAAAGAATACATTGAAGACCTTGAAAATGGTTACGACAGAATAGCTACTTTACACTATCAAAAAAGAGATCAAGATAATGATTCAATACGAAGACATGAAATAGACCGTGGATCCGAAGTCGGGGTCTTCCTCAAGTCTGATAGTAAAAATATAAACGATAAATCAGATGATAAGAAACGTGAATATCCAGATAAACAAAGGGCTCCTTCTTCCCATGGTAGGGACCAATACTTTATCAAAGAAGGTAATACAGAAATCTTAAGACTTGTTACAAGAGGCAAAAATGAAGAAGAAAGATATGTAAATCTTCCTGTTCACCAACAAAGACCAGTGACATTAATTCCACATACACAGTACGTCGTTGTTGACAGTGGTAAAGATTTGCTCATGGAAAGATTTATTAGAGAACAAGGAGAAGAGGCTAAAAATATACGTGAACGAATGAGTAAAGTAACGGATTTGGATAATATGTCAAACAGCAAAGATGGACGCAGCCTTGGCCATAAATCACATGCTGGTAGTGAAATTCAAAATCAATTTCATGACTACACAAATGTTCACCCAGAAGTACCCGGAGTCGTACCGTTGAAGACAAATTATCTTCAAACGGCTTTATTAGAGATGCAAAATAAATCTACTATACATCAAGAGTTGCTAGAATCTTCTTTACGTAAGCAAAATGAACTTTTACATCAAATTTTAATAGAGCGTGAAAGGATGATGCATAATCATGAAACTGCTTCTCAAGTTGAAAGCAAGTTGGAAACTCAAAGCTTACCTGGTCACTCAGTGATGGCAACACAAACGGAATGTCATATAGGAACACAGACAGAACCCCAACTTTTAAAACCTACAAGAAGAAAAGCGAGGAGTGACAATGACTCTTATAGCGAAGATGAATCACAAATTGTAGTCGAAGATGAAAATAAAAAAGTAGCGTGGGTAAAACGGAAGAAACCCAAAAAGAAAATAAAATACAAAGATCCCAGACGAAGTATTAGGGTATATGATCTAAAACGAAAAATTAAAACCCCGATTATTGAGGAAAGTGAAGCTTCTCCTTCCATAGAAAGTGAAAAGCATATAAAAATTAGCAAAACAAATGAAAGAGAAGAACGTATTAAAAACTACGGAGATATGACTAAGAGTACCGTAACAACATCAAAAAATGAAATCGTGAGTTCAACAAAAATTAAAATGACAGATGAAGACAAAAAATCTAAGCTTAAGAGAGAAATTTTGATGGAAATTTCAGACTCCCTAGAAGAGAAGGTAGAATCGGACTCGCAAGAAAGAAAGCACATAATAAGGCAATCCCATTTTGATGAACCTTTGGCAATAGAACACGAAAGTAGTAAGAGCAGAAGCAGTTCTGCATCGAAAGATAATCGCAACATGATATTTTCAAGGCAAGGTTCTTCAACAGAAGCTCGCCACGGCGCTGAGCATTCTAATACAATAAAAACAACTGATTTAGATGATGTTGAATCTAAGCATGATAGTTCTAGTAATATCGAAACTAAGGCAAAGAAAACTAATGAACCAACAAAAGATGCAAAACCGGTTCAGAAAAGTTTGCCTAGGTATATGCAGTGGTATGGTAAAAAAGTGACCAGTTCAAAACCATCAGCATCAGAAAAAGTAGCACCAACCAAACCAAAACGACCTTCAAAAATAAAAAACGAACAAGATAACAAAGAAGAAAAGACAGGACGATATGGTAAAATTATCAGTAAAGACCAAAACGAAAATTCAGAGGTAAAAAAAAACTTCAAAACAAAAGAAAGTGAGTTTATCCATCCACGCTTGCTTAAAGAAGAAAAAGTGACACCAGTGCCAGAAGGTCCGTTGCCAGATGTTCACCCTTTACTTCAGCATTCGGAACATAGATACGAACATCAGTATGAAAACCAGAATCCGCTATGCTACATCCAACCCACTCACATTCCAAAGTACTTAGGGGGACCATCTAATGCTCCTGTTCTACCTAAACGCCAATCTATTGAACAGCAACCAATATACGTAAATCAAGATGACGTTACGAAAAAGGAGCAAAAACCAGAGATTTCGGAAAGTGCCTTAACTCATAGTATATCTATTTCTACAAGTTACGACGAAGATCGAAGGAATCCTCAAGAAGTTCACGTTTCTAAAATAAATATAGGCGGCGATGTATCTGATATCAACCCTAGAAGTGTTACTACAAATTTAGACGACAATGATTCTGGAATTGCTATGAATACTCTAGTACAACAAACAGGTAACATAAAAAGGTTACCAATAACAGAAAAGAAAAGTATATTTACAATAGCTTACGATGACGTACAGACAAAGCAACTTCGACCAGACAGCAGCTCAACATCTTATTAGTGTTAAGTTATATTGTATTTAATAACGAGTGCCTTATAATTGTTGCGTGTTTTGTTAATTTTATCATCAAAATGTATTAAAATTCCGTCCATCTTTGATAATTGTTGACTCGCTTGGAATTGAAAGGTGAATGTAAATTGAACTAGTATTACTAATATTAATGTAAAGAAACAACTGCCTTTATTTGATGACTGGTATAAATAATTTAGAAATATTTTTTTGTAAATATAAATGTTATTATAAAATGAAATGAACATTATTTAAATTAATTATAGTCATAGAATTTATTGTAAATATTTTTTCTTAATTCCACTTTAATACATACTGATGCAGTATGTCATTCTATATTTGTTATAAAATATAAAGTTATAATTATACTTATTGAATGATATTCTTCTTTTTTAATAGCTTACTCCCTATAAAATAACTTTGCAAAATAAACAACAGCACAGTTACTAAGTCGTCACCACTGTAGTATAGAGTTCTTATTCTTATGTAAGGGGCTGAGGCTGTGTCTCAGAGCACTTCGACCCTATGAGATCTTTTGTGCTTCCCCTCTTCCTTTCCTTATCACCCATCCTCGCCGACATCGAAAACATTTTGTACGAGTTTCACGATGCTGGCGGGAATAAGCTCTATAAAGTCCCCTGGTTTAGGGTAACCTAAACCCAGGACCTTTACTATAGAGTAGGGCTTTCAATACCGGTATTCCGGGATCCCGTAATACCGTAATCACGTTTTTTTTCTTAGCATTCTTCAATACCGGTATTGATCAGTCGATACCGTGATTTTACGGTATTACAAATCAACAATGAGGATCAGTCACGTTTTTTATTAAGTATGCAGTTTTATAACAGTAATAAAACCATGACATACTGTGAAAAAAATATTCAACTCGGATAACAAATGACGAAGATACAGCGATTTTACTGCAGCAGTTCAAAAAACAGCCGAGAGTACGAGCCGCGAGCGTGTGACGTCATCCGACACAAATCCCGCGCCGCCGCCACGCGCGCTCTACAGTTTTGTAGTTATACTCCGTATCCCGTGCACTTTTTGAGTTGTGCTTGTCCCGGTCGTTTTGTTCTAAATTTATTGTTGTGTATGGTGACATTGGTGACATCTCAGACCAATAGGGGTGACATCAATAGCCTATAAAAATGTCTTACAAATATTGTATCGTGCCAAAGTGCAAGAGTATAACTAGTAGTAGGTACGCCGGACAAACTATTTTTCGTGTTCCAACGGACCTAAAAGCTAGAATAAAGTGGTATAGTGTTATGAAGAGGGATCCTTTAACAAGCAAAATTACTGTTGCGAAGATCATTTCGACGTAAGTTTTAATATACTTATCCTCGTATTATGAAATTTTACCTAGTTTATTGATAGATAGAAGGAAGACCTGAAACTTAATCCTTTTATGTCATTTTGTCTCAGCCCTAAAATAAACGTGTGGGTTAATAACAATTAACAATCATCAAAGTAGGGATATAAGTAGTGGACAACACGTTATATAGCCCGCGTGGACTACACGTTATATCGCCCGCGTGAACTACACGTTACATCGCCCGCGTGGACTGCACGTTATATCGCGCCTATGCTCAGCAGTGGGATAAAATGTAGCCTATGTCCATCCCCAGGGTTCAAACTATCTCCCTACCAAATTTCATCAAAATGGGTTAAACTATTTAGGCATGATTGAGTAACAAACATCCAAACTTTCGCATTTATAATATTCGCACCTGCCATGTAAAGAAGTACCTATTTTTTTTTATTGACGGGGAGGTCAAATGCATTTACGCATAGTCCCTGCGGGGTGGTGCTAACAGCAAGGGATATTTGGGACTCGAGGTAAAGGCGTGCCTCCCCGCTACTGGCCTGACCTCCAGTGCGCTATTGCGGGACGGCTCGGGATCTGCACGTGAGCGCAACTACACCGAGACCTTCCTAACGCTGCCCGTCTAGGCACTCCTTGTGCACCAATTGTGGGCCGCTGGCCGACGCCGGCCTTATAGGCCGCCTCCTCACCCACGGCTGCTCAACCTGGCGCGTCCTCCTGACGAGGACACCGGGAGCAGCCATCGGATCGCGCCCTCGGGACTGGCGCGGTCGTGGCCCTGAAAAGGGCCGTCCGGAACTAGCCGTGGTGGGAAAACAAAAACAACTCGACGATGGCATGTGACTTCGAATGCCAAGGGACACTTGACATCAAAAGCCACACACCCGCCGAGAAAGTTTCCCCACCACGTTACCAGGGTCCGCCACGAGAAGGCTTCCGGATGTGGACCCCCATGTAAAGAAGTACCTATGCTTGAACTAACTAAGACATTAAATTAGGTATACTTACCTTTGAAGCTTCCAACCGCGGATTTCGGTACACTTCACATGATTATTTAAATATTCAAAAATCGGGAGTGGTGTCCCCTTGACATTCTCGTACACCAGAAACGACTCAAATGTCGATAGAAACCTTATATTTTGATGTCATACGTGCATTTTAATTTTTGGTCACCCATCTGAGTACCGACCGCGCACTTGGTTGCTTAACTTTCGTGATCGACGACTCAAAAGTTGATAGAAACCTTTTTTGATGTCATACACGCATGATAAATTTGGTTGCCATAAGTCAAAGCATACTCGAGTTATCGTGCTAACGCACAGACACACAGTGACACACACACACACATGCTTAATTTCAATAAGGTATTTTTGGACTCAGGGAGATCCAAAACGTGTAAATCCGTCAAAATCTTGAGGTCGACAATAACCCGACAATGCAAAAAACTTCAAAAAACCGAAAGTGTTCACAACTAACCACGAATATGCGTACTGAGGCCTTAGTTCGAGTTTTTTAGTTTTCGAGCTCGATCAAACGTATCGTCTGTTTTCATACATTGCCCACTAGCGCCCCTAGCGTAAACTATCAGAAACAGTGGCCAATGTATGAAGAAAGACGATACGTTTGATCGAGCTCGAAAACTATCAAAACTCATACTAAGGCCTCTGCACGAATGCGATCGCGCGCGGATTGTGTCGAATGACGTCATCAGTATCCACGGCCGGGAGGCGCGCGTTTTTTAATAAGGCTCTATAAAATATTAAATAACTTTGCCATTTATGGATGGATTTCAAAAAATCAAAAAGTAGTGTTCTTAGAAAATCATAACGCATGCAATGTAATAGTCAAAATTGGGTTCTCCCGTTATGTGACTGATCCTCATTATATGAATATAAGACGAAATGTTAGGCATGAACCATACCTCAAAGTACAACTACAGGCACTGATTTTGAATCAATAATAAGAGGAGAGTCTTCGAAACCGGTGGGGGTGGTCATGAAATATTTATATCTACAGCTTACAAATATTTACTATCTGTAGTACCTACAAGTGTAGAAGCTGAGCGAGCTCTTTCTTCAGCCAGCTATTTATGCAACAAATTGAGAAGTTCGCTATCTGATAAGTCATTAAACGCTATCTCCTTTTTAAGATCATACTTTTAGTTACAAAAAGATCCAAAATCTTAAGGTTTTATTGATTATGTTTATCGTTTTATTTTCGTTTCTTTTGAATATTGTTATTTAGGATTGTTTGATTAGTAATTATATGAATGTTACAAGGTAAAAGAATGGATGATTGTTTAGTAATCTATCTATATATATATTTTTTTTAATGGTGATTGCCATGCAAAGTTTAATTAATGGGAGGGTATTTTCGTTATATATTTTTATTTTAATATTTATTAATTTATTTAACAAACCTAAAACTACCATTACAGGGTTTATATTTTGTTTGATAAAAAATTTTGGGTCTTTAATTTTTAGTTCCGCCGAACTATTAATAAAAGATTACCCGGGAAGGGTAGAAACAATAGATAGATAGATAGATAGATCGTTTATTGCGTCATGTGGTACAAAAGATCTTAAAACTAGTACATGGAACAATCACATGAGCCCCGTTGAGGCATTGCAAAATATTAGCTTAAATTATAAAAATCTAAATTATAAAAATTCTAAAATTATAAAAATTCTATTTAATTAATACAAGCACGCACATAAAAATATTCAACCCAAATATTCCTGAAGACAATAGGGACTTTTACAAATTAAATATTCCTTCAACATTGAGCAAAACAATGATTGTTTTTGAATTTCCTTTATATAATCGGGAAGTTTATTATAAATGACAATGGACATATAATAGGCGCTAGTTCTTACTATTTCTAGTTTACTAAGTGGCAATGCTAACACATTCTTGTTTTGCAACTTTCGTCGCATTGAGTAAGGGTCTTTAGCTAGTACATACATTTTCATGTGTTCTCTTACAAATTTACATAATTCATAAATATAAATAGATGTTAAGGTCAATATTTTTTGTGAAATAAAATGTGGTCTACAACTCTCAGTTACTTTTATATTTACAAGTATTCTAATGCACCTTTTTTGGAGCACGAAAAGTTGATTAATATGAGTACTATTACCCCAAAATATCACGCCGTAAGATAGCCATGCATTAGCATAGGCATAATATGCAGCCATTGCAGTTTTTAAATTAGTACACTTTTTGAGTTCATATAGTGCATATACAAATTTAGACATTTTTCCAACTACTTTTTCTATGTGAGATTTCCAGTTTATGTTAGAATCAATATCTATACCCAAAAATGAGTATGCTTTTACTATTTCTACGTTATTATTGTTATAAGTTACATTTATTTCTAGAGGGAGCCGCTGATATGGGTGGAACTGCATGATTTTGGTCTTAGAGATATTCAGCTGGAGGTTATGTTCTTCAAGCCATTTTCCTACCTTTGACAAGCTAGCATCGATATATTGGGCTATTTGCTCAGAGTTATTCCCTGATGACATTAAAGTAATGTCATCAGCATATAATATGCATGGTTCATTTATGAAAGTTGGTAAATCATTAATATATATAAGGAAAAGGAAACAGCCTAAAACGCTGCCCTGTGGTATCGAATGTTGTATTTTAATTTTCTGCGAACTGAAAGTAGTCTTTATATTTTTAATTTTATCGAAAAAATCTATATTTACTAATTGTTGTCGGTTTCTCAAATAACTTGACAACCATGCGTGGGCTGAGCCACGTATTCCTACGCCATAGAGTTTACTCAACAGCACGCTATGGTTAACTCTGTCATATGCTTTGCTTAGGTCCAACATTAAAGCTACCGCGTACTTTTTATTTTCTAAAATATCTAGAATTTGCCTGTTTAAGTCGAAAAGAGCAGTAATTGTAGACTTCTTTTTTCGAAAACCATTTTGCTTGTTATTAAATATGGAATTTTTGTCACAAAAGGAATTTAGACGGGCCATCATAACAGTTTCAAAGATTTTAGAGAACACTGATAAAAGCGCAATAGGCCGTAAGTCACACAATTTTTTAGATATTTTAGTTTTGGGTATTGGTTTTACTATTGTAAGTTTTAGCAAGTCAGGGAAAGTTTCCTCTAGAAACGATTGGTTTATCAAATTTGTTAGAGGTATAGTCAATTCGTCTTTACAAAATTTTACTAATTTTGGGGGTAATTCATCATACCCGCAGCTTACTTTGTTTTTCATTTTTGTAAGGATCCCATAAACTTCTTTTGTGGTAGCTGGAAAAAGGTACATAGTTTTTACTGTCGGATTGATAACTGGGTGCCCTTTCATCTCCTCATCAGTTAGTCCATCTGAACCTACAGAAACAAAGTAGTTATTTATTTCGTTTGCCACCAAGTAGGGATCTTCAGTGGTTACTTTATTAATTTCTAATTTTATATTTTTATTTTTACTTACTATTTTTTTATTGGTTTTTTCTTTTATTATATGCCACATTGCTTTAGATACATTATTTGCATTCCTCATAATATGTATATTTTGATTTTTCTTTGAATTATAAACGACTTTCTTTAAAAGTATAGTATATTTTTTATAGTAGTTGTGCAATATAGGACTTTTACTTTGGGACGCCAATATACTAAGTAATCTTTTATGTTTACATGAATTTCTTATACCTTTAGTTAACCAAGCTTTATTTTTGTATTTAAAACGGATTACTTTCTTTGGTATACATAAATCGCGGATCAAGACAAGTAGATTGTGGAACGATTCATAATTTTGATTTATATCATGTTCCATCTTGATTACGTCATTCCAGTTTACTGTTTTTAACTTTGTTTGAAACAACTGTAGATTTTTTGAGTTATAAAGTCGTTTCTTCATACTGTAAGATCTGTTAGTAGGCTCAGAAAGTGACATAGCAAATAAAACACCTCTATGATCCGAAAATCCAAACTCTTCTACTTTAATTTTAAATAGGGACTCATCAAAGTTTGTGAATATACCGTCCAAACATGTTGCACTTGTAGGAGTGATCCGGGTTGGTTCATTGACGTATTGTTTAAAATTATAGCTCTTAAAAAGATTTAAAATATGCTTAGATTGTTTTGTTTGTTTTAGGAAATTGATGTTCAGGTCACCTCCAATTATAATATTTCTGTTAGAATATTTTGACTGCATAATATTTAATAGCTTTTCTATTTGAGCATTGAAAGTATGTACCTCTCTTTGGCTATTTGGCCAATAAATATTAACAATAATAAGTCTAAGTTTAGTTACAGTTATAGCACTTATTTCTATGATGTACTCTATTGACAAGCTAGTAAGATCTTTACATTCACTATAGTCTATATTGTTCTTTAGTTGTATGCACGTTCCACCACCGTCACGAATTTCTCTGCAAAAGGAGCTTGCAACTTTATAACCTTCAAGAGTCATTACATCCACTCTATTTATTGATATCCAGGTCTCAGATAGACAAAGTGCCGATAAATTGTATTCATCTGTGAGAGCGTCGAGAAGGTGGCGTTTATTATTCATGCTTTTCATATTTTGAAAAAGAATAACGAAGTTATCATTCACGAAAGGGATGATTTTTCAATAGTTTTGGATCTTGCGACTGTACTGGGGACATGCTTTGTTGATTGGTGAGGGTTGGGTTCTCATTTTGACTGCATAATATTTGATTTTGATTACGTGTTTTACTTTTGTAATGTATCCGTTTTTGTTTTCTGTCTTCCAAGCCTTTTTTATCAAGATATGTTGATAGCCATAAACCAGAGTTTCTAAACATATATATGTATGAGATCACTATCTTTGCCATTCTCTTACTTAAAAGTTCTATTTTCAGGGGTCTGCGGTATCCTCTATGACCTATCCGGCTTAGATCTTCTATGTAGCCTGTTAGGTCTATATTAGTGATATCATAAAGGGCATTTATTACTCGGTCGTGCAATTCATACTCAGTTTCATTTCTGTATTCAATCAAGCCATACAAAACGACAGTTTTTGATGAAAGTTCAGTGCTAGAGGGAATTCTAGCTTCATTATTTCCCGCCTTAATTAGGTTCTCAATCGGATGGGGATGTTGCGGTTGGACGATGGGAGATAACTTGTTACTAGGACATACTGCTGCTTTTAACCCCTGCAATTCCTTCCTAAATTCTTCATTCTCTTTCTGTAGGTTACTAATGCATACAGAATTTCGTTCGGTTTCCGATTTCATATGTATTATTTCGGTTTCCAGCATCAAATTTTTACTATTTAAACCACATAATTCCCTTTGTATTTCTGTTATATTTTCAAATAACTTGCAGTCTCGTTCTTCTTGTTTTTCTAACAACGAAGCAATTTGTGCTTTTAGCATTTTTAATTCTGCGAGAATTGTTGCAGTTTCCTGGACAGAGCTCGAACAGACAGTATCTCCTCCAGGTAAACTATCGTTGAGCATAGTTGAGCTGTCAAAGTGTTGACTGGACTGTTGCTTATTTTTGATACGTTGTGTAACGTAACTACTGTTAGATCGGACCTCGTGTTCCTCTGTCACTGCTTGATGTCTTATTGGTGTATTCGTGTTGTCTAATTTAGGTTGTTTGCTGATGCATTGTGGACATTTCCACTGTTTTTTGTGGTCTTGCGTCATAGTGTTGTAAAATCTTTTCTCTGGTATATTAACGCATTCTAGATCAAAGCTCTCAAAACAATTAGAACATTTCAGGAATCTTCTGTCTAATATTTGTTTCAAACAAGCTGCACACTTGTTGTTGTTGACCTTCGTAGACGACATTTTCATAGATTATTTTTATTAATAAATATATATTTGTTGCAACTTTTTTTTTCTCCTACTTTATATTTTTCCAAATTAAAATTATTGGAAGGAACCAAAATATAAAAATATGTGTAAAAAAAAAGACAATGCACTAAGCCAGTCTCGAACCCCGACCGGCCGCGCTTCTGATTATCGAGTCCCACACTTGAGCCTTTAGGCTACGATAGCGATATTTGTAGTGACAAAATTTGCGGTCAGCTTCCACCAAAAGTTTTGTTAGATGTGAGAAACGATAGATAGAATAGAAAGTGGGTATACAATTCTAAGTTTTTATTTGCTTGATTTTGCACAATATTTTTTGAAAATGTTTCACTATAACACTATAATTATTTGTATTTTATAGTTGTTTTGTATTTATTATAACACTGACACTAAAATTTCAATGTTTTACACTACAAATTTATCACAACTCTGAGTTATTTATCCGTGTTTAGTTTTTTCGTATTTTTAGCTTATGCACTGAAATATAAGCGAAGATAACAATAACACATGGCAATTGGATGATATTTTACTGATTTGAATAATTTCACTTTGAGTCTTTTAGATTTTATATTTTTAATCACCGATTTATACGCAAGCTGTTGTTACTCACTGCGCCACCTATTGGCGAATCAATATTAGTAGATAACATGTATAAGTTAGTAGATAACATGTATGTTTAATATTTTGTTAGATTGTTTTTCATGTCTTTATTAGGTACCTATGTAGCAGAATAACGACTGATTAGAAATAAAACGGGCGTTTTGTTTGAGTTCATATTTAATACCGTGATCCCGTGATCACGGTATTGAACATGCTAATACCGGTATTGATACCGGTACTGAAAAAATCCGGTATTTGAAAGCCCTACTATAGAGTTACTTTTTCATCTAGGATTAGGAATCTCTAAAGCTCCACGTTCATATCACCCGATGGTAAGTGATGAGTGATTATAAGGTTGAAGATGAAAGCGAGCTTCACCCGGAACCTGAAACCCGCAACCACTGAGGAACTAGATATAATAATGGTAACTGTCTGAACGGAACACAACATGCTGTGAAGATTGTTGTAATGGCGATGGACATTGGCGGTAACTAGCCAGGCGAAATACTTACATTTTTAAAAAAAAATGCTCAAAAAGCAGACTTTCCCATTTGAGTTTAGGGTTCGCGAGGTTATTCTTTTCCATACTAATGCTTTTTGTTTTCCTCCTGCATATAACATCGAAATGCATGAAAGAGGTTTTCAATCAAAAAGTTTTTCAATGAAATGACTATTTTACAGTGTAAATCAAATGTAAATACAAGAATTGAATTTAAATAAAATTATTTTGTATTGAAAAATAACTCTATTTTTTAAATAAAGAATACTTGACCCGTGCCGTGCCTTTGGCTTGGGTCAACCAATTGACGTGGGTCAACACAAATCGGGACTCGAGAAGCAATGACATAGGTACTTTCGAGACATGTATCGAAATGTATTATTTTGTTGACGTTTAGGTTAGCCCACAGCTAAAAACGGCGACATGTTTATAGTTCCATACCTAGGAATATTTTATTGGGTACAATCAACAGCATAAATAAGCACGTGTCGACACACGTCATACTAGTAAGTACTAAGTATCACTATGCAGTATTCTCTTAATATGTGTATTTTGGGCCCATGCCCAAAATACACATATTAAGAGAATCTCCATAGATCCATCTCCATAGAAATCTCCATAGATTTCCATAGAAATATAATATCTCATAAAATATTTCATAGGATTCACTGATATTCATTAAAAAAGGATAATATTTGGGTATAGACACGGATGAAACCGCGTGCGGCCATTAGTATCTCTAAGTTCTACAAATCACCCTTACCACAGTACAAGCATTTCTACTATATGGTAAAAGTTTACCCAGTTATTTTTACTATGCCCCTCAAAACATGGATATGTCAGGTCATAATATAAAAAAACAATCTGAAGCTACCAATATTAAGCGATCTCCATTCGATCATACAGACTAATATTGATAGAATCTACTACGCATTAATCAATAAACGGTTTTATTTGGTTGACAATTCTCACACACTACAATCCGCCGCGCCGTTATATAATACTACGTGTTAAACGATCCGCCTGCGACAGTTAGAAGACGTCTCTATATTCCGTGCTATGCCCTTACCAAGTAGATGCATTCACCATTCACCCACTTTAATTTAATTGGAATGGAATTAATTACCATTGATTTTATACTAGCAAGGAAAGGATCGGCTCAAAACCTCAATGGGCCCGAGCCTTTTGTAGGATTATCTAGAAGTTCCATAAAAATAGCACTAAGGGAGTATTGTCAAAACACGCACCTCATAGAATGGTTGTCCTCGACTGACACACTCAAAGAAATTTTAGGATCCCCACACAACCTTAAAAGGGTGGGAAGAATCAGCAGGACCCAAATCTGCTGCCTCATAGGTGCTTTCACTTGTCATTTTGCCACTAAAAGACACCTGTGTACAATAGACAAAGCTGATGACCCCATCTGTAGAATGTGTGGTGAGGAGGAAGAAAGCATGGAACATACTATGTGACTTCGATGCACTAGCCAATAGGCGACTAAAGGTCATGGGTTTTGGTTACCCGAAACCAGGGGACGGCTCAGCTTTAGAAAGAGGTACCTTATAGAATAGCTTCATACTTATTGTGTAGATAGACGCACTATAGACTTACACATTAATTGCAATTTCATTTATATAAATGCTCAGATAAAATATTCCAAAATTACATACAAATTTACTTCGAAAATATTTTATCAAATAGTTTGACAGTTGTTGTTGTTGTAAAATTATATCGATAATAGTAAAGCAAAGGACCTTATTTCATTCAGCCACAACAAAGCAATAATTAGGTAGGTATAACATTGGTTTAGGTTAGGCTAGACTTGCGACCTATACGCGCGAGCCGAGCAAGCGGAGCGAGCGTGCCGCGGCAGCGGCCGGCGAAGCGCCAGAAACGACTTTTTCACATTTTACTAAAGGACTATTAGATGTCTTTTGGGTTTATATAATGCAATTAGGATTATTTTCTAATTTTTTATCAATTTTGCAGAAGTTGGGAGGTAAAAACAGTTCTGTGTTTCTTGATGATATAATAGTATTTTGAATTTTCATATTAAGTTTTTATTAAATCTATGCAATTTATATAAAAAAAATGTGCAGGAGGGGGTTGGCAGCATCCCCCCTCTTTTCCCCACCACCCCAAAAAAGCGATAAATTTGGTACCTCTTTCTAAAATGCTTCCCAGGGGACTTTATAGACCTTATTCGCGCCAACATCGTGAAACTCATACAAAATGTTTTCGATGTTGGCGGGGATAGGTGATAAGGAAAGGGGAAACACAAAAGATCCCAGAGGTTCGAAGTGCTCTGAGACACGGCCTCAGCTCCTTGCATAAGAATAAAATAGAAATAATTGTTAAATAAGTAGGTAAGTAGATAATAATGTCCGGTAATACATCAAATTAAATTAAACGAAAAGCATTACCAAACATTTTTGGTTAAATAGGGTTTCCCAAACTATGCGTCCAAGGGCGAACGTCACAAAAATAACAGTAGTTCCTGAGATTAGCGCGTTCAACTAATCAAACAAACTCTTCAGTTTTATAATTATTAATTTAAATGAAAATAATTAGATACTACTTACTCGTTTTACTACTTTAACTCAAAAACTGCCCGTTGGCTTTTTGCTGAGTCGATGAGGTCGACATCGTAAATGACATTGTCAGTCAATTGTGTCATGCATGTGTCATGTTGAACGTAGCAGTCATTGTTCGCAAATTACCAGGCGACTATAAACTCAAGGCGACATTCGAAGCGGACGTAGTCAAGGTAGTCTGTACGAAAAGTTTCCAAGTTGATAACAATGAAGTATTGCTACTCGACAATAGATGGCTCTAGTTGTGCTTTAGCATCCAGAATATGAAATAAAAGTAAGTTTAGAAACACAACACTAGATGTCGCTACTAATTTATTCTGCTACTTGAATATTCCATGATAAAATAATATGTCAATTATGAAACACACCAATAGATGGCGCTACAAATTTAATTCTACTGGAATAAACTTAATTTTGAATACACTTTTTAATAGTACTATTTATAAACAATAAATTTCACATTATTATTTAAGCCTTTTTAGTCCTGAGAGAGCTGTAAATAAATTATAAGTAAGATAATCACAAACTTTAAGGTACAGGTTCGATTCCCACCTCGACGCTTGAAAGTAATTCGCATAATTTAATCAATTATGCGTATAACTAAAAGCTGTTAAATTAAATTAATATTATATTATTTAGTTCAGATATATCCACAGCATACTTTTACATATCACACTCTTTTTTCGGGGTACTTCTGTGAACGATCACTTACAAGAAAATGAAATATTTTTTAAATCAGAGGAACATTAGCAAGTTTGTGTTTTTCGTCTCCGGAGGATTGTCTCATCGCAGTCAATCACTCGCATGAGCAGCTTCATTCAGCTCATTTGCACAGGCGAGTCGCGCGGAAAATTATTTCTTTTCATACCTCAGTCCCATTTTCCCCGTTTTAGTCAAAGTTTTCAGAGACCTGTTTATTTACTTATACTGTTATACGTTTACTTCCTTTACATCATTATTATTACAAACAATGGGTTTTCCTTTGTTTTCGGGAGTAATAATAACAATTATTTGTTGATAGAAATGATAAGGAAGTACAAAAATCATCGTTAGCCTGCATTGCTCCTAAATTTAGCAACCGAATGACAAAAAAATATGTTAATTAATAATAATACCCGGACAGCTGAGATTATTTTTCGTGTAACTGTCCCGATAATTGGCTTTTGTTTGTTGATTACTGAACGATTGTTACTTTTTGAGTATGGTGCCTCTTTCATGTAGGCCACAGCCTAGCAACCTGTCACTATTTGGAGGCAATGTATTGCCCATGCTGACAGATATAGCTTTGTGTGTAACGGAATGTTGCCTTCAATCCCTCTTGGGACTATAAGCGTGATCATATTGATAATAGATACCTAATAAAAAATTAAATAAAAGTTTTCTGTCTTAAAATAAACTAAAGAATGTAGGTACGAAAGTTTTGAGCATTTTTGGTTAATTTTTGCTGTTCGTAGCACGAGGTTAAGTGTAGCGCCATCTATGAGAATTATTACGCACTGCCATGGTAAAGCTGACATACGAGCCTACTAGCGCTACGAATACACATAATAATTATATCTCCCAGTTTTGAAAAATCTGAATCGGCTACAATTTATTATAAGACATACCACAAATTTTCATTGTTACATTTAGTTTTAAATGAGTTTTTGCAATAAGTGGCAAATTGCTTTTGACATAAACCTTTTTTGTAAAACATAGTGGAAAACTTAAACGGGTGTACACAGTAGTTCAGTAAAATATATTAGACGTGTACGATGTGATAGTTTTTCATTTTTCAAGATTGAACTGACTTAAAAATTATAAAATTAAATTAAATTATGGCATCGGCACCAAGATGTGGATAATAAAATAAACTACCGAGGATTTAATTATTACATGAGTGAAAATTCTTATGACATTTGATTGAGCAAATTTAAAAAACCATTTTATTAAAATTTCCAAAACAAATTTAATGTGCAGAAGAAACCTCAACTTTTATTAAGAAAATGGGACCAAGGCGACAGAAGCAGACATGAGGTATGGAAATTGTGCTTCCCCGCGGCAACTTGCTTTCACGGTCCACTGGGCTGATCATAATAAAAACTCGGGCCGTCGCCTCCGCCCGAAGTTTGACCATAAATTCGGTGGCCGCAGTAATCGCGTACAGTCAAGACTTCAGATGAAGCCAGGTATCACGCCACTACTTTAGCCCCTTGAAATAAAACCCATTTTACAACATCCAAACTTAGTTTCCACGATTCGCTGGCAGCGATCCGAGCCTGGGTTTTTGTCTATAATACAATAAAAAATGCGTAGATATAGTATTACAATATTTTTTGCAAACTTTTTTCTTTGTTTTCCCTAAGGGTGGCAGACCATTAAAAAGGTTAGGGAGCGCTATGTTTTATGCGATTTTAAGTGTGTAACATTTCTAATATCCGTTTTATTGCAGTATGATCGAATGGACAGACGAGGCGTAGTTTTATTTTAACAGGCTCAGCGAAGAGGCAGAGCTCGGTCTGCATAATTTTTTATTTGGTCTGAGATTATTTATTTAAAAATCTTTATTACAAAGGGCGGACTTATTAAGGTAAAGGTAAGTTATTAGCTAAGCCAGAGTTCGCATTGAGCATACACGGTAAGAGAGGTTGCAGTAACAGTAGAAGCACAGTCTAGAGAAGTTCTCTGTGGAAGAAGAGTCCACTATAAACCCAGGGCAAAGGTAACAGGTGAAAAAATCGGGAGTGGTCTCCCCTTGATTTTCTCATATTCAATCAACAACCCCAACGTAAAAATCAACTTTTGAGTCGTTTCCGGTAAACCACTTAAAAGTTGATAGACACCTTATATTTGTTACCCATCCGAATACCGACCGCGCACTTGGTTGATAGAAACCTTATATTTTGATGTCGTACATAATTTTCGATAAAAAATTCTTCCCGTCACAATTTCTGCTTTTTTTTAAAAAGTCGGTTTTTGTTGAAATCTCTACTTTCTGATGGTGTATAAAAATTTACATTACTATGGTAAATGTTCTCAGAAAACGAAAAAGAAGCGAAAAAAAATCGAATCTGATATATTTGTTCTACAATTTTGAGGCTATTTATTAAAATTTACCTACACTTTAATTACTCGAAAAACGTAAGATTCCGTTTTACATTGATAAACGAAAAAATTGCAAATAGAAATATACTACTATAATTAACAACCAAATAAGTTAATAAAGTTAATATTTTAATAAGATATATTCATTTAATTTATTTAATTCTCAAAACTTTTACAATTGTATACATTAATATCAGTTGCAGCTCACAAACCGTGGTGGTTTATCTGTCCGCAACGATTCGCTTTATAACATAGTTTTTAAGCAATTAACATGTTCCCTCTGCATATAAGTTTTGAATGTCCGCAGGAAATTCATTTATACAGGGTTTTTGGTACATAGGGTATAAAGCCGGCACCTACCCATGCTAACATAGTCATATAAATACTATTATGATATCAAAATTATTAAATTGTAAAAAAAAATTGATTTCCCCATACAAATAGTTCTATCAAAAAAACAAAATGTATGGAAAATAAAAAAAAATACAAATTTGAATTTTTAATATCACCATAGTATTTATATGACTATGTTAGCATGGGTAGGTGCCGGCTTCATAATAAACACCCTATATAATCCAGTCTTGGAATGCCATTACATTTACTATATCTACAATATTCAAAAAAAAAACAAGGTTTAGAAGCGTAGATGCCTATTTATTGCTTTTTTAAGGTATATTATATAGTAGAAACCTACCCGAGTGACATATGTTTTTTTTTTGTTTATCTCTGTAACATGGAATCTTAAGTTTTAGTACGGGTGTTTAAAGTCTAAATTTTAATAAATACTTACATAGCTCAAAATTGTAAATGATTAAAAAAATGGACTCGATTTTTTTTTCGTTTCTTTGCATTTTTTGAGAATTCTTCGTTATGTTTATGTAATATTACATTAGGTAGTTACCTATGTTGTATAATCTTTGAAGATTACATAGTATAACGTAGCGTGTTTGTTGAATTTAAAACTCCGTGACACCGCGATAGATGGCGTTCTTCTGACTGTCGTGTTTTGTAAAACGCGCTATCAAGGTCTGTCGTCTTTTGATGTAATAACAATTTACTTGCTGTTATTATTAAACACATTAAAATTTTGACGAATTTTAGAGACGTTTACAGCGTCTTATTTTTGCAAAGATGCTTGTCCTTATATTACTTTATATGAGGGTCGTAGCACTTTTAATTAGTCGTGGCAAAAATGTATCACTCACTTCACTACTGAGATTGGAACATTTGAATCTGGAACAGTACAAAGTTCCGGATCAGTGTCATCAGTGATATGTTTCATTTGGAACATTCATATTAGCGATGGGCGATTGTTCCAATAAAAGTTATCGAATGAATCGACAATTGATTGATCAAATATTCGAATGTCGATTTATTCGTTCTTTCAACAAATTATTCGATAAAAATCGACGTTCGAATAACAATCGACCGAGCTACTAGCGAGAAAAGGACCTACGTAGTTGCTCCTGAAGAAGGGCGGGTTGGTATTTTTGTTAGATTACTGGTTTGTGAGTAACTAAATGTTACCTATAAAGCTTTGCTCAAGCCTTTTTGGGATTACGAGCGTGATTATTTGTATGAAACTTACTGTTTAGTTGCCGCTATAAAATCTCCATACCTACTCCTAACCGTTAAGGAGTTCTGTGCCTCCCATCATCAGCTTAGCACCATGAGATGATAACTTCCTGGATATGCAATGAACATATGAATAAGTAAAGCGTCAAAGACTACACGTGCCCATAATACTTGAGGAGTTCCCTCGGATCACCCGGGATCTCATCATCAGATCCTACCTTGGTGATAATGACCTTAAGCTCGGGAGTATACTGTTTCAAGCAAAAAAAGATTTTTCTAAATCGGTACACAATTGACGGAGATATCGGTGAGCATGTATCGATACGTTTGATGACGCGTGTAACAATTTGGGCGCAAGCACAAATCGAAGCAATCGAAAGAACCATCAATTGATAGGTCGATTGTTATTCGTTTACGCGCTACCGCAGCGCGCAACGTACGCACACAAGTCGATGAACACAGATTGACTCGATGCGACTGCAGTAACAATCGACAATTTATCGAATAATATGACTTGTTATCGAATGCATTCGAATAATCAGATTATTCGAATAATTCGATTGTTATTACTTACAATCGCCCATCGCTATATCATTGAAATAGAGTAACATAATTAGCTAGCGCCTCGCGCAGAGATTTGAAATTGTATCTGTTTCAACGAAAATTATTTTATCATTAAATCCTTACTAATATTATAAATGCGAAAGTAACTCTATCTGTTTTTTAATGTTTATGCGTAGGTATAATATAATATAGTAGGTATAATATTCATAATGGATAGGGTGGAAAAAAGAGACACACGAGTAAAATCTACCTACGCTCGCGTTAAAAACAAAACTACATAATCCAAACCAAACCAACCAACCAAACCAAATCCATCTAAAGGTTTTTACGTTCTCGTATCTACGAAAGATACGAGAACGTAAAAACGTCTGAATAATTACTGTCTTTGCAACTATTGTCACTTGTTTGTACAGTTAACGTGAAAGTAGATAACACTACTTGAAGCTAATTGAACCTTAAAAGGGAAATAATAAACCGAGCAACGAAAAATACTATGATTAGTCGCCCATTAATGGTTGCACAGGTTTAGTGTTAGGCGAACAGGGTCATTCGAGGCTATCATACCGTGTCATACGAGGCAGCATGTGTACTTGCAGGGACTTGGCCCTGGAAACTCGATGCTCGTGCACTCTCAGAGGTTTTCAGATGGTGTGCAGATTTTCGGTGCGAAGGAACCCGCCCGCTACCAGAGATGGTGCGGCGTTGGCGAGAAAGGGCATGAGGGGTTGTGACGGAAGAGTGGAGACTACGTCTTGAAGACCCGACGGCCGGCCACTGGACAATCAATGGTATTCGGCCGAACTTAAGAGATTTTATGGGCCGGAGACACGGGTCGATCTCCTATAGGCTTGTGCAGATATTGTCCGGACACGGGTGTTTCTGGTACTATCTGCATAGGATGGGAAGAGAGTCATGTACTCGTTGCCATCAGTGCTGCGCGAAAGACGATACGGCACAGCACACACTCGTTGACTGCCCTACTTGGGAGGAACGGCGCCGTAACCTTATCATGCATGTCGGAGAGATGGTGCGGCGTTGGCGAGAAAGGGCATAACGGCTTTAACTGGCGACTCTGGTTAAATCCATGGTCACCAGCATCACGGCCTGGGATGCAGCTGCCTCCTTCTATGAGCATGTGATGCTTCAGAAGGAGACTGCGGAACGTGCTCGCGGAGATGATCCCTCCGCTGAGCCGAACCGCAGGAGAAGACATGGTCGGAAGAAGCGAGCTTTCGCTCGACTGAACCCGCCGTAGTGGAGGTTGCTGGCAACGGGATGGGTCCACGGTGCCTGCCCCATCCCTCCGATGAAGAGAGAACGCCCCATGTGTACTGGGGATGCCCTTTGAAAGCGTAGGGACCCGATGAGGTTGACCGCAGAAGTCTGTGTAAAAAATTACATGTAGATATGAATTGGCTGTTTTTGTCAATTTGTCAATGAAAGTGAGTTTGATAAAACAAGGTTACACGGATCAGAATTTTATTTGCTGAAGGCCTGAGCCATCTTATTATTTGGTCTGAACCAAATAATACAAAAGTTAGATGTGCGAAGAAAAAACTGAGGCCAGTAAAATAGAACTAACTACGCCTAGCTCATTGCCCGTGTACATAGGTACACAGTTACACACACACACAGATTGAACGAAACTACGCCTTGTCGTATACTAAAAAAGTGGCTCACGCACTACATAGATAAAAACCGGCCTCAGTTTTTTCTTCACAGCACTCGTATGCTTTTTTATTGAGGCTGAACTGAAGGGTGCGTAATATTAAACATTACTGAAAAAAAATATTTGGCATTTTACACTTGGTATAGTTAAGACTAATTTTGATAGGTATTACCTATTATTTTTTTCTATGCCGTAGTTTTTTAAGCTACCAGACGTGCCTGGATACGTTTTCCTAGTAACGTCGGCGCTGGACTCTTTACGCTTAAGTTTTTCAGAAATTTTCTTGAAGAAATCGTACGGGCTTATTATACATATATTCACCACAGATTCATCGAAGTATTTAAACTCCACATATTAATGTTTGTGAAAACTCTCAAATACCCAAACAAGAAAAGTATTATTTAGTGTGGTGAGGAGGTCAATATATTTTCTCACTATACTCGCGACTATACAACCGATCAGACCTCTATTTAGTACATAGGAACATAATATAATTGAATGAAACACCATTAATTATGAAATTTCTTTATTAATTTTTCCAATGAATCGTTGAACGCGTAAAATTGACACTTATTGCTTTTCTAGCAAATTTATCCAACAGAAGTGATTAATCACGTCGTCTGTTTCCAATAAATCCCGTGGACTTTAATTATTTTCTTATGATTTTAATTTTTGTTCTGCTAGTGATGTCGGTAGTTAAAGACGTCGATTCAAAGTACGAATGGAATTAAAGAAAAAATATTTAAATGTACGTATATTTAAGTGTACCTATTATACATAAATATATGTATGGTATAAATTAAAAAAAAAACGGAAAAGCCACACACCCGGGACGAAACAATTATTATGCTGAAACGGAGAGGAAACGGCAAAATAAAAACCCCTCAGCTTACAATATCGTATTGATTTCAAAATACCATTACAGGTGAATAGATTAAGTATATCAATATATTAAAATTATTGTTTTACTTGCGTACCTACATTTTGAGCAAGTTTTATTCCTACGCATTTGGATCATTTTTAAAATCAATTATCTTGTTAAAAAAACTTTTTTACATAATTCAAGTAATTGAACTAAGCAATTGAACTTTCGATACCCACCACCATAATGTGTTGATGTCAAATACATTTGTATCAATTTAGGTGCTAAGTTTAACTTATGATCTCCCGGTTGACAATAATAGGTAATTAATTATATTAGAATAAAAAAAGACAGTTTTATTTACATCATATTCTAGAAAAATGCACTGAAAAAAATCGACTTGCCGATTTTTTTCAGTGCATTTTTCTAGTATTATATTTACGCGTTAATAAACGCAAAAATAAAATTATTCCATAATATTCTACACAAAAAAAAATTAAGATTAAGTTATTGTGAACATTATTAAAAAACAACAACAAAAGAGCAACAGACTGGCAACCTGTCACTATTTTCGGATACTGTATGTCCATACTGCCAGATATGGCTTTATGTGCAACCAAATGCTACCTACTTAAAGATTTGCTCATTTTTTTAAGGGATTATAGGCGTGATTAATTAAGTAAGTATTATGAAAAATCAAGGCTAAGCCTTATGTTGACAAGTTCTTGGTCTCTTCATGAGAAAACCTTATTCATCACTTTTTCGTCTTCCTACCCTGCTCCCAATTTATTTGATGTCGGTACACTAAGTAACCATAATGCATAATGATTTTGCCATAGTTTTATAGCCGGCTTGACATCAACCATCCTTAGAACGCTTGCGGGTGGTAAACGTTGTAGCACACGTAAATTGTATGTCTACGAGAGCTACTGCCGACAAACTGTGTCACATTTTGGGAGCAGCTAACTATGATAACTGTATGTAAGTATAACTTGTAAAAATAAAGAAAAAAACTTATCAGCTCGAAAAGGGAACGCCTCTTACCATGAAAAACAGGCTATACGCTACGGTTCGTAGCCTTTCCGTAGCCGCTGATCTTAGTCGTAGCCGTAGAACGTAGAGTAGGGCAGGTAAATTATGAATAATATGCCAAAGTACTAAATCTTCATCACTCAAAATCTACTTCTGATCCACCGTACCTACGCTACGGTTTTACCGGAGAGGTTATTTCAAATACAATAATATATCGTAACGTGTTTGGCGACACCGGAGCTGACAGTTTCCGTTTGTTTTGCTGCTTCATTGATTGAAGAAGATGAAGGATCATTGGAATCGAGCGAACAAAAAGTGGTGATAAAATTGGTTTGTTGCTTTGATTTAGAATTTTTGTTCGGTGTATTCTACCTTTGATATTATTATTGATAACCTACTCCGTGGGTGTATTAAAATAGAAAACTTACATGAAAATCATCGATGTATATACGTACCATTTTATAAAAATGATCACTATACACGACTTTGTTATTTATCTGTAGTTTTTTTTTGTAAAAGTTTTAAAATTACGATGTATTTTTAAGGCGAACAAATTCCTACTATCTTTGATTACTTTTGCCAAATTTAAGTACTTAAATAAATTGATATTGAGTAGTTCGTAATGTGAAAATTCTTAAATTATAATATCTTAAAAGAAAGAAATTGAATTTATTTCTGCTAGCACATCACTACAGCCACCCTCGTCTCAAATCAAGGATTTTCGAACAACTGTCTCCACTCGGATTTTTTCGTCTAAGTTCGCGACTTTTATTAATAAGGGAGGAAGATAATTAATACTACTTAAATTTTGTTTAAGAATTCACGAAACTTAATTAGAAGATTCATTTTTTCAAAGCGAAAAGAAAACATTTACACAGCTGGCTTGTGGAAGTTTTTTTTGTCATAAATAAAATAATTGATTTGTTTTACATTTCTGATATGATCATTTATTTTTAATTTAAGCAACTGTATTATACTTTAATACCGCTGCTTCAATTTGGTAAGTGTTATGCAACTATTAAGAGCAGATTTACATAAAAAATTATAATGACATTAACATTTGGGAAAAAAAAATATAATAAGACGTGACTATTAGTGTACCTCTGTCCTGGTTGTGTTGAAGTTAGCTTCAACCAGAAACCCTCAAGAAATAAGGTGTTGTCTGACAAGATAGTTCCTAAGTTGTTTCTGCGAGTTGGTGATAGCCAACGTAACTGCGTACTTAGTGCCCGGTCGGATTCGGATAGGTGACCAAAACATTTTTCATCTCGATATTCCTCCGTGCTTCGAAAGGCACGTTAACTGTCGAAAGGTTATCCTTCATTCCCAATGAGGCTAAGAAAAAACTGTAAGTAGTTGATATTGTCGAGTTCAGAGAAAGAGAGATAGTCAAAGCATGTCTACGTTACATGGAAAAACGATTCGTATGTTTATGTGTTTGTAATGAATAGTCTCAACCACAGCACAGATTTCAATATTCATATCAAAAAAAACTTCAAAATTTCTGGTTGTTTGCTTTTGTGTGTTTGTTTGCTGAAGAATTGTTGCTTTTTGGGTTTGGTGCCCCTTTCATTTAGGCGACAGGCTGTCAACCTGTCACTAGTTGGAGGCACTGCATCATCTGTACTGCCAAATGTGGCTTTATGTGTAACAAAATGTTACCTGGCTCTGCTCAATCCCTCATGGGATTGCGAGCGTGATCATATGTATGTATGTACTTATTATATTTTCACTAAGTAGGTACCTAAAAGAATATACTTAAATTTCATAAAAAATAGAAATCGCGTGCGCTTGGTGTAAAATAAAACAGAACAAGGCAATTGCGACCTTACCATCGCAATAATTATAAACAATAGCTTCTCATTTATCAAAAAGTTGAAAAAGCTGAGCCATTCAAAATCGGCGATCGGTGGAAACAATAATTCCCAAATCGTCAAAAACCGCACAATTAGACCCCCATTTACCCAAAACAAAAGGTCGGTCCCCCAACGCACCATTCTTTCGAAATTAGTGATGACTTCAATAAAAATAATTCTTGTCTTTTAAGCAAATTGCATCGCGAAAAGTCCAAGAAAGCCCTTAATTAAGGGCGCCCGCCAACTTGTAAACAGTGTTGCCAACGCAAAAATATTGATGGAATGGGAAAATTATTTCACGCCTATCTTCGGTTAAATATATCGCAATTTACTATTTATTTCTACATAATATTAAAATTACCTACATTATTTTTGTTTTAAATTACTGACAGTAATAAAATTTTTGAACATTTATATGTGTTTCGAGCTCAGACTTTCGTATACTTTTTGTGATTCTACAGTCAGGGTTACTTCAATGAATCGTCTTATTGAAAACTTTTCCACCAAAATCGTTTATTTCGAAAATGTTTTACAAAATTATAAAAAATGATGTTGCGTATAGGTCGGGAGGAAACGAATTATAAAAAGCTAATGAAATCAGCCACGAATCGGCGATCTCCGAAACTGTTGCACGGCGCTCACGCAGCTCGCTTCACTCGGGTGCCCCACGTTGTCTTCGTGAAATGACAGATGGCGCCACCCGCGCCAACATACCGCCGGCCTTGGAAGCCTCACGTTGGCTTCCAATTAGTGTACATACTTCGTTCTTAATTCATCGGTGACGGACAGGGAAGCGGACAGATTTTTGTCATGGCACGTTGTATGATTCCTCTTGCTGTGCGTATTTCTGCAACGCGCGACACTCCGTCTTGTCCCGGGAAAATGCGTATTATTCTCCCCATACGCCAATTGAGAGGGGGCTGTTGGTCATCTTTTATTAAGACGAGGCTGTCCAGTTGAATATCCTTGACATTCTCCTTCCATTTCGTGCGAACCTGGAGCTCTGTGACATATTCCTTTGACCAGCGCCTCCAAAAATGTTGTCGTAATTGTTCCACTCATTTGTAGCGTGTAAGGCGGCTGGTGGGAACCTCGGTGATATCGTCGACAGGTGGAGCGGTCAGAGGTCGGCCAATAAGAAAATGAGCAGGTGTTAACGGAAGATAGTCTGACGGATCTGCGGACAGAGGAGATATAGGACGGGAATTCAGGACGGCTTCGATCTGTAACAATACCGTGCTGAATTCCTCGTATGTTAATTTCGCTTTGCCTAATATACGTTTAAGATGATACTTGCTCGATTTGACCCCTGCTTCCCAAAGTCCCCCAAAATGAGGAGCGTATGGAGGTATAAATTTAAACTTAATGCCGTCATTGGTAGCGAAATCAAATATTTTATTGAAATTTTTATTATATAATAATGGAAATTCCTTTTCTGCACCGACAAAATTTTTACCATTATCAGAATATATTTCTATAGGTTTTCCACGTCTAGAAATAAAGCGTTTCAAAGCTAGAATATAGTCATCGGTAGTTAGACTGCTTACAAGTTCCAAATGAATACACCGGGTCGTGAAGCAAATAAATAAACAAATATAACCTTTCATCAGTCTAGCGCCCCTGCCTTTACGGTTTAACATGAAGACTGGCCCTGCGTAGTCAACGCCAGTACGCATGAAAGGAAAACTCGCATCTAAGCGCTCAGTAGGTAAATTTCCCATCATAGGGGTCAACGTTTTGCCTCTCATACGTGAACAAGTAACACACTGATGCACGGTCTTTCTGGCGAGATTCCTACCAGCAAGCGGCCACCAGCTTTCGCGTATTGTACACAACAGAAGTTGCGGTCCCGCATGAAGGGATTTAACATGTTCATGTTGAAATAAAAGCATAGTGAATCGACTTTTACTACACAACAACATCGGGTGTCGTTTATCGAAATTAAAAACAGAAAAATTACTTAATCTGCCACCCACTCGAATTATTTTTTTATCGTCTAAAAATACGTTTAGTCCTAAAATCACAAAAAGTACTGTAGAATCACAAAAAGTATACGAAAATCCGGCTCGAAGGACCATGTTTCGAGCTCAGACTTTCGTATACTTTTTGTGATTCTACAGTCAGGGTTACTTCAATGAATCGTCTTATTGAAAACTTTTCCACCAAAATCGTTTATTTCGAAAATGTTTTACAAAATTATAAAAAATGATGTTGCGTATAGGTCGGGAGGAAACGAATTATAAAAAGCTAATGAAATCAGCCACGAATCGGCGATCTCCGAAACTGTTGCACGGCGCTCACGCAGCTCGCTTCACTCGGGTGCCCCACGTTGTCTTCGTGAAATGACAGATGGCGCCACCCGCGCCAACAATATGTATTTTGAAAACATTTTTTTTAACCAGAGTACGATTTTGTTTATGTATTCATTTTGTCTTCATATTAAATAATTTAAAAAGATAATTTAATTTTTTAAAATTTGATACAATGTATGAATAAAAAGTTGTTTTGATGAGTACCTATATAATATAGCGTTTTAGAAAACCTAAATATATAGTGGACAAATAAACATGTTTCCATGTTGTAGGAAATAGTCGGTGGTAAAATAGTGAGTAGGTACAATTTTTATTCTACTCCTTCAAAAATAAAATTACCTAAACATATTCCAAAGATGACTTTATGCTATTTGAATCACTAGGTGGTAGACCCATATGTAGGGTCATCTGGGTAGGTACCACCGCCTTTCTTATTTCTGCCGTGAAGCAGTTCGCTGTGATTCGGCATGGAGGGCATATCATCTTAGTCCCCAGGATGGCAAACGCACTTGCGGTGTTACGTGATTTACACTTAATATTGTGTCTATAGCCGGCGGAACCACTTAACATCAGGTGGGCCGCAAGCTTGTTTGCAATCTCGTAACAAAAAAAAATCATAATAAGTACTTAAAATTGTATTTGTTCTTTTTTATTTTCAGTGCTGGCAACACTGTTCGTAAACAACCGGCCGTCACCTTTTATTTTAGCTAATTCTTGGGGCTCTCTCGTCGCCGCATAAGTTACCCCCTCTCTTCTTTACGCCTTTTTGTCACCGTTTGAATTCTTTTGAAGGAACCCTTTCTTCCCATCTGGCACGCCCGTCAATATTAACTCCGGGCGACTTAAACTTTTTAATATCCGTTAAATTTTGTTACGCTCGGTAATACCTTTTAAGGAGATTCTAGGTGAAAAAACTGCGGGACACCATTTAACCCTTAAATGGTGCTACGGCATCTAATTTATAATCTCATCGTAAAGGAAACACTTTTATTAATTAGAATTTGAACCGAATAGGGATCGAGTCAGGATTGGCAGTATGAGAGAACTCAGTAACCACCAACTTGATTTCCGAAGCACAGAAGAGTTTCAGAATATACGGAACCCTAAACTTTATTTAAACTCTTATCCACATGGAATGGGACATGGGTGAAGGGTTATAGGTACTCATTACACACCATAGGTAGTACATATACAGTAGGTAACCAATAGCGTATGCAATCGCGTCGATATATCTACCGGAATAATAACAAAACATGGCACAGGATATGAATCCGGTTTTCTCAGAATTTAATACTCAATAGATAGCATATATAAGGCATCCTTCGTGAAGCAGTAGGCATAATAGTAAGGCGAGATTAATTATATTTCACAAAAAAAAATAGTCTCGCGATTCAGCTAGCTCCAGACTTTAGTACACTTATTGTTTCAAATAACCTTTTTAATCTGGAAGAAAAGTTTTTTAATCTGATATATATTAGGTTGGGGAAAAAGTCTTTTCGCATTATAGTATGTATAAACTTGTAATAAAATCTCTTTGGCTATACTATTTGTATCTGGCTGGTTTTGGTATCATTGAAAGTTTAAATTTTAAAGAACATAATTCCAAATTCAAATTAGGAAAATGCGTGATTTTCATTTGTTTTTCGTACCGCCAAGATGAGTGAATCTAATGAAGAAATTCGATACATTTTAAAATTTTACTACAAAAAAGGTAAAAATGCAACGCAAGCCGCGAAAAAAATTTGCGATGTTTATGGACCTAGTGCAGTGTCTGTGAGAGTAGCACAAATTTGGTTTAAGCGTTTTCAATCCGGAAATTTTGATGTCAAAGATGCACGTCGCTCTGGTCGCCCTATTACAGATAAAATGGATGCCATTTTTGAAAAAGTGGAGCAAGATCGGCATGTCAGTAGTTACGACGTAGCTGAAGAACTGGGAATTGACCACAAAACAGTTTTGGCGCATTTGAAAAAAACTGGGTACACAAAAAAGCTCGACATTTGGGTACCTCACGAGCTCACTGAAAGAAACCTAATGAACCGTGTACTCATTTGTGATTCTTTATTATGACGTATTGAAACCGAACCATTTTTGAAGAATCTGATAACTGGTGATGAAAAGTGGATCACGTACGACAAGAACGTGCGAAAAAGGTCAAAGGCCGGTCAGGCTTCACAGACTGTGGCGAAACCCGGGTTAACTCGCAACAAGGTGATGCTGTGTGTGTGGTGGGATTGGAAGGGCATTATTCATTATGAGCTGTTACCACCAGGCAGGACCATCGATTCTGAACTCTACTGCGAACAACTGATGAGATTAAAGCAAGAAGTTGAGAGAAAGCGGCCGGAATTAATCAACAGAAGGGGTGTGGTTTTTCATCATTATAACGCTAGACCTCACACATCTTTAGCCACTCAGCAAAAATTAAGAGAGTTTGGCTGGGAGGTGTTAATGCATCCGCCGTATAGTCCTGACCTTGTACCTTCAGATTTCCACCTGTTTCGGTCTCTTCAGAATTCTTTAGGCAGTGTCAGGTTAACATCACGAGAGGACTGCCAAAACCACTTGTCGCGGTATTTTGACCAGAAGTTCCAAAATTTCTATAGCAATGGGATCATGTCCCTACCTACAAGATGGCAAAAAGTTATCGAACAAAATGGTACCTACATACTTTAGTTAAATGTAAATAAACTATATGAAAAAATGTTTTGAATTTTCTTAAAAAATGCGAAGAAACTTTTTCCCCAACCTATTATATAAATAATATTATATAACAAGAACTTACTACGCGGCCGAAATCATTATAATCATCATTTCATTTGCCTATCCTGTAACTCTTGTCCTCCAACTATTTTAGTTGCGTGAAGAGCTATTTGTATGGAAAAGGAGATAAGCGCCCCTAGCGGAAAGAAGCGCAAATCACGTTTTCCTTACACAATGAGCTAATACTGCAACTATAGTAATTACGATTACACCAAGGATACTGTTTACAATTTTATTTGGTGTAGTAAGTCTTCATCTCGATTTGTTGCCATCTCAACAATAACACTTTTCTATTAGACCATGTTTCTTACTGAATAGTTACTACATACCTACTTTTATATTAAGATAAGGAATTGCTATCGATCTATAAGCAAAAAACCACAATTCGAGTTAAAAGAATAACGAAGTTCCTATAAATAAATAAGTGAAGTAACTTTGAAGAATGAAACTTGGTAACGTTTTAAAAATACTAAATTACAATTTTATTGGGGTGTACAGCACGACTTAAAAATCGCAGAACAATATTTTCTCAAGATTCATTAAATTATTCACAGGGGAACATGCTCGAGAAAAAAATATGCAAATGAGTACGGAGCGTTTGAAAAAAAGTTGTTTGGTAACAAGAGATCGTGATGGCTTCGGAGACAAGGAATTTTTAATCCATTTCCTTTGGTCGATTAATATTCAGGGCGAGAGCGGTCTGGTTCATCTCCTACGGTGTTATTGCTCGGACGTCACCGCCCGGCGTCTCAGCTTTGATTCCGAACTAATTACGCACCTCCCTTTCGTAATTATAGTCTCCGAATGAAAATGCTTTGAATATAAAATTTTATTACAATTTTTCATTTATGTTCGACGGCTATTAATACCCGGCCTTAAATCTGTATCAGATTAAATATCACGAGAAAAAAATTGAACTTAATAAACTTAATCTATAGCTTTGAAGTGTGTAGAGATAAGATTGAGTCTAAGTCTAAAGTTTTACTTTTGTTTAACAATCACATTAAAAATACTACAATATATTAGAATCAAATGTATTTAATTAACAAGGATGTAGAATAATATTTATTTATCTATCTTGAAAGCTTTATAGAGACTTCTGCTTAATTTAAATATTTTAAAAGTTGTTAAGTGAAATATTCATAGTTATGTAGGAACAAACATATAATATTTGTTTACGCTTTCTGCCTAAACTACATATTTAAACATCATGAAACTTTGTACGCTTATTTTCATTAAGGAAAAGTATATTTTAGTACCTTTAAATAAAAAATAGAACTGATCCCTAGGGAGAGAAAATATATCTACATTTTTAAATAATTCTAGCGTTGCCGCGAACAAATGCTAGTCGTAATAAATAATTGAACAACAACATTTATTGTGTGAATTCTCCATTCCAGAGTTGTACGTCTGATCTCAGTGTAGCAACTTCTGTTATTACAACAGCCAACGGTTGACCAAACTTTGGCGAACACGCAATCACATTTCCATAATCATAACATTCCATCATGCGGCTTCTGAGATCAGCAATTACACAAACACCCAGCTTTGCATGGGCCATATTGCCTTAATATATTCAATATCCGCCAAGATGATAATTTACGGAGCCTTACAGAATCCATTATGGCTGTTTACTTGACCTTCTCGTTGCTTGCTGAGACAACAAGGGTGACCGCTTGGCCACTTCTGCTGTCCTGGTACTTCGGATACGTAAGTGAGGTAAAGTGCTCGTGAAAATTGGTCGCCTTTTAAAAAAATACAATTTTAAAAATGTCAAGAAAACTCAATAAATATATCGTTAAGACAGGCTCGTTAGTTTAGATCTAGGCATTGTAAATAAAAGTCAGTAAGGCATAACCCTGCTATCATGATAACACCCTCAATTTGTTATGGCAGCTTAACTAACCATGGAATCACAAAACCCCTTAAATGTAACTTGGCGGAAATCTCATTTTTATTTTCAAATAAAGTTGTTCTTGCCCCCTTTAAAAACAAAAATTCTGCGAATAAACCAAAGCTACAACGTTATTGAATCCATAGAGAACATCATATAAAATTTGCGTACCCTACTCGCATAAATAAATACCGTGATAACAAAATAGAAAGGAAGAAGAAACAATAAGAAGAAAAACACGGAGGTGAATCGGAACACCGTGATTTAAATTTGGAATTCAAATCTCGCGCGTTGACTTTGCGTCGCACCGCAATGAACAACCACCAAATAGAAAAGTGTGGGTCATATTTTTTGACTGGCATCGGAACGTGAACGTTTCAATTGCGTATTTTTACATGTGGTTTTGTTCCAATTTTCCTAGGGTACTTTTTATACTGTTTGTAACGCAGATTTTCGAGTATTACATGCCTTACATCTTTGAAAAGTTGCTACACTAGTTTTACTGACGTAAAAACACTACACTTTTTATTTTCATAGCCTTAAAATATCTTAGTAAGCAAAGAACAAAAACTTTTTGTTAGTTCAATTCAATTCAATTCAATACGTTTATTGCAAGTCACACGTTACAAAGATGTTATTACATTAAATTAAATTAGACCGTATAGTTTCTTAATTTATCAAGCCATTATTTAAGAATTTTTCAAATATTGAAGTGAGTAATTATCAAACAATCATAGCTCTGTTTTTTACAATCTTAAATATTAACTAAATTTGGCTCTTGCGTCATCATAATTAATTTATTTATTTTTATTGCGTTCACAATTTTTTTATTATTTCCATGCAAAGAAATAACTTGGACGTACACCTTTTCAACTAAAGAAACTTACCTAACACAGCATAACTATTACACTGCGATCGAAAAAATATGTTTATGCCCTAAAGTGCGAATATTTCAAAAGGCAAATCCGGGATGATCTATAAATATAGCCCTCTCGCTCGGGCCGCAAATTCTAAAGTGACAATATTCCTTATTGTACCCCACAGTTGAAAAATGGCACACCCTCCTTACGCCGTAATATACGACGGTGTGGGGAGTTATTAAAATTATAAACAAATAAAATTATTCAGTACGCACCCCTGCCGTTTTGGTTGGTATGCAGCATGCGTGGTATGCAAACAAAACACCGTGTAAATAAAATGAAATATTTTAATATTAGGTAAATTTGAAAAATTAAGCTTTTTGGCAAATTGTCTAAGAGAATTTTGATTTTACTGACTTCTCAGATTATGTCCGAATAGCAGTGATAATAAGTGTATAAACACCGATGATTGAATGCTTCACCAGGAAGGTGAAGCTTCCATAATTTTTTCCCAGTCTTTATCATCACTTAATGGCAGTTGATATGAAGATGAAGAGGTTCCGTTTGATAATTAAAGCCAATTAATTTACACCTTCGATTGTATTGTGTTTCTGTTGACGATTAAAATTTCCGGAATACCAAAATTTTTGGAACACGTGTGATACGTGTCAGGGTTGAATCGTTATACTTGCTTGAATGCTATTCTAATAAATTGGAGATAATATTTCAGTAGTAACTACAACATCGAATTCCAGATTCAATAATTTTGAATTCAAATTATTTTTGGTAGTTTATGTTCAAGCTTTTTACAAACCATTTAGTTACATAACAATTAAAAACTCCAGCTATAATTTCGTCTACAATTTCAGAATCAAAGACAGTGTCAAAAGAATTAAGCAGAGCGTAACGAGTAAAAAATACAATTTCCCTTCTGAGAGTCACATGTCGACGTTTTTCATCTATCGATAGGTGTGGGACAAGTTCCCTTTATTTTATATTAAAGCGATAAACATGTCGATTGCGAGAGTCACGCGTGGTCGCGCTCCCTTCGCCTTTCTTGGATTTGTGTGGGGCGGACTTAGGGCTTTGGATCACAAATTAACTTAAGTAAGTAAGAAGTCTTTATGAAGATCTTGAGAGCAAAATCAATCAAGTACTGGACTTCTTCGGTGCAGAAATTCCAGGTAACCGTCTATAAGATTACCCAACCTGTATTTTCTTACCACAGTCCTTGTTTAAGGTCTATTATGAATGTGTTAATAGTACATTGCCAATAATATTAATTAAGAAAAAAGAAATATAGGCATCACAATCATACATTCGAAAAAGTACAACATTATTAAAACTTTCATTTCTGCTGATAATTTCAGAATTCAAGACTTTTTATGTCGTGTTCTTAATAGAGGTCAACAAAACTAATTTAAGTGCATACTTACTAATGTAGATTTTTAATCTACTATTCTTATTTTACTGTAATAATCGCGAAAAAAATACTCAACATTTGATTTCCTTTCATAATATAAATATTGAACTTTAACATACACACAGCTACTTATTATTATTTATATATATCTATTACCTATATTATAGTTATTTCTCCTCTACTAATGGTCATAATGTCACGTCACATAAAACGTAACGCTGAATCCGACCCTGCGTTTCCCGCCTCAAATATGCAAGTCATGAGAAAACGCTTATCACGGGCTTAGATATCCCGAGATAGACGGAATGAATTATGGCGGAGCATATTGGTCGGTGATCTGCAACTATTACGAGCTCGCTTGAAGATGTACATTTAGAAAATAGCCAATGGAAGATGTTTTTTCTACGTGGTAGCAATCTAGCGTATATTATAGAATATGGACGCCTGCAATAAAACATGTATTTGCCCACTCTGCTTCACATAGGAAGTGTTCTGATTTGTTCGGACTCATACCAGCTGCTGCATTCCGCCATTGTACCTCGCGATGTAAAATCCATCCCCCAGTCATGATGCCTAGTTGTCCACAAACGTGCATTTTTTTGACGCAAACTACAAGAGAGTACGATACCACTTCAAAATCTTTAAAAAAAGGGCGTAGGCTTTTAATCTTATAATTTATTATTTCGACGATTCGGGATTATTTGCCTCACTGCGACTTGTAAACATTTACTCCTTTAGCTGGGGACTATCTAAAAATGATAAGATATTCTTAGCTTGAATTGTTTTGATATCTTCTGGGTCGGGAATATGTCTCCCCAAATGTCGGCTTTTTTATGAATGAGAGATTCACATGAGAGGAAGTGCATTGGTGTTTCACGCTCCTGTTCACAGAATCTGCAAGTATCAGCATCTTTTAGGCTCATGTTGTAGAGATGTCTGTTCAACATGCAGTGGCCAGTCAGAGCCCTAATTAAAACGCTCAGGTTGCCCCTGTTGAGTTTCAGTAGCTCGTCAGTGCGTTTACGAGAGTATGGTTCGATTAGTGCTTTTGAGTGTGTTAACCAAGGCGTTCTTTGTCAGTCCACTTTTGCGTTTTGGAGGAGGTGGGTTTTTAAGTATTGCATGGCCTGGTTCAATCTCTACAAAATAATGAATGATCTCAATGCTCCTTTCTACCTTCGTTCCCGATTCCAACTCTCTCCACCTCCCACTCGCTCTAGGCGGCCTTGCGTTACTAAAATGCTTGAGAACCGAAGGGCAGTACCAATTAGGTGAAAATTGGTTCTCTTTTCAAGCTGCTCTGCGATGGAACGGTCGACATTAATATTCTTACAACAACAGTTGGTAGGGCACTCGGCATGGTACATACCGAAATGTCTCGGGTTCTCGGGGTCTCAGCACAAGGTATTTTTTATCGTTTTTCTTAACCATACATTCTTACATAGAAACACTTATTATACCACGCAATACACACATGGAGTCACTTCTTTCAACTTGCTACGATCCTTGCATATTTCTTTCACTTCATCTACTCTAGTCTCAGTCCCACTGGTCTATTTCCAATAGTACGTCTATTCCAAACCACAATTTTTATGTCTTACGAAAGTTTGAGAAAATAGTACATTTATTTACTAGGGCGGTAAAAACAATGAATGTCTCAGATCGCAGGTATTTGACTAATAATATAATCGATTAATATGCGACCTGAGGCTTTTTTTTACCGCCCGAGGTAAGTACGAAATATTATGTCACCCCTGAGCACGAAGTGGAATTTTCCGTACGCGTAACGGTTGGAAATTACCACTTTTAAGTCATAAGTTTTAAACTGAAACATTTACCTCAATAAAGTGTTTAGTGGCATATATGTTTAGTGGCCGTAAATGGGTTCAAATGCCAAAATTTAAAACATTTAATTATGTTTCTAATTTTATTTGACATGATTTAAAATGGTTGGAAACTGTTGGATATGTGGAATGCAAAGATAGAGCGAGATAAATCACTAGGAATTTAATAAATAAAATGTATAAAATTGGTACAACGTAATCTCATGACAAGAGTGTTACAACGATCACTATGACAACCTAAGTACGTTCTATATTCAATACGCCCCTTAATTAGGTTGTCTAATACGCCCCTTAATTAGATTATCTATAAACTGAAAAACCTAATTTATAAAAACATTAACAAAATTTAACACCTAACCCTTCCATACATTTCCAATGCGTATCTTTGGGTAACGGCTTTGTTAAAACATCCGCCAACATCGAACCAGTGGGCACATGTCTCAGTTCTATGTCTTTATTTGTTTTCAAGACATCCCTAATAAAATGATATTTGATATCTATATGCTTTGTTCGCGCATGATAGACCGGGTCCTGAGCTATAAATATCGCCCCCTGATTATCGGCATGTAAGACAACTTTACCGTACTTCGGAAAACCAATTTCATTTAACAAACTATTTAAATAAATACCTTCCTTCATGGCTTCCGACAAGCTTATGTACTCAGCTTCGCAAGTAGATGTAGCTACGCTGCGCTGTTTTCGCGATAACCACGAGATGCAAGCACTTCCTAAAATAAAAGCATACCCCGAATAAGATTTCCTGTCTATAGGACAGTTCCCCCAGTCTGCATCCGAAAACCCCTCAATACATTTTCCAGACTTCTTAAAAGCGTCCAAAGCTTTATCCTTTGAACTCAGAAAATAAACCTCGCACCACCTCGTACAATCATCTATAAAAGTAATAAAATATTTGGCACGTCCTCTTGATTCACATCTGATGGGACCTACAATATCGGAATAAACTATTTTTAATTTATCACTACATGGACCACTGGATTCAGAAAATGGTAAGGCACAAAATTTTCCTCTTGCACAAATGTCACAATTCGATATCTTTTGTATTTCATCTAAACTACCCTTAGCACCCACCTTGTTTAAAAGATTCATGGTATCCCTGCCATTTAAATGTCCTAAACGCTCGTGCCAAGTATATACATCGACATTTGAATCACTCAAGTTAAACGTAGATTCAGTTTGTAACAAACAATATAAATTACCCTTCCGATGAGCTGTTAACTTAATCTCACCTTTCTGATCAATAATATCAGCATAATCACGCTTAAAAACGACAGAGTATCCATCGTCTGCCAGTTTAGCTACTGAGACTAAATTACTTCGTAAGTCGGGTACGTAATAAGTATTATTTAACTGAAGTATTCTACTAGAGTTTTCGTTACATGCCGATAATCTAACGATACCCTTACCTTTTATATCCGTACTTACATCTGTTGCCAAATTAATTTTTGCCTTTATATCTGTCAAAGTGTTGCCGAACATACTAATGTTGTTGCACAAATGAGACGTGCACCCACTGTCGAGTAGCCATATGTCTTTATACATATTCACAGCATTAGACACCTCATTATCTGAAAAATTAGAAATAAAACATTTTTCATCAACATTATTTACGCTACGATATTGCCCTTTGGTAACTTTCTTTTCGCATTCCGAAGCTTTATGTCCGTGTTCATGAAACTTATAACATCTGAATTTAAACTTTTCTTTTCCAGTCATACTCGTACTCGGTTTCGAATCGATCCCACTCGTACTTTTTGTCTTTCGTCCAAAGTTATTTTTCCGATATGTATACATTACGCCTTCTTGTACTCTACTGGTGTCCGACCTTGACTCATGTTCTTCCAAGATTTTAATCTTCAAGCTTTCTGGTTTGGGTAACTCATCCCTTGATTCTATTGCACATCGAAAATTAGCAAAACTCTCCGGAAGACTATACAAAAGCATAATAGACAACAAATCCTCATGTATATTTATATTCATATCAGCAAGTTTGTCAGCTGTGTCAAAAAATTGGTATATATGCTCACGTAAGTCACCAGATTCCGTCAACCTGTGCAATATTAATCGCTTCAACAATGTAGCCTTTTTCGCTGGTCCTCGAGAAGCAAATACTGATTCAAGCTTAAGCCAAACTTCTCGTGATGACGTACACCCTCTGACGTGTCTCAACTCACTGCCGCTTATCGACAAGATCAAGTCAGCTTTCGCTTTTTCATCCTCTATTTCCCACTTCTCTAACTCTACAGCATCTTCAGGTCTCACTTTTCTACCGCTAACATACTTCCAAGCATCGTTCTTTATTAAAAGAGCCTGAACCTGGATGCGCCAGCTATCGTAGTTTTCCTTGCTCAACGGCTCAATACGTACTACCATACCTGAGCTCATTTTCGCTCACTTCGCAATCAACTACTTAATCTCAAAAAGTTGTAACTTTACCTGAAGAGAATGATCTCAATTACTCTCCCAAATATACATTTAATTCCTTCGTATCTTCACACGTTGCGCACTCCTGGGCCCATAACCATTTGTTGGATATGTGGAATGCAAAGATAGAGCGAGATAAATCACTAGGAATTTAATAAATAAAATGTATAAAATTGGTACAACGTAATCTCATGACAAGAGTGTTACAACGATCACTATGACAACCTAAGTACATTCTATATTCAATAGAAACTGTGGTTGGAAATTTCTTCTTGTTTTGGTTTAAATTTCAAATATTGCAAAAAAAATATTGTAATTCTTATATTGTAGTACTAGAGTCTCAAATAAAGTATCACTTCTAACTTGATCATCACTGGTTACCCCATGTTGAAATTATACGGTAGGGTTCTCAATTTCCATGGTATCACTTAAGCTGGACACTTCCACAATGGCGTTAAAAATGGACTCTGTCAATAAAGTGAGGGTGATTGATAAGTTATTTAAGTAAGCATCTAATCTCGATTTTATTTCCACCTTCATAATTTGTATTAATTTTTCTTACTTAGTTGGTTCATTAATTTAGAATGGAATGCAAATAAAATTTATTATTAAACGTTAACGTTCATGAAATTTAAAAATACAGTTACAACAATAAACATCTCGAGCTTTTCTTTGATCAAACAGTTATTTCTAGAAATATTTTGAATAAACAGATCACAGTTAATTGCCGTGTAATCTAGATTCAATACTCGTAATTCAAATTAGCAAATAAAATAAGTAATAAAATAATTATTTGTAGATTTATAAAATAAGTCTCTAGTATTTCTCAATATATTGGTAATCAAATGTATTTAAAAAAAGTAAAAAAATATTATACTTTTTTTTACTTTTTTAAATATATTTTTTTCTATTGTATATTAGTTTTCACTTACGTCATTAAACTTACCCGCTGTTCTATTAATAATTGACTAATGAGGAATTTTCATATTGAGAAAATATTTTTGTTTGCATTAATATTTGAGAATGTAAATAATGCTCGGACTGCTGATATCACTTTGACTGTAACATTTGTCCTGGTTGTTAGCTTTGTTTGTTACTGAAGGATTGTTACTGTAGACGACGTAAACGGAACCGGCGGTAAAAGCTACAGAGAAACTTCAAGAAGAAACCCAGGAAAAACGCTGTATTCGGTCAACGTAAAAAATACAATCTGACAAGTATCAAAAACAAAACGAGTATCAAAAAATATTAAAAAGTAAACAGAAAATATATCAAAAAGGATTTATACCCAAATCAGTCGGCAACAGTTACTTTTTGGTATTTTGCCCCTTTTTTGTCGGTAGACAGGCCGGAAACCTTTCAATATATGCACTTACTGGATGACCCATGCTGCCAGATGTAGCTTCATGTGTAAAGAAATGTTGCCTAAGGCTCTGCTCAACCCCTCTTGGGACTATGTGTGTGATCGTGTAAAGGTATGTATATATAGAATGTGTTTAAATAGAAAATAAAATTATAAGTAGTAAACTTAGAAATTTAAAAAAAAATTGCCATGACGAGTGAAATTAATCTGTGATCCGGGGAACGCTCTTTCAACTGATTTCGACAGCTTTTCTAGACAATACGTTATATGTATGCTTATATTGTTATGTAAACAAACAGCTTCCTAAATAAAAAAAATACCAAAACCACAATCTCATTAAATATGCCCATACAACGAAAATTGTTTTACCATTTTCATCGCATGGTTTTACAATGCCGTTATTAGCAATAACACACGCGCGTCTCCGTGGTATTTCTTCAATAGCCTGCAGCCCATAAAGCGAGTCAGCGATTGTGTGAACAAGCGGCCGCTGGGGACGACCAACTTCCCAAATTCCCCGTCTGCTTGTCGCGAGCAGAGTTTTACGGCCAAATTAATATGGCAAATTAATGCCTCCCATAGTCGCATAATTTGCGGTGTATGCCCACTGAGCGTGTTTGATTTGGTACGTTTATGTTCCTAACAATCAAATGAGAATATTTAATATTGTTTCCTACCATTTTTATAGTTCCAATTTTTTAGTTCAAGTTTTTATAGTTTAAAGGAAAAAACGGATCCCTTATAGGATCACTTTGTTGTTCGTCTGTCTGTCAAGACCCTTTATCTCGGGAACAAGTGAAGGTATCTAGTTGAAATTAAAACATATACTCAAGTCTACGGTCCCTTGAAGCAGTGAAAAAATCAAACTTCTTAGTTAACGCAAAAAAAAGATACTGCCGCTTATGTCGCAAAAAAAAATTTATATTTCGACACTCTCAAAGTGAAAGGTTCGCAATGTCACCAATAGATGGCGCTAAAACGAAGCGGAGTAATTCTACATGGCATTTGTACAATGCGATACTATTCATTCTTTTTTCAGTCACCATTTACAAATCTGGATTAAATTTGAGATTTAAGTAAAAAAAACAACTTTAATTACGTTACCTAACTAATTTAGGTATGAACTGGTAGTATAACCACAATTATAAAACACAATAAAGTTTTGGAAACTGAATTACGGGAAAGCTCTGAAAAAACTGCGAGACTCGATTCCTGAACTATTTATAATATGTTGTAACTACAAATTCCTACGGAATGTTGAATTTCGAAGAAATTACTTAGCAAATCACATTCGAAAGACACAAAAACATGAAACTCGATTTCCCTCCGTGCTTCGGAAGGCAGTCAAGATGGTGGTCCCGGGTGCTATTGAAAAATAGCAGTCATTCTCACGGAGGGTTGGTGTCAGGCAGGCTGCCGGCCGTAACAATCTAATGGCAAGACCTATAGTTAAAACCTGTCGATATCAAGACATGTTGCACCGTCCATAAATATATTGGGAGCAGGATAAGAAAAAGAGATTATTTTATTATTTATAATGAACCCATTACATAATTACCTACTACGAAGAATTATAAAATGTTCAATTAAAAAGTCATATTTGCAAATGTGCAAACACGAAATGGCTGTTGGTAATGTTCTTAATTTCGACGGGAGGGTTTCTTGCGACGACCCACCCTGACATATTGTAGCACTAGGGCGAGAATGCGAGATCCGTATCATTTTTCCATATGGAAATGAGTGCGGAGAGCAAGACAACACTGATATGTTAATTAAAGGAAAACAATTGTACGTTGCACTGTTTATGTTCAGTCAACGAGACTTTAGACGTGTTTGTTTTTTCGCATTTCGCACGGAAGTGTCTAAAAAATTTGGTCAGCAAGACCTGTTTAGTTAGCGTCCGGTTCTTGTTCCCACGGTTTCCCAATTTTGGAATCCATTACGGGTCTAATAAAAATAGCATGTCATTCGTTTATCGTTTTCATGAGCACGGAAAGGTTTGGAAATTTGAGATGTAAGAGTGTTCATTTTCGATTGCTTCCTGCAAAGAAATATCCGTGTACATTTTTAAGTAAAATTGGGAAAGTAGATACTTTTTGTGGTTTGTGGTTCGAAAACAAGCTTGCCTCTTGCCTGATTCTAAGCGGGATATAGTGTTATGACTTGAACCACCATAATGACACATGTGTACTATTAACCCGTGTAGTGTTAATTAGTTGAAGTTTCTTCTAAGGTGTGGTTTATGGGTTCGTCCAACAGTCGTGGATCCTGAGTTCCCGGGTTCGATCCCAGTATTTAAAAAAATCCAGATGAAGAAGCTCTCGGCCTTCATCTCACCTTTTGTTAAGTGATGACAGGTAACCCAGGAACTCTGGATCCGGTGTAAAAAACTAGATCATGGAGACGATTATGTTATTTAGAATGTGATTATTTATTTATTTATTTATTTAGTACTGCCACATGATTAACCATGTTTGTGACTCCCCGAAGTACGTCCAGTTAAAACATGATAACCGTTTATAAACGATTGTCACAGCGGGATAGCTCATTTCTAAGTTCGAGACGTTGTTAACATTTCCAAAAAGGCAAACTGTCTCTTACGTGAACAGCAAATTAAAGACACAATAATTGTAAGAGGAAGAGTGTAAACGAATAAAGTACCCAACCCCTTCTCAAGACACGTTTGTAACAATAGTCGTTTCCGTTTAATTATACGAAAAGTTCCAAGTTCACAGCGAGTCGTGCACTTTATGCGACCTATTCGTCACGACGATTGAACGCGAACGTAATATACCCAAGCAATAACTGTAAAAGGACCCGTCGTGTGAAGTCTACTTAATTTGCTACATCTTGATCTATGAAGACAATTATTATTATTTTAAATTAATAAAAAATAGTCCAATTTTGTCTTATTCCGCGAAGTTAGTTTATAAATCATTTTAATGGTGGTAATGATTTGATAGTTTGAAAAAATTGAGTTTACAAAACGTAGACATGTTCAAATAGAACTATTTGAATATCTGTACGTATTGCAGTTGTAATTGAAAGAATACAGAATAGCAATATCGGGATACCGATAACAAAGAAATACGTTAAAAGAAGATGAATTAAAATGCTCAGGATTGTAATTGAGAATGTTTTGATTGTAATTAAGAATGAGAAAATGGGGAACAACAATGACGAGATACCAATAAATAAAATATTTATAAGCATCAAAAAAAGAAATAACATCATAATCTATCACGGCGCTTTAACACATAAACAAAATTAAACATAAGTAGTAAATAACTATACTAATAGAAGTGAATTCAACTTCCAAACGCTTTTCTGCTACCCTACAAGATACACATAGTAAGAGTGAACCAATAAATTAAAAGCACCCTTGATTGAATAATGTTATTTGCCCACATATCCTCAACAATGAATACATGGCTAACAATATCGAAGGCAAACAATTAGGGCAAGTTGGGGCGCCGATTAAGATATGCGGGTACCTGAGTCAGGGAGATTAAGATTCAGCAAAAGGCCTTACAAGGAACAAACATTGTTCAGTGTCTTGCCAATGTTTGCTCAAGGTAGTGGATGTTAATTTAGTATTCACCCTTTACGTCGCTCGATATTAATATTTTGGGACGATTCCGTTTACTAATCTTACGATGAATTACGAGCTAAAATTTTGAATTTAGAAAGTGGTACGGGGATTGTCATTTGTTTAATTAATAATTGATATCATAGAAAGTTATAATTCAAAGACGCACGGTGGAAAGTGTAAGCTAAAGTTCAGAGTAAAGTAGAATGAATCCTATATTTTTAGTAACTAAAATACCTTTGTAAATTTAAAAGCAGATGGACATTATACAGTACCAATACAAGAGATTTATGTTATGAATGGAAATTTTAATGAAATTTTTGGTATTTAATCAAATTTCCATCTTAAGCCTCATCTGATCGTGATTAAAAAAAATTACTGTTCCTATAATTTTGAAAAGCGATAAAGTCAAATAGAGTTAGACAAAAGCTATACATTCCAACCAAACAACGATTTGTTGATGTGTGCCCATAATTAATAATTTAAAAAATCTGCTTATCATCGATAATGTTTTCATGAATTAATTTGCTGATACCACTAGATGGTGCTGAATGTTAAAGTGAATAAATACAATTCGAACGTTGGTCTGGGAGGTCTGGTTTATGTATAATATACTAGATTTTAACGCGACTTCGTCTGCGTAGAATAATTATTTTGGGGAGCATTTTTTGGACTTTCTTTGGATTTTTTTTACAACAAAACGTAGCTTATATCTTAACTTAATGTCTAATATATTTTTGTACCAAATTTCATCAAAATCAAAGGCGTGAAATTGACATACGACCTTTTATTCCCTATTTCATCCCCACTGGCATCAAAATTTAAAAAACGCTATAACAAATATTTGTTTATTTCTTGTCGAGTTATTATCCAACATTCAAGGTTTCATGGTTTTATTTTCAACAATGACGAACTTTCATACAGACAGAGCTACTTTCGCATTTATAATATGATAATAAATGTATGTAGTAGATGAATGTACGTGGGAGTAGTAAGGGAAGTAGGGATAATGAACCGAGTTCAATAATTACGAGCGTAATTTGCTATGAATGTGATTGATTTTAGGCAGCAGTAGTATTTACCTTACACACGACAAACATAATAATTTCAAAGCGAACCAGAAAATATTTGCAGTGGAATCAAGAAAGCCAAATGAAAACGAGACAAAAGGTGGTCTGAAAGGTGGGATTACGATTTCTTAAGGGCGTTAGACTAATTTGCGGTTACAAGCAAGGGGCTGTCCTGAGCCCGTTAAAGACCCCGGACTGCCTCTAGCTACTGACCGCCGGGATTCGCGCTATTAAAGTGCTAAGAGGGACATTAGTGACCCCTTGGGTTTTCCACCGAATTGCTTAACGTCATAATTGTACAGAGTTCATGAGCGGTAATGATATTAGTTTCGCTTATTAAGTTTTCGTCCACTTTATGCACATTTTTGTAATTATTAGCTTATTTAGGCTTTATTTCTTTAGCAATAAAACAATACAGTAGCTATCGTTCTGAAACTTAACTAATGAAACAAGAATAAGAGCACAGAACATAGATAACCTATATCTATGTTCTGTGAATAAGAGAGACATAAAGTTTTCTAATATGAAACAATTATCCTGTTAGTGACAGATATTAGTATACAAGTTGGTATTATAGTACACTAGTGATTGCGACTGTGACTTCGTTGCGTGGATGTTGGTTATCACCAAAATCTATCTCTGTACCCAGGCATCAGACAGACAGATTTACTTTCGAATTCATAATATTAGTGTTGATTACCATTTAAAGAATGTGCATTTATATTCGTCTTTTCACATTAGTGGTCTAACATAATCTGTTGAAATATCTTGTGTACATTCTGATTCTGAGAATAAATTCATCGACTGTCACAGCCTTTGTAATATTACTTCCTATAACTGTTATACCTAATAACTTAAAGGCCACAGCCCTCATGATAAGCAAGTTAATCCAGAAGACAAATAGCGGTTGTATGAACATTACACTGAATGACCAGGGGGCGGTGAGCGATGCGATTCTTTTGTCTCGGCCCGGCCCTATCGGAGAATACGGAGACAATGTGGACGGTACGTCAGCAATCGACAGTGGCTAAGGAATATTGTACTGTAGACTGAAGAATCTTTCAAAACTGACATGGTACTTATTTTTAAAAAGAAAAATCAGTAAGTCAAGAAAGCTTTAAATTTACTATCTAATTTCGCTACTATTGTTTTTATTATGATAAAATATTCAGTCAGAAAAAAAAATAACGACCGTTAAGTCAGAAGAAGATGAATTTGTCGTGTCATCATCAATTCGACCCACTGCTCCGACACAAGGCCTATCCTTGTCATCGAAGGAGGTTCAGGCAGTAGTCCACCACGCTTGCCTAATGCGGATTGCTGGACGGAGTATAAGGTGATCAATACCCCTTTGCTGATCCATTAGTCGCCTTCTACGACACCCATTGGAGCATATGGGGAGATGCTATTCTACTCTGCCGGCATCACACGGCTCAAAGTTTTGTCGTGCTTCCTCTGTTTATTCTTTCCATAAACTAAAAAGTAGTGTTAAATATTCATTTCATACAGCAAATGCAAAACAGCTTAGTACATAACATACCCCTTCAGAAACGTTCGACCTACTTAAGGACCCTCCAAGGTCTTCGCCGTCTTAAAACCCGGTGACGCAGAAAATGGTGAGTCATCAGAGACAATCTGCAATAGAATATAAAAAAAAGAAAACATAACCTAAGCAATCACGTCGTTTTCTTTCCCCAATTTATTGTACTAATAAATTGCTCCTCTCAAGACAAATACACACAACCATGCTCATTATCCCAAAAAGTTTTAAGTACAGCCTTAGCTAACGTTTGGTTACACTTAAAGTCAGATCCCAAAAAGTAACAAATGTTCAGAAAGTCCGCAAACGAAAGCAAACAACCAGGATTAATATTCTAAAATTCTAGAATCATCTCAGCAGTCGCAGTTTTAAGACAAATTTTATTTTAAATTGGCACTTATCAAACATTCGTAGTACTACGAGCCCGATCCTTCGAGCAAACGTCCGAATTCTGAATGTCCAGCACATTAACTACAGGCGGGCGGAAAGTCGGGACGTCAACGAGGGGACTTATTTAAAATCGCCACACCTATTGTGCCAAGGAACTGGCCATTGTCGCCCGTAAGATTTGTGGCCTTTATCTGGATTAACGTCAGTTAAACCGATAGTCGGTACCGATTGATAGCCGAATGCAGTGTTAAATTAATCAAATTGATTGAATTTTTCCAATTTTATAAAGCAAACGTGAAATTTTATAAAGTGAAACAACTCGATATATTTTTCTTAAATGTTAAGTGTCAGCATTTTTGTTGCAGAGTATTAGTAGCGCTATAGTCGGCTTGATTTTGCGTATACATATAAATGAGTATTATTGCTTCGGAATTCTTATATTATTAATACTAAAGGTTCTTAGAATTGTAGTTTTTATTTTGTAAACAAAGTATGTTCCCCACAGCAGACATACTTTTGTACTATCCATCCGTGGTCTTATCTGTATTATTATATTAGAGCAAGTTAATTGTAATATTATTTTTAAAATTGCACAAATTTATATTTAGGACCGTAGCGAAAAAGAACATGTCACTGACTGGATCGCACAAGCTCATCGTTTGCTATGGATCCGAGTAATTGGTTCAGGTTTGACTCCAGCAGTCTCAAGTTGTTGATGACGATGATAACAAAAAAATGTTTCAAAACCATAGCCAATATGTAAAAAAATCAAAACAATACGATCTATGTTCTTCTAAACTCAAGCTCACTGTTTCTACGAACAACAATATTCCACTATACAAAATAAACGCATGCAAGACAATAGCTAGACAAAGGCACATAGCCTTATCTGCATCAAAGGGCGAAATATTTACCGATCTGATTACAGGACGTTTCGGTTGGTCAGTTGACCGTCATAATTCGGGCGCAGAATGCGCGCAGCGACGCATAAAATATTCGCTCGGGGCAACGCAAACAGTGGCGAAAAGCGCAAAGGGAAAACACGCCATTACACTTCTCACCTGCCGTTTGTTATCGTATTAGAAAAGGTACGAGTAAATAGTATTTCAACATGGTCTTTGTGACATTTTGCTACGTTTATAGGTAACATTTTTGTTTGTTTTTTGTCTAAAACTTTACGCCTGTTATCTTCTTAAAAGACAGAGTATGCAACAATCATACTTAGCACAGGGTGAAACTTATAGACAGATTAAATAATTAGCATGTTGAAATGGCAATGGGCTGGTCTATACTAGAACCGACAGCTGTTAGAGTAGACGAGTGGATGGAGGCCACGTTTGAAATGATGGCTATTATAAGATACTGGTGGTATTTATCACGAAATGCAGGCAAATAAACAGGTAAGTATGGCAAAGCAGATGATTAACTGGAAATCAGAGCAGTAGGCTGACCTGAGGAAATACTACTAATTCACAAAAGACCACAGTCAGATGACAACCTCCCACCATCGTAGAGTTGTGTTTCTGTTCCCTATTAAAGTTTCCGGAGATTTATAGACTCATTGGTATTGGTCAGTGTCAATAGGCTTGGGTGAACGTTTACCATCAAGAGGGCTATATGATTGTTTCCGACCTTGTTAGTGTCAAAAGTATCAAAATAATTAGTCAATTGAGTAAGTACTTGCTTCTTGGTCCTTTCCAAAAGTAAACCATTTCAATGTCTAAATTAATCACTTTCCGCCATTCTCCTATATATTTATTGGCGTTAAATCTATAAATTCAAAAATCGAATTTAATTAACTTAATTGAAAAAAAATTGTCTTCAGTCTTTTCATAAGTAAGTCATATATACCGTCAATATAACGCTAAAAGTTTACGAGATAGAAAACGAAGCTCATATGCTGACTATGTTGTTGTCTCTAAACGTCCAAAAAAGTGACGCCATCTAGATCCTCGCATCAATCTCGCGACAATCGTTTTCTCGCCGGGAACAAACGTCGCAGTCATCAGTTCTGTCCGTTGATAGTTTTCCCATAAATGACCACCTCGGGGTGGCAATAAAGCCTCCCATATCTCTCTACTTTTCCAATACACTGCCCACGCTGGTGCGGACGTAGCGAACAATTATCTAAATAGCAATCTACATTCTTACCCCTTACATTTTATTATTACCGGTCAATTTATCGGATGCCTTCGCAAATCTCAGCAGATCCTTCATGTTTGCTGGTAGATTTACCGATAGAAATAAAACAAGGGGATTTTCTACAAGTTTCTGGTGGTTGGGTTTATCGTTCTGATGTATTAGTGCTTCCGATAACCAAGTACCTACAATGTTGTAGAAGTTTAAAAATCGACGATTTTGCTATTATTATGCTCTATGAGGATACAATACATTGAATAACTTTTAAGCTACGAAAATTCGACTTAATTGTCACATTTAGATTTCTGTTACGACACATGACTTATTAATTTTATAATAAAGGATATTCCTAGCTTAAAAATAAGCCGAAATAAGAGGGTTCCATTCGGAATCTTTTTGTTTTAAAAGCTCACTTGTAAATACATTATAGATGTACATTGTACAGAGATGTACCTAATATGAACAAGTAATAAAATCAAATTGAAATGTACGCGAACAAAACAGGTTGTAGAATCTATTTAAATTCCAAATCACTTCAAACTGTGCTATGCAGTTCGCCATTTCGGTAAAACGGTATCCTGAGACGTGACTGACAAGACGATTCCCAAGTTGGATGTTTAACAGCACCTGCGACGGCTATAGTCTCATAATATTCGGCTTAGCACCGCCCGTATTTGTATAGTGAACATACACGGGATCCTATTGCGTTATATGAAGTGACTACATTATTCTTGATTGAAAACCTTTAGATTTGTTTTAGTTATTAGTTTTATAGAATTATTTGTACTCAAGATCTTATTATGACAGAATATCTTCGTCAAACATGCGTACAGTTCACTTGAATGTAAGCGGCCACCTCAGACCATGGTCTGAGGCGGCCACCGTAGATTGTAGAGCTTAGATGCACCGAGTGTCACTCGCGTGGTGTCAATCCTACTAATCTTAATAGCGAAAGTTTTTTTTTATGTATGTGTTGATGTTTTTTACTTTTTCTCGCAAAAAATAGTGAATGGATTATAATGAACCTTTACAATAATATAGCTCAAATCCTGCTAGAAGCTAGCAAAAGCTAACTTCTGTCAGACAATATTTCTTACTCGATGAAATTGGAAACCTTCTTGTGGTGTCAACTGTGTAAGTACACAAGTCACTTCTCACTTCAAGCTCACTATGATTTCACATGACAAAATTTAAGAATTTTCTTTTTCGTGAATTATTCGTTGGTGTTTGACTGTTAAATTCAAAGTGAGAGTCAAAGTGAGTAGTGAGTTGTTTTATTTATTTATAAGAATGGCTAAAAGACTTTATCACTTTCCTTTGTTATGATATGATATTTTGAACACATTCGTTTAACCGATGTTATTTACGACTACTTAGCAATGGTTACATTTGTTGTATCGGCTTAAGACGCAATGGCGAATCGTATATTTCGCCAGAATTTTCACGAACGGCGCGCCTCGTGACGTTTTATTGAACGTTTTGAACTTTGGGATCGCGCATACATGTGTAAACAGCCGGTTGGTGCTTTATTGAAACTTTACTGGATCTTTTTGTATACAAGACAAAATTACTAGAGTAAAATAAATGTTGTTTTCCTTTGACATGAAAACATATTAAACGTTTACGTGGATGACTTACAAGTCACAGAGTGGAGAAAATTTTGTAAAGCCCTAATTTTCATAAATTCCTTCTAATTTTCTTCCGCGTTGGTAGTTATATTAAAGATAAAAAAATAAGTAGATGCCTAAGACACAGGTAAACACTTTTACTTAGTTTAAGTGTCAAATTAATTAAGAACTCTTCCGCTGCGGACCCACCATACCACCGGCCATACCACTGGTGGTATGGTGGGTTTAAAACTATACCACTGAGAAAATAGTGTTGTGGACTAAAATGAGCATAAATTATTCAGGAGGAGCTACCTATACTGGCAATAGAGGATACTCTTTATACGTATTTATTACTAGGTATCTATTTATTATATCACGAGTGAGTCATTTAATTTAAGATCAACTGTCATTTAGCTAGTTTTTATTTACTCAACAAGAATACCAAAACATTAATGGGTGTACTGAATGTGTTGCAAGATATACATAAGGCTGGGACAGTTCCTAAAACACGGCAAAATGACGAAAAAGTAAATGACGATTTTATAACTTACCTATGTACAAATGCAGTTAGTAAACAGGGAAATATCAGTAGGTCATGCCTTGGACGCGTTTTCATTCTCTTACAAGTTATTGTAATTTGAGTATACTAATTTATTTTCTTCATCCAGCTTTGACATAGGGAAAAAAAAAATTTTTATTAGTAAAGTAGTTATATATATATATATATATGTATGTAATAGACGGATCCATATCAGCTCACATGATATTCTAAATCCTATTCTTTGTCTTACTACCGATTTGTGTTCATAATTTTATTTTTCATACTTTTTTTATTTATACATTTTTATTACTACCAACGAAACTCATACCAGTTAGTGATCATAATTTTTTTATTAATACTGTTACTATCTTGTTGCTTACAAAAACAGTGCACTCCGCCTGGTCATAAAAAAAATAACCCTAACCTACCCATCACCCAGCCATGTAGGTGCATAAAACACTAGACTCGTCGAAAAATGTATGATTAATGATATTATGAATTTCAATGATTATGTTTTATGAAGTTATGAAGAATGATCATTATGGTTTTAAATGGTGTATGAGAAATATTGTCGGACCGGTCGGACCTCTAATGATAGGAATTGAAAAGTTATGTAAGAAAATGCGCAACCGTGATAGACTTTTATTAGTAACACGTAATACTTTTTTTCACAACACTACTTTCTAAGTGGTATAGTTTTAGACCCACCATACCACCAGTGGTATGGACGGTGGTATGGTGGGTCCGCAACGGAACTCTTCGACCTCAATTTTTATTATGTAATTCTCATACTTCATTATTATTTTCTGTATTACTATATTTTTGTAATTTACTTAGATTTTACTATGTTATTTAGACTAAGTTTAGAAAGAAATAAATTTTATCTTTAACTTATCTTTATCTTTATATTATAATAGTATTTTTATATGTATAGTGTACCAATGTTGAAACCAACCCAGATTAAAGAAACATTCGATTTTTATTTTTTATTACTGATAAGTAGTACAAACCACAGCAGATAATGCATTTGACAAACAGTAAAATTTCGTCAATAGACTTTTAAGTCAATAATTATAAAATAAAGTTAAAAATTCACTGAAAAAGTTTGACAGTTTTGTCTAGCCTGATCTGCTGTTATCTGTACTTTAAGTCCCCAATTCCTGTTTGCTTGGATTGAGCTTGTAGCATTGTTTATTTATCAATTTTTCAAAGTCAACATCGTAATCTGACAAGTGACATTACGTTCCGTTTCGCATTAAGTTTGACATTTAGGCAAAGTGATAAATTCTATACCCAGCGACTTATAAAAAAAAAAAAAAAAAAAAAAAAGAAATAGTTCAGACGAAAGTTTCTTGTCTTGGTAAGTTGTATCATGTTTCAGTTCGATATTAGAGATTATGGTCGTCTGTGTGGAATTCTTACACCTTGTTTTTGAATTGGGGCGCGTTAGAGCGTTTTCTATAGTCTCGTCATTATTTAGGTGACATTAGGCTTACGGGGATCATATTAGTTGTTCAAAATTCATTCAAAGTAGTTATTCGCAAAGATTCGTATTGACAAGAATATTTCGTTCATTCGGATGTATGGACTCATTTTCCTTCGCCTCAGACGTTAAAAAAACCATAGGTAGGCCGACCAATCAGGGACGTTTGTTTTTGCTTGTCAGATTATTCATTCGCATTTCGAATTTCAAATTCAAGGCTGAATTTATTTTTGAGGAACATTAAACATCTTCGTGATAATAACATATGCGAGGATTATATTAACGAAGGAGAACTATTTTCTAATTTGGAAGGAAGATAATTCCGTATTTTCATAATGTCCTGGAACGGATAAATAACCGTTAAGGAGTTAATAATTCACCCGAAAGGTAACTATAAAACTCTTATCGTTTTTCAATTATTCTGAAAGTTAAAAGTAAATTCTGTGATTGCCTTGATTTTGTGTTACAGTAAATTAGTAAATTCGGTTGTAAAAAACCGCCTCATCTTGTAAAAATTGCCTGACTACCTACTAAGGTAATTATATTTTGTCAGGTTCGAAATTTTAGGCAATGAATGATCTATTTGTTTAAATTATGAATAATTCACATCTCGAGAGATCATATTCTAAGTACTGTTGGTCGGGTTTCGTAATTGCTCAAAGATTTGCCGTTGTTTTATATTAGTTTTTGGACAAGTTGTGGTTCCAACTCCCTCTTGGGGTTTTATAATGAGTAGTGTAACATTTATTGATGTTGTTTTATTATGACACATCTTCAGGGTCGTCGGTACGGGTTTAGAGACCCAAATTTCCATTACAAATATAGTCGCCTGGTAGAGAGACCTGCGCAAAACCAGAGTTTGGAGGTGTGAGATCAATTTGGAAAAGTGACCGGTGAACTACAATATATAGAGAGAGCTAACTAGTGGCTGATCTATCAGAGCCAAGACACAACGCACTGATCCAGGTACACTACACTAACCAAACGGTAGCGGCTGACTGTCGAAGAGTTCTACAAATACTCTGCAGAAGGTTGTCTCATAACGCGTTTACTAATAATTTATACATAGTAATACCCAAATTCCACTCGTTAACGATCAGAGCAGACTCCAGGACCCTACCTTTCATTATTTTTATGGTTGTATTTTACTATTAGATATATAAGTTAGAAGGTCTAAATTGTGTAAAATCTAACTTGTGTAAACTAGGTATTTTCAAGGAAGAGAATTCTCACAAAGGTATATTATTTGGAATATGTAAATTGTAAGTAAATAACTTTTCTAGTGCAACAAACAGAATATTGTCCACCCTAAATAAACATTGTACTGCCAAACCATCAAATTGTTGTTTCACTTCATATATACCCATTTAGGAAAGGAAAATACAACCAGTTGAAATCGAGTATTACATGGCGCCCGAACATTAGGAGAGGAGGTTCTGTTATTTTTTTTAATTCTTGATCTGGTCATATTCGCTCAGAGGAGGCTGATCGTTGACGGTGTGAGTTTGAGGTTTTTTTTTCTTGTTTTAATTTGTGCCAAAGGTGGCAATATATGAACTTTAATATTGTTTGTTCTCCAGTTAACTATTGTATATTTAGGTATGTTTGCATTCATGTACATGGAGTTATGTAAGCTTTGATCGATTTTGGAGTGGTTTTTTTTTAATTTTATGGGTTTTTTTTACATTTTTGAATGCTAATAAGCTAATATTTTCATACCACTCACAAAGTGTTTGAAAATATAAATATAAGTAAATTTGCAGTTTATTTTTTGAGCTTGAACCAAATATTACACTTATTTTTTATTTTTTAACTCTAATCTTTGCAAATACATACCTATATCATTTTTTAGTCTCCAAATTACTACATTACATACATTTGGTAACATAAACCTTCTCTTACTACACATTTTTAGGAAAATTCATACTACCTATTTGTTTTCATAAAGTTGAAACATGGAACAACGACCTATTACATTTAATTTACTACTTAAAGATGAACTTGAATATGAAGTTAGAATTAGGGGTGCAAAACCTGCAGATACAGTAACTGCTTTGAAGGCACAGATTCGTTCTCTCAATAAGGACTTACCCTCTGATGAGATATTGGAGTGTGATTTGGATGTAGTTTCTGAGCTAAGAATTGTTCATAAAAAATTTGAGGATTTGGACAGACTTATTTCAACATCTTCATCAAAGGCAGGTTCCCTCAAGTCTTTGAATAGAATTCAGACATTGGCTCACCACTTGTTTCACAGAATTGGTCGGCTTGATGTAGAGGAGGAAGTTGACAGCGACTTCTCCACTATGCTTGATACTTACCAAAAGCGTTTGGAAAGTGTTTTGGTAAGGATTGATAATATAATGCACACATTCAAAAGTAGCTTAGCACAGGAGAAAGTTGGAGAACATTCCATTAGCAAGCCACAAGATAGTGCTAGCCAAAACTTGGTAGGGGACGCGGCAGTCCATAAGCTTGGTTTGAAATTCGATGGCAAATCATGCGTTAAGGCTTTCTTACAACGCTTGGAAGAGCTTTGTTTATCTAGGGGTGTATCTGAAACAAAACTTTTCTATTCAGCCTCTGAGTTGTTTTCCAATGAAGCTCTATTTTGGTATAGGGGTGTCAAATCGGATGTTCATGATTGGGTAGGATTAAAATCTTTGTTACTACAGGAATACTTACCTTCTGATTATGACCATAGGTTATTGCAGGAGATTCGTTCTAGAACTCAAGGATCTGATGAGAGTATTATTAATTATCTCAGTATTATGCAAAATTATTTCAGTCGCTTGGCAAGACCTATGTCTGAGGAAGAAAGGTTGAATATTGTTTTATTTAATATAAGGCCATTTTACACAGCCCAGTTAGCATTGAGTCCTGTAGAATCTTGGGCAGAGCTGAAAATGAAGTGTAGGCTGCTGGAGGGGGCACAGGAGAGATGTAAACACTTCAGTGAGCCCGCTAGCTTATCATCTTTAGCACCTGACTTGTGCTATAGAAATAAACAAAAAGTTACACCACAGCAGAGGGTCTCTGCGGTTCAGCCCATACGGGGTGATTTCTGTGTCCGTTGTAGGGTAAATGGTCACAGTTTAAGGAATTGCAGGGCACCTTTTGTTGTAATTTGCTATAGGTGTGGTAGGAAGGATGTCACTGCTAGGAACTGTCCAAATTGTAATTCTAATAAACCTACTTTTAACAATGTTTCAAAAAACTTGGAACAGTGAACTGGCGAAACTCTAATAATAATAAAAATTGGTCTAAATATAATACTAGAATATTTTATTCTAAGAATAAACACAACTATAATATTAATACAATAAAGTCTAAATGTCTTTCGCCAGTTCACTCTATGCATAAGGATGTGCGTCCATATTTGAAAGTGAATATTTATGATTTGGGATTCGGAGGGTTATTGGATTCCGGTTCTGAAATATCAATTATAGGCAGAGATGCAGTAAAGCATTTTATTAATTTTGCCAATTTACATACTTCACATAACCTGCAATTTATTAAAACTGCTAATGGCTCATCGTCTCCTGTAACTGGTTACATGTATTTGCCGGTAACAGTTGATGAGAAAACGTGTGTAGTTAAATTCTTTGTAGTACCTGGAGTCTCCACAGAGTTGCTTTTCGGTTTAAACTTCTGGAGGGAGTTTAACATTGCTCCCGACGTATTGTCACTCTTGAAAGGTAGCGAATTTTTACATGTAAATGATCAGGTACACACGGTCATAACAGCTGATAGGGCTTTGCATGACTTTGACTCTCTATCTGAAGAAGAGCGTAGCCAGGCCAGTGTTGTCATCTCTCAGTTGGAAGAAATTTCCGCGGAGGTGAAGGGTTTGGGCAGGACACATTTAGTTAGTCACAAAATAGACACTGGTGACCATGCTCCAATAAAGCAGCGCTATTATGTTGTTTCTCCAGCAAAGCTGACATTGATGAATGAGCACTTAGATCAAATGCTGAAGGATGATGTGGTGGAGCCTAGCAGCAGTGCTTGGAATAACCCGGTCACATTAGCAATGAAAGCAGATGGTTCTTCTCGCTTCTGCTTGGATAGTCGTAAGCTGAATGCCATATCAAAGCATGACGCATATCCAATGCCTTACATAAGCCATATTTTGGATCAGCTTGGAGAGGCGAAGTACCTCTCTTCGATCGATTTGAAATCAGCATACTTTCAGGTTCCCCTCGATGTAGAATCCAGGGAAAAGACAGCTTTCACCATTCCGGGGAGAGGTCTCTATCATTTTAAGGTTATGAGCTTTGGTCTTGCTTCGGCGCCAGCTACGCAACAGCGTTTGATGGATCGTTTGTTCGGTCCTGAGTTTACTGGTCCTGGTAATGATCCAAATGGTGGCAATAGTGGTAAAGTGTTCATATACCTTGATGACCTAATTATTTGCAGTAGCAATTTCCAGGCACATCTGGAGTTGCTGAAGAAGGTGAAGGACCGATTGAGTCAAGCTAACCTCACCATAAACATGGGAAAGTGTCAGTTCTTCAGAAAACAGCTCAAATATCTAGGCCATGTAATTGACGAACATGGTCTGCGCACGGATCCTGATAAGGTGAAGGCCATAGTAGATTTTCCCACCCCCACATGTAGAAAAAAGGTGAAACGCTTCTTAGGAACCGCCTCATATTATAGAAGGTTTGTGGTGAACTTCAGTGCTAGGGCAGGGCCGTTGAACGCTCTTACGTCGACTCGTAAGGGTGCTCCGCCGTTCAAATGGTCAGTTGAGGCAGACAGGGCGTTCAACGATTTAAAAATAGCGTTGACCACTGCTCCCGTGTTGGCATGTCCCGATTTTTCTAAGGAATTTACTGTGCACTGCGACGCATCTGATTTTGGCGTGGGTGGTTCTTTGACACAGACCATAGATAATGTAGAGCATCCGATAGCATATTGTAGTCGTTCATTAACAGCGTCGGAACGTAATTATTCTGCCACTGAACGAGAGGCTTTAGCAGTGGTTCATGTGGTGGAGCATTTTCGTGCGTATTTGGATAATGGCCGTCCGTTTCGTATTATTACGGACCACGCTAGCTTGAAATGGTTTCTAAATCTTAAAAATCCAACTGGCCGTCTGGCTCGTTGGGGCTGCAGGCTGTCACAATATAATTTTACAATTGAACACCGCAGTGGCTCAAAGAATATTGTACCGGATGCACTTTCCCGTGCGGTCCCAGTAGCACCCGTAAACATAATCTCCACTAACGACGCGTGGTATAATAACATTGTGAAGCGTTGTACGGAGAGGCCGCGAGCGTGTCCGAATTTTCAATTGGTAGATGGTAGGTTGATGCGTTTTACAAAGAGCACTAGTAAACTCTGTGGGGATTTCCAATGGAAAGAGGTGGTACCGATGGATTTTAGGGGGGATGTAATGTTACAAAATCATTCTGTACCAACTGCCGCACATTTGGGAGTGGCAAAAACTTATAAACGTTTAAAGTTAAGATATTTTTGGCCCGGTATGTATAAAGATACCGTGGATTTTATTAAGAAGTGTACCGTTTGCAATGCTTATAAACACAGCTCACTGGCAACGCCTGGCTTTATGGGTGAACCTAAAGTTTGTTGCCGGCCATTCCAGTGCATCAGCATAGATTTGGTTGGTCCACTGCCGATGTCCCGTCAGCAAAATATATATCTCCTTGTCGTGGTGTGTGTGTTCAGTAAATATTGTTTAATGTTTCCATTACGTAGGGCGACGGGTAAAGTCATTGCGCAACGTCTAGAGGACCATGTATTCCTGGTACACGGCATCCCTCAAACCGTAATGTCCGACAACGGTTCGCAATTTGTTAGTCGTGAGATAAGAGCGTTATATGAGAGGTATAATATTCCACAGGTCCACTTAGGACCTGTGTACTGCCCTCAGGTGAATACGGTGGAGCGTTATAACCGTACAGTGATCACGGCGGTTGCGTCATTCGTGGAGAACGATCATAGAACGTGGGACGTCAATATACACAAAATACAGTTCGCAATGAATACGTCAGTGAATGAAGCGACTTCGTACACTCCGTTCATGCTCGTTCACGGTAGGGAGGCCGTTGCGGATGGCAGTATTTATAGTGAATTCACGGACATCGAAGAGTTAGTCGTGCAGCCTCGGGAGGCATATCTAAGTAATCTAGGTCATCTCAAGGACGTCTTCGTTAACGTAAAAACATCCCTTCGCAAGGCCCATGAGCATAACGTTCACTACTATAATAAAAAACGGCGTGACATATCCTATAACGTAGGGGATAAAATTTGGAAACGAACTTACAAACAAAGTGTTGCAAACCGGTATTTTTCAGCAAAGTTGGCTCCTAAGTATGAGCTGTGCAAAATAATTAGAAAACTCTCTCCTTTGGTATATGAACTTGAAGACGAGAATGGCAAGTTCATAGGCAAGTGGCATATTAAAGATTTTAAAATTGTAGATGTTGCATCAGATGTGTGAAGTCAGCGGTTTAACCGTATCACTAAGTTACAAATTTATGTTTTGTTTTTTTCATTTTTCTTAAGTAATGTCTTGTGTTTTTAACCATGTAGCTGTTTAATTACCTGCCTACTTATTTGGCTTGGTAGATTTTGCTTCACCGTGGGTTGACGGTCGAAGAATATCCACCCCGCCGTACTTCCTGGCGTGTCGTAGAAGCCGACTGTAGGGTTTGCTCTATTAAGATCAGATGGGGCCGGTGGTGCCTGCCTGTTGCCTCAGTTTTTCGTTTTTTCCCTTTCTCCTTAGTTTGACGTTTGTAGCCATGATGTGCTTGGTAAAACTAAAGTAATGGAGTTTAGTTTACTTAAGCAAATAATATTATTTAAATCTGATCATTTATTTAAATACAAGGGGAAAAAATTTAAGAGGGGCTGAGGTATTAGGGCAGGCATTGTCGTAATTGAGTGTGAAATGTTGGTAAGCTAACAACACCATCTAGTAAGCGCATTTCATTCATCACTATCGGAGCAGGGGGAAAGGTTATTGGGTAGCTATTGCCATCTAGCGACATAGTTACACATTTTATCGTGCCAAGAAGCATTGAGTAGATAGATAGCACATTATCATTTTTTTTTCTATTTTTTTTTACTTTGATGATTTTTTTAACTTAAGTGAAGATGCTTAATTTTTTTGTTTTAAGGTACTTTTTTTTATTTAAACTAGAGCATAACTTGATTAAACTCAATTAAAAGTATGTTTAATTTTTTTTTTTAATAAAATCAAGAATCTATACGTGTCTATGATTTTGTTTTTTGATAACTGTGAAAGCAAAGAAGTTTCACGGTTGCATCCATGATGTCCCATTAGACTTGATATATTTTTCACTAACACGAAATACCTTGAGTTAGTTATTTCAATAAAATAGGAAGGAATTGTGCGTTGGAAGATCTTTCTTTATATTTGTTTTAATTTAGTATTTTGTGCAGAGGTAACTTAGTTTTTTTGTGTGGTTTGGTTTGGTCAGTTGTCTGAGTAGGTATAGTGTTGGGTGTTGACGTGGGCGTCAAACGCGAATTCACTACGTGAATTCTTACCCGGGTAGGGGGATATTGTAGCATTGTTTATTTATCAATTTTTCAAAGTCAACATCGTAATCTGACAAGTGACATTACGTTCCGTTTCGCATTAAGTTTGACATTTAGGCAAAGTGATAAATTCTATACCCAGCGACTTATAAAAAAAAAAAAAAAAAAAAAAAAGAAATAGTTCAGACGAAAGTTTCTTGTCTTGGTAAGTTGTATCATGTTTCAGTTCGATATTAGAGATTATGGTCGTCTGTGTGGAATTCTTACACCTTGTTTTTGAATTGGGGCGCGTTAGAGCGTTTTCTATAGTCTCGTCATTATTTAGGTGACGTTAGGCTTACGGGGATCATATTAGTTGTTCAAAATTCATTCAAAGTAGTTATTCGCAAAGATTCGTATTGACAAGAATATTTCGTTCATTCGGATGTATGGACTCATTTTCCTTCGCCTCAGACGTTAAAAAAACCATAGGTAGGCCGACCAATCAGGGACGTTTGTTTTTGCTTGTCAGATTATTCATTCGCATTTCGAATTTCAAATTCAAGGCTGAATTTATTTTTGAGGAACATTAAACATCTTCGTGATAATAACATATGCGAGGATTATATTAACGAAGGAGAACTATTTTCTAATTTGGAAGGAAGATAATTCCGTATTTTCATAATGTCCTGGAACGGATAAATAACCGTTAAGGAGTTAATAATTCACCCGAAAGGTAACTATAAAACTCTTATCGTTTTTCAATTATTCTGAAAGTTAAAAGTAAATTCTGTGATTGCCTTGATTTTGTGTTACAGTAAATTAGTAAATTCGGTTGTAAAAAACCGCCTCATCTTGTAAAAATTGCCTGACTACCTACTAAGGTAATTATATTTTGTCAGGTTCGAAATTTTAGGCAATGAATGATCTATTTGTTTAAATTATGAATAATTCACATCTCGAGAGATCATATTCTAAGTACTGTTGGTCGGGTTTCGTAATTGCTCAAAGATTTGCCGTTGTTTTATATTAGTTTTTGGACAAGTTGTGGTTCCAACTCCCTCTTGGGGTTTTATAATGAGTAGTGTAACATTTATTGATGTTGTTTTATTATGACACATCTTCAGGGTCGTCGGTACGGGTTTAGAGACCCAAATTTCCATTACAAATATAGTCGCCTGGTAGAGAGACCTGCGCAAAACCAGAGTTTGGAGGTGTGAGATCAATTTGGAAAAGTGACCGGTGAACTACAATATATAGAGAGAGCTAACTAGTGGCTGATCTATCAGAGCCAAGACACAACGCACTGATCCAGGTACACTACACTAACCAAACGGTAGCGGCTGACTGTCGAAGAGTTCTACAAATACTCTGCAGAAGGTTGTCTCATAACGCGTTTACTAATAATTTATACATAGTAATACCCAAATTCCACTCGTTAACGATCAGAGCAGACTCCAGGACCCTACCTTTCATTATTTTTATGGTTGTATTTTACTATTAGATATATAAGTTAGAAGGTCTAAATTGTGTAAAATCTAACTTGTGTAAACTAGGTATTTTCAAGGAAGAGAATTCTCACAAAGGTATATTATTTGGAATATGTAAATTGTAAGTAAATAACTTTTCTAGTGCAACAAACAGAATATTGTCCACCCTAAATAAACATTGTACTGCCAAACCATCAAATTGTTGTTTCACTTCATATATACCCATTTAGGAAAGGAAAATACAACCAGTTGAAATCGAGTATTACAAGCTTCTAATCTGAATATGAATATAGGAATGTGTAATGTTCCAATTAAGACGAGTACCTACCTAATAAATTTAAAATTAGTACCTACATATGAAATCATTCCTCCCGAATTTGTATTGAGCATGTTAAATGGAAAAGCAATCTTCTTCTGTATGCCCGGTTCCCAATTTTAATACGTATTCTGCGTCCATACTTCTCGAGCAGCAGCCATCTCATTGTTAATACCTTTTGTTGTTGCCATACTATCTTCTATCTTTTCTTCGCTCTCCCTCTCTCTCTTTACCTATCCACATGCATGCTCATAATTTTTTTGTTAACTGCTTGTCATTCCTTCCTTTTTCTAAGTCAAGGATCCTTTGTCTAAAACATTACATGTGTTACCTGAATATTTCTGACACTGGTGCCACTTTCAAACTTCTCCAATGGAAATTGAAATGAAAAAATTATATACACAATAAATACAATTTTCCTCTCATATCGCTTAATTACCCCTCACACAAAGACAGGCCCTTCATAACAACAAGAAATAATACATTCAAGGGCCAACCGGTGAGCACGTGATGCATGGGGCCGTTGAAATAATATTATCGTTACCGACTACGCACTTACTCCAAGGAAAATCAACATAAAGTGAATAAAAGAAAATTATGAATCGCGCAGAAATAAATTACGCAGTGTTGGCGGCAAAATAACATCACATTTGAATGCTTTTATGCTTTATGGCTCTGTAACTAAGTGTATGAGGTCCCGGGGCTCCTTTATGGGACAGGGGCACGTATGTGGCATAATTTTTGAAGTTGTTTGTTGCGAATGTGAAAATAGGTGCTTGTATTGCGAAGTCGAAAGTTATGGGTATTCCGCTTGCATTATGTTTTTTGTATAGTAATGTTAAGTTTAATATTTAATTTTAGAAGCAGAACACGGAAAACGTCATGGCCCATTTCTTTAAAACAAACAGCCTTTTTAATTCGACCCACTGCTGGAACAGAAGGCCTCTCCTTGTTATCCAAGAAAGTTTAGGCAGTAGTCTACCACGCTTGCCCATGCAGATTGGAGTATAATATGATCAATACCCCTTTGCTGATCCATTAGTCTCCTTCTACGACCATTGAAGGATATGGGGTGATCACACGACCAAGTGTGTGTTGTTATTTTGTTTCAAATAATAATCGAAAATAGGCCGTCGTCAAACCAGGATTAACGAAGGTCTGCACATTGCAACTTGGCGAAGTTTAAAAAGGGTTCGTAGTTAAAACCGCATTAGAAATAATAATAATCAATGTACAGACCATGACAGGTCAGGCTACCCTAAACTGTCACATTTCTTTAATAAAACTTTTACCTTATTCCATAGTCATAGAGCTCAAAGATTATTGAGAAAATTTGACAGTTAAGAGTAGCCTGACGTACAACCGTCTATACAAAAGCAAAGGATATTTACTTTATTATAACTCCCTTCCACAATTTACTGCCAACAATATAAAATTATTTCATATCATAAAAAAATTACAATATTTTTTGTATTATAATTAATTATTTTAAAACGTTCACGGTTTTTTATACTTAATTCTTCCGAGCTCAAGTGCTACACAGCTTACAAAAGCACTGTTCGCACTCAAATAATTCGTTATCTCAAGACAACGTGGGATCGAGGCCGAGAGATAATATTATTTCTAAACTTACAGAAATAGTATTTCTCTTGCTCTTTCACACTTCCTTGTGCTAATAGTAGATAGTATGAAAAGTTTTCAGAAGAACTCGTCTCGATTATAGGAATATAAAATTCGAATAAAGTAACTCAGCACCCTTCTCCAGTATCGAAAGTTCTATCCGTCTTGACAATTGAAATCCCTCGGGAGCGAACTGAATACAAATTCGCGATCAGAGACCACTGGTCACGCTGGTGTTATTTAGATGAAATGTCTATTTGGACGATCGAATACACTTCAAATCTTTAGGGACGGGAGCAGAAAATTTACGTTGGGAAATCTTAATATGGACATATGCATGGATGTTATTTATCCAAATATAGCCATGTGATGCCGGCAGATTAGAATAGTATCACACCATATCCTCCAATGCCGTATAAGGCGACTAATGGATCAGCAAAGGTGTATTGATCACCTTATACCCCGTCCACCAATCCGCATTGGGCTAGCGTGGTGAACTCTGCCTAAACCTCTTTCGATGACCAGGACAGGCCTTGTGTCCCAGCGGGTCGAATTATAGAGGCTGTTATGATGATGATATTATAACCAAATAAAGGTTTCTGTGGTTCGCCCAAGAGTGCCATAGTCGGGATTCATTCCCCATTGGATGCTGTGCTGAGTTTTTTTTACGAAAGTCTTTCATCATAATAATAGCGTCAACAGCATTCTGGTCCTGGGTGAAGCCCATTTCATCCTTTTGCTTTATCGTCACTTACCATCAGCTGAGATATTTTTTTTATTATTGCCTTAATAAAATAAAATAAAATAAAATTGGCCACAGATGACTAATTTTACATTGTCACCAATTTTTTTAAGAAAGCGAGAATCTTGATAGGGCAATACAGCCTATTCTAGGAGACGGGTATCTGTCGTGTAGGAGACATTATTATCTGGAGCATCTTCAAGGTTCGAGTTGAAAGGGAGTGGCAAAGAATCCCTCTAAGGCGTAAGCTCATGTATGCCATGACGTAAAGAGGTTGAAGAGAAGGACCCAGGCACATATCTGTACTTACCTGCATCACGACGTATATAAACCAGATCTTTGCCCCTACCTGGCAATGCGGTATGGTGTGCGACGAATACGATTAGATGGTTAATTTTGCTTTAATTTTCGATGAAGCATAGAAATTGAAACGTCAAATTAAGACGATTCATCTTTCATCATTATTGTGCCTTTATGATGAAAGTCACTAGCCACCCGAATGCTTTCACCGGGCATCGGTCATTGTTCAACAGTTCATCGAAAATGAAACTTGCAAACAGCTACTACTTTTTGTTACACTAGCAGAGTAGACACAGATTGTGTGCAGCTTTGTATCCACGATACTTGGAGTACCTATCGTGAAGCAAACTGCGTGGAAAATGCTTAATTTCACATTCACTTAACATTTACGTCTAAATTGAAAAAGTCGTTCACTGTTCATCATTCGCCAAAAGTGAATCATCGATGAACCGTCTAATTTCGCCTTAACTCATATCTCTGTGTTGAACGAAGGACAAAATAGGGGTAGGAATCAAGTTCGGAACAAAAAGGATGTTTCTAAATCTACGGAACTACAAACCCCAATATTTAAACGTCTTTCTATTAACTCAAGCAACAGGAATATCCTTACAGTTATACCATATCTCGTAACATTTTAGCATTCCAAAGGAGTGAAATCAACGCAGCGGTAAAATCAAATTGAGTGGCCGATAAACAGTCCGGGAGAAATTTTGATTACGTTGAGATGTGGTAAGAGTAGTGATGGGCTGCTTTCCTATGCTAGTACTTAGGTATTAATTGAGAAACAATAAAAGTATGTCTACTGAGTCGCCTAAATTTTAAAAAAGTTCTGTATAAAGATACAAATATATTGTTTAATTTTATACGTATACCTATTAAAACTAATTTAAGTTGGGAATATTTTCTAATTAAATAATATACGTTCCAAATATTTTGAGTATTCACTGTCTCTGTCTGAACAATGGGTTTATCGGGAGTTTCTCCCGAGTTCTTGATGTAAGAACACGTGTTGAGAGACTCTATTTTTAACCTCAATCAACCGTACAATTTTTGTTACTAATATAATTACATTTTCACTAGACATTGGCAAAATGGTTACGCTTAATGCGACGCGACGCCATTAATTAAGAATAGAATAGAATGGGTTTATCTTTTGTTATGATTTGATAATGAAATATACATCTAATGTATAAGTATTAATGTCTAATACTGAAGTACTATTATCTAGATACTTAGATATGGCGTTTCTACGAGTAACAACATCAACTTGAACGTTTTTAAGATGATGGTCGCCATTGTTTTTTCAGTATTAAGTTAGTTTCATACATAATATCCTTTTTGTTAAGCGTTCAACGCAATTGATTGACCACTTGCTTAGACCCCTTGTCTAGGTCGTCAGATCAGGCTACAGCGCTGCGAGTTGTTGTTTTGGTGTGTATTACGTTTGCCAATGTCTATGGATTTAATTTGTTGGTACTACCTTCTAAAGTTCCGTCTTACTGAACGACTTAATTATTCTTCACGAAAACAAGCAAAAGTACAATCAACATACTCTTATCAGTTCTAAAAAGTACATAAATTTTACCCCAACACTAGCTTACTTATTCTCAAATAAAATACACCCTAAAAAATTCGCTGATGTCGATATTGTTATGGTGGGTTTACGTTGAAAATTGGGGGTACGGTTATTGCATGTCATTAGGAATTATGGGCTTCGGAGGTGGAAGAAAAATTTGGTGGTGAAATTTTTCACGATAATGTAATTATCGGAAATTTATTCGACACACTTTGGTGGCTTACGTCAGACGACGAACGCGAACGGTGAGAGGATACTGTACTATTTATTGCTGTAATTTTTAAACCAAATCATTGGTTGTTATAAGTATTATTTTTATAATTAAAATTAACACCGTTGTCCTCAGTAACGTCAGCTTCAGCACATATTACACACCATCGACACATCAAGTGGTCTGGGTTTGAATCCTCGTTGAAGCGAATATTTCAAATTGTTGATCTTTGAAAGTCGCCCTTCAAAGATCAACAATTTGAAATATTCTTGCAAATATTATTAACATTACAGCCAATCATTGCACGCTAAAAATATTGCAAGTTTCCTGAGATTTTATCACATGGAAGCAAAATAATATTCTTACGATGTAGGCGTTATTTGGAATCCACAACGAAGCGAGGGATTTCACTACACTTCACCCGATGTTGTTATAATTTTACGATCGAATGATACACTATCTTTTTTCTTCCTTTTGTATCTATTGTCTATAACATTATTTCCATCTCCTCTAATGTTTTCTATTGGCGTCATTATTAACTCAAATTTAAGGTAACATTGCTATAAGTTTCCCGAGTGCATACGGCACCGATAAGAAGTACCATCGTGCTTGCTGATCACGTCCGTAAGGCGTTCCTCATAAACACCCTCCACCCCTTATATGACTAATGACGGCTCACACACCGTGTCACACTTCATAGAATGTATCAACATTCTCTCAAAGCATTAAGGTTCGTTTTGGAACAAAAATTCTACGTCAGTGTAGATGTTTTATATTCAAATCATACAGCCTCCTGACCCTTATTAATGCTATTTTCTTAGCATCCATTTGTTAGAGTCTTTAGATTTGAAGACGTATGTCACATGCTTGATAAGTTTTCACGTTTTATTCAAGACTTGTATTTAATTTTAATAAATTAGGTATACAGATATTAGGTTTTTTCCCTTAAGAGTGCCTTTATTTTTCTTTTGTACTATTAAGGTAACAATTTCCGTGATTAAGAAATTACATCAATTCAGTTTTATTACGACGATATTTGTTTAACTTTATCCAATATAAATAAATATTATATACCTTTAATATGTGTTTTTTACATTCTCGTGTACGTAGCATAGGGAAAGTCTTGTAATCGTCAAAAAATTCGACCTCGAGATTTTAACGGATTTACACGTTTTGGACCTCCCTGGGTCCAAAATTACCGTTTTTGGTATTATGGCTGTGTGTGTGTCTGTGCGATGACGATTACTCGAGTACGCTTTAACTTATTGCAACCAAATTTAACATGCAATTGCATGTATGATATCAAAATATAAAGTTTTATCAACTTTTGAGTCGTTTCCGGTATACGAGATTGACTTTCTCATATAACGGAAACGACTCAAAAGTGGAGACCACTCCCGATTTTTTATTATCCGAACTCGCAATTTTAATTATGAGTGGTGAATTGCAGACCGATTTTTTTACCGTTTACTATTGTTTTACCCGAACTGCTGAGATGATTTTTAGTGTAACATCTGTCCTGGTCGTTGGCTTTAGTCGGTTTGTTTACTGACGGATACCTAAGTTTTGGGTTTAGTGTCCCTTTTTGTGTAGGCGACAGGCTAGCAACCTGTCACTATTTTGGGGGTACAGTATGATCCATACTGCCAGATGTGGCTTTGTGTGTAACCGAATGTTACCTGAAGCTCTACTCGACCCCTTTTGGGGTAATGAGCGTGATAGACATATAATGTGTATGTATTGTTTTACTTAGGCTAGTGACAGATTTACAGATAACTTACCTGAGATTAACGTCCCTGAGACATTTTAAAAAAGTATTTTTAAAAAACATTCATTAGAAACGTATTATAAATGTATTTCTACTGACCTAGTCAATGCTTATAATAACTTTGTAAGATCACTTTAAATAAAAAATATATAGTAATTTTGTTTACCTATTATAAGGAATATATCTTTTAATTCCAAACTACCAAGCGACCCTATATTTCTAAATTTATAATATCTAATAAACAGGAAATTTCTAGAAATTAGAGCCAATAATATCTGGTTGCTTTGTAAATTGGCTTCATAGGGCGCTTACAGACTAGCGTTTGAAAGCTCATTTTAGTTGTGTAGACTATGTGTCTTTTATCACACAATGTAACTTATATGCGCGCCGACACGTATATGAACTCGTGTAAAAACAATTGTGAAACACGAGATTATAGGCTAGCCCACGTGTTGCGAGACTTAATATTTAAATAAACTCTATCGCACAATTAATGTTTATCGTTGTACATGCGTACTATTTAGGTCTTTAAAATATTGTTTGTAATTCGACCTTATTGTTAACAATAATGACTGTTTGTTGCCAAATTAAAATAAAATAAATAAAAAAATAAAAGTTATGAAAGATAACGACGAAATCATCAACCGGTTCAATCGAACGCACCACAACAAAGGCGCTTTTTTTTCCACGCGCCCGTGCAAGCTCCTATTTCCTATAGAGGATATACGCGTAGAAAAACGCTAGTCTGAAGGTGATCTTACTACCTATACGAGACTCTGGCAGATAATATACAGGTAGAAACTGAAAGGGTTCTCAAGATACTCCAAGTTTATATCGAATTAAGTAAATCGGTGAGTATTCATCAAATATTTGCGCCGCTCTCGTTTGTAAGACGTAGCCGGCTACGCCTTAGACAAATTAATAACGAGATAAAGAAACTCTCCGGGTCTTAATTCATTAATTAACCTAATTGTATTTGCCGCGGCGCCCATTATTGTGTGTTTGTCTGATTTTATTGTGCAGAGTAGTCACTGTTTCTTTCTATGATAAAACATATTTCTGTTTTTATAAACTGCTAAAAAATGTTTTGGTAAATTTTAATAGTAGCTATCATCTGTCTGTCTTCATAATAAATAGATTGTCTGTTTCGATGTGAGACATATTTTTTGCTTTAACTTTGTAAATTTGTTAATTATGTTATGTAGCTTAATTTTTGAAGCGCAACGTGCAGACACCGCTAAGGTTGTTTATCACACAACATATTTATCATAGACCTATTAGTTCAGAACGAGAGCACAAACAGACAGCATAATAGTGTAGTACCACGTTGCACAAATATCTTACAGATAACATAGTTATTATGTCTTTCGTGTGTTACAACAAGTTCGCTATATTCCCAATATGTGAATGAAACGTATAATCTATATTCGGACAATCTTTAATACAGGAATTAATAATTGTTCGCATTTAACAAGTGATTCAAAATTTTGAAAAATACTTAGATTAAAAAAAATACAAATCATCACTAATCTAACTTGAAGTTATTACATATCTCTAACTCCATCTCTTCTTTTCTTTTTTTTTAACTTTATTTTACTTTTAGGAATCAGGACTGGAATAAAATACGATAAAGAAACAATTTTACTTTCAATTAGATTTTCACCATAAATAACAAGTAAATGCACAGAAAACCACTCTTTACACAATAACCGAATAATAAGGATGAAATAAATGACTCAATGCAAATCACATCATCACCACTTCAACCGACCTCACCCTTCAACGTCCGACAAGCAAATGGGCCGAGAGCGAACTAACGATTGCTTTTATGGCGGCGGTTGTGGTGACGTCATGATTCGCAACGACTCATTCTTCATTTCTGCTAACACGGCCTATCCTGATCATGCGCCGTCCTCGGCCGCATTTCCCAAGATATCTTCATTGGAGACCTCAACAGGGTCAACCTGAGCAGACAGGGCCCAGCACCGGTGTCATCATTGTCTTCAGCTTCGGAATCTGTCGATGAGAAACAACATGAATACAAAACCAAAACTTTTTTTGTAAAGTTGCCTATTCTTTCATTCCTCACACAATCAAGGCCCTCTTTCAATGATACACACGATGCTATTTCTTAACTTCTTCTACTTCACTAACAATCATCGTATTACAAACTTCATCGACCACACACATCGCTTATTCTCACTATTCTACGTACAAGGCTAAGCCATACGAGATTGCAGGACCAAAGTCCAACACATATCAATGGATATGGATACAAAGTCGAAACCCAACACATATCGAAAGATATGTCTGTAAGGTAGTGCGCGCAGCAGGGCGCGCAAGCAAGGCACGCAACCAGGGCGCGCGGGCAGGGCGCGCTGGCAGGGCGCGCAGGCAGGGCGCGCAGGCAGGGTGCGCAGGCAGGGCGCGCAGGTAGGGCGCGCATGCAGGGCGCGCAAGCAGGACGCGCAGCAGGGCGCGCAGCAGAGCGCGCAGAAGGGCGCGCAGCAGGGCGCGCAGGTAGGGCGCGCATACAGGGCGCGCAAGCAGGACGCGCAAGCAGGACGCGCAGCAGAGCGCGCAGAAGGACGCGCAGGTAGGGCGCGCAGCAGGGCGCGCAGGTAGGGCGCCCAGGTAGGGCGCGCAAGCAGGGTGCGCAGGCAGGGCACGCAGACAGGGCGCGCATGCAGGGGCACGCACGGGGAGAGTGCGCGACTGCCGGGAAGGTCAGCACGCAGACTGCGACGGACCCGGCCACGCAGCTCAGGAACTGGCGCACCCGCTCGGCGCCTCCATCTGTCAGACGCTCGGCCTAACCTGACGCTTGGCCTTACTCGGCCCAGGTACTCTACGTCGGTAGTTAGGAAGGTACTGCAAGGCCGGAGCCCAACACATATCGAATGATATGTCTGCAAGGCCGAAGCCCAACACATATCGTAAGATATGTCTGCAAGGCCGAAGCCCAACACACATCGTAAGATATGTCTGCAAGGCCGGAGCCCAACACATATCGTAGGATATGTCTGCAAGGCCGGAGCCCAACACATATCGTAAGATATGTCTGCAAGGCCGGAGCCCAACACATATCGTAAGATATGTCTGCAAGGCCGAAGCCCAACACACATCGTAAGATATGTCTGCAAGGCCGGAGCCCAACACATATCGTAAGATATGTCTGCAAGGCCGGAGCCCAACACATATCGTAAGATATGTCTGCAAGGCCGGAGCCCAATACATATCCACAGACGTCTCTGCACAGCACCTTTCGCGTGCGCCTGGGGTAACGCTCCCATACACACACACGCACACATAGAAGTTCTTCACAACTTTACTTTCAAAAAAATGCTGCACAACTCTCGGGACACCATTTCCCTTTCTATATTCGATATTAAAACAAAATCCCGTAGATAAATCATCCAGCGTGCAACCCTTGGCAGAAGATCTCTCTTGCCCTCGGCGGCCCCCAGAGCATTGCAATCGGTTAAGACTTTGAAAGCCATCCCAATCAAATAATGCCCAAAACTTCGCAACGCTATGACAACCACCAGCGTCTCCAACCCATTAAATATACACCAACACGTTTCACACGATGCAACAGCGGAAACAACAGGCCAGGTCCAGAAATTGGAGCGCCTGCTTTGCGCCTCAGTCTGTCAGACGCTCGGCCTAACCTGACACTCGGCCTAACTCGGCCTAAACTGACACTCGGCCTAACTCGGCCTTACCTTACACTCGGCCTAAACTGACACTCGGCCTAACTCGGCCTAACCTGACACTCGGCCTAACTCGGCCCAGGTTACCTCGGTAGTTAGGAAGGTACACTTTCGAAGATTTATTGAGAATCCCGCCTCAGATAACGTTTTCAATACATCGCATTACACCATCTCTATTGAGAACGTCAGTTATGATAATAATCGGGGTATTCATTCATACAAGTTGCGGGTACAACCATAAAACATGTGACATACGCAATGGGATTACGCTGACAAGAAAAGTGTTGGAGTTTCTCCAGAGCTCTCGCTGCAAAAACACACGTTGAGAGACTCCACTTCCAACCCAAATCCACCGTACAACCCTTAGTTACTTAATTACTCTTCCACTTGACATTGGCAAAACGCGTAACGTAAATGTATAGCGACGCCATTAATTAAGAATAGAATAGAAGAAAAGTGAGAGCCGAATCGCATATTAGGGAAATCACGCTCGCCACTATGTATCAAAACGTCCACAGGTGTAACCCCGAATCACTGCGGTGGTGATGTCAATATTTTTGAAGAATTATTTAACTCATTACACAAATAAACTGTGCGTCGACCAGTACCACGCCCCTGTGAGCGAGCCTTGGCACAACAGTCACTTTCCTTGTAACCTGTCTTTTCACACAAAGAACATGTACCTAATTTTTTGAGCTACATATATCCTTAATTGTTTTTTGGTACACATTACACTTAAAAGTATTAGCTGGTGTATGGCTGACCAATTTACTGTGGTTAGGCTTGACATAAATGGCCAGAAACGAAACAATGTTTTCCGTAGCCAATTTTGCGCGTTCTACCTCCTCGCACCAAAATTATTGATAGACGATAGATCAAAATTAGTTAAGATAAAAGTTACTGTGGCACCTTGCTTTATTTAATGCTAGAATAGCATCGGCAAGCACCTGCGCTGCGATTGGGTTGCTGTCCTCGCATCGGGGGTAGGACTAACATTAACACGATCAGACGAGTTTGGCGTTACATTCTTAGTATTTCTAACACAAACACGGTCAGACGGGTTTGGCGTTACACTCTAAGTATTTCTAACACGAACACGTGCAGACGGGTTTAGCGGTACACTCGCAGTATTTCTAACCCGAACACGGTCAGACGGGTTTGGTGGTACACTCGCAGTATTTCTAACACAAACACGGTTAGACGGGGTTGGCGTTACATTCGCAGTATTTCTAACACGAACACGTGCAGACGGGCTTAGCGGTACACTCGCAGTATTTCTAACACGAACACGGTTAGACGGGGTTGGCGTTACACTCGCAGTATTTCTAACACGAACACGGTTAGACGGGGTTGGCGTTACATTCGCAGTATTTCTAACACGAACACGTGCAGACGGGCTTAGCGGTACACTCGCAGTATTTCTAACACGAACACGTGCAGACGGGCTTAGCGGTACACTCGCAGTATTTCTAACACGAACACGGTTAGACGGGGTTGGCGTTACACTCGCAGTATTTTCCCCAATGGCATTTAGTGTAGACACTATCGCGCTTAACGTCTCCGCCATCGAATCGTTACACGTGACCCGCGACGGTCACTATGATGATGTTGTAAATCGGCTCTGTTGTGACGAAGTCGCGAATGAGTACGGAATCTACTGTATCGAGACGCGCTACGTTGAGACCGCGAACTACATTCTACGTGCCGAGTAGACACACGAGTATCACTCCTACGGAACCGTGAAAGATTTTCACTCCTAGACAACCGTGAGCGCGACCCACGACTACAAGAACGAGATCTATGATGGTGTCGATGTGATTTGCTTGTACATACCACGCTTAATCTCATGGCGCGGTGGCGTATTTTCCGATTTTGTGACGGTAGCGGCATAATAAATCGAATCCCTGCAACTGCTTGTTATTTTCTCTTTTAAACTTAAAAAAACCTCTAATGTAGGCGTAGGAACTTTTATCCCAATTCTGATTTTAGGAATCAGGACTGGAATAAAATACAATAAAGAAACAATTTTACTTTCAATTAGATTTTCACCATAAATAACAAGTAAATGCACAGAAAACCACTCTTTACACAATAACCGAATAATAAGGATGAAATAAATGACTCAATGCAAATCACATCATCACCACTTCAACCGACCTCACCCTTCAACGTCCGACAAGCAAATGGGCTGAGAGCGAACTAACGATTGCTTTTATGGCGGCGGTTGTGGTGACGTCATGATTCGCAACGACTCATTCTTCATTTCTGCTAACATTACATTTTTCATCTGCTATAAGTTCTCTATAAAGACATTACTCTGTTCAATCCGCGTGGGTGCCGTAAGAATTACTTGATTGCCAGAAGGGGTTGAATCAAAAAAGTTTTCCCAAGAAAAATTTGGCCAATTTAAAGGAGTAGGTAAGCGGGGGATACCAGCTTTTAGGAGTTTCGCTAGATTTTTCACTTTCAATGTTAATTGTTAGCTAAAGTATAATAAATCTTTGCTACTTTGCTTCTTTGGTTTGTTTCTGACTCCGGCGTAATCAATTATTTCGGTTGTTGACGTTTTTGTTCCAAACACAGATTGCAGATACAGTTTTTTTAAGCTTAGCAAGTATATAAATTTTTAATTTTATTTATAAAAACTAAATGAAAATATTTAGAATTATTTTCAATTGCCCGCCATTTCTTTGTAAATTAAAGGACGAAAATTCATATTTTAAAATTGAGTTTTAAAAAAAAATAACTTTTTCATATTCAATTTTAATCTGAAAATATAAAAATTATTTATGTCTAGAAACGCCTATATGCCGCCTTATGAATTTTTAAAAACCTACCACATGAATTTTCTTTTTTAATTTTGAATAAAAAAAAATACCTTTGTGAGTATGAGTTTTTCTAGCTTTTTTTTTGTTTTTAAACTGTAGGTATTCAAAATTTATAAAAATAATTCACATATATTACATTAATTATAAAATATGTGAATTATTAGTATTTTCATGTTACAAAATCGTAATCAAACACTCGAGCCGTGCTCCATTTAAGGTTCGAGTGAATAGGCATCTTGTGGGTGAACTCGCTCCATCCTTGACTTCCTCTAGCCCTCCAGCGTCGCGCGACAATGTAACCTATCCAAAGCATCGAGTAAGTACTTGTCGGAGCCATCCCACAGGTGTGAGCAATATTCCACGCGGGGCCGTACTTGCGTCTTGTATAGCAAGCACAGTTGATCAGGCGTGAAGAAACGCCACACCTTTTTCAGGGCTCTGAGTTTCCGTAAAGCTGTTTTTATCACGCTTTCGAAGTAATTCAAGTCACTGCGAACCTCCATACCAAGCAAGGTGAAACTGCTCTGTAGCGTCAGTGTGTGCCGCGAAGAGGGGGAAGGGAAAGTAATGGCGACGTTTTGGCCTTATTAATTAATTAATTTTGTATTTGTTTTCAGGGGAGTAATTATACAACAAAACAGCTATTTCATAAGCAAGTTGCAGAACATGAGCTGCAAATTGCAATACACAAAATCTGCTTCACGCGGGTGTCCGCCTCTAGATATCTGTAATGCCGAATAGCATTTCTCATTTGACGGAACCCTATCAATAAAAAATATCGCAATCCCAATAACGTACCAAAACTTTGTAAATAAAAGCAAAATGCGCGCCTGTATTGATGCATTCGGAAACCGTAACATTTTATCATAGGTGTAATAGCCATTGAGTCATACATAAAAACTTTGCTCAAACTGTTATTTGTGTAGTTTTCCTTTATTATTTGTTATGCGTACGTACCTGTATTATATTTGAAAAATTACGAATACAGTTTTGTATATCGAGAAATTTCAATAAAAAAGTCTTGCAATTACTCAATGGTGTAGTGGACTTTGGACAGACATAAAATGTGTGTTTTAATGCTTGTAATGTTTTGTTGTTATAGGTAGGGCAAAAGCGTTCTTGTAGGTAAAAATTAAAAACCAAATGATTATTTCAAAATTACAAGCAAAATGCAAATAAGAAAACTCTTACTTTTCGTAATGTTTTTTTTTTGTTACCAAGTGGAGTGAACCTGTGAGCCTATTGAGATGTTCACTTACATAATTTTCGCGCAAATACATAATTTATTTTAATTAAAATTAAATGTATTAAAAATCACTAAGTGAAGAAATTAGTTAAAACTACATTTTATTTTTGATTACGTATGTTGTAAGGAAAAAAATCAACAGATCGATTAATATAATGCACCCTATCGGTTAGATGTAGGCAATAAACATCACCTTTTCAAAATATTCAAGACGTACAAAAACGAATTTATAAATTCACCAGCGACGTCAACATACTCTTTTCTTTAACTATCTCTGAAAAAACTTATTCAAACTTAACTTAGTTTTATACCTCTCTACGTCGTGCACCAAGGTATTGCTTCAAATGAAACAGTCCAAAGAAAATATTAACTTGGGACTCCAGGTAGTCCCTAGTTGGCAAAGATCAACATGTCGCCAACACTTCACGGACACTCAATTTAAAAAGTTTTGCAGTCTTTGTTTTGTCCTGAACAAACTCAATTAAGTGCCCTCCGCCCTCAGAATATTTAATTTTATGTTAACGTTTCTTTTTGAAACCTAATTGCCTATGTAACCTTAATGTTTAATTTTTGTCAGTAGGAAAATTTCGGGAAAACTCTTAAGAACGTATTTTACTAACGATTTGTTGAAACGAACAATGCTCTCCATTAATAAACTGAGTGTTAATACAAAAAACCTTCTTCCTATTATTCAAATATCGATTATAATTCGTGTGTTTTAGTTCATGAACCGATCATGTTGTAGGTACATTCCCTAAATCGGTTGATGCTATCAGTAATCAATCAATTTATGCTATGCATTACTTGCGTAAAAAAAAACTTGAAACGAGATAACATAATTTGAAAACATATTACTAGTCAGATTTTTAAATTGAAAAAAACTACTTTCACAAAATTTACTTCATTCACTTGGTCTTCCCGTGCTTATCTTTGCTAACTGTGAAAAGAGTTACTTTCAGTTTGAGTTTTTTGATTGATTTGAACAAAATTACTAAAATAATTTATAACTTTACTCTATATTTAGGTACAAAGAAGCCAATGAAAAATAAAACGTATTAGTATTTTGAGGAACTTTATTTCGATCTGAATGAATTTAATTGAAAATATTAACAATGTTCTCTGCATAATTGATTTGACATAAGCTCCAGAAAAGGAGTCATGAAGCAGTATATGCTCAGCTTGTCTATTACGCCCTGTACTCTAACTATTTAGGCTCGTAACAGTTGCACCAAGTAACTATAACGATAACAATTGCCAAAAGTGCCGTCAAATCTCTGGTTAATCGAAATACAGGTTGCATCATTTTAACATTGGTTAAAATGATGTAATAAATAACGATAACCATAACCGCTCAACTTCGGACGGTTAGCGTTAAAGTTACAGTTTGTGTGTGTCAACTGTCATGCAATCAATTTCAATGACGTAAGGTGGTTTGTGTTTGACAACGCAATTTGAAGTATTGTCACTATCAAAAATTTACCCCTGTGAATTTTTAGGAAGGGAAACGTCTTTTCACTTGTAACCCTTTTAACTTTCACTGTAACATTTTACATGACGGTGCAACAAAAGATAGTGGACTTTGATGATTATTGTTTAAGTTTCAGTTAAATAAAATTAATTTTAACAGTTACATAGTACTCGGTGCAACGCACTCTATCTCATGCTTTGATTACAAAATAAATTCATCCCCGTTTAAAGTAGTTGAGATAGAACTACTAAGGATAACATTTAATCAGTGGCGACAAGTACCAGGCAATCAGAAGCGAGTAGGAATGGGTGTTCCGAAAATTAGAATTGAATGTAAATGTGCGGGCTTTATCGGGGATTATAGTGTTCGTCTGGGCGAGTGAGATAGTTGGGGGTCGGCTGTCCGCAGCCTAACACCACCAACTTAGGAGGAACCAACTCGTGTTTACAGTAATATAACTCTTTGAACCCGAGCAGACTACGCAAGTTTTCAAGATGTAATTATCTTAATGTAATAAAGACAACGTAAAATAGTATGAAAAGAAAATAATTGAAGAACGACTGTTTATTATGCCAATTAGCCTAATTCCTGAATAAACGCGAAGCAATGACATACAAACATAGTTCATTAATCTTTATTCTCGTTTGATACCAAGGCTACCGATAGAATTTATTGCATTGCCGGATACAAATACAAATACTAACAAAATTGTGACAAACTTTTATAGCAAACAAACTACAATTGCATATACCTTTAGTGGCTTTAGCTTTCAACTGCAGTCTCTTTAAAAGAAAACCGTGAAACGTTTGAAATTACGCTTACATCTAATAAGACCTAATAAAGACATAACATAGTGGTCAAGATCATTTCAAGTATTATTAATTATGAAAAAATAGTTTTAATAAAACCTAAGACTTTGTTGTTTAAATTTAATCATATTTTAATTGCATTTACTTCTATAATAGAAAACTATAGAGTTTCCATCAGTCTCAAAGTCTCCAAGCTCTTTTATATCAAAGCATGATAAGAAAAATTCACAATCAACTGTGATGATACGTTTTAAAATAAATACATTGTTATGTTCCAAGAAAATTGCGAATAAATTTAATAGTTTCAGGTATCAAGTTACCCTGGTCGGCCCATAGCCGCGAGCGCCCGTATCACGGAGCTCTTTAACAAATTTTGCTCACAACTAATCCGCAGTTCACCCAACATCGCTACGGACCCCCACATATCTTGTTCTCGACCAGTTATGAGGTTATTATCCGGAAATAAATGAAAGCAGTTGTGGCTTAGAAGCACGATTAATTTAGAGATTACCTCGGAGTGCCCTGAATTAATATGGTAATTAAAATAAATAAAATTAAGGATGTAATGCATATATTTCGACCTTGCGATTCGAGAATGTGTTATCAAGAGTATAATTAGTTTGTTTGTTTGGTCGTTATTTTCTTCGCTATAGATCACAAGCCTATGCAATACTGTAGTGTAGGTGACTCATCCTTCACTCGTATTGATTGCTCCTTATACAAGGAATGACCAATCAGGAGCGCAATTCATAGGATACCCCGTGGAACTTTTGCAACCTTACTTACAGACAGAAACATAACATTACGAATATATTGAACTATTTGAATCCTGCTCGAGCGCTCCAAATTCAAGTGGCGAACCTAATTTGCCTTATCTCTCTCAATAATATATACACAAGAGAACCTTAAAACATTTTTTTAATTAATATTTTGAATTTAATTCAAATTTCAAAAGAATAAACCCAGAAGAAGATTATTTGAAGAAACACGTGTTAATATAGGTGTGAAACATAAATTAGACTGCTATTTTTCCTTTCTTAATTTTCAGTATTTCAAAAATGGGTATAAATAAATCCTACTCTGTGAACCGTAATGAATAACAGGAATAATACAATTTTAGTCAGAAATTCAAATGGGGCGTTTCTAAATCAGTTTCTGGATCACATTCAAACAATCATTAGTTTTGCGGTGAATGCGAGTTGGAGCGTTTCAACGAGTCATGGTTTTATTGACAGCGATGATAAATACCCAAATGTTTTAAATTAAATGACAGTTGTATTCATTGCTATAATTAAAATTTACATTTATGTGTGTTCATGGCTTTGTATTAGTTCTTTACATTTTTATAATATTTAAAAAATGTTTTTTTTAATAGAATGAATTTTTATAGAATCCGACATCCGACACTCCAACAAATATTTCCAAAACTGGATTAGGTACTTGTATTCAAAAGGAATAGCACGTCGAGGTGTAACAAGAATAATATTACACTTTGATCCAGAAAAAGGAAAAGGAAAAAGTGAACGAACTATTTCAAGTAGGGACGTTACGATAAAAACAGAATAGTATAAATAAGAAATATTGTAAACTACTCGTATTACGTCAGAACATATTCATATTATGAAGAAATATCTTTTAAATTACGATAATCGCATACTAATATTGTGAAGAATTATTATGTAAACATTACATACATTATTAGTGGAAACTACTTCGCTATACTAGGATACTACGGCTTGTAAAGTAATGCCTCCGATAGATGCACATAAGAGACGTCAGCATATAAATTTATTCCTCTTTTTTTTTTAAATTAGCCTGTTCATCATTCAGTATAATGCCTACACGTTAATCTATATTGTTAAAGAAAAATTGGTGTAATATAATAATAAACTTCTCCGCTCTTATTCGCACCCCAGCCGCTGAAGGGCTGTCAATCCGGTCAAACCGCGCATTACGCCAAATGGCTTGAATAACGTTACAGTATTCCGGGCCGGGGGTAACGCAAAGGAAATAGTAACGTAGTGGATTACTGTATCGGTAACAGAGTCCACACGCGAATCCTTATGGGCAATAAAGCACATCCACCAAGGAAATGGACCTTGTTATATGATCATCCGTGTTTCCTAACTATGGATGTAATGGTCGTGTTGTGAGTAATTGGATTGAAGCTGTGCGATGTTTGACATGGAAATTAGGTAGAATAAACCTTACCGAATGTGATAAGTACGGCTAGTTATTTTAACATGTAACTGAATAGAAAATTGTATTGTATTGTAACATCGTACTTAGGGTACGAATATCTTCCGAATACTAAAAAATTAAACTCAAGTTCATTAATTTATTATTACAATTAAGCATGATATCCTATATCTAAAATGAAATTTGCACACAGTGAAATTTGAACATAGCTTTAGATAACACATGAAGCCACACCTGGCAGTATTAATCATGCAGTGGCTCAGGATAATGACAGGTTGTAACCCTGTCGCCTACATAAAAAACACTCTTAACATTTCAGCAATCCGAGTACGACAATAAAACTTTCACCACGATTATAATTTCGGGGGAAGTCTAGAAGGAATCTAGACGCAATACCAACAATATTATGTCTAACCAATTCTACGACGTAAAAGTTAATTCACATTACTCAGTCATCCGACAAAAATATTCGGGCGACGCCGCATTATCGCCGTTTGACTTCACATTAAATCTTCGAGCTCGCCCATAAATAACAGAAACTTTTATCCCACTCGAAATAAGCACTCAAAAATGCAAAGAGCAGAACGTTATAAAGCACGTTCACTAAATTTATTTTGTTTCGTACAGTTCAAATAACCATAACTCACCTCCACCTAAGCCTATCTAACGGTATAATGAAACGCAGTTAAATTCTCCGACTTAACTTAGGGATGTATTTTCTTACTTCGCCGATAAAGAGCTTTCCGATTTATTGATAGAGACGACGATAGAGTGCGAAGTTTAATTCGCCTTGGGATATTTTATTAAAAGTCCAACTGCTTTAATGTTTGCTGTGAAGAGAACTAGAGCGTAATGGAGACTTGCGAATAAAATACGCAGCAATAACTTCGTATGTTCGATGCGTTCGATGCTGTCAAATGTGTGTTCACGTTAATGCTGTCGATATTCCGTTCCGAATTGGTTTGTTTTGTCTTCTTTGACAGCTAATCTCTTCTTCTTCTCATCTCGCGTGATGATCAGTGATGATAAGGCCGCGAGCTTCACCGGAACCCTCAAGCACTGGCAGCGACGGGTTAACTTATCATTAACTTTCGTAACATTGCTAATGTTAATACTGTTAACACTATTGTGGCGTCACACCTTTGATAAGATGGTACACAAGTAAACCAACTCCGCATACTGATCCAACTACTAAACCAAACTGATCACCTTGTACTCCCTTGTAGAGCCAGTGTCATCTGGATTTGGTTCCAGTGATAGACTAACCAACTAGACCATGGAGACGGTTAGCTCAGTGTTAGCTTAAACAATGTGTATAATTAAATATTGAACCGATAATAAACATATATTATATGGGTTTTATATACGACTATAGCTTCTTTAAATTTTCTGATTCTTAAAGAAAATCAATTACTAGGAGGTGATCAAACAATCATGCTTTCTCTTTTCTAGTACTTTTGATAGGTATGAAACTGAAGAAGAGTTTCTCCCGAGTTCTTGTTGTAAAAACACGTGTTGAAAGTTTCCAGTTTTAACTCAATCTACCGTACAATCGTCTGATACTTTGAGTACCGACATTTTTACTTGACATAGGCGAAATGCGTATACTTAAATGTGTCGCGGTCGCCATTAATTTAAAAGAGGAAGAAACTAAAGAAATTTCTTTATGCTTATATACTTCTTGATATATTTGATCCAATAGCATCTCAATAAAATCTCTATTGATGCGTGTCCAGGTTTAGTCTAGTATCTCCATTCTATTGTACTTAAATTTTATTATTTGATTTCACTTAAGCCACTTCAGAATCTAAATTCGACGCTTTAAAATTATTATTCCCAATTAAATTAAATAATATGCCTACTAGAAGGTACGTACACGAGTACAATATCCGCCCAAGCGGAACACCTGAAACTTAACGTCCGCCATCTTGGCTATTGTATAATTAGGCTGTTAGCATTCAAAACGCGTTCCCTGTATGAATTCTACCTATTGTCTGACTTTGGACCTTCTGAGCTATATCATTTTCGCGCAATACACTTTACAAGGGTCGGAAGGGATGTGATAGGGAAAAGTGCAGGAATAAACGCGTTATGAAATTTAAAAAGGCTATACTGATATCGTTAAAAGAAACAAACGATACACATTGTGTGAAAGGAGAAAATTAATACTGAATGAATTGGGTGAGTAAAGAAACGAAAGTTAAGCAACCAATTGCATGGTCGGTACTCGGATGGTATTACATTTATAACAAACTAGCTTACAAGCTTCCGCCCGCGACTTCGTCCGCATGTACATTCGAGAAAATCGTCAAGGGACCAATAACCAGGATAAAAAGTATTCTATGTTTTAATTTCATCAAAATCCGATCAGCCGTTTTTACGTGATTAAGCGGGTCCTCCCTCACCAAACGCGCTGCCTCTGAAGAATGTTTGCCACGTATGGTGGGCCTCGCGGACGAAGTCGCGGACGGAAGCTAGTTTTGAATATTCAAACTGACAATATCCCAAACAAAGCATTAAGGAGGAAGTTCTATGTAAAAGTAAACTAATACTGTTTATTTATCGAATTTAACCCCTAAGGAGTTTATTTTCCTAAAAAATACAAAATATCTGTATGGACTTTCCAGATACAACTTTAAAATTAACTCTTTGAGTTGAAATAAGGATTCCGTGATATTGAAATAGGTAAAAGGATAAGAGATTATTTTTAATCCAACATTATTTTAATATTATATTGAAGTAAGTCACAATAGACAACTCAAAAAACACATAGTCATATTCTTTATGGACGCACTCATAATAAGGTTGCATTTCTCAACATCCTCCGAGCGAAAACAAAAACCTAATCTGCCGTATTTGAATTTCACCTTAGTCTTCATCTCATGCTCTAACTTTAACTTGACTTCCGTCGGGTCTTTTGTTCCTAATAACTCCAGAGACCAGTAATCTTCGCAATATTGTGTGTATCTGTTAGTGTAATACCATGTGTTTGTACCAGTTCCTGCTGATTTCTCTATTTCCTGTCTCTCGCATAATATCGTAGAGTGTCGCTTCTGACAGGATAAACATTTTACACCCGATCGGCACACCTTGGCATGGTGCCCTTTTCTCAAACAGATGGTGCATATCTTTTTATTACTTAGATATTTTTTTCTTTGTTCGATATCCATTTTATATATTTTATAGCACTCTATACTCGCATGAGTTTTTTTATCGCACCACACACAAGTTGCAATCTTTTGTTCTTTCGGTTTGTTACTAGCATAAAGGCATTCAGCAGTCTGCATCTTTGTTAAGGCACTATTGGGATCAGTAAAAGTGTTATCGGATCTGAATGTTTTCTTTGCCATCTCCATGCGCTGTTCACTCTCCACTTCTTTCTTCAAAAACAAGAGCAATTTCGCCATCTCCTCGGAAACATCCTTGTAAATTCCTTTGCAACGCGCCCACGCCTTGATTGTGTCTTCTGGCAAAGATGACTCGATCATAGGTAAAAGGAATGCTGCATACTTATCCTTAGTGACGCCGAGGGTTTCCAGTGCTCGTAGCTGTGCGTTTAGTTGATCGTAGAGCTGTGTAACATTTTGATATGCAGTTCTGAATAACACCAAATTCAACAGCTCACGCACGTACACCTGAATCAATAAATCCTCCCTTGCATATCTTGCTTTTAACTGCTCTACACACTCTTTGTAGGCAGTGGGTGGAAAGCTTTCTACTAATGTTTTAACCTCTGTGCTGCTTTGCATGCTGTGCATAAGATACTGGTATTTGTCTATGTCATCTAACTGGATATCTTCGTGCACTTTTCTAAATTGGCCCCAAAAATTTAACCAATTGCGAAGCTGACCATCAAAGGCCTGCAACTGCAATTTTGGTAAAGTGATCGTTTTATTAGACGAAGATGCAACCTTTGGTTTCTCGCTTTTAGCAACAACTTCATCATATTTTGCTTTTAATTGGAACCATTTTGTTTTGTATTTTAGCGCATTCTCTATTTCCTTCTCCAAATCGTCTTCTGTAATAGTTTTCAGCACCAATTCTTTGAATTTGGCATCCAACTCCTGTAGGTATGACGACTGGTCCTTTTGTCGAAGAAATAACGAGGTTAGCTCTGAGTCTACTTGGATATCCTCCTCATTTAATTTTGCCACTAACTCGTTAGCATGCCGGGTGAATATCCGTCTCGCGACTGATCTTTCCTTTGTAATATTTTCTTCGGCTGAAGACATCACAGATTTGTCCTGTCACGGTCGCCACATTTAAAATTAACTCTTTGAGTTGAAATAAGGATTCCGTGATGTGGAAATAGGTAAAAGGATAAAAGATTATTTTTAATCCAACATTATTTTAATATTATATTGAAGTAAGTCACAATAGACAACTCAAAAAACACATAGTCATATTCTTTATGGACGCACTCATAATAAGGTTGCATTTCTCAACAACAACATTTCATCCCCCTTTTCGGCCGAAGGGGTCTTTGGGGGTGGAATTGTCAAAAACGCTGAGACATGTAAATATTATTTTTTAATTGTCAGCCTAAATACAAAAGTTGAAGATCCTTACTTCAAAACTGACGGGCTTTCATACAAACATTCATCCCCTATTTGGGTGGAATTTCCAAAAATCCATTCTTAGTGCATGCCTACACTGTATAAGGTGCAAAATCTATGTGCAAAATTTCAAGTCTCTGGGTTCAGCGGCTTGGGCTGTGATATCTCAGTCAATTAGTCAGGACTTTGAATTTTATATGTATAGATACAAAGTACAAATCTTGAGGAAGTTGGTGACCAAAAATTTATCAAATCAATTTCCCTTCGTGCTTCGGAAGGCACGTTAAGCTGATGGTCCTGGGTGCTGTAGAAAGATAGCAGTCGTTCCGAAGGAGGGTAGGTGTCAGGCACACGGCTGGCTGTAAATATCTAATGCCAAATCCTTAAAATGTATTCTTCGACGTCCAGACATATTGCACCGACCGCAAATAAATTGGGATTTTTTTTTATACTACGAGATGGCAAACAAGCTGGTGGAGGCCCACCTAGTGTTAAGTGGTCACCGTCGCCTATGGACACTTGCAATATTAAGGCTAAATCACTTAACACTGCAAGTGCGTTGTCATCCTGGGGACTAAGATGATATGCCTTCCAAGCCCAGTAATTACACTGGCTACATTTCCCTTCAATCCGAAACACAGCGAACTGCTTCACGGCAGAAATAAGGAAGGCGGTGGTGCCTACCCAGACGACCCTATATATGGGTCTACCACCTAGTAATTGGGAAAATGATGTATTAGATGAGTAAAACAAGTGCATTAACTTGTCCTAAAGTACATTATTTTTATCTTTGAGAGTGAAACTTGGCCATCATCTCACCTGATATTAAGTGATGATGAGGGTGAATTGTAAGGAGGAGCTTACCGCGAACCCTCAACCACTGGGACTGGCTAACTTATCATATACTGTCGGCACACAATAATGCTGTGAACAATATTTTTATAGATATAGAGATAGACTTTGATATGATGGTGGTAACTACCCAAGCAATCTTAAAATAGCCATACCACCCACCAAAGTAGCCAAACATTGTCACATAGTGTTTAAATTTTCCTATACTAGTCTGTAGTCTAGGTTCTGTTGACAGCTCGTCACTTTACGTATTTCGTCACTATACTTGGTATAAGTGCTTATTTTAGTTTATAATAAAATATTGTCATATTTTATTATAAACTAAAAATAAGCACTTCTATTAGAGAACTATTTAGAAAAAAATATTTTTGTAGGTGTTTTTACTGACCCAAAATCATGACTACCTGTTTATTCAGTTTACTTTTAAAATAAATAACGGTAATTATAATAATTAAAGGGTTATATTATTACTAAAATCACATATTTTCTGAAAACCTCATCAAAATCGGTCATCATCATCAAACCTAAAAAAAAGACTTGTAACTACTTAGTAACTCGGCGAGCGTATTTTTTTTTAGTATCTATTAATTTAAAGAAAAAATTAGACGTATTCCCATGTCTTGGAAACATTAGGTCCAGACCCGGTCAGTCACCTTTGTGCTTCAACTCATTGAACCACGAAAGCAGTTAAAGGGCAGTAAGACTTCCAGAGCACTATCATTCATCATCATCATTTCAGCCGAGATACACCCACTGTTGGACAAAGGCCTCCCCCAAGGACCTCCAAACCCGTCGGTCCTGAGCTGCCCGCATCCAGCGGCTTCCCACGACCTTTCCCAGATCGTTTCGCTTCCATAGGTCATCACTGGCAACACACACGAATTAAAGACTTTCGTCTTGAGACACTGCGGTAGACGGGCCGAGAATATGCCGCGTAACTTCCCGAACGCTGCCCAGCCGAGTTGGATTGCAAATATTAAAAACGTAAAGCGTGGACTGTGTGTCAATCAACTTTTCGTCCTAATGGCCCTTTGAATTGTAATTTTGGTACTGAGGTAATCACACTGCAAGACGTGCCGCAAAAGCCACCCCTACACTGGGAAAAAATTATGAAACGTCTAGTCATGATCAAGTTTCAGTAGATCGGGTATAGAAAATTCTTCGTCTTCTCACAGTCATGTGTAACGGAAAAGTAGTCGTCTAGTTAAGGTCACGGATTCAATTCTCGTCTCAGTACATGTGCACAACAGGAATTTGTAATTTCCTCTCAAATTTTCATAACATTTGATTTGGTAAGTTTCTTTAACTTTCTAATCGAGCCGAATTTTATTTATTTAACTAACTTAATACTACTATTAACTTAATACAGAGAAACCGAAGGCTACTAACACAGAATGAATAATCACTTATCTACTAACAACTATTTAATAATAAATTTTGCAGCTTCGCTAGTGGGTTCTGCAAGAATGCTTAAAAATGCTCCTGTATCGTACTTATTAATACGAAACTTTCGCATCATAAACTCTCTTTCATTTTTAAATTTCAAACATTCTACAAGAATGTGCTGTACATCATCAGTCTTGCCACATAGATTGCAATTGGGAGAGTCAACCTTCTTCATCATAAAAACTCTCATAAAAAATTAGGTTAAGTTGTATGTGTACATAGATTAAGATTCGATGGCGCTGACATGTCACTTCGTGACCAAAGCACCTAAATAAAATAGATTAAAAAAAAAAAAAAAACTATTTAATAATAATATTTCTATACTCACACTAGCCCAGCCCAAAATATAATGAAATATTAACTACTAAATTAATATTACATCCTAATTTTGTAAATGTTTTAGCCTAAAGCACCTAAAATATTAATAATACGCTTCCTTCTTACGCATTTATAACAAATACAAAGTACAAATCTTGAGGAAGTAACTGGAAAGCTACACACAGACGTTAAAAACAATGTCTTCAACGAAACAGCACAATTTAGAATCCCGAGGGTGTTTCACAGAAGAAATTAATGTAAACAAAATCCGAAATCTCCATTTTCCCGTTAACTAAATGTTCCAACCCTTGTTTGCTCACACACCCATTTATATCCAGACCACCCTTAACATAATATAAATGTTTCCATTGAAAAATATTAATCTCAATACCTCCTAATAGATATTTATGCATGGCTGAAAGCAATTACTGTGAAGGTTTAGTCTAGACTTAAACGTATATCATAAAATGCTTTTGTAATGAGATGTTTGCTACCGATACAATTTATCGGACGAATGGTTTCATAGTAAATTTGATTAGGATCAACGTGTTTACCTAATCAAGGGGATTCTATCGGTGTAGCCTGTACCTCCTGATTAAATATAAATAGCGTAAGCTAAATGTAGTAAGTCTATACAACTGAAGAACGTAAAGTAAATTGAGTTTAATAACAGACAACAACATGAAGAAGGGACGGTGGCTTAGTGCGTAAGAGCGTTGTCTCCCACCCGGGAGGCACCGGTTCGAACCCAGCCACGTACCAATGTGTTTTCAAATACTCAAGGCTTTTATGTTGAAGGAAAACATCGTGAGGAAACCTGTAACACCTATGAAGAAATTCTTAGGTTGTGTGTGAAGTCGACCAACCCGCACTTGGCCAGCGTGGTTGACTAATGCCTAATCGCCCCAAATGTGGGGTATGCTCGAGCCCTTCAGTGGGGACACTTGATAAAACACGTATCTATCAATTTATGGCAGCACTGACTAAAATAAAGTGTAAATCTTTAGCCAATGTTAAAATATGGACCCTGGACCAATAGAATGTGGACTCTACATGCAATCGAAAAATATTTGTTAGCTTTGATATCGCTAAGCTCTAAGCTCTAAAAACTTTACCTGTGATAATAATAAAATAGTAGAAAAGTCTATTATCTAATAGACGACACAAATTCATGCACAACACGCTGTACACCATTAATGGCTTACACTGATCAGAATGCTCGCATTGTTCATAAGTGTGCACAATTTTTCAAGCAGGCATTCGTCCGTTACAAATTCCGACACCCAACCGGGGCAATTATGTCCCGTCCTGTAAGGAACAAAACCGAAACAACGCAAATTAAAAATGTGCCAAAAAGAAGCAATCACGACAATGCTGGGGTCGTAACGGCAGGATATGACAAATATGTGAGCCGATGGCGTTAATGAAAATGAACCTTTCTGAGCGAAAAAATCAAGAGCACGTCGCTGTTAAGCAGTGAAATGAACGACAGGACAATTCTTTTACAAAACTAACTATATGTAGCGCTACTACGGAATTATTGATTAATCTTTTTATGAAGATCTTACATAATACTCTAAAGGAAATTGATTAAACAAAGCTTGCTGACTTGACTGATTCAATGTAAATCAAATCAACGTGTCATCTAAAGTTGATTATTTATTCGATATTAAGTTTATGCTCGAAATTCCAAATAATAAAAGTAATTCAATATGTTCAATTGACAAATGTTTGGTGTTACTAATATCCCCAACTACTCTCTGTTTGTAAAATATTCCCTAAGCAGCGTACATAAGTAAAAATTTCGCATCAGCGTTGGAGTTTAGCAGACAAATGGTTTAATTAACCTGATGGCGTGAGTGATCGCCTTGGATCCGTAAATTTCAACGCAATTAGAAACACTTGCAAATCTCATACCAATTAGGCAGCCACCCAAATTCGCGCCCTCGTAATTGTTTTTGAATGCGTAACTGTAGTTTGTGTTTCCAGTGATTTATGCTCATTTGTTACTAACTTCACGGCAACTGGATAAACATGCACGTGAATTTCCAAATTGTATCTGCACGCTTCTCTTCCGAATGTCAATAAAGATTTGACTGTCAATGCACCTCGAATAAACTAGTGATAGGAGATCCTACCAAAACAAAAGGAACAGGGCTTAAATTCATCCGTCCCCCTATTAGGGAATTGAACAAAAAGAATAAGTATTCGTACACAGATACCTCTGGAGACATCTTTTGAATAATTCGCACGCTTCTAGAGCAGACACGGTTGAACTGAAGTCTGGGGCCTTGACAGCTAATTAGAGGCTTCATTGTTAAATCTTACCACACTTTCAATCTTCTCAACTTCTAATAAACCCAACGAGACTGAATTTAAAGTTGGATTTTCATCACTGAAGTGGGCAAGATTCATTCATTTCTTTCTTAAATATTTGGAGTGCTGGAAAAATACAATAATCCGCAGTGAATGGCGGGCATTGTATTGAATCATTGTCCAGGAAGGATGTTTTGTCGGGGTGTTCTTTTCATTGCCGAATTTGCGTTTTATGGGCTGTCACAAAGGGAGTGTTGAGGGAATGTGACAATTGCACACCCTTGTCGTGTCTGTTTATTTTTTTAATTTCAATCCTATGATTAACTTTGAGAAAAGAAGTCCAGAAGGTATCCTTCTGGACTTATGTTTAACCTTCGACACCAAATTAATATTAGAAAAAGGATTATAAGATCTACATATAGAATCAAATACCCGATTTCTAGCGAAAGTCTCTCAACTTTAAGCCTGGCTTACATATCACAGTAAGTGAACTTTTAAAATTAATAGTGGTCATTAAATTTGTTCTGATCCTACTTCAAAGGCAGAGCTTGTTAATTATTTCTGAAGTGTACCCCTGTCTCACCGGCCAATGTCCAGATGTAGGCGACTTTGAAATATGGGTGATATTAGTAACTTGCAGATTAGGGACGTTTGTTTTGAAGTGTGCTCTCCCATGCAACATGGGATACTAAAAAGACATTTAAATTATGAATAATCATAAAACGAAATTACCCTTCCAAAAAGCACTTACTATGTATAATGGAGAAATTAAATTTTTTCTTTCCAATTTTAAGCAAAGTGTGAAATAGACAAAGTAGTAAATAAAAAAAACACCGAAAGCCGCAACATCGTTTCACTTTCGATCACACAAAATGTCACCAGGATTGCATAGACCGCAGAAGTCAATAAAATAGCTGAAGAGGGAGCGGACGTGACGCCGCTTGACAACGGTCAGTTTATTGCTGACCTTCGTCTGGCTTTGCTTTCCTAATCACTGTGTTACTTCGGGTACTATTCAGCACTTTTTGTTTTAAAGGACTGTGGTTTGAAATTACAAGCGCGGAGTTGTTTAATTGTAATCGATTTGGTATTACGTGTCTCTGAGTACTTACTAATGGAAATTCTAGTTTGTGTATTTGGACGTAACTATTTTTGTTGTTTCGAATAAATTTTATGCACATCAGATTTTTTTAACTACTCGTATATACATATCGCGATAACAATCAGGAACATCGAATCGCTCAAATATCGCTCTAAATTTAAACGAAGATGTAAAATAGCTTTTGTACATTTAAAAATCTCTCAACTATCGATCGCATCGTAATTAACATGTATCTGTGATCATCGTTGTCTGCGGCTCATACAAAAGTTTTAATTTGTTTAATCACGGTTTAACGTTTCAATATTAATTAAGAACCTATATGCAGTAACATTGCCCCATTAGAAGAAAGACAAACAGGCCAGTTCAGTTACATTAATCTCTCCTCAAATTTGCTTGACCCTTGCAAGGGGCGCTTAGGTTAGATTACACTCAGAATTCTTTCATAGCAACCAGTGTTCCTGCTATACTTATAAAGACAAAGTCATTTAACTATAATTGTTGTCGATACTCGCGGCATTATAAAATGAATTAAATGTTCTTATTTATTAATTTTCTATTTTTTTATTACTTAATACAACTACTAATTTGTACGCTTACAATACACATAGTTTTTCAGTTTCATATATTTTTAGGGTTCCGTACCTCAAAAGGAAAAAACGGAACCCTTATAGGATCACTTTGTTGTCCGTCTGTCTGTCTGTCTGTCAAGACCCTTTATCTCAAGAACGCGTGGACGTATCAAGCTGAAATTCACATGAAATACTCAGGTCTATTGTCCCTTTAAGCTGTGAAAATATCAAACTTCTAAGCCAAGCCAATCAAAAGATACAGCCGATTATGTCGATATTTTCAACAAATTTCCGACACTCGCAAAGGAATCAAAACCTACAGGATACTTCCCGTAAACTCAGAATCTTGAAATTTGGCATGAAGCATTGTCATATAATGCAAATATAGGAAAAATTGCGAAAATCACATTTTTTTAGTTATATAATATAATAAAAATATTTTAATAAAATGAAACTTACTACCTTATTTCTCACGAACGAATAAAGGTATCAAATTGAAATTTATACCAAATACCTAGGTCTATTGTCTCTTAAAGCAGTGAAAAAATCAAACTTCTAAGTTAACGCGATCAAAAGATACAGCAGTTTATACCGAGGAACCCTCGGTGTGCGAGTCCGACTCGCACTTGGCCGGTTTTTTTTTGGAAGCCGTTATTAGTAGGTATACTATGTATACTATAAAAGTTTTCCACTTTCATACTAAAATTTAAAAAAATTCGGACGCCATGTATAAAAAGTACACAACTTAAAATAATATTATGTATGCTTTATGTATGTGTGTCGTACCTATAGTCTAGCTCAAATAGAATATTGTAAGGAATTTATGTTGTGTCATTGATTAGATTCTGTTATAATATATTATATATAAGGAAAATTTATAACAAATTGTACAATTTGTTTGAAAATTTATAACAAATTATAAAATTAACTGAAATAAGTGATTGATGTTCGTCACTTATACATTTTTGCTTCCACCAATACTCGAAAACCGGAATCAATTTCGAAGGATGCTAGATCGGAAGACGGTTATCAATATGTTTATTGCAAGCTGAGTGTATGTGTGTCACCGGAAAATAACAATATCTTCTTATCTTCCGGTGACATGTACACAATGTTCTGCTTCATGTAGTAATGAAGAATATAATTTTCATGAAACGAGTAATTAGTTCTATGACCAACACCGTATTTCAACTTTCTCACATTTCTTAAACAAAAAGACATCACGTTGTTACTTTTATTAACACTTTTTTACTTTTCCAATATTTCTAATAATAATAAAAATCTCTTTTCCATAAAATTTGTGTTCCAAACCTATAGTAAAACGTGTCAGATTTTTTTGCGGACTTTTGTAGGCATACATATCGGAGTTACTCTACTCCGCTGTCTGCCCATTTAAACTTTTCTAACTGAGCAGACCGTACCTCGTTATGGCCGGATTATTAAATATTGAATCAGTGTTTGCCAGATGAAAGCTGCCTCCTAGACGACCAGTGTGTAAATCCAACGGCATCAGAACAAAGAGATTATTAATGCGAGGATTTTGTTTTAACAAGATATTCTGTTTTGAGAGTTTTCATAGTATTGTCAGAGTACAGCGATGGACGAAAAACGTTATTCAATGCAAAAATAGCTTCTATTGTTAGAAGTGTAAAGTTTGGTAATATTGATGTGTTCTTTCTAAAACGATGTTCAGTATTCAACATCACGAACTGTCCGATTGTACATTAGATGTTGATCCGGACGCAAACGACCGTGATTGTCGGATTAGGACCGAGGATGGACTAAAAAAAGACGACACTCCCCTATGGAATTTAATTTCCAATTTCCTATACCGAAAATTGAGGCAGAGTAAGTTTTGTGTATGTAATGAAATTTCATGCCGATTTAGTTCAGAAACAAACATTCGAAAATCATGTATATTCAGAAGACATTCGAAATTTGAAATTCGTAACAGAAATTATTGCTTTAAAACTAACGGCCAGTTGCACCAAGTTTTGCGTTTTACAAAAAAATTACTTATAGTGAACTTAATTTAGAGGAACGGGTTTAGTATTAGAACAGCACATATAATGTCCCCACCGAGGGGCTCGAGCCTACCCTACATTAGGGGCGATTAGGCCTTAGTCAACCATGCTGGCCAAGTGCGGGTTGGTCGACTTCACACACAACCTAAGAATTTCTTTATATGTGTATGCAGGTTCCCTCACGATGTTGTCCTTCACCGTAAAAGCGTCGATTAAACGTACATATGAATTCAATATTTGAAAACACATTGGTACGTGACGGGGATCGAACCAGTGCCTCCCGGGTGGGAGACGACGCTCTTACGCACTACGCCACCGACGCTTTCATGAAATCGCTCGTCATTATTGGATATAAGTAACTTTACACAGTTTAATTTCCAAAATTTGTTTCATTTTAAATAATGCGAAATTTATGAGTAATTTTTAATTGATTTTTATATCGCAAGATAATGACATTATATAATAAAGTTATTTAATGAAAAAAGTATAGGACAACCATAAAAAATATAAAAAAATCATTTTATTAAACAACAAATTTTAAGACAATAATTATACTTCCTCTTTTCATTTGGGTGTATTTTATTTTTACCATAAATTTTATATAACTATACCTATAAAATGAGCAACTTTGCCAAACATAAGTAAATTTCAAAGCAAATAAAGTTTTCTTATGAGCACTTTAGTCTGTCAATACTAATGCGTTATCAGCCTGCAGCTTACACTCAATGCCGAGCTTAGCCGAAATCGGTCCAGTTATCATTCCCCGTCACCCAGGGGTGTTTAATTGTGAAAAGAAATCTTTGCTCTTTGTCAGCCGCGAGGGGGACTATTGATTTCTTTTGTTTTATGCTGATTGAGACACCTTCGCGACCCACCCCAGGTTTCGAACGCCTGACAAAACACTTTGTACTGAGACGGAAAAATGCAAGCTTTAACTGTTAGAATTTTATTATCCTTCTTGTTGGAGGGTTCACGCTTGGCTTGAATTAAATGGAAGAGTTAAAAGTTAAAACAATCTCCAAACATTTTCCTTTCCTTTTTACCATGTATTATGCACCATATTGGAACCAAAACCAATAAATAACACAATCCATCCTTAATCTTCGAATAGTTTTCCCTACACTCACGAAACCGAGACGCATAAATCTTCGTCAACGATATCTCTTGTGCCACTGTCAAACCTCAAGCAAAGCCTGTTGAAACAAGGAGCATTTTAAACTTTATTGCAGTTAAATTAAAGTGCATAATTCGCCGCGGTCCAACAGTGTAAAGCCAATCAACATTAGTCCCTTTGAAGATCTTCTAGGCTCATTTCTCCCGTGATTGACTGCAACTTAAGAAAAAATTTGATTGCCACCTCAACGCGATAGCATCGACGAATTTTTTCGAGCTCTCGCTAATGGGAGTCTGTTTTATCTCGAGCCGCTAATGTTCTTATGCGGGTGACAATAACAAGATTTCGACACATTAATGAAACAAGGGTTTATTGGGATTTTAACACATCGAAGAGGGAGTAAACTTAAATAATAATTTGCGTGTTGAATAACGTTTTGGACTTATGCTGTTGTGCTACGCAGGCATTTCGTTGCGAATTGTGTGTCGTATGCCTTCCCTTAAATATCTACAATAATATTATAAACACAAAAGATTTGTACATGTGTGTGTTTGTAGGCTTAAAAACTATTGGGCCGATCTTAAAAAAAAATTCACCAGAAGAATGCTATACCATAGATTTATAATTACTGACGTCTATAGATTGGAAATGAACGACTAGGGTGAGACCTAAAAAATGCAGCAATGTGTGAGTAATACACATGTGTGAAAGAAAAATTGTACTGTCTGAATATTGAAAAGAAGGGTATTATGTATTTTCATCCTCCCTCCCTCCTTAAGAAGTAGTAATCACTGTGCTTAATTCATTTATTAATTAATCAACAGTACTTATGATGTAAATAATAATAAATTATTTTTATTTTATCTCCACACTATACCATCACGACTATACCGTAATAAAATACAAAGAAGATACCTAAAGGCACATATAAAGGACTTTGGCGTGTTGATATTTTAAATAGGAAAGTAAGCGTGTCTTAGGGTTTGCAGTGATTATGATCAAACAATATGTAATTTTAATTATTGATGCAAAATTAAGTTGTCTTGCCACCGTCCTCCTCGCAGTTAAGACTTTATAATCTTCCCTTTATAATTTTAATTATTCCATGTTAAGAGCATCGATCACGAATCAATTTTTCAATTCTTCTCGAAGGTTCTCTACAAAGGTCCTCAAGGAGTCCTTCAGACCCTCGGTGACGTCAGCGGCGACTTTAATTGCTCGCCACTTCGTTAACGGCCGACTTGGTACCGTTAGAAATTACAAGCAGTACCTCAGCTTCTTCAGTAAAAAATTATACAATTGATTAAAATGGTTCTGGGGTATTCATGATACTCATTTAAATGCAACTTTGAAATGATTAACATTTTAAAATAATTAAAAGAAAACATACAATATGAAAATGAAATATTATAAATATTATTACTAGGTAATACAATTTCAATAAGCATTAATGTACGCATACGGTCGACGACTCGTTCTATTTTTTTTTTCATGGGCTAGCCAATTTCTTTTGTCAGTTTTTCTACGCAGGTTTACGCCGTATCTACTCTTAGAAGATAATTTTCTAATATACTAGCTGTGTCCGTGACTTGGTTCGCGTATTATAATGTAAAAGAGCCTACAGTCTTCCTAGAAGTAAAATAGACTATCCAACACAAAAAGATTTTTTTCAATTTGAATCATTGGTTCCTTTCCTTCCCTCCATTTGGATTAGCGCGTTCAAACAAACAAACTCTTCAGCTTTATAATATTAGTAAAGATTAATTATTTTAAAGTTTGTGCTTCCAAGTTTTATGCTACTAAACACTGAGTGTAAGCAAATATAATGCTTTTAATTGCGTAAATATGTAGGCACCCTGAAATTTTTGGTTGATTATTAATCAGTTTTTTTTTCAACCTAACACTCGTTATTATCGCATACCTGCCCACGAGTAATCTCATAGAATGACGTGACATTATTCGTTAGTAAATATAACGCGATAGTGGTACTGTGAAATCGTTTTGACTGTGACTTGATGGCATTTTTAATGAACACCCGAATTAATGTAGTGGGTGAAATCGAAAATCGAAGTGTGGACGCACTTCTGCTCAAGTCATCCCCAATTCAAAATTGAGTTTGTTTAGGATTGGTTCGGAATTGACTGGCGATGTAACGCTTGTTAGGTTGAACAATATCTACATAAGTATAAAGCTAAAGGTTAGGAATGCCGAACGCTATTCTAATAAATATTTTTTTTTCAAATACGTATTTGAGACAAGATTTCACATGAATATCTTAAGATATATAGATAAATAGGTAATAAAGTTACCAAAATTTATAAAACATAAATTTTGGTAACTTTATTACCTATTTGTATCAAAAAGATATTTGCAATATTAAAATTAGCAGTCACCAAATTTAACTATGACCATAATACTCATATTTATGTTAAAATTTTAATTATGAAATATTGGATCTAGAAATAATACGTTAGGAATGATTTCTAGTATGACTTCTTGACATGCAATTCAATCGATGAGTATTTAATTCTTCACAAAAATCAATAATACATTTTAGTTATTATCAATCGTCGGCCTAATCCATGCAAGAATTTGATTCATCAGACTCTTATAATAAAAACGTTTTCTATAAACAAAACTTCAGCTTCAGAATGTAGCAAAAGAAAAAAGCATCTAATTAAGGGAAAAAGCGATCGATTAAATAAACTTTCCAGTTTTTCCGAAACACTTTTTGTTCTTCGGACGGCCCTAAATAAATATGCTGAAACAAGGCTAAAAATTGGTTCTGTTTCGACACTCAATGTTGAGATGAGGAGGGATTCCGAAATAAAAGAAATGCCTCTAGATTGACAGGTGCGTTCTTAATAAGTTCGGCGACAGCTGCTCACAGAAATGAGAAAGGTAAATTGAAGGCTTTATGAAAACACTTTTATTGAGCGAGTAATTGTAATATTCTTATTGGAGTATTTTTTTTTAAATATGAGTATAATTTACAAAATAAAATAATAAGATTAATAAATGGGAAATAAAATAAATTCATTAAAGTAATGTATCTAACCTAAATACTGAATCATTGCAAATATGTGTTCTTGTAATGTTGAAGCGTCGGTGGCGTAGTGCGTAACAGCGTTGTCTCCCACCCGGGAGGCACCGGTTCAAACCCCGCCACGTACCAATGTGTTTTCAAATTTTGAATTCATATGTACGTTTAATCGACGCTTCTACGGTGAAGGAAAAACATCGTGAGGAAATCTGCACACACCTATGAAGAAATTCTTAAGTTGTATGCAAAGTCGACCAACCCGCACTTGGCCAGCGACTTGGCTTAGACTAAGGCCTAATCGCCCCTAATGTGGGGTAGGCTCGAGCCCCTCGTTGGGGACATTATATGAGCTGTTGATGACAATGATGATGATGTATTGGTGAAACACTCTTGAATCACTGAAGTGTTTCCAAGTGGAAAGAAACCCATTTATTAGTAGAACACATAGATAGGTTGATAAAGTATTTAGAAATTTAGTATCAGTATTTAGAAATTATCACACAACAATATCGTCTAAGTAATCTCTAAGCCACATTCAAGAAATTGATTCTATTATAATTATTTTATTCAGTTAAAGCTTCAAACAGGTAATTGATAGAAAATCTCTATCTAGGCCTAGGTCATAAGCAAAGCTTAGGGCTAGAGTCATGGGCTCCAAGTAAGTTCGCATTACCGTTTCTTTAACAGGCAGTCCGTAAAAAAAAATACAATTTTACTGCCAGATACCTCCTAATCAAAATCTGTGAAACCGGCCCTTAGTACTCCCCCAAGGATCTCCAAAACGGTCGGTCCTGCGCTGCCCACATCCAGCGGCTACCCGTGACCTTTACCAGATCGTCAGTCCAGCTCTTGGGGGACCTACCAACGCTGCGCTTCCCGGTACGTGGTCGCCACTCGAGGACCTTTCCGCCCCAACGGCCATCAATCTTCCTAACAAAATGCCACTTAAGGTTCGCAATTCTTGGGGCTATGTCGGTAACCTTGGTTCTCCATAGATCTCATCATTTCTGATGTGATCACGCAGAAAAACTCCGAGCATAGCCTCTCCACCCTTTGGATGATCTTGAGCCTTCTTATGAGGCCCATTCTAAGCGGCCACGTTTCGGTTACATAGATCACTGGCAACGCGCACGAATTAAAGACGCGGTAGATGGGCCGAGAATATGCCGTGTAGCTTCCTGAACGCTGCCCAGTCGAGTTGGGTTCGTCGATTGACCTGTTTCTGGAAGTTGCACTGACCCAGTTGGACTGTTTGTCCCAGGTAAACATAATCGTTGTAAGTAGCCTTGTTTTATTAATATATTTTATTACTTTGAGCTCTTCTCTTTATTCCTTACAGTCCACTTTCACACCACCAGTTCATTACATTAATATTGTGTTCCGACAGTTAAATGTTGTGTTGTGGGTCCTAGCCAGCTTTCACCTCGTCACTTACCATCAAATGAGATGATGGTAATAAAGCTCCTCCGACAAAATAAAGGAGTACCCACCTCATTAAATTTTTCATTTACCTTAGCCATATCAAATCAAGACCATGTATACTTCGCTGTATAAAAACAGGCTTGATTTAATTCCAGCGGCGGCAGGGTGCAGACAATGGAGAGATTCGGACCGGGTATCTAACGTCGCCACTTATTCCGTTGGCCTAAGCAAATTTTCCAACGGGCTCTGTTGATTTTTCGCCGGATTCCTATTTCTTCACTTCTGATTATATTATTCCATACTTTGTGTAAACAATGTGCCCCAACCCTTCTGCACTATTGCTTCGTGCCGTGTTAAGTTGAGAGGTATGGAGTAGGATTTCATTTTTCGTATAGACTTTAAATACTTTTTCGTATTCGATATCGGCATTATCGTGCTGGACGTCAAATGACATTGTCGGTAAGAAATCTGGTATCACGATAAATCAGTCTCTCTCTCTCTGTCTCCGCAGTGCACCGTAGCTGCACCGTCCAGATCTTAGTCTTGGAATAAAGCATCCAGTCTCCAGAAGGCACATAATAAAGTTTTGAGACTGATAAAACTTTTTACTTACAGTACACTTAAAGAAATCATTATTTTCTTTTATTAATTGCAACAAATTATTCGATATTTCCAGACAATATTTCGCGTAGTTGAATGTAAGTACACACTTACATGATTACAATCCTGTTAGATTTAATTTGACGAATTTTACTAAAGACACGTGACAGCTAAACACGAATATTGCCAAATAAAACAGTTGGCATATCGTTAATTTTGGAGAAGCCCACTCCATCTTCATCAAGCGTTTCATAAATATTTTTAGCTCCTCTAACCGCTGTAAAAGGTTTTTGTATACGTTGCTTTTTGCCTCCTTTTGGCTGCTAATCCAATATTGACCGCGAGGCTATTGACTTGTGTTTGCTCTACTCATAATAATTCGCCGACTGTACCGCCTTTTATTATTCACAATATCAATTTACTTTCTTCAAAACGGGAGTTTGTTCCCGCAAATAATTGTTGAAACGGTTTTAATATTTCTCTTTTTTTTTTGCAGAAAGGTCAGCTCGAAAGATATTTTAATAAGGGTTTTAATACTTAAGACTTTTAATATTTACTTATTAATATATCAGTTAACTATAAGTATATATATTGTCAGTTAACTATATTTATATATTGGAAATAAGTATATGTTAAATGTTGGCGTTAATGATGTGAATCGATTTATTATGAATTATTATTATGATTTTTATGATTGTATACAATTGAAATTTGCACGTCTGTTCCTAACAGGCTGAATACATTTACTTTTAGTCACGTAAGAACTTTGACTATGTACATTATTTTGTGTTCAATGCAAATAAACATTTATTATTATTATTAATTTCGAAAGTAAAATTGATCATTACAATATATAAATTCTTTATTGTACACACAAAATTTTACAAAACATTAACAAGAAAGGACATGTACAAAGGTGAGCTTATCTCTAGCAGAGATCTCTTCCAGCCAACCCTAGCTATAGTTTAAGCATTAATATGCGGGGATATAGCGTACACAACATTCAAACAATGAAAAAAAACAATACATTATACTAAAAAGCATAAGTACATATTATATAAATATAATTACCTTATAGATATATACAATATAATCCTATACATACACACATACCTACATACATACATATATAAATACATATATTATATTTAAGATAAGGTAGAGAGATAGTGCTCTTTCAACTTGTGTTTGAATAAAGTAATTGAAACACTCTCGCGAATTTCTAATGGCAATTTGTTCCATAGCTGCACAATAAGAGTATTCAAATAAAATTTGATGATTCGTTGGCCATTGAAATAGGATTTTAATATCAATAACATACAAGCATCAAGAAATTCTTTTGCCCAGTGTAATTTCGAAATTCAAAATTCGTTATTTAAAATCTCAAAGGGTCGTATGTGGTGCAGAAGGAACAGTTTCCGTCACGAACAAAGAGAACTGCGGTATCTAAATGTTAATCTTTGGTCAGTCGCGCAAAAATTATGTTTTTCGGACAGGAAAACTCTCTGGTGCGGAAAAAATCCTCACGCACAAGCTTCATTTAATTTACTTACGGACTTAAAGCGTGTTTTATATCATGTTTGCTTCAACGCGCAATTTGGAAAATGAGAATTTAATCGGATTATCCATTATCATAGATTTATAATTACTTTCGTTTATAAATTGGCATTAAATCGACTAGGGTGAGATCAAAAAATGCACCAATTTGTAAGTAATGCGCAATTGCGCATTTGTGCGTTTCAAAGAGTACTACATTCTGACAGTTGCTGTCATTTCTAAGTGACTGACAGGCCGCGCTAGGCCGGCTGCGTCTACGTGAAATGGTCTCGTCTATCTACCTCGCTCTAATATACGCCTTAGTATACTCTTTCTCTTTTACATTGCCGATCTACAAATTCCTATATCTCTGTCCATTTTGGAACATCCACGATTTTTACTTTCTCGTATACGTAGTATAGATAAAGTGTTGTAATAGTCAAAAAATTCGACCTCGAGATATTGACGGATTTACTCTAATCAACAACTTTTACTTGGCATTACTTGGCACCTTCTGGAAAAAAAATTGATATGGTTACTTTTCTTATTACATCACCTATGGACCAAATTTCTTTGTTTGAGCCCTTGTCGTTTGATTAACGAACAAAATTATCCAAATATCTAATTTTTCACATAATACTATTAGGATTACAATTGGTTTAATTGGTTAATATATGTATGCCCTTTAACCTCAAAATAAGTAGCATCAAATAGACCCCCAGTAAACACTTAAGTACGTACTTAGGTAAATAAATGCAAATTTAATGGTATCGTAGGACCTACTTAGCGATCGTCCTCCAAATAACCTCGACGCTTCAAAAATCTCATTGCAGCTTTCAAAGGCTTCGCTTTATTTCGCGTCAATTCTTACAAAGCTAAATGACTCCAATTTGAATATGTAATGGAGGCTTAAGATAATCGTCTGGCTTACACTAATAAAGGCGCGCCAACTTTAAAACGGGAATCGTTTGAAAGAATCGAACAATCGCATTCGATTCGAGAGGGTGGGATAATTTATTCGAGTGTGGACGCCATTTTGCGGCGGGGAGACCGCTATCGCAGGAAGACGCTCTAAGACATTGATGCTGATTCTTTTTTTATTATGCTCCCTTGGTCTCCTAAAGACGCTAATATAAAGGCCCATATATAAATAAGCCGCCTTTGTAAGGCAGGAAGAGGGCCGCCCCCGCCGAGGAAAACAATCTAAATTACATTTTCACGCGACTTCAAATGTCTTATTAATTACTTACGACTTTTCAATGCAATAAATTTTCTTTTAACGCCGCTTCTCCAAATCGGCTTTTACACAAGACTGGCTTTGCATACTGATCACTCAATTGTCTGACGGAACTTCTAAGTAACGCAGGGCCTAATTAGACAGCAGACTAAGAAATAAAAGGCAATGTTTTATCGGTTACTAGCAGTGCTTGGTGGTATTTTGAGTTAACGGTGGTTGAATATTAAAACTATACGAGGTTTTAATAAACATGTTTGAGACCTAAATACAACATTTTTAATAAAACAAATGAAAAAGAGGCGATGCGCTACAGTCCGTAGTCATTTCGTAAGCGCTGTTCCGTAGCGTTCATAATAAAAAATGAGGCGTTCCCTTTCCGATCTGATAAATGTGCTACGACCTTAATACGGTTATTTTCTGGATTTTATGTGTGTATTAAAGTGGGTTCGATTTCCTTAAAAAACTAAACCCTGCTAGTTTCATAATTAGATTCGACAGAAATTTTTTAAACAAGACATCGTTCTTTGGGTCCGATATATTGTTATAAGTATATATTCTTAAAAAACTGATTCAGGAGTAGTACAAGAAATCAAAATTGCAACAACTTTCTTTCGCGTTTCATTACAAATTTAAATGATTTATATCTTTATAATATTTATATAAGATCTTTCCGTCGATCCAAACATCGTCGAAAGCTATCGCATAAATAAATGGAATCCACGTCATTTGTTTTGGCGCCCTTAGTCAAATAGAAAATACCTGGTCATGATTTAGAGAAGACAGCAGCGATATGGGATCATCACCTTGCCAATAGCCCCACATCCCTCAAGCCAGATAATATAGGGGATAGTGTCGTTACTCCCTCGGGATTTGTCAAACAAATACGCCACTATGTATCGGACAAAATCGCCAACTGCCCGTTAAAGCTATTTATGGGTGATTCTCGCAGACTTTTTTATTAATAAAACGTATATTATGCGCGCAAGTGCGTTTTATATCGGCCCTTCTTTCGGATATTATCGTCCTTCTTCGGACATCCAATAATATCGATTCTGAGATTGCTTGCTATTCATATTGGATATACTTTTTGCGTTTTACTGACTTGTTGTTGTTTATATGGTTGAATGTTTTTGTTTGTAGAAACTCAGGTATCGATGAGCATGTTTACCCCGCACGAAGTCAGCTAAAGCAGTTATGCAAACATGAAGATATTGATACCGAAACTTTGTGACAGACGGAAGAAAAACAAAGGTCGCATTTATTGAAATACGGCACCTGAGATAAGGCAGACGACTTCAGAATAAATACATGTCATTGTGTAAATAATCATAGACGTTTTTTTACTTTCTCGTATACGTAGTAAAGAGGAAGTCATGTAATCGTCAAAAAATTCGACCTCGAGATTTTGACGGATTTATAACGTTTTGGACCTCGCCGAGTTCAAAAAATTTTTTTTTGGAATTATGTATGTGTGTGTGTGTGTCTGTGCGTTAGCACGATAACTCGAGTATGCTTTAACTTATTGCAACCAAATTTAACATGCATGTATAACATCAAAATATAAGGTTTCTATCAACTTTTGATTCGTCGATCACGAAAGTTAAGCAAATAAGTGCGTGGTCGGTACTCGGATGGGTGACCAAAATTTAACATGCATGTATGACATCAAAATATAAGGTGTCTATCAAGATTTGAGTCGTTTTCGGTATACAAGAAAGTCTAGGGGAGACCACTCCCCATTTTTTTCTTTGCAAGTACTTTTCAACGCTAAGATCTTTGTATAAGTTACATTTCCATTTTCAAAAAAGGCAATTTGGGCCTTGATGGGTAGTTCATTAACAAAATTATACTTATGAGCTCCTCTGTGCTTCGTAAGGCATGCGCTAAGTTGTTTGTCCTGATTAATACTGCAACTGTTTCTACCTACCGATCCGCAATTGAACAGCGTGCTAGTGTCAGCATCAACTCCTCATATGTGCGTTATCGTGAAATCGGGTAAAGATTGGGGATGTAGGATTTTGTTGTTGTTTTGTACAATGTGAATGAATATAGTAGTATCAGTCTAGTGATTCATCCACCGACTGGTTTAAACCTAGAAGTTACGGTTGAATCCTCAGTACGCCCATAATAATAGTGCTCAGTTTGATTGTTGGCAGTGGTCCTTTCTAAATCAAACCTAAATATGTTGCTCTAATAGTATTAATAGGATTGTTGTATTACAGTAGTGATAAGATACAGTACTCAAATGATTGTAGCTTTCAATGAGTATAGCTTTCTTCCACTTTTAGCCAGATTATCGTTTACTACCAGGATGAGCGTAGACGGCATTCACCAACGTCAGAATTTTTGTAGGACCGATAATCGTGCCGTTTTTTTCATTATGTACTTGTATTTATATTAATTTTCCTGACCGACTTTTTGAAGGACGTGTGCGTTTTACTGTTGCAATCAATACGTTCCATGTTTCTCCTACAATAAAATCGGTTACCGACTCTCAGACGTGGGCGGGCAGCCTAAAAGCTTCCTTGTCAATTTTAAAAACAGAATGAACAAAACTAGAACATTACAAGTTCTATAACTTTAAATATTAGAAACCCTAACCAGAAGCAGGCTAAATGTTTTTATTATTCGAGTTTAGAATCACCCGCAATCACTGGTAATTGTCGGTTCTAAAATCATTAATTTCAAACCGAATAACGCATTAAAAGTAACAGCTTGAGCGGTTATGCCGAATCCGGGGGAGAAGGATATTACACCGACATAACCCCTTGCTTATTTGAGTAACAACTGACAGGGACTCGGAAGATTTTTGGCAACTTTATAACAATTTTCGAGATAGCTACCAAGAACCAATTATTGAACAAAACAATTAGTGAAAGTGAATATCGATTGGAAATGAAATGTGTGTCAAATAGATTTCAATTTATCATATCTAGCAATCCTTTGAAACTTTGTGGTAAATTGTTTTTAACTCGACGGATGACCTCTTAGCCTTTAGCTCTTTATCATAATTAAACCAAATTAGGTATGTCTCAAGATCGGAGCGGAGGCCTGGAGCTCTGAGACATAGGCAAACTCTTACCTACTTCAGACTCTATTCTCCCACAATAATAGATAGGTAAGACCGTTTAATCAATGTATTGTTATTAGTTTGGTGATTGTGGTGAGAAAATAAATATATATACAAATACATTATATATTATAAATTAAATGAAAATTTGAATCATGCTTTATCCGGAATTCTCGACCATAAAGTAATTGACTTTGTTAGAGCATTAGACTGCTGTTACACTATTGTTATAGTGATGGAATGATGAAATAGAAGTATAACGCCAGTATTTACAAACATTACTATGAGGTCTCACAGTGCCTAAAACCTATTCATAGACAATACTTCAGTGGGGATCGGCACGATGAGGTAGCTAGCTAACGCACAGGTCGAGATGTCAAAAGTAACGTCCAAGTAAAAAGTTTAAATTTATAAGTAGAGTGCCACAAATTTATCTGAACCTTTGGTTGTGTCGCTAGTGGAGGAGAATTATTGTTTTAGAATTGACAAAATCTTTGGGTTAATTGTAGTTTTTGCCGCCGGGTCAGTTCAGATTGTGGATTTCTAATAAAACGTTAGTCAATTCAACAAAGTGAACAACACAGCATAAACGCGAGCTCTATTCAACGCAATGCACTTACATATCCAACAGTCGTTAGAGTATTGTTTAGGAATTACAAGGCTTACCATATTTAATGCACTGAGAAATGCCATTCTTCGCATAGTCATCATCATCATCATCATCATCAACAGCTCATATAATGTCCCCACCGAGGGGCTCGACCCTACCCCACATTAGGGGCGATTAGGCCTTAGTCAACCACGCTGGCCAAGTGCGGTTTGGTTGACTTCACACACAACCTAAGAATTTCTTCATGGGTGTGTGCAGGTTTCCTCACGATGTTGTCCTTCACCGTAAAAGCGTCGATTAAACGTACATATGCATTCAAAATTTGAAAACACATTGGTACGTGGCGGGGATCGAACCAGTGCCTCCCGGGTGAGAGACGACGCTCTTACGCACTACGCCACCGACGCTCCAATCGGAATCGGGATAGAGCTCTTCGCATAGTATTGTTATATTAATTGGACAAGTACAGTTTGTAAATAAAGGTGAAAATCACGCACTAAAACAACCAAAAAATCGATTATGATAAAATTTCAGAAAGATACAGGAATCTCTTCTTCCAACTGAGTTACACAGAACTGTGCGAACACGATGCTTTTGCTCTAATCAATCTTTCCCTACTGCATAACAAGCTGACGACAAACATTTCAGTTTGGTCAAAAGTAAAACAATAAGTAACATAAATATTGAGTATTATTATGACTCTATGATAATATGTAAGCTCTAAATGAAAGTTTACAGTTAAAGTCTTCTATTAAAACACCGACTTACAGTATTCTCAGAATAAAATTTTGCAATAGTGACATTATTGCGCTATCTTCATTCCCATTTCTTTTGTGAGGATAAACACGCTACATTGCGACGAGTAACTGTAAAATATATAATTATTTCAAAGCCGATCCAATCCACCTTAAGTCAACAAAACCCTTCTAACAAGACGTGAAATAGAGGTGGACTCTTAATAACAATATAACAGCTTAATCGGCCCCCTCAAACATAACCGTGCTAATTCCAGCAGCGTACCTCGGCCCATATTCTTATAAATTAATTACTTGTAATCTACTCATGAAACGAGACTTACAGAAATGAAGTTACAACGTCGGGAACAGGTAGGGTTCCAGTTCAGGCGTGTAGGAGCTACGCATAACATGTAGCGGACGTCTTGCTACAACCTTTTATATAATGCTGTGATATAATGAATTTGTCAAGCATTGGAAGTAATGTCCTTAGTTATGTGAAGTACCTTCGTATTAGTAGAAAAATATATAGAAAATTTAATTAAGCGCACACTGGCCATTAGCGCAATTTAAAAAGCTGCCTTTGATTTTTCAATAGTCTATCGAACTTTCTTCATATGACTTTCTATTCGACGTTTGATATAAATGAATAAAATTGTTTTAATTACCAGCAAAAAATAATAAGTCGTAGTAGATAATAAATGTACTTTCTGTTTTCATTCTGTAGTTCTAATATTATTTTATTTCAATAGACATCGACTAACTGACTATTGAAAATAAGCCATTATTGAGATGCATTGTATCCATTATGGTAATATCCATGCGAAAGGTAACTTACTATAAAGTAAAAATAACGAACTAAATGCCTTTAAAAGGGTTACCATTTAACAGGTTGACAACCATATTGTGTAAAATAAAGGAGTTGTTTGATGCGAATCGAAGTTGTCATAAAATTTTAAAACGATTGCTTATAAACCTTGTTAATTTTGTGCATTTTTAATTTTACAATATCAATTATCCCACCCAGGAGGCACTGGTTCGATCCCCGTCACGTATCAATGTGTTTTTAAATTTTGAATTCATTTGTACGTTTAATCGACGCTTTTACTGAAAAGGAAAACATCGTGAGGAAACCTGCACACACCTATGAAGAAATTCTTAGGTTGTGTGTGAAGTCGACCAACCCGCACTTGCCCAGCGTGGTTGACTAAGGCCTAATCGCCCCTGATGTGGGGTAGGCTCGAGACCCTCGGTGGGGACATTATATGAGCTGTTGATGATGATGATGATGTATATCAAAAATCTTTAACCATCTTTAAATAAAATTAAAAAATAAAAACCGGGTCTGTAATAAATCATTCGAATAAAATTTCTTTTTCTAGCATAGAATATCAACTGTTCAGTGGGACCTTATCATAAAACAGTTCGAGTTGCCTCTCAGGCTCCGTAACGACTTAATGTCACGGCGGGAGAACAACTCTGAATTAGAAATGAACCCTTGCAAGAGACGCTCTAATAAGGCACACATGTCGCGATCACAACACTTACTTTGTTGTAAATCGTCTTGGGACATTGCTTGTGCATTTAAAACCAACACGCTTCAGGAATTTTCGATGAGGTTGTGGTTTTAGACAAAAGTTACAGTTTTCTATTTTCAGGACAATTTAAGAAAGGCGTGATGAATACTTGCTAACATAGAGACTATATCAGGAAGAATCATTGCGAAAATACGGTGAACAAAACTGTTTGCTTAAAAGAGACACTGTGTTATGGCACACATGTCGTGATCACAACACTTACTTTGTTGTAAATCACATTGGGGCATTGCTTATGCATTTGATATGAACATACTTCTGGAATTTGCGAAAAAAGTTTCGATTTTCTAGTCTTAGAAAGGCGGTCTTAAAATGTTATTCTATTATGATACATTTTACTTGCAAACAAAGGCTATCTATATACATAAATAGGTACATATATAATCTTTGGGACGAATCTTTTGCCTGTTTGTATAAAAAAATATCCAAATAGGTATTAAGCTTTTAGTCTCAAAACCTCAATGGGCCCGAGCCTTTTGTAGGATTATCTAGAAGTACCATGAAAATGGCACTAAAGGAGTATTGTCAAAAGGATGCCACATGGAATGGTTGTCCACTTCCCGACTAACACAATTAAAGAATTTTTTAGGATCCTTATACGTAGGCTACCTTAAAAGAGTGGGAAGCTAAGATCATGAAGAATCAGCAGGACCCAAATCCGCTGCCTCATAGCTGTTATCACTAGCCACTAAAAGACACCTGTGTGCATTAGGCAAAGCTGATGACCCTGACATGACATGGAGCACATACTATGTGACTGCGATGCACAGCTTAGGTTACCCTAAGCCCGGGGACTTTATAGACCTTACTCCCGCCGACATCGTGAAACTTATACAAAATGTTTTCGATGTTGGCGGGGATGGGTGATAAGGAAAGGGCAATTCACTACTTGACATAAAAAAAAAACTATTTTTCAATGTAGATATTAGTATTTCGACTAATGTCATGTTTCTATGTCTGTACTATAAGTGTTTAATATTTTTGTATTCCTTTTTAAAAAAATGCTAGCTTCGAAAAAACAAAATATTTTAAGGGAACTCCACATGAGCAGACGTGGACGTTTGTGGAAAGTTTAATCTACGTATTGATCGGTAGGTAGACGATATGCCCAAGCATTTCATGACCTGGCCAATTCTATGATCCTGGCCACGACATACATACATAGAGATAAATTAAAAAGAATGCTTTTTATATAAATAGTAACCATATTTTATACAAAATATTCTTATAACGGATATTGTCTTGATTATTAGGACTTAAGTACATCGTAAATATACATCGTAATAAAACTGCGCAGAAAACACTAATATCTCATAAATGAATACAGTCACCATTGTAGAGTATTAATTTTTCGCCACGACCGTACTAGGGGAGGTGTCCCCATGATCGCTTCTTATCCACTACGCAAACATTCTTTACAAGGGCTTTTCTCATTCCATTCACTCCTCCAAAGGTTATCTTTTATTATTTCTCCCGGTATCCTCTTTTTATTGCCACTCATATTGACTTTTTATACGGTTCGCGAATAAATGCATTTTGATTTTCGCTTGTGTTCGTAGTTCGTCAGACGTCTAATTAGCATTGGCGTAGGTATTATTAAAATTTTATGTAATAAAGTTTTTAAATTTTACGTCATTTTCTCATGTGTGTCATTAATCCAGTCACACAGCTGATCGTAAAGTGCTTATTTGAAATATATTATAAACTTTCCTTTGTTTGACATTATTGGGAGAAACCGTTAAGCGTGCGTAGAGTATATTGTAATCATTTATTACACGCGGGATAAGCGATAATGATTGGGTTGGATCATAGATTTATAATTACTGACATGGGTTAGATTAGATCATGTTTCATACCACATGTAAATTTTTCTTTTTGGCTTCATGTAAACTACTAGCTTCCACCCGCAATTTTGCCCTCGTGGACATTTTACCCCCTTAGGGGTGGAATTTCCAAAATCCTTTCTTAGAGGATGCCCACTGGATGGATACACTGTATAAGGTATCTATGTGCAAAATTTCAAGTGTCTAGGTTTAGCGGTTTGGGCTGTGCGTTGATATCTCAGTCAATTAGTCAGGACTTTGAATTTTGAATTTATATATATAGATTGTGGTGTTTGAAATATCAATTGGAAAAGCACCGGGATAAATTTTACTTCTCACCTCAATGCACTGACTCAAATTCCTCAACGAAAACCTATATAATCACCACAAAATAACAATCGTTACAGTATCAACTTCTATTCCTAATGTGTTGTCAAACGTGCATATTTTCATTGTAACTTTTATTTTTGTATATACATACTTACCGCAGTCACAATAAGTGTTTCAAGTAAGCTCTTAAACAAACACTACTGAGGGATTGGAAAGTTCTCGGTGGGGTGAAGAAAAACAAAGATAAATCCAACTTAGGTGCCGTAAAAGATTTGTGAGTCCGCCATGTTGATTTCAGCTAATCATGTACGTTGTGGTAAATGGTCTGTTCAAATTACTGCGTTTATTTTAATTTGGAGGCGCTTGCATACAATTTGAATGAAACATGTGTTGGACGGCTTCAACACATTATTCTTATATCTTACGACACATTTTACCGAGAGGGTTTGTTAAGATTAATATTATATTGATATAATAAACGACATGACATGACAATGACAAATATTATATAATAATAATATATTTTCCCAGTCACACCAATTATCTACCCCGAAGTAAGTATCATTAAGAACTTTTGTTACGGATACTAGATAACGGACATTTTTTAATATACACTATTGTGTATATTAAAAAATGTACATATTTTTATAAATAAACTTAAATAAATATATAAACAACCATGACTCACAAACAAAAATTCGTGTTCGTCACACAAATATTTGCCGCTACCAGGATTCGAACCCGGACCGCTTGATGTGTAGGCAGCTATACTGACCACTCCAGCAAGACGGCGTCAAATGCCTATACATAATTTAAAGTACAGTTATACTGTATTGTGAGTCCGACTACTTTTAGTCCGCTAAATTCTAATTTATCTATGGATCCGATGCATTTTAATATGTCTCATTTCGAGCGTCAATAGATTATGCTAGCTTAATGATCGAAATTATTTAACAAAACTGTCATAATTTACTCAAACAATATTACCATGAAAACTTATATTTAGTAGTTTTACAAAAATTATGTTAGTACTGCATTAAGATCAGTTTTTATTTTCATAAATAGTGACTTTGTAAGTCCTGTTGAATCATACATTGATATTTTCCTTGCACTCTAAAATACAACATGTTTATAAAATACACACAGCCTTTTTTATAATTGCAACAAACCTAGTAACACAAAATTACACAAGTTGACCAAAACGATTGCATTCCAAACGTTCAGAGTTACTCGTCTACGATTCCTGCCGTCTCCCGTGTCCCTCGGGAACGATTAAACATGTAAAAGTACCAGGATAACAAAGTACCTGGGAGATGTTCTCGGAAAAAGATGCCGATTAGCACGTACCAGCCACTGCCGAGACACGTTGGCAGAAACTTAACGAGCATTTGAATTGGTGTCTCTGAGACGATTGTTTAGTTACATTGTGTGGCGATTTTCATTTTGTTTTTATCTTAAAGAAAAAACTTTGTATGCCTTTTTATAAATATGGAGGAGTGTGAAATTTAGCATAATTAAAGTACATATTATTGAGAAGTGCAGAAAAATAAATTTCATGTAGGTATAATATTTCTTACATTGAATGTGACTGAATAAAAGAGTCGCCAATTTTTGCTGATAAATCGATGTCTAGTTTAAATTTAATATATGTTGCCTGGTTGTGGAAAAACTTTAAACTAATTAGGTGACCTATTACCGACAACTTGACAGCTTGAACCTACTTGTGTGTACAGATTTCATCTTTGTCAATTATTGACCATAATTAGCCTTTACAAGATGCTCGCTATATAGCTAGTGGACCAACCAAGATTCCGTGACGCCGGGAATCTGCGGCCAACAACAACGGAATTTAAGTGAGGAAAACATGGAACTCATTTTCTCGTAAACTTGACAAACAGATCCACCTCTTCATGTTATTATGCAATTTATTTTTGTGCCATCTCTATTTCATATTTTCCACAATACTTAGCTTAAATTTTGTTCCCCGCCGCATAATACAAACAAAATGAGACGGTTAGGTGTAAAAGTTTCGACATTGTCTGGCTCGTTTCCAAGACTGTGAAGCTAGTTATTAATACCCACAATTTTTCCTATACCTTTGTACAGTTGAAAGCATACCACGAGTTATATTTTGCGTTTTGCACACGATGGCACGAGTCACGCTTGTATTTGTGGATGCTTGTACTGTTGTCATCTATTTTCACAACGTTAACAGTTTCAGGTGACCAAATTTTTGTGTCAGCATATTATATCATCTAAATTAAAACAAAACCTTCTTATGAATAGGGAAATCTTTAAGATTTTTATTTATGGTAGCAATTTAAATAGAATCAAATTGTCTTTCAATTTATTTATTCACTAGCGCTCCGCCTGGGACTCCGTTCGCGTGGGGTTTTTAAAACAAATATAGGTTATCTCGATGAATTGACTCCAACAAAAAAAATCTATTTCAATCAATGGTTTTTGAGATTAGCGCGTTCAACCTAACAAACTCTTCAGCTTTATAATATCAAAATAATAAAGTATAGATATTCATTTCTTTGCATTATCGTTGTAGGTACGATCGACCAAATAGAATCCTATACAGATGGTAGAACTTTTTCACAATCAATCTGACTTTTATTGACATACCAAATGCAGCCGTGCTTCATAAGGCACGTTGAGCTGGTGGTAAAAATCATATGCCAAAACCTATAGCAGTGCTGACGATATCTAGTAATACTGCACCGACCCCAAATATATGGAGAGCAGGGTAGGAGAAAGAAAAAGAACAAATAAATAAATAATAAAAACGTTTATTTCCAAAAATGTACAACAGTAACAGATTATCAATAGAGACCAAACTAGGTAATCCTGTCGCGAGCACGTCAAAATTGTCACATTTTGTGTATTTTTCAGACCTAAATTTGAGGCGATGTGAACACACTTTGCAAAGAAATTATATATTATAGAAGAATTATTTCTTTATTAAAACCTAAAGAGAGATATTTTAATTAACACTTTTAGTGTTTTAAAGCAAGGTGAATCTTATCAGCTATCTTTCAGATGAAATACAATTGCAATTTTGTAAATTTTTGATGTTTAATTATTAAAATTGTTGTTCATTTTATACCTAATAAAAAATAACAAATTATTATTCGACAAAGTAATACAAATATCAGCTCGGTTTCAGTATAATTTTACAATTTGTCATCAATATATTTCTTGACTTAAGGAAGATTCAAATTATTAATTTAAAGGATTTTCTTAGCTGTTCCTTTTTGTTGGCAAGAAGAGAAATAAAAGCGTTAAACCACAATCATTCTTTTTTAATGAATTAACGACTTTTGTTTGCGAACAACAATTAAAATAATTAAAACTGTAATTATGGCGGCCATCAATTCGATCTCGGAGGAGACGTTAGTGTTTTTATGGTCGTTTTCTTGTAATAAATGACAAGTTTATCTGATAATGCATTAATAAAGGAGAGGATGGCGATTTTAGAATTTCGGGGTGGTGGAAAACTTAAAACCGTAAAATCATTACTATATTGAAGCCAGCCCATAAAACTGACTAGTAAATTGACTGAAGTCAACATGAAATTTACGTGTAATATATACATGATAGAATTGATGAGAGATATGTTAAATATCTGATTAAATTTATTCATTGCATAATTAATGCAATACAAACAAAAACGGACGAGATGAATGAGAGTCTGTTTCATCGTATTCTAATATTTAATAACAGTGTTTCGGCCGAGAGGCCCACTGCTGGACATAGGCCTCCCTCAAAGATCTCCAAACCTATCCGCGGTTTCTTTCCCTGCACTGGGCACATCCAGCGACTTCCTGCGACATTACCAGATCGCCGGTCCACCTTGTGGGGTCTACCAATGCTGCGTTTCTCGGTACGCAGCTGCCAATCCAGGATCTTACCACCCAACAGCCATCAGTCTTCGTTGCAATATGCTCTGCGGCGTGCACTCGATTTAAGTCTAAATTGACACATCTTGTGGATTTGCAGACCTAAAGAAATTGAAATAACATATTAAAAAGAGATTCTAAAAAAAATATAAATTGGTAAATTTTAATATAGATTTTTACAATGTATTTGAAATTAAACTCATTTAATATACTTATAATATTAAAATACATATTATATAATGCTAGATATAGCAATGATATTATAACATATTCTCAATAATTATTTGAAAAATGGTCTAAATTCGAGCTCGCGGCCATATTTCTATCGTACACCATGGGTTTTCCCAGCTAGTGGACCTATTACTTTGCGAGCAATGTCTATGTGTATGGGGTCACATAGAAATGTGTATCTAAAAACAATACAGTAAAAAAAATATTATTGGGACTTCGATGAATGCGCGCTCTTAACGCATTCTTATCATGAAAATGTTTTGTTACGACTTTTATTATAGAGAAAAATGTATAACCTTTATTAAAGCAATAATCTATATTGTCTTAACAAACTTTAGCAGGCAATTCAGAGACAAACTTACGTTATTAACGGCAAATATGGCCACGTTCTCTCCTTATTTGCCTAGTCTCATTATACACGTGCCCAAAACTTGCTAGACTTTACAAAATTCGCGGCCGTAAAATCGCACCCGTATTCTTAATACAACAATAATTGTCGAGTGCAGCCCTCATCTGACTTTTAATTGATCCTTGAGGGTGAATAAGCGGATATCTCAAGTTTAAAGATAAAATGCGGTATCTAAACTTTCTCTATTACAGTTTAAGAAAGCATTCTGTGTGGCCGATAGCGGAATTTTCATTGCGCGCCGCGCGTAAACGCGGAACGCTTTTAAAATAATTGTCAATGAACAATGAACTTTATAATCGTTGTGGGACAGATAAAAGTGTTCTAAAAGAAGCGGGCTGAGCAGGCACAATACTGGTCAAAAATAAAGTTTTTAACATATTTTTTACCATAACTTTAAACCGTTTTCCTCGTTATAAGTTCAACCATGTCTACACATTGAGTAAGCATAGTCGTCTCGGCTATCTGCAGACCATTTAGGAAAGCCTAGCCAAGCCTAGGCGTGAATAATAGTACCTATTAAAAATTTAAAGTCACTTTCAATCATGTAAATATTTCGGCTTATATTATAGTAGTACTTCTAATCCTTTCTCAATTGTAAGCGTGTTAAAACAATAACGGCGCCGTGTTTACAATAAAACGTTTAGTTTAACAACAAACTTCCATATTTTATCGCGATCGTTATCGTAAAGGCACCCCCAAATTGTGTCGTTTAAAAGTTGCGCGCCTCTGCCCCTCGCAACCCGTCTACAAGATTTCATTACGAAATTAAACTTAGCGTAGCAAATAGTCATAATATTTTCTTAGTTTGTTTATCTCTGTACTGCAATTTCGCGATTAATACCTACAGTGTTAAATTTGACTCAGTGACAGATTCATTCTTTTTAGAGAAAAAAAATATGCAAGACGTAACAAATCTGAAAACTTATCTATCTAAAATATAAAAATATTTCAGTTTTCACGACCACGTCAAATGACAGTAATGTTCAGTTTAGTTAGAAGACATAATTGAACAAGGGCGTATCCACCGAAGCTATTCGGAGAGGTGCGTACTGGCTGGACTATAGCGGAGGTGTGTGCTGGTTAGAGCCACAGTAAAAACATAATCGCTTAAAATTATGCGTTAATATCTTACAAATTGTATTACATTGCGGATGTGCTTAACTTTCATTAATTCGTAGTCCTTATCAATAGTGTATATTACGGCATGCTCAACTAGAACCATGTTATGAAGTACGGCCGCTGATGGCGTCACTCGGACTTCATATGAACTCAGCGATTTGACCGATCTCCTTTGCGGCTGTGCTTAACTTTCATTGCTTCGCAGTCCTTAAGACGCGCGCAATGAATAGTGTATATTACGGCATGCTCAACTAGAACCATGTTAAGTAGTACGGCCGCTGATCGCGACACTCGGTCTTCCTATGAACTCAGCGATTTCAGCGATCTCCTTAGATTGATATATCTGTGGTTAGAGCGGAACTGAGCTGCGTAGGTTGAGCATTGGATATGAACACACATTTTACAAGGTAGTAGACCTGTATGTAGAGTCGTCTAGGAAGGCCTTTTCTGTTTCATCCGTGAAATAGTTATAGGAGATTACGGGTAATTGAAACAACGATTATACTGAAGAAATTATTGTGTACTATATTCTTCTCGTCACTAAGAAGGTATACGTCCGTTGCCTAGCGCTGCTCAACAGAAAGTGAAGCTCAAACTAGTGTAAAATTACCAAAGAAAAGATGGCGCTTCAACCACTGACAAAGTCATCGTAGACATAAAGCCACAGACATGACCATAAAGAATATTATACCACAAACTAATATTTAATAGATTAATTTTTGCAAATTAATAAATAAAAATCAACACGCCCCCTCAAAAATTAATCGACTGGTCATTTATACAAACTTAATCATAAGTTAACAATCAAATCCTAAACAGATCGTACACCTTCTATGTGCTCACTGGGATACATTATTATGGTCCAACATTTGTTGCTAGGATTAGGGAAACCCAGAAAAACCTAACCATCAGAGCTTTAACTGGGGGAGATATGTTAATTAAATACGTATCTGTTACAACGACAGATATACCCCAAAAAGATTTGCTTTGTTTCGCACTTGTAGCAATGCTCAGGTCTAAAAATGTTTAATTTCTCAAAAGAAAATACATTTACTTATTATTAAAAATAATAATAATAATTTAGTATTAAACTATGCCAATGATCGAGTCATTTCTGTAAGTGTACGATTTATGCGCTCTGATACACTGTTTTATTGTGGTTTGTATGGCATAGTCATACATACCTAATACCTTTGCCAAAACAATAAGTCTTGAAATAAATTTACAGATAAAGAATGCAACTCATCTCTAAGCATCTGATGACGAACAGCCAGATTAACATTTTACAGTATCATGTTTTACTTTTCTAATTTTACTAGGGCTAACATGTATAGATAATATCAGATTTTCAATTATCTGATTTTAATACGTCAGAGTTTTGAGACTTATTTGACACTGATTTCGATTTTAAATGAATATCAGTTTTGTCACGAGAATTTAGTGTATTCTCTTCAGGCTTCTGCGCAGACCTGTATTGGAAAATAGCCTTGTCTACAATAACATCTCTGACTTTAGTTTTCAGATCCCCAAACTTAATAACCGTTAGGGTTTACTCTTCCATGATTTAATATCAAATTATGGTTTCCTAGACTTATTTAACACTGATTTCGAATTAACATTCATATCAGTTTTGTCACGAGAATTTAATATATTCTCTTCAGGCTTCAGAAAAGGCCTGGATTGCAAAAAAAAATAGTATCTTCTACAAAAAAACATCTGTGATTAATACAATATACATGTACCTTTTGTTACCAGGTTCCTAAACTTTACAACCGTTTGGTTCATGCCCTATTACCCTTCCATGATTTACTTTCAAGTTTTGATTTACTCGTTTTATTAAGAACAAAAGCGGTTGAGCCAAAAGAAACTTTTTTTTTTTTTTTTTTTTTTATGCCACATTTTGAATGGTATGTATTTGTGAAACTTTTAAAGCTGATGTTGTAAATAAACCACAGGCAAAACTGCATGACTCCAAAACATTTTATTTTATTGACCACCATTTAACAATAAACAAGTTTTTTTTTTTTTTTTTTTAAGTGACAGGCAGTAACCATCTGCTCATTAACACAATTTAATTGTAAAGTTTGAGAAACTGTCAAAAGATATGTTATAGGTACCTTTCTCGACACAGTAACTTTTTATTTCAGTAAATCAGCATGAACAAAACACATAGACCCATATAAATTTAGACTTTAATGTCTAACATACTGAAAATAAAACTTTAGTAAATAATTAGCCACTGGGCATCTTCCGCGTCGCATAACGTACGGCGCAGTGTTCAGTAGCCATCCTGTAAAGCACTGAAATCCAACAACTTTCAGGTCAGAAAGAAGTCTTCCTTTAGGAACGTCTGCAGGCGTCGGTAAACTTACCAAAAATGAGTTAAAATTAACTCTGTGATGAGCCTCTAAACGTACACCAAACAAATATTCCCGCCATATCAGAATGAAGATTAACTAAGTACTTTAGAATTTAATTTCACAAAATCTTTGAACATAGAAACTGCTGATTTACATGTTAGCAAGTATGTTACACAGTAATGAGTATACTCATCAACAAAAAGAACGATGTTATTTTTGCTGTCAATGGTTGAAGGAGTTATAGGGCCGCAAATATCAGAATATCTATCTCGCTGACCTGGCCACGCGTTGCTGTGGTAATTCGATATTAACGTCCTCAATTAAACATTTAATTTGCAATAAAAAATGTAGGTCTACTAATTGCAAAAAAAAACTATTCTATAACTTAAGTTGGACCAAGCAAAACACTATTGCAAAATTTTATCAAAATCGGTTCTGTAATTTCGAAGTTCATCGCGGTCAAACACTGACAAGGAATTTTAATGTAACTTTTATACTTGTTTAGATTGATTAAATGGCAGTCGACTCTGTTTCCTATGTATACATGCTTCACATAACTTATTGTTAGGTGCTACTCTATTAATTTTATCTACATCCTCGATTAATAATTTTATTTTATTTCTAATTTTTTTTTTACTCATTATGTCTTGAATGCTGTAGCCATAATTAATAACTATTGTTATCACTACTGCACGTATGAGAAACAGAATCACTACGATTCACAAAAGCTACAAAGTCAATAGCAATTGAATTGTTAAAAGGTTACCTTGCATAATGATCTTACTGTCCTTGTTAATTTCGGCTCCCTGGCGTCCAAAAACAACCTTGTATCCAGTTCACTGTATCTTGGAGACTGACTGCAAGTTATATGGTTTCCCAAATTAGTAGTAAGCTGCTGCAAAATTTCAGCTTCGCCAATTACTAACGGAATCTGCATATTGTTGTAGGATTTGTAAAAAATGTGTTTTTAAACTCGCTCTTGAATCTAGAACAAAATATATTTAATTAGTATTAGAATCAAGTAATATCATTCACACTATAAACAGATTATTAAACAATACTGTCCTTGTTATTGGGTTTCCATTGTATCCGCAGTAGATTTGTAGCCGCTACTGCAGTTGCCAGCTTCGTTATATATTTATTATAGCTAACGGTGATTTTTCTTGACACGATTGCGGCGACTACAATTATCACACACAATACAACTTCGAAAATCTTATGCATCGTATTTCCTGAAATAAAATTCTTCTCCGCTTGTTGCTTGTAGTAAAAACGTTTAAGGTGTAGTTTTCTTTGTAGTTATACGCAATATTTTTTTTTTTAACTCTCAACGTCACTCCGTAGTTTTCACAATGCAGAAATCCAATTGTTCTTTTTATTAGTTTCTAAGGCAGTTGTTACACCTTATTCGTATAAATCGGTAGGATCGATTTTCAATCGTGAATTTAAAAAATGCACCACTAATCTATTTCACAGTCGCACTTTTTAGCTTTTTTTTTTATTCTCTTTGCGGTACTTTATAACTACACTAACAATTAGTAATTAGTCTCAAAGTGATTTCTTACGAAACTTTCACATTATATAACGTTCACTGTTAAACTCTTGAATATTTCTTATTACGCGACTTCATTTCGATTTTTATTCACGACAATTTTAAATTCACTGTTACCGTACTTTTAATACACTAATCGTTACGTAGTCTGGGCCCATAACCTATAGGAGATTACGGGTAATTGAAACAACGATTATACTGAAGAAATTATTGTGTAATATATTCTTCTCGTCACTAAGAAGGTATACGTCCGTTGCCTAGCGCTGCTCAACAGAAAGTGAAGCTCAAACTAGTGTAAAATTACCAAAGAAAAGATGGCGCTTCAACCACTGACAAAGTCATCGTAGACATAAAGCCACAGACATGACCATAAAGAATATTATACCACAAACTAATATTTAATAGATTAATTTTTGCAAATTAATAAATAAAAATCAACAATAGTTTGCTGTGTTTCGGATTGAAGGGAAAGGTGGCCAGTTTGATTACCGGGCATGGAAGGCATTTCATCTTAGGCCTCAGGATGACAGCTCACCTATAATACCAAGTGATTTTTTCCTTGTTATTGCAGTTGTTAAGAGGCGATGGTATCCATTTACCTCCAGGAGGGCCGTCAGCTTGTCTGGCATCTAGTTATGTAAAAAAAAAACAAATTAATAAATATGTTTCTTTATTGACTAATTACTAGTACACAATACCTCGTTAACAATATAAAATAATTACATAAGTGAAATTACAGGTTTAGGTTTGAATGAACGCTGAACAAACTTTAGCGCGATTTGACAGGAAAGGTAGACGTCTTAATCATTTCGCTATTACAAAAAAAAAGCTTTTTTTTACTTGAAGAATAGGTAACTTCTCTTCACATCTTTTCGTATCCGCCTCTGTAAACTCCGGGCACCCTTAAACACAGTGACTGGTTATCTTATCACCTAAGGTCCACTTGCATCAACTACAGTTAAGCTAGGGTTACTCATTTAACCCTGTGTTAGTTACTAACTCAGAGTTAAAACGATAACTTGTCTTGCACCATTACGAGTTACATGTTAACACCGGGTTAAAAGTTTAAATATTTAACCCAGGCAATACGGCGGGTTAAATTCGCAACACAATAAGGCTGTTAACACTATTTTTTAAGGCGAAGAACTTTCATAACACGGTGATAGCTAGTCGAGTGAACTTAAAACGAGCTCTTACACGAACCAAACCGAGCACCAATTTGTATTCACCCAGAGAACAAACCAAAACAGTAATCTACATTGAAAAAATCATTTAGAGCAACTTCCTAATATGCTTACACCACCTTTATCAATAGAAAACACATAAATCGCCAAATAACTAATTGTTTCCCTCGCCGATTACTAGCTGTTATTTATTTGTTTTCCACGGGAACTAATCGTTAAGCTGTTTCCTAAGCAGTTATGTCGAAGTGATATCAATGGCTTTAATAATACTTATGGTAGAAACGTAAATATATTGTTATTGGCAATTTATGGCTCTATCAGAAACATTAGTTGTTTAACGTGACAGCACTAACTCTACTCGTCATTTTAGTGTCTCGCCATACACAAATAAACCTTTTGCAGAATTATTAGTTCAATAAAAAATATTTTTGTCAATAATTATAACTTGTATACACAAATTGAATAAAGTAGTATAGTTGTAGCCTGGAATATATGATAACTTATCAGTATCTTCTAAGTTATAATCTACAACATAAGTTTTTGTAGTATATAAGTTACCGTAAATGTGATTACTATGGTTATTATTAATAGTAACCAGTAATTATTAATTCCTACCTCGTGATTTGGTAAATGTGATGATAACTGTAAAAAAATAACCCTAACCTACCCATCATCACTCAGCCATGTAGGTGCATAAAACACTACTCTCCCAAAAACATTGCACTTCGCCTTGTCATAAAAAAAACCCTAACCTACCCATTACTCAGCGACAGGGTTCGAAAGAATAATTATCAATAAAGTTTGATAAAAACCGGTAAAAGTAAATAATTAATTACTTTTGCCTTCAATTATTTTGGTAATTACATATTAATAATTATTGGTTAATTTTCAATTAATCACACTCACCGTAACATATAATATTTCCACGCTCACACCAATTATCTAGCCCAAAGTAAGTATCATTAAGAACTTGTGTTATGGATACTAGATACCGGACAATTTTTATTTTTAGATATTTTTATAAATAAACGTAAATAAATGTTTACCGCCTTAACCATGACTCGTCAACAAATATTCGTGTTCGTCACACAAACATTTGCCGCTACCAGGACTCAAACCTGGACCGCTTGACGTGTAGGCAGCTATACTGACCACTCCACCAAGACGGCGTCAATATATAGATGTATAATTGTATAATTTAGCAGCAACATCTAATCTATATGTTTAAATACTGTCGTGGCTAATAATGTGGGTGCCAAAGTGCCAAAATTCTGTGACTCTATTTACTATCAGCAAGCCGTATAGTTGTTTGCCATCCACAGAAAAATATGAGGTAAAATGCCCAGTTCCCCTTTCTTCTTCATTCCTTTCAGGGCATGGTGAAAGAGAGCTTTTACCTTCTATCGTCGGACTTTACACCGGGTGTGATAAAGGCGATTTCAATCGTTTTGCACATGCATTGGTTTCTATAAAGATAGACCCTTCTCTCACAAAAAGAAACTGTCTACCGTCTCATAAAAAATATCAGAAGCCGTAACTGCAAATCGGAAGCCAATTAAAAGAATAGCAGAGTGAAATTGCATCGGCCGTCCCCGACTAATCGCCGTCTATTGTCCCGTAAGCCACTATCCAGCCTGCTTTTGTCACGCAACGACCCGGCTCAGCACTAAAAAGTGGGCAATTAATAAAACATAGGAGCGGCAAACACAGCCCGAGCCAATAATAGGCTCTTCCTCGCTAAAATTCCAGCTATATTCCAACGGTGCCATTTCTGACCGTTTCCCGTAGAAAATGGAAACGCCCCAAAGTTCCTTTCGGCGAGATAGTGGAACTACAAAACGCAAACGACGCGAACGTGACAATGACAGCTAAACCGAAGGAGAGTTACAATTGTGTGAGCCTAACACACGATTATCTTCGAAGCCAGCGCGGATCACAGTCGTCTGTGTGTGTGAGGCCTTACGATCGACTTTTGTCCGTAGGAAGTACAACGTGGTACAGTGGATTGTCCACAATCGGACGTCCGTATACCAGTTTCACACAAGCAAATCATTACCCATACCTTCATGGAGATGTCTGCTCTCTTCCCATACCAGTTTTACTCCTTTTGTGTCTCCCGTGGAGGCATACACGGCCGGTTTCTGACGACGTTATTTTTTAATCAAATATATCCGTGGACCGGGTGACGGACGATAGGGTCACAGCGACAATGAAAAACTAAAAGGAAAAAGTGCAGGTCTTTTAAGCAAATACAGGCGAGACCAAGTTGATTGGTTTTGTTAGCCTGCCTGTTGATTGGTACGGACGTAAACAATACGCTTCCAATGTTTAAGTTGCGACAATTGAGACTTTTGATATGTTTTCAGTGTGAACAACGCTTTGTGCGGCCGCTTGTTTTCGAATTGGTCGATGATGCTTGAAAGTTTTTTTGGGGTTGATGTTGACTTTAAACTAACACATTGAAAAAGTCCAACTCCATTGCACTCAGCAGAGTTCTGTATACTTTATGCATCCAGATATATGGCAATCATTATTAGTTTGACAATAAATTTGTAGACAATACATATACTAAACATATGATAATACTTGCTGTCCAGGCCACGCGTTGCTGTGGTAATTTCATACTAATGTCCTATAACATTGATTTAACAGTAAAATAAAATGAGGACTACTTATCAAGATAAAAACTATCTCAAATTGAAATAAAACACACTTAAAAAAAGTTGAAATCAGATTGATAGTTTCGGAGTACATCCTGGACAAACATCGTGACACGGGAATTATATTTAATAGATTAGATAGGTGACGTATTATTTAAAGCACGGGCTAGAACATGGCTAGAACGTCAAGTCTTTTCATCACAATGATTGCAAATAGTTAATCTGAAAACTGGATTTGACAATTTTACATTTCATTTTCACCTCCTTCAAAAACGTATCTGCACGTAAAACTAGTACAAATGTATGTTACTTTAATATTTATAAAAATAAATCATAAATATTTCTACAAATATAAATATTGATTTCATTTAGTTGACGCCGTCGTGGTGGAGTGGTCAGTACAGCTGGCTACACATCAAGCGGTCCGGGTTCGAATCCTGGTAGCGGCAAATTTTTGTGTGACGAACACGAATGTTTGTTTGCGAGTCATGGTTGTTTATATATTTATTTAAGTTTATTTATAAAAATATATAAAATTATTATGTATATAAAAAAAATGTCCGTTATCTAGTATCCGTAACACAAGTTCTTAACGATACTTACTTCGGGCTAGATAATTGGTGTGAGCGTGGAGATATATATTATATTATATTATTATTATTATATTTATAAAGTTGCTTCCGGCCTCCTTCAGAGTTGTCTATAGTATAAGCTTGCAATAACAGTGCCCGTCTATTCTTAATCTCATAGTCCTCTGATACTGTTTCTCACTGACAGAAATACAACTAAAGGGTAATGTTACTTGACTAGGGTTACCTATAAGCTGAAGGTGTTTAAAAAGAATAGGCACTCCAATTTTCGGCGACTAATCCAAATCCTGCATCTCCGATTACTTCAATTAAAATGCCATTTCAGCTAACAACTTGTATCACAGTTTTAAGCTCGCTTATGTTCGAAAGCACCATAAAACTCCTTTGTTTTTCTGGTGAACGTCGTGTGAATCTTCCAACTCCTTAATACGGCTGTAGATTATTCTGTCCGAGTGAGCCGGGACGTAAATCAGGCGGTACCCTCGACCATTAGCGCTCGTCTATGCCAAAGCTTCTTTGGAGAGGTTGTATGTGAGTTATAGGGGCATTACCTATCGGTAACTATGTACCTATGTAGTATACAAAAATAATAAAAAATATGTGAAGTGGGGAAAATCCAAGATTTCGAGCCATAGGTAAAAAAATAGTTACTTGTTCAACAAGTGAGCAAAGTTATTTTTGCTGCGAGTGCAGACTTTAAATCACGAACCAGCGAAGTAGTCTAGAATTGAGTGCAGTGAGTGATTTAAAGGCACGAGACAAAAAAAAATGCTCTCGTGTGCAATATACAACTTTTCACCTCTCCAGCGAGAAAATTGTTAAAGGTGATAAAAAAAAGATAATATTTAAAGATATGTTTATACATTAAAATAAGTGTTGAAAATGAAAACTAAAATCACTTCCATTGTGTAGATTGAACGTTACAGTCTTGTTCGGAGCTCGCAGCAAAAACAGTTTTTGCTTCGAGATTTTACAAAGCAAAAGAGCTCTTTTAGTGCTGGAGAGGTGAAAGATATTTTATTCCACACCTGACCAGAAAGTGAGATTTTCCCAGCGCAACACTTTGTTATTACCTCGTGCGGTAAAAAAGAAAGCCTCGTCGCCAGTGAATGTATTTATATGCGTTCACTGCTCGTTGCATATTAGTTCAATACCTGCGATCTGAGACATTCTTTGTTTTACCGCCTTATTTAATAAATGTCCTATTTTTTTAATTAAGTGTGATTCAAGAAATAAATTTATAATACTAAATTGAATACGGTAGGTATTTATAGACAATATTTCATACATAAGTTCATAAAAACGTGATAAAAACAAGTAGAGTAATAACCTTGTTCGTCACACAGATATTTAACCCTACTAGTGCTTTAATGGGTAAAAGCATCCAAGGTATGAGCTCAAAAATATTTATCATAACGCAATTCGAGATAGTACATTGAAGAAAATATTACACTCATACTTAATCAGTAAGGCATATTACGAGATCCACGATTTCATAAAACATGGGCAAAATATTTAATTTAACATAATTTTGGTTTAATTTAATATTTGAATTTGATATTACGTAACTTGCCAGTTACATAATATCAAATTCAAATATTAGACACAAATAGTATTAGTAGGGGAGGCCAAGCGGGGATTTTGTATGTGATCTGAACTACGAATAGTACCTACCTGGCTATTAAATTGTATAAACTTGTAGTTGTCATAGAAATATTTGTACGCCTTTTGGTTAACAAAGTTGCACAGTATATTATTGTATAACATCTTGTATTTACCTTTTTGTGACATATTATATGAGATATATTCTATTTAAAACTTTTGTCAATAGTCAGAATATTGTATAAAGAGGTTTAATTAACCTTAATAGTCTTCGACCGCGATAGATTACAACATTTCTTAAAGTACAAAAGAAAGAGTTCCTGAATTATTCTTTGTATTTAAAATTTTCACCATAAATAAAACTGACCAGGGTCCAAAATTTAATATTTCTTGCACACCCTTCCAAAACAATCCGGAATTAAATATCATATTTCGCTAATATCTTTATGCGGCTGAATTAATAGGGGCTTTTAATACAGCCGTAGATTATTTTTGTATCAAAATTATGCACACTCGAGCGGCTGGACAGACTTGAATAAATTTATACTGCCCGAGAATTCCGGGACTCTCATTACTGGGTATTTATGTGAGAGATAAAAATATTAGGGACACGCTTAATCGGAAACGGATGAACAGGGACGGACAGAGGTGGAAATACTGTTAACGTTTTTAATTACAAAAAGTTTGTAAATGTTTTCTTCCTTACTGTGACTACAAAATGCGTATCTTTAAATTTTGGTTAAAGTGTAGTCTTTTTGTAATTTGTATTATGGTATATTACCAATATTTATATAAATTAATTTAAATATAATTTACCATCTTTTTTATGTTACGCGATGGCAAACAAGCTTGCGGCCCACCTGATGTTAAGTGGTCACTGCCGCCTATAGACACTTGCAATATTAAGTGTTTTTAATTAAATCACTTAACACCGCAAGTGCGTTTGCCATCCTGGGGACTAAGATGATATGCCCTCCATGCCCAGTAATTACACTGGCTACCTTTCCCTTCAATCCGAAACACAGCGAACTGCTTCACGGCAGAAATAAGAAAGGCGGAAAATAAGAAATCTTAATTCTGATCAAAGCATACTAGTATAAACTCATAGCATCGTACTTCAACTTTAATCTATATTTCCAGCTATACAACTTGCAATTTTCGGCTACAACGTAGATAAGAGAGTACAGATGGTTGAAAGAAGTTTTAAGAGTTAGGCACTCGAACTTGGTACTTCATCATGAAGAAGAAACTTCACATTACCTATAGAACATCATAATCTAATAACACTACCTACTTTTAGTGTTGTGTTTCTGTTAGTAAATTGTCACTCCACTAATAGGGATACTAATAAAGGAATATAATCAGTGTACAATCGCCGATACAAATATTTAATCAAAATTGTAAACATAGAAATGTATAAAATTGTCAGTAAAGGTAGTACCAAAAACTACCAATAAATGGCGCTGAACCCGGCTGAATCATGCTATCGTTCACGTCTAAGATTTCTCTAAGACTTATCTTACATGTTTTATCGTTGTTATCCGTTCAGTTATTTGCTTCCTGTGTGAATTATAGTTTCACTACCGGTTTTGGAGTTTTATTGTTGTCTGTCCACGACCTTACGGTTGCACAATCAGAGTTGGTGTGTTGTATTCCACTCTCGATCAATAAATTGTGATTTGTCAATTTCGCAAACTCGAGGAACAAAGTTAGCGTTTTTTGGTAGTCTGATTTTAGCCACATCCTCGACACCGATTTGGTTAAAAACAACAATGACCGCTTGTCTTGTCTTTATAAATATAGGCGATTATATCCACTATTCCTTGCGCCCTCTTCCTAATAATTAGGAAGAGGGCGCAAGGAATAGTGGATATAATCGCCGCGGTTAGAAAAATACACACAATAGGTGTAAGAATTATTCTTACACCTATTGTGTGTATTTTTCTAACCGCGGCCGTCACCGAATGACATTTATCATAACAAACACAAAGTCAGCGCCGGTGCTCTGGACAGTTTTAAACGCCCAAATTAATTTCCCCTGATTTCCTTTAAGAAGTTGTAACTCTCCAAGTGGGGATAATGCGATGATATATAAAAAAAGGTCCCCGTGAGCCAGGGCCCCTAATAAATTATACCCTCGATAACAATGGGATTTTTTCCCGCCTTTGTTGCAACTTTTGATATCACCTGAATACTGCGGGTGAAAACGAAACGGACACTTTAAAATTAGTTACGAATTACTTACAGACATAATAATATAATAATAATAATCGTTTATTTCTCACCATAATCATAACAAATAATATGCTAAAACACAGAATTTGAATAAACTAATAATTATGGCGGACTGATACCTGAACTAGGTAAGACCTGTATCTCAGGTTATCAACCCTCCACCTCTTTATAGTTCTAATTACATTTGTTTTAGCAATAGTTTAAGTAGGTATGACAATTTAAGCTTTGGGATATTCTAAAAACTACATAAAACTGACTAACTGTTAGTTGTATTATGTGTTTCAAAAACCAAGACTAAGACTAACAAGCCATATGCATGTACCTGCTGAAATATTTTTTTGTCGGTATTGAAATCGCGCCACTTGGTTCTATGATGGCACTTCACATGGACGTATTTGGCGAACATTTGTGCTGCATCTCTTTCATTCTGTATATATTATGATAGAGATGCAACACAAATGTTTGCCAAATACGGCCATGTGAAGTGCCAGCATTACAAACCATACGCCGATCGCACTAGGCACAGAACACAGCTGACCAACAAGCAGTCAATTGGTGAGTGTTCTAAGCACGCTTCGCAAATGGCAAACATTGCAATTTCAGCTCGCAAATTACTTCGCCTTTTGTCCTTGATTGACTACTAATCTAATCACGACTCGTGAACAAATGTTCGTGTCCATAATACAATTATTTGTACCGTCAGCATCAAAAGTATATCAACAATTTAGTAACATATCATAGCATATCCAGCGCTTGTGCAATAATAATTGCCACCATAGACTTACAATAACTAACGTTTATAGATTGGCAATAAATTAGGCCAGCCCAAAAAATGCACCAATGTGTAAGTAATGCGTATGTGTGCGTGAAAAATAGTACTGCAGTCTGATAGTTGCTGTCTTTTCTACGTGACTGACAAGCCGATACAGGCCGCCTGCAAGTACGTGAAATGGTCTTATCTGTCTATCTCGTTCTAATATATGTGCTAGTATGCTCTTTCTCTTTCACATTGCCTATCTACAGTTTCCTATATCTATGGTTGCTACCATTATGGATTAAATATTATAATGACAAGGTACTAAAGTGTTAATCCACTTCTGATGCTGACTGTACCTACTGATATTGGAACTAGGTGCTCTTGAGAAGTTACAGCTTTGACCACTCCACTAAAGACAGTGTGATATAAATATTATTATTAAATATTTATCACGCTATATCTTTTCTACTGCACACATCATAAGTGAATGTGTAAAAATAGAAAAGTAGCCACTTCCGTGAATATATCGCGCTCTTTTGTCCCAAACTATAAAAAATAAAGCCCTAATATCGTTAAATGTTCCCATGGGGAGTGACTGGCCAAATGCGCAAAATTCGCCGGACGCCAGGGCTGTCTAAAATAAAGAAAAAAAATCGTAAAGGAGGTTGTGTGCAATTATAATATTACTGTTTTCCACTCCCGACATCGTTGTAGTCCACAACACTATTTTCTCAGTGGTATAGTTTAAGACCCACCATACCACCAGTGGTATGGCCGGTGGCATGGTGGGTCCGCAGCGGTATAAGTGGACTTAAGCTAAGCATATTACCAAATATATTTATGTGAGTATTATTTCTATCATCATCAACAGCTCATATAATGTCCCCACCGAGGGGCTCGAGTCTACCCCGCATTAGGGGTGATTAGGTTTCCTTTGCTGTGCTGTTTTCCTTCACCGTAAAAGCGTCGATAAACGACGCTCTTACGCACTACGCCACCGACGCTTTATTATTATTAGCGCTTTATAGTATTATTTCTATATTTGGCCTATAAATCGGGACTTGAAAACTTCAATAATTTTGCATATGTAACGACAAATGTCAACTGACGCATGCACAGACGGATTCTTTGCGTAAGAAAGCTTCGTCGTTGTTACGGCGCATACGCAATAGCACCAATGGCATCTTAAAGTGGGGAGACCCTCGATCGCTCGAAGCCACATCACTCCAAAATATGCCTAAATCGTTCCGTGTGTTCGAAGTCTCACGTGACTTGAATGGAGTGACGAAAAATTTCGAATGTACAAATTTATCACTCCATCGCCCCGAACTCCGAATCCGCGCGCTCTTGTGTTGACTATCCCACGTCCATTTTGTGACGAGTTATAAGTTGCTGCGTAGAATGAAAGTAAATATCGTGTGTTTGCTAAATTTTTGGATGACATCCATATCGCGCAGACTGATGGAAATGGAGTGATCGTGAGTGCCCCATTTTATGGTGATGATTGCTGCCAGAGCAGATTTTTTCCTTCATAAGCAAGCACTGGGTAGTGACTACTGCCATAGGGCTTAATAATAATGTTAAATAATATTAATATCGCTTCTGTTTGTCAATTTTAATTTAATTTAACTAAATTGACAATCTTGTGTATTTTCGCAAGGGGCAGGTAATACACAGTTTTATAATTAGACAAAAGAATAAAATTGGTAATTGATTTTATAAAGAATTTTTATTATATGTCTATTCAAACAGTAAAGGAATAAAATGACATTTTTGCTAATTTTATTCACTTGTAAAATAATGCTATTTTTTCCTGTTTAAATAACTTGTTTACAAAAATATACTCGGTAAATGACAGCCCTACGCAATCGAATGGGCAAACTGCGGACAATTTATATAGCAATAATCCGCGCAGACATTACTCCAGCCGCCTCGATATTATCGGAGGTAAAAACTGGCTAGTTTGAGGCCGAAAAAAACGAGCCTCATTTATCGGCCTCTCGGCACTTCGGCGACACTCGCCCCTGCGATAGATTAGCCGCACTCGGTGTGCACCAACCTTTTTATACATTTTATATTGTGTGACGGTCAGTAAACATTCACAAATCACAACGCTATTTTAGGCTAGACCCAATTTCCGGCTATGCTGTTTTGTCTTAGCCTATGCGTATCATTAATATGTAATTTTTTACATAATGTATAAGTACATAATTATTTTGATTACAAAGCGAAATAATGAACTGTAGAATCCGAATGTGTGTGTAAAATATCAATGTTACATATTTTGGTAGTTAGGTAATTATTATTTATTTTCGTTAGGATCATGGTGTCCGATTTGGCGTCGTATAAAATGGATAGATCTAAAATAAAGTTCGTTAATTTATATCTTCAATTGTAACTTACAAATAATAAAAATAATTAAAGTGCAGCTTTTTAATATTTCCCATCCTATCTTAATCACAAACTCTTATTGTTGAGTCTGGTCTTCGTCTTCATATCATATATATGTATTTCTAATTGACATGTCTTTATAGTTAAGTAGAGTAGAGGTACTCTAGACTCTTAACATAGGTATTTGTTGAACTGTGTCCTTCTTTATGTTAACATTTTTATTTTCATTTTATTTCATTTAAAATACTTACAAAATTATTTTTCTAAATATAAAATTTTTACAATGTATAACACAAATAAATATAACATTTAAAAATACAAAAATGCAGTTCCCCATCGGCAGCAAGATCAGGGTCCCGGCTACCGGTGGTTATGGATCCAGAGACAGGAACCTTCTCACTATACGGGCCGTGTCTAGAAGTACTGCCTTCTGCATCTGACTCTTGATCCAACCACCTAACGCGAGCCTCTTAAGGTGTTTATCGAGGCTCTTGGCTATCAGACCATGGGCAGATATGACTATCGGAACAACAATTGCTGAATCGATGTCCCACATGCCAACAACCTCGTGAGCCAAATCAAGATATTTGTTTTCTTTATCTTTTTCAGCTTTGACAAGGTTGTCGTCATGGGGAACAGCGACATCAACAATTATTGCGAGGCATTCGTGTCGATCAATCAATACAATATCGGGTCTGTTAGCTACAATAGTCCTGTCTGTAATGATAGATCGATCCCAAAACAATGTGGCATGGCTATTTTCAAGAAACTGTTCTGGGGCATACCTGTAGTAAGGCACCTCGGATTCCACAAGATTGTATTTCAAAGCAAGTTGTTGGTGTATTATCCTGGCCACTTGGTTATGTCTATGCAAATATTGGCCATTTGCGAGACGAGAATAACCAGAGATTATGTGTCTGAGGGATTCACCCGGGCATTCATTCACATTTTTATTATTTAATAATAATAATAATAAAAATGTGACTTTTCATTGAACTGAATTTTAACTGAAGTTACCTGAATTTTCAGTTTCAATAAATCAACACGGAAACCGTTGTAAAAAAGAAAGCGTTATTTACAAACGTTTTTGAATTCAAGAGTTTTGTAAACACAGCATTGTCGTGATGTAATTGAAAAATCGCTACTCCGAACTACGAAGGATCAAATATTCACGTGACAATCAAGTGGAAATATCGAAAAACGACGCAAAAACTCGCAGCCTGTTGTTCCACGACGATGTGGCTTTAAAAATTCACGGACTTAATCGCCATTGCGACCAAACAAACGGAATTCGATGAATTGCAGCCGTCTACGATAGTTGCCAATTCGTTCGTTCATTTGCATACATTTAGCGGAGTCAAATTTTAAATGGTCTTCGAGAAATTTTCGCAAAAACAACCATTGCTTACTATAGAGACTGTTCGCTCGCCAATTGTTTATTTATTGACCACTCCACCACGACGCCGCCGTGGTCAGTATAGCTGGCTTCACATCAAGCGGTCCGGGTTCGAATCCTGGTAGCGGCAAATGTTTGTGTGACGAACACGAATGTTTGTTTGCGAGTCATGGTTGTTTATACATTTATTTAAGTATAAAAATATCTAAAATTATTATGTATATTAAAAAAAAATGTCCGTTATCTATATCCGTAACACAAGTTCTTAATGATACTTACTTCGGGCTAGATAATTGGTGTGAGCGTGGAAATATATTATTATTATTATTTATTATTATTATTTATTTATTTATTTTTAAGGGCTTCCAACTAAAATATGTACAAAACAAATTTGCTAAAAACGGTGGATTTGAATAAGCTAATATTATAATGGTTCTACTATTTAATTTGTAAAAATTCAGCGCGGTACTACTATAAAGTTCACTTCTAACTAGTTTGGCCGTGTGATTCCCCCAAAATCAATTTTTAGTTTTCATACACGCTTTTTGTTTTCTACTAATTATAAATTAAAACTAATTAAAACTTGCCTAGCTTGTCGGTATCGTTTTTGAGTGTTTATCAAATGTCTTTGAACATTTTTGTTTAGGTATATGATGTATTGTACCTGTACATGAATTCACTTGGTGTTCGGTGCATTGTATGCTCAGAGTAAACATTGTATGTCACCGAACACCGCGACTGACGTCACCAAGCACGCCGTCGCCGCACGCCTTCGAAAGGCTAGTGTTTTTAGTTAATTATTGCAATTAGTGCACAATCAATTGTCGCCGCGCCCGGGTGCATTCAATAATCATTATCATCTTAGCATAAGTTCGAGCAATAAATAGTTTTTATCATTATCAATCAATTAAGCATTTTATTTTATGCTCATAACCCGAACACTTGGGTTCACTGCGAAAGTAATTTCTATGTCAAAATTATATGTATTGTATTAGGATTTTAAAATAGGAAATTTATGCATGACACATTATTACATATAGAAAACTTTTCAATATGTAATTCCCAATGTTATATCACAATATGGTAATTTTAAATTCCAATTGACACTAGACTACGAAAATAATATTACTCCACCTATAAAGTTTCAGAGAGGTACCAGTAAACCATAAAACTTGAAGATGTCAACTCTGCCAAATCTTCTGCATGGCGATAACGGTTATTTTTCTATAAAAACGTATGCAAACCAATTCCCCGCTAATGCCTGCATCCCGCCGAGGGAGATTTCTGCTTACTCATCAAAACAATAAACAAAGTATCGGGTCCCTATTTTTATTATATTATTATGCACACCCAATGATTTACGCTGCATAACTCCTCGCTCGCTGACACCGAGTTTTATGGAAGAAAAATTGTTGGATAAGTTGGTGGGTTATCAGTATATTATGTTTATATTATTTCGATTTACAGGCCTGTCTATTTAAAGATCTTATAATTACCCAACAGTGTTTTTAAACATCGTATTTTTACTTGCGTTTTTGTGTTCTTGACAACCTTTTTTACTTTCTCGTATACTAGTATAGAGGAAGTCTTGTAATCGTCAAAAAATTCGACCTCGAGATTTTGACGGATTTGCATGTTTAGGACCTCCCTGAGTCCGAAAATACCGTTTTTGGAATTATATCTGTGTGTGTGTGTGTGTCTGTGCCTTAGTACGATAACTTGAGTATGCTTTAGCGCTTTAGCTTATTGCAACCAAATTTAACATGTATGTATGACATCAAAATATAAGGTTTCTATCAACTTTTGAGTCGTTTCCGATACACGAGAAAGTCAAGGGGAGACCACTCCCGATTTTTATAAAAAGTTCGAGTAAATGACTCCATTCCACCTGATTGAAAGCAGAAATGGAGTCCAAATGCGAAGATAGCTAGTTCGAGAGATAAACCACCACGCTAGCCACCCTCGCCTTGCTGACCTGCAAGGTGCTTCTTGACGGCTCTTTTGAATTGCTCAGGATTGTGAGAGGAAGAGAAAACATGTGCTGGCAGTGAATTCCATTTCTTGATTGAGCGACATAGAAATGAGTTGCCAAATTTCTTAGTTAGTGTTGGAATGGTAGCCTCAGTTTTTCGGTGGCACCGTAAGCCAGCACAAGTAGTAAAAGGAAGAGCTCCTCAGAGCACTCGCCGTGGTACAGACGGTAGAACGTGAATGACGCAACATCGCGACGCAATTGGAAAGGATTTGAAATGGTCGGTCACCTCCCCATCGCCTATGGTGCGGGTCGCGCGGTGTTGCAACCTATCCAAAACATTAATAAGTACATGGCGGAGTCATCCCACATAAATTAATTCACAAACACTACACCATAGTCAATATGTGTGCCTTGGCCGTTCCGTTGCTAACATAACTATTGTTTAACAACACTAATGAACAGTGAATAAATTGTTCTTCTTACGTCCATATGACGGTAGCGAAATATTTTTTTCACCTTATATTATTTCGCCCATTTGATGGTAGCAAAACGGCCAAGCCACACATTTTGACTATAGCACCAAAGTCAAAATTTGTGCCTATGCCGTTCCGTTGCTAAAAGAACTATTTTTCAACAAAAGTAATGAACAGTGAATAAATTTTTCGTCTTACGTCCATGTGACGGGCGCAAAATAAATTTTTCACCTTATTACTTCGCCCATTTGACGGTAGAAAAACCGCCAAGCCACACATTTTGACTATGGTGTAGAATTTGCTTGCTAGTAGCTGGCTTGTAGAGTTAAGGCGTGTAGAGTTGAAGCTAGGCTCTGCTTAAGATATGATAACATTTTACATGCAAATGTTTTTGCTGAGATATTTTTATTTACATAAACAATAAGAAACAGTACAAATTAGGCGGCCTTATTGCTAATAAGCAATAATGTGTGATTTATAATTTCATATAAATTAACTATAATTTTATATTTTAAAGCCTATTTCAATATGATAATCTCTTGAGGTTTCCAAAAAGAACCACGCGTTTAAACTCGAATGTTTTCCCAAGTAAAGCCGCGAGAGTATCAATCAAGGCGCATTTCCCGTACAAATTTATCATGGGCTTCATTGTAGATTATGTCAAGAAAAAATTGGACGAAATCTTAATGTGGATACGGTCACCAATAACAGAAACAGATTTTATAATTCGCTATTCAATTATATTTCATTTTAATTATAAAAAAGCTGTTATTTTAAATACTTGTCGAATCACACGAGAATTTCTATCAACTTCACATATAACATAAATAGCAATCATTTACAGACACTCAAAACACGCACAATCAAATAATAGTGAATATTTTGCGCTTGGTACCAACCCGCGTAGAAATTTATTTAACCTCAGTAATTAGAGAAGTACTAAATAAGAAATAATAATAATATACGTCTACACTCACACCAATTATCCAGCCCAAATTAAGTATCGTTAAGTACTTGTGTTATGGATACTAGATAACGGACATTTTTTATCTACATAATATGTTTTAGATATTTTTTATAAATAAACATAAATAAATATATAAACAATCATGACTCGTCAACAAATATTCGTGTTCGTCACACAAACATTTGCCACTGACCACTCCACCACGACGGCGTCAGATTATAACTTAAATAACATTAAACATTAAATACCAAGCGCAAAATTTATTTATATCGTACTTTAAATAAAAAAGAATAAAAAAAATTGCAGTCTGTATTAAATGGCCTTACGAACCGTGCCTACAAGCTTTGTAACCCTGAAGATCTTGAGTCCAAGCTCGATAATGATACGGAGGATGTTATGAGTATTTCGATAATTACTAATTAATATTAATTAATAATTACATTATTATTACATATTAAATGTTAATATTGTGCGTGTCTAAACCCTACGTAAATATCCAAGTATTTGTATGTACTTACTTGCATTTTCTGTGCTAAAAATAACTTTTATCATTCATGTGGAAACATTTTGTACGGAAAATTTTGCACCTTAAAGTAAGCAAAACCTTTTGTACCTAAATAACTTTTTAATAGGTTATACACATTTAAAATCGTAATAAACATGTAAATAGCCCTTGGTATAATATTAATAGAAGGTAAGATAAGTGACAAATCGGCAAGAACGCTGTGCAAATAAGTAAATATTAAGTATACATTCAAAAAGGCGCTTCTTAAGTTTTTAGCTATAATATTATAATATCGCATTGTAAGTTATTAAAACAATTAGATCAGGTATGTCCACGCTAATACTTTCAGTGCGTACTTTACCCGATGCAGCGGTGTTTTTAAGGGAAGCTGCATATTGGTTGATTAATGATTACTCTGCAGACATCATGCTTGTTACGAAAACAAGTCTTTTCTTTAATTCCAATTTTATAATATCCTTAAAGCATAAAAAAATATTTTTTTACGATATCATTAATTAAACGTTACAATTAGGTATTAGAAGATGTACAATATCTCCAAATTTAGTTTTTAATACACAATGTTTTAAAATATGTATATTAATCAAAATTCTTATAAAATAAAGATGCATTATATTTATAGAATTAAAAAAAAATATTGAATTTCAAACTAATTATTCTTAAATACAAAACTATACCAAAAATACAACACACACCTAGTAGCCTGAGGACCTGCTTTAATATAACATTGTTAGTATTAAATACAACATTGCAAAACATGTGGCCCGCATGTAGTCATAAGGTGTAGTCATTAGCCCTGAGACGCATGCAGGCCACAGACATTAGGCAACTATGTATTAGTTACTTAATTCCAATAAAAAAATAAAAACCCATAAAACAACACATCCTCAAATAAAAAAGAAATTATATAGCTAAAGAGTTTGTTTGTTTGGTTGAACACGCTAATCTCAGGAACTAGTGATTCAAACGGAAAAAATATTTTTGTGTTGGAGTCCATTTATCGAGAAAGGCTATAGGCTATATTAGTATATAGTCGGTTATTACCGACATAAACGAGAGCGAAGCCTCAGGCGAGCGCTGGTAGTACATAACTATTGACTTCAGGATAATATTATTACGTCAAATAAAAAACTCAATTTATATCTGCCAAGATATCATACGGTATGTTCATCCATATTGCCGAGATCTCTTTTCCCGGATCAGTATAATCTAGACCTCTTTAAGGCCAGAGTGAACAAGCATCTTCTAGGCAAGCAAGCGTGTATCATCTTAGACGTCATCATCGGCTTCCATCGGGTGTAATAATGTGGTCGAAAGCCCCGCCAACAAGTATACATAGGTCATACTAAAAGTTTCCGGAACTGGCCACTTACAATATTTAAAAAGTAATTACAAAATTTGAAAATGGAACTCTTTGGCTGTAGAATGCAGTTTGTTTCATCTGACTGTCAATTGGTTCTACATTATGGCGCCATTTTAAAAATTGCGTGCCTACATTAATACGGATTTAACTCGGGAATATTAAAAAGTGGTTAAGGAAGAAATAATTCATTCACAATTCACAAACATCTTTAAGGAGGAGGTTCTCAATTCGACTACATGTTTTTTTATGTTTGTTACCTCATAACTCTTTACTGGATGCACCGATTTTAAAAATTCTTTCGACCTTTGGAAGCCGGTGCTTGGCCCATTTAAATTTGATCAACATCTGACGAGTAGTTTTTTATTTATCCCTTATAATGCCTATTTAATTGACATCGATGGTATGGTAATCTTATCACTTGTGTGTCTAAAATATCTCGAGATCATATACTTAAACAACTAAAAAGCAAAAAATAAAGTATTTTTAAATAAAAAAACTACTTAAAAACTAAAAGCGGAGAAATGAAAATTTTGTTTATAAAAATCTAAATGTTTTTTTGAGGTCGGTGCCAACCTCAATATTTGGAATAAACGTTATTTAGGACCGATCTCAAAAAAACATTTAGTTTTTTAAAAACAAAATTTTTATTTCTTTGTTTTTTTCTACTGTCGCTTCCATTGGTGAGCAATGTGTCTAAATTCTATTGAAGGAAAGAGAAGATTTCAAGCTGGTTAGTTTTTGTAATAGGGATATATCACTAATAACCCTTTATTAGTGATATATCCCTATTACAAAAACTAACCAGCTTGAAATCTTCTCTTTTTTATTATGACTAGTGCCGTTGGATGCAGATGGTCTATATATCAAGACGACGAGGGAGTCTAGTAGTCTGTGGTTTTCGAGATAAAATGATCTGCTCATAATTGAGCAAATGTCTCTCTTCTTGTACGCCCTCGTACCGATTCTGTGCTAACCTTATCCTGTTGTGAGCCGCGATCTTTAGAATGTCATCGACCCATTGTGCTGGCGGGCGTCCTACACTTCTTTTGTCTATAAAAGATCACCAATGATAAGAATACCACTTACATATAATAGCACTAGCTGTTCCGGCCACGCGTTGCTGTGGTAATTTCATACTACTGACCAATAACATTGTATCTGCAGTAAAAAAAATATGACTATTTATCAAGATAAAAACTATTCTATCTGTCAAGTTGGATCAAACTGTACATGGTGTACAAATTTGATTAAAATCGGTTGAGTTTAAGAGTTCATCGCGGACAAACAACGTGACACGTAATTTATATATATTAAGATTACTCGACGACGAAGCTCTTATGCTTTATCTCGTCTGATAGTCATTAAGTCATGATAAATACTTAAATGAAAAGGAGCTGTACCATGAAATATGTTTATTCAGAAAACAGACCAGGACATAGGTTATGACGCTGTATTGTATGGCTCGGATTATAACAAATAATACTATGACTTCTTCTACAGATAAACATTTGCAGTACTTGAAAAGTATAACAGTTCAGACATTAAAAATACACTACCCCAATATCCTTCTCTCAACACCTAATTTCATAGCTATTGAATCAATCGTCTCGAAAGTTGGACCGATCAATATGTGAATCGTATAAACCGATCGCGGACAAAATGGTATATTTTTCCAAATTTCAAATTCATGCGGCAGTGTCCTGAAATTAGTAGCATTATACGCTTATAAGGGTATTGTCTGAAAGAGGATGGAAATTCGTGAGCATCTAGGAGGCGGTGGGCGTGTAAAGATGACACCACGCCCACTTGATAGGCGTGTTCTCGGTCAAAGTAAAGTTTTTTTATTAATTTATTAGGTGCAAGGCAAGTTTTCAATGCTTAGTGTGTGGAAATGTAATACGCAAAGGTATAATACTTAGCATCAAAATGTGGCCCAGAAATGGCAAATTATTCTGAAATTGTGATTTAAAAAAAAATTAAAGCAAATAATAGGTTGGCAGCTACAGTGAAGAATAATTTTAAGTAGAATATAGCAGCTTAATAATAAGCTGTAAGCTTTGATTTATTTTAAACTGACATTGATTCCCAAAAACACTTACACCACGTCGTGCGCTCTGCTTGGTCATAAAAAATAACCCTAACCAATCACAGAAAGAAATATGTAGTTAGGTACCTAATCAAATACTTTACTTGTATGGAATCCTATAGTTGCCTACAATACAATGTTTGTTATCCCACTGTTAATATTATAGTCGCCATGTCATTATTTGAAGTACCTTTGTAGTACGTCGCGAATAATTTCCTTGGCCTGTTTAAAAATGTTTGTTACCTTAAAGTCATTATTTAGTTTTTATAAATCCTTGCATTTTGAAGCTCATGTAGTATAAATTGCTAAAATATTTAATCGCTGCCAAGTTATTTTTAGTAACAAAATAGTTATTCGCCCTTTATTAAGTTGTTAGTCGCCTCGAAAATAATTAGCCCCAGAAATCATAACTCACAAAAAATTAATAAAGGTAGAGAAAATAAAAAAAAATAATCCATAATATTTAAACTCTCGTCACCCATTTAAAACTTCCGTAGGCTTTTCAAAAATAAATATTTCACATTTTTAATAACTTGCTTACAAGTATACCTCTATAATGCCATATAGGTATAGTACCTAATCCTATTGATGAGTTCACCGCAGCATACAGCTTTTATGTCTCATAATTGTAATTTTAGAATTTTGTACTTAGTCCTAAAACGAACCGATGGAAACATGTATAAAATTTTTACACTGACCCCTTAATAAGCGAGGTTTATATCAATCAAATGTACTTCCTCTTAACTAAAAGTGATGTTGGTTATTCTTCATTTGAGTTATCAGTTTAAATAATAAATATGTACTTATGTAGATAGTGTATAGATACTGTAACAAAAGCCGGCTATAAAACTAAGTTTGACATACTTGAAAATCGGACCAGGGTTTGTTCAATAATCGAGGTAAATATTGAATACTGAAATAATAATACCTAACCATATATTATTATATTTATGGAATCATAAGATGGTCACCCAAAAATCCATATTCTTAAATAATGGACGGAGATAGTATATTAATTAAATTTTTAATAAACAATTTATTAAAAACTAAACAAAGCACAACATTCTTCCATGTCAAACATTATTTAGTCAAATTAATTACACAATGGAGAACTCACCCAAAATATTAATGATCCTATAAATTTCCAATAAACTTTATAATTTTCTTGAACGATGCAAAATGAAATTCCACTTTACATTCGCTACGTCTTTGCTACGTAAAGGCGGAGTCTTTGCTACGACGTACTACGAGGCATCCCGAGTAGCAATCATAGAGCCACTATTCCGAGACCCCGCTACCTTGGTTTCTTTCATTACAATTACAAGAGGGTGAGGGGGTTGGATGGATCACGACAGAATGGTCGCCAGGATTTAAGGACGGGAGATATTCGGTTACGTAACGTCAGTTGAGTGCCGGCCGTGGTGAAGGACGCACGTGTTGCGGTCCGATTCGACTTGCAATATAAACAACAACAACTTGTATACTGTCGTAAACAAGTACGCGGTGGCGTTTCGGGACTTTTCTAGGTAAGGATACTTTTCATTTATTTTTTGGGTGATTTCTTAAAATGTGTTTAATTTAATTATTAGCTATACACAGCATATCTATCGTCTATTATATTGTTGGTTAAATCTAAAGTCACGTGTGAACGCTTCTATTTTTTTGTAACCAGTATTTTATATTCACTTCACTTCACTTCATAGACCTGAAAACAAAATACTGTTGGTCGATCATTTTAATTGGAATTGAACAATGCACCACAAGTAAAACAATTGCGCAATATATATTGGTGTAAATCTCTTTTGGTTGATAATATCAAATAACATTAATTGAGTGTTTGAAGTTTCAAAGTATTGAAATGTATTGGTAGAGTAATTATTAGATTATTTTTTAAACAATATTATTCAGTATCTCGTCGTTATCAAAACTATATGATAAAATAAAAGGGCACCGGATTATGGATGAATGAAATGAAATTATTTAGAATTGAATTAATTAGGTAAATTAATTTGGTATAAATTACAAACATTTTTAATTTAGAATTACCAGTGAACTAGTCATGACATTAAAGTAGATAAAATACTTAAATATTACAAAGATTCTTAACTATGGCACTAAAAATTATGAAGGAAATTATGAATAAAAATTATTAAGATATTATATTACAGTAACAATTGCAATTTTACGGATTTTCGTGTCTTTGAATTTTCTTCTACTTCTGTACATTTTTATTAGAATAATAGAACTTGTTCTTTTAATATGTCTTTTAATAATCGCTCATTTTAGAAATTAAAGTTTTAATTTATGTTATAAAATAAGACAGCTGCTAAAATAAGTTAAAATTTACTTTACATAATATTGACTAGACCTGGCTTGCGTGTGTGTGTGTGATTTTTATTACGTAGTTTAGGATTACATTTTGATATTTACATGTGTGCATGTAACACACAACTAATAATATTCACTTCGGCCACAAAGTAATATGGGGTTTGTTTATTACTCTGTGCTTCGGCATTATGTTTTACTGAAAAGGGCTCCACCGGGGTAGCAGTATCGTTATTGAAAGTGTAAATAACGTTTAATGTTTTTTAATAGTATTTATTATGTAGGTCGGTAAAACAAAGAATGTCTCAGATTGCAAGTATTTGACGAACTGAGCGATTAATATGCGGTGTAGCATAAAATAATTTGAAATGCAAAGCTCGTAGCTGAAATATATCTAAGCTGAAAATCGTCGGCAAAAAAAGTGTAACAAAAACTAAAATCTACCTAAATTTATTTATAGTATGTTGTAAATTATGTAGATATTATAATGTGGTGCTTCTTGTTACGTCCTTTTAGAAAATCTTTATCTCATCGTAATCGTCGAGGATGTGAGCATGGAGCTCATATTCCTAAAAAGTGTGTAAAGCGGAATAAATGGAAATGTTTTGAAAATTATTATAAACTAAAAACCTAATGAATGTAAGTCGATGCATCTAAATAATACTGAATATGAAGCCCCGCAGATTAGGGGTTGGGGTCAGGGATGGTTACGCGCGGGTGTCACCTTGGTGTTGGAAGCGCCTATAGACGGTGACTGTTTATTATCAGCTCAAATAAAAATACAAAGTAAATTTTATTAGAATTTCGCTACACCCATATACATACAATAGAAAGAAAGCAGTGGAATAAATTTTGGAAAAATCAATACTTCTTCCATAGAATTAATTTACATTGACCATATAATTAGGTTGTAATTTTAAGTGAACTGTTACTTGAATTATTTATTTATGTGTGTTTTATTTTAGTTAAGGATTTTTAAATATGCTCAATAGTAATTTCAATGTATGAGGATCGTAATGAGAGAAGATTAAGCGAAAGAAATATTTAAGGATCGTAGCAAGTACAAACAAGTGTCCTCTGCCTACCTCTATGGGGAAAAGGCGTGATTTTATGTATGTATGTAATTCAAATGAATGCCAATCTAAATCTTCAACGTCTTTATTCCTAGCACAAAATGTCTACCGTGATGGAGTGGTCACTGCCTATCACGCGGTCCTGGCTCGAATCCTCGTTGCCCCCCACTATTTTGGTATTCAGCACACCAAAATAGTGGGGCAATATTCATGCCAATATGTTTATATATCATTTGTCACGATGTATGTCCGGGATGAACTCCTAAACTAACAATCCGATTAGTATTTTTTTAATGTGTGTTTTGTCCCACTTGAGAGATAGGATAGTTTTTATCTTGATAAGTAGTCCTCATTTTTTTACTGCAAAAATTAAATGTTAAAATTACCAACGTGTGCCCGGGAAATTAAGCTAGTTAGTATTTATTATATTATATTTATTACTGATTATATTTACTAGCTTTTATCCGCAAAATCGTCTGCGTGGAATAGTTACTTTTGGCCAGCATTTTACTCGTTATTTTTGAGGGTACTTAATTTTTTACTAATTATACACATGGTTATTTTATTTATCTCTCATCAAATGCCTAAATTCATAGTTTTATTTTTTATAATGTCGAAAAAATACTTCTTGATGATTTTCAGACTTCGTCACCCCATTTCCAATTTTAGAGTTTGAATTATGAAAAAACCTGAAACACGTGTTTACTCATTTATCGATAGGAATACTTATGTGAAGTTTCGAACAAAATAGTCTAACTAATCTCGTTTCCCCATACAAACTTTTATCCCCTATTTTACCCCTAAATTTCAGCTATCTAGATCCAAGGGTATGGGACTGAGCGTCGATCAGCCAGTCAGTTAGTCACTTTTCATTTTATTTAATAAGATTCAAGTTATCTATAATACAAAAATGAATCGCTGAATGTGTTGCTAAGCGCAAATCTCGAGAGCATCTGAACTGATTTCGCTAATTTTTTTTACAATATTCCTTAAAGTTCGAGGATGGTTGTTACAGAGAGAAAAATTAAAAATATTGAAACAAAAAATACAAAATTATTTATTTACATAATGTAATTGTTGACTTATTAACTTTCTTTTCTCTGCTGTTCGGGACACCGGGTCTAGAATAGCAGAATAAATATTTTAAAAAAAAATAAAGAATCACATGTTAGGCGGTACGAAGTTCGCCAGGTCAGCTAGTTTATAATAATTATGTATTTGTCCGTCATCTAGTATCCACAACACAAGTTCTTTTAATGATGCTTAATTTGTGCTAGATAATTGGTGTGCGCGTGAAACTATTAAACTACATATTATATTATTATTGCTCGTGTTGTAAAATACGCCAGACTTAACAGCTGACTGCATTCGAAAGTCCCTTGTTTACCTCTATTTAAGATGCAATTGGGGTAGCGATGCCACGCTCCCCTCGCTAAACAACAATCACTTGAATATTAGGACCTCACCACACGTTACTTTAGCCCGATTCAGAATTTTAAAAAATCCTTTCTAATATCTCAAGTAACGGGTGTGTAATCTTTGATATAAATACTGATGGTCTAACGTACAAGTAATATAATTACTCACTTTTGAACTTTTGCGTTCAATGATTAACACAAGTAAAAGCGGGAATTAACGCGATTAAATTACCTTTTAAATGCCTGACGTTTCAGCCGGGTTACACCGACTTTGGTTACTGGCGGACTCAATATAATAACTTTTCATATAATTTCCTTTGATATAACGAATGACTTGATATAATAATCATGCTTATAATGAAAACTAGCATCCGCCCGCGACTTCGTCCGCGTGGACATTTTACCCCCTTAGGGGTGGAATTTTCAAAAATTCTTTCTTAGTGGATGCCTACACTGTTTAAGGTATCTATGTGCTAAAGTCTCTAGGTCAGCGGTTTGGGCTGTGCGTTGATATCTTAGTCAATTAGTCAGGACTTTCAATTTTATATGTATAAATTAGTTTATTTGTAAATATGAAATGAAACGCACCCTAAGTAACTACTAATAAATTTTAAAATAAATGTATGAATAAACTGCTATGAATTGTTATCCATGCGAAATCCAAAATATTCCGTCTGCTATTACTTTCAAAATTAGCCTGAAGAAGCACTTAGTACCTGCATGTGTGTATACAAAGTCAAAGTCAAAGTCAAAATTACTTTATTCATTTAGGTACAATTTGTACACTTATGAAAGTCAATTTTGATGCCATCGGTTCGAGAGTCTACCAGGAGGCCTTGTTCTGAAAAGAACCGGCAAGAAACTCAACAAGTTTTATCCTCCCTTTACAGTTTTTATAGTATTGATTTGGAAAGAGTCATAATTCACATTGTCAAGTCTTTAATAATTAATCATAATAAATTATTAAAATAAAGACTAATAATTAAACTTAAAATAAAGATAAAAAATATATATTAAAAAAAAAGTGATTTAAGACATCTTTCCTTACAATCTTGTCAATTAGAAAATTAAATTTTGACATATTGATATCTCACTAGATTACAATGGAAAATCGAGCACATTTGGATGTGTCCACACATTTTTATCATCTATATATTCCTGAACTTTATAATACGCTTTCTTCATTAAAATTTGTTTAATATGAAGCTTAAATTTATGTGACGGAAGTTCAGTTACATGATGTGGGAGTTTATTATATATTTGTATACATTTCCCCATGAATGAGTGACTAGTTTTATGAAGTCTGAAACTTGGAACAGCAAGTTTATTTCTACCTCTTGTGTTTAAATTGTGATAATCACTTTTCTTCAGAAATGTATGTAAATTTTTATGAACATACATAATGTTGTCATATATATATTGGGAAGCAACCGTGAAAATATTTATTTCTTTAAATAACTCTCTAAGCGAGTCACGAGGTCTTAATTTATAAATGGCACGTACAGCTCTCTTTTGTAATACAAAAATGTCTTGAATATCAGCTGCTGATCCCCACAGCAATATACCATATGACATAACACTATGGAAGTAACTGAAATATACAAGTCTTGCCGTCTCAACATCAGACAGTAATCTAATCTTTTTAACAGCAAAAGCAGCAGAGCTAAGTCTTCCTGATAGGGTAGTAATATGAGGATTCCATTTTAGACGTGAATCTAAAGTTATTCCTAAAAATACTGTTGAGTCAACACATTGTATAATTTCTTCGTTAATTTTAATGTTTGTACTGACCTGCTTGACATTTGGTAACGAAAATTTGATACATTTGGTTTTATTTGAATTTAGTAACAAGTTATTATTAGTAAACCAACACATTACTTTGGAAAGGGCATTATTCACATCGTCAACATTTTCTGTTTGTCTATTTAGTTTGAAAATAAGGGAAGTATCATCTGCAAATAATACCGTCTCACATAAGTTGCTTACATAGTAAGGCAGGTCATTTACATAAATCAAAAAAAGTAACGGACCTAATATCGAACCCTGCGGCACGCCCATGAGCATAGGGGCCCCTGAAGACTTCGCTTTATTTATAACTACTGTTTGTAATCGGTCACTCAGGTATGATTCAATTATTTTTATTGAGTTCATTGAGACGCCATAATGTTGTAATTTGGCCAATAAGGTTTTATGTTCTACACAGTCGAAGGCTTTGGACAAGTCACAAAAGACACCTAGAGCATCTTGTTTGTTTTCCCAAGCATCAAATATATGTTTCATTAACGCAACACCTGCATCTGTCGTATTTCTACCCTTAGTAAAACCAAATTGTCTGTCATGAAACAGTTTATTCAATGTAAAATGAGAAAGCAATTGATTGTAAATAACTTTCTCAAATATTTTACTTAACGCTGGTAAAATGGATATGGGACGAAAATTAGTGGGATCACATTTATCCCCAGACTTAAACAAAGGTATAATTTTACTACATTTCATTAAATCGGGAAAAACCCCATCTTCAATGCATTTATTAAAAATAATCGTTAAATATGGGGAAATTACTTTAATTATTGATGTTATAACTGTAACCGATAAACCCCATAGATCTTCCGTCTTTTTCTTATTTAAAGATTTAAACGTTTTTATAATGTAATCGTCATTAATTTCATGAAAGTTAAAAGAAATATCACATTTATCAACACTAGATTCTAAAAAGGAAACCGCAAATTCAGTAGATGAATTCAGTTTACTAGTGATTTTCATGGGAATGTCTGAGAAAAAGGCCTCCATAGCATTTGCCACTGCTTCATCCGTTTTTACCATTTTACCATTAATATTAATTTCAAAAGACCTATCTTTAAATGACGTTTTACCAGTTTCTTGGTTTATAATTTTCCAGGTGGTCTTAATTTTATTAGCAGAATTTTTAATTTTATTACTAAGGAAGTTTGCTTTTGCAACATTACAAACCCTTTTAAATATTTTAGAATAATTTCTGACATAATTTATAAATGACTGGTCTGTGGAAATAGACTTTTCATAATATAAATCATATAATTTTCTTCTACTAACATATATGACTGGGGTAGCCCAATCACTAAATTTCTTTTTTGAGTTAAGTGAAACACTTTTTTGTTTAAATATGCTATTAAATTCTAAATTTATTTGATTAAATAAATTTTTATACATTTTATTTGAATCATCACAATATTGTAAGAAATGAAGTCTATGTTCAATATTATTTTCGAAAATCTTCATGCGACTGTCCGTTATTGGTCTAAAAGTAATTTTTGTTACTAGATTAACATTACGGCGCTCAATAGTGATTTTCTGTCCACTATGATCTGAGTTTACACAGTTGAGTATAGATTTTTCAAGTATATTACAATTACAGAAAATGTTATCCAAGCAAGTAGCTGTAGTAGGGGTGATTCTGGTAGGTTCAAAGAAAGTATAATAAAGATTAAAAGATCTAAATAAATTAATGAACCTATTTGTGTATGGACTTGGTACTAGAATATTTAAATTGAAGTCCCCACAGACAACTATCTTCTTGTTATTGCTACAAATAATATTTAGAACATTTTCCATTGTAGTTTTAAACAGATCATAGTTTCCAGAAGGGGGTCTGTATACACATACAATTATAAATTGCTCAAATTCCACACATGAAATTTCAATAATTCGTTCAATTGAGTGCTTAATCACATCTGAACGTTCTTTATATTTAATATTGTTCTGTAACAAAATTAAGGAACCACCTCTAATGGCAGATTCTCTAGTGAATGCACTTACAATGTTATAACTTTCAATACAATTTAATAACTGAGTTATACAGGTTGGAAATAAAATACTGTGTATGGAGAAAAAGTATTGATGATGGCAAATGTTACTAAAACGAAACATTCCTTTATTTTCAAAAATAATTAAAACTCCATTTAAACATTTTTGAATAATCACCTGCTTGAGCCGTGAATCAAACCGGTGAAATGTAAAAAAACAGCCTGTCTGAAAGACTCATTCATAAGGATCAATTTCTTTCAAGCAACAAAACATCTTAAATTAACAAAGAGCAAATATTTTTTTATGGTAAAGCTTACTTAGGTACTATCTAAAGAAAATAGTTCACTTAACCTATGAATTTGCTGAAAATGACCCACTTTCACGTATTTTTCGACTGAATTCGCTACATGTCGCCTTTTATATCGAGTTAGGGTGAATATTTAAAATATGAGTTCAACTTTTCTGTGTACTGGCCATTTAGGAAAATAACGCAGGTAAGTGCATTTTGTCATCTGTGCACTTGGCTGTTTTCTTTTTTCTAATGATCAGTTTGAATATGGAACCAAAGCTTCGTTCTTCCTTTGTTATTTGTTTTTAGTAAATTACTTTTGTTTGACTGCTATTTTTTGCTTTTAATGATTAAGGCATATCAGGAACATTTGATTTAGGTACTTGAAGCATAGCCGCGCGTCCTTGGTGCCAATCGGCATAGGCCACCTCGTCTGGGGATTACCTAGTACCCTAGAGTAATCCCCCACAGGCGCGTCGCCCGGTCCACTGTTGGACCGGGCCAGCCCGGGGACGCTTTGGTGAAATGGCGCACGTATAGTGCGCCGATCCCAAAGCGCCCCCATAGGGGCTTAGGAGGGTACCGGTGGTTTTTAGCAGGTAGTACTGGCGCTGTTCCGCGTCGGTGATCCCTGCACACGTCGCACGCCTAGCCAGCGTGCGGTATGGCCAGTAAATTGGTTTTCCATCGTCAAAAAAAAAAAAGAAACGTACTTGTAGCATAAACCACAAAAATATAAAAATCCTAAATACAAGGAGTACTTAATTTCTAACTGAAAGGCCATACACCATTTTTTATGGATTTTCCTTTAAAAATGACGGATTCCGATACAAACTTTGCACCCCCGGGTGAATTTCCAAAAATCCTTTCTTAGCACCCCTGGACCTCATAAGGAACCTACGTACCAAATTTGGAATCTCTAGACCTAGCGGTTTGGGCTGTGTATTGATATGTCAGTCAGACCGTATTCATTTTTACTTTCTCGTATCTAGAATAGAGGAAGTCTTGTAATCGTCAAAAAATTCGACCTCGAGATTTTGACCTCCCACGTTTTGGACCTCCCTGAGTCCAAAAATATTTTTTTTGGAATTATGTCTATGTGTGTGTCTGCGTGTCTGTTCGTTAGCACGATAACTCGAGCATGCTTTAACTTATTGCAACCAAATTTAACATACGTGTACGACTTCAAATATAAGATTTCTATCAAAATTTGAGCCGTCGGTCACGAAAGTTAAGCAAACAAGTGCGCGGTCGGTACTCGGATGGGTGACCAAAATTTAACATGCATGTATTACATCAAAATATAAGGTTTTGTATCAACCTTTGAGTGGTTTCCGGTATACGAGAAAGTCAAGGGGAGACCACTCCCGATTTTTATATAAATAGTTAAGCTAACTGAGTGTAGATAAAAATTACTAAATAAAAATTATTGTAGATAAAATTTACCACAATATTTCTTGCATGTGACACGGAAAGTGCATGGAAGAGATAATATTATTCTATAATCAGACGTTACTAGCTAAAGATAAAACAAGATTTTATTTAAATGTGCTAAAAGAGGAGACTCAAAAAATGCCGATAAAACAAGTTCTTAATGATACTTACTTTGGGCTTGTATTTTCTACCATTTTTCACTGTAAAATAATTTGCAGATTATATTATTGCAAATTATTTTACAGCCCATTTTTCACTTATCTTTATTCTTTTTTCATTCGCTTCACTTACCTAATGGCAGCTACTACACAAAACCCGACCCAATTGCAAACTTCATCATAAACGAACCTCAAGACGAACCAACTTTGAAGCGAACATTCGTTTGTAGCTAATTAAGAATATCTGCCCTGAATATTTGATTAGCGCCCGAGGGTAATAAGCTAAGCGTGAGGATTAATAATTCAAAAACACCGCAATTGAATCTGCCGCGATACCTGTTGTTAAATATGCAAATTAGTTATTTATTCAAACACTGCCTTAAGGCTGCTCTTGTTCGTGTTCAGACAGCTCGCGACAAATCTTACGAATTTCAGTAGGAAACATTACTGCAATATTCTGCCGCTAGGGTGCAGCACTAGCGTAAACGGTAAACATGGCATTGCGAATATTTTTGATAATGTTAATTTGTAGAACTGAGTAAATTTGTAGAAAAGAAAAAAAGTAAACCTTTTAAAGTGTCACAGAATACCAGTTTTTACAATAAATTAACAAAAATATGAAATTGACACATAGTACACAATGGTGGTAGTCCAGTCAACAAGTTCAAAAACGTGAAAAATAGAGATAAAGCTCCTAAAAATATGAGCAATAGCTCATTGGATTCGGAACGACCTCTAGAAAAATGAGTTTTGAGGATTTTACTGCACGTAAAAAATTGCAATTGTTATTAACAAAATAAGATGAAAAAAAAGAGGTATTTACGTTTTTGTTAATAACTCATAAACTATTAATATTTACGATATTTGGAAAAAAGGTTGCAATTTTTTACGTGCAGTAAAATCCTCAAAACTCATTTTTCTAGAGGTCGTTCCGAATCCAATGAGCTATTGCTCATATTTTTAGGAGCTTTATCTCTATTTTTCACGTTTTTGAACTTGTTGACTGGACTATGGTGGTTTACTGAATGTGCTAGTCTAATGCCGGTTTTGTTTGTAACCACTTTTTAGTTAATTGTGTATTTGTGTCTTATCGTAGGTTAATAGTTATTTTTTATGACTATGAAGAGAAAATGTTACTTACGTTAAATAATAACGTATACTATCTCAATTCGTCGTCATATGATAATAAAAAATAACCTGTCGTAATTGAAGCTGACTATAACAGCAATATCATATTTTTATTGAGTCAGAGCTAGCTAAAATATTAGTAGCTAGCCAGGCGGTCTTTAAAAAGTTACACCACCAAACTAGTAGTAAATAAATTGAATTTAAATCAACTATTTATTTTCAGAAATTACCAAACAATCAAACGGAAGAATCTCAAGAATAAAATAAGCAGTAAAATAAATAGCTTTCACAAAAACGAGCAACGGCGCCGTGCCGGATTCGGACAAACTAATCAAAATTATTAATTGACGAATATTAAACAATAGCAGAATATCGCCAGGGACGCACCCAGGGGGAATTGTTCTTGGATTATTTGTTAGTCCGGCCCTCTCTCGGCGATACAGGCTAATTTACAAAATAAATATTGGCCCAATCTTAGATGCGGTTTAATATTTCTGTGAACGTCGGAATCTATCGCAATTTTACGCTCTTATGGGCACGGATTAGGAAGCTGTAGACTTTTGGAAATGACATTTTATTATAATATAAATTCTTATCTATATGTATCATTTTGTAATTTTCAATCTCTATTAGTCTACTCTAGTGTGAATAGACACGTGACCATAAAAAAACAAATTCACGTAAGATGTTATGGGAAAGAGAATCAAAAAATCATCTTACATGAATTTGAGTATACAGAGAGATGATGAACATCAAAATCTTTTCTATTTTTTTTCGTATAATACATTATCATCGTCATATCAGCCAAGAGACAGTGGGTACTGTTGGACAAAGGCCTCTCCCAAGATTCTCCAACGCGATCGGAAAAGGGTTTAGGCAGAGACTAAGGTCAACAAATTAAAATCAAAAAGCCACAACAAATAAAAATTTCATGTTTACAAAAAAAAATTTATTGTTGGGTGCCAACCTCAATATTTGGAATAAACGTAGTCACTCTTTGGGGCTAACCTCAAATTTTGATTTTTTTAAACATAAAATTTTTATTTCTCGGTTTTGTCTTTTGAAAGCCATTTTTTTAATAATTTATTTTTTGTTTTTTAGTGTTCTATGTATAGAAATTTTCAGGAAAATATTTCGAGATCTTTTAGACAAACAAGAAATAAAATATGAACGGTATCATCGATGTCAATTAAATAGGTATTATTAGGGATAACTCAAAAACTACTCGTCAAATGTAGCTCATGGGTCCCATGAGAGCCCCATGAGGTCCCATAAAAAGCACCAGCTTCCAAATGTAAAAAGAGGGTGAATTTTTCACCTTTTCACCACCTTAGAGGGTGAATTTCCAAAAATCCTTTCTTAGTGCACCCCTAGACCTCATAAGGAACCAAAGGAGACGGATCACCCTCCATAGAACCTTGGGCCTGGGATGTAACACAGTGAAAGTGGTATTATTTGAAAGGTAGTAGGACACTAAACGGTTTCTGTAAATGTAACCAAAATTGGCAATCTGAGATCTGAGAAATTAAAGATTATAAAAAGTGGGGTTATGAAAATCGGATGTTGAAACAGAGCGCTTTTTCAGGGAATAACATTATAAAGTCCTATATTTTTATCATATTAAAGCATTTTTATGTTGCTAAAGATTATTGAGATTATATTAGGTACTGGAGATTTATTGTTCGGTACCTACCTACTCACTTTTTAGATTAATGTAAAGACTTTAAATCTATTAGAGTTGATCTGAGCTGCTTGTGGTAAACCGGACATACACAAATAATACATACATACGATCATGCTCATAATACCGAGAGGGGTTGAGCAGAGCCACATCTAGCAGTATGGGCCATGCAGTGCCTTGAAATAGTGACAGGTTGCCAGCCTGTCGCCTGCATAAAAGAGGCTCCAAATCCAAAATATCCTAATCCTCCAAAAATAAGGTCACCGATGTCCGTATTGAATTGCAAAGATCGTAGAAAAATCGAAAAACAATAAGAGCACACTCAAAACGTAGCGAATAAAACAAAGCAAATGAGTCGAGTGGCATCTGACTTTTTTTTTTTACAGCGCTGACCCCAAAGTATTTAAGAAAACAGATATGAATAATCGATTACAGATAGTTATTCATTTTATGAAACTCTTCTTAATTGTTTAGGACAAGATATATTATAATTATTGATGTTTAATGTGCGTGAGAGTGTGGCAAAAATATTATTATAAATAATATTTATAATTAATAGTTTACCTGACGTAAAACTATTATCACGGAAAAAAATGTAATCGATTACTGCATGGTATTCGATTCATTCGTTATCATTAACTTTAAACCTGATTTTCTCTTTTCTCAGATTGCGGATAAGGCTGATGTTTTTAACATATGACTACTATGCAATAAGAGTTTAAATAAAGTATATTTCATGTTGTTACATTTTGGCCCACGATGAACCGTCTCCTTTAGAATCTCTAGACCCAGCGGTTTGGGCTGTGCGTTGATATGTCAGTCAGTCATTCATTCAGTCAGTCAGTATTCATTTTTATATATAGATAGATAGATAAATTTAGATGAGAATAAACATGCTTCATATTTCTCTATTTTATGTCTGTGTGTGTGTGGGAGATATATTATACTAATTATTTTGTTAAACCACCCTATGAGCAACTAACGCAACATAAATCCAGTGTATTACTGGTTCTACCAAAATGTTGGGTCAAAATGTCTATGTCATACTATCTATCCTAAAGCACATTATCTTGGGAACAAGACATCCACCCTACTAACATTGTTTTCAATAAATTAGTCGTAGGGCAAGACTCGGGCTCCGCAAACAGCCTGCGGCCTCAGTCAACACAATTATTATACTCGGACGCCACCCTGTCTATAAACACCCTCTAAATGAACCATGTTTAGACGTTTAGAAGAACTCTTCGCAAAACATACCAGAAAATAAGTACTTTTGGTTTTTTTTAAGTCTTGCAATAAAAAATAGTACTTTGATAACGGTGCTCGTCACTGAGTCATAGGCAACCTGTCGCATCGTCAATGTATAGTAATAATTGTGAATCACTTTACTATACTTACAACTTTATTTTATCGTGAAGAAATTTCTTTCACAATTAATAACTGTATAATGTAATTGAGTAACACATGATTTTTTACCCGATTACGGCGAATGCAAAAGGATGGATTTTGATTTTAACTATTTTAATTATTTTGTTTGTATTTACGGATGTTCCTCCCTAGCGCCTAAATTATTAAAAAATAAGGTGTCAATCGATTCCTTATTTTGGCACGAGTAACATAGGCTACATTTTAACCGAATTTAATATTAGGAGGAGTTGACTTTACCTTGTAAATCCCGATTTTTTACCGATTTTATTCTTCTTTTTAACGCAGGATATTTTCCGAAATCTAGTTACAGTTTTTTAAACTTTTTTCTTTATATTTGTAAAAATATTGATATCGTTTTCGAGTTGAATATTTAACTTTTGTAAAAAGTCGATAGATATCGCTTTGGTCCGGATTTCGACAATTTCTTACCAAATAAAATTTGACTTTCTCGACCTTTGACGAGAGTCTTATTCAAAAACTTACTCCATGCGCTTAGTGACATGGGCTTAGTACCCATGCCACTAAGCGCATGGAGTAAGTTTTAGCATAGAAGATACTGTCATGTTATTAACAGTAGTTTTTTTATTCATTTACAGATCCACGCTCTCAACAATGACGTCACGCACTCCAGCGCCCGCCACGAGAACCAAGAAACAAAACCACGCCAACATTCCTTGCCCGATTGAGAACTGCGCAAGATTCACTTACGGAAAACTACCGGACCACCTCACTAAGATACATGGTCTAACTGGCGCTGAGAGAGATGCACTGAATGAGCAACAGAGAAAGAGATTCTTCAATGGCGAGTTGTGCCAAGTGAGGTATTTGAAAGAGTCAGCCATTAGAGACCTTTGGGGGACAGATTACGAGGATCCCCGTATCAAAGCTAAGATACACCAAAGCTACGCTCTTGTTAAGATAAGGATCATACCTTTAGCAGCCACTCAGAGAGCCAGACCATTGACTGAACAAGACGCGAATGTTCTTACTGCGTACAACGCTAGAACAGCGCCAAGGCCCGCACGCGTTCAAAGACCTCGTACCAGACCACGACCTTACCCAGCTCCGGAGACTACGCCATCTGAATGTAGAATTTCCAGCGAGTCAAGCGAAGAGGAGAACACTCGCAACCCTTTACCTCCCTCACCGCCACCATCTTCTCCGTCGCTTCCACCTTCCCCAGCCCCTTACGAGCTGCAACCAGTAGAAACCAGGCTCCGCGATATATTTGATACAAAAATTGACGCTGGTTACAAAGCAGTGATTGACGATATGAAGAAGTCAATGACAATGGGTAGAACCTTGGGCTCTAGGAAACGAAAAGCCTACCGCACTTACAGGAGATACGCGAAAAGACTAATAGCGTTCCTCCACAGACAGCACTCGCCTTTAGCTTACGATGTTGATGTCTTGCTTTGTGGGGAGCGGCAAGTGTGTGCGTTCTTCGACCGCATCAGAAGCGAGCATAAGACGAAAACTCTTCGGAACTACATAGTAGCAGCGATCAAACTGTTGGACTCGCGGCTGTTTGCGATAGAAACTGATCCGTCGTGTAAAGAAAAAGTTGCGTCAATGACGAGAGTCTACGAAGTGCTGCATGGCCGCCTGAATGAATGCGACAGGCTTTTGGCTCAAAGAGAACTACCTGCAACTAAAACCACTGCAGCTAGCTTCGACAGTGATGTGATGGATCAAAGTTTTAATTACAGTTGCGACGAATTGGAATAAAATATTAGTTGATAACATTCTTAAAAGTGAGCTTTATAATTATTTGTCTATTTATAAATTAGACATTATTCGAAATTAACTGTTCTTCATTGTAATATATTACATTTTTCCTTGTAAATACAAAATCTTAGCGATTGCATACTACGTTAATAAGGAACTTTAAATAATTGTATATTTAGAATTTTTTCTTTTTCTATATGATCAACAGAAATTGTAAAATGATTTTGGTATTTTAGTGTAGTAATGATATTGAATATGTGATGTCCATTGTACATATTTCCAAAACTACGTGTCTAAAGCAATAAGCTTCATTTTAATACCGCATAAATTTTTAAGGCAATATTTTGTTAGAGTTATTTATGTACGTAATTAAATTAATATCTATTTTAAACATTAATTTTAATATGAAAGTTATACTTTCTAACAATGTGCAATAATTTAATTATTTAAAAAATAGTAGATAAGTTTTCATACCAAAGCTGTGTATCTATCTATAGTTAACTATTTAATTTTTTGATAAATTTGTAAAAAAATAGTTTTTGCTCATTTATCTACGTATTGTGTCACCATTCCAAATTTAAAATTTTAATTTTATCAATAAGTATTTCTAAGTCAAAGTTTATCTGTATGTATAAAACGCAATGATTCCAATTTCTTAGTAAAAAATATTTACAAGCACATGCTTTTGTTTTCTTTATAAAATTACACAAATTTAAAGTCTCGGGGATCAAGCAAATCATTACCAGTTTCCTACTGTAAATCAGTGGTTTTGATAATATATTTTTGACTCTCTATAAATATGGATATATCCTTTTTCCTACCCTGCTCTCATTATTCGGGGTTGGTGAAATATGTCTTGCTAACGACATACTGTTATTGAAGTAAAACTTCTTTAGGCGCGACTAGGGGGTAACTCAGATTTTTCTAACGGAAGTAACGCTCAGTATTCTATAGTCTGTGTAGTTTCCGCTATTTAAAAATAGTAATTTCGATTGGTCGTAAGTATCTGTCATATTTTTTTTTTCAGTTAAAATTTAATCATTTCAGTGATCTACGTCAAAGAAGTTTTACTTCAATCGCGCGTAAAGGTTACACGCACACAAATTTTTTATAGGTTAATTTTTAAGGTCGTGTATCTGTCTGACACCAACTCTCCTTGGGAACGACTACTACCTGTCAACAGCACCCGGGACCACCAGCTTAACTTGCCTTCCGATGCACAGAGGAAAATAGAGTAGAAATTTTTTCGGTCACCCATCTGAGTACCGACAGTGCACTTGGTAGCTTAGCTTTCGTGACCAATATGAAGAACGCTAACCGCGGCGCCATCGACCTCCTCTAATTAAGGATAATTATATTTATTAAAAAAAAAGATCCCCCTATGATTAAGTAAGTACCTAAATTTACATCAGTTACACTTCTTTTGATCTGTATATACTTACAGACCTTGCCAATACAACTAACTACAAAATTAAATATACTCGTATAAAATAATTATAAAGAGGTAAAATTTGTGACTTTTTAAGTAATCTCTGGAACGACTGAACCGATTTGGGAATTCTTTCACCATTAGAAAGCTATATTATTCCTGGGTGACAAACGCTTTATGTGATTGTGTTTAATAACATTTTTTATGTGTAATAACAATATTTTTCTGTCAGTTAAATAAAAAAAGATGTAAAAATGTCAAGTTTAAATAAGTATTTGCCCAGCGAAGTGGACACGGGTCAGCTAGTTATGCTAGCTATATGCTAGCTATTATGAAAAACATTTACACTTCGATAAGAAAATACCTACAAGTGGATTGAAACAAACACACAACTTATTTTGGGGAAAGGTTCAATCCAAGATTCAATCCAATTAGACTGCAGAGATTAAATATTGTACAACGTTTTATTACTACAAAGTACTAATATGCCGTTCATCCGCTAGCGTTTATTCCTGCCGGAATGTCCAATCTTTAAGGAATGATTCTAGTGAGGTGAACGGGTAAAGTGAAAAAATGACAGTGGCAAAATCTTTTTGTCCCTTTCGTCGCGCTTGCACGACGCGCAACCTTGACTAAACTAGAAAGTAGCATGGACGCATGTAGAGATTATATTAGTTAGTGGCCTCAACGGTTTTATTTATCCCTACGATCATTCTCTACAGTTTATCCATGAGGACAAGTCATATGGAAAAACGCTACCGGATGGTGGCTATTAGATGAGATATTATAAGTAAACTTCTCAATCCACATACAATACAGCCATCTATCGCCACCCACTCTCATAATAAAAGCCTGCTATATCTTGACATTAGGTATTCCATTCGACCCTAGAGGTCGCAATAAGAAAAGCACGATAGCGACATCTACAAATAAGGGCAACAATTTAATTATACCTCTCGTCGCTAGATGGCAATAGCCTTAACGTGAACTCTGATAGAGTCATGTGGTCCTAGTACTTGGCGATCGTAACTGCCTGCTCCAGATTCTCCACCAGCGGACGACTACGTTCCAAGCGTTCCATTGTTTATCACCTAGTAGTACCCGAATCGCTCACGTCTTGCTACGCCAATGTAACGCTACTAATAGCCGCTACGCCGCGCCACAGTATACTACGTCGTAATATAGTGCTGTCTTGCTTTGTATCATAATAAATGAGCGAGTATACGTAGCACCGGTTGTTTGAAGAAAATTTTGTGGTTCTGTTGATTACTCACTCAGCCACAGACTCAAGGAAGAAATTACTTAATCAAATGAGTGTTAATTTATTCTTTGTTTAATTTTTTTACTATAAATTACCTTTTCATAGATTCTTTTTTGACTTAGTTTTCACGAAACTATTTTTATATTAATCAGAGTAGAATTCAAAACTTTGTAGGTATCGATACAAAATAAAAATCATAGAAAAGACTATAATAATATGTAATTAATATGATTGAGATGTTGGAATTAAATATATATCAATCACAGATATATGAATACATGAAGATAAACTTTGTATCCCTTTTCAAGACGATCTTGACCATCATATTGATTGGAACATCACTCAGTAAACAAAAAAAACTATTGATTATTCTTAACAAGCTGCTACTTTTCTCATATGAGTATTTAATTAATCATATTATCAAGAAGACCAATAAAGTTTTATGAAAATAACTCCAGTAGTGTCTGATGTTTGTCATTTTTTTTTATTTTGGTAAGACCTATTTTTAATATTTTTTTACCGCTTTGCAGATGATATCGTAGTTAGTTATGGCTGAGACCTTAAAAGACCTGGGCACAATGCTCGACGATCTCTGTAGAGTCTCCCAAGAGTGGGTTATAAAATGAACACGGATAAGACAAAAATCATGTCTAATTTCCATGTTGCACCCGGTTCACCCTTGTTTGGTATAACAACGTTTAGTCGAAAATCACTCCTTCGAACAACGTTTAAGAAAATAATCACTTTGTATAATATCGATTAACATAATTTTCACATTTCAACATAATTTTGGACGTTTTCACTGAAGTATTACTGAACTCAATATTCGATACGATATTTCGACTAAATCATTATTAGTCTAGTTAAACATTAGTTTAAATAAAATTAGAGCATTTGAAAAATCGGTGAAATGACATTATGTCAAAGAAATAATTATGCTAAATAAAATTCTACCAATTAAATATTCGGTCAAATGAATAATTATGCGAAATGACTTTATTGTAACTAAAATTAGCCGAAACGATTTTCGACTAAACGTTGTTATACCAAACAAGGGTAAACCGTTGCACCCACTCTAAAGGTTGGAAGCTCTACACTGAAAGTTGTCGACGATTTTGTTTACCTGGGAAAAACAGTCCAACTGGGTAAGTCCAACTTTCAGAAAGAGGTCAATCGACGAATCCAACTCGGCTGGGCAGCGTTCGGGTAGCTACGCGGTATATTCTCGGCCCATTTACTGCAGTATCTCAAGACGAAAGTCTTTAATTCGTGTGTCTTGCCAGTGGAAACCTATAGAACCGAAACGTGGTCGTTTACAATAGATCTCATAAGAAGGCTCAAGGTCACCCAAAGGGCAATGGAGAGAGCTATGCTCAGAGATTATCTGCGTGATCATATCAGAAATGATGAGATCCGCAGGAGAACCAAGGGCACCGACATAGCCCAAAGAATTGCGAACCTTAAGTGGCAGTGGTAAAAGCCGCTGAATATGGGCAGCGCAGGGCCGACCGGTTTGGAGATCCCTGTGCTCCTAAGGATCCATAAAAATAGTAAAATATACAATAGTAAATAAAAAACAGTTATATTATACTATTTTTATGAAGTTCACTTTAAAAATGACGGATTTGCATACGAACTTTCTTCCGCTATTTTATATCTACCCTTAAGGATAGAATTTCGAGAAATCCTAAACTACCTCTTTTATGGCCTTTCGGTTTGAAATTAAGAAATAGGTATTTTAGGGTTTCTTGAAATGGGTATAAAATAGATGAAAGTCGTCATTGGTTTTAATTCTACATATTGTATTCATACATCGTCCTCTAGCAATTAATCAAAACATGGAAGCGAGCCGCACGCATCACAATCTGGACAGACAACGAGAGAAGACGAGCTCAATAACACTTTAGCACAAGCGAGCCCAGCCCATACCCTTGGACCTAGATAGCTGAAATTTTTAACAGAGTTTCCTTTTATGATTTAGACAAAGGATACGATTTCGAAATTCAACCCCTAAGGGGGTTAAATAGGGAATGAAAGCTTTTAAGGGTAAACAAGATTATTTAGACTAATTTTTGAAACTTCGCAAGAGTGTTCCTATCGATAAATGAGTAAACATGTTTTCAGTGTCTTTTAGAATTCAACCCCAAAAAGGAAGGAGAAGGGAGTGACAAACTCTGAAAATCATCATGAGCATTTTTTATATTGTTTATCGGGTTGCTGATTACGATTATCGGGTCGCTGATTACGAACACAACAATGAATTTAAAAATTAAGTGGCGGACGTGAAATACTATCATCGCCTCGGGTTCCGTTAACAGAATAAACTGACTGAGTGACTGACTGACATATCAACGCACAGCTCAAACCGATGGGTCTTGAGATTCCAAAATTAGCTCGTAAGTTCCTTATGAGTTCTGCGTCCGAAGTCCCCCGGGTACGGTCCGATGGCTGCTCCCGGTGTCCTCGTCAGGAGGACGCACCAGGTCGAGCAGCCGTCAGTGGAGGAGTGGCTGCTGACCATCAATTGGTTCAAGGAGTGCCTAGACGGGCAGTGTTGGGACCACAGATATATGTTGGAACGGTCTCGGTGGTCGCCCAGCACCTAATCACCACGGCACTGGGAATACCTGCTAAACCACCCCGGTTTCCCCCATGCCCTTACTGGAGACGACCCGGGGTTTGCCGAAGCATTTCACCGAGCCACCTCCGCGCAGCCCGACCCTAGAACCGACCGGAGTCAGATGGGGAAATAATACAGTCTAACTATATTTTATTCGAAAGTTCACAGGAGTATTCTAGTCAATAAATGAGTAAACATGTGCATCAGGTTTTTTCAGAATTCAACCTCTATAAGTGACAGTCTGAATCAATGAAACTTTGAATTTAGGCACTTGATAAGAAATAAATAAGTGTTTTATCTAGCGTTTGTGAAATTCCAAGCGACATTGGGATGAAATAGTAGATGAAATTTCGTATGTTTACTATACGTTTATGTATTGGAAACATAGCGTACAATTAATGAAAAATTAATACCAAAAGAAATTAAAATGCTGCCCAATGTAACTATTCCAGGTGGACAAAGTTGCGGGCAAAACCTAGTAAGTGTATATTACCAGTTGTTGTAATTATTACCAGTATAAGTTATCAATTGCACCAAGTTTTACGTTTTACAGTTTTGCAAAAAGCAACTTTTAAATCAACTTGATTCTTGAAAATGGGTTTTGTTATTCCATTGTTAAATACACGTTCATTTACGAAGATGTATATACAAAGTCAAATTCCATGCCCAGTAACTGGCAAGATTTCCCGTCCACAGTATACTGTTTCATGGCTGAAATAGGGAAGGCAGTGGTACCTAAGTAACGCTGTCCAGTATTTATGCCGGTCACGTGATTGAGCGATACACCGATTGGGCCCGAAAGGGTGGGCAGTGGGCACAGATAAAGTTCCCGATGAAAGTGGCGGAAAGTTGCTGTCCGGGTTGTTGGCAGGTTGCCCGGTGAGGACGTTTAGTGGGTTGTGGGAGAAACACCGTTTAACTCCGCGTCCCATATACCTACCCCTGCAGTTGTATCGTACTGCATGGATGATGCTTAAATGCATTAGGCCCTTATGTTCTGTGATTAGGCCTCTCCGAAAAAAGGCAAAGTCGCGAGCAATAGCAAGTTTTTTGTAAAATAAAGGTGGCCAAGAAGCACTACAACGCCTAGTGGTAAACATGGTAGCTTACAGAAGCTGGCAGCAACTCCGGCACCTGGTTCACTGAAAAATTACTACAAACAGACAGATCTACTATTTGATCAGTCCTCTATTTTAAATTTCACGTGATAACTTCAATATGTCCTACCTTAAATTTTCAAGCATTTTTAAGTGTAAATTATTGTACTTACTGTTTCGGTTTCTTATATCGTTTGTTTTCGGTTCAGTAGATAATTAGCCTTCTCTGACCCAGTCTGCTGACAGGGCTGCCGCCTCGGAGACCAAAAACTGAGTTCGTATATTCTCCCTAATTATTCTATTATCTCTTTGGACTGCATCTTTAGCAACTACAAAACGAGAAGGCGGTTGTAGCAAGACCAGAGACCGTGGACGTGGATGGCACAGACTGGCTCAGAGTCGTGTCCCGCAGCTGACACAGCAGATAGATACTCAGATTTAATAGGACTGTAATTTGGGAATTATTATACAATGGGAGAGAAGTTTATTGCTCATTTTTGCTTTCCTCCGACTTTATCCAATACGGTGAGAAACAACGTCATCTTTACGCAATGCGGAAAAATTCGGCAGGGGTTGTAATATACGAGATCTTGGTAACACTTCGAACATAATACTAAAACGTTACTCACTTATATCGGCGATGACAGACGAACAGACGAACTGTTCGCCTTTCACATAACATGTGTAGGATGATGTTATTTTAAGAAGTCTACTCACTGGCTATTCCTGTAACCACACTACCTTGAACCGCTCACGAAGTACTACCTATTTCAGTTTAATGATTAAACGAACTTTCTGGAGAACAAAGAGGTTCTATTTTTCACTCTTACTTCATAGGGCGTTAGGTGGGACATGGGTGGGACGTAGGGAAAGACGTCAACGCAAAACGAAATTATGTTTGGACAAAATTCATTCCTATTTTTAAGCCGCTTGAAATGAATCACGTCAAGTCGTTTCGCCATTGGGATTTTTATTAAATGTGCATATTCGTACATTACACGATAAAAATGCATGTAATCGATAAATTCCTATCTTGAATCTAGTCGATATCGCGTGATATCATAAAAATTAATCACATTGCAAACGTAAAAAGTGCACGCCAAACAATGCAGCGAACACCGTGACGTCACATCCATTCGGTGCAAAGTGCATGAATGCAGCTCCACCACTTCACTTTTATGCGGTCCTAGTGTTCGATCCTTTTGTAAGCGACACCAAAGGGGCCCTATCCCCTTCGTGCACCCTTCTGTGGGTCATTGATCATCTTGCGGTCAGTGACCGCTGACCTTCATCTGTTATGTTTAGTGCACGTATCATTAAAACAATTAAATGATGCAGATTTCTTTAGAAAAAAGTTAAGTTAAACTACTAATTATATCTTAAAAACATTTAATAAACTCCCATTATACATTTTACTGTTGAATTTTTTTTTCGGTATCGGATAGTTTATATTGTATACAGGGTTACAGGAAAAGTCGACCTAGATCCGTTAAGGGCGTGTAGTACACATCATTTCTGAATGATTTCACTATGGAACCCCCCATCCTAAACTTAACCGTTTTCGAGATATTCGAGTTTTAATTTTTTTATGAAAATGCCCAATTTTTCGGCTATTTAATTGAATATTTTGATTTATTTTTATTCTAATGATTATTTTTTTGTTTTTTTACATGAAGAATGAGATGGTTAATGACCTCAATGACTAAAATTGCATGTAAGTTAAGTAAATAGGTCATTGCAGACGATCGAAACTTAAGAAAATAAGTACAAATTATAAAAAAATATTTTTCTTTTCTGGATATCTCAAAAAATTATTATGGCACTTGCTCTGCAGATGTGCTTAAAAACATCGACATTTTATCAGCTATCCAACAAGGTATAACAATCTAGTGTTGTATTTAAACTCATAGAAAAAAACATAGTTGAAAAGGTTCGCACAAGCTCGGACTGAGTACATACGACGCTATCCCGCCCGACCGTCGAGTACCTGATGTCCTGATGTGAGCGTTTTCGACGGAGTTTACCGACGACTTCGTGAAACTGGCTCTGTTTTGCGACGACGTACGGACTTAGGAAGACCACGTGTCATTGATGACGACGAGGAACAAGACAACGAAATCAAAATTTCTTAAGAGGTGACTTAGGTGACCTACTAGATGATCTCCCATTACAATTACTGCGGGACATGTGGTTTCAACATGATGGCTGCCCTGCTCATTTTAGAAGAAGCGTTAGGGATTGGTTGGACACTAACTATCCTAACAAATGGATTGGACGAGGTGGGCCTTTACCCTGGCCAGCCAGATCTCCCGACCTGACCCCCATGGATTTTTATGTATGGGGGCACATGAAGAGCCTCGTTTACAGTGAGCTCAACCCCATATCGTCAGTGGAAGTTCTCAAAGAAAGGATAATTAATGCTGCTAACGACATAAGAAGAACATTAACCACTGGTGTAGTGAAAAGTGGACTACGTGAAAGAATTAGAAAATGTCTGCGAAATAGAGGTGGACACGTAGAACATGAACTATAAAATTTTATTCAAAAACATTAGGTGAATTACTGAATGATCTCCTAGGTCAGGATAGCGGGACATCGATGGATGCATGAAGATTGTACCTAGCCGAGGGAGGCCGTTCAGTAGTGGAAGCCAGTAGGCTGAAATGATGATGCTGAACTTAAGTCAAATTAATTAGATTAAATAAGCGCTATTTATTCTGACTGCCCCATGTAGCCTTAGAAACTAAGTTTCACCGTTAGACCTACTACCTGAACCTTTTCAACTATGTTTTTTTCTATGAGTTTAAATACAACCCTAGGTTGTTATACCTCGTTGGATAGCTGATAAAATGTAGATGTTTTTAAGCACATCTGCAGAGCCAGTGCCATGATAAATTTTTGAGATATCCAGAAAAGAAAAATATTTTTTTATAATTTGTACTTATTTTCTTAAGTTTCGATCGTCTACAATGACCCATTTACTTAACTTACGTGCAATTTTAGTCATTGAGGTCATTATCCATCTCATTCTTCATGTAAAAAACCGAAAAAATAATCATTAGAATCAAAAAAATTCAAAATATTCAATTGAATAGGCGAAAAATTGGGCATTTTCATAAAAAAAATTAAAACACGAATATCTCGAAAACGATTAAGTTTAGGATGGGGGGCTCCATAGTGAAATCATTCAGAAATGATGTGTACTACACGCCCTTAACGGATCTAGGTCGACTTTTCCTGTAACCCTGTAGATGTGCAATAAAGTTTTATCCTATTTTATTCCATTCTAATCTAAACACCGTCAAGACAATTAGGTCATACGAATAGAAATGTTAGTCAAGGAAACTAACATCCCTTATTAAATTAATTACAAGTGCTCAGCCCGCGACTTTATCCGGGTACATTTTTTGCAATAAAATACAGCTCTGTGAAAAAGTTGCATTCTAACGGTGTAGGATTTTTTAATGTTTGTCCAATATGTTTTGAGCCTATTCATTACAAAAATACAAATCTTTCCTCTTTATAAGTATAGGTAAAACGACGCAACTCTACACAAAATAATTAATGTAACCAACAAAGACAACAAGATGACGTGACGCTACGGTGCAACAACGTAGCCTCAATCAACAAAGTGTTACAACGTCTCCCCTACCAGGAACTTGTTATACAAGGATTGCAGAAAAAAGTGGCAGTAAGATGGATGCAGCTGCATGAATTAACAATTATTGACGTACTTAACTTTAGACAGAGATGCCAAATGTCACATTGATCTTGTCATAATAATACCGGCAACGGCAAGATGCAATAGAAGGAAAATACAAACGGTATTATGTATAAAATGCATTTATATCCATAAAGAGAACACTATGGCTCCGTTTTACAATTAATTTGTTGTCAACCTTACCTTGTTAATTTCCTGATCAATCAGAAGTGAAATAGCAAGTAAACTATACGTACATATAATGTTCCTAATAAACCGTATGGGCTAGATTTTCTTTTTTACTAATTTATTACTCCGCTTCAAGCTTTTAAAAAATAAATTAAAGGATAGATCATTTGTTTAGTTTTGATTCATGATAATCCCATTTTTATTACTTATGTTACAAGCAGATATGTTGCACCTATGAAGTCATTCTTATTTGTTTATTTTGAATTAATGTACCTACTATTTAAATTAATATAATAATATAAATATTTAGTTAAAATAAATGGGATTGTGATAAATTTATTTTTGATTAGATTTATCACACTCTCACTTATTTTTTTGGTTTAAGTCAAACAAATCTGTTATTCTTATGCATTTTAGGTCATGTTTCATTTTGGATTTTCTCTTAAAAACAGAACCGTAATATTTCGTAACCTCGCTCCAGTTTTATAGGGAATCTGGCACCCAGATATAAATAAACGCAAGTCACTGTAATGTCTTCACATTCGATTAATTTGGTTTAACGTTCCCAATTTCTTGCAATGTCTGGTGTGGTGTTTAGTAGATACGGCAATTCAGACATAAAAATAAGAATTGTAATTGATTTATTATCTAGCTAATTAAATTACAGATTTTGGAAATAATGAATACTTTAGATTGATCAAAAATTATCAAACATGATGATTCCAAAAATTGCATAAGGATCGTAATCTTATATAGGTCAAATCTTAAGAAATTTATAGGGTATGATTACCATGGAATCTAGAAATTCTCAGTATAGAGCATAATACCTACTACAAAGAAATATTTATACTAGCTGTCCCGGCCAATCTTTGCTGTGGTAATTTCATATTACTGTCCTAGAACATTGAATTTGCAGTAAAAAAAATAAGGACTACTTATCAAGATAAAAACTATCCTATCTTTCAAGTTGGATCAAACTGCACACTGTGTACAAATTTGATTAAAATCGGTTAAGTAGTTTAGGAGTCCTCGCGGACAGACAACGTGACTCATAATTTATATACAGGATGGAATTTTGTAATGCGTCTTAATAATTGACCCTAACGAACGATGCAATAAAAGTACAGGATGTAATTTTTACAGATTTTAGTTGGTTCGACTCCCGGGTGTGGCAAGCGAATTTACGAAAAATTTTTAATGCAGTTTTCTTTCTTTTCAAAAATAAAGGAATGTTTCCTTTGAGTAAAATTTTCTGTCTACAGTATTAAGAATATTTTCCCTTCAGGTGGCATTACAAAATTCCATCCTGTATATTAAGATTCTTTCAGTTGTTAGCTCAGATTCTTAGATGCAGTCTGAAATTCAAAAAGAAATTTGTAGTATATAATATGAAAACATTTTCATGAATTAACTATCGAGATTCGTAAGGAGATATTTCGGTCGATCGTTTGCAAGTTTCTGCGTAGTGTCTGTTAGCGCGGAGTTTGCCGCTATAGCTCCCTCGCGCCATATAAAACACGTTATATTTCTGAGTATCGGTTATTTTGTTCCCACCTTTCGTGACAGAGCCATCTAGTGGCTAGCGCGTGAAAAACGTTCGCGGCATTTCTCGCTCGCAGTGTAAAATTTTTGTGAAGTGATATTTTGAAAATCTCAAATACTTAATTCAACATGCCTGGACGTCCAATTTGGCAGGTAGGACTTTAAAATTATATTTATATAAGATTTTATGACTTGGTACACATTTACTCTACCTAAATTAAAATATAGATAGTAAGTCCACAGCAGTAGAATTGTTCGTGAAATAAGGTGACAAAAATCCATAAATTAAGGCATAAATTCAAGAAAAATAATTCATATATCATACATTACTTGTACTGAAAATATTTAATTTTATACACAATTACTTTAATATTATCATACAAATAAAAATCAATCATTTTCAAATGTTTGTCAGGATGTCAAAGAATAGTTGAGGTTTAGCTGAAAATGTACACTTCTACAATGTAATGGAATTTAATAAAAAGTGTGATGTATAAATAACTAGGCTAAGAAATGATAATTATTTCTTAGCAATTGGCAGTGCCAGATGTCGAAAGCATGTGATGAGTCACATCAAATAGTTACTATATAGAACTTGGTTGGTACTTATGAAAAACAAAAACACATAGGTCTGACTAATGTATCCAGTGACCTTGGCTTACCTGAAAATAACAGGTAGGTAAACAACATTACTGAAACGTAAACTTTAACTTTTGGCTTTAGATCAAGAATTTTCTGCAGCCAATAATAATGCAGTTGATTTTTTACTAAAATTTTTAATTTGTGTTTTCTTATTACTAGACGCTACGAGGCAACTATAGCCAGCCATACTATTTTAAATAAAACAACAATAAGATAAAAAAAATATACTTAACATTTCGAATTATAAATAGTAAACGGTCTTATAATTAGAAAAGATACTTAGGTATAAATTAACATATAAAAATGACGTTGATAAGAAATTTCATCAGTCGTAGAGAGTTAGAAATTACACTTATCCTTGTAAACATAACCTTCTCAATAACTTTATTTACATGTGATATTCTGAAATTTATTATAACTAAAATGTCAACATAATATAATTAACTACAACACTAAAATCACTGGATATTATTGAAAATATCACTTATTTAAAGTTACACAGACATTATCTTACAGACACAGACGGATTACCTTTATTATTAAGAATTCTTTGTTAATTGGGGCTTAAGGAGAATTCTTATTTAAAAACCATTCGACAATCTTTGTAATTTGCTTTTTAAATAATTAGTATATAATTTACAATTACTTTCCCGATTTATAATTTCTTATCGGGTTTTTTATTTGGATTGTATTTGACATCTCCTATCATAAAGTTAGCGGGCAAATTATGGAATAATTGTTGCATGAAACTTAAAAGAATGTCTTCAATAGTCTTTGATAAAATTGGTCGAAGCGAATCAGAAACTGGTCTCCAGTTGGCATTCAAGTAAGCATTCGTACTATCCTCTGAAACAAATTCATATTTTTTTATAATTCATAAAATAATCTTATCACATAACTTTTGAAACAATATCTCAAATAAAATACGAAGTTCTTGATGACTTAACACATAGTATTTATGAATATGATTTCTGTGTTCTGTGAATATGATTATGAAACGTCATTATGTATCATGACGTATTTGTGTGTGCAAAATATGAATGAAAGAAAAAATTGGCAACAATGTCCACGACAATCACAACGGTTCAACGTTGCAATTTGTTCTACGCAAGTACCAGGATTGCATGAAACAATGAGGATAACCAGTAGAGTAAGAGGTATGATAAGTTTTGTCTGAGACTGCTACTCCTCGCTAGATGGCGCTAAAGCATTACTTGAATATACAGCACTAGATGGCGCTGAGTAGGAAACTAATTAATTACAATGAAAGATAAAAAGAATAACAAAATAATATAACCCACCTAAAGAGTCAATACCATCAAATAGATTATTCATTCGCAATTTTAATCCTCCAATCGAATATTTTACATGTGCAGCAGTTACATTGAAAAACGGAAGTCCATCTTTTTCATACAACTTTACGTCACTGACGATATCAATCGTCATATTCGCTGAAAACAAGAAGTAGAGTTATTTTAAAAATCCCTCAAACAAATTGTCTAACTATTACCTACCCATAATAAGTTATAATATATTTTCACGTTTCTGACAAACATAAGTAGAGCTAGTAATGCCAGTATTATATTTTTGTTTTAACTGCCTTTTTTAATTTACTTACGGTTTATTGATCAGGATATAGTGTTAATATAAATATACAAATTACCATTCATTTTAATTCGCAAGGAACCATTACGTAAAAATCTCGGATTTTCTTTATTTACAAAGATACCTCGCGAACAATTCAAAATTTTTAAAGGTTTTTCAAATCTAAATTTAAAATTACCTATAAAAAAAAATTGGTTGTCTGTAAAGTCGGTTTACTGACGATAGTTGAACGTGACAACGTCTTAAGAAAATACTGATGGAATGGTAGCATTTTTCAAAAGAAAAAAATAATTTCATTTGTTTAATAGATTTCGCATTATAGTATGAATAAACTTGTAATAAAATCTCTTTGGCTATACTATTTGTATCTGGCTGGTTTTGGTATCATTGAAAGTTTAAATTTTAAAGAACATAATTCCAAATTCAAATTAGAGAATTAGATTCAGAGCGAGGTAACGCCGCATGACGTCATGTTTTTTCGTGCATGCAGCCGGCTCTATCGAATTATAAGACGTTGTCACGTCAAAAATTGTTGTCGAAACTAATTCAGACAAATAGCAAACGACGATAACCAAAATTAATAAAAAATAATAAGGTCACAAGAAGACTTTGACTCTATTTATTATTATTCGTAGATTCCCAATAATAATATAACTTTTATTGACTTGGCAAAAAGAGATTTGTAATAAGTAATCTTGAATGCATCTAGGGCTAATTAATCAATTATTATGAGATTTTTAACTTACTTGGCTCAAACCAGCAATTACCACGACCAACCAGGGGTATCAACAAAATTCTGCCCTTTAAGTCATAGGTACCCTCTATTCTTATTTTAGGAACTCGGACCTTTGTGTAGAATTCGTAGGATTTGCCGTCCACCCTGAAACACATTTAAAATAGTCTTCAATCAAATATTACTTTTATAAGTAAGTATCTTAACTTGTGTTTAGAATATTTTAATATTAAAGTACTAAAAGTAGCGCAGACATTCCAAGATTAGTTAAATTATAATGATTCTCTTATTTTCTAAATGGTGACTAAATTACATTGCTTGGTAAATAGTAAGTTTTATTCAACATGAATGTTTTTTTTTTGTTCAACTCGATCGATCAAGCAGTCGGCCAAAGTACTAGGCGGCTATAAATTTCCAGAGTTATCAACTTACTGGCTGACCAATACTTCGGTTTTGCCGAATCCAGTCACGGTGACGTCATCCAACGCGGCGTTTACATTGACTGGTCCTTCGCCTTGTAAAATTCTAATTTTTGGTATCTTTAGTGGGTCCAGAGGCCGCATACCGATATCAGGAAGACCTGTAAATTACATACAATTAATCGTTATTTTTTTAACAAAAAGGATTCACCGGGATTCACACTTGTTTCCATGACATTAGCTGTATGTGAGTGTAGGTGAAGAAATAGCGCTTTCGCTTTCCGCAAGTTATGTACAGATGTTTCGTAATTGAGGCTATGTGACTAGCTAGGTGACTTGTGAACCTACCAGTTATCATTGCAAGGCTTCTGTTTATCTGTCAAATGTTGACAAAATTAGCATGCACAGTATTTAATAAATTAATGTCAAAATTTAAATAAATTTTAATGAAACATGTTAATTATTTTTTGTAAACAAATATCTTAACAGGAATTTTAAAAATATACCTAATTTCTATTTTAATATTGTGACACATTTTTGAGTTCTCTTTAATTAATTAAGTATTAAATTACTCCAATAAATCCAACACAAATGGGGAATAGTGCCAGGGTAGCAGAACTACCAAAGAGGTTACAAGTTGCATGAACTACAGTTGTGCAACCGCAGCAGGCACTCTGCAACCAGGCCGGTTTGTGTAGACTGGTTAGTAGACTTTAGGGTTGACAAACAGAACTATGTGAAATTTGATTACTATTTAAACTTTGTATGTATTTTGTAATACGTATTTGAACGTTTATTTTTCACTAATAAAATCACAAATGTTACGTTATCTTACCGGGTCCAAGAGCGGTAAATAATTGTTGCACAGCCGTTCTCGAACATTCGTCGAAATCTGGATCACTCTTCAAACATGTTTTCACGAAGTCCGCTGAAATATAAATATTTATTTTTATTTATAAAACGTTCTCACTAATTTAAATTTAAAATTGTATTTCGATATAAACGTTTCAATGATGCACCTTACGTAAAGCTTTGACATTGACCGAACTTAACCCACTTAAGAACTAGTAGGAATTACATTCTGATCATGTTTTAAATTAATTTTACAATATGAAGTAATCAAAATAAAATAATTCATTTGTGATGATGACACTGGCACTGCTTTATTTTTTTTCCTTTTTATGAAAAATGTTATTATTATAAAACATGCCAAGGAAATAAATGTATGTAATTTAGAACTTAATAACATTTTTAGAAATTACCCCAAAGATTCCTAAATTTGCAAACCAGCTAACTCCAAATGGACAAAATGTTCAGGATCTGAACCAAATTTAATGTTTAAAAAAAGTTATGGTGGCTGGATTGTCAATTAAGGTATCGCAATGCAAACTTAATAACAATAGATAATTAATAAATAATGCAATTGACTCAATAAAAATGATTATGTGAGAGATTAGGTATGCTATACTTGTAGTAACAATAATACGTTCGCAGGAAAACATAACAGCACAGGGCATAAATTTACATAAATGCATTTAAGATTATGATATGTCAAAATCTCTGTAATTTTATAACCGATACGTTACAATACCCTCTCGATTACAAGTAATTGAACGATTGACACAGATCAAGAAAATTAAATCTACTCCTTCATTGGCATTTAGGACAGCAAATCGAGGCGAACACAAACACTTGAAGCGTGAACACTTAATGCACCATCTACCACGTTATAATTTATATTAAATTATTACGACATTTAAACCATTCTTGTAAACGCCAAGATACGCGCGAAAAGTTATCAAGATAAACGGTCATTCAACTCCATGCGAGAAACTACGTAACCTATGATTTAACTGCCACTATCTTTTTATTTAACAGATAACATGAAAAATACTGCATTCTTTGATAACGAAAATGAATTGTAATGATCCATAGATACTTACGTTTTGTTTTGTAATATTGTGCCGAAGTTTGATAAACCACGAGTATCACTATTAGTAATTGAAACTGCATGTTTGGTTTACAAGTTTTTTTTTTACAAAGAAAAGAAAAGTAGGTGATCAAGCCCCGAGCATGCGGCTCGAGGTGGTAGATAGATACTAAGTTCCAGTCATGTCAGACTCCATGTTCCGTAAGACATGCAAGAGGGGGGATTCCTACGCAATTGTTAACTATGTAAATAAAGCTTTAACTTGCGTTGCCTAAGTTAATATTGCTAATAAGGTAAACAGACATTTCTTTTGGATGTTTAAGCATAGCTACCTATTCTCTAAACATAAATAAATACAATTATTTTACTCAAATCAATTATAGAAAAAGAGAGCGAGTGCTGAACCTGCGAATAGTTTTTTCAACTTACAATAAATAAATATTATTGTGGTCTTTTACATTAATTTTATAAATAACTAGCTGACCCGGCAAACGTTATTTTGCGACACAAAAATGATTAAATTACTAAAATGGCTATAAAAAAATAGGGGTTGGTGATAAAAAAGTAAAAATTTAGGGTTGTATGTATTTTTTAATGCCACATAATAAAAAAAGAAATTCAAAATTTTCGTCGAAAATTTAAAAAAAAATAAGAGTGAACAACCCTTATCACTTAGGGGTATGGAAAATAGATAGTAGCCGATTCGCAGACCTACTGAATACGCATACAAAGTTTCATGAAAATCGGTCAACCCGTTTCGGAGGAGTACGGTAACTAACATTGTGACATGGAAATTTTATATATAAGATTAAAATGTCAAAAAGAAGTAATATCAAAAAGAGTAACTTTCGAAATTCAACTTCTAAATTATTTATGCACTTTATTGTGGCTGTTACACATAATTAGAGAGAGAAATAATATTACTAATATATTTACGTGTGTGACAAGGACATATTCAAATAACTCTTGTAAATCAAGTCAAAAGTCAAGCCTTGAGTATGGCGCTGGAGTAAAGGTACTTATTACGAAGTCGTCTCATTTGACTTAAATCTGTCGTAATAATCGAAATGCCTTCGAATTTACGAAAATTTATCCTTTTTAATAATGGCTGAGCATAATTATTGCAATGTCATCTATTGAATATTGTGAAAAAAATTGTCCAATTTGCTAATTACTCAAGTTCCCAAGATAGATTCACGCAATAAGTTTGTACTATACCTACCTAATTTAGTTGACTTTCTTTAGTTAGTGCAGTAAAGACGAAAATCTACGTAACTCTAATTATTTAGCTAGGGAATATAACTCTATCTCTTTGTTTATAATTTACTATTTATTATACACCGATATTTTTTAACTAGTACAAAACCATTTCCCACTCCCAAATTCAGGTCTCACTCATTAAATTGAACAACTTTTGCTATGGGAAAAAGACTGCAATCGAGAAAAAAAAAATCAGCAGTTTCATACATTTTAGTAGAGCAGATATTGCTATATTGTATTGACTCAAAGTTTTTGCTTCAAAGCAAGGATGCTTTGAAGCAATCATTTGGAGTCAATCCATTTTTGCCAGACAATGCGAAGTCAAAAGAAAGGGTTATGATTTTAGCAGTCTATGTATCTACCTATACACCATGTTCCTGAGGATATACATTAATTTTGAATTATACTTCTATAGCTCTTGTTAAACATATCGTACAAAGCAAGTAGTAGTTTAAATAGTATAGTTTTTAAGTTATTGGTAATTTAAGTTTAACCAATATAATTGTGCTGTCACTGCACAGCGCAATTAAATTGGTTAGCGCGCAAAGAGTCTTTATCTGTGAGACGTTGCCACTTTGTGCAACCAAAACTATCAAACTGAATAACATCAACACGAAGATAGGGTAAAATATAAGCTTCTTGAAGTTGTTAACGTCAAGAAAAGTTTATGTGGACTAAAGTTTCAAATGCAATGTTGCCAGCTCAGGTAAAGAGTAATTCATTTTAGATAAATTACATCTAAGCATATAGTTTGCATGAAAATAAAAAATGTTAAAGAAATTGGAATTCATAAAAAAAAGAATCAAATTAATATTCTGAATAACATGCCGAAGTTAATGTATAACCTCAGGAACACGGTGTATATGTATGTTTGTATTTACGTATGTTCCTCCGTAGCGCTTAAACTATTCATCCGATTTTGATGAACAATGTGTCATCGATTCGTTATTATGGTCCATGTAACATAGAGTACATTTGAATCGCCTTTAACGATAGAGGAGTCGATTTTACCTTGTAAACCCCGATTTTAACCCATTTCACTTTTTCCTTTCTTTCCGTAGTCGGATTGTGTTTTACACTTTTTGTTTGTTACAATTTGGCATACAATAAATACTCTTATAACGTATTGTAACCTTCCCCTTTCTTGCACTTTCCCGCCATAGGAATAACAAAGTACTTTCTTCTTTATCCTTCTTTAGATAGAGTCAAAAAGGTAAACCTATTTTGCGAAAAATGCTCGGAGCTCGTTAGCACAGTGTTACTTTGATTTGGATTTCTAAAATAAAGGGTGTTATCTATAATATTTATCGCATACTAACCAAATCCAAAACGCTAAAAAAATGACAAAAAGTGTGGCAATGTTAACGACTTGGTTTTGGTCGTCAATATGATCGTAAATTGTGCGATAAAGCCCCTGGCCTCAGTCTTACAGACCAAGATCGGTCAGCAAAAAGTATAATGTCGATCTTCTAAGTACACTAGAAGGCTCATTAAGTCTTCGCTTCCGGTGGTTTACCACCTTTCCGTGATCATCAATCATCAGCTTATTTGCGTCAGTGTATCTAACGTTAATTATTTATGCATCAAGAGTAATAAATATGTTAATTTTGTCTTCTTATTGTGATTATTTATTAAATAAGCACTTCGGAAAATTATTAGATTCCTATGACCATTAATCGGTTTTCATCTTTTTTAGTTGACAGTCATTATAATGGCTCGACTAAAGCCATAGAGTTATGTTCACAATCGTTCGAAACAAACACTATTTGGCTACATGATAGAATTTTGTTTTTAAAGTCTGTTCTATTAAAAAAATTGAAAGAAAGAGAATCTCTTCTACATCAATAGCATTTTTTGTACACTTAGTTTATCCAGATGACTTCAAATTACGAAAATACGAGCTTGTAATGCTCGTATTTTCGTCCGTTCCCTCTATGTATACAAGTATATTATTCACAGTAAGAAAGGCTATAGAAGTAATTGAACGAATACATCAATTAGTGTATTTTAATAACAATGTCATCGACTTAATTTCATAGCAAACTTCATTCTGTAATGAAAAGTACATCAATGAATACACGCCGGAAGAAATAGTAAAACCGCGCTTCTAACAAACACAGCACTTCGATACTAATTAAAACATATTCGTGTAATAACTGTTACAATCGTTCCGTAACATCGACTCCTTTTCTTTGCGTTGTGTGGTAATCGCCTACCTTTACGTAGAAAATATTAAGTATATAAAATACATCATTTTGCAACGCCGAAAACGGGTCAAGACGCTGTTTCTTGTTGTCTGCGCAAAACCTGTCCTGTGGTCTCCATCCTTTCAACATCGGTAGCTCGTGCACGTTAGCCTTATGTCTATGAACCCGTGTTATGAGATCTAGCAGTTTTTCAATGTACATTTTTGCATTAACCGCCAAATGAATCATTTCCAAGTTCGTTTTGTTCCCAATTTGAAACAATTGAGTAATGAAGGAGTAGTTCAAAATTGGAACTCCGGTTTGCGTCTATAAGCGCGGATGAATTATTTCTTTCCATTTGTGACATGCACAGGACAATATAGTTCTATTAGTTAATGTAACAAAACACGACGACGCCTCCTTAAAATTTTACTCTCGGTTCGTGTTAATAATTATCGATTTTCGAAGGCAAGTACTTTATCCCGTATAGATAATAAAAAAACGTTCATAGGAGACCATCCCTAACTTTTCTAAGATGCTATGAACTGCATTCACAGATTTGAAGAGAAAGAAATGCCGAATAACTATTTTTGCTAATCTTATTTCTGCACATACCTGGGCTGATGAGATGAATTTGAGTTTAATACCTGTACTGGTCGTTGGTTTTTGTTTGTTTGTTTACTGAAGGATTGTTACTTTTTGGGTTTGGTGCCTCTTTTATGTCGGCGACAGACTGGCAACCTGTCACTATTTGGAGGCACTGCTGGCTTTGGCTGATGACTGTGGTTTTATGTGTAACGAAATGTTACCTTAAGGCTCTTCTCAATGCCTCTTGGGACAAGGACGTGATCGTATCTATGTATGATATTATTTCGTGTAGGGATCAAAAGACTCTAACAACATTCGTGATCAAAAGAATCTTAATTCGTATAGCTAATAATGTAGAGGGCTCTATCTCTGTACCATAATTATTAAGAGTTGATTAAGTGTCTATTTAGCATCAAAACAATACCTGCTCTACCAAAAGTTTTATTCAACTACGGTGTTATGGCGGATGGTCTGATTTTTTTCTTTAGTCCACCTTCTAGTAATCCAAGATAATATTTTGACATCTAGAGTTCAAATTCCGTTATTGAATTACTCATATTGTAATCCGTTCGTTCGTATTCTAATACGAAAAAACGAGCTAGTAATAACCATAATTTGAAGTCATCTGGATAAACTAAGTAGAGCTACTGAGGTAGTAAAGATTCTGTCCGTCTCTGTGTCTCAAAACTCTTTTTAAACTTTAATATTAATAATTCATAAAATTCTGTCATGTAGCCAAACTGTTACTTGCACAAGGCAATGAATTTTAAATTTGGCATTGAGAAGGAAAGAAAATCAAATTATATATTTTAATAATTTGACCTTGAATTCTGAAGCAATACTGCATATTAGATAGTATGGACATAGTAATTTTTAAAAGGCAATATAATTTACATCTGCACAAAACTTTTAATTTACATACGAGATGATTTATTCAATCAAAATTAATCCAAGTAAATCGAATTGAACTAGAATGTAAAAGAATAATACATAATACTAATATTATAAAGAGAAAAGATTTGATTGTTTGTTTGAACAGACAGTATGTAGTACTGGACCGTATTTGATGAAATTTGATATGGTGATATTTTGAGACCCTGGAAAGGATTATACTTTTTGGCGCGATAACCGACGTTATTGCGAGCGAAGCCGTGGGCGACCGCTAGTTTTGCATAAAGAAACAACTGAAATCTGTGAAACAAGCTGTGATTAAAATTATTTATTTTATTTAGATTTGGTTTCACAGACTCTGTGAATGATTGAAATAGATGAAGATAAGTAGTGTCATTAATTTTCAGGTGGAGACTTTTTGATTTATCCAAAATATGAATGAAAAGCCTAGTTTTTTTACTTTTATTGTGTTAGCTGCTTTACTGACCTTTCTACCAAATAGAGCTATAATCAAATTTAAACAACCACATTTTACTATTGAGCAATAATTCTTTATCATAATCATTCCATGTTCTAGATGTCTACGCACGTGCCGGTTTCTCTTCTATTACGTCTAATTACTTTGTTGCGCGTGTCAAGGTCGTAATCTGTTATGTGGAGGATAAAACTTGGCTCTTGGTCAAGATAAACATGTCCTGGCCCACGCACTAGATCCGGCACTGGTTGGTGCTAATACGTCACAGTAAATCAGTTGAAATTCGTGATGAACGGCAGTTCATTTATTTTTCTTGTTCTTGTATTGTTAACCAAGAGTTTTTTAAAAACCCATCCCTGTTATTAATATGTCTTGTTTATTATTATTGTTAGACTATCTTATTGTCATAATAATGAACCTTTCATACCATAATAAATCTGATGGGCGAATACCAATCCTAAACTTTGTTGTGATCTTGCGGCGCTATCGATTGCACTGATTATTCATTTCCACATTACAAGCAAAAAGGGATACAAGTACTCTGCCGGCATCACATGGCTATCCTTTTTCACATTACAAGTAATAAAGAACAGACATGTGATGCCGAGAGAGAATAGCATATCCTCCAATGGGTGTCGTAGACGGCGACTAATGGATCAGCATAGGGGTATTGGTCACCTTATACTCCCTCCACCAATCCGCATTGGGCAAGCGTGTTGACTACTGCCTAAACCTACTTCTATGACAAGATGAAGCCTTGTGTCCCTGCAGTGGGTCGAATTAAAAAGGCTGTTATGATGAAGTAAAAAGGAATAGATGATTGACTCTACATTTATTTTTTCAAATAAATTACTTCATCCATTCTGATGGTAAGTCCAAATGCGAAGAAGACTAGTGGAAGAGAGCGCTGCACTAGTAACCCACGCCTTATCTACTTGCAAGGTGCTTTTTCAAGCTTCTTTTGAAGCATCCATTGACGCCGTCGTGGTGGAGTGGTCAGTATAGCTGCCTACACATCAAGCAGTCCTGGTTAGAATCCTGGTAGCGGCAAATATTTGTGTGACGAACATGAATATTTGTTTGCGAGTCATGGTTGTTTATATATTAATTTAAGTTTATTTATAAAAATATCTAAAATTATTATGTATATTGAAAAAAATGTCCATTATCTAGTATCCATAACACAAGTTCTTCATGATACTTACTTTGGGTTAGATAAGATTTGCGTGGAAGTATATATTATTATTATTATTATTTTTAACCAGGGTACAGAAGTCATAAGTTTTCTGGTTGAAAATTCTATCATTCCTTATTCTTTATTCTCTTTTTCTCCTCCCAAGGTGATCACTGCCACTTAAGGTTCGTAATTTTCTGGGCTATGTCGGTGAAGAATGGCCTATACAGCTCAAAGCTTTCAAGACTCTACCTAATGGAATTAGAATCCCTTGGCTATAAATCCTATTCGTTTAGAAGCCTAGAGGATCAAGGTCCTCCAGGTCTTATAATAGCATGCATTATTACAAAGGCCAAGTGTGAATGACAACAATATAATCGATCATAAACCAATGCCACGTTTCTAATTAAAATATGACAAGAATTTATATACGTATTTATTTTTTTGTTATACAACTACATATAAAGATTCAATAATGTGAGGAAGGGGTACATTAAAAGAAAGTTTTAAAGTAGCATTAGTGGCAAAAACATGGAGGGGTTCTTGCTACGGAAATGTAATAAGAAAAAAATACACTTAGTTATTTAGTACTCTATAAATTTTGATTCCCTTCCGAGGGTTAAAATATGGGACTTATATATAGGTACTAACATATTTTAATTACAATTTGAACCTAGTAATTTGATTTTTGCACAGCTCCCAGGAATAGCAAATAAACTTGTCGATTTCAGATTGATATCTTCACGAATTCCTGATATAAAGCATCTCTATAGAAAGATAGAACTACAACGATTAATTTCTTTATATAAGGTTTCCTTTTTAGAGGTAGGGAGCCCTAAAAAGAATAATAGGCACCATAACAATTATAAGTACAAAATATAGTTTTGTCATCTTACATCTTAGAAAAATGCACTGAAAAAAATCGACTTGACTTGATTTTTTTCAGTGCATTTTTCTAGTATTATATTTACGCGTTTGTAAACGCAAAAATAAAATTATTCCATAATCTTACATCTTACTAAAATACCTATATTTTTCCATGACTACAGTGACAATGAGTTCGAGAAAACAGTTGAGAACATTTTTAAAAGAGACTCAAAAGTTAAGTTTTTTTGATGAGGTTGATATGGAACTGAAAAAAGGAACAGATTTGAGTGAGAAAGTAGATCCGCGAAAAAGATCAAAAAGGAAGGTCAGCAATGCTTTTGCAACAACTTAAGGCAGAAGATCCAACAGAATGTAGATTGGCAATGATAATAACAGCAGAAAACTTTGAGGAACTGTTATCCTTATTTTCAATAATATTCAATGTAACAGATATATAACAGTTGTTCAGATATGCTATAACTGAGAAAATAAAACTACAATCCTCAGTCGTAGGTTTCGATTGCTAAAACCAACTATTTCAAAAATTATACCCAAAGTAAGTCTGTCAAGAAATTAAAAGGGTAGAAAGACCACATCCAAGTCAAACCTTTCGTCTCCGCAGTTCAAATATTTTTTGGTTTCTCTACCTCCAAAAACAACGAACAAGTGTTTCTTGTATAATTGTTCTGTGAGTGCTGGAACGGCAGTGGATTGGCCGTGTACATGTTTCCAGTTGCGCTGGAATGATCGCACTGGATTCAAAAACAAACCGCTAATCCACTACTACTCTGAATTGCTCACTGAATCCAGTGCATTCCAGTACCTGTAACTTTTTCCAGTTGTAATCCAGCGGTGGATCGCTGGCCTGATACATACGTCACCTTTGTTGAGTTAATGTTTTATTCACAAGATCAGCGTAAATAATTATGCAGTAGGTATTGATTGAAATGCATATAAGAAATGAAAATAAATTCTTGATTTTGCCGAAAAAAATTAAAAAGAATATAAAAAAACTTAAAATAAGAAGATATTTTAAGAAGATCCTAACACGTGCTCTTAATATTAGCAATAACAATATTAGGTATTAATTTACTAGTCCAATATTGAATCAGATAAACAAATATTTAGGCATCAAACATGCCTTTCGCTTGCGTTAAGATTTATAGTTTTCAAACAAATAAACACCATTAAGCGACTATGAGCTTAAACTTATACCGTATTACCCATTGAACTTGTGAAACTGATTTCAATAGTGGAACATACGTAAATAATATTCAAGGTTCAGTAATCAACCCTGCTCTTGCTACATAAGGAGGTTGCATCGTACCACAGTTTGAGCCAATGAATGATGTTGAATGAAACATGTGACGATCGGGCAGTTTTGGCTCTCGACCGCAAGAATTAGTGGATGCATTGACATAAGCAGGTTGCATTAAAAATTAAAATTACATCAAATTTTTTTTTTAACCGGTTTATGCTATGTTATGTAGGTACTTATTTTAATTTAGATGCAGAAAGATGGCTCTGACTTTCAATACTCAATATCTTTATTGCAAACCATGTTGTATGATTGTATATAATGCATATTTGAACGTATATTTTAATTAGATTACCGATACCTATATTGTGGCAGTTGTCACTGTTCTGAAAAAGAAATAAATTTCTTTCCTCCATACCCAAAAACTTTAGCTACGGTTTGACGTTAAAAAATAATTATTTTATTCCAAGAGAGATACTCGAAAATACGTAGTACCTACCATTACGTTAAAGAACACAATCAAATTCCTTAACATTTGTTTATTTTTATTTGTTTATTAACAAAAATATTTTTTATTACAGTGCCACATAAACCTGTTTAGATATTTCCGGGCACTCATCATCTTCACTCTAAACATTTAATTTTTCGCATGAGTATAATTTATTGAATATATGTATTTACAAACTTCGATGGTGGAGTAAGTAAGACTAAAAAAAAACTAAAAATACTGTTGCAGTCATTAAATAAATATAATGTTTAATGCCTAATTCATATATAATGTTTAATTCATATTGTCCTGTCGGTCTACGTCCATACTAACTTATCACCCGCTTAGAGGGCGAATTTCCAAAAATCCTTTCTTAGTGCACCCCTGGACCTCATAAGGAACCTACGTACCAAATTTGGAATCTCTAGACCCAGCGGTTTGGGTTGTGCTGATATGTCAGTCAGTATTCATTTTTATATAGATAAAATAAATTTACATACAGATTAAACAATGAGGGACACGTCATTTGTAAAAAAAACTGAAAGAGGTAGAAAGTTTTATTGTAAAAATAATAAAATTGAAAATTTGCATTCGCTAATTCATACCATGGTGGTTTGAAAGAACGAATTCAAATAAGGTCCTTGTGCCGACACGACAGTCTTTTATTTTCTTAAAAAAATACATACATATGTATTAGCTAGGCTTTAATAATAAGTCAATCTCAGATTTACATTTAGATGTGACATTTCTTTCAAAAATATTATGGTTGTACGACATGTAGTGTATAATAAAATGAAACACCTACTTTCCACAAAGTGACGAATATCGACTAATCGGTTATAATGCATAATTTGACATCAGACAATATTTACACATCCAAATTAATTAAGAAATTGCTAACGTTTGCAATATTGGAGTGACCACCGATTTATTTATAGAGACCTAAAAAATTAGTTGGCATTTAAAACACATGTTAACAGCTGTTATAATAATTCTCACAAAAGTAGGTTTCAAATTAAATAGAAAGAAAAACGAATCTCCGGATACAAGGCATTTATCTTGATATTTGCCGACAAAAGAAATTCAACGTTTTTACAACTGTACAGCAGCAATTTGCTAAATAATTCGTAACCGTGTTTTCTTTAAATTTATTTAAATTAGAATATATATTAAGATTTTTTTAATCCAATGAAAAGAAAATATTATGCTATAATATGTGTCTATTTCTGTGAATGTAAATCTATTATCCCAGTGCCAAGAATCGACATGGCAAACAAGGTTTAGTACTGTTGAATGAATTGGTTGAACGAACTCTTTCTGTGTCGCATGTATTGTGTCTGATGGACCTTTGACAAAGTAAGTCAAGGACGGCAATGAACGAATTTACAAATTGTTCAAGTAGTTACTTAAGTCTTTTTTTATTTTCCAAACACTTTTTCCATTAGCCATAAACTAATGATATAATAAGTAAATATTAATGCTTTTTTTCGAAATTTAAAATATTAAAAACATAAAAAGATATAAATTAAACATATAATTCAAATAAAACAGACAGCATGAGTGACAGAGTGACAGCGATGCTCGATTAACAAATACCATAATTTTGTATTCGGTCTTAATTTATTACTTGTATTAACAAACAAAAAAATAATTTCATAAGTTGTTTTGGGTTTGCTTAGAAGGCGTGATGCTTTGATAGATTTTCCATACAAATGATTATAAACACTTGTGTGTGTCTTCTGTAATTGAATCGTGATAAAAAAAGATTCACGTAAGGTAAGCCGCCATCGACTATATGTTGGTAGAGAGATTCATTTTTACCATCTTTTACAAATTGTCGTATATTCTATAATAGGACACAAAATTAATATTAGAAGACAGAAGTAATATAAAGACATTCTGGCATGTGCCCCTACATTTAATAAAGGAATCAGTTGAAAAAACTATCGATGCCTACATTATCTAACGGAGACACCTATTGTGCAAAAGAAGATCATGATAAATTACCGTATGCAGGTTAAATAATTTATTTTATGTTGTTGGTAAGTTTGTTCTCCTCAATTAATTCATAAAACATTCTCTTGGCAGTGCTTTGAAGTAATATGTCATCTTGAAGCTTGTGACACAAATAATTCGGCCAAGGGACAATCTCCGTTAGGCGGTGCTATTATAATATTCCAGTAATTAAATTAATATGTTAATAAACTCTACATCTAATTTTAGACCATCACTACTACAAAGTATCGCAACTTTTCCTTGAATCAAATTAAACGAACTGTCGAAAGTGAGTCTGAGTTTCAACATAAAATGTCATCAAATTCAAACAACTCACTACTTATAAACAACTTTTATTAAATAATGTTAAATATTTACATATTACACAATACTCTTAGAAAAAGTCTTCACAAAATGTGTTAGTATTAAATATAATACTAATTGTGTTTTTATTAGTATTTATTCACTTCGTGATCTTAAAAAATGTTAAGAAGATTGATAGACTCCTGGATTTGTCAAAAGACAAATAATGGAATTGAGAAATGTTGAATACTGTTTCCCCGACTTTTGTCGGATTTGGTCTCAAGTACCAGGTCATCATGAGTTAGAAAGAGATTACATGTGGCGGGTGTTGCCAAAACCACCATGGCCGGACTGTGAAGCTCCCTTATTGAAGCCCATTTGGAGATTGAGCTCAGCGTTGTGCGCTCTAAGCTGTTCTTCGGTGAAGGTGCGTTCGTTTTTGTCAGACATTTTTGGACCAAGTTGGGGGCCAGTCCATTCTGGATGTTTCTGAGTCTGTAAATGATATAAAATCTACTTTAAAAAACTGCCTATTCATATACAAACAAATGTAATGTGCGTAGTAGAATTAGTGTTAACATTTAGCACAAGTTGAATGCTTACAATTCTTCCTAAGGCGTACAGGCAGAGAGTAACTTGAGGAATGTTGCGCCTCTCGAAAAGATCGGCAGTTTGGAAGATTTCTTCCTCAGGTACACCATATTTCTTGATGGCGGCTTGGAACCTGGAATTTATCAAAATGATAATTAACTTTTATAACAAGTGTATTCAGTAATAAGAGATGGTAATATTGATTCTCAAATTACCTTTGAATGTTCTCCATTAACTGGAAGTTCGTTCCTCTCTCCTGGATCTTCTTTACTGAACCAGGGGCCAGCTTGTTTATAAGTTTGCACAGGACAACGCCATCCTTAAGGATATCTTCATAAGGGGCGTTAGGAAGGGCTTCTCCAACGACCGCATTGATCCAGTTCAGGACTTCCTGTTCCTGTTCCTTGTTTCTGGGCTGAAATTGAAATAAAAATAATTTTATATATAGTTGACATAATTTAAAATTTTATCTTCAATATTAATTGGTTTGGCTGCTCCATTGGCTGCGACGCAAATCTTTCTGTTTTTATTTAATTTCCTCTCTCTGTTAGAAATGAATCTTGTAATTTAGCGCTTCCGCGATAGGATTAACCCATTTTTTAATCCTTTTGATGAAATCTCTCACTTCATCTATTTATATTTTGGTATTTACTAGTGGAGTTTTGGATAAATTTATAATCAAGCATAGTGCCAAGACATTGAAATGTATGCAATTTGCTTTTCAAACAAAAGATAAAATCTAACTAAATGTTGTTGTTGGATCGCGCAATTGATTGCAATTGTTTTATCATTCTGCAAATTTTGGCATAACCAAAGCTTTTTTGTCATTGTTTACAATTGTATACATTTCGGAATAGTTTTTTTTTCTCATTCTCACGATGAAAATGACAAAATCGAGCAAACGCGTTATTTACGTAAATATTCTAACTAACGCGGATTAGCAACATTCTTTCAGACTAGCACTTTAAATTTCGTGAGCATATGCAAGTTTTGAGCGTTGGCCATAAAACATCAGTTCCAGTGCCAAGTTGTTTAATGGCTGCTCGGCTCCAGAATCATCTCCGAAAATAACTCGAATCGCTAACAACATGACAGCTATCTAAAGCATTCTGGAAATACATGGATTTCATAACGGGAAGGAAAATATTCAGTTAACACGATACTGAACGTGAATTTTTAAACTTTCAGAAAAAAAACTACCTTTACATGTTTATTCGTCGATTAGAAGAAAGGATCTTATTTAAAGGGAGTAGTCTGTCGCTGTATTTTTAGAAAGAGTAACTGTGCTTACATTAGCCAAAATAAACAGATGCGAGTTAAAATTTTCTTCATCTCCAGACAGCTGTTAGCAAAGTGCACATATATATCACAGAGCGAATGAGAAATTTCCTAGAGTATACATTTATTAATTTAACCTAGTTACAATGAAGAGGTTTTTTATAAAAACAGAAAGTAATTCAACCAAAAAGAAGTGTATAGACTTGTACTATCTTCGTTCCAAATAACAGCTGCGCAAGAGTCATTAATCTCATTACCGGCAGAGAACTGACGTCAATGATCTATGTGACTTCTTTGACTCTATGTAAATTTGTTAGTTAATACATCAAATAGTTTAGATGTAAGAACTTTAGAGCCTCTTTAAGAAAAATAAAATACTTGTTTCTTTTAACTGAGACCTTTCAAGGTTCTTAGAAATTGTTGTCACAATGTTTACACTTAATGTATTAGATAGCAGAATATGAAATATGTGTTTATTTTTTACAGAATTTAATTAAAGTTAATAAAAGATAGAAATCAATAAAGAGTGGGATTGTGTTTTTATAAGTACCTAATCGGCAATAAAAAATATGTATATGTTATCTGCTAAAAAATATTAAATAACAGCTTTTAGCGAAGTTATACATATGCATAATCAAACATCATATCCCATTCTTTATTTGACTAAGTTGTTAGTTCACATGGCCAAAAAGTTCTTACGTACAGCCATCTCGTGTTTATCACAGAACTTTTAAAAGCACAAAGTAGAAGGAGCGAGTTCCCGCCGCGGCTACGCAAAGGAGACTGCACTGTTTGACGCCGCCCGCCCAAAGCTGCTAACGGGGGCGGGCGGCGTCAACCATTTATTATATTCTTACGTACACCACTGTAAACATAACATGCCGTCATTTTTATAAGTATACAGGCGAATGTCAAAGACGTTTTGTGCATTAATTTGATTAAGAACACTAAAACACAAAATATAAATAATTATGTTTTTTGAAGATCATGACGATATTAGCTGCTAACGCAATTGACTCGTGACGTCGGTTTTGTAAGAACGTTATAGTAGTAGATCTATAAATTAAAATTATTGTACTTTATGTTGTAAGAATGTGTTTAATTAGTAATGATATAGTTCCTTATAGTGACTTGACTTATCGACTCTGGGTTAATGTCATCTATACGTGATTATCAATTATATAAACAATAAAGTTATGTATTATTTTAGGCTCAATTAAATCATTATATATTATATTATATATATAACCTTCGGACTTATGTGTTACATAGTCATATTTTCTTTGTTATAATTCCTATTGTTTTCTGAGAACCCATCTATTTTTGCCCTAGAGACACAGCTGTCAGTGTGCAAAGGACTAATTTATTAACTGTTGACGTTAGACAAAGGAAATGACAAATCATCTGCCAAATTTTTCTACAAATGAACCAATACATTATTTCTATTTCTTACTAACTAAATATTTTCTTACCCGTACTGTTAAAGTTTAAGAGTGTTACATCTGTCTTCGTGTTTGGCTCTTGTTGGTTGATTTCCTGAAGGTTTGGGGCTTTTGTCTCGATGTGATATCTCAGCCCCATCGAATCTTAACTTATGTACACCATAGATTTATAATTACTGACGTTTATAGATTGGCAATAAATCGACGAGGGCTAAATAAACCAAAAAAAAATTGTGACTTACACTAAGTTAATTAGTCAAAATTTTACCGTTTTCCTATCCTACTCCCAAATTATTTGGGGTCGGTGCAGTATGCCTTGATATCGACAATACTGCTTATGGATTTGGCATAAGATTTTTACGGCCGTGTGTCTGACACGAACCCTCCTTGGGAACGACTGCTATCTTTCAACAGCACCCGGGACCACCAGCTTAACGTGCCTTCTGAAGCATGAAGGAAAATCGATTTGAAAAATTTTCGGTCACCCATCCGAGTACCGCAAATCAAACTAACCAACCAAGAAAAAATTGTACCTGCCGAGATTTGAACCTGAGTCTTCTGTAGGGCTATTCGCTAACTTTTTTTGACAGTTGAAAGTGATCTTCACTGAGTGAATTACATATCCATTGCTGTTTTACACGACACACTATTATGGTACTTGTCGTGACCTGACTTCTGATTGTCATTCTGTAATACGGGCCTAAGAGATTTAAGTTTATCTAATAAATAAAAAACGAATTAAAATTTATCTACGTAGTTATACTATACGAAGCAGTGTTATTTAATGTTTTCGCTCCGCTCGCATTACTGCAAATGCATATTAGGTACCTAATGTATAAAAATGTAGTACATACTTGTCACTTATCACCATTGCCTATAGACACTCTTTAATTAATTTGTATTGACACAATTTGGTGACTGAGTTGGTTACTAGTTACTGTAATTTTAAGTTCCTAAGAGTAACACTTTTGAAGCATTTTAAGTTTTCTATCGTAATGTAATACCACGCTATCTCGATACCGATATTCCTATAAAATTAGATATAAACTACTTATCTTCAATCGAATCTATATTTAAGTACAATATTGCTATGCTCCGCTCACCATTCATTCTCAACAGATAAACAGACAGACAGAAAACATTCAGCATCTATAAATAAAAAGGAGATCAGCCCCAAAGCAGTTGTGGAAAAATATAAACGCAATAACAGGATGTTTATTAATAGAAATGTAGTTGAGATATAAAATAGTATCATAATTACTATGCCATGCTGTTGTAAGATGAAGAAAGTCGTTAAAGATTTTATGATCAGGGAATTATAAATATTATACCTCGTGTAGTAATTCTTTTTATGAAGGGCGCTATTAGAAGTAGGACACGGATTAGCCGCTCAAATTCGGGGAAGTACCTATGAATTAAAAAAGAACTAATATTTGTATAAATATGTTAAAAGTCTAAGTTTTTGTGAAGTTCAGTTCAATGACTTTTTGGTGCTCCGAGATTTTATGATTAATAATTATAATTAACACTTAGTGCATACAATATTGGAGATATGGTGTAGATGGAAATAGAGGTAAATTTCAAAACCTAGGAAAACTTTTATCTTTTAAGAGATACTAAGATAACTTTTCGAATCTATTACCCATATTGTGAAAAAATATACATATCAATAATTAAGATTCAACACGAAGTGTTCAAAAAATACGTATTTATACCTCAGACCAATAACTTTTTTATTGGTCTGAGATTTATACTTAATTTATGTTATCATTGTGAATGATTAAGTAAATATTTAAAGGTGTATTCTGAAAGGACCTTGTCTCATAATTATTAAAAAAATGCGCTGATTTTGTAGCAATAAATTAAAATCAACGGGTGGTGGTAATCAATACGTTAGTTTGGCTTACCTTCATCATGTGCCCCGGACACGACAATATTGAGAATAGCATTAGTATTTTATAAGGTAACAGGGATCAGATTGCAAGAAGAATTCTAAAACACGTAGTTAAGGACAAACAAAGTAGAGCTTGCCAACAATTTGCCATCTAAGGAGCATTGAATTAATTTTAATTAATAAGTGTTTTCCCTTTGCACTTGTATACTTATGTACCTGTAACATTTTGCACTGAAACCCATTTGATCCACTCCATTATTATTTAGACTCATGATATTTATACAATATGCTCATTCCCTTAATATCCCCAAAAAAGATATTAAGAAATTCTGCTTTGACTGTATTTTCTATTAGACGACGAGCAAAGTAAGGAATAAATGGATTATTTTCTTATAACTTTTCTCCGATTCCCTACTTATGCCCATTAATATACATTTCCCGTTCGATTAGTTGATTAGTCCCTATTATTTTTCATTTACTTTTTGCTCCTCAAATTTACTTCCGTCAAATGCTATTGACAATTTTCTTGAAGAACAATATTTGAAATTAGAAACGCAAGAGAAAGCAACTATTCGTATAAAACATAGCGTCTGCAGAGCTTACTTATTAAGTTCCCCGTTGAAGACTTATAATTATGCTTATTAATATTCAGATGCTGAATAAAGAATTCTATTTTTGATCCAAAAAGCAACATCGGATATTTTAATTTATTAATACCACAGACGATTGATATCGTCGGCCCTCGATATTAACTTGCTTATAAGTAGACTTTAAATTACTTTTGAAACGTATATTTCATCCGATAGCTTTCAGTTTGGCACAACGCCAAATTGTGTAATCAGTCCAGCTGTAACCATGTGCCGGAATTTATCACGTAAGCAATTTAAAAATTAATACTGAGGAAGAGACATAAACGATCAAATTTTTTCTACTACTGACGTAGGTACGATTAGAAGTAGAATTAGTGGTGTCGTTGGCCCATCTGGCTTTCAGGTCCTCCTATCAACATACTGCAATAGGTTTTAGTATAGGGTAAAATTTTATGCCAAACCTTATGCCTTACCTACATCCTTGGGAATATGTAAAGCTACGAACTGTCGAAAGAAATATTTATATTATTGTTCTTGGATGTCCCAAATCGCTATTTATGCTACAACATTGTCTAAAATAGGCACCACCGCTTTAGATTCCGTGCTTTTATTTACTTGTATACATATCGTTATGACCTATGTATATTATTACGTAATATTATAAAGAGGAAGATTTGTATGTTTGTAACGAATAAGCTCAAAAAGTACTAAACCTATTTCAAAATTTCTTTCATTATGTAAAAACTACATTTTTCCTGAATAATATAGGCTAGATTTATAAATATGATTTAAAAAAAACTCCACCCGTATTAAGTCTCCGATGGAGGGCTAGTATAATATAATCCACTGTAAAGATTATTTACCAACACTATTTATATTACTTTTATTTCGAGAAGGTATATCACCATATTGTCCTGTACACCATCGAGACCATGTAATTATAATTATAATGCCTACCTTTTTACTTCGCTCAGAAACGCAAGTAGGAATCGAAATAGAAAAATAAATACTAAACAACCGCAAAGGAATTGTTATAAATAATGACAAACATGCGTCTTGGTGGAGTGACTAACGCTAATTTATTAACGATTCATTGTTGTTTATGTATTTATTTAAGTCTATTTATAAAAACACATAGGTATATCAGCATAGTATACAACTCTCAATACTTAATTTCCTAGTAGATACTAAAACATCTTCCTATATGGCGCAAAATATATGAGGTATACTTTTGTTTTTTATCTGAATACGCGAAGTCAAAAGAAAGGGTCATATTTTTTAACAGTATATTATGTATTTACGTATGTTTCTCCGCATTGCCTAAACTAATCATCCGATTTTGATGAAAAAGGTGTCAATCGATGCGTTATTATGATCAATGTAACATAGCGATAGAAGGAGTGTATTTTACCCTATTTTAAACCCCGATCTTAACCGTATTTCATTCCTTGCTTTTTTCCATAGTCGAGTTGAGTAACGACTCTTACTGGCTGTTAGCACTATTGTTATGTCGAGACTTAGATAAGATGGTGATATCTAACCACGTGGGCTTAAAACAAGCCTTACCAACCAAACCGAACACAAGCTGAAGTGTAGATATGGATAATACTAGAATTAAGATAAAAAGAACTTAAAAAATTCAATTCTCACCTACTTATGTCCACACTCAACTCACAAAACTATTGAAAACTGTTTCGGTATAACATAGAAAAATAATAAGAACGCAAAAAAAGGATTTAATTTCGCAACACAGTACGCAATCGACACGAGTGTAACGCACAAGAACAACATGTTTAATATTATCGAACAATATTCATTATTAATACTTATGAAATTAAATGTTTGTATTACGAACAGCGTGGCGGGTTATAAAACAAATTTTAATAAATTTTTCCGATTTATACTTTGTACTCGCCACTCGCGATACTGTGCGTCACTATTGGGCAGAACAATTGTGTGAAGTCTTAAATGGACGCGACACTCGTATTACAATTCAAATTGTGAATCACGTATTTATATGAGAAGGAAAACTTTTGTTAATTGTTTTTTTTTTTCACAAAAAAGGTGTTAACAAAATCGTTTGCTTGCATTATATAGGTAGGTACTTAAAAAACAAAGAATTAATTAGACAAAGAGTGGTTCGTTATAAATCAATTCATAACATATATGATTTGTAGGTAGGTATAGCATCCCGGAGGGGTTTTGGTGAAATGGCGCACACTATGTGTGCCGATCCCAAAACGCCCCCCATAAGGGCTTAGGAGGGTACCGGTGGGTTTTAGCGGAGTAGGACCGGCGCTGTTCCGCGCCGGTGAGTCCCGCACACGCCGTACGCCCAGCCAGCGTACGGTATGGTCCGTAAATGGATTTCCAATCGTCACAAAAAAAAAAAAAGGTAGGTATAGCAAGCTCTAAAACGTTCTGAGGATTTTTATAGTACCAAATTTTGTTACTTGGGTATTTAAGTACTTTCATTTTGTTAATATTGACTTCTAGGGAGAAAATTTATTTCACACATTTTATATTTTATTTCTTACTATACTTCCTATACTTACACTACTTAAGTAGCTTGAAGCAGTACCTGACTAGACAATTATTACTTTAATATAGAGGAAGTCTTGTAATCGTATATGTCAAACTGTATGTCGTTCTCGGATATGACATTTAATATTACATTATTATTATAAATGATACGACAAAAAAAAAACACCGCTTTATATTGGCTCCATCATCATCAAACATCAAGTACATCCATACAAACTTTCGCGTTTATAATATAAGTAGGATGTGTAGTGCTTGCGCAAATCTAAGAGGACCTTATTGCTTATCTATTTAGATCCTAATTGTTTGAATAAGCACACGTACCATAAGTCTTTTCAAGAAGAATAAAATAGATGTTTTCGGTCTTTGGACAAAGAGCCTTTACCCATTAATAAAGTAAAATAAACTCAAACGATATTACAAACAAAACATCTTCATGCTCTCCGCAGAATAGCTCTCATATAGCCTTTTATGTATTTTAAAATTTTGTTTAAATACTTTAAATATTTCAATATACAAATAACGTAAATACGAAGCAAATAACTTTTATTTGGTGTTTCCCGTGTAACGTTAATGTAACAACAGCATTGACATTGTTTGAACTTGAACTGATAATACATAACATGACATGTTAACTGACTCTTGAAGGATTATTTAAAAAAAAATATTTAAAAACATACTAGTATGATCACTCGCATAATAGTTAGACATAAAGCCACATAGGGCAGTTTGATCAATGCAATGCCTCCAAATAGAGGTTGACAACCTGTCGCCTATATAAAAGGGGCACCAAACCCAAAAAATAACAATCTACGAGTATATAAGTAAACAAACAAAACAAAAACCAACAGCCAGAACAGATGGTGACTCATAATCGTCTTGGCAGTCGGGATAATTTTTAATCTTATTATTAATCAATTATTTTTAGGGCCCCGTACCTCAAAAGGAAAAAACGGAACCGTTATAGGATCACTTTGTTGTCCATCCGTCCGTCTGTCCGTCCCTCCGTCTGTCGGTCAAGACTCGTTATCTCGGGAACGCGTGGAGGTATCGAGTTGAATTTAAAAGGGAAATAATAAACTGAGCAACTAAAAAATCCAGAATAAGCGACTAAAATACTAAATGGGCGACTAATCATTTGTTGGTCGCCCATTAATGATTTTTTTGTCACACACTTAGTATTTGCATAAGTTGAGGTTAGGTTAATCTGCTGACTAGTTGAATACGATCTAAATTAAAAACTTCTAAGTGATGTAAAAAAAGATACGGCCGTTTCTACCGCAAAAAAACTTATTATAATATAATTTTTTTATACTTATAAAATTTATATCCCGGCCACGCGTTGCTGTGTTAATTTCATACTACTGACCTATAACATTGTATCTGCAAAAAAAAATAACTACTTATCAAAATAAAACTATCCTATTTCTCAAGTTGGATCAAACAGCACACATTAAAATCGGTTAAGTAGTTTAGAAGTTCATCGCGGACAAACAACGTTGTCCCGTTGTTTGATATTAAGATTATTTTCCATTAATATAGAACTATGAAATTTGTCAAGTAATACCAGTCGTTTTCAACTTGCTAAAACCATAAAAAATAATGTAGAAATTTGTTAACCGGACCATCAAGCTTTACAATGACTTATCTTCTATCGATGATAGGCCAAGGGCCGGTCGATCTCAAACAGCCAGGAAACCAGAAGTTGTCAAAGTCGTCAGAGAGAGAATCCGAAAAAATCCGAAAAAATCCGACCAGTAAGCAGAAAACATGACTAGGGAAATGAAAATTTCCCCTAGGACTATAGCTTACGACTTAGGCTTAGTGCTTATCGAAGAAGGACAGGTCAACTTTTGACTGCAGCTCTTCTATAAGAGCGAAGAAGTTGTTGCAGAGATACGCAGACGGTGGCCAACTAAAAATTTATTTACCAATGAAAATAACTTTGATTAGGTTACCTAACATCATACCTAAATAAGTCATAAAGTATTATCTGTGGTTGTACTACCACAAATAATAGTTTAGGTTATTCTAGTTATTAAGCACAGTTAAAATTATAAGTTAAGTAGTAATTATAAGTTTTGGAAACTGAATTTCGAGAAAAGCTCGGAAAAATTTGCAGATTCGATTCCTGAACTATTTATAATATGTACCGACAACTTTGTACGGAACACTCGGTGGGTGAGTCCGACTCACACTTGTCCGACTTTTTAAATAAAGGAATTCCAGAAACAGGAATTGCAGGGGAGTACAAATTTGTACGAAGGAGCTAGAGATGTTTTTTTTTGGAGACCCATCTTGGATCGACTTAGGCAAATCTTGCTTTGTTTTCGTAATTATAACCAGAGCATTAACTAACAAATTAAGAAATCGAAAATAAATGTTTGTCTCTTATGCAATTACGTCTAAAAAACAATGGCACTATTATTAAAATATTATGCTGAAAATCACATCACCATCAAATATTGTAAAACCATCCGCAAACCGGTCTTGTAAAGATTATCATAAAATTGTTATTTTTTTCGAGAATGATTATAATAGTAGACACGTGTATGATGAGAACAACGAGGAAGTAATTTTGATTTATGTGTTAAAAATTATCGAAAAACTATTGAACAAAAAATGATGACAAAAGTTTAATTTGAAATTTAAAAATGAGCATAGAGTTCAATTCTGAACATTTGTAAATGGGAATACATTTCAACCAGGGATTCAAACGAATAAAAACCTCTTTGTACATAAGACATTCAAAGAAGATAAGAGAGAATTAAATTTATACAAAAAAAAATATTTAACCTTTTTGAAAAAATCGGGAGTGGTCTCCCTTTGACTTTCTCATATACCGGAAACGCCAAAAGTTGATAGAAACCTTATATTTTGATGTCATACATGCATGTTAAATTTGGTTTCAATAAAGGAAAGCTTACTCGAGTTTATCGTGCTAACGCACAGAGAGTGTGTCTCTGTGCGTTACACATAGACATAATTTACATTACTACACACACACACATAGACATTATTCTAAAAAACGGTATTTTTGGACTCAGGGAGGTCCAAAACGTGTAAATCCGTCAAAATCTCGGGGTCGAATTTTTTGACGATTACAAGCATAGTCTTTGATTACAAGACTTCCTCTATGCTACGTATACGAGAAAGTAAAAATCATAAATCTCTTTTTTCGGAGGTTTAGGCAGTTGTCCACCACGCTTGCCCAATGCGCATTGGTGGACGGAGTATAAGGTGCTCAATACCCCTTTTTCTGGTCCATTAATCGCCTTCTACGACACCCATTGGATGTTATTATGTGGTGATGCTATTCTACTCTGCCGGCACCACACGGCTATTAGCTGCTTTTAAATGGCCATAAAACCTACCGGTTTGCTAACAATATTCTTGTCATATATTTCAGCTACGTGTTGCACTAAACTTCCTAAAATCTATTTCAGTTAACCGGAAAAAAAATAATTTTGCACCCATCTCAACATAGGAGTAAAAATAAAAACTTATTATTATTATACAAAATTGTGATGATATGTTTCGAATTGGCATACCAGACACAATAATCATGTTCTAGTGCATTGTTGTATGCAACTGGAATCGGTAAGCTCATGCCATTGTGTGTTAATCACAACTCTTCAAACATTTGTTAATATTCCAAAACCACCAGTAGACTATTGTTCCACAGTGACTTTTGTGATTGCATAAATTATTATTATATTTTTTGCGGTTATCATTTCATTGCCTAGTTCAAATAATGTACAATTAAAATGCCATTTAAATCAGAGCAAAGTTTATGCAATTAATAACTAAAATAGTTCGATTATATTAATGCATAAAACCTTGATTTATTTAATTTATTTTTTTCCATTAGTTTTAATCTCTACCTCTAACTAACTTATAATAATTTTTAGGCACTGCACGGCCCATATTGCCAGATGTGACTTTATGTGTAACAGTGTAACCAAATGTTTCACATGGCTCTGCTTAATCTCAGGGAATAACAGAAACAATTTTTCAAGCAGAAATGATTTTCTGCCTTAAAAAAATTTGTCTCTACCCTATATCTCTATAAGATCTGGCTGTGAGGTGTCTTCTTCTTCTTCTTAAACCCGTTTGACCTACTGCTGGGTATAGGTCTCCTCATGGTTCTTCTAGAGTGCCCGGTCTTGTGCCACTCGTATCCACAGCCGATCCACCGTCTTTGTGAGGTGTCATTGATTAAAAAACCTGTCAATCTATCAGTACCCTTCGAATGTTTTTTTTTTTATAAAAAGGTCAAGCTAATGACTCCATTCCACCTAATGGTAAGGTAAAGTGGTATACAAATCCAAAGATAGCTAGTGCGAGAGATAAACCGTAAACGCTAGCAGTCCTCGCCTTGCTGACCTGCTAAGTGATTCTTCGCACGTTTATTTTGACATTTGTGATGATGTAGATGAGTTGATGGTGCTTTAGGAAGTCGGTTCCTACTATTGGCTTCGAGACGTCGGCGACTATGAATTTCCATCTGTACGGGCGGCGTAGGTTGAGATTGAGTCCAAGCGTCTTTTGACCGTATTTTGCAATCTCCGTGTTGTTGGCAGCGTACAGCTTGAACGGTAGAAGAGATGTTGTGCAGCCTTTAGTTCGAGGTATGACGGATATGTTTGCCCCCGTGTCTACCAAGAACAATAGTCCGGTTTTCATGTCCGTGACGAATAGGTAGTATGAGATTTTGATCTGCTCGATATAAGCCTCTTTTGAATGACCCAGAATTGTAAGAAGGATGGAATACGTATGCTAGCGGTGAATTATATTTCTTGAATGTGCTCCTCCAATACAATAAAAGCATAACCTGTATTTAATTTTGTGTAAAATACGATTATTTTTATTTCCAGTGTGCTGGAAAACGCGAGCCAGAGAAAGAAGTCGAAGCACAGCGCTGGATAGAAGCAGTGATCGGAGAGAAGTTCCCTTCAGACGTTCCTTACGAGTATGCTCTTAGAAACGGTATCATCCTCTGCAAGCTGATGAACAGACTGAAGCCCGGCATCATCACCAAGGTCAACATTTCGGGGGGTGACTACAAGTTCATGGACAACATTAGCCAGTAAGTTCATGTCATCAAAATATTATACATTAGCTTTTGCTCGCGACTTCGTCCCTGTGGAATTAAAATTTGAAAAATCCTTAAATACGTCATTCTTAATTTAAAAGCCATATACCAATTGTTATTTATTTTACTGTAAAAATGACGGATTTTCCATACAAACTTTTATCTCCTATTTCATCCCCAGGGGTTGAATTTCGAGAAACCCTGAAAATACTCCTGTGGATTTTAAACGGAAAAACCATATACCAATTTGTCTGGATTTCACTATAAAAATGATAAATTTTCCACACAAACTTTCATCCCCTTAGAGTTTGAATGTCGAGAAATCCTAAAATACGTCATTCTTAATTTTTAACGGAAAAGTCATATAACAATTTGTATGGATTTTTGTATAAAAATGATGGATATCCCATACAAACTTTCATCTCCTATTTCATCCCCATAGGGGTTGAATTTCGAGAAATTCTAAAATACCCCTTTCTTAATTTTTAACCATAAGTAAGGCTATATATACTATTTTTTATGTATTTTTACTTTAAAAATGACGGATTTCCATACAAACAGTCATCCCCTATTTTACCCCCTTAGGGGTTGAATTTCGAAAAATCCGTTCCGTTCCAATATCAGCTATCTAGGTCCATGGGTATGGGCTGGGCGTTGATCATGATCAGTCACACAGTGAGTCAGGCCTTTGCCTTTTATATATAGATTATCTCTATTAGTTAGTGATACGATAGTACCTGAGTGGGTGAGGATTCCGTGTGAAACTTGCTTATATCTTTGACCTTATCATCCACTTATTTGATTAGGTGGAGTAACCTTAAGAGTTACCTTGGCAAAGATAAAAATCCTTCGTTATTAGAAATTTCGCTCTAGGATCGACCAAATGCTCTTCTTCAAACGCAACAATACAATAATTTTGTCCCTTTTTGACGAATAAGTCTGATTCTGCGTCAATTGTTGTTTAATTCTATTCTATTTTTAATTAATGGCGCAAACTGTCACATATGTACTTAGATTGTCTACGAGTGAATTTATATTATCAGTGTTTATCACGAAAATATAAGCTTCTTGGTGTTAATTGTTTATAATAATATGAATACATTCTACTAGTAGTACCAAGCTTACCTACTGCATAATAATTGTTGTTTGGTTCAACTCAAACTTGGTTAAATAAACGCTCCCTTCGCGGTATATTTGGATACTGATAAAGATATTAGTGACAATGCTTTAAGCTGTACTGACTCCAAATCAATTTACACAGGTACAGAGTCAACACAGATTTTCCTCGAATTTGTGAATCAGTTACTTACCCTGTGTAAAAATCTGCTCCTCACCAACTTTCAATAATAGTTAATATTAAAAGTTGCAATGCTAAATCAGCTGATTTCAGGTGATGAACTAATTTTGAAACAGAATTATAAGCAGCTACATACAACTTTAGAATATCTTAGTCCGAAAGTAATTGTCAATTTCAGTTAAAATTAACAAGTCACTTTTACAATTTCGCCCTTTGTACAAAACTTTAGTTTTACCGTTTTATCGTCTGTATTTTTTCTGCATAAAGTTATATAATTTTCTATTGCAATCTACGCTTTGACATTGTTCATTGTAATTTCATGACTTTTTTCTAATGTTTCAGATTCCAGAACGCTTGTGTGAAATATGGCGTTCCTGATGTTGACCTCTTCCAGACTACTGACTTATGGGACCAGAAGAACATTGCTCTTGTCACACAAACCATTTTTGCCATTGGCAGGACGGTAAGATTTTATTTTTTTATGAAAAGGTCTGACAAATAACCCCATTTCATCTGATGATGGTAAGCAGAAGTGGAGTCCAAAGCTATAGCTATAAGATAGCTAGTGCGAGACATAATTTAAACGCTCTGGTCTTGCTGATCTGCAAGGTGCTTCTTCGGCTTATTCCCAGAGGTCCACGAATTTTGACATTATGATCCCGTTGTAGCGTATAGGTACTACGTGCATGTAACAAAAATAACGTACAGCCTGAAACTAGTTTGCTTTTGTTTAGACTGTTGACTGTGATGATATTAATTTGAATTATTTTGGGTCACTTTTTTACAGGAAAATATTTTTCTTCATTGTAATCGATTTAGGAGTCGATTCTAGGGATTAGAAATTTAGAAGCCCCTTCAAGGTGTGTGTTATTTATGGTAAGCGTTGAATGCCTGAAACCTCAGATCATATAACTTGAAACAGAATAGGTCACTTGCTCACTGACTGACCCTTCTGTCGTCAGAAATCCCTACAAACAAACATAACACTACATGATAGTGTTATTTGATAGCTGTCGTCTATAAGGTAAATACTTCCCCAGGACAGGCACTCAATATCCGCTGTGCATTTACACAATAGATGCGTTATGGGCATTGGTTACGAAAACTAAAAAAGACAAACTTTCCAACTCTGATTATTATTTGCCATTTTGAATAATTTCTAATTTGATCGGCAGGCATACAAACACCCTGAGTGGCGCGGCCCCTACCTCGGTCCGAGGCCAGCTGAAGAGAACCGCAGGGAGTTCAGCGAGGACGTGCTGCGCGCTGGCGAAGGCATGATCGGCCTTCAAGCTGGCACCAACAAGGGCTCCACTCAGTCCGGACAAAACTTCGGCGCATCCCGAAAAATTATCCTCGGCAAGTGAGAAAGACGACGCAAATCTGTTTTATAGTCCCGGAAAATTATTACAGGGCCTTATCGCGTTATTTATGATCGTAAAAACCAAAACCAACCGTTAACGTTCCCATATGTCTTGTCATCTGACAGCCGCCAAAATGTATGAAAATAGACAAGTTTTGGATTTAAATTAAATAACGCAATAAGACCCCATAGCAAAAAACCTTCTATTTCCATGTAGTCTAAAACCTTATAGGTATTTTGTTGATATTCTATTTATTTAAAATGTTTTATATAATGTAACATAGACCATTAAAAAATGTGTAAGTATGAGGTATATTCTTTTAATGGAGAGAAAATAAGAGTTCATAATACATAGCAGCGAACTGTTTGCTAGGTACACTTTATATTTTTTTAAATACAATTTAATGAATGTCTGAATAAAGTGTATGAAATTTTTTATTAAAAAACAGATCCAATATTTAAAATAAGTACCTACCTATTTAAAAATCATAGATTATAAGTACTTATACCAATTTGTCGTCTAGTCCTTGTAAAACATTATAAATTATAATAGGCATGTAACCTAAATCTGTAAAAAATGTGTATCAATGTTCATTATGTTACAATTTTTTTTTAGAAAAGTTACCTACGTAGCCAACGTCAGTTATCTTATTTAATATTTTTTATTTAAACTTTTATTTATAAAGAATGATGAAGAAGAAGAAACATGTTTATTATTTTGAATTAAAAAAATTAATTATTAGTTAACTCATAAACAACATAACATGTAGTTGATACCTATATTACGATTAAGATCTTGTCTTCTTTTTCCTAAATTTGTAACTGCCTAGGTAAAGTCAAGTGTAAAAATATGTATCCCTAACCAACCTAATCATTTCATTTATGTAGGTACGAAAGGAATCATGAAATAAGTACATATGTCAGGTTTTTTCATCGTTAATATGTCTTTGCAAATGCTTTATAAATATAGTAACAACTTCGTTACTTACCTACTAATATCACAGATAATTTATTAGGTACTTTACTTAAATACTTGAAGAAATATTTGAAGTATTGAAAATATTTTTCTTTTTGTATAGGTAGGTGCATGTTGTTAAAAAAAACTTCGCAGACTTTAAAAATCTTACTGACATACATATTTATGACGGTTTATATTTGTACAATTTAAAAAAAACCGTTTTAAATACTTGACATAATTTATGAAACATGAAACGATTGTTTGGATACATATTTAGGCACTTAACTATACGATATAAAATGTTATAGCTGTTTAGAATTTTTATCTAAAAATCTTATCACCTTTGGTTAGAAAAAAAATTGTCGACAATAAGTCTACAATAATGTTCTTCCAAATATACAATATTTGTCGTTCTAAATGTGCCTACTTTTGTGATCTCTAGTGGACGTGAAAAGAAGCTGTAAAATATTATATAAATTTTATACTTACCTACCTGTGTGATTTTTTTACTTGTAGCCTCTTACGGTTTTCCTAAAACCTTCTATCACCATAGAGTTTATACGATATACCTACTTAAAGAAATTGTTTTTTAGTTTCTGGTAACCTTACTTGCTGTAGGGTAGATAAATAGACCTATTATCACCCACCTACGGCGAGCACGACTTCATACAAATGGAGAAAATGTTTTACTTACTACCTGGGTACCCATATTTTTCATCCGATCTTTGTGATAGATGATGATAGATGAAGTATCTACTAGCGCTCCGCCCGCCACTTCGACTGCGTGGAGCTTTTTTAACCGATTTCAAAAAAGAAGGAGGTACTGTTTGTTTTGTCTGTATTTTTTATGTGTATCACCTCACACATAACTCTTTAGTGGGAATACTGATTTTGATGATTCTTTTTACTTTTAGAACCCGTACCCGTAGTGTAAGTCTTCTTAAAATACGTAACTATTGTAGCTGCGTTAAGAGCTCGAATTGTGTAGGAAACGTTAATAGCGCCCCTAGCAGAAAAAATCGGGAGTGGTCTCCCCTTGACTTTCTCGTATACCGGAAACGATTCAAAGGCATATAGAAACCTTACATTTTGATGTCATACATGCATGTTATATTTTGGTCACCCATCCGAGTACCGACCGCGCACTTGTATGCTTAACTTTCGTGATCGACGGCTTAAAATTTGATATATTTTGATGTCATACACGTATGTTAAATTTGGTTGCAATTAGTTAAAGCATACTCGAGTTATCGTGCTAACGCACAGACACACACACAGACATAATTCCAAAAAAAATATTTTTTAACACAGGGCATAGATTACCTATTAGGTAATCTATGACACAGGGCCATAAACGTGTAAATCCGTCAAAATCTCGAGGTCGAATTTTTTTACGATTACAAGACTTATACTACGTACGAGAAAGTAAAAACCGTGAATCGTGTTATCCCGTAATTAATTAGGTACCTATATTGAGCTCTTAACGCAACTACAATAGCAGAGCTCGTAGTTACTATGTACTAAAAACTTACCTACACTATAACGGTACAGGTACTTAGGTAAGGTACTAGTCATTCATGACTGTGAGTGAACCCATTTAAATTTGAGCGACATCTGACGAGTAGTTTTTCAGTTAACCATGTCTTTATAACTGACATCGACGACGACATACATATTTTATTATTTGTTTGTTTAAAAGATCTCAAAATAGTTTCCTGAAAATTTCTTTACTTACAACACTAAAAAGCAAAAACTAAAATATTTTTACATAAAAAACCGCCTTCAAAACAAAAAAACGGAGAAATAAAAATGTTAGGAATGTTAAAAAAAAACTAAATATCTTTTGAGGTCGGTGCCAACCTCTGTATTTGGAATAAACGTAGTTTTATTGTCTTTGGGACCGACCTCTAAAAAACATTTAGATGTAAGCAAAATATTTTAAGATTTAAACAAAAAACAAGACACTAATAAAAAAAAACTCCGTTTTTAGTTTTAAGGTGTTTTTTTTTTATTTTTTTTTATGTTACGAGATGGCAAACGAGCTTGCGGCCTACCTGTACCTGTAGTGTAAGTTTTTTAGTATACAAAACGCACCCATTGTAGTTGCGATAAGAGCTCCATTTGAATGGGAAACATGATTTTCGCTTCTCTCCGCTAGGGGCGCTGTTCGCGTTTCCTATACAAATTGAGCTCTTAACGCTACTAAAGTAGTTGCGTTTTTTATACTAAAAAACTTACACTACGGGTATCTTACCCGTAGTGTAAGTTTTTTGTAATACGCAACTATTGTAGCTGCGTTACGAGCTCGATTAGTATAGGAAACGTGAATAGCGCCCCTAGCGGAAACAAGCGCTAATCATGTTTCCCATACAAATTGAGCTCTTAACGTAACTACAATAGTTACGTTTTTAAAACGAAAAAAAGGGCAGATTACCTGAGCAGTACGACTAACAGACGATAAATAGGTACCTAAGTAACTCTTTTAACTAAGTACTTACCTACATACCTTTACCTACAGCTTAATGTATCTCTTTTATTAAACGACTTCCAAAAGGAGAAGGTTCTATGTTTCACTGTATGTTTAGTATTTTTTTAATGTATGTTCACCGAAATTAACATCGAATTTCTCCGTAGTTCGAGCTCAATATAATTTATAATAGTGGTCGCCCACGGCTTCGGTACTATCCTATGTCCTTTCTAGGGTCTCAAATGGGTTCGCACCCGTAGTGTAAGATTTTTCGTTTTAAAAAAAATTGGTTGTCTGTAAAGTCGGTTTACTGACGATAGTTGAACGTGACAACGTCTTAAGAAAATACTGATGGAATGGTAGCATTTTTCAAAAGAAAAATTTAATTTAATTTGTTTAATAGATTTCGCATTATAGTATGAATAAACTTGTAATAAAATCTCTTTGGCTATACTATTTGTATCTGGCTGGTTTTGGTATCATTGAAAGTTTAAATTTTAAAGAACATAATTCCAAATTCAAATTAGAGAATTAGATTCAGAGCGAGGTAACGCCGCATGACGTCATGTTTTTTCGTGCGTGTATTATATACTCTTTGCGTGCAGCCGGCTCTATCGAATTATAAGACGTTGTCACGTCAAAAACGCAAAGCTATTGTAGGTACTTGCGTTGGAGCGCTAAATTTGTATGGGAAACATGATTTACGTTTGTTTCCGCTAGGTGCGCTATATATTCGCGTTTCTTATACCAATTGAGCTCGTTTTTAATACGAAAAATCTTACACTACGGTTTATGCGTGAAAGCAAATAGACATACAGTTAGGTACTTTCGCATTTATAATATTATTTTAGGCAAGCAGTGATTAAGAATAAACTTCGACAAAGTCAAAACAATGTTTTACATGGAGTTCCACTTTTTTACGTTGCCACCTATTCAGAATGAAAAAATAATTCCTCCTACCTACATTGATTTACCTACCTAGATACATCTGAAGTCAAATGGAAATGGAAAATCTCTTTATTTATATGGACTTTTGTTATGTACTTTTAAATCGTCAAAAGCCCTAACCACCATTTCGGGACGAAATAATAATTTTACTTAAATAATTATTATCTGTTTAACTCAGTGCCTCCATACCTCCATAGCATTATTTCAATTGGCTGTAATAAAAATACAGGTGTTATATTTCCCAGTTTGGAGGGTTAGATTCCTGATTCAGACAGGCAATTATTTATTATTAAATCTCTAAATGCAGTACTAATATTATAAAGCTGAAGAGTTTGTTTGAAACCGCTAATCTCAGGAACTACCTACTGATTCAATTGAAAAATCCTTTTTGTTGGATAGTCCTTTTTTCGAGTAAGGCGATATTAGGTAAGTACCTATAGGCTTTGTAACACGCGAACAAAGTCATGGGCATAGCTAGTTATTTAATAAACATTATGTTATTATTCTAAGTACCAAAACAGTCTTCTTTCCCTCCATCTAACATAAATGTAGGGTCATTGCGCCTGTTTGCCGACCGCTTCCCCTTTTCGTCCATTTAACCGCCCTCCTTGATATAAGTAACGCCAAAAAATAGCAAAACGGTTATACATAGGTCCTTAAAATATTTATGTATTACGACCTGAATAACTTCACAGTAAGTACATGCCTACACAGTTCACTGGAACGCGGCCATTAACTAGGATTAAGCTATGCAGTTTATGGTACCCGGCGAAAGAGTGAAAATGTGTCAAATATTGCAGAAAAAATAGTGCCGTGCCGGAACTTACGCAGTAAATAAAAAATAGTTCTATTGTGTTTCTTGGTTTGTTTACTGTTTATACATATAGCTTACTATAAATATAGTGTGGACGAATAGTTTATTATTCTAATTTACAATAATTAATATATAAAACGAAGTGGACGAGAAAGGGTACGCCCTTTTTATTAGAAAGGCCTAATCTCGACCGGGTGGTCTATAACAGGCCCGCCCATGTCAATTAGGTTCTGTCTGATATACGAAAATGCATGTAAGGCAACTAAATTTTATTTAGCAATATGAACTTTATGTGTTCAAATATTTGCGATGGCCAATTTTCGTCCGCTTATTAGCTTTAAGAAAGTATAAACCTAATACGTTGAAATGGCCTATGGTCGGAAATCGGGCATAAAGTACAATACGTCCCAGTTTTCGACATACTCTGTTACAACAAACTAAAAGTGATTATTTTATGATACCTGCAACCAAATGTTACAATATTATTAAATGAAATAATATTAAAACAATTGAATGAAAAAATATTTACGACGGCCAATTTCAGTCCGCTTATTAGATTTAATAAAGTATAAATGTAAGACATTTAAATGGCATGCGGTCGAAAATTCGACATAAAGTAAAAAATCCCAGTTTTTGACATTCTTTGTTATTTTAGAATAAATTAAAGTGATTATTTTATGAGAGTGTAATAAAATTTTACAATATTATTTTTTCAAATAATATTCAAACAGTTGAATGAATGGGCCTTACAATGGGTCTGAACAAAAGGCTCAAGGTCACACAAAGGGCAATGGAGAGGGCTATGCTCGGAGTCTCTCTGCGTGATCATATCAGAAATGATGAGATCCGCAGGAGAACCAAGGTCACCGACATAGCCCAAAGAATTGCGAACCTTAAGTGGCAGTGGGCAGGGCACATTGCGAGGAGGACTGACGGCCATTGGGGTGGAAGGAAAAGTCCTCGACTGGCAACCACGTACTGGGAAACGCAGCTTTGGTAAGCCCCCACAAGGTGGACTGATGATCTAGTAAAGGTCGCGGGAAGCCGCTGGATGCGGTCAGCGCAGGACCGACCGGTTAGGAGATCCTTGGGGGAGGCCTATGTCCTGAAGTCTCTCGGCTGATATGATGATGATGAATGAAAAAATATGCAAGTTTAAAATGATATTTTAGGGGTTGAAAAGGCAAAACGGACTAACGGGTTGTTTTCGGCCAATTTTCTTTAAATTTGAAATATTATGATGGTCTCAAGACGAAAGTCTTTAATTCGTGTGTGTTGCCAGTTATGACTTACGGAACCGAAACGTGGCCGCTTACAATGGGCCTTATAAGAAGGCTCAAGGTCACCCAAAGGGCAATGGAGAGAGCTATGCTCGGAGTTTCTCTGCATGATCATATCAGAAATGATGAGATCCGCAGGAGAACCAAGGTCACCGACGTAGGCCAAAGAATTGCAAACCTCAAGTGGCAGTGGGCAGGGCACATTGCGAGGAGGACTGACGGCCGTTGGGGCGGAAAGTTCCTCGAGTGGCGACCACGTACCGGGAAACGCAGCGTTGGTAGGCCCCCCACAAGGTGGACTGACGATCTAGTTAAGGTCGCGGAAGGCCGCTGGATGCGGGCAGCGCAGGACCGACCGGTTTGGAGATCCTTGGGGGAGGCCTATGTCCAACAGTGGGCGTCTCTCGGCTGAAATGATGATGATGATGATTGATAATAGTAATGACCTCATTATTTGTATAGTGATTGGTGTTATTTTTTTGTTATTTTTTATGGTAAATGGTTGGCAGACATGCATACGTCCTGCCTGGTGGTAATCAGCAACTGTAGCCTTAGATGCTTGCAACAGTGATCTGACACTCGCGCGCAGGCAACCCTTATCCCTTCCCCGTGGAGCTCTAGCGACCTTACTTACCAACAGAAATACAACACCACAAATTTTTTTTTGACTGTGGTCTTTTGTAATGGGAAGGTAGGTTCTACCTAGAATTTGCAGCCCGAACTTGGGCTGCAAATTCTAGCGGCTAGTCTGTTGTGCTCTACCTTGATTAACAATTTCATTTTAAAACATAGTTTTATTCATGAAATCCATACTCAATTGATGCGGTCGAAAATAGGACAACTGGTGGACGAAAACTGAACTTTGCGGTCGGAAACTGGTAATATTGGCATTTTATTACTTATTTTAAAATATTAAAAACAACATGACTGTCACCACTAACACGTTCGCAATAATTATAAATAGACTAATATAGGAATTCATTTCAGTAGTTATTTTATAAAATTATAATAAAGAAATATTTTAATTTTATTTTCAAAGTACAGTTTTCCACTAAGTGGACGATAACAGGCGTAATGACCCTACCTTGGAATGGCCTGTATTTAATTCGTCAAAATCATGGTGATGTGATTAAAATTTAAAAAGATAAGTAAGGTAGGTACCATTATTTATCATCAATCAATTAATTTCATGTTGTTGTACTTTTGTACGTCATTAGACAACAAGGAATCCAATTCCAATTGTATGTACAATACGTACGTAAGCTTAGATTTATAATCTAAGTACGTAAGTATCGCTAGTGCTGCCATCTATTGAGCATCCAATAAATTCTTAATCTAAGCAAGCAATGGAAATGTCAAATATAGTTGAAATAGTTGCAAATAGATGTCGCTATTAAGAACACAATAGTGGTGTGCCACATTATTGTAGGTACTAAGCACAATAAACTAGTTCATAACTTCATTTTAAGAAAAGTACATACATTACTAATATAAATTAAATAATAAAAATAAATTAGGTAAGAGCAAAAACTAGTAAACTAGAAGAAGAAAAAAAATTGGTTGTCTGTAAAGTCGGTTTACTGACGATAGTTGAACGTGACAACGTCTTAAGAAAATACTGATGGAATGGTAGCATTTTTCAAAAGAAAAATTTAATTTCATTTGTTTAATAGATTTCGCATTATAGTATGTATAAACTTGTAATAAAAATCTCTTTGGCTATACTATTTGTATATGGCTGGTTTTGGTATCATTGAAAGTTTAAATTTTAAAGAACATAATTCCAAATAGAGAATTAGATTCAGAGCGAGGTAACGCCGCATGACGTCATGTTTTTTCGAATTATAAGACGTTGTCACGTCAAAAACTAGTGGTTTTTTAATTTACTTCAAATTACTTTAAAAAAACTAATAATAATAAAATTATGATGCTTAAAACATCTATTAATATTGACAACTAGCTGATCCACCACAGTTGATGTGGTTAATTTACATTTTCATTTAATGACGCTTATAATCCCAAATGTGATCAAATTATTGTTCAGAATTCGTATGCGTTCTCGTTGCATAGCAACAGCAGTTTGCGTCACTTATCAATATATTTTCGCTTTGTAATAATTTCAATAAATTTTCTGGTTATCCAATTTTCTGCGCGATTTTCTTATTTTTCCTCTTCGTAAGAGTTTCTCTCCTTCTACAGAGTATTAGAAAACTTAAAAAAAAGGATGAGTGACATAGGTAAAGTCGTTCTAAAGTTATGGCGTGACCAAGGCAAGGCTTATTACTTACTAGCGACCCACCCTGGCTTAGCACTGCAACTTAAGGTTCGCAATTCTTTGGGCTATATCGGTGACCTTGGTTCTCCTGCGGATCTCATTATTTCTGATGTGATCACGCAGAGAAACTCCGTGCATAGTCATCTCCATTGCCCTTTGGGTGACCTTGAACCTTCTTACGATGCCCTTTGTAAGCGGCTACCTTTCGGTTCCATGGGTCATCACTGGCAACACACACGAATTAAAGACTTTCGTCTTAAGACACTGCGGTAGATGGGCCGAGAATATGCCGCGTAGATTCCCGAACGCTGCCCAGCCTGTTGGATTCGTCGATTGACCTCCTTCTGGAAGTTGGACTTATCCATTTGGACTGTTTGTCCCAGGCAAACATAATCGTCGACAACTTCCATTGCAGAGCTTCCAACCTTTACAGGAGTGGGTGCGACATGGATATTAGACATGATTTTCGTCTTATCCGTGCTCATTATAAGACCCACTTGTTGTGAGACTCTACGGAGATCGTCGAGCATTGTGCCCAGGTCTTCCAAGGTCTCAGCCATAACTACGATATTGTCGAAAACAGCTTATAAACATGACTCAGGAGCGTGATGGGTCTATAATTCTTCAATCGGGCCCTATCGCCCTTTTTGAAGAAGTCTCACCACGCCGCCATGCCATGTCTTTGGCATTTTGCTCTCGAGTATAACGGAGTTAAATAGCCTCTGAAGAGCGTTCAGGACCGATCTTCCACCTGCTTTCAGAAGCTCCGCTGTAACTCCGTCATTACCCTGCGCCTTGTTGTTCTTGAGCTGTTTGAGAGCCACACTAATCTCGTACAGGGATCCGGGATGTCATTGGTATAGTGTCGTGTTAATTTGGCTCTTGGATCGGCGGCTTGAATAACAGGTGTGGTTGATGTCGCGTAAAGCTGTCCATAAAAGTGTTCAATCTCGGCCAAAAGCTCAGGTCGCGATGAAACGATTCTGCCGTTCTCTGTCTTCAGCTTCGTCAGCAAGCTCTCTCCAAGCGCCAGATCTCTAGCGAGCACTTTGGAGCCTATGTTCCGCTCGATAGCCTCTTTAATACGTTCCGTATCAAATTGGCGTATGTGGCGAGTTAGGCACTTAAATTTGTTTAGTGAGCTGCCGACGCCGACGAGCGTCTTCAGACGACCACAGAACCATTTCACGTCTTTCCTTCATCAGCTTTAACGTCGGCTCTGAGATTTTCTTGTCTTTTTTGGTACGGCGGGTTTTAAAGAGCTTTGAACCCACCGTAGAGACAGCTTCCACGAACCTGTCATTTTATGTTTCCACATCTATGCATTCGAAGCGATTTTGTAGTTCGAGTTGAAAATGTTCGGAGTTTTGGATCTGGATGGCTTCAGGGTGGAGCGTAGACTTCATCAGTCGATACCTTTCGGATTTGACGTTGAGATTCAATATGCCTCTTACCATTTGGTGATCGCTACCCGTGTTAAACGAATTGATCACAGAGACATCATTGAATATCCGAGTCTTGGTCGACATGATGAAGTCAATCTCATTTTTTGTTGTACCATCCGGACTTTCCCAGGTTCATTTCCGATGCAGCTGTTTCTTGAAGAAGGAGTACATCATATAGAGTCCCTCCCTCTCCATATATTCGGCTAGCATCTGACCACGGTAGTTTCGGATTCCAGTTCCTACTCAATTCTTCCTCTAGTTCCAGCAGCTTCTCTTCGGTCCACAGTGTGCGTGTGTTATACGTTGCCAGGGTCAAAGTCGTATGACGGGAGGTCATCGTTGTCCAGGGATTCTTGGCACCCCTGGTCCCGGCGCCTCGCCAACGTCCGTCAAGGCCTACTAGGGGCCTTTGGTTGGGTTTAAATTTCATGGGGGGGGGGGGGGGAGGGTTGGGCCTTCTCCCACCAGGCTGGCCCAGTGCGGGTTGGTGGGAAGCGACAGGGCCTCGTCTGTTGTTCGGCAGGGTGTACTGCATGCAGGTGAGGTTGACTTGGGTTCCGTAAGATTTTGTTCGGAACCCCTTACACCCCCAAACGACTTTTTTATTTTAATTAAAAGCTATTACAAGTCTTTTGGGATTTTGATGCATTTTGGAGATGTGAATGAATTTTGCTGAATTTGAGATGTAATATTAGGTTCTGGATGATTTTTTAACATTATAAACTTACCACAGTATTTTTTTAAACCTATCTAATTTATGTAGTTAGAGGATGAGGGAGGGGATTGCCCCCATTCACCTCCTCCTCCTACACCAAAAAAAAGTTTTTTTTGGTACCTACTTTCATTTATTTATTTATTTATTTATTTATTTATGGTACACATACAGATTACAATCTTAAGATTTAACAACATTATACAAATTACATAGACTGGACTGTAATCCAAAAAAGTGTACACAGCATGCACAGCAAATTATAAGCGGATCATTGTAAAAAAATAAATAAATATACAAATTACAATTAGAAAAAAAGTTAATTTAAAATCAAGAATAAATATTAAAATTAAAATAAGTACATTAATAATGAAAATTAAGATTTAAAATGAAGAAAAATCAAAAAAAAATTTAAAATTACAATATTAAATTAAAATAAAATCAGCATTATATAAAAAAAAACAATAAAATGTAGATTAAGTATTATACGACTAATTAGGAAGCTGAGGACATTTGGTGTTCCAGAATGTCTGAAATAATCCTTTTGTAATGGGAGAACTTGCCGTTGAAGACGTCTACAGTTTGGTTAGTTCGGTATACATCATTATAATTCCGACACATTCGAACTACGGGGTTAAAAAATGATGTATTATACCGGTAAGCCCTAATTGCGAATATGTTAGGAGAACGTGATCTATGTATGGTGCTAATACTAAGAGAGGAAAGGAGCTCTGACGAGTCAAGAGAAGAGTGTATAATCTTATGAAGACATAGAAGGTCGTATCTCTTTCGACGGATTTCCAATGTGATCATACCAAATTTAGACAACCTCTGTTTGTAATTGTTAAGTGTACGTCCAAAATTATATTTGCGCGAAACATACTTTAAACAACGCTTCTGAACTCTTTCAATAGCATTAATGTGAACGTTAAAATATGGAGACCAAACGGGGCAGCAGTATTCTAGAATACTTCTGATCATGCTATTGAAAAGACACAATATACTACGTGGCTTCCTAAACTCCTTTGTAGATCTAATTATAAATCCTAGAAGTCTTTGTGCTCTCTTTATGATGTACTCATAATGAGGTCGGAAGGACAGTTGGTCGTCAAAAAGTACACCCAGATCCTTTACTAGGTTTTTCCTACTCAAAGCTTGGTTGCCAATGCTGTAATCTTTCAAAAATTTGTTTTTTTTCCGCGTGAAGGACATAACACAGCATTTGTCTACATTTAAACTCATTTTGTTGCAAGCACACCACTCAGAAACAGTCTCAATATCCTTTTGAAGCGCATCGCCCTGCCTCGCACCACCAATGTCCGTAAAGATTTTAAGGTCGTCGGCATATAGAAGAGTATGGCAGGTCAAACGACAAATTAAATCATTTATAAATACTATAAAGAGGAGCGGACCAAGATGAGACCATTGAGGAACCCCTGAAGATACGGGTATCAATGATGAAGAATAGCCCTTCAGAGTGACTAGTTGTGTACGGTTACTCAGATAAGAAATCAGCCACCGGAGAAGACAACCGTGAATGCCATAGTGTGAAAGCTTAAGTCCTAAGAGATAATGGTTAACCTTATCAAAGGCTTTACTGAAATCTACGTAAACGGCATCAACCTGACCCACAGAGGCAAACACTTGGCATAGATAATTTTTAAACTCTAGCAGGTTGCTGAGAGTGGATCGTTTCTTGACAAAACCATGCTGGGATTCAGATATGTAGTTTTTCAAGTGATAATAAAGAGGAGTGTATACAACAGACTCGAATAACTTGGCTATGCACGATAAAATACTTATTGGCCTATAGTTAACACATGACGACTTGTCCCCAGTTTTGAAAATGGGAACAACGTGAGCCACTTTCCAACGTGCCGGAAAGATGCCAGAGCTAATGGACTTATTAAAAAGAATAGCTAGCGGCGGACAGATTTCGTCAGCGCAATTTTTTATAAACTTTGGAGGGATATTATCGGAACCCGAACCCTTGCCCGCGTCCAATTTCTTTATTTTTACTAAAATATCTTGTTTACTTATTTTAATATCGTTCAGAGACAAGCTAAAGGGGCACGGCATGCCGCACAGCGCCGGCGATTGACCAGTAGTATGTGTATCATAAACTGAACCGAAATACTCTGAGAAAAGTTCACAAATATTTTGACCGTCTGATGCAGACTTGTTTTTATAGGTCATTGTTTGGGGAATACAGGCTCCGGCTTTTTTACCCTTGATGTATCGCCAAAAGGTCTTAGAGTCATTGACCAAAGATTCCTCAACAGATGTCAAGAAAGTTTTATAGCTGCTAGTGATCAGAAATTTACACCTTCTCCGGAGCATAGAGAAAGTGTCATAATCACGAGGATTGCCGAACTTTTTATATCGTTTGTGAAATTTATTTTTTTCATTAATACAGCGGATTACAGCTCTGTTGTACCAAACAGGATATCTACTTGTTGTATTATTTCTAACAAGTGGTGTATGTTTCGAGATCACTTTGTCCAAAGTTTCATAAAAAATATCAATGCACTCATTTACATCCTCATGTGAAAACAGTTCCTCCCAGTCTATAGAACTTAAATCAGATCTCAGCTTGACATAATTACATTTATTAAAATTATATCGTTTTTTGTATTTGGGCTTAATTGGTTTGTTTTGATTGTGGTAAATGACGCCTACACTAAAAGCCACATGGTGGCTGTCTGTGCGGCATAAAGTCTCCGTTTCCTTTAAAGTTATGGACGTGTAAGGCAAAGTGGAAAGGACAAGATCAAGATACCGGCCATTTACATTGGGAATGTCATTATATTGCACTAAATTACAAAAATTCATTGTTTCCAGAAGTAAATCTGCCTTGCGACCCCTTGGATTCAGTGGCTTAAGACCCTCCAAAGCTGCTCCTCTCAACCAATTTACATCTGTAGTGTTAAAATCCCCAAGAATGACAAAGTCATCCTCAATAGCAGAGCTAGTTATTACCCTTTGCGTGTTGAGATGAAAAGTTGTGACGTCCTCCAACGGCAAGTCTGGTGGTAGATAACAAAGACAGATATGCAAAGATGGTTCATCAATGTTTCCGGACAAAACAGTAAGCCAAATATCCTCTACTCCGGTCTCCCAAGACGTCTGTCGGATTATATTTATATGACATTTAACAGCGATAAGAACTCCCCCTCCCGCCCTTTTCCTAGAACACGAGCTTTCTCGATCTCTTCTGAAAACATTGTATCGAGAATCTACCATCTCGCTGTCATAGATGCCGCTGTCAAAGTTAGTTTCAGTCAGACATACTATGTCATAGTCGTTACTTAGTAAGCTCAAATAAATATCTTTTAGTTTTGATTTAGCTCGACCTAAGTTCTGATAAAACACACTATACATTATGAATACAATTTACAGCTAGAACATTGAGACAAAATTCAATATTAATAAGACGAGAGAGCCTGCCAAAAACCTAGATCAGTGCAATCTATCAAGGCAGTCCAAACTTCTTATGAGTGCAGCACCCGCACCTTCGTCTTTGCGGATATAAATCTGTCCGTATTTAACCCAAACGAATTTGTATTTATGTTCCTTGGCAAATTTTCTTGTAGCCGCATGTAAAGCTTTCTGTTCGGGAGATAAATGCTCGGTGACAAAAATTCTCCTTGATTCCCCAGGGATATCTAAATCAATAGAGTTGAGGCCAGAACTAGGATGCGCCTTGTTGTATCTGTTAGCCGCGGATAACACCGAGTCTCTGAGTCGCGGTGTAGAAAATGTGACTACGATGTTGCGAGGCCTGTCAGATGATGGGTTTGCTCTTGCGACTCTGCGACATGCACTGATGTTCCCTTCGTCCATTGGAGCTTTAACAACCTCACAAAGTTTCTTCAGTAGTGATATTACATTTTCACTCTTCCGCTCGGGAACGGCTTGTATTTCGATGTTACAGTTTCGAGATATCTTCTCTAAGGCTGCCAGACGAGTTTGAAGTCGCGCAATTTCAGACTGTAACTTGGATCGATCATTATCTAGCTGCTTAATAATACTAGCGCTTTTATCAATTTCCGACCGTAAATCTTTCTGCTCAGCACAAATAAAATCTGTGGTACTACTAAAATCATCCTTTACCCTTGTTATTAACGTCGCCATCTCACTTTGAACCATTTCCTTTACATCTTCCTTCAAGGCTTTTCGAAAACTATCCATAAAGACCGACAGTGTTGATTTAAGTTTCTCATCCAGAAGATTACCAATCCTCTCCATAGTAACCTCCCCCCCAATCACAATTTTGCCAATAGATAACCCCTCAACGTCTGGAGCTGATGTCGTCTCACCGACCGCAATGCTCTGCTCCGTTATGTCACAAGACATGTTCAAAGACTCATCACTACATGGAATCAACTTGCTACGTTTCATTAAAAATAGGTAGGTACTTCTTAATCTAGATACAATTTCCATAGAGTCGTTTCTGACGCTTCACCGGCCGCTGCCGTGGCACCATACGTATCTCTAACTAGTCTCTGTGTGGCACGCTCGCTTCGCTCACTTGGCTTGCGCGTATAGGTTGGAAGTCTAACTCAACCCTACCTGCCTAGCATGACCACCGAAACACGATATGATATAGTCATTTATCGCGTTGAACTGTTATTTTTTTTTGGATATAACCGCGAACTTGGAATTTTATAGAAACTGCAAACATTTATAAGGCTTATACATGTTCGCAGTTTCAAAAAATTTTCAAAATTGCGGTTATATCTAATAATTTTTGACAGTTCAACGCGATAAATGGCTATATCATATCGTGTTTCGGTGGTCATGCTAGGCGGGCTAGATTCATAGACATATTATTATGCTAAAGTAACCTTATTCAAAAACATTGGTCCGTCAAACCATTATTTTATTTTGAGGGTTTTCTAAGAATCTGTGAATAAATGAAATAAACAAAACTTTATACCATTTTACTCGTTTAATTAATGATCCAAAATCGTGATAGTATCAGATAAAAAACTTTGTCTGCACAATCTATAGCACAATAACCAGTGGTGGTCAATACAATATACATAAACTTTTTAATAAATGAACGAACTAGAACTAAATATGAATATCATGAGACATCACTAGTATTGAATAACAAGCTCGCGACAGTTCTCACGACGGAGCTACTTGTTGTCGAATTTATTTTTGCGCTGCGTAAATTCATCAAGAAATGTATTCCTAAACTGTACAAATGACAATAAATACATGAGAAAATGATAACATTCGGGTCTGGTGGTAATTCGTCAGCTCTGGACGATACAGGTGAACCAGCTGTACTTTGTTGTTATGTTGAAGTGTTTGAACTTTGATTTTTAGTATTCAAATTAAATTGTTTTTAGGTGAAGCGAAGAGTATTTGTGAGAGTGTAGGAAGTGATGGTTCCAGTGCCACAGTGCAGCCAAGAGGAATGAATCAAAGACCGAGGATGGATATAGCCTGTGTTCTGGATGTGCATCATTCAACAAACCTTGAACACAGGCAGAGAGCGCTGGAAGAAGTCCGCTTGGCGGCCGAACATGTGAATGCTAACCTACAACATATACCAGTAAGATTCTATTTCGATTTCAATCTTTGAAATTAAAGTTTAATTTTGTTATTGATAAGAGCCTGCCATTGACAACAATGTTTTTATTTACTTCAATAATAATTAGCTATTAGATACAGAATAAACTCGCCACATGTCTTCCACAATTTTGTGAATGATAACACTGTTAAAGGTGCATCTTAAGAGGATAGTACAATGCGCATGTCTCCATACAAATGTTTTCCTCTAGACATTTCTTAGCCGATCTTTATGATGTATTAGAATGTTTTTCACACACAGACACAGTTTTTTAGTATGTAAAAAATATTCCAAAATATCAAAACATTGGTTAAGAATTACGGGTAGGAAAACATTTACTCCATTTGTGGTATTTTGTATGAAGACTGTGCTTGCTGTTACTATCCCATATGGATATTCTTTTCATAATTTGTTTATCAATTAATTCTTCAATTAAACTTAAAAATTATTAGTTGCAGGCTTTATTGTTGTGTTTGTAAATTATCAATCATGTTATTACTTACATTTTTAGTTTGAGAAGCTGGACTTTGGGGAGACAAGTGTACTGGACATATTTTACAATGCAGATGTGGCTCTAGTTGATCTCAGTCTGCAAGTGCAACAGAGTTCATTGCTATACCATCTTGGTGTCCGTGAAAGCTTCGACATGAAAGAGAATGTGCTGTTGTTCAACGATACTGATGCAGATGCTACATTACGATTGAAGGTTTGTAGTGTTTCATTTAATTATGTGCTTTACTAAGTATGAAAGTGTATTATTAATATAATACAAAAAAAAATAATGATAATGGTTTACTCATAATTTGAATAATTATGTAGATACATAATATTTATTAGAAAGAAGAAAGAAAGACGTATTGACGGGAGGTCATCGCCACCTGGGGATACCACTGGGCACTTGGAGCCATGAGTTAGGTTTGGAATTCATCTAACACCACTTTTGGTTTTTACTTTCTATACGTAGTATAGAGGAAGTCTTGTAATTGTTAAAAAATTCGACCTCGAGATTTTGACGGATTTACACGTTTTGGACCTCCACAAGTCCAAAAATACAGTTTTTGGAATTATGTTTGTATGTGTGTCTGTGCGTTAGCATGATAACTCGAGTTTGCTTTAACTTTTGCAACTAAATTTAACATGCGTGTATGATAGCCAAATATGAGGTTTCTATCAACTTTTGAGTCGTCGATCACGAAAGTTAAGCAACCAAGTGCGCGGTCGGTACTCGGAAGCGTGACCAAAATTTAACATGCATTTATGACTTCAAAATATAAGGTTTCTATCGACTTTTGAGTTGTTTCCGGTATACCTATGAGAAAGTCAAGGAGAGACCACTCCCGCTTTTTTAAATTTACTAATTATCATTTGGTAGGTATTCGGTCGAATAGTGCTCAGATATTCGGTATGCGTCAAAACTGTGCAGCACTAAACCGGTTCTGCCCTCAGGTTTTTTCCGGATATTCAGTTCGGTAAAAATCAAATCGAATAGTAACTCAGTTAGTTGGTAAAATCACTATAAGGCTCATCTCTAATATTTAGGTAATGTTCAGTTTTACTAGTAAATGTATTTCAATGTAATTTATTCTGAGCAGTGTGAAGCAGATATTAGTTGATTTTATGAAGAGTTTATTTTATCAAAAAACAAAAATACAATTTATTTACTAATGTTGGTGAGCCATGGCAGTAGTGTAGATATACAGTCAACAGCACGTCGGGCTATACAAAACTGTCAAATTTCCCCAAACGATTTTCAACCTAAGACTATTCAATATAAAGTGCATAATCGATTGGGAAAATTTGACAGTTTGTGGTAACCCAACGTGCTGTTGTCTGTACATTCACGGTTGTCTCTGGGTACATCAGTGCCAGTACTGAATGATTTTATAAAATTACACATTAAAAACAAAAGCATGATCAATTTATCAATTACTTATTGTTTCTATTCATGTTTTCCCTTATTGAATGAATTTGTATTAAATGCGTCACAAGTGAGAACACAAGGAAAAGCTATAGTTACTTGCTTTAATGGATATTTTATAATTAAGTAATGAATACTTACCAATTTTGTTTGAGACTGACATTCAAAAGAAAACACATAATTTGATAGTTCTATAATTGTTTATTCAAGTTCAGTCACTCATGATTTGAAATTAAATACTGTGTAATTTTATACCTTAGTTAGAAACTTTTTTTTATATACATAGTTAAGTGAGCATCTTTCCATAAACTTCTGAAGGGCTATTCGCTAACTTATTTTGACAGTTGAAAGTGATAATCACCGAGTGAATTACACATCCATTGCTGTTTTACACAAAACGCTCTTATGCCACTTGTCGTGTAAAAACAGCAATGAATTTATATTATTATTAATTAATTTGTGTAAGTAAGTAATGATTGTGTTATGTTTATAGATACGTCGCCAACTTCCCTCTAATTCTATATTTTTAAATCCTTTCTATCCTAAGGTTATCTGGAAGAGATCGTTTTTAGTGATTTGTACAAAATTTTAGTTTTTAGTAAACAATGTGTGTACAATAAAGTTATATTGTATTCTAGTCTATGAAATAGCACATGTGCACTGTTTGTTGCTGGTCACCGGTTGTAGGCCGGTGGTCCGTTTGCGCCGAGTCTTCGTTTGATATTGCAGTTGAGCTGATCTCATATATGTACTTAGGTAATAGATGGGTCAAGGAATACTCCTATAGGTATTATCCACATTTTTTAAAGATTATTTGTTATTAGCATGCAGGCTAAAACAAGTTTTTAATTATAATATATGTCTTCGTAATACATCTTGGCTAGATGGATATAGAAGGAGAAGAATACTGAAGAAACGATGGCTACACTGTTTGAAAGATGATTATGGCTGATGTAGTAAAAGCAAAAACATATTACGCCCAGATAGAATAGGAGCAGGGCAATAATAATGATGAGTTGAAGATAGATAGTAGAAATAAATTCAATTTGGATAACTTATTACATTTGTCTGTATTGAATTTCATAGTAATTATTTTATTTCCTTTGTTTATAAAATTAATTTAAAACCCGTTTTCCACCGCCAAAGAGGAATGAGCTAGGGAAGACGCCCGTCGTGTACAGTCAACAGCACGTCGGGCTATACAAAACTGTCAAAGGAGAATGGTAAACTTTCTAAGGACTCTGGGCCTAAGCGTTACACTGATGATTTTTAGACTGTTTTATAGAGCGAGAAATACACATTATTTTAGTATTAATATTGTAATGCTTTTCTATGGGGTTAGCAAGATATGTAGATATTAAAAGATACGATACCAAAAATGTAAACAGGCACAATCACCTTATTTATAGGCTTTTATTTATTAAATCTCGATAGGGATATTGCCAGAAAATGACCCACAACCTCCTCCTCCTTCCTTATTTGTGAAAAATGTATTTTTAAATAAAATACTAACAGATAATGGAATGGTAAAGATACTATACCTACCTCTAAATGAATCAAACCATACAATCATAAAGGGCTCATAAAGTAGAAAGTAGCGAGAATCGTCGAAGATAGTAATTAGGAATCAAAATAAAATCATGTAAAAGCGTAAAACTCACAAATAAACAACCCGGAAAGGGAACCAAATGTCAAACTTATATCATAAATAAATGACAAAATGACGCTTCCGCTTGTTTTATTGTTGCCAGCTTAAAAAGTAGTTTATGAAGATTATCGATTAAGTATTCGATACTTTCGAATTATTTTTAATCTTTTGCTAAGATTATTAACTTCAGTTTTTTTTTATTCAGGAAAAATAAAAGACTATGTCGTAATACATTATTCTTATTTCAATAATTCAATAATATATCAGCTAATATTTTTAATTTAAAAAAAAACTAAAAATATAATAGAGTAATCGATTAAAAATGATATAATTTTACTGTTGGCAATATTTTTCCTTGTTCCTTGATGGCGGAAGTAGAATAAATATCGTTCAAACACTTATTGTTTGTTACATTAATCTCCCATAGAAAGAAATGTTGATATTTTACAGTAAATTCTAAAAAAATACGTAATAATTTTTGATCACTATCCCGTTCTTGTAACGGTTAGGCCCATTTTTACCAATCTCCTTTCTCAAACGATTTTCAACCTAAGGCTATTCAATATAAAGTGCATAATCGATTGGGAAAATTTGACAGTTCGTGGTAACCCAACGTGCTGTTGTCTGTACATAAAATAGGTTTGCTTTTCCACCTAGAAAAAGTTCGGGAGTATTGAAAATGAGAAATGAAAAATGAATTTTGATTTTCACAGCGTGCGAGCTCACGGGCCGGGGAGCGGCGCTACCGAGCGAGTCATTTTCAAACTAGTTGGCGAGACTGCGACGCGGAGGACACATTTTTACTCTTTCGTAATTTTCGCTCATCTGTTTCTCGGTGGAAACAATACTATGTAAAATGCGCGTTGAAAGGACTCGTTAATGAGTTCGCTCCGCTTTCTAAGGATGAGCTGAGCGGGCTAATTTTTACACTTTTTGCCCTCTTTGTCATTTTAGCTCGACTCTTTGTTGATGGAAACAGATGTATGCATTTTGTATTGCGAGCTAATTGGAGTCATTAATAGGCTCGCTGTGGAAAACCCACTTTATTGTACTCGCTGCATACATTGTTATGATATTGTTCCAGATGTCTTTACCGAATTTCCTGTTTGTGTCTTATAAATTAACTGATGGCAAAACATGCGTGACAACCAACCCAGCCGCTGCTAAGTTTAAAGGTGAAGAGACGGCGGATCCTAAGCAACAGTTGTTGTTTCGCCTGAGAAATATTTTGCAGGATGTAGAAGTACAGACGAAGTGAGTAGCATTATTTATTTTATAATATGACCTTTTTTTTTATCTAGTTGTCATAATATTTTATGTAAGAAATATACAACTTGTAACAAAATAACGCACACCTTGAAAGTAGTTGGTTACTAATATGCAAATTAATTAATTTCATTATTTTTTTTAAAAATAGGTCATTTTGTGATGTCTCTATAGATTTTTGTTTATATCGTACCGTTTTTGTAAACTTTATACCATTACATAAAATATTTTTTTAAACTATTTTCGGGTCCATTTTTTGTCGCAAATATTTTTTTTTTCATTATAACAATTCAGAAGACGATTCTAAGAAAACAACTTTCAAGGTGTGCGTTATTTCTGTTACATTTTGTAGTTTTCTACACATTAGAATCAAGAACTATAACCACCTAAAACTGATAAAGAATATGTACCCAACAAGAATTATTTTTGTAACTCGACTTTTTTATTATTATCTAAATAAAATGCGTTTGCTGTAGAACTTAAAATATTAATTTAAATGATGCTTAAGCAAGACATCAAACCTGGTTTATTTCAGAGCACATCTTCAAGAGAAATTTCTATCTGACTTGCGCAAGGCCCGGGAGACATATAGCGGTCAGGAACTCTCCAAAGTCTTGAACGCTATGCGACGAAGATTAGACGACCCGGCAGTACTCTCTGGAGACACTATCTTGAACATGCTCATATCTTACCGGGAAATCCAAGATTACGACGCAATAGTTCAAGTTGTTGATGACCTAAAAAATGTAATGAACAGAAAGAATTACGTCAATATGCCTATTATAAGGTTCTTGTATGCGTTTGCTATGAACAGGTGAGCGGTTTTAAATTGATTGAAAGCAGGAATCAATCAATATCCCATACAATTATATAATAGCTTGTGGTTTTTTAATGATGATAAACTTCAATATAGACATCGTCTTATTGGAATGGTCAGTATTAATTACTGCCTACACACCAAGACAACTGGGTTCGAATCCTGGTAATATTGATCATAACTCTGGATTTGCATTCATTTTTCATCATTTAACAGTGATTGCTTAAACAATACTAAGCTCAACTGGACGCCATTGACCTTCTCGTGTATTTGCAATTGTAATATAAATTGTTTGAAACAATACGGTTAGCTTGTGGTTTATTTAATTCGACTCTTTGCTTAAATTCACTTACTATTTTGTTTATTTATGTGAAATGTTATTTGGTTTTAGGCGAAACAAAGAGGGTGACAGAGAAAACGCCTTGAAAGTATGTGTGAAAGCATTAGAGAAAAAGGAAAATCGGTTTCCTGATATGCTGTGTCTTTGCGGTCGGATATACAAGGATAAGTTTGTTGAATCTCAGCATACCGATATAGAGAGCTTAAACAACGCTATTCATTGGTTCGTATACGAACACTTTTTATCTGTTATTTTAGACAACAGCATTGGTAACATGAAGCATTAGTCATTCACCGATCAAAAAACTCTTTAATCGCTTGAAAAATTAACAAACATACCATTTATCCATCCACACAAAGTTTCGCGTTTATAATATTAGTAGGAGTGGTCTGATTTAGTCGCACAAAACTAGCGCCACGAAACATAATTTAATTTATTGTATTTTTCATATCAATAGGTATAGACAAGGTTTTGAGGTGCAACCAAATGAGTATGCTGGCATAAACCTGGCGACGCTTCTAGTTATAGCAGGAAATGATTTCAAAACATCACAGGAGCTACAGCATATAGGTAAATATTATATCAGTTCATTTCAACATTACTATTAAATAAAAATACTTTTACAGATTTAACATTCGTGGTCATGGTTTCACAGGCTCTGATTAGGAGTTGTCTTGCAGATAAATAGATATTTTTCTATAGACTTATCTTAAAACTTATTATTATTTTTTATGTTACGAGATGGTAAACAAGCTTGCGGCCCACCTGATATTAAGTGGTCACCACTGCCTATAGACACTTGCAATATTAAGTGTAAATCACTTAACACCGCAAGTGCGTTTGCCATCCTGGGGATTAAGATGATATGCCCTCCATGCCCAGTAATTACACTGGACTATTTAGAGACAGGTGTTTAATATTAGTAACATAGTCGCGCAAATCTAAGGGAACACTTATTAGGGAACCTTACTGGCATTTGAATTGTTTATTGTTTCAATATTTAAATGAAAGTTTATTATTTAACGGAGTACAGTTTTAATTATACATTTAAAAATATGGCGTTGGCGACGTTCAGTATTTTTGTTTGCCTGTGCATTAACGCATATCTGTTTACATAAAAAAAAAATAGGTTGACGTATGTCGCTTTCGTCATGCACATTCAAATTATGAAGTGACGTAATTTAATGTAGGCGCGATAGTGAAATAATTGACTTTGCAAATATGCTAATTTTAATAAGCATATTTTACCTTGTTTATATACAAATTCTACGAAAATATATGAGGAAGGAATGATGTACACCACCCTTACAGTTGACTTAACAATGAAAGTTATGTATAACCATACATGTATAATTTCCTAAATTATTAGATTGACATTGAAATGAATCTGGCAAGACCATAACCGAAATGCACCAATGTGCGAGTAATGCGCATATGTGCGTGAAAAATAGTACTGCACTATGCACAACCTGACAGTTGCTGTCTTTTCATACTGACTGACAGGCCGGCCTAGGCCGCCCACGAAATGGTCTCTTCTATCTATCTCACTCTAATATACGCGTTAATTTGCTCTTTCTCTTTCACATTGCCGATCTATAGTTTCTGTATCTATGTGTATAACTTTTAAAATAGCAGCCTTAATAATTCGACCCACTGCTGGGACACAAGGCCTCTCCTTGTCATCGAAGGAGGCTTTGGCAGTAGTCCACCATGCTTGCCCAATGCGGATTGGTGGACGGAGTATAAGGTGATCAACACCCCTTTGCTGATCCATTAGTCTCCTTCTACGACACCCATTGGAGGATATAGGGTGATGCTATTCTAATCCTACTGCATCACATGGCTTATTAGAATAGAATAGAAAAGATTTATTCACACCACTTAAATCTAGCATTAGGTTCAGGTGCTATTGAACAATATTAAAAGCAGTTGTGAAATGGTATTCACTCAGCACAATATCGGGACGACCGTAAAGCGCTTCGACGCTGATATTCCGTGAACACCTAGAAAAAAAATTAAAAAAAATTCGGAAAGTTATTAATTAGAAGTAATGATGACGATAATACGCGATCTTATAAGTCATTACTAGTTTGTCTTTCTTTTAAACAACTCGGTAACCTGGTACAGTCAATAGCAAAAGTTGATTAAAAATATCACATGAATTACAAAAATATTTACACGAATAAAATTACTGTAATTTTAATAATTTCAATATTTCTGCAAAGATTTCTGTTTAGTGTATTTAATTGTTATATCTTTGTTCATCGACGTTTGCTGGTTGACTGTACAAAGTCAAAATTTTGCATCATCATACGACAGTAGGTCTCCATTTTATTTTGAAATTTTACTGCTTTGCCGTATATTAAATCATAATATTTATTTATTGTTCTTTTGCAGGAAGGGTATTAAATCATTTAATTGGTAAAAAGGGAAGTTTGCACTCATTGAAAGACTATTGGGATGTGGCAACATTCTTTGAGATATCCGTCCTAGCCGAAGACTATGTGAAAGCTATATCGACAGCTGAATGTATGTTTAGATTGAAACCGCCTAACTGGTACCTGAAATCCACAATAGGGAATATAGAATTAATTGATAGGTGAGTATTACTATTTGTAGTCAGACCATTGTTTTATAGAAGTTCGAATTTTATTAAAATGATAAGGCAGAAACAAAATTGTCGAGTTTGACGTCCTCACAATACGGCACCCCGGGATCGCGACAATTTGCAACCATTTGGGCCCTCCCTTCCGCGCCCAACCGGTGCACCGTTGAATCGTGTCCGCAAGAGGCTCCACCGACCCTGAAAAGGGCCTTTTACCGCGTCCTGCATAGTGCTGCCAAAGGTGGTTTGGGTGAATCTCAGCTCAGTTTAAGCCCGATGTGTACGCCATCTGTCCTACCTAATGCTGCAGCCATCCGTCATACCAGTCCCTCAAGCGAGCGGTTAGATTGGGTTTACCTCCCATGTTACCACCGCGGATAACCAGCGGTCGCATCCATTCGCCACCTCTGAGAGCAGAGGCGTGTCAGGAGCGACCAATCTCCCATTTCCCAGCCTATCGGCCATCTAACCCACGAACCATGTTCCGGTGTTCCGACGTCAGCGGTCTGTGGAGGCACCACACTTTGCCCAGTGTCTTGGTACAGTACATAGAACCCCATCTATTCGTAAGTCTACTTTTAAGAATAGGGTCTTTGCGTGGAATCGACTTCGCTCGTGCGGTGCGTAAGCTGCTCGTGCTATGTGATTGTAATGAGGATAAATAGCGTTGGTTTCAAAGGGAGGATTATTTTTGTTAAGCGTTGTATATTACATTAAACTTACATCTGTACGTCATACAACTTAGTGAACTTCATATCGAGTGATGTGTGATGAAAATTTATCAAAGATATGATTATTATGCCTAGGTAAAGCTGCAGATGTCTAAATGATTCCGTTTTCATTTAATAAGTGGATGTTATTTTCCACAATTTATTATGGTTACTTATTTATAGGTTTAGAAAAAGAAACGAAGATACATCACCCGAACAACAAATCTTTGAATTTTGGATGGAATACTTCGTGGAGGCTACTAAAGAGTCCAGTGATAATATCATTCGATTTCCAGTAAGTTAGTGCAATTATATTGTCTAATAGCAGTTCTACCATTGTAGAACGCGTTCTAACACATACATATATTACACGTTTTAATTTATATATGGGATACCAATTGTTAGTTCATCATTCTGCGTATTCAGCGGCTTCTTAGGATGACGCACTCTTTTTACAAAACTGTATTGTTTATTTCAGGTATTAATATTAGAGGCGTCCAAAGACTACATGCCCTCTTACGTCAATATGAACATGGGCGCAGAACAAAAATCTCTGGAGATTCTAAATTCGTGCTTGGATTGTTTGAAGCGGAAAAACTGTCTGCGTGTCCATAGGTGGCTTTTTACTTCCGACATGATCAGAACTTACAGGCAAGTCGTCAAACCCTGTTATGGTATAATTAAATACTGGTATACTCCCGTATAATTAAATAATAATAAATAAATAACATTTCTGATATATTTGCCTTTACATTTTTAATCATGTTTAGTTTATTTTACGTATCAATAGCGACTTGTGCTATTGGTACTTTATATAGAAAATACTAAGAAGATTGTTTATTTGTATACAAAAACTTACATAGAAACTCTTCAAGAAATATTATTTTCCCTTCCAGTTAAAACACAATGTATATGCAATGCATGTGTCGGAATAAGGCCGACATGATTAATAAAATGACCAGAAATATCAAGACCCCTGATATTTCGAACACAATCCCAATTTGAGCTTCATTTATTTGTAGCAAAAACACTTTTACTACAAATAAAAATCAATTGGTTAATTATAAATCATCTCACGACAGATTTACAATTAATAATAATAATTAATTCGATTAACAAATTAATTATCCAAAAGAGTCTAGGATAAGCTAAGAGCAAGGTACAAGTGCACCGAGTCACGCCATAGCCAAGACTGACTCGTCGCGCCGCCGTCCGTTCTTTTATACCGTAGCGGAACAAGTTTGAGTGGTGGCAAAACTGGAACGACAAAGCGCGCGCTGCGCGCTGATTGGCTAGCGCCTGGTGGCGCGGATATTACGTCATTTACAATGACGGTTCGCTTACAGACTTATTTTAAAATAAGGCGTATGACGACGCCGCCGTCACGGCCATACTGACATGCGGACGTCCTCGGACGCTTACAAGTCAGAATCTGGAACAAGAATATCGCTCGATCATCCTGGCAAAACTCAAGCCTTACTATATCTGTACAGGTCCACATTGACTTTTATGACTTCTGGACCGGTCCACATTGACCCTGCAGATTTTCAGTTTTGGTCGCTGGCCGCCCTTCAAAACTCATTCTCATTATTTTTTTTTTCTTTTGTTTCTTTTTGTTCTTTTCTTTTTAGATTTTTTTCTTATTTTTTTTTGCTTTTATTTCTTACTCTTTTTTTGTTTTATTTTCTAATCTTTTTACCTTCTTTTCTAATTTTTTTTTCATTCTGTTTTTTTTTGTTTTTTTTTTCTTATTCTTTTTTTTTCCAGCATCTTACAAATTCTATCATTGGACCGGCTACTAGTCCCTACAATGATTAATATCACTATAACCCGCCGTCACGTCCTATCCACAATTATTTAGAATTTGGATAAATGCAGTAGGCGACTCAATACAGTCAGCAAACATCAATTTTGACGGTGCTGCTGCATTCCCAATCTTCCTCGTCTTCACATATACCTCTACATGTGACTCTCTACATATGTCTCTACATATGACTCTACATGTGACTCTACATATGACTCTACATATGACTCTACATGTGACTCTACATATGACTCTACATGTGACTCTACATGTGACTCTACATATGACTCTACATATGCAAGAGAAATGGCACCGGACGGTAAATCGTATCACTCGTTCTTTTAACAAAAATGAATTAGAAATCTCTACACAAATAATAACTTGGGACTAAAACCTCAACACCCGTGTTGAAACTTAGATATCATTATAAATTACATTAACCAGAGTCATGTACCATTCATACCGCAAATCAAGCGTCGCTATTTCAATGAATCCTCTAATGGTACAATCTCATGAGCGAACAGCGTTCACAATCTCATGAGCGTCTAACACCGGGGAACCCTGCGCAAATCTCCATCACTCACTGACTACACACTACGATTAACTATACGGCCATAATGGCACTACTCGAGTCCGCACAACAATTTAATCTTACTCATTGCTACTTGGGCTGTAATAGACTTAACTCAACTTCAGACTAGTACACGACCTTGTGCTAAGTCCCAATGCTATACTTTAGACCATAAACGAGACTCGCCAATAGACTCCATAAGAAACTACATGTTGAAATAAGGCTCACCGTCAAGTTACCACTGTCTCCCGCTCTATAAATCATGACACTACACATAACAGGCACACTCGCAGCTCACACGCAAACACGTTTGATCACTAATTTCAACCAGATCTTCGGCTAACAATCGAAGCAAAGTTCTTCGATATCCAACCACGCAGAACAGAAACTCAGTCCTTCGGTTTATTTTACCAATTTCACACACTTTTACCCAATCCGTCGGCATGTCGCTGTCGACAGAATCAAAATTTCTAACAGACTGCACGTATTACTACCCTATATTTTCTCTCCAAGGTAAAATAATTTACAGTCATAGTTTCACAAAACCAGTTAGCTATTTAAAATTACACGGTCTATCAAAATATTACTACGCCTGAAGCCTAGACGTAGAATAGAATACCGGTCGTCCAATTATTAATCTCTTCAATTAATGTCGGGTAGACCGCAAAATTTTATCTACTACTTTTTTTTGTCAACACTACTGATTAAATTTAATTTGCTTACCTTTATATTCACACGCACAAACTAACAGTTAACAAAAAAATGTAATTGCCACTACCCCAACTACATTTTTATTTTCTTTTAAACTCGTGGGAAATTATAAAAATACCCACAAATCGCCACAAATACCGCTCTGCAACTAGCGAGTAATTTGAATTACAAAATGCAGTCAAAATTAATTATTACAATGCAATGAATAACAATTTCTTTTCATCTATGTGGTGTTCTCCGGAGTGTCCGGAGAGGGTTATGCTAAATGCTATAGCACTAAGTTACTCTATGATTCACTGTACACTGCGGCGGCAGACGTCCGCTAGGTCTGGCGGTCGGAACACGACTGACTCAACTATTCCACAACTACCCACATATTTAGTTAGACATCACGATCTACCTCGCACAAAAAATAACTTTTTTTAACACTTTGTTTCACACGTGGGGTAGATCCGATCCCACTTCTGATGTCGGAATAAGGCCGACATGATTAATAAAATGACCAGAAATATCAAGACCCCTGATATTTCGAACACAATCCCAATTTGAGCTTCATTTATTTGTAGCAAAAACACTTTTACTACAAATAAAAATCAATTGGTTAATTATAAATCATCTCACGACAGATTTACAATTAATAATAATAATTAATTCGATTAACAAATTAATTATCCAAAAGAGTCTAGGATAAGCTAAGAGCAAGGTACAAGTGCACCGAGTCACGCCATAGCCAAGACTGACTCGTCGCGCCGCCGTCCGTTCTTTTATACCGTAGCGGAACAAGTTTGAGTGGTGGCAAAACTGGAACGACAAAGCGCGCGCTGCGCGCTGATTGGCTAGCGCCTGGTGGCGCGGATATTACGTCATTTACAATGACGGTTCGCTTACAGACTTATTTTAAAATAAGGCGTATGACGACGCCGCCGTCACATGCATACTTTTTGTGCCTTGAGTGAACCTCTAACAGTGTCTGTTTTGGTCTCCAGTCTCTACAAACGTGACGATCGCTGTCTCTTCTTGTACGTAAGCGAGAATTCCGATGACTTCCAAATATTCTTGCCTTCAGAAGCGTGCAGGGAACGATTTCACGACTTACTAGGAGAACTGACGGCTGACCACGAGAAAGTTACGGATTTGGACACAAGTGTTAAGCAGGAGCAACTGAAGGTAAAGAGATTATTTCACTGCCTCCATGGCTTATCTTATGTTATTTATTTATTTAAACTTTATTGCAAAAAATAAAGGTACAAATGGCAGCCTTCATATCATAATCATAAGGCATCTTATGAAGGGGCCTTGAGTCTCCTCACGGTACACTTCAACCCATCGCGTTCTTTTGACTCCCCTTTCCTTTTACTATTGTCGCACCTTGAATATGTAAGCCATCGACCTAACTTTATCCATAATCTTGAAGAGCCTGTAGTGATCGGGCCTTGGATGTGCCATTCCCAGAATATTTATTCTAACCCTGGCTATGGAATCGCAGTTACACATCAGGTGTTCCACGGATTCTTGGTCATATCCAAATGCTCTGCAATTCGGTGTTGTTGAGAGATGCGTTTAGTTGACCATGTGGTTTGTCGTAGGTATTGCCAACCAAGGTTAGACGGGCTTGTTGCTGTCCCTTATATGAATTAACTTCATCTCCAGGATGTAGAGTGTTCTATAACATCCATCCATTTGTTCATGCCAAATTTAGGCATTCAAAATTTTCCATTCAACTTATATATTTAAACCTACCCATTTTAGTTTTATAAGAGTAACCGCTCAGCGTAACGTAATGTAACGACGTTGCCTCGCCTCGGCACAAGCTCTCGAACGGCGGTGCGGTGAATGGTCAACTGGCAGTTCCCACACGCTTACGTCTCGTCCTTCACGGGCTCACGACTTTCCTTAGCCGCGCCTACGTCTTTCCGTCCAAGTTTGCCCCCTCTCACCCTTCCCGCGGCCTGCCTGCAGCACACAACTGTTACCGAACTTGCCTTTTAAGGACTACGCGTGCTGGTTTAACGTGTCACCGACAAACTGTAGCTACCATTCCAACGTGAACTAATAAATTTGGCAACTCGTTTCTCTGGAAATGGAATTCACTGCCAGTGCACGTGTTCCCTCCTTCCTACTATCCTGGGTCATTCAAGAGGCGTGAAGAGGCGTGAAGACGCACCTTGCAGGTCGGCAAGGCGAGGGTGGCTGGCGTGGCGGTTTATCTCTCGCACTATCTATCTTCGTATATGGACTCTACTTCTGCTTACCATCAGGTGGAAAGGAGTCATATGCTTGACCTTTGTATATTTTTACTTTCTCGTATACGTAGTATAGAGGAAGTCTTTAATCGTCAAAAAATTCGACCTCGACATTTTGACGGATTTACACTTTAGACATTGTCTCGAAAGTTTGACGGACCTCCCTGAGTCCAAAAATACCGTTTTTGGAATTATGTCTGTGTGTCTGTATGTCTGTGTGCGTGTCTGTGCATTAGCACGATAACTCGAGTATGCTTTAACTTATTTCAACCAAATTTAACATGCGTGTATGACATCAAAATATAAGGTTACTATCAACTTTTGAGTCGTCGATCACGAAAGTTAAGCAACCAAGTACGCGGTCGGTACTCGGATGGGTGACCAAAATTTAACATGCATGTATGACATCAAAATATAAGGTTTCTATCGACTTTTGAGTCGTTTCTGGTATACGAGAAAGTCAAGAGGAGACCACTCCCGATTTTTTTAAAGGATCCCTCTGACGGATTCTATAGTGTAAGAATTTCTGAACGACAATGATCTGATTTACATTTCTACCTTTTAGTTCGAGTACGATCTTGACGATTTCAACAAACGCGTCGTACTTGGTAAAGGCACGTACGGCGTGGTATACGCCGCAAGAGATCTGAACACGCAAGTGCGTATAGCGGTAAAGGAGATACCGGAGAAAAATCTAGGGGACGTCCAACCTTTACACGAAGAAATTATGCTCCATTCACAGCTAAGACACAGGAATATAGTGCAGGTGGGTGTTTTGTTCTATACGAAAACTTAGATAGACTAATCCACTCAACTGAATCTGTCCTACATTTATAGTATATAAACTTTTTATTTTCCAGTACCTGGGCTCAATTTCCGAAAACAACTATTTCAAGATATTCATGGAGCAAGTTCCTGGGGGTTCCTTGTCAGCGCTGTTGAGGTCTAAGTGGGGTCCCCTCAAGGAAAATGAGGCTACAATAGCATATTACACCAAGCAAATTTTAGAAGGTAATTAGAATAATTACAAATTCTCAAAATGTGTCACTTAAAACTGTCAAATTATTGTCGCTAAATGTTGTGGCAAGACATAGATATAAAGTTAGAGTCTTCGAATGGATTTGCATTGCACCGCAAAGCACTGTCCTTGAATCACCTGAGTGGTGATTATTGAAATATGATTGAAAGAAGATTTTTTTTTCAGTGTATTTTTTCTAGTATTAAAAATATTTAAGTACGTGTTTGTAAAAGCAAAATTTATCCCATAATGCAGTACTATTTTTCAAGGACACATGCGCATTACTCACACGTTTGCCTTAGTCTATTCATTGCTAATATATAAACTTCAGTAATTATAAATCGAGTCACATAAAATAAATACAGATACAAAAGTTCCCGCTCCTTTAACCGTGTCGTTTACTCATCTAGTCCAGACATATCATACTTAAATTTATTCATCAAAAAATATTCTTTTAGGTCTAAAATACCTCCATGACCAAAAAATAGTCCACCGCGACATAAAAGGCGACAATGTCCTGGTGAATACGTACAGTGGTGTCGTTAAGATATCTGACTTTGGTACTTCGAAGAGGCTGGCTGGGTTATGCCCTTCCACTGGAACCTTCGCTGGCACTTTGCAGTACATGGCACCTGAAGTCATTGATAAGGGACAAAGAGGATATGGCGCTCCCGTGAGTATAAAAAATTAATTCGTGCTGCTTATTGTTTACTACCTGTAATATTAATAATTGTAATTTCATAGTACTGTCCTATATCATTGAATTTGCAGTAAAAAAAATGAGGACAACTTATCAAGATAAAAACTATCCTATCTCTCAATTCGGAACAGAACATTAAAAAAAATGTTAAAATCGGATTGTTAGTTTCGGAGTTCATCCCGGACAAACACCGAGACACGGGAATTGTATATGTATAATAGATTATATAATTTAGAAAATTAGGACGAAGATTATTACATTACATTGACAAGGTCTGTTTTCTCGGATCACTATAATCTGGACATCTTCAAGGCCAGAGTGACCAAGCTTCTAGGCGAGCGTGAACCACCTTAGGCCTCATTGTACGGATGCGAACATCCGTGCTTATGCAATTTAAAACGAGTTTCCTTTGACGCATAAACTAATTTACCATAGTATTTTACTACGTTTTACTACGAGTGCGCAAGCGATTTTGATCTTATGGGTGCTCAAGCACTTGTGTCCGGGATACGACATAAAAAAGATTTACGATTTGCAAGAATTTTAATGTTCTTTATTGTACACCATTAAATTAAATACATACTTTATTAGATACTTTGTTTCTCAAAATCATATACAATTCACTTAATGAGAAACTTAAGACAAAAATTTAATATAATATTACTCTAGGTACACGAGCGACTTAAGCAAACATACAATTAAAGTAAAAGTAGTTGGTCCTAAAAACTAGATACAAGGCAAACGCAACTTTACTGCGAGCGTATTAAACAAATATTTGAACATGCATGTACATTACATTAAAACAAAATAGTTTCAGAGTGAGAGCTATTCTATGTATGTTACGCGTTGTATAGTATAAGTAGTGTGTTATACGTTTAAACTAAATCTTTGTCACTCACATACCTTAAGGTGTGGACGTGAAAAACCGAGCAATTGAGCTTAACAAAAAAAAAATGAACCTATTATAACATAGCCTATAGTGTCTTGTAGGGTACATATTGTCTCGATTATATTATGCTTATAATATCAATGTTCCAAGTCAGGTGCGGTTTGATTTGACAAACAAAATCATAATCAAAATATAATTTGAATATTGTTACTGAAGTAGCTTCATTTAGCATTATATGTGAACTGGTATGAAACAATTACCTAATGTAGCAAAAAGAGAAAAGCTTTTTATCCTTTTCCCCAGAACGTTTCATCTAGGATCCGTCCTAGAGTTGCAGCGAAAACATAGGCGAATGACGCTATATCATTTTGTAGTCTTATATTAATGTAGGTGGCTCATTTTTTAAATACCAATGTTTATTTAATATTTTACGCCAAATTTTAATCCATCGAAGTGTAAATTCGTTGAATCTGGACAGCATAGATTTTATTACGCCTTACGTTATTTAAATATTACCTTTTCACAGGCAGACATTTGGTCTTTGGGATGCACTGTGGTCGAAATGGCAACGGGAAATCCACCATTTAATGAATTGGGATCGCCTCAAGCCGCCCTGTTCAAGGTAAGTAGTAGTAGTTCAAAACTATCGTTTTCTGGTTAGGTTTAAACTAGCCTTCCATTTAATCACTTATTCGGAATATAATATCATACTCGTAGTTTCCACATTGTAAAATTTTAAGAATATAGTTTAGAGAATTGATGAGTTATTTTTAATAAAAATCTAAATAATTCTAGAACTTGCACCCAATCCCCCCTAATATAAAACACGCACTAATGTTAGTCGTGATCTAAAACTGATGTTGTCACTTTTATTTGATGAATGAAAGACAGAGATAGCATCTGTTTTAAGCCACGACTAACTGTAGTCCACGTTTTTTTAATAAGGGGGAATATGTTAAAAGCAATTCCTGAATACTTATGTAGGTTGAATTCCACTGTGGAAATATTATTATAAGATGATGATAATAATATATTGTTATTATGGATTTCTATATACTCTTATTTTCATCAAGAGTATATAGCAATCCATAATAACAACGAACATGCAATTTCAAGTGTAGAATATCACATACTGACATTATCTATTAACGTAATTCATAACTAACTACCTCATCCGTTATTAAGAAAATATTTATCTTTGACAGTAAATAAATAAAGTTGATTATGACTAGAAAAATAAAATTCTTCATATTACTTTATAACTAGAAAGAGTGATAAACTTCGAACCTTTATGTCTATCTTTGTAATGAATTAGAGTTATGTAATTATTCTTAAATCCTCATCATAAAAGTGCCATTGAATTGGAAATGAGAAGTCTGAATAATAAGGTCTTTTTTTTATCAACAGGTCGGATATTACAAGACTCATCCAGAAATACCGCACGAACTGTCACAGAAAGCGAAGAACTTTATACTTCGTTGCTTCATACCTGAACCGGAGAAGAGAGCGACAGCTGCTGAACTACTTGAAGACGTTTTTATATGCGAGTTAGTAATACTTACTTGATTTTATACCGGTAGGATATTAGTGAAAAGTAGCACATTTGTACGAATTATGCCGATTGACCAGTTACGTAGTCATACGTAATCATTTTAACAACAGTAACAGTAATCAGTCATACATAATAATCATTGTAATTTTAGTTTTTTTTTTTGTTAATTTATTGACAATTTAATAATTTTAATTGTTTCGTGTATTGACATTATATATTTTACTATTTATCTCTTTGACCATGAATTTATTTGAGAAAGAGCATACTATTGCGTATATTAGAGCGAGATAGATAGACGAGATCACTTCACGTCCACGCAGGTGGCCTAAGGCCAAGAGCGCACTACGATTTTACTTCTTGCGACACGATTTTAGAATCGCGCTGTAAATTATCGCAGAAAGTACAGTGCGCGCACTGCGATAAAAAAATATATAGTAATTGCGCAGTCTCATGATGGATTCAGTACAAGTTGCTTGTCTCTATTTACTACTTCGGAGAGAAAGAAAAAATAATTGTCAATACTGGACTCATTCTTTTACAGCGGATAAATTTATTAAAGGTTTCTTTTATCAGAAACACAACACAAAAGTTCAATGGCTATTATAGAATGAAAATACAATCAGTTTATTCCACCAAGGTGGTTTTTCTTGTATTGCGATTATTAAATTCCACATCTAGCCTCTTTTCGTATTGGTACTCCAGTGGAGATGGAGGCGCCGACATGTTTATTCTCGAAAGAACGAAACACGAATGGGCACCGGCCGGTCCGAGTGTGCGATTTTTCTGTCGCAGTGCGCGGGGATCCATACAAATCCATACGCTGCAGTTTACTTCCGCGATAATCGCATCGCGAGCAATCGCGGCAAATTGTGACAAATCACAATTTTAAAATCGCTACGATTTATTACTCGCATGTGCGCGCACTGCCGTACTACCTCATACGTTGCATTCCTGCGTCAAAATTATCGCGCTACAAAAAATCGTAGTGCGCGCTTGGCCTAAGTCAGCCTGTCAGTCACGTAGAAAAGACAGCAACTGTCTGCAGTACTATTTTTCACGCACACATGTGCCTTAGTCACACATTTGTGCATTTTTTGGTCTTGCCCTAGTCGATTTATTGCCAATCTATAAACGTCAGTAATTATAAATCCCATATCTAATAAAATATTATTAATCATTTCATTCAATAAATTTAAAGGTCTATGTCATAAGGAATAATTATGTCAAGTATAGAAAAGAATGATTTTCAATTAAAAAAAAATAAGATAATTACATAGGTCATTATTTTTATCATTTTCTAAGTGATGTATCAGTTTCTACTATCGAAAATATGTTAAAGACTCACGCATCGAAATAAACATAAAATGAAAATTATTGTCCCATTGTTTTTCTGGTATCTCGTTTTGTAAAGGTATACATTTTATCTCTAAACAACGGAGTCTGTTCTTTATATATAATTAATACATTCTTTATTTGTACAGAAAAAAGAAACCAACGAGTCGTCTCGGCAGCAATATGGATTACAGCCGCAGCATATCAGTACCAGCGGATAAAGGCCGTCCGTTATTGGCTCATAAGAAAATCTCCGAACCAAGCATGCCAGGGAACCTTCCGTGTTCACCAGAAATAGAGTGAGTTGACTAAGCAATGTTAACTACGCATTGTTTTAGATTGTTTTAGTTGACGCATGCGGTTTGATTTTAGTAATCAAATTTTGGATAACCAACAACTTACCGATATTTTTTTACACTAATATTATTGGAATTGCAATTAAAATGAAGTTACAATTAATCTTAATACATTTTTTGTTTTATTGGATATGAAATTTGTGCACCAAATTTAACAAATAACATTATAATCTAATACATTTATGGGTACGTTGATGGTTTTGTAGATTAAACGCAATCTTTCGATCTATGAATGTTTAGATGTATACATTTTGCAATAAGCCTTTTAGCTTAGATGTAGTTTTATCGTACTATAGAACGTACTATATTAGTATGGACTATTGAAATATGCATGTTTACATGATATGCAAACCTGTCTGATATTTTTATGTATTTCAGCCATCCATCCGATCCTACTTTTTACATGATATAGTATTTTGGATAAATTATCTGTGTGATAGTAATTATAATGCAGCTGCGATATATACCACTTTATATTTACTGTAACATTTAAGGCTGCGTTTTCAATATACCTATATTATTATTTTCAAGAATAATTTCGTTATTAGTTTGTAACAATATGCATTATGTTATGGTAGTTAAATGTTCGTTATGTTGTCCATTATTCCATCTCAATTTGGTGAGAGGGAGCTTGTGTATGGAACATTAAAAAGCATCTGTAATATTTCCAGAAAGATTGGCTTCAAATAAACATTTATGATGTTTTAAACCGTATGATAGTTCTGAATGTAGGTGCATTGACGCTAATTCAAACAGAACGCTAGGTCAACAGTTCGCCTTTAATAGAATAATTAAATATGATAGTAAAAAATATTTAAATGCTCTTATGCTTCATATTTCTGCGCAAGAATAATGCTCGCACCTCTGTTGACTCTTCAAGTATTTACTCAATGATTTGGATAAGGGTACAGCGATGCGCGACTCGCATCATCGATGAAACGTTGCGTCATTAAGTGCATTATATCGCCTTTACCAGGGCTTCCTAAATATTCATTGTGACGCCATTTGTGATTTGCCATTTTTATTTCTGCCGTAAAGCAGTTCGCTGTGTTTCGGATTGAAGGGAAAGGTAGCCAGTGTAATTACTGGGCATGGAAGGCATATTATCTTAGTCCCCAGGATGGCAACGCAATTGCAGTATTAAGTGATTTACCCTTAATATTGCAAGTGTCTATAGGCGACGGTAACCACATAACATCAGGTGGGCCGCAAGCTTGTTTGTCAAAAACTCCGCTCCTCTAAAATTTATAATTTTAGAAAATAAGTACCTACAAAAGTATTTACATATTTTACTTTCTTGGCTGGCTACTAATGAGAAATGTATGCTTGCTTTTCTGAGCATAGTCAAAACGTGACTCACATTTGGAAATCGCCACTCGCATCTCTTTCTCAACATTTATTTTCACTCGATTCACACAGGCTGCCAATCTACTCGTATGTGAATCACCTCTCGACGCCTCTGGGATAACGTCGCGATGTTGCGTCATTGAACGAGTTCTACCGTCTTCTGTACAACGGCGAGTGCTCTGCAGATTCTTATTCTCTAATTCCACCATCTCCTATCCTTTAACACTACGTGTACTGATTTACGGTGCCACCGTCAAACTGTGACTATCATTTCAACGCGAAATAAGATATTTGACAACGAATTTCTCTGTCGCACAATTAGAAATGGAATTCACGTGTTCGCTCCTTCTTACTATTATGAGTGAATGAGAAATGAGAGAGTGAAGAAGTACAATTTTTTTCTCTACTCCCACTTTCTTCCTTCCATATTAGCACCGCGCGTGCTGGTAACGGAGACCAGCAAACTATGAATGTCATTCCAACTAGGACAAATAAATTAAGCTATTCAGCTTAAATTACATAATGTCATTGAATCAATATATTCAGAACGGTCTTACAGTTTAGAATCACCATTAGACTGACTTATTTAATGCTAAATGCATAATTAGCTTTTAAGTATTTTGATGGAACTATTATATCATGCTAAATTTGTAAGATCAGTATGAGAATGCTCTTATCAGAGAATTAATAACAAATCGTAATTATTCATATGATGACACCTGACAGTAGATTAACAAGTGTAAGTACTATAGTATTCTCATATCGATTTTCCAAAATAAATTATAGTGAATGAGTTTTACATGGAATCAATTGGCATATCAATCAATACATAATCATTACTCGTTATTACCAAAAACCTTACACCATTAGCAGCAATGTAGGTGAATATAGCAAGCCCAATTTCAACTGACCGTAACAATTAAAAAAGTCGAAATTCACCATAAAAACAGTTTAAAAATCACCTGAGTTTAGTATGTAACACTTGTCTTAACATATGTCGTTTGCTTTGCACCTAAGCCTGTATTTATTTCCCTAAAAGGGTGAAAACGATCCGGTCTAACCCAACAATCACTAGGACGGCTTCGTCGATGCTCTCACCGATACTGATATATCCACCGGACTTATCTAATAGCAGGTAAATGTTTTATTAATGCACCTTTTTAGAGTTCATAGAATACTTTATTTATTATGCTTCCCGAAGAAAGAAGCTGCATCGACATAAACTTATTATTGTAGCCATGTGTAAACGAAAGGTTCATAGTAGAATTGGTTATAGAAATTGATGCTATACAACAAAATAATAATTTTCCGCAGGCTAATTTCATACATCAGCAATGAATTTCAACAATAATCTTTAATATAATAAAATCATCCCATTTTATGTGACTGTGAAATCATGAAATAATGCATTCTATGAAATCATTGTTCTGTCATTTTGCACTTGTTTAAACACATCGCACCGAAATATCGCTTTTTCACCTGCAGCAAAACTCACTGCTCTATTTTGTCGAAATTTATTTTATTATAGAATTTTCGTGTAAACTCTCAAATCGCCGTAGGTACTAATGCTTGTAAATTTAATACTAACTTACAATTGTTATAGTTGTTTTGTTTAATTTTAATAGCGGCTGTACACTCTGGGCTGAGAAAGCAAGAAAACGTGATGCATTGCCGATCGTTGATTTTCAGGGGTTTTAGGTTAGCATTAAAACCGTCAATGTATAACGTTATCTCGCGTTCTCGGACGAGAATGTACAGCAGCCATAATTGTTTATACCTCATGAATTAAAATATATGAATTACGTTCTCTTTAAAAGTATTAGTAAATATAAGATATCTTGTAATATGAAATCTAAACAAGCTTTTTCTATTCTATATTTTAAATATCCACTATCAGTAAATGTTTATACTATTCTTATATTTCTCTTGCCAGTACTATGCCGAACACCCCATCTACAGATGAAATGGATTCCAGTGACACGATTCTTAATAGACGCAGTTCTTCCGGTGGTCTTTTATCGCCTGAGGTATGTATAGTTTTAACACCTTTTTAGATATAATATAATTATTTTATTATATGTAAAACGGCAAAAGTAAAACATTGAGAAATGTTTCCTGCGGTAAGCCTTGCGTTATCACGCGTTTGCTGCACGGACATATTAAAATTAGAACCTAATTGCTAGAGCAATAGAGAGCATTTTACTATACACTAAATCGTACTGTACAACTAGTTGGCACGCACGCTAATAAATTCGCCTCAAATAAAGACCGCAGCAATATTTTCAGTCCTCATATTGGAAGATGTTTGTTGATTAGAAATATGCGCCATTTTTGCTTGTGGTTTACCACTAAGGTGGCACCAAGGGTCTAAGTTTAACCAGCTGACGATACATTTTTTATGAAAGCTGTAGTGTACAGCTTTCTCTCGTGTGTCTTAGATATGATTCTTATTTTAATTAAATTCCATAGGACCATTGTCATATTTTTCAAATACATATTCAAAAACATGCTAAACTTATAATACGTCAATTGGCACAGACGGCTTCAGGTTATTACAAATTGTCTTTCTTCAATGGACTTTGAACTCTACGACTATGGATAAAGGTTGAATATTTGTTGAAGAAATTTGACAGTTTCGCGTATCCTGACTTGCAGACGTACACGAGCTAAGTAAGCATTTGTTTATTTATACTTTCTTTTTAGGTGGATATGACTACCGTGCATCGATCGTCTTTAGACGTCGAGACTGAAGGTTTTTATTTACTCAAAAAGGACTCACAGCGGCGTCTTACTTTATCCCGGGTTTTAGAGCAGGATAGCGAAAAGATATGTTCCAAATGGATGCTTAGTGTTCAACAGGACTTTGGAAATACCCTACTTACAATGGTATAGTTTCATAAATATTAATGGATCTATTTTAATCATATTACAAATCAACTAAAATATCATGTTTCGAATAATGCAATTTACAGGACCACCTAGAAACACTCCGGCGCGCTCTCAAAGACTACATAATTAATAGGGACAAAAGCGTTTTGGAGCAAACAATAACATCCCTAAAGGAAGATTTGGAATTCGATTCAAAGGCAATCAACGAGCTCCATACGGCGATTTATATGTTCCAAGAAGCTGTGAATGTCGTACTCAGGATGCATAGTATAAAGCCGCATTGGATGTTCGCTTTGGACAACTTAGTGAGGACGGCTGTGCAGGCAGCTATCACAGTACTGTCGCCAGGTATGTTACTAAGTAATATTACCAGATTTCTTTATTTTATGCAAAATCGCACTTATACGTACGCACGCACGCACCTACGTACGCCAGCACTCCTGCATACACGTACATATGGAAGTGCATTTTATAAATATTTTTTATTCCTATACTTCTTATTCTTTTTACTTTATTTATTGTACCAAAACAATCTCACAATATTAACTTGCAATTAAATTTTTATTATACACTCACACCAATTATCTAGCCCGAAGTAAGTATCATTAATAACTTGTGTAACGGATACTAGATAACGGACATTTTTTTTTTAATATACTTACATAATAATTTTATATATTTTTATAAATAAACTTAAATAAATATATAAACAACCATGACTCGCAAACAAATATTCGTGTTCGTCACATAAATATTTGCCGCTACCAGGATTCGAACCCGGACCGCTTGATGTGTAGGCAGCTATACTGACCACTCCACCACGACGGCGTCTAAATATTAAAATATTATAAGTCATAGTTACTTATACGTAAGCGCTGCGCCTCCATGTAAGCGCGCAAACGAGGCAGCTACCATACTATTCTGAGCGCGATTCCCGACAGACGGAACTCGCCTATTTTACAGCACTAGATTCACCTGCATTTTACCCAGTAGCCCCAATTTTTAACCGACTTCAAACAAAAAAAGGAGGAGGTTCTCTATTCGACTGTATGTTTTTTTTTTTTTTTTTTTGTATGTATGTTCCGCGATTACTCCGTCATTAATGAATCGATTTTGATGATTCTTTTTTCGTTAGGAAGGTCATACTTCAAAGGTGGTCCCGTATAAATTATACCGAAATTGGTTCAGTACTTTTTTGTTGAAATGATAATTTCATTGGGGATGAAACAATAATATCGTCCACGAACACAAAAATAATGACAATTTTTTTTTTGAACTTGCCATTACCTAATATGCAATAGTGAAATTTTGGTTAGTAGGTCCAATAGTCAACACATAAACTATGACAAATTATTTTATGAACTTAAGTTAAATAACTAGTTTCTCTTCAAGTTTCATAGTTCATTAACTTAACATTAAAACTATACCATTCATTCTGAATGAATGGTAGGCATTTGTAATGAGCTATAGGTCTGAGACGTGATATAATTTGTTAACCGACTTAAAAAAAAAGAGGAAGTTCTCTATCCGACTGTTTTTTTTGTGTTTGTTATCTAATACTCCGTCAATTATGAGTATTACGACTCGATTTTAGTGATTCTTTTTTTAGGTACGTCAAGATCAGAGATGGCCCGTATAAATTGTATCGATATAAATTCGACCCTTTATGAACAAATCATTAATAACAAAAAAAAAATTTGTTTACATTTCCGTTAAGTTTTAATGAGCGCCTATCCATTTATCCAGTAGGCATATCCATTTTCAATAAAATATACTTAACTAGCGTCCCGCCCCGGCTTCGAACGGGTGCAATGGTTATGTGAATATGCATGTATTATACATATAAACCTTCCTTAAGAATCACTCTATCTATTAAAAAAAACACATCAAAATCCGTTGCGTAGTTTTAAAGATCTAAGCATACATAGAGACAGACAGACTTTGTTTTATACTATGTAGTGATTTCCACTAAAAATAATAAAATAAAATATTTTTAGCAAAAAAATAGGAAAACCGACTTCAATGCGTACAAATGTAAACTAAAAAGTAAGAAATAAATAATATTTTTATGAAATAGCGTCATAGAAAACCAAGGAAAGTATTGATACACATTTATAATTCTTTATTTATAATTCATACTCCGATATATTTGTAGTCGGTGCCAGCCTAAGCAAAATAAAATTACCTAATAGATACGAACTTGATTAATCCATTAACTATACATAATAATGAATGCATAATAAAGATGAGAAATAATCCGCCGCTCCGTGAAGTTCGAAAATTGCAAACACTATCCTCCTTGACTAGCTGGCACCGGCTCCAAATATATCGGAGTATGAATTATAAATAAAGAATTATAAATGTGTATCAATACTTTCCTTGGTTTTCTATGACGCTCTTTTCAACTATTTCATAAAAATATTATTTATTTCTTACTTTTTAGTTTACATTTGTACGCATTGAAGTCGGTTTTCCTATTTTTTTGCTAAAAATATTTTATGTTATTTACTTACGTTGTTTTTGTTGTATCGACTAATTGTATTTTATTTTTGACAAAGAAATTATTTATTTTTGATATTCAATTTCTTAATTAATACTTACTTATAATTTAATTCATTACTTAGAGTAATAAATAATTTTTCAACTTACCATTGTATTGTGAGAACATAGTTTGGACACTCTTGGACATGCTTGCGAACGGTTCGCGTGCAATCTCCACGACGAACACGACCTGAACGCATCTTATGGACAGTTTGGATGTGATCGCCTCCTGCTCGCGAGCGGTTCGCATGCAAGTTAATGTTTTTGCTCATGTGATTGTCCCAAGCACGTAACTGCGCAAACCTTGCACGCGAACGGCTTGTAAACATTTTTTGTGCGTCGTGCTCAGATCTGGACAGAGCTTAAAAACTGTCAGATTTCGTGATTGACGGTGTTATGTCAATTACTTTTGGGCAAGTGTCGTGGCGCTACGTATGTGCCTTCATGTGTATCTTTATAATAAGACATTCTTAACTTACATAACAAGCAAATTACAACACTAAGATCATTTTTCTATGATCAAATTGATCGTTCGTTATTGCACAAAGTTATTATTGAAATAGATGACAGATTTACTCCGTTAAACCTACAAAACCACTGTACACAGAAAAATGAAACGATTGTACCACAATCTGAAAAAATAGATACTTGGACACAAAAATCTTTACACGGCAGACATCGAAACCACCTAACCAACCCAGACATTGACAAACCTGCATCTAACGCTTGGTTAAAGAAAGGCACACTATTTCCGGAAACTGAAGGATTCATGCTGGCTATCCAAGACGAGGTAATAGAAACCAAAAACTATCGAAAATATATTATAAAAGACAGAACAATAACTAGTGACGTTTGCCGACGATGCTATAGAAGTCCTGAGACAATACAGCATATCACTGGAGCCTGCCCATCAATAGCACAAACCGATTACAAACATCGTCATGACCAAGTTGCTAGTCAAATACATCAATACCTTGCATTTAAATACAAATTAATTAACGAAAAGATTGCTTATTATAAATACACGCCCCAAATAGTTCTTGAATCACACCTATATAAATTGTACTGGGACAGGACAATAATTACGGATAAAACAGTACATTATAACAGACCAGATATAACGCTTCATGACAAAGTAAACAAGAAAGTATATCTCATAGACATCGCTATCCCTAATACACACAACATTTCACATACATACTCAGAAAAAATATCAAAATACACAGATCTATCTATAGAAATCAAGACACAATGGCAAGCAACTTCCGTGAAAACTGTACCCATCATACTATCGACTACAGGTATTATTCCCAAAACCCTCCATACCAGTCTAAAACTACTTGACATTCACCCACTCTCTTTTCAACAACTTCAAAAAGCAGTAATCTTAAACACATGCAGAATTGTTCGGAAGTTCCTATCAGCAGACGGTGAATAACTTACGCATTTAAAACCATGACAGCTATAATCAAAACATGCTTGGCCAAAAGCCCGCATATTTTGACTTAATACCTTTTTCTTAAGAAAAAGAGCAAAAAAAAGAATGTAAATAATAATAATAATAATAATTTATTTCATCATTATCACAGGTATACAAGCTGTAATGGTTTGGATTTTAAGAGACCTCCATGATAGGCCTTTAAGGCGTATGATATTTGTGACAATATTAAGTTTAAAAAAAAAAAAGGAAAGAATGCCACTGAACCTACTTACATGTAAATATAAAATAAAATTATATTAGATTAAATGTCAAGGTGAAATTAGATGTCAAGCAAAACTTATAGTGTAATGTCAGATAGTAATTGAAATGTCGAACAAAACTTATAATAAAATGTCAAATAATAGTTATAAATGTCAAGCAAAACTTATACAATTATGATATCAAATCAAGTTAAATGTCATATTATGTACTAGGCCCATTTTTGTCCATAAAATATTCATTAATACTATAATAACATTTATCTATTAACATTTTTGATAAATTATACTTTAAACTATGTATATTACAGTGGTTCAATTGGTCAGGTAACTTATTATAGATTCTAGGACCCATTTCAATAACACTTTTACTCATAAGAGCAGTTTTGCAAAAGTTAGTGCGTAATTCGAAGTTCCTAGGGCGAAGACCGATATGCCGTGGGGGCCTTACTTCAAATAACTCGGGATTACTCTTAATAAAAATACATATTTCCAGGATATAAAGACATGGCAATGTTAACAGTTTTAAAGATTTGAAGTGTGGTCGGCAGCTGTCCATCGGCCTCAGTCCACAGATAGCTCTTACACATCGCTTTTGAGCTCTTAGCAATATATCTCTATAGGTTGAGTTACCCCAAAAAATTACACCATATCGCAGAGTGGAAGCGACAAAGCTATGATATGCCGTCAAAACAGTGCTTCGATCCGCTACCTTTGCTAGTTTATAGAGAGCGAATGAAAATTTATACAATTTTTTTGTCAATTCTACAGAATGTGATTCCCATGACATATTATTATCAATATGGAGTCCCAGGAATTTGGTAACATTTGTTTCCTGTATTGTTTTATTTTCATACGCAATATTTAATTTAGGATATATTTTCCTTTGAGTGAATTGGATATAATTTGTTTTTTCTAAATTTACTTTCAAATTATTTGACTCGAGCCATTTGATTATATTTTTGACAGTAATGTTGACATTGTTTTCATATTCAGAGATTTCGTCACACTCTATAAAAACAGTACTGTCATCAGCAAACAATATCATTGGATATTTACTGACACTTATTATATCATTGATATATATGATAAATAATAACGGACCTAAAACACTGCCCTGCGGAACGCCACATTTAATTATTCTGCGACTGGATTCATATTTTGTTTCCTGTTTAGATGACATGCAAATTTGGGTTAGTTCAGTGTGTTGTTCTCTGTCTTTTAGGTATGACCTGACAAGTTTATGGGCATTGCCTGACAAGTTTATTGGGATACCATAGCGATCTAGCTTTTCTAGAAGTACTTTATGGTCTACGTGATCAAAAGCTTTCGTCATATCCATAAAAATAGCACATGACGGTATTCTATTATCGAGGCTAAGAACAGCTCTTTTTACCAAGTCGTATATAGCCGTGTTAATTGAAACATTCTTTCGAAAGCCCTTTTGCGCTATATTTAAAATTTTATGTTTCTCTAAAAAATTGTAAATAATGTCATGAAGTATTCTCTCAAAGATTTTTGAAAATACTGATAACAAAGCTATTGGCCGATAGTTTTTGATGCTTTCCTTATCTCCTTTTTTATATAGGGGCTTTACTATAGCTGGTTTTAAATTATCAGGATAAGTCCCAGTACTAAAACTTAAGTTTATTATATGACTTAATGGGAGCGCAATTGAGTCACCCACCAATTTAATTACCTTAGTACAAATATCATCGAAACCAACACTATTAGTATTTTTTAGACATTTTATTACTTGGTGTATAGTATCAGGTGTTATGGGGCCTAGAAATATTGTTTTTATATTATTGTTTATATTATTCAAATATATTTGTAAATTGTCACTTTTATTATTATTATTTTGTATGTTATCTATGAAAAAATTATTGAATGTATTAGCGATGTCAACAGGGTGTGTTTTATATTTATTTTCTATTTTTATTTTTGAAATTGGTTCCTTAGGCATATTATTTTTTGATTGGTTGATAATAGACCAGGTTGCTTTAGATTTATTTTCTGATTTTTTGATATAGTTATCGTTTTGAGAACGTTGTGTCAGTCTTATTATTTTCCTGAGTCTTGTCGTATATTCTTTTAGAGCTTTTCTAGTGTCCTTAGTCTTTTTAACTCTATACTGCCACAATAATTTTCTCTTTTTTATAAAACAAGCCTTTAATCCCCGTATGATCCATTTTTGTTTTGATTTTAATGTTTTTCTTATAAACTTGTAGGGAAAGCACAGATCGTAAAAACATTTAAATATATCAAAGAAAGCGTCATAAGCTTCGTTGGGGTCATTGCAAGCTAACGTGTCGTAAAAAGTTAAGCTTTCCACACACTTTTTGAATTTTTGAAGATTTTCCGTACTGAAATCCCGACGTTTGATATGCCATGAATTTATAGCGCACGTCCTTTTTACAGGACACTTTAGAAGTTGTGCTGTGTGATCAGAAAGACCGGTTTCAATAACTTCGCCCCTGGATCCTCTTATGTTATGGGCAAAGTTGTCAAGACATGTCCCACTTACAATTCGTGTCGGTTCTTTAATTGCCAGTGTCAAGTTACGACCTAGTAAATGACATTTAAACTCTCGACTTTTGGGGTTGTCTTTTATTATATCAATATTAAAATCGCCACTAATGGCAATCTTTTTATTATTACTATCAATTACTGTATTGAATATTTTTTCAAGAATTGTATGAAACATGTCCAGACTTGATTTATTTGAATTTGGTACTCTGTATATACATATGATAATTAAATTATGATCAGAAAGCTCTACCGCACACACTTCAGTAACACAGTCTTTTGAAAAGTTCCTAACGGTATTTATTGCTTTATATTGTAGTCCTTTTCTTACTAAGATGCAAGAGCCACCTCGTTTTTTATCTCTTGAATAACTTGTTGCCAATTCAAAGTTCGGTATATTCAAACATTCTTCAACTTCAGGTGTCATGTTATGCTCGGTCACGCATATAATATCTACTGCTTTGTTTTGTCCATTGAGTTCATCCAAAAGAAGTACCAGCTCATCACTTTTATTAAGAAGTCCCGATATGTTTTGGTGCAGGATGTTTAGGTAATTATAAAAGAAAAAAATGATTCCCATGTAAATGGTCTATTCTTTGTTTTTGTTCTTTGTGTTCATCACATTCACTGTATTCTTTGGGAATTTCGATATTAAGGATCAATTGTTCAACATTTTCGAGTATATTCCGTACACCGCTGTTCTTAATTTTTCCATGAGCTTGAGAAAACATATCGAATGTCAAATTTTTATTGGCGTCAATAAGAAAGCCGTATTTATGAGTTTGCATGTCAGAATAAAGTATGTTGTTGAATGTCTCCACTCTGTAATTGAATAGCGGTTTCCCGCATATATAGGTAGGTGTTACTATTATCATCTTAGTATTAGTTACTTCGAGTAGAATTTTTCTAATTGACTCAACCAATGCTCTGTAGTCCTGAGTTACATAGAAATCTGCTTCTCCTATCATAATGATACAGTAGTCTTGGTTAGTGTAATCTTTTAATTTGATAGATATATCTTTCAATAGAATTTCTATCCCCACATTCGTGGTGAGGTAATGACATAATTGAAATTGCGAGCAAATATTATAATTTGTATTTTGTAATATTTTACATCTTCTACTGCTTGAAACAATACATAAGTTGCGGTCTTTTAATTTATTGATTAACTTTGATTTTTCAGTTTTATTTACAGTGCGCGATCGAGGCCCAGATTCCGTAGTGATGTCGAGCTCTCGTTCTAAATTTTTTATTGTAGTTTTTAGATTAGATATCTCATTTCGAGCAGTTTGTAGTTCTTGCTGTAACTCTGCTATCGAGTTTTCCAAAACTGTTATTTGCTGCAATAGTGGTTCTGGACTAGAGTGATAAGAACGTCTGGATAGACTCTCGCGGCTCCTTTTTGATCGTTGTGGAGTTTTGCATATATTTTTGAGCAAACATATCTCTTGGGTAAGTTTGTCAATGTGACGATTCAGTTTATTATTTTCAATAATAGTGTTTTCTAGCTCTTGCTCACAGCTTTCTAGACTTGTTTCTAAAGTATTTATTTTCAGCTTTAAATCATTAACAATATCAAGATCATTGACAAGCTCTAGGCTCTTTGAGAAGTCGTCCAAAGACTGCAAACTATTGTTTAAAGTATTATCAGGTAGTTCAGTGGATAACGATTTAGTTTGTGTAAATTCCTGTTTTGGTGACATGTTCTTTTGGTATCCTTTTTTTTCTTTCATTTTTCTAGTTTCGCTGGAATCTTTGGATGCTGCACAATTTGATCGATGAGGACGAATTGTGATATTATCATTTCCTGGTGATTGTTCAGTGCTGTTTGTACCTTTCTTCGTTTTTATGATGCATTTATTACACTTCCAGGATTTTTTCGTCTCGCTTGTCCATATTTTAAATCGAGCAAAGCTTACATTTGCACAGTCAATATGGTAATTATTGTCACATATCGAGCAGGTAGTGAATTGACGGGTCTCTAGAAGAATCTTACATTTGAAGCAATGATTTTTTACTGGAGTTGTAGTGACTCGTAGCGCCATCTCTGAACTAGTTGATTTATGTTTTTGCTAATTGTCTTCTGATTGTAAATATCAAATATTAAGTCGAGTTGTTGAGCAGTATATTATGAAATATAGTTTTATATTATATTTCTCACAAAAAAACGATGCCGGCATCTGGCCGGACGCGAACTCGGTTCACCTGAGCGTTGCGGACTTGATTCCAGTCGCAGCACCGTTTGACCAACAGTATAGTTAGAAGCTATGCCGAAATTTAGCAAGCCATTTCACAAGCAAACATTCGTTAAGATGTATTTAATGATTACCCGACATTATTTTTAATTATGCTTGTAAATTGTTGTATATTGTTGTATTAATCACTTTTTAATTATTAATAATAACAGTTCACTTTAATTTAATGATAACTTGAGTATTTAACACATTTCACTATTAGCAAACATCAACTGTAGGTAGTGTCTTTTAGCTACTAGACGATTCATGTAACACTATAGAAGTTAAACTTTATTATTATGTTGTAGCTTTATAAGTACATTTTGGTCCGAGATAACACTGTCACTGGTAGTTTATATATTCCACTGTATTTATTTGTTGTAATAATGGCAAAAATATGATTTTAAATATTTTTTATAATAATTTATCACAGAGCTTAACATTGACGCGACGGTAGTCGTTCGGTCGTTGAATTAATAAATTGTATCTTTCTCGTGTATAAAGGTCTGTCCTCATCAGCGTAACTTATATGAGCTCACAAATGATTTGTATTCTAGAACTGGGTGCAAACCTCGCTGGCCAAGAGTCTCGTAGGGGGGCGAGCATAGGTGCAGGCGGTGCGGTAGATGTCACTACCCCTTCCGCGGTGTCTACCGCTACCTCGGGCCGGGACCAGCACTTGCTGCATGTGCGACAGGAAAACAATAAGTGAGTGTTGTCTGGTACTTTGTAACTGATAAGGCCTATTTCACAGGTTTCTATAAAGTTCCAATTCCATATATTTGACAGATAGTCCAATGCCAGATATCTCATATAAATTAAATATTTTGTTGTATAGTAAAATAGGTAAGGTAATACTTATTTATAAGCTAAATTATTCAGCTGCAACTTTGTTTATTTACTTTTACGATAGATTTACCATGGCGCCATTGATTTATATTATAAAATTGTAAAGGTGTCATGTTTAAATGAATACACCGGTATACAGATAATTTGGTCGTATGCGATTCGTGCACACCCATCCATACATAAACACGATCATATTGGCTGGCGATTTGCGGTCCGCATCTTCCACTATGCTTTTAAGTTTAAAATATTGATTGAAATATTGCCACACTTGCGGTAATTTTTATTAGGCAGCTAATCTTTCCACGGGTTAAAAGTGCAATAGGGAACTTGCTGGCACTTCACATGTCCGTATTTGTCAAATATTTGAGCTACATCTCTTTCATTCTGTACATAAATACTGGTATAGAGATGCAGCACAAATGTTTGACAAATACGGCCATGTTGTGTGCCAGCATAAAAGATTCGGATTATAGGAGGCACCAGTTGGCAACGCCTTCGTTGTGCACGGTACCTATATTCATGAAGCCCCATGTTATGTCAATAAAATTCTGATTTTGATAAAATGTAAAAATATTTTTAGACTCCATCACGAACTTATTGAAAGCTACCATCAGTATCAAGTGCTACTGCGGCAAATGTTGGAGGAACAAAAGATGCAGACGCAGATCATCAGGGAGCTTATAGACAGGAGTCCAAGGTTAGTATTTTGCATGTCGGGAGGTCAGGATTTTTATCTGACCCTTTAGACATTGTGTGAGTAGGACTGGAGACTTCGATTTATCATAAATAACACAACACACTTATTTAGACACTAAATGAACGTGAGACGTTTCCATCACATCGTGTTCACTCGGTGACGACTCAAACAAGACTGAGGAGCTCCATCGAAGGGGCAGCTAATGCCAGACCTCTTTCGAAGCGCACCGCTAGACTTGCTTTCCTGAGCAACTTCAGACAGGTCATTAGTACGAACTCGTGACGTTAAAGCAACCGTGTAATTGATCAAGATGCGACATGCATATGACAATCGATTGTCGTACACAAAATAAATGGAATTCTCTGCCAGAATGTTTCAGTCTTCTTACATTTCTGGATCATTCATACGAGGTGTGAAAAGCACCTTGCAGTGTCGCATGCATGTATGCTCTCTCTTTCGCACTAGCTACTTTTGTATTGGTGACTACTACTGCTTACCATGATTCAAGTCAAAGATTGTTCACATGAGTACATGTAAACCATAGAAACGAAGGAGGAGGAATTGGGCCAATTGCCGTAGCTGTACTAGGAGCTGGTGATGATGATTCGACGTTTGGGATTATGCACATGTTAGTATGTAATAGGTTGGGGAAAAAGTTTCTTCGCATTTTTTAAGAAAATTCAAAACATTTTTTAATATAGTTTATTTACATTTAACTAAAGTATGTAGGTACCATTTTGTTCGATAACTTTTTGCCATCTTGTAGGTAGGGACATGATCCCATTGCTATAGAAATTTTGGGATTTCTGGTCAAAATACCGCGACAAGTGGTTTTGGCAGTCCTCTCGTGATGTTAACCTGACACTGCCTAAAGAATTCTGAAGAGACCGAAACAGGTGGAAATCTGAAGGTGCAAGGTCAGGACTATACGGCGGATGCATTAACACCTCCCAGCCAAACTCTCTTAATTTTTGCTGAGTGGCTAAAGATGTGTGAGGTCTAGCGTTATCATGATGAAAAACCACACCCCTTCTGTTGATTAATTCCGGCCGCTTTCTCTCAACTTCTTGCTTTAATCTCATCAGTTGTTCGCAGTAGAGTTCAGAATCGATGGTCCTGCCTGGTGGTAACAGCTCATAATGAATAATGCCCTTCCAATCCCACCACACACACAGCATCACCTTGTTGCGAGTTAACCCGGGTTTCGCCACAGTCTGTGAAGCCTGACCGGCCTTTGACCACGACCTTTTTCGCACTTTCTTGTCGTACGTGATCCACTTTTCATCACCAGTTATCAGCTTCTTCAAAAATGGTTCGGTTTCATTACGTCGTAATAAAGAATCACAAATGAGTACATGGTTCATTAGGTTTCTTTCAGTGAGCTCGTGAGGTACCCAAATGTCGAGCTTTTTTGTGTACCCAGTTTTTTTCAAATGCGCCAAAACTGTTTTGTGGACAATTCCTAGTTCTTCAGCTACGTCGTAACTACTGACATGCCGATCTTGCTCCACTTTTTCAAAAATGGCATCGTCACGAAGCTTCGTGCTAGGACACGATACGCGCAGATGTGACCGGCCGTTATCGGCTATCGTCGCGAATATTCGGGTTGCTTGTGCGTTATCGGCCGGGAGGCGGTACTTCAGGTTTTTAGCGCGCTAACCTATCGCGCTGCGTGGTCAGACATGCGTTGCTCATTTCGGAGGTTGTTCTCTATTAGTTCAGACGCGTATGGGTGACTAAGTATACGATACGGCTTAGTTCTTTTTTTTATTAAATGCATTACGTAATTATTAGCACACAATTTAAAAGTAAAGAAAGTGATTATCCATAGTTAAACGCAAAGAGGATAATAATACTACGCAATTTACACGTCTGGAAATGATTTCGGCCATCTTGGATTATTGCACGATAGTTCGTGCAAATAAAGAAATGCCACATGCTTTATCACGATAACTTTGCTAGGGCCGCACTTGCGTGTATCGTACGAAGCATCGCCACGCATTACTTCGAGACGATAGGCGCAGGTGCGGCCAAAGCATAACAGACACTGTACTAGGTCCATAAACATCGCAAATTTTTTTCGCGGCTTGCGTTGCATTTTTACCTTTTTTGTAGTAAAATTTTAAAATGTATCGAATTTCTTCATTAGATTCACTCATCTTGGCGGTACGAAAAACAAATGAAAATCACACATTTTCCTAATTTAAATTTGGAATTATGTTCTTTAAAATTTAAACTTTCAATGATACCAAAACCAGCCAGATACAAATAGTATAGCCAAAGAGATTTTATTACAAGTTTATACATACTATAATGCGAAAAGACTTTTTCCCTAACCTAATATGTACAGTCGACAAAGTACCCGGTGTTCCATTTAGCAAATAAAATCATCTACTTCGCCTACTTTTTACTCCGGCCAATAGGATAATATTGCGCAGCCAATAAGGCGCGTCTACACTCCGCTTCCGTAAGTGGCCGACCCTACGTGCAGTCGCTCTAGCGTTGCAGACGACATTGTCTGCTCTTATTGGCTCAATCCAGTTGCCAGAAGACCCGCCTCTCTAATAAGGAGACAAGTCATCAGATACATCAGTGCCACGCGATTATCGCCTGTCAATTGAGTGCCACCGAAGTGTGATTGACAGATGACTGGCCCCCCAATACTGGTTTGAGCCAATAAGAACAGACTTCGTCGTCGGTCACGCTCTACGCTAGAGCGACTGCGGGGAGGTAGGTGACCTGCGAAAGCGGGACGAGTGGAGCTGCGCCTTATTGGCTGTGACATATTTCGTTAATATTCTATTGGTCCGAGTAAAAAGTAGGCGGGGCTTGTTGCATGGCAGCTGGGAACTTTGTCGATTGTACTTTTTAATATTAGCTATTGTTTTACTCCCGAACAGATTCCCACCTCAGGAAGAAATCAATGAGGAATTGTATAAAAGTATTCGTGAATGGGCCTTGCCTCGCGGAGTCCCGGACTCAGCAGTTCAGGCGCTTGCAACTAATGAATACTCTCTCAGCGATTTACTGCAACACGCGCAGCGAGAAGACATTGCGAGGCTAGATCTCAAGTAAGTTTTTTACTATTTTTACAACGTGTTCCTTTTGATATCCCATAACTACGGTTTTAATAAGACCACGTAAAGATTTCAAATATCATTCTTTTTTTATTTTCAGTTATCATACAAAAACAATTTCAGAAAAAAAGATTATACCTTTACGTTAAATATGAAAACGTCGTAATTATGAATGATTGGACTTACTCCTTAATGTAAGTTAGTTGGTATCTAATCGTAGGGATACAAAAATAATAAGGTTGTCAACATTCATGTGATCAAGTGGTAAAAAGGAACAATTTGATTAGGTTAATTGTCGGGTTTATTAAAACCGGTAATATTATAACCGGAACTAATTAAACAAAGTAAGATCTAATTATACAATTGATTCATAAATTTGCCAACTGCCTAAACATTAATTTTTGGATCGTCAGCCGAGAGACGCCCACTGTTGGTCATAGACCTCCCCCCTCTCCACTCCAATCAAAATTTCTGGATATCGAATCGATAAAAGACGAATTTCTAAATTACAGAGGTGGCGTAGAACTTCGCTTATGGCGAGCAATACTGGAACACCGATTAAATTCTACAACAAATCATTTACGCCGCGCGAGCAGTACCGAGACAGACATGGACACAAACTCCATGGTGGTAGTAGAATGCCAGCAATGTAAACCGACGAGACGGACGATATCCAACAACTCTTCGTGTTCCAACAACCCAACCGTAGTTATAAGAGACCAGGTCAACGGGGAAGTCACAGAGTTGTACCCAGAGAACGGCGTAGACAACCCCTGACTATTGCGCGGGTGGTGCACTCTACAATGAATAGCTCAAAAACCAGTGTTAATAAGCCATGAAATTTGTCACAACACTAAAAACAAATTTGTTCTACCGTAATTGATCAGTGGATCCGAACGCACTGTTCGGATAGTGCTATACATTTATTTACAAAAATGTATAATTCACATGCAACAGGCTGGCAAGCTGTCAATATTTTGGTGAACTGTATGTCCCATACTGCCAGATGTGGCTTTGTGTGTAACTGAATGTTACCTGGAAACTCTGCTTGACCCCTTTTGGGATAATGAGCGTGATTATAATTCACATAATTATATTTTTAGTCTATGGTATTATCAAAAATACAAATGCTTTAATTAAAATATATTGGAACTCTTTTTTGAAGATAAATGAACTGAGGTGTTGAGGGATTGTATCCTAATCGGCCCCTTTTCAAATAAAGAGACTATTTTCGTTTCATCTTTGTTGAAATGAAGTGTTGTTGACTATCTTATAAATATCTTTATTAACACTGGAATAAAAATTGGAAGCAATTTGATAGCAATAGTATGATCGGCTTTAATTAACTCGTTCAAATATTTTGTAAAGTATGCTCAAAACAGGTGTGCAGAACTGTTAAATTCTTTGCCAGTATAATAACCCTTATGCCATAGAATTAAAGTTCAGAAAAGTGAATAGATAAACTTATTTGCTTTTCTTAAATTTTCTGCATTGAATTCACAATTCTAATCTTTTGAAAAGCAACTAATCATAGTAGAAGGTGCTATTATTAATAGATGTTTATTTTTTGATGTTGTTTGCTTATCAATTTTGCTATAAATATTCGCTTGAGCTTCGGAGTGTGTCACCCATGTCCCAGGTGTTTTAAAATGAAGCGAGGAATAATGTCCCGCTTGCATTAAAATACATCTACTTTGTAAATACGCTTTCATATTTATGTATTTAAAATATTACTATTGTACACACGACAGCATAACAAGTTTGATAACATACATAATTGGCGAACAATTCACACTGAGAAAGACGCAGTAAATTTTTTTAAATATTGAACATAAAATGTGAACTCTTTTAAGCTAGAATTAGGGTGAATTATGTGAATCGAAAAAATATGCAGAATTATGCCAATTCAAATTTATCTGTTGTGCGTATGAATTTCCATCTGATGTACTGAGCATTTGCATGTTTTAATCCACGCCACTAGTATTGTATGGAAATAAGCGGTGGGATTATTATTATTGTCAAAGTCATTAACTGTATTTAGTACGACATATCTTGTCTGCAACGCTTGATATGCTGTCATTTGTACTTGATACTAGTCTATGTAAATATTTGTCTTATTAAGGAAGGCTTAATAAAACCATCTAAGTTTGGATAGAAAGCCTAACGCACAGCTATTGGTGCTCTAAGTGTGATTCGAAATTTAGTAAGTGCCTTTTGAATAACGCCAGCTTTAACAGATGTTATAACGAGATTGTTACATAAGTATAGTACACTTTTTATGTATAATAAAAGTAATTTAAGAATTATATAACAGTTATAACGTGTCTATGAGGCGCTTTTTTTACTTTAACATTATTAGTGTTGCCAGAATAAAAACAGAAAGGGCCTATAAAATTATTTACTTTTAAGTATTACTCAGCTGTTTCAAATTGTTTACACTTCTCACTATCAGCTACATTACGTACTGATTTCCTAATTACGAGTGCCATATATTCTTTATCATATGAAACTTCTTATGTATTGTCCCTATTGAAATATGATTTGTCCCTCTTATATTATTAAATATTATTATATCCGTTGTAATATTTAATAATATTATTATTATTTAAAAATATTACAACGGATTCTGAAATACGAGAATTATGTAAGCTATATCCAACGGTGGAATATACGTATTGGTCTTATGAAACATTTGTAAACATTTAATTATATCTAATAGATATTATAGTCGTACGTCTACGTACTCAACCACGCTACGAACACATTCGAAAACTAGTAAGATACCTTCATATTTTATGTGGATTCTAAATGACCAAATCTTTATAGTCCTGGTTCTGGGATCTCTTCCTCATAATCTGTCTTTTTTTGTTCTTCAATTATCAGTTCGCCTCATATTAGTTTAGGAATCTTGAGCGTACTTGCAAGAGTCTTTTTTCATTTGATAGCTTTCTAGCTAACGGTGCTATATTATATTGTAATTAAAAAACAGATTAATGGATTTACAACCTACGTATTTTAAAGCTTATCTAAAATTTAATGGACGACAGAAGAGTCAAGAGATAAAAACGTGTATTTCATAAAATATCATCAAGTCTGTACTGTTTCGAGTTGAACTTGAATCTAATGAAAAATATGTTGTGGAAGTCATTCAATATTCAATCCAATAAACAATAGGCGAGAAAGAACGATGATTGAAATAGTATAAAGCAACTTCATATTGCTTTATTACCAAAATAGCGGCCTAAACTTATTCAATACTCAAAAATAAAGTACAAAATAGTTTGTTGTCGATTGAAATATTAACTATGTTAAACATCGTATTAAATGTTTTGTTAAAATTTTGTAGAAACTTCATTTCTTTTCTGTCTTCATTTTCTTCTGTCTATTAATCTTCTGGCTAGGCAGAGTGAAGTCAGGGTAGTGAAGTCAGGGTAGTGAAGGGGAGTGCCAATGTTCCATCAGGAGGCCTTCTAAACCCCTTTTATATAAGGTGGTCTCGCCGTCTCGGTGTGATCGCGCGTTTTTATGTCATTACACATTCTCTCGCAGCTCGTTCCCGCCCGGCACATTTACGATAGCCCTAGCGTCAACGCATTGTAGGCTAATAACTCGATGAGAGCCCGCAGATAAACTACTGTTCTTGGTGTATATCAATGTGCCGGTACCCTCTTAATCCCTGGACGATTATTAATATCCAGACACAATTGATTTTAATTGTGTTCTCGCGCTCCTGAGCGCGAACGGGGCTTAACGAGTTAAGCCCTTATGGGGGCGTTTTGGGGTCGGCGCACATAGTGAAAATGAAAATGAAAATGAAAAAGCTCTTTATTTAAATGGACTTTGCTAAGTACTTTTAAATCGTCAAAAGCCCTACCACCATTTCGACGAAATAATTATTTTACTTAAATAATTATTAGTATGCTGAGACGGAGAAGAAATGGCGTAAGAAACTCCGCAGCTTACAATTTCGTAATGATTTCAAAACATCATTACATGTCCATAGATATATCAATATGAATAAATTACAATTTTAAATGCGTAAATTTTGGGCAGATTTTACTCCCACGCATTTGGATCATTTAAATAATCATTTATCTTGTAATAAGCTTTTTTTACACAATTTAGATTTTACATTTTTTTTAAATATTAGGCAAGTCTCTAATATTCTTCGGAAGCTTATTTTAAAAACGTATACATTGGCCCACAAAGGAATTGCTTATTCTGTGGAGACGAGATTTATATACAACCAAATCGTGTTTCTTCCTAGTATTTACATTGTGCGTATGACATTTCTCGGAAAAATTCATAATATTTTTCTTTACATATAGCAAGTTTTCCAGAATATATTGTGATGACACAGTCAGAATATTTATCTCCTTGAACTTTTCTGTGTGCGCCGCTACACCAAAACAAGGCCTTCTTAACCCTACACCTTGCGGTCACAAGTCCCAGGCACTGTTTCTGACTCCCCTCTCTTCAACGCCATGGACTCGGCACTCTCATGGTGAATCCATGGAATGCTGAGTTTTGGTCTCATTGAGGCTATTTTTTCACGTATTTTAAGCTTGTATGAAATCTTGTTTTTCAAATAATTGCAGGTTCAAATTATAGTAATAATACTTTTCTACTAAGTTTATACATTTCAATATGTTGGTTCGAAAAAAAAACACTCTCATACAATAAATTGATTTAAATTGAATGCTGAATTTGGCTCATTGAGGCTATTTTCACGTATTTTAAGTTTGTATGATATCTTGTTTTTCAAATAATTGCAGGTTCAAATTATAGTAATAATATTTTTCTACTAAGTTTATACATCTCAATATGTTGGTTCGAAAAAAGATCACTCTCATACAATAAGTTGATTTAAATTGTAAGGTGTGAAGATAAAAGGGTGATAATGGTCGAAAATGTTACTTTCTTTTGTACAATGAAAAACAAACCCTATGAAGTGTTTCTTTTGTATGTATCTTTTATATCTCTCGAAGACAATCTCAGTAAATAATCTTATTACTTTTTGATGACAATTTTAAAGGAAAATGAATATAATTTTTATGTTTGTAAGTGATTTTATAAATGCCTAAGTACAATCACAAATACCATTTTTTGTATAATACTTATTCAGGTATTTATATTTAATCGTTGTTTTCTTCTACGTTTGTTTTTATTCAAAACAAATGATGTTATGATTATGAGAGTAGCTAATAAAATAATAACACTAATGAAGTATTGTTTTATTGACATCAGACTAAATTAAAACCTTACCTACCTGGATCTCTATAATCATGTAGTTGCACTCAAGTGCTAATCTAATGTTCGTTATAGAATGACACCCGTATTCATAAACATAACTATGAGATTTCTCGACTCTTGGACAAGGAAACGTATTGCATTGAATAGAGCTTTGTGACTCGATTCGGTTCGATTCAGTTGCCTAGTTAACACATCGTTGAATGTACTGACGTTTTATCACTTCAAACCTACTTCAAACTTTTGACATCTGGACGTTGCTTTTGACATCTCGACTTATGCGTTGTGCAATATAGCTGTGCGCTCGCTGTGCGTTCATTTTAGATTACGCATAGTTCCGATCCCCACTGAAGTATTGTCTATGAATAGGTTTTTACGACCCTCTGCGTCCACACGCACTATGAGACCTCAAAATCCTTGTCATATAACGCGCACTGAGAAATGCCTTATTTTGCATAGCATTGTTTTTTACTATGACAAGTATTGTTTTTGAATACGGGCGTAAGAGGCCCATTGGTTGGATTGACCGCCAGACTAGTCTGGCCATGGGAATTTTATTTCCCGTTGGTCAGATCAGCTCGTGATTTGGTAAAGTACTATTGAGGACATAAATACGAACAGATTATGATATTTTAAAGAGTGGGTCACAAAAATTAAAGATTAAGCTTACTGAATGACATCTTATTCCATGTAACATTAGGCACCTAATTTGCTAGTTTGAGAATGAAAAATCACCAGTTCCATACAAAAACAACAGCTGATTATTTAGATAATTTATTTGTCACGTATTTGCACACGGAGTTGTTGTATTTGCTGTAAGGGTTGTATCCCACTACATATTTCCATTTTGTATTTCCAATGATGGAAATACTGGGACCGTAAGCACTATGAATCATGGGATCATGAGAAGAGTTATTTTAAAATAATTCCCAGTCATCCTGTATAAGTTCTTAGATAGGTAACACGACCAGTAATTCATCAGTCTCTGCGTGACGTACTTACGAAAATTATCAAAAATAATTTTAATTTTTGTTAGTATTTCGTCAGTTACTGTGTTACACGATCAGTCTGGCGTCATTCATACTAGACTGACAGATCAAACTTATAAAATACTGATCGTGTAACCTCTCCAGAGAGGGCAATCGTGAGTGGGACGCGGGAAGAGAGAGGCGCTGTGGCGCCACCAAACTGCCTTACACTCGTTTGATAGACGCTGGTCCACTGTATGTGAATGGCTGGTTTTAGAGTCTCGCCACTCATATTTGTTATGGAAAAAGAAAAGCCTTCAACAACAACGAAGAAAATTGTTCAAGTTCATCCACTTATTTGATAAAGATTACAGTGGGTGCTTTTGTGACATTATTTACCCAGTTAAGGAATGACGAAACCAAGTTCTTTAACTACTTTCGCACGTCATCAAGAAGTTTTGACGAGTTACTGGCGAAGTTGCAGGTTGCTACGTTGCAGTTAGAGGCGTTTACCCATATCACCAGCTGAACTTCTTCAATCACACGCCCGGTATCAATATTGCGACTTATTTTTAAACTCGTCTGTATTCATCGGCGCGTGCGTTTTTCGTGACACAGTACTTAACGATAACCGAGCTCGTACCGCGTCGGCGCCGCGCGGTCAGCGGTGCTGACGCGTGGCGCGTATTGTCGCGTATGTCTGGGCGCCGACGACGGTCTTCAGCGCTGAGTGGTCGGCGTTATTCTAAAATGCTCCTTAGGCAACCATACCGGCCAATGTCTACTGCACGCTGGTCCATTGTATGTCTACGGTACGCTAGATAACTTTATTTTTTTAACCGACTTTAAAAAAGGAGGTTCTCAATTCGACTACTTTTGTTTTTTATTTATTTGTGTTACCGTTAAAGTTTGTATGGAAGTTCGACATTTCTGAAGATAAAACCATGAAACTTAGAATTTAGACACTGAAAGAAATAAATAAATACCTAGGTATTTGTTCTAGCGTTTCTAAACTTAGACCTGTGTGGAGATGGAATAGGGGATGAAGGTAGCCTGTATAGTTTCCTAATATCTAATCTACCAATATGTGATGGCGTGCATCGCCAGGGCGTTGTCGATACATACACAGTCTGGGAAACCCTGCCCTAGTCTATTCTATTCTATTAATTAATAGCGTCGCGATACATTAACGTTAGGTACGCATTTTGCCAATGTCAAGTGAAAATGTAATCAAGTAACAAAAAATTGTACCTACAGTTGATTTGAGTTAAAATGGAGTCTCTCAATACCTACGTGTTTTTACAACAAGAACTCGAAAGAAACTCCCCTGCCCTAGTCGATTCATTGCCAATCCATAAACGTCAACGTGAGTAATTATAAAGGTGATATATTGTTGGGTACTACGTAGGTACGTACCTACTGTTAAAAATAACAAAAAAGATCGTGCTATCTGATTGAATTGTGAATCTAATTCTAAACTAATCTTTATCGCGGTCCCCTTGACCTAATGACCTTGACCGATGCCTAAGACACAGGTAAACACTTTTACTTAGTTTAGGTGTCAAATTAATTAAGAACTCTTCGACCTCAATTTTTATTATGTAATTCTAGTTAGCATTAATTTATTATTATTTTCTGTATCACTATATTTTTGTAATTTACTTAGATTTTACTATGTTATTTAGACTAAGTTTAGAGAGAAATAAATTTTATCTTATCTTATCTTATCTTGAACCACAGAAAGAAAGAATATAGAAAAGAACATACATAAAGTTTCATCATAATCGGTCCAACCATTCTTCTTCTTTAAATAAATGGCGTTTGCGATATACAGTGCATTTCACCAATGTCAAGTAAATATGCACTTAGAGTAAAAAACAATTGTACGGTTGATTGAGGTTAAAAATGGAGTCTCTCAACACGTGTTTTTACAACAAGAACTCGGGAGAAACTCCGGTCCAACCATTTAAGAGGAGTTTATGTAGTGACAAACACACGAACAGAGGAATTTTATAGATACCTACCTACGAACTATTTTTATATGATTACGATTTCGCTTACCGTAAATCTCAGACCAATAAAAAAGTCTTTTATTGGTCTGAGCCGTAAATATGTAGATAGGTAGGTAGGTACCTACTTCCTAGCAATTTAATAGGAAGCGACAAGAAACTACGGTTCGCGCGCATAAACTAACAACATTATCGTTACATTAGTGAAACTGATTTGCGTAAAATGGCTTTGTCAACGTTTGTTTTGGATTTAATACGTCTCATGTCAAGTTGACGACGCTCCGAGGGGGGCATAAATGTGAACTAAATTATGCACATAACGGTTCCCGCATCTATTTAAGTACAATCGACAGCACATTATAAGACTCAATTTTGAATTAAGTATCTACTTACCAAATGTTTACATACTCTGTAGGTACCTAATGTAACTACAAAGGGACGTACCTACCTAGCTTTTAACTTGCTATCTTATTTGCACAAAAATCCTTTCAAACCTATCACATCGAAAAAATAATAAAAACAGTCGAGACCAGTTATATTTTACTTCAGAGCGGGACGCTCAGGGATCTTTAAAATAAATCTGTTATCTCTTTTTTCTATTTACCTAGGTACCTAGTTACCTAGGTTTTTTGACGATGTAAAACCAATTTACTGGCCATACCTACCGCACGCTGGCAAGGCGTGCGACGTGTGGGGGGATCACTTGCGCTGACCAGCGCCAGTACTACCCACTAAAAACTTTTAATTACTATTATTAAGTTTTCACTTGACATTGGCAAAATGCATAATCTTTAAGATTTGCGAATGCCATTAAATAAGAATAGAATAGAATGTTATGTTATGTGTATGGCCGCTGATCGCGACACTCGGTCTTCCTATAAACTCAGCGATTTAACCGATCTCCTTACATTGATATAGGTACCTACTTATCTGTGATTAAAACGAAAAAAGTTACACTACATGTACTGGACAGGTCCTCTATAAAACATCTGAGCAGTCGGAGTCGGGCCTATACAAAACATGTCGGTTACTCGTCTCGTAAGTAGGTAACTAAATTAAATTTTAATTTATTGAAAGAATAAAAGCGTCTTCAAACTGCGAGGCGGACGTCTACTCAATTACACCAGTTCCTAATTATATTAGATATGCGGAGTCCGGATTTGAATTTCAATTGACACTCCAAATCGTGTTGGACCCACCGACGGAAGATTTTTCTTGATGCAAATTGAGCGTTGATTCCTTATTCCTGTTGGGTCATTGAATTCATTGGTGAAAATAAAGTGATTACTTTTGTAATATTTTTATTTCGCATAATTTGCAGTTGAGATAATATGACATCCATCCTTAGATTAAAGCAAAAAAATCAGTCAAAATCTCGAGGTCGAATTTTTTTACGATTACGAGACTTCCTCTATAGCTACTACGTATACGAGAAAGTTAAAAGGGCATCCATCATAATAATATAAGGTGAATGTGGCAAAGTGCGCCTAGCGGGTAAGTGCACCTCCCACAAATATCTCGAAAACTACCGATTGGATACTAATAGTGACACCTTTTGTCGATGCTACAAACTAAATCATAGTTCTTGGTAATAGTCACAGATGGCTCTAGACATACGAGTTGGAGACACGTGACATTTTATTTTCACTGATATTCAAAGTGGTGAAGCGAGTTGACTATGGGGCGATCATCGTCGTAAATCTCAAGAATTCGAGTTTTTACAGATAAACGAGTGAGGTAAGTGCACAATTTAAATAATTTGCTTTAAGATTCTGACTTTATATCATTCCTATCTAGTAAAATTTATATATTTTTTGCAAGTTAAATATTCCTACCTCAAATTTGTATAGTTGGGGAAGTGCGCCATACTGACTTTTATATGGCGCACTTCGCCGCAATCCAGAGGTTACAAACCTTTTAAAATATGTCTTTTTTACATGCTTTTTATTTAACTTGCAATGTATGTTTGCTTGTTTGTATGATCAGGTCAAATCTTGCAAATGAATTGTAAAGTAGGCAATCTTCAACCAATTTAGATATAATTTGCATATACGTTTATTAGTGAAATATATCTACACAATTTTCATATCGCGATTTTGATAGGTAGGTACTTTTTTTATTACATTGGTGGTTTTGATTTGATATAACGTTTATTCTTTTTTAAAGCAAATACTTAGTGAGATACATTTTTAAAAACAAATAAAAGTTTGTTTTTGAAAATGTATCTCACTAAGCATTTGTTTATTTTTTGTACGTGACTAGTTCGTGTATGTATTTTTGTTTCTATAATCCACTGTAATTTTTCAATTCTTGAAAGAAGTGTTTGATATTGTTGGAATTACTTCGTATCTTAATGTCATCCGAGTGTCATAGAAACCTTAACTGCCAAAATATTAGTACTTAATTGTGTTATGAGGCTGTCCTACATACATACACACTCAACACACAAACACAATAGACCAGTAAAAGTCATAATTATTTAATTGGTTATGATTTTTGTTTAAGATGGGGCGCTATGAAAGAAAAACTGAAGGTCCTTCCTGGTCCAGAGAGTTCAGTGGAAGCTGTTCAATCGGGTAGGATGTCTGGGTATGCAGCCGCATCAACATTTACTATAAGTACCAAAAAGACTATTATGGACCACGTCACAGGTCGAAGGGGCCAAAAGTCATCAAGTCTAGGCAGACCACCAGTATTTAAATAAGAGAGAACAAAGGATGGCAAAATGGTTGCATATAATGGAAAAAATGGTTTCTGTAGTATGTACCTATACTTAATAAATAACTAATTTCAATGACTAACTTTTTTTTTCTTATATTATTGATATCAAATAAGTAGTCTTATACCATGATGGTATTCCCATCGTAAGTAAAAGAAAAATTCAACTTTACACTCTATTATCTATATTTAGAAAAAGGTTCACAGCCTCTGACTTGAGAATGTATGGCGCATTTAGCCGAAATTTGGTTTTAATTAAAAAGATTCTTCTAGAATGTGGCTATGAAAAAAATTTAAATATCATGAGTTTTGTTGCTTATTTTTTTATAATAATATGAAGTTGTTTTTATTCTAATGCTATATTATTGCGTTTTATTAATATAAGGCGCACTTCCCCGATTTGTCGGCAAAGTGCGCCTGGTAAATACAAATTCAAATTTTATGCTAAAAATCATTAATTTATTGTCAGATTCTCATGACACGACATTGATTGTTGTTGCAAAACATCACAGATACTTAGGGAACCACGACTAGTGTCATTCGTGAACTTAAACAAAAGTAATAAAGCACCAAAGTCAACTATGCAAAAAATATGGCGCACTTTGCCCCCCTCACCTTAAACGCGAAAGTTTGTAGGTATGAATGTCTGGATAGATGTATGTATCTACCTTTATTTTGTTACCTACTTTTTCACGCAAAACCTACTGAATGGATTTTAATGCAACCTTACAATAATACCTATAGCTCTTAGAACAGAATAAAATAATAATAGATAAGTCTAAAGGGTGACTTTTATCGCGAAAAAAGGGCTTGCAGGGGATGAAATAAGGGATGAAAATTTGTATGGAAGTTCTTCATTGTTAAAGATAAACTATGAAACTTTGAAAGGCACTTGATAAGAAATAAATAAATATTTGATCTAGCGTTTTTGAAATTTTTACCCGTGTGGGGATGAAATAGGTGACGAAAGGTCGTATGAAAGTCCAAACAAAGTCACGCTTTCATGCCTCCCATTTTGATGTTTGGTACAAATATTGACACAAAACCTCAAAATAGGACATAGCTACCTTTTTTGGAAAAAAAATTGAAATAAGGAATAAAAGTTTGCATGGAAGTTCGTCATTGTTGAAGATAAAACCATGGAACTTTGAATTTAGACACATGATAGAAATAAATATAACGTTTTCGACATTTTGACCAGTGTAGGGATGAATTAGGCGATGAAAGCTCGTATGGAAGATCTAACAAATTCATGATTTCACACCTCTCATTTTGATGAAATTTGGTACAAATGATACCTTTTATCGCAAAAAAGGGGCACGTAGGGATTGAAATCAGGCATGAAAGTCGTTATGGGATTTCGTTATTCATCATTAAAGAAGATAAAACCATGAAACTTTGAATTTAGACACTATGATAAGAAATATATAAATAATTGTTTTGGCGTTTTTAAATCCCTGAACCGTCGAGGATGAAATGTCATATAGCATTTCAAACAAAGTCAAAAAATGCTGCTCAGAATAAATTAGGTGTCTAAAAGATTTCCTCCTTATAACACTAAAAAGCAAATAATTATTAATAAGTAAATAAAAAAACCACATTTAAAATTAAAAACGGAGACATAAAAATTTAATATTATTTAAAAAAAATATTTTTTTTAGGGCGGTATCAACTTTAATATTCTACTAATATTAAAAACGTGAAAGTTTGTATGGTATGGACGTCCCTATGAATGTGTGTTTGTTACTCTTTCACGCAAAAACTACTGAACGGATTTTAATGAAACTTTACAATCACAGATATTAAATCTGTGTTTACAATAATATAGCTCATAGGTATGCTATTACCTATACCTACCATAAACGCTATGTTAAAAAAATGTGGGTAACTAAATGATTTTGACCTCAAAAAACATTTAGATTTTTAAACATAAAATTTTCATTTCTCCGTTTTTAGTTTTTTGTTAAAACATTCTAATACTTGGATAAGAAATAGAATAGAATAGAGGCAGTGAAACGCTTTCTCCGTTTGTATGGGGACGTGCTCGCCGTATTAAGTATCCTTTTAACACAAACAAGGTGAAATATATTATGCTATTGACCTATAATTGTGAGTAGGTAGGTTTATTTTGTTTTACTTACCCACTTTATTGTTAGCATCACAGAACAAATATCTGTTCTGTGGTTAGCATTGTTCGAGTGCGAACCAATCAAAATAATATCTAACATTCCACGGTTGGCGACTCTAGACAATGCAACAGGAATGGTTTTGATCATAACTCATTATTTTGGATGATGATAAATTTCGACGTATGTTTTTTATTGCTGTAATTATTACTATACGTGTTTATGATACGCGTAGGTATAATCTGCTGTTTTAAAAACGTATTCCACTTATCTATTGTCGTACAAAAATTGATTGGTAATTGCCTCATCAAGTTATCAAAATTACTTACTTACTATTAACAATATCACTGATGTGTTGATCATTATAGACCATTACGAGATACTACGAAAATGTAGAGCTATCATAATACGCATAGACTGGACACAGATTGAAACTTTTGTTGAATATAATCCGTCATACATAATCCTTAGTTATAAATCGGCTACAAGATGTCCAACACGAAATAACCGATGTTTATTTTTATCAATGCAGAGTCTGCTACTAAATACAAAATTACCGAACACAATACAGAAACAACATGTTTAAATACCAATCTTGTTTTCAGACTGATTTCAGCAATGGAAATCGGGCGATTTCGGTAGCGTTAATTTTCAATTATGGAGTGGATCCCTAGCTGTTTCATCTCTTCCCGAATGATTTTACTGTATGTATGTATGATGCTTAAGTGGAATTAAGAGATATGCATATACACGTCTGCTGGCAACGAACCAAAACGTTGTTACTTGCATAATGTGGATTTATATCACGTGGGATCGCTAAGCGGAACGCGTCTGAGCCCTAAGCAATTTGCAAGAACCCTCAACCGCCCAGCCGTTTCTGCTTTCCTGGTACTGCCAAATTTATTAAACGACTGTTGGTCTTGCGGTTTTATAGATAAACTAGATAATAGTCACAATAAACTAGATAATCACACTCCATGATACTATTTTGCAAGGGCATTAAGTCGTTTAAATATGAATGATCCAAAGAGCTTAAGTTAAAACTGCTGAAAAGGAACTACCTTCCAAGGGTAAACAAAAAAATTAAACTTAACATAAAAATATATGATTGTGTCTTATAGGAAAACAATAATAAAGTCTTTGAACGAAAATTGGAAAAAAAGGATTTCAGATTACAGTTTACCCAAAAAATGTATTGCCCAGAAAAACTATCTTGAATTATTGTTTTACATTTTAAATAAGCTAAGTCTACGAAAACTTGCAAAAATTAGAGTTATACAACTTTAAACAACTAAATAAAAGTGATAACTGAATGACTAACCATTAATTCAAAACTAAATGTAACAAATCATATATTTAAACAAGTAATTCATTATGCCGGTTAGTTTACGCAGACCTTTCAACGATACCTTTTCATAAATTTATTTACATTCGTCTTTGCATACTGCCGCACAAAGCACTCCGGTCTTCACCCAAGAGAGAATCGAAATCGATAGATCGCTACGACAGACGTTTTCAGCACGTGTTGAAAGGTCTTAGATAATATAATATAAAAGCTTTCAAGAGAATAGCGCTTCATGGCGTGTCTGAAGTATCAATTCAGCTTGTAAGATGACTACCTCTCGGATGTACCAGACCTCGGATAGCTGTATTAGAAAATTGCAGTGAAACGTCCCGAGCGAAATCTTGGAGTTGATTTTTATTAAAGCATAATATCGGTACCGCTGACGAGAAAAAAGTCTTTGGTAAATATAAGAAGAGCGATGTGCCTGATTTTATTAAAGTTTGGTAGTTTAGGACGCTCAACAGCATGGAATATCTACTTAAGTAGCATATTAGATAAGATAGGGGTCCATATTGGCTCACATAATATTCTAAATCCTATTCTTTGTCTTACTACCGATTTGTGTTCATAATAATCACTCTTCATCATTTTATGTTTCATACTTTTTGTATTCATACATTTTTATTACTACCAACGGAGCTCATAACAGTTAGTGATCAAAAAATAACTTGTTGCTTACAAAAACAGTGCACTCCGCCTGGTCATAAAATAACCCTTACCTACCCATCACCCAGCCAGGTGCATAAAACACTAGACTCGCCCAAAAATGTATGATTAATGATATTATGAATTTCAATGATTATGTTTTTAAATATGTAGTTTTTAAAATTTTTATGAAGAATGATCATTACTTATGGTTTTAAATGGTATGAGAAATATTTTCGGACCTCCAATGATAGGAATTGAAAAGTTATGTAAGAAAAAGCGCACCCATAAGATAGAAAAATACACCTTGTTTCATCCTCACACCCAAATTAATCAATAACCACCTAAATTATGACACACATACTTAATTATTAATACTATCCAAGAGATTCTAGATATCATCAAAGATGCCACCTTACTTGGCATCACTACATTTATAACTGTTTGTGGAGAACGTTAAATCCCGTGCGATTTTCCCAAGATATCCTTAAATGCGAAAGATGTGCTCTGCGCCGAAGAATTGTAGGAATGCGCCTCCTGATATTTTATAGCGAAAGGAACTCGCATGCCACGGTTTGTTTGAACAAACGGGAAACAAATATATAACGGAAACGCAGACTCGCTTTCTTATCGTCAGTTACGCAGTTCAAAGGGGCTGCGTTCGCAAGACGCAATAGTGGCTACAGAGGAATTATACACGTTTCATTAAATTCGCAAAAGAGCTTTATGTTCTCTGAAATACTTTCAAGCGTTCCAACTATTGTTTTCGTTTTGTTTACATTCCCTGAAGGTAAAATAAAGGTGTACTTAGCGAGGCGCTTAAAATTTTTCCGGATTTTGATCTTAGGCCCGTATTACAGAATGACACTCAGAAATCTATCATGACTTGAGAACAAGTGATAGAGACGCAAGAAGGCGTTGATTCTTGAGACTCATTATATAATACTAGCCTTAGATTGAGTTGTATCAGCTTAGGGTGTATACATAAAGAAAGCTGCTTACCGGCGTTTCTGCCAACGCTTTTCGATACTGGGTCCGCGCTGGTAGTCCGTTCAGGTATTCTCTGTACGTTCCGAATATCGCTAGAAAGTTCCAACCAGCTCCATCAGCGCTGTTTTTCCAAGCTTCCATAGACAGGCAGACCCCTGCTTATATCAGCTTGCTTGATGTAGTTATCAGTACCGACGCTGGCATCCCGCTTTCTACATGTATAAGCCCTAACTGTAACAATAGCGATTCAGTTAAAGCAACTGTTGAAAATAGTAAAACGTGTGATAATGATAAAAAAAAAATTAATAAAAAGGGGTGATCCCTTTTTAACTTTACGGGAAAGCTCTTGCTCTATTACACCGTCATGATGATAAGTGATGATGACGTCTAAGGTGGCGAGACGCACTGCTGGACGTTGTCATTCCCAAAGGATCTAGGACTACTTAACTCTCATTATGGAATAATTTTTGCAATTTACAAACGCGTAAATATTTTTAAAACTAGAAAAAAATGCACTGAAAATAATCTACCTGCCCCAGGCGGGAGCTTTTTTTCAGTGTATTTTTTCTGGTTATTAATTATTCCTAGTTAAAAATTATTCCATAATATAAGGTAGTTTCATCTTAACTGGACGTCAAATATTTGCAAAAATATTTCGTTCGCAAATTGCAAAGATTTGATAAAACAATGTTTACCATAAAATATAAGCACCAAGCACTGACAAATTTCGACAGCGAAAGCTGTGTCGGAGGTAGCGTAGTAGTTAACGTAGCCACCCGGATCGCGGAGAATGCTGGGCTCGTTTCCCGGTTGGGACATTTAGATTTTTTTTCAGTGTATTATTTTCTAGTTTTTATAACTCTCATTTTTTTAATTTGCCGAAACTAGGTAAATAGGCAAACTCAATGTTTCAATACGTTTTAAAAGTAAGCTTGAACTTATACGTAAGCCATTTATGAGTTGTTATCGTTTTATTTTGAATAAGCAGAGGATTTTCATTAAGCTAATACAGAGGTGTAGAATATAACATCTGCGTTGCTATTACGTGTAAGTAATATTTGTTTAGGCTTGTATACATATGCAGGGACGGGACATTTGCATATTGAAGCGCAAGCTGTCTTAATTTGATCGCAACGGGCGACTCCGGGTTGCGCGCATATGTTGTACACAATTTATAGTTCCAATCTGCGTTGCTACTAAAATTACCAGCAGTACGTACGTGTAATGCCCTAGTGCGATTGTTAATTTTGTACGAATTACTATTTTTGACAGAGTTAGTACAGTTAACTTATTTGGCAGATGTGGCTTAGCTCATATGAGTCAGTTGATGTTACACTAATATCTGAGTTGCTTATGCTCTAGCGTTTCCTGTTTGTTCCCGTTTTGCTTATATGAAAATTGTCTTTGTGACTAGATAATATTTACAAATATTTACAAATTAGATATTATGATAGTGGTTTATTAAATTAAGAACTCTCAACATCATAAAATAATTACACGAGAGCGTTGATATTATTATAGATAATATATTTTTTAAGTAATTGATTTTATATTGTAAAATTATGAATTCGTTTTTGATTAAAACCAATAACATGCAGAGAAGCTTGTCTTTTCTATATATGTATATAATCAAAATGCTTACAAGTAAAAAATAATTGTATGTAATTTGCAATGTTCGATAACCGCCCGCCTATAAACCGCCTCTTACCCACATATTTTTTTTCAAATTATGTTTATGATTATCAAAGCCGCTATAAATGAATATGCATGCTATTTATACCGAGGAGGTTAACATAAGGACAATCATTGGCTGGACTTTTAACAAGAATCATTCTGCAATTCAATCAAAACATTCCACTGAAATCCAATACGTTATCCCGTTAACCTGAAGCTCAAAAGCCCGTACACAGTATTTGTAGTAAAAAATAAAACCCGTTATTTAAGAGGATTGAATACAAGTGGGCTTGAGACGCCGAAACGAGAGACTGCAATAAAAATACCGGGGGTCAATCGGGTTAAGTGTTTTGTCCGGAGTCGCGGACTTACGAGTGGAGTATTCGCGACGAGACAGATGCTTCAATTGTCTTTGTTTTTTAAACTACATTTTCAATATATACTTTAATTACGCTTAAAAGTATTAAATAGTTCAATTACAGTCGAGTTTTTAATTTTTGACGTGACAACGTCTTATAATTCGATAGAGCCGGCTGCACGCACGAAAAAACATGACGCATGCGGCGTTACCTCGCTCTGAGGCGTTCCATATAAGGCTTGAAGTGCAAGCAAAAATCTATTAAACAAATGAAATTAAATTTTCGTAATTTGAATTGGAATTATGTTCTTTAAAATTTAAACTTTCAATGATACCAAAACCAGCCAGATACAAATAGTATAGCCAAAGAGATTTTATTCTTTTGAAAAATGCTACCATTCCATCAGTATTTTCTTAAGACGTTGTCACGTTCAACTATCGTCAGTAAACCGACTTTACAGACAACCAATTTTTTTTGCTTACGGCATCTTTTTCTTTGTGAGTAGACCCCTAAATAAATTTGAATATCGGTGAATGCATCACCGACAAACCATTGATTAGTAGGATTAAGGTTTAGAAAGGGACAATGGATTTACTATGTGGTTGACCGCATAACAGTAAACAATCAGCGTAGCCCATAGACGATTGTAATACTGAGGTGTAAGTCAAAGTCAAAGTCAAAATTTCTTTATTCATTTAGGTACAATTTGTACACTTATGAAAGTCAATTTTGATGCCATCGGTTCAAGAGTCTACCAGGAGGCCTTGTTCTGAGAAGAACCGGCAAGAAACTCAACAATTTTTATCCTCCCTTTACAGTTTTCATAGTATTGATTTGGAAAGAGTCATAATTCACATTGTCAAGTCTTTAATAATTAATCATAATAATATAATAAAATAAAGACTCATAATTAAACTTACAATAAATAAATATATATAAAAAATGTGATTTAAGACATCTTTCCTTCCACGTTGCTAGCTTAGAATAACTTTATTTCGTTGTTTTAATGACACTTCAAAAGTTTTAGCCTTCCATATAGACCGATAGGCCATATTTTATACAAGAAGGGTAGAAAAAATGCACAAATACGAATTTATCTGTATAAACATCTCTTCTAGCCAACCGTAGCATCCTTACTAAATTCAAAATTGCTCAAAGATATCAAACATCAAAAAAATTAAAAGCTACATATGTGCAGGATGTTATTATAAAATGATCATGTGAAATATTTGTTAAGACAACAAATAACAAGAGTCAGTCTAAAACTGAGCACTGTACATATTATCCTGTGACATTACACTATTTATGAGGACATAAATTTCGTTGAAGATTTATTTTGGATGAGAGTAAATAGAGAAATTTCTGGAATAGCAGGCATAACGCAGTTAAGGGCATAATATAGACTTCGCTGTGGCACGCGCGGACACTGTGCATTCTTCACATTCTTAGAAGAATTATATATTATTTCGACAATGTTTTTGTGTTATTCCAAAATACTTTGTTCTGAACACATTGTTATTTATATCGCTAGCGGAACTCAGAGAAATGTGAGAATTTGAAGAAGAAATTATACCTAAATTATTATATTACTTTTTTCTTCTATCTACATCTACGAATAGAACTAATTAGGCATATTAAAAATAAAACGAATTGTCTAATGAATATTCAAGAGGCCAAATTAGTAGTTTTCATTCGACTTCAAAGGAGGGTCCGATGAAGGAACGAATCATGCCATTCTTCTCTCAAGACTCAAGTCTGAACTTTGAAAAAACAAAAACGTCTGCACTTATTTAAATTCGCAGACAAATTTTAATTAGCACAAAGGCTGTCGGGGCTGCACTTTTCATAATTTGTGAAACGTCTTCGTTCCATAAATCATTTCGCGAATATTCGAAATGCAAGTCTGTATTTTGGCGTTGAGGAGGTGAGTGAGTCGGTGACACAGTGTGTGTGACTCACTTACGGAAACGGAAACGGAACGCCTTTTTTACTATGAATGCTACAGAACAGCTACAGAGCGTAGCGCATTCGTAGCGGTTCAGGTTTGGATTACGAAAACTTACAGCTTTCGTTTTGGTCGGTCCAGCACAGCCTGCCTATCATAAGGACATAGAAAAGCATCATAATGTATTTTTTCTCGATTAGGCTGAATAAAGGTCGATATACCACCGAAAACGACAACCTTGGCATTTAATTCTAGAAATAGAAATAACATCTTGTTCTTTTAAATAAACGGTTTTCGCGACACTTAAATATTACGCATTTCGCCAATGTCAAGAGAAAATGTGCATTTAGTAACAGATAATTGTACGGTAGATTGAGGTAAAAATGGAGTCGCTCAGCAGGTGTTTTTAAAAAAGAACTCGCGAGAAACACACTACTTTGACTCCATATATAGTGACGAATCGGCGCACGCACACATACAAACGTCGTTTACACGGCCGTTTTTGCCGGTTTGCTGAATTTGCCTGTGCGTGCGCCGATTTGTCACTATATATGGAGTCAAAATACTGTATCGTTCTCTATATTGTGTCTAGTAGGTCTTACCCTCCCGCATATCCGTTCACTTCTGATTCTATTCAATTCTTAATTAATGGCGTCGCGATACATGAAAGTTACGCATTTTGCATATGTCAAGTGAAAATCTAATTAAAGTATTTGGGTTTAAAAGTGGACTCTCAACACGTGTTTTTACAACAACAACTCTGGAGAAACTCACACATTCTTTCTACCGCTCAACTTGTTGGCACCGCTAAGTTTATCTTATTTCAAACATGACGTCACGGCCCTAAAATTCTTCATACGTTTTTAGCAGCAGACGATATATGATGATTATTCTGAAATATATGTGTATAATGTCTAATAAATACTTTTAGATAAGCCCATATATTATATTACAATTTATTCAATTGTCTCAAAGAGCTATAATGGAATACATTTCTTAAGGCAAGTCGTTGCAGAGACGAAGAAAAATTAAAGTGGCTGTAATACTATACCTTAGAGTCGTCTCGGTGGAGGCGGGTAGGATCAAAATGTTTTATTTATAAACTTTGTCTGCTGGGTGCGATAGAATGTAGGCTTGTCGCTGCGACACTGCGGTAAGGGTATCTGCGGACTAAAATATAAATATTAAAGCTAATATTTAACTGAAACATAGAAAGATCCAATACCTTCAATTTTAGTTTATTTTGCAATAGATGAGACTGAAAGACTTTTTCTTCAATAATTTATATTTCTACCAGCTAAAAAATTAAATGGCTATTACCCAGTCCTTCAATCCACAACTCTTATTAAATCTATATATATATATAACGGCGCGTGGTATTATCTATCGTAAATGTTTTATTAGAGCGGGTATCCCCGAATGGAGTTGTGACTGTCATGACAGTTGGACATTATGGTATACTAGCTTTTGCCCGCGACTTCGTACGCGTGGAATAGTTACTTTAGGCAGCCTTTTTTTGTGTAGGTACTCATTACAAAAAAATTATAAACACTACCTTTTTGTACCAACCGTTTTACACACACAAACTGCCGTGCACTACAGTAAATGGCATTTTTACAAACTACCATTTTATGTTTTTCCATCCTTTGCTACTTACACGCAACCTTTCATCCCCACATGGGTCAATATTTTAAAAACGCTAGAACAAATATTTGCGTTTCATGGTTTTATCTTCGGTAATGAGAAATAACATAAAAAATTTCATCTCATATTTCAACCCCTTCATGTCCTTTTTCACAAAAAAGGTAGCTTTTATTCCATTTCGAGGTTTAGTCTATTTTTGTACCAAATTTCATTAAATTCGGTTCAGGTGTTAGGCGTGAAAGCAATTAAGCTAAAAAGTCGCGTCCACCATCTTGGATATCAAAATGGATGCTGTATTCTGAATCCTGACTCCGAATACAGCATCCATTTTTGAGACCTCCGAAAACTACAAAACTGATACCCATATCAAGTTTGAAATTCGCGTCCGCCATCTTGGATCTCAAAATAGAGTCCTGTAAACCACGAAAATGATATCCATATTAATAATAAGTTAAGTAGCGTCTGCCATCTTGGATCTAGAAATTGATGACGTATTTGGAATCGCGACCCCCTAAAACTACGAAATTGATACTCAAATCGCTTTTATGTTAAAAAGTCCCATCTGCCATCTTGGATCTCGACGTAGATGATGTATTTGGAACCAGGACCCCCGAAAACCTCAAAAATGATACCCATATTCCTATTAAGTTAAAAAGTCACGTCCGCCATCTTGGATCTCAAAATCGATGTTTTATTCGGAGTCAGAATACTCAAAAATCTCGAAAATGATACCCATATCGATTTTACATTAAAAAGTCGCAACCGCCATCTTGGATCTCGAAATAGATGTCGTATTCGGAATCGGGACCCCCTTAAACCAAGAAAATGACACCCATATTGACATTTTGTCAAAAAGTCGCGTCCGCCATCTTGGATCTCGAAATAGATGCTTTAGTCGTAATCCGGACCCCCAAAAACCACGAAAACGATACCCATATTGACCTTATGATAAAAATTCGCGACCGCCATCTTGGATCTCAAAATGAATGGTGTATTAGGAATCGGGACCTTAAAAAACCACAAAAATGACACCCATATCGATTTTATATTAAAAAGTCGCGACCGCCATCTTGGATCTCGAAATAGATGTCGTATTCGGAATCGGGACCCTCAAAAACCACGAAAATGATACCCATATTGACATTTTGTCAAAAAGTCGCGTCCGCCATCTTGGATCTCAAAATGGATGGTGTTTTAGGAATCGGGACCTCCGAAAACCACGAAAATGATACCCGTATCGATATTATATTAAAAGTCACAACCGCCATCTTGAATAGGAACTTTATTTCTTATCAAGTGTCTAAATTCAAAGTTTCATGGTTTTATCTTTAATATTGACGAACTTCCATACAAATTTTCATCCCCACACGGGGCTAAATATCAGAAATCCTAGAACTAATATTTCTTTCTTTCTTCTTATTAAGTCCTTAATTTCAAAGTATCATGGTTTTATCTTTAACAATGACGAACTCCCATACAAACTTTCATCCACTATTTCACCCCCATACAGGTGAAAAATTAAAAAAATCTTAGAACAAATATTTCTTTCCGTCTTATTAAGTGCCTAAATTCAAAGTTTCATGGTTCTATCTTCAAAAATGACGAACTTCCATACAAACTTTCATCCCCTATTTCAACCCATTCAACCTTTTTTTCGCGATAAAAAGTAGCCTATGTCCTTCCCAGAGATCTAATCTATATTTGTACAAATTTTCATCAAAATCGGTTCAGTGGTTTAGACGTGAAAGCTTAACAGACAGGCAGACAGACAGACAGACAGACAGACAGACAGAGTTACTTTCGCATTTATAATATTAGTAAGGATGTCAACGGTGAGTAGACACAAACCCATTGGCTCTAATCCAACATTATTTAAGTAGCATACGGGTATTTTGCGTTGGAGAGGAACTTCAGCATCCCACTAGCGCGTACCCAATACGCCGGAACTATTATTTTACTCCTATGTGGTTTGGCACAACGTAAACGCAGCGCATGCAAGACGCCCCTTCCTCGGCGATCCGACATCAGAAGTGGGATGAAAAACGGAATGCTAGCACGCAGGTCAGGGTATTGATAATATTTCCGCACATCTGTATGTGTGCAAGAAAATTTTAGTAGTCATGTTATTTTTGCTATGAGTAAAATCCTCAAAAGTTCAGCGGCATCGTGGCATGGCCTGAATTGAGATACGCTTACCTACCTATTTATTTGTTTCCCGGTGCATGCAACTTCATTTAAACTCCAGCTGCGATTTTTACTGTACTTACATTGACTAGTGACAGTCTTAAAGAAAGCCAATTATTGTCTTCATTCGCCAGCCGTTTCCTAAATGAATCAATGGCCCTCCTTATGAACAGATAGCAGTTATCGTAAGCAGGAACCATATTCGCATAAGTTTTAAATATTTCTTATGACGACGACGTGAAGAAACTACGATTGAGCTGGATTTTGACCCGATTTCTTGTTGTAATAACACGTGTTGTGGAACTCTATTTTTCAAGTCAATCTACCGTACAGTTTATTGTTACTTTAGAAACATTCTCACTTAATATTGGTAAAATGGGTATTCTTAATGTATCGTGAATCGTGATGCCATGAATTGAGAATATGATTAAATTTATTTTCAAAGCTCTGTTACAATTGTGACAGTGTTGATTAAATAAAGACTAGATGTATGTACATCTTCTTATGTAAAGTTTCAGTGTTCGGGAGCAAGTATCAATCTCAAGTATCGACGCAATGTGTCAACGAAGTTAGTTACACCAACTTGCTAGTACTGCGGGGAACAAGGTGAAAAAGGAATTTCATGCGAGTAGAGAGTGCAATAGAGTCACTGTCGAATCAGCTACCGATTAACTTATTTCAAAAGAGTTTGGTGAGGACTTTTCCTTTCTTTTACGATTATGAACGGGTACTCCCTAATTGATGAAAACGTAGGGGGTAGGTTTCTTGCTGGAAATAATTAAGCGTGGCAATGGGAAATAACCAGTTTGGTATAGGTTTTGTACATGTGTGAATTTTATATATCAGACGAGTGTTGAGTATTTTATTACCAATATTATGAAGTAAAATAGAAATCTTAAAGTTGTGGAGACGTAGTGTTGGTGGGCCCCTCACGGGGTGGAACGTGCCTAGATCTGGGAGAGGTCTCTTGAGGCCGCTGCGTGCGGGCCGAATTGCAGATCTTTGTAGGAGGCATCTGTCCAACAGTGGGCGTCTGTGGCTGACATGACGATGTTGGCGATAAAACTAGGGAACAAATTCTTTAAGTGGTATTCAAAGGTTTGTACTGTATAACGAAGTGTGTTCTATTGAAAGATGAATTATTTATTTCAATTAATGGAAACTTAGAGCGTTATTTTAGAACGTGCATGACGATTGTGAGAATTATAAAGCTCTTGAACTTTCAGACTTTTTATTAAGGGATATTTTTCTATTCCCTCTCATAATTCAGTAAAAAGAACTGTAGTAAAAGCTATCGAGGTACCTACGCGAAAACTCTTACCATTCTATGGATTCACTGTGCGGGCGGGTCCATCTCGTTGCAGAGAGGAGAGACAGAAATGTTGCCTGGCACTGGTGACCACAGGCGTGGGGAGTAGGCCCCCTTGTGGTGCACCGGCACTCCCCATCCGCTACCACGGCCCTTCTCTCTGTCGGCCTAGCCATATTGGATACGATTCCGAGAGAACTGTTTTAGACACGCGTTCCAATACAGAACTTATGTAAGTGCTAGACAAACCGAAGTCTTTTCTGGTTAACCTATCGCATCTACCTCTACGGCATACAAACCAACGATATAGCCCTTTTTTTGTTAATTGGTCTGTTAAATCAAGGCATTTATTGGTTGTTATAGCGTATTCTTTGGGGATGTTCGTTTCCCAAGGTACAGTCAGCTTACTGTAACAGTACACGCTTGAGTATCCGTGAGTAAAGTAGCATATCCAACCTAAATGCAGAAACCGCTACGTTGTGGGGTATTTAATAATGTTTCTCGGACGTGTCCATCAGAAGAGTCCATTGTGGAGCCGAGCCTAGAATAGAGAAGGTTTATGATTCGATTTCGGTGTTGAGTCTCCTTCGTTAATGTTTATGAGGCTTTTGTTCGCTGTTAATTGCTTTCGTGCTCTCGTGACCGCAAGATTAACAGCTTCACGTATGACTGCTAAGACCTTATCGTGACGATGCGAGTAGTGGACCGCCTTCAGAAGCCCCCTGCACACCACCAATGTGTGCCTAGCTGTTCCAGGTGCTTCTCCGCATGCGTAGTATGTCTTTTTGGGAGCTTTTCTCTAACACACTAATACTATTTCTATAGCAAACGCATCCGGTTGTTATTTGTGATAATGGCTTTCTGCTACCTTTGGGACAGACTTTTGTTAAGTCCACGATAAATAAGAACGATGTCCAGGAATGAGTGAACGACAAATGTAATGCGCTCACGTACCTTAATCTGCCACTGCTCGCGATGACTTCCACTTCGCTTCTTCTCCTTCACCAGCTGGTTAGGACTATTCTTTTGGACTACACAGGATCCTTTGCTCCTGTGAATGCCTCATTCACAAAAGAAGCCGACATTTGGGAAGACACATTCTCGACCCAGACGATATCAAAACAATCCGAGCTGGGAATATCTTATCATTTTTAGAAATTGCCCAGCTAAAGGAGTACATGTAAGGCGTCAATAGGACTTACTTGGAGGCTAGTCACAATAGATCTTTATAGGTCGCAGTGACGCAAGAAGCCCCGAATTTTCTAAATAATAATAGGACTACACTTGCACAGACAGTTTCTTGAGGAATTATGTGGCAATAATATGAATAATTAATAAGCGAAACACGTATGCGCCTACTACGATGGCGATCGAATTGTGTCCTACCCTCGTCTCACGCGCAGAATATCAGGAGTGAATGCCTGACAACCGTTAAAGTTGCGTTTTGTCATTGCTCACGAGGTAGATGAACATAGATATGATTTAATTTGCGTTTTGAAAATATGGAAGTTACGAAAATTTATGGTAACGAAACAATTACTATTACACTGATCAGAGAGAGAGAGAGATTAGATTATATTTCTTTTGTGCTCAGCGAAATTCATGTGAATGTATGTACCTATGCCATGGCTCCATAGAGAGCGGTTGATCCCTTTTATTTGGTACTAGTCTAGTGTACAGTGCAATACCGAATTTAGGCATTTTGAAGTTATTATTTATTAGGTATTCGTTGAAGTTTTCCAATACTGTTATGATAGATCGAGCTTATTATCGTTGGGATTTTCTGTTCAAATTGTTGTAAGTTGGTTACAATGGAAGAAGAAACAAGTAATACAAGTGGTTCATAAAGTAAGATCAAAATTAACTGATTTCAATCATATTGAGAGTGCTATGTGCTATCGAGTGTAGATACCTTAGCTTTCCGTAGGTATCAATTCCATTACCTGCTTGAAGAGTACACCGGGACGTTATAGAACATATAACTATTTGTCAGCATCGGTAGTAAGTTGAATTTGATAACACGGTGAATGTAAAGAATGTATAGTTGCTCGGGAGGCTATGTTTTATTTGAAAAGTATGACTTGGATAATACCATAATAACCTTATTTCAGAGATTCCTAATGACGTGTGGAGCAACGTGATGGTGACAGATATTTGCTAATAGTATTGGATCCTAGCCTACTTACTGATACACCCATGGTCAGTTACAAGTTATGATGGAACGTTATGTTGTGTTAGCATTAAATAAGTTAGAAAACTGTTTTAAGCAGGGAGAAGTCAGGAAGATTCCGTAACGGCGATGGTAAATATGATCAGCGTATATTAAGAGAGTATTTTGTTGCGGAGCCTGAGTGGCCTGTAGCCTCAGTGGCATGTAGCCTGATGGGCATGTAGCCTGAGTAGCATATAGCCTGAGTAGTTTGTAGCCTGGGTGGCATGTAGCCTGTGTGGCATGCAGCCTGAGTGGCATGTGGCCCGTGTGGCATGTAGCCTGTGTGGCAAGATAGCCTGTGTGGCAAGATAGCCTGTGTGGTAAGATAGCCTGTGTGGCAAGATATCCTGTGTTGAGCCTTGTGTGGCACCATAGCATTAATGGGTCCTGTAGCCTTTGTTTCACGGCAGCCTGTGTGGTGCGACAGCCTGTGTAGCGCAGTAGCTTGTATGGTGCAGTAAATTGACGCAGAACAACTTAGCTGTGTGGTATTGTTACGAGTCAAGCTATCCTTCGAAAAATAAAATGGCTGAGCAGTTATTTCAGTTGTGTGGTCAGAATGACCGATCTGAGAGACGAACATACACTGGTGACTTGTTTGCTCGCTTTTGTATTGTTGAATCACACGAGGACGTGTGAAGAGGCAGGACGGCCGTAACGGCGCGTGGTATTATCTATCGTAAATGTTTTATTAGAGCGGGTATCCCCGAATGGAGTTGTGACTGTCATGACAGTTGGACATTATGGTATATGTCAACGGTGAGTAGACACAAACCCATTGGCTCTAATCCAACATTATTTAAGTAGCATCCGGGTATTTTGCGTTGGAGAGGAACTTCAGCATCCCACTAGCGCGTACCCAATACGCCGGAACTATTATTTTACTCCTATGTGGTTTGGCACAACGTAAACGCAGCGCATGCAAGACGCCCCTTCCTCGGCGATCCGACATATATATATATATAAATGAATTGCTGTTCGTTAGTCTCGCTAAAACTCGAGAACGGCCGAACGGATTTATATTATCTTGATCTTGAAATATTTGTCGTAGTCCAGGGATGGTTTAAAAGGTGAGAAAATATGGAAAATTTGCGAGGAAGATAGTAAAAGCAACATTTTCATTTTCCCATATAAACTGTTCTGCCTACATTCCTGTCAAACATTTGACGTTCCGCCATTTTAGCGAAGGAAGAGTTTTAATGTCGTTAGAATAGGTGCAAAGACGTTTAGTACTCCGTGAATAGGTGATACGAAGTACATAAGTTTCTAAGACACCTTCTTATAATAAAAAAAATAATCATTTTCTTATTTTATATTGCTAATTTAAGTCAAAATCTTATTTTATGGATTATGTAGAGACATAATCCAACGTTGAAAAAAAAACGAATACTTAGGCAATTTTCTCAACGTTCCGTATATTTTCATGTTGCAAAATATACTTTTGTACAACTTGCATATTTTCGAAATAACTTCACCTCTTTGAGATGGAAGGAAATATTTTGTAATATTTTTCATGAAACCTTTTTATCGAAATTTTATATATCAAAGAAAAGCTTGTTTTATTTTTTTTTAATATTAGAACAACATGGATATTCCTATACCCAGCTTATACCAATATAAAAAATTGAGGTTCAATTTTCTTTCTTAGCCTGAAATAGCTGTCAATAAATTCTATTTGTCCCTTGAATTTTTTTTATACCTCTATCACAGATAATATAATACTATACTAGTACCTCTATCAATATTTTTAGATGTAAACTGCTCGTCTGACGTAGGCCTAAAGAAGTTCAATGCCTGTTTTCTTATAGATTAAAATATTTACACTTTCTAATTACATTAATAATAAAGTAGAATACAATTGGTGTTGAATTTATTGTTTTAATTTATTGGAATCAAGTGTTAAATAATTGAATCTGGTTTCGATATTTTAATAATAATACATAGAGCTTTGCCCGGACTGCTCAGACGTTTTTAATTGCAACATCTGTACTTTAAATTAAACTGTCGTGTAATATTTTTCGTATTCTAAACGTAACTATTGTGGCTGCATTAAGGCCCGTATTACAGAATGACACTCCGAAATCAATCATGTCTTAAGAATCGTTTGTCACTTTCTATCAAGCACAAAGTGATAGTGACGTACGACGCTCAAGTCGGCGTTCATTCTTGAGACTTCTTCTATAATACGTGCCTAAGAGCTCAATTTGTTTGGGAACACGATTTGCGCTTCTTACGCTCGCTCTTCACGTTTCTTATACAAATTGAGCTTTTAACGCAACTAAAATTGTTACGTTTTTATACGAAAAAAACATACACTTACACGAGTACTGTCTTGATTGTCGATTTTTGTTTGTTGGGTCACTGAAAGTTTAGTTGCTGGGTTTAATGCCTCTTTTTCGTATTCGCGCTGGTAATCTGTCACTATTTTAGGATAGGTACGCATGACCCGTTACCTACTTACCAGATGTGACTTTATGTGAACCAAATTTTGAGCCTGGTATACAATCTGTAAAAAAAATAACGCAAACCGAAAGTAGTTTGTTACAAATTAATAAATTTTAGTAATTTTCATTTTAATTTTTAGCCATGTGATGCCGGCAATAGCATCACACCATAGCCTCCAATCAAATGGGTGTCGTAGAGGGTGACTTATTTATTTATTTTATTTTTATTTATTCGGTGAATCAACAGCTATAGGTCACATTCTTAAATATTAAACAAGATGGATTATTGTAAGCCAATAACAGATTCACACATAACAATAGAGTACAATCATAACATGAGCACAACTTAACACTTAAAAACAAGAGTACCTACAATACAATACACCATACTACCCATAACAAGCACAGAACAAGAAAGCAATAATGGAGTTTAAGGTTAGCTTACTTTCGATTTTAATTAATTTATCATTTAACAAATTTTATCTACAACTATTAGTTTTGTAGAAAAAGTACTATAACAAAAAGTAATTTAGGTAGGTATGTACTTTCAAATACACAACATGTAAACTAAATAACCAACACCCTGAATACAGGTGGTTTGGGATCGGCTTCCGAGTTGATTTCAGTATTTTTTTTTTGAAAAAAAAAACAAAAAAAAAGTACCCAGAAAATGTTTTACAATATTTTCTGGGTACTTGTTGATTTTGTTTCTTTTTCAAAAAAAAACTTTTTTTTCAAAAAATATTATTGAAATCAACTCGGAAGCCGATCCCAAACCACCTGTATTCAGGATGTTGGTTATTTAGTTTACATGTTGTAGAGGGGTGATACGAAATAAATAAAGATTAACTACTTATGAATATTTCAGTACGCCAATTCTCTCAGATCATATTTCATATCATAAACATCAGTTTTCCATTTGACTTTCGTATGGAAAGAATATCATTTATCTTGGTGCCACGCGTCTCTAATGTTTCCAGCTTAAATATGATTTTTTCGCCTAATTGTCTTCATATGGAAAAGATTAGGCCGCGGCCTTAGTGGGAGTAAGTTTAAAGCGAAAAAAAATGAAAAATAGAAAATTTTAGACATTAATTACAATGTTTGTCTGTGACGTATTATCAAAGTTATAGCCTTATTTTGTATAATCCCTTAAAACTTTTGGAAACATTTATTAAAATGTAATCAATAACACTATGCGAAAAAATATTATACAGTTATCAAGTTCCATGGACAGTCAAAGTAGGTACACCAATGCCCTTAGTATGAGATTTGATAGTTTTCGAGCTCGATCAAACACAACACACACAACACATATCGTCTCTTTTCATACATTGCCCACTGTTTCTGGTAGTTTACGCTAGAGGCGCTAGTGGGCAATGTATGAAAAGCTTAGAGATGAAAAAGAGACGATACGTTTGATCGAGCTCGAAAACTAACAAACTCATACTAGGGGTATGTACCGGTTACTTTACCATGTACTATCAAATGTAATCAATAGTCCTTGAACTCTATGACTATGAAATTAGGACGAGAATTTATTACCACATATGATATAATACTTGCAATACTGACGTTGCACACTCACGCTGGCAGCCCTAGTCCTCTTCCCTACCCTGTGGAAATCTAGTAACTTTACTCACGAACAGAAACACAACACCAAATAATGTAGTGTTACATACATACATTCCGTATTGTAAAAAAAAAAACGCTTTCCGCTCCGCGTATTAGCTTCATCTTACTGATTAATGGTGTCCGTCTATTTCACCCTTGCGCTAAAAAATTGCGTCAAAGGGTCGCGCGCATCATTTGGTCGTTACGTCGTCGACGCACCATCCGTCACGCGTGCTAAATCTGTTTTGAATCATCCCATGCTAACTCAATTTAGATAGCGCCTGTTTCTAAATTATGAAACCTATAAAGGTTCCGGCACAATTTAATTCGGAACAACACGATTGAAGTGGGCAGGACACATTGCGAAGACAGACAGCCGTTGGGGCAAGTTCGAGTGGCGACCACGTACCAGGAGACGCAATGTTGGTAGGCCCTCTACAAGGTGGACCGACGATCTGGTAAATGTCGTGGGAATTCGCTGGATGCGGGCAGCGCAGGACCGGTCGATTTGTCTTTGTTCAACAGCGGGTGTCTCTGGGCTGAAATGATGAACAACATGATTAGACGACTGTAGCGAATTACACGAAACAGCATACAGACGCGCACTACTATTACCTGCATCCGAATTTCAAAATTCAAGATTTACTAAATGATTCCCTTGATACGCAGTTGCCTTGGGCTCATGCATAAAAACAGTCAAAATGGAAAAAAATGGAAAAGAAATAACTTAATTTGTCCTTACAAAATGTTACTCTTTATGCATTAATACAGGATGACGGTCCTTTCTAACTGGCTTTGTCTAGATTTTCGTAAGTTCTGTACCAAAAAGGAGTGCTGATGCATAATAAGGTGGACCCTTAAACCTATACCTGAGTAGTCCCAACCCTCTGCAACACATTGGACCCGGCACCTGCAGGGTGAATCCATGAAATGCTAAGAATTTTCATCTTTAGGTATAAAAAGCGGTATAAACAAGATTTTTAAATGTATAAAATATCCATCATAATTAGAAGTACCTAATTTGGTAATTGGTAAAATTCAATTGGGAGTTATAACGAATAAAAGCGTTAATCAAGGGAGGATTATTGTTGGATAATAGGATAGCCTCGAAGAGGAAAAGTCCTTTCGATTCTCTGCCTGAAGCCGTCTCAATTTTAAACCCTAGAATTTAAGTTTAAATAACCACTGCCAGTAGGAAAAGGTAGTTAGGATTGTAGGACTCACCAATGCTGCTTTGTACTGAAGGCTTCGGGTGCACCCATTCACTTTATCATTCGAGTAGCTTTAAAACCAAAATTCGAGACGTCCAGCACTTCGAGAAAAGTCCTTTTTCTTCATAAAACCACAAAAATCACAGAGCTACGTGTGTCTCGTAATTCGCGCGGCGGCCATCGGTTTTTTCTTGCACAGTAGCGCACTCTAGTCGGCGCTTGCGGCAATTGGCGGGAAATTTGAATTTGCCATTCGGTATGTGTTTCAAAGGGTAGGAAAGGGAAACTTACTAGCAGTGATGTCGTAACATTTCCCCCCACTTGAAATACTCCAGGATTTCATACAAAATTAATGATTTAAATGTGCACGGCATTTAAAACTAAATTAGTTAATATGAATAAATATACTTAGATAAGATAATTATATACTAATATATATATATATATATACCTAAGTTAAAAGATAAACTACAACGTTTAGATCTTATAAAGGTAATGGGCATATTTTTACGACCGGTCGCCGAAAGGTATGACCATTAGCAGTTCGAACGGTAACCACTCTTACGACTTTGTCTACACCCGGATGAATATTTTCAATTCTTGCTAACTTCCAATGTAGCGGAGGAAAGTTAGTATCTATTAGAACGACCAAATCACCTACGTTAACATTTGGATGAGAGTTGTGCCACTTACTCCTCTGTTGAAGAGTGTGTAAGTAATCAAGATGCCATACGCGCCAGAATGACTGCGTAAGTTTTTGTATTAATTGCCAACGAGAACGAGGCGACAGAGAGGGGTCATCAAAAGGCATTTCTGGTAAAGCTACAAGAGGGCCACCTGTTAGAAAATGACCCGGGGTCAAAACGTCTACCTCTTTAGGATCCGTTGAAAGTGCGCAAAGTGGTCGCGAATTTAAAATCGCTTCGATCTTAGTTAAGACGGTAAACATTTCCTCCAAGGTTAATATCTGCGACCCTATCACGCGTTTTAAGTGGTATTTGGTGGATTTGATACCACTTTCAAAAATCCCTCCGAAATGCGGAGCTCCAGGAGGGTTAAATTCCCACGTTATACGTCTACTAGCCAAACAATCTGTAAGGTTCGAACGATTACTATTTAAGAACTGTAATACTTCATTAAGTTGCCGGTTAGCCCCGACAAAATTAGTCCCACAGTCGGAGATAATTTTTTGACATGTACCTCGTCGCGAAACGAACCGATCAAGAGCTGCCAGAAAGGCGTCAGAGCTAAGTTCGGTCACTGCTTCGAGGTGAATAGCTTTAGAACTGAGGCAGACGAACAGACACATATAGGCTTTATAGGTTCGGGCATTACGACGCCTACTTTCTTTTACCACAAACGGGCCACCAAAATCTATGCCAGTAACATTAAAACATCTTCCAGGTTGAAGGCGATCAGGTGGGAGTATACCCATAATAGGCTGACAAGGAATTGGCTTTGCCTTAAAACAAACAATACATTTAGACAGTCGCGAACGTATTAAAAGTCGGATACCTAAAATCCAAAATCGTCTTTGTATTAAAGATTGTAAAGTGCGGGGACCGCAATGAAAATATTTCAAATGGAGACTGTCGACGATTAATTTCGATAAATGTGAAGACTTCGGTAGTAAATAGGGATGTATAGCGCAAGTTGCAATATTAGCATTATGTAGGCGTCCCCCCACTCGCAACATACCGGCTTCATCAAGAAATGGGGAAAGTTTTTGTAACGATTTTACACAATTTGAATTTTTAAATATTTGGCTTATTTCAGTTGGGAATGAAATTAATTGAACCCTTTTAATAAGAATTTTTAAAGATTGATCTAATTCGTTGCTTGAAAGATTATGAAAGGAGCGATTTTCAAGTTTTGACCTCGAGTTATTTATAAACCGCCAACACCAAGCGAAGGTTCGCTGCAATTTAGTGAAGGAAGAAAACTTTTCTAAGAAATTTTCAATAAAATCGTCATGTCGTAATCCTATTAAACTGGACGTAGGAGGGACTTTCATTTCTGGCAGAGCTTCCCCTGGCACAGACAGTTGGTGAGTCGGCCAGTCCACTGGGTTTTTAGAGAGCCAAGTGGGCCCCGACCACCAAAGCCCGTGAGAAGTGAGCTCTGCACAGGTAGTACCTCGACTACAACAATCCGCGGGATTTTCATGAGTTGACACGTGATACCACAATTCGGGTTGTACTAAATCCGTTATTTGTACAACTCGATTTGCAACATACATTTTTAATAAATGTGGAGGGGTATTAATCCACGATAATACTGTAGTACTATCAGTAAATGTTCTAACGGAATCTATTTTAATTTTAGACTCTAGTAAATTGTATATATGGCGTATAACACGCGCTAATAAAACAGCGGCACAAAGTTCCAATCTATTTACGGTAAGCGTCTTTAAAGGGGCTACTTTGGATTTACCTATTAATAAACTTGTATTAACAAGCTGTGGAGTAACTGCACACAGGTAAACGCAGCACCCGTACCCTCGAGAGGAACCGTCACAGAATCCTACTAAATGAATTTGAGTAGGATTTGGAGGCAAGATTAATCGAGGTAACTTGATCTCTTGGAGGTCAACCAGATTAGCAGCAATAAGATGCCATTGCTTTGCCAGACTTGGTGGAACACGCTCGTCCCAGGATAACTTAAGACGCCACATGTCTTGGAGCAATAGTTTGGCTGCGAAGATTATTGGTGCTATCCATCCAAGAGGGTCAAAGATTCTAGCTACGATTGAGAGTATAGATCTCTTTGTAAAGTCAATGTTAAAATTGTCAGAAAACGAATAGGAAAAGTAATCATTATTTGGATCCCAGTTGACTCCTAGTATTTTAAGACTACAGTCGCCGCTGTCGTTGTTGAAAGTTTTAGGAGATTGGCAATGTTCTATAGGAACATCGGCAAGTATTTCAGGGGCGTTGCTGCTCCATTTTCGAAGTTCAAATTTACCCAATTTAAGCAAAGCCACCAAGTCATCTTTTAATTTTATAGCTTCTTGTAAAGATGAGCAACCGCTGGTGACGTCATCCATGAAAGTTTCCTCGCACAGAACCTGCGCAGCACGAGGGTAATCATGTCCATGATCCTTAGCCAGTTGGCGTAAAGTTCGAATGGCCAAATAAGGGGAGCTGGCAACACCATAGGTGATAGTGTTGAGCTCGTATTCAATTAGACTCTGATTGGGTTGTTCACGCCATAGAATATGCTGGTAGTGTCTATCTTGTGGTTTGATAAGTATTTGCCGATACATTTTACAAATGTCGGCGCTGATTACAATTTGGTGTAAACGGAATTTTGTAATTAAATCTATAATATCGATTTGAAGTTTAGGGCCTACGTGTACAATATCATTTAACGAATGCCCGCTAGTGGTGGAGCCACTACCATTAAAAACGACTCTGACTGGGGTGGTCGAGCTACTTGGCCTAACGATGGCATGATGAGGAATGACGTAAGTATGATTGGTAGACGAAGTACCTACCGGTTGCATGTGACCGAGTTCCTCGTACTGTTTCATGAACTTAACGTATTCTGCCTTTAGATTAGATTCGCGAGCAAGGCGCTTCTCTAAACTGAGAAAGCAATTTAAAGCGTAACGGTAAGAATCTCCCAACGAAGGAGCATTCTCTTTAACCATCAGCGGGACTACGTAACGACCGTCAGGTGTGCGATAAGTATCTCTTTTATAGGTACCTCTGTTCACAAATATCCTCTTCGGGAATAGTAATACGAGCTTTAGGTGGTTCCTCGCTTTCCCAGAACTGTTGAACTATCACATCGAGCGCACAGGTGGACGCGATGAGAGAAGTAACTGACTGTGGAGGAGTTAGCACGTGAGTATTAGTTTTAAGTTGACCAGTTATCACCCAGCCAAACACGCTAAGGAGGGCGCAAGGTAAGTCAGGTGCGGGAAGGTACCGCGGTCCCTGATAAATCTGATCAAAGCATTCAACTCCTAGGAGTATGTCTATACTATCGGGTTTATCGTAATTTTCGTCAGCTAAATTTAAATGATCAAAATATTTACGAATAGATGACGGTAACGGTGCAGAAGGCATCGCTGATGTGATTTTTGGTAGGATAACCAAGGGTAAATCAAATTGTGGTTTATCATTTTGGCGGGGAATGATAGAACAGAATGTAACACCCTGTATGTTATGAACAGAGTTTTGACCTAGGCCAGTGACAGACATGCGACATCGTTGTACCGGTAAAGCTAGCCGTCGAGCACAGGAACTAGTAATAAAGGAGTCCATAGAACAGCTGTCTATTAAGACACGCGCGTGCTGCCATGAGCCATGTACGTCGCGAACGCGTACTACCGCAGAACCTAATATTTTTGTTGACTGCGGCTCGATAGGATATCGAATAGCGCTAGTGAGTGTAGCAGAGCACGGTTGATCTATCGAATCGTCTGGCGCACGCACAGTAGGAATCGATACACTCGGTTTAGCCTCATCGAAATGCAACAGTGTATTATGTTTTGAACCACAGATGAAACATACAGATTTGGACTTGCAATCTTTTATTTCGTGGCCAGATCTTAAACAATTTGTACAAAGTTTTAAATCATGCGCAAGTTGACGGCGACTAGGAATGTCCATAGACTGTAACTTAAAACATTTATAAATAGAGTGTGGGTTATTGCAGCAAGGGCAACGAAGAATTGGTTTATCGGAGGAAGTAGACGCAGTAGAAGTAACTAGCGAAGATTTTGGGCGTGAACTGTACTTATTATTAGTCTTATGTGTAAAAACAGGGTTCTGAGGAAGCGTAGATGTGGTTTGAGACACTTCTAAAATTTTAATATAATTTTGTATGAAACTCAATAAATCGTCAAACGTAGGTATTTCACGAGTATTTTGTAATTCGAAACGTTTACGTGTATCATTATCTAAGGTACGAGAAGCTAAATAAAATAATAGAAACTCAGTTTCATCTTGAATTTTTAAAGCGCGAAGTGCATGTACCGACTCATACAATGTATTAGTTAACTTATTAAGCCCTTCTAAGGAGGGTTTAGTCAACGGAGTGAGTTTGTATAAGTTGTCTAAATAAGCGGTAGCGAGAACTCGCTTATTATCGTATTTTTCCGTGAGCGCACTAAAAACTATTTCGTAATTGGCTGCTGTTAATGGAACACCCTTTGCGATAGTCAATGCAAACCCCGATAAACATGAAATTAAGTAATGGAATTTCTCAATATTTGAAAGCGATTGGTTCTCGTGAATTAACGGTAAATAGCAGTCTTTGAATGTTTGCCAGTTTTGTATATTACCGTCAAAACTTTGTATTTGTATTTTTGGTAATCGAACTTGTACTTGGTTGGGCGTTTTGTTTATAGGTACTGTACCTCCCGACTGATTTTCGAACGAGTCCGCAAATTCGACTACCGCAAAATACAAATCATCGAACGAGGAAACTATTTTAGTATCTAACAAACAAGTCGGTTCTAAAGACAATTTTTTCAAATTTATTTCGTGAGTTATATCTAAAAAATTTTGTCGAATTGATTCAATATGTTTATAACGAACACGAAATTTACTTAACTTTGATTGATCCTTTATCACTTCCAAAGACAGATCGTAAAGAATTTGCATTGAACGAAATTCATGTTCTCGTTTACTAATAAATGCCTTTATCTCCGCCTCCGATTTAGTTTTCTTAAGTTCTGTAGTATCGTTAGGCATGTTGATATACTTATTACAAAACTTTTATTATAAATAAAATCACTAGATGTTATTTTAATATTCGGTAATTATGTGAAAGGTACCTACTTTCTTAGACACGCGTAGGAACTGCTAATTGTCCTTGACCTTGACCTAAAATCGTACGTGTAAGATGTAGGTAAGTATAACTCAAACGTTTTATATGTAGGTAAGTATGAATTGTTTATTAAGTAAGTAATCCTATATCGACCTACGTACAAATTAATAATTATTAAATGTATGCAATAAATACATAATATTCTTAGATAGGTAGGGTCATTGCGCCTGTTTGCCGACCGCTGCCCCTATTCGTCCATTTAACCGCCCTCCTTGATATAACGCCAAAAAATAGTAAAACGGTTATACATAGGTCCTTAAAATATTTATGTATTACGACCTGAATAACTTCACAGTAAGTACATGCCTACACAGTTCACTGGAACGCGGCCATTAACTAGGATTAAGCTATGCAGTTTAAGGTACCCGGCGAAAGAGTGAAAATGTGTCAAATATTGCAGAAAAAATAGTGACGTGCCGGAACTTACGCAGTAAATAAAAAATAGTTCTATTGTGTTTCTTGGTTTGTTTACTGTTTATACATATAGCTTGCTATAAATATAGTGTGGACGAATAGTTTATTATTCTAATTTACAATAATTAATATATAAAACGAAGTGGACGAGAAAGGGTACGCCCTTTTTATTAGAAAGTCCTAATCTCGACCGGGTGGTCTATAACAGGCCCGCCCATGTCAATTAGGTTCTGTCTGATATACGAAAATGCTTGTAAGTAAACTAAATTTTATTTAGCACTATGAACTTTATGTGTACAAATATTTGCGATGGCCAATTTTCGTCCGCTTATTAGCTTTAATAAAGTGTAAACCTAATACGTTGAAATGGCCTATGGTCGGAAATCGGGCATAAAGTACAATACGTCCCAGTTTTCGACATACTCTGTTACAACAAACTAAAAGTGATTATTTTATGATACCTGTACCAAATGTTACAATATTATTAAATGAAATAATATTAAAACAATTGAATGAAAAAATATTTACGACGGCCAATTTCAGTCCGCTTATTAGATTTAATTAATAAAGTATAAATGTAAGACATTTAAATGGCATGCGGTCGAAAATTCGACATAAAATAAAAAATCCCAGTTTTCGACATACTTTGTTATTTTAGAATAAATTAAAGTGATTATTTTATGATAGTGTAATAAAATTTTACAATATTATTTTTTCAAATAATATTCAAACAGTTGAATGAATGGGCCTTACAATGTCTTACAATGGGTCTGATAAGAAGGCTCAAGGTCACCCAAAGGGCAATGGAGAGGGCTACGCTCGGAGTTTCTCTGCGTGATCATATCAGAAATGATGAGATCCGCAGGAGAACCAAGGTCACCGATATAGGCCAAAGAATTGCGAACCTTAAGTGGCAGTGGGCAGGGCACATTGCGAGGAGGACTGACGGCCATTGGGGTGGAAGGAAAAGTCCTCGACTGGCAACCACGTACTGGGGAACGCAGCTTTGGTAGGCCCCCACAAGGTGGACTGATGATCTAGTAAAGGTCGCGGGAAGCCGCTGGATGCGGTCAGCGCAGCACCAACCGGTTAGGAGATCCTTGGGGGAGGCCTATGTCCTAAAGTCTCTCGGCTGATATGATGATGATGAATGAAAAAATATGCAAGTTTAACATCATATTTTAGGGGTTAAAAAGGCAGAACGGACTAACGGGTTGTTTTCGGCCAATTTTCTTTAAATTTGTAATATTATGATGGATAATAGTAATGACCTCATTATTTGAATAGTGATTGGTGTTATTTCTTATGGTAAATGGTTGGCAGACAAGCATACGTCCTGCCTGGTGGTAATCAGCAACTGTAGCCTTAGATGCTTGCAACAGTGATCTGACACTCGCGCGCTGGCAACCCTTATCCCTTCCCCGTGGAGCTCTAGCGACCTTACTTAGCAACAGAAATACAACACCACAAAAAATTTTTGACTGTGGTCTTTTGTAATGGGGAGGTAGGTACTACCTAGAATTTGCAGCCTGAACTTGGGCTGCAAATTCTAGCGGCTAGTCTTTTGTGCCCTACCTCTACTCTATATACGGCAATATTTCGTTCGGATCTTAGAAGGTCAATCTTTTTCAGTGCATTTTTTCTAGTTTTAAAAAAATATTTACACAAACGCAAATATTATTACATATTATTATTAATTTATTTTAAAAATATGTTTTACAGAAATGTCATGATTGTGATGTAGAAAATTATGATATTTATGTTGAATAAGACTATGTCTTGTTATATTATTCGTTGTCTTTTTATAAGTTTTATAAATATTAATTGATTTGTCTGTATTATGAGATTCATACCATGTGAGTGTGTGAGTAAAGATATAAAAACCAAAATTTAAATTAAGAGAAATGCCTAATTAATACGAAAACTAATTCTGATCGCTTGTATTTTTTTTTAATTAGTTAACTATTAACAACTTTTTGTAACGAAGACTGATTTTTAGACCACAGTTATTATCTTGATTAACAATTTCATTTTAAAACATATTTTTATTCATGAAATCCATACTCAATTGATGCGGTCGAAAATAGGACAACTGGTGGACGAAAACTGAACTTTGCGGTCGGAAACTGGTAATATTGGCATTTTATTACTTATTTTAAAATATTAAAAACAACATGACTGTCACCACTGACACGTTCGCAATAATTATAAATAGACTAATATAGGAATTCATTTCAGTAGTTATTTTATAAAATTATAATAAAGAAATATTTTAATTTTATTTTCAAAGTTGATAACTCCACTAAGTGGACGATAACAGGCGTAATGACCCTATTATTACTTAGTGTTAATCCGAGCACAAATCAATAATGTTGTAGGTAAATATCTGGAGTTGAGACGACTACAAACAGATAACCAAAATAGCTAGGTAGAACACTAGACGCGGCATGAGGCGTCCGTGTTACCGGTAGGTACTTAGTTGAATCTTTTAGCTTGCAATTCTCTCATTTACTTTGAAATGTTCGGATAAACTAATCTAACTATTTGAATGTATAGGCACTTAGCTGTTTTTTTTTTATATTTATGTTTAAGATAAATACGGAGTAAATATCCGGATAGACCGTTAATATCAGTAAGTAGGTACCGGTACTTAATCCGACTCGATTGGACCACTAATAAATGTTGGATAATAGGATAGCCTCGAAGAGGAAAAGTCCTTTCGATTCTCTGCCTGAAGCCGTCTCAATTTTAAACCCTAGAATTTAAGTTTAAATAACCACTGCCAGTAGGAAAAGGTAGTTAGGATTGTAGGACTCACCAATGCTGCTTTGTACTGAAGGCTTCGGGTGCACCCATTCACTTTATCATTCGAGTAGCTTTAAAACCAAAATTCGAGACGTCCAGCACTTCGAGAAAAGTCCTTTTTCTTCATAAAACCACAAAAATCACAGAGCTACGTGTGTCTCGTAATTCGCGCGGCGGCCATCGGTTTTTTCTTGCACAGTAGCGCACTCTAGTCGGCGCTTGCGGCAATTGGCGGGAAATTTGAATTTGCCATTCGGTATGTGTTTCAAAGGGTAGGAAAGGGAAACTTACTAGCAGTGATGTCGTAACAATTATTGATCACTCAGAGCCGGCTTGGGTCGCCGCAATCAGTCAGCGGCCGCCACGCCCTGGGACGGCTCTGTGCATATTGTATGAGTTCACACGAACTTAACACAGATTTATTATACCGAAGTTTACAATTAGTTAGTACGACTCCTTACTAACTTGAGACTTCAATTGATATAGGTACTTACCCTATATGCGCTAAATACTCGCTGCAAAAAGTACTACTTAGGAGAGCCTTAGGTACATCAAGAAGTACTTAGTAGGTTGCAAAAAATACAGAAAGTGTTTTTTTTTTGTTTGCCACCTAGTTTGTTTAAACTTTCTCAAAATCAATCCAAGGAAGCGAACGAATGAAGTTTTAAAAAAATCTGGGATTAGATACGTGTTCCTGAAAGGTAACGTACTCGTCATATTGTACGATTTTGAAATTCATTTCGCTCACATCTCAACGCAATCCAATAACAATTAAAACATTTGATTTTTTTATATGAATTCTAAATATGTAAAAGTACCTAACCCATAGTTTAGACCCATAATTGTAGGGTCCTCTGGGTAGGTAACACCGCCTTTCTTATTTCTGCCGTAAAGCAGTTTGATGTGTTTCAGATTGAATGTAAAGGTACCTCGTGTAATTACTGGGCATGGAAGGCATAGCATAACTTAACACCAAGTGGGCCGCCCCAGCTTGTTTGCCATCACCTAATATAAAAAATATGTAGATAAACCCTTAGAAACCTTGCAATAAGTAAATAAAAATGTCAAAATTAACGCTGAAAAATGCACTGAAAAAAATCGACTTGCCTCAGGCGGGACTCGAACCCGCACCTTCCACAATCCGGGTGGAAGCGTTGACCAATTTCGCCACCGAGGCACTGCTTTTCGCTGTCGAAATTTGTCAGTGCTTGGTGCTTATGTTTTTATGGTAAACATCGTTTCATCAAATCTTTGAAATTTGCACTTCCAAGACCCGAACGAAATATTTTTGCAAATATTTGACGCCCAGCTAAGATGAAACTACCTTACATTATGGAATAATTTTATTTTTGCGTTTACAAACGCGTAAATATAATACTAGAAAAATTTTCAGTGCATTTTTCTAGTATTATATTTACGCGTTTGTAAACGCAAAAATAAAATTATTCTATTAACGCTGAAATTATATAAGAGGAGTCAAACCAACTTAAAACATCCATGGGTATTGTACCCACGTTGTGAATAAGCAAACATTATTATCAGCTGCAACTACACAGCCAAATAAGTTCATCATCGAATTTTCAAACGCTTCGTAACTTCAAACACCGTAATTAAAACGGTATACAACAGATCACGCATGGCTGGCCGACAGTCTGCTGTTTCAGATACGAGGATTATAATAAAACAATAACGATCAATTGACGCTCGAGCGATTCCTTTGTTGAGCGAGAGAGATGGGACTTGCAAAGCTACCATCCGATTCATACCGATATAAGCACTCGATTTTAACGAATTTTTACGGAAGAAACCGTACCAAAGTCAAGTTGAAATGAAATCTATTATTATAATTACCGTGTCACGATGTTTGCCGGGATGAACTTCGAAATTAACAATTCAATTTTAACTTTTTTTTTTACGTGTTTTGTTCCAATTTGAGAGATAGGATAGTTTTTATCTTGATAAGTAGTCCTCATTTTTTACTGCAAATTGAATGATATAGGACAGTAGTATCTTCTGACAGCACCTAAGACCAAAATACAGTCCCAGCGGACTAGGATAAATAACCAAAACAAAACCTATTACTTGCCAATGCCAATACTACTTATAAATCAATTATCATAATGGAAAAGTAGCTAGTGTAATTACTGGTCATGGAAAGCATTTATCATCTTAGTGCCAGAATGGCAACGCACTTGCAATGATTTTCCCTTAATATTGCAAGTGCCTATAGGCGACGGTAACCACTTAGCACCAGAGGCCTTAGTATGAGTTTTGATAGTTTTCGAGCTCGATCAAACGTATCGTCTTTCTTCATACATTGGCCACTGTTTCTGATAGTTTACGCTAGGGGCGCTAGTGGGCAATGTATGAAAAGAGACGATACGTTTGATCGAGCTCGAAAACTAACAAACTCGTACTAAGGCCTCAGGTGAACCGCAAGCTTGTTTACCCTCTCGTAATAATAAAAAATACTTAAAAGATTAAACGTGAGTCACACAAACGTACGTAGGTATAATTGAATTGTGAAATGTTGATAAATCATTTATATAAAATCAATTTACAGTATTTTTAAGGTATTTGATGCTTCATTATCGAGAGCTTGATTATTCGAACATCATATTCGATTCTATTGTACGTTTAACGCCCATCCCTAGTGTTTAATAAGAGAGGAATGCGTACATTAAACCTCTGGTATTTCACGGCACTTTTGTTTAAATAATAAATTGGATTTCAATAAACGGTGCTTCTCCAAGGAATGTGCACAGCGATTATTAAATATTTTTAGAACCTCTTTAGGGGGATTTTTTTCGTTATTAAAACGTCTAGCGAATGAGTGGAAACTATTTTGTGCGAGGATTTTTATGATAAACTGTAGATTAGATGAAGTTTGATATGCAAAGTGAACTATTCAGCGAAATCTTGTTTAGTGAAAAGTTTTACGTAAATTACCTTTGAAGTGCTTCGTTATATTTTTTCGTGTATTATTTTTTTGATAAAAATATTTATAAAATTACATGTAGTAGGTATCATTCGGTGACTACCTATTAACTATTCCCTACCCTGCGTAGCGTTGATAATCTTACTCAATGTTATTACACTACGAGATAAGGCATAGGAAAAAAGACATATTAAAATTAAAGAATAGTAGGTATGGACTACTAAAACAGTCAAATCTATCAAAGCATAATCGAATTGCTATTCATGACGGGGTGCTGGTTCCGACGATGATGTATGGAAATGAGAGTTGGGTATGGTAGAAAAGACACGGAAACAGAATAAATGCGGTTGAATTGAGAGCCTTAAGGAGCATGACTGTGGTAAAGTTGAATAACAGCTTAAATTAAAGCAAAAAAGGCTTTAATCTAAGGATAACAGGTTATACAATGATGTGAAAGAGGCAAGGAGCTTTTCTATAGGTAATATAAGCTCCTTGGAAAGAGGTGTGGTTTGAAAGAAGAGTGACAAGAATTGAAACAAATCTCTTTAACTCTTTTCTTTCAAAATAATTAGCTTAAATAGTCATGTAGAAAGGACGAGTTAAAGTAAATTGACGAAAACGATACACCTATAAATCGGAAGTGAGATGCAGGATCGGGAGAAAAAGTGAAGAAAATTAAAGAAGAGCCAGGTCAAAAGTACTCGATTATATTTATTATAACTATTTAGTTTGTGAGGATGTTGTAGTTTCTGATGCTGTTTCATATCCAGCATAAAATAATACTAATAATTTAAATAGAATGATAAGAAATATTGAAGATTTAGTACGTAATGATTTTGATTTCACATCAAAGGTGGAGGCGGAGCTACATTCGGAACTTTGTTTATGCTATTATTATGACGATAGCTTTGATAAGATGGCATTAGCTAACCAGGCAGATTTAAAACAAGCCCTACCAGCAACCGAAATGACCAATAATATTTACCCTCTGAATGAACACTGGATCAATATGAATGCAATCCACCAAACTTGAAATAACGGCCAGTTGTCCCAAGTTTTTTTACAATTTTGCAAAAAGTACCTATAAAAGTCAACTTAATTCATAGCAATGGGTTTTTCCATTTTTAATTACTTATAAATAGGTATGTATATGTTTTGTTTTGCATGTATACTTTTTGATACCTCTGTGTCTTTATTAGATACTTTTCTATTTTTTGATTGATATCCGCACTGGTATTGTCTGCACTGCACTTTTTGTATGGTTTGTAAAATTTTCTCATTAAATCTTTATATTTCATACATCTAGTTTCCCTTTAACTCCGTGACAATATGTTATTTTTTACGACTCTGTGAAAAGTGCGATTTGGTGCAACCGGTCGTAAAAGTAGTTAAAAACATTCACAAATTTTCACGTAATAAATAAGTATTGGCTTTAATTATAACATTATTGAGTTATCAAGCATCTGTGAAGTAGACTTACTCTCGGCCTCTCGTTTAATCCTGATTCGAGTATCGTGAGTAATCATTTTTTAAAAGAAAATAATTGAGTTGGCGAAGCTGCAATTGAATTGTCAAGTTAATCTGCTCTCACAATTGAATCCTCCCATGATAATAAACGGTACAACGTATTCTTGCGCGAGTTAAATTATAAGACCAGTAATTTAATGACGAGTTTATAAAAACGTTATGGGTTTTTAAATACTTTTCGGTATTTGTGATCAAAATAATTTCGTTGTAATATGTTAAAATTATTTTAATTTGACGATGTCATTCAATATTATGCAATAAGTTTTAACAACGTTATTGTGAACTGACGTTTAACGATTAAGTTATACTAGAAAAAAATTACTGAAAAAAATCGACCTGCCTCAGGCGGGAACGTTATTTTTATTTTACGAACGTGGATAAGCCATGACCGTAGGTAGACATACATGCACATTGTCCCTGTAAGTATGTGATCAGTCATTGTAGAATCTGCCTGAACCCGACCCGATAAGTTTTTTAGTAAGTATAAAAACGGGTGCGCATTTTCTTACATAACTTTTCAATTCCTATCACTGGAGGTCCGAAAATATTTCTCATACCTTTTAAAACCATAATGATCATTCTTCATAACAAATCATTCTTCATAACTTCATAAAACATAATCATTGAAATTCATAATATCATTAATCATACATTTTTGGGCGAGTCTAGTGTTTTATGTACCTACATGGCTGGGTGATGGGTAGATTAATTAGGGTTATTTTTTTTTATGATCAGGTGGAGTGCACTGGTTGTGTAAGCAACAAGGTAGTAACAGTATTAATAAAAATATTATGTTCACTAACTGTTATGAGCTCCGTTGGTAGTAATAAAAATGTATGAATAAAAAAAGTATAAAAAATAAAATTATGAAGAGTGATTATTATGAACACAAATCGATAGTAAGACAAAGAATAGGATTTAGAATATTATGTGAGCTAATATGGACCCATAAAAAACGTAACTATTCCAGTTTTGTTTGGGAGGCGAACATTTCGCTTTGGAATACGGAATTCGCTAAGAGCGCTATTCACGTTTCCTATACAAACTTATATGGGTATTTTGTTCGACCCTGTGACTTATCAGCGTCCGCTAAGGTAGGTAACTAGTCGGATTTTGTTAAGGACCATGAATACTACCCGATGAGATGAGTCGAATTCCTTAAAAGTATGCTAAGGTTGTTTTAGCAAAACAAGATTTACTATAAAGAAGGAATCTTTGCATATACAAAAATGCACGAAGATCTTCCTAAAAAGTTACAAGAATATTTAGAAACTTTTTTGTCTTGTTCCCCGCGTCATTCGTCCAAGCCCCCATTTACAAAAAAAAACTAGTTTATGAGTAATCCCCGGAATAATCTGAAAATGGTTACCTACCTACATTATTTTTAGAGAATTAGCTAGGTCGATGAGAATTAAAACACTTTCTTTTCACGCTTTATCTTCATATAATATAAAAAAGGAGAAAATAAATTCAATTGATAAAATAAATAACTGTACTGTTCATTAATCAATTTTTAAATAAACTTATTTTACACTTAAATACACTAATTTTACACTTTCTATGAACACAAAATAACATAGATGTGTCTTATAGATTGTAAGTCCTGACCCCATAAACTAGTAAACGAGATGAATGAATTTGAATTTTCAAATCGACGAACCTTTTCATTCCAAATACCTTCAATTTTTGTACGATTTAAGATGATTATGGAATAATTACAGTAAGTACCGTACAATACATCGGGAGCTGTTGCAAAAAACCAATTTCGTTTCCCCCTGGCTCGGCAGCAATGGGCGTCACCAAATCACTTTGTTAATAAATTCAAATTTATTCGTTGATCAGCCTCTCGTCTCCGCTAACGCGTTTAAAAAGTGATTAGAACTTAGATTGACACAATATGAACTTTTTGTCCCCAAACAGCGCCGTAATCAAGGGAGATTACTCAATTTTCATGGATTCGCAGCGGCTCGCTAAATAGATTGTATCGTTGACTGTTTTCGCGAATGTTTACTTGGATAATTAAGTTCAATGATTGCAAAGAATGGAAACGGGACGTTTTAGTTTAGCATGTAGGTAATATCTATCCTGACTATCAGTTTTTATTTGTTGGTTGACTGAATAGAAGGTTAAGTTACTTCTGGTTACTTTAGGGTTTGTTGTCCCTTTTTAACCGACTTCAAAAAAGGAGGTTCTAATTTCGTGTTCATCTTTTTTTAAGGTATATTCCCCGATTACACGAAGACGCCTAGGCCGATTTCGAAATTCTTCTTTTGTTTGAAAGGGTGCTTACTTTCCGAATGGTCACATGAATCAGTTCAGAAGTTTTTTTTAGAATCGTGATAAAACGCAGTCTAAATATATATAACTCAAAGGTGACTGACTGACTGAGTGACATAGTGATCTCTCAACGCACAGCCCAAACCACTGGACGGATCGGGCTGAAATTTGGCATGCAGGTAGATGATTTTTTAAAAATTCCACCCCTAAGGGAGTAAAAGTCCACGCGGACAAAGTCGCGGGCGGAAGCTAGTCGTATTATAAATTTTTCCAACTATTATGCATCGATTACTTCTCTTCTTCGGCCTGATGCTAATTTATTTGAAGTCGGTGAAATATGTTACCACATTGCTGTAGGTGTCGGCATAATTTTATGGACGACCGCCTGCCTACATCAACCCTCCATCCATAACATTGGTATGCTATAACTAGATTAGATCTAATTTCGAAAGTAACACTGATCAAATTCTTTAATTTTATAAAATTTCGCAACCTTTTTTATGTGATTTCTAAGTGATTTCGTTACAGAATAGGTATCATCGTCGTTGTGTCGTCATCCTTGATATACCTATTACCTATATTGATACGATGATATTTCCAGTAATTATAAATCTATGGATAGAACCATTTGCGTAAGACTACTCGACAGTATGATGTGTCATACAAAAAGAAATGCTTTTTATGATGCGACGAGTCGCACGCACGACTTATTCTTAGATTTTAATATTCACTTTGTTTCTCTCCGATTTCTCTATCGAACAATATTATCTGGGAGACGTTCGTATTTTCTTCGACCACAAATGCCCATAGAAATTTTTATGCGCACATGAGATCTTAAGATCTATTTATGTTAAGTGTTAAAGATATTACAAAAAGCTCTCTATCGCACCCAAGTCGGTTTCAGACGTTATATTTACATCGAGAATCAAGATTAAATTTACATTGTAGCTTTTACGGGGCATGCTCCACGTCTGTTATGGTAAGGTATTCATGAGAGCAAACGTTTAGTTCGCGGCTATTCTTGAAGCGTTGTTCAAGTTAATTAATTTATGATTTATAATGTTGATAAAGTCAAAGATGTAAATCATTAGATAAGCTAATATCTAAAAGTACCTATTATATAAAAAGGTATTCTCATGCATCAGAAGTTGATTATTACTTTAGTACTATGTAATTTTTTTTTAAACTGTTACTGTACGGTACTGGCGTAGTGCATAAGGGCGTAGTCTTCCACCCAGGAGGAACCGGTTCGAACCACGCCACGTACCAATGTGTTTTCAAATTTTGAATTCATGTGTACGTTTAATCGAGGCTTTTACGGTGAAGGAAAACATCGTGAGGAAACCTGCTCACACATCTTAGGTTGTGTAAAGTCGACCAACCCACACTTGGCCAGCGTGGTTGGCTAAGGCCTAATCGCTCCTAATGCGGGGTAGGCTCAAGCCTTCGGTGGCGACATTACATGAGCTATTGATGATGATGACTAAGTCAAATTAACGCTAGCGCTTGTGTAGTAGGTAATAGTTGCCACCCTTATACAAGATTGATTATTATGATATGACATTTAGTATAGTGGTAAAGTGTTAATCTACTTCGAATGTTGACTGTACCACAACCACACCACAAGGCAGCGACAACAAGCAGACAAGCAGTGGTTTTGCGTTGTGGTTACTACGCTTGTCGTTTGTATTTGCGAGGCTGTTAACTGGTAGTGCGGGATGATGCTGGTGGTTGCGTCGTGTTACTATAACTACCCACTAATGTCTTTCTCCTACTCTGCTTCAATTTATTTGGGGTCAGTGCATATTGACAATACTGCTATAGATTTTGTCATTTGATTTTTACGGCCGGCCGCCAGCCTGACCACTAGTGCCTTACAAAGTACGGAGCAAATCGAGTTGAAAAATTTTCTGTCACCCATCCAAGTAGCGACCGCACACTTGGTAGCTTACATTTTGTGATCGGTACGAAAATGCACGTCCGCGGCTCCATTGACATCCTTACTATACCCAATAATATGGGATACCTACTAGTCTTTTACTTTCTTGTATTCTATTATGATGAACTCAACTCTAAGAAATTAGAAATCTAATAACATGTGACAATTTTTTCTTGTTTAGCAACAAAGCGATATTCGAAAGGTCACCGCTAAAAATAAAGCCGCAGCCTCTCTCCCAGAGGGCTCAACGTAAAGCGAAGCCGGAACGCGGAATCACCCGCGTTCTAACTTATGTTAATTACATTTGGAATAATCCGCCCAAAGCATAATGCACAAAAGTCAAGACATTTGAAATATCTCAAGGCGTTTTAATAAAGCTATTAGCATTCATAAATAGAAAACAATCTAATAATTACTGGTTTATATTCTGCATGTCGTTATTCAGGGAAGGGAAGTCGCTATTGTGAAATAACTTTACGATGTCATAAATTCTTGCAGCCGTTAATAGCTTTATTGTATAATAATAATAATTGTACTCTGTGTTGGTGTATCAAGGATACAGCGCTTTCATCATTATTTTGAATTTTAGAGATAATTTTATATCTTCAAAGTAAAATTATTTCGCCACTCTTAATAACTACATTAAAATCATCTGGTACAGCTTTACAGTTCTGTTATTAATAAGCCTTTTCCGTGAATAAATAAACAAATAGAAATTAATTAATTTACTAACGGTAAGCATAAATTGAGATATTCCGACGTATAACATTTATAGGAATATATTTATAAAACACCTATACAGGATAGAAAAAAATATGAGCCCTGGAGGGGCCCATATTCTTGCCCTTAAATCTTGAAAATAAATAGCTCAATTGACTAAAGGAAACATTCCTTTATTTTCAAAATGGGAATCGAACCAACTAAAAAATCACAAAAAAATAACCGTAGCCATTTTACTTTACATATCAATTCAGTCGATGTTACCGATAAATTTTCTCTAAGAAACACAGGGTCTTAGAAATGAAAAAAACATTATGCATTATGATACACTTGTTAACAATAATAAATTTTTGCCGGATTCAAAACAAATTAAAGTAGGTAATAGTAATCAACACAATAATAATTGCACATTAATTAAATACATTTCCAAGATGACTGACGAACCCTTTCAATGATGGGTTCAGTGTTTAATTATTTCCTCGGATTTAATAATAGGCTCGGACCTTCTTACTCGACACTATAGTACCTATTGTCCAGCGCACACCCTTCGACATTATTATGCGAGATGAGTAAGCAAATTAAGGGTAAATTTAGAATAAAGCAAATATTTAAATCGCAATAAAATACCAAAGAAAACTTAAAAAATGTCCTATTATCCCTACATTTTACTCTAGATAGATGTATCATATAATAACAATGAAGAAAAATATAAGAAAAATTTAAAAAATATAAACCGGCGAATTCCCATTTCCTGTAATGTACATTAGCTTGAAATCAATAAATTTATATTGAATTTCAGTAAAAAAAATAAAAAATAGTTAGGTACTGTGTTGTAGTTTTAATAATTACATAGGTAGGTACTGATATTTATGATTTTTTTAAATTAACAAAAAGAAGAATAAGGAAATTAAATTAATGGTTTTACACTTCTGAAAAGTTGGCATTATGGTAGGTATGCACACATCCCGCATTATCCGATTTGAAAGATCGGATCGGTCGTTTGTTATGAATTATGTGGAGGGTTCTGTAAGGAATAGTTCTCTGGGGATCTGTTGTGCCGTCAGTCAATTTAACGGCCATCTCTGAGTTACCGCGGCTGCGGCGGGGCCGGACGAACCGAGTTTCTCCTCAGTGACCGCGACGAAGTGTTGGTTCTGACACCTTGCCCTTTGGTCCAAGTAAAAGAAAATTATTTATTATTTTTTGACGTGACAACGTCTTATAATTCGATAGATCCGGCTGCACGCACGAAAAAACATGACGTCATGCGGCGTTACCTCGCTCTGAATCTAATTCTCTAATTTGAATTTGGAATTATGTTCTTTAAAATTTAAACTTTCAATGATACCAAAACCAGCCAGATACAAATAGTATAGCCAAAGAGATTTTATTACAAGTTTATTCATACTATAATGCGAAAAAACTTTTTCCCCAACCTAATATTTTGTGATTTGTCTTTTGACTCTTAAAACTAAGATTCTCAAACAAATCTTTTCCTCATACTAGAATCACAAAGTAACAGCAAGAAATTAATAATCCAATTATTGTATTACATCACTGACACGCTATTAGATTGCCAACATGAAATGCTGGCCATTGCATTGTTTTGCATATTGCGTGACGCGAAACGGTATAATTTATTCCGCTGACACTTTTGACACGTTACCGATTACCATAATCTTTTTCTAGGATTAGGTTTATAAGATTTTATATAATGACAATTTTATTATGTCGGGCAAGTTTTGCTTGGTATTCTAAACATAGACAATGACAAATAGTTATGACCATAGAACTGTGCACATAAAAATACTCTTATATCTTATGTTAAGTGGAAAAAATAAGTGTTTTTTATTTTGAACCTCTTTTAGAATAAATTGGTATATAATGTTTTTGTTCGAAGTCCATCGGTAGCTAAGATTTTTTCCCATATTTCATAAATAAATACAACTTAAAATGAAGTACTGCTTGGCCAAGCCATAAGTCATCAATCCGGACTAGTGGTAGTTGAAAGGAGCATGAAGGAGTGTGTGTTGAAAGCTCCGGGTAAGGTAGGACACCCCATTGAAGCGCCTCAAAGTTTCCTCGGCGGCTTTCGCAATATGTGATTGTAACAGAGTCGGTATCATCAGCTTATAGAGCTTCGAAATACGGTCGAAAATTGAGATGAAAAAAGTTTGGCTACTCTGCCGACTAACCACTTAGTTCTGCTGTCGTTATGAAGAGATCATGACTGTGTCACCATTGACCTCCTCAAACATCAATCAACAACCAATCGGTCTTCCATGAGGAAGCGATTTATGACTCGTGGTCCCACCAATTTTGTCCCACTATTACTCGTGGTCCCACCAATCTTCAACACTAGGACTTGTGGTCCCACTGCTTAGTGGGACCACCAGTCTCAATAATGAAGTAGTGTTCGTGGTCCCACTACTATAATTAAATTGAAAAAATAAATAAATGAAAATTAGTTTTTTTTATTTACTTATTTTATATATATTTTTTAATTTTCATTTATTTTTTTGATTTCCTTCTATGTGACGGGGTGGGACTACGAGTCATGAATCTTAAATGCCACCTTCAGTGGCACTTTTAGTGGGACCACGAACCCTATCTTGGCTACGAGTCCGATGGGACAAAATTGGTGGGACCACGAGTCAAAAGTCGAGGAAGCTAGGGACGGTCGCTCAAAATTCTACTACCTACTTCTATTGTATTACCAAACTCGCTACCGCCGCCGCTTTTGGCTTGATCCTATCAAACAAAATGTCTTTAGAAATCTCGTAGAAACTATTCCAAAAAGGGACGACATTGATATCGTTAATTAAATCCCTTTGTTAGACACGACTCGTTAAATTGATAAACCGAATCAAAACAAAGGTTCAACTTAGCAATTTCTTTGAAAACTATTCCAGGAATATTTGTTATTGCATTCTTAATAAATACCGTTATACTGAATTAAATTCCAAATCAAGCACTCGTAATTTGTTTTATTCACTACTATTCAAGTTTTGGGACAAATTGGAGTTATAGAATATTATAAATATTTAATAATTATAACAATATTTTAATATGATATTATATTTAATAATACTTTAATAAAATACTTAGTGGCATGCATTGACATGATAGAAGATAGACACAAGAATCTGACTATTTTATCAATTCTTAAATAATAGAAATTCTCGAAACAAAACAATGCTGTCTTAGGTCCGTATTACAGAATGACACTCAGAAGTCAAACATGTCTTGAGAATCGTCTGTCACTTTCTATCACGCGAGATAGAGACGAAGGAACTTATTCTATAATACGAACGTAATGCCCGTATTATAGAACGCGTCTCAAGAAGCATTTGAACTCCAATCACGTAAAACTAGTTTTGAGTGGAAATCTCTACTTAATGCTCGCCTTATTATAGAACAAATTTTAAGAGTCAATCAGCTGAAACTAGAATCGAATAAAGATAGTTGACCGACCTTTTAAGTAATAAAATTGCATACTTAGTCAAAAACATTGTTTTTCAAACGGTAATTACACGGAACAAAGTTAAAAGTTAAGGAAAGTGTTTAATATAGTTAGAAGCCTTAAAATTAGTGCCCACCCTCCGTTATTATGACTGAAAAGTTTTGCGGGCTATAAGTTGAGTCTACCGCGAAGTTAACTTAGCATAATAAATTCAATCTTTTTTCGTTTACACCGAAATAAAAGACCTTTCCAGAAACCGCGAGAGTACCTACTTCGGTTCAACTTGATTAATACAGAAATATATATCTATAAGAAGGTTAATTTAATAATTTTATAATTTAAGCTTTTATCCGCGACTTCATCCGCGTGGAATAGTTATTTTGGGCAACAGTTTTTGGACTTTAAATTTCCATGCGACCTTTTATTTCAAAAAGCTAGTACAAATATTTATTTATTTCTATCAAGTGCCTAAGTTCAAAGTTTTATCGTTTTATCTTAGACAATGACGAACTTCCGTGCAAACAAAAATCACTATATTTTAACTACTTGAAGCCTTTTTTTCGCAATGAAAGTTAACCTCTATCCTTTCCCAACGTGTAATCAATATTTGTACCAAATTTTATCAAAATCGGAGGCGTGAAAACGTGACTTTGTTTGGACTTTCAATGGCGATAGTCTGTGATAAGATGGTTGATAACTATGAGAGAGTGGACTGTAATGTGGTTGTGTGTGACGACGGAAACACGACAATTTCTCAGCCAAGAGTTTGTTACGTTTAGATAGGGCGCGCACTGACAATAAATTAATATCAAAAGCCAATACACTAATACCATTAATTAATACGTCATAAAAAAGAATACAAAATATATACTTCTAAAGAGATCTGGCGTCACCAGCCAGTCGCCAACAATGGTTGCCAGGCGGACTTGAAAATCGGCGAATCGTAAACTCCATTTAATTTTGCTGTCACTGAACAAATATTATTAATCTTTTGTCTAAAAAGAATCCATTTACAAATCACGCCCTGAGTGCTTCTGAATAATAAATTAAAATTCTAATTAAGTCGCTAGCACATTTCGGAAGCTCAAGTACCTTCAATATTAATGTTTACAACGCGAGTCTGATTTGAAGTCGCTACAGATTTAATCAGCCCGCGGCGCTTATGCTAATGTATGGCGAATGAATGGATTTACCCCCGTGCAAATTAGGTTGAGTTAGCACCTGGTTTGTAATGAAACGATGTTGATGATGTTTTAATGATGAGCTTTTTGTGATGCGCGGAAATGCAAATAAAAGTGATTAAGAAAGTCTACTCAATACGTAAAGGTTTAACGATAAGGCGATGCGTAAAGAAGTAATTTAATTTGATTAGGTATGTATTAATAAATCTGATTAATTTTCAATAATTGGTGTGTGACAGTGAAATCGCTCGCAAACTACTGAGACTATTTTCATAAAACTTTATTAAACTTGTCCGCCCGGCGCCTCAATTCTCAATTCTGCACTGGACAAATCTTCGGCTTGTCCCCCCTAGATTGGGCCTTGGACAGACCTACAAAAACACCTATAATATTTACTGATACATTGTAGGTATATTGTTTTGTGTTTTCCGTAATTTACTCACAAACTCACCTACTGCCAAAAGTGGCTTCTTTTATTTGCGGGTTTTATGAGTAAATCACAGAATTAATAGAAGTGTACAGTGGTAGTAGTAGTATACGGTCCGCCTGATCACCCCGGTGACGCAGATAATGTCATAAGAGACAACCTGCTATATTAGTCAAAAAAAGCCTACAGACTTTCAAGTGTTTGGAATATTGCATGTGTCGCCAGAGTGCTGCCAGCCTTTACTCCATCCCCTACTGCGTGAAACCTCATTCACCGACAGAGACACAACACTACGAAAATATATCTAGTTATTTGACTGTGGTTGAAAAAAATGATTGGCAATTAATAACAAAATTTCGAGTACCTAGTCACTACATAGTATAAAACAAAGTCGCTATCCGCCGTCTGTCTGTCCCTATGTATGCTTAGATCTTTAAAACTACGCAACAGATTTTGATGCGGTTTTTTTTAATATATAGAGTGATTCATAAGGAAGGTTTATATGTATAATACATGCATATTTACATAAGCATTGCACCCGTGCGAAGCCGGGGCGGGTCGCTAGTTACTAAACATTTTAGACACTTTGTGACTACTAAACTCTGTAGCTACTGTTGCTAAACTATTTTAGTTGATTTTATTTAGATACTATAGCTAAATGTTAAGTAACGGTTGAAAATAGCTAAACTAGTTTGGTAATTCACAACCAAATATTTGGTTGAAAAAAGCTTAACTAAATTTAAAGATTAGCAATGACAAGCTAAACTCTTCAGTAAAAAGTTTACGGTCTAGCGGTTTAGCGAAATATTTATGTACGGGTTGCTAAATAAAATTTTACTAAATTTGCTTTGTGTCCACAGCTAAACCTATTTAGCTGATGTTGTTAAACTTTGGATATTAATTACTAAAGTGTAGCCACACAAGTATATTCAGCAAAATTTTAAGATTTAAATACATATAGCGCAAAGGAAAAGAGTATTTTTGCAAATATTTTTATCAGAATTTTCATGGATTGGTAGGTTGTTTGTGATAACCTACTTTTGTTGTTATTGTGCGTGCACTAAAGTAAAAAAATTAGTAATAGTAATGAAAATATTTTTTTTATGTTACAAAATGGCAAACATGCTTGCGGCCCACCTGATGTTAAGTGGTCACCGCCGCCTATAGACACTTGCAATATTAAGGGTAAATCACTTAACACCGCAAGTGCGTTTGCCATCCTGGGGAACTAAAATGATATGCCCTCCATGCCCAGTAATTACACTGGCTACCTTTCTCTTCAATCCGAAACACAGCGAACTGCTTCACGGCAGAAATAAGAAAGGCAGTGGTACCTACCCAGACGACCCCACATATGGGAAATATTTACAAGTATTAACCATAATAACCATTTCTTTCTTTCTTTTCGATTTATTAGAATATTTTATATAGAATAGAGAATGATTTCAGTGGTTATCATTAATTGGTCTGCCTTTTCAATATTTGCGGTTGAAATTGAGCAGAAATTAATTAAAACAGCTTTGTGTTTTAGACGAAGGATATTGAACCTTCGAGCTATCAAGTTACATTTAAATAATTAATATTACTAGTCGAATAATAACGAACTAAATTTATATACATTGAAAGGAATACCTATGTTGTAATTATAAAAGGTTCACTATTATCTCGTCCCGGAGAAGGCTTCTTACTAAACTTGATTCTATAATAGTTTCTTTCTTGTATATTTTCTTCCCTTATTTCTCCTTCGTGTTCATGGAAAATAAGTTGAGTGATCAATAAAATTGACAGGAAATAAAGCTACTATTATACGGTAAATTCTTAATATTTTGAAGGTAGATTATAGATGAAGGTAGATATTTGGAAAGACTGGAAAGTTCGGTATTGGACATCAGTATTTGACATTTTGAAACCGTTCAATGATTCGGATTTTATTTTTCTCTGAGCCCGAGCCGAGATGGCCAGTATCGGGTTTTTAGGAGGTGACCTCGCTCCAGGGCTTTCAAGTCAGAAGTTAGTACCTGATGCAGCCTCTAACAGACATCGACTTTGGTTAGGAACAGGAGAGGAGGAAAATGCTTCAGTACATATCTGTACCGGCTATCAGCGCGACGAATGTAGATCGGTCGTAGTTCGCTTATTCTACAATGGCGATGTGAGTTTAATTTTTACCTAAGTTAACTACGATTCAATTAAATTAGCTGTATTAGAAGTGCGTATTTTTAGCTAGTGTTGTATGTAGTGTTCTTAAGAGAAGGGATTAGGCAAAAAACTTCTAAAGGGGCCTATGTGACGAATAAACAGTTGTCATGAACACCAGCCTCTTGCGACTTGTTTTTTTTTTACGGAGAAGAACGATTGAAAAAGTATTGTTCACTCATCCGACTACATACTTGGTGATTGTTTCATAGAACGCATGACAGAGCAACTATAATATTTTAGACTTTCAATAATCCCTGTTACACGTAGGCTAAATGACGAAGTGTATTTAATCAGAATTGAATTGCTTATGAATGAGGTTCATAGTAGGTTAGCATCTTAAGTTGCCTTAAAATAATTACCAAATGATGTGGAGTAAGGACGGTAGGTACCCTTGACCAGTGACCGTCCCCTGTCTTAAGGGTCCAACCACGATCCAACAAATTAGTTCATCTCACTTGAGATTTGAGGTTCCTTACAAATCGAGTAGAAAATAATTGGATTACACTCAAATAGAATAGGGCTTTAAACTCAATGAATATCTATGGCTATAATTGATTACTAAGTAAAATGATAAATAATTATTTTGCCAATAATTTTTAGATTAGTACGTGACAAACGAAGTTTTTACCCATTTTTAAGCATATTGCGCTCACCGGTTTTGCTTAATTATGGTTCATAGAGATAGAGAAGAATTAAATTTATGTATAAGTCACACAGTGATGATGGAATAAAGGAAATAACACTTTTTGCCGACTAATCACCGACTACTTAGTTTCCTTAATTTTTTAATTAAAATCCATAAATTTATCATAATTCAGTTTTGAGCATTCTTTGTTATTTCTCCTGCTTCTAGAATTGTATCATACTTAGGGGTCTCTCATTCTCTCATTTTAAATGTTTCATGCCGTTCTGGCGGAATGTTCAATAACGCAGTTATGTAGGTAAAGTTTTCTCTCAATAAATTTTGTTTTGTATGTAGACGTCTCCTTTTGGTACCTTATGTACAGACAACACCGAATACGTCTCAACTAAATACAACAATCTAAAGGGCTGACCGACGTTACAAACCGTCTTCCAAGAGAAGCCAACCCTTTGTAGGCAAGTCTTAGAGATTCTGACTTCACCCCGTGAGTAATAGAAGCTTGCTCGACGTCTGCGGTCAAAACCGAGCGTGTACTAATTATGGTTACGGCGGATTTGGAAGGCGTTTAATTAGGAAACTTATTGTTTGTTAGCGCTGCGGTCATGCGTTCTTCCCAACGATCACGAATGCTAAGCTGCCAAGAGTTTGGTCGGTGCTCGGATGGGTGACCGAAAAATTTTCGACTCGATTTTCCTAAGTGCTTCGTCGGCACGATAAGCTGGTGGTTCCGGGTGCTGTTGAAAGATAGCAGTCGTTCCCAAGGAGGGTTCATGTCAGGCTCAAGGCCGTAAAATGAAATGCCAAAACCAATAGCCGTATTGTTGATACTAACAATTCATGCTGCACCGACCCCAAGTAAAAGCAGGATGAGAAGGATGCAACGTATTGGTATAAAAATAATAGTTATTGGTTCAACAAGTGAGCAAAGTTATTTTTTGCTGCGAGTGCCGATATTAAATCACGAACCAACGAAGTAGTCTAGAATTGATAATAGACTAATTCATAAATAGACTACTGAGCGCACTGAGTGATTTAATGGCACGAGACAAAAAAAATCATTATTTAAGTAATGTAACTTTAAATTTTCAATAATTATTTTTAAAATAATAAACGTGTATTGCCTTGTTTATTTCACCTATAACAATGATCTCGCTGGAGAGGTGAAAAGTTGTATGTTTCACACGAGAGCAAATTTTTTTCTATCGTGCCTTTATATCACTCACTGCGCTCAGTAGTCTATTGTAGACTACTTCGCTGGTTTATCGGCATTCACAGCAAAAAATAACTTTGCTCACTTGTGTTCAGCAAATAACTATTTCGCTGTGGCGTTCTAAAAAATCTTTTGCACAAAGTAGGTAGGTACTATCGCATGCTTGAGCACCCATAAGATCAAAATCACTTACGCACTCGTAGCAAAACGCAGTAAAATGCTATAGTAAATCAGTTTAACAACGACGCGATGTGTTCAGCCCCCCGCTCCCTTCACCCCGGGTTATAGTAGGTATACCCTATGCCGCCACTGCCAAAGAGTCACTCACGCGGTGTCAGTAAACAATCCAAAATAGTATTCCTAATGAAGAGTTGGGGCCATGGCAGTCTGGACATTAGTGATTGCAAAAAGTTCCCTACCGTGCGCTGCAGCCTAGGCTAGAGCAGAACACGTTGGTTTTTAGTGGGTAATACTGAAGACTCCCACATAACTAGGTGGTAGACCCATATGTAGGGTCGTCTGGGTAGGTACCACCGCCTTTCTTATTTCTGCCGTGAAGCAGTTCGCTGTGTTTTGGATTGAAGGGAAAGGTAGCCAGTGTAATTACTGGGCATGGAGGGCTTATCATTTTAGTCCCCAGGATGGCAAACGCACTTGCAATATTAAATGATTTACACTTAATATTGCAAGTGTCTATAGGCGGCGGTGACCACTTAACATCTGGTGGGCCGCAAGCTTGTTTGCCATCTCGTAACATAAAAAAAAACTTTTGGGCAGCCCCACTGGCCCATAGTTACCCATAAAGGGTTTACCAACGAAAAAAAAGGCAGTCTGGACATTAAAATCTTAAGCCAAAACCTATAACAATATGGTTACATATTGCACTGAACTCAAATAAATTGGGACCAGAAGAAGAATTATACTAAAATAAAAATAAATAAACTTTTTTTGGTTCGAGCAACCGTTCATACGAATAGTTCAAAACATTTTTTATTTCCTTTTAAACTACATCAGAAATGATATACTGCATGGTCAAATACACGCGATTTTATTTTATAGCTGCGAGAAGTTTGCAAAGGCTTGCGCTCAGAAAATAACAAGGAATACAGGTGACAAAATAATATACTATTGAGATGCTAGAAGTGGCGGCGAGCATGCAGGAGAGCGTCTATCCGCGCTTCGTTCGACCGATCGGAGCCTTTGAAGCGTGAGTCTTAACACGATCGTTCCTCAGTGTGTTATTTGCAAAACGCTCGAAACCATTTTTTTTATTTTTCATATAATGTTTCTCTATTCCTTTTCACAGGTAGCAAGAAAGTTCCCATTAGCAGATAGCCCATAAAAAACTAGGCAGATTAATTGCTGGATATCTCTTAGTCACTACATCTGAGACCGGCCCTTAGACTTAATAGGTTACCTATTAATGGCTTACCTATGAAATTGTGGTGTTGTATGAAGTTTTTTAATGGAAAAACATTTCATCTTATTTTTTAAAATGTCTCATCAACTTCAACTGCGAAATTGGCTAACTTGATTAATAGAATTGCAATATATTCATTCATTACTGTTAACGAAAAGTCACCCATTATATTATTAAAGACAATTTGGTTTTTATTATTTATCCTTTTCTTCCGTTTGACTTTGGATGGACTAATGTTGATAATTGTTGAAACTACTCTACTAGTTTAATAATATATTCAAAAACATCAAAAACTGAGGAACATTTATTGGAGAAAATAAATCGCAGGCGTCAAAGTCGCGGGCGAAGTTTTTTACTCGACAAATTCTCCATCGATTTAAGTATAATCCTATCTAAGTAAACGAGATATTTCTACATATCAGTGGCAATAAGACTCCGAATAAAAACACTTATGCGCGCGGATTTGCTCGATATTGAATGCGATGATACTGTTACGACTTTCGATGAATTTTGTCAAGTACTCGAGAGAATCGACTGGGAGTCACTGTAGTTCCATTAACTCGTGTTTTTTTTTATTACAAAGAAGGAATGTTTAATTTTATTACAGGACTTATCTTGCTAAGTTTAGTGTAAGCTTTATCTGTACAGATTCTTCCCGAGTTCATTGTTTTAAAATAAATAGTTTTACTTGTAATGCTTGGTTCGGCTTCTGTATATTTAGAAGTTAATTACATGACGCCGTCTGACGTGGTGAGTGGTCAGTATAGCTGCCTACACATCAAGCGTTCCGGGTGCGAATCCTGGTAGCGGCAAATATTTGTGTGACAACATTATATATTTATTTAAGTTTATTTATAAAAATATCTAAAAAAATATTATGTATATAAAAAAATGTCCGTTATCTAGTATCCGTAACACGAGTTCTTAATGATACATTACCACGGCTAGATAATTGGTGCGAGCGTAGAAAAAAAAATGTAGATATCTTTTATGGGATTGTCGCATATTATTCCATTAGTTGGATCTGATTTTCATTTCGTCCCATTCGCATGTGGGCCTTTCTGTAGATGATCCTATTTTCATATGGTCATACTCCATAACGATTGCAACGACATCGAAACGATAACAGGGACAACCAGGCGGCAGTATGGCAAATGTGGATGTAAGTCTTTCTTTACTTGGATTTCTTAAATTGCATTGCATATATAAGATCTTCATAATTTGCTACTTGATTGTGGCCGGTTTCAATAATCTCAGTTAGAGATCACCCTGCCAGAGTTTGGTTGTTAAGATCAGTCTTAAAATAACATCAGTGTTATTTTTAGTAATTTAACAATAATTGCAATAGGACTTCAGTAAGCTTACTTATACTAGCTGATAGAATATTTACATTAGTATCAACTTTTTTCTGGGAAATTCATAAATCAAATTTACTGTGGCCACAGAAGGTCTCTACAGTATCACCGGAGATTTTTTAAGAATTTGAGCACTTGGCGGGTCCTCTGAGACAGAGACCGAAAATTCACCCTACAGACGGTGTAGGATGAGTTTCCCGTAGAGAGTTTATAGTCGGCAGGTATCTCTCGCAAGGGAGTATAACTGTCGTCCAGATTCTCTGTAGGGTTCGAGTCAAAAGGGAGCGGCAGATAGGTATAAGGGTGTCTCTAAGGCCCGTATTGCAAAATGACACTCAGAAATCAATCATGTCTTGAGAATCGTTTGTCACTTTCTATCATGCACAAGTAGATAGAGACGTACGACCTTCAGGAGGCCGTTGATTCTTGAGACTCATTGAATATATAAAACGAACGTATGAGCTTGGACCGCGGTTCAGGTAGGCAACTAGAAGCGGCGGGGAATATGAAAGTAGACCTTGCGAGGTGAAGTCTGAAGAAGAAAGTCTGTACCTGATCTAACAGGACGTATATAACCATAACGAGACCAGCTGCATACTTACCTACATACGAGGAATGAGCCTATTTATGGAACACCGATAAATAGAACGCTCGATACCATATATTATTTACAATGGAATAATTACGTATTTTAAAATCATTCATAACAAACAACACTTGGTCAAGGCCAGGGGATAAAAAACCGCAAGCATTCTTCGAGAATGAAGAAACAATATGACTAATACCTACTGCGCCGCATTAAAGACTTCTAACAAATATTTTTTTGTTGAACCACAGAATCGATTGTAGAATTTTAATTTCTTGGAATCAGAGCATTTTTTTCCTTATTAAATAGGTGCAATATGAGAGCGTCAGTTTTTATAAAATTATTTGTAAATTTTATCACAAGTAACTTTTTTATTAAAAGCTTCTGCTGTGGATACTTAGATAAATGATAAATATGCACATCAGACCTTTTATGTTGTTTGTATACATGATGACTGGTAATTAGTGGCGGACCTATTAAGGGGAGATGGAAGAGGACAATAGGTACTAGTCGATTTCACTATGGGATCCGAAAACGAATCGTTTCTGAGATATGGACAACGAAGGACTTTCATTAATCCATGCCGCAGCAAGATTCTTTTTAATTATCCTTCATTATGTTCCTTTTACAGCCACGGCAGCATAGAAACTCACTCGTCACGTGTTCCAAATTGCATCGCATCGAGGAAACCTTTACGGGCCATACAAATGGGTGCCAATTCTCCTAAAATAGTAAACCCAGCCAAAGAGACATGGCGCCGCGCCAAACTGTTGGAGTAATCTCAACAATATGACCCGCGCCCTAAACTTAACACTTAATGTGACGGTCTATTCATAAAATAAAGTAGTAATTTGAATAAAATTGTTCGTGAATAAATTAGCAGTGCCGCGCGAATTGATGCGCCGTTTTCGGTGTACGCTGTGTACAAATTATTGCTATTAAGGCTTGATGGGGCGCACGGACTGTATATAGGGGCTTCATTGTGATTTTGTTGTTAATTTGCTTTTAAATGTCATATAAGCGAAACGTTTCGGATTAGTTCTGATTGTAACAATAGTATTCAGTACTGAACTAAAATTAGAGTTATAATTGCAAATCCACAAGGTAAGTACCTACATGGTACTTACCAAACACAAGCGAGCACCTACCCATACCTTTTTTGCTTTTTGTTGACGGGTAGGTCAAATGCATTTACGCATCTTCCCTACGGGGTAGTGCCAACCGCAGGGGATATGTGGGACTCGAGGTAAAGGCGTTCCCTCCATACCCACTAAACATCCTCCCCGGTGTGACCTTCAGTAATAATAATAATAAGACCTGGCGTCCTCCTGACGAGGATACTGGGAGCAGCCATCGGACCGCACCCGGGCCCTGAAAAGAGCCGTCCGGAACTAGCCATGGTGGGAAAACAAAAACAACTCGACGATGGTACCTATGTGACTTCGAATGCCAAGGGGAGACACTTGACATCAAAAGCCACACACCCGCCGAGAAAGTTTCCCCACCACGTTACCAGGGTCCGCCACGAGGAGGCGTTCTAATTATAAAAATAATTTTTAACTCCATACAAATATTTCGGTCAACAAAATGTAGAATAGAGAATTTTAGAATTATTTTTACAATTTTCCATTTTTTTATTATACAACATGTAAACTAAAATTTCAATAATTTTTTTTTGAAAAAAAAAAAAACAAAAAAAGAAAACAACAAGTAGAAAATGTTGTACAATATTTTCTGAGTACTTTTTGTTTTCTTTTTTTGTTTTTTTTTTTAAAAAAGAAATGTTTTTTCAAAAAAAAATTATTGAAATCAACTCGGAAGTCGATCCCAAACCACCTGTATTCAGGATGTTGGTTATTTAGTTTACATGTTGTATACTAGCGATCCGCATGCGGTTTCATCCGCGTGTAATTATTCCGTTCCCGTTGTATACCAGGATAAAAAAAATCCTATGTCCACCCTGAAAGTGGTTCTAAATATTGCTTAATGAATTTTCAAAAACAGTTCAGTAGTTCCAGTGATTACTTCCTATAAACAAACTAACAAATAAAAGTTAAAGTACCTCTTTATAATATTTGTGTCGATAGATGTAAGGAAACCTACTGATTGTATTTATATTCAACTCAATTACCACGCAAAAATATTACCAAAAAAACAAAATATGTATAAGATACGATTTATAAGTCGGTTACTTAAATTACCCTTAAGGATTGCGATTGGCGTTAAGAAGGTGCATACTCTTCAGGATTTCTCACAAATCCGCAATCGGTACGTTTAGCTGGGCAAAGGTGAAGGTTCTCGACTTAATTCCAAGTCGAGTGCGAGTAAACAGCGGGAATGGGAGAAGTGGCGCTATGTTAATTACACGTCGCTGAAGAGAGGCCGAGCCAGTGGTCACAGGGGTGTATTTAGGTCAAAGAAGAAAGAAGAGGATGAATAAGATGGTTAGATATCGTCATAAAGCCAATACCCGACAGTCAATCAAAACAAAATTCTTTTAAAATTTGATGGGGATATACAAAGTGCTCTTTACCATAGTAAATATTTAATTAGTATATTTTTAGATGTTAGTGTAGCATTTGTCAATGTAGATTTAGAATGTTTAGTCAGTATTATAAATAAGTAGTCATAATATACCTTGGCAATTTTGTAAGTTGATTTCTTACTTTTTTCATTTTCGCACTATACATAGTATATAATATTTAACTTGTTGGTTGAATAGGAAAGATCATAAATACCTACTTGAAAATATGTGCTGTGGATACTAAATACAGATATTAGATATACATAAATTTTTGACAACGGCGTGTGTTGAAATCTACCACATATAAATCCAATATCCTCTTTTTGATAAGGAGGTCTATGGCGCCGTGGTCGTGTGTTCTTGGTAACGATCATGAAAATAAGCTACCTAGTGCATGGTCGGTACTCGGATGGGTAACCGAAAATTTTTCAAATCGATTTTCCTCCGTGCTTCAGAAGACACGTTAAGCTGGTGGTCACGGGTGCTGTCGAAAGATAGCAGTTGTCCCCAAGGAGGAATGGTGTCAGGCACACTGCCGTATAAATCTAATGCCTTAAGCATTATTGTCGATATCAAGACATACTGCACGGACCCCAAATAACTTGGGTGATTGTTGATATTCACAAAATGCAGAGTCGAATTAGTGGCGTAATATGTTTTAAGAAGATATTTACTTCCGTGTATGTTTAGGTTGGGGAACTTAGAATCAGAAAATATGTTCAAATTTAAGTTCCAAAACATGTTCATAATCTACGTTGTGGAATGAGCTCTCAGACAGGGCTACGTTTCTTCAAAAAAAGTGCGCATTAGTTTTACTATGTTGGCAATATGCTTGTAGTCCAGTGTAGCTTATGGTGAACGCCCGCAATCAGATCTTACCAATATTGAGAACTATGTGGGATTTAAATCTGAATCTCTTTATATACATATAGCATTACTGACAAATCCATCAAGTAATTACGTTGATTTGGATTAACTCGAATAATGTTCGTGCTTGTGAATTCTGTATGCATTTCAAGGGCCCTAAGTATGGCCCTGTCGCACCTCCCTTACTCTTGAATCGTTAATCGGTGCAACCCTTCCTCGGGGATGTCACAGAGCTTTTTGCGGAGCCGAGACCGGCACTGTGACTAATTAGTGAACGTTTGGGTTTTATCTTTTCTTCTGCTCTTCATTATGCAATGCTGAGGCGTATGCACACCAAGCAAAAAAGAACGCAGCTTTATTTTGAGCAAGAAAATTCTCGTCGAATATTGCACTGAAGAACTGTGAAACGTCCCATTCTTGAATTGCGGTGCGGTTTGCTCACAATATAAAGCTCTATATGCTGTGAAGAAGAAATACTTACTTAAGGCGAAGGATGAGTCAACGAGCTCCACCAATAAAATAAATTTTCTTTATTTTTACCAAATCAAATTAATTCTCAATAAATGTGGCGACTACGTCCCCTTGATTTATTGAATACTTAGTATACAATTTATTAAACCACTGTACACTACGTTTCGTTCTGTATTTTACTCCTAAAACCGGCACAAAAAAGAACATACTTTATTTATTACAATATATTTTCGACCAACGATCGTGAAAGCAAGAAGCACAATAATTTTATTTTATTCTGAAAACTAAGAGCTATTCAAAGAAAAACAATTATAGGTAAAACCAAATCAATAACACAGCTAATTAAAGGTTTTTGCATATAGCGACACATTACTTAACTGTGAACATTTAATTACAATATAGGTAAATAGTAATTAATTACAATGACACTAGTATAGTTAGGAGCCAGATTTCGATAATGATAGTAGACGAACAGGCTTATTGATAGAACAAGAATGTGGGCTTACTCTTTATGATAATAATATTAGTGTAAAGTTTCTGAATTGAAGAGAAACTATACTTTTAGATAGAAAGCTTCGACCTCAGTCAGAATTAAAGCAGTTTTTTTTAGTAAAGTCCATTGAAATAATAAACAGTAAAAAAATCTGCCGAATATTTTTGCTATTAAAGGATAAGTGACAGTATTAAAATAACAAATAAAAAAATCCTTTTACTTTAAATACTACTAGAGAATCCATTACACTTCAACATTATGTCTTAAAGAACTTTGACCCAAGAACATTTCAAGTGTCCTTTGGCGGTAAGTAAAATCGAATAGGTAGACATTTATACAAATTGATATGTAAATAGCATCCAAAATTTATTCACGTAGAAAACCATTTGATTCTTCGAAGGACCGTGGCTAGTTTTAAATATTCCATGAGCGGTCAAGCGTAAAATCTACAAAGAGAAATATTACCTATCTTTTATTGCGATTCGCCCTCTTTTGAGGGGCCAGCCGAGTTTATGGCGAATTTGTCAATGTTATGGCAACACGCATCCAATAAGAGAGACATCATATTTGGGAAATAGAATTATGGTTTACACGTGACGCTCTACTTTTAGGGTAGGTGTAAGTAAGATGGATAAAGACGTGCATCTTTATATCCCTGTTTAAAAATGAACTGCTAATACGTAGGGTCGTAGGTACTACGTTTAATCGTCTTTGCGGGTTATTGGTTTGCACACCGGTTTCAGATCCAGTAGCCCCGAAGTCCAGTCCCAGGGAGTACAAATTTTGTGCCGCTTTGGTGGCGATAAGGCGCTGTGTATACAGGAGAGACATGTAGCGTGTTTCCTGTGGCGTCTGAGTGGCGCGGACATTTGTCACGTCGTGGCATAAATTAAGCTGACGCCACACCTAGGGCGGGACAAGATGTTGATGTCGACGTGTGCGTGACGCTGAGCGTTATAACAGGAACGTTCGACCTACATGCTTGAGGACCCTCCAAGGTCTTCGCCTTCTTAAAAACCCGGTGACGCAGAAAATGTCATCAGAGACAATCTGCAATAGAAAAAAAATCTCACATACATACAACGCTCAGCGTGATGCGGCCGTTCCGTCGACGTCCGCGATGTGTCATCAGCCTTAATCTCAGATTACAAGCTGTGCCTTAAATACTGAAGTGGCACGCGATGCGTTGCGGCGGCATTATACAGTTGAATTTATTTTCGAAAGGACCTACGTGCTTGTGCGGGACGCGCGCCCACGGAACATAGATATACGTACTATTAGCGATACGCTTCTTCCGATTCGGACACCCTTAGGGACGCTAGGCGGTCGAGAGACTCCGAGGGAGTTGCTCGGTCACATAAAAATTTAAAAAACTAGAGCTCCGCCCACAACCTTATCCACGTAGAGTTTTTTCGAATCAAATAATATAGCTTATATCACTCAGGAATAATATAGCATTCTAACGGTAAAATAATTCCAAAAATTGGTCCTGTACCTAGTTTTTGATCTTATCTATACTAATATTATAAAGCTGAAGAGTTTGTTTGTTTGTTTGAACGCGCTAATATCAAGAACTACTTATTCAAATTGAAAAATTATTTTTGTGTTGGGTAGTCCATTTATCGAGGAAGGCTATAGGCTATATAACATCATAACACGCGATCAAAGTCGCGGGCATAGTTAGTTATAAACATGTTCCTCTCAACTCTCAACAACACATTCCTTTTTATCTTATCTGATCTTAGAAGTGCAAATTTCAAAGATATAATGAAACAATGTTTACCATAGAAACATGAGCACCAAGCACTGACAAATTTCGACAGCAAAAGCAGAGCCTCGGTGGCGTAGTGGTTAACGCAGCCGCCCGAATTGCGGAATATGCTGGGTTCGATTCCCCCCTGAGGCAGGTAATATTTTTTCAGTTTATTGTTTCTAGTATTAAAAAAAACAGCCTATTTTACTCCCAGATAAAATAGCTTTCTTTTGGTGGAAGAATTTTTAAAATCGGTTTTGAAGGCGCAAATACAAACAAAGTCACTTTCGCATTAAAAATATTAGGTAAGATTAGGTATATTTCGTGCGCGCGCCATCAAGTGGCATATCATAAGGCGTAGGTAAATATCATTACTTCCACAAAGTCTGTACCTATATGATGGTACTTTTTGTCTCATTTTTTCAGACCCGAAGTTAAAGTTTTCCAATAGATGGCTTATAGCAATATGTTTATAATACCCTTTACAAAGATTGCAACCATTAGGCTCATAATGTTACTCTAGAGACAAAATAGATACTTTTTCGATAAAACTTATGAATGGGACGTGCTTAGATAAAAACAAATTAATTTAAGTACCAAAAAAAGGTATTGGTTGTAAAATTATTCATTTTACCCCAAACAATATTTTTTAATCATAATCATCATAACAGCCTTTATAATTCCACCCACTGGATACAAGGCCTCTCCTTGTCATCGAAGGAGGTTAAGGCAGTAGTCCACCACGCTTGCCAAATGCGGTTTGGTGGACTAGCTGCGATGCATACTATTATTACTTTTTATGTATAGTTTTGCAACTATAGTTTACGAGAAGTAACATACATTGTGAGCGACGGATAGCGACAAGCTGCGAAGCGATACGATGCATAATTAATTATATTACCAATGTCTAGATGACAACATAAGGCTACTTTTACTGCGTTTATTTATCGCTTACGTAGGCAAATGCCTCATGAAAGCGTTTTCTTTCGCAGAAAAATCCATAAGTAAATAATAATAATAACGCTGTACTCCACTTGGTCGTTAAAAAATGAACATCTTACCAATAATTATATTATTTCTGTTCAATCCTTCAAACTAATATTGGTAAAATCTACTTTGTACTTTTCGTGTAATCGGTCTGCGTTTAGTCTTAAAGAGCCGGTATAAGTAAATATTATATATACTGCACGGATGGTTAAAGGAGTTTTGCTCGAAAATTATTAAAAGAAAAATAAAGCGGATTCATTAAGTACATAATGTTTACTTTAATCGACGAAGACCTCCAAAAATACGAGTACCAATTACAAAAGGCAACACAAACATTAAGTAGCTAAAGCTCCTAATTGACAGGCTTTAGAAAGAAAATTCGTCTTGCAAATATTTATTTCAATTAACAATCCTCTTGATGGCGTGCGATTGACATAAAGACGTTGACATCTGAGAAAAAGGGTTCCTCGCTGATTGAGTACGCTCAAGCCATACTTAGCCTTTTGTGAGGGGTCTAATTAAGTAAGATGGTAATTGAGTATTTATTCGCGCTAACGAGTGTAAAATTCGAAGTGTTTTTATCGCTTTGTAAACAATAGCGTTTGAGCGGTGTAGGGTTAAAGGGGGTGGAAAAACTGAATTACAGGTTCAAAATAAATGCAACGATTTGTTTAAAACAGCTTTTATTATATTTTCTATTGGAGTTTCTATAATGTCTTAGATTAGGTAAAGATTAAAATCTATGGTGTGGTATTAGTGATTTGCCATGTTTGTTATGTGTGATGTAGTATGTAATACCTACACCTAAATTAAAATAAATTTTGACTACATTTTGAAATATAGACAAAACGTTTTCAATTAAATAACTTTACTAAGAATATGGTGCTCGATGATTTTATTTTATTTATCGCATACTTCGATTCGAACATTGTGTTACTGTTCAACAGTAATAACATTTTAGAAAAAAACTCACTCAGAAACACGTCGTGTCATTTCAACAAAATTAATTCCCCGCTCAGACAGCGATCGCACACGAATTTTCAGTGAATTTCTATTTATCTTTGGGCAAACCAACGAAGGCAATCGAACGCCGCTAATGGGATGGTACAATTGAAACTACTCCGTGGAAAATCGAGCTATAAGTATGCATCACATCGTCGCTGCCGGTGGCTGATGCTTTCTCGAGATGTCTGGCTAGGGAGCTATTTGTATTGCGAGATATTCGAGATCTTTGCGAGCGATTTTGGTGCATTGGGTAAACACTCGCCAATTTTTTGGTTGTTGTGTAGTTGTTTAATAGGACACGACTTTTCAATATTTACGTCATGCAAAATTTTTCACACTTTATCCGTAAGATATCCAGACTTCAAGCTCTTGAAGTTACTACGAGAGTGAGAATATATGCATCACATTGATTGTTTTTTGCTGTACCGTACCGTTATCGCTAATTGAACCTTGACACCTGGACTTTGGACTGGAAGAGTTTAGACTTTCTCCTCTGTCGTATCTCTCTTGCCAGAGTCGTGGTCATATTTTGACTAGGTAAGCATAATTTATCTACGGCAAATTTAATGGTTAGTTAAATTATACTTTTTAGAGTCAGTTGCACGTGACTGACTGAGATGCATATGATAAGATGTATGTGTGGAGTAACAAGATACAAGGTGAAGAATGAATATAGTTATTAGGGACAGTAGTAGCACCAGTGATATAAATATTGAGAGGTAAGCGACTAGCATTGTACGAGCATGTAATGAGAAGAGATGATAATCATGTGATAGAGAAGGCGATGAATATGATTGTGGACAGGTAAAGAGGGAGAGGAAGACCGAAAAAAAGATGGATAGATTGTGTGAGAGATGATACTCGTATATGGCAAAGAAAGGAGTTAATGCTGCGATGACGTATGACCGAGATGTGTAGAAGAAGAAAAGATATTACGCCGACCCCAAATAGAATTTGGAACAGAATCATTAGGAGGGGAAAATTAAACCAAACTATGGTAAAGTATCGAAATTTTACAAACATTGAAAAATCTTATCCTGATATGAAATTTTTACTACACTAATACTTTTGCAAATAATCTACTGACTAAGGTCTTGAGAAAACCCAATGACTACATCCTAATCTCTTGTATCTTTCTCGTAATAAATTATCGTACGCCTGACATTATCTAAAAAAAAAACAATATTAATAAATCTTTAAAGAGAAACATTGTATGAAAAATCGTTCGCTAAATTTAGATCGCACGAAAAGTCAGCATTATACATTTTCGTGTCGCAAGTGTTCAATAATAGGGCCCTCGCAGACTCAATACCATTAGTACGCTTACATTCAGTTCTAATACAAGTCTGTTTCTAACGTGGGTACCATGTATGGCGGCAAATAGCAATATAAGTAAATAGTTATTGGATGGGACCAATAGGGATTTTGTTATGAATTTAGTCGAGACATTACCCTCTTAGATAGGAGATTAGATTTGTCCATGTGTACTGAGGGTTATAAAAGCTATTAATGTCCAAATTTTGTATTGTATGCATTCGTAAATGGTCGAGACTGACACACAGCATGTATGACTGTATAAGGAATGTTAAAATTTAAAATGTTATTTATTGCAGAGAATTAGCGTAATATTGGTTTTTTTATGTATGCTAAGTAACAAAAACATAAGAATTGTTAAAAAATTGTCAGTTCATTAAACGTCTTAGTTTTTAAGCATAGATAAAGTCATGCCTTTCTCCAAGGTAATTTTAATTCTGTAAGGCAATTTCGAGTACTTTGACCTTCTTCATGACGTTTTCTATTTGGTTAGTCGATTTCAATATACACATATATTTTTTGTATGTAGTTGGCAAGCAAGCATTAGGTCTTCCTGTAGGCCTATTCGCTAACCTTTTTTTTCACAGATAAAAGTGATGATCACTGAGTGATTTACATATCCATTGCCGTTTAACACCACACGCTATTATGGCACTTGTCATGTAAAATACCAATGGATATGTAATTCACTCAGTGATCATCACTTTCAACTGTCAAATAAAGTTAGCTAATAGCCCCCCAGAACAGGCACTTACAATGCCTACCGAAGTGCTTTGGAAACTTTACTCATTGGAAGAAACACATAACTACGAGAAGGTAGTGTGCTCCAGCACTGACGCTCCAGTTTCGAGCGACTATTTAAAATCAATTGCAATTTCAATAGCAATCAATAATTTACATTAAGATTATTGTGACGTTATTACATTAATCTGAGATTTACCAGAGTATTGTTAGTGTTAGCTACTGGTAATGGGATTATCTGAAGATATCATTTAGGTGCTTAATTTATTATTCTGTAAGGTACAGGTTGATATTTAACTACCACTTACCTGCATAAATGACTTCAATATAAAATCTGAGGACGCGACTATATGCTTCAAACAACTTTCAGCAAACCCATTTGTGGCAAATGAAAAGTACAAGTACCAGGATTTCATAACTTGTGTGGAGGCACCAAGTGTCGGCAATGACCACTAGAGGCGTTTTACGGTTATTCGAGTGCGAGCAGACGTTAACATCCTAATTTATAACGTTAATACAGCGCCGATGGCAGAACATTTGCCGCAATATTACAGTGACAATGCTCACGTATTTATTCACTGGAGTACAAAAAATCACTTACGTAGGGTTGTATTTCAGAAGGTCAAAAGTGTTGATTCGAACGTAGAATGGATATTTTCACACTTAGGTGGTAAACCCATATGTAGGTCGTCTGGGTAGGTACCACCGCCTATCTTATTTCTGCCGTGAAGCAGTTCGCTGTGTTTCAGATTGAAGGGAAAGGTAGCCAGTGTAATTACTGCGCATGGAAGGCACATCATCTTAGTCCCCAGGATGGCAACGTCCTTGCAGTGTGTAAGTGATTTACCCTTAATATTGCAAGTGTCTATAGGCGACGGTAACGCTTGACACCAGGTGAGCCGTAAGCATGTTTGCAATATCGTAGAATATAAAAAAAAAAACTAATAAAGTACATATTTACTTATAATAGTTTTTAACCACAAATAACGGTATAATTGCAACATCAATGGTATGTTTGGTGTTGTATAATAAACAACAAATAATAAAAAAAACGTAATTGTTAATTAATTAAAAGTAAAATAAGAAAGGTAACAATTATGATTAAGCTTGCTTCAAGCGAGCTATTGCTTTCATACAAATTAATACATCTATAATTAATCAATTTTAATTAAAAGTGGTTATGTAAGCAAAGTAACTACAACTAATTTCTGACTGTTTATAACTTAACAGTTACTCCTCTGTTTTTTCATTGTGATAAACTTCGGAGATTTATAGACATAATTTTGTTTTAACTATTTTTTTTGTTAGTACTAAATTATACTCTTTTAATAATATATATATTTACGCAATAAGGACTTATAAATTGCAAATAACATTTTTATACTTAAGGCTTTCTGCAAAAATCAAATACTGTAAACTTCCAAATAAGTCGTACTTAGTGGGTACAATAGGTACTATTTAAGACTAAAAGCTACATTAAAGCAGTTCCTCAAATAGATATATCCTTGACTCCTTTCAAACTTAATCTGCCATTTATTAGTATTAGTTGTAACATAAGTTCTCTACTCAATATAATCTTTACGAATTTGGCTAACTAAGTTAAGGACATAATTGTCAAAGTCTCAGGCATACGCCTGTGACTAATATTCACTCGACCGACATTTTTAGGCTGCAATCTGATCATGTGCTATTATTTGCACGACAATTTTGGCAAAGTATGTTTGCCATTATAATGCATAATTTTTATCTGAAAGATAGCTCCAAACTGATTTTCGTAAAACGGTGCCATAAGATTCGCCTATATTTCGATTATCTTAGATTCGCGGTAAAACTACACTATAAGTTTAAATTAAAATATCTCTCTATAGTGGTTTTAGTAAAGAAATAATCATGAAATAATTTTATTTTTGCGTTTACAAACGCGTAAATATAATACTAGAAAAATGCACTGAAAAAAATCGACCTGCCTGAGGCAAGTCGATTTTTTTCAGTGCATTTTTCTAAAGAAATAATCTTCCTATAATGTATAATTTCTTTGCAAAATCCGTTCACATCGCATCAAAGTTAGGCCTGAAAAACCTACAAAATGTGAAATTTTTGACGTAAATCGAGTGGTGAATTTGCATATGTGCTTCCCTATTGAGTGCTCAGAGCAGATTAATCGATTGAACTTTCGCGTTAGATTCATTTTTATCAGACTGGTTGCGCCACTTTATTTAAATTACTTTTGTTTTTATAGACCTCGTTATTTTAATATGGTTAGGTGCGCGATCCAGTGTTCATCGTAGCTTGAAGTATATGTGGTTATATACCTGAGGCTCACGCCTGAAGCTACTACTAATATTCGCGTATGAAGAAAGCAACGAGCTGTCAACGACGTCATTTGCTGTGAGGTTAAAAGATTGATATTAGCTGAGACGAATGCGCTCGCTATAATATTTGTTTTTATAATCTCCTGGGAGAAGAATTACAACTGGATACAAGAAAGTGAAGGTGATGTGGATAAAGGGAAAAACTGCTGGACGGACGGTGGGATAATATCAGGTGAGTGTACCGTCAAATTATTGCCAACGAGGTTTTACAACGGTGACTAGCGCTGTGCTTCCAAGAGCCTATCGAAGGGTTGCTTTGGTTCTACACACCTTAATTTTTGATCCTTGAGCCGTATTAACATAGCCCCAGAAAGTCGAAGCGGATGAAATTCGGACAAGAGGCCATCGAATTTTTATACCATCCATCTGCAGTGTTATGGTAGAATTCATATTTTCTCCTCTCTTCTCCTACCGAAAAAAAGGGACTACGATCATCTATTGCATGATAAGGTTTTTGATTTTATTAACTTTATTTTCTGTTTATAACAAGAAAGGTAATTGTTCAGTTTATAGGGTGTTTTAGCTTATAATCAATTTATCTATTTTTAATACTAGAAAACATACACTGAAAAAAAAACGACCTGCCTCAGGCGGGAAACGAATGTCGAAATTTGTCAGTGCTTGGTGCTTATGTTTTTATGGTAAACATTGTTTCATCAAATCTTTGAAATTTGCACTTCTAAGATCCGAACGAAATATTTTTGCAAATATTTGACGCCCAGTTAAGATGAAACTACCTTACATCATGGAATAAGTTTTAAATATTTTTAATATAAAAAAAACACTGAAACACTGCCTGAGGCAGGTCTTTTTTTTTAGTGTATTTTTCTTGTATTAAAAATATTTACGCGTTTGTAAACGCAAAAAAAAATCCATTCATAATCCTCATCCTCCATCATCCATAATCAATTTATCTAGTCTAAAAACTAAACTAAAATGTATAAGCACTAAATTTTCAAGACTCATTTAAAAACACTATTCTCTTGATTGGATATGGGAGAATTAATCTAAATGAACACAAAGCAAATGAAAACACCAAATTACCTGAAGAACAGCAAATTAAAACTGTAGAACGAAATAAAAATGTCTTCAACAATAGACCACAGTCGAGTTCTTTTACCCTTTTTCTGCGTCCTGTGTTTATTCTATTCCTTTGAACAAAACGCAGACAATCTTTTTCTGTCTTTCAAGATCTTGTTTTCACAAACACTACTCAGAGAGTCCATACCGAAATAAATAAAGTGAAATGTAAGTATTCAGTTTTGTAAGGGGCTAAGCAAAAAGTTCTCTTTGTACGACTAAGTTTCGGAATGTACAGTCTGGATCTACACTATCGATTAATCTTTGTCTTTTGTTTTAACGTTTTGAACAGAGAAAAACTTTCTGAACCGTGCCTTGGTAAAGAAAAAAATCTTTAGAGATCCTATCACGCGTACTGAAAAAATATTTTAAATTCTGAACAGATCGTAATATTTTTTGGGTGAATATAATTGTGTTTTGAGTTATGGATTTTCTTTATTATTGACGGCGATCTCTTGGTCTTGATGTTACCTGATGTTAAGTGACACGAGCTTCACACGGAACCCTCAATCAGTGAAGGACTGTCATCATTAATTGTCGAATCAATAGGTACTGTTAACACTTTTGTTATGACCGCAAAATTTAATAAGATGGTAGCGACTTAATACAAACCCTACCAACGACCAAACAGAGCACAAATTCGTTCTATCCTAGGGTTCCTACCTGGAATCTCGGGATTTTGTTCCAGTGGTCGAAACACTAGACCACAGAACACAGAAAGATTTAAACCCCGCCACCTACCAATGTGTTATTAAAATTATGAATTCATATGTACGTTTAATCCACGCTTTTACGGCGAAGGAAAACATCGTGAGGAAACCCCACACCTATGAAGAAATTCTTAGGTTGTGTGTGAAGTTGACAAAGGCCTAATCGCCCCTAATGTGGGGTAGGCTCGAGCCCTACGGTGGGGTCATTATATGAGCTGTTGATGATGATTAAGCTTTCTCACGCAATAAAATTACAGTACCGAAAAATTTTTAAACCGAATATAATCGCAAATTATCATTTTTCTTTTAATTTTTTCGTGTCTGAAGGGAGAAAGAGTAGATACAAATATGATAATCCCCTTTTATAACTTAAGCGATTCCATCGTTCATCGTCTTTTCACAAACACCACAAAGCTACGATTCATCGTTCACATTTCGAATCTAAAACTTTTAGTAAATAAATCCAGAGAGAAGAAAATCGCGTCAGATTAAAATTTGTAACAATCAGGTGTCTAGGGATGCCTTGATTGTTTGCGTCTAGTACCTAACGAACCCGGTACACGCGCCGCATAGCGATTCATAGGGCTGTCAAAGATCTATAGGTACTGCGAAATATACAACGTGTAACAGAAATAACGGACACCCTATAGTTTGTTACTAATTATTTTTTCTCTAACCCTGCTCCCAATTTATTTGGAGTTGGTGCAGTATGTCTTGTTATTGACAAACCGCCAACAAACCGCTCATTAAAAAGGCAGCCGACTGTAAAAATCTAATGCCAAAAGTGGAGCCGCGGTAATCCGGCCGCTGTCTAATCCGCCGCCCCTTGTAATCCGACAGACCTATCATTTGATTGTAGGTACCCTACATAAAATTCTTGGAAAATCATCACTAATGTAATGCATGATTGGACAGGTTGTAACTTGTACGCGACACCTCATTTTATTTTTGTAGTAAAATATTACTTGTGATGTTTAATTTACTAAATTCCACATAGATAATTATGTAGTATGATTCATAGTTTAATAACATAGATTTATTGATTTCTAATTTGTCGGATTACAAGGTACTTTTATTCACAAAACTCCGAACTATAGAGGGTAGGCAGTACTCTATAATCCGACAAATTCGATAATCCGACATCACCCTGCAAAACGTTTGTCGGATTACCGCGGCTCCACTGAATGGTATTAGATTTTTAGTCGGCCGCCTGACACCAATCCTCCTTGAGAATAGTTTCCTTACGACTGCTATCTTTCGACAGCAGTCGGGACCACCAGTTTAACGTGACTTCCGAAGCATGGAGAACAACGAGCTGAAAATTTTTCGGTCAACCCATCGGAGTTAAGTGATTTACTAGATGTCTATAGGCGACGGTAACCACTTAACACCAGGTGGGCCGCAAGCTTGTTTGCCATCTCATAGTATAAAAAAAACCATATATGTACCTAGTAGTTATAACATTGTTAACAGGAGGAACATGAATTGAAAGGAATGTCTGTACCTATCTAACAATAACATAAAATGGTGGTAGGTATCTTACTTAGTTCATTAATGTGCTTAATTAAATTACATAGAAAAGCTTTCTACAAGATAAGTGATCCAAATGCGTAGGAGTAATAACTATCCAAAATTTACGCATGGAAAACTGTAACTTAAATTATATTGATAAGTAATTATTTATTCTGTCCTGTATTGATGTTTTGAAATCTTTACGAAATTGTAAACTTTCGCCATTTCTTTTCCATCTCAGCATACTAAAATTAATTAAGTGAGAAAATTATTTCATCCCGAAATGGTAGTAGGGCTTTAGACGATTCAAAAGTACTTAGCAAAGTCCATTTAATATAGAGATTTTTCATTAATTTTAATTCATATGTTTTTTGAGACTGTTCCAGTGTACAATTTTTCTGGTGTCTATGTCGCGACGGTCGTGCTTTCTTCGTAATGATAACGAAAACTAAGCTACCAAGTGCGCGGTCGGTACTCGGGAGGGGTGACCGAAAATCTTTCGGCGCGATTTTCCTCCGTGTTTCGGTAGGCACGTTAAGCTGCTCACGGCTGCTGTCGAAAGATTGCAGTCGTAAGCAAACTAATAAATAATAGCAGGGTAGGAGAACGAAGACAGTGTCTAATTTTTGAAAAACTACAAAAACTGGTACAGCTTTGGAGGCAGTCCAATATTGGCGACTCTACTCTACCTACTTGAAATAAGAGCTATAACTGAAAAATCAGCCGTATTACATTAAGCTGTCTCAAAATACAAACGTAATGGTAATCTGACCAAATACGAACAACGGAACACATGGTACACCGATAGCCATTAACGACGCAACTTTCTCTGGGATCGTTTAACGGGCGTATGTAATCGCAGTTTAAATGAAAATGTACTTTCTTTGTCGTCTGATTCACAGCATGAATCATCGTTGCGAGGTCGCGTTCCGTATAGTTGACTCACCAGCTGAAACAACCAGGTTTTTGTGTAATCTTTATTACACTGAAACATTTTTGTTTATTTTAGCTCTGGAAGTGTTAATTGGTTTTATCGGCGTTCAAGTAATTCTTGGAAGACGTAAAAAATGTGTCAAATGTTATTTGAACAACATATTTTAGTCTACTGCCGTGACTTCCTTTTATTGTTATATTCCTTAAATTTGGCTATTATAACATATTAATTTTGAAAAATCCCGGTTTATTTGCCGTGGGTTTTGTAAAATCTTCGGTCGGTCCGCCCCGGGTGCGAAGCACCAAGGGGCAAAGACAGCACCAAAAGGGCGTTTGCGGGCTGAATTTCGACAATACAATACTTCGACATGTAGCGAACTTGGGAGTCTAGTGTTTTATGCACCTACATGACTGAGTGATGGGTAGGTTATTATTTTTTTATGACCAGGCGGAGTGCAATGTTTTTGGGAGAGTACAGACACAACAAAATGTCAAAGTATTGTACTGTCGAAATTCAGTCCACAAGTCGCTTTTGAGACTTCTAGACTCTTTAGACTTCTGTAAGAAGATCTGAAGCAAGCATCCTAGAGATGCTCCAAATTTTTGTGACCTATTCACCTTTTTATGATAACATGACCATTAGTCGTAGCCACCACATTCTCAGGTATGTATTTGAAATAATTATCTGTATAATTAATCACAATATCTACTTGTAATAAGAATGATAAAGCGACAGTAAAACTGTCAGAAATATCTTGGTAAAGTAATTTATGAAAGTTTTATGATTCAGCCAGAATTGGATCATAAACCATGATTCTTGTAGCTCAGTAATGAAACGATCACAACGCGACTAGAGTTAATTTAATTATAATGACTTATCGTAAAAAAGTTATAGTACATAGACATCGTTTAAGCTGAAAGTTTGCTACAAAAATACTTTTTGAAGGTTGTAAGACGAAAATTCAGCAATCATTGGATTCACGTGTGGATGTCAGGCCCATCGTGTTGCAGAGAGGGGAACCCGGAGCCTGGCACTTGTGTCCTAGGTTTAGGTAAGCCGATATCTTAAGTAATTTAGGCGCCTATCTCAGTACCTACAATTTATGATCGGTTTAATGCAAGTGCCAGACTTGCTTGCATCATGATTTTGTCAAAATCTGTCGCCATAATGTTCGATACTATTTGCGCTTACTAATTGAAGATCAAGATTGCACTTAGCGCTTTTGTATTTTTAAGTTAAGAATCAATGTTGATATCTATATGTGGTATTTAGGATCCTCGTTACTACCTTAAAAGAGTGGGAAGAATCAGCAGGACCCAAATCCGCTGCCTCATAGGTGCTCTCACTGGCCATTTTGCCACTAAAAGACACCTGTGTACAATAGGCAAAGCTGATGACCCCATCTGTAGAATGTGTGGTGAAGAAAGCATGGAACATACTATGTGACTGCGATGCACTAGCCAATAGGCGACTAAAGGTCCTGAGCTTAGGTTACCCTAATCTAGAGGACTTTACTTAGAGACCTTACTCCTGCCAATATCGTGAAATTCATACAAAACGTTTTCGATTTTGCCGGGGATGGGTGATAAGGAAAGGGGAAGCACAAAAGATCCCATAAGACCCACTTGTTGGGAGACTACAGAGATCGTTGAGCATTGTGCCCAGGTCTTCCAAGGTCTTAGCCATGATATCGATCTTATAGGTCGTAGCACACTTGACAGCTCGGAAAGGGAACGCCACTTTTTTACAATAAACACTACGGACCGGTGATTACAAAACGCAAAACGCCTACGGACCATAGCGCATCGCCTCTTTCATAGTAAAAATAGGCGTAACGGTTCCGAGCTGATAAGTGTGCAACGACCTTAAATCTTCTAAAATTTAGGTATCATTTTTCTCGACTGAAATAGGGAGACGGTAGAACCTGTCTCACCAGTCTTACAACAGTGAAATAACATAATAATTTCGTAATGTTGTGCTTCAAGCGGCAAGTAGGTTGTCAGCTGCAGTAACTGCTTATTAATAAGTTGGACGTATGCTTATTTGCTACCGGCAAAGTGTGTAAAAAATAAAGGAAATATTTTGGCGATTTGTACAGAACAATAGGTAGCCCTAACAATAGTTTTCAGAGTATGAAACAAATCTTGAATGCCGATAGTGGCGGACGCGGTGCGTCTGACTGTTTGACATACCGACCGTTCAAATTGTTGGGCCCAAGATCGCCATTTCTCGACCCACGGAGCGAACGGTCAAACCTCCAACCGAACAGACATCTAGAATAAACTATTCGGAATGTGCTCCTTTATTTGCTTTACAATAGAAATTGGAATTTTCATATTTGTTTGAGATGGTATTTTGGCTATGGAATTTTGTACCCAGGGTGGGTACAAAATTAATCTAATTTCATTATAATCACATAATTCCTAATGCATATTTAAAATACATAATAAGAATTTAATTGAGAAAGAATGCGATATAAAGATTACTGTAGAGATATTTTTTTTCAAAAAAAATAATCAGGTGACACGCTGGCAACCTGCACTATTTTTAAGAATTGCATAAGCCCATCTATTGCTAAACGTGATTTTTTAAAAAATATTATACAAATCATTTAATAGAAAAAACCCTAAAAAAAAACAAAATAATATCATCAAGAGCAACCCGAGCCCCGACAATTTATGAAATGTTGACTTACTAAGTACCTAAGCACAATATACGTCCACTTAAGCCCCAAGATATTGTGTGAGTAATACTAAACAACATTTTTGTTTTTCGAAGCACCGGCGAAGATTTATTAAAAGTATGGTATACACAAAACCAGCGATATTTCAAGAGCATTATTTCGCTGACCAACAGCGCTGCGAGCGTCCGCCTTGCTGAAATATCGTAGTCTCACTAACAACGGCTTCGTAGCAATTCACCCCAGAGATGCTACGCAAGAAAATAGACGGGCAAAAGGTATTCGAACACAAATATCTTTTACGTAAAAAAATTCACTTGAAACCTGTCTCGAGGTTTTCAGTTTACTTTGAGAATCATTTTCTACTTTTAAGTTGGTTCTTCATAACCGATCTTTGCTATCAAGTATCTCATTACTATTTCTTTATACCCTTAATTAAGCTAATTAAGGTCGGTAACCGAACTTTCTCGAACCGAGGCTTTAATGTAATGAGGACTGAAAAAGTGCTTGACAATGGATAATGATGACGGCTTTTATCCAGAAAATGGCTGAGATTCGTTCATTACTATATAAAGTCCCAGATCAATTACTGATCTGAGTATAAAGTTATAGATTTGAATATTCAATTGGATTGCAGTAAGGAATTGTGTATGAGACAATAAAACAAAAGACGCCAATAGAATGACAGAAAATTATAGAAAAACTTATTATAACAGAATTAATTTCTAATTCAGTTAAAATAAGTTTACAGAACATTAAATATACAAACATATATTTAAGTACTAGTGACCCGCCCCGGCTAGGCACGGAATTTCCCTACTTTTCTCTAGTTTTATGCATGTATTATACCTACATATTAACCTTTCTCTTAGACTTCATCCGTTGCGTAGTTGAAAAATTCTAAGAGCACATATAGAAAGAGCGACTTCATTTATACTATGTATAGCATATAAACTCAGTAATAATAAATCTATGATGTATAGATAGTTCGGATGACTTTGAATTTAAGTATAGGTATAATAATTAGGTACCTACTTTGTTTTGATTTTAAGTCAAACATTAATATAAATAATATTTACACAATTCAAATATTTGTTTAAAAAAAAGTATACATATGATTTTTACAGTATAAGTAGACATAGCGGCAGTCATACTGAGCTTATCCAAACTTACCCAAACTAAGTCAATTTTTATCAACAGTTCCGTCTGTTGATAAAACTTGACAATAATTTCACGATGATTCCACAGATATCTAAAGATTTGTATGTTTATATATAACGAATAAACTAGTGGACTGATTTAAAAAATTCTTTCACCATTAGAATACTACATTATTCTTAGGTGATGTAGGCTAGGTGATCGGAGATTATAAGACTGATAAAAGGACAGATGCGTTTGTCGATTGATAGTACCCATCAACAACTTCACATTGCCCTGCTGATTGTATAATAATTAAGTAAAAGAATTTGTCAATATTGCATTTATTTTGTTTTTCATTTTGCTACGTAATCCTACGTCACACAGTATCAAAAGTATTAAATGAGAACAATAAATGCGACACTAACGCTCTATTAGCTGAAATTCTAAAAGATGTTTATTGCAGCTGAAACATAACTCTTATGAGAGTGCCAACTCTTAAAAGGCGTTGTCGAGGCATTTTAGCTTGCGTGTCACGTGACGAGTGCTCACATCAAAAGGGAATTACTCACAAAAATCGTCTCCATTAACGCGAGGTTCGAGGGTCGACACACTAGACGATCTGTCGGCGCCCGGGGTGGTTAACAGGTAGTGTTTTTTGGTCTTTCGGTCTAAGGGTTACAAATAAATGGTAAAGCTGTGAAGGAAGACTTAAAGTGTGCTGTTCAAACTGTGTTATAAAAGCGTATCGACAGAAATGAACAGCATTTATATCCTTTTGTAGTACATTTTTTCTTAAGGTGCTCCCTCTCCGGTAGCATTCGCCTGTAATTAATATTTCAGATTCGATTTTGAGCATTACCTTACAATGCCTCCCTGACTAACAAGCATTCGCCTATAATGTATCATTGCAGATTTGGCTTTTCTTTAGAACGAAACGGTCAGTTATAAAATGTGCGTCCGCATTGGTGTCTTAACTTACAAGTCTTAACAAAATATTACAGGTTGCGCACAGTAATGCTTGATTCTCCTCACTCACTAATGTAATGCTAGAATCTGTAACGTTACATTACGAGCGAATGCTCCCGGTGAGCACCTTAAGGGTACAATTTTAGGACGCATAGAGTTGACATCCTCCACCCAAAGATGAGGTGGATGGCGCCAAGGTCGTGCGTTCTGCGTAACGCTCTTGAAACCTAAGCTGCCAAGTGCGCGGCTGGTACTCGGATGGGTGACCGAAATTTTTTCAACTCTATTTTCCACCGTGCTTCGGAAGGCACGTTAAGCTGGTGGTCACTAAAGTCCTAAAGATAGCATTAGCGACAGTACACCAGGTAATTCTCAAGGTTCATGATTTCCTTTTTCTTTGTGATTAAGTTTTCATTACGATTAATTACTTTTGTTGCTGACTGTAAAAATAGTATTATACGAATACGAAACAGAAACAGCACGAATACTGCATTTTAATGCAAGGTGTACAATAGATTGGTGTAATAGAATATAACTTTATTGTACACTAACCAGTTTACTAACAATAAAGGGGAGTAGGTAGTACCACAACTTGACTAGGCTCAGCTTGAGTTATATATTTTAGCAAGTCTGTAAGTCATTGTCAGTGGCGTCACTATAGGGTGACATGAGTGGCAAAATGCCACGGGCCCCGGCCACGACACTGATTTTCTGAAAATAATCATTTACTAGGACAATTTACTGAAAGACCCTTTTAATATAAAAATTCTCCACCCCCGTGGGGCGGGAGGTGTAATTTGCCACGGGCCCCACATGGTATAGTTACGTCACTGGTCATTGTAAATATTTACATTACTTGATCTTTTGGAGTTTACTCCTTAAGAATCGATTTGCATATGTAAGGGGCCCGGTATGAGAAAAATGTGAGGAGTAAAATCTATCGATGAATGACCTCGTAACGTTTTTGAAGGTCAAAGTCATAATTGGTGCGCATCCTATGTCGCGCAACTTTCTAATTGTCAAAACACGGATGACAGCAGGTGCGCCATCTCACCTGTCTCGGAGTAAACTCCAGTCGTGCGTCGGAGCTGACACACACAATTTTTTTTTATATGTATCTACTTTTAGAAACTCAGTTAGTTATTGATAAGGCATTCTAATGAACAAAAGATATTAAGTGAGCTAAGTGTAATATATAATGATCAAGACTGTTTTAAAACTCAGTGAATATTTAATGTGAAACTCACAGCTTCTGTTCCATTAAAGACAATCGCGATTAATAACTAAGTAGCCCCTAAGAACACTAAAAAGTTTTTAATACCCTCCAAATGGGTAACTATCTATTCTGAGATTAAGGCTCGAAGTCAACGAACGACGGGTTATTTATCTGTGCTGAAAACTTTTTCATACCTTAACGTATTCGGAATATTTTCCGGGTATTTTAACCGTAATGGCTTTCAGTGTAGATTTTAATTAAATAAAATAGGGTAAGGTCACTATGTACGCACTACCAACGCAACGGAGAACGCGGTATAGTTTGTTCCAGCTATTGAGTTATATAAGTACAAGTACAGTTCAATGGTACCCATAGATATATCAATCTAAGGAGATCGGTCGAATCGCCGAGTTCATAGGAAGACCGAGTGTCGCGATCAGCGGCCGTACTACATAACATGGTTCTAGTTGAGCATGCCGTAATATACACTATTCATTGCGCGCGTCATAAGGACTGCGAAGCGAAGAAAGTTAAGCACAGCCGCAAAGAAGATCGGTCAAATCGCTGAGTTACGTATTCACTTGACTTTATCGGAAGGCGAAGTGGAGGAAACAAGTTAAACGCCGGCTTGGCTTATCTCCTTGTATTATTAAATCTGTGGTGATACCAGAAAATATTTTATGCATGCTACTAAAATTGCTACTTCAAAGAAACCGATAGATAAAAAAGTGTGATAATAGCTTAGATACTCTTTGGTGGCTTTAGGGCCATTTTACAGTTACGGAGGTTTATCTCCGCGTGCGGTCCAGGATTAGATTCTAAGTATACTAATGTTATGAAGCTGAAGAGTTTATTTGTTTATTTGGCCGTGATAATCTCAGGTATTACTGATTATAATTGAAAAGTTCTTTTTTGTGTTGGATAGTATATTTATCGAGGAAGGTTATAGGCTATAAAATATCTTGCTACAACCAATAGGAGATGAGCATCAATGAATAATGTCGCGGGCACAGCTAGTCATCCCAATTTTTATTATCACACGTGCCTTAAGAACGCGTTCACCGCCATTATAGTTCTCTCATCTTCTGTTGGCTGCAATGAATGAAATAAGCATAAAAAAATAAGGAAAGGGTAAAATACTATACAATATTTGCCTAGCTGTTTCAAGACTACTAATACATAGAACTATTAAAACCTACAATGATGTGCCATTTTCTAATTAAAAAGAAATAATACATCGTCGTACGTACTTCGCAAATCTCCCTGAAAAGTCTAAAGCTAAGTTTACTACAATCAATTGTTTGGTTCTACGTGTAACTTGTAAGTTACGAACACGTCTCCCAAGTCTGAAACTGCTAAAGCTTTAACGACGTGAAGAGATAAACGATATTGTCGAAGTATGTAATAAAGTATAAAATAATATTTTAACTGTCTTATTAAATAACATTCAACGGACATATTTTAGTACTCGTAAAAACATTGTTTAGAATAGGATATAACTTTATTGCACATGTATTAACCAATACAAAAAGTAACACAGTAAAACAATGATTTGTACAAATGACGACGTTATTACTAAAGAGCGATCTCGTCCAGGCAACCTTAGGATGGATAGGATGTTAAAAATAAATATATATATTCTTCTTCTTTATCTTCTGTCTAATTTATTTTGGATCGGTGCAATATGCTGCTAAAAGTTTTGGCGAAGTATTATGTCGGGCTGTCTGCCTAATGGTACCTCTTTGGGAATGCTGGTATGGGTAATTTAAGGTCGTGGTACATTTATCAACTCGGAAAGGGATCGAAGCCGTCCCGAGTGCCCGCCGGGCACCTGTAGCGCGTACTTTTTGTTCTCTATGTGCATTGATAGTAAAGGACACCCTTTGCGCTATCGTTCGCGGTGAAATTGACCGCCCGGCCCGTCCCGCCGTCTGCAAAGCGCTTTAGTCGCCTTCTACGACACCCATTGATGGATATGGGGTGAATGTATACTACTCTGCCGGCATCACACGATGTAGATAACATTATAGTATATTATTATTTAAATAATTGAGAAACAAAAAAAAACAAGAAAAAATCTTCTTCTGAATCGAGTTCGGGATCTAAAATAACACAAAACATTTTATTAAGTTTTTTTGGGCAGAATACATACATCCAAAATGCATCAAAAATGTCTTTAATTTTCTCTAGTTACAAATTACCGTCAAGGTCGTATACCTGTTCCAAATAAGAGCGTTTGTAGCATAAAAATAAAAGAAAAAGAATAGTGAGCTGCTACTTTCAGTATAATTTATGATTCGCCGTACTTAAATTCTAAGGCTAAAGTGTAATTTTAACGCGATTTTTACAAAGCGTTCTTTATAATTTATAGTTTTTCCCATTGTTCTAGTGTCCCTTTATTACCTGCTGCGTAAAAGGTCAAAAAACTAAGAATTTCTGAAAGTCAAGTCGATATTATAATTTAAGGTAAATACGAACATGCTCAACCCATTCTCTTGAGGGTAATTAAATGCCTTCATAAATGTCAACATTGTAATACATTTATAATATTAGTAGACTTCGGTTCAATGAGTATTATTAATTTAATACAAACTGAATTTCAATGTTCAAGAAATAATGTCAATAAATCTTATTATATTACAATATAAGAGCACTTTTAATATCATTGAACCACGCTAACATTTCACAGGCTGCTTACAGCCATAGGTATTGTGGGGTTATTCTTCAAGATACCGACGGCTTTTCTATGCGAAGATCGCAAAAATTAAGAATAATAAAAGGCAATCAAGCGCGGGTAGTTGAAAATCGTAGTCATTTACTGAACCCCAAAAGAAGGACCTTTTGCGGTAGTGTATTTCGGTAAATGATCCGTTATTAAAAATACCATGAACTTTCTCAAATATCACAGCGCTCGGTCTAATAGGCCCGTATTACAGAATGACACTCAGAAGTCAAACATGTAAGAATCGTTTGTCACTTTCTATCACGTAAAAAGTGATAGAGACGAAGGACGCTCAAGTCGGCGTTTATTCGTGAAACTCATTCTATAATACGGGCATAAAAATCACGACCATATTTTGAGCTGCTACGGTGACTACCTATTTACTACAAATAAATAATTTCTTCGTAGCATTTCATTATTTCAACTCCTGAGATGATTTTGGGTGTAACATTTGTCCGTTGCTGGCAGAGTAGAATAGCATCATCCCATATCCTCCAGTTGGGTGTCGTAAGCGAGTAATGGATCAGCAAAGGGGTATTGAATTGATCACCGTGTAACAGTACGTGCCCTATGGTCCAACTCTGGCAGTATGGTCCACCAATCAAAACACGTTTCCCGTCACTATTTTATTCAGTTATTAAACGGCTTTAAATGGTATATAAAAGGCACTCTGAAAATAATATAAAACACAATGTAGAAACTAAACAATAAAACACTTAAAACTGATACAAGAATATAAAAAGGTTTAACAAAAGGTACTCACAATTTAGTGCCTTGATATAATGTAAGTACGTATTATAGTAATAGGCCCAAGCCGAGGTCAGAGCGAGACCCTTAGGTACGTTAGTAATGATATTGTGTTCTAGGACACGGTCAGCAATGGAATGAATCAAAAATGAACCAAATGTCATGATGAATGATGATTTTGAATTTGATTGTTACTTTTTAAAATATTGCCAGTAATAATGAAGACGATGGTACTATAACATGGCAATGTTATAGTACCACGTTACAACCCTATACTCCGTCCTCCAATCCGCATTGGACAAGCGTGGTGAACTACTGCCTAAACCTCCTTCGATGACAAGGAGAGGCCTTGTGTCCCAGCAGTGGGTGGAATTATAAAGGCTGTTATGATGATGATGATGATGATCTGTCCGTTGTTGGATTTTTCATTTGGTCGGAAGCCTTGTATATTTTGGGTTTGGTGCATCTTTAGTGAAGGCGATAGGCTGGCAATCTGTCACTATTTTGGGGTACTGTCTGACCCATACTGCCAGATGTGACTTTGTGTGTAACCGAATGCTACCTGTAGCTCTGCTAGACTCCTTTTAGTTTTTTGAGCTTGATTATCTATATATATATAAAAATGAATACTGACTGAATGAATGACTGACTGACTGACATATCAACGCACAGCCCAAACCGCTGGGCCTAGAAATTTCAAATTTGGTACGTAGGTTCCTTAAGAGGTCCACGGGTGCAATAAGAAGGAATTTTTGGAAATTCACCCACGAAGGTGATGAAAAGGGGGTGAAAAGTTGTATGGAAATCCGTCATTTTTAAAGTAAAATGCATAAAAATTGGTACATGGCCTTTCAGTTAGAAATTGAGAAAGAAGTATTTTAATATTTTTGGAAATTCAATCCCTAAGAGGGTAAAATGAGGGATAATAGGTTGTATGGAAATCTGACATTTTTTAAAGAAAAATCGATAAACATGGGTATATGGCGCCTGGGTTAGAAAAAATAAGAAGAAAATTTAAACACTGCCCTAAATAACTATTCTACGCGGACGAAGTCGCGGGTAAAAGCTAGAATTGTTCCAAATTTAATTTGGTAATCGAAAACGAACACCAAGAGAAAATCCTCTCTTGATCACGTCCCCTGGGATTTTTTCTTGCTGTTCCTTCGCCTTTTAATTTGGTTCAAAATCAACAACAATAATTTGTTGTAGATAAGTAAAACTAAACGTATTTTATTAAAAAGAAACTGACAAACCGGCAATCAAGGCACACAGTAAAATTATATTTCTATACTAACCAATATGATTTCAATCTATTTCAACATCGTTAAGCCACGAAATTGAAATGAAATCCGACTAAAGGCTTTCTCATTTTGCGTTATAATAATTGTCTCTACTCTTCGTCTACGATTTTAATTTGAGATTATTTTTTTTATTTCGAATTAATATGAAATACGTGCCATTTTGGTGCCATGCTATTTGGTAAGCATATTTCTAATATTTGAGTTTAATTAACGTAGTACGAAACAGTGATTTTTAGAATGAACTTAAGATGAGAGAAAATTATTATTATAAACATGTAAAATATGTTTAATTATGAGTTAAACTACTTGCTATCAAACCTCAAGCTTGGACCAAGGTAAGAAACAGGTATAAACTAAGGTAAGAAAGAATTACTGATACGGGTCATGCCTCAGACAAATTCGTCTGTGAGTCATTCTTAACCGGAGACAAGAATTAGTATGGTTTGTACCCATTTTGTTTTTATATGGTTTTAATCCATGTCTTTAGTATTTGTTTTCTTTCTTGAAGCTTGCATTAAATTGTGTGTGTCAAGGAAGTGATTGGTGAGAAATGTATGGCAACAGAGTTCGTAATGGTGACTGATGAGGTGAAAACCATTATAAAGTACTCAACGTCATACACACAAAAAGCTATATTTCAATGACTCTTCATAATTGATCATCAACACGGATGCTTGTTCATCAAAATAACACAACTTTGTTGAACAGATCCATTCGGAAACAATTATTGAATTATTTAAATCAAAATCTGACTGACACCTGTCTTATGTTTTTGTTTATAAATTCCTACACTGGAATCAATGACATGCCAGGGATCAATATAATTGATACAAATATAAAAGTAAAAAAAAAATACTTTTATATTTCTATCAATCTTTATAACTTTGTATGTATTTCAGTCTTTGTAAAATACTACTTCAGAATATTTTAATTTGTACACTAAAGCTCTATGCATTCTGTAGATGTTTTAATTAAAATTTATAAATTAATTCAAAATATTAATGTTCATTATAAAATTCCTTCTCTCGTACACAGACTATCAAGTTAGAATTTCTGAATTTGTAATTGAAATTAATGGTATTTACATAGGGTAATTTATTACTCTCTGATTTATATACTCATTTAAGATATATTTTACTTATGTAAATCAATTTATGAAATGATATATCTTTCAATGTTTCACCTTATGTTTGAAATGCCAATTTACCAAACAACATAATAGATAGACCTACAACTTGTTTGAAAACTAACGTTGCTTATTCCAAACAATTATGCTATTTTTTACTTAGCTTTCAGAAGTTCAAAAATGAAATATTCTGAATATTCAACTTCAATTAAAATTCAACCGCTGCCGACGAAAGTGAAATCTATGCGCCATTACCACCACCCAAAGACATCTTTTAAGGTTGTTTTGTGAGAATTCCAAGTGAATATTTAGCATTTCAGTATATTTAGCTCTCGTAATGGCGTTGAACTTGTAGACAATGGCAGTGAGGAGCCGAGGTTTGACAGTGTAATCGAGTAGATAGATTATTGGAATCGAATAAATTTTATACCCACAGGTCACGAAATAATTTATTTTGTTTCAATGTAACGAGCATAAAGTGTAGAAAACTGTTACCCGGATTCGAAAAAAGAGGGAATGAAAGCGGTTAAAATCGAGGCTCACAAGGTAAAATAATTATACTCTTTTGGTTCTTAAAGTCGGTTGAAATTGTAGTCTATGTTACCCGGACTATAAAAACGAATCGATTGACACCTTATTCATCAAAATCGGGTGAATAGTTTAGGTGCTACGGAGGAATACGTATTTACAAACATGCATACTTTGTACAGACTGCTAAAATCATAACACTTCCTTTTGGCTTACACGTAGTTGGGTAAAAACAGATTTTATTTTATGTAATAGAATCTAGTTTCTTTATCTTTTGACGGTAAATTCTAGGCTTTCATTTTACTTCCTTTTACTTTCGAAGGAAGGAAAGGAAGGTCTTGGAAGGAAAGTAAGGAAGTCTTGAAAGGAAGGTAAAGTTTTGAAAGGAAAGTCTTGGAAGGAAGGTTTTCGAGCGATGCTCGCCCTATATCCTCGACCACTGACGGACTGGCTATTTTAGCATTAACTGCTCACTGCATCTCGACAACGTACGTAATGATACTCCTGGTGTTGCAAGTGTCCATAGACCACGGTGACCACTAGTTTGCTACCAATGTGGTAAGTATATAAAAATCGGGAGTGGTCTCCCCTTGACTTTATCGCTTACCGAAAACGACTCAGAAGTTGATATAAACCTTATATTTTGATGTCATACGTGCATGTTAAATTTGGTTGCAATAAGTTAAAGCATACTCGAGCTATCGTGCTAACGCACAGATACACAGACACACACAGAGACACAATTCCGAAAACGGTATTTTTGGACTCGGGGAGGTCCAAAACGTGTAAATCCGTAAAAACTGTCGGAAGGCAATATTTTTGTTAACACTATTATTATGGCAACAGACTTTGATAAGGGATAAACAAATGGGACTTTTTTTTCTCCGCTTGGCAACCAACCAAACCAAGCAGAAACTCCCTAGGGATGGAACCAGGGACCTCTGGTGTAACACTAAAATATATACAGGCTATAATAATAAGACAATGGGAAATTATTTCCAGAGAGTTTTAAAGAAGAATACCAAGGAGAAATGTAAATGAGGCGTCTTTATTACTACTACTATCGATATTGAAATTAGTCCGATTACATTCCCATCCCTAATTAAACGCGAAGTTACTATCGGCAGCCGGTTAATGGCCTATACCTCCCTCAATAGGTGTTTCTACAGCACAAGCACTAACTTGCTATTGTCTTTGAGTTGACGTTGACTACAAAGCGGACCCAGACTTATTTGTTGATAATTTGTTTATTTTAGTCAAGTGCAACGTCCAGTTGAATTCATTTTTGTTTAGCAGAACCTTTGTATACAGTTTAAAATGCAGATAGATACTAATAGAGGTCTTTAATGTTTATTATAGTGTTTATGTATTCATGGTTTACTTCGAGATTGAGCCATATAGAATAGGAACAATGTTGAAATTTCTTTCTGGAGGTATGGTGCTGTATACAGATTTGTAAACTAAACTTAAATGACTGTTATTCGTGATAACTTGGGCTAGATAATAATAATAATAGATGCAGAAGGCAGTACTTCTGGTCACGGCCCGTATAGTGAGAAGGTTCCTGTCTCTGGAACCTTAATCACCGGTAGACGGGACCCTGATCTTGCTACCGATGGGGCACTGCATTTTTGTATTTTTAAATGTTATAATTTTTAGTGTTATACATTGTAAAAAATTAATATTTAGAAATATAATTTTGTATGTATTTTAAGTGTTATAAAGGAGATAATAATAATAATAATATAATCTATTTCCACGCTCACACCAATTATCTAGCCCAAATTAAGTATCTTTAAGAACTTATGCTATGGATACTAGATAACGGACATATAATAATCTAGATATTTCATAAATAAACTTATATAAATATATAAACAATCATGACTCGTGAACAAATATTTGTGTTCATCACACTAACATTTGCTACTACCAGGACTCGAACCCGGACCGCCCGATGTGTAGGCAGCGTTACTGACCACTCCACCACGACGGCATCGAGATAATTGGTGTATGTGTTACCGGTCAAACCCGAATTTAGGATGAACTAGTTTTTCCTAGGCCAAACCAATCAGTAGTTTATGCGATTTGAAGATATCTAGTGGCTGAGTGATGGGTAGCTTCGCCTAGTCATAAAAAACCCTAACCTAGGTTAGGGTTATTTTTTTATGACTAGGCGAAGTGCACAGTTTTTTGGGGAGAGTCTTGTGTTTTATGCACATTGCACATACATGGCTGAGTGATGGGTAGGTTAGTGAACAGGTTTGGCCTAGGGAAAACTGGTTTATCCTAAAATCGGTTTTGGCCTGTAACATGAAAATATATTACTACCCACCTTGGCGCACACAGCATAGATTAATTAATTAATTATTAGATAGATTTGGAACGGCTGAAGACTTCGATAAGCGGTTAAGCGACATAATACCACATAGCTGACGGATAGTAGAAAATTCAGTAACTATACATAAAAATATTCATCTATATGTAGGTGGGTACTATAAACCACACAGTATTCAAAGCAGCCCTTTTCAGAAAGAGTTGCCATCGAATTTAAAAGAAAGTACTGTATGAGTTACTGTAGTGCTTTAAAATTATTATAATTAAATAATTGATTTAGCGTAGTAGCCTACTTCGTTATTTAGGAAACGTCTTACGGTCAAACCCATTATCCACGTTAAATGAAAATGTTCGCAGATAATTATGGTTTACTCTAGCTATATGCAGAATAGCCGAAGTCATCAATTTAGATTTTAATCATATTTTATAAAATACTATACACTTACGTTGATTTGATGCATGTGCAGATCGATATCGAAATAGAAACCAGTCACGCTATGATTCCAAAATAGAGTCGTTTTAAGAACGAGTCAGAACTAACGCATTACGTAATAAGGGGTAACGAATTTTCTAGAACTGCTCATTGTCAGATTCATATCAGTTTAGTATCCGAAAAGCGACGTGAAGAAACACATCGCACATCAGCAAGGCGAGGCTGGCTAGTACCACATTATACAAAGAACAGTAATATGTCTTTATACAAACTGCGCGCATGTTTTCGCGCATGAATTCGGCGCCGTGTACGCACGCACTGTGACGCTCACATTGACATAAAACATGGGGGCATAAGGTTGTGTCGGTTAATCATGCAACGCAAAAGTGATTAAGTAGTAAGATTTATAGGTTGTCCTAAAATAAATAAACATGTCACACTATTATAACTAACTCAACAAAACATCAAATATAGTCAACAGAACATGAAACATCAAAAATTGTGTTGTAATTATTAGTAAGTACCTAATGTTTTTCATTTCATAGTCTGTAAATAGATATAAACATTTTTTTTTAAAGATTTATAACAAACAAAGCCGGGTCGACAATGTAGGTCAAATTGTTCCTGAACCTCTGGGGAAAAAATATCAGTAGTCCCATGATGGGACTACTCCACTGGAACTACTGGGAATACACGAATTTCTGCTGCTGAGTTCCACAAACGTACTGTATTAAAGGTATCTACTCAAATTCTATACCTATAATTTATAGTTATTATTAGTTGGAAACTCTGCACTGTACATTTCTCGCGCATTTTTTTACTCCTCGCAACCAAGTTATGGATTCAGTTTGTACCAACATTATTTCCGATCTTAATCATAACATCAGACGACACGTATACCCGTTTGCCTTCCCATGACATAAAGTAACTAGGTCCGGCCCTATGTTTGCTTCGCAGCCAATGTAACGAAATCCCGCTAGTTGTGAATTACGCCTTAGAGCATCCATATACATTTAAGTGCTATAAAAAGTTTTTGCGACTCCATAAAAAAAGAGATTTTGAGTTTTATTGCTAGCGCAGTAAGAGTAGATATTTAAGGAGCGTTTTATTTCACATGACGGTACAAATTAAAGTGGTCGTTCTTTTTTGAAAAAGTTACGTGAAGTGGAATTAGCCACACGAAATATTCAATGTGGTCTGCGAAAAAAGGGTGAAAGTGGTATGTGTCACGGAGGACATTTGGCATTCAGGCTGTATTGACGCGCAGACGGGGTGGTTTACTTATTCATAAACAGTCAAAAAATTGTCAGCAACGTAGCATCGGCGGTCTGTGTTAAGCCGAATTTAGCTCTCAAAGTCGAATTGGACATTTAGAGAATATTCCTAATATTATATTTTGCACAATAAAGGCGTTGAAAAAATTCAAGCGTACGGATCAATATTTTCTTATTTTTAAACTAGTACTCCGCCCGCGACTCCGACCGCGTGGAGATTTTTTAAAATCAAATATAGTCTATGCCACTCAAGAGTAATGTAGTATTCTACTATGAAAGAATTTTTTGTAATCGGCTATGTGGTTTTTGAGTTTATTGGTTACAAACATACAAATCTTTCCTCATTATGATATTATTATATTATGTGTAAACTCTTTATAACGTCACTCGATTTAACGATAAACTCCTTAAAGCGTCGAAATTGCTTGACTTTGGTTAGCTTACATTGTTTTCTATACAATAATACCTACACTCTATATAGCGCCACGATCACTATAGACGTAAATTGTACTAACGACAACAATACGGCATTATAAATTGCCGAAATTGATGAGAACTGCAGCTGTGTACGTTCTTTTGTTTGCTGTTCTGTCGTTTACTTTGAGTGTACCGGAGATTCAAAGAATTTGTCTTTTGTTTTTGTACAATAATTTTCACATGTTTACCTCGGCCACCAGAATTTTGTCAAGATATAGAATAGAAAAGTACCTAATAGATATCTATTAGGTATTTTATTTCTCTTCATTTAGCAACCACTCTTTTTAATGCCGAAACATGCACAGTCCGTTAAGTGTCGTTATAAAGAGTTTACACTGTATATTAAACATATAGATCTGAAGCTCAAGCTCTTGGCTTTCATCTCGCCTGACGCAATGATGACAAATGAAAGGTAGAAGCGATCTTTAAACGAAACGCTCAACCACTAGGAAACTTATCTTATAATAGTCTTTGCTTATAACAAACTACGTAATAAAACCACGCCCTACCACCAAACTGAGCTCAAATATGTCTTGGGTTGGTTTTGTTGATACTTAGTACAAAAACTTTTGGTATCGAACCTGGGACCTCTGGAGACTTCAGAGGCCATTAAAAGCTTGGCATTAAGCAATCATCGTAAGTATTCTATAGTCGCTTGTAATATAAAGGTGTTAAAATACCTACAGATAGTTAAACATACACAATCACATAGAATATAAAGATATAAAACTCCATAATTAAGTTTAAAGAAAGCTATTTTATTGCGAAAACTAGAATAGGGCTTGGTAATATCATTTAATCCATAATAAAAGTTCAACTAATGTATCTCGAATACCCATTTAATCAACTTAAGTTACCTAATGTTTCAAGCCTTGGCATCTCTCCATATTAGTAATATAACATACGTAGCAGTTTATATAATTCGCCAAACATTCGGACGGCAGACGTTCCCATCTCGCTTTCCTGTATTAGTACAGTTGAGAGCAAAAGCTTATGTATAATATTCATAAAATTTCCAAGGATCGTATTTAACTGGTCAGCAGAATAACCTTACCTAAAAACCTATGCAAATACTAAATGGTAACAAATAAGTATTTTTAGTATAGCTCATTCTGGATTTTTTGTTCCTCGGTTTATTATTTCCCTATTTTCTAATACATGTAAAAGTAACACGAAAAGTCTAAGTTATTAAAAATTTATAACATTTACGGTATGGTCTCACAACTGCAACTCTCACAATGGCATCAAAATTGACTTTCATAATTGTACAAATTGTACCTAAATGAATAAAGAAATTTTGACTTTGACTAACTTTTTTATGTTATTTGGTTGGCAGACAAGCATAGGGCCTGTCTGGTGGTAAGCGGTCCCTTGCCCTACCCATGTGGAGCTCTGCAAACCTTACTCATCAACAGAAACAAAACTGTTTGCAGTCCTGCAAAGTGCCCCAGTATTGTTCATGCAAGTGTTTGGTGTGTTGCTTCATTCTACCTTTGCTTCAGGATCTACCGGTTTAATGCCTGATCCCTTTCTAGGTAATGATGTTGAGTAATGCAAGTCTTGCCTATTTGCAGGCCTCCAAAGTGCTCTAGTATTGTTCTTGCAAGTGTTTGCTGAGTTGATTCAACCTTTGGGTCAGGACCTACCGGTTTAATGCCTGATCCCCTTCTAGGTTCTTCTTCCCCTTTCTACCCTGCTCCCAATTTACTTGGGGTCGGTACAGTATTTCTTGATATCGACAATACTGCTATGTTTTAGCATTAGATTCTTCGGCCTGTCGCCTGACACCAACCCTCCTTAGGAAGTTCATTGCTAATCATAGGTCTTCAAAATAACTCTAAATCCACCACTAGTACTAAATTAAAATACCCCCACAAATTCTTTTGACAAGCGTTATTAGGTCCGTACTGAAAACCAGCGCTGTGCTGCGCCTGGAAATAAGCTGAGTGTAGATCTCGTTGCCATGATCTTCGACGTGTGATCACAATATTTTTACAATACCTGCACTTACCTATTAGTTTAGTTCTTTCCTTGTTTTAATTATTTGCCTGCTTTGTTGTGTAAGCGCGTCGTCTGTGCTATGGCAATAAATGTATTTCTATTCTATTTCTTAAATTTTTACCTAATTTTTAGTTTTATTTTGCCAACGTTTTTCGGGCCGACAGTACATGTACAATCGGCGTGCCCGTCAGGTGCTCCGGTTTTCGTTTTACGCGTCCACCGCAGCACAACAATGGAAATTGGCTGTAGTTTTAACAGGAACGTACCCGACGATAATACACCACGTCTGTCTGGTAACGCGTGGCGAGTTTTCGAATTACAAATTATTGGTAAATAAGAGAAAAATATTGTATTTTTATGTGGATAGTTTGTTGATACCTTAACATGCACAACTATATCTTTAAACATTTTAATATGAGTAACACACATTCAATCACGCTCATAGTGTAAAGAGTGGTTGAGCAGAGCCTTAGGTAACGTTTCGTTACACATAAAGCCACATCTGGCAGTATGGGCCATGCAGTGCCTGAGTAAAGTATAATTCCTTCATTAACAAACAAACAAAAGCCAAAAGCCAGGACAGATATTACATTCAAATCTTCTCGCAGCGATCTATTTAAATGTTAAGTATACATTCAATAAATTAGATATGTATTTATATATATTTTTGTAAAACGAACTTAAATACGTATATAAATAACCACGACTTGTGAACAGATGTTCGTGTTCATTCATTATTTAAACATTTAATATTATTGATACCTGGATTCGACCACGGACCTCTTGGTGTGCAGTGTTACTCACCCCTCCTAGACGGCTATTATAAACTACGATGTTCCATTTAAATTTTACTCGATATTTTTAACAAATTCCAAAGTTAATGAAAAAAAAACACAAAGTTAATGTGTACCAATTATATTTCTTCCCAAACACAGCATTTTACAACTTGAAAAATGTTTTATCAGTAGGTACAGACCAATTATAAGTCGTGTTTTGACGTTGCAATATAATAATAAAAATTGAGCCTGATTAATGGCGGATTACACGAAAACAAAATTGCTTTCAGGGGAAAACATCACTAGTGAATCGAAACGCGTCCGTGCGATTACATGATCGAACCCCGTTCTAACTTTTGTGTGTATCTACAGGAGCGTAATGAGGGATATATTTTCTCCAATATCTAAAGGTTTTAAGAGGTTAACAATGAAAGTATTAGCCATTGAAAGCCTTCCAAGCATTAGTTCGGTTCATTTTGTCCGAATAGTAAAAGTTTGTTGAACATTAGCTATTATTAAAGGAAAAAATTGAAAATAGTTTAGTAGTCACAAATTCAGATTCATTTATATCCACTCTCACACAATTATCTAGGCCAAGTAAATAAGTAAATCTCATGTAAGTATAATGAGGAAGATACTAAATAACGGACAAATATACCTACAAAAGGATCAATACATTTTTATAAATAAACTTAAATGAATATACATTTGTGTTACTTACAAACATTTTGTTCTTACCAAGATTCAGACAGCATTGCATACTGACCATTCCAATCGCAACTACAGCATCAACTGTTGTATGGATGAGATTTCGGTAGTGACAGACATTTCTTTACAATATCTAATCTATTATTATTAGTAAACGACAGGCTGGAAACCTGTCACTGTTTTGGGGTACTGTATAGCTCATGCTACCAGATGTCGTTTTACGTGTAACAGGTTGGGAACCTGTCACTATTTTGGAAGCTACTATATGACCTATACTGCCAGATGTGGCTCTAGTGTAACCAACGAACGACGAAACCCGGGACCACCAGCTTAACGTGCCTTTCGAAGCACGGAGGAAAATAAGTTGAATGATTTTTGGTCACCCATCCGACAGCACATTTCCTAGCTTTGTTTTCGTGATTGTTACAAAGAATGCACGATGCGACACCATCTGCCTTCTATATGTATGTATCTATTTCAGCAAAAAAAAATACTTTATTGTTAGTTTTTGCCAGACTCGCCCTTAATCAGGGCCTGTACAATATTGGCTACTTTTAGTCGGTTTGTGTAGAAATAATGACCTATTCGTGACTAAGCTCACTTTTCATATCAGGGAAAGTTTATAGCATTGCGGCATCCCTGTCTGGTTTGGAGTTAATCTGTCGGGCTTCAAGGTGGTGATTCGACGAAGTAACACCATTATAACAGATGTCAGATGAAAGTAAAAGCTCCAGAAACAGGTGGTGTGGATTGAAGCAGGAATTTATTGAAGAGAAAGAAACTTTGCTTTCATCATCACTTGCACTTATCATCAAGTGAGATGGAGGCAAAGAGCTTCACCGTTGAAGATATAAAAGCCAATTATTGACAAAGTTAATAAGTTGTAAAACAATAACATTAACTGATTAATATTAAAAAAATAGAATAGAAAAGAAATAATCTTTATTGCACATCGACATAAACATTTACAGTGGGGCCTTATCGCTAGGCGTGATCTCTTCCAGGCAACCTTTGGATGGACAGGATTAAAACAAATAAACAGAGGGAAGATGGCTATACTTCAATTCAATAATAGCTTAACGTAACATAAATAATACATAACTACTTACACTAAATACCAACATTGCATATATGTATAAAATACGTAATACATAAATATAAATATATGTATATAATAAATAAAAAATATAATTATTAATTTACACTTATATAAATATACACTATTGACCGTAAGAATTCACAATTTACAGTGATCGATAGTGCTCCTTTACTAGCCTTCCGAAAACACTGAGCGATTGTGCCCGTCTGATTTCAATTGGCAAAGCATTCCATAATCGCACAGCCTTAGTAGTGAGCGAATTCCTATAGAATTTCGTGAAATGCATTGGCGTCGCTAAGCTATGATACCCCGGACTGTTGGGATGATTTCGTGTTGGGCCCGGACGCCACCAAAGCGGAGATGTGCGAAGTGGAGACGAGAAGAGATGTTTTTCAACAATGATGTATCAACCAAAGCTTAGCGGTGATGCGTACCGACTAGACTGTAGCGGATATGTGTGCGATGTTTGTTATGGGCCTGCCACACACTCGACGAGTGGCGTGGGAAGTAGCGAGGAAAGGAGGCAGAGATGTAGTGTGGCCACGTTACTCGTCATGCCGCACGTCATGCTTCTCGTCCTGCCCATCGCTCCCTATTTTGTCGGTTTTTGGTGCGCGAGTCAAAGGACCGGCAATACGAGCGCGAGTGCCTGGCCACACTATCGCGCGTTCGCAGTCTGCATCGAGCGCTCACACAACATTATTACTTGTACTTACAACGTTCTTTTGCAATGAATAGATGTCATCCACCATCTTCGTTGGCGAGGACGACGACGACGATTTAAATGTCTTTGTATGACATTGATATAATTCGCTATACTAAAAATGCATAGTGCACACGCTGCCACAATTTCTTCGTCCATTGTAGTTCGTCCAAACGACAAGTGAGGAGCGACGCGATTAAATGCGCGAGTAGAGCAGTGTGTGGGCAGAAAGGGTAACATTGTGCAGCGCGAGGAGCAGTGCGATGAGCTGCGTGAGGAGCATAGTGTTGCAGGCCCATTAAGATTGCAGTTTAGTTCGATCCGGCGACCTAGCGGCGCCGCTCACTACACGGCGCCGCTCACATCTCTTCTCGTCTCCGCTGCGTTCAGTCGCCCAGAGCGCCGGCTAGCGACGCACAGCTTACTGGTCCGCTAGCTCGATCGCGCCATACAAATATGATACATCTACGCTCTGTGGTATCCACTGAAGCTGAGCGGAGACGAGATGTGTGAATAACGAATTTCTATTGGTTGCTTAAAACACAGCTTTGGTGAAGTCACGGCCACGTTTGTCCTGCTTGTTGGCTTTTATTTGTTTGTTTACTGAATGATTATTGCTTTATGGATTTGGTGCCCATTTTATTTAGGTAGGTGACAAGCCAGCAACCTTCCTCTATTACTGCATGGCCCATACTGCCAGATATGGCTTTATGTGTAACAAAATGTTATCAAGGCTCTGCTCAACCCCTCTCGGGACTACGAACGCGATGGTATTGTATGTATCTAAAAATATGATTTATCGAGAAACGTTTTTGAGAAAATCTAGCGTTTGAATTACGTCGAAAAAATTCAGTACTTTTCCTTCTAAGGAAATTTTTAAGAAGGCGAGGATCTTGGTGGGTCATTTAGCCCGTAGGAAGAACTTCCTGTAGTGGTTTCTAGTTCCGCAAAGGACTAACGTCTATAGTTTAGAGTTTCTGCAAGGTTCGAGTCCAAAGTTAAGAACTATAATGTGTTTTGAGCTTTAGACTTTAAGCGCGTATAAATCTCTTCAAACTACAATACGAGCGAAGATTTCTAATAAAAACCATTGAATTTAGATTTCAAAACTTAGGTACAAGATTATTTAAATTTATGGTAAAATAATGCAGAAACTTTTTTACATCGTAAAACGGTCGAAAGAAATCCAAACTTTTCTGCAAAGAACTTGAGATATCATTGCGAAACATAAAACTCGTTTTACTGTCGCAAATAAAAATGCTGAATTTCTTCGCAACAAGTCCATAATATCTAACACCCGATCCATCAATTTTTTCCCTTCGCCCACAGAATTCATTTCGTATCCAACTATAAAACTCTAATTTCGATGTCAACGTATATAATGGATTGAAACGTCTGAGACCTCGAAGCAAAATTTAATATTATGTTCAACGGTCTTCGAGGTAAAAGAAAGGTGAAAACTAGTGATGTTTGTAATCGTGTAACATTGAAAGATTCATTGCGACAAAATGTTTCAAATAATATTTAATTTCTCTTCGCGTTTAGTGGCCCTTACGAAAATATTCCTTTTTAGACACCTATTTTTTACTTAATTGATTCAGTAAATATTTAAAAAGATATAGAGCAAATTTCAGGCGCTTTCATAGAAAGTATACGAAAGTGTGACGTCACACGATATTTCAACTCACTGTATCGTCGCCATTATATTTTGTTCACGTGAAAAAAGAAAAATTACGAGTCCAATATTTGTTCGTGTTCTATCTGACGCACTAAAACATATTTTTAGCATCATAATGTATTAACAAAAATCCCTTCATTCGTCTTCTTCCTACCTGGATCCCAATTTATTTGAGATCGATGTATATGTCACCATACTTATCATCATCATCATCATATCAGTCAAGAGACGTCCACTGTTGGACATAGGGAGGCCTATGTCCAGCAGTGGACGTCTCTTGACTGATATGGACATGGACTAAGGATATCCCACCCAATCGATCTTGCGCTGCCCGCATTCAGCGGCATCCCGCGACCTTTACCAGATCATCGGTCTACTGTGGACGCTACTACCAACGCTGCGTATCCCGGTACCCGGCAGCCATTCAAGGAGTTTTCCACCCCAACGGCCGTCAGTCCTCCTCGCAATGTGCCCTGCTCACTGCTACTTAAGGTTCGCAATTCTTTGGGCTATATTGGTGGTCTTGTTTCGCATGCGAATCTCATCATTTCTGATATGATCACGCAGAGAAACTCCGAGCATAGCCCTCTTCATTGACCTTTGAGTGACCATTAGCCTTCTTATGAGGCCCATTGTAAGCGGCCAAGTAAAGACTTTCGTTTTGAGACATTAATGTGCATAAGTTTTGGCATACTTTTATGGCGAGCTGCCAGCCTGACACCAACCCTCGTTGGGAATGTTAATGAAATGAAATGAAAATTAAATGAAAAAGCTCTCTAATTTAATGGACTTTGCTAAGTACTTTTAAATCGTCAAAAGCCCTACTACCATTTCGGGACGAATAATTATTATTATGCTGAGATGGAGAAGAAATGGCGAAAGAAACTCCACAGCTTACAATTTCGTAATGATTTCAAAACATCAATACAAGTCATTAAATAATTATCAGTATAATTTAAGTTACATTTTAACATGCGTAAATTTTGGGTAGTTATTACTCCCACGCTGTTGTTGTGATTAGTTTACTCGCCATCGCTATGCGATAATTTTCACCGGGTTCAGGATCTCTCTCAGACTGCTTTTACGACACGGAATGAGTAGACCCTTTCTTATACCGTGGGTGTCGTATTTGTGACCAGGCACTATACTGATAATTCGAAATCTTCATCAGGCACAGGCGGGCAGGATGCATATTTGCTAACCACAAAACAAAACATAAGCAATCTGCATAATAATATACTGTACTACACAGGTCTCCTTTGTTTTACTAAATGGGACTTACATGCCAACACTATCATGCCAAGACGAGCCAAGCGAAGTGGCCAAGCCACATATTTTGACTAAGTTGTGGAGTTTGTGAAGTTAGGACTTGCAGAGTTAGAATCTTGGCTCTACATGAGATCTGATAACTTTTTGACACTGCGAGCCATATATTCTCGTCTTGGCAACATGTTTTTGGTGGGATTATTATATCTATGAAAGTACTAGTACTTAGTGTTTAGAAAAATACCAGAGCAAATAATCTTTCTTGTCTTTTTGTAGAGACATGATTCATCATTTTCCTGTGCTGCTCGCAATTTTATTTGAGTTCGGCCTAATATGTTTTTTTCTTCCACTCTCCTCGATCAGCCGTCATCTCAACTTTAACAGCCTTCTTTGCAATTCATCTTTCACACAGTCTATCCATCTTTTCTTCGGTCTTCTTCTCCCTCCATATCCATCCACATTCATTCTTATTACTTTTTTTGTTCCATGCTCATCATCTCTTCCCATTATACGCCCATACCATGCCAATCTGTTACCTCTCAGTCTTTCTCCCATTGGTGCTACTTTCAAACTTCCTCTAAAGTACTCATTTCTCACTTTGTTCATTCTTCTTACTACATCCATCGTAGCATTCTCATCTTTCAAATCAAATTAAATCAAATATCTTTATTGCGTATCACATAACATTCACAAGGGTCTTATACATAGGCTGTAGTTCCTGTGATACCCCATAGGGGCACTGCAAACATTAATTACTTAAAATCTATAATCATATTAACTTTGCTATAAAGTATAAAATAGCGTAAATCAATATTTTAACACTATTGTTAAAAAATATTTATATAATTTCTATTTTTATAAAAACCTAATGATTGTATGTAACAACATCTTAAACACGCGTAGTCAATTTTCATCCATCCGCTTTAATGCCCAACTTTTTGATCCATACAGAAAGACTCCGGAAATCCGAAGAGGAATCCGGGACATGGTTATCGACTGAAAAATTCATAATCTTTAAAACAAGTTTAACAGCCTGATTTACTCCTCCAATAAAAACATTCTGTCTGTTGCCGCAACAACTGAGTGTACAAAATAAGACGAGCGGTATTATATAACGTTACTTCACGAATCCAGTTGCAGTATTAATATTTTGAATAAATAAAAATAGTAGCACGTAAAAGGTAGCATCTGGCATCACTACTTTCAGTACGATTGTCGTGGGATTGGGAACAGTGAAAAAGTCACGAAGGCGAGCGTTTTGTCTAGACTGGAGACGAGCGAGGCGCCCTCTCGCGGGCACTAAGCCGCTGTTATTAGATTTTGATGAGTTGTTGACAATTTTACAAGTTTCAAGTTGCTCTCTTGTTACGAGGGAACGGCGGATAATTAAATATTAGGAGATGTTACTAGCTCTTTCTTTTTTATTTGTCCCTTTTACGTCAAATTGTTGTATTAGAACAATGTTTTTTACGTCGCTAAATATATATATAATTCAGTCTTATACACAGTCAACTAATTGTTAGTTTTCAAAACCTTTAACGATTAAACTTTTCATGAGCCTTTAGTTTTGTCCTATGAAAGTTTGAAGTGTTACAAATGATTTCGTTTAATTTAAAGAAGGTGTAAGCAGCTTTTATTATTTGCTTTGCAACTCGTACTACTTAAAATGTGATTTAGAAACCGATTCATAAAAAGAGTCAGGAGATAATTTCCCTTCTGATTTGGGAAGTCACAAAATATTAGATTGTATGACTAAGTTTAGTGGTAACCGTTGCATGATCAATATAAGTAAAAACGGGAATAAACGCGATTAGATTACTTTATGCTTAGAAAATAAAACTTTAATTATTATTATATTATTTAATTATAGTGAGTTCAACTTCCCACTTGAGCAATTGTGTTACTTTCCCACTGTTATTTCACTGCGCGTATGTAACTGACACTAAATATATTTTTTATATTACGAGATGGCAGACATGCTTGCAGCCCCACTATTACACTACTATAGCAACAATATTTAAGTGTAAATCACTTAACATTGCAAGTGCGTTGCCATCCTGGGGACTAAGATGTGTGATATGCCTTCCATGCCCAGTAATTACACTGGCTAGTTCGTGTTTCGGCTTGAAGGAAAAGGTTTCCTTCAAGCCGAAACACGAACTACTTCACAGCAAAAATAAGAAAGGCGGTGGTACCTACCCAACTTACGTTTGAAATCTAAAAAATCGGGAGTGGTCTCCCCTTGACTTTCTCGTATACCGGAAACGACTCAAAAGTTGATAGAAACCTTATATTTTGATGTCATACATGCATTTTAAATTTTGCTTTTGAACGCACAGACACGTGTGTGTCTGTGCCTTAGCACGATAACTCGAGTCAAATTTAACATGCATGTATGACATTAAAATAAAAGGTTTCTATCAACTTTTGAGTGGTTGATCACGAAAGTTAAGCTACCAAGTGCGCGGTAGGTTTTTTTTTTTTTTTAATTTATTTCCAATACATTATTATAAAACACACATAATACATAAGCCGTACACGGAAACCTGTAAGGTTTATCTGTGTATGGCGAGTCACTAACATACACTCATATTTTCTTATACTATGGTAGCAGTAGCACGATCAAGGCAATAATTTTGCAAATAGAATTCCTTAAATTTGGATTTGTATTTAGTTATAATAGTATTCATGTACATGTCCTGTAGGTTATTAGGTAAATCATTGAGATAAGAAGGTATTAAGTAATTTAATTTTCTACAACCATGTACGTTATTGAATTTCTCTCGGATTTGAATTTCTTTCAGGTACTCGGATGGGTGACCAAAATTTAACATGCATGTATGACATCAAAATATAAGGTTTCTATCAACTTTTGAGTCGTTTCCGGTATACGAGAAAGTCAAGAGGAGACCACCTTGTATACTTTTAAAGTTATTGCAATTTTCAAAGTGTGATACTTAGTTTTTCAGGCCAATGTATTTCTATCATTCATTTGCCTAATGTTTTATACTGGGTGTAAAAGACATGAACAGTCAAACGAAAGCCATGTATTCTATACATCAAAATAAGACATCTTTTAAAAAAAAAATGCTGGGAAATGATTTTTATTTTTTGGTGTTAAGAAAAATTGCAAATTGTACCACGCAATGTAAAGGTCTCAACTTGCACGCAACTCGCAAAACCGCGATAAATTTGCCAGACGGCGGCCCCGTTCGTTAGTGTCCGTGCGCATCGAGTGAGCTACATTGAACGCTAACGTTTTGAATCCATTTTTTGTTATGAAATACTAGAAAAAATTATAATGTTTCTTTGGACAATAAATAAGAAATAATGTTAAGAATACGTTTTCATAAAAAAATGAAAAAAAAAATTATGAGTTTGACCTTAAATAAAATCGTAACTATCAATTTCCCAGGTATAGTCTAAAGGAAAAAAAATGTTATGATGGTAAGCAGAATACATGGTTTTCGTTTGACTGTTCATGTCTTTTACACCCTGTATAATTCTTAATTTATGTTAACACATCTCTTTAATAACACAACGCATGCTGTGATCACCTATAGCTGTTAGTGCAGTTAGCTTTATGCAATCCTTTTGTAAACTTTCTACCTGTTTTCCAATGCTGTTACTTATGTTGGTAATCCTTTATAAATAAATAAACTGCTTTCCCTCAACAAAAGTAACTTACTAGTCATACTGCTAAAATCAATAACCTTTTACAAGTATATACAGCCACTGATCGAATGAAATCGTACGGGCATTGCCTGTTTATTTAAAAATATCACGTCAAAGGTCTTTCGGTGCGCCGGCTGCCTTTACATTCCGCTTTTCAGGTTTGTCAGTGATGTGATATTTTAAAAGAGACTCCGTTCAATATGAAATGAAAAGGTTTTGTATGGACTATTTTGAAATAGACGTCGTTATTATTTGTGTATGTAAAATTTGGAGGTCTGATCATATTTTGTAATAATTATGCTGTAATGCAATGTTTTTAGTTTGTTCTATTTTCTAAGCAAACGAACGATAAATACCAATCAAATTTTTTTTCTTTACTAAGATTAGAATCGATAATTTATGCTTTAATGAAAAAAAAAACACTGTAATAAGGTTACACTAACTTACAGTAATTAAGTAGTAGGTTATGTTAGGTAGGTATGTCATAGATTAGATTTGTAATATCTTATTTTAAAGTAAACTTTTTAAATTTTTAAAAGTGTTTTTACATTGTTAAAAAAAAGATGATTATTAATTTTATTTTCTTGACTGTAGGACGTCGGTATATGAACAAGTTTCACAAAATATAGCTTAAAATTAATAAGACATTTTACTAGGTGGTAGACCCATATGTAGGGTCGTCTGGGTAGGTACTACCACCGCCTTTCTTATTTCTGCCATGAAGCAGTTCGCTGTGTTTCGGATTGAAGGGAAAGGTAGCCAGTGTAATTACTGGGTATGGAGGGCATATCATCTTAGTCCCCAGGATGGGAAACGCACTTGCGGTGTTAAGTGATTTACACTTAATATTGCAAGTGTCTATAGGCGGCGGTGACCACTTAACATCAGGTGGGCCGCAAGCTTGTTTGCCATCTCGGAACATAAAAAAGACATAACTGTCAGTTTTGTAGAAATAGGTAGGTACCTACTTAATTATAATTAAGGATTGTCCTTATTACAGAAGCTAAGTACGCTTCTGGAATAAGAACAATCATTAATACGTGGTGAGTGTTTTCTTTATTTTTGAGTGAATCGGCGTTTTAATATAAATTAACAAGAATAGACTGATCTACACACAATATTCATATTAATCTGTGATACATTATCCTTTTATGCCACACCTGACCAGATGCCTGGTCAAGTGGTGACAAAAAAAATTGCACTTACCTCGGTAGGTAATGACGCCCTACCTGAGAGCGATTAATAAGCGCAAGTTAATAAATGTACTACATACTTATTCCCCTTTTCTATAAAATTCTCTTTTAGACTGCGAAGAGCATAGGAAAATTTCAAAGAACGTAGGTACATTAAAAATAAATTTAAAACCTTAGAATAAAAATATAAAACAAAATTACGTTTCATAGCTTGTAGCCGCCGCTGAACATATCAGCTGTACTGTACACACGACAGCGAACGGAACCACACTCAATTTCCGCGGCCGCGTTGAATATTTGACGTCATTTTATAGAATTTCGCGTGCATTTAAAACTTGCCATTATGATGTTGAGGTTACAGACTGAGGAGTTGTCAAATGGTGTATTGTAAATGGAAGACAGGAGAATATGCAATTAGGTACGATTTGTATCTCTTATGACAGTCGAATTCTTGACTTTACTCAAAGGATATAAAAAACTGCATTTTTTGTCCTAAAGAAAATATTTGGTAACTAACTTAGCGACTTGATTGAGGGTTTCATAGATATTGATTCCTAAATAGTTTGAGAACACTTTTTGGACCTATGAAACTGAGGATATTTGTTGGAAACAGTAGGTCGGTATTAAATGAGACAGCGTTTATAATCACAGATTTTAATTTATAACTTCAGAGCAAATCACAAATCAACACCTCAGAGTTTTTCACAGACAGAAGAGAGTGTTGCCAACCAAATAAAATATTATTTTTCTTAAAACGTTTCATTATTTGCAACACCCCCCCTTAATGAAACCCTTTTACAAAGTTACAATCACAATATAACTTTTATTAATTTGTCTAGATAAGTAATACAATTATTCAAATCAGGCTGGCTGTTAATAAACTTTTATAACAAAATCTTAACTTCACTTCAAATTAAACAAACAAAAAAAAAATTAACTTCCTTTCAGTATTAATGAACTAACCTTATTATTATTTATTATTTATTGTTAATCCTAATAACTATGTAACAAACCCAAACCTTCTCTTAATTTTTCAAATCTAACTTTACACAATGGTTTAGTAAATAAGTCTGCTAATTGTGCATCAGTAGGAATGTAAATTATCTTTATAATATTTTCAAGTAGTTTTTCCTGAACAAAATGGTACTTTAAATCAATATGTTTCAACCTTTTTGGTTGACCAATATTATTGGCAGCATAAATAGCAGACTGATTATCCTCGAACACACTAACACATAACTTATCTATTGATAAAATATTTAACTCACAGAATAAATTTCTAAGCCAGCACACTTCTGCTGTACATTGAGACAAAGCGACATACTCGGCTTCTGTTGAAGACAGAGCCACACAATTTTGTTTCTTACTACACCACATAACTAGACAGTTAAATGCCATCAAACAATAACCACTAGTTGATTTTCTACTGATGGTGTCCCCACCCCAATCTGCGTCAACATAAGCCTTTAATAATTCAGTGTTTAGGTTCAAGTCTAAATTTCTTTTATAAATTAATTTTAAATTTATACTGCTCTGTATATATCTTAATACATGTTTTAAATTTTTCCACAATTCTTCACTTGCACAGCTTTGAAATCTACTTAGTACACTTATACAAATACATAAATCAGGCCTTGTGCCAATCATAGCATACATGACACAACCTATAAGCTTCCTACATCTATTTTCTATTTCCACACTTTCAGATGAATTTCTGAATAACAATTTACTATCAAAGTTGGTCTCTAATGGTACACTAACCCCCTTACACTCTGACATATTAAATACTTTTAATACATGTTTCAAATAAGATATTTGGTCCAGACTAATATAACCTAGTTCAACATTTTGTTCAATATGTAAACCCAAATAGTTAAATGCTAACCCCATATCTTTAGTTTTAAATTGTTCTCCTAGCTTGTACTTTAAGTTTTTAATTACATTTATATCTGACCCAGTAATTAATATGTCATCGACGTAAAGTAATAAGTAAGTTTTATAATTTTCTGATATCTTAATATACAAACACATATCTGTTTTTGACTTGATAAAACCTTGACTAAACATGAAATTAGTAAATGTATCATACCAATAGCGAGGTGACTTTTTCAAACCATAGATTGCTTTATTTAATTTTCCAATTTTTCCTTCATGTACGTGACCTTCAGGTAAGTATATATATATTGTCTCATCTATTTTGCTATGTAAAAATGCACTACACACATCTAATTGATAAATATGCCAACCAAAGTATGCCGCAATGGATATAAAGCATCTTACCGTTGTTAGCCCGATAACTGGTGAGTATACCTCTTCATATGTTACTCCTGACTGCTGGAAACCTCGAGCTACTAGTCTCGCCTTATAGAGCTGTACCTTACCTTCATTATCCTTCTTTCTTCTAAACACCCACTTGGTATCTATGACCATCTCCTTTATACTTTCTTCTAGAGTCCATGTTTCATTGTCTTCTAATGCTTGAATTTCATTTTCTATCACTTCCTTCCATTGCTTGGACTCCTCACTTACCATTGCCTCCTGATATGTCTCTGGTTCATTATCAATAGATGCTAAATAAGCGAAGCCTAGGTCATAATCATCATAATGTTTAGGTTTTTGTATCTTCTTTCTATCCCTTAAACTAAATACTTTACTTGTCTGCTCTGAACTACCAATATTTTCTTCTGTATTATTTCCACAACCTTGATATGTATTTTCTGGTACCAGTATATTTTTCTCTAACCTGTAGTTACAGTTTTCTACATCATCTTTTTCAATCTCTTCCTGTGTACCAGTGTTCTTATCAAGTGCTATTTGCTCCTCTCTTGTACTACTTTGGTCTTCAAAGATCTTCACCACTTCCTCATCATCACTTGTGTCGCTGTCCATGTTCCTTATATCTTCTATTTCTTGATGTACTACCTGCTTCGTATCCTGTATAAAAACTACATCTCTAGCTATTTCCACTGTATCTGTTTCAGAAAAATAAATTCTATATCCCTTAGTATTATTATCAACACCGACTAAAATTCCAAATTTATTTTTACTATCTAACTTTCTACGCTTTTCTTTAGGAATATGAACAGAGCACTCTAAACCAAAAGTTCTCAAAAAATTTATATCATAGGATTTCTTGAACCAGATTTCATAGGGACTTTTATTACTTACTGGACTGGCTCCGCAGACATTTAAAGTAAAAACAACTGTGTTAACAGCTTCAGCCCATAATCTTTTTGACAAACCTGTTATTAGAGTTCGTGCTGCCTCCATCACGGTTCTGTTGTCACGTTCAATGCGCCCGTTCTGCTGTGGAGTATAAGGTACAGTCTTTTGGTGGCATATTCCATATTTGTCAGTCAAATTCTTTACATCTGTATTACAGAATTCTAGACCATTATCAGTCCTTAAATATTTAATATTATTATTTGTTTGATTTTTCACAAGTATTACAAATTTTTGCAAACAAGAATTCACTTCAAATTTATTTTTCAAAAAATAAACAAATCTATAGTTTGAACAGTCATCTCTTAAAAGTAAAAAATATCTAGCACCACCAATTGAAATAACCTCTATGGGTCCACATAAGTCTGCATGAATTATTTCTCCTACAATTTCTGACCTAGAATCACTAGTATGGTAAGATATCCTATGTTGCTTTCCTGTTAAACAATTTTTACAAAAAGTATTATCAATATTATATTTTATGTTATGATTATTCAGAATTTTAAGCATGTAAAGTCATATTTAGACTTTACATGCTTAAAATTCTGATGTGCAAACCGCAAATGCCATTCTGATAAATTTACTACATTAGCAATTTCACAGTTTGATCTAAATATTAATTTATATAATTTATTATATCTTTTAGCTATTGCTCTCACATCATTATCTGTATCTAAAATTTGACAATAATTTTTATCACTTTTCATTTTATAACCTTTATCTAAACATCTACCTACAGAGAATAAATTAATTTTAAGAGCAGGTACATACAAAACATTATTAATAGTAGTATGGATCCATTTTGAAACATTCCAGGCCTCCACTGTTATTTGACCAATACCAAGAACGGGTAAGGTTGTACCATCACCAATTTTAACCCGATTTTGCACTGTATTACTACTTAACTCACTGAATAATGACCTTTCACTGCACATATGCTCACTAGCACCTGAATCAAGTAACCACTCCGTTGTCACAGCCGATGTTGAACTTCCAAAGTTGTTTGTACTTACAAAAGCATTGTTACCATTGCTATAATTGTTATCATAGTGATCTTTACCAAATTCCTTTTGTTTCCTGAACCAACAGTCCCTCTGAATGTGTCCATTCTTCTTACAATAATAACAAACCTTTCCATTTTTATTAAATTGTTGTTGTCTTGAAATTAAAGCTGTAGTTGTGTTATCCTCTTTAGACCTTTCTTCCTCAGTTTTTAATCTTGCAATTAAATTGTTTAGTGTTCTATTGCTTTTCTCTGTTGACTCCCAAGCTGATATGAAATATTTATATTCTGATGGCAAGCTCATTAAAATTTTGGTAATTGTCATTTCTTCTGATATAGGCTCATTGTATGCACAGAGTGTGTTCCTTATGTCTTCAATTTTTGCCAAATAATCAGAGATGTTAGTGTTTTCAAACTTCAAATTAAAGAATTTTTGTTGATAAAGATGTATGGACACATCTGACTTTTGTTCATAAACACTTAGCAGTTTTTGCCATATATCATATGCCGAAGTACAAGTCAAAACATGCAACAGGACACATTCTTCCATCCTTGACACCAAAACAGCTTGAGCTTTGTTTTCATTTTCGAGTTCAGTTTTATCTATTTCTTTGCCCAAGATAAACTTAATCAGACCTTTGGATCGTAAATAAATTTGTATCTGGAACTTCCAAACGTTCCAGTTTGACTGTCCTCTGAGTTTTAGAAAACTTTTATCCTTATCCATTTTGTTTATACTATACGTTCCGCCAATCTCTTGTAGAAGACGATGAGTTGCACAGTTCAACCAGAACAAAATGGCCGTACCCACGCACGCCGCAACGCCACACAGACGCTGGACTTTTATAGTTTGTAATAACTTTCCCGACACAGTCCAACTACAAAGGTAAAATGGTCTGGGCCCATAACCTGTTGGAAACAGTAGGTCGGTATTAAATGAGACAGCGTTTATAATCACAGATTTTAATTTATAACTTCAGAGCAAATCACAAATCAACACCTCAGAGTTTTTCACAGACAGAAGAGAGTGTTGCCAACCAAATAAAATATTATTTTTCTTAAAACGTTTCATTATTTGCAACAATATTCTAATTGATACTATTATCTTGTTATAAACTTGTGCTTCATCTTATTCAATCTTTCTGTCACCTTTACATTGTACTCTTATGACAGTCAAATTCTGAGCATCTTTCGTAATAGCCTAAGAGCCAGTGGAAGGCTACCTGTATGTATTTGACCAGACTTGGGGTTTTGTACAGTGAGGCCCCTATACCTACCATATATGAGATGGGGGTTCACTAAGCCCCAAGTGGTGGACACGGCGCGCGCTCAAGCAAGACAGGTATCGATTTTTGGCGAATTTTTAATGCATTTGACGACGTCTGCCGTTTTTAAAATTTGATAATATATTATTATTATTATCTAAAAACAACAATGGCAGACCATTATCGCGCGGTTAACATTGTGGCAGACAGTTTTGAAAGTGCTGAAAAAAATTAAATTTTGAATTTATTTGAAGAGATCTGCCATTGATATATTTTATTTATTAGGGTCTTGAAAACTTATATTCATCACGGCAGACGACTTCATTGAGTACACACATCAGCAGACAACAAAATCTTTGCTACTATCCGGTCAGATGTATGTGTATTACGTTCCCTATTTTACATCAATATGATTTACTTTATCACTGTGATTAACTAAAATTGATAAGTTTGATGATTAATAAGTTTGATGATAAAAAAGTTAGTATATTTTGGAAGAATCTCAAATATTAAGGTATATTGCAGATAAGAAATAATTATTCAAATATTTATTTAATTTTCTTCTTTTTATTTATTTAAGACATAATAAAAAAAAGGAATAACAAAATATGAAACGTGCATGCAATAAAAAAAAATGTATGTTTTTTTTTACTTATTTAAATCTTTATTTATCGTCATCGGAATCATGGTCGTCGTGGTGTGACTCGTCTTCATCATCCATAGAATCGGAATCTGTAAAAAAATAATTTCAAAATAAAAATAAAAAATTATTCAAATGGTTCGAAGGTGATCAACTTCCAACTTCTTTGAGCGACTTAATCACCCAAGTCCATGGTAAGTTCATTAATAACCAAATTTAATCGAATATATTCGGATCACTTTACAAATTATTTTTATTTTGAAATTATTTTTTTACAGATTCCGATTCTATGGATGATGAAGACGAGTCACCACCACCATACATTTTTTTTTATTGCATGCACGTTTCATATTTTGTTATTCATTTTTTTTAATTATGTCTTAAATAAATAAAAAGAAGAAAATTAAATAAATATTTGAATAATTATTTGTTATCTGCAATATACCTTAATATTTGAGATTCTTCCAAAATATACTAACTTTTTTATCATCAAACTTATTAATCATCAAACTTATCAATTTTAGTTAATCACAGTGATAAAGTAAATCATATTGATGTAAAATAGGGAACGTAATACACATACATCTGACCGGATAGTAGCAAAGATTTTGTTGTCTGCTGATGTGTGTACTCAATGAAGTCGTCTGCCGTGATCAATATAAGTTTTCAAGACCCTAATAAATAAAATATATCAATGGCAGATCTCTTCAAATAAATTCAAAATTTAATTTTTTTCAGCACTTTCAAAACTGTCTGCCACAATGTTAACCGCGCGATAATGGTCTGCCATTGTTGTTTTTAGATAATAATAATAATATATTATCAAATTTTAAAAACGGCAGACGTCGTCAAATGCATTAAAAATTCGCCAAAAATCGATACCTGTCTTGCTTGAGCGCGCGCCGTGTCCACCACTTGGGGCTTAGTGATCCCCCATCTCATATATGGTAGGTATAGGGGCCTCACTGTACAAAACCCCAAGTCTGGTCAAATACATACTGGTAGCCTTCCACTGGCTCTTAGGCTATAAGTCTACTGGGGGCCTTGTTCTGAGAAGAACTTCTGCAGCGGTTTCGGTGACAAGGTGTACTTAAGTACGCCAATCGGGCCTAGGAGGGTACTGGTGGTTTTTAGTGGATAGGACCTGCGTAAATGTCAAGCCTCCGGTGAGTGCCACAGAGGCCAACGTCTAGCCAACATTGCGGTACGTACAATCCGTAAATGGATTAAAAATCGTCATCAAAAAATCGGGATTGGTCTCTCCTTGACTTTCTCGTATAACAAAAACGACTCAAAAGTTGATAGAAACTTTATATTTTGATGTCATACATGCATGTTAAATTTTGGTCACCTATCCGAGTACCGACCGCGCACTTGGTTGCTTAACCTTCGTGATCGACGACTCAAAAGTTGATAGAAGCCTTCTATTTTGATGTCATACATGCATGTTAAATTTGGTTGCAATAAGCTAAAGCATACTCGAGTTATCATGCTAACACAGACACAATTCCAAAAACGGTATTTTTGGACTCAGGGAGGTCCAAAACGTGTAAATCCGTCAAAATCTACAGGTCGAATTTTTGGACGATTACAAGACATCCTCTGTAAGTACTACGTATACGAGAAAGTAAAAAGGGGTACCAGCCGTGTCATTCTAGAATGAACTCACGCATCTCACCTCGAATTTATCTGCCAAACGGGAACGAATAGTTCACAACAAAGGAATATTTCTAATCAATAATTCTCTAAATTACATTTAATGCCTATTGAATGATATGGCTAACTTCGATTTGAGCTTATCCGACAAAACTAACGATTTTCGCAGATATAAGGTGTGATAAGTGCTAAAACACAGTGCATCAGATGCTCGAATTTGGTGCACCTTTATATGCTGAAGATGTATATTCAACATTCCACAGATGATAAAAACTCTATTCTCTATTTTAATTGGGTTCGGCTTAATACCTATGGTTTCCTTTTCCATAATATAAAATAATATCGGCCAGTCGTCATCTCAGCATTAACTCCTTTCTTTGATCATTGTTCGTCATCCTTTTAATTGATACCCATATTATAGTAGTGCTCAAAAATATTGGCCTGCCATCTTGGGCGGTTTAAAGTTAGAACAGTTTAAAAAGAAAAATCCTTTAACTTATATTGTGCAAAATAAAACAAATAAGTGTTCAATTTTAATGTAGCCCACATTATTTGGCATAACGAAAACTCGATACGCTATCATTCGTCAATTTCCACTTGATTTCCACACGCGTCGAGCAAGTCCGGCGGCGACGATATTGTTTGAATCACGTATGACGTCGTCGGTTCAATACAGTCAACGTCCGTACTTACAACAGCACGTCAAACATAACAAATTGAAAGTGCCTATTTAAATCAAAATTTCTTACTTACTTAGATGTACTTAGATGTCATTAAAGAAGATGTAAATTAACAGACGAATTTTTGTTAAAGTTATTGTATTACGCGTTTTGCTCTTGGATAGAAGACCAGAATCTTCAAACGTAGTTCTAAAGTCGTGCAGAAGATACACACTTTACAATGATTTTCGTCCGTTTGTTGGCACGTCGGTGTAACTCGGCATTTCTCTGAGGGTATTTCCTTCTGAAATGTATCTAAGTATAATAAATGTACATTACATACATTATTTGATTTGAGTACATGAAGCGAAAGAAATATAAGGAAGCGAAAGAGATGAAGAAGGAACGTAGCACGCGGAAAGAAGTGATCTGAGGTTCTCTGTCTTGCGGGAGAACTGTGACTTTATTTTATTTTATTTTATTATTTTATTTTACACTTTTGAGGAAAACTTACAGCTAATACAAAGTATAGGTAACAGTAAATGAATAAATTAGAGCCAATTACAAGTTTTCACATATGTTTCCTAAAATGAAAGAAAAAAATCTTTAGGTGTCAAGTGCTGCACAGATGAGTTAATTATTTAAAAAAGGAATCATAATATTTTTTTTTAAATTTAGACAAAGAAGTACAAAACAAGTCGAAATCTATGTTGTTAATAAGATTATTAGATAATTTTGAAGATCTGACAATAAATGAATTTTGGCGATAATTAGTAGATGCCAATGGTACATTCAATAAATTAGTATGTCGCGTTATTTTCCTTGATGTATTAATATTAAATTTACCTAACAATTCCGGTGAATTTATATGACCTGAAATATTTTAAGGACAAAGGCTACATCAGCCATTTATGTATGAGTATGTATATTATTATCATCATCCTTCCCCAAAGATCTCCAACCCGAACAGTCTTGCGCTGCCCTCATCCAGTGGCTTCCCGCGACCTTTACCAGATCGTCCTGGTCCACCTTGTTAGGGGCCAACGCTGCCCCCTGTACACGGCCAGCACTCGAGACACTTTCCGCCCGAACGGCCATCAGTCTTCTGCGCAACGTTTCCATATTGCTAAACACAGCTAGCCCGGTGTACTTAAAATAAGTCCCACAACTAACTAAATCGATTGCAACAAATTTGCACGAACTCAGTGCCTTTCAATTTAATTTAATACTTGTGACCCAACCATTAGACCTTCTTGTATAATTTTCTTACATATTAAATATAATTCTTTCGCGTTCAGACTAATGGTCTTGTAATTCTTTTCTACCAACTGTCACGTGAACATTAGATTCTATCACCATTTAATTCACAGAATTTAATTCTAAATATTTTCGTCACGTATACTCTTAGACTAATTGAGCTGCTTTAAAACACTGTAATTTTTGCAACTTTTTAAGACAGCTTTAATTATAAATTCAAATTGAAGGAGAATAAGCTTTAAACTGTGAAATAAGTAAAAATTCTAAAAAATTAAAAAGTGTAGCGCTCGTGCTGATGTGTATTTTTTTAATTTACTTTCATTTAATTTTCTTGATTTTAAACAGCAGGATGAGATAATTATATAATAATGTCGTCGCCTTATCGTATAATGGGCCAGATCATGAAATGCCTGGGCATATCATGAAACGCCGCAAACGTCCAACTGGGCCGATCGAGATCTGCCTGAACCAACCATTCATACAGATATGTAGGTAGGTGCATAAGACATTTAGACTCGCTCACAAACCGTTCACTCCGCACGGTCATAAAAAAATAACCCTGAACTTACTGATCACCCTTCACCGAATGAAACATTTCACACTAGTATTTACGCATGCCTGGGCGGCGTCTATAGCAGAAACGCGTCGAATCGCGATTCGGCGCGCCGGTAACGGACGCAGTTTCATAGTAAATATATAGGAACCGACTTTCTGGGATTCGATACGAATCGACTCGGCGCGCCTTGTGGACGCTTAACTTTACACCGATCGTCAACGGAGCCGTAATGAGACGTACGAACGATACAAACTTATGACCCGCAGAGCTTCGCGTTGTCAACTTGCATTTTCCGCGCTTTCGGATCAATCGACCCCTTGCTTACGTCTTTCTGTACACGAGTTTACCCCTTTTCGTCCACGTTTGCCCTTCTCACCCTCGTGCGACCTGCTTATAGCACACTAACTGTTGCTGAACGTGCTTTCATTCACAAGGCAACCTACAGTCGTGTTGGGCGCGTGTTTTCTTAAATTTGTGGGTTTGAAACTGATTGAAAGGCGGTTACGTGTTTACGTTAGGTTGACGTCTGGTGGGCAGCGATGCGAAGGGCGATACAGTGACGATCAGTTTCCGAGTTGATAAGTGTGCGACATTTAACATTATCGTAAATGTGCGTATAATTTACGAGCGACTCTTTTTTTCGAAGCGTCGGTGGCGTAGTGCGTCAGAGCTTCGTCTCCCACCCGGGAGGCACTGGTTCGATTCCCGCCACGTACCAATGTGTTTTCAAATTTTGAATTCATATGTACGTTTAATCGACGCTTTTACGGTGAAGGAAAACATCGTGAGGAAACCTACACAAACCTATGAAGAAATTCTTAGGTTTGTGTAGGGCACTTGGCCAGTGTGGTTGACTAAGGCCTAATCGCTCCTAATGTGGGGCAGGCTCAAGCCCCTCGGTAGGGACATTATAATGAGCTGTTGATGATGATGATGACTCTTTTTTTGGATTTACTACTAGTGGTGGCCGCTGATGGCCTTCTAAGTGATATCGGGTTTTTAAAGAGGGCGAAGATCTTGGTGGGAGCCTGTAATCCACTTTCTAGCCGATCAGTAGATACCTATCTCGCGCGAAAAAGTCTCTACACTGATTAGAATCTCTAGGGCGTTTGAGTCGGAAGAGTGCATACTTTCAAAAATTGCCGCGCACTATGAAGGTGGCAATGCTTGAATGCCTCGAGAGGCCGCTGTGCAATGTTCAAGAGTTTCCGCTTCTTTTTGACTCGGACCTCCAATCTAGACAACAGTAAACCTCCTCCCTCGTGGGAAATACCTACGGACTAAAAACCTAACGGAAGTTTGCCCTTCAGGCTAGAGCAGCACCAGTTCTTGCCTTCCTAAAAATCTCCGGTGACGAAACGCCATCATCGTCAGAAATAGAAGACTCATTAAAATAATTGAATGGCTAAACAAAGGCGCTATGCAGACCGAGCAACTTTGATCTCCGTATTGCGGCAACAGGCATTCTCGCAAATAGCTGTTTAGGTACATATAACTTAAAGAAATCCGCAGACATAGCAACTATAGTTCTGAGTTTCGATGATGGACATAATTTTTCAGTTGCTGCAATCGAGGGCAGAATCAGTTCCACATTGACGCAATAGCGACTGCAAAAATTGTACTAGTTGTGTCATGTTGCTGATTTCCCCAATCGGCAATAGTATGCTATGCAGACACAGCATTTAATTGAAGAAACTACCAACTTAGTTGAAGTAACTATCAACTTTTTATAGTCAGCGGGGAGGGAGTAAAATCACCTCCCACGCAGTGCCTGACACTAACAGACCATGGATTTGAAAAGTTTATTTAGAATTGCGGCAACGTAAACTGGGCTTTTTTATACTGCAACTGGCTATAAAAAGCTGGTAGTTACTTCAATTAAGTTGATAGTTTCTTCAATTAGACTTGATGTATCTGCATAGCATCAAAAAATATTTAATAATACCACAACTCCATTTCTAGCAAGCTAAAGTTTGTGTAGCTCCCGTCCAATATTTGTCTCGATTTGGGATGTCGAATTTCCACGCGGTTTCCCACAGGAATAGTTCGGCCCGCACGCTTCCTGTGTCCTGTGCAGTACATGCTCCGCGCAGTTCCGATCTGTTCCAAGCGGACAGGGATTCCGACAAGAATCGAAAAATATGAGGTATATTTATTTATCTTGGAAAACATATTTATCAATCATTATTTGACGATAATATTTAAATTAAAATTGGTAATAATATCCTAATTTAAATGTACTTTTTAAAATATTTGAATTTGAATATTTGCCAGGCGCAATTAGAAAAATAAATAAATCTCATTGCATGTCTTTCCCTGCATCCATAGCGCTGTCATTCATAATTCTGTTACAAAACGTATTTTTCCTTAATATTTATCATCATTTGCTTGCCCTGCTCCTAATTTAATTTGGTGTCGGCAAAAAGTTTTTTCATAGAGAACATTAAACACGTACTATATTTTTTACAAGCCACGGTTCTTTTTAATTTGTTGAGAGTGTATTGAATTATTATTTGTGGATTATAACACAAGATAGTAAATAGTACAAATATTGACATATTTTCTAAATATGAAACATATTATTATGACGATTTGTTTAATTTATGTTTCAATATTGTTAAATGCTCAATTGCTTTACAAGTTTATATCATTAACACAACAAACAAGCACAAGTTAGCTCAAGTTACGATAAGTTAAACAATAACTTAGCTTATTACAAAACTTATCCCGTAACTTGTAATTCAACACCTTTATTTGTAGACGAAGAAACTCATTGTTTAAATAACAGAGTCAACTAAAAACTTTGAATTCTTAGTTAAGTCCTAAACCGCAAATTTTATTTAATCCGATGTAAAGGGTATTTGTTTAAGCTTTGTTCGAATAAATTTGATTGTAAGATTTAATAATAGTTAGAAAGTGTAATTATTATAATTTGAAGTCTGATATTGTATTGAAATATATTAATTGTGAGAGAAAAAAGGAATATATAAGAGTTATAATCATTTGTAAGCATTAGATTGTCGCTTTCAATGCGTCACCGGGTTTTTAAGATGGTGAAGACCTTCGTGGGGCCTTAAGCATGTCGGTCGGCGTTACTAGGGGATTACTAGGCGACCGAGCATCTCCCTCTCGCTCTGGGGAGTCTCTCAACCGCCTGGCGTCCCTTGGGCGTCTGAATTAGTCTTTGGTGCATGGCAGTGATGGCGAAAAGGTCCCTACCGTGCGCTGAAGCCTCGACTAGAGCAGAATACGTTGGTTTTTAGTGGTTAACGCTGTAGACTCCCACATAACCTTTCGACAGCCCCACTGGCCCATAAGTACCCATAAAGGGTTTTCCAACGGAAAAAGGGCGTTTGAATTAAGTAAAGACTGCTAATATGCGAATGCCGCGTCTAGCTTCAGCGTACTAAATATACCAAATAAAATTTTATTCAAGTATTTGAAGTGAAAAAACCAGAAAATGTTCTTGTCGTGATCAATTGCTAAGACAGAAATCAAATTCGCGATCCAGGTAACTGCTCTACGAACTAACATGTAACCCAAAAAACGAGAATACTGATGTTCTCGCGGCCCTAGAAGAGCTGTGAAAATTTCATTACATATAATTTGGTGCCAAATAAAAATAATTACAAACATTTTCATGAGGCTTAAAAATAATTGACTGACGCACAGAGTCATAATGTGCCATTGTGCATGTATTGCTACACATACTTACTTGGTGAGTATGCGTTCATGACATAAAAAGTACTTTACAATGTCTCAAGTAATAGACCGAATATTTTTGTAATCTACCTACGTTGTTCGCTGTATATTCATTGCTTACTAACTTTTACCCGCAGCTTCGCACGTGTGGGTCGCATTTTCCCGTGGTCCTATAAAGTGTGTGTCCATGTGGTGTGTCATATAAAGCAATAAATGCACATAAACATGTAAAATATGCCGCGTTAAAATGATCTAATAATAACCTATATTTCATTCAGGCTATGATCTACCTATGTACTAAATTTCATCGAAATCTGATTAATTGCTATCGCAAGATTGACGGAAAATATCCAAACATTACAACTGTTAGTGGGACTAGTAGGATTCATTGGCTACTGAGCCACATGTAGAATCACACGCACCCTAAGTAATGGGTGAAACACTACGCTGTGTGGTGGTCTGTCGTGACGCGTCAGAAGCATGCCAATTTACTACATTTATTATGGTATCAACGCAACACATTGTAGTAATGCATTTCTAATCATACCAAAGGTACATATAAAATCGGTCTGTTTCTGACACGATACACCACAACACAAAAATTGGGTGAGGTTGCTGTAGAAAGATAGCAGTCGGTAAACAAGTCACGTCAGAACCCAGAAATGGTGACTTCTAAAACCAGTGCCAGGTTGACCACTCGAAGAATAAGAAAATTTTAAGACAGAACGAATGCAAGTAAGGTAAATAGTTGCGTCTCAAAACTTCTCAATGTTGACAACTATCAGTTCTGACCAAACACACATATAAGCTGTCATGCGAAGCAGACCACAGCCGCGGAGCAAACACAATATCCGATGTATGACGTAGATTATGGCCCCTCAAACTGGATAATGCCGTGAAATTGATACTGGATAACTGGAATATGCAGACAATGTTGGCTGATTTATATGGACAGATACACAGAGGATAAACCGATAGAGCCTTAAATATTGATACTGAATCCGAACATAAAATACACAAAGATTACGGTGTGGATAAAGTTTAAACGATAACCACTCCTCAGTTTAGAGATAAAAGAAAAGCGCGCTCACCTTACTGAATTGGTTTCGAATTTTCTAGAGACTTAGAACCAGCTGTAAATAAAGCTGGACATTTTTTAATTTCACGTTTATTGCTTACTGCAAAATTTTATCTTCGAAACACTTCAGTGTTATAACAGCTTATTACGACAATCGTCTGATGTGCCATACCAATGTACGTTTAAGTTTCTCAGTGGTTAAAGCTAGAAGTTCCGGCTGAAGCTAGTTTCAAACCTGCATCTTTGTCATCACTCATCATCAAGTGAGATAAACGCCAAGAGTTGTGAACTCTGTTAGAGAAATGATTACGAAAAATAAAAAAAACCGCCTTCAAAACTAATAAAAATAGGCATTATTAGGGATAACTTTAAAACTACTAGTCAGATGTCGATTAAATTTGAATGGGACCAAATGACAAGCACCTGCTTCCAAAGGTCGAAAGAATCTTCAAAATCGATACACCCAGTAAAGAGTTATGAGGTAACAAACATTAAAAAAAAAAAAACATACAGTCGAATTGATAACCTCCTCCTTTTTGAAGTCGGTTGAAAAGAAAGTTTTACCCAATTGTTGATACTAATTCCCATGTCTTGAAGATCGTACAGTCTTTAGAACTTTTCATTATCTTCTGACGATGAAGCTCCTGACCTTCATCTTACGTGATAAACTCCTAAGGATACTTTTTTACTGTCTTACTTTTCCTAGTGACTTTGAACAGAATACTAATTTATGCGTATAATTATATCAGATCTCGATGATGTACTTGAAGCAAAAGCAAAAACAATTCCTTTATACTTAATTCTCATTTGATGTCAGACAAAGCTTTTATTACCTACCATAAAGAAACACGAGTTACTCGCCTCTTAGTCTCGACTAATGAAACCTTATGAAGATTTGGCATCCCTATTTCTCGTTAAGGATACAACAACATAAAAATTACGTTTATGTTAACAAGTTACGTAAACATTATACTTTTACGTTGTACACATAGATTCTAGACGAAAAACGGTTAAATATTGTCCATGCAACACTTTTAAAGTAAAGGAGACACATATGTTTTGTGAAATAAAGCAAAAATCTTGCTCAGAAACTTTTACACGGCTTTCTCGTATGATTTATGTTTTGCTTGCAAGGAAATGCATGGTTCTTCCAACACGAGAAAACGTCCAAGGTCTTATCGATGACGTCATGCGCCGTTTCCTTGCCAGTTCCGACGGCGAGGCATTCGAGCTTATCTTTCCTATATGATTGTTGTATGTAGCAGGTTGTGCTATGGTTGCATTGATATTTTCTCATTTTGCTATGTTCATCTACAAAATGTTTAGTAATGAACGTTTATGTGAAAGTCTGACCCGCGAAATCATACTCGTGGAATTTAGAATCAAGTAGCTTGTTGCCGAACAAACCTCTTTTTAATAAATTATATATTTTTTTATCGTTTTTGACATTTTGATGTATTTATGTTACCGTGGTGATTATTGGCTTTACTCTCAAAAAATTATAGTGTCTTTTTAAAATATTTTCATTAAATATTTTTTATTTTATTTTTCAAAATGTGATGTCAGAAGTGGGATAGTGAATTCACAGCATTTAAGTATAATAGAATTCCAATATTTTGTTGCGACTTAAAGTAATGGTAAAGGCAGTATAGCTACTCAAGACGAACATTACGGGCGTGCCTCGGCCAAAGGCCGTTTTCTAACCTTGCCGAGGTCTTGTGCTCCCCGCCGGCGACGCAGCCGTTCAGCGGGACGCCCCCACGGCCTAATCGTTCCAAGCAAACAGTGTTCAACAGAAACTAAATAGTGTATATTTTTGTGCATAATGAAAATAGTTGTACATGTGAGAAACTGTTCGTCCTCAGATCAACATATTATAACCTGAAACAGCAATATGAAAATATCTACAGAAAATTAATGTCTTTAAGGATTTAATGCTTATCTTACCTTAATAAAAAGAAATCGGTATATCACGATATAGGAAAATTGCAATAGGGTCGTCTTTTTCTACACTGTGTAAGTACATACATCGTAAAAATAAATACTTTGGAACGACAGGAACAAACATTTGAATTAAATTTAATTATGAATAATATTAGGAATTATTCTTTCTACGTCACTCTTAGTACCTTATTGCAACGACACAAGATCCTTGGAATTTTGTCGCCTGTGCTTATTGCCCGCCTACGCGCTAGACTGTCCTCAAATATTTATCGAACCTCCGTTCCTTTTAAAAATACTTTCTTTAAATAATAAGATTTCATCTGGTCCACAGAAGAATAATCGATATTGAAAATCAAATATGTGTTAAGTTATTACAGACGATAGAAAAAAAGTACCAATTATTTTTAAATAAAAACGGAGAAATAAAAATTTTGTATATAAAAATCTAAATATTTTTTAGGTCGGTCCCAAATATCATCGTTTATTCCAAATATTGAGATTGGAACCGACCTAAAAAAAATAGATTTTTGTAAACAAAATGTTTATTTCTCCGTTTTTAGCTTTGAAGACGGTTTTTTATTTAAAAATAATTTATTTTTTGCTTTTTACTGATTTAAGTATAGAAATTTTCAGGAAACTATCTCGAGATCTTTTAGATAAACAAAGAATAGAACAATTAGGATACCATCGACGTCAATTAAATAGGCATTATTTTGGATAACTCAAAAACTACTCGTTAGATGTCAATCAAATTTAAATAGGACATGACAAGTACCGGCTTCCAAAAGTTGAAAGAATAACCAAAATCGGTTCACCCAGTAAAGAGTTATGAGAAAAAAACTGGTGTTGAGAACACTTTTGTGTTCCAACAGTTTCCTATAAGATTGTCAGTGTCTCAGTAAGTGAATGCTCGTTTCCACTTTCAGTCTTTGTCATCAATAACCATCATGTGAGATAAATAGTATCCTGCAATGCTGGGACTTCCGGACAGAAATAACACGCACGAATGTTGGATAAATACTACTACTTTATTATAAAAATCTTCCTTTATATATTAATTCTAACTTATGACTAATACAGTAGGTATGTAGGCTAGGTAGGTTTCGGGTTCCTGATGTTTACCTTATGGTACTATTACATTATTCATATTACATTCTAATTACCAAATATAGATAGGTCTCATATTATATTATTTCTTTGATCCATACCGACATACTTATCATCTCTCTAGTCTCATGTTACATATTTGTTTATAAATTCTTTTGATATACTTACCTATCTACTACAATCCAAAAGACTGATTTACAACAGCCATACGAAAATCGTATTTTTTTTAAACGAATTTGTAAAAATCACTTTTGCATTTTCCACGTTTTATTTTAACTTCGTTTGGAAACTGTTTTCAACGTATTTTTTCAGAGACGTTACAGTCTCTAATCTAGGGGCACGGTAGTGCTCCCGCCAAGACGAGCCAAGAGAAAGACAAGCGTACTACCTATCTTTTCTCGAAGTACTTCGTCGTTTTTTGAACCCTCATAATTTGGGTTTGGATCACAGAGAACACAATACTAGAGAGGGGACGAGCCACTACGATGCGACTGATCACTGTTTGCCCAAATGAGCCAACACAGTGCCACGGCGCCGCCAGTCGCATCGAGATACGCGTAGTGGACGTCTAAGCCCAAGTGATTATATTGTGTTTAATATCAGAATGCCAATTTGTGCCATTGTTGTATGTAAAAATCGCAGTGAATCAATTCATTCCCTAAACCATAGGATCACTTTTCACTGGCAAATACTCATAAAACTATTTCATTTCTAATAAAACAACAATATTCGACTTAATATTCAGACCATACTCATAAAGTACACATCAGTATCAGGACACATTCGTGTGCTTGAGGACCTCATAAACTAGGGGATAGAATTTTGTATAAGACTTCTCCAAATTTTGATGCTAGAGGTCTGAAATAAATATAGGGACCCCTCATTATAAATAATAACATACAAATTTCAGGATTTTAGTAAATTACCAGAAGGAAAAAATGAACAAAAAGAAAAAAAAAACATTGTCATAAGCAACTGCAAAAAGAAGTGAAATCCCATCAAACACATTTTCATGTAAAATGTTGCGAAGACGAGAACATAATTGGCTCACACTGTCAAAAAGTTATTAGATCTCGTGAATTGTAGAGCCAAACTACTACAAGCTACTTACTAACCAGAAGTACAAGTCCTAACTTCACAAACTCTACACCTTATTAAAAATATGTGATTTGGCCGTTTTGTTACTATAAGAACTACCTATTGTATAACAGAAAAATGATGAACAGTGAATAAAGTTTTCACCTTACAACTATGTGATAGTAGCTAAACAGCCAAGCTACATATTTTGACTAAGATGCAGAGTTTGTGCAGTTAGAAGCTTGGCTCTACACGAGATCTTTTTGAGAGAACTTTTTGACTGTGCGAGCGATATGTTCTCGTCTTGGCAACATTTTACTTGAAAATCTTTTTAATGGGTCATATTTTACATATTATACTGAAACCATTATCTCAACAAAACGGACAATATTTGTATGTGAATTTATTTAAGAGAATCCTGCGAGTATGGGGAACTATAGTAATAAAAAAACAAACAGTGAAGTCATTCCTTTGTGTGGCGCGCCGATGTAATGCATTTATGAAGGAACGCCTTCTGGTTTTCATAAATTAGTGTTAATGATTTAATAATGTTTTTATTTTGGAAGCGCATGCGGCATGTGTAGAAACGAAAATTTACAAATGGACTGCAAATGATCTTCCTGCACGTGTTTCATTTTAATGTGTGAGTTAATTAAATAAAGAAAGGATTTGTACTTATATCTTTGTAGATACATTAAAACATTAAAACTTATTCGTTTCTTGATCAATATATACTTTGAGACTCATAAGTTTATTAACCTAATTATCGACTAAACTGTCCTTTTTTTTCTCGGGGAGGTCAAATTCATTGACGCATCGTCCCTGCGGGGTGGTGCCAACCGCAGGGGATACGTGGGACTCGAGGTAAAGGCGTTCCCTCCATACCCGCTATTACGCTACGTTACCTCCAGTGCCCTATTACGGGACGGCTCGGGATCTGCGCACGTGGACGCAACTACACCGAGACCGTCCTAACGCTGCCCGTCTAGGCACTCCTTGTGCACCAATTGGTGGCCAGCAGCCCACAGGGGGCTACCAACTAACGCCAGCCCCTGTGCGCCGCTGACGCCGGCCTTATAGGCCGCCTCCTCACCGTCGGCTGCTCGACCTGGCGCATCCTTCTGACGAGGACACCGGAAGCAGCCATCGGACCGCACCCTGGCCCTGAAAAGGGCCGTCTGGAACTAGCCGTGGTGGGAAAACAAAAAACAACTCGACGATGGCATGTGACTTCGAATGCCAAGGGGATACCCTTGACATCAACACGTTACACACCCGCCGAAAAAGTTTCCCCACCACGTTACCAGGGTCCGCCACGAGGAGGCTTCCGGACGTGGACCCCATCGACTAAACTGCCCTACCACTTCAACGAGAATCTCGAAAATCATGAAATGGCAATGGCAAGAATCGAGTAATCTGCAAACACAGGTCGAAGTCACAGAGTGTGATCGAATGTACATAGCACAACAGCATTATCATTATTATTATTAGCATTTATGTAGTATTTATCCAGAACCGTCGAGGTATATTAGCACAATTGCTACATACGTAGTTTACTCTATTATCACAAGAAGAGTGAGTGTAAAAAGAAAATAAAAACTTTAAAGTTAAAGCCACCATGCACATGGTTCGACAAACACAATCGCATTTAGGAACACAGTCATTTCGAAGCAAGGTCCTCCGAAAGAATGTGTACCCTACACATTCTTTCGGAGGACCTTGCTTCGAAATGGATAAGCCCTCTCCTGGACTCCACTACCACTTAGGTATCATTATGAGACACATTTCTTTGTACAAAAGTACGATGTTTAGATTGTGATGCTGGGGCCGCACTTGCGCCTATCGTCCCGAAGTAATGCGTGGCGATACTTCGTACGATACACGCAAGTGCGGCCCGAGCAAAGTTATCGCGATAAAGCATGTGGCATTTCTTTATTTGCACGAACTATCGTGCAATAATCCAAGATGGCCGAAATCAGTTCCAGAAGTGTAAATTGCGTAGTATTATTATCCTTCTTTGCGTTTAACTATGCATAATCACTTTCTTTACTTCTAAATTGTGTGCTAATAATTACGTAATGCATTTATTATAAAAAATAAATCAGCTGTATCGTATACTTAGTCACCCGTACGCGTCTGAACTAATGGAGAACAACCTTCGAAATGAACAACGCATGTCTGACCACGCAGCGCGATAGGTTAGCGCGCTAAAACCCTGACGTACCGCCTCCCGGCCGATAACGCACACTCAACCCGAATATTCGTGACGATAGCCGATAACGGCCGGTCACATCTGCGTGTATCGTGTCCTAGCACGAAGCTTCGTGACGATAGGCGCAAGTGCGGCCCCAGCATGATAGAAAGTTCTTATTGATAAAATTATTTAAAAAAATATTTTCCTAGAAAAATCTCGGTGGTACACTTGCCAGCATTATTAATTATTCTTCCAGACATATGATATAAAATATTTTATGAGAGAAAAGGTATTCCATTTTTAATTAAAATGCATTAAATGGACGAAGCCGTTCATCATTAATTACAAGTCCAAAAAATATCTTGTCAAGCTTTTATACTGAAATGCTTTTTTATTTCGCAAAGTAATCTGATTGAGCTTTATTACAGGTGTTATTAAGTTCAAAATCCTTTTTTCTGATGAGGATCGTGATAGAAATAATTAGTGAATCGTTCAATTGGGGGACAGCTGACAGTTTCACCTGCGGCTGGAAGGAAGGGGTTCAGTGAGTTATAGTGACAACAACATTATATTAATTTGTCAAAAAGGTTGAGGATTTAATTGGAAATCTCACAGTAGTGATACATACAAGAAATTAAAAGAAAGTTGAACTGTAGAAAATGCAACCGGCAAAAATACTCGTAACGCGAGCACGTCTCCGTACAAACGGACAAAACGTTTTACTACTCCTATTTATTATCTGATCTTTATGATACTATTAGAATGATTTAACAAAAAGAAAAAAAAACTTTGTTTGTACGTGCTTTTTTCTAAATTCAACATACAGAGTTACTTTGAAAAAAAAATTAAAAAAGGAAAACGTATAAACATAGTTTTTAGTTTGTTAAAAACATTCTAAAATATGACGAAGGATAAGAAATAAAGAGTAATAAAATGTTTTCTACTTTTGTATGCAGATGGTGATGCTCGCCGTGTGGCGACGAACTTAGATAATGCGGTGGTAGCTAGCCAGGCGGAATTGGAACAAACCTTTGCATCAACTTAAAACTAAAAAATGGTACCAGTAGCCGGCAAAAACAAAAGAATTGCTTTGGTTGAGAAAGCGTCATAAAGATTAAAATACGCCATCATTGAATTAGTTAAATTTCGTTGCACATTAACAGCTCATATAATTTCCCCACCGAGGGACTCGAGCCTACCCTCACGCGATTAGGCTTTTAGTCAACCACGCTGGTCAAGTGCGGGTTGATCAACTTTACACACAACCTAAGAATTTCATCATAGGTGTGTGCAGGTTTCCTCACGATGTTTTCCTTCACCGTAAAAGCGTCGAATAAACGTACATATGAATTCAAAATTTTAAAACACATTGGTACGAGGCGAGGATCGAACCGGTGCCTCCCGGTGGGAGACAACGCCCTTGCGCACTACGGCACCGACCGACGCTGGTATACAAATTTCGTTACTCGTTTACATAGAAATAACTAGGCGCCTAAATTGGTATTATAATGTATCATTATAAACTATTGAACAGCTTCTTGTCGGAGCTTTCTATAAATTGATACGAGCCATTATCTTCCAAGAACAGAGGGCTTTCTCAAAAGTTATCTTAATCAAGATCGGGCACACAATATATTGTTAAGGTAAGATCCACAATGTTATTGTAGAAGTTTGTAACTATACGCTTATGAGACTAAGTCGTAAATTCAGGTAGACATTCTGTAAGGCTCACAAGTAATATTATGTTCTTTGTTTTATGTGATTTCTTACAATTACCGTAGTAAATTTTCTGAAAAACAAGATCGTATAAAAGATGCATAACAGATATTTGAGGTCGGTAAAAGGTAATTTAGTAAAAAACAAAACCTGCTATCTTTATTTATTAAAACTGCATAACATTCACTCTCCTATAATGTAGATGATTATATTACCTCTTATTTCACAATATAGAAATTTATATAAAATCAAATATCAAGAAAAATTTTGGTCATGTTGTATATTTCAGATAATTATAACAAAACTAAATGGCAGTTTCAATGACGTACCTTTTTATTTATTTTATGAATTTGAAACTATTTCAAATTTTAAACAGAGATAAGGCACAGTGGAGCGTGCCTCTACATTACAGAAGACTGGAAGTTGGGGTTAGCAGCTCCGGAATGACATCTCAATGCTATAGTCGTCTATAGCCTCGAGAGTGTCGAAGTAGAAGTTTTTTGCGGCATAAACGGCCGTATCTTTTTTTGGCGTTAACTAAGAAGGTTGATTTTTTTGACAGCTTCAAGAACTGAGTATATGGTTTTAATTTCAAATCTATACCTCGACTAGTTCCTGAGATAAGCGCATACCTCGATAATTGATCTACGTACTTTAAATTAAGACTATATTTTGTATGATTTAATTACAAATGTATAGTTTTCAGAGTTTTCCCTGTACTTATAGTTAAAGACAATATTACTTGCTAAATTTCATAGTACTAGGTCAACGGGAAGTACCCTATAAATTTTGATTCCCTTGAGAGTGTCGAAATATACGTTTATTGCGGCATAAATGGCCGTATGTTTCTTTGCGCTAACTAAGAAATTTGATTTTCTCACAGCTTCAAAGGACCGTAGACCTGAGTATATGGTTCTAATTTCAACTCGATACCTCAACTCGTTCCTGAGATAAAGGGGCTTGACAGACAGACCGACAACAAAGTGATCCTATAAGGGTTCCGTTTTTTCCTTTTGAGGTACGGAACCCTAAAAATGTCCTTTATCTAAGTATCCACAACACAAGTTTTTAATGATACTTACTTTGGGCTAGATAATTGGTGTGAGCGTGGAAATATATCATTCTTATAATTATAGACTGCTAAAATCATAACCCTTAATAAAAACAAAATGTTGCTTAAATAATGACTAACATTTTTGCATATTGACATTAAAATCATTAAAGATAATGACGCAAAGCTTCTTTATTTACGGGAGAATTCTCATTGGACGAAAATTTCCAAGAATCTTACTGTACCATTTCAACACACCTACGCGACAGATCATTATTTTCACGTGAAATACATACCGCTACTTCAAAGTTCATACTATATCGTGTTCGATAGAAAATTTCTAACTCGTAACAAAGCGATGATCGCCGAAGTCTCGAGCAGCCAGTAATTGGATTCATAATTTCATAGATAAAGGAACTTCGTCTGCAAAATGCCTTAGATGAGTGCAATTTCATCTTTAGACAGGGTGTCAAACTACACAGGATAAATTTTCAATCAGATTTGAAGTTCAAATTGACTTATTTACGTTCAAGTTTAGTAATCGAGGTAGTATGATACCTGTTTAATTTGGCTATTCTTTGACGGCTTTCTGTTTTGCGGATATAAAGCGATTATTATTACAGTAGTTGTCGTAACTAGCAAGAGAACCGTAACATAGACTTTGATACATTATATTTTCTGCTGATTTAATATCGTTAAAAAAACGTTTATCTAGATATTATCTTGTTTTCTCACCTTAAACAGTTTTCTCGCTGGTAGAGGTGAAAAGTTGTATGTTTCACACGAAAGTATTTTTTTAGTTCCTTTAAAGCACTCACTTGCGCTCAGTATGAATCACTCTCAAATACTAGAGTACTTCGATGGCTTGTGATTTCGGAACTAGCAACAAAAAAACTTTGCTCACTCGTTGAACACATAACTATTTTAATTTTGAAGGCATTCCGTTACCTACGACATCTTACTATCCTGTCAGTAAATTAATGAAAAATATAACATTTAATTGGCATTTATTCGCAATAGAATACAAACCAAATGTCTACAATCACAATAGCAAAGGTACTTAGAAAATTTTCCTTAAAATACCCTCATGAAACTCGAGATAAAGGTATCCGATTAATTTTTAACAAAGCGCGGCTACAATGTAAATACGTCTCAAATTTTTCTTTTGTGGGCCGCTGTAATAGAAATACGTTTTTAAAAACGGTACGTATAGTTCACGAGAAATTTTAACTAATTTCTTTTTATATTCAATTCTTTAACTGTTATTTCGAAAAAAAAATATAATTGAAAAAATATTTTGGTATATTTGTTATTATTATACACCAATTTAAAATTATCAACATCTTTAAATTCTGATATTTTATTATATAATTTTTATAGTGAGCTTTCATATCATATGCATCGTACATCAGGGATGATGCGGAAATGCATTTGACCTCCAATAAAAAAGCAACTGTTATTGCAACGCGTTAAGTCATAGTCAACAAATAAAAAAAGGAAACAGCATCAATATTAAAAAAAAAACATCTGTTTTTACAATAATAACAAGCCTGAACAATAAAAGCATATAAAAGTCTTGGCAACATTAAGGGAATTTAAGCAATGGAAATTTTCCTCTCGACTGTACTTCTGAGGGCAAGTGAAGCTTAAAAATTACTTATTTATACCAATGAATGTATATCCTGCAGCGGTGTTTTCCTTCCCAAATTGGTTATTGTTCGTCACATAAACCTCTTTTATTACGTTGTTAGTAAAACGAGCAGGTAGGTCTTTTTTCAATTACACCCCCCGTTTTAGATAATAAAGAAATTTAAAGCTAATCCCAGATTCTTTATGAAATGTTTGAATGTCTGAATAAAAGCGGAAAAATGAGGGCGTTACTTATTTTGTTCTCCCTAGGCAGTCAATTCAATTAGAATTCGAGATTTCTTGGCTCAATAAAGCAGTTCGTAAGCCTGATTTTATAATACCTTAAATCTTGTCTGTTGTATAAATAGTCATAACTTACATTTCTTGTTCTGTTTTATAAATTTTATTGAACTACGTGCTTTGCTTGTTAATATTAACAGAGGCTCACGGGTGACATCAACGATATTAATTTCAACGATAACATGCTTAAAATATACATACAATAAATAAAACTAATGAAGCTTAATTAGGTTATGGTTGGGTTTCCAAAAATAGTTTTGTCTAACATAAATTAAATCGTTGTCCATTCCTAATGGAAATAATAATAAATTATTTATTTTCTCTCCACAAACATATAAATATACAAAATACCAATAAGTACAGTTTTATTATACATGTCAGTCTGTGGGAGACTGGAGCCAACTCTCAATGAACTCAATCAAGAGATTACATAATTGGTTCTTGTGTTATTTATACCTACCAAATAGGTTTCCATACATCATTATTAGTATCAGTCTAAAAGAATAAAAGATGTGGATAAAATGGTCATATAGTTACCTACATGAAATTATATGACATGAAAATTGTAAAACTAGATGTAAATCTCTCCACATAAATAGTTCGTTAGTAAAATAAAATGACAAAAAAATTTTACATTAATTTTAGACTGAATTTTTGACATTACTTTATAATTTGTATAACATTGCTTGTTATACCAAGTACTAAATATTCTGTAAGTAATAGGTATCAACAATTCTGGTATTAATCCGTAAAACATTAAAACATCAAAAGCAGCGTAATGTAATCGTTTCGACAATACATTTTTGCACTGTTAAAGTAAGTTGTAAACGTGACTATTTTCTTAACACAAAGCTGTATTCCGTCTAGACTTGGCCGTGTGTGAAATAACCTGGCGAATGTACAACCGCTAATAAACCTTAAACGTACACATAAAACTAATAGCATGCGGCATACGTCACTGTGTCGTAAACTGTGTTATTAACTAAGAAGAGGCTTAGCGCGTAGCTCCATTGTAACGCACGATAGGGATTTAGGAGAGCCGACGTGTGACTATAACAGTTTATTGAACTAAAACGACACTGATTCTAATAATGATATAAGTATTGTTTTTTTATATAACTACTAGAGAGCAAACAAGCTTGCGGCCCACCTGGTGTTAAATGTTAACCGTTGCCTATATGAACACTTGCAATGTTAAGGGTAAATCACTTAGGTACCTAACACTGCAAGTGCGTTGCCATCCTAAGATGACATGCCGTCCATGCCCAGTAATTACACCGGCTACCTTTGCCTTCAATCCGTAACACAGCGAACCGCTTCACGGCAGAAATACGAAAGAAGGTGGTTCTTAACTACCCAGACGACCTACCACCTACAGTAAAAAAAAAGTATTAAGAAAATTAAATCACCCCATCTTATCTGCCCCCGAGCACGGATTTTGATAAGTAAACTAAATTTGACAGTAAAAATCGACAGATTCTTAAAGAGAGTAAAGGGCAGATGCGTTTATCGATGAATATCAATTCATCGACAACTTCATGGCTTGCACTACTAATCACAGGGTCGTGAATTACCTCATGATGCACTTTGACCCATAGGATAATACGTTTATGGCTCCTGTCGCTCCTTGAATTTTTTTCTAATCCTGGCTATGGAAATGCATTCACACAGAACTTTATTCTCGGTCATAGCCATGTGGCTTTATCATCAGTTCTGCAGTTCAATGATATTGAAAGCTGCATTTTATATTTCATTTACCCCATAATCAGACCTTACATATCTCTAATCTATACGTTGGAAACGATTTTCAACGTCTTCTTTTTCTTCTTATTGTTATGGTGCCCCTCCGACTAATGAAGGTTGGCAGTCCCTTACATACCTACTTACTCTTGATCCCTTGCGCGACGAAACAGCTGGACAGCATTCGCAATTCATTTCCACTCACGGGTGTTCCAGAGCCAATATTGCTTTTCACGACTTGCGAATCTTTCGACCTTGACCATCAAAATTAGTAGCAAGAGTTCATATCGATCATGTTTGAAGACATGCCCGAGATATACGACTATTTCTTTTTTATACATTTTATTGTAGCTTCCGTGTTGTAAATACTTAAATATTTAATTGTTAACATTAGCAATATCATAATAATATCTAAACTTAAATTACCAACTTAAATCAAAATAGTCTGATGTAAGACAATATCACGGCATTATTGTTCGAATTTTACAAAATTCTAGTGCTGAAGTGTAAAGTGGAAACAAGCATCTGCTCCCTAGGGAGACCACGAATGAATCGTCAACTTCTTTAATGCGAAGTCGTGTTTAATTTCGCGTGTTTATAACTTCGACTTTCATTTATATTTTGACTATTTTTCATTATTTTTATTTTGACGACATTTTGTTTACCGCAGTTTCTACGAAAGCGAAATTGCTTGGGTAAAATAATTTTGACTTATTGCGGCTAATGTTAGGAGTTAATGACGTGGCGTATTGGGATTACTAATTATTTGTAGTTAAACATTGTCGCTAAGCAACAGCATAATATATTGGTGTAGGTACGTTGTGAATCATTTTGGATCATGTATTACTTTATAGATACGATTGGGGTACGAAAACATTCGTTAGTTTCCCGTATTACAGAAGTCTCTTAGGCTGGTATTATAGAATGTATCTCAAAAATCAACACAGTACTTAGCGTGGTAAAGATCGTTTAATGTAAAACTGTACTTTAAACTTGATATTGACGCTACTTTTATGCGTGATCGAAGCGTGCTGCCACGTTCGTATCTAGCCGCCGACTGAACCAACCGAATGACCAATCACATCATCAGCTCATATAATGTCCCCAACGAGGGGCTCGAGCCTACCCCACATTAGGGACGATTAGGCCTTAGTCAACCACGCTGGCCAAGTGCGGGTTGGTCGACTTCACACACAACCTAAGAATTTCTTTATAGCTGTGTGCAGGTTTCCTCACGATGTTTTCCTTCACCGTAAAAGCGTCGATTAAACGTACATATGAATTCAAAATTTGAAAACACATTGGTATGTGGCGGGGATCGAACCAGTGTCTCCCGGGTGGGAGACGACGTTCTTACGCACTACGCCACCGACGCTTCCAATGACCAATGACTATAGCTAATTTGAGTGTGTTGCATCTGTACACTGATTGTGCATGTATGAGTGAGACAATGGTGGGGCGTTCAGTTTTAAATTAGACGATCTCTACGTCTCTATTATTTTGTGCTTGATAGAAAGTGACAAACGATTCAAATCAAATCAAATATTTTTATTGCGTATCACATAACATTCACAAGGGTCTTAAATACATAGGCTGTAGTTCCTGTGATTCCCCTCCATTCTCAAGGCATGATAGATTTCTGAGTGTGATTCTGTAATGCGGGCCTTAGTTGGTACCTTTTGAAAAGAAGCTCTTGAGTTTCATTTCACCTGATGGTAAGATCGGTAAGTGATGATCCTGTTTTTCTTTGTTTATTGATTGACAGACAAGCATACGGTCTCCCTGGTGGTAAGCAGGCACCGTACCCTATAGACGCTTGAAACACTGCCGTGATACTTGCACATACGCACTGCCAACCCTAGTCCCCTTTCCTACCCCGTAGAGGTCTCATAACATAAATGTACTGTTAATAGACTGTGGTCTTCTGTAAGGTGGAGGTACTACCCCAGTTCAGCGCTGCCAATTCGAGCGGCTAGTCTACTGTGCCCTACCTGACCTTTTTTTATTAATGGGAAGGTCAAATGCATTTACGCGTCGTCCCTGCGGGGTGGTGTCAACCGCAGGGGATATGTGGTACTCGAGGTAAAGGCGTTCCCTTCATACATCCTCCCGGCCTGACCTTCAGTGCGCTATTACGGGACGGCTCGGGATCTGCGCACGTGAGCGTAACTACACCGAGACCGTCCTAACGCTGCCCGTCTAGACACTCCTTGCACCAATTGGTGGCCAGCAACCACTCCTCCACTAACGGCTGCTCGACCTGGCGCGTCCTCCTGACGCGAACACCGAGAGCAGCCGCACCCGGGGGACTTCAAGCGCGGTTGTGGGCTTGAAAAGGGCCGTCCGGAACTAGCCGTGGTGGGAAAACAAAAACAACTCGACGATGGCATGTGACTTCGAAAGCCAAGGGGACACACTTGACATCAAAAGCTACACACCCGCCGAGAAAGTTTCCCCACCACGCTACCAGGGTCCGCCACGAGGAGGCTACCGGACGTGGACCCCTTCTCTTACTATCCTGGGTCATTCAAAAGACGCATGTAGAAGCTAATTGCAGGTCGGCAAGGCGAGGGTGGATAACGCGGCGGTTTACCTCTCGCACTAGCTAGTATATTATGTTCAAATTAACTGCTTACCATCAGGTGGAATGTAGTCATTTGGTAGATCATTATATTAAAGAAAAACGAGTAGACCTTTGCACCGGGACTTCTGGCGTCAATTCCAATAGGTGACGTCTAAGCAACAGAGCTTTATTTTACTATATTCATTATTATTCATTAAAATTGAAATATATTATTAATATATACATAAAATTTCCTCTGGGAGCGATGTTTATTTATTCGCCTTCCGCTATATTGTATTACAAAAGTTTTTCATTCATTCCGCGTCATAGAAAATTATTCTAAGTATTTTTTGCTTCATTAAAATTATCTTACCTACGTATTTATAGGCAGATACGTCTACGAACAATAAAGATATAAACGTTGAAAAGTATTTCTACAAGATGAAATGAAAGTGTGAGAAGCGGGGATAACGATTACAATGGTTTATCGTGGGATTTTGAGGTTTACCAGCAAATATTCAGAGGCAAAAGGCTCACTTACAGGTACAACATACCATAGAATCCCGTAATTTTGACTAAATTACAAAGTCTGTTATAATTATTTTTATTACCACGACAATTTATGTTTTACATAAGTACATGCTATATACCAACTATATAAAATTCAAATGCCATAAAAATAAAAATAAACTTATTACGATTGTTCTAAGTCTAATGTAGGTGGAAATAATGACATGTAGGTTGAATGACAGCATTTATTTACAGCAATTATGATATTTATTTCAAATATAATCGTACTTATAAAAACAAAATTTTCTGTCATAAAAAAATTGTAAGATTGAATTATTTGGATCCTTATATGATTAAAAAAGGGTGATAACCACTAGAACAAGGAGGCAGTCAAATTTTTTTTAACCCTTCTGTGAAATTGTAGCTCCCAAAAAGGCGATACCAAAGAATTTGAATCATAGCAAAGACCCGTGTTTCTTAACTATGAAAGATCACGGCGTAACAGATATTCTCTGTCAAACCGCGATCTTCAATATTATCAGCTCTTTTATAACTTATAAACGGATCTGAGTAACTTCCACAAATCTGATCGGTTCAAAATTTTATATTCTCTAACTTTGATATATTGCTGATGCTGAAACAACACAAACTTCAATATACCCAACTCCTCGCGATTTCGCAGGAGAGTTATCTTGTTAGGGCTCATTGTATTAATCTGGTGAATTGTTTGTAGATAGATAAGTAACGTGAGAGATTCCAAGTAGATAGTTATGGGTTTTTAATTACAGTATTTTGTTAACACCATCCTAAGAACACAAGCAGGCTATATGAAGTTGGTCCTACCCTTCTAATATTATATTTAAAAACGTTCTAATCCACCCTTCTGTTTTCATATTTAGTTAGGTCTCTAGGTGATCCTCTGGCTTAGACTTGTGGCAATAACGCTCTCTGAGACTGCGCTAATGGTCCTCCAGATCCTAGCTCCTTTAACAACTTGATTAAGTATTTATTAAGTAAATCTTACCATAAATAGATCAGATCAGGTCTGCTTGTAAAGTTACGAGTACTTCGTAGGTACTGTAATATGAATTTCCTAGAAAAATATTGTCGAATGTGATCAATATTTGTGATAGAATATAATTTTGTTATGTATTTCTTCATCATCACAATAATTCGACCCACTGCTGGGACAAGGCCCTCTCCTTTTCAAAGAAGGAGGTTTAGACAGTAGTCTACCACTCTTGCCCAATGCGGATAGGTGGACGGAGTATAGGTGATCGATACCCCTTTGCTGATCCACTAGTCGCCTTCTACGACACCCATTGGAGGATATGGGGTGATGCTCTTCTACTCTGCCGGCATCGGCATCACGCGGTCAATGTATTTCATAGTAAGTATATATTAATATCTTTACTAATATTATAAAGCTGAAGAGTTTTTTAAGTAACACTTATTTAGGTACGCACACTTGACTTGTAAGCTGGTGAATGCGCTAGGAAAAGTGTGATCGGGCGAGCCGAACAGAAGTTACTTTTTAAATTTGGAAGACATCGCGTCACGGCCGCTGACCAGGGATGTTGCCTGTCAAGTTAGTTGAGATACTTTTTATATTATTATCTATTATTTATTGTAGAAGTTTTATCTCAGTCGTGTGGTCTAAAGCACACTAGTTTTTTTTTTGGTTGGTTAAACGCGCTAATCTCAGGAACTACTGATTCAAATTGAAAAATACTTTTTGTCTTGGATAATCTATATATCAAGGGAGGCTATAGGCTATATGTATAAAGCCGCGGGCGACCACAGTTCTAATTATAAAATTCAAATCCGCGTGACATATAAGTGACCGTTTATCATCACAATATGCCTTTGATAGGATTATTCATCAAAATTATCGTTTTTCCTGCATAACCTAATCTTTATATCTTTTTTAATAGTTCTAAAATTATTAACCGTATTAACCTCGCGCGCAATATTAACAATAAGTAAAGCTATTACACTAACGAGACTGTAGGAAGTGCCGTTAAAGTTACCATCGCTTATTACAGGATTATGTTGGAAACCTTTGATCTCGATAACTTCTATCAACAATACTTTCTTCGACCTAACCATTTAATAGATGTCGTAAAAGTGAGGGTTCTTTCAACGTTTCAATGCATTAGGATTATGATCATCATGGTCTCACATGCTCCGAATTTCATTAGGGTAAACGCCATAAATATCGTGAATTTCTGAGCACATACCTCTACGCTGCTTTTTGGATTAATATGGATTTTGTGAACTAGTTAATGCGGGATCAAAATTCTAAATTCATCAGAAGTCGCGTCCTCTTCTGTTCTACATCTAATTGCGTGTCCGACGGGTCCATAATGATCTTGTTTAATATTATCATAATACCTTGCGTTTGCAATAAAGGTATTGAGTATTGAAAGGTTTTCTTTTGCAGAAATGTTTAACTAATTGACATTACACGCACGTTATTGCAGGTAATTAAGTGCGGTTATTGTTTAATAAATTATAAGTAAATCCTTCAGTATTTTAAATTAATAATTCAATTCACTGTTTTATTGTAAGAGAAAGTTAAGCTATTTAAATCACTTATGTTTATCTAAAAGCAACAAATAGTTTAGTTCTGTTCGTTCGTTGATTAATACAAAACCAATTAGTGTGCATTGCATTTAATTGGTAGATTTTATCGAGTTGTAAATATGCATTAACGATATAACGATCTACAGGATTGTCCTGTTTACTTGGTACTACTCAGATTCCTGGTATAATTACTATGTTAAATTAAATTGATAAACTAAATTATTAAAAAAATACTTTCCGTAAATACGCGTGTGTGTGGAGAGTTAGTTATTTTCTATTTTGTAATTGGTAGGCGTAGTGAATTAGGCACTAAAGATAAAAAATTCTACAGAAAACCATTTGCATCGTCAACCTCAGACCAAATTTGGTCTAAGTCTTCAACTTGCAAAACGTTAACCTAACCGACTTACACCATGGAGAATTTTGTATCTAAGATACAGGCTAGGCCTAGTTTAGATACAAAAATCTATCTACCTATATGTATGTATAGTATACCCACACGAAATACCAATCTGAATATGAAGTAAATATTTATTGTTATTACAAAAGTTCATTGTTGTAGCAGTCGAAATTAGCCTTGTAATTTTTTTCTGTTTTGTGTTAAATATTTCTAGTTCTACCACAGACAGTATAGGTTCTACCCACATTTCCTTAACTTCTTTGTTGTGTATATTTTTTGTGTCAGTAAAGATTATTATTATTTTTACTGATACACGGTACGCGGGTAGAAATAAAGTAGGATATTTTGAGAAATCAGTATATTTTCGTAACAAACAAGCACATTTACAATTATTATTATAAGAGTGACGTGAGGTTGAAGCATGGTCGCGGACTGACCCAACGACGTGCGTAACGTAGGAAACATTTTTAAATACCTTAATAAGTACTTTTCATAACAGCCTTTATAATTAGACCCACTGCTAGAAGACACACAAGGCCTCTTCTCCTTGTCATCGAAGGAGATTTAGGCAGTAGTCCACCACGCCTGCCCAATGCGGATTGGTGAACGGAGTATAAGGTGATCAATACCCCTTTGCTGATCCATTAGTCGCCTTCTACAACACCCATTGGAGGATATGGGGTGATGCTATTCTACTCTGCCGGAATCACACGGCTATATTATTCAGTGCTAATTAAAACTAAAGAGCGCGTCGTTCACAATTGTGATTATTATAATTTGCCTGTCCTGCTTCAAATTAGATTCGAAGTCGAAATAAAATACTAAGTGAACCACATACTTACTACAAGAAAGATTTATCTGAAAGTTTTGTACCGGCCTACCAGACCTCAACCCTCCTTGATGTTCATGTTATTGTTTGTGGACAGCTACCCTCCATTCAAGGTGACAGAAAACCATTTTTATTAATTTCCTGCGTAATTTCAGCTCAAAGTCTTAAAGAAAACTAAAGTCTCAGTATTTTGCCCGCCATGTTTTAAGTGCATTACGGCAGATGGCGCTACAGCGGCGCTAATGACGCTCTCCGCCACATTAAATTATTTTTACGATCCGACGCGACTACGGTATAACCGCAGATATAATACCTACTATAGTGTTTGTTACTTGAAATAACAAACTTGAAGAGTTAATACTACTTTTATGGATTTAACTCGGTTTCACATTTTGTCTTCTCGTGACCACGAACACTGAAAAGTGTTACGAAACATCGGGCAAATTATCAAAATGTGAACAAAAACACGCGAGTTAAGTCCGTAAAAGTAGTTTAATTTAATAAATGTATTGCTCGCGCAAATCTAATTGAGTTGTTAAAATAATTTTAATAGATTATTCCAATTACAAAAACTAAAACCTAAATAACGGTGTTTAACTATGATGTTTAAAAAGTATAGTAATACGTCGCACCCGCTCGAGAATTGCTACGAAAAAGTCAGGCAATTGCCGGATTTGCATGTTTGATTTTGTGGTCTAGCCCAGAAGTGCCAAATAGACTTTCGGTACATCAAAGTGTTGCAGTTACTGTACGAAAACTCCACTACGTCAGTCCGTCTTCAGGACCAGAACTCGAAACCCACACTCAGTGGCGGATTTACGGAGCCTAGGGCGGCAGATTTTAGGGGGCGGCAAATTTGGCCAAAATATTGAGAAAATTAGTCGCAATTTTTTTTATCAAAGGGAATAAAGCTGATGTTCCAAATGAAAAAGATAGAGCAAAATAAAGTTGCAAATGTAATTAATATTGTGAACTGGGCATATTATGCTCGATGGAACTAAGTAGGTTATCAAATTTCAGTAGTAAGTAGGTGCGGCAAAAATTTATCAGCCTACTGGCGGCAAATTTGTAAATCCACCACTGCCCACACTGCTCCAAAGAGGTCTGAGACACGGCGATGTCATATTGCGTTGGAGAATGTGTTTAAGATACTGCACTGGAGAGGACCTAACTCATCCTCGCTTTGCAGATGATATAGTAGAGGCTGAGACCTTGGAAGACTTGGGCACAATGCTCGACGAACGGGCTTTCTTGTTACCGCAATCATAGTTGTTATAGTGACAAAATCAGGTAAAATGGTGGTATCTTACAAAACCAACATAAAAAATTCGACCAATCAACCTCATTAATATTGTATCACCTTGAGGATCGAACTTGTAGACCTATTCGCTAACTTTTTTTGACAGTTGAAAGTGATAATCACCTATCATTCCTAATTCGTTGTAATCACCGAGTGAATTACATATCCATTGCTGTTTTGCACGACACACTATTATGGCACTTGTCGTGTAAAACAGCAATGGATTTGTAATTCAATAGGTGACCATCACTTTCATCTGTCAAAAAAAAAGTTAGCGAATAGCCCCCATGGAATCTCTAGGTTCAAGACCGGTGGGTTAACCTGATTGAACTACCCCTCCGGTAATAGTGAATTCACTATTACCGGAGGGGTAGTTTAATCAGTTAATAGTTTTCTATACCTAATTAAAAACAGTAGGTAATTCTAAAACTGTTATTTGAATGTATAGTTTTAAACTTACGTGGCCTCTATAATGTAAGAAAACGGAATTTATTCGTATATCCGACCTATGAAATATAGGTATGTACGGGTCGGGACAAAAAAGAGATTTGTTAATAACGTTTACTCACATTTTAATTGTGTTTGAATTTATTTAAACAAAAGAGAAACTTCCAATTACAATACTTAAAAATTAAATCTAGTTTAACTAATTGTACCATTACTTTGCACGAGTAATATAACACTAATTAAAATTATACAGCTCGTGTCAATTAATTACGGTTCCAGAATTAAAACAGTTAAAGTTAAACGTTCCTTTGGCTATTGTTAAAACTAGTTTGCATACGGCAAAATGGCCTCTACGGTTCGTGTAATTAGATTGCACGAATTGTTGTTATGGCTCCGATTATCTGTCGTCCGCAGTCTTAATGGCATCTTATTACTCTCTTGTACTAGAAGTAGTTTTAATATATTCTGGCTTTAATATTATGTGGCGTGACGGCTAGATGTCTTGGAAAAGTTCCACTGAGTTACTGGAATCCCAAACTTTCTAATACGTGATTGGTTGGTCGACATGCCTGATACCTGTGCCTATATGTATAGAGTACATACGCCGGTAATTTTATTAAGGTCAGAAACAGAACACTAATTAAAAGTCAAACCACCTTCATAGTCTATATAGTCATAGGTTCTTCTTCTCCTTCGTATCACTCTTGGCAAAGTGGTAATGGTCAGCAAGTAGCCTACATTATGTAGGTAGTTTGGTTGCTGATGTTGCTCGCCTCACAATGTCTTGTCATCTTCCTCTGTTTTCTGGGTTCCTGGTACACTCATGAAAATGACACCAGCTTTAAGTTGATCGGTCTATCGCGTGGTTGACTTTTCGCGAAGTTTAGTGTAAAGCAAAGTGGAGGCACTCTGCCTTTTACGACGAGGCACTATTGCACAAACTATATTCTGTATGGGGCGTCTTGAGATGTCCGAAGTATTTCAGAGCGAGATTGGACTACAGTTGACGTGGTGTGGTACAGAGTTCTTGGACTATAGAAATGGTCGCTACGAAACTCGTTCCAAGCATTATTCTTGGTTTCGGTAATCAGGGATATACTAATTTGCTCAGTTTGGTTGCTGGTAGCTTATTTTTTTAAAGTCCGGCTATCTTTTTTTTCATACTACGAGATGGCAAACAAGCTTGCGGCCCACCTGGTGTTAAGTGATTACCGTCGCCTATCTAACTTGCAATATTAAGGGCAAAATCACTTTACAAGTGCCTTCCATGCCCAGTAATTACACTGGCTACCTTTCTCTTCAATCCGAATCACAGCGAACTGCTTCAGGGCAGAAATAAGAAAGGCGGTGGTACTCTACCTACGCGGATCTACCACCTAGCATCTACCACTATCCTATCAAAGACTGTAGACATAACAATAGTGTTAACAGTATCTTGCACTTCGACTGCTTAAGATAGCCAGTCCCACGGTGTTTGAGAGTTCCTAATGAGGCATAAAGGCCAAGACCCCGGTCAATGATAAAATAAAATTCATTGTTAACCTACTCAGAAATTAGAATCGTAATTTCCCAACTTTAATGGACATATAAAATCAATCATTATTCATTTTATGATTTATCGCAGCTTCAACCTATATATCATATAGAACTCTATAGCACATCTTAAAACATAATGTCTAGTGTCAAAAGTCATCTAACTGTTCTGAAGATGGTACAAAAAAGGAAAAACATAATTCATTTTAATGATTTACAATTATGAGTTCTGTCCTAAGCTAACAGCCAATAGCCGAGCAGCAAGTACTGAATGCTCTAACTAATCCGCGGAATGATTCAGGTCTCATAGATATTTACCTACTGTCAACATAAAGTCCCTACGGCAATTTCATCCTACAGGCTAAGGAAGCCTTGAAGGTCTCGTCTTCTTCAGAAAATCCTCAGGTGACACTGTAGAGACCATTTTTGGCCAACATCCATAGAAAAAGACAGCAGAAATAATTAATAGCACCATGTATCGTAGAACAAGATAAAGAAGTTGTATGTGAGTAAGTCCTCAAAACTCTTATGAAAAACCAAAGCATGACATGAACCATATTTTATACAAATGAACATTTCTACCAAATATCTCCATCAGTTCACACAGTCTAATGACTTTTCTTACATTACCACCGTAGTTAGATGGGACGAGCAATAACATTTCAGAGTCACCTCGCGATTTCAGCGAGTGCCAAACTGTACCGGTACGGTAGCGGCGCGAAAGCGTTACTGTACCCATAGCAAGAAATTTATAAGTAAAACTGGAAGCCTCATTAATGGAAGTAACATAATTTTTTTTTAGGAAGGGACATTTAAATGTGGCGAGTAACCCTAACAATAATAATATAATATTTTAAACAACATGATTTACTTTTATGATTCCAATTTCAACAGACAAACAGACTAAAAGTTTTTTTTAGATGATTTTAATGTCCTATGTTTTTGATGGGTTTATAACGTTTATATTATAATTTAGTGTTTAATTTTTTGATACAACGACGACATTGGTTTCTGGACTTCGGCCAGGTTCTATCCTGGGAAAAACAATAGTTTCAATTCAAAATTCTTTCGATATGGAACAAATAATACCCACCATAATTCGCGTATTGACTAACAGAGACTTCTTTGATTTGTAATGTCGCAGGCGGGTCCCGTACGTAGTTTAAAACGTACTCGAAGACACTAAGTACTCAGATTTCAACTGTCGTTTTTTGTTCATCATCATCATCATCATCATCAGCTCATATAATGTCCCCACCGAGGGGCTCGAGCCTACCCCACATTTGGGGCTATTAGGCCTTAGTCAACCACGCTGGCCAAGTGCGGGTTGGTCGACTTCACACACAACCTAAGAATTTCTTCATAGGTGTGTGCAGGTTTCCTCACGATGTTTCCCTTCACCGTAAAAGCGTCGATTAAACGTACATATGCATTCAAAATTTGAAAACACATTGGTACGTGGCGGGGATCGAACCATTGTCTCCCGGGTGGGAGACGACGTTCTTACGCACTACGCCACCGACGCTTGGTCGTTTTTTGTTGAGTAAACTGAAACTTTTGCTTTCTGTCTTTTATTTCACCTTTTTAGTTTTAAAGTAGCATATATGTAATTACAACCTTTTTCGCCACAATGGTTGGTCGCTGAAACTACGTACGGGACCCGTCGCATGCGGATCGTATAACACGCTGTATTACAAGACGGCGCGGTGAGAGTGATGAGTGACAACAATTCCACCCCGCTTGGTCATAAAAAAAATAGCTTGAACCTACCAATAATAAGCGATCTCCATTCGATTATACAGACTAATATTGATAGAATCTACTACGGTCTTATAAACAAACTGTTTTATTTGGTTTACAATTCTCACACACTACAATCCGCCTCGCCGGTTTGTAATACGGCGCGTTATACGATCCGCTCGCGACAATAATAATGTAAAATGTACTATGCGATACATCACCAAAATTATCGCCTTTGTGTAATGCGTCCTCTCATACGACGCTTTTAAGGTGTTTACGGCGCAGTCTAGACTGCAATGCTTTACGGCAGAACCCTAATGTGAGACATTTCAGGTACATTTCAAGATGTTTGAGATATAATGTGCTTTTAAACCCCATTTTAATGTGATTTTTAAATGATCTGGGAGTTCTTTAGATAAAGCGATTAATGTCAACTGCTTTTGGTGACGTTGGTGATGGGGATACGCCTAAATTACTCACTTATGAATATAAATTATGCAATACAGAATGTCAAGGATATGTCTTTTTTTAATTGTTCATAGTAGGTACCTACCTAAATTATCCTCGTTTGTACGCCTCGATTCGGTCTTGTGCCTTTCGCATACAATACTTTCCCACCAAAGAGCACAGAGTACTGATAGCTGTGTTCCCTACCGTTTCCTTAACATCGTCAGTCCATCTGGTCGCTTGACGTCTATCACCACACCCATCAACTTTAACACACTCACCACACCAATCCACTCAAACACCTTCATTCACAAATCAGTGCTAGTGCTACGGCAAACGCAACCAGTCCATAGCCAGTTCTTTATTGTAACGGAATTAACTATACCATCAGGCACCTCAGTTCGTCTACGATCTTCCGTATTTATTAAGCTACAGTAAATAAAATAAGACATAGCGTAGTTTGTGTATTATGAATTAACAAAAGTCAAAAGCTTTATTTTCGCGAGAATTTCAAATTCATGGCTTCGAGCTTTCCACCATAACATGAGACAGTGAACGGAGGGTAGTATGTTGTATGCTCTATGAGTATTCAAATTTGAAAATCAATTGAACTTTTTTTTATGTTACGAGATGGCAAACAAGCTTGCGGCCCACCTGATGTTAAGTGATCACCGCCGCCTATAGACACTTGCAATATTAAGTGTAAATCACATAACACCGCAAGTGCGTTTGCCATCCTGGGGACTAAGATGATGTGCCCTCCATGCCCAGTAATTACACTAGCTACCTTTCCCTTCAATCCGAAACACAGCGAACTGCTTCAAGGCAGAAATAAGAAAGGCGGTGTACCTACCCAGACGACCCTACATATGGGTCTACCACCTTTCTACTTGGTCACTCCAGGGTACACTACAATTATATTATTAAACTATGCTTCATACATATAGCAAAAGTTTTATTTTTAATATGTAAATTACTCCCATGGAGGGTTGGCGTCAGGTCACCTAGCTGGAGTATGTCGATATCAAGACATACTGAACGGACCCCAAAATAATTTAGAAGCGAGGTAGAAGAAATAGAAATTGTAAAGAATAACAAATTAATTAATTTTGGGATATAGAACACACTTACTGGCTTAGAACATTTGTAGAAGTGTCTTAATTTTGGGCTATAGAACACGCTTACTGGCTTAAGAATATTTGTAGAACTGTCTTAATTTTGGGCTATAGAACACGCTAACTGGCTTAGAACATTTGTAGAAGTGTCTAAATTTTAGGCTATAGAACACGCTTACTGGCTTAGAACATTTGTAGCAGTGTCTAAATTTTATTTTGTCTAAGTGGTTATTAAAATATACACGATAAATTGTATTCGTTAAAATTCATGACTATAAATTTTTTTTCTTTTACAAGTGCACTTTATGTCACCCGCTTACATTCGCATTCTCACACACACTCTGGGTTGGCTGAAAGAGATCTCTTGTAGAGATAAGTTCGCCCTTGCATACCTTAAATCTGTTACTTATGATCTGTGAAATGCAATAAAGAGTTTATAAAATACGTCTTGTATCAAAATTTTTAGAAATGCATGAGTAGAGCACTTCATGTTACTGAAGCGATTTTCCTATTTACACACATCTAACTTGAAATGCTAAATTCAAGATTTTCTACGTTAATGAAACTTATCATTTTGCTACTAAAACCCGAACAACTTACCATAAAAACAAGTAATAATTTCTATCTACTGATTCTTAGTAAAACGCCCACTTCAAATGATCCAATCGCACAAAGTACACTATAATCTACTAATAACCAGCTTTCGTTTTAATTACAAGTTACTAATTAAATGTTTAGACCATAAAACTATGATTAATAGTCAGTTATGGATAATCATTATAATTAAACTAAGTAGAGGTCCAATGTCGATCGTTTTACGTCTTTACAATTACAGAGCTGTCAGCGATCTCCCGATTTGGTTTGACGATTGATTGTAGTAATCGTCACGAATTTAGATACTTAAGTTGCCCACACATTGACTTAGTTCGGTTTGATCGTACGTGTCGATCGACAAGAATCGAGCAATTTATTGGCCCTTAAACTTTCAAGTTTTATGCAGCCAAGTGATGCAACAACATCGACCTACCGTTGATATCGATATCTATAGAAAAATATCAGGGCCTAGCCAAGGGGCCAATCGATTGCGCCCAACGATTAACGAAAAGAATATTTTATGAAACTGACGTATTACTGAGAAAGCTCTATGGCGACCGTCGTGTCAAATGTATGAGTAGTATTCACATTTTTTATATATGTATTTTTTATTGTAAGTGTAATTATTAGTCTTTATTTTATTATAATATTATTATGATTAATTATTAAAGACTTGACAATGTGAAGTATGACTCTTTCCAAATCAATACTATGAAAACTGTAAAGGGAGAATAAAACTTGTTGAGTTTCATGCCGGTTCTTCTCAGAAGAAGGCCTCCTGGTAGACTCTTGAACTGATGGCATCAAAATTGACTTTCATAAGTGTACAAATTGTACCTAAATGAATAAAGTAATTCTGACTTTGACTTTGAGTCAATAAATTTCATTTCGTTCGCTAGAATCGTTGTATCGTTTGTCTGTCACTAGTCTAGGCCTTATAGGATATTAACAATTAAACACTTTTTTTATTATTAACTGAGTGACTGATACTGAAGGTAAAAGCGAACTCCGCTCCACTCAACCTGGCGGTTAAGAGTTCCGAGCCAAGTATAACAACATAGCTTTCTAGAGTTTGTACGCTGTTAATGATATTGTTATTACGATAACGGTAACGAGCTACTCGTAGGTGAACTTTAAGAAAGCTCCAACTGAAGTCCGTCCCATGAAATCACACGCGAAACTTCGGGATTTTGAGCTGATGATTCTTCTATATGTCTGATATACCTAAGTCAATTTTGAGCAACACAAATGGAATAAAAAAGGTAAAAGCAATTAATAACCTCTATCTTCGACCTTCAACCAACATGAACACGAACAGGTATTTTCTTGACAGAAATATTGGTCATTATAAAAACTAACGATAATCGACCAGTTACCGATATTTTGCCGAATAAGGATATTTTATCGATATAAAAAAATGCATCACTAACACCAACGCAATTCTTTACGAAACGGCCCGAAAATTCGTAAATTATTTGCGTTTAATAAGCGCTCGAGGTGTCTACCAAGTTTTTATCAGCCCATACGTGAGGATTAAGCGTTATAATTATACTGGGGTTCGTGCTCTGAAGGAATTGTATAAACTTCAGATATGAGCAATTAAGGAACATAAATATTGCCTATAACTTCTGTTATTATTTAACTTTAGCAAGTTCAACAATTTAACATGAAGATCTTTAATGTTTTCTTGCGTTCTTCTTCTCTGTGGTTATAAAGTGTAAGGTATCACAGATGTAGGTACAAGTTACAATTTCTGGTCTCTGACCTTTTTAGGGTTCCGTATCTTAAAAGGAAAAAACGGAACCACACGTAGTATCACTTTGTTGTCCGTTTGTCCGTCTGTCTGTCGAGACCCTTTATCTCGGAAACGAGTAGAGGTATCTTGTTGAAATTAATACCCGGTCCCTTGAAGCTGTGAAAATATCAAACTTCTTAGACAACGCAAAAGAAAAGATACGGCCATAAATGCCGCAAAAAACGTTTGTTTCGACACTCTCAAGGGAATCAAAATTCATAGGATACTTCCCGTTGACCGTACTATGAAATTTGGCAAGTAATATCGTCTTTTACCACAGGTACAGAAAAACTCTGAAAACTATACATTTGTAATTAAATCATAAAAGATTTAGTCTTTATTTAACCAGGAACTAGTGTGGGCGTTTCGGAAAAGAGGAAGGAGAAATAACAAGTCGCACAATACCTTTTCGTCCAATTTGGGACGACTGCTAAATCTTTCGACAGCAGACAACAGCACCACTTTAACGTGCCTTCCGAAGCAAGGATTCCTCCTCCTTGCTTCGGAAAGCAAGCGAAACTGTCAATCGATTCGAGTCTATAATAGTTATTTCAACAAGTGAGCAAAGTTATTTTTTGCTGCGAGTGCCGATATTAAATGACGAACCAGGGTGGTTAGGGATCGCAATTTTTTTTTTATAAATAAACGATTTAAAAAAAGACACAAAACTACCCAGAAAATATTGTACAATACTTTCTGGGTACTTTTGTTTTTTTTTATTTTATTTTTTTTTCAAAAAAAAATCATTTTTGTATAATTTTTTTTTTAAATCATCTCAGAAGCCGATCCATAACCACCTGTATTAAGGGTGTTGGTTATTTAATTTACATGTTGTATAGACTACTGAGCGCAGTGAGTGATTTAAAGGCAGGAGACAAAATAAAATTTGCTCTCGTGTGAAACATAAACTTTTCACCTCTCCCACAGAGAACATTGTTATAGTTGAGAAAAACAAGATACTTAATACTTTATTACATGTTTATTACCTTAAAAATAATTATTAAAATTAAAAGTAAGATTACTAAAATAATTTAGATTGAACGTTAGTCTTGTTCAGAGCTCGCAGCAAAGAGGTCTTTTGGTGCTGGAGAGGTGAAAATAACATTTACACATAAAGCTTTGGAAATGAAAATGAAAAATCTCTTTATTTAAATGGATTTTATTGCTAAGTACTTTTAAATCGTCAAAACCTTACCACCATTTCGGGACGAAATAATGATTATTATGCTGAGATGGAAAAGAAATGGCAAAAGAAACTCCACAGCTTACAATTTGGTATTGATTTCAAAACATCATTACAGGTCGATAGATAATGATAATATAATTAAAATTACAGTTTAACATGCGTAAATTTTGGGCAGTTATTACTCCCACGCATTTGGCTCATTTATAATAATAATTCATCTTGTAAAAGCTTTTCTATATAATTCAATTAATCACATTAGTGAACTAAAATGGATAACATTTAGACCTAAAGCTACTGGTAGCCTGCGCCATGTAGTGCTGAACTATGGCAAAGAACATACATACAATACTTTTTGCAACATAATAATATTTCAAATATCTATAAGTAGAAGCATTCCAATATGATGCGATAGCTCCGTCTGGGCGCTTTCAATTCGACGGTGGAGTTTGAAAAGATCTAATTTGGTCAGACGCAAACGGCCATTAGAATGATTGCCTATCACGGCATCTGATGCACACTGAGGTTAGTACACGAAGAGACAGCCTCTTAAATTTATTAAACATTATTTTTATGTTAGCGGACATATCAGACATTAGGACTTTCACTAAGGTCTAGTTTTTCTTTCTTTTCTTTTATCTTTGACGGAGAATCACTTTACGTAGGTACTCTTACCCTCTTCTATTCTATTCTATTCTTAATTAATGGCATTCACAAATCTTAAAGATTCTGCATTTTGCCAATGTTAAGTGAAAAAATTATAGGTAGTTACAAAAAATTTTACGGTAGATTTTGGTTAAAAATGGAGTCTCTCAACACGTGTTTTTACAACTCGGGAGAAACTCCCTCTTACCCTCTTACCTGTCGGTTTATTCGCTTACTTTTCTTTGGTAAGGTAAACGTCCCAGTATCCGTCAGTTTCTGAACTTGGCTGACTTTGCAGTGATGCTGTGCTTAAAGTATATCAGATAATGAAAGGTGTATTGCATGACTAGGTGCAAAATGTATCTTAGTTTTTATTTAAATATTAATTTTAAGTCAAAATAATTAAGAAATATAATAAAACTCCATCAATATGAAAAAAAGACGATTTGTACCAGTACTCGACAGGTTTGTCCCATTAATCGTCAAAATGACCCAGAAGTCGTCAATTTTTTGATACCAAATTGAACTCTACGCCCTTACAGATAAGTTTCACAAACTGTAGAAATTACTTCTCAGCTTTGAACCGAAACATATTATTTTAAAGAATGTGCTAGCTGCAGTTTGGTCAGTGGAACATAAAACAACTAGTTTTAATTAATTCAGACTTTATATGTACCTCTTTATATGGACATCTAATAAACAATCAAAAATATATCTACTGTTAAAAATTTACATTAAGAAAAAAAAAAGATTTTCTGTAATCTACTGAGTACCTACTTAACCAGTCTCTCAATTCAGGAACTTAGGTAATACGGAACTCTAGTTATACTCTTCATATTTAACATACATCTACCAAACACAAGGCCCAATTGAAGAATTATGGACCCATCACGCTCCTGAGTCATGTTTATAAGCTGTTTTCGAGGGTTGTAACGAATCGTCTCGCACGCAGGTTTGACGACTTCCAGCCTCCCGAACAAGCCGGATTCCGAAAAGGCTTCAGTACCATAGATCACATACATACGCTGCGGCAGGTTATACAGAAGACCGAAGAGTATAATCTGCCATTATGCTTAGCGTTTGTGGACTATGAGAAAGCCTTCGATTCTGTCGAGACCTGGGCCGTGCTCCAGTCACTCCAGAGGTGCCACATAGACTATCGATACATCCAAGTGTTGCGGTACGAAAACGCCACTATGTCAGTCTGCCTTCAGGACCAGAACTCAAAACCCATACAGCTCCAGCGAGGCGTGCGACAGGGTGATGTTATATCGCCGAAACTGTTCACAGCTGCGTTGGAGGACGCGTTTAAGCTTCTGGACTGGAGAGGACTTGGCATCAACATAAATGGCGAGTACATGACTCACCTTCGCTTTGCCGATGATATCGTAGTTATGGCTGAGACCTTGGAAGAGCTGGGCACAATGCTCGACGAACTCTGTAGAGTCTCCCAACAAGTGGGTCTTAAAATGAACATGGATAAGACGAAAATCATGTCTAATATCCATGTCGCACCCACTCCTGTAAAGGTTGGAAGCTCTACACTGCGGCTAGGCAGCGTTCGGGAAGCTACGCGGCATATTCTCGGCCCATCTACCGCAGTGTCTTAAGACGAAAGTCTTTGATTCGTGTGTGTTGCCAGTGATGACCTATGGAACCGAAACGTGGCCGCTTACAATGGGCCTCATAATAAGGCTCAAAGTCACCCAAAGGGCAATGGAGAGGGCTATGCTCGGAGTTTCTCTGCGCGATCACATCAGAAATGATGAGATCCGCAGGAGAACCAAGGTCACCGATATAGCCCAAAGAATTGCGAACCTTAAGTGGCAGTGGGCAGGGCACATTGCGAGGAGGACTGACGGCCGCTGGGGCGGAAAGGTCCTTGAGTGGCGACCACGTACCGGGAAACGCAGCGTTGGTAGGCCTCCACAAGGTGGACTGACGATCTGATAAAGGTCGCGGGAAGCCGCTGGATGCGGACAGCGCAGGACCGACCGGTTCGGAGATCCTTGGGGGAGGCCTATGTCCAACAGTGGGCGTCTCTCGGCTGAAATGATGATGATGATGATGATGATACCAAACATTATTATACTTAGAGTATAATAATGTTTGGTTACCGTTGTGAACCTAATTTAAAACAAACATTATTAAATTAGGTTCACAACGGTACCACTAAGAATACCATTCTGCGCACGCTGAATGCAGAGTATATTGGTCTTACTAGCAAGGCTCCACATTTGGATGCCGTAGGTCCAAATTGGTTTCAATAGGACGTTGTAAATTAGAAGCTTATTATCAACTGATAGTACCGAGTTTCTCCCCATGAGCCAGTGTAAGTTTCGGAACATGTGATTCATTTGGTCTCTCTTCTGTTTGATATGTTGCTTCCAGGTCAGTCTCCTATCAAGGTGAAAACCCAGGTACTCCACGCAGTCTCTGTGTGGCAGTATATCATCGCTTAGTCTTACGGCAGGAAGGTCTGAAGTGAAGATGTTATACAGTATTGGACCAAGAACTGAACCCTGCGGAACTCCTGCCTGTATGCTGTATACATTTGGTCGTGCCTCTCCGTGTTTCACTTGAAATGATAGGTGCCCTGAAATGGCCGTCCGGAACTAGCTGTGGTGGGGAAACAAAAACAACTCGACGATGGCATGTGACTTCGGATGCCAAGGGGACTTGACATCAAAATCCACACACCCCCCGAGAAAGTTTCCCCACCACGTTACCAGGGTCTGCCACGAGGAGGCTTCCGGACGAGGACCAGACCCTTCTTAACCTATGCTTTTCCAGGATAATTTGTTTAATGGCAAGTGAATTGTTAGAGATCATACTTTTTACATTTTGAGTCGGTGTGTTAATCCAGGCCGCAACTTGAATTAGGTTGGTGATATATCTGCAGGCCTCATCCACCTCATTTTGGTCCTTAAGAGGGATTGACAGAGTAATGTTTTCGTCAATGTAGCTTTTGAAACCTTCCCAATCTGTTTTACGATTTGTTAATGTCTCCGAAGTTTCTCGTGTAAATAGGCAAGTGCACAAGTCCAGAATGACTGGCGTGTGGTCTGAAGATCCATCTGGACTAGACTCAATAGCTGTATTTAAATATTTCCCGATAAATAAGTCGAGAAGATCGGGTACTCTGCGTTGATCACTTGGCCAGTATGTCGGTTCACCGGTCGAGATCGGCTTAAGATGATTTATGTTAATGCAACGTTTCAGTTCCCGACCTCTGGTATTGGTACAGCGAGAGCCCCAAAAGGTATGTTTGCCATTCCGATCACCACCAGCTACGAATCTTGGGCCCAAGGTTTGAAAGAAGTCACCAAACATTTGGGTTGTTATTCTATGTCTTGGCGGGCAGTATATTGAGGAGAGCGTAATGCTACCAGCACGGTCTTCCAGTTTTATTGAAGTGGCCTGTAGGTGAGATGTAGAGTACGGTTCCATGATTGTTTGAGGTTAGTTCTGATTACAAGTGCCGTTCCCGCATGCGCTCTGTTTTAATTAATTAGTGAATTAAGTTAGTGAATTAGTAAGTCATTAATGAATGTTAACACATTATAAATATGTTGCAATCTGATTTACCTAAGTATGCCTAAAAATTAATACAAAAAAAAACATGCGCAAAGCGGTAGAAAAATAATGTTTTGTCTTACTCCTGAAAGTTGCTATATGACTCATATCAGATTTAGCAAGCGCACCAAACGGAATTCCTTGGAGCACAACAATACGACTTACAACTACTCAAAATTAAAGAACTGGCATCTTCCGACTTCAAAAAAGAGACGAAATTTTTAATCTCGAAATTATAAGTTAATGCACATAAAACCAAAGCCCGAACCACTTTGTACGACTAATGCTATTATTTAATTTAATTTAGTCCGTATTGCATGGTCATAAAGATTTAAATTCGATATAATGACGGATTTATGTTCAAACTTCCAGATATGTCCCTGTTACCGACAGATTGCAATCAACTTTAGATCGTATTGCCAGCACATTAAATCTAAATTACTTTAATGACGGAAACAGGATCAAATTTTAAAATGTGTCCTGGTAACCGGCAGAATTACAATTAACTTTAGTTTTTATTCCATAGTGATAAGAGCTAAATTCCTGTGACGACGGAATTAGGTTCATACTTGAAGCGTGTCCTAATTACCGTCAGATCAATGGGTAAACTGACGGCTATTGGCTCATGTGACGGTTTTTGTGACCCAAAATATGTCACTTACAAAAAACATAATCTAAATATTAAAAATGATTAATTTTATAGGTTATATTGCTAGACAATTTACTTATCTATTACAAAAAGTATTTGCACTCTCCCTGTAAATAAAAAACACTGCACGACAGAGGAAGAAACATAAGCTGGTAGACGTCAGTTCTAGTACCTGAATTAGCAAAAAAATTAAAAAATCGGCAATGCTTACCTTCGAACGCGTGTGTTGTAGTCGCCATATGTTTTTCAAAAGAATGTTCACATTATAATATGCTAAATATTTCTAAGAATGTGTTGCCAAGAAAAATAGAGCTTTGTGTGGTAGGATATCAGTGATATTTGCATTTTTTGGAAAACTGACGAGTACTGGGACACTGTCGACATTACGTACTTCTACCTTAATTATCTTAGAGTCTATAACTATTAGCGAGCAAATTACGTATGCATTCCATTATTATGTCCAACAGTGGGCGTCTCTCGGCTGATATGATGATTCCATTGCTGATTTACAGGACAAGTTCACAACAGCGTTATAGTAAAGTAGTAGGGGATCAGTACATAGCTTTGTGACTATCACTTTCATGTGTCAAAAAAGTTAGCAAATAGGCCGACTGATCTTAAGTAAAGAGGCTGAAGATGAAAGTGAACTTTACTGAACTCTCAATAACACTGTTCTCAAGGAAACCCTGCTTATATGGTCCGCGCCGTAAAATGCCAAAATCTATAGCAGTGGATGTTGACCATACCAAGACATACCGCACCGACCTCATAAAAATTGGGAGCAGGGTAGTAGAAAGAAGGAGAGGGTGTCTTATTTCTAAAATATTATTAAGACGACAGACTTTTTAAAAAATATAAATTACGAGATGGCAAACAAGCTTGCGGTACACCTCGTGTTAAGTGGTTACCGTAGTCACACTTACAATACCTATTAAGGTTAAATCACTTAGCATTGCCAGCTCGTTGCCATTGTAGGGATTAAGATGACATGCCTTCAATGCCCAGTAATAACACTGGCTACCTTTCCCTTCAATCTGAAACACAGCGAACTACTTCACAGCAGAAATAAAACGGCAGTGTACCTACACAGACGACCCTACATATGGGTAACCATACGTAGGGTCGTCTGTGTCTGGGTACCACCTAGTAAAACTAAAGATTGTAGTAAGATGAACAACTGGTAAGTAGTTTGACTTTAAACAAAGACTTACCAGCAACGAAATAGATCACAAATTTCTACTCCCCGGGAATCAAAACTTGGACCTCTGGATCTAATTCGGATGGGTGAACCATTTATAATATCAAATATACTATTTAATAATGATATATTTGTCCAATAATAATCTTTTCATTCAATTAATTTATTCAATTAAACACAGCAATGTGGCATCTGTCATTGAATTTCATGAATATGACCTCGGCGTATTGATTGGTCAACGCGAATTTAATTGTCAATTAGTACTTACGTCTGAAATCCATCTATTAAAGATTATTACAGTATTAAGTTCCTTGAGAAAACTCACCATTAATTTCTCTATCAGAGTTTGTATTTCGCTCGAAACTTATTACAATTTCCATGTTGACGCTGTGTATGTATCTAATATCGCAGACATAGATGTCTGCATTTGCAGAGCAGAAGTCGCCAACATTCGCTCCCTATGCAAGAGGTGTTTACATGCATTTTATACCGGGGCGCATTTTATCAAGTTGCTACATTTGCGCCACAGGAGTCGTGAACCTTCTCAAAATATTTACGTTACCCGGCCTTTCTCACTTTACGCGAGTTTAACTGCAGGTGAAAATTGAAAAAGTTTATGTTACGACCATTTTTAGCGTCTGCAAACGGAATGTCAGGGGCTAATGAAGGCCCTGTTGTGAGCCGAATTATGCGGCGCCAAAAAAGGTGAGGACTCGATTATGAATACATTACGAATAAGAAATGTACAGGTCTGTATTATCGAACTGAGTTTTAATATAGTATTGGTTCTTAGTTAGTGTAGAAAAAAGATACAGTCAACAGCTGAAGAAAATGGTCGACAGAAAAATTCTAAAATTTATAAAAAGACAAAGTTTGCAGACATTGTTATCAATAGTCGTTATTGGTATGTATTGTAATTTTTGAAGTGTTAAATGAAGCTTTCCAGGACTTCATAGGACTGCCCAGGTGTTGTCAACGTCTAGATGCCTGTAACTAGTCTAGCTGCAGTTCTTTGCAATAGTCTCTTTAGTCTATAGGTTAATTAAGTGATTTACCTCAAGCATGTCTAATTGTCCAATACTATGGTATAGTGTAATCAAATATTCAAAATTGTAAATACCAATTTATAATTATGACTATGTTATCTTGGGTGATAGGGATATTTTGATGCGTATCATACATTTAAATCTTTGGATATAACTCAATATTAGGTTTACAGAAATAACACGTATTACTTGATACATTAAAGAACACGTTCGCGTCTCCACATGCTCCCGTCACATATCGGCAACAGCGGTAAGTTGCGATAATGCGGCCATTAAAAACTGTTCCTCGACTCAGATGCAACTCCAGAGTCGTAAAGATGAAATATTATAACCGCGCTCACTGAATCTGAAAAATTACCGTCTACGCGAACTTTATATCATGTAGCGCGGTCGCTTAGATAAAATCGGCACCTGCGACTCTACTGATCAATACAACAAAGAATTGAATACTTAGTTTTATTTTGGGAGACTCAGTAAAAGGATTTGCAGGTGCCAAAGCTTTTATTGGCACGTCGTTAAAATACTTGTTGTTTTTATTTTAGGTACCTTAATACTTACCAGCAAGTCTCAGCTTAAGTGGGTGACAATTCAATGATATTGATTTTTCTACGTTTTATATTTGAATTTATAGCAAGTCACAAATATAGTTTAGACATTCCAATATTTTGGACCAAATGCGTAGCTTGCAAGTAGTTCGTGTAAGTACTATTTACCTCCCCTGTCTAATCTGAAATCTAGATTAGGTATGTCACGTTATTTATAGATTACACCATTACTTTACATTGACTTTACAACATTATATCAACTTCAGCATTTTGTATACCGTAGTTGTACTAACAAAAGTCTCGAGAATGAGTAATACTCTTACTAACAAAAGTCACTCCAGTCTTACTATAGAGAATAATTATTCGCATCGGGTCAGACTTTTAATCGTTGAGATTTGGTTTTCCGAACGAGTAACACTATTCAAAATTAGTGTTTCTAAATGAGAATAAATGTCACACTGCTACTCGATGCGAATATTTTTCTCAACCAGTCAAAGTGTGACAGGATCCAGGGTGACTCGTTACGAATAAAGTTATCTTCCTTTACCTACCCAGATACTTACATAAGCAGTGAAAATGTTCATTGGTTTCCCTGTTCTTATTAAGCAGGAAAATTCAATTCCATCCCGTAAATTAATTAAGCCGAAATTACTTGATGAGTAAAATAAACGTAATTAAAACTTTCACAATTAACTTCAGCCTGATTTCTTTTTTAATTTGGGCCCTGACTCGACTAATTTCTGCAACGCAACGGGGGTTTGACACACCCTTAAGAAATTGGATCTTTTGTTGGAAAAAATATCGTAGACACAGAACAATATTGTGAAAGGGAAGAGTACAAATTAAGAAGTGTCCATTGTGTTCTGAATAATTCATCTGATTAAATTAAAGGAGGAGAAAAGAATCATTATTTAATCAGTGTCGTAGAGACATTACGTGTTATTAGTTTTCACATCATTTGAAAGTGATAAAATAAGTACCTAAAATTTAAATATTCCCCTAATGATAAAGTATGAAACTATCAAATGTATTTAAATTAAGGATCGAAAAAATAAGATGACTTATTTCGCAAGCAGCATCGATACTCATAGGGTAATAAAGGTGTAAATATCAATAATATAAAAAAAGCATCCTGAACTCAAATAAAATTTTGATCAGGGCAGGTCAATATAGATAATGATTAAAATTGTATTCTGATCTCAGATCATATAAGTAAAGATTCTGATATTATTCCAACAACAATTTAATCAAGACTAATTCACCAATTCGTTCAAAGTTGTAAACGTTATAACTAAACTCTTTAATTACTATCACGAGCAATTTTGCATTACTAATGGAAAATTGTGATTTATTTAAAATAAGAAAAAAAAACAGTTCGGTGTAACAATTTCCTTAGCCTCTAGATAGTGATTCAGTGATCATCAACATATTTTTTCGTTGGTCAAATATCAATAAAAATAGCTTACGAGCTATTAAATTTGGGGGCATTGCCATTCACAGAAGGTGACCGTAATAAATACTTTACTATGTGTATAAGTCTTTATATAAAACTACTTGCAAGATTACAGAGGTCCCTTACGAGGGCCTGGATGTTTTACACCGTTCAGAGCCTTTACGATTCATTACATTCGCTGACCAAGCAACGTGACGATCGAAATTGCTCATCTCACTAGGTGTACAAATGTAGACAGTAATATAACTTTACAAGTTTCAGAAAGTTTAAGGTTTGTTTTAAATCTTGTAAGCAGAAAAAGTAATACAGATAATATGGATGTGATATAGAGGGAGAGGAAGATCCAAGAAAAAACTCCTTGAAAAGTGATATGGCAAAGAAAAGTGTGAAAAGAAATATGAAAAAAGAGATCATATTATTATTATGCCTACCCCAAATAAAATTAGGAACCGAACGTGCAGAAGAAACAAATAAGATATTTAATACCCATCTTAGTTCTTAGAAAACGAATGACTTTATGCCGTTTATTAGTATGGACATACATAAGTGTCATTTTAACGTTTTTAAAGTCCTACAAATTAATTTTAAAAACTGTATTATATTTCTCAGTACTAATGAAAGCAAACAAATGCAATTGAACACGTCATCTACCTTAAGGTGAATTGTTCAATATTTTTTCTAAAATAATGTATTTTAGTTCCATTTGCGATACAATAAAAATATAATTGTATAAGATACTTCGTAAATTAATAACAGGGGGGAACGAACTATAAGTGGGTAGGTACTTCAATTTATTAGTCCATTTAAAAAGAACGTTTAGATGAATTAAGATACCTAGAAGGTAATTTAAAAAAAAAACAGAAAAGTTTGGAAGAAGTTTGCTGTGCTTGAATGATTGATTCTATTGTACAACTTCGACGGCAGTAAAATATTTTGAAAGTATTTTAAAATACTTTCAAAATATTTTGCTACCTACTAATAGGTATGTATTTTAAAAATCTGATTGCAATCAAATTGCTACGCATATCTAGGTACATACCTACATTAGTAACACGACCTTAATTTAAAAAAAATAAGGTTGTAGGTAAGTACTTCTTCTTACCATTAGGTCAACGAATTGGGAATGATATAATTCGTTCCATTAGGTGGATGGAGTTATTTGTGGTATTTATACAATAAATGACATCAACAACTTCTGCTTGCTCAAATACCATAACACCATACTAACCTAACCTCTCGTTATCATTAGGTTGGTAATAATAACTCAACACTCATTGAGCATGAACATTTATTTAAGGCACCTAAAGAATATTGTATAAGGCAGGATTAATTGCAGTGACATTACAAGCGTTTACGATTTCTCTTTTAGTCTATAATTGATCTTAATTAGAGCACAGACTAAACTGCTGACTTTCCTTGCACTGTCATTATGGTTAGGGTTAATTAATTGTTGAGATTTGTCTCAGCAGAAGAATACCAGTTGACCCATATACACGACTGGAAATCAAGACCAGCCAGGCCAGAGCAGTATTCGTTCACTGTGACAGTCACATGCGTGTGACCATATAAATTTTTTTATAGACAAAAATAAAGTCCTTGGGGTTCATCAGGACACAGTAGCCGTGAAGGGAGATTGCAAAACGATGGCACCCTCATTTTATTGCTTGTTACGCATCATAAACACGGACGGTGCGGTTGCTGATAATCTCTACCGAATTTATTTTTGATGCACATAAAAGCTTAACGAGACGCAGTGAATATTACGCATTCGGCAGTTTACGAGCGAGTGTTCACGTAGTTATTTTATATGAGACATTTTGTTTAAAATTGACGACTTTCTATGTATGTAAGGTAAACGTCCCAGTATCCGTCAGTTTCTGAACTTGGCTGACTTTGCAGTGATGCTGTGCTTAAAGTACATCAGATAATGAAAGGTGTATTGCATGGCTAGGTGCAAAATGTATCTTAGTTTTTATTTAAATATTAATTTTAAGTCAAAATAATTAAGAAATATAATAAAACTCCATCAATATGAAAAAAAGACGATTTGTACCAGTACTCGTCAGGTTTGTCCCATTAATCGTCAAAATGACCCAGTAGTCGTCAATTTTTTGATACCAAATTGAACTCTACGCCCTTACAGATAAGTTTCACAAACTGTAGAAATTACTTCTCAGCTTTGAACCGAAACATATTATTTTAAAGAATGTGCTAGCTGCAGTTTGGTCAGTGGAACATAAAACAACTAGTTTTAATTAATTCAGACTTTATATGTACCTCTTTATATGGACATCTAATAAACAATCAAAAATATATCTACCTACTGTTAAAAATTTACATTGAGAAAAATAAAAGATTTTCTGTAATCTACTGAGTACCTACTTAACCAGTCTCTCAATTCAGGAACTTAGGTAATACGGAACTCTAGTTATACTCTTCATATTTAACATACATCTACCAAACATAAGGCCCAATTGAAGAATTAAAGACCCATCACGCTCCTGAGTCATGTTTATAAGCTGTTTTCGAGGGTTGTAACGAATCGTCTCGCACGCAGGTTTGACGACTTCCAGCCTCCCGAACAAGCCGGATTCCGAAAAGGCTTCAGTACCATAGATCACATACATACGCTGCGGCAGGTTATACAGAAGACCGAAGAGTATAATCTGCCATTATGCTTAGCGTTTGTGGACTATGAGAAAGCCTTCGATTCTGTCGAGACCTGGGCCGTACTCCAGTCACTCCAGAGGTGCCACATAGACTATCGATACATCCAAGTGTTGCGGTCATTGTACGAAAACGGCACTATGTCAGTCCGCCTTCAGGACCAGAACTCAAAACCCATACAGCTCCAGCGAGGCGTGAGACAGGGTGATGTTATATCGCCGAAACTGTTCACAGCTGCGTTGGAGGACGCGTTTAAGCTTCTGGACTGGCATCAACATAAATGGCGAGTACATGACTCATCTTCGCTTTGCCGATGATATCGTAGTTATGGCTGAGACCTTGGAAGAGCTGGGCACAATGCTCGACGATCTCTGTAGAGTCTCCCAACAAGTGGGTCTTAAAATGAACATGGATAAGACGAAAATCATGTCTAATATTCATGTCGCACCCACTCCTGTAAAGGTTGGAAGCTCTAAACTGGAAGTTGTCGACCATTATGTTTACCTGGGACAAACAGTCCAACTGGGTAAGTCCAACTTCCAGAAAGAGGTCAATCGACGAATCCAACTCGGCTGGGCAGCGTTCGTGAAGCTACGCGGCATATTCTCGGCCCATCTACCTATGGAACCGAAACGTGGCCGCTTACAATGGGCCTCATAAGAAGGCTCAAAGTCACGCAAAGGGCAATGGAGAGAGCTATGCTCGGAGTTTCTCTGCGCGATCACATCAGAAATGATGCGGTCCGCAGGAGAACCAAGGTCACCGATATAGCCCAAAGAATTGCGAACCTTAAGTGGCAGTGGGCAGGGCACATTGCGAGGAGGACTGACGGCCGCTGGGGCGGAAAGGTCCTTGAGTGGCGACCACGTACCGGGAAACGCAGCGTTGGTAGGCCACCCCACAAGGTGGACTGACGATCTGGTAAAGGTCGCGGGAAGCCGCTGGATGCGGGCAGCGCAGGACCGACCGGTTTGGAGATCCTTGGGGGAGGCCTATGTCCAACAGTGGGCGTCTCTCGGCTGAAATGATGATGATGATGATACCAAACATTATTATACTCTAACAAACAAACATTATTAAATTAGGTTCACAAAGGTACCACTAAGAATACCATTCTGCGCACGCTGAATGCAGAGTATATTGGTCTTTCTAGCAAGGCTCCACATTTGGATGCCGTAGGTCCTAATTGGTTTCAATACGACGTTGTAAATTAGAAGCTTATTATCAACTGATAGTACCGAGTTTCTCCCCATGAGCCAGTGTAAGTTTCGGAACTTGTGATTCATTTGGTCTCTCTTCTGTTTGATATGTTGCTTCCAGGTCAGTCTCCTATCAAGGTGAAATCCCAGGTACTCCGCGCAGTCTCTGTGTGGCAGTATATCATCGCCTAGTCTTACGGCAGGAATGTCTGAAGTGAAGAAGTTATACGATACTGGACCAAGAACTGAACCCTGCGGAACTCCTGCCTGTATGCTGTATAGATTTGGTCGTGCCTCTCCCTGTTTCACTTGAAATGATAGGTCGTGGCCCTGAAATAGCCGTCCGGAATTAGCTGTGGTGGGGAAACAAAAACAACTCGATGATGGCATGTGACTTCGAATGCCAAGGGGACTTGACATCTAAATCCACACACCCCCCGAGAAAGTTTCCCCACCACGTAACCAGGGTACGCCACCAGGAGGCTTCCGGACGAGGACCAGACCCTTCTTAACCTATTCTTTTCCAGGATTATTTGTTTAATGGCAAGTGAATTGTTAGAGATCATACTTTTTACATTTTGAGTCGGTGTGTTAATCCAGGCCGCAACTTGAATTAGGTTGTTGATATATCTGCAGGCCTCATCCACCTCATTTTGGTCCTTAAGAGGGATTGACAGAGTAATGTTTTCGTCAATGTAGCTTTTGAAACCTTCCCAATTTGTTTTACGATTTGTTAATGTCTCCGAAGTTTCTCGTGTAAATAGTCAAGTGCCCAAGTCCAGAATGACTGGCGTGTGGTCTGAAGATCCATCTAGACTAGACTCAACAGCTGTATTTAAATATTTTCCGATAAAGAAGTCGAGAAGATCGGGTACTCTCTGTTGATCACTTGGCCACTATGTCGGTTCACCGGTCGAGATCGGCTTAAGATGATTTATGTTAATGCAACGTTTCAGTTCTCGACCTCTGGTATTGGTACAGCGAAAGGCCCAAAAGGTATGTTTGCCATTCCGATCACCACCAGCTACGAATCTTGGGCCCAAGGTTTGAAAGAAGTCACCAAACATTTGGGTTGTTATTCTATGACTTGGCGGGCAGTATATTGAGGAGAGCGTAATGCTACCAGCACGGTCTTCCAGTTTTATTGAAGTGGCCTGTAGGTGAGATGTAGAGTACGGTTCCATGATTGAGTGTTTGAGGTTAGTTCTAATTACAAGTGCCGTTCCCGCATGCGTTTTAATTAATTAGTGAATTAAGTAAGTAAATTAGTGAGTTATTAATGAATGTGTTACTACACATTATAAATATGTTGCAATCTGATTTACCTAAGTATGCCTAAAAATTAATACAAAAAAACATGCGCAAAGCGGTAGAAAAATAATGTTTTGTCTTATATCAGATTTAGCAAGCGCACCAAACGGAATTCCTTGGAACACAACAATACGACTTACAACTACTCAAAATTAAAGAACTGGCATCTTCCGACTTCAAAAAAAAGAAACGATTTTAATCTCGAAATTATAAGTTAATGCACATAAAACCAAAGCCCGAACCACTTTGTACGACTAATGCTATTATTTAATTTAATTTAGTCCGTATTGCATGGTTATAAAGATTTAAATTCGATATAATGACGGATTTATGTTCAAACTTCCAGATATGTCCCTGTTACCGACAGATTGCAATCAACTTTAGATCGTATTGCCGGCACATTAAATCTAAATTACTTTAATGACGGAAACAGGATCAAATTTTAAAACGTGTCCTGGTAACCGGCAGAATTACAATTAACTTTAGTTTTTATTCCATAGTGATAAGAGCTAAATTCCTGTGACGACGGAAATAGGTTCATACTTGAAGCGTGTCCTAATTATCGTCAGATCAATGGGTAAACTGACGGCTATTGGCTCATGTGACGGTTTTTGTGACCCAAAATATGTCACTTACAAAAAACATAATCTAAATATTAAAAATGATTAATTTTATAGGTTATATTGCTAGACAATTTACTTATCTATTACAAAAAGTATTTGCACTCTCCCTGTAAATAAAAAACACTGCACGAAAGAGGAAGAAACATAAGCTGGTAGACGTCAGTTCTAGTACCTAAATTAGCAAAAAAATTAAAAAATCGGCAATGCTTACCTTCGAACGCGTGTGTTGTAGTCGCCATATGTTTTTCAAAAGAATGTTCACATTATAATTATGCTAAATATTTCTAAGAATGTGTTGCCAACAATAATAGTGCTTTGTGTGGTAAGATATCAGTGATATTTGCATTTTTTGGAAAACTGACGAGTACTGGGACACTGTCGACATTACGTACTTCTACCTTACCTACATTTGAAAAGAAAGTTTTAAAATCTAAACTTTGACGGGCGAAAAGAGATAAAACGGTAGGTGAAAACGAGCTTAATGAGGAACCCTTAATCAGTAAGGGACTGGCTAACATATCTGTTGCTGTTGGAGCAAATGAAATGAGAAAAGCTCTTTATTTAAATGGACTTTGCGAAGACTTTTAAGTCAAAATCCCAACCACCGATTCGTTATGGCGGCAGACTTTGAAACCCTACCACATCCTTTCATTATGAAGACAGACTTTGATAAGGTAAGGCTAAGGACTCACGGAGCGATTTATACCCGCGCCCGCCGCGGTAGCGGGCCCGCAGCCTTTATAGAATACAGATATTTATGTAAAAAATTAAAGCACATTTCACGACGCGTTTTACGCCCGCGGCGTGTGCGATTGTTTGCGGGTCCCGCTGCACCGCGGCGGTTATCTTGTACCGGGCGGGCGCGGGTCGTGGTCCCGCAGCCGCGGCGGGTTGCACCCGCGCGCTCTGCGATTGGTTGGCGGGCGTAATCACAACCGCGACGGCTGCGTAACCGCATAAAACTCCGGTCTCGTGAGTTTTGAAAATAAAACTCCATTCCGCCACCGCAGCGGGCGCGGGTAAAAATCGCTCCGTGAGTCCTCAGCCTAACTGGTAACTAATAGCCGGATTTCAAACAACCACCAACCAAGTACAACTCTTGTGTTTTATTACGAACTAATCTAATTCTAAAATCGCAAATATTCTTTTTTGTTATTTATGCAATTTTCTCAAGTAAGAAATGTTGCAATTAATCAGTATGTCTTGAAATCGACATTACTGCTATAGGATTTGACATTACATTTTTACGGTCGTGTGCCTGACAGCAACCCTCCTTGGGAACGACTGCTATCTTTCTACAACACCCGGGACCACCAGCTGAACGTGCCTTCCCAAGGCACGGAGGAAAATCGGGTTGAAAAATGTTCGGTCACCCATCCGAGTGCCAACCGTGCACTTGGTAGCTTGCTTATCGTGATAGTTACGAAGAACTAACGCGGTACCATCGATCTCCTCATCAAATAAACCCCACAGAACAGAGATATTATTGTTTTGTACAATCCCCACATAAAATTGCTTAAGCTATCCTTTTGTATTGGCTGGGAGAGATATCTACTAGACATAAGTCCATTTGTACATTTCCTTTCTTGTTTATGTTTTGTCAATTTTTGTGATGGTACCTACTCGTACGTAGGTACAATAAATAATTATGTTTTCTTTCTAACCAAACCTCTGCTTTAACGTTACATAATGCTATTTTATTTATCTATGTAAAGGGTACCTATATGGTGGTCTTGTTTATACACCAATGTTTATAATATGTTTAGGTTGGTTTAGGTACTTTAAACTGGTTGAATTTGTACAATAAAGTAATATTCTATCTATTCTATTCTATTAGAATCCATAATGTTACTAAGTAATGAGAGTGGGTGAATGCAGTTAAAGCGTGTAATTAATTTCTTACTCGGCATCAAATATAACCATATAATTAAAAATAAAACTTGTCTTCTAGACATCTAGTAACATAATTTTAATTCCATATCGAAGGGTTGGGCCTATAATTAAATAGCCTTACCATAAAGTCGGTAATGGCAATATAGAGAGTGTTCTAGCCATAAAACACTTTCTAAGTGCTGTTTAACCTCGTTAATATCAGAGTATTATCCGAGTTTTCTTGATACGTATGTTTCTCTTTATTAAGTAGGCACTTCGGATATTAAAATTGAAAATTAATTATATTGTTCTTAAGTACCTAATAATTTCTATGAATGACAGTCAAAGAAATAAAGTCTATTCTATTTTCTTAATAAATGGCGTCGCGTCGCATTAAGCGTAGGTACACATTTTGCCAATGTCAAATGAAAAAGTAACTAAAGTAACAAAAATTGTACGGTTGATTTAGGTTAAAAATGGGGTCTTTCAACACGTGTTTTTACAACAAGAACTCGGGAGAAACTCCAAGAAATAAAGTCGATAATTTAAGAAATTTGACAGTTTCGGATATCGTGAGATTCGTGAGCAGCATCTTTAGTCTTGTAAAAGATATATGTATCATTCCATTCCCTTACTTTCTTTCTCTGTAAATTACAAAGAAACGTTCCATAGTGCCGTAGTAAAACGCACAAGTGACCACTTAGTGTCAAATATTCTAGAAACACTTAAACTGGCAATACTTTAAGTAAATAAAAAAGGCACGAATCCAATCAAGTCAGTAAACATAGACTATGAGGCGAGGGCAGAGGGGTACAAGTGCATAAAACGTACTGAATTACATGTACGCATCGAACGGTATGCAATAAAAACATTTTATGTTTTCTGTAGAGCTAGATAAAAGGGCCTAGTGGAGTCCCCTGTGGTACTCCAAGTTTTACTACCGTCCACTTTATGATTCTCAAATTTTCTATAAACTCATCTTTATTATTTATACAATGTGTTACAAAACACCCCTTGCGATGGCGCTAATATGCGAGTCAGTTGGATATTTCTGAGTCTTATAATTTTTTTATGTTTTTAAATGTTACGGTTTAGATATTTATATTATTATAATAATAATATATTTCCACGCTCACACCAATTATATAGCCCAATGTAAGTATCATTAAGAACTTGTGTTATGGATAATAAAAACGGACATTTTTAATATACTTAGGTACATAATATTTTTATAAATAAACTTAATTAAATATATTAATAACCATGACTCGTCAACAAATACTTACTCGTGTTCGTCACACAAATATTTGCCGCTACCAGGACTCGAACCCGGACCGCTTGATGTGTAGGCAGCTATACTGACCACTCCACCAAGACGGCATATTAAAATAATAGTGTTAAGTACCTACCTTATTATTAACAATAAATTGCTAGAAAAATACAATGAAAAAAATCGATCTTTTTCAGTATTTTTTATAGTTTTAAAAATATTTCACAATAAATTGTTGGAAAAACAGGTAGGTCAATTTGTTGGCAATTAAAAACGTTAAAAACTTGTAAAATGAATGTGCGTTCTTATTTAATTCACTCGTGGTTTGACATCTACCCATTTATGTTCTGTAGAGCCTAATTAATGTACTTAAGGACTTATTGTAGGTACTTATTAACTGTAAGGTCCAAAAGTTTGACAAGACAAACGCTTGTTAAGCGCCAACTGACCATTCCAAGATTAAGTAAGGTGCCATTAATGCCTCCAAAATTGGTCAGTACAGTAAGTTATTATGGAAATAGCTTCTACTCAAAGCTGTAATACGGTTATTATTATGTCCAAAGTTGCTTAGGTAAGTCTTTAATCCGCTCTACGTATCAACCTTCCCTGATTACGAAGTGAATTATTATAGAAATGATATTCACTAATATATATTATAGGATCAGGAAATCATTTATTTCTTCGTCAGATCCATCCTTTTTCTTAACTACATTTTGAAAACTTGTGTTACGTATCAAAGTTAAGTTCTAAATTGTAGATAGATTGTTATGTTTTATATATATAATCGAGCCTTATTATAACTAAAAGTAAGCTCATTTTTTTATTTCATAGCTTAGGTACCTACCTAGTTGAATTCTTTACAATGTTTGACAATTCGTGCTTGTGATTATAAAGTAAAGCATGAATAAAATTTAGAAATCTATCCAGTCTTTAAGTACCAAAAACAAATTAAACACTTATACTTAAATAATCCGCGTATAATTATTTTGTAACTCAAAAACTACCCATATTTAACTGCACTCCATTGATAGGTACCTTGCCTAATTGCCTATATTTTTATCACAGGCCCTGGGCACATGCCCAAAGTGCCCAGGGCCCCGCGATCGATAGGAACCCCTTCAGATCAAATAGGTACAAAGTCCCTAGTTCCTGAGTCATAGGGCCCCATTATAAGATAATGGGGCTCTCCCATAGGTTAAAGACGGCCCTGATCACAGGTAGAATTTGATGAAACTCCATCAATAAAACAATTAGGTTATTTCCATTTAGTACATAAATCGTGTCCGAGTCCGACAAACTAAATCTTCCAGTATCGCAACCAGTTTTCAGAGCTTGAGAGCGAGCTTTGCTCGCTCCGTCCTGGGTAATCCTTAAGGCATATATTTCCCTTAAACGAAAATTAAATCGCTTAATGCTCTCACAGAACGCATGTTCGCTCTCAAGACGCCACTGTTATCTCTAAATTAGTAACAGCCGGGATTATTCCAGAATTTGAATCGAGTAAGTCGACAGGTCGCTTAAGCCTTTGGGGGTAAGATATGGGGTGTGTTATTTACATTGGCGAAAGGTAGCGATATTTATTAACCATCAAAGCTAAAGCCAGTTTTGCAGATCTCACATTAAGGAGGCGGAGCGCTTCTGTTAATGCTTTCCATTCCAGTTTAGACGCAATTTGAATAAATGTGCATAAATCAGTGTAGGTAGGTACGTTTCTATTATCTGAGGTGCATATGAGGGTACCTACTTATAAGGTATCTTCGGAGTCCTGTCAGTCACTAACAAGAGCTTCATTAAAAATAATCTGTAGTAGGTAGGTAGCTAGGTAGGTGGGGTCCACGTTCGGAAGCCTCCTCGTAGCGGACCCTGGTAACGTGGCGAGGAAACTTTCTCGGCGGGTGTGTGGCTGTTAATGTCAAGTACCTATGTCCCTTTGGCATTCGAAGTCACATGCCATTGTTGAGTTGTTTTTGTTTTCCCACCACGACTAGTTCGGGACGGCCCTTTTTAGGGCCACGACCGCGCCCGAAGTCTCCCCGGGTACCGCCGATGGCTGTTATAGCTAGCCAAACAGACTTGAAAAAAGTCCCATCATCAACCAAACCAATTAGGTACCTACCTAACAAATCCCCGGGGATCGAACCAGGGATCTTTGCTTCTAACTACCACACAACCACTAGACCACGGAGGAATAACTACCTCTCTTTTATGGTGGTTCATTACGTACGTAGTTCTGCATTGTTGTGAATTAGAGGCAAGCAAATAGTATTTCTTATAACTTCTCATTTAAGTAATCTGTAGTGTAGATATAGCCATTTCGCCGCTCTGGGCAAAAGCCAAATCTGGCAGTAAGGGTCAGGTAGCGCCTCAAAATAATAATAGGTTGCCAGCTTGTAGCCCAAAACCAACTGATCATCAAGGTGAACATAAATTTGTAACCCCTAACACACAAAAAAATATCTAGCCCAAAATAAGTTAGGTATTACAAAAACTTATGTAATGGTACCCCTGGTATCGAACTCGGAATTTATCCATATACCTACTTACTGATAGGTATCATAATTATCGTCATAATTTCAGCCACGTCCACTGAGACACTTAGCAGATCGTCGTTCGACCTCGTGGAGAGAGCCGACATCATAATTGGTATCTTAATATCGTCATATTTTAAATAGACCAAGTTTTTTACTTGCCAAATAATATATTTTGGAGATGTTGACATCTTTTGTTAGTCATTTTAAACAAACAGTATGTAGGTAGGGCTTTACAAGCAATGTTTTGTGATTCCCATGTCGTTCTTGCAACCACATGGGACTTACAATACAATGCGATTTAGATTGCCATTGTCTTTCTTTGTGTTATTTTTTGTTAATTTAGTTTCATATAAGTATGTAAGCTGTACATATTAAGGGTTTCAACCTAGTTTTAACTTTATTTTTTTTATATCTCTGTATATTTTATGGCTGTAACCTGTTTTGTAACATAATTCAATCTAACATAATTCATATTAAGAGTTGTCTCCAAAATATATTATATTCAAAATAACTTAATTGCTCGATTAAAACTCATGTTCGCAGGAAAACTTAAAAGATAAAGCGACGCAAATGAAACTCGAAAAATATTATTTCAAATTTTTTATTTTATAAAGGTTTCATTGTATTCATCGTAGGTATAGTGTCATTTGAAATATATTTCATTGCTAATTAGTCTCGAAGTGGATAATGTGTAGTGGCGATTACGTATAACTTATACAATGGTAATAAAAATATGAAACGTAAATCTGAGCATGGTTGTACTCATTACAAATAAGCAAGGTTTCAACTTGTACTAAAAAATTAGTAAATAAAAATGGAACATACTCAGTATTGGGTTATTACATTGTGCATTAACTAAGATAGAGAAAATAATAAAAATTATCCTAATTTAAATTAAACTTAAGAATAAAGCTGCTTACATAAAGTGTAATGCGCCAGAAGCGCCAAGTTATAGAAACTAAAGAAAATGAAAAATGGATTGATTTCAACTATTAGCTTATGTAAACTAGTACAATGCAAACCGCACTATAAGTACTGGTATTACAATAGTATTTTGAGAATGTATACGGCCCGCTCCGACAAAATCAAATTTAGCTAAAAAACAGCTGACTTCAAAAAATTCTTTATCTTTTCAAAAATACCTACCTACCTATCTTGTGAATCGCGTATGCTATTTTACATCTAATAATTTATTACATAAGAGGTATATTTTATTGCATCGGATTAATTTATCAGTCTCAGGTTAGAAAGTATTTATCAGCTATTTTTTATTTCACTTGAAGATTTGACATATCAATGCGATTCTTGTATTTAAATCGAAAAAAGTATGTCACAAGCAACAAGTGCATCGGAACCGGCCGTATGATTTATTATTATGCTCTAAATTTAAAGGTAGGTAGAAATTTTCCCATTGATATAATAGTTACGAGTAATAAACCTTAGACCGTATATTAGACCAGACAGTAAAGCGGTCATTACGTGTTGAAAATGTTCACAGGCCTCTTATTCACAAAATGCTTTTCAATGAGTTTCTTTTCCGCTCATCTGGATTAGGCGAGTAAGAGACAAAACCTCCATAAGGTTTTCACTAAAAGATTTGTGAGTATGAGGTTAGGTAAGATAATTTCCATCAAAATGACATCGCGCGCTGTCTCGCCAATGTGCCAGACACGACGCCCACTAAAATAATTTCCATTCAATAACAGTCAAACAAAATTGGACTAAACAACAAGGAATTTGTACTTTGGGAGATGTGATATATAGAGAATCGACTAGGTCCTCATCAAAATGAATATTAAATACTTAATAAACATTGTATTCATAATATATAATATAAGCAATATAAAACGTAACATAATCGGAAATACTAGACAATAATATAATTCTGCTAAATAACTGAAATAATTCAGGTTCATCGCCAGAGATGTAATGGAGCGAGCCCATTTTATAGGTAGCAAAGTAGGTGAACTCAAGCCGATGGAATCGACTAGTACGGCTTTTGCATGTCTAGAACTCAGAGATCTCTACCGAGCGTCCACTACAAAACTGACAACGGATTTGTCTAACAATATATTATTAATCGAATAAAAACTTCGCTAAGATTTTGTACCGAAAAATGCATCTAGCGTCGTATTAAAATGATATGATTGCGAACAGCAACACTTTGGTTAAGATCACAAAACTGCAGGAATGCTGCCCGCCCTAGACCCTTAGAAACAAAAACATAATATTCCAACCTTCAAGTACCCACTACACATTCTGACGTTGATCAGTGTTGGCCGCTTGTTCGGTATTTCTGCTTTATCGATATCATATTAATAATAAATGTCACAACATCAAGCCGGTATAAAAAACACTAAGCTTACTAAAACTACTACCTGCGAAAACTCTTTTAAAGAGTAAACTTACACACTAGATTCGTAAAGTAACACATAGCTCGCCGCTCAGGCGACGAGCGCAATATCAGGATCCGTATAAAATATAACATATTTTTTGCCTCCCCAGTTTTATTACAATTTTCTGAAACAACCTTATAGCTAGTCATGCTTTACCAACATTACAAAATAGACAATACAGCGCTCACTATCGTTACAAGTTAATAGCTTTTTATATTCTTTAAATCGTTACAAAATGGAACTTTTCTTTATCATAACCAGAAATATTCTTATCCTAATCATTAGTGCCAATTCCTTTCGCATCGACCATGAATGTACAAAAATATATACTGACGTATCGAAATTTGAAAAATAATATCATTTTCTCGAATGGTATAAGTAGTATTTAGTAGCGAATACTTATTTTTAAACTCTTAAAAATACTTTCAAGCACTTAAATAGTCACTTAAAATTAATCAATTGTCATTTCCTTCTGAGCTTCTATCCACAATTCCCATCTTAATCTGACCATATTCCAGCAAATTGTAAGCAAACAAAAAGAGATCACAATATAAAACACATGACACGACCACACTCATTTTAATTAATCATCGTGGGTAGACAACCAGTGTACCTACACAAGACGATAGAGAACTCTTAAATCAAGAAAGTTATATTACTCACTCATCCAAACATACGATTCGAAATTAAAATGCCTTGTTGAGATACTTCAGAATTTTACATGTTCGAAAGCCAATTAACGTAATCTCAACTATGAGATCATTTATGGAAAATGTCAAATTTTGCAACGATTACTTCTGAAGCAATCAATACTTTTTAGAAAAACCTGTTGTCCAGACTAGACCCGAACAGTAGAAATACGAGAGTGACAAAGTGTCAGTACCAATATTTTAAAATTTGAAATGACTTACAAAGCATCTGATCAAATAGAAAATGCGTAGACAGTTAAACTAACTAAGCCTAGATATAATAATGACCCCAATTATGAAAGTCTTACATCGAGAAGAAATCTTGAGCAATCTCATCTTGTTTTCATAGACATTTAGTCGCGAAAGTCAAGATTGCTCCTCAAATACGACAAACAAACGGTCTTACACAATATCTATTATCGCTGTGATACACGTACGAGTGCGAGACTCGGTTTCGTCTTACAAAAATACTACATCTACACTTTCAGTAAAAAAGTATATTACTTGATGTTTACATTATACATTAATAATAGAAAAATGTTAACACTAAATTACTTGTTATCATTACGAAAGTACAAAAGTTTTAAGTTAATACAAATTATGACACTCATACCCTGATGCACCCCGCGCATTACGTAGTAAAAATCGTTAATCTAATTGCCACGCAATAACTTAATTATTATCTTTAACCAATTCGTAAGATTATCACCAATTTATTAGTTCTTAGACTTGGCTTCTCCATCATATCCAGGACCGTCTTACGTAACTTATCATCCTTTATAAAAACGTGTGAATTTACGAGATTATGCTTACTAAACCGGGTTTGCGATTTCTGCAGCTAATGAGTGATATCACCTTTCAAACTCTCATCGCATTTGTTAGTCAGAGATAGCAAACATGTCGTTTTATCTTATACATTCAGTCTATTAAGTGAAATGGAATACTAAGATTGTTAACGGTTCCGGTAATTCTGAACTGGTCCGCTGCAACTACTAAATGCGATAGAGGACGACGTAATCCTATCTACACAAGTAAATACGAAAGATCTATACGAACTTACTACCTTAGTGTAGAAAACATCGAGTATCAAAATATAATTAACACGTTGATTTGCATCTTTCACTAACCAATAACAGCCGTATACTAGAATCAGCCAAAGCGTTTGGTAATTTTTGAGCTTTCGAATATGGACGCTGGGTACCGTGTGGATGAATGTCACACTGTCTTTCACCTCGCCTTTCAGTGTTACCAACTTTTAAGGCTTCTTTTATTATTCTGATGTTACAAGAGTCAGGGTTGCTAGCCATTTGTTCCGAATCACTTTAGTTTTCACAATAGCTTTCTGAACGGCGACCCTCATCAATTTTGTTACGCTATCTACTAAGACTTCAACGATGACAATACCAATTTTAGGCGTTGTTGTCGTACCGAAAATAGAAAAGGGTTTTCATGAAAAGGAAACGAACAAATTGTTAAAGTTACGCGAGCTTTTAGACATGCGACGTAGACTCTAGTACGACTGCAAATTTAAATTTTAAAGGCAGTGACAGTGGCAGGTATGACACCGAGTGCGCTTCGTTACACTACAATTTATCACGACAATTTTAATTTCACATACCTAACGTGACCGCGAGGACGCGGCGGCTATGACCAGAATGTTCACGATTAGACCACCTCGCTAACACGAGATATATCTTTATAATGAAAAGAACACGACTAAACTATTATGTTAAAGTGTGACCACAATCATACATCCCTTTCACACGTTATATTAAAGGAAACCCTACGATTCTAAATAAGAGCTACTATGGAAAAGATTAGATTAACCTATTCAAAAGCGGACACAATACCTATAGATCAACGATTGATTATGCCGATGATACTTACAGAGTGCTTCTAAGTCTGATCACTAGATGTATTTGTTAAAATACGTTGTGAATTAATAAAATTCAAAAAACCGATACAAGATATAGCTTCTCATTATAATAAGTAACAATTTTCGATTCTAAAATTCAACGAACTAAACGAGAATACTTTACAGAACCAATACACAACGGTTATTCGCTTCTGTATTGTAAAACAATTGCAGTTATGATTCACAGCAACTATTTCGTTAGATTACCTAGATCAGTGTTACCTTTAAGTATATGCATTCGATTTACTTTATAAAATTTGCAAAAGTAACAAATTGTTTCTTTGTACTTTTAAGCAATTCACTAAATTACATTAAAATTCAACATTAAGAAATTCGAATGTCGGTGTCTAAATAAATTGTTATTAATTACAAAAATTTAACAAATATGTGCAAATAAACTTAGAAAGTTGGCAACGTTTGTGTTTAAAATTACATTTATCAAAACTGAACAAGTAACTAAGTGACTAAAATATGAATAATTAAACACATTCTGATAATATCGTTCTCGGGAACAACCGAAACTATTGCAGACTGTCCTCTATTTAACTATACAACCTTTAGAAGCGTTCGATTTTGTTTTCAACTATCATAGGGTAATAGTTAGGAAGTTAGAAAATATCAAAGATCTGTGCGAAAACTATTCACCGGGGAAAAGTTTTTAATTATTTTAATATAACAACAGTTTCCTGACAATCTCGTGTAAAACTCTATAGATGTAACATTATTTTTCTTCTATTACAAAAAGATTATTTACTTATAACTATTTGGTGTACTTATAACGCGGAATGAGCTTCTTATTTTTTATTATTTAATACCTAATTTGAGATATAGAGTCTGTCAGCAAACCGTCTCTGAAAGATAACTTTATTTTTAATATTTGTAATATTTATTTGGTTTAGAGATAATTATAATACATTTCAATACGTACCGTGTAAAGTTGTACTATGCAACTTAATGAATATTCTAAGACCGGAGTTTGTTTTAGGAGCCCGAATGATTTCTCTATAATTCGCTATTTTCTTTAATATTGAAAAATCTATTAAATAGTAAATAAACAGCCTTACGGGTGCGTCGGAGGACTGATATAGTTTCCAAAATAGTGTTTATTTTATTTTCAGTTTGTACCGGAAAAGTCCTACTCTAGTTATCGTAAACAACTAATATGATAATACATCTACTAGATGGCTCTGTATTTGACTATTAAACAATATGACGTTATACTTTGTGTCGCCTTCACTAGGCGCCGGCTGCGATGACATTTCACTTATATTTGTACATGGCCACCATCAGATGATCTGGTTCATTTAATATTTTTCTAAATATACCAACAACAGCTCGTTAATTTTATTTTTCAAATACTTTATTGAGTACATACATTCATTTAAAAATGTACATTAAACTTTTAAATATAATTCTATATTCGAACGAGCAAACTTCGATAAAATTAAAATTGAATAACATATGAAATGTCATCGCAGTGCAGCTGTTATGATTAAAATAATTAGGGTTTCTTTGATATTGTTGAAATTATGTACTATCGATTTATGGCTAAACTAGAATATGCAATATATCTCATTAAACATTTTCGATAAGCATCTGTATGTAAGTAGTAGGTAAACGGCATATTTACAATATTATGACGCCATACTATGTTAAGGTATTAGGTATATATAATAGACTCATTCTTAGAGTAACTTTCAAGCGAAGGATACTAATTTAAAAGTATTATAAGAGGTATTACAACCACACAAAGCGACTGACTACTATAGCCCATTTTATATAAAGTATAATATACTTAAACCAAAGACGACATTGGTCATGGTGTGTAATGTTATTTTATAAATAGTTTTCAACGGTCAATATATTAAAATCTCTAGTGATACATACATTACTTCAAGATATTTTTGATTTATAGCGAATTTAATTAATTGTTAAAGCGTACTTTTCCGTCTGACATCAGATTACCGCAATTTATTAATAGTCTTTGAACTCTATGGCTGAGGAATAAGATTGAAATTTTATTACAATGCTATTGCCCGAACCACCTGTACATTAGCGAAAAACACATTTTATGAAAATTGCGGTTTTCACTTTCGCCAAAACATGTGTCAAAAGCTTGTTTGTTGTATGTATCACGATAGTGTTATCATACCTAGGGGCTTAGTGGCCAGTTCGCACTCCACTCAAACAGTGCCGATGACGATGATAATGAGGTGCAGTGATGCGGATGATAGCGTGATACAAGATGACGATGCGATGATCACCTACGAACTACGCAACACATACGCATATGACGTAGTCAGTCCAAAAGTGAACAAGAATTAATGTGCTAAACGCATCACGCGCACGCAGGCCGTGCTTATCCAACACCGAATTAGAACACGAAATCAATTCCTTTGTAGTTCGTAATTTTTATTGTTATCCTCAATAAAAACGCGGCCGTACGTACGCGCCTTTATAAACCACTAAAACAAAACGGCGCGAAACCGCCATTTTGAATTTCCAGTGGCCATATTTAAAGCAACAGCACACAGCACATTAATCCAAAAAATTTAGTTAAATGGCAGTTACAATTTAGAAAGACGATGCAAAAATTTTTACCTAGAAAAGTGTCAAGTCTTGATAAGAATTATTGCCTAACAAATTAGCGGATAAATCCGCCTGTATCACTTTACGCTATGTAAACTTATTTGGTTCGTATGCGCCTAGCTATCCGCACCACTTGTTATCACTAAACACGCACTATAACTAATTTTTATCACTTGTAATCACTTTGCGAGTAATAAGTATCAAATGTATAAAAAACCTTATCTAAAAAGTTAACATTAAACAGTTAGAGTAAATGTGCACATCACTTAAACGTTTATTAAATGTCGAAGCGCTATCTCCTTAGAAATAAATAGACATTCATGATAATTATAAGAAAACCCTTAACCTAAACTAATTAGCCAAACACTTTGAAGAATTTAACAAAAAGATTTCTCTCGTTTTCAGTGATAAAGTAAAACAAAGTCTCAATGATGAGCGGGCTTCATAAATTTTGTCAATTTAAAGACCACAAAACAAATAAACAATACACTCTTGTCTGATATGGCACGATTTCCAAACATTATAACTCTGATATCAATAAATATTCTTAAACAACCCGCTTATCACTGAGAGTAAATAAATAGAATAAAAACAAAAAGTAACAATTTAAAGATAGACATAATCTTAAATATAATATATAGACAAGCTAATCATATTATTGGTGACACAGCAATGACTTATAATTAAAATCCACTACCATTATTATTGTTGACAAATAATATTAATTAAATGAAAATGATATTAGAGACAATAAACTAACATGGCAGCCCAAGGTGAAGTCCTCTACAAGTGCCATTTGGTGGGAGGAAATAAAAGTTCGCAATAAACCTAAGAAAATATTGTATAACACTTAAGTTAGGTTTAAAATTTTGCTAAAATAAAACATAACTAATAAACTAAATTGAACTAAACAACACACCACTCGAATCCCTATCAAATAGGGTTTTCAGTATCACTGAAATAGAAGGTAATCAATAATTTAAAATTCTCCTTGAATCCTTCACAAGGAATACACACCGGTTCTTGATTCATTCATAAAACAAAAATGCAATCCCTGGCTTCACTTTACCACTAATTTATTACTTCCGATAAAAATCAACATCTAAACAACAAAGTGCAGAATAAAATTAAAATAAAATCAATAGTACGATCTAAACCGACATATAAAATTATTTTCAATATGACCAACTTAATTTAACAGAAATTATTCCTAGCGTCCTCGGAACGCACTAAAGAGTTCATGAGAAAAGTCCAATAGGCACCGCCGATTACGCGATTTGGTTTAAGTAGTCCATGAAGTCGTTTGAGAAGAGTTGGAGATTCGACGGGTCCGCGAATGGAGTTCGGCGGGGGCCGCCGCAGCCGCCGAGCGTTGGCAGCGGCCGCTCTGGCTGCTTGGGCCTGAGCGCCGCCAAGTAGCGTTCGGCGAGCGACTCACCAAAGCTCATCGCTAGCGTCTCCGGACTTAGCCCGAGCAGCGAGAGGGACTCGGTGATGCTAGCAAGAGTCGGAGCGACGTTTTTGGTTGCAGGCTCTTCTGATTCAGGCGCACGAGACGCCATACTGGTATTGACGACAGGACGTAGGGCGGGGGGCGAAGCGCGGCGCGGGGGCGACGGTGCCAGATTCCACGTGTCAGTGGAGGCAGGGGGGGTGCCGGGGGAGGTCCCCGGCACCGCCGACTGTTATGGCCACTGCTGGAATAGCGGGAAAGCCCTCTTTGTGAAGCAGTAGGCCAGGGGCTTCACGAAGTGCGTATCAAGCACGCGGCAGTGCGGGCAGGTCACTGGGTGCGAATAGTCGGAATAGTTCAGCCGCTGCTGTGGGTGTAGGAGTGGCTTGTAGCAGTTGTTGCACTGTTGAAAAGAAAATATTGATGTTTTATACAAGTATTATATCAGTAACCACAGGGACGACTGATCTAAAAGTTACGCGAAGGATAGATACGGAAAGAACAGCTAAGTTACCTACTTGATAAAAGGGATTCCAAGATATTCTAGGCAAAAATCACTAATAGTTTAATTGTAATGATAGTTACCTATACAAGGAGGGGGTCGATGGCCGTAAAAGTCAAATGCCATAACCTATAGCAGAATTATCAAGACAGTATACTGCTCATACTCTAAATAAATTAGGGTCAGGAAAAAACGATAGATAAAGAACAAAAAGACTATGGCGTACTAACCTTCAATCTTTCTGCACAACACGGTGTGGCCATAAAAATGTCGTAGGAGTACATGGTGCCAAGCACGAGGGATGTGCCATCCCACTTCTGCCCGCAGAATCGACATCGTATGGTCCTCTCGGGATCACATCTCTCTAGGCAGCCCATGCACACGCACGTCAAGTACTGTGTGCGCCCTTCCACTTTTACCTAAACAAAGACATGTCTTCTATAAGTCACCGAACTTTGTATTTTTTTTAAGACCTTCCACTCAAATGAAATGCTGTAGATTCTAAACGAAGTTAGTGACTCTTATTTTTTTTTACAAAACATCAAATATGTGTAAATTTGCCGAAAGACTTTTCTGGAATCCTGTTCGGAAGAAAAGGATGTTAATATAAAAGTTTAAAAGTAAGAAAAATGAAATACGACCTTAAAAAATCGATCTGTAAACTGGATTCTGTCGTTCAAAGAACAATGAAAAAAATAACAAGAGTTTCACCACAGTGTTCTGTGTGTGAGACTCCTTTTTTGTTAATTAATCTACCGTAAAAAATATTTTTATTGATATCAATACTTTCACTTCACATTGACAAAACGCGTAATAATTATTAATTAAACCAGGAAAAACCAAAAATATTAGAACAGTTTTCATAAAATTTGAAATGCTAAATCCGAAATGTTTATTTCATATCTGATATTTTAGCCATGAGCTTCGTAGCCAAGATCAAAATTTAGCATTTTAAATTAGTGTTGCACTTTTACATTACAATGTTTAAGAATAACGACATGATAAACCTTTCAGAGCTGTCGTACAAACTAAGTGTATTTGTGATTACTTAAAAAGGATTTCGGCAGAATAAAAAGTAAACGCACGAACGAATCCTCCAGAGACTGAATGCTAATTCTACTTCAAACAAACATGTATGTATCCACAAATTCCTAATTCTCTGTGTAAACACGCCAGTCGAGAAGCTCAGCCATATGAATTGCGAAGGGAGGTTATTTTGTAGCAACTTAAACAAACGCTGGATCTTATTTAAGTTTACGAAGACGTTATCCGTTTGTTTTCAGACGTCTCCTTTAAAGAAGGCATGGCTGAGTCAGTGCCGAAAATCAACAATCAATTTAATGATGTCCTATTGTTGACTTTATCGTGAATTTTAAATTGAAACATAAACTTCCGGTTTAATTTGTAAAGCGCGAAATGCTTTAACGATTCGCGTAAATTAATCTAAGCTTACCTATAATGTGTTCGTTATGACTGCTTCAACTACAGGAGACACTCACCTCCACAGCACTGCTGGTATGCTGTCTTGGACTCAGGAAGAAAGTTCCGTCGACTAGAGGATACCGGTCGAAAACGTGCAAGGTTTCTTTGCACAGAGCACATGATACTCTGGGCTTATGTTGCCCCGCTAACGTCGAGAGGATGAAAAGTCGCGTATCGTCGTTGCCATGATTTCCCTCGTCCTCGATCTAAAACAAAACAAAAGCAATATGAGCACAAGCATACACGTAATGTTTAAAGAGCGTCATCTTGACAGGCCAAAGGTCTTGCAACCATAACTTTCTCGTTGAAAACAAAAGGTCGACCCCATTCACCGCGAGCACAGACGTTATTGTAAAACCACGCTCGCAATTTCAATATTTCATATCCCTACATTTACATATAACGATTAATGCATCCACCCACGACACTTACCACAGCAACTCTCCCTTCGTAATAACGCAAGTAAATGACTGCATAAAGTTGAATAATGAAAGGCTGAAAGGCAATTACGCTGAATTCGGAGTCGAAGTCAAACAAAGGCTCACGAGCGCCGTAGAGATCGATTGTGAGCACAATTCGTTCACGTACGAGCAATTTGTGAGAGCGAATAATAATGAAAGTTTAACGAGTTACGGGTGCAGTAGCGTAGGCACGAAGAAACGACTTAATTAAACATATTACCAACTGTCAAATCAAAGCCTAACATCATTTGTGTGTGCGAAACTGGTTCTACTTTTGTTCCTCATTTGGAAATAGACACAATGCTATTGTTTAGTCATCGAGAATATTGGAATTGATTACTTACAAAATGAAACAGAATGCAGTCCGCATATGTAAGGAACCCGCGCATGCCAATGTGCATATATTGATGTTAAGCATTCCTATCTATTATTAGAGTGACGTCGTGACACCAGGAACACATAAAACGTACTCGGCGAGAGCGTTGACCTACGCAAACAAACTCGGTATGATTTGCAGTACAGTGCAGTTCAGTTTGCCAAGAGACGAGCTAGCGGGTTGAGGGGAGATGCGGGGGCGGGCCATCCGGCATAGCAAACACTGCTACGATATCATGCTTCCCAACTCTAACACAAACATCTATTCCGGTTATGTTATTACCCGTATCCTAAACATTAGAAGATCGAAAGTCGCGCATCACATTTCATCATTTCCAATCACAAGTCCTGTCGACAATTTCTAGAATGATAAATATCAGGCTTTGAGACCGTCTGCTGCCAGTCGGATGATTGATTCTGCCCAGCGAACAGATGCTCGCTCAACTCACAACGCACCCATGATTGATAGTGCTAAGTCCCGTAGTACTATTAGGTGCTTTCAAAAATCGAAGACTAAAATGTTAGGCCAATGAAACTCCGGTGAATTAGCGAGATAATTAAAACATCACTAGACTCCTCGCCTCAGAACTAATGAGTGACAATTAAATTGTTAAGTGTCGCGCTCACGAAAGTTTAGTAAGGTTGTCGGTTGCGGCCGACGAACCCGCTAGATCCTAGCAACTTGCACAATTTACTTTTGTTCTGCAAGATTGATGAGCACTCCGACACAGACTATTTATTTACTCAATCCGATCACGCTTTGTCTTGCAATTGTAGCCTTTTACAGTCTACAATGACTAGGCAAAGCAGTTAACTAACAAGAAAACTTTGTACAATTCAAAGAACGCCTATTGGTGTGCTGGCTGACTTTATAATAGCAACCACACTTATACTATTACTGCTGAAAACGACTCGGTCGGTACTGAAGTCAGTTAACACAAGCAGACGGGGCTATTTAGCTAGAGTAGAGGATCGTAGCTTCCTCTAATTACGTCGACTGAATTTACATAGTGCGGAGAAACTTGGCAGCCGGTAAACTTGTCCGTCTCAGTGACGTCGAAATGATTCCTCCACTACATCCCCGACACTTCTGCGAGCAGTATTCCTACGACGTTCGGGTAAACTTAAAAGTTTAATCGAAACGTCTAGAAGCCGTACAAATACAAAGGCGGGGATGATGCACAAAGTTACTATTTCCTGTACAAATTTAATCGCGGATCTGTTCTGTTTTGTCGTTCAAACAACAAGAGCGAGAAGAGCTCGTTTGAACGGGGAGAGAGGAATAAGTGCGCTTGAAGCGTCGTTAGCACTCGGCGTCCCGCAGAACGAACGTACACACATTACAACTTTCCGAATTGAAGGTGACGCAATAATTAAAGAGCTGCATGGGGCGCTACCCTACGAGTGCGCTTTTACTGCGCCGAACGGGACACGAAATAATTAAAACAAAACAATTAAACAACCTGTAGATAGTAAAAACTCATAACGGATATGGAGATATAATCTACTAATTTATTTGTAAAGGATTATCAGTACTATTATTAATTAGTGATTATTTACGAATTTTACTCTGCTAGCAAATTTATAATTACAAGGTCAAACAAATCGGAGAGTAAATAAAGCTCGATGCTTACGTTTGTGTTTCCCTTCAACAAACTGAATGTTATTCATGTACATTGTCAACGTCATATTCTATTGTTCTATCCGAAGAGCAAAATGTTTGCAAACGAGTGTTCCGGCATAAAATAACAGACACAGACGACAAAAAAGTATAAACAACGTCTATAAATCTCGATTTTCCCCTGGGGTGGCTTATTTTTAATTAGCCAAATGAAACTTTTCCTATTATATTACCCCGTCACAGGCACTGGCCACAGCTAAGTATAGCTCTGATAAAAATTAAATACGAAAAGCGAGATTCGAGCCGGCGGAGAAATACTGAAAGACTGAACAAAATGCACTAACCTCGCCGCAAATCCAATTAGTTTCAAGACGATACTCTAGATCTGATACCGGTTAAATACACAATTGCATTAATAGCAGAACCAATTAAGGATTTTTAAAAAGTGATGACTAGTCTGAAATATTTCATTAACTCTCAAACAATAAGTTCACGGTGTTCAATACATTTATCCCGACGACTGAGTTCCATTCATGTTTGTCATTGTCTGAGGGTTAATATTGTCCTCTTTATATCAGAAAATGTATTCAGCAAAAGTAAAACTGGATGCTGCGCTATTTGCCATAATATTTTTATACGCAGTACTTCCAATACAACTGTTAATACAGTATGATACACAAAGGTCTACTTGATTGCTGCAAATAGTACTTAACTATATAATGAGCGTGCACTTGGTAATGTTTCCACGCACTTAAATGTGGATTGCGACTTTCCAAGGGAAATTACGGGTTTATATCATCATGGCTATTAAAGCCGACTGCAGTTCGTCTTCTCATCAGTATTCGACTGTCAAAGGATCCCGCGGTTTATGTAAATCTCGAGCGTTTATTACTCTAGCAACTCCGTGTCGATACTAGTATATATTATCTGTGGTCTCGATACCCGCAACAGCTGAGGTTCGTGGAGCGAACAATTTGTTAATCTCGCAAAAGAAATACCTCAAGCACGAACGCGGATCAGGCAGTATTGAAAATATTTCGCGTACCTGTGAGATTTTATTAACAGATATTCATAAAATTCGCAGGCACACACATGCAAAGGGTGAATGCTTCGCAAAAATCGAATGTCTCGCCTTTCAGATATTTGTTCGCGTGAATTAGTCTCACGTCGCAAACATTCCACAATATGTGGTGGTGAAGGCGGCGGCGGGTTCTGAAAAGTTGAGTTTTAATTTGACGACATAAGACACGTGCCATCTCGTAAGCGCGAAATGACAAAAGAATTTCACGCGTAAATGTTTAAGACATAATTGTCTCGATAATTTTATTGTGTCGTCTCACTACTACACTCACTGACTACACAGCGATGTGTCTGTCTAGAATAAAGTAAAATTGAAACCAAAATGGCTGTTCGGAATTCTCGAATAAAAAGTGAGTGGGTGTACGGCGCGGTTTGATGCGATTTTGATGAGCTTACTGTCGGGACGCCAACGGTCTGAATATTGACATTTTTATTAAAGCGTTGTCACACAATGGGCGATGTTTCCGATGAACGAGATGTCGTAAATTTGTCTGTTGTAATTGATTGCGATCCTTTTGGAGCACCTACTTAATGCGGAAAAAACCGTCGCTGAATCGATAAAAGAATTTCGCAGCGATGTTTCATGTTGTATAGACGTAGACGAGACTGTTAGTGGTACATGGAAAACTACTTATCCTAGCTTTGTTTTGTCGTTAACAGTATTGTAATATCAGTAATTCAATTGCGTCATTAGCGCGTAGATAATGTCTCCTGCTAATGTTTCATGCTTGGGGGATTAAAAATAAAATATATCATTAAAGTACAAGTAATGGTCTGTTGCACACTGACATCTTTAATGCAGTTGTGACTGTGAAACCGTTGAGTTGTTTATTCGTATACGTTTCTCGAGACTGAATTAGGTTGAATTGAAACATGTCTGCTGATTGCGTGTCAACGTCATTCCTTTTTTGGGAAGTGCATCGAATGAATTAAGTAGTCGTAAATAAATAAACATATTAGATTTACTGTGCCGGCGCGCCGCAGCTGTGCCCACAACTTAACGGGTCAAATAAGTAATGCTAGTAGTATAATTACGTAATGATTATAAAGTATCTTGTTTCTTTAAGAACACCCGCTCAAAATTTTGTTACAGTAATTTCAAGCGTAAAAGGATTTTGCGTTTAATGTTTTTGGCAAGTTTTTTAATTTAATGTAGGTATAACACTGAATGAGCTACTTTAGAATTTTAAATCAAAGAAAATTGGGGATACCAAAAGATTTTATAGGTAGGTAATCTTAAACTACATAGTCTGTCTTGAAAGCCACGCACTTTTTAGAGCATTTGCGACTTACCTTTAGAGAGAAATACCTCTTGTAGAGTAGGTAACAAGATCAAAATTAATATAATAATTTATAACCAAAGTATTTTTCGAAATAAACATTTATCTATCATAAAGAACATAGAGATATCGAGACAGATACACGATAGTAAGTAAGGAAGCAGAATAAAATTTGAAATTTATAAAGAGCAAACTCAAAGGAGAATATATTATAGGAATACAAGTTTGTATCTAAATTGCAATACTCAACAATAAAACTGCATTGCGTTGAATGAAAGTCATAAAATAGTTTGTCTATTACTATATCTAATTTAACGTCTGTCCCTCGCTATATTAAAAGACATTCATCATTCTCGTTTGAGACTGCTTTACAGGAATATTCTGAAACTCAATTAGTAACAAATTAAAACGAATTTCACTGTTTCAAAGTCCATTTAGAACTAAAAGAAATATCTTTGTACCTAATATGAATATTCATAGATATTTTTAATATCTGAGAGCTTTTGTTTGAGCCTTTCGGGATATTTTTGCAGAGGACTTGGAGAAATACAATACTTACTTATCGAATGCATTTTAACCATGTCTTTAAAGTATTTTTTATAAGTGAGATTTTTAAGTAAATGGTATTTTAGCTTTTTACAAAGCGTCAGTGTGTATTCTCCCCTTTTATTTCTATTTTTCTTAATATGTATTATCATTTGTAAGCTTATGCGTATTTTTTCGACCAATTAGAACCATTGAGATTTTGACCAATTAGAACCTTTCGTACGCTATCAATCTAAATATATAAAAAGGAAACTAAATAACTGACATATTAATTTCGAAGCCTAATTTAGTGACTATTCGCTTTAAAACGATACAATTTCATCCAATTTCAAAGTTTAAAAGGATCTAATAGCCCATTCAAATTATAGCGATTGCGTTTTGGTAAATGAACGCGTTTCCATGAAACGCTAATAATAAGAGTGGCCTGCGAAATGGTTTATGATCAAAATTGTCTATCAAAACGATTTTATCCTGCTAATATGTATTAACAATCACTATTAAAACGTAAACTAATATTCCATTCAGTTTATGTACACCTACAGACAATGCATATTCATCAACTATTCATGTTTGTGTTGTAGTAATTTTGTCAAATTTGAAGCTGAGGCGTTCTTATATTGGGCTAGAAAATCCTTAGATCAGATAGTCAAATTCCAGTTCAACGACAAAAAGAAGAGTCGAAATATCTTCAGAATTTTAGGGGTAGACTAACTAACAGAGTACCTACATAAGTTGTTTCATGTTATACCTATTAATGTATTATTCGCGTAGACATAATATTTCTACGTCTTTGCCAAGTAGAATAATTATCATTTAGTACAAGTCTCTGAACAAGTCATGTATATTTCATAGGAGCACACAGTAATATGGACTAAAAGTAAAAGTTATTTGCATTTTATATCGATCAGTTCCGACTAAGCTGTGTGATATTCTCCTAAATAATTCTCTTAAGTAGTGAAGTTGCTCACATTGATAACATTTGGATAACATCGAATCTACTGTTAGATGCGTTGCGTGAATAGCCACGTGCGTGCGCAGCTGAGTCAACAGCATGACTTCACTGTCTTGAAAAAAAAATGGCTATTATAACAGCTTGAAGAAAATGTTCACGATAAGGGAAGGAAATTACGATAAGCGAAAAGTGGTTAACTTTAAAAAGCGCATTATGAAAGGGACTATTTATTAGATTCAGAATGTTTAGATCAGGTACTATTGGCAGCATTACATGGAAACATGTATTTGTATACGGTAAGTATAAGTATGACATATATTTGTATGTGGTAAGGTATTTTTATTCACAAGAATGGCTCGACCCTGATAGGATAAATTAGACTGAACAATTAATTTTTTTAAATGAGAGTAGGAAAAACAAGTAATCCACCGGCACCTGAATTGCTCGTCCAATATTTGTAAGTCTCGCAAAAAAAAATATAAATAAAATATTTAAGTTGACTAGAAAGAAATAAGAAAGAAAAATTATTTATTGCCTAGCACAGAGCAACAGAAAATAACAAAACCAAACATAGGGTCATTGCGCCTGTTTGCCGACCGCTTCCCCTTTTCGTCCATTTAACCGCCGTCCTTGATATAACGTCAAAAAATAGCAAAACGGTTATACATAGGTCCTTAAAATATTTATGTATTACGACCTGAATAACTTCACAGTAAGTACATACCTACACAGGTCACTGGAACGCGGCCATTAACTTGGATTATGCTATGCAGTTTATGGTACCCGGCGAAAGAGTGAAAATGTGTCAAATATTGCAGAAAAAATAGTGACGTGCCGAAACTTACGCAGTAAATAAAAAATAGTTCTATTGTGTTTCTTGGTTTGTTTACTGTTTATACATATAGCTTGCTATAAATATAGTGTGGACGAATAGTTTATTAATCTAATTTACAATAATTAATATATAAAACGAAGTGGACGAGAAAGGGTACGCCCTTTTTATTAGAAAGTCCTAATCTCGACCGGGTGGTCTATAACAGGCCCGCCCATGTCAATGAGGTTCTGTCTGATATACGAAAATGCATGTAAGTAAACTAAATTTTATTTAGCAATATGAAGTTTATGTGTACAAATATTTGCGATGGCCAATTTTCGTCCGCTTATTAGCTTTAATAAAATATAAACCTAATACGTTGAAATGGCCTATGGTCGGAAATCGGGCATAAAGTACAATACATCCCAGTTTTCGACATACTGTGTTACAAAAAACTAAAAATGATTATTTTATGATACCTGCAACCAAATGTTACAACATTATTAAATGAAATAATATTAAAACAATTGAATGAATTACGACGGCCAATTTCAATCCGCTTATTAGATTTAATTAAGTATAAATGTAAGACATTTAAATGGCATGCGGTCGAAAATTCGATATAAAGTAAAAAATCCCAGTTTTCGACATACTTTGTTATTTTAAAATAAATTAAAGTGATTATTTTATAATAGTGTAATAAAATTTTACAATATTATTTTTTCAAATCATATTCAAACAGTTGAATGAATCAGCCTTACAATGTCTTACAATGGGTCTGAGTGGTTAGTGTAAGTTTTTTAGTATACAAAACGCACCGATTCTAGTTGCGTTAAGAGCTCAATTTGTATGGGAAACATAATTTGCGCTGCTCTCCGCTAGGGGCACTGTTCGCGTTTCCTATACAAATTGAGCTCTTAACGCAACTAGAATCGGTGCGTTTTGTATACTAAATAACTTACACTAACTACTCTGATAAGAAGGCTCAAGGTCACCCAAAGGGTAATGGAGAGAGCTATGCTCGGAGTTTCTCTACGTGATCATATCAGAAATGATGAGATCCGCAGGAGAACCAAGGTCAGGGACATAGCCCAAAGAATTGCGAACCTTAAGTGGCAGTGGGCAGGGCACATTGCGAGGAGGACTGACGGCCATTGGGGTGGAAGGAAAAGTCCTCGACTGGCAACCACGTACTGGGAAACGCAGCTTTGGTAGGCCCCCACAAGGTGGACTGATGATCTAGTAAAGGTCGCGGGAAGCCGCTGGATGCGGTCAGCGCAGGACCGACCGGTTAGGAGATCCTTGGGGGAGGCCTATGTCCTAAAGTCTCTCGGCTGATATGATGATGATCAATGAAAAAATATGCAAGTTTAACATCATATTTTAGGGTTTAAAAAGGCAAAATGGACTAACGGGTTGTTTTCGGCCAATTTTCTTTAAATTTGTAATATTATGATGGATAATAGTAATGACCTCATTATTTGAATAGTGATTGGTGTTATTTTTTATGGTAAATGGTTGGCAGACAAGCATACGTCCTGCCTGGTGGTAAGCAGCAACTGTAGCCTTAGATGCTTGCAACAGTGATCTGACACTCGCGCGCTGGCAACCCTTATCCCTTCCCCGTGGAGCTCTAGCGACCTTACTTACCAACAGAAATACAGCATCACAAAAAAATTTTTTTGACTGTGGTCTTTTGTAATGGGGTGGTTGGTTCTACCGAGAATTTGCAGCCTGAACTTGGGCTGCAAATTCTAGCGGCTAGTCTGTTGTGCCCTACCTCTACTCTATATACGGCAATATTTCGTTCGGATCTTAGAAGGTCAATCTTTTTCAGTGTATTTTTTCTAGTTTTAAAAAATATTTACGCGTTATTTTAAAAATATGTTTTATAGAAATGTCGTGATTGTGATGTAGAAAATTATGATATTTATGTTGAATAAGACTATATCTTGTTATATTATTCGTTGTCGTTTTATAAGTTTTATAAATATTAATTGATTTGTCTGTATTATGAGATTCATATCATGTGAGTGTGTGAGTAAACATATAAAAACAAAATTTAAATTAAGAGAAATGCCTAATTAATACGAAAACTAATTCTGATCGCTTTTATTTTTTTTTAATTAGATAACTATTAACAACTTGTATATTATATATTATAATTTGTAACGAAGACTAATTTTTAGACTACAGTAATTATCTTGATTAACAATTTCATTTTAAAACATATTTTTATTCATGAAATCCATACTCAATTGATGCGGACGAAAATAGGACAACTGGTGGACGAAAACTGAACTTTGCGGTCGGAAACTGGTAATATTGGCATTTTATTACTTATTTTAAAATATTAAAAACAACATGACTGTCACCACTAACACGTTCGCAATAATTATAAATAGACTAATATAGGAATTCAATTCAGTAGTTATTTTTTAAAATGATAATAAAGAAATATTTTAATTTTATTTTCAAAGTTGACAACTCCACTAAGTGGACGATAACAGGCGTAATGACCCTAACTGCTGGATGACCTCAGTAAGTCTGACTGGGCCAAAAATAGTAAAATATAATAAAATAAATGAAATATTAAATTAAATAAAATAGATAAGCCGCTTGCTAAGTACAATCAGCCATGAACACAGCCATGAGGCACAATATGACACGGTACCAAAACATTAATCGACTTTTGTTACGGAGTGTATCTAATCTAATTCTAATTTACGTGTTTTTAAGAACCAACCAATTTAAAAGCGGATATTCACTCATTACGCCAATTAGAAGGGATGAGCTGACAATATTTTTTTCCGAACTCTCGTATGATTCATAAGAGTTTTGCAGGATACCATTTTCGAAACACAACAAAGGGACTGACTGGCGACTATTAGCGCAACCAATAGATTTAATTTTATTGGTAACTGTATCCGATCTAATTTATTAAAAAATAATCCAAGTTCTTTTTTCCAGGGTCATCCCCTGTCCTCCGATCGGTACTCCGATTGGTAGGAGGAGAGGGAATATTTTTTCCTATGTCTCCGATTGAGCATCTTATAATCACTGTACAGACTGTACAGTGTAAAATAAATCACAAATATAAAGTTATTATTTGTCGATGTATACTTATATAATATTTATAAGAAAAATAATTAAATTTAAAATAAAAAAAATAATTAAATTTAAAATTTTAATAAAAAATTTAATATAAAATAAAAATAAAGTAAATTTTCTTATAAATATTATATAAGTATACAAAGGCCAAAAGTAGCCACTTATGGCTAAAAGGCTAAAGGGTTTAGCCATAAGTGGCTACTTTTGGCCTTTCTAAAACTTAATGAAAGAACGAAAACAAGTGAACATTCATAAGTGTTCTATGTGGTTGAACACGTTTTAATTTTTTTTAATTAACAATATTGTGAAATTATACTTAGTTAAGTCTATTCGTATCACTAGTTACCGTCGTGTCAGTTCCTTCATTCAATATTGTTGCGAAGTGCTGGGATCATAATTTTTATGCATTATAATTTTCAAGCGCAGCAAGGTTTGCAACTTCTTAATTATAATCTGAGAGGAGCTATTCGACTGAATAGAATTTATTGGTAGAGTTTTTACTGTAGCATACACAAAATATATTTAAAAATAAAATCAGTCCATTTGCTTCACTCGCATGCGATAACGTCTTGTTGATAGTCAAAAATTATGGGCATGTGTTTAAACCCCATTTTATGTCGCTAGAAAATCAGCTGAACAAACAGTGAAACACGATGTTATGAAAATTGAACAAAAAAAATAATCTTTATTCAAGTGGCGTAATATATAAACTCCGAAAACTATTTGGATAGTTCAAAATAGTATAAGTTTTAATAAAATACTTTATTAAGTAGGTAACTGGGTATTTTTTTATACCTACCACATTGGTCGCGAACAAGCACACCGTCCGCCTGACACGTGCTTTGGCGATTTGGCGACCTAACAAAAACTTTATCATGCCTTTCTTGGAGACACCCATGTTGTGCCCATGTTGTAGTCGACAGGGAGTTCATTCCGCAACCGTAGAGGTTATGATTTTTTGATGAGGATATCATGTTCAGTGGCGTAGCGACCCTTCGCTACAAGATTTTTTTTAAATTAGAACCTACTTACCTACCTAAGTGTTCTAGTGGTTCAACAGAATTAGATCCAGACGTCCAGGGTTCAATCCCCAAAAGAGTAAAATTTGGGCTCGTTTTGTTTACTACGTTATTGTATTCCGACAGTTAGATAATAATTTATTTACATCACAATTTACACACACATGCTAACATTAAATTGAAATCATAAAAATACATACTTAATATTTATTGCCTATGTATTTTTATGTTACATACAGTTAATGATACGACAGCCAGTCCAAATAACGCAGATTTTGTCTAGTTTTTTTTTTTTGCATATGGTGTTTGAAAGTACTTATTTATTGTCGATTTTACTAGTAAGGTATCTCTCCGCAACTGACAGGAGCAATTAAGAGCATATCGTAATGTATACTCGAGTATTCCGCATATCTGGGCTCCACCATAGTAACTATATTCAACATATGCTGCTGGGTTCACATCAAATCAATTTATGTATTTCCATTACAGCCCAGTGTGATAGAAAAGCTCACATTATACAAAACCCACGCATTGTCGTTTTCCTTAACAATCGAGGACTTTCTATAATAGCCTATGTTTCATTCAACAAAACATATTCGACGTTCGTATTTTATCAAACCAAACGAATATATTGTACCATATTCAATTCTTAAACACGATCTGTTATGATATAAAAACGTATCGCCTATTTTCTTTATGATAGAACTACATATTTGTATGTGTGTGTTTAGAGACGCAAGATAATATAATACCAAATGCATGATCAATCGTTTTCTTCTAGATGTGTGCGTGAATCGTGCATTGATTATCAAGTAAGCTATAATTTGGTTTATTCACTTTCAAGTCTTTGTTATTCTTTTCTACGAACTCTTTATTTTTTGGCTTTTAAGTAGCATTGGAATCCAGGATGTTTTGTTTTAAACGAAGTGGCATTCATAGAATACATAAAGCGATCATTAAAATGTATCAAGTCAGCATACCTGAAAACATATTTACGACTGAATCGAATATGAAGTAACCCATTACAATCGGTACAGGCGACCACGTTGCGAATATGTGCGCTATCGCTATAGACGTTAGGTCGAGTAATAATATTGGCAGTAATTGTCACGAACCCACTTTACGACTAACATAAATTTTGCGTAGATAAATAGTATCTATTTGCAGTGTGAATAATTATTGTAATGAATAGGTGTGTGTTTACATTACGGATAGAGGCATTGGAGGGCATCGTAGGTCAGGAACAACAGGAACTGTTTCAGAATGCGTTGCCATGTCTCTAAAATCTTCCTTTCGATATCCAAAAGCTTCCTTTCGATATCCAAGAGTGTCCTTCAGCTAATGCTTTTAAGTTTAAATTAAAAAACACTTTCAATTGCATTCATCTTAGTATGTTTTTTATATTCATTTTTAAATCTCATTCAGTTTATCGCAATCTGTATTAAGTGAACAAGTATGTAGGTATGGTCAACAAGAGAAGTAAATTACATACTTAACTTTAGTACCATGTCATAGCACCGCCAACGCTTGTGCAGTTATACCTAGTTGCCTTCATTGTGTATGAATGATTATTACTAGGGTTAATCTACTTCTGGTGCTGATTGTACTAACAATGTTGTGGTCAATGTTACAATTTGCTATAAAGGTTACGGCTACGTAACCTACAGAGCGGAATAGATCCACCCGACATTAGTTGATTACCTGCATTTCTACGCCTGACTGGGTTTCAGAAATTGCTAATCCAAACCGGCTCGCCTACGGCTGATTTTCTACTGTACAAACTAATAATACGAATTTGAAAGCAAGTTTCTTGCGCTTTATAACTCTGTGACCAATTAACTAAACATGACCAAATAAGGCAGAGCTATAAATACATCTTGATAAGGCAACTAAGAAATTGAAAATTTTGCAACCATTATTGAATTGTGATATTTCTTTAAAAGGCGACTTTTATAAAAATAAAATTAAGGAGTGGACAGCACAATGGGACAGAAATATCTGACCCACTAACCTACACCTTTCAAACGGCACAATCAATTTGGTAATTAAAGATTCTAGACTTAAATTAGGGAAGGGTTAAGGTCAGACACCCTTGTGTCTTTCAGAAGACCTGATTATATGTGAATAGCCGACCTGAGAATGAGAATGGATGCCGACAGGAAAACATTATTTCAGTTGGTATTATGATCTTTTCCATAAAACTGGAAGTACCTCGTAGTGGAGAGGTACTTCCAGTTCTAAGGTAAAATATCCCACTCAAATGCTAAAGACATTTGACGAGAGATATTCTTCAATACAATCTTCTCCCCTTTTCAAATTGGAGACGGAAGAGATACTACGAATTGAAAGAGACATCTGTCATTCATTTTCGTGCATTAAAATAGCTGAACATACCTGAGGAAGATTCGGATACACCATATAAGGAATCTAAACTTTTCCTTTGGAGGCTTATCAACGGGCTTCCATGTATAGAATACATTAAAAGTACGTCATCAAGAACAGGTAATCGACAATGATGTCAGAAAAGGCAGATGTGTTTTGAAAGAAGGCAATGACCAGAATTAAGAAAGGGATGCTTAGATGATTTGGTTATGTAGAAAAAATTAAAGTAGATAGACGAAAAGGGTACTTATGTGAATCAGATGTGGAAATGCGAGACAGGAAAGGCCTGAGTGAACGGTTACTGACCAAATCGAAAACATTTACTTATAAAGAAGTATCAGGTGTAAATTACTCAAAATCAACGACCATGTACATCATGGCCGTGATGAGATTTGATGAAGCGAAAGAAATATGTAACTCGTAGCAAGAGGAACGAAGTAATCTCTGTCCCTATGGGAGAAAGTCATGAGTTTATGAAGAATGTCAACGCAAACAGTATCGATGCGAGATTCTCGTATAAACCGACCATTTGCTTGACTCTGATAACCCCTCGTCACCTCAACGGCCCCTTTATCTACTTTGCAAAGTTGCCAACCGCAGCCTTGCAGTGTTATCTTGCTAGCCGCTAGTCTGTGAAGTGGCGGATTTCCGCCACTTAACGCCATTTAAAAATCTAACCCTATCTGTGAGATGGCGGATTTCCGCCACTTAAGAGGTGTCGTATTTCGTGGCTTATCTCAAACAATTCATTAGCTTTGTTAATGCGATAAGGTCGGGAATGTGTTTATTAAGAACTTGGATGTATGATACATATTCATTGCAACAGTGTTTAGAGAAAAAAAAAACAAACAATCTATGGTTAAAATTTGCGTTCAAAAGTGAGGGTATTTGAAGTTATCGCGTTTTTTATTTATTATATTTATATTTATTGTTTGTAACAGACTTGTTACATTATGTTATGATGATGAAATTAAATGCTATTTATTATTTAACATTTCCTATCATTTTCTTATATACATAGAATTTCAAATACACAGATTACCTTATGTAATATATAACATAACAATAAAAATATTATATTACGGTTGAATAGATTTAAAGAAATAGGTAGAGAAATAATTTAAGAACAAAAATCAAGAAAAGAAAGCCTTAATTCTTAGTAGAACTGGAGTTATTACAGTTTTTTTAAAATTCGAACCATAAAAAACCCTTGCCTGTGACGTGGCTGAAATCCGCCATCACAGTTGACATCAATCACTCATCTGACAGTTCAAAAATCTTCCACAGTCGAAAGGCTAGCTAGCAAGAGTGACCATAAAATTGATAAAGTGAAAATAAATTAACTCCAGATTGAAGGAGTGAAAGTCATAAAGTTTAAAACTAGGGCTGTCGACGTTAATTCGTCCAGAATGGAATTATTCTTTATTTATGCATTTGTGTAATTTTATTGTCAATGTTGACACTGTAGGTACCGTCTGTGGTTAGTTGTCAACCGCAAGCGCTTGGGATAAGTGATATGAAAACTATGAATGGTTTAAACCACCTGGTTATTTAGACGAGTCATTTCTTGGTTTAAAACATGATTCAATTTTCTTACTATTATTAAAATATGGCGCAATAGAGCTTTTAAGGGCTCGGAGTTTTCTGGAACCATATTTTTGTTCTTTCGACTTCCAATCAATTGTCACTATTTTGGTAAGGCGCACTTGTAGTATAATCTCTGGTGAACTAGCTATCATCATCGTGGAATCATTTCCTATGCCTTTTTTGTCAAAATGAAATTGCATGTATTCCATCATTTCCATTCCATCGTTTTGAATTAATTTATGTGAATTTCCTTATTACATTTACATTATTCAATCTAATTTCATATAGATCTACAGTTTCATTACTTATTTATAGTTTTCGTTTACTTTTACGAAATCTTTGGAATTTTTATGCGAGTGTTTACTAGTTTACGAATATGGTAAGTAATACGATAAGATAAGACACAAAGTTGACTGTATTAAGAAGATAGATGGTCTGTCGATTACAGGCAGTAGGTACTTAGTGCATTGATAAGCTTTATCGTGTTTTGGCAAAGCGCTGTCTACGTTAACCTCTACAATAACATGATAATAAATAGTAGCAATAAATCATTGTTGTAGATTCAATATTTTAAGTTAGTTTACCTATATTCTTGGCTTTTTAATCGTTATAGTAAACCATGTAATACATTGATGAGTGAATAATACGAGTTGTGTAGTGATAACTAGTCTTTTTATCAAATTAAAAGTATCCATTAGTTCGAATAAACAACATTTACACGTCATGCATTTGGTGGTATAATTTTAAAGAAAACTTCTTGTTTTATATTATTTTTTATAAAACAAATACCTATTAAAACAAAATATGTATTTTGAGAAAGGAATAATAAAAATCAATTAGCAACAACCAGTACCTGTACCATATGATTACTAGAACCACTGCAATTGGTAAAAGATTGAATTTTAATTTAAATCAGTTGTAGAATATTTTGTAGAATCTGTGGATTTAAGATATAAACTTGCGGAGAAGTTTTTAACTAAATAATGCAGAATGCGTTGAATATTCCCACACTATTTTTCGAGAATTTAAAAACGTATCTAATGTCACGTAATTTGTTTAAAACAAGTTGAAGTTACATGACCCAGGCGGACAGTATGCAAATAACAAGCTCTGCTAACAGCGTTTAATTAAGGATTAATTGAGCAATAAATCTGAGAGCTCTATCAACTGTATCAATGACAAAGTCATTTGCAGTAAAATTCAAATTTCGTAGCCCTTCGCTTCAACTAGGTACTGCTTGTTACCAAACGTTTTACCATTAATTACGTCGCTTAGGTATTTATTAATATTTTCAATAACGTTATTTAAGCGGCCAGGTTGTAAAGTAAATCAACCGCCTCCATCATCTAGTGGGTCGTCCACCGCAATTAGATCTCTTGTCTCCTGTTCGACCATCAGGTGACTAACAAATAGGTATGCATTCGGTTTTGGTGGTATCGCTAGCTTGAAGTCCGCCTGGCTTTATCAGCCTCCAATTTAGTCTAGTCGTAGTCTGTCGTTATAGAATAGTGTTAATACATTTATTGGGTAATAGGATAATCAGTCCGTCAGTGCAGTGCAGTAACCCTCAAGGTTAAAGAGCTTTCCTGTCAAAAAAAGGTTAGATAATAACAAAAATGTTCTCCAAAACAAACTTAATAGTGTGGATTTCTTAAATTGTTGTTACTTGAAGTGTGAATTTGCTTTTCATATCGATTCTCAATTAGATAGCTATTGATAATGGTGCGTCAATACTTAATATTCAATTTTGTGTATATTGTTGTAACCCGTGGTTATAACCACGAATCTACAAAATATGAATCTCAAAAGTTAAGCCGAAAACAGTTTTAGAGGTATTTCAATTTTTTTTGAGAAAATAGAAAATAAATTAAAAATCTTATAAACAAGTTAAAACTTTAGTGTTCAAAACATTGTTAATAGTAAGAAATATATTCACGAGTACAAATACACCATGACAAAGCTTTTTACACCCTACTAAAGATAAATACTGCAGTAAACCGACACACTAACGAACCTGAATAGGTTTATTGATCTCTTATTTTACAATATAAGTAATATAATATTATTGATAAACTAGGCGTAAATTTACGATACCAATTACGTACGTAACAGATGTGATAGTCGTCTCGTGCCTATTGCAATTAAGTTGTAAAAGTCAAATGGTTAAGAGGTATGACGAGTTACCAATTAGATATGCCTAATAATATTTTATTGTTTAATTTAACATCATTTATTTATAAGTAAATAACAGCTGATGTCGAAAGATAGCAATCCCTTCCAAGGTCGGTTGGTGTCTAAAAATCTAATGTCAAAACCTAAGTATTGTCGATATCAAGACACTAAATAAAGCCAAACTGCACCGACACCAAAAAAGTGGGAGCAAGGCAAGGAAAAGAAGAATATCTAGTTATAAATAATCAAGATTTGAATGAAAAAAATACCGGATCACACCAAATAACGTACCATTGGGAGCTTGTGTTATGGATCTCGAATATATAACACATTACATAATAATTAATTAAATAAATATATAAACAACTATGACTAGGCGACAAATGTTCGTGGTTATCACTAATATATTTTGTCCCTAACAGTGATCGAACCCAGACCGCTTAATTTTAAGGCAGCTGTACTGACCATGAGACGATTAAAAGAAGTCTTTCCATCAATTAATAAATTTTCTTTAAAAAATAAATACCTACCTATCGGTATCAATTGAGTAAATCATATGGTGGTTGCATAGATATTAAGATGCATTTAAACAAAATGTGTTGTTGTATAAGGGTTATTTATTTCATTGATGTGTTTGATAATGTACAAATTAATATTTCTTAATTAGTATTCGCAACACATCCCATAGAAGTAGTAACATAAGAACAAATAGATAAATTGTTTCATTAACTACCTACCTACAAACATAATTACAAATTAGACTTTACAATAATAAATATGCATTAACGTGCGTCAAGTATTTATTAATAGACCTATTTCTACATATTGTGGTAATACTTCTAAGTAATAGGTAATGTAAAGGATGTTGGCCTAGAGCCAAGAGTTTAAGGGCGTGCACTCGATTTTGTTTCAAAATTGTCACATTCTGTGGAATTTTCAGACCTAATTTTGAAGCGATGTGAAAGGACTTTGCAAAAAATTATATATTATGGGAAGATTAATTGTTGATTAAAACCGCTATAGAGAGATTTTTTAATTTACACTTATAGTTTTGTAAAGCGAAGAGAATCTTATGGCGCAGTTTTACGAAAATGTAGTTTGGAGCTATCTTTGAGATGAAACACACGCATTATAATGGTAAACAATACTTTGCGAAAATTATTTTTCCATTAGAAAATATACCATTATAAACGGCTATACATATAGAGCCTGAATAAGTAAAAACATTTGGAAAACATATTAAGTATATAAGTATTAGTTGGTTGGCGGGACATACCGGGTTGTCAGTGACAAATTAAGCTGATTCATACAGATCAAATAATGATTACTAACTTAATACGTAATGAATACTTGTCTTAAGTCATTGTGTAACTTTTTCTGTCTTTCTAGTACTACTCTTCCAGTAGATACAATTTTTAATTTTGATACAATTCCTTTACATTCAATAAGTCACTAAATTTGAAGGAAAAAAATTACCTCCATCCTGTCCCCTAGTCTACAAAACGAGTATGAGAATACGTGTGCGATAAAACCTCGCTTAGAATCTCGGTCGCAAATAGAGATGGGTTTATGCCTTGGCATAATGGGCGCATTGAATAAACGCCGGATAAATGCCTGTAAATGCCCAATAAATGCCTTTTGTCTGGGCAAAAACTTTAACAGAACATAAATTATTTTTTTTATTCAAATAGCTATATTTGAGTGTGCTGAATAGGTTATTTTATAAAAAAATATTGGACTACAGGGTTTAAACCCGATGCTTTGGCAAAAACGCAATAAACAGCCGTAAACACCCATAATAAATTTACCTAATTTGTGAAAATTCTCAAAATTATTATAAGAAATGCTTAGAGATGACGGTGACGAAAGGCGAAAATGTTCATAATGTGTGAAATCCTATCGTTTCACCACGCGAACTTTCTTTAGACGAGACTAGCGCCATCTAGTATCGAGTGGTGTTATTATATATCGTTTTGTCTTTGGATTTGAAGTGAGAACGCCATGCATGCAATACATTATGATGGGGGATTCCCCTATTCTTTGACGCGGATGACGAGGCAAAAGTAAGTGCTATAAACTGTCAGACGAGTTCATTCAATGAAAATTATAGACGTGTGTACTTTGATTCCTGCATTAGTAGTGTACGACTAATTAATTGCAATAAACCTTAAAGAATTGATATAATACCCACGACGATCCAGTAATTTGTCTGTTGAATATTTGATGAAAGTTGGTAAGTACCTAATCATTACTAATATTGTGTTGTTTAGTTATTGTGATTGCACACTTAAATTTTGTTTAATGTTGATGTCAATAAATAATAATTATTAATATAACAATAATGGAAATTCTCAAAGTTAAAAAGCAAATCATTTTCTCTACAATGTGCATGTAAATAAGTGTGTGTATATTAATTACATTTTGATGTACTTACAGTCAACATCACGTCTGGTTACCACAAATTGTCAAATTTCCCCAGTAGACTTTGGACTCTACAGCTTTGGAATTATATTCAATATTTATTGAAGAAATTGTCAGTTTTGGGTAGGTTGACCTGCTGTTGTCCGTACATTTATAGTAGCACTAGGCTTTCGGTTGTAGGTACACGTATAAATAATTTAATTAGTAATGTAAGCATGTAGTCAAAATTTTTTAACTGACTTAAGAGTTGCATCAAGTTTCTGAAATCTGTGTATTAAAAATAAGCTGTTAAGTTTCTTGATAAATAAATAATATTTAGGGGTGCTATATTCTTGGGGAAACGAAAATGACGTCCATTTTGTATGTATGTATTTAAAAAGTACTTGAAAAAATGTAAATATGCCTATTAATTTAATATTGAGCCAACAAATTACTCTAAAGAATTGGAATAAATGTATTCATTTTTATTTTAGATTTACAATGGGAAGACCGAAGAAAGAAGAAATTTGGAAATATTATCAAGAAATCGGAGATAAATCGATTAAATGTAGTTTTTGTGAAAAGATATACAAACAGAAACATGTAGTAAAAATGGCCCACCATTTGTTGGTTTGTTTTAAAACTCCGATTATTGTTAAAAACCAAATAAATGATATAAATAAAGAAAGAAACTCGACATCCGAGTCCAATGAAAGCACAATTCTTAAGTCTGAGGTATCAGTTGCAGAAAAAAAGGAACATTTAAAAGAACATTTCGCTAAGGCCTTACTTATCTCTGGAGTTCCAATGTGTATGGTGGACCATCCGCTGTGGAAAAGTTTTTTCGAAAAACTAAATTTTGAGCTACCAACTCGGAAGAGTCTTGCAACAAAGTATTTGGAAAAACTTTACAATGAAATGCATAAAGAGTTATCTCACGAAATAGAAAAATCACCATTTTTTCATGTCCAGTGTGACGGATGGAGTAATGTTAGAAATGAGGGAATTATAAATTTTTTAATATGTAAACCAGAAACCATATTCATTAAGAGCTTATACACGGAAGATAATCGGCACACCGGTGAATATTTGGCTACAGAAATAGAACAAGTTATTAAAACTTATGACGAGAAAAAAACTTTCGTTGTAATTGGAGACAATGCTAGAAATTTGCAAAAGGCTTTCGAAATTTTGACAAGAAAATATCCATGGATAGTGGCTTTAAATTGCGCAGCACATAGCCTAAATTTACTATGTGCAGATGCCATAAAAGTGACTGTCATTAAAGTTTGTATTGATCTTGCTACAGAAGTTATAAAGTGCATTAAAAAAAGTCAGGTTTTGAGCGCACTTTTGAGCAAAATTCGGAAAGACAAAGAAATTCATGGTGAAACCTTGAAATTACCATGTAAAACTAGATGGGGGAGTCATGTGGCGGCTTTAAAAAGTCTGAAAGTCAACAAAGCTGCACTTCAAAATCTCGCTGTCCATGAACATAGCCAACCTACACCAGACGTTAAAAGCACGATCCTCGACGATCGTTTTTGGATTATGGTTGAACAATGTGTTAGTTTAATGGAACCAATCACACAAGCTATCTTTGAACTCGAGGGTGATGATTATAACATCAGTAAAGTTTATATGACCTTCAAAAATGTCTTATCTAAATTGCTATTTGTTTTCACTTCGACAACTATTTTGGAAACTTCTGATTTAGAATATTTGAAAACTGCAGTAGAACATAGAACTACACAAGTTCTTAAACCAATACATTACGCTGCACATATGCTAAACCCTAAAGCCGAAGGACATGAACTCAATCAGGATCAAGAGATGGAAGCGATGGAGTTTATTCAAAACCTGGCGATTTTTTTGAATTTAGATTGTATGGTTGATCTTGCTCAATATAGAGCGAGAGATGGTATATGGGGAAAAGAATTTACATGGAAAGCTGCAGAGAAGGTAGATGCTGTATTGTGGTGGAAAGGAATATGTGGTTCCTCGCCGCTAAGTAAAGTAGCACTTCGTATCCTGACTGCACCTTGCACATCTGCAGCTACTGAACGGTCGTTTAGCATACATGGTTTCATACACAGTGCAAAACGAAATCGCCTTACTACAGAAAGAGCAGCTCAAATCACATCTTTGGCGTACAATTGGAATTTAAAGGAAAATAATGATCCATCTAAAAATATCCAAATGTCGAATGTTAACGATAATAAAATCGACTATTTTTTAAGCGATTTTTATGATAGTGAAGATGAATCTAGCCCAATTAAAGTTAATACGCCTGATGATTTTGAATCCCACCCATCAACATCCACTTTAACACACCGAGAACTTGAATTTGTTGATGTTGTTTCTAATGTCTGTTGCCTTAGTGATGATGATGATGATGTAAAGATGTGAAGTAAATCCTAATGTTTGCGTAATAGAAATAAAAATGAAACAAAAATAATTATGAAACCAAAATAATAATGAAGACCCCGATGATTGAAAAAACTGATAGTTATTTACGAGAGTTAAAATTATATTTTCTACCATTACCTATTGAAATAATTCGATTTTAACTGTGATTTTTTAATAAGACTGTGATTATTATGACTGATTATTTGATTAAAAATTTAAGTTACAAAATACTGGCATTAAGATTCATTTTAAGTTAATATTAGTTTTTCCGCCCAGTGATCGGGCATTTATTTGGGCGTAAACTCATTTATGCCCAATATGCCAAGTTTATGCCCATTTTGTCCATATTTGTTTTTGCCCTCGACCCATCTCTAGTCGCAAAGGATAACGACCGAGCCAAGGCGAACACTACACCCCTTACATAACGTACAACACAGTTGAATCACCACGGCATTGATAAGGAATACTCAAACAACACAGAACTGTCATTGAAAGCTATTTGACGATACAAAATGTGGCATGCGAAGCTTCAATCGACATTTGAAGACTCAGATATCTAGCTGTGAAGGGATAGAAAGCTTGTTATTTTGTGTAGCTTACGAAAGCTGACGGAAATTTTCTTTATTTTTTCTACAATTGATAGACTGGTTGCAATCATGACGCAACGGAATGTTAATATCTATTGAAAATTTAAAACTCTAAAATATATAGATAATCTTTTGTGAGTCATAATAAATAATATTTAATAATGGTCTGAATAAGAAAGTTTCAGTCTTTATTTAGATACATTAAAATCAATTATTGTTGCACGTGATAGTTTTCTTTCAAATAATAGTAAAAAAACATCAAAAAACAACGACTTCCACTCCTTAGCTGATCGCATTATGAAAGAATATCTAACTCTTATTGGTAGTAATTTTAAAACTGTGCAAGTGAGTCACTGTTCTGTTAACACATTTAATAAATAATAAATTTAGATTTCATAACAATACCCCCATTGATTACTTCTTAATCATTGGCTGAGATGAAAATAAAGGGAGGTCATAATTTGCGACAAATAATTGCTGTGCCCGCAACACAAATAAGTTTAGCGCAATTAATTCCAATTTAACTCTGCAGAGTTATTTATTGGACTAGTAACGTGAACGGCTGTCTATGTGCTCCATTCAATGGCGTTTTATTATTCTATTTACATACTCACATCCGGCGTCCTATAATCCAACATGTTTGTCGAGATTAAATAATATAATAACTCGAATGCAGGGTTAGCAGTAATTCATACTCCACTTGTGTACGATAACCTTGCTGATTTTGTTCACACGGTAATGATGACATAACAGGTATTATCTTCGAAGCCAGTGTTAAAAAGAAAAACAAACTTGAATAAGACGAAGTTTAGCGAGTTCTATACAAAACGACATTTTTATAAGTTATTATACTTACCTATGTATATTTATTATAAGTAAAGTTGACAAGTGTAAATTGATATTTGATAGTATTAGGTACTTAATTTGCACGTAAAATAAGTATGTCTAAGGAATTGTATTTATAAAACATGCTGACAAATGTGTATTTACCTATGTCAATTGTAAAACGACATTATGAATTACCTATTTTTTTTTATTGTCTGAACTAAATGTTGAATGGAATGGTGGAATGAAGAATGGAATGAAATGGTGAATCATTAAAAATTACTACGTGTCTCAAAACAACAACATACTTAATTTAAATTAAATTTCTATCAAACAATGGTTGAAACATCACTTAAACACAAACAGCTAACAACTAACGATTATCTAATGTTATTAAAGAACCTTCAAGCGGTCATCGTTCCGAATCCAATGGCATTAGGTAAGTTAAACAAACATTATCAATTAAGGCACTCATCCAAACGATAAAGGTCTTGATGGCTTTACATTTTATATCGCGATGACTGATAACAATAACAAACATTCGAGTGGTGATCGAAAATTGAAGAACAATGCTATCAACCGTTCCTACAGAATCGATTTGTCATATGAACGTAGGCGAACCAGTTATCCTGTTTATCAAGTCTATTGTTGGCTAAGGTTTAACATTTAATGACACATGCAGACAAGTAACATTTAATAGGTTTAAAAAATTCCGAACGCAACAGTCTGAAAATGAACGCTAATCATGTTTTGTCTTTACTATCTACAGTATCATATTATCATACATATTAAATGCATGAATTATTATTCCAACAGAAACTTCTCAAACATCGACTAAACAATATAAACGACAAAAATTTAAGCGGTTCTGGTTCTAAATAGAACGTTATTTGCATTTTGTTCCCATAATAACAAATCCATTATAACATTGATATGCAAATGAATGCAACTCGAACCAAGGATTTAGGATCCAGTTTAGTGTTTAATTGATATTGATATACCAAGTTTGGGTATCAACAGCAACATAGAATTTAAGCAGATTAGTGTACCTAAAAACTTTAAATTAACATTCCACCAAAATGATACACATTACAAGAGCAAAACACAGAGCTAGTGCAAAACAAACAGACTTATTGAGCAAGCAAACACTAATACAACTGAACAGTAGTAAGATTAAATGAAGACTAAACGGATTGAAACATGATATGTAATAAAAACAATGTTATCTTAGTGCAACTGCAAATATAGAATCAGAATGGGCTCATCAAAATATGTCGACTTAAATTTCTTTCGATCTTTAGCAAAGTATCTATAGAAATCAGCAATTAATAGTCAAATCATCAGCGTGTTCTAAAAACTTTCTTGAACAATGGAACATTGCATTGCCCAGTGTTCTAATAGATTGATATTGCACCGATATAATTCGACGCCGTTATTAGAAGTCGGTACCGTTGCTTGAACAAACAATTAATTTAGAAATAGGTGTAGTAGATTGGACCGTGCAGAATGATGTATAACTCCGTTTACGGAGCAGCTCGACGCTCTTAATCCTAGCATTAACCAGAGGCACCGACCTGCCACGATTTATCGCCCCATGGCACGACTAGGCGGGGCAGTAACAAGTTACATTGTTGTTCATCGCAACCTGATATTTTACGAGTTGGCCGAACGAAACTGGCTGGATTACTATTCCTCTCGACTAATAGATTTTTGTTTTGTTTTATCATGGCCATAAATTTTGGAGTTAAGACATAGCACTGATATATGGACTAGCGTTTGTATTATTGCTTAAGAGCAATAAGAATGAATTCGTAATAGATTACACCCTCACGTGAATCTCAAAAGATACGGAATTAAAACATTCAACGGTAGATAACTTCGTATCTTAATATCCTAAGTTGTTAAGATTATCACGTATCTTTTTTATGATAGAGTGAAACGTAGCAAGCTGGTAATTGCAGCTAGAATTGTATAAATTAATAAAATTTCAACGCACTTTTAAGGCACTATAAATACCTGCCTATATTTAAATTATTTCTAAATCTACTGGCTTCCAATAGATAAGTGTATACCATTTTCTAATCCACCTCCTAACTATTAGATATGTAATCGTATTTGTAAATGTGAGTTATTGAGTTTTCATATCATATAATTATATTTTGTGATATCTTTGAGTTGCATGCTCACTGTTTTGTTAATATATTGTAAAAGTTATCTTAAGCTAAATATTGTCCAATAAGTGAAATGTAAATTTCTTGAGACAATAAATATTCTTTAAACCGAACTCACTATTACTTATATTATCATAATAGAAAAACTGGAAGAAACAAAATTCGTACTACTAAACAGTCTTAATGGTAGTAAAAGAGACAACTTACAAACATTAAAGATTATCCTGGGTAAGCCGAAGGTTTCTAAAGAGCACTCCAAAGTAATTCAGACAACAGAACTGAGTAAGTTTAAAATTTCATCGGGTGGTGTTTACACAGTCGTTGAGAGTGCTCAGTGTTTAAGCAGTCAGTTCCCGTTTTTCCTCGCGGCCCGCTCCTCAGGGTTGTTGCGAGGGATTTGGCGCGTTTACAAACGAAGAAAAAAAAAGCTGTCCCAAGAATCCGTTTGGCGCTCTGACGCCCCGAGATTTCCGCCGAAGATACTTTTATATCACTCCCAAGTCGTTCTGAAATGTGTGCAGTAAAATTACACGGGCAATAAAAATTCGTGAAGCATAACTTTTAATAGTTTGGAAAGAATAAACGATGTTTTTGTTTCAAGAAAAACTAACAAGATCTGAAGAAAGGAACAAAATTATAGACAATGATTGGTATGGCCTGATAGAACCAGATCAAAATGAACTAGGGAACGTTATGAAAACAGAAATTATTGGACCACAGACATTCCAATCTACGCTTACTAATACTGCACTGCACGGAGCGAATAAAATAATGGAAGGTCTATGACCTATAAGTAATTCATAGAATGGGCGAGTGAACGTGAGGTGCGGTACAGCCAGATATGGCAGGTGCGTTATGTAAGTAGGCAGTGCGCCGCTGCCGCATGTCGCGATACGAAATGCCACTGTTCAAACTTTACAAATTTCAGTTAAACTAGAATTGATGTGTGTCAATTTCTTCAGTTGGAAATGGATAGAAATTAAATACGGATTTTAAAAAAAACTTAGATAATTTATCTGAGATATGGACTTATCATTATCTGTATCGTGTTTTTAAACTTTTCCAATTTAAACAGTTTTTCATTAGCTCGAGTCAGTTTAGAAAATATTAGGATCCTAATGGTTTATGCTATATTTCTCTGTCAATTGTATTGGTTATTTATCGCCTTCGAAAACCTAATGTAAGTATAACGATAAACCCGTATTTTATCTCTTGTCACAAAATCATACTACAGCATTTTACCGTCCAACATCATGGACACGAACATGAGCTTTTTCTGTTCAATGGTGATTGGAAGTGGGTTACAGGACTACAATGTTTTGTAACTTTTAAACGTAAATGATATTTTTCGAATTTGACTCGTATAGATTTATAGATATCCTCGAATATGTTTATGAGTGATACGTCTGTGTTTTTCAATTAGTCGCCTCAAAGTAGAACTTGCATTTTTATCATTGACCGCTGTTAAGTGTCGACCTTCATTAGATTCATGAGTCTCATTATAGAGATCAGCATGACTACGACCAACTCTAGTATACTAGTGCCTTGGGCCTTGTTCACGAGGAACTAGCGATTGAGGGCGCGGTAGCGGACATGGTGGTTTTATTCACACCACAAGTGCACTCTTACATGAATATTTGGGTGTTGTCCCCATTTTTGGGTTACATATTTTTATGACCGCACCTGCCACCATGAAACTACGTGAACATCCATTAACTACCGAAATTAGTAAGTACCCACAAGAACTTTTATACTTGCATTGAAATCTTATCGTGAAAGTTAATTTTTAAAATCATAAAACATTATCTGATATTACTTTGGGTTAATTCCATTTCTACTATGGAGGAATAACTTTGTTATGATAATAATAGTAGATTAGGATAAAAATAGTAGATAAGATTTCCCGCCAAAAAATATCTCAAACATAATGGAAGGTGAAACGAAATAAAATTAAATAAATGTAAAATGGGTTTAAAAACTGTATTAAGTTGTACAATTAAAATTGTAGAAAAACACAAGCTTTTTGAATGGATATTACACACAACACAACCCACGATGATATATAACTGTTTTGATATTTGATTTGAATAGAAATAATTGGAAACACGAAGGTCTGCAAGATGGCAAGACGGTGTTTATGTTTTATGTATTTAAATTTTTAAACATTTTTTTTATAACATTCGCAATTTGAATATTTATGAGCGGCCTAAAGTGCAGAGCTCTCATTGTGCTCTACATGAGTACCTATATTATACTGCTCTGTATATACCTACCTTTATAACTGCTAGAAAACAGTTTGGGATTTGACTTACATACTAAACACAAACAAAAATATTCTTATACCTCCTAGATCCTACGCTTGGATTACTAACGATCGTGAAGCTAGATTCCCAACACAGGTCAAATAGAATCAAATTATTAACTTTTTATTATAATGCTTTTTTACCTAAGGCTATCTACAATAATGTATAAAATTATAAACTTGAAAATAATAATGGGGTATTAAAATTTCATTGTCAGTATGATATGTGCCCTCGGGATATCGGCGATAATCTTCAAGAATATGTCAAGGTTGCACAACCGCCTTAAGTACAACAACTTTTAGATCGTAATACGTTATCTAAAAGTAATAAATGTAAGACCACCTCTAGAAAAGGTTACTATTTCGAAACTTTCATCGCAGAAATTACTAACGCGATTCTTGTTGCCAATACCAAAGTGGAATAACAATTGAAATTGAAAACAAATGGGTTTGTTGATAGTTAGCTTTAAGCTTTATGAAGTAATTTGAAGTTGCAATATTTTAACCAAATATCCCTTTTCTAGCTGAAAATGGAATTGTGAACAATTGTTAAAGTACTGAAAGTTCAGCTCCGCAATATGTGCGAGTTTCACACAATTTGGCTTGGTCACCAATTTACTTTACTTTTCACTACGATGGGTACTATTAAATATAGTCGTTACCGTACGCTCAAAAGTTTAAAAGCGCAATTTAAAACATAAATTAGATAGTGTCTAAATACGGGAGGATACCGGGAGGCAGACCTGACTACCGGGTGGTTAGGGACGATGAATAACGAAGAGACAAGGAAAGTGTATCGGCGATTGTGCAGGACTGAACGAGACAAATGATTACGGGTGCAGCAGCAAGCAGTGTGCACACAGACATCGATCGATTAGCGGGGCCCGACGACGCCCGTTGCACCAACCAATCTATATCGACCTTTACGTCCCTATTTAAATGTATAAAAACCCAATTGTTCCGTCCATCACCAGCAAAATGAACCTTGATTACCTGATAGACAAATTAACTGATGCGATATAAATTATACTTTTCAGGTCAATTATTCAGTAATTAATTAAGTTGGATGTTTATACCAAAGGTCACGTCGATAAAGCAATGTAAGTTACTTCAAAATCATTATTTTATTTATGTACCTCCACAATGTATTTACAAAATGCTTTTAGAAAATTACTTAAAGGGCCTAGATCCCTAGTCTAGCATAGCAAAGATTCTTGATGGTCTAAGCCCCAGGTGGCGAATAATTTGGATTTCTGAGCACGTCCCCGCCGATGGCTGATCACTTATTTAACTTGGAAGTGCCGTGATTCCATAGAAATGCAGCGGAGCAGACACTTCGTGCATTTTTTATTTATGAATTTTTGTATTGGAACAGCTGGGATAATGGAATAATTTCGAAGGAACTGATCAGTATTCAGCAAAAACATCTCAGTGTGTCTTCAGCTTTCCACGTTCTGATCGGATTTGCCATCCGTCCCAGAGATTAGAGCTTGATTGAATTTAAAATTACCTATTCTCATTGCGGGATATGAATCTGTCCTATATCTGGGTTTTTATAAGAGGTATTTGCTGGGGCTTCTGGTTCAATTCTATTTGTATTTTATTTCAATTCAACAAAGTACACTACAAATCGTTTTATTTAAACGTCCCTCGAAACTCGAAAGGATGAAGACGTGTGATAGTAACAATTATGCTCGCCCATCTGTGACCGTCTTGAATGTCGAGCTCGAATGCACGATTCGCTCTTCATTGTGGGCTTTCAAAAGAATTGGCTGTGATTTAGAGATTTCAGGAATTTTGTACGCTCAATTGAACTCGCTCGAGGACAATGCTGTCTGGTGCTTCAAGGGTTTTCCTTCCTGCAGTTTCAAACAGCAAATAAAATCATTAGAAGTCAAGTTTATTTCTCCTAATCACCTTTGTTACAAAAACGTGGTTTCTAAAGTTATCGAAGTAGAAAGTTTTGTGTTTTATTTTCAATGGAGTGATATTGAACAAGGCACTTGTTTGTTACAGGAAATACAGTAAGTGGTGGAACTTGTAACGCGTTCGGGAAATGAATAGAATGCTATATCGTAAAATGATAAGGAAAGCTGTTTTCGAAGAAATTACTAGTAATAAAAAACACGACTTCCGGCCTACCGGTTCGTCATACAATCAGTGATAGGTAGGGTATTGTTCAAAGAGAAATAGTAATACGACATTTAATTAAAGTGAATAGATAAGTTAGCGACAATGCCTATTAGTATTGGTGTAGAAAACATAACAATATTGAAAATAATAATATTTAAAAAAAATCTGATTTAATTTTAAAAACAAAGATAATCTTAGAATTTAATGAACATTTGAAAAAAGTTTTGTAATAAGATTATTCGAGTTGCAAAATCAAATCTAATTTTCAAGATTTCAAGTCGTTTACCTAGCAGGAGCGTCGTCGTCGCCAAGAGAACAAAGCTTCGGCTAACTCAACAATGTGTTTAGTTTCGAGATTAGAGCAATCCGGCCCGACACCTAAACACGGATTTTAGATAACATTCAAACTCCGACCGCACTGAATATAAATGAGATTTTAGAACGCCGCAACGCCCGTCTTAGGGCTCTCGTGCATAATTACTAGACGTTACAAACGTTCAACTACATTTAAGCAGCGATGAATAACTTTAATGGATACTCAAAATCAGGTATAGAGATAAACATCTCCGACGTTATTGTCGGGAACGGTTTAATTAATTCGGATGTAGTCGCGGAGAGTATCTAAAAAAAGCAAACGATGAAAGAGTGGAAAGAGTGACCAGGACGGGCGGCACGAGGGATTGCGTGCAGAGGGCCGGGTACGCACCCCACTTCCCAGCTGTTTGCGTCTATTACGATTTCAATGTCAAGACCGATCAATAACGGCCGGGGATGTAAAATTTCGGCAGTTCTCGGCGCGTTCCGGGAGCTACGATCGGAGCCGCGGGCTTACTAACCTACCGTAATACGTCGGGGTGCGTGCTCTCTAGACGATCAATAGGCGCCAAGTAAGAACTTGGTTCGTTTTATAAATAGGTATTCTTGAACTTCACCTTGGTCGCTGCGAAATTCCTGTGCGAAAGCGAGGGCGCTTATTCGGTCGCGTCATGATTTTGGCTGTGATTGATTGAGTTGCAGGAGTTGAAACTAACACCAAATATTGTAACTGAGTGACTGACAGAGCACAAAAATAAGAAATGGATTTAATAAATGATTATGCACGTTTAATAGAATGGCAGAGCTGAGATAAAGCTACACAATGCAAAGCTTCTCATTATTTAAATTAGATGCTAAAACTCTGACTGCGAGAAAGTTTGAATATCTCAATATAATGTGACAATCCACTGCTGATGTGAATATTTCAGTTAGTTTCCATGTAAATCGTCGTTTGCTGGCTACATGGGTGTCAATAGCAAGAGCGAGCTGAGAAATAGCTGAATTGGAAAAACAATTGCGGTAAGTTTCTTTACCTACACTTTAGAAGCGTTCGAAAAGCCAATATCCCAGGGTTTTATGTCTCATCAGTATGCATACTAACGCAATTGAATCTCAGAATGTTCAGAGATTTTAAATTTAAATTCGACGTCAAGGGAGGTTTTAAAAATGATGCGCCCGCACAATAAAGGAATTAATTAAGAGGGTAAAAACTAAAATCAGATGAATAGACATGAAGAAAAATCAAGTTCAAACGTTATTGGTATGAAAATAAAGAGGAATATTAAAGGACGAAAACGGGCGCTTCATTACCGGCGGTAATGGCAATAACAATACGGGTAATGGTCCTGCCGCGATCGTCTCGGATCCCGTTTCAACTCGAAAAATTCTCCGCTACTTACAAATCCCTCGTCGACGTCTCTAACGACTGTTTATAAACCTCTGCTTGTTTATTTACAATAGAAACTACTATTAAAGTGCGCATTTATTTGCATTCAATCTAAACGTGCATAATACCTGTACGAAACAGTAATAGTATCAAGTCAATTACGTTGCATTGTTCAGTAGTTATGACGCGTTGAGGTACACAATTACACACAACTATGTTAATTATGGTTTATAAATACATGGTCTCATCTAGAATATAGCGCTTAAATAAGAAGTGACTTAACCACTTGCAAACTCTAATCTAGCTATGTGTGGGTAGGTCACGTAGGCTCCGCTTATTTTATTTATTATTGTACTTGTCACCTAATATAACACGCTCATGATAACTGCACGATAGTCGAGTCACATAGTCATGCTGGAAAAAATAAGATATGTTTTTTAATACGCTTGATTTAAATTATAAAACTTCAATGTACTTAGAAACATTTTGTAGTCACTCTTCAGCTGGTCTGTCTCTGTTAATTATAGAAATACCGCATTTAATAGCACCTAACTGCTAGCCTGTAAAGCGTGACTGTACTTATAAGGTATATAATCAAAGTATCTTTATCTCGATGGTTATAATAATTTGTTAAAGTCATCAGACCACACCTAGCAATTATGAGACTTGATTATGTGGATCGACTATGCAGACACGACTTAATAAGAAAGTTAAAAAGCTGTTTATTATGGGTTGGTAGTTGCATAACGGGCGATACTTTGTAACAGGGCGATTAGGAGCAATGATTAATGGAATAGTCACGCGAATCGGATTCAGTAATCGTAATAGATAAGGTGAGCACTGAGACTGTTAAATTTCAAAATGTGATATTGACAATTTGAACAGGTCAGATAGTCAGAATTTGAGCAAATGATTCGTGCAATACAGCAGTATTAGTCGTGCTTACGATTCTATGAGTTAGAGATTTGCGTTACCACGTTGCAGGCCGCGGCTACGTGCGCTGTATGTAGGTCGTTCTCGTGCATCGACCCCCCGCCCGACTTCAGGGTTAACGCCAAGTGCTCACGAACGCTCTTGCCACTTCTAATGCCTCTTATGTAACACCATTTTAAATAGCAACATTGATTAGCATATGAATTCCAACGTCCCAAATTATGCCCACGTACTCTCAACGCAATTAACAGTTGTAGCAGTTATCGATGTAATAACTGAGATCAACGACCGCTCCAGTTCTATTCTAGTAATACAACGTTACGAATATGTTGTTTTCTCGGGAGCTTTGTATTTAGGAAATATTTTGGAAACATTAGCTGAGTTGCATTCGTGTAAGATGATTTCGAAGAAGTTTTGATTGAATAATTTAATTCTACGAAACTAGCATGCTTGTAATATATGTAAGTAACAAAATATTATATTTAAAGCATATTAAATTACTTGACGACCTATTTTCTTCTACTTTTGTACCTACAGATAAAGGTGTTAAATTAATATTCCTTTATATCGAAAATGCAACTAGTCATTGAAAACGCCAGCATAATAAGCTGCGTTATGATGCGCGTAAGTACAAAATCCATAAACAAATGACCGTAGAAGGACGACTGATAATAGGCGTGTTGTGAACTTCTCGTCCCGTGTAGGTGCGCACGCGTCGCCGCCCGCCACTATGGCCACAGGCGTGGGCGCGCCGGCTCAGCGTGGGCATCAACTTGCGTCTATTATGCTGCATGCACGTTTATTCCAACAACACGTATTGTGATCACTTGACAACTCAAATCACTAGTCAACTCTAAGGACACGCCGATAGCACCACTAAAATTGTAGTCTTGCATTTCTATATACACCATAACACTAGGCACTACCTTTTATTCTTAATCTAAAGCCATAAAATAGTTTCTTCATCGACGAATATGCTAAATTATATCTGAATACATTTAGCGAATCTCTGAATACGAAAGCGAGACTCGTGTTTATCAAGATTAAATTCAACAAAGTACAAAAACCGGCCCCGAAGCCAATCCTTATAAGGCTATACTGTCCTGCAAGTGGACTTGCGATAACATTATAAAAACTTGATCGGAGACTCACGAAATGGTCTTGCAAACTGCAGGTACTGGACAAAATTCGCACGCTTGTTTACCATTTATAGCACTGGTAGTAGTGTCGAAAGCCCAACGCAACGAGAACAAAATTCGTATGCTGTAGCAACTGTTGCTCCACAGGCGTCGTGTTCGTAAATTCCAAATGATTAAAGGGCTCAGTTCTACCGGACGCCAATTATTTATCGCACATCTATGTAATGGAGTAATTACGTCCAACTTCTTACGAAACGGTCAGACGATGTCTAAGCATTCTGGAGTAGTAACAACATCGCTTGGCGCGTCGTGCTATCATTCCACAACTTTTTGCCGCGTAGGAAAGTTGCATCGCAAGACCTAGCCAGCCCTATTGTATCTATTAACTAGCTACTTTCTCATTTCTTGCCATTTACGGTTCGCCGAGAAAATCGAGATGCATTCGCAGTTCCAATGGAATATGAAGAGGCGGAATGATAGCATAACTTAATCCCACACAAGCCGACTCCTGCTGTTGCAGCCATATCTGTCATTGCTCCTGACTTTGCTGTACTTGACTATTTTATGATAAGACCATAGAAAGTTAAATATGGGTCTATGACTTTACTGTGCAAACAAGAACACAGAATTAATAGTACATTATTCCCCAGTTTCGGCACTGAACATCTAAAATCAAGTTTTGGTAACTGTGAAATATTTTAAAGGCGTTTGCATAAATTGCTTTTAAAATTGTCTCGTTCTTTTCTTAAGATTTGTCAATTTTTAGAGGATTACGGTTTTAATCCGCAAGACATAGGCTTGGCACTGATAGAACACAAACCGTTTAGAAAACACATTATGCGGTATTGTATTGTGGGTTTTGTTTTTATGCCACTGCTTCCGATGTGGTAACTTTACCCTATGAAAACGTTGCGCAAGACAAAAAAAGAAGAGGAAGGAATTAATATTACGACATAAACTGCAGCGTTGAGTAAAAAAATTATCATAAATAGTTTCCATAAACCAAGCCAATATGCACCTACCGATGAGCCAAAATTTACTATAACCAATAATACTGATTGAAAACAAAGATAAGCCAACGCTTACAACAAACAGGGCGGTGTTAGCGAAGTTGAACGGATTGACGCAAAAACAATAATGGTTTGGCGTTGTGCTCTGTGAGCAAAACGATTCTAAAGAAAAACATAGTGCTAATCCACATGGGAAGCCTTGAGCGCGGTGTCGAGTTGCGCTCGCGCCGGGCTGCGGATTCAGTTACATATGCACGACCGCCGCCTCATCTTCCTACGCCTTAGAACTCCACTATAATTCATCATAAACACTAACACAGCACTATTGGAATACACACTAAACACAGATAAGGTGATCCATAAGACCAACACTCAATATCGAATTGGTTGCGTCCCAGACGAGGTCAAATTGTAGCCTCAAAGAATCCCGATTCGCGATCCAAAAATAGCATCAAGGGTCACTCCTGCAAGATAAATTAAACTTTTTTGAGGTTCGGATACATTGTTTTAAACTGTCTTGTTCGGTCTCGATACAAACTTGCATGATTTCGCGACGTGCAAATCTGCGATATTCATAAGTGCTACTTAAGGTCTTACTCAAAGGACCGGTCCTTACAATCAATATGCTGGCAGACATCGCGCCTCCATAAATAGAAGAAGTGGTCAATTTAATGACGCTGCTCTGCGAAAACGGAGCTGACCTGTCGCTGTTATCAATCATGGTTACAGCTCACTATCTCAGTATCGTTTCACTCCAGTTATTAGATTCCAGTAGGAAGCCAGACGATATTTATTTGATAGTACACCGATTGAATTTTATTACTCACCAGAATGGTACAGTCACATTTATTTTCCATAAAGCGAAGATTACAATCGCGATAAAGGTTGTTTACCGCGTTCAAGATAAAGCAAAAGTTTGTGTAAAAGGTTGTCACGGAACATATTGGGGTAATATAGGTGGGTAACAGAAATTATGAAGGTTTACCTAGAGCACCAAGTGTGAGCAAAACGGGGTATTGTCACGCAACGGTGAGCGAAACAAGTCGGCAACAAGACAATACCGCCAGCGTAATTTACGCGATAGATAAGTAAAGAAAATGTTTTAAATTATCTTTCGTGCACGACCGAAGAATGATTAGTGCAACAAGAGAATAGTGGGTCGAGCTAACACGAAAGGTATTCAAATCTTGAATCTTGTGTTTGATCGAAAAGATATTTTATGATCACAAGTTATTGGTTTTAATAAACACACGCGGCAATGCAAGCTAATGAGCAATATATCACTGGCCACATAATTAAACTGGTATTGTTATTGTCTGTAGTTTGTATTAAGGTAGGTGGTGATATAGTAGTTTGATTCATTGCTGTTGTAGAATCGACTTTCGTGAACCGAAATTATGCAATTTAGAACTTCAGACAGTTACGGGACTTCGCGCGACAATGGCACAAGATTAGAAGTGGTCTAGAGAGAGAAGTAAAGATCGAAGACGCCGCAGAAGAGTCAGAAGACTGGGCAGTGGGAGCTAGCGGTACCACTTCGGGTGGGCTCGGTTGACCTGGAAGGCACCGAAGGCGTATCGAATGATCTACGCCCTAGAAAGGGGAGAAGGACCATAGGGACAAGGAGCCAAATAAGGAACAATTTGTAGGAGAGGTGAAGAAACCAGAGCTTCCGGAAATTAGCAGCGCATAGTCTCCCGTGATTCGACCAGTATAACCACAAGGTTGCGTCAGACCAATAGAAGGTGGTGGGTTTGCTCTAGTACCCTAGGGTAATCCCCCTCAGGCACAGCCCGGCCTGTTCGGAGACGAGGCGTACACTGTGCGCCATTCCCCAAAACGTCCCCACAAAGGACTGTGAGGTACCTATGGTGTGGGTATTACCAGGAACCCCCCTGAGAGGGTTTCTAGCCGGCAGGTAACTCCCGTAGAGGGTTTCTAGCCGACAGGAATTGTGAGGGATTACGATGTTTTTAGTCTCTGCTGGGTTCTGATCGACAGAAAAACGTTTTGAAAAACTCCTAAAATTAAGCTTGTAAGATTAAGACGCTAGCAACTCTTTCAGAATGAGAACATAACTCTGACACAGTAAACGTTAAGAAAAATAAAACAGATAAAATGTAAAGACATGAATCAAGGCAAACAGCCATTAGAGCTCGCCACTTATTAGTCGCAGCAGAAAGTATCAGGCCTTTAAACATAATAAATAACAAACAAACGCCGGGTAAAAATAGCTACTAGCCAGGCGAATGACCGTAGCTTGACACACAATGAGCTCAAGGCCTGTCAGAGATTAGATACCGCGTCGCATAACAAACACATATAACGACTGACAATTGCAAAATAATCCAAGAACAATCCGTGTTGCATATAAAACTGTTAGATATGTGGACCGTGAAACTGAGAGATAGGACGGCCGCAGGAAAAATAAGATGAGGAGACTTATCTTAGAAGCATTAGAATTCCGTTTCGCGTTCGAATTGATACGGCTTTCAGTCACTTTAAATATTTCATGAATTTATAATAGTACATGGTTCGTTTGTTGGTTCTGTTAGTAGAGAGTATAGAATCAATGACAGATAAATAACCATTGTTTATGCCACACAACACTACTTCTGAAAATATTTGCAATATTTATAGCTTTGAGGAAGTCATTAATATTATCAATCTGGGTCAAAGAAAGAGATGAAAACAAAAAATACCGCGCTATTGCGTTTCCTGAAACACAAAATAAAAATAGGATCATATTATCAACAATTAAACAGTATTATTGAAATTTCTTGACAGAAAAGCTCTTGGTCTTCCATCTCACCTGGCGGTAAGTTACGATAAGGCAGATGGAATCGAACTTCACCTGGAAACCTCAACCACAGAGGGACTGGTTATCTTATCACTAATTATGGGAACAATAATGTTGTTAACATTACTATTATAGCGACAGATTTTGAGATGACCACCAGAAACCACAGAGTACATTAATTTGTAAGTCCTTAAACCGACCACTCCAGCGCGGTGTGGCATCGCTTCCGCACGTCACTTGGGGTCCATACTGAAAACCCGCTGTGCTGCGCCTGGTCGTAGTATAGCAATAAGCTGAGTATGGACCTCGTTGCCATGAACTACGACGTGCGATCACAATAATTTTATAATACCCTACACTTACCTATTTACCCTATATTTTACTGTTAGTTTAGTTCTTCCATTGTTTTATTTATTTGCCTATATGTATTGTTGTGTAAGCGCGTCATGTGTGTTTTGGCAATAAATGTGATTCTATTCTATTCACCAACCAAAGCGAATACAAATTTGTACTCGCTGGGGATCGAACCCGGGACTTTTGGATCTAATTCCGACAGACATACCACTAGAACAAGGAGACGATTAAAAATAAATATGAGCGAGCAATTCGAAAATTCATACAAACTTCTAACAGCTATTTCTGAATACCTATATGAGATTTTTGGAGAGAAGCGTTTGTTTACGTTTAGGCTTCCGACAATCTAAAGCATTTTTGACAGTTGCAAATACTACAGCCAATCCATCAACACTTGTTTCTATACAGTTTGACGTAAATAGTTAAAAGGAACGTCAGATTCCAGATTATTCCTCGACAATAACCTAAGTGGGAGGGGTTTTCAGTTATTTTAAGTTATGTTATATTAATACATGTGTGTTTTTCTTTCACTTTAGCATTGTTAAGTAGTAGAATAAATAATATTTTAATTCCTTAAAGGTTTGCATCATATTTTGTGTGGCTCCGAACTTTTTTGATTAGAAATTTTCATGCAGCCTCTTCCAAAACATAATTTTATCATGAACAAAAAACTGAATTTAAGTGTTAATTGCCGTCATGTATTATGTAAATAACTATGCATACAAGTACGCGTTACAAATTCAATTCAGTTTTTTTTTTCACATTAAAGAAATCTCACCTAATGAAATCGTTATGCTAATCGTTATTTATTCGAGCGTTATTCGAGCATAAATAACTTTGCAATTGTCTCATAGATAAAAAGCGAACTCGATAATCGCGCAAGTAACTATGCGTGTATTACGCCAACCGTAATTACTTATATTATAATGTTTTGCGCAGTCATAGACGAATGAGCAATCTATGACGGCTAAAAAAACTATAGGCGAGCGTTAAAAACAATGCGTGCGGTGCCAAGCAACATGTGTGCAATGTTTACAATATTTTTAGACCAATTACCTACGCGTATGGTAGCATCATGAGATCGTACGTTGTTGAAAGATAATTTGTTTACTAATTCACCTCAACAATTACATTAAAATCTTTCCGTCTAATGACTCAATACAAACGCTGTTTCTCATTGACATTTAAAACGTGATTAAACTTGAAAATAACTCAGGCGATTACAACGCCATTGTTTAATGAATAATTTAAATATGAACTATCTTTACTCTAGAAAACAAGGCTTATGAAGGACTCTGATTATAATTATCATGACTTCATGACTACTTATTTATAGTCTAGTTTATAGTGGTAGGTCATGGTATATAGCTCATTCCTATAACATTGTTGCAGTTGTTGATATACCAACTTCCTTACAGAAATAGATTATACACAAAGTATCTGGCCACACGTTAAGTAAACAGCACTATAGACAACGATGTTTAAGTTTACATAGGTCCTACATGTATATAAGTCACGCACGCCTTTTCTCCCATATAATGGGTACGCAGAGATGACTTCTTTACACTTGATACAATCCTTACGTGTTTATTTCGCTTCATCTACTTCATCATCAAAATTCGCACAAACTGCGAATTGAAGAACTTTTTTTGAAGGCGACAACAAAGAGCTGGCGACATTACATTAGCCATAGTGAGTGGAGCAATCCAGAACATACAGAAATCAATAAACATTTTCTCAACTAGATATTATTTTTCCCATTATGAATACACAAGTAATAAAATTATCTAGGTACAAGATGAATAAAGTTTTATAAAAAATAGCTTTAGTAGTGTCCGAGCTATGTATTTTTTTATTTTTATTTTGGTAAAACCAATTTTCAAGATTTTTTAGTACCCAAAAATGTATTCTCATATTACTTAATTTATTGTATTGTATAAGTAGTCCATTTTTATAAGTTCGAAATTAATGCTCTTATTGTTAATGCGTGTTGATCTTTCAAAAATTGTATTTTACCACCACATAATCATTTTAAATATACCTGTATTTATTTCGGAACTTTGTGTGCATGTTAAAAGATACCCCCGGATTGTATTCGAAAATAATTCAGCGACTAAAAAGTTTGTCTGGCATGGCGATATTGATCAAAGCGGTGTCTCATAAAGCACCTCGGTGCCGCGATTAAATTACAGAAAAGTTACGTTTATTCTGTGGAAACGTACCATTGCGGCGCCACCCCTGACAGTGGTTTATCGCGAAAAGTGTCAGCCCTGTTTTTACGGCGACCCAACAAAAGCAAACTTTCACCTTTGCAAACGTTTTAAGCAATAAAAATATTTTACATCAGAGCACGCCTTTTGTCCACAGCGGCCGGCTGTCACACGTTTGAAGGATTGAAACGATAGGACAGCCTGAATAAACTAAAGGAGTGAAGTAAAAAACGAGATAAGATACGAAAATAAACGTTACATAACGTTAACTTACCTTTATTTGATATGAGTTAACTTTGTGCTTCGGAAGGAGATTGAAAGTAGAAAAGTCGAGTCGCCGCGAGAATATTCCGTTCGCCCCGGCACCAGCTCTGCAACAAAACAATGCATTAATTAATTACCTCATTATTAACTTTAAATCAATTAATTAACAAGTCGCAAAAAGAAACAAAAATGTTACAGCCGTCTTTATTAGAAAATAATTTATTAATGTCTTACATTAATAAATTATTTTACTAAACCAGATTAGAAAATATTGATTTGACATGCTCGAGACATGCGTTGCATTGCGTTCGTTTGCATGTTTATGTTCGAAATTGTCTTCAAAATATTTTCTTAGATCTAATTAAGTAACTTAATTATAACCCTGGGACACATTATAGCTCTGTGTCGTCGACTCCTAAATAAGTTGCGTAAAAAAAAAGATTTATAAAATTTTTAATCAAACGAGAAATAAAATAAATTGTAAACATAATAACGACGGTAACAACATAAACTATCAAATTGATGTTTTAAGGTAGTCGTTTAGCAACTAACAAAAAATATAAATCGTTAGAAAAAAGAAACTGTAAAAAAAAACTATCTAATTATCTACACAACTGGCTTTTATGTAGCCATTAATTATAATCTCAAAGATAATATCGAAACAAAACTAGAGACATTACAATTTGAATACATACATATATTATAAAAAGGACAGTTGCATACCTAGCGTTTTAAATATTACTAGCGCTCGCCCACGGGATCGTCCATGCGGATTTTATTTAATAAACGACATGTTACATATTGGAGAATGATGCTATTAATTAAAATATCATTTTCGAAATTGGTCCAGAAGTTTTTGAGCCTATTACAAATACAAACATAAACGCCTTTTCTGTTTATTATTATGTAAGTTGGTACCTATTTAAATCAACATAATTTACTTTAATTTACAAACGTGATACGATTATGAGTATCAAGCCAGAACCACTAAAAAAAATCATTAAATTCTCTTTAAAAATATATTTTATCGTTTCAAGGATTTTGACAAAAAATGTACAAAAGATTTATCAAGAAACCTTATCATCATCATCATAATAGCCTTTATAATTCCCACTGCTGGGACACAAGGCTTCTTGTCATCCAAGGAGGTCTAGGCAGTAGTCACCACGCTTGCCCAATGCGGATTAGTGGACGGAGTATAGGGTGATCGATACCCCTTTGCTGATCGATTAGTCGCCTTCTACCCATTGGGGGATACCTATGGGGCGATGCTACTTTGCCGGCATCATATGGCCTCATCAGCCTTATAACAGCTATTTTCTAAAAACATCAACAAAATACTTCAAGAAATACAAACAGACGTTTGCATCGATAAGAGAACCAACAAAACTATTCCAAAGTAAAATAATCATTATAGATAAACCCAAAGAAATAAGTATTCCATTTACATTTTGCGCGTGATGCAAATTTTAAGGTGGAGCTAAACTTGTTTTTTTCACTGCCAAGGCCACTCGAATTAGATATCGCGCTGGTGTCAACAAAGCATTGTGTTGTGTACATTCGCCGGGCGATAAAAAACCGGAGATTAATATTGTTAGTGAGCTCTGTGGCGGCGGATGCGGTTATGTATATTAATAACATTAAAATTTTATCAGATACTTTTTTATGCAATAAGTGTATATCATAATTTATTTTGCATAATTCATAAATGATTTCCTTTGCACCCACACCATCAAAATGTAACGAATAATCGTAACTGTCTCATCTTTGGCTTTAAATAATCACAATTTATGTGACACGAACCTCTTTGATGCAGTATAGCAGATGTATTTTAAACTGTATAAATATGTTTGCATTGGATGTTTTGATTGATATTGTACGAGTAGATAACATATTGTTTTACCTGAAAACTTTTATGAAGACTTTTATAGTTTTACCGAGAATAGTCTAGTATCGAATCGAGTGTATCTTGACTTTTTACTCAATTACGCGAAGCAAAAAGGAAGTGTATACCTATCTTCTGCTAGAAATCATAAGATCATCAATAAAATAGGTAGCAAGGCATCCTACACCTTTGTCTAAAGGCGGTCTCCACTCCAGCCAGGAGTCGTCTGCTCCAACGACGATTGTAGGTTCTAGTAAACATGCAAGACCAGACCAGCCCATTGTCATTTGCTTGGATTGATTCAGTAAATTATTATCGAATTTTTAAAGTTTTCGATTGAGTAACTCATATTCATCTTGACTATACTCTAGAATAGACCTTGCTTAATTTTATGTAATAGACTTTTGATTGTTTTAAATCCGCCAATCTACCCAATCATATCAAAGACTTTCACCATAGCAATAATGTTAATAGCTTTATTGTATTTCGACAATTAGGTAGTGATTAGGACATCTCTTAGATTGATGTATCTGTGGGACCGCTAGTCCCATAGTGGATGAGGGTTCCGAATAAATTTAGCCTTGACTAGGCTAAAAACAAAAAAAAATAAGCAAAAAAGTTGCAATTAATGCTTAAGTACCTACCTAAGTTTCTCATTTGAGGGCACCAAAGACTAAGTATATTATACTCTGTGGAGGACACTAATGTGATCAAGAAATAATTTAAGTATATTGATTTTTCTTCAACGGTAGCAACAAATCATAAAGGTAATAGTTTAGGTAGGTGAATTATTTAAATTTATTTTAATATGCATGCATCGGACATTGTTTTGCCGGTGTATCGAAATCAACATAAAGCTTTAATAGTCATCTTAAAGTAACACAAATATGTAATGAACAAGCGAGTAAAAGTATTATGGAGTAGATTTCGATCGAGTTTTTGAATAAACCGGTTTTTGAGACAAGTTTGGTGGGTAGGTACCTACCGACCTATAGTTCAGTTTAAGCAGCCACATTGGTTGTGGGAGTTTCTAATAGACAATATTGAATAATTTTTGAAACCTCTATTGGATTTTAAAATTGTTAAAAAGGAAAAACAAAATATCGAAGTATCTACTTAGCATAGGTAAGTTATAAGATGGATTGATGAATAGATAACAACGACGAACCATCTAGGTAATAGGTATTTTATTAAATCACACTTCAGATTAACCTAGTTTGATACGAATTCGTAATACTTCCTCACGGGACTCCATTACTAGAGCTAATGCGTTACTTCCAAATCGTCTTCTGCATAAAACATCAAACACGTTCGCCATCGTCGCACGCGGAGCCAGGTACGAAGACTCAGTTCACACTCGCTCTACTCCAGATAGTAGATACAAGCCTCGCTTCTCTGCGATTTCACGTTACGGCACACCTGAGCCGAGGTCTGACCTTAGATGAATCCTCAAGTCTGCCGCTCCCTTCGAACCCTGCAGACACTAGACCAGTCTTTCTCAAAGTGGGCGATAACGCCCCCCTGTGGGCGTTGGAGGCCTAGAGGGGGGCGTTAAGGGACTCAGAAAAAAAGGGGGGCGTTGGCGTGGTTCAGGGGGGCGATGGTGGATTTGTAATTTTATTTACTTAACATTTTAAATTTCACTAAACTTAAAACCTACCTATTACTCAATATCAGGCGTGGTTTAGGGTTATCAGATGATTAATTTGTAATTTCATTTACTTTATAATTCACTAAAATTAAAACCTACCTACTACTCAATATCAAATAATTAGTTTATTTATTTGCCTTGTATGATGGTATAAAAACTAAAAAATATTTATTATAGATTTCGTAGAATAGCCCGTATGCCGTACGCAATCAAGTTGTAACAAGTTTTTGTTAAATAACGCTATTGGTGCAATCCGGTAGTAATCGTCTGGTGCATCGATACTTGTCCTAACTTGCTCAGTACTATTAAGCGTGGAAAGAGATAAACGAGTTTGTGCGCGTTTGTTTTATTCCTGTCGGTGCGTGCCGTATTTAAATCCTATATAAAAGCTCGGAATATCTCTTAAATTTTCATTAGTAGTTTCGTGCGCAATCTTTAATCGATCTTCTGAAACAGAGTACCTCGTCGAGTGCACGGAGCTCCGAGTGGATCGCAATAAAGAAAGACTGTGGTAATCTTCAACCTACACTTCCTAAAAAGGTCAACACTTTATTTACATATTTGTAAAAACAAAGTCATGTCGGAAACAAAAAAGAAGAAACGGCAATACAGTGCAGAATATATTAAATATGGATTCATAGAAAATCCGACAAATTCATCTTTGCCTATGTGCCTTCTTTGTTCAAAAACATTTTCAAACGAAGCGATGAAGCCTTCAAGACTTCAAGATCATTTGAATAAAATGCATCCAGATAAGAAGGACAAAAATGTAGCCTATTTTCAAGACCTGGAAAAGAAGCATAATGCTCAGCCAAGTGTATCGAAACTTTTTTCGGTGGCTACTAAGCAAGACGATGACGGACTTCGAGCTTCATACAATATCTCTTTGTTAATTGCTCAAACAGGTAAACCACACACCATAGGAGAAACGTTAATTTTGCCGGCAATAAAAGAAGTTATAACTACTGTGCTTCATAAACCTGCTGCAGATATAATTCGAAAAATTCCTTTGAGCAATAGTTCTGTGCAAAGACGAATTGATGAAATGGCTGATAACATTGAAGAGTCGTTGTGCAATCATCTGAAGACTAGTCAATTTTCAATTCAGTTGGATGAGTCCACTTTACCAACTAATGAAGCTTTGTTGCTGTCTTACGTGAGGTTTATTAAAGATGAAAAAATATGTCAAGAACTATTATTTGCTAGAAATTTAGAGACAGACACAAAAGGAGAAACCATATTTAAAACACTGGAAAAGTTTTGTGATGAAAAAGGAATTCCCTTGAAGAATATTATATCAGCTGCTACAGATGGTGCTCCAGCTATGACGGGGAGTCAAAAAGGTTTCATAGCATACTTAAAAAACGAAATTCCAGATGTGCTTGCTGTACATTGCGTTATACATCGACAACATTTAGTTGCTAGAAATTTAAGTGAACGACTGTTTCAATCATTGCAATATGTCATCAGAGCAGTCAATAAAATCCGAAACAATTCTTTAAATGACAGATTATTTAATCAGCTTTGTGTTGCTAATGATGAAGATTTCAACAGATTGATTTTTCACACAGAAGTGCGTTGGCTATCAAAAGGAAATTGTCTGACTCGATTTTACAATCTGTTTGACTCTGTCATTGAGTTTTTGGAAAACAAAGACACAGAATTGCGCGACAAACTCATCACATCAAAGAATGATATCGCATACCTGACAGACCTTTATAAATTGCTTAATGATATGAATCTCCAACTTCAAGGCGATGACTTGAACTTAATAAAAACAAAAAATGTCGTCGCTGCTTTCGTAGCCAAGTTGCTCTTACACAAGAAGAATATCGGCAGACGTGAGTTCCATAATTTTCCCAATTTATCAGTATCCTGCAACAGCGACGACTTGCTTGTCTACTGCCAACATTTGGAAAATCTTCACAGCGATTTCATTGAAAGATTCCAGGATATTTTGAAATTGGAAATACCAGACTGGGTGTTAGATCCTTTTTCAAATGTCAACATAGGTATATCACCCCAACTGGAAGAAGAACTTATAGAACTGACAACGAATGATGAATTAAAAATCAAATTCAAAAGTGGTTACCACGAATTTTGGCTACAAAAATCAATCTCGCAGTTATATCCTGGATTGTGGTCGATCGTTCAACGATTTTTAATAGCATTCCCATCGTCATATTTGTGTGAACGTGGATTTAGCGCTGTGACAACGCTGCTTACTAAAAAGAGAAATCGTTTGCATGTTACCGAACGCGGCGACTTAAGACTGTTTTTGAGTAAAATCGAACCTGATATCAACAAACTTGTTAAAAATCATCAAATTCATCCATCTCATTAGATTCGTTATAAAATTAAAATTGATTACCTATCTACATTGTTTCTTTTAATTTGATTTTTAAATATATTCTTAATATTATAAAGTTGCGTTTTAATTGTTCTCACTGGTAAAAATGTCTAATTTAGAATTTAAACATCAGGACTGAATAATATAACACTATAACTAAATTAATTAAAGTAATGAAATGGTGGTTTTTAAGTTTTAGGAGTGTATAAAAACTAGGGGGCGCTGAAAAATTATTTATTTTCAAAGGGGGCGGTAAAAGAAATAAGTTTGATAATCTCTGCACTAGACGAATGAGACTCAATTGCAGGAGATCTCTACTGCCTAGATACTACAGATTCGCTCTACAGGCTGATGGACGAAACTGAGACACCGCGGACACATCTCCGTAGGCTCGCCAGCCTAGTAAGATACTTTAACAAGATAAACATGCACATTATGGCATTGTTTACATTTAACAACCTCAAAATATCATGACTCATAGGTGCTGCCAAAAACAACCAGGTACATGTTACATACTAGATAATATCGCCTAAATTCAACGTGATTGTGTAATCCTAATCGCCACATAAAATAAACCATAAAACTGTTGATCACAAAAACACATAAAGGTGAGTTTATATGGTAATTGATACGTTAAAAACAAGATTACAACTTATTTATTCCGCGTTATAATCTAATTTGAAAACATTTTCAGTGTAAAAACCAGAACAATTCACGATAGAGTGCAACTTCGTGATACCTGACTTAAAACATAAGTGGTAAGGTGCAAATTCGTGCAACAACGGAAATGTTCGACTTAAATGGGTAACCTTGGGGAGCACAATGGGAACTTTAAATTCGACAACAACAAAAAATCGAAAAGCGCTGCTCCAATTACATGACATAATGGCCTCTTTGTTATGCTATATGGACAACGTTAATTAGGTACAGTAGATTGAATTATGTAAACAAACGGGAGTGTTGTGTCCCCTTCACCACCGAAACAACAGTTTGTTGATTTCCAACTGCAGTATTTTTATTTCACGAATGCGGGTGAGCAGAGTTCATTGCGGGGTGCGGGAGCGCTCAATCATTCGGGGCGATAAAAGTTAACATAGAAATTTCGAAAGATCAAAAAAAAAACAGTAAATTTTGGAAAAATATGCTTAGGAAACTACTCTACGTAAGTACACGACAAATTAATAAGAACCTCGAAATTGACTGTCAAAGAATATTTCACAAAAAAGGAATATTTTCAGTCAATATGATTCTCTGAATCACATTTAATGTCGATATAGAATACCATGACTAACAACTACTGACAAGTCAAATAGAAATGAGTGTCGAAGTGTGAACTTTACAGAATAGAACGACTAACATAACGGTGGTCGGTGACACTGTTGAAATACTTACTTGTAATTATGATATAAATCATAGATAACAGTGTAAATTGGAAATTTTAAGTATAAGATCTTATTTTCTGTCCTTATATCAATAGGTCCATTCTACTTTCAGATCGGTCGGAAGATGTTTATAATGTCCGCAAATTCTTTAATTACTTTGCTAATTACAACAATGCAACCAACTAAACAAATCATTAAGATAATTTCGCGTGTTGATAAAGCCGTGTTATATAAATAAAGCGCTTGTTTACAGGACAAATTTTGCCGGTTGATATAAATATGGCAAAAGCAAAATGGCGGTCTTGGCCTTGGCAGCTGAATAAAAATAACGATGTTTTTACACAGTCGATTTTATATCGGCAGTGTAATCAGCACTACCGGTGAAATGTTTGCGCTTGCGCAGGCATACGTGACATTAGCATGCTGATAATTTATATTGATTATTTTGACTGTCTTAGTGGAGTGGTCAATATGGGTAGGATGAAAACTATGTCTTGTCAAAAACAAGACCATGAACACATTATTGTTTGAAGCATTTACCCTTCAAGCAATAAGGGTGGGAATAGTATTTTTTTTTTATCTTATTTTTTTGCCCTTGTCTCGTTATTGTCAAGATATTGTTTTCATCATTTTTGGTCTGTGACACGACTTGTTTTTTCGACAGCTGTTTCGATAGCAGCCGGAACCAAAAGCTGAACGTGCCTTAAAGAAAATCGAGTAGACACATTTTGGTCACCCATCCGAGTACTAACCGCGTTAATAGCTTAACTTCTGCGATCGTTATGAAGAACGCACACAGCACCATCGACATACTTATAACCAAAAATATTCTAATAAATTAAATCTGCTAGCTAACTAAGCACCTACATCATGAAAAAAGTTTCCAACGCTGCGACTACTATTATTGCAATACTTCATTTCTTGACAAGAAACATAGGAAATCAAATAGTTATCTGCTGATTTTTTCGATTCCTTACTTGTGCAATGGCCAACGAGTGTTGGTGTGCACGCACGGTCACTCAGTGCGCATCAGAATGCGCATGGAGGTGTTTAAGATCATTATTCAATTTGTCAATCCATCCGGGTCGAGCCATAGCAACAGATTCTCACATAACCATGATGCAAATGAGTTCCTTATTTAACTAATAATTATGTAAAATAATACTTCCTCATTTTTAGAATCAAAAATTCCGTATTATAATTTTAGTCAATAATTGAAGCAGCTAAGATATTAGCGAGATGTTAGCGTGTGTTCAATTCAAACTAACTTTAGGCTTGTAAGTACTAAATGTGATATAAACAAGCAAGACAGGTAAATATTCACAAAAAAGTGTAAAATCTCACCCAAATATTATGATGATATGATTATGGACCAAATAATAATTTTGCATTTGATATTTTTGAGTGGTCTTTATTTTTCTCCTTAACTTTATTCCATTGCTATAACTTGGATTATGCCGTTGCTACATGGGTATACATTTATGGTTAAACTGCCGATGATAATATATAATATTTAACTCAATGTTGTCTTCTAACTACCTACATAACTCCATCACAGTATGTAAATTGTCTGTATTCTCAATATGGTTAGGAAAGGTCTAAGAGTTTCTTGAATGTTGTATAGGACAATAAATAATTTTCATATTGCTAGTTGCAATATTGCACGTTAGTTATAGCTGTTAGCTTACCCTAAATATTAGTCAAACGCAAGAGCCATTGCGGTCGTTCAAGACAATCTAGACAGGTTGGATGGTTATGACTTGTTATATTAAACATTTGCTTTTGACAAGCACCGCGCAAGGTCATCCGGTCTATAAAGACATTCAAAACAAAAATATATTCGATTCGGTCTTAGGTGAAAATGTAATACTGGTCTCGCCTGGACCGTCGTATGGAATTCTTTCCGGGGGGTATGAAGCAATCTAAATTAATTAATATTAACGCGAATTACCCTAGCGAATTTCATAGTGGAAATCTATTTCAGACAGAAGCCGTTCGGCTAGTTATCGCCGATAGCAACTGAACTATTGTCATTTGAAAGTAGACACTGCTCTCTTGGACCGGTTTAGACTTTCTCATTCATGGGCTTTCGGCCCACGGTAACCGGATCGGCCCTCCAAACGAATGTAGAGATTAAATGTAATGCAAGATGCCGCTAAAGCTGGTTTGAGCTTCGCAAAGAATTGTACAGAAATTTGTTCCATCTGCTGCATTTTTTGGGTTATCAATAGATACTTATGTCTTCTTTTTTATGAACGCACTAACGAGTAATTACTTTTAAGGTGAATAACGAGGCTTGTAACGCGGTTATCGGAAGACACAATGTCCCTTCCCTCATTACCGTGATAACGCGACTAACGACCTATGTCATTTGGTTGAACACATTTAGTGGCACTGAGGGTGATGCCGCACGCGTTTCCTCAAATTACTCCTTTAGCCGCGAGAAAACCTTGAGGCCCAGATAATAGAACAATTAACGCAAGTGGCGTACACCACAAAGGAAACAGTCGCATAAAAACAAAGGCACATCAAGGTGCCTTTGGCGTGTACACCATCGGGCTCGATCGAACGTGCCTCGAAAATTTCTTACAGCTTACATAATTAGCACCTGTCGTTTGTACGCGAGACATGCCCGTTGACGTGTAATGAGTCGGCTGTAAATATACATTGTATCTGTCTATCAGTGAAGCATGATGGATGGCCCAAGGATTCGGAGAACTATTGCTTCCTCTTTCTAATTCTCATCATCATTTTCCAGACCCGCTTCAATTGGGCTTGTCTTAATGTTTTCCTCTTCCATAATCTCGGCCAGCCGTCATCTCAGCATTAATTCCTTTCTTTGCCATTTCATCTCCCATCCCATCCCATCCACATTCATGTTCATTACTACTTAGTCAACATTGCTACGCGATAAAACAAAGTTTTTTTTTACTTATAGATTTAACAAAGACAGATTTTTCCTGTCCCTCTAAAAAGTTTTGTATTCACGAGCTAGCTTTAACGAAAAATATTTGCCAGCAGGCTGGAAAAGACGAATCGAGAAACTTGTTATTACTTTGGCCAATAGCAAAAATAACCTCTGTTGATAACTTTGGACGGTTTTATCGTGTAAGCTGAAAGAAATTAACGGCCGGTAAGTAATGTTTACTTTGTTTAACTACATAATCTAAACGAATTCACATTGAATATTTACTCAGGCGCTGCCCACTCATTTTGTACGTCTTCCAGCCAATAAAATATCTAATGTCATGAAAACATGATATTTTTAAGCATACGACATTTTAAAAAGCCATTTTGTGTAACCAGTTTCCATATAGACAACATTTTAAGTGTCATTTTGTCCTTTGCTCGATCAATTTAATTGTCCTACGGAATTCGAAATGCCTTCTATATTGTTTATTCTATATCAAATTTCGCTTGAATACCTGAAGATATCACCGAGACACAAACGTCTGCATTTATAGTGGGCTATGCAAATCTTAAGTAATCATCAACAATATTTTTTGCACGCTCAGGCATGCGTGGGTATGAGTGCTGGAGTAAAATTGGCGCCTGCTATGTCCGTCCAGTATTAATCGCGAAGTTAAATAACGCCCTGCAACGTTACATCACTAACCAGTGGTAATTCAATTAACAAAATGTTGCGTTAATTCAAATTTATAGACACACAATTAACATGTAGCCACAATAGCGCTAAAATATAAATACGCGATCGTAATCGCATTTTACAGTACATAGTAATGTTTGTGGCCTTTAAAACAATAGTGGTATACGTGATACAAGGTCAATAGCAAAGATCATTAATTTACAGACCTGATATAGTTTTTTTTTTTTACTGGCAGATGAATGCCAGAGTTGCTCATTTAGCAGATGTGTTAAAGCACCAATTGAAACGAGTTTTTTTCTCATATTCAAAAATATGCTAAGCAAATAATTGGATTCGAAATAGTATTTCATATTTTTTGTTCATAAACAAGTTTCGAGGCCTCCGGGCGTAATATATTTTAAAAACTTTAACCTCATTGTCCAACCGACATCACGATTTTGAAATTCTTGTTATAACTATTTGTAAGTATATATACTTCAAATTTATTTACCTGAGAATATCAAAAGTAAATAATAAAAATCAATATTCATTACCATTCAAATTACTTGCATAGAATCTCGAATGCACGTTCAGCTATACGGCAAAACAGGAAAATCCCTCCCTGCTGTAAGCGGGTGAATATTCCTTCTTCATTATTGTATGACAGCCGCAACTATTTAGCCATTCGAGGAAATAAGGTGTAGGGGAAGTTTCGTAGAATATTCTCAAGTCCTTACTTCGACTGACGAAATAGGAACGGTTTGAAAGGAATTACTAAATAAAGAGTGGTTACGGATATTTTATAAAACTCCAACTTTATTAAAGTCATCGTAGAACTGAGTGCACGACAGTAAACGTGATCTGTGCTTTAATGAAGAGAATTAAAAAATGTTACTGGCAAACGCGCTAACCAAACTCAGCGTTCGCAAATTCTAAAATTTTCTCACTCGTTCGTGCACAAGACTTATTCGCACCAACGTGTCAGATAGGCCTAAGCGGTTACAGCGTTAGAGCAGGACGTCTGCTTTGGCTCGGTGCGCCTTTTAAATAATGCATCATCGTCGATGTAAACAACTAAGACCTTGGCCTCGAACAATGGGGCCCACTAAATTCGATTACCTAACCGAACCGGCTATTTCACTCACGTTTTTGGTCATAACGTTAAGCGCACTCCGCGGGATTGTTGAAATCCTTGTAAGATTATTGTGTTGAGCAGGGAATATCACTTAAGGGTAACTTTGTTAATTTTGTTACCTCTAAAGCGATATTTTATTTCACAAACTGCTACTTAATGTGCATCTGTCGGCTTTTCATATAATTGTGCCGCAGAAAAGGAATTATCACCAATATCAGCATTCTTTTATCAAATATTCGAAGTAAAATCGTTTCGTGTATTTGTTAATTAGTCAAGTTTTAATTTAGCATATTTAATAACTTATTTTGTTTTAATAATAGGTAGTCAAATTACACTAGCAAAACACAATGGAAACCTTGAACATTGTCGTGGGTATAGAAAGTTCAAAGTGCTTTGCGCTGTCGATTTTAACGACGACATGAGGTGGTACCTACTATTAACAGGTTAAGTCTTGTTTACTGGTGCTACAGTAAACATTGTTGTGACATCCATGAAATATTCTTTACCTTTACCCTCAGTTATTCAAATCATTTCTTTTTTCCCGTTCGTGTTGAAGGTCATCGTTACAAGAACTTACCATCTTAGACGCCTTATTCAAATAGTGTATCCAATTTTTCTCTTAAATCTCTCCCAACATCATCATCCACACTCACATCTATGTCTCCATAGGCTATGACAAATATGAAAATGGATTTTATTATCAATTTCTGGTAGTACTTCTTCGACTTATTCGGTCATTTTAAACTATGTATCAATTGACATGACCTGTTTTTCACCAGTAAGTATTGCGTCGATAAAGTGTCTTATGACTGAATCATATTTTAAGTTTTCATTTAATTTAGATTTTCGAATTTGACCACGATCCATAATGATACCCGACTTAAAGTTATTTTTTGTAGTTTTGCTGCAATCAGACCTTTCTTTCTATATGAATACTCACATGTGGAGATTTGTAATTCGTGTAGAACTTTATATTTATTATTATGTACTTAGTTACAGCGATGACTCTGTAAAACTTCTCAAAAATTATAAAATAAATTAATTTAAAAAATCTGTTTTCATTGTAATTAATTGTGCATAAAATAGTAAGCAAGTTCAATTTCACAAGCTTTCTTTTTCATTTTATTTGATAAAAGTATTTATTTGGTTGACTAGGTGGTAGACCCATATGTATGGTCGTATGGGTAGATACCACCGCCTTTCTTATTTCTGCCGTGAAGCAGTTCGCTGTGTTTCGGATTGGAGGGAAAGGTAGTCAGTGTAATTACTCGGCATGGAAGGCATATCATCTTAGTCCCCAGGATGGTAACGCACTTGCACAGTGTGTGATTTACCCTTAATATTGCAAGTGTCTATAAGCGATGGTAACCACTTAAACTTAACATCAGGTGGGCCGCAAGCTTGTTTGCCACCTCGTATTATAAAAAAAAACTGAAACTTGATATTACCGATTAAATTAATGCAAATGTCCAATTCACGGTGATTGCAACGAAATCCAAGTTATATAGACTTCTTTACTAACTGTTCTTGCATGATCTGGTTTTTAAGTTCCAACGGAAAATAAATACTTGCTTAAGAGAACAACACCAAGTTGCGTACTTGTTGAGGCTGTTATAAAATATAACGATCCAATAAATTTTGCTGATAAAAGAAATTATCGCGCGTTTTACGTCGAACAACAAATTGGAAAATTGGTTGGGAGTTGGAAGATGTACGGGCCCCAAACAAACGGGTAATAAAAATAATTAGACAATTAGCTTGTGGAGCGGGGGCGTGGCGACCGACGTCGAGCTAGTCTCATTGTATGTAAAATGCAGTACAGTCGATGGAGCGAAACATTACTTTCGAGGGTTATCGTTACAGCATTTACAGCCCATCTTGCAACAAACCATTTTAAGATTTAAGTGCTAATTTACACCTCCAGCAATAGAATAAGCAAACCACGGGATAAATAAATTATACGCTTTATTACAAAGTACTTACCCTACTCACTCTCAAGTTTCTTATACTTTGTGTAATAAAACGCATTATTTTAAAACAGACACTTCCTTACAACGACAGCAATGGGTTCGCTTTTTTTTTTGCTTGTTACTAATTTATTGAAAATCCGTTGAGAACATTTACAAACGCTGTAAAATGTACAAATGAATGTACAAAATATTATAAAAAGCAAGTATAATAAACTATACTGGTGTCGATTCGAAAAATGTCTCATTGGATTTTAAATCATTAATTATCTTGGAGGCGTTATCCTACTATTAATATTATAAACGAGAATTTTTGTATGGATGTATGTAGGTATGTTTGTTACTCTTTCACGCAAAAACTACCTAATAGATTAATGAAACTGTACAATAATTTAGCTCATACATCAGAATAACATATTGCCTATAACTTATGCTAATCCTGCGAAGACGAAGTCGTAAGCAGAAGCTAGTTAGAGATAAATCAGCTTATATCGAGTAAGGAACAATCACTTATAACAAATTCATACGGAGTGTTTTAGTAGGAATATCATAATAGTTAGGCAAGGGTTAGGTATAATCCTATTTCAAAATAATATTTACTACTTCATATTATTCCATACATATATGCAGTAAATACGATATGTATTTTAATTGGATAAACAAAGTAGGATCAAAACACAATATAATATATCCTTAAAGTATTTCGAATAAAATGAATCATTACAGTACAAAGCAATTTACGCATGTTAAGTCCTTTTTGGTTAACGATGCGAAACGAATTCAACTTAGTGTAGCTAAATACCTTTTTCTTCGCATAATCAAGTGTGGACAACATCTTTGTTGCAAATATTCTGTTCAGAGCTACTATGACTTAATTGCGACAAAGAAATTTACTGTTTTAGTAAATAACCGAACTGGTTCTCATACTTTTAGGTAAGAAAAAACCGGTGTCTATCTTTGTCGGGAGAAACCGGAATGAACCAGTTGAGAAATCGAGCTACAAAACGTTTAACTTGCACGACAATATATTTTCTAAATCACACATATCTGTAATTCACTGTTTGATATTGTTCTAAACAGAAAATTATTAGAATAGCGGCTGAAAATTTAAGCTTTAAAATTTTATGTTATCTCGATTCTCGATCGTATCGAGATGGTACGGACTTAAGCGGCAATTTAACTAAGAAGCGTTCCAGTAGTATTCTGTTCTCTGTGGTGGTCCCAGTATTGTGTAAGAATCTTTTATGGTTTTGGGAATAATGGACCTCATGAGGCCGAAGGTGGAACAGAGTATCACCTAGAACCCTCAATCTTCAGTGATTGAGGGAATGGTTATCTTATCTATAGGTACTATGCTGTTGTCAAACGGCGAATAACTATTTTGGACTTCGTCAATACCGACAAACATAAGACTTGTACTGAACTGGCCATACTTCTATTCGCTTAAGCGATCCTAGTACCTGGAGCAAAAATCTTCACCGTTCGGGAGCTCGGTGTCTATCGACGAAGTCCAAAATAGTTATTCGCCGTTAAGTACCAATGGTTCCTATTGGTCAAATTCAAAATGAGTACCTACTTCTGCAATTGTCACCACGGTGTGCAGCTTGTGATATCAACCGATCAAATACCCCAAACAAGCCCTACCTCCGCAATATTGTCGATATCGAGTTGAGTCTACTCTACAAAAGAACGAGTGGCGCCGTCATACCACGTCAAACTGTGCTCGTCATAACTACTACTTGTAGACAAGTACGGGTCTCTCTCTACAGTCGACTCGAGATCCGTGCCTACACATGCAGATCAGTGGAACAACCCATGTTGAGCAATTAGCCATTAACTAGTAGTGCAACTACCGAGAGTCTGAGTTCTATTTTTAAATTGTTCAGAACCCCATTTGACTGGGATACTTCAATTACTCACTAAGTATAAATTGTGTGTAAACGCTGCGCTCAATTGAATCATCAAAATGTCACAAACATTTTATTCAGCAAATGTTGTAACTTTTCTTCATCAGCTAAATGCTTCTTTAACCGCTAAACACACGGTCGAAAATGGCTTGCTGCTATTTTTATTACTGACACCGACCGTCAGATCCAATCGTCCGATCTTTGTCTTGTTAAATTTTTATTTTATCACGACACCCTCGATATGAAAGGGAATTGTTATAAAAATATGGATTTTATCGTGCTACAGTGATGACAATAATATATCAAAACATACATACATTTATGTTACCAAACTACCATTATAGGTATCTCATTAGTAATCTCCACGACATCCCTCCCCAAGAAAATTATACGCTAATTTAGATTGTGAAATCTAAATTAGCATATAATTTTCTACATTTTATAGCGGAAAAACTGTTCGTTTTGCAAATAGCTGTACATAAGTATGAATATAAAATCAACATGCGCGTGCGCAGGTACTTAACTCATTTTATATCTCTTGCAGTGTGGGAAACATTATGTAACAAAGACCGGTTAAACCGCAATCAATGATAACGAAAACCACTTTGTGCAGGACGAACTTGTAAATGGATCAGATATTTTATTACAAGGCCCTAATTTGTCGCGAGTGATGAGCATTCCTTTCTTTTTATTTTAATAAATAACAGCTGCGATTTCACATCTAAACTTCAATTGAGTGTATTGAAGACGTAAAGAAGTTAAGCAAGGACCAATTCATGAACTTCGTGCAATTACTCGGCATATTTCTATACATATATGTGGCCCGTAACACCCCCAGATACCTACTTAAAACTCATCATTTATTTTGACGATTTGCTTAACGATATTTGGGGATATCGATTAGTAATTGATTAACCTATACTACCAGTATTGAATTATATTATCTGTGCCTATACTAGGTGAATTTTATAATTATGATCTAACGACAACAGTATTTACAACATAGTACATACATAACGTATTAACTTAAAATGTATAGCTTTGAAAATTATATGTACTTAATTATTTTCAATCCTCAATAGCTATAAATAATTATAAAAAATAATCTATTCTTTGAGAGACCGATATGGAACCGGTTATTTAAATGCCACCGCATACGAATTAAAAAAGAGACTTCGATATTTTGATATTTTTGTTTGTTATTTGATATTTTTTCCCCAAAAAAAGAAAAATTTGCGGTTGTTCGTAGCGCTGCATGCTTTTAGTCGACTCATTTTATATTGCTACTGAAGCATGTGTGCAAGGATATTCACAGGTTATTCGGTAGATAGTCCAAAGGTAGAACATTTTTTTGCCACACAAGCTTACGGCCTTGGTGGTATAAGCAGTCACCGTAGCTTAGGTGTAACGATGATGTGTCACTCCCGAGATACTACCAATCACCTCGTGAAAGTCTGGTAACCTTACTCGCCGTGAACACTGTGAACGACGCAGATAAAACTGGCGGCAAAAGCTACAGAGAAACTTCAAGAAAAACTCACAACCCACTGTATTCAGCCAAGGTTAAAATAAAAACATGAGAAGTATCAAAAACAAAAATTATTAAAAAGTATACAGAAAATATAATATCAAAAAGGATTGATACCAACATCAGTCGGTAAAAACACATCACTACGAAAATGTAGTGATAATTGACTGTGGTCTCCTATAAAGTGCTGCCGTAGTTTGGGCGCCAAATCCAATCTCAAGAGGCTAATGCACAGAAATAAATCAAGATAGAACGGCGATCATAACTCGCGTTTATACAAACAATGCGTGTTACTTTTTTCGCCAGCCCCGCCCACTAGATGACGTCACATTGAGTTAATTAGTGAGGTGACACACTCAATCATATTCATAATCGATAGTGCACTCATTTTAGTCTTAATCTAATTAATAACTGATAACGTTCTGTGACGAGTCTCGACGCGCACTGACGAAACTTTTGAGAAATCTTGTCAATATGACAAGATTTCGGATGCGCGGGACACACTCACTTCACCGTTCTATCTTGATTTATTTCTGTGGGCTAATCCGCTAAGCTCGGCCTCTTTTAAAACTTAGGAACACAGTATTGGTTGTTTAAAATTTCTACAAGTAGGTAAGTACCAATATTATCTATCCATGGTTGATTTCTGATGAACTAACTTGCATGGCGAAAACAGCTATAGTCCGTCACGTAGAACGATGACTGTTTATTTGTTATGTTTACGACAACTAAGTCACAAGCAGTAAAACCAATATAACCTCGATAATTTAAAATGTTTCACGTAACGTCAAATAACGCGCAGTTGCATACAACAAAGTTACAGTTGAGTGTGGTTAGTGCAGCGAATATAAATACAATTTTATGATACGACGGATTCGTTGTAAACAACGATATAATTTCCGTTTTTACGTAACAATACACTTGCAGTGCAATAACCAAGTTCTTCGCTCATCAAGTTTTATTTATCATTAAATAACACACGATTTTGAGTTGGTAAAGGTCACGAAAATTGGATAAAAATTCAACAAAAGTTTAGTAAATTCTAGAGAAAGGTTTTCTTCATTGGTCAAACACGCTACTTGATACGAAATTCTAAATCAAGTTCAATATTATATGCTAGAAGTCTGTATGGGCTTATTTTAATCACTAATTCGGATGCCAATAGCATTACAGTTCCATCACCCATCATTTTCAAGATAGAACCAAATAGAATCGTCAATAAAGCTAAAGACAAGCAAGAGCCATTCTTTATTTTTTAACAATAAACGTTATCATTGTATCTCAATATTTATGTTTAGCGACTGTAATACAATACACAGCATAAAAGTTTTGTAACACAGTATTCACATCATATAACATTGAAACTGCATAAATTTTACAAGTGCTCGCATATAAATCTTGCACTACATGTCATTTCCATTCTATTCCGGACTAGGTGTAATAATTTGGAAGTCATATTCAGGCAACCTCGGCGCAAACACTAGTTGTGTTTCAAGGGTTAACAGAATTAGGGCTATCTAAATAACAATGCCATTCCAGAAATAAATGGTTGTAATTTACTCGAAAAATCTTGGAAAAAAACCGCACTACAATCAGCGCTAACTTATTTTTAGGATCCGAAATAAGATAATTAAGGTAAGGTTATATTACCCTGGCAGACATAATAAAGCATTTTGCTGGGAGTCAAAAGTCAGTTCAAGCTCATAAAGCAACTCCAGCAGCTGATGAAATATTGCCCGACAAACAAGCCCCTAGAGATGCAACAAGCCGGGTACGAGAAATATAAACGGCGCGTTATTAACAAAAACAGAGAGTACAAAATTTATTTCCAGTTCCCCAGTACAGCAGATTTGACCTTTGGGAAGGGACAATGAACGCGATAGGTGTTCGCTCCATGATCATTGAACTACTGAACTTTGCTTACGGCTGCCGATTGCCTCATTGCATTCACATTCCTAGTGTAATCACGTTTATTCCCTTGCAATACTTTTAAGTCAAAGATCGGACTCCTGATAAACATTCCATAGTTGCTAAGTAGGAAAATCGGCTTTTAAAATTATGTTATGATGAGTTTTTTTTTACGTGGAACAATCGCATGCATGCACCCAATTGAAAAGTGTGCAGTGGATGAAAGTGATGTTCGGCACGGCAACAGCCCGCCATCGAATTATATTTAGCTTGGAACATAAAGCTTCGCTTACAAATTTAATTGCATTGACGATCGCCCGCCGCGCGACGCAAATAGCCTCGACTCGTCCCTGAACCTATCCGAACTTTCTCCCGTTCGCTGCAGTATAAACGTTGAGGAAATATTTGTTGATTTGGTTTTCAAACGGGGTTTAACCTACGATTTTATTGCGCTTTTCTCTTAACACTGTACCTTTTCTTTCAAATATAGCTCCTGTATTATAAATACTTATATCAAAATAAACCAATAAAGTCCTACCAAGTTTAGCAATAACAGTCTTTAAACTTGTACTCAAAGCTGACAAATGCATATTATAGTGCTGGTCAGCGCCGTCTGGCAAGCACAGAACTTCCAAGAGTGATTTCGAGAATTAATGGCTAAATTATGCATACTCCGCTCTGAATTGTCGCAGCTCCGCCGCCCGACTGCGTAATGAACTCAAATGCAATGCTGACCATGTACGTACAGCAACGATGAAATATAGAATTTAATAAGTTAAATATGTATATTTATACTACAATAAATAATGATGTCAATTACCTTTTGAAATAGAACAATCCAACTGGTGGAATGGCTGAGATACCTAATTAATACATTTGGTTTGCAAACTTTATAGGCAGTGAGTGTGGCATCGATCATTTGCGTGAAACTGAATGCAGTAGGGGAAAAACGCTTGTATACTCCAACATTGGTGCGTGCCCACCACACAATGCACACAATGCAGACGTAAATACATCTTCACCCGACTATGCTATGCATAATCACGTAAATTTGCAAGTAAAATGACGAAACGCAGCACTTTTTAAGCTTTGCAAATGTAAAAACGATGCATTGTTTGAAGTAACTCAGGTTTTGGTCGGAGCGGTATACCCTGCTGTAGACTAAAATTCGATACAAGGTCGGTGACAATGGATGCATGGTTGGAATGTTTTTGTGTAGGTGTTGGCCGAAAGGGTTAGGAAGGGTCTGTTTGGATGCAATTTATGCAGGCATGCGCCGTTGCGTCGATCACGCCCTAAAAACGGCGCTAACGAGCCGTGCCGACCACTGCCGACGGCATGGGAACGGAAATCACCGCCTCTTACTGACGGGAAACTCAGACAGACCTCAGACAATAATAATTGTGACCATATTAACATGATTTGCTCATATTACCTGGCAAACAACAAAGACGTAGGGTGAAACCTAATATACATACACATTTATTCAATTCGTATGAGCTGGACGCTACTTGTTTTTGCAGTGACTAAGTATGGGCAATTTCTGGTCTCTAAAAACGGTTCTCTCTCATCCATTTTATTACAATTGTAATACGCTCGTGATTTCTATCACGTAAGCGTTTTTTATCATTCTTGATATGAGAAAATTGGAAAATCCAAAATGTGGAATCAAACCATTTCGTTTTTTATGGTTCTATAATCTATTTCTCCCACACATTGTTGGTATCTGGTGAATAGTTGAGTGTTTTTAGTTTGTTGGGGATCTGTGCTCCGTAATTGGGGGTTTCAAAAAAAATTATAAAAATATCACAGGTTATTCGGAATCGTTCAAAATGTTAACCAATAAATTTAAATACACAAAATGAAAACAAAAGTTGTATAAGCTGAAAACGCAAATTATTTATCTCAGATGATGATTTGTTAATAGAGGAATTATGCAAACGTCGCGTCGCCGGTTGAACTCTGGAAAGTTAAAGATTGTACAAGCTTTATAGAGCAAAGTCTCGGGGCACAACTCGACTGAAGACGCGTGATATCCTCGGCGGCCTCCCCTCTGTTCGGACTTGCTTCACGCGCCACTGATATCTGACTCATTGTGGTCGCGCCTCGTACTATTTAAGAGTCGGCTGTTAGATTACTAAACAATAACAATTTATTTAATAGTAGTTTGCTAGATATATATAATTAAACGCCGGTTTTATTATCCCCTTAATTAATAAGCGAATCGGACGCCGGTGCTACTATATAAATTTCATCACGCATTAAAATATATTTAGATTTACTACTAATCATTGTTATGAAAGAAAATGTATACTTATGCATACTTATATGCGAGTTATGTTCTTTTGCTAAAAAAGTTGCAAATTATTGCTTTCAGAGATTTATAAATTTGTTTACTAAATTTTATGCCAAATTAACAAAAGAATCAAATGAGCATGAATCACTCTAGGATAGATTAGTATCTTTTAAACCGATTAATTAGTTCTACGAATTCCAAATCGTTTTCACTATGCAACTGTAGTGAATTAAAGTCGTGTACTCGTAAGTACGGGAAATGTTCTCGAATTGTAGAGTTAAAATAGAACCGAGCCTTAAGAAAACATAATACTCGTGTCGGCACGGTGGGCTCGTCTCAAGGTCACTACGAACGTGATCAGACTGCTTTTTGTGACAGTACAAAAACTGTTGACAATCAAAACAACTTCACCTAAATTAATCATAATAGGGTATCTAGAGTATCTAGGTGTATCAGATAAAGCGTTAAGAGAATAGTACGGCGTGCAAGTCTCCATATAAACGGACAAAAACATTTTCGTACTCATATTTCTTATGAGATTTTTATGATGTATTAGAATGTATTGGATAAAAAGATTTTTTTTTTGTAAAATTCAAAATTCAACATAGATATAAAAATTTTAAAAATTAATTTTGATATAAGGAAGACGTACATAGTTTTTTTTATGTTAAAACCATTCTAAGTAGTAAAACATTCTTTTCGTTTGTGTTATTTTGTATGAAGACGATGCCGCCATAGTATCTCTTAATATTTCGACATCTCAAATTCTCAGCAGAAGTCGCCGCGCCGGCTTACAAAAAAGAATTCTTACCTAGGCCTACAGACAACCAAACCGGTTGTTTGGGAATGTCTGTGGTTTCTAGTAAATATGTTTTGAGCATGCTAATTAACCAATTTCTCACCGTGATGTGATTATTGAGTAATAATACCAAACATTTGAAATTAAATGATTACCCGGGTTGTTCCACATTCAACCACCGATTTTTCTACCACTGAATATTTTTTCCACTTTCTACCACTCAATAAAATACATTCCACATTCAACCACCAATTTCAAATTTTAATTAGGTAGATAGATAACCTGCTAATAAATTGATAATCATATTTTTATTAATTTTATACACCTGTAACAAGTATAAAATGTTTTGCATAGTTGGAAATAAAATCAACATAATCTTATCTTTATAAAAACCAACTTATGTATAAAAATACTTTGCAATCTCAGTAGTATTATTAAAATATCCTAAAAGTAGTCATTTACTTTGAAATAATCACAATTAGTCTTTTCTTACAATAAGATGTAATAGTCCTTTCCAACGCATTTGTAGTTCTATGTCTTTGATGACAAACGTTCCACAGATTGGGTGGAAATTTTCCACCAAAAAGCCAGGTTTTGACGAAATAGTCATTAAAATTCGTAACATTGACAGCTTGAGGGCATTCTTCCATTATTTATAAGAAAGGGTCATCAAATTTTTACTCATTAAGAGGGCATAAACCATGGGTACAAATGTACGTCTTTCCATTAGAACTACCCATATCAAAACGTAGTGATTATATACTCTTTGCCCATATCGCCTTGGATGACATATAATTGATAGAATGGTTTGACACAACCTCAGACACAACACTTAAATGTTCCGTCTGCGAAAACAATCTTCATTTCACCATTTTTCATTTTTCTAGCTCCATTCAATCATTTTTCTAGCTCCATCCCGTGTTTCTCCTGTCTTTCCTCTCTCCTCTCTCAGATTTTTAAACAAAACACCACTTTGTTTACTGTCGTGTATAAAGAGGTCAACTGATAAGAACTATTTTAATTATTTATAGTATGCAAATTTCAAAAAGAAAGAGAGCGAATATTGCTTTTTCTTTCACTAGCATTGAAATAGAAGAATGCGTCTTTGATTCATTCTTACCTGCGATCCTTCGTGACCCCTTTAGCAATGTACTACGTCTAATAGCAACGTGTGATTATTAAACTTTCTTATGATTTGATCTTTTATCCTTCACTAAGTACCTACCTATTTTGGACCTATTTTTATTAGTGGTTGAAAAAGGAATAAACCGCGGGTCGAAACTGGAAGGAATAAATTTGGTGGTAGAATATGGAATAGAAAGTGGTTGAATGTGGAAAATTATTGCGGTGGTAGAAAAATCGGTGGTTGAATGTGGAATAACCCGATTACCCACATTACTCATAATGTGCTCTAAAAGATAATAAATTATAAAGGATGTTGAATGTTAGGTTGGAAGTAGGACTTGTTTTTCCTCCAAAGGCCCAGGTATTAAATGATGTCCTAGTCCTACAAGCAGTATTAATAGTTTAGTCATTCAGACCCACGGATAATACTGTATTATACTCGTAGTACTTATTGTCTGTGTTGAGACCCAACAGCTCACAGTTGTTTTTTGGACGATAAAGTAATACTATTGAAGTCATAAATTGAGGCATGGCAGTCATGCTCATGATTGTATTTATTCAGTGTTACCATTATGTGGCAAAATATATTGAACTTATAGGTATAATATTACGGTTACAGTCTATTTGCAACACATTTAAACACATTCGTAAATGATTAGTAATATAAATTATAAAAATCGCGATAAACGGGCGTTCCTCATACAATGCCTGTAATAGGGCTATTTTTGCCGCCAATTTTTTGAAACATTAAATTTATCAATAGGCGTTACTCAATTTTTTTTTTTTTTTTATATATATTTTTTTTTTATTCATGACATGGATACAAAGTCCTTCAGTCGTACACTTCATAAATTTCCACATTGTTATCATACGTATAAATTTACATTATACATTTGAATTTATACTAAATTAAATTATTTATACATTATTATGATGTTGTTGTAATGAGCAATATAAAATTTAAGAAAATAAACGAGTTGGTTGTAAGCAGTAACATAAACTAAGTTTTAAATTGTATTATACTAACTAATAAACTAACAATGAATATAAGACTAAATTAATTTAGAAATACTCATATACAAAGAAAAATCGTGAGTCAAATCTTTTCTACAGTATTTACAATAAACTTATATAAGGGAATAAAAAATATGGGTTTCTTTAGAAGTTCTTGAACGCGGCGGGGCAAACTGTCATATGTTACGTCACTGTCACTATTACGTATGTCATTGAATAATTGAATTCGTTGGGCATTGAATTTTGGGCAACTAAAAATGAGATGGTTTAGATCGGCATTATCTTCTTGGGAACAGTGGAGGCATTTGCTGTCTGGAAGAACATTTATTCGATGAAGGTGGGATGGGACCAAACAGTGACCTAATCTCATACGTGTGATTACAGTGATAAATTTTCTATTGATATCCTCATTAAAATACCAGGGTTTTACTGGCAAGTCTTGCTGTATCTCGGCATACCACCTGCCTTTTGTCTCCAGTGTGAGTTTCCAATAATCTTTCCAAATATTTCTTAGATTTTCTTTAAAGACGTGATAGTAGTCGGTGAACGGTACTTTTAATGTTTCTGTATGGTCTTCATCAGGTTCTACACGAGTTAGACAATCTGCTGTCTCATTGCCTTCTATACCACTGTGTGAGGGGACCCATACAAATTCCACATTAACCTGCTTATGTTCTAACTGCTCTAATAGATATTTAATACTAAACAACAAATAATTTGATTTATAGGACATTTTATTACTGACTAAGGCTGTTAAAACAGATTTTGAATCTGTTATTAAGATAATATTTACACTATTTACATTATTATTTACATATTTCAATGCTTGATAAAGAGCATAACTCTCTGCAGAGTAAATACTACACAGTGTGTTTAGTTTGATAGTTTTAGTAAAATTCAATTGTGGATCAAAAAAGGCTGAAGTAACACTATTATTACTTTTAGATCCATCAGTGTATATAAAGTAATATTCATTCTTTTTATGTTTAAATTCTAAAAAGTCTGTCTTACTATTAATAATATCTAAATGAAATTTGTTAACATTGATATTCACAGAACTATAATAGGAATTTGAGTACATAGGATGGATAATGTGCTTAAATATGTTTTCAGATATATTTTTAACATGCATAAATACTGTGCCTATTTCAGGAAGAGAAGAAAGACAATTAACTGTGATGTTAGAAGATGTACTTGACTGAAAAATTTGTGCTAATCTATTGAACTTGTCTATAAGAATGTTTTTAGAAGATAATATTTTAAGAAGAAACCTTTCAGCCAATTGCAATCGCCTTAGACACAGAGGAGGTACGCAAGTTTCTATTTCTAATGAGTTGATTGGTGTTGATCTCATAGCTCCACATATTAGTCTTAAGCCTATATTCTGAATAACATCTAATTTCTTTAAAAGTGTGCCACTAGCATTCATATATGCTAAACTACTGTAGTCAAAGTGACTACGAACAATACTTTTGTATAGCATAGTCATGACTTTGGGGTCAGAACCCCAAAATACCCCTGCAATGTGTTTTAAAATATTAATACCTCCCATAGCTTTCTTAGAAATATGATCAATGTGTTTGTCAAATTTTAATTGGTTATCAATGATGACACCCAAAAACTTGTGTTCAGCAACAATTGGAATTGTATTGCTATTGTATGTAATTCTAACATTTGTACTATCTTTGCTGAAAACTAATACTGAACTTTTGTCTGGGCTGATGTCTAATTTAAGTTTGTTATAATAATAAAAATGCAATTGATTTAGTGCAGTGTTAATATGGTTTTGGGCTAAATCTATATTTTGGTTAATGCTATACAAAAGCAAGTCATCGGCAAATTGCAAAATATTTACATGTTCTGTATTTACAAATTTTAATATTTCTGAAGTATAGAGATTATATAATAAGGGAGAAAGTGTTGCACCCTGCATTGTGCCTTTGTTAACAGTCCTTGGACCATGCAATTGATTATTATATTTAACATAGACTGTTCTTTTGCTTAAAAAGTTAAAAAGCCATTGCAGCGTATTTTCTGGTATTCCAATATCATGGAGAACTTGAATCAGTTCTTCTATATTCACATTATCAAAAGCACCCTTGACATCTAGGAAAACACATATCATGTTAGAGTGGCTAAGTTTAACAGTTTTAATATCATGTATCAGTGACACAAAGCTTTCAGAGCAACTTCTACCCTTTCTAAAACCATGCTGAATTGCTGGAATTAATGTGTTGCTTTCTGCAAAGTAGTCTAATCTATATTTCAACATATTTTCGAATAATTTCCCAAGGCAAGAAGACAATGAAATTGGCCTATAAGAGGAAGCTATGTTTATAGGTTTATTTGGTTTTAGAATTGGTATAACACATTGTGTTTTCCATGACTCTGGTATAATGAAACTTGACCATAGTTTGTTATAAATTTCTAGTAGAGTGTGTTGGGCATTTATATGTAGTTTTTTAATTAACATATATGGTATGTTGTCTAGCCCTGGAGTAGTATCTCTCCTACTTTCTAAGGATATTTGGAACTCATTTATTGAAAAAGATTCATCAAGAAAAGAGTTTGCTATATTTTTCTTTGATGTACTAAATAGCATTAAAATTCTATTGTAGTCTAATTCAGCAGTGTCTGTTAGGCTATTTAAAAAACTTGGTATCCAATTATCATTGAAGTTTTTATTGTGACTATTAGTTCCTATTCTTTTAAACCTTTTGATATAATTCCATATCCTGGAAGTTGGAGTAAGCCTATTGAAACTATTACATAGAGTTTGCCATGAATTTCTCCTCTCCTCTTTTATAATTTTCTTTTTTTGGGCATCTAGTTTTTTGTAATTTATATAGTTTTCTATTGTAGATATGGACTTATATTGCTTTAATGCTTTTTTTGATTTTGCAACTGCCTCTTCACACCTTTGATTCCACCAAGGAACTGGCTTTCTACAAATATTAGAGCTATTATTATTCCCTTTACATTTGGGTATTGTATTTTCCCTAATATTATTTAAAATGGTGATAAAAGAGTTGTATAATATTAATGGATCACTGTTTACAATGTCTAAGTGAGAAAAACTGGTTTCAGACAGTGAATAATATTCACCCCAATCAGCTCTATTATAAATGTATTTTTCTTCCACAGAACGGATTTCAAATAAAGATGGTCGAACATTCAAATGTAAGAAAGTTGGATAATGGTAACTACCCATGGGATCATCATGAACACTCCATTCACATAAATGTGCTATTGAAGAACTAACCAGGGCCAGATCTATTGCTGAAGCTCGTCTATTGGGATGTGGAAATGTTGTTGGTGTGCCGTCATTTAAAATACAAAAATCATATTCATCTATTATGTTATATAAACTATTGCCTCTGTTATTATTACTATGGCATCCAAAGATTACATGATGTGCATTAAAATCGCCCATAATTAAACATGGTTTAGGTATATTGTTTAAAATGTGTTTTAATTTATTTGTATCAAATCTGTGACTATTAGGAGGACTGTATATACATAAAATTGATATTTTACCCAAGTGTGTCTCGATCGAAATGGCTATATTTTGTATGGATTCATAAAAAGTAGTATTTAATGCAGTATATTTTAGACCATGCTTAATTAAGATGCCTACACCATTGTGTTTATTTTTAGAATGCTTATATATTGAGTTGTAATTTACAAAATTTGGTATGTTTGAGTTAATGCTTAGCCAAGTTTCATTAAGAAGACAAATGTCAATGTGTTTTTCAATTAGTAATTTTTGTAATACTGCTTTCTTGCTCTGTAAACTTTGTATATTGTACTGAATTATATTTAAAAAGGTATCCATTAAATTAAATTAGATAAAAATATTTCTTTAATTTTCTTAGTATTCAAGGGAGTGTTATCATTTTTATTACTTAAAGCTAAAAGGGACTTAACTATTGCATTAATGATTTTATCGTTATTAGCTATTTTACTTACATCTAAATCATAACTGGAACTTACATTAGAATTGTTACTACTATTTTTGCCTAACGGTGGGTAAGACTTGGCATCATATATTTGAGGGGCGCTCACTACAGTGGCATAGGCTTGTTGGACGTACCTTTTGTTATTCTCTTCTATTTTTTGTTTTTTTATTGGACACTCACGCGATATGGCCAAGTGGTTGCCACTGCAGTTGATGCAAACAATCTCCTCGATGTCACACTCTTTGTAGGAATGTTGACCCGCACATGAAGAGCACGCTTGGGTATTCCTGCAAGCCTTAGCTGAATGGTTGTATTTTAAACATTTATAACACTGTAGTAGTGGAGGTATGTATTGGTGTATTTTGTAACGGAATAACATCAAATGTGCATATTGTGGAAGGGTGGTAGTGGCTAATGTTATGGCAACTGTGGTCAATGGTACTAACTCGCCATTAATTTTCTTCATGAATCTTTTAACTGATATTATGTCGGCATCGCAGGTAATGTTTTTGTATATTTCCTCATTGGACATGTCTTTAGGAACAAATTTTATTACTCCTGTTTTCTCTGTCAAGTAAGATGGTATAAAAGCTTTCATTTTATATTTATTAAAAAACTCTTCCATTTTGAGAAAAGAGTTGGCTGAAGTAGCCTTTTTAAAAGTAACTCCAATTTTGTGTGCGTTAATTCTATGGACGCCAATAATTCCCTTAACATTATCACTGAACATTTTGGTAAGTGATATTGGATTTTTATTACCTATTTTCTCCTGGTCCAAAGACTCGACATAAACTGTGAACTCACCGTTTGCGTTTTCAGGAAATAACCTTTTATAATTAGGTTTTGTGTAAATTTTGTACATTTCATGAACTGGAATAAAATTACTAGTATGGGATGCGTCTGTATACTTGCGTTTCTTTTTTCCTTCCACCGGGTCCTCACTACCGTGAGGACCCCCCATCTTGCAGAGTGACTGTTTCTCTTATGTTCGACGTATAAATATACAAGTTTAAACAATTAATTATTTCAATTTGTGAAAATTATTCGAAAGCAAATTTTTCAACTCCCGCCTTATTTGACTTCCCGCCAAAAAGTCGGCGTTACTCAATTAACGCCAGGGTTGCCAGGTGTTCGGTATGACAAAAATACCGAAGTATGGGAGGTTCGGTATTTTTTTTTTTTATTAATTTTTCTCCCGTTTTGGATATGGTTAATTCACTCCACAACAAGGCCTCAAGTGAGATGAACACTAAAAATTCTTCTTAAAAAAAAAATCTATACCTATGCTAATAAAATGAAAAACTTGGCCCAAAGCACTAGCGCTCCCTCGTTAAGATATCGCTTTAAATATAGGTTGTTATTTGATTATTCTTTATGAGTCACGTTTAGTATGTTACGATTTCAAAGCAATAAAAATGTTTCAATAGCGTTGATGCTAGTTATTAATATTATAATAAAAAACATAGACACCGTCTTGCGCGTATAAAGTAATATCAGAGACTTGTGCTTCATACTAAGCATTTTCAATGTTACAGTCAAAACTCGTGAACGGTCAATACCAGAATGCACTAGAATAAAATCAAGGAAAACAATTTTCAACCGATAATTTCAGTCCAAACAAAGGGATTATTATTAGATAATAATTATAAAAGTACATACATCATATAATTATGTCGATTTAAACATAAATTAAGCAATAGGGCTATTGCTGTTCCTGACATTTCAGTTGAGATACTTTATACTAGCTGTCAAAACATTATTCTACAATAGATTTTGTATGGCATTATGAAATTGTGACGTCACATATTTTTATAGTCAACTGACTGAATATTAAAAGGATTTTGATACGCTTCAAAATAAAATTCAAGAGATAATTTAAAACGATGGAGATTTTCTTTATAGTCAAATGCCATCAATTACCTTAACATACCTATTGAATTATTACTCTCTCGGAAGAGTTCACCCAGACTCGGCTTAAGTAAGTATGTGTATCATTATACGCAGACTTTCTGAATTAATTGAAGAAAGTAGGTAAACGAGTGTACAGTATTTCAATAAATATTAGAAGTGTACAATGTGAACTTGGCCCTTTTACATTTTTGAAAATTAATCTGGTTTAGAAGTTATAAAATTAAATGTAATGGTGCCGCTAGTTGACTCGAGTTAGCGCCTTACGCTACGTCACATTTGACGCTACGTCACGGCAGCCACGAAATGACTAACTAACTAGTTAGTCATTTCGTGTAAAATAAAAGGTGTGCAACGACCTTTACTCGTCACCAAGTGATCCCTTTGGTGCGATGGTCTCCACGAGGTACAGAATCTCCCTCATTTGGCTTTTACGAAAGAGAGAGTAAGGGTACTTTTCGTGACTGGCCGAAGTGGGGCCTAATTTTGACTAAATTTCGCATAAAAAATATTATGTTTGACATTGGAAACTTTTAAAAATCAAGTTAAGAATTATTTTCTAACTACCTGTCCTTAGATTTGTCCTTGGTTCCTTAGATTAGGCGAGTGATGCCGGCAGAGTAGAATATCATCACCCTATATCCTCCAGTGGGTGTCGTAGAAGGCAACTAATTTACCAGCAAAGGGGTATTGATCATCTTATACTCCGTCCCCCAATTCACGATGGTCAAGCGTGGTGGACTACTCTTGTGTCCCAGCAGTGGCTCAAATTATAAAGGCTGTTACGATGATGATGTCCATAGATTATATTGTATTTCCTCCTTTACTGTTTATTATTCTTCGCAATAGTATGATGTATGTTTATATTGTTTATCCTGAGTCTTGCGCCTATTTAATCTTATTACAGGGTTTCTTAGCAATAAGGCCGCCTTTTGTGCTGTCATATTGTGTATTATTATGTTCTGTAATTTTTTTTCGTTTCTGTGTGTGCAATAATAGTAGTTTATGCAACTGTCATATAATGAAGGGTATTAAAACACGAGTGTGAGTTTATGAAACGAGCGCAGCGAGTTTCATAATAGTAACGAGTGTTTTAATACCCGTGTTATATGCAGTTGCATACACTACTTTATCTACACTCATACATAAATTCAAATAAAACAACAGAAAAGACAAATGTATGGGTTAGATCCCTTTGCCTTCCCGAGTATTTAAGAAAAATAACTGTATCATAATGAGTCGAACCGGTGTTATAATGGGGTCATTATGTTACAGGTTTTTTTTTTAATTTTAATTTTGATTATCTGTATTAAAAAGTATGTCATTTTATGTTCACCTTTGATATCGTAATTCGAATATTATGACATGAGTGTAGATAAAGTATATTTGTATTGTATTGTAATGTTATTCCCTTTGTCGCTAGTCAAAATTGTTTCTACCTTGTTACGAGTTTTGAATGTGACACGTACAAGAATTGAGGACATCAATGCCCGGGTCACAAGCTATGACGAGCGACACTAGGTATTTTACAAGCTCGTTTGTAAATTCATATCAGATCGGGTAATGTGTCTGTACACAATGAGCGAACGACGCTACTACTCGGCTATGGCATGCAAATTGCCTTATTTCAAATAGTTATTTCCTTTGCTAACTTTGTTAGCACATTGATATTAAGGAGGTGGATACCTACTTAGTTTGTTTTAAAAAACGTTTTAATAAAATAAACGAAGGCTGCAAGCATTTTTTTTAAAGAATGCTCTCGATATAAACGTACATTTTCTAAGACTATTAATTACGTTATTAAGGTAACAAATTGATTGACATGTCATAAGATTAAAGACTTATTAAACTGTATAAATGGAACAATAAGATGGCACTGAAGTCGAGCTTCTGCTCATACGCATACAAACTGCCTCATTAGCTATATTTGGATCAATTTGAAATGTCGGGCTATTGATAAACGATGCCTTATTTATTAAAGAAGCAAGAACGAGTTGCATTCATAAAATGACAAAAGAGATACATAAAATAAGTATACTAAAAGTAGCGCTCGATGTGGTCGTTTTAAAAATTTCTGGGATTGATTCGACGATTTGATTTTTTTGCGTAAACACGTTGTCGATTCGACAAGACAAGTGGACAAGACGAATTACATATTGCTCTTTTGAAATGAGAGAAAACAAAGGAATTATAGGCAATATACGAGAAAACAGACGTGAGCGATTTAATTTCGAAAATCCTATTTGCTTTTTGGTTGAAATAAATTGTTCGTTTGATACTAAATCTTGTGGCTATTTTTTATTTCGTCTTTTATAGGTCAACTTAACGAATAAAAGAGTCGTCATGTCAGCCATTCTTCGCCCACGGTTCAATCATGGCCGGGCATTGTAAAATACCGCACCTACATTTTTATTACTTAATACAGTGTCTCTCGCTGATGCTAAAAGACCAATAAACGGCGGATCCGTTTAGTATTAAGACTGACAAATGTTTTCGCATCTCTCTCTAACGCACCAGGAATAAAAATGAGAGGTGATGACGATCAGTCATCATAGTGATCTCAATATAGCCTGAGATAATTAAATAGATTTTCCTCTATAAAATAATCGAGCGTAGGTAGACCGATTAGTGCACGTTTTATCACACGCCGTTTTTAATTATGTGCACTATACTATAATACTGTTGTGGTAATACGTAAATATCCTACAAACCGATATTGTGTTCTAATTACTAAATTATTTTTAAGTCATAGGTTCATAACTTAAAATTTATCTTTTTGTGTGTGTATAATAAATGTTTAGAAAAATCCCGAGTCATTCAAAAGAGGCGCGATGAAGTACCTTGTAGGTCGGAAAGGTTTTGGTGGCTAGCGCGGCGGTTTATCTCTCACACTAGCTGGAATAGAGTCGTTTGCTGGACTTTCCTCTTTTCTTTTCCTATGAAATGCAATAAATTATTGAGTATTGAGTATTTTCTTTGCTTACCGTTTGGAATTGGAATGCCAGAGGCCCTTGCTAAGTTTTATACATTTTGATATCGGCAAACATAATATCGGATAGTCAGGCAAGAGGCAAGACCGTACCGTACTTCGCAAGCTTGGGGACATCGTGGTAGCGGGTTATTGGTGAACGGAGATATTCAGCTATAGACTTGTTTTGACAAATATTACTCTTGGCTAAACAAAAATGGCTTTAATGCGACAACGTAGAGTGTTGCTCGAAGCGAAGCGAGAGCGAAGATACTTATCTTCTAATGCTTGGTTTCTATAGCTTGTCTATAGATCTACAATTTTGCTTATCGGTAGTTATTTTATTGAAACCCGTCAAGTCAACAGCTCTGATATTGGATTTGTCGTGGCCTAGAGTAACTAGGAGGTTTATGCTCGGTTTCAACAACTTATCAATCTACACTTTTGCTTCTATGCATAAGATTTTGACAGATATTGTATACAAAATTGTACCGTAACCAAGGGAAACTGTCTGTAGTTATTGAAACTCACAGAAATATTACTATTTCTGTGTTGAAACTCGTCATTAGTCCGCTAACATGACGGTGTCTTTGAAGCTGTTCGGATGTGTTGTGAAAAAATTGGATAAAGAGAGAGATACTCCCTGACACGTGTATATACGTGTCAGTACCTGGTATAGCGCGGTTACCGCTGTACACTGGATGATCACGATTTTGTCATAAGGTTCTTATAAAAAGTACATTTAAAAAATTGGAAGAGCCTACAAATTGTTTTAGTATAAATATTGTTACATAGATATTTACCTATTAAGCTTTTTTATTGTCTACAAAAAACGTTACACGTTACTCTCTGTAACCATTTTAAGAACCCATTCTTATAATTATAGACCGAGCGCTGTAATTTATATATCCGCCGATTCGTGGATGTGTTCTGTTTTTTAAATGGAGCAATTTTGACATCTCGTGTAGAGCTGTAGAACAAAATAATCTTAATTCAAAATCATAAAAAAATAACAAACCACAAAAACAAAGCAACAAAAACCATAGCAATTCATTTTATTCTTGAATTTTGGTTTAAGTACTTAATTATATAAATTTTGAAAAACTTTAAAAAACATTTTTATTGTTTTTAAATTGTTTTCGTTTGCGTTTTTTACTTATTTAAACCAGTAAGTACAAAATGTTTGGTGTACCTATTCCCTAGCTAGATACGTAAAACAATATTAAAATTATCAAATACATATAAGGTGAAACTATTTTACTATTATGTTCATTAAAGACATGAGTGATTTATAAATAAATTAAAATGAAAAATAAGATTATGTCGCGCGTGTAGCGTTCCTTTTTTTAATTCATTGTGCAATTTTTATCTTGCAATTAAAATTCTTGAAAATTACTTTACTTACATCATTACTCTTAATTTGGGTAGGTAGGTATAACAACAATTTGATTTACAAAAACCTGTCTTATTAGAACCCAATACGGTTTATTTGCCAACTGTGCTGTTTACTTAAAATTATTTTTAAAACTTGAATGTTTTTATTATTTCATTTTAGACGTTTTATCTAAAGCGTAGGTGATAAGATTACCTCCATGACTTAATATAACAGCATTTATCTGTTCAACATGTTTACTTAGGCAAAGATAAATTATATTTAGGTACTGCAGTTTTCGTGTCTGATAATAGGTGAGTAAATATCAATTGATTCACCATCAACAGCTCATATGTCACCACCGAGGAGCCTACCCCACAATAGGGGGCGATTAGGCCTTAGTCAACCACACTGGCCAAGTGCGGGTTGGCCGACTTCACACACAACCTAAGAATTTCTTCATAGGTGTGTGCAGGTTTCCTTACGAATTCACGATATTTTCCTTCACCGTAAAAGCGTCGATTAAACGTACGTATATGAATTTAAAATTTGAAAACGCATTGGTACATGGCGGGCTTCGAACCAGTGCCAGTTGGGTGACAACACCCTTACGCACTATGCCACAGATCACAGATATGTATATCAATCTATGCCACAGACGCTTTATCAATTGATTAATTTATATTAATTCAAGCAACACGTCTTAGAACATCATAATAATTAGAAATCTTAGACTAAAGTTAATCTAAGTATAATTGTTAAGGCACCTTTGAAGTCTAATATCAAAAAATAGTCATTACCTGATATGGACTGACAGAATAGAACTAGGTATTCTGTTAGAACTTTCGGGAATCTTTTACATAAAAGACTAGGTATACATACAATTAAAGTTGACAGCTTATGTGGTAGTAGGTAGTTGGCGAGACAAAGGACCCGGGTTCGATCCCCGGACCACAATAAAATAGCATTACATACAGTTTCGTAGTGGTGTTTAAGTCGGTAGCGAGTAAAAACAATACGGTGACCAATTACTAGCAGGCTCCTACCACTTTTAATTAAAAAAAATATATAGGACAATTATAATTATTTTGGAGAAAGCTCAAGTTCCCAACGTATCCAACACTATAATGCATGGTAATGCTTTTGTTTTATTTGATAAGCCCTACCGCGTTTCCACCGCAAATTATCAAGATTGCAATCCGATTTTTGATGGGAACAATGAGGGTCTGCCGTGGCAATTTTGGGAAAATGCCGTCGGTGCGTTCGATACGAGACGGGAAACGGAAACCAGCTGTGCAACGAACCGCGGTTAATGTATGGAACCGGCGTAATTGCATTTTTGGGGCTGCAGCTCTTGGAGCTAACGAATTGCGCTAACGCAAAAACTGGTGTCAGTTGTTTTCACACTAAAATTGTAATGCGAAGCGCATCGTTACGGGGAAATGGATTGAAATAAGCCAGGTGCGGGTTTTTTGTCTGAATATTGACAGCTTAGGAACCCTACACGTTGCAATTTATTTTGTTGCTAAGTTAAAACCATTCCAACGAGAACGAAAGGCAATTCGTTTGAACAATCAAGAAATGGAATTGACTGACAGTACTGCAACAGTACTGGTGCGGGCTGAGTTCTGGGGTAAAACCACGGAGTAATATATTCTTTGGGTAAAACCAATAACGTAAAAATATTTTAACTTTTTAAACGTCTTAGGGTAAAACACTCAGAGCCCCGCACCAGAAATACAATTCCTGCGCTCCTACTGTATTGAGTAGGTAACACAAGCAAATAATTTACTCGTCAATTGTGTTTGTCGATTTTATTTCCACAAATAAATACATTATTTCCACAGGTAGAACCAGTACCAGTATCGTACGGTGACAAATTGTTTTTTTTTCTTTTTCTTATTTTGCATTTTGATAGTCACATGCTTAATTGTTAACAGTATCACTATCATTCATGGCTTGACTGGAAGAGATCTCTTTTAGAGATAAGTCCGCCCTTGCAAACTGTGTATTGTAACATAAGTTTTTAATGTATTTTCAAGTGCAATAAAGAGTATTATCTAGTGTTAATAAAGAGTTAGTCTAGTGCCTTTACAGAGATTATTTCCATGACTATATTATTTCCACAGGTAGGTACCTAAACCTACCTTTACACCTTGCTTCATAGTAACTTGGTTTTATTGTCATACCTTTTTACACAATTATAAAATATTGAAAGTGCAATCTAAGAATGTAATGCAGTTTTTGCATGGTATTCGTGTTTAATGTATAGGTACTTACCTACCTATAAAAATGACATGTAGGTAGGTGGTAGACAGCTAGACCACCTAGCAACATAAAAATTTGCAAGCCTTGGCTGTAAGTTTAGTTATTAACTTATTATAAACATTGTGCTGGCATTCATTAGTAATGTAAACATGCTAGTAGGTACGTAATGAAGTAAGCAGCTTACTGAATGGGTCGCTCGGTGTTGACGACGCTTTGTATAAATATTTGGGATACCATTTACTGCGATGTGAAGTGAGTAACACGTTATTAAAAAATAATGTTAGTGCATAGAGGTTTTATACCTATCTGATATCAATACTGCCCAGGTAGGTATCAATGAAATATAATACCTGCTTATGTAGGTACTTACCTACTACAGAGACAACTTATGAGACTAATGAAAATGCAGTGAGATTATGCATTAAAAATATTAAAAATAAACAACAAAGTTGATAATTATTTAAACCATCTAGGTGCCAAGAGGTAATAAACACTTATTTACGTGTAGGTATTTATAAAATTATATTAGGTATATGTTTACTAGATACTTAAGTACCTGCCAAAAAGATTTATAATTTGGACTTTGTTGTTTGAAAATACTCGTTTCAAACATAATTGGTCGTTTGAAACAATAATTTTTGACTGTATTTTCACGTTATCGAGGGTTCATTTTCGAGTATGGTTAGGTAGGTAGGTAGGCCTACCTATACGTCGTCGACCGGTGGGTGCAACTTGCATCTTACTTATCTAAATAACTAGCCGGTTTAACAAAACTAGTCTTGGTGGGCTCTCGCCTCGTCTCCACAACTCGTTCCCTCCAATTATGCTAAGATATTTGAAATAACCAATCCGTGAGGCATTCTAAACTCTAAATACGATTATTTTGATACTATTTTAAACATTGGCATCACATCGCGGATACCCTAATTTCATAGGCGTATAGGTAGCTGCGTTTAAAAGTACGACAACTAATCTAATTGTTAAATAAAAAGCAGTTGTAAAGTTGGTTTTGTTATAAACACGAAGCTATATTGTGTACTGGTCGTAAACATTCTGTTTGCTAATGCTAAAGAATAGACTGATTTTTTTATCGTTTCAGAACTGCCTAGCTAGTGCAGTCGCACTCGCAAGTAAACAAGTTGATTGTCAGTGGGTGCCCCAAGACCGCACGTTTATATCTTTAAATTATGGTAATAGACACACCCTGGGCTTAATTTCAGATACTTTAGTAGCTAAGTAGGTACCGGTATAGATTAAATTAAGTGTAAGTAATCACAAAAAAAATAAAAACATTCGCTATAAAATAAATTTGCCGGCATAAAAAATTTAATAAAATAAATTAAATAGGAAACCGAGCCCGTTTCTAATAAGAATGCAATCTTACCTGATCCTGTCAGACACGATTTCTGGTTTTGAATTTCTCTTGGCCGGCGTGACAGAAGGTGCATGGGTCGGGCTGGCCGAGGGCTCCGAGGGTGCGGACGGCGGTGAGCAGGAGCCCGAACTGGACAAGCTGAATGCCCTGGAACGACCATCAGTTGCTGCCGGCGTTCTTCCAGATCTGGTTCGCCTGCGACGCTTCTTCTCTTCCTCAGCCCTCACAATAGCGCCTGGAGAAGCCCAATCGAGATCTTTCTTCAAATGTCCGCGACCGCATCGGCAACCGCATGCTTTGAACGCCAAGTCATAACCCTTTTTGGTCCACAGGTTCTGATGCCTCTGCCGTTCAGACCACGATCGAGCTCGGCCACAAGACTTGAGATAAGCGAGCACGCCGGCTTCCCATTGCTCGAAGCACTCTCGGTGCATGTACCGGCCGGCGGCGCACGTGTCATTGTTGCATAGCACGCGGACGGCGTCTTCAATGCGTACCGGTTCCCGGGGCCGGAGGCACTCGCCGGGGACACAGCAGCCCCGAGTGTCCTCCGCCTCTCGTTCACCGGTGGCGCCTTGCCGGCGTGGAGCCATGCCACGATCGACTTGCCAACGAAAACGAACGTGCCGCGCGGAAGTAGTGGAGCGCGTCACACGAGACACATGCTTGCCGGAGCGCGCGCGGCCGACTAATAACCGCGAGTGAACGAAAGCGAAATTTCAAGAGCGCAGCGCGTCGTCGCGCCGCCCGCCGCCGCGCCACCCGCTTGCACGCGGGGCTGACCTTGCGCCGCGCGGGGGCGCGGGGGTGCAGCGAGGGGCGGAGCGATGCCGGCACGCCGGCCGAACGGCAGTGGGGAGAAAGTGCCTAGCGAATTTTCACTTTCGCGCGGCAACGGCAGCGGCAGCGGCAACAACGGCAACCAATGCGGCAGTCGCTGCGTCGGCACTTCCATAGCGCGCGGTTAGCTACAGACTCGCAGTTTCGTCCTATCACCATCAATCATTTTTCCAGACAGAGGTAGGCACTTGGAAAGATTAGATAAGCGATGCCTACGATAAATAAACAATAATATTGACAATTCATTGCAGTCTCAGTTTTTATCAAAATAAGGATTTTTTCCATTGTAGATAACAAATTATATAATTGGTAGGTTAGATGCCCTACTATTTACCAAAAATAGTAACATTATCGGCTCTGTATCTGTAAATGTTGTATTGTTTTATGTGTGTTATTTAGGTTTGATAGCTATACCTATATGTAGTAGATATAGCTGTAATAGGGGAGAGCGGGGAAAAGGCGCCAATTAAGGAAAAACTCCAATAACTTTTATATTATTAAAATATTTTTTAGTATTTTGAATTCTGTAAACAATCCTTATCAAAAATCTTGAAACAAAAACAATAATTCGCATTTTATCTTCGTTTTAACAAAAAGTTGTTTTTACTCTCATTGCCCAAAGTCTGAGGTAATAAGAGTCAGAGAATGGAATTCATCGGGCTAACGATAACCAAAACACAAAATCTAACACTCAAACAAAAATTGTTAAACTTTCTTATCTATCAAACAAATGCTATTCATGTATAAAAAAAAATATTCCCAGAAAGATGCATAATGCAAAATGTAATGTACACATGTTTTGCAAATAAAATTCTATTCTATTCTATTTATGATTCGATGTCTTTTCTGTAAGGTGCTGTTTGATATCTTTTCTGTAATTAGTATGGAATAACAAATTCTTAAGCTACTTTACGAAGAGGTAGCTCAAGAATATATCATTCACTGTCTTAATAGCTTAATCAAAATATCAAGACATTTCATGCACATTCTCCTTTTTAAATAAAGAACTTTTTGATTTTTGAAGACACCATTGACACTTTTGAAAAGTTCTATTAAGCTTCCATGACACCTCAAATGTCATACGATATTTATTTGTTGTGAGTTACCTACCTAATCCGCATTGGGCAAGCGTGGTGGACTACTGCCTAAACCTCCTTCGATGACAAGGAGAGGCCTTGTGTCCCAGCAGTGGGTCGAGTTACAAAGGCTGTTATGATGATGAATTCATATCCCATTCTCTTGTGATCATTGCACAGTTGCAACGGGAGAAAACTTAAAAGATAATGACACAAGTAGGTACTAGATAATAGATTTAGCTAATTGATTTACATCGCCCAGTGGCTGTCATTCCCCCATTTTCCCTTTTTACACATTAAATTGGGTACCTACCTAGATAGATACCTAACACAGAAATAATCATTATTATTATTTCTGTGGTACCTAAATAAATGCATATTATTTTTTTAATTTATTTTCTAAATTTAAATAATATTTCCGCGTTTGTTTATGCAAAAATAATTCCATAATAAAGGTAAGGTAACTTAATTTCGTCAAATATTTGTATGTTTGTTTATGCAATGTTTTATTTAAATTGGTAATTACCACGTAATTACCATAAAACATAAGTATCAAGCACTGACAAATTTCGATAATTTCCCGGTAGCGTAGGTACCTAAAGTCGTATTTTTAATTAGACGAAGTCAAGTGACGTTTACTGGGTTGTCAGGTTTTGATAAAACAAAAATAGTGTTGTGACAAAGTGAATGAATGAAAAAATCGCAACTCGATATAAAATTGTTCTCGTAATGACTAATATTTATAACTATTAACGATTTTAATTATAATTCTAAATTTTATCCTTTGCTATACCCTAACAGGGTACAATGTTTTGTAAAACATAGCATTAAGACATATGGTATGCAATTATGCATTATGCAAATATAGAAATAATAACATGTATGTATGTCATTTATAAGTAAAACAACTTTTACGGATTTAACTCGCGTGTAATTAGATTTTATATTTTGTTATTATTGAAGTAAAACTTCTTTAGGCGCGACTAGGGGGTAACTCAGATTTTTCTCACGGAAGTAACGCTCAGTATTCTATAGTCTGTGTAGTTTCCGCTATTTAAAAATAGTAATTTCGATTGGTCGTAAGTATCTGTCATATTTTTTTTTTTTCAGTTAAAATTTAATCATTTCAGTGATCTACGTCAAAGAAGTTTTACTTCAATCGCGCGTAAAGGTTACACGCACACAATTTTTTTGCCCGACGTTTCGTAACACTTTTCAGCGTTCGTGGTCAGGGGATGACCGTCATCCCCTGACCACGAACGCTGAAAAGTGTTACGAAACGTCGGGCAATAATTTTATTTATAATGTGTAGTGCTTGCGCAAATCTAAGAGAACATTATGTATGTACAAAGTAGCCTAGTGAGTGGTTAGAACGCCGCGCTGCCGATATCGGGTAACGGGTTCCAATCCTAGTCGTGCCATGTTAGTAGGTACGAAAGAGTTTTCGTACTTTTCGACGACTGCGTATAGTAGGTACCTACATTTACCATTACCGAGTGCTCTAATGCTACATTTACACACTTGCCGAAGCTTCGCAAGCCTCCACAAGTACCAGGGGTGTTTGGCTGTGGTTGGCTCGGCTTGCGCCGATCTGGACTAGTGTTGGTTTCTTAACACAGATCAAAGGAAGCGTGCGGTAAGCGCTTGCGACGTGTTTACACGCTGGCGCATTTATAGCCATAAAAACTTAACAAAAACAACAAGTAAACACCGTATGCGCAGAGAAAATATTCGAGCAGTCAAACCAGAGGCTAAAAGACGCATGACACAAACAAAATGGCGACCGACGCGTCCAAATTTGTCTTATTTTTAAGATGGTAGTAAAAAAAGTGATTATAATTAAATACCAGCAGATATCGATCTACTTTTATACAGTAAAATAGAAATAGTTTCTTTTTTCGTATAGCAAGATAAGATTAAGAATGTACTCATTCATATCATCATTCATTCCTGAGAGTGAACGAAAACTGAACCCATCACTATTACATAAAAGATGGCAACATTATTTCACAAAGTGACATTAGCTGCTGTCAGTTTACTTCGTCTAATTAAAAATTCGACTTTAGTTGTTACGCTGCCGCCGCTGACGATGATAGGCTCAATTCTCGCCCAGCCCGCCTAGCATGACCACCGAAACACGATATTATATAACCATTTATCGCGTTGAACTGTCAAAAATCATTGGATATAACCGCCAACTTGAAATTTTATAGAAACCGCGCACATGTATTAAAGGCTTATACACGTTCGCAATTTCGATAAAATTTCAAGTTGGCGGTTATATCCAATGATTTTTGACAGTTCAAAGCGATAAATGGCTATATCATATCGTGTTTCGGTGGTCATGCTAGGCGGGCTGGATACTTGATTTTTTCAGTGTTTTTTCTAATTTTAAATCTTCGCGTATTCTTCCATACAAACCTTCGCGTTTATAATATTAGTAGGACTTGCATCTAACCAACATCTAACATTATTTAGTAAGGTAGATAAAGTATTAATTGTTTTACTTTTTGTAGATTGCGTAGGTATAGATAAGAGATTATTAGATTTCCTTCCTAGTAACGCTTCCAGGCGTACCTACCTATTGTGTTCGCAGGTATTGTCATCATAATTGCCACAGTGTAGATGGCTATACCCTTTTAATCTTTATTTATACCCGTATCCAATCTTTTGGGAACAATTGATTTGTAACATTTTCTAAGTATATCCTTTCCTGTTGACTGCAAGTGTACTCGAACTTTATTTTTAAGGAGCAAGAGTTCTTATAGATCCTCAGAAACATAAATGGAAGATTTTTAATGAAAGAGTCTCTGTGTCATTTACGCTCTCCAGGCCGATACAATACCAGGCAGACCTGAGGGCGCCTATAATGAATGACTCGTGCCTCGGGCGAGAAAAAGCTCAGGTGATTAATCTGTACTTTACTTAAGCGAGAATAGCACGATGTGTGTAGACCGGATTTTAGCGGCCTAACTTTGCAAGTATGGACTATGGATTGAGGGTATTGCGTGTGTGGACGAGATAGGAATTGCCCTTTACTTATTATGATCTGAGGAATTGCCTATTAGCGCTTATAATGATGGCGTTTTGGTCGAACAGCGAGCATCCTTCGTCTGCGAAACGCTGGGTTGGGTCGACTCATCTGGTATAGTGTAGTCTCACTTTTTTATTGGTCTGAGAGTGTAGTCTAACGATTTATTTGATAGTTATGCTACAAAGTACTTGTATATGTCACCAAAAATTTATATCTGTGAACAGCACGCATCCTTCGTCTGCGAAACGCTGGATTGGGTCGACTCATCTGATTATAGTGTAGTCTGGCGATTTATTTGATAGTTATGCTACTAAGTACTTGGATATGTCACCAAAAATGTTTCAACTCGATTTTCCACCGTGCATCAAAAGGCACGTTAAGCTGGTGGTCCTGGAAGCTTGAAAGATAAAGTAGTTAGTCTTAAAAAAAAGTCACGTCAGAGGCTAGGAATGGCGTCTTTTAAATCTCTGACAGCAGGCTAACCTATAAAAGGTTAACCGAATTATTTATTTAATATTCAATTTGGCGAAGCAAAATTTTATCTATAACTTAATAGATTTTTAATCGAATATCAATCGCACACTAAAAGGCAATTATATTGTTTCGTATTATAGATTTAGATATTGGCATACGGCGACGTGACTAAAGCAGAGTACTAATAATGTACTACGTGAATTGGATCACATTATCGCTTTTATAAATAAGCACTCGTACGCTTTGTCACCCATACCGTAAACTCTGAACACGAAATCTGCAATTAACCTGCCAGTTACCAGGTGCGCCATTACACGCTGTCCAATAAAATATTAAAATAAATAGAAAAATAAAAAAAATACAAAATAAAAAAAAATAAAGAGGTAAGAGGTCCTCTTATTTATGTATGTAAAGTTTTCATATTTATTTATTTAACGAAGCAAACTGGAGGGCGTCCATTGACGCCCTTCTTGTAGTTGAGAGGTGCGTCCTATCCACAAATATATCAATCTAAGGAGATCGGTTGAATCGCCGAGTTCATAGTAAGACCGAGTGTCGCGATCAGTTGAGCATGCCGTAATATACGCACAGCCGCAAAGGAGATCGGTCAAATCGCTGAGTTACGTATTCACTTGACTTTATCGGAAGGCGAAGTGGCGGCAATGTATGCCCACAGGGCATACACTTGTCACAAGTTAAACGCCGGCTTGGCCTATCTCCTTGTATTATTAAATCTGTGGTCCTACCCTACCTGCTATACGGAACCGAGACGTGAACACTCCAGGACGATTAAGCCAAAGTCACTGTGATTAAGCTATAAAGCGGGCTATGCTCGGACTTTCTCTATAAATCTAAAGGATTGAATCAGAAATAAGATGATCCAGCAGAGAACTAGCGCCAGAGGATTTCAACTGAATTGGTTGGTCATATATGCCGCAATCGACAACCGTATGGACCTGTTCTTGAGCAGACTGCGTCTTGGCAAATGTAGTGTGGGACAAATCTGTGTGTGGGACGCTCTTGGACTAGATGGAGCGACGGTATAGTGGCTTTATAGTAGCGGTTGGAAAACCAGAGATGAAGATTAAGCACAGACAGTGGCGTACCATAGTTAATAGGCTTGATTAAAATCTATAGGTATTGGTTATTAGATTATTGGTTAATATTAACTTTGAAGATCCACCTCTACATAAGCACAAATTTTCTGAACTTATGGGTTGTGGGTACAATTAAACCATGATTTTTTTCATACCTTACACCTATATTCGTAACCTCAATAGATCTTTGTTTATTATACTCCATCATATAGAAAAGACATCCGCTCGCATTTAATCGCCTTTATTTCCCATAGTTGAGTTCACCCCAAGAAATCGAGCAGGTAAATCAAACGGCATTCATTGGAGTCGTTTGTTCTCCAAGTGCGCACGTGTTATGAGGGACATGTTTAAAAGGTCTTTCCTCAAACCGGTTCAAGGATGTAAGGAGTGGAATCGCTGGTGGCGCAACGTGCGACCCAATTCTAAAACATAATGAATGTCCAGGTGATAGGTGCATAGTGAGGGGAGTAACACGTGTTAGCTGAAGGTCCGAATTTCTTAACAAATTTAAAACATCCCGAATTTATCAATAGAACCGTCGCACTTTGAAATAAGAACCAAAGTTTAGTGACAAATGATGCTACAACTGAACGATAATTTGGCAACACAACTGCGCGTTACAGTGGATTTATAATGCCTTTTGTGAGGTTCAACATCTGTGTGACCTCTCAATAGGTTAGCTATTGAAATTTTGTATTGAAAATGCATGTGAATGTTAAATTTGGTGTGTACAGAGGGAGAGGTAAACAATATAATCACTGGCATGGAAAAGTTTTCTTAGTGATTTATCTCTAAACAAACATTCTAAGTATAATTTGTGTATTAAATCTGAATTCTTTAATGCTTAAAGGTAAATATGGGATTTTTTTACGGGTTTCGCCCACGCTCTTGACCACGGAACATAAAACCACAACACCATACAGAAAATGAGAATATACTATAGAATACTTGGATAAGCAGAAAGTAGGTAGGTACCTACCTACCTAAATTTAACCGCCTCCTTGGTCGTGGGTTTCATCCCAAAGGAGTACTTTGTACCTACCTACCTACTCGGTTTGTTTGGTGGTAAGACTTTTATCAACTCCGCCTGGCTACTGGCTAGCAATGGCCATCTAATCCAAAATCCAAAATCTGTCATCATCATCATCACTAACAGCTCATATAATGTTCCCACGGATGAGGCTCGAGCCTACCCCACAGTGTTGATTAGGCCTTAGGCAACCACGCTGGTCAAGTGCAGTGCGGGTTGGTCGACTTCACATACAACCTAAAAAAGCGTCGAATAAACGTACGAATTCAAAATTTGAAAACACATTGGTAGGTACTTGACTAGGGTTACCATTTAGAAATTCGAAAAGTCCTGACAAAATGCCTGACAGTTCAAAAAAGTCCGGAGATTTTAACCACAAAATGCAAACATCAGGTAAGTAGGTACGTACCTATACGCACTTCGTAAAAGTAGGATGGACATGGATGGTAATAGCTAGCAGTCGCTTTTAGATGAGTGAGACATTAATAAAGTTCAATAACTTACTTATGTAAGTTTTATTACTCGTATTCCATCTAAAACAAAAAATCCGTACAAACTAGAGCCCGGACAAAGTCCGGACTAATCCGGACGGATGGTAACCCTATACGTGGCTGGGTTCGAACCGGTGCCTCCCGGGTTGGGGACAACGCCCTTATGCACTACGCCACCGACGCTTCTTCTTACGCCACCGATGCTATGACGACGACCAAAATCTGTCGCTATAGCGGTAATAATAATGTTAACAGCTTACCTATTGTGTTCCGACAATTACCTAGTGATAAGGGTTCTAAATAAAGTTCGTTTAAATCTTAGGACTTATCGTCAATTAGACGCCATCAGCCCGCCTAGCATGACCACCGATACACGATATGATATAGCCATTTATCGCGTTGAACTTTCAAAAAATATTGGAAATAATCGCAATCTCGAAAATTTATCGAAACAACGAACATGTAGAAGCCTTATACATGTTCGCAGTTTCGATAAAGTTTCAAGTTGGCTGTTATATCCAATGATTTTTGACCGTTCAACCAACTAATCCGTTGCGTTCAACGTGATAAATGGCTATATCATATCGTGTTTCAATGGTCATGCTAGGCGGGCTGGTGAGATGAAGCAAGAACTATGTAAGACTCAAGGTAAAGGCGTTCCCTTCATACCTACTAAACATCCTCCCCGGCCTGACCTCCAGTGCGCTATTGTGGGACGGCTCGGGATCTGCGCACGTGAGCGCAACTACACCGAGACCGTCCCCACGCTGCCGTCTAGGCAGTCCTTGCACCAATTGGTGGCCAGCAGCCACTCCTCCACCGACGGCTGCTCGACCTGGCGCGTCCTCCTGACGAGGACACCGGGAGCAGCCCTCGGACCGCACCCGGGGGACTTCGGGCGCGGTCGTGGCCCTGAAAAGCGCCGTCCGGAACTAGCCATGGTGGGAAAACAAAAACAACTCGACGAAGGCATGTGACTTCGATAACAACACCAAAAGTTACACACCTGCCGAGAAAGATTCCCCACCACGTTACCAGGGTCCGCCACGAGGAGGCTTCCGGGCGTGGGCCTCAGGCACGGAGCACTAAACCACTTAGTGCTCCGTGGCTCCAGGCTATACCTACCTAGGTACTTACGTACCTAGTAGGTAAATTCATCTAACTAAACGACTTCAAAAATGAACATTAAGGGAATATTAGAGTACTTATTGTGGTACCTACTTATATTACCTAGTAAGTACCTACATATAGGTACTTTACTTTTTTTACCTACATATAGGTAGGTACTTACTAAAAACGTCTGCAGTTGCGCAGTTTTACATAAAGCCCCCATTCCTTTGCATTCAAAGCGGATGCGAGTAAAAAAGTCATAACATTGGCCAAGATAAGTGGGAGAATTCGTGTTTGTAATAGGGCCCCGTGTTATAAAAGCAATATAATTAGCCCTATAACAATATTTTTATTATTTTTAATTTTAATGTATTAGGTACTTAATTTATTTTGAGAACGGTGGATCACTTCCTCTGATAGGATATACTAATTGATCAATTATGCAATCAAAAGAATAAATTGTTAATTAGAAATTGTTTGCTCTCAAGAATAACCAATATACTTTTACAAAAATAAATTTTAAGAAAGTTAGGTACCTACCTAGGTAGGTATCTATTGTCCGCGGCTTCGGCTAGCGCTCATGTTGACATAACCTTTATTGCAATAGGTTTGAAAGAGTAGGTAAACAAACTACCTAAGTGATTTAGGTTTTTATATTAGATATGATGTAGGTACTGGCAAAAGATACTGATAACACTGATGATGAGAAGAAAAATAAAACACTTGTTGCGACACCGCGGAATATAACAAGTGCCTCCAATCACGTGACGTAGGTAATTTTATTTTTTTAATAATTTTGTTCCGTTGATGTAATTCGCTGCTACGAATCCTTTCCTTCCTTCAAGGGCCTTCTCATCCGTGGGTGTTGTAAAAGCCAACTGAGGGAGTTTCTGAACCGAATACAGACCTACACAGAAAGGGATGACTCGCGCGGTGGCGAGAAATAACACACAACAGCTTACCCGAGGGGGTTGATGTCAGAAAGGCGGCTGGCCATAAAACGATGCCAAAATATATAGTAGTATGGTATGTTGAACCAACCACATACCTATAAAAAGGCAGCAGGGTAGGATGACGAGAAGGTACTATTTATGTCTCTAAACGTAAGTAGGTACCTACCTAAGTATTTTTAATGCTACTGCTCCACCTGCGCTGTAACGCGTTACTTTACCTACACGTATAGGCATCACGTACCTACCTACAATGTGACCAACATTTTAACATAGTAGGTAATTTAATTTAGCATTTAGCATTACTAATGGCATTAGAGCGATAGCTCGGGTTAATTTATTTTGTCATATCATAGGGTTTTAGCTCAATATCTTGGTTTTAGCGCGTACCTTAGCAGTGTAGCCAAACCAAGCGCATTAACGAGTAGCTAGTTGGCACAGTAGCATACGAGGGCAGGCACACCTCAAAACACAATTAAAATTTCAATAACATCCAAACACATGACAACAAAGATTTATCAAGGCCATTTCGTATGATGATTACTTATTTCCGCTACGGAACCCCGAAGCAAGCCCCTTTTTATTTGACCCACATCTAAGGGCTGATTGTCGTGTTATAAATTATTTAATTATTACTTTTATAGGTCAGCGCATAATGCCGGCAGGTGCATCAACACATAACAGCTGCTCAGACTCAAGGTCTAAAGAATTAATAATATTTTTTTGTGTTTTTATTGTGGACAGGATGTGCGGAGAAACAAAAATGGACATAGCTAGGAACCGAACAGAAGGACTGAGAATGCAAGTGAAAAGTCTTACACCCGTATTAAAGACAAGTAAAAGTAGGTACTTACATAGGTCTCGGTCCGTCTTTAATTCATTATTATTATTTTTATACTGATAAGTATTTGTTTTTCTGTTAACCAATAAATGCTTTCTTTCTTTCTTTTTCCTTTTTATAGGTAGGTACTTGAGTACCTACTTATAAGTAATTTTACTCAAAGAACTAATTTTAAGAATTGACAATAACTTAGTTTGGAAATTACTTAACAATAAGTAATTAGATATGTCCTACCTACTTCTTTATAAATACTGATGTTTTACAGTAGATATTATCTAAAGCCAGCATCAGTGGCGTAGTGCGTAAGAGCGTCGTCTCCCACCCGGGAGGCACTGGTTCGATCCCCGCCACGTACCTAACAATGTGTTTTCATGTGTTGTGTGAATTCATATAGGTACATGTACGTTTAATCGACGCTTTTACGGTGAAGGAAAACATCGTAAGGAAACCTGCACACACCTATGAAGAAATTCTTAGGTTGTGTGTGAAGTCGACCAACCCGCACTTGGCCAGCGTGGCCGCACTAAGCCCAACTCGCTTATGATGGGATAGGCTCGAGCCCCTCGGTGGGGACATTATATGAGCTGTTGATGATGATGACAGAGATATTATAGTGTATAGATGGTTATATCTGTTTATTTCACAAATCTCGTTTCTATTCACAGAACTACAAATAAGAAATTTAATTATTTTAACACAAGTAACAAAGTTTAAAATTGCTTAAAAAATGTCCTTGGTGTTCAGCAGTACTGGCAGTACCCACATACCTATTTACGCAGTTGCGAAACGAGAAGGGTCCTTTTTGTTTTGTTTTTTCGTACTCGCGTTAATGTTTTTTGTTCCACTACTCAAGTTTACTTACGTAGAATGAGGCGACTAACTGTCTGTCTGTTATCGATAGTTATCTCCCCTTGTCTAGCATAAGTCTATGCGAGTCGTTTTGTGACATTTTAATATCGATAATTATTGTTAATTTATTTATGGATTTTAAGAAATTGAGAGGTTTTATATTAGTAACAATAGTGTTTCTACTTTTAAGATATCTAATTTAAATACCGAACGAATTAATTTACCCTCGAAAAATAAATCAACTTCCCATGGATTGGAGATTAGAGTTAGATTATGTAATGTAGGTAGGTAGGTAGGTATCTACTATTGTTACAGAATATCTAGTCAATTTAGCTTCGCACTAAGTTGACAATAAAGAGTGTTTTTCTATGATAACTGGCAGCTCATGAATTCGAAGTGAGCTCCGAAGTCTTGCAATACCTATCACGATTTTGGCGCATAGATAGGTACCTACTTTTTGGTACGAAACAAGATATGCCTAATATTTAAAGTAAAGGATTTTTTCCTAATGCTAACATCAAAGATCTTCTCTAGACTTTCTCCCCTGATCTTCGCTAAATACACCACTGTAATAGACTTTATTTCAATGCTTTACTCATTGCCTTCATCTGAGGGTAAGTGAAGGTCTAATGGAGAAGAGTGCCTGGAATCCTAAATCAGGGGGTCATTGGATATAGATATGGATATAGATTATTGAAGAATAATACTAATATTGTTAAATAATAATAGAGAATAGTATCTAAATGTAAATGAAGATATCCAACAATTAGTGTTATGGCGGAAAACTTTGATAAGATGGCGACATAATTTTCACAAGGATGATTTAATCTATGCTTATGCTTACACTAGTCTATACTCTATATTTATATGACGCCGTCGTGGTGGAGTGGTCAGTATAGCTGGCTACACATCAAGCGGTCCTGGTTCGAATCCTGGTAGCGGCAAATGTTTGTGTGACGAACACGAATGTTTGTTTGCGAGTCATGGTTGTTTATATATTTATTTAAGTTTATTTATAATAAAATATTTTTAGCAAAAAAATAGGAAAACCGACTTCAATGCGTACAAATTTAAACTAAAAAGTAAGAAATAAATAATATTTTTATGAAGTAGTTGAAAAGATCGTCATAGAAAACCAAGGAAAGTATTGATACACATTTATAATTCTTTATTTATAATTCATACTCCGATATATTTGGAGCCGGTGCCAGCTAGCCAAGGAGGATAGTGTTTGCAATTTTCGAACTTCACGGAGCGGCGGATTATTTCTCATCTTTATTATGCATTCATTATTATGTATAGTTAATGGATTAATCAAGTTCGTATCTATTAGGTAAGTTTATTTTGCTTAGGCTGGCACCGACTCCAAATATATCGGAGTATGAATTATAAATAAAGAATTATAAATGTGTATCAATACTTTCCTTGGTTTTCTATGACGATCTTTTCAACTACTTCATAAAAATATTATTTATTTCTTACTTTTTAGTTTAAATTTGTACGCATTGAAGTCGGTTTTCCTATTTTTTTGCTAAAAATATTTTATTTTATTATTTTTAGTGGAAATCACTACATAGTATAAAACAAAGTCGCTGTCCGCCGTCTGTCTGTCCCTTTGTATGCTTAGATCTTTAAAACTACGCAACGGATTGTGATGCGGTTTTTTTTAATAGAGTGATTCTTAAGGAAGGTTTATATGTATAATACATGCATATTCACATAAGCATTGCACCCGTGCGAAGCCGGGACGGGTCGCTAATTAAGTATATTTTATTGAAAATGGATAGGCCTACTGGACAAATGGATAGACGCTCATTAAAACTTAACGGAAACGTAAATAATTTTTTTTTTGTTTAAAATGATTTGTTTATAAAGGATCGAATTTATATCGATACAATTTATACGGGCCATCTCTGATCTTGACGTACCTAAAAAAAGAATCACTAAAATCGAGTCGTAATACTCATAATTGACGGAGTATCAGGTAACAAACACAAATAAACAGTCGGATAGAGAACTTCCTCTTTTTTTAAGTCGGTTAACAAATTATATCACGTCTCAGACCTATAGCTCATTACAAATGCCTACCATTCATTCAGAATGAATGGTATAGTTTTAATGGTAAGTTAATGAACTATTAAGTTCATAAATTAATTTGTCATAGTTTATGTGTTGACTATTGGACCTACTAACCAAAATTTCAATATTGCATATAAGGTATTAGCAAGTACAAAAAAAAATTGACACTATTTTTGTGTTCGTGGACGATATTATTGTTTCATCCCCAATGAAATTATCATTTCAACAAAAAAGTAATGAACCAATTTTGGTATAATTTATACGGGACCACCTTTGAGGTATGATCTTCCTAACGTAAAAAGAATCATCAAAATCGATTCATTATTGACGGAGTAATCGCGGAACATACATACAAAAAAAAAAAAAAAAAAAAAAAAAAAACATACAGTCGAATAGAGAACCTCCTCCTTTTTTTGTTTGAAGTCGGTTAAAAATATCTAAAATTATTATGTATATTAAAAAAAAAAAAAAAAAAGGTCCGTTATCTAGTATCCGTAACACAAGTTCTTAATGATACTTACTTCGGGCTAGATAATTGGTGTGAGCGTGAAATATAAAAAAAAATATACTAATCTATATCTAAACTATATGATGTATGATTTTATTGGTATCTTCACAAATGACGAACTTCTATACAAACTGTCTACCCTTATTTCAACCACTTCAAGCCTTTTTCACATTTAAGGTAGCCTATGTCCTTTCCCAACGTCAAATCAATATTTTAACTAAATATGATCAAAAACAGTCCAGTAGTTTTTATATTTATCGGTTACAAACATACAAATCTTTCCAATTATAAATCGACCGTGAGATCGATATAGGTACCTACTTGCTGCCCAAAGTAAACTATTTCACGCGGACGAAATCACGAGCTTAACCTTAACTTAGTCCTGCATAAGTCCTGCATTTACTCCACGCTTATCCCAAAATTTTTAAAAAATGAAACTATCCATACCCTTGTAAGCAAGGACGTGCCACTAGTATAAATATGTCAAGTATAAAATCATCAAAATAGCATCCCTACTGAGACTAGAAAATACCACTAAAACTATTTGTCATTATAGGTAGGTAATTTCGTAATAAATTTTGCGTATTCCATAAAACGGCCCATATGATCAAAAGGCTTAAAATTACATTTTCTTCAACTCTGTATTGAGTTCATAATGGATAATTTGGATCATCGTGTTCTTTATTACGGCGGCATTATTATTATTTTCTACACCATTCATACCGTATCATTTCGATGCCGAGACTCGAGCACTTTTTTAGTTCAAATTATCATCGTTCACACCTTCCATTGGCTCTAAAGTGCACTGGATTACATTTGCACTTTTATCTTAGACAAACTTTGCAGTTGTGTTAAAAATTACTACCTATGTACGTGGGATCAAAATATTGTTCTCAATTGTATTATCACTAATATCGTATTAACATAGAAACTGTAATTACGTTGGTACCTATTGTAATAATTTATAACTACTGCAATAACTTTTAGTTTTAAAAAAACTAGGACGTTAAAGTTTACTTACCCGGACTGCTGAAATGATTTTGAATGTAACAAACAACGCTCTTGGTTGTTGTGTTTTTTTGCGTTAGATTGTTACTTTTTACTTTCTCCTATAAAATCTTGTAATCGTCAAAAAATACGACCTCGAGATTTTGACGGATTTACCCGTTTTGGACCTCCTGAGTCCAAAAATACCGTTAGCACGATAACTCGAGTATGCTTTTATCAACTTTTGAGTCGTTTCCGGTACCTATACGGGAAAGTCAAGGGAAGACCATTCCCGATTTTTTGGTTTGCTTCCTTTATGTAGGTGACAAGCTGTCACTATTGGAGGCACTACAGTCTACATGATCCATACTGCCAGATGTGGCTTTAACAAAATGTTACCTAAGGCTCTGGGCTCTGCTCTCTGAGTAAGTTTTAATAACAAATTCATTTGCGTGAGTATTATGTAAAAAGTTATTTTTTACGATAGCTTAGAATAATTTCAGTATCAAAGTAATCATAGTTATCTTTTAATATTAATAAAATGATGACAAACATAATTTAAAACAAACACCTATCAATCCAGTTGAACCACTTAGGTATAAACTGTTCTTGCTTATTGATTGAGGCAATGATGAATGAACAGCCGATCAAGGGCGGATCCAGGGGGGGGGTCATGGGGGTCATGACCCCCCCCCTGGGCTCGGCCAGGACCTAGGTGGACCACTAATTAAAATAATGTTTTTATATATTTTTTTTTTTTATTAATAAAGTACTTTCAATATTTAAAAAATTTAATATAATATTTTGACGACGAACGCATTATTCGGGAAAATATGAATTTACCGCGCCACCCGCCATGGCCGCCACCTTCGTGTTTTTCTTGATCTGAGGTTTTTCGCCATATAGGTTTCGAGACGTGGTTTCTACGAACGTCTAGCTCACAGAACATAGATAATCTATGTTCTGTGGTCTAGCTAGACCTAACCACAACCGGTACGACTAAACTTTAGTAATAAAGTAATAAGTTAAAATACTTTAAAATTCCAATATGTAATAGTGTTCTTAAAAATTGTTGCCGCAAATGCACGTCTTATCGATTTTCATCCATTCGCTTTAATGCCAAACTTTCTGATCCATGCAGGACGACAGATCTCACAAGATGCTTTTATAGATTTTGCCCTTTAAATCAAGGGGAGTGACATCATCATTTCAGCCCAGAGACGCCCACTGTTGGACAATTGGAAATAGACGTCCCCCAAGGATCTCCAAACTGGTTGGTCCTGCGCTGCTCGTATCCAGCGGCTTCCCGCGACCTTTACCAGATCGTCGGTCCACCTTGTTTGGCTTTTTTTTGCTGTCAGGGAGATCAAATGCATTTACGCATCGTGCCTGCGGGGTGGTGCCAACCGCAGGGGATATGTGACACTCGAGGTAAAGGCGTTCCCTCCATACCCACTAAACATCCTCCGTCCGTCCATCCTCCATCCGGCCTGACCTCCAGTGCGCTATTGCGGGACCGATCAGGATCTGCGCAACTGCAACTGCTGCTGTGAGCGCAACTAGACCCTCCCAACGCTGCCCGTCTAGGCACTCCTTGTGCACCAAGCAGCAGCCCACAGGGGCTACCGACTACCCCTGTGGGCCGCTGGCCAACGTCGGCCTTATAGGCCGCCCCCTCACCAACGGCTGCTCGCCCTGGCGCGTCCTCCTGACGAGGACATCGGGAGCAGCCATGGGACCGCGGACCGCACCCTGGGGACTTCGGGCGCGGTCGTGGCCCTGAAAAGGGCTGTCCGGAAGTAGCCGTAGTGGAAAAACAAAAACAACTCGACGATGGCATGTGACTTCGAATGCCAAGGGACACTTGACATCAAAAGCTACACACCCGCCAAAAGAATCTTTACCACGTTACCAGGGTCCGCCACGCGGAGGCTTCCGGACTACTAACACTGCGTTTTCCAGTACGTGGTCGCCACTCGAGGACCTTTCCGCCCCAACGGCCGTCAGTTCTCCTCGCAATGTGACTTCTTTTGGGCTATGTCGGTGACCTTGATTCTCCTGCGGACCTCTTCATTTCTGATATGATCAAGCAGGAAACTCCAAGCATAGCCATGGATACGACAGAAAAGCTCTGGGCCAAATTTTAGTCCTCGAGTCCCAACCCTTGCTGGCTTATTGACCTTTTCGATACCGATGACCCACTCTTACGGCTCAGACCAATATTTTTTTTTATTGGTCTGAGTTACCATAAGTAACCGGATTACCGGAACGGTGTTGTGCCCAGTCCACCCTTTTAATCAGTTCCACGGTACTTCTTGTGGAAGTTAAACTCTGGAAGCAAGACATCTGATGTCATTGCGAACACTTTTTGGTGTAAAGAAATAAGTGTGAAATAAGTGTTTATCGTGCAAATCTAGAATTTAATAGAAAAGAAAAAAATATTCCTATTTTTACAATTTTTATTGACTTTTAACTCAAACCCGAAAAAACCGATTTAGCCGGTTTTTTTTAAATGAAAATCGGAAAAACTGTTTTTACAAAATTGTCCTATTTTTAAAACCTACTTTTTACCTGTATCTATTTTTATCAAAATTAAATTATAACTTCTTGTGACTTGACCACGACGTGACCCCCCCCCCTGGCGCCAAAGCTGAATCCGCCCTTGCAGCCGATCTACGTTATAAACTATGAAAAACAATTAAACAAGTGCTCGGCTTTCTGACATTAAATTTATTACGATCAATGCTGTACGAGCTCCGATGCAATTTGCTCGCATCAACATAATTCGATATTCATGACGCGTTAGCTATAGGCATCCTGTAAACTGGTGGACCTTGATCTTACAAAGGGACCCTCCTCAAACCAACCGAGCTAACCTTGAGTTATTTTTAACCCAAGCCTGTATTCGAATCCCGTCAGGCGACTCTTCCGAGTATTACATAATGCGAAATTATAGTTTTCTTTTTAGTCGCCATCTTGGAGACCGTGTGGGCCCGTCGTTTTGCTCTTATACGCTTTGTTTTGGCGCGCATATATTTTATTTCATTTCACCGAATCGTAAAAGGAAGAGGCAATGAAGGGTTAGCGTTTTTGTACTCTGTGGATTATTTATGACCCGGAATAATGGTGTTTCGCGGTGAAACGTTTTGAACATCTGCGTCGACTGTTTCCGAAAATTGTATGCCGAAATTTTATCGTAATTGATGTTTAAAAAAGTATATATTTTTGGGAAAGGAAATGGTCACGGCGAAGTCTTCGTGTAATATGACTATAGCCAGCTTGCAAATGATGTAAGCGATTTTAGCAACAGCGTACCTAACATCAATTAAAACAATAACACTCACAACAAATAAAAGTGTTGTGGCTACATTTCTTATCAATAAAACGAGGAAGTATGAAATACCAGTACTCTACTTGATGTGGGTAATCTATAAATAGTTTTTAATCAACACGCTAGTATGAACTTGTTTTGAAGTAATATTTATTAAAAGCACTGGACTATCAGAATCAGAATGATTCAACAGAATACCGTTCAAACAGTTGTGTTTTGGTCTCTCAGTGGGGACAGGGTTCTCTTAGGCGTTAGATATCATTCCACGGGTTCACCGTGCGGGTGTCGTGTCCATCGCGTTGCAGAGACGGCGCCAGGCCAGGAGTGATGCCTCAGAGATGTGACCCAGATCCTCATGTATCGGCGGTCACCTTCACCACAAAAAGACAAGAAACAAAAAAAGTATCATTGAAGTATAATTGTGCCTTAAGCATAATCTTAATTACTTTCGTAAAGCTTGGCTACTCGAAATGACATACCAAGTACGACTGAGTCGTGTACATATTAATTTCAGTTAACTCACCAATCGTCTTTATTAAGATTTAATGTATGTTCCTCGGATTACGGAATCTGGTTTCTCAACTCGTGCATTTGAGAGTCAATGGCTAATTACAGCTGCGTGCCGATTTTAAGTGGACTATTAAGGCGCTTTGACTAACGTCGAATAGGTGAGTGTAGTCAGCAATAGGCCAGGCCAAACGAGTCACTTTGAAATTGGTTCTTCTGGCAAAGTAGAGTAGGAGCCAGTAGTCAAATATGGAATAGAATATTTTAAGGGGTATTGATCACCTTATACTTCGTCCACCAATCCACATTGGGCAAACGTGGTGGACTACTGCCTAAACCTCTTTCGATGACAGGAGAGGTCAGCAGTGGGTCCAATTATAAAGGGTTAATTTTGCCGTATGCGTGTGCCGCTGTATGGTGGTACAAACATTATTAGAGGTACAAATATGATTCCATATAGGTATAGCTTATGATATATCCCGGCCAGACTTTTAGTTCGTTTTTCATGAATAACTTATGTCGGTTTGTGGTTAAATTTAGACAATTGATAACTTGCCATATTCATATCTTCGCCTGGTCGTAAAAATAACCATTATTTTCTGATGGTACTCATGACAAAAGTAAAATTTCGTGGGGTACCTATATCATTAGGACTGAATTAAGCCAAAACATGTAGGTGGTGATTTACTCCTTGTTTCTGCGAGTTCAATATAGGATAATAATTTTAGAAATTCAGGCTGTGGTTTATATTTGAGAAGCCGCAAACTTGTTTGCCTCGCTTGTGGTAAAAAAAATTGTTAACTAATCGCTACAGCTGACGTCGGTTTTTGCCAAGGAAGTTTGAAATTAACTTAGAAATCTAATGCTTTAATTTTTGATACATTCAGTAAGCTGAGTGTTATAAGTTAAAGCTACCTTTAATAGCTATAAACTGTGTACAAGAATGAAACTCATCCGCCCGTAAACGTTGTTATTCTTATTGATTTTAGGCGCACACTCGATTATTAGATAACATTATGAGGTAACACTTGATGAATTTGTAAACAAAAAAATAAAAATTGGTCCTCAATATAAAATTCACTGTGAAAATAATTTCTAAGCAAGGGGAAGAAATATTTCATCAGAATTATTTCTGGTTTACCTAATACTCATTGGGAACCTTGTTCATCAACAAGCAAGTAGTAAATATAGTTGAATACTCTTGACTTAAACCTGCTTATATTGTCTTGTTATAATGCACAAAACCCGCTCAATAAAGTGACCAATTTTAGCGGCAGCCCATTTTGTGAGTAAACTTCGTTTACATAGGTACAATGATTCAGTAAATAAAAAATCGGGAGTGGTCTCCCCTAGACTTTCTCGTGTACCGGAAACGACTCAAAAGTTGATAGAAACCTTATATTTTGATGTCATATATGCATGTTAAATTTTGGTCACCCATCCTAGTACCGACCACGCACTTGGTTGCTTAACTTTCGTGATCGACGCCTCAAAAGTTGATAGAAATCTTATATTTTGATGTTATACATGCATGTTGAAATAATTTTTGGACTCAGGGAGGTACAAAACGTGTAAATCCGACAAAATCGCGAGGTCTAATTTTTTGACGATTACAAGACTTCCTCTATACTACGTGAAAGTAAAAAGGTGGTTTCCTAGCGAAACTGGTTGCGGAGTTATTGAAAAATTTGTCTGATTTAGCAGTAATAAAATGAAATCAATTTCTCTTTGCTTAAGTCCCACTTTTATTTGCAACATCTGACTAACGATGCTAACAGCTACAAAAGAAGCTAAGTGCGAACATTGCACATACGCAGCATAGTCGGTCCTTAAATTGCACTATCTTTAAATTTCTCCCAACACCCCGCTATTTTCACGCTAGCTTGCGTACATCCCTTTTATTCTCTTGTTTGTTCACTAAAAGAAATTGGAAACCTTACAAAAAGACACTTCGGGAATACATGAAACCCGCTAAACTCGTTTTTTTGAATTCACCGCCTCTTTTCGGGCATCTTGTAATGCAACTGGCAAAACTGGTATGTATCGAACGATTTTCTTTTATTAATCGCTCATGTATGTGCACATATAACTTTGTTTATTTTATAACGAACCTTATCAAGGTCATCTTTTGCTCTTTCTGTAATAGGTTTCTCGTGTTCCGATAGTGTTTATCCTGATTTAAAGTTAGTAAAAAATTAAGATAACTTGATAATATTGCGAATACAAACTACCAGTTTGCGTGATTTATTATATTGGGCGGGGCGGTTACTTAAATTGAAATATTGAAATCTGTGTTCCTTGTGACAACTACAAGTAGGTACAGTGTAAAAACTAAATATTTTGTATTTAATTACTGTTGGGTAGATATTGCTTACTAGATTGATATGGTTTTGATATATTTAAGACAGAAAAATCTTTTCTTGAATTCAAATGAATAATGAAATACATACAGAACAACAGAATAGGTACCATTTGGCTAGTCCTGCTATTGCTGTCGAAAGATAGTCATCGTAGGAAACGAGTTTGTGGGGATTGTAATATAATGGTACAGTATACTGTGGTAATGGCGACTAAACTCTTAAGCGTATAAACTCGGATACTAGGCTAACCGCACTGATAAAATTGACTATGTCAAACTAATAGATAAATTACATTAAATTAAAATTATTTATTTCGGGCGACATAAGTCCATGGTGTTACTAAGAGCTTAAGGACTGTGTTAGTATTTTATTTTTTAAAGAGATATTGTGCGTTGTATTTATCATTTGGCCAATCTGTGGACAATTCCCGCTATTGGATATCTCCAATGAACTTGACTATGTCTTAACTTGACTGCTCAATGATATAGATATTGTTACAAAACCAAAACATGAATCTATCTTGATCTAATAACAAGAAACTAAGGGTAATTTATGTATGTACCCTAGGCAAAGTCAATCAGGTGATCTTGAACAACGGAGACCAATTTCCTTGCAGCAACTCAACCAACAGTGGGCATCTCGCGGCTGAAATTACGATGATGATGAATTCATCCTTTAGTCGCAGAAATGTCTCTCTTCTTTGGTGACATTTATCACATTATGTGAGCGTGATGGATGTAATTTAACGGAAGTATCACAAAGATAAAGAGTTGTTTTTTATAAAAATGAAAATTTCCCACTTGACAATTGTACCAAACGCTATGCGCTGATATACTCGGCGCTTAGATACAGATTGGTTATTTCATAATAATATCACTTTTTCAAATCTTCTCTTAATTAGACATTATTCTTTAAATTTAACAAAATTATTCAATACAAGTATATTACATACTACATATACACATACTATATTTTCCAAATAAATCAATAACAAAAATTATTAATCCAATCCAGTCGGCCTAAATGAAGCACCTTTTTACCACCTAATTTACGTACACGAAATTTTGAGTAATTTCAGTATTCATCTGAAGAAAGTCGAGTTAAATTTTGTACAGTATTTTAAAATAGCTATTATTTAAAATTAATTAGTCCGCTATTCAGTTATTGAAAGTATTCAGGAGGTATGCACTGAATCTGCGGTATGTTCCCATATCGTGTTCGGATCGATAAAGCTTATGTTTTTGTATGGGGCACGTTTCTCGGAACGACCGGATTGGGTTACTCACTCATTAGGGTGTACTATGACTTGAAAAACTGTTTATTTTATTCAAGCTTCAGTACTACTTATTTTAAGCGGAGAAATAAATAAATGATTTCGTTATATGTTGCTCTTCATTGACATTGCGTTGATTTATGTTTCTTCTATCTTTATTTATTTTCAAATTACAGAATGGAGATATGTATAGTCCTAGGTATAGAATATGTAGCTGCATTAGAATTTTCGAAAAGTCAATACCTAAATTGAGATGTGGGTTTAATTTTAAACTCAAAAGAATTCTTTATGTTATTCATTTCTTCCGATGTTTTGAAAAGAAAATATGTAAAACTCTCTTGGAATCTTACCAAATAGGTATGGCTGGACAGAGCTAATAGAATGCTAAGTTATCATCTCATCTCTCTCACATCTTAATAGGTAGAATTTATTATTATAGCTTTTTTGTCCTACATTTTATAATAAATTTTATTGATGTTTCGTTAAACCTTCCCATTATTCTAAGAAGTTCCAGGTCTGTATTCACTCCTCTAACAAAAACTTTAATGGTCTGGATGAAATAGGGTTACTTAAGGCAACATAAAGTGTACAACAACAATGATACTGCATTACATGACAAACCTTTGTAGGCAATAATAAATAAACAGACAACCAAATGACCCACTGAAACTTACTGAGAAATATCACAATACTGTCTTCTTTAAAGATGGATACCTACATAGAGTGGTAAACGGCTATCATGGTACGGACATGTGCGAAGAGATTGTAAAGAAGGTGATGAACATGAATGTGATGGGTGTAGAGGGGGAGTAAGACCGAAGAAAACATGGATAAATTGTGTGAGAGATTTCTGAGATGACAGCTGACAGAGATGTATGAAAGAAAAAAACATATTATGCCGAGCCTAAATTCTTTCTTGTTCTACAAAGCCAATTCCTCCTTATATCAATGAATGAAACAATCAATTTAAAAAAGGGGTATTAAAAGAAGGAATTTTTAATACGCCATTAACGGGCAAATCATGAAGCGGCTTAAAAGTAAATTATTTTTATAGTCAATTAAAACAGGAACTTGAAGAGTGTATTTGAACATTTTGAACATTATTTATGTTGATTTGGTAAGATAATACTTAAGTACAATTTTAATTTGTACTCTGAATAATGAATAAAAATATATGCTTTTCCGGCTAGAAAGTTCCGGCTTGCCTTCCGTTAATTGTGAAGTAAATAATATCAGTCTAATGAGGGTAATGATATTGACAAAGTTTTTCAGATTGTAATTAAGATATAGTATATATTTTTAGAGCACTAGTGTATGCATATAAGCATTTCTCTTTTCGTCTTTAAAAGATTGCAGCTCCAGGGAGTCACTCAGGTTAATCCTTCCCATATCCTTTATTCCGAGTAGCTCTGGAATCTTATTTGAATAATACTCTAGAACATTCAAAAATATATACTCCAGACAACGGCCTTGTGTATGTTGGAGGTTTCCCGAGCTCTTTTCTAGACTTCGTCAAAAGAGATCTGAAGAAGCATCTTGCAGGTCGGCGAGTCGCGTATCTTTTTGCATTAGCACTTCACTTATGCTTACTATCAGTTGGGACAGAGTTATTTGGTAGACCTTTAAATAAACTACCTAACTATATCTTTATCGAGCGATTTACTATTGTTAATATTTTGTGTTCAATGTCAACAACTTAGTTTTTAGAACTTCTGGTCTGCACTTGGTCTAATCTGACTATCGAGGTTCAAACATTTCTTGTGACTAGGTAGGTAGACTAAAACAAATTCATCGGGCTCACCCCGCGCTGGGTAACTCACTTGGAAGAGCTGTCACCCGTGTAGCGAAAGGTCATGGGTTCTAGTTCCATCATGATATGAATCTGGCCTTGGGTTATCTGTAGTACTTGTTTTTTTTTATTGTATCAGCTCTTGGCCTTCATCTTACTTGATGGTAAGTTGATAAGGCCGACGAAGGAAGCGAGCTTCATCGTGAACCAATGATGAACTGGCTATCTTGCCTTTAATTAGATTACTATAATAAATTTTTCATTTGGTCAAATTTTAAATTCCAAGTTTTCTCCCTCACGTTTCTTTTTTTTTTATTTCAGTGCCCCCTAACACGATGTCAAGTCTTTTTTGAGCTCTTTTATATTTTTTCTATTTGTATTATTTCTTATGTTATTTTTATTGTTTTCTTATATTATATAGGAATTCTGATTCTTTAATTAATTAATTAATTGTTATCTTAATCCTATTTACTAGTATATTAGAGAATTTGCTTTCTTATGCTTTTATTTGAATAAGTACCTAAATTTTAAATCTTAGTGTTAATTTTGTTTATTTTTCTATAAGATAATATTTTATTAATGAACAACAAGTGTGAGCGTACCCTAAGTTACATCGTTGCGTAACTTTGTTTCTAAAACAACGGCGAAGCTGTATCCGATTATTGACCCCTTATTCAAAATTCACGGAAAAATGGCATCTTTGTATTCCGATTTACTAAGTTATCTCCAAACGGTAAGACTTTGATATGGAATGTTTTCCATATTTAAATTTATATTTAGAATTCTAATAGATTACAACAAATAAGGTAGTGAGTTTAATGTTTTGTAAAGATTTAATAAAGAGTTATTTACTTTAATAACCACAGTCTATAGAAGTCTTTTACACTGCTTTAAATATGAAACTAAGAATTGAGAAATTTATTCTTGTTTCAAGACTGTTTTAGTTGTTTCTATTTTTCATGTGATAAATACATAATTATACTAGGTCTTTTGTTTAGAACATAAAGACTTACTATAAAAATACATGACATTTACCTACCTACTTAAGTAATAACAAAACATAACTATCTAGTTATGAAAATAAAAGCGATAAAAGTTTCGCGTACCCTTTCCACATTTTTAGTTTAGTTTAGGACAATATTGACTGGATGAAGCTGTAATATGTGAATATAGGTAGGGCTTCAATTTATTTCTGTGACTCGTTATGATACCTACAATAAAGATTTGTCATTATTATTATAGGTGGTGTAGCTTGCAGAGGTTGGAAAATAAGAGCCGAAGACCGAATTCAGTGTTATGACATAAAAGAGGTCTGTGTCCAGCATTGGACGAATCTAGAATAATGATGTTGATCTCTTTCCCATACTTCGGGAAGTTGTCGTTTTATTCTTCTTCTGCGCAGGCCTTAGTTTACATACAACTTATGTGCCTTGGCGATGCCTTGCCCCATCAAGGGTTATAGTAGATATATTATTATCAACTTGAAAACGGTTCGTTACCTATTTCTCATTACCTATCTGTACCCTTAGTATGAGTTTGGATAATTTTTGAGCTCGATCAAACGCATCGTCTCTTTTCATACATTGCCCACTGTTTCTGATAGTTTCCGCTAGAGGCGCTAATGGGTAACGTATGAAAGGTACGATACGTTTGATCGAGCTCGAAAACTGTGCATTACTTCGCCGACAGCCAAACGTAACTACGTAATCGGACGGATCAGCAAATAAGACACTTCGACAGTGTTGATGACGACGAGGCGACCCTTCTATAAAATAGTTTTAAGTTACGTGTGTTATGTCTTTTAAGTTTGATTTGTTATTATTACTAGTTAGATAAGTTTAGGATTAAATGATTATGAAATGTTTTACAACTTATTTTACACAACTTCTCAGAAAGAGAAGACTAGGGGAAGAGAGATGGACATAGCACCCCCCCGCGAATATGTTCATCTCCCTTCCACACTTACACGCTACAGGCACTTACACCGTGTCGCAACAGGTACTATCTGCGACACTGTATATTCCAATAAGAATAATTGTAATGGCCAGAACGGCACTCATTGTCAACTCATTCGTAAACCAAAAATAAACATCGAAAATATCGAAGAAGGAATTTTACTATACAGTCCCCAACAGTTTGGTCCATCGATAGCCGGATCTAAGGAAGCTACATTTGAAGAACAGATTTCAAGAAAATCGTCATGCCGGTAACAAGGAGCACCTCGGGAAGGAAGGAAGGCACGGAAGCATTGACAGAACGAGCACGTCAAGGCATATACGAACAACCGCCCGCCTCCCCTTCAGACGCGGAGGGAGTACCGACCACACAAGGAGAGAAAACAGCAGAAAATACGCAGAAGCAACTGACGGAGGCGAAGAAAAGCCACATACCGCCGCGGCCGGCATCGATCCGTTCGACCACGAGCGCTACGGCACGACTCCGCCAGGCAGAATACGAAGCAGAGAAGCGTATGCTGGAACTACGACGAAAAGAAATCCAAATGGAAGCCGAACTAATTAAGAAGAAACTGGCATGGGAGACAGCAGTCATTCAAGACGACGAAGGAGGAAGCCTGGCGGAAAACCTGAACGTAGAAGATCGCGTCGATACATGGCTCGACCAGAACGTCTCCACGATGCTGACGACAAATGAAAGAGAAGAGGCCGCCGCACGGGGGGAGCCTGAGCGTCAACGTGCTTACACAAGAGAACGCGAAGAAACACGAAGACAACGCTCGCCTTCGCCGGCCAAGCAGAGGGAAATGGAACAACTAGCGGAAGTACTTCAGAAGATTGTACAAGTGAGGCCACCACCGAGACAGGCATCGGAGCTCCCTATATTCACGGGAGCTGCATCAGAATGGCTGCCGTTCCGTGCGGCCATGAAAGAGACCACCCAAATGTACAACTTCACAGCAACAGAAAACATCGCTCGTCTACGCAACTGCCTCAAGGGGGAAGCAAGAGAAACCGTGTCCGCGCTACTAGCAACAGCCACGAGCCCAGACATCATAATGAAGACACTCGAACAATGCTACGGGCGACCAGAAGTAATCATCGACTTAGCACTCGAACAAATAAGAAAACTGCCGAAACCGGGACCGGCTGCCACCGATCTCAACAACCTCGCAGTCAAACTACAGAACATCGTGTGCACCCTTCAGCAGATGGACAAGAGAGGGTACCTGAACAACCCCATGCTCACGAGGGAAGTCATAACGAAGCTCAGCCCACATACTGCCATGCGCTGGTGCGACTACGCAGAAGAACAGGGGTCATACGCCGAGCCAGAAATAGTCACACTATCAAGATTCCTGATGCAAGAAGCAAACCGATCGCTTCGCCACGCATACGCACCGACTACCACCACGACCCTGAGAAGAGAAGAACGCAAGCCACACACGATCACGCTACCAAGAAGAGCCGCGGTACACAACGTCACAGAAGACAAGAAGAAATGTTACTGCTGCCAGGGCAACCACGAACTGCCCGCCTGCCCGAAATTCAAAGCGATGGAGGTGAACGACAAATGGAAGATGGTAGTCGACGAGAAGATATGCTTCAAATGCCTCATCGGCAAGCACAGACGTATGTCATGCCGAGCCAAGCCGTGTGGGGTGAACCGCTGCAAACGACCACACCACTCATCACTACACTATGACTACGAAGAGGAAGTCACACCAGCGGCGAAGACACCGACAACAAACGAAGCCGTACTATCGGTGGCGCATACAAAATCACCGGAAGCCCGCGCCGTACTATTGAAGATGTGCCCTGTCACCGTGAGGGGTCCGCGGGGGGAGGCAGATACCTACGCCCTGCTAGATGAAGGAGCTACGATCACCCTCATCGACGAAGACCTAGCTAACGAAGTCGGCGCCAAGGGGACCGCCAGCCCGCTGCATCTACACGGCGTGAACATGTCACAAAAGCAAGCAGGAAGCAAACTCGTCACAATTCAAGTCCAAGGCAGAAGAGAAAACGCAACATACAATGTGCGAGCGAGAACAATAAAAAACCTTGCACTACATCAACAAGTAATACCAGAAGAACTTATGAAGTATGAACACCTGCGAGACCTCAATAAAGAAGACATATGCTACGCGAAGATACGCCCACGCATCCTAGTGGGTACCGATCACTGGGAACACATAGTCTCCAGAGAGCTACGCGTCGGCGGCCCGAACGAACCGGCCGCGTCAAGAACACAACTCGGCTGGGTGGTGCACGGAACAGTACCACGCTACCAGCTCACGAGAAATGACGGCAGCGTACTCCACCTTTTCGACTACAAGCAACACCATGCCAATGAAGAGCGCAACAACGACCGGCTCCACGACATGGTAGACTTCCACTTCAAGATCGACGCCCTAGGCGTGGCACAAGCGCCGCGCGTCAGCGACGCAGACCAGCGAGCGATAGCGATAGTCAAGAAAACAATAAGAAAAATAGAAGGGGGATACGAAGTCGGCTTACCATGGCGACGCGACGAGGTCACTATGCCACCAAGCTACGACATCGCCTACCGAAGACTCAGAGGCATCGAAAAGAAGATGGACGCCTCACCCGAATTCGCTCAAGAATACACTGCACAAATAGAAGAATTCATCAAGAAAGGCTACGCGACGCCGTGCGAGGGCACCGAAAGAAACAGCTCCGTGTGCTGGTACCTACCGCACTTCGCCGTACGCAACCCGAACAAACCAGGAAAACAGAGAATAGTTTTCGACGCCGCCGCAACAAGTAACGGCGCCAGCCTCAACAGCCAGCTGCTAGAAGGACCCGACATGCTGCTATCGCTGCCCGGAATACTATTTCGCTTCCGGGAAAGAGCGGTAGCAGTGACAGCCGACATACAAGAAATGTTTTTACGAATCAAGATACGTAAAGAAGACCAGCCGGCGCAACAGTTCCTGTGGAGGGGAGAAGACAGAGACGGCCCACCGCGCCACTACAAAATGACGAGCATGATCTTCGGCGCGGCGAGCTCGCCGTTCACAGCCCACTACGTACGTGACTACAACGCAAAGAAACACGCTGCGCGATATCCACGGGCACTGGAGGCGATAACAACATGCCACTACATGGACGACTACGTGGCGAGCTACGACACTATAGAAGAAGCTCAAACAACGATACGAGAAACCATCGAAGTACACAAGGCAGCAGGCTTCACACTTCGAAAGTGGAGCGCGAACAAGCCGGCGACGCTACGCGACGTACCAGCCACTAGTTGCGACACCTCGCCTACAACACTAGGGGGAGATCAACACGAAAACAAAATTCTCGGTTTAATATGGAACTCCGAGAGCGACGCGCTAGGCTTCAACACATCAATGAACCGGGTGCCACATGAAGTTCGAACACAAGCACGAGCCCCAACGAAGAGGGAGGCACTCAGCGCGGTCATGTCCATATATGACCCCCTAGGACTTCTTAGCCACTTCACAATAAGGGCGAAAATCATACTGCAAAATTTGTGGCGACTGAAGACATCATGGGACGAGCCGATACCTGCAACAGAGGAAGAGGCCTTCGCGAGCTGGTTGGCACAGCTGCAAGACATAGCGCGGTTACAACTGGAGAGATGTTACGCGCCCGGAGGATACGACCGAGTGGAGCTTCATATACTGTGCGACGCCAGCGAACAAGCCTACGCCACAGTAGCCTATTGGAGGTACACCCACACCGACGGGCGCATCAAGGTCGTGCTGGCGGCAGCCAAGGCGAAGGTGGCACCACAGCGCACGCAGACGATACCACGTCTGGAGCTGCAAGCAGCGGTCATCGGAGCAAGAATAGCCGACAGCATCAAGAAAGAACATACCATTACGGCGGCACGAACACTCTACTGGTCAGACTCATCGACGGTGATACACTGGATACGCAACGATGCCAAGCGATATACGCCCTTCGTAGCACACCGACTTAGCGAAATAGCAGAACTCACTCAGCCAGAGGACTGGAGGTGGCTACCAACGGCCGACAACACGGCCGACGACGCGACCAGGTCATCATGCGAAACCATCACCATCGACAGCCGCTGGTTCCAAGGTCCACACTTCCTATACGAACCTGAAGAGCGATGGCCCGGAGACCCTACGCACATAACGAACGAAGACGAAGAAAGCGCGCTGCACATAACAACCAAGCCCCATGAAGACAGCTGGCTGCCGGACCCCTCTCGTTTCTCTAAATACGAGACCCTAGTCCGGGCGGCCGCCCGAGCCTTAGCTTTCATCGACATGTGCAGACGAAGTGCGACATGTTTGGAATATCGACATGTAGAACGAGCGGAGGCCGAAATTATAAGAAAATCGCAACAAGATAGTTTCAACAAAGAAATCGAAGCCATCAAGTCCGCCCAACCGATAACAAAGGAGAGTCGACTTTTTCAACTAGACCCCGTGTTGCAAGACGGACTATTGAAGGTGCGAGGACGAATACAGGCAGCCGACGCGCCGGTGGAGACCAAGCAACCTCTCATACTTGACGGCCGACACCGGGTGACGAAGCTTATAGTACTACGAGAACACTGCGCTGCGGGACACGCTAACAGAGAACGCGTAACGAACGACCTGCGCCAACGCTATTGGATAATACATCTACGACCTACAGTACGAGCCGTCGAGAGAAACTGCGCACTATGTCAAGTCAGAAGATCGAGACCGAAGCCCCCCGCCAAGGGTGACCTACCGCGGGCCCGGCTCGACCCTTTTCATCGTGCATTCACCAACTGCGGGGTAGACTACTTCGGCCCTATGATCGTGAAGATAGGACGACGAAGAGAGAAGAGATGGGGTGCACTCTTCACTTGCCTCACAACTCGTGCCGTGCATATCGAGCTAGTGCCAACACTATCAACCGACTCTGCACTGATGGCACTTAGACGGATGGCCGCGAGACGGGGTTGGCCGAAATTAATGTATTCAGACAACGCAACGAACTTCAGAGGGGCCGACCATGAGCTGCGAGCGGCGTACAACGAGTGGGGACCCGCCCTTAAGGAAGAGGGGCACTTGCACCGTATGGAGTGGCGCTTCATACCCCCCGGGGCTCCGAACCAAGGCGGGGCCTGGGAACGCCTAGTGCGCTCGGTCAAGGCCGCACTTAGCGCTACGCTACGAGAACGAGAGCCGACTGATGAGGTGCTGAAGACCCTGCTGGCAGAGGCAGAGTTCTCCATCAATGCGCGCCCACTGACGCACGTGAGCGTGGACGCTCGCGACCCCGAGGCACTCACGCCCAACCACTTTCTGTTGGGCTCATCGACCGGGCTGCCTTCGACGGGACCGTGTGAAGAAGCGGATAGAAGGACATGGCGGGCTACCCAAGCGCTCGCTGACCACTTCTGGCGCCGGTGGCTGCGCGAGTACCTACCTACTTTGGTACCGCGGGGCGAAACCCAACGAAGAGAACGACCGCTGAAGGAAGGTGACGTCGTGCTGGTGGCAGACAGCACGCTACCTCGCAACGTGTGGCCGATGGGGATCGTCACCCGCACCTACGAGGGTCCAGACGGCGGCATAAGGGTAGCCGACGTACGCACGCGAACCGGGACTTTCAAACGTCCTGTCAGCAAGCTCGTCGTGCTCCAGACCGAGGAGGCTGCGCAGGCTACGCCGGGGGGAGGATGTTGATGACGACGAGGCGACCCTTCTATAAAATAGTTTTAAGTTACGTGTGTTATGTCTTTTAAGTTTGATTTGTTATTATTACTAGTTAGATAAGTTTAGGATTAAATGATTATGAAATGTTTTACAACTTATTTTACACAACTTCTCAGAAAGAGAAGACTAGGGGAAGAGAGATGGACATAGCACCCCCCCGCGAATATGTTCATCTCCCTTCCACACTTACACGCTACAGGCACTTACACCGTGTCGCAACAGGTACTATCTGCGACACTGTATATTCCAATAAGAATAATTGTAATGGCCAGAACGGCACTCATTGTCAACTCATTCGTAAACCAAAAATAAACATCGAAAATATCGAAGAAGGAATTTTACTATACAGTCCCCAACAGACAGCTAAGAATAAGCGGTGACGCATCATTTCTCTCTTCCTTATCATCTCACTCCTTATGTTGTTTTTCGCAATGCTGAGGCTCCTTTTCCTTTACGATGCTCTGCTATTTGCTGAGGATACAACGATTTGTGTGTGGGGAGCTGTACACAAAGAATACAGAAATACACGAGTTGATGCGCTTAAGTTCCGTTTCTGATTAATTTGATGTGTGCGACCACCTCAAATTGGACCTTATCGTAGTATTGACCTGCGGGGACGTATTACACGTTAGTATCAACTTAATTTGACCTAACAAGCATAAATATTAGTCAATGTTCTATTCCTAAACTCCGCGCGCTATTGCTATACAGACAAACGGTTTGAAAAAAATGGTGCTCAAGGTAAGGAGTAAATAGTCATAATTCTCGCAAGTAATAACTGTCCCACAATATTACGATGGCACAAAGTTGTAAATCACGAAAATGACAATTGTATAAGCTTAAACATTACCAAAACGAAGTATATTTATAGGCTTATCTCAACATCACGCGTTTCCATATATGCTAAACGAAGGTCAGTGGGACTTGGAAGATTTTCGTAAACACAACAGACGGCAATTGTTTTTGTGTCTTGACATTGGACGTAATGTTTCAAAGCTGCGTAGATACGTAGTTATGGTGCATTATGTTTAATGTAATTACATTTTTATGACAAAGAGTCAAGGTTAATTATTGCAAACGTTTGCCATAACACAGTAGTAACTCTTGTGTTAGATACTGTTACAAATCTACAGATCGTTAAAACACTACAGACTATTAAAAATATCTTGTCTTTTCAGACGGACTCTCTTAGCAGAGCAGCCATGGATTGCTGTCTTTTGGTAGTTGCATCAGAAATGCTTTTCCATTTGTGGCATTCTACGAAGTATCTGCAGTTGCAGTCCTTTGAGTATTATACTTCAAAAGGTTATGTTTAAAAAAAAGAAAACTGTGAAATATGAGAAAAGGATATCGATGTGCTGCGGCCGGTACTTTGATGCTCTTGGTCTCTAGGAACACAGTTCTTTCTCTTGTTCTGTGGTTGGTCCCGACTACTGTAGAAAGTTGTAAATAAACACAAACACTTAATCAACTGATAATTACTTTGTTTCATTCAATAACATAGATACACTTTTACTTAAATGTTATTTAACTTAGAGAGCTTCTTACTACGTCTCGGGCCGACCGTTTCCTCAAGAGTGGCTCAGTCAAACCCTAACCATTTGTTATGTTTTTTATAAATATCGAGGTACAAGGTATTTTATGATTAACTCAAAACTCTTCAAAGTAAATATTCTTGAACACAACAAAAACAGATCTTTCAAAATAATGATATCAGCCAAAATCAAAAGCTAAATTACATTCTAGCACCAGATTTACCATACGAGAAGCAATGCTAACAGAGAAGAAAGATACCATTAAATTTGTCCACCGTCGGTGGAATGAAAAGATAGATGTTGGAAAATCTCCCAGTGTTCTCTAGGAGTTTCTAAAATATGTTAGTTAATGCGCTCTGAAAATTCAAATTATTTATTGTGCATACTGTTTCCAATTTTTACATAAGTACGAAGAAAAGCTCTGAAAATATTTTGTAAGTAACTTATAATATTTTAATCTTTTGATACCTATTAACTCAGTTTGCTGCTTTATTTTGCACTACTGGTCGCCCGCGGCTTCGCTCATGTTAATGTCGGTTATTAGTAACCTATAGCCTTCCCCGATAAATGGACTACCCAACACAAAAATAAGTTTTTTTTCAATTTGAATCCGTATCTACTTCCTGAGATTTGCGCTTTCAACCAAACAAACAAACTCTTCAACTTTATAATATTAAGTACTATAACTAGAATAAAATGGATAATTATAAACGTAGATATAAACCTGCCTAAGCTATAAAATTCATTTCTTATGCTTTACAATATCAGTTGAAAATGAATAGGATGCCTTTTGGATTATGCATTCTTGAACTTAGAAATGCTGCTTAACCTCATACGTTTCTAGTAAACTATCGAAAAAATATGGTTACCAACTCGTAAAAGAAACGTTGCGTATTACGTAGGTAGGTACTTAAGCTGATCACAATCTTAATACAAATGCTCGAATTACAAACTCTTTGTCTCTTATTTATATTATTGCCTTTATGTTCTCACGGTCTTGGAGCACATGTTTTTCATTGCGTAGTTTTTTTCGTATTCTCCCTAGAGAAGCTAGCCAGTAGATTATCTTTTACTTTCGCTGAGATTTTTCTCTTTTTTCGTGCTTGTAACTATCAATTATATTTTAGAGAAGTAGAGTTTTCCTTTAGGTTATACTTATAATATTGTATACAATTCTACCTTAGTAGTGTTTTGTATTGTAAGAGTCTAAAATATTATTCGCTAATCGAGGTAAGAATGTGTTCCGAGTTCCGACAGTTTGGAGCCAGTCATTATTTCAATCCAAAATTCACTTTTTACAACCATGTGTGATCAATACATAGGTACCTACATATGGTTCATGGTCCTTACTTTTTAAAACTGTAATATAATTAAAATCAAAAATAATTGAAATAAAAACTGAAACTCAACAAAAGTTTTTTTATGATTTTATTAAGTCATCGTCAACTTAAAAATCAAGTCAAGGAAGGTAATGATAATGAGTACGAATATCTTCCACTTGGGTAGCGATAGTTATCGGGTGGTCGATTGTCAGATAGACAAAGTAAGTGCCAAATAGAATTAAAGTTCTAAGAACACGAGTGGCTTCAATAATATTCGCCGTGATGGTCGTCTCTATAAGGTAGGTATGCTATAATAAAGAACTTTTGTTCATACATTTAAAACCAGATTATTATTCTGTTTTATCCCACTGGAATCTCTTCACTGTGCAAGTTGATCTTATGACATCAGTGACTATAAATTGGGCCAATTTTTGTATCAACTCGCGTTGGCAATAAAGCAAGGATTTGTTTGTTTTATTTTATCATTTGCCGCAACTCCAGACTGGTTGAATGTTTATGCTCTAAATACTTAGTGAAAGATGGCTAAAAGATCCAGCAGTAGTCTGCGGACACTTTGATCTTTGATAGCTCATTAAACTGTCGAACATTCTTTTTACGGGTTTATTGTGCCTCTCGTTTCTTCAGATGCGACCTAAAAATTTTAATGTAAAATTACATCTTATTAATTTAATCCCATCAAGATATTATTTGATCCAATTTATGTCAGAGTTGTAAAACTCGTTTTACGAAATACCACTTTCAAGAAAAAGGATTAAGAAATTATATTGAAGCTCCGATTCAGTTAACGATTGCATAAATGCGGGAACCAAGAATTCACCGGCTTTGTTCTTTATGGAATTTGTATTGAATTTTATCTTTCATTAAAGGTTTTTGAACTATTTCGAAAAAATATAACTTTGTAAATAGATCAATGTAATTTGGTAGTGGGTAATATCGAATAGATATAATATATAAAAATCTCGTGTAACGGTGTTTTTGTTCGAACTCCTCCGACACATCTAGACCTATTTTATGTTATTTTGTGTATAATTAATTCGTTCTATATATATACAACAGCTTTTTCCGGGTCAACTAGTCTTCTATGATATAAAATTCAAAGTCCTGACTGAGATATCAACGCACAGCCCAAACAGCTGAACCTAGAGACTTGAAATTTTGCACATAGATACCTTATACAGTGGGAGCGGAGCGGGTACCTTATACAGTAGGGGTGGGAGCTAGTAACTTATATAAATGTCTCTGTTTATAAAATTCGGATGAGGAATAATCTTAGGTTCAGGAAGTTATCTCTTGCAACTCTCCTCACTGCACCAAAATAAATTCAATCTACTAATATTGTTCTAAAATCTTAGTAGGTAACTACTCGGTGTATATATTTTACAGTAGGCCCTTTCCGAAACCTACATAATTATATAGGTCGGACAATTATGTGGACAGAATTACTTTTGATTTAGGTACTTAAAATCCGACAAAAGACGTCGATTGAACAATTTTTTGTTGTTTCTTGCCGCAGTTGGCTTAAAATCTTCTGTGATGCTGTACATCACAATCTACATACAACATCTTGTTAAGAAAAATCAATAGCTTTTTCGTTTTCTGTGTGCATTATGCAGGCACGGGCGGGATGTTCCACTCAGTTTAGTCAACCCCTTATCGTCGTCGCCTTAAGAAGGCGAGGGCTTGGTGGGTTCTATAGTCTACAGGGTGAACTTTCAGGAGAGATTTGTAGTCGAGTGAGAATGACTGTCTATGAAGAAAATTTAGACGAAATTGTTGGGTTACGGGTGAATAAGCCTTATAATGATAGAAGATTAAGAAAATCAGTTCCACAAATGGTCGATCATCACTCACATCTCATCATAAGGTAAGATGAAGAGCTTCCTCATGAAGCTACAAATCCCTAAAATCCTTTAGATTCCGGTATAATATTATTAAATGTAAAAGTGTGCGCCGCAGACTATTCGAATAAAAAGGTACAAAATGACACTTATGACATCACAAAGTTGTATTCAGGTCACGACATACTCATATAAAATATAGTAAGAAAAGGAAAAGATATGCAATCGTTATAAATTGTTTATTACTAAGAGAGTATCCCTTAACGACAGCGCCATTGTATCTCCGATGTTGCGTAACATATGCGATGTAGTTAACAATATTGCGAAACGCTACAAAGTTGCGAAGATTGCTTAAACATATGAAAAATAAAACGTCCACAGTTGAGACCCGAATTCCTTTGGAAGATAGAAATATAAATTAATTCAATAAGACAGGAATCAATGAAGTAAATAAACGTAGAGAACACGCAACAGATGAAGGTTAAAGGAATGTCGCTTGCAATGTTTGTCTGGATAACTAATCAAGTAGCTACATTAATAAAAAATAGGCACTCGTGAGACGTAGATAGCTTGTTATTGTATTTTAAAGTTACGGCTAACTCCACGCTGAATAAATTTCAATAGTTTGTTATCACATTGTTTATTCAATGTTTCTATTATTAGGTAGTCAAGGGCGTGTTTTGACTATATCTTCGAAATAAGAAAAAACATTGCAATAGTAAGGTACGCGCTTCGGAAAATTGTAAATAACTAGACAAATTACATTTCACCCTTAAGCAGGATTATTTTACAAAGTTTGTCAATTTTCGATAATTTGTTGAAATTTACTCTCTACATTGCAGAGAATCGAACCAAGGCGTCACTCGGGCGGTGGCGAGTAAACCACCTACAACAATTGGGAATGACCAAGGAACGTTGGTGTTGGGGTGTGGTGCCTATCAACCTGGAGGACTGCACTAATAGATCAGCAGGCCTCACTGACCTCAGTCTCCGGCCCGAGGACGAGCATGTTGGAGTGGTGAGTGGAGATAGTAGTCTCTTACCCGTTGTCTCCTGTACCTTTCCCTCTGTCGTAACTAAGGTTCTTGCCGTGCGCCCAACTCAGGGCCCGAGTAGTGGTCAGGTATCCTTTGGGGAACGGTTGGATGGCGTGCCCGATTGGGAATCGACCGGTCTATGCGTGGAGTGAGCACAAGGGGTGGCAAACGCCGGTGAGCCAGACGCCCAAATCCTAAGAGCAGGCGAAACTTACCCTTAGAGGCGGTGGGGAGGGTTCCACATAACCCGGATTCCCGTCCACGTACCCGGGGTATTCGTAATGAATTTTCATGCTATAAAAAGGATCGTTGGTGTCAGAGACCGGCCATAATACTTCGCCAAGACCTATGGCAGTTTGGTGACATATTTGCCGACCCCAAATAAATTGGGTCCAGGGTAAGAAGAAGACACTACATATTATAGCCAACGCTGGAGCACTGCGAAGAAAAAAGTGAGACCGGAAAAATAAAACTCCACCTAATCCATCGCCCGTGGACGTACACACGCATATCACACGTAAAGAAACTGCGCCTATGTAGCCTTATACTTGAAGTACATATGTCGATTTGTATGTTTTTAGTTAAAAAAAAAGACGGCTTACACTTTTACTTTTTACGTTTACTTTTACTTTTTATTTGGTCTGAACATAATAGCACATTAAACTTGCGTACAGTGGCGGATTTATCAGTAGGCTGGAGCCTAGGGCGGCAGATTTTAGGGGCGGCAAATTCACCTCATTTTTTTTATTGTATGCACAGAGAAAACGAGTCTCGAAAATTTAACAAAAATTTTAATATTTTAGTACCTACTCTACACGAACAGTATACTAACGTCTGTTTATGAAAAATTACTAAATACTCCGAAATATCCTTTTGTGATTATGAATTTAGCTTTTTAATTATCCTCATCATAACAGCCTTTATAATTTCTGACTTCTTTACCTTCCTTCTCATAAAAAAATTGTTAAAAGTTACTAGATTTAAATTGTTACATTGAAAAGCTAAATGCAGATAGAACATAAATCAATAAAGTTGCACATTGAAAGAATAAATGTAATTAATATGACTGTGAACGAGGGTCTCGAATTTTTGAAGTCAGTAGCGGTGGCAAAAATTGAATTGTCTATTGGATGCAAATTTGTAAATCCGCCACTGATTGCGTAGCTAAAACTATTCAAGCGATCATCACTACAAGGTGTAGGTACACACATTGTCAGGTTTAGAGAAATGGCCTATTATAGGTATAGTACAGTGCCACAAACGTATCTGACCCAGCGGGAAAAATTAGAACTACAATTTACCCATAGTCATTTTGACATTTCTATGACTATTTGTTCACCACTAGAGACACCACCAACGCCCCAGACAATTTTGAGGCACGGAGGCACTCTAGGTATTTCTTATCAAGAAAAAAGCTATGTTCTCGAAGAATAGAAATATAACTCTGCCAAAATATTAGCTCAATAAAAATATTACATAAGATACATTACATTACATTACATTACCAAAATTATTAACAAAATTAAATCTCATTGAAACAACTGTGAATTGTATTATAAAGCATTCTAAAATTATTGGCAATCTTAAAAAGAAAACGCAAATAAACACATTTTATAGTGTCACCGTGCAAAATTGAAAAGGTACGAGCGAGTCCGGCCATAAAAAAGGGGAAGTGATTAAAAAGAAATAACTTCTTTATATTAAAAAAAAATCTATTGAAACGCGCCGCCATAGTCAAGGAGACAAGCAAAAAAATATGACGTCAGTAAAATTATAATGGGCAGTCTCGTAAATCCGCATTTGAATAGAAACGTTACATATCAAAAATTTTCACTGAGCCGTGTTTTACGAGTACGTCGTAAATTTGTACTTAAGGACTTGTGTATAAAAGGGTGCCTGTGTTTAAAAATCTATGCGAGCTGAGTGCGAGGGGAGCCATAATCAGTTTGAGAATGAAAGGATTTCGTTACCGTTTCCAAACTCATATTAAACTGATTCAAAAGACGCCAGATACTTCTTTATGATTTTGTGCGTGTATTGAGCAATAACGTATGAAAATTCCATATTGCATGAAATAACAGCGTAAAATGATCATTGTAGATGGAGGGTGGCATTTTAAGAGTTCAACCACGATTGCATAAATTATTCCAAATGTTTTCAATCCCCATGTATGCGTTCTTTTTTATTAAGTTCACATTAATCAAAGTTCTTTTTATTATTCATAACAACTACACACTTTTGTTATAAAGCTTATTACAGAAGGTATTAATCAGAGTGAAATCAGCTTCATTAATCAAAATATTTTTTACTTAAAATTAACCTCACAACCATAATCATAAACATAACACATACAAATATAACAAAGTACCTAGTGTAAATTAGTTGCTTCAATAAGTAGTTCCCTATTTAGGCAAAGTCGGCACAATAGCCTAATAGAGTAGAATAGCATCACCCATATCCTCCAATGGGTGTCGTAGAAGCCGACTAATGGATCAGCAAAGGGGTATTGATCACCTTATACTCCGTCCACCAATCCGTATTGGGCAAGCGTGGTGGACTACTGCCTAAACCTCCTTCGATAACAAGGAGAGGCCTTGTGTCCCAGCAGTGGGACGAATTATAATAGTCTAAGAGGTCACGGGATTTTTCATAACGATCATGGAAACGGTTAGATTTACATTTATAGTTTGTAGATTAGTCCCCTAATGAGAATTACGTCGGTCTGGCTGCTCTCAGTGGTTGCAACTTCGAGTTATATAGCTTACAAGAGGCTTCATCGTTGCGAAAAAAAACGATCATAGAAGTGGGTAGTTTTAGTACATATTCAAAGTATGGCATCTCCGCAGATGAAAAAAGTTGGTCTGGCGGCTCTCAGTGGTTGCGTTTCAGAGTTATGATGCGCGAAAGTCAGTGCATTGTTTCGAAAAAAAAAACGATAACAGAAATGGTCAGTTTTAGTACCTATTCGAAGTATGGTGTCTCCACAGGTGAAAACAGTTGGTCTGGCTGTTCTCAGTGGTTGCATTTCAGAGAAAAAAAAATAACAGTAATCAGCAAAATAAACATTTAAATGGAACAAATCCAAATTTTATTAATTAAACTTTCATAATTTTATAATTTTTGGGTAAATTCAGAGATTAATCATTTAGTAGAATATTGCTAAGGCCTGAAGAGTTAAATATTTACTTATCTCCAATATTCTTTTAATATTTTTTTGAGATTTTTCATTAGTCACATTAAAATCTTTACTAAACCACAAAATAAAGTTTCGAATCCAGTTTTTTTATAAATATTTAGCTTGCAATATAATATAATAAAGTGTATAAAGTATCAAAAATGATACCTTGTTTTATTTTCATTTCAGAATTCATACTAATTGACTGATTCAATAAAACTCACATACATGAAATTCCTTTACCTTTTAGCTGTCTAAAAAAATGCAAATTACGGCGGTAAATCGAAAAAATTTTCGGTGTAGTTTTCAAACAGCTGAAATTGTACTTTTTATCCGGTCAGGTAATCCAAATCTTTTGATAAATATACTTGAAAAATTAAAAATTACTAAGGTATGTATATACCGGGTGTAAAAGACATGAACAGTCAAACGAGAACCATGCACTCTATACATTAAAATAAGAGACATTTCAAAAAATAATTGCTGGGAAATGATTTTTATTTTTTGATGTTAAAACATATTGCAAATTGTACTGCGCAACGTAAAGCGCTCAACTCGCACGCAACTCGCAAAACCGTGATATTTTTGCCAGGCGGCGCGGCGGTCCCGTTCGTTTGTGTCCGTGCGCATCGAGTGACCTACATTGAACGCTAACGTTTTGAAATCATTTTTTGTTATGAAATACTAAAAAAATGATAATGTTTCTTTAGACAATAATTAAGAAATAATGTTTAGAATATGTTTTCATAAAAATATGAAAAAAATAAATTATGACTTTGACGTTCAATAAAATCGTAACTATCAATTTCCCAGATATAGTCTAAAGGAAGAAAATTATTATGATGGTGAGCAGAGTACATGGTTTTTGTTTGACTGATCATGTCTTTTACACCCGTTATAATTGCTGATAATGCAATAATTTTTATTGATATTTGTAGTGGTTCTAACATTTTTATCGTGCTCTTGCTGGTATCAAAAATGATACTCCATGCAGTTAGGCTATCTCGGTTATTGAGATTATTTTTTACGACATTATCTATGAATTTGTAAGCTTTTGCTTAAATTTTTCAACATAATAACTACAAAAATATTATATGGGAACGATATAAACGATTTGGTTACGCAGTCAGAAGGCGGCAATTACTCGGAAGATGATGCGGTATCAGATGACGTATATTAACTTTAGTTATGAGAAAATTAGAGTACTATCTTACTCGTCAACAATTGCAAGCTGTACTTGAAGATGATTAGATACAGTACACTTTGCAAAATTATGACAATTCATGACCATGATTTGGATCCCCCTGATACTCGTTTAGTAAATAAAGGTGAGAATGTTTTAGATAGTGGCACAAATTGTGTTATTTTTCAAATCATTATATGCTCAAAACTTAGGTGGAAAAAGCAGCTAATGTTGTTTTCTGAAGAACAGATTCAATTCAAAGGTTCTACCATTTTTCCGGGTGACATTAGAGCTTTAACAACTCCTTATCAGTTATTTTTGTATTTTTCTCCCAGATTTACTATATAGACTAGACTAGAATATGTGACAACTTTGATGTCTATATTGATATTACAATACGTAGAAATATTATAAAAAAAAACTATCTCAGCAGTAAGTTGGAAAGATAATAAGAAAGTAGTTCTGTTATCTACTTATCTGGGTGCCACATCTGTAGGATCTGTTGATAGGTATGAAAAAGCTGAAAAATGGAAGAGGGCCATTCCATGCCCAAAAGTCGTAAGGGATTCAACGCCCACGGGTGGAGTTGACTTTATAAGACTTGGGAAGATACAGGATCCATAGAACTATCCAATGAATCCTATGGTCATGATTTTCAAAAGTGTACAGTATCTGATCATCTTCAAGTACAACTTGCAATTGTTGACGAGTAAGATAGTACTCTAATTTTCTCTTAACTAAAGTAAATATACGTCATCTGATACCGCATCATCTTCCGAGTAATTGCCGCCATCTGACTGCGTAACCAAATCGCTTAGCCCCTTGTGTGTCGGGCGGCCTCCTGGAGGTCGCTGTCAAAAACGCTTGTGTGTCGGCCGGCCTCCTGGAGGTCGATCCCCCCCTCCACAGTTTTCCGATGATGAAAATGATGATGATTATTATTATTTGAAAATATAACTGTACAAATTATATTATATTCTGTTAGCTTATTCTATAACGATTTTAGTGACAAAAACTCATATTTACAGTTTTATTACAAAATTTTTATTATTATTTTTGTACATCCGGAAAATTCGCGACGGAAAGTCCGGAAGTAACTGACACATGCGCGAAATGTTACAAAATAGAGGCGACACAATAGGGGCTATATCGTTCCCATATAATATTTTTGTAGTTATTATGTTGAAAATTTTAAGCAAAAGCTTACAAATTTATAGATAATGTCGTAAAAAATAATCTCAATAACCGAGATAGCCTAACTGCATGGAGTATCATTTTTGATACCAGCAAGAGCATGATAAAAATGCAATAATGTTTATTGATTGGTTCTACCAATCAATAAACATTATTGCATTATCAGCAATCATATACACATACCTTCGTAATTTTCAATTTTCTAAGTAAATTTATCAATAGATTTGGATTATATGACCAGATAAAAAGCACAATTTCAGCTGTTTGAAAACTACACCGAAAAATTTTTCGATTTACCGCCGTAATTTTCATTTTTTAGACAGCTAAAAGGTAAAGGAATTTCATGTATGCGAGTTTTATTGAATCAGTCAATTAGTATGAATTCTGAAATGAAAATAAAACAAGGTATCATTTTTGATACGCTATTTATGCACTTTATTATATTATATTGCAAGCTAAATATTCATAAAAAAAATTGGATTCGAAACTTTATTTTGTGGTTTAATATAGATTTTAATGTGACTAAAGAAAAATCTCAAAAAAATATTAAAAGAATATTAAAGATAAGTAAATATTTAACTCTACAGGCCTTAGCAATATTCTACTAAATGATTAATCTCTGATTTTACCCAAAGGTGATAAAATTATGATAGTTTAATTAATAAAATTTGGATTTCAAAATATTTTGCTGATTACTCTAATTATTTTTTCTCTGAAATGCAACCACTGAGAACAGCCAGACCAACTTTTTTCACCTGTGGAGACACCATACTTCGAATAGGTACTAAAACTAACCATTTCTATGATCGTTTTTTTTTTCGCAACAATGCACTGACTTTCGCGCATCATAACTCTGAAACGCAACCACTGAGAGCCGCCAGACCAACTTTTTTCATCTGCGGAGATGCCATACTTTGAATATGTACTAAAACTATCCACTTCTATGATCGTTTTTTTTTCGCAACGATGAAGCCTCTTGTAAGCTATATAACTCGAAGTTGCAACCACTGAGAGCAGCCAGACCGACGTAATTCTCATTAGGAGACTAATCTACAAACTATGAATGTAAATCTAACCGTTTCCATGATCGTTATGAAAAATCCTGCCACCTCTCAGTCTATAAAGGCTGTTATGATGATAAAGTTAAGTTGGTCGCATATTATATTTTAAATTAATACATAAATTATACTTTTTAAATTCAAAATGAAAACATGCCGCAATACTAACTAATGGGTAGTTGTAAATCTAACAAGAAGTTTGTACTTGTCATATTTTTGGATTGTTCAATGCTGTTGAATGAGGACCTTTACAGTGGTTCCGGATAGTTTATAACAAAAATGTGCTCGGTTTGGTTACTAGCTTGCTTTAAGACTGCCAGGCTAGTAGCACCAGGGTATCAAAGTCTATCGTCACAAAAATATAGTGTTAGTATTTGAAGATTCCGGGTAAAGATCGCTTATCGTCACATAATAATACCATTAGCTAAGATTAATGCCGCGAACTTTCAAATTAAATAAAAGTTAATTATTTTCCAGAAGACTAACAACTTAAACGGCGACAAGCTATTTCTTACTTTAAAAAACGAATAGGAAGCGATTAAATATTTTAGCAATAATTATATTAGATGAGCTTAAAAATGCAAGGATTTATAAAAACTAAATAGGTAATGGCTGCTACTTTAAGGTAACTAACATACCTATAAATCATATTAAATCAGGGCGAATGAAAATGTTATAATGACATGCCGATACAAACATTGAATTATTGGCAGCTATACGCTTCTACTTATACGAGAAAAGTAATTGATTACCTAACTATTTATGCACCTACATTTTTTTTATAGCACATTAGTGGCAAACAAGCATACGATCCGCCTGATGGTAAGCGGTCACCGCAGCCTATGGACACTTGCAATACCAGGGGTATCACACGTGCGTTGCCGACCTAGCAAAAACTTTTTCACACCTTTCTTGAAGACACCCATGTTGTAGTCCTTCGGGAATACCTCGACAGGGAGTTCATTCCACAACCGAAGCGTACGCGGAAGAAAATTTCTTTTGAAACGCACAGTACGTGATCAACTCGGTTCCAGTGTGTGAGGATGAATACCCTGCCGATGGCGAGCGGTGCGGTGATAGAAGGAAGCTGTTGGCATCATGTCAAATAGTTCCTCAGAACACATTCCGTTATACAGCCGATAGAAAACACATAAGGAGGCAAATTCTCGATTAAGATATAGGGGTTCAATATCGGCTGTAAGCATTGGATCGTCAACGATTCTCACACCTCGTCTTCATTGGTGAAAGATGGGTAGGTTAGGGTTACTTTTTTATGATCAGGCGGTGTGCACTGTTTTTGGGAATAAATGCCAGTTTAAATTAAAACTAAGCTAATAAAACTGATAAGATAAACTGCTACTATCTGCTTAAAAAAAAATAAAGTCTTTCCAAAAATATATCATAATATTAAATACGTATTAATAATGCAACTAAAAATCATTGAGGTTTAAACCTGTGCTATTTTGAGTTACAAAGAATCCGGGAAGATAATAACTACAAGCATAATAATATGATTATTTAAACAACGACAATCATCACAAAATATATCAGTTATTACTAAATGGATTTTAGAAACGACTGTTAAAAAAATCGAAATAGATTTTAGAAACAATTATTTAAAAAAAACTTAAAATAATCCTTCACTGTTGTTATTTTTGTACGTTCTTCAATTTATTTAAAATCTCTAATTCTGATTTATTGGTCGCCTCGTCAAAAAAATGCCTTATGTTCTCTTATTTTGACGTTACTCAGCCTCAGACCCGCATAAACCGATCTTCCTACTATGACGAATATAAATGAAATAAATAAAAGCAAAAAAGACATCTAAGTAAAGTTATCTCATCATAAGCATATAAGTAAGTCGTAATGTATAGTGTTTTCGCGGGTTCACGGTACGAATGAATGCGGACCGAATTAGATTTCGCGAGCACTATGTACTGATGTTATAACAATACCTATTTTCACGGATTTAACTAAGTGATATGAATCATTAAAATATAGTCACAAAATGTGAAACCCAAATAACCATGCGTTACCCATATGCAGTTTTATTTAATATGTTAAAAAACTCAAACACTGTGAAGACAAATTTTATAAAATAACAATTTGAACATTCCTCATAAGGGCGTGAAAGAAACCTGTTTTCGTTAACGAATAAGTCAGTAATTGTAAAAAAGATAAGCAGTTTTATTCATTTTTTAAGTAACCGTAATATGGAAGCACCTGGTTAGTAGTCGTTAACCTAAAAGTGAGTTTTAAAAATGCAGTGGACAATTTTTCTTTTTTTATATAAAATTTGGTCGTAACTTAAAGTGAAATATCAGATTGTAGATAAGCTGACGAAAGGTGACTTTAAAATTTATAACATGTGTAAATATTCTGTTTATAATGTTATGTAGCATTTATAAGTAACTTGCGCAATTAAGAAGAGGCTATGACAATTAAAAAACTTGCAACAGTTTCTGATGGTTTTAGTTTAGACAAAATATTCTTGATATCTCTGAAATAATAGGGGTGTTGTTACCTGTCAAGTTAGTTGAGTCAGATTCTTTTTATTAGCTGTCAAATTCGCGCTGTCACGCCTCACACTGGAGCCGATTATCGTGAAATTTGGTACAAAAATTGACTAGACCTTGAGATAGGTCATAAGCTTCAAAGGGCATGAAGGGGTAGATAAAACCATGAAACTTTGTATTTAATTACTTGATAAGAAGTAAATAAATATCTTTTTAAGCTTTTTTTTTAATTTTGACCCATGTGGAGGATGGGATAGGGGATGAAAGGTCGTAAAGAAGTTCAAACAAAGCTTTCAGGCCTAGCAACCGAACCGATTTTGATGAAATTTGGTACAAAAATAGACTAGACCTTGAGGTAGAATACCTATAAGCTAAATTTTGTTCTAAAATGGCATGAAGGGGTTGAGATAAGAAAGTTTGTATGGAAATTCTCAAATTCTTTTTATTTAAGCATGTGATAAGAAGTAAAAAAAAATGTAGTGTTTTGGTAATTTTGACACCCGTGTGGAGATGAAATAGGGAATGAAAGGTCGTATGGAAGTTCGCAAAGGATAGAAAAACAAAAAACGTAGTTTATAGTTTAAGGTAATAAAATAAGCTATTTACAGTAATCTAAAACAGTTTATATGGGTATTATTTGCAAAATAAGTACCCTAAAAAAATGCCACCCAAATTAACTGTTCCAAATCGCGGCCAAAAGTTAGTTTGCTATAAATTTCAAACATTCCAAATATTACTTACGTTTTTTTTTGTTTATTTCTAAAATTAATATAAACGATAGTTTTACTCACGGAGTGGGACAAAGTACAAAGAAACATACAAAGTAGATTTGTTTTCGCAGAAAAGGTTGCTAGTTTGAACAAAGCCACCAGTTTTCAGACGCTATAAAAATTATTAAAAACCAACTTACCACAAAAGAGCTATAAATATGGGACGAGTTTGCTCCCCCGGGTAACCCAACGCCCATTCATTGGAATAATAACATTTACTTACGTCTAACTTAGCCAAGAATTCAGGTGGGGCACAATACAATCGGGTCCCTGGAGTGTGCGTCTTTTGACTATTTTAATAAGAAGAAAAAATCCGTAGTAAATAATGAGGAAAAGGATCAGAGGATTGAATTAGAAAATATATTTTGTGCGTAATAAAGAATTCTATTCAGACACAGGGGCGGACTCAGTTACTGGAGTCGCGATGACAATGTAGGTATCAGTCCGGAAAAAGGATCATTTTTCCTTTTGAAGCGACATCAAAAAGGCAAAACATGTAAAAGGTAATAACGTGAGAAGTTTTTAAGGTTGCCGTTTTTCTCTGTTGTATGTCATCTTCAAAGGTACCTACTGTGAAGGTTGAACGGGACATTTTAGTGTGTACGAGTACCTACATAACATAATGTTAGGGACTTATATTAATTAACACATTATTATAGTTTGGAATGATAAATTGCCTCGCTTAAAGATGAATTTGAACATAGGTACGTAGTCTAGCTTTGGTTCCTCTGTATACGACTAGTGGTAGCCCGCGGCTTCGCTCACGTTAGTGTCGGTTAAATTATAGCCTGTTATTCTGATTTGTAGTTATATTATTGTAAAGTTTCATTAAATTCCGTTATCCATACAAACTTTCACGTTTATAATATTAGTAGGTTTATGTTACAGGTTAAACAGAATAACTAAATTGGATAGATAATTAATTTCAATTAATAATTTAACTACATTGGATGTCCATTTGCTAAATGGTTCCATTTGATAAATGGATAACATATTCAAGATATCAATTACGAACTTACAATTCATCTTAGGTAATAAAAAATAGCAAGAATTTCTTAAAATATAATATTCCTACAGAAAATATCAAGAAAACATAATTTGATATAAGTTAGCAAAACCTACACTAATTAATTAGAGTTTTATTTCATGTTGGATGATATCTATATGCATCTGCATACATAACATTTAGATTAAATAATTTTACTGTAATATATACAATATACCTACTGGTCAGTTGTCAAAATCACAGGCTTAAGAATAGAAAATTATAAATACTAATCAGACGATTTTACCTGTATTATTGGTTGTTTATCGACCTTATGATATTCACAAGGTGTTATATAACACATTTACTGCTGTATAAAGGGTGATCTTACCACAAAAGTTGGGTATATGGTGCCAAGTTTTGGCAACATAGACTAGCACCTACTTATTATTTAAATCAGATAAAATTCAGTGAAATGTAGCGAATAGGGTAAAGATAAAGTGTTTACTTAAACCTATTACTGCAATCTCTATGTACTTAATTTATGCGTTGATATTAAGTGATATTAGTGTGATATTAGCCTAGTGGAAAATTTGTGTTTTCAGAATCGAAAGCTGTTAAATCCCAGCTTCTAAGTGACTAGATAAAAAATACCTTTCGTTAAGAGTGTTTTTGTATTTATTTAAATAAACAAATAGATACGAATAAACAACAAGTTATAACACAGAGAATATAATACTAGATAAACGTAACTTTTTAACCACAGAAATAACAATAAATTATTTCTGTGTGTTTATAACAAAGTTGTTGCTTGAACTGTGAAGAATGAAGCTTCTGTTGAAAACTATCAATATTATCACATATTATTAGACTTCTATAAATATTGGTAGGAAAAAGAACTCAGTCAACTTAGAAAGAGCTATTTTCAAGATGTTTTCAATTTACTAAAATGACAAATTTTGAAATGTTTTTATATTGATTTGTTGTGTAAGTAAAATAGTTTCATTGTATGGGTAAAATTACATTATTATAAACGCATGATGATTGTTCGAAAATTGCATGCTACCATTTATAGCGCGATTTTCTGTAAGGTGAAACTTCACTAATTGAGGAAGATATAAAAGCTATTGGCATTTCTCGCACCTGGTGTGAAGATAAAATTGAAACTGGAAACGCACTTCACCCGAAATCCAGGAGAACAATAAGAATAGAGATGATTACTGAAAAATTTTGTATAGACCGTCACATAGAACACCTGGCGTGACGTCACAAGCGTGAAAGGGTGACGTCACAAGGCCTTATTCCTGAACTTAGATGCTCTATATCTTTTTAATTAGTTACGGATTCGATTAAGTAAAAAATACGTGTTAATGCTTTTTGGTACTCTATCTGACGTACTACAGGAGGAGGATTATTATATTTTTACCTAGTCATCATCCCTCATTATGATGGTAGTTACTGATCAAGGCCAACGTAAACGAGCCCTATCACCAACCAAACCTATACGCTAACTTTTAATGTCTTACTTCATGGATTTATTAATTTTAGGGTGTAATGTGATGGGAGAGTAGTAATTAAGCTCTTTCTTTGTACTCTCTAATAAATTTACAGTGGATTCACCTATAAACTAATGAGATTGTAACCATTTTAGCTTTTGTGCGAACTCTCCAACTATCTCCTAAAAGTTTCGAAATCTTACCCCACGAATTACTACGTTTCACTTCCAACTTTATCTGATTCTGCAGGTGTGAAATCTTTAGCGAATCCGTATTTTATGCAGACTTTATTTTGAGAGGGCACGTTAACAAAAATCATATTTTCTTGTTGGAGCTACCCTGTTTTACGATTTTTTCATTGCAGCCACTTTACGAGCATCGGTGATGGGCCACTCTTACTTCTTGTCGTTTTATATCCGAGTAACTGTATTCTCGTGTAAAGATCGCGTGTTTGATGTTAATTAACGTCTTAATATTCTCAGGTACGTGATCCGTCAGTCTGAATTTTAAGTTCAGCATTTTAGTTGGTTTTAGACGCTTTGCAAATAGGATTTCGCTACGTACAAACTAAATGGAGAAATGCAGTAAAAATGTAATACCTTACGTATTAATTATATAATTTATCTGAGAATTTTTCTTTTTAGTAATATTATAACTCTATTTGAAAATTATTCAATAATTTTAAAATAGAATTATAAAAAGAAATAGAAAAGAATTTAAAGTAGAAATATATACTTAAAATTTCTATATCTTTAAAGAATGAACCGTTTTAACATCTACTAAAAAATGCCATAAAGTTTTCCATTTTGTCACTGGCTAGTTTGTAAGCCGTTACTTAACTGCAGTGAGAAATGCTTAATTTTGAAATCTAACTACAAAGAAAAATTTAAATTACAAAGACGAACAAAACTCGAGTATGTATGTATATGCAAACGCACATGAAAATGTCTCAATGTTTTCAAGATTACACTGCCTGATCGAGTGCTCAAGCTAGGTAAGATGACAGTGAGACAGTCTAGAACACCCATAAAAGTTCACAGAGAATGAATTTACCGGACTTTTTCAAGTCAAACTATAGGGGTGTAGTTTTGAGAATTGTAGGTAGGTACACATTTTTAACCGACTTCCAAACACGAGGAGGTTCTGTATTTGTCTGTATGTATTTTTTTATGTCACCGATATCTCCGTCATTTCTGCACCGATTTTCAAAAATCTTTTTTTATTCGATAGTGTTTACTCCTGAGGTAGTCCCATTGTCACCAAGTCAGGATTTGATGATGGGAAGCCAGGGAAATCGAGGGAGGATCTTGACAACAAGTTCAATCAGTACAGAAGGTAAACTTCAAAAAGTATAGGTAAAATGTTTTTATACTTTTTGAAGTCGGTTGGACTTTTTTAAAGAGTTGTTTATTAATTACACTGCGATGATTCAAATATTTTTTTTCTTTACAAATATCTTTATAAACACTAGAAAAATGCACTGAAAAAAATCGACTTGCCTCAGGCGGGACTCGAACCCGCACCTTCCACAATCCGGGTGGACGCGTTGACCAATTTCGCCACCGAGGCACTGCTTTTCGCTGTCGAAATTTGTCAGTGCTTGGTGCTTATGTTTTTATGGTAAACATCGTTTCATCAAATCTTTGAAATTTGCACTTCCAAGACCCGAACGAAATATTTTTGCAAATATTTGACGCCCAGCTAAGATGAAACTACCTTACATTATGGAATAATTTTATTTTTGCGTTTACAAACGCGTAAATATAATACATACTAGAAAAAGTAAAAACTTTTTCTAGTATTATAAGTTTCTTGTAATTTTATGTCGTTGGCAACAAGCATACGATCCGCCTACTGGTTAGCAGTGACCGTAGCCCACACTTGCAACACCTAGCGCGCGGTTAACCATTCCCATACCCTATCCAGTGAAGCTCTGGCAGCCTTAACAGAAACCCAGCAATGCAACAATGTGGCGTTATCTGACTATGATTTTCTGTACTTAAGGTACTGCCTCAGTTTTGGGTCAAACTCGAGTGGCTCAGTCCGCTGTGCCCAGTTCGCTGCAACAGGAATAAACTACTCACCTTTAGCAGCAGCTCCCATAGCCTGATTCTTTCTGTGCCTACATCTGTGCCCTGGCCGTTGAGGATGTTTTTTCATACGGTATCTACAACAGCTAAAAAACTACCCACATGCCAGATGATAGTGCTTAAGTTACCTAACTACAGGTACTTTCTACGAGTATTAACTGATTGCTAGAAACCAATCAGTTTCAACCAGAAGATTTTCTTGAGGCTTGATTGATCTATTTTAGATTAAATGTTATAAAACTTACCTTATATGTCGACCAATCGTTAACGTCTAAACATTATATTATTTTGAAAATGTCACAACCAAATTGGTATCTTTTTCAACAAGTAGAAATGATGCATTGTGCAATTGTTTTCGACAGTTGAAAGAGTGTTTCAAATATAGCGCCTTATGTCATCCCAGCCGGGTTTTTAAATTAATACAGCTTGTAAATCTTGTAGCGCATTAGAGATGTCGTCTTTGTAAATTGGAAACACCTCGACGGGGTTTATTGCCGTTAACCACAGTTACTTTGGTACGGCTCGTCTTTATTTAAAAATAGTAATATTTATCATACTGATAATAGAGTTTTCTGACTGAAGTTTAAGAATTACCATTTTCATTATCTTCGATGTCTTTTCAATTGTTGTTAGGTGCTACATGTTGACACTTTTTCTGCCGTTCAAGCGATAAATGCATTAGGGAACTATAAATGCATTATCGTTTGGACGGCATTTATTATTTGTAGTTCATTTATTTATTATTTGGTTATATACTCATTTTAATGTACATTTTGAGTAGCACTAGCCGTGTGATGCCGGCAGTGTAGAATAGCATCACCCCATATCCTCTAATGGGTGTCGTAGAAGGCGACTAATGGATCAGCAAAGGGGTATTGATCACCTTATATTCCATACACCAATCCGTATTGGGCAAACGTGGTGGACTACTGCCTAAACCTCCTTCGATGACAAGTCCTAGCCTTATGTCCCAGCAGTGGGTCAAATTATAAAGGCTGTTAAAGCTGTTATGATAATGTACATTTTTATTATGGAAAGTTTCTTAAGGATTTTAGACATTTACGGCAGGTTTCAGCTTTCTTACTATAGCTTACTATCTGATAAAAAATAAATTATACTTGCCATTAACACAGATGGTTACTAAAATTTACTGCGCATTTTAAACTAACTGGAAGAGCATAGCTTCATTAAATCATAGGTTTTATGAAACTAATTTTCTTGTTAGGTGTTTCAATAATTATGTGACTGATTACTGAATAATTTTAATCAATCAATCATGTCAATCTGAAGTGAACGAGAAGGTAAGAATTAAATATTACCCAAGTTGAAGTTAAAAAGAAAATAATATAGTACCTAGAATGAAATAGTGCAAATCAACCATGGCACATGGAAAGAACCCTGTCTCGAGTCAGAAGGGGCGTCATTCTATTCCTGCTTGTGACGCCGCCCCAGGACTCGCGTCTTTGTCAAACACATAGCGTCTTGTCGTAATTACTTTCAGTTATATTTTAACATCGGCGCAATTATTGAGCAGATTTTAAGTTAAAACGTGGTGTTGGTGTACAATTTGGGCGTTGATAATGACGTGGTTTGTATTGTTAGGAATTGGAATTGGAAATACAGGGGATTTGGTGTTACCATCCTGCTTCTAGGGATAGGTAAATGAGAGCCCGTATAGTAAAATGCTTTTAGCGGCTGTAATATTTATTCAGTGTTGACAATGGATAGGCAATCCATAAGTAAGTGATGACAAAGTTGAAAGAAGCTAGTTTCGCCTGGATCCCTTAACAACTAGCAATTATACATCATTTGTCGGAACATAATAATGCTGTTGATATAATTATGGCGACAGAATTTGGACAAGATGTTGGTAGCTGGCTAGATAGGCTAAAAGAAGTCGTAGGTACCAACAAATAAAATTGAGCCCTGTACTACCAGAGCCGTGAGATGCAATAGCATCACCCCATATCCTCCAATGGGTGTTGTAAAAGGCGACTAATGGACTATCAAAGGGGTATTGATCACCTTATACTCCGTCCACCAATCCGCATTGGGCAAGCGTGGTGAACTACTGCGTAAACCTCCTTGGATGACAAGGAAAGGCCCTGTGCCACAGCAGTGGGTCGAATCATAATGCCTGTTATGATGAAGGACTGGGCGACCTTGGACATACTGAGTGGAGCATCTGATGCGCTCCTGCATAACACACTCAGAAAACATACAGAAAAAGAAAAAAAATGATTTTACTACCTACTACTAGGTTGGAGTTGTTCATTTATTGGTTACGGTAGGTTTCGGTTATTGCGAATTCAAAAGGAAGTGTTATGAGTTTAGCTGTCTATGTATGTATGTATGTTTGTATTTACGTATGTTCCTATGTAGCGTCTAAACTATTCATCCGATTTTGATGAATAAGGAATAAGGTGTCAATGAATTCGTCATTATGGTCCGGTTAACATAGGTTATATTTTAATCGACTTTAACAATAGGAGGAGTCGAATTTATTTTAATCGATTTTTATATTTTAGTATAGTTATATTTTACCTTTTTGCTTGTTTTTAAATTACTAGACTATAGCAGTTAGCTGTAGATGCTCTTCACAGCGTACCAATATTTTTAGGAAAGCGACAACATCGCGCTGGATGTTCTAGCCTTTAAGACCATCCTCATAGTACTTTTAATTATCGTGGTAAAATAAAGAGATACATGACAGTAAAATATGAAATAAAAGTTAAAATATACGTGTAAACGGGAAAGTATATTGTAATGAAGTAAGTCGGAAAAACTACATCAAATATATACAAAGGAGTCAACATCGAGTTTTAAGTTTTAGATGAAACTAACCACTACTAGCACAAATAAACATAATTCGTATATTGTTATTATTGTATATTATTCAACCTCACCCAAATTACATGCTATCTCAAGATAGATACTTATCAGAAGCGAGACAGATATTATTTTGTATATCTACAGAAATAATTTCTAATGCAATCTTGCCTTGCGAATTTAAGTGATTTTTTTTAAAAACCCTAATATAGTTAGTATAAAAATTAGTTAGTTAGTTAAAAAAATACAAAGGATTGAAAAATAAAATTCACTAACTACGTAGTTAATCTTTAACGCTTAAAAAAGATTAACGTTAGTTAACTAACGAAAAAACAAAATTAAATGCATTTTGGTACCTACTTTTATTTTTCGGAGTACGCAATAGAATAGAATAAAAATACAATTAAATATCAATCATTTCTATTTCTAACTTATTATTACGTTGGAAACGTAGACGAAGAGTCAATGGTTATTTTATTTTGTATGATAAATGATAAGTAATGATTTTATTTTGTATAACAAGCTTACTAAAAGACTGTAAGGAATTTTATTTAATTCGATATTTCAATAAAATTATCAAAGTCTATAAAGCTTATTTATGTATGAACTGATAATCTAAATTATTTAAAGAAAATCTAACACGATAAAGCTTCTTGCAAATTAACCAATAATTACTTTTTGCACTTAAGAGCCTCATGTATAATTATTTTGTTAATGCTCCAAGCACTTGCAAGTTACAAGTTTAGGCATGTACTTAGTGGGATAAATTTAGTGATCATTAATTCTGAAAACTGCAAATTATTCTCGGATTGCGATCTCGATTATATTTTATATACGAGTATGATGTTCTCATTACTTTTAACTTTGCTCAACTATGTAATAAATAAAAAGTCTATTTTAAACAGTTTTATTCAATTATTTTTAAAGAATAAAATAGACTCTTGTTCGAAGTGCATAAGTATTTTACTTCATTCAAGACCAATTCACCGACATGCTTGATGTGAATTTTTGAATGTCACTTCATCATCATCGCTGATGATGAAGAATTCATAACTTTATATACGCCTACTACTAGTAGAAACCACTACGCTTGTTAAATGAGGATTGGTGGATAAAATTTAACTCCATGTAATGATAACATTCCTCAAAAATGTCTTTGAATATGATCGTAATTATGCGCTATTTTGGTCGTTTTCTGTTAGTCATCTTTTCGTTCACAGTAGTCACATTTTTCTTAGTGACTGTAGTAACAGGAAACTTTCAAGATCGTTGTGAAGTGACAGATTAGCGCCATACAAGTTTTTACGCTTTGACCATACGTTGCTAAAATGACAATATAATATTTTCACTTGTGATGCAGACAACTAACTCTAAATTGTAAAAAAAAATATGAGTGAGTTGCGGTCGAAAATTAACGTTGGCCATAATGTGTAATCTTATTTTTTTTAAGCGGCATTTGATATTTAATTATACACTTGAGAGCGGCACGTACATAAAGCTTTCAGTGTACCTACCCGATATATCTAATTAACATCTGCTACACTTTTACAACACGCGACTAATTAGGAATAAATAGGTACAATATTCAATTTTACTTAACGGAACTGGATTGTTCATAATATTTTGGACATAAAGCTTTAAAACGAACACGTTTCCTGTATTAGAAATGGTGTGGTTCTTTTAATTAATTTACAGTTGATTAGTCTTACGGTAGGCATGATTGCAGAAATGCAAAATAAGATTGAATGTTATTGCCATTTTCTTTGTAATTATTTTTAAATATGTCCTTTTAATCTTATAAACGGCAATATGTTTTAGGGCGAAGTATGGACAGCATGGGCAAGAGACATTCCAAACCTTAACTTTTTATTTTATCTAATATATAAAAATCTCGTGTCTGTGGTGGACTTCGCTGTAACGGCTCGACTGATTTTTATTATTTTTTTTATACTTGCTTTTGGTCATAAAGTAAAATATTTAACACCGCTAAAAAGAAAACCGTTTGCGGGACCGGCTGGTATTAATTAATATAATAATTTCAAGAGAAATCTTACTTCGTAGCCAGACCAAATATTTTAATAGGCTATCTATTAAAAGACTAGCTGATCTATTAAAATATATTAATATAAAAAAGAAAAGATTTGTTTTTTTTTTTAAATCCTTGATAGAAAAGTTCTTCGGAATGTCGCCGATAGTGGAAGCATGAGGGAAGCATAGTATAAGTATTTTTTTTACAAGTACTATGGTGCAAGCGAGCTTTAGCTAGAACTCTCAACGACTGAAACTGGCTGTCGGAACAATAATGATGTATTATGGCGACAGACCTGTGTAAGATTCTTAAGCTAGCCTCCTTAAAAGATATACTACCATCCATTGAGTATTAATGGTACCAATTAAAACACGAGCACAAATTGGTACTTCTGTGGAGATCGCACCCGGGACCTAGCGATGTAATTCAAACAAACAAGATGCTACTCCAATACATAGGGAATGATCTAAAATTATAACTGATGCTTGTAATGTTATACGTCTTTTTATTGCTAAAGTTAAAGCATCTTATGTCAACTGTGTACGTGCAAACGTCAACACCAAAATTTGTGATTGTGTTTTGTTTATTCTTTATGAAGCTCTTACTCTCGCGAGGGTTATTTATCAGTCGCCTGAACAAATAAACTCTTACGCAGGCGCAAAACCGTTTCGTCATTCGGCACGTCGACGTTTGGTTGTCGACGGTGTTGAGGATGACGCAACTTGGAGAGACAAAGAAACACGCAAGAGAGAAGTGTGAGTTGGATAGATCAACGGCTTTAAATTTTTATTTGTTGTAATAAAGTTTGTAGTTTCTTTCAAACCACATTGATGACAATCAAACATACGTATCGCCTGAGTAAGCGGTTATTGCAGTCCATTGACACTTGCAATACCACGTATCACACATGCGTTGCCCGACCGTGAAGGAACGTTTTCAAGTCTTTATTGAGGAAAGTTTTTAGACAAATATTTTTTGAAAATATAGATAGTCATATATAGACTAATTATATAAATCTGAAGAGTTTGTTTGGTTGGTTAAACCCAGTAACTACTGATTCGAATAAAAAAATATTTTTGTGTTGGATAGTCCATTTATCGAGGAAGACTATAGGCTTTACCTTTATAACATCACACTACGACCGATAGGACATGAGAAACAATGAAAAGTGTTGCAAAAACGGGAAATCCACATGAACGAAGTCGTGGGAACAGCTTAGTTGGTTTTTAAACATAGTTTATTATATCATCATCAGCTTATAGTAAAATATAAATAAGGCTGAAAGTGCACGCAAGCTTCACCCGTAACCTGCAACTATCGAGGGACTGACTATCTTAGAGAAAACAAGGCGGTAATACTATTGTTATGGCGAAAGTCTAATAAGATGCTGGTAGCGGGCCTAAATTTGTAGGTCCCTAGGTTCAAAGTTTCTGCTATTTATCGCGTGTTAAGGGCGTGCACTCGATTTACGTCAAAGTTGTCACATTTTGTGGATTTTTCAGACCTAATTTTAAAGCGATGTAAACAGACTTTGCAAAGTAATTATAAAGGTATAATAGGAAGAGTAATTCTTGATTAAAATCGTTATAGAAAGATATTTTAATTTACACTCTCAGTTTTATAAAGCGAGGAGAATATTATGACGCAGTTTTATGAAAATGTAGTTTGGAGCTATCTTTCAGATGAAATACAAGTATTACAATGGGAAAAAATAGTTTGCAAAATTATTTTCCAATAGAAAATATACTATTATCAACCGCTATAGAGCCTAAATAAGTAAAAAATTGAGATAACATAGAAAAAAAAGGATACCAAAAAAATAACTCACTCAGATATTTTTAATAATGATTATTTGAAAAATAGTCTAAATCCGAGCTCGCGGGCATTTTTCGATCGTACACCCCGGGTCATCCTCTCGAACGTAACGTCGAACGTCAACTAGTCGCTCTGCGAGCAATGTCTTTGTGTGTTCGCATAGACATGTGTATATGAATATCTAACAACAATACAGCGAAAAAAATATTGTTGGAACTTCTGTCAATGCACGCTCTTAACCTTAACCATATTCGAAGTACTGAAGCTCTTCAGTTTTCATACATTTTGACAACAGCTTGACAGCTGTCAGATGTCAAAACATATTATAGTTTGTATTGAAGTTTGTACGATTGTAAAACAAGGCTTCTGTAACCGATGGACAAACCGGTAAGTAACCGATAAGAAATAATCAATCAAATCAAAATCAAACTACATTCATTGTATAAGTTTCTGATTTCAAGTAGATTTGCAAATTTATAACGTTGTTTGATTTGATTATCTGTTTTTTTTTTATGAAATTGATTAGTATTTTGATATTTATATAATATATGACTTCTTTTTATGTACACTAGTGTCAATCAACTTTATTGCTTTTCAAATTAACTATGTATTCATCGGCTACTCTTTCAATCATACATTGTAATTGCAACAACTTAATATAAAGGATACATTGCTTTTTGCCACAATAATAAATATTTGTCATCCTTTGTTAAGTGAGTAATCTTAGGATTACGAGATTTGTCCGGCTGTTTTTATTAATGGAGGCGTCGCACCCTCACCGCGGATCCCTAACGAATAATTTCTAAGTTCGGATTTGTCTCCACGGTTGTCATGAGCCGAGATTTACGCCATATCTGTCAGCTTGCAGACAAAGGGGCCTTTAAGAATCTCTAGGACATGATGTCACCGTACTAATTATTAGATACTTTTATGGAATGTTCGCGTTTCGGTTTCGAAGAAAAAGAAATATATGAGCGGCATTTACGAGTTGTTCGTTGATCGCAGAATCGACTCTTTGTTGTCCTCAAAAACATAAATTATAGGTTCCAGTTCTAAACTTTTCCGCCTTGGTTTAGGATTTATGATGTATTTTGGTCTGGGGGTTTGACTAACATAATTATATTTTGCGTTTTGGTTTGATGAGGCTTTTTATCCGACGACGGCGAAGCCAAGAGGAAGTGTAATGATTTTAGCAGTCTATGTACGTATGTATTTGTATTTAGTTTACGCATGTTCCACTCCAGCGCCTAACTTCATCCGATTTTGATGAATGAGGTATCAATCAATTAGTTCTATGGTCCGGGCAACATAGGCTACATATTAAGGGATTTTAACAATAGGAGAAGTCGATTTTTCCTTGTAAACCCCGATTTTTACCGATTCATTCCTGTCTTTTTTTCCGTAGTTGGGTTACAGTGTTTTACACTTTTTGCTAGTTACGTTCGTAAATAGCGCGAACAGGAAGCGATATAGCAGATAAAAGGTTTTTTTGACAATTTAAAATTACTTCGCCAAGTTCATTTAAATAAAGAACTTGTTAATTTTGATTTCGATTCTGTCAGAAACTAAAATTATTGATAAAACGTAATGTCTGACCTGGTAATAGAAAACTAGGTTTGACTTGCTCTATCATAATTATGCAAAAATTCATTGCCTATAAGTAATGCTAACGGCGGCGCCGGAGTGCAAAAAGGCTTGGTAGTTGCAATGGCGTCGAATATTGCACCAACGATTAAGTTGTAAGTCAGTAACAAAGTTGATTCGATTAGTTAAAAAATAACCTCAACAAAAGCTAAAAGGCAGTTTAATAACGCCACATATATGGTGTAGGCACATAAGTACCCACTTTGTTTGTACTCATACTTTGAAACATGAGCAAGTAGCGTCAGCAAAATAAGGAATTGCGTTTTCAAAGTTAGTTCAATGTATTTTAAGGTGAGACCAAGATTCGTGTAGTTTTAGAGGACTAAATATTTTAATTGTCAGAGAAAAGGTATATCGACGCAATTCACAATTCCTACCCACCAGACGTGATTTTTTATCGGAGTGTAATCCGCTTACGGACGACACCCTAAACCGCTGGCTTAGTGGACCAGCGGACCGTCGCGTCGGCTAGACGTGGGCCTGTACAGGGGTCGCCCAGCACCTAATCACCATGGTACTGGGAATACCTGCTAAACCACTCCGGTTTCCCTCATGCCCTTACTGGAGACGACCCGAGGTTTGCCGAAGCATTTCACCGAGCCACCTCCGGGCAGCCCGACCCTAGAACCGACCGGAGTTAGTCAGCCCTAGGGAGGGGCACTAGCCCTCACCCTGGGCCGGCCGCGGCCGTAGCCGCGTCCGGTCCCGATGTGAGGCCCACGCAGCCACCCCAGGGCTAGCCTAAGCCGAACCTAGAGTGGTGCCACACACTCAGATGCCCTAGGCTCTCAAGAGACGGGAGTCTCTCAAGCGCCTAGGGCGTCTGAATGACCTTATCTCTAGCAGAGATCTCTTCCAACCAACCAAGCCCATTATAAGCGGGAATAACGTGTACTAATACTTATAGATTAATGTAGTAGTCATGTGTCATTTCTTGTGCTCGCTGCTTTTGAGTGTAATGTTATTGATTAAAGAAATTTCCACTAGCAGTTTATAGATATATAAACGTCAGTAATTATAAATCTATAGTTACGACCAACAGTTAGAGAAGGCCAGTCAGCTCCACGTGGAGCCGCCTCCATTTCAACCAGAGTCCTAATCATCATTTGTCATAAGACGAGATGAAGGCAAGAGCTTTACTGTAAATAGTAAGTGACTACAAATGTTGTTGGTCTATCCTTGTTGCATTTTTTTACACGTAAGAAAAGTAAGATTTAACGTAGAAGTGTCATAAGTCGTAACTAGATTTAAGAAATTTGTAATCTTTTTTATAGAATGGACCTCGTGAAGCCTGAAATAAATGTCTATTATTACGTACGTGTCTTTTATTTTGTTCTACAATTTATCCCATGAAAAAAAATACATAGCGTTGCAGACCTTACATTATACTCTAACAAGTACTGACAGCGTGACAAAGTGGTACAATAGTGGTCGTTCCTTATTTAAGCTACCCAGCTTTATCTTTTAGATCTCAAAGTCGAGATCGTGCAAGAAAATCTCCTGAGCAGTTTTGTATACCGTACACACGAACAAGCCAAATCTTACGCTTTATTACTAAGAGCTAAGGGTCAAATTGGGAAGACTGATTTATTATACACGCTCTAAAGTGTATCGAGATACTAAATCAAGTCGTGTCTCAGGCATTAAAAATGGCGCTTAAGATTTGGAAGTCCAAATTGAATAGGTAGTTGTCTCGTGAGTTTAACACGAAACTCTAGCTTCAATAAAACATATTATTAAAACAGTGTGTAATATTTCCTAAAAAAATTGTACCTACAGTCAACAGACATCACGCTATACAAAGTTATTTATACATATTAGGCTTTTCAACCTAAACTTATTTGAAATAAAGTGATTGGGTTTTGATGGATGGGTGGTTGGTAACAAAATGAGCTGTTGTCTGTACATAAGCGTCATTTCATCATGAAAAACATTAGAGGGATAATAAATAAAGTTTCGTCGGGCGTTCTAAGAAATTTGTGTACATAATGAGAATTTTAATGTCCAAGGTATTCTCTAGCCCATAATAAAATGCTAACAATGAAAATAGAGATTGTTAGGGACGAAAAGGTCTTTGTCCTTCAATAAAAATTCTTACTGACAGAACTTATCTAATAAAATCTTAATTATAAATATGTATTTACGAAACTCGAAGAAGGTCGTCGAATTCAAAAATACATATTTAGGTCGGTATTCATTGTTTTTCTTTCAGACAACTTTATTTTAGTTTATTTGTATACCAGAAAATATTCGAGATTTAAACTAGATACAGAACTAGTCACGACTATTTCAATGTTTCAATAATTATATTTAAGTTTGGTGTTTGTTAATGTTGCCCAATTCATTCCTTCTAACACCGGTTATCAACATGGAACTATTCTATTCTTAATTAATGGCATCGCGTCGCATTAAGCGTACGCATTTTGCCAATGTCAATCATTCCTAATTCGTTGATGTCAAGTGAAAATGTAACTAAAGTAATGAAATTGTACGGTTGATTGAGGTTAAAAATGGAGTCTCTCAACACGTGTTTTTATAACAAGAACTCAGGAGAAATTCTCCAACATGGAACTGATTTTGTGTTTAAGAACGTAATAATAAGATTACTTTTAAATTATGGAAGAAATATTAGAAATTACAGGTGTATATGTAATAGAGAAAGGTATGCTAAAAGGTTCGGCCATGTAGAAAGGAAGTGAGGAGAGAGTATGAATCGGAAGTGAAAACAGACGTGGGATGAGGAAGACCCAGGCAACGTTTATCGATCAAATAGAAGACCTCTCGAAAAAGAACCAGGTCAAAGTAATCAAGGGGTCCACGTAAGGAAGCCTCCTCGTGGCGGACCCTGGTAACGTGGTGGGGAAACTTTCTCGGCGGGTGTGTGGCTTTTGATATCAAGTGTTTCTTGGCATTCGAAGTCACATGCCATCGTCGAGTTGTTTTTGTTTTCCCACCACGGCTAGTTCCGGACGGCCCTTTTCAAGATCACGACTGCGCCTGAAGTCCCCCGGGTGCGGTCCGATGGCTGCTCCCGGTGTTCCTCGTCAGGAGGACGCATAAGGCCGTAACCGGCCAGCGGCCCACAGGGGCTGGCGCCAGTCGGTAGCCCCTGTGGGCTGCTGGCCACCAATTGGTGCACAAGGCGTGCCTAGACGGGCAGCGTTGGGACGGTCTCGGTGTAGTTACGCTTACGTGCGCAGATCCCGAGCCGTCCCGCAATAGCGCACTGGAGGTCAGGCCGGGGAGGATGTTTAGTGGCTATGGATGGAACGCCCCCCCCCCCCCCCTCCTGTAACACACCGTAACGTTTTTCTGTACCCCCCCCCCCCCTTCTCTAAACGTCACGTAACACTCAAGTGATCATTTTTACCCTAAAGTCGCAAAAAGTTATGTTATAGTTTTTATCCTTGGTATAGTTTTAACTGCCTTTGCGGTAATAATACTAAAAAAAACAAGAGATTTTTAATGAGATTTTTTATGATTTTTAATAATAAGAAAGAAACAATGTTACGTAATACGTGTTAGAAAGACCCCCTCCCGCCCCTGTAACGCATCGTAACGTTATAAGAGAAAAAATTGCGTTACGTAATACTTGAATGCTCCCTTACCCTTATAAGGAAGAGGCGTGGCTTTATGTATGTAATGTGTGTACCTACTGCCAGGGTTATATAGAAGAAAGGAGACTCTTAGATCTTTCTTTTGGTGCCTTTAGGACTAGCAAAGGTTGGCGGTCAGCTTCCTATCCAACTCTATACCGTGCCACGCGAAACAATTCCAGTCCGCTCACGGATGCTTCGGGCCCAAGAGATCTTTCTACGACCCCTGGATCATTTTCTTCCTTTTAAATAGATCGAAGCGTCTAAATTAGCTAACGTCCTATCATGACCTACGCCAGAGTGGTTTTGCGTACGCAGCTCACTACAGCATATGCCGTCTCCAGGTTATTCAAAACCTCTTCATGCGTATGGCATAGACGGAGAGATTTTAATCAACCTCTGTTTGATGCCGCCATGCGTATTTTCAGAGCATTTCCTCTGTGTTACCGAAATGAACGCTGCGACAGGCGTCGTGATTGCAGAGGAAACGCTCTGAAAATACGCATGGCGGCATCAAACAGAGGTTGATTAAAATCTCTCTGTCTATGCTATGCGCATGAAGAGGTTTTGAATAACCTGGAGACGGCATCAAACAGAGGTTGATCAAAAGCTCGTCACGCTGTCGCGGCGTCTGCAATACGCATATGTTCGTCAAACGCTTACGCTGGAAAAACGCTGTGTGAAGGGCCTATAACCCTTAGAGGCTAACCGACTAGAAATCAACTTGAAAACTTCGCCCAACATTCTTGTGGACCCACTAAAATCTTCGGCATTTTTCAAAAACCCGGTGCCGATGTAAGGCCTTTTGCGACCAGCAAAGAGTCAATCAGAGAGAAGAATGTGCAAAAGAAAAAGGTGAAGTTAATTCATTTGAGGTTTTGTTTTAATAATAAAATAGACTTGACCAGATACGTTTTTTCAGAGCTAATAATTTTAACAACTTCATAAGGTGAGCAACGTTTTTCTAACCTCTTTTGTATGTCAGCGGTTAAGAAACATCGACGTATTCGAAGAAACTGAAAATTATTTTTAACATCAATCGTTTATTTTTATAGAGAGTCCCTTTTTCGTTATTTTTCTACACACACGTTTTTTCAGCTTTGAGTGAGAGGTGTTTATTTAGGTAATTTCATAACTGTTATTTTGGTAAAACGACTTTGTATACCTACCTATTTAATTAAGTATTTAGAGACCAAAAATTTAATGTTCTTCTGATTTCTTTCAGTCAGTCTGTGTTGGAAGGTATTTGTTAAGAAAATAAAATTCTAATTCGAATGAATAAACTATATTGTATATTTGTTTGATAATTAAAAAGGTAATTTACTCTACAAAACGATTTGAGACCCTGTGCAAGAATACTAGTTCCTTTGAAAAAAAAAGTGCAATTTTACCGGTGTAAACACAAGACTGCGGCGATCAAACCCTCAGGCGCTCGTGTTGGGAATAGTGTAGTTTATCTATGATCTACGCCTATTATACCAATTAATAGAAGTGCTTAATTAGAGCCTTTAATCTCTTAGAATAAAGCCGATAATGGCGTAACGATCGGTTGATAGGTGTACTTAGATAGAAAAATCGCCGTCAAAGGGTTGCAATTACAAAGATTAAAGGTCTCTATAGGCGATAAATCAGAATACCACTAAGCCAGAGATAGCCAACCCATTGTGTGCGTGGTTAGGTATTATAAATGAGGGTAGAATAAAATTTAATATTAGTAAAAGCCCTTAGAATTATAAAAATACGAGTATTTTTAAAGCACTATGAAATTTTAAGCGAATTTATGCTGAAAAGTCCAGAGGAATGGATTAAAAAGAAATACGTGAGATATTTTAGCGTCGATAGTAGGTAATACCTAACTTTTACATTAATACTATTTTATAAACCTACTAGCTGACCCGGCAAACGTTATTTTGCCTTACAAAAATGATTAAATTACTAAAATGGCTATAAAAAAATAGGGGTTGGTGGTAAAAATGTAAAAATTTAGGGCTGTATGTATTTTTAATGCCACATAATAAAAAAAAAAACAAAAAATTTTGTCCAAAAATTGAAAAAACAAATTTAGGGGTGGATTACCCTTAACATTTAGGGGGATAAAAAATAGATGTTGTCCAATTCTCAGACCATATGCACACAAAATTTCATGAGAATCGGAAAAGCCGTTTCGGAGGAGTTTAACCACAAACACCGCGACACGAGAATTTTACATATTAGATATTAAATGTGATAGAGATAAAGATATCTATATTTATTTGGATAAACATGTGTTATTACTTATTAGAAATATACAATATCGTTGTTCAGAAAGTTGTTTTGATTCAACATGTTTTGCCTAATACAGGTAACATGCATGTAGAAAATAGGTAAGTAATTGGATTTTTTTATAATTAATAAAAATGTTAATTTACATATGATCAATAATTAACTTGTGTCATAATGCATAAAGTTGTTGTTATTTATATAGGTATTTCTTTAGACTTATTTGTGAAATATCTAGATTATTGTGTAGGTATATTTTCCGTTATCTAGTATCCGTAGCGCAAGTTCTTAAATATACTTAATTTGGGTATACTATATTATTATTATTATTATAAAGCTAGATCAGAGCTTGAATATATTAAATTGGTACAATATTTAAAAAAAGGTATTTGAAACATATTAGGTATCCTGCAATACTTAGTCCTAATTCTATGTAAATATTTAATTAATATAGGTAATCGTTAATCGTTTATTTGTTAAAACTTGTTGAAGAAATAAACTATTTTACTTACTTTACTTTTACTTAGGTACTTACTTATAATCCCTTAGAGATTCACAAGGAGGGTTAGTATATATTTTTTTTTATATTACGAGATGGCAAGCAAGCTTGCGGCCTTGCGGCCCACCTGATTTTCAGTGGTCACCGCCGCCTATTGACACTTGCAATATTAAGTGTAAATCACTTAACACCGCAAGTGCCTTTGCCATCCTGGGGACTAAGATGATATGCCCTCCATGCCCAGTAATTACACTGGCTACCTTTCCCTTCAATCCGAAACACAGCGAACTGCTTCACGGCAGAAATAAGAAAGGCGGTGGTACCTACCCAGACGACCCTAGATATGGGTCTACCACCTAGTAATATTAATATTACTAAAAGAGGGTCCTCTTGTGACCTTCTATACGAACATTCATCTCCTTTTTCATTCCCATGTAGGTTGAAATTTCAAAAACACTAGAACAGCTAAGTACTTATTTACTTACCTACTTCTTATCGAAAGCCTAAATTCAAAGTCTCATGGTTTTATTTTCAATAATGATGACAAAATAAATACCCATGCTGATTTTCATAATATATCACCCTATTTCCCGTTTTAGGGGTTGAATTCTGAGAGAACCTGAAACACTTGTTTACTCATTTATCGATAGGAGCAGGTACTCCCGTGAAGCTTACAATAAAATAGTCTTACTAATTCTTACTAATCTTGTTTCCCCATACAAACTTTTATCCCGTACTTTACCCCCTTAGGGGTTGAATTAGGAAAAGTCCGTCTTTGTCTCTTGTCTATAGAAACCTCTGTGAAAAATTTCGGCTATCTAGTTGTAAGGGACGGGCGTTGATCAGTCAGTGAATCACGACTTTTCTTTTTATACATACCTAATACATATAATTATATTAAGGTTCACTTAAGCTCGCCTTAATAATATGCGATTTTCAAATCCATTTAACAAAAACTGTCAGACTGATTATCTTTTACGTGTGTCGTTATTGTCAAATAAAATAATACAAACACAAGAAATGTTCCAAAGTTTCTTTAAAATTATCTAAAAGTAGCTGCATTCATCGCCATTTTCATGTCAACACCAGTATTTCGGCTCAAGACTGACATCATAAGATCCCTCCAGCCAACGCGACTGATCTCATAGTGTTATGAGGAGAAGGATTTATTGGTTTCATCTCGACACATGCAAATGGAAAACGTATTTTTGGACGAATATAAAGGAAGAAACTTTAGCATATCACATTGTTGGTATCTGACTTATTCTTTTGTTCGTAAATGTAGGTAATAAATGTAATTGTACTTCACTGCACAGTCTCTTCATGATAATTTTTACTAGTGTAGTATTCGCATCCTGCAGCCTCAAACCACGAATGTCCAGAGCTATATATCTTGTTTAAAAAATTCAAAATTGTTGATTTCCGAACGCCGTCCACCAATCAGCGCTCTCTTCCGGATCTGCCATTCTCGTTTTCGTGCGGCCAACAGAATCACGCGTAAAAGTTTACTATTCCAAAATGGGTCCAGAAAGATCTTTAAAAAAGTTAAAGAAAAAGCTAGAAAAACTAGAAAAGAAGATGGAAGAAAAAGCAGACAGATCAAGATCAAGGCACAAGACTCGATCCCCAGAACGAAGGTCAAGGACTCGCTCGCGTTCTCGGTCATTCTTATTAGAATCGGCTGAGGATTCAATGGAGGATCCTGAAAAAGAAAACATTATAGATTTATCTTTAGAGGAGACAGGTATGTACTTAAAAGTATATGCGATTATCTAATGATGGGATAATCCTTTACTACGCAATAAACAATTTGTTTTGTCGGCGTTCTACTATTAGGGTAGTTCCCAACTAAGTAATAGGGCTGGCGTTCTACTATTAGGGTAGATCCCTGACTTCCCTGTCCTTTTTTATTAGATTGTGGTACGTTTAAAATTATTGAACATGTTTATGTTTTTTCTTTTATTCCTTGCGTTCTACTTAATGGGTAGATCCTTGGTCTCAATATTAAAGTATAAACCATTTTGCAGTCACAACAGAAGATGTTGACTCGGAGGTAATGGCCTTACTGGGCAATTTTCCCCAGGAGAAAGCATATGGCCCTGAACTATTACCAAGCATAACAACAAGATGGGAGGCTATAATTAAGAAGGGCTTGGATAAGGATGAAAGAAAAGATCTTCTTAAAAAATATCCAGCCCCAGCTAATTTTAAAATTTTAGACGCACCGAAACTGAATCCTGAAGCCCAGGCGGCAGCAGGTGAAAATGTGTTAAAGCGCGACAAGGCCATAGAAGCTAAACAACACCAAGTGTCATGTGCCATTTCAGCACTGGGCCTTGCTCTGAACAATCTTTGTAAATCTGGAGTGGCTCATAAAGAGAACATTGCACTGCTAAGTGATGCTGCCCGCCTGTTATGTGATTACCATCACACCGAATCTCTAACAAGGAAGAGTTTTATTATAACCGGCTTAGAAAAATCCACTAAAGATTGTATCAAAGATACAAATATTGATGAGTGGCTTTTTGGTGCAGATTTTGCTGAAAAGCTAAAGGCCAGCAAAGCTATCAAGAAATCTGTACAAGAACTAAAAGCAAAACCAAGTCATACACAAAATAAAAATCTACAAAATAACAATAATTTAAACTTCCGAGGCACAACAAACAACTATTTCAAGCCAAAAACACACAAGACCAATGCGAGACTGCCCAGACAGTACAACAACCCTGTCAAGACCTCTCAGTATCAACAAGCCCCTGCTCAACAAACCAACTATCGCAGCAGACAGCAACAGCAGAACCACAACCGTCGTCGATGAATCCTGAGGTTAGTTATTGTGGCCAATTAAAATATTTTACAACGGAGTGGTCAAAAATCACTAAGGATCCAAGGATTCTCTCCTGGATCAATGGCTATGTGATTCCATTTAGCTGTAGCCCAATTCAGCATATTATTCCTAAGAATAATAATTTCTCCTTTGAGGAAAGCTTAAAAATTGATGTCTGTTTAGAGAGACTTATAACAAAGGGTGCAATAATTAATTGTACACCATGTCAAAATCAATATTTTTCAAAAATATTTACTGTTCCAAAACCGAATGGGAAGGATAGATTTATTTTAAATTTAAAGGAATTAAATAAGTTCATTACAACAGTACATTTTAAGCTAGAGGATATTAGAACAGCTATAAAACTTATGACACCAGATTGTTTTATGGCCACAATTGATTTACAGGATGCCTACTTTTGTGTACCTATTCATCCTGAACATAAAAAGTACCTTCGTTTCATGTGGAAATCAAAAATATATGAATTTCAAGTACTCCCCTTTGGTTTAAACACAGCCCCGTATGTTTTCACCAAATTAATGAAACCAGTAGTTCAATACTTAAGATCCCAAGGTCATATTTTAACAATATATTTAGATGACATTCTCCAACTTGGACGTTCTAACTCTGAGTGTAAAAATAGTTTACAGTCTACACTTACTATACTTAACAAGCTTGGTTTTATTGTAAATTTGGACAAGAGCTGTCTTAAGCCAACAAAATCTATAAAATATTTAGGTTTTATTCTTAACTCTGAAAATTTTTATCTGTCACTTCCAAATGAAAAGATCTCAAAAATTCAATTAGAAATTAACAATTTTTTTAAAATAAACTCTTGTAAAATTAGATATTTTGCACATTTAACTGGTCTTCTTGTCTCAGCTTGTCCAGCTGTTGAATATGGTTGGATGTATACAAAGGAATTAGAGAGACAAAAATTTTTACACTTACAAAAGAATAAAGATAACTATGAAAAGATTATGCCAATATCTAATAGTGTTAAAAAAGAATTAATATGGTGGTCAAAAAATATAACAAAACCAAGAAACAAGATTAAATGCCATCAATTTAAAAAAGAGATTTTTTCTGATGCATCATTGACTGGTTGGGGAGCTTCTTGTGGAAATGAAACAGCATCTGGATTATGGAATGACATTGAAAGAAAATATCATATTAATTTGCTTGAACTATTAGCTGCATATCTAGCACTTAAGACATTTTGTCATAACACATATAATTGTGAAATACTCATACGTATAGATAACACTACAGCCATGTCCTATATTAATAGAATGGGTGGCATAAAATATGTTCACCTAAATTCTATTGCCCAAAAAATCTGGAGATGGTGTGAAAATCATCAAATATACCTTTTTGCATCTTACATTAGATCAGAAAATAATGTTATTGCTGACCATGAATCCAGAAGAACACATTCAGAAATAGAATGGGAACTAAATGATCATTATTTTAACAAAATTAAAGAACACTTTGGGTGTCCCGAAATTGATTTATTCGCTAGTCGAGCAAATAATAAATGTCAAAGGTATGTATCTTGGAAAAGCGATCCAGATGCATACAAGATTGATGCTTTCACTTTTTCATGGTCTGGGTATTTTTTCTATGCATTTCCCCCTTTCTCATTAATTTCAAAAATATTACAAAAAATTATAACTGAACAATCTCAAGGTATTATAGTGGTGCCTAAATGGCATGCACAGCCATGGTATCCTATTTTTGAGAAACTAGTGTGCTCCACGTATCTATATTTGGGGCCTAGTACTGATTTGTTGAAGTTCTATTCCAGCAACCAAATGCTTCAAGAACGTCTTATCCTGGTTGCCGCGGTGCTGTCAGGGAAGCGCTATCACGAAGAGGTGTCTCCAGTGCAGCCATCAATATAATGCTGGCGTCGTTATCGAACAGCACCGCTAAACAGTATGATACGTACCTGAAGCAATGGTACCAATATTGTACTATATTTAATATTAACTTCTTTCAAGCATCAGTTCCTCAAATACTTACCTTTTTAACCAAAACTGTTGAACAAGGAGCGGCATATGGAAGTGTCAATTGTGCAAAATCTGCTTTGTCTCTTATAATAGGCCAAAAATTGTCATCTGATGACAGAATAAAGAGATTTATGAAAGGTGTATTTCGCTTAAATCCACCTCAACCAAAATATAATGTTACTTGGGACCCGCAAACTGTACTAAATTTTTTATCCTCGTGGTACCCAAATGAAAATCTAAAACTAGAATATCTTAACAAGAAATTGATTACACTGTTAGCAATTGCAACAGGTCAAAGGGTACAAACATTATCATTGATAAACATTAAAAATATTCAGATATTTAAAGAAAAAGTTTTGATAAAAATACCAGACTTAATAAAAACTTCTAGACCGGGTTCTAATCAACCAATTCTTACATTACCTTTTTTCTTAGAGAAGCCTGCAATTTGTCCGGCTAGTACCCTAATAACATACATAAATGAAACAAAAACAAAGCGTAATGTTAATTGTCAAAATCTCTTTATTTCTTATCAAAAACCATACAACAAAGTCACCTCACAAACATTAAGTAGATGGATTAAAAATACCATGTCACTAAGTGGAATTGATACTTCCATATTTACAGCTCACAGCACAAGACACGCATCAACTTCAGCTGCGAAACGTTTTGGTGTTAACATTGATACTATACTCAAAACTGCAGGCTGGAGTGAGTCATCAAAGACTTTTGCTAAATTCTATGATAGGAATATTCTAGAATCACCTGACTTTGCCAGCTCTATTTTTCTTTAATATTGTGTTTTATATCTATAATACTTATCATTACTTAAATAAGTAGTTATTACTTATATGATTCCTAATTCTTGACCAAATATAAAAATGATTATAAGACTGAATGTAGAGTTGTGTAGCTCGCGAATGAGTGATATAAAAGATATATATCTTCACGAAAGAGCTAATGTATCTTTAGCTCAGGTGACGTTCAATTATATCTTCATATCATTTATATCAATGTGTCATAGTTCAGTTTGATAGATACGGACGACGGATACCGAATGAATGGCTTGCGAATGAGTGATATAAAAGATATATATCTTCACGAAAGAGCTAATGTATCTTTAGCTCAGGTGACGTTCTTTATATCATTTATATCAATGTGTCGTAGTTCAGTTTGATAGATACGGACGACGGATACCGAATGAATGAACGATTCCGATCACAGAGAGAGAGAGAGACGAACACAACTTTGTCTAAGCGACACACCGACACACAGTCTTTCAAATCTATGGACACGACTGCAAGATATAGTTTGATGATTAATATCACTTTTCAGACACTTTGGTTTAAAGCGACATAATAACGCTAAAGATAGATATAGTTGTTATCAACTATATCTATCTTTAGTGCAAGGCAGGCAATGTATCTTTAATGAGATACTGATATACAAGAGTGATATATATCACTGAGTTGAAAAGATATATATCTATCTTTTCACTTTAGTGATATGTTTGGCGCATCTCTAACTGAATGATTATTATAAATTAGTTTTTAATTTCCTTTATAGGAAAGTTTGTTTTATGTTACCTTTAAAGTTTAATATGTGTACCTAACCTACCTATGATAAATGTTAACTTTGTAAGTTTATAATAGTATGGTCATTATGACTACTAAATAAACGATTACTGTCTAATTTGTTTTTATTTCACGAATGCTCTGAACATCTACACTAGTAAAAATTATCATGAAGAGACTGTGCAGTGAAGTACAATTAGTAATTAAACGAACTTACCTGAAGTGAAGTTCTATTATAATTGTACGAACTGCACAGTCTCGAAATGATATACAACCCACCCTATACCCATGTAGGTTTAACACTACCCATAAAATATTATTCGTGAAATAAATTACAAATTAAATAATATTAATTTTTTGTTTTGGCTCTAAACTTAATGACAGATCCGGAAGAGAGCGCTGATTGGTGGACGGCGTTCGGAAATCAACAATTTTGAATTTTTTAAACAAGATATATAGCTCTGGACATTCGTGGTTTGAGGCTGCAGGATGCGAATACTACACTAGTAAAAATTATCATTTCGAGACTGTGCAGTTCGTACAATTATAATAGAACTTCACTTCAGGTAAGTTCGTTTAATTACTAAATATACACGCCTATATTAATAGGTGGGTAGGTCTATACAATCAACACTTGTTATCGGGAAAAGATTGAAACCGCGAAAAAAAGGTATCAGCTGTTTATTTATTTATTAGGGTAGCCGACATTCGATTACCAATTATTTTTGTGTCAGGAAAATAAAACATGATGTTTTAAAGCAATTATAAGCAAGTACAACTTGCACCAAAAATTGCTGGTCCATACATTATGTGGCATTTACGGTTCGCAATTTTAGCTAGTTGCGTCAAAATACTTACCTACACTATTAGTCGCGTGGGGTCCGTCGGACCCACAGAACATATATCTATGTTCTGTGGTCGGACCCCAGCGTTTACTTGCGGAAAAGAAAAAGTTAAATAATTGTAGATTTAATTTTTTTGTAGGACTTTTTAATGTTTTATGTTATCCACAATTTCTACCTACTTATTAAAAATGTTGTGCATATCTTTAATTAATATAAGCAATAGATTTAGATAAATGTAACAAAACTGTCAAATTTTTGTGTTTATATTGATGATGTGCCTAAATAAATAAAATAAATAAATTGAAGTATAGATATAGATAAGAAAGCGGTTACAATACACGCCTTTGTATAACAAAGGTCTTCCACGTTGCGACGCTACATGAAAATAATAGGTAAAAGTAAAAGTGTAAAACCAGCCACTTGGCACGCTCTGAACATGTTCCACGTATCTACAAGTTGGTAACTGGAGATTTCTCGTCCACTCTGACAAACGGTTGGGACTTGCAAAACTTGTTAGAAAAGTAAAAAGAACTTGTTCGAGAGATGTTCCCAGAGTTCCAACCACAGAACTCGTTGATAGAATAGTTGTTACGATAGTTTGCGATGCGATTTTGACGGGAATAGATTGTGCAATTAAAGTTTTACTGCTGAAATCAAATTGAGGGTTGTTTTAGGACAGTTAAGTAGGTATATAATAATAAATTGGGTCGGTATTGCTGTCTACACATCAAGCAGTCCGAGCCGAATCTTGCAAATATTTGTGTGTAGAATTATTGTTGACGAGCCATGGTTATTTATATTAATTTAGGTTGTTTTATAAAAATATCTAAAATTATTATGTAATATTAAAAGTTGTCCGTTATTTAGTATCCATAGCACAGAGTTTCTTCACACTAGCGTTAACACGTAGTGATAAGTACCTACTTACTATATTTGGGCTAGATAATTGGTGTGAGGAAATATAAATAAATAAATAATGTAGGTACTTTTGATCTATTGAGCTATTGGCCTTCATTTCAATTGAGGTTAAAATGTTAAGTGTGAAGGTAGGAGATATATTCTCCCGGAATGCTCAACTGTTGAGGGACTGTCTCATATACTTAGGTACTATTGTTGTGACGTACCTACTTTGACAATAAGGTGGTAGCCAGTGGAAATAAAACAAGTCCTATCACCAATCAATCTCAGCAGATTGTACGCTACTGTGGATCTAATTCCAGATGGAAGGCCATGGATCACGGAGGATTCCCACACTCATAGTAATTATCCTAAGTTACATTAGTAAGAAAAGATAGTAGGCCACGGACGAACTTACATAATAAAGGGCCAGGCAGTGAGAGAGCTGGGAGTGCTGATACACCATCAATCAGGACGCCTCCTTAACCTTACACCTGGGTCATAAGTCCTAAAGCTTGTCGCGAGATTTATTTCGATCATCTTTGCCGATTTCATCGCTGTTTATATTATTATTATATTGATACAAAAACTACGCCTTTTTTTAAATTATGAAAACCACCAGCTCCATATCACATATCTCTTACCTCTCATGAAAAATGCATTTACTTGAAACATTATGTATATTCACAAGTCGTGATTCCAAACTTTACTCTCAAAACAGTCTGTCATTCATCTCCCACTACAAAAGTTGTCTTGCGAGCCCCGAACCCGCCGAGGTACTCGATTTAATTTACATCTCCGCGATTGTTCCCAACTCGAGAGTTCGATGAACGGACAGACGCCGCTTCTGATTTATTTTCCCTCAACAACCCCTAAATGGATTTTAGGTCTTTAATATCGGGACGTTAACTTTCCAAGTAGTTCACAATCTAAGTTTGAATCTCGAAATTGTTATGTGAAATTAATGTCTAGCTAGACCACATTATTGCTTCAAGATTGCTTCACTCCACTGTGAGGGGTAAGAACCATTGTCGAGCATACCTTTCGCTATCGTAATTTCGATTACGAGTTCTTCATCATGTCAGCTGAGAGACGCCCTCTGTTAAAAATAGATCTGTACCATAGCATGGATCGTCAAACCGATTAAACGTCAACCGAATTAAATGTTTATCCAATTTCTTGGTCCTTTTTATTCATTTTAATATCTGGTATTTCCTCGTCGGGGCCTGATAAGAGCCTGCATGCGTTCTGGCATGCTTTGGATGATGTTTACGTACATTCACTTGCGAAAGGCTGATCCAAGCATCCAGCACTGCACTTCGGAGCTTGTTGAATGTTTGCGGCGGGTTGGGACAAGGATTATTCTCCTTTTTAGCATGTCTCAGATGTGCTCGATGGGATTTAAATCTGAGCTTCAAGCAGGCCACTGCATATTTTGAATTCCAACGTAATGAAGGAATTCGTCGACGCATCGAGCGACGTGTTGACCAGCATTGTCGAGCACCAAACGGAACTGGTCGTACCCAATAAATCTCGTATAGGGCTCAACATGTTGCTGAAATATCTCTCCGATGTCACTGTCAATGGTTTGTCAACGGCAACCAATTCTGTATGAGCATCGGAACTTATTCTTCCCCGCACCACTATGAAGCCAAAAGGGCAGGAACCGCTCTCCCCTCCACACACGTTCTCGACTATCTGGTGAACGTCAAGTAAGTCAACGTCGTGAACAAAATTCTAAACCATTGTCCTTAAGTCCTATAGACGTGTTCACGTGCGAATTGAAGTCTAGCTACTCGATGCTGTCTGAGCAATTGTGGACCGCAGACAGACTTGCGTTTTTTGCAAAAAAACATTTATATTTTTTAAACATAAAATTTTAATATCTCCGTTTTTGTTTTGAAGGCGGTTGTTTTTATTTAATAATAATATTTTTTCCTTTTTAGTGTTGTAAGTATAGAATTTTTCAGGAAACTACCTTAAATTATGGAATAATTTTATTTTTGCGTTTACAAACGCGTAACTATTAATACTAGAAAAATGCACTGAAAAAAATCGACTTGCCTCAGAATAAAATTAAAAAAATGTAATTATTCCATAATTTCATCTTAACTGAGCGTCAAATATTTGCAAAAATATTTCGTTCGGGTCTTAGAAGTGCAAATTTCAAAGATTTGATGAAACAATGTTTGCCATAAAAACATAAGCACCAAGCACTGACAAATTTCGACATCGAAAAGCAGTGCCTCGGTGGCGTAATGGTCAACGCGTCCGCCCGGATTGTGGAAGATGCGGGTTCGAGTCCCGCCTGAGGCAAGTCGATTTTTTTCAGTGCATTTTTCTAGAACTATCTAGAGATCTTTTAGACAAACAAGTAATAAAATGATAACGATATCATCGATGTCAATGAAAATAGGCACTATTAGGGATAGCTCGAAAACTAATCGTCAGATGTCGCTCATATTTGAATGGGACCACATGACAAGCACCAGCTTCACACGTTAAAAGAATCGTCAAAATGGTTTACCCTTGATTGGTATAACAACGTTTAGTCGAAAATCGTTTCAGCTAATTTTAGTTACAATAAAGTCATTTCGCATAATTATTCATTTGACTGAATATTTAATTAGTAGAATTTTATTTAGCATAATTATTTCTTTGACATAATGTCATTTCACCGAATTTTCAAATGCACTAATTTTATTTAACCTAATGTTTAACTAGATTAATAATGATTTGGTCGAAAGATCGTATTGAATATTCAGTTCAGTAATAATTCAGTGAAAACGCCCTAAAGTCGCTGTGTTCATGTCAATCTAACTCGCTCCTCGCTAACCTATTGTTCAATTGAACATTCGATGAAATGAAAATTATACCACCTGAACAATACATAAAATGAACATTATACTTTTTGATCAATAGCGCAAATGTTGTTATCGCAAATGAACATTCGATGAAATGAAAATTATGTTAATCGATATTATACAAAGTGATTATTTTTTTAAACGTTGTTCGAAGAAGTGATTTTCGACTAAACGTTGTTATACAAAACAAGGGTGAACCGTCAAAATCGGTACAGCCAGTAAAGAATAATGAGGTAACAAACATAAAAAACAGTGGAATTCAGAACCTCCTCCTTTTTTAAGTCGGTTAGAAATGAGAGACTGGCTAAAATTTGTAATCTCTTTTCGGGATAGTTAGACACAGTGATAGAATTTTATTAATGATAGAATAATGAAATACCAATTATTATCACAGTACCAAATGTTAACACATAAAGAAACATACAGTGAATTGAGAACCTCCTCTTCCTTTTTTGAAGTGGTTTTAAAATAGCTTTAGTAGTTTCCGAACTATGGCAAAAATTTTGAAAAGTTCTCATACTAATTTGTAGAGTAAGTCTTCATACTTTAAATTATACTTTTTCAAAATTTAAGATCATTCCAAAATTGAGAGTTACCCCTTAAAGCCCCCATGACTAATTATTGTAACCATCACTATCATGACAATAACAATACAAGAGACACAAATTCTCTAACTGCGAAAGAAGTGCAAAACAATAGCAGTTTTTCTTATCAAGAGTTTGGGCGTAGTAATGAAACATCTGGCTAGTTTCGGCTTACCCAAATTATATTACGATCATAACATATTTAGGTACAAGTAAGCTTGCGATGGGTGACCCTCTGACTGACTTTCGCCTGTGACGTCATCGTTCCATCCCTTGGAGATGACATCACCGCTTTGGAAAGGGGGACTTGAGATGTAGGTAACTACAGATATATCAATCTAAAGAGATCGGTAAAATCGCTGAGCTCATAGGAAGACCGAGTGTCGCGATCAGCGGCCGTACTACATAACATGGTTCTAGTTGAGCATACCGTAATATACACTATTGATTGCGCGCGTATTAAGGACTGCGAAGCAATGAAAGTTAAGCACAACCGCAATGTAATACAATTTGTAAGATAGTACTTAACACATAATTTTAAGCGATTATATTTTTATGAATAAAAGTCGGACTATTTGTTTAAATATTGTTTTTTAAATATAAATCTAAGTTTTCGGTTCTTACGTGTGAAAACTTATTTCATTACTTGATAAATAACTGATTCACTGCAATGATTGCATATTAAAGTTGCACAGGAAGGCATTTTGAAAGAAAAACGGATATTTATTTCTGACATACGTACGTATTCACTCTACTTTATCGGCCGGCGTTTAACTGGCGCCAATGTATGCCCGCTGGGCATACACTTGTCACAAGTTAAACGCCGGCTTAGCCTATCTCCTTGTATTATTAAATCTGTGGATGTAACGTTATGAGTTGGTTGCTAGTAGATTGCTGAACATTTTACATTGCAGCTTTTGTAAATTTGATAGCATAAACGACTTCATGTTTTGTACAAGTCGTAGGCATATCGTAAAACACGATGTATTACAAAAAGGCGCGGCAGATTGTAGTGTGCGAGAGTGATGAGTGTCAAAAATTCCACTCCGCTTGGTCATAAAAACAATAACCTGAACCTACCAATAATAAACGATCTCCATTCACTGAATATAATTTAGACTAATATTGATAGAATCTAGGCACTACCTACAGATTTATCAACAAATGGTTTTATGTGGTTAACAAATCACACACACTACAATGAGGGGTACGAAACGATGTAGGGTTCTCGAGTGATAGATTTCGATAAATATATCCGCAGATTTCATATTTAATAGGCATTTCTGTTGCTACAGGTTTTGACCTGTTTAATAGTTTGTATTTGAATAAAGTGCCAAATAAAGGCTAGTAAGACTTAGATTAAAGTCGACGAAAAAAAAAAACTATTTTGGTACCTAGCTAAAATCATCTTAGTGATATCTTCTTGAAACTTTTATATTTTTCGTACTTCTCAGTTTCCTCAGTACCTAATTCAGTTACGTTTAACGGTGCCTGTCCTATTTATCCTATCCTATTAAGAGTGATGCTCGGTATAGCATCGAGATTTTATTTCGACTTTGATGTCGTTGGTGGAGTCAAATAGGGCATTTCAGAAATTAGACTTCTTCTTCTTTAAATAAATGGCGTTCGCGTTATTTTTCGCATTTCGCCAATGTCAAGTAAAAATGTACTTTTAAAGTAACAGACAGTTTTTACAACAAGAACTCGGGAGAAACTCGAAATTAGACTTAACAGGCACTGTACTATGAAATTAGATATTAGATGACATTGACGGTCCAGGAATTTTAGTTATAGAAATTTTATATTTTTTGCCAATAGCTGCACACTACTGTGGGCAGGCAACTACGGAAAGGCACTTAGATATTAGGATTTTTCTAGTTCACTTACTAGTTTGATATGACATTTTAATAAAACTATCAGCTTACAATAGCCGAACAAGACAATTCGCATAAACTCAATCGTTCGTAAACAAACGAGAATAGCAAACGATTTAGAGACATTAATATCTTGTTTGGTACCCGCATCTCACTTTAGTAGAGTTGAAATTATTATTGCAATTGTAAATGGTTACGAGTTGCAATTAAAGCAACCACCAAGTAGTCGTTTGACTGACTAAACCCTGAGGCTGAACGCTGTTACGCTTTTATGGCTAATAACAACAATGCAACATTAAACTACAATTATAATATTGCATTAATACACGGGAGACGTGGGACAAGCACATAGGTATAGCACAATTGGGGTGAATCTTTGATTTTTATTATGGTGGTTTATTGTAGTTCTCGATTTCGCTTAGTATGCTGTCCAACATAATCTTACCGTGTAGGTAACCTTTTTTTTTTACGTTGGGAAATGCATTACGCATACGTCATTCATACCAGGGGTGGCATGAACGTTATGTGGGACTCTCCCTACTAAAGGCAGGGCCAACGATGGCCCACTAAAACCCAACGATGTCCCTCACATGCAACTTGGCGCGAAAACATCAATGACCGACACTTCCTCCCCGTCATCGGACGAGGAGAATGCGTCGGCCGCGGATGTGTCGGGACCATGGGAACCCTTGCGGATACTTCCACGACCCCGTCGGTGCTTGCCGACGATGCCCCGTGACATCCTGGGCATCGACGACTGGCGGTGACCGGTGCAATGCGAGGTTAGGACTTCCCAGGCCCGGGCCCCGCTGGTCACCGACAGGAGGAAGGAGGCGGGCAAAACGCCGCCTTCTCCGTCCAACCCTTCTACGGCGGCACGGATCGGCCTGGGGGTCATTCTCCCTGGCTCGCTCCGCCGTTTCCTTTTGCGTCATAACTTCGACACAAAAGTTGCCCACTGCGCCCCAGGACCTCTCGCTTTCTAGCATAGTGAAGATCACCGTCTGAAGTGAGAGGTCATCTCCGATAGCGGCGACTAGTTGGCTGCGCTGTGCGGTGAACGCGGGGCATACTTCAAAGGTGTGCTGGGCGGTGTCCTGCTCAGCACCACAATGGTGACATATGGGGGCTACCTCTCTCCCAATGCGGTGCAAATAGCGGCCAAATGAACCATGGCCGCTTAGAATTTGTACCATGTGGTAGGAGGGGGACCCATGACGCCGTTTTGCCCATGTGGCTAAAGACGGGCACATGGCTTCAACGGTCCTGTGAAGGGTATCGGAGGTCGACCCACGTAGTAAATCATCTAGCTCCCGTGACCACCGTGTAGGTACCCCATCGCACAAGAAATTAAAACTTAGGTATACACAAAAAATAAGGTTATTATGGTAGTGATTTAATTACAAGCCATTCTTCAATTATTATAAATGGTTAATTCACGATGGTAACACCATCAAAAATAAATGTTGTTAGTAATGTTCCTTTTAATGGCCGAAAATGTAATCATATTAAAATCTCCTAACATGACGGCCCGTTTAATTTCTAGCGCTTAACTTTTATTAGTAGTTATGCAAATGACCATTGATATTAAATGCGATAAGCGAACGCCAAAGGAGATAAGTAGGATATAAAAGCATCCTTTTCGAATATAATATATGGTTTGTCGAATGTTAGTAGTACAATGAAAATCCTAGGTATTCAGCTGTATTTTTTTGTTGGAAAGAAAATAAACATGGTAGGTGAATGGTAGAATGCCCTCAGGTTTTGTCGGACTCTTACGGACTAAGCACCACCTTGCCCCCTTGCCTAGTGCCAGAGTGTGGCTATAAAGCTATAGATAAGGAGAGGGGAAACTAATACCTATGTAGTTTTGTTCCGTAATCTAAAAGCTTTTTTAAAATAATATTTTTTGTTGTTAGGTATTTTGTCATTTTCTATTGGCATATTTATTTGACCCATAAACTGTAAGTTAAAAATGTACTAACCACAAATCCATGAGATTTATAAGATTAATAAAATCAATCGGAGTTACATTTTGGTCGTTCCGCACATCTCTACTGTGCACATAAAATGTGTATTTTTCAAATGGATTTTTGAGTGCCGAGACTTGATGGGCGAATCTAAGTGTTCAATCCAAGGGCGGGGAGAGTTTTACTTTTATAGTTAGTGCCCATAAAATGGCACATTTGAATGTTCTTACGTTGCCGTATACGAAGGAGTCTTCGTTGATGTAACGCCTTTCAGTTTGGTTAGGCAAACACTTTTATTTAACTACTTGCCACAGTATTAGGGGAAGTTTGTTATTATACACCATTTATTCTTTTTTTATACTTCGAGATGGCATCATGGTAACCAATTTACACCAGGTGGTGTGTGATGGTGGTGGTGTGGCAATATTAATTAAATCACTTAACACTGCAAGTGTGTTGCCATCCTGGGGACCTACCTCCCAATGCCCAGTAATTACACTGATTGTGATTACCACATCATTTAAAGTAACTGTAATGTTGGAGTGGAGAGAGGTGTGAATTATTCTTTAAAAAAAATCGATGGCAAACGCGTTCTTCTTCTTCGAGTGGTTAACCTGATACGGGCTAGCCTTGGTGTCAGAGTATTACAACTCGCCATTACTGCCCTCTGACGTGAGTTGTTTGCACGACTGCTATCTTTCGGCAGCAGCGGGGACCACCAGATCAACGTGCCTTTCGAAGAACTGAGCTTTGGACTTAAAAAATTTCGGTCACCCATCCGAGTACAGACAGCGCCTTTGGTAGCTTTGCTTTAATGATCGTTACGCAGAACCCACGACCACGGTGCCATTGACCACCTCCAACGCTTTCATGTGGTAACTCATGCTCTCTAAAAACACTCTGACTGTGGTCTTCTAAGATAATGGAGGTGTCATTCATGGAAACTTCCTCAAGACGGGCGCTCCGAACTTTAGCTTATGATCCACATTTCTCTAGTAATTATAAGATTATTTTTACTATAACGAAAACCTATGTAACTTTTTATTGTGAAAAATTGTTAATCTTACAAAGCCTTTATCGCAGATATATATTTTTTTGCATCTGAAAAGTAATGGCGAACTCCGACATTAACTTTATATGCAAATCTTTAGTGAACCTTTGTGCGAACTACATTAGGTATATATCTTTAACTGTCCAATAAAGCGACTTTACTGGTATAGGTTTAGGAATCGATAACTTTCAATATCTTCGTATACACAGAGCTTACTTTGGTCGTGTCTCACCCAGCGGCGAGAATAAACAGATGTTGTATTTTAGTAGAAATATGAGTATCGAATATTAATTTGCACGTTTATTTTAGGATTATTAACTAAAAGCAGTTTTAGTTTAGTTACCTTGTAAAATTCATACCATCTCGCTACTTTAATACATAATGAGCAACTGCCGAGTCTTGCCGTTCTCTATTAAAGTACTTTTAAATATTCAAATATAAAAAAAAAAACCGAAAAAATAATTGTCAATTGTAATTTTAATTTTCTTTAATATTTTTTTTTTGCGGAGAAACTTCTATGTAGATTTTGGAAGTGACGTCTTCGATTACTGTAAATACCTATGTATATTCTATAAAGATTTTTAACCATGAACCTCCTTGTCCTAGTGGTTCGACTAACAAAATAAGAAGCATAGAAAAGCAGATGTCCCGTGTTTGCTTCCGAAGGGTCTACTAAATTGTGCTCGAAATGGTAAACTCAAAACTAAACAAGAGGCCAAGGAGGGTAGTTAGGTAGGCGGCCGTCCAATGCTAAAAAAGCAGTGTCTCAATTACTACAGTAGAAGAACCCGTTTATTATGATCCGCCTATATTATGAAGTAATTACACAGCGAAGTCCGGTTGTCATATAAAGTTCTTCATAACAAAATCGGATACATTGACTTCGCTTGTAGTGACGTGTCGCTTATTATGACCCTTGTTAATAAATTTTGTCCGGATAAAGTTACTGTCATGATGCCTAACACCTTCGGCAGTGTTCGGGACGGTCGCGTGAAACAGAAAAATCTAAAGCAGACACACATTATTGATTTCTTATGTAAAAAAGGAAAAAAAATACTACTTACAATTTTTATATTTCATGCTCGGGCATATTGTCTTCCTACCGATCACACAGATACGTAGATTAGACACTCCCACAAACAGTGCACTCCGCTTGGTCATAAAAATAACCTCGAACCTACTAATCACCATTTTTTGATAATGGGCTACTCGACCAGTGGTCGATATTTTTATGGTCCAGTAGCATTTCATGATAATTAGGTATGCCGCACATTTTATGATCTGGCCAATCATACGAACGGGCCACGACATATAGTATACTGCACCGACCCCAATAAAATTGGAAGCAGGGTAAAAGGAACAAGAAGTTCTTATCCTTATTATTCGATCCTGTTCCACGAGTTACGGCGTCTAGGTGAAGTACCAACCCTAAGGTTGCCTATCTGTCTGCCGAATCGCTCCACGGAATAGCCTTATTAATTCCCCTTTATGTCTCCAGGAGCACATACGATCGTAAACCGATTTACGTTGAACTTTATAACGGTGGCTTTCTTTATGTTGCTATAAAGTACGAACTCAAACCCGAAATGTTTCGGTTTTAATTGGGACTCACACCTGATGCTTAGGGCGCCAATTACTTGCGTGAAAACAACGCTGCATTTGTTTACAAGACTATTGTTATAATTGTCTCTCTATACTGTCGCTTGTCTAAATCGAAACATTTCTTTTACCGAATTTTTTATTTATTTATCTGCAATTGAATTGAGGCAGATTTACACAGGGTACCTGACTCGCCAGTGTTGTCACTCGAAAGTCAGTGTTGACTTGATACTGATCAAGTATACATTGACTTGTAGTCGACGTCGCGTGAACGCTGACTTCAATATTCCCGCTTACTGACTGCAATGTAAATGGTGTTGGTCAGTTCTCGGCGCCAGCACTAACGCTTAATTAATGTTACTGACTCTTACTTATCCTGTGTAAATTAGCCTTTCTGAAAAGATTACACTATTTAACATGTAATGACACAATTAACACATCTGACACAGTGGTCAAGGTTGAATGCAGCAAAAATAAAATTAAAAAATATTTAAAAATAAATAAATTTATTAGAAAGAACAAGTCATTAATTAAGAAACATAACTATTTTCATAAAAATTTGAAATATAGTAAAGAACGTATAATGTTATTAAATAAACTAGAACTATATTCTAATCAAATTAAACAAAATCAAGAAATATATGACAGCAATATAATGTTATTAAATAAGAAAATTAGTTTGCTACAGGAATCTTTAACTACCTTATCAAACAAATATAAGGTATCAAAAAGAGGTATGAGGGACCACACATTGACACTAAATCACCTTATGAACAACCCAAAATTTGAGGAATCTTGTGATTTAAAAAATTGTTCCACAGCTCCTGGCCTGATTGCTTTGGATCAACTTGAATGGTCTATGTCGGTGTGTGAGCCATCTATCTCTGAACAACTCAGTCAATCTATTATGAGCACAATTGAAAACAGTTCCTCAGTAAAAATAAAAGACAATTATGTAATATTTAGTGATGAAGTTGGAAAGGATTTGGGCCTATTATTAATGAATCAGCTGGGGCAAAATGTGATAAATTACTGTATGCCAGGTTTATGTTATGATGATATTATAGAGAAGGTTACAAAATACAAGTTCAAAAATAATGATAACTTAATTTTATTTATAGGAAATAGGGATAATGTAAACAAAAGATCATTACTAAAATATTATGACTACCTACTGAAATTAAATGTAAAAAGCATTGTAATGTTTACATTTCCTTATTGCGATAGTTTGCCACAGTCAGAAAATGAAATTAGATATAAATTAAACATACAATTAGATACTTTGTCATATTATGAAGACAAAATACATGTTTTTGACATTAATAAATTGACATGTAATAATCGTAACCAAAAATATTATTTGACAAGAGATAGAATTTTTCTATCAAATTATTTTAAAAAACAATTAGCAAAATTGCTAAGCTTTTCTATATCTACTTCAGCCAAGAATTTGGCTGTACGGACAGCTCCTATTGAGCAACCTTATTCTGACATTGCCTCTATTGGGCCATCACAGTGTGACTATGCCCCTATACAGCATTGTAGTTCTGACAGTGCTCCTTTTGAGCAAGTTAGTTATAATAATATAACAATTGCTCCTGTTGAGCAAACTAACTTTGACACACAGATAAGCTCATCACAAAATCAATATTTAAATTAATTAGTAAGACAACAGAGGACATCTCTGGCAATAGCTCACTTAAAATAGTTCACCAAAATATTCAAGGCTTATCTGGAAAGGAACTAGAAATTTCTTTATTCTTACAGAGTCTAAATATACATGTAGTATGTCTCACAGAACATTGGCTTAAAAGAACTCAGTTATTAAATTGTATTGAAAGTTATAACATTGTAAGTGCATTCACTAGAGAAACTGCCATTAGAGGTGGTTCCTTAATTTTGTTACAGAACAATATTAAATATAAAGAACGTTCAGATGTGATTAAGCACTCAATTGAACGAATTATTGAAATTTCATGTGTGGAATTTGAGCAATTTATAATTGTATGTGTATACAGACCCCCTTCTGGAAACTATGATCTGTTTGAAACTACAATGGAAAATGTTCTAAATATTATTTGTAGCAATAACAAGAAGATAGTTGTCTGTGGGGACTTCAATTTAAATATTCTAGTACCAAGTCCATACACAAATAGGTTCATTAATTTATTTAGATCTTTTAATCTTTATTATGCTTTCTTTGAACCTACCAGAATCACCCCTACTACAGCTACTTGCTTGGATAACATTTTCTGTAATTGTAATATACTTGAAAAATCTATACTCAACTGTGTAAACTCAGATCATAGTGGACAGAAAATCACTATTGAGCGCCGTAATGTTAATCTAGTAACAAAAATTACTTTTAGACCAATAACGGACAGTCGCATGAAGATTTTCGAAAATAATATTGAACATAGACTTCATTTCTTACAATATTGTGATGATTCAAATAAAATGTATAAAAATTTATTTAATCAAATAAATTTAGAATTTAATAGCATATTTAAACAAAAAACTGTTTCACTTAACTCAAAAAAGAAATTTAGTGATTGGGCTATATGTTAGGTTAGGTTGGCATATATGTTAGTAGAAGAAAATTATATGATTTATATTATGAAAAGTCTATGTCCACAGATCATTCATTTATAAATTATGTCAGAAATTATTCTAAAATATTTAAAAGGGTTTGTAATGTTGCAAAAGCAAACTTCCTTAGTAATAAAATTAAAAATTCTGCTAATAAAATTAAGACCACCTGGAAAATTATAAACCAAGAAACTGGTAAAACGTCATTTAAAGATAGGTCTTTTGAAATTAATATTAATGGTAAAATGGTAAAAACGGATGAAGCAGTGGCAAATGCTATGGAGGCCTTTTTCTCAGACATTCCCATGAAAATCACTAGTAAACTGAATTCATCTACTGAATTTGCGGTTTCCTTTTTAGAATCTAGTGTTGATAAATGTGATATTTCTTTTAACTTTCATGAAATTAATAACGATTACATTATAAAAACGTTTAAATCTTTAAATAATAAAAAGACGGAAGATCTATGGGGTTTATCGGTTACAGTTATAACATCAATAATTAAAGTAATTTCCCCATATTTAACGATTATTTTTAATAAATGCATTGAAGATGGGGTTTTTCCCGATTTAATGAAATGTAGTAAAATTATACCTTTGTTTAAGTCTGGGGATAAATGTGATCCCACTAATTTTCGTCCCATATCCATTTTACCAGCGTTAAGTAAAATATTTGAGAAAGTTATTTACAATCAATTGCTTTCTCATTTTACATTGAATAAACTGTTTCATGACAGACAATTTGGTTTTACTAAGGGTAGAAATACGACAGATGCAGGTGTTGCGTTAATGAAACATATATTTGATGCTTGGGAAAACAAACAAGATGCTCTAGGTGTCTTTTGTGACTTGTCCAAAGCCTTCGACTGTGTAGAACCTAAAACCTTATTGGCCAAATTACAACATTATGGCGTCTCAATGAACTCAATAAAAATAATTGAATCATACCTGAGTGACCGATTACAAACAGTAGTTATAAATAAAGCGAAGTCTTCAGGGGCCCCTATGCTCATGGGCGTGCCGCAGGGTTCGATATTAGGTCCGTTACTTTTTTTGATTTATGTAAATGATCTGCCTTACTATGTAAGCAACTTATGTGAGACGGTATTATTTGCAGATGATACTTCCCTTATTTTCAAACTAAATAGACAGACAGAAAATGTTGACGATGTGAATAATGCCCTTTCCAAAGTAATGTGTTGGTTTACTAATAATAACTTGTTACTAAATTCAAATAAAACTAAATGTATCAAATTTTCGTTACCAAATGTCAAGCAGGTCAGTACAGATATTAAAATTAACGAAGAAATTATACAATGTGTTGACTCAACAGTATTTTTAGGAATAACTTTAGATTCACGTCTACAATGGAATCCTCATATTACTACCCTATCAGGAAGACTTAGCTCTGCTGCTTTTGCTGTTAAAAAGATTAGATTACTGTCTGATGTTGAGACGGCAAGACTTGTATATTTCAGTTACTTCCATAGTGTTATGTCATATGGTATATTGCTGTGGGGATCAGCAGCTGATATTCAAGACATTTTTGTATTACAAAAGAGAGCCGTACGTGCCATTTATAAATTAAGACCTCGTGACTCGCTTAGAGAGTTATTTAAAGAAATAAATATTTTCACGGTTGCTTCCCAATATATATATGACAACATTATGTATGTTCATAAAAATTTACATACATTTTTGAAGAAAAGTGATTATCACAATTTAAACACAAGAGGTAGAAATAAACTTGCTGTTCCAAGTTTCAGACTTCATAAAACTAGTCACTCATTCATGGCGAAATGGATACAAATATATAATAAACTCCCACATCATGTAACTGAACTTCCGTCACATAAATTTAAGCTTCATATTAAACAAATTTTAATGAAGAAAGCGTATTATAAAGTTCAGGAATATATAGATGATAAAAATGTGTGGACACATCCAAATGTGCTCGATTCTCCATTGTAATCTAGTGAGATATCAATATGTGTAAAAATTTAATTTTCTAATTGACAAGATTGTAAGGAAAGATGTCTTAAATCACTTTTTTTTTCATATATATTTTTTACTTTTATTTTAAGTTTAATTATTAGTCTTTATTTTAATAAATTATTATGATTAATTATTAAAGACTTGACAATGTGAATTATGACTCTTTCCAAATCAATACTATAAAACTGTAAAGGGAGGATAAAACTTGTTGAGTTTCTTGCCGGTTCTTCTCAGAACAAGGCCTCCTGGTAGACTCTCGAACCGATGGCATCAAAATTGACTTTCATAAGTGTACAAATTGTACCTAAATGAATAAAGTAATTTTGACTTTGACTTTGACTTTATTGTTTGTCTGTCGTATATTATTTTAAGCGGATTTTTGTATCCACACATTCAACAGTATAATAACGTCGTCGATAGATGCTACCTAAATAAGATCTACCACCAATCAAGGTAGAACACACATTACTACTCTACTGAAACTGGTATCTCTATGCGGCGGGAATCGAACCGAGCATCCTCTGTAATCCGGGCGGCTGCTTTAACTACTACGCTACCAGGGCACTGCTTTCGCTGTCGAAATTTGTCAGTGCTTAGTGCTTATGTTTTTATGGTAAACGATCTGAACGAACTATGTTTGCAACTAATATTTCACGCCCAGTTAAGATGATATATATGACTTATATTAGGGAATAATTTTTGCGTTTACAAACGCGTAAATATTTTTAAAACTAAAAATAATACACTGAAAAAAATCGTCCTGCCCTAGGCGGGAATCAAACATATCATCCTCCACAATCCGGGCAGCCGGATTGTGGAGGATGATAACCACTATGCTACCAGGACACTGCTTTCCCTGTCGAAATTTGTCAGTGCTTGGTGCTTATGCTTTTCAGTTTATTTTTTCTAGTTTTAAAAATATTTACGCGTTTGTAAACGCAAAATTAATCCAGGATATCTCTAGGTTTGAGATCAATGAGCATCGGTGGTTCTTATCAAATCTTTTTTATTATAATTATTGTGATGATTATTATTATTTTACTACTTCTGTTAGCTAGTGGTCTACTCATTGGTTACAGATCTAGAGATATAAGGTTCAGTGGGGTTGGGGGTAGAAATGTGTGCTTACTGCTTACAACTCAGAAAAAATATTACTAAGAGTAGATACCTATATCTAACATTAAGTACAGTAAAATAAAGTACCTATGTCTGCATTTACGACAGATTTAAAATATTACGTTATAATAACCGATGTCAAAGAGCAAACACGAAAAATGTTTATAGATTCGAATTGTTTGAACTCGCTCCCGGCGTTTCAATAATGAAACCTATTTCGTCGCCAAACCAGCCGATTCATATTTTCCGCATAAAACGTTATTAATTTATTCTTCGTATTTTACGGAACAGTCGAATAACGGGTGGTATTCGCGGGATAGTTTTGCAATGTAAATATTTGTGAAATGTCTATGTATTTGAAAACGGAAATGTTTTAATTGGAGTGGGTGCTGTCTTATTTTTTTTATTGTTCCTTAGAATGGGATTATTTTAGAGAGCTCACTGAGGTATCGCCGCTCTAAATTGGAGCGCTTGTCCTAAAAAATAGTTAACATATAAAGTCACGCCTTTCTCTCATAGGGCTAGGCAGAGATCACTTTACTCTCCACATCATAGATTTATTATTACTGACGTTTATAGATTGGCAATGAGTCGACAAGTGTAAGACCAAACAAATACACCGATGTGTGCGTAATGCGCATGTGTGCATGAAAAATAGTACTGCAGTCTGACAGTTGCTGTCTTTTCTACGTGACTGACAGGCCTCCTTAAGCCCCCTGCCTGTACGTGAAATGGTTTCGTCTATCTATCTCGCTCTAATATACGCTTTAGTAAGCTCTTTCTCTTTTACATTGCCAATCTACACTTTCCTATATCTATGCTCCACATGCTACGACCATTACCTACATTTTTCTCTTATCACAGTGATCATATTATGATTTGCGATTTAGAATACATTCACCTTTTTTCAATTTGATCGGCAAACGTTCGCCTAGGTCTTCTCGATTCTACATCTCCACTTACTTCCAATCCATATATCCTTTTCCTCAATCTACTTTCACTCATCTTCGCTATATGGCCAAACTATTTGAGCCTCCATTTCCCTATTCTTGTCACTGTCTTCTTTCAAACCACTCCTCCTCTTTCATTATATAACTGTCACTCAATTTTATGTTTTTCTAATATGACCACACTATTCCTTGCAGTGTTGTGTTTTCTTTGACTTGACAGAGAAGCTCTTCATCTCATTTAATCAGGAGCTTCTCTGTCAAGTAAGGGCCTTTTCATCTCTTGTCATCATAAAGGATGAAAAGGCCAAAGCTGGAAGTGGCCTATACATCCAGAACACATATTATTATCAATGACTGTTGGAACACACACTATTGGACACACACACTGCCCTCCCTCAAGGATCTATAACCCGATCGGTTCTACGCTGCCCAAGTTCAGCAGCTTCCCGTGATTTACCAGATCGTCGGTTCACCTTGTGGGTGCCTATTACCGCTGCGTCTCCCGGTACTCGGCTGCCATTCGAAGACCTTTCCGCCCCAAGGACCAATAGTCTTCCTCGAGGTTGAGGATGTTAGGATTGGAAGCGCGCGCGATGTTGCCAGTTTCTTTCAGATAGGCTTGCTTAAAATCTGGCAGGCCACGTGCTTTTTGCCATTACTTTATGATTCAAATAAATGAACTCAACTACATTTAATTTATTACGATAATTTACCTATTTCACACCAAAAAACTTGCTTCCAATTGGTGCGTAAAAGATATCTTAGTATAGAATATCTCATTAAAGAGCTTCAAAAAGCTTACCTTTCGCTAACGAAGACCGAGGGTCACTTTGTGTTGAAAAATGATAAATTTCTGAGCACAACTCCACAAAAGAAACCACGCGCAGAAAATAACCTTCATACATTACGCATTGAAGCAACGCATAATGACATGGAACTCTGAATTATTAAATTCCAAAGTTGAGGAGGCGATCTTCTTTTTTTCGTTAGAAAATTCTTTAAAGGAATCTACAGCTCAACCCACTAAAACTAATGTCTTCGTCTCTAGTCGAAGCTTCAGCGCAGTACAGGGAACTTTTCGCAATCAATGGCATCAAAATTGACTTTCATTAGTGTACAAATTGCGATGCATAGAGCAAGCGATCCTGCTACAGTATTTTTTCTGCGGACGCGGGTGACTCATGACTGTTTGAGTACATACAAAGGCTCCCTTTTAAAAGGCTTGTTTCAAGCCCGTCTGGCTAGTTAACCACCATATTATCAAAGTCTGCTACCATGAAAATATCTTTTTAAACGCATCATACCAAATTGTCAACAGTCTTATAGTTTTCTATATAGTGATAAGATAAGATAACCAGTCCCCCATTGGTTGAACTACTGGGTGAAGATGAGATGAAGACCAAGAGATTTCCCGTCATAGAAAAAAATGTTCACACAGCTGCATCTTAAACCACATGAGTAAATTAACGGAAATTTACTCATGTGTCTTAAACTGTCACATTTCCCCGACAGACTTTGAACTTTATATCGATAATTTGAATTATATGCTCATTTGCAGACGCCCTTAGGTACTTGGCCTTCTGTGTTGTCTCTATTTTGTGGAAGCAGTGCCCATCAAAGTCCAATAACCGAGCCTCTTTGATGTCTGCCTCCCGCCATATTAAATAAACTCATCTACTTCATAAGGCTCTTAGTATGTTTATTGAGAGACTTTGTTACCAGGGTATATTAGGAATCTCTTTTCAAATACTTTAAAGTTATGCTTCACGGGTGAACGAACATTTGAAATCGTATTTTAATCATAACGGCAGAGGCGAGGAGAAGTTCTTCTTCGTGTGGGATGTAACCGCTTCTCGACACAACTTTGCGCCTGTTTTGCGTCGGAGATTGCGGCGCCGGATCACTCCAGCCAGCCCAACTATTCCAGGAAGTCTCCTAATGCTTTGACTGCATCCTGGAGTCTACCCAGATGTCCAAGGTAGCGAGCCCAGTGTACTGCCATCGCGTTGCACCCTATACGTGAGCAGCGAAAGACTATGGTTATTAGTCTTTGAACAGACCCTATGTAGAGGATGCGTGAAACAGCTGCTCACGTTCCGTGGGTCTGTTACACCTTAAGTGAAAAAGTTTTTGTTAAAATTGCCATGACTAGTTCGTGCGCCTACTAAGAGACGCGTAGACGTGACCTGTGAGGAGGGTTTTGGATAACCTAATATGTAAATTGTGTTTCATTATATTTATGCTACGTGGTTGGCACCTAAGCATACGGCTCGCCTGCTGATAAGCAGTCACTGTAGCCTATGAATGATTGTTAAACTAATGTGTCAACTCCCGGGCTCTCAATCCTTACACAGGTATGCCTGCACCGTGGAGCTCGATAACCCTGGCGCCGATGGAAACACACCACCTTTTTGCGACATATTCGTAGAGATATGTCGCAAAAAGGTCCTCAACTTACACAAAAACAAGCAAAAATACACTGTAACCTGTCGTAGAAATCTAGTGCCGTTTTTAATAATTCCGAAAAAGAATCATAACGACAAAACGTACAAAATTTTCGTAAAGAATATTAATCAAATTCCATTTTTTTAATTTTTCAACAACAATTTTACAAGTGTCAATATTACGTCTTTGATATTATATTATATTTTTTTGTAGATTATTTTGTGTTGTATTTAATAAATTATTAAATAATATTATATATATGGCATAGTTGCTATTGAATATATTCGGTAAACTCATAAGTAGGATAAAAAGTATTTTTAATTTTTTTATTAATATTTTGTCTGGCCAAGATTTTTTTTAGCCGGAATATATTTTTTAACGCACTAAACTTGATATAAAATACTTTTTATCCATTAAACATATCAGTGAAGGTCGTAATAAATTAACTGGGCTCCTCTACTATTAGATACGTGAAGATAGTTATTATTCTCATAAAACAATCAATTCTGTACATCCAGACAGATTACGTTTGTCCCCAAGATGTAGATCATTACCGGTCCATTTGCAGCCGTCAATCGAGTTGAATATTGACGGCAATTTATTGCTATTTCCTTTTTTACGACGCAAAGTGATGATAATTTGTATCGGACTAAATAGATAAATTACTTCTGAATATAATAATAACCAGCAAATTATAATAATAATAATACCTACATTACATTCCATTTAATTTATTTAATAGACTTTTATGTAATTATTATGGGGTTTCTCTTTCTTATTATTCTAAATATACCTAATTTAACCGTTATAAATATAAATACTTAAATTATTTTCCTGTCTTGCTTCATTTTTTCCACTTCCATACATTACGGTCAGTCGTCATCTCCGCATTAACTCCTCATCTTTCATTGCCATTATTATAATTCCAAATCCTTTATTTTATATTTATATGTTATACAACATGTAATTTAAATGACCAACATCCTGAATACAGGTGGGTAGGGATCGGCTTATGAGCTGATTTCAACAAAAAAAATAAAAAAAAAGTTTTTCTTGAAAAAAAAAAAACAAAATGTACCGAGAAAATATTGTAATATGTTGTAGCACCTTTCTGGCAAAAAAACTTATTTTTTTTAAATCAACTCAGCAGCCGATGCCAACCCACCTGTATTCAGGGTGTTGGTTATTTAAATTACATGATGTATATTAGAGTGAAAATATTGATAACGGAATTGAATTTATGTGAATAATACCTACGTCTACAGATTGGTTGGATTTATTTGGGTAGGACACTACGTAGAGATATTCTTCCAGGTGGATATATCGATTTGAAAAGCTTAAAGCAACCTCAATACAAAAGGAATAGAAAGAGTTTTTCTAAGAAGAGTAAAAATAGTAACGAACTTGCAATCTAAAATATTTTACCTTATTACATTCACTCCACATTAAGCTTGTGGAGATATCTCTGAACCCAAGAGGCCTTGATTAAGGAAATGTACGATACACATTCATTTATTTACATTCACGACAAAGAAATGCCCGTAATAGTACTCCAACGACTAATGAGTAAAAGCCAATACCACCTTTATGACATCGTAAATAAGAGCCCAGTTTTCGAACGTATATCTAGACTGTTTGACCTCAGTTGATTTATTTGCAATGTCGATGACTCGTCGACAGTCATTTGTATCAATAAAGTTGCAGTTCGAAAAAAGCTTTTAGGGAAAACGCATTTAAAGCGAACATTTGGCAAATAAATGTGCCCGTTTCGAAGTTTGTGGGATTTTGCTCTTGTTTCACTAATGATCGTGTTAATTTGTTTTGATTTGACATTCCGTAAAATGGGAACACCACCAAATGAATGAGTGTGGCTAAATATATATTTTCCACGTTTACACCAATTTTCTAGCCCAAAGTAAGTATCATTAAGAACTAGTGTTATGGATACAGTTAGCGATGTGCGTGAGAACTGAGGGACCACACTGGTATTTTGCAAAATAAATTTCTAAGGATTTAGTAGAAGACTTAAAACAAATGAAGGACAAATCTAAAAAATGTAAACTACTTGCAAAATACCAGTGTGCTCCCTCAGTTCTCACACACATAGATAACGGACAATTTTTAACACCTATACATAATAATTCTTAGATATTTTTATAAATAAACGTAAATAAATATAATATAAACAAGCATGACAAATATTCATGTTCGTCACTCAAACATTTGCCGCTACCAGGATTCGAATTCGGACCGCTTGATGTGTAGGTAGCTATACTGACCACTACACCAGGACGGCGTCTTAAATAAAATACGTACATAATATTAATCTGCTTGTTATTTGTTTAGGCTTTTGTGTGTTTAGTTTCTTTTGGGTTCGATGGCCCTTTTACGTGGGTAGGTAAAGTCTTGGCAATCTGTCACTACTTTTACTTTTTGGCACTACAAGGCCCATATTACCAGATGTGGCTTTATGTGTAACCAAATGTTACCTTTTTTTGTCGGGGAGGTCAAATGCATATACGCATCGTCCCTGCGGGGTGGTGCCAACTGCAGGGGATATGTGGGACTCGAGGTAAAGGCGTTCCCTCCACACCCATTAAACATCCTCCCCGGCCTGACCTCCAGTGCGCTATTACTGGACCGTCCCAACGCTGCTCGTTTAGGCACTCCTTGCACCAATTGGTGGCCAGCAGCCACTCCTCCACCGACGGCTGCTCAACCTGGCGCGCCGCGGGACATGGTCGTGGTCCTGAAAAGGCCGTCCAGAACTAGCCGTGGTGGGAAAACAAAAACAACTCGACGATTGCATGTGACTTCGAATGCCAAGGGACACACTTGACATCAAAAGCCACACACCCGCCGAGAAAGTTTCCCCACCATATTACCAGGGTCCGTCACGAGGAGGCTTCCGGACGTGGATCGTGGTCGAAAATTTTATGTGAAGAAGGTATGCCGTGAGCCCTCGGAGTGATAGTATGAATGCAAGAATCTCAGAACTTATCAAAACAATTTAAGCGCAAGTGCCGGGTATTTTCAATGCTTTTGGGGATTTTGAACTAGTCCTTTTTTTGTTTTTAATGAATTCCTTTTATTATCAAAATACTTTCTCTTTTGTTTTTTGTTTAATTGTGGAAAACATTTAGCAAAATTAATAAAATAATCAATTTACATAGGTATCAAAATAAGTTGAAACAGTCAGAACGCACATCAAAAGTACCAGGCATTCATAAATCAGATGGAGGTTCTTGGCAAATAACAGGGGTGTCAAACGCTCCGGCCACTCGTAGACGACCATAAATAATGCTTAGAGCCATCGATAACCCGCGACAGCCGATGCTGATGCTGAACTATGGTTCAGATCTTTTTCCATATTTCAATATTTTCGACGTGCTCTTTTGCATTCTATCTTTCGCCACTTTGTTTTTAAATAATAATATATTATACCTATTGCAGAATTTTGAATTACGTTACCAATACGTGATATTTTATGGTATTACATTTAAGTTATTGGAGAGGTTCAGATAAAGTATGCAGCATCAAAAGATCATTTTTGGTTTCATTCAAAAATGTCTAATTAGGTACTACTTTAGTCCTGTGTTCCTTCTCAAAAGTCCTGTGTTCCTTCGCAAAAGGGTTAGGCTTATGACATTGAAATATACGGTCGCTGTATCTAAAACGTTTCATGGATTGGTCACTACATTGAACAATTATTTAAATGTCAAATTTATCTTTTTATTATAATTATTTTATGACAAGTTTGAAAAAATAATTTCTCCTGCACAGATCACCACGATGTATGACTAATTGTAAAAATGAAGTCGACTAATGCTAAAGATATTTTATGTACCGACCTATGTTTGTTTTTTTAATTAGTCACTCATAACGGATGTGCTAATAGGTAAGCTACGGCAGTGCAATGAACGGTATCTCGACAAACCAAATATCGAATATAACGAAGCATGTTATCGATGCTTATGAATGAATTATCTCTGTGTTAACAAAAAAAATATTCCGTAACTAGCTTTTGCCTGCGACTGCATCCACGTGTAATAATTGTTTTAGGGAGCACTTTTTTGGACTTTGCTTGAATTTTCAATTCCTTTTTATCTCCTATTTTATCCCCACCTATGTCAAAATTTCAAAAACGCTAAAACTAATATTTATTTATTTCTTAGCAAGTGCCTAAATTCAAAGTTCCATGGTTTTATCTTCGATAATGACGAATTCCCCGAAGATAAAAAACAACACTTTCATCCCTTATTTCAACCTTTTTTACAAAAAAGGCAACTCAAGTTTATTTTGTTTTAATGTCTAGTCAAAATTTCTTCAAAATCAGAGGCGTGAAAGCATGACTTATATACGAGCTTTTATCCCCTATTTTATCCGCACACTGGTTAAATTTCAAAAATGCTAGAACAAATATTTATTTTTATCTTATATAGTGCCTAAATTCAAAGTTTCATTGTTTTATCTTCAATAATGACGGACTTCATACCAAGAAACTATCACGAGATCTTTAGACAAACAAGTAATAAAATGCTTACGATAACATCGATGTCAATTAAATAGACGTTATTAGGGATAACTCAAAAACTACTCGTCAGATGTCGATCAAATTTAAATTAGATCACATGATAAAAAAATCTTCACAATCAGTACACCCAGTAAAGAGTTATGAGGCAACACACATAAAAGAAAATACAGCCGAATTAAGAACCAGCTCCTTTTTTTGAAGTCGGTTAAAATGCATTTATAAATTGAACTTGACGAATATAATCGTAATGTTCACTTAGAATAATGTATCTGTCATTTTAAAGAGTACTTTTCCATGTCAACATCACATTTGTATAGTCGAGTATCATCAATAATGATTGAGAATAATATTATTAATCTCCTAGTCGTCCACGCGTGATTTGTTATCATAATCGTTATTATGGGCAATAAAGATAATAGCAAAATCATTACGAGTGTAATAATAAATCTATGTATTATGTTGTAAATAAAATACAAACAATTCAATCAAGTCTTTTATTTTGCTTCGGATTTAAACCTTTCATAGCACGCGTTTTTTTATTAGATAGATGTCAACAAACATAATTCATTGTTATACTACACTAAGTACGGTCAGCATCATAATTACTTTAGTACCATGTTATATTACCGCTGGCGCTTGTGCGGTAATAGTTACCACCACGGTGTATGAACGATTAAATGACAAAGTTAGCACTAAAGTGAGAGACAAAAAAGAGAAAGAACAAGAAGGAGATATTATCACAAACATTATAAAAACATACAATGTAAAGGTATCGTACCGTAATGTAAGGTTTAAGTGTGAAATACGTAACTTTTTAGTTGCTTTAAGAGGTCAATTTGAAACATGATTAGCGCTTCTTTAGCTAGCTAAAACAATTACGTTTCTTGCACTAAACACTTATACTAAGGACACAGAGGTACTATAGACTTTAAATACATATAAAACCGATGAAACAAGTTCCACAATAGTAAGGAAACAAAGTATTCTTGTAAGTCCTTTGACTAAATACAATTTAGTGGCAAATTATTATAGAAAATATTATAAATTAAAGACACTGTTAAAGGAATATTACACAGAATATAATTGTTGTTGGCACTGAAATTAAGTATTTTAATTTTATGTTGTATTGCACGTCAAAATATTTACGCTGTGTTTCAATAATTATCTGCGGACGGTTTTCCTTATAGAACGTATTTCCTTAACAAAGTGTGTATGTGTAACCATCGATAACTTATTGAAATATATCATATAGACAGCATGAATATGCCGTTTTGTTCTGTAGTTCGACTTTCAGACGTCACATGGGTAGTGACAACTTTTATTGATTAGTCGAAGATATAGTAGATTGTATCCAATCGATGTAGCTTGAGACAGAAGTGTAAACTCCCGGCCAGCCATCTCGTCCACATCCGTAGCCGAAGGAAACCACGCCAACTGACACCCAAGCGTTATTGGACTTGGTCATCAACGGTCCACCAGAATCGCCTCTGCAAGCGTCCTGGGCGTAATTACCACCGGCGCATATTTGTTTGTCCACCAAATTGGCCCCGAGCTTCCGGTACTTGCTATCGCATTCGTTCTTATCGTATATAGGTAAAACCAGCTTCAATTTCACGGGGCTGTTTGATGCTGCAAAAAAATTGATAAATGAAGTAACGTCTTTCAAGAGTTTTATCACCTTCGGATAAAGAAAAGTTATACTCAAATAGTTATCTAATATATCACAGATGTATACTACTACTTAAATTGAAAATACTATAAATTAATCTCTTCGTGATAATAAATTGTTATAAGAAAATTTGGTGCCTTATTTTCATTATAACTGTCGTACAGAGCTACCTATGAATTATCACTTTTATGCAAATTAACGGGAAAACACCGGAACGATTTAGTGAGTAATATAGCAAATCCGAAGTCTTCTATGGCCTACTTAAAAATATCTAATGACGTTGACAGCAATGGTCGATAATAGGGATATAAAAAGGGGTCCAAGGGTTTTACTTCCTTTTTTTATTTCACTTCCTTAGTTTTAAAGTAGCAATTATGTAATTAAAAATATTTTTCGCCACAATGTTTGTCGCTGCAGTGTCATTCGCCCTGGTGGAATTCGCTTTAAAGACTTTTACGGCTTTAACGACTTGTCGCTACAAAGTCATTCGAAACTACGTACTGGACCCAAATGAAAGTGACCCATTGATTACGTGAAAAAAAAGTTTACCTATTAAGTATATTATGTTGTTTTGAATGAATTAGGTGCTTCTATATAACCTGTAAAGGCTTATAGCAAAATGGCTATCCAATAATACAGAAACATGTTTCGGAAACACATCGAGTATTTTTGTTTGTTTACAAATAAAAATCTCCGAAGCAGATACAATACTGACATTGAAATTATGTTTTATAGCGGTTTTATCCCTAACCGGTCTTGAGTCAAATTATATTCACGGATGTCATTTAAGATTGTTGATTACTAGACAAGAAATCCGGTTTCCTCGTATCTCTTTAAATAGTTCATGGGAATTCTGAGTGACGTGTAGGCCGTATTAGTAAAATCGATCTTACATGTTAAGGTTTTTCCCCAGCCCGCCACGTACACGCTGTTCCCAGGGTACACTCTTGTCGATTGGTCCGGCAGGCAGATTGGCTTAACGTAGTCTGAAAGAGATAAAAACGAAAGTCAGAAAAAAATTTAAGAACAGTGACTGATACAAATGCTCTGTCTTGTCTGTCTCTATTAAATTTAGGATATCGATCTTTAAAACTTGTCAGATAGTCGTAAAATGGTAATTAATTAGTTAGCAGGTTTACGTTCGCTATCAAGGATGTATCAATGTCGTTTCATTTGAGAATTTTTATGATTGTCTAATGCCCGTACTACAGAAAGTTAGGTACTCATTAGTTCTTTTAACTTTAAAAACCCTTTGAAATCAGAATGAAGCTTAACAAAATGTATATTAATATCTATGCATAGGTGACAACGTGGTGTCAACCAACGGTTTCTTCAGGTCTTTCACTTTACATATTTTGTGTACGAATCTGCTACTACATTTGATATATTATGTATATTGTTATTAATGTCGTCGTTTGATAATACAGTATTTATGTTAATCTACGCACGCGGTATAAATACGGTAGATTATTTAGGGACAGTGCAGTTGTTGTTTGCTTCCTATTTCAAATCAGTTCGCTGTGTTTCCTTTTAAATTGAAACGTCGTCTATACAAGGTCCAGACCATCTCTGACCGTCTATAGTGAACAAGCCATATATCATTTGTCTGATTTTGCCGATCTTGGCGTTGTCTTGCTTAAAAGCTGGCTTCCCACGGTGCGTGATTCTGCGGATCTACACGCACAGCCGAAGACTACGGACAGCCACGCACCAAGCCACTTCCAACGGTGCGTCATTCTGCGGACGTGCCGACTCGCGGCGGATACATGCCTACGCTTTCATAGCGCACCTTTGAAGTTACTGCCTTGCGACGGATACCGGAGCACCGCCACAGACGTCCTGTGCTACCACGGACGACACCCTTCTCACAATCTGTCGTGCGAGCTGGTCCGCGTCCTTCCGCGATATCATGGACCGTGGGAAGCGTGCTTTGACCCTTTGACCAAACTGAAGCTGACTATACCATAACCCATAACTAACTCCAGAGATTTTAATAACGTCAGTTTCATTGCGGATAAATTTTAATGTTCATACAAATGAAATTGATGATTTATGACAATTCTGTTAGGGATGTTTGAGATGCAGACCAACTTTGAAACATAAAATATTATTTCATGTTTGTATGTTGGTTATCTAGTATTCTTTCTATTTTTAATTACATGTCATACAATCTGGGGTAGATGGCGCCGCGGTCATGCGTTCAGTAACGATCACGAAAGTTAAGCTGCAAAGTACGCGATAGGTACTCGGATGGGTGGCCGAAAATTTTCCAACCCGTTTTTCCTCCGTACTTTGGAAGGCACGTTAAGCTGCTGGTCCAGGTTTTTTTTTTTTTTTGAAAGACTACTGCAGTTTGCCGCTGATGGCATTTACTGCTTCACCGGATTTTTTTTTGAGAAGGCGAAAACCTTGGAGGGTCCTCAAGCCTGTAGGGCGGACGTTCCTAGGGGATTACTGGGTGACCGAGCATCTCCCCCAAGGGGAGTCTCTCGACCGCCTAGCGTCCCTAGGTCGTCAGGATCGGAAGGGAGTGGTCCAGGTGCTATCGAAAGATATCAGTCGTTCCCAAGGAGGGTTGGTGTCTGGCAGACGGCTGTAAAAATCTAATGCCAAATCCTTAAGCAGTAGGTACCTATTGTCAATATGAAGACTTACTGCACCGACCCCAAATAAATTGGGAGCAGGGGCCCAGAATCAAGGAAAATGATGATTCTGGGGTAGATAATTGGTGTGCACTTGGAAATATGCTCACCAATTATCTACGCCAGTTGTTGTGTAAGGGGTAATAGCCCTTACAGATGAATGTTGGTAAGTAGTTATGTAGATGTAAGTTAGAAGTTAAAAGTTAAGTTATGGTACTAAGTTTTGTTTGAATGCAAAATAAGTTGTTACGGGAGCGGAAAGTTAAATGAAAGTGTCCGTCACCGGTAAGGTTGTTTAATGCACTAAGTTTTGTTTGAATGCAAAATAAGTTGTTACGGGAGCGGAAAGTTAAATGAAAGTGTCCGTCACCGGTAAGGTTGTTTATTGCACTAATTAATATAAGTTAACAAATCATGTAAATAAAATTGCATTGTTCGCGGGGACGCGACGTCAGCGAAAGATGATGTCGAGCGTGCTCGTACATGCTGCCAAATTTAAAAGAGAAGAAAGAAAGTAAAAGTTACGCTACGCTTAGGGCGATGATGCCTTATTTAGTTTACGGGCAGCAGTTACGATCACCTCGTCGATGACACTGTCTAAGTTCGCGCGCTGCTCGGAGCGTGGCGACTGTCCTTGGGCTGGCTGCTCGTCACTGCGGGAGTCTTGCACCGGGTGTATGTTCACGCTGCGGCGTTGGTAGTTCCTTTTTAATCTAATTATTCCCCATGCTATGCAGGTAATGGAGATGAATCCAATCACTGTGTACAGGAGATAGTGATGTGTCTCATGTGTCAGTGATTGGACACTCAACGTTTGTTGTTGTTGTTTGACCTTTTCGATGTTGGTTTTTAGAGCATCCAGGGCCGCCTTGTGATCTTCTGGCACGAATGTGTGGTTATAGTCGGTAAGGATGTGATTTATGCCCGACTCTCGTATGTACATCCTTTCTTCGTGCGGTGTCAGTTTTAACTCGCTGTGGTAGTCCTTGCGAGCGTTTATAATGAAACTTTCTCCCTTTAGCATACAGCCAAAGTTAAGTTGTATCATTCCTGTGCCACGTAAGTGTTGTGACGTCACTCCAGCTGGGCAGAAAATGCGTGTAATGCATTCTTGGCAACAGGAGAATAGCCATGCGCCGCGATTATGCAGGCGCACCCATCGGTCGTTGCAATCCGATACTCTTGTTCGGCACACTGATAAGTCGCCGTTGTTTATTATTTGCGCTTCACAATATGATTTTGCGACCTTGATGTTATAAATAGGTCGATTGATGGCGCATAATAATTGGTTTTCTTGTAAATTTGTGCAGGATGCCACATCTAGGTCCTCTAGGGGTACCACCATGTCTCTCTTCAGGTTCACAGCCAGGTAAGTAGATGTAAGTATGATGGTAGTTTCTGTTTGCCTGCTGATTTTAGGTATCGGTATTATGCGATTAAGCTCATATTGCTCGTTGTTTATCAGCGGCAGCTTTACTTCGAAGAGTAGGTATGTTGTTGTTAAGCGCGCGTGTACTCGCGCTAACTTGTATCGTCCTCGTGTGCAGTGACGTGTGTTCACACAGGGTAGAGACAAATCGCTTGGTAGCTGACCAGAGATAATGTTCAGTTGTTCTTCGAATTGATCAGGTTTGATGAGATGAGTGTCCACCTTTCCATCTCGAACATCTGTCACCAAATCCAGCAGTTGTTGTTGTATTTGTCGTATGTTGGAGATCATCATGTTCACTGCGAGTGCGGTAGCTGTCGTGTACATCGCATTGTCTTGGCTGAGTTTCATGCGTTCTCGAGCCTCAGCGAGATGTTGATCGATGATGAGAAATTGTTTGTTCATAATTTGTTCGTTTCTTTTCAACAAGTTGTACTGGCCTTCGAGTATTGATGTGTGGTTCTTGTAGAGGTTAAGAAGATGATTTTCATTAGATTGGATGATCTGGATATCCTTCTCGTATTGGTCAGCGAATTTCTGATCGAGGACGCCAAATAGATAATTCGCTGCGTATCCAATTCCGTCTATGAGGCCTCGTTTTCTTCGTAATGTGCCATGTTCAGAACGTAGTATGTTGTTATAGTGTCGAATTTCATTGAGTTCGTGTTGGAATTGAGAAGATATTGATAGATAAGACGACTCGTCCTTGCAAAGTGTGTTGAAATGGTTGACATAATTTTGAATGTTATCTAAACTTTTCCAGTATGTTGTCATGTTGTAGTACACGACCATTTTCCATTCGTCTTGAATAATTTGTAAATCGGCAACCTTGTCGAAATAGATAAGCCGTGCAGGGTTTAGTTCTGTGATATTAGTCATCTGTTGCATACTAGGGCTTGTACACATTGTAAACGCCATCAGTAATGCGCAAAAAAAATTGTTAAAATATTTTTTGCTGTTGTTTGTTCTACGTCTTCTATTTGTTGTAGGTTTTGACTGTTCATCAGTAGTGGTGGTATTGTTCGCTGGTTCCAGTGGAAGGCGTGAGAGTTTAGTGACCGGTCGCTTCATGTTACTTGTTTTTGTTTTCAGGGTCACGACTCGCACCCGGCCGTCTGCCCCGGGGTGGGTTTCTATCACCCGTCCAAGGATCCATTTGGCGGGAGGGACGTTGTCCTCTCTGACGATGACGACATCTCCGATTTCTATGTTAGTTGTTGGGAAGTGCCATTTGCTACGTGTTTGTAATGTTTGCAAGTAATCAACGGACCACTTCTTCCAGAAGTCCTTGAACATCTTTTCCGTGAGTTGCCATCTTGTTGAGAAGGACATGTCGTTGCCGCCTGTGGATAGTGGCGGTTCCAGAGCTTGTTCGCCGACGAGGAAATGTGCCGGGGTCAAGCAGTCAATATCGTCGATGTTTTCTGTTAACGCTACAAGGGGCCGAGAGTTAAGACACCCCTCGATTTGTGTCAGAAGTGTGTAGAATTCTTCGAAGGTCAGTTTTTGGTCCCCGAGTACACGTTTGAGGTGATGTTTCAGGCTTTGAACGGCTCTTTCCCAGAGTCCGCCAGCTGTGGGCCATGAAGGAGCATTGAAATGCCATTCGATACCCTTTTCAGATAGATTAGTAATGACGTCATCGTTGACATAGTATTGTAGAGCCTCCTTTCGTTGTTTATCAAGTGTCCTGGCTGCACCCACAAAGTTTGTGCCGTTATCACTGTAGATATGTCTAGGCTTTCCTCTACGAGCACATAATCGTTTCAGCGCGTTCAGGAAGGCAGCTGTGCTGAGGTCGGAGACCAGCTCGAGGTGGATCGCCTTGGTGCATAGGCACACGAAAACTGCGATATAGGCCTTCATAGTTCTTATGCCTCTACCCTTGTTGGCCTTGACCTCTACGTGGCCGGTGAAATCTACGCCAGTATGCGTAAACGGTCGAGATGGTGTGACACGTTGAGGTGGTAGGTCCGCCATAAGTTGGTTGTTGCAGGTAGACTTAAAACGATGACACCGGACGCACCTTACGAGTTGTTTCTTGACTGATCTCAGTCCGCTGATTACCCAATATCTTTTTCGTAGATGTGATAGGGTCATGCGGGCTCCGCCGTGCAAGGTCTGTTTGTGGGCCTGGTCGATCAGTAGCTCCGTTAACTTGTTGTTGTACGGCAAGATGATTGGATGTTTCTGTTCTTGGCGCAAATCCGAATGCTCTAATCGCCCTCCAACACGTAGGATATTGTGTTTATCCAGAAAGGGATTTAAGTTTGAAATGTTGCTTGTTGATCGCACTCGGCTACGTTTTGTTAGTTGTGCAATATCGTCGGCGTAGTGATTTATTTGTATTGCCTTGATAATTGCATTGTGGGCATTTTCCAAGTCACTCGTTGCTAAGTATGATATTCGTATGGCATTTTTGACGTCACGCGCATTGTTTATGAATCGTAATAGCCAACTTAAGATTCGTGTTACGCGTGCCATAGAGCTGTGATTATTTAGAAGTTCCTCGATGAGTGGCATGGATGTTTGAGTTACGCAGACTTGTTTCATCTTCCTTTGTTCAGCATCAGTATGGAAAGTCTCTTGACTTGGTATGTTGTTCCCTTTCAGCCAGATGGGGCCCTCCCACCAAAGTGGATGTGATAAAAGTTGCGATGGGGTCAGTCCTCTGCTGGCGCAGTCCACCGGGTTATCTTCTGACTTCACGTGTTTCCAACAGGCAGGTGGCATGGTTTCTGTTATCTTCATCACTCTGTTGGAAACGAAGGTTTTCCAACGAGAAGGATCTCCATGTAACCACCCCAGCACTACCATTGAGTCGGTCCATCCATGTACTGATACTTTCTGCACGTTTATTGAGTCTATGGTTTTTCTCATTAGTTGTGATAACAAGTGCGCACCGCATAACTCCAATTTTGGGAGAGTGATTGGGGATCGTAAAGGTGCAAGCTTGTTTTTTCCAGCTACCAATTTGATGACGTGTTTTCCCCCATCATTGACGGACTTGCAGTAAATGGCGCATGCATAGGCCTTCTCTGATGCGTCGCTGAATCCGTGCAACTCGATCGTTTGTGACGTATCTCCCATCCAACGCGGGATTTGTATGTTATCGATCTGAGGTAGTTCGCACCGAAATTGCTCCCATTCCTTTTGGATGCTGTCTAGAAGGGGCTCATCCCATGTCGCTTCTGACGTCCATGTTTGCTGAAAGATCAGTTTCGCCTTCATTGTTATAGGTGATAGCCACCCTAATGGATCATAAAGTTTAGATATGTCCGAAAGTAATCTGCGTTTTGTGATAACGCCGGGCTTGTTATCGGGCGCTTCGTGTGTAAACGTGAAATGATCCGTACTCGGGTTCCAGTTAATACCGAGCGTCTTATTTGTTTCTGCGTGTTTGAAGTTTATCGTATTTTGATGTACGAGATCTTTTGGCAAGTTTTCTAGCAGAGTGGGTGTGTTGCTGGCCCACTTGCGAAGGTTGAAGCCTCCTCCCTTCATCATGTCGATTAGTTGGCTCTGTGCCGTCTGCGCTTCCTCTATGGTGTTGCTTCCACCGAGGAGGTCGTCTACGTATAATTGATGTTTCAGAATAGGAGCGGCTGAGGGGTATTTGTCTCCGTCGTCCTTGATGAGTTGTTTGATCGTACGCATGGACAAGAATGATGCTGATTTGCTTCCGTACGAGACGGTGCATAGTTGGTACTCTGCGATTGGATCTAATTCTGAGGCTCGCCAGACGATCTTCTGTAAGTGCTGGTCTTCTTCAAAGACTAGTATTTGCCTGAAGAATTTTTCAATGTCAGCCTTGTAGACAAATTCGAAGGACCTCCAACGCATGATGATAGCTTGAAGGTCTTGTTGTATGTTGGGGCCACATTCCATCAAGTCGTTTAGACTATGACCTGATGATGTCTTGGCCGAGGCGTTGAAAACGACACGGAGTTTCGTTGTTGTGGAGTCAGGTTTGATGACCCCATGATGAGGTAGGAAACAGCTGGGCTCACGTCGAATGGTGCATTTTTTCATGTGGTTGAGTGCGAGGTATTCGTTAATGAATTCCTTATAGCCTTTTGCTAACTGTTCATCTTTAGCTAGCCGTTTTTCTAACTGTCGGAATTGCGCAATGGCCTGTGGCTTAGATGCCCCCAAATGTTTTTCAAAGTTTGGCTTCATGGGGATTTTCACCTCATATCGGCCGTCTTCCCGTCGACGTGTTGTGTTGGCGTATATTCTTTCGCAATAATGACCTTCAGGTGATTCTGGGCGTGATTCCATGATCTCCTCCATTTCCCAGAATCTAGAAATGTCTTTGATGTCGTTCAGTATGACGTGGCAGTTGAAGGTTTTGACGTTTCCCATCAGCACCCATCCAAGTTTTGTTTGTTGTGCTATGGGTGCCGCTGGTGAGTCTCTAAGTACTCCAGCCATGACGATATCAGCATACACTCCGGCATCCAGAAGAATGTCAACCGGGCGAGATACGTTGTAGTCTGGATCAGCCAAGTTGATGTTATGTAAATGAGGCCATTGTTGCTTTTCGAAGGTATAGTTTGGAAGATTATTAAGCATCTTGTTCATGATCATCGCTTCAGTTGTGAAGGTGTAGTCACCAAATACTGATTCGCATATAAGTTGAATTGTTCCGTGGCTTTGATTAGCCGAGAAACCAATTCCAGATATGGTTGCGTTTTGTTTTCGGCGTTGTAATCCGAGACGTTGGGCAGCTGATTCTGTGATCAAGTTTATCTGTGATCCCTGATCCAGCAGGCATCTTAGTTTTAGGTAAGTTCCATCAGCTGACCTAATTTTAAGTTGCACCGTGGCAAGTAAAACTTCATTGAAGTCGCCAGACACGTGATTCGCCTTGCGTTGTGTTTGCAAGGACGAAGTCGACGGCACGGGTGTCGTATTCGTCGGCATGTTCAAAATGTCCGATTCGCGTAAATCGTCATGTAATGAAGTATGGTGTTGATTGTTACACACGCGGCATCGTTTGAGCGATGTACACTTCTTGCCGTTATGTGAGAACATGCAATTCTTGCATATGTTAAGTTGCGACATTGTTTTCAACTTAGAGTCCGATGTCATTTGTTTGAACGATTGACAATAAAGTAAGAAATGATCGCTTTTGCATAGCGGGCAAATTCTTTCAGTATGCACGTGGTATGTTTTGCCAAAATAATGTTTGTGTTTGTTTGAAGGTTGAAAAGCCTTTTGGTAGGTAGAGGTAGTAAGGTTCTCCTTGTTAGATTGAATCGGCCTTGATGTAGAAATATTCGGCAGTTTCTTCTTGTTTATAGGCTCAAGCGCAGTGAATTTTCGTTGAAGAAACTCCATAAATTCGTCGAAGGATGGTAGTTCTCTTGGCTTCTTCCTGGTTTCCATGTAAGACGCATAGGAGTCGGAGTCCAGTTTTCCTGCCAAGATATGCACTAGTATGGGGTCCCATGTTGTTGTCTCGATTCCAAGATTGTGGATCGCATGTATGGTCTCCAAACTGGTGTCATAAAGTCGCTTCAGATCGAATGATGATTGATGTTGTATAGTCGGTTGATTCATGAAGGTTTGAATCTGTCTGGTGAAAAGTAGTTGTTTGTTGTTGTACCTGTGGGTGAGGATTTCCCAACAGGCATCGTAGTTCTCGCCCGTCACAGTAAGGTGTTGGACGATGCGTTCTGCTTCTCCTCTTAGTTTGCCTTTCAAATGCTGCATCTTTTGGGTAGACGTCAGCATCATGTTGTTGTGAATCGCCTCACAATATAGATCCATAAATGTGGGCCACTGGGCATAGTTCCCAGTGAAAGTTGGGATCTCGATGGGGGGCAGCGAGCGTTGCTGATGAGTGGTCGCATTCAGTTTGTGATGTAGTTCTCGTTTAGTGGCCTCGAATTCAGCTTCACGTTTGGAGAACTGCTCTTCGTATTCCAAGTTGGTCCCGATCAGAAGGTTGTCGAGTTGCCAGTGTGTCTCGTCGATGACGCGCCAGCGAGCATGTAGAGCTTGTAGTTTGTCTTCAATTTCCCACTTCTCAGTAATAGTGTTCACATCAATGCCACGTACCATGCGGGAAAAGGCACGAAAGTTGGTGCTCTGAATACCCATCAGTTCGTCAGATTTAGACAACCCGCCAGTTTCTATCAGACCATGTTGTGGTTCTGCCAAGATGATCTTTTGAAGAGCTTCCTTCATAGATTCGTATTTCGAGGTCACAGTTTCATATGCCTTGGTGGTGAAGTAGATGTCAGATGTATCTTCAAAAGTTAAAAGTTGGTTGTGATTGACTTCAAACTCACCCCATAGTGCTTCAAGAGCCTCCAGGCGCTTGACGGCATACTCCTTTGTCTTACGGCTGGAAGAGTCCTTCTTGAAGTTGACTGCGATCTTCTCGATCCCTTCGGCAATGATAATTTGTTTTTGAAGCAGATTCTTCATGTTGAATAAGTTGGATATTCTGACTTGTTGTGTATGTAACTGCTATCCAGATGGTGCTAACACGTGACAGAAATTCCTCTGCGATATGTGCGCCTTCTCAATTGAACTGGTGAGACCCGCTTGTGGGAGGCCAGCCAACCGATTCGCTATCACAAAGTTATCACTTATCACGTTTCACACCGCACTGATGATAATATCCGGCTCGAAGAAATGTAAGGGGTATTAGCCCTTACAGATGAATGTTGGTAAGTAGTTATGTAGATGTAAGTTAGAAGTTAAAAGTTAAGTTATGGTACTAAGTTTTGTTTGAATGCAAAATAAGTTGTTACGGGAGCGGAAAGTTAAATGAAAGTGTCCGTCACCGGTAAGGTTGTTTAATGCACTAAGTTTTGTTTGAATGCAAAATAAGTTGTTACGGGAGCGGAAAGTTAAATGAAAGTGTCCGTCACCGGTAAGGTTGTTTATTGCACTAATTAATATAAGTTAACAAATCATGTAAATAAAATTGCATTGTTCGCGGGGACGCGACGTCAGCGAAAGATGATGTCGAGCGTGCTCGTACATGTTGTTATGTTTTCATTTTCCCAGCTAGCCGCTGGAAGGCAGTTAACGTAAACAACTTTGTCTCTTTACCACTGTGTCTTAAGAATGTATGCCTCTCACTCATTCCACGTACGTAGTTTTTTGTTGAATAACTTATTTTGTTTATTATGTACTGGACTCAACTTTTCGTAGCATTCCGGACAAATCTTTGTGGTTACCTGGATTGCTTTTAAATGATTGTTTTTGTAATTATATTTATGAATAAATGAAAAATAAGAAAAAAAGTTTGGTGAATTTACGTATTACCCACCAAGTAGGTAATACTCTCCTTTGGGGTCCACGTCCGGAAGCCTCCTCGTGGCGGACCCTGGTAACGTGGTGGGGAAACTTTCTCGGCGGGTGTGTTGCTTTTGATGTCAAGTGTCCCTTGGCATTCGAAGTCACATGCCATCGTCAAGTTGTTCTTGTTTTCCCACCATGGCTAGTTCCGGCCGGACGGCCCTTTTCAGGGCGAAAGTTTTTACTATTATTAGCCATAAAGCCTTGTGCCTAATACTCGGCTCTTTCAGAACTTCTCATACCTATACAGTTGTGAAGTAAACACCCAAGTTTACTTACCATATTATAAACTTGGAAACAAGTTAAATCCTATTAACATTACAAAACAAAGACGTTACTTATCTAAAGTTACTAATACTCTGTCTTCTAAACCAAATCAACGTTTTGCATGATTGTTATTCAAATTGTAATTAAAATAGGAATAGTTTCACGTATGCAGTATTTAATTGCGGTTTTAACCACAAAGTTCTTAATAATGTAAGGTTTATACCCGGAATTCTGAGATGTTTGGGAGTTAACATCTGTCCTGGCTATCCGGTGTTGTTTGTTACTTCACTGCAGTTTTCATTACTTAGTTTCTTTTGGTTTTGATGCCTTTTATAATGTAAGATTATAATGAAGGCGTATAGGCAATCTGACACAATTTTAAGGTACTACATAGCTCATACTGCCAGATGTGACTTTATTTGTAACCGAATGTTATCTCAAGCTTTACTCAAACCCTTTTGGAATTATGACCGTCCGAGCATGACATGCTGTATGTTTGTTAAAATAAAGAATAAAATTTCTAATGGGATTTTCATTGCATAGGAGCTTTTTCATGAGCTTTCCTAATAAAAAAAAATATTTTATTCGATTTTAAACACCCTTGCGGTGGAGTAGCCTGTAACGCTGCCTATCAAGTGGGTTCGAGTTCTAGGGACAACAAATAATCTACTGGGTGTAAAAGACATGAGCAGTCAAACGAAAACCACGTATTCTATACATCAAAATAAGACACATTTCAAAAAAAATATTGTTGGGAAATGATTTTTATTTTTTGGTGTTACAAAAAATTGCAAATTGTACCGCGCAATGTAAAGAGCTCAACTCGCACGCAACTCGCAAAACCGCGATAATTTTGCTTGACGGCGGCCCCGTTCGTTAGTGTCCGTGCGCATTGAACGCTAACGTTTTGAAGCCATTTTTTGTTATGAAATACTAAAAAAAATGATAATGTTTCTTTGGACAATAATTCAGAAATAACGTAAAGAATACGTTTTCATAAAAAAATGAAAAAAAATTTATGACTTTGACCTTCAATAAAATCGTAACTATCAGTTTCCCAGGTATAGTCTTAAGGAAGAAAAATGTTATGACGGTGAGCAGAATACATGGTTCTCGTTTGACTGCTCATGTCTTTTACACCCTGTATATATTAGATTTTTTTCGATGCATGGATGAAGCCAAAACAATCTACATGTATTCTTCTAATAAGGTAGAAATCACATCGTCATCATCACTTGACATTTTTCTATTGTAAAGACGTGCTTTCGCGATGCTAACAACAAATATACATATTATGCCTGCTGTTATTTGTGCATGCATTCGTGAAGTGACGCCGCCGTGGACACTGGACAGTGTGCCTTATACCCGTATTCACAAACATTACTATGAGATCTCTCGTCTCTTGGATAAGAAACGAACCAATCACAGAGCTCCATTCTATGTCATTGCCTTGAATAGAGCTCAGTGATTGGCTCTGTGGTGTTAGTTTACTAGTCTACTCACAGGTGTATCTCGCTCTTCCTGAAAGTCTGATGATGCCAATATCATCTCGTTTATTCTTATTCCTGTCCGCATATCCGGGGTGTGGGACGGATGTAGCTACAGGTATGTCTTGTGGTGGATCTGCGCATTCACCATCGCTGCAGTCTACATCAGTTTGCGTGTCGTATTCACCCAGACGAACTGTTACCCTAAAAGAAAATACAGCAATTAGAAAAGGCTGAGAGAAAACATTTATAAATCACTCGTAGACCCTAATTCTAACTAGAACCGAACAAAACTAGTTAAGGCAAATCTAATGAGACCAAACTTTATGGGTTTTCTAATAGGCAATTCAGGGATTCGTCTCCTTCGAGCTACATCATCAGAGTAGCTCAGTGGTACCAGTTTTAATTAGGTATTTTTTGGGTTTGCTTTCTTTTATGCCGACCACATCCTGGCAACCTGTCACTATTTTGAGGCACTGCATGACCCATACCCATTTACCCATATTGCCAGATGTGGCTTTATATGTTACCAAACCTTGCCCGGACTGCTGAGTTAATTTTTTAAATGTTATTTGGTTGACAGACAACAAAACGGCTTGCCTGGTGGTAAGTAATCACCGTAATAAGTGAAGACAACTTTATTGACCCCAAGTAACCTTTGAATGTTTCCGTTTCCTACCTGTCTTTTTCTATCTCTCGCCACAAGAATATGATAACATACATACGTATGACGTATTAGATGCTCATGTGAGACATGCTCTAGGGGTTAGAAAGAGACAAATAGGAAATAAAAAGTTTCAAGGTGAAATTTTTTGTCTTCAATATTCGTTCGAGTTCTGGCTTGCAGTTTTACATATAAATTTCTTGCTGTAGCCTGTAGACGCTTGAAACTGACGTGACGGTAGCGTCCAGCGTTTATCGTAGCCTGAAGTCTATATGGTTATTATAACTTAACGCTGCTACTATTTTAAATATTTGAGTGTGGATGTCATCGATCGAAAAGGATGGCTCCCAGCTATTAATTTGAGACACATGTGCTCGCTCCTAATATTTTTCATTATAACTCCATAATTTCTCGCGACCCCCTTAACAACAACTGTGGTCTTCTATAAGGCCCTCTCGTTCTAGGCGTCCATGTATTACTAAGATGCTCGACCTTCCTAAGGGTAATACTAATTTATTCCTGCACTCTTTCTCGTTCCGCGCTGCTCAGATGTCGAATTATCTTGCAGTGTTGCAGCCTATATTCAGGATAGTCCATCGATAATTTCTTTTAAGACCAGACTAAAGCACTACTATTTGTTACAAATCACCTCGTAATCAGTGCAAGCTTATATCATCATGTTTTCGAAGTTAAACTTTTTATCTATTTAATAATTATATCATGTCTTTATTTTGGTAATTAATGACATGTATTTGAGGCGGCTTCGTCATACGCCTTATTTAAAAAGACATATTTTATATAATAATAATATTTTTCCCACGCTCACATCAATTATCTAGCCCAAATTAAGTATCATTAAGAACTTGTGCTATGCATGGATACTAGATAACAGACAAATATACATAATAACCTAGATATTTCATTAATAAACTTAAATATATAAACAACCATGACTCGTGAACAAATATTCGTGTTCATCACACTAACGTTTGCCACTACCAGGACTCGAACCCGGACCGCCTGATGTGTAGGCAGCATTAATCTTATTTACATATTCAGTTTATTACCGCTTTTTTGCATCTATGTTGCCTACCGTATTAATTTTACTACACATTCCTGGATTGACTTCAAGAGATCTCTTTTAAAGATAAGTCCGCGTTTGCAAACTATTTAATTGGCAACTTAACCTTTGTATTTTTAAATGCAATAAAGAGTATAACATATTTAAGGTCGACGTAATATAAGTTAGGACACTCCTAATTCGAGCGGCTAGTCCCCTGTCAGTGCCATAACTCGACTAAGATGTAGATGAAATTTCGAGTATGACACTGTCCATGTTGTTGTTGTTAGTTATTGTTGTTGCTTTGTTTGTTGGTTTCACTGAAGATTCAGATAGGTACTTTTTGGGTTCGTTGTCATGGCTAGATGTGGATTTCTTTTTTTCTTTGTAACTCTGCGATCAGTCTTTTAAACTAAGAACAGATTCGTTGAGTGTGGAGGAGGTATTTCCGAATAGGAATGTCTTCTTATGAAGTAATTATCTCAATGATTAACGCTAAGTTCGAGGGTCCTGCGACGTTCCAAACGATTGATGCAGTCTGGTATGGTGAGCTGGGAGGCCAGTTGGTTAGGATGACTTTTCAGTCTACTCTGATATTCACTTATTTTCTTCCCTCACTGTGGCTTTATGTAACCAAATGTGAACTAAAAGTGTCCTCAAGGATTTTGAGAAACCTGGCGTGATAGTTTGTATACAACTTATGATGTTTAATTATGATTCAAATGGCTATTATACTCACAGTCTTCCCACTTCTCTTTCGATGGCACCGGTGATGCAGTGGGCGGCTGTCAGCACATACCGATGGTTCACCAATACTCCTCCGCATTGATACGTAATCTGTCCATTTGCTACAAAAAAACAATACGTTTATTATTAAACGCAGGTTTGAATATTTAAACGTTCATTTTGAAAGTTGTGCAGTTTTCGACGATACATTATTTTCTTTTCACACACTGAAAATGGCGCCGAAATGTATAAATAGATAATGATGTTATAGTTCATTTTATTTTAAAATCATCTAGATTCATGAATTTATTTGATTATATTTTGGAATTGATTGTTTTTATGAATTCGGCATTTCGCGCTTAGTTTTCAAGGGACGGCTAACAGCCTTCATTATACACAATCATTTATGTTATTGATACCGTGAAAAACATTCGTCTTTTTCATTTCACATGCGAGTGCCGGAGACAAAACATACAAATTTTATTATTTTTCATGAATAAAGTAAGTAGTAAAAGCAGTTTTATTTATAATTGGTAGTGCTTTGCAAATATATGAAAATATTAGTTTAATTTATCAAAAGCAGTTTTAATCATAATAGTTTAATTTATCTTCTTATTAAGTTCTTTTACTGTTTATAAAAAAAAGAAAATGTTAAATTGACGAAATATATTCAATTATCATAAACTAGTGGTCGCACGCGGTTTCGCTCGCGTAAATGACGGTTAAAATTTGAATCAGTAGTTCTTGAGATTAGCGCGTTCAACCAAACAAACTCTTCAGCATTATAACATTAGTATGATTTATTTGCGAAAAATTTTATGTAAGTAAAACAAGTTGTGAAAAAGAAAGTGAATTCAATTTTGATTCTAATTAGGTATTTGAAATTAATTTAACTTGTGTACAGGCCGCATTGGGGAAAGGGGTAATGTCGATAACTCTTCTCTGTCTTCGAGTGAATTGTAAGGATCAGCTCATTCTTTACAAGATTTTTAATAACGTCATTGATTCGCCTTTTCATTTGAGTGATGTTTATTGCAAGTGTCCACAAATAAATTCAGGTAATCGCACTTTGTTCGGGGTATCTTAAACTTTTACGTTTATGCTTGCAGTGTTTTGCACGATCCTGTCGTAATCGTTTTCTAAAATAGGTTTATTTCATTTAACAATAAAAAATTCATAAATTACGAGGCATGTTTAATTATCTCAATAACTTATCAAAATAATTTTCCTGACATATCGCTCATTGGAAGCAAAACAGCCGCAGCTCATTTTTATTGCAAACTTGGGGTCTAAAACTACTAATATCTTAAGTTTTGTTGAAGACATTAGTAATTTTCGCTCATTTTGATTCCAAACTTCAGATCAAAACCGCCATTTTGTGAATTGCGACCCAGAAATTGGAGCTAATGCACGTCAGTTTCAAAACGGCCACAATTCAGAAAACCACCCAACAACAAGTTCTGTTTTCTGTACAAAGGGGACAAATTTTGGATTGTAATTCAATTTGAAGTATATACATTCAGAATTATTAATGCAACTAATCTAAACTCTAACAAGTTAATTATATTTACAAACATTTAATCTATATGATATTTTTTTCTATAAAATGGACACATTTCCATAACATCCAGTTTAGCTGTAAACAAATTATTATTACCTCTAAAAGAATTCACTACAAAAAGTACAGGTAAAATGCAAAATGTCCATATTCCAAAATATGGCACAGTCATGGTTCTAAAAATACTAAAATGGAATGTTTCCTTCCAATATATCACATTAAATATGAAAACTTTACTAGGAACATACGTTTTCTGTACCCCAAAAGCGCCATCCAAGGGAACTCGTCAAGTTCTGTGAACTGTCCTCCAATTATTCTGTCGCCGTTGGTATCTAAGCCGCATTCTCCTCGAGGAGACGGGTACGAGTCTTCATCATACGTGGGTTCAGAATTCGATGAATATTGTGGTGTAACAAATGGTCGTCTCTGCAATAATTTCACTGTATTAGAAATATATTAGCTTAGAATTAATTACTTTATTCTACTTAATTATTCTGTACCAGTGTGTGTCAGTGGCGTAGTGGGTAAGAGCGTCGTGTCCCACCGGGAGGCACTGATTCGATCCCCACTTCGTACCAATGTGTTTTAAAATTATGAAATCATATGTACGTTTAATCGACGCTTTTACGGTTAAGAAAAATATCGTGAGGAAACCTGCACACACCTATGAAGAAATTCTTAGGTTGTGTGTGAAGTCGACCAACCCGCACTTGGCCAGCGTGGTTGACTAAGGCCTAATCGCCCCTAATGTGGGGTAGGCGCGAGCCCCTCGGTGGGGACATTATATGAGCTGTTGATGATGATGATTCTGTACCAAAGCTACGCTACGTTACGTTACGCTCTTAGTAATGATCGCGAAAGCTAAACTACGAAGCGCGCTGTGGGTACGCGGATGGGTGACCGAAAAATTTTGAACTTGATTTTCATCCGTGCTTCGGAAGGCAGGTTAAGCTGGTGGTCCCAGGTGCTGTCGAAAGATAGCAGTCGATCCAAGGAGGGTTGGTGTCAGGCACACGGCCGTAACAATTTAATGCAGTATCTCGATATCAAGACATACGATACTGTACCTACCCCAAGTAAATTGAGAGGCGGATAGGAGAAAGAGATATTTATTTATTTTATTTCGAAAGCTTACGGTCACAGCCTTAAGTTCACAACACACTTATCAACTCGGAAAGGGAACGTAACATTATCGCCTCTTTTTGATAGGAGGAAAAAAAGAAAAATAGCCGATAAGCGAAAGTTCCCTTTCCAAATTGATAAGTGTGCAACCTTTATTCACAATATGTATACAGAAAATGATTTACTATAAGCTAATGGCAAGATTTATTTTATGACTAGCTTTTGCTCTCGACTTCATCCCCGTAACATACGTCATTTTTTATTTTCGCCGATAAGCCAAATTGTATGGATACTATAAAAATGACCGATTTCTCATACAAACTTTCATCCCCTATTTCATCCTTTTTAGGGGTTGAATTTCGAGATATTCCAGAACAAGTTTTTTTTAATTTTAATGATAAAGCCATATACTAATTTGCATGAAATTTACTATTAAAATTAAGGATTTCCCATACAAAATTTCATCCCCTTAGGGGTTGAATTTTGAGAAATCCTCAAATACCTCTTTTTTAATTCTGAATCAAAATCCATATATAATTTTTTATGGATTTAACTTTAAAAATGACGGATTTTCATACAACCTCAAACACAAAAAAATCCGGCCGACAAACTATGATGTAGGGTAAAATCCATAAAAGTTGGTACATGGCCTTTCAGTTACAAATTAATAATGACGTATTTTAAGATTTTTGGAAATTCAATCCATAAGGGGGTAAAATAGGGGATGAAAGTTTGTATGGAAATCCGTCATTTTTTAAGTAAAATCCATGAAAATTAGTAGGTATAGTGCGCTTGGGTTAGAAGAAATAATAAGAAAAATGTAATGCTGTCCGAAGTAACTAGAATAGTTACGCGGACTAAGTCGCGGGCAAAGGCTAGTACATACATGTAACTGATGGTCGGTAAATTTGTTTTACTTACAGTGGTCGTACCCTGCTGCTGTCTTGGCAGAGGGCCACAACATAGTCTCGGTGTATAACCGTCGAAGCCACACTGAGATTGCCTCAGAAACGTCACGACGTGACTCGGAAGAGGCCGCTGGTTGAACGCGTCCAGAAGTGGAGGACAGTCGTAGAGAGATACGCACTCACTGTAGGAACCTAGAGGTGTAACACAGTCTTCTGAAACTAAAGAAACAGCTTAGGTTAGTGATTGATTAACAACAGCCAGTTTTCGGATCGTATTTAACTGGTCGGCAGATTAACCTAACCTAAGCCTATGCAAATATGTACTAAGTGGGCGACAAAGAAATTCAGAATGAGCGACTAACAAATGATTAGTCGCCCATTTAGCATTTTAGTCGCTCATTCTGGATTATTAACCGACTACAATAAAAGAGGAGGTTCTCAATTCGACTGTATGTTGTTTGTTATGTTTGTTACCTTAAAACTCTTTACTGGTTGTACCAAGATTCTTTCGACCTTTGGAAGCTGGTGCTTGCCATGTTGTCTCAATTCAATTTGATCTACATCTGACGAGTAGTTTTTGGGTTATCCCTAATAATGTCTATTTAATTAGTTTCCTGAATATTTCTATACTTAAAACACTAAAAAGCAAAAAATAAATTATTTCTAAATAAAAAGCCTTCAAAACTAAAAACGGAGAAATAACAATTTTGTTTATAACAATCTAAATGTTTTTTTTAGGTCGGTGCCAACCTCAATATTTGGAATAAACTTTGGCACTTGTATTTGGGACCGATCTCAAAAAAAAATTAGACATTTTGTCAAAATTTTTATTTCGCTAGTTTTAGTTTTGAAGGTGGTTTTTTTTATTAAAAAATAATTTATTTTCTTAGTTGCTCTGTTTATTATTTCCCCTAGTTTTCTGGTCACTCGAATTTGGAGCGCCTTAACTCGGGTAGGAAATTCCTAATTCTTTGACTCGGGTATACAGTAATTAACACTTCATTTTTGTAGTGTTGTGTTTCTGTTGGTTGCCAGAGCTCCACGGGGTGGTTAAGGGCCAGGGTTACCAACTATTAAAAACAGTATAATACTCTTTTTACTATATTGTACTTTTTACCGTTGAACAAAAATAAAGTATACAAAAGACTGTTTTCAGCATTGATTGTGGCGAGGCCTATGAGGCTTTTAAAATAATACTGAATTGACAAGTTACAAGAAGAATGTAGATGTTCTAATAAATAATATAGTGAAAATAAAACTCCTACTGTAAATTTTCCTAAAATACTGGGACTGTGGAATCTATGCTAAGTTTATGCTATCAGAGTCCATAGTCGGTTTATCAATATTAATCTGTTATGTAAGTTCAGGTTCCATTTATAACCAGACAAGGTGGAGTAACAGGTATTTTTAAAAACACATAAAATTTACTATTGACTTTTCGGCGAAACGATGTATAATCATACTAGACTCCTAGTTACCTACTATAGTATTCGAATATTTCACATAGCTAAAACTTAGAGTAGAGACCACAGTCCTTTGAATACAACCACCCGAGAAGAATAAAAAGATTCTTTTGAACTCAGAAATACTGTTGTCAAACAATCTTCACTTCGGTAACCTATAAACATCTACCAAAATGTTTACTATTTTATTTGCTTTGATATATAATATATTTAAATTCCATTACGTTAAAAAGATTGTCAACAACCTAAGCTCGAGGTCGTGGTAGATAACAAAAGGCGTCATTTTCAAGAATAATATAAGCAGGATAAGTTACAAAATACGCAGGCACAGACGTAAATATACAAGTTTGTAGTACAGCGAGTAAATTGATTGCGAATAAAAATTTATTAGGCAGAAATAATTATACAGCTGTTAAGTTGACTACCGCTACGCTGACTGTTTTTATGAGTTGTTCAACCGCTCTGCCCAACTAGTTGGCACACGGGCCTTTACTAGGGCTGTTGGTCCAACTATTTCTGTAGTTGGTCTAACAACTCCGCTTCACAGTTCAGTGTTCAGGTAATTTCAAAAAATGCTTTAATATCATTTATTAAGTCCAAAAACCTCAACTACATAAATCATATTTTTTTTTATATATTTCTACATTCACACCAATTATCTAGCCCAAATTAATAATTTTTTTTATATACAGAGTTACAGGAAAAGTCGACCTAGATCCGTTAAGGGCGTGTAGTACACATTATTTCTGAATGATTTCACTATGGAATCCCCCATCCTAAACTTAACCGTTTTCGAGATATTCGAGTTTTAATTTTTTTATGAAAATGCCCAATTTTTCGGCTATTGAATTGAATATTTTGATTTCTTTTTATTCTAATGATTATTTTTTTGGTTTTTTACATGAAGAATGAGATGGTTAATGACCTCAATGACTAAAATTGCATGTAAGTTAAGTAAATAGGTCATTGCAGATGATCGAAACTTAAGAAAATAAGTACAAATTTTAAAAAAAATATTTTTCTTTTCTGGATATCTCAAAAATTTATCATGGCACTTGCTCTGCAGATGTGCTTAAAAACATCTACATTTTATCAGCTATCCAACGAGGTATAACAACCTAGGGTTGTATTTAAACTCATAGAAAAAAACATAGTTGAAAAGGTTCGCACAAGCTCGGACTGAGTACATACGACGCTATCCCGACCGTCGAGTACCTGATGTGAGCGTTTTCGACGGAGTTTACCGACGACTTCGTGAAACTGGCTCTGTTTTGCGACGACGTAGGGACTTAGGAAGACCACGTGTCATTGATGACGACGAGGAACAAGACAACGAAATCAAAATTTCTTAAGAGGTGACTTAGGTGACCTACTAGATGATCTCCCATTACAATTACTGCGGGACATGTGGTTTCAACATGATGGCTGCCCTGCTCATTTCAGAAGAAGCGTTAGGGATTGGTTGGACACTAACTATCCTAACAAATGGATTGGACGAGGTGGGCCTTTACCCTGGCCAGCCAGATCTCCCGACCTGACCCCCATGGATTTTTATGTATGGGGGCACATGAAGAGCCTCGTTTACAGTGAGCTCAACCCCATATCGTCAGTGGAAGTTCTCAAAGAAAGGATAATTAATGCTCCTAACGACATAAGAAGAACATTAACCACTGGTGTAGTGAAAAGTGGACTACGTGAAAGAATTAGAAAATGTGTGCGAAATAGAGGTGGACACGTAGAACATGAACTATAAAATTTTATTCAAAAACATTAGGTGAATTACTGAATGATCTCCTAGGTCAGGATAGCGGGACATCGATGGATGCATGAAGATTGTACCTAGCCGAGGGAGGCCGTTCAGTAGTGGAAGCCAGTAGGCTGAAATGATGATGCTGAACTTAAGTCAAATTAATTAGATTAAATAAGCGCTATTTATTCTGACTGCCCCATGTAGCCTTAGAAACTAAGTTTCACCGTTAGACCTACTACCTGAACCTTTTCAACTATGTTTTTTTCTATGAGTTTAAATACAACCCTAGGTTGTTATATCTCGTTAGATAGCTGATAAAATGTAGATGTTTTTAAGCACATCTGCAGAGCAAGTGCCTTGATAATTTTTTAAGATATCTAGAAAAGAAAAATATTTTTTTATAATTTGTACTTATTTTCTTAAGTTTCGATCGTCTACAATGACCTATTTACTTAACTTACGTGCAATTTTAGTCATTGAGCTAATTAACCATCTCATTCTTCATGTAAAAAACCGAAAAAATAATCATTAGAATAAAAAAAATTCAAATATTCAATTGAATAGCCGAAAAATTGGGCATTTTCATAAAAAAAATTAAAACACGAATATCTCGAAAACGATTAAGTTTAGGATGGGGGGTTCCATAGTGAAATCATTCAGAAATGATGTGTACTACACGCCCTTAACGGATCTAGGTCGACTTTTCCTGTAACCCTGTATACTTATTAATTTTTAGATATTTTTATATGACTCGTCAACAAATATTCGTGTTTGTCACACAAACATTCGCTGCTACCAGGACTCGAAGCCGGACTGCTTGATGTGTAGGCAGCTATACTGACCACTGCACCAAGACGGCGTCTTAAGATATTTAAAATAATGCTTTCATTGTAGGTGATCAAATCTAAAAAATGCCAAGAATAATCCTAAGAGAAAATTTTATGATGAATATACCATTTATTAATTTGAAAAGACGTTTTAAAAAAGAATACAGAATTGTTTAATTATCTGTCTATTAATATCTTTATCAGCAAATAAGAATCTCTTCTAATTTACCTATGACGACAAGTATAGCTATCTACGTGAGATTGGTTTTTCTGAACTAAGTTAATAATTGTAAAACATTGTTTGTCCACCTAAACACTATTTGGACCTAACAGACCTAGTGAAGGCCCGTAGTCTAACTAGTTGGACAGAGCATTTGGACCACTTGACTGGCCCGTATACTTATATCGCGCTACATTACATACAAACAACTCTTGTTATGAGTATGATACAGCTGATGATGAGTTGATATAAAGTGCAACATCTACGCAAGTAAAATGTATGTATTTTTGCGATTTCGATGTTGGTCTTATAGGAAGAGTTCTTTGTATGTAATGTTGGAATCATCCCTTAAATTATCATTGTTGGCGACTGGCCGCCACATTGTCTATACTTTTATAAATTGAGTTTGACGTTGATGGCGGTTGCCTAGTTACCATTGTTATTTTTCTGTTTTTCATATTGTCTTGTAAATTATATCGAAGTAAAAGTGTTACCAATTATTCTCGCGTCCTTTTCTTTAATTTACAGTCCTTCTCGTCCTTTTTAATCATAATAGGTACTAAATTTATTGATCATAAATATGGGTATTAAATTATTAACTATTAGAAAATATCAGTACAGCCACCATTCGCTTAATTAGCATAATTATGAACATATTAAAATTAAAATATCTTAACACTTAGTCATTATGTAGTTGTATAAGTAATAAAATTTTAATTAATGTCATAATCAGGCATCCTTAAATAAAACGTATAATGTGTATGTTAAAAATATATTCAAATCATTCATCATTATTTATTATTGTCTTATCTAAAAAAAAATTATAATATACTTTTAGAGGGAACGAAACAGTATATAGGGTACTTGGTACTTGGCGTAACCAGCGGGTACATAGGTACATCATATCTCATGCTAACATAGTCATTAGATTAGAGTTGAAAATGGCGAAATGTACCTACATACACGTATAATACTAAGTATTATTAATATTTAACTATCAAAGGGCAAAGTTTTGCTTATGTATTTAATTAAACACTGATTAGTAATGTACTTTACGCAATCGAATCAATATCTCGGTTGACACATAATTAACAAGAGACAAAAAACAAATTATTAATCTACAGTTCAATGTCATTATCACTGTCTTCGTCATAAACTTCATCCGTTTCATTAAATGTACTCCTTTTCACTCGAATGGTCAATTCACAGATTCTAGTTTACAAATATTAATTTGTTCCATTGATATTTATCAAAATCACGTCAAAAGGTCTTTGGTATGTGCTCCCTCAACCAAAGACCAATTTCTTTCACCGGTTGCTAACGATGGTGGGTTACTCTAAATTCTTACAGAAACGTCTTAGATTTCGGCGACATTATTAGTGTTATGTAAATTAACTACATATTTACATAATAATAAATAATTTGTATTATAATAGGTAAAATAGTTAAAAAAAAAAGATTCAACCAAGGGCGAGCAAGGAAAGTTTCTGTATTTACGTTTGTGGAAAGTTTCTGTTTTTAACCGACTTCAAAAACGGAGGAGGTTCTCAATTCATCTGTATTTTTTACTTAATATAATACAGGGGTCGTTTGAACGATACATGTGTATGTTACGTGTCATTTTAAATTTTTTAAGTACCTACTATAGTGTGATCAAAAATGCAAAATTAATTTTAAAAAAAATCATACAATTTGTTTTATTGACCGAAGTATCTATATGCAATTTTCGATTTCTCCATGGACAAGGGAGATATTTTTGATTTACATTTACAATTTTTGATTTCGCCATGGAGAATCAGAACACTACACTACTGTGCTGTGTAGTTTAGATACAGTTTGCTTTTAGTGCTGTATTTGTTTTGTGGTAATGGTAAAAGTGAAAAGTGAAATAAGTTTAAACTTTTCCCCATGACGCAGGGTCATTGCGCCTGTTTGCCGACCGCTTCCCCTTTTCGTCCATTTAACCGCCCTCCTTGATATAACGTCAAAAAATAGCAAAACGAATACACATAGGTCCTTAAAGTATTTATGTATTAAGACCTGAATAACTTCACAGTAATTACATGCCTACACAGTGCACTGGAACGCGGCCATTAACTAGGATTAAGCTATGCAGTTTATGGTACCCGGCGAAAGAGTGAAAATGTGTCAAATATTGCAGAAAAAATAGTGACGTGCCGGAACTTACGCAGTAAATAAAAAATAGTTCTATTGTGTTTCTTGGTTTGTTTACTGTTTATACATATAGCTTGCTATAAATATAGTGTGGACGAATAGTTTATTATTATAATATACCATAATTAATATATAAAACGAAGTGGACGAGAAAGGGTACGCCCTTTTTATTAGAAAGTCCTAATCTCGACCGGGTGGTCTATAACAGGCCCGCTCATGTCAATTAGGTTCTGTCTGATATAGGAAAATGCATGTAAGTAAACTAAATTTTATTTAGCAATATGAACTTTATGTGTACAAATATTTGCGATGGCCAATTTTCGTCCGCTTATTAGCTTTAATAAAGTATAAACCTAATACGTTGAAATGGCCTATGGTCGAAAATCGGGCATAAAGTACAATACGTCCCAGTTTTCGACATACTCTGTTACAACAAACTAAAAGTGATTATTTTATGATACCTGCATCCAAATGTTACAATATTAATAAAACAATTGAATGAAAAAATATTAACGACGGCCAATTTCAGTCCGCTTATTAGATTTAATAAAGTAATGTAAACGTAACGTAAGTAAATGTCTTACATTTAGACATTTAAATGGCATGCGGTCGAAAATTCGACATAAAGTAAAAAATACCAGTTTTCGACATACTTTGTTATTTTAGAATAAATTAAAGTGATTATTTTATGATAGTGTAATAAAATTTTACAATATTATTTTTTCAATTAATATTCAAACAGTTGAATGGATAGGCCTTACAATGTCTTACAATGGGTCTGATAAGAAGGCTCAAGGTCACCCAAAGGCCAATGGAGAGAGCTATGCTCGGAGTTTCTCTGCGTGATCATATCAGAGATGATGAGATCCGCAGGAGAACGAAGGTCACCGACATAGCCCAAAGAATTGCGAACCTTAAGTGGCAGTGGGCAGGGCACATTGCGAGGAGGACTGACGGCCATTGGGGTGGAAGGAAAAGTCCTCGACTGGCAACCACGTACTGGGAAACGCAGCTTTGGTAGGCCCCCACAAGGCGGACTGATGATCTAGTAAAGGTCGCGGGAAGCCGCTGGATGCGGTCAGCGCAGGACCGACCGGTTAGGAGATCCTTGGGGGAGGCCTATGTCTTAAAGGCTCTCGGCTGATATGATGATGATGAATGAAAAAATATGCAAATTTAACATCATATTTTAGGGGTTAAAAAAGCAAAACGGACTAACGGGTTGTTTTCGGCCAATTTTCTTCAAATTTGTAATATTATGATGGATAATAGTAATGACCTCATTATTTGAAGAGTGATTGGTGTTATTTTTTATGGTAAATGGTTGGCAGACAAGCATACGTCCTGCCTGGTGGTAATCAGCAACTGTAGCCTTAGATGCTTGCAACAGTGATCTGACACTCGCGCGCTGGCAACCCTTATCCCTTTCCCGTGGAGCTCTAGCGACCTTACTTACCAACAGAAATACAACATCACAAAAGTTTTTTTTTGACTGTGGTCTTTTGTAATGTGGAGGTAGGTACTACCTAGAATTTGCAGCCTGAACTTGAGCTGGAAATTCTAGCGGCTAGTCTGTTGTGCCCTACCTCTACTCTATATACGGCAATATTTCGTTCGGATCTTAGAAGGTCAATCTTTTTCAGTGTATTTTTTCTAGTTTGAAAAATAATTACGCGTTTGTAAACGCAAAAATTATTACATATTATTATTAATTTATTTTAAAAATATGTTTTATAGAAATGTCGTGATTGTGATGTAGAAAATTATGATATTTATGTTGAATAAGACTATGTCTTGTTATATTATTCGTTGTCTTTTTATAAGTTTTATAAATATTAATTGATTTGTCTGTATTATGAGATTCATATCATGTGAGTGTGTGAGTAAAGATATAAAAACAAAATTTAAATTAAGAGAAATGCCTAATTAATACGAAAACTAATTCTGATCGCTTGTATTTTTTTTTTAATTAGATAACTATTAACAACTTTTTGTAACGAAGACTGATTTTTATACTACAGTTATTATCTTGATTAACAATTTCATTTTAAAACATATTTTTATTCATGAAATCCATACTCAATTGATGCGGTCGAAAATAGGACTACTGGTGGACGAAAACTGAACTTTGCGGTCGGAAACTGGTAATATTGGCATTTTATTACTTATTTTAAAATATTAAAAACAACATGACTGTCACCACTAATACGTTCGCAATAATTATAAATAGACTAATATAGGAATTCATTTCAGTAGTTATTTTATAAAATTATAATAAAGAAATATATTAATTTTATTTTCAAAGTTGATAACTCCACTAAGTGGACGATAACAGGCGTAATGACCCCACATTGATTACGTTTCTCACTTCACTGTATTTGTTTCACGTTTCTAAGACCAAGGAATAACAAGATAAAGTAAATGCTGTTTACAAAGTAACCAATTAGTAAAACCTGTTCACCAAGTCAAAGCAAAAAAAGCCATTTCATTTCAAGTTCATACTAAATGTTTTAGTAAATTTTAATTCACTCGCCGATTCACGGACTGTTCAGTTTTTAAATAAAAATATTTCACGATAGTATTTGTACAGTCAACAGCAGAAATAGTCGACCAAAAACAAAAGTTCTAAATTCTTCTTTCTTTCTTATCGTGCTCTTCATTGCTGAAGGTCGTGTCCGTCCTGAAATGCCTCTGTCACGTTGGTTACTAAGCTCTTCCATGCACTTCTGTCTTCGGCCTGTCTTAGGGTGGTAGTAATTGGGAGGCCTGTGAAGGACTTAACTTGGTCTGACCAGCGGGTGATCGTTGGCGCGGCCTTTTCCCCTCTACTTTTCCCACCAGTATCAGCTTTTCTAGGTTGTCAGGGCTTCTGCGCGCTATGTGACCGAAATAGCTAAGTATTCTTTGGTAACATATTGTCGATAAACTGGTTTTGACGTTCAGTTGGTCGAGAATTGATTTATTTGTTCTTTTGGCCGTCCACGGAATATGCAGCATACGTCTCCAGCACCACATTTCCAATGCATCTATTGTCTTTCTTTCAGATGCACGAATTGCCCAAGACACAACGCCGCATTAGAAAATGGCAATGCGCGAATCTCATGGTAGGTCACATGTCTGTTTGTTTCAATCATACGGCAACGATGCTTTTGTTGTTCACAGCTTTTGTTGTCATAGAAAATCATACTATGAAATTTTCCCGAGTTAAATCCATGTTAATTTAGACACGCAATTTTTAAAATGGATGGCGCCACAATGTAAAAACAATTGACAGTCATGAAGATGAAACAAACTGCATTCTACAACCAAAGAGTTCCATTTTCAAATGTTGTAATTACTTTTCAAATATTGTTAATGTAAGTGGCCAGTTCTGGAAACTTTTAGTATGACCTATGTAACAGAGTAGAATAGCATCAACCAATTTCCTCTGATAAGCGACTAATGGATCAGCAAAGGTGTATTGATCAAAAATTATCAAACACACGATCGATCGCTCCATTTGCGTCACTCGAAATAACTTTATATTATACGCAGTGACTTCTAACACTTCACGAAATAAATGTGGAATCAGCAACATACGAGCGCGTTTGGAGCGATGGAGTGATGGATTTGGGTATCCAAAATTTTTCGTTACTCCATTCAAGCCACGTGAGATTCCGATCCGAACACACGGAACGTTTTGGCTTATTTTGGAGTGACGACTTGGCGTGATGTCGCTTGGAGCGATCATGAGTTTCCCGATTTATTTATTTATTCGGTCAACAAAACAGATAACAATACAAACGGGTAACACTTAGACTGAGCACAATTCTGCATCAAAATGTTTTTTTGTCTTTGTCTTTACGATACAGATTCACAATCGACATGCTACGTTTCGCGCATTCTATGAGATTTTAGGAAAATATATACGTTTCTAGTTTTTATTTATTTATTTAAGAGTTAAAGTAGGCGTTCCTAATAAAAGTTACCCTAAAATAAGTAATTTTGACGTTGAATTTACTAAATAAATCTCTGTATGGTTCAAATCCATATTAACATGTCATGTTATAAATTTTAATGTTCGTCTTTGAAGGTAACTCCAAAACCTGCTACATTTATTATAAATTAATGCTAATCTATCTTACCACCAAATGTTAATTTGTAAATTATCTGTAGGTTATCTTGGATTTTCCATGACTTGTTTTCTTTGATGCAACGTAGATGTCATGTTTATAATAAGCGAGACTTGGATATGACGATTAATTGATGGTATGTGAAGAAATATAATAAAGAACGTGTAAAAACACTTACATGCAACACTTATAACTAAGGATAACACAAAAAATATAATCCGACTACTCATGATTGGCACTGATTTTAACATTTTATAAACTAAAAAAGTTCACTCATCACAAACTTCTTTATATTCCTTTATCTCGTACCAGTATAAATAATAAATATTTATACAAGGAAAATACGGTACGCATGCGCTTGCGCCGCGCCGTGGACACTGAATCTCGGAGGTCAACTACATCATGTTAAATATGTCTCGTTTTTATGTACCGACAGCAAATTAAAACTGACCAATAAGGTTCTGATTATTAATCATAACATATTATTCAGATTTTATTATTTATTATGAAATTATAACATTTTAGTTATCAAATTATTAAAATTAAACCACAAATAAGGTAACTTACCTATCTTATTTGTGGTCTAATATTAAAGGTACCTACTTATTGTTATTTGTTATTTCAATATAATCATTACATCACATTTAATATTATATAAGTAGGTAAGTATGTGAATAAATCGCTAAAATAACAATATACATTACCTGGGGGCAAATATCCTGCAGCGTTAGTCATTTTACATATAAGATGCGCTTAAGCAATCAGGAACATTTTTTTTTAAATGTTTCGAGATGGCAAACAAGCTTGCGGCCCACCTGATGTTAAGTGGTCACTGCCGCCTATAGACACTTGCAATATTAAGTGTAAATCACTTAACACCGCAAGTGCGTTTGCCATCCTGGGGACTAAGATGATACGCCCTCCATGCCCAGTAATTACACTGGCTACCTTTCCCTTCAATCCGAAACACAGCGAATTGCTTCACGGTAGAAATAAGAAAGGCGGTGGTACCTACTCAGATGACCCTACATATGGGTCTACCACCTAGGAAGTAAGTTCTGATGTTTTCTCGTCAAAGTTTTCTTTTTTATAGTTTTCAGGAAGCTCGAGTTCTTAATGTAAAAACACGTGTTGAGATACTCCATTTTTAACTCAGTCTCCCGTGCAATTGTTTGTTAGTAAGTACATTTTCACTCGACATTGGCAAAATGGGTAACCTTTATGTGTCGCGAACGCCATTATTTTAAAAGAAGAAGAGGAACAGGAAGCTTTTGGCCTTCATCTCACAGGTAAGTGACGATAAGGCTGAAGATACAATCGAGTTTCACCTGGAACTGGAACCCGCAGAACCACGGAGGGACTGTTTTTTTATATTACGAGATGACAAACAAGCTGGCGGCCCAGCTGGTGTTAAGTGGTTACCGTCGCATATAAACACTTGCAATATTAAGTGTAAATCACTTAACACCGCAAGTACGTTTGCCATCATGGGGACTAAGATGATATGCCCTCCATGCCCAGTAATTACACTGGCTACCTTTCCCTTCAATCCGAAATACAGCGAACTGCTTCACAGCAGAAATAAAAAAGGCGGTGGTACCTACCCAGACGACCTTACATATGGGTACACTTAGTATCTTATTATTAATTGTAGAACACAATAATGATGTTAACATTATTATTATGGCGATAAATTTTAATAAGATAATGGTAGCTAGTTAGGCGGACTTAAAAAATATCCTTGAATCAAAGTATCTATTAAAAATCTTGCACTTGTTTACGAGATAGCGCGAGTGCGAATAGTGCGCACGGAGGTTACGTGTCGCAGCTAGCGATGCCTATAACGATCGGGAGTGAATCTTGAATCTCCCATACCATTTACAAATCTTAAATTACACTGGCCTGCATATACTGATATCAAACTTTTAAAATTGCAATAACTTTATAAGTATACAAGATATACCTTTGAAATAAAAAGGACTCGAAAAAGAGTTTAATTTTGTGAAAAATACTTCATAGTCAAGGATATTTTTAAGAAATGGCTAAAATAAACTTTAAAAACAAAATAATATTTTTTCTTATAATTGTAATATTAAAATTGTATTACTCAGTTTTGCAGACCAGTTTAGATGCACCACCGCACACTTACGCAGCAGGATGCGAATAAACTTTTTTCTCGACGGAAGACGATGCGGCGCTAAAAAGAGTCTCGTGAGATGATATCGTTGAACGCATTTTATTTTCATTTTTTGCAACGCAAGAAAATGTGGCTCAGACGACAAAATTACCTATAAAAGAATGTTTTTGTTATGAGTTGCAGGAAAATTTCCATAATTATGTATACAACATGTAAACTAAATAACCAACACCCTGAATACAGGTGGTTTAGGATCGGCTTCCGAGTTGATTTCAATAATTGTTTTTTGAAAAAAACGATTTTTTTTTAAAAAAAAAACAACAAAAAAATAACATAAAGTACCCAGAAAATATTGTACAACATTTGCTAGGTACTTTTTGTTTTTTTTTTTCAAAAAAAAAATTATTTAAATCAACTCGGAAGCCGATCTCAAACCACCTGTATTCAGGGTGTTGGTTATTTAGTTTACATGTTGTATATGGCGGTACGCGCGACATACAAGGTAAAAAGTTGAAATTCTGAAAAATCACACCTTGATAAATAAAGTTACTCATTTTCAAAACTCTGGGAAAACTTTCCAGGTCACCTCTTTTTTAGAACCAAGTAACTACTATAAATGCTAACTTTAACTTTAACTAATTTGTGTACAAAATTGCAAGTCAAGAGTGATAATTAATTAACTTTGACTCACGTTTTATTTTCTTTGCTAACAGTACCTACTTGCTAATCTTGGAACTTAATTACTTATTACTAAAGTAGTATATCAAAAACCCATGATTCGACCATCAAAATATATTTATTTATTATATACAAGGGCGGCGAAAAGGCGGAGGTCTGATTCATGGCAAGTATATAGACGCTTGGAAGAACACAGTGTCGATTGCGCTTATAGTCCTTATGGAAGCCTTATGGAGTACTATAAACCTTACTCGCTAGTGGTATTTTTTATTTATTTAGGCTACCTTTCATCCCCTATTTACCTACCTGTGTGAGGATCACAGGTTTCATCCCCACATAGGTCAAAATTTCAATAACGCTTGATCAAATATTTATGCATTTCTTATCGAGTGCCTACATTCTAAGGTTCGTGGTTTTATATTCACAAATGATGGCCTTCCATAGAAACTTTCATCCTTTGCTTTTTTTGCGATTAAAGGTAGACTATGTTCTTTCAACAGAAAAGATAAAAGAGCACAAGTCGGTGTTTTAAATTTAATTTTAAAATATTTTTCCTCTTCGAAAAGGATCGAATATGAGTGTTTACTCATAACCAGCAGCGCGCGCGCCCCGCCTACTTACGACTTCTAACCTCTTTTATTTGTTCAGTGGTCCTTTCCCTGTGTCTAATCCTTAGGTATCTAATCTAAGGTCTAATCAATATTTGTACCTACCAAATTTTATCGAAATTTTTGAGTTTATTCATATTAAACATACGAATATTTAAAAAAAAAGGTTTAAAAAATAAAAATCCTCCACCCGGGTCGTGCTGTTAGTCTTGCTATAAAGAGATTTCCAATAAAATTATATCTACTTTCATAAAAATTGGTGAAGAGAAAGTTATCAATAAAAAAATAATGGGTTTGAGAATAAGTATAATCTAGATTAGTTTCATTTTATGTTTTCTGGTTTTCTTCTAATAACTGAACGAAAATATATTATTACTTCCCTCGCGTCAATGTCGGTTATCATGCCATTCCCAAAGTCTCAAACTATCTTCATACGAAATTTTATCAAAATGAGTTCAGTGGTTTAGGTGTGAAAGCGAAACAAACAAACGAATCTAATATTAGTTAGTATTATTTATGGAATTGACAGGTATGTATTCAAATTAGTACGTAATTTAATGATCAAAACAAAACCTATGACAAATAAGGATACTTTCTGACATTATTCATCATAAACTTTTAAATTTAAATAACGAGCTCGAGATAATAAACTAATTATAATTTATTTAAAAAATACGAACCTGTATTTTCCCCTTACCTTTATTTAGGTACCTACTTACATACCTACAAATGTTATTTTGTTCAATTTGATCTTTAACAAAAAAGTAAGCATTTAACTATATAAGTGTACCTATAATATGAAAATACATTATGAGAAAAATGAATTTATGTTAAGTACTTTTTTATTCATATAAATTTAATAACCACTACGTACCTAGGTTAAAAGGATTGTAACAATAGTATTATATTATCTGTGGTAACAATAGTAAGGTAAGTAATAGTTGTTGTAATAAAGTCGGTTTTGGCATGTAATATCCAATGTATGTAATAGTACATGGCATATAATAGTACAATGATAGATGAACAACCCAGATTCTCCGTTGTATTTTTTTAAGTACCATACTCATCAGTTGCCGTTAGAGTAACGTCCTCTGGGATTTTCTGTACGTCAAAAATTTTGTATCACGATTTAGGAAACGCAATGACGTCATCTATGTTAATTATATGGAATATTTATGAAGGTACATTACGTTTATAATGGTTTATGAAGTTTGTCGAAATGTATTAGTTTTAAGTTTGTTACTTAATATTACACATAGGTAGGTACTTCTCCTTAATATTTTATAAGACCACAGTAGGTACTTGTATTTAGTATTGACAGGGCCTCGCTTATCATACCATGTAACAAACATCCTGTTGGTTTTGAAAGAATACCATTTGATTACCTATTGTTTTTTTATTTAAATTCCCATTTGCATATACCTATATCTGAACGAACGAATGTGTAAATCATTAACATATTCTTGGTTAAATTATACCATCATTAAAAAAACTTTGTGTTAATTAAAGTTTTCTTTCATCTAAAATAAGTAAAAGAATTACAATGAGTTTTTATGAAAACATAGAAGTCTATTTATGAAAACATAAACTCAACCAATACCTAGTAGGTACTACCTACTTCTGCGTACTTACTCCTCATTCAGAATCATAGATTACCTCCTAAAGTTGTCGACGATTATGTTTACCTGGGACAAACAGTCCAACTGGGTAAGTCCAACTTCCAGAAAGAGGTCAATCGGCGAATCCAACTCGGCTGGGCAGCGTTCGGGAAGCTACGCGGCATATTCTCGGCCCATCTACCGCAGTGTCTTAAGACGAAAGTCTTTAATTCGTGTGTGTTGCCAGTGATGACTTATGGAACCGAAACGTGGCCGCTTACAATGGGCCTCATAAGAAGGCTCAAGGTCACCCAAAGGGCAATGGAGAGGGCTATGCTCGGAGTTTCTCTGCGTGATCATATCAGAAATGATGAGATCCGCAGGAGAACCAAGGTCACCGACATAGGCCAAAGAATTGCGAACCTTAAGTGGCAGTGGGCAGGGCACATTGCGAGGAGGACTGACGGCCGTTGGGGCGGAAAGGTCCTCGAGTGGCGACCACGTACCGGGAAACGCAGCGTTGGTAGGCCCCCCACAAGGTGGACTGACGATCTAGTAAGGGTCGCGGGAAGCCGCTGGATGCGGGCAGCGCAGGACCGACCGGTTTGGAGATCCTTGGGGGAGGCCTATGTCCAACAGTGGGCGTCTCTTGGCTGAAATGATGATGATGATGATGAAAACCTTATAGCAAATATTTTGAGGTTTCTCAAAGAGCATTTATTTCTTACTTTCATCTCCATAGAACGAAAAAGCAAAGCGATCTAACCCATACAGTCATGTCCTAGGTATTTATCTCCTATCTTGGTGTTAGCATTAAAATCTGGGTGTCCCACATTTTAATTCATTTAGGGAGTGCTTGGAGATAATTGAATGGTAACAGTCCTCATGATGGCGACTGATGAGGTGGAAATCTATATATTTAAAAATCAATCGTGGTTCGCTAAAACTCAAGAACGGCTGGGCCGATTTAGCTGATTTTAGTTTTGAAATATTTGTTGTAGTCCAGGGAAGGTTTAAACGGTGAGAAAATATGGAAAATTTGCGAGATTATTAGTAAAACATTTTCATTTTCTCATATAAACGGTTCTGCCTACTTTCCTGTCAAACATTTGACGTTCGAAGAGGTTAAATTTTAATATTTTGATGGTTGTCATTGTTGGTTCGTTCAAAAAATTTTGTCATTGTATTGACATAATTATTTTGATGGTTGTCAATCTTTAGAATGTAAATAGAAAAAAGTCTTTATTGTACTATTTCACACATACATTTGGCCGAGATTGAACTTTTACTAACAGCTTTACGCGACATCACACACACCGGTCATGCAGGCCACCGAACCAAGAGCCAAATTGACCCGACACTATACCGCAAATATCCCGAACATCAGCCTGTACGAGATAAGTGGAACTCTGTGATGACGGAGTTACAGCGGAGCTTCTGAAGGGGGTTACACCGAATCGTTCGGGCACAGGTTTGATGACTTCTAGCCTCCCGAATAAGCCGGATTCCCAAAAGGCTTCAGTACTATAGATCACATATATACGCTGCGGCAGGTTATACAGAAGACCTAAGAGAAAGCCTTCGATTCTGTCGAGACCTGGGCCATACTCCAGTCACTCCAGAGGTGCCACATTGACTATAGACACATCCAAGTGTTGCAGTCATTGTATGAAAACGCCACTATGTCAGTCCGCTTTCAGGAGTGACATAGTGGCGGACCAGAACTCAAAACCCATACAGCTTTAGCGAGGCGTGACACAGGGTGATGTTATATCGCCGAAACTGTTCACAGCTAGGGAATGCAAAACCGGGTCATAAACCAAAGCGGTTTTTAATTTCGGGGTTCTTTTTTAAAAGCGGTTACCCGGTTTTACAACCTATTTTTTTCTAATTGCTTAAGTTTGCTACTGTTTTATAGAAATGAAAAATTGTAGGTTCCTTTCCTATCCTTTAATTCATTCAAAATACACACAAAATTATATTTCTAAATTTTTACAATGTATAAACACAAAAAAATATAACATTTAAAAATATAAAATGCAGTTCCCCATCGGCAGCAAGATCAGGGTCCTGGCTACCGGTGGTTAAGGATCCAGAGACAGGAACCTCCTCACTACACGGGCCGTGTCCGGAAGTACTGCCTTCTACATCTGACTCTTGATCCAACCACCTAACGCGAGCCTCTTAAGGTGTTTATCGAGGCTCTTGGCTATCAGTCTATGTGCAGATATGACTATCGGAACAATAATTGCTGAATCAATGTCCCACATGTCAACAACCTCGTGAGCTAAATCAAGATATTTGTTTTCTTCATCTTTTTCAGCTTTCACAAGGTTGTCGTCACTTATATTATTATAATTATAAGTTTGGGTTACTTTATTGACATTGTAGGTATTATACGGCGATATCATATCCATCATATTTCAAAATAAATGAAAATATCAATTGCTTTCGGTATTTTTTTTTATATACCTACGTATGTTTGAAATCATTATTATATAAGTATACATTCTTTTCATTCAAATGTGTCTGAAAAATATTCATTGATAATCCTTAATATCGTTTGCAAAATTACCGATTATAGTCGATACTTAAAAAATGATATGGTCACATCACTATCTATTAGCTGTACTTTGAAATAACCAATCATAGCGAGTTAGGTACGTGCCCCTCACCCCGTGCTTACCGCCAATTTTAGTGAACTAGGTTGCTAACAAATATGTATTCATGCGGTATCTATTAGGAGGTAATCTATGTTCAGAATTCACCTGTCCATTTTTTGGATAATTATTAGTCAATAGACGCTTGCAACACCAGTAACTCACCCCAACATTTGATGTAAGAATCTTTTAAGTTATTCTAAGGACGTTGTTTTCTCTGGGAAAAATTAGTAATTAAAATCTCCACAAGGTCAACAATTAAATATTGCTTAATAAAAATCAACTTCTGAGAAGTTAATTATATAGGTGGCCTTTCCAAAGTATAATGGTCACCTCATCTAGAAACCGTCGACACAAGTCTGTATACAAACGAAGCAACATTTTCGTTGAAAAAGCGCGGACGTAGAATGTTTGATCTCTATAACGTAAGACAGGTTTCCTAGATGATGCTGGCGGGTCTTCCCTCCATAATTAGCGGTGAGATGAAATAGGCACCTTCGGGTTTTTACTTAGCCGTGTATTCATTAAGTTCACAGTTAGTTTACCTGTACGCGATTTTACAACTACACTGCTGTTTTTATATGTTTATGTCTCAGGGCTATGAGAAAAACAGAGAAATTACCAAATTCCAAACCACAAAAAAAAAAGAAGAAAACCTGACCTCCACGGCGCTATTACGGGATGGCTCGGGATCTGTGCACACGTGAGCGCAACTAAACCGAGACCGTCCCAACGCTGCCCGTCTAGGCACTCCTTGTGCACCAGTTGGTGGTCAGCAGCCCACAGGGGCTACCGACTAACGCCAGCCCTGTGGGCCACTGGCCGACGCCGGCCTTATAGGCCGCCTCCTCACTGACGGCTGTCGACCTGGCGCGTTCTCCTGATGAGGACACCGGGAGCAGCCATCGGACCGCACCCGGGGACTTCGGGCGCGGTCGTGGCCCTGAAAAGGGCCGTCCGGAACTAGCCGTGGTAGGAAAACAAAAACAACTCGACGATGGCATGTGACTTCGAATGCCAAGGGGATACGCTTGACATCAAAAGCCACACACCCGCCGAGAAAGTTTCCCCACAACGTTACCAGGGTCCGCCACGAGGAGGCTTCCGGACGTGGACCCCAAATTCCAAAGCTCCAACCTAACAGCCGGTATTGAACCCAAATATCTTAGGAGAATAGCCATGTGATGCCGGCAGAGGAGAATAGCATCACCCCATATCCTTCAATGGGTGTCGTAGAAGAAGCAAAGGGGTATTGATCACCTTATACTCCGTCCATCAATACGCATTGGGCAAGCGTGATAGACTACTGCCTAAACCTCCTTCGATGACAAAAAGAGACCTAGTGTTCCAGCAGTGGGTCGAATTATAAAGGCTGTTATGGTGATCTTAAGAGAGATTTTCCTACATATGCGTATGTGTTCTGAGGAATTATTTTACATGATGGCACCAGCTTTCTTTCTATCACCGCACCGCTGGCCATCGACAGGGTATTCATCCTCACACACCGAGTTGGTCACGTAATATGCATTTCAGAAGAAATTTTCTTCAACGTACGCTTCTGTTGTGGAATAAACTCCCTGTTGAGGTTTTTCCTGAGGAGTACAACGTGGTTTTCTTCAAGAGAAGTGTGAAAATGTTTTTACAAGGTCGGCAATGCAAGTGTAATAGTCTGCGGTGACTGCTTACCATCAAACGGACTGAATGCTTGTTTGCCACCAATGTGGTATAAAAAAATCCCATAGGGATGTTTTTATACCATGCGAAGCCCAAATTTTGGATATGATCAATATCAAATGCAATATTTGAGCTTCGCATTGTTCACCGAATCAGTAATAAAAATCCACTCCACTTGGTTATAAAAAATAACCCTAACCTATCCATAATAAGATCTCCATTCGAATATTCACATAACAATTTTATTTATATTAATACAACGCAGTCCATTATAATACGATTAGTGTTGATCAATAGAATCTACTACGGATCTTGTTGCTGTTTTAAAATTTCTCTGTTTTATTCATATTCCTGCGACGTCATCAAATTTTAGCATTTTTATGACTATTTGTTGCTGGCCATGTATAGCCATTAAACGTCGCCAGAGATTTTGGGCCCTCTAGCTTCTATACCAAAATTCCCGTAGGAAGCTTCGACATGTAGATATTTCTCGTAAAGAATTCGTTTAGAGTTTCTGCAGAGTTTCGGAAAGGCAGATCATTGACCGACCGCTAAGATGCTCGGATTTCTCAAGCGAAGTACCAAAGGATTCAAAAACATAAAAACTAAGTATTGTACAATGCTTTGCTTCGTGCGTAGCCACCCCGAGTTTGCTTCTTGTGCATGGAAATCCTTCTACAATGTGCATTCTCAGAGATTGAGGGTATGCAAAGAGGCTTTACTCGCCACCTGGGGTTTCATCCACAGAACACAGAAAGGTTTCATCTTTAGCGGATTTTCACACAGACGATCTTATGATCAGCGGCTTCAAAAATTTAACATGCTCAGTCTTTTTAATCGTAGAAGGATCCAGAATATGAGTTTCTTACATAAAATTATTATTCGAAGCTTACAGGGCAGTCGTTTGCGGGGGATTGTTTCGTTGTCAGTACCTTACAGATATCCAAGGAAACCAATGACAAATTTATTTGTTACACCTTTGCCAATACAAATCTTGGTCGTTGTTGGTAAAAGAGGTTGGATCTGGATGTTTTTTGTGATAATATAAATATGTTTAAAAATAAATTGATATTGTCATTTTAATTGTTAATCGGATATAGGTAGTTAGTTATTTTTTTTATTGTGAGTGCTATGTACGTACACCGTTATTGTGTTACATACTCACTCAGATACTGTGTTATATTTATTTATTATTTAATTTATTTTAGGACAACCAACAAATAATAATAAATTATTATTATGATTTATACAATATGAATCATGTGGCTGTACTTAATAATAAATACATAAATAAATTAACATGTTTTGTTATTACTAGCTTTTACTCGCGACTTTGTCCGCGTGTAGGTAATAGTGATTTTGAGCAGCATTTTTGAACTTTCGATTTCCATACTATTATACTACCTTTCATCTTCTATTCCATCCCCACACCTGTCAAGATTTTAAAACGCTGAAACGAAACCTTTTGTTCAAAGTTTCATGGTTTTATCTTAGATAATGACGAAATCCCATACAAAATTTTCATACCTTATTCAACCCTTTTATGCTCTTTTGTTTACAAACAAGGTTGCTTATGTCCTATCTTCGGGATTTTTGTCAATATCTGTACCAAATTTCATCAAAATAGCAGGCATGAATGGGTGATTTTGTTTGATTTTCCATACGAACTTTTATCCCTAATTTCAACCCTATCAAGCCCTTTTTTGCGATAAAAGTAGCCTTTTATGCTCATACCAACCTATATGTTATTCTGATGTAAGAGATATATTATAGTATAGTTTCATTAAAATCTATTCTGTAGTTATTGCGAGAAATTGAAAAAAAAAACATACATACCTACATCCAAACAGACACACATACAAATATTCTCGTTTATAATATTAGTAGGATATTTAGGTCAATAAATAATTAATTATTATTCATGTATCTTAAATGGAAACTAAGTCAAAAAAACCTTGTTTAGGTAATTAAGAAACCGTTAGTGCACATTAATTAATTGGATGGTAGGTAAAATTAATTCCTATCATCTTAATTAATTTGGCAATTCACTTACTTCTCGAAATATTTAAATTTGGAACTCGAGACGAATGTAACGTTAATTTCTGATAATGTATGTAATTAAATTGGTATCAATGTTATTATGATAATAATAGTATATAATACATTTATTTCTCTTCACAATTAGGCACTTAAATAAATTTAGTAGGTATATTCATACCTCATATACAATACATGTATATATAATACAGGGTGTAAAAGACATGAATAGTCAAACGAGAACCATGTATTATATACATCAAAATAAGACACATTTCAAATTAATTGCGGGGAAATGATTTTTATTATTTGGTGTTAAAAAATATTGCAAATTGTACTGCGCAACGCAAAGCGCTCAACTCGCACGCAACTCGCAAAACCGTGATATTTTTGCCTGACGGGGCGGCGCGGCGGCCCCGTTCGTTTGTGTCCGTGCACATCGAGTGAGCTACATTGAACGCTAACGTTTTGCAGTGATTTTTTGTTATGAAATACTAAAAAAAAAATATAATGTTTCTTTGGACAATAATTAAGAAATAATGTTTAGAATATGTTTCCATAAAAAAAAATTATGACTTTGACATTCAATAAAATCTTAACTATGAATTTCCCAGGTATAGTTTAAAAGAAGAAAAATGTTATGATGGTGAGTAGAATACATGGTTTTTGTTTGACTGTTCATGGGTGTAAACCCGTTTTATACATGTATTATAGACATCCTCGTATTGGAAGACTGTTGCGTTCGGAATGAACCGGGTCTCATGCCACAGTGTCCTTACAATGGCCTGCAGGTATTGAACTACTAACTAGTTGCTTAATTATATATTGAAATACTAGAAAATTGCAAGTAAAATCAATCAAAGCAAAACTGTGTTTGTGAGTACGCTCGTGTGTGTGTGAGTGCGTGAGCGTACCTATATTGGTTTATGGCCTGTGTTGTAACATCAAGAAGCTATTGATAATGTTTAAATATTAAGGAGGCTTTCAGTTTTATCGTAGTCTAAGGTCTTAGGAAGCGTCTCGGTGGCGTAGTGCGTAAGAGCGTTGTCTCCCACCCCACCAATGTGTTTTCAAATTTTGAATTCATATCTACGTATATTCGACGCTTTTACGGTGAAGGAAAACATCGTGAGGAAACCTGCACACACCTGTGAAGAAATTCTTCGGTTGTGTGTGGAGTCAATCAACCCGCACTTGGCCAGCGTGGTTAACAAAGGAATAATCGCTCCTAATGTGGAGTAGGCTCGAGCCCCTCGGTGGGAACATTATAATATGAGCTGTTGATGATGACAATGAAGGTCTTAGGTTTAAAGTTACTAATTGTTTGCAATTGTACGTAGATAGAGGATATATATTTAGTGTGGTGGTGGGAACGCTTTGTGTGATAAAGAAAAGATGGACATACTTTCCTAATCCCTTGCTTATCCTTCAGAGAGCTTGGCTGATACTGTAGGGTGGAATCTATATTTCTCCACGCAGATCCACAGTAGAGTAGCGAAAGGGTAGACCAGCAGCAACTTTGAGAATGGCTTGCTGGGCTCTTTGCAATTATAAAAGGTCAGAGTTGCACCTAGTATAGTATTCCATTATTTGTGGTTGCACCTCCCCAGCAGACTAAACGCAGGACGTTAAAAACCATCTTAATTACTTGGCGACATGTTTGAGTTTTTTGAAAATGTAAATCAGTTTTCTTAATCTGGGTACGAGTACTTTAGCATGATTTTTGAAACTTAGCGAAAAGTAATAATCATCCGAGATACTTAATGTTTGTGGTCTGTGGTTTAGATCGTCGGACATGAACAATAATGCCCTTTGTTGGTGGTGGGAGGTAGTTAGCATTAAGAGTAAATGGTATAAATTTCGTTTTGGACACATTCAGGGTGAGAAAATTACTAAGCAACCAGTCGTCGACCTTATTGAATCCAGCCCGCCTAGCATTACCACTGAAACAATATGATATGATATAGCCATTTATCGCGCTGAACTGTCCAAAATTATTGGATATAACCGCAATCTTGAAAATTTATCGAAACTGCGAACATGTATAATCCTACATGTTCGCAGTTTTGATAAAATTTCAAGTCGACCGACGGTTATATCCAATAATTTTTGACAGTTCAACGGGATAAATGGCTATATCATATCATATCGAGTTTCAGTGGGCATGTTAGGTGGGCATGCTAGGTGGGCAGACTAGGCAAGATCAAATACCTCAGAACAGTCGCGACATCCAAAGAACAAGGCTGTGTCCTCAGCAAATGAAATTTTTCAACCTGTGATTGACCTGTGATTAAATTAGGAAATATGTGAGAAATTAAACCGACCTCAAAAAGGAGGAGTTTTTCAGTTCTGTTGGTATATTTTTTATGTATGTTCACCGACTACGCCGAAATTTTTCCAAATTAAAAAAAAAACAAAGAAAAAAGAGCAATTATTGAGGTGCCAACCTCAATATTTGGAATAAATGTTGTCACTTGTATTTTGGACCGACCTCAATAAAGCATTTAGATTTTTATAAACAAAATGTTTATTTCTCCATTTTCAGTTTTGAAGGCGGTTTTCTATATGTATTTATTTAAAAAAAAATGCTTATTCTAATCAGTTTGCGTGCGACATCGCGTCGCGTTGTGTGCGGAACATAACGAAATAGTATCACAAAGTATGGCGGCTACTTATGACGGACTGGCAGGATGCGAACTAACAAAACCTGAGTCACTTGTGAAAGGCCGAGTAGCCTACCCGTAGGAATTATTTTTGTGTTTACAAACTCGTAATTAAGTACATATTTTTTTTAATTAGAAAATACACTGAAAAAAATCTCTCGAATTGCGGAAGATGGTGGGTTCGATTTTTCTAGTATTAAAAATATTTACGCGTTTGAAAACGCAAAAAACATCCCATAATGTAAGGTAGTTTCATCTTAACTGGGCGTCAAATATTTGAAAAAAAAATTCATTCGGATCTCAGAAGTGTAAATTTCAAAGATTTGATTTTAACTAAGGTTTATATTATGAAACAATGTTTACCATAAAAACATAAGCACCAAGCACTGACAAATTTCGACAGTGAAAGCGTCCCGTTAGCGTAGTGGTTAACGCAGCATGCCGACTTGCAGAAGATGCTGGGTTCGATTCCCGCCTGGAGTATATAAATTTTCTTCAGTGTATTTTCTAGCTATAGAAGACTGTAGGAATCTATTACGAAAGTTCTTGTGTTCGCAGTATTCACTAATCGATGACGCTTAGCGCGTATTCTGCGTCATATCATGCAGTTTTTATTAAAATATCTAACTAACTACTAATTGATAATGGTACGTTATATCACATTGTAGAGACGTACAAAAAAGGTATTTGTTACGGAAAAATGGCATACGTCTGTACGTCTATACCTGTTTTATTGTTTTATTAATAGATTTATCAGTTATTCTTGTGTTTCCGTGACCGTGTAAACATATTTACCGTGTGTAGTAGGTAATTGGATTGATTTGTATTATAAATATGTTTCTACATTGATATTTAATAATTACCTCATGTGTAATTGTTACGCAGTCGTTATTTTGAAGGCAAAGATCAAAGCGGCAACAAACATTATGTTAACATAAAAGTTTTTAAAACTTCCTTACAAGTGTAAAATATAAATCGTAGAACGTAAAATTTAATTTTCTCACCTCGTATCGCGTTTAAGCGCCTTCATAGGTAAGTAGCTACCCATCTTGTATGTAGTTGTGTACCTCCATGGTTTACTGGTTTATTATATCAGCCGAGAGACATCTACTGTTGGACATAGGCGTCCCCCAAGGATCTGCAACCCGTACGGTCCTGCGCTGACCACATCCAGCGGCTTCCCGCGACCTTTACCAGATCGTCGGTACCCCTTGTAGGGGGCTTACCAACGCTACCTCTCCCGGCACGCGGTAGCCAGTCGGGGACCTTTCCACCCCAAGGCCATTAGTCGTCCTCGCAATGGTGGTCTAATGGTTTGCCTATCGGAATTAGATGCAGTGGTCCCGAGTTCGAACCCTAGGGGAACACAATCTGCTTGGTTGGTTGCTTTAAGTCCGTCTGGGGAACTATCCAATCCACTACAAATACCATGATTAGGTACATCCTTTTTTTTGACGGGGAGGGCAAATGCATTTACGCATCGTTCCTGCGGGGTGGTGCCAATCGCAGGGGATATGTGGGAATCGAGGTAAAGGCGTTCCCTCCATAACCACTAAACATCCTCCCCGGCCTGACCTTCAGTGCGCTATTACGGGATGGCTCGGGATCTGCGCACATGAGCGCAACTACTCCGAGACCGTTACAACGCTGCCCGTCTAGGCACTCCTTGCACCAATGGGTGGCCAGCAACCACTCCTCCACCGACGACTGCTCGACCTGGCGCGTCCTCCTGACGAGAACACCGGGAGCAGCCACCGGACCGTACCCGGGGGTCTTCGGGCGCAGTGTTAGCCCTAAAAAGGGCCGTCCGGAACTAGCTGTGGTGGGAAAACAAAAACAACTCCACGATGGCATGTGACTTCGAATGCCAAGGGGACACATTTGACATCAAAAGTCACACAACCGCTGAGAAAGTTTTCCCACCACGTTACCAGGGTCTAAGGGGATTCCGGACGTGGACCCCAGGTATGAGTATACCTACCTACATCTATTTATAAATTATGGTTTTATGAAATAGGTACCTATACATAAATCATACAAACTTTATGTTTTCATTTATTTAAATTGGACTTTACCAAGTTCCCTCGTGTCTACCTGGTTCTTGCAAATCTTGTGTATCCTAAGTTTGTTTCGATGAGATTCCTTTGAGCAGTCTTGCACTTCACTGCAGAACAAAACTTAAGTTAACTTTTGTTCTGCAGTGAAGTGAGACAAAGAAATAGATATTAATAATACACTTATCTGGAATGCATGCCGCTTAAAGTGTATCTGTTTATTACCCACATTTTTTCCATTGACTTACGTATCATGGATTTTCCGTTCGCTAAAAAATTACATAGCGTTGCTTGCGCATGCTTATGTAGAATTTTATCTTATCAGTATCTAAATGACAGCATGATCTTTTAAAAGCGAGAACAATGGGAAGATAAAAAGTGAAATTAATTTCTGAAACAGTGCTATTTAGTGGATTTATTGTTTTTTTTATCGAATTACGACGTTATAGTTGTCTTGGTTTTGTGGTGTGGTAGTTAAAGTTACACGCCATCTACACATTGACTGTAGTTTTTTTATTAGATAATTGAATAGAATAGAGTAGAACGCGGAACCAAGCGGCTGAACGCCGTTGGAAACCTGGTAGCGACAAATATTTGCGTAATCAACAATCAACAAAAAAAAGTGAATTAAAACCATATACTCAAGTCTACAGTCCCTTGAAGATGTAAAAAATCAAACTTCTAAGTTAACACAAAAAAAGATACAGCCGTTTATGCCGCAAAATATACAAATTTGTAAGGAACCCTCGGTGGGCGAGTCTGACTCGCACTTGTCCGGTTTTTTTTTATGTTAAGTGGTTGCCAGACAAGCATATGGTCTGCCTGATGGTATGCAGCTGCCGTAGCCTATAGACGCTTGCAATACTAGTCCCCTTCCCTACCCCGTGGAGCTCTGGCGACCTCACTCACCAACAGAAACACAACACCACAAAATGTAGTGTTATTTGACTGTGGTCTTTTGTAAGGTGGTACCACCTTAGACTGTTCCGAGCTGCTACACTAACTCGGCTAAAATGTGTAGTAGGTATATTTATTTGACCGTTATAAAATTCAAAACACAAAGCGTAGATTTTATGTCTTTAAAGTTAGCACTTAGCCTGCAGATTTCATCAAATACAACAATATTTCTGATACTAACAAATAGCTATCAATAGTCTTAACGTTTGTAACCCGTGATAGCCATGTTGGTACGGTGATAAGAGAGTACTTTAATCTTAATTACAGTTCGATGTTACGGCATTGTTTCGCTAACGAAAAAATGCACTAAGATTTTTCAATTACCAGCCTACGTGTTCACAGAGATTAAGCGGCTGACGCGAGCAAACTAGAGCCTTCAAAATATCTAATAAAATAAATCTAATATGTCCACAATCGCATAGAACACTTCTAATATTTTTAGCCGACTTCATAAAAAGAGGAGATGCTCAATCGACTGTATGTTTTTTTATGTGTTTTACCTGATAACTCTTTACTGGGTGTACCAATTTTAGGTTACCGTCGCCTCAAAGGCGTTACCATCCTGGGGACTAAGATATGCCTTCCATGCCCGGTAGTCACACTGGCTACCTTTCCCTTAAATCCTTAATACAGCGAACTGCTTCACGGCAGAAATAAGAAAGGCAGAGTACCTACCCAGACGACCCTACATTTGGGTCTACCGCCTTTACAAACATTTTATCTATATAATGGCAAGTTTATATAATTCTGAAACCATTTTACAACAAATCAACGTACGACTCTTTATGCATTCATAAACGCAGCGCAGAAATTTCGAGATCAGTAGTTTGTTAACGGAATTGATTATTCTTTTTACAAATAACCTATTTTGACCACATAGTTAATAATATCAGCGTTCAAAGTAAAATAACTAATAATAAACACGAAAAAACAATTTTATACTACACCTGATCCGAGCAATAGCTATTATTCCCTCAAATTGAGAAAAGAAAGTTGATCTTTTCTTCGACCTAAATATGCGGGAGGAAAAGTGGTATGAAAATCCATTTCTAACGTGTTTTTGCGGGAGGAAAAGTTGTACGAAAATCCATTTCTAACGCGATCCATTCATACCTACCACAACTCGCAAACATTTTTCCGTAGAGTCAATTAATTATCAAGACGAATTAATTAATTATAAAAGCAATAACTTTTCTCGGGTAGTCGAGTTAACTTTACCCACTTATCTAATTAATATTAGAACTTTGTAAGTTCGTATGTAGGAAGTAATCTTCCGATCCGATTAAGAAAATTCTTAACCGTAGCAAGCTACATTACTTTTAAATGGCTTTATTTGATTGGAATTAATAATATTTTTTTTTGTAATAACCATATATGTAAATGAATTTCGAGAAAAATGAGCTGATGTGTAAAAAGTGCTATATTTGTTAAGAAAAATCAATCGTTGTTTTGTAGTTTTTTTTTTATATTTTATTGGGATCAACAAACATTTATAACAATATTTAATGTTAAATAATCTAAGCTAAACATATTTTGGTAATAGCAAAACCAACACCGTTCACCACAAGTTACTTAATGTTGAGAGTTACGAACATGTTATACTAATAGGTCTTAAAGTTTTCTGTGTTTTCTGAGTGTATGCATGCGAGGGATGATGCGCTCACTATGTAGTCAGTTTAATACTAGTGCATGGTGATATTTTTGAAAGTTTATTATAATTAATATTACCACAGTCTACAGAGATGTATTTACACTGTGATATTACCATGATGAATTGAAAAGGCGATAACTCGTTCGTCATTCGAATGCGCAAGGTACAGGGGAAGTAAGCCCGAAACGGGTACAACATAGGGTAGGCAATGCTACGTTGCCAGATTAATCACTAGACAAGGCGCTAACAGTGCAACACCTTTCCCGGGCAGTCGCCCGAAAAAGAAAGTGGTAGAAATGTTGTTCAACAAGTGAGCAAAGTTATTTTTGCTGCGAGTGCCAATATTAAGTCACGAACCAGCGAAGTAGTCTAGAATTCCTAAATAGACTACTAAGCGCAGTGAGTGATTTAGAAGCATGAGACAAACAAATTTGCTCTCGTGTGAAACATACAACTTTTCACCTCTCCAACGAGAAATTGTTGTAGGTGAGAAATACATGTTTACTATATTAAAAATAGCCATTGAAAATTAAAAGTAAGATTACTAAAATAATTTATATTGAACGTTACAGTCTTGTTCGAAGCTCGCAGCAAAAAGAGATTTTATCAAGCAAAAGAGGTCTTTTGGTGCTGGAGAGGTGAAATTTTTTTTTGCCTGTTTTTACAAAAACGTGTTAGGTAAGTTCACAATGATTTTGCTTTTGTTTAAATGTCTGAATAATGTGTGGATTTAGTTTTCTAATACAATTATTAAATTCTTTCATGTTCAACACACGGATTTTGTCCGTTATTTTTCGAACATTGCTAACTAGGTAGGTATGTAAGCGTGTTAAAAATTAGAAACAATAATATAATTACTTCTGATTGAATTCTAAAGAAAAAAAATCTCACAGCCGCTATGTCATTTTTTTTAACATTACTTACCTAAGAACATTTGGACTGTCAAGAAAAATCTAACGATACCTTAATTATAGAAATCCGTTCAACCGTTTGAAAGATATGAGGTAATAAAGAATATAAATTATACTTCGATGCTGCATCCTATGAGATTTATTAACCAGGTAGTCCGTCTGTTAAGGTAAGGCATCATCACAACATTTTAGAGTAAAATATTTCAATGAAATACGTATTAAAAAATAAAAGTAGTTAAACAATTGCTAATGGTACTACTAACTTCCTCGGTCTACGGTAGGGGGCGCTTGCGGTGGCGCTGTCATTCGTTTGTTGTGATGTGCGGCATCGTTACAACGCTGAATTTTAAAAGTGTTTTTTATTGTGTCTTGTAGTGTAATTGAATCGCAAAGTGTTAAGTAACAATGGGTAAAAGAAAACGTGAAAAAAGCAATGATGATTTGATTCGTCGAGTGAAGAAATTGGAAAAAGCATTACGCGTGCGAAGAAAACCTCCACCGCCATTGTGTTCCGAAGAAGATATTATTCGAAACTCAAACTCAGATAGTGAAGGTTAGTTATACTTAGATAGAATGATAACCAATAAGTGAAATAAGTCTTTCCATAGTAATCTATCTTGATTGCATATTGCATACATACAATCATATTGATGAGTAGGTACCTACCTACATAATAAGTGTATAAATGTTTCAATACGTAAATGTATAAATAAGTGATCATAATACTACCTATGTAATGTCTGTACGTACCTGTATATGTTTTATGTTCGTATTTTTGCCTCCTCAGTGGTGACACGTGATGTCATCCGGAGACAAATATTTTTACTTTCTTAAAGTGGTAATACGAGATATTATCCCGAAAGTGAATTAATTTATTACTGTCTTAATGTGATGATACGAGATATCATCCTGATAGTAAATTAACACGGCTAATTAAGCCTATGTTTTGTTTTTTAGTGGAGGACTATTATGACCCGGAATACAATACAGATATTGAGGATGAAATTCCGCTATCACCGTCATCGCAGCGGGGTGACGAACAAGACTTTAGAGTTGACAGCGACCAAAGGGGCCTGCCAACGGGTGATAATCAACTAAGATCGGTAATAGCGGTCCCTGCTCCAGTCGTTGCCCCCGGCGCCCTAGAAGAATTGTCTTCAGTAGAAGGCAGCGCTACTGCAGATCCACCTGCTCCAATTGTACCTACCGAAATTTTATTAGCACTTGGTGAAGCCAAGAAGTCTGAAGAAGCTATGGGTAAAAAAATTCCAATTGCAATCTCTGAACGGTTGGGAAAAATATTAATGGAAGGATTAGCTAAAGATCAAAAAGAAGCTTTAATGGCAAAAATGTTAATACCTGAAAATTTTCAACTTGCAAAAGCACCAAAATTAAACGCAGAAGTAGCTGCGATACTTACAGAAACTGCCAAGAATAGAGATAAACGATTGCAAAAATCGCAAAATCAGCTAGGGACAGGTATTGCCGGCCTTGTCAACCTAATTACAGACCTAATAGAAGGAAATTTACATAACACTGATATTATAAAACGCTTGTCCGAAGTAAATCAGATCCTTTTAGATATGCATCATGAGGAAACAATGAATAGACGTAGATTAATAATACCATTACTAGATAAAAGCTTCTGGAGTATAATTCATGGTGTCAAACGTGACGAATTCTTATTTGGCGATAATTTAAATGAAAATATAAAGGTTTCTAAGACAATAGAAAAAGCAAGCCTGCAGATTAAAAAACCGGCTGGTACAACTCCTGTGCCGAAAAAACCTTTTCAGCAACAGGGAAACTTGAGACAGCCTCCTCGTCCAGCGGCGATGCGGTCCTACCACCACAATCCACCTGCGACGCTCCCGCCACCGCCGCCGCCACCGCCGCCACCGTCTCGGTACTACCGAGAGGCGCCGCCGCCGGCTACGACGAGGAGGCAGCTTCCAGCAGCTATGAGGTCACGCGGTGCCCAGCAGTCTCGCCCTTACGACAGGAGGCCCCGTCGATAGAGGTACCCCATGCTGGACACATTAGTCTATTTTTTAATAATTGGAAACGTATCACTTCTGATAATCGAATTTTATCAATTGTAAAAGGTTATAAGTTCGAATTCGAAAATCAGCCTTATCAATACGAAGAACCTGTCAATCCTAAATGTAATGAACTGGAGATGATGAACGCAATAACAAAATTACTAGAGTTAGGTGCGATTAAAGAATGTACGGAATGCTCTGATCAATTCATCTCGCCTATATTTCTTATTCCGAAAAATGATGGTAGTTCAAGGTTTATCTTAAATCTTAAAAAACTTAACAAATTTATCGTTAATCCACATTTTAAGATGGAAGATTTAAGAACAGCTGTAAAGTTGCTATCTCATAATTCATTCATGGCAACTGTAGACCTTAAAGATGCCTATTTTTTGATTCCTGTTCATCCTGCTTATAAAAAGTATTTGCGCTTTAGGTTTCAAAAACTTTATGAATTTACCTGTTTACCATTTGGTTTATGTTCCGCTCCATATATTTTTACTAAATTGATGAAGCCTATCTTGACTCATTTAAGAAACGATGGACATAAATTAGTAGGCTACCTGGATGACATTTTGTCAATAAATAATAGTTACGAAGAATGTATAAATTCTATTTCAAACTTGATAAATATGTTACACAGTTTAGGATTCATAATCAACTATGAAAAGAGCAATTTACAACCAACTAAATTATGCAAGTTTCTGGGTCTTGAATTAAATTCAGAAAATATGACAGTGACATTACCACCCGAGAAACGACAGAAAATATTTGTTATGACTAATAGTATACGCAATAGAAAAGTAATAACGATCAGAGAGTTTGCAAAATTCGTAGGAACTTTAACAGCGGCTTGCCCAGCTGTCTCACACGGCTGGCTCTATACGAAACAGTTGGAGAGGGAAAAATATCTTGCCCTTCTCAAATACGATAATTATGATGCAAAAATGTATATTAACAAATCTATTTATTCCGATCTCCATTGGTGGAAAAATGTTATCCATCATACATATAATCCTATACGTAAAGGTCACTTTGTACTTGAAATTTTTACTGATTCTTCGTTATCGGGTTGGGGAGCTTATTGTAATAATGAAATCGCTCGGGGATTTTGGTCAAAAGATGAACAACAAAAGCATATTAATTATCTTGAGTTGTTAGCAGCATTTTTTGGTCTTAAATCTTATTGTAATAATATTAGAAACTCAGAAATTCTTTTAAGAATAGATAACACTACCGCGATTTCGTATATTAATAGAATGGGTGGAATACAATTTCCCCACCTTAATAATATAACACGTAGTATCTGGCAGTGGTGTGAAGATCGAGGTTTATTTATTTTTGCGTCTTATATTAAATCTCGCGACAATGTTGAAGCGGACAAGGCTTCACGATTTACTAATATTGATACAGAGTGGGAATTAAATTTCTTATTTTACAATAACATTACACATAAATTTGGACAGCCGTCTATTGATTTATTTGCTTCTCGAATCAACAAAAAATGTAACAAATTCGTGTCATGGAAACGAGACCCTGAGGCTTTCCAAATCGATGCATTTACTATTAAATGGGATGCATATTATTTTTACGCATTTCCACCATTTGCGCTCGTTTTGAAATGCCTTAGAAAAATTATTGATGACAAGGCTCGTGGGATTATGGTGGTACCGTATTGGCCTAGTCAACCATGGTATCCTCTGTTTAAATCATTAGTATGTTCAGGTATATTATTTTTAGAACCTAATGCTCAGTTATTACTTTCGCCTTCCAGGAGGAGCCACCCGTTATGGCCCGATCTTACCCTGGCGTGCGCAGTTTTATCAGGGAAGCCTTCTCAAAAAATAAATTAGATAGTAAAACAATGGATATACTATGTAGCTCCATTTCAAATAATACTTTACGACAATATAATTCTGCATATGTTAAATGGTTCAACTTTTGTAACACTAATAAGATTGATTTTTTTCAAGTAAGGGTTCAAGATATACTTAAATTTCTCACCAATCAATTTGATCAAGGGGCGAGTTATGCAACAATACATAGTATTCGATCAGCATTATCTCTTATATTGGGAAAAGATATTTGTAATCATGATTTAATTAGTAGATTTTTAAAAGGGGTTTTTAAAATCAAGCCTAACTTTCCTAGATACCAGTCAACATGGGATCCAAGTATAGTATTATCTTTTTTATCAAATCAATTCCCAAATGAAACTTTAAGTCTAGATGTTCTCACGAAAAAATTGGTAACTCTGCTCGCGTTGTCTACAGGACAACGTGTGCAGACGTTGTCAGTAATTAATATTGCAGATGTTATGTTTAGTGAAAATGGTGCTCTTGTAACAATTAATAATATTATTAAGACCTCTGCGCCTAATAGATCTAATCCAAGATTGTTCATACCTTTCTTTAATGATAAACCATGTATATGCCCAGCAAAAACATTGTTTTCTTATATTCAAAAATCCGAACAATTCAGGAAAACGGGTAATACTGATAACCTTATTTTGACATACAAGAAACCAATTCACAATGCTAGTTCCCAGTCAATAAGTCGCTGGATCAAACAAGTATTGAGAGATAGCGGCATAGACGTAAGCTTATTTTCGGCGCATAGCACGCGTCAGGCTGCTACGTCAGCCGCGCGGCGGGCCGGCGTCTCTGTAGACGTTATCAAAAGGACTGCCGGCTGGACAGGAGACTCAGTTTGTTTCGCAAAATTTTATAATTTACCATTAGGAACAAGTGCCCAAGAGGACAGTGTTTTTGCTGGAGCGGTGTTTAATGTTGATTAGTTTGAATTAGATTAGAAGAGATTGTTTTTTGTTTATCTTGAATAAATAAGTATATTCAGTTATTTACTTGTCATCATTTAGATAAGCGCTAAACATCTACCTGGTTAATAAATCTCATAGGATGCAGCATCGAAGTATAATTGATGGTTAATTGAACTTACCTTAAGTGAACTTCAACCATAATTATACGAGATGCTGCATCCGTAGAGATTTAAGTTCCCCCCCTCCCGTAATAAATATAATAGCTATTCATTGCCCTATCTGTACTAAATGATGACAGAAAGGCCTTGGACTCTAAAATGAATGACAGCGCCACCGCAAGCGCCCCCTACCGTAGACCGAGGAAGTTAGTAGTACCATTAGCAATTGTTTAACTACTTTTATTTTTTAATACGTATTTCATTGAAATATTTTACTCTAAAATGTTGTGATGATGCCTTACCTTAACAGACGGACTACCTGGTTAATAAATCTCTACGGATGCAGCATCTCGTATAATTATGGTTGAAGTTCACTTAAGGTAAGTTCAATTAACCATCAAATATACGTACGCGCGGAAAACATGACCCTTTCCTTTCAGTCGGTAAATCAATATAAATAATAATATTATCAACAGAACCTTCATGTAAGTAATTTATATAAAATATCGACACATTTTACGTAATTATCATTATATAAATTACATATAAGAATGAATAATACATTTACCGACATCACTTTATTTAGAGAACAAGGAAAATACGCTTGTAGGTACTTATATAAAAGGAAGAATAACATTGAAACTTGGCAATAAATAGTTGCAGCAATGTAAACTTATTATGACAACAAATGTGGGTAGGTATTAACTAGGAAATGGTTAACGTTAACGTATCATATTCTAAACGTTAATGGGACCTTATCGCGAACTAACCAAATAATAAAAAATCGGGAGTGGTCTCCCCTTGACTTTCTCGTATACCGGAAACTACTCAAAGGTTGATAGAAGCTTTATATTTTGATGTCATACATGCATGTTAAATTTTGGTCACCCACCCGAGTACCGACCGCGCACTTGGTTGCTTAACTTTCGTGATCGACGGCTCAAACTTTGATAGAAACCTTATATTTTGATGTCATACACGTATGTTAAATTTGGTTGCCATATGTTAAAGCATGCTCGAGTTATCGTGCTAACGCTCAGACATACACAGACATAATTCAAAAAAATATATATTTTTGGACTCAGGGAGGTAAATCCATCAAAATCTCGAAATCGAATTATTTGACGATTACAAGACTTAATCTATGCTACGTATGCGAAAAAGTAAAAATCCAAAACACCCGTTCTTCTTCTTTTTTTAAATGAAAAGCGATCGCGATGCATAAAAGATTGCGCATTGCGCCAATATCAAGTGAAAATTTTATTAAAGTAACCGACAATAACGGTAGATTGAGTTTAAAATGGCGTCTCTCAACACGTGTTTTTGCGACAAGAACTCGGGAGAAACTCCCAAAACACCCGTTTAGCACAATGCGTGATTTGACAACAGCTTGACAGCTGTGTTTGAGGTGTACTACGGTCGTTAACACGCAATAGTAGGCCTCTGTTCGATTTTCAATCGTTCGAAAATCCTAAGTAATGCGAAAGTGAATTTGTTTGTTTGTTACGCTTTCACGCCTAAATCACTGAACTAATTTTGATGAAATTTGGTATTGAGATAGTTTGAGACCCTGGGAAGTACAGTCAACAGCACGTCGGGCTATACAAAACTGTAAAATTTCTCCAAACGATTTTCAACCTAAGACTGTTCAATATAAAGTGCATAATCGACACCCAACGTGCTGTACATAGGATACTTTTTGGCGCAGCAAACCGCGGGCGACTGCTAGTAATATTATACTTAAACGAGAAAATTAGTTTGTCACGCATTTACGCTTAAACCACTGAACCGATTTTAATGAAAGTTAGGTATGAAAATAGTATAAGACCATGGAAATAAAATACAATACTTTTTATTTATTTATTTATTTAAATAGTTTCACAAACAGGCTGAAGTCATTACATGGTAAGGAACATTAAGGAAAAAAATATCTAAAAAAATATAATAATAAAAAAGAACAAACATATAATAAAACATAAAACTAAAACACAAACATATAACAAATACATCATTTTGGCGCGATAATCGACATTATACAATACAATACGCGTGGGTGAGCTAGTTTGTACTAATCTATATCTATACTTCTATACTAATATGATAAAGAGGCAAGATTTCTATGTTTGCAATGGATATACCCAAAAAATACTAGACAGATTTTGATGTAAGGTACAAATATAGATTAGATGTTTAGAAACCATAAAAGCTTTTATCCCCTATTTCATTCTAAGGCAGCCCATTGTACAATGGGCTGCCTTAGAATGAAAATCACTCGTTGAGTTATGTCAGTACCTTTTTTTCTTGTTTTGGTGTACAATAAAGTTTATTCATTCATTCATTCCCACACAGAATTCATCCCAGGTCAAAATAACAAATACGCTTGAAATTTTTTTAATTATTTCTTATCAAGTGCCTAAATTCTAAGGTTCACTGTTTTATCTTCACAGATGAGGAACTTCCTTACAAACTTTTATGCCTTATTTCAACCACAATATTTCCATGCATGTTTGAGATAATATTTTTTTCTCAAACATGCATGGAAATGTTGTCATTATTTTCGAAAAAAGAACACGCGAAGTTTCGAATTACGGACAAAGAAAACCAAATCATTGCTGGAGCGTTTTTTGAATTTGTAAAACTACAACGACTACAACAATCGACCTGCAATTGCCTATTTCGCGGCCTTTGCAATAACGTACTATTTCCACCCGTTCGAAGCCGGGACGTGCCGTTAGTTATTACAAGCTTTTATTTAGTTTCACCTGTCCCGATGTTTGTCATCAAGTCTTGCAAATTAAATTAGATCCACTTTCCGGTTACCGAATAAGCTGAAATTTTGCATACATGTGTAAATCACGTGACAATGCAATATTATGATAACATGGTGCTAATCTGATGATGGAGCTGGATGCTGGCCATAAGAACTTCGCAATGAAACACACAGCTTCATCGAGTTTGGGCTGGTTTGAATCGTCTTGACAAGTAGATTATTTTTAGATGGTTACCAGAGTATGATCTGATGATGGAACTGGAAGGTGGTAAAGAAACGACGCCACCTGCTAAATTTAATCATAGCATAGTTTTTAACTTCTTAGTTCTTTTTACTAACAAGAACATATTAAAAGCTTTTTTAAACTTCTCTCTTGTTTATGGATAATTTTGTTAGTTAGACTTTAAACTGTTTCAACATTATTTGGTTTTACAGAAAATCAGTTACTCGAATATTCTAAACATGTTTTCTTTTAACTGATACTAGATGACCCGGTGTACTTCGTATCACCTATTTACACGGAGTACTAAACGTCTTTGCACCTATCCTAACGACATTAAAACTCTTCCTTCGCTAAAATGGCGGAACGTCAAATGTTTGACAGGCAAGTAGGCAGAACAGTTTATATGGGAAAATGAAAATGTTGTTTTTACTATCTTCCTCGCAATTTCTCCATATTTTCTCACCGTTTAAACCTTCCCTAGACCTCCACGAACATTTCAAGACCAAGATAAGATAAATCCGTTCAGCCGAGTAATAGCGTCAGGAAGGAAAACCCGGCATATTTTTATATAGTAGAAGATTATATAAGTATTTCGTTTACAATAATTTTTATTTCTGCTCCTAGTAACTTTTTTGAATAATTTTCTTTTTGCGTTTACAAACTCGTAAATTTTAATACTAGAAAAATGCACTGAAAAAAATCGACTTGCCTCAGGCGGGACTCGAACCCGCATCTTCCGCAATCCGGGCAGCTGCGTTGGCCAATTACGCCACCGAGACACTGCTTTTCGCTGTCAAAATTTGTCAGTGCTTGGTGCTTATGATTTTATGGTAAACATTGTTTCATCAAATTTCAAAGAGTTATATAAAGAGACAGGTAGGAAACGGAAACATTCAAAGGTTACTTGGGGTCAAAAAAATTGTCTTCACTTTTTTATTGGTAGCGTGGCTTCCAGTTTTACCCATCTATAAATTTCTTGATATGAATACTAGTTGCCTGAAATTTTCGTACTAAAAGTGTCTCAGAAAAAACACTTTGCTCGTAAGAAACCTTCAGACTCTATAGTAAGTAATAACATGGATTTTATGTTGGTGTGACCAGCTGGCGTATTACCCACCACTTTATGATCAGCTGACTTTTTTTCTCGAAGCTATTGTATCAGCTATAATTCCCTCTTTATATTATTAACCTATACAAAACCCTACTTAATATTATAAATGCGAAAGTAACTCTGTCTGTCTGTCTGTTAGTCTTTCACGCCTAAACCACTGAGCCGATTGTGATAAAATTTGGCACAAATATTGCGTAGACGTTAAGAAAAGACATAAGCTATGTTTTATTAAAATCGCATGAAGGGGTTGAAATAAGGGATGAAGTTTGTATGAAAGTTCGTCGTCGTTGAAGATAAAACCATGAAACGTTGAATTTAGGCACTTGATAAGAAATACTCAGATAATGTTTCTAGCGTTTTTGCAATTTTGTCCCGTGTGGGGATCAAAAAGGGGATGAAAGGCCGTATGGAAGTCCAAACAATGTCACGCTTTCACGCCCTCGATTTTGATGAAATTTGGTATAAAAATATACTAGACAAAAAGGTAGCTTATCTACCTTTTTGTAAAAAAGGCTTGAAGGGGTTGAAATAAGGAAAGAAAGTTTGTATGGGAGTTCATCATTATCGAAGAAAAGACAATGAAACTTTGAATTTAGCTACTTTATAAGAAATAAATAAATATTAGGTTGGGGAAAAAGTCTTTTCGCATTATAGCATGTATAAACTTGTAATAAAATCTCTTTGGCTATACTATTTGTATATGGCTGGTTTTGGTATCATTGAAAGTTTAAATTTTAAAGAACATAATTCGAAATTCAAATTAGGAAAAAGTGTGATTTTCATTTGTTTTTCGTACCGCCAAGATGAGTGAATCTAATGAAGAAATTCGATACATTTTAACATTTTAATACAAAAAAGGTAAAAATGCAACGCAAGCCGCGAAAAAAATTTGCGATGTTTATGGACCTAGTGCAGTATCTGTGAGAGTAGCACAAATTTGGTTTAAGCGTTTTCAATCCGGAAATTTTGATGTCAAAGATGCACGTCGCTCTGGTCGCCCTATTACAGATAAAATGGATGCCATTTTTGAAAAAGTGGAGCAAGATCGGCATGTCAGTAGTTACGACGTAGCTGAAGAACTGGGAATTGACCCCAAAACAGTTTTGGCGCGTTTGAAAAAAACTGGGTACACAAAAAAGCTTCACATTTGGGTACCTCACGAGCTCACTGAAAGAAACCTAATGAACCGTGTACTCATTTGTGATTCTTTATTACGACGTAATGAAACCGAACCATTTTTGAAGAAGCTGATAACTGGTGATGAAAAGTGGATCACGTACGACAAGAACGTGCGAAAAAGGTCGTGGTCAAAGGCCGGTCAGGCTTCACAGACTGTGGCGAAACCCGGGTTAACTCGCAACAAGGTGATGCTGTGTGTGTGGTGGGATTGGAAGGGCATTATTCATTATGAGCTGTTACCACCAGGCAGGAACATCGATTATGAAATCTACTGCGAACAACTGATGAGATTAAAGCAAGAAGTTGAGAGAAAGCAGCCGGAATTAATCAACAGAAGGGGTGTGGTTTTTCATCATGATAACGCTAGACCTCACACATCTTTAGCCACTCAGCAAAAATTAAGAGAGTTTGGCTGGGAGGTGTTAATGCATCCGCCGTGTAGTCCTGATCTTGCACCTTCAGATTTCCACCTGTATCGGTCTCTTCAGAATTCTTTAGGCAGTGTCAGGTTAACATCACGAGAGGACTGCCAAAACCACTTGTCGCGGTATTTTGACCAGAAGTCCCAAAATTTCTATAGCAATGGGATCATGTCCCTACCTACAAGATGGCAAAAAGTTATCGAACAAAATGGTACCTACATACTTTAGTTAAATGTAAATAAACTATATTAAAAAATGTTTTTAATTTTCTTAAAAAATGCGAAGAAACTTTTTCCCCAACCTATTATTAGTTCTAGCGTTTTTGAAATTTTTGAGAAATGTTCGATGAAATAATATTGTGGATGTAAATGGAAGTTTAAACTATATCACGCTGTCACGATTCCAATTTTGATGAAATTTGGTACAAAAATATAGGTACTAGAAAATAAACTACCGTTTTCGGAAAAAAATACTTTAATGTAAGTTTGTATGGAAGTCCGTCATTGTTGAAGATAAATAATAATAATAATTATTTTATTTCAGATAAGTCACATCCATATGTGTTAGTAGTTACATCGTCTTAATACTATTGTTAGTAGATTATTAAAAAACAGAGTCATTAAATTATTATACAAAAAAATACAAAATACAAAAATTATACATAATGTGTCAAGGTTGACTATCACCTAAAAGGGTATCACAATAAAACCATGAAGTTTTGAATTAAGGAACTTGAAAAGAAATAGGGAAATAAATATTTATTCTAGCCTCTTTGAAATTTTATACCATGTGGGGATTAAATAGGGAATCAACGGTCGTATGCAAGTCTAAACAAAGTCATGATTTTTCACGACTTTGATTTTGCTGAAATTAGGTTCAAAAATATACTAGACATTAAGATAGGACATAGCTTCCTTTTTTGTAAAAAAAAGTCTTGGAGGGGTTGAAATAAGGGATGAAAGTTGGTATGGAAGTTCGTCATTATCAAGGATAGCTGTCGACAACCGAACTTCAGGAAGCTTACTTTTACTAGCGGGTAGATTATTAAAACTCGCCGTTATAGAATAAACAGATTGCCTACCTATAAGTTATGGAATAATTTTATTTTTGCGTTACAAACGCGTAAATATTTTTAATACTAGAAAAAATTCACCGAAAAACTTTTTTTTTCTACTACCTATAGGTTGTTGAACTAGGTAGTTACTCTTTTTTACCCTACCCCGATTCCACTTTATCTGGGGTCATTGCAATAATGTTGGCACACTGTTATAGGTTTTAGCTTAGACTTTATGGCCGACTATCCTGCCTGCAGATGTTGGCTTTTACCTCACTACCTTTTTGTTAGTACCTAAGTGATAATAAGGCCGAAGATATAAAAGAGCTTACCCAGCACCCCCACCATTTAGGTAACTGGCTATCTTATAATTAGTTTTCGGAACACAACAATCATCATATATCGGTCGATCACAGCGTGCACTGTACTCTGTATTGTTATTGACATCTTAACCTGTATATCACAAATAAATGATTATCATTATGATCATCATTACCTCAATATGTGCAAAATGATACGGTTCCGAGCTCATAACTTATTACTGCTATAATCTAACTATTATTGTGGTGATAATCAGCCCCACGATCGCGCTATTGAGGATCGCAAAACCAGAACCATTCCGTTAATAATCTATTCTTAATTAATATCTTCGTGACGATTTACGCATTGAGTAAATTGTGAGGTAGTTTGAGTAAATTGTGAGGTAGTTTGAGTAAATTGTGAGGTAGTTTAAGTTAAATGGAGCCTCACAACACGCGTTATTACAACAACGCCCCGGAACGTCGTGACTTTCCACAAGATCCCACGACACGCCTCTGAGACCTTAGAGTATACCTCCATAAGCTAAAGGTAAAGAGCGCGCGCATCGCTCCTTGCCCATTATGCCAAGCGTAAGCAATGTTCCATAGTTGTACAAATGAAGTGGGTGAATAGTGATTTGCCGTGACTGGTGCACCTATGCGTAAGCACTTATTAATAAGTAACAGTTAACTATTTAGTAACAATTAGGTAGCAAAGTATAAGGTAGGTTAAAGCAGAACAATAAAATACAGGTATTAATTTGTTCATACCGGTGCTTACTTCATACTCGCAAGCGCGCGCTCTATAGCTTTAGCTTATGTATACTCTAAGAATGAGACGCATAGGTTACTTCATGTTATCAAAGTAAAGTAATTGCTAAGTAATTAAAATAAGGTTGAACTATAGCACAGTATAGGTTGACGACACCAAATTTTTTTGAAATAAACTCAGAAGCCGATCCATACCACCTGTATTCAGGGTGTTGGTTATTTAATTTACATGTTGCATACAAAACATCATTATTTAAGTTTACTTATAAGTAAAATAAATTAAAAATATTATGAATTTGTAGAATCTTAATTTAAATCAAGGAATTGGTAATAGACATGCAAATAGAATAGCATAACAATTCAATTTATGTAGGTACCTATTTATAATATTTTGCATGTTTTATATAAAATCAGCATTTTATTGAATACAGTGATCAATTGAGTAAAAAAAATTGAAAGAATAGAAAGAGAAATAAACTTTTTACGGTTCCCCTTTGGTTGACCAACAGTTATTAAACAAATTTACAGATAACAAGCAACGAAATGCAAACATTGTTGATTTGCGAAATGCAACATTTCGCAAATCAACGTTCCATTTATTTATGTTTCACAAACTTTACATCTCATAAAGTAATTTCTTCATATATTGTCATTTTGCAAAAGAACATTAGTAAACTTTTCCTAACACAAATATGTTAAACGACAAAGATCTATTGACCAATGACCAAAAATTCAATGCGTTATCAAGAGCGATTGCATGATTAATGCCGTGTTCCATTTTTAAAACCTTATGAATTGTGGGTATTATTGTTTGTGTATTATTTTTCATTGTCTCTAGTATCCAGTGGTAATTTGGGGAGATTATTGTATAAGCACCTGGTAATTTTTTTTTTCCGCAGCCTTTGCCACCCTTAACCACAGCTATAGCCTCCCACCTATTATTATCTATCTGTCTCATTGCAGGACAGCCAGAATCTCCTCTACAACTATCCATATATTGAACTCCACCGATACACATCATGCCTTCTTTTTCTGATTTCAGCAATCTAGAGCATGCTGTTTCATTAGCAATATTTAGCAATACTTTGAGCTTTTTTGGACTTCTTCGAGCTGAAATGGAAATACTTACAATTATTATTTCTTACAAAAATAAATTCTTCGGAAATAAGTTTTGAATATTTTTCTTGGTATGCAAAGCTGTCTTCTTTTTCTTCCTACACTCTCTCAATTTATTTGGTGTCAGTGCAATATTTATTACCACAGTGCTGGTTTCGGTATAGTTTTATGACACTAACCCTCCCTAGGAAGTATTTTCCTAAGGGGGTTGGTCTCAAACAGGTTGTGGGTGATTTAAGGTAATAGCACCTTATCAGCTCGTGAATGTTATGGACGCTATATCTGAGGACGCTATGGATCGGCGGCTACGAAACGATTATGGTGCATCGCCACTTTTTCATAGTAAAACAATACGGTTGCGAGCTAATAACTTCGCGGGAGTGACTCCTTGGTACGGATTGCACGGGGTTCAGAAACTCACTCAATCGGCTATTATGAAACCCACAGGATGAGTAGGAGTACAAGAGAGCCAACCACTCCGCCGGGGCACAGGACCTCCTGTGTCAGGTGGCGGCGGAGTGGGGGGTCCATTTGGCGGTGGTCTCGGAGCCGTACCGCGTTCCCCAGTCCGATAGGTGGATGGGGGCGACGGACGGCTCCACGGCCATCATGGTAACAGGCGCGGGCCCTCCCCTCGTTTTCGTGGAAAGAGGGGAGGGGTATGTGGTGGCACGCTGGGGAGAAGTAGTGGTGGTGTCGACCTACTTCTCCCCCAACCGCAGCAGAACCGATTTTGAAAGGTTCCTCGCTGCGGTTGAAGGGGTCGTGCACCGCGCGGCCCCCCGTCAGGTGCTGGTGGCAGGGGACCTCAACGCCAAATCTACGGCGTGGGGGTCTCCCAGAACTGACGTACGGGGTGGTGTCCTGGAGTTCTGGGTCTTCTCCCTGGGGCTCGAGGTCTTCAATCGAGGTACCACCCCGACCTGCGCCCGCTGGCAGGGCACGTAGATAGTCGACGTGTCCTTCGCCACCCCACCGCTCGCGGCCCGAGTCCAGGACTGGCGGGTGGTGGTGGATATGGAGTCTCTATCGGACCACAGGTACGTCCGATATGAGGTCTCCACGGCATCCCCTGGGGCCCCATTTCATCTGGGCCCCCGTGTGGGCAGTTCACCTTTCAAAAGGTGGATGCTCACACGCCTCCAGCCTGATGTGGCGGAGGAGGCGGCGACAGTGCGGGCTTGGTCAGATGTGCCCGACACTGTCGCCGGGGATGCCGACGGCATGGCGGACCTTTTCGCAGACGACATCAACGTCGTCTGCAGTGCCGCCATGCCGAGGGCGCGGGCCTGCCCACGGAGCAGGGGGCAGGTATACTGGTGGACGCAGGAGCTCACGACCCTGCGTACCGCCAGTATGGGGGCCAGGCGCGCCTACCTAAGGTGTCGTAGGCGCGCCCGGAGAACGCCCAGTGAGGAGGAAAGCCTCCGCCGGGCGTACAATGAGGCCCACAAGGCCCTGCGGGCTGCCATCTGCAGAGCCAAGGTCGCTGCCTGGGATAGGTTCGTAGCCATCCTTGACAGCGACCCCTGGGGGAGGCCGTACAGGACGGTGAGGGGGAAATTCGCTTCGGCGGCCCCCTCCACGTCCTGTATGGAGCCAGGGTTGCTGCGAAGGGTGCTGGGGACACTTTTTCCCAACCCCGGACCCTTTGCACCCCCTAGAATGCCCTCCGGCTCCGCCCCGGAGGCGTGGGCCGCAGGTCCCTCCGTGTCAGACGCTGAGTTCGACATGGTGAGGGACCGACTCCGGAGCCATAACAAGGCTCCGGGGCCAGATGGGGCCCCAGCCAAGGTGATGGCGATCGCCTTGGGCCCCCTGGGAGACCGATTCCGCGCGGTGCTGGATGTGTGCATCGCGACGGGTCGCTTTCCCAGGCGCTGGAGAGTGGGGCGGCTCTGCCTGCTCCGTAAAGAGAGCCGCCCGGCGGACTCTCCAGCGGGCTATCGGCCGGTGGTGTTGCTCGATGAGTCCGGGAAGGCGTTTGAGAAGATTCTCGCCTCCCGGATCATCGAGCACATTGAGGGCACGGGGCCGGACTTGGCAGACTGCCAGTACGGCTTCCGCACCGGCCGGTCCACGGTGGACGCGGTAGGCCACCTCAAAAGGTGGACTGAGGTGGCCACAGCACGGGGGGAGGTGGTGGTTGCGGTGTCCTTGGACATCGCGAACGCGTTTAACACCATCCCCCACGAGTGCATAGAGGCGGCGCTCAATTTTCATCGAGTGCCCCTCTACCTCCGCACCCTCGTGCAGAACTACCTGCGAGACAGGACAGTCCTCTACGAGGTCGTCCGACGCATCCGCCTCCTGGGGCTGGAGGTGGCCCTCGAGAAAACGAGGGCCATGGCGTTCCATGCCCCCAGACGCAGGATCCCACCGGGGCTCCGTGTCCGGGTAGAGGGGGTCCAGGTTCACGTCGAGATGCATATGAAGTATCTCGGCCTGACCCTGGATCCCCGGTGGAGCTTCGAGGAGCATTTTAGGCTCCTCGCTCCCCGGCTGTGCGCCGCCGCCGCCGGACTCGGGCGGCTCCTCCCCAATGTGGGGGGGCCGAAGGCGTCGTGCCGTCGGCTTTATCACGGGGTGATAAGGTCGATGGCACTATACGGAGCCCCGGTGTGGGCGGAGTGCCTCTCGTCCCGCACGAGGGCCCTCCTGCGGAGACCGCAGAGGTTCATCGCGGCCCGGGCCGTGCGGGCTTACCGCACGGTCAGCCACGGGGCTGCCTGCGTACTCGCAGGTACGCTCCCGTGGGAGGTCGATGCCCTGGTTCTGTCCCAGGTGCATCGACACAGGGCCGCGGCGAGAGAGCGGGGCGAGCGACCCGTTCGAGAGGAGGTCGAACGGGTCCGCACCCAGGCGCAGAGGGAGGCTCTGCGTCGATGGGATGAGGCACTCGCCAACCCAGCCGCTGGCCACCGGACGATCGAGGCGATTCGTCCGGTGTTGGAGGAGTGGGTAGGGCGCCAGCGGGGTAGCCTCACCTACCGCCTGGTACAGGTACTGACCGGACATGGGTGCTTCGGTCACTACCTGTACCGTATCGCCCGTCGGGAGGAGTTGCCGCGGTGTCACCACTGCAACTCCCCTGACGACACGGCCGAGCACACGCTTGTCGAGTGCCCGGCCTGGCTAAACGAGCGTCGCACGTTGGTGGCGGCGCTCGGCGGAGGAGCGCTCTCATTGCCAAGCATGGTTAGAGCCATGCTTGGTAATGAGAGGGCTTGGAAGGCTACCGCCTCCTTCTGCGAGTCGGTGATGGGGCAGAAGGAGGCAGCGGAGAGGGAGCGGGAGGAGGATGCTCTAGCCGCTCCCCTCCGGCGTAGACGGCAGGGCCGGAGAAGGCAGGCGGCTATGTCCGCCGGTCTTCGTCGGCCCTAAGGTGGTCTGGGCGCGGCTTGGCAAGCCGCGCGTCCTTGGTGCCAGTCGGCATAGGCCACCCCGTCTGGGGATTACCTAGTACCCTAGCGTAACCCTCCACAGGCGCTTTGCCCGGTTCACTGTTGGACCGGGCCAGCCCGGGGACGCTTTGGTGACATGGCGCACGTATAGTGCGCCGATCCCAAAGCGCCCCCATGAGGGCTTAGGAGGGTAACGGTGGGGTTTAGCAGGTAGTACTGGCGCTGTTCCGCGTCGGTGATCCCTGCACACGTCGCACGCCTAGCCAGCGTGCGGTATGGCCAGTCAATTGGTTCCCCATCGTCAACAAAAAAAAAAGGAGTACAAGAGAGTATTCCAGAAACTATTACTGAGTAATTGCATACCTGTAAGGGTCATGCCCCACCCAGCTACTATCACCTCATCACCAGCTTTCCAAAGTCCGCTTCTGTCTAAGCAAATAGGTTGAACAAAATCTGAAAAAATATTAAGACAAGTTACTTTGTGAACTACTTTAAAAATTCTACATTGGAAGCTACACCAACAATCAAAAATCGTAGAACTGGCTGTGTTATTAGAACTATAAGAACACTTTCCTTTCTCTCTGTCTCAATAGATAACAATTAGAACACTTTCTTTTCACTCTGCCTCAATAGATAATTGCTAGAACACTTTTCTATCTCTCTTTCTCAATAGATAACCATTAAAACACTTTCCTTTCTGTCTCAATAGATAACTGTTAGAACACTTTCCTATCTCTCTGTCTCAATAGATAACTGTCAGAACACTTTTCTTTCTCTCTGTCTCAATTGATAACAATTATGACAGTTTCTTTTCTCTCTGCCTCAATAGATAATTGCTAGAACGCTTTCCTATCTCTCTGTCTCAATAGATAACCATTAAAACACTTTCCTTTCTCTCTGTCTGAATAGATAACTGTTAGAACACTTTCCTATCTCTCTGTCTCAATAGATAACTGTTATAACACTTTCCTTTCTCTCTGTCTCAATAGATAACTATTATAACACTTTCCTTTCTCTCTGTCTCAATAGATAACTATAAGAACATTTTCCTTTCTCAACCCAAAGAAACGATTTAATTGGGGTCGATGAAAAAAACAATTTAATTGGGGTCGGTCCGCATTAGAGTATACTACTTGAGTTCGACAAACGTATGTACGATAAACTTTTGTGCGAAATAACTTTCCTTCGATTCACTACATATCGAAATCACGCTTGTGCGAAACAGTGAAGTTCGACATGACCCTCGTGCGACACTAAAGATTCAAGACTTGTATAGGCAATAACGATAATAATAATAATAATAATATATTTTCACGCTTACACCAATTATCTAGCCCGAAGTAAGTATCATTAAGAACTTGTGTTACGGATACTACATAACGGACTTTTTTTTTAATATACATAATAATTTTAGATATTTTATAAATAAACTTAAATAAATATATAAACAACCATGACTCGCAAACAAACATTCGTGTTCGTCACACAAACATTTGCCGCTACCAGGATTCGAATCCGGACCGCTTGATGTGTAGCCAGCTAAACTGACCACTCCACCACGACGGCGTCAATATCTAATAAGATAATCTGGATCTGATGACCTTAGTTTAGCAAGTAACATTGTGAAGTTCGAAAATTCGATTTCAACTTTATCTAACATTTTGTGATGGTTTTAAACAATGAAAACAAAATCTATAAAAAAATCTTTAATCAATTATTTCTAATTCCCTAGCTTGTGATTTTTTATAACACAATATTAAATCACGTAAACTTAAACTTTATCAAAATAAACGTAAACGCTGTTTCCTGTAAAAACATTTCGTTTTTTATACGAAGTATATAATTACAAAAAAAACGTCGAACGTATATAACCTGCTTGATGGTAAGCAGCTTCACCTTATGCCTAACGTGGAAAGCATTAAGGCTTATTATTGGTAAACATGTAAGTACTATATATATATATATATATATATATATATATAAAAATATAAAAGGCTGGATAAAAGTATATTATCCATATACTTTTATCCAGCCTTTTATCAGAATGAGAGGAAGTTAGAATCCAAAAGTACTAATTCCAATAAATAACATAATTACAGATCACAGTCCCACAAAATAGTTTTACACAAGGAGATCATGTACTTAAGCTTGAGTTAAGCGTATTCGCTAAAAAGGCGAATTTAATTCCATACACACACAGCAATTTTAATACCTTAACCACAGTGTAAATTAATACTTCTATAGGCTGTGCCTTAACTATGTGTCGGTATTTTCATCTTTTGTCGTCTAATTTTGTACTTCCAGAGAAGCTTTTTTTGTTAAAATTAATAATATACATAATGTATTATATTTGATAACGTTAAAATGTAATTTGTTTTAATTATAACCCAAATGAGTTTGTCACACAATCGTTTGTAGCACTACACCGTAGTGTAGAACTACCGTCGCAAAAAGGGCTACCGCACGAGGATGTTGTCGAACTTCACTGCGAAACAGTGAAGTTCGACAACATCTTCGTGATTTGGACTTATAGCGAAGTAAAGTTAATTCGCACAATCGTTAATCGCACATTCTATTGTCGTACTCAAGTAGTACGAACACTCGGTGCAGGTACTGTCTTGATATCGAAAATACTGCTTTATAATATAATAATAATAATATATAATATATTTCCACGCTCACACCAATTATCTAGCCCGAAGTAAGTATCATTAAGAACTTGTGTTACGGATACTAGATAACGGACATTTTTTTTTTTAATATACATCATAATTTTAGATATTTTTATAAAATGAACTTAAATAAATATATAAACAACCATGACTCGCAAACAAACATTCGTGTTCGTCACACAAACATTTGCCGCTACCAGGATTCGAACCCGGACCGCTTGATGTGAAGCCAGCTATACTGACCACTCCACCACGACGGCGTCATTTAGATTATGGCATACGATTTTTATGGCCTAGGCTATCTTTCGACGGGGTGCTATGTTCCGAGACCTCCCTGCGGTGCATCCTGGGCAACATATAGTAGCGGACAGACGGCTGACGTCAGAACACGGGAGGACCCTTTTCAGGGCCAGCGGACCTTAGGCCGTAATTTGACCAGCCGACAGGCTGGTTGGCCGCCTTCAGCAGAACTGGGAGTCGGTTGTTCCTGACACACCTCTGCTCTCAGAGGTGGCGAATGGCTGTAACCTTTGGTTTGGTTTACCGTGGTAGTGTCACGGGGGCAGCGCCATCCTGTCGAAGCTAGGTACAGGTGCCTACACGACACAGTCAGACTCATTTAGTAAGACAATGGGAACCAGTGTTACACCTTTACCTTGAGTCCCACATAGCCCTGAAATTGCATCGTACTGCAGGATGATGCGTACATGCACTTGACCTCTCCGAAACAAAAGGCTATCTTTGACAGCAGCCGAGACCAGCGGCTTAATGTCCAAGTTCGGAAGATAAAGGTATGATTTCGTAGGCGACTGCACGCGACAACTGTAGACGGTAGCGCCGTATCCAGTTGGTGCGGATTAATAAGTATTTTATACAGAATATGTAGGTACTTACTACTTCTAAAGAATAGGTACGTAGGTACTTACTACTATTAATTATTTAATTCATTTCTTATATTTTTCCAAATTATTATCAGTTACGAGAGTGTTTGCATAATTTTTGTGAGATGCATCGTACAGTTCACCTGGTTTATGAGTTTATCTTCCTCAGAATCGGAGAAACTCGTTTTAAAGAGAAACAACGACGACGTTTCGTCTTTTCGTTTTTCTGGCGTCGGCGACACTACTGATCCGCGGTCGGGCGACAGTGTCGTATGCCGCTCGGCGACGCGTCGCCAGCTTCATGTCGCTAGCACGAATGGTGTTTCATAGAAATACATAGAAACCAGTAGTGTCGCGACGACATGTCGTCTGCTGCTGCTGCGTGCAGTCGGCTACGAAATCATACCTTAAGGTTGCACTAGATATTTACAGCCCGCCGCCTGACAGACACCAACCCAGCTTGGGAATGACTACATGACTGCTTTATTTCGACAGCACTCGAAACCACAAGCTTAACGTGCCTTCCGAAGAACGGAAGAAAATTAGTTCAAAATTTAGGATCACCCGTCCGAGTACCGGAGATAATAAAAGAGACAACCTTATTTTTTGTCGTAGTAATGAATAAATCTTACTATTATATTTAGCTCTCTTCGTTAGTTTGATCAACGCTATATCTCTGTAATTCCCGCCAACATAATCTGTATGAGGATATGACTGGAGAACTGGAATATTCTGTGCCGGGACTGCACATCTTCCGTCCATGCAATCTATTTCACTTCTTACGTCGTGTTCACCCAAACTTACGTAGACGCTATAAATAAATAAAATAAATCTTTACTTGTTCTTCATGACAAAGATTCAGTAGTTATTAAAATTTATACATCATATCATCAATGAACATCACGTTTTCTAAAAACTAAGAAGTACATATACGTAAAGACAGTCAAACATACAAACAAACAACATTTTTGTTTGCATTAAAAGATAAAAAATGTCTAATTGTATCAAAAACTGTATGCCACTTAGGTATTAAATTAAAAAATGCAACTATCTAACTCTGTATGCGATCTTTCGTTACTATTTTCTATATAATTTACTATTCAGAAAGACCAATTCAATGAGGTCAAGCACAATACCTAACTCTCCTGTGATCTGAGGAGGTGGGTATCCTGCAGATGCTCGATACCATTCTAGTATACCATATTTCTAGTATACCATTCTAGTATAGTATTATATTTGCCATTGCAGTTACAACATACCAATTTCTAATCGATCAGACTAAGAAAAGACCTGAATCTTTCTAACGGAAAAAAAACTTAATCAAAATCGGACCATGCGTTTGGGGCAACAAACATACAAACACGTAGATAGACACGTTAAACTTATTCGTATTATTATTATCTCCTTTATTACATTTAAAATACGTACAAAATTATATTTCTAAATATATTTTTTTTATAATGTATAACACTAAAAGAGATAACATTTAAAAATACAAAAATGAAGTTCCCCATCGGTAGCAAGATCAGGTTCCTGCTACCGGTGGTCAAGGATCCAAAGACAGGAACCTTCTATACTATACGGGCCGTGTCTAGAAGTACTGCCTTCTGAATCTGACTCTTGATTTATACACCTATGTCAAAATTGGTCCAGCCGTTATTAAGTTAAAAATGGTGTAACTAACCCGACTGTGTTTTATTTATATAGAGATCGCAAGTATCGTCAGTTCCAACAAATGTACCCCTGTTGAACCCCACACAGAAGGAAATCTATGATACATTAATGAAGACAATTGATGATGGGAACGCTGCCTTATTCCCCCGGTGGAACTGGGAAGACATTCCTCGTATCATTGAGTTTGGCCACTGTTCGTGCGATATCCGACATTGCGGTAGCAGTTTGCTTCTTCTGGAATAGCGGCCACATTGTTAGAAGGATGCCGTACGGCTCATACGGCCGTACATACATACTTATAAGGCCATTCAATGGCTTTATTGATGGCTTTATTTATAAACTTAATAAATACTCGTATTAGGTATGTAGTCCTTATTCGTGATTATTCCTGTTTATCACACTAATATACGTATGTCATAAAATGCTTAGACTGAAAAATGTAGAAGACATTGCTATAAGTTATAATTTTAAATTAACTTACAGTTTTACATGAGTGACGCAATGAGCTGCTGTTAGTACATATCGATGGTTTATTAACATGCCCCCACAATCGTAGTTCAATTTACCATGATAATCTGAAAGAAAAAAAAAATCTACAGATATGCTATGTTCTTCATTTCGTATAATAATTACTTATTTACAGATGGCTGCACTTCAGGCCACAAACAGATTTACCTACTCTATAACTTGAACTCAGCATATAGAGTAAAAAGAAAATTTATGTAAGATTACGATTAGGGTCATCTGATCTGCAGCCCTTTGCTCTTGACAACAATGTCCACACATCTTTAGAATCGTAATAAAAGATTATTCTCGGCCTATCTACTGCAGCTCCAGTACCTCAAGATGTAAGTTTAAAATGTCATATGGAACCGAAATGTGACTGCTTACAATGGCCTGATAAGTGTATTGAGAGGCCTAAGATCGGAGTTTCTCTGCAACACGATCGTATCAGAAATGATGAGATCTGTTAAGGAGAACTAAGGTCATCTACATAGCCCAAAGAATTACTAAACGTTAATGGCAGTGGGCAGGACACATTGAGAGATTTTGTATAGGCCATTGGATGCAGGCGGGCACCGCAAGACCAAACGGGTAGAAGGTCCTTGCGGAGGCCTAGGTCAATTAGTGGCCGTCTCTGGCTAACATGGTGATGATGATGAATAAAAGTTGTTTCGGAAATCAAAATGGCTATTCAATTACATTAAGAAGATTAAAAGTTTGAGGTAATAGTCAGCTCCGTCAGAATACATTGAAAGTGTTCAATGTATTCATATTGATATATCTATTGACGTGTAATGTTGTTTTGAAATCATTACGAAGTTGTTTGCCACTTTTCTCCGTCTCAGTTTATAATAATTATTTCGTCCCGAAATGGTGGTAGGGAGTTTGGTTGACTTCAATGCCAAGAAACGCCGCCATTTCTTTTGCCTTCTATTTTCACGGCGCAGCACTGATACTACCAGTATCACCTTGCCCAGTATGGAGGTCCGCCACGATTTAAATCCAAAGGATTACATCGAAAGCGTGTTAAAAACAGCTTCACGGAAACTCGGCATCTTGAAAAAGGTGTGGCGTTTTTCCACGCTGATTGGTCAACTGTGCTAGCTTTAGAAGACGCAAGTATCGTTCCGCGTAGAATATTGCTTGCACCTGTAAGATGACACCGCCAAATATTTACTCGATGCTTGGGATAGGTTGCTCGTTGCGCGACTCCCATCATCGGCGACATCATGACCTCTTCAATTGCGTCGCGATGTTGTGTCATTGAGCGGATTCTACCATCTATACCACGCTGAGTGCCCTGAGAAGCTTTTTCCCTCCCTTCCTTCCTTTAAGGACAACTTATGCCATTAACTCATTTTTATGTCGCACAATCAAGAATTCGACTTCACTGCCAGTGTTCCCTCCTTTTTACAATATTGGGACATTCAAAATAGACGCGAAGAAGCATCTTCCAGGTTGGCAAGAGCGAGAGTGGCTAGCGCGGCGGTTTATCTCTCGCACTAGCTATCTTTGTAACTGGACTCCACTTCTGCTTACCATCAGGTGGAATATTCATTTGCTACACTTTTTACGAAAAAATATGAGGATCTCCATCAGTCATAGATTTTGTCAGTATAAATTCATGCCCTTAGTCGACTTTCGTGACGTCCACTGAATGAATGAACGAACGGGTAGCCGTATTTGTGACCGGGAACTATACCGGTTTTTATTTTTTCTTTAAAGGTATATTTCTTAAAAATAAGTAAAGTTATAGTTTACAATTTACTTACAATACCAAAGCAATGCCATCCAAGGAAATTGTCCAAGCTCTGTATCATATTCATTGGTAATGTTGCTTTTGTGCCCATTTGTAAAATCTTTTCCGCATTGCTGAGCACTTGGTAAGAATGCATCTATTTTGTTGTCTGGTTCTACTTCGAACTGTTGAAAAACGTCAAAAATCACTCAGCGTTTAAAAACTTGTTGTATTGAAAGTCAGCCTTTTAAAGAGGACTGACCAAGACTCGGCCAAGTGATTCAAAAACACAGAAATGGAAAGTTGTATTTAGAAAAAAATAACGTGAAGAAATCTAGGTACCTAGACGGAAACTTTCAGCAGGACAGTACAGTTACACGAAAATGATGTAAGGAGATTTGTCTATATTGTTTTTTGTAAAATTTTAATTCCCATTTACAGATTTAAAAAAAAATACAGTTAGCAAAACATACCCATTTTACTTTCTCGTATTACGTAGTACAGAGGAAGTCTTGTAATCGTCAAAAAATTCGACCTCGAGATTTTGACGGTTTTACACGTTTTGGACCTCCCAGAGTCCAAAAAAACTGTTTTTGGAATTATGTCTGTATGTGTGTCTATGTGTCTGTATGTCTGTGCGTTAGCACCATAACTCGAGTATGCTTTAACTTATTGCAACCAAATTTAACAAGCGTGTATGACATCAAAATATAAGGTTTCTATCAACTTCTATGGGACCAACCTAGGTTAGTGTACTTATTTCATTTTCAGAGCTTTGGAATAAGTATTAAAAAAATTAAAGAATCGACTGTAAGGCGGTACGAAGTTCTCCGGGTCAGCTAGTATACGATAAAAATATGTATAAAATCATCAATGACTCGTGAACAAATGTTCATGTTCGCCACACTAACTCTTTTCCACCCGATTTCGACGTCGCTACCTCTTTCTGTGTTCTGTGGTCGCTACTGATCAGATCAGTGTTGAAAATAGTCAAATTAATGTTACTAACAGTCATATTCCGGTCTGTTCTCCTAATATATTGAGGTAGTGAACCACAACATATATTGATTGGGCCAGACATCCATCTGCAATAAGACCGTTTCAAGAAAGTATTGATATCTTCATTGAAACCTCGTCTTTTGATCTCATTGTTGATTTCTGTGCATTCATTAACTGGTATACATTTGCTGATTTGTCCAAGAGGCGTTATACATAAATCTGAAAATAAAATAAAAATATTAATTTACATTAGCAATTTTTACTTTCTTGTATACGTAGTACAGAGGAAGTCTTATAATCGTCAAAAAATTCGATCTCGAGATTTTGACGGATTTACACGTTTTGGACCTCCCTTAGTCCAAAAATATTTTTTTTGGAATTATGTCTGTCTGTGTGTCTGTGCGTTAGCATGATAACTCGAGTATGCTTTAACTTACTGCAACCAAATTTAACATGCATGTATGACATCAACATATAAGGTTTCTATCAACTTTTGAGTCGTCGATAACGAAAGTTAAGCATCCAAGTGAGTGGTCGGTAGTTGGATGGGTGACCAAAATTTAACTCGCCTGTACTTCGTCAATTAAGAATCGGTTTTGGTGATTCTTTTTCCATTACGGAGGTCATACTTCAGAGGTGGTTCAAAATATATCTAAATTACGACGTCAAAGAATCCTAAACAACGACGTCAAAGATAATTTTTTTTAAAGATTGTATGTAGGTATTTGTAAGACGTTATGATATTTATGAACCGACTTCAAAAAAGGTGGAGGTTCTCTATTCCACTGTGTTGTTGTGTGTTTGTTACCTGATTATTTCGGTAATCATGATATGACTCGATTTCAGTGACTCTTTTTTAGGGCGTCGATGGCGTGGTGCGTAAGAGCGTTGTCTCCTACCCGGGAGGCACCGATTCGAACGCCGCCACGTACCAATGTGTTTTCTAATTTTGAATTCATTTGTAAGTTTAATCGACGCTTTTACGGTGAAGGAAAACAATCTTGAGGAAACCTGTACACACCTCAGAAGAAATTATTAGGTTGTGTGTGTGTAGTCGACCAACCCGCACTTGGCCAGCGTGATCGCCTTTAATGTGGGGCAGGCTCGAGCCCCTCGGTGGGGATATTATATGTATGAGCTGTTGATGATGAATATCAGAGATGGTCCTATAAATTTTATCGATATAAATTCAACTCTTTTTGAACAAATCATTAATAACAATAACCCTTTCCTTGCAGTCGGGTAAAATACGTTTTAGTTGGCTAAAGTTTCCCCTTAGTATCAATTTGCGCTTAGTATAAAGAGCGTGATAGCGTGTAAATCAAGGAAATTATTGATGCACATTTAAAATCATTTATAATTCATCTTAATATGTATATATAAATCTCGTGTCACAATGTTTGTCCTCAATGGACTCCTAAACCACTTAACCGATTTCAATCAAATTTGTACACCGTGTGCAGTTTGATCCAACTTGAGAGATAGGATAGTTTTTATCTTGATAAGTAGTCTTTTTTTTTTACTGCAGATACAATGTTACAGGTCAGTAGTATGAAATTACCACAGCAACGCGTGGCCGGGCAGCTAGTAATCCTATATATTTGGACTCGGTGCCAGCCTAAGCAAAACAACCTTACCTAGTGGATACGTACTTGATTAATCCATTAACATTACATAATATGAATGAGTAATAAAGATGAGAAATAGTCGAAAATATTACACTATCAACCTCAACTGGCTGGCACCGACTCCAAATATAAAATTAGTATAAAACAAAGTCGCTTCCGCCGTATGTCTGTCCTTATGTATGCTTAGATCTTTAAAACTACGCAACGGATTTTGATGCGGTTTTTATTTATAGATAGAGTGATTCTTAAGGAAGGTTTATATGTATAATACATAAGCATTGCACCCGTGCGAAGCCGGGACGGGTCGCTAGTTGTTTATAATTCATACTCCGATAGTATGAACTATGAATAATTTTAAATGTGTATCAATAAATTCCTTATTTTCTATAGCGCTCTTTTCAGATACATTATAAAAATATTATTTATTTTCTACTGTTTTAGTTTAAAGTTGTACGTCTTGTCAGTCGCTTTAGTATTTTTTTTAGCTAAATAAATTTTATATACTGTAGGAAAGGGATAAGGCTGAGTTTTTCGAAATCCAACATCAAAGGGGGTAAAATAGGGGATGACAGATTAGTTAGACTCTTTTATTCGAAATACAGGAGTACGGAAGTCTACACGAGTCCAATAACACTACATGTTTGTGGTGTAACGTTTCTGTTGATGAGTAAGGTCGCCAGAGCTCCACGGGGTAGAAAAGGGGACTAGAGTTGGCAGCGCGCGAGTGTCACGTCAGTGTTGTAAACGCCTATAGGCTACGGTGGCTGCTTACCGTCAGGCAGCCCATCAGGCAGTTCGTATGCTTCTCTGCCAACCATATATACAGAGTGAATTTTTAAAGTGGGTCTTCAGGGCCTATAAGGAATATCGAAAAATGTTCAAAAGAGTCGCGAACCCGATTTTGATGAAAACATAAACTGAACCATTCGATTGATTGATAAAATAATGATCATCGCTTTGATTATCGCTTCAAGCAAGGTGGAATAAGAAATATTTTATTAGAATTTAACTTTTTCCATTAGTTTCGAGTACATCATTACTTCCCAGAAATCGATCGAATGGTGTAATAATATAGCTGTGTTTTTTTTCAAAATCGTTGGGGTTGATTCCTGGCTAGGATTATTGATTTTTCAAAAATCCAATGATGCAGTTTTTGTTTTCATCAAAATCGGGCTCGCGACTCGATATTCCTTATAGTTTAAGGATTTGGCTCTGAAGGCCCACTTGAAAAAATAATATATTCATATATATAAATGAATACCGACTGAATGAATGACTGACTGACTATCAACGTACAGCCCAAGCCGCTGCGCCTAGAGATTCCAAATTTGGTATGTAGGATCTTTAAGAGGTCCACGGGTGCAATAAGAAAGGATTTTTGGAAATTCACCCTCAAAGGTGGTGAAAAGGGGGTGAAAAATTTGTATGGAATCATTTTTAAAGTAAAATGCATAAAAATTGGTACATGGCTTTTTAGTTAGAAATTAAGAAGGAGGTATTTTAAGACATTTGGAAATTCAATCCCTAAGGGGGTAAAATGAGGGATAAAAGTTTGTATGAAAATCTGACATTTTTTAAAGTAAAATCGGTGAACATTGGGTATATATGGCGCTTGGGTTAGAAGAAATAAGAAGAAAATTTAAACGCTGCCCTAAAACTATTCTACGAGGACGAAGTCACCGGTAAAAGCTAGTTTAACATAAAAACAACAGTTGAAAAAACTAAAAATAAATCGGACTAAAACGTAAAAAAATTTTTTTTAGTATACATAGAAACAGAACGATTAACGAAAAGTATAATTAATATTTAGAAAAAAGCTTGGGGTACTCAATTGAACTGTACCGATCGAATATTTTCAAGAACTGATGTTATTGAGCGCTCCCCACGCATTTCTCTAAATTATAATTATGCTTTTGAAAGCAAGAAAGAAAGAAAACATATTTATTAGAACCATTTATAAAGCATAACATATACATAGAAACACAAATAAAATCAATATGGTAAAAATGCAACTAAATGGTCACCACTCAGCTTAATGCCGCGACATTAAAATGCCTCGGCGCACAGTGGGCTGAAAATCGCTGTTCATAGACTTAGCGACTTTGATTCTTGAGAATTGTTTTTTTTTTATGGATATGGGTATTGTTAATCTTCACAATAGTGAAATATCTCATTTAAGTCGATTTAGCCCAAAAACAAGTCAGTTATATTTTTTTTTGCAAAAGAACTGTATGAAGCTGATATGAAAAATCCGTTTATTTTTTGACCTGCAAAGGAAAAACCGTAATATCCTTTCAGGTGTTTGTAGCAGTGATTATTTATGATTTATTTACATACCAAGTAAAGCGGTTACTGGTGCAGAATAATAAAAAAAATGAACATTTAAATATAATTATTTTTATTTAAACGATGTATTTTAGTTCTAAAGGTACTAAATAAATGAAATACAGCAACAGTAAAATTTTATTGTTCGGCATGACTATTATTGTCAGACTCAAATTGGGAATCAGACTCTATATCCAAAAACTGAAACGGAGTTTCCGATATTTTTAGTAGGTCCAAAGTTTCATTAAAAAATGCCTGCTTTTTTTAGCATCAAACTTAGGTCTTTCTGCACTGACAAAGGGATCAGAATATAGCACAAGCATATTCAGTATGTCTTCATTAGAAGCTTGCCTGCTCTTTTTCCAGGAACAATGTTCCCGGAACCTTCTAAAATCTTTGTTGCGGGACTCGGAGGCTTCGTCTGAGACACTTCCGATTGGCACAATGTCATCTTTTTCGATTATGTCTCCCCCATGTATAAGCAACTTATGGACAGTCGATGTAGTATCAGTTATACAACTCCACGTATTTCTTTGCTGTTGTGCTTGCAAACTCTTTAAATTTAGGGACATTAATTTGTTCCCCAGACGCTATGGCTTGTAATATTGCAGCAAATCTCCGTACAAGTTCCTCGTCGAAACCAGTTATGGCTGCAGTTTTATCGGGAAACTCAAAAAACATCTTATATCAGCAGTATTCCCGTCATTGGTTGTTCCTGAGCTCTCATTAACAATGTCAATCAAAAGTTTGAGCTCATCCTTGAACTTATCCTGTATAATCTTCTTTCTTGGTTCTAACATTTCCTTATGCTCATTTCCGCATGCACGCGGGGCAAATTGAAGATACAAATGCAGAATGAAATAAAGGCATTTGATACAATGTCTATGAACATAGTCTACTAATAACAATAAAGTGACTCATATTCTGAAGATAACAATGATTGACGCTAAATTATACATATCTTTCTAATGCTAGATCGAATTCTGCTGTCAAAGATGAGTTCAATCTTTTGATTGCTCAGGAACAACCAATGACGGGAATACTACAAGACGGTTTTTTGAGTTTCCCGATAAAACTGCAGCCATAACTGGTTTAGACGAGGAACTTGTACGGAGATTTACTGTAATATTAAAAGCCATAACTTCTGGGAAACAAATTGATGTCCCTAAATTTAAGGAGTTTGCAAGCAAAACAGCAAAGAAATATGTGGAGTTGTTCAACTGGTACTGAATGTCATCGACTTTCCATAGGTTGCTTATACATGGGGGAGACATAATCGAAAAAGATGACATCGTGTCAATCGGGAGTCTATCAGAAGAAGCCTCAGAGTACTGCAACAAAAATTTTAGAAGGTTCCAGGAACATCATTCCTGGAAAAAGAGCACGCAAGCTTCTAATGAAGACATACTGAATATGCTTGTGCTATCTTCTGATCCCTTTGTCAGTTCACAAAGACCCAAGTATTATGCTAAAAAAGTAGGCATATTTTAGTGAAACTTTGAACCTACTAAAAATATCGGAAACTTCGTTTGAGTTTTTTGGATGTGTCCGAGTCTGATTCTGAATATGAGTCTGACAATAATAGTCATGCCGAACAATATTACTGTTGCTGTATTTCATTTATTTATTAGCTTAGAACTAAAAACCATCGATTAAATAAATATATTTAAATGTTTTATTTTTTTATTATTATTCTGCACCAGTATCCGCTATTCTTGGTATGTAATTAAATCATAAATAATCACTGCTACAAACGCCTGAAAGGATATTGCGGTTTTCCTTGCAGATCAAAAAATAAACGGATTTTTCATATCAGCTTCATACAGTTCTTTTGCAAAAAAAATTATAACTGACTTGTTTTTGGGCTAAATCGACTGTAATGAGATATTTCAGTATTGTGAAGATTAACAATACCCATATCCATAAAAAAAAAACTCTCAAGAATTAAAGTCGCTAAGTCTATGAACAGCGATTTTCAGCCCACTGTGCGGCGCTGACTTTCAGTGGGACCATAAAAAAATGGAGAAAGGACGCTACCTACGGACACAGATAAATAGAAAATAATGCAATAAATATGTAATATTAATACGATACGAACTAAATATAATATATAAAAATAATTATACATAGAAACTTTACTTTCAACATGGACCTACAATATCAATTACTAAACTAACACTTTTCGTTCATCAATTTGTTTCTATTATACAAAAAAAAAAACACTTTTTAGTCCGTTTTATAATTAACGCGTGTTATTTTTCATTGCGATTTATTACCGCCGATGAAAGTACATAAATTATTAAATAAAACTAGCCAACTAGAATAAGCCCTAACAATGACAACACCATTGACGTAATAATAGTGACGTATAACTGAACTAACTGAGAACTAACATTACATACGTTTAATTTTTTTATTTAGGTGGCTAGTACAATGGGATATTCTTATCCAATACAATAATTAGTATTGTAATGTCATCGGTCTTTGATAAGTGACTAAAGTTAAAATGAAATCTGACCCATTAAAGTGGATCAAAATTGCGTACAAAGTAGTCGGTTACAAACATACAAGCAAGTAAACATACTGAAGCTTAAAAAGCGTGTTAAAAAGAGTGTGAAATGAACTAAAAGTCATTAAAATTTTTCAAATGGAAAATCAAATTATGAAACACTTACTGGCGAGAGTGATATGTAACAAATTCAGAAGCAACAGTAACACAGTCCACATGGTCACTAAAACAATATCTAATAAATAAATGTTAAATGAAACAATAAAAATCTGAAACGTTTGCAGAGAAACGCGGAGCAGAAGTGGTTGGCTAGAGCTTTGACTCAGTATTTATAGTCTTCAAATGTCACGAATTACAGTGAAAAATCCCATTCATGTAAAGCCGATACAATCCACAATCCAAAATGATTCATTTTTTATTAGGACATCACGCCAGTACTCTAAATTATGGCTGAATATTCGATTGATTTAACATAATAACGCCAGTAGTGGATTAACTAACCAAAATTCCCCTTTAAGAACTTTTTAGAGATTCCAAATTGTTACCAAAATATGTAAATTTTAGTTTCTACCTTCGCACTGCGATAGAAGCTCAGAATTCAGTCTGCGTTTACAAGTACCAGGCTAGCTTGAAAATTGAGATTTTAATAAGCGTAAGCACACCCTAGAACTATGGAGTTCACACACAAGTAGTTCTAAATAAACCACTTTGCAAAAAATCTGAACTAACAAAATTTAATAACATTACAAAAAGATCAATCAATCTATGTAAAAACATAATAGACAGATGAAATGTATAATAGGTAATTTAATAATTATCAATCCTATATAATGCAATTTTGTGATTTAAATTTTATTTTAGGTAATTTAACTCCAAATGTACAGAAGGCGGTGTTTTTTTTCCGGTGTCGGAATTCCACAAGTGATACCGAGACGTATTTCAATTTGTTGAATGACTAACGGCCATTTTCAATTTTTTTTTATGTCAAACTCATACTGACTAAACACCCCCTTTCTGTCTATTGCCAAAGTGGCTATAAGGCTAGACTAGGGCATGTGCTGGGGGGGTTCTGGTGCTACCCCAAGGTAAACACCTTAGGTATTAGCACCAAAATGACGAACGGACACCAGAATGGGCCCATCGTAACGGAGAGGTCTATTGCCGAGAATACAGAGGGTAGCTCACAACTTGGGGAGGACCATTTTCAATATACATCATCACTACATAGTATAAAACAAAGTCGCTATCCGCCGTCTATTCCGTCCCTATGTACGCTTAGATCTTTAAAACTACGCAACGGATTTTGATGCAGTTTTTTGAGGTGACGTCTTATAATTCGATAGAGCCGGCTGCACGCACGAAAAAACATGACGCATGCGGCGTTACCTCGCTCTGAGGCGTTCCATGTAAGGCCGGCAAAACAAATGAAATTAAATTTTTCTTTTGAAAAATGCTACCATTCCATCAGTTTTTTCTTAAGACGTTGTCACGTTCAACTATCGTCAGTAAACCGACTTTACAGACAACCAATTTTTTAAATAGATAGAGTGATTCTTAAAGAAGGTTTATATGTATAATACATGCATATTTACTTAAGCATTGCACCCGTGCGAAGCGGGGGCGGATCGCTAGAACATTATATATTAAACTATGAGATGACAAACAAGCTTGCGGCAAGGGTAAATCATTTAGCACTGCAAGTCCAGTTGCCATCCTGGGGACTAAGATGATATTCCTTCCATGCTCTAATTACAATGGCTACCTTTCCCTTTAATCCGAAACACAGCGAACTGCTTTACGGCAGAAATAAGAAAAGTCTGTGGACTTGTAAACTCCGAGTGTAAGTAGGAAGCTCCTAATATGTTTTTGATATTATGTGTTTGCAATTTTGGTATGAACAAAGCGACGTTTGGCATATCTACCCATCCGATTGCACCGATTTCTTTCTATTAACGCGGTTCATCATAATAGCCTTTAAAATTCGACCGACTGCTGGAGTCCTCGAAGGAGGTTTAGGAGTAGCACCACGCTTGCCCAATGCGGATTGCTGGACCGCAATTAATGCAGTTGCAGAACCATTATGATTTCCAAAACGTCTTTTATTTTTTTCATACCACGTAAGCCGAAAAATTTTTGGACAAAAATAAGAAAGTTCCCTCAAAGATTTTTAATCAAATCGGTACTGCGACGCCCGCATCCAGTGCCTCCCCGCGGCCCTTACAATATGCTAGAGGTTAGAAAAGCCTATCGCAGGATTCTTTGTCTAAGCGTACGATAGTTGAAAGTTGAAAACAAAGACATACATAGACAATTGCATTATGTAATCAAATGTCTTTTTTTTTATAAAAAGGTCAAACAAATGACTCCATTCCACCTGATGTAAAGCAGAAGTGGAGTCCAAATGCGAAGATAACTAGTGCGAGCGATTAACGGCTGCGCAAGCCACTCTCGCCTTGCCGACCAGCAAGGTGCTTCATCACGCATCTTTTGAATTACCCAGGATTGTAAGGAGGAGGGAACACGTGTGCTGACTGTGAATTCCATTTCTTCATTGTCCTACAAAGAAACGAATTGCCAAATTTCATAGTTCGCGTTGGAATGGTAGCCACAGTTTTAATGGTGACACGTAATTCTCAAAAGGGAGGGAGATTGGTGGAATTAGGGAAAAAAGCTCCTCAGAGCATTTGCCGTGGTACATACGGTAGAACGAGCTCTATGACGCAACATCGCGTATCACGCAATGGGGAGGCTCAAAATGCTGCGCGCGACGCTGCAACCTATCCAAAGCATCGAGTATATGTATTTTCTGTACTAAGTGTTGATGTTGCCCGTAGATGATTTTTACAGCGTGGGCGGAGATTTTTATGTAGGCCAAGACCTTACTGAGTCCTCTAGATTATAGGGCGAACTTAGCAAACCGAAGGTTTCATCTCGACAGCTGTCTTTCACGAAGCAGTGACACTGTCTTCTAGAGTGTGTGCGGGGTTCGAGTCGAAATGAAATGTAAATGCTGTTATCGCACTTCACTCCTAATGCCTACGTACTTTAATATTGACTGAGGGTTTAATCCCAAAAGTCATAGAGATGCCCCCCGAACGAAGATATTCAATTAGTCGTAACGTATCATTTGCATAGGTGTCGCTAGCAATCAAATTAAGTGGGGCGCCTTGTATTGTATGCGCATAATTAAATCATTTACCCCCTTTAAAGTTACGGGCGCCTAAAAATTTACATTCACTGTTTGTTTTGGTGTTCATTTGGTCACGTAACGTCTATATCTTTGGGTTTAATGGGTAGGTACTGCGGTTTGGTACGTCATTATATTATTTCTTTATTTCATCGTTTTCATAATTCGCTTCCATTGTTATATACGACACAGAAAATGAGCTTAATACGTCACTCTAAGAAGAATAAATATATCCTTCTCAGAAAGAGTGACGAGTTATATTCTATTGTTAGCAGAAATAAAGAATGAATCGTTGCGAGTCATGACGTCACCACAACGCCGCCATGAAAGCAATCGCTAGTTCGCTCTCAGCCCATTTTGCTTGACGGACGTTGTAGAGTGAGGTCGGTTGAAGTGGTGATCGATGTGATTTGCAGTTAGTCATTTGTTTGATCCTTATTATTCGGTTATTGTGTAAAGAGTTGTTTTCTGTGCAATCGCTTGTTACTTGTTGTGAAAATCTAATTGAAAGTAAAATTGTTTTAAGTTACGATGATAATTCTTTATTTTTATTTTATTCCATTCCTGATTCCTAAAACTATCTATATAAATAAAAATGAATACTGACTGACTGACTGACATATAGAATAGAATAGAATAGAAAGAATTTTTATTTCCATAACAAACGACGTGAAACTTAACTATTAGCGCACGTGAGACATTACAATAAATAAATCAACAAATAACAATAAAATAACAAGTAGGCTGTGATCGCACGTCGTCGTAGGTTATGGTAACGAGGTTCACACTCAGCTTGTTGCTATGCTACGTGCAAGACGCAACACAGCGCTGGTTTTCAGCGTGAACCTCGTGTGACGTACAGACGGACGCGAGGCACTAGGGGTGCACTATGAAAGGATTTTTGGAAATTCACCCTCTAAGGCGGTGAAAAGGGGGTGAAAAGTTTGTATGGAAATCCGTCAGTTTTGAAGCTAAATCGATAAAAATTGGTATTGAGCTACTTAGAAATTAAAAGAATGTCATATTTCGGGATTTTTGAAAATTCAATCCCTAAGGGGGTAAAATAAGGGATGGAAGTTTGTATGGAAATTCGTAACTTTTTAAAGTAATATCCATGAAAATCGGTATATGGCGCTTGGGTAAGAAGAAATAATAAGAAAATTTAAATGATGCCCGAAGTAACTATTCTACGTAGACGAAGTCGCGGGCAAAAGCTAGTCTAAATATATAAAAGAAGAAATTGTCTAACAGCCTAAACCAACGCACAGCCTAAACCGCTGGGTCTAGAGATTCCAAATTTGGAACGTAGGTTCCTTATGAGGTTTAGGGGGGCACTAAGAAAGGATATTTCAAAATTTACCCCCTAAGGTCCCCTCGGGGACACGTGGACCCAACGTTTGCAGAGGGAAATAAGATTAGTTAGATTAATTTCTATACTATTTCTCAGGAATGCTCCAATCAATAATTAAGTAAACACGTATTTCAGGCTTTTTCAGAATTCAACCCTCAAAAGGGGAAATGGAGTCACAAAGTATGAAAATGAACTTGAGGAGTTTTTCATCATTATCATCAAGCCATGAAACTTGACAAGAAATAAATAAATACCCTAAAACAATTTTAATGCTGGTCCGAAGTAACTATTCCACGCGAAATGATAATAACTCATAAAACAATTAGTTTGCTAATTTTTGTAACGCTAAAAATATATTTGATTGCATAACATTTGCCAATATCTCAATGTAAATGAACTATTTTAAAGTTTGCATGAGAAATAAAAATGTAAAAATACGCTTATATTAGGCCACGCCTCAAGGCGGGCGACCCGTTGAATAAATGCACAAGAATCGCTACACATCGGACACGTTTGTGAAATATATTGAGGTCAAACACAACGTCACATAGCACTCACTCATGAGAACCACGACCGCTCTGTCAAGAGAAGATAAGAAATAAAATATTTTTAGCAAAAAAATAGGACAACCGACTTCATTGCGTACAAATTTAAACTAAAAAGTAAGAAATAAATAATATTTTTATGAATTAGTGGAAAAGAGCGTCATAGAAAACCAAGGAAAGTATTGATACACATTTATAATTCTTTATTTATAATTCATACTCCGATCTATTTGGAGCCGGTGCCAGCTAGCCAAGGAGGATAGTGTTTGCAATTTTCGAAATTCACGGAGCGGCGGTTTATTTCTTATCTTCATCATTCATTATTATGTATAGTTAATGGATTAATCAAGTTCGTATCTATTAGGTAAGTTTATTTTGCTTAGGCTGGCACCGACTCCAAATATATCGGAGTATGAATTATAAATAAAGAATTATAAATGTGTATCAATACTTTCCTTGGTTTTCTATGACGCTCTTTTCCACTAATTCATAAAAATATTATTTATTTCTTACATTTTAGTTTAAATTTGTACGCAATGAAGTCGGTTGTCCTATTTTTTTGCTAAAAATATTTTATTTTATTATTTTTAGTGGAAATAAAGTATATTTTATTGAAAACGGATAGGCCTACTAGGCGCTCATTAAAACTTAATGGAAACTTTAATTAAAACGTTTGTTTTGCTATTACTGATTTGTTCAAAAAGGGTCGAATTTATATAGATAAAATTTATATCTCTGATCTTGACGTACCTAAAAAAGAATCATTAAAATCGAGTCGTAATACTCATAATTGACGAAGTAATCAGGTAACAAACACAAAAAAACAGTCGGATAGAGAACTTCCTCTTTTTTTTAAGTCGGTTAACAAATAATATCACGTCTCAGACCTATAGCTCATTACAAATGCCTGCCATTCATTCAAAATGAATGATAAGTTAATGAACTATGAACCGAGTTATTTAACTTAAGTTCATAAAATAATTTGTCATAGTTTATGTGTTGACTATTGGACCTACTAACCAAAATTTCACTATTGCATATTAGGTAATGGCAAGTTCAAAAAAAAATTTACATTATTTTTGTGTTCGTGGACGATATTATTATTTCATCCCCAATGAAATTATCATTTTAACAAAAAAGTACTGAACCAATTTCGGTATAATTTATACGGGACCACCTTTGGAGTATGTCCTTCCTAACGAAAAAAGAATCTTCAAAATCGATTCATAATTGACGGAGTAATCGCGGAACAAACATACAAAAAAAAAAAAAAACATACAGTCGAATAGAGAACCTCCTCCTTTTTTGAAGTCGGTTGAAAAGAAGAGAAGATTATTCTAATTGTACTCACTACTGGAACAAAAATACGTCATTCGTTCCTTAAGTCGAATTTTTACATGGGGTTTTTACCCTAATACCTACGTCAAGTTTTATTTGAGTGAGCTAGGCCAATTCTGATACATGTTACGTAGGTATCGAATATATATAATAAAGTGTTATCTTTATTACTCATTTAGAGTATTAGTCGTTACTCATACTCTAAAATAAGTAGTCTAATTCAGTTTAAAGATCTTTAATCCCATTAAGACAATTGTCACTTACATGAGAACTTATAAACTAATATGTAAAAATATATTTCAATCGTCGCCATTACACAAGGGTACTCAATGCAATAAATCTTATGGTTTATATAAACATGCTATAGTTGGTAGTAATATATTTGGTTAATTTGGACTTCAACATACCCATCGTCTCCGCATTTTTTATGTCTGAAGGTAGCTTATTATATATTTGTACGCCTTCAAAACTGATTGATTTTCTTGCAATATTGGTTCTAATTATAGGTTATATTATGTGTTCCCCGCTTCGACGTATGTAGTTATGAGTTTGATTTTTTTTGTAAATGTTAGTTGTGTTTGAATGTTTTTGTTTAATATTTTTATTATTAATATAGTCGCTTTGTATTCATAAGGGATGTTTCCTTGTAAAGCTTTTCTGTTGGTGTTAGATGTGCATAGCGGAATAGTGCTTTTATTATTTTATTTTGTAACACTTGTAATTCTTTTAATTTTGTTTTTCATGCCCTTTCCAGATTTATATGAGATATAAATAGTAAGATTTAACTAAAGAATTGTAAATGGAATGACGTTTAATTAGACTAGTTATTTAAGTCTCGTCACTGCATGGTTTTAGACAGATATCTTCCTGTGGTTTTAGTAAGTATGCTACGTTGAAAGTTCTAAAAAGTATGAGTAATGTCTACCTTTATTTTATTGTATTCTTTATTTTAAACATGAGTAAGAGCAATATACCTACATTTAGAAAAGTAAACACAAAGGTGAGCTTAGCTTTAATAGAGGTCTCTTCCAGCCAACTCTAGCTTTAGTTTGATAATTAGGAAGCGGGTTGATGCAAAAACTACCATGCATTACCAATCAAAGCAAGAAGTCGCATTCACGTTTATTTTGAGATTACTTTTTTGAAAGGACAAGAGTTTTGTAGGTACCAAGGCTGTATAATCAATATTATGATCAAATTAAAAATACTATCAAACCTTTATTTATTATTAAATGGTATTAGTTGACACATTAAAAACTTTTTTTTGAGGTAATACGCACTAATTCCTTAAATATGTCTTTTTTAAAATTTCAATTTAATAATATAATATATATAATAATATGTTGAAGTATCATCTCCATGGTCTCACGACATAGGCTGGTTTTGTAATAGTGTCAATGTGATGTTCTATGTCTTTGCTACTCTTCTTGTGTGTTCGTTGTTTTGTCTTTCTAGTCTTGTATTTTCTTATTATATATTTATTATAATTACTCCATAATTACTGTTGTTTTGCATTCCACTAATAACCCTTACAAAGGTTATGGGCCCAGGGCAGTAAAAATAAATAGTGAAAAGTTCGAGTACTATAATAAATAGAAAAGTACAGATCACAACAAAATGTCTTCGGTACGTATCGAATTATTGAACAAGGATAATTACGATAGCTGGAAAATACAAGTGGAGGCGTTGTTAATAAGAAACGATCACTGGGAGTATGTAAGTGGAGAGAAGCCAAAACCTACGGATGATGATGCCGCTAGATTGACATGGGAGACTGCTGACAGAAAGGCTAAGTCTGAGTTAATCTTTGCATTGGATCCGAGTGTAGTTCGTCATGTTAAGAAGGTGACTAATGCACGTGAACTTTGGTTGAAATTGGAGAGTCTGTTCGCATCACGAGGCCCTGCGAAGAAAGCAACCTTGATGAAAAGACTCATGTTGCAAAAAATGAGTGAAGATCAAAAGGTGAGCGAACACCTCGATTTATTTTTTGAAGCTGTCGATAAGCTTGAAGAGATGGGCATTGTAATTCATGACGATTTATTAGCAATTATGCTACTATATAGCTTACCAGCTAGTTATGAAAATTTTAGATGCGCCATTGAGTCCAGAGACGAGCTTCCAAAGCCTGAACAACTGCGTATAAAAATCATTGAAGAATATAATTCAAGAGGAAACATCACAGTTGAAAATACAGAAGGCGCTATGTATGTAAATAAACATCAGAAGAAAGGGCATAAGTCTGGAGATGGAAAGCATTTCAAATACAAATGTTTTAAATGTCATACATTTGGACATAAGGCATCAGAATGCAAAAAGAAAAAGCAAAGTACTTCGGAAACCAGATGTGTAGAGTCATGTGCTAATGTAAAGTGTGAAGATCTTGATGCTTTAACCACTGTTGAAGTTACAGATGACTGCCATGCTGTAGATGTCAAACCTCGAAATGAATGGATCTTCGATAGCGGTTGCACTTCCCACATGTGCAATGATGAGACAAGGTTTGATGAGGTGCTGCCTTCTAGCCAAAAATTAAAATTAGCCACCGATACGTGTACATCCGTAAAAGGTAAGGGTACGGTTAAGATATTAGCATGCAATAATGGTACTACGCGCAAAATTAATTTCGAAGATACAATGTTCGTTCCCGATTTACGTAATAGTTTGATTTCTATCGCTAAACTCACTGAACGAGGCTGTGAAGTCACTTTTAAGCGTGATGTTGCATATGCTGTCAAAAATGGTGAGGTTAAGTTAACTGCTGATCGGCGGGGTAGTTTATATTACTTGAGGGAACTGGATGCCTCAGCATCTGTTATATCAGAGAATGATGTCGATCTGTATAGATGGCATGAGCGTATGGGACATTTAAATGCTAGGGATCTTATGAAAGTACTTAATAAATCGTGTATTGGCCCATCCAAGGTCAGTAACTTGCAGGATTGTGACGTGTGTGCTAAGGGTAAAATGGTTTCGTTGCCTTTTGTGAAGTCCAGAGAGCCTTGTAAAGAAAAATTAGGAATAATTTATTCTGATGTGGTAGGTCCCATGAGAGTTCAGTCGAACGGGGGAAATAAATATTTTGTCACTTTTATTGATGATAGTACACGTTGGTGTCAAGTATTTATGTTGAAAAATAAAAGTGACGTGTTATCAAAATTTAAAATATTTAAATGTCAAGTTGAAAATATGACAGGCGGAAAAATCAAAACATTTCAAAGCGATAATGGTACGGAATATAAAAATAAGCTTTTTGATATTTATTTACAAGAAAATGGAATTAAGAGGAGATTTACAACACCCTATACGCCGCAGAGTAACGGCACTGCTGAGCGAATGAATCGCACGTTATTAGAAATGGCCAGGTGTATGCTTTTATCGTCGGGATTGTCAGCTAGCTTTTGGGCAGAAGCGGTAGCAACTGCATGTTATTTACGTAACAGAAGTCCAACAAGCAGTCTGAACGGTGAAATTCCATACGAAAAATGGTTTGAAAAGTCATTGAACGTAAGTAACTTGAGGATATTTGGTACAAAAGTTCATGTCTTAGATAAAGAACCAGGAAAAGATAAATTTGCATCACGTAGTTTAATTGGTTATTTTGTAGGTTATCCTGTTGATTCAAACGGATATAAAATTTGGATACCAGAGTGTAGAAAGTTCGTAGTGTCAAGGGATGTAAAATTTCAAGAAGGTAAATTCCTTGAAAATGATAACAAAGTTTCAAATGAATCACTCCTTGAGTCGCAATGTGAAAAGGATATTGTGAGAAAATCAGTTGAGGTAGAAATTCCACTGAAGAAACAATCAAATGTACCATTAAGCCAAAACGAGATGAGTCAAATGGATGCGTCATCGCGGACTTTGGACGAGGTACCGAGCATACCTAGTACAGAGAGTATGGACAGTACTGAGGTTGGTGAAAGAGAGGTAACTCTGAAAAGAGGTCCTGGACGACCACGGATTGAGCGAGGACATGTTGGACGACCTCGAAAAATCTATAATATGGTTGAGATAGAAGAAAATAGCGAAAGTGAACCATTGATGGATGAATTAGATGACACTGATGTGTTTGCGGGAGTTATTGAAACTTCATTGAAGGACGCGCTGTCAAGTGATGAAAAGAGTCAATGGGAGGAAGCAATCATATCCGAAATACGGAGCTTAGTGAAAAATGATACATGGGAAATTGTAAAGAAACCATTTGGACGTAATGTCGTTGGATGTCGATATGTGTTGACAACGAAGCTAAATGTCGACAAAACAGAGAAAAAGAAGGCTAGACTTGTCGCTAAGGGATATAGTCAACAATCTGGCCTTGATTATCACAGGACATTCGCACCGGTTGCAAGAATAGCAACGATACGTATGTTGGTCGCATTAGCTGTCGAGATGAACATGGGTATTGATCAAATTGATATTAATACGGCATATTTGAATGGAGATCTGAATGAAGATATTTATATGCAAGTTCCAGAATTGCTAAAAGAATGTTTAGAAAAGCTAACAGACATTGATGGAACTAATAGTACAACTGGTAGAAAAGCAGTGAAGATGCTTGAAGATATCAAAGGAGGTGGAAATACATGCCTTTTAAAGAAGTCTCTTTATGGGCTTAAACAAGCCGGACGACAATGGAATATAAAATTGGACACGGAACTGAAAAATATGGGTTTGCGTCCAACTGTAAACGAGCCTTGCTTGTATCACAAGCGAAATAAAGATGGATCGAATCTTTTTGTAGTCGTTTACGTAGATGATATTTTAATTGCATCAGAAAAGAAAGAGACTAGACAGAATTTCAAGCATGAGCTTGCGAAAAGGTTTGAATTGAAAGATTTCGGTCAGGCAACTTTTTGCCTGGGAATTGATATAAAGAAAGATGGCAATATGTACTACTTGTCACAGGAAAAATATATCAATGACATATTAAAAAAGTTTTGTATGGAGGGCAGTAAACCCGTTAAAACTCCTTTGGAGGTAGGAAAGTTTGTAATGAGCGAGAAAAAAGATAAAGAGGAAGGAAAGTCTTTCCCTTATAGGGAGCTAATAGGATCGCTCATGTATTTAAGTGTAGCGACGAGGCCAGACATAGCAAATGCTACGGCAAAGTTGGCGCAATTCGCAGAAAAACCTGATGAGACTCATTGGAGAGCTGCAAAAAGAATCCTTCGTTACTTGAAAGGTACTATGAGTCAGAGTTTAGTTTATAAGCCAACTGGGCTATGCGTTCATGGATATGCGGATGCGGATTGGGGTAGTTGCGCACATGATCGACGATCATTTACAGGTTATGTTTTCGTTTTAGGGGGTGCAGTATCTCTTGGGCTTCACAAAAGCAATGCATTGTAGCCACGTCAACCTGTGAGGCTGAGTTTGTGAGTTTAGCAGAATCCATGAAAGAGGCTATTTACTTAAATAGTCTGTTGAAGGAGCTAGGTCTACTTAATTTATCAAAGGTAAGAATGCATGCTGATAACTTAAGTGCCATTTGCCTAGCCGAGGACAGTGGTGCTTACCACGCGAAGAGTAAGCACATTGATATACGGCATTTCTTTATTAGAGATGTGCTTCGTGAGAATAAAGATATAACTTTAGAACATTTGGCAACTGATAAGATGTTGGCAGATATCCTCACCAAGCCTTTGTCTCGCATAAGGCATGAATTACTAACTAGTGAGTTAGGTTTGTGCGTGCAGACCTGATTGAATCTTTATGGTGTTGAGCCCATGAGTTGAAGGGGGTGTGTTGAAGTATCATCTCCATGATCTCACGACATAGGCTGGTTTTGATATATATTTTATAATAGTGTCAATGTGATGTTCTATGTCTTTGCTACTCTTCTTGTGTGTTCGTTGTTTTGTCTTTCTAGTCTTGTATTTTCTTATTATATATTTATTATAATTACTCCATAATTACTGTTGTTTTGCATTCCACTAATAACCCTTACATAATATAATATATAATAATAAAATATAATGTATAATAATATAATATATTTTCACGCTCACACCAATTATCTAACCCGAAGTAAGTATCATTAAGAACTTGTGTTACGGACACTAGATAACGAACATAATTTTTTTTAATATACATAATAATTTTAGATATTTTTATAACTAAACTTAAGTAAATATATAAACAACCATGACTCGCAAACAAACATTCGTGTTCGTCACAGAAACATTTGCCGCTACCAGGATTCGAACCCGGACCGCTTGATGTGAAGCCAGCTATACTGACCACTCCACCACGACGACGTCATTTTCAATTCTAGTTTTATCAACGAACAATTAAATAGCTATATAAATTACCCACCCTACCTGTGGTATACCGGCTATCTAGTCTAGTAGACAAAACACAAGTCAAACTAAAATTATTTATTGTAAAATTACAAAGAAAAATGTCTAAGTAATTCACAATTCACACTGAGCTATTCAAGCATGGATAAGATGTATGTTTTCCCGTTTCATGTGGCTGACACCAGGTGTAAAATATTTATGGCCATTCTAAAACGCTAAGAAATCGTGCTTATTTTCGTGGCAATATGTTCCACAACATTCATTTGTCTGGCCGAGGGTTTTCGCAAAATCAAGCGAGGCGAATTAAAAATGATATAACAGGGTGGTTTTAGACGTCGGGCGACCTAAAAGTTTCAGGAATGAATAAGTTAAAAATACTAATAAAGGTCAAAAATTAATTTATTGTTTCTCAAAATATTCTCCATTTGCGTAAATGCACTTTTTCATTTGCAGTGGCTCCCAAACTTGAAATTACTACGCCTCCCTTATATTTAATCATTTCATAAAATGTATGATAACATTTTTTTTTATGTGTCACAGTTTTCGCGGCTCCCTTTAGACTAGTTCGTGCTTCCCTAGGGAGGCTCGCCTCACAGTTTGGAAAACGCTGGATTAAACCAATTTTGAAAACTTTTGTGCCACTCTTCCGCGGTGATCTTAGAAACTTGTTTTTCAGACTCTTCGACAGCCTCTTCTGGTGATGAAAATCGTTGACCGCGTAATTGGTTTCTAATTTTTGGGAACAGAAAAAGTCAACAGGTGCCAGGTCAGGACTGTATGCAGGATGGCTCATAAGTTCTACTTTTTCACCTTCAAAAATTCGTTTGTTTGTCTGGCCGTGTGGGAACTAGCATTGTCATGGGGTGGTAGACCCATACTAAGGTACCACCGCCTTTCTTATTTCTGCCGTGAAGCAGTTCGCTTGTACAAGATTATTTTTTACGGAGATCTTCAATAATCTCCGGCAAACAAATGGTCTCGTACCAGTCACTATTCACCGTACGACGATTCTCTAAAGCAACAGTTTTATTAAAAAAAGAAGCAATTATCCGCTTAGATGCACTTTTCACGCGCGCCTCTTTGGTTGGTTTCGGCTCATCTTGAAAAACCCATACGCTCGATTGCTGCTTTGTTTTGGGATCGTAGCAATAATTGTTTCGTCACCTATTGCTATGTCCCACACCAAATTTGACGCACCTTCGTTGAATTTGGTGAGCATGGCACTGCACCAAGTGACGCGGTCCGTTTTTTGAGCCTCGGTCAAATAGTAAGTGACATCAATATTTTTGACTATCCGAACTGCTAAGATGATTTTAACATTTCAAGTGTCGTCCTGGTCGTTGGCTTTAGTTTGTTTGTTTATTGAAGGATTGTTAATATTTGGGTTTGGAGCCTATTTTGTGTAGGCGACAGGCGGGCAACCTGCCACTATTTTGGGGCACTGTATGGCCCATACTGACAATGTGGCTTTGTTCGTAACCGAATGTAACCTGAAGCTCTGCTCGACTCCTATTGGGATTTTGAGCGAGATTATGTAACTTTAAAAACCCCTAATGAAACTTTATAATAATAATACAAATATAGCGGAGATACATAGAGGAGGCTTATGTCCGAACTCAAACTGACCCTGAAAAAAAAACAATTTCTTTTTATACATTTAATATAGTCAATCACTAATGAGGGGTTAAATTATCTTAAATAGGCTTTAGTATTCGGCAGGGCGCATACTTGTCATACGTTTTGGGAATTTACTGTTTTATCAGTAATTTCGTCGGTTTCAAAACATACCAACAAAAACTAATACTGAAACGGAGACTCGCAAAAATAATTGTACCGTAAAAGTTTGATAAAAAAAATAGTCGGTAAATCATAAACGTGAACACACTCATTCATTTCCCAGCGAGATAACAAATATTTGGAGGGGAAACTGCGATCGGAATGTAAAAATTACGACAGTTTAAAAGTAGGCGCCATTTACATAAAACAACTATTGGAAATGATATATGTACTTGCATGCTCTATTTGTTTTTTCACATGAAAAACGTTTCGAGTTTTATCGTAAAAATTGAATTGTAATCGTCGTTCTCGACTTTTTTATGTATGGGGAAACCAGTAGCAATTATTATACGATTGAACGAAAACACACTCCTTTTACAGGTCAATATTTGTTCGTGAATTAGATTCTTTAACATTTGTTATATTTGCCACAGTTATAAAGTATGCCTTTTACTAGCATAATGTAATCTCGGGATATAAATTCACCATCGCTCACCATACTACACAAGTTTATGGTGGCTAATAGTATTAGGGTAAGCTTATGTAATGCAGTGTGAAATCTTAAAAAAAAACTTTAGCATTTCACTATAGTTCCGGTATCTTTTGAGTGATTTTGCCTCGTTTGATTTCTGTTGAAACCCTTACAGGGCACTACAATAATAATTGCCCAACTATAACTATTAAGAGTTTTCTAAATTATCAAATGAAAATAAATACTGATTTTAAAAAAAACAATAACAATTATTCAATACTAATAAAATGTTTTACAATATTTAAAAAGTTCCAGAACATGAAATTCAGTTAAATATTAACATTACATATTAAACACAATATTGAAATAACTACAAAATAAAACCAAATTATTATTTTTAGAAAATAGTTATTGTAAATTAAACAAAAATTATATAAAAATAGCAGGCAGTAATTTATGTGTAGGCATCATCTCCTCCATCTGTCGTCAAAAAACTCTTGCATATTGAACAAGATATTATGTCGTCAATATTGTTTTAATATATTTAAGAACTTTTTTGTATGTTGTTCATCCCTTTATCGGGACCAGAATTTTATTTATACCACTAAGCGGGTTGGATGCTTCTTTCCCATCTTCGTCAACTTCCAAATCAATTAACTCGTTAAGCCCCGTTCGCGCTCAGGAGCGCGAGAACACAATTAAAATCAATTGTGTCTGGATATTAATAATCGTCGATGGATTAAAGGAATTGGAGTTAACTTTGAAGTTAAATATGCCTACTCTACAAAGAATTTTGATAGCTTTTTGTAGGTAAAAGTATAGCACCGAATCGTTGTATTTTAAAGGAAGAAAATTATGGGTTTATCGGTACGTAAACAAGAAAATCGCGTGATTGTTGACTATTAATTGGTATTCCGTGATGTTTTGTGCACTAACAGTAACTACAATGAAATACAATATCATCCGGACACATGTTATGTATTGTAGATATCAACGATTGCTATCTTATGGACTATAAAACCCATAATGTTGAAAATAATTGTTTTATTAAATGTTTAACTTCGAAGGACCAATATGACTTATTTGTCATCAGTGTATTTTTATTTTTTCATACTTTTGATAGAGATAGGACTATCTGATGCTGGTAATGTAAGTAAAATAAATTATAAGCAATCACATTTTTGTTTTGCTTCTTCCTATTTTTGTCAAACTATTTCGCCAAAATGAATTGGCTACTTGTTTATCTCTTCCATCGTCGTCTCAGCATACATATCGTGATATTTTATATAATATTTCTTTATTCTGTGTATTAATTAGTAGTATTTGGTGCCATGGTATGCAAGGGCATTTTATTGCGAAAACTGTAACAATATTAATCTGCTATTTTTTGCTAAATTCTCCTCGATTTTTAATAACTCTGCAGTATGCGCATCCCATAATACAACACGGACTGTCGCTACCGGGTAATAAATACCACATTGAAATAAATGAAAAAGAATGGGGTTTCTAACGGGTATTTAAATTAAACTAATTATAATAGTAAAAGCGATATTCTCTTGCAGTTAACATACATCCCCAATTTCACAAATGTAATGAGCTGCGATGGTTTCTCAAACGACGCCGTGAACTTGGATGACCTTAGCATATCTACGGATGCTCCTTCCGATGAAACGTCGGGCGTCGGTCTCAGTGGCGTATTGAAAATTTTGGCTGAGATTGAAGAGGGCCATGATGTAAGTAGATTTAATGATCGCTGATAACGATAGGTAGGTACATTAGATTTTGGGTCAATTAGTAATAAATAAATCGGGAGTGGTCTCCACTTGACTTTCTCGTTTCCGAGTACCAACCACGCATTTGGTTGCTTAACTTTTGTGATCGACCACTCAAAAGTTGATAGAAACCTTATATTTTGATGTCATACATGCATGTTAAATTTGGTTGCAATAAGTTAAAGCATATACGAGTTATCGTGCTAACGCACAGACATACAGACACACACACAGACATAATTCCAAAAACGGTATTTTTGGACTCTGGGAGGTTCAAACGTGTAAATCCGTCAAAATCTCGAGGTCGAATTTTTTGACGATTACAAGACTTCCTCTATACCACGTATACGAGAAAGTAAAAATGTATTTCATGCTGGTGTAAAATCCTTATCCTTACTATCCTTACTAATATTATAAATGCGAAAGTAACTCTGTCTGTCTGTCTGTCTGTCTTTCTGTCTGTCTGTCTGTCTGTCTGTTAAGCTTTCACGTCTAAACCACTGAACCGATTTTGATGGAAATTGGTACAAATATAGATTAGATCTCGGGGAAGGACATAGGCTACTTTTTATTGCGAAAAAAAGGTTGTATGGGTTGAAAAAGGGGATGAAAGTTTGTATGGAAGTTCGTCATTTTTGAAGATAGAACCATGAAACTTTGAATTTAGGCACTTAATAAGACAAAAAGAAATATTTGTTCTAAGATTTTTTAAATTTTGACCTGTATGGGGGTGAAATAGTGGATGAAAGTTTGTATGGGACTTCGTCATTATTAAAGATAAAACCATGATACATACTTTGAAATTAGGGACTTGATAAGAAATAAAGATCCAATCCATCCTCTCGCCTTTTGGCTGTTGTATTGAGCGGACGTGTTGCTGTTTATTCGCACATAAATACTTGGAAATTGTGGGACTTCGCCCCTGACACCGGTGCTGCGCCCCTTTGTCCGGAGCCCTGCGTTGCTTCACTTCGACCGGCGCGTCAGTGGGTGAGCTTGGCAGGCCTTTTTTTTTTTTTTTTTTTTTTTGTAATCATCGGCGGATTCGAACCGGCGTTCCTCGTGTCTTTCTTCGTCGGTCCGCCCCTACAACCGCTGGGCTAAGGAATCGGTGAGGCGCCGCGTCGAAATTGCAATACACTTGACTGTGGCAAGTGCTACAGCTTGCTACATTCCTGCTACGGCAAAGTCGGCGTACTACGAAACTGCTACAGCAATTCAGTAGCTAGAAGACAACATACCTACGGAGACTTCTCGTTGAATTTGAGACGGGGCGCTTCTTGTTTACACATTATCATTTGGCGGGATTGGAGTTAAAAAAAAAAGAGAAAATAAATAAATAATAATAATTAAAAAATGAGCAATCTAAATAAGTCATTGTCTGAAAATAACATCTGTGAGATGACTAATGTGACTACTCCTCCGAACTACGTATCACAACGTAGCAAGAGATTAAGAGAAGAAGACCTTCCTTTGGAATTTAACAGCTTCAAAGATGAGATGCGAAAACTGTTTACGTCTTTTATGTTAGAACAAAAATCACACTTGAGTGGAATCGTGTCAGAATTAAAGGAAATACAGATAACTAATAATAATATTAATAGTTCCATGAATCTGTTAACAAGTCAGAATGAAGAATTTCGGAAGAAGATAGAAATGCTGGAGTCACAGGTTAAGAAGGATAGAGAGTATATTGATATATTAGAAAATAAATTGGAGGACTTACAAAGATCTAATCGGAAATATTGTTTGGAGATTAAAAATGTTCCTAAAAAACCACAGGAAAGTAGAATAGATTTGATCAATATGGTTACATGCCTGGCAAAAAATATTAATTTGGAGTTGGAGTCGCATGATATAAAGGATATATTTAGGTTACAGCGACGAAAAAATGAGAACCAAAACCAACCGATAGTTGTGGATTTAGGTTCAACTACAATCAAGAGCGATTTTCTTAAAAAAGTGAAATACTTCAACATTAAGAATAAACAAAAATTGCGAGCAGTACATCTGGGTCACACGACAAGTGAGGATCAGCCAGTTTTCATATCGGAGCAGTTAACCCCAAAGGGCGCGCGGCTGTTTTTCTTAGCTCGCGACTTAGTTAAAAATAAGAAATACAAATACTGCTGGACGTCATTTGGAAAGGTCTACATTCGACAAGATGATACAGCTCGCATCATTCCCATCACTAGTGAATCGCAGATCCATCAACTGTTACAAAGTGCATGACTACTTACTGAAGACGAATTTTCAGCTCGGGTATCTTTTATAGTTTTGTTGGCTATGTTACACAGGTTTGATTTGAATATCTTAATTAACATTTTAATTTTTTGGTTCAGTTTCTTATACGTTCAACTTCTTAAGTATAAATCAAAATACCACTGTTTTATAATTACAAAGATTATAAACCAATACTCAGACACTACACACTCACACTACACAAGAACACACCTTTACACACAATTATATAATTCTTTTTTATTTTACAAAAATATAATTCATACAGAAGATGAAGTTTCTATTAAAAGTCTAAGCAACCACTATCAAGTTACATTTACTAAGTGTAATGAATAGGAATCTAAATGCTCTGCAAGAATTGGACGATCAGGAGATAGCTACTTCCTTATTATGTGATATATCTGAATTACACAAACATATAGAATTAAATAAAAACAACTTTAATGTGGTTACTCAAAATATAAGGAGCATTTACAAAAATTTTGATGATTTCGTAATTAATTTGTCACAGCTACCTTTCACAACAGATATTTTAATATTGACTGAGTGCTGGATCGACCTAAATAAGGTAATGCCTATGATAAATGACTACTCAGTGAACTATACATTAAATCAATTGAATCAGAATGATGGTGTAGTTGCATATGTCCATCACTCGCAAAGAGCACATATAACAGAAATTAATCTTACTCATGCGTCCGGACTTCAAATTGTCACTCCTGATTATATTATAATAGGTATTTATCGTTCTCCATCAAATCATAATGCGGATGAATTTATTGATTCGCTGAATAATCATCTTGTTACCATAACAGCTGGTAAAAATATCTTTATAATGGGAGATATTAACATTAATTTAATACTTAGAGAAGGGGTGGGCTCAACGGAAAATAATAATAAATTAAAATATTTAGAAGTTTTATCATCACATGGATTTCTCCCAGGTCACTGCTTACCCACCAGACAAGACAGGTGTCTTGACCACGTAATTTTAAAAATAAATAAAAATAAATACTCTGCAATAGTTACAGTTCTCAATACTACTATTACCGACCACTCAATGGTTAACCTTAATATATCAACCCTATCTAAAACATCAACCCCACACTCAAATCACACAAATATAATAAATTACGAGAATGCATACAAAGCACTAGTTAACATAGATGTTTCTTACTTATTCATTTGTAGGGACCCTAACATTATTGCCAATAGATTGATTGATATGGTCAAGTCATCAGTATTGCCGAATACTATATTAAAGAAAATACCAGCGGGGAAAAGAATCTTGAAGTTGTGGATAACTGATAGTATCTTACGATGTATTAGACTCCGTAACAGTATGCAAATGAGACTACGTTTAGAACCACACAACAACATATTAAAAATTACATATAAGCGTTTTCGAAACTACTGTGTTTCACAAATAAGAAAACTCAAGAGACAATATCAAAAGAAGAGAATAGAGGATTCGACGAAAAATAACAAAGAACTATGGGCAACAGTAAATGAAATTAGTAATTTTAAACCTCCAAAAACATCAAATCTAGATCTGATACATATGTTACCACACCCTATAGATTCGGTAAACCGTGTTAATCAATTCTTTGTTGAAGTCGGTAAATCGTTGGCAGAAGACATTGTCGCACAATTTGGCTCACAGCTCAAACAAATATATAGTACGAATGTTCAAATGTCCTCTTTCGTTTTGTTGAATACTGATCCAGAAGAAGTAGACGGAATCCTTTCAAGTCTTGACTCTAACAGTGCTCCTGGTTGGGATGGAATTTCAACTAAGCTTATAAAAAGAGCTCGAGATTTTATGGTTCCACTAATAAGTCGTTTAGCTAACGTATGTTTTGAGACAGGGATTTTTCCAAGGGCTTTGAAGCGTTCTGTAGTCACGCCAGTGTACAAGGGTGGGAGTAAAACTGAAATTAATAATTTTAGACCTATATCTGTGCTTCCGTGTTTTTCGAAAATACTGGAAAGACTTTTGAACACTAGACTTACTAAGTATCTCACTAGGAATAATATACTATCGGGCTCTCAATACGGTTTTAGAAAAGGATTCTCCACACAGGATGCTGTTATAGATTTGACCAATTTAATTACAAAATTTGTTGATAATGATCTGAAATGTATTACTGTTTTTATTGATCTTAAAAAAGCTTTTGACACCGTGTCTGTTCCCATCCTTGTGCGTAGGCTTGAAGACATTGGAGTGAGAGGTACAGCTTTGTCTCTTTTTCAAAACTATTTATATGAAAGAACCCAAGTAGTTAAAATTGGGAACTATTACAGCGATGAAGAAAAAATTACATTCGGAGTCCCTCAGGGGAGTGTTCTGGGTCCCACACTATTTTTAGTGTACATAAATGAGTTGTGTAAGCTTAGGATCGAAGGTGGCCAGATATTTTCTTACGCTGATGATACCGCTGTGGTGTTTTCTGGTTCTAGTTGGGACGTTGTAAAAAGTATTACCGAGGGGGGTTTGGGAGGGATAACCGAGTGGTTGAACTCAAATCTATTAACGTTGAATACATCAAAAACAAATTACATCTGCTTCACACCTAGTCAGAGATCCCAACCAAAATCCGAGTTTCAAATCAAAATTCATCATTGTGATAGTTCCCAAAACATACGATGCGCCTGTCCCTCTCTTCAAAAACGAGAGTGCCTAAAATATCTTGGCGTTATTGTTGATAGTAGGTTGTCTTGGCATAACCACATAGACCTAGTTATTGGCCGAATAAGAAAACTAAAATGGATCTTCAAGACGCTTAGGCATGTTATGTCAAATACTCTTCTGAACCGAATCTATGTTGCTCTAGTGGAATCAGTAATTACCTATTGCATTCCGGTTTGGGGAGGCGCCTCAAAGACAAAACTTCTCGAGCTTGAAAGGTCGCAAAGATCGCTAATTAAAATAATGTACTTCAAGCCATGGAAATACTCGACTGAGAAACTATATAACATTAGTGGTTTCCTTACAGTGAGAAAATTATACATTTTAAATATTATTCTGACATTACATAAAAAGTTGCCATTTGATCGCAGTAAGTTAAATCGCAGACGTAATCACGTTGTGGCACACTCAGACAGGGTCCATAAGACCTTTGCTAAGCGTCAATACAGGAGCCAATCAAGTTTTATTTATAATAAAATTAATAGGGAAGTGGATATTTATGGTAAAACAACTCATGGTTGTAAAGAAATAGTAATTAAATGGTTAAAAACTTTAACATACGAAGAGACTGAAAACATATTAAAAAGAATTATATAAACTTAAAGGGATTACTAGTTGTATCACACTTACTCACACTCACACATGCACAAAGAAAACATACACACATACACACATACACACACACACACACACACACACACACACACACACACACACTTGCGTGTGCTCGTAGCACGCACTCACACAAGAACAAAATTTTAGAACTTTTTATACTTTTTATATTGTTGTGTGTTTACTTTTACTTTTCATAGTTTTCACTTATTAACATAATGTTATAAAGTCAAAGGTTATGAGCGAAGCACTCTAACACAAGTATTTAATAATTACTTAAAAGAGATGTTTCACAAATGAATTGTAATGTAATTTATGTTAATAAAAACAAAAAAACAATTTTAATTTAATTTAATTTAATCCAAGATGACGGTTGTGACTTTTTTAATATAATATCGATATGGGTATCACTTTTTTGGTTTTCGGAGGTCCCGATTAGATCCAAGATGGCGGACGCGACTTTTTGACAATATGTCAATATGGGTATCGTTTTCGTGGTTTTTGGGGGTCCGGATTACGAATAAAGCATCTATAACGAGATCCAATATGGCGGACGTGACTTTTTGACATGATGTCAATACGGGTATCATTTTCGTGGTTTTCGGAGGTCCCGATTCCTAATACACCATTCATTTTGAGATCCAAGATGGCGGACGCGAATTTTTAACATAATGTCAATATGGGTATCGTTTTCGCGGTTTTTGGGGGTCCGGATTACGAATAAAACATCTATTTCGAGATCCAAGATGGCGGACGCGACTTTTTGACAAAATGTCAATATGGGTGTCATTTTCGTGGTTTTCGGGGGTCCCGATTCCGAATACGACATCTATTTCGAGATCCAAGATGGCGGTTAAGACTATTTAATGTAAAATCGATATGGGTATCATTTTCGAGATTTTTGGGGGTTCTGACTCCGAATAAAATATCGATTTTGAGATCCAAGATGGCGGACGTGACTTTTTAACTTAATAGGAATATGGGTATCATTTTCGAGATTTTTGGGGGTTCTGACTCCGAATAAAACATCGATTTTCAGATCCAAGATGGCGGACGCGAATTTTTAACATAATGTCAATATGGGTATCGTTTTCGTGGTTTTTGGGGGTCCGGATTACGAATAAAACATCTATTTCAAGATCCAAGATGGCGGATGCGACTTTTTGACAAAATGTCAATATGGGTGTCATTTTCGTGGTTTTCGGGGGTCCCGATTCCGAATAAGACATCTATTTCGAGATCCAAGATGGCGGTTGCGACTATTTAATGTAAAATCGATATGGGTATCATTTTCGAGATTTTTGGGGGTTCTGACTCCGGATAAAACACCGATTTTGAGATCCAAGATGGCGGACGTGACTTTTTAACTTAATAGGAATATGGGTATCATTTTCGAGGTTTTCGGGGGTCCTGATTCCAAATACATCATCTTCGTCGAGATCCAAGATGGCAGATGGGATTTTTTATCATCTACATCTTGGTCCAAGATGGCAGATGGGACTTTCTAACATAAAAGCGATTTGGGTATCAATTTCGTAGTTTTCGGGGGTCGCGATTCCAAATACGTCATCAATTTCTAGATCCAAGATGGTGGACGCTACTTAACTTATTATTAATATGGATATCATTTTCGTGGTTTACAGGGTTCCATTTTGATATCCAAGATGGCGGACGCGAATTTTAAACTTGATATGGGTATCAGTTTTGTAGTTTTCGGAGGTCTCAAAATGGATGCTGTATTCGGAGTCAGGATTCAGAATACAGCATCCATTTTGAGATCCAAGATGGTGGACGTGACTTTTTAGCTTAATCGCTTTCACGCCTAACACCTAACACCAAAAAAGGGAATGAAGGGGTTGAAATATGAGATGAAAATTTTTATGCGATTCCTCATTACCGAAGACAAGACCATGAAACACAAATATTGTTCTAGCGTTTTTGAAATATTGACCCATGTGGGGATGAAAGGTTGCGAGTAAGTAGCAAAGGATGGAGAAACATAAAATGGTAGATTGTAAAAATGTCATTTACTGTAGTGCACTGCAGTTTGTATGTGTGTTTTTTGCATAATAAGTACCTACGCAAAAAAATGCTGCCTAAAGTAAGTATTCCACGCGGACGAAGTCGCGGGCAAAAGCTAGTAGTACTATAAGTGACTGTCATTTATTAGGGATTATTAAAACATGAGCGGGAGTTGAAAGACGAGCCTTGGCAAGTTTTTTAATAATATCCGCAAGTGTTTTTATACCAAGTTATGTGCAGTACATACACTACTTTATCTAGTTCAAATACAACAAAATGGCTAATATTAAGTTAGAAAAATGCACTGAAAAAATCCACCGCACCTTCGCACCTTCCACAATCCGGGTGGTCCACCCGGATTGTGGAAGGTGCGGGTTCGAGTCCCGCCTGAGGCAAGTCGATTTTTTCAGTGCATTTTTCTAGTATTATATTTACGCGTTTGTAAACGCAAAAATAAAAATTATTTCATAATGTAAGGTAGTTTCATCTTAGCTGGGCGTCAAATATTTGCAAAAATATTTCGTTCGGGTCTAGGAAGTGCAAATTTCAAAGATTTGATGAAACGATGTTTACCATAAAAACATAAGCACCAAGCACTGACAAATTTCGACAGCGAAAAGCAGTGCCTCGGTGGCGAAATTGGTCAACGCGTCCACCCGGATTGTGGAAGGTGCGGGTTCGAGTCCCGCCTAAGGCAAGTCGATTTTTTCAGTGCATTTTTCTAGTATTATATTTACGCGTTTGTAAACGCAAAAATAAAATTGTTTCATAATATTAAGTTGTCCAAAACAAGTGCTTTTTTCTCAATTTAACTTTTTTATATGATTCTTAGATTTTTCTGGCAACAAACTACTTGTTATCTTTCTTTTGAAAATTATCTAGCGTAGGTAAATTTTCTATATGGGTTAGATCCTTTTACCTTCCAGTTTTCCCATCTGTTTGTTACATTTTAAGAAAAATAGCTGTAAGTAAATGATGACTCGAACTGATGTCTAATTATGATCATTATTTTACAGGCTGCTTTTTAATTTTAACTTTGATTATCTGTAATACAAAGTATGTCAACCTTTTAGATCGTAATTGGAATATTATGACACGAGTGCAGTTATAGTATTTATTGGTCGAGAACACACGCTAACCCGAAGCGTTATTGTGTGTTCTCTTTTTTATTATTATATTGTGTTTTTTTACAGGTAACTTTATCAGTGAATAAAGAGACTGAGACAGGCAATGAGCCTATGTTCAGCTCGCGGTTGAATGTTTGCCAAAGTTTGAAAGACGAAGATGCGCCTTGGTACGATCTGGTTCAAAAAATGGGGATTTCGTCATGCCCTATAGCTGTGGTAAATACCTACTTAATTAAATACATTTGGTCGACAGTATGAAAAGGGAAGCGTCGGTGGCGTAGTGCGTATGAGCGTCGTCTCCCACCCGGGAGGCACTGGTTCGATCCCCGCCACGTACCAATGTGTTTTCAAATTTTTAATTCATATGTAAGTTTAATCGACGCTTTTACGGTGAACGAAAACATCGTGAGGAAATCTGTACACACCTATTAAGTAAATTCTTAGGTTGTGTGTGAAGTCGACCAACCCGCATTTGGCCAGCGTGGTTGACTAAGGCCTAATCGCCCCTAATGTGGGGTAGGCTCGAGCCCCTCGGTGGGGACATTATATGAGCTGTTGATGTGACAGTATGAATCATACTGCTCATTATATTAAACTATCCTGTTCCCAATTATATTTGGAATCAGCGTTATGTTTTCATCTTCCATACATCATTAAATTTTAGCCATCATCTCACCAATAATCCTTTCTGGGTAGCATCATCTCTATATCTTTTTTTTCATTTATTAACGTTTAAACAAACCAATAAATAATTTTATTAGAGATAAGATTAAAAAACCACTAAGGTTTTAAGATTACGTTATCGAGAGTTTACACATGTCTTATCTTATACATATTTCAAACTAATATCTAGTAACTTAAATCTTGTTTTTATTCTATTTCTACATCTATGTAATATATTTAGCCTGTCGAGTCGCAATATCCAGGCCCAATCACAAAGCTAGCTTATTTTAAACTTTATCACAAAGACTTATATTTATGTATAAAATTTTATTCTAATTTAAATTTTTTCATTAGAAATACATCTTCAAAAACAGCTCGTCCTAAGAGGTGCCGGTTTCCGTTATCAAAATATGAATATATTTTTACAGGTGTCAATCCTTTTTTTGTTTTCTCTAAGAATGCTTATAGCTTAATGTTGTCTAAATATATTCACAAAATTATACAAAATTTAGATTTGTGGTTCCTTAAAAAATCGCAAATATATTTGTATTAGAAAATTAATTTCGTTAAATTCTGCATACAAAACGGCAATTTCATACTTAAACTCCTAATAGTAGGTACGCTGTATTGTAACAATGCGCTTGAATCGTTTCGCGTGCAATAGATAGGTCGCCGCTCCTGTTATCCTTCCTTGTACGCGAACTGTGAAGCGCGCAAACATGTCGCGAGATACACGCGTGCGCTGAATTTTACGTGTCCGCGCCCTTGTGGCACGTAGTGTGTACTGATCTAGAGCTTTATGGATAAGTCATTTAATATCAACTTTTCCTTTTCAGGAGAGTTACTCCATTGACGATTTTAAGTTATCTCTGGAGCCTTACTCCGACGTTTTGACTCGCGATTTCTGCGGCGAGTACGCCGTAGAGTTATGCATCGTTAAAGAAATGGACAAGTTGTCGTGTCATACCCTCGGTATTGAAATTATTGAGGTGGATTTAGATTAAATGTTTTTTTGATGATATGCTGTTCTTTTATTATGTAGTACTAAACAAGGGCGGTAAGATAGAATATTATTCAATAATGGGCCAAGTGTTACTTGCTCACTATTACTACCTTTACCTTATTCTCGAAAGTTCTTTAATCACTCACTTATATAGACAGCACCAAGTTGTTGGTAACAACTTGTTTTGACTCGTGAGTAAGACGATGTTTTACTTACGAGTCAAAACAACTAGTTACTTATTTATAGTTCCTCAGATATATTTATCAAAAATCATTAGACTCGTATTTTTTACTTAATCAAATCAGTAAATATTTAAAAAGATATAGAGCATCTAAGTTCAGGAGTGGAAGCTTGTGATGTCACTTTTTAGTAAAAAGTGTATGAAAGTATGACGTCACCGGACTAAACCATTTTTTTCAGTCATCATCCGTATTGAAGATGAAAATAGGTAAGTAAAGTTCGTATCGTGAATAATGAAATTAAGAGAATCAACTAAGATTCGTTGATTGCGAAGTCATTTTTAGTTATAAATATAATTGAACAACATTTAAAAACACAGCTTAGGCTCCATCGTCGATTTTTTAGTTATGAGCGCTCGCTCGCGACTTTGCTCGCGTTAACTCGATTATCTCACCAAAAGTATCCTTATGATGTCATTCCTAGTATCTCAAACTAACTTCATACCAAATGTCACCAAAATCGGTTCAGTAGCTTAGACGTGAAACTGTAACAAACTCACTTTCGCATTTATAAAACTATTTAGGATTATGATATGTAATATAGGTAGATAGTAATATGATAGTAATTTACCGTCAAGTTTTGAATATAAAAATATATGCATACTGGTTTTTTAAGCCTATATTCTTTAAATATTAGTCAAAAAATATTCTACAATTTTTAATTAAATTTATTAACCTAAAAAAGTATTTATTCATTTCCACGGAGGGTTTATGTAAGGTAGGCTCATGGGCTGGTTAAAAAAATAACCGATAAAATATTGAATTTTTTAAATATTTCTATTTTATATTTAGGTAGGTATACTAAAATTTAGATAACAACAAATATACTCAATGGATCCATTTCTACTTAAAATAGCCTACTTAAGGCTGTTTGGTCAGAACGGAAAAATGGTTAACCCTCATTAATTGCGGCCCGTTTGCTTGGTATTTTGAAATTGGAACCACTGTTGGAATTTTAGTATTGCGATTTGGTAGTTTTAATACCAATTTGTAGGTAAATATTCATGCATGACTTAGGCATCAACAAGGAACTTGTTTATCTAACTGGAATGCTCACGAAACAATGTGATTAAATGAATATTGTACTTTATATATATACGTCTAAGGCCTAGATTTGATTTTATCACATTAAAAGAGGAAAACGTTCCGTCAGACAGCGACAAGAATGGAGTGTGTCTCTTTCTTGCAACTGTATGGACACATTAGTAGGAAGAGACACCATCCATTTATGTAGATAAATCTTCGGAACGATTTTGAGGTTACCGTCAGCGTTCCAGTTAGGGATATAAGTTTCTTGGGTATGAATGAATGAACGTATTCAATGGAAAAATACTGTTCCAATGTTAACTTTCAGGCTGCCGTTCAAAATAGCTTAGTTCCAAATGGAGGGTAGGTTAAGTGGTCACATAAAAAAAAGGTTTAGTCGACAAATGTTTAATGTAATAACGCCCTACATTTAGAAGCATAATTATGTAAGATTTATGATTGCAAAGTATAAAGAGCAATTCCATATAATGTGTCCCTAACCTAACTGCATTACCTTCAGGTATCCCAAATTAGCAAAGACACGTTGTCTGCCACAATCTCATATTATTTATTTGTAACTAAACATAGCATTAAAATCAAAGTTAATTTGCGAAATTTATGATATACTTTACACCATACTTATAGCTAAACAAGACAATCATAAGGAAATTTAGCTAAAAGGACGGGTTACTTATGTTGCTGTATGCTATATTTACATAACTAAAAGCAACGAGCATCCCGCTTAGCGCGTTTAAAAATTATTATTTTTTTGTTGTCGTCGGGTCCAAATGGTCCCACGATTCCGGTTAGGGGTTAAGTTCACAAAAAATAGTAAAAAAATGAGTAGGTGAACGGATTTTTCGTATTATAGTTGCCCACACTACCTAATTAGGAGATCGTTAATTTAAGATCAATCATTTGGACGAAAAGAGTCGGTGGCGTAGTGCGTAAGAGCGTCGTCTCCCACCCGGGAGGCACTGGTTCGATCCCCGCCACGTACCAATGTGTTTTCAAATTTTGAAATCATATGTACGTTTAATCGACGCTTTTACGGTGAAGGAAAACATCGTGAGGAAACCTGCACACACCTATGAAGAAATTCTTAGGTTGTGTGTGAAGTCGACCAACCCGCACTTGGCCAGCGTGGTTGACTAAGGCCTAATCGCTCCTAATGCGGGGTAGGCTGGAGCCCCTCGGTGGGGACATTATATGAGCTGTTGATGATGATGAATTGGATGACAAAACTTTTAAATATACTCCCTTAAGACCGCGTGGTTCCAAGACGATAATGTAATGTGTATCAAGAGTAGTCACTGATCAAATTCCCTCCATTTCATAAGATGGACCCGGCACACTGCACATGCATATATTGCTGAGTAGTTCGATTTTCGCTACTATGATCGTAGAAAGGGGTTCGTTCCAAAAATTCTTGTTCAGTGTTAATACTAGAAAAATGCACTGAAAAAAATCGACTTGCCTCAGGCGGGACTCGAACCCGCAACTTCCACAATCCGGGCGGACGCGTTGACCATTACGCCACCGAGATGCGGGAAGTGGAAGATGCGGGTTCGAGTCCCGCCTGAGGCAAGTCGATTTTTTTCAGTGCATTTTTCTAGTATTAATATTCACGCGTTTGTAAACGCAAAAATAAAATTATTCCATCTTGTTCAGTGTATTTGACAAAATTTTGGTACAGAAAATTTGCTTAAATTTGATATTAATATAAGATTTTTCTTAGTCCTTTTTATAAAAAGAAAAGCAAACCAAAAGTTTAAGACTTTCAGTATGTGGTTTATAAGCTTTACAAGCTTTTTATTCATAAAAAGCACCAAAAGTAGCCTTATTAAGCGATCTGCATACAAATACCCCTTACTGAACAAGAAATTTTAAGTTAAGTTGTCGCAATAAATTTTCTTTAACGTTCATAAAGTTAGGAACATACGTGCGAACTGCAACTGAACTCAGTATTTGCATAGAGAATAAAAGATTTTTGCATACTAGTAACTAGCTGTGGGATTTTATACGACAGCTAATAAAGCTTTCTTAAAAACAATGTAGATATTCTTGACACATTTATTTCTAAATTAAAATATTTTAAAATATATGAGTACCGTACTCGTATTTTGAAGGACCACAAATTTAGCAATCAAATCAGATTTTTTTGAAAATCGTTTCAAAATTTTAAAATATTTTAATTTAGAAATAAATATTCAATAATAGCTACCCCATTCTTTTTACGGTAAAAAAGATTGATATCAACCAACGAACTAGGAATTCCTAATTCGTTGATATCAACACACAAATATTTATCAAGATACCGGAACAAAGAAGTCCAAGAGAAACCTCTATTACTTTCTCGTATAGTAGTATAGAGGAAGTCTTGTAATCGTCAAAAAATTCGACCTCGAGATTTTGAGGGATTTACACGTTTTGGACCTCCCTGAGTCCAAAAATACCGTTTTGGAATTATGTCTGTGTGTGCGTCTGTGTGTCTGTGCGTTAGCACGATAACTTGAGTATGCTTTAACTTATTCCAACCATATTTAACACGTGTGTATGACATCATAATATAAGGTTTACAGTTAGAGTTTTGTAAAGCGAGGTGAATATTATGACGTAGTTTTACGAAAATGCAGGTTGGAGTTATCTTTCAGATGAAATACAAACCCTATAATATCAAATGATAATTTGCAGAAAATGTTTTTTTAATAGAAAATATACTATTATAAACCGCTTAAATAAGTAAAAAAATGCTATAACATATTAAAAAGGGATACCAAAAAAAATATGGCTTCGTAAATTTTAATAAGGATTTTTACAATGCTTTTGAAAATATACGTACTATATTAAAAAAACATATAATGAGCGACATAATAACGATATTATAACATTGTTAAAAGGCAATGATAATTAAAATATTTAATAATTATTTAAAAATTAGTGGACTTATCGCTCTGCGAGCAATGTCAATGTGTGCATGGGGTCACATTGACTTGTGTATCTCTAACAACAATACAGCGAAAAAAATTTATTAGTACTTCGATGAATGCACGCTTTTCAGTGAATGCATTATGTTTAAAAAGTGTATAAAGTTTTTTGTCACGTATATTATGGATACTATACGGACACGCATACATAGTAATTAAATTTTACTATAAATAAGTGTAATAGTAGATAATAGGTAGTAAGTCATGCGCAAATATTCGTGTTCATCCACACAAACATTTCTTCCTACCAGGATACCAACTGCTTCAGACAGCATTACTAACCATTGCTAGATCGGCGATACTTTTATGTAGGTATGTTTCTGTAAACAATTTTAATTATATTTTATATGAAAACGTTAATATAACGTTCCAGATGTAATATGTATGTATGTTAATATAAATCTACCTACTGCTCAAAAAGACTAATAAATTATTTTATTTGTAAAGAGTAGAGTCCACAAAATAACCAACTCAGTAATAACTTCTTCGCGTATTATGCTTTCCTAAAATTAAAGCGCTTTCTTTATTCTCGCAGACACCAGGAGCATTGTTTTGCGGACCCTTCCATGGCGGACAGTGAAATTAACGGGTGTTAAAATAACAATGGAACAGGAATTTATGAAAGGACTAAAATTACTTCATACATTTTCAACAAATTCTCTTCTAGTCCCTTTATTAATTTGACTTTGATATGCGTACAAAGATCTATATCTATGTATTATTACAAGCTTCAAATTACGACTTAGTCTGCCTGGATCTGTCATTATCTCAAGGAATTATATGATTGTTGTGTCAACAGCCAACGATGTCAAATTTGATCAAAACCGCTGAATTTCTTGACCATTTAATTATCTACCATCCATTTGTATCCAGTTTTTACATTTTGGTCCTTCGAGCCGGATTTATTTAAGACTACCGATAACAAGTTATTTACGTTTTAAATAACTTATTAAATAATATCATAGACACTTAGTGTAATTTAGTGACAATTTATATGACGATTAATCGCATTAGCCTTGGCCAAAACATTATCTACTTTTGAAATTAGATGTGGAACAATTTACCAAATTGCAAAAGCATGTCCATGGCTGCTCTTGACGATGGCGAAAAAGGAGAATCAAAGGCACTTGAAGTTGTCCCGAAACTCTTAAGGGACGTGTCGAGACTTGGAACAACTTTTGATGTCACAGTTGGATAAGCAGTTTTGAGTATCACGTGTGAAGTTGATAGAGAAAAATCGTTCTTTGTAGGACGGACAAATTATTCATGATTTTTTAATGGTACTTAAGTTATGGAATAATTTTATTTTTGCGTTTACAAACGCGTAAATATAATACTAGAAAAATGCACTGAAAAAAATCGACTTGTCCCGCCTGAGGCAAGTCGATATTTTTCAGTGCATTTTTCTGGTACTTAAGTTGTCAAATGTTTTTTCCACAGGAAATAAAAGTGCCAACCAAAAAATAAACAGTGCTCGCTCACCCTATAATGTATATTGACTCACCAAATACAACTTTTAGTGACAATTTACATTTTTTTGCTGAACATTAATATTTATTCATTTATGTGGGTAAGGTTTGTCTGGTGTTAATTTAAGTACGAGTACCTTGTTTAGTTAAAGTTTTAACTGATTTTTAAAGTACAGTCAACAGCACGTCGGGCTATACAAAACTGTCAAATTTCTCCAAACGAATATCAACCTAAGATTATTCAATATAAAGTGCATAATCGATTGGGAAAATTTGACAGTTAGTGGTAACCCTACGTGCTGTTGTCTGTATATTCAGCCATGAAATCTGAAAACCATAGCTTTGAAAGGAGTTTTAAATTATATTGAAGTTTAACAAGTAGTCTAGTAATAACTATTTTAAAAATCTAACGTATGCTGTATATTTAAAATACCAAGTTTAACCTTAATGTCCTGCTATGAAAAAATAACTTAAAACGATATTCTCTTTGTGAATATTGAAATGTACTGTAAGCAAAGATTTTCACAGTAACATAGTATTAAGTTTTTAACCTGCTTGTATGTAATTATATAACCTCTACTAACTTTCTCCTTTCGGATTGTCCTCAAATCTGCAGCAAGATTCAATAAAAAGCATCGAGACCAATTGAGACATTCACAAACAACCTATGTCATTTGCCGTAGCTCCGATTCCAATATTGGCCCATTACACCTCAAAGTGAAGATGACAAACACAAAAAATGGCCAGAAAAAGCCACACGCATCAAAAATGTGATAACTAGCGTTAGGGAGGCGGTGAGAGTCCTTGAGTTCTTTCAATAACCCGCAGTGGAGGTCGCAATAAAATTGTTGAGAGCGAATGTGCTCACAACGCACTCCCAGGTACCTTTTGAGTTTTAGAAATCATCGTCAGATAAAGTTATAGATGTAGGTAGTTTTTTCCTTTGTACTGATTTCGAGGACTTGCCACGACTTGCGCAAACACCATCTCGATTGAGTTGTTGACGCAAAAAACTACCTAAAAGTGAATAAGTTCCTTTAGGTATTATTCCAATTACCTACCCTACCAACAATACAATGACAGCCAATAACAATAATTTATCCCATGTTAGCACGTTAATAAGCTGCGAACTAATTACGATGCGGTTGCGGTAAGGTTAATTATTACGTATATTTATTGTGTAACCTTTGAGTATTTATAGATAGTGACGCAAATATGTTAACAATACAGCTGATTTCGTAGAACGAGAGTACAAACTTTGTATCGTTTAACAAGAGGTAAATTCGGATAATAGAGTACCTACCAGTCAGAGTCATATAATAGGGAAAGTGAAAATTTAATGCTTCTTGTAAAAAAACCCATATGCAATGCAGAGGATGTATGGAGGCAGAAAAAACAGCCGCTCACGTTCTGATGAAATGCAACACAGTGCCAACACATTCGGCCTGGGCCATCTGATTAGACTGCAGGATATCTTCAGAGTTAGGGTCCACGTCCGAAAGCCTCGTCGTGGCGGACCCTGGTAACGTTGTGGGGAAACTTTTTCTGCGGGTGTGTGGCTTTTGATGTCAAGTCCCCTTGGCATACGAAGTCACATGCCATCGTCGAGGTGGGAAAGCAATCAACCACGGCTAGTTCCGGACGGCCCTTTTCATGGCCACGACTGTGCCCGAAGTCCCCCGGGTTCGGTCCGATGACTGCTGCCGGTGTCCTCGTCAGGAGGACCCGCCTGGTCGAGCGGCCGTCGGTGAAGCCGGCGGGTGTCGGCCGGCGGCCCACAGGGGCTGGCGTTAGTCGGTAGCCCCTGTGGGCTCCTGTCCACCAATTGGTGCATAAGGGGTCTCGGTGGAGTTTCGCTCACGTGCGCAGATCCCGAGCCGTCCCGCAATAGCGCACTGGAGGTCAGGTCGGGGAGGTTGTTTAGTGGGTATGGAGGGAACGCCTTTACCTCGAGTCCCACATATCCCATTTTGACCTCCCCGACAACACAAAAAAAGGGTATCGCAGTATTATAATCTAAATATACTCATTTTGGTATTACAAACTTAAGCTTTCTTAAAACTCTCAAGTATCTAATTACAAAGCGCACAATTATTCCCTATCAACAGAATAAAAACATTTTTATAATAGATATGTGTGAAGTTTCTTTTTGAAAAGTACATCGCTTGTTTAATTTTTAATATTATAAGGTGATTTATTAAATATTCTTACAGACATATAGTATGGGCTATGGTTAAGTATTTTAATTCTAGATTGTGGTAAGTATAATCTATTTTTGTGGCGCGTGTTTCTAGCATGCGTATCTTCAACCCTTTGAAAGATGGTCTTGTTCCTGTGTACAAACACAGAAATGTTTTTAATGTACAATGATGGCAACGATGCCAACTATTGTAGTAAGTACAATTAAAAAAGGTCACTTAAGTTAGCCAACCACTAATTAACGGACGCTATAAATTACTGTACTAAAATAAAGCGTTTCTGTGGCAATTAAAAAAATCAAAGAGAATATAAAACTTTGGCTTAATTTCTTGCTGAATTAGAAACATTTCCTCGTGCAGTCTGGACAGAACTAATTTGAATGCGGACAATAAAATGTGCCATTACGTTTTATAGATACAGAGCTCCCCATACTCGGACGAGGACATTTACGAAAAAAGTTAATGGTGCTTAAAGCCTGGACGCCGTCCTGTAATTACGAATTAAAAAGTTCGTCCGCCGGACCTCGCTTTTTTCTCATTTATTTGGATGTGAAGAAGATAATATTGCACCCCAAACCTATCATACTAAGCCCATTTCCACCCTTAGCTCTCGAAATACAAAGTTCAAATTTCGTCGTAACAGAATGCAATTACTTTAACGTTATCTTCTCATAGAGGACACGTTTGTACTTGTGTTTATTCAAAAGCAACAGAAAATTAACATTCAGGGACATTGCAAAGGTTTTGAAGTTTAAAAATGAATTGGCAGTATCAATTAGGGAAGGCGACCTATTGGAGTTTTTAATGTTATTGGAGTAGGTAACACAATTTCCTTTTATTACGAAAAGTCACCTACAGTCAAAATTCGTCATGGTTAAAAGTGGTTTTGATCGGTTGAAAACACTTTTAATTAATTATGTTTATCTTTCATTCTGTGACACAAATACCTATGTAATTTATTACTAAGCGAAGATTATCTTAGGTACTTACATTAGGGTTTATGAGTAGCCATTTCAAGTATTTGACTACATCTAAAAATCGTCTTCGCTTACTCATACAAACAATTCATTTCTCTACTGATTCAAAGTATTTGAAGTGTCTACGAATTTTCAGTAGCTTATGATTTTTCCCGGAATTATTTATATTGAAGCAATTTAAAATACCAAGTTATACTTTGCACATTTATGTAATTTGATATCTGCGAATTTGATATACCGACATGAACTGTCTTACGCTGGATTACTCATAAACATGCGATTACTATGTAACCATAGGATTTTTACATTGTATTGTATGGAAGAAATGTCAAAAACTGACGGTTAACTTTAATTTAATAGCTTGTTGTACGTGTTGGTGCCATCAAGTCTTGGAATGTCCACAATTTATTTTGCGTACTATTCTCCTAAGCTTGCTTTAGCGGCAACAAATGAGTAGGTCACATTGCTAATCACATTTATAAGCCTGTTTTGCAGATTCCAAGTAAGTTACCATTAGTGTCTATTTGACATAATCCATTCAAAACAGTCTATTTAATTTTAGATAATATGAGATAATAATTATCTTTTGTCTTCGCGAGTGTACTGTTATTTTAGATAAATATAGTGGAAAGTAATTGAACTAAATTTGATATTCATATTCATTTTCATTTATTGCCTTTCCACAATGTATGAAAGATATTATTAATAGGTACAGTTCGTTGTGGACCCTGTAAAGGCACAGCAAATTAGGAGAGAGGAGGAACTCCTTATGTATTCCAAAATTAACGTTAATTAAATCCTTAAAATTCATAGGTTTATGTATTATAGTTATTATCTATTATTATAATATAAATAATCTAATATATAAAATTCTCGTGTCGCGGTGTTTGTGGTTAAACTCCTCCGAAACGGCTTTCCCGATTCTCATGAAATTTTGTGTGCATATTGGGTAGGTCTGAGAATCGGACAACATCTATTTTTTATCCCCCTAAATGTTATTATGTGGCATTAAAAAATACATACAACCCTAAATTTTTACTTTTTTATCACTAACCCCTATTTTTTTATAGCCATTTTAGTAATTTAATCTTTTTTGTAGGGCAAAATAACGTTTGCCGGGTCAGCTAGTATTATATAATGTTTGTATGTAGGTATTTGTTTATTTAATTATGTTTTTCATGTTTATCATTTATTTTAGAGGTGGAGGAGAGGCATAGTGAGTTGTTATAGTACCCAACAAAATTTTAATACCTTAAAATACAAAAGAAAACGACAATTTACGGTTCTTTAGTGCCATTTACTTAGTTCAAATCTTATCCAATCTGACAAAGACAAACTTACCAAGATTAAACGTCTAGAGTCTCCTTTATTTGTCACGAGATGCTCTATCATTATAATTTATTAGTCTATCTCCGTAGTCTCGTTTTCATTTTGTAATAAAAAACCGCATGTGGCTGTATAAAATGAATTACAATGCGTAATAAAATGTGGTATTGTGAGAATCGCTGAGATTAGCGAGGGCTCGCATTATTGTAACAATATTATTTTGTTGTTTTACGACGAGAAAATAATAACAGTTCGTGGCATTTATGACTGAACAATAAAAGTATGAGGGGTGCAATCGTTCCCGGCTCACTGGCATCCATTCATAACGTCAAAGTTATACACATTAGAATTATACGTCGTCAGTATAAAAGTAATAAGTTTTAATACGTCCTTAATATTGTGCTTTGAAAAGAAATAAAGCGGACTTCAAACGAAAGGGGTTGGAATGAATGAAAGATTTTATTTCGAAGAGACAACCGAAACTTGTTTGCGCGTTTGTTTTGTATGTTTTATTCGTGTTTTATGGTTGCTTAGAGCATTTATCGTAGTATTGTGTAAACATTATATTAAATATTATGCGTGAGAATTTAACTGGTCGAACAATAAAATTAGTTTTACCGTGTCGACTAGTTATATTTCATTGACTTTTTTCTTGAAATTGTGCCACCAAGTTAACAAGTAATACCTATAAAGAATGTCTAGAAGTAGTTACTACACACATCAAAAGTGTCTAGGGATCAACATATATTTTTGCAATAACTTTTCTCCTGATTGATATTAATTAAAATTTTCTTTAAGGATTCATCAAATAAAGTGTTTTCGTTTGTCACAGTAACGATAAACCAAGTCACCTTTGCATTAATAAAGAAATTTGCCATTTTCCTAATAAAGGGAGTTTTGACATTTGAACCACTAACACAAAAGTTCGAAAAAAAGACTGAAATAACAGTTTTCTCTAAAATTTTATTGGGTAACTTAAACAATTAATAATCCGTATTTCTACCGCGAACACTAACAACACAAGAACATCGGTTTGGCATACTCAAAATGAGTTCATCCAAATCACGCTGTGGAATGGCCGCCCATGTTCGTTGCAACAACAAAAAAAGGTCTTCTTGCGACTGGATACCCTCCATATTCGGCAGAGCTCTTCTCTGTAGCATATCCCATGCATGCTCAATCGGGTTCAAGTCTGGCGACTGAGCAGGCCAGGGCAGGACATTGATGTTAGCTGCGGCGAGAGTCTGTCTTACAACTCTTGCGGTGTGCGGTCGTGCATTATCATGCATTAACTGAAATAAGGGACCGATTTGCACTTGTAGAGGAACGATGACGTCTGATACAATCGTCTCAGCATAAATTTGAGCGTTGAGGTTGCCTCTGATCCAAATCAACTCAGTTCTTCCGCCGATCCAAATACCCGCCCATACCATGATGGTTCCACCACTATAAGGATGGACTTCCTGGCAGGATTTTAATCGCTGTTGGCGTCCAGGGGTTCTCCAGTGTCGTATACGTCTTGTATCCGGTCTCATACCAAAACGAGACTCATCAGAAAAGCACACGAAACGCCATTGTTCTTCTGCCCAATTTCTGTGTTCAAGAGCCCATTGATATCGAATCCTACGATTGTGCATTGCTATAGGTGGTACCCGTAGCGGTCTTCGGGAATGAAGGTTCACTTCATGCAAGCGGTTTCTGACTGTTTGGTCGCTAATTAAGTTCCCTGAAGAGTGATGAAGCCTCACGGCTAACATCATGGCGGTTATTGTTGGAGCTCTTCGAGTTAAGATTTGAATGTATCGGTCTTGTCTCCGTGTGGTGCAGCGATACCGTCCTCCATGGCGCTCAGCCACGGTACCAGTGCTTCGGTATCGTGTCCAAAGTCGACTGATAACACTCTGACTTGTATTCAGAGCTAAAGCCACAGTACGTTGCCGGGAACCAGCTTCTATCATTCCCACGGCTCTGAGCATTTCTTCCCTGCTTAAATGACGTCGCCGCTCCATAATAACGTTGGTTTTAATCAGTAGTAGGGAAACAGTAGCACTAATAATGTCTTCAATGCGTTGTATGTTTTTATAGGGAAAATATTGACAGCTGATTTTCATCTTTTACTCGAATTTGATTCACAGTTCCTGATTCAAATTATGAAATGCACCAAAAAGGATCCATATAAATTTATAAAATCATAAATTTATTACAAAGCCACATCTCAATCTCAAGAAATCCGCATAAAAATGCTTGATCCCTAGACACTTTTGATGTGTGTAGTTATTGATACCAAAAAAATCTAAAAGAACAATTGTATTTTTGTCACCTGACGCCATCAATATGTACGTAACCTTTTGGGCATGTGTTTCAAAAAACGGTGTATTTTGGTAAATTTCAATAAGATGTGATTTTACAAATACATAAGTAAAATTCTGTCTTGATATTTAATATTTATATAATTTACTTGCATAATTAAGTGCCATTGTTTAGTTCAATATCAAAATTTCTCTGGGAGGTTATTTACTTAGAAATAGTTTTAACCTGACTATTTAAGAAACAATCTGAACTTTTGACCGTAGTTAAATGATTTCGCAAAAATCTTCACCTTACTGCGAACTAATTAAATTGGCTAAACTTAGTTTCACCCAAACTGTAACAAAGAAACGACAAAATACAATTACCACAGTTTCAAGTTGAAGTCTAGACAAGGATATAGTTGTAAGGTTTGCCGATTGCTCTCCAGAAACTTCCACAAGTTCTTTACTATTTAAATATTTCCTTGAAATTAATTTAATTGAGAAGGAGAATGTTCTTAAATGGTATCACTTAAAATACTATGAAAAAATTTAGCATTTAAGAAAAGACTAGTATAATATTACAATGAAGTTGAGGCAGCAAATTTTCAAAAGTAAGTAGACACCTATTTGTTTTAGATTTGTATACTGATAAAAAAAATATACTACGAGATGGCAAACAAACTTGCAGCCCACCTGGTGTTAAGTGGTTGCCGTCACCTATCAATATTAAGGGTAAATCACTTAACATTGCAAGTGCGTCGCCATGCTGGGGACTAAGACGATATGTCTACCATGTCCAGTAATTACACTGGCTACCTTTCCCTTCAATCCGAAATACAGCGAACTGCTTCACGGCAGAAATAAGAAAGGCGGTGGTACCTACCCAGACGACCATACATATGGGTCTACCACCTAATAATAATTTTTTGCTCTATATTTTTGCCAAAAGAACGGCCTGCCTGATAGCTACATAAACAGTTACTGCAGCCTATAGACGTTTGCAAAACAGACGTGTTTCCATTAAATAAAACTTTATCAACCTTATTAATAAGGGGTTAACCGACAGAAACATGACACTTAGAGAATGTAGTGTTATTTGTTCTAAAGTTTGAATCAACCTTCGACAGGGGACAACAGGGGATACTGATGTAAGCAAATAGCTTGCTCGTCAAGATAAAAAAGCATGTCTTTGGTTTTGAATGGACATGCCTTCGTCATACAAATATTTAGGTCATACAAAGATTGGAATCGGGTGAATATCTAAGCTACGATGCAAATTATATTGTATCAATTTGCAATATTACCAAGACAATTTATTGTACTGTCTTGATAATATTGTCTGCATCGTTACTTTGATATCCTGACCCGATTTCAAAAACGATAACTTTTTCATTTAAGTCGATTTTGATAGACTGAAATTGTCAAACCTTTTACACCACTACCAATTTGATACATTCCATTTTTGATATTTGTTCAAATTGAAGTTTATTTAATTTAAATTATTCGTTGATCAACAAAGTGATCGAAATTTATTTTTCCGATGTCAATGCCACCAAATAAACAAAATTCTTAGTCCACCAGACACCTGACTATCGGGCAATAAAAAAACCCGCCTTATCAGAGTCATTCCACTTCATTCGTAATTCCAGCAAAACAAAGGGGGCAGTCAGCTATTGGGAGATCAATGGTGGCCGAAGGCTTCACAGCTTACTGCGCTGTAAATTTGCCGATATCGGAAAGCCTGAAGCGAGGACTGCCCGCATGTGAACATTAGGGTTATATTTCTTTAGGAATTTAAGCACGACCTGCGCTGCGGGCCTCCTTGCTACTAAGTTTTTATGTTTCTTTCGATTGAAATTAATAATTATTAGGTCGGTTTCACAGGTTTCGATTTGAAGAGTAATTGACGGTTTTGCAAGGACTATTTGTCAAATATACGGTAATGGGAACTTGGCATCTGTTAAACTGACCCTGAGTATTGTTGTGCTACTTTAGGCAAATCTGTGTTTTAATATTAAGGATTGTAAGTTTGTGTTCTCGTAATTTTTCAAGTAATAGGTTAGAGCCAGCTTCCACTACCACGCTACTAGCTCCGTGCCTTAGCATAAATTGTAGCTAGGTATTTCAAAATAGACCGTAACATTTAGGAATTAAACTAAGGAAGTACAAAGCTGTATCCTTTGAAACAGTTTAACAGTCCATTTTTTTTGCTTGCTAAAGTGTGTAAAGGTTGATTATCACTCCCAGTGTGCAGGCAATGCACAATCCGAACGACGATCTGGTAAAGGTTGCGGGAAGCTGTTGGATACGGGCAGTGCAGGCAGGAGCGATCGGGTGGGAGATCCTTGCGGAAAGTCCGTGTCCAACAGTGGGCGTCTCTCGGCCAAAATGATGATGATGAATGCACAATACATGTATTTGTATTATGAGAGTTTTTAATACAATAATATTGGACTGGTCGTCAATCGTGCTAGTTAAAGAATCCAGGATTTCTTTATGGCTATTTAATTCTGACTTAAGAGAATACTACAATTTAGTTTATATCTGTCAAAGATATATGTATTTCAGCGGAAAAATCTCTTCATCTTTTTTACTTTATATGGCGTTCGAACAAGAAGGAATTTAAATTCATTTGTTGTGAGAATACCAGCCAAGAGCACTGTCATAACGGAAGCACTTTGTGTGAAACTTGTTAGGCTAAGGAGATTCGACACCTACCTCACTTCTCTCGGCGTTATACATCTCTCCAATTGTGTTAATTAGTTACTATACTCACCGATATAAACTCTATGATATAATACGGTCAGCATAAGAAGTTGATTAACACTTTAGACCATGTCATAGCAACGCCAGTTCTTGTCCAGTAATGTTTGCTACAATCATGTATGAATGATTATTATGAAAACGTTATCTAATACTGATGCTGACTGTACATAACTACGGTCTTTTTGTAAGCTAGAAATAACTTGTATCTAGTAATCTCAATTGAAGTAGTGAATAAATCATATTGCTGCTATTAGGAGAATATTAACTATCCCTCCATTACAAAGTAAAAGCATTGAAACCAGACACAAGCAGAAATTTCGTTTAGCTCAGCTTTGCTTTTGAATACCTGCGCCCAATAACTCTGCTGTCCAAAAAAATGGAATGCCAAAGGATTTTCGTAGTAAGTAAACCTGAAAAAGAGGAGTGTTTTCACATGTCCGCCTTCCACATACCCGTACATTTTTAAAGCATTTTTGGTGCACGAGTGCTGCTAATAAACAGATTTCTTAACTTTAGTCATTCGACTTTTCCAACCAGATGAGATAAAGATTTTAAACAAACTTTAAAATGACAATATATGATGAATTATTGATTGCTGTGCACTTGCAGGGTTCATGTGCCTTTAAAAATGTAACATCTGAATGTACAACATGAAAATGCAATAAAGAATACTGAATATAATAATTCTTTAATGAAAAATAAGCAAAACATTATTTGTAAAGAAATAAAGTTGACAGACACACATACACTTACAATTAATTCGACCTGTATGTATCTGAGGGTACGGCAGTGTCACGCCAAGATGAGCCAACAAGCAAGGGTACTTCCTACATTTTCTCGAAGTGCTTCGTCGTTTTTTTAACCCTCATAACTTGGGCTTGGATTATACCAGATAAACAAAATTTTTGGGATATGATGTCAATAATAGATTTATTAAGCATATAAAGTTTCAATTGCATAGCTTTTACACTTTAGATTTTATTGATATCTAAAATTAAACCGACTTCAAAGCTGAAAAAGGAAATAAAAGATTTGAATGAATTAATAAATTTATTTGACCGTCAGTCGGTGACGAAATGGAAACCCCATTTCGTCACCGACTGACTGATGATCATGAAAATTCTTAGGGTAGGTACCACAGAGAAGGTAATCACTACGTTTTAGTAGGTACTTGAAATTGACAGATTAACTTTGATTGTTTGTACTTTTTGTGTCAAATAAATTTATTAATTCATTCAAAACTTTTATTTCCTTTTTCAGCTTTGAAGTCGGTTTAATTTTTTAAATATTTTTTATGTACTGGCTTAATAGCATTATAGACGCTTGCATTATTAAAGTGTCTTTAAACATATACTAGTATATTATTATTTTTATCTGTGCTTATCGCAAGAAACTCAACAATACGCAGGGCAGTACTATTTGACTTTAGTCTTTTGTGTGGGGTATGGTCGCTCCAAATTATCATAGCCTCAATTCTTTTTAAATATTTTTAGGATTTGAATTAAGTCGTTAACTTTGGAAGAAAATGTAATTTAAAAATTATTCAATCAACACAAAATTTACCAGACATTTTGGATTAAAAATTTCCAGTAAATATCATCTCCCTTTGCCTGGTTTATCGGCAGAGCTAATAAGGCTTTTCTGTAAGCATATTTGACAATGAAAAGATTTAATATAAAGCGCCGTTATAAATTTCGTGTGTTGAAGTTTTTACTCACGGGCTTTGCGTGATTTTATAATATCCATATTTTGTGGTATTACAATACGTAGATATTAAGACAAGGCTTATTAGGTTTTACTTTCATTTTTCTTTTGTTATGTAAATTTTAACTTATTTTTATGGTAAGGCGTAGTGGTCTTAACCTTGCAGAAGACCATAAGGTGACAATAATAGCTGGCAACCTTGCTCATAGTGATCGGAGCCTACCGGACTATAGCATACTCATAAAACACACAGAAAACGAAAAAATTATTGATTGTCCTTTACAATAACTATGCTTCTTTTTCCCACGTGAATATTTAAATAATTGAATTGTCTACATCATCATCATCCTCAGCCCGTTATCGCCCACTGCTGAGCATAGGCCTTTCGAGCACTCCACCTGTCCCAATCCTGTGCCAACCTTATCCAGGCGTGACCAGCGACCTTCCGAATGTCATCAACCCTTCGTGCTGGCGGACGTCCGACGCTTCTTTATTGTGTAATAGGCCACCAATCTGTCATTGTTTTAGTCCTTCTGCTATTACTCTGCCTGGCAACATGTCCGGCCCAGTTCCATTTTAGAGAGATAATGGCTTTTCCTATGTCCCTCACCTTTGTGCGATGACGGATTTCAATATTGCTCACACGGTCTTGTAATTTGATGCCGAGCATGGCTCGCTCTATGGCTTTCTGAGCAACTTCGATCTTGAGCACAACTGCACAAGCCCGTTCGTTAGCGTCCATCCTTATTCGTGAGCGTCCATATCTCGGCACTTTAAGTCATGGTGGGCAAGACAATTTGATTATAAAGGCGAATCTTCAAGCATTGTGGAACGTCAGAGCTATGACATATAAGTACCGATTTTGAAGAATCTTTCAACCTCAGTCCCATTTGAATTTGATCGACATCTAACGAGTAGTTTTTGAGTTATTCCTAATAATCCCTATTTAATTGACATCGATGATATCGTAATAGCTCTATTCCTTGTTTGTTTAAAAGACCTCGAGATAATTTCCTGAAAATTTCTGTACTTAAAACACTAAAAAGCAAAAAATTAACTACCTTAAAATAAAAAAAAACCGCCTTCAAAATTAAAATTTTGTTTATAAAAATCTAAACGTTTTTTTGAGGTCGGTGCCAACCTCAATATTTGGAATAAGCGTTGTCACTTCTATCTGGGACTGACTTTAAAAAAATACTTAGATTCATATAAACAAATTTTTTATTTCTCCGTTTTTAGTTTTGGAAGACGATTTTTTGTTATTTTACAATTTAATAACGATGTGATAATTTATTAAAAATCAGATTCAATGAAGAATGCAGTCTGTTTCCGATCGTTTAGAGTTAGCAGGATAAAAATCTGAACAATGCTTCCAATATTATGATCTTTATTATATGATTCATAACTCATAACTTTAATAAGGTTAACAATGTGGTGTTATTGTAAGTAGCTCATAACCATCAGAAAGAACAAATGACAGTTTTCCATCAGAGAATGCAGTTATATTATTAAACCGTTCTAGTTTTCATGTAAAGAATGCCGCTTTTTGGTTCATTTGTAAAACCTACTTTGCACCTCTGTATTAAACCGGTTGCATTTGAAATAATCTAAAAAATTAAGTCAAGTCTATTGAAAATAAAAAATCTTTTGTTCATAAAATACAGAGTTTGAAGTATCGATGCGAACAACTCGGGTGCTCAATCTCGAACTTCCAAAAGCAACTACCATAAACAAGAGAATTTTAAGCAACCGTCGGGGAAGTTATAAAAAATATTCCCAGCTAGTTCTCAGACTTATCCCGGGTTTTATTCTCAAATAAAACAGAAACAAACTGTAGAGTAACTTCAATTCTGTGATCTCAGGGCGTTGAACCCACGTGTCGCGAACAAAGAGTCCACCTGATTAGGCTTTACTGTCTGCTTATCAGATGTTACACCTGGACAGTTCTGACACGCGATGTTGCCAGCTTTAACGGTAGAATAACTACTGAAAATAGAAAAAGAACGTGTCCAACGAAGTTGTTTACAAAAAGAGGTTTTAGTTCGCTGCTATCAGATCTTCATGCTCAACTGCACGAAATTAAAAGTGGATTAGTACGTGCTTTGGGGTTTATTACAAGCTTTTTGTGTCTAACTAACTGGTACATATCAGTGCAATCTAGATGTCTTCGTGAATGTTACTGTAATGAAATCAAGATTCATATTTTACATAAAAAATAAGCATTGGAAAACAGTAAGCATAAATTGTGGTGAACGTGTTTATTGTTAGTTGTCGATTATTGTCAGTGTTGCGAGCGTCTATAGGCCAATGTGACTGCTTACTACCAGGCCATATGCTTTTCTGCCAACAAAATACCAAAAAATACTATAACTGAGTCTCGATAATTTTTCCTAGTATAGCTTGGCTTAAAATCAGCCATCTGGATAACGAAAGGTCACCGTTACTAGACAGGATTTTAGTCTTTTTCTTTATTTCTATATTTTTTTCACTTTGTCATGACCTTAATATTAAAAATAGTTTTGAAAATGTACTTTTTTAACTTTGACAAGGAAGTGGTTGGTCATCTTACCTGAGGTGATAGAGCTTCCCCAGAATCCTAAAACCCTGAATGACAGGCTACCTTATCAAAAGCTCTCAGAACTCAATAATATTTGATATAACATAGGTGTATGAGTTTCTCCCGAGTTCTTGTTTAAAAACACGCGTTGAGAGACTCCATTTTTAACCAAAATATTTTTGTACATATAATTAAATTTTCACTTGACATTGGCAAAATGTATAATCTTTAAGATTTGCGAATGCCAATAATTGAGAACATATAGATAGAACATAGGTGTGTCATATTTGGTAGAGAAAAGGGTTAAATTTGACAGCGCGTTGCAAGTTTTTTGGCGACCCCTTACCATCAAGTAGCAAATGTACTTACCACAATTATTCAAAAAACAAGTGTTGGTCATCTTTAATTAAAACATTCTCCTCGTGCACAAATCACTGCGCACTGAATTAGTTCGAATTAGAATTATTTAATTGATAATCAACCCGTTTCCGATCTCCAGAGAAACATATTTTTGTGCTTGGTTTTGTTGGAATTAGTTTTACTGAGTCCTCCTGATTAGCTATAGATCATCATCTTATCACCTTCTACTGCCACAATAACAATGTAAACAGCATTGTGCTCCGAAAGCTAATGATAACGTAGCCAGTCCCTTAATCGGTGTTAGCTGCCAACCTTTAGTCTTTTCATCAACTAGCTTCTGCCCGCGACTTCGTCCGCGTGGATATTTTACCACAATTTTTACAAATATCCTTTCTTAGCGGATGCCTACGTCATAACATCTACATGCATGCCATATTTCAGCCCGATCCGTCCAGTGATTTGGGCTGTGCGTTAATAGATCACTATGTCAGTCAGTCAGTCACCTTTGAGTTATACATATACAGGATGTAAAAGACATGAACAGTCAAACGAGAACCATGTATTCTACTCACCATCATAACATTTTTTTTCTTTTAGAATATACCTGGGAAATTGATAGTTACGATTTTATTGAAGGTCAAAGTCATAATATTTTTTTTCATTTTTTTATGAAAACGTATTCTATACGTTATTTCTTAATTATTGTCCAAAGAAACATTATAATTTTTTTTAGTATTTCATAACAAAAAATGGCTTCAAAACGTTAGCGTTCAATGTAGCTCACTCGATGCGCACGGACACTAACGAACGGGGTCGCCGTCTGGCAAAATTATCGCGGTTTTGCGAGTTGCGTGCGAGTTGAGCCCTTTACATTGCGCGGTACAATTTGCAATTTTTTTTTAACACCAAAAAATAAAAATCATTTCCCAGCAATATTTTTTTGAAATATGTCTTAATTTGATGTACAGAATAAATGGTTCTTGTTTGACTGTTCATGTCATTTACACCCAGTATATTTAGATTACCATCAGTTGACATTAAGTCGGACCGACAGTTTTACCGTTGGCCGACTGTTGGGTCTCTGCCGATAAGTCTATAACAGTTGGCTTCTGTATTTATTTGGCCCTTTGTTTTTAAACAAGCCCCCTCTTTTTTTGTTAACGAGGAGGTCAAATGCATTTACGCATCGTCAATGCGGGGTGATGCTAACCGCAGGGGTTATGTGGGACTCGAGGTAAAGGCGTTCCCTCTATACCCACTAAACATCCTCCCCGGCCTGACCTCCAGAGCGCTATTACGGGACGACTCGGGATCTGCGCACGTGAGCGCAACTACACCGAGACCGTCCCAACGCTGCACCAATTGGCCAGCAGTCACTCCTCCGCCGACGGCTGCTCGACCTGGCGCGTCCTCCTGACGAGGACACCGGGAGCAGCCATCGGACCGCACCCTTCGGGCGCGGTCGTGGGCCTGAAAAGGGCCGTCCGGAACTAGCAGTGGTGGGAAAACAAAAACAACTCGACTATGGCATATGACTTCGAATGCCAAGGGGACACACTTGACATTAAAATCCACACACCCGCCGAGAAAGTTTCCCCATCACGGTACCAGGGTCCGCCACGATGAGGCTTCCGGACGTGGACCTCAAATAAACCCTCCCTGAGTCGCCAAATTAATGCTGATTACCAGGCAGGATGTATGCTCTGTCAACCATTTGGCATAAAAAAATGTAAGCAAATTATCCTTAAAATATCTTTTATTTTGAATTACATACAGTCTAGCAAATATTTAACTTTCAGTATTTTATGAAACATGTTCCACCACAGGTATTCTGTCAAATTGCAGGTATTTCTGCACTGGTAACACTGCATTGTCATTGCATTTGGCTTTTACTGCCGGCACAAGGGACGAATACAAATTGTTTTAGAGAAATCGTAAAATTCTAACAGACATTTGTGCCTTAAATAGATATTACTTTTCTGAAGTTCCAAGACAGATGAAATATCACAGTTTCGAAGTGTCTCCTCCAAATTAATAAAACATATATTAAATATCAAAGTTTTCATTAATTTATCCTATTGTTAAAACCATTTACTAAAATATATATTATAATCATGTCAATGAAGAATTTTAGATCTTCATCTAAATTAATTCAAATAATAATTGCCAATTTATTTTTATTCAACTCGTGTATAAATTCAACATTGTAACTAAATTTTTTTATTTTTCACAGTGTTTTTAAGTATTTTTACCCGTGTAAATATCGGCAACACAAATTAAACACCTTCAAAGAATTTTCTGTTTATTTTTTATATTATTTAATTTCGCTTGCTTCGTTCGCGTCAATCTCAGTATTGTTTTACTAAGACTGTGATAAACACATTTCTTTTCTAAGCGCGTTACCAACACAGGTCTAGCAAAACACCTACACCGAATCCATCACGTGAAATCCGAAGATGGACTCGCATATCCTTTTAAAAGTTCCTCAAAGGCTTCTGATTGGTATCAACGTGCGTGAACTTAATCCGTCGAGCGAATCGGAAAAAATCCCTGCTACTATTACTCTTTTGAAAGCGTTCCGCTGTATTTTTGTTGAGCTAAAAACTTTCGCAATACCAGCCCAGCTCAAGTTTAAACTCCAACGGAGAGAGGGATACGGCGATCATCTCGCTTCGTCTAATAAAAGGCTCGCGTTTGTGAAATATGTTCTCACTGCATAAACTTTATGACTTTAGTTTAGCTCCTAGAGACGCGGGAATTTCGTCAGTTGCGAGATTTTCTTTATGTGACGCTAGTGATGCTCTAATCAAGGTCATTGGATGGAGTTTAACTTAACTTGTATTTTATGGAGCGATAATGATACAATAATATTTTGTCTCGCTAACAATCAAGCATGTAGATACGAGTGATTGGAAAAAGCTAGACTATGTCATCGTGTGTGTGTTTTAAATAGAATTCAAGCATAATATGAATTCCGCTAACAGTCAGCTACACGTTGACATTTGCAGATGTTTTTGTATATTAATTAGATTATGAAATCTTCATTAGAAGAATAAATAAATAAATCATAAAACCTGTTGAAGATCGTGGTATAATCCACATTAACTGGTAGCTGGCCACTAAACATCATGTTTGTATAATGTTCTTTTTATAGTTGACAATGTTAATTTGGTATCCATGTAAACAAGCTGTGTAAAATATACCTCTGAAGAACTTCTGGCGTTTCAGGTTATGGGCCCAGGACTTGCCTAGTTTTTTAATTAAATAACTCCTATTTATTTTTCAAGATCATGGCGTTTCAAAACCAGCATCAATCTCAATTTTTATATTATAAGCACAACATGAAAAATAAATTATTAGATAGGAAAAACTCATCGATAAAAACTCTACACGCACAATAAAAGTTAAACGGTGTCACATTAAATCAGCAATTACGCGAATTTATGTTCAATTCGGTAACGTTACGCAAATTTTATCGAAACCAATTTCGATAGTGCGCCGTTACTTTAGCGAGATGGAACGAACAAAGACTATAATTTTTCGATTGTATCATTTCCATAATTCGGCTTATATTTTCCTCGCTATATGTCAACGGTGTCCCCGCCTCTAGCGATATTATAATTTCGAGTCATTTAATCTGTGTTCGCGATTGAATATTTGCATTTCCTTGATTTATGATGGTGCAATAATAGGTATAATATCTACAAAGTTCTGCTTTGACGGTTTTTTGTTAAAATATTGAGTAATAATCCTTTCTATATACGAAATAATATTTTATGGAAATATATTTTTTTAAAAGTATAATATTCTGTCGTAACCATGTTAATAAACAAGTTTAATTTTTTAAAATGGGCGTGGATGGCCTAATCCGAAAACAAATGACTCTCGGGCCAGATTTTGATGGTAACTAAAACTGCATCATAGGATTTTTGGAACACATTACAGAATACTTTTGTCTAATACCGTTTAATGACATAACCCTTGAATAACTTATTTGAAGTCGTATTTCCGATGGTGAAGGCATTCAAATCCCCTAAGGTTCTAGAAAAAAGATTCCTCTAAGGTTGTTCGCAGGGAGCGGGTATCAATCAAAATAAGAATATGGTGATCACGTGTGTGGCAAGTACTAACAAACGTAGTCATCGTTAATATCGATCGACCTTACTTGATGGTAAGGTAAGTGACGACAAGGCCGATATGGAATTGAGATTCACCTGGAGCCTTCGAACACAGGGCGACTGAATATCTTGTCATTAATTGTCGGAGGCTGATATCATTATGGCGACAGACTTTGATAAGACCGCCGCACCGCACCGCTCGCCATCGGCAGGGTATTCATCCTCACCCATTGGAACCGAGTTGGTCACGTACTGTGCGTTTCAGAAGAAATTTTCTTCCGTGTACGCTTTGGTTGTGGAACGAACTCCCTGTCGAGGTTTTCCCTAAGGACTACAACATGGGTGTCTTCAAGAAAGGTGTGAAAAAGTTTTTGATAGTTCGCAATGCTCGTGTGATACCCCTGGTATTGCAAGTGTCCATAGGCCGCGGTGATCGCTTACCATCAGGCGGATCGTATGCTTGTTTGCCAGCAACGTGGTATAAAAAAATAAGATAACAGTAGCTAGCCAGGCGGTCTTGAAAAAATCCTAACACTAACCAACCCCTGTGCATTGAATCCGGGTCCTCTAATTCTGAAGGCCCACAGACGGCAGCTATTTATTTATTTTTACTTTTATTTTATTTATTTATTGTGAATTAAAACGTTAAAATAACAATTACATTAATTAACACAATTACAAGAAAAATAAAAATACAAAAACATTCATACAATCTTCTCGCAGTACTTCAAACATTCTAACAATATCTTTTCCCATCCATCATCAAACACATCACATTCAGGATTAGAGTCCAGAAGAGCATTAAGCGATGTGAGCGAACGTGGTATGGGAGAAAAGAAGATGTAAAGATGTACGTACATCTATAGCACGATACATCTCGGTACATCTTTCTATATAAAACTTCAGCAGACAAAACACGACAGCTATAATATATATTTTTACATCTTCGTACCGAGCGGTACGAAAATACTTACATCCTGATACATCCCAATACATTTCCATATTACGTTACATCTCTCTCGAACAGAGTGTTAAAAAAATTCAATAAAACAATGTTTACGGAGGAAATTTTTCATTGATAGACAACAAATTAAGAACGATGTAGTTCGTTGGTGAGAGACAATTAAAAATACAGTCGGAAAGAGCGTCGATCGAGACGCATTGTAATGGAATGTAGAAAAAGATACATTACATTACCTGCTGTGTGTGTGGTCCTTTAAGGTAATGTAAAGCTATACATAGCAGGATGTAATGTATGATAATATACCTTATAGCTGCCGTCTGTGGACTTCTTAATTCTGGTGGGCGAAACACTAGACCATGGAAGCGGTTAATGTAATTGTTCTTTATGACCTTAAGAGTTGCTTGAAGTTATACTCTTGAAGGAGTCGTTTTTCGACGTTTTCGAGGATGACTCCCTAATGAGCTGCGCTACACGTCGCCGACCTTACGTGTGCCTTAGTGTTTAAGTTATATAATTTGGTATATATGTTAGTTTTAAGGTATTTATCTATAAGCCCTTTGTTTGTTTTAACATCTCTGTAAGCATTGTGTTGCCTGAAATAAATGTTTTTTCTTATTATTATTATTATACTCCATGCTGAATCCTACCCATAACATCCTACCCATAAAGCACTACAAAGAGGTAGTATTTAAATGCAGTCTAATATTTATTTTCAACACAGACAGAAAACTCACAAATAAATTACAATACAACAAGTTGACAGGCCCTGAGTCAATGGCGTAGTCGAACCAAAGAAGGGTCTACAAAATATCAGAACGGAGTCATTACTCATTTCCAGAACGTCGGTGATTCCAGTAAAATTTCCAATTCCAGTGATGATTGCGATTTAAGTATTTCCCGTATCATTTGTTTCGCAGATGCCAATATCGAGTTTTTTATTTTCCTAAATTGCTTCCCTTTGTGCCGCTCCCTATGGAGCACGTGTGCTTACAACGATTTGTTTTTGAGGATTGACATTTATTTGTTTCTGGCTCACGGCGAAATTGCTCATTTTCTTCGTGCATCGCTCTCGGATACGTTAAGTACTCAGCTTAAGACGTGTATGCCTGCAGCGATTCGATTTCACATGAAAATTTTTATTTACTTGCGAGCAATATATTCTTGGTTAAATTAAAAGAAAAATTAGTTGTTGAAACATGTTTTTTATTTTACTAAATAAAATAAAAGATTATGGTCATAGTCATTTGATTATATTGGATGTTATATTTATTCATCATCATCTAAATTTATTTGAATTTTTTTATATTTTGCAATGAGTTTTAGAATAGCTTGATTCCATAGCGTCATGCAATGGGTATGGGGTAATCTAGGTTGATAAAGGTTTTAAGCCAAGGCAATGGCAATTTTTTATATACTCTTTATTGCATATAAAAAAATTCACATATATTTCACAAAAACATAGTTTGAAAGGGCGAACTTATCTCTAGAAGAGATCCTCCCATGAATGTGTATTATAACGTTAATAAAGTATGGAATAATTTTATTTTTGCGTTTACAAACGCGTAAATATAATACTAGAAAAATGCACTGAAAAAAATCGACTTGCCCCCGCGTCCCGCCTGAGGCAAGTCGATTTTTTTCAGTGCATTTTTCTAGTTAATAAAGTAGTCAGCATAAATGCAAAATAAAGCAATGTGTATATCAGCGTGTTGTTTGCAGGCTTTGCAAATTTATATTTAAATTGATTTATGATTAGGGCAGTTTTAATATAAAAATACGCCTTAAAAGTAGACAATTATAGAAAAAATACATGAAAGATATTTTTCCAAATTATTCCTGTAAAACTAATGGATGAGGGTCATAAATGCTAACCGGGGTGTTTCTTTCAAATATAATTTGAAATTAATTATTGCCAATACGCAAATACCAATGACCCATGTGATGTCGGCAGAGTAGAATAGCATCGTCCCAAATCCTCCGATGGGTATCGTAGAAGGCGACTAATGGATCACCAAATGGGTATTGATCACCTAATACTCCGTCCGCAACTGCCTAAACCTCCTTCGATGACAAGGAGAGGCCATGTGTCCATACAGTGGGTCAAATTATAAACACTGAGGTGATTACCAATGCAATATGTCAACTATTTCGTTTGCTTGTGGTTACTTTAAAACATTTGATTTCAAAGGAACATTTTTCTTTGATTTTTTTTTACCGGTACACCGCATGATCTCTCAAATCTAATTCAAAAGACGTAACAAAAAAGAGTATCCATGCAAAAACAAATTCATGTTTGATTGCGTACGTATGAAAGTATTTTATATCCGGAGCTTTTAACAAGCAGAAACTCTCATGTCGCCGACCATGCAAAACGTCATTCATTACGTACTGGCTGACAATAAATAGATTATATGTTACTTAGGGATGTAAGTGTCCGGATTTTTCGTATCCGTGTATCCGTTAAGGAATGACAGATAAAGGAAATATTACTTAAATTATTTGCCAGCATATGTGTTCCGTATTTTCTCTCTTCTTTCTTTATTACCAAGTACCCTTGAAGAGTCTTTAAAAAGTACAAGGTGCTTGCAAGTCATAAATATGGGGTCTTAATTCATCGTATTTAGACACTGCTTTCGCACACCATTTATTAATTAAATAAAAGTCTCTTTATTAGTAAACTCAATTTCGTATAAATAAACTAAGTTAATTAATTATTAATCACTTAATGTAGCTTAGCTGGCAATGGTAGTGTGAGTAATAATTAACAGAATTAAAATCTTTAAATTTGTAGATATTTACATACACACACACAACATTCTGCAAAATTTACTCCGATTTAAATTTCAATTAAGCAATTAGAAATTTGTTATTTAAAAAAGGGATATAGGTTTAAGTTTAGAGTCATAACGGATTATGACTCTAAACTTAAACGTATCCCTTTAAAAAATAGAAAAAAATATCATATTCCTTACTTTTTATTTATCCGCCTATTTATTTAATCGCCTTTTTGGCCCAGTTTCCACCCTTGGTATCATTTAATTTGTCATGAGATGAAGGCTTAGCACTTTTACATCCTAAAAAAACTTACTCTTAATCTGTACAAACGGATATTTTCAACACATCACTACACATGTCACAAAAAGTGCGCACCAAACAATTTTTTCCTGTCCCCGTTTTGGCCGTAACACAATAATCAAAGGAATATGAGGGTTGGATCAAACATCCACACGTGGAAAAGAAAAAGATTTAAGAATTGGGGTTACGGTATCACGAGGGATAAGGGAATCTTAACTGCCTTTATACATATTTGTCACTTGTTTTTTTGGATGAGTTGTCTCGGGATTTCCCTTTAGTGAATTAAAATGAAAATGTATGGATTTTGTTCGAAAAAAAGGATAAAAGAATTATTCGGTACATATAACAATAAAAAAAAAACAATGAAAGGTATTTAAAAATGTTAAGGTCCGTTAGAAATTATTATCGAATGTTCAGATCAGAGCACAAAAAAACCCTGTCGTCCATCATGGTAACTAGTTTTCATAACCAGTTATGAAAATGGTATTTTTCTTCTTTCTTTCATAACCAGTTATTAAATAAGATTAGACCATTTTCGTAATCGTCTTTTATAGCCAGCTACGAATATGGATTGTTCCTTCCTTTTTCATTACTGTTATTACATAAGAAATTTTAATTTTGTTTATAATTTTTGTTTTATTTATGAAAGAAGCTTTTGTTAAAGACCTTCCTAATCTCACCTATGGAAATACCTAGGTAATATTTTTTAAATTTTTATAAAAAATATTACCTAGTTAAAGCTAGTCCTGGACTTTCCCAGGGCGGGCATTACTTACACTAACGGTCAGTTTCTGTATTCTATCCGCAGATAAAAGTAAGCTGCCTGCTTATCAATCATTTTTAAAATGATTAGAATAAAATTGCACATCTACACAAAATAAATCTTATCGCTGAGAGCGTTCGCTTCCAGGGATGGTTAGGATATTTAGAATTAGATATAATAAAGAAGATGTAGCAACTCGAAACTAACAATATATTATAGGTCCTGATCAATAATACATTTACACTAATAAATGTATTCATAAACCTACATATTGTAAATATAACTATTGAAAATGACAGCAATTACTTTTCAATCAAGCTTTGAGAGATCAGAGTTTGATTGTGAATTGCATATTCTTATTTACAGCTTCCACACGACACATAAGTATGTGTAAAAGATTTCACTGAAATATTCATTCACGAGACTTAACAAAAAGATATATAAAATTAAACGTCGGGTGCGTTTCAGGTGACTTTCAAATATTCAAGTTTTTCAATTAAACTTCAACACGTTGCTATTTATTCAGTTCAGTGCCTTTTCGATTTCGCTGTAAACGTATATTAGAAAGTTAGAAATTTATTTTATTGGCTAAATAACTTTTTCCAGATAGATACGTTTGAAGGGAACTTTTTAATTAATGTACATGAGTGGGAATAACCAAATATTGATATTAGGAATCTGGCCTGTATAATTTAAGTTTTTCTTTTTTTAATTAGTCAAAATAATGTAAATGGCAACAGTGTCCCTAATATGTAGTTATTTTGAGTTGAATGACCTATAATTAAGCTATAAATTAAGCGTCGGTGCCGTAGTGCGTAAGAGCGTCGCCACCCATCCGGGAGGCACTGGTTCGATCCCCGCCACGTATCATTGTGTTTTCAAATTTTGAATTCATATGTACGTTTAATCGACGCTTTTACGGTGAAGGAAAACATCGTGAGGAAACCTGCACACACCCATGAAGAAATTCTTAGGTTGTGAGTGAAGTCGACCAACCCGCACATGGCCAGCGTGGTTGACTAAGACCTAATCGCCCCTAATGTGGGGTAGGCTCGAGCCCCTCGGCGGGGATATTATATGAGCTGTTGATGATGACATATAATTATTATAAATGACTTACTACTTTAAAAGAAATGATGAAATGATTTAAATAAAGAACTTTTCGATTTTTTTGACTACGTTAACTACCTACACGACGCGCTGCTACGTGCTTGTGCTACATTTTCCTTGATGTTTGATTTTTTTATAGAAAGAGTAATTCACTGGCTATTAAATAAATTTGAAAGCTCTGGCAAGAAAAATAATCGAAATATGAAAAAAAAATAGTTATCGAAAGTTTTTGCAAAGCAGACACGATTTATTTTTTAAAATTCAGTTTTTGAAACAACATTGAAAGTAAATGTTTGTTCTTGGTTGAAGACTTTGAGATAAAATCTTTTAAAAATTAAATTACAAATATTTTAAAAATTATCTTATACATCAATTTAGCAATTTATACCCCGTTCAAGATACCCCATACATTATAGGGCTATAAAGTATAACCTCATTATAGGGCTACCTCGTTTTTATTCATAAAGCTGTCACGCTTGAAATAACTCCTCATCGGAGCGAAAAGCGATTTGAAGCAATCCCTATAAGCAGCCATCTCACATGTTAATGCAAAAAGTAATTTTTGAACTAAGCCCTTGCGAAAACATAAAAGAGAATGCTTCGCGCGTCTTTCTCAGAGCTGCATAAATTAGTTTTTACCGGAGATTGTTTATGCTGCGACTTTTGGTACGTTAACATTTATGAGTTTTCCCATTAGACGGAAAGAAAAGTTTACGAATATTATAGCCAGACTATATAAAAGTTCAATCACTTCTTAAAATACTATATAGAGTACTCTAATAATATTTCTGTTTTCTTGATTAGCATTTTTAAAAGGCTTAGAAAATTACTCCATCCTCCATGATGGCAAACGGAAGTAGAATTAAAATGCAAAAAATTGGTTGTCTGTAAAGTCGGTTTACTGACGATAGTTGAACGTGACAACATCTTAAGAAAATACTGATGGAATGGTAGCATTTTTCAAAAGAAAAATTTAATTTCATTTGTTTAATAGATTTCGCATTATAGTATGTATAAACTTGTAATAAAATCTCTTTGGCTATACTATTTGTATCTGGCTGGTTTTGGTATCATTGAAAGTTTAAATTTTAAAGAACATAATTCCAAATTCAAATTAGAGAATTAGATTCAGAGCGAGGTAACGCCGCATGACGTCATGTTTTTTCGTGCGTGCAGCCGGCTCTATCGAATTATAAGACGTTGTCACGTCAAAATAACTGAATGACAACAAAGGATGACCTAAATGAGGTCTTAAAGAGGCTGTTGAATCGTGTCTTGATAGAAAAAATTTGTACTGTATATAAAACTTGTGCAGTGAACACAAAAGAGAGACAGATAAAATATTGGTTTCTTGATTCCATACATAAATATCATTGCACTTAATTTAGGAAAGAAAAAATTTATGAGCGTGAGATATTATTAATATTGGTATTAATTATTTTACTATTACTTTATCACGTATCCGTTCCTTACAATTCTTTTAAAAGATTCTAATTATATTTAAGCGTTTACGTTGAATTTGTAAGCTTAAAGCATAGTTCGTTCCCTATCTATAAAAAACTGTAACTTTAAAAATATTGATTCTTTTGTAATCCATTTCAGGACCTCGTTTTGTCTACTTCACGTTCCTTTCAAACGTGGCAACTTTGCTGTTATTTTCAACACTAAAATTTATAATTTTGAAAAATATCTCAATATCCTAACATTTACAAATGTAATATGCAAATGCAGTAAAAATGTGTTGAAAATTTTTGTTCGTTTACGTACCGTACGTAACTTTGTATCAAGGCCGTAATTAATTAAAAGCTTAGGTGGTACCATTATGGGTTTTATGCTAATAGGCAGCGGCTAATATGCAGCCTTCAAAGCGTTTGTACGCTAGCGTTACATTAAATTTCGTCGGAGCGTATGGCTCAAAGCAGAGCGGAGACTGTTAGGGTATATTGCATTAGCGACCGTGTTTTGTTTTTGATAAATTTGTGTGTGTAAACTTTATTTTGTAATTGTATTTTCAACTCTACATACGTTTATACTAGGGCGACAAACAAGCAACACGCCCCATGATTGCATACGTTCACTGCAACATTGTTTAAAGATGCCTTTTACATTTTTGTTTGTAATGACACCGCCAAAAGGCAAGTAAGTTTTGACGAGTATTTAAGTCGGTGTTTTGATTAAGAACTGGCTCCAATTATTTCTTAACAATCAATTTATTTACACTCCAGTGATAGCTTTCCTACGTGGTAGAAGTAAGCCAGGAAAATCATCAGCGTCATTTTGATTCATACTTAACCTTTCATAGCACGGTAGACCTTGAGATTGCAAACTTTTGTTGATCCATTTTAGACCGAATTCTGCTATTGTTAGTAGTAGTATTTAAAGTAGCTTTATTTTCGAAAACAAAACGCCAACGCGACGAACACACTACGTCAACGACCTTTTATCTTCACCAAGCAGCAGAATAACAAAAATAATATCACCGTCAAATTGCTCGTCCCTTTTAAAAATTCATATCAAGTAACGAAAAGGAAATTGGCAAGGCTAAATAGGACTCTTCATTATTCTAGCGAATTCTCGTCATACCGTTTCTTTCGTAATAAAAACCCCGTACCTCGCTAATTTCCCTCTGATATTCGATGTCCATGTACACTACATTTTAGGGTAATTGTCCAATGTATGCACACGCAATATGCGCTTCAAAAGCATAGAGGGCCCTAAGAGGGGCGAGGGGGAGTGGCGTGCGAGTTAAATTGAGCTCCGTACCGCCCAGACTCTCATTTCCTCCATCCACCATTGTGCGGCACTCACAATACAAAACATTTTTTTACGAATTTCGACAAAAAGTGCTTTGAATTTTTCCCAATCTTCGCCTCTATTCATGGAACTTATTGTCTCCCTTTCGCGTTTAAGTACAATAAAACCCCACTCAAAAGTATAATTTAGTGAAGCGACATGAAAAGGTGAAACTTTCTTAATTTTATTGCCGCGATAATTAGGATGATAACTCTTAAGAACAAACGTAACTCATTTGGTGAAATTTACACAGATTTGTGTTCGAAATTGCCGTATTATACTAATTAATTGTCGTAAGAACCTCTTAATTGCCGCTGTGCGCCTTGAGATTTGTGAGATCTGCTGGCAAAAATAAGCTCTGTTTATTATCATAAAGCTCTCAAGAGAGAGCGTAAGCCCTTTGAAACATTACTTTTCTTACTTCTTTTTAACTTGCAATTTGATTTCTAACTTAAGACCTTAGTTAATTTCATGTCATTAAAAGAGTAAGTAATAAATCACACTAAAGTGTATACTTAAATGTAATGAGAGCATTTTTACTTAAAATAATTTCATTTATGCGTTTACAAACGCGTAAATATTTTAATACTAGAAAAAAATGCACTGAAAAAAAAACGACTTGCCTCAGGCGGGACTCGAACCCGCATCTTCCGAAATCCGGGTGGCTGCGTTGACCATTACGCCACCGAGACACTGCTTGTCGCCGTCGAAATTTGTCAGTGCTTGGTGCTTATGTTTTTATGGTAAACATTGTTTCATCAAATCTTTCAAATCTTTTTTTTTAGTGTTAAATTATTTTGTTCTTATTTACATTTTGCCAATAACTGAGACACTAAAGATAAACCCCTTATTGGAGTCCGTTTTCTAGTATCATAACACAAGTTCTTAATGATACTTACTTCGGGATAGATAATTGGTGTGAGCGTGAAAAACATAATATTGGAGTAATGACTATACCTTTTCTTCTCTCTCCTACCCTGCTCCCTTTTTATTTGGGGTCGGTCCAGTATGTCTTACAGTCGACATACTGCATACTGTTTTTTCTTTTTTTTTTGAGGTTGTGTTGTTTTTTTTGGGCTTTTTGTGTTTTATTGGACTTAAGTAACTAATACATGTCTGTGGCCTGCATGCGTGCATACTGGTTTTGGTATAAGATTTTACGACTGGTTGCCTACCCGACCTGACGGTTCCTCCTTCACGGTTTCGGCTTATGCTCTCTCTTGAGCGTACGGATGAAAATCGAGTTGAAAGTTAAAAACATCCCGTCCGGCTTAACTTTTGTGGTCGTTACGAAGAACGCAAGACCGCAGCGCCAGCGAACGCCTCTATTTAAAGAATAATAATGAAAATTTATCTAGGAAATTTTACAGTTTTGGGACCTGATATTGCAGCAGAGCTGTTATTGTGTGTACTCATGTTTTTCTACTGACTTCTAAATCTTCATTTATAGTTTGAACCTGCATACATAAGAAACACGTTATGCCCAAGAATACTGATGCTATGGAGAAACTCGTTGTCCAGGGTAGAGGGAATAGTTCAAGATCCAGGGGGCGCTGCCCTTCGCGATAAACTGACCAAAAAAAACCTCAAAATATGCATGTGCGTATTGAGTCGGTTAAAGAGAGATGGTGGGAGACAGTGAAGAAGGCCGTGTTGGACCTTCATGACCATGTCTACTCTGTCAAGAAAACGATAAAGAAGTGGAAGAATTTAAATTATTGCTTCATTTGGTGTATTTCATATTTGAATGAGCGAATGAATGAATAAGCTTTATTCATTCATTGACATCCCACAATGAATTGTACAATAGGTTGCCTTATCAATAACAAGCTATGTCTATTATTTCGGGTATTTTAAAAATATTTCATTGATGATCGTTTATAAATAATCTACGAGCTGAAATACATGAATTTTGATCAGCTTTCTACAATATGACTACTAACAATCTTCGTCAAATTTAAATTTTCATGTCACGTTTCAAAATGTTCTGAACTTAATTAAAACTTTGATTTATGGTTCTGAACTTAACATCTTAGGCACTTATAAAGCGATGCTCAATATTAAATCCACTTTATTTACTCAACAGTTAACATGACTAAGGTATGTCTAGAGGCGTTCGTTTCTGAAAAATATAGTTCATTCACTTTTGTTAGAGAACGGATTTACCGCAGTATAATTATTAATATATTTTTTTAAAAAGAGGTCATGTAAGTATCTATTCCACCTGTTGTTAAGCAGAAGGGGAGTCCAAATACAAAGAAAGCTAGTACGAGAGATAAACCACCGCGCTAGCCACTTTCGCCATGCCGACCTGGAAGATGCTTCTTCACGCCGCTTTTGAATGGTCCATGATTGTAAGGAGGGAACACCTATGCTGCACCTATGCACCAAATAACAGAAAAAAATCTTCGCATTATAAACATATATTAAGTGGGCTATACCAAATTCCTCTTCTAAAGTATTTTTGCGTGAAAGGTTATGTCTTTGAATCTACTATAAAATTAAATTCCGAAAGAAAACCGATTCTAAAAAGACAAACAACCCTCAGTAATTGTGTACATCTCGACTTTAAAACTGTATTGTCTTGTACGGAATAGTTTTCTGGGATACAAACGAGTTTAGTCCCAATAGATTGTGTTTGTATCATTGCAACTTTTGATAGAAAGAAAACGTAGGTAGGCGGTACGCTACGTGAATTGCAAATGCTGGTGCAGCGTGTCGCTACGTGAATGTAATAAATCTGTCTTACTGTCGAATTTTTGACATATTTAGATTTAAATTCATAAGGACGCGTATGAAACTCGGCTGCGTATTCCTCCTAACCAAACTAGTATATCGTCATCATCATCAACAGCTCATATAATGTCCCCATCGAGGGGCTCGACCCCACCCCATATTAGGGACGATTAGGCCTTAGTCAACCACGCTGGCCAAGTGCGGGTTGGTCGACTTCACACACAACCTAGGAATTTCGTCATATTTGTGTGCAGGTTTCTTCACGTTGTTTTCCTTCACCGTAAAAGTACATATGAATTCAAAATTTGAAAACACATTGGTACGTGGCGGGGATCGAACCAGTGCCACCGACACTTTACGCAGTGCCACTTATGTTAAGCAATTTGTCTCCTCTGGATTTCATTTCGAAGGGTAATCTACAAGTAATCGTCTAATGACTAGACCATGGAAAATGACGATACACTATTAATATAAATTAGCTTAAGTTATTTTGAGACTAACTAAATATACTTTTTTTTGTTGTTGACGGGGATGTCAAATGTATTTACGCATCGTCCCTGCGGGCTGGTGCCAACCATAAGGGATATGTGGGACTCGAGGTAAAGATGTTCCCTTCATACCCACTAAACATCCTCCCCAGCCTAACCTTCAGTGCGCTATTACGGGATGGCTCGGGAGCCACTCCTCCACCGACGGCTGCCCGATCTGGCGCGTCCTCCTGGCGAAGACACCGGGAGCAGCCATCGGACTGCACCCTGGGGACTACGGGCGCGGTCGTGGCCCTGAAAAGGTCTGTCCGGAACAAACCGTGGTGGGAAAAAAAACTCGACGATGCCATGAGACTTCGAATGCCAAGGGGACACACTTGACATCAAAAGCCACACACCCGCTGAGAAATTTTCCCCACCATTTTACCAGGATTTGCCACGAGGAGGCTTCCGGACATGGACCCCACCAACTAAATATACCTACACATTATCAGGTAAGTATGTGTCAATGTATGGACGGGGTAGTAACATCTTGTATGAAAATTTTATTTCAAGAACATGTTAAAGGTCGCTTACTCAAAATCGCAAAGAGGTTTCTTAACTTAGATATTGGCAATTCTCCGAAACTGCCTATAAAGTGTGAGTTTGCCCTTAAAATGGTCGTAAACCAGTCGGTGTTATATTATACAAATATGTTTGACTGGCACCCAGACGACGTGACCGAGAGCTAAAGTCAGATGCACCACTTAGCTTTATTAAATTTCTCTTTGAATTATGAGCGGTGCGAGAGTAATACACTGAATCTTGTTTTTATGTCCATATTAATTGCAACCGTATTAAATATCCATGTTTCTCTAAGGATCTTCAAGTGTGTAACGTTGCATTTACAGTATATTAGCTATATACTTTAGATTTATACGTTGATATCAATTCAAATTATCCGATCCGTGGTGAGCCCGATGACAGAACGAAATCAGACATTTCGAAAGGAAGATTTCTGGTCGAAAGATGTTGTCTTCTTGGTGTCTGTGCAGCCAGGCTGCCGGCATTTTTTGGTAAATCTTTTCCTGTGCATGCTGTGCAACTTTACAATTGGAATTCGATGAGCGTGATTCAGTTACTACATTTAAACTCTAATGTTCGTATTATAGAATAAGTTTCAAGAATGAACGCCGACTTGAGCGTCCTACGTCTCTATCACTTTGTGCGTGATAGAAAGTGACAAACGATTCTCAAGACATGTTTGACTTCTGAGTGTCATTCTGTAATACGGGCCTAAGAGCAATATCTATCTATCTTATCTTAAATTATAAAGAATGTTCCAAATAGTGACGTACAAATCTTTTTTATAGATTAATCTCACCTTTCACTATCTGAAAATACCAAAAATGTATGTTCTGTGATTTTTCGTATAAACCAACCTGGCTGCACAGCCAGTCTCCGGCGACCTATGGGAGCCAAGACAGCGTCTGGCAGGCAGGATTGGCCGCTGCAACCAATGCAAGCAGGACTCTACCGATAAGACGACTACTGGACATTGTACCATAACGCATGCGACCCAGAGGATAAAAAAAAAAAATTTAAACTGTTTATTTCATTAAAAAAGTACCTAGTGGTTAGTAAGATATATTTAGTTTTTACACCTCAGGTATATGGGTCCTCAATTATGTTTTATATTGTTCACTCAAGATTATTATTATTGTTTTTCAAATATTTTTGGTGTCGATTCATTTAACACACACATGCTAATGCATGCATTTAACCTTGCTGTACCGGTTGTCAGCAAAGAATGATATAAACCTTTTAATAAAAACACAGCTTGTTAAAGATGCAAATTCTTAGAGAGTCATTAATGTATTATGAATGTCTACTTTAATGCAATATATTTTCCCTTTACTTAGTATGAAATAGTCAGCGTGATGCAAATGTGTCTGCTATCAAGGAACTTGGCGACGTCTTATCGCTGTCTACGATCGTATACATTAACGCCTATAGGTAGATATGCAGTTTACGACGTGCCAAGTTAAGGGATATTTACATTAGAATGTTATTCGCAATTTAAATGTAACGAGCACGTCATTTAGATAACAAGAACAAAGTATTTTTGAAAATAAAATACTGTGCATGATTTGGCAGGACCGAGGGGAAAAAACTGAGCGAAAAAACAGCGCTCTGTGGTCACTGTCAAATGCCCACCTCGCGAAATTCGTCTATGGCTGTTTTGAAAATGCTCACGATGTCTTGTGGGAATCATAGAAAGACCGCATATCAAATTTCGCCTCGTGCCTATCATGCTCGACCACAAGGCGTTGCGGCAATGAAGAAAAGCCATGTCCACTACATCTGAGCACTAATTTTTAACTTTTCAGTGTCAGAAATGTGTGAAATGACAATTCTGAGGGTGGATATTATACTAAGCATTTACTTGTAATGGAACATCAAAAATTCGCTGTATTTAAATTTATTTGAACCACACTTCCTACAACTTGCTATTTTTATTTTATTTTACGAGATGGCAAACAAGCTTGCGGCCCACCTGATGTTAAGTGGTCACCGCCGCCTATAGACACTTGCAATATTAAGTGTAAATCACTTAACACCGCAAGTCCGTTTGCCATCCTGGGGACTAAGATGATATGCCCTCCATGCCCACATGCCCAGTAATTACACGGGCTACCTTTCCCTTCAATCCGAAACACAGCGAACTGCTTCACGGCAGAACGTACGTACCTACCCAGACGACCCTTAGGGTCTAGGTCTTAGGGCTACATAATGGGTCTACCTATACCTGCTATAATTTTGGTGTAGCATCCAGCAACGGTTAGTGACAGGAGCCGACTATCTGGAATAGAACAAAAGTGTATGCAAGGTAGAAAGAAATGTTACAGGTAAATGATTTCTCGCTGTGAGCCTGTGAGCATTACGTCGAAACGACATCGAGCATCTGCAAACTATTACATTTTGCAAACTAAGTGTAGGTATATACAGTAGGTCAGAGTGAGCATTTGCCTGTATTGTATCATTCGTACGAAAGTTATATTACATAGAAATGCTCTCCTATATCCACCTTAATACAACTGACGGCGGTAAAAATAGTCGCTTAAGAGCCTAAGTATTCTCACAGCGGAATTTGATACACTTCATATGAAATTAGGATAGTTGTTGTACTCTAAAAACGTACCCGCAGTCCGGTTTTAATTAATAATTTAATGCTAATTATTTTGGAGCAGACTAAAAATTTAAAGGGCGACGAAATGTATTTGTTACTGAAAAAATAAATAGGCCGCGATTAAATATTTTAGCAATAATTGTAATAGTTGAGCTTGAAAATGCAAGGATTTATAAAAACGAAATAAAGCTGCTACTTTATGATAGCAAAAATATTAAACAGGACTTAAATATTCACAGTGGGATAACAAATATCGTAATGGAATAATTTTTATTTTTGCGTTTACAAACGCGTAAATATAATACTAGAAAAATGCACTGAAAAAAAAAAAAAAAAAAAAAGTTTTTTTCAGTGCATTTTTCTAGTATTATATTTACGCGTTTGTAAACGCAAAAATAAAAATTATTCCATAATGTAAGGTAGTTTCATCTTAGCTGGGCGTCAAATATTTGCAAAAATATTTCGTTCGGGTCTTGGAAGTGCAAATTTCAAAGATTTGATGAAACGATGTTTACCATAAAAAACATAAGCACCAAGCACTGACAAATTTCGACAGCGAAAAGCAGTGCCTCGGTGGCGAAATTGGTCAACGCGTCCACCCGGATTGTGGAAGGTGCGGGTTCGAGTCCCGCCTGAGGCAAGTCGATTTTTTTTCAGTGCATTTTTCTAGTAACAAATATCGTACTTATTATTAGCAACTATAGACTTCCATACGAGTAAAGTAATAATTACTTTACTCGTATGGAAGTCTATAGTAGGTGCATAAATAGCTTGAAAATGCAAGGATTTAATTCAATTAATGATTGCCTAACTATTTATGCACCTACAATCTACATCGTTGAGTGATAGATGGGTTGGGTTATTTTTTTATAACCAGGCGGAGTGCAATGTTTTTGGTAATCAATGCCAGATTGAATTAAAACAAACCTTATAACTGATTATTAAGCTGCTACTTTCTGATTAAAATCTCCTTCACTTCAGCTGCCAACCTATTATTTTTGCTTCCTGCTTTAATTTTTTTAAATCCTAAAGCAGATTAATTTGTCGCAGCGTAACCCTAAATCACACTAAGATTCCAACTTTTGTTTTAAGAACCCATCTTTGTAATGTCTCATTCATCTTTGAGCTAATAAAAATATAACTTTTAATGTTCAAATTAATCTGCCCAATTGCGGTATTAGCACTCTCTAACATTGACTAAGAAAAATATTTCACGATTCTAATTATCTCTTATCTTGGGCGTGACGGCAATTTTGTTAATTACCAAGTCGATAGGTAGCTATTTCAACTCTTTACGAGCGAGCTCATGGCCACGATAACCTTTCTAATTGTCGAATAAAAAAGGATTACAGCTAATCCTTGTTTAATAAAAATGTTAATCATGAGATTTCCCTTCGAAATATGCAAATGTTATAGCACCCCTTCGCGATTGACGTCGTCTGAGCAGGATTAATCCTAGTTACATATTGGTACCGAAATTAGCCAGAAAATACAATACTATTACGTCTAATCTACTTCTCACCTTCTTTTAGAAGAGCAGTATTATAACCGGTATGCCGAGATGATTTAGAATATAACATCTGTTCTGATTGTTTGCTTTTGCTTTTTGGTTTACGGAAGGTATGTTCCTTTTTTAATTTGGTACCTCTTTTATGTAGGCGACAGGTCAACCATAGACTATTTTGAGTCACTACAGTCCATACAGATGTGACTTTATGTGTAATCAAATGTTACCTAAGGCTCGCTCAACCCCTTTTGGATTTATGAGCGATATTTAAGTAGGTTTATTAGTGAATGCAATATGAAAGAGTGCAAGTGAGCACAGTCCGTTAGCGTCACGAAATTGGAGCGTTTCTCCCTAGCAAGTACCATCAATCAATATTTAGATTAAACTATTTAATATTGATTGATTGATTGACGTCATAAATAATCTTATACTTACTGACTGATCAACACCCAGCCCCTCACTCCTGGACATCTGATATTTTGCACAGAGGTTCCTTATGTGATGTAGACAAGGGATAAGGCAGATTTTTTTTAAATTCTACCCGTAATCGAACCAATCACAGAGCTTCCGTCCACGTGCTAAATTGGCGTTACATTACACGATACATTACATTACTCGTTACACACGTCTGGACCAGGCTTTAGACAGCTAATTAGAGATACACCGTCAGGGATCAACAATAAAAATCTAAGAATTATCATCTCATCTTAAATGTAAGTGTAGGTAAACAAAACAAACATTAACCTACAAGTTGTTACACATGGTAAAGCTAAATTAAAATATTTCCTTAATCCAAAGGAAGCGTAAATATTTCCTCGACACTGCGTTAGACAAATTAAAACGTATTAAGCCGCACAAAAAATTAATCCCACGAAACTTTTATTCAAAGCTGTATTACCCTTCGCGCATGTAAGCCAGAAAAACGATCCCATATGCATTTCCATGCGTCTAATTAGAAAAGTTGGACTTTCAAATACCTGAAGGGTGAAGATAAAATAAATATCCGTGAAATATAAAGGTATTTATAATTGGGGCGGCTATTCCTTGGATTATAAAAGGGTTCGCAATAAGTGAGCACGCTTCTAATTTTTAAACTGCGGTTTGGCGGCGTCTAGGGATGGGATCTCGGATTAAAAAAACACCAAATTATATATTTTTTACCATTGAAGCTTAGTAAAAAATTATGTTTTAACGTATTTATTTCATTAAACGTATTTATCTGGAATCCACTATAAAGATAAATAATGCGAAATGAGAATGCATTTTCTGTTTTACGAATATAATTATAACCGGTGCCGTTCATGACATTGACAGAAAGTTAGAGTGCAATATTTAGATCATGTGCCGTTAGATGAAGTTAGAACTGTGGCGAGCGAGCGAAGCGATGAAACGTTTTCGATATAATTATACATATACATGTTATACAGATGTGGTAGTACGATGGATAAAGTCGCAATACATATAGTTATATCCCTAGGGATATTGTTACATACCGTAATTTAGTTATACGAAAGCGATTCATTACTAGGTATCTTACTAAATTATATCTAGTGATATAATTATATGACTTGATAAGTTTCAGTGGTGGATTTACAAATTTGCCGCTAGTAGGCTAATAAATTTTTGCCGCCAGTATGCTGATAAATTATTGCAGCCCCTACTTATGTAATTCGATACCCCTAGTTATATCGAGCATATGCCTAGTTCACAATGTTAATTACATTTGCAACATTATTTTTCTCTACCTTCTTCACCACATCAGATATTTTCCATTGATTAAAAAAAAATTTGGGACTCATTTCCTTAAAATTTTGGCCAAATTTGCCGCCCCCTAAAATCTGCCGCCCTAGGCTCCAGCCTACTCAGCTTACTGGTAACTACACTGATAAGTTTAGTGAAACAATTGTATGAGTGAAGTGCGGGGGTGCGTCGGCGGCGGCGGCGTCAGTGAGTCAGTAGGTTAGTGTTATTTTTTTAATGAACAAGCGGAGTCCAATGTTTTTGGGAGAGTCTAATGTGATTATCATTATTTTATTTTATTAATTTTAATTCAATTAAATTGTGTTTTTTGTGTGATAGTAACTACTATTAAGAGAGTTTTTTGTAAATTTGCCTTAATTTTGCCTAATGTGATTTAATTTAATTAATTATATGTCAATTATGTCATTAAGAATTTATGGACACTCGTTCTCTGAAATAAACTTACTATATTTTTTATCTTTTTTTTTATTTTTATTTTTTAAATGGCTGAGTGATGAGTTATTTTTAACTATATATATAATTTAATTAGAAGCTGAAGCGTTGGTGGCGTAGTGCGTAAGAACGTCGTCTCTCACCCGGGAGACACTGGTTCGATCCCCGCCAAGTACCAATGTGTTTTCTCCCTAGGGATTTAACTATATTATGGCTTTATATTATGGCACTGCGACACATACATACATACAATCACGCTCACAATCCAAAAAAGGGGTCGAACAGAGCTTCAGGTAACATTGGGTTACATACAAAGCCACATCTGGCAGCAAGCAGCAAAAGGGGCACTAAACCCAAAAATTAACAATCCTTCAGTAAACAAACTAATTTTCCAACGACCAGTGCAGATGTTACACTCAAAATCTCAGTAGTCCGGGTACCTATTAGATACTTTTATGATTGTACAAATTTATCTACCTTCTTAGAATATACCGCATGGGTCAGTGCCACCATATGTCCATGACTCTATAAAGTCTTTTACCGTCATTATTCCAGACAGACGCCCACTACTGCTTATAGACCTCTCACATCCCAATCCGATCGATCCCCACGCGTTCCCGCAACCTTTACCAGATCGTCGGTCCATCCTGGAGGACCTACTAACACTTTTGTAAGCCTCCCAAACCTACATAAGTATACCGAAAATATATACTTATGAACTTTACTAGTGACCGCTGGCGGATCCGCCCGAGAGTATCGTGACAAATTTTATCTAAATCCGTTCAGAGCAGTTTAAGCATTAAAGGTCACAAAAAAGACAGCCATAGAAAATTTCACATTTATAATATTACAGTAATTTTATCTCATAGCCTTTTCTGTTTGTGCAATAAACCGTACTTTTATTGTAATATATAGCCCATGTAAATATAACTAAATCCAGCTTATAGTAAACAGCATAATAAATAAATTTAGAGATAAATTTGTAACATCGATAAATCTCTAGCTAAGTGTAATCCAGCCTTACTCTGTACCTTGTAAGTTGGAAATACGAAAATTTATTCTAACAACTCACGCTCCCACAAGTCGGATTATTGTAAATAAGTATTACCGCCGACACCCAAATTAATCTCGCAGCTTTTTTGTTAAATAAAAACCCGCAAAAGTTAGTTAACTAACTTCTCGCCGCCCCTCGCAGACTTTTTGTGAGAACTCTCGGTGAAATATAGCTTTCTACTGCAAAATTACTTGTATCAATAGAACGTTTGAAAATTTGCCTGTGCAAATAGAGGCAAGTTTCAAAATATGCGTGGGGCGTTTGAAAGGCGTGTTTGACTTCACTAATAAGTATGCGGGCACTGTGTACACAGAAAGTCATAAAGTTCCAAACGTCGACTTTTATTTATGAAACAACTTTTCTCATGACCACACCATTGCTCGGTGTTAATATCGAAAATCTCCATTAGAGCCGTATCTGCTGAACACCCGAAAATTTAGAACGCTCGCTTCCAATTCACTGAGTGCGACCTATATCGCGGTAAAAGCTATCTCGTTAATTGACTGTTGGAATAATTTAAATAAATTGCCACCGACGGCTATATTTCATTGGGATATTATAAATCAAAGGATTAGAAACGAAACCTGGTAAATGGATACTGGCAATAGAGATAATACATGTTTTATTCTGCATACGTTATAGGGCGATAACGACAATATAATCGGGGGGAGGTGAGGGGTGGCCATTCGTCGTAGGGGCCGGACAAAAAGTACTAAGTACGAGTTAAATACCCTTTGTGCCACGAGCTTGCCATTCAACGGCAAACGCGGGGGTCCTCTCATTATTCAGGCGAAATTCGATTATTTTCCCATTTCGCAAAATATCCATAACGTCCCAAGCTTTCACTGCAATTGGAAGCGGTGTATTTTGACCGCTCCTGATAGTAATTTATTTACGTTCATATTCCTTTGTTTATATTACACCGCCATTCTTAGAGCTTTTAATAAGAGCGGGCGTATATCAGACGGACAGACGGAAGTAAATATCCTGTCCGAAAATGATTACTCGGCACGCGCAGTTAACCGGCGTTATGACCGGCTTATACCCCATTCCGGGGGTATTAGTCTCCTGGCCGCCAATTTCTGTAATTTATTAAGAGTTTCGCTTATTCCCGGAGGTCTTGCGGCTTCGCTTTTTCTCGCTACCGACCACCCGGAAAGAAATATAAGCAGTTAGCTCCGCGTGATCAAAGACCTTCCGGGGACGGACTGATCCCTAATATTTCACTCATAATTGGTTTATTCTAAGCTCGCAGCGGTTCCGTATGTGGGCCTTTTGATCCGGCCACTGTATTAAGTTGTCTGGAGACGTATGGCGAACATTATTCGTTCAGATCTAAAGCTTTGGCGTCATTTGCCATCCGTTGAAGGTATTGAATGAGGGTGCTTAAAGGAATATTGCAATGTAACCTTGTTATTCTTCACGTTTATCCTTTTTATGTTCCCTTGTATGGAATACGTATTCAATCTCAGATTCACTGGTAAATACATTTATTTTGGTTATTTTCTCTTAAAATATAATGTTGCTCAATCACGCATTTCTAATTTGTCGGTATGTAGCTTTAGGAATTAAATTCTTTATTCATGCTGTGGTAGAACTCCAAAGTTACATTATTCTATAGAAAATGAGACGCCACTAATACCAAAGAGTGTCAAAGTATCAAGTGTCATTACACCAACAGCGAAATCATTGCTAGTCAAACTTGAAGATCAATTTATTACAAGTACCTATATAAAATTAAAATCTAGAATTGCCTACTTAAATAAATATAAAATTGAAAATTAATATAATATATTAATTTGTAGAATAATTTGTTTTTTCACGTTTATGAAAAAATATGGGTGTTTCGTTATTCAATTTTAAGAACGTTAAGACGTTCTCGATGTAGGTAGCTACTATCCTCTTACTTTAAAAGATGTAACTTAACGAAATGCACGTTCATATTTCTAAGACAAATACAATTATATTCTACAAACTGAGATTAGAACAATAGGCTTTGGTGAATAAGAAAATCATTACCTATTACAAAAGTAAGGGCGCAAACAAATAACGAAGAAAATTATCTGCAAGTCACACTCGTAGTTAGCCAACGGTCACAATTGCGGTGTACCTACATTTTTCGGTAAAATGATTTACGTATATTAATTTCCTTTGTGCGGGGTCTGTCACTTTTGTTTTAGACTGTCCCTAAGTTGGACGTATGCCCGGAAACAGGCTTTGTCCCTTCCATTTCCGGTCAAAAGTCGACTGGGTATCCAAAAAGTCTATGCTATGATTGTTTTAAATACTCTAAAACTTGATATTTGAATTACGAAAGTTATCATTTCGTTTTAAAGATTTTTCGTATCTCTACATAGGTCATCAGGGAGAGAATTCAAAAATAAACCAACAATCGCTAGCGTGTTTTGTTCTTATCTTGTGTGTGAAGTTAACTCTGCTACCTACGTATTTCGTATCAAGGCGAGTAAATATTATTCTATAGGGATTCTATCCGATGTCTAAGTTTGCATTGTTGTTCTCGTAGACATGTAATTAAGCCTTACCAACTTCATTGAACAGTATGAATTTGTATGCAGTGCTGAATTAAATCGCTACGTGCTAAAATTGTATTGCTCACGCTTACATTTGCCAATTACTCTTGCGATGTATTGATTTGATACCTAATGATTATACTAGTCTTGTTTTATGAATACAATTTTTATATTGTGATAGATAAATTACGTATAAAAATATATAACCAAGAACTATGTAATTTTAGAATGTTAGTGGATATTTATAATAATAATTAACTAACGGTCGCGGTCGAGTCGGTGGCATTATGTGTAAGGACGTTGTCTCCCATCCGGGAGGCACTGGTTCGAACCCCGCCAGGTACCAATGTGTTTTCAAATTTCGAATTCATATGTACGTATAGTCGACGCTTTTACGGTGAAGGAAAACATCGTGAGGAAACCTGCACACACCTATGAACTAAGGCCTAATCAATCCTAATGTGAGGTAGGATCGAGCCCCTCGGTGGGGATATTATAGTTGATGATGATGACAGCAGACTCGAATTTGGAGCGTCCGGGCTGGTGAAGTACCTCCACCTTACAGAAAATAGCTGTCGGTAATTAAGGTAGCTTGATCTTCATGAGGTAGGGGGCTAGAATTGGCAACAAAAAAGTGATACAACAGTGTTACAATCATTTACATTCTTTCTTTTGTTTGCGAAAAGATCAAATGCAAGTTACGCATCATTCCTGCAGGATGGCGTCAATCGCAGGGGATATGTGGGACTCGAGTTAAAGTCGGTCCCTCCCTACCTACTAAACATCCTCCCCGCCCTGACCACTGGTGCGCTATTACAGGATGGCTCAGGCTCTGCGTATTCACGCAATACACCGGACACAATCATCTATACCCTACGGTAACTGGTCCTATTCTCCTAGTATAAAAAAAACTCTTCTGCGTGAACTAACATCATAACACGCTACATCTTCATTGATTGTCCGTCTTTTAATATTCATTTCGACATTTAAGCGTTATCTTAATAAAAATCTGATAAAAGTAAAGTAAACAAAGGACAATTTACATAATTGGTCAGCCGCTCGCGATATCGCAGAGCAGAACAAAGCAATCAATTCCACATTACTTTCCTCTAATACCATAACCCATTCCCATTAAATAGCGTCTGCAAATGACTTAATAGCAGACTAATACCGACCACGGATAGTTTTCATTAAGGACCTTATTTCGCATTTTACCCGGACTTCTATTGTGTCAGAAATGAAAGCTAGGAGCGGTTGATTGGAAGCATTTGTGGAAGGCACGAGTTTGTAGTTCTTTGTGCTTCGCTTATTGCACTGATTAATGTTTACCAGGGTAGTTAGGGCCGGGGAAATGTAGTTGGAAAACTTTACAGGAACTATGAGGATTTTGAATGCGGCTAGATTAGTTATTGGTTTATTATCTACGTTGCCGATAATCTGAAGGTCTGTGAGATTCTGCTCCCATTTAATTTCAATTAATTAGATTTATTTTGTGATAATGTTTCTTCTACAATCTTAGTACTAGCAGCGTACCTACTATTTTATATTAGGATACATTATTATGTCATAATATGAACTATCTTACATCTGATCTTTAACGTTATATTGTTTAGTAAAGGATTGTTATTTTTGGCTTTGGTGCCCATTTTATGTAGGCAACAGGCTGGCAACCTATTACTATTTGAAGGCGCTGCATGGCCCATATTGCTGTATGTGGCTTCATGCGTAACAAAGTGTTACCTAAGGGGCTGCACCCCTCATGGGATTGCGAGCTTGATCGTATGACTGTATGTAAGTATCTTATTAATTTGGTATTGAAGAATGTAGCCGAGCCTTAACGAAAATTTAGCAATGTAATACTAATAACATTCTTTTAAATTCTATTTTTTATACATACTTAGAAACAATTCTCAACTATCTATACAAATTAATATGTATAATAATAAATAAATTTGTTGAGTTCTACCAATTAATTGGTAGATTGATTGCATATAGAATTAGTATATAGTGACAAGGACACGATTTCAGATCTTGTTTCAGTTCAAATAAGTTCGAAATGAAATACACAAAAATATTGAGACGTAAATTATTCTAAGAGCTTGCATAATATTTCAACAAAGACGATTTCATTAGGATGAGCACGTTTAAATCTATTGATATTTCGTATGAGACGGTAAATTGGGGTATCAAATTTTCTCTAAATTCGACGTCACAGATAGTTGGCTTTAGCGGAAATAATTACTGATCGGATAATTGAGGGAAAAACCCTTGTTTGGACGTGGTCTGCACGGGACACCATTGTTAGCTCCGTGGAACTGACCGGGGAATTTGAAATCACTCGTAATAAACGGCTAGCTGATTTGCTCTATTGTTGTTGCTGGGTCCCAAGGAGATGCGCGTGTGTGGGACGGCAACGGGTAAGCAATGTAAAATGCGTTGAAATTGAAGAACTTTCAAGTTAAGTTTCAACGCATGAATTATTATCCTTCCTACTACATCAAGACAATACTCGGAAAACAAATTGGGCGTACACAATCTTCTTACAACCATGAGAAAAAACAATTGATTATTTGCCGGCCCTGCTCCCCAGTTTATTTGGGTTGGCGTAATAAATTTACACCCACACATCTCGGTCAGCCGTTATCTCAGCATTAATGTAACGATAAGGGCTGATGACTTTAGCTCAATGCTGATTGGAGCATCCCTTTGTTTTCTGAAAGCATTATCTAATACTCTCAGAAAACGAAAAAAACTATAGATTTTTCTTTACAAGATTCTATTTTTCTCATAGGAATTATTTTCGAGGCGACCAACAACTTAAAGGGCGACCAACTATTTTGTTAATAATAAACAACTTGGCAGCGATTAAATATTTTAGCAATAAATAAAACTTAAAAATGTAAGAATTTATAAAAACCACTAATGGCTTCCACTTAAAAGTAACAAACACATTTAACAAGATCAATGCAATTATAGGCGAGGTTATTATTGACAACTATAGGCTTCCATACGAGTAAAGAAATAAAAATAAGTGCCTAATGAAATATAATTTAAGACCTCTTTCAGTAGTAAGCATGATTGTAAAATCAGTGTATTTATAAAAGTACGGTTTCAATAAATACCATTTCAATAAGAAATCATATAAAATATTGATACACTCCTAATATTTTCTCTTTGTCTACATGTCATGAACTTTGAAAATATAATAAGAATCCGATTACTCTCAATATAAATCTTATTACTTTCAGTTTCAAACAGAATAATCATAAAGAATCAATAGCTATTCATTGTAATCTAATTTGAAATATTCTTATTGTGTGATTCCAATTATAAAGATGACGTCGGACATTTTTTCGTCCCGTTTTGACCTTTTTTCTGTAAATACGGATTCGTTCATTTAATATTCTTCTTATCGTCTGGCTTAAAAACGTATATATAGACTTTATTGGTTAATTATAATAGTTTAAATTTGTACGTCTTGAAGTGGGTTTTCGTATTTTTTTGATAAAAATATTTGATTTTATTATTTTTTCGTGGAAATAAGTATATTTTATTGAAAATGAATAGGCATACTAAGCACTTATTGAAACTTAAAGGAAACTATGACAAACTAAAACAATTTTTTATGTTACAATCGGATTGTTAGTTTCGGAGCTGATGCCGGTCAAACATCGTGACACGGGAATTATCACTACATAGTATAAAACAAAGTCGCTATCCGCCGTCTGTCTGTCCCTATGTATGCTTAGATCTTTAAAACTACGCAACGGATTTTGATGCGGTTGTTTTTAATAGATAAAGTGATTCTTAAGGAAGGTTTATATGTATAATACATGCATATTTACATAAGCATTGCACCCGTGCGAAGCCGGGGCGGGTCGCTAGTATATGTATAATCGATTATTATAGAGGTTTGATTGCAGTCGTATAATCTAAAATACACTTTTTTTTTGTAAAACTGACGATTTATCACACTCGACTCCCCGATCAAAGTTCAAAGGCGAGTTCGGCTACTTTGGTTTCTTGATCTGTCGCCATCAATATACGAGTAATTGGAGCGTCCGCAACAAAGCTTGCTCTCGAGGGGGATGCGCTACCTGCCAGCTTTACAGTCTCTAATTCACTTAATTTGGGTCCAAATCTCATACTGCAAAATGGACGCACGCAATAATTACGTTTGGCAAACACCAGACTTGCTCCGTGTCCATTAGAAGTCCGCGTCGTAGTAGCCGACTTATTGGCGTAATTATATTGCCTTTACGGCGAAATTGGCTTGTACGCAAATAATTTGGACGAGCAAATTAATAGACTTGGTAACAATATTGTTGGTGCTCGAATGAACGGGAAATTTGATTTATAGGATATGTAATTATTACTTTAATCACGGCGCAACGTAGAGACGAATCCGATTTAGAGACTTACGCTATGTTTCAATAACTTACTTATCTGCACTTTTACTTACTAGACATAAGGTTTTAACAGATCATCATTTACCTACCCTGCTCCTGATTTTTTTGGGGTCGGTGCAGTATGCCTTGATATTGAAAATACTGATAAATGATTTGGTACTTGATTTTTTCGGCCGTGTGCCTGACTCCAACCCTCCTTGGGAACGACTGCTATATTTCAACCAGCTTAAGTGTCTTCCGAAGCTCAGACGAAAACTTATTTGAAAATTTTTCGGTCACCCATCCGAGTACCGACCGCACACTTGGTTGCTTAACTTCCGTGATTGTTACTAAGAACGCACGACCGCGATGCCATTGTAAGTTAGTATTTAAACCTCTAGAGACCGTATTTTCTAAAAATTACTTTACCAAAAGAATAATATTAGACATGACATTATAATATTCTGCCAAACTGTACAATTATTTTGTCGGCACATTTATATGCAACCTGCAAATACCTAACATTAATCGGCTCGGCTAGACACGTAGATTGTTAATAAATAGTAAATAGTCAAGAACTGTCAACTATGAAAAAATCACAATATTTGTTAAAGGAGAAATTCAATTAACGTTTAACCTTGGTTTAACCATGTTTTGATATTTGGTTGGCTGATAAAATTCCTATTTTAGTTACGCCCAAGTTCTTTTTGTAATAATAACACGTATTGTAAGACTCCATATTTAACTTAATCGAGTACCGTAAAAATAAAATTTGTATAAAGTTAAATTGCATGGTACTTGATTTCACAACAACATTGGCAAATGCGTATCTAATTTTCGCGAAGCCTTTATAGCGAATAAGCTAATCAGTAATTAATTTTGCATTTGTAAACATTGTTTATAAGGTAAATGTGCTTTTATTACATTTAAAGTAACGTTGTGCACGCACATCAAAATATTTCATTAAAAATATTGCTAACTTTAGAAATTGCTATCGGCTCCTGCAAAGAGTTTTCCTGCTTATTACACAATAATTACATTCTCTAACATAATACAGTTATGGCCCGGCGTCCAAATATGAGCTACATTTCGGGGAATATTATTTTCTACACGATTGTTCACAGATGTAATAATATATAAAGCGCAGCACAGACTCATATTACATTGTTTTGCTTGTTTTCTACTTAGAGTACAGTCAGAAAAACCAGTTGGTACAAAGATATTTATGTGTTTCTATATTTTACTGCGTGGTCCAAAGAATTGCGTACCTTAAGTGACGGTGGGCAGGGCATATTGCAAGGAGGACTACGGCTTTTGGGGTGGAAAGGTTCTTAAATGATTGCGGCGTACCGGGAGAAGCGTTGGTAGGACCTCCACAAGGTGGAACAACGATGTGGTATATAGTAAAGGTCGCGGGAAGCTGCTGGATGCGAGCAGCGCAGGAGTAATCAGGTTAGAGATGAGAGGCTTATGTCCAACAGTGGATATAATAATGATGATATCATAACATTGTGAATCGTTTTAATATATTTTATGATAAGTAAATCAGATAACTATTAAAAAGTTATCAAACATTGTTAAATAGGAATAATTATAAAAACGTTGGATGCGGGCAGCGCAGGACCGTTTGGGTTGGAGATCCTTGGGGGAGGCTCATGTCCAACAGTGGACGTCTCTCGGCTGGTATGATGATAAAAATGTTAAAACTAGTTGCGTAGAAAGGACGTTAAAAACTTACAACTTTTTGTCATGGTATTAAGGATCTGACTGTACACAATAGCAGTGGACCTATGGAAGCTCAATAATTCGGGAGGCCGTCGTCCGCTGCTTGTCACATCACCCTCATTTATATACAGGTTGGTTCATTGCCTTGAATTTTATTGTTGTTACAATAGCTCTGTAAGCACTGAAATGTTTAATTATTATTATTGTTTTTAATTAATTGTGCTAAGTAATATCTTTTTTGATAACGTGGCAATGCGTCTGACTCTGTGACTATCGCCATTTCAATATCATAATGTAATTGACTAATGCTAGTCCTATTCTTACTATTATATTCTTCTTCAGCACATTTGTTTTGCGCAGTGAAAATTATATAACTGGCATTTAATTAGATTTTTTAGTATCAAGTAGTTTTAACTCATTGATGATCAGCTGCCTCATTTGTATTAAAATTGCAGGGGTCTACCAACAGCATAGGATGGTAATTATAAAATTTAATAATTATTTTTATTCACGACGAACAAATTGTAAGATTGTAACGATTTTTTTAGGTAAATTTTAATTATTTAGTGTTACAAAAAGAGTGGTTAAAATTATAATTTGACATTTGGAATGATTTTGCATGTATGAAAGAACGAACGATTAAAAAATCAATTGCGAGCGAGTAACAAAATTAACTCATTTTGCATGTTTGTATTGCGGCGTAAACAATTCTCTAAAATAATAATAATAATAATAATAATATATTTTCACGCTCACACCAATTATCTAGCCCGAAGTAAGTATCGTTAAGAACTTGTGTTACGGATACTAGATAACGGATTTTTTTTTAATATACATAATAATTTTAGATATTTTTATAAATAAACTTAAATAAATATATAAACAACCATGACTCGCAAACAAACATTCGTGTTCGTCACACAAACATTTGCCGCTACCAGGATTCGAACCCGGACCGCTTGATGTGAAGCCAGCTATACTGACCACTCCACCACGACGGCGTCGAAAAAGAATGTGAAGTAAAAGAATGTGCAATTGTACAGAAGAATATTTATTATTTTTTTTTTAATCTGAACACCATGTATAAACAACAAGCGTCATATCAAAGTGTCGCAATAGATCACATGTCGCATCACAGCGAGCTGCCCAATAATTGAACAAAAGCACACATTAACTGGTTTGATCCCTGCGGTTTACCCAAGTGGTTTGATTAATTAAATGGAATCCTAAAATGTTTTGCTACGTCAAATAACATTAATTAAAGTCTTTCAATTCATTTCTACACTTTATATAGTTCTAATAATTATATACTACTAATTTATATAGTTCAATGCTATATTCAATATTATCTGCAGACTTTGTACATTCAAATGTCCGAAAATTGAAAAAAGATGTTTCGAAGTTTATGTAGCTCGTAATAAATTCGTAGGCAGAAAAAGTTGCAGAGCCTACTGAGAACAATGATTTAAAATTCTGTCTAAAGCACTGCCCGCCTAGCATGACCACCGAAACACGATATGATATAGCCATTTAGCGCTTTGAACTGTCAAAAATCATTGGATATAAACGCAATCTGAAATTTTTATCGATACTGCGAACATGTATAAGCCTTATGCAAGTTGGCAGTTTGGATAAAATTTCAAGTATGCGGTTATATCCAATCATATTTGACAGTTCAAAGCGATAAATGGCTATGTCATAATTATCGTGTTTCGGTGGTCATGCTAGGCGGGCTGGAGACATTCGATTTTATAGTTTTATTTAAGTGAACCATCTACGATCAGTCACCATGGGATGCCGGCAGACTGCAATAGCATCACCCTACATCCTCCAATGCGTGTCGTAGAAGGCGAATAATGGATCAGCAAAGGAGTATTGGTCACCTTATACTTTGTCTACAAATTCTCATTGGGCAGACGTGGTGGACTACAGCCTAAACCTCTTCCAAGGAGAGGTCTTGTGTTCCAGCTGTGGGTCAAATTATAAAAGGCTGTTATATTAAACCATCTACGAGCAATGGATAAAATGCAGATATGTTTTAGAGTGGTGAAGCTTTGTTTACTTTTTGGATTTTATGCCCCGTTCATGTGGGTGATAGGCTGGCAAATAGATGTCTACTTCTGAACAACGGCCTCTGCTAAGGGCCTCTGCCTGCATCCTTTTTTAATTTTAAAGCTTTTGGCCACAGATAATATTTGCATCACCAAGTTTTTAATATCAGATAGTTGCCATTTCGCAATTAAAGAATCCTACACCAGTCAGAAAGTTTTTTTTTACACAAGTTTTTTATGAAGGCAACATAAAGAACGGCGAAAGGCGAATTTTTAAAGCGTAAATGTTTAGTGTTATTTAGTTTTTTAAAAATATCCCAAGCGAGTAAAATAAAACTTCGAAAAAGCATTCAAACTTTTCGCATTAAAGATTCAGACCCGAACCACTCCTAGGTATTTCACCGAAGTTTAGACGCTTCTCAATAAAAGTTATCCCAATTTATTTATTCTTTGGACTTAAACAATATTACCCAATAAAATTCTTGTATCTGTATTATCGAACCCTTTTGTATCTTTCCCTCATTTATTTGGTAAAAGTATTTCAAAATCCCCTGGAGAATAGATAAGAAATTCTAAGAGCCCTCAAAAATGTTTTTATCAAATAATTGTCTCAGTGTTACGAGAGTAGATTTTGAAAAAAATACGAGAGGGCCTAACCTTAAGCTTTGACTCTTAACAATGGCAATCAATGAAACATGAAATCCAAATAAGCAGATGCATTGATTCTTTTTGGAATTTCTAAATAATCGACAAGGAATAGTTAATTCAAAAGAGGCTTTTGACTCCGTATCATAAGGTTGGGTATTGTCCAGCAAGAATAAGTGTTAGGTCGTTACGCCCCTTACTTTTAAGGTATTGTCGTAGCAAAGCCGGCCAATCAGTTCCATCAGCACTCGAGAACGCAATGAAGCGTATATAATACCCGCTCTATGAGGGTTAAGATTAAGCACTGGGTTTGTCGTTTTGTCAATACGCTCCAATCTGTTGCTTTTGACAATTTCAAAATGTAGACGCAACCTAATAGTGCTCTTTATACTTGAAATTATTTGTGGTTTGGACACTGAAATATACTTATGGTAGACCTGCGCCACTTATTAAAAAACATTGTTTTACTTTTGTTCTTTCAACTTAACATAGGCCTTCACTTTAAACTGCCGGTACATAGACAACACAATTTTATTCATAATCAACATAATTTCATGACTGGTTCATACGGTTGTACCCGGACTGTGAAAGATGTGTTATATTGTGACATTATGTCCTGTTTGTGGGTTTTCCATTTGATTGTTTACTGAGAGATTGTTAATTTTTGGGTTTAGTGCCTTATTAATTATCTTTAAATTGAATCAAAATTTTTGATAACTGAATTTATGTCAATAATTATAAGTGATAATTTGCAAATAATTTTTTACCTAAATATTAATAATTAATAGTCTAACGATATTTTACAATTTTTAAACAAGTTCCGTTATATTAACAGTTGAAGTAGTTGATAAGTCGAAGAAAACGTTAAGCTTATTAATGAATATAAATAGTAATTATGAAAAGCCAATGGAAACTGCGTTTACTTTAAAAACCTTCAAAATCTGCAATTTTATAGGCAAAGACAAAATTTTAATTAAGTTAATATCGATAGAGAAGTTAATAAACGATATTTTAATATTTATGAGCTTTGGGGGTATTTATCTTTGTCTGATCATTCGATATTCTATTGCAGCATAAACATCTTTCACGTACCCAAAGTTATTACCGTCAAAGAGATTTTGTATTTTCGCAAGTTGAAGCAAAAGAAGCGAATATTCAGCAATTTATTATTTGTACAGCGATCTATGTATCAGAGACAGGATCATTTCTAGTGACGCCAGCATTCCATCAGTGTTTATCCAATAGAAACATTCGTTTCAAAATTCACAAACAAAGGATAATCCCGATCAGGTTTGTATTGGAAATGCGAACATGATAAGCTCATGGCATTGATGTCGTTAGCATCGGGCCATTGACCTGTGCCCTTTCTAGAAATATCTCAGATACCTGCTAATATTCGACGTACATTTTATTCTACGAAAGGATTGCATCTCAATTTAAATTTTGCATCGCTTTTAGATGTCTTTCCAGTTCGTAAGCGTGTAAAATTGCTCGTGACGTGTGATCTTTGACGGTGTTTCTGTTTACGAATTTAAGGAAATTGTATTTTATTTCGGACTAAAGACCCGTCCCGGCTTCGCACAGAATTTCTCTACTTTTATGCATATATTATACATAATAACCTTTATCTTGAAACACTCTATCTATTGCTGAAAGCAGTATCAAAATCCGTTGCGTAGTTTAAAAGTTCTAATCGCACATACAGAAAGAGCAACTTCATTTCATACGATTTACCTATAGATGCTGATAGGGATAGTAGGTATAAATTCTGGTTGGCTACCATCGTCCTTATTCAAGTCTCTCGTCATAAACATACTGCAAACAGCATTATTGTGTTCCGGGAGAGGTTTGCTGCCAATTTCGGTTCGGCCTTATCGACGGTTGGAGTGGATCTTTTGCATGGTTTTCTAGCTTTGTTTTTGGTTACAGTTCGAACGTAACCTAACCGAAAATCCTATCCATCCATCCTATGAGCCTATCCAGTTTTAACAAATTTACTATCGAACTAGTGTAGTATCGATTGAAGGTGCTCGATACAGCGACTGTCGGTGTACTGACTCTCAATTTAATCATATCGATATATCACGACTTAAGGATAGATAAAGGCCAAGAAGGACTTCTCTGTTATGATAAAAAAGTGTTATTTATCTGAGGCTATTTACTTAGCAGTCCCTGGATTCTGGAGAAAGCCGAACAGCGTCTGGACCATCACCTTTTTTATTACGATGGAAAATCCATTGATGGACCATACTGGTCGCAATCTGAAATGCCAAATAAAACTACTAAATAAAAATATCACTTTTATAAATTCTCTTTAGTGTACACTATTGCATAATTTTGACACAGACATACGTACCTTCCTAATCTATTATACTTATGTTTTAATTTCGACGTGATTCAATCTCCCGTGCTTATTGGCTCGCACCACAGGCGGGGGCAATTACTTTCACTGGGATTAGTTTAGTGGTTTGTTGCCTAGTGACGTCACTACACGTAATCCGATTACCGTAATTGCTGAAAATCTTACGCAGGCTCAGAGGTGCACCTCATAAATCATTTGGGAACTGTGTTACTTTGAACTCAATGCTGTAAGGCATAAGAGTGAAATTGTTGGCGTTCCAAATTAGTGGAAATGCCAAGGTACTTGAGATTGTAATTGTACATATCTGTAAATAATTTCGTAATTAATTAATTAAACTGGGAGCTTATAACTTCCAATCTACAATAGTATTATGAAGTAATACAATTTAAGCAATATTCATTAAGTCTCTTAAGTTAGGGATTGGTACTATTTCCCACTAAAATATACACTTACGTGCAATTAAATCGACTCACCGGTACGCTTTGGCTTAGAACTCCCTAATTAAAATCAACAATTAGTAAATAATATTTTTTAACCCCGTGTGTTAAACAAGAATCTAAACTTACATTAGACCAGTTTTTACTGTAATAGATTTTGATGTATTGATTTTACAAATTGAAAACCAAATACAGTTAAAACAGCTAAAATTTTTGGGCAAATCAGCTGAATTTTAAGGGTCAATAAATCTGTAAGATTAATCAATTATTCAATAAACAATTATTCAATTAACTCTGAACACTCTGCATAGTCACAAAAATGGCGTATGACGTAAAAATAAGAAACCAGGGTTTTCGAAGAAATGAGTCTATTGTCACCAATACTTCGTTTATCGAAGTTTAGAGTAGATTAAATAAAGCTCATGAAATATACTTTCAAATTATATTAACAGGTTTTGTTTATCTAATTATATTTTTATATACCGACATATTAAGAACCGAAACCTACGAGGTGAATCGATTTTATTGCACGTAAGTGTAGTACAAATTAAATAAATAGCAAATTCTATAATTGAATGGCAAATCTTTAAAAACCCAAGAAGTAAACGAATGGTATCTTTTTTCCTTGCAATAAATTTTCCTACATCCTGTCTACTAGGTGGTAGGCTTATATGTAGGCCTTTCCTATTTCAGCTGTGAAATAGTTTTGCTGTATCGGATTGAAGGGAAATGTACCCATTGTAACTACCGGGTATGGAAGGCATTTGCATGTTCGTCACACAAATATTTGCCGCTAGCAGGATTCGAACCCTTGCCGCTTGATGTGTAGGCAGCTATTCTAACCACTCCACCACTATGGCGTCTATTATACCATGTGTTTGTTTTTTCTACGATGAAATTATCTCTAGAAAATGCTCTTAAAGTTTGTCGGGTCGGACCACAAACACATTGTATATTTCGTATGTTCCCACTTCTTACGCAGTAACGTTGTTGTAAAGTTTTTATGCAGTTAATCCGTTCATTCCAGACATCAGTATCAAGAGATCTTTTGATGAAACATCTTTTATGTTAACGCACTCGAATCATTTTAAGGGCAGTGTTCGCAAATTATAAATTACTCGTAAGGAACTGGCTCATAACCCCTAATTCATTTTAAGAGATAGTGTTCACGCGTATGATGAAGGTTAATAAATTATAACGATAAATTAGTTTTTAACTGCTCAACTTTTAAATTCTTAAAATATATTCTAAAAATTCTTATCTCAAAGTTCAGCTTGTAAATCGTAAATTCTCGATCAGACGGGTACAACTAAAAAGAGATTGGAATCAACAATAATTTACTTTAGACCCTGTTTATTCCAATGCGAAGTTTTTTAATCGCTTTTTTTAATCTCGGCGAAGTCTATCGCTTTTACGCTTTAATCCCAAGCAGATTGAATACACTCTTTGTGAGAGAAAAAAGGACTTAATAAAAAGTACCTACTATCAAATCTTTTTCTATTCTAGCCAAGAAGTTCTTAGTAAATGCTGATACTGCATTCGATTAGGCAAGGTTTCCATTAGGGGCAGTTTTTCTTATTTTTTATTCCAATGAATGGTTGGCAGCTTATTACTTTAGATATCGTTTCATTTGCGGGGTTTTAAGGTAATATAATGTGAACTTGAAAGCTCTGTGTATCTGCGTATTTTAAATTATCTTACTAATTATTAACGGGAATGTTAGTAGCCAGTCTAGGAGTACTACTACACCCAACTGAGGATAATATATTTCCACGCTCATACCAATTATCTAGCCTAAAGTAAGTATCATTAAGAACTTGTGTTAAGAATACTAGATAACGGTTTTTTTATGAACATAATATTTTTGGATATTTTTAATAACTTAGATAAATATATAAACAATCATGACTCGTCAAGGAATATTCGTGTTCGTCACACGAAGATTTGTCGCTACCAGGATTCCGACCCGGACCGCTTGATGTGTAGGCAGTTATACTGACCACTCCACCACGACGGTGTCATAAGAATTTATCATAGAAAACAAACCATTCAACATACATTAAACACTAACTTTAATCTGTAAACTTGCATGCTAACTGAAATAAATAAAGTAATAAATAAATATATGCAGTAAAAAAGTAATATACGTTAGCATTAAGATCTGACCCATGCTGCTAGATGTGACTTTGTGTGTAACCGAATGTTACCTGAATCTCTGTCGGACCCCTTTTGGAATTTGAGCGTGATTATATGTATGTAATAAAATACAAATAAGAATATTTTAGAGAATAAAGAATTGTTAATTTTGTATTTTTATGGCATTTGATTATATTTTTTGTTTACTTATAAAGCATAAATATAAGAAGATTACAATATCAACCGTGTATATATATAATACAAAACCAATACAAAACCTGTCGGTATATTCTCCCAATGCCCCATTTAAAGGGCGGTACTGATTATCAGTGTGTATGAAATTCATATTAAATAATAGCTGATTTTCATGATAATTGGGTGCCATCCTCTAGATTTGCATAAAACATGATTTGGTGTAAGTATATTTAAAACCTTAGGATAGTAAATGGTTTAAAAATATTTTGTACGTTGTTTTTAGTGTTGTAATTGTAAGTATAAATAAGTAATAAAATAAGAACAATATCATCGATGTCAATTAAATACACATTATTACGCAAAGATAACTCAAAAACTACTCATCAAATGTCGCTCAAATTTAAATGCCACATTACAAGCACCAGCTTCCATACGTAGAATCATCAAAATCGGTATACCTACCCAGTAAAAAGTTATCAGTAGAAAGTTATTGACCTATATATTAAGCATTATTATGGTTTTGCAAAAAAAAATTAAAGTACTACAATTTCCGAACATTTCACAATTTTTATAACGTCTATTGACAAATATCTTAGACGAACCTGCAACCCAGCCCGTATCGATTATTTAAATAAATATTTCGCATAAAAGAACATTGTATTTAAAAATGGAAGAACCCATTCCTATGAATAATGTTCATTATGTTACTTTTTTCATAATTGTAAAACGAAAAATTTGTGCAACTTTCATAGTAAGAATTCAATCAAAACACAGTGTGCATCTCGCTTTACAAAATCAGTACTCTATTTCGGTAGCCGATTTATACAAAAGCGAAAGGGTTGCAGACACCTGGCCAGGCTCACTGTCTAATTGCCAATCAGACGGTTGGCCACCCCTGAGCGTTGCCAATACCAAGAAATCCAGATTCGCTTGATTTCTATACAGGCAACATAATCTATTGTGATTACAAATAAGACCTGCAGAGGATTTTCTGAGATTAAGATAAAAGAGTAAGTACATTTTATATTTTTTTTTATTACAAACACATCATTTTGTTACCAGTTTACTCTTATTAATTAAATTATTTCTCATATGTACTTGAAAATAAATACTTTTAGAGTTAAAATTGCAAAAGTCAAAAATAGTTTTGGTATTGTGACGTCAACGCTTTAACACGAATTGTTAGCAATATACAGCATATATCATAAACACTCAATAAACCTATTTTAGTTATTACCTTGTTAAAAAGTGTTTTGGCTCATCCATCTCGTGCCAGAGTGACAGAGACAAACAATTTGTAAATCTTTAATAAATTCACTTTTTTTATGAATATGGGGGTAAGTATATAGGTATCGAATTTTTATTTCAGAACTAACTGCAGCCGTCATGCGTTGCAATTGGCAAGTAAAAACAAATTGTTCTTATAAATAACGTTTTTTTATAAAATAGATTTTTGGGCCAGGATCCCTCGCGGGCAACGCCAGGACACCCTGCCAAAGTTTCATCACCATCTCGTCAATGTTTTTCGAACGCATAGAGGACAGGCATACAAAATTTTATTTTTATTCATAAAGAAAACAATTAAATGTACCGTTTTGCGTATTTTAGAACGTATTTTCAGCAACGAATTAAAATTGTTAAAGTAAATATTTAAATTAAAACATTAACTTAATGAAAATTTACCTTGAACCAACGATCGAACCCTGCTAAACATATCGAGCTTTCGCTTAAAGTCTGTTTAGATACGTTTAAAGACCAGTTTACACGAGAACATTAATTAAGTTGTCATTATGTAAATAAGCACTAACGTTAATTAAATATATATCTGGTGGGCGAGCGTCTTAAATGTTTATTTAAATAATCGATACGGGCTGGGTTGCAGGTTCTTCCAAGATATGGACAAATGGTAAAAAATCTGTGAAATGTTCGGGAATTGAACTACTTTCTATTTTCTTTGCAAATCCAAAATTATAATTAAATTCAACCTCAAAATTAATAAACACTATATCGATTAGTCGGCAAAAAGCGCTGACTCTCTTATTCAAAGATATTTATTAATTTACAATTACCTACGACGAAATCGAGAACCTTTTAATTAGAATTGCTTGAAACAAATGCTAATGTTGAATCACATAGATAATAAAACATGCACGCAAGCACGAACGCACGCACGCACTCAAGCACGTACGCATGCACGCACAGATAGACCAACACGCACACACACACACACACACATACATACACACAACACACGCACAACACACACACACACGTATAGTTTAACATAGTACTTCTGATATTTTTTTAAAGTTTTTAATTGCTAATATTTTTGTTATCTGCTGTTATTCATAAGGGAAGTAGCGGGTCATGCCCAATACAAGTATTATTTACTTACATTACTTACAGGGAAGTCCCAGCAACGTATGTACGTATTACAATAAATAAATAAATAAAAATAAAAAATAGTTTATTTCAGTAATCCTTATTACAAAACATACACATACATTTTATTTGTCTCAACTTTGTTTCTGTATGATTTTTTTAAACTTAAAAATAGTCACTTTGAAAACTGGTTTTTGGACTTAGTATTAACTAAGGTCACCATTGACAACGCTTTATATAAATTGTAGCTATCTAGAAAACATTGGCAATCCTAATACGTCAAGTATTTAAAACTTTTTAAATACCAAGAAAACAGTTTTCGCTTTCTGGACATTTACCGAAGAGTCCTATTTCTTAGTTCTTACTTAGCGTTACACCTATAGCATCGCTTCGATTGGCACGTCTTGTTTGAACTTAATTAAGAGCACACGTTGGTTCAAAATGAGCGTCGACTGCTCAAGATCAAAGCGCCTGATGCTAATATTTGCCGGCGTCTATTGAAAGAAGTCATTGCCACCAAATATAATGCTTCGTTGTGCACGCTGTTATGTGTGTTCAAAATTTGGTACAAATTGTTCAGAATTTTAGAGAGCTAATTTGCGTTGCATTTAGCAACAGTAGAAAGCAAATAACACAATGACATTGATGGCTATAAGCATAATAATTGGACGTATTTAAATTCTTTGTTTTGTAGTGATATATTATATAACTTTACCGATACCCGAATTATAGAGCTTCATAGATGTATTAACTCACGAAGGATGCATCTAGGCGCTATTTCGATATGGCTTTCAAATCCTCTTGTATTCCGAGCGGTGGAGTACACTTCAGAGCTCCTGCAGACGATTGCGAAGACTCAGTTCACACTGTTGCGCTGTTCCAGGTAACGATGTGGGTTTGGGCGCCTCTCCTCGATTCTTCCACGTCACGGCACATCTGAGCCGAGATACGAACTCTTAGAAGTACCTTCACATTTATAAAAAGTCATAGTTTAACGAAAAAAATAGTTTGTTCGCGTGTATATCGCGTGTATGTATTTACTCAGATTATTTGCCAACATGCCTTAAGTTTAAATACGAATTGGGTTAAGTAAAAACTCAAACAAAATATTCAAACAAACTCAGAAAAAAATATACAAGTTACACAAGAAAATTTTATATTTATTTTGTCTGTATCAATTCATTAATTACGAATAGAGTACACTGAAAGTACATGTTTAGTCATAAAATTGCAGTTCAATTAGTTCGGGCGAACCGCTATCACGAAATTAAATGTATGTTTTTATTCAAGCAACTCAAAATCAATTTGTTCGCTATTAATTAACACTGCGCATTAATTACGTACCTAGTTAAAAATCAAGCAATAAGCTGCTTGAATTGGAGTCAGTGCTTAAAATAGTTTAATTAAAGTTCTTTGTTTCATAAATTCAATGTTTACAATCTAATTGTATTAAATAATGTATCAATATATCAGTAAAAAATAATAGCAAGCAGTGATAAGCACTCGATAAATGTACTTTTAAGGTCGCTGCACACTAATCAACTCTGAAAGGGAACGCCTCTTTTTTACTATAATAATAGTAATATATTTTCACGCTCACACCGATTATCTAGCCCAAATTAAGTATCATTAAGAACTTGTGCTATGGATACTAGATGACGGAGAAATATACATAATAATCTAGATATTTTTTAAATAAACTTAAATAAATGTATAAACAACCATGACTCGTGAACAAATATTCGTGTTCATCACACTAACATTTGCCACTACCAGGACTCGAACCCGGACCGCCCGATGTGTAGGCAGCGTTATTGACCACTCCACCACGACGGCGTCAATAAATGCTACAAAACGGCGGCTACAAAATGGCTACAGACCTTAGGGAATCACCTCTTTTAAACTGAGGAGGAGAGAAGAGGATTCTCAATTCGAAAGAGGAGGTTCTCAATTCGACTGTATTTTTTTATGTTTGTTACCTCATAACTCTTTACTGGGTGTACCGATTTTGAAAATTGCTCCGACCTTTGGAAGCTAATAATACTTGCCATGTAAATCGCATCACCATTTAAATTTGAGCGACATCTGATGAGCAGTTTTCAAGTTATCCCTAATAATGCCTATTTAATTGACATCGATGATATTGTATCTTATCACTTGTGTGTCTAAAAGATCTCGAGATAGTTTCCTGAAAACTTTTATACTTAAAACACTAAAAAGCAATAAATAAATTATTTTCAAGTAAGAAAAGCTTTGTTTTTAAAAATCTAAGTGTTTTTGAGGTCGGTGCTACACTCAATATTTGGAATAAACGTTGTCACTTGTATCAAAAAATCTAAAGAATTTTATAAACAAAATTTTTATTTCTCCGTTTTCAGATTTGAGGGCGGTTTTTTTATTTAAAAATAATAATTTTTCATAGTAAAAAGAGGCGATACTGTTCCAAGCTGACAAGTGTGCTATGACCTTTAAAGTGCTAAAGTACAAATTAAGACTGACAGTTTTTATTATTAGTTATGTGATTAGGCAACAAGTATACATGAACGGCCAGTCTGATGTTAAGCAGTTATCGCAACTTTTAATTGCTTACAATGAAGAGAAGTCACTGACGCACTGCTAACCCTGTCTCCAACCTTTACTCCTTAGAGCTCTGGCAATCTCACTCATCGACAAAAACACAACACTATGAAACTGTAGTGTTACGGTCTTCTGTAAGGTGGAGGTAGTATCCCAATATAAGCGCTTCAAATTATGGGCGGGTAAATTGTGCCCTATCTGCTAAAGTAAAATCCGTCAGATGTCCTTTCCATGTTCCTTTCCATTTGGAAATTTTTGCTCAAAAAAGTCGATGTCGTAAATAATAAAATTGAATCAGTAAATCACTCTTATGTGCTTGTGACAATGTTAAAAATTTAACGACGCCTAGATTTGTTTACATTGCGCTCTCAAAATAATAATGCAGCAGCGCTTCATCGTAAATTTCGTTCACAGGTCGGCTTATTTCGGCCACTATATTTTTTGCTATTCAAACACTGCGATTAAAATATTCTGTGTACCACTTTGTGTTTGCTCGTTACCTATACGACAAAGGTAAATTTTGGATCCATTTTTGTATAAATTTTCTCTAGACGTTAATTAAGGCGTTGCTCAAATTGATGACAACACAATTCTCAATTTGTAGCTCGCACCTACTTCTTTGATCCCAAAGCCGCACACATCATAGTCCCAACAAACAAACAAGATACACAAAACACAACGTGTTGTAAGTTGACGCGTGCGACCGACGGAATCACATCCTGTATTATGTTGACATAAGCAATCCCCTACTATAGGTTCTCGAATCGAAAAATGAGGTGAAATATTAATAAACGTTCTTAATACATGAACGACAATGGTACCTACATATATAATTCCAAAAATATATATGACTAGCGCTCCACCCTCGACTTTGTCTGCGTTATATTTTATAGTATTCTTCAATAAATGCACTTTCTAACACGAAAATAAAGTTCAACCAAACAAACAAACTTTTCAACTTTATAATATTAGTTCAGATCTCTGCGATCAATCTATCGTAGTTATTAAGGTTTGGGTTCCTGTGATTGACATTCAAGAACAAAATAAAAATGAGTGTGCATTAATTTAGACTATAAGTAATATATAATCTTTATACTTTATGAAGTATGCTGACCAAATCTTGTAAACCTGACCGTCAACTGTCGAGTATCTTTGCACACTAATAATTATGCGAATTTTTTTTTAAAGACATTTTGATCTAACGATTTTATCACAGTGTATAACTAATTACTAAGGGCAAATAGTGAAGATTTTGTAGGTAATTGTACCAATTAAAGAACAGATTAAATTCTGAATAAAAATCTTACATTAATAATATAGACGAAATTGCGTATCATTAAGAACAAATAAAATTGTAATAAACTTTAAACTTAGATAAAGTTTTTAATTAATTATTATTTTCAAGTGAGACAATAGTAGCAGCCATAATGTCAGTCTCGAAATCTTGCAATAAAGCGTTGAGACGGTCCCATACAGCCGGCGGCCACAAGTTTCCAATAAGTAATTAAAATCCCTAGACGCGGAAGATTACGTCTCTGTATATCACAAAAGGAGTATTTGCTCAGTACGCTCAAGAGCTTTTCAAGACTTCTGATTTCCTGGTAGATGACAGTGGGATCGGGGAAATAAGTACTATTTTCTTGTTTGATGTTTCTTAACGTATTAGGAAAAGTAAAGTATTTTTTCCTAATAAAATCGTTTTAATAAATTGCATTTCAATTTACTAAGTACTTAAATAATCTTCATTAAGTTGATAATGTTATTCTTAAAAGATTAATCTTGACAAATTATGTAAAACAAGGTACGCCAAGAACCGTTTTCTAGTAATAAATACCTAGATACCGATATATTGCACCAAAATTTCAAAGGTTTTGTCGTTGAAGATGTATAATTAATGTATTTTTGTGTCTGTCTAATAGTTATAATATAAGTGGTTTTTTTTTCTTTTGGGTTACTTAATTTTCCTTCTTTTAATATATCGTTTTAGTTTATTTATTCATTGTATTCCTTCGATATTAAAATCTTATCAGTGGAAACTTTGTTGGAAATCTGTAATGTTTACTATGGGTATTCCTTATGTAAAATTGTATTGATTGAAATTAATACCACATTAAATAAAAAAAGGAAAAACATGAAAAAAATTAAATTGTATTGCTATGTGTTAATAATCAATAAAAGAAATAAAAAAAATAAGTATTTTTAAATTCAATTACACTAAGCTAGGACCCCTATGTGCCATTTGCTGGTTGCGCCAGCCAGGAAGAGGTCTTCCAGAATTTACAAAGGAAAGAATGATAAGAGGTAGTCTGGAAAAAGTACCAGTAGCAGAGAAATTGGGAGGTAAATGACTAGCATGGTACGGGTATGTAATGAGAAGAGATAATAATCATACGATAAAGAAAGTGATGAGCCAAGTTCCAAATAATGCCAACAGTTTTAGCAGTTGCACAAAGCAAAGCACATCAAGACATTTTGCACCGAACCCAAATAAATTGCGAGCAAAGGGTAGGAGAAAGAAAGTAAAGAAGGCGTTGAGCATAAATATGGTTGTAGAGGGAAAAGAAGACTGAAGAAAAGATACTGCGTGGGAGATTGCATGAGAGATGATATGGCAAAGAAAGGAGTTAATACTGAGATGACGGCTGACAGGGATGAATGGAAGAGAAATAGTACATTGTTCAAAGGCCGCGAAAGAGGCAATTACCCGTCTCGTATTAGTGAAGTCCTGTCCTTGCCTCCGTTCGGACTTCAAACTCATACTCGATCTGCAATTGCCATTTCCTTCGAGGCATAAATAGTGCTTTTCCCAAAGGATTGCAGGGAAATAAAACATACTTTACTTTTGTTGCTAAATATATGTCATCTGGGGCTTTAATTAAAAATTGCTTTATGCCTTTCGCTTTTCGCTCCAGCAATGGATTTGGTTTTCTTTCTCCGTAAATTCGATAGTTCAAGTGTTTTTTTCTTCGAAAATAATGACAATATTTTCATGCATGTTTGAGAAAAACATATTACGCGGAAGCCAAATATTGGGAGCAGGTCTACTATGTAGTAGACCCATATATCTGGGTAGGTACCACCACCTTTCTTATTTATGCCGTGAAGGAGTTCGCTGTGTTTCGGATTATAGGGAAAGGTAGCCAGTGTAATTACTGGGCATGGAAGGCATAACATTTTAGTCCCCAGGATGGCTACGCACTTGCAGTGTTAAGTGCGTTGTTTAATTTACTAAGGTAAATAATAGGTAGGTCATATTGCAAGTGTCTATAGGCGACGATAACCACTTAACACCAGGTCGGCCGCAAGCTTGTTTGCCATCTCGTAGTATAAAAAAGACAAGGCAAATATTAATCGTGAAAATGCATGGGGATTTAAAGGTCGTAACAGGCTATTGCTGGCCCAAAGGGTTTTGGGAACAAATAGTTATAAATTAAAGACCGTTTACCGGGAAAGATGCTTTATTTTAGAAATGTAAACTAAATCGTGCAACACACCCCTAAAGCTATCTGTACAATATCGCCTTAATTAAAAATAAATTAGATCTCATTACAATACTACATTATTTTTATATTTGTCTATTAATGCGTTAAGAAAAAAACGTTTTTAAAGCGTATTGCACGTACGGAGGAGTGTGAGATAGATATGTCAAAATAGAAGCATAGAAATGTAGTTATAAAGTGCTTTTTGTGATTGTACCTTTTTTGACTAATCGGCGACTAGTTCAAATAATCAAAGGTATTCCGAAGACTTTAAACAAATAAGAAAAATATAACATAATAAAAGCAAGCGAATAAAAATCGACAGTATTTTGGTCAATAAACATGTTATCAAATTATAAAATATACCAAAATATACTTAGACATAACGTAAAACGCAACTATTTTATTAACTTAATATGATTAATATTCTGAAGTCATTCTGAACTTTATTTACTTCAGAAAAGCATTTTATTTGACTCAGCAATAGATACAGACTATATTTATTCCCAACAATCAGACCGAGACGTTCTAAAATTGGAAGCACGAATTCGGATTGGTATTCATCATAAACCGCTGGAAGTGGGATTACTAGATATATCTTAAATACGAAATGTTATTAAAGAGTCTGCCCCTTGTTTATCTGCAACTGTTTGGAGTATTTTTATGAAGAACAGTACAAATAAATGGTACAAACATTAATCTGGTCTGAACAACAGAGGAGATGTAAAGGGGCTTCAGAGTCAATATTTTGTTAGGGGACAACGAGGAACACTGGTATCTTTTTGCGCCAATTAGAGCGTGCCTTGATTTTTATGTAAACTTAATTTGCAAGATTCTTGTTGGCTCTCCGTACCGAACTTGTAATTAATTATTAATGTGATTATAATAAGTTGAGTTTAATCTTTATCATTAATTTGGAGCAATTCAAATACTTTTTAATTTAGTTTAAATTGAGAACGTTTATACGAAAAAAAAATAACTGAAGTTTTTTCTTTTCTACTCTATGTGGACCATTGAAAATTTTTACTAAAGGTAATTTGTTTAATGTGACAAGCGCCAATGGCATTTACCTTTTTCACAATAAATACGCTACAAGAATCTTAAATAATAATAATTATTAAATTATAAAATAGCCACGCATTACTAACTTAATAAAAGGTTATCTGGGTAGCACTTATTCATATAATAGCATAACTTAGGTTATTTTATTAATATATATAATAAATAATAGAGGAAAGTGTCTAATTATGAAGTGGTATTCCTAATATGAAACACCAGCCTAGTTATGTATTGATTTTTATAAAATTAGATAATGTTTAATACTGTTTAAGCTACACTGTTACTCTTAAACATATTAGGGTAGCTTTTGCAAAATTGGTCACGTTCCCCTGCTAATCTGCTTAAGTCACATTAGTGTTCCCCTTAACCCTACGATAAAGCTAACCACAAATAGTTTATTCCGATAGTTGAACCTGAAAATCTATGATTCGAATCCCGAATAAATTTATCAAAACTGAACACATTGTTAGCAATCTACCCGTTAGCTTAATTGATATAATAGTATACATGTAACTCAAAACACAAAACCAGCTTAATATCAAGTTGATGCACTTACGTAATGTATTAAACAATTTGAAAGCGAAACAAGGGAACGTAAATCAGGAACTAAATCGCTCAACCCTTTAATATCGAAATACATCGCAGTAATTAAATTTCGTAGTCGTTAAGCAATCGATGCGTGTCTGTTATTAAATTCCCTATCTAGTTTAAAATGTGGTGCACATAACTATAATTTATTAATAGCTGTGTCTGATTTATGGAGAACGGGTGGGGGCTGGAGACGCTGACTCGGCGACTTTCCTTAGTGACTTTAAAGTCAGGTTAACCCTTTATCTGGGAGCGGCTTTACAGGTTGATCACTTTTTAAAAATGCAATCAGTATCACACAAAGCATTGCAATAATTTTATAGAAAAAGGAACAAACAAACAAAGATAAATTATTAGGACTTAGAATTAATTAAATGGGAAATTGGGAGGCCCCTTTTTCTATTGTTTTTAGTGTGTAATTATTTTATTGTCTCGATTGGTCGTGTCAAGAAATCCGGCGCCCTCTTATTGGATCGCTGCATAACGCGTCAAGGCGGCGGGGAGCCTCCGATTGGACAGTTCTGGCGGGGCGCTTCGTGATTGGTAAAAATGCACGGATCTGTATTTCTAATACAGCGCTAACATACATATTCAGATGGAAAATTGAGAAAAAAACACCTTTTTGCTAAAATGTAATATTAGTCTTTTTTTGTTTTATTAGAATTTATGTATGAGTGTAGATAACGTAGTGTAAAAGCACATAACCTGGTATTAAAATACTCGTGTTTCAATAACCCCTATTATGTGTCAGTTACATATACTGCTATTATGCCACACCTGACCAGAAAGTGGCATTTTCCGCCTGCTACGCGTACGGAGAACCCCACTTCCTGGTCAGGGGTTGACATAAAATTTTGTACTTTCCTCCGGCGGTAAAAAAGAAAACCTGAGATCGCATATTCGGCTTCAACTCTGGAGTCAAATACCTGAGATCTGAAACATTCTTTGTTTTACCGCCCTAGTTAATAAATGTACTATTGTTCCCTAACTAAAGTTAAAAAATATCAGTCTCGTACTGGCTCCCGGATAGAATTTTACTTTTAAATTTATCATCTTAAAATTACTATTTATTTACTTTGATAATGCTGGTTGAAAGAACTAAAGACTCATTATGTTTTAAGACCAATCGTAGAGATTTTTCTTAAATATTTATCTTAAGTATATCCTTTTGCGAGAGAATCAAACAACTGAAAACCTAATTCATTTATAAAGTAAGTAATTATGTAATTCAGCGAATCGTTTTATAGGAAATGTTAATTTAATCAAACTTCTTGTAGCTTTGGTTTTTCCGATCCGCAGTAAAAATAATTACTAGTATTCCAGACCTTCAGTTAAAAAGTTTATTGACTTTCGTTAACCATAACGGGAGATAGAAAATATTTATATTTTAATTTGATATTTCGACACGAAATTTTAATTGAAAATTTGATAAATTTACAGAACACCATTAATAAACTGAACTTGTATTTTCTGCCCCGACCGCAGACCCAGCCTGTATAGTGGAATCAGCATTATTTCAAACCGAAGGAGATTAGACAAAGTTTAGGTCTTAATTAATTTAGCGGATTATTAATTTTGAATAATGAACTGGCTCTGGTGTTCTCGGATGAGCGAATATCAGTATTGAATTATAATGGGATGATAATGTTCGTATTCTTAATATCTTACTGTCGAATAAATTGCGGGATGTCGGCGGGGACAAACTTAAACCTTCATTATTATAAAACATAGACTTAAGTGAGTCATGGCTTGAAACATAATGCTGTCATTTATTGTTCATCCTAACTGGGCGTCAAATATTTGCAAAAGTATTTCTTTCGGATCTTAGAAGTGCAAATTTTAAAGATTTGATGAAACAATGTTTACTATAAAAACATAAGCACAAAACACTGACAAATTTCGACAGCGAAAGCAGTGCCCTAGTAGTGTAGTGGTTAACGCAGCCGCCTGGATTGCGGAAGATACTGAGTTCGATTCCCGCTTGTGGCAGGTCGATTTTTTTCAGTGTATTTTTTCTAATATTAAAAATATTTAAAAATTTACAAACGTAAAGATTGTTCCATGATGCTGTCACTTTATTTGCTGAATGAAAGACAGAGTTAGCATCAGTTTTAAACCACGACCAACTTTAGTCCGTGTTTTATAATAAGGGGAGGTAATACAAACTTTATAAAAGAAATATATACTCGCACTTTGGCAGCGCGCGAGTGTTACGTAAGTGTTGCAAGCGTATATAGGCTATAGTGGCTGCTAATCACTAGGCAGACTGTATACTCGCTGCCAACCACTAACATTAAAAGTACAAATATATTTTTTGTAGGGAAGAAAACATCACAATGTGCTCTATCTATCTTAAGAAGCAAAAAAAATGCCAAAAGTAAACTGAGAATGCATTAATTTTAATCTAAGGTAACATTTTTCCTTAAGGTTTATTTATTTATTTAAATCACAGGCGCCTCGTTTCTCGCTTTATTTGAGATTACGAGGCTTCAGAAAGTGCAGCTAATTGCTCTTGTTGGAGTTAGCGAGTGTTGACCAGATATAGCAAAGCCAGGAATGAGTGTTAAAAGATTTATATCGGTAGATAAGAAGGATTTGGGGAGCTTTAGTGCAGTTGAATCAGCGGGGACGTCACAGACATGCGTTGTTTAAATTAAATCTGAAAAACATCGTAATCTATACTAATATTATTAATAGGAAAGATTTGTATCTTTATGGTGACCCCAAATATATTGGGAATACCCTGCTCGTAATGTATTTGGGGTGGAAATAAGAAAAAGAATTTATTTGTGGTGAAAAAAAAATGTAGAGAAATTCCATTATATTAGGTTAGGGAAAAAGTCTTTTCGCATTATAGTATGTATAAACTTGTAATAAAATCTCTTTGGCTATACTATTTGTATCTGGCTGGTTTTGGTATCATTGAAAGTTTATATTTTAAAGAACATAATTCCAAATTCAAATTAGGAAAATGTGTGATTTTCATTTGTTTTTCGTACCGCCAAGATGAGTGAATCTAATGAAGAAATTCGATACATTTTAAAATTTTACTACAAAAAAGGTAAAAATGCAACGCAAGCCGCGAAAAAAATTTGCGATGTTTATGGACCTAGTGCAGTGTCTGTTAGAGTAGCACAAATTTGGTTTAAGCGTTTTCAATCCGGAAATTTTGATGTCAAAGATGCACGTCGCTCTGGTCGCCCTATTACAGATAAAATGGATGCCATTTTTGAAAAAGTGGAGCAAGATCGGCATGTCAGTAGTTACGACGTAGCTGAAGAACTGGTAATTGACCACAAAACAGTTTTGGCGCATTTGAAAAAAACTGGGTACACAAAAAAGCTCGTCATTTGGGCACCTCACGAGCTCACTGAAAGAAACCTAATGAACCGTGTACTCATTTGTGATTCTTTATTACGACGTAATGAAACCGAACCATTTTTGAAGAAGCTGATAACTGGTGATGAAAAGTGGATCACGTACGACAAGAACGTGCGAAAAAGGTCGTGGTCAAAGGCCGGTCAGGCTTCACAGACTGTGGCGAAACCCGGGTTAACTCGCAACAAGGTGATGCTGTGTGTGTGGTGGGATTGGAAGGGCATTATTCATTATGAGCTATTACCACCAGGCAGGACCATCGATTCTGAACTCTACTGCGAACAACTGATGAGATTAAAGCAAGAAGTTGAGAGAAAGCGGCCGGAATTAATCAACAGAAGGGGTGTGGTTTTTCATCATGATAACGCTTGACCTCACACATCTTTAGCCACTCAGCAAAAATGAACAGAGTTTGGCTGGAAGGTGTTAATGCATCCGCCGTATAGTCCTGACCTTGCACCTTCAGATTTCCACCTGTTTCGGTCTCTTCAGAATTCTTTAGGCAGTGTCAGGTTAACATCACGAGAGGACTGCCAAAACCACTTGTCGCGGTATTTTGACCAGAAGTCCCAAAATTTCTATAGCAATGGGATCATGTCCCTACCTACAAGATGGCAAAAGGTTATCGAACAAAATGGTACCTACATACTTTAGTTAAATGTAAATAAACTATATTGAAAAATGTTTTGAATTTTCTTAAAAAATGCGAAGAAACTTTTTCCCCAACCTATTATTATGGAAATACAGTTTTGTCTTATTCAAAAATTTATGATGACAAAAATGTATTTCCGTAATACAGAGGAATTTCTCTTCATTTTTTCTTCACCACAAATTAGGTACCTAATTATATAAGATTTATTTTACATCAAATCTGTGTCAAAACATTTCTGTCAAATTTCGAATAAAAATTACTGGAGCATAATAATATATTATGTATTTATCTAAGAGCAAGTATTTATGTAATCAAAACTGAGTAATATTGATCTCTGTTAAATTTCTGCCATTTCCTTACAAGGTAATGTTTAGATTTATTTTATTTTTGAAGTGAAACAGTGCGCGTTTTATAAGTTGTTAAACTTTAAATAATGTTGAAAAATTAAAATATCATAAAATCTTTAAAAATAATTCGGATTACAAATATTACATATCAGATTTATTGTTAGTCGTATCACTGTGGCGCCCTCTCATAGCCGCGATAATCCGACCAAGACCGCGGTACCCAATTCAGGAAATTAAGACATTTTCTGAATCTCCACGCGCTTCGAACGACGCTGTTATTTTCTCGAAAACCATTCGACACGAAATTAAAATCTAGTTACAAGCTCATCAGAGCTCTAACGTTAAAATTTCAATTAAACTTTAAAAGGTCGACGTCTTGAGTTTCGTAAATTGAGAAAGAAGATATGATTTTAAAATTAAATAAGTTATTTTTGAAACGCAATTATATATTTAATTAAGTTTTGATAGAATAATTATGATGTAACTTTCTGATTAAAAATTTATGTAGCTTAAAATATTTCACAAAACACATTAAGATTTATCCTATACATCAATCTCCCACTTATATGGCAAGAATATATTAGGAGCTACGGTCGAAAGATTTATAGAGACAATAATAAAATACGCAATCTTTCTATGTGATCGAAAGAAGGTTAGACCTTCTTGGTAAAAGGGTTGGGTTTATAAATAAATTAATGTTCACTGAAGCTTTATTTTTCAATAATAGGAACCCAAAAATTATTACAAAAGGGTCATTTATGAAAAGTTTACATGTTTTCTTACGAATATTTTATTTCCATGTCAGGCACTCCAATTTGGAGCCGCGAATATGACGCAATCCTTGTGGAGTTGTCACTAACGAAGTCTTTACACTAAGCAATCCTGGTAGGAACAAACGTTTGTGTGATGAATACGAACATTAGGTGACGAGTTGCGCGCTTGCTTACGTATTTATTAAGTTTAAGTATCTACGTTATCAAAAATTTGTTGCTCAAGTTCTTAATTATACATATTTTGGGTAGATTAAAGATGTGAACGAGGTCAAATTAATATTATGATAGCATAATTCGGCTCTTATAATATTCCGTTCTCTTAAGCCATCCCGTCCAATTTTTCTTTGGTGTTTTCTTTATTATTCAAGAGATAGTCATGTTATAAAACCACCCGTATTACGCTCCATGAACGACTGGTTATAAAATCAGCAGACTGTTGATAACTGAATTCTCAGACAATCTCGTTAGCGTAAAATAAATTCTATCAAATAACTTACACCATCTTTTGGACTCACAATTGAAAATCTTGTTGGTAATAAAAGGGGTCGCTTTTAAATAGTTTCGTAAGTCTTTAAGTTACAAAGGTTAGATGAATAAATTTAATTAATTTAAGTCTTGAATAGGATTTTCATAATGATTCTTATTTTACTACCTATTTAGTTTCTAACTATTAAGCATTTAAGGTTCCATAATTCAAGCTACTATGTGAGCTAAAGAGTAAAAATATTAACGTTTGCATTCATTGAATGTGCAAAATTTCAATGTAATTGCTACATTTCAGAGGAACGTAAATATAAAAAGCAGTTGTACCTACTTACAATGTTTGTTTATATTTTTAAGCGACTTCAAAAAAGGAGGAGGTTTTCAATTCGACTGTATTTTTTTTTTTTTTTAATGTTTGTTACCTCAGAACTCGTTACTGGATGGACCGATTTTTAAGATTCTTTTGACCTTTGGAAGCTAGTGCTTGTCATGGGGTCCCATTTAAATTTTATCGACATCTGACAAGTAGTTTTTGAGTTATCTCTAATAATGCCTATTTAATTGACATTGATGATATCGTAATTTTATCACTTGTGTGTCTAAAAGATCTTGAGGTAGTTTCCTGAAAATTTCTATACTAAAAACACTAAAAAGCAGAAAAAAAATTTTAATAAAAAAAACCGCCTTCAAAAAACGGGAGAAATAAAAATTTTGTTTATAAAAATCTAAATGTTTTTTTGAGGTCGGTCCCAACCTCAATATTTCTAATAAACGTTGTCACTTGTATTTGGGACCGACCTCAAAAAACATTTAGATTTTTATAAACAAAATTTTTATTTCTCCCGTTTTTTGAAGGCGGTTTTTTTTATTTAATTTTTTTTATGTGTTGAACGTTTACAATAATTTGTTCAAAGCAGCTCAGTTTTTTCTTTATTTTATTCAGTTAGAATACCGTCCTCCCCCATAATAGCGAAAGTTCACGTTTAAGCAGCGTCTCATGACATGCATCATGAAAGAATTTCATCTATTTCTTTCGTTTCAAAATTTTATGAAATATTGGTACAGACAACAGCACGTTGGGTTACCACAAACTGTCAAATTTTCCCAATCGATTATGCACTTTATTGAATAGTCTTAGGTTGAAAATCGTTTGGAGAAATTTGACAGTTTTGTATAGCCCGACGTGCTGTTGACTGTACATACTTCAAACATTTTAATACTCATAATAATATACGGCTTAAAAATCGTTCATAAATAACGAATAATGAAGTAGGGATACTGTTTTATCTATATGATCTGAGGTTATATCCGTTTTATCAGAATACCACACAACACCTATCCACGAATGTTCTCCTGTTTGATTATGTTATCCCCTTACTATTCAAAAGCTATCTCCCAATCTGAAATCCGAGTACAGATCGGTACAAGACTCACAAATGCAAATGTGTTCTGCGTTTTGCATTTTCTGTCGCTAAGCCTTGAACAAGCATTGTCAGATATATTCAACTAGCTGTGCCCGCGCGACTTCGTCCGCGTGGATTTCCCGTTTTTGCAACATTTTTCATTGATGCTAAACTCCTATTAGTCGTAGAGTGATGTTATGGAGGTATATAAACCTATATCACGGTTTCCTAAACTGTGCGTCGCGACGCCCTGGGGTGTCGCGGTTCTATCCCGGGGGCGGGCGTCGTGAGACGATCCACATAGAATGGCTGTCTAGCTAGCTTAGCGAGCTAGTCGAACGAAAATAAATGAAGACAAAGAAATGTAAGTCGCGATTTCTAAACTTGAACCCGGTTTTAAGATGCTCTGTTTCTAAAATAAGAAAATACACTGAAAAAAATCGACCGTCCAGCGCGGGCGAAAAATCGAATAAGCATCTTTATGCTACCGGGACATTGCTTTCGCCGTCGAAATTTGTCTGTGCTACTTTATGTTTTTATGGTATTTTTTTTCAGTCTTTCTAATTTTAAAATATTTGCGCATTCGTTAACGCCTAAATAATTCAAAAAAAGCTATGTCTTTGTTTTTGTAGGTATGTACTTAACTTGGCTGTTACTATAACGGGGGGAGGGCTCGTAAAAATTAGAAAATTCCTAAGGGCGTCACTATGAAAATAAGTTTGGGAAGCTCTGGCCTATAGTGTTCCTCGATAAATAGACAATCATAGAATTTTTCAGATCAGTAGTTCCCCTTTGTAGGATTCTGTACCCAAAGGGTAAAACGGGATCCTATTACTAAGACTCATAAATAGAATAAAATAAATACTAATAAATAGAATAAAATAAATATTGAAGGGGCTCCCATAAAATAAGCGTGACTTTTTTTGGTCGATTTTGATAACAGCAACAGATAGGCGCTTGAAGTATTCACAGAATATTTAGTTATATTATTCACTTTTAAAATACAACAACAAACGTGTTTTAGTTCTCGGTCTAATTAACGATAATAACAGGTAGAAACTTGAAATATTAACAAAATATTTAATTAAAATTTTTTGGAGATTTTTGATAAAATCTATGGCACGGGTTCCGTGCCATAGATTTTATCAAAAATCTCCAAAAAAATTTAATTTCTTTATTTTAATTTCTTTCGCGCGTTCGACTCCTTCTAGGTGGTTTTTTTTTGCAGGCTATCTCTGATGACCTTCTTGAAGTCACCAGGGCTTTTAGTAAAGGAGAGGACCTCGATGGGTCCTCAAGCTTTAAGGTCGAATCACTCCAAAGAGGATTCCTGACCGGTGAGCATCTCCCTCGGAGGAGTCTCTGAACCTATTAGTCTCTAATGCGTCCGAATCTGACGGGATCAGTAGTTCCTAAGATAAGCGCGTTCAACTAAACAAAAAAAAATTAAGTATAGATGCGTGCGTAGTACTTGATCATTATTTAGCTGCGGAGTTATGTTAAAACTGTAATATCTCTGAAGATATTCATTGAAATCTAATGATGTAAAGAACAATTTTGTACAAAATTAAATACTTGTGATGAATAAAGTATAAATTTTGATAAGGTTTAATATGATTTTTACAAAAATACCTTCGCATCTAATGCATTATTTTAGAACAAATTTTATTAACTAAAATAGGTTATAGTGAGTCAACCTTAAGAGATAGACAAATGCTGTCTGGTACTTTTTTTTAGAACTTTTAAAGGAAAATAATTCCGTGATACATGATTTTTGCGTAACTTTAACCGTTTACCCAACGCACGCAACAAAAGCTCTGAAAATCAAAATTTATTATTTTCCGTTTATTTCAAACTATGATATCTCTTAAGATATTCATTGAAATCAAATGAGGTCATTAACAATTTTGTTTAAAATTAAATGCTTGTGATAAATAATGTATTTATTTTGATAAGGAATAATATCATGCATACAAAAACACCATCGCAGATAAACTTTTGATTAAAAAAAAATTTGATTACCAAAAAGAAAGGTTATAGTGAGCCAACCATAAAAGATAGACATATGTTATCGCGGACTTTTTTTTAGAAAATTTAAGGGCAAATAATTCTGTCGTACATTATTTTTCCGTAACTTTAACCGTTTACGCAGCGCACGCAGGGAAAGCTTCGAAATGAAATATTTTTCTCCCGTTTTTGCAACATTCTTCATTAATGCTCAGCTCCTATTGGACGTACCGTGATGTTATATAGCCTATAGCCTTCCTAGATAAATGGACTATCCAACGGAAAAAGAATTTTTCAATTTGAGTCAGTAGTTGCTGAGATCTTAGGGTTCAACCAAACAAACAAACAAACAAACAAACAAACAAACAAACAAACAAACAAACAATCAAACAAACAAACAAACAAACAAACTCTTCAGCTTTATTATTAGTATAGATATAGGTATTATTCATTTTGCATCAGCTGCACCAACATAACTTTTCTATTAGTATTGTATTTTGATTTCTGTTTGCATTTATTTTTCGATTACTGCTTTCTGTTTTGTTTGTCTCGCCTTTGCTATTTCCTATGATGAAAAAGGAATAATTTAATATTGCTCTATTTATGTATAATAAATAAATAAATCCAGTAACGCTTTTCTGTGAATATTTTAAACCAAAGTAAAATGAAAAAAAAGTCCATTTCCAACAAAACATTAAAAATAATTTTTTTTATTGAAAGGTCAAGCAAATGACTCCATTCCACCTGATGGTAAGCATAAGTGGAGTTTAAGTGCATAAACAGCTAGTGCGAGAGGTAAAACGCAAATGCAAGGTGCTTCTTCCCGCCACTTTTGAATCACCAAGGATTGTAAAAAGGAGGAAACAGCACTCCTCTATTAAAATACAATATTATATAACAACCCATCGACATCATCGGCTTCTTTACAAAATTTAGTTTTCTTTCATCATCATCATTTTTTCAGCCGAGAGACGGCAACTGCTGTACATAGGCCGCCCCCAAGGATATCCAAACCGATCGTTCTTGCGCTGCTCGCATCCAATGGCTTCCCGTGACCTTCACCTGAATTTTGGTCCACCTTGACGTGGGGGCATACCAACGCTGCGTCTCCCGGTACGGCTTTCCGCCTCAACGGGCGTCAGTCCTCGCAATATGCCCTGCCCACTGCCACTTAAGGTTCGCAATGCTTTAGGCTATGTCGGTGACCTTGGTTCTCTTGGATCTGTTCATTTCTGATATGCTCACACAGAGAAACTCCGAGCATAGCCCTCTCCATTGCTTTTTGAGCAACCTTGAGCTTTATTATGAGGCCCATTCTAAGCGACCAGTTTTCGGTTCCATATGTCATCACTGGTAACACACACGTTTTGAAGACTTTCATCTTGAGACACTGCGGTAGATAAGCCGAGAATATTGCCACGTAGCTTCCCGAACGCTGCACAGGCGAGTTGGATTACCGCTTGACCTCTTTCTGGAAGTTGGACTTACCCAGTTGGACTGTCTGTCGCAAGTAAACATAATGGTCAATAACTTCCAGTGTAAAGCTTCCATCCTGTGCAGGAGTGGGTACAACATGGGAATTCGATGTTATTTTCGCCTTATCCATGTTCATTTTAAGACCCACTTGTTAGGAGACTCTACAGATACCGTCGAGCGTTGTGCCCGTCTTCCAAATTTTCTTTAAATATCTTTAAAAAAAATCTCAAACCTATTATGAATCTAAACTTTCAGTAAACCTATTAATTGCCGACCACAAGGATCTCTCAGCAGTCTGGGTTAGTATCTCAAAAAAACCTCAAACCCGGTGCTAAAAAACCAAGTTAAACAAATTGAACTATGTGCCGAGTGCGTGCAAACAACTAAATTGAGATACCACAGACTAGAGACACGTTGGCAACGTCTCGCTTCGTTAGTAGCGTAGTGAAACCGCTAACGCGCAACACTGATTCGATTTCACGTTAGAGCCCTCAGTCGCACCGTAAATCCTACTCGGTGATGTGATTTACGCTAATTTCATTTCAGCTCAGCGTTTTCACGTAGCTTTAAACGCACCTTAATTACGTCTAAGTTCTGATACGCAATGCAATTACGTGTAGATATACGAGCCACTCTGTCAAATTTATAGGTAATATACGTATGTCATTTACAAGAGCGACAAGGGAACGTCTGGAAATTTGGTTAGAAATGGAAGATATTTGTAATAAAGGCGATATTATTAGACTTAGCTTATGTGTGATGTGGAGTATCGGATGACTGCTACTCCTGCTAGTACTGTAAAATGGTCCATCACTTGCGCACTTTATCTCCATTTCAATCAAATCCAATTCAACACAGGACGCTTGTGTATCAAAATAAAACGCAAAATGAAATAGCATCTTATCATTGTTATATGTACAAAAGAGCGCGTATGACCATATTTCCTTACTCTATTCTAATAATAATAATCCTAATGTCCAGTTATGAATGTTAGTTTTTTTACGAAATTTTAAAAAGTACAACGTCTCAGTATATTATAATAGTATAGTATAATAGTAGTAAATAGTATATAGTATAATAGTAGCCAGCGAGTCAGTCATAGATTTAATAATACAAGGAGATAGGCCAAGCCGGCGTTTAACTTGTGACAAGTGTATGCCCTGTGGGCATACATTTCCGCCACTTCCCCTTCTGATAAAGTCAAGTGAATACATAACTCAGCGATTTGACCGATCTCCTTTGCGGCTGTGCTTAACTTTCATCACTTCGCAGTCCTTAAGACGCGCGCAATGAATAGTGTACGGCATGCTCAACTAGAACCATGTTATGTAGTACGGCCGCTGATCGCGACACTCGGTCATCCCATGAACTCGGCGATTCGACCGATCTCCATAGATTGATATATTTGTGGTCTCAGTTTATTGAGGGATTCCGGGAGAAGTACACCTTCGATATAATCTAAACCTAACCAAGCTTTTCCTCGTCATACATACATACTGTCAAGATCATAACATGTCTTAATCCCAAAAAGGATATATTTGCTTACACATAAATTTACATCTAGCGATAAGGGTCATTCAAAGCTGTATGCAGTCATAGAGTAGATAATAAAGTACCTAATAAATTCGTCCATTATCTCTTCTAATATTATAAATGCGAAAGTAACTCTGTCTGTTTGTTACGCTTTCACGCCTAAACTACTGAGCTGCTTTTGATGAAATTTGATATGGAAATAGTTTGAGACCCTGGAAAGGATATAAGATACTTATTAGTGCGATAACCAGCATTGACGCGAGAGGCACTTGCGACCACTAGTAGAGTTATAATACCTAATTTGATAAATTTTAAACTTAGGCCATGAACGTAATACATATATTAATGTATTTTAAAGTTGTGCCAGACTGCGAATGCAAGTTTTATGAGCAAGAATGCGAGTAACGTGTCTTAATTATACTCTTAGCGGAGAACGTTGTTCTAGAAGAAGACAATCTGTGACACTTTGAACGTCTAACCTTGTCGTTAATGCAAAATAATTATAATTGAAAATATTTATGTCTTAAATAATTTGTTTTAAGCACATTACTGTATCAGATTCTCTTAAAAATCTAAGTTATTTTTTTATTTGTGTGTTCGGCGTGCTACAGCGGATAAGGGTTTCGTCAAACAGCGAGCGTGGCGCGGCCTTTTACAATATTTATTATTTTTATTTTATGAACGCGAGTGAGATTTGTACATTTTCTCTGTGTAAGTCAGTGCACGCACTGAGCACTTCTGAATTTACAACCTAAGTTGTGGCTTATACGGGTTCGCAGGAAAAAAAATGCATTCAAACTAATATAATAAATCTGAAGAGTTTGTTTGGTTGGTTAAACGCGCTATTCTCAGAAAACACTTATTCAAATCGAGAAATTATTTTTGTGTCGGATAGTACATTAAACGAGGAAAGCTAAAGGCTATATAATAACAGACATTAACGCGAGTGAAACCGCGGGCGGCCGCTAGTAAAGGTATAACAATCAACGCGCCGCGACTTCCAGTCTCTGTTTGATTACTCTCATACAATTCTAACGCGCTAACGTTGCGCCACATCACGCTCACTACGTTTGGCTAAGCCATTAAGATATGATAGAATTCAGCACTTCTCAATTTTATAGTTTCATTTGAAAACTAACTGCGAATAAATCTGTCGCAGAAAGTTCCCTCGCAGAATAACCCCACCAAATTACGCATGCTTCCATAATAAACACAAAATAATTCACCTCCATGCATCGTAGCTTTGTCAGATGTAAGCCATTAAGATTTATAATTAGGCGTGCGTCTCCCGCATGCTAAGCCTGTGCGAGTCAAGAACACGTGTTTTAAGTTTGTTAATATTTAATCAACGCCGCGTTGATTTGTTATCACGCGCTTAATTTTCTCGCGAAGGTAATTCAATAAAGCGACAGGTTAGGGACGCGGTTTGTACCTGCATGTGTGCGATGATTAATCCGCGGTGAGGTCTGTGATTCATATTTCATTTTCAAATACGTTTCGCAATTGTTATTTCAACGACATGGATTCAAGTAGAGCTACTTCGTATTATGAATTACAAACTTTTCTCATTTAAAATGAAGTTCAGTATCGGAGCTGCCAAGATTATTGAAGACCGTTAAATTAGCGGCTGTGAGGGAATTCAGAATCTGCCTGAAAAGCAATTTAAATAATTTTGATTACACAAAAAAATAGTTGCTAATACATAAAATAAGGAAAATAATAAATTTTGGGGCAACATTTTAATCAAAGCTTTTCTTGTAAGTTACGATCTTATCCATATCTTAATAAAAACCGTCTATTTTCAGGTACTTATTTCAGGAAAGTATTTTAGTTGAGTGAAAACTTAGTAATAAAAATAATAGCCCTTATTGACACAGCATTTTACAATACATTATTTATAATAAACTTTTCATGTTTTACACTTATCATGCATCGACTGTATCTCACTAGTTGGCAAAGGTCTCCTTTGTCTACTAGTGAATACATAGTACGTATTTCGTGATATGTTGGTTACTAGCAAAGCGAAGTTAAACAAGTGCTACCATCAGTCAAACAAACTTGTACTCCTCTGGAGATCCCCGAAAATATAATTAAGGTGAAGTACAAGACGCCTTCTCAAAGCACTGGCGTAACTTATTTTTACGACATAATTTCCGACAACAGACGAGACCACTAGATGGGAATTTTGTCCTTGACATGACCTGGACAACTACGGGGCTATATACTTACATCAAAAATATACGAATTCTAAAATACGCGTTCAGATAATTATAAAGTTCCAATGTCAGAATTAGTAAAGTTATTCTCCAACACGCAAGCCGCAAAGTCAAACTAACCCACAATTTTGATCAACATAATAAACGAGACATATCAAAGTAGAAGCCGCAAGGGGCAAATGAAAATTTCCAATTTGTCAAACATTACATAGCTCTTGTTCTAAAGCTCGAAATTGTGCGAGGGTGTTCCAAGGTCAAAATAAATCTATAAAACGCAACGTTGCTGGAGCAAAAAGCCCCCGACGAATACATTTATAATACTGTATAATACGATTATCAGGCTGTCCCCCTAACACAGACAAAATCAATATCGTCTGCATGTGGGTATATGCAAAACAACCCGATGCACCGCCGCGCCACCCGGAAAATACCGCGTATTTGACTGGGCACCAGAGATTCCTATCGAGAACTATGGCTGTGACTAGGTAATAACATTGTTTGAATAATTAAAATTACAACTTGATGCCGTTTATAATTCTATGTAAATTAATTTTTAAAACATGAATTTGAGTTTTTGTTCTCTTTTCTGTCAGTAAAGTTGCAGAATTTATTTGACCTACTGAAACTTGAGAATCAACGGGTTAATTGTTATTAGTGTTTTTTTATTTCATGATTTTCGAATGTAGAGCACAGAGTATTTCTTCAACAGTTCAACAACTAGAACTGCTGATGACAATTGCCATACAAACTTGTTTAAATTATTAATTTTCTGTTCCTGTTTAAATTAAAAAATAGAGCACTGAATGTAATAATATTAGCCAAGAAGATTAAATAGTAAAAGCAGAATTCGAACCCAAAAATTCAAAACAATTGATGACCATTTCCTGACACGTAAGGACGAAAAATTGTGCGTCTTATACTAAACATATTCATAAAAAATAGAATTTACTTAGAAACGTAAAACCAAAAGCGTGTAACAGTTTTGCAAACTTCCTGCTCGATGTTTTCATTTAGAAAACCACAGAAACCATCTGAAAATTTAGCATGTTCTCATTTGTTGCGTTAGTTTAATGCCTGCGTACCTGTATCGTGATATTTACAGTGATTGTTCTCCGGCATTTATGCGCAGCGGCAAGCGCCAAACGATTGTATTTTTTGTCATTTTATATTGAAACAGCGAACAAATTTTTCTGCACTTCGTTCAAACGAACTGGGTTTTTGATGAAAAAAAATTAGTACGCACGTATTTTGTATACATGTTTGTAATTTTGTTTCAGATTATACAACTACCATTTTGATATATTATATTAGTAAGTATTGTTAAATCTGAGTAATTTTTAATGCTGATTTCTATTGTGAAATAAATTTATTTTTGCGTTTACAAACGCGTAAATATTAATACTAGAAAAATGCACTGAAAAAAATCGACTTGCCTCAGACGGGACTCGAACCCGCATCTTCCGCAATCCGGGCGGCTGCGTTGACCAATTACGACACCGAGACACTGCTTTTCGCTGTCGAAATTTGTCAGTGCTTGGTGCTTATGTTTTTATGGTAATCATTGTTTCTTCAAATCTTTGAAATTTGCACTTCTATGACCTGAACGAAATATTTTTGCAACTATTTGACGCCCAGTTACATTATGGAATAATTTTGGTGCTACACGCACATTTGTCAGCATCCAACCTGCCGTACGCACAGTCCTAGCTGCATTTACTAATGGCCCCGCACAATGTCCGCAAGCACCGAACGCAATGTCAGGAAATCTTTAGTATTGCCTATATAGTGTTTTGCGAATCAGCACGCATCGTTCGCTCCACATTATATGACGTTTCTTTCAACATTCGTATACCGACCGCATTTTTGAAATTCGGCGCGTGCGATGCTGACAAAACCTTTAAGGGACGGACGAGTATGTCAACTGATGATTATTAATCCAGGCTGCTTTCACGTTTTCTTTAACACCAGTAACAACTCTACAATAAGTACTAAGACATGTTTTTTCTTTCACAAGTTACTTTTAATAAATAGCATCCAAGCATAAAATATTCAATATTATAGCTGCATAGACATCTACTTATCTAGCGTAAATGTAGATGTAGGTACTTTAGCTATCCCTAACGGACAGTTTCGTTCAAGAAATTGCACGCCAGAGAAGACTTCTTTATAGTAACAACATACTTCTTAATTTAGTTTCTTTCATGAGCTAATTTAAATAGAAAGCACCTTCGTGGGTAGTAGAATTAAGCATAAAATACTGCTGCAATACTTAGGTGAATATTTTGTCCACAATCTACTGTAAAAGTGAAACCAATGATTTGAGTTAAGAAATATGAACTGTTGCATTTTTGGTGAATATTTACTATTATGTATTTACTGCTAATTTATTTTTTAAACCTGTAAACTTTAATTTATACTTAAGATACTTGATTGATTGACTGTTTGTGATTGTAATTAGTTTGCCGTCATCTTACTCATTTACTTGAATGAAGAAATACATTTTTTTTATTTAATAATTTATTGTACACATAGAAACAATAATGGAAAACACAATAATGACAATGTACAAAAGGTGTGGCTTATTTCTAAAAGAAATCTCTTCCAACCCACCTAGAATAGGAGATGTGCTGCTAGACGTGAATGTCGTGTGTACCTAACCTATAGGTATATTAAATACATAAAGCATTAGTTATTACATATTATATATTATGACTTTATAAGCCACACAGTAAACAGTTCAATAGTTATTGAGATTGGCGCGATCATATAGTAGATAGTAACTAGGCAAAGAGAGGAAATTTCGCTTTTTTGGAAAATATAATTATGCCGTTCAATATTGATACAAAAGTACACTATCTGCCTATATTATGATACTATCACTCGGAATCGATTTCAATTTTCATTTCATTTAGGCTGAATTGCCAACGCTTAATTGAAAGGGAATCTTCAAATTTATTTAACTTATTAACCATTCAAATATCTTTAAGATAAAATGAAATTTTCAGTTACACAGCAGAAAGTTTGAATTTCAATTAAAGATTCTTTATTCAAAGGTTGAAAAATAATTTGTATGCAGAAAATAGTTTGAATTGACGCAGATTTCGTTTTAATATAAATAATTCTTTTCGTTGGTTGTTAGTTTTAACTAACATCCAAAATTAAGACTTTTAATAATATACAGTTTCTGAGATAATTTAAAAGGTGTGTTTATTATTTTTTAGTGTAGTTAAATTGTTCTAAAACTTTTTTAGTACTCGCTCTGACAATAACAGAAGTTAAGTTAATTTAATAGATGTTAAAGACTTTTGTGTAATGCACTATTTAAAAACTTATTATGCTAATATTTTGCTTCAATAACTTAGTTTTGTATTGCCATTCTATGAAAAGTGGCGTATAATAAAAATTTTGAGGATAGTCAAGATCAGGAGGTTCACCAACTAATGGATAAGATAAATTCTGAATCGAAATCACTAATAATTTTTACAGTTAAATCTAAACTTGTCGCAATTATATTTTATTAATTACCAAAAGTAAAAATTTCCACATAAATTTTATGTAAAACAACTTTTACGCATTTAACTCGCGTGTAATTAACTATAGTTTTGTTATTATTGTCCGACTTTTCGTAACACTTTGTAGCGTTCGTGATCAGGGGAAGACTTAAGATGTAGGTAGGTAGGATGTAGGATGTAGGTATTTGATGAATTATTAATTTGGAGTGCTCCGATTTACGCAAACGGAGTTCTATATCGAAAGATAACTACGATAATTGGGCGATATATGCCAAAGCTATCCTCATAAAAAACAAGGAAAATCTGTAGCCTTGAATAATGAAGGTTTGAAAGAAGAGGATTTATATGCTCAATCTGCGGTGTCATTTGGTCTTGCTGTGTGGACGTTTGCTTGAGTTTTAATTACCGGATTCCAAACAGGTAGAACGGCCCAACAAACATCTACATTGAAATTTTCATCCTTGGCGATGTATCGACATTCCTTGGCGAGAATGTGTGGTTTATCGAACCTTTTATGATGATTGGGCCCTTCTAGTTTACATAAGTTCGCACACTGCAGGCTAAATTCGTTAAAGTTGTCTATTTACAATGCAAATCTATTTATGGCTACGTTTCTCCCAAAATGTCTAGCAAATGAGCCAATTTATTTCATGGTAAGCAGAAGTAGAAACCAAATGCGGATACAGCCAGTGAAGAAGAGTAGATATATACGTATTACACTACCCTCCCCCTCCCCTACCGTCACCTCAACGACCTGCTTCTTTACACCTTTCTGAAAGACCTCTTGTTTTAAGAAAAAGCAGTCACATATACTGGTAAAGAATATCATTTACCGATTTTGCGACAGAGAGAGATGCCAAATTCCTTTGTCAAGTAACTAAGAGAAACTAGTTCCCTTCGCGATAATATAAAGCACATTTAGCATTTTGTAAATTGTTGGGCTGTTAAAAACAAAAGAAGATTTTGACATTCTTTACGTTATGCATTGTTACAGTTTAATAGTGAAAACGTTCTTTACGTTACTTTTTCAATGTGTTTAAAATCGCTATTAATGGCAGTATCCCTACACGTGGATTAAAGCGAAAAAAAGAGAAAAAAATAAGTATGATGGCATTCATAACTCATTTTGGTGCTTTACGTCAATTGAGATTACAAGTATCGATATCAGAAGAAAATAGGGCATTCCTATAATATGGGCAGTGCTGCCAATTATTTTACTCTGATATATTTCTCGACTTTCCAGTACCTATAACCTTACGTTGTTGAAATCTGTGTGCTAAATTTCATACAAACCCTTCAGCCATTTTGTCGAAAAATAATTACCTATCCAAATTTTCTTATTAACAATTTAATGTATCAAGTAAATCCCTAATATCCATTGACCGTATCAAAAAACATCAGAAAAGTATCATGTAAGATTATATCATGTAGTGAAATAATAAATGTAGATACTTGAAGAGCTCTGCACCCTGCCATTTTGTTGCGCAGTTTCTCGAAACCTCAACAAAAGATGTAACAGCTGATCCATATTGAACTTTATCACGTATTTACGAGGATTCAAACTTATTGGAGATATTTGTGTATTATGAATAAATTTGCCCTTTCCGTGTCTTTGTGTTAAGTGTAAATTTTCCAAATACATGAACGTGGTACCTAAAATAAACATTTGATAAATTATGTACATAATATCGTTTGCAAGAGATAAAGACATAATGTTGAAAACGCTTAGCTTGCAAATTAGTTCCTTCTTTTTATATATTACACATTGTCAAAGAAAAAACGGTGTTTTCGTTTCCAGATATTCTATCTTATCCTATTGTAAATAATATTAGAGACATTTATTAAACTTTAATTTTGTACGTCTACTAAGGCAGAACATGTCGAGCAACAATGTTTAATATAAGATCTTTCCTGTACACATGTTCCAACAAATAAATATCTTTAACTTTATCTTTATCTACATTTCCAAAAACAAAGTTAAATTTATAATGAACACCGTAATGTTAATCATTTTAATGACCAAACATTGGTATTACTTAAATAAGATTATTTACATGTGTTAATATAAATCGATGGGTGTAACTAATAGCTCCTAATTATTTCATAAATGAGTAAATGAGTAATCCGTGTATCTTACTCTACAAGCAGTCCTTTAGACTAAAAGGATTTTACTTCACAACTAACCGTGGACAAAAAAAAAACAAGAATAACGCCACTAATACCCTTAAGCCAATCGTCTCAACTCACGTCGCTAATACGATAAAATACCCATTATGCATGTTATCAAGACGTGCCAATTTATAGCTCTTTTATATAGTATCCTACAAAGATATAACCATTATGCGAAATTGAGTATTGCGTGGCTATAACGCATAGCAGTTGTAACGCTTTAAGACAGGTAGAGACCATTTAGGCGTAATAAAATGCCCTTATCGAACCATTAGACGCTCGTAAAATAACAGTTAGTCATACAATAACGTGATGGATGTAATAACCGTGTTTTTCCGAGATTGCGCTTACTCCAGCGGTTATTATCTTATTAATTTGTTTCCCGTATAAGTGAAATGGAAATGAAAGGGAGCTTCGTAATCAATTTAGTGTAAGGAAATTTATCTATTAATATTGATGTTTAATTATTTTTAAGTAGATAAAGGAACTTCCTTGTTTAGCTATCAATAGTCCATTGTTTTTCAAATATAATAATAAAGATAAGTATAATTTAATTATATTCAATTAGACATGTATAAAATAAAAAAGCGTCGGTGGCGTAGTGCGTAAGGGCGTTGTCTCCCACCCGGAATGCACCGGATCGATCCCCGCCACGTACCAATGTGTTTTCAAATTTTGAATTCATATGTACGTTTAATCAACGCTTTTACGATGAAGGAAAACACCGTGAGGAAACCCGCACACACATAAGAAGAACTTCTAATGTTGTGTGTGAGGTCGACCAACCATCGTGGTTGACTAAGGCCTAATCGCCCCTAATGTAGGGTAGGCTCGAGCCCGGTGGGGACATTAGATGAGCTGTTGTTGATGATGATAGTATAAAGAGGGTAAGTAGTTGAGCAGAGGAAAGGTAGGTAATGCACCGCAAAAATGTCGTGTCGTGTGGTGAAAATACTTTCGTAAAATGACTATGATTACGGAGAGATTAGAAGAAATTTTGAAATATGTATGAGTTAAGTAAAATTTATATAGATTTTTTTATAAAAGGTCTCGTTTCTACCAGATAGTAAACAGAAGTGAACTCCAAATATAATAATAGCTAGTGCAAGAGATAATGTAGCCCCACATTAGTTAGTCTTGCCTTCTTGACCTGCAACGCTTCTTTCGAATGAACCAGGATTGTAAGAAAAAAAGGTTACGATTGTGCTGATTAAAATGGGATTAAAAAAGGAAATTAGTACAATCGTTAACTAAAAATTTCTCGATTGTTATTATTTGTACTTATGTTATAAAATTTCCAAATCTTATACGCGCTTCACGATGTTTCAAACCAAATTATTCCACCGAGATGTAAATTCGGAAGTCAAGCTTTTTGTGATAAGCTGTTAGCAACATCAATCACGCTACCTGTATGCCAAAGTAGTTTACTCCCCTCCTTACAAGCACGTCAAATTTCGGGTAAATCTCCAGTAATGTAAGGAAAACATACATCATGTGCACAATACACCGTATAATAGAGTCAGCCTGCAGGGACCCAGTATGGAAATTTTATCCGATTTTGTTACTTCCCGCGTGAAATAACATCGCGACTCCGATAAAAAGATTAAATTCATTTTTCTTTTTTTGTGTGCAGTCTTCGTAGATGTATTTCTTGCCAAGCTGATTATTTAAAACGAATATTGTAAAGTCAGCAAACTAATATTTACGGCCAGTTGCACAAATTTTTACATCTTACTATTTTCCGTAAAGTAACGTTAATGTAATTGCAGGAATAGGTGAGTACATTTTTAAATAGCCTTTATCTTTTTAAGATGAATTTATTTAAAGGGTTTATTTTTGCTTTTATTTTCGGTGAGGCTACGAAAATTAAACGTCTAAATAAGTCGATTCGTCGTTAATTATTGATACGCCTTTTCAATGAAAGTCACAAGCCGCCCGAAAGCTTTCATCGAGCATCGTTCACTGTTTTTCGGGTATCTGTCAAAATGAATTAATTTCATACCTATTTAACATTTGCGTCTGAATAGGAAAAGTCAATCACTGTTCATCGTTCACCAAAAGTGAATTACTTTCGATCAACTGTCTAAATTCAGCTTTAGAGGCAAGCGAACAGTTAGCAAACAGAAGCACTTGCACGTTGAATTTGGCACGTCCAATTAGCCGTTCTGCTCAGAGCTTTACACTTATGAAATTCCGATATTGTGAGTTCGAAAGTATACGAGTACGACGTACGTCAGTTCTACAATTCAAGATAACGAAATATGAAAATTTTACATAATCTTAGTTACAAAATATGAAAGCACGATGTTCGTCAATTCGAAAGAACATGGTACTTAGCGATGTTCCAAATCCGTCAACGAATTTTTGACGAACAGTTTTTTCACTGGCAGTGAACCAAGGGTCACGACGTTCACGGCAAAAAACTTTTGTGTGCATGCACCAACATAAGCATATTAAGGATAATGTAACCTGCGTCTTGAGGGGTTTCCTAGACGTGGCGCAAACTTTAAGATAAAGCACAATGAATTGAATACGTTACAGCTTATAAAATGTTTCTATTCGCCAAAAAGAAAACGACAAAAATAAGAATCTATTAATGATCAATAAAAAATACTCCAATTTATTGAAAGCTTTTCTTTTATATAGAATAAATTATTACTGAATTCGAAAATCAATTTAAAATGCGCCTTTATACCAGATGTCTCGCTAAAATTAACGCGTTATTGAAATATATTATAAGAACAGAAAATATTAAATGGAAAATATTTTACAAGGGAGGGCAAATAAACCATTTTCAATAGGTACTCGATCGGGTCGGCATTCATAAATCATATACAAACAATTTGACTAATGTGCTAATGAGATTTCAGATTCGTAGAGTTTCGTAGCATTTATAGCTTATAGTAAAAGTTAATGCAGTATCTTGTTGCTTTATTTCTATGGTAATTTATTTTCTACCTCAAGGTCGAGAATTAAATAAAAAATAGATTTCCCTTAATTAGAATAACGGTAATTTTTAAATCAATCCATTATCTAAAATAGAATAATATTTTTAAAATAAATTGTCATTTAAATTCATTTAAATTAATTCAGAATATTAATTTCTTTATTTAAGAGATCGTATACGTCAAAGTTTTTTCAGCTAAGGGTTTATTTGCTCTCAGACAAACTATAATTACGACATAATAAATTACATACTTTCAAAATGCTTTTTTTACTCCAGTATTCCAGAGGTGCTGAATATCCTTACACAATTATATTTCGTAATTATGTATATATTTTGTTGAAGATTTAACTACTGCAATACGCTCATTGTCATAATTTTTTAATGAAAATCTCCTATTTAGCATAATATGCATAGAAATATTTGAGTATCATAAGATTTGCGAACAAAATAAGAAGGCTATTTACTGACTGGGTACTTCATTATAAGTAAAAAAAATACAACCAGAGGTACTGACACAAAATTTACTTTTAAATTCATTCATTACTAAAAGAATGGTATTACTTGTCAATACATTCTCTTTATAATTTATGTCTTTGACACTTTCTCATCTGCATAATGCTTTGACTTGATTTAAAAGGTTGCCTGAAATGTTAAAAACCCATTTATAAGATTGCGTTTATCCATTACTAGATGATAAGCTTAAATTCTATTTCCAAATGTTCGAATTTATGATGTGATAGGAGCGATACAATTTGAGTCTTACACGCGTATTCACAAACATTACTATGAGGTTTCTCGACTCTTGTATAAGTAAACGCATTGCATTGATTAGAGCTCTGTGATTGGTTCGTTTCTGTTGCCTAGTTCGCATCGTTGAATGTACTGACCTCTGGTACTGACGTTTTTTTACTTTAATCTTTTGACATCTGGACATTGCTTTTGACATCTCGACCTGTGCGTTGAGTAATATAGCTAGCTAGCTACCTACCTAAGCTGTGCGGTCATTTTAAAGTACGCAAAGTTCCGATCCTTAAGTATTGTCTATGAATAGGTTTTTACGACTCTGGGCGTCCACGTGTACTGTGAGACCTCTAAAGCCTTGCCAAGCTCCGCGGGGTAGGTAAGGGGATTAAGGTTGGCAGCGCGCGAGTGTCACGTCAGTGATGCTAGCGTCTATAGGCTACGGTGACTGTTTGCCCACAGGGGCTGGCGTCAGTCGCCCCTGTGGGCTGCTGGCCACCAATTGGTGCACAAGGAGTGCCTAGACGGGCAACGTTGGGTTCTCGGTGTAGTTGCGCTCACGTGCGCAAATCCCGAGCCGTCCCGCAATAGCGCACTGGAGGTCAGGCCGGGGAGGACATTTAGTGGGTATGGAGGGAACGCCTTTACCTCGAGTCCCACATATCCCCTGCGGTTGGCACCACCCCGCAGGGGCGATGTGTAAATGCATTTGACCTCCCCGAAAACAAAAAAAAAAAGGTAAGGGGATTAGGGTTGGCAGCGAGCGAGTGTCACGTCAGTAATGCAAGCGTCTATAGGCTACAGTGGCTGCTTACCAGCACTCACTCCGTATGCTTGTGTGCCAACCACTTTTCATAAAAATAGTCGCAAGCATAGGAAATTCTAAGTATTTCTTATTTAACGTAATATTTAAATTAAATGATTATTATTGTAATATTTAGATATAACTTTTATATCTTTAGACAATTTCATCCATTATTAATCTTAATTTCGAAGTTCAGCTTAGAACAATCATTGCGCTTTTTCTAATGAGTGAGCTAACTAATAGTGTTTTTATCTTTTGCAATCGCTCGGTATTATTCCAACTTTAATGTTCTAACTTGTTTTATTTGGGAAATTTTCGCTTTAGTAGAAAATCGCGTATGTTTACCTGAAAACCCACACACACGTAAACAAATTCAAATGCTATATTTCGGATCATTTATCATGCAGTATTATCCTTATACCAACGGCTACCATTAGACAGCTGTTAAATGATTTATTAGGGATGACTATAGTTTATACGAGTCAGGTACATTTTTAATATTCTAAGTTATTTCATGTTAACAATTTTTTATTTATTTATTTCTGCAACACCCGCTGACTATTTGAAACTATAAAAGCTATTGTAAAATATATTTAGGTACATTATGAACGGTTTAATTTGTTAAATCATAATAATCTAGAGGTTGAGATGTGTTATGCTAGCGTCGATGGCTACAAGTAATATTAATACTTTTCTAACACATAATAAATAACAAATTCATATGCGTCTTTAGATAAATGATGGAAAATTAAAGATGGATTTGTTCTATCTTCAAAATTTAAAGTGAATCTTTATCGCAAATGTACAATCAGGACAGAAATTAAACTCAGCTTTAGTTAATTGGATTCATTTAGATAATTATCAGCTAAAATATCTTGAAAATTTGACACCTATAAAAATCTAACTCGACATTTCTTTATCATTAAGGTTCAATTTGTGATCCATCAGATACAAATCACCCATACTGTTCAAAAATGAATAAAAAAAAAACTCTGGCTCATTTTGCACGTATTCAACGTCTATTCTTTGTACTAGCTAGGACGCGATTGGTCTGTGTCCTGCGTCGGTGTACCTTGCGTCACAGGATGCGGAAAGGGCTAGAAGGGGCCATATCTGCCTAGACTGCCCTGTCCTTCAGAATTCTGTACTTTTGCTGTGCTGCCTACGTCGCAGCATATTCTTAGCCTTATCGGTGTAGAGCAGGTTTTTTTACAGTGGGGTCCACGGGCCCCGCGGGCCACGTAGCATGTGTGCCAGGGGTCTGCAGGCAGCAGTTCAGTTAACCCTTAACATATTTATTAGGAAAATTTTCAATTCAAGAATTGTCGAAGATAATTCCATTACTTAACTTGGTCTTTGAAGACAAACAACACCATACTTCTTATTGACTTAGTTTGTATAACATTCAATTAAGACAGTCAAGTTATAGTAACTTTAAATCGTTATAAGTGTTTTTATTTTTAGTTAGACTTTCTTTTTCTGAAATCTTCTTTGGTAGGGGTCTATTTATTTATTTATTAGAAACCAAACAGCGTTCAAGTGAGACAGTGAACTAGGTATTTTAAATTGTGGAAATGGTTCATGACAGCAAAAAGTTTAAGAAACCCTGGTGTAGAGGCTCCACCCGGCAGATGCTCGCTGCCTAGAATCCTCTTTTCATTAATTTGAATTATGGTCTTCGCCTTCGTAAAAACCTCAGTGGCGTTGAGAAGAAGACGAAGTTCAAAAGAACGAACAATACATTCGTCAAAAACTCTAGAGGTCAAATGCGAACAACTCAGCTTAAAGTCAAATAAATAAGCATGGTACGCTGTAATTACTACTTTTCACACTAAATAAATTTTATTTCGTAGAAAACTTTCTAAGTGGTGAAGTTTATTTCGTCTGAGATGTCAAAAGTTTATTAAACGTCCTTTCTTGTAAAATAAAAAGTGAAAAATGTACTTCGCAGAAACTGGATATTAAATTGTACGAGTACTCAAGGACTATCCTCCTAGTAATATTAATGGATCGCAACAAAATGATTCATAAATCGCTTTCTTAAGGTCATCGACCTGAAAGCAACGTTTACAATTTTAGTACGTACGTTTGATCCTATAATTGCATTTACTAATGAACCAATTTATGTCTAAGAAAATTCAAGCTTTTAACTTACTTGCAAACTAAAATGTGAAAGTAGAATATCTTAAAATGTCTTTGTCATAAAACTCTGCGAAGTATTTACAGAAATCAGAATACGCAATTTAGTTAGAGCTTCTAAGCCTTGTAAAATGTAATTACATTGGCAATAATCTTTCTTAGTCGAGCGAAACAAGCTGATTTCAATTAATTATTTTCAATGGAGAGTATATTGTTCACGCATATTTTTAGACTATATTTGCACGAAGATTACTATTTGAAGAAGCCTTCATATAATAATCAAATGAGGAGGTAAATGCGCCGCGATAACGAAAGATAAGCTACTAAGTGCGTGGTCGGTACTCGGATGGGTAATTTTTTTTAACTCTGCTCCGTGTTCCGGAAAAACCTAAGGCCAAACCCTTTAGCCTTTTGTCTTATGACGAAAGTCTTTAATACGTGTGTGTTGCCAGTGATGACCTACGGAACTGAAACGGCCGCTTACAATGTGCCCCATAAGAAGGCTCAAGGTCACTCAGAGGGCAATGGAGAGGGCTATGCGCGGAGTTTCTCTGCGTGATCATATCAGAAATGATGAGATCCGCAGGAGAACCAAGGTCACCGACATAGGCCAAAGAATTGCGAACCTTAAGTGGCAGTGGGCGGAGCACATTGCTAGGAGAACTGATGGCCATTGGGACGGAATGTTTCTTGAATGGCGGCCGCGTACCGGGAGACACAGCGACCCCCATAGGGTGGATCGACGAACTGATAAAGGTTGCAGGAAGCCGATAGATGCGGGCAGCGCAGGACCGTTCGGTTTGGAGATCCTTAGGGGAGGCTTATGTCCAACAGTGGACGTCTCTCGGCTGAATGATGAACCCTTTAGCGGTATTGTCGATATCAAGACACACTGCATTGACCTCATAATAAATTGGAGTGAGGGTAGGAGAAATAATTTGTATATAAAGATTTGAAGATGATGGTGTGGAGTTCAAAGTGGGTATACCCCACATGTTTATGACTTAGAGGCATGAGGATTGATTCTCAGGGGGGTAACAAAAAGTTCTTTCTCTATAAAAAACCTTGCAAATGTCTCTGCACAGGACCGACCGATTTAGAGATCCTTGGGGAGACATGTGTCCAAAATTATGCGTCTCTCGGCTGAAATGATAATGACGAATGTCTCAATCTCGGCATGATGATAAGCAGAAATGGAATCAAATGCAGCTAGTTCAAGCTAAAGATAGCTAGTTCAAGTGCGCGGTCAGTACTAGGATGGGTGACCGAAAATTATGGCATGTCATAATATATTAAATTGTTTACTTTAATAAGTTTAAGACTTTTAAGCATATTCCCTATTAGCCCTACTCCGCTTCGACGAATAAATAATAGCAATACTGAGGTTAGAATGATGGTCACAGTTTTTAGGTGACAACGTATCTCAGCATGTGTAGTCCGTAGGAGGAACAGAGAATAGAATGGAATAGCGTTTATTATTCTCTACAATTTTTATACACAATAGATAATTTATATAACCGGAGAACAGGAAATTAGTTGCCGTATAAAAAGACTGGTCTGTAAGAGACTGGTGACTGAACAAAGCATGAGCTTGTATGTCAGTGCGCCAGAACTCTCCTCTATGGATGGTAGTGAGACACTGAGATAACAACATACAATTATTTTTGGAGACATTAAAGTAGCTTAAACATGGAGAAGAAGGTGGGATTAAGGGAAAACAGCTTCCAGAATATTCGCCGTTGTATAGATAGACGACAGAACAAACTTAGGGACGTTATGATAAAGCCTGCTTGTTGCTGCTGGTTACTCACCTCTAATGATGATACGGATGATACATCCTAGCTCGCTCGCTTTGGTTTTACTGGAGTGTTTTTTTTTTAAGTCCGCCAGGCCACCACCAAGCTATCAATGTCTGTCACCATAACAATTATGATGTGTTCTGATAGTCAGCCTTTCAGTAATTGAGGGTTCTGTGAGAAGTTTTATTTTGCCTTATCAAAACTTACCATCATGCGATAAAATAAACCTTTCCTATTTCATACTAATATTATAAACGTGAAAGTTTGTATGAATGTTTAGATGTATGTGCGTTTGTTACTCTTTCACGCAAAAATTCCTGAACGGATTTTATTGAAACTTAACAATAATATAGCTCATACATCGGAGTAACATAGGCTTTAATTTCACGGGTGACCACTAGTATAATATAAGAATAATACAAAGTATCTAACATTTCACTGAACAATTCTTGGCTCGTGTCTCTTTCTTCATACTAAGTTGAGAACTATAAATTATTCGAGAACAAAATCGAATGTTTTACGGTAAGCTTGAAAGTAATCGACAAATAAATCACATATCCCCAGTCAGCTCGATTTTAGGGTTCAGTAAAGAGTTAGTGAGAAATGGAGACAAAAAATTGTTGTATATGTATTAAACTATACCGTTACTTACATTATTTGATATATATTCGAGATCTTTTCAGCTTTGAATAAGCCCTAAAAGTAGGTTTGCCTGTATAAACTAGAAGTACTTTATTTTGTCAGAATATTTACGGAACCTAGTTTGTACCCGACACTAACTTGACCGCGTTTTATTTTATTCTCATAAGAAGAGTGTTCGGTTTCCAGATTTTTCTTTAGTTGCCTAGGGAAGAAAGTGATTTTCTCATTCTTTAGAGCATAATAATAAATAATGTGACTACATTTTTTGCTCAGTGCTGTATTAATTTTTCCCATGTCACCTTGTCTGACTTTGGTTGCGAATTACGAAACAGAGGAATTCATTTTTATTGAAAAAATATATTAAATGTGCGTTAATAAGTTTTGTATGGGGATTAAGAAGAGAGTAATGAAGTTTCAGCAAATAAAACGAGAATGGTGTGCAATATATTAAGATTAATGTCTTCGAGCTTCATTATTTTATTCGAAATTTTGTATATTACAATTTTTATGCAATAATGTAACTAGAATCAATAGGGTGCTTCTGAATGCCTGAAATTAGACTTGATAGATGAAATGAAAATCTCCTAATTAATTTTCTGTTAGTAATGACGTATAAATTGGCAAGTAGTTATTTCTTTATAAAAATTTGGAACGAGTGCATACGGCTTGTCTGATATTGATCGTTTTGCCACTAGCAATACGAGGGAATTTCTCATGAGCGTTACCTTTATGTCCTTGTGGCGTGGCAATTAGTTGAATTGTATAGCTTTTATATTTGTTTTGTGAATGAATTGTTGTACAAAAATGTTGGCAAGCCTATATATATATCCCAATCACTGCGAAAATATAGAGTCAATTGACTGCACGATTTTCTGTTAGGTTAGGTTAGCAGGTAATCCACAATGCCTCTCCTATTGTCGTTAGGATAGAACTAAAACATAATACCTAATGTTAAAATAAAATCCACACTTCAATTGCAAATCTAATTGTGAATATGTTCTTTAAATCGTTGCAGTAGCCCCGAATTTCGTATCCATATTTTTTCTATCATTATTGGGAAAATATCTTTTTCATATCCAGAGAGATGACGGTAAGCCTGGTTTGCCACTTTCATAAAATTACGAGCCCATGATTTAACCGCCCTCTGGTTAGTATTTTGTTTATTTCACACGATTTTATTGGCGCTGATACGAGTAAAGCCGGGATAAAATTTCAATTGCCATCGCAACAGACACTAGTGGCGTGTCCCGCAGTTTATTTATTGTGTTGAACCCTAAAGCACTGGCGCTTTTTAGATAATATGCTACTGGATGTGGCAAGTATTAGATTTGCTGGAGTTCACCAATTTATTGTAAGAAATGTCTATGATTGACGGTTAACTTTTAATCGCTTGTTTTACGTGTTGGTGAGCTCCAGCCTAAACGCCTGATGTTTTTTAATAGCAAATAATACTACGATAGTCAGTATGAAGGGCTCCGCCGTGAAGTTAAAATAAAAAATAAGCCTATTTATTAATTTATTTAAACTTAGTTTTACCTTACAATACTTTTTTTATATATTTTTTATTACAAGATAGCAAACGAGCTAGCGGCCCACCTGGTGTTTAGTGGTTACCGTCACCTATAGACACGTGCAATATTAAAGGTTAATCACTTAACACTACAAGTGCGTTGAAATCCTCGGGACTAAGATGAGATGCCTTCCATGCAAGGTATACTACAAGTCGAAGGGTGACAAACATAATTATACGATTCCCGGGATCAAATAACGTTATAACAATTCTTACACCATGTGTAAATAAATAGAGTTTCTAAAGTATTCACTAACTACAACTTATAATTTTTGTTAGATTACGAAAAATAGTAGCTGTTACTTAGCAACCAAACCCTGGTAGGACGATCTGTGAACAGTCATAAGCTAACGTATGCCAAACTATGAGAAATTACATATATGTACAAAACCGATAACATTACTGTACAGTCAAGAGCACGTCGGGCTATACAAAACTGTCAAATTTCTCCAAACGATTTTCAACCTAAGACTATTCAGTATAAAGTGCATAATTGATTGGGAAAATTTGACAGTTTGTGGTAACCCAACGTGCTGTTGTCTGTACAAATTAGTCGCTGATTATATAGTAGGTATAAGTGTTTATTAAAAAAAAAAATTTTTTTTTGTTTTTATGTTATGAGATGGCAAACAAGCTTGCGGCCCACCTGATGTTAAGTGGTCACCGCCGCCTATAGATACTTACAATATTAAGTGTAAATCACTTAACACCGCAATTGCGTTTGCCATCCTGGGAACTAAGATGATATGTCCCCCATGCCCAGTAATTACACTGGCTACCTTTCCCTTCAATCCGAAACACAGCGAACTGCTTCACGGCAGAAATAAGAAAGGCGGTGGTACCTACCCAGACGACCCTACATATGGGTCTACCACCTAGTAATTTTGTGCTTCTTTTCTACATAAACATTAATTATGCCAAATCTCATACTCCTCTATGAGCGTCAGCGCTTAAAAAGGGGTATATAGTATTTTAAAATACCGTTCACCAGTTAAGTTGGGAATTTCCTTTTTACATACATACGATCACGCCTGTAATCCCACGAGGGGTTGAGCAGATCCTTATGTAACATTATGTAACAAAGAAAGCCATATCGGGCAGTATGGGTCATGCAGTACCTACCTCCAAATAGTGACAGGTTGCCAACCTGTCGCCTACATAAAAGGGCACCAAACCCAAAAATAACAGTTCTTTAGTAAACAATCCAACAGCGGCAACAACCAGGACAGATGTTACACTCAAAATCATCTCAGTAGTAGGATATCGTATATTAATGTGTCTTTTATTTAATACAACTTTTATTATTAAAAGATATTGCCATCTTCCCTAAGTTATATTTTCCTGTCTATAAATGTGTAAAACTGGTTGATGTACAATAAAGTTATATTCTATACTCAGCAGTCCCGGTATATTCTGAACTTTATATTAAAATTTTATAAAACTTTTCAATTAAAATATGAACAGATACCTACCAACGATATTTCTCAAAAGTATTCAACATTTAACAACAACAATTAATAAATTTGTATTTTAGTGTCTAATAGTTATAACCTTGTCTTACTTAATTTCCCTTCTTTTTAAACAACGAAATGAAATGAAATGAAATGAAAAAGCTCTTTATTCAAATATACTTTGCTAAGTACTTTTAAATTGCCAAAAGCCCTACCACCATTTCGGGACGAATAATTATTATTATGCTGAGATGGAGAAGAAATGGCGAAAGACACAGTTTACAATTTCGTAATGATTTCAAAACATCAATAAAAGTAAATTAATAATTATCAATATAATTTAAGTTACATTTTATGCGTAAATTTTGGGTAGTTATTACTCCCACGCATTTGGATTATTTATCATGTGAAAAGCTTTTCTATATAATTCAACTAATCATATTATTGAACTAAGCAATTAAAATTTTGATACCCACCACCATTTTATGTTATTGTTAGATAGGTACTCACAGATATTACTTTCAATTTAAGTGCTAAGCATACATTTAAGATCCTCCGGTTAGCAATGTTATAAGAATACAATGTGCGGTATACAAAAAAATCCAATAATGCATTAGTTATTTACACACTATTATTCACGAAGACAAAATTATCCTGTTATTGCATGTGTCATACAATTGTTCATCTAAAGATAACAACTAACTATAAGACCTACGTTTACATCAATCAAGAAAACATGAGATGACCAGGACCCGTTGGCGGCATCTGTTCACAGGCATGACGCAAGAATCAGCTATCGCTTCGCTCAACCATATTTTAGGGAACGTAACGACCCCGACGCAAGACGACACCGCCACAAGACGATTTTAGTAAGAATGACATACACATGCAACATGGCTTTAATCCTGCTATTAATCAATAATCGCTTTAGATATTGTATTCATTTTATTCCTTCGATACATGTTATATCTTATTAGCGGAAACTTTGTGGGCAATCTGTGATGCTTATTATGTTAAAGCTTTATGTACAATATAATTGCTATGTGTTTCAAAATAAAAATAAAAACATAGATGGTACGCTCTTCTAGTTATTTAATTCTCTATATCCAGCCAAACCCTGTCGTTTCCACTCGAAAAATTTCAATCGTACCTCACCGCAGACAGCGAGGCCACAATGAAAATCCCTAGAAAACCTGAAAATTCTCCCGAAGTCGTATGTGTACATGAGATAGCCACGTTAGGGCTTCTAATTAATTTTGTTTCAATACATTCTCCGACAGCTTATGCTGGTCGCTGTGAGCTTAATTTGTGTTTTCGCATTGTTAAGTATGATTTACGGCTCTCCCTAAGTTATTTTGGTATTTGCATAAATTGGTGAAAGTTTTGAGAATTATTTTGTATAAAGATTTTTGAATGCCTTTTATGTATTTTACTATTGTGTTTAGTGTTTACTTATTAGTATTTAAATTTTTATCTCATCTTTTCATGATATTTATTTTCAAAATGATTGATACCTAATTGCTACTTATGTATTTTATTTCGCTAAATGGCTTGTATACCAATGGTACAATATATTCTGTAAAGGCCATAGCAGATATGCTTACTTTTAGCATCACCTATTGAGGATTTTGCTGCTTTTCAAAAGCTAAATACAGCTGCTAAATATGGCTAAACGCTCCGGAACGGGTACGTGAATGCCGGTCGCGACTTCTTTTGGAGGCTCGATACAGTGGCTGAACATTACACTTCGCTTGCATTCTGATGCCAGTCGCAGCAAATTCATCAGTTCTCAGTTTCAGACAAGATTTGGCGTCTACGGAACGTGGTTCAGTGTTTCAATAGATTTTGACTAAGGATTCGAATGCAGTTAGAAACTCGATACAACATCAATGCAGTTACTAAACCGCGCGTTTCCAATTCCGCAACAGAACGAAACAAGTCACCAAAATGCGATCCAGGATCGATCGCATCAAGTCGCCAAAAGGCAATGCGGTATCGACGTAATCGCAAAAACGCTCATGGTCAATGCTAAAAGTAGCAGGTCCAATAATTATAATCCTATATGAAAAAATAAAATACACAAAGCCACATGCTGACCTAATACTATTGGTGAGTAGAATTCAAAAATAACAATTTTAGTTGATACACAGACTTTATAACTAAAAGATGAAGTTCCATAATACTCGAGAATTTACTTATCTAGAACAAAACAGAAATGTATTTATTAGTACGGTTGCTAACCAACTTTAATTTATCAACGACATAAATGTCAGCGCAAAACTATTACAAGTAATTTACTAAGCAGTCAGATATGAAACAGCAATAGAAAGCATATCAAAATAATCCATTGTAACATCGCAATAAACACGAAAATATGAAGTCAAATGGCACCTTGCGATCATAAACGACAAATCAACCGCGATAAGAGTCGAAAACGAGAAAAATAACAGCAAAAATGTCCGACACGACACGATAAATAAAGCTGGGGCGATACAATTTTTATCTGGGCTCTGGTGACCATAAATTTGGGCTTACATCCTAAATTCGCTATAGAAGCGAGCGGTCGGTACGGCTGACACGTGCTGGAAGAGATAAATTTTATTTTAGAATTGGTACTTTCGCTTTTTTGTTAAGTGCGATTCGTGTGAAAAATTACAAAGCTATAATGACTCGTTTTCCAATCGAGTTAATTAGAAACTCACTCGCGTCAGAAACATAGCATTTTCGCTGTCACTAAACAATCACGTGGCATTTCTCCATCTCCCTTCCTTTTGAGGACCGCGTGTGGACTTACGCCACTGACAAACTGTGGTACCGTTCTATATTAATGTATAAAAATTCTTTTACTTTATTTATTAACATCAACATTTAACAAAAACTTAAAAGAAGTTTTCCCGCACATCGTCATTCGCCGCGAACATTGTGTAGTGTTAAAGCGAATAGAATCTACCTACCCACGATTAAGTTTACAATAATTTTACTTCGCACAATCAAGATATTGAATTTACTGCCAGCACATGTGTTCCCTCCTTCTTATAATGCTTCTAAAGAGACATGAAGAAGCACCTTGTATTTCAGCAAGGCGAGGTTGACTAGCGCAGCGGTTTATCTCTCACACTAACTATCTTCGCATTTGGACTCCACTTCTGCTCTCCATCAGGTGGAATGGAGCCATTTGCTTGACCTTTTCATAAAAAAAATCTCCTCAGTTCTGTTATTTCGTAATTAATGTAAAATAGTAGTCAGTGGGCAGAGTAGAATTGCATCACCCCATATCCTCCAATGGATGTCGTAGAAGGCGATTGATGGACCAGAAAAAAGGGGTATTGATCACCTTATACTCCGTCCACTAATCCGCATTGGGCAAGCGTGGTTCACTATAATGACAAGGAAAGGCCTTGTGTCCTAGCAGGTCGAGTTATAAAGGCTGTTGTGAATGTAAAATTGGAGTTGGTAGGGTAATGATTATTTTTTATTACATATAGAACGTGAGTAAAATTTTCACAAATTGCCCCTAAAAATTGTCTACAATTTATACAAGAAAAAAATTGAGCATAAACTTAAATCACACTTGTTATTGAGCAAGTAAATCTAGACCTGGCCGTGGCCATATGCAGTGCCTCTAATGACAGGGTTGCCAACCTGTTGAATACACATAAGGAGCATCAAATTCAAAAAGTAACAAATCTTCAGTGACCCAACAAAGAAAAGCCAACAACCTGGACACTCTAAGTAAGACGGGTATTACAGAATCACACTCAAAAATCAATCATGTCTTGAGAATAGTTTGTCACTATCAAGCACTCTATCAAGCACAAATAGATAGAGACATACAACGACGATTTTTGAGACTTATTTTATAATACGAACGTAAATCATCTTAGGAGTCCGGGTAATAATCTATACCTTAACCTATTTATAGTGTAAAGTATTGCATATAAATATTATTGTTAATGTCTGTATAGACTATACATCAAAACATATGCAGCTAAAATCCAACAGAACTAAAGTACACAAAATAAATTATTCATGCACAGACCAAAACATTCTGCGAGAAGACGTATCCTGAGATAATCCTTGTTGATTTACGATGGGAACTTTGCCATTTACACTCGTCTTCTATTTATATCATTCCTGTTGCGGATAAAAGATTTCAGACATGCAAAAGAGAGGAGTAGTTTTAGGTGCTTCTTGAAGAAAAAAAGGGGGAAAAGGTAAAACTGATCTTAGTTTATTTTTTTTTACTTTTAAATTACTGGTCGTTGAAATTACCCTTTTGAGTTAGTGAATGCTAATGAGATGAATTATTGACCATCGTAGAAAATTTTCTCTCTCAATTAAATGATATCTACTCTAACTAGACAAAATGGTTTTTTATCACAGTTTGTATATCGCATATTAAACAAATCTAAGATGCTTCCGTTTTTCACATTTGAACAACAGCTTCACAGCTATTTTCATATGTCAAACATAATATGAAAACATTAGAAATTGTCTACTCAGACTGCTGAGAAGATTTTGAGTGTAGCATCTGTCCTGTTTTTTTTTTAAGTTTGTCGTTCTTATATCATAATTTTGCCGAATTCGTTCCTTATGCTAATAAGATAAGCTATAAGGAAGACACTATTGAATGGTGTAATAATACAGCTTGTGTATTTTTGTCAAAATTATCGGGTTCGATTACTGGCTAGGAATACTGATTTTTCAAAAATCCAATTATGCAGTTTTAGTTTTCATCATAATCGTGTCCCAGACTCCTTTGATTTCTCTATTCCTCATAGCTACGGATTTTGCCAAGCACGCCCACTTGAAAAATTCAACCTTTATAATCGTATTTTCTTAGAAAACCAACAGCGAGTTTTACTAAGATTACATCGTGCTGTGTACAATTTCAAAATTACGGCCAATCATATTAATTTTCCATAATTACTTACAATTATTTATTTAACTATTTGGATTTTGGTTTCTATGATTGTAAATAACTCGATAAAGCTCCAGGTAAGCATGTAATATCTGCGGTGAAAGAGTGCTTGCCTAACTAAAAATTAAATAGTGAGTTACTAATGATTGTTTTCATCATTGTTATACTTATTGCAAGGTGTTTCATTCTTTGTTACTCGCTTAGGATAGATAATGCCTGACTTGTTATATCAACAACGTACCTAATGTTATATCAACAAGGTCTGAACAATTACATATTTTCTACTATTTTTAAACAAGTAATTAATAAATTACATCCGCACTAGATTTATTCAGGCATTTTAATCATACAATACGAAATTCTTAATATTAAAGTTCAGTGAAATATTTCTAAATTACAAATAGCTCAGAGGGCAGTCGTGAGAACCAATTAAATGAGAAAATACAAATTTGATAAATGAAATTCATATTGAGACTTACAGCAATTTGAATATTATTACTCGTATCAAAACAGCTTTTAATCAAAATTTACAATATGTAGTTATCGAAACAATTACAATTTTGCTTAAAAAATTTAAACTTTTTTTGAGGTCGGTCCTCTAAAACATTTAGATTTAAAAAAAAATATTTCTCGGTTTTTAGTTTAGAAGGCGGTTTTTTAATTTTAAACCATTTAATTTTTGCTTTTTACTGTTTTAAGTATTGAAATTTTCAGGTAACTATCTTGAGACTTAATTTTCAACATAATCTACCGTACATTTTCACATGACATTGGCAAAATGCGTAATCTTTATGTCTCACGAACGCTATTAATTTAAAAGAAGAAGAAGAACAATACAACACTCAGATACAACACTAATATCATGGCGACAGACTTCGATCCTTAGATTATCTATACAATCTTAGCTTTTACCCTAAGACAAGCTTTTATCATTTTATCACACAGTGCCTTGCCAGGCAAGCTTAAATAAGCAGCCCAACGAGGTTCATTCAATATTTCAAATTTATTTTTCAATTCGAACGTTTCGCTCCCTAGGACCAAAAAATAAATCACAATAGCACTAAACGTAAAATTCTTGCCTTTTTATATATCTTAAGATGGGTACTTTAGAATAAGCAAAACATTTTTTATATCAAATATTTACGTTTGCACTCTAAGCATTTTCATTGACAAAGCTTGCAGAATACCTGTGTATCTCGAAATCAATTTAGCTTAGTAAAACTTCGATTCTTAGAAAACTTTAGTTAAAGGGTTCACATCAAAGTGAACGGGAATAGCGTCACGTTATATTAAGCTGCTATTTATTGGATATATTCAAGTAAAGGGCCAGACGACAGAGATTGAGCGCCGCTCTCGTGGGAGCGTCGCTCACAACCAGATTATGCACAAGCAATAACCCTTAAAGACAACGAATTTATAAGTATTTTAATGGCAACGTAAAACGTTACGATCTTGTAGTGTCGTTTAATCTTGTTGGCATTAATTATTTATTAGCAAACTGTTTCAGGGATAGAATGTTGTGGAAAATTTCAGTGCTATCGGAAGTTTTAAGAAAATGTTACCGGATTAGCGGATCGAATTATGAACTGGAGCCTAGCTAGTACCTCTATCGTACAGAACAACAGTTACATAACATGTTCATAGTGTTGTATTTTTGTCGGTGAGTAAGGTTGCGAGGGTTTCAAGGGGTAAAGCATGGGGTTAGGGTTGGCGAATTTCTTCACATAGCGTGATCGTTATTTCCAGTGTTCATGCCGTTGTTTCAGATTTATAATTAATATGGTAGTATAACTATCGATAGAAATAAAAATCAATGTTTGTATGTTTGTCCTCTATGCGTTACGAAACCATTGATAAGTTAATGTTGAAACTTTGTGGGCTGTTTTGGAGATCCCCGAGAGGGCTCCTGGCCTAAATAATCTAGATGTTAATATTTTTTACGTGTCATTGCAACGCATGATGGGTGTAGCTAGTTATAAATAAAGGTGTATTGTGAGAATGACCTTAGTATGTGTACGTTACAAAATCCGTCCCCATTAAATTTTGACGATAAACTCCCTAGATGCATTCAAAAGTGTAACATATTTTATTGTAAGAACTTAAAAGAAAAATAGTATTTTAACAGAAATAACAGCCTTTGCCTTCTGCATTTACAAAGAAATAATCAAAGAACAGCTAAAAATAATCTTCACAATTCTTACCTCTTTAACAAAACACGACGAAGATGAAAGCTGAACATAATATGTAAGGCGTAATCGAACTACAAAATGCGAATGCCCCTTATAATAATGCAGTACTGTAAAGGCAGGAACCCTTTGAAAATCCAACCCAATAGGTACGTGAGAATTTTTGTATATACGTCCGTTCTAGCGTTTGTTGCACCTCTATTGGATTTTGTATTCCAAATCGCATTTACGCCTCAAAGAAACGTATTGAAGATAGTGTGACGGCAAGCGAAATGATCCGATAGGCGAGCGAGTATCGGATCATTCGGAATTAAATCGGAAACTTCTATTCGAGAAGATTTGCAGATCTTGTTAGGCTTCTGTGAATAATTGCGTCTGTTGTTCTCATCAGTACAACGCTGTTTTGTTGGAAAGTACCAAGAGCAATTCGTCTGAAGAGATAAAGCAAACAAAGAAAATCATTTTAGAGTTTGTTTCTCTTGGCAGCCGTTTTACACGTAGTTAAAATATTTATTTTAAATTTTTATTTTAGCTTCTACCGAATGCCAAGTATTCGAATGGGTGATTGAAAATTTTTCCCATTTTGATAGGTAGGACTTTCAACCGGGGGTCCACGTCCGGAAGCCTCCTAGTGACGGACCCTGGTAACGTGGTGGGGAAACTATCTCGGCCGGGTGTTGCTTTTGATGTCAATTCCCCTAGCATTCGAAGTCACATGCCATCATCGAGTTGTTTTTGTTTTCCCACCACGACCGCGCCTGAAGTCCCCCGGGTGCGGTCCCGGTGTCCTCGTCAGGAGGACGCGCCAGGTCGAGCAGCCGTCGGTGAGGAGGCGGCCTATAGGGCCGGCGTCGGCCAGCGGCCCACAGGGGCTAGCGTTAGTCGATAGCCCCTGTGGGGTGCTGGCCACCAATTGGTGCACAAGGAGTGCCTAGACGGGCAGCGTTGGGACGGTCTCGGTGTAGCTGCGCTCACGTGCGCATATCCGTCCCGCAATAGCGCACTGGAGGTCAGGCCGGGGAGGATGTTTAGGGGGTATGGAGGGAATGCCTTTACTTCGAGTCCCACATATCCCCTGCGGTTGCCCCCCCCCCCCCCCTCGCAATGACGATGAGCTCCCCAACAACAAAAAAAGGACTGCATTTGACCTCCCCAACAACAAAAAAAGGACTTCCAACCGCAGTCTAATAACACATTTTTGCGGTGTTGTGTTTCTGTTGGTGAGTAAGGACTCCAGAGCTCCACGGGATAGGGAAAGGAATTAAGATTGGCGGCGCGCAAGTGTCATATCAGTGTTTCAAGCGTCTATAGGCTACGGTGGCTGCTTACCCCCAGCCAGGCCAGGCAGGTAAGCATAGGGTGCTTATGACTACTTATCAAGATAAAAACTATCCTATCTCTCAAGTTGGATCAAACTGCACACGGTGTACAAATTTGATTGAAATCGAAAACATTGTGACACGAGATTTATATATACAGGGTGTAAAAGACATGAACAGTGTAACGAGAACCATGTATTGTGCTCACCATCTTAACATTTTTTTTCCTTTAGACTATACCTGGGAAATTGATAGTTACGATTTTATTAAAGGTCAAAGTCAGAATTTTTTTTTTCATTTTTTTATGAAAGCGTATTCTATACGTTATTTCTTAGTTATTGTTCAAAGAAACACTATCATTTTTTTTAGTATTTCATAACAAAAAATGTCTTCAAAACGTTATCGTTCAATGTAGCTCACTCGATGTGCACGGATACAAACGAACGGGGCCGCCGTCTGACAAAAACATCATGGTTTTGCGAGTTGCGTGCGAGTTGAGCGCTTTACATTGCGCGGTACAATTTGCAATTTTTTTTAACACCAAAAAATAAAAATCATTTCCCAGCAATATTTTTTTTGAAATATGTCTTATTTTGATGTATAGAATACATGGTTCTCGTTTGACTGTTCATGTCTTTTACACCCAGTATTAAGATTGTTCCCATATACGAATCGAGGGAACGTTATTAGGCTGGGTTTGAAATTATCAAGCTGCATATGCCCGTTGATAACCATCCCGATAATTATCATGATAATAATTATCAGATAATTATCAAACAGAATATAAGCCCTATTTCCTGGCATTACGTAATGTTGAGGAAACAATTTATTCTATATTTGTATACAACTCTAGTTACGATAAGAATTAAAAAAATCTTTGTTTCGGCCACACACAAAACAAATGAATGTAGAAAATAATGATTAAGTGACAGTTCAGATACGAAAACCCGACGACGCGGGGAATCCCCGCTATTGACGTTAAGTGGTGCGTTCCGATACACGCTGTCATTGAATGCTACAAATAAGTTATTTTAGGTTATACTTATTAAGATAATTATCAATCTATATTTAGCTAATTATCAACAATAATTATCAATGATAATTATCACTTCAAACCCTGTTTTTAGGGTTTTTAGGTTTTCATTGAATAAAGCACAATTTACTAATATAATCTTCAATAAATAAAATAAAAGCCCTGACTCACTGACAGACTGATCAACGCCCAACCCATACCATTGAACCTAAATAGCTGAAATTTTGCAAAAAAGTTTCTTTAATGATGTAAGGCCGGATTTTTAGCAATTCAACCTCGAACGGGGTAAAATAGGGAATGAAAGTTTTTATGTGGAAAGAAGATAAGTTAGACTACTTTATTATAAACTCAACAGGAGTTATTTTATCGATAAATGAGTAAACACGTGTTTCGAAGCACGTGTGACAGCCAAACGTTACTGCACTGATCAAATCGCCAAATACATTGGGAGCATGTTAGGAGAAATAGATATTTACCACAATTTTGTTTACATGCAAATGAACACCTCTATTTAAGTTTACAATAAAATTTAGAATATCTTTAGTCTTTATATTAAAATTTCTATAGCGATTTGCTGCAACGTTTATTCAAGGAATATAATACCATGAGAATGTTTAATTGCTATTGTCTTTATCTTTTAGATTGTAAATTAAGCTTAGTTGGCATTACACATTTAATCATGACTACAATAGCTAGGGTACTTGATCCTCGATGTTTGAATAAGGCTTTTGTCTAATATTTGTATTGTTTCTATGATATTTGTTCTAGACGTTTTCGTGATACCTTACGTTTTGTATTCTCAAAATCAGCAAAGATATATTATTCCTAACTTAAGCTAAGCTTGCCTACTCGAAAGTAAATATACGAAATAATAATTTATTTGGCATGAATAACATGCTTATAGTTCTGGAGGACGATGGGCAGGTCAATTGCGCTTCGGTCGTATGTTCTTTGTAACGATCACAAAAGCTAGGCTACCAAGCGCGCGGTCGGAACACGGATGGGTTACCGAAAAAAATTCAATCCGATTTTCCTCCTTGCTTCCGAAAGCACGTTTTATAAGCTCTTGATCCTGTAAAATATAGTGCCAAAACCTATGGCAGTATCATCGATATCAAGAAATACTGCCCGACGACGATAAATTGGTACCAGGGTGGAAGAAAGAAAAAGAACATGCAGGATTTAATTCTGACTGAACAGAATTAAATCCTGTGTGTCTATTTTTCAATTAAGGAGGTTCATTGCGTCGTGTGCGTATTTTATAACGTTCGCAGAATTTTGGTTACTAATTACACGGATGGATGACTTAAAATGCTTTAATTCAATTTCTCTCCGTGCTTCGGAGTTGGTGGTCCCGTTCACTACCGACAGATATCTTAACAGCCTTTATAACTCAACCCTCTGCTGGGACACAAGGTTTCTCCTTGTCATCGAAGGAGGTTTTGACAGTAATCCACCACGCTTGCCCAAATCGGATTGGTGGACGGAGTATAAAGTGATCTATACCGCTTTGCTGATCCATTAGTCGCCTTCTACGACAACCATTGGAGCAATTCTACTCTGCCGGCATCACTTCGCATTACAGTTAGCAGTCGTAAATTCACGATAGAGACCAGCCGGCCTATTCGCAAACATTTTACTTTCTAGTATACGTATAGAGGACTTGTAATTGTCAAAAAATTCGACCTCGAGATTTTGACGGATTTACACGTTTTGGACCTCCGTGAGTCCAAAACAATTTTTTACTTTCGCGCATGCGTAGTATAGAGGAAGTCTTGTAATCGTAAAAAAAAATCGACCTCGAGATTTTGACGGATTTACACGTTTTGGACCTCCCTGAGTCCAAAAATATAGTTTTTGGAATTATGTGTGTGTGTGTGTCTGTGCGTTAGCACGATACCTCGAGTGTGCTTTAACTTATTGTAACCAAATTAAAATGCATGTATAACATCAAAATATAAGGTTTCTATCAACTTAGGAGTCGCCGATCACGAAAGTTAAGCAACCATGTGCGCGGTCGGTACACGGATGGGTGACCAAAATTTAACATGTATGACATCAAAGTATGAGGTTTCTATCAACTTTTTTAGTCGTTTCTGGTATACGAGAAAGTCAAGGGGAGACCACTCTCGATTTTTTTTGACACATGAATGTGATAATCCCAAACTATTTATTTAACCATTGCTGTTTTTACAGGACAAGGGTCACAATAGCGTTATAGTAAAGTAGTAGTGGATTAGTAAATAGTTCGGTGATTATCACTTTCATGTATCAATAGGCCGGCAGAAATGGCAACTTGTAAAACTCTGACGCACCGACATTAGATTAGCTACATGCTATCAAGAAGAAGCAAATTGGCATGGTGGTGTATGATTAATCATAAAAAAGTAATGGAAGATTAATCACAGAAAAAACTAAACATAATATTACGTTTCCACATACTTACAAAAGCATAGACAAACACTTCACTAAAATAGATATCACTCAGCACCAATAAGATTCATCTGTAAGCTTCATCAATGCAGTATAATGTTAAATGATTAACCCTTTGACTGGTAAAGAAAACATTTTTTCATTGTTTTTCAACCTTATCACATAGATATAAAGTTCAAAATATGATAGCGATATATGTGCCACTACCAGACAAAGGGTAGATATATCAGTACATCACTTTCTATTTTTATACTGTCATGTGATTTTATATACGACACACTTTTATTAGGTATTAAGCACATTTTCAGCATTTGAAGGCCGGTCACCAAAGTACACTAAATTAACCCTTCACCGCAAGCACATAAAACTCATTTCGATTTGCACTTTCACACTCATTTACGTCTAAAAACTTTCTTAATGTTACGGTAAGTTTTTACAGGTAAGAACTGAAACCACCGGACTTGCACGTGATGTGCAGAACATAGCACGGCGTGGACTATGATGCAATGTTCCAGTGCCCTAGTGCAGCCGCGCGCATCTGACCCCGAGCGATAGTGAAAGTGAATCAATACACTCTTCTTGTCACCTCCCGTCTTCTGCCTCCCTGGTAATTAGCCATCGCTTAATCGAACGAAAATCTTTAGAAAATACCTACATATTCCTGGTAAGATAAGATATTATTAGTCGTGAATGAACTTTCAGATTAAACCGTGTCCTCAAAAATATGAAAGCGCTATTGTAGGTATTATGTTCATAGCAACCTAAACCATTGGGGACTGGCTGACCTATCAGCAATTTTACTAACTCGATTGCTTTAAATGCCTTCCAAAAATGTAACTGAGCACTATTTATTGTGGATGGTAAGCGAACCACTGGATGAGGGAGGCGGTTTAATGCTGCGGTATGAGTTTGTATGAAGCAATACGTATGCGGTAGAAAACTGTACAAACGTCAAAAACAATCGCTGGAAGATGTTTCGTAATCAATTGTAAGTGCGTAAATTGTAACTTGGTAGCCATGTGATGCCCGCAGAGTAGAATAGCATCACCCTCCAATGAGTGTCGTAGAAGGCGAATAATGGATCAACAATGTGGTATTTATAACCTTGTTCTCCGTCCACCAATCCGCATTGGGCAAGCGTAGTGGACTACTGCCTAAGACTCCCTCGATTACAAGAAGAGGCCTCGTGTCTCAGCAGTGGGTCGAATTAAAAAGGTTGTTATGATGAAATTGTAACTTTAAAATAGACTGGCTGCTTTTGTTAGCCTCAAATGTTCAACACTACTGAGAAATAACTGGACTATATTTTAATTAATACATTAGAAATATACAATACATAAAGCTTTCAATAGACCGAGAAAATAATAGCCACAGCCACATATCGTCATCACGCTGTCCGTCTGGTCTGCAACTCCCTTTCGATTCGAATCCCGTACAGACTCTTAAAAGAGAAATACCAGATACCTGTTTAGTTGAAATGTTTTATTGAAAGTTTCCTTAGGCTGCAAGGTCCTCACCCTTTCAAAAAATCTTTGGGACCGCTGCGAAGGTCATCTGCCATTTGTGTAGTTTTCTTTGTCCCATTCACCGTTACCATCTTGGTCACCAATACAGGTAATAGCACACTTATCAGCTCGGAACTATACCGCCTCTTTTTACTTGCAATCTTGCAAATTGAGGATAATCTAACATCGCGTATGTACTTGCTTAGATACTTTTAATCAATCTCAATTTTTAATCAACAAATAAGTTAATATTTCTTTAGTTTTGTTTTTTACCTGAATTGTACTTTAAAATTTGTATTGATATCTATTAAAGATATGTGAACTTGCTCGATGTTGTATTAGCTTTTTGTGACAAAACTTAGTGGTTTTCTTACAGCATTGTAGTTGACTCTGTAGAGTCTCCCAACAAGTGGGTCTTAAAATGACCATGGATAAGATGAAAATCATGTCTAATTTCCATGTCACACCCACTCCTGTAAAGGTTGGTAGCTCTACACTGGAAGTTGGCAACCATTATGTTTACCTGGGTCAAACAGTCCAACTGGGTAAGTCCAACCTCCAGCAAAAGGTCAATCGACGAATCCAACTCGGCTGGGCAGCGTTCGGGAAACTACGTGGCATATTTTCAGCCCATCTACCGCAGTGTCTCAAGATGATGATCACATCAGATATGATGAGATCCGCAGGAGAACCAAGGTCACTGACATAGCGAACCTTAAGTGGCAGTGGGCAGGGCACATTGTAAGGATGACTGGCGGCCGTTGGGGTGGAAAAGTCCACGACTAGCGACCACGTACCGGGAAACGCAGTGTTGGTAGACCACCCACAAGGTGGATTGACGATTTGGTAAAGATCGCGGGAAGCCGCTGGATGCGGGCAGCGCTGGACCGACCGATTCGGAGATCCTTGGGGGAGGCCTATGTCCAACAGTGGGCGTCACTCGGCTGAAATGATGATGATGATTGTAAGTGAAACCGTAATAAATGTATGTTTTATTATTGCAAAATAAATGCAATGAAAAAGAGGCGATTCGCTACGTTCCGTAGCCGCTGTACCGTGACGTTCATAGTAAAAAGAGGCGTTCGCAGTCCGAGCTGATAAGTGTACTATGACCTTAATCCTGGTACCTTGCAACCTGTAAAAATGTTATAAAGTTAATTAAAATCTTGAAAAGCAAAGCCTTCCCTAAAATTCCCGTTTTCCATTTAGCGTCATAAAAATCACAATTTAACAAATGCGCTTTATTTTCGCACTCCAATGGAAATAAGCAGAAAATTAATTAAACGCCGCGAGATAATCTCGTTATCGGCCCGTACCGATTCTTAATTAACAACAATAAAATTCTTAAGATGGAGGTAGTGAACTGTGCAATAAGATTATAAGGGGAGTAAGCTGTCTCGGTTCGGTGGCTAAGCTGTGATAAGTTCTTTGTTCATAAATAGCATAGCGCTTTTGTTGCTTTGAATACGCGAATAAATATTATACAAATCCACCGATGTAAGAGCGACGTCTATGTCTGTCTTTTGATATATTTTTTCACGAATACGGATGAGTCTTGACTGTATGTTTATTATTTATTAAAAGGTTCAGCAAATAACTTCATTCTATCTGATGGCAAGCAGAAGTGGAGATATGTAGAGCAAGACATTAACCGTCGCGCTATCCAGCCCGGCAAAACTTCGCCCGATGAGATATTTTTACAAATACCGTTTTTCAGTTATGTTAAACATTTTGCTTTTTGAAACAGAGATCCTTTTTATACTTTTTTGTTTGGCATGTTTAGTTATGATTGAAATTGATACCAATTGAATTTTATAATGATGATAAGATTGAATTTGGTGTCAATTTCAATCATAATCATAACTAAACATGCAAAATAAAAGTTATAAACAAAACCAATGTTTCAAAAACTAAATGTTTAACATAACTGATAAACAGTAGTTGTGAAAATATCTCATCAAGTGATGTAAATTTGCCTGGCATGTCAAAATTAAAAAAAAACGATTAGACGAGTTAGAAGAATATTAGCATTGCAAGATTATACTGGCCAGGGGGATACATTGAGCGAGCTTGTTTATCTTTATTATCTACATTAATATGGGACCAATTTCGTTAATTATTTCACGATTGGAATGCTACATTATTCCTGAGTGGCATATGTTATTTTTGACTTGAATAAAATCCACGTGGAAGCAGTAGCGGGTGGAACGCAAGTTTAAAAAACTAAACTAACTCTTTCTAAGCATGTCGGTAAGAGCTATCTAAGTAGATTATTATTGAATTTATTCTTATTGTGTTATTATAGAGAGAAAGTCTCTTCAAAAACATGGCGAATACTTTGTTTTCCGTACGCTCTATGCATTTTCCATTTTCTTATTAAATTTGTTTCACAGAGATATATATTATTTTGTTGAAGAAATAAATCTATTTTACTGACACTTTTTTTACTCCAGGGTCATCTCTAAACACGCCACTTATAATTGCGATTTCTATATATATAATTAGCATTCGTAATATCTTGTAAAATAAAGTAAATCCTAATCGAAATACTTTTTGACTGACAGCTGTTTGGTTTCTAATCGCAAATGCCAAGATACTTACCATCCAACTTTATAATAACAACGAGTTTTAATGAGACCCTAGAAGTAAAATTAAAATCTCTATTTTGAATTAAATGAGCCCACGCAGAAAATTCAATTTCTGATGAAATTTCGCACTGGAATTGAAAAGTTTTTCACAAATACTTATAACATCCAATTTGCTCGTAACTACGTGAAATCCCCGAAGAAACATATTATTTCGTTCTCAAGTAATATAAGTATTGAAATCGACACGTTTAGAAAATTATAAAAAATGCGTATTTCATTGTTAAAAAAATAATGATGAAAGAAAATTTTAATTTTATATAATTATAGTACATTTATAATACAGTATGAAAAGTTTTTATTTAAACTTGTTACCACCATAATTTTCTTTTGAACTGTCTGTTAATACAGTCCTATTATTACATAAGTCTTAAGATTACATAACAATAGAATTTTCAAATTAAATCTTCAACTCTGCATCAATGTTGCTTGGCCTTCAGCTTGTATTCAATCATCATCAACAGCTCATATAATGTCCCCCACCGAGGGGCTCGAGGCTACCCCACATTAGGGGTGATTAGGCCTTAGTCAACCACGCTGGCCAAGTGCGGGTTGATCAACATCACACACAACCTAAGAATTTCTTCATAGGTATGTGCAGGTTTCCTCACGATGTTTTCCTTCACCGTTAAAGCGTCGATTAAACGTACACATGAATTCAAAATTTGAAAACACATTGGTACGCTGCGGGGATCGAACCGGGGCCTCCCGAGTGGGAGTCAACGCCCTTACGCACTACGCCACCAACGCTTGTATTCAATGTTTTGCTATAATCTCCTCCATAAAGATTTTTTTTCTTATTCTTTTTACCCTGGCCATACCAACATTCATTAGAGACTCCTGTATTTAAAGAGAAGTAATTACTTATTGCTAAGTAACTATCAAATTAAACCCATTGTCAAAGTCATTTTTTTTTGTTTGAGCATTTATGTTTATTTTGTATGTATTTCACTTTATGTTGTATTTCACTTGTCTATAAATAGTCGTGATGTAGTCGCTTCATTTCAGTTATTGCTTCATTGTCAACCATATCACCGTCGTACAACAAATACTGCTACATAAATACGAAGGGACAGGTGCTTAAATCAAAAGCATTAGATATTTGCTACGGATTGTGTCTATTGCCTCGTTCTGTCGGTCCAACATTCAAAACAGTTCGAATGTGTGGCATTGTATAGAAACATTCAAACTTTGCAGACGAATTCGATCTGCGTAGCAATTTCAAGCAGGGAATGCATAGTAGCTACACACGTACGATTTTCGCCTTTGTTCCTTAACCGTACAATACATAATGCCTTGATAATGGTGTTGTTTATTTCATATACCAGGGTTTTAGTTTGAAGTTAAGGTGCTGCTGATAACAGAAGTTTGTAAGGTTTAGTGAAACGGTGGCCATTTGTGTAATTATTGAAGCTATGGCGTAAAATAACAATAATGTTATATTTGTAACCGCTAGTGAAGTGTACAAACAAATACCTTATTTCGATACTTTTTGCGATCAGAGATTGACAACATTACATTTTTTTTAAGTATTTTTAATATATGGATGGAAAAAAGACATTAAAAGACTCAACACGTATTTTTTAATGTTCTTTAATTTTGATTATTTCGACCCGAAATGGTGGTAGGGTTTTGACGATTTAAAAGTACATAGCAAAGTCCATTTAAATAAAGAGCATTTTCATTTTCATGTTTCCATTCTATACATTACATACATCACGTCACACCTTTCCCCATAAGGGTAGGCAGGGATCCATTGTTTGTACTTGCTACGATCCTTACATATTTCTTTCGCTTCATCTCCTTTTATCACAGTCCTCGGCGGTTTCTAATACTCTTATATACGTTAGTTAAGTAAAGTATCTACTACCGAGTAATTCATCATCAGCTCATACAATGTCCCTACCGAGGGGTTCGAGCCTACCCCACATTATGACGACTAGGCCTTATTCAACCACGCTGGCCAAGTGCGGGTTGGTCGAGTTCACACACAACCTAAGAAATTCTTCATAGGTGTGTGCAGGTTTCCACACGATGTTTTCCTTCACGGTAATAGCGTCGAATAAATTATGAAGTTTTAAAATTTTATAATCCAAAAAATTGGTACGTGGCGGGTTCGAACCAATGCCTCCCGGGTAGGAGACAACGCCCTTACACACTACGCCACCGATGCTTCTTTCTCCGAGTGATTACATGGATTAAATCTGTAGATAACAGTTAAATACACCTCATCTAAATTACTCCGTTCATTGCTGTCACCTAAAATAACATCTCACACCAATATTAATACCCTACTTTGACACATTACTATAATAGAGCTGTCATACTTTCGCTACTTGCATATCTATGTGACTCTACCTAGTGAAACAAGAGCTCTTTACAATTATAATTCCCTAGGAAACTTTAATGGCGTAAGGGTCTCATTAAAATTGCCGTGCACCAGAAGCGCACGTCAGTAGCAGGTGATAACCGTAACGAGTAATTAGGAACTGACGTACCAGTTAATAACGCGCAGAAGTTTGACACCAGCCGCCGCTCATCTCGCAAAATTGTTGAGTTGTCTACGAAAGTTATTTTTCGATTACGCTCTTGTTTGTTTTAGGTCCACCTATCGATAGGACTTTCAGTTACAAAAGCAAACTAATATTTTTGGTATATAAAAATGTATATTTTTAAATAATTCAATATTTAATTTAGTAACTCCATTTTCTTTTCGCCTAAAAATAATAAAGCTTTTTAAAGAAAACTAATATGATCCTATGCTATTTATTGTTTTTAAAACTACCCTCAAAACATTTAGGAGCATAAATACTTGTCTCACGCCATTCCAAAACATTAAAGGATATACGCTTCTAAACTTCTTATACTTTATAAACGAACCGATTTATGATGAACAAAAGACCAAACAATGCTATTCATCTGACGTCTAATTTACATTAATATGAGATTCCCTTAATAATACTTTAAATGTTGTTCATTTGAAATCGCGCCATACACAATGGTGATTCGTTTCCGCGCCTCTGAACAATCTTTCTCAATAGCTGGTAAGTTATGCCGCGTGCCTTGTTAAAATCAAGAATTTAAATTTAAATTTGAGAAACCCCGGAGCGAATAGGTGAAACGAAATAAATATGAATATGAATGGTGGATCACAGAGTACTGGGAACGGGTTTTCACAGGGTCGCATTTAGGGGTGAAGGGTAAGGAAGGGATGTAAAGAAAATTTACTTGGAAGATTCGATTAAATTGTCACAATATTTGTAGATCCCAAGCATATCGACTTCACATAAATAAAAGAGTGCGCAATGTAAACTAAGAAATGTTTTTCCTTTACCGATTAATAAAATACTAGGATTTTTTTATAGTATCACCAGGGCTTTTAAGAAGTTACTAGAAGAATTTCTCGCCGGCGAGCATCTCCACTGGAAGGGATCTAAAGACCGTTATCTACGAAAAATATAATCGTTCCTAACTAAGGACATGTGCTAAGCCAGCCCTAGTTTCAGTTAGTCAATGTAATCTCTTACGGACCAATTATCTTGCCCAAATTGAATAGGGTTAGTTATTTACATGTTAATCATAGCTTTCAGTGTAATGGACAGGTCTTAGTGGCGATACAATCTTCTAAAACTTAAGTATCTATATCTAATTTGAGACTCAAATGCAGACCAATTAAGTTTGACATTCATGAAATCCTATCTTGAGTGCCTACAGGTATGCAGATATGTAGTTGAAATATTCTATACATGTTCTTGAAATTCCAAGCCCTTCATATCCAATTCAGGCCTGACTTCGAATTATTAAGTTTTAGAGTGCTCTCAAGAGTAGCGTCGGAGGCCGAAACCCCGTTGAGCACGTCTAACAAGCTTGTCATTTCTAAACGTCAGCATTCACGACTACATATTGAAGGAGAAATGTTACATTTCCATTAAAAACTCAAATTATTTATTTTGTACTCGCGATTCATTTTGACTCCGTCTTTTTAAATTCAGATATTAAATGCCACCTCTTCTAAATATTGAACGAGGTTGCTTAAAAAAGTTGGTAGAAAATGTTGAAATTATTCGTGTCAATTTATTTTATTTGGAAAACTAATAGTTCTTAAATAACTTAACACCAGTTACATTTTTAATTTTTCTTATTGAATCAAACTCGTAGCATCTACAGCACTTTTACTAATAGTTTAAAATTTACATTTGAACTTGCCAATTTTAGATTCTCACTTTGTACTTTGTAACAGTTAAGTCGTGTGATACTCTTAGATCTTATAATTTGTAGTTAAATTTATAATTGAACACATGTTTTCACATTTACAGTGCCAAAAATTGTTGTACATTAACAAAGGAAAGAATATTAAAATCTGTCTTAATATTCCTGCATTTACTTTTATAAAATAAAGTAAATGCCGGAGTGTCTAATACACTCCTGCAAATTTAATGGATCGGGTCCAATCTATATACTTATGGATCATTCCCATATCAGAAGATTTTTTTTATATAAAAAGGATTGATTTAAGTCAGGAACTGCGATATCGATGGGGACATTATATGAGCTGTTGATGATGAAAAATAATACATACCTACATACATACAAACGATCACGCTCGTAATCCCTTGAGGGGTTGAGCCGAGCCTTAGGTAACATTTTGTTACACATAAAGTCACATTTGGCAGTACCTATCGGCCATGCAGCGCCTCCAAATAGTAAAAGGTTGCATGCATGTCGCCTACATAAAGGCAGAGGCACTAAACCCAAAAAGTGACAATCCTTCAGTAAACAATCAAACGCAGAATATCTAATTAACATTTAAATAATAATGGAGTAAGAATAGTAAGTGCTATTTACTGACCGGTTTCAATAACCACTTTTGCTTATTAGGCATAAGATTTTCGCATAAGATATCGAATATGAATATATGTATATATGAAATAATGTCAAAATTTGAACCTGTCGATGATTGACGCCGCCGTGGTGGAGTGGTCAGTAACGCTGCCTACACATCGAGCGGTCCGGGTTCGAGTCCTGGTAGTGGCAAATGTTAGTGTGATGAACGAACACGATCATTTGTTTATGAGTCATGGTTGTTTATATATTTATTTAAGTTTATTTATAAAAATATCTACATTATTAAGTATATTTGTCCGTTATCTAGTATCCATAACACAAGTTCTTAAAGATACTTAATTTGGGCTAGATAATTGGTGTGAGCGTAGAAATATATTATTATTATTATTATTATAATATTGAAACCTGCAATTGAAGCCCGTCGTTTAGAGTGTAATATCTGTCCTAGTTTTTGGCTTTTTCTTGTTGGTTAACTAAAGGATAGTTACTTTTTTCAACCCCGGTCAAGCCTTTTTTCACGATAAAAGGTATATAATAATATGTCTTTTCCAAACCCTATTGAATATTGGCCTTTCATCAACATCGTCTCCAGTTTAAGGCGTAAAGTTACGAGACAAACGTAGAGACAGAGTTACTTTCACATTTATAATATTAATAGGGACAGATACTTACAGATTTACAGTAATATATATTTTTTAATAAATACATAATCGAATCAGCCGTAATTTTACCCGAGAAGCTTATCTCACAGTAAGAATACAAAAACGAAAATTCTCCTTAGCAATTTTTGCACACCGTACCATTACGAGTGGACCGACTGGGGATAATTTGTCCCAACCTATGATTTAGGCTCGTTGAGAGGACCAGACCTAGCCCGCTTGACCCGAACGTGAGCTGAATGTCGAGTGTCAAAATAATGCTACCAACATCTTATTGTGTAGATAAATAATAAACGCAAAGAAGAAACACGTTTACATATAGACGAACGCAAATAATATTTTAGTATTTAATTTTCTTAAACGACAAGCTTCAAATGGCTATGTTGTTTTATTAAAGACGTGATCAACAATATTTGATTTTTTATACCACATTATTGGTAGCATTCAAGCATTATGTCCGCGGTGATAATAAGTGGTCACCATAGCTTATAACATAAGCATCCCTAATAGTAAGTAAAAAAAGTAGTCCCGTGGAAAAACCTGGACACGTAAGTTAAATTTTTATTGAACATTAATTTGTTTCTTATTACATAGCCTACATTTTATTTTATTTTTTTCATATCAAAACTTTATTATGACTTCGGGTCCCAGTTTACTTTTTTGTTTTTTACACAAGAATTTGCAGGAGATTTCTTAGTAAAAATAAATACAACTACTTATTAGAATTCGTATAAATAGCAATTAAGTTTTCTTTATTTATATCAAGATTCAATAGAGACATTAGTAGCAAGCAATACTTTATATATTGACTTATTCAAAATCTCCAACAGCAAATAAGTGCCACAGTTTAAATTTAGAACATTTTAAAACATAAACAAATTAAAACAATAACGAATCGTAAAGTCAGTGCTCGGCTGTTCGCTCTTAATTGCTACCAGTGACAAAAGGGATTCAATGACAATTTACATAGACAAAAGGGTTGGTTTTAAGAGCTTTTTTATTCGTCTATCTTTATAAAACCCTTTAAAAAGTGGTAATGGGATATTAATGAGTAAGGAAAATTGATGTTCTCCGAGATAACGCTTAAGTGCGTCCACATTAAAATGATGAGGCCTGCTAATTCAACATTATTGTATTCATTTAATAGTAGAATACAGTTGATCATTTTGATAAAAACAATTTAAATTTAGGTAAAACATTGAGGAAAAATTAAATAAATATTAATAAAATAGGTAATAAAACATTTTTTTACAATAAAGCATTTGAGAATAGTAAGAGATCCAGTGCCTCGCTGGATGAGAGTTCCGAGTGAACCTTTGTCATAATCATCATTTAGCATCAGGTGACATCAAGGCCCGGAGGAGACGGAGAGAATTTCAACTACACTCTGACTACCAAATTGCAGATCTACGAGAACGAAAAAAAATCCTGAAAGGACAATACTTACAATGTAAGAAAAAAAAAAGAACCCCGGCGCAAATGAAATGCATCTCAGATTTTAGGTATTCTTAAGTGACAAAATATTCAGTAGCGTTAATGTAGCGTTGTCAAAATATTTTTCCGAGTCTCATAAATTGTTAGTTGTTTTTAGTAAGGTAACTCCTTAAGAGTTAAAAAACGGGTATGTTTATATTTCATCTTGTTCTGAATCTGACATTAAGGCATCTATTTTGACGACGCCACCTACATAATCTGCACTGTAAGGGTGGATACAGACGGTTCAGTTTGGTGCCTCTGCACCCTGCAGCAGCCACTGAGAATGAATTAGTGGTCAGCGTAATGTGTAAAGAAAATAGATATAATTATCCTCTCTTGCTTCCTGATATAGTATTGTGCCTTAAGATTGCTAAATAACACAAAAATGAAAATACCTGAATAATATTTTTGAAAATAAACATATTTTCAAATTACTGCTGCAAAAAAAGAATTGGCGAAATCTTACTTATAAATATAATAATTTTGACTTTGTTTTTTGTGTTAAATTACTCTATAATGCTAAGAATTTGTGATATGTACCGTTTGTGCAGAGCCTTGGTTTTTTTGAGCATTGTCATTTCTCTATCTCTTGACTTTACGAGCACAGCTAAGACGTAAAAGGTTCGTCAAATTGCAAAATGATCCGTATTTACAAACACGTCAATAGAAAATTTATTAGTATGCAACGTAGCTTGAAGTTCAAATGCAGTGCAGTTTCAGTTGGTCTAACTGCATTAGGACTGCACGTTGACTGCATCGATCGTGCAACTATCTTGCAGTGATTGAAACTGCGATCCACCAACAATTTGGCAGTCGAAAGAATATTAAAAAAACACACAAAGGTAATTACAATATTTCAAACAAAAATAGTATATTTTTGGTCAAAATTCGCTTACCTTGAGAAAGATATTAGTTGTTTGCTGACTAAGAACTCATTAGCTATGTACATATAAAAGCATACAATGTACCAGGATCACATAATTCAGTAGAAGGCATTAGTTAACAACATCTGCTCCTCCATATGAGCCAGCGGTTTTAATAATCCAACCGTAGCAGACTTGACTGGAGAATTGATATAAATGATTATGCCGCTGCTAATTTTAGGGACAAAACTGGACATTGGACTAATGTCCGTCTGGCGGTAAAAGGTTTTTGGCATGCAGGTGATACGAGTTTGGATACAATATACGTATTAGTTTCAATTTATATTTCTCAAAATAAGGTTGAAAATTTGATAATTATTCATCAAGATAAATTGAAAAGTCTACACTGGTCATGTACACGCGAGCAGTGACTGCAAAGTTGTATGAAAATTCATAATATCTGTCGGCTTTAACAAGGAAAATAAATTGCTATAAAATCTCATAACTGTCGTGTTATCAAAAATGCAATGAATTTTTGTACTCTGAAACATGGCAACAAGAGTCAAAACTATCAAAAATAACTATCAAATATTCTATTTAAATGTACAATTGCCTTTCTAATTTATTTTGTGTAAAAAAATAAACAAATGAAGATTATTAGCGCAAAAAATTACTGACGATCAATTATTTAGTCTTGATTTATTAAAATAGAATGAGCTCAAGTCCACAAATTGAGAATTTAGATTAGGAAATCACTTGAAAATGAAGAAGCGACAAGAGAGTTGAAAGAAAACTCATTTACTTTTTCAGTTTTGTTTCATTCAAATCACAGCGATATTTAATAGAATATTTATTACAGCGATAAAAATAATTGGCGTCACATTTTCTTGGCAAGTAACCTCACTTATTTAGAGAAAATAAGTGTGTTTAAGAGCTCAGGCTTAACGTAGTATAGTCTGGAGACCTAATTGGATAAGTATAATTATATAATTAAACGCTTACGAAGAGCCTTTTGAGAACCTACCGTGAATGAACTTTTTTCCTCGTAAACATAGGCTTTACAAATTTTAATTACCTGCAACTTGTTTCTTTCATTAACAAATTCTAAAGGTGGTTTCAAGTTTCAATTAGATCACCTTTTTTAAAAAAACTTCTACATAACTACACTATTAAAATGGCTTATGATATTTTCAAGACAATTATACAATAATTTGTTTAATTTTCGTTAGTAAACTATATACTAAATATGAGAGGTATTAAAAAATATTAAACATAGTTTCATTATCATAATAAAATAACATTTTAAAATCGTTTTTTTACGATTTTAAATTGTCGTTGCATCTATGCAAAACTTTTAATTTATCGACGCATTTTGGTATGTATCAATTAGTTATATTAATGTATGTAATTGTTCTTCTGGTTAAACATTCGATACATAGGTATTTACACACACAATAGTGCAAGATCTTATCCAGAAAAATCTGCCCTTTATTTAGAATTAAGCTGTATAAATGAACTTAATAAGCATTTTGGAATCGTTAAAAATTTATTACGCTTAGGCAGGTCAGTGGCACGAAAAGTGATTCAAATAATACAAAACCACAAAATATAATTTGCAAATATTTCAAGCATAGTTTAAAATTACATTGCCAATAATGATTGCGGGAAAAGCCTTACCACTTCTCGTCAAATATTCCAAATTTTCCCAATTTAATCGGCCGTAAATAAGTGTGATAATTTACGAAGCCGAATAACCGTCGCAACCGCAAGGGCAGGAATGCAATCACCATTCGGTTAATTAATAATTCTAGACCGGTCTGAGGACATAAAGTCTGCGGTCCTAGCCCCACCCTCCCCATTAGTACCCCGTTTTAATACTACCCACATTTAACAAGAACCGCTCCTTACATATTAATTTTATGAAGCTAGCTCCTACACTATTGTTCTAAGAAATAATATCGAAACTCCTCTTATTAAACGGAGCTACTCAATTATTCCTTTTGACTTTAAATTATAATGAGGTTTGTATTAATTATATGTAATCGTTTTCAGAATACAAAAAAAACTTTTACTCGCAAGACCTTTGCATGCTTACAAAAGACGCTAAGATGAAAAGTAGATTTTCTTAGTAATTAAAATAAAAATCTGACTTCTTTCAAAATATTTATAATGAAGATGCGAATTTCAAGATTTAATTATATACGAGGCCGTGCTTCACTTAAATAACTTAACATGAGATTATATTTCGAAGAACTCGTAAATTAAAAACATAATTTATGAATGACTATATTTTTAGAAGGGTCTTATTCCATAAATTCAGATTTTAATTAATAACTAAATAGTAATTTTAAATAAGCTCTAGAATATGTAAAGTTTAATAACTCAGAGATTATTTACATACATTTGCACCAAGATAAAGAAGCATACTAATTTTTCAATTGGTTTTCAAACTTGAAGTCAAATGACGAATATACCTAGTCCTAATATAATCTGACAAACCTACTACCTAAACGCACAACGTACCCTTTTCTTGAGGAGAGCACTAATCTCATCATCTCTACATTACGATGCATATGCAGGGGTATGTGGGACTCAGTGGTAAAGGCTTTCCCCCCTTATCCACTAAACATCCTCTCTGGGCATCTTGTCAAGGCACACTACAACATCGATTCGGGATCGATCTTTCACTTTCGCCGGGAAGCTATCGTTGCCCTCTTGGGGCGCAACCCATGCGTCGTTCGCCTTCGATTTACAACATAAATACCGAATACTGGACTGCCAGTCTTGCAGACCAGCCCCCACCGAGCAAAAGGCTCCATCGGCCCTGCAAAGGGCATTTCCCGAGTCCCCCAGCGTGCTCCCAAGGGCAGCTTGGATGAAACTTATCGCAGCTTAAACTATGTCTCTAAGCCGTCTGTCCCCCTACCTAAAGCCACAGCTATGCTTAACACCGGACCCCATGAGGAAAAGTCTCAATGGGTCCGGAAGGCAGCACACCAGGCTACCCATGACTTAAAGGTCCGCTGACCCGACTTAAGGTCAGCTGTCTGTCTGGCTCAGATGTTCTTGTATTCCGACTGTTATTGTTAAGATAGCCACTCCCTCGGAGCCATATCTACTCTACTGTTCCGCGTGAAGCTCGCTTCCTTACCTTCGGACTTATCATCACTTACCATCAGGTAATAAGCAGCTATTTTAAGCCATTTGTACGCTTGATTATAACCCGGCTTGATTAAAGATACGTTTCTGTACCCACCAACTCCTCTTATCCCAAAATTCTCATATTACATTCAGAATTCTAGAAAATTATAATGTCTGAAACGAAATCCTCGAAGTACCGCGAAAAAGCTAGTTAGATTAGGGTCGGATGCCGTCTAGCCAGACATTTTCCTATGGCTTTAATGAAACCACGTCATAACGTATCGTGTAATGTTATTATGCCGTTGGAATTTGCACCCGGGACCGGTCTGGTTCCGAGCTTGGCAGGATAAATTTTAGAGAAAACTAATATTAATAGTGGATATAAGGGATGCTTTGAACGTAGATATACTTAGGTGGCACGACTCTTATTACTTCGTCAAATTAGTGGCGTCCTAAAATGAATGGTTAATTTACGAAACAGCTTCATAGAAGAGTAGTTTGCAAACAGTGAAAACTCTATGACAATAATGTTCCAATAAATGTTCCAATTCAAATTGGTTTGTTAGTATCAACAGTAATTTTAAGTAGCAATTTGATTAAAATGGAAAAATGTTTGGGTTTAGTAAAAAATACTGTGGAAAAAATATGTGACTAAAATATGTTTCAAACAAGCTTTTGAGGTTAAGCTGTGCCTTGGTTACGTATATTTCACATGTACCGCCTACCATACGTCAACCGCAAAGCACACCATAACAACAACAGTGGACTAATTTATATGAAAATTAATAGTTTAATTCGCACACATCATATTTTTCCCCGCGTGATGCTGGCAGAGTAGAATAGTATCACTACATACCGTAGACGTAGAAGGCGACTAATGGATCATTAAAGGAGTATTAACACCTTATACTCCGTCCACTAATTCGCATTGGGCAAACGTGGTTGACTACTGCCTAAACCTCCTTCGATAACTAGGAAAAGCCTTGAGTCCCAGCAGTGGGTCAAATTACAGAGGATGTTAATTATGATGAGAACCGTATTTTGCCGTCGAACGCAACGGTGCGGTCAGTACCGATTTAATCGCAACCACGACGCAATATCGTGGAAAATCAGCTGGCCTCCTTGCAAACACAACGATAACGCATCGATATTTTGTAGTTAACACAACGTAACTGCAAAATGCTGCAACGATGCTATTCATACAGCATCACAGCTCGAGTGTTTTTTGTCAGTGCGATGTGGTGTGGTTGTGGTACGTTTGAATACTTCCATATACTCGCACACAATGGAAAGGATGAAAATTTCCAAGCTCTTACCCTTTCACATCATTCTGCAACTCTTAGAAAAAGCTGTTAAAATTCATCGAATTTTGCAAAAACCTTATTATTATAATGAGACGCTTATATTATGAAACTCGGCAATTGTTCGTAGATACCCTCGGTTCAGAGGGTCTAGTTCTAATGGGTAGGTTAGGTTACCCATTTACTCATTAGGTACTTGTTTCGCTCTCGCTCTGAACTCCCCTCAAAAAATTGCTTATTGGAAATAATTATTTGTTCAGAGATAGCATGAACCAGTCGACCCGTCCCTTTTCAACTAGCGGAGGCAGTGGGCTGTTACTTCTTATTCTTATAATTGTACACAGTCAGCTGATTCAATTTACTGAATCTGATGAGATTATGATAGTAACCTTTTCTATATGGCTACAAAGATCTATTCCCCTTCTTTTAAAGTTTGAAAGCAGTACTGGTGCTATTTCGGACTTCCTCTTATGTACTGATTCCTACACAAGTGTGCTCTTAATATTTTATCAACCGTTGTAAATTGAGCTAAATTTAATTAAGTTCAGTAAAAAACAATATTTTTTAAAGTTTCCAATTTATTTTTCTCTCTCAGGAAAGATCTTGGCCTTCATCGCACGTTTTGTAGGGAACTATCACCACGAATCCCCAAATGCTGATGGACTGACTAATTTGTACAATTAGTAATTCCTCTAAATTATTGTTTACTAGTCTAAAGCCTTTTTTCCCTGAAAACTAAGTATTAAAAATACGTATTACTTAAGTATATCTACAAAACATCCCCTGCATGTATCTAATAAACAATTTGAAAGCTTTTTCCCGATAAAAGGCCTTTGAAAATAGTAAATACTCCGAAAATGGCCCGTCTATTTCGTATCCATTCATATAGATGTCGTGTTGCGTCAAAAATCGGCACAGCATATCGAGACCAATAATCTAGCCGGGAATGTCAGTTTTGGGTTAGGGTTGCCAAAACTAAGTTTGTTGATAATTAAAATTTGATACACTATCCTATTTCCTATCCTGTTTTTAACTTTTTGTTACTTGATTTTAATTTTGTTTTATAATATTTTTTTTGTAATTCTCGAAGTCTCTTCGTTGAATATAACATTAGTTATTTTATTTTTTCTTTTAATGTTTCCTAACATCAAATTTCTTCAATTGCGTTCATTATATTTTTTTAATTAATTTGCTTAACCCCTATACTTATTATTTAATTCCTAAATCGCGGTAGTAACTTTCAAAGCCAACCAATTTTAAAAAGCTTTTTAAAATTTTCAAAGTCATGAAATATTTAGTATAGAAATAAGGAAGTCATTGAAAAACAAATTATTTGTAAATTTTTCGTGACTTTTGTGTATCAACCCTATCACTACGACTGTACGTGACAGCACCCGAGTTAAGATGTGACGTGTCGTGCGTATGACGGAATCAGAATATCGGTCGTGCGATAAGCTTTCGACGTATTGTCAACTGTTGTTGCTAGACAATTTTGGAAACTATTTTAGTTAGTTTATTTGTCATACGTTTCGGTGGAAATAAGATGACAGTTTAATTTATATTTATCAGGACAAAAAATGAAGGGGGATCCGATTGATCTAACACTTATAAACAAGTAAAATAAATACAAAGCCTCCTACGGAGGTTCGCCTTGTAGGCTTGAGGACCCTCTAAGGTCTTCGCCTTCTTAAACCCTCGTCACAAGGTCATCAGGGACCACCAGTAACAGCCAGTCAAAGAAAACGTATCATGAGTAAAAAACAAACGAACAACTATTTGAAAAAATTGAAAAGGATTAGTAATATATTTAGCCGCTACTACCGTACGAATAGTTGTACGGATTTTATTTATTCATCATCACAAGAGTTATAATAGTAGATTGTGGCGTAATATTTATTCTATAGTATATTAAAAATATAAAAAGATTTTACGATTCATTTTAATTTATTAAGATGACGCTACTCGTATTTCTAGCAAGTAAATGTAAAAGCTATAAATTACATTCATTGTTTGAAGCTATATACAAGAGAGGCCCTACTGTCCCAGACGTCAGATCCAAATTAAAACTTTAATTCGCATTCATGTTTTAACGATAGTCCTTTTAAACCCTGACTTAAGAGTCATAAATCGCCGCGGGGGACGCGGGACATTATTAAATACCGCATCACGACTGTTCTGACACGTCCCTAATTAAATTTCACACTAGAGACTTTGGATGCTCGTAAAATTTTACAACCCTTCAGTTTTCATCAGAGAAATGTTATCGCCTCTTTATTGTCAGTTGAACGGTCGTTTCGATACCGCCCTATGTGTTTTCGGCATGCATCCCTTCGCAGACGACGGGTTAGACAATCGCTTAGGATGTTAGATGCAATCGCTTTCCTGGTAATTCTGAGGTGCCAAGAAATTCAACTTCTGATAATGCTTACTACCTCCTACAATTTATTTATTATTATAGGTACTTGTATGCATACATTCGTATGTATGCGTAAGGTAGGGTTTTGTATCATAATAACCCGTTATGAGTTAAGCAGACCTTAAGGTGATATGATGTTACATATTGAGTCACATCTGGGATTATGGACCATGCAGTGCTATAAACTAGTGAAGGATTGCGTACATAAAAGGGTCATAACAGAAATCCTAAAGAAATCAGACAATTACCCACGAGCTTGTTCCTACGTAAACTTAAACGATCGCTTTTTGAAGAGTGCTTCTATAATCTAAATGAATATTTTGACATGAATAAAGCAAATACTTACGTGACAATGTAATTCTAAAATCATTCATCAATTGTTTATATTGACATTATTATTATCTCCTTTATTTTATTTAAATTAATCATTAATATACAAAATTATATTTTACAATGTTTAACATAATATTTATAAATACAAATATGCAGTTTCCCATCGGCAGTAAGATCAGGGTCCCGGCTGCCGATCGCTCACTTGGTTGCTTAACTTTCGAGATCGTTACTACACGAAGCTCCCAATCGAAGGAATCATATTCCCGCCAGGAGAGATATTATTTCACTCTTTAAACATCTCAGCATTTCAGACATTCAGTAGTGTTTTCAAACATCACTTAGATACCTACATGTACAAAACCTTCACTTTTTTGAAGTTTAATTTTCACAAGACTGGTATTAAATAACATAATGTGTTTTCCAAAGACTATTTACAGATCTACGCCTCACCGACTGTTTACGTTTGCTCCCTGTCAAAACGCAAGACGCGAAACGCCGAAACGCCGAGAGGTAACAATAATGAATTCTCCAGAGAATAATGGGCCAACAAAAGAAAATCGCTATTTGTTTCCTTATTCATCTCCCACAGCGACGGATCATGTCATTATATTCGTATACTTTTTCTCGGTTCGACGTCGTGTAGTAATTAAAGATAAATATGATATAAAACGCTCCACTTCACTCGGATCGTTGGCTTTTGTCTTCTAAATGGACTCCTGTTGATAGATTGTCATCCATTGTTTTCTTAATCTGCTCGTTGCCGTAGGAAAGAATAAATGATTTATAAGATCCGCAGGACTATGTCGGCGGCGTCTAGAAATAATGACGCGGCTATTGTTAAAAAAATACACCGCAAATAAAGAATTAATAAAGTTATTTTAAGGAACATGGCTCTGGGAGGCTTTGTCTTTGTCGTTTGAATTGCCTCTTACATAATGCAACGACAATTTCTATTTGTTCTTGCTTCCATTTTGATGATTATGAAAGCTTTTAAGGTAGTCGGAGTTAATTTGTCTGGGTGAAAATAGAACTTTCTTAACTGTAGTAGTAAGGACGTTCAATATTTATGAAAACAATAAACGGTATTTTTTTATTTTGTATGTCATCGATAGGTATAATATTATTTCTTTCGGTAACCATATTATGGAATGAAATAAAATGATTTTTTTTAATGCTCACACAAATTATTTAGGCGCTTGTGTTACGAGTATAGATACTGTTGTGAATAACAATCATACGTTGAGAATTAGAATTTTTTCTATAAATAGACGTAAATAGATACATATAAACGATCATGTCTCGTAAACGAATGTTCATTACACAAACATCGTTCCCTACCAAGAATCGAGCCCAAATCGCTTTATGTATAGACAGAATTACTGTCCATAGCACCACGAGACGATAGCTTTCACTTCTTTACGCCCATTCAAATTCAGACTGTTTAATATATTGTTAGCAGAAGTGAAGAATGAATCGTTGCGAATCATGACGTCACCACAACGCCGCCATAAAAGCAATCGTTAGTTCGCTCTCGGCCATTTGCTTGTCGGACGTTGAAGGGTGAGGTCGGTTGAAGTGGTGATCGATGTGATTTGCAACGAGTCATTTATTTCATCCTTATTATTCGGTTATTGTGTAAAGAATTGTTTTCTGTGCATTTGTTGTGGAAATCTAATTGAAAGTAAAATTGTTTCTTTATCGTATTTTATTCCATTCCTGATTCCTAAAAGTATAGCCAGCGTTACTGACTGTAACAATACAAATATTAATTATGCAGCTTTTATTCGCGTTTTATTTGCTCATAGGATGTTCATGAATTCCAATTCACAAAGCAGCCCAGACATAAGCGACCGTCACTTGTCATGTGGTGAAAGGGGTTCACCAAATCACCTGCACTTAATACTGTATTTGCATTATACGTTCTAAATCGTAAAAGTGTTTATAACACAAACGGATAATAAGAAGAGCCATAACGAGACGCCGACGTAAAATAAGCAATCTCCTTTGTATAAACTAAGGTGTTCGTCGCATTTATGGCCAGAAACTTTACGATTTGTTTGTGTGTACTCAGAGACGAGTTTAAAATCGAATTCAAAAACAACGACCCGTAAACGGGAGCTCTAACAAAGTTACGTTTTTTGGAGAAATAAGTAGATGTCTGCTGAGTTTGCATTAAGGTAAATAAGACCTGCGTACTTGTTTTGTTTATGAATCTAAGAACGTAAACTTTCAAGTACTTGAGTACTTTTTATGACTAGTAAGGTTTTTTGTTTTCAAAAGTCTATCAAGATTCCACTCCACCGGGTAAGCAGAAGTCATCGAGCACATAACCAATAGAGGAGAAATGCCACATATTTTGTTCTAAAATAATTCCGCCAAACAATTTAAACTACGCGTCATACTAGAGATGGGGATACACAGGCAACCATAATTATGTTTTATCGATATCGTTGCCTAGCTATGAAAATAAATACTTAATAAAACAAAAATACTAAATTAAAACAAACTTATTTATTTTCTTTATAAATTTTACAGAAAATCTAAATCCATCAAAATCTTTTCAGTAAAAAGTACCAGAAGGCAACCTTGACAAAAAATACAAAGTAAAGAATTAAGGAATGATGACAAACAAAGTTTTATATTGTCAGTCAAATAAGTAAACATAAAATTAGAAAAACATAGCGAGTTCAAGTGTAAAATAATACAGAAAGTAACACATATAAAATGAGTGAAAAGTGGTAAACTATCAGTGGAAGTGTTAAAAAGTGAATTAAAAACAGTTTTCATAATATTTTTTACAAAGAAATGTTACTTACGACGAAAAAATAAATATATTTCCAAGGGATTGCGTGTTATTGAACTGCAAATATCGATACTCGTTAAGATTTATGTTATTGCAGCATGTTGCAACACTAGTAATATACTGTTTTAGGTGAGATTGACAGTTTGACGTTAGCGCAAAGACGGAGGGCGCGTATTACCACTCTATTGGCAGAAGTAGATTCCAAATGCAAAGACAGCCTAGTGCGAGAAGTAATATATGCGTTGTACTACCCACTCTTGCTTGTGCGCCTCTCTTTAATGACATAGGATTAAAAGAAGGATATAACATGTGTGCTGGCGAGGAATCACATTTCTAGTTTCATCATCATCACAGCCTTCATAATTCGACTCACTGCTGGGACACAAGGCCTCTCCTTTTCAACGAAGGATGTATAGGCAGTAGTCTACCACGCTTGCCCAATGCGGATTGGTGGACGTGGTATAAGGTGATCAATACCACTTTGCTGATCCAGTAGTCGCTTTCTACGGCACCCATTGGAGGATATGGGGTGATGCTATTCTGCTCTGCCGGCATCACACGGCCAATTTCTTCTTTGTGGAACATATAAAATGGGTTACCTTATATCGATCTTTAGTCATATTATCATTTACCGTCAGTAATATGATGGCCAAGAACTTCCTCGTTAGGACAAAAATAATCAACTGCAGAATATCCAACACATGCCAAGGATCCTTTTTCCTTTCTTCACCAATTTTCCAAAGCTGCGTATGTTAATTCCACAGATAAATATTGGATATGAAACTCCTCCGGGGACGTTTTGGTGACAAACTGTAAGTAAGTAAGTAAGTAAGTACAATTAACAAAGTTTCCAGTGTACCACTTGTAGGAACGTGGCATCAGCATGTCTGATTCACAGGTTACCCTTCCCCTATTAACAGTTCGAGCCAATAAGAGTAGACTATGTTGTCAGCCACTCTAGATCGATTGCACAGAGGGAAGGCGGAAGACGAATAGGAGTAAAGATGCTACGACTTATTGGCTGCGCTATAGTATGTTAATATTCCATTGGCCAGAGTAAAAAGTAGGGAGGGCTTGATGCAGGGCAGACTTTTAGAGGATTATATTTGCTAAATGGCATATCAGGAACTTTGTCGACTGTACGCCGATCTCTAGACGCCCCCACAAAGGGCTTAGGAGGGTAGTGGTAGTGTTTGGTCCGTAGAACCGGTGTTAACCTCAAGGTGTCGGGGAGTCTCTTTCCCGCCGCATCGACTAGTCAATGTTGCGGTACAGTTCGAAACTGGATTTTCTATTTTCATAAAAAAGGTATAAACTCTTTGTTTAAAAACCTTTTCGTTTTTGTTTTATTACCGTAGCTAAAAGTTCCACAATTCAACGTTCCATCTCCACGATACACGCAGCGCATACCAAATAGTAAACATTAGTCTAGAGCACTAAAAACACAACAATTATCCTAACAAACCAACAGAATAGACAAATCAGAATAGCTTGTACGTCGCCGAAAAGATTGTAATTTCAGTGGCCCGGGTTCGAGCTCTGTTAAAAAAGTCTACGTGACTGGAATGCGTGGGAGCACGGCCAGTCCGACGGACGGATGGACATAGAATATATTAATGTTCGCTATCCACGGGCTTTGCGAGATTAAAGCTACAAATAAATCCTTAATTTGCTATAAATAGAGAAGTGGAGAGGAAAAGCGATTGCATGGTCTCATCCTCTCGCTGTATAGCTTCATTAGAAATGAGAATGTCATCATTGTTACGAACTGGCCATCAGGCCGGTGAGGTTTTATACTTTTTAATATTGATGTCTGTGACATCTGGTTGTTATTGTCTGTTTTTCATTGGTCTGAGTTCGTTCCTATATTTTCTCTTCTATTATTTTATATATAAATGTAAGTAGCCTAAGTTTTGTTAATATATCCTTTTACTTTGAGCTCTTCTTCTTTATTCCATACAGTCCACTTTACACCAGTTCGTTACAATCATGTTCATCGTTATGTCATCCGAGAGATTCACACTGTTGGACATACGCCTTCTTCAAGGATCTGCATACACTGCTCGTATCTATTGGCTCACCGCGACATTCATCAGATCTTCGTCGGCCCACCTTGTGAGGGGCCTTTTTTTTGTCGGGGAGGTCAAATGCGCAACGTCCCTACGGGGTGCATCCAGCCCACAGGAGCTACCCCTGTGGGCCGCTGGCCGACGCCGGCCTTATAGGCCACCTCCTCACCAATGGCTGCTCGACCTGGCGCGCTCTCCTGACAAGGACTCCGGGAGCAGCCATCGGACCACACCCGGGGGACTTTGGGAACAGTCGTGGCCCTGAAAGGGGGCCTTTGATTTTGAATGCCAAGTGGACACACTTGACATCAAAAGACACACACCCGCCGAGAAAGTTTCACCACCACGTTTCCAGGGTCCGCCACGAGGAGACTTCTGGACGTGGACCCCAACTATTGGTGGACCTAATAAAATAAATAAATATAATTAGCGTCTCGACTGGAACACTGCCTTAAAGAAACGAAGACAGAATGAGATACGACACTGCATGCAGGTAAACACTGCAGACTTGCCTGTCACGAAGCACCAGAGAGATTACTTTGCAGTTGTTGAGGCGTGACCTATCGAACTTTGTGCACTTCAATATTTCTAGTGAACTCGCTGAAATGTTAAATTTTGTTCCTTATTTTATTTGTCATGATTTGAGATCTTTGAAATTTATACCAAATGAAATAGAAAATGAAATATAAGGAAAAATATCATGTCATGATAAGTGCCTGTGACGGGACTTGAACCTGCGACTTTTCTCTTTCGGTACACTTCCTATCGGAAGCTTTACAGTAATCATATTGAGCACCTGATATCGTAAGGCATAAGCAGGAAGACTTAAAATAAAAAATGAAGGTATGTTGTATAACTGTGTCACTCACCTTTTTAACCGACTTCAAAAAAGAAGGGGGTTCTCAATTCCTCTTAATTTTTTTTTAATCTAAATCAATATTCTGCCTTTGTTGAGACAGAAATAGCGTGTGCTGTTACAAAGCTATACACTCCAACAGTTGGTTCAAAGTGGACCCCTCCGCTTATATACGCGTATGTTAAAACGCTTAATTATAATGTTTGTTTTATGCCGAGGTCCACAATTCGTGTAAATGTTTTCCTAGACTGCCATACCTGTATTTTTTTTCATCTCGAGCCCATGGGCTTAAAACAATATGTGGAGCAATACGCTTCTTCTCAGTGTACCCGAGGACATCTTAATTGTAACTACCTACGTCTTTCTTACTAATATAATGTCTATTATAACCAACGGACAGATTCAGACGAAAAAACGTGGTGCTCTCGAGTAAATTCACCTTCATTTAACTTTAATAGGTAAAAATTAAAATAAGTACACCATTATAAAATTGATGAAAGCCACTCCATTTTCCAAAAAAAAAACGCTTGAAGAGCTAAGACCACAGAAATAATAATAACAAAGAGGATCCTCTTTATTATTATTTCTCTGGCTAGGATACTATGGCAAAATAAATTATCCGCTACAATTTGGATCGTCTGAATCAGAGCTGTACCTTACAGGTAAAATAACACTCTAGTTTTCTAATTGTGTTTCAATTGGTAAGTAAAACCAGATAGCATAGAAAAAACTACATAATTTCACTACATCATCAAAGTATATCACGTTTGACGAAACCTTCATAAGAATAAATATCTCAAAACCCTAATCCAGCAATGCTTTACTTTCATTACAACTTTTCATTTTATTTTACGTTGACTATAAACTATGCATTTAAAACTTTCTATTTTGATAAAATTCGATAGCCTGTATATTATTGAAAAGTAAATTGAGTTGAGAGCGGCCGTGCGGTGCACAGATCGACACAGTGTAGAAAATGAAGTAGATGAAAATATATTATTAACGAAAAGTCTTTCCGTAATTTGTCAAATTGTTCTCTCGTACGCTCTTCACATTCGTCATCGTCATTTCAGCCGAGAGACGCCCACTATTGGACATAGGTCTTCCCAAAGATCTCCGGTCCTGCGCTGTCCGTATCCATCGGCCTCCCGCGACCTTTACCATATCGTCGGTCCACCTTACCTTACCTACCAACGAAAACAAACTAATGCCTACCAAACTCTACTAAGTATTACTTTATAAATAAACCTCAATCCCATTACTGTGAATTAAGTTGTGCGTTCTTATTTATCGATATATAGGCAAGGATCCTCCTACCATGCGCTAGGTCGGTGCAGTATGTCTGTCTTGCTATCGACATACTGATAGCAGTGGAACATATAGGCCTGAGACCACTTGGGCACGGTAATGTTATCTATTTACCGTGACTTGGGTCATTATTAACTAATTTTTTTGGTAAACAATACACAAAGTGTCACAAGCAGAAATATTGTGTCTAGAAATGTAACCAGTCTACGGAAAAATCTTTTTTAAATAAAGAAACTGTTTTCAAAACTAAAAATAAACAAATAATAATTTTGTTTAAAAATCTAAATGGTTTTTTGAGGTCGGTCCCAAATACAAGTGACAACGTTTATTCCAAATATGTATTGAGCCTGGCACAGACCTCAAAAAACTTTTAGATTTTTTAAACAAAATTTTTATTTATCTATTTTTAGTTTAAAAGGCGGGGTTTTTTTTCTTTAGTGGTTTAAGTATCGAAATTTTCAGGGAAACTATTTCGAGATCTTTTAGACAAACAAGTGACAGATTATGATATCATCGATGTCAATCAAAGAGACATTATTATAGATAACTCAAAAAGTACTCGTCAGATGTCGATTAAATTTAAATGGAACCACATGAAAAGCACCAGCTTCCAAACGTTAAAGGAATCTTACACGGTACAATCAGTAAAGAGTTGTGAGGTAACATACATAAAAATACAGCCGAATTTAGAACCTCCTCCTTTTTCGAAGTCGGTTAAAAAAGAAAGGAATGAAATCGGTTAAAATCGAGGTTAAGAACGTAAAATTGACTTTTCCTGTTGTTAAGGAAGTTAATGAAACGATTGACACTTTCTTTATCAAAATTGGAATACGTAAATAAAAACATGCGTACGTAAATAGACTGCTAAAATGTGGCTAATATCATAACCTTTCCTTTTGCTGTAGTCGGGTAGAAATCGAAATAACGGAACATTTTTGAGACATTATTTTATTATTTCAAAATGGAACTTAGGCGTTAGATTATTTTCGTCAGGTTTCAAATACTTTTGGTACTCTGACCTTAGCTGCTCTACGTCACTTTTAGGCTCGAATGTTTTTCGTGCTGCAGGGACAGAGTTTGCACTATTCACGGTACATTTGCAGTATGAAATAAGATTTCGATTAACGTCCGCCCGGAGACTTGACCAGAATATAAATTTGGTTTCTACCGCCATTCTTCGCCGGCTTACTTTATTATCTTCGATAAATATGGCCTCTGTCAATCGGAACTGCTTTATAATCAATAGGGTGGATAGAAATGGACTGAAAATGATAAAATTGCCTTTAGGGTAATTTAAATCAAGAATTCACTCTTATATTATAAATGAAAAACGAAATTGGTCTGTCGATCTAGCAGTTACGCCATTGAACTTATATAACCGCTTCTATTGATCAAGTAATTCATAATAAAAATAAAATAAATAAACAGTGTTTGATAGTCCATTAAAGACAATCCAAGTACTTATACTTTTCCATTTTAAAATTCAAATTCAGCTAAGCAGAAAAAATAAAATCATTTCTTTAGGAATAAAACAAAGTTATTCTAATGTAGCTTTTTTGTAAATACACTTTACAGTCGATAAGAACTTAAGTTTTCTTTGACCACTTTTGTTGAATAAAATCTGAATATTGAACTATATTCATAAATAAATAAAATAAGTTTTCTTAAAACATATTTTACAATGTGCAAATATGTTATTCAAGACATTTCTTTAAAGTTAGTGTTGCAACAATTTTACAGCTTGTTCAGCAAATTGAATTTTTTCAAAAGTTACTTTTGTTTCGAACTGCTGAAGATAGTTTCACAATGTACGGGTATATCCGCAGCGTGATTTTATTTTTTTTATTATTTTCCTGTCTGTGTTGTTCAAACCGCAGAATTAAAGAGAACGAAAGAAGGCTGAGAATAAAATTCTACACCGCAACAGTTGCTTAGTATTCATAGTAGATGGTTCCTTCCGGGCATTTCAGCAGCTGCAACGGACTGCTTATCTTCAATTACTAACGCTTCGCCAATATCACTAATAACATTAGCTGGGAGTGAGTTGAATTCTTCATTGTGGGGTGTTTGATTGGTGATTATGTTTTTCTTAGTGGTCTGAATGTTTATCTTTATCATAACTTTTGTGCTCTTACAATGAGCACGTTAATGTAAATTATGCTTATTGTAACAACTCTCAACGCAGAACAAAATTAGAAAAAATAGGAATACGTACTGACTTGTTCTTATTTTACGAAGAAGTAATTTTAATTAGCAGTGCCCTCCTGAACCCCTCATTCCTATGAAGTGTTTTTTACTTTTACAGCCTTAATCAAAAGTAATAATTAGTTTTTTTTTTATGAACACAAAAGAACTGATACTGGTAGATCACTTTATTTATTTTTTAAAATAAATAGTAAAGATAAAATTCTGAAGTCAAGTGACTCAACTTTCCGTTCTTTGTGTATATTCTAACAACGGACATGGTATATTTATCTGTAGTCGTGTATAACTTCAAACTGGATCTAAGATATATAGTGAGTTTGCTCATGAAACAAATTTCAAATATAGAATGTATATTCTTTATAAAAGTTATATTTAATAAAAATACTTCGATGTAATAATGACGATAATGATTCCTATCCCTATTGTAATCAACTTTTCTACGAGAAAAAGGGTGTTTTTATTTATTTCTAGTTTTTTAGTCAGTTGAGATATTTTTATTAGCTGTGAAAGCATAATTCTTCCGTATGGTATTATCATTTGTCACGTCATAAATTCTTATAATCAACTGAATATTAAATGCTTTTGATACGCTCAAAAATCAAATTCTTAAGATAAATTGAAACGTTGGAAATTTTCTGGCATAAAATGCCTTCACCTATTACGAATTTAACAGGGTTGTCTACAATCCTTTTATGAAAGTTAGCATACAGTACATAGGTATATATAATATTCTTAATACAGTGCACAGCTACACAATTGAGTTTACGACCGGCTACTCTGGCAGTAATTTGTTCAAATCCAAACGGCATTTTTCTTTCTGCGCTCTGTCACCGCGTTATTTACGAGGGGTCCGCCTGTTTTAATACCTTTTCATTAACAATTTTAAGGTTCACTTTATTGAAGTCGTAAATAACACGTACAACTGTACTGTCACAGCGGCAATTTGGATAAAAACGCTATATCGCTCATTCCGTAAAACGGTTTTACGGCCATTTTTAATTGTGACCCCCTCGAAAAAAGCCATTGTATTCATTATTGGGAAAGCGACTTGATTGAACATTTATCAAGAGAGTTTTCTCTGGCAAAGTTTTTTTACAGCTTAACAGAAAACTTAGGGCGAGTACACACATACTTAAAAAAAAACGAATCCCAAAAAATATAAAATATTTTAAAAAAAAGCGTGGGAGAAAAATCTTTGCACGGCAGAAGTGAAATTTCAGAAAAGTAGCAAATGATTTCAGTACCAACAGCCGTCGTCGTTTTAATTGGCATCGATCGTACGATGCCACGTGCGTTTTCATCGCGCGATAACAGTAATGTTTCTGTGCCCGCGCGATGACTTGCTACCTCAATCAAGTAGATATACTACAAGTAGATAGCAGGTAGCAGGTAAAATATATAAATCCTCTTGCGAGGTTCTCACCAAGGGTTTCACTTTCTTAAAAAAGCCGATGACACTATGAAATTTAACTGCAGACAGCAGTGACTGTCAGTTAAAACGATAAAGTTTCATAGTTTATTTTTTATAGACCTTAATAAGGCGATAAAATAAGACAGCAATCAATTTATTAGTGAAGATCCTTGAGCATCTTCCGTTCGAGGTTATGAAACCTGGATAACGCTAAAACACGCAAGGATTATCCTCCTCCTTCCACAACAGTCCAACCTCAAAACGCCCAAAGGGCAGCCTACGAGCTCTGTGCGTTTGTAATTTAGGTAGTTTTTATTTAGTGCTGGATATCTATGTAATTAATATACTTATAATCATTTTTATATTAGAATATTTGCCGTGACCATAATATTTACTTAGCATGTAGATATCATTTAGTAGGTATTGTTTTTCCTTTCTATCCTCCTTTGGGTTATAGCAACATACCAGTGCTTTGCTTAAAAAGCAAAACCAGTGACCTGAACCTTTTTTATTTCTGCAGCACACATGTATTGTAAATTGTAATGAGTTGTAATTTTTACTTTCTGGTATAAGCAGTATAGAGGAAGTCTTGTAATCGTCAAAAAATTTGACCTCGAGATTTTGACGGATTTACCAAAAATATTTTTTTTGGAATTATGTCGGTGTGTGTGTGTATGTGTCTGTATGTCTGTGCGTTGCGCACGATAACTCGAGTATGCTTTAACTTATTGCAACCAAATTTAACATGCATGTATTTTATTTTACATCAAAATATAAGGTTACTATCAACTTTTGAGTCGTTACCGGTCTGCGAGAAAGTCAAGGGGAGACCACTCCCTATTTTTTTAGTGTATATGATGAGATCTATGTTTTGTTGTTGTGTATGTGTGTTGTATTCATTCATTCATTAAAAATACATACAAGTAAATGAAATGTTTATTTAATTGAAGTCTTTTTACGTATTTTTCAGCTGTAGGTAATATTTTCCCTACTAACAGGTATGATGACTGGGTAGAAATATAAGTCTGTCAGACATGTTACCAAAAAATTTAATCAAACCAGTAAATATTTAAAGTAATAAAGAACAAAGCTTATGACGTCATTCTTCAGTAATAACTGCACGAAAGCTCGACATCACATGACATTTCAACGCACTGTATCGTCGACATTATTTGTTTACGTAATTTTTTTTTCAATCTGACGGCATTTTTCACTCATCTTCCCCATTGAAGCCAAACACGATATTATTTTCACAGACACCCAGAAAAACGTTTAATAAATAACTCGCTAAATTTTTTTATTGCCCTCCTAACCGATGATTAACGGAAAAATCGAGCATTTCATCGAATTGCGAATCGAATTCTCTTAATGCCGATTCCATTACGGATGCCAGCGTTTGGACCGCAATTGCGTCGTGTCCTTAAATTATTAATTAACTCAGCAACGCCGCATTGGGATTTATTCGATTGAGTGGGAGATGGAAAAAAGTGGAGGGCGTGATATAACATATGACTGATGGTTGCGTATATTTTTATGGACAATTAAGCACTAAGCAGGTCCTACTGCTGTGTGATATTGTATTGTCAATTTTATGATTTTTCAATGTTCATAAATTTATGATCGCTCGAAAAACATTATCACACAAAAAGTATTGGCTACCTCTCTTCCGAAATATTCTTGCTTGATTGTATGAGAGTTGTACTAAGGTAGGCACGGTGAAATGATTTGCTTTGATGATAATAACTTTAATTGAAAAGGACAATTTGACAAGTAATGTTAGCTTGACGACCATGTTGTAAAAGAAAGTAAAGAGTAATCGTTTACAATTGCCCCGCGTTCTTGCCGATTCTTTTAAATATGTTTCCAAATACCAAATACAAAAACTAAAACACCATATTTCTAGTACTCTTTCAAATGGTGTACGTACAATATTATTGACATACATAATTAAGAAGATATTAGCCACTATTTTAATATCACACACAAAACAAAATATTTATGCTCAAAGAATAAGCCTTTTCATAAATAATGCAACTCTCCAATGTCCACTGCAACATTGACATGTGGAACCCTAAAATTCTCTAATGAAATCTGCGCCACCCCGAACTGGGATTCGAGTACAAACGGTTGCTATTCCGATTGCGATCGGCTGAGCACGAAATCGTCGTTAATACACTGTAATGTGTGCGTTTCAATTGTATAGCAGTAAACACATATCTATGAATATTAATTTCGGTAGTGATTTGTTTAATTAATTACGAAAAACATCAATTTTAAACTATGGAATAATTTTATTTTTGCGTTTCCAAACGCGTAAATATTTTTTCTTAATACTGGAAAAAATGCACTGAAAAAAATCGACTTGCCTCAGGCGGGAATCGAACCCGCATCTTCCGCAATCCGGGCGGCTGCGTTGACCATTACGCCACCGAGACACTGCTTTGGCTGTCGAAATTTGTCAGTGCTTGGTGCTTATGTTTTTATGGTAAACATTGTTTCATCAAATCTTTGAAATTTGCATTTCTAAGACCCGAACAAAATATTCCATAGGCAAGTCGATTTTTTCAGTGCATTTTTTCCAGTATTAAAAAAATTTAAACTATTTTTGTAACACACAAAATTATATATTCTTAATAACAACGATAGCATAATTTAACCCCATATCATAAAATGTAATTGTACAAAACGTACATGTGTATTTTGGTAAAAAAAAAACTAACCACCCATAAAACTACTACGTAATATGCAATGATTTTGTTTGTATGCGAGCTTTAGTAGGTATACCAAAATTTAGCTAGACTAAAATCGTTAAGAAGATATAGCTATCAATAAAATTAAAATACCATCAAAATATCATTATCACAATCAAGAAACTTATAAAATATATATTATTTATTTTGATCACAATACAAACTGAAACTAGTGTTTAGTGTAAGCGTGAAAATCAAGTCCCATGCTTGAGTCATATTCCTCATGTTGTGTCGTAATCCGCTCCTCTTGATGTTTTTAATTTATACGGCAACGTATAGTTTACCCACAGAACAAATAAAAGAGCTTAGAAGTCGTAAGTAGGCGGGGCGCACGCGCTACTGGTTATGAGTAAACACTCATATTCGATCACTTTCGAAGAGGAAAAATATTTAAAAAATAAATCTAAAACACCGTCTTGTGCTATTTTAACTGGCAGGAAGCAAAGTAAGACTCATAATCTTACTAATGGAGACATTTCTTTCACCGGTAAGTAAAAATATACTATTAAATTGAAAAATAAACATTATGTCGCGTGTGGCGACACTGGCTCTAATATTAACATCGCTTGGTACGGCTTCTAACCTCTTTTATCTGTTCTGTGAGTTTACCGGTAAGCTGACGTATACTTTCACTCTCACGAGTAGATTACTCCTTACCATTCAGTGGGTGTCGCAGCAGTGCATCTGTCAAGCATCACTAAGGGGTCACACGTGCCACCCACAACAGCATTTCCTAAGATGGGTAGCGTCAGGCCATAAGCTATGACAAAACCTATAGCAGTATGCTAACATAATAGCATCGACCACAAATAACTTGGGACCTAAGTAAAAAAGATAATGCCAACGCCCTCTATTTATTAGTAACTGGAAAAGCATCAAAAACTGTGGAGTCAACTAAGGTGCAAATCTTATCAGAGTAACGCATCACGCTCTTGCCTTCAAATTTACCAGCGACAATTAATTCTTCAAGATTATCACCGACCTTTCTGACAATTTGGTCAAAGTTAACAAGAATACGTTTGGGATAGATGGCAGAGCCTAGTCTTGGTCTTCAGGTGCTCTGGTATAGATATGTTAGGATACGTTAGTTCAATGTTAGTACCACATAGCTGCGAGGCGAAAAGTACTTGATTGGTGAACGCGTACGGGGAGCGTTGGTAGGCCATAACAAGGTGGACCGATGATCTGGTAAATGTTGCCGTCGCGGAAAGACGCTTGATTCGGGCAGGACCGGGGTTCTGGTCATTGAGGCATATGTCCCTCAGAGAGCCTGTCTTGGCTGATATGATGATGACGATGATGACCATGTCAGCTCAAAAGCGTCTAGATATTTGCGGTCTGCTGCTTTCAAATGCCATATCTAAAGATAAGAGTAGACTGTGGAGCAAACTAACTTAGTTTTTCTACTTGTTAAAGTTGTAGATTTTAAACTAATACTGATACCTAAAACTTACAAAATATCATCTCGCAAGAAATCATAGTTTCTTTGATAGAATAAATTTGATCCTGAACCATTCACGGACAAAAACAAAAAACACCAATTTCCAAATAATTAGAATGAAGAAAAAATATACTTGTCTCAAAGTTTATTTCTTCTTTTTCCAATTTTACGTAAACCCACATTTTTTTTTCCTTATAATATGCTACGGGCAATAACATACCTTTCTCATCAACGAGTTACTCAATTTCTCTCAGTACCTAATCTTCCCGTATAATTCGCTAGCATGCGACAATTACAAGACAAAAAAAAACAGCCATCAAAGGGGCTGTTTAAATTAAAAACTGGACGGAACACAACGCATAAACAAAACTCACACAGAGACCCATGTCAATGTGACTTTCATAATATCTACTCCAACGATTACATAAATCGATTAGAAGTACTCAAACACAGTGTCCAATTCAAAACTCAATTTATTAGACGAAAGTGAGGCTTGTGATCCAGGAATAAAATTCATTATGATTTTGGCGTGCAACTGGCATAGGTACTAACCACCCCTCTGAGCTATAATTCGATCGTCCATATAAAACATTTTGACCTTGGGGATGCTGGTTGGTAGCCTAGCAACGCCATTGTACTCAGATCCCCTAGCCAGTCTAATCTGGAGATAATCATACCTATAGGGTTCCTATAGGTCTCGATTCCGAAGTTATAAAATCACATTTATGGACTGTGCATTTGAAATGATTATTTTACTTTCATCATTGCTAAGATTATTTAGTAACTACTCAAACTAAAATATAAATTATGAATTATTACATTAATATTCTTTAAAATTGAAAAATGTCTGCATGCTGAGTTTCTATTGTGTTCCCTAACCTTTTTATACCTAATCTTTATAGTAAAAGTGCCATAATTTATTTGTCCGAATGATAGCTTGCCCGAAATTAATGTCACATAAATGTCATGCCATTAAAAAATCCCAAAAAACAATATGCCATTTTGTTTGTCATCATCATTTCCAGTTCAGCCCTAACGTTTTTTCTACATCATCGGGTCTCCCAAGTAAACTTACTCAGGCTTTGTAAGCGTCTTGATTGTTAAATGGTTAGTGTATCTTAATGACAATTGACGTACGGAACGTCAAACTGTCAACATCGCGTAGCGTAAAAATTATTTATTTTCAATTTATTTGACGTTGTTTTGTGTATATTTAGTGATTAAATGGATAAATACATAGTGTGTAATCTGTGTGAGTGTTTGTGGCTTATATAATTATAGGAATAATTAAATAACAAAAATCTGGTTTTTACTCAGTACAATATAAAACAAAACTACCCTATAGTTTGGACATAATTTTAAATAAGTCGCTAAAATAAACAAAAACATAAATAAAAACATATAGTGATTGAAAATACGTGTAAATAACAATATTGTACAGGAAAAATGGTGAATTGTGGCGCTTGCGGAAAGTTTCTTTCGCTGGCGGGAGCGGCAACTTGCAGCGCCTGCCCAATCAAATACCACCGTGCTTGTCTGGCCATTGCAGATAAGGTGCAAATCAGCAAGGACTGGGTCTGCCCTAACTGTAAGAGGCATGTGCGCCGGGGCGACAACAGCCAGACGCCGGTGAAGGGTATCAGCGAGGACGGCGACTGTGGGGCGCCCCTGCCGGTGTCGTCGCCGCCCGCGCCGCCTCGCGCCGCCTGTGCGGGGCCGGCGCCGGCCGTGGACGGCTCCGCTTTGGGAACCACTGCTTCGGCGGGACCGGTGGACTTGGCAGGCATTTCGGAGTTCCGTCGCGAGTTTGCCGAGTGCATTAGCGAGATGCGCGAGTTCCGCAGGGAGATGGTACTCCTGCGCGAGTCTTTCGCCGCTTTCACCGTTCGACTCGACAGCGTCGAACAACGACTGGAGGCCCTCGAGCGCGGACAGTCTGGAGGAGACGCGGCCAAAGTGGCCGAGCTCGAGCAGTCCGTCACCGCCCTCAGGCAGGAGCTGAACGAGCGCGACCAAGACGCGCTCCTGTCCGATCTGGAGGTGGGCCATCTCCCAGAGGAGAAGGGGGAAAATGTGGTGCACGCAGTGATGGTGCTGGCGGGGCGACTGGGCGTGCCCCTGGAGGAGCGCGACGTGGTGTTCGCGGAGCGCGTGGGCGTGCGGCCGGCGGAGGCGGCGGGCCGGCCGCGCCGCGTCGTGGTGCGGCTGGCGAGCCGGCGCCTGCGCGACGACCTGCTGCAGGCCGCGCGCGTGCGCCGCGCCGGGCTGGCCGCCGCCTCGGGCCCGCGCGTCTACATCAACGAGCGCCTCACTCGCCACAACCGGCAGCTCTTTCATTGCGTCCGCGAGGAGTGTCGCCGGCTGCAGTGGCGGTACTCGTGGACGAAGCGGGGCCGCATATTCGCCCGGCAAGGGGATGGTAAACCTGTTGTCCATTTTCGTGTGGAGGACGACATCGGACGGACCTTCGGACGAGGGACGCTGGACCGACAGGGACCTGTCGAACATTAAACAGGTGTTAGCTTTGACATACTGTTTTTCAATAATTTTAACCAATAACTGTTCTTTTTTATTCATTTATGCATTAAGTCTTTTAAATTTACCTTTTATTGAGATTGTCTGTGTCCACACCATCATCTGTCTTGTGTTTAATTTAGCGTTCTTTGAAAATAATAGTCCTTGTGCGAGGTCATACATTAGCCATGCATTTCAAAGTTACAGTTGGTATTTCTCAGGGCCTGGTTTTGCTGTGATCTACAACATATTTACCTACATAAATTATTTATTCATATATTATATATTATTTTTATACATTGTCACTCATATATGCTCACCTGAATGTTTTATTATTATTAATTGCCTGTTGATATATTATTTTATAGAAAGACAGAAATTATGTGTGTATGTATATTGCAAAACTAATATTGTTGTAGCATTACAAATACAATTTATAATTTACAATTGCTCTCATAAATACTTAATTCAAATTATTAAAATATAATAGCTCTAAAAGGTTTAAAGTTGGACTTTTCAATGCTGGTTCTCTTTGTACAAAGCACGATGAGTTCATTGTCGCAATGGAAGAGCTATCACCAGATATAATAGCAATTAATGAAACTTGGTTGAGATCAGGACAGGATGACAGTGCTCCGAGGGTAAAGGGATATCGTCTAATACACATTCCAAGACCTAGTCATATTCGTGGGGGACGCGGAGGGGGTGTAGGGTTTTATGTGCGCAAGAATATAAACGCCCGCAAATGTCAACACCCATCTACAGCAGTGATTGAGCAGATGTGGCTCAAGGTACACCTCCAAAACCAAATAATAATATTAGGGACTGCATACAGACCGCCATGGCAGGATGTAAATTTATTCTTAGATGCCCTTACAAAATCAGTTACTTCTTTTGGTAAAGTTGACGGGTTGATCATAGTTGGTGATTTTAATATAAACATGCTTGATTGTACTAGCAGCAAATACAAAATTTTTGAGCAATTTCTATACAGTATAAATTTAACTCAGATTGTGGAACAGCCGACACATTTCACTGATCGCAGTGGCAGCTTAATAGATGTTATGTGCACTGACATTGAGTATCTCCACGTGGAGGTCAAACACTCTCCTGACCTAGGTGGACATGCAATGGTGGCAACAGAGTTTAAAATAAAAAAAGAAAAAGTTTTGCCTCGCTACGTTACCTACAGACCTCTAAAAAATATTATCTTAGAGAATTTTAATAGGGATCTTGATGCAATTAACTGGAAATCCTTAAATAAAATTGATAACATTGATTCCCTAGTCCAAGCTTTCACTTTTTGTATTACTGAATTATTTGATCTGCATGCCCCAATTAAAACAAAAAAATTTAAATATCCACCTCACCCTTGGATCACAGATACAATAAAAACTATGATGAATATTAGGGATAAATATCACAAGAAGCTAAAAAAACATAACACTGAAGTCTTTAAGGAGTGTTATAAAAATATGAGGCATCTTGTGAACACTGCCATAGAGAATGAAAAAAGATGCTTTTTTGAGAAGCACATCAACTCAAACATTAGTAACCCTAAGAAACTATGGCAGAACTTGCATACATCAGTGCTACCAAATAAAAAAGGTGTGTCAGACTTGCCTCCTCATTTTGATAACCCTAGTGTGATTAACGCACATTTTCTTGATACACCAGGTGAGAGTAATGTGTCAATTTCTCAACTAACATATCTAGAACACCATAGATTTACTACAGCAAATTTTGAGCTGCATACTGTATCTGAGGATGTTGTCTTGAAGACTATCAAAAGTTTTAAGTCCAATGCCCAAGGGCATGATGGTCTCTCCCTTGACATGCTGCTATTGACATTACCACACTCACTAAATACAGTCACCACTATGATCAACCAGTCAATAAAAGAATGCACTTTCCCTGCAACCTGGAAAGTAGCTGTGGTTAAGCCTCTGCCTAAAACCAGCCCGCCGGCCACAGTGCGTGATCTTAGACCGATAAGTTTGCTTCCCTGCATTTCAAAAGTTTTGGAGAAAATAGTCTGCAGCCAGCTTACAAAATACCTTGAACAACAAAATATACTTCCCCGTTTTCAGTCAGGATTTCGAAAGAGCCACAGTACTGCGTCTGCTCTCACTGATGTAGTGGATGATATTCTTACAGGACAGGATGAGGGAAAAGTAACAGCTATGCTGTTACTGGACTTCTCACGGGCATTTGATACAATAAACACTACACTATTGTTATCTAAACTCAAATACTATGGCCTGGAAAGTAGCACTATAAAATGGTTCAATAGCTATCTTACACACAGGCAGCAATACGTTGATCTACAAAGAGTAAATGGAACCAGCTTACAATCCCCTCCACTTCCAGTCACAAGAGGCGTACCGCAGGGCTCGATCCTAGGTCCTATTCTATACATCTTATATAGTGCAGATATCACCACATGTATACAAAACTGCAAATATCATCTATATGCCGATGACTTACAGCTTTACCTGCCTTTCAATCCCTTAGAGAGTGCTAACTCAGCAATAAAAATAACTGATGACTTGACCCGAATATCAGACTGGTGTAAGAAGAACTGTCTTGTCCTGAACCCAAGCAAGTCTAAACTCATTCTATTGGGTACAAGAAAAGGTCTGCACAAGGTAAAAAACTCAAATACTCCTTTCAATATATATATAGATGGAAAGATCATTGAATGTGTGGACTCAGTAAGAAATCTAGGACTTATCTTTGACAGTCACCTCAATTTTGAGAAACATGTAATGGAATGTGCTCGAAACTGTTTCTACCGCCTAAAGGTAATGTATAGCATACGCCCCTACTTAAGCGAGGAACTAAGAATTAGGTTAACTGAATCCTTAATCTTGTCAAAATTAAACTATTGTGACACAGTTTATGGGCCTTGTCTGTTGTCCAGGACAGCAAAACTCGTCCAAAGGGTGCAGAATGCTTGTGCACGTTTTTCGTTTCATATTCCTCCTCGATCACACGTAACACCATTTCATAATGCTGCTGGCATATTGAGGATGGAAGCCCGAAGGAAGCTTCATCTTGCGTGTCTCATGTTTGGTATAGTGAATACAAGTAAGCCACAGTATCTTTACTTAAAATTGACATGGGCACAAGCTCACCGGGCTCAGAAGAGAACTTGCACGAGCGTTTTCGCAATACCAAAGCATCGGACTAGTGCTTTTCGGGGATCTTTCAAATTCGCTGCCTCTCGTTGTTGGAATGATATCCCGCCGCCAATGCGTGACCTAAAATCAAAATGTTTATTTAGAAAACATTATAAAGCCTATCTAATTAATGTGCAAAAATCCATTTAGCACGTACTCACCCGTAAATTTCACGTAACGATTAAAAACGAGATGATCAAACCAACCAAAAATGAGTAATGAGAAGGCAGTGTATATTTTTCATACACCATTTTATTTTATTTTTTGCACCATTTTACTATCGCGACGCGTGACCCGTGTGCGCGTGCGATGCTCCAATTTGTTGCAGACTGTACATATTTTCTTGTTTGTCTCTGTTGGAGTAAACATTTGTGAATTCTGCTTGCGTGGCAGAAATGGCTGAACATATACGTGGCAGGAAATAAGGCAAAAGAATATTACTTAACATTACACAAGCACGTACCGATATCATAGATAAAAAGTTGGACCACAGATTAGAAAGAATATGTCTAAACTATAGTTTTTTAATTGGTTCGATTGTCAATGACATCTGGCCCATACAGCCCTAATTCTTTATATTATTTTTATTAAATGTTACTTAGTTTAAAAATATTTTTATTTATTTGTTTGTTTATTATTATAAATAAGTATTATTACTATTATACGTTCTTACATAGTATACATTTTAAATTATTTGATATTTTATCCTCATTATCTGTATTATTAGTAAATATTCGTAGGATTTTATTTATTTCATTAGTATTTTATTATATTTGTTGGACACCGTACGTCACAGCAAGGAAGGCCCTGCCAGAAAAACAGCGCTCCTGCGGCATTGTCGTAGGAGCAGATGCTGAGGTAGGAACCTTTTGGCCTCGCACAGTACGTTATGTGTATACCTATTAGTTAAGTTGTATGTAAGTATTTTGTTATTTTAGTAGTTATAATTGTTATTTTATTTTTCTTTTGTTTTTGTTCTGGCGAGGCCAATAAATGTTTTTCTTTCTTTCTTTCTTTCTTCTTGAGGTAGTGAGGTAGTACAGCTACAACAGGTTTGTTTGGTTTGTTTGTTTGTTGTTTTTTTTTTTTTTTTTACTATCAATAATACACAAAAGACTTAAAAGCAGTTTTCAATTTAAGATAAATAGTTCTAAACTCATATTATTTAATGTTCATTTATGAGTCATTTATCCTAATAATGTTTGCATGCAGATAAGCATACACCTGACATTATCAACCAACAAATATCTTCAATTACTGGATCTGGCTCCAGTTGTGGCCAGTTTTCTTCTGGGAGACCGAGGAATTCGGGGCCGCTTAGACATACCCACTTAAATTCTCTTTGCCTCTAATGGCTTCATCAGCAACATTGAGAAATACATATAACCATCTCCATTCGTGCAGCCTGGTAAGTTCGTTTATTTCAGATAATCGATTGATAATAAACACATTTTTCTTTCTCGGATTTTTATACAAATGCCTTACTTCCTTGCCTTTTACCCTTTTAAGGCTCAATTTAAACCAAGGATACAGCAGCAAGTTTCCAGTTCAGCCCTAACGTTTTTTCTACATCATCGGGTGTCCCAAGTAAACTTACTCAGGCTTTGTAAGCGTCTTGAGGTAGTGAGGTAGTACAGCTACAACAGGTTTGTTCGTGGTCCAACCTCGCATATCAAAGCCTCCAGCTTAGTTCCTTCCGCGGCACGCGAATACGTTTCGGTTAATTGTGCAGCATTACGTTTAAAAATATAAGTGGTTTTTCAAGGAGACGACTTTGCTCCAAAAATTATTGAATTCATATGATAGGTACGAAGTGGATTCTTTCTGTCCATACCACGCCATAGGAAGCATTGGGCGTTCCGATCTTCCTTTAAAATCTTTACCTGCATAAACATTTCACAAATGTCTCCGGTTATTGCGACAGGTCGCTGACGGAAACGTAGTATCTGATCTGGACAGGCAAATTTTCGGTATTCAGGGACACGCCTGGTAGTCTCCACTTTTGCATCGCGTACGAGACGTAACTTATCTGACTTGTTGGGATTTCTGGCTCCGAAATGTAGAATATACCAAACTCTGCCTGATCTGCATAGTGCTTAGCGAGCATATTTTGAACTGGCTTCGCATAGTCAGCCGCGAATACAGCATCTGAATCCGTCATCCTTTCCATTATTGTCGATGTTCAGCGTTTCTTCAATTATTTGGAAACCTTGCAAGCAAGCAAGCATGCAGCATGCAACATGCAAGCAAGCATGCAACATGCAGCAGATATAGTTTCTGTCACGGCTCCGGCGCTACTGTGTTCCGGCGGTCCACGTGGGCTTATGGTCGCAGATGGCTTAACGCTCACCACCTGCTCCTTAACTTGCGGGCCGCGTCGCCTCTGCGCGCCTACGTGATTCTAAATTACACTTTAGGAGTAGAGCAGACAAAACTGCATAGAGTGAGATTGTTAATGTCACTTCAACCTAATTTTAGCAAATGTTTTAGGACTAAGGGCTATCGATTGCTGTGAAATATTTATTTCTATTTGTATTTTCTTTGATTAAGGACAAAGTTTTATGATCTATTAGAAAGAGGTTAACGTTGATACCCCTTGGACACGCTGTCCCCGTCCGCAGGAGGGTCATTATCGAACTTCCTGCATTCGTGGCTATAAATCTAGACCACGAGCTTAATCAAATCAATTACATTGAAGATTATCTTGAAGATAAAAATATCAGAAAAGTCTAGAAAAAATATGTCATATCCATAAAGGACGCTTGGAGGTAACTCGTACAGCAATGCGACAAGCCCCTGGCAACAGGGTTGCGTCACCGCGACCCCTGGCTGCGCACAATCTGATGAAAATACACCTACAAGTAGGTGAGTATACGAGATGTGTTACTGGAGTACTGGAGGTCTGTTTGTTTTTGTTGCGTCATATTAATGAAATTGAAAATGGAAATGACATGCTGCGAATTTAGGTACTACACACACAGATTGAGATAGAAATCTATGTCTCATATTTTGTTTGGTACCTGCCTACTTGTTGTCTGATATTATACATCGAGATGATAATTTTTGTAGCTTATATGGAGAGGATGGACAAAAAGAATAATTCTGTTAGTGGAGTTTTGTGACATTCTATTGTTGTTCAATCTACATTTGAGGGTTCCAGATGAAGCGTCTTATCATCAGATGAAAGTCAGAACAGTCAAGAATAAAAATATATAGACGCAAAAAAAAACTACTAAGAAATAATCGACGAAGTCCAAAATAGTTGGCAAATTCAAAATCAGTCACGGCGCGGCGGTGTCAACCGACGGAATACCTAGCATCTTTTCAACCGACTTCAAAAAGGAGGAGGTTATCAATTCGACTGTACGTTTTTTTTTTCTTTTTTTTAATGTTTGTTACCTCATAACTCTTTACTGGGTTTACCGATTTTGAAGATTCTTTCGACCTTTGGAAGCAGGTGCTTGTCATTTGGTCCCATTCAAATTTAATCGACATCTGATGAGTAGTTTTAAAATTATCCCTAATAATGCCTATTTAATTGACATCGATGATATCGTAATCTTATCACTTGTGTGTCTAAAAGATCTCGAGATCGTTTCCTGAAAATTCACATACTTAAAACACTAAAAAGCAAAAAATAAAATTATTTTTAAATAAAAAAAACCGCCTTCAAAACTAAAAACGAAGAAATAAAAATTCTGTTTATAATAATCTAAATGTTTTTTGAGGTCGGTGCCAACCTCAATATTTGGATTAAACGTTGTTACTTGTATTTGGGACCGACCTCAAAAAAACATTTAGATTTTTATAAACAGAATTTTTTTATGAATACCTAGACTTTTTTCCATCAAAACGAAGCACGATTTGGTACCACCTTGACAAGAGACCTCTAGATTTGAGACTGATTAACTGAACCAAGGCTACAGAGGCAGCCTTTTAAGGTCTTTTTTCATAAAAATAGACCAAGTAAATGACGCCATTGCACCTGATGGTAAACAGAAGTCCAAATGCAAAAATAGCTGGCGCGAGAGATACATCGCCGTGCAAGTCAACCTCACCTTGCCGACCGGCAAGGCACTTCCTCACGCCTCTTTTGAATGACCCAGGATTGTAAGAAGGAGGTGGTGACACGTGTGGTGGCAGTGAATTCCATTTCTTTATTGTGCGACATAGAAATGAGCATAAGTTTATAACATAACAAACTAATTAAAAACACAAAAAGCAGACATAAAAACTAAGGTTTATAATGTTTTTGGACTTATTTCAACATCAAAATTGTAATATATATTGAGTTTCTATCTGGTATTTTTATTATTGCCTATAAAATTCCAAAATAAGAGTTTTTATGTCAATTTGTTTTCTTCGAATTATTAAAATTAGATTCTAAAAGTTTAAAAAAGAAAATATATTTTTATCATTATAATGAAGATCCATTACACTACTCATTAGATCGACATCGTTATAATAAAATATCAACCAAATTGTAACGTTGTGCAAAATATAAAGAGCAGATTAATTACATATATCTATTGGTTACTAAATTTTAAGTAAATTATTACGAATTAAGGTGTATTATACTTGAATTTTCCTTAATGTCCCATTCATGCTAGCTGGCTCCATAAACGTAGGCTATGCGTCAACCCCCCGAAAAGCAATGACCTCTGCTGCGAGCATCTTCAAAACATCAGCAGTGACACAGTGAACTGACGTATGCCGGCACAGTTACCTCGAATGCATTCTGCCCTCGCATTTTTGTCCTTACAACACACTCTCCCTCTGACACACTTGATGCTTCCCCTTAGTAATTACTTCCCCTCACCCTCGTCCAACCCCAACCATAATACCTAGGTCCCATCTAAATCTAGACATAACTACGTGCGCATTGCTAGGGATGTGAGGGGGAATGCTAAAAGGGTTTCCCGTCGCTATACGATCTCAGCTATAGGATTTTGCATTTTATCGAGCCACAAAAGAGTGCATGTACCTACGTACAGTGGAACGTTTGTTTTAATCTCCTGTTAAATTTCCATACCTTATTCGACTGCGTAATGAATCGAATCTATCAAAGAATTTTCATCCCGGTTCGTTAAAAAGATATTCCAACACAGAGTGCTTTCCGCGAATTTAATGAATAATCCAGTCAACCAAATAAATTGGAAGTCACCTAAAAGAGTGTCCATTAAAAAGGAATCTAACAACCGCCCTCAAATTAACTTTAGCGAAAGTTTACCCTCAAAATAATTAAGGATTCACCACAATTATCACCGCAAAATCAAACTTCCCTTTGATCATTATTTAGGAATATATCGGCGTCAATACCGATCTTACGGTTCTTGATATACAGCACATTTTCGGTTAAAGTTTAGTGATTAGACGAATTTACGTAAGGAAAATTTTAATAACGGAGCGGACGAACCAAAAGTTCCGCACTTTTGCCTTTTTGTGGGACCACCAAAGGGAACCCAAGTGATAATTATAATTATTTACCAATTGTGAATAAAGTTTTCAGAATAAGCTGTCGTGACGAGTTGTTTAAAGTATCATTCAGATGAATTATGTGCCGATTTCAATGGGGCGCTTTTGAGTCACCGCTCGCAAGCCGGAATAATCGAAAAACGAAGTCAAACTTTTTATTTTCATTTTCAGAGTCTCGTCGCCAAGTTAAATTATTTCGCATGGCAGAATTCTTTAGGGCTTTACAATTTGAATGTATCTGATACTAGGTGACGTAGCAAAAAGCGATTTAATAAGACTGTATCTTGTTCTGCCACTCATTTCCTTTTCGTTGCAATTTCCAGTGGCTTAATACGATTTGCATCACTTCCTATTTATTTCCTCGTCGAATTTCAATTTCTTTTTCAATTTTAACGAGGTAGGAATGTTTTTAATGTTCTATTAAAATATTTATTTTTGATTCAACGAAATCTCAATCAGATCCACCCTGAATTCTGAATTGATTTTCTTAATATTAAATGACGTACCTAATTCATATTATACTAATCTTATTTGATGTTTATATTTTATAGTTTTATGGATTTCATATCCGTCAAATAAGCGATAGTAATATTTGAAGTAAAAATATTGTTATTTTATTGCGTATTATTTTGATTTGTCTCTCACAATGCTGGTCATAAATTCTCTGTTATCATTACTGTAATCTTGTTAAGAGTACCTATTGTGTTGAGAAAATAAATTCTTTTATGAATATTATTATTTGTTAATTTATGCAGTGTATCATCACGTCTCTTAGTGCCATATATGTCATGCCACATACTGCAAATTTTCCATAAAACCTAGTTGTAGGAAAATATTAAAATATAATTAATCCCCAGGTAAAGCTGACTTTTCTAACAGTTTGCTTTTTGGAGGCAGCGTTTTCGATAACAGTTGGACCTACCATTCTAACCTTATAAAAAAAACTGCACGAAATGAAACCGATTTTTTTTCGATCCCGACAGACTCCAGTAGATTACAACTGCGCTCATTGTTGTTTTATGTTTTTTTTTTATAAACACCAGCGCTGCTATCGACCTCAGCTTGTAAGGTTTTCAACTGTTTTTGTTATATTGTTCCTATTAACGTGATGAAAGGGTTATGTCTTCTATAACTATCCTTTGTTGAAGTTTTTGCGCTAAAATATGGGTGACCACAGTGAGACCCACATTTTTATACAAGGGAGGTGGTGAAAAATGAATGGCTAGTGATGGTGATTAATGGGGTAACGATAAACATAATGTAAATACGAGATAAAATTAACTTTTCAGAAACACGGAGGCTTTCATCTCATAAATAGACCATATTACCTACAGCAAATCCAATCCGAAACAATTTTACAATAACTGTAATAAAAGATTGACGCCGCATCTCATATACATATCATCATCATCATCAACAGCTCATATAACGTCTCCACCGAGAGGCTCAAGCCTACCCCACATTTGGGGCGATTAGGCCTTAGTCAACCACGCTGGCCAAGTGCGGATTGGTCGACTTCACACACAACCTAACAATTATTTTATAGGTGTGTTGCAGGTTTCCTCACGATGTTTTCCTTCACCGTAAAAGCGTCGATTAAACGTACAAATGAATTCAAAATTTGAAAACACATTGGTACCTGGCGGAGTTCGAACCAGGGCCTCCCGGGTGGGAGACAACACCCTTACGCACTACGCCACCGACACTTACGGTACTCTTATAAGCATGCTTAAAATTTAAATAGACAATGTCCCTCTTCCCGATGACATTATGACTACAAACTAGTGTGTTATCGCAAGACCATCAATCACTTTCCAATCTCCATACAAATGTCACGCGTTATAGTGAACACCATGAAATGATGCCGTCACGTTCGCGGACACATCAATCAAGTTCGAAGGAGGCTTGTCAAATCTTATCGTAGACGCGCCAACGGAGCGAGTAATAGCTATTTACCTGCCAACCCATGTTCGACAGATTATCTCGTATCTTATTCCGATTCTTTTCCGATATGAAAGAAAGATTAGCGACCCTCGTTTGTCGCGATTTGGTCGTATCGAAAATTGGGCATCGGAAAATTTTTACTGGGAGTTCATAAAGCCGCCTTTGTAATTGGATCACTGTTTCTGAGGGCCCTAATAAAACTGCGTCGAAAATGTAATAGGGAACTAGATCATTGACTTTTAAGGCAATTATTTATTAATAATAATGCAAGGCAACTATTTATTAACTCTTGGAATATACGTTTGTTGTTATACTTGGGAACTGTGTGAAAATTTGCTGTTTATTAAACTAAAGCCTTGGTAAACCTAGCTCAAATTAGTACAATTACAGACCACCACCATATTGATATATTTATTGGACTTGTAATGATATTTTAAAAAATTGAATACGAAATTGTAAGTTTCTTTCGACGTTTCTTTTCCGTCAGCATAATAATAAAAAAATATTTCGCCCCAAAACTGTGGTAAGAGTTTTTGTGGTAAGTGTTTTAAATAAAGAACTTGGTGGGTGGGATTCCATCCTCCAATTGATCGATGTATTTTTGTTTCAATCGGTATAAGCTTTGTTGCCGTGTTGTAGCGACCGTAAAGAATACTACGACCCCAACGCTACTCGCAGATATCGCGAAATGCTGGTAAATGTTTACCTTTACGCAGAATCACCGCTTCATATGACTTAAATTGCAATAGAGTTGATATTTTTGCTACACCTGTCAGTGCTTGAAAGAAAAAATTTTTAGAAATTTAAAAAAATTATGCAATAATTAAATTACTTAAATTGTAACAAATTAAACATTTATTTTTAGTGGTATTGACATATTCTAAAATGTTTAATAACTGTTATTCATAATGATGTCCTATTCTTAGATCTGCGCTAGAACTAGCTACTCATAATAAACACGGTTACTTTTGCCTACCTGACTAGTATTTGGGTAAAAAAAATTAAACTGTTTATTTCAATAAATAAAAACTTTACTAATTTAACATTTTTAGGCAGAATCTTAAAATTAAAGATTATTAGTTAGCCTAATAGGTTACTCTTAGTATAACATAAGTATCTAGTATTATATATTCATTTTGGATGCGTAATCGACCTCTAGTTCAGATATTTATCTTTGATGAAGTATTTCTTTAATATATTTTTATTCTCTCTTATTGGGCGTTAGTTACGGGATGTGGTATGGAGGCTAGGTGCGCGCGGGTTGATTCTGTGGTGTTTTTTTTTAATAGTTTTATTTAACTATAACTTCATGGTTAATATTTAGTTAGACCTAATTCAAATTAATGATAGTTTTATATTTGATAAAATATATATAACAAAATAAACGTAAAATTATCCGAGATAAATAAGCACTTTTTGCAGATAACAGATTGTTCTAAACAATAACAAAAAGTATTTATGTATTTTTTATGTTAAGTATTAGTACGTAATTAGTAAGGTAAAGTATTAGTGCGACTTCGCTCGGGCCAATGTCTGTTATTGTCTCAAGTCTGTTAGATACCATGTCCTTCCCAGGGTTTTAAACTAGCTCCATACCAAACTTCATCAAAATCGATTGAATTGTTTACGCGTAAAAGCGTAGCAGACAGACAGAGCTAATTTCATATTTTAAAATATTTAGTTAGGGATTGTCCATATGTGGTCCTACTGACTCTAAGCTGATATGAAAATTCGAGTAAGATTATTATTAAATATACACCAACAAAATAACATATTTTATCATTAGGGCATATTTGCGCGAAAATGATCAAATTCACGAATACAAAGTCGCGAAATTAATCTAGCTTTCAGGGATTTTATGATGATACACCTAAGCATTAAGAAGAGACCGCTGTCCACAATTCTAATCAGGGCCACCCTTATTAATCCTCGAATGAGACCATTTAGCACACAGAAGCGGCATTAAATATTCCGGTGACGCAACGCACCGTTATCCCAACACTTGATTAACACTAGCTCTGAAATACAGCAGTGTAAAGTTATCAGCAAGGAGGTCCTCACAAATAAGCGGAACTCTAATGGTCCCCAAAGGACCCAGCCTTTAATGGCGACTCGTAAATTGAACGAAAATAATTAAAATCGCGCGTCCAACGGTCGCCAAAACATGCCCATTAAGAGAGTGGACGGAACGCAAAGGGTTTTCCATTCGATAAATAAACTAGATACCGGCCAGCTCTCAGGGAAACGGGTAATGGATACAAAACACTACTCATTTTTGTTGTAACGTTTGGGTAGAGCAAGCAACTAATGTATGAATTGTAATCATAGGACGCATCAGACATTTACTGATAGGAAAATGATAATATATATCCACGATCACATCAAATTATCTATTCCAAAAGTTCTTCAAGATTTGGGGAAAGAACTCTGTGCTAGATTATTTTGTACGAGTGTGGAAAAGTATTATTGTTATTACTTGATTTTATTAACAACATGAGTTACGGATAAGAAACAAATATCCATAAATAAATTTGATATTTCTACATTGTCAAAACAGATGTTTAAACTGCGTTACGACACGTTACTAAGCATCCCACAACGATGACGTCACATCCCCGACCTGATGTAAGCGACTGGTGCGTTTTGAGAGTATTGGGCGTCCAAGCATAGGGTAGCCGACTTAGTAAACATATTTTCTGCTTTTGATACTTAACATTACTTGCATTAGCTACGTTTGTAATATTTATGTAAGATAAGTAAAATATTGTCATACATAATCTATGGTTAATATTTATTACTGTTAGATATACAAAGTTCTCTAAAAACGGGCCAGACTAAACTGAATTTATTAAAACGTTCAAGATGCCGCATGGTAAAAATAACTCGAGATATTGGATTATAATAAAAACATAAAATTTAAGTAAATATTTCCATCTCAAGAGCTTACAATTAGCTTGACTTACGCTAACAAAAAGAACTTCACAATTGTATTAGAATTGAAATAAAAATAAGTTTACATTAAGCTAAACGTAAATCACTATTCACTTAACGCTATGGTCGTAGTTATATTTCTCGCAAACCTTTTAGCAAGTTTGTTGATGGCTCAACTATTTTCAACTTTCAATTACATGGACCTTTTCAAGTGTCTGATATTTACCGTGTTAGGGGATCCTTAAAAGAGAAATGAGGATGACAAACCCCCTATAAGGGTAGGGGGGAGACGATCGTAAAATCGTCAATCACGGTAACGCACTCTAAGAGGATTGGAATTGAATGGAATCAATGGGCATTTGTCATTTTAGTGGACTTCGCCAGAAAAGAAAAGGATTTAAAGTTAGCGTTTTACTGAAAAATGGCACCTAACTGGTTTCAATTCATTACGAGTTTATGAAGGTTAATAAAATGCCTAAAGCGCTCTAGGCATTATAAGTAATATTAAAACCAGCTCACATCGAGTAAATCTAAAGATTTTTTTTTAATAAAAAATCCGCCTTCCAGACTATAAACAGAAAAATAAAAATTTTGTTTAACAAATCTAAATGTTTTTTGAAGTCCGCCCTAAATATAATTGACAACGTTTATTCCAAATATTGAGGTTGACACCGACCAAAAAAAACTAGATTTACTAAACAAAAATTTTATTTCCTCGTTTTAAGTTTTAAAGGCGGTTTTTTTTTAATATTTTTTTTTTGCTTTTTAATGTTTTAAGTGTAGAAATTTTCAGGAAACTTTTAGACTTTTAGACAGGATCTTTTACACAAACTTTTTCTTGTTTGTCCATCAATAATATACCAGTAGTCAATAACCACCATCATATTGTGGTAGTTATTTTTGTTCGTAGCTTAAGAAAGAAATAGTGGACTGTATTTTTACAGAAAAGGAAAACCAAAAGTTTTGAAGAATACTTCCAAATTACGCAAACTCAATGCGGGCGGATATTCGAGCTGCAATAGGAACAAAGGAAAGACACATTAACAGCTCAGATAGGATAGAAAGTTTTACACTTGACTTTACGAGTTTTTGAAACCTACAATTTGCATGCTGCTATTACCGACCCCACTAGGATTACTGACAAATCTAAGACTTGTATAGATCATATTTTTACTAACATTGATAACGGTCGTGCCATCATTCATGACTTGGGGTTATCAGACCATACGGCTCAATCATTTCACATACCAATAAAAAAACGTCCCCTTCCTGCCATCAAATGGTGGTATGAATATAGACGAAACTATTCTGAAGATAATAGAATAAAATTTAAAAACAGCTTATCTTCTCTTACGTTTAGCGACGTATTTGATGAATTTAATCCTTCGAGTGCATTTGACACTTTTTATGGATTATTTATTCTTTTTTACAACTTATTAGGTTGGGGAAAAAGTCTTTTCGCATTATAGTATGTATAAACTTGTAATAAAATCTCTTTGGCTATACTATTTGTATCTGGCTGGTTTTGGTATCATTGAAAGTTTAAATTTTAAAGAACATAATTCCAAATTCAAATTAGGAAAATGTGTGATTTTCATTTGTTTTTCGTACCGCCAAGATGAGTGAATCTAATGAAGAAATTCGATACATTTTAAAATTTTACTACAAAATGGGTAAAAATGCAACGCAAGCCGCGAAAAAAATTTGCGATGTTTATGGACCTAGTGCAGTGTCTGTGAGAGTAGCACAAATTTGGTTTAAGCGTTTTTAATCCGGAAATTTTGATGTCAAAGATGCACGTCGCTCTGGTCGCCCTATTACAGATAAAATGGATGCCATTTTTGAAAAAGTCGAGCAAGATCGGCATGTCAGTAGTTACGACGTAGCTGAAGAACTGGGAATTGACCACAAAACAGTTTTAGCGCATTTGAAAAAAACTGGGTACACAAAAAAGCTCGACATTTGGGTACCTCACGAGCTCACTGAAAGAAACCTAATGAACCGTGTACTCATTTGTGATTCTTTATTACGACGTAATGAAACCGAACTATTTTTGAAGAAGCTGATAACTGGTGATGAAAAGTGGATCACGTACGACAAGAAGTGCGAAAAAGGTCGTGGTCAAAGGCCGGTCAGGCTTCACAGACTGTGGCGAAACCCGGGTTAACTCGCAACAAGGTGATGCTGTGTGTGTGGTGGGATTGGAAGGGCATTATTCATTATGAGCTGTTACCACCAGGCAGGACCATCGATTCTGAACTCTACTGCGAACAACTGATGAGATTAAAGCAAGAAGTTGAGAGAAAGCGGCCGGAATTAATCAACAGAAGGGGTGTGGTTTTTCATCATGATAACGCTAGACCTCACACATCTTTAGCCACTCAGCAAAAATTATGAGAGTTTGGCTGGGAGGTGTTAATGCATCCGCCGTATAGTCCTGATCTTGCACCTTCCGATTTCCACCTGTGTCGGTCTCTTCAGAATTCTTTAGGCAGTGTCAGGTTAACATCACGAGAGGACTGCCAAAACCACTTGTCGCGGTATTTTGACCAGAAGTCCCAAAATTTCTATAGCAATGGGATCATGTCCCTACCTACAAGATGGCAAAAAGTTATCGAACAAAATGGTACCTACATACTTTAGTTAAATGTAAATAAACTATATTAAAAAATGTTTTGAATTTTCTTAAAAAATGCGAAGAAACTTTTTCCCCAACCTATTATGTTTCCCTGTGATTAAAATTAAAATGACAAATAAAAATACAAAAATAAAATATTTAACTAGAGGTGTAAAACAATCGTGTCTTAACAAACGAAAACTATATCTTAAAAGTAGACACTGCAAGGTATATAAAAATAAGTATAAAAAATATTCACAGTTATTAAAAAAATGCATACTATCACTACAAAAGTCAGAAAATATGAAACATATAACTAATACTAAAAACACTTGCAAAGCTGTATGGGATGTTATAAAAAAGTATACTACATCTATTGGCGAGAACAAAACTATAAATAATTTAAACATCTGCCACCAGGATATCACTGACCCTCAGCTAATTTGTGAATCGTTCAATGATTATTTTGTAGATATTGTTAAAAACAACTGTACTATTGCGGAATCAACAAATGATATGAGCATTGACAACATAGAGACAAGTATTTTTCTGAATCCAGTAAGAAAAAATGAGCTCTTAAAAATAACTAGTGAATTAAATGCATCATATTCCGTAGGTTTTGATGATGTAAGAACTGACATAGTTAAAGATGTCATGTGTCTAATAGCTTCTCCTTTTTTACATGTCATAAATTTGTCATTATCCCACGGTAGTTTTCCAGAAGTTTTAAAGAAGTCGATCGTTAAACCGTTATTTAAGAAAGGTGAAAAGTGCAAAATTGAGAACTATAGACCGATTACGCTTGTGCCTATTTTCTCAAAAGTATTGGAGAAAATTATGTATGACCGGTTAATAAAGTTTCTTGATAAACATAATATTATAACGGAAGAACAGCATGGATTTCGGAAATGTAGAAGTACCTCGCTAGCCACTTTTAAATTAATGAAAAATGTAATGAATTGTGTAGATGAAAAGATACCAGTAACTGCGTTGTTTCTCGATATGAGCAAAGCTTTCGATTTTGTCTCTCATAAACGATTGCTTGTAAAATTATCTAAATACGGTATACGAGGACCAGCATTGGAATGGATAAAGTCGTATTTGTACAATAGAACACAATGTGTGGAAATAAAAAGTTACTGTTCGGAATCTAAATCCATTATTAAATATACTTCGTCATATATAAATAATAGTTTTGGCGTACCACAAGGTAGTATACTAGGACCCCTTCTGTTTTTATTATACATTAATGACCTGCCGAAACATATCTCCCATGAATGTATACTATTTGCAGACGACACAAGCTTGATTGTTAAAGGTGATGATTTATTAAATTACAATGACAATATAAATAATACTTTATCTCAGACAATTGTTTGGCTTACACAAAATAATCTCAAAATTAATTTAGATAAAACGAAATATATGCAATTTAGAACTACGCGAACGAATTCTCTCAATCTAACTATAACGAATAATGGAAAATTTATAGAGGAAGTATCGGAAACAAATTTTCTAGGACTCAATATTGACTGTCACTGTAATTGGAAGTCTCAAATAAACAAATTATGTACCAGAATAAATAAATTTGTATACGCTTTGAGAAAGGTAAGCAGGCTGGTATCGGTACAAGCAGCACTAAACGCTTATTATGGATATGTGGAATCCCTATTGCGCTATGGAATAGTACTATGGGGGAATTCAGTTGAAATTCAAAACTTATTTTTGATACAAAAAAGATGTATTAGGGCTATGTTTTACATTAAAAAAACTGATTCATGTCAACCCCTATTTAAGAAATATGATATACTTCCAGTGCCATGCTTATATATATATGAAATATGCTTATTTGTTTATAAATATAACTATCTCTTCCAAAATAGACAAGATGTAACTCATAGAAAGCTGCGTTCTCAATATTTATACAAATTATATAAACCTCCTGCTAACTTGTCATTGTGTTCAAGAAATTCTTATCTGATGTGTATTGAAATATATAATAAGCTACCTAATTATTTTAAAAATGTAAATATAAATACTTTCAAAAAAATTGTTAAAAAATGGTTAATAGATAAATGTTTTTATAGTGTAAGAGATTTTTTGCAATATAAAGAATAGTTATTAAAATTTGTTACTTTATATATAAGTTTAGTTTGTTAATTTCTATTTCTATTTGTTAATTTTCTGGTATTATAATTATTTTTAAAACATGTAGACACACCTGAAAAGGTAAAATTTAGTTGTTCTGTATACGTATAAAGCAAATGTATCTGCTAATTTGTACCTAAATTTATGTCTACAATAAATTCATTTCATTTCATTTCATTTCATTTCTGGCGCAGAAAACCTCCTAGATATTGGTCAGAATCCGCGGTCCGGCTGGCATCTGTTTCCTGAGAAAGCAGCCTCGCAATCACCGATAATCGTCTATTGTTATAGCGGTTCTCAATTAATTAACATTTACGTATACATACACGAGATTTCGCGGCGGTTCGAATTATAACGGTGTTTGGTTGCTAGCGGGCGGTGCCTTCAATAGAACTATTACGAATTCATCGATGTCAATTAAAGAGGCATTATTAGTGATAACTAAAAATATACTCGTCAGATGCCAATCAGGGACCACATAACAAGCACCAGCTTCTAAACGTTAAAAGAATCTTCAAAATCGATACATTCAGTAAATTATGAGTTTAAGAGTTATGAGGTTAACGCACATAAGAAAAATAAGTAGAATTGAGATCTTGAGATTTTGTCTTTTTGCTCTATTACAAGAACACATTTGGGGCATCTATATGTGTTATGTTTCTAGGTAGTGCACTACGTGGAACCGATACCACATAAAAATGCCTCAACTGTAAGTTAAATAAATGGCATTGGCTCTTTCAAAGCCTGGCTCTATATCTCGAAAATCAAAATTTGAAATCAACAATGAAGTCAAAAATATAGCATCTTGACTATTCCAAACGCGTTTTTAATTAAAACAAGTCGAGCCAACTCCGACGAGACATAAAATTTTATAACCCTTTAATAAGACGTAAAAGTGTTGTTTAACTGCGCCCTTAACGACGAATATTAATGATTATGAGAACCGCAATATTTCGTCCTAATGCAAAATGTCTTTATAATCCAAGTGCCTATGTAATAAATTTAGCTTCAGCTGTAGTAGTTAAAATAACTAACGATTATTGCAAATAATAAAAAAACTCATATATTTTTGTTAATCTTAATTTTTGGCCTTATTTTCTGTGAAAAAAAAATTAAAAAACCAGGTCAAATAACGAAAGTATGGCCTTTCAAGCCCCATCTTCTAACAGCTATATACTAATTGTTATTGTATTGGTACATTTTTCATAAACCTTTTATAATTATTAGACTTAATAATTAACAGTCCTCCGGTACAAAGATTATTCAAATACGATTTCATAAATCGAATACCAATATTAGTAGCGTTACGTACTCAGCATTTTTCAACATAAAAAGTGAAAATGAAGGCAACTAATTATGCCGCCATTTATACGAACTGGCAAAAGAATACTTAGATAATACATAAAATGATACTTTTTATGGCCCTTTCTGCGCAAATCATTTCAAACTTTCGCAGTAAAATCAGTGGACCGGACACAGATAAAACATTATTAAACTCACAAACTGTAAAATGTAGATAATATACCATGTTTAAATATGGCTAACAAACTATTTCTAGATAAAAAATAACTTTATGAAATAAATGAAATAAAAGTTTTGGTTTTATGAAAAGCATAGGAGATAAGGCGATTGGTATTGAAGCGTCGGTGGCGTAGTGCGTAAGAGCGTCGTCTCCCACCCGGGAGGCACTGGTTCGATCCCCGCCACGTACCAATGTGTTTTCAAATTTTGAAATCATATGTACGTTTAATCGACGCTTTTACGGTGAAGGAAAACATCGTGAGGAAACCTGCACACACCTATGAAGAAATTGTTAGGTTGTGTGTGAAGTCGACCAACCCGCACTTGGCCAGCGTGGTTGACTAAGGCCTAATCGCCCCTAATGTGGGGTAGGCTCGAGCCCCTCGGTGGGGACATTATATGAGCTGTTGATGATAGGAGATAAGGTAACATTAACATTGAAATATCAATGTGAAACATGAACCAAAACACAAAAATAGAGAAATTTAAAATACCACATTTTATGGCTTTTGGTCATCATCTCACCAGATGAATAGTGATGATAAGGCTCAAAATGAAGCGATCTTCATCTGGAACCTTCCACCACTAATTTACTGACTACCTTATCACTAACTGTGAACCAACTGCATTCTATTCACCTTAAAAGTAATTAGAGTACCTTTGCACTCTGTTTTTTTTTACCACTCTGAATTTTTTGTACCCTTTGGTCAAAAGTAGCAAAGTGTAGTTAAATATAAAATATAAACTTGGCAAGTTTATTAAAGCCGTTTCTACTATCTCAATAAAATAATCTGAAGAGAGTTTTTTATCAGTGGGCGTTACAGAAATGATATACAGATCATTTTGTATAAATATACGCCTTAGCACTCAACCATTAATGTCAGCTGAGCACTTAGTGAAACTTGAAATATATGCGATTGTCTAGACGTACCATTGTAAGAAAAACAAATTAATTTCTCCTTCTATTGCAAAACGGTCGAAAAGTACTGTACGAAAAATTTATGGGCTCTATTGAATTATCGCGAAAAGCTAAAACTGGAGGCAAAAATTAACAGCGCTTGAAATAAACGTTCGGTTTTAGTTACATTTACGTTGTTTGCCAAAAAATAATTTGTTTTTAAGGTATCTATGTACTATGTTGATCAATAAAGTGGGTGATGGCGTATGACCTATTTGCGTTTTGAAGAACGGCGGTTTTACTCGCGACTCGTTGGTGCTGATAGATTAGCGATATTTAAGTAACATGTCTTATTCGGAGTAAACATGATAAACCACAAGCCATATTCATCGATATATAAAACCACCGGAGAACTATAACGATGAGCCATAAAAACAATGTTACCTTATGCGCAAGTTGTTACCCTATGGCTAAAAGCAAGGTATGTTTGTTTGTATTTACGTAAGTTCCTCCGTAGCGGCTAAGCTATTCGTCCGGGGTTGATAATAAATATGTCAATCGATTCGTCATTATGCTCCGAGTAACATAAGCGAGTTTCTCCCGAGTACTTGTTAAAAAAATTTTGAAATACTATGACTTAGGTACACATTGTAAGGCCACTCTAAATGTAAACGATTTTTTCTATACATTTATATTCAATTACGATAATTACATACTCATTTATGTCAATATATTTTTATTACAATGCCTCGACGCTCTTTTTAATGCATGTGGTGTTTACCTGTAAGTGACTGTAAGTTTTAGTTTTAAATAGTTTAGTAATCAAAATTGTACTAGTGTATAAGTTGTTGGTGAGCCAATAAAGTAAAAATAAAAAAAATAAAAACAGGTGTTGAGAGACTCCATTTTTAACTCAATCTACCGTACAATTGTCTGTTACTATAAATTATCACTTGACATTGGCGAAATACGTAATCTTTATGTGTCACGATCGCCATTTATTTAAAAGAAGAATAACATTGGCTATATTTGAACCGTCTTTAACAATAGGAGGTGTTCTGAGAGAATAGGAGGAGAGATTTTATTTCATTACTTTTTTTCCGCAGTCGGGAAAAAATGTTTTAAACATTTTGTTTGTTTGTCTTTAACCATAAATTTCTGGAAAATCGAGCATTAGACATTATTTCGAGAACACTTCGCAGCAAAGAATTTAGGTTTATTTTAAATTGCAGATAGAAATATAAACTGATATACCTGGGTGCGCATTTTCTTACATAACTTTTCAATTCCTATAATTGAAGGTCCTAAAATAATAGGGATTAAAGTATGAAATTGCCGATTTTTTCCTCATTACTTATTACTATATAATTCCTTTAATACAATAGCTATGTCCATTATTCTTTTTAAATTTTCAACTTCATTACAAGAACTTATATTTATATATAAAATTTTATTCTTATTTTTATTTTTTTTCACTATAAATACATCTTCAAAAACTGCTCGTCCTAAGAAGTGTCCGTCTCCGTTATAAAAATATGATTATTTTTTTACAGGTATCAATTCTCAAATTTTTGCTCTAAGTATCCTATAGCTTAATGTTGTCTAAATATATCTACAAAATTACACAAAATTTAGATTTGTGATTCCTTAAAAAATCGCAAATATATTTCTATGGGAAAATGAATTTTCGTTAAATTCTCCATATAAAACGGCAATTTCATACTTAAACCCCTAATATTTCTCATACCATTTAAAACCATAATGATCATTCTTCATAAAAAATTTAAAAACTACATATTTAAAAACATAATCATTGAAATTCATAATATCATTAATCATACACTTAGTTTTTACTAATATTTGTTTTCATATATTTTTCTATGCTAATGATCGAAACTCATAATCATTTGCACAACTAACTATAATATTCATAAATGTGATTTATTCTAATATTTGTTTTTATAAATTTCTTAATCAAAAATTGTCCATATTATTGAAAATCATGATGTCTATATTCATACGCTATTGATCAAAAAGTATAATGTTCAATGATGTATTGTCCAGGTGGTATAACTTTCATTTCTTCGAATGTTCAACTGAACAATAGGTTAGCGAGGAGTGAAGCGACGAGCGAGTTAGGTTGACATGAACACAGCGCACGAGCCGAGCGAGCGAAGCGAGCGTGCCGTGGCACCGGCAGGCGAGTGCCAGAAGCGACTTACGGGCGTTTTCACTGAATTATTACTGAATTGCCTTTCTTAATACAAAAATTATGATGATTGTCTGTTATAAAGTAAGTTATTCTGAAACAACGACATTATGAGTTGAAGTATGTTCTTAGTAACAACATTATTAATTAAAGCAATATGATTATTGAATGTTATGAAGAAAAAAGATCTGAAAAAAATTATATGTATTTGAAATGGTTCTTGGTAGTAACAGTATTCATAAAAAAAGTATGAAAAATAAAATTATGAAGAGTGATTATTATGAACACAAATCGATAGTAAGACAAAGAATAGGATTTAGAATATTATGTGAGCCAATATGGACCCGATATACCTATAGGTATCGCATTTACATACTTTCAAGTAATTCAATAAATATCAAAAATGTTGCTTTTTTAAAGAGCCAATAATAACTAGGTTATTTTTTTTTACGTTATGTACAAGATGCAAAGAGACATTCTATGACTGGTTTGAGCTGTCATAAAGAACCTATTAAAATAATTCAACTATAGGCGATTACGAGTACTTTTGTATTATTCGAATCCTATTTGGGTTGATGTTTGTATGACGAAAATGAACATTCCTTACTTGAACTTTTTCGTATTAGCAAGATGGCCTCCTGCTTTACTTATACACGTGTCTTTATTTCATAAAAATCTTTCAACGGAACAAATTTATTTAAAAGTGCTGCGCAATATTTTTATTATAAGTTAGACGGCATACTAATTAAACGTAGCACCATAAATAAATTTTCACTAAACGAGGAAATTCCAACAACATTTTAAACAAAGATACTTAAGCAAAACTGTCGCATGGACAGAGTTGTTCATTAACGTTAATTACTATACAGAACCTTGAGCACGTACTCAAAGACTTTGCGAGTGCAGCCGGGCACAATCGCGATGTGTCTGGTATGCAACGAGGTACTGTTTCAATTTTCTCATCAATATCATTAATAAGCTCGCTAGTTCTTTACCAGTTTCGATAACAATGAGGGCTTTGTAAAATAATACTCACAAGAGCTCGCGTACCATAAGTTTTCAAAAAAGGAGGTATCAATTTGACCCTTACTCATGTCAATATTGTAACATTTTTTTGTGATCGTTGCCATCTTTATTATCCAGATTACTTTTTAGTTTCCTACTTACTGTGTAAATATGCAGTAGTTAGGTGCTGGTAAATACACGTTAAGTTTCGTCAAAATTACACTCTTAAAACGGTAACATAGTAAGGTCGCTATGAAGATGCAAGTCGTGGAGGATCATGATTAATCCCTTTAATGCAGTAATGCCTTCCTATGGGCTTCTGTGGAACACTGGACGACAATACATTTCGTGACACTTTTGATCGCGTCTGTCACAGAACATACAAAGACTTAATTCCTCTGAGAAGACGTGTCTGTTCAACGCTAATTGACTTTAAAAACATTTTTTTATCTAAAAACTTTTAAGGTCTTAGCAAAAACTGATGAAGTTCGGAACCATATCGCTTGTTTTTAACCGACTTCAAAAAGGAGGAGGTTCTCTATTCGACTGTATTTTTTTTACTATGAAAAAGAGGCGATGCGCTACGGTTCGCCATTTTGTAGCGTTCATACTAAAAAAGTGGAGTTCCCTTTCCGAGCTGTGATAAGTATGCTACAACCTTATGGCACATTACGAAAGACATGATAGACATTTATATAATCACGCTTAAAATCCTAAAAGGGGTTGCGCAGAGCTTCAGGTAGCCTTTGGTTACACAAAGCCGTTAAACAGTTCGCTGTGTTTCGGGAAAGGCAACCAGTGTAATTACTGGGCATGGAAGGCATACCTTAGTCCCCAGGATGGCAACGCACTTGCAGTGTTAAGTGATTTACCCTTAATATTGCAAGTGTCTATAGGCGACTGTAACCACTTAACACCAAGTGGGATGCAAGCTTGCCATCTCGTAATATAAACTAAATCAGGCAGTATGGGTCTTACAGTTCCCAAAAACAGTGATAGGTTACCAGCCTGTCGCCTGTACAAACGGGGCATCAAATCGAAAAGAAAACAAACTTTCAGTGAACCTACGAACAAAAACCATAAATTAGGACATTTGTTACACTCTATGTAAATTACTCAGCAGTCCGCGTATTTATTAAATCTTACAAAAGACAGCAGTCAAATAAAATTCTTACGTAGCGTTGTGCTTCAGTCGATTTTCAAGATTTTCTGATGTCCATACGGCCGGGATACAGTCATACAGCTTTCAATCAGGTTCCTATTTTATTTTGTTATATGCCTAATACACGCAAGATATACGAGACGCCGCGCCGTCAAAAAATTTGTCCTTGAAACCGCTTACTTCCTACCTGTCTTTTTCTAACTCTCCGCACAAGTAATGTGATGACGTACGTACGTATGACTTATTATACGGTCACGTGACCATCTAAGTCGTGTACTCTAGAGGTTAGAAAGGGACAAAGTCAAAAAGTCAAAATTACTTTATTCATTTAGGTACAATTTGTACACTTATGAAAGTCAATTTTGATGCCATCGGTTCGCGAGTTTACCAGGAGGCCTTAATCTGAGAAGAACCGGACAAATGTAAGCGGTTTCAAGGACACATTTATCGACTTCACTTTTTTATCGGTAGTGTAGCTTCCAGTGTTAATATAAAATTCTCGTGTCACAATGTTCGTTCCCGTACTCCTCCGAAACGGCTTGACCGATTCTCATGAAATTTTGTGAGCATATTGAGTAGGTCTGAGAATCGGCTAACATCTATTTTTCATACCCCTTAGTGATAAGGGTTGTCCACCCTTAATATTTTTTTTTTATTTATAAGGCAAAACATCGTTTGCGGGGTCAGCTAGTTATCTATAAAATTCTTGGTCGCACGCATGCTGGCACCCGCGCGCCTCTTCACCGGCTCGCTGACACTTTCAACTCACTTTTCTCGAATCTAGATACATTTGCGGACTATGAGTCTAACTTTAAAAAACATGCCCATATTTTCACTCTTTCATTTAGTATTTCTGTATGTAAATCACAAACGGAAGCAAGTTTAATCACATAAATAAATATTAAAGTAACGAGTAACACAAATATTCAGTCGAGGAGAATGATGTGGGCTTCTCAATTAGCGATATCTTTTACTAACACCTACATATTAAGATGTAATGTGAATGCCGTTTATTATCCCAAATAAATAAATAAACAACTATAAAATTAACGACCCCTTTAAAAAGCCCATATGCATATTCTTACAAATGACACAATAAGTTTATGAGAACCATAACACTAACATTTTCATAAACAGGCAAAGCTAACTCCAAAATATAAACAAGACATATAAATAACAAAACTTTTTAATTAAAAAAAGAAGAACAAACAAAACAGTTTGTTCAGTCTGTGGACTGGGGCTCTATGCAAATAATTCACGTGCACCGTTTGTACACAAGTTTATTTTATGTTTACAAATGCAAATTGGCTGAAAACTGAGAAAACTATAACTAAAATATGGAAGCACTTAATTACGCGAACAATAAATATGCAACTGAAATAACGAGGAAAATATTTCCTCAACCGCTTGTGAATTTTTTTGACAGCGCCAGCCAGACGAGCGCGCTTTTATGCGCGGCTAGTTTGTACGGGCGCGATTCAACAGTGTCCAGTGTACGTCCAGCACCAGCAAAAAGGCGAACGTTCCGAATTTGAGCGATCTTGAAATAAAATTATACTCTATCATAAGAGTACCTAGATAATATAAATATAAGTAAGGGACCATCAAAGAAAGCAAAACAAGAGATTATAGTTCGACATAAAAACGCACAGTAAAATAGAAAGCATCACCTGTCAAATTAATTTAAAGTAATCGCTTATTCGGAATACTTGGGATTACGACATCCGAAACTGCCGGATGCCATCTCACAAAGTATCGTTTGATGGCCGTAAAAACATCCCTTAACGACCGTCCGATCTTGCCCTTAGACACGCCCAGCTCTGTACTTTTATGTTCTATCTTAACCCCAATAATAAAATGTTGGTTGTAAATACATAATAAGGGGCGATGCAGACACATTAAAGGCGCCGCAGTACTTATGTAGGCGAGCGCTAATCGGAGTTGTGTTTTAATATCAGATTTATTAGGCGAGTCGCCTTTGTAATTTTCAGTCGTCTGGAAGCGAAATGGGAAATATGCTTTTGATGGTAAGTCGTTGAATTGCTTTGAAACAACAATCTCGGTGTAGCATTTCAGAGCGCTTTGAGTTTCAATGGACAAGTTTACATCGGTTCCATCTTGCTTTAGTGTTATTTAAATAAAAATGAACCTTCTTATCAAACTTCGAATATTCTTATAAGACTTATCAAGAACATCAAAATCAATCCAAGACCAACCATGAAATTAGCAACTTAGCATTGCGATTTTTGGTCGTGGCGCCAATATGCTCTTAATAAAGTTAAATATGTTAACATACGCCTCAATTTTGGAACAGTAAAATAAAATTATGAATGTTATCGCAGACATTCTTAAATACATTAAAGCTTAAAAGGACGTTACTCACTAATGCATTTTTACAATCAAGCAAAAAGAAATACTCTCATAATTATTCGCTTAAAAACAACTAGCGTTTACGGGCGAAAAAAGCTCCTTAACATCCACTAGACGTTAAATCTAGCTAAAAGCAGAGTGTCCTAAATCTCCAGCCGACTAGGATAGCGCTAATTGAGTTAAGATACCTTTTAGCGAGGCAAACGCAGAACGACATCATCTAATAATGTGGACAAAATAGTGTCTACCCGTTTACAATGCGAGACTCGTATCAGGTAATCGAGTTAGCGCGGGCTCTGCGATCATTACGGGAGCGCGTACAGTCCACGTAAGGGCAAAGACAAAAAATACTAGATGAACTTCTATACTTTTTTGGATAGAAAAATTGAAAACTGAGGCCTTATGCACACAGAGAAACTTTAGTTGTAAATACTATCAACTTAGTTTAAGTAACTATCAACTTAGTTGAAGTAACTACCTACTAACTTTTCGTTAAAGGTTCCCAGTTGCAACAACAAAAGGCCTAGTTTGCTGTTGCCACGATTTTGAATAAACTTTTTAAATCCACGGTCAACAATCTGTGTGACTATGAATCACTTGACACAATTGGTAAAAAGACAGCTGGTAGTTGCGTAATTTGAAACTGATTCTGTTCTCAAGTGCAGCGACTGAAAACTGATGTCAATCATCGAAACCGACAACTAGAGTTCCTAAGTCTGCGCAGTTTCTTTAAGTTATACGTAAACAATTAATTGCAAGTTGCCTGTTTCTGCAATACGGAGATTAAAGTTGCTCTGTCTGCATAGCGCTTAAGATTTTCTAAATTTGTATGCTGAAACGTGCATAGATCATTATGTCTCCTACCCTACTCGCTTTTTATTTGGGGTCGGTGTAGAACGTATAATAATATATTTCTACGCTCACACCAATTATCTAGCCCAAATTAAGTATCTTTAAGAACTTGTGTTATGGATACTAGATAACGGACAAATAACTTAATAATCTAGATATTTTTATAAATAAACTTAAATAAATATATAAACAACCGTGACCCATGAACAAATGCTCGTGTTCATCACACTAACATTTGCCACTACCAGGACTCGAACCCGGACCGCCCGATGTGTAGGCAGCGTTACTGACCACTCCACCACGGCGGCGTCAATTAATTGTCAATGCATTGCTATCGGCATACTGCTATAAGTTTTGGTTTTATTTGGTATTAGATTTTAAAACCAAAATAAATAAACTAATTTGCGACTGCTATCTGACGACAGCAGCCGGGACCACCACCTTAACGTGCCTTCCGAAGCACGGAGGAAAGGGTTCACCCTTGTTTGATATAACAACGTTTAGTGGAAAATCATTTCTTCGAACAACGTTTAAGAAAATAATCACTTTGTATAATATCGATTGACATAATTTTCATTTCATCGAATGTTCATTTGCGATAACAACGTTTGCGCTATTGATCAAAAAGTATAATGTTCATTTGATGTATTGTTCAGATGGTATAATTTTCATTTCATCGAATGTTCATTTGCGATAACAACATTTGCGCTATTGATCAAAAAGTATAATGTTCATTTGATGTATTATTCAGGTGGTATAATTTTCATTTCATCGAATGTTCAATTGAACAATAGGTTAGCGAGGAGCGAAGCGACGAGCGAGTTAGGTTGACATGAACAAAGCCAGAAGCGACTTTAGGGCGTTTTCACTGAATTATTACTGAACTGAATATTCGATACGATCTTTCGACCAAATCATTATTAGTCTAGTTAAACATTAGGTTAAATAAAATTAGTGCATTTGAAAATTCGGTGAAATGACATTATGTCAAATAAATAATTATGCTAAATAAAATTCTACCAATCGAACATTAGGTTAAATAAAATTAGTGCAAATGAAAATTCGGTGAAATGACATTATGTCAAATAAATAATTATGCTAAATAAAATTCTACCAACTAAATATTCGGTCAAATGAATAATTATGCGAAATGACTTTATTGCAACTAAAATTAGACGAAACGATTTTCGAGCAAACGTTGTTATACCAAACAAGGGTGAACCGGAGGAAAGTCAAGTTAAGAAAATTCGGTCACTTTGTGACGCGCGGTCGTTACTCAGAGCGCAACAAAATCTAAGCTACTAAGTGATAGCTAACCTTTTGTGCTCCCACAAAAACGTGCATATCTATTAGTAATCCAGGTACCTACACCTACACCTACTCACAACAGCAAATATTCAAATAATAAAAATGTAAAATGCACCTTCACCAATGCCATTTCCATGACTCTATGCTCGGGTCGACTGCTTATCGCAATGATGCGTCAGCACTTTCGTCCAATGTGAGATAATTCCAACCGTTTTCAGAATACCTATTTCGCTCGAACAGGATTGTCAGAGAAAATATATTGGAAAAAGAAATTATGAAAAGGATTCTTAAGGAGCAGCGGAATGTATTAGAATGACCGATGTAGGCGTATTAAAATTTAGCTATGTAGGCAAATTAGGAATGAAAATTGCATGAAAAATAATCTAACAGGTGCTTCTTTCATGATTTTAGCTACAATCTGATTGCATAAAATTCTTTAAATTTTTATTTAACTATAGACATACACTACACAATTTCGCGTGGATAACTTACACATATGATGGTTTATTTATATGATAATGATCGCCGCGTTCTTTACTTTTTTATTAGAATTACTTTATTTGACATCTTAGGAGTAGAACATGTTTCTGCCACTCAACGCCATTTTGGTGTTTTATTTTTGTGCCACTTGTCTGAATAATCTAATGGTCAGATGTACTTCAAGGGGTTCAATGTATGACTATTTCAAGCTTACTTAGAAGAGTTCTTTTACGCATGTTTTTAACTTTAAGAGTTTTATCACTTTCAACAAACTTAATGACATTATTCTAATTAAATTGATTATCTATAGTATTAGACATAGCCAAGAAAGACAAAGAAGTAAAGATAGTATGGATAATCGTTTTTATAGGGTCCTAATATAGTTTTTATTATACTATGTAAATATGTTATGTTTCTATCTCTAAAATCTGAAGATCAAACACTCTAAACTCTAAATAAGTGGTAATGAACCAGATATGTGCAGTTGGCTATCTCAAAAACAAAAGGCCAACGTTTCTTTTGTATTAATAATACTCAGTAACAGGAAACAACGCAGTATTTTATATCACTGTCAAAATGCCATTATAGTAAAATTTCCTGATTGTGTCGGAAACGTATAAATCTGTATAATAATGGAAGTTGTCAGCGATATAAATGTGACGTCAATCTGCGACCATTTGTCGTTACTATGTCTTGTCGTTCAAGACGAGGGACTCAATGCAATCAAGGATTGAGAATGTCTAGTAAATTTCCGTCAGCAATTTTTGTTGCGTAATGAAATATTTGTTATATTAATAATGGCAAATTAAAGTACGAATATGCAATAATTCAATGTACAATTGATTTGAGACGTGAATAAATGTAGTCGTTAGAAATTCTTTAAAGGTTTTCGTATTTCAATAAATGAGATGAAATTCACTGTGCTGCTGTCAGGTCCATCGTGTTGCAGAAAGGTAAGCAAGTAGTGTCCGGTACTTGTAACCCAGGTGTGGGTTAAGTTTTAATTTTTTGTTTCTCTCTCTCTCTCTCTCTCTCTCTCTCTGCCCAGCCATACTTGGTACGTTTCCGTTAAAACCGCTTTAGATGACGCGTTTCAGTAAAAACTTATGGAAGTTTTAGACAAGCAGAGGTATTTATTTGTTTGTTTACAGTTTATTGTACACCAACAAATTAAATATAACATGATAAAAAATTACATTATGATTGGACAATGGGCGGCCTTATAGCAAAGTGTGATCTCTTCCAGACAACCGGAGGGTGGGCAGAATTTGCACGAACAGTAAATTATCTTTTAATATTATATAGAGAGATTTAACTGTAACTAATTTAAAAAAATATTTTTAAATAAAAAAAAACCGCCTTCAAAACTAAAAACGAAGAAATAAAAATTCTGTTTATAAAAATCTAAATGTTTTTTTGAGGTCGGTGCCAACCTTAATATTTGGATTAAACGTTGTCACTTGTATTTGGCACCGACCTCAAAAAAACATTTAGATTTTTATAAACAGAATTTTTATTTCTTCGTTTTTAGTTTTGAAGGCGGTTTTTTTTTATTTAAAAATATTTTTTTAAATTAGTTACAATTAATTTAATGTAGCCCGGGAGACGCAGCGATGATAGGGTCACCACAAAGTGGACCAATGATCTGGTAAAGGTCGCGGGAAGCCGCTGGATGCGGGCAGCGCAGGATGAAACGGGTTGAAGATCCTTGTGGGAGACCTATATCCAACAGTGGACGTCTCTCTGACGTATGAATTATGATGTATTTTAAATTTGTCAATTAAGTACAAAAACAAATTTTTTTTTTTTTTTTAATAAATGTTCACCATTCTGCAAGACAGTACGTCTCGTAATACCACAGCAAATCTTAGAAGGGAGAGACAAAAACTTAATGACAAGTGGACACTGACGTAAATTCGAAACGCTTGTCGTCGCCCCCGGCTGCGTTTGTCGGGACGTAGGAAGTCGTATTATGGGGGCGGACGCATTATGTGGGACAGTTGAGATAAACAAAATTGGCGAGCATCTTTGTGGCTATCTTTTTGTGTCTTAAGAGAACCTCTTATGGCGTAATTATGTAAATATCGGTTTAGGGTTGATTTCAATAGTATTAGTTTAAACTATTAGATATTATTAGTTTGAAAGACGAAGTTTTCTTACTTGTACTTTCACACGAGTTTTTGTTGGGGAAACACGTGAGGTGAAGCTTCCTTTTTAACTCAAACTACCGTACCTTTTCAATTTTATTAAAATACTTTTACTTCCCATCAGCAAAATGCTTAATTAGGTTTTATTTATGGTTTTGCTCCGAATTAAGCGTCAAAACCAAAGTTGGGAAACCTTGACACCACAGTTAATTTTTAAGCTTGTCAAAGATTAAGGGCTTTAATTTTCTACCAATTTATTTTCTGTGCACCGCAAGAAGTAGCAGAAAGTAAATCAAATCAGACAATCAAGTGGAAAAATCCACGTTCGTCGTACAAACAATCAACTCAAGTTACGTTGACTAGAGTGACACGGGACGATTCACTTAGGGCTTTCACCTCTGAAGAAAATTATTTTAATATTTTATCGATACAAAATCATTTAGGATTGTGACAGAGACCAAAGACCCTTGCAACATCAGAGTGTCACTAGCATACAGCCAACCCTGGCTGTTCCTTTTTTTTAACAAATGAAAAAATTATTATCTATTGAGACTTGGGCCAAAACATTTGGTCTTGTTGTTAACCCGGCGAAATCCCAAGCAATTATTGTGGGTAGTCCTAGACTGAGGTGTAAACTGGACTGGGCATGATTCCTACAGTTACTTATAGCGGAACAACTATTGCGTACACAGACAAGGCTAAAAATCTGGGCCTAATCATGGACTGCCATATGTCGTGGTCTGCGCACATCAATAAAGTAAGTCGACGTATGCATTATTCATTTCACTCTCTCAAGCGACTTCAATATTTTCTCCCATTTAAGACCAAGACTATGCTTGCGCAAGCTCTTCTTCTCCCCATTCTTGATTACGCTGACGTTTGTTACTTGGATCTAACTAAGGAGCTACTGAATAAATTGGAACGTCTTCAAAATTTAGCTATTCGGTTTATTTTCGGACTGCGAAAATATGATCACGTCTCCAATTTCCGCACACAGTTGAAATGGCTACCTATTCGAGATCGTCGTAATGTGCACATCCTATCTACTTTACACAAAATCCTAAAAGATCCCAATTCCCCTTCCTATCTCCGATCCCGTTTCCAACCTTTACCAGCTCACTCCCCACCTCAACGGTCATGTGTTACAAAAACCCTCCTGCTACCTTCTAGTAACACGAAATTCTTCTCTCATTCCTTCTCTGTCCGCGCTGCTCAACTTTGGAATCGGCTTCCTTTTGATATCCAAGAGTGTCCTTCAGCTAATGCTTTTAAGTTAAAATTAAAAAACACTTTCAGCTGCATTCATCTTAGTGTCTTTTTTATATTCATTTTTAAGTCTCACTCAGCTTAACGCAATCTGTAATGTACCTAGTCTATTATATTTTTATATGTATGTATGTATGTATTTATGTGTATGTATTATATTAGCGTATTTTTATTGTATTATAGTGTATATGTATTTAATTTAATAACTTTTCTATGTTTTTGGCTACTACTTATTATTTTTATCTTATCTTATAATGCACTTTCTTGACTCCCACCTACTGACATAATACCTCACCGACGTTTTGGGTTGGCTGGAAGAGATCTCTTATAGAGATAAGTTCGCCCTTGCAAACTGTATTACCGTAATTTTGTTATTTTGTTATTTTAAGTGCAATAAAGAGTAAATTAATTTAAAAGTTTTATGCTTAGACTAGGGCCCTATTCTAGGGATATTTGAGAGTTACCAGCCCTAATGTCTTTGATACTTCCTAAAACAGCCAGATTGCTTCACGGAACATTTGCAGAGGACCTGCGATTAGTCTACTCCCCAAATAGGGCAAAGAGGACTTCCCATTTTGCGTGAACTCTCATAAATTTCCTCATGCTTACATCCCGCGTCAATACTCTCTCCTAAAAGCTTTACTTAGACAAACACTTGGACTCCTTACATGAACTCCACTAAGGGATTAGTTATTAGACAAATTATTTAAATATTTTTTCTAGTCTATAAATATTTAATAAAAAAGTAACTACGAAATGACTGTTAAAGACTAAAACAAACATTACTAAAATTTTTTTTTTGTAATGTAGCAATCTTTATTTCTTAAGTTATCTTTTACAATTTCAATCAAAATCAAATAAGAAGTAGTGATTGACAACCCTAGTTTCACTCGTATTTGATCTCCTCTCCAGGCTCGGGCCGTCTCCGGGGAGCCCTATTTGTTTTAAAGCTTTATTACTAAGTAATGTGTACATAGGTCAACCCTCTAAAAATTTCTCGTCCATGTGTTGACCAATATCTCTAATGTAGTCACCCCTAATATACGTTACGGTCGGTTTTAATTTGATTGAGAGTATCGCTTTTCACGCAACTGTCAGTGTAAAATGCTCATAAATAATTGAACATCTGCGGTCAGTGGTTAGTAGACGCTATGAAATTTATATTTTGTTTCTTGGCTTTAATTAAAAGCTAGGAGAATATTACTGGCCGTATATTATTTTTATTCAATATTTATCAGAAATTTTCTCATTATGTAATTTAATACCCTTATTTACGTTTTAAACATTTTTTATACGTATAATTTCGCTATAAGTACATATTTTATTATTACTATGTAAGCGTGATTGAGTTATAATTATTTAAGTATGGTTTTGCATTCACTTATTACAATCACGAAAATAGAATGAATACATTAAATATCTACAACTACGTAGCTAAAATTCTAGCGGGTAACATTACTATTTAAACGATAGAATTAATGGACTTTGCTTACAAAATGGAAAACTTGGTGACTTATTTTAAAATTAATATACTCGTATATAGTTAACTGTAAGAATGCACTGCTGTTAATAAATAATAACGCTTCTCATTTTTAACCGAAATGAATTTAATATCTCAAAATATGTTTTTGAAACATGGCTCATGAGCCCTCAATTTTACAATACATTGGAAAACTCATAAAAGTTATAAGAGCGTAATATTAGCTGCATAAATCACCATTCTCACCATATTGAACATGTAATATGACATGATCTAATACCTTCTCCGTGTTCCAATCGTGTCAATATTTTACCATCACTTGAATCGCAGCATTAAATTAAGCCAGATAGACCATTGTGTCCAAGTAATTTATTCAATGGCAAATACAAAAAACTTGTTCATCCCTTCAACGAGGGTGCGACCCCGAGCGAAAAGGTGTCAATTTTTGAAAGATTGTACCACGTCATGAATATTATATGAAGGCATCCAGTTAAGGCCGTTTCACGATAATGTTCGAATCGCTCGGAGCTGTCGGCCTATGTCATTCTGTGGATTGGCCCTTTGTTAAAAGTAACACGTAGTGTGTCAACGAGGGATATCGTCTGTGAAATTTCTTATCGGCACAGATTTTCCTGATGTTTGACTACACATTCATGGCGCGGAAAAAATAACATACAAATGCACTGAATATATAAAGCAAAAAACTAAAAACGGAGAAATAAAAAATTTCTTAATAAAATATAAAAGATTTTTTGAGGTCGGTCCCAAATACAAGTTACAGCGTTTTACGTCAAAAAACATAGATTTTTTTTTAAATCTCCGTTTTTTTATATAATTTATTTTTATTTTTAGTCTTTTGAGTATATGAAGTATTAATTAGAGTTGGATAGATAGAAAAATCGGTTCACAACTCAAAGTTATAATTAATTAAATTTAAAACAAGATTTTTGCCGTTATTTTTCAGAATAACAAAAAACCTCAAGGTCTAATAATTTTCAGTATTACGAGACTGATCTTTAAGAGAAAAAAAAGGATCACTGAAATTGGTTAGGTTAACAACTTTCGAAGATATTGAAGCATAAAGTTGGAACAGTTGGAAAAAAATCATATTGTGACTGCGTTATTTCAGGATTCTTCTTCCTAAAAAACCTACTGAATGAACTGTTTAGGCGCTAGGGTGGAATATACGTAAAAACAAACATACATAGACTGTTAAAATCATTACCCTTCCTTTTAGCTTTGCCCTTGCTCGAGTAATAAGAATCTTCTGGATAAGCTCGCTCCATTATCGACTTTCCCTTAGCCTCCAGCTCAGATGCCGATAGTAATCTGATTCTAGAATTAACAAAAATATATTGGGAGCAACCTTCATTTCAAGACAGACATGGATCATATCAGTAATGATGAGATAGACAAGAGAACCACGGCCACCAACATAGCCCAAAGAATTGCGAACCTTAAGTGGCAGGGCACTTTGCGAGGAGGACTGACAGCCGTTGGTGCGGAAAGGTCCTCGAGTGGCGGCCACGTACCGCTAACAACTAAAGACTGAAACATGATATAACTTGCTATTTTTCCTTGTCTACAAGTTTTTAATATCATTCTAAAATAATTCTTCAATACAATGTACCATTTGTCATTCCCTCGATTGCTAAACACAAACATAAAAATTGTAGAAAGATTTTTTTTAAATCTAATTCTAGATAAGTTTCACTCCACAATCGTAAAATGATTTTCATGGGATTTTTATAACGTTTCAGAACGTAAAAATATGATACAAAATTTATTATCAAAAAACTTGCAAATAAAGTCACGTCTTCTAACACTAAAACGCAACGTACTTTATTAATAAAATACATTTCGAAATGTATCTCTGAAGCACCCTAGAGGTGATAATGTCACCGTAAATTATTGTCAACGTTCTAAAACTAGTAACAAGTGTCATAAATAATAGATTTTATACGAGCGAACCGTTCGATAGAGCAATATTTGCCAAAAGGAAATCGTAAAATAACTTTTTCTGCGTCGTCGACGCCCCGGCAGTCTGCCGCGGAAAATGAATACATCGCCTTTTTCTATTTTTATAGTTCCGTTACGAAACTAAACGGAGCGCTTTTTAAGCAAAATGAGACTTTAAAAGCTGGCCATTAAGCATTTTTATTCTCAAGCTGTAGTCCCCAGTCAGCACCATTTTAACATCTTTTTGTAAGTAGCAACCGGTATTTGATTATTTTAATACCATTACAATTTAATGTAAATCGCGTAAATGTTCAGACGTCTTGCCTTCAATACTGTAAACATGACTCGTGTAACGATTGTAAAATTTAGATTATCATTTCAGATAAGAGACGCACACTGTTGGACTTAAGCCTTCCCCAAAGATCTCGAAGTCTTACACTTTCCGCGACCTCTACCAAATCGTTGGTCCTCCTTGTAGGGGGCCTATCATCTACATACACACATACATATGTGTGATCACTCTCGTAATCCCATGAGGGGGTGAGCAGAGCCTTAGGTAACATATTGTTACACAAAGCCACACCTGGCAGGAAAAGGCCATGCAATGCTTACCAATAGTGACAGGTTGCCAGTCTGTCACCTGCATAAAAGGGGCACCAAACCCAAAAAATGACAATCCTTCAGTAAACAATTAAACGCAAAAGCCAATAGCCAGGTCAAATGTTACACTCAAAATTGTCTCAGCAATCTCGAATATAGATAGAAATAAATATTTCGACCATTAATTAATTAATCGTTTTCAATCTGGTGCCGTCGTCTTAGTAATATTTTATTTGAAGTTTCAGCAGCTAAATTGTGCGAGCAGTGTACTGATTTAGTACAGGAAACCTGCCGAGTAAGACACGAAAGTGAATCAGCAACCAACGAATATTTTCCAAGAAGACGATTTTAATAATGATTGAATTGATTGAATGTTGTCGAACACGGGTAGTAGAGGTAGGGAACAACGGACTTGGAGCAGCCCAAACTGGGGGTACCTCCACCTTACAGAAGACCAAAGTCAAATAACACTACAATTTTGTAGTGTTGTGTTTCTGTTAATGAGTAAGATCGCCAAAGCTCCACGGGTTAGGTAAGGGGACTAGTGTTGGCAGCGAGCGAGTGTCTCGTCAGTGATGCAAGCGTCTATAGGCTACGGTAGCTGCTTACTACCAGGCAGGCCGTATGCTTGTCTGCTAACCACTTAACATAAAAAATCGGGAGTGGTCTCCCCTTGACTTTCTCGTATACCTGAAACGACTCAAAATTTGATAGAAACCCTATATTTTGACGTCATACATGCATGTTAAATTTTGGTCACCCATCCGAGTACCGACCGCGCACTTGGTGGCTTAACTTTCGTGATCGACCACTCAAAAGTTGCTAGAAACCTTATACTTTCGTTAGATGTCATTCATGCATGTCCAATTTGGTTGCAATAAGTTAAAGCATACTCGAGTTATCGTGCTAACGCACAGACACATACACAGACGCACACACAGACATAATTCCAAAAATGGTATTTTGGACTCAGGGAGGTCCAAAACGTGTAAATCCGTCAAAATCTCGAGGTCAAATTTTTTAACAATTACAAGACTTCCTCTATACTATGTATACGAGAAAGTAAAAACACTAAGGTTAAGATTTTTTACACAGCTAAATGTTAGCCGCACTTTTATGCAGATGGATTTTCTTGAGATAGAATTATCTGTAGCTCATACTCACAAAGTACAAAGTAGCTCTAATTTCGAAATGGAAACCAGATCCTACATTCCACTACGCCATCGAACTAAAATATTTTAATATTTTTTTTACTATTCATTCCACATTCAAAAGCAAGCCCAAACGAAATCATATAAAGTTTCAGTTATTTATTTTATTGCGTTTAGAATATTTTATTTGGCAGCGAAATATATTTCAAGCAAGCAGTCATATCTGAGTTAGTTTTCTTTTCAGAATATGGATATAGCAATATCGCTAATCTCATCTCAGCAAGCCTTTCGCTTAAATCATGTTACAGGTCGACGAAAAAGATTTACGCCTTCAGATGTTGTGAGTGACGTAAACATGAAATGTTATCTTTTGGCCAGAATAACAATAAAATTCAAATTCTCAAACTTCATGTCTGGCTCACCCATATTGCCGAAATTTGCAAATTTCAGGGCAAAATTAATCATTTCCTCTTCCCTTTTCTTCCTGTTATGATGATCTAGTGAGCACATATTATTTTTAACAATAATAAAAAAAAAATGTATTTAATATACAAGCTCACTAGATCATCTAGACGCCGTCTTGTAGAGTGCGGTCCGGGTTCGAATCGTGGTAGCGGTAAATATTCGTGTGGCGAAGACGAATATTTTGTTTACGATTCATGGTTGTTTATATATTTATTTCAGTTTATTTATAAAAATATAAAAAAAAATATAATGTATACTTAAAAAATGTTATCTAGTATCCATAACACAAGTTCTTAAAGATATTTACTTTTTACTAGATAAACATTTACCAATATATCAAAATCAATCTTATTCTTTCGAAATTAAAAGAAAGGATTAAAAGGTGTTGTTTCTCCATAAATCTGACACATTACTTCTAACCGACATTTAATCTCGATTCCTTATTAACTTTTTATTTTAAACCTATCACATACATTCTCGCATTTCACAGGAAATCAATTTCAAGTTGATTTCAGGGGAACTCAACATTTTCCGACACAAATAATTTTCGTGTCAAACGCAATGTTGCAACGCAACAATGACGCTGACTGAATCGGGATTGAAGTCTCGTCGGAGTGTATTTCCTTTTGGCGATTTCTTCACAGCTTTGTGTTCGTTTTGGATTACATTTCTAACGGCTTAGTTTTCTTATGACTTGGGTAGAAAAACCTGTTTCAATACTTTCAATTTATGTACTAAAATCTCTGTAACTTCGTGTGTTTAACGTATCGATTGCAAAAGTTAAGCATCTAAGTGTATAAGTGAGTACATGAATGGTTTGCCAATAAGTTAATAGCTTGATTTATTCTGCTAGTCTGTACCAGGTTAAGCACAAAATAAGAAGAAACAAACTTATGAAAACATTAAATTCAAAAATTATACGTTAAAAAGTGCGCTTTTTAAGATCCCAGTAAAAACGTATATCTAACAAACTAGTATATAATGAGAAGTTTTATTTAAATCAATCCAATAACATTATATGGATACTGTACAAAAAGATAAAATGTATTAATGATATACATAGTTAAAGATTGAACTCAATCTATACTAATCTAAACAATCGTAAAATATTGTATTGAAAATGCTCAAAAACTGCTGGACTGATTTTAAAACTTCATTCACCGGTAGAATGCTGCTATTTCATTGAATAAGTGCGCTAGTTACACATAAAGTAACATTTTAATCTCAATTTTGATATTGTGTACATTCTTATTTTCTCCAACTTCTTTACCCTGCCTTTCAATTAATAGACGTATATTACGCATTCTCTTTCAAGTCCTTAAACCGACGCACCCAACGCAACAGGAAATCGTATTACTTTCCACAGCCCCGTTTGAAATTCATTAAAACCTGTTCTTAGTCAAATGTAATAATTTATTTAGGCAACAAAAATCCCCAAAAGTAATATCCATTGAAGCGTATTTAACGTTTAAACGTTGATGTGAAATGAGCTACAGGGACGTACCCCAGTTCATAAATAAATAGTAAAAGGCTTCACTCTTAATACGTAAGAAAATATATAAACTATAGTATGCTATGTGATGTCAGCAGAGTAGAAAAGCATCACCCCATATCCTCCAATGTGGTAATGAGTCATAGACGGCGACTAATGGATTAGCAAAGGGTTATTGATCACCTTATACTCCATCCACCAATTCGCATTGGGCAAGCGAGTCGGACTACTGCCTAAGCCTCCTTCGATAACAAGGTCTTGGGTCCCAGCAGTGTCTCAAATTATAAAGGATGTTATTTTCATGATGATGTGAAGAAATATTCACCCAGAATCTTCGACTACTGAGGGAACAGTTTGCTATCACCAATTTTTGGAACACTACAAAGACGTTAACATTAGTTTTATTGTGACGAGTATTTTAAGACTGATGTCCCTTGACTGCCCTATCATGAGTAGCACAAAATTTACGAATGAAAACCCAGCAAAATTTTATTATGATTAGTGAGATTGTCAATAATATTAATATCATAATAGCTCAAATGCTATTGAAATTTATTTATGCCGTTTATAAACTAAACTATAATAAAGAGGATAGTAAGGCGAGCACGTCTCCATACAAACGGAGAAAACGTGGTATGTATTCGAATGTTTTTAATAAAAAGAAAAAATCTATGCCTACATTTTCCTTTTTCAAAATAAGTTATTTTTAAAAAAGAAACTGAATTTTGAAAAAAGAAAACGGGCAGACATAGTTTTTAAGTATATTAAAAACCATATAAGATATCATAAAGATCGGAATTGAGGCTATGAAAACGTCGTATCCATTTGCGTTATTATGTATGAAGACGGCGCTCGCCGTACTGTCCTCTTAAATCCTCTATCCCTAAATACGTCCCTGGCCTCGGCGAAGAGCGTATTAGCGCATAAATAATTCAGAATATCTTTCGACGCATTATTTCATTTACAGCGTTACCTTTTTGAGTATTTACACAAAAGAAGAGCGAATCAAAAATGATAATTGTATGCTAATCCTGGGATCGCCGGAGCGCCTCGTCCTGACTTTGTTTGACGACTGCATGAGAGATGGGACTTTTAAAATTTCATGTGCAACACGAGACTATTATATAATGCAACTATGTATTGTATGTTAGTTACTTACACTGCGTTCGCTTTTTCAATATTTTTAAATCTATAATATAAAATTTGTGCATGTTTTAATCCTGAGACATTGTTAAAGCTCACCAAATGAGATTCTACTCAAATTTAAAAAATCTCCTGGTAGAAATTAATACACGAAAAATGTTGGTGCCGTGACATTACCGTGCTGGCACAGATGGGTGAAGGAAATGACTATTATGGTAGTAACATACTTATTTATCGTCACATTTGCTAAAATGACATGTTAAGTAGCACTATTATTTTCGTAGAGCTAATTTCTCTTGTATTTTGCAATTGAGATTTACTCCAGGGCTTTATATTACAATTACAAAATTATATAACGCTGATAGCTCCGATGACATTGATGTTAGTTATATTGGTGAAATAGATATGAAATATGGTGAAAAGTAACCCTTGTCCTTTTCCAGAGTACAATCTATCCTATGCCAAAATTTAACAAATAAAGGACATAAAGTTGCTCTTTTTTCATTGCAATTAGGCATATAATGACACTTGTAATTAAACTGTGACTTTTTCAGTATCATTCACAAGTGAGTTATTGGTAATAGATTTTTATTTAAATGTTGAAAAATTTATAAAAAAAGCTCAATAAAATGCTAACTACTAAGGTCAGTTAAATTATTTATTTTATATTATTTTCTTCACAAGTGTGTCGAATAACGTCAATAACGTCGTATGATACATATGTGTATTGATGAATACCGTCCTCGGCTCTCTTAAGACCCTCACCTAATGGCTCGGGTGTCAATGGCGCCTCAGCGGTAATCACCAACATTACACACTTATACCATAATGTACTATAACAGTTATTGCTAAAGAGTTTTTATTATAATTATTACTTATGTGTTCTAGTTAAATTAAAATTGCAAATAACTAAAGATGATATTAGCGAAAAATATACAGCAATATATATTTAGAATGTTATTACTAACATTTTTAAATAATATTAATAAAATAATCTCTGTCGAGATGCGCGTCAAAATCAATCTTGTATATTTTTACAGCACGACTTAGAACAAACAACCCTTTTTCAAAGTCGTATTTTTGTCTGCCAGTACAGATATTTTGCCCCTGTGTAAAGGTACATAAATTTACATAACCCAACCGATTTTGCGCGGGCATCGTCCAAAAAACAAACTATTTCAAGATGACATGATCAAGTATTCCAGTGGCGCGCACTCTTCGTTAGAACGACGAGGCCCAAACCTGAACTGCATATGTTACCTACGCAGTGCTATCGGGGAAAATACTCGCATAGAATGTCAACTTACGAGAAACACTACCACTAAATATTAACAAAATCGAGCGACGTAACAATCTTCATACTATTTTCTTTGTACTTTTTGTTCATAGCGAATCTTCAGATGTTTGCATTGATAGAGTAGGCAAAAACTATTTCAATATTTTTGTGTATGATACTCACCATTAGATGCCGTCCAGTTTGCTCCGTTAAATACAAATAAATAAATATAAATAAATTTAAAAACTTTACATATATCCCCTATGTCTCGGTAAATAAGAGGACCTCTTACCTCCTTTTTTATTTATTTTTTATTTTCCTGGACGGTATGTAATGGTGCACCCGCCACACCAAAGTTAATTTGTACTCAATACGAGTATAAAGAATGACTGTTTCATACGAATATTTCACAGTACAAGATTACCTTCTAGTTTTCTTTGAAATAATTTGACTAAGATTGAATGATATTTTAAATCATATTGGTATATTCCTATTATGTTTGTCTACTCGACTATGTCAACTTTAGTTTGTAATTAATTCACTTAATTAACTTTCACTCAATAAAAAAGAAACTAAAAGAAAACAATTAGCAAGTATCGGTTAAATATTCTAGGCCAAATTTCATGCACTAATATTTAATTAAAGTATCGTCTATTCTATTCTATTCTATTCTTAATTAATGGCATCGCGTCGCATTAAGCGTACGCATTTTGCCAATTTCAAGTGAAAATGTAACTAAAGTAATAAAAACGGTTGATTGAGGTTAAAAATGGAGTCTCTCAACACGTGTTTTTACGACAAGAACTCGGGAGAGACTCCTGAAGTATTGTCTCTTATTGACGTATCAAAGACCTCACATTACAATTGATCTATATCATTAGATAGATTTCGAAAATTATAGTAGGTACTAAAAATTAAAATGAAGAAAAAGAATTATGAAGTTTTATCCAGAACAATGTAATTAAAACATCATGGTCCAGTGTTAAATTCCTAGCTTACAAACATTTGACAATTGAAACCAACGAGAAGCCCAAATTCAAGCTAGTCTTTTTCTATTCTTTGCGAGACAAAGAAAAAATATCAATTTTACTAATTCGAAGATACTGCTTGGTACATGTATAACGTAATCGTACCTCAAGTTTTCTAAACTAAATTCCTATACGCATTGTTTATTTGTTACAAGTTGACGTACGAACCCGTTAAATCGAATTCCCTTTGATTCGCGACAACTCCAACGGAAAACAAAGCAGAAAACTCGTGAGAGATTATTGAATAAGTTGCTCTCCAAATGTTTTTCTCTTGCGAATTTTAGAAGTCTGCTAAACTTTTGATACATTGGGTGTATGCTTCAGAATAAAATATACGTTTTTAAACAAATAAGAATCGTGACAGTGTAAATTATGCAGATAACGTTAAATTTTAAATACTCATAGTTGCAGCGAGAGCACGGCAGAGCATTAATATTATTCTTTATGAAAATATTACATACAATTAAGTTCGAATTGGATTAAAGTCTGAGAATAGGGAAGATGACCCATTAAAAATAATCATAAACAAGTAAATGCGCTAAGAGAGCATACAATCTCATTTGTCTTGTTAATGTAGAATTTCATTTTTAAGCGTATCAAGATAATTTAAAATTCTGACAATTAACTATAAAAAATTATGAGAAAGAAAGAACTCGTGACTTCTTACTGTCATACAAAATCGAAGGAAGAATTATGTTTTGACAGCTCACTAATTACAAGTAATTTAACTGTCTTGACAGAAAATATCCCTATTCTGGTGAAAAGATAACTAACCATGCCTGTCAAATGTAACCATACCGGTTGCCCTTGGTAACAATTACAATAAGGCTAAGATCCAGCTAAAAATCCGCCAGGAGTAATGGCTGTTAATAGAATCAGTAACTTCACCCCTGTTGATTGCCGACCTTGCGTCAAATTTGACCAGGATGATTTCGTTACGGCATGGCCCTAATGCATAACTTCTACATTACCTTTCGCGAAATCAGACACTATCACACCTTTTTCCACTCCGCACTCGTCAAACAAGGGTGCGAAGACCTGACATGTACCTAGACGGTATTCTGAAATCCACACCAAGCACATCCCAGCCGTGGTCTAGTAAAGACACTCCACTATCTTCCTTTACAGACCTTATTAAAAACTCGCTGACGCTATAATGACCACTTGCGGACAAGAAAAATAAAATCTACCCAAATAGAAAATCTCTTGTTTTAAGAAATACTTACAATCTACCGCTATTAGCCAGTCGTATCGGCTTAACATACCTTCACGAAGCAAAATTAGGTTGAAATCTTTTTTAATACCGGAACACCAGCTTAGTTCATTGACGTTACACTTAAATGCTTTAAATTCATCGGTTTTCTGTGTGTATTTTTAATTCGACAACATCGAAGTTACTGTTAAATATAATAAATATCTCAATTACCTTTACATTATCGACTTGATCGCTTAGCAGCTTTTAATTCATTAGAAATTGATCAACTTTTAAAACCAATTAAGTGAGATGCTTAACTTCGGTTGTTAGTGATTATAATAAGTTAAGATTTACTCTTGGTCGAAATTTAAATATTAAGTGAATGAAAAATGTAAGTCGGCTTAAATATAATTATGCGATATTAGCCACGCAATGTAGATTCAGAATTTGATTTAAGCAAATTACTTCAACATAAAACACATTAACGCATAAAATATTTATAAGTTTCTCTATAAATTGCTAGACCAATAGTGAAAAATAGATATTACTGGTTAGATATTTCAGGTGAGATAAAATCAGGAAACGGATTTAGACCTTAAAAACTAAGCTAATTAAATCAAATAAATTCACATTAAACTTTTATTTGATTCAGCAACATAAATTTAATTAAATTAAAAGTTTTAATATAACCTGAAAGTCTTCAATTTAATATCTCTAGGTAATTGAAGAAACAGTTTCAAAAAGTAATATTTTTTTATGCATCTGCTTTAGCAATTGTGATTCTAGAAATCTAGAAATACTTTGGCATTAGCAGTGAATAACATAACAATTAAAGGCACATAAAAATAATTTATAGCTTTAGTTCGCTGTAGTTCTGAAGACCAAAACGGGCATGATTTAGATGACTAGATAAATTTCCAATTATTTTACTTTTAGACGCAGACTTAAAACTGTCGTACGTTTTGTTAAGTCTTTCGGCTCTCCGAACATATTTTTGGATTTTTCTATGAAATTTGCCATTTTTTCCTAAGCGCTAGTTAGGTAATAACTTTTATAATTCTAAATCATATTGTAATGTTAAACTAAATTTCGAAAAAGACCATAATATTCTTCATTTTTGTTATATTTTTTTAATTGACTTATGTTTGCTATCTTAGTGATGGTAATTTGCAGACTAACCTTTTTTCTAAATGCCTATTGTTTAATTAGCCAAGATTTTATAATTATATTATTATTACAGATTTACAAACAAGTTCTGCAATATTAGTAGTTGGATTCGCTTCACAGATTTAATAATACAAGGAGATAGGCCAAGCCGGCGTTTAACTTGTGACAAAGTGTATGCCCAGTGGGCATACATTGCCGCCAGTTCGCCGTCAGCGTCACTTCCTATGAACTTAGCGGCTGTGCTTAACTTGCATTGCTTCGCAGTCCTTATGACGCGCGCAATGAATAGTGTGTATTACGGCATGCTCAACTAGTACCATGTTATGTAGCCGGTGATCGCTACACTCGGTCTTCCTATTAACTCGGCGATTCAACTGATCTCCTTAGATTGATATATCTGTGATTCGCTTCAAAATTGGAAAATTCGTATGGAAATGCCTTTTCTTTGGAAACCTTCACACAATACGATATTTTCAAAGTTAAAAATAGTATGTTAATATCAAATCATTTCCATTTATCATAATCACAGAAATTAATAATAGTTATATGAAACTAACATTTCAAGCAAAGATAAATTGCAATTTCTAATAATTACCGTGACATCGGAGTCTGATTAAATCTAACTTCTAACTGCGGACTATAATTGGATTAGTCTGCAATCAGATTAAGACTTTAATATTATTTACCGCACATTTCTATTCTAGTTCTATGGGATTGAATATTTTAGTGGTATTAAGAAAACATACGAATCCACTTCAAGTCGCTGTCACATAAATAAATGCGTTAGGGTTTTTAACACTTCAATCTTTCCACCATCTCCCTCCTCATCGTCCTCCAGATATCAACCAGGTTATTCATCATCAGCCTACGCCAGAGTCCTCGAATACTTCGGTCACATTGCCAGAAGAAGCGTAGATAACGTAGGTAACTGGTATAATTGAAAGGAAGAGACCGTGGGGCTGCAGCCCGATGAGTTTGTGAGACCATATACTCTGCATAGATTATAAAATGTCATATAATACATTATGAAATAATATATTGTAATATTATATAATATATCTATATATATAAAAATGAATATGACTGACTGCCTGATTGACTGCTGGGTCTAGAGATTCGAAATTTGGCACGTAGGTTCCTTATGAGGTCTAGGGGTGCACTAAGAAAGGATTTTTGGAAATTCACAAGAGGTGTGGAAGGAAGTGGTGAAAAGGGGGTGAAAAGTTTGTATGGAAATCCGCCAGTTTTGAAGCTAGATCGATAAAAATTGGTATTGAGCTACTTAGTTAGAAATTAAGAATTACGTATTTCAGTATTTTTGAAAATTCAATCCCTAAGGGGTAAAATAAGGGATGGAAGTTTATATGGATATCCGTTATTTTTTAAAGTAAAATCCATGAAAATCGGTATATGGCGCTTGGGTTAGAAGAAATAATAACAAAATTTAAATGCTGCCCGAAGTAACTATTCTACGCGAACCAAGTCGCGGGCATAAACAAGTTTAGATATAATTAAATAAGATTCATTGCAACGCCTTAATACAAGGCGTCACATGTACTTAGCGTTAGGATTGTCAACTTATATGCTCATGTGACATGCAACAAAGAATTTTGAATTTGAATTTAAGGTCTAGTTTGAAGAGACGCAGAAATATCGCAGAAATAATAATACCAAAGAGATTTATCACGACCCTCATCACTGAAAAACACGAAGCGAGGAGGCTTCTTCTTAACCGACTACGGGAAGCCAAAAGTATTATAATTTTAGCAGTCTATGTGTTATGTATGTATATTTGTATTTATGTATGTTCCTCTGTAGCGCTTGTTATTCATCGGATTTTGATGAAAATGGTGTCAATCGATTCTTTATTATATAACAGATCACATAGGCTACATTTTAACAATAGCAGGAATCAATTTTACCTCGTAAACTCCGATTTAAATGGATTTCATTCCTTTCTTTTTCCCGTCGTCACTTTCCAGTATATAAAACTTTTCGCTTGTTGTTAAGTGTCATTAAAATAATTATTTGTATCGCTTCCTATAGCTACTTTCTTTCTTACAATACTTTTATGGGCCTTTCGATATCGAAATCCCTTTTTGACTTTTTTACTACAAGATACCAATACTACAATATTATTGTACTCCAACGTTTAATGATAACATTGCCAGCTTTTTAATGATTGAGGGATCCGGGAAAAGTTCGACGCATTGGTCTCTACTGCCAGATGTGGTTTTATTTGTAACCAAATGTTACTTAAAGCTCTGCTCAACTCTCTAGGGATTATGAGCGTGTTAGTATGTATGTATGTATCATTATAGCTCCTTCGTTAGCTAGATCAATCACTCAGTAAATGCCTAAGGATTTGCCTTAGTTGAGAAAAAGGGTATAACTGGAAAACAAAGTTAGAGGACCTAATAAGAGTATGAGAAAATAGTAAAAAAACACCTCAAAACCGTCTGAATAGTCGACGCGACTCACGAGCATCAAATATAGCGAATGCATTACCGAAATTCTATGGGAATAAATTTTTAATGACCCGTCTAGACCGACTGGTTGCGGGCGATTTTTGCCTCACCAATACTAAGTTTTCCACTTCTGGATTCATAGATGGCAAACCTTTTATAGATGTTCGAGTTCACTTGCTCAGCAAATTCATTCCTCTTGTTTAGAGTCAATCACATTCCGACTTAATAAAGTTGAGAATAAAATACGGCAAGCGCGAGTTGGCTTCTACAGAGCAGAAATTTAGTAAGACATTTTACAGGGCATTTGATGGAATTGTTCAATATTTTTTATTTGCTAAAAGAAAACAATCACGTCTAACAAATAAACAACTAACATTATCGTAAGTGTCCACTGCAACTAGCCAATAAAGGGGCGTTTGTGCTCTTTTATTCCTGAACGCTATGCCTAATATTGAGCTTTTGAAACCACTGTCACCGATACATTCTAACACAACAAAAGATTAATCACTCGACACGCATGGAAAAGTCGGTAAGTTTACTCGCGATTCTAATCGATTACTTACAAGCAAGAAATTTATTTATATTGTGTTCTTCTGTAAGACGAAGGTTCCTCAAAAGAGAGCTCAGCATTTTCTATCTGTTCTATGAAAATGAAAAACGGCCAGTTACAAATATTATCTTTAACTCCCAATGAAATACTACCCATATCTAGTTGATTGCTATGAGAATAATGCAAGGTTTTACAATCATAACGAATATACTTGTATATTCTTTATTGTGTATAGAAAACAAGGTAACAATATAACAGATCTCATTGTTAAAGTACAAAAGTACCACTTGATTCTACCTTTTCAGGCGTATACACATATAACACACAAGTTCTTTTTTCTAAGTATAGTTATTCCACGTAACACTGCTTATGTTCTATCCTTTATACTATAAAAACATTTTTAATAAGCCATTCCTTAACAGTTTTCTTGAATTTACAAAATTTTGAATCTTTGAAATGGTCTGGTAACTTATTATAGATTTTAATAAACATAATAAAAGTATTATTATATAATATACAATTGTTAATCTTGTTCATGGTCGATACAGTTTATTGACATTATGTATTATATTTTGATTAATTTTCTTGCAATGATGATTTGATGATTCAAGATACTATTTAATAAACATCAAGTTTAGAAGATGGTTTCAAACTTATGTAAACTTCAAGACTTCAAGCATCTAATATAGAAATAAACTGAGTAGATATAATTTAAATTTTTAAAGGTTATTCATATCACCTTCCATTTATTACCCACGGTCCAGCAATGAAGGTCCCAAATACGAAAAATAAAAACTATAATGAGGCAACTTTATCTTGCAAATATTTGCTCCCGTCGAACAGAGGCGAAATAATGACTTTGCGTTTTACTACGTACAACTTTCCACAGAGTTACGGCGAACCGACTAATGCTCTGTTAGGATTTTATTATTTCGTTATTTACACGCGTTTTATTGCTTTGTATTAAATGAGAAATTCGTCTGGACCAAAATAGAAGGGATCTACCACTGTAATACAACAAAAGCGGTATTGTATTTTATGGACTACCTAAAACTGGGAATATTATTTATTGTTGCTCCCAGACGTATTCAGTAGCTATTATCGGGGATGCTAAAGTCTTAACAAACGTAAGTAGCATATTCTTGGACGTAAAATGACTTATTTGCTATATCGAATTATTTTCGTCTCGAAATCTATATGTGATTGAAGTTAAACATATTCTGATGAATAGGTAATTCTCAGATTGATAATAATAATAATGATAAGGGTCTGGGAGGTCCGTCATCTGGTATTAATTCACAAAAATTTATAGTCAAAAATAAAATATTCGTAAATTGGAAGTTCTGAATATAAGTAGTTAATTATAATGCCAATTATTTTCATGGCTAAAGTACACCATTACAAATGCAAACTGTCTTATGTAACTTTCGAATAAGATTCAATGGTCATGCCTCAGAGCAAGTTTCGATTTCCATCTTCAATTCTACCTAACTTCTAAGAGTACCTTACCAACGAAATACGACTAAGAATTTTATTTCAAACACTTTCAATAGTACACGGATTCGAAACGCAGGGTGTTTTACGCTAAACTAAGGCTTGGAATTCGTAAACTAAAAACTTTCATCTTGGTTGGTACCGAATAGGTCACAAAAAACTTATAGTCATGAGCAGCGTAGTATATTTCTCTCAACAGATAAAATATAGGTGGGCGGAATAAAATAAGAATAACAGCGTAGAGTGGCCTATGAAACCTACACTGAAGGGTGTAACAAATTATATTATTTATTATTGTAAACAAAATAAATAAAATAAAACAAATTGATCAAAACATTATCATCAACATTCATGAGTTGACTACAGAGATCTCTTTTAGAGTTATGTCTGCCTTGTAAACTGTGTACGTATTCTATACGATATTTCTTAATTATTGTCCAAAGAAACATTATAATTTTTTTTAGTATTTCATAACAAAAAATGTCTTCAAAACGTTATCGTTCAATGTAGCTCACTCGATGTGCACGGACACAAACGAACGGGGCCGCCGTCTAACAAAAACATCACGGTTTTGCGAGTTGCGTGCTAGTTGAGCGCTTTACATTGCGCGTTACAATTTGCAATTTTTTTTAACACCAAAAAATAAAAATCATTTCCCATCAATAATTTTTTTGAAATATGTCTTATTTTGATGTATAGAATACATGGTTCTCGTTTGACTGTTCATGTCTTTTACACCCAGTATATTTTTTCTTTCTAAACGCAGAAATTTCTTTGACTTTCACATACAAACAATAGTTAATAACCTCGAAGGGCGATAATAAGTTAAATCCAACCGAAACTATCCCAAATTTAATAACAAACGTCCAGCGGAGCCCATGCAAACTTTCTTAACAACACAACGTTGACTTAAGTTCGTTGTCATGTCGCAATCAATCTGCGCAAATGGCCCAGCTTATAAAGTTAGAGCCCCTTTTGAACCCAGCAGGTCACTTCCTGCACACTTAATTATAATAATTGGCCTAAGGATCCCAAACAAAGAGGAATAGCTGTTTTAAGTTCTGAACTTAGAACAAGGCGAGTTATTAAGCGACTTTTAATGAGTGTTTCACACATATTGTAAAATATTGCCCTGGTGGTTGACAAATGTTTAATGGAAAGTGAGAAGTCTCATAATATATTTATTTATTATCTGCGAGTTGTGCGCTTAAGGGCCGGCGGCCAGTGATGACACGGCACGGCACGCAAAAGATTTTTTCGTGAAAAATTGATTTTCGATCTTATTTAAATTAAAGCAGCATCGAAATTAATTTATTTTAAAATCAGTAGGACGAGCTACCGCGGCGTGCCACGGTATGTCGTGGCGCTTTTGACGTGACAACGTCTTATAATTCGATAGAGCCGGCTGCACGCACGAAAAAACATGACGTCATGCGGCGTTACCTCGCTCTGAATCTAATTCTCTAATTTGAATTTGGAATTATGTTCTTTAAAATTTAAACTTTCAATGATACCAAAACCAGCCAGATACAAATAGTATAGCCAAAGAGATTTTATTACAAGTTTATTCATACTATAATGCGAAATCTATTAAACAAATGAAATTAAATTTTTCTTTTGAAAAATGCTACCATTCCATCAGTATTTTCTTAAGACGTTGTCACGTTCAACTATCGTCAGTAAACCGACTTTACAGACAACCAATTTTTTTTCATTAACATTTAGGTTCGTATTATAGAATGAGTCCTCCTCTATCGCTTTGTGTTTAAAAGAAAGTGACAAACAATTCTCAAGACATGTTATACACAAAGCCAATATTTGATAATGGATTCAGCTATGTAATATGGTAGTAATGCAAAATAGTGACAAGTTGCCAGCCAATAAATCGAGGCACATCGGCCAGTGATTGGATAATGGACGTTTCTTCATTCCCCGTCCCGATACTGACACCGATATCGGCATTGGTAGAGTGCTATAAAATTGTATGGTACACTGTCTCATTGGCACGACATGCCGGCCCTGGCATTTCATAGAATTATGCGTCCACCAATGTCGTGTCGGTGGCGGTGCAGGGCGGGGGCCGACCAGTGAAGAAACATCCGATAGCATTTTGTATTTAAATCATCAGCCTATGTACTCCTTACTGCTGGAACTTCCTTCTTTGTAGAGACTCGTTAACAAACGTGGTAAAGAGGTTTTTCCACTGAAACCAGATCCATAGATCTGTGATTCGAGTACGGTTTGGTTGCAGGTAAGACTTGTCTTATATCCGCCTTGACAGCTTCATCATCTTAACATAGTCTTGCCTCTATAATAATAGTGCTAACAGAAATATTATGTTCCGATGGTTAATTCTATAATGAAGGGCCAAAGGAAAGTATTTCCACCGGGGAAGGTGTTGTATGCCCGGGGACCACTGTCCAACTGTCTTTTTTTTGGAATTCTATTGCAGAGTGTCTCTGATGAAATTTTCTGCGTCACCGGGTTTTTAAGAAGGCGAAGACCTTGGGGGGGTCCTCAAGCCTGTAGGTCGAACGTTCCTAGGGGATTACTGGGCGACCGAGCATCTCCCTCCTGGGGAGTCTCTCGACCGCGAAGCGTCCCTAGGGCGTCCGTGTCGGAAGGGTGACCAACTGTCTTTAGCTGGAACTTGCATATATATCCAGCTTCTTTGGAAACTTCGTTAGCGCGATTCAGGTTCCCATACTATTTGTCGCCCTTGTATGAGTATTGTAGGATAGCACTATCTTAGAGGAGACAGCCGAGCTACTTGGCCGTCATAATATGATAGCCAAGATTACTAGACATGTTCAACACTAGATCTATAGCAAATTAAGTCGTTCAAAGAACACGTTACACATATTTAAACAAACAAAATTAACCCCGCTCTCAATTCATTAAAGTTTACAATTAGAAAAGCAATTGCTATGTAAACTAATTACCTGTTCCTGATACGCCCTTCATTTCTGCTACGTAACTTAATTACTTATACTGACAGACGAGTGCTACAAGCATCACCAGTGTAATTAGAACCGCTAAACTCTTCTCGTCTAGTTATCTGACAAAACTTCGAACTAAACAACACGGGTCAGGTTACATTTGCTAGTACGCTGCTCGCTATTACTTATTTGAGAATGTAGATTAGCTATTGCCTCTTGTAACTGAATCTAAAGTCAATTTATTGTGGGTGAAATAGTTGGAATTTATATATGGTATTTGAGTAAGATACGTAAGCTCATTGTACAGTGTGACATGTACGGAAGCGGAAATATTTTTGTGAATCTTGCGAATAAAATTATATTTTCTGTGTCGGCACTTCTAAATTACACGCATTCAATCTTAAAGACAGCTTTCAAATTTTATAGCATACCAGCTGTCCCGGCCACGCGTTGCTGTGGTAATTTCAAACTACATACTATCCTATAACATTGAATTTGCAGTAAAAAAAATCGAGAGTGGCCTCCCCTTGACTTTCTCGTATACCGGAAACAACTCAAAGGTTGATAGAAACCTTATGTTTTGATGTCATACATGCATTTTAAATTTTGGTCACCCATCCAAGTTGGGTTGGTAGCTTAACTTTCGTGAGTTAAGCACCCATGGTTGCTTAACTTTCGTGATCGTTGGCTCAAAAGTTGTTAGTAACCTTATTTTTTGATGTGATACACGCATGTTAATTTTGGTTGCAATAAGTTAAAGCGTGCTCGAGTTATCGTGCTAACGCACAGACACATACACAGGCACACGGACACACAGACACACAGACATACAGACACACAGACACACACACACACACACACACACACGCATAATTCCAAAAAAAAAATTTTTGGACTCAGGGAAGTCCAAAACGTGTAGTTCCGTCAAAATCTCGAGGTCGATTTTTTTACGATTACGAGACTTCCTCTATACTACGTATACGAGAAAGTAAAAATGAGAAACTACTTATCAAGATAAAAACTATCATAACTCACAAGTTGGAACAAAACACACATTTAAAGCTTCACTTTTAATTTTCAGCTTCACTAATGATATCGATAGGTAGTGAAATCGAACACTCTTTCCAAAAGAGTCGCTCCCCTCCCAATTATATATCTATGTTTTAAAATAAGATCGGTATACAGTTTTTATACCGAGGAAAGTAGAGAGTTGTGTCTGAGAATATGTTGATATTTTGCCGGTAAACTTTTAATGTATGCCCGTTTCCCAGTGAATGCAGTGGGCGTTAGGAGGCGGTTGGGGAGGGTGGTGAAACTTGCTCCGTCGATTCCAGAAGCTTGAAGAACTAATTTAACTGCGTCCCCTAACTGGTAGTACTTCAATAAATTCTAAACTGGTATAATAATATTTTGTGTAGTCTTTTCTTACTTTGTGAAAAATGTATTTGGCAAATACGTAGGATTAGTTTTCTTTAAGTAAAACTTCGTTCTTTGTTTATTACAAATCGGTTACGTTTCTTAAAATTTTCTTTTTAACATGGAATTATTATTTTCTTTTTTTTATAAAAAGGCCAAGCAAATTACTCCACTCCACCTGATAGTAAGCAGAAGTGGAGTCTAAATTTTGACATATAGCGACAGCTAGAGCGATAAACCGCCTTGCCAACCTGCAAGAGAACACTAGTGCTGACAGTGAATTCCATTATATGATTGTGCGACAAAGAAACAAATGGACATATTTCATAGTTCGCGTTGGAATGGTAGTTACATTTTGTCGGTGAGACCTTAAACCAGCATTTATAGTCCTTAAAAGGAAAGAAGATGGTGGGATTAGGAAATTAAACTCTTCAGAGCACTCGCTCTGGTACAGACGCTTATATTATAATACAGGAAGATTTTTTAATTGCTACCCAAATTTTTTTATTTTATTCAATCTATCAAACTGAACAATTTTCTGCAGTTACTCTCGTAATAAAAAATATTCAGTTTGATGTTTTAAACGACTTTTAAAAAAAAATTGGGCATTGATTAAAAAAATAATAAATCAAACGACGTTGAACCGATTGATTCTGCACCTATGTCTCATAACATACCTAATGGTGAAAAACAATCATACGGTATCCATAAAGTAAGCAATTCCTTACTCCCTTTGGCCTATTTGACCCTATCTACGGGAAGCTAGCCCTACAAAATTGAGAAAAAAAAGGGCCCGCCACTTCTTAAAAAATATTCGGTGACGCTATAAAAATCATCTGCAATAGTCAATAAAAAGCAACGGTAGGTACATAAGTACCAACAATTTTAGGCGGCAATAATAAGCCGCTGCTTTCCACCATAACCCTATTAACCATTAACCTCAAAGTTAACACCCGTCATAAGCATTGAAATCAAAATGTTCACGGCCTCTGAAATGATATCCCGGTCCTTGACAAGGTAGACCCCTAATTAGACGGGTGACTTCGCGCAATGCATGCTAACGGCTGACATTTGCATTTGTTCAGTCAGCCTTATAAGGGGTGCGGTACACTTGGACTGCCAAACGCGCGGTTGCGTTTCACAATGAGCACTTTCGGAAATTTACCATTTAGAACTAACTCGACAGTGCTCGTATATTTGATGATAAATTATTTGAAATTTATTCATAATTTAAAACCTCTAGGGTTTTAAATTGCGAAAATTAATCTAAATCAAGATTATCATCACTGAGTCGTGAAATTCTCCCACCAAGTATTGACTTAATAGCTCACGCAAATTTTGGATTGACTTTGACTTTTTTTTTATCTTAAATAGATAAGTTACCTCTTTATATTTATTATACGCAATAAAGAATTTGTAAGTCGTGCCAGATATTTGATTGTGTTTGATTGATTTCATTTAAATGGATATTTAGGGATATTTATCCAACCTACACTTGACTTATGATCCTCGTTAGTTATAAAATTATGTAAAAAATAATTACTCGATGTTAGTGGAACAGGCTCTAAAACACTAATCACTGATCACATTAAATATTTAAATAAGATTAGTTCTCTCCGTAGTGCAAACACAGAACTATCGATAAACGGAATATGACAATAAAATTTGAAATAATCGACAAAAATCTATTTAATTTACAGATATTCATAAAGAGAGAAAAGGATAGACGCGTTTGTTGGTCGATATAATGTCCATTGACAACTTCATCCTTGCAATGCTGATTTGGGATTTGATAGAAATATGGTCCGCACCAACATCGCGTTCACTCAACCGGTGTGAACGGTACATTATTATGGCTCGTGAAACGCAGGGCAACTGTCAAAATCACCACGTGATCATTACATCGGGGAATGAGTCAGAAAATGAGCGCACGGATAATTGGACTCTGGAATGAATTTGTGACTCGTAACGTGATATTTTGATGAACGTCGGATGACGGTGTGTTCCTGCTATATACTAACAATGTAATTCATAATTCGCGGAGTGAATTGCGTTCTACTGCTTTATAGGGAATGTAATTGGCTGTTTGTATTTCAACGAAATATTTAGCTCAGAGATGCAGGTAGTTTGTTACATTTCAGGTACTATTGAAAAGAAGGCATTCGATGGCGCCGCAGTCCTACGTTGTTTGTAATGATCACGAAAGCTAAGCTAAAGTGCGCGGTCGGTATTCGGATGGGTGATCGCAAATTTTTTAACTCGATTTTCCATGTGCTTCGCAAGGCAGGTTAGCTGGTGGTCCTGGGTGCTGTGGAAAGATAGCAGTCGTTCCCAAGAAAGGTTGGTGTCAGGGAGACGGCCAGCCATAAATTCAAAAACCTATAGCAGTATATCGATAGGAAAGTATACTGTACCTACACCAAATAAATTGAGAGCAGGGTAGGAGTAAAAAGAGGTACGACTACAAAAAATATCAATTTCAAAGATAATTATGTACGTTTAATTTTTTCTATTCTAACAAGACTTTTATGCATGCAAAGACATGCCACTCCTATCATGACCTAATGAACAAAGTAACAAAGCTGTATTACAAAACAATTAACTAAAAAGTATATCATTATCGCCGCATCTGGTAATGGTAATTATTGAATTTCAACAAGATATGTATTATTTTATTCTTATTTAATTTCAGGACTTCTGTATATGTATATGCCACTCCTATCATGACCTAATGAACAAAGTAACAAATATGTATTATAAAACTATTACCTAAAAAGTATATCATTCTCGCCGCATCTGGCAATGGTAGCTAGAATGTTTATAGGCAGCGTCATCTACACGATTTAATTGTAAATTAATAAAATAACAGCTATGTGTTGTGTTGATGTTAATTTTGCACCATTCAGTATCAGAAAGGAAAGAGGGTTGTTCTAGTGGCGTTATGCGTTGGGTCATTTTCCCCGTGAAATTAAAGAAATATATCCAAGAAATTCATCCTTTACGCTTGTAAATTTCTTAAAAATTTCTTAGATGTATTTCTTTCTACTATAGAACCTACGATTAAGGTACTAGATTAAGTAGCAATGTTTTCGTGAATGAAGAGTTACGAATATACTACGCCGTAATTCCCCTCAGTGAAGTCAATTGCACGCTTCTTAGAGCTGGGTTATCTAAAACAACATAGAATTTGAAATAACGACGTACCCCCACATGGAATTTTCAACGTTCCGTATAAAATATACAAAGAAACTATCATACATTCGATAAACAGGAAGAGAGTCGTTTCCTCGCAAGAACAGGACTCGGCGGGTGGTTTAATATCCCACAGGAATAAACTGCAATTTCAGACACCGAGCTATGCAAACAAAAATATTATAAACAGGCTATAATAATAAAGATGCCTTAGCGCAGTCCCCGCCATAGTATAAGTGTGTAGCAAGTATAATAAGTTGGTGATTAAAAACATTTTACACATACACAAAATACATTTTTTTTTAAATCAGATAATACATTGAAAACAATCGACTGCCCAGGTCGGAAATGGAATCCAGCATCTTCCGCAATCAGGCGGCTGCGTCAACCTTTACGCTACCGGGACTTTGCTTTCGCCGTCGAAATTTGTCAGTGCTTGGCACGATAAAAACATAAGTACCCGAGCACTGACAAATGTCGACGGCGAAAGCAGTGACCCGGTAGCGTAATGTTTGATGCAGCCGCCCAGATTGGATTCCCGCCCTTGACAGTCGACTTTTTTCACTGTATTTTCTAATTTTAAAAACATTTACGGAAGCTCGAAAATGAAACGCCTCGTTTTTTACTATGAACGCTACGGAACGGAACTTTTTCATAGAAAAAAGAAGCGATACTGATACTCACTGAGATACGAGTTGATGGTGTAAAGGAGTTTCGTCAAGGTTGCACGGGAGAAGGCACACTGTTTATATTTTTGTCTAAATGCTCAAGCACCACTTTGCAGTAAATAGCGCTATAACAATTTAAAGCCAAAGTTTGGTTTTGAGAGTTACAAGTACAGGCTGCTTTTTCATAATGCTTATTACTTTAGTTTTAATAGAAAATTAGTTTCAGTCTAGGCTTGAATAAATACAGTTCCATTTACCCAATACTCTAAGTTGTAATAGGTATTTTCTTCTTTAAATATCTAGATTATAATTTCAATGTAAGATTTCTCTGCTTTAAAGTTAATGATTATACCTGATGTTGAAAACTAATTTATTTTTTGCCTACACGTTAAAATAAAACTTGGTTATTAATGTAAGAAAAGTTCGCTTTCAATGAATTACGTGTCAAAATCTTAGATTATTGTTTACTTTGTAAACTTTTTGTTGGCCTTCATCTCATCTAATAGTAAGTAATTTATTTGTTTATTTACATTAATTATCAACTTAAATTAAAAACAAATAACATAATAATAAAAGTTACAAATAACAAAAAAAAAATCGTAATGTATGTCTGTCAAAAAATCTTAATGTAATAAGTGAAGTTTAATTAAGAATACTGACTATTACCTACTAGTCATAAGAGTTTACAATGGTGTTAACATTATTATTGTGCTCCAAGAATTAATTATATCATTAATTCTCAGTGATTGAATTTTCCATTTGATGTTCGCCTCCACTTTTGGGCTCCTCTCTCACCATAAAGAGAGAGTTCAAGAGTCCGGTTGAAAACTATACTCCAAATAAAATAAACTGAATGTTTATGGGAACTATTAAGTCATTATTTACATAACTTTCAAACTTTTTGCCTTGTGATGCCGGAAGAGTAGAATAGCATCACCCCATATCCTTCAATGGATGTCGTATAAGGCGACTAATGGATCAGAAAAGGAGTATTGATCACCTTATATTCTGTCCACCAATCCGCATTAGGCAAGCGTGGTGTACTACTGCCTAAACCTCCATCGATGACAAGGAGAGGCCTTGTGTCCCAGCAGTGGTTAGAATTATAAAATCTTTACTACTTATATTGTAAATTTGTAAAGGTATTTAGATTTTTTACATAACTACCTGTAAAATGTAATTATTTGATTGCACTTAGGTTTAACAAATAGGAGACTTTTTATAACGGCCAAGCGTTATTTACACTCAAGCGAACGTGAGTGTGCAAAAATTTTAAAAATATAAATCTATGGAATAAATATTGCGTTTGCAAATGCGTAAATATTGTTCTAACTAGAAAAAAAAGACACATGAAAAAATCGACCTTCCCGCCTAGGACAGGTAGATTTTTTTCAAGTGTTTTTTTTTCTGGTTTGGAATACAAATCTATCTTAGTCTTAATAATAGTCTCGAGTACAGAAATTGATAACTTTATAACAAATTGATAACTTTTATCGACCGTAAAAGAAATACATAGATAGATACAATATTTTTATAACGCATGTAAGAGCGATGGCGCACATGTTTTAAACGCGCTGACGACGACGCACGTTTTAGATACGCGCCTTTGCGGTGCCGTAGATGCTGATTGTTACGTTTGAATTCATACTGATCATCATCATCATCAACGGCTCATTTAATATCCCCACCGAGGGGCTCGATCCTACCCCACAATAGGGGCGATTAGGCTTTTAGTCGACCACGCTGACCAAGTGCGGGTTGGTCGACTTCACACACAACCACAGAATCTTTTCATTGGTGTGTGCAGGTTTCATCGCGATGTTTTCCTTCACCGTAAAAGCGTGGATTAAACGTACATATGAATTCAAAATTTGAAAACACATTGGTACGTGGCGGGGTACGAACCGGTACCTCCCGGGTGGAAGACAACGCCCTTACGCACTAAGCCACCGACGCTTCTCGAACTGAACGAATTGATGATACAAACGCGCATTTGAAGCGCGTATACGCGCGTAGTCGGCGAGTTTAAAGTACGCCGTGTACTAACGCTGTAAGTCATGACTTTTTTTGTAGATATAACTTCATGCACATTACCTTTGTACACGTCAGTCGGTACTGATCGTGCACTTTCGCACTGACCAGAGGCAATGTGCACATAGGTACATCTATCTAGACACAGTCACCCGTTTTCGTAGTTATATCTCAGATCAATTAAACCCAGATTATATAAATACTCTACCTACATAACTGTGCTTTTTCACACATAGAAAGATTAATAAATTTTCTTAACTGCAACTCGGTTTAATTTCACATATGTCGAGACGTTAACCCCTAAATGATATTGATGGATCGTGAGGGCTAAATCCTTCGGGAGTCTGCGCTAACTTCCAGCCATCTATTTATCACTGGAGAGTAATTAATAGTCTTTTACAACTTGACTAAGAGTTACGTCTTCATTTAAAGGAAAACAAAATGTCTTGTATAGCTCGCAGTGCCAATACGTACAAAATTACTCGATTAAATACAGCTAAAGCCAGGTCCAGATATGTATCATTTGCCCGATCCGATCAGCGTATCCGTATCGCCGACGCGTATCATGAGCGTATCTTGATACGCCGTTATGATACGGCCCATGTCATGTCGGTTTCATACGGTTGTCATACGGAGCAAATCGAGGGGTACACAACTTGATACGGGGCTTGATACGTGATACGCTGATACGGATAGGCTGACAGGATCGGGAAAATGATCATATCTGGACCCGGCTTAAGAAACTAATTGTGTTTAACGAGTTGAGTGTAACATCTGTCCTGTTTTTATGTTAAGAGGTTAGCAGACAAGCATATGGCCTGACTGGTGGTAAGCAGCTACCATATACAGGGTGAATTTTCAAGTGGGCCTTCAGGGCCAAATCCTAAACTATAAGGAATATCGAAAAGTGCTCAAAGGAGTCGCTAGCCCGATTTTGATGAAAACAAAAACTGTCATTTGACATACCCCTAAATGTAAAAAGGACAAAAGTGGCAGATTATCTTTTTAGAGGAATTAAAGTAATTATAAATACACAACAATAATTAAGTTTAAGTCAAATTTTGAAATGAAAGTATGTTTTTAAGCAATTTTATCAAAAAACCAACAACTTCTGGAATGATTGTAACATTTTAATCTATATGTATCAAGTTAAAATGGCTTTTATAATTACCACGATTATTTAATTATAACAAAATCACAATATATTTTGTATTAATTAAACATAAATTAAACAAGGTAAAAGAAATTACTAAACTTGACAAGAAAATCTGTTTCTATTCATTGTTTCTCGACAAATACTAATTCCTGTTTCATCAATATCTCCTAAATTTAAATAGTATTTTGACGACCACAAGGAGACAAATCACAACTCAAATTATCAGGCACATCATACATGGGTCCTGAAACTCCAAATTTAAACTCAAATATGGAGTTTTTCGTCTGCGTTTAGAACTACACATTTCTTAATATGAGACATTCTGCACAAAACAAATATTAATGTTAGGTTGGTAATGATAAACTCATTACTTTCAACTATCATGAAACACTGCTTTTATAAAAGTTAAATTGCTAATGTATTGTAAATAACATTTAGTCACCCTTTGTTTCTATAAGTTTGAAGATTAATTGGGTCAGAAATAAAAATATTCATTATATAAGGAAGCAACTCTTAAACAAAGTACCAAACCTGAGCCACAAAGATAAAACTTTCAACAAAAGCACCCAATACGAATCCTCTTAACGGATTAAAATTAACAAATTAGACATATGCCTAATAAAACACTCTTGAACGCGAGCAATCCCATGTTTATTAAGAACAGGAGGGTTCATTATGGCTCGCAATACAACCGAAAGTATTATAAAAACCCTTTTGTGAGGAACCCTTACTTCAAGCAACCGCTGCTCTTTTGTGCTCTGAGAGGATGTTCGCATTATGCCGTCTAAAACATGCGGAACCCAGCAAAACCAGATACTCCTTCAAACAATGCATGTTTTGATAATATAACGCTTTCTGATGAGGGTTGGGCACAACTGAGCACTTTTAAAGCCCGTGTTTCGAAACTTTTATTTTTGTAGCTTTTTGAGAATGTTCCTTTGAAATGATATTGCATGAATGAGTATCAAAAGAAGTGAGCAATATAATGACGAGACTTTCCTTCTTGCACAAATATGCAATAAATACTCTATGCTAAATCAAATTCTTTTTCTCTGTTTGATTAAAAAAAACGTTAGTGATAACACTGCTTAAGTTGATTTGTAATATTGTTCACTTTCCATAATTTCATTAAATAAAAAAAATCAATAAAAGATACCTTTATTATAAGTAATTAATTTTCAATTCTCCAACACCAAAAGACCTCTTTTGCTTCCTAAAAACACGAAGGGAAAACGCTTTTTTCTGCGAGCTGTGAACAAGACTATAACGTTTAATTTAAATGATTTTAGTATTCTTACTTTTAATTTTCAATAATTATTTTTAAGGTAATAAACATGTATTAAAGTATTGCCTTCTTTTTGTCACCTATAACAATTTTCTTGCTGGAGGGGTGAAAGGTCGTATGTTTCACACGAGAGTAAGTTTTTATCAATCACTGCGTTCGATTCTAGACTACTTCACTGGTTCGTGATTTAATATCGGCACTCGCAGAAAAAAATACCTTTGCTCACTTGTTGAACAATAGTACATTATTGCAAAGGCCGCGAAATAGGCAATTGCAGGTCGAGTATGAGTTTGCCAATACTAGGCAGGCAATTTCCATTTCGGCCGAGGCATATATAGTGCTTTTCTCAAAAGAATGCAGGGAAATAAAACATACTTTACCTTTATTACTAAATAAATATCATCCAGGGCTTTAATTAAAAATTGCATTTGAATCCGGTCAATTGTCGTTCAAATCTGGTGGAGTACAATCAATCTCCATTTCACTCTCTAAACCGTCGGAACTCATTTTAATTATTAAATTTATAAATATGTTACTATGTATAACAAATCAAGACGAATTTTCCAAAGAGTATATAATACACTACGTTTAAGAGTCGGGACTTCATACAAGCTTTTTGACTGCAGTTTAGGCTCAGATCTAGTACCAACAGAGACAGACAAAAAAAGTAATGCCAACATGACAAAATCAAACTAAGGGTGTGGTGTACGCTACAGAATATGTCGATATCGATAAAAAAGAATAGGTACCCTGCCCTGCATTGCAGACAGGTTTTTTAATAATACAAAAGGAAAATAAAAACCTCTGTTAGTTTGGGAAATATTGAGTTTTATTCAATTACATGTAATTATTTTCATACAATGGAATAATTTTATTTTTGCGTTTACAAACGCGTAAATATTAATACTAGAAAAATCCCTCCTGTCCCGCCTGAGGCAAGTCGATTTTTTTTCAGTGCATTTTTCTAGTTTCATAAAATTTATGTCACTACAAAAAATAATAAAGTTAGGATTACAATGTGGGAATTAAATTGTTTGTAGGATGCACTAGAAAACCTTTTCGGCATAATGAGACAACATTGTCCAACTAATAAAAACCCAAAAATGTCACCACGTTACAGCTGCCTTAAAATATAATATATTAACCCGCTTAATTACACCAGTGAGCAGAGGAGCTAACTGTGAGGAAGACAGCGATAAAGCAATGATTGATTTTAGCAGGCATTTATCTGAAATAATAAATAAACAGAGATTAGTAAATAGTATCGTTTGAGTTTTCGGTGATCATCAATTCAAATTATAGTTCACCACTTACCATCGCGGACTATGGGTAACGCGTGCCTTGGTCTGGTGACCAATCAAAGTCACATCTGGTCCTGAAATAAATCACTCATTAGCTTCAGGAATTGAGCTATCATACCATGTCAGAAAAATAGGTTATGTAACTTACCAAGGGTGGAGTAGGAGCCGTGCTTATACGGTTGCAAGTAATAATCATACCCGACGGGCACCGTGTTCAAGGCGGCAGTCACGTTGAGATCTGAAAATATGGACGTGGGGTTAAACCCAGAAAAACTTTTGATGATGATAATGAGAGATGTTAATCTTCTGGCAATGCTTATCTTCTGTGCAATACATAGGCCAGCCCTCTGATCACGGGAAACCTCAATTAATTAGGAGGTTTAGTTATTTTGTTTCTCTTTGTATTTAATTTCCATTATTTTATACGATTAGATAAGGATTGAAAATATTTTATATGTATTAAACAAATGCAGTAGTAATGAAACATCTCAAATACATTTTATACTCAAATGTACGAATATAGTTTTATCGATAATTTAGTACGTAGTAAGGACATCACTACGGATCATATGGTTTTTGGTAATGATTTTAAGACAAAGTATTAAAGTGACCAGAAATTCTTTCTAATTACTTAGCGTCAATAAAATAACATGGAAAACTACTTACCGCTTCTCATCTAGTGGAAATTGAGCCATGAAAACCCGCTTTTGGTTAAATTTCCTACCAGATTTTAGTCCACATATTTCGCATCTTGTGTAATACATTTTGCTGTTATGCACTTATATAAATGATAAAAACCAGTATACACTTAATGATAATAGTCACCGAAAACAATAAATACGCACACAGATGGAAAAATAAACTAAAACGACGGTTTTTTAAAATTTTCAAGAACCTCCCGCCGCCATATTGACATTAGTGACACTCCAGCAGCGCGAGACAAGGAAGGGTAGATAGGAAGTAAGAGACAAAACACCAGTCGCCATTAAAAATTGCCTAAACTCCATACATTTTTTCTGCAGTATTGAGTTTCGGCAGGCTGGAATTTTCAGCTTTGCCGCCAATTTTCTTTTTATCACCAAGGCAAATGCATGTAAGCTATACAGCCACGTGAACGCAATTTGTACTAAGCAAAGAGACTTTAGTATGACAAGATTGATAAAAGAGTTTCAATCAAAGACAATTCATAACTCCAGCACGCCATTTCATACAACATTGCTGGAGCGTTGTAATGTTCCAAATTCAAAAAACGCTCCAGCAATGGATTTGGTTTTCTTTGTCCGTAAATTCGCGTGTTCTTTTTTCGAAATAATGACAATATTTCCATGCATGTTTGAGAAAATAACAATTTTAGATTCGTATCCAAGAGAACAATAAACTTTAATTTTAATCATTAAATCGAGTCGTTATCCAAGCATATCATCCTTTCTTTGAGTGGTCATCATGAACTAATAACATATTCCAATATAACTAAGCTACACGCTGTCTTTTCAGAAACATCTAACGGACACGAATACAAAGTAACCCCTTGAACTTGTGCTAGGGCAATCAAAGAGGTTTATGATATTATAGACAAAATTTACATCGTAAACATCAAGCCTCGATCAAATGGGTGGAATTCCCCAATAGTTCCTCCTTAAAGGATTACCTTTTGTAAACTGAAACGGGATGTAATCATCAACTCGTGGACTAGGATTATATCAACGCGGAGAATTGGAGCCACAGAGTAGGGAATGCAAGAAAGGCAGTTTGACCACAATGAAAAATTATAAATAGAGTCCTTTGTTAAAGAATGCAAAGCTTAATTAAATATTTAGCCCTGTGTATGATATTGATAATGTTTTCGAAATGATTAGATAAAATTAAAAGTTGAAAATAATTGTATTACAATTAGTTTTTGTAAGATATTTTACATTCCTTTCAAAAGTCAGAAACTAAACACTCAATTTCTTAGGTTGAAAAAGATTAAAATTTAATTATATGTTGTTATTAAATTATATACAATCAGATAGCAAAAATGTATAATAAATTACACGTTGAGGCTTTATAAGCGTACAACTTGTGTTAATTTTAATAATATTTATCTTTATGTACTTACATTTTCTGTATACATAAAAAGCTAAAAAGGAAACCATCGCCAATAAGCGTTGGTAGATCGGCGCTAGTTTTCAGATTTCTTTAGAGCTTAGGTATACGCACTAAGGCCCTTATTACAAAATGACACTCAGAAATCATTCATCTCTTAAGAATTGCTTGTCACTTTCTATCAAGCACAAAGTGAGAGAGACGTACGACGTTCAAGTCAGCGTATATTCGTTGGACTCATTCTATAATACGTGCCTAAGTCTGGATTACTGTCTTCAATTGTTTATAGTATGCTTAATCTTGCCTTGAAATGATATTATTATGTATGTGATCTGTTTGTGTACCCATTTCAAATAAATTAATATATTGACTAAAAAATATCATATTGAAAAAGCATTGAATTTCAGTTTAACAGAGTACATATGAAACAAATATTTGAGTTTTTTAATCAAATAAGCAAGCTTCATTATCATACTACAGTTTTGTAGCCGTAGTAAATATAATTTCATTATTTAAACTCGCTCTGTACTCTCTAAAGATCTGATCTGCTGTTATTTATAGGAATATAATATACATATAAAGGTGTACTTATATTCTTACTTAATCACAAAATTATCTAATCTTGCTTTGCAAATAAACCTACGCAACTTAAAACAAAGTTCTACTATAATTGTGGTAAAAATAGAACTTTTCCGTCTCATATTTTAGGCTCCAATTTCGAATGGGCTATCTGTGGTCAAATACTCTATAGCCGGGTCCAACTATGTCTTACTTATGCAATAGTGGAATCGCCTACAGCGGCGAGACCCCTCGGTCCTCCGCAAATATTCCATATAATCATCCGCTTTTAATTATTATTGCAGTGGCCAAAGTTCTGTTTGAAGTATTGATTAAACTCATGTTTGTTCTCAAGTGCCATCAGCTTCGGTTGTTATGTCAATAGTGTAGTAATCCCTTGGGTGTAACGTCTCTACTCAAAATAAATAGGCGGCGGTTGTCGTTCTTTGCTTATGTTATTATTATTTAATTATATTTAATTCAAAGACTGTTATGGAATAATTTTTGCGTTGACAAACGCGTAAATATTTTAAATACTAGAAAAAATACACTAAAAAAATCGACCTGCCTCAGGCGGGAATCGAACATCCTCGTCTTTCCACTGTTGTTGCTGTTGTGTCTATATAAATGTTCCATAATGTTTTAAAATCGCATTAATGTCAATTGTAATTTCTAAATGACGTCCTTTGTGTAATATTTGAAGATAGGATCCTAACTGTATCTTCTAATGTTTTTAAGTATAATCATAACTGGATATGAAAAATACATTCCTAAGATTTTTTCGTAGCGTTTTCAAGAGAAATCGATAAACTAAGGAAAAACAGTTAACGTATAAGAAAATTATATTATGAAATTTACAAAAAGGTAAAAAGAAATTACACAATTATCTAATAGTATTAATAATAATGTTAAACAACTTTCAACAATTGAAAGATTGGTAAACAATTATTCTTGTTTTCCAAGTAAGTTTTTATTCTATCAAGGACACATCATGTCTGAACAATAAATTCCGGCGGAGCATTGAAAATTTAATACTCACATATAAACACATAGCAACATTGTCGCGTAAACTATAACGATGGCACCATTTACGAGGGTATAAACATAAAAAACTCATCGGTATACAGAAAAAAACATAAGAAATGCTAGTAACATACGGTTACGAGTACGTTCATGTGTGTAACTTTTTCCATTTAGTGGGCACATTGTCTCCAGTTGTATTTCCCTATAGAAGTCATAAACATGATGTTAGCGACCGGTTTACATTGTAACCCTGTTTAGGGTTGACAAAATATTTCAATAATTTCTTTTGCCCCAAGAGTGCTACTATCGTAAAGTAATAATGGAATTTCGATCTGAATTTGACCAACGGCAATGTAAAATTTTATGTTACATCACCCAGTTAGAACGTTTTTTATAACTAGTGTGGTTAAAAAAACTCATGATGTGCCTGCTGGTAAGCAGCGTAATAGGTACTTTGAACCATAGTGTCAAAATAGCCGACGATTACTAACGAATTTCTCAATTAGTAAAACTAATTTCTTAATCCCATCTCTAAAGATTAGCACGCCCTGAAAACTGAGTTCAATTTAATTTCAGCATTTAGCTCCTGTCTGGAGAAAACTGTTGAGTTTCCCTGTCCATTAACCGAGTTAAATAAGAGTTTTAATTTTTAACGGCAAATTTATCTCTGAAACGAGCGTCTGAAGATTTAACTTCAAAACAGAAAAAAGTTCGTAAGCTTAATTGCTATTAGTGTCTGATGAAAATAAGGCATTAACGGCCAAGGACTCAAATTCCTTTTAAAATGATAATAATTAAATAAAGTGCATTTTAAATATAAAGAAAATAAAAAAATATAAGTGTCACAAACTTGTAAGCACTTAGTAGTTTTTCCTATGGCAATAATTATTCAATGAATAACTATGATTTTCTTTACATTGGAAATGCAAACAAACTGTTCTAATGTATCCAATATATTTATGATAGGCCGCAAAGATAATGAATTACAAAATAACACAAACCATAAAGAAATGAGATTATATAAAGCTCTTCGGTAATATTCATAACGCAATTCAATAGAACTTAGGAAAACATTCCTAATTGACCCCATAAATAATGGACAAGACAAAGTAATGAAAAAACCTATTTTCCGCGGTATTGAAAGCAATTTTTAATAATTATGTTACTCGCGTTGCCCCAAAAGTGGTTATGTTTTTGCGGGCGTGCTATTAGCAGTATGGAGTGGTTCAACGTTGAGCCGAGATCAAATAAACTAGGCCTAAACGTACAGTAATGAGCCTTCATTGGATTATGGGCTTACAGAAGCTTGAATCAAGGTTTAATACTGTGTGCCAATTTTCTTTTGTACTCCATATTGTATTGCACTGTTAAAACAAGACTTGTTAAATTCATCGGCGAGCTTACTACTGTTATGTTATAAATAAATAAATAAATCACACCAGAACAGCCAAACAGATCTGGATGTATAAAGCAGAAAGATACATACATATAATATAATCACGCTCATAATCCCAGAAGGAGTTGAGCAGAGCTTTAGGTAACAATAGGTCGCACATAACCACACATCTGGCAGTATAGGCCATACAGTACCCCAAAATAATGACAGGTTGTCAGCCTGTCGCCTGACGAGGGGCACCAAACCCAAAAAGTATCAATCCTTCAGTAAACAGAAAAACAAAAGCCAACAACCAGGACAGCTTTTATACACTCAAAATTATATCTGCAATCCGGGTATACACAAAGCACAGTCTGAAATGACACATATAATACTTTTTGGCGGGATAACCGACATCGTGCGAAGTCGTGGGCGGCCACTAGTAGCTGATATTTGTTTATTTATATATTTTTTATGGATATATCAATGTTAAAATACTTTACGGTTAGCCGATACAAAAATTAGAACGTATATTATTTTAAGGTAGGTAAATTAGTGAGAGACGAAAGTATTTACAAGCAAGCCACTGACTTTTTAATCCTTTGTGAAAGTTTGCTAAAAATTTTACGTATGGCCGACTAACTTTTGATACTGAAGCAAATACTGTAAACTTAAACGCTACTTTTAGGGTCCGTAATTAACTTTTCTTCGAAATATAATATGTAAGTACTATAAATAATAGGTAAAGTTTCTTAATAAGTAAAATTCTGTAGAAAGTTGCAAAAGCTTTAAAATTATTTAAATGATGAAAGTTACTTTTCCAATAAATATTTTATAATATTATTTATGTTGTAGTACAAATAACGAATGGCTAGTAAGAACAGACCAACGCCAGCAGTAATAATAAGCAAAAATGCACGTGGACCCGCGTATCAAATAACTCAGTCAATATTGTCTAATTTAGGGAGATGCGGGGAATTTCGGTTTGAACCAGCTATGGGCGGTAGCCGGGCAATGTTTATTGTGATCCTGAATTACTGTATTACGAGTATTAGTCTCTAAATACACTTTGAGTTGGATTTTCCTGCTGCTCTTAAGTGTTTACGATGATCGTTATGAAAAATTTGGTGCTGTGATTAGCGTACACACTTACCTACGCGTTTTAGGGGGGCTAGAAGATGATGATGATTATATAAGTGTAGGAAATAAGCAAATGGAAACTTTACTCGTAGAGAAAAACCTCAACATTATGAAAACACAGTGTTATTCAAAAGCGGTTTTCTTTGACCGTTCTTAGAAAAGATGCTTCTGTTTTGACCGATTATTCAACTGTGTTATTTCCTTAAACCTCAATCAATCAAACATTTAGCAGAACCATAATGTTTACATAAGATATTAACATGACCAATATTATGAACCGTGTCAGGCACCTCTTTTATGTCCTATTTGTATTGTTATTTGTTGTTCTTATTATTTTATTTGTTTTTTTTTTATGAGCAGTTCGATGATGCCACGGTCGTGATGGTTTCATAACAATCACAAATGCTAAGCTACCAAGTGCGGACGGCGCTCAGATGGGAGACCGAAAAATTTTCAACTCGACTTTCCTCTATACTTCAGAAGGCACGTTAAGCTGATGGTCTCGGGTGCTGTTGAAAGATAGCAGTCGCCCCAAGGCGGGTTGGTGTCAGGCACACGGCCGTAAAAAAATTAATCCCAAATTCTTAAGCAGTAGGTGCCTATTGTCAATATGAAGACGTACTGCACCTACCCCAAATAAATTGAGAGCCAGGCAGCAGAAAGAAGAAGATGTACCTTTTTTATGTTATTTGACTAGTTGGTTTTGCTTGCGTTAACGTTGGATTTTTTTAGTCTAAAGTCTTTCTCAATAAATGGACTATTCAACAAAAAACGAATTTTCCGATTTGGATCAGTAGTTCCTGAGATTTGCGCGGTCAAACAAACAAACTCTTCAGCTTTATAATAGTAGGTATAGATTAGCAGAATAGCATACGGCCCGCTTGATGGTAAGCAGCCACCATTGCCTATAGACGCTCGCAACACTGATATGACACTCGCAACCTGCTAAGCATAGTGCCCATTGAGCTCTGGGCAATTACTCACGAACAGAAACACAATACCATAACACAGTTTTATTTGACTATGGTCTTCTGTAAGACGGAGGTACTATCCCTGGTCAAGCGTCCCAAATACGAGCGGCTAATCCGCTATGTCATACCTCGACTACCGTGTATTTTTTTTTCAGTAAGTAATTTCAATCCCTACTCAAAAATAAATCAATTTTTTTTACGTGTAACAAGCATAGTCATAAACATCGTTAAAGCTTTTTATTGTTAAATGTAATTTGAAAATGATGACTCGGGGTAATCAGCATCAATTACTACTTTTTGGATAAGTCATGGATAAGTGCTGAGACGGGACTTGAACCCGCGACCTTTCGCTATCCGGGCAACTGCTCTTCCAACTGAGCTACACAGGACTGTTTGACCACGACGAATTTAGTCATGTCTTTCGTTTTTTGATTACGTCATCAAGCTGACGTATAAAAAAACAACTACTACTTTTACTAGGTGGTAGACCCATTGTAGGGTCGTCCTTCTTTCTGCCGTGAAGCATTTCGCTATGTTTTGGATTGAAGGGAAAGGTACCCAGTGTAATTACTGGGCATGGAAGGCATATTATCTTAGTCCCCAGGATGGCAACGCATTTGCAGTGTTAAGTGATTTACCCTTAATATTGCAAGTTTCTATAGGCGACGGTCCCACTTAACACCAGATGAGCTGCAAGCTTGTTTGCAATCTAATAAAAATAAAAAAAACAAATACTTATTCCTTATCAAAAAGAGCAAGATTGAAGGGAAATAAGGATTTCCATTTTCTTTTCTTACTCAAATAGGTGCCAAAGCGTTTAGCTCATGAGACAACTGCTTTAAAGAAATATACTCGCCCCCCGTAACAATATTCTAGGTACAGGTGTTGTATTCGGACAGTCTAATGTCATTTGTCGTTTTATACCCGCCGTCGTCGTCGCATAGTATTCACTCTATTTGCACCCACTGCAATATGTCCCAATCTGTCCCTTACTAATGCACTTTGCATCGTAGGTACCGCTGTTTCAAAATCATGTTTGTCAGGACTTTAAAGTTCGTTAAGGTAGGGTACATTTCCACAAACATTTCCAACAACAGTAAAATGAGACTTTAGAACTCTTGTGTTTTCCATTTTCGTGTAGGGCCTTGAGTCTTGGACAGTTCGTGCATCTCAAAGAAAGAAAATAGACGTGTCGGAGATGTGGTGCTGGAGACGTATGCTACGTATTCCGTGGACGGCCAAAAGAACAAATAAATCAATTCTCGACCAACTGAAAGTCAAAACCAGATTATCGACAGTTTATTACCAAAATAATAGTCAGCTTTTCGTCCACAAAGCACGCAGAGGCCCTGATAGCCTGGAAAATCTGGTACTGTTGGGCAAAGTAGAGGGGAAAAGGCCGTGCGGACGATCACCTACCCGCTGGTCAGACCAAGTTAAATCCCTAACAAGCCTCCATATTACTACCACCCTGAGAAAGGCCGAAGATAGAATGTTGGGCGAAAAACTATTGAACGAAAAATTAATTGTTTGATTGAATTGGCTATACGGAGTGAGATTCCTTTGCGTGAATCGTCGTTTTTAGTGGGGTGGTTATTTTTAAGCCTTGCTTTCAAATATTTGGTTTCAAATATTATAGGTTATTTTTAAGCTTTGCTTTTTTTTTCTTGCCTCGCTCGAAAGTTTATCGCCATAATAATATTGCTTACAGCATTATTATGTTCCAAGAGCTAATGATAAGGTAACCACTCCCTCCTGTGGTTGAGGGCTCCGGGTAAAGGTCGCTTCCACTATATTGGTGTTTTTTAAGGGTCCAGCAAATGCCTCCATTTCACCTGATGGTAAGCAGAAGTGGAGTCCAAATGCGAATAAAGTTAGTACAAGAGATAAACCGCCACGCTAGACACGCCTTGCCCACCTGCAAGGTGCTTCTTCAGGCCTGTTTTGAATAACTCAGGACTTTACAAAGGAGAACACGTGTGCTAGGACTGAACTCTATTTCTTAATTGTGCGCCAAAGAAACGAGTTGCCAAATTTCTTAGTTTGCGATGGAATGGTAGCCACAGTTTGCCGGTGACACCGTAAACCAACACGCGTAGTCCTTAAAATTAAGGAATATGGTGGGATTAGGATAAAAAAGTCTTCTGAGCACTCGCCGTGGTATAGATACTGAAAGAACGCGCTCAATGGCCATCTTCGATTTTATCATCACTAACAATCAGATGAGATAAAGGATGATCCTCAAAGTACAGTAAATTATTTAATCTCATCAATAACACTATATACTTTGTCAATTTCAACATAGTTACAACTACACGAAAGAAAACAAGCGCCTTTTCATCCGGCGCGCCAATTGTAAATAATATCGTTTCGCTCCGCAGCATTAATACAAAAAGATATTCAGCGCCACGTCGCCGCTTTATATCTTTTGTTTCCGTTTTGTAAAATTTTGCCCCATAACATTATGTTGATGGTAGCAATAACGCTTGAAATATTTACGAATATCCTAACAAACGAGCCGGGTGGTGATAAATAGGCTATGCTCCGTGCCGGATTGACCGTACCGGAATAAAGATTAGCTCAAGAGTCGTGATACCATTTTTTATCCGTGAACCATTGGCGGTGGTTTCTTTACGAATCCGTTGTTTGATTGCTGCTATTTGTCAGTTGCGGATATGATGCTAGAATGAAATACTCAGCACTATTTTTTATTGTAATTGAACATTTGTTCATTATCATCATGGTGAACATGAATGAGGATGGGTATATAAGGAGAGGAAGACGAAGGAAAAGACGAATTGGTTATGGGAGAGATAATATGGCAAAAAAGAAGTTAATCTCAGGATGACGGCTGACCGAGATATATAAAAGAGGAAAACATTACAATGATGAATTTGTCATTTTATTCCTTAGGTATGTGATTTTCTTTGAAGATCATTATAGTGATACATTTCCACAGTGAAAAAAATCGTCTTGTCTAAATTAAGTATCCATAAGAACTTCTTCTATAGATAATTTAGTTAAATATATGTATATTTTAAAGAATCATGACACGGGAACAAATGTTTTTCGCAGAAAACCTTGTCTCTACCAGTATTTTAAACCGAACCATTTGTGTGAGGCAGTACCTATTACTGTGAAATCCACAACGAAATCGCCAAATTTTGATACATTAATTTTAATATTATTAATTTACAGTTTTCGAAATTAATTAAATAAAGTATGAAATCTCAAAACTTTCATCAACAAGCTTTACCTTACAAAATATTTTTCGACTAGAATCCAATGATAGTAATTAATAACATTCCTTTATGAGCTTCATTAACGTAGTATATTTAACTAACAATATTTCATTTATGAAGCCAAGTTTTATGAAGTCTATTTTCAAACTTTTATCAAATCAAATTCATAATCATCTAAGTAACTTTTTTTGAGATTAAAAGAACAATTTCGAAATGCAAAACGCAATCCTCACACCAATAATAAAATGGTGTAATATTTGCAGAGGTCTCGTTCATGCGTCACCGGGAACATTCCTATTCATTAACAATGGATTTGACGGTGGCGTGAAGGCCCTCTCATCTCGGATTATATCAGATTCGAGTCTCTAGAGCAACAATAGGGCCCACTTACCCCACCTTCGCTCGGACATTGCTCGCTTTGCAATTTTCTGTCTATTGCTACACACAGATTTAAAAATGAGTCAACTACGTCTCGTTATTACTTTTGACTAACGTTTTCATTTTGCCACTACAGTGATTTTCGTAAGTATTACTATTATCATTAATGTTTTACAAGTAATATAGTTATTAATTAAGCAATATTGTAGTTAAATTTCAAGCAATATACTTTATAAAATAAAACTTTGTTGCATTGATTGTGAATTTTCAAACACTAGTGGGAGGAAACAAACAATTTTATAAATATATACTGGGTTCTATTATTATAAATATGCGATAAAGCGTCATGTCTTTTTGTTCGTATTATAGAATGAGTTTCAAGAATGAACGCCGACTTGAGCGTCCTACGTCTCTATCACTTTGTGCGTGATAGAAAGTGACAGACGATTCTCAAGACATGTTTGACTTCTGAGTGTCATTCTGTTATACGGGCCTAATTATCATCATGATAACAGCCTTTATAATTCGACCAACTGCTGGGACACAAGGCCTTGTTATCGAAGGAGGTTTAGGCAATAGTCCATCACGGTTCCCCAATGCGGATTGGTGGACAGAGTATAAGGTAATCAATATTAGTCGCCTTCTACGACACTCATTGGAGGATAGGAGGTGATGCTATTCTAGTCTGCTAGCATCACATGGCTATCTTTATTTATTTAATTATTATTAAATCCTATAATGGGAAAAACGATAGTTTATAATAGGTTGGTTTTGTATTATCTTTTATTGTTTAGTTGCGTAATTAAATTAGTTGTTTAATTAAGTTTGAAACACACCTTGTTTTATGTGGACGATGTATTCTATAAGTGTTTGTTGTACTTAGGTTTTCTGTAGACATAATTTATTGTTAATGTGCTGCTGTAATCAAATGTTGGTAAATCAAAAAATAAACATATTTGATTTCTTAAGGCTGGTTCATTAAATAAACCAATTTAAAGCTAATTTTGCATAACTTATAAATACAATGTCAAAAAGTTTTATATTCTTAGCAGCCGTGTGTAGCATAAACACTGGTCAGTTAAAGCACAATCGCCCCCGGACGAGTCAATATGTAGATCCCTAATTAGGAGCACCCCAACACGACCCAATTATAACTAATTTTCAATAGTTACACTAATAAACAAGGAAATTTTAGGAGCGACGTCCACTTCGCTTGTTTCTGTCCGTGATTATTAGGAAAATTACTGATGCAGGTAAATGGTACCCTTATTCTTGTTAGCTCTCAGAAGCGGAATGTAACATAATGCTATTTCTCTATTAAATTAGACGCCGCATTTATATGCGGTCCTTTCTAGCGTTATTTGCCACTTTTTCTACGTGTATGTGGAGTTTCTGCCGAGACCTAGAGTAATATTTACTTTGCGTTTGAGTTCTTGTTGTTAACTCAATTTTTGACTCAAATCAACCGTTTGTTTTCAAAATTGTCACTATTTATAATTACATTTTCACTTGACATTGGCAAAATGCGTAACCTAAAAGTGTGGCGAATGCCATTCGTTAAGAATAGATAGATAGACCTGACTATGGGTATACATTCCCATAGACACGTCTATTTTAAATTATTAGCCAACATAATATGTTTTTTTTTAATGTGAAAAGTGGATACCGTCGCATATAAACATCTGCAATTACAAGGGAAAACTCACTTCGTATTGCAGGTGCGTTGTCATCCTGAGGCCTGAGATGAAATGCCTTCCATGCCTGCTAATTACACTGGCTACTTTTCCCTCCATCAGAAACACAACAAACTGTTTTACGGCTGAAAAAGGAAAGGCGGTAGTACCTACCCACACATACAGGCCTACCACCTAGTAATTAATAGTAGTTATAATATAAGTATACTTACTAACAAAAACCTTTTTTTGTTTTATTTGTTAAACATTGAGAGGCAATTGCCAATGTTGAGTTAGAGTAGTGCAAATATCCAACAAATAATACGTAACTTTAATACTTTCATTATTATTTAATATTATAATAATCACTTTATATATTTTCTCAAATAAGTATACGTTTTAATTTGAAGTAGGAAGGTGTTATCGATAACAATTCAGCTCTGTCAATAACAACAAATACCTCATCGTAACTTACTATTATCTAATATTAAATTAGGTACATCAAATACTTTAGTAACAATGCACAAACCCAATCAACATACGGATAGAACCGCAGACCGGTCATCATATTGAGAAATTCAAACAATGATAAACAACAAATGAACAAGACAATACGAAGTTTGAATACCATATTTATTAGTGAACATGAACATACATATATTTTAATTAAATTAGCTGAGTTAATAAGGTAAATATAAAGATTTAGGATTGAAGACAATTTAGCAATTTTCAAAATGAAATTAAAAAATGATAATTTAATTAATAAGTAAAACAATTATTTTTGTCATAAATATGATTTTCAATATAGCTAACAAAAGCGTTTGCTTTATTTTGTTTTGGCTAGCGGTTGTTGTCATGTCTGGCTGTCATGTGGAAACTTTTGAGGCCCCGTCAGTGTCCGAAGTTGCGACGAGGGGCATCCTTTTGTCCGCAAAATTGCCTCATTTTGTGGACATCCACCGTAATAAGGGTTTCTCCAACTATCAATTTGAAAATTGTAATTGAGTCTTTTGTAGTCTTTGATGTCTGCATATTGAAATGTTTGTTCGTATCTCTTTGATGCTATGATAGATTCTTAAAATATCAATTTGTTTTCACTTTTATGGTTATTTAACATTTTATATAGACGAAAGGTTTATAATAAACATTGCTTTTAACAATTTATTCGTCGTTAAATTTTACTTTGATCTTAATAGAAATTATTAACGTATAGCTAACTTTTTATTCAAGTAAAACTTTGAATGACCAAAACGTTTAATGTACTACGATTTTGTTTAATAATCTCAAAAATATTTATTTTAATGAAACGTTACTTGTGACAGCTTAAATATAAAAACGGGGTTAATAACCTATTATGCCAATGTACTATTGAGTATATAGAATTTTAATCCATGGTTGTAATCTTTTTAAACTGAATTATATCACAAACAAAACGCTTGGTTAGCTAAGTTGGTTAGCTTTAGTCAATTGTCAAAAAGAGTGAAACAAAGATTGTCCGGTATAGAAGCTGAAAGCAGTTCCACTTCTAAGCAGCGCGAAACTAAAAGAAATAAAGAAGGAATTAGGATTACCCTTAGGAAGGTCCAGCATCTTAGTACATATAAATGTCACATTAGAGGAAATTCTCAACCGAATTTTATTTGTAGTCGCTGCTTTTGGTTACATCTCAATCAATATTTTATGCTAAATTGATCCTTGTAATTACAGAAATGGTAAAGAGAATTAATTCTCAAGAGACCTACACACGACTGAGTAATGTCCATTTTAGTCCGAATCAAATATTGCAAATAGGGCAGTATTATGCAAATCCAAACCCATTGGAATATTTATTGAGCGCATCGAATTTCTAATTAGATATCTGTAGAGCTCCCGTGGGAAATTGTATCTGCTTATATTAGATTGACAACGTGACTCGGAATGAATTACTTATGGGATACCATTAATATCTATCTCTTATTCTCATTGTTGGCAGATGACGAGATTTGATGTGACATTTAATCAGAATGAAGCAATTTTTAACCGACTTCAATAGAAGAAAGATGTTCTCAAATCGACTGTATGTTTGTTTGTATTAATAATTGATTTTGATGATCTTTATTGTCATATAAATTTTATCGAAATAATTGGACACTTTTTGAAAAAAATATCAAAAACTGCTTTTAGGTTTAAGTTTGTACATGTCGGTATAGTCTTGAAGACGGTTTGGTTTCTTTATTATTTTTAGTAATTTGATGACACTTGCTAGGCTTTAGTAAGCTTATTTTTATTTGCGGATAGCATATTGAAACCGGCTATTATTAAACAAAGACTCTCAACTCATTAAAAAATTAGTTGCGCTTCGATTAAGTTTTCATTGTGCTTTTTGTTGACTTGTACAGACACTTGGCTCCTGAAACTCCTCTTCTTTCCCTGAACCACTCACCGATCCCAATTTACTTGAGGTCGGTGCTGTGTCTTGATATGGACAATATTGCTAAAGGATTTGGTATTAGATTTCTATGGCCGTGTGCCTGACACCCTCCTTGGGGGCGACTGGTATCTTTCAACAGCACCCGGGACCACCAGCTTAACGTGCCTTCCGAGCACGGACTTATTATTAAAGGCGAAAGTCCTTCTCTGTAAAAGCATTACCTCTTTTTACAGTGTAAAGCATTTATAACTATGTTAATTAACAATCTTTATTGTACACCAATAGTAGAAATAATAATCATCATCATTATAACAGCCTTTATAATTCGACCCACTGCTGGGACACAAGGCCTCTCCTAGTCATCAAAGCAGGTCTACCACGCCTGCCCAATGCGGATTGGTGGACGGAGTCTAAGGTGATAATACCCATTTACTGGTCCATAAGTAGCCTTCTACGACATCCATTGGAGGATATGGGTGATGCTATTCTTCTCTACCAGCATCACGCGGCTAATAGAAATAAGACAGATGAATTAATAAATTGTACAGTGGACGGCCTCATTACTAAAAAGCGAGTTCTTCCATGCAACTTTTGATAGAAACCGTCAAACCTGTTATAGAAAATGTTTAATAATAAATTTGACGTTGTAGCAATTAATTATACACAGACGAAATTAGAAAGACACGAAGTAACAAAATATGATACCTGTTAAATCAAAAAGTGTATATTTTACTCTCCGAACATTATTGAAATTCTAATGAAAAATTGCGAGTTGATTTACGGACGACTTAGTCGACGCGTATGCGGTGGTTCTGTCTGAGTTATATCGCCGGCCAAGCGACAGATTGCCAACATTACAATAACGAATTGCCGTAGACACTGGCCCGAGGTAACTGAACTCTGGACAATAACTATCATATCATAGACAATAACCCTTGAATATTAGACGATATTCAATAGTACCGAACATAATTATATTATTACTGATGTGCCGAATATCCGTATCTGTATCCGGGGATATCCGAGGATAGAATATAATAGAATAATCTTTATTGTACACCATTCATAATTAGGAAATATAATAAAACAAAAATAATATTACGGTGTACAACGAGCAACCTTATGGCTACAGGCAATCCTTGGAGGAGCTGAAAAGATATATAAAATCGATGAAAGTCATTGATGTACCGCGTGTTTCGACTGAAATAAATAATAATTTAAATAAATACATATTCTTAAAATATAATACTAAAAATAATCCAATTCCACAATCGTTACATTTTGGCGGATTTATTAGGTAAACAGGTACTTAATAATATGTAAGTATATGAAATTATAATAAAATATTGTTAAATCAAATTAAAAGTCACCAGCAGTAACTCCAATTCTCCATCTAGACTGGACAGTGGACAACGCCGAACAAAGCTCAAGAAACAGCACCAAGTAGGTAGTGTTCACATGATATTTATTGTTATTTACTTCTAATATAAATAATGTTCCTATATACGTTTTTCTGGTGCAATTCTCAAAGTCTATCGTTGAACAGAGAAATCTAATAGTATGTATGCTTATATTTTTAATTAGGGATTCTTTAAATTAATTAATTAAATGTGTATTGTTGATTTAAAATTCATATAAAAAAAGGAATTTATAATTTACTATGGCTGCTGTGAGAAATTGAAGTGTTTTCCCGATCCCATCTTTATTTCCACATTCAGAACAGCTAACGCCATCTATTGGGTCACTCGAGAACTTTTGTTCAAATGGCTTGTGAATTGCTTGAACTGAATTAATATCTGAATGTGGTTATATGATAGTTTTGAGTATTTCTTGGTGATATACGTTAACCGAAAGGAATTGAGCAGAGCTGTAGGTATTACAATGAAGCCACATGTTCTGTAGGTAATACTATTGTAGTCTTATGGCCAAATACTATCCAACTTTTCCTAGTTAAGAAGCCTTTCAAACTCCTTCATTATGCTCATACACTTTTGAAGTAATTCGAGTACCTATACAGCAGTTAATATCTTAATAATAACAATATGCTACTCCATTAAAGTTATGTTAAGAAAGTTTGCGTAAATTTTAGTATTATATAAGAACTTTGGAACTGCTTAATGTGCACTTTAAGCATCCCAGTAGAAGTCCAGAGACGTATTAAAATATTGGCATGTATTGTTAGTTTCGTTTGCAGCTTATGTAAGAAAAAAAAATCATTTCAGGTGAACTAAAAAATTAACTACACAAAAAAGTCGCTCAAATTTTAAGCGCCCAAACAGGAGAACCTCCATCTTACAGAAGACCACAGTCAAATAACCGAACATTATTGTGGTTTTGTATTACCGTTGATTGCAAGAGTTCCACCGGGTGGAGTAAGGAAGAGGAGTAGGATTGGCAGCGTACTGGTGTCACGCACGTCAGTGTTGCAATTTCATTAAATTGAAAATAGGTAATAGAATAAAAAATATAAAAAGTTTTACTGGTATAGGCACAGTTAATATAATACGTATAGAGTAAATGATGAACTCCTTCATCACTTTTTTTAACGATAATAAATGCATTACCGATAACTATGTCATGCCTGGAGTAGCGTAGTAGGTAGGGCTTACCCACTAAACCCAACGATGTCCTTCTCGCCACCGTCGTCTGCCGCAGATGATTGTGTCGCTGCCAGACGGGACCCTTGAGGAAACTTTCACGAACTCCTTCGCCACCTGCGTTACTTTTTGGTGTTAAAGGGAAATACAAGGATAACAATTAACACCTTAATATCTCAATGCGTTATCAGGCATACTCTTTTCGTTCAAACCGGATCGACACCTAGTGCCGTTGTGTTACAAAGTGTTGATAATAATTCATACAATACCAATATAACGATAACTAAATCACCAAGTATAGCTTAATTACACACACCAATAGGATGCGCGATAACTGACTTTTGTTTCCGTCAATTTAGAAGTTCGGGTTTGATTGTCTAATATTGTTGCTGAGTTTACAGCACTCGCCACTTATTATTGTAGACGCTTGCAATACAATGTCAATCATGCGCTACCTACTACCAAGTAAACCATTTAATTGTGCCCTTGTGATTAAAAAAAAAGAAATATTATTCTTTGTTAATGACAAGCCAGAAATAATTTTAATGCCTTCACATTTTTCACCGACTCCAACCCTGTCCAGAGCTGAGGGAAAATAATAAAATTGCTCACGTTACTCATACAGCGGGTTACAGGGACCTTATTAAAGTTTAAAGGTCTGGAACCATTATTCATGAGCCCGGCAGACTCGGTTGATTCTCCACACGTAATAGTTGCAATAAATTGGGTGAACTTTATTGGCCATTAAAATAAGTAATGAAACCGTTTCGTGTTCTCGTGCGAGCTCGCGTTATAATGTTGTTGTGATAACGTTTCTATTTGTCGTGTAAGTTGTAAATTAACTTTATCGGGAATCGTGAAATGCGATGCTCATTTGTACGAATGAGTTGTTGTTACGATTAATAATTTTTATGAGGAATGTTTTTCGTGTTAGCTGTGTTTGCTCGAACGTTAATTTTAGCCGTTTAAAAATACAAACTATGTGGTGATGCGGATGCGTTACACTTATCTATAGGCAATCAATTTTGGCGACAAATAAACAAGTCACACGCACTTACCTGAAGCTAGCTCTCCACTCCTCGGCAAACAGCGGCGCAGCAGATGATCAGGTGCTAGGCGCGGTGACACGGCGATGTAGCGCGTATATTTATGTATGATGATGCGAATTCGCCCAAAATGATGAGGCGCGGCGGATGGCGAAAAAACGGTAGAAGACCACGAGACTCGTCTTCGTATTGCGATCAGAGAACGAATGATTTTTTGGCATGTGCCGGAGATGACTTGTCAACCGTGTGACAGGCTACATGCACGCTGCTACCAAGGAGGTCGTGTGAAGCATAGTGCCAGTATCAAAATAAGTGCATGTAACCGTTCACTTGAAGCCAAAACATTACGACTATAGAAAAGCGCGTAAACATCCTCCCCGGCTTGAAATCACTCGGATTTCAAAAAAACAATAGCGTAAAAAGATAAATAATGCGATGAGGAATAAAATACATACACTAAGAGTAGGTACATAAAATTATTATGGATAGAAGTGCGTATAATTAACTACAGTGCGTTTTAAAGTAATACGAGCTTGAACAAAAAATATTCTGATAACGAAAATATATGTTCATTAGAACCAGTAGACCAGCGTAAAGGTGGAACATCAGTATAACGAATAAAGGACAAGCGTAATGATATTAAAGTTAAACGTATTCCATCTTTGTTTATGTTGAAAAATATGCAGATAACGTACAAGCGTCCTTCTGCAAGAAGGATCTATAACGCGATTGAGCTCCAAAACTGGAGACCATTTTAAAGAAGTAGATATTCATTTTAACATGCGTTAGTAATTTTTGAAACGCAAAACTATAAAGAGCGATGAGGCTCGAACTAGAGTTGGCGTCATGCACCAATAAAGCTCCGCTCTCGGGATAAGGCACAGAGACTGGTCTCTGTGTTGCGATCTAAGACAGTTTCAATACAAACTTCCTTATAAAACGAGAACATTGGGAAAATTTGCCGTCATATTCGACGAATGCGTAGACGAAGTCATAAAAATAAATATGTAGTTCCATATGCGATGTCAAATAATATTTGGAACGTAAATTATTTAATAGCGTTGCCTTAATTAAAATCTAAAAAGATGCGAAGTAGCGTAATAATTAGAGCAGTGACCAGTGTCAATTCAAAGGTACACAAACAAAGGATAATGCGGAAGTACTTAAACATTTTGTTCTTAAAAAATAGTGCTATTAAATAAAACGATCATCCCATTATAGGGAATTATCGTTAGATGCCATGGTGAAAGACTCCGTGGAACACAATCACCACAGGTTTCAACACCATTTGTATAAAATAGGAGGCAAAAGATCAACTATGTTATTACCACGGTTGAGTATGAGGGTTAACCAACGGTGTGGTGAAGTATAAGTGCATGCGACTGCGAAAAAATCAAAATTTCCTTGGTCTATGTTCTGTGGTCGCGAATATTTAAAATAACATAAATTTGTCTTACAAGCATAGAAATAAAAAAACCTCTACACTGATGCGTAACAAAACTTAAAGATTTTAAGCGACTGTATTTGTGAAGACGATATATCCATTTGGGTAAAAAACATGGAACTGAAAAAAAAACTATAAATCCTTAAACTTACCTTTACCAACCATACTAAGTGGGCATGACATCCTATTCGATGCCCAAATTAATGTGGCATAAGTAAATGCGATAAAAGAAACAATTCTATGATATAAGTATATTGTAAAATAACGAAACCTTAATAAAATCGTGCGTTTTGCATGAAAATTGGGCTTAATGCGTAGAAGAGTTTTAGCGCTCAAATCAACATAGCCTCAACAAGGCAAATATTTCCGGAATGCGATATAAAATAACTCTCCATTAAGGTTAAGGACGAGTAACAAATATGCGACAGTCTTAGATGATCTTATAAGAGAGTCATAGTTTAGGAAACATAACGCGTTTGCGTTTAAGGGAAACAATTTACATTAAGGTATAATGTGCGAGTTACCTAACAACTTAGGTTTATTTTTAAATGGCAAGGGAAAGTTAAAACGAACGTTAGGAATTTTGTAAACGGACGACTGATCTAGGTGTTCACCTTCGCGATATTTAGGAATAGACAAAACTTTAGATATAGGCACGTTCTTATGCTCCCAGAATGCGGATAGATAATTGTTAAGCGAGTTATTTACTAGCGGACCGAAGGACCAGGTTATATCATTTGGTTTGACCATAGGGGCCTCCCCTGTAATAATATATCCAAGCGTTGTTTCGAGAGCATAAGGCGCGAGATGTAAAGCGTTTATTCGATAAGAAGTTTGCGAGAGAAACGGAAGCGTAGACATAATTTTCTTCCCAAGTATTATACGCGGGAACAACTGAGCGCCAAGAATGGCATGAATTTCACCAGGCTTGTACCAGTGATCATCTGCCAAAGGCAAGCTACTAAAACTCTCCGTAAATTCAGAGTTTATTAAGCGAGCGGGCAAATCCTCGGCAATTTTTTCGACTACCAAGAAAACTAAATTATATTGGTCGTCCGAAAAGCGTGACTGAATAGTAAGCGACACAGAACCTATAATAGGCGAAGACATTAAACCTAAAGTGTTTAGAGAAGAATCCCTGAGCGGTTGAATTTTAAGTTTCAACTTCTTACAACAAGCAAGCGTAATAATGTTACTTTGAGATGCGCTATCTATCAAACATCTCATAACAAAATGATTATTATTAAATGGAACATAAACTTGAGCAGTTGGCAAAATAATAGTAGTCTGCGATTTACTCGGCATAATAAATTCTTTACTACTACTACTACAAGTAGGACCGACCACTACTTGGTCCGAGTCGCTATCAATTGTAGAAGAGTGCAGGCACACAGGCTGCGGCGAAGATTGAGCAGGTTCGACAGGCGCTCGTGCTGGCGAACCAGTGGCCGTAGATGGCGACGAAGGCGCGTTGTTAACATGGAAAGTTTGATTATTTCCAGCATATGAATTTACAAAGTGTAACAGCGTATGATGCTTCCTATTACACTGTTTACACGTGTTATGCGACTTGCACCTATAAGAACAGTGCATTGAACTAAAACAATTAAAACATAAACTATTCTTCTTTACAAAATGAAAACGATCGTTGGTTTGTAACTTTTTAAAATCTAAACACTCATATAAATGAATGTGCTGCGAAGACTGACAATAAACACATGCGGACATTTTATAATTATTGTTAGTGATAGCGAAAGTATCCGACACATTATGTGCAGTGCGTGGACGAGATGAAAAGTTGCTATTTTGAGCAGACGCAAAATTATGCGTTTTAACAGAACTCGTCCTTTCAAGTACTTTAACTTGATGGCGGATATACTCTATCAAATCAGAACTAAATGGAATATCTTTATCACGCGTTGCCAATTCAAAACTTTGCAAAATATGAGAGTCTAACTTCTTTAGCGCGATGTGCGTGATAATAAAATCTGTCAAATCGTTAATATCTAATTGTTTTAATGCGGAAAAAGAAGAATTAATTTTCTCAATAAAATTATTTAGATGCGTGGGCGTATTAATGGGCGATTTTAAGTCCAAAATATTATTTAAATAAATTGTACCTAACAAGCGTTTGTCTTGATACTTAGTTATCAACGACTCCCATATCATAGGGTAGTTCGTTTCGTTGGGTATAACACCTGAGAAAACAGTGAGGGCTTGGCCGCTAAGTTTACCTACCAAAAACTGAATGCGCTGTGAATCGGTCAGCCTCTCATTACAATGGATGTTAGTCTTAAAGGACTCGTAGAACAGAGGCCAGTTCTCTGGGTGACCATCAAACATTGGTAACTCTATCGGTGGCAAACGACAAACATAGTCAGACGACGTCTGTTTATTATTTGCAAAACTTTTAATTTTACGCGTTTCAAGAATAAGCGATCGAGTATGTTGCACAAACGAAAATAACTCCTCAAATGATTTCCAGTCCTGAAAATCAAGCTCCGCGTCTGGATTAATTCCCAGCAATGAAATATTATACTGGTCACATAGGTCATTGAACTCTGAATATAGTTTGTCAATATTAGAAGATGAAGCTACAAATTCGTGCTGAGTTCTAGTTTCCACTTCCAGTGATGTTTTATGTGCGAGCAAAAACAAAGAATTCATACGTGCTAAAATGTTTTCCTTTTTAGCGAAAATTAATTTCAATTTTGCTTCGGCTGCCATTTTAAAGCCCGTCAATTTGACAAACAAAACTGAAAACCGTGAAAATTTGAAAAACAAACGACGGTTTTTTCACCTTTTCGGTAAAATGAACAAATATTACTAGAATAATAACGAAATGATGTGAAATATTAATGAAATATGCGAAACAAGTTTAATTTTATATGCGAAATATTAGCGAAAATACATATAAATATGCGATTATACATACATAAATATGTAAATGCGATAAATAAGTGTAATTAATATAGAAATAAATATAGCGAGGGCTGGTTAGATCCGGCTCGAACGAACCAACAAATATGGTGATGCGGATGCGTTACACTTATCTATAGGCAATCAATTTTGGCGACAAATAAACAAGTCACACGCACTTACCTGAAGCTAGCTCTCCACTCCTCGGCAAACAGCGGCGCAGCAGATGATCAGGTGCTAGGCGCGGTGACACGGCGATGTAGCGCGTATATTTATGTATGATGATGCGAATTCGCCCAAAATGATGAGGCGCGGCGGATGGCGAAAAAACGGTAGAAGACCACGAGACTCGTCTTCGTATTGCGATCAGAGAACGAATGATTTTTTGGCATGTGCCGGAGATGACTTGTCAACCGTGTGACAGGCTACATGCACGCTGCTACCAAGGAGGTCGTGTGAAGCATAGTGCCAGTATCAAAATAAGTGCATGTAACCGTTCACTTGAAGCCAAAACATTACGACTATAGAAAAGCGCGTAAACACTATGTGTACACTTTTCTACTGATGAATGCGCTAATAAATTTTATTGGTTGTCCACTGTAAAAGAAAGTGTTTATTTTTTAATATTAGTTACAAAGTAAATTCAAAACATTTTTGAAGTACAATGACCTTTTGTTGTACAATGACACATGATTTATTTTTGTTAATTTTTTGTTTGATTTTAATTGTACCAAATTAATTTATAATAAATTCTGAAAATAAAAAAATATTAAAAAAAACACTATCTTGTCGTGATGAAGTATGGAGCAAAGATCAAACCCACAACCTTACGCGATCCGAATGGCTGCTCTTCCAAATGCCACACATGACAATGAGAACAAGATAAAAATTTTATAATTTTTAGCAAAAACTTTTTCCTGGATGTTAATTTTATTTATTACAACATTATTTTAACAATATTATTCACCCTACGTTTACTAATTCATGAAAACACAAAATTTAAATATTAGCCATTAAATATTAATCAAATCTAACATAGTCACTATACCCTGATTCTTATCGGTCCTTCCACTTTAATAGAAATCAAGATATATTCCACACAATCTAACAGCTGTAATGGAAAAGAGTTTGAAGTGAGATTGGTTTTGCTACAAAAAAGGTATGGTAGCTGTTAAGTACTGATATTAATGGAACAGAAGCCACAGAAATAAATTTCACATTTGCGAAAGACTTCCAAAATATTTACTCAAAAGCCTTACAATGTAAACTTACAAATATTTTACCAGTCCCAACTGCAGAACATAATAAAGAATAAGCAAAAAGTGTAAAACACTGTAACCCGACTACGAAAAAAAAGAATGGAATTAAATAGTTAAATTCGGGGTTTGCAAGGTAAAATCAACTGAACTCGATTTCAATAGAAATCGACAACCAAACCTAATTTTGACATGACAGTCGTAGTTCCATTTTTGGTCATTTCACATTGCTATGCAACTACAAAAAGATTTTTCACCTCTCCAGCACCAAAAGACCTCTTTTGCTTCGTAAAATCTCGAAGCGAAAACGCTTTTTGCTGCGAGCTGCAAACAGGATTGTACCGTTTAACTTACACAATGGCTACCATAATTTTACTTTTATTTTTAATACTAAATTTTGGCCTAATAAACATTTGTATTTAAACATTTTCTTGTGTTTCTCACCTATAACAATTTTATTTTCTCGCTGGAGAGGTGAAAAGTTCTATGTTTCACACTAGAGCAATTTTTTTTGTCTCATGCCTTTAAATCACTCACTGCGCTCAGTAGTCTATTTATGAATCATGTGTACAAACTTCAAAGTAATTTAATTAATATCGGTTACATGGAAAAATTCTCAAACTCTTCCTGTTGTTAAATTCAGTTTAAATGTAGCCTATATTGCTCCAATAACAATAAGGAATTATTGATTGACACCTCATTCATCAGAATCAGATGAAAAGTTTAGGCACTAGGGTGGATTACGTAAATACAAACATATACATACATACATACATAGACTGCTAAAATCATTACCCTTCCTTTTGGCATCGCCGTAGTCGGGTAGTTAACAAAAACTTCCAAAAAATATTGTCAATAAATCTTATTCTTTGTTCTCCCTTGCTCCCAATCTATTTGAGGTTGGTCTTGGCGTGAAAATTTACTGCTGGCTTGCTTGACACCAACCCTCCTTAGGAGTTTTACAAGCCACTATATGGCCTCAGACGCGGCTGATATATTTTGACAACCTTTCGACTGCCTTCTGATGCACGGAGGTAAATCAAGTTGAAATTTTACGGTCACCCATTCTAGTATCGACCACGCACTTGGTAGCTTAACTTTTGCAATCTTAATGTTCTCTTAGATTTGCGCGAGCGTAGTGCTCGCGCGACATTGTAAATAAAACAGCATTTACGGATTTAAAAATTTTACTATTTCATTAAATACGACAACCTATCTTTAGTCTTCCCGTGACCACGAACGCTGAAGTGTTACGAAACGTGGGGCAATAATAACAAAATGTAAAAACTAATTACACGCGAGTTTAATCCGTAAAAGTTGTTTTATTGTGCATTTTCTTTTAGAAAAGGTCCTGATGGTAAGCAGAAGTGGAATCCGAATGTACAGATAGCTAAGTATTGCGAGAAATAAATCGCCGCTATTGATCTCCTCTATATTTCAATAAATAATTTTATTTAACAATACTCCCTAGCTACACAACTATAATAACTACGTTTAAGGAAACATAACAAACCAACTAATTATGTACTCGTGATTACTTTTTTCACAATAAACAATATTTTTATATGAAATGGCAAAGCATACACTTAATTGAATATCCCCTGCACAGACAGAGATGCTCTCAGCATTCTGCTTCATTAACTAAAAACTCGCACAAAGGAAACTGAATCAAATTTTCAACTTTATTTAATGCATAAGTATCTATGTTCCTGCATAATGCTGGTGCAGTACAAATGATGTCAGTAGGTAATGAGTAATAAGTTGGGCTGCACCAGCTCGTGGATGTTTCAGTGACAATAAGGCGTACGTAACTGCGTCGTTCCCGAAACGCCCCCACAAAGAGCTTAGCAGGATACTGATTACTTTCAGGCGCTTCGCAAACGGCGGGGGCGGACGGGTCGATCAATTGCACCGCAAACGCAAAGCTGGCAAAAAGACCGCGCCGCAGGTCCCTGGCAAGCACTGGCAGCATGGTATATCCGTGGCTACCCGACATGTATCACACACACCAGTTTGTATGCAGTAACGCAGACGGCAGCGCGGGGCTGTTAGCTCAGTCCGCGCCACTCTTTCTGCTCTTCACTAGAACGAACGTCGTGAACTAACTGCCTCCGTCCCTCGTGTGCTTTGCGTTCGCAGTGAGGGCAACCGCGGGCATCGACGGGCAGACGCGGTCTTTATTGCTTCGCGGTCAAAAAGACTGCCCCGCTCCGCCGTTTGAAAAGCGCCTTAGTGGGTAGATCCCGCGTAGCTGAGAGCGTCGCGTCGGGGAAGCCCACACACGCCACACCGCATCCACCAGGTATCGTCAAAAAAAGGATTATCGACCGATAAAAGAAAGGCAAGGAATAATAATCTCAGTTGGGGTAAGGAATCTGGGGGCTTGGACAAGTGGCAATCGTTTCATAACGATGAGATATCGAAATTCGTCATCATCGGCCATATTGATTGTTATCTACAGCGTCATAGCTATCGAGAGCTGTGATTGGTCAAGTGATTTAACGACGGCTTAAGTCAATCCCATACATTTTGGGTCATAATTAACTTCGCTATCGCTTCTAGAAGAACTGAAGTTTAGGACATAGCCCAAAGAATTGCAAAACTTAAGGGGCAGTGGGCGCGGCACATTGCTCGGAGAGTGGATGGCCGATGGGGCCGAACAGTTCTCGGGTGGCGACCACGCACTGTAGCCCAATTCACGTATTAAAACCGTTGGGATATCGCAGCGATTTAGTCGTTTAAACACTTTTTCGTATTCGCGTACGTCAAATGAACGATTTTGAAGTAGCTCGATCGCAATGTCGTTGAACCATCGTCGAACCGTATTCAGATAATAAATCGTTTTAAAATCGCACCTGAAATGTCAACTGAGAGGTATTCAGCTAAAATATTCTCATATCACGTTCTATGTTAAATAATATCGATATTGTTTAATTTAATTTGATTAATTTATCGTAAATCACTGTATTTGAAGTATAAAGTATATTTGAACCTTTTAGTAGAAAATCAAATAATTTTACGGGTATCTTTTTTGTTTCGTTGACAAGTCGTTCAGATGTGCTGTAGTTCCGATCCTATTGAGTTGTCGTCCTATCGAAATGTAGCTGAGTAACACGTGAATACCAAAATTGGATAGGACTACGATCGAACGATTTCTAAACTACAACGATTTTTAGATCGAATGTATTTACGTGAATTGGGCCACTGGACGACGCAGAGTGGGTAGGCCACAAGGTAGACTGACGACCTGATTACGGTTGTTGGTCACGCCTGGATGCGAGGAGCACAGGATCGGTCGTGGTGCCGTTCTTTGGGGGAGTCCTATGTTCAGGAGTGGACGTCATGTGACTCTGAAATGATGATGATGCTGATGATATCACGTAATTTCACGTAAATAAAAAAAACATCCTACTGCTGTTTTTCAACTGTTTAAACTACCTTACGAAGCTTTTGTTTTTAATTTGCACAATAAGTATGTACTTATCATTCGCTACAGCGCTAAGTGCTTGTTACAATTGAAGATGTTTGTTCTCTCGTTACAGAAGTTATAATTAAAGTGACATCTCGTATTTGCTACTGAACAAATATAACATGACTCAAATTTTATTTAAGTACTCTAGATGTGGTAATAAAGATGAAAAATATAAGTCTAACGGCTCACACGGTGCATTTATTTTTACTTTCTCGTATACTTACGTAGTATAGAGGAAGTCTTGTTGGAATTATGTCTGTGTATGTGTCTGTGCGTTAGCACGATAACTCGAGTATGCTTTAACTTATTGCAACCAAATTTAACATGCGTGTATGACATCAAAATATAAGGTTTCAATCAACTTTTGAGCCGTCGATCACGAAATTTAAGCAACAAAGTGCGCGGTCGGTACTCGGATGGGTGACCAAAATTTAACATGCATATATGACATCAAACTATAAGTTTTCTATCGACTTTTGAGTCGTTTCCGGTACACGAGAAAGTCAAGGGGAGACCACTCCCGATTTTTTGTAGCAGAAACTTATGTGATAAGTAAAAACATACATCAAATCAAAACACGCACAAACGTGCCTTCCATGACCTGCCTACATAAACATACACATAGGTGTACGGAACTTAAAGGTTATGATTTTTTAGTAATACATGTTTTAATGTAAACTTTGAGCAATCTCATGGTCCACTATTTCTTGTTTTATGTTACTGTCATTGTTATTAAATCATTTTGAATAAAGCATGAAGTTGTCTCCTGTTATACATTCACTAATTCAGAAGACAGAAACAAACGCATATTATAATTATTTGTTGAAAGCAATATAGCTCGAAAGAAACGCAGCCATCACCTTTGTTTAGCAATAATGATGACATACATACAACAAAACAAATTCCTCGCAATCCCAATCAAATTAGAGGGTGCGGACTCAATTAAGTCAGGGCCGGATTCAGTAAGTTCGCACAATCCGTTGACTGCGAGGCATGCATTGAGTGGCAATAGATTTCCGTCAAATTAAGCATCGTCTTCGCTGAACTATTTATAAAGATTCCGTGGGGTGAGCCGCATTCAGGATGTGAAATTTGACGTGTGAGACCTCGGGAGGCGAATAAAGTTCCCGTGATACGCCCCATTGTGCCGTATCTATCGCAGCTTCGTATCTCCTCTATTATTCTTTGTGACGTCTTCATTTGACGAAAAAATGTTCATATATATACGGAGTGGCAGACACGCAATATCACAATAAGACAATATCTGTATAATGTTTCCGCGAAAAAGTTAAATCGTAATGTAAGACAGTATATTTATTGAAAGGTTAATTTCCATAAACATCAAAAACTGATGATTTACAAAAAAAGCTTTCATATAGGGTAACTTTTTCTTGTAATTAGTTTTAATTATTATTAAATTAAGCATTTAAAATTACAAGCTCTTTAGTTTTCCAGTGAAACTCCCTTGCAGGAGATACCTGTTAACTAGAACACATGCTCTATGTGAACAACTAGAGAATCTGCCAAGGTCCTTCTTCAACACTCCCCTGTGAAGTCCTTATACATCATCAGGAACAGTCATTAAAACGTTAGTTCAGAACAAAACAAATCAATCAAATCAAATCAAATTAATTTGCCATAAATAGGGTCAATACATGGTGTTACAATCATAATAAATTAGAATAAAAATATCAATAATAATTACTGCAGAGAATAGAGGCGGAACTTGTCTTGTGAAAATTGGTACTGTTATTTATAAATAAACTAGTTGTACCCGGCATACGTTGCAATGCCCCGAAAAAAAAATTATTCTATAATATCTTTTTTAGATTTATTGGGGTGAAGCGTTCCTAGATCATCCTTCCAAAGTCTCATCACAATCTCATCAATGGTTCCGAATAAATAGAGAACATACATTTTATTTATAAGAGAAAAAGAAGAAGGGAAGATGATAATGATAACCATTGAACCATCTATACATAGCTATCATAATCATTGGTCGTCAGTCAATGATTATGATAGCTATGTATTTTCAAATACATTCCGCTCTATATCATTACATGCTGCAGGCTACGCAAAAAAGTATTTTATATTACGTGAATAAGAATACACATAAAGGGCTCAAATGGGACCCACATGTCACAAACCCAATATAAGTAGAGCTTATTCAAGTTTTTTTCTCGTACAAGAAACCAGCAAGCGAAGTTCAACATAATTTGGTCGTTTTATTAGACGATCAAACTTAAAGTCGGCATTTATATAGATTCAGAAAGCATTTTGCAAATGAACACAATTTGAAGATGAATGCGATTCCCGATTTGCAATTTGAACGAGCATTCGGTGCGCACGATTCAATCGTAATAGCATCATATTTTGTTCAACGAAATTGATGTTTGTGAAAAATAAAACAATACGAACCTACTTTCGATATCGAAGAATGAGTTCGTTTCTTTACTAAAGATACTTATCATTTATAATTGAACAACCCCGATGTAACAAAATTTAAGATACCATAATTTACTTTCTTTATGATGTTATATCAATGTAAAATTAGTTTTAAAATTCTACATTATAATGTTTTCAGTTGTGTCGATAGATGCCACGAACTCTAAGAACCTAAGGACTGTACGAGCCTCGCCTCTGCTTTATATTATGTTAAGTTTATCGATAAATGCTACCGATATCTATTGAGTAATTCGCTAAGGTCACTTCAATCTGTCAGAGATCGTTAAAATTACGTCAAAATCTATTAACAACCTTCGGTTGGAATTTAATATGCTTGTAACTATCTGACCGAAATATTCGTGCTCGCACCACAGATCAGCTAAGGATTAAAAAGCAAAAGTCGGATACATTTATTACAGCTTAAAAACATTACGCTCAATATTTTAAAATTACACAGATGCTACATTTGTATACGTATTTGCATACGTAGCATTGTGAACTGCTGAATAAATTAGATGATAAATAATATATTAATTCTTTCAACTGTTCACAATATATCTAAGACTATTTTAGTTATATTAAAACTACGAGAGCCTTATATTTATTGAGTAGGTATTACGTAACACCGCAATAGAAATTTATATCCTCAATGAGTACTCTAATTTAAATACAAGAACTCCATTACCTACTTCAAATTCAACAAATAGACTAACAACACAAGTACTCCTTTCTCCAGCTTAATAACCTCTCTCGTAATAAATAAAACGGAGAACCAAAATCCGCAGAAAGCATCCTATGGAAGCATTACCATTGAGTGTATGACATACACTCATCGGATTAATTCATATTAGTCATGCATCAAAGGACTCCAAACGGCATTGTGGAGTGCCCTCCTGTGATTTAAACCGAACAATACGAGCAAATTATAAACGATCGCTACGTTTGAGAGCTTCTTGACCCATTTCTGTCCATATTAAATTAACAAGCTTGTGCTTTTCGATTCCCAACCATGGTCGCTTATGTTAAGGTCCAATGAAAAATTCACGACGTGGTTTAAGTAAGGGGTATTAACATTGATTGACATTCTAGCTTCATTTGAATTGCTTTATAATTGAACTATTCCCTTGACATTTTGTAAAGTGAAAGAAAGAACTGTGTTTATTTACATTTTTCTTTCGCTTCAAAACATTTTGGAATTTCACTAACAAGTATAAAGAATTTCAAAGAAAAATCTTTTTATTGGCTTAAGAAGAAGACACAATATAATTCTAAAAAAAAGATATTACGAGTACTAAGAGAGGTAGAACCACAGGGTAGAACACAACCGCATGAACGCGCGCGAGTTGGCAACTTCCGATTTTATATCTATTTGTATTTATCGTCAACTTGCTCGATCGTGAAAACTCTGACGATAACGTACAGTCAGCTATAGAAACGTAATAATAAATTGACTATACCTTTATTTATGTGTACGTTAGCTTCGAGGTTACTTTTTTATGACCACTCAGAAGAAAATTTTGTTTAGAAACTCCTTGCTATCGAAGGAGGTTTAGGTAGTGGTCCACCACGTTTGCCCAGTGCGGATTGGCAGACGGAGTATAAGGTGATCAATACCCCTTTACTGGTCTATAAGTCGCCTTCTAGGACACCCAATGGAAGATATGGGATGATGCTATTTTACTCTGCCGGCATCACGCGGCTAGTCGGTTCAGTCATTCAACTTTAATCCGTTTTTATTCGACTGTATTTTCTAATGTGCGCGCGAGTTGACTACAAAAATAATAGGTAAGATCGCAAGGTCGCTAGTTTCATACTGCCGTCCTAACGAAGAGTGCAGTAACGAACAAAGAAAACCATTGTTCCTTACTGAATTCTTCGTTAGTATGGCAGCATAATCGCCAGTTGACGAATAAGTCAGCACGGCAGATTGTGCGCCCAGAAATAGCCAAACAGCTACCTCAGAAAATCGTGAGTGGTCTCCCCTCGACTTTCTCGTATACCGGAAACAACTCAAAAGTTGATAGAAGCCTTATATTTTGATGTCATACATGCATGTTAAATTTGGTTTCAATAAGTTAAAGCATACTTGAGTTATCGTGCTAACGCACAGACACACACACACACAGACATAATTACAAAAACGGTATTTTTGGACTCAGGGAGCTCCAAAACGTGTAAATCCGTCAAAATCTCGAGGACGAATTTTTTGACGATTACAAGACTTCCTGTTGGGGATAGTTGGACCTCCTTCAGAGGTATAATACATGTTTGTCAGTTGAGTTATAAAAAAAAGAAAAGATTTGTTTGTGATTGATTAATTGTTTTTTTTATTGTCGTGGTAACGTATTTTTAGGAATAATATAATTTTTATTTTCACATTTTACGCTACCTTTTTTTCCTTTACTCTCTTTCCTGCACTCCATCGCGGCACTATCTACAACATCTGGCGACCGTGACAGGACGTGATGGAGAAAGCCAAGGCAGAGAGGGCTCTCTTTTTCAGACGCTTTGCGCGATCTGCGGAGCGCCTAGAGGGTCATCTCTTGAGTAAAGAAAGGACAGCTTTATCGGCGGAGTTTGAGCACTTTAAAGTGATATATGAAAAACTCGCAGTCGCTCAAAATAAGTGTTTCAGTTTGTGGCTCGATTTGTCTGATCAAAGGGATTCTTCGGATGAGGTGGATATAGACGCATCGGAAGAGTATGATATTAGATTTTTCACACTGAAACAGCAGGTAAAAGATTTTCTTGAATTGACGACATCACCTCTCTCTAGCCATAGTACAGTCACTGTCAAAAGTAACATGAAAGACAAGTCAAGTATTGGTTCTAAAAGTAAAGATGATGATAACGTGTCTCAATTGACGAGGTCTAATGTTTCATATCAGCGAGAGAAGTCTATTAAGGAACGCCGTAGATATAGATTGCCTTACTTGGAGTTACCGAAGTTTAACGGAGAAGTGAGTAAGTGGATTTCTTTTTGGTCTCAATTCCGTAAAATTCACATAGATGAAACGATCGACGACGATGACAAATTTCATTATTTATTACAAGCTATGGAATTGGGTTCATGTGCACGTGAATTTGTCGAAAGTTTTCCGCCTATTGGCTCAAACTACCATGTAGTGGTAGAACAGCTGACACAAAGATATGGCCGTAGCGAATTGATCATACAGCATTATGTTAGAGAGTTAGTTCAACTAGCAATACGTCAATCAAAAGAATCGCAGAAAGTTCCGATGAGAACTCTATACGACAAGATATCATGTCAGCTTCTTGCTTTGGAAACTTTAAATGTCCCTCAGGAGAATTGCTCTACCTTTTTATATCCGTTGATTGAATCAGCTTTGTCCGAAGATTTATTACGTGTATGGAACAGAATTCGTGATGATACCGACTGTAAGACTAATCCACTCTCCGAGCTATTGAAATTTTTAAGAAAGGAGGTGGAATCTGAAGAAAGGATTCGGTTGGGACGTTCAGGATTGTATGAAAACTGTTCTTCTGCTCCAGCTTCTGCGACATGTTTTACTACAACGGAAAAGCAAAGCTATAACAAACAAAAACAAACAACTAGTTTGACTAGTGTCAAGCCTGAGAAGAGCTGTGTATGGTGCGAGAAGACGTTTCACACGAGCTCTGAATGTGTACTTGCTACTAAAAAATCATTGGATGAACGTAAAGAGTTTTTAAAAAGTAAGAACGCTTGTACGATCTGTTTAAATATCGGTCACTTTTGGAGAAAGTGTAGAAAGCATCCGGTCTGTATTATTTGTGGTAAGAGACATTTTCCTATAATGTGCAGTAATGTTAATGCTACCAAAGGGCAAGATGACAATAAGGACGTTGTGAATCAAGCTGCTTCTCCGTCTAGTAATAAGACTGTATTACTACAAACTATAAAGGTAAATTTAATCCATAGTAATGGTCTTTTTAAGATTAGGGCTCTTTTAGACTCGGGTGCACAATGTTCATTTATTAGATCTGATGTTGTTAAGAATTTAAAACTACAACCTATAGGTTCACGAGAACTCAGCCATAATTTGTTCGGTGGTACTGTATTAGAAAAACAGACTTATAGACTTTTTAACTTAAATGTTTGTAGTTTAGATGGAAGTCGAGTTTGTAATATTGAAGCCTTAGAGCATAAAACTATATGTGGTAACTTACCTCGACTACAACAAAATAGTAAACTTTCTACACGTTTAAGATCTTTAGGTATTGATATTTCTGACTGTACTGATAATATTTCTGATATTAGTATGTTAATTGGTTGTGACTTTTTAGGTTCCTTGTACACCGGGCGGTCAACGCGCGTAGACAATAATCTGTTGGCAGTCGAAACTTTGTTTGGTTGGACAATACAAGGGCCTATGGTTGGTGTGTGTTGCTCTGTAAGTAACATTAGCACATTTTCATGTACATTTAATATTGAAGATTTTTGGAAGCTTGAAACAATTGGTATTAGGGATGAAAGTGAGGTTAAAAATACGAAACACTTAGAATTAGAAGTTATGAATTTTTTTAAGAAGACCGTGAGAATCGATAGTGAAAATAGATACGAAGTAAGGTTACCATGGAAAGATGTGTCATTTTCTCTTAAATCTAATTATGCCATGGCCCTAAAACGTTTAATGTCAACTACTTCTCGTTTAACTCACTTAGGTATTCTTAATGAATATAACGATGTTTTTGTAGAGTGGTTGAGTACCGGTGTCATCGAGGAAGTAGTATGTGATGACCCGGATAGTGGTTTTTACCTTCCACACCACGCAGTGGTAAAAGAAAGCAGTCTTACCACCAAAATTAGGCCAGTTTTCGACGCTTCGTCCAAGGACCGAAACGGCTTATCCCTTAATGTTTGTTTAGAGAAAGGTAAAAATCTCATTGAGCTCATACCACGTCTGTTAATAGGTTTTAGGAAGAACGCAATAGGTATAACCTCAGATATTAAAAAAGCATTTCTGCAAATATCATTACATCCTGATGATCGTGAATATTTAAAATTTTTATGGTGGCACGACGTCAAGGACAAAAATAAGGTGTTGAAGGTTTTCAGACATCGACGGGTGGTTTTTGGTATTACTGCTAGCCCCTTCCTACTTTCTGCAACTATCCTTCACCATCTTAACAAATTTAATTCGGACACGGCTATATTATTGTCAAAATCCTTTTACGTCGACAATTCTGTCGTCAGTGTAAAAAATGAAATCGAAATGAATAAATTTATATCTGAAGCTAAAGCCATTATGCAAGAGGGTATGTTTGAGTTACGTTGTTGGGTTTCTGGTCCTGTGATGGTTGACGAAGAAATAGAAACCACTTCAGTATTAGGACTTATGTGGAATCCGCGACTAGATGAAATCTACTGTAAAAGACCATATTTTAAAAATGATTTAGAGGATAATCTAACCAAAAGAACTGTTTTATCGTTAGCCCAGGCTATTTTTGACCCAATTGGCTTTATGGCACCAACAATTTTAATTCTTAAGCTCGTTGTACAACAGTGTTGGATTTTGAATATAGACTGGGATCAACAGATTCCAGATACTTTAAGACGAGTTATGGTTTCATGGTTACGTGAGGTAGAAGCAATTGAGCTGTGTCGAATCACAAGAAGGTTTAGCAGCTTCGATTTAGATACTTGTGTGAATTCCTTACATATTTTCTGTGACGCTAGTCAGTCTGCGTATGCGTGTTGCATATTTCTTCGCTCTGAAAGTCACGACAGTGTGTGTCTTCAGTTAGTATTAGCCAAATCAAGGCTAGCCCCTACCAAGTCAGTCACTATGCCAAGACTTGAACTCTTAGCGGCTTTAATGGGCACTAGATTAGCTTCAGAGGCTAAGGAAGGGTTACAGCTCAACTGTAAAGAGTTTTACTGGACAGATTCAAGTATTGTACTTGCTTGGATAAAGAGGAAGAGCGGTTTGAATGTGTTCGTTCATAATCGTATATCTGAGATACTACTGCGTACTAATGCTGAGGATTGGCATCACATACCTGGTAACATGAACCCCGCTGATCTACCATCGCGAGGGTGTAATCCGGAGAAGCTTCGCCAGAACAGATGGTGGAATGGACCTGATTGGCTTAGGAAAACTCCTGCTGAATGGCCGCTGTCAGTTGAAGTTCCAGATCAAGCTGAAGTAGAAAGAGAGGTGAAAAAGAGCTGTTTGACTATTACCGTGACAGGGGCACCTTTTTCACAACGTCTGACTTACTTCAGCAAATTTTCAAAAATAGTACGTTTGATTGGTTGGTGTCTGAGGTTGGCTAATAGAAATTTGAAATCTCGAGGGCACGATCTGACAGCGGAAGAATACATAGGAGCAGAGAAGCGGTTATTGCTTGCTCTTCAGAAAGAAGACACATCTATACTGAATTTTAATATGCATACTTTTAAGGATAAAGATGATCTTCTTCGTGTGAAGACTCGGCTTACAGTTAGCCGTAATGCAGAAGATTTTATTAGTCCTATTCTTCTTCCAGCAAAGAATATAATTGTCGAACGACTCGTCCGTCAAAGACATATAGATCTTCTACATGCCGGTTCCCAAACATTAATCAGTAATCTTCGTGAAACTTACTGGATTATTGGGATAAGAAGATTAGTCAAAAGAATTGTTAGAGAGTGTATTATTTGTAGGAGATTCACAGCTAAAGCATGTAGTGTTCCAGTAGCACCATTACCCGATGATCGCATTAGCTGCAGTTCTCCTTTCGAAGCCACTGGGATAGATCTGGCGGGCCCCTTATTCTTGAAAAACGGTACGAAATGTTGGATTGTTTTATTTACCTGTGCGACATTTCGAGCTGTACATTTAGAACTTTGCACGTCTTTGTCTACTGAAGATTTTATGTTATCACTAAGAAGATTTTTAGCCAGAAGAGGAAAAGTCAGAGCTATTTATAGCGATAACGGCACTAATCTACGCGGGGCTAGTAATGTTCTTGATAGCGTTAATTGGGAAGAGGTTGCAAGAAAGATTTCAGTTCAGAAGATTGCTTGGCATTTTATTCCACCTTCAGCGCCTTGGTGGGGAGGATTCTGGGAAAGGATGGTAAGGACACTGAAAGGAATTTTACGACGTGTATTAGGTAAAGCTTGTTTACATTTTTATGAATTGGAAACTGTCATATGTGAAGCTGAAGCGGTTATCAATTCAAGGCCTTTAACTTACATAGTTGATAGTACGGAGAACTTGGTTCCATTGTCACCGTCAATGTTTTTAAACGTTAGTGGTTATGAGCACAATATTGGTTTTATGGATCATGTCGATGGTCATGTGTTAACATCTCGATGGCGTTATTTAAATAAGCTAAGTTTAGACTTAAAGCAACGTTTTAGGAGCGAGTACTTATCCCTGCTAGTCGAGTGTAAGAAGGGTAAACCAGACGAGCTTTTTAAAGTCGGAGATGTGGTTCTTATTGGTTCGGATGACATTAAACGTATTAACTGGCCATTAGGTATCATCTTAGAGATTTACCAGGGAGTTGATGGCGCATCGAGAGTGGCCAAAATTAAAACTGTGAGTGGGGAGCGTGTAAGAGCCTTGCAGCGACTTTACCGCCTAGAAGTTTCTTGTGCAGATAAATTAGTTAAAGCCACACACACCAATCCCATCCCTTCTACTTCAGAGACGCCACCAGTTGTTGTCACACGCAGTGGCCGTTGCGTTAAAGTACCGAACAGGTTGATGTATTAATTTGTTTAATTTTATGTTCGTTTTCTTTGCCGGGGGAGGATGTTGGGGATAGTTGGACCTCCTTCAGAGGTATAATACATGTTTGTCAGTTGAGTTATAAAAAAAAGAAAAGATTTGTTTGTGATTGATTAATTGTTTTTTTGATTGTCGTGGTAACGTATTTTTAGGAATAATATAATTTTTATTTTCACATTTTACGCTACCTTTTTTTCCTTTACTCTCTTTCCTGCACTCCATCGCGGCACTATCTACAACACTTCCTATATACTACGTATAACAGAAAGTAATAACACTACCTCACTGGAGTGTTCTGTTTCTGTTGGCGAGTGAAGTTTGCAGAGTTCATGGGTTAGAAAATTAGCAGCGTACTAGTTTTACCTTGGTGTTGCAAACGTCCACGATGAGTGGCACCGAGATTATTTGCAAACCACAATGCGTAGAAAAAACAAATTCAGCTAAGATCTTAGGCACAAGGTACAAACTAGGAATAAAACCAAAACATTTACAGAAATACTATAAAATAAATTTAATAATTTTACCCTTAACCGGCTCGGGTTAATCTTACTTATTTTTTTAATGAGTACTTACCTATAAGCGCTATTCCTTCCTATGTTTGAAGTTGATATTTCTAGCCTTTAATAAGGAAAATTTATGTTATTATCATTAATAATAATTGCTCTAAGTGTATGCTTAGTCATTTGCATATTGTAAAATATATTAGTCTTAAGTTGACTTTGAGAGCGACCAGTGGATTTTACAGTTACATTGCTTATAAAATTCACTATGCCAGTAAAAACTTACAGTGGTATAAAAAAAGATTTTTTATACGAATTAGACTATGTAACCTTGGTGGGTTCAAAAATTTTTACTTATCCCTTTATTGGAAAAACCAAAACGGCCATAGTTGGGTACTGCGTGATATCTTTCTTGGTCATTCTTACGGCTGTTCAACTATTCGTTACTTTGTTGTTAACTGGTTTCGACGACTGGTATGATATTGTCAACGTCACCCCTAATTTAGGGGTCGTTTTAATGGCATCAGTAAAATATACTACGCTGCACGTCCGTCAAGACGTTTATGACAAAATTTTTAACCACCTTCGTGAAGGTTTGTTCGACATCGTATCTAATTGCGAGGCGCACATTCTGATCGTATCAAAATATATAACAGTATCCAAATTTGCTTCTAGATTTCTGGTCTACTATTGCGTGCCTTTAGTTATTTTCGTCAACTCATTTCCGAGGCTTATCATGTATTACGAAAATAATATTGTTGGTAAAGAGGTTCAGTATTTGTATCCATACGATGGATGGTATCCCTTTGATAAGATTAAATTTTACTATGTGGCCTATTTCTGGGAGAGTTTCTTGACCTGCATCGTTGTTAGCATCTATTGTTTCGTCAGCATGATCAACATACCGTCCACTGTATACATCTGCATGGAGCTTAAAGTTTTAGGTACCTGCATCAATAATTTGATCACAGCTGATGATGTAAAGAACATTACCTTGAAGAAAGATGTTGCAAAAACACATTTTGAAATTAAAAACAGATTACGAGACATAATTATCCGACATCAATATTTGGTTCAGTAAGAATAATTACCTATATCGTATTTTGCAGAAATGTTTGGGATTTCAAATAATCTACTTATGTTCATAGTTACGTTTATTTTTCAGTATGGTGACAGAATTTGATTCAGTTCTGGGAGACGTGATGCTACTAACCTATATATTTAGCTCTGTTTTTATTTGTCTCACAATATTTACTGCTACGGTAATGTACCATACTCATTAATAATTATATAAGGGTGAAATTTCGTCTCTATAAAAGCATTGTCGTATTACACAATTTTCTGATTCAGGATACAACAGGATACTTTTGTTTTTTTAGATTAATTCCATTGTTTGTTTGTTTTAATCTTCTAAATTAATTTAATTATTTGTATTCATTTAAATAATTATATATTGTCCACTATATATGCCGTGGCGACAGGTAAGTAAAACTGAACATAGATTAAGTCCTAGTCCTAGTTCCCATGTAGTATATAAGTTTGCATGTATGAAATAAATAAAATACAAATCGCAGAACCCTCTTTAAATAGATAGATACGCTTCACTAGAAGACTCTATGGTCCATTTACTTTTAAAGATGCCATAAATGGTATTGAAGTGTCGTTCTTAGATATTCAAATGTTGAAAGATAAGAAAACAAAAAGAAGCGAAGACAAGAAAAAAAATCTAGAGTCAAAATATTAATGAAATTAAACCGTCCTAAATCATGAAACAAATACGAACTTACAACATTCATATTATTGCTATTTTTTAGGTGGTTGATAACTTATACCAATCCCTCCGTTATTATTTTATGTTCTGCTCATTGCTGATTGAAATATTCTACCAATGCATGATGGGACAGGTTTTGAGCGATCATGTAAGTTTTTTTTACCACTCCAATATTTATTATATTTTTTTGGTTCAACTCAATATTAACTTACATACGATGCTTAAACAAAAGATATATGTGTGGACAAAGATATATATCTATATCCACACATATAAAGTTAAGCGTTTTTTTCAATCATAATGAAGTTTTTTTTGCCTCAACCCAAAAGTTGACTGGAATAGATCTCTTATATTCATTCGTCATTCATCAAAAGCTCATATACTGTCCCCAACGAGGGGCTCGAGCCTACCCCACATTAGGGGCGATAAGGCCTTAGTCAACCACGCTGTTAGCCGTGTGATGCCGGCAGAGTAGAATAGCATCACCCCATATCCTCTAATGTGTGTCGTAGAAGGCGACTAACGGATCAGTAAAGGGGTATTGATCACCTTATACTCCATCCACTAATCCGCATTGGGCGGTGGACGTTGAAGCGTGGTGGACTCCTTAACCTCTTTCAACGCAAGGAGAGGCTTTGTGTCTGTGCAGTGGGTTGAATTATAAAGGCTGTTATGATGAATGCTGGCCAAGTGCGGGTTGGTCGACTTCACACACAAGCAAATAATTTTTTTTATTATAGGTGTGTGCGGATTTCCTCGTGATATTTCCCTTCACCCTTTAAGCGTTGATTAAACGTATATATCAAGTCAAAATTTGAAAACACATTGCTACGTGGTGAGGTTCAAACCGGTGCCTCCCGCATAGGAGACAACGCCCTTAGGCACTACCTAAGCGCCACCGACGCTGTTGATTTCATAAATACCTACATATAATTGATTGAAATTATTATTATTTAAATCAAAACCTATTTTTGATTTAAATAATAATAATTAAGCAATTTTTGGCGCACTGAGCAATTTTTGTAGAAGGGAAGAAAACTGTGGGTTTGCGCTACCAAACCGGCGCGTCACCGTCATACTAACGTCGGTGCTGCATTATGAGTTTTCAATGTTTAGTACTAAATTTAAAAATTTAAACAAACCTTTTCAATTCTTATGCTATGAATGACATATTTTATGTATTAGTAGATAATTAAGTATTCGATATTTAAGTATACTTATTAAAACACGGTTAAAAAAAACATCAACTAGGTACATACTAGGAATGTTATTACTCTTACAAGCTTTGATCCATGTAATGAATGTCCTCTTGATATTTGAAAAATTTCTGGAGTGTCACTAAATATTGAAATAATTATGTATTGCTTTCAGAGTGAAGATTTGTCTGAATCAATTTATTCAGCAGATTGGCTGTATGCTGATAAAGAAACAAAAATGTTACTGTTGATTCTGCTTACAAGAACACAGAAACCATTCCAACTTACTGCAAATGGGTACCTGATAATGAACTTGGAAACTTTCAGCGGAGTATGTGTTGTTAACGATACTATGGTTCATTAATAAAAAGAGTTTATTTACTATTTTTAAAATAACACAGTAAAAATATATTGAGTTAATTATCTCTTCCTGTGATGGAACAGGTTGAGATATTTCAAACTCAACTGTTATAATTATAATCAGACTTTACGGTAGATTTTTTTATACTTCGTGATGGCAAACAAGCTTGGGGCCACCTCGTGTTAAGCGGTTAGCGTCGCCTACAGACACTTGCAATGTTAACGGTAAGTCACTTAACACTGCAAGTGCGTTGCCATCCTGGGGGATTAAGACGATATGCCTTCCATGCCCAGTAATTGCACTGGGAATTTAAAAGGGTTATATAATATCCTGAAATAAGCAGCCCATTTATTTCGCAAGCACGCTGCGAATAATTTTGTACTTTTATTTTTCTTTTTAATAAATAAACTAAAAAGAAGAAAAAAAAACTGGACATAATATATTCTTTGTCTTTCAGGTCTGCAGTTTTTCGTATCAGTTGTTCAATTTACTACGCACTGCTTACTGTTGAACTTCACACTGTATTATTTCATTAAATTTAATAAAAGTATTATATGTATATTCACTATTAGTATTGCATTATTAGCAAATACGTTTTAATATATTTTTTCTTTCTATAGCCATCTAGTTCAATTTTGATTCAATAAAGTTGAAGTATAACAAGGATAATTTAATATAAATAGTATCATAATAATTAGTGTAGGTATTGCTTCAGTATCGTAATGTCTTCATCAATAAAGATGATCCCATAAAGCAAACGAGATTTTATTACATACCAACCCTGATCCCAACCTATTTTCGTCAGAAAACGCTTTACGCATACTTTGGGGCAGGTGGAGCCACCCCAAAGTTATATGGGACTCATCCTGTCAGGGCATACCCACTAATAACTGGCGTGCTCCTCTAGGTTGTGGCATTAACGCATACGGGGTACTTGGCGCAATCACTGTGTGCACCCTGATCCCAACCTAGTGGAACTCTATAAACCTTACATACGAATAGAAAGAAAACACTTGACGCGTACACTATTTTTATACCATTTTTGTTATATTATGTGATTGACAGACAAGCATACGGCCTGCCTGGTAGTAAGCAGTCACCGTACCTAGCCCATAGATGCTTGCACCACTTGATGTGCCACTCGCGGGATCCCTTTCGTTGACATAATGTATTTATCCCTAAAATAATTTGGCATAACGAATTGGGCATATTATTTGCATAATAATTCCTTGGCATAATTGATTTTTGGCAGCATATGTATTTATTTTTATTAGTTTACCAACATTTGTAGTGAGCCTATAATAGGATCCTATCCTTGGATGTGAAATAAGTGGACTGTAATTTTAGGTAACTGGTATACTTAATAAACAAATCGAATGTACAAAAAAATAGCCCGACAATCTGTACGTGTGAGCGCGACGATGCAAAGGTTAAGTGTGTGGGCGCGCGGGTCTACTGCGCCGACGCATCAGCCCCTCTCCCCGCGCAGCCCCTCTCGTCTGATAGTGTTGTCGCCACTAATTTGTTTTTTAATAATATAATATAATAATAATAATATATTTCTACGCTCACAACAATTATCTAGCCCAAATAAAGTATCTTAAAGAACTTGTGTTATGGATACTAGATAACATACATAGGACAAATATACTTAATAATCTAGATATTCTTATAAATAAACTTAAATAAATATATAAACAACCATGACTAATGAACAAATGCTCGTGTTCATCACACTAACATTTGCCACTACCAGGACTCGAACCCGGACCGCCCGATGTGTAGGCAGCGTTACTGACCACTTACACCAGTACATCAAAATAAGGAATGCTAAATACAAAAAAAGCTAACGCAACAAGCACCCAAGCAAAAAGCAACCGCGCCCTTTATTTGTCATAGATGTAGAAAACTATAGATCGGCAATATCAAAGAGAAAGAGCATACTAACGTATATATTAGAACGAGATAGACAGACGAGACCATTTCAGGTACGCACAGGTGGCCCAAGTCAGCCTGTCAGTCACGTAGAAATGACAGCAACTGTCAGATTGCGGTAGGTACTATTTCTCCTGCACACATGCGCATTACTCACACATTGGTTAATTTTCTTGGTTTCGCCCTAGTCAATTCATTGCCAATCTATAAACGTCGGTAATTTTAAATCTATGATATTTGTGGAGTTTTCTCCCGAATTTTTGTTGTAAAAACACGTGTTGAGAGACTCCATGTTTAACCTAAATCTAACGTACAATTATTGTCTGTAACTATAAGTACATTTTCACTTGACATTGGCGAAATGCGTTACCTTTATGTGTCGTGAACGCCATTTGATTAAAGAGAAGAAGAAGTCGGTATTTGTGTACGTTTAGGAGTCTACTCAGATGTCAATAAACGTTTTTTACATTTAAACATCATAAAGAATTTGCACTCAGCTATGGCCTGATAGAGAATGTAAAAGCATATCACGAGAAACTAGTATTAATTTAATTTGTACTACAAAATATAGAGCCCTTGATTGGTGCATACATGTGCCGTTGCGTTTCAATAACGCAAACAGACACCACTCAAGGAAACAAATTCTAAGAACATCCTAAAACTCTAGTCTCCACGCGTCCTCACGCTTTTTGCAGAGCAATTTCAGTCAATTGTCATTTTTTCGAGACAGTTGGGTTTCAAATTACAGTAACTATTATATTAACAGTAAGCATTAATGTTAGAGCAATAAAGTAAATTAAAAGATAGCTTTCCTTCTGTATCTCTTTATTTTTTATCATTTATGTTGGTACATACCTATTCATCATTATGATCATTATTTCATATCATCATCATTTCAGCCGTGAGGCTATTAGACAATGCCTCCCCAAGGATCTCTGCCCGCACACAAGATATTTTTATCGTTTCTTAACATTACCAATGTAAAAATATAATCCAACTGACTCGAGTGCCTTAGAGACTCAAGTCAAAGAGACTTCCATCGCAGGAGAGTCGTTGACTAAAAAAATCTATATGAAGACTAACTTAACTTACTTAACTTACTTGAGCGCACACGAAAGTTAATCTTCTTAAAAGCAGGTGACACTGTGTAACGGCAAACAGCAAAAAATGCCAAAATTGTAATTTGAATATTTTTTTCCATTTATCACCACGGATGGTGTTATTTGTAATCCCTAGTCCTTATTACACCACCGACAGAGCATTTTACTTTGAATTTATAAACAATAAATCTATAACTAGGGTTATGTCAAAAGAAATAAGGTTTCCACAAAGGTGTAAAGTGGACGGAATCAATGTTTCGACAAAGTTGGCAACGCGCAAACGGTACGCCTGCTTGGTAATGTATAATATAAGTATATCTATAGGCAGTGGTGACCGCTTCATCAGGAGCAAAGGAGCTTAATAGAAGCTGCTTTGTTCCCGACGAAGTGTATAAACTGTATATGTTTAAATTCTAGACATGTTTATTTCAATACTTTAATTATTAAAAACCGTCGTTTCCGCAATCTCAAAAGTCATAAACAACTTCCTAAAGCTTTACCAGATTATATGAAGAAATATCAATATTATGCCGTGCCTACGAAGCAATAAGGGAACATAACCTGACAATAGGTTTCGATATTGAAATCGTGCCCATAAAACCAAGATGTCTGCATTCATATCGGAACAAAAATGAGGTTTGGAAAGTTGAGCATATTTGCTTTTAGAGGCAGCGTATTTGTTCGAAAATAATATAAGGACCTGTGGTGGAATATTTTTGTTCAATAAACGAGTATTAACTGCTATAATTAAGTTTTTACAGGTGACGAAGTGACTACACTTATCAGACATTTTTAATCTAATCAACTTTAGGAATGTTGAAGACAATTAAATAATATTCAATTAGAAAAGATATTTCCGCGTTTGTTAACGCAAAAATTATTACATAATATCCAATGTCGCTTGGTTTTCAAGTTTCTTCTAAGTTTAACGTTTGTCTGTCTGTAGCATCATAGCTCTCAATTGGATTATCCAATATTGATTTTCTTAAGTAGTTATGCCGCTTGTCAAATCATAAGCTTTTAATGTTGACTAACTTTTGACTGCGACATCATCCGCGTGGAATAGTTACTTTGGGCAGCATTTAAATGTTTATCAGTACTTTCTTTTTTTACTAATCATACACCATGTTTCGAGTAAATAATAGGGATTAAAGTATGAAATTGCCGATTTTTTCCTCATTATTCATTAGTGTATAATTCCTTTAATACAATAGCTATGTCCATTATTCTTTTTTATTTTAAACTTCATTACAAAGACTTATATTTATGTATTTATATATTATTTATTACTTATTATGTATAAAAATTTATTCTCATTATATTTTTTTCACTAGAAATAAATCTTCAAAAATAGCTCGTCGTAAGAGGACTCTGCCTCCGATACAAAAATATGAATATTTTTTACAGGTATCAATTCTCATTTTTTTCGCCAAGTATCCTATAGCTTAATGTTGTCTCAATACATCCACAAAATTACATAAAATTTAAATTTGTGGTTCCTTAAAAAATCGCAAATATATTTGTATGGAAAAATGAATTTTCGTTAAATTCTCCATACAATTTCATATTTAAACCCCTAATATACGTATAGTACATGTCGGAATATGGCCGACATGATTAATAAAATGACCAGAAATATCAAGACCCCTGATATTTCGAACACAATCCCAATTTGAGCTTCATATTAGTAGCAAAAACACTTTTCCTACAAATAAAAATCAATTGGTTAACTATAAATCATCTCACGACAGATTTACAATTAATAATAATAATTAATTCGATTAACAAATTAATTATCCAAAATCGTCTAGGATAAGCTAAGAACAAGGTACAAGTGCACCGAGTCGCGCCAGAGCCGAGACTGACTCGTCGCGCCGCCGTCCGTTCTTTTATACCGTAGCGGAACAAGTTTGAGTGGTGGGAAAACTCGAACGACAAAGCGCGCGCCGCGCGCTGATTGGCTAGCGCCTAGTGGCGCGATATTACGTCATTTACAATGACGGGTCGCTTACATATTTATTTTAAAATATGGCGTATGACGACGCCGCCGTCATACACATAGACAGTTTTATTCGGACTTCCATACAAACTTTCATACCCATATGGTTCGAAGTTTGAAAAACGAGGAATACATCATTTAGTTTCTCATCAAGTGCCTAATTGTGTCATGTTTTTATCTTTGATAATGACGAAAAACTCCCTAATTCGATTTTCAGACTTTATTACCGCATTTCTGCCTTTCTGCATTTCTGCATTTAAAAAAAAAACTGAAATACTTTTTTACTAATTTATCAGCTGGAATACTCCCGTGATGCTTCGAATAGAATGCTCTAAATAAGTCTTGTTTTTAATTACAATCTAAGGAAGTTACTATGGATCTGAGTAACTTCCTTAGATCTGATGGATTCAACATTGGGTATGCTGTAACTTAAATGATATTGCTGATGCTGCAGCAAAATCTCGAATCTGCAGTATATCCTATCTACCTCTTTTTAAATATAATATCATTAAGTTAATCCCACTTCTCGCCTAAAGGATAAAGTCAGACTATTCGTTCCAAAAGTCACTATTATAACATTGACTTAGTTTCTATCAATTGGACTATAATTTATTTTTATTCATATTCCAATGAGCCATTTGTAAGTTTCAGCCATGTGATGCCGGCAGAGTAGAATAGCATGACCCCATACCCTCCAATGGGTGTCGTAGAAGGCGATTAATGGATCAGCAACGGGGTATTGGTCACCTTATACTCCGTACATCAATCCGCATTGGGTGAGCGTGGTGGACTACTGTATAAACCTCCTTCGGTGACAAGGAGAGGCCTTGTGTCCCAGCAGCGGGTCGAATTACAATGGCTGTTATAATGATTTGTAAGTTTAGTTATTTTACGTTTTTCTTACTCAAGTATAATGCCACGAATGAAGGCATTTAACGTATCTTAGTATTTAAAATGTCTCTGTTAGTTTGTTTGTTACGTTTTCCGACTATACTACTCAACTGATCAATATGAAATTTTGTACACTCATGATGCGGTCAACATCAGAAGCAGATTATCCCTCTAGTAAAGCCAGCATCAGACACAGATTACCATTTTAACACTTTGTCATAATAATTCATGTATAATGGTTGCAACTATTACGATACAAGCGCCAGCGTTACTATGACATACTACTGAAGAGTTAATCTACTTTCTGATATTCCGTACCTTGTTATTAACAATCCATACACAATGGAGGCAACTATGTATGATGTACCTACTGCACAAGCGTTGGAGTTGCTGTGACAAGGCGTAAATCTACTTCTCATGAAAAAGGCCAAATGGAACCTTTGGTTACCGAGGGATATTAGAATAGCTTTTTAACAAAATCGATTTTAGCCCGAGTGAATCCGCGTTCGAAAACTAATACAAAATATTAATTTAATTATCTAATAAAATCGATAATGTGCACGAATCGCATAAAAAATTAAGTTAATTTGAAGTCACGACTAGGTATTTTATAGTTTTTTTCCATTTATAAAGCAGTTTTTGACCAGCAATTGTCAGTCACTGGACTCTACTAAACATCAAACCATGGATATCAAACTAGCAGTCCTCGCCGTTCTGTGTGTCCTTTCAATAGGGCTTACATCCGGAAGAACTATCAAACGCCGTAAGCATAACGCTTCAAATATTATATATATATGCTTTTATTTATTCAAATGCCTCTAAAGTGCAAAGATTTCCATAAAAGATTCACCATAAAAGCGTATTTTCATAAATATTTTGCAATAAATGCCTGCACACTACACATTGTTATTGGCTAGTATTAACAACTTATTGAAGCGTCGGTGGCGTAGTGCGTAACGGCGTTGTCTCCCACCCGGGAGGCACCAATTCGAATCCCGTGACGTACCAATGTGTTTTCAAATTTTGAATTCGTATGTACGTTTCAGCGATGCTTTTACGGTGAATTAAAACATCGTGTAAAAACCTGCTACATACCTATGAACAAATTATTAGGTTGTGTGTGAAGTAGACCAACCCGCACTTGTCCAGCTGGTTGACTAAGGCTTAATCGCCGCTAATGTGGGGTAGGCTCGAGCCCCTCGGTGCGGACATTTTATGAGCTGTTGATGATGATGATGATTGGCAACTTATAATGCAACACAAACTTTTATTTATCAATATTATTCATTTTCATATTACAACTTAAATTTAATTTTCAGATCCTCCCCATGTGGTTACTCAGTCGGGATCTTCAGGTAATCATAATAAAATTATATTTTTTTGTATTAAGATCAGTAAAAAATTCTCACTTATCCGTTTGAAGTATTTATTGATTTGTTTTAACTTTTTTGCACACACAAAGTATTTTTGTTTTATGTTATGGTATTATTCACATAGGCATTCTCTACCAGTCAACCGGAAAAGTATTTCTTTCATAAAGGTGTCCAGCAATTTGTAAAACAGAATCTCTTCTATTTGTAGCCCATTATCTAAAATGGTAGTGGTCAGGAGTGATCAGTAGCTTCAAGGTTATTTTTTATGACCAAGCGAAGTGCACTGTTTGTGGGATAGTCCAATCTACGTATGTGTTATCGGTAGGTAGACGATATGCCCAAGCATTTCATGATCTGGCCAATTATACAATCGGGCCACGACATACGTATATGTTACGATAAATGTGATTAATATGGTTATTATTAATAATAACCAGTAATTATTAATACTTACCTCGTGATTTGGTTAATGTGATCATAACTGTGGTGTGGTGTGGTAGCTGCATAAAACACTACTGTCCCAAAAACATTGCACTCTGCCTGATCATAAAAAAATATCCCTAACCTACCCATCACTCAGCCACAGGGTTCGAAAGGATAAATCAATAAAGTTTGATAATTATTAATAATAACCGGTAAAAGTAAATAATTAATTACTTTTGCCTTCAATTTTGGTAATTATTAATAATTGTTGGTAATTATCAATAATTTTCGTGGTGGTGGTGGTGGTGTCTAAGGCCTAATCGCCCCTTATGTGGGGTAGGCCCGAGCCCCTCGGTGGGGACATTATATGAGCTGTTGATGATGATGATGATGATGATCAATAATTTTCAATTAATCACACTTACCGTATATACTAATTTAACAAGCACCTTTGGAAACTTCGTTTGCGTGACTCAGGTCACGTCTGTCCCATTACTAATTGTCGCGCTTGTATGAGCACTGTTGTATAGCGCCATGTATGTGATCTATGAGGAGGCGGCATTGGCCTTTACAATAATATATTTAATTGCTGACTTAAATTAACCAAATAGGTTTTATTTATAATCAAATTGTATATCACCAACAGCTTACTCCGGCAGCTCGTCGAGAGGCTCACATGTGTATTCTGGTGGTAAGTTATTAATCATACCAGCCTTTAAAAATGTCTTCTTGAGTATAAACATACTTCTTATATAAATCTCCAATAGCACAAAGCCACGAAAATAAGCGCAAACTTTGATTTTAAATTAAAGTCACAGCGAATATTTTGGTGGCATAGTATTTTTTTCACTTAATCGTGAAGCTCTTGGTGTTTAACTTCCTCGATTTTATATGAGAATAAGGTTGAAGCGATCTTCACCCGAAACCCCCAATCATCGAGGACTGCTTATCTTATCATAATTGCTATCGGAAACCAATTTTTTTATAAAAATGTTGGACAAATGATTGCTATCCACCGGATGGTAAGCAGAAGTGAGGTCCAAATACGAAAATAGCTAGAGCAAGAGATAAACCGATGCACTAGCCACCCTCGCCTTGCCGACCTGCAAGGTGCTTCTTCACGCATCTTTTGAATGACCCAGGGTTGTTTGGAGGGAACACGTGTGACGGTGTGAATTTCATTTCTTGATTGTGCGACAAAGAAACGAATTGCTTAATTTCTTAGTTTGCCTTGGAATGGTAGCCACAGTTTATCGGTGACAGACACCGCAAGCCAGCACGCATAGTAGTACAAATGATAGTGCTGATAACGTTATTTTATGATAGGTATATCTATGCGTTTTTTAGGCATCCGCAGAATACCAGCGTCGTGACCTTCTGCTGCGACAAATGCTGAGCGGAGACCTTTTTGATACAGCTCACTAACTATCGCAACATCATTTTTTATATTAAAGTTTACTTTATGTTTTGTAGTAATCTTCTTTTTTCTTTCTTTCTTTTTTAGGGCTTCAGACTGTTACAAGATTTTTTTTGTTCGTTTTGAGTCCGAAAACAAATCATACCGGGCACAAATTCATACTCCTCTGGGGATTATATCAGAAACCTCTGTATCTAATTACGTTAGGCGAACTAGACCACGAAGACGGAGGCAGTATTTGCTCCGATTTCCAAGTTACCGCCTCAAATGTAAATTATGTAAAAATAGAAGTTATCCACTTACATTTCTGGTTGAATTTGCAACGACTCGCCTGCCACTAACGCGTAACACAATTCCATTTGAAAGTTAATATTGAAAATATGCGAACATTTTGACGAATGATTTTGTAATTATTATAATTATTAATTACAGCTTCATCAGGAGCATCGAGCGGACACCGTACGTAATTCAATAATATGATATTTATATTACCATTTAGCTTCATTAGATAAAAGTACTTAGGCACGTACTTAAAATAAATAAAAAAGCTTTAAGAACGTAATAAAGTTTAGTAATTTTAACGTTGTTTAAACACAAATGAGATAAAACCGATAAATGCAACTAAAAATGCTCATGAAATTAAAATATTATCACATATTTATGTGTCTCCAATACTAACGCAGACCTATTAGACGAAATACAAAAATCTTGTCTATTACAAATCAACCATAGACTACAAAAAGTAAGCCTACTAAATATTAAACTTTTGTTTTTGCAATATCACTTAAAATATTTGTAATTAATATTACAGAAACCAAAGCTAAATAGATTTTTCATTCACAATTCCAAAATGTCTTATTACAGATGGATACGACGATGATTCCTACACTTCTGCTGGTAATTTGATTGCTTCCTAAAGTTCCTCAAATTTATAATCATCTATGTTTTATGATAGAAATATCTACTTTGCTATTAAATTTTCTCATAGGCGCAAATGCTGGCTCGACCTCCTTTGACGATTATGGGAATGACTACAGAGAATTGGGAAGTTCGTCTTACTGTAAGTCTACATCTCTCTCTCTCTCTCTCACTCACTCACACACTATTTAGTATATAAATTGAACGACTTATAAAGTAGTGAACAATTACCTAAGTATTTAAAATAATGTTAAAAGATGGCTACACAGAAAACAATTATTTGCATGTTTTACTGGAATCAGTAGAATATGCAATTAATTGTAATTGGATCAAAAAGTTGCGCTTAAAAACACTACCTATGAAATTTCAAGTAGAGCAAGAAAGAACGTTTGCTTTTTATAGTGTAAATGGTTAACCTAGAAATACCTGATGGATAATACGACTTGTAAAATGATACTCCCCTTGTTATAAAACGTGGCATAAGTTATTCATTGCTTAAAACTGATGCTGACATTTTTATTTACTGAATGAAAGACAGAGTTAGCATAAGACCACGTTTTGTAATAAGGCGGATAGTGTTCTATCTGAAGTTATAGTTTACCTGGAACATAAGAAAGGTTCCACGTTCCACTCCTTAGTCGTACACGTTAGACAATAGTTGGCAAATTACACATTTTCCACTATGTAGGTAAAGATGAACTTCATGTATTCATGTCGGATTCCGTTAGTGGAACAGGATCTGTATAAAGATAGGTATGTTGATATTGAGTAGACACATCCTCGAAAATATATCGTGGACATTTTCTTTGTTGGTAATTATCCTACGCCAAAGTTCGAACTTTGAAGTTTGTCGTAACTATTATTCAATTATTGTTGTTACTCTGACTTACAATGTTATTCCATGTAAATCATACGAAACATGACAAAGACATTCATAAGGTAATCGATGCATAGGCATATAAGATTTCAGTTTGGTCTAACTTTGTAAACAGTTCTACTGTGGATTAGAGCAACATCGCTCTGTTAATTGTTAAACATTGTTTTCAGAAATCTAAATTTAATAACTTGTGGGTATAATTTAAATGGTTAGCAAAGTATTCTTATTTTAGTGAATTGAATAAGAATAACTGATTTAATTTTTCTCGGCGACAATAATTCTTAACCACTCTGCAATTTATGTGTACTAATTTTTTTATTATTATTTTGGTCATAAATTAAAAATTAAACTGCTGACTCACGTTAAATCAAATTATAGTAAGCAATCAACGAGTAAGCAACATATTGAAAAACATGAACCTACCAACGGTTAATAATATAATTAATGTACCTTTTGGTGATAAACCGCGCAGTGGGTATTTCCCACTACGCTTGGTTAGAAAAAATAAGACCAATGAGAAAATCTTGCTCACCCAATAATAAATTTACAACTCGACATTTGATTAGCCAAACACATGATATTAGTTACAAGCGGACTGACATTGTTGAGTTTGTAGCAATGTTTGCAGAACAAAGGCTCCAGCCTGATTTCTATTTCTTGCAAGCTAACTCGTTATATGATCCTGGCCTATTATTGTGGCCCAATTAAATATAAATATTTAAGTTGCCGCGTGATGCCGGCAGAGTAGAATAGCATCACTCTCTATCCTCCAATGGGTGTCGTAGAACGCGACTAATGGATCACCAAAGGGGTATTGACCACCTTATACTCCGTCCACCAATCCGCATTGGGCAAGCGTGATGGAGTACTGCCTAAACTTCCTTCGATGACAAGGAGAGGCTTTGTGCAGTGAGTCGAATTAATGGCTGTGATGATGATTTAATTTGCAGCTGGCGCCAGTGCCAGTAGTGGAAGTTGGGGACATGGAGTAAATTCAGGCGCTCAAGGTTAGTTTTTAATGTTTGACATACCTAAAACTTTTATTTAATAACGGGACGCTGGAACTTTTTCTAGTACTGTGTCAAAATCAAAGGAGATTCCAATTAAACTATCATTAGATTTGATCTGACATTCTTATATCCATAAAACATATATATAACAATAATAAGAAATTATTTATTTTCTAATTTCTAATACCATTAAGTTCAGTTTTATTATACATCTCAGTCTGTGGGAGACTAGAGTCTAAACTAGGCAGTATTCTGCCTGTATTTTAGAAATCCAGGCCTCCAACCCTCAATGAACTCAATCAAGAGATTACAAACTGGTTCTTGTGTTATTACCAAGTAGGTTTCCATACATATATAATCCATAACATAACTGCCAGATATCTCTCTAATCAGAACCTGTAATTGTGAAACCGGCCCTTCTTCTTCTTAATCGTTTACTCTTGGCAGAGTAGTCGTTCGGGGTCGCAACACGGCTTTCTTTACTGTCTCCGGCCTTATTTCAGAAGCCGGTCCTTAGTGAAGACAAAAGTCTGTTATTATATTTTATTGCCTCTGTTTTATTACATATTACCAATGATTATTATTACTTTGACATATTGTTCACAGCTGGAGCTGGATCTAGTGCAGGAGATGACGATGATGACGAATCATATACGCAAGCCAGTTGTAATTATTAACTTATTTATATCTTGTAAGAACAATATATTAATGTGACCGTATGTAATTATAACGTAATATTATTTTAATCAGCTGGAGCCAGTTCATCAAGTTACGGTTCAGGAGTTTCGACAGGCGCAGGGGCCAGTGGTAAATATTTTTTAACATTAATACGTAAACACCTTTGTAAACCTATCTTGAAGAGAAAAGTTTGTACCCCTTTTTAAGCAAATTGCGCCCACAAAGTGTGAGATGGGACATAGCTAAAGATCAAATAGAGAAGTGCAGAAAAAATAGACGTGTGGCACTCGGGGACTGCCGCGGTAAAGCTATTGTATAGCATTTTGTATCAACTTATGCAATTATAATTTTATTTAATTATTTTATTCATGCAGTATTTCTTTTTCTTTGATATTAATTTTATAATTGAAATAATTAACTGAAATAATTAACATTCATATTCAAAACACTTTATACACAAATTTTACAAGTACAGCTATTCACTGTTGTACATAAATACCTATACACCTATATACTTTCTCATAAACAGCTGCTTATGCGTATTAAAATGTTATTTATTACTAGAAGACGTTTAAAACGTACACTGAAATAATTAACATTCATATTCAAAACACTTTATACACAAATTTTACAAGTACAGCTATTCACTGTCGTGACAGCAGCGTACAATACGTCTAATCGCACGCACACAACGCCGTGTCGAAGACTGCCGAACTGAAACGACGTTAGACGATGCACGGCCTTCAAGCCACACCTCCTTGCCCATCGGAGTGGGGAGCGTGAGGTTTTTTCGTTACGGAATTTCTGGATTCGGTCCCCGCGCTCAAGGCCCGCGATAGAAGCTATGCAATAGCTTAAAATAAAATTTATGTAATAATATTTATGTGTAGGTACAATAAATTATGATTTGATAAAAGAGTCACCGACCAATCGACGACTAAAGATCGTAGCACATTTATCAGCTGTGAACCGTATCGCTTCTTTTTACCGCCATTTCGTAGTGTACATGGAAAAAAAGAGGCCTTTCTGAGTTGATAAGTATACGTAAAAAGTTTCGACTTAGCCTTTTTTATTTCTATCTTGTTTGGTAATAAGAAATTATTTTTAATCGTCTTCAGCTGGATCTGGTTCATCGGGCAGTCATACAGGAAGCTCAGCAGGTGCCAGTGGTAAGCATTAAGATACATTGTGAATTATAACATTGTTCAAACACAGACATATTATGTATTAAGTATGTCTTATACATAACATTAATTTTATGTAATTATATTTTTTTAATCTGTAGATAATTGCTTAATTTTATAAAAAAAGCTTATTACAAGATAAAAGATTATTTAAAATTAAATGACCCAAATGCGTGGGAGTAAGATCTTCCCAAAATTTACATATATGTGTATAAATTTATTGCCACATTGTTCACAGCTGGAGCTGGAGCTGGTGCAGGAGATGACGATGATGACGATGACGACGACTCCACTACGCACGCCAGTGGTAATATATAACATATAGTATGTTTCCACGCTCACACTAAATGCATTTACGCATCATACCTGTAGTACGATGCAACTGCAGGAGTATGTGGGACTCAGAGGTAAAGGCGTCCCCCCCCCCCCCCCCACTACCCACTAAATATCCATTCTGGGCATCCTGCCAAGGCACACTACGGCAGCGACCCGGGATCGCAAACGCCACTTTCACCAGGAAGCCGTCTATGCCTCCCCTTACGGGCCAACTATTGCATTGTTCAATCGCCGGTCTTGGAGAACAGCCTCCACGGAGCACAATATCCCGCTCCCGCTGGCCTAGAAAAGGGCCAATTTTTGTAGCCCCCATGCCCTACAGGGCTTCCAAGGGCGACTTGGGTGAGACTCAGTGCAGTTTAAACCGTGTGTCCTTTTTATTTCTATCTTGTTTGGTAATAAGAAATTATTTTTAATCGTTTTTCAGCTGGTTCTGGTTCATCGGGCAGTCATACAGGAAGCTCAGCAGGTGCGAGTGGTAAGTATTGGGATACAATGTGAATTATAATATTGTTAAAACACATACATATTATGTAATGTTAAGTATGTCTTATAAATTAAATAAATTTTATGTAATTATATTTTTTTTAATCTGTAGTTAATTGCTAAATTATATAAAAAAGCTTATTATTATACAGATTTAATAAAAAAGTCGACACTGACGAATCGACGACTAAAGATCGTAGCACATTTATCAGCTGTGAACCGTATCGCCTCTTTTTACCGCCATTTCGTAGTGTACATAGAAAAAAGAGGCCTTTCCGAGTTGATAAGTATACGTAAAAAGTTTCGACTTAGCCTTTTTATTTCTATCTTGTTTGGTAATAAGAAATTATTTTCAATCCTTTTTCAGCTGGATCTGGTTCATCGGGCAGTCATACAGGAAGCTCAGCAGGTGCCAGTGGTAAGCATTAAGATACATTGTGAATTATAACATTTTTCAAACACAGACATATTATATATTAAGTATGTCTTATAAATAACATTATTTTTATGTAATAATATTTTTTTAATCTGTCGATAATTGCTAAATTTTACGAAAAAGCTTATAACAAGATAAATGATTATTTAAAATTAAATGATCGAAATGCGTGGGAGTAAGATCTGCCCAAAATTTACATATATGTGTATAAATTTATTGCCACATTGTTCATAGCTGGAGCTGGAGCTGGTGCAGGAGATGACGATGATGACGATGATGACGACTCCACTACGCACGACAGTGGTAATATATAACATATAGTATGTTTCCACGCTCACACTAAATGCATTTACGCATCATACCTGTAGTACGATGCAATACGGGCCTTAATGCAGTTTAAGCCGTGTGTCTAAGCCATCTGTCCCCCTCTGTCCCCCGCAGCCATCCGAAACACCGGCCCCTATTGTCTGTCTCATTGGGTCTGGCTATTGCCTGTAGGCATCAGGCGCTAGCTTCGACAGGGTGGCGCTGCCCCCGTGACACTACTACGAAAAACCAAATCAGAGGTTGCATCCATCCGCCACCTTTGAGAGCAGAGGCGTGTCAGGAGTGATCGACTTCCCGGTTTTGCTTAAGACGGCCCACCAGCTTATCGGCTGGCCAAAGCACGACCCAAGGTCCGCTTGCCCTGAAAAGGTCCCTTCCGTGTTCCGACGTCAACCGTCTGTCCGCTGTCTCAGTCAACCCAGACAGGACAGGAGATAGCAACCCAACAATACAGAAATAAGATAGCCAGACCCTAGTTGTCAGAAAGTTCCGGGAGAAGCTCGTTTCAGACCTTTGACCTTACATTTACGTACCAATATGGGAGACCAAGGCAAGGTATTTACCCGTCAAATTAAAATAACCAATAATAATTTATTTGACATGTTGATTTGATATATCTGAAAAATGAAAATAATGTGATCATATAATGTTACTTAATAAGATTTGGCTAGAAGTTTTACATCTAGCCGCCAACCAGACGTCAAACCTTTGCCCATGCTATTGTTGGTGGATATCCTCTACCATACCGGGGACTTGATTGCCTTGAAATTGTGTTTTCGTAGGAAGAACAACTAGTAACTTAATTTGGCTGTCTGAAATAGTTTTGCCATAAATAACTGTAACATAACTGCTTGTAAAGTTTCTTCTTAAAGTTTATGAAGCAAGACCTCCTACATTGAAACCGACTATAAGGAGTAAATCTGCCGTGGCATGCGTATGTCCTTTAACATACGGTACATGAGTGGTGCGTAACAAATGATATGTATTATTCTATGGCCCTTTAGCTTCTGCAAACATAAAATTAATAATTTCCTCTTTCCAATTTGTGATACCCGTCTTTCACAAAATTTGTGTAACCATGATTTTGACTAGATCAGTTATATGTTAGGTCATCGTTAGCTACAGCTATATTTATAATAAACTGAGGGCGGAGTTATCAAACATAACTCCGGTACCTACTAAATACAATAACTAGCCGTGATAGTCTCCGTCAGTCCTCCTCGCAATCCTACTCACTACCGCTTACAAACCTTTGGGCTTTGTTGGTGACCTCAGTTCTTCTGCGGATTTCATCATTTCTGATATGATCCAAGGATACGCCGCGTAGCTGGATTTATCAAGTTGGATTGTGTTTGTCCCATATCCGTCCACCTCATCGACCTCCAAACATAATCTTGGACAACTTTCGTCATAGCCATGTTCATTTTAAGACCCACTTGTTAAGACATTCTAATGAGATCTTCGAGCATTGGGCCCAGGTTCCAAACCATAACTACGATATCATCTGCTTATAGAAGCTCAGTCATTTACTTGTCATTTATGGTAATGCCAAAGCCTCTCCAGTCCAGAACATAACGTCACCCTGTCCACACATCGTTGGAGCTGTATAGTGGCGTTCTCGGACTGTGAATGCCACACTTGGATGTACCGATAGTATTTGGCACCTATCGAGTGACTGAAGCACTGCGCTAAGCTAAGGTGGATAATACCTTCTTCTTCTTTGACGTTCTTCTTCTGTATTACCAGCCGCAGCGTTTGTATGGTACTAAAGCCTTTTCGGAATCCGCCTTTTTCGGGAGCCTGGAAGTCGTCAAACCTGCATACGTGACTCTCGAAAACAGCTTGTAAACATGCCTCAGGAGCGTGATGGGTCTATAGTTCTTCAATAGGATCCCATCGTCCTTTTTGAAGAACAATCTCACGCCGGCCCCTTTTTACCCTCAAGTTAATACTCTAGGGTGAATTGACAGCGTGAAAAGGTTATTTTTTATCTATTTTAATTTATTTTAGTAAGCATCTGGTCTTAACGACAAATTCACCCTATTGAGCCCAGAAAAAGTAACAATTAAAAAGGATAACGACTGATAAAAACAAAATGAATGGTATTAACTTAAGCCGTCTTTAAATCGCGTGGTCAGTCGCAATAAAAATGACTGATTTGCCATACAAACTTTCATCATCTATTTCATCCCCTTAAGGGTTGAATTTAGAGAAATCCAAAAATACCCCTTTCTTAACTTTTGATCGAAAGGCCATTTACTTTTTTGTCTTACTTTAAAAAGGACGGATTTCCATACAAACTGTCATCCCCTATTTTACCCACTTAGGGTTCAGATTTCGAAAATAACCGGCCTTATCCCGAAATCAAACAAGGAACCTCTGTGCAAAATTTAAGGTACCTAGGTCCAAGGGTATGGGCTTGGTATTGATCAGTCACCCAGTGAGTCAGGACTTTTCTTTTCATAAAATAGATAATCATAAAAAAACGACAAAAACTTTGGTGGGTGAAATCTCAAAAATAGGTTTTTGTGATAGGACTGACACGGCAGAGATGTACGTAGAGTACGTACTTCAGTACTCTAACTATTTTGTCGTATCTTTGATATGAACGAGCTATTGTTTGGAAGGATTGATCAATAACTTGTTAGTGAACAAATTTTTCAAAATTAATCAAGCATGAAGGTAAACAGCACCCACCGTCACTATTTGACACGATCTGAAACACGATATAACGCAATAGATTGAGGGACTTGATTTACACCGATAATCCTGAAACATATAAATAGGGAAAGAAACACAAAATTAGGATACCAAAATATATTTTCGATTTTCTCGTGTCATCTGGAGATTGAGTAGATTGTTTTGAGCTGTTTAACGGTTGCAGCACACAAAAGCAAGCACGTAACCAAGTCGTAATTTTGATTTTTATTAAGATTTTTTTTATTTACAGCCTTTTTTAACCCAAATTTCTCTTTTTGAACAGTTTCTTCGTGTTCAAAAAATAATCAAAGAAACTGAAAAATACGGGAACAGTTTTAATCGTATGTGCCCATTAGCCCCATTTGAGGAGTTACAGATTTTTTTATCTTAAACGATAACTTCATATAATTAAATCTTAATATATATAAATTACGTGTCACGTTGTTTGTCCTACTTAACCGATATTAATCAAATTTGTACACCGTGTGCAGTTTGATCCAATTTGAAAGATAGAACAGTTTTTATCTTGATAAGTAGTCCTCATTTTTTTTAAACAGCAATTTCAATGTTATCGTACAGATGTATGAAATTACCACAGCAACGCGTATATATATATTTTAATAACAAAATACACAAAATTTCTGATAAACTAAAGTCGAAAGTTCGATGTTATGTAAATATATAAAAAGTACTTGCTAAAGACGTTAATAAATTCGGCGATCTAATTCTCGTTACCACGGGTAATATTTTCTAATTTATATTTAATTAAAATCAAATCCATCGTAATAGTTTTGACAATAAAAGTGTACCTATAGGCAGGCTCTCTCGCTTAGAGTTTCCTTTTTCATCATTATCATTTCAGCCGAGAGACGCCCACTGTTGGGCCTAGGCCTCCCCCAAGGATCTCCAAACCGGTCGGTCCTGCGCTGCCCGCATCTTTTACTAGATCGTCAGTCCATCTTATGGGGGGGCCTTTTTAACCAAATGAAATCCACTCACCTGTACGAATTGGTTCAGAGCTCAATAAATCAAAATCTACTGAATAATTAATTTTCAACCCTGTTTAATAAGAAAAACCTAAGCTTACATTAAACCAGTTTTCACTGTGACAGATTTTAGTTTATTGATTTTATAAACTAGAAACAAAAGAGCTAAAATTTTTGAGAAAATGAGTCAAATTGTAAGGGTCTTACATATACATCTTATCTTATCTTAAAAAAAATGAGGCCAAGAACAATTTCTGAAGAAATGAGTCTATTGTCAGCAACACTTGGTTGTTTAGAGTAGGAAAGTTAAAATAAAGCTTAATAAATATGCTTTCAAATTACATTTCCATCTTTTGTTTATCTTTTTTTATACTAAAAGATGGCAAACAAGCTTGCGGTCCATCTAGTGATAAGTGATTACCGTCGCCTATAGACACTTGCAATATTAAGGGTAAATCACCTAACACTGCAAGTCCGTTGCAGTCCTGGGGACTAAAATGACATGCCTTCCATGTCCAGTAATTACTGTGGCTACCTTTCCCTTTAATCTGAAACACAGTGAAATGTTTCACGGCTATGTGCTTGATGTTCACGGCAAAAACAATCAAGTCGGTGGTACCTACCCAGATGACCCTACATATGGGTCTACCACATAATCTAATTATTTATACATGTTGAATTTTTCAAGTGGGCCTTCAGAACCAATTCCTAAACTACCTATAAGGAATATCGAAAAAGGAGTCGCTAGCTCGATTATGGTGAAAACAAAAAGTACTAAGGGCTAGAAAAAATGCACTGAAAAAAATCGACTTGCCTCAGGCGGGCAAGTCGATTTTTTTCAGTGCATTTTTTCTAGTACCTATTAAAATATTTACGCATTTGTTAACGCAACAATAAAATTATTCCATAGTACTAATGGCTGTTGGGGTGGAAAGGTTCTTGCATGGCGGACGCGCACCTGGTGACGCAGCGTTGGTTGGCCTCCTTGGTAAATCAACGATCTCGTAAAAATTGCGGATAGTTGCTGGATGCGAGCAGCGTAGGACCGATCGGGTTCGGTTGATCCTTACCAAAATGACAAATGTAAAAGTAGATTCCAGATTTACACTACTTTTTTATTACTAAATAAATATTTGAATCGTTACTGTTATGGTACCCTAGCATGATATGTTCACGTTCTAATTAAAAGCATATTTACTACTATCAAATATTATCGCTTGAGTTGAGATATTTATTACTCGTATATGTAATATGTTCCTAACATATCACAGCTGGGTCCGGTGCATCAAGCGGTGGTTACGGAAGTTCAGCAGGTTCAAGTTGTAAGTAAAAGCAAGTTTAACACTATAAAATAATATAACTTGAGATATTATAACCATTGCCAGTTTACAGACTAGAATGAAAATTTATTACAAACATAACTTATCACAGCTGGGTCTAGTGCATCAAGTGATGGTTCAAGCTGTTAGTAAAAGGATGTTTAATATTATCAAATGTAGCCCATTTATAGAATGAAAATTCAATTTATTTTTTTTAATATCACAGCTGGGTCCAGTGCATCAGGCGGTAGTTCCGGAAGTTCAGCAGGTTCAAGCTGTAAGTAAAAAGAAGTTTAATGCTATCAAATGTTGCCAATTTAGAAATCATGACTATTTCTAGTTTGCAAACTAGAATGAAAATTCAATATGTTTTTTATCTTGTCACAGCTGGGTCCAGTGCATCAGGCGGTCATTCCGGAAGTTCAGCAGGTTCAAGCTGTAAGTAAAAGCAAGTTTAATAGTTTCAAGTGTTGCCAATTGAGAAATTAAGAATATTTCTAGTTTGCAAACTAGAATGAAAATATAATATGTTTTTTAACTATCACAGCCGGGTCCAGTGCATCAGGCGGTCATTCCGGAAGTTCTGCAGGTTCAAGCTGTAAGTAAAAGCAAGTTTAATAGTTTCAAGTGTTGCCAATTGAGAAATTAAGAATATTTCTAGTTTGCAAACTAGAATGAAATGTAATATGTTTTTTTATTAACACAGCCGGGTCCAGTGCATCAGGTGGTCATTCCGGAAGTTCAGCAGGTTCAAGCTGTAAGTAAAAGCAAGTTTAATAGTTTCAAGTGTTGCCAATTGAGAAATTACGATTATTTCTAGTTTGCAAACTAGAATGAAATATAATATGTTTTTTAATTAACACAGCCGGGTCCAGTGCATCAGGCGGTGATTCCGGAAGTTCAGCAGGTTCAAGCTGTAAGTAAAAGCCAGTTTAATAGTTTCAAGTGTTGCCAATTAAGAAATTAAGAATATTTCTAGTTTGCAAACTAGAATGAAAATATAATATGGTTTTTAATTATCACAGCCGGGTCTAGTGCATCAGGCGGCGATTCCGGAAGTTCAGCAGGTTCAAGCTGTAAGTATAAGGAAGTATAATGCTATCAAATGTTGCCAATTTAGAAATCATGACTATTTCTAGTTTGCAAACTAGAATGAAAATTCAATATGTTTTTTTACTATCACAGCCGGGTCCAGTGCATCAGGCGGTCATTCCGGAAGTTCAGCAGGTTCAAGCTGTAAGTAAAAGGAAGTTTAATACTATCAAATGTTGCCAATTTAGAAATCATGACTATTTCTAGTTTGCAAACTAGAATGAAAATTCAACATAATGAAGGAATAGAAATAATGACTTTTTCTAGTTTGCAAACTAGAATAAAAATTCGATATGTTTTTTTTAACTATCACAGCCGGGTCCAGTGCATCAGGCGGTCATTCCGGAAGTTCATCAGGTTCAAGCTGTAAGTAAAAGCAACTTTAATAGTTTCAAGTGTTGCCAATTGAGAAATTAAGAATATTTCTAGTTTGCAAACTAGAATGAAAATTCAATATGTTTTTTTTATTTATCACAGCCGGGTCCAGTGCATCAGGCGGTGATTCCGGAAGTTCAACAGGTTCAAGCTGTAAGTAAAAGCAAGTTTAATACTTTCAAGTGTTGCCAATTAAGAAATTAAGACTATTTCTAGTTTGCAAACTAGAATGAAAATTCAATATGTTTTTTAATTATCACAGCCGGGTCCAGTGCATCAGGCGGTCATTCCGGAAGTTCAGCAGGTTCAAGCTGTAAGTAAAAGCAAGTTTAATAGTTTCAAGTGTTGCCAATTGAGAAATTACGAATATTTCTAGTTTGCAAACTAGAATGAAAATATAATATGTTTTTTAATTATCACAGCCGGGTCCAGTGCATCAGGCGGTGATTCCGGAAGTTCAGCAGGTTCAAGCTGTAAGTTTAAGAAAGTTTAATTCTATCAAATGTTGCCAATTTAGAAATCATGACTATTTCTAGTTTGCAAACTAGAATGAAAATTCAATATGTTTTTTTTTAAATTATTACAGCTGGGTCCAGTGCATCAGGCGGTGATTCCGGAAGTTCAGTAGGTTCAAGCTGTAAGTAAAACGGAGTTTAATACTATCAAATGTTGCCAATTTAGAAAAAAATACTATTTCTAGTTTGCAAACTAGAATGAAAATTCGATATGTTTTTTTTATTTATCACAGCCGGGTCCAGTGCATCAGACGGTGATTCCGGAAGTTCAGCAGGTTCAAGCTGTAAGTATAAGGAAGTGTAATACTATCAAATGTTGCCAATTTAGAAAAAAATACTATTTCTAGTTTGCAAACTAGAATGAAAATTCGATATGTTTTTTTTATTTATCACAGCCGGGTCCAGTGCATCAGACGGTGATTCCGGAAGTTCAGCAGGTTCAAGCTGTAAGTATAAGGAAGTTTAATACTATCAAATGTTACCAATTTAGAAAAAAATACTATTTCTAGTTTGCAAACTAGAATGTAAATTCGATATGTTTTTTTTATTTATCACAGCCGGATCCAGTGCATCAGGCGGTCATTCCGGAAGTTCAGCAGGTTCAAGCTGTAAGTATAAGGAAGTTTAATGCTATCAAATGTTGCCAATTTAGAGATCATGACTATTTCTAGTTTGCAAACTAGAATGAAAATTCAATATGTTTTTTAACTATCACAGCCGGGTCCAGTGCATCAGGCGGTGATTCCGGAAGTTCATCAGGTTCAAGCTGTAAGTAAAAGGAAGTTTAATACTATCAAATGTTGACAATTTAGAAAAAAATACTATTTCTAGTTTGCAAACTAGAATGAAAATTCGATATGTTTTTTTTATTTATCACAGCCGGGTCCAGTGCATCAGGCGGTGATTCCGGAAGTTCAGCAGGTTCAAGCTGTAAGTAAAAGGAAGTTTAATACTATCAAATGTTGCCAATTTAGAAAAAAATACTATTTCTAGTTTGCAAACTAGAATGAAAATTCGATATGTTTTCTTTATTTACCACAGCCGGGTCCAGTGCATCAGGCGGTCATTCCGGAAGTTCAGCTGGTTCAAGCTGTAAGTATAAGGAAGTTTAATACTATCAAATGTTGCCAATTTAAAAATAATGACTTTTTCTAGTTTGCAAACAAGAATGAAATATAATATGTTTTTTTAAATATCACAGCCGGGTCCAGTGCATCAGGCGGTGATTCCGGAAGTTCAGCAGGTTCAAGCTGTAAGTAAAAGCAAGTTTAATGCTATCAAATGTTGCCAATTTAGAAATCATGACTATTTCTAGTTTGCAAACTAGAATGAAAATTCAATATGTTTTTTAATTATCACAGCCGGGTCCAGTGCATCAGGCGGTGATTCCGGAAGTTCAGCAGGTTCAAGTTGTAAGTAAAAGCAAGTTTAATACTTTCAAGTGTTGCCAATTGAGAAATTTAGACTATTTCTAGTTTGTAAACTAGAATGGAAATTCAATAATTTTTTTCATCTTATCACAGCTGGGTCCAGTGCATCAGGCGGTCATTCCGGAAGTTCAGCTGGTTCAAGCTGTAAGTATAAGGAAGTTTAATTTTATCAAATGTTGCCAATTTAGCAATAATGACTATTTATAGTTTGCAAACTAGAATGAAATATAATATGTTTTTTTAATTATCACAGCCGGGTCCAGTGCATCAGGCGGTGATTCCGGAAGTTCAGCTGGTTCAAGCTGTAAGTATAAGCAAGTTTAATACTTTGAAGTGTTGCCAATTGAGAAATTTAGACTATTTCTAGTTTGCAAACTAGAATGGAAATTCATAATGTTTTTCATCTTATCACAGCTGGGTCCAGTGCATCAGGCGGTGGTTCCGGAAGTTCAGCTGGTTCAAGCTGTAAGTAAAAGGACATTTAATATTTTCAAGTGTTGCCAATTGAGAAATTAAGAATATTCCTAGTTTGCAAACTAGAATGAAAATTCAAGTTTTTTTTTTCCCTTATCACAGCTGGGTCCAGTGCATCAGGCGGTAGTTCCGGAAGTTCAGCAGGTTCAAGTTGTAAGTAAAAGGAAGTTTAATTTTATCAAATGCCAATTTAGAAATAAAGTTGCCAATTTAGAAATAATGGTAACCAGGGTGTGATAATGGAGCTGGACGGTGTAGATATACTCAGTAATTAAGCGACACAACGAGAGTCGCTTAATTACTGAGTCGTGAGAGCGTCGAGTTTGTTTCGTCTTAGTGACCTGATTGATATTAATAATATTACACACTCGGACAATACAACAGGAGGTCTTCCAAAAGAACTAGAATTTTTTGTTGGTGCTAAAGTCATGTTGAGGTCTAACGTTGACGTTGCTAAGGGACTCGTAAATAGAGTGATAGGTCACATTACTGAAATTACATGGCCATATTACAGACGTGCTCAACTATACGATAGTAGCGAATTAGCGATATAACATCGGTTTGCATAGTCTTTGGTAATGACGGCATTCACATCATACAGCCTAAATCAGTTCAGGCCCCTGCTAAATTTAATCACGGCATGTTTTTTACTTTTTAGTTCTTTTATTAACAAGAACATAATAAAAGCTTGTTTCAAAAAAAGCCTTTTTTTAAACTTTTTTCTTGTTATTACCGAAGTCTTTGTTACTGTGGTCTAGGATTGTTATTTTTTAGTAATTTCATAGAAATTTTACAGTTTTGTTAATGTATCTGATACAATTTTGTTATTATCTAAGATAACATTACATAAATGGAGCTCTTAATATTATTTTCTATTTTGTAACACACTTGACTCAATGTGAGAATGATTCGTTTTAAACTTATATCCTGTCCATGTATAGTGAGTCAACTTGCTATATTTAAAAAAATATAGATCGTGACAGAGATCTTGTAATATATAAGAAATCTACTAAGGATATAAAAATATTTTTACCACACTTATTAAATAATACTTCCCCAAAACAGTAGATTCAATAAAGCGACGTATAAAAATGTAAGTGGTAGTTGGTTAATTTTTAACATACATATAATCGACGTATCGATATCGATCGTGTATCTACAATATCTCTTAAATTAATATAATAATATGATTTTTTTGCCCTGTTGGAAGGCCTTAATATATTTAGTTCAATGTGATAAGCATGTTTTTCTTTATTTTATTAATATTTGACATATCACCTTTCGCTCTTATAATCGCTCTCCTGTAAAATTATCAAAAGTACAGTTGACTCAGTATACTTAAGAGCCGTCGATCTGTACCTGGATGCAGGTTGGTAATACGCCCAATCCGCCGGCATTGCGATGGTGAATATTCCTTAACGATGGCCATATCGCCAATTTTTGGGTCAGCTTTTCCAACTCTCCGTCTGATCCGTTGTTGTAGAGCCTGGTACTCTCTCTACCAACTACTCCAGAACTCCTGCCTCATCTTCTCCAAGACATGGGAATTAGTCTCGCTGTCAAGTGGAAAAGTTGGCATTGACACCAGTGGCCGACCAATAAGGAAGTGCCTGGGGATGAGAGGGTTTATATCAGATAAAGGACGGGAATTAAGAATCGCATCGATCTGTACAAAAATAGTTACCAATTCCTTATATACTATAATACTTACCTATTTCCTACTATCTTCAAATGATGTTTATTACTACTAGCTTTAAATGATGTTTTGCTGCCTTGACAGCCACCTCCCAAATACCTCCAAAGTGGGGTAAATACGCTAGGCTAAATTTGTTTAGGCACAGGATCGTCATAACCTAACTTTTCACTTCACAGGTACTCTGTGATGTAATTTTGGCTTTAATAACGCATGCACAAAGGAGTCCTTAAGGTTCTGCAAAATATGCAAAAATATTTTGCAAATTGTTGTATGTACGTTTTGTTGTTTTATTATTTATATCCATATTTATACTAAAATGGAGAACATTAGAAATAGGTGACCAATTAAGACCTAAGTAAGATATTTTTTGTTTAATTCTAATTATTATTACTCATGAAGGGTCGGTGGCGTAGTGCGTAAGAGCGTCGTCTCCCACCCGGGAGGAACTGGTTCAATCCCCGCCACGTACCAATGTGTTTTAAAGTTTTGAATTCATATGTACGTTTAATCGACGCTTTTACGGTGAAGGAAAACATCGTAAGGAAACCTGCACACACCTATGAAGAAATTCTTAGGTTGTGTGTGAAGTCGACTAACCCGCACTTGGCCAGCGTGGTTGACTAAGGCCTAATCGCCCCTAATGTGGAGTAGGCTTGAGCCCCTCGGTGGGGGCATTATATGATCTGTTGATGATGATGATTATTATTACTCATATTTCCATTATTAGTAATTTCAGGGTAGTCACTGCGAAACTTATGTAACGAAAAACCAGCAGAACTTAAAATACTCTATACGCCTTTATAGATATTATTTTCTTTATAGCAATATAAATGTCATGTTTATTATAGTACAAGAAAAATAGGAACTGAATATTCACGAGCTAACTGAAATTGGCAACGTGTACTTGAAGTCGTCGTCGTGGAGTCGAAGTGGTTCCATTACATAAACGATATAGGCCCTTCATACGACAACGTTTTGCAACGTGTCCTTCTCAAAGACAATTCACCCATAACTTTAATCTGCCTATCAGAGACGTCCATAGGTTTATTAAAATTACCCTTGTTATTACTGAATTTACCTTTGTTGTTCATCGCCACTGCGGCTGTTGTTTCTAATATGTCTGCATGGTTATGAATATAAGTATATAAGTCATTTAAAGTTGGTAAATCAGGTAAATTACTATGGCACTGTTCCCATTTCATATTTGTAACTCTACTACCTAACAAATCCCAGCCAACATAATATTTATTTGGAAATAAACTCCAATGACTTAATTACTTCAATGCACCTTCCTGTAGACAGGACCTAAGATAGTGGTATTTATTTATGTCGGGAATTGATTTATTAGTGTTGATCGATATCGAAACTAATTGAAATTTACTAAAATAATCAAAAGCTGTTAATAAAAGAAACTTACTGCGTTCTCAGCAATCCCGACTATTATGTATTACGTGATTTTCATTTCTACAAAAAGTTTAATCGCGCGCGTTCGCAAGGTCAGCATCCCTTTTTTAGATTGCGTTAGAGCCACAAAACCCAATAAGTGTGTATCAGAGATAGAAAAGTATCTCTATACTTCAACCATTGTAAATGTGAACCATTAAATGTTGCCAATTGAATAGTTGATAACTTTATAGCATTAAAATTATCAGTATGCGAACATGAGTCAGAACCATTTTTACTTTCTCGTATACGTAGTATAGAGGAAGTCTTGTAATCGTAAAAAAAAATTACCTCGAAATTTTGACGGATTTACACGTTTTGGACCATTTTTTTACGAATTATGTATGTATGTGTGTCTGTGCGTTAGCACGATAACTCGAGTATGCTTTAACTTATTGCAACCCAATTTTAACATGCATGTATGACATCAAAATATAAAGTTTCTATCAACTATTGAAACGTCGATCATGAAAGTTAAGCAACCAAGTGGGAGGTCGGTACTCGGATGGGTGACCAAAATTTAACATACATGTACGACATCAAAATATATGGTTTCTATCAAGTTTTGAGTCGTTTCCGGTATACGAGAAAGTCAAGGGGAGACCACTGCCGATTTTTTTATTTTATGAACTTTGTTAATTATGTCCGTTGAAGTAGAAAGAGCACAAATAAACTTCTAATTCAATTCTTATAGTTATTTTTTCTTCATCACCATCATCCAACACTTCAATCTGTGATTAAACTCGATCAAACTATCTAAATAAATCTTGACACTTACCTAATTTTAATTGAAATTCTACTATTTGACTACTACTAACACTTAGGTCAGTTTGACTTAATGTATTTAAATATTATATAGATGCTAAATATTCAAATATTGTTTATTACACCTTCTTGAATTGTTTACAGCTTCCTCTGGCAGTGCATCAGGAGGTACTCTTTCACAAATTACTTTTACAACTTTTCTCTGCATTCCCTATATACGGAATAGTCATCGGCTTCTCTATGTTACAAGTTACCAATTTGATTTTTTTTTTAAATAAAACTGTTGACAAAGTATTAATCAACCAACCGCTGGGTCGGGCTTAATATGTACTTAGACCCCTTTATAATACTGGTACGAAATCAATAAAATCTTTTAGATTTCGAGAAAGTAGTGTCTTAACTAATCCTACATCTTAGTATTGTCTATTGCATTTGAATAACGACAGTTAATCTTTATTTCTATTCCTAATTATAATTAATCATATCCTTTTATTCAACAGGAGGAAAAAAGAAGAAATGCATTAAGAAGAGACGTAAGTACTATTTATTTTGACACAATCATTGTTAGTTGTCCATTCCAATAAGCATTAATGTACAAACATGCTGTTAGAGCAAAGTCTTTTTATAGTTAGGTATATTGTTTACATCCGGGAAGGAACAGCAAAGTGAACATACATACATTCATGCATACATCAAGTCTCGCTGTTTTCCCATAGGGGTAGATAGAGGTAACTTGTTTTCACTTTTTAATACCTTAATAATACATACATATAATCACGCTCACAATCCTAAAAAGGGTCGAGCAAAACGGGCACCAGGGTTCAAGTTCTAAGTTAAACTTAACACTATCAAAAATGTTATTAACTTATTACACCTAACCATTACTAGTTTACAAACTGAAACTTTATATCTTACAAAGCTGGGTCCTGTGCATCAAGCGGAGGTTCAGGGAGTTCATCAGGTTCAAGTTGTAAGTGCATAGAAACAAGTTTTACTCCTTAAAATGTTAATACTTAAGATATATTATAAACATGACTTCAACAGGAACTAAAAATTAATAATTAATATATATTTAAATTATTAAAGCTGGATCCAGTGCATCAAGCGGGGGTTCAGGGAGTTCATCAGGTTCAAGTTGTAAGTAACTAGAAACAAGTTTTACTCCTTACAATGTTAATACTTGAGATATATATTATAAACATGACTTTTACAGTAACTAAGAATTAAAAATTAATATATGTTTAAATTATTAAAGCTGGATCCAGTGCATCAAGCGGAGGTTCAGGGAGTTCATCAGGTTCAAGTTGTAAGTAACTAGAAGCAAGTTTCACTTTTTGTTCAAACTTTAGATATGAAAACATGTCCAGGATGGGATATTTTGAAAATAATATTTGAAATACAAAATATTTATTTTCATTTTGTATTTAAATACTTTTTTAGAAAATCATTCCGTATTTTACTTGAAAATACATTCTACGTATCTAGTATTTGTCAAATGTAAAATATCTACTTTCCGATAAGTTTTGTTGACTTCGATATTATTATTGATGGTTGCACGCATTTGTTATATACATACATATCCTACACCTACAATAAAGATGGTCTTCTAAAAATATAATACCTGTCTTGATTGCATGATTATGATACCGCACAGAAGGAAGATGAGCGGCAGTGTCTTAAAACAAGTGATTGAATTATTACAATGACAATTAGTACTCTTGCACTAGTTTTTTAAAGGTACCTATTCAAGGTTTATGCTTACTCTAGGTGAACAGGCAATGAGTTCCACAATTGAACAGTTTGCACAGCAAAAGACTTATTGTAGAATCTGGTGAAGTACCTAAGCCGATATCTCCAACCTTAAATTCTCCTACGATCTCAAATCTCGTGAGTGATTGAGGAACTTAAATAGGTTTTTAGGTAAAATGGAGTGTTGGGATGAAACAGGACAGTATAAAGCAGGGAAACAATGTGTGCATCCCAGCAAAGGCGTTTGAGTGCAATTTTAGTAATAGTGGAAAGGAAATTGCGAAATCTCCTAAGAGAACCCATTGTCGCAAAGATTTTCTAAAAGCAAAGATCTCAAGTTCTTCATCGTCTTACTGAAAGGAATGTGAACTTCATCGAAGACAACCTTAGGCGGTACAGACCATGTTTTAGTAAGATTCACTTGAAGAGCATTATATTATGACTCCACTTACAATTCTGAACTAAATCACTATTAATTTTACTTAATTTGTTTATTGCAACTGTGAATTGCAGCCTGAGAAACCCCAGCGGATTTATAGGATCATCATGGAAATATTGAGTCTTTAGTGCACATTCCAAGTGCAAGAACTCAGATGAAACTCCTTACTTAAATTACCGACTGACTAAAATTATAACTTGTATAAAAAAACTAACTACTAAAATAAAAGTATTCTGGAAATACGTGTTTTGTATTTAGTATTCTAAATACAAAATGAAAAACTTTGCATTTTCTATTTGAATACATTTTATAAACTATTTTGCACGTCTCTGCATGACTTTTACACTTAGGTAACAAAGAACAAAAATTAATATATATTTAAATAATTAAAGCTGGATCCAGCGCAGCCAGCGGAGGTTCAGGGAGTTCATCAGGTTCAAGTTGTAAGTAACTAGAAACAAGTTTTACTCTTTAAAATATTACCACTTGAGATACCTATATTATAAACATGACTTCTACAGTAGCTTAGAATGAAAATAAACAGCTTTAAAAAATTAAACGCGTAAATATTAATACTAGAAAAATGCACTGAAAAAAATCGACTTGCCTCAGGCGGGACTCGAACCCGCATCTTCCGCAATCCGGGCGGCTGCGTTGACCAATTACGCCACCGAAACACTGCTTTTCGCTGTCGAAATTTGTCAGTGCTTGGTGCTTATGTTTTTATGGTAAACATTGTTTCATCAAATCTTTGAAATTTGCACTTCTAAGACCCGAACGAAATATTTTTGCAAATATTTGACGCTTAGTTTAGATGAAACTACCTTACATTACGGAATAATTTTATTTTTGCGTTTCCAAAAAAGCGTTCCAAAGCTCCAAGGAATCCAACCCTCAGCTTTGCGTGTCTTTTTTTCTTACACAATACAGGGGTATTATATCTGCAATTTAAAGTATCATCCAACTCCTAACCATAACAGTATTTTACCTTCCATCACCAGTTCATCTAATAACCTGATAGTATACAACAATATGTCCATACATAACTATCATATTTAAAAAATTATCATTCAACTCTTAACCGTTAAGGAGTTTTGCCTTCCTTCAAGAGAATATCCTAAAAAATACAACTATCAGTTTATACATACCTACCTATAATAATTAAAGAATAATCATCTAACTCCTAACCGCTAAGGAGTTGTATTTTTCATCAAGATTTCACCTGAATAACCTGAGAGAATACAACTAGCGGTCTGTATGTACCTTTAATATTTAAAGATTTATTTTATCGTCCAACTCCCGACTCTTTATCAGACGACAATACTAGAATAGCTTTAGAAAAAATATGAAAAATGTAATACATGTCTAAAAAGTTGGGGGTTGCCCTGAATTTCCCTAGCTTCCCTTCATTAGATTATATACTGTCGATTAAAAAAATATTTTGCAAAATCGGGCCACAATGACGGAGATATCGGTGAACAAACATAAAAAATACATACAATGGAATATAAAACCTCCTCTTTTTTGGAAGTCGGCTAATTAATATATATTTAAATTATTAAAGCTGGATCCAGTGCATCAAGTGGAGGATCAGGAAGTTCGTCAGGTTCAAGCTGTAAGTAGACACAAGTTTTATCTTATGGAAGATTTAATATTGAACAAAAAAGTTCATCAGAAGAGACTGGTTATTAAAGTAGATGAAGTTATTAGGAGAATAAATCATAACACAGGCTGGTGACAGATAAAAATATATTACTCTGTGCTGGTGACGATCAAGCCAGCAATTTTATTTATTTGTAAAAGGTAGTAATTTTTTAAAGAAATTTCAAAGACTAAATACACTGATATAAGAAAATTAATCAGAAACAATTTTATTGAATTACTGGCTGGACAAAGAAGTTGTACATCGGACAGCATACGTCACACAGTGCCCGTTGCTAGCCTTTTTTGCGTCAGAAAATGCTTTACGCATACTTTGGGGCAGATGGGGCCACCCCAAAGTTTTGTAGGACTCACCCTGTCAGGGCATACCCACTAAAAACTGACGTGTTCCTCTAGGTCGTGGCTTTAACGCACACAGGGTACTTGGCACAATCACCGTTTAACACCTTCAGTCAAACGCCAACAACCAGGACTGCTTTTATATACTAACACATCTCAGTAATTAATAAAGTAACAATTTTAATCAACTTGCAAACCAGTTGAAGGCAGCTATCAGGAACTTCATCAGTTGAAAGTGCTGATTGTTAGTATGAATTACTTCAACGCTTTCTATCCTATTTAATTATTATTTTGGATTTCTTTAGGTACTTTATCTACATACAACGTGTTTCAAAATAACCGAAAAAAAAAAGTTATTAAATTCATTTAGTTACACCACCACATGCTATAAATATATTTGACTTTATTTTCCGATTTTCTTACAACGTTAACTGAATTAAAAATACCCAGTGATCCGATCATCCTTTGCTGTCAAACTGATTGAGTACCAGTACGTAACCACCTGAAGAACTGGATTTTGAGTCTTATTGGAAGGTGATAAGACCAATTAATAACCAACATTTTGAAAATTTAAATTTTCAATACTTTTTTTTATATCGTAGTAATATGTTAATGATATCTAAGTAATTAACTATTTGTTTTTTTATATTGAACGGAAACCTTTTGACCTTAATATCACCTCATGGTAAGTGAAGAAAATTGTAGGTGGCTCCGAACTGCACCCCAAACCTACAACCACTCAGGTATCTTATCATTAAATGTCGGAACATAATAATTTTGCGAAGGAATACAAATCTAAAAAATATAAAATTAAAGACAAATATTAAAATGCATTGCTCGATGTCATATTATTTTTAATTTTTTTTACTATTGGAACCAAAGGTTACGATATTCTTATGTAAAATATTCCTGTTTATGCTTTACGATATCAAAGAGTTCAAAGTGCCCGCTGTTTTGACGATTGCATGGATTGATCCGTGTTTGTATTGACTGGCTGCTGATAATTTGTCTGGATCCAAAAAAATTGAACTTGCCGAGTCATGCTAATTAATGCATGCTACATTAAGTCTCAATAAGGCAACCAATAATGAAAATTAATTTGAATTTCAAGAAAAATTATACATCATCAGTCTTTACTTTTATTTTTTGTAGGTACTTCAATTTCACTATTTTTTTTCTCAAGACCGGCAATGATTTCGATATGGGCTTTTCCCATATTTTTAAAATTTCTGACTTTTTTAGGGTACCTGGGTTTGTCCCATAGAAGTTTTTGATCAGAAGTTTTATTATTAGGAAGGCAATTTGTATCAAAAAAAGTTTTTGTGAAAAAATGCATTTTTTTGCTTATTGTACATTTATTAAAAATACGAGTATATGAATAGGGATCAAAATTTCACAAAAAAAAATATAGATAACCTCTTAAGATCATTTCCGTGTAGCTGCCACAGTTTAGATAATTCCCCTTTCTGTCCTGCTGAAAGTTTCCAACAAAATTGAAGTGTCTGTCTGTGATTTCAGAATAAATTTGTTTTTCAAAGCTCGTTAATTATTCACATGTTGCCAAAACCTATGTTCGCATTTTTTTATTTTTTCGGAAACTAGGTACTGAACCAATTTTAATGAAAATTTGTAAATGTGTATTTTTTTATCTTTATAAGTAGCTCTCAATTTTTTTTGTAAATTAACCACAACGTGTGGCGAGTCAGCTATTTTCTTTTAAATAAAAAATCCTAAGAACGAAAGTAAAAGAGAAAATTTCAAATTATTTGTTTTACAGCCGGAGCTTCATCAAGTGGGAGTTCTGGAAGTTCAGGTGGTTGTTAGTATTATTAATTACTTACTAACAAATACAAAGGTGCAAATATTGTTTTAATACACCTTCTTTAATTGTTCACAGCGTCCTCTTCTGGCAGTGCATCAGGAGGTACTCGGTCACAAACATTTTTTTCTGTAATTTTAAAGTCTCCATATACTAAACCCACCAACAGCCTGACAACTTCTATAAATCAGTCATATACACCTCCAAAATAAATAGATAACGTTGTCAAGTATCCAATTATTACATAATTATAGTTATATTTACAAAAAAGTGCTATGTAATCTACTGTTCTTTTTTTTGTATCACTGACGTGCCTACATAATTGTTTATGCATGCCTTTTTGTGTAATCAGTAATGTATGGAATATGTTGTGGATTGTACATTGACTACATTTTTAATTTTATGTAAGCATTATTACTAGAACTTTAAAGTACAATTGTTTGTATTCCCAAAAAAAAAAATAATAATATCCTTGTAAATTAGAAAATACACTGAAAAAACCTGGCGGGAATCAAACCCTGCATCTTCCTTCCATCGTCTTCATTTATCACTATATTTTATAATTAAAAAAAATATATTAACGCGTTTGTAAACGCAAAAATAATTTCATAAGCATATCCTTTCATCTTCAACAGGAGGAAAAAAGAAGAAATGTATCAAGAAGAAATGTATCAAGAAGAAACGTAAGAACTAATTATTTTTATATAACACAATCAATGGTAGTTTACGTCCATTTCAATAAGCACAAATATGCTTTTAGAGCACAGGCTTTAGATATATTGTTTACAGTCGAGAAGGAACTATAAGGTGAAGACCCTAATAATATTTCACCAACATTATAATACGAGAACTAGTAGACTTATTTGAGTAGATACTTGAGGATCTTGCGGCATTGCGTGTGGAATGCTGCAATATTGCTCTAGCATTTATTATAGGTAAAAAATAGGTCAAATAAAATTAAAAAAAACTTATAAAAATAAAAGTGTAAATTAAAATATCTCTCTACAGAGGTTTTAAAATCAAAAATTATTTTACTATAATATATTATTGCTATGCAAAGTCTATTATGTCTGAAAATCTACATGTGACAATCATAGATTATTATGTGACAATTTTGACGTAAATTGATTGCGCGCCCGTAAGACAATAATTATGACAAATATTCGTAATTTGTATTGTAGCCTCATCCGGCTCCTCCGGAAAAGGATCTAAAGGATCTTCAAGTGCGAGTTCTGGTGGTGAGTGTAATTTCGCAAGTTATTATTAGTTATTTTTACTGTGAACACGAATGATGTTAATTAAAAGCTAGGGGACTTTTTTTTGGAAAATTACTATAATAGCCCTCATTTGTATTGTAGCCTCATCCAGCGCTTCCGGGAAAGGATCTAAAGGATCTTCTAGTGCAGGCGCAGGTGGTGAGTACTATTTCTTCTTTTTATTAATTACTTGCATTTTAAACACGCATTATATTAAAAGCCTAGATTTTAAAACATTTCAATTATATTTAATTTGTTAAGGATTCTAATATATTTAATTTGTATTGTAGCTTCATCCAGCTCTTCCGGCAAAGGATCTAAAGGATCAACTAGTGCAAGTGCTGGCGGTGAGTAGAGTACTATTTCACGAGTTATTGTAAGCTAGTACTTATACCGTAAATAATGCAAAATGTTAATAAACGTAACTAAGGTTTTGAAACAATGACACGAATATCCCCTTATTTATAATGTAGCCTCATCAAGCGCTTACGGAATAGGCTCCAAAGGGTCATCTAGTACGAGTTTAATATTTACAGCTAACGTTTTCGGCCAGTGAATATAATATCATCATCGTAATCACATAAGCCAAAAGATGCTCACTTTTGGCCATAGGCCTCCCCCAAGTATGTATGCGGTCTATGGTACTAAAGCCTTTTCGGAATCAAGGTTGTTCGGGGAGCAAAATTTTCATCGGTGACTATCGCCTCTGCTTCCACAGCCTATTGAAGTGTTGTTTTTAGTTTTACACACATTTATATGTAAAAAACTGAATCTCACCAATGTTGTCTACCAATCCACATCAGGCAAGCGTGGTGGACTACTGCCTAAACCTCGTTCAATAACAAGGAGAGGCCTTGTGTCCCAGCAGTAGGTCGAATTCAAATTAGTCGAGTCGAGTGGGTTGAATTAAGACTGTTGTGATGAACTGAATCCCGAAATACCGAAATGAATAACTCCGGTAAATTTTTTACATATAGAAAAACCATTTTTCCGAAATCTTTATAATTACACATAATGTAATTAACTATAGCTTAGGTAGAGGCAAATCACGAAACCCTTAATTTATGTTGTAGCCTCGTCCAGCTCCTCGGGCAAGGGATCTAAAGGATCATCTAGTTCGAGTGCTGGTGGTGAGTATTATTTTGCGATTTATAATTAGTTACACTGCAAACACGCATACTATTAAAATGCATAGCTAAGAATTTAACTCGACGACAGTAATATTCCTCATTTGTATTGCAGCCTCATCCAGCGCTTCCGGCAAGGGATCCAAAGGATCTTCTAGTGCGGGTGCTGGCGGTGAGTATTCTTTGGTCATTTTTTATTTATATTTGTCACAAACAGTGTAATTAACTAAAGTTTAGAGATAATTTACGAAATTATTAATTTGTGTTATAGCCTCATCCAGCTCCTCCGGCAAAGGATCTAAAGGATCATCTAGTTCGAGTGCTGGTGGTGAGTACTATGTTATGATTTATAATTTGTTACACTGCAAATAGGTATACCATTAAAATGCATAGCTAAGAATTTAAATCAACGACAATAATATTCCTCATTTGTATTGCAGCCTCATCCAGCTCCTCCGGCAAAGGATCTAAAGGATCTTCTAGTGCGGGTGCTGGCGGTGAGTACTCTTTGGCCATTTTTTATTAATATTTGTCACAAATACTGTAATTAACTAAAGTTCAGAGATAATTTATGAAATTATTAATTCGTGTTGTAGCGTCATCCAGCTCCTCCGGCAAAGGATCTAAAGGATCATCTAGTTCGAGTGCTGGTGGTGAGTACTATGTTATGATTTATAATTTGTTACACTGCAAATAGGTATACCATTAAAATGCATAGCTAAGAATTTAAATCAACGACAATAATATTCCTCATTTGTATTGCAGCCTCATCCAGCTCCTCCGGCAAAGGATCTAAAGGATCTTCTAGTGCGGGTGCTGGCGGTGAGTACTATTTTTTATTAATCACGATTAATTATTTGTAATTAATTATAACTTAGAGGCGATTCACGAAACCCTTAATTTATCTTGTAGCCTCATCCAGCTCCTCCGGCAAAGGATCTAAAGGATCATCTAGTTCAAGTGCTGGCGGTGAGTACTATTTTATGATATATAATTTGTTACACTGCAAACACGCATACTATTAAAATGCATAGCTAAGAATTTAAATCAACGACAATAATATTCCTCATTTTTATTGCAGCCTCATCCAGCTCCTCCGGCAAAGGATCTAAAGGATCATCTAGTACAAGTGCTGGCGGTGAGAACTTTTTCGAGAATTGTCATTAGCTGTAAACACGTAAACACGCAGGATACAAATATACATAGCTAAGGATTTAAAACAAGGACAATAATATTCCTCATTAATTTGTATTGCAGCCTCATCCACCGCTTCCGGCAATGGATCTAAAGGATCTTCTAGTGCAGGTGCTGGCGGTGAGTACTATTTTTTATTAATCACAAATAACTATTTGTAATTAACTATAACTTAGAGGCGATTCACGAAACCCTTAATTTATCTTGTAGCCTCATCCAGCTCCTCCGGCAAAGGATCTAAAGGATCATCTAGTTCAAGTGCTGGCGGTGAGTACTATTTTATGATTTATAATTTGTTACACTGCAAACACGCAAACTATTAAAATGCATAGCTAAGAATTTAAATCAACGACAATATTTTTATTAATCACAAATAACTATTTGTAAATAACTATAACTTAGAGGCGATTCACGAAACCCTTAATTTATCTTGTAGCCTCATCCAGCTCCTCCGGCAAAGGATCTAAAGGATCATCTAGTTCAAGTGCTGGCGGTGAGTACTGTTTTATGATTTATAATTTGTTACACTGCAAACACGCAAACTATTAAAATGCATAGCTAAGAATTTAAATCAACGACAATAATATTCCTCATTTGTATTGCAGCCTCATCCAGCTCCTCCGGCAAAGGATCTAAAGGATCGTCCAGTGCAGGTGCTGGCGGTGAGTACTATTTTGCCACTTTTTATTAATATTTGTCACAAATAGAGTAATTAACTAAAGTTTAGAGAAATTTTACGAAAATATTAATTCGTGCTGTAGCCTCATCCAGCTCCTCCGGCAATGGATCTAAAGAATCTTCTAGTGCAAGTGCTGGCAGTCAGTAGTATTTAGAAATTTTCATTAGTTTTTTTGATACAAGTAACGTATTTAACTAAAGTTTAGAGACAATTTACGAAATTCAGTTCGAATTGTAGCCTCATCCAGGTCCTCCGTAGATTATATTTGCATTATTTTACAAGTTGTTCTTGACGTACTTTGATGTTAATACGCACATAATTTTAAAATATATTGGTTGTTTGTTTTGCAGCTTCATCTGGCGCATCTGGCAAAGGATCGAGCGTGAGTGCTGGTGGTAAGTGCTATTTTTCTAGTTGCTTACAGTTATTTTCATTGCAAAAAGAAATAATGTTAACCGCTATGGCTTGAATACTATATATCCATATTATCCTTCGTTTATATTACAGCTTCATCCGGCTCCTCTAGCAAAGGATCTAAAGGGTCAACTAGTGCAAGTTCTGGTGGTGAGTACAATTTCATGAGTTATTTTTCATTATTTTCGAATTACAATACATTTAATAATGTAAATTAATAAAAATACAGACAATTTGCAAGTCTTAATTATATTGAAGCAGCATCCAGTTCCTCTGTACGATCGATATGAATTCTTCTTCTTCTTTTAAATTGATGGCGATCGCGATTAAAGATTACGTATTTCACCAATGTCAAGTGAAAATGTACTAAAAGTAACAGACAATTGTACGGTAAATTGAGTCAAAAATGGAGTCTCTCAACACATGCACAACAATAACTCGGTAAAAACTCCGCAATATGAATTATTTTGCAAGTTGTTCTTCGCGTACGTCAGTACTTTTATGTTAATACTGATATTATTTTCAATTAAATTGTACATTTGTTTTTTAGCTTCATCTAGTGCATCTGGCAAAGGATCGAGCGTGAGTGCTGGTGGTAAGTGCTATTTTCCGAGTTGCTTACAGTTATTTTCATTGCAAAGAGAAATAATGTTAACCGCTATGGCTTGAATACTATATATCCATATTATCCTTCATTTATATTACAGCTTCATCCGGCGCCTCTAGCAAAGGATCTAAAGGGTCAACTAGTGCAAGTTCTGGTGGTGAGTACAATTTCATGAGTTATTTTTCATTATTTTCAAATTACATTACATTTAATAATGTAAATTAATAAAAATACAGACAATTTGCAAGTCTTAATTGTATTGAAGCAGCATCCAGTTCCTCTGTACGACCGATATGAATTCTTCTTCTTCTTTTAAATTGATGGCGATCGCGATTAAAGATTACGTATTTCACCAATGTCAAGTGAAAATGTACTAAAAGAAACAGACAATTGTACGGTAAATTGAGTCAAAAATGGAGTCTCTCAACACCTGCACAACAATAACTCGGGAAAAACTCCGCGATTTGAATTATTTTGCAAGTTGTTCTTCGCGTACGTCAGTACTTACATTAATACTGATATAATTTTCCATTAAATTGTGCATTTGTTTTTTAGCTTCATCTAGTGCATCTGGCAAAGGATCGAGCGTGAGTGCTGGTGGTAAGTGCTATTTTCCGAGTTGCTTACAGTTATTTTCATTGCAAAGAGAAATAATGTTAATCGCTATGGCTTGAAGACCATATATGCATCTTATCCTTCGTTTATATTACAGCTTCATCTGGCGCATCTAGCAAAGGATCTAAAGGGTCAACTAGTGCGAGTTCTGGTGGTGAGTACTTTTTCGAGAATTATCATTAGCAACACTGTAAACACGCATGATATAAATATACATAGCTAAGGGTTTAAAACAAGGAAAATAATATTCCTCAATTGTATTGCAGCCTCATCCAGCGCTTCCGGCAAGGGATCTAAAGGATCTTCTAGTGCAGGTGCTGGCGGTGAGTACTATTTAGCGATTAAAGTCATTATCACAAATAATGTAAATGACTTATGTTTAGAGAATCCTTCATTTGTGTTGTAGCCTCATCCAGCTCCTCGGGCAAAGGATCTAAAGGATCATCTAGTTCGAGTGCTGGTGGTGAGTACTATTTGGCCATTTTTTATTAGTTTTTTTCACAAAGAGTGTAATTAACTCAAGTATAGAGATTATTTACGAATTTATTAAATCATGTTGTAGCCCCATCGAGCTCCTCCGGCAATGGATTTAAAGGATCATCTAGTGCAGATGTTGACGGTTTCGTGATCGTTAGTAAGAACGCACGACCGCCTCGCAATCATCCTTCCAATTTTCGTCATCAGTCATTAGTTATTGTCACTGTTATTACATTGAATAATGTCATCATCATCATCATCATCAACAGCTCATATAATGTCCCCACCGAGGGGCTCGAGCCTACCCCACATTAGGGGCGATTAGACCTTAGTCAACCACGCTGGCCAAGTGCGGGTTGGTCGACTTCACTCACATACAACCTAAAAATTTCTTCATAGGTGTGTGCAGGTTTCTTCACGATGTTTTCCTTCACCGTAAAAGCGTCGATTAAACGTACATATGACTTCAAAATTTGAAAACACATTGGTACGTGGTGGGGATCGAACCAGTGCCTCCCGGGTGGGAGACGACGCTCTTACGCACTACGCCACCGACCGACGCTTCAATAATGAATAATGTAAATTACTAAAATTAAAGACAATTTACAAAAGTCTTAATTAACGTTCGATATGCATTATTTTGCAAGTTTTTCTTGACGTACGTCAGTACTCTGATGTTAATACTGACATAATTTTAAAATATACTGCTCATTTGTTTTGCAGCTTCCTCTAGTGCATCTGGCAAAGGATCGAGCGTGAGTGCTGGTGGTAAGTGCTACTTTCCGAGTTACTTATAGTTATTTTCATTCAAAGAGAAATAATATTATAATAATAATAATAATAATAATAATAATCTTTATTTCAGACACATAGGATCCATATACAATTACTGTTTTGTTTTATCAATTTTCTTACAATGACATTCTTACATCGCCAAAAAAAATAAAAAAAATCGTATTAAAAAAGTACCAAAAAAATATAAATAATAATAATTAAAATTAGATTAAGAAAGTAATAATAATAATTTAAAACAAAATTCATTTCAAAATTCAAATAAAAATGTCAATACTATATTAGATTAGATTAAGAAAACATAATACTTGATTTTTATAACGTCAATTTAGGTGGCAATCTCCACCCACCGCTTATAAGTCGTCGTTTGTATAAGTCTCTCTGCCAAACCCTTGATGATGTCATTTTTACACGAATCAACTCTTGACATAAAGGACGCAATTCTCTTTCGCTGTATAGCGTTAAATGAGTCGACACGATATTGATCGCTATGGCTTGAAAACTATTTATACATATTATTCTTCGTTTCTATTACAGCTTCATCCGGTGCCTCTAGCAAAGGATCTAAAGGGTCATCTAGTTCGAGTGCTGGCGGTGAGTACTGTTTAGTATTTGATAAAAGATGAATCGCCCAGTGTACCGTAGACTAGTTGTTTCAATTGTTCGATTCTTCAGCAGTACTTCACTCCGCTTAGCCATAATAAATACTCATGGATATGTATGGGATGATGTACGGAATATAATACGGGTACAGCCAAACTTGTGCTATGCTATTGGACTCTATTTGTCTACAAGTATTCTCCAATATCTCTTGGATTGTAGATGCGTAGCTTTGCGACCATATAGGAATTATTATGTACGCATGGGTACGAGTAATAATATACCAAAATGTTTTTAGACCATTGTTACTTTGATACTTGAACCTTAACCACATTTTAATGTTTATAAACAAAACCATGATCATATATTCTTTTGAGAAATATTTTTCACAGAACGTCGTTTTTATGATTTAAATTTGATTTTTACAGCTAGTGCAAGTTCCAAGAAAAAAGGCAAAGGTAAGCTACCCTTTCCATCAGCTTCAACTTTCTTGTTTAAAATTATAATTCAAACAGGGAAATTTTAATGTATTGCCTTTTATTTACAGGAAAATCTGGTGCAAGCGCTAAGGCACAGGCTCAAGTTAAAGTAAAAAGTAAGTCAAGTAATATTTGTAAATAATGGTCAAAAAGATAAATAGTTTGTCAACGAATTAGTAGTTTGTACAATATTTATTGGTGCTTGTTCTATCGGTATTACGGGCTAATACATTAACGCTTCTTAGTTAAAGTGTTGCTCAAATTTTATGCCGTTCCTTACATAATTGATTACATAAAATATACATTAGTGGGTGAAAAGAATTGAAGCGGCCATTTAACTCGGGCACTTATTCCGGCCGTAGAAGATAAACCCGTATTTTTTTAAATATGAATGAGATTCGTATGAGAAGCAAATTTCTAAGTCAAAGCAATTTTCGACGAGATTGAGACTAAACAAGTAAAATATTGTCAGTCCGTGCTTCACTTTAAATATTGATTCACTATCGTAAAATTCACGAGGAACTTGTCACTGATTGGCTGTAGTATTTTACTACATTTTACTTACTACGGTAATATAAAAAATAACCAAATCCATACATATATTGTAAGCAAATTTATCAAAAGACGCAAATCACCAAACTTTTTCATATTAAAGTAGTCTCTGACGGGCTTTTGCTTCGTAAAATCTCTAAGGAAAAACGGTTCTTACTGCGAGCTTTGAACAAGACTCTAACATTCAATTTAAATTATTTAAGTAATCTTATTTTTAATGTTCAATGGTTATTTTAAAGATAATAAACATGTATTAAAGTATTCCTTTGTTTTTCTCACCTATAATAATTTTCTCGCTGGAGAGGTGAAAAGTTGTATGTTTCACACGAAAGCAAATTTTTTTGTCTCGTGCATTTAAATCACTCACTGCGCTCAGTACAGGACATTCATGAATCACTCGCTATGCTCTTGACTCAATTATAGACTACTTCACTGGTTCGTGATTTAATATCGGCACTCGCAGCTAAAAATAACTTTTGCTGAACAAATAACTATTATGCCAGGACTCCCTGACCAGGAAAATCCTGCCTGGGGGTGATGTAGGCAAGGACTTCATTAATACGAGACAGGGAATGACCATTTCGGCAGAGGCATATATAGTGCTTTTCTCAAAAGAATGCAGGGAACGAAAACAAACTTTACCTTTTTCGCTAAATACATATCATCTGGGGCTTTAATTAAATTTTACCCCCCTTGTTTATGTACTATTTTGATTATTTCATTGGAAAATAAAAGAACTCAGATAATTCTTGGCAAGGAACTACACACCCACCCATAAATTTTATTTCGGACATTTGTAATACTTTACTTCTAAAGCGTTAAATATTTCTAAATTAAGAGAGCATTATATTTATGGTTCTTCCGTTACATAAATTTTAATATTATACATAATAGAAAAGTGGAAAGTAGAAAGTTAGTACCAACTTTACTCGAACCTACAAAATTCACCGTATTTTATTGTTTTTTCTTGTGTATCTAATAATTTGTTTATTTACAGTTATCACGAAGTCTAAGGGCAAAAAACGAGGTATGTGAACTAGATATTTCTATCTCATAAATATAAATACATACATACAATCACAAGTAACACTTGGGCACACATAAGCCACAGCCGGCAGTACGGCTCATGCAGTGCAAAAAAGGGATAGAACGAACTAAAGCACATTGTCATTCACTGCGGATTAAACCCGCGACACCTGCATCTGATTCCGGAATTCAAACTACTACATCACAGAAATTAAATTAATGAAATGAAACAACACCGCTCTTTACTTAAATGGACTTTGCTAAGTACTTTTAAATCGTCAAAAGCCCTATCACCATTTCGACGAAATAATTATTTTACTTAAATATGGAGAAGAAATGGCGAAAGAAACTCCACAGCTTACAATTTCGTAATGAATTCAAAACACCATTACAGTCAATAGATATATTAATATCTATAAACAGGGGTTTTAATATTACCGTGTGATGTAAGTGTTACTGCTCCATCTGTTCTAACCATGTAGGTGGTCTTGTACCCAGAAATAGGCGCTATTTTTATGTTAATGGGCTGGCAAACGAGCATACGGTCTGCCTGATGCTACCGTAGCCTATAGACGCTTACATCACTGACCTATAGACGCTTACAACACTGGCCTTACTCACTACACCAAAAAAATGTGTTACTTGACTGTGGTCTTCTATAAGGTGGAGGTACAGTCAGGATCAGAAGTACATTAACACTTTAGTATCATTTCATAGTAGTTGCCACCATTTTATAACTCCTGGGTTGACAACTAAGATTTATATTTAAAAGAGAAATATTATTTATGAGTTTGATATTGTCAAAAAGTGTGTGATAGACATAAGTTGAAAATTTAATAGTTATTCTGAGATTTTTAATTCAATTCCTATTTTATTTTAATTAAGTAATGGTTTATTTTACCGATCCAAGAAACCACTTGAAACAGTGATGAATAATAATTATAAGAAAGTACTAGGGTTCTTATCCACTTTTGATGCTGACTGTACTACCTCAGTTCGGGGTGCTTCAAATTCAAGCGGCTAGTCCGCTGTGCCCACAGATATATCAATCTAAGGAGACCGGTCCAATCGCCGAGTTCACAGAAAGACCGAGTGTCGCGATCAGCCTCCGTACTACAAAACATGGTTCCAGTTGAGCGTGCCGTAATATACACTGTTCATTGGGCGCGTCATAAGAACTGCAAAGCAATGAAAGCTAGGCACAGCCGCAAAGAAGATCTGTCAAATCGCTGAGTTCATAGGAAGTCCGAGTGACGCGATCAGCGGCCGTACTACATAAAATGGTTCTAGTTTAGCATGCCGTAATATACACTATTGATTGCGCGTGTATTAAGGACAGCGAAGCAATGAAAGTTAAGCACTTCCGCAATGTATTAAAATTTATAGATAGTAACGCATAATTTAAAGCGATTGTGTTTTTATGAATAAAAGTCGGACTAATTGTTTAAATATTGTTTTTTTATCTAAGTTTTTCGGTTCTTACGTGTGAAAAGTTATTCCATTACTTGATAAATAACTGATTCACTGCAATGATTGCATGTTACAATTGAACAGGACGGTATTTTGAAAGAAAAACGGACATTTCTTTCTGACATGCGTACGTATTCACTCGACTTTATCGGACGGTGCCCACTGGGCATGCACTTGTTACAAGTAAACGCCGGCTTGGCCTAGCTCCTTGTATTATTAAATCTGTGGCTGTGCCGATCGACTATCGATATGTGATGGTGATCATTACATTACAGTCTTCGCATATAAATCATATGACTTTTTTGTTTACAAGTATTCTCCAATATCTCTTGGATTGTAGAGCTTTGCGACAGTAAAGGAATTATTACGTATGCATTGAATCTAATGATATCCCAAAATGTTTTTAGACCATTGTTATTTTGATACTTGAACCTTAAACACACTTTAATGTTTCTAAACAAAACCATGATCATATTCTTTTGAGAAATATTTTTATATTTTTTTGTTTACAGGCGTGACGAAAGTCAAAACTCATGCGTCTAGTAAGTTTGTTTACCTTAGTAATTTACTTTAATAAATTTGTAGTCAGATATTTAGGGTTGCCGTTTTTTTTTAAAAAAGATCTTAAAAATCATATTTTTTTTTATCAAATCGAAATTTTTCTCTACACATCGAGACAGCGAAATCCGATTATGTTTGAACAGTGAAAATATCGCATACCGCAGCGGTATTCGCTATCGCTATTCTGAATATGCCTTAATGTATGACATTTATATTTTTACAGGTAGTGCCAGTTCTTACAGCAGTAAGTAATACCACAGATAATATAATACTATACGTAAAATTCAAATTTATTCATTACTTTATAATTTTATATAATGAATCGAATGTGTTCTAAATAGCTGGTAAACTGGTTTGTTTTTACACTAGAATCTATTCTCTGAGCTATAATTGTTATTTCAATATAATTAAATGTAAGGTGCATGGTAATGAAAATATGTAAATAATTGTAATATATTAATTTCATCCAAATTTCAGGAGGAGGAAGGAAGATACACTAGAGTAAGTTTATTAATATTTTGGTAACTACAATTCAAAATTAAAAAATATTTTGATTAAGTATTGTGCTATGTACAAGTCAGAAAGTTTTTGAAGTAAAACTTCTTTAGGCGCGACTAGGGGGTAACTCAGATTTATCTAACGGAAGTAACGCTCAGTATTTGATTGACGTTGATGGCGGTTGCCTAGTTACGGTTGTTATATTTCTATAGTCTGTGTAGTTTCCGCTATTTAAAAATAGTAATTTCGATTGGTCGTAAGTATCTGTCATATTTTTTTTTTTTCAGTTAAAATTTAATCATTTCAGTGATCTACGTCAAAGAAGTTTTACTTCAATCGCGCGTAAAGGTTACACGCACACAATTTTTTTTTTTTTGTTCTCTTCACCCATTCTGGGTAGAAAAAGGGAACTATGCCCATACAGCCAAGTCTTCAGTAGAATTTTTTTATTGACATGAAATGAAAAAAAAAATTAATGAGATGAAATGAAACGAAACCTAACCTAACTCATTCAATCAAATCATTAAATCTGATATTGAAACAAATTAGTAGCTTCTTTTTAGAAATATACGTATTTGCATGAATCATAAAAACTTCTATGATTTTTTTTGTTTATGTGGGCATGCGTAACCGACGGACGATGCCTTCCTAGTGCTGCCCGGGCGCTCCCGACGACGTCGTATCCAAAGACGACTCATTGTATTCGGCTATGATTCTTATAATAATATGATAGTTAATAAGCATGGTAGTATTTTGAAATAAAAAATCCCCTTGACTTTCTCGTATACCGGAAACGACTCAAAAGTTGATAGAAATCTTATATTTTTGGACTCAGGGGGGTTCAAAAGTGTAAATCCGTCGAAATCTCGAAATCGAATTTTTTGACGATTACAAGACTTCCTTTATAAGTAAGTAGTACGTATACGAGAAAGTACAAAAAACTATTTTGATGAAAATGTTAAAATGATATTAATTGTTAACAATTTATTTCAATTGGAGAATGTTAAAAAAGTTGTACTTTACAACAGCATTCGCAAAGATTGGTCTCAGGCCATAAAAGTATGCCGAAATCTATAGCGGTGTGTAACACACTACACCGACCTCAAATGAATTGGTTAGGAAGAAGAATTTGATAATCATTTTATTAACATTAATGTGACTGTTTTATTTCACAGCCGAAGGACTCTCCCCCATGACTCTTCAATACGACGACGACTATGGCAGCGATGACCGAGGACACTGAAATATAATGTTAATCATTCAGCAATTTAGAAAATGTAAAAAAAATCTATTATTAGTACACCAGCAAACCAAAAATGTAAAAAAAATACAATAAACAAATATAAATTATTTGGACTGTTTTTTATTTCAAACTCACTGCATTCATCTTGAATATATCCTATTTATTTCTTCACGTTCAAAATAAGAAGGAAAAGAGGGTTTTTCTTTACATAAGCAGTTGAGGTTCATTAAAGCCGCTTCTCCACTGCATGAAATAACGTCATTGGTACACGCGTGCACTGATCGGCTATGTCACCCACACAACTCAACGCTGCTCACGCTATACACACAGAGGCTATGCACGGTAGCTGCATGGGTCCATCGGGCCACTAAACACGCCCCACGGCTACGTGGAGCTACGTGGCATAGCGCGATTGTTCGACACTCGTGTGCCACGTGTACAGCGTGTGCTACGTTAAAATGCCTGGCTTAGTCCATGATATAACGTCATTGGTACACGCGTGCACTGATCGGCTATGTCACCCACACAACTCAACGCTGCTCACGCTATACACACAGAGGCTATGCACGGTAGCTGCATGGGTCCATCGGGCCACGAAACACGCCCACGGCTACGTGGAGCTACGTGACATAGCGCGATTGTTCGACACTCGTGTGCCACGTGTACAGCGTGTGCTACGTTAAAATGCCGTAAGTGGCCATGGGTGGTTACGATTTTTATTAGTAGTGGAAACGTCGACCCATGTTGGCTAACAAGCGGACACATGCAGCTTACGTGGGAGTGGAAATTATGCAGTGGAGCAGCGGCTTTAGCTCTGAATAAAATTAGTACCTAATTATATCATTATAGTTCGCAATTTTTTTTAATTCATAAAAACCCGCATGACGTACTTTTTTTACATCTCATCCTCATTGTAAAATGAGATAGTACTGATTTCACCGTAGCACATTTATCAGATCGAAAAGGGAGAAAAAAGATTTCTTTTCATAGTAAAAAGAGGCTGATAATTGTACTACAACCTTTCGATTTCAAGAACTGCAATTGTTAGAACTGTGTTGATTTTCTGACATGACTTTAGATCACAATTAACGCCTACTTAAAAGAAAACTATGAATATATAGTGAAATAACAATATGTATCAGTCAAGGAATCATCCCAATGAGCTTTCGAGAAATAGAGATTTTATTTGCACGTTCTTACGAAGCACATACATAATAAACAATCTTATAAACATGGTTTAATAAGGGAGCACCCTACTCATGATGATAAAGTCTTATAAATACTTTCTTAAATTGTTTGAAGTTACTATAAATATATATATTTCTACGCTCACACCAATTATCTAGCCCAAATTAAGTATCTTTAAGAACTTGTGTTATGGATACTAGATAACGGACAACTATACTTAATAATCTAGATGTTTTTATAAATAAATATGTAAACAACCATGACTCATGAACAAATAATCGTGTTCATCACACTAACATTTGCCACTACCAGGACTCGAACCCGGACTGCCCGATGTGTAGGCAGCGTTACTGACCACTCCACCACGGCGGCGTCTAAATAAATACTATGAGATGAAAATCCTTCTATCTTCTAATGTTTTGCTGTGCCTGACAGGGTCCATAACTGATCCATTAGTTTGAAAGAACTCCTTGTTATACTTATGGAATGCAATAAAGAATATACATATACCTTAATGAATATTAAAATACAAAATGAAATAGAAACCAAAAACAAACAAAAAATCTTTTTTTCTTGTCTTTCGTTTTATATCTAATTTGGAATTTATTTCAAATTGTTGAAATAAAGCCAAATAAAATGAGAAACAAAATTCAATACTATGGTCATAACCACAGGTCATAACGCAATATCAAAATGTATATAAAAATTTAAATGTCTACAAGCGACCGGTTGCAACAAGTTATACTTTTTACAATTCCGTAAAAAATGAACGTACCGATACTTAAAAATGGAACAAGATTCCTATGAATTAAGATGACATTTACGTCACTTTTAGCAAAATTATAAAATGTCACACGAAGTTTTACATTACAACTTTGCAAAAAGTAACTTAAAAATCAACTTAATTCTGAAAAATTTGTTGTTCCATAAATTATATTTTTACGCAATTTTAAAAAGTATACTTAGTGCAACAATTTTGTAATAGTTCAGTCAGAAAATCAAAATTTGATTTTATAGAATTTAAGATTCTACAATTTTGAATTTTTGAATTTTTGATTACATCAATTGCTAACTGTTGCTGGCTCTCAAACCTCAACAATATAAATTACTATTAATGCAACAGTTACCATAGTGAGTAAAAACAATATTGCAGGTAGAGCTGTTTATTTGTACATAGTTGACATCAAGGTAAACAATAAACAACTCGGAATCCTAGATACATTGCGCAAACACATAAGCATTCATAAGTCGAATATCACTGTATTCCTTGGCCAGATACAAATTAACACCATAAAAATAACGTATCTTACATATACATCTAAGTTATCATGGCTTGGGCAAACAACCTTTAAGTCATCACCATAACAGCCTTTATAATTCGACCCGCCGCTGGGGAATACAAGGCCTCTCCTTATCATCGAAGGTGGTTTAGGCAGTAGTCCACCACACTTGCCCAATGCGGATTGGTGGATGGAGTACCTATACCTAGTGGTGATCAATACCCCTTGGAGGATAGGGGTGATGTTATTCTACTCTGCCGAGATTCTATCCTATGAGAAATAAATATATATCCTATTTATTCGTTTTTGGAGTAAGAAGTTTACTTCTCTCAATTAAAAGATTCTTAGTTAGTAGATTTCGGACAACCCTATTATAAAACAATGAAAATTCTTACATCGTCATCATTTGCATACTCTGCACCTTATTTTATTAGAGGTCGCCGTTATATGTTTTCCTCTTCCATGCCAATACTTACATATAAATATTACTCAATAACTGAGACTTGCTGAGACAGACTGCTTGCTACAGTAATGAAATCCGATCGGAGGTGGTGATGCCATTATTTTCAGTCTATATCACTCTCACTGTCAAGATACTTTCTTCTTCTTCTTCTTCTTCGCAACGGGCGGTCTCCGCAAATCGACGACTGTTGCGCCTGTTTTGCGTCGGAGGGTGTGGGGCTGGTTCACTCCAGCCATCCTAATTCCTCCAGGAAGTCACCCAGCGCCTTGACGTCACCAAATGCCTCCCGGAGGCTACCCGGGGATCCCAGGTATTTTGCCCGGTAGCATGCCACTCCACTGCATTCCAGCAGAACGTGGGCGGCTGTCTCTTCTGTCACCATGCAGGCTCTGCATAGTGGACTGTCCGTGATACCTAGGTTGAAAAGGTGTCTGTTAAAATTGCTATGTCCAGTCAAGGCTCCAGTAATTAGTCGGAGTCGGGATCTACTTAGCTGTAATAGAGCTTTGGATAGACGAGGCTGTATGTTGGGTAGGGCGAGTCTCGCCTGTTTACAGTCCTCTAAATTGTTCCAGTATCGCTCATGTAAAACTTTGGTCCGTTGACTCATTCTACCTTTGAACCAGCTCGGAGGAAGGGGGATGATTGGTTCGGGACCAACCGGTGTCATGCCTGACCCCCTTCTGGCTAGTTCATCCGCAGCATCGTTTCCTCGTGCACCACTGTGCCCTTTGATCCAATGCAGGGTGATAGAGTTCGTTGTACCTGCCATGTTTAGTCCCAAATGGCACTCGTGAATGAGGCTAGAGCGAATCACGTTGTTGTTTAGGGCTTGTAACACTGATTTGCTATCAGAGAATATGATAATGTTAGTGTTTGTTACATCTCTCGCTAGAATTGCCCTGGTTGCTAAAATGACGCCCATACACTCAGCCTGGAAGACTGTGCTATGAGCTCCTAAGGGCATTGTGATTTTCATGTTAAGATCCTCAGAGAAAACACCCGTACCTGTACCTGAGCTCATTTTTGAGCCGTCGGTAAAGATGGTTAGTGCTTTGTGAGTTGTACTTTGACTGGATATCTCCGATAATTGTATTTTATACTTCTTATCAAAGATGAAGATAGGTTTCACCTTGTCGCTGACGGCCTCAGCCAGAGGTGTGTCTATCCAGTCATGTGTTAGTTTATCAAAATGTTTTACCTTTTCATACTTTACCAGCTTTAGGTGCTTCAGTCTCAGCGCTGACTCAGCGGCTGTCTGTTGTATGTGCATGTGTAGCGGGGGCATGTTAAGCATCGCTTCCATTGCTGCTGTTGGGGTTGTTCTCATACATCCTGTGATTGCACAGCATGCGAGTCTCTGGAAGCTTTCCAGTTTGTTAGCACAGGTCGTCAAATTCGTCCTCGGCCACCATACTAGAGCTCCGTAACTTACCATGGGCCTTATGACCATATCATAAAGCCATTTGAAGATTTTTGGTGCTAGTCCCCACCGTTTGCCTACCATCCTGCGGCATTGCCATAAGACGATGCTGGCTGACTTTAGCTTACGTTCCACGTGACTGCTCCAGTTCAGTTTGCTGTCTAAGATAATACCCAGATATTTTACCTCTTTTGACAGACTGAGTGTTGTTCCAAACATCTTGGGCAGGCTGAAGTTGCCTAGGTTCCGCTTGTTTGTGTACATTACCAGTTCCGTTTTGCTTGGGTTAACGGTTAGGCCGTGTTCTCTGCACCACTTTTCCACAACTCGTAGTGCTGATTGCATGGTGTCACATGCTACGCTAGCACATCGCCCTACAGTGAGTATGGTGATGTCATCTGCGTAGCCGACGGTGAAATAGTATCTGGCATTGAGTCGGGCAATGAGCTCATCAACCACCAGGTTCCACAAGAGTGGCGACAGAACTCCACCCTGTGGACATCCTCTCACCACAAAGGCCCCTTGGTTACTGTCCCCGTATACCCTTACATACCTGTTGCGTAACATGTTAACTATCCAGCCCGAGAGAAGCCGCTCTACTCCATGTCTTAGTAGGGCAGCTTCAATGCTGGAGAAGTTTGTTTTGTCAAAGGCCCCTTCAATGTCTATGAAGCCACCTAGACAGATCTCTTTGTTCTGCAGCGCTTGTTCGATCTTACCAACTACCTGATGTAGTGCCGATTCCGTGGATTTGCCGGCGCTGTAGGCATGCTGGTTTGCGTGAAGTGGAGCCCTACTCAGTGGTCCACTGCGGAGCTCCCTGTCGCATAGTCTTTCAAGCGTCTTTAGTAAAAACGATGTTAGACTAATGGGCCTGAAGGACTTGGGATCTGTATAATCAGACTTACCTGGTTTTGGTATAAATTTTACCTGTACCTCTCTCCACTGATAGGGGATGTACTGGTGGGCCAGGCAGGCCTGAAGTATGTTTGTGAGTGTGAGAGTAATGCTCTCGCCCCCCCACTGTAGAAGTGCTGGGAAGATGTTGTCAGTACCTGCTGCTTTGAAGGGTGAGAAGCTATTTATAGCCCACATTACCTTTTGCTTTGTGATAATCTCGCAGGCTAATTTCCAGTTTTCCTCTGTAGGCATAACGTGCGTGTCCTGCCAGCTTACCTGATTTGTGGAGTGGCAATCTGGAAAGTGTGTTTTGAGGAGGGTCTCCATGTTCTCATCTGGGCTGAGTGACATAGTGCCATCAGGTCTGCGTAGGTTGCCCATTTCGCAAGTACCCTGTTTGGCCAGGACTTTCCTAATTCGATTTGCCTGCATGTTGGATTCTATTTCACTGCTGAAACTTCTCCAAGATGCATTTTTCCAATATCTAATACGTTTTTTGTACTTAGCTTTGGCTGCTTTGTAGTTGTCCCAGTCTGTATCGTTTCTAGTGTTCATAGCTCTATTAAACCTTTTCCTCACTGTTGCGCGTAGCCTTTCCAGCTCGGGTCCCCACCAATGGTTTTTTCCCGGTTTGGTTACCTGCGGCTGTTTTAGAGGGCAGGCTATTTCAAAGCTGTGCATGATGGCATCGTTGAGGTCCGTTACCTGTTTTTCTATTTGTGTGACGTCCGAACATCTACCACTGTAGTCGCTTGCGTTTAGACGTGCTGCAATGTGCTGTGCATACCGCTGCTTGTCTGTGTTTCGAGGGTACCTACGAGGTATGACGGTAATGAGAGGTACCTGCAATGTGAAACAGATCCACCGATGGTCGGAGCAGGAGGCCTCATCAGAGACATGCCACTCAGCTATCTGCTCAGCCGCTTTTGGCGTCGCCAGTGTGAGGTCAATGATAGTCCTACAGCGTCTTCCGACGAAGGTAGGTTCGATGCCCCTGTTTAGTATTTCTAGGTTAGTTGACAGAAGGAATTCAAATAAAAGGTTACCTCTGTTGTTAGCTTGATCCATGCCCCACAGTGGATGGTGAGCGTTGGAGTCTGTACCGATGATCAGCTCAAGTCTGCTTCTTTCGCAGAAGTTTGCCAGACGAGCCACTTCTTCTGGTGGGACCTGCTCTCCATCTGGCATGTATGCTGATGCAATGACTTGGTCAAGGTAGCTGTTATCTTGGTTAGGTATTAGTCTTACGGCACATAGGTCTCTGGAACAGAAATCCATTAGCGGCTGTATTTTAATGTTATTTGAAATGTAGATACAGGCCCTTATGTCGTTGTTTGCGGCACACACAAGCTTACCTCCTAAACCGGAGAGCCCTTGTACTGTACCGCCTCTGATCCACGGCTCCTGGATCAGAACGACGGCCGTGTTGTTGACCTCCAACCACCTTCGCACTTGAGCCGTCGCCGCGACGCTATGGTGGAGGTTGATTTGGAGGACGGGTGCGTTAGAGGGGAATGCCATCTTGGCTGTCATCCCCTCCAAGAAGGAGCTCCTCAAGATTGGGGAGCCCGTCCTCGATGTCCAGCTGGACCGTTTCTTGGGCTGGCCCGGGTTCGTTGCCTGTAGGCTCCTTACCCAGCTCCAGCACTGCACTCGGACTCGGAACGGTTCTCGAGGGCGCTTTGGGCTCGCTCGCCGGCGATGTGCTGGCGAACTTCCCCTTGGCATCTCGGAATTTCATATAAACCGTTCCGAGTCCGTAGCAGAGTTTACGGTCCCTCTGCAGTATAAGTGGTACGACATTCTCCGGTACACTTACCACAATGAATGTCGTACCTGTTTTTTCCTGTGCGTGAATCGCATGGAGCAGCCATCTGTCGACTTGCGCCCATGTGTTGACGAGTCTGAGACGACGACCGATCATGATCCGGTCGGTCTCAATCCTCGGCAGCAGGATCCCGCACCGGACACGTTGTGGGATGTCCTCAGACCTCATTACGATGAGGCCATCCGTATCCGGGGGAGCGTAGTCTTTTAGGGTGGTTTTGACCCAGTCGACGGTCACCTGATCCATGCAGTTTAGTCTCAGGCTTCCGTCGAGGAAGGTAGGTCTTCCACAAAAAGCGGGTCCACGGATGTTAGGGTCCTCGCTCATTGCCAGGTCATCGATCCTATCCATTAGAAACTCCTGGATCAAATCGGCCGCCGTCCGTGAGATGAACCCACTCGTCGGCGAGGTGATGGCGATTCGAAACACCGGAGTTCTAACAGTGTTTGCCGCAGCTGCGTAGGTGGCAGGTCTTGGACCGTCAGATGGGTTTGGCCTGAGCTTCTTGGGCTCCCGAGGAGACGTTGTCTCATCGAGTCTGGCCCTTTTAGCCCTTGCCTTACCCTTCCGCTGTCCTGTCGCTGCCGAGACCACCGTGTTGCTGTCAGGGGGTGGCTAGTATAGTATAGTATAGTGGCAAGATACTTTACGAGCAACATAAAGTTATAATTATTGTAAATCGAAACCTTCTTCTTCTTTCGTTATAATGTTTTTTTAATCTCTATTAAATTTTTGCTGCCCTGAATTCTGCCACTTGAATCGCAGATTCAACAGCGTTCCATAGATCTTCAAGCATGCAATTAGGAGGCACAAGGGACAAGATATTAAGTGAGCCATGGCTTGTGGAGAGGCTCCACACTCGCACTGGTTGTTCCTAATATAGCCACATCTGTACTTATTTTCCTTACTGCGACCGATAATCTGTTCAAAGATTTCTAAGTCGACCACTGTAGCTTATAGCCAGGGGCGAGATTTTCGGATAAGGCTATAGGCGAGTTAGATACCACTCCACTCCAAAGCCTGAGTCTCACCTGCGAAAGGTCTTCAGGACAAGGGTGCACGCCTTAGGAAACAATGGTACGTCCAGACATTGGATGACGTGGGTCATCCAGCTTTTTCTCCACAGAGTTTATCGCCATTCTGCGTACATTTGCAGGGGCTATGCCGATAAATGGATACAGCAAACTCAGCGGGGTCAGCTTTAGGTAGCCCGTTATAATCCGGAAGGTCTCATGTGTGCCGTTTCCACTAGTTCGGCATGGACTGATCGGCCCTGAACAGGACTGGCAAACTCTCGAGCTGAGTAGCAGAGCGCCAATACAATCGTTAGCAGCACTTCTGGCGAGGCACTCCACATATTGGAAGTCAGACGCCGGAGTAAGAAAATCGAAACAAATTGTATCTAATTGACATAGTATTTAACACAGACATCTAATCAAAATAAAAAGAAAAAAACAACCTGTAACATAATGACCATTATAACACCGGTTCGACTCATGTTACAGTTATTTTTCTCAAAAAATAACAAACAAAAGTATTTTAGACAGATTGAGTTACTAGACGTAGTATCCCCTTATTAGTCTGCGGTTGCTAGTTAACATTTTTCACACCATTACAGAAAATATTTATGCCAGATATTTTACCAAAAGCCACTGAGATAACACATAGTTTGGTTTTACTCCTAATTTTATTTGCCATGTTTGATTATTATTAAAAATTATACCGAATTAAATAGAATAATCATGATAAGTGCTGTAATGGGGCTTAAACCCGAATAGTTTCATAACAAATGTCCCCCAAATCCGTTTACAACTAGACTCTAGGTTTTAAATGATTATGAAAGAAGTGCTGGGCACATTTTGAGGAGGACTGATGGCCGATGCAGCTGATAGGTCCTCTAGTGAGGGCCACGTACGCAGCGTTAATAGGCTCCGCACAAGATGGACCGACGATCTGACAAGTCAATTGATTCTGATAGGATCAAACAAACAGGGGTTGGAGATTTGGTGGAAGGCTATGTCCAAATGGTCCAATGGTTCAACAGCGGGCATCTCACTGCCTAAAAGAAATGATGAAGAGAAGTAAGGCGTAGTGGTTTATCCCTTATGAACGTCAAAGTAAGCAATTATATTAAAATACTAACTGACCTGGCAAACGTTGTTCTGACATATATGTTATATTAGCTTTTTTGACTACTTAATTTAAGTACACAAACGCCGTTAAATGATATTTTTATACATATACAGATTGATCTCATCAACACAAACAAATTTTACTATGGGAGCAACTTTGAAATCACAAAAAAAATCAGCTTGCCATACAAAAGTGGAATACCTATGAACCAAAATGTATGAAACAAGTGATTATTTTTTTTTTCGATTTCAGAGTTATTATAGTAAAAGTTTTTTGTTTTGAAGAGATCTTCAAATGGTTTGAAGGTTGCTCGTGTTTTACCAATAACCCAGTATAAGATAGAACACCTTTTGGTCCATTCTTCCAGGCACAAAATTAGTAAACAATTATCAATATCACAGATTTAATAATACAAGGAGATAGGCCAAAACGGCTTTTAACTTGTGACAAGTGTATGCCCAGTGGACATACATTGCCGCCAGTTCGCCGTCCGATAATGTCGAGTGAATACTTACGTATATCAGCAAGATATAAATGTAACTTGCAATCATTGCAGTGAATCAGATATTTATCAAGTACCTTAGCTGTGCATTCATTTTAAAGCACGCTTAGTGCCGATCACCACTTAAGTATTGTCTATGAATAAGTTTTTACAACTCTGTGCGTCCACGCGCACTATGAGACCTCAAAAGCCTTGCCATACGGCACGCACTGAAAAGTGCCTTATTTAGCATAGCATTGTTTTTTTCTTAGACACGCATTGTTTTTGATAACGGGCGTTATTAGATCGCTTTCCAGCAGGCTACCAAAAATGCTGTATCGAACACTTGATAATAACCAGTGAACGCATATAAAACATAATAAGTAATATAAACATAATAGCGGCCTATACGTACACTCTATCGCGCTTTATAGAGCAAATTGCAGGTGAAATAACGTTCATGTAATTCTTTACATCCCCCATCCGACATTCTTGTCGGATGGGAGAGGAAAGAGCACACGCCGCGGTGATCTGTAGTGTGCGCAATCGCGTCTTCAGTGGTTTCCTTTACACGAGAAATTCTTACGTGCCCACTTTCAAGTGCTACGTTACTTCAGAAAACTTAGTTCAAGAATCACAGGAGATGGAACATGACGCCATTGTAGGATACTCAAAAAGAATATATTATTATTGTCTTATAGGTGACTGGGATGAGACTAAAAATCTCATAATAACAAACTTCACGCTGTGGATACATAGTGGATGTTCCTCCGCGAAGAGTAATTCTGTATCGAGCTATAAGGTCGATTATATCAAGTACCTAAAGTATGTTTAATTAACACGCTTATTATAAGCTTCACCTTGCATGTAGCTGTTAGTAAGTAACCGAGTCCTTTGTACGCAATTTTGACCCACTTTAAACAGTCAGATTTCATTTAAACTTTATAGAGTTATTAAAGACATTACAATAATTCGACTAGAATATCCCATTATCCTGGTTAGAATCGCCAGGACTAATAAATTAAACGTTTGGAACGTTAATACAGTTGTCATTGTTAAGTTCGCGGTGTTAAGAATTTTTTTTAATAATATAATTACTTTCATCGGCGATTATAATTCACACTAAAAAGTGAAAAATAAAACAATAGTTAAAAAAAAATTGCTTGCGCTTTCTGTGCTATACTTTCAGACAGGATACGTTTGTCTGCCTTGAGAGGTTGCGTTTGATGTCAGACTCACACAAGAAGTAATCATACACCAACCATTCTTTTTCTTCGAGCACTTGTGCTGCATTGATCTGGGCCTTCATTTTACTTCTGTTTTGGATCATAATCTTAAGTGGTTCTTGAGATCCAATTTGTCCTCGAGATGTTTCTGTACCCCAGGGCAGTCTAGCAGCCCACCTGGATGTTATTCTTTATGCGGTCCCAATGATTTTCCAAATACAGACCTTCGGGACTAGAACTTTCGGCTCTTCTTCGCAGTCCTTTTACAAATGCACTTTCAACATTTGTGACCTTTCAACTTGTCGATTTTAAATTTTCACACGTGGTGGCACGGTTGGTCTTCTGCTGGATTTTTGCAACTTTGAGCATTATCTTAGCGACAATAAGGTGGTGATCGCTATTAATATCCGCTCCTCTTTTGTTCCGCACGTCTAGTAGGGAGTGTCTTCACTGACGAGCTATGATGGTCAATTTGGTTTTCAGTGCGAATTTCGGGCGAAACCCTGTTACCTTATGGCACCGTTTGTGTGGAAAAATTGATCCAAGTCAAAAAGCATGTCCCCAGTTCGCACACCCTCAGTATGCCCACCAATCTATGACTCAGTGTGCTGATTGCTAGCTCCTCTGAGCATTGAAGTCTCCCATACAAATTATTATATCCTGGCGCTTTATGTTTTGTAAGGTAGCTTGTAGTTGCCTGTAGTACACATCGTAGAGGCGTCTGCCGCGTTAGTAGGTGGATAGTATTGGACAATAGTACTGCTCCTTACTCTCGATGCGAAGCGTGTAGTGATTATACGGTTCGAGACAGGTTGCCAATCCAGGAGACCTGCCTCTAGCCTACCTAAGGCTAGAGGAAAAAGAAATCCAACACCGCTCTCGTGCTTTTCATTCTCATCCTTTCCTGAGTAAATAAAGGTCACCCGGTATTCACCAAAACCCTTCCCTCTAGTCTCTGAAATGCCAAGAATTTCAAGATCGTATCTGCTCAGTACTCTTACAAGCTGATGCAGCCGACTATTTTCCTTTAGTGTTCTAACATTCAACCAATCAGTGTCAGTTGTTTCATGCCAAAAGTCGTTGTTGGAAGATCGGTCCATTTTGCTTTCTTTGGACCTGTATACCCGAAACTTAAATAAACAAGTTTCGGGTGTACAGATTATTAGCCCATAGTACCCTAGTCCGCGCGCGAACTCACTCGGTTTGTTAAAGGTATCCTCCCTGGTGAGTAGACTATGTTTTGATACGCAGAGAACTCGCGTTTCGCCCTGCATCCGTTGGCATCTATGCCTCTGCGATGGCAGTCGCATATTTACACCGTTATAGAAGGTCCCAGGGTGGCCGACGAGGACGTGGATGACTCGGACTTGCTGAGGCTCTACTTCTTCAGTGTCGGCTATTGCCTCGACAGATGGTTCCTTAGCATTTTGTAGCCAAAACAGGGCTCACCACCCTGTGTTTCCACCAAGACCGGATCTCAGCTTCCCTCACACCCCTTGCAGGACCGTACTTGCGTCTTATAGCAAGCACATTTGATCCGACGTGAAAAGCCGCCGCACCTTGTTCAGGAATTCGAGTTTCCATGAAGCTGTTTTTATCACGCTTTCGATGTAATCCTTCGGATTTAAGTCACAGCGAACCTCCATACTGAACATGGTGATACTGGTTCTCTAGCGTCAGTGTTGTGCCCTTATGAGAGAGAAGAGGAAGCAATCGCGAAGCTTTAACCGTAAATGCACACATCTGAGTTTGCTTGGCATTGAAATCAACAGAATTCGCTGTACCCCATCTAGATACATAGTCCAGCTCGGTTGAGTTCAATGAAAAGATTCTCACGACTCCGCGGTTGCCGCTCATCCAACCGCTGCATGTCCGAAATATCCCGCATGCACTGTACTGTCGTCAAAAATTATATCATTGATATGTAGAAGAAACAGTGTGGGGGATAGGATGGAGCCCTGGGGAATACCAGAACCACAACCAGGAACACTATATAGGCCTGTTCAATAGTTGAATGCGAATTACGGTAACCAAACCTTTGAGATGGTATGACATCATTTTCATCCATTGCCAATTTCAGTATGGAGAGATATACCTGTTCCCAGAGTTTGGAGAGAATAGGTGTAAGGCTTATGGTTCAATATGACGACGCCTCATTTTCTGATTTCCCCTAATTGTGAACCAGGGCCACTTGTGATGTTTCCATGCAATCGGGTAGTGAGAAATATTGTTTTGCATGTCGAAAACATTCTAAGATATCATAAAGATCAGATAAGAAATAGGCGTAGTAAAAATTTGTGTGCAGACTCTCCGTACCGGTTTTGTCAAATATCCTCTTACTTCAGAATGGTCGGAATCACAGAACACAGAAACCTCTTTCTGTGTGCCTTTCCTGGGTCGAGCAATCTGATCTCCCTGGCAATTTTCTTGCGCGAGCTTGGATTTATCGGGAGAGTCAATTATAGATTCTGCTTTAAGACTGCATCAAGATCCGACTAATCTGTTGAGCTCTCATAGGTTGTAAAACAGCAGTTGAAAGTATAGCAAAGACATCGCTTTTTCCTGGTCTGATCTGGCCCATGGTATTTATTCTTCGTTCGTTTGTTGTAATTGATGTGGTGTTAACTGTACTTTAGCATGACATGCTTAACAAAAAAAGTTTATGTGACAATCACGATATCACTGCCCATTAAATATACATGAATAATAAAGAAATATGAAATAGAGCAATAAAATTAGAAATACACGCCCAGGATATGAAAATTTTATTAAAAAATATTTTTTTAATTTATCGTAAGTTCCGTACGAACGAAAGTGAAATAATAAAGAAATACATTGAAAAAAAAATGGGGGAGAAAGAATTCAATTATACTGAAGAGAAAAATACCTGATGTATGTAGGTACTAACGACATATACTGCCCGAAAGACTTTAAACTATACCTGTAGAATAAAGTTAATTGATGTAGGAAGGTAGTTAAAAAAAATATATTCTTACCTGTTGCCGTTTGTACAGACGAGAAATTTGAAAGTTTGTAAAATGGCGTACTGTATATACACCACACACCTACTGTCAAATTTCTCAAATCGATTTAATAAACATTTAAATTAGAAAATTTTGGTTTGTGATAATCTGATTTGCAGTTACTTAATTAATTTACTTACTTTATATTGAAAACAAAGTCATTAGAATATTACCTTGATATGGTATAAAATTATTTTTTAAACTTTGCGGACAACAAGACAATTTTGTTGCACCACCATCAACAAGGCAAGCTTACGGAACCCTAAAAGAAAAAACAATCGCAGCTATTTTAAACACAATCGCTGAGTTTTAAGCTTATTTCTAAATTCGGTTTCGAGTCTTCATCACACTAACTTTCCAAAATGAAAATCTTATTCTTAATTGGTATTTTTGTAACTGTGGCCACTTGTACCAATGTGTCAGTACGCAAAGGTGTTGGGGCTAATGGTAAGTTTCTATATATATAATTTATTTATAGTTTATTTCATTGAATTTTCTAACATTTTCTGTAACTGTTATAGTTTCAGTGGGAGTTTCGGGGAAAATATCACGTGACTTAGTAAGTTTTTGAATACCATTTGTTAAAATTTTTAATTGGCTTGACTGGAAATCAGTTTTTTTGTAATTGAATAGGTATGTATTAATCCACAGTTTATCTATGCAAAAACTGTTAGATTTCTCAAATTATAATAATAACATCTACGCTTATACAAATTATCTTTGTGCTACGGATTCTAGATAACTGATAAAAGGTATGTAAAACACAGCAGGTTCTCTCTGTATGCGGAAAACCCCAAGATTTACAGGGTCTTTGAATCTCTTGAAGATGCGAATCTCATCCAAGAGGATTTAAACAATATTAATACTTGGTGCAAATCAAATTATATGCCCTTGAATGTTGCTAAGTGCTACCACATCAAACTTACAAAAAAATCATCATACGAAATGAAATACGAATAAAAATGAAATACAAAGAATGAATTCAAAGTCTAAAGTCCCTTTTAATTGAAAAATATAGAAAGAAAGTGATTTTCTTTCTATATTTTGCAATGAAAAGAGACTTTAGACTTTGTATTTCACTATTCTGAGTATATACATGCTTAATTGATGCTTGACGCCGTCGTGGTGGAGTGGTCGTCAGTATAGCTGGCTACACATCAAGCGGTCCGGGTTCGAATCCTGGTAGCGGCAAATGTTTGTGTGACGAACACGAATGTTTGTTTGCGAGTCATGGTTGTTTATATATTAGGTTGGGGAAAAAGTCTTTTCGCATTATAGTATGTATAAACTTGTAATAAAATCTCTTTGGCTATACTATTTGTATCTGGCTGGTTTTGGTATCATTGAAAGTTTAAATTTTAAAGAACATAATTCCAAATACAAATTAGGAAAATGTGTGATTTTCATTTGTTTTTCGTACCGCCAATATGAGTGAATCTAATGAAGAAATTCGATACATTTTAAAAATTTGCCGTGAATAAAGTTTGCGATGTTTATGGACCTAGTGCAGTGTCTGTGAGAGTAGCACAAATTTGGTTTAAGCGTTTTTAATCCGGAAATTTTGATGTCAAAGATGCACGTCGCTCTGGTCGCCCTATTACAGATAAAATGGATGCCATTTTTGAAAAAGTGGAGCAAGATCGGCATGTCAGTAGTTACGACGTAGCTGAAGAACTGGGAATTGACCACAAAACAGTTTTGGTGCATTTGAAAAAAACTGGGTACACAAAAAAGCTCGACATTTGGGTACCTCACGAGCTCACTGAAAGAAACCTAATGAACCGTGTACTCATTTGTGATTCTTTATTACGACGTAATAAAACCGAACCATTTTTGAAGAAGCTGATAACTGGTGATGAAAAGTGGATCACGTACGACAAGAACGTGCGAAAAAGGTCGTGGTCAAAGGCCGGTCAGGCTTCACAGACTGTGGCGAAACCCGGGTTAACTCGCAACAAGGTGATGCTGTGTGTGTGGTGGGATTGGAAGGGCATTATTCATTATGAGCTGTTACCACCAGGCAGGACCATCGATTCTGAACTCTACTGCGAACAACTGATGAGATTAAAGCAAGAAGTTGAGAGAAAGCGGCCGGAATTAATCAACAGAAGGGGTGTGGTTTTTCATCATGATAACGCTAGACCTCACACATCTTTAAGCACTCAGCAAAAATTAAGAGAGTTTGGCTGGGAGGTGTTAATGCATCCGCCGTATAGTCCTGACCTTGCACCTTCAGATTTCCACCTGTTTCGGTCTCTTCAGAATTCTTTAGGCAGTGTCAGGTTAACATCACGAAAGGACTGCCAAAACCACTTGTCGCGGTATTTTGACCAGAAGTCCCAAAATTTCTATAGCAATGGGATCATGTCCCTACCTACAAGATGGCAAAAAGTTGTCGAACAAAATGGTACCTAGATACTTTAGTTAAATGTAAATAAACTATATTAAAAAATGTTTTGAATTTTCTTAAAAAATGCGAAGAAACTTTTTCCCCAACCTATTATTTATTTAAGTTTATTTAAAAACATATCTAAAATTATTATGTATATTAAAAAAAATGTCCGTTATCTAGTATCCGTAACACAAGTTCTTAATGATACTTATTTCGGGCTAGATAATTGGTGTGAGCGTGAAAATATATTATTATTATTATTAAATTATTGTAGCTAATTATAATGTCCAAAATATTTCTTTTCAGATGCAAGACATTACAATACAAAATCTCTTGTTTTTCCACAAATGCACCAAAACGCTGCTAGATTCCGTAGTAAGTATACTGATAAAATAATCATTAGTATTTGTTACCACTAGCAAGAACCATAAATTGTATTTATAATATTCACCAAAATCTTCACTTTCTCTGGTCCCGGAGGATTTATTGACATTTCTCAGTTTGAGCAAAAATGTAATTATAATAAATCTTTAAATTTACATAAATTACTCCAGTTTATCCAGAGATAATGCACTATTTATATATTTACAATTATAAAACGTTTACAATTATTTATTCTTAAAATTACAGTCGTGGCTGTTCGAAAGGTTTTTCTTGGTCGCAAAACCGGCAATAGAATTCAAAGTTCAAGAGGTAGTGCAGGTAAGTGACATATGTTATAATTATTTTGCTGATTATTCAATCCATAGATAGGTACTTATTAGTCGTCAGTTATAGTACATTCTTAGAAAGTACGATTACTTTCACAGTTGCTGTGTTGTCTTATATCTTATTGCAAGGGGAATTAGCTTCTTATATGTTAAAATTTTTACCGACTGTTATTTTAAAGAAAAATCTTTTTTCATACTTATATTTATACTAGTCTTGTTCTTCTTCGTATCTCATAAAACATTTTGTTAACATTGAAAAAAATAATATTTTTATTGCTTATGTTATGGCGACAGCCTTGATAAGATATCGGTAGCTAGCCAGACTTCCGAGATTTTCTAATGTCAAGTAATCTGTTCTTAACTAAAAAATGCAACCAATGCAACAATAAATCCTCTCGTTTGCTTACAGGGGATGACCATTGTATTGACTATAGCTGGCCTACTATCCCAACAAGCATGTAAGTACATAGTTCCATCATTAATAGAATGTATACGCGACCCAAATAGCAAAAACGAATACTATAATAGTCCAAAGTACGTAATTGAAATTATATTTAATGTCTATAATCGGCATAAAATATAAAAATAAATAAATGCGTGATGTATTTGACCTATAATCGCGTTATTATTGAGTTCATCAGAATAGCTTTTAAATAATTATATAAAAATATTTCGGAAATGAACTTCAGTTTAAATAATAATAAAGTTAAATTAGCATTTCCAAAACTTATATATAAAGTATTTTTTTTAATTTAAATTCAATTATATTAAATGATGCTTTTTCAGATAAAATTTAAAATATTTATACCAAAACTAGTTTTGAATGTAAGCGGCTATTGATGGATTGGATTAAGGCAGGTTATGAGGAATAAGAAAAACTTATAATTCATATTCAGAAATGAAACTTTTACTAGAATATATTACACAAAGAGATTAACGTGCCTGCCGAAGTACATGGTTTTAGACACTCTTCTTAGAGTACATTGGAAATTCAGTTTTGCATGGGATTAATAATAATAATAGCCTTTATTTAACAATCTTCCATTAATTTTACTATATACTACATTTTTATTAGTTGACACCAATTTAGCGAAGATCGTCTTGCTTCCCAGCATAGGCTTCCCAGCATAGGCTTCCCCTAAACTGCGATCTTGCGTCTTCCTTCTCCATGGTGGTGCCTGCTATTCTTTTTGTGTCATCCTCCCACCTACGACACTGTCTTCCTTTCCTTCGTTTGTATTGTCTTGAACACCATTCGATTACATCTCGGGCCCATTTATCCTGTTTGTTCCTCATCAGGTGGCCTGTCCACCTCTACTTAGTTTCTTAATGCAATACGTCACATCTGTAACTCTTGTTTGTTTTCGAATTGTTTCAAGTTTAATTTGACATATGGATGCCAAACACATACGCAAACTAGAGACATGTCAACATAGTATGGAAAGAAGCATGGTCAATGTTAAACTAAGAAAACAAAATTAAACTGGCATGGGATTACTGTTAAAAAACACATATTTTATTATAAGTTGTGTGTAGAAAAAATAGATTTTATATCACGATATTTATTTTACAGCATTGCTTTTGGCAATTCCTGGCGGTGGTAAGTACTCTTTACATATTAACTTATTATTATTGCTATCGGTTAGTCGGACGAAATTGTAGCGCTCGTGAGGTCTAAATTCAGTTGTCAAAAAGCCGAGCTCGGAATTCTGGCAGGTTCAGATATGTATCACTTGCACGATCCGCCCATCGTATTCGTTTGGCAAACGCGTAACATTGGTCAAGTCGTGTTACGCAGTTTTGATACGAAGAAACAACAAAGTCTTTCCGCACTGAGCTTTGCACGACTGCGCTTTCCTTAGATGAGAACAGTATGACTCAATATTGATTGTTCACCCCTATCTCTGTGGAACTAAGTGTGAGAGTGTGCCGGTGCAAAGGTTGATTGCTCGCGCCAAGCTCTTTCCTCCAAACAAGCCTCGCTTCCCCTTTATAGTCGGCGAAGGACATGTGCATTTTCACTGCTCCAAGTTAATAGAGAGAACTCTCTCCACTAAATTGTCGCAGAGACAAGTGGTCAACGCCGATAGCGTGAATCGTCAGGGAAATATTAGGACTGGCTTCTTAAATTGTACACCAGACGACTTTATTCTTCACTGACTAGTTAACGTGAATAGACTACATAGTTACGAACGCTACGCAATTTCTGTTCTTACTTAAGGTGGCAGCACAATTATCAATACAGAAAGGGAACGTGACCGATAGGAAAAAGAGTCGATACGCCTACGGTACGGCTACGAAACGTGATACGGTTTTTCTTTTTCAAGTTGATGGTTTTCTACGGCCTTTAGTTAAAATTTTGACTGTTGTAGCGTTACAATGTCGATTTTTAAGGAGTGTAAACATCAGTCTATCTGTGACTCTTCCCTTGACATCCTTTGACCTGTGACTTTTTATTTAATTTTACGATCACATCATTTTTGTATTTTTTGTAATAAATTATATTTTATTTTCTAGCATTACTTCTTGCAACTGGTCAAGGGCCTGCTGCAAGTTTGTATAACATTATATAACATTATTAAGAAATCAAATAATATAACATTATTAACAAATCTGAACGTAATAATATCAAAAATCAATAAATATCAATAAATAAAATTTTCTAAACAAAATTAAATATAACATTCATCTAAATCCGAACAATATGTAAAGTCAAACAAATCAAGAAAACTGAGCATGTTTTCGTTTGTTAAAATGGAAGATGCAGATGAAAAATTAATAATACTTCTGTCTTTTTTTTTACAAACAAAGCTTTGCACTCGAAAGTGATAATAGTAGAATATGAGCAATAGACGTAGATAAATACTTTAATACCGTCCCATATTATTCATTTGTACATAATGCTGGCAACTATTACAGCACAAGCGCTGGCGTTGATATGACATGGTACGAATATGTTATTCTACATTTGATGCAGACTGACCAATTGCAGAAATATAGACTTCATGGTGCTGCAAGCATTTGTGCTCAAATCAGACGTTCAAGCGTAACAATATGTTCAACTTCTTTTATTGGCTGACAGTTTAATCGATCAGGGAATCAGTATGGCGGAGCGCGCATTAACGATTAAAACAGTATCATATTTCACTGGTCAACAGATTAACCTACCTAAATCTAGAATAAGCGACTAAAAACCTTAATAAGCGAATAACAATGATTAGTCGCCCATTCTGGAATATTTAGTGGCTCGGTTTATTATTTCCCATTAAAAATCGCACCATCGATCTGTCGTAAACCACTGCCCGATTTGTATTGTGTCAAACAACTTTAGGCCGATCGCGTAATATGCATGAAATACTATGCGAGAGAACGCACTGCATTCAACTAAACCATTGATTCCCAAAGTGGTCCAGGTGGACCCCCAGGGATCCACGGAAAACTTGATGAGATACGTTGGCATGACAAGGAAATGGGGGTTCATTATTCGTAAGCACAAAATCTTATATGGTTTCGATAGTGATTAACTAAAATGTTGACTTGACTTTGACACCACCCTGTTTTGATATAAACAATAAGAAACCATAAATAGACTGACTAACTGACTCATCAAAAACCTAACCCACTTCTAGATGTCCTGGAAACTTGATGTTTGTTACCAAGGTTGACTGTTATGCATAGGTATACTAAAGAAAAAATCTGAAAACTCAAAATTATTGATAATTACTAACAACAAAGTAAGAACAACTTAAAATAGAGCGTAAACGTAGCAAAATATTATAATTTTAATAATGACCATAATATTAATTATTAAAAGTAATAATTTTAAATGTTAGTGTGATGAACACGAGCATTTGTTCACGAGTCATGGTTGTTTATATATTTATTTCAGTTTATTTATAAAAATATCTAGATTATTATGTATATTTGTCCGTTATCTAATATCCATAACACAAGTTCTTAAAGATACTTAATTTGGGCTAGATAATTGGTGTGAGCGTAGAAATATATTATTATATTATATTATTTACAATACTGAATAACGCGTCGTTCTCGACTTCACCGACAAAAGAATGGAGACCTAATATGGGTGCCAAGTATTGTGTTCACTGGGGATATAATTCGAGCTCAAGTTGACTTGGCTATTTTTAACATAAACTAAAAAATTAAAATGTCTAATAGGTATTTACCTACTTACGATGTGGGATTATTGTGACATAGATTAACCATATTCGGTTAATTATCTTTAAAGGTTACAATGTAGGTAGCTATATAATGAAATTTTAATATCAGGCTTAAATTTTTATTTTTAAATTTTTAGTTCCTTGTTTACAACAAGTTTTTTCCTTTAATTTCATTTCACATTTATGCTTTTGATGGGATTATTCTTTACAATAAGTAAATACGGCCTTATGTTTTATTTCGGAGTTTTGTAATACATTGTACATATAAATGATTTTGTCACAATTACAATATAAATGTATTTTTTTCTGCTGTCACACAAGATTTGAATTATCTCTTTGCACTTTTACTTAAGTGGCCACGTGATGCCGGCAAAGTAGAATAGCATCACCCCCTTCCATTCGGTGTCGTAGAAGGCGACTAATGGATCAGCAAAGGGTTATTGATCACCTCATACTCCGTCCGCCAATCTGCATTGGGCAAGCATGGTGGACTACTGCCTAATTCTCCTTCGATAGCAAGGAAGCAAGCCTTGTGTCCCAGCAGTGGGTCAAATTATAACGGCTGTTGTGATGACTTTTACTTAATTAAAAACTTGCATTTTATTACTATTATAAAGTTAATTGATAAAATTGTATAATTTTTATTTAAGCTAAAGCCAGTGCTGCAGTTGGTGGTTCTGGAAGTGTGTTAAGTTCTATCTGTAAGTAGCTGACAGTTTTACACTATAAAATGATAATAATTTAGTTATAAAAGCTAGCTTATGTCCGCGACTTCGTCTGCGCGGGATTAGTATAAATTGTAGCCTATATGTTATTCTTATATGAGCTATACTGTTGTAAAGTTTCATTGAAATCCAATTATTTGTTGCATGAAAGAGTAACAAACTTCCGTACGTATCCGTACAAACTTTCACGTTGGTAATATTATTAGGAAGTGAGATTTTACTTGCATTGTAAACTAAAATAAAAATGTGTTCGTTTTCCAAAGTTGCATCCGGTGGCGCAAGCGGTGGAAGTTCATCAATCCCTAGTTGTAAGTAGATGAAAGTTTCAAATATAATCATTTATTTACAAACATATGTGGCAATATACAGATGGTCGAAGGCCGAACTATTCTGTAGAATAGTTGAGTTTCACTATGTTCGGCCTTTATTAGGCGTACAAATGCCATTAAATTATGTATAATTTATTAACAATTAAATTAATAACAAATAATTTATCATTGATTCAGTAGGTATGTATACTTACATTGAGAAATTCGATACTAGTATGCCAATAAATAATAATATCGAAAGTATTAAATGTTTATACAATTGATTCATCTATGTTAATTTTTATTCATGGTTTGTTAGTTAAAAACTCTGACATAGTATAACTTTGCTCAATAATAGTGATACATAATAATTCCTTACGAAATATAATTCATTTATTCTCTTTGACTTTTTTCGGTAATTTATTAAAAATCTACGGCGTCATACAACAAAAGCTATTTCTTTTTAATGCGGATTGACAATGTATAATGTTTTTTTTTTAATTGAAATGTAGATATTTAGACATTTCAATAATTTTATTTCTATTGCAAACGCGTATATGTTATTGTAAAAGCCCGTAATTTGGTAAATCTTAGGTTTTACCGGTAAATCGTAGGATTTACCGACAAGGGTTGGTAAATGAAAGAATTTACAATAAGGAGAATTTTTTTTTTGGGGCTTTTACCATCAGACTTTAGTACGTAAGTACATGCTAGGTTTTACCAGTGGTAAATGTTGGTTTTAGAAGTTAAACAATGAATACTTATTGTCATAGTCCTTTAGTAAAATGTTAAAAAGTCGCTCGCTCGGCTCGCGCGTATAGGTCGCAAGTCTAATCTAACCTAAACCAATGTTATACCTACCTAATTGTAGAAATGGTGGTAAAAGTTCGAAATAAACGATAATCATAGAATTATTCGCATTAATACCATTAAGAGTTTCGAGGTGTTACAGTAACATTATACACGGTGAATTTTTAGTGGTTTTCGAGCCATTTCAATAGGCAGGTCAGACTGTCGCGTAATTGGCGTATCGCGGAACTACTATAGATCATGCTCTTATTTATCTTGGTTCCAAATTGTTTTCTTCAGGTCAAGCTTAAGTAGCTTTAAGCCGAGTTTGTTTTTAGCGCATCTTCAAATCGAAGCACTTGACTGCTTCAAGTTTACTTCTAAGGATCTTTGTATTATTGACGCATTAAATGAACATGTAACAAACATCTAACCAGTAATTACATAACTAATTGCTATGTAGCATTATTAAAACACTAAATAATTCTAAAAAGTTAAAAATTTTATTATAATAAAAAAAAAACTTTTTAAAAACAAGGTTTTTTTATGTTCTTGTTAATAAAAAGAACTAAAAATTTAAATAGAAATACTTTAACCTGATAAAAAAATATCAATATAATTATGTAGGTACTTACATTGCAACGTTTAACGATGATTAACCTATTGGTCTACGTCACAATAATCCCATATCTAAGTAGGTACATACCTAAAGCTGAAAACTTTGTTTGTTTGTTTAGTTGAACGCGCTAATCTTAGCAACTACTGACCCGAACGCCTTAGCGACCCTAATAGGTGCATAGACTCCTTCGAGGGAGATGCTCACCGGTCAGGAATCCTCTCTGGGGTGATTCGACATAAAAGCTTGAGGACCCACTTAGGTCCTTGCCTTTACCAAAAATACCACGGTCACGCAGAGAAGGTCATTAGGCACATCCTGCAAAATTAGTCAAAAAAAAAAACAGAACTACTGATTCAAATTGAAGAAATCTTATTTTGTTGAATAGTGTATTTATCGAAGAAGACTATAGGCCAGGGCTTTCCAAACTTATTTTCACTGTGACGCCCTTAGGAATTGGCCAATATTTTTTGCCGAGAATAAAAGCGTATTACATTGTGATGGAACAATAAAGAACATTTAGCATAATCACACCTTCATTATTTAACATAACACACATTGTGATTGCAAAAGAAAAAAAATGTAACACACATTGTTTATTTAAGCTGGAGCCAGTGCTGCGGTTGGTGGTTCCGGAAGTTTGTCAAGCTCTATCTGTAAGTGGCTGAAAGTTTTACACTCTAAAATGACAATAATTTAAATATAAAAGCTAGCTTATGTCCGTGACTTCGTCTGCGTGGGATTAGTATAAATTATAGACTATGATTGTAAAGTTTCATTAAAATTAGTAGTTTTTGCGTGAAAGAGTAACAAACATCCGTACACATCCATACAAACTTTCGCGTTGGTAATATTATTAGGAAGTGGGATTTTATTTGCATTATAAACTAAAATAAAAATTCGTTTGTTTTCCAAAGTGGCATCCGGTGGCGCAAGCGGTGGTTCCGGAAGTTCATCAATCCCTAGTTGTAAGTAGAAGAAAGTTTCAAATCTAATCATTGTGGTAATACACAGAAGGCCCAACTATTCTGTAGAATAGTTGAGTTTAACTATGTTCGGCCTTTATTAGGCGTACAAATGTCATTAAATTAAGTATAGTTTATTAACAATAAATTAAAATAATATCAATTCGGAAGCGTCGGTGGCGTAGTGCGTAAGTGTGTTGTCTCCCACCCAGGAGGCACCGGTTCGAACCCCGCCACGTACCAATGTGTTTTCAAATTTTGAATTCATATGTACGTTTATTCGACGCTTTTACGGTGAAAGAAAACATCGTGAGGAAACCTGCTCACAATATCAAGAAATTCTTAGGTTGTGTGTGAAGTCGACCAACCCGCACTTGACCAGCGTGATTGACTAAGGCCTAATCGCCCCTAATGTGGGATAGGCTCGAGCCCCTCGATGGGGGCATTATATGAGCTGCTGTTAATGATGATGATAATGAATATCAATTAAATTATCATTAAATAAAGTATGTATACATTAAGAACTTCGATACTAGTATGCCAATAAATAATAATGTCAAAAGTATTAAATGTTAATACAATTGATCTATCTATGTAAATTTTTATTCACAGTTTGTTAGTTTAATACTCTGACGGAGTATAATATGCTTTGTCAATGACAGTGATACATAATAATTCCTAACGAAATATAATTCATTCATTCTCTTTGATTTTTTTCGGCAATTTATTAAAAATCTTATGTGCCATACTACGAACGCCTTAGAGACCCTAATAGACTCCTTCGACGGAGATGCTCACCGGTCAGGAATCCTCTCTTAGGTGATTCAACATAAAAGCTTGAGGACCCACTTAGGTGCTTGCCTTTACCAAAAATACCTCGGTCTCGCAAAGATGGTCATCAGAGACATCCTGCAAAATAGTCAAATAATCGGGAGTGGTCTCCCCTTGACTTTCTCGTATACCGGAAGTGACTCAAAAGTCGATAGAAACCTTATAGTTTGATATCATACATGCATGTTAAATTTTGGTCACCCATCCGCGTACCGACCGCGCAGTTGGTTTCTTAACTTTCGTGATCGACGACTCGAAAGTTGATAGAAACCTTATATTTTGATGTGATATACGCATGTTAAATTTGGTTGCAATAAGTTAAAGCATACTCGATTAATCTGCTAACGCACAGACACACACAGACATAATTCTTAAAACGGTTTTTTTTTACTCAGGGAGGTTTAAAACGTGTAAATCCGTCAAAATCTCGAGGTCGATTTTTTTGATGATTACAAGACTTCATCTTCACTACGTAAACGAGAAAGTAAAAAAGCAGAACTACTGATTCAAATTGAAAAAATCTTATTTTGTTGGATAGTCTCTTTATCGAGGAAGACAGGCCAGGGCTTCCCAAACTTATTTTCATTGTGACGCCCTTGGGAATTTGCCAATATTTTGTGACCGTGTTGCATTGCGATGGAATAATAAAGAACATTTAGCATAATTACACCATCATTATTTAATATAACATACATTGTGATTGCAAAAGAAAAATAATGTAACACACGTTGTTTATTTAAGCTGGAGCCAATGCTGCGGTTGGCGGTTCCGGAAGTTTGTCAAGTTCGATCTGTAAGTAGCCCAAAGTTTTACTAAAATGATAATAATTAAGATAAAAAAGTAGTTGCGCGAAAGAGTAACAAACATCAATTACAAATCCATGCAAACTGTGGCCTTTGTATTATTAGTATTGTTGGAATAAGGTTTTATTGCATAAACTAAAACTGGCCATTATAGACTGATGTAGTTGACATTATTAAAATTTAAATATATTCGTCTATCAATCCTGACACTGTGTACTCATTTCTAAAAATATTATATTTATTATTTTATTTTTATACCAATATTACAATAGGTGGGAGAGAGTATATTGTATATATCTTTATATGTAGACGATTTCTTCCTGTTTTACAATAATAAAAATATGGCAATTTGCATTGTTATAATGGCAATAAAAATGCATTGTCAAAAGCTTTTAAGATTAAGGATTTAGGTAAGTTAAATAATGCTTTGGGTGTTCAAATAACTCATGACAAAGGTCGTGGTGAATTATCAATAAGTCAGGAGCGTTACATTTTACAAATTTTAGATAAATTTGGCATGACTGAGTGTAAGCCTGTCAAGACACCTTTAGAGCCAAACACAAAACTTATACGTAATAAAAATCCCTGTAATGTTAATTTGTCTTACAGAGAACTAATAGGTTCTTTAATGTTTCTATGTCAAATGACTAGACCCGATTTGTCTTATAGTGTTTCATACTTGAGTCAGTTTAATTCTTGTTACTCTGAGGAACACTGGGCCGCCGCAAAACGCGTACTTCGTTATCTGAAAGGAACTTTAAATACTAAATTATTTTTCAAAGCTAGTAGTTCCAGAAATAAAAGTTTTCATATAACGGGATACACAGATGCGGATTGGGCAAGCGATATAGATTGTAAGTCATTTACAGGATATATTTTTAAAATTAATGGCAATACTATATCATGGTCTTGTCAAAAACAAACTTGTGTTGCTTTGTCTTCTACCGAAGCAGAGTATGTTGCGTTAAGTGAAGCTACAAAAGAAGCTATGTACTTGAAGCAATTTTTGGGTGAAATATTGGGTTATTCTGAGCCTGTTGTTATTTACGATTGTAATAAGGAAATAGAACTTTACAATGACAATCAGTCTGCCCAAAAGTTAGCTTACAATCCGGTATTTCACAAACGCACTAAACATGTAGCAGTCCGTTATCATTTTGTTAGGGAAGCGGTTGCACAAAACTTAATTAAAATAATGTACAAACCTACAACTGAAATGGTGGCAGACATTTGTACTAAGGCGCTGTCATATCCAAAACACAAATACTGTTTTGACAACTTGTCAATAAGTTCTTAACTTTAGTATGTTTTTGTTCAAGGAGCTTATACTAAGAATGGAGTCATTAGTCAAATTAACAAAGTGAGGGCAAAAATTTTGACAATACTTGACATTTCAAATTTCACATTCTCTTTCTAGAAATTGTCGTCATCTCTTTCTAAACACGACTACATAAAAACAAGATTTCCCCAGTATTTCGCCATCTTTCTAAAACAAAAGTAGAATAGTAGCTAAAAACTTAACATATTGTATTCAATTATCAGTATTTATTATCAATGAAAGAAATAAATATAATATATTGAGTTTTAACGTTTAGGTTTGTATTTCAATGAACTGGTGTATCATTGTGTTTTTTCCATAACTTATGGGAAATTAAGGGATTTATATAATGACAGCTTTGTCTTCATACGTCAATCACGTTGATGTCCCGAAATCTCAACATGACATATTAATAGGTATCGACTCGCGATTTTGGTACGGCTTTTTACATTTTAATAACTATAAATAGTGCAAAATGGTGCATCGCTGTATAGTTCGTGGTTGCAGAAGTGAGTGGTATCCAGGATGCAGTGTGAAATTTCACTTGTAAGTGTTATAATTGCATATTATTGTTCACCTAAGTAAAATTGGTTTTTCACATGTAATTCCATATGATTATCGTTATTGGGCGAAACTCCATAGGGGAAAGTAATTTCTGATACTCGGCTTTCATACTATCTGAATTTAATTAATTTTCATACATAAATTACTTATTCAAATATGTGTAAACAAATTGACTAGGGTGACTAGGATTTTTATAAAATAATAACCTTTTCCCGACCGATATATATTTCAAAGACTTAAATATATATACATATATTATAATATATATTTAAGTCTTTGAAATAGCTGTTATATAGATATATATAGATTATTTATATAGTTTATGTATATATATAATACATAAATCGTTCTACCCATTTTTGGTTGGGAACGTTTATTTACAAACAAAACATGTAATTTGTGCAATGTACATTATTTTAATTGAGAAACATATTCAAAATGATTGATTGGATTTTACCAGTGTAATAGTGTATTTTATCTTTTACATTTGCATCTACTAACATGTAACGCAGAGTGCAATATGCACAGTGACCTCAAACTTCACTCTAATTTGGGTTAGTAAAATTGACACAGCATTAATAAAATTGTGACTGTGCTATTCAAGCCTATCAAATGCAACGAATTAGGAATGATATAGAACACGAATTCCGAAAAAAAATCATTTTAGGTCAATATTTTGTAATTTAGAAGTATCTATGTGAATATGTAACTATATTCTGCGGATATCACTGTATCATATAATAATAAAGGATTTTGTTCTTTTAAGTATCAATATTATGTGTATATATAACTTTGTTTTACATAAATTCTTGAGTCACATATGTAATATATGAATGTTTAGATTGTTATTTATATTTAGATTTAAAATAGAACAGTTCTTGTGATCAAGTTTTTATTAAGGAATAAACTTAGTGTGTTACAGAATTTATAAAACTACCACTACTACTACTTTATTTATTTTTAATAACTACCCAAAATATACGCATGTAAAACTGTAACTTAAATTAAATTGATAATTATTTATTGACTTGTATTGATGTTTTGAAATCATTACAAAATTGTAAGCTGTGGAGTTCTTCGCCGGAGTCTTTCGCCATTTCTGCTCCATCTCAGCATAATAATTATTATTTCGTCCCGAAATGGTGGTAGGGCTTTTGACGATTTAAAAGCACTTAGCAAAGTCCATTTAATAAAGAGCTTTTTCATTTTCATATTTCGCCAATGTTAAGTGTAAATTTACTTATAGTAACAGACAGTTGTACGGAAGATTAAAACTAATTATTATGAATGTTAATTCTTTGTCATGGTAAACTCAAAAATATTTTAAACTTTGAGTACTAATTAATTTTATTAACTTAACGAAGTCCAAGATTGTCCGTAATTATTTTTTCTGCTATAGGCACCCTACTAGAAAGAGACAGAGCCTCTCTAGCTAATGTCAAGAAATGTCAAGAAATGTCAAGGGTTGTCAAAATTTTTGCCCTCACTTTTTTCATTTGACTAATGACTCCATTCTATAGGTAATATAAGCTCCTTGGTTTTTGTTAGTGTTTTGTAAGTACAGTCTATTGCATAAATATGTGACCAATGTTAGTTTAAGGGAGCGTGTTGGAATAAGGTTTTATTGCATAAATAAAACTGGCCATTATAGACTGATGTAGTTGACATTATTAAAATTTAAATATATTCGTCTATCAATCCTGACACTGTGTACTCATTTCTAAAAATATTGTATTTATTATTTTATTTTTATACCAATATTACAATAAGTATGAAGTAGGATTTTATTGCTATTGTTAACTAAAATAAAAAAGTGTTTATAATTTTTTTAAAGTTGCATCCGGTGGCGCAAGCGCTGGTTCCGGAAGTTCATCACCCTCTAGTTGTAAGTAGAAGTTTTGACACTGTACAATGTTTTAATTTATATTTATTTGTCGACCTTTAGGGGGTTGTTAGATGCTCCAAGAAGACGAAAATTTTGTTTATTCATTAATGACATATTGGGAGTGAACAAGTTAAATTTTGAAATTATATGATTTCTATGGTATTCTGCGATATTGCCTGAAATAAATAATTCACATTTAAAAAAAAACGGTTCCAGACCGCCATTTCGTTTTTTGATCAGTATGTTTAAATCATCAAGAACTGAATTTGCATCGCCTCCTAGGGTACCCTCGTCACGTTGAATTTAGTCTTTAATATCTCGATTATGAGATGGATTGCTAAACTAAAACTTGCTAAAACCGAGAGGCTCGCCTACTGCAGAGGCTAAATAAAATATTTCAGTATTGAAAATTTGATGGTGTAGCTGTAGCACTGCCAAAGGATATGATAGATAAAAGGAGTTATATGATTTAAGTAGAGCAACCCTGTCCACAGAGCTAAAATCGTTCTTCTTCTTCTTCATTCGGGTGGTCTCCGCAAATCGACGGCTGTTAAGTCTATTTAAGTTAAAGGCATTTTAACGTCAATTTTGAGGACAGCCTCTCCGCGCTTGTTATCCAAGAAAGTGCGCATGTCATGATGCTTCGCAACCGGTTTTTGAAAAAAGCTTAACAGGCTATCCGTCCATGATCGCCCTGCAACACGTCTTGGCAACAAGGCGGCGGTAGATGACACCGACTGCTATAGGTCTAATTCCGACATCCATTTTTTAAGAGACATATAATATATTACTACTAGCTGTCCCGGCGACGCGCTGCTGTGCTAATTTCTTACTACTGACCTATTATAACATTGTATCTGCAGTAAAAAAAATATGACTACTTATCAAGATGCAAACTATCCTATCTCTCAAGTTGTATCAAACTGCATACGGTGTACAAATTTGATTAAAACCGGTTAAGTAGTTTAGGAGTCCATCGCGGACAATCAACGTGACACGTAATTTATATATATTCAAGATAAATTTTAGTGCTATTGTAAACTAAAATAAAAGAGTTGTGTATATTTTAAGCTGGATCCAGTGCAGAAAGTGGTGGCTATGGATATAAGTAGAAGGAAGTATTACACTATAAAATGTTCTTACTTAAGACATATTATAAACTTTGCTATTGTTGTACTAGATAAATAAATAAATAGAAGTAACTAGATGTATATAAATTACTAAAGATGGACCTAATGCTGCAAATGGTGGTTACAAACATTCCATTTGTAAGTAGAAGGAAATTCTACACTTTACAATAAATAATACTGAACAGATATTATTTATTTAGTTTTTATAAAACGATCTAAGTAATAACTCCATCCCTAGCGATGTCTTTTCCACTCCAGACGGGATAGAGAACCACTTACTACACAGCTACCCACTTATAAGAACTATACTTCTTACAAACGGTCGCTATATTGCCCTTCCTTTTCCTATCTATTGATAACAGCCTTTACCTATTACCTATAATTTGAGAATCCAAATTCTCATGTTCATTCGCAGCGTTATCCAAGCATCTGGGAGCTGGGTTGTCTGCATCACTCACGGGATCGGCAGACGCATCAGCAGGAGCAGGTTTGTATGAGTATAGTTTAATCTATATTTAAGTCACACTAAAAGTTTTCGGAACTGGCCACTTACATCAACAATATCTAAAAAGCAGTAACAACATTTAAAAATGGAACTCTTTGGCTGTAGAATTCAGTTTGTTTAATCTGACTGTCAATTTGTTTTCATGTTTTGGCGCCATTTTAAAATTTGCTTGTTTTGGATTGCATGTTTTGGCGTGATTGAACTTCACCTTGAACTCTCAACCAATTAGGGACTGGTCATCTTTTCAATAATTCTCGTAACCTAATAATGCTATCTCATAACATAAAATTGTTATTATGACAGATTTTGATAAGACTCTGGCAGCTAGCCAGGCGAACTTGAAAAAATCCTACCACGAACCAAACCAAGTACTTACAAATTTGTACTCCCCTGGAAATCTATTTTATTTTTATATTGTACTAGGTGGTAGACCTATATGTAGGGTCGTCTGGGTAAGTACCACCGCCTTTCTTATTTCTGCCGTTAAGCAGTTCGCTGTGTTTCGGATTGAAGGGAAAGGTAGCCAGTGTAATTACTGGACATGGAAGGCATATCATCTTAGTCCTCAGGATGGCAACGCACTTGCAGTGTTAAGTGATTTACACTTAATATTGCAAGTGTCTATAGGCGATGGTAACCACTTAACACCAGGTGGACCGCAAGCTTGTTTGTCATCTCGTAAAAAAAAAGATTGAACCTGGAATTTGGATAATAATTCCACTAGACCACAGAGGCGGTTAAGTGGTTAGAATGGAGAAGTACCAGACCACGTGTGGTACGGACATAGTAGAAGAAACGTAGAAGAAATGATAAGCAGGTAGCAGACAGCTTTGAGCATAAACATGGTTATTTGTAAAGCATCAATAGCCTTCAAACCATTTGAAGATCTCGTCAACACAAATAACTTTTACTATGGAAGCAACTCTGAAATGGCGAAAAAATATTTACGCTGTTCCATACTTTACAAACAAACTCGTCTGAAATGTATTGAATGGTAGATTTTTTCCTACGCGATTCCATTTTTGCTTCCATAGAAAATGTTATTTTTTCATGAGATGTTCAAATGATTTGAAGGTTGATGATGCTTTACAAATAACCCTGTAAGTATATCGAAGGGTACAGAGAGAGAGAGAGAGAGGGGATATGGATAGGCTGCGTGAAAAATGATGTGACATGGAAAAGTGTCATATTAGGCACCTATCATTAAAATGATTCCGAAAGTGAGCACAGCAACAAATGGCGCTCTTTCGAAATCATTTAACAGAGGCAAGTGTTTGTTCTTTTACAATTTCTCTCAAATAAAATATCTAAATTTATAATTTTCAGAAGCCAAAGGTGAAACCCACGACACTGACGGTTGGTGAAGACGAGAAAAGTCATGCTATGTATTATTACATTACTTTTTTATTCCTATGCTTATTAGCTTAGCTTAAATTAAATAGTTTATGCTTGTATTATTTTATGTCAAAATCTATTGCAATAAAGAACTTATTTATTTTGATTTATAAGAGAGCTCAAATGATCTTCAGCCTATAAACACTTGCAGTACAAGTCACCATAATCACGTAGAGCTAATGAAATTCCACTCATACCAAAACATAACACTGTGCAAAGTTAATGTTATTTTCACTTCGGCCCCTGAGGTTGATCCCAAAACAGATGCTCTAAATTGGAGCGAGCAAGGTACCCTCACGTCACTATTTCAGCCGAGAGACGCTCACAGCACAATAAAGATAACGATACAGTACTTTGACTCCATATAGTGACGAATCGGCGCACGCACACATACAAACGTCGTTTACACGGCCGCTAAGCGTGAACGGCAAAGCCGGCAAGACGGCAAAAGCGACCGTGTAAACGACGTTTGTATGTGTGCGTGCGCCGATTCGTCACTATATGGAGTCAAAGTACTGTTTTGTTCTCTATATTGTGGTTCAAGATAGCCCATAGGATCAACCATTACCAGATTGTCTTGGTTGCCAACCTATCTAGCTCACTTAATTTAATTAAATTACTTTCAATATAATATTTTCGTGGGCATAAATTTCTTTTTTTTATATAAAAAGTCAAGCAAATGACTCCATTCCACTTGAGCGTAGAAACATGTAAATATATAAAAATGATTCTCTTTAATTTTGCACCGTCTTTAATTAGCATATTATTGTTTTTAAATTGCTTTATTACCAAATTCGCGATAAGTATTTCGTAATAATTTCTAAACTATTTTCAGAATATACAGAACCTGAATCATCTCATACATGTTAGTACGATTTTATGTAATGAAATAATATGTATATTGTATTTACAATTTATTTTTAATATTTATATATATATCTTACTTAATACTTAATTTAACTTAAGTTTTCTTAATTTTTCAGTTTGGAGTATATTTTCTTTGCCGGGTAAGACTATTTTATACTACTGTGTTGCTAATATATTACTTAACTTAAAATTGATTTTTATTATCGACCTTTTTAATCCACAGTTACCTATACTAGTAACATGGACAGATATTTTTTTTAACCCACAGTTACTTAAACTTAGACATACAAAATCTTTTCGGACCCAAATATTTGTATCTGCATTTGTATTATATGGTCGGAACACAATAGTCCGCTGTGCCCTGCCTCAACAATGAATTTTTAAGACATATTTATTTTTTATATAAAAATATACAATTTTTATAGTCTTTCCATATTTGTAATGAAATGTACTTTAATTAAGTTTTATTTTAAAATGATTGCTCAAATGCCCAGTTTGTGTTTAATTAAACAATATATTAAACAATATTTTTCAGGAATCATAATAAACAGCATTGTAGGTGGTGTAAGTATATTTATTACTATAATTAATTTATCTGACAAAAAACAATTTTGCGTAAATAATTAATATTTAAAATGTTTTCGCAGGTCCATAGAATTCTGAATTAAAAGAAAAATCATCATCATCGAGTTCACACGTTTGGTCTTAGTTTATATCACTGTCTGTATTAGAAAATATTAGGAATGGAGGAACATCGTACAATGCACACTAAACAATTCAGTCCTAAAGTTTAAAATAATCCCAACTAGTTTCTGAAATCTAAAACTTTAAATTTTGTTTTTTACTAGAGTTGTAGAAAATAGATTTCCAAGATGACCTATATCCATTTCTCATTCCCATATTAGGAAAAAGTTAGTTAGTATTATTTGTTCATTGATTTAGCTACTTACAACTTATGTGAACTTATTAAAATAATTTTCAGCAGACGTAGAAAGCTACATAATAACTTTTATTGCTTTACAAAATTGTGTATATTTTCCTTTAAATTATATATAACTAATTGGTACACAAAATTTACTAGGTTATTCAAAATTGTAATCGGTTGCATAAAATGTGTAACAGAAATAAATAACACTCTGAAAGTAGTTTGTTTCTCTAGTATGCAAATTAAATAATTTCGGTAATTTTTATTTTAAAATAGGTCGCTGTTTAGTGTATTGTAGACTTTTATTTATACCGTATCGGTTTAGTAAAGTAAATTTTACTTTCATTATTCATTTATGTTAATCGTCGAAATCTGTATCAAAAAACATAGAGCAATTCTTTTTACTATCGCTTTGTCAGTAATTTGCGAGTAAAAGTTGATAAGGCACCATGTTGATAATTTTATTGACAGGACTATAAGTTTTAGGTGGCAAGATTAATTATAATCAAATTATAATATAGTAAATAAAAATTCCGTGTCAGTAGATTTGTATTAATCATATGTTTCACTTACCAAGAACTTTTTGGATTGTAATTACCTTCCTTAAAAATATTTTTTATCAAAAAGTATGATTTACATTATTATCTAGGGTGTACTATACTATCTTTTATAAATATAGATTAGATTTATCAGTTGTATTGGTATCTGTTGTTGGTATAAATAAATAAATATGTACAAATTCGGTATTTGGTCTCATTTTAATTCTATATAATAGCTAGCAGAAGCGTCGGTGGCATTGTGCTTAAAAGCGTTGTCATCTACCCGGGAGGCACCTGTTCGAACCCCGCCACGTACCAATGTGTTTCTAAGTTTTGCATTCATATGTATGTTTAATCGACGGTAAAGGAAAACATCTACATCTAGGAAACCTGCACACACCTATGAAGAAATTCTTAGTGTGTGTGAAGTTGATCAACCTGCACTTGGCCAGCGAGGTTGATTAAGGCCTAATCGCCCCCTAATGTGGTGTAGGCTCGAGCCCCTCGGTGAGGACATTATTGAGCTGTTGATGAATAATAGCTAAACAATAATTGTTTAATTAGTGTTGGAAATTGTAAAAAAAGCTCTGAAATAAAACTTTCTACTTCTTCTCCTGTCAATGACATGTAATATGAAAAAGTAACAAAATAACTTAATAAAACCATAGAAAAACAATAGACAATATAAAAGAGTATATACTATATGTTGCCAGCTTATCATAGTCAACACTTAGCTTGAAATACAAGCATTGGCAAGGTAAGCAAACTGTTTTACAAGATATAGCTAAAGTGTTCTATCAATACATAACAACAATATTTTGGTAGAAAATTAACTCAGCTGCTTTTGGCTAGGTATTGCCCCAGTTATGTAGAACCTTTTTTTAAGTTACGGGTAGATTAAAGTTTAGTTACATTTAAGTAACAAGTGAATTGTGTCATAGGTATATTAATTATCAAGAAAAGATAGAATAAAGTCACAATTTAATTTAATAACTAGTCATTAATAATAGCGACGATTGCATTTCAGTCTATCTAAAACTGACATTTTTTTAATAGACTTTGAACTGTATGAATATTTAATATCTTAAGATGCCTGGCGACTCGAAATCCTTTACGAAAAGTTCGCTCTACAGGCTAGAGAGGACCAACCAAGCTCCTCGCCTTCTCAAAGAATCTCCGATGACATTGTAATAGTCATCTGCGCCCAACAGCAAAAATCAATTTAAAGGCTACTATCCCTGAGCCACATATAGTAGGAATACAGTTCTGGAAAGCTTACTAGAGATAAGGAAAGTTTAATATTTCGTTGACTTTATTTTATTAGATTTTTAGCATATCAAATCACGCCAAAAGATGTTACAATATCAAATTTTATCCCTAACAATATTAAACGCTGAAGAGTTTGTCTGTTTGAACACGCTAATCTCAGGAACTGCTGATCCAAATCGAAAAATAGTTTTTTGTTGAATAGCCCATTTATCGAGGAAGGCTTTAGATTAAAAAGCCTTCTTTGACGCACACAGTGATTGCGCCAAGTACTCTGTGTGCGTTAAAGCCACGACCTAAAGGAACACCTCAGTCTTTAGTGGGTATGCCCTGACAGGGTGAGGCCCACGTAACTTTGGGGTGGCCCCACCTGCCCCAAAGTATGCGTAAAGCATTTTCTAACGCAAAATAAAGGTTATGAAATCTGACGTTAATGCGAGCGAAGCCGCGGGCGTCCACTAGTATAAAATATAATATATCGTATCTAAGCTTGGCACTATTATCAAAGGTATACAAGTATAAAGTAAAAAAAGTAGCTGGCCATAATTTGAATATCAAAAGACTCTCCCTTTGTAAAAATATAGAAAAATTCCATATAGCCACATCACCTTTTTATGGGACAGAAACTCATTGATACACATATAATGCCATCAAGGTGACATGCTCGTCGTAATAGCTATATCAGAATACAAAGCGGGATACGCTGAAGCTAAACCCGAAAGAAATCTAATTTAAAACAAATATTGTGGATGTTAGAATAATATGGATAAGACCGCATTTTTTTCCGCAAATAATAATTGAAAGTTATTAAAAAAATTGGTTGTCTGTAAAGTCGGTTTACTGACGATAGTTGAACGTGACAACGTCTTAAGAAAATACTGATGGAATGGTAGCATTTTTCAAAAGAAAAATTTAATTTCATTTGTTTAATAGATTTCGCATTATAGTATGAATAAACTTGTAATAAAATCTCTTTGGCTATACTATTTGTATCTGGCTGGTTTTGGTATCATTGAAAGTTTAAATTTTAAAGAACATAATTCCAAATTCAAATTAGAGAATTAGATTCAGAGCGAGGTAACGCCGCATGACGTCATGTTTTTTCGTGCGTGCAGCCGGCTCTATCGAATTCTAAGACGTTGTCACGTCAAAAATGCTGTTTTTTGTCAGTGATGGTAAGTTGATTTGTACACAAAATATAATTATAATTGTTGATCCATCGGAAGCCGTGCGCGCAGGCAGGTGGACTCCGTTTCGGTGTGAACGGAGATGTTAACCTACCCTTAGCACAAGCGTATTAGCTTAGTTGGAGGGGTTAACGGGATTAATATTAATGTGTTAACAGCACATTCATATTATTCTTTAAAATACACATAATTACATACATCTTCTACAAGTGATGAGCGGGTCATAATTCTGCTGTTAAAAATCGAATGATATTCGATCGAAAAACATTTAAAGTCCAAGGAAATAGTAATCAAAATCTGGATGAGATGTTTCATGAGCAGTCCATAATAGATTTTACTGCGTTATGGTTTAATAAACAAGGAGATGCAATTTTACCATGTGACGCAAGCTTAAACGATTAAATTTGGACCGTCTGTCCTTAAATACCTCCTACCTTGACCTTCAGAAGACTGCAATGAAATAAGTCTTAGTGCTCTTATTCCGTCATTGGGTGCGTTTTTCGTTGCTCTACGGGGTAGATTATAGGGTTAAAGTAGTCTAAACCTCAAAAGACTCCAGGGAAACCCCTTCGTAGTATTCTGATTCTATCGATGAACAAAGATTGGAGGGCTTAGATTGTCGGTGCGCGAATGATACCTTTGTGTGGCTGACTGACGTCCATTAGGCTGCGGCAATCGCATACCATATAAATATTCCTGTGCCCGACCGCGGCGCCATCGAGGAGATCGATGACATCGCGGTCGTACGTTTTCAGTAACGATAACTCGGATGGGTGACCGAAATTTTTTAAATTGATTTTCCTCCGTGCTTCGGAAGGCACGTTAAGCTGATGATCCCGGGTGCTGTCGAAAGATGGCAGTCGTTCCCAAGGAGGGTTGGTGTCAGGCAAGCACACGGCCGTAAAAAATCTAAAAGCCAAATCCTTAATTGTCGATATTAAGGCATACTGCACCGACACCAAAGAAATTGGGAGCAGGATAGTAAAATGAATGAGATGATAGATATTCATTCAACTTTAAAAATGTTCTCTAGAGTAATAAATTTAAATCTAGACCGAACGCAAGCAAACATTATAATAATTTGGTACACTGTACCACAAACAAGCAGGTATCCTAATAACAGGCTGCGTTTTATTACTGGTTATTTCATAAATAGTTCTACATAACTTTTAATTCCCTATATAATGTGATTGACAGAAATTATATTGCAGCGCATTATAGGTTTCACATTACTACATAATTATGTATTCAATAAAACCACTCTCTATATAACTTTTCTATTTTTAAAGTAATGGAGTCAAGAACATCGGTGTTATGATTCGTACGTCGGGTTCAGAATGAAAAGTCCCGGGCTGCGTATGTAAGTACCTCATCGGGAACATGTGTAAGAGGTGTAAACCGCATAATTGAATTCGAATTTATTTGAAATAAATCAATAACAAAATATCGAATATTCAGAACATTGACAGTAATTACACTGAATAAATAAATGGCTTTCTCGTTCTTCGCCGCTTCACTTCGCTCAGTCGGTTCGCACTCACTCCAATTAGATATGTGAGCCTACTAGGAGCATGATTTTTCAACTTAGGTACTTACTACTACAGTACATTTGGTCATAATAAATAATAATATTGATCCTTGAGACATAATTAAAAATAGATGACTTTTAACCTTCCAAATATACAATTTGATTCGATCGATGATCAAAATTTGCTTTTTACCATCAGGCAAAAATCGCAGTTCTTCACACTTACTTTTCATTCCTCCAGAATAAAAAAATACAATAGCATAACTTATAGAGATATATGTCAATATTTCTTTCTGCCAATGCTATTTTTAGGAGACATTATTTTTCCTCAGCATATATTTTTCATTAAATTTTTATATATTATTTTAATCTGATTAAACTAAGGACATATCCATATTAGTATCAACAGCCACCCTTATTGGACAGAACGAATTTCGCTTAGGCGTTGAAATGACGCATGTGACGCGATGAAAGTGGCTGCTCACTACATCTGCGAACGCAAATCTCATTTGCTATCACTATATTCTCAATAATCTGCTGAGAGGGTGACACGTGAAGCTTTCACGGGATTCCCTTTGAGCAAAACAGAGAAAAAAGAATCTTAGAATCATGAAAAAAATTACTAGCACCCATGACCCGTGACGGTAACTGTTATTATCCAACGGAAACCCGTAATCGTATGTATATCTTCTTTCATTCCTGGCCATGGACTATGTGTAAGAAATTTGATAAATTCGTAGAATCTGTAATAAATGAATAACAACATGAAATTAAATTTTACATAAATGGCTACAAAAAAACTGTAAGGAATTAAATTTAAATTCTCTCCTGGCATTTACTTATATTGTGGCAATGGAACATTTTAAGAAGTAAGTAAAAATTGCATTAAAACCATAAGACTTAATCTTAAATAATTTATTTACAAAATTTCTGCTTAATAGATACATTATATCCATAATTAAATTAATAAAACTGTATACATAATAACAATACAATTAAATTCTTTCAGGTAAAAACAGTAATTTACAATTATTTAGTTACTTGACTGTAACTAAAACTAATTTATCACAGATTTTCAGGTATGTAAAAAGATATTACTTTCATCACATTACGTAACTCCATCTAGCATTTAAATTTTTCATCAATTATAAATACTTTTAAGCAACGATGTAAGTATTCTTAATGAATGTTCCCAATAAAGCTATGCCTATCGTAGATAAAATCCGCGATAGAAATACCGCTGAACTGCTGGTCCTGAAAAAGAAACAAAATAAAAATTAGTTTTATTTTGACAATAACAAAATCACAATTTTTCAAAGTTTAATACTTTCGTCTAAAATTTTTTACCGTTTATTTTTGCTCTCAGAGTTTATTTGAAGTGGTATGAATAATTGTAATTCTAACTATTTATTTTTGTTATTTTTTATTTAATCTGGGTATTTTTATCGCGCTCTAAATCTAAGAGATTTTTGATTCCGAATTCCTACGTCATTGCTGATTCCATACATTTTGACAACACCTTGACAGCTGTCAAACATATGGAAACATTATTTAGACAAAGGATTGTCAAGGATACACTAAATGTATTTACTCTGTATTTTGTATCGGTTATCAAATACTATATGACACAACCATATACGACGACGAGTACCGAGTAAATAGTTTTTTTTTAAATAGGTAGGTAGAGCAAAGCTAATTAACCACACGAATTTGGAAGGGCTATCCCGGGGAAGTACCTTATAGAAAACGGCAGGTAGCATTACGAAAAGAAGTATTATTTTGCTTAATTACTATCAGCAAGGAAGGTTTCCAGGCATTTTTTTATGTTAAATGGTTATTGCAATACCCCTCCCTAGTCCGTGGATCTCTGGCGACCTTACTAATCAACAGAACCACAATACCGCACAAAAATGTATTGTTATTTTATTGTGCTTTTCTGGAAGGTGGACTTATTAACCCAGTTCGGACAGCTCCAAATTCGGGTGACTCGTCCACTGTACACTACCTCGACTTAACATTTGAACATCTTTAGCATTTAATGTTTATGCTACACTGACAGCCAGTACTGTAACTAAGGCAGTGCGAGTAATGCCCAGACACAAGGCGCAGAAAAGACCAGAACCCAGAACAGTTATATAAGCAAGTTAGACGCACGCTTGTTTTATGCGGAAAACGCATTGCCTTTGACACGCACTATTGTAATACATATACAGCAATTAAATGGCGTGGTTGTTTTATGCGGCAAGCGCTACGGAAGACGCGCGCGACTACCGCTCTTTTTCCATTCATTTTAGCCGACGTTAAAAACGTCGGCTAAAATGAATGGGTTTGACGCAGCGGCAATCGTCGCTAAAATGATGGGAAAAAAATAATGGCGCTTGCCGCACGCGACTTCCGCAGCGTTTGCCGCGTAAAACAACCGCGCGCTTCACGGCACTGGTGACAGCTTTACACTACTCGTTTGCTTGTTTTTTGTGTAAAAAAACTTTTAGTTCAACAGCTTAGCAAACGTCCCTAAAGATGCTAATACTTTCAAACCATTTTTTGATTCAAAAGGTAATGAATTATGTATTAAGTTTTGGAGACGACTGACACTGTAGTTTCTTGTAAATGTAGTTCAAGTCATGATTCATTTAAAATAACGTGATTTGGTATTTGAAAAAGTATACCTTTGTAATTAATAAACTTTTTTTAAACAAAATACCACTGAAATATAACGTGCTAAACATCTCAATGAAGAATACCTGATATTCTAGTTAGAAAGAAGAAGAAATCTTTATTCGGCTTATAAAATATGATCACATACATAAAAGAATAGCACATTATACCTAGCGCCGAAACGGACTATCACTCAGCTTTATGTCACAGGCTAAGCTGTGACGCTGGTTTTTAGTGGTTTTCAGTGGTGTTACATATTATATTATTTAAGTGTTTTGTTATCCTTAATAAAGATTGTTTCTGCTTGCACTAACACAACGAGTAAATTAAATCCATATTAATAGAAATGTCAACAAACAATACCCCAGAATATTACCGGAGCACTTTCAATATGAATGAGAACTATAATCACTCAAGTTCAGTTGTATCAGCGGGTACCAGAAAGCACTCGAGATGCGTCAAAGCATATTACACCTACATGATCTAAGTTTAAAGTTGTATTTTGAGTAACATGCCCCGATGTGGGATTTCATGCTTGCCGGTTCGGAAATGCACAAAGTTTCCTTTTGTGGCGTTTCTCATAACTTGATTTGTGACGGCGCAACCCTTCAGGACGGTTCCGGCGCGGCGCCGCACTGGCGAGACGCGTCAGTTCCGTCGTAAGGTGCGGGCATACTGTAAGAAGAGGGCGATCCTCTACGGCTCCAATAAACGCGTATTTACAATGCATGATGGTCATCTTTTACTGTACCATTTTTGGGAGATGTATAAACAGCTATGAGTATTATGTATTGTACTTACAATAGCAGATCGAGTTATAACAAAATAACAAATTTTCAACCTTTTAACTACATTTGGTAACTAAGTGAAATAATTTATTATATCAAGTTTTATCTGTTTTTTTTTGTGTCTGTCAAGTGTATTTGTTTTATTGTATAGATAAACCATGTCAATAAATAGGCAAATAAGGTATGAGACACGTGAATGACAAACGTGCCAACATGAACTGGCGCAACGCGATTGGACCAAGATTAGACGCGATACGAAAATGTCAAAAAAGTCCTATCTAGACAACATCGCACTGGGAAAAAAATTTAGTCACGTTGTAACGTAATATCAAATTAAATTTTCGCCATAAGTGGTAGACCACAGTATATGCCTGATTAGCTTACAGAGTCCCTGACACTATTAACTCTAGATCTAAGGTAAAATGCAATATTTAACTTTAATTACAATGTCCGTGAAATTTGAGTCCTTTTGCCTTCGATCATCTACAACCGTGGATAATGCACGGCAATAGCGTCGATGGCACACTTCAAACTCCGCTAAAACGCAGCCGTAGCGGACTTCGCATTCAGTGATGCATGATTTGTCAAACGGTAAACATGTCAAAGTGCTCCGTAAAAGATTGTAAAAATCACTCCTAAATTCTAGTTAAAAAACATGGTGTGACATACCACCAGTAAGTTAGTATTTGTAATAAAATTTGAGACTGAACTTATGCTAAAACTAGCTTGAAATACGCTTAGGTTATTGAAAATTATAAAATAATTTCATAAAACAACGGCCCTTAGCCATCCCTTTCACACTCATAGCCAAAGTGAGACAAAATACGTAATAAAATCGGAACATAGTCAAGTTTTTAGGAATGGAGTTCCTATATATTCGTATAGCCATTCATATATATTTTTAAATTAGTGTAGTAAATTAAAATGATCTATTTTCAGCTTTCGATCAATTTCATCATGTCTATCATCTGACGAAGGCCATTATCGAAAAATATGTCGATTTAAGACTTCACTATATTTCCAGGCAAGAAAATTTAGAAAAAAAACGTAAATCTAAAAGACAAGTTTGGAACAAGATAAATTTATTTCAGGGCACGTAATCTACAATAAAATAAATAGTGCAGACCCTAGTATTGGGTTATCTTATTTAAATAATAATAAGTCATTTAAAAATCTAACTTGTTTTTTTATCATGATAAAATCACACACTTCACAACACTAAAACTTTGAAAGGAACCGTAACTCCAAAAGGCAATTTTGAAACAAGATTAATTTATTTCAGGGCAAGTAATTAAGCCTGAAATAAATACCGCAGACCTCAGTAAAAATACTTTATACACACAGCTACTTATTCAACTTAATATTTTTTCAAGTTTTATTTAAATAAATTATCTTTGTCAAGTATACAAAACTATACGTCGTTCACATGACGACTCGGCTTGATTAAAAGTTATCGACTTTTATCTACTAATAATAATGAATTTAATTAGAATGCATAATATCTAAAGAGTAGAAAATAAATACGAAGAAAACTAAATATATTTTTTAGATAAATAAAAAATAACAGCTCGTTGCTACTCCTCTGCACTTTTTGTTCGTTTCAGCTTCAAAAATTACCTTAGGTAGCTTCAAGTGACTGTTTTTTTACATTACTGTGTAATGACTGAAGACATTTTAAAGGACTGAGGTGTCTGCGGCAATGTATGGACAAAGCCAGTAGAAGCATAATATGGTGAATTTTTCACATGTGCCAAGTTTCAGCTTTGTTGTTGTACGACGTGCTGTATCCACGGTTGTAGATGATCGAAGCCTTTTGCTGATAAATATTTCCTCTATTAAATACTTGTATAAAATTTTGATATTCATATACTATAACAAAAATGATCCCGTTCAGCTAACAAATTGAAAATTACTTGGTAGGGCCCAATACAAAAAAAAATCCCGCTGTCTCTTGTGAATCAGTTTCTACCTAACACATTTTGGTAACAACACAAGAGTACGTATAACAGATGTTCAGTTTTAAGCTGACAAAATCTTTGTTCATCATAATTAAATTATGTTTTCATCCCACCACCTCGGAAAGTGTAATTTTGCGCTTCGAAATCTGGCTGGAAAATTCTATTTTATTCGCTTGAGTGGCAAAGTAGATTTGAATTTAGAACATCACATATAATGACGAGTACTCAATATAATTGTAAATTCAAAACGTCATTAAACCTATTTAATGTAACCTCTATGGTGCCAAATTTATGATTAGAACTTTTTAAATTGTGAAAAAATTCTTTTTCATTTTGTCATTTCCTCGCTGAGGTGGGATGAAAAGTTACGTATTGCACTCGAGTGGAAAGATTTTTCACCTTGTGCTCGTTTGTTTCCCTCGCTGACGCTCAGGATTCTAATTTAGAATCACTCGCTGCGCTCGTGATTCAACTTTAGAATCCTTCGCTTGCTCGGTCATCCAAATCGAGCACGCGGTTAAAAAGGAACTTTCCACTCTTGTATAATAAATAACTATTAAACAGTCAAAAATAAATAATTTAATTAACATTAATTCTTAAAAACAGTCATGCTTTTCTCCAATAGGAGTAGGCAGAGATCACTTCTTTGCACTCGCTACGATCGTTTATATTGCTTTCGCTTCATCTACCTACTCACATTAGTCTTCATGGATGCTTATTTTAACGTGTGCTCATTAGGACGTTTTCGATTTAATCTGTGATAGCGCAGAAGGAGGCCGCGGAGAGCGAGCGGGAGAACGATCCTCTAGCCGCTCCCATCCGACGTAGACGGACGGGCCGGAGAAGGCAGGCGGCTATGACCCCCGCTCTTGTCCGTCTCTAAGGTGTGGCCTGCACACGGGTTGGCCCCCGTGTGCCCTGGTGCAGTGCACAGGTCTCCCCGTCTGGGGATTGCCTAGTACCCTAGCGCAATCCCCCAGTGGAGCGTCGCCCGGCTCACTGTTGGGCCGTCGTTGGTTAAGTACGCCGACTCCAGAAGGGCTTAGGAGGGTACCGGTGGTTTTTAGTGGGTAGGACCAGCGTTGTTCCGCGCTGGGTGAGTCCCACACACGCCGTACGCCTAGCCAGCGTGCGGTATGGTCCGTCAATGGATTTTCCACCGTCAGAAAAAAAAGGATGTTTTCGATTTGATCGACAAACGCACAAACGTATGCCTAGGTCTTTACTCTTTACTACCAATTCATATATCCTTTACGTCAATCTATTTTTACTAGTCCTTTCTACTTGACCAAACCATTCAAGCATTCCTTACTTAATTCATGTCACTATGACTTCATTCGAACCACACCTTTCTCTTGTGACATCATTGGGACACTCATTTTTACCACAGTATACCAAGCACAGTAGGTTATCTGCGGGCTGTCGGCGAGTTAATAGCCTACTCTGCGTTGACGCTAGGGCTATCGTAAATGTGCCGAGTGGGAACGAGCGGCGAGCAAATGTGCAATTTGCTCGCCGCTCCGAATTGACATAAAAACGCGCGATCACACCGAGACGGCGAGACCATCTTATGCCCCCATATTTTATGTCAATGTGTGCGTCACAGTGCGTGCGTACACGGCGCCTAGTACACACGCACACATTTTAATGGATAGCGGCCAGTTTGTATGTTTTGACCCCAGCCGTAATACTCCTCGAGGCTCTAATTTTTTTCCGCATTTATTCTGCTTTTATGTCTCTTCGCCTGTACTTAATTTTTAATCAGTATACATACATCAGTGCTATATTAAAAGTTTATTACCAAGTACATATTATTAAATTTAATATTCAATTGGAAAAACTTTTTGGAGCTTTTTAGAGGAGTTGCTGTAGTGTTGTGACACTAAAATAATGAGCACCTGATTCAAGGAGTCGTACTCAATAACTCTATGCCAATGTCATATTTCTATCTAATAAAAACATTAATTTAAAGACGAGACTCTACCCTCTTTTATTTAACCAGAATACCCCGTCAAATTAAAAAAATCATAGTCATGTCGTGGAAGGACAGTGCTGCAAACATGAAGATTTGTTTCCTTTTTTTTATATAAGTAATACCATTTTAATAAAAATATGTCAAAAGAATCTTATCTTTTATTATTTACAACAATATTTTACGACGGCCCGCATGACATAAAAAATCGATATACAATCGGCCTTTTATACTTTGCATACTTGGGAACACACGTTGTATTAGATAATGGGTAAAATGGATAAATAATAAAACTGTTTAAAGTAAAATTGTAATAGTTTCTTCTGTTAAACCTATCCCAATAACGCAATTTGCTTATAAACCTTATATTATAAAAATAATTATGTTAAATCAGTATTTTGTCTTTAAAGTTATATAGTTTATTTTAGTCATATTCTTCAAGGACCATATTACAATTTCTTTTATTCGTGTCTTTTTTACGACCAAAAATTACTTTCGAAAATCAGTCTTGAATAAAAATAAAAAAAAGAATATCATAACTTATTAAAATTCACACAACGTACAAGTAAACAGTAAAATATTCCTTAAAAACTCCGTTTCAATTTTCTGCAAACATCTATATTTGTCATCATTGCTTCGGATACATTTTCAAACAATAAACAACAAAGAATTCCCTTCATAAGAGTGAAGACATGTCGTGGCCGTCAGCAAAAAGCTTATGAAACTGTCTCGTATTGCGAAAGTTGCGAAACTTCGGTTCGCATCCGTTTTTCCTCCATCTAAAGCAATTGCTTTGACTCAAATAAAACAAACTTGTAAAACAATTTCGTGGTACTCACGATAAATAATATAATTCTAAATAAACTTTTGTGAATTAATTATCTCTCAGAGAAAACATGCCCTTTACTTTTCAAAGCTCAAGATAACAATTGCCAATGTAGTAATCACAATATTAAAACATTGTAAGTCATAATAATGACTCTAGCCCACGGCGAAACTTTGACAAAGAAAGAAATTGCTTAACCATAAATATTGTTTGGACATAAATGAGGTCCTAAGGCGAGATGTCTAAATAAGTAAATGTTGAAATCTAACATTAGTATAGCTATCTTAATGTTTTATTGCATTTGTAAAATTATTTGGCTAACCACATATTTAACACGCAATTATTTTACTGAACACTCATAATAACTTAAGTAGTATTACATAATCTAATTAATGACTGTAATTCTTACGAAGTTTAAACTTTTAACCGACTTCAAAAAAAGGAGGAGGTTCTCAATTCGACTGTTTGTTTTTTATGTGTAAATGTGTACCTCATAACTGTTTATTAGCTGTATCGATTTTGATGATTCTTTTTTACATTTGGAAGCTGGTGATTGTCATGTGATCCCAATTAAGTATGAGCGACATCTGACGAGTAATTTTTGAGTCATCACTAATAAGGTGTATTTAATTGACATCGATGATTCATAACTCCCTCCTAATAGCCTTATAGCCACTTTGGATCTAGGCAATCGGGGTTATTTAGTCGGTAAGAGTCCCACATAACCCTAGGGCCGCCCTAAAAAATATCTGATACTGCTGTAAATCAATTTTGTGACACACTGACATGCTATTGTCGGTGGCATCTTATACTCACACGGTTTTTTTATGATTCTGTATATATAGCGTATTTCTTTTTAGTTTACGTTTGTACATAGTGTTATTTACAACTGAATCACTACTTACGTGCTCTTAATATTTTAGTTTCGAGACACACACTAAACATTTACCTTAGCGATATCGTGAACGAGAATGATACTAGAAAAAAAATACTGAAAAAATCGCATTCTCCGCACCCGCACCTCGCACCCACCATTTAACCACTACGCCACCAGTGCACTGCTTTCGCTGTCGAAATTTGTCAGTGCTTGGTGCTTATGTTTTTACGGTAAGCATTGTTTCATCAAATCTTTGAAATTTGCACTTCTAAGATCCAAACGAAATATTTTTGCAAATATTTGACGCCCTGTTAAGATGAAACTACTTTTTTTTTTCTAGTTTTAAAGATATTTACGCGTTTGTAAACGCAAAAATTATTCCATAACAAGAATGATATTATTCCATAACAAGAATGATATTATAATTGAATAAAAATTATTCCATAACAAGAATGATATTATTCCATAACAAGAATGATATTATAATTGAATAAAAATTATTCCATAACAAGAATGATATTATTCCATAACAAGAATGATATTATAATTGAATAAAAATTATTCCATAACAAGAATGATATTATTCCATAACAAGAATGATATTATAATTGAATAAAAATTATTCCATAACAAGAATGATATTATAATTGAATAAAACAATATAAAAAGCTTATCCACATCTTTATTTTTTAGAATGCATAGTTCGATACTTTTTTCCAATAGAAATTAATTTAGATAGTTACTCCTAGGCCTGAAAATATATTATTTTTGCTATTCATTATTTATCTAGTATATCAGCTAAACTAGACCTATGCACTAGTGACTTAAACAAATATTTTCGAATTTATACATTATTTTTGCAGTATTCAAAAGTGTGGCATAGGATGTCCTTTATTTATATTTGCACAGTAAACCCCTAACCCACTGGATGAATCAGTTGTTCATTTAAACGACGAAAAGGGACTCTAATACAGATTAATTAAACAAGAGCACATGACAGAATGCCCTCCGCTTTTGTGAGAATAAACATATTAATATGCATTAGATAAATATCGTTACGAATGGTAGAGGCGGATGTATGGAGCTGCAATTAATTTTGTAAGTCCGAACTCTTTTATTAAATTATAAAATTCTCGAGCCAGTGAGCACAGCTCGCGTCTGAGCCAGGGCTGTACTGAGGTCCGTATTAATAAACATCACTCAAATCATTTGCTATCTCAAGACAATGTGGGAGGAGTCATAATAGAGTTGCCAATGTTGGAATAGATCCTAAATTGTACCAGCTTTGTATTTTCAGCAGCTTCCCGTTTTGGTAAAGTTTACCTTACAAAAATATCTATTCGAAAGCAGTATGTATCTAAAACACTGGACCTGCATCGCATAAAACAAAGCAGAGAACAAAATAATACCATGTCGTTATTTCAAAATATTTCTTTAAGAATATTCAATCTCAAATTAACATTCAGCAAGAGCTTTATGCACGAAACTTTGCCTCGGATAAATGTTACAGTTAAATCAATGACAGACAAAAAACAAAAAAGCAATCCCTAGATACGCTCGTCCACCGAATTTGCGATATGTCAATTTCATAATTAAAATGCGTTTGACCGTGGTCCGTGGGGCCCGCGAGATTAAGAGTTCCCAAATTGAATGTTTGCGCAAACGGGTTAAAACAGCAGCCGAAATTATAAATTAAGTCATCTAGAAATTTCACCGAGCACAATTAAAAAGGTCCGAAAATGAATAATTTAATTTTCTTTATGGTGGGTGTTTTAAGTTCATTTATTCTATTTCAAAGTAAAGTGTTATTAAATTTCTGACACAGGGATTAATAATTTAGATTATTAATTCAGATTGTAAGCATTTATTTTGGAATCACAGACAGAAATTCAATTTTATTTTATGTAGATATAGATGTAAGGATTTTAATCATAAATGACATAGATTTTGTTTATAATTTTTACTTGGCATGTTCAGTTAAGATTGAAATTGACACCAAATTAAACAGAAAACCAAAAACGTGGATAAAAATCCTGTCATGGATAATGATATACCTTGCAATATCATTTTCCTCACTAGGAACTGCACAAAAGCTTGTGTAAGGTGTTTGTTCAAATTCAACGCAGTGGACAAAAACTAATGTCAAATACGTACAAAGTCAAAGGTCAGTTTTGTACAGAAAATAGTGCGCGACTTCTAACAAAGTCCTAGTTCCCAAATACCAGGCAATTGTTTTCATGGAACATAAATTATTCATGATTCTTGCTGTTCACGGCTACTTGTCTATGTTTCTGATGTCTTGTGAAGTTTTATTGTTCGTAAGGCCCAATAAAATGGTGTAATCATGCGAATCGATTACATGAATTTGCTTTTGATATTTTTTTGGTCTGGGAACTAATCATTTAATTTATTTATATTTATATGAAGAATTGGTAGAGTGACAAATAGGTAATAAAACATCTGTTCCACACCGTGTTTTTTCGATACACTGTCCAATGTCCATTCCATGTAGCACTCTGGTATAAGTATTATGTGTACCGTAGAACTTTTTGAAAACTTATTCGGTTTCAACTTATTCCCTGTAATTTTTCTAGTCTACTTCTCTCTGTAATTAATTTGATGTTATTTGCTTTGCATGGTTCAAACGAAAACAAGAAAGGACCAATTAAATCAGTTTTTAAATACTTGTTAATTTTACAAAGAAAGGAAGTGCAGAAATTAATCTTTGAACATAAAAGACTGTTTCCGTCTTACCAAAAATAGACATTTATAGAGAAATGATTTACATATCTACCCAATCTGAAACAAGGCACGTCATTTCCTTAATAACACGACACAATACAGGTTTTAGCTTCATTATTGTTAGCTCGCGCTAATGCTGGGGCCGCACTTGCGCCTATCGTCCCGAAGTAATGCGTGGCGATACTTCGTACGATACACGCAAGTGCGGCCCGAGCAAAGTTATCGCGATAAAGCATGTGGCATTTCTTTATTTGCACGAACTATCGTGCAATAATGCAAGATGGCCGAAATCATTTCCAGACGTGTAAATTGCGTAGTATTATTATCCTACTTTGCGTTTAACTATGCATAATCACTTTCTTCACTTCTAAATTGTGTGCTAATAATTACGTAATGCATTTATTATAAAAAATAACTCAGCTGTATCGTATACTAAGTCACCCGTACGCGTCTGAACTAATGGAGAACAACCTTCGAAATGAACAACGCATGTCTGACCACGCAGCGCAATAGGCAAGCGCGCTAAAACCCTGACGTACCGCCTCCCGGCCGATAACGCACACTCAACCCGAATATTAGTGACGATAGCCGATAACGGCCGGTCACATCTGCGTGTATCGTGTCCTAGCACGAAGCTTCGTGACGATAGGCGCAAGTGCGGCCCCAGCATAAACATGGTGCCGAATCACCTTTCCTTGTCAAGCTGTAGCGCCGCAAGCTACTGAGTCAGCTGGTCTTATTTATGAGCGTTCCGGCTGTACAGCTGACTAACCTTCACGTTGCCGGATTAACATTTCCCTATTCTTACATGTAACTGAGATTTGATAGTGAACATTCTTTGTCGGTTATTTCTGGAGCAGTGAGTTCTCTCACTTTTTCCATATAAAGTACATCATCATCATCGTGGTGTTTTCCCACTTGTGCCCTCAATTCGCGCGTGGGCGCCATGTCCATTCTTAGTCTTTGCAAGCCCACTTTGCACGGTCTTGGCATCTTTGGTGGAGAGACCGTTTGCAAATAAGTCCTCCTTCGCGACATGTCAACGTTTCTTGAGCTTGCGTCTTTTACTGGCACCTGGTGCTGTTGGCATTACCAGACATTTTCTTTCAATATAATTGAAAATAGTACAGGTGGATAAGAAAGATTGAGAAGAAGAAAGGAAGATATGAGAATGACGATTGACGAGAATGGATAAGGGACTAGATCCTTAAGTAAATCCAGTGAGAGAAAAACTGAAGGTAATCGTTAAGGTTGGTATGGACGCGTCGTGATAATCGAAATAGACGGAAATGATGAATTTGAATATTCTGCGATTGAAGGAAATAAGAACACAAAAACTAGAAAAAAAAATATCAAAGAGCTTTTATAAATAAATATTTTTGTTGGCGTCTATGTGTCAGTGCCTCATTATTGTACTTCCGCTTAAATTATTTTAAAGAATTCTTACTTGGGAAAAATGTGGGAGTTACTCATTAATACATAAATAACCCTGAGTCCTAAACAATTTTGTTAATTGTGTAGGTATGAGTTTATGGTAACTTGCGTGAATGATTTCATGCATGCTGGCGCTTCACATGCCGTATTTGGCTAACATTTGTGCTGCATTTCTATCATAATTTATACAGAACGAAATAGATGCATTGCATATCACTTACAAAGATAATCCTGTTTACCTACGGTACTAAAAGGTATGATAAGTTTTGTTCCAAGTTTATCTCTTGCAATTAGCTAGAAGCCGTTCTCTGCGTGACCGTTGTAATATGGATTTCATGTTATGTACACACTATTATATTAATTGGATCTACAGGAATTAAATGTCAACTGTACCGTGTATGTCCTGAATTTGGTCAGCAGTGTGGGAAAAGAACACGTTAAGCCAATGCGACATTTGAGTGTAAACGGATATTTTATTACCTATTTATAATAAAGTTAGAATCTTATTAGATAGGTACCTAGAAAAGTTCACGATTCAATCGTTTCTTAAAAAAACAATAAAAAGTTCGCTACTGTTTAAAATAAGTTACATCATGGTACAGTTTATAAAACAGCAGGAGTAACTAGTAACATTAATATTAAAAAAGGTTTGCTAATACTCTCTGATATTTTCGTTTTTTTTCTTCCCTGTATAGACAGGCAAAGATTGTCTGATATAGATTTTAGCGATAACATCATTCATGATGTTATAAATATCAAAAGGTAACATTAGGAAGCTTTGACAAGATGCATTACGATTAACATAACAAAATTTGTTATCATCGGCCATTTTGTGTTGTTATCTACAGCGTCTTAACTTTCGATACCAACTTTCTTAGAGATATCGATTAGCTACGTGATTTAACGGCAGCAATCCCATACAATTTGTTCCTATCGAGCTTTTTTATATTGAATAGGCTGGCCGTTTCACCACAATCACGCCTGATGGAACGCGATGTTGAGGCCTAAGGTGATAAACGCTCGCCTAGAAGATGCTTATTTATTGTGGCTTTTAGGATGTCCAGATTATACTGCAGATATAACGGATGTAAAAAGACCGATGACAAAACTGGCAACTACGTATTCCGCTCATCATTATGACCATTTTTTCTTTTAGACTTTACCTGGGAAATTAATAGTTATGAAGTTATTGTAAGTCAAAGTCAGAAATTTTTCCAAGATTTTTATGAAAACAAATTGAAAACATTATTTCTTATTGCACATGCGCAACTTGTACCAGCGTTGACGCGCTTATAATCTCGTATAATCCATTCTGATGCTGACCACAGAAATAATAATAAAAAGGATATAAGTGCCTTAGTCGCGTGACCTTGGTGCCGCACTTGTGTCTCTTTAGAACACAACCGTAGGTGTGATAAAAATGCCTTATAATGGTGTTTTGAGGCATTGGTAATTGCTGAAACTCATCCAGAGTGTGTAATTATACTAAAAGGGGATCACATTTCATTCGAATGTATTATTTTAATGTACTAAATAATGCTGTTTTTATCAAAATACACCTTGAGCAAATCTTTTACTATGAAATATTGATCTATATGTTATTAACATAAAACTTCATAACCATTGCTGCTCATGCTTTTAAAAACGCAGAGCGTTTTAAAGTATACGCAGCAATGTATTGTGATTTTCGATATCCCTTCTCTCTAGCACAAAAGTTCATGGTATAGACACGATACGGACGGACATAATAACAGCCATAATGCCGTCGCGACCAATGAAGAGAAGAGTGAGTGTGACTTATGGTGAGTGTTACTCAATGCTGTCTCTTAAACGTAAGGTTCTTAATTGTAAATTGTGGGCGTGATTGCGTAGTACGGTTTCGTTCTTTTAAGTGCGTGCATTAATAGTAAGTAGAAGGGATAAAGCGGCGACACTGGTTCCGGTATTAAATATTCTAAAAGCAATTCTATCCTCTTTATTATTATTTCTGTGATGCTGACTAACCACTAGTTAATCAGCATCACAGCAATAAGCTAATATTAGCGAACACGTCGAAATAAGCCCGTATACGGGAGTCCAGTTTTCTGTAGCGCAAAATTTAGAGTGCGTGTAAGCGCGTGTGCCGAAAATGAATGCGCATTTTATAAGAAGGTCTCAAACCGTTTACAAGGCAAAACTCTCTAAAACAAATAAATTTAAGACTAATTTAAAATACTATCTACCAATTTTACATCATATTTGTAATACCTACACTAAGATCTTACCTACATCATAGGTGTAGGTAGGTATAACTGATTTATCTGAATTACTTTATAGCATTGAGTATGGTTTTGATAAAATAATGTAAGCAGATTGATATTTCTTAATCCAGCACAAAGTTTGAATTAAACCGCCTCTGTTTGAGTGGATAATCTAATATCATAATTTATGGTTTGGTTGTTGTCCAGAACTTGCTCACACGCGCTGCCATTTCTTACGTCACCTCACCTCACTCACCGATAGAAACAAAACACTATAAGAGGAAATGTTATTTGACTGCTGTTTCCTTTATGAGCAGGTATTCCACCCTACGTTCCTTATAAAAATATTTGTTTAGACTGAATATTTAATAAAACATTAAACTTTGAAGAAACTCGATCTGCAACTTTGAAGTAGCTAGTGCGTGATCTATGTTGACATGAAATACATATTGAACCTTGACAGTTTACCTTTATCACTAAATACTAAGCCATAACTGTGATTAATTTTAATAATTATATTGGACGTTATTCGAAGCCTTGTGTGCTACATGCATAATACTAGGTGCGTTTTAAGTTAAGGGTAAGGAATAAAACATGAAAAAGTTCTTTATTTTTATTTTAAATTAAGTATAAATACATCAGCCATATTTACAGCTTCATTCACACAACAGAACTGTATACAATGCAAATGTTTACACTTCGTTAGACCAACAAAAGATACACAACTTAACTAAGAGTTTTATTAAAACCAATCCGGGAAACATCTACAAAAGGGTTCACATGCAAGTTCATGCCTTTCTAGGATAATAAATTATGTTAATACACTATTCTACCCAATGGTATTAATATTTTATATTTAAAACATATACATCACGCGTTATAATTTAAAATTTTCGATTTTATGTTGCATGAAAAGTTATCGCATTGATTGTAATTAAATTAAAATCCGTTACGAACCTTAGAAGTTACCGACTTTGCTTTATACTATGAATAAATGTTTCAATATTTATACACAAATAACTTTTAGTTTATTTTTCACTACCTTATTTAAGCGGAAACCAAAGTTGCTTTCTTTATACTCACAGACAACTATGACAAAATTGCTTTATCATTCCTTTAAATATTGCACTGTTTTTAAATGATAAGAAATCAAGAGTAGAATAGTGTATCAAATGGGACATTAATAAACTAAATTCCAATACCTTTAGACCTATGTACATTTGATTAATTTTGCTTTACTCGTTATACAATATTCAATAACATTTTTCATTTTATAAAATTTGCGTATTTAAGAGCCAATTACAAAATCTTAATATTTAAAAAAAAATTAATAACAACATTTTGAAAAAATCTTCTGCCAAAATATTAATATATTGACACGAAACAATTATTTTATATATATATTTTTTTTTGTTAATATAAAACTGAAGGTTTTGATAACGCGAAAAGCATTTGTGCTTACAAATTAAATTAAAGCATGCTTTCAACTTTACGTCGTGCTTTTCGCTACCAAATTGTCGAATATCAAAAATTTCGATTCGCTAAAGTATTCTTTGAATTTTTGAAATGAAATTAACTTATTTCTTAAATCGAAATTTTGATAATCGTTAATATTGGCTAGATAGGTAAATAGGAATATATTACAGGTATTGAATAGGGATTAGAAAATAGCACAATATAGATTAATGCAGAAGGATCAAAGACTTATTATTACGTGGCAACGGCATAATTATGAAATCACTACAGTTTGAATTACTAAGGCTTGTTTTTTTTTTAAGAATAATATTAATGTGTTGATATTAATGCGCTGTTAACACATTAATATTAAGCGCCTTAACCTCCATAGCCCCGTTCGCGCTCAGGAGCGCGAGAACACAATTAAAATCAATTGTGTCTGGATATTAATAATCGTCCAGGGATTAACTCTTCGAACTTTGATATATTTTACCATCGAAAAAAGTTACCAAGTTTATTTGCCTAATTTCTTATTACGAGTGTATCACAGTTAATTTGTATAAAAATATTATTTTCAAAATACAGAATTCGCACATAGAGTTTTTATATAACTACGAATGCACACATTGTTTTTCAAACCATATTTCTGGTTTTGTTTAAAAAGAATTGCTGTTTGCAAAACTTTTATATAGAAAGTTGCTTTTATAAAAAAACGTGCAAAGCATTCAAAGCGACGTTGCCACAGTAATGAAAATTAAGTGGTCACATCTGCATCTATTTTGTGACATTAGTACTAGCTACTGGGTTCCTCTCATCGGCCGTAGGGCCTGTTACCTTGGGATCCCGCGGGCACGAACCCGTATCCTGACGCTCCTACGACCACGCCGCTGGTCTGGGATGGGTCACCGGGGGGCGAGGGCGGGAATACTACTGGACCTGTAACAGATAAACAAATATACGTTTAATTTTAAATAAAGAATACCATAAAAATCTTGCCCAATAGCTCAAATTTTAAACACTTTTTCAAGAAGCTTGCGTTTTCAGATGTTTTTGATTATCAATTAAAACAAAAACTAAGATTTAAGATTAGTAGGGAGGAAAACAAATATTGGTAGGTAGGTACGTAGTTGTGTTTTTGATTAATATTTTAAACAATAAGATATTTAATACGGAAGGACCAATATACAAATAAATTTTATTATATTAACGGCCATTAAACCGCGACCAACTACTCATAAAATATATCTTTCACAATACGCATATCATCTAACATAGTATCGTAATGAGCACCAGTAATAGTTATCCATTAAAGTTCAAATTGGCTCATGTCTGTAAACGATAAGTATCTCCTAACACATTATCAGCTTCAGTAACTATATATTTGATGCTTTTTAACACGTTTATATTAGTTTCACCTGTATGTTTGTTTGTTTGTATGTATGTAATTGACTCGTTTGGACTCGATTTTGACCCACTTTAAACGGTCAGATTTCATTTAAACTTTATAGACTTATCAAAGACCGATGACATTACAATAATTCGATAAGAATATCCCATTATCCTGATTAGAATCGCCAGGACTCATAAATTAAACGTTTGGAATGTTAGTTCAGCTATACGTCACTAGATAGCGTTGTTATTAAGTAAGTACTTTCATCGGCGGTTATAATTCGCAAAGTAGAAAATAAATAATAGTTTCAAAAAAACAAAAAACACGCTTTTATGTTAAATAAAAAACTAAAAGGTCAGATATTCTAAAACATTTTAACAGTCCAGTAAGAGTGTTAATTGTATAAAATACTTTCACACGGATAGTACTTAGAGCACTTACTTAACAAAATTATACTTCTAAGCCTTCCTCTTGTAGTTAAAAGTTCTAAGCGTACAGACAGAAAGATTGACTTAGTTTTATACTACGTATTGATTTTGAACAGAGACAATGAATTGTCTTTTACCAAGTTACACGAGGTAGCAGTAAGCTGCATAACACGCTCAAACCGAACTAAGGTTATAACTGTGATTCATTATATAAATATGTCCTCGACCCATTCCTGCCCTTAATTTTAGGTTTTACTGCACATAGGAATTAGAATGCGTAATTTAAAATAAGTAGAGGGTCATTTAGCTATGCTCTAAAATAATTAACAGGCTACCTACTGCGTTTGTAATAATAATAAAGTTTTACTTGTATTTTAGTATCAAAACTGGTTTAAGAAAACCATATTTCCATATACGTGATGTTTAGGTATTGAGAAAAAAAAAAGTCGGAAGCTACTTTCAACAAGTAAACGATTTTTTTCTAATAAACGATATTGTTATTATTAATTCATTTTATCAATTTGTAAGTCTAATTTGTAATTCTTTTGAGGTTATTTTATTTTATTTGACGCCGTCTTGGTGGAGTGGTCAGTAACGCTGCCTACACATCAAGCGGTCCGGGTTCGAGTCCTGGTAGCGGCAAATATTTGTGTGATGAACACGAGTATTTGTTGACGAGTCATGGTTGTTTAATATTTATTTAAGTTTATTTATAAAAATATTATGTATATCAAAAATGTCCGTTATCTAGTATCCATAACACAAGTTCTTAATGATACTTACTTTGGGCTAGATAATTGGTGTGAGCGTGGAAATATATTATTTATTATTATTTATTTTCCAAATTAGACCTATAAATTTATTTTTTGATATTAGATAGGTACAGTATTTTTATCTAAAGAACCCGGGCTGGTAGAATAGCTATGTCGCAGGCGGATTGTATAACACGCCGTATTACAAAATGGCGCGGTGGATTGTAGTGTGTGAGAATTGTTAACTAAATAAAACCGATTGTTGACACATCCGTAGTAGATTCTATCAATATTAGTCTCTGTATAATCGAATGGAGATCGCTTATTATTGGTAGGTTAAGGTTCTTTTTTTATGACCAAACGTAGTGGAATTATTATCACTTATCACTCTTAAGGCTACGGCCACACACATCGCAATAACATTCCCGTGATAAACTTCGTTTTCGACCAATGGTGAATGTGCGTGCATGGCTACACATTGCACGTTGTACAACCTATCTCGACGCACACACGCAAAAAAGAAAATGGACGCCGCAAAAAACAAAATGGGTCTTATTAATTATTTTTTATTGTGTTTTTAGTGGCACCCCCGTTCATAAAATAAAAATACAGTTTTATTTCTTCATGTACCTACTATTAAATGAAAAAAAAAACACGAGTACCACCTATGAGAATAATATTAAATCATGACAATCATTATAAATTTTATACAAATCACTCAAATAGATAAAGCTTGGGACACCGTTCACTTATATTAAATGGTCAAAATACCATAATAATTTCAGTTATATCTAGGGTTGCCAACTCTTATTCACGGATATGCGGGATACCAGAAATTAAAATGCAGGGCTTGGCCAAGGAACTACGCACAGAAAAAAATATTATCAGTTTTATTTAAAATTTTATTAATGATAACAAAATCATTATCTTAATATATATAAATTACGTGTCACGTTATGGAATAATTTTATTTTTGCGTTTACAAACGCGTAAATATAATACTAGAAAAATGCACTGAAAAAAATCGACTTGCCTCAGGCGGGACTCGAACCCGCACCTTCCACAATCCGGGTGGACGCGTTAACCAATTTCGCCACCGAGGCACTGCTTTTCGCTGTCGAAATTTGTCAGTGCTTGGTGCTTATGTTTTTATGGTAAACATCGTTTCATCAAATCTTTGAAATTTGCATTTCCAAGACCCGAACGAAATATTTTTGCAAATATTTGACGCCCAGCTAAGATGAAACTACCTTACATTATGGAATAATTTTATTTTTGCGTTTACAAACGCGTAAATATAATACTTTTTTCTAGTACGTGTCACGTTGTTTGTCCGCGATGGACTCCTAAACTACTTAACCGATTTTAATCAAATTTGTACACCGTATGCAGTTTGATCCAACTTGGGAGATAGGATAATTTTTATCTTGATAAGTAGTCATATTTTTTTACTGCAGTTACAATATTATAGGTCAGTAGTATGAAATTACCACAGCAACGCGTGGCCGGGACAGCTAGTTACCTATATAAGACAAAATATAGATACACATATAAGAAAAAAATGGTAAAAAAATATAAGACATGGTCGACCCCCCTGCGCCCCTAAATCGTCTTACGTAATAAATGAATGGCCCCTGAAAACAGGATGTCCTACCTCACAAGGGATGGTTGGTTACCGTAGTTATATCGTTCAAAGTATGCAATAATGACATCGATATTAATCTAAATAACTGTCTATTTACGGTAATTTACTATCAAATTACAAGGGTTGTGTCAGAGTGAATAAAAATAATACGTTGGCATATACTGGTGGTCGACTTTTGTTTAATAGTTCACTGAAGGTTTCGTTACTTTGTGTTTCATTTCCCTTTCATGTAGGCGACAGGCTGGCAACATGTCACTATTTTGATACAGCCACTGAACCATGCAGTACTGCCCAACATGGCCATTGGCCATTGCATAGCAACTCAGACGCGTGATCACTGCGGAACGCCGCGTCCACTGTTTAACAAAGCCTTAAAAGGATATTACTGCGTACACGTCTCTATACAAACGGCGGAAACGTTTTCCTATCCCTATTTCTTATCCGTTCGTTATGTATTAGAATGTTTTTATCAAAAAGAATGAATCATTTTCTTTTTTTTTACAAATTATAACTTACGTATTTGAAAAAAGATTTTTTAAAAAAGGAAAACGTACAGACTTAGTTTTTAGTATGTTAAAACATACTATGAACATACTAAAATATCATAAAAATTGGAAGAGAATTTAAGGTAGGAAAACCGTTTTCTCAATTTGTATGTAGACTTTGCTCGCCATCCTATCCTCTTATGAGTTGTAGCACACTTATCAGCTAGGAAAGGGAACGCCTCTTTTTACTATGAACGCTACGGAACGGCGGCTACGGAGAGGCTACGGTCCGTAGCGCATGGCTTCTTTTTCGATACGGTCACGTTATCTGTGCTCTGAGGAGCTTTTTTCCCTAATACCACCATCTCCCTTCCTCCTAAGGGCTACGCGTCTGTCACTGACAAACTGTGGCAGATCGTTTCTTTATCGCACAATCAAGAAATGAAATTCACTGCCATCACACGTGTTCCCTCCTTTCTACAATCCTGGGTCATTCAAAAGAGGCGTGAAGAAGTACCTTGCAGGTCGGCAAGGCGAGGGTGGCTAACGCCGCAGTTTATCTCTAGGGGCAGTTTATGTCGCTAGCTATGTTCGCATTTGGACTCCACTTCTGCTTACCATCAGGTGGAATGGAGTCATTTTCTTAACTTTAAAAAAAACAAAAAAACACCGAACGTAAAGTTAAGACCTTTAAGCCAGACCAAAAGCAATTTCTTAGTGCCACGACTGAAAACATTTTTTATTACTTATAGTAACTGGTCGACTGTTGTGTTCGAAATATCTCATCCTAACCAAACCACTGTCTAGCCTATCTTGAAAGTCATGGGACGATCAAATCAGAGTAAACGTTACCTAAATTGTGTTGAAAATATTCTTAAGTAGTTATTCGAAAAACTAACGTAATTTTAAGGAGCATAGCGACTATGTACCCTATAACTCCGTCTGAAAACTTTCGGGTATATTTTCTAGATTATACTATAATTTTGCAACTTATCAAGGATACTTTTGTTATGTTTTAAACTCTGCTGCAATCGTACAATCTACTGTTTAGATAAAATGCATCCGGTTCTATTATATGAAATTAAAACTTGCGTAGGTAACTAAGAAATTTAATCTGTCTTTAAGTTTGACAGCGTATTCTTTGTGCAACAAATCGAACGGCACTAAATTACTACCAATTATATATTAATTAATCAACCACTCAATTCAGAATGTTGCGCTTGAAAAAAAAACACAACTAATATGCTCGCTCGTTACTACCCGCAATTAAATTCTTTTATTTGCTCTCATGAATAAAGCAACCATTTACTTTTATTAACAAAAGTGTCTCTCAAGGTTACAGGTGGAAAGGCTTTACTGAATTCAATAAACTTCTCTTTAGCGGTCTCTAAATTTGTAGACAATCGATCACTGGTTCCGCTTGTGTGATTCTGACAGGGTGTCTATTATCGGCATTGTTTACAACAAAAACTGTAAACTAGACAGATTTAAAAAAGAATTTTCGTTAATAGAACTTCTTTAATACTCCTTTTAAAATCGTCTTTGAGATTCTAAAGGAATATTTTTAAGTAAAATTTATTTAAATTAAAAAATAGTAGAAAAGTAAGTTTTACTTTTTTCTAAAGTTACATACATACATAGCATCACTGACATAATCCCCGAGCAGACGTTAGGTAATATTTAGTTATACATAAAGCCAAAAAATCCATATCTATCAATCATCTACCATAAAGTACTTAGTTCCTAAAATAGATTTAGTAGAAAAATATAATGTTCTATGGTTTAAAAGTTGTATACGTGCAAGGATAGAAAATTGATCATAATACATAAGAGTTTCCACTGAAGTTTATTGATCTAATTGGAAAAGGAGTCATTATTTATATGTATTTTCACTATATTGTTATTCTCTCTCGTATCACAGTGTTTGTGGTCGCACTCCTCCGAAACGGCTCTATCAATGTTTTTTTTAACTTTTTATGTATATTTTGTATATTATTATAATCCGTATGAAACTTAAAATGAAATCCATATTATAAAACTTTTCACTTAGTATTTAGTTACAAAAATTACAAAAGCAAGCAAGTTTAGTCACATAAATAAAAATAAATAAATATAAAGTAACAAGTAACACAAATACTAAGTCGAAGATAATGGTGTGGGCTTCGCAATAAGCAAGTTCTTCTACTAACACCTAGATATTAAGATGCATTGTAAATTCTGTTTATTATCTCAAATAAATAAATAAGAAGAAAAGAATTAAGTAACTGCACTTGCTAATCACACAGTATCAATGGTATCAGGTCTCGCTCTAATTATTAAGGTTGTCATTCGCGGAGTAACCTTAAAATACCGTAACAAAACAATAACGTAATTTGTCGGTTTTACAACTTCCACATATTAAAATAATTAAATAAATATAATGATTTAATTGCTAGATGCATCACTATGTGCATTGTAAGACAAGGTTTTAATACTTTTTGTTGCTATTTTCAAGAGTGTCGTCTGCACCTACTGTCACATTTTGAGGTAAACTACATTGGCAACAAATGTCTTGCCATGCCACCTCCGCCAGGTGCCAGTAAAAAAGGCAGGCCCAAGAAAAACTCGCTTGTATTTGCCAAGGAGGACTTACGTTACAACGGTTTCTCCACCAAGGATGGCCGAAGACCACGCGAAGTGGGCTAGAAAGATAAGGACGGACCTAAACCCTCGCGCGAAAGCGTTTAGGGCACAGCCGGAAAAACGCAAAGACGATGATGATTATGTATGAATCTCGTAGCCTTGATCTCATCTGATGATATGAAGCCGGTTGATTCGAGCTTCACAGAGCTCTCAACCCTGGGGGAATAGCTATCTCATTAATGTTCGGAATACAATACTGCTGTTATCACTAATGTTACGGTAACAGGTTTTGTTAAAATTTCAATAGTCAACCATTTTTTTTCAGATTTTTAGACCAGCTTAATCACCAACTACGTCACTATCGTCTTAAAAAGTTATTCAGCTGCTACACGAAGGAATTACAGAAACAAACTTAAGGATTGCGCCTCAGTGGCAGAAATAGCATTAACACTATTTCTAAACCTATAACTCATAATAATTGTTTTTGGAATACTAAATCCTAACCACCTAGTTGGATCGAATTCAAGTTACCTTTATAGTCAATATACATAATTATGCAAATTTTTATTTTATTTACCTTTTATTATTATTTTACATTTATTTTACTAAGCTTGTATATAGTTTTTGTTGTATAGCCAGGCCATTAATTGCTGTCGTGGTGAAGTACTTAGACTGGAATCCATCCCTTGACCTTTCAGGGCCCTGGCAAAAGCTCTCCCGCTGAGCTGAATCCCGTCCAAGCAAAGTTTTCTAGTTCTTTCCTTTGAAAATGATACATTTTTACATCATATTTCAAAAGCCTGTCAAATTTTACCAAAGCCGATTAATATTTTCTCAGCAAATTATAAATGCGTACTCAGAAACTTCATGTGCAATTTATTAAATATCGAAGCTAGACATATCGCAGTTGCACCGCTACCTGTACATATTAATTAAGAAAATTGTTTTTCAAAATTAAGTTATTTAAACATATTAACCATGTCACAACTTATTCTATATCCATTTAGCCACGGACCGGTTGTTAGACAGCAATTACATCAAATAACATTTATCTAGAGTATTGACGTTTTCAAAGTATTTATCAATTAAAACTGCGCTACACCCACGGAGAAATTATGGCGGAACGTTGCGACAAAAGCAATTATTTCAATGTAAGGCGTAGATATTCTCAGCTGCGTTAGGTAAGCCTAATCTCGCGTCATATGTCTAGAGTAAACTATCAGCTATTGACCACTAACTATGAGACATCCCTAGGATTACTGTTCTTTATTTTTTTATTAATTGCTGGCTTAATTCGCTTTTATATTAATTAGGCATAAAAATCCGTCTGCAACACAGTAATATTAATGTACATAACTCTAACTACATAAGAAAAATGAAGTTATATAAAGGTTCAGATGCATCGGTTGGGCCCGAAAGAGCGGGAACAGTACCCGTAGTGTAAGTTTTTTAGTATACAAAACGCACCGATTGTAGTTGCGTTAAGAGCTCAATTTGTATGGGAAACATGATTTGCGCTTCTCTCCGCTAGGGGCGCTGTTCACGTTTCCTATACAAATTGAGCTCTTAACGCAACTAAAGTAGTTGCGTTTTTTATACCAAAAAACTTACACTACGGGTACAGATAGCTTCCCGGCGAAAAGCGAAAGCTTCGAAATCCCGAGTCGTGTCGTCGTCGTAGTATGTCTTGGCAGCAGAATGCCCGGAAAAGATAGTTTAGTGGATAGTGGAGAGAACGCCTTTACCCCTGAGTCACACATACCCCTGCAGTTGCATCGTACTGCAAGAATGTTGCGTAAATGCATTAGACCTCTTCGTTAAAAAAGGTATGTAAAGGTTAAAATCATTTTGTTGTTGTTTTAAATTTTCATTCTGCGTGACTTAGGCATCCACTTTAACTTCAGTTCATTTATAGCATAGTAGTATTTTGTGTTCTTTTTATTTTCAAGTATAGAAAGAAGAATTCACTCGAAAATTTAAATCTATATTTGTATTTAAGAAACTTACTTCTTAGAATACCGTGACGTATTAAGAAATGTAATGTATAATATTTAAACTCTTAATAATCTAATAAAATCACAATTAAGTTTCAAGTCTCCGGGGTGCTACGTACATACATGGAATGTATCTTTTTCTTGGATATTATCATTTTCGAGGGTACGTAGGTACAATCTGATTGTTTTCTGAATAACTGCAATAAGTAAAACCATACAGTATAAGTAAAGCAATTTATGCTTATTGTAATCTAATGTTCATAAATTTTAAATCTGATAATAATGATATACATAACTTAGATTAACAAAATTTTCAATGGAAAGGTCGTAATAATTAGAACCAAATTAAAATAAATACAATAGCCCGATTCTTCAAAGTTTAATTCAAAATAAATCTGTACTCCACTGAATAATAAAACAAAAGTTTAAACAGGAGAATTGCCGAAATCAATTCGTTACTGGTTAAACAATGGCTCGCTCGAACGAAGATTGATGTGGGCACTGTTACATTAAACTAAGTATAATTAAACCCCGCTTTTGGTATTTACACAAAATGCTACTGAATTTACATTTTGTATTATAAGTCAGCATGTAGTAAGAGAGAGGCGATCATGGCGTGAGAGACTGTATTTTTTATACACATAAATACTACTAAGATGGCTAACCCGTTAAAAGAGCTATCGATAACAACGCACTATGAAAGATTTGTCTTATAATTATCAAATATTCTGTAAGGTGAAAATACTACTCCAGGCGCAAATGTATATGTATAGACCAATTAAAAAAGAAAACATAAGGAATAACAATTTATAGTTTCTTATATTTTTGTACTTAATTTACTCCGGTACTTTTAAGAATTACTTCTACCTACTTTAGCGGAACTACAAAATAATAATAATAAATGCGGGTGGGGAGGAGGTAATCTAAACTAAATAGAAAATCTACATACCAATGTTTACAGTGCGCTAAACAAATGTACCCATATTTTGAATAAGTTTGTAGTTGGACATTTTTTTATGTAAGAATGCCAGACATTTATTTTTATAATAGGTATAACCCTTAAGTTTAAAAAATGTTTATTTCATGGTTCCTAAGAATCAGTAATATTTTCTGTTATGATTTTTTATGCGTCAGGTGCCATTTTTTGGATATCCAAAGAGTCTTAAGTAGCGACTAAAGGAGTAAGTAAGTACATGCATGTCAAGGTCTAATAATGCTAGTCATAGAAAATCACGATTAATAAATTTTACTATTATATTTGATTGTTAATAAGACAAACATACAAGGGAAACCTGATATTACTTGGACCACAGTTAATAATAATCATAAATCCACAAAATGAATGGAATATTTAAGTATTTAGCCTTGCTCTGTAAATATTGGTTAACTGTCGTAGAATTAACCTGAGTGAGTGTATTTTAATTGAATCGTTATCATAATTATTATCATATTCTTGTCACTAAGATTTTAATGTACCTATTTTAACCAAAAAATGGTGAAATTCTTATTTGACCCATCTATTTTTTCACTAATGTTTGAAGGGTGGTTTTAAAAATTCAAAACAATTATCATAAGTTATTGGCAACTTATAAAGTCTAGTTATAACTAGGTTTTTAGTTATTTTGTATTTATAATGTTACTAAACATTTATTTTTTAAACTTACCTATCTTTACTTTGACAAAATATGTATAACGAATGTTTTTAACAATAAATAATAAAACATATATCTTATGGGACAATGAACACCAATAAAAACGAACACCTATAATAAGTTATTTATTTTTTACAATGTTTTATTTCATCAAAATTTATTTTACAATAATTATTCTTGTAGTGTTATAAAACACAGTTGTTCCAAGAAGTGGTACAAAACTTTATTCTATACTGCCTTTATCACACGAAATATAATGCTTTCAACAAAAGTAAGATAAACATATAAAGGCATAATTCATCAGTTTTATCTAAATAGCCACTTGAATAATTACATCGAAATTATTTTAATGTATGGTGGTTTAAATTCTCTGAGATTAAAAGATTACTTATATCTCACCATTACGACTAAATACGCTCACGATTTGACCATAATCAGTGTAAAGTTTACCAACGATGCAAATAAACTGACTGACGGTCCTTAAAATAAGATAATAATTTTATGCCACACCTGACCAGAAAGTGTCATTTTCCGCCCGCTATGCGTACGGGAAAAACCCACTTCCTGATCAGGGGTGATATATAATTTTGCACTTACCTCGGGCAGTAAAAAAGAAAGCCTCATATCACATATTTATCATAGTTATACCTGCGATCTGAGACATTCTTTGTTTTACTATTCAACTACTCGAAAAAAATTTAAATAACTTACAATAGCTGGTAACATTATTTTAATAATCATGTTTAATCCACTTCTTATGCTGATCTAAAAATATATAACGTGAAGTAGACAGGATACATTTTATTGACGTACAAAAATAATACGTTCTTTTTCAACTAGATAAGTAAATAAAATATATTATTAGTAGACGGCGACTAATGGATCAACAAAGGGCTATTGATCACCTAATCCTCCGACAAGCAATCCGCAATGGGCAGTACACTACTGCCTAAAGCACTTTCAATGACGAGGTGTGTTCCCGCAATGAGTCGAATTATAAAGGCTGGTATGATGATAATGATAATATTATACTTTTTGCATATTTATGTAACTAAGGCCAGATAGATTTAGTTGGCATGTCAATCTACACGTATTTGAGAGTAATAGTTAAATTGAAAATATACCCATATAGTGAGAGGTAATAAAAATACCCAATACAAAAATAAAAAATAACAGTTTCCGTAGCCTATAGCGTGCAAGACGCAAAACAATTGGACTTAGGTCCACTAAATATTTTATCCGCGGATGAAACATGCCCTTTTCATGTTCTCGAAATTTATTTATTGATACCAGGTACGAGGATAGCAGAAAAATTGCTAAAGACACCACTTCAGATAATTCACCGCCTAATTATTGAAAAGGGGAAGTTTCAGCCGAGTCTAAAATATTTTTCGGATGAGTCGCCACCTAACAATTTGAAAAAGCTGACGTTTCTTCCGCGGATGCAATATTTTGCGGATAAGTTGCCACGTAAGTCCACAAATATGTTACCAGCACGCTGTTATCTGCCCACCCTATCCAATTTTTCCACCACCGTGGCAAAATATAACGCTACAAAAAATCCGTGTCATTTGACTGCGGACTTCTTTACGGTGAAGATGAAGAGATACCCCAAGATAAGCGCTCCAATTTCAAATTTTATTAGCATGTCTTCTTTCGTTGTAAAAAAATATCTGTCGGAATATTACCGCCGAGTAATCAAAAGCGTCGGTAGCTAAGTTATTGAAACCTGACATAGGTCAACAATTATCTTTAGATAATGCATCTACGAATACTCGGCCAGTAAAATGAGAAACTTTCGTAACATTAGCTTATGTAGAGCGATAACTATCAAGAATTCACGGCCAAAACGTTTTTGACTAATATTGTGAAATTCAGCTTGATGATTGAATATTCACCCGAGACGCAGCCTCGACATTAAATGATTGTTTGAACAATGAACTGGAATAACCATTACTTGGGCCCTGTTATTACAAACGAGTAGGAGCAATTACAGTCATTCATAAATGTTATTAGGAAACGTTGACAAGTGTTATGAAATGCCCACTTTTCTATAAGGCGTTTCAAAGATTTGCTTTTATTTATTACGTGTTCGAATTTATTGATTGATTATAGAAACTATATTTGACCTTATGTTACTTAAATAATGAAAAACAGTAACAGAACAGACTTTCATAAAAAGACACTAATCATAATGCATGTTATATTCTCATTTCTGATACATTTTGAAATATGTTTAAGCGTCTTCTTTGTTCTAACTTCTTTAACTAAAGGAAAGGACAAAATATTTGTGTTGTGATCTGCGCGTGCATAAGTCCTAAAACAAATTAATTGCTATTGTTATTAATTGTTGATTTAAGTAAATGAAACTTAAAGGATGCGGTTGCTTAGATATCAAGAAGTTATTCGACAAAGGCATTGCTATTTTTACAAACTTTTATTTAACTTGCTCTGTTCGTATGTATATGTTATTTTTGTGCGATTTCATGTTAAGGGTATCAAATGAAAGGGTTTACTGAGAAGAATACGAATAAACTGACTAAAAAATTAAATTCTAAAAAAACTTTTATAAAACAAGCTTCATTTAAATGTTTTAAAAAGAAGAAAATTTAATAACTCAATTTAAATGTTTTAAATTTAGTCGTGTATATAAACAGCGGTAGAATAGACAAAGGGATAGACTGTAAATAACTGATGATCGAAGTAAATGTCGTAGCTTATATAACATTTAAAAAAACTAGCTTATTTTCAAAAATGATTTTTTAAAGAACTTTATTTTTCGATTATCCTTTTAGTACCTACCTACATCAGGTATATTTATTCAGTAATACAGCTTTCGTTGCGGCATACAAAACTCAATATCAACTATTATCAGCATCGTCATATCAGCCGAGAGACGTCCACTGTTGGACATAAGCCTTGCCCAAGGATCTCCAACACGAACGATCCTGCGCTGCCCGAATCTAGCGGCTTCACACGACCTTTATCAGATCGTGGGTCCTGAAGTATCGACTATAGGTACTTAATATAATTAAGCAATAATCTGTCATCGGTTTTAATATTATAAATATCCGCCCGGCAACGTCACATTTGAATGCAGCATGCACAATCTACTTAGTTATTTTAATCAGATATTTTATCCGAAGGTGTCTCTGACAAGACCAAGTCACGTGTACCCCGCTAAACCAGTAGAATTCACAAGTGCATTGGCAAAATGAATACAAACTTGTTTTCGTAATAGTAATATTGAAAGCTACAATTTGTTAGTACAATACTTTTCGTGAAGAGTTGTGAATAAGTCATCGAACGCTTTCGCGCTAAAATATATGATTAACGCTGAATTTTAAAAAGAGATACTAATGACTATTATGCAGTTAACGGTAAAGAAAGAAGTCCTTGAAGTCCTCTAGACTTGACGATAAAAATATTTGTATATTCATGACATGTTTCAAACATTTTCATTATTATCTATAAAATACCGATATTATCGGGCGACTAGACACAGGTGAAATTACACCCCGTATGTAGTTGATATCCCAAACACTTGCACAGAGCGATTTGCTAATTATTTCCTATTGCTAAGAAGTTGACCTTGTTTCCTGCTGATGGGTTGCCTTAACAAACTTGTCTTCAAAGCATCAGTGTAGGCTACGTCTAGATGAGCATGTAACACTGCCTGCACTTAAGATCAGGCAAGGCTATAGCTTAGTTTTATTATATAAAAAATTATAGGCATAATTTGGACGCACTTGAACTATCTGCTGGAAAAATTGGTCAGTTACACAAAGCTACAGACTTCTTCTTCTCATACGTAACGGCTTCGCAGACAATATCAAGGCAATTCACGAAGATCCTTATCAGTACACGTAACGTCTTCAGCGCCTTGAAATTGGCCAACCGATTACCCAGTTACACTCAGAGCGTGGTATGAAGATGAATCATTGTTGTGCAAAACAATTACTAGGTTATTAGTCCTGCGTGTTCACCGACAATGAATCCTTAGTGATTATGCTACTGAAGTGTTCGCGTGTGCCTATTACCTATTATGATTGTAGGCATGCGTAATGCTGTGAATGGGTTTGTCAAAAGGGTTTTTTACACAATACTCGTATATTTTGCAAACAAACACTGTGATCCATCATCATCACATCGGCCGAGAGACTTCCATTGTTGCACATAGGCTTCCCTCAAGGATCTCTGTAGCCTATAGAAGCCTAATATACGAGCCCTGGCGGAAGCTGGTAACCTTATCAACCTTACCTTAATGTCGCTGTCAGAAATGTACCCAGAGTAGAGACTAGCGATACGAGTCCTGTCCGCGTAGAGTTTTTTTTAAATCAAATATAGCCTATGTCACTCAGGAATAATGTAGCATTCTATGGTGAAAAAATTTTTGAAATCGGTGGAGTATATTTTAACTTTATCCTTCAGAAAAATACAAACATTCCTCTAATAATATTAAAATGTCAAGAGTACAATAACGGGAGCAATTAAAATGTATGAATTGTACCTGCCTATCGATATTGATATCGTATTTCGGACTGTCAAATTTTATACATTATCTTCAATTATCTTGACATTAGCTTCCGATACCGATATCGGATCGAATAGTGTCGAACCGCTCAAGGCTCCTAAGTTTCATAGCAAAGGGATCTCCATAATACCAAGTTTCAAAGCAAAGGGATCTGTTTTGTATATTACAGTATCAAATAAAGATTTTTGATTTTGATTTTACTGTCTAAAGTTTATGAAATCGGTTGGACGTTGATGGCACTTGCCTAGTTACCTAGTTATTTTAGCGTGTATTGGTCTTGTAAATTATGCCTAGAATAAAAGTGTTTCGAAATTTCCTGCACCTTTTTCTTTATCTTGCAGTCCACTTCTTGTCATTTTCATTGTTGTAAAATAAATAAATAGAAAAATAATTACCTGTGTTTGCTCTGGGATCTCTCGCTGCTGCCGACGATACGCCACTAAATCCCTGAGATCCAAAACCAGTGTCGAAGAAACCATCGTAGTTTCCAAAACCATACTGTGCGGAGGTTAACGCGATGCACGCGCATAGGACTATCGCCTGTAACAAAGAATAATCATAATTAAGAACTGTAGAAAATCGCTTGAGGTATCAAACCACTTTCGAGACAGCTGAGATGATATCAGAATGTTACATCTGACGTGGTTATGGTTTTTTGTTTGTTGGTTATGTTTAGTTCTAGGGTTTGATACAATTTTTGTAGGCAGCAGGCAGACAATCCGTCGCATTTTGAGACACTGCATACAGTATACTGTCAGAGGCTACTTTAGTTGTAACCAAATGTTACCATAAGCTCTGCTCAACCCTTGTGGATTTACAAGGGTGTTTGTTTTATGTAACTCAAATAATTATTGCAAAATGTTGCGCATCTCTTATACGTTAGTTGCATCATATATCTGCGTCATTTACTCATCACTCTCAAGCGTCATAATGTAATTTAAAACAACAATGAACACGTTATCTCGTCATCTCAATTAAAATCGTTCATTCATACAACTGTTACGAAATTGTACGCTAATAAATCCTTTTGAGGAAATGCAAATTTAAAACCGCAATAAAAACCACATTTAGTCCTTCGCTTTTGTAAAAAAAAAGTAATAAAATAATTAGGGTTGTAAATTATATTTTAATTTGCCAAATATAAATAGATAAACAATAGACTACATGTTTCACCATTATTCATCTCCCACCAACAACTTTCGTAAACCAGAAATTCACATCTAACACGATGTCGTAAAGACTTTACGAGCGTTACAAAATTAAACGCTTCTACACGAGAATCGAACCCGGAACCTCTATACGGAAGGCGTGTTAGCCGGTACGGTCAGTTAACTAAGCCTAACAGGTTTATGTCGAAACAGATTGATATTACTATCACAGAAGGCCTTGACAAAGTATGGACTAAGTTGCTATGACATGGATACTTCTTTGTTAGCTGACATAATACTCAGTAAAATCGTATCACAGTTCAAGGCAAGTAATCAAAAATAGATTTCAAAACGTATTGTTTAATAAGCGAAATTCAAATTAGATTCGTGGCCTAAAATAACGAAAAGTATGTTACGTCATGTATTTATGTTCTCTTAGCGAAAATAAACTTGACAAGATTAAGTTTTTGTACAACTAGAGCTTAAAAGTTTTCATTTGCCTTATGATAAGCTTTCAATATGAACATATCAAATACAATAAATTGAAATGTATATTCTTTTATTGTACCCACAGAAATAGTCGTAACATAAACAAGAAAGGAATTGTACTTACAAAGGTGACCAAATCTCTAAAAGATATCCCTTTCAGCCTACCCTAGTTTTAGTTTGAACTTTTATATCCGGGGGTGTATACTACAAATAAATAATGATTAATGTTTATTAAGAATTGTCCGTTATCTTTTGGGCTAGATAATTGGTGTGAGCGTAGGAATATAAGTGTAAGTAAGTGAGTATAGATTTTAAATAAACTACGATCAGTGAACGCATATGCATGACTACGATCAAATATAAATCTTATTTAACTAGAGAGAGATCTCCATCTTGCTGGAAACCGAAATCATTGTGTTGCTGTCATATCCGTTACAATATTTGTATTCATATTCTCATCGATATTATTTGCAATCCTTTCAATCCTTATGACCGGTTGCACTAAGTTGTACATTCTACAATTTTGTAAAAAAAATGAACATATTTTTTAAATGGTACAACTCATTCTTATGATTTTATTGACATTTACGTTAATTGGTGCAACTGGTCGTTAGTCTGAAGCATATCCAGTCCACGTTTAGTTTTTGCGTCCGTTCAGTCTCTATTTTTTCGCAACTTTAGCTTACCTTAGGTATGACTTTGACGATCAACAATAATGGTAACTGTAGGCCATAGGCCCTATACGATTTTTTATTTATTTGTTTTCCCCTATATCTTAGTTCTATAAAGTACTGTATAAAAAATATATTGTTGCGTTGAACTTATCAGTAATACTCCCAAATACTTAAAGCTTACAATATTTGAACCAACAATGTCCATTAATGTTAGACTATAATTCATGTGGTATATAAGTTAGGTAATAGGGTTAAGTTGGACACAACACAATATCTGTCCGATCGCCTCTAACAAGTCTTTGTACCTATAAATCGCACAGCGGTAGGTCCTCTCCACGCGACCTTGTGTACTTTCAATTATTTATTTACAATTAGATCCTTATTTCGCTTTCTAAACGCAGCTCTTGGATAGACATAAAAATCGGTCAAGAACATAGGTTAATTTGTAAGTATTCCGTGTGATGACTTCGAACAATTTTGAACGTTGAAGTAGAAACCCACAAATGTACTAATGGCTCTTGGGAAGAGTGACATAATATTGTTATTATGAACCTCAGAGTAAGAATAAGAAGCAAAAAGTTTAAATAACTGTAGCCCGACTAAAAAAAAGAAAGGAATGAAATGACACGGAATGAATGACTGCCACGAACCACCACCACGACCATGAACGCTGCAAAATGTTACGAAACGTTGGGCAATAATAACATGTAAAATCTAATTACACGCGAGTTAAATCCGTAAAAGTTGGAAAAATGCACTGAAAAAAATCGACTTGCCTCAGGTGGGACTCGAACCCGTATCTTCCATAATCCGGGCAGAAAATTTGTCTTATTTACAATGTGTATCGATTGTCTAAACTTATTGATCAAAATCGGATGATACTTTTGGCAAATACACGTGGACTGCTATAATCATTACCGTTCCTTTTAACTTTGCCGTAGTCGGGTAAAAAGTAATCCAGTTTTCTGAAGACAACAGTTTGTTCTACTGAATGGCGTATTAAATTTGAAATTATTAATTTTAAACTAGTTCTGATATAGCGGCATACCAACAAATAGAAAAAATGTAAACAACAAAATTATTTACAAATTTATTTTCGTAATATTTTTGTTAGCAAAACTTTATCGTAGGAGCGAAGTGAGAAATAATTCAGTATTAAACTCTCTTCTTCTTTGCCGTCCATAAAGGGCCCCAAATACGGTGCGATTTATCTGTACGATCCGTAGTTTGAGACCGATTGAAACGATGAATCGCTAATGTATGTGAAGATTGTTGACGATTTACTTAATCGAAGACGATCGGAAAATCCCCTGCAATCATGAATATCGTAACGATGACTCGACAGTGTATGGGTCTTTGCGATCGATCGCTACGATTTTCGTCAGATTGATCGAAACGATGAATCGCACCGTATATGGTGCATAGAGGGGAGGCCTCTTTTTTACTATCAATGTTACGGAATGGCGGCCAGGGATCAGTGGCTACCAAACAGCTAAGGATTTTAGCTTAAGGAAAGTCCTTACTATGAGAAAGAGGCAATGCACTACAGTCCATCGCCTCTTTCTCATATTAAAAAGTGGCGATACGATTCCGATCTGATAAGTGTGCTAAGACCTTAATTCATACGGAAATAACGTTAGTGGGCGGCCCACTACTGTCATCTTTGGGAATACGTCTCTTTACATGGTTGAAACAGATAGTACGCCAGACAAATAAGGATTAGCAGGTAGAAACAGTGGCAGAAACAAGTGGAGTTATGGAGTGACAAACTAACATACTTAATTAAAAATGTTTTTCGTGAGCGCTTGGACTGACTGCTGTAAAAAATTTAAGCAAATTACATGTCGTCTTCTCTTAATATTCGAAGTTACAAGAAAAGGATGTACCTATAGGAAGAGGATAAATTATGTAACAGCATTATTATGAGATATGCTTACACCCTTTTTTTTTGTCGATGGGGAACCAATTTACTGGCCATACCGCACGCTGGCTAGGCGTGCGACGTGTGCAGGGATCACCGACGCGGAACAGCGCCAGTACTACCTGCTAAACCCCACCGGTACCCTCCTAAGCCCTCATGGGAGCGCTTTGGGATCGACGCACTATACGTGCGCCATTTCACCAAAGCGTCCCCGGGCTGGCCCGGTCCAACAGTGGGTGGGAGATTACGCTAGGGTACTAGGTAATCCCCAGACGTGGTGGCCTATGCAGACTGGCACCAGGGGCGCGCGGCTTGCCAAGCCGCGCCCAGACCACCTTAGGGCCGACGAAGACCGGCGGGCATAGCCGCCTGCCTTCTCCGGCCCTGCCGTCTAGATATGCTTACACCCTGCGACCAAATTATGGAAAATCATTCTTATATTTAACTCAATCAGGTTGAAAATTGTAGATAAATTAATGTCTTGTAAATTATTTCATTTTAATTACACTTCTGTGTCAACGTTACGCACTCTTGTTGTTGACTACGCTAAGCTGGCAACATGCATTATATACTCTTTTATATTTTCTATTGTTTTTCTATGGGTATAATTGAGTGTATCTTGTAACTTTTTTACATTACATTGTCACTGAGAGCAAAGAAGAAGAGAGTTTTATTTTTCAGCTTTTCACAATTCCCAACACTTGTTAAACACAAGAATATGTTACAATAACACAGATTTCAATCTAAACAACTATCAAAGAAAAACTACACTGTTTCAAAAATATCTGCATAGCAACCAAAATCCTTTATTTAAAAACTAATCACCATTTGTAATAAAAAAGAAACAAAAGAGTTTCTAGTCCAAAAAACTACGGAAGTTTTGTCTGTAATAATAATATAATATGTGTTACATAACACAGTACGCGTATGCGGCCAGACTGGTTCTAGGTCCAAAACTGGTGGCTGCACTTGACGTGTGACCTCAGCTGAGGTCTGCTCGAAGGCGGGCCACATGTGCTATTCAGCCGATACGCGAACACGTGATAGAAGCACGTGGGGCGGAATAGACGGGCGTTTAGAACGTTCAATTATAATTCTTTTCTTTAATAATTTAACGTTCAATCAAATAATTACATAATTTCATTTGCGACAACTTTAAAAAACCACTAAGGTTAGAGACTAACAGCCGGTTTAAGCTTATTGATGTCTGGTTGCTGGCAATTATTGTTTAATTATTTCAAATATCTTCGGTCGCTTAGCACCCCAACCCCGGTGATCTGTAACTGTGAATTGAATATTAAAACCGGCCATTAGTTATCGAGTGTTTACATAATTTAACACTCAAAAAAACTTCTGCAAAAAGCAAACCGTACACAATGGGCGGCTATAAAGAGACAAGACAAGACAAAGAACAACACAGAGAAGAAGAGACAAGAGAGAGCTTTTTATAGCTTCTTAATAATTTTGTATTAATTTATGTAATATTGATTTCATAATAAAGAATCATAAAACTATTCATAGTTGTAGAGTTATGTTTGGACGGATTCGATACTGGATGACAACTACTCGAAATATATCGATTGTAATTTATTTGTTACTGAAAGCAGGTCCGGCCTACATAATTGTAATAATATTGTTTATACTAAACATCATCTAAAGCAATTAACGAGCAAAATAGTACAAGCTCACATTTAAGTCTAATCTTAAAGTTGTTGAAATGTACGAAGCATGATTAATCGCGCTTATAGAAACATATTTCGACCTACACAGTACTATTCGAAGTGTTGCCCCACAAATTTGCAAACAATTTACATAATAGGAAATGCCAAAGTTTTAAGCTAAATAAACGACTAAAAGAAATTATTTTTCAGTGTCATTTAATTGTTATTCTCTGTCACTGGTATGTGAATTAAAGAAGATAGAATATGTTTTAGTAGCGTATTAACTAAAATAGGTTTATTAAACATTTAAGCTTTAACAATCTGACTAATTTAAAGTTATTGCTCAAAAACGGGTGTGCTAGATACTTGTTTTGCCGCCCGTCTGTATCGCCTGCGCAATGTAAGCAACACTAATTTACTGAATAGTTGCGAGATTTCTGGATATGATAATTCGTTAACAATTTGCATTCGTTTAATTTGTCAAAGGTGTATAGCGAATTGATAAATGCATGTCGATATAATTTTGCGAAAATCCCATACATATTTTAAGCTTGCTATGTCGTCATATGCATCAGTTACGTGAAATTCGTAATTTGCGTTGCATAGTACCTGTCTGTACTTTTTTACTAAAATTTGCATACGTAATTAACAGTTTCCCTATGAAATATTCGTCTGCATTGATTATTCATTTTTGGGTTGTAGCTCGTCACGTAGGTTTTGCAAAATATTACGAACACTTGGAGACGAAATACAGATAAAGAAATGTCAATGCACATAAAATTAATACACAAATAATTATACTGTTAACTAATAAACGCCCAATTTCCAATAAAAAGGGGAGGGGATAAGTAGTAAATTTACATAACATTTTTATCGTGCTGGTAATACAAATTGGTAGCTGCAAAAAGTTCGTACTTTCGTAAATGTCATAATATATTTTTCATCCCACCACCTCGGAAAGTGTAATTTTGCGCTTCGAAATCTGGCTGGAAAATTCTATTTTATTCGCTTGAGTGGCAAAGTAGATTTGAATTTAGAACATCACATATAATGAGTACTCAATATAATTGTAAATTCAAAACGTCATTAAACCTATTTAATGTAACCTCTATGGTGCCAAATTTATGATTAGAACTTTTTAAATTGTGAAAAAATTCTTTTTCATTTTGTCATTTCCTCGCTGAGGTGGGATGAAAAGTTACGTATTGCACTCGAGTGGAAAGATTTTTCACCTTGTGCTCGTTTGTTTCCCTCGCTGACGCTCAGGATTCTAATTTAGAATCACTCGCTGCGCTCGTGATTCAACTTTAGAATCCTTCGCTTGCTCGGTCATCCAAATCGAGCACGCGGTTAAAAAGGAACTTTCCACTCTTGTATAATAAATAACTATTTTTATCAACAAGTTAAGTCATTACGTCCGGCTTATTTCTGGTACTCCTGTTAAATGTATGCACTTCTTTTTATTGGCGATATTATAACCAACGCTTTCCAAAATTACTCTGCATTTTTAATGATGACTTGCAGGAACTTTGGGGTTTCGGTTGTGCAAATGATTAAACTCATCTGGACAGCGATATCTCTCATTATTTATTACGTTACTTAAGACACCAAAAATGAAACCTTACATTGTTAGTAGCAAGGTACAATTTCGATGTGAAGGTACAATTTCTGCATCTAGGAAGTTTGCTGAGCCAAGTGATGAAATTGCCTCGGAGACAAATACATTGTACCTTTAAAGTATCCGTTCCAAATATGTCGTTTGAGAAAACATGATGCTGAGATTAAGGGTAGGCGTATGGTGAAACATTAATGCTAAACGAACCGACAAAATTGTTTTAGCGCAGTTTAATGATTTCTGGCGCCGTAATTTCAATAATTACGTCTAATGAAATTATTGAAGCTTAATTGATCATGCGGCATTCTAGGGTTCCGTCTCAAGATAAGATTTAGAGTCATTAAATCTAGTCATTATTAGTTGAACAGATTGATTAAAATTATTTTTAGCCAACTTTGTGTCCTATTTATAGCTTTTAGTTATTAAAATTTTACTAACACAATATGGATTTTTGTTGTCTGATAAATAAACATTTTTACTTTTTAATTTTTTTTATTTAAAGCAAATTTAGATTTTATTATTTTATTCCAGTATCTCTCTATCTATTTGAAGTGTCCCTAAGAATATCAACGAATAGCAATTCCTAAAGCAAGCGCGTCATTTTAGCCGGAAACCAAGGATAGCTTATAGGGAAGACAAGACTATTTACATAGTAATCGTATGTTAAAAAAACATTACATGAATAGTCTTTTTCAATAATCTGTATATAATATTTTTAAATAGTAATAAACGGCATTGACCTTGAATTAAAATTGAATGATGTTACCGCACTTATTCCATTTTAAGTGATTTTTTTATAATAGTATTTCAAAATAAATTAAGAAAATCTTAGTAAATTATGTATTAAGGACCTGTGTATTGTGCAAATGGTAAAAGCAAGCTCAAGTAAATTATTCGTAGCACAAACACTTTTGTAACTGGCCCATCCCGGCGCGCACAATTTTATTACGCTGAGGCACAGCATTCGTAAGTGCTATTTGTTCTGTCATTTGTAGTTTCAAATACCTTAGCTGGGTTTATGCTTCTGTGCATTCATATATTATAAAGATATTTCGTCATCAAATCTTTCATCATCATCATTTCAGCCGAGAGACGCCCACTGTTGGACTTAGGCCTACCCCAAGGATTTCTAACTCGATTGGTCCTGCGCTGACCGCATCCAACGGCTTCCCGCGACCTTTGCTGGGTGGTCAGTCTACCATTTGGGCTACCAACACTGCGTTTCCTGATACCCGATCGCCACTCGAGAACCTTTCCACCCCAACGGCCGTCAGTCCTTCTCGCGATATGCCCTGCCCACGGCCACTTACGGTTCGCAATTCTTTGAGCTGTCAGTGACCTTGGTTCTCGTTCAGATCTCATCATTTCTGATACGATCACGAAGAGAAACTCCGAGCATAGCCCTCTCCATTGCCCATTGAGTGACCTTGAGCCTTCCTATGAGGTCCATTGTATCTAATCTTAAAAAAATATAATATACAAAGTGTTTGGTTACATGTATAACAAGGTCAGCCCATGATAATATACCTAGCCATATAAATAGTAACCACGGTGTGATAAAAAAATCTAAATTGTGACATTAATTTTAAAATTTCCCATTAATATTGGTTCATTGACCTAACTACATATTTGTGTGGAGAAAATTGATTTTTTTTTCTAATTCAGAATGTTTGATAATACCAAAGCATCCAAATACGTGGGAGTAAAATCTGTTTAAAATTTACGCATTTAAAGTTGTAATTTATTCATATTGATTTAAATCTATTGCCTGCAACTGGAATAATGTTTTGAAATCATTACAAAATTGTAAGCTGTGGAGTTTCGTTCGCCATTTCTTCTCTAAGTATCTCACCATAATAATACTTATAAGGGTATGTAAAATAATTAGTCCCGAAATGGTAGTAGGGCTTTTGACGATTTAAAAGTACTTAGCAAAGTCCATTTCAATAAAGAGCTTTTTCATTTCATTAATGTGACTATGTTACCATGGATAGGTGCCCTATTTTTATACAATGTAGGTATCAAACTATTCAAGTCTAGTTAATTTGTTTATTCATTTACGAGTCAACAAATTTATGACGCTTTAAACTTCAACGAATACGCTTAAATAATAAGCATTTAGAATACAAACTAATAAATGTACAGGTCATTAAATTTTCTGTAAAATTTAATCCTTTAAGGCTATTAAATTTAATTTTAATTAAAATCAACACGCATAAAACGGCTTTATCACAGAACACGCATTCCAGTGGTCACTCGCACAATTTGCACTGAAATCTGACCTCTATATTCATTGGGTTAAGGTTGTCGTGAGAATGCGTGCACGCGTGCAGTGAAACCAAATCGAATGTGAACGCAGTATGCTTGCGACAGCGATGACGCAACTGGACAAGCCATTGTCCTGGAGGTATCCATTACTGATATTATTTAACACTAACTGACGTAGATGCTGGTAGAAGCGGCTGCCTTTAAAATGGTTCATTGGCTAAAAACTAAGAAAAATATTTTCAGACACACCTACATACAATATTGGATTATTAAAAAAATTAAAATTTGGCTGACTACAAATGTTTTATGAGGACACCGTCTTTTCATTATCTAAGCAATGGCGTATGACGGTTTCAAATTATTTTATAAAAAGCATACTAAAAAAGATTATGAAGTATCTACAATTTTAGATAAGGTCACTTTCGACCAGTAAATAACCTCAAAAAGTAAATCTACTCTACTAGGTTTTTCCGATCCTCGCCTAAAACCACACAATTATCCACACCTTTTAGAATGCTACAAAAAGCTTAACAATTACCTCCTAATGATTCTATTTAAAGAAATGAGCGTTTGTTCTATAGCAACTACAATAAGTCAGTAGACGAGCTATTTAGTGTGAATATTTTATCATGGGATTGATAAGGTAAAGATTAGTACGATGTAAAAATTCTTAAAGTCGCAATTTTAAGTTTTCACCAATTTCACATCATTTCTGAAACACGGAGGAAAATTGAGTTGACAATTTTTAGGTCAAAGATCCGAGTTACCAAGCGAACACAAAGTCACAATTTTGCCAATTTTTAGGCCCCGTAAATGCTCACTTGATTACGGTGCAAAATGGTTTTGCATTACGACTCACATCTCCTGATAGACCAATAGTCCAATAATGACTTAGATAGAGACTAAATATTGACTTAACATCAGCCTTAATATACCTTCGGAAGCACATGAAAAACATTAATAAAAAACATTCCAAGTGTCAACGACGATATACGACAGGTTTTATTACTTCATCTATTTTTTAATTTAGTGTGGTCAATATCATTCTATAGGATTATGTAGTCGTGGACTAATCTAACCTCTATAAATCCCATTTATTATTTTTAAGTAATACAACATGCAACGACAAGGCAAGGAGTTCCACTCTTTAGCTGTTCGCTGCTTAGTTCTTATATACTTGTATGTATTCACCTACACATTTAAAATTTTGTCTCGTAGCACCAAGTATGCACTACTAGTCGATGCTAACCTAGAAATGTTAATTCAAAGCAATATTTCAACATAGCATATTTGTCGGATACATTGTGACAAAATCAATCAAAAATTTTGGAAAGCACGCAATTCTTTCACTTGCTTGGTAGAAGAGGGTGTGCAATCCGTAAAAATCTGACAGTCTACTGGGTTAAAACTTATGCAACAGACATTTGTGAAAAACTTACAATATATATATACCGTCTGGTTTTGTATCTGGAAGATATCGATTTGTATAGCGATAAGACCAAGCATTGTACATTGTATTAGTTATTGATTTATTTCTGCATAGAACTTTACTGGTGTGCAATAAAGAATATTCAGTCTATCTATCTATGCCGGTCTTAACCAAGTTGAAATGGGAGTTAGAATACGCAACGGCAGCATTACCCTAACGAACAACCAATAGATTGCGAAATAAACTTTCGAGAAATCAGTGCACTAGCAGATGCATTCGAAACACGTTTCTTGAGCGAGATTTACGAAATAAACATCTCCGCTTATTGAATCAATTGTTGAATTAATTGGCTATTCTAAAGACAAAAAGACGTAGCGCTATGTAGGGCATGAAAACGAAACAGACTCAGATATAAATGAGAATTGAAAATGCATATTTGTATTATATAGGGAATAATTTTATAGTTTCGGATACATAATACAACAGTCTAAATAAATAAGTTCAATATTCGTATCATATTCTCTACATCTGTAAATTAAATAGAGCAATAGATAATATATCTGTTCCTAAGATCCCTCAGTCCCCTCTGATCCACGATCTCTCGCTATGTGAGAGCTTTTCCAAATAAGCTACCGAAGATGGGACAAATGAAATCTTTCGGTAAGGAAACGCATAGCGAAAGAAATAAATTGTAAGTTGACCACTGGCTATTTGCCTATTGATTTAACTCGAATTAACTGTAATTAAATGAGTTTTAAAATACACACTGTGAACTAAATTAAGAACAATGGCAAGTGACTCACTTAACTATCCGGAATAGTGGGGTAGAGGGATAGTCTATCCTTCTCTTTATGTAGCAAATTCATTCATTGTCCGCAAATTGCTATAATGCATACGTGATTACAGCCAAGGCGCGAATATCCTCCAAGATGGATACTGTATAACTACAATTATTTTACCCGAGACGCTCACCACGCGAGTTACCTCATTAGGAGAATAATTGTTTATTTACATAGATAATTATTTTTGTTAGAACAATGTAAAGGCGTGTCTGGTCAGAAACTGTTACGGAATTTACATTTAATAGTTTTTGTTTAAAATTTATCATTAATGCATGTAGTACAAGGAACAATTTAAGAATGTTTGTATCATCGTCAGATGATCTAATCATCTTAGATTTGATAGCTTAATAACTTCGTTAATGTGTAATAAAACACAGCTACTTCATGAAGATTATTTGAATGATGTCTTAAATTTATTGACCAGAGGATCAATAAATTTTAAGTTAACCAATTATTTTCATTGTTATGAGTGTTTATCCATTATCTGGAAACATTAACAGTGTTAATTATTACTTATTTAGTTCATTGTTAAATTATATGAGAATCTCGACTTTTAGGTCAATTAAGAGGCTCTTATATTTTATATTTATACACATGTAATAAATAGTAGTTTATATAGGTGGTTATTAAAACACGAGTGGGAGTTTAAAAACGAGCCTCATTGAGTTTTTTAATAGTATCCACGAGTTTTTTAATACCAAGATATCTGCAGTTAGAGTAAGTATCTGAGTATGAGTGTTCATCCCTCAAATAATTATAATAAATCCAAATATAACAAAAATATAGCTAATAATTGTTTTTTTTTCTAAATTTCCTGGCAGCAATTTTTCTGGCAACAAACTAGGTACATAAATTTGTTATCTCAGTAACTTTTTGCAAAAAATCAGGTGGAATCAAATTTTCTTTATGGGTTAGATCCTGTAATATAATGAATCAGACCGATGTTATAATGGTCATTATGTTACAGGTTCATTTTTATTAAAACAACACCACTACTCGCAAAATCACAACATATACATTATATTCTATTTACAGTCGGCAAAGTAGTGCTACCTAACAATACTATGCAACAATGCTAATATCTTAGACGCAACTACTCTGTCGCCTACATACCGAAGGTTACGAAGTGGTTACGAACTACACATCAGCATCACTGACCACACGGTCTGCGGTCTCCTAGGGGTGTCTACTAAAAATATTGAACAATTTCAACGTATTATGTGCTACACCAATATTTAATGCTTAAACACTTAGTGAAACTTAGGATAAACAGTTTTCACGTACTAAGAAGTTACTAAACGCCTAAACACTAATAACGTATGTGCAACTATGTACAAATGATTTTGAAATATTTGAGGTGAAATCTCAATAAATGAGGTCTCAGCACTTGATCAAGACAGGTTTTTTTTTAGTTTTTTCACATTGGTTCAATTTTCTCGATTGTATGTAAAACTAATTGATGCACAATATCATTGTAGGTATACTATTTAATGTTAGGCAAGTGAAAATAGTATAACACAAAAAGGGGAGTGTCTGCCATTCACACACGGCTGAAGAATAATATCAGAAAAGTAGGAAAAGTGATTTCAGAAGCAACAGATGTTTATATTGCTTGACAAACTTCTATGCGTCAAAATCTTTTTGGTGTCGCTTTTTAGTTCAAATTTTAAAATCACAACGGTGATATAGAAGTTTCACTTCAAAAATATTACTTTTTGTACTTATATACCTTCTTACTCCTTAACCTTATTATGTGCATGTTTATATTAATCACAAATGCATATATTTCTTTTGCAGAAATAGAAAAATTATTTGCAACCCTACAGGCCACTTAGTGCTTGTGGGTTATTGGCAATTCCCCCAATAACCGTAGCAATAAATATGATTCCTTACTAACCAGTTACCAACTTCATTCAAATAAACATAAAATCGTTTCGGCAACTCATTCTTAATCTGAACAATAGCCACAGCGAAATTATCTGAGATAAATCACAGTATTATTTATTGCAACTCTCAACACTTAATTAGGGAACTTTAAGCCACACCTAAGTATTTAAAACCTATTGGAAGCAATTTTGTCTTTACTATCTAGAGCAATTCGCGTCGAAAGCATTTCGAGTCGAGGCCGCTCCGACCATAACACAAAAAGTCAACAATTTATAATTAGCTTTGAATTTAAACAAAAGGTCGTCGCTATTTTTAACATTACACATAAACTAAATTAAAGAATAGAGGAAAAGAATGGAATAATGAACTTCATTAAGAAATATGAACCTTATAAATATCCACCTTCACAAGGTGGATAGGCAGCCACTGGATACGTAGGACCGATTGAGTTGGATAACGACTGAAATGATTATGTGCCTGAAGTCTCAGTTCTTGTTTAGACTAGAAAATACCAGTGTAGCTGAGACGGAGCCTCTGGGAATAAGTTTTGCTAAAAGACTAATGTAATGAATAGTTTGCTTTGTTTGAAATTGCTACCTACTGCGTCCCTCTGCACTAGTATGTGAGGACCAAATTCATATTATTTCCCCGTATCACCCACTTAGTACTATGCCTGTGAGCTATAAATGGGCTACGCTTGGCTCAAAAGCCAAAGCTTTAACTGATTGGGTTTTCTAGATATTCAAAGAGTTTTAAATATGAGGTGCTTAACCTTGCAAGGTCGGCAAGGCGAGAGTGGCTGCGGTCTATCTCTCACACTAGCTATCGTCGCCTTTGGACTCCACTTTAAGTGTGTAAAGAGAAAAAAAAATAAAAAAATATATAATATGTTACAATAAATATGATTAAAAAAATCGAGAGTGGTTGACTCCTTGACTTTCTCGTATACCGGAAACGACTTAAAAGTTGATACAAACCCAATATTTTGATGTCATGCATGCATTTTAAATTTTGGTCACTCATCCAAGTACCGACTACGAACTTGGTTGCTTAACTATCGTGATCGACGACTCAAAATTTGATAGAAACCTTATATTTTGATGTCATACATGCATGTTAAATTTGGTTGCAATAAGTTAAAGCATACTCGAGTTATCGTGCTAACGCACAGACACACAGACATACAGACACACACACAGACAGAATTCCAAAAAAAATATATTTGGACTCAGGGAGGTCTAAAACTTGTAAGTCCGTCAAAATCTGGAGGTCGAATTTTTGAACGATTTCCTCTATACTTACTACGTATACGAGAAAGTAAAAATCGGCACTTTCTGCCGCCTAAGCGAAGACTAGTTTTATTAAAACTAAAGTATTCTGCTCTCTGGTTTTTGCACCACTAGCCTTCGCAACTATCTTTAGATTTTATACAGTCGTAAATCTAAGTACTTGTAAATAGTTTAATATACAAATAAAAACAGGAGAAGTATATCCGTCTGGCGGTTACATAATTATTGTCGTGCCCGGACTATCTTGCCATTCCTTGTACGAAACGGAAATGTCGAGAGTAATTTATAAATCCTTGTCGTAATGTGACGTCTGTCTCATGTTCACGTTACGTTTTTTTAACTCTAAACTTAACAATTTAATTTGGAATACTGTATGTATAACCCATATTGCCATATGCCCATGTGGCTTTATGTGTAACCAAGTGTTATCTAAAGCTCTGCTCAAACCCTTTTGGGATTATGGGCGTGATTAATGTCTATACATATATCTTAAGAAATATATAACGTTCACTAGCTTGTGCCCGCGACTTCGTCCGCATAGAATAGTTACTTCGGGCAGCATTTAAATTTTCTTACCTACAAATTTTCATGGATTTTACTTCAAAAATGACGGATTTCCATAGAATCATTCATCCCCTATTTTACCTTATATATATATACCCCTTAGGGATTGAATTTCCAAAAATTTTAAAATACATCTTTCTTAATTTGTAACTGAAAGGCCATGTACCAATTTTAATGGTTTTTACTTTAAAAATGACGGATTTCCGTACTAACTTTTCACCCCTTTTCACCTTAGAGGGTGAATTTGAAAAAATCCTTTCTTAGTGCACCCCTGGACCTCATAAAGAACCTACGTACCAAATTCAAAATCTCTGGACCCAGCGGTTTGGGCTGTGCGTTGATATGTCAGTCAGTCAGTATTCATTTTTATATTTATAGATGAATAAATCTTGGCATGACTGGCAAAGTTTTAGACCATGCCGTCCCCTCAGCAAGACAGTATTGGACAGAGTAAGAGAACTATAATTTTATTTCAACTAGGTTATGACTGTTAAGCACGTACTTATCAAATATCTTACTTGTGCTCCGTTTACGACCTCAAAATTATACGTTGTATATGTAAATTTTAATTTAATTTCAGCCCTGGAGATGATAATTAAATTACTCGCAGCCTTATTGCTGCGAAGACCGTAATATGAAGGAGTCTAATAGGAGGAACTATTGTATACAATGTTTAAAAAAACTAATTTGTTTCTTTAATTGACTTATGTTTAGGTAACACACTATAAAGGGTATAGTGTATGACTGTAATGCTGTTGAAACATTGCTTATTAAATAAATACAATAAGTTGCTCCGAATTGTTCTTTATTATCATAAATTAAATTTATCATTTCTGTGGCTTTGTAGACATAACATTTAAAAAAAAAAAGAAACGCGCACGGTCCTCTCTTTTTAATAAAATCTCATAACTTGTCGTCGATACTGTCTAGGTCAAATTGTGGGAAACTGTTTTGTTTCGAAAAATGTATTAAAATGACAGTGTATTTTATAAAATAAAATAAATATTCATACTATAAGTGTCGCATGGTATATGAGTAAATGATAAATATCCGTAAAGAAGGATTTTTTTAGATATCATTAAATAATAAAAGTACACCTAAATCATCATTATACTTGTGTATAAATGAAAATATGCAATGTTCTAGTGGGCCCTTTCTCTTAAAGCTTAATTTTGTGACTTATTTTTTAGCTAATTACTTAGGTAAATATATGCGCTGATGTTACGAATGTAAAAAAAACAACGCGTTATATAATATAAAAAGAGCTTTCTACCATCAGAAATTGTGGGTAAAAAACTACGTGTGCCATGAATGGGCAACCGGCGCTTATGCACTCAACAGGTATGCGCACGCGCAAGTCACACTTGTATCGGGAAGCTGTGTATGGCGTAGGGTTGATAAAAACTTCTATGACGTTATAAAATTTTATATTAGAATTAAATATGAGTTCAAAGAATTAAATTTCAAATATCTGCGTTACTTTGTAGCAGCTTACAGTATCAATATCATTGATGATATTATTTTAATTTTACAAGGTCAATACAAAAATTGCTGACAATTCTACCAGACTAGACCAACCATGGGTTCTGGAGTATTTTTTTTTATCATGTCTACTTTACATATTGCCCATGCATTATGTTAATATCTTTACGTAATTTAAATACATTAATCAAAATCAATTAACTTTATTCGATTTACATAATTATTTGATAATTTACTCAAATATTATGCATTATATGAAAATTTGTATTACATTTAAATGGGACAAATTTAATCTTACATCCGTACAATTAAAAGTGGGCTACTTATACTGAACAGTACACACAATAACTGAGTTCCTTGACAAGCGGACAATCGATTCCATTGAACGCTTAATGAAAAGAATATAATGTATAAAAATTGACTAATTACCCACAAAACACCATTGTAGTATTTGTAGTGTCAAATGTAAGGCTGGTATTACAGTGACGCTTACCGTCCGCGCGGGCGGCAAGCCTGGCCAGAGTTCCATAGCGCAGGGGCGTCCGCGCGAGTTGGTATCTACATATCTACGTAACGAGGCAAGACACTCGAACTTGCCACGCGCTGTCAAAAGCGTAACTATAAAACCAGCCTTATGCCCGTATTACAGAATGGCACACTAATGTAAGGCCCATATTATAGAAATTGCCGAGAGAATTGGCAGATTAAAACAAAACGAAATTATTTAGAATTTGGTCAATAAGCGCTAAAGCCCCTGAAAACCTTCCATTTTTTTCTTGACTGCATCATATCAACTTATAAACAACAGTGTATACCAATATCTGAGGATACACAACACACCACTAACAAATAATTAGCAGCAATAAAATATAAATCTATTTCTATTACTGCTAATTGCAAGTCATTCCCTTCCGACAACCCTATCGACATTATCATACATGTGAGGCGTGCGAGTGCCGGAGTAACCGGTTCCCAATGAACTTCCGCCTTCCGACTGCCGGCACAACATCTATCGCCCTTCTCATTAATAATTAACTTACAAATTAAGTAATTCATCGCTCTAATTAGCACACGTGACCTCGTGAGTCATGTGATGAATCGCATCGACTTTGAAGATGTATAGTTTCGCAACAGCAATTTAACTTTAAATATTTGCCTACGATTTTTACGCGATCTCAAGTTTTACCATTTATCAATCAATAAAAAATATTAAGATTTTATCATTAACCTAATACTACTCGTAATATTGCTAAGCTAATTCTATTACTTAATATATTATGAAACAAATTGAATTCTCATTCGGTTATGTTGGCGTTTCGTATTATTATGAAAACTGTGGTAAAACGAATATCAAATGACGACAATTAGATAAAAATCCAGACGCGAGGTCGGCTATTATGTAAATTCACACAACGACAAGGCCCATGCAAACATTATAAACTATATAACAAGTGCGAATCGAGCCTTGACTCGATTTTTCACCGTCGACCTTAAGACCCTAAAATTGTCAAGAGGAAGTGAGACATCTCACAATGGGAAAATCGCTGATTCAGAATTAGTTGACGTCAAGGCCAAGGTATGAATTTGTCGGTAATTAAATTGATATCGAGCTTCGTAGCGTGCAAATTTATAGACAGCATTAAGACATACTTGTAATTCATATCGTGAATATAAAAAAAAATACTAAACCACAAGGTTCGTGTGGAATGGTTACTTTGGGCACTATTTTAATTGTTTTGGGTAGGTACTTAATTTTTTACTAATCATACACATGTTTTCAATAAATATAACTGCGTTTAATAAACTTAGAGAGATTTGCTTGGACTTCCATATCATGAACTTTCATCTCCTATTCCATCCCCCATTTGGGTCGACATTTTAAAAACGCTAGAATAAATACTTAAATTCTTATCAAGTGCCCAAATTCCCCATACAAACTTTCATCCCCATATTTTACCCCCTTAGGATTAGCGGAAATTCCTTATCGCTTGTCTATATTTAAAAAAAAGAACCTCTGTGAAAAATTACAGCTATATAGATTAAATTCAAGGGTATGCGTTGGGCGTTGAACAGCCATTCAGTGAGTCAGAACTTTTCTTCAGGTACAAATTATCAAATCTCTATCATTATTTTAGATACTAACAACAATTACATTTTGAAGGGCATTATAAATTTTAAGAATAGTTTAATAATCTCAAGAACTTATCTGCGACTAGATGCATGCACATGCAAGCTACACTCTGACCTTGCATTCAGTAAGTATGATAATGATAACTGTTTACGAAGCAAACTTGCCATTATTTTGGTTCAAAACAACAAATCCAAGGCGGTTTGAAATTGTCGCGTGTGATGTCTTTATTATGTCATTAAGAACACACTTTGCTCAACAATTTGAAGTTTTTGTTAGATTATTGCCTATTTATACGAAGGCTACCTTATATGATATTATTGTTGAAGGAGGTAATTAGGTAGCTAAATCTTATTAACTATGCATTGGAATATTTGACCCGTTGACATCGTAATTTGCTAATCTATCTTAACTATGTCAGTCTACATATTTTAAACATAAATCAGACATTCGAATGTTATTCAATATCCGAATCTTTCGATTACAGTTTCAAAATCGGAACCATTTGTGGAATGTTTTGCTAAAAATTTATTATGTTCTACCGATACTTTGAATTCTCGTTCATCATCATCATCATCATCATTTCAGCCGAGAGACGCCCACTGTTGGACATAGGCCTCCCCCAAGGATCTCCAAACCGGTCGGTCCTGCGCTGCCCGCATCCAGCGGCTTCCCGCGACCTTAACTAGATCGTCAGTCCACCTTGTGGGGGGCCTACCAACGCTGCGTTTCCCGGTACGTGGTCGCCACTCGAGGACCTTTCCGCCCTCTCGAACTCTCGAATTCTCGTTGTTGAGTCGTAAAGCAATAATGAATATTTTCTCAGAAAACAGTTCGCAATGACAATATAAATTTAATTACAAATGCTAAATTAGAAGTTACACCAATTAATTTTCAATAAAAATCGTACTTATCTTTTACTAAGTTACAGAGATACGGATATTATGAGGTCTCATTTTATAAGTAGGTATAAAAATAACTAAATAAAGTTATAAATTATATTTAATGCTATCAATCCTGTTTAAACCAATCCCAATCCGCTTAAAATATATTTTAAGTTCATGAATTCGAATACCGTAATAAATAAAAAGTGGTTTTGTAATTTTATTTAAGATGAAAAAGCTTGTTATATTTTTTATTTAATTTGTTATAAAATAAATATGTTTCAAAAGCTTTCCATTTCAAAGAACAATAACTCTTGTGTTTCAAAGTAAATCATATTACTTAATGTACTACGAAACAACCTTTTGCCAAATAAATATGATATACATTAGATACTCCATTACGCAGGTAATGAAATGATTCCTTTTCATTATGATAAAAGTTCATCTTTTTTCTGATAGGTTACTTATAAAAATATAGAGTTAGTTGTCATAAATTGGAAGATGTTTATGTTAATGTAATACATAACATTCGCTTTTTAATATGTTACATAAATTAACATTAACTATGTTATTTTTACGTAACATATTTTGTGGAGTACATAGCGTACTAAAATTAAGTTTAACAAGTATGTCCCAAATAAGAAGTCCTCCAAAGTTAAATCGTAAGAATATTATCGCGACTTAAACGAAATAATTATTAATGACTCATTAATAATTATTCTCGTTCATTATTATTTATTACTCATTTTTATTTATTACTCATTAATAATGAGTAATTAATTTTATCATCACAAAAAAGGTTTGAAACTATATATACATACATATATATCTACATCGAAATTATCAAAAACTCTACCACCTACTGCTTCATAGAAACAGTAATTAATTCTACTAGACAAGATATTTTTTGTAGCCATATTTTTTATTTAATAAGGGGCAGTTTTTGTTTATCACAAAAAGACATTAGATCGGGACATGTTATGCATGTGCTTAAAAAGCGGATTAAACTTATCCCGCTAAATTATCAGCAGGTTGTTAACCCGCCCGTGGTATATGAAGGTCGTAATTAGGTCTGTCGGTCACGATAGCGCTGTTAGATATGAAGATCATTGCTGTTTGTAAGTATTGTTCCTACCTAATTTCAGTATTGCCGTCGTGGTGGAGTGTTCAGCAATACTGCTCAAGCGGTCCGGGTGTGAGTCCTGGTAGGAGCAAATGTTTGTGTGACGAACACGAACATCTGTTCACGAGTCGAGGTTGTTTATGTATTTATTTAAGTTTCTTTATAAAAATATCTATACTATTATGTATCCCCATTAACTTTCACTGATATTTAGTATCCATAAAACAAGTTCTTAATGATACTTAATTTGGGCTAGATAACTGGGTGCGGGCGTGGGAATATATTATTATTATTGTATTACTTAATAACACAACAAAATTATTATTAAAAAGAGGATTTTTTTTTTCAATTAATGATACCTATTATTAACGTCGCTACTTTTTTGTTCATTTATGAAATTTGTAGAGAATATAAGAAATACTATGAATAAATCATTAGTTTATTTTAAATAATCATTTCATTCAATCACTCTCATCTACTCAATCAGAACAGATACTTATTACACTTAAATCATCTTAGCACTCCGGATATATCAAATATTGGAGATAAATATTCAATGCAACAATTGTGAAGAAATAAATATCATTTTAACGAAAATAAATAGCTATCATCATCCATCCCCACATTTTAGAACTGAGTTGGTAGGGCAGTGTACCTTTTCGTACACAATTCGAACATTCCTTGTAGATATTTTTCCTAGAGGGCTCACCTCTTCAATAAGGCCTTGAAAAGTTTACACAGAATCGGTGGTTGCGTGTTGTACTTCTTTGCAAACTTCTATAAATCTCTATAGACGACATAGTGAGCACTTACGATCAAGTTGATTGTATTGTTAGTTCTACTGCATTCTTCACATGGCCGTATTGTCAAATGATTTTGTGCTGCTTCTCTTTCATTCTGTGTATAGGTTGATAGGGATGCAACACAACAGACGTCGTTTTCGGTGACGAATCACTCCCATGAGGTCTTAGGAGGGTACCGGTGGTTTTTAGTGAGTAGTACCGGAGTTGTAATGCACCGGGTGAGTCCCACACCCGCCATACGCCTAACGTTCGGTACGAACATCGATAGAATTTCCATCGTCATGTATAAAAAAAGAAAATGTCAGTTAGCATTAATAAAGCCCGATACCTAATAAAAAAATTAAAAAAAATATTTTGTGTTTCTCCTCAGTTCTTGTTGTTAAAACACGTGTTGACAGACTCCATTTTTAACCTCAATCAACCGTAAAATTTTTGTTACTATAATAATTACATTTTCACTTGACATTGGCAAAATGCGTACGCTTAATGCGACGCGACGCCATTAATTAAGAATAGAATAGAAAAAATATGTTACGAGTGTTTGGCGGGTAATCATGGCTTCTGGATGTCGATCTTTATTTTGATAATTTAAAATTGCTTCGGAGTGGATTTTGTGCAGTGAAAGTGGTGTCGTTTTGTTGCATAAGCATCCGTGTTGACGAACAGTTATGAGGAATCATTGAAATAAAGGTTTTGTGTATGTGGAGTGGAGAATTGTATAGTGGTTGGAAATCCCATTATACAATTCTCATCAGTCACCATCATGAGGTCTGTACCATGCATTTCTCGCCAAGCACTCCCTAGATGCATTAAAAAGTGTGGCACCCACATTTTAATGCAAAAATCAAGAAAGAAGATGAAACTAAAGACTTGGCTGTATGGGCTAGATCCCTTTGCCGTCCCATAACAGGGAAAAATTAACCAAAAAAAAAAATATATGTTACAATTTTCTTCTTTTTACTTTTATATTTACTTTAAATACACAATAGTAATTAATATAACTACATCGTATCGCCGGTTAGTATCTCGCATGCCAATCGTGAGAACAATTCCGTTTGCGCGACCACCCTTGGCCGTAATTAATCATACTTTAATTAAGGTGTAAATTGTTATTACAATATATGTTGGGGGCCGACCGAATTATATTTTAATTGTCACAAGTTTACTTTTAAAAGTAAATATACCCACGGATCTCGGAGCATTCATTCAAGTAGAGCAGAAATTCTTGTATAGTAAGTACGTATAACTTATTATGAAAATAATAAGTAATAAAGAAATTCTCAGCATAATAATAACAATTTAAGTAAAATAATTATTTCGTCCCGAAACGATGGTAGGGCTTTTGAAAATTTAAAAGTACTTAGAAAAGTTCATTAGATAAAGAGCTTTTTCATTTCATTTAAATTTGTTGCGATTTTCTAACTTTTATATTGTTCTAATGAAAATGTGAAATTGATAAGAATGTGAGTTTAATTATTACGTCTTGAGTAATGAACTGTTTATCGTGATATTTCGTAAAAAAAAAAAGCATACAAAAACCTTAAATCTAGCAAAAGGAACTGTTCCCGAGGGATATAAAAATAACATTTTGACAAAATCTACATAAACGCAATAATTCTACCTCTTTGTTGTTGCCAAAACTCGTTTTAATATGTAAAAAATGACTCTTAAGTAGATGCAGTGATGATATGGAATACAATGATATACCTGTATGTACGAAAGTGGTCCGACAAAAATACAATTGTATGACACTAATCATAAAATAAGTAAAAAAATATAATCAGGTCACATTTAGACTTCTTATGAATAAAGAATTTTAATTACATACCAACCTCTCTCTCTTAATTAAATAATACGATGTTTAATTATTCATTTTGCAACAGATCCAGCCATGCGTTTTATTTGCCAATGCTCAACTATTACGCATAAGAAAAAAAACTAAAAACATCTAAGGTTTATGAAAGTAGTACAATTTCATGTGTTTTGTAAACAACATACCTTAAAATAAATACATTTATGTATGTACATTAAGATTCGAAATTTCGTACATGCAGTTCTTAGAAGGCCTCTTCTTTTAAGTTTGAAAAAAAACCTGTATTAGAAAAGCCGTATTAGAAACCCCTCTCTTTTCTGTATAACAATATGGCTGCAGTTACATTTATAGTTTTATAATTTATCTTAAAAATAAGTTTATGTTCTGTATAGGTAAATTGCCGAAATAAAATACGCTAATTGTCGTGAAAAAAAAATCTAATAGATAGGTACAGCATAGACACATGTAGAAACATAATCTTTATAATTTTTAAATTATTCAAAAACGAAACGCCGCGTTGGTGGTAAACTTATTTTTTACTAAATCTGTTTATTTAGAGAATTTTGCCAACTCTGATTTCGATTATATAAGCACTTTTTAAATTAGTGGTTCTGTTCTAATAAGTGGGCACTAATTCTATATTAAATTTATTGTTTCTTCCGTATTCATATCCCTACCTCAGTCTCATCTGTTACATAGAATTGCTTGCTAATTAGTGAATTGCTCAACTAGGAAGCAAGTGCTGGGCGCTCTGACGTAATGCCATAGGCATTCAGCCAGTAAATTAATTTATCCTATTTTATTTTTTATTTATTACTGAAAATTCCACACTAGCCTCTACTGTGTGTTCTGTAGTTCTATTATAGTTTGCGGTTGCTTATTATATGTATCAAAGTCATTGAGTTTTCGACGTAAATAATCATAGTCATTACAGAAAAGTTTATAATATTTCTATTAATAATTTAATGTTTTACTGCCCTAGCAGTCGCCATTTCTTAATTGGTTCACTGAGGGTTTCTATGCCCCTTTTACCCTATTAATAGATGACAGGCTTAAAACTAAAAATTGAATAAAATCATAAATACATACATACATACGATCACGCTCGTAATCCCATGAGGATTGAGCAGAGCCTTAGGCAACATTTTGTTACACATAAAGCCACATCTGGCAGTATACCATGCAGTGCTTCCAAATTGCCATTCCAAGTTTCCAGCCTGTCGCCTACATAAAAGGGACACCAAACTCAAATAATAACAATCCTTTAGTAAACATATCAACTAAAGCCAACTACCATGACAGATGTTACACTCAAAATCATCTCAGCAGTACGGGTGGGAAAATCATAAATACCTACATATTTTATCCTCACGTCAATAATCACAAAAGGTCAGAGGAGAATAGGTAACATTTTATATACACACTAGCCTTTACCCGTAACTTCGTCCGTGTAGAATAGTTACTTTACTTAGTTAGTAAAAAAAATCTTATAAAAAAAAATGCTGCCCCTTTTAAATTTTTCAGAAGATTGTTTTTACTAATCATACACTTGTTTATTTTATTTATTTCTCATCAAGTGCCTTAATTCAAAGTTTCATGGTTTTATCTTTGACAATGACGAAAAAATATGATTTATTTTCGTTGGATCCCACTTTTGAGTCCCAGTTTAATATTTTTGGTGTTGGATCCCATAAAACATTATTATCCATGTTAATTTTCAGACTTTGTCACTCCATGTCCCCTTTTTGGGGTTGAATTTTGAAAAACCTGTAACACGTGTTTACTGATCTATCGGAAAACTCATGTGAAGTTTGGAATAAAATAATGCAACTAATCTTGTTCAATATTTGGTAGAAGTTCGAAAAATCCGGTCTTACTTCTTGTCTACATTATAAAAGGAACATCTGTGCAAAATTTCAGCTAGGTACAAGGCGTTGATTAGTCAGTCAGTCAGGAGTTTTCTTTTTATATATTAAAGATATCAGGCGGTATGGATCATACAGTACCCCGGTTTAGTGACAGGCCGCTACACCAAAGGGGTATCGGTATCTAACCCAAAAGCAACTAAAGATTCAGTGATCCAACAAATAATCAGATGTAAGACTCTAAATTATTCAGCATTCCTAGTATAAAAGCATGCTTAGTAATTTTAATATTATGATATGACTTAATTTACAGTTCAAATTAATGATTGAACAGTTTGTTAGCTGTACAAAGGTTATTTGGTAAACCAAAACAAATGCGGTCGTTATCTCAATCTAGTTTCAGTTGGATAAAGTAATAAATCAAATTGAAAAATAGGCTGCTAACGAAATTGCCTATAACAACCACGTTGACTCTGGTTTAACCTTACTAGGCGTAAACTACCACTTGTGGTACTGTTTTACTCTTGTATTCATATATTTCGCTTACTTTGCGATATTTAAATAACTTGCATTCCGTAGCTAAATAGAAGGCGTGGACCTAATTCATCCGTACACTTGTAATCATCAATCTAATAGAAATTTTACTTCGTACAAAATCGGGAGTGGTCTCCCCTTGACTTTCTCGTACACCGGATAAAATTATTACGGACCGGACCTAATATTTAGATGTCATACACGCATGTTAAATTTGGTTGAAATAAGTTTAAGCATACTCCAGTTATCGTGCTAACGCACAGACACACAGACATAGTTCCAAAACCGGTATTTTTGGACTCAGGGAAGTCCAAAACGTGTAAATCCGTCAAAATCTTGAGGTCGAATTTTTTGACGATTACAAGACTTCCTCTATGCTACGTATACGAGAAAGTAATAAAAAGATGTGCTGATTCCATCGCACCGTTTAGTAAGCAGAAGTGGAGACCAAGATCAAGGAGAGCTAAACGAGAGGTAATGTAACCTTAGCACTAAGCACCCTCGCCTTGCTGAACTGCAAAGTGCTTCGTCACGCCTCTTTTGAATGAACCAGGCTTGCGGTATGCTTGTAGAGAATTCCGTGACTTTAATGTTTTTTTTAATATAAATTAAACGCATACAAACGGGAATGATCCACATCCCTACTTAAATTATAACAATAAAAAATTAATTTGAAATCCGCGATATCTATACTAATATTATGAAGAGTTTGTTTGTTTGAACGCGCTAATTTCAGGAACTAGTGGTTGAATTGAAAAAATATTTTTGTGTTGAACAGTCCATTTATCGAGAAAGGCTATAGGCTACATAATACCAGACATTAACGCGAGCGAAGCCGTGGGCGACCAATAGTAGTAAATAATAATAATATATTTCCACGCTCAGACCCACAACAAAGTAAGTATCAATAAGAACTTGTCTTATGGATACTACGAAACGGATATTTTTAATATAAATAATAATTTTACATATTTCTATTAATAAACTTAAATAAATATATAAACAACCATGACTCGCAAAAAGATTCGCGTTCGTCGCACAAAGATTTGCCGCTACCAGGATTCGAACCCGAACCGCTTCGATGTGTAGGCAACTATACTGACCACTCCACCACAACGGAGTATATGAAAATTTTATTATTATTTCTATTATTTTTTTTTATTCGGAGTAAACACTTTAAACTGGGGCGTCTTAGTGGGTCGCAAAATAGAAACGCAATCATTAGATAAATCATCGTAGTTTTCGACAACTATTTCTTTGCATGTAGGTACGCCTATTTATGTACGGTGTTACAACATAATACTATAATACTTGAGATTTGTAGTGATGTGGCATTAATTTTACGCCTCACAAATGTTGGGAAAAGCAGTCGTTTCATAAATTACGTAAAATAACAAGCTCTATTTTTGTTAAGTAGTTGCGATCTGCTAAAGTAATTGTCATGATGAGCCATCAGATTTATGGAGGGGTTGTAAAATTTTATGTTTATGAATGCCTGTAAAAATTGGTTAGATATACCTACACATTAATAGTATTTATTAAGTAGGTCGGTAAAATAAAGAATTTCTCAGATCGCAGGTATTTTCAACCGACTTCAAAAAGGAGGAGGTTATCAATTCGCCTGATTTATTTTTTTATGTTTGTTACCTCATAACTCTTTACTGGATGTATCGATTTTAAAGATTCTTTCGATGTTTGGAAGCTCGTGCTTGTCATTTGGTTCCATTTAAATTTAAATTTGATCGACAAAACTACTCGTCAGTAGTTTTTGAGTTATCCCTAATAATGCCTATATAGTTGACATCGATGATATCGTAATCTTATCACTTGTGCGCCTAAAAGATCTCGAGATAGTTTCCTGAAAAATTATGTACTTAAAACACTAAAAAGCAAAAAGTAAATATTTTTTAAATAAAAAAAAAACCTTCAAAACTAAAAACGGAGAAATAAATATTCTGTTTACAAAAATTTTAAATTTTTTTTGATGTCGGTGCCATCCTCAATATTTGGAATAAACGTTGTCACGTCTATTTGGGACCGACCTCAAAATATTTGAATTTTTATAAACAGAACTTTTATTTCGCCGTTTTTAGTTTTGAATGCGTTTTTTTTTATTTATACGTCCGAGTTGATAGCATAATAGAACCAGGCATCAAATAAACCAGGCATAAAATAAACTAGACAGTTAAAATTATTACGTAAAATTAGTACGGTATACGATCACAATCATAACAATCTGAATTATCGACTAAAAATTGTATAGTAAGACTAGGAAAAATATCCTCCAATAAAGAAATGATGGACGTGGACTGAAGAGACACACACAAAATAGATCGAAATATAAAAACTATATCAGTAGACACAACAAATTTCAGCAGCGTACGCTTGTTAACGTAATACACAGCATCGTAAATGTTGCAACTCATTTGTAACAGCTTACAGGGTTTAGTCCAGTTATAAAACGCCCGCTTGGTTTAAGATAGGCTATAAATATAGGCATAATAGCTGCATTTACCTATTATGTTTCGGAAAATCTATGGTAACAATTGAGCTCAGTGATAGCAACTTTATTTATACATTTATACACTAACCGAAGAGTTGAGTACCTCTGACACTAAGTACTTGTTAATTAATAGTAGGTAAGTAAGGGATGCTCAACTTAATCTCGGAATAAAAACTCACTATAGTTTAATAAAAAGAAATAATGTGTGATTAATATGCAGTGCAGCTTTATAAAACTGTTTTTATATTCAAGGATAATGTCAAGTTCGCGCACAAATTTCAAATAGCAAATACACTGTCAATGCTTTGTTTATATTTGACTTGTGTTAATTTATTTTTATTTTATTTTTAAAGAGTTTAAACCAAAAATTTAGGCCGGCACCACCATTGTGATCAATAGAGATTGCTATAAAATTAAATTCAATAAATATATTTTTCCTGCAACCATGAACTCTGCGAATTGCCAAAATAATGACCATCTTAAATAATACATACATAATGCCAAATGTTAAGTAACAAGTATTGAGGATTTTAAGCAACATGCGAGATTTCAAATCTGCGCAATATGTTAAAACAAGATTACTTTATAATTATAAAGTTTAACATTTGCTTGTACTCAATTCGGTCCATAATTAGAATATTAAATATTAGAAGATAGTTTAGAAATAATTATATTTCAAATAGGATAATGGTCGGTGAATAATTATAAAATTTAGAATGACCTTGCAGGGTTTATGTTAGAAACTACGCTAGGCTTGAAAGCCTACTTTATTAACTATCTATAAATTACCTAATACAAATGTATAACAAAGTCTAACCTAAAGCAATTGAAAATTGATTACACAAAGAGCCTTTTATTTTATCATTACATCAAATCGTCTTCATTTTTAACTTATCCAAATTGTTAAGCTACTGCTGAATAATCTTTTTATGTTCACTTATTATAATCAAAAACGTAATTCGGTAACTTTATTCAATGAAATTAGTTTGTCAGTAACTGCTCTGGGTTATTCTGTGTAATATCTGTCAAATTAATTTATCGTTACTACAATATCGCATAGGATTTCTTGACCATCAATTTCAAATTTAACAACAGGCTCGCTATAAAACGTATTAATAATTTGTTACTGCCTCCTTGTTGATCTCAGTCAATTAATATAAATATATTACTTAACATCAACATGCTATAGGTTCCTACATATTTGTTATGCTACCTTTAAGATTGCTGCGTAGGATGAGCTTAATTATTTTTAATGATATTGATTAATCATGTTATTATCCAAAAGTCACGAAGTTTTTATCCACGTGTTTTACTAATAGTTTTTTCTGTATATTTTGAACATTTGTTTGGAATTTTCCTAATAACTGGTGGCACGTCCGCGTATCGATTAATCATTAAAAAGTCATGGCTGGTATCGAACATATTGATTGATCTGTAATAAGAATTTATAACTATAATTATTAAAATATAATATTTATTAATACTTATTAATGAATATCATTTAAAGTTCTCCACGATTTTCAATTAAAATGGGACCCTGAGAATTGACACAACTAAATCATAATGGACCACTGCATTGTCTTACAAGATAAGTCAAGAACATGTTACCGTTATTGTTTCATTTATTCAATCCAATTTTAACAAAGGACGATTAACTTGAGAATAAACTGAAAATTTTAATTATTTTATAATAAGTAAATCAACAATTCTGAGTAAATTTAAGATAAGCGAACTACGATGAGCTATATTTTTTGACGTAGTAACTTATATGCCCAATTCACAAGATTGAGATACTAAAATTTCGTTGCGTTATAGAATTAATATATATTTTTTTTAATTTTAGTCCCTACTTGTTCACTCATTACACTGCAAATAAAAAGTTATACAAACTTTTTGATATACAAAATGTTCAGTTACAATTCCTTAATCAAAAAATCACGTCACTTTAAAACCGATAAAAACTTACGATTTTCACGTAGCTATTCATTTTGCTGATAAGTTGCTCACTATCACAGTACACAGTTCGTAGCACGTAAGGGCCGAGCGGCGCAGGCGCACGCGTTGTCAGACTGCAGGACGGAAGCGGGCGCAACTGCAACCAAACGGAGGTGGTACTGCACTAATAGATCACATTAAAAAAACTCCGGCATTTGGAAAGTGGATACTAATATATGACGATACGCGCCCTTGGCCGCTGTCCGTTTTAAATTTTTAACATAATTACGTACAGTTTGTGTGATGTTTGCGGTGTGCGCGTGAGTTGGGTTGTAAGCTGCGCGAGCGCGTGTTGTCATTATATAGGACAGTACGACCTTACTTCGCGGGAAGTTTGGCCAGATCACGTAGGCCGCTGCCTGAAGATAGATCCTGTTACATGAAATACCACCCCTATTTTATAAAACAAAAAAAAATATTTTTAATTCGAAGTCTTTGTTGTTGTGATCCCTGTATAATACATAATTATTTTTCTTAACGACTTTTTTTTAATTTACACATTTATAAAATACACAAATCGTTTTGTACGTTTATCCGTTAACCTAGAATGAATTCAGATTAAATTTATGCTAGTTAGGTAATAGTTATGAACAAATTCTATTTTGAAATTTCTAACTTTAAAGAATAGATTGTATGTTTTGCCACCAGCAATTTTTATTTTTATTTATTATTATAAAAATACAAGAATTTATAAACAAATACTAAACAAAATAAAATATATACTCATAATGTAAGACGAAGTTGTAATTCATTTAAAAATTATTAAACATCTGTAATTATCAAATGTAACGTAACCCTGAATGAAACAAAACAGCCAAAAATATTAGTGAAACCAAAAAAAAGACCTGCATTGCTAAGAGATTAACGAAACCATGCAAAAGATATATAAAAAAAAATAATGGTTACTTTCAACTTAACTACTATCTAATATCACTACATAGTATAAAACAAAGTCGCTTCCGCCGTCTGTCTGTCTCTATGTATGCTTAGATCTTTAAAACTACGCAACGGATTTTGATGCGGTTTTTTTTAATAGATAGAGTGATTCTTAAGGAATGTTTATACGTATAATACTTGCATATTTACATAAGTATTGCACCCGTGCAAAGCCGGGCGGGTCGCTAGTATTTTTATATTAGAGGAAAAATAACCCTTTAAGACCTAAATATTTTTAAGAGTAGGCATACAATATGTAACTGTTTTTTTTTTCAATTAGTTAACCTTAATAGAGTGTGGAAACAATGTAAAAACAGGTGTTATTTCATTGTTTCCACACTCAAGTAGACTGTAGATTATTTTCCGAGAAAATACTTTTTTTTGGTTTTTTTTTATAATTTACGTAAAATTTCATTTTAGTACGATAGCTAACAAACAGGATTCTATAAGCTAACAAAGTACTTAATATTATTCTCCTCAATTGACAACATTACATTTTTAATGGTTTTTTTTTTATCATACGGACGGAAAATAGACATTAAAAGACTCAACACGTATTTTTTTTTTTTAATTTTGATTGTATGTAGATTGGATTTGAAGGAATAATTTTATTTTTGCGTTTACAAACGCGTAAATATTAATACTAGAAAAATGCACTGAAAAAAATCGACTTGCCTCAGGCGGGATTCGAACCCGCATCTTCCACAATCCGGGCGGATTGTCGATTTTTTTCAGTGAATTTTTCTAATATGTATTTTAATTTCAAAACTCACTCATTCTAAAACGACGTAACTGCAACTGTAGGATTTTTGGGGTGAATGCCATGGGCTCTACAACTTAAAAAAAAAAGTTGGATGGCAAAGACATTTTCTGTTAATAATCCTGCGCTTTCCATTTTAGTACGTTTAGCTTTTTAACGTGAATATCTCATAATTTAGAAAAAAAAATACCGTGTTTTAGACGAAAAAGCTCCAAATGGTGTCGTAATTATCATAACTTGTTTTTTACTTTCTCGTATACGTAGTATAGAGGAAGTCTTGTAATCTTCAAAGGAGTCAGGAAAGTACAAACCAAAATTGTGATTTAGTTTTTTATGTGCCAATTGCACGTAAATTATTTATTGTGTCACGGAGTAACTGCGCTGCGCCAATATGTATTTTAAAAGTATAGCAATTTGATCTCATTTTAAGTGAACTATCATGTAAGTGTTATATGTAAGTTCTTATGAGAAAATAAATTTCTTTAAACCTAAGGTTTCTATCAACTTTTGAGTCGTCGATCACGAAAGTTAAGCAATCAAGTGCGCGGTCGGTACTCGGATTGGTGACCAAAATTTAGCAGGCATGTATGACATATAAATATAAGGTTTCTTTCAACTTTTGCTTCGTTTCTGGTATACGAGAAAGTCAAGGGGAGACCACTCCCGATTTTTTTAAATGTTATCAATTTTGCACGTCAGGTCTGAAAGGGTTTCAATAAATGTCACACTCACAATAGCCATACATAAATAAACGGCATTACCGTTAGCATTGAAAGAAATCACTTTTCCGCTACCTCAGTCCGCTACGATGGAATATGGACCTGGCTTTCTTCTTCTTCTTCCTGCTATAATTCTATATTCCTATATATGTTGTGGCTTCCTCGCCACCGCGAGAGTGGCCCTTTGGTGCTATGATCTGAGGTTCAGAAACATCATCAGTCATCTTCAAAGACTGACATCTCTTACGGATACGGTCACGAATAGCACTATTTCTTTTGACCCACGAGATGAAAAGGAATAGTCCTATTCGTGGCCGGTAAATATGGACATGCTGCTTAGGATAGTACAACGAGGACCTTCTGTATACAAATGGAGAAAACGGTTTTCCTACCCCTATTTCTCATCCGATCTTTATGATATTTTATAATGTTTTTGATCATCATCATCATTTCAGCCGAGAGACGGCTACTGTTGAGCATAGGCTTCCCCCTAGGATCTCCAAACTGGTCGGTCCTGTACTGCCCACATCCAGCGGCTTCCGCGAACGATGTTTTTGATATAGTATAAAATTATATCCGTACGTGTTCCTTTTTTCATTTTTTTTCAATGCATGTCGAATTCTGAATAAAGGCAAACGTACAGACATGGGTTTTTCTCGGCTGAGAAATAATAGTTGTAAAACGTTTTCTTATTTTGTATGGAGAGGTGCTCATTGTATCTCCTAACTCTGCTTCCAAACTCTGTTTAATAAGCTTAGGGATCTATTGGCGTGTGCGCTGGCTAGTCAGTGTATGAGCATTTCCCTCGACCCCTAGGTATTATTGGCTAGAATGGGAATATCCCCAAAGCTCATAGTTACCTATCCCCTCATGCGCTTAAGGAAGTTACTTAGGGTATGCTGAAGCAATTAACCAAGTCACTCCAGACACTCCGGTTACAGGGTAAATCCCAATATAATACCTATCCGAGAGTGGCTATGAAAAACATCCAATTAATTGACTAAAGAATTTTGCGATGGCTTGCATTTTAAAGTTGATTCACAGTAAACAGTTTTATCTTTGATATTTGAACAATCGATATATAGTACCTATATTAATTGGTAATTTTATGAGGCTATAGTTTTGATTGCTTTCCAGTTAACGACGTTAATAATCTTAGTAATGATTATAATTTTGATGAAACTTTTTTGGTACAAAGTCGTGTTATTTAATTAAACGAATATTTTCGAGGTGCTATTAATCTAACAGGTTAGGTTACACATAAGAAAATTCTAATTTTAAGGTGATATTATTATTTCAAAACTTGAAAATAATAAAATTTAAAGTCATAATAAAATAAATAAATGTTCCAATATACTAAGTCTCGTAAATAATTTTAGAAAGTAATTAGTCATACCGCATTTTTTTTCAGAAAGATTTCACAACTGGGCATCAAATAAAACATGTGGGGTAGATCAATCGTAACACCCAAAATATGTGTCCTACGCTCGAGATTTTTTTTATGTTAAGAGATTGGCAGACAAGTGTTCTCTCTGCCACCGTAGTCTATAGACGCTTGCAACATTCAAGTGACATTCGCGCGCTGTCAACCCTAATACCTTTCCTTACGCCGTGGAGTTCTGGCAACCTTACTCGCATTTAAAGTTGGTACCTAATATTTCATCACACCAAAAACTACCTATCTCTTAGTAAACAATTATTATATTATTTTTCTCTATGCTAAACAACATGTGATCTGATCAATTGGTCAGCCGGCTATCATTAATAGGAATATTTGTTTTAATTACTTTATACCTACTTTGTTGCAAGGGTAATTATAACAATAAAACATTTATCTACATTTATCGCAACGCTCTTAAAAGGTTTAATTGTTTGTGAAAGTATCAATGAATCAATAATGAGTGACTCATATAAATAAGCCTGAAGGGGTATGTTTTATACTATTGAACATTTTGATATATCTCTGGACAGTATACATCTATTTAATGATATAGTTGGAGTTGACTAACTACTAGTTCGCTCTGAACACGAGGCGATTACCTGAGCAGTACGAAATTGAATCTTGTTGGTAGGTGATACGGCTGTGCCAACGAAGCGGAAACAACTTCAGAGCAAACTAGAAGATTGGCGCGAGCTGTACGAGCTGCCTGCTGGCGAGCAGTCACCGTAGCGAAGAATATATCTTTTTTTCCTAAATTCGGCGAGGACTAGCCTCCAAGTAAGTCCTATTAAGGCCTTACATGTACTCCTTTGGCTGGGTACTATCTAAAAATTATAAGATATTCCCAGCTTGGATTGCTTTGATATCGCCTGGGTCGAGAATGTGTCTCCCCAAGTGTCGGTTTCTTTTGTGAATGTTAACTTCACAAGAACATAGGAGGTGTATTGGTGTTTCGCGCTTTGGTAAACAGAAGTTCACAGAATCTGCAAGCATCACTATCTTTAAGTCTCATGTTGTAGAGACGTCTGAAGCCTTCACTGGCCAGTCAGAGCCCTAATCAACACGCTCGGGTTAGAAATTTTCAGGATACTTTCCTGAAAATTTCTATACTTAAAACACTAAATAACAAAAAACAACCGCCTTTAAAACTACGGACGAATAAAAATTTTGTTTAAAGAATTTATATGTTTTCTTGAAGTCGGTTCGAGCCTTGATATTTGGACTAAACGTTGTCACTTGTATTTGAGACTTTCTTTATGTATAAGTACTTACTCACCAGTGTTCGTGTGAACGCGCAATTGCTTTCCCCATTTATAGAAAATTGGTATATAAGTAGATAGATAAGGCTCAGTGGCGATACCTCTAAGTTGACGAGGTTGGCGTCACCAAACCAAACAGGCGTGGCCATTCATTGGCACCAATTAGTTTCATTGAAGCAATTTCATAATTTCATTATTTTTATTAAAAAAACTACCAAAATTTAGCCTGGAGCCAACCCAGAATTACATGCTAGAAACCACAGCTGACAAGGCTGTGGAGACGGTTGTACCACGTAGTACGGTACTTCACACCAGGGTAACTTGTACTAGGCTAGTCACATAATCCCTGTGACGTTTTGGTGAAATGGCATACGTTAAGTACACCGATCTCAAAATACCCCCTAGGAGGATACCGGTGGTTTTTAGTGGGTATGGACCGATGTTGGTCAGAGCGTGAGGCCACATACACATGCCGTACGCCTAGCCAGCGTGTAGTATGGTCCGTCAATCGATTTTCCATCGTCATAAAAAAAGCTAACTACATAATAACAAGTCTCGTAGTCGTCATCTTTTTACTTTGTCGTATACGTAATATAGAGAATGTCTTGTTTTGGACCTCCCTGAGTCCCAAAATACCGTTTTTACTTTCTCGTACGTAGTATAAAGTCTTGTAATCGTAAAAAAAATCAACCTCGAGATTTTGACAGATTTACACGTTTTGGACCTCCTTGAGTCCAAAAATATTTTTTGTGGAATTATGTCTGTGTGTGAGTCTGTGTGGAGATAACTCGAGCATACTGTAACTTATTGCAACCTAATTTAACATACGTGTATGACATCAAAATATAAGGTTTCTATCAAATTTTGAGCCGTTGATCACGAAAGTTAAGCAACCTTGTCGGTACTCGGATGGGTAACTAAACTTTTATTATGCATGTATGACATCAAAATATAAGGTTTCTATCAACCTTTGAGTCGTTTCTGGTGTACGAGAAAGTCAAGGGGAGACCACTCCCAATTTTCTGTACTAGAAACTCTTTTGTTTCTTTTTTATTTCAAATGGTGATTAGTTTTTAAATAAAATTGTGTACTAATGACGGTCGATATGCAAATATTTTGAAAAAAAAATAGTTTTCCTTTGATTTTTTGGAATGAGGTCTGCGTGTGTGTGTCTGTGCGTTAGCACGATTACTCTAGTATGCTTTAACTTATTGCAACCAAATTTAACATGCATGTGTGACATCAAAGTTTCTGTCAACTTTTGAGTCGTTTCCGGTATACGAGAAAGTCAAGGGGAGACTACTCCCGATTTTTTTAATGTTAATTGGTTGTTTGACAAGCACACGGTCAAATCAACATATATAACTATAAATCGCGAGCAACTGCTGGTGTTACATGTTTGACTATGCCATAATAGGGATTTCTTCATCATCGTCATCATCATCACATCAGCCAAGAGACGCCCACTGTTGTAGGTACATAGATACCTACTTACTACACTTTACTGTAAAATATTTTTTAAAAGTCCACTACGAACAGGAGACATCTCAGTAAGTAATGTAAATGTCATAACTGGATAGTCTATTTTGTACAAACTTGACTAACTGTTGAAAAATCCTCAGTCAAAATCCAACTATTAAAAAAATTTAAAGTGTCGTTACACTGTGGTTCATGGCAGTTTATTCGTGTATCACACCAAATAAACTCCATTACAATCTACTTTTACAACTGCCCTTGTGCTTTGAAATATTAAAAAAAATAACTCAAAATAATCTGGACCAAAGGATTTGCGTTTCACTAGGTAATCTGGGAAAGCAAAAATAGGAACTACTACATAGAGGTTAAAGTCTTTTGAGGGTGTAAGCGATGTGCTGGCACTTGTACTTCCGCGTTTGTCTGGGCACGAAGGTGAATGCCCTGAGGCTTGTGGCCCAGCAATGTCAGTGAATGGAAACCAAAGCTCTTTACGTGGTTTTTTTAGAAGTACTCAAGTTACCCACAGCCCATAAATCACACGTACATTAATTCTTATCATAAAACTATATAAGAAAAGCTCCGAGCAAAATTGCTCTGAGTATGACAAACTTCAAGACACGGTCACCGACCAAAAAAAAAGATAAGCAGAATTTTCTCTTCTGAACATATTTATATTTAGGAACAGTAATTCGGCATCCTCGTGAGGCTAGGAAGGTGAGGAACCCGCGCCCTCGCTCGAATACTTTTATTAGGGCACAACCGGGTAAACGCAAAACCGATGATGATGTAATTAGGACACAAAAAAATATGAACGCTCAATGGACGGCCAAGCGATAACGCTTCGCGCTTAGTATTCAATTTGGACATTTTCTAGTGTAATTTCGTTATTATATGTATCATAATAATTTTCTTCAAACATTTGTAAGAAATCTAAAATTAATATATTACAACTTTTAACAAGTCATTTGGTTGAAAGCTTATCATACATTATTACATTTTTTTTTGCTTTTTAATGCGTTTGATTCGTCACGAAGCGGTGCAACAAAAAATTAAACGACTATTATTATATTAGAGTCCAATTTCATCAAACAAAAAAAGTTTTTTGTTTTATTGCTAATCAAATAAGAATAAACTACATTGCGATGACAGATAAGTTCGCACAGCGCCAAATACATATACCTATGACAACTACCAAAAATCTAAACTAAAATGTGTAAATCTGTGATTACTTGCCTGAAGAAGAAAGAAATTTAATAACTATCATTATTACGTAATTACTCAGCATAACAATTACTATAAAGACGTTATATAATCGTTAAACGACTCTTATATAAAAACCATTAATACTACGGAACATTGAACTTGAGTCTCGGTTGATATTGACCTAATTGTCGTGCCATGGTTCAATGGACGAGCCTCTGTTGATGCTCCATTGAACTGTATTACAATAACACTTGCATTTACCTTATCGGTTGCTTACAAAGCAGTCTGGGGAAATTACAGTACCTACCTACACTTAACAAAGTCCTTTTTTACTAAAACATTTTGTGTTTTACGCTTATACATAAAATAATTGATTGTTGCTGTTTACGGCAAATTACCTTTACATCGTCACCGGGTTAAGAGTAAGGCGACGATAACCTTGATAGGTCCTCGTGGCTTCGCCTACGTCAAACTTTCCCAATTAAAGTCAACGGAAATCGCTATATCACCGGCATTCTATTGAGTTCGGATAGGATATGGACGACGATCCTAAGGCACCTCTAAACGCCCAGACTTCAGCTCAGGTGCACCATAACCTTATTTTTTGTTGACGGGGAGGTCAAATGCAATTACGCATCGTCCCTACGGGGTGGTGCCAACCGCAGGGGATATGTGCGACTCGCGGTAAAGACGTTCCCTCCATACCCACTAAACATCCTCCCGGCCTGACCTTGAGCACTATTACGGGACGGCTCGGGATCTGCGCACGTGAGCGCAACTACACCGAGACCGTCCCAAGAGGTGCACCATGACCTAGAGGCGCAAATTTGGCACCACATGGAATACTGCTCTCATCTGTGGGCGGCCCACTATCAGCTTCTTCCTTTAGACCACATACAGAGGAGAGCGGCTCGAATCGTTGACGAATCAGCGCTTTCTGATTGGATAGCTAGACAATTTGGCATTGCGTAAGAGATGTGGCATCACTCTGCATCTTCTATCGCTTGAATTACGGACTTGATCCGAGGAGTTGTTCGGATTTATGCCTCGCGCTGCGTTCCGCATCGTTGCTGGCGTCATCCAATCCATCCCCGCAGTCTGGATGCTTGGTTGTCCACAAGCATGCGTTTTTCTTGCCGCGAACCACAAGACTGTAGAACCAACTGTCGTTTGCGGTATTATTCCTGACCCGATACGACCTTGAAATCTTAAAAAAGAGCGTATTCCTTCCTTAAACGCCGGCAACGCATTTGTGATTCCTCTGGTGTTGCAAATTTCCATGGGCGACGGTAATTACTTACCCCATTATGAAAAAGGCAGACGGAGTATTGAGAAGAAAATTATACCCACACAACCAGTTCTAATGTCTCACTAAGATCGCGCATCAATAACCTTTTTATAAAGCAATTTTGTTCTCTAGACAAAAGATGTAACAGATTTTCTATGCTAAATGTTCTTTTACGAATTCGAAATGTGTGTCGATGGAAAATCTAGTTTACGGACCGTAGCGCACTGTGGGCTAGACCGTACGGCGTGTATGGGACTCGCCCTCGGGAAAACCTGATACTAAAAACTATCGTAACTCACTACCTGGGCCATCCGGGTAGACTCCAGGATGTCTTCAGAGACGTCAAGGCGCTAAGAGACTTCCTGGAAGAGTTGGGCTGGCTGGAGTGACCGGCCTCTCACCCTCCGATGCAAAACAGGCGCATAGTCGTCGAGTTGCGGAGACAGCCCGTACGACGAAGAAGAAGAACTACCGTGACCTCAATCACAGATTTACGCCGTTCGGCGTAAAGTGTACACCTCCTCTGCGGAACTTCTCCGGGCCGCCTGACCCACAGTAGGCCGGTCTACGCCTAAGAAGGATTACTCTAGAGTACTAGGGCAATCCCCAGACGTAGAAGGAGCCACTCCATGTCCAAGTCACATCTTAGGGCTGGAGAAGGCTAGCTGCTGGCTTCTACTGCCCGTTCTCTCTACGGTCTCTCTCTGCGAGATTACCGTCTCTCAGAAAACATTTTTTTTATATGAGCTTAGAAGTTAGGCGGTAATTTCTATTCGCTTAGAGGTTTAAGTAGAAAGAAAGCGGCAGACCACAGGGTGCCTCGTAGGATTCGAACCTCGGCGTGAACGTGATCACTCATCCCCTATTTTACCCCCTTAGGGATTGAATTTCCAAAAATCTTAAAATACATCTTTTTTAATTTGTAACTGAAAGGCCATGTACAAATTTTTATGGATTTTACTTAAAAATCACGGATTTCCGTACTAACTTTTCACCCCGTTTTCACCAATTTAGAGGGTGAATTTCCAAAAATCCTTTCTTAGTGCACCCCTGCCCTCATAAGGAACCTACGTACCAAATTTGGAATCTCTAGACCCAGTGGTATGAGGGCTGTGCGTTGATATGTCAGTCAGTCAGTCAGTCAGTATTCATTTTTATAAATATAGATAGATAGATAGATTAGGGGCCTGTTTTACAAGTTCCAAGAAAGGTGCCATTACCGTTTATATCACAGATAGTCCATACAAAACTGCCAATTTAACTGCCACATATCTCTTAATCAAAATAGCAAATAAATACTTTGACTTTTATTTTGACTTTGACTTTGACTTTGAATCCCTGTGAAACCAACGGCAATAAGACTTTTAATTTATGGTCCTTTAATTTATGGTATTTTTACAGTTAATTCCACTATTAACATTTGCACTGTCGTTAGATATATTGTGTCATTGCCATTATTATCTACGTTTCCGCTTAAGAATATAATTGACATCTTTACTTGACACAAATCGCACTATGTCGCAGTCGCTTATAATTTATATTAGTAAGAACTAGATAGTAGTTGCGGAAGACAACGATTAATGGAAGTATTATTTTTCTTTCTAATAATAAAAATATAGCAACATTCAGTAAATACATATTTCCACTAGAAGTACTCACATATAATATGCCTACTCGCCATACATTTATCACGACTCGCAACCTATAATAGATCGCTAATTAAAGATTGTTCGATGTTCAGGAGTGATAATTATTATTTCAAATTGGCATAATATTTTTATAACCATACGGTTGGGTTGTCATAATAATAAATCAGTTTTAAAATCATACGATATCGTGTAAATAATATAATTTCATAATTGGTTCCTATTATTAACATAATCCTAAACTTATTAAATAATAGTGATGTAATATCTACTACTAGGTGTTTTTATCATTCCGTAATATTAGTTTTTATTTTTTGTACTTAACTCGTTTTAAGATGTGAAAAACTAGAAATTAGGACACAAATAAATAATATACATTTTAAGAATTATATACGATAAAATACTTATAAAAAATAAATAAATCCGCTAATAATGTTCTCTTAGATTTGCGCGAGCACTACACATTAAAAATAAAACAAATTTTACGGATTTAACTCGCGTGCAATTAGATTTTACATGTTGTTATTATTGCCCGACGTTTCGTAACACTTTGCAGCGTCCGTAGTCACGGGATGACTAAAGGTGTAGGTTGTCATATTTTATGAAATAGTTAAATCTTCCGTCACTTTAATTATTAATTTGGAATAAGAACAACGTGTAATATCTAATTACGCGCGAGTTGAATCCGTAAAAGTTGTTTTATTTATAAAATCCGTTAATGTTCATTTAATGGGCTCGTCACCCTCCTAGTGGTAGCCATCAACCACCTTCGTTTGCACGGTACTAAACTAAAGGACGTCACGCGACAGCCTGCGGGGGCTGTGGTCGGAGGCCCGTTTGCGCGGTGATGGCGCAGAGCATAGCTATAGGAAACTGTAGATCGGCAATGTAAAAGAGAAAGAGCATACTAATGCGTATATTAGAGCGAGATAGATAGACAAGACCATTTCACGTACACGCAGGGGGCCTAAGGAGGCCTGTCAGTCACGTAGAAAAGACAGCACCTGTCAGACTGCAGTACTATTTTTATGCACACATGCGCATTACGCACACATTTTTTTAGGATAGTCGATTCATTGCCGATTTATAAACGTCAGTAACTTAGACAAAGTCAGTAATAATAAATCTATGGCGCCTATCAAATACACTCATCAAAAGTGTCTAGGAATCAAGTACATGTTGTCTATAGCACTATTACACACTAATATCTATTTTATTTTTTATAAAAGTTTTAAACAAAATCTTAATTTAAACAGTGAAATAAAAAAAAAACCGGCCAAGTGCAAGTCGGACTCGCACACCGAGGGTTCCTCGGTATAAACTGCTGTATCTTTTGATCGCGTTAACTTAGAAGTTTGATTTTTTCACTGCTTAAAGGGACAATAGACCTAGGTATTTGGTATAAATTTCAATTTGATACCTTTATTCGTTCGTGAGAAATAAGGTAGTAAGTTTCATTTTATTAAAATATTTTTATTATATTATATAACTAAAAAAATGTGATTTTCGCAATTTTTCCTATATTTGCATTATATGACAATGCTTCATGCCAAATTTCAAGATTCTGAGTTTACGGGAAGTATCCTGTAGGTTTTGATTCCTTTGCGAGTGTCGTAAATTTGTTGAAAATATCGACATAATCGGCTGTATCTTTTGATTAGCTTGGCTTAGAAGTTTGATATTTTCACAGCTTAAACGGACAATAGACCTGAGTATTTCATGTGAATTTCAGCTTGATACGTCCACGCGTTCTTGAGATAAAGGGTCTTGACAGACAGACAGACAGACAGACAGACGGACAACAAAGTGATCCTATAAGGGTTCCGTTTTTTCCTTTTGAGGTACGGAACCCTAAAAAGAATTATTAATTTCACTGTCACAGTCAAAAAAAGTTAAAATAGTAGGTAATCCTCGATCGCGGCGATACTCTAAAACGTACTCGACACTGACACTTTGATGAGTTTACTCTTACAAAACTTAAAATTTATTTTATTTGACAAATGTGAGTACCTAGATACATTGTACTTTACTAGCTGGTGTAGTCCCGGTCACGTGTAAGACTACTCCTCTACTCCTCTTTTTATCAAAAGCCATTTGAGGGAATTTTTTAACACCCGCAGTGCAAATCATCGCACCAGGGCGTGACCAGGGTCTCTAAGAACATTTATTTCTATGTAAATAATCAAACTAAAACAATTATTGCTATCGGCATCATTCGTTCGTCACGTAATAACTTACGTGTCAATAGGTTTCAGGTTATTGCATTCGTGATCAATTAGAAATCTCGTGAATGTAAAATTACGAGACACCAAAGTGGGTCTAACAATTAAAGTTTAAAGGCATGGTTTTATGGTAAAGTATACTTTTTGCGATATACCTAATAACAGCCTGATAACAATTCTTTGAAAGACTAATTGTAGTCCGATAACGATGACGAGCTCGGTGATTATTGGACACCAATATTATAATGCTCCACGCAAAGCCATTCTAATTGGGGTCGCTCGAAGATGCGTGTGTCACTAGGAATTTTGTATGATCTTCAGCTCCTCTCTCCTTGGCAGCAGCAACAACCGATACCAATAGCTTCACACCCTGGGACATGTTCGGCAACGAGGCGTACGTATTACGCCGATCCCATAACGCCCCCAGAAGGACTTAGGAGGGTACCGGTGGTTTTTAGTGGAGCCGCCTTTGTTCCGCGACGGGTGAGCCCCACACGCCTAGCCAGCTTGCGGTACAGTCAATGGAATTTCTATCGTCATTCCTGACTTCCCGGCGAAAGCCAAAGCTTCGCAATCCGGGTCGCTGTCGTAGTGTGCCTTGGCAGGATGCCCGGAGAGGATATTTAGTGGGTGGTGTAGTGAACACCTTTACCTTTCAGTCCCACATATCCCTGCAGTTGCATCGTACTTGCAAGTATGATTCGTAAATGCATCTCACCTCTCCATAAGAAAAGGGGCTTGATGGTAACATCACACGCGCGGTGGTTTCGAATTAATTTGCAATACGGATTTACAGCATCGAATACGTAACCGAATAGCTCCTACTTTTTTTTCTTATATAGTTGGTCCATCTCCTACCCTTGCTTGTTGGCTCACTAGGTGGTAGACTCAAATGTAGGGTCGTCTGGGTAAATATCTTTCTTATTTCTGCCGTGAAGCAGTTCGCTGTGTTTCGGATTGAAACGTAGCCAGTGTAATTACTGGGCATGGAAGGCATATCATCTTAGTCCCCAGGATAACAACGCACTTGCAGTGTTAAGTTATTTACCATTAATATTGCAAGTGTCTATAGGCGACGGTTGCCACTTAACACCTAGTGGTAGCAGGCTTGTTTGGGTTATTCCCTGAGTACCCCGATCCCCGAGGCCCCCGTCGCGGAGCTACCCGACTTATTTTTAATTGTGTTTTTAAAAATAAGTCGGGTAGCTCCAGGACGGGGCCCGCTTGTTTGCCATCCCGTAGTATAAAAAAGGGTTACTTAGCCAAGTAGTTCTTTAGTGGTTACCCATAGTATGGGCCAATAGTTCTTTAATGCGATAGGCTGACAACCTGTCACTATTCTGGGACATTACATGGCATATACTGTCATATGTGGCTCTGGTAAGTTATGTGTTACCAAAGGCTCTGCGTCCCTGTTAAGATTATGCGCGTGATTGAATGTAGGAAATATGTACTACATAACTAGAAGCGTAAACGTTAGGAATGCATAAGGTAAGATAAACCCAAAAAGCCTTCACCTTGCTCTCAGCTCAAATCTGCCAATCAAGCGTGTCGTCATAAAAAATCGGTTATTACTTAACTACCGAATAAATGAGGTCAAGTTTGAATAGCCGCCAACAATTGCCGGTTATTTTGCCGGACACAATGGATCTCGAGAGAATATAATTATGCTTATATTGAACAGTAATCACATAGGGCCTTTTTACTTTCTCGTACGTAGTGGTATAGAGGTAGTCTTGTAGTCGTCAAAAAATTCGACCTCGAGATTTTGACGGATTTACACGTTTTGGACCTCCCTGAGTTCAAAAATACCATTTTTGGAATTATGTCTGTGTGTGTGACTGTGTGTCTGTGATAACTCGAGCATGCTTTAACTTATTGCAACCAAATTTAACATGCGTGTATGACATCAAAATGTATTCTATCAACTTTTGAGCCGTCGATCACGAAAGTTAAGCAACCAAGTGCGCGGTCGCTGCTCGGATGGGTGACCAAAATTTTACATGCATGTATGACATCAAAATATAAGGTTTCTATCAACCTTTGAGTCGTTTCCGGTATACGAGAAAGTCAAGGGGAGACCACTCCCGATTTTTATTATTCAGATACAAACTTTTAATATTATAATTTGAAACTGCAAATTTTGAATACCTACCTATACTGGAATCGGAATGGCAATAAATGAATGAATGAATATGAATGAATACCATTTGAACCGGAGAGCTAGTTGGAGAGGGGTATTTTTGGTGAAATGAAACAGCGAACTTACACAACTATTAATGCAAGCAAAAAATATTAATCAAACGGCGATTTATTACTCTTGGGTTAATAGTTTTAACCGACTTTAAAAAAGGGAGGAGGTTCTCAATTTGTTATCCTCTTTTTGTTATGTAAGTAAGTATATTCCCCGATTAAGTACTGAAAGACGCCTGGCCCTTTCAAATGATCCCATGCAAAATTATTATGAATCAGTTGAGTAGATTTTTAGAATCGTGAAAATACGCAGCCGCAACATGATTTTTTCACTTTTCCAGTTTAATGCATCGATATCTTCGAAAGATTCCAATTTCGATGATTACAAAAAGATGAAAATCTCTACGTAGTTTTCTGAAAGTTTTACAGTGCATAATACAAAACTTGAAGTTTTGTATTATGCTGAAAAATAACAGGCAAAATTATGATTTATTTTCGTTGGATCCCTTGGACTTTTGAATCCCAGTTTAATATTTTTGGCGTTGGATAACAAAACATAATTGTGTATATTGTTGGATCTCACTCAAATAGTTTTTGGAATTCAACGACAATGAAACGTATTTCTCTTCGATTTTTAAAATGTTGGATCCCAAAAGCTTATAAAACTTTGAATACGGGTGTACTTTTGACAACAATCTTAACTTTAATCATTGACAACTTTGAGTTGTGAACCGATTTTTATAACTATCCAACTCTATTTAATACATAATAATATCTATTTAATAAAAATAATGTATAATATTATACATTATTTTCATATAGGTAACTTGAAACACTAAAAAAGAAAAAAATATTTTTAAACTAAATTTTTTTTTTCAGAATATCAAAAACACCTTAAGGTCTAACGCTATAAAATTTTCTGGAAACCATTTCGAGAATTTTATCTTTTAAACCTACAAAAAAAGAATCATTGAAATTCGTTAACAACATTCGAAGATATGAATTGGAACAGTTGGAAAAAAATCACATTGGGACTGTGTATTTTCACGATTCTAAAAAAACTACTGTACAGATTCATGAGAAATGTTATGGGACCAAATGGCAACTATTCCACATCGAACAAAAAAAGAATCATTTAAATCGGATCCGAAATCTCGGCGTAATCGGTGTACGTACTACATACATACATAAAAATAAAAAAACATACCAACCGAATTAAGAACCTCCTCCTTTTTGAAGTCGGTTAAAAATATCAACATCATCATATACTGTTCTCTTAGATTTGCGCGAGCACTACACATTATAAATAAAACAACTTTTACGGATTTAACTCGCGTGTAATTAGATTTTACATGATGATATTATTGCCCGACGTTTCGTAACACTTTTCAGCGTTCGTGGTCACGGAATGACTGCATGTGACCACGAACGCTGAAAAGTGTTACGAAACGTCGGGCAATAATATCATCATGTAAAATCTAATTACACGCGAGTTAAATCCGTAAAAGTTGTTTTATTTATAATCATCATATACTTTATTATAGGCTGTTAAAATAAGAAAATAATTTCAATTGCTAATTTTATATTTCAATATATTAATTCAGTTTAAAAAAAGATTTGACGCGTATTGTAAATATCTGGATATTTCGTTACCATGATGACGCCGGTGACCGAGATTCAAGATTAGTTTTATTTGAACCAATATTCAAATTTTTGATGCACGAGATATTCAATGTCGATTGGATATTAGTCAACCGATAATAAGCGGGTAGCCAAATCTAAAAACCAACACAATTACTATTAACTACCTATATATTTGCTGTTCGATCACCAGTTTAGTTTAATTGGAGCCGAGTCTTTGGCAGTGGTAAATAACTTTTGTAACCATTACGGCCTTATTATTAAGGCCGTATCAATGCCCACATTGCGTCATATTATAAAGTATTTCACTCTAATTCATATCGGTCTATTGTACATAAAAGTATGTAAGGAATATCTGAAAATGGAAATCTAGTTACCTGTTTTACAACTTTGAATTTATTATAACACCATAATCACTTTCAACTAACATAGGTGTAAGATTTGGGAAACTGCTAGTTTGTTGCTAATAAATAAAGTACCATAAATATCTGTATGTATTTGAACAATATCTGCGTTAAATGGAAAATCATGCATCATTATTGCACAACTGTATTTTATTTGGAATATAAAGGCCTTATTCACAATACAAATACATATTATAATTTCTATACGCTAATTACAAGCTTCTACATATAGCAAACTATAAGTATAAAAATAATAAAATAAACATAATATAGGTACCTAGTAAGCGTTAACATTGTGATATAAAGATATGAAGTTCCAACACAAATGTATCGCATCAATCTACGAATTTTCATAAGAAAGACATTAACGCTTTGCAAAAAAAATTAGGAAATATGTATCATTGAACTAAGATGTCACTAATGGACTGAGGAAAAAGATCTTGGAATTAATTGCCAATAAAATCCTTCAAATATTAATTAATTGGTTTCAAACCTCTTTTTGTTTACACGTGTTGCTTACAACCTTCTGTTATTCAAGAGACATTGAATGCGTTTGAATCATATTCGGAAGTGATTTTATCGAAGTCACTATTTATCAGCGATAGTGTAAACATATTATCTAATTAAGTATGTTTAGGAACTGCTTAGAAAATAAACATATCAATAAAGAATATAATTCTAGATCTACGTAAATAAATATTGAAACTTATCTATGTATTTATAGGGACGGGATTACAGAAACTTGCAGAAGATAATGTTATTTCCGCTTCCTTTAGGCTTCAGACCTCAGGAAGGTAATAAAGACCTATTAGAATACGCCATGCAAGGCTATCGTAGATAGCAAATCAGCATGTGGAGTATTTTTGTTAATTTGTTAAGAAACAACGACACAATGGCCAAAGTCTTGCTGTATCTATTTGTATACTAACTTCCTTTTTTCAAGCTCAACAAATTAGGTATCTGTTCCAAATCATTAAGAGCTCGTTCTTTGACTACTAAACAAACCTATCTAGAAATAATATGCTATTATTCTTATTCTTATTCTTAAATAAGGGGCTGAGACCGTATCTCAGAGCACTTCGACCCTATAGGATCTTTTGTGCTTCCCCTTTCCTTATCACCCATCCCCGCCAACATCGAAAACATTTTGTATGGGTTTCACGATATTGGCGGGAGTAAGGTCTATAAGGTCCTCTGGTTTAGGGTAAGCTAAGCCTAGGACCCTTAGTCGCCTGTTGGCTAGTGCATCGCAGTCACATAGTATGTGCTCCATGCTTTCTTCCTCCTCACCACACATTCTACAGATGGGGTCATCAGCTTTGCCTATTGTGCACAGGTGTTTTCTAGTGGCAAAGTGGCCAGTGAGAGCACCTATGAGGCAGCGGATTTGGGTTCTGCTGATTCTTCCCATTCTTTTGAGGTAGCCTATGTGTGAGGAGCCTAAGAATTTCTTTGAGTGTGTCAGTCGGGGAGTGGACAACCATTCCCTGAGGTGTCTTTTTTGACAATACTCCTTTAGTGCCATTTTTATAGTGCTTCTAGATAATCCTACAAAAGGCTCGGGCCCATTGATGTTTTGAGCCGATCCTTTCCTTGCTAGTTTGTCAGCATTTTCGTTGCCTTCAATCCCTACATGTCCCGGTACCCATACTAGTTTGACTAGGTTGTGTTTGCCTAGATTGTTTAGTGAGTGTATCGCATTCAAAACAAGTTTTGAAGTGACTTTGTAGGTAGTTAAAGCTTTAAGTGCCGCTTGGCTGTCACTAAGAATGTAAATGGTCATTCCTTTGGTGCCCATTTCTAGGTTCTTCTGAGCACAGGCAATTATTGCATATGTCTCAGCCTGAAACACCGTTGCATATTTACCCATGCTTTGTTGGTACTCATACCCGTTGGCGTAAATACCTGCCCCTGTACCTGACTCCATCTTTGACCCGTCAGTGTACCATATAAGACTGTTTTCCTTAGGGGTTTTGAGTCCTCGCTTCCATTCCTCCCGCGTGGGTATATGGATGCTGAATGATCTCCTAGATACAAACGATGGTTGGTTTACATCACTTGTCATTGCTGTGACGATATCTAGGTTTAGATCCTTTTCAAATTTGGTGTGTCGTGTCCTCGGCTGTGAGTCCTTCCATGTTCCACATACCTGTAGCCTATGGAGAGTGTCTCTTGCTTGGGATTCGATGACTATGTGCAGCGAATAATATGCTAACTAATGTTATCTTTATTGCCTAAGTTATAATATATTTAATATAACCCTACTAGGGACTAGCAAAGGTAAGAATTAAGAAAATAATAATTTAAAATCTTAAAATACAATTAAAAAGAAACAAAAAAAAATCAATTACAATTATTGAATAGACAGACATATTCTTGACAAATTGACAATACAAAAAAAAATTTAGCTCGGCTTATGCTTTGCGCTAGAAACAAACCGCTGAATTTCAGCATTTACCTCTGGAGCGATAAGCAACGACTCGGCTGAACTTGACAATGATCAATATTATCTAAATTATAAAATGTAATGCCAAGACATAATCTAGAAGTAGTTCTGGCACTTCTTTACCAACACAGCACTAACATTTTAATCGTTAAAGCTATAAACGCAGCGAAATACTCCGAAATAAAAATAACTAGGTAAGTCCCTGGCTGGTTTCGCGGGACGCCCTCTTCTAAAAATTCATTCCATTTAAAAAAAACTATCAAAAGTAAGATAAATATTAATAGACGCGGCATTTAAAATAATTCATTTATTATAATAATAATAAGTAGGGACCGGCAGTCTTATTAGCGATCTCAAAGTGACAGTCGCAAGTTGTATAATTGTACAATTATTGCTAGCAAAACTTTAATTCGTATTACGGAACGTACATTGCTATGATAGCGCCCCAAGCGGCAACTTAACAAATTAAAAGTGTAATGTCAAGTGGCGCTAGTTGCCATACATTTTGGTCGCAAATGCGCTTATCGTGCGACCACTATGCGATTTGTTTCCGTAATACCAAAAAAAGCAACCGCAACTAGTAGCAGTCGCGTTGCAATTGTACAATTAGCTACCGGTTGCTATAGTTCGGTAATTGGACTGCGGATTATATTCAATTGCATATTTGCATATGCATTGGCATATTAAAGCCATTCTCGGCAGTAATAGCATATTTTAACCAATATCTAGTGATGATGCATAATCGCTTTATTTACAATACTTTTCCGAGTGCAGATCACTCATCCTGCGTCACGAAATGCGCTAAAAGTGATAATATCTTGAATGTGACCAAAGTACTAGTCACAAAAAATAAAAGCTGTTGAATAATAATAAATAAATAATAATTGTGAGTTTGGTCGGATTCGCATTCCGAAACGCAAGTAGCCACGCGCGTCTTTTGTTTTGACAGTTACGATACTAAAATGAAAGAGACAGAAGAGCGTCTCGATCACCTACTGCAAAATCTTCCTACTTAAATATTACGCATTTAAATTATTACTTGTTCATACTGAAATTCTGCCCAGTTACTTCAGTAGATGTGGAGCGAAGCTTTTCCACTCACAAAAATATTCTAAATTATCGAAGACACAATCTTACCAGTGAACATTTGGAACAATACTTGATTGTTTATGTTTAGAAAAATACTTAGTAAATTATTTTAAGGCCACGTAATGTTACCTATTATCACCTATTCAAGGATAATTTAGTAATTGTATGAGGATTTTAAGAACATTACTTTTATCCTTTTTTGGGTTCCTAAATTTATTATTTAATTTTGCATATTCTGCCAATTTTCATGCATACTATAAGCATTTTTTATGCATATTTGCATGCATATAACAAGCTTTTCATGCTGCATATAATCCGGTCCCTAATAATAAGTAACGAATAGCGAGAATGCATTAAAAGCCTAAGTACGTAAAAATTTAATTAAATATCTTATTTTCAAACCGTAATAACCTTTACCGGAAGTAAGGATGACGATTAGCCTTGCGACTACTTCCGACCGCGCTATTTGCTATCGGAACTCGTGGGTTAGCTTCCCGGCCTTACAAAAACTGGATTAATTAACTGAATACTTAATTATATCAATATCGATTTGTAAAAGTACTTCAATTAAAATGCAAGTGTAGTATTGCCCGTTTAGATAATGCAGTAAGTGGTTTTACTTGAAAATAATGTTGACACTTGCCTTATATTATAACCGAATATATTGCAAGCAGTTAAATAAAATTGTTGAAAGTAAAATTTGTAATTCATAAGATTCATAATTGACAAAGTCAAAATATATAAAAAGCACTTCGTATTTTAAAATCCGAGAAGCGTCGGTGGCGTAGTGCATAAGAGCGTCGTCTCTCACCCGGGAGGCACTGGTTCGATCCCCGCCACGTACCAATGTGATTTCAAATTTTGAATTCATATGTACGTTTAATCGACGCTTTTACGGTGAAGGAAAACATCGTGAGGAAACCTGCATACACCCATGAAGAAATTCTTAGGTTGTGTGTGAAGTCGACCAACCCGCACTTGGCCAGCGTGGTTGACTAAGGCCTAATCGCCCCTAATGTGGGGTAGGCTCGAGCCCCTCGGTGGGGACATTATATGAGCTGTTGATGATGATGATGATTTTAAAATCCAGCCAAAGATTTCAGCACATTCTCCTCCTGAGTACCCTCAGGTGGAAGCTGGCTCTGCTGGAGTGCCCATTAGTAGTACCAGCTTGCTCACGGGGCGGTGGAGGGTACCGCCACGGGTCCATACGGACGCGCCCATCTCGGCCCGGTACAGTAGCTGTGACGCGCCCTCTCAGCCAAAGGTTCCTTGGAGTGCTGCCATCTGCAATAAAAACAAGATCCCCTACTTCTATGTGAATCCCTCTATCAACTGGCCATATTCGTCTGTCTTAGAGCGTCGGTAAATATTCGCGTAAACAACGCGTCCAAAAATGATCAGCTAATCGTTGAGAAATTCTCCGCTGCTTCCTCAGCATGAAATCATCATCAGAAAATATCTCTGTAGTAGGAACTCCTGTAGTAGACCCGAGGAGAAAATGATTCGGAGTCAACGCTTCCTCTTCCTCGGGATCCAGTGATTCCGGAATCGGCCTCTGATAATACTGCCAAAAGCACCTCTTCTCTAGGACTGCGTGAAAATAATGTGGCAGCTAGGGCAGTCTTTATCGAGCGAACTAACCTCTCCCATACTCTCCCCATGTGCGGAGCTTCTGGTGGGTTAAAGGTCCAAAGTATACCAAGTCCTGTCCACTAATTGTCTATCATTCAGCAAGCTCTGGACGGCCTTCTTCAACTCTTTGTCGGCCGATCTAAAATTAGTCCCGTTGTCCGAATGAATACGTTTAGGCCAAACACGCCTACCTGCCATAGGCTGAATAGCCATAATAGTCGAGTCCGTTGTTAACAAAGACGCCAACTCAATATGGACAGCTCGGACACTGAGACATGTTAATATGACGCCCCATCTCTTCTCATGTCGCCGACTTATTGTCGACATAGGGCCAAACAAATATATGTCACAGTCAACGAATTAGGAATGATAATTCGTTGGTCACAGTAGCTAAACAGCCTGCAGTGGGCGTTGCAGTATAATCTGTGGTAGTCCTGCCATAATCGGCTGATCACAACGTGCTTTTCGGACTCTACGTGTAATGCATTTAGCAATAATGGATTTAACTGCATTCCGTAGGTGGAATATAATAAGACTGTCGCAGCTCATTAATCAACGTTGCCGTGCCATAATGTCCAAGTTTTCTAAGTTGGTGTTCGATAATCAGTCTGACAACATAGTGCTTCGCGTCGAGTATAATTGGAGTCTTCAAATCCCGAGGAAGGTCATCTCCAGCTACCAATCTGCTTCTTACGCATAAGAGTTCGCGTTTGTCTAGAAAGGGACTTAGACGCAGCAGTTGGCTTTGCCCCCTCAAAGGCATCCCCTCAATGGCAGCAAGATCTTCAAAAAACATGAAATTGAACTTGCATGTTTCAATTTCCGAATCCATTGAAGCCAAACCCGGAATATCTTCTCACTGACTTGCTCGTCCCATTGTATAGCAGATCTCCAAACTTCTTGTAGCAAAATTTTACCATTGATCAAAAAAGGACTTAGCATACCGAGGGGATCAAAAACAGACATGATGACCTTTAACATCTCCCTCTTCGTTGGTCTCCTCAATCATTCCAAACTCTGTACATCAACCGTCTTCAAACTGAGATCCAAACCCAAGGTGTCTAGAGTTGGTTTCCAATTGAGTCCTCTGAACCTCATCATCTGACTGCTGAAGTAAACTAACAGATTCTGAAGTCTCTTGAGTTGGTAGAACGCAGGGTTTATTGGAAGCCCAGCTTCGGATGTCAAAACCACCTGCCTTATGCACCATAATCACATCCCTCACCAGCTCCTTCATCTCCTCCTTGTCATCAAGATAGTCAAGGTAGTCATCCACATAATATCTCCTCGTTATGGCTTCAACTGCTCCTGGATGTGACAAAGCGTAGTCGGCGCGTCGGCGTTACGTCGGATTAGTAGCGGTGCACGGAGATGACGTGGCTCCGAAAGTCATCGAAGTCATCTTATAAATTCCTGGCGGGTTTTACGCTCCTGTCCTCTCCAAAGAAAGCATTGTGCATTCTGGTCTTCCTCGTTAATTTTCACCTGCAAGAACATCTCTCTGATGTCCGCGATAACTGCGATTTTCCGCTCTCTGGAACGCATTAACACTCCGAGGAGAGAGTTCAGTAGATCATGACCAGTTAGTAACTCACTGTTGATACAAACCCCTCTAGTCTCAGCGTTTGCGTCGAATACCAGTCTCAGCTACTAGTTAGATATATGTGTGGACGGTATCAAGAAGCTTATATTTTACCTACCCATAGAAAATAAATCTATTTTCGTGGTACCTATGTAGGTAGGTATTTTGACACAACACTAAAAACCTTGCTACACTTTAAAGACCATTGACACGAGAATAGGTCGTAAACCATAAAATACTTATATAGAAAAACAATGGCTACTTCCTTCTTCATTAATAATACAAGGTAACATACAAGGTCGTGTAAGCCCAATAATTATGTTAAGAATCTGGACCTACTTAATAAGTTAACAACGCATGGTAATCTCATAACATTATGAAAGTCTGGGATAAACTACGTACACTACATTTTTACGTTTATACGATAGTAAACATAGATAGATTTGTTTGGACTTGTTCCCTTTTATGTCCTATTTTAAAACCCTAATGGCAGGATTTCGAGAAATCTCAAAATATCTTTCCTTATTTTGAAACTGAAAGTTCATAGGTATACCAATTTTTTGGGGTTTACTTAAAAAAGATGGGCTTCCATACAAAGTTTCATCCCCTATTATAGGTACAATTAAGGGTAAAATTTCGAGAAATCCTAAAATAGGTACGTTCTTAATTTTTAACTGAAAATACAATAAAAAATTTATGGATTTCCCATACAAACTTTCATACCAAATTTAACGCCCTTAGGGGTTAAAATTCGTAAAATCGCAACATGCATTATCCTTAATTTTTAGCCAACATGCCATATACCATTTTTTATGGATTTTACTATAAAAATAATGGAATGCTCATACAAACTGTCATCCCCTATTTTATCCTCCTTTGGAGTTGAATTTCGAGATATTCTACAATACCCCACCCCTTTCTTAATTTTTAACCAAAACGCCAAACACCAATTGTTATTGTGGAGTTTACTTCAAGAAATGACGGTTTTCTCATACTTATTTTCATTCCCTATTTTATCCCCTTAGGGGTTGAATTCGAGAAATCCTAAAACTCGTCACTCTAAATTTTTAAGGGAAAACCCTTATAGCAATTTGTATGGAATTTACTATAAATATGATTTCCTATACAAACTTTTATCCCCTATTTCATCCCCTTACGGGTTGAATTTCGAGATATTCCAAAATACCCTTCTTAATTTTTAATCGAAGGCCATAAACCAAATTTATGGATTTAACTTTAAAAATGATGGATTTCAATACAACCTTTCATCCCCTATTTTACCTCTGTAGCGAAGGCACCTAGTCCAAGGGCGTTAATCAGTCAGTCAGTGAGTCAGGACTTTTCTTTTTTAACAGGTTGTCTTTTAAAATAGTGTAAAGCTGGAGCCCAAGATAGAGTAGCCCTGTGGTAGCCCTAGACAAACCCGAATACCATGTTCTACGATTTTTTGTAATTTTCGAGTTATGATTTTATAAAGTTTTTTTTGTATTTTCATAAACATAGATGCAGTCTTGATTTTTTTTTCTCACATAGCTGAATATATGACTAGTCAAACAACGTCGTCACCTTTCTCCTCAGATGTAAATACAGTGAAAAAAAGACTTTAAAAACTTTAAAAAATCATAACTCGAAAACTACAAAAAATCGTAGAACATATACCATATGCAGGGGCGGTCTCATAGTAAAGGCATTTAAGCACTGCCTACCTCAATATATTACTCATACACTGCTATAGACTGTACGTCCTTCCTACCAACAAAATAATGCAACCTATGGGCTTCAAGCGGCCTGCGTATAACGTATACATACCTACACCTACGCGCCAATATGCGCGGTAAGCACTAGTTTCATCTGCTTGTAAAAATCACACACACTACAATATTTTTTACTTATTCAGAAACACACAACGATTGACAGTATTAAACGACAAGATTGAAATATTATAACTAGCAGGTATTATAACTAGGAAACTGACATTCTCAATTTAGCCGTATTAAGTAGGCTGGCCTACTCGACCGACTGTGATTATCAATTTGATATTGTTTAGGATGCCGATTAATTTATAGGATTATTTTAAAATACTTTCATCAATAAATAATGAAATACGAAATTTAAGTAACCTTTCGTCGCATAAAATACTAGGAATAAATTTTATTAAATAAAAGTATTCGCAAGATTATTCTCCAGTACTCCCTAGGTGGCGCTAGCGTATATGAATAAGATAAGAGCAAAGCAAGTAGTTTTAATCTTAATATTTACTTAAGATCTTTTTAACTAATTTTAATTGTAAAATTCATTTTATATATTTTTATTTCACTTCACTGTTATAAAACACACCTTAACGTGATTAACTTATAAAAGTAAGGAAATAGTTTTAAAATGAATGAATACGCCAGCGCCAGCCATTTTTTATAATCCAAATCTTTATGACTCACTCGTTTCTTTTCGTCACTCGAGCGCGCGAATGTTAAATACTTTTTTAGTGCAAATCTTAATTTCTTTACAATATTTATCTACTTAAAAGTGTTTTTATGGTGTTGTGTTGTATCGCATTTACGACGATGGAAAAATTGCAGTGTTCCCAATGTTCTGATAATTCAATTTGCTTAGAAAAACTGCGTAAGAAACCCAGATTTCATAGGTAAGATTTTTTTATTTAAAGATAGGTAGTTAATTTTATTTATTTACAAATAACTATTATACATATAACAACCTGAAATATATTGTTGTAAGGGGCCATCCATAAATTACGTCACACGAATTTTAGGATTTTTTAACCCCTCCCCCCGTCCTTGTCACAGGTTGTCACATTTTTAGAACCCCTCCCCCCTGATGTGACGTCACACATTTTTTAATTTTATGCATGTATTTAGAAATAATCAAAAGAAAACAGTTATTTTAATTTTTTCTTATTTTTATTAAATAATCTTTCATAAAATCAACATCTATCATCATCATCAGAATTTTGTGTCTAACTTGCATTACAACGCCGCTCTAGAAGTTGATTGTTATTGCAAGAGAGATAATCTCATAGCGAGAGTGCTAAAGTATTAAAAATATAGTTCGAGTTCGAAAATTTTTAGATTTTTTTATTCACATATAAATTTCGCGTTTTAGTACTTTAAATTTTAACATGTAACGTCACAAAGCTTTTGAACCCCCCCTGCCCCGTGTCACACAATGTCACATTCTGGTGATACCCTCCCCCCCCTTTAACGTGTGACGTAATTTATGGATGACCCCTAAGGTTGTAAGTACTTAATTGTTTTTAAGATTTTATTTTCTACTAGCGGCTTCCCGCGAGTTCGTTCGCGTGGACTTTAGAATTTTTACCATCCTGTAATAACTATGCATGGTACTATACATGTAAACCTTGTTATTAAATCACTCTATCTATAAGTATTGAAAATTACATTAACATCTGTTGCGTAGAAAATATATAAGCGTAGGTAGATACAGGATGCGGGTGCGACTTTATTTTATACTAGCACGGTAATATTAATATTACCGTGATACTAGTTAGGGTTGTAGTTAGGTAAAGATTTCCGCGTAGCGTTTCAGATTGAGTTTTAGAGACTTCGATCTAAATGCCTACCTAATGTATAAATTAATGCACGCCACTGACCATATGGGTTATGCGGGTTAGTCTAGGGCTACTCTAACTCTGGGCTTCAGCTTTACACTATTTTTGGGACATCCTGTATAAGTAATGTATTTCTACTCCGTGCTATAGTGATTCGATCCCCAGGGGAGTAGGTAGGTACTTTGTGCTCGGTTTTGTTTGTGGTAGGGTTTGTTTTAAGTCTGCCTGGCTAGCTACAACTGGCTCATCAGTCTGTCGCCACAACAAGATTCTTAACAGCATTATTGTGTTCCTACAGTTAAAGATAAGATGAGGATAGCCCTCCCTCAGTGGTCCCTCAGTGGTCGAGGCAGGGGCGGAGCGAGGTCAGCGAGGCGTAGGCGACGTGGGCAATCGCCTAAGGGCCTCGCCCTCCACGCTGCCTCGCGCCGTATACCTCACCCACGACAAATTTAGGTCTTCGGCCTCGCGCAGAGTACCTTGACCACGTCAAATTTAGGTCTTGCTCCCTTCAATCTTTGTCATAATTAACACTGAAAAAAGGTTGGCCGTCTCCGTCAACTACCTATATAAACTTTTATTGGTTGCGTTTTGATAGTAAAAAAATAAGTACCAAAAATTAAAATGCTGCTCTATAACTAGGTATTCCACGGGGACGAAGTCGCGGGCTGGGCGTTGATCAGTCATACAGGAGTCAGGACTTTTCTTTTTATAATAATAGATTACGTTTGGTTGTACCTGTACCTAATACCTAATTTAATTGAACTCCGTCGATGTCCTCGATTATTAAGGGACTTTTTGTACGCGGTACCTACTGTTTGCACATCTGTCCTAGCATAAACGCCAATATAAAAAATACACACCAAGAGAATAGGAGATGAATGATTATGAAGCCCGCGACTGCACTTAACATGCGGATAATATAATGAATGACACCTACCTAATTAGTGATTACTAGGACGTATTAAATACCAATTAGATGTTTCTCATCCGTCGGAGGACCATCGAGCAATCAACCTTCATAATATAGGTTTGCTCATGTTAATCAAATAGCGGCCTGCATGGCAATTATTAACATGCAATGGGTTTTTCGTGCGACCTCTTGTAAATATTAGTTAAGTAGATATACCTAGTACCTACTTAATTATCCAATATGTACAAACTTCATTGGACGATGTCAAGGCGATGAAAAATACATCGAACAACTTGTAGAAAAATCTTTCTAGAGGTAAGATGGAAATGATTATGAACTATTACCAAATGTTTCAAAATTTGTACACATAAGTAGGTCATAGGTCTTATCAAAATAAAGCGACTTATCTTTGAAATTAATGCAGATATTAATAGTTTCTTTTAATGAAGTTAAAAGGCCGAGAGAATTTTTTTTATTTTTATTTTTATTGTTTTTGTGTCGGGGTTTACTTAATTTTTTTAATTTTGATGGAAGGACGCAATTAGTCATTGCCTTCTTCCTTAAAGGGGGAATGAATTTTAAAAATAGAACTGTATTTAATTGGTTTAAGTTGGTTAGTGAGTATTCTCTCAAATTCGACGGGATGATTGGATATTATTGGTGGTAACGCGGTGTGTTCTAAATTTAAAAAATCTTTTTATTCTAAGCTTTATATGTACTATGTACTTACTCTCTCGAATCTGTGAAAGACTAATTTTTTGTCTTTTTAAATATTTTAGAAAAAACTACTTTTTGATTTCCTTGTATTCGAAATGAAAAGCTGAGTGCATAACAAGGGTAAAAGGAATCAATTCCACCCTTGTCAAGCAATCATTTATTCCCTTGTGGCGCGTTACGGAATTTCTAGATCTAACTAAAGTACAGTAGGCATTTTAATGTACACAACCTTTTGCTTGATAGTTACAGTATTTTAAAGTTTAAAGGTATAATGTACCTAACCCGGACCACGGTAATATTAATAGATAATATTACCGTGCCCGGACTATCGAGTAATTTAGAGAGTAACAACTGTCCTGTTTTTCTTGTTAATGCCTCTTTCGTATAGGCGACTATTTTGAGATATTTTATGTCCCATACTGCCAGATGTGGTTTAATATGTAACATAATGTTACCCTAAAGCTCTGCTCGACCCGTTTGGAATTATGAGCGTCATTTGTATGCAAAATAAACTCTATAGGTAGAGCAGATTCACACCGGATAGTGGCGGTCGGCAGCGGCCAGCAGCGTCCAGTAGCGATAGCGATGCGACATGCCAGAAAGACGACGAAATAATTTTAAACTTTCTATTTCTGATAAAAATGACGAATAAGTTATTATCACTTTTAAAATTAGTTTTTCTGTCGTCAATATGTCTCTACAACAGTTGCTAACGTCAGTAATAATAAATCTATGGTTTTTAAGGACTACAACTTTTTTAAATTTACACATAGAAAAATGTTAGCTAAACCTTTGTTTTAATGTGTGAAATATTTAATAAAAACACGCTACTATATTTTTATAAAATTGTCAAAAATTCGTTGAAAATTTATTGTTTAAAATTTACCGCCAAAAAAATTGGGATCATTAATGTATTGAAATAAAACATTAGACATGAAGAAAACTCACATTTATTAATAGTAAGTAATACACACATAATTTAGTTGGTAAAAAAATACATAATACACACATAATTTAGTTAATAAAAAAATACATAATGCAATAACAGTATAAAGATAGGAAGGTAGGCGGGCCCTAAAGTAAATTACATATAATTATTACAACTGTATTTGCGCATACTATATACCTTAGGAAGGACTAATATTATAGTATGTGTTCAAAAAATATTACTTTCTTTTATTTTACTGTTTTTGTAAACGCAATTAAAGCGAATTTTTGGCAACAAATGACGTATTAAAGGTCCCCGTAAATTTATAATCAAAGAAATATGTAAGGATCGGTTCATACTAGCGCATAGCGCAGCGCGCCAAAGATATTCATTTCAAATTTAACCCCATCTCCACAACTTAGTAGACATCTTTTAATGCGAAATTCATGCATTTTGTAGAATATACATCGTTAGGAGAGTTAAGGGTTAAAATATGACAACTTTTAGAATGCTGCGGTGCGTTTTGCGCTAATGTGAATTGAGCCTAAATAATTATTTCTGCAAACCGAAAAATTTTAGAAATATCAACGAGATCATCTAATCAGTCTTTAAAAACCCAATAAGAAAACGTAGAGGGGAATAGATGCATATCATTATTAGCAACAATATTATTATTTCTCCTACCCTGCTTACAATTTATTTGGCGTCGGTGCAGTATGTCTAGTGACAAAAATATTTTATTTCCATTATGAAAAATCATGAAAAGAACGTTTTATTTCTGGAGCATGTTTTTTATCAACAGTAAGTAGGTATACAGGGTGTAAAAGACATGAACAGTCAAACGAGAACCATGTATTCTGCTCACCATCAGAACATTTTTTTTCCTTTAGACTATACCTGGGAAATTGATAGTTACGATTTTATTGAAGGTCAAAGTCATAGTTTTTTTTTTCATTTTTTTATGAAAACTTATTTTATACGTTATTTCTTAATTATTGTCCAAAGAAACATTATCATTTTTTTTAGTATTTCATAAAAAAATATGGCTTCAAAACTTTAGCGTTCGATGTAGCTCACTCGATGCGCACGGACACTAAAGAACGGGGCCGCCGTCGTGCAAAATTATCGCGGTTTTGCGAGTTGCATGCGAGTTGAGCCCTTTACATTGCGCGGTACAATTTGCAATTTTTTTTAGCACCAAAAAATAAAAATCATTTCCCAGCAATTTTTTTTTTAAATATGTCTTATTTTGATGTATAGAATACATGGTTCTCGTTTGACTGTTCATGTCTTTTACACCCAGTATAGTTCAAAATTATTAAGGTAGTTTTCGTAAAAGATTAATACATACGAGTTCATGTTAGTTTTCTGATTGTTTTCAAACCTTGTTGACTACTAGCAAGCTTACATAAATTACCCGTGGTGACAACTCAACAACAGGACCACGGGCAAACACCCAATATTATTGTCATGACTACATTCAAATTGTGCAACGGGAAATCCGTTCGGATTGTTTGTTTAATTCTTTCATTTCAATTCCTTTGATTGTAATTTCATACTTAATTCGATTTATAATTTTAGTAAAATCACAGGTAAAATATAAGCATTAGAAAATATACCTCAATAACGCATTTAATATCCTATAAGCAATTTTTATTTTTAAAATTCCAAAATTAAAAATGAAACAATGGCACTAAGTTCTTTTCATGTTTTTTTTAACATTGTGAAAAAAAATGTTTTTTCGTGTTAAATCATTAATAAGGTTTAAGTCTTACTGTAGGTTTTGCCCTCCCTAACACCAACCCACCGACCAAACAATTAAAAAAATATCTTTAGGTTTAAATTTTATAGAAGCTTAATATCTAGACCGCATTTTATTTAGAACGGTAGTTATTATAATAACAGATGAAAATAACAATGTTTGACAGTGATAATTTATTATTTAACAAAAAATACTTTCCCTGTAATATTCTAGTATAAATAGTATGTAATAAAAATAAATAAAGGGTGACTGGGAAGCCTTTTAATGAAAATAAAGACTACTCGTGATCCTCGGACCAATAAAAAAAGTCTTTATTGGTCTGCGTCATGATCATAGTGCTTACTCCAAATATGAGGCAAATAAATTGACCTCAAAAATCAGTTATGATAATTGCAAATGGCAAAATTCGTACGTTTAATGTATCGCGACGCCATTAATTAAGAATAGAATAGAATATTTCACAGTTGCGTCATCTTTTCTTTTCTTTTGTAGAGTCCATGACATTAACCTACAAAATCTTAGGAGCACAGTACAACGCACGCGGCGGGGGCGGTTTATCGGCAACGCTGACACTTCGTGTGTTGACGTTAGTAATAACAACGCCCCGTCCGATGTGTGGTGCTTCATATAGGTGCACGCATAGAAATTCGCCAGCCCCGATCGCCGCACCGCGTGCGATGTGCAACAATACGTGTTGAGTCTTTTAATGTCTATTTTCCATCCATATATTAAATGTAAATGTTGTCAGGGCTTATTTTAAAAGAATCCAGATATCTTCCCAGACGCTCTGTATATTTGTTTTATAATTCACCCCAATTTAAGACAAAGCGTCATAAAATGACTTACAAAAGTATTATACAAGCTCGTCTGATTGAGGCTAATTATAGTAGCCTCATCAATATTTAAAACAAACGAGATTCAAGTTTTAATACTAATTTTTTTATTCATTTATCTGACGCTATGCGATTAGAGTAAATCTTTTTTATGTAAACTTATAGGATTAATAAACTTAGAGGATGTGGTTAAAATCAGAATAAGACTTATATCAAAACAATGCAATGGCTAAATTGATTTTACTATTCCGAAAAGGGGCCTTATCGCAGAAACCAAATCGGTAACGTTCATATTTTAACATCTGACATATGTCAAAGGGGAAACTCGCCCAAAACCTTCAGTTTTCATACATTTCAATCTACTAAATCTACCGTACAAGTGTAATAAGTAGGTACATTTTCACTTGACATTGTCAAAATGCGTAATCTTTGTGTCGCGAACACCATTTATTTAAAAGAAGAAGTGTTTTGGGTTTTACGCGATAAGGCCCCAATATAGACAAGTGGCAAACGCTCCAAGGCATTTCTGCGAGTAAAAACACTAACTCTGACATTTGACACGATAGACCGCCATGATGTTTTGTCGGTAATATGTGGGTTTCATACATCAAGGCAGACGTACATAGGGTAAGTAACTGACTCGTAAATTGGAGGAAAATCAGTGTTCACTCGGTACTGACCGAATTGATTTGGAGTCAGTAAAGTGCCGTCGCGTGAGCGCTGACTTCCATAGATATTCCCGCCATAGATAATAGGAACTGTAGATCGGCAATGTTAAAAAGAAATAGCATACTCTGTGTATCTCTTTCTAATATACGCGTTGTACCTATATTAGAGAGAGATACACAGACGAGACCATTCACGTACACGCAGGAGACTTAAGGCGGCCTATCAATTCAAAAGCTAAACGAAATAATGTTTTTGCGTATTTTTTTAAAAAACAAGTTTACGGGTAAGGAAATATGTAGTTATCTATCGAACGCAATTTAATATGGTTACGTGTGTAGTGCCTGGATGTAATTCATCTAGAGATCAAAATCCTCATAAATATTGATTTTACAGGTAAGTACGACTGAAATATTTAGCTGTTTTTGCAGTAATTTAAAAGCTGTAAGATTATTTTTGTATGCAAATTATACAGAGAAATTACTTAAGACAAATACGTGAAATTCCTCCTATTTCTAACCCCACTTCTGTAGATATTGAGACCTATCGATAACTTTTTATATAGGCATCAATATTTTCTTAATTGACTAAAGTATCAGTGTGTCAGGGGAAGTAGTAATCAAAGTTTAAGGCGCCTTCCTCGCAGACTCGGTGCGTTCTGATTTTGGTCTCGCCCCAGTCGATTCAATGCCAATCTATAAACATCAGTAATTATAAATCTACGTGTATTCCCAGTAGTTCCAGTGGAGTAGTCCCATCATGGTACTGGTATTTTTTTTCCCAGAGGTTCAGGAACAATTTGGCCTACTTTGTCGACCCGGCTTTGTTTGTTTTTTTTTAAATATTTTTAAATAAAATGTATATATCTACTTACGGACTATGAAATGAAACACATAGGTACCTACAATAATATTATAATATAAAATAATTACAACAGAAATATTATTACAACCCAATTTGTTCTGTTGACTGTTGAGAATTATTTGATGTTTTGTTCAATTACTTATACTTAATAGTGTGACATGACATGTTACCATGAAGTTTTTATTGATGGAACTTTATTATAAATAACTATATATAAACTATGCCTTTTAAGCGTCTGAGTGTCACAAGGAACTACTGGGAATTGAAATCTCAATAGTCCAGTCGGTGGAACCTCTGGGAAAAAAATATCAGTAGTCCCGTCATGGGACTACTCCACTGAGACTGGTGGGAATACAAGTAAATCTATGATTCCCGCTTTCTGATTGCATGCACCTAAACGGTGTGGTTAGTTCTCGGTGCCATCGCCAGCACTGACGCCCGACTCTTTACTTACCGTAAGTAAATCAGCCTTTACATTATATTAGTAAAGTGGTAGATGGAATAGAGTGGCCACGTGTCTATGCACTCAGTAGCCATCGCATACCAACACTCAATTACTCTATACAGTGCAAACTGTGTCCGAGAGTTTAGTCGAAAACTTGATTCTTAGAACAAATATCATTATATCACTACATTCTAATTTTAACGTTATACAGTTTTTTTTAATTTTATTACAGAAATATATGAGCTTACGAACTAAGTTATTATAAAACTACAATATGAGATATAGACAAAAGATGATTACATTTTATTTCATATTATTTTAAATTAATCATTTGTATTTTACATAAGTTTGTCGTGGCCAGGTCATTAAATGTGCGGCATATCATGAAATGCTTCTGGACCATAAAAATCTCGACCACTGGTTGAATAGCCCATTATCTAAAAATAGTTGTGGTCAGTACCTTTAGTATGTGTTGATGGTTTTCGAGCTGAAGAGACGATACGTTTGATCGAGCTCGAAAACTAACAAACTCATACTAGGGGTACAGGAATGATCAGTAGGTTCAAGGTTATTTTTTTATGTCAAGCGGAGTGGACTGTTTGTGGGAGGGTCTAATCTACACCTCTGTGTGATCGGTAGGTAGACGATATGCCCAAGCATTTCATGATCAGGCCAATTATACTATTTTAGAAATTATTTTTGTTATCTAATTAAACAATATAGTGCCCAGACTGTTAGTGGTTCACTGAAGGTTTAGTTGCTATTTTGAACCAGTGCCAGTAAATTTAGGTTTAACATATCCTAAAGCTCTGCTCAACCCCTTTTCGAATTTTATGCATGATAGTATGTCGGTTTATCTAAATATATAGAACTCAAAGGCGACTGACTGACTGGCATAGTGATCTATCAACGCACAGCCCAAACCACTGGACGGATCGGGCTAAAATTTGGCATGCAGGTAGATGTTATGACGTAGGCATCCGCTAAGAAAGGATTTTTGGAAATTCGACCTCTAAGGGGGTAAAATGTCCACGCGGACGAAGTCGCGGGTCGAAGCTAGTTTAGTAATAGAATTAAACTTTTGACTGTTATATGCAAGCTTGCTACACCGTGCTTATTTAAGTCATAAATAATTCAAGGTGTGAAACCCTTGACAAAGCCGAAGCCTACGCATTCTATACATCAAAACAATTAAAAAAAATTATAAAAAAATTATTGCTGGGAAACGGATTTTTTTTTGGTGTTAAAAAAGACTCCCAAAAAATACCGCGCAATATATACAGCGCACAGTTTTTGATGAATTAGGGTCATAGCACACCTCATCATCAACAGCTCATATAATGTCCCCACCGAGTGGCTCGAGCCTACCCCACATTAGCGGCGATTAGGCCTTAGTCAACCACGCTGGCCAAGTGCGGGTTGGTCGACTACACACACAACCTAAGAATTTCTTCATAGGTGTGTGCAGGTTTCCTCACGATGTTTTTCCTCACCGTAAAAGCGTCGATTAAACGTACATATTAATTCAAAATTTGAAAAGATATTGGTACGTGGCAGGGTTCGAACCAGGGCCTTCCGGGTGGGAGACAACGCCGAAAAAGAGGCGATGGGCTACGGTCCGTAGGGTTCATATTTAAAAAAGGAGCTGAACAGAGGTAAAGTGTGCTACAACCTTAAAAAGTACTTAGCAAAGTAGGCCATTGAAATAAAGAACTTTTTTTATTTGATTTTTTAGATTAGTGTCATGGTGTACAATTTGAAATTTTTAAACGAAGAACATTCGGCTGTACTGTAAAATCTTGTCCATAACACGAAGACGTTTAGGACTCCTCTCTAGCTCTTGGTTGTCGAATTTCTCGCCACTGGAAAAGTAAAAATTTTTTTAATAACTAGTTAAACCCAGTGACGATTCTTAAAAATATTGCGGTTAGCTAAGAAAATATTACCAACGAATTTTAAAAAATAAATAATTTACATGCTTCTTTTAACATTATTCTTATTTTGCAGGAAGAGATTTGCTTTCGCTTTCATTATGCGAACAGCTAAGGAGTGGAACTCTTTGCCGAGTTCTGTTTTCCCCAACCAGTATACATATATTCAAGGTCAGAGTGAACAAGCCATAGGAAACTGTAGATGGGCAATGTGAAAGAGAAAGAGCATACCAACACGTATATTAGAGCGAGATAGATAGACGAGACCATTTCACGTACACGCAGGCGGTCTAGGTCGGCATGTCTGTCACGTAGAAAAGACAGCAACTGTCAAACTGCAGTACTATTTTTCACGCACACATGCGCATTACTCACACATTGGTGCATTAATTTGGTCTCGCCCTATTCGATTCATTGCCAATCTATAAACGTCAGTAATTATAAATCTTTGGAACAAGCATCTTCTAGGCGAGCATTTATCACCTTAGACCTCATCAGGCGTGATTGAGGTCAAACACCTAGCCTATTGTACTATCAGGGTCTTGCTAAACTTTACAGTTTAAAAAAATTTCGTTTAAAGCGAGCCCTTTTTGTTGACCCTGCCTTCTATTACTGTTGACCAACAGAAGACCCTCTTTTGTTCTGTAGGGCATCTGGTTGCAATTCATAAAAAAAAGTTATTGTTTTAACAAATTGCAACCAGATGTCTTTACGGCAATGTTTGCTAAGGCAATTGTATTGCATCACTCTGGGATCTTCATTCAGAATTCTATTGGTCAACAGGCTAAGGGTAGTCGTCGACAATGTAATACAAAAACGACCCTTAAGGTGGAAGATTACGGAGACCGCGATAGTACAATCGACAAAGTTGCCGGTGTTCCATTTGTACGATTTGTAGGTGATAATCGCGTGGCATCGTTGAACACCGTTGAACCTATTAGGGAGGCGGGTCTGGCCTCATGGAACAGCGCCCCATGAGGTGTCACAGGTGCCTGGCGCTGGGACACCCCGGAGCAAAATGCCCTTCGAACAAAGACCGCAGCAGCCTCTGTTATCGTTGCGGTGAAGTTTTTGCGTGAAGAGGAGGCGACCTGAAGAAGCGGAGTGAAGACACTGCGCCTTATTGGCTGCGCCATATTACGTTAATATTCTATTGGCCGGTGTAAAAAGTAGGCGGGGCTTGGTGCTGGGCAGCCAATAAAGGACTCTGTTTACTAAAATGGAACACCGGGAACTTTGTCGACTGTACAGTCACGGTCAGAAAATGTTTACCACCTTAGGGATCACAATTGCACACATTTAGGTCACAATTTTACTGACCATAGATTAACTTTTTTCTAATGATATGACAATCAATCGCTCTAGGAGGTGGACTGACTACCATCAATGTTTGATATATAGAAAACCTTCTTTGAAAAAATCATACATTTATTATTACTGACGGTTATAGATTGTTAATGAACGACTAGCGCATGTGTGCGCGAAAAATAGTACTCCAGTCTGACAGAGTTGCTGTCTGTTGTCAGTCTCAATTTGGATAATAACATTTAAAAGGTACTAAGTAACTTGATAAGGCATTTTAGACTTTAGTGAAAAAAAGTGTGATGTAGAATCTAATTTCAAAACTGGTAAACATTTTCTGATCGCAACCGTACATAAAAAAACACATATTTTAAACTTATCATACTTACAAAGTGAGAGATCTCGCACGGAGACAAGCTAAATGCGCGTAGTATGTCGGCGTAGGGTACGATACAGAGCGCATGCAACGAGAGTACAGGTGACACAGGTAGTAGGTCAACTGTTCTACCTCGTCGTGCGGTATTGCGCCGTCGTTACATACCGCGTGATAGCGGGTAGGACGGGCGGTCCCTTTGATAGCCTGATGGGATACCTGTAGAAAATATTTGCAAATTTAATTTTAGATTTACAAAAAAGTACTGAGTCGCTGTTTTTAGGGTGTCTCAATAATAGTGCACTATTTGAACGTCATGAATTATTTTTTTCATGTCGAAATTTATATAAAATAAATAATTTATATAAAAAAAAATCATATAAAAATGAAAAAAAAAACTTTTTTCATTTTTAAACGATATATTGCACTATTATTGAGGCATCCTATATAAGTAATCATTTGATGCGTTCCTAAATTAACAAAGCTTAGTCTGAATGAATAGACACTCACAAGGTAGAAGTCCAACTCGCTTGCATGTACGATGTCTGTATCGACCACAGTGCCTGGGTCTACATTTTGACTACAGTTCGGCACGAACAATCTGTAAACATAAGAAACATACATAAGAATCAGAATGTCTGTTCGTCTTCGTCTGCTTATTCTACACGGTGAGTTTTTAGTGGCTATCGAGGGGAAGCCATTTTATAGGTAGGTTAACAAACAACTCTTGCTATGGGAGCATCATCGAAATGGATTTGTGATTTCAATCATGAAGATAGAATTAAGAATGGAGTCATTACTCAAATGAAAAAAGTGAGGGCAAAAATTTTGACAACCTTTGACATTTCTTGACATTTCTTGACATTTTCTAGAGAGGCTCTGTCTCTTTCTAGTAGGGTGCCTATAGCAGAAAAAATAATTACGGACAATCTTGGACTTCGTTAAGTTAATAAAATTAATTAGTACTCAAAGTTTAAAATATTTTTGAGTTTACCATGACAAAGACCATGACCAAGTTATAATTAAGACCTCACAGCCATTGTGGAATAGCAATAAAGCATTGAATTGAATTGAATTGAGAATTAACATTCATAATAATTAGTTTTAATCTTCCGTACAACTGTCTGTTACTATAAGTAAATTTACACTTAACATTGGCGAAATATAAAAATGAAAAAGCTCTTTATTAAATGGACTTTTCTAAGTACTTTTAAATCGTCAAAAGCCCTACCACCATTTCGGGACGAAATAATAATTATTATGCTGAGATGGAGCAGAAATGGCGAAAGACTCCGGCGAAGAACTCCACAGCTTACAATTTTGCAATGATTTCAAAACGTCAATACAAGTCAATAAATAATTATCAATTTCATTTAAGTTACAGTTTTACATGCGTATATTTTGGGTAGTTATTAAAAATAAATAAAGTAGTAGTAGTTGTAGTTTTATAAATTCTGTAACGCACTAAGTTTATTCCTTAATTAAAACTTGATCACAAGAACTTTTCTATTTTAAATCTAAACATAAATAACAATCTAAACATTCATATATTACATATGTGACTCAAGAATTTATGTAAAACAAAGTTATATATGCACATAATATTGATACTTAAAAGAACAAAATCCTTTATTATTATATGATACAATGATATCCGCAGAATATAGTTACATATTCACATAGATACTTCTAAATTACAAAATATTGACCTAAAATATATTACTTTCATATCAATCGATGTTTCATAATACTTTATAATGATTGGCAAAATAATCGATTCTGTAAAACAACTAAGAAGAAAGTTACAGCTAATTTTGTACAAGACAAACTTAAAATCGCTCTGCTATAAGAAAGAATTATGCAGATGTGACTTTATTCTATCATGAGACCAACAATTAAGAATACCGGTAAAAGATGTAAAAGAATCATTTGTACTCGTAACTCGATTAATACTGGTTAACGTATGACAAGGTATATAACTTTGTCATGTGTTAACCAGTATTAAAAAAATATGCATAAAACGATAAGAATTTCCTATGTAAAGTTGGTCGGTACGCAACGTATCACACCATGTATTTGGAATAGCCCGTATAAACTGTTTTCGGTTTCAAAGAGTTTGTACCTCATTCTTACTTTAAATTGAACGCCCTACGTATATATATCAACCGTAATATATCAACCTTCTGTACCTGTTACGCAGTTACGAAGTCAGAAGAATAAGAGCGAAGATAGTGTAATTTCCGCCTAGGGTCTTTCGGAAATCTAAAAAGAAAAGAAAATTTTATGTATACAGGCACTTTTAACTTGTAATTAACATATTAAAAACTATCATTTGATAGGCTTGAATAGCACAGTCACAATTTTATTAATGCTGTGTCAATTTTACTAACCCAAATTCGAGTGAAGTTTGAGGTCACTGTGCATATTGCACTCTGCGTTACATGTTAGTAGATGCAAATGTGAAAGATAAAATACACTATTACACTGGTAAAATCCAATCAATCATTTTGAATATGTTTCAAATTCAAATTCAAATTGTTTATTGCGTGTCACAATTCTCAATTAAAATAATGTACATTGCACAAATTACATGTTTTGTTTGTAAATAAACGTTCCCAACCAAAAATGGGTAGAACGATTTATGTATTATATATATATATATATAAATAATCTATAAACTATATATATAATCTATATATATCTATATAACAGCTATTTCAAAGACTTAAAAAAATATATATATCAATTTTGATTGCCATTTCTGAAAGGAAAAAGGTTATTATTTTATAATAATTCTGGAAATCCTAGTCACCCTAGTCAATTTGTTTACACATATTTGAATAAGTAATTTATGTATGAAAATTAATTAAATTCAGATAGTATTAAAGCCGAGTATCAGAAATTACTTTCCCCTATGGAGTTTCGCCCAATAACGATAATCATATGGAATTACATGTGAAAAACCAATTTTACTTAGGTGAACAATAATATGCAATTATAACACTTACAAGTGAAATTTCAGACTGCATCCTGGATACCACTCACTTCTGCAACCACGAACTATACAGCGATGCACCATTTTGCACTATTTATAGTTATTAAAATGTAAAAAGCCGTACCAAAATCGCGAGTCGATATTTATGAATATGTCAATTACGACAATTTATGTCATGTTGAGATTTCGGGACATTGACACATGAATAGAGTGCTGCCATTACATAAATCCTTTCATTTCCCAAAAGTTAAAGAAAGAATCACAATGATGATTTTCAAAATAAAATACAAACCTAAACATTAAAAGTAAATATATTATATTAATTTCTTTCATCGATAATAAATACTGATAATTGAATACAATATGTTAAGTTTTTAGCTACTTTTCTACTTTTGTTTTAGAAAGATGGCGAAATACTGGGGAAATCTTGTTTCTATGTAGTCGTGTTTAGAAAGAGATGACGACAATTTCTAGAAAGAGAAATGTGTAATTTGAAATGTCAACTATTGTCAAAATTTTTGCCTTCACTTTGTTACTTTGTCTAATGACTCCATTCTTTAGTATAAGCTCCTTGGATTTCAATGTTGGTCCTATAGTTTGTTAGGGTTTTTGGCTTGGTATCTAAGACCTTTGAGCCACTTTATTTCTTGATGTTCACATGAAAATATGGGCGTCACACGTTTTAATGCATCTAGGGAGTGCTTGGAAAGAAATTCATGGCAACAGACATCATGATTGTGACTGATGGTAATTTATTGTATAGTGGGATTTCCAACCACTAAATGTTTTGTGTATAGTTCTCAACGTCATATACACAAAACATTTATTTCAATGATTCCTCATATCTGCTCGTCAACACGGATGCTTATGCAACGAAACGACACCACTTTCACTGCACAAATTCCACTCCGAAGCAATTTTGAATTATGGAAATAAAGATCGACATCCAGACGCTATGGTTTGCCGCCCAACCCTCCGTTGGTCTTATAGCAAGAGTTGTTTAATTTCATGCTAAATCTTTTGTATTAATTAAAAAATAGTGGTGTATAAGGAATGGATTCTAGTGGATGGGCAAAGCGCGAAAGAATGATGGCATCAAAATCTTTTTGTCCCCCCTTCTGACGCGCCTGCACGACGCGACAATCTTGAATTAGTTACATCTAAAGTCGCAGGAAAACATAAAGACATGACATTGGTTAGGGGCCTGAACGTAATTTATCCTTACGATTATTCTCTACAGTTTATCCATGAGGACAAGTCATACGGATAAACGCTAGTGGAAGCTGCTAAGAAAATAGTATTGAATATAGCCTATGTAAGAATAATGTAGCTTTCTACTGGATTTCAAAATGGGACAAACAAACTAACAAATTTTACCTATATTAGTCATTCATTTTAGTACCCTGCTCAATATTTATTTGGGGTCGGTGCAGTGTATTGATATCGACAATACTGCTTATGGATTTGGCATTAAATTTTAACAGCTGGCTGCCTGCCTGACGCCAGAGTTAGTGCCTTGGGAATCTTTACTTAAATTAGTATAGATACGAAATTATGTACTTATTGATTATCTTAGCCCGATCGTATAATTGGCCAGATCATCAAATGTGCGGCATATCATGAAATGCTTCTGGACCATAAAAATCTCGACCACTGGTCGATTAGCCCATTATCTAAAAATGGTAGTGGTCAGTAGTGATCAGTAGGTTCAAGGTTATTTTTTTATGACCAAGCAGAGTGCACTGTTTGTGGGAGAGTCTAATCTACGTATCTGTGTGATCGGTAGGTAGATGATATGCCCAAGCATTTCATGATCTGGCCAATTATACGATCGGGCCGCGACAATTACATTTAAATAGATTGAATTACCTCGTATGGTGACGCTTCTGCACAAGCAAAAACAATACTTCTGGTTTAGCCTGAGGGCCCACTAGAGCTTTATATGCGTTGTGCACTGCTTGCAATTCGCTATTCATCACCTAGGAAGGGAAATAGATACAAAAATAATGCCTATTTTATGATAAATTTAAAATTATGCAAGAAAATTAACTTTTACACAACTTGTAATTACATAATTATTACAGACATAATGTCAATGACAATCACTCTACAACAGAAATTAGTAGGAAATTATTATTTGGAAGTATATGGAGTGCAAATCAAAAAATAAATAAACATTTCTAGAAAGTTACCTGTGCAAACTGTCCTTCGGAAACTCCATCTCGGAATACGAATATTTTCTTGGGGAAAGCATTCTGGTGCTTACGGTACACCTTGAGATGATCAATCATCATATCTTGAAATTCAACAATCATTTCTTTCTGCAGAAAAACGAATTTTTTAAATTGATAAATCTAATATAATAATAATAGATACAATGTTTGAAAACACCAGTACATCATATTAGGGCATAGCCATATTATCTATGACATGACATGAAAGCTTACTAGGGTTGATAATGTTTTAAGCTGTGATTATTTATTATATTTTTAAAGGTTGTATTTGTTTTTCTTCCCACTTGAAAGCCCAGAAACGAATCAGTACATCGTCGGTTAATTATTCGAATGGAGAGATTATAATAAGTGAAAAATTCTGATAAAATAATCTTACAACATAACATATTGCATCTTGATGTAAATTCAAAATTTACTATAGATTTTCACAAATTCAAAAATAATGTATTTTGTCATTATTTACTTATATGATTAACACTAGCGTAGATAATAAAATACTATGCGATCTTACCTTTGGAGTTTGAATACTAAGTTCAATATTGTACAGCGAACACTTGCTATCTATTGATGCTGTCACCGCTGCAATACTAGGAATGGAAGTCTGTGGTGAAGAACAAAGTATTTTTTTTATATAATTGATAATATAATGTAATAATTAAGCTTAATTTCTATTATTAAAACCTATACCCTATACGAACTCAACGTGAACTAATGGATTATGGAGAAGTTCACTTTTGTATTTAATGAAATTGAATAATATATAACCGTCTCTATAAAAATGTAAAGGTAAAAATTTACAGAGTTTCTTGTCTGTTCTTCTCAGAATTGTGGCCCAAGTACGAATATTTGAACTACTCCTAACGTTATCGAATTGAGAAATTTTCGAAATCTACAAATAACAATCTAAATCAGTATTTTATCAACATTTCTTGAGAAATTATATTAAATTAATATATACTATAATTATAATACAAATATAATTATGAGTATAATTAATGTTAAGTATGCGTTTGATTGGTTTACCTGATCCGGTGAAGGATGAGTTACGTCAGCTCCCACTATCATCACACCTCCGTCCTTCAAGCATTTAGGCATGGCGCGCGAATCCAATACTTGGTTAATACCCATCAGTTTGGAATTTACCTTTAAACAATAACATGCAATATTTCTTAATCAGTTTTTAAACTATGCTAAACTATAATAAATAGAGACAAGAAATTGCTAAACGTGCCATAACATTTTGATATTTAATGCGCAGTGTTAATGTAGAAAGTCGTACCTATTTATGAATAATAACATAATTATGTGTAAAATGCCCATGACAAAGCAAATTTGGATAAAACTTAAGAAATAATGTTTTCAATTTTAAGTATTTCATACCAAAAATGGCTTTAAAACGACAGCGCTCAACAACCACTCGATAACGGAACCAATCAACTCAGCCAACCGATATCCCCCAGGTCTTCAAGTTAGCGCTGTGTTGCGCGCTGTATACAGGATGTAAAAGACATGAACAGTCAAACGAGACATGGTTCTCGTTTTCTTTTCTTTTCTTATTCTGCTCACCATCATAACATTTAGACTATACCTGGGAAATTGATAGTTACGATTTTATTGAAGGTCAAAGTCATAATTTTTTTTTTCATTTTTTTATGAAAACGTATTCTATACGTTATTTCTTAATTATTGTCCAAAGAAACATTATCATTTTTTTTTACTATTTCATAACAAAAAATGGCTTCAAAACGTTAGCGTTCAATGTAGCTCACTCGATGCGCACGGACACTAACGAACGGGGCCAAAGTCTGGCAAAATTATCGCGGTTTTGCGAGTTGCTTGCGAGTTGAGCCCTTTACATTGCGCGGTATAATTTGCATTTTTTTTAACACCAAAATAAAATTCATTTCCCAGCAATATTTTTTTTTGAAATATGTCTTATTTTGATGTATAGCATACATGGTTCTCGTTTGACTGTTCATGTCTTTTACACCCAGTATATTGCGCGGTATTTCTGGCCTTTTTTTAATACCGAAAAATAAAAAACGTTTCCCAGCAATATATTTTTATATGTTTCATGTTTTGACGTATAGAATGCGTAGACTACGGCTTTGTCTTAGGACTTTTTACACCTATATCTGTCGCAGGTAAATCAGGAAATCAGAATTTCACGAAATCCCTAGGGATGCTACAAAATCGCGGAAGATGGCAATACTCTTGTTTATTACGTCTTCTTAGTAAACATTTAGTGATGAGTAGCGTTTGTTTGATCTGAGTGAGTGGAACACGCTGATTCCCACAACAGGGCGGGAAAATTGATTTTCCGCTCTCTAATCAGCAGGTGGATCTATAAGTCATATTTATAATGTTTTGATTACTGTATGCTTGGTGCCTTTTCAAACGTACCAGCAACCTGGTACTCTGCGTAAAATATACCCAAATTAAAGCGGTAGGCAGTGAACGCATATAAAACATGGAAGTATCTGACGCTCTGAAATGGCCCCACGTAAAAGTATGCCAAATGCTTACAAAGTATGCCAAAATGTGCGGTGCTAATAAAGTTAAGTTAAGTTTGACTTTATCGGTTGTCAAACGATTTGTCTGTTACGTGTTTAATTCATATTTGTGTGACATTTGACGTCAATTTTTAATCGAATTTAGTATGAAAGGGCTGCTTCCATGTTTACACACACAGCTATACACATCGGCACGTGTGAAACGGCACTTATTATAATTTACTTTTATTATTATATAAACGTACCTTTAGTAGAATATTTCTGACTGTTTGCACGTTCATCCTTTGCGTCGCAGTTTGCTCCTTGATACACTGTGTCAGTATACCAACATCGCGCTCGGCCATTTGTTTCACCTGTCAAACAAGTTGACAATTAAATACAAAATGGCAGCCCACGTCACATAATGACTACATTATTGTAATTTTCGTAGAGATATCCAAACAATACAAATACAGCCAATTTTACTCCCCGATGCATTGCTTTGAGAAAACATTGAATTTGTTTCCAATTTTATTTGGGATGTTTTGAAATGTCAGAAAATTATACCAAATTAAAACAAAGATCCCAAAATATTATAGGTAGAGAGATTCATGTTCGTCTATTTATTTGTTTAATTTATTTCATTGTATGTAATAATTACGTATGTTTGTCCGATTTATAGTGTGCTAATTTTTTTGATGATTAAAGAAAGACGTGTAAAAAATAATACCTTATGATAGTAATCACGGCCTCTAGCCGATACTATTACGAACAGGAATTTTACTTCCTTCTCCAAAGCCGTAAACAAAATATTCTGTAGCTCTCTGATTTTGACATCGAATTTGGTCATGCGCGGAGCCGACACTCGCATTCCCATTTGAGTTCCTATGTCCATTGTCTGAAAAAAAACATGCGAATTATTTATTTCGTATTTGCCAAAAAATAATATGATAAACAAATTAAAACAATTACAATAAATATTATAGCAGTTACAAACAATCTTTACATGGACAAAATTATATTAATCGAAATGTTTTGTGAGAACATTGTATGGGGCATAAAAACATTTAAAAAGTTCAATTTCAACAGCATGCGGAAATCCATTTTTTCACACAATTTCACGCTGTTTTAGCATCTAAATAGCGTCCCTTTGGTATAATCGACAGTTTCCAATGTACCACTTGGAAGCGATAACTAATCGCGTGCCATTAACGTGTCTGCTTGACACTTGAACGGGCAATTGGTTTGAGGCAATAAGAGCAGACAATGTCGTCGCCACGCTACAGCGACTGCGCGGAGGGGAGGCAACCAGCAGAAGCGGGGGGAAGACGCTGCGCCTTATTGGCTGCGCATATTACGTTAAGATTCTATTGGACGGAGTAAAAAGTAGGCGGGGCTTGGTGCAGGGCAGCCGTTAAAGGACTCTGTTTACTAAAATGGAACACCGGAAACTTTGTCGACTGTGTACATAAACAACAAAATGTTTACTAAAATGAGTCAATTTTAAGAATTAAGTTCCCTTAAGACTATAAAATTTATGATTAATTTGCCATGCGTTATTCTCGCAAATAAATGTATTTACATGTATTTGCTATAGTGGCTGACTTTTTAAAATTGTAATTTATTTTTCGGTCACCTAAATCAAAGTGAATTAGAAAAAATGTCTCAAACCTAAAAGAACAAGAGCAATAAGCTCACAAAATCTAAGTTGGTAATTAAGAATGAGAATGTATCGTTGAATTAGTTTGTCATAACTGTTGTTCAATCCGTACAGTTTATGCCTCTGGTGCAATCCAATAATTGGACGAGCATTTAAAAACTGTCGTTACACCCAAATGATACATGTTTTTTGAAGAAAAGTCGATTTCCTATTGAAAGTAAGGTTATTGAAATATTAACTAAAATGAATGTGCAACAGTCGGTTATTATTTTTTTAGCCTTCTTGGAGAGATAACAGTGAAAATTGCACGAAGCTCCGCTGTATGTCTAATTGTAAATAAAGAATAAAAGTATTCACCATTTTAATAATTCCGCCAAAATCACAACGGCTATCACACTCAATGGCGACGAAGCCCCATGATTCCAAAGCTTCGGGTTTGTATACGCCGTTGGACTGCCACGCTCCGCGCCTGCAAACATATACGTTCATTTAGACTCAATAATATGGAGGAAAACGCTAAAATTTTATTTTATAAAGGTCTTGCAAATTACTCGATTCCGCCTAATGATAAGCAGAAAATAGTCCAAGTGCGAAGATGGCTAGCGCGAGAGATAAACCGCAGCGCTAGCCACCCTCGCCTTGCCGACCGGCAAGGTGCTTCTTCACGCCTCTTTTGAATGACCCAGGATAGTAGGAAGGAGGGAACACGTGTGATGGCAGTGAAATACATTTCTTGATTCTGCGACATAGAAATGAGTTTACAAATTTTTTAGTTCGCGTTATAGGCGTAATAGGCCCTACAGACTTATGCGAGAAGTCTCGGCGAGACTTTTCGCCGAGAGATCACCCGAGAAACGAGTGGTTATCAACACTCACGCGACCTTCTCACTTGCATTCTCGATCGTTATGAGAAATGGACAACTTTGGCAGTGCAGCAGCTTTGGTATTGTGTGCATTAGCATGTTAAAATCTTGTGAATGATAAAATCAATAATAATAAGAATGCGAAGCGAAGAAAAAAAGGCCCAGGCGATGATGGATGACACAAATTCATCGAAATAGAACAAGGTTTGTAAATCTAATTTCCAACCACTGTCCACTTCGCACTGAAACCGAGTGAGAATGTGATACGGTTCTCTTTTCTCGCCCGAGAAACCGTTTGAAGCGGGCAAAAAAACGACACCGAGCGGAGAACAGGCGAGCACGAGAACGAGAAGGCGAGAAACTAATTACATTCACGCTTCTCGGGTATTCTCGGCGTGAGTCTGGAGGGCCCTTTAGAATGGTAACCACAGTTTGTCGGTGACACCGTAAGCCAGCACGCGTAGTCCCTAAAAAGAGGGGATATGGTGGGATTAGGGTAGGGACCAGGGCTGGCAGCGCGTGAGTGTCACGTCAGTGTTTCAAGCGTCTATAGGCTACAGTGACTGCTTACCACCAGGCAGGCCTTATGATTTATCTGCCAGCCAAATAACATAAAAAAACTTACAACGTGAGTATCGTCTGTCTGTGACAACTTAGCTTCCAAAAGGCTGATTCGATTTTAATTTAATTAGTTTGAAAGAAAAATTAATTGGGAGTGTTCTTATGTATGGTTCAAGAATATTTGTTTTTAATTCGTTCTCCTCCAATACATTTTTGCAGTCTTAAGAATATCCGTCAAGCCGTTTGGAGATCATCAGCTATTTTATAATTGGTCAAGGAATCTCCTACTCGTATTCAAATACCAAGACTAAGCAGTATAAAGAATTAATTAATAATTGTTTTAATTTTATAGTAATGAGGGCTACTGCATATGAATTCGCCGCAGTGCTTTAAAACCCGAGCGAAGAAAAAGAGCTAAAAAAATAATTAACATGTTATTATTATTTTGTAATCTAAATGTTTTCTTAATTCATAATTAATATAATAAAAATACTGAAATGGATTTAGTAACAAACTACTTTCACGGGGTGGGTTCTTTCTGTTACACGTTGTATATTTATAAAATATAATACATATATTCATATATTGTATGTATGTACATTGAATACTGACCTTGGTTCAGTAAACTGGTTTGGGCCGACCTCTAGTCTGGGCGGCATCAGCACCTTCGCGTTCACTGGATAGAACTGATTCGATATTTCCAATCCAAACTTCTTGAACGTAGGATTATTTGAATAGTTCATCTGCAACCAAAATTACGCATATAAAATAAAAATCAATATATAATTTATAAGTTGCCTCTACTATTAATAACAAAAAAAAAACATGTCCTTAAAATAAAAAATGGGTGCATCAGAAGTTATCCTTCTTTGCACACAGCAAAGAAACTTTGTTTTTTTTTTTGTTACTGCACTTATGAAAAAATGGGGATACAAGGTTTTGGGGGAGTAGACCCAGGTGGCACGAAGATCACCGGGCTCGGATGCTTATAGCAGGGGGAATTAATTTTCTAACGTCCGTAGATGATATAATTGTGAATGTTGATGCGACTATGTTACACATCTTAATCTTCGGAGAAAATTGTTCTAAGTCTTGTTTGGGCTTAGTAAAGACAGTTTAAAGTCAGTCTTAATGAACTTTGAGAAAAATTCTATGTCCCAAGCGGACTCGAAAACTCTCCAACTGCCAGGAACGCCGGGTACGCTAAAGAAATTTTTTAAGTCGCTAAGACATGTATTCCTCAAAGTCGAGATCGGGTCAGGTCGGTTCGGTCGTGATGTGGTGAGCTTGGAGAAATATTCTAAGTGCTGAGCGCGTGTCTTAAAATTTCACTCTCATAATTTTTTCATAACACGCCTAAAGAAGTATAACTTCATAAAGGTACAGTCGACAAGTTTCCGGTGTTCCATTTAGCAAACAGGATCCTTTAAATGGCTGCCCTGCACCAAGCTCCGCGTACTTTTTACTCCGTCCAATAGGATATTAACGTAATATGGCGCAGCCAATAAGGCGCAGCGTCTTCACTCCGCTTCCGCAAGACGCCTCCCCTCCGCGCAGCTCTTATTGGCTCAAACTGGTTGCCAGGCGACCCGCCTCTCCAATAGAAGAGCGGGTCACTGTCAATAAGACAAGTCAGTGCCACTCGATTATCACCTACAAATGGTACACGGGGAACTTTGTCGATAGTACAAGAGGTTAAATTCCGTTGGAAATGGTAAAAAGACCTCTAGTCAAAGTACAGACACGTTATGGGACATGTATGTGGTGCAACTATTATTTGACACGTGGTTTGTAGGCTATTATTATTAACAATGCGACGAGTAACACCTATAGAGCCTACCTGGAAAACCAATGAGAGCACTTAATTTCGACCTCTCTTAGTGGAACCTTATATAAATAAGAGAACTATCATTTCAAAGTAACCTATTCGGAAAACTGGGTAAATTAAAAGCCTCTATAAATAATCCAAGTCCCATGAGATCCAAGTTACTTAAACAGGTTTCACTTAGCTTCATTGTGATTATATTTAACACTAGCTTTTGCAAGCAACTTCATCCGCGTGGATTAGTTATTATGGGCAGCATTTTTTCACCCCCACGAGGGTCCAATTTTCAAAAACGCTAAAAAACAAATATTTGTTTATTTCTTACCAAGTGCCTAAACTCAAAGTTTTATCTTCAACAATAAAAAACTTTCATACAAACTTTCATCCCTTACTTCATTCATCCCCTTCAACCCTTTTTTCCGCGATAAAATGTAGCATATAATATACGTTACTCTAAAAGTTTCATTAAAATCTATTCGATAGTTTTCGCGTGAAAGAGTAACAAATATACATCCATACCCATACAAACTTTCGCGTTTATTATATATGTTTATAGTATTAGAAGGATAGTCCCGTAAAGAAAATACTTACGTTTTGAATAACTTCTTCGATCTTCTTCTTGCGGATATCGGGTGGTGTGGCGGCCTGTCTCACCATCGTTGAGAGCTGCATTTCATTCAACTGCTTGTTCTGGGCCTACATTAACAAACTCTTAATTACTGAAATGCAAATATTTATATATGAAACGATAAAAATATGTCACTATTATGTTAACAAAAACGCTCACGTCACTGAGTTCACCGACAAAATTTGGTGGATTTAAAAACAATATATCACATTCGATACGAACACTTGCAGAATTCGTATGTCTGTCCTTTGTTCTATAATATATCCATCTTTCTCGCTCCTTTCCTATGCACACGAAAATGGAACTAATAGCCAGTGTGTGTTTGAAGAACATCGGCAAGGGAATGTCTATGTAGTTCTCTGACCGCTTTCTGTAACCACGTGGACAAGTGCTTTGTGATTCAAAAAGGTGTTTTTTTTTCGTGTGTTTCTAGCGGAAAGAAGCGTAAATCATGTTTCCCATACAAAAGCAGCTCTAACGCAACTACAATAGTTACGTGTATTTTTTAATAAAAAAAAAACTTACACTACGTGTACGGTTATGCAATAAACAATTATTTTCTAGAAAAAGGTTACAGTAATTATACATAAAATTACCTGTCCGTAAGAAACTTCTAGTAACTCCATAGGATAGAAAATAGTTTTATCCCTAGGCCCCACCCAGACGCAATTAAGATCCGGATATTGAAGTCTGAAACATACATACTATTGTACTTTTCTGCTGAACTAAGTCATGTCTTCAGAAAATCTTAATGTAGTATAAGTTACTGAAAAAATTCTATAAAATGTACTTCAATCAAAAAAATATTTTTAAATAAGAATTATTCAGGGATATTTTAATTTTTTTCATACGTACCTCACACCCTTCTCCTTCGCGAAATATTCCCCTACACTCATCGATGTTGTCTTCTTAGTTTGTGGGTCTTCGAATGGGAACCTTTCTGCCAAGGCCGATTTTACGACGCCGTTACAAATGAACTCTCGCTTTTGGCCTCTCGACGAACTGTCACCACCTATATTGGCGACCACCTACGGAAACAAATTGTATTATTTTATCAACAATAACGATCGATTTTTTTCAGTGTGTTTTTTCTAGTATACTTATACAAATAATTATACGCGTTTGTAAACGCATAAATTATTATGTAGTGTTTCTTAAATTTTTTCGTTCCAGTAATTGTGACTGGCTGAGGGTGGCTAGCGCGCAGGGTTTGAAGTGATAATTATCATTGATCCAGATAATTATCAAGATAAATATAGGCTGATAATTATCTTGATAAGTATAATCGAAAATATTTGCCACTTGTTATTTGTCGCATTCAATAACTGCGTGTAACGGAACGCGCCACTTAACGTCAATAGCGGGGATTCCCCGCGTCGTCGGGTTTTCGTATCTGAACTGTCACTTATTCATGATCTTTTTCATTCATTTGTTTTGAGTGTCGGACGAAACAAATTGAAGTTGGTTTTCTAATTCTTAGCGTAATATGAGTTGAGTACATAAATATAGAGTAGATTGTTTTCTTAACATTGCGTAATTCCACGAAATAAGGCTTGTATCTGTTTGATAATTATCGTATAATTATCAAGATAATTATCGGATAATTATCATGATAATTATCGTGACAATTATCGAGGGGCATATTTATCTTGATAATTTCAAACCCTGCTAGCGCGGCAGTTTATCTCTCGCAGTCTCGCACTAGCTATCTTCTCATTTGGACTCCACTTATGCATACCATCAGGTGTAATGGAGTCATTTGCGACCTTTTTATAAAAAGAAGGACATTTATGTATCTGTCCGATAAAAACTTCAACAGCTACTAGAAGTGGTTACTGATCGCTTTATCATTAAAATAGCTATCAGAAAATAAATAAATACTTACCCTAAGGCCTTTTAAGAAAGCCAAGAACTTCTCAGAAAACCACGGGTTCTGCTTCTCCAACGGTTTTCTTGGGTCCAAGCGGAAGTCGTCCGTTAATGCTTTAATCAACGACTGCTGTTTTGGAAATCCTTTGTGAGCGACTAAAACAATACATTTAACTTGACAAAATTTCTTTTTAACATTTTACATAGATATTTGAAAATTAGGAGAACGTCCGTGCTTAAGCAATTCTAAATGAGTTTCCTTTGAAGCGTAAACTGATTTACTATACTATTTTACTACGTTTTGTTACGAGTGCGCAAGCGATATTGATCTTATGGGTGCCCAACAACGCGTGTCCCCGATAGTACCTTATACGTTCAAATACAATTGCACTAAGACTGCACGTTGACTGAACACCGATCGTATAGTCAGCCTTCAATTGTGGGGACTGCACGCAAACTACACACAACCTGCAATTTCGCATTCAGAATGCAGACGTCTGTCTGGAGCCTTACTCGTAAAATGTATGAGGCTAGTCGTCCGAACAAAAGTTATCATTTATGTTGTTGTTTATTCGGCCTTAGTTGCGCATACTTACATATTACTTGGCTTAAATAAGTACACTCTGCACTATGTAGGTACTTAGTTAATTTGTACAGACAACAGCACGTTGGGTTACCACAAACTGTCAAATTTTCCCAATCGATTATGCACTTTATATTCAATAGTCTTAGGTTGAAAATCGTTTGGAGAAAATTTGACAGTTTTGTATAGCCCGACGTACTGTTGACTGTACCACCTACACTCCCTCAAAGTTAGACAATGGATGAATCTGCAGCGTGCCACTCCAATCTCTACAAAACTACTAACTTTTTTGTATTTTCGCCCTTAGTCAGGCTCATTCAAACTAAATAATTCCACTATGTACTGTACTTCGATACCATAATTGAATGTTAGGACGAAAACAAAAGAGAGGCATGCCAGAACAATCCCACCCTAATTAGTCGAACCAATCACAGAGCTCTATTCAACGCCAGAAATGCATCGCAAGTGCGACGTTGCGCCGTCGAATTTGACGTTGCAGCGATGTATTTGGACTCTATTACAACATATAACGCGCGGCTGTCGCGTTGCAGTCGCACGTTTCTTGCTTAAGGAACAAATTTAGTGCCCACCAAAAAAATTGTACATTGCTCACCAAAAACAACTTTTGCTGAGACTTTTACACTTTTTTGGTGAGCATGCATTTATCCTTTTTTGTAGGTTAGGTTAGTATGGTGTTCATTTAAATACAAGCCTCTTGTTTATATGGATTTAGTTGCCGTGCGACCAAAGCACCGTAAATAAATAAACTTACCATCAATATTAATGAAAGCTTTAGAAGTGAAGATGCCAGATTGGAAGAGACCTGTCCACATTTCTAATCCATCGCCAAGATTTATGGGATTGGCTGGCCGGCGGAAGAATTGTCGTCCCGCCTAAAAGTAATTAAAACGACATATGAAACTAGATAATAATATGAGTTTGTATCTAAAAGCCCATCCATATAAAATGTCATATGATTGCAATTTGACTTTTAAGTTAATATTTTTATGTATGATATTATTACTGATAAAAAGCTGTGTATGAAATAAAAAAATTAACCATCACAATGAATTATTTTGTAAAGAAAAAACATTGATTTGTGTTAGATGTATAACTACGTCGTCTAATGATTTTATCTCGCTTCGTAAACTTCGCTTAAGTATCTTGTACAAGCATGGAATCGATTCCAAAAATACTAAGAAAACCCAAACATTCCTAAATACACTAATTTCAAACAATAATACGATAAGTGATTTATTTGTCACCATACGATTGTGATATTTGAGTGCGATATTTTGAAAATCGTGATTATGACTAAAGGAATTAAGTATTTCATAATTATGTAGTGTACCCCGAAAAATACATTGTTGAACTTAGTACCTTCACATATGACTCTAGTGTGCCTTGTCGCAGTACAACATCAATACACTGAATAGCTTCAGTTGGCGGGCTCAATGACGTTCCACCACTCTGCATGTACCTGAATTGGAAAAAAAACAATTAGTAACTATTAGTATTACCACGTATTACTAACGAGAGTCGATAGCATATCTATTGCTTTTTAAGTTCTTCGTGAAACGTGACTGTATACTTGTAAAGACTTGTCCTGATTTTGATACTACTGTTGTTATTCAAAATTTATGAACATACCCACATTCGACGTGAGTTGCGGTACTTATGTACTTACAATGGTTAATCAATGGCTTTTATATTTTAAACGACTTCAAAGATGGAGGAGGTTCTCAATTCGTATTCATCTTTGAAAGACATGTGATTTGAGACGCTACCTCAAATAAAAATAAATTTAACAAAACGAGCAAAAAGTTTAACAAACTTCAACCTGCCTCGGAAAGAAAGGAAAGAAATCGGTATAAATTGCGGTTTACAAGGTAAAATAAAGTTATCCTACTGTTAAAGTCGGGTAAAATAAATATTCTATGTTACCCAATGACGAATGGATTGACACCTTATTTGTCCAAATCGGATGATTGTTTGGGCGCTACGGAGGACCAATACGTAAATACAAACGGATCCCCTACGTCATATCGAATACCAATTCATCTAATATCAATTAATCGACAACGATGTATGTATCGAACATCCAAATAATCGAAATGTCAATAGATCGAGTCTTCAAAATATCGAAAGTTTAAATGATCGAACGTTCATAATATCGAATATTCATTATATCGAACATTTATTTCGAAATTTCAAAATATCTACTATATTATATTACCCTCATCTAAATCCAATCAAATCAAAGATTTATGAACTCATGTTCATTTTTTTTCACAAGAAGTATATTGACCACTTCCCACAGGTGCCTGTTGTTTGCCTTCCTCTAATAAAAAAAAAACTGTTCAAATTAAATATTTACTTTAATTAAAATTACTTATAGGTACATTTTTTGCGAATTACAATATTTTCCGCTAATCATTCCAAAAAAATCAGGCAAAAGAGCAGTTACAAGTCATCTGTGGGACGCGGTCAAAATAATTCTTGTGAAAAAAAATGAACATGAGTTCATAAATCTTTGATTTGAATAGGTGTAGATGAGGGTAATACAATATTAACACATGGTATAATAACATAGTCGATATTTCGCTTAAGTATGTATGCATAAATGTTCGATAAAATGAATATTCGATATTATGAACGTTGCGATCATTTAAGCTTTCGATGTATTGACATTTCGATTTCTTGAGCTTTCGATAAAATGAACGTTTGAATATTTGAATTTTCGATACATCGTTGTCGATTAATTGATATTCGATGAATTGGTATTCGATATGGCGTAGGGGATCCAATACAAACATACATAGTTTGCTAAAATCATCTTTCGACCGTCTATGTAAGTACCTAACTGTGTTTTGTAAACTTAGATTTTTTTCTCTTATTTTTTATTATTATTTAGTAAACTAGAAATAAGACAAAATACTTACTTTAGAATAGTGCCCAAATCAACTGTACCAGTGTATTTGTAAGACACTTCATACTTCATATTTTTGCCATTCGCATCTAAGAATTCCACCTACAAACAATCAAAAAACTTATAATATCAAATAACAATTATTTGGGTTTAATGGTATTTTGGACAGATACTTAAAGCGAGGATTTCCAGATGCTGGAGAAAACAGAGAGGGTCAATTCTATCATGTTCTACGATTTTGTTCTATTAGTTGAAGAAGTATGATCAACGCCCAGCCTACACCCCTTCCCTAAGTATGTAAAATAAGGGATGAAAATTTATATGGGGAAACTAGATTAGTTAAGACTTGTAACGTCATATTTTCCGTTACATAAATTTTTTGGAAAATGAAATTTGTTTAATCCAAAAACACTTTTGGTCTAGCTAGAGTCATATTTTTTGCCAGAATATTATATAGACTACATCTCTATTAGTTATCCACAGACTATTTTATTCGAAACTTCACAGGATTACTCCTGTCGATAAATTAGTAAACAAGTGTTTCAGGTTTTTTTTTTCTTTTTTTAGTTTTTTTCTTTTCTTAGTTTTTTTTTAAATAAAGAAATATTTTCTATTTTTTTTATTTCCAAATAAATATCTACCGTCAATATAGCAGTTGTAAAATGAACTTAAAGGTCGCCATTCACGAGCGAGCCATATGGCTTCGCGCCATTGGCTCGATACTTGACGTCGCGCCGAGCCAAATTCATGGCATTCACGAACGCGCCAGCGAGCCGTTTCATTTGGATCATATTGAGTGTACGCGTCGACAGCACCGGACGTGTTCATAATACTTCGATTCAGAAGATGAGTTTTCTTTATCTGCCATAGCGATTTGTCTAGTGTTAAAAAAAATCTAATAAATCTTTAAAACAAAATGGCGTCTTTGGCTCGCGAGTTCACCTTTCGCGAACGAGCGTTTCGCTCGTATGGCGCGACGGCTCAGACCGACCGGATCGCAATCACGCGCCACAGTTTGTTCAATAAAAATGTAGAGTAGAACCAGGAGGAAAAGAAACCAACTTATTCAACTAATGGAACAAAATCGTAGAACATATTGCAATAGCAGGGATGGCCAACAGGTCGACTGCGGTCTACCGGTCGACCACGAAGCTCATTTAGGTAGCCCGCGAGAGTAAAATAAATATCCGAGGTATTCCTCGAAGCGCTCCCAACGAAGCGCCCCAAAACTATTCCTCGAAGCGCCCCTTTTAATAACTTCTAATAAAAGGAGCGCTTCATAATTAAAAATATTGAAATTTTATTCCTCGAAGCGCTCCCACATTGAAAAATAGGGAAGAGAATGAAGTAAACGTAATATATGATATCGATGATCTTTTAAAACTCATTTGTGCATCATCACTAACACTCTAATGTATTATGTATTTATACGATAAGGGATATTAATAAACAAAACGCAGACGCATTCGAACTATTTAATTTTTGTGAGATATTTCACAAAAATGAAATGTTCTTCCCTATTTTTCAATGTGGGAGCGCTTCGAGGAATAAAATTTCGATATTTTAAATTGTGAAGCGCTCCTTTTATTAGCAGTTATGGAAAGGGGCGCTTCGAGGAATAGTTTTGGGGCGCTTCGTTGGGAGCGCTTCGAGGTATACCTCAAATATCCTACTCACACGCTTCGGTCGGATCGCAACAACGCAATGGCAGTATGGCGTGCGTGAGCGTGAGTCAATCAAGTAAACGCGGCTCGCCTCGCTCCGCGCGTAGGTATATCGCTCTCTTTTCTTTTCATTTTGTCATCATTTCAATTTTAAACTCTACCTTGCAGTTGACCGCAAGAAATAATTTTGAATGCAAGAAGACCTAACAGGTCAAAAGTTTGGCCACCCCTGCAATAGACCAAGAGAGCTGTGTCTAGTTTTTCTGTCTTTGCAATCACTAGGTAATATTTTTAAATACTGTGAAAATCTTCTTCAACTTAATATATTTTTAGTTATAGTATAAACTTTCAATACTTACTTGAGTAACAAAGCGTTCAGTCTGTGTTACTCTTGGTAATGCCACAAGAGTATAACAATTTTTCACTTGGTCGAATGCCATTTCTATGTTCTTAAAGTGGGTATTTTTGGACAAATTATATGCCTTTGGTAATAATTTTTTTGGTTTATCTGGATTAAATGAAACATCATAGCGATACTGAAAGAAAAACATGTTTTTAGAAATCTTAATAATAGAATTTAAAATGTTAGCTGATAGATATCTAACCAACGTCGCACGCATAAAACTGTATTTAATAAGCAAAAAAAATAATATGAATATAACTTACTACTTTGAGCGGTTTTATTGTCATTGGCAAATAATTTGTCAGAACAGGAATAGATCTTGCTCGAACTGAGTTGCCAAATATCTTTTTTGGAATTTGAAATCTACATGTGCTTTCTTGATAGGTCACAGGAGCAACTTGTCTTTGTGCAGAAGATGGAAGCATTGTGCCTTGGGTTATGTCATTGTTCCTGCGAGTCACAGTGGCGGACGGGCCAGGAGTTGGATGGGAGGGTGGGTCGGATGTTGATTGACCAACAGTAACTTGTGGTTGCCGATGTTGTGGTTGGGATTGACCCCTGCCTCGACCTCTGCCAGCACCTTGCCATGGGCCACCACCGGCACCTTGCGAAATTGAAGGAAAGGATGGTTGCCCTGCTAGGGGCTGTTGCTGTTGTACAAATTGCGGTGTAGGAATATTGGCAAGTGGTGAAGGAATATTGACAGCTGGCGCAGGAACACTGACAGCAGGAGCGGGAACATTTGCTACTGGTGCTGACTGCTGTGTTTCAACTGGTTTAGAATCTTTCTTTTTTTTAGGTCGCCTTTTTTTCCCTGTGTCAAGACCAAGACCAAGACCACCCTCTTCTTCTTTTTCTTCTTGTTCCTTCTTTTCAATAAGGACCATAGAAGTAGATGTGGAAACAGTGGGGAGAGCAGCAGCAGCTTCAGAAAGTGTTACTGGTTCTGGCTTCTTTGCTTTAGTCTTCCTTGCGCCTCCAGTTAAGCCTCCTTCTTCTTCAATATCATCTGTTCTTTGTGAAGTTGAGGGTTCATTTACAGTTAATGATTGAATAGCACTGGAAGCACTTTCTACGTCTTGGCTAGTGCTAGCTTTACCTCCTTTTTTCTTTCCTAAGAGTCACAAGTAATAATTATTATTTTATGATACATTCCTTTATTTATCATTACCTAACGAGTAGTGATACACTTGAATTTTTGTAGTTGCATCTTACATCTTGGTTTGACTATAGACTAACCCCCTTATTCATAAAAACAAGTGAATTTATTAGAGATTTACAAATTGTTTGTCTCTGTCACTCTGGCATGAGATGAATAAGACAAAACACTTTTTAACAAGGGTAATAACTAAAATAGGTTTATTGAGTGTTTATGAATCAGGCTGTTAATATAAGTATATATAAACATTATTTTATACAGTGGGTCCGGGAAAGTAGTAATAAAATTTTAAGAAAGGCATTTATTGACAATTTTTTCAGTAAAAATACATCAAATTAGGTCTAGCTCCCACTCTCGCCGAAATACAAGAACTTAATTTTTTTTTCTATATTTTTACTTTTTCCTTATAAAACAAATGACAATGTTGCACTTTGACATGGATAAGCAACAATCTGGTATCATTTGATAGCTAACAAGATTAACTATCAGTAAAAGTGGCAAAAAGACAAGTCTCATGCATTTTGAGAGTTAGGATTGATTAATTTAAAAAGCAAAGAAAAATATCAAGTTTTTTTAGGTTACTTATAAAAATATCATTGATATAAGAGTAACAAGTCGCAGGGCCCCCAGACATTACTTATTTTTGAAGTATCGAAACTTCGCAATGGATACTCTCTAATGTGTGTTTAAGATTGTATGCGTACAGCTACCCATTATTTTGGCAAGGCAACCAGTTAATTGTCTTTTTTAAATTAAATCAATCCTAACTGTATTAAAATGTATGAGACTTGTGCATGTTTGCCACTTCTATTGATAGTTAATCTTGTTAGCTATCAAAGAATTGCTTACACGTGTCAAGGTGCCAAATTGTCAGTTGTTTTTGAAGGAAAAGGTCAATATTAAGAAAAAAAAAATAAGTTCTTGTATTTGAGCGAGGGTGGCCCCTCCCACCCTCGCTGAAATACAAGAACTTAATATTTTTTTTCTTAATATTGACCTTTGAAGCACGAACCCTTACATTAGGTGTTTCTACCGATAAAATTGTCAATAGAACACGCTCTTAAAGTTTGATTACTACTTTCACGGACATACTGTATATTACAATGCCGGAGGGCCACTATTTCTTCACTATTACAGTCGACAAAGTTCTCGGTATTCCATTTAGTAAACAGAATCCTTTGAACATCTGACCAGCACCAAGCCCTGCCTACATTTTACTACAGCCAATAGAATATTAACGTAATATGGCGCACCCAGTAAGGTGCACCGACGTAACTCCTTCCGCTTCCGCAAGTCGCCTTCACACAGTCGTTCCAACGTGGCTGCGACAGACAAAACGACGACGTTAGCTGTTATGACACAAGCCGGTGTTGATTTATATTCGTTGGATCCCACTTTTGAATCCCAGTTTAATATTTTTGGCGTTGGATCCCACAAAACATTATTGTCTATTACGTTGGATCCCACATTTTAAAAATCGAAGGGAAATACGTTTCATTGTCGTTGAATCTTGGGCGCCTGTCAATTAAACACGTCGATGCCACGCGATTATCGCCTACAAGTGGTACACTGAGAACTTTGTCGGTTGTAAATTACCTATTTTACCTATATTAATCATAGGTTTTTATAAAGAAAAGACAAGAATTCATCAACTTATTTTTAAATGTAATTTGTTGGTTCATTACATTTTTATAAGTTAATTATGCAGTCTTATTACCTTTTCCCATTTTAGTAGCTTGTTGTTAATCTGAAAGAAAAAAGATTATTTTGAATAAAGTCCTTATTATTTTTCATGTCATAAAACTACAAGTCTTGGATTTAATTAAATAGTCGAGTCTGAAACAGTTTACTAACCAACAGCTGATTAGTCAATGTATTATTTGCCAACAGAACACTTAACCAGTGAAAATTTCGCCAACAGAACTTATTATCCAGAAACTATTCACCCAAAGAATATTGGGTTATATTCTTATGTTTACTAATTGATCAATGCGAAAAATTATTGGATACAAACTTCTGTTGGAGAAAACAATTCATGAAGCAATGATTTGTAGGTGAACCGTTTCAATGAGGGTGCAAAGAGTATCTTTTTAAAAAAAACTCAAATAGGTATAGACATTTTTTCTGTAGCACTTCAAATGGCTTCACAAGAATTTTTTAAAGCTTAGTAATATAATAGTTTGTACTTATAATAGAATTCCAAATGAATTTTAAAATGTTGAATTCAAATTTATTTAAAAAGAGACTGTAAATGGAACAATGACAAAAACTTTTCTTATTTAAAGGAATTTTTTGATAACAAGTTATAATTAATGTATATGTACTCAGATATTTTGCATGCAAATCAGCAAGACATTGGCGCTTTATAATTGATTGTTACACCTTTATATACCATGTTCTTACGCAAATGAAGATTATTATTATTATTATAAATTTAATTCGAAAACTTCAAACTTTCCCCCGCTTTTTTAACTGTACAAGTATGAATACTTCACTATACTCCCTCTTACCCTCTTATATTCCCAGGCTAACAAATTTCAAAACTGTAATACTCCATTTAAAAACATCCTGTGCGAGTTTATTAACACAACATTAAGCTGTAGCTTGTGTAAGCACTAATACACTAACATTATAAGTATCTAATTGTTATAGGTGGCTCAACAAATGTGTTGAGCCACCTATAACAATTAGAGACTCTCTCTCTTTCCGATCTCTTTTCGACTTCCAAGACAAATACTGACTACAGAGAATTGCTGAATATTCTCTTGTAACCACACAACACCTGAATTACTATTTGAGCAGAGTTGTAAACATTCAGAAACACCAAACCTTATCTTACGAACTTGGACATTGGCTAAATCATAGAGGAAGCCATCAACGAAAATCATTCAAATGTTTCGGTCATGTAAAAGGGATGGCTATGAGAAAGTAGATTGACGATAAGGATATATGAATCAGAAGTAAAGATGCAGGATGAGGAAGGCCTAGGAGAATGTTTATCGATCAAATGAAAGACATCTAGAGGTACCTACTATAAACAGCCGAGCATGTATATAGACTATAATGAAAGTAGATGTAGCAAAAAAATATAAGGGGATATATAAAGTAAGATGTATAAAGAAATATGAAAACAAGTGATCTCTGCCTAAAAGGTGCAACTGTTTTATGTGTTGTGGCCCAATCGTAAAATTTGCCAGATCATGAAATGTACAATGCTACTGAATCATAAAAATCTCAACCACTGATCGAGTAGCCCATTACCTGAAAATGGTAGTGGTCAGGAGTGATCAGTAGGTTCAAGGTTTTTTTTTTTTGTTAAGACCAAACGGAGTGGACTGGTTAGTTTTGCTAAACTATAGTTATTATACACCAATTAGAAGAAAAAAGCTTAGCTTCACCTGGTTTTGGAACGCACCCTAACATAATTAATTTAATTATTACCTACATAACTAATCTGAAAATTTTATAGTGTTTGCTAATAATCACTGATAATAGAAAAAGAAATTGCCATCATTTCAAAAATAGAGAAATTATGATGCAATAATCCAGCAAGGGTAGAACAAACTAGAATATTGAGTATCTACCTAAGTATTTGTGTTGATATTTTCAAAGTGATTGATTATTTTCAGAAGTCTACTTCATGAGTCAATTGTAATTGTTCTCTGGAAATAAACATCATTAAAATGTACCTCTATTACCACGAAACGCTCAAATCGCAAACAAACTTCTAAAATATTTGTCTAAGAATTTGTATTGAATAGTGCACTTGCACATAATACTTACATGCCAATAATAATTGTAGCAGTATCGTATCGCCGCAAACAAATATTTTCCACTATTTAATTCACGAGAAAATAGTCACAAATGTATAATCAACTGACTATGTATTGGTTTTGAACACATACAATACCTATTTAGGTAGGTAGGTACTCGACTTTGTTTGTTGCCCCAGATTAGAAAGCTACAGTAAGCTCACGATAAATGAAGCGGTAAATTACCTCGCACCTTCTTCTTCTTCTTCTTTCAAAGTAGGGATGTGAAAAATAATCGATTTTTAAAAAAAAACGATTATTTTTCGTAAAAAAACGATTTTTTTAATCAATTTCCAAATTAGGTTAAATCGGTTTTCTAAAAATCGATTTCTTTTCTTTATTTTCCAAAACACAAATCGATTTTTGTGTTGAGCTGCTCAACTCCACATATCATTTCCGGTTGTAAGCATCAAACACATCTAAGCGTCATACTCTTATAACTCTTACGACTGTGATGAAAAATTAATCAAATACTAGAAAAATGCACTGAAAAAAATCGACTTGCCTCAGGCGGGACTCGAACCCGCACCTTCCACAATCCGGGTGGACGCGTTAAAAAATATTTCGCGCGCGAAAATATTTCGTTCGGGTCTTGGAAGTGCAAATTTCAAAGATTTGATGAAACGATGTTTACCATAAAAACATAAGCACCAAGCACTGACAAATTTCGACAGCGAAAAGCAGTGCCTCGGTGGCGAAATTGGTCAACGCGTCCACCCGGATTGTGGAAGGTGCGGGTTCGAGTCCCGCCTGAGGTAAGTCGATTTTTTTCATTGCATTTTTCTAGTATTATATTTACGCGTTTGTAAACGCAAAAATAAAATTATTCCATAAATTAATCAAAGTTATTTTCTTACGAATGTTTGTTTATTTATATTACCTACAGTCAACAACAGAAGTAGATGTTCAAAAACCAAACTTTTAAATGCAAAATAAACACAGAAATGCTAAATTCCTAAAAGTATAATTCATCTTGTGGATGTAAGTAGTCATTACGGTAAAGGGACTAACTACACTTATTCAGCTTTCTCCATAGAAACTAACGATTTCGGTACGGAATCCGTCGGGGTTTCCTTGGTCGGGGTTTATCGTCTGGTGACCTGACCCATCGTTGAACTGAAGAAATTGAGTCGAAGGGTTAGAATTTCGCGGTTAGCTTGAATAAAGCGCAGGCTTTTGATCGGGCATGGCACTAAGCGCTGCTTAAAGCTTCCTCTCTATGGACTTCCTGAGAAATTTTGCAACTTTATCTCCAGTTTTCTTACGGATAGGAGCATCAAGGTCGTAGTTGACGGCGCATGCTCTGACTGATGACGGAACTACGGATTTGTCTTCTCTGTTATGATTGATAAATTTTGCCATATAAGTTAGCATGGGTCGAAAGATATGAGACTACTTATTTCTGTTAAGGGCAGCATCATAAATGTAGGTCATCACGAACCATGAACAGACTTATACGGCAATGTAAAAAACTCTGCAAAGTATGTAACATCGACATCTTCGCAGATAAGTCCAAGAAATTTAGGCGTCAAATACTATAGACCTTTGATATTGCACATAATTAATAACTGGAAATGATATAATTTTAATTTTAAGTATACACGGTGAGTTTTTTTCGGATCAGTATTGGAAAATTCTAAACTATAAGAGATAGAGAAAAACTCTCTTAGGAACCGTGATCTTAATTTGAGATAAAATAATTATCCGCTCACGCGTCCGTAATGCACCGCCTGCCACGGCATAATAGTCTTAAAAAATTTATGACCCCGACTGACAGTGCGGGTAGGCCGCAAAAAAAAATTTTAAAATACATCTGGATTTGTAAAAGAACACGGTCAAGTTGTGTTTTTATGAATGTAGACTAATAACCGCATCGAATGATGTCAAAAGCATTTCAATATCTTATATATTTCAATTTATTAAAAATCTGTACACAATGACATTTTTTTTTAATTATTTTATGATTTTTTTTTCCCTTAAAAATTTTTTATTTTGAAAAATAAATCAATAACATGGTAGTTTTTTTTCTTTATAGGATAGATGTATACATTCTTAAGGTATTTAAAAAAAAAAAAAAAATCTTAATAGATTTGGATATATCGGATGTTTTGAAAAAATTTTTTTTTGTTATGTTTATTGAATATCACTATACAAACCAAAAATATAGACCTATGTCTAAAGTTGCTAGAAGTTGTTGAAATTAACGTTTTAGTTTTCTTTATTAGTTAAACTTTAATAGTTACCTTTAGTAGTAGAAACTAACTGGCCGATTTTCAAATGAAAAGTAAAGAAAATAAAAAGCATTCGAATTTCAATATTTTTTTCGTGCATCTTTGATTTATTAAATGCACAATTTAAAAAAACTCACCTGTATATCTTTTTGTTGAATAAGTTTGCCTTGAAATGGAAGCTTTAATATAAGTAGTCCTGCTTTTTAAAAATGTTAATTATTGTCCACATTGCATGCCGTGGCAACATTTAATTAAGATGGCCTTTAGCTTAAGTTTTATTCCTAAAACGTTTACTTGTATCAGTATTTATCTTGTTTGTTGTCCTAATAAATAAAAAAATTAAAAATCCAAATCGTGAATTGTCCGTGTCCCACAAGGCTGTGAACTATCCCCTACGCTATTTCTTTTGCTAAGAAAAATGAACGGATGCATACGCGTCTCCATATAAAATCGTTGTTTTCTATTGAGAAAAAGTGTGAGAAAAGCTGATAAGTGTAGTTAGTTAGTCCGTATAACATCATTTACATTTACCTAATTTTTGTACATCCATAGCTTTCACCAAGGAGGTCGATGGCGCTGCGGTCATGCTTTCTTAGTAACAATCACGAAAGTTAAGCTACCAAGTGCGCGATCGGCGCTCGATTGGACAACTCAAAATTCTTTAACTCGATTGTCCTCCGAGCTTCGGAAGGTACGCTGATGGTCCCAGCTGCTGTCAAAAGATAGCAGTCGTTCCCAAGGAGGGTTGATAGGCAGGAGGCCGGTCGTAAAATCTTAGCAGCATCTTTAGAAGAATTGCCGATATTAAGACATACTGAACCAACGCCAAATAAATTGGGAGCAGGGTAGGAGAAAGAGCTTTCATTATAGTGAACTTAGTTTTGATTTTGATCAAAAGTATAAACTTTTGCCGTTGACTGTACGTTTAGCTCGTTACCTAGTAGTAGTTTTCTAGATTTACAGTACGTTTTGGACGTAATTTCTTATTAAATTATTAAGTCCCAAAAAAAAATGATTTTTTTGATATGTAAGTCACATCCCTATTTCAATGGCCACAGACTAGTTAGAGATAGGGAAGAGATATGGATAAGGCTACTGTTGCCATTTGCCATATGCAAGTTTAGCAGGTTAGTAGTTTTGTATTATATAAAAATGTTTTATTCGACATGTGATTAAAAAAGCAGGAAAACGGATATTTCTAAAATTATATATCGGAAAGGAATTTGGAAAGGAATCAGATGAATAGGTATAAAAATAAGTGTACAATGTGAGATGGAACAGTGGGATGAGTAAAAATATTAATACATATAAATAGTCTAAGGCAAGAAAAATAGATTACAATAAAGTATATAAATAATTAAATCTTTATATCATTTTTCCATAAAAATAATGCTAAAAGTTTATAAATATCTGGATTATTGTTATATAAAAGGATGGAAATGGAAGTAGGAAAAGAAACATTCAGTTTGATTAAAGATTCTAGTATAATGAATTAAACAATCCAGTACGGCACAATCGTCACATTTATTCACTCGAACATAATTTTGTTATCACTCACTGCTTACACAGAATTACTATAGTTTAAACTAAACTTTAACAACGCAAAACCTCGCAACACGTGTTAACTGAACGACGACTCGAAACAGACTCATATACTCTCTAATCTGTGAACAGACTAACTGCCTTCCACAATATTTCAAGCCTCCTCAATGACGCGCTTCGCTCTGATTGGCTCACGTTACGACCAATAGGGAACGTTCACCAATCAGAGACAAGGACAGTGTTGCCAGTTTACAGACTTATAAATTGCAGACGCATATCTTAAAAAGCTAATATGACTTAGTTTTATTTACATAAATTATAATTATACATTTTGTTCTTTTTGCCACATAATTGCATTAATTTTGTATTTGACTTAAATCATGAACATATTTCCTGAAACTAGTACTTACGATAAGTCAAAACCACAACTAATATTGACGCAAAATACCAAAAACATTACACTAGGAAGAAATCTCTTTTGCTAGGGCCGGCTGTACCTGTGTCTATCGTCACGAAGTGCCTATTCCTTAGACAAAGAATTTGTCTAAGTTCTATTCAGTGGTCTCGAATTTTACAAAATCGGTAGACTTGCCCATAAAAATCGGTAAATTTGTACCAAAAATCGGTATTTTAAAAATAATACACTACTCAATCAAATACGTTTAGTTAATGTAAAAATAACATAATTTCACATCAAATATAATTATTTTTTATGATGATACTAATATTCTTTGGTCATAGCCGATTAATTTTGAAGTCCTAACAATTAGCGTCTTTAATAGAAGCAATGCTTATAAAAAAGTTTACAATGTGTACAAATAAAGATACTGCATTAGCGTCTTCTAATAATATTAAGAGCTAAAAAAACAATCTTTGCCGAAATTGTCGAAATGAATGTTGCCTAAAGCCTCAGATGAAAACATCATAATAACACACTGCTGTATTATAGTCGCTTTCATACTTTCGTACTGCTGCTTAGAGTCATCGACTGTTCTGGTTATGTTTGGGGAGATATGATACCTATTACATTACTTTTTGAAGTACTGTTTTGCGCATGTCTACAAAATGTATGTAGATACTTATATGGAATGGAACATCCCACAATAACTAACCACCATTGATCCATACTACTTTGAGTTGAGGTATTCCCCGTAACGATCATGATAAAAGTTGCCAACATAAAAGTGTACAATTGGTAGAAAAATAGGGAATTTCCATGTATTCTCTAAAATCGTAGAAATATCGTTGCATTTCAGTATTTCGGTAAGAAAGAGCTAATTTCGGTATAAATACCGAAAAATCGGTAGGTTCGAGACCACTACTTCTATTCGTGCTAGAACACGATACGCGCAGATGTGACATAGCTTCATGGATGTGACCGGCTATCAGGGCTGCCAGGTGATAAAATGCCGCGAACGTATGTATACAACAGCTTAAAAAAGTTATATAATCAAGGAAATTTGAAAAAACGTCGTACATTATTATTTAACCTTTATTAATTAAAATTTTCTTACTCATTTTAAATATACCTATATTATATGTAGGTATTTAAAATTAAGGAATCCATTTATTTTTAATAAATAAAAACAAAGAAAATTAATTCTCAGACAGAATGTGCAAGAGGCAAAAGGTGAGATTGGATTCTTTTAAGTCATTTTTTTTGTAAAGATTTGTCGTTCTGATTTGTCTTATAATATAATAAACCGTAGACAGAGAAGTGTTAATAAACCTTAATAAACTGACTGAATTATTTTTTATATTTGTGGTAAAAGCACAAATATAAAAACTATGTTAAACAAATATGAACTTAATAGCTTTTGACGGAAAGTCTTTTTTTGTTTACTTAAATGTATAGAGTACAAGGGCATTCCCCGTAATCAATATAATGACAACTCCATCGGGATTCCACAATTATAGACTAAGTCCAAAAAGAGAAAGATTTCCGTCTCAAGTAAGTGCGCCAAATACAAAGCCAAGTCAATGAAAAAAGTCTAAATAAAATTTATGTTAAAAAAAAATCGTACGTTTTCCGTACGATTTCTGTGTTTCGATCGTAACCGCATAAAATTAGCAAAAAATCGTACAAATACGATTTAAATCGTACAAATGGCAGCCCTGCCGGCTATTATCGGCTATCACGCGAATATTCGGGCTAGGCCCTGTTTTATAAAGCTACAAGTTACAAGTGATACTGGCAACTATGGATTGTAATGACACCACTATAACGTGGTACTATAACATTGCCATGTTATAGTACCATCGTCATCTTAATTACTGGCTGTATTTATAAAAAACAACAATCAAATTCAAAATTATCATTCATCATGACATTTGGTTCATTTTTGACTCATTCCATTGCTGACCGTGTCCTAGAACACAATTATTACTAATTACTAACGTACCTAAGGGTCTCGCTCTGACCTCGGTTTGGCCTATATTTCATTAATACTTACATACATTATATCAAGGCACTAAAATTGTGAGTACCTTTGTTAAACCTTTTTATATTCTTGTATCAGTTTTAAGTGTTTTATTATTTAGTTTCTACAGTGTATTTTATATTATTTTCAGAGTGCCTTTTATATACCATTTTAACATATTCAATAAACGAAATAAATAGTGACGGAAAAAGTGTTTGATTGGTGGACCATACTGCCAGAGTTGGACCAGCTGCCCACGTACCGTTACACTGGCGCCTCAACGTTCTTCGGACCTCGACCTAAACGAAATTCAAGTTAATAAGAAAATAGTTTTTGTATTTTACTTTTTATTAATTGTATTTTATATTATTTCTTTTTTCTAGATTTTTCAAAATTCTAAAAGACTGTGAGTCCTTGATATAATTTAGCGGCCAATTTTTATAAATATTTTTTTTTCCCACCGAACCCTTTCTTCATCCATACTTTCATCCATCTTTATTAAATTTATTTTGAGTAGTGCACCAACAGTCATTACTGATCCCTACACTTTCAATACTCAAAACAAACAATTTCAAATCAGTTACAGACAATAAAACTTACCCGATCTCCACCGAAATCGACATTAAGTTGTGTTTGAGCTTGGGTGTTAACTAGTCACTCAAGTTCAGCACACTTTACACTTACGGCAGTGCTGCGAGGGAATACCTCCAGCTTATCCACCACACAAGTCCAGATTTGGCGGGCACTTTCCTAGGGCAATCCTTGCCGACTATCTAGAGGTGTCCAAAATTTCTGACTTGCCTCACTCTACCTACCTAACATTAGAATACTATTATTATATCCCCATTTATTTAGATTAAAATAAAATACCATTTTTTTAGGAATACACCATTTATTTTCAAATTTAAACAATATTTTAACAATATTTACCTTTTATTACAACTATTAAAATGAATCCAATTTTTTTGAATAAACCAGAACTTATATACGAGCTTGCGCTTCGCTCGCAAACCATTCCACCATCAGCAACCGCTGATGAGTTGCGAAATATTCTAACGCCACTCATAGAAACCGATACAGCATTGCGATACAGCCGATTCTTTGTAACGTGGTACTATAACATTGCCATGTTATAGTACCATCGTCATCTTAATTACTGGCTGTATTTATAAAAAACAACAATCAAATTCAAAATTATCATTCATCATGACATTTGGTTCATTTTTGACTCATTCCATTGCTGACCGTGTCCTAGAACACAATTATTACTAATTACTAACGTACCTAAGGGTCTCGCTCTGACCTCGGTTTGGCCTATATTTCATTAATACTTACATACATTATATCAAGGCACTAAAATTGTGAGTACCTTTGTTAAACCTTTTTATATTCTTGTATCAGTTTTAAGTGTTTTATTATTTAGTTTCTACAGTGTATTTTATATTATTTTCAGAGTGCCTTTTATATACCATTTTAACATATTCAATAAACGAAATAAATAGTGACGGAAAAAGTGTTTGATTGGTGGACCATACTGCCAGAGTTGGACCAGCTGCCCACGTACCGTTACACCACTATGGATTGTAATGACACCTCTTGTAGTCTACAATTGTAACAACCAGTTGAAAATCTCTGTTTTTGTAAGTTCTTAAATTACAAAAAACATTATAAATAATAAAAGCTTAAAGTTATCAATTACACATTTCTAAAATAATCTTCCATTTATTGTAATCTTCTATTACCTATTAATTATCTTTTCTAAAATTTGCGTTCAAAAGTGAAGAGTATTTGAAGTTATCGCGTTTTTTATTTATTATATTTTTATTTATTGTTTGTAACAGACTTGTTACATTACGTTATATTAGTTTCACCCATGAAGCTATAGGTAAAACTCGTAGACAGAGTTTTCTCTGTCTACGGTAAAACTACAGCTTCATGGTCCTCTTATCTCAGAGGCTTTAGACAACGTGCATTTCGACAATCGCTCTCGCTATCGCTAAGTAAAAAAATGTATGGGATGTTGTCTAAAGCCTCTGAGAGAGTCTAATCTAGTATCTTTAATTAGTCTGTGGTCTTTAGACATATTCTTTCTAATCTGTGATATACTCTCTAATCTGTGGTGCTGGGGATAGAGTTTATATTCATGGGCGATTTTCCTGGTTTTATTAGTTAATTTTTTTATTTAAATGAAATAAAGAATTGAACTTAATTACTTTGTCAAAGGTTTTTGTATGCTTCGAAGGTTCACTGTGATAAAAAAGTGGGCTAGAATATTTTAAATTTAATTATTGACAACTTACTAGTCATGAGGATTGCAGTGTTTATCAACGCAGTGTTCATTATTTGCGTGCCTTTTGCCAAAATATGGCCTGCTACACAGACAGAGTGGATACATATTATTCCAACACTGTAACCGCTTCCGAAGATTCACAAATTGTTGATGAATTATCCATAATTCCATTAAAAAAGGATAGTTTCGGTGAGTGGGTTTCCATTGTTGTTAGGTCGGCAATATCGTACCCAATATGAAATTGTCTAAATGTTACAGTTTAATATTCGTTTTTATGATATTAATTAGTAAAACATAATATTACCGGTATTAAAATTACCTAACTTGGTTCTTATCGTAATTTTTTTCAGCAATATGTGAACTATGTGGTAAGGTTGGTCGACGGGATCAGTTTTACACACGAAATGATAAATTTTGCTCATTGCGTTGTTGTACTAGTGTGACTAGACGTCGGCATTGTAATTGGAGATTTAAGGTTATGGAAGGTACAGAGCATATGACTGGTCTTATTCCTCTAGAGCCATTGCCACAACTACAGCAGTGGCATGCGGCATTGAATGATTTACAGGTAAGGGTAATCTTGAATTAGAAATTTAATGCATTATTGCTTTTTGAGTATTTAAATTTTTAATTAGTCTGTGTAATATCTTTTCTTCTTTCTTGATTAGTTGTCTTTTCATCACCCTTCTTTGCCATATCATCACCATCTTTCACTCAGTCTATCTGTCTTTTCTTCAGTCTTCCACTCTCTTTATATCCATAAAGTTCTCCACTTATAGTACCTACCTACTAGCTTCTGCCTGAGACTTCGTCTGCACAGGATTTGTATAAATTATAGCCTGTATTGTTGTTCTGATCAATTAGCTATATTATTGTAAAGTTTCATTAAAATCCATTCAGTAGTTTTTATGTGAAAGAGTAACAAACACACATCTATCCATACAAACATTTGTGTTTATAGCCTAATAATAAGCAGCACTAATATAAACTATGCTATTATAAACATGAAGGTATATTTGTTACTCTTTCACACAATACCTACTAAGTGGATTTTAATAAAACTTTATAATGATATAGCTCATACATCTAAACAACATAATATAGGCTATAATTAAAATAAGCTAATCATTATTATCCTGTGCAGAGTAAGTGGCGAGCAGAAGCTTGTAAATTACAAACATATATTTTTTTAAAGATCCTTTCATATGAAAAATAAAGCTATGATCTTATTTGACACTTGGAATGTTGTGTTTAAATATGAAATGAAATGAAATTTGGACTGATTCTAATGCTGGAGTTTAACACAGATAGCGCAGATTTTAATAATTACTGTTTAAACCATTTAGTTTATTATTGAACATCCACTATGTTCAAGTATACTATACACCGTGTTCCTGAGGTTATACATTAACTTCGGTATGTTATTTAGACTATTAAATTGATAATTTTTTACTATGGACTCTTCTATGATTTCAAATTTCTTTAACATTTTTTATTTTCATATAAACTAAATGCTTAGATGTAATTTATCTAATATTAATTACTCTTAACCTGAGCTGGCAATGTCGCATTTGAAACTTTGTTCCACATGTCCACATAAAGTGGGTGATCCATTGGCGAGCTAAGACCGCTGGCTCGTGGCGAGCCGGCGAGCTAAAGGTATAAACCGCCAATGGAGCACCTACATTACCGCGGTTTTAAAGTTCGCGGTTTTGGCTCGTTGGCTCTTCGTGCATGCTTGAAATCCTAAAGCGAGGTTTAGACTAGCAATAAAACTTCTAGAAGTTGACTTCTGCAAGCAATTTGTATTGTGTAAACAGGTGCGGCAAGCAAACTTCTGCAAGTTTTGCAACTTGCATGACTTGCTGCAAGTCGCATGTATAAACGCCAAATATAGTCGCTGCAAGTTACTTCTGCAAGTTTTGCAGCTTGCGTAGGTTCCGAGTTTAGACTGCCAATAAAACTTCTAGAAGTTAACTTCTGCAAGTAATTTTTATTGTGTAAACAGGTGCGGCAAGCCAAACTTCTGCAAGTTTTGCAACTTGCGACTTGCTGCAAGTTCGAGATAAGTCCATTGTGTAAACACTATTTTAAAATTGCGGCAAGAACTTCTGTATTTATTTTGCTTGCAGAATAAAGTTCAAGCAAGTTCAAGATGTCAGCATTAAAAAAAGTTTGGACGAGGGACGAAAAACTCATAGAAAAATATGAGCATCATAAAGAGCATTGGGGTACCAAAAGTTCAGATTATCGAAATAAAATTTTTAAAAAATGCTACCCTAGAAAGAGTTTTGAATTGCAAAGGCTCTTCACTTCCGATAAATTTATTTGTATTCCGATAACATCTCTTCTTAAAATCCAATCTTTTACCCACTTTCGATTCTTCCGCTTTTTTGTGCCTAATGACACTACTACCAACGCAGCAGCTCGTACTTTACTACAACTAGGAATTTTTATTACATTTTATTTTTATCTATAATCTGTGCTCTAAACTTTAATCTGACCTATTCTTTATAATCTGTGCTCTAGACTTTAATCTGTCACTCTATGCCAATTGCGGCCCAGCCCCCATAGCATGACCATCGAAACACGATATGATGAAAAATTGGATATAACCGCAATCTTGAAATTTTATCGAAACTGCGAACTTGTATAAGGCTTGTCTAAACATGTTCGCAGTATCGATAAAATTTCAAGATTGCGGTTATATCTAATGATTTTGGACAGTTCAAACCAGTGAACCGAGTGGTCATGCTAGCCGGATAGCAAATATTATTGCTCGCTTAATGTAAACGGTTCCGCAAGATTTCTTTGCAAGATTTTGTTTGACACTTGCAGCAAGTAACTTCTGCAAGAAATATTGCTTGTAGTCTAAACAAAGCAGGAAGTTTATGCTCAAGAAATTGCTATAAGTACTTGCAGATCTAAACGGTTTCGCAAGAACTTGCGGGCAAGAACTTGCTAGTAACTTGCAGACTTGACTTGTGATAGAAATATTGCATGCAGTGTAAACACAGCACCAAGTACTTGCACAAGAACTTGCCGCAAGAACTTGCCAGTCTAAACCTCGCTTAAGACCGCGGTATAATAAACCGTCAATGGATCAGCCAAGCTTCGCGAGCCGACAGTCTTTTTCACGCTGCTGTAGCGAATGCACGCATGCCGCACGTCAAAATGGCAGATTTACGATCGTATAATCGCTAGTTAGTACTTGAGAGTTGCACATAAGCGTTCATATGGTGAATTCGATACACGCAAAACTATATGTTGTCTTTTTATCAGATTTTTATAAAAGGGAAAATAAATCCAGAAGCTCCTTAAACACTTCCTCGGTCATCGTTAAATAATTTCTATAATCATTTGGTTCTGTACCCTTAGTGTAAGTTTTAGTTTAATTTCATAGACGCATTCAAACACGTTATTCGACCCATACTTTTTACTTTCTCGTATACACAGTATAGAGGAAGTCTTGTAATCGTAAAAAAATTCGACCTCGAGATTTTGACGGATTTACACGTTTTGAATTTTTTTTTGGAGTTATGTCGGTGTGTGTGTCTCTGTGTCTGTGCGTTAGCAGCAATCGAGTATGCTTTAACGTATTGCATCCAAATTTAACATGCATATAATATCTAAATATAAGGTTTCTATAAATTTTTGAGTCATCGATCACGAAAGTTAAGCAACCAAGTGCGTGGTCGGTACTCGGATGGGTGACCAAAATTTAACATGCATGTATGACATGAAAATACAAGGTTTCTATCAACTTTTGAGTCGTTTCCGGTATGAGAGAAACTCAAGCGGAGACCACTCCCGATTTTTTTCTTTGGTTGTTCTTGTAGTAGTATTCCTAAGTAATTAAGTAGTTCCGTCTGGGAGCACGCCATGACTTCACCAACGATGAAAGTAGACTGTTTGGCACGCTAATGGATCACTACCACGAGCCGACAGTACAACGAGCCTACAGTTTATACCTTTAGCTCGCCGGCTCGCCAATGGATCACCCGCTTTAACTTTCGAAACTTTTCTTGACATTGACAAGTTTGATAGTTTTGGTTTCACAAAGTGGCAACATCTCACAGATAAAGACTCTTTCTCACTGCACAACACAATAATATTGGTTGAACTTAAGAAACCAATAACTTAAAATTACTACTTCCTTTGTACAATATGTTTAACTCAGGAACACGGTGTATAAAAATGGAAATAAATAAATAAATATATTTAAATATCAAATGGTTTTGAAGGAAATTAAACATACTTTATAATTTGCTACTTTATTTTATTTTAGGCAGGACCTATAAAGCATTCTGCATCGTTGGTGGCTAATAGCTATGAATGGAAAGATGAGCTATTTGGGTGTGACTTCCTTGCTGCACCTGTCAGTCTGTTTAAACATGCCCCTCTTCATGAGATGTGGGATAGTACTTTTGAAGGCATGAAAGTGGAAGTTAAAAATACTGACTGTGAAAACAACAGTGAAAAACTCAACGATTTCTTTTGGGTAGCAACTGTACTAAAGGTATAATAATATTTTCATATCCAAATCAGAATCGAGAAAGTTTGGTCAGTGTGAAAAGGGTGGTGGTAGATATGTCATAACTGATTTTATATGAAACTTATAATTTTATGGTTTTGATGAAGTTCACTTAAGTTAAGCAGTTAAAACTATTAGGCGGCTAACTGATATAGATACTGCTAGAATGGTTTATTTCAGTTATTTTCACAGCATAATGTCTTATGGAATTCTTCTCTGGGGGAGTGCTGCAGATATTAATACCATCTTTGTTCTGCAAAAACGGGCTGTTAGAGCAATCTATCAACTAGGTCCGCGTGACTCCCTCAGAGAAAGGTTCAAGGAGATAAATATTCTAACTGTGTCATCACAATATATACTGGAAAACTTACTATATGTAAAGAAAAATATTATGAATTTTTCCGAGAAATGTCATACGCACAATGTAAATACTAGGAAGAAACACGATTTGGTTGTATATAAAACTCGTCTCCACAGAATAAGCAATTCCTTTATGGGCCAATGTATACGTTTTTACAATAAGCTTCCGAAGAATATTAGAGACTTGCCTATTAATAAATTTAAAAAAACTGTTAAATCTAAATTATATAAAAAAGCTTATTACAAGTTAAATGATTATTTAAATGATCCAAATGCGTGGGAGTAAAATCTGCCCAAATTTACGCATTTAAAATTGTAATTTATTCATATTGATATATCTATGGACATGTAATGATGTTTTGAAATCATTACGAAATTGTAAGCTGCGGAGTTTCTTTCGCCATTTCTTCTCCGTCTCAGCATAATAATAATTATTTAAGTAAAATAATTATTTCGTCGAAATGGTGGTAGGGCTTTTGACGATTTAAAAGTACTTAGCAAAGTCCATTTAAATAAAGAGCTTTTTCATTCATTCATTCATTTTCATTCATTTTCGTTGCTTTGGGATTGACTTAGGTCAAATTAATTTGGTATAGACCTTGGAACACAATGACCAAAATTTCTTTTAAAACTAACAAAGAAATTAAAAATAAATAGATAATATGTTGTACAAACATGTATTTACCATGAACCATGTGTGTAAAAGTTACATTGTGGACCACATGGGGTTTCTCAGACTCAAAGAATTATCAGGGAAGGAAATGTGCAATTTGTGATTATTTTATTTTAAAATACTGATTTTTATCTATTTAAGGGTAATAATAAAACACAACCAAGTGAAATATATTTTTTAAATATTTTACAATATAGGAGCAAAGTATGTATTTTTTACATTCTAAAAGTTTGCCTCTTCTTTTACCTAACTTCTGCAATATAAAAGTAATTAAAAACTTCTCACAAGTTTTTTATCTGTTCATAAATAAGTCAAAATAAATAAAAATATTCTACAAATACTGCATTTCATAGTAAAATTACTACTAACTTTTTAGATGTCTCGAACTATGTGGGGTCTGTAGAACTGGAACGCTCTTTGACCACATCTGTTTACTGAGTGGGCAACACAATTACTAAACCACTGTCACCAAGTAGTATGTTAACATCGTAATTGCAGCTACTTATAGAGACAGGCTCAAGTTCACCAACACATAAAACAAACGATTAAAACTTAACCATTAGTTTTAGACATTTCTTCCATACGATAAAATGTCAAAAACAGTTGGTTAAACAATAATCGCCTGTTTAAATGTTGGTGAGCTCCAGCCTTAGAGGGACTTTTATGTGACTGCGGTCTATTAAACCCCACATGGTTCACAGAACATTAAAACCCACAAGTAAATCTATAGAAAATTAATAATACTTGTTTTTTTCTCAAGGTGAAGGGTTATATGGGCTTGCTTAGGTATGAAGGATTTGGCAGTGATGACTCAAAAGATTTTTGGGTGAATTTATGTTGCTCTGAAGTGCATCCTGTGGGGTGGTGTGCAACCCGTGGCAAGCCACTTATACCACCTCGTAGCATTGAAGATAAATACACAGACTGGAAAAAGTAAGTATGCCTGTAATAATAAGTACTTATTTAAATTTCAACTCTAAATTTCCAAATGCATAATGGAATTCTTTGCAGCAACTATAATTTACAATTTTCTGCATTTTACTGTATGGAATAAGGCACTTTTCTAAGCTGTATGAGATATCTAAATGGTGATTGGTGTGGCATGAATCTATACATACATATAAATAAAATTGGAGTGTCTGTTTGTAATATTGAAATAACCGTTTTTTACTACATGCATATGAATATATATAAGGTACATACACCAAAATAACATTTTTTACAATTTTTGTCTGTCTGTCTGTTTGTTCCGGCTAATCTCTGAAACGGCTGGACCGATTATGACACGGGCACAGCTAGTTTATAATATAAATAAGAAATTTTTTCTCAGAAAGAGAAAATAATGACCATGATTAAATAAATTGTTTTATTTGGAAAATTTCAGGTTTTTAGTAAAGCAGCTAACTGGGGCAAGAACACTGCCAGCAAATTTTTATAGTAAACTGAATGATAGTTTAGTATCAAGATTTTCTATTGGTTCTATAATGGAAATTGTTGACAAAAATAGAATATCTCAAGTAAAGGTAAGTTTACAAACATCAGGCTTTGTCTGGAGGGAAAACATTAAACCTATATTTTCAATAACTTTAAAATAACATTATAACTTATATTTCAAAAGATTTGTTCATTCATTACAAAATGTACTTTTTCCAATGTTTGGATGGTTGATCTGACATTGACGGTTGCATATGACAGAATCACACTCGGAAATCAATCATGTCTTGAGAATCGTTTGCCACTTTTGATCAAGCACAAAGTGATAGAGACGTAGTTTCTCTCGAGTTCGTGTTGTAAAAACACGTGTTGAGAGACTCCATTTTTAAATCAATCTACCGCACAATTGTATGTTACTAAGTATATTTTCCACAACGTAGGGTCCTAACCACTAGGCGATCGCGGCCAAGCGTGAAAGCGTCGGTGGCGTAGTGCATAAGAACGTCGTCTCCCGCCCGGGAGACACTGGTTCGATCCCCGCCACGTACCAATGTGTTTTCAAATTTTGAATTCATATGTACGTTTAATCGACGCTTTTACGGTGAAGGAAAACATCGTGAGAAAACCTGCACTCACCTATGAAGAAATTCTTAGGTTATGTGTGAAGTCGACCAACCCGCACTTGGCCAGCGTGGTTGACTAAGGCCTAATCGCCCCTAATGTGGAGTAGGCTCGAGCCCCTCGGTGGGGACATTATATGAGCTGATGATGTGATGTGATGTGAAGTATATTTTCACTCGACATTGGCGAAATGCGTAATCTTTAAGTGTGGAGAACGCCGTTATTTTAAAAGAAGAAGTAGACGTCGAGAAGAAGTTAAGAAAAGACGTACGACGCCGCAGTACGGCGTTGAATCTCTAGACTCATTCCGTCATACCCTCTCTAATATAAGCCTTAGATTATTGGGTGGATGTTTTTAAAGAACCGTTGTTCATAATTTATAAGCCATTGCTTACACATCCGGCACACCATAATGTTAAGTTAGGTTTTGGGTAGTAATGGTTTTGCGAATGAGTACGAAGATTTCTTCATGCGTCAAAATGTTTAGGTTAGGTAGAGAGAATAGAGAGGTGGGGTTTAAGCTTCTTTTTCTTTAAAATAATTATTTATTAATGTTTTTTATTACAGGTAGCTAGTGTATGTGAGATAGTAGGTAAGAGATTACATGTCAAATACTATGACAGTTCTCCAGAGGATAACGGTTTTTGGTGTCATGAGGATTCTCCATTGATTCATCCGGTCGGCTGGGCATTCCGTATAGGCCATCCACTTGACGCGCCGCAGAGTTACTTGCAAAGGGTGGCAGCAGGCCGGTATATACCAAGTGACACTATCCAAGATCAATTTTACAAGTACCCATCAAATGAACCTCCATTATTTTCTGAAGGCATGAAGCTCGAAGCAATAGACCCACTAAATCTATCAGCTGTTTGTGCCGCAACTGTAATGCAGATATTAAATGAGGGGTACATGATGATTAGGATAGACTGCTATCCAGCAGACGTGTCGGGCGGAGATTGGTTTTGTTACCACCAGAGATCTCCATGCATATTTCCAGTTGGATTCGCGTTGGCGAATAATATTCCCCTTGTACCGCCGGCTGGGTAAGCTGATTCAAATTTATCTTGTTTATTTCATTTGCTTTCGCTCGCTTCTACTCTTACTTATCAGAAAATACTTTTTGTATCTTTCGAGAAAGTATTTTTTCTAGATGTAAAATACACCTTTGACAATCACAATATTTGCCGACGATTTATTAGTGAAAGAAGCGTAACAAACTAACTCATAATTTACATTTATAATAATAAGTTTGGTTTGACAATGACTCAAACAATCACCAACAAATATTAACATTTCCTATTTTTTTTTATTAAAATACTTATGTGTTACTCTTATTTATTTTCATTTTTTTATTTAAATATCTCGGAATTTTTTCTCATATAAATCAATACAAAACAATAATCTCAAAAACTTTATTTTCTGAGATATTTTAATAAACAAGACTTCCTCTATACTACGTACGAGAAAGTAAAAAAATGTAGAACATTATGGCGATTTAGTTCTATCGCGAAACAATATTTAGAGAATAATAAAATTTATCATAAACTTTTGCTAAAACGAATCACTAGGTAGGATGAATGAATGAAAAATTTCCAAATGAAAAAAGCATAGATTTAAAAAAAAAAAAAAATTCTTTTGAAGGCAGTTTTTTTTAATTTAAAAATATATATTTTTTGCTTTTTAGTGTTGTAAGTATAGTAATTTTCAGGAAACTATCTCGAATCTTTTAGACAAATAATATAATTTTAGATAAAAATATGAATGATATTGTCGATGTCAATCAAACAAGCATCATTAGGGATAATTCAAAAACTACTTGTCAGATGTCGCTCAAATTAAATGGTACCACATGACAAGCACCAGCTTCCAAGCGTAAAAATAATCATCAAAATAGGTTTGAAAAAATAATCATCAAAATAGGTATAATCACATAAAAATACAGTCGAATTGAGAACCTCCTCCTTTTTTGAAGTCTGTTAAAAATCACAGTGATTTGTTAACGTTTATTTTTCTATCTAATTTGTCTTAAGTATAATGTACAATTTTGTTGTTAATCTTTACAGATTTTCTCCAGAAGAGTTTAGCTGGGAAGAATACTTGGCCATAACAGGTAGTCCAGCCGCCAGTAGATCTTTGTTCGCCGCTCGAGGCCATGTTGTCTCGCACGGGTTTGTGGCTGGAATGAAGCTAGAATGTGCAGATTTGATGGATCCAAGACTTGTCTGTGTGGCCACCATTGCTAGGGTGGTCGCGGATTTGTTGAAGGTAACCTTTTACTACTAAAAGGGTTCCGTGCCATAGATTTTATCAAAAATCTCCAAAATTTATTTGAAATTTAAATTAAATATTTTGTTAATATTTCAAGTTTCTACCTGTTATTATCGTTAGTAAGACCGAGAAATAAAACACGTTTGTTGTTGTATATTAAAAGTGAATAATATAACTGAATATTCTGTGAATATTTCAAGCGTCTATCTGTTGCCGTTATCAAAATCGACCAAAAAAAGTCACGCTTATTTTATGGGAGCCCCTTCAATATTTATTTTATTTTATTTATTAGTATTTATTTTATTCTATTTATGAGTCTTAGTAATAGGATCCCGTTTTACCCTTTGGGTACAGAATCCTACAAAGGGGAACTACTGATTTGAAAAATTCTATGATTGTCTATTTATCGAGGAACACTATAGGCCAGAGTTTCCCAAACTTATTTTTATAGTGACGCCCTTATAATTTTCTAATTTTTACGAGCCCTCCCCCCGTTATAGTAACAGCCAAGTTAAGTACATACCTACAAAAACAAAAACATAGCTTTTTTTGAATTATTTAGGCGTTAACGAATGCGCAAATATTTTAAAATTAGAAAGACTGAAAAAAAATTACAATAAAAACATAAAGTAGCACAGACAAATTTCGACGGCGAAAGCAATGTCCCGGTAGCGTAAAGATGCTTATTCGATTTTTTCGCCCGCGCTGGACGGTCGATTTTTTTCAGTGTATTTTCTTATTTTAAAAACAGAGCATCTCAAAACCGGGTTCAAGTTTAGAAATCGCGACTTACATTTCTTTGTCTACATTTATTTTCGTTCGACTAGCTCGCTAAGCTAGCTAGACAGCCATTCTATGTGGATCGTCTCACGACGCCCGCCCCCGGGATAGAAACGCGACACCCCAGGGCATCGCGACGCACAGTTTAGGAAACCGTGATATAGGCTTATATACCTCCATAACATCACTCTACAACTAATAGGAGTTGAGCATCAATGAAAAATGTTGCAAAAACGGGAAATCCACGCGGACGAAGTCGCGCGGGCACAGCTAGTCAACTATAAATTCTTTACAGTTTAGTTTACAGATGAAATTAAAATGAAAAATAAACAAGAAAAGTGTCTTTTTTTCTTTCAAACATGTAACATAAAATATAAAACATCAGTAAAACTTTTTTTTAAAAACGCTCAATTACAAAAACTGCTCAGGGACTTCCCCCACAAGTAGTGTTAAGGATTAAATTCGATATAGTCGACAAAATCGATTAAATTTACAGACACATTTTCTTGCAGAGAGAAAAGGACATTATGCGTTTGTCGATCTATACATATAATTATGTCCTTGGACGGCTTCATGCTTGCTTGTAGTATGAATAATAAACGGGACCTAAGACCTAACATGCCAACTGGAACTCGGAGAAACTCAAGAATATGAACAGAAATTAAATTACCATACTTATGTTGTTGATATCACAACCATTCTCACAAGCCGAATCACTGCAATAAACCTTAAAATATAACTAAGGCTCCGCTGGCCCTGAAAAAGGTCTTTTACCAGGTCTCCTACAATGGTGACAATTGCGGTTTGGATGCATTTCAGCGCAGTTTAAGCCATGTGTCTAAACCGTCTGTTCCCCTACCTAAGGCTGCAGCCATCCGGAACACCGGTTCTCATTGAGGGAAAGGCTCAATGGGTCCAGATGTAGCGTGTATGATCCTCCTGCCTCATCACGACGAGTTAATGACGAGAATTTTTATGCCATACCTGACAAGAAAGTGGCATTTTCCCACTCCCTGGTCAAGTGTTGACATAATTTTTTTAACTTTACTAGGTGGTAGACCCATATGTAGGGACGTCTGGGTAGGTACCACCGCCTTTCTTATTTCTGCCGTGAAGCAGTGTGTTTCGGATTGAAGGGAAAAGTAGCCAGTGTAATTACTGGGCATGGAGGGCATATCATCTTAGTCCCCAGGATGGCAAACACACTTGCGGTGTTAAGTGATTTACACTTAATATTGCAAGTGTCTGTAGGCGGCGGTGACCACTTAACATCAGGTGGGCCGCAAGCTTGTTTGCCATCTCGTAACATAAAAAAAAACTTACCGCGGGCGTTAAAAAAGAAAGCCTCGGATGGATCAGATAGAGCCTCATATTGATCCTTCGCCTTCAGCTCGGTCGTCAAATACCTGCGATGTGTTTTACCGCCCTTGTTAATAAATGTACTATTACAGCAGTAACACACCTTAACAGGTCCACTTCGATGGATGGGGAGCGGAATATGACCAATGGCTGTGGGCTCATAGTACGGACATGTACCCTGTTGGTTGGTGCCGCGCTGTTGGTCACCGGCTCGAAGGACCATTACAACCAGCGCCTAGAGTTATAAGGAAAATTCCCGCGAAACAACCGAGACGCAAGCGCCGACAACCTCCAAGTAAGAATTAATATTATTATTAAAAGTATGTTGATAATAATGTATGGGCAGCTAGACTGACCACTCCACGGCGGCGTCACGAACATAAAATGTCACTTTGCGAAAGCGATATGCGTATGTTACTATTCTCAATACTTATTTGCCTCCCTTTCACACAGTGACATTTAATGTTAGCTCCATCTAGAATGGTCAACAGTGTCTTCGACTGAAGATGTTATTTTATGTTAAGTTTATGGCAGACAAGCATACCGCCTGCCTGGTGGTAAGCACCCACCGTAGCCTATAGACGCTTGCATCGCTGACTTGACATCCTTACACCCGTATTCACACACATTACTACGAGATCACTCGACACTAGAATAAGAAACGAACCAATAACATAGCTCTATTCAAGGCCATTGCATTCGAGCGGCTAGTCTTCTGTGCCCTACCTTCACTATAATTAATGTAATTAAATCAGAGCTTTCTGACTGCGTCGTTTCTGTACAGATCGCATCCACGCGACTCTAATGCTGGGGCCGCACTTGCGCCTATCGTCACGAAGCTTCGTGCTAGAACACGATACACGCAGATGTGACCGGCCGTTATCGGCTATCGTCACGAATATTCGGGTTGCTTGTGCGTTATCGGCCGGGAGGCGGTACGTCAGGGTTTTAGCGCGCTAACCTATCGCGCTGCGTGGTCAGACATGCTTTGTTCATTTCGAAGGTTGTTCTCCATTAGTTCAGACGCGTACGGGTGACTAAGTATACGATGCAGCTGAGTTATTTTTTATAATAAATGCATTACGTAATTATTAGCACACAATTTATAAGTAAAGAAAGTGATTATGCATAGTTAACGCAAAGAAGGATAATAATACTACGCAATTTACACGTCTGGAAATGATTTCGGCCATCTTGGATTATTGCACGATAGTTCGTGCAAATAAAGAAATGCCACATGCTTTATCGCGATAACTTTGCTCGGGCCGCACTTGCGTGTATCGTACGATGTATCGCCACGCATTACTTCGGGACGATAGGCGCAAGTGCGGCCCCAGCATATACCTCTGTACTCCGCAGCTCACGATAAAACGAAAAGATACCGCACTGAAACCGAGCGAATAGAAGTTATTCTCGATAAAGAATCTGTACAAATTCTGTACCGAAACGACAAACCTACCGATATCAGGTCAGGAAGGTGCCTTACCCTATATTTTGATTTAATAATGCCATGCAAATGAATCAATATTAATAAAAGGCATGCATTATCAGGGAATGCAATCTCGTAGGAAATTCTCAATCCCGGTATTTGCGGGACTGGACATTTTCAATCCCGCGGGATCCAAGTATCTGCGAGATCCAGCGTGATTAATAGGATTTCGCAAATAATCGCAAATTAACGAAAATCGTATGTAAACAAAGTAATACTTCTTTGGGGTATCCCTCTCCCATTTGCCGTCCTTGTGCGCCTCGTGTTTCCGAGTGCAAGCAAATAATGGAAGCGACCGTCGGCTGTCGCGCAGCCGTGCGCTATGCTGACACATCAATTTCACTTCTCTTCAATCCCGTTAATCCCGCGCGGAATCCCGTTCATTGTACGAACGGGATTAGTACCGCATATAGCATGCATATGGCATATGTTCCCGGTATTTCGGGATCCCGAAAATGACATGCCATGTGCGGGACTAATCCCGGCGCGGTATTGCGTTTCGTTTGCCCTCCTAATGCTATAAAATAGTTGTTATTCAATTCAATCAATAGTAAAATTATTATTATAGCTTTATTTTTCTACATTACTATTCTTATAATTTATTCATCAAATTAAAGTTATTTCCTTCTGTTTTTTTGTTATGTACCCCACTGTGGTTTAGCCTCCTCCATTTTTTTCCATTTTCCATCTTTGGCTATATGCATATTATACTATATGCCAATTTGTTCCTGCTATGTATATTAGGTTATAAGTAAAATAATTATTATTATCAAGATATTATTCTGTTAGTCTTATCAGTAGAATAGAAAAAAAATATTTTTAATTTTTTTCAGTTACTAAACCGCTACCTCAACCGCCAATCATAACGGAAGATAGCTCTCAGAACTCCGACATGGGCGATACTAAGAGCTTGTCTCCTCCAACCAGTGTGTCCGAGGTATCGGCAGATGCTGAGCCGAGGACAGATACAGACATCAGCAGTAAGATGGATGTAGAGACAGATTCCAAAAACAGTCACGAACAACCAGAAGAAAGGCTCTCAGATATTACACAGGACTTTGTTGTGAGTATTATTGTGGTAATAGTTCTTCGATCCTTCTGAATGCACAGCGGAAATCTTTTCCCCTATATTTCTTAGGAAATCATTGGCGATATTAAAACCAATTAATTTTATTATTGAGGCCTAACGGTACGGTTTATAAACAGCAACATGATAATGTTATATGGATCTGTCTTCTCCCGCGGATATTCGCAGATACAGATACGGACATCAGACACATCACTAGTCGCAAGCATTAATCATCATCAACAGCTCATATAATGTCCCCACCGAGTGGCTCGAGCCTACCCCACATTAGGGGCGATTAGGCCTTAGTCAACCACGCTGGCCAAGTGCGGGTTGGCAAGCATTAATATGTATCCAAATTTGATAGCTCGCAACTCTTATAGCATTGGTAATAAAGGTGCCGAACTGTGTTAGAGTACTAATCTAGAATGATAATCGAGAATCGCTGAACGGTTTTACTATCAACAAAATGTGCACATAGTGGGTAGTTGCGTTTTATAATGACGCTGTTAAATCGCGACGCTACGCTAGTTTCACATTGTAACGCATCTGCGCGTGCGCGTCTGGACGCCGCTGTTCAAACGGCTTATTCCCTTTGTCCACCCTATAGTGGATATTCGGATACGCGTGTCCATCTATCAACCCATAACGGGGTTTAATCGGAATTCACATTATATATTTCTTCCGATTTTCTCCCTCGCCTGTGTACAGTCATTTATATAAATATTCACTAACCCGGCCCAAGATATTTACACCCATATTCACAAACATTACTATGAGATCACTCGACATTTCGATAAAAAACGAACCAATCACAGAGCTCTATTCAACGCAATAACCTTGAATAGAGCTCTGTGATTGGTTCGTTTCTTATCCAAGTGTCGAGTGATCGCATAGTAATGTTTGTGAATACGGGTGTTAGTAAACATTAAAATACTTAGAAATACAAACTTCTTGTTAGTAAACTCAAAGCTGAAAATAGTTTTGTTTACCTAATGTTTGTGAAATTATTTTTCACTATGAAAATAATATGCCAGTTGGTTGGATGGATATATTGCAGAATTCATATAACGCTACCTGCCCCGCCCCGGCTTCGCACGAGTGTACTCTTTTATGATGTTAACATACATGATGCAAGCTTTTATTTAATAGATATGTAGTTTTATTCAATTGTCGACTATACTTTGGGTGAAAAGTCGGAAGAACAATCAGAAGGGAATTCAGATTAAACACCTCGCTTTAGGTGGATAGATGGACACGCGTTTCCGAGTATCCACCTTAAGGTGACTATTTTCTCTGTGATCTAAAGTCAGCCTAATTTATTTTTTTATACTTTCATTTTTCAGTCTATGCCCATAGACCAAGAACCCTCTGAAGATTTAACGCAAGACGTAGCTGAACCGTCTCCTGATGCCACAGAGGAGGCCACAGACGAGGCCACAGATAAAGTGATACCCAGACTAGTCAACACAACAGTACCCTTAGACGTACTTAACACAGTCGAACCAGAGAACTGGACAACGGCAGATGTTGCCAAGTTCCTAACGGTCAACGACTGCCAACCATACTGCGTGAACTTCAGTCATATCACGGGTCCAATGATGCTTCAACTATCTAAGGATGAAATAATCGAGCTATTAGAAATGAAAGTAGGTCCATCTTTAAAAATATTTGACCTAATACAGCAACTCAAGTTTAAAATAAAACAACCCCAGTGTAGATTGCTAGGTAGCTTTAAGTAGTTTTTAAACAAAATGTTTCACACGGCACGCTCGTAGGTGACATTGATACATTAGTTAGGGTCCCCGTGTATTAGAGTATTATCTAAACTTATGCAAAGCTAAACTTAGTTTAAGTTTCAAGCCGCTTATTATTAGGCTTTTTTTTAGCTTATTTAAGATTATAACGCGTGACGTTAATCTTTATTTAGCCTCTCTGTGAGACTTGCGGTTTATATTATTTGTGTATATTTAGCAAAGTAATATTTTGCTTTGATAATGGGACTAATTGATGAGACTAAAATGTGTCGAAGCCAGTTGATACAGAAAATGAATATTATGAAAAAGTGGCCTTTACCTCCGATCTCTTGTCATGTTTCAAGAGCGTGCCTTGTAGGAGCTTCTTATTTTTTTTTTTATATTTTGTCTCCCGCCTACTTTTGTGTTATTAAAAGGCGCATATTTTTAATATCTGAACTCGCTAAACGACGACAGGTCTACTGATTTGTGTATTAGGGCCTTTACACATTGCGACTTTTTGCAGCGATACAAACGTACGTTTAACATTAACAGCCGCGCGACTGCATCGCGACACCAGCGAATAACAAGTATTATTATCGCAGCAAACGCGAGTTTCTAGTGATAGTTGTATCGGGTTTGGATCGATGCAGCCGCGCTTGAGTAGCGATGCTACGCACGTTTGTATCGATTCACACGCGCGATTTGCTGATCCTTTTTTTCCCCTTACCCCCCACCCTCTGCTGTCCTTTTCTTTCCCCACGGGGAGGAGCGGAAAGACGGCAGCGAAAAGAGTTAAAAGAACCTTCCAGAACCCGAGGGAAGGAGGGGGTGAATCCTACATGGATACCCTAGGGGCGTCCCCAGGGTTATGTCGGACGCCTAAAGACTAAACACATTACACCAAGTAGTGCCAAAGTGGCTATGAGGCTATCGGAAGCAGCCACCCCCTCAGGAGAGAAGCAGGTGCAGCTGAACCTGTATCGTGTTTACATCGCGACTGTATCTCTGCAGATGCGCGTCTAGCTACTGGGTTGCGACGGCTTCGCGATTGTAGATATCGCTGTTTTGTGTGTGTGAGTGCGATAACGATACAACGATTTGCGATTGTATAGAATCTATGCAATCGCAAATCTCGTACCTTTTCATTCACACCCAAAAGCAGCGATACAAACGCGAAGCAGTATAGATGCTGCATCGAGTTTGTATCGCTCCAAAAACTCGTAATGTGTAAGGGCCCTTAGTCTTAATATAACAGTCGAGATCTGAGTGCCTAGACAAGTGACCAATACATTTCATCTAACGGATTACGAATAGAATATAATGTATGCAACTGCCATATTTCCGACAAAACATCATGGCGGCCTATCATGCCAAATATTATAATAAAGTTAACGTTTTTACCCGCAGAAACGCTTTGGAGCGTTTGCCACCTTGTTTAGACAAATATTGATGGCGCTATTTGCGAAACTTTGCTTGATAAAGCAAAACCTAATATTGATTTTGTTTCCAATTGGTTTTTTTTTGCATGATTAGTTATCATTGAAATTGATACCAAATAAAATAGAAAACGAAAAACATGATAACAAAACCTAATTATCAACGTTCCTTTTCTTAATTACTTAATACCTTTGCGCGATTACTAAATGCGTAATCCCGCTAGTGTAAAGTGAAAAATGTATCTAGTAATCTAACAGCTGTCAAGCTGTTGTCTAAATGTATGTAAACGAATGCGTTTAGGGTTTGGTTAATCTAATAATACAGTGTAAATAGCGCGATCAAGGGTCAAGATTATTGTAGTCGAGTAGTAAGATTCTAAAAAATATCAGTCTTTCTATAATTGTATATCGGTAAATAGTATTTCAGTTATATCGATTGCAAGTGTGAAACATAAGTAATTTAATAATTTATATAATCGTGGTCTTAAAGTTTACAAGGTTCACAAAAAGAGTAAACTAATGGTTTAAAAAAATCGATCTTGTATTTGATTTACGTAATATTTTAATTTTTTTTTGTGCATTTTGGACTGTAGTTGGATGTTCAATACTTAGGTATTTTTTGAGTTTTTAACATAATGTAAATAAAAATCTATTTTTTTTGTGAACTATAAATCAATTTCAAGTGAAACAAATTAGTGCTACAAATAGTAATTGATAAGCCATTCTTTTGAAATCTGATTTATAACTTGACTAAGAAAATTATGTAAGAATAAACAGGTAGCACTCAATTATAGTCCCGTTATATTATTATAATTATCACAATACACAGATATATTTCATGTTAACTGTGTCGGAACTATAAGCAAAATACTGATATTTTATTCTAAATATATTACCATTCAATAACTATTTACAATTTTACTAATTAAGGACAAATCATCTGGCGAATCAATTATGTGGGATTTTATAATTTATCCTATTTTAAAATACCAGCTATTAAATATAGTTGCTGTTTATCAATTTATTACTTGTTAAAGGGACGATAAGGGGCGCGGTGACATGCAATTTTACCCGATTTTCGAACAATATCACGCGTTAACAATAAGAGCGTTAAGATGTTCCGAATTTGTATGGAGGCTGGTATTCGGCCACTCCCCAAGACATAAGTTATATGAGATGAAAGAGGATATTTTTAACAATATTAAAGGATAAAAAACTATAATTTTAAATCCCCGCATTTTGATAAAAAAGCAGCATTTTATTCTGGCTCAAAAAAATCGTTCTTTTCTTCTTTTAAATTAATGGCGATCGCGATACCTAAAGATTACGCATTTCGCCAATGTCAAGTGAAAATGTACTTATTACCATTACCTATTTAATCAGAGAACATTCGATTTAAAGGTTAGATTTCTTGAATACACTTTCTAAAAGTATTTGAAAATGCGGTGAAAATGCGAAAAATAAAAAAAGAAAATATTTAAGATTATCTGATCATAAGCTTTCGTTTAATATATAATTTATACTAGGGGGGGTTCCTAGTACCAATATGAAACATCTTTAAAATATTTGTCAGAATCTAGACTACTTACACAAGATATCAGTATGGAAGCATTTAAAAATGTGTACAATTAGTGTTTAAAAAGTCTTAAAAATATGTCTTACCAAAAAAATAATGACAACTCCTTCATTATTTTAATATTCATATGAGAAAAACTAGCATCTTGTTAAGAAAAATCTAAAGTTATCTCGTTTTCTGAGTTGTTATGTAGGCGCGGGGATGCTCCAGTCACTATAGGCAATCTCGCCTGCACTTATCGTCGCCTTAACAGCCACGAATGTCTGTGAAGTCTCCACTTAGATGTTTAGTTCATAAATTGAAACAATATTTTTGTGAGATGCTTATTAATGATAACATTATTTATTATATTATAAAAACGTGTAATAATCTGGTAGCCCAGTGTACACAAATTAGGTGATATTCTCAACTGCCTTTATAGAGAAAATGAAATCAACATGTCATTTAGCAACTTGATGTTTGAATAGTATTAAATACAGTCAAATGTAATATTTGGTCTTTTATTTGAATACTTAAATAACAATTAAATAGCATTCAATTACATTGCACAATCAGCTAATCAAAGTGGTCTTAGCTCGTCTTTTCCAAACATTTTAAAGGTCTTTGTAACCGTTCCGTAGCGTTCTATGTAAAAAAAGCGTTCCCTTTCCCAGCTGATATGTGATAAGACCTTAAATCTGTATGAGACAAAAGTGATAAGTATTACAGCTGTCATTCCGCTTGTCACCAGTAGATCTCTTTATTTGTGTTTATATCCTGAAGAATTTGGGAAGTAATTAACCTGAAACAAAAATTATTTCAGTATAGTATAAACAATTTTTATATTGCTGTTGGCCGCTCATAATCAGCGTTTTTTTAGAAGGGGAGGATCTTGGTGGGTCCCGGAGTTTGGTGGCTCCAGGGCTCTAGTCAAAAGGTATATCTCGTAACTGTGAGGGGCAGTCTGCTGGGTTCGTGTCAAAACTTAAAATAAACAACCATGACTCGCGAAGCACCTTGCAGTTCTCACGAAGCACCTTGCAGTTCGGCAAGGCGAGAGTGGCTAGCGCAGATTCCACTTCTGCTTACCATCGGGTAGAATGGAGTCATTTGCACAAACTTTTTCTAAAAAAAATTGTTATGTTCAACACACAAACATTTGCTCCTACTGGCATTCGAGCCCGAACCGCTAAATGTGTAGCCAACGTTACTGACCACTCAATAACGACGGCGTCAAACTAGTCGTCTAATGACTTTAAACTACTTATCAACTAAAACAAATAAAGACACATACAAACTACGTCATTAATTTATCAATACGTACCATCTAAATATATATAACTCAAAGGTGACTGACTGACATAGTGATCTATCAATGCACAGCCCAAACCACTGGACCTCACTGGACGGATCGGGCTGAAATAGGCATCCGCTAAGAAAGGATTTTTGAAAATTCCACCCCTAAGGGGATAAAATGTCCACGCGGACGAAGGCACGGGTGGAAGCTAGTCGATTTATAATTATTGACGTTTATAGATTGGCTATGAATCGACTAGGGCGAGCCCAAAAACCGGCCAAGTGCGAGTCGGACTCGCACACCGAGGGTTCCTCGGTATAAACTGCTGTATCTTTTGATCGCGTTAACTTAGAAGTTTGATTTTTTCACTGCTTAAAGGGACAATAGACTTAGGTATTTGGTATAAATTTCAATTTGATACCTTTATTCGTTCGTGAGAAATAAGGTAGTAAGTTTCATTTTATTAAAATATTTTTATTATATTATATAACTAAAAAAATGTGTTTTTTGCAATTTTTCCTATATTTGCATTATATGACAATGCTTCATGCCAAATTTCAAGATTCTGAGTTTATGGGAAGTATCCTGTAGGTTTTGATTCCTTTGCGAGTGTCGGAAATTTGTTGAAAATATCGACATAATCGGCTGTATCTTTTGATTGACTTGGCTTAGAAGTTTGATATTTTCACAGCTTAAAGGGGCAATAGACCTGAGTATTTCATGTGAATTTCAGCTTGATACGTCCACGCGTTCTTGAGATAAAGGGTCTTGACAGACAGACAGACAGACGGACAACAAAGTGATCCTATAAGGGTTCCGTTTTTTCCTTTTGAGGTACGGAACCCTAAAAATGGACCAATTTACGAGTGAAAAATAGTACTGCAGTCTGACAGTAGCTGTCTTTTCTACGTGACTGACAGGCCGACCTACGCCGCCAGCGTGTCCGTGAAATGGTCTCGTCTATCTATCTCACTCGAATATACGCGTTAGTATGCTCTTTCTCTTTCACATTGCCGATCTGCAGTTTCCTATATCTATGATCAATACCAATAAAATATATGTATAGTATGGATTCTAATTACCTACCTCATCGTATGGATAGGTACTGCTGCAGTGTACAACACAGAGCACATGAGGTTCCCTGATCGCTGAGCGTGACATTTGTGGTATTCAGAATTCCAATACGTTTCACAAACATTGTCTGTCCAGTCATCTGTAAATGGAATCAGAGATATTACCTATCTTAAAGGTCATAACCACCAAATATCTATTGTATTGTTTTACTTATCAACTCTGAAATGGACTCTGACGAGCTTTTAGAGCTGCATGGCACACGAGGGAGGGACTAAATGTACAGCATACAAAAAGTCCCCCAAACAAACTGACATCGACGTATGGAATTATATTAAATGGGAAACTCACGATCGCTCCAAAGTCATCACTCCAAAAAAAACCTAAATCGTCCCGTGTGTGTGAATCTCACATGGCTTGAGTAGAGTGACGAAAATTTTTGGATATGCCAATCCATCACTCCCACGTCCATTTCGTGACGTGTCAGAAGACGCTGCGTAGAATAGTACCTAAATAGGAGTGACGCAAATGGAGAGATCGCATAGATAATAGATTGGCAATGAATGGACTAGTGCGAGACCAAAAAAATGCACCAATGTGTGAGTAATACGCGTGTGCGTGAAAATTAGTACTGCAGTCTGATAGTTGCTGTCTTTACTACGTGACTGACATCCCGACCAAGGCCGCCTGCGTGTACGTGAAATGATCTCCAACTCGTTCTAAAATAGATGATAGTGTGCTCTTTCACATTGCACATTTAGTTTCCTATATCAATTAGCGCTCGTGTGTTTGATTTTTTGAGGAAATGGAGTGATCTTGAGTTCCCCACTTTGCAACGCAACGTATCTTTGAATATTTGCTTTCGTAGCATTCGCTTTACAAAACTTCCGACGGACAAATGTTCGCACATGGAGTGTTTCAAGTGGTTACAACACATTATTTTCAGTGGTTCGGGGATTTAAGTTTTCCGTAGACAAAAGTCCCTCGTCTGCGCATGCCTTGTTAATATATATTAATAATAATATTTAATAGTCATTATCTTTTACCTGTAGTGTTACTGCTTGAAACTTTCAATTCAGGTACCACGTGTTTTGCAGTTGTAGCATAGAAAGTCCGCAGTATATCTGTTCTATGTGAACCAGACATACTTCTACTTTTTTGGCTTGAGGTATTTAAGTGTCGGGAATACACACATTTCCTTTTGCTTATATTGATAACCAGAATTCTGCAGAATAAACAGATAATTTACGTATGTTATGACGAAAGAATAGATTACAAAATGATCTACTTTAAATTTCATGTTTATGATATAAAATAAAGGTCAGAGGTTTGGATAATGAAACCAGTCACTTTTCATTTCAAGTAATTTCTCGTTCATTGAGATTTAAAGTATTTCAGGACTTCTTTGAATTCTATTTAATAAAATAAAGTTCAAAATTAATTGAAGAAACTTGACTGTTTTGAACTTTATACACATAAGGGCAGTTTCACAATAAGAGATATCTGGTAGTTGACAGTTTTATATGATATGGTCCACTATCTGCCAGATAAACGCTAGTAGGAACTTATTTGGAACTTGGCCCTTAGTATAAAGATAATGACAGTAATTAAACAGGTCTTCTGTTTAGTGCATTGTTTCTACTAACCCCAAAATACTTGGCTCAAAAGTTATACTCAGGGGAAAATTTCTTGGGTATACTAATTTGGCCTCCTTTATAACTTGAGCATATCCTTCCCAACACTGCAAAACTATTTCATCTATTTGGGATAAAGCTGGTGTTGCCCCGCACACCACTAAAATGTATACATCAGCTAACAGTTTGCATGTGACTGCTCTAAATGCCACCTAAAAATAAATAAATTGAGTGATAAATCACTAATTTTACCTTATAAATAGAGCAAGAAGTAGGACAGTACAAGCTAGACAAGAAAAAAGCAAGTGGGAATATTATGGCCAAGAAAAGCTATCTAGACATACATCAAGGGTCAAAGTTATGGGAGGCCTTTGGCAAAAGTTAAACACATATAGACAAAGAATAAAAAAAAAATAGTAGGTCAGTTAAAATATGTATAAAGCTACTTATGTAAATATTTGATAGAACCAATTCTATATTTTGCTTAGAAACATTCATCGGTGAATGTTTTTTCTGCCTGTACCAGCTAATAAAAACAGAGTTTCCACAAACCAGACTATGCCGTTAAAAAGTCGCAATAGTAAGGTCAACCAAAATAGCAACCAAACTGCTGAAACTGTTCATGTTTGGTACTCTTGAAACAACTGAACAGCTAAAAGTAGTTACTATAACAACAATTTACAGTTGCACTAGTTTGTTGTAACTGTGAATTGTTGTTTAACTAGTGCACTAATTCCTTAAAAAAAATCACAAACTATCTGCTTATAGTAGAGTAGGTACTGATTGCAGATTAGCACAGAAAAGAAAACTAGTTCGTTAACTGGACTAATCTCCAAACTTAGCAGTAGTTCTGTGGTCAGATCGCTAAAGAGTAAATATGCAATAGACACTAACTAAACTCGTTGAAACTATTCTTACATTAGGACTCATTTGAGGCAAATATACTGGTGTGTCTCTGAGTGGAGCACCATCTTGAGCTGCTGCTAATAATAATAATAGCCGAGCCTCTCTTGGATCTAATTCATGAAAGTCTGAACTGGTTGCCACAAGGTGTCCATGAATGCTGAGGCATGCCCAGCGGCCAGTTACATTCTCTGCATAGTGGTCTAAGGCTTGCTGAAACAATAATACATATACTTTGACATACATAAACAAAAGAATTAACATGATTAGATTGGCTTGTAATGGCTTGATGTATTGACCAAATTGCTCCCACCATTACAAAAAAATAATTGTGTTATTGCTTTGTTTATGTAAGTCAATCATGCAAAAGGACAATTTAAAATTAATCATGTATACTTTTATGTCTAAATGTATTAACATTGCCATTGTTAGGAGATACACTAATAAGAATGGATTGGTAAAATTGCTTATGATATAATGTAGAATATTATTCAGGTTAGAATTTTCAATAATTATATATATTTCAAGAAATAAATGATAAAAGATTTAAGTTACTTCATAGAATCCCAAAATTTAATTACCTGTAACTGTTGAGCTTGTGGACACAACATACCCTGTAGAAGATCCAAACTGAATGTTGGGTTTGGACTGGAGCCTATATTGGGGTCTAATGACTCTAATAAGTAATCTAAAATTGGGTAACATTGCCTCAAGTCGCGCTTCAGCTGGTCAATGTTTTTAAGATTCTCTAATTCCTTTTTGCCAACATATAATATCATTACATCATGAACACATGATAATAGAAGCTCCAAATCACACTCTAAGCCTCCAGAGGCGACTCCTATTAGTGTGACACTGCAAAAAAAGGTTATATAATATTGCAACCATTCCTTCTTTCTATTTTGCTGTTACCTAAAACTATAATCAGCCTGTCTTAGTGGCAGAAGCCATCATAATTGGCGTAACTATAGGCTGGCATGGCTGGCAAACTGCCACGGGCCCCGCGAGGAATAGGGGCCTCGGTAGTGTTTGTTTTGTTTTATTACTGTACCTTTTGCAGTACTCTTTCCAAAGTATACAGCCATTATCAACTTCTGTATTGATCATTGAGAGATTATGACATTTGCTAAACATGTTTATGCCATGTAAAGATGCAACTGTTGAAAATTGGACCTAAAAATAACTTAAAAGTTTAGGATTACTACTTATGGACTAGGTAAAAAGAAAAACAAAGCAATATGGTATTATTGGGGATTATAAAAGTAATTTACATTTTCACCGTTGCCACGTTTTCTGGAAAATATTGGCACTCCGCTTTCACTCGCAACAGCTATTACGATAACAGACATAATTTAGTGACTAATTTAATATTTTCTGCATTACATTAGAAAATACTTCCTGAAAAATATCTTTGTTTACAAATAAATGTAGGTACTACAAAAACAAACATGAAATTTCTGTCACTGTCAAAATATTTTATTTACTGGACGGCAAAGGAATCTAGCCCATAGAGCGAAATCTTCAGTTTTATATCGTCATTCTTAATTTTCACAGTAAAATGTGAGTGTCACACATTTTAATGTATCTAGGGAGTGCTTGGGGAGAAATGCATGGTACATGATGGTGACTGATGAGATGGAAATTCCACTATAAAATTCTCAATATCATACACACAATAAGACCTTTAATTCAATGATTCCTCATATCATAACTGATCGTCAACACGGATGCTACTATGCGCAACGAAATGACATCACTTTTACTGCACAAAATCCAATCCCGAAGCAATTTAGAATTATCAAACCAAAGATCGACATCCAGACGGATTACAAGTCTTAATGCATCCAGCTGGGCGTGATATGTATAGCAACAGACCTCATGATGGCGACTGATGAGGTGAAAGTTATACTATAAAATTCTCAACACCACAAAACCTTTCTTTAAATTTTGATGTCAATGATTCGTCGTAATTGCTTGTCACCACGGACCATACACGGTATGCTTGTGCATCAAAATAATACCACTTTCACTGCACAAAGTTAACTCCAAACGATTTTGAATTAATGAAACAAAAATCGTCCTCCTGATGCCATGTTTCCCGCCAAATACTCTATACCCATATCAAGAAAATAAGTAAAACTGGAAGCCACAACTCGAACAAAAAGTGAAGACAAAAAATTTGAACTTGAAACTTATCATTATTCGTCTAATGCGACTTACCTACGTAGGTACGTCTTCATATAAGAAGCATTGAACAACGCCGCGCCCGATGTGCGTTGCTCTGTAGACACCCGGTTTATCGGGCATGCTTGCTGACACTTCGTGTCAACGTTAGTACTACAGACGCGGCGTGGCGCGGGTGGCAACCGCCTAGCACCGCGCCGCGTCCGATGTGTGGTGCTTCATATACCTACACGCATATAAAATTCGCCAGCCACTGTCGGCGCGTCGCGCCACGTGCGATGTGCAGTCCTCCTTACTCGTGGGAGAGTTAGAACGAGATAGGTAGGAAACAGAAACATTAAAAGGTGAAGCCACACTACTAATAAAAAAGTGAACACAAGTTTTTTGACATACAGGATGTAAAAGACATGAACAATTGAACAGTCAAACGAGAAGCATGTATTCTGCTCACCATCATAAATTTTTTTCTCCTTTAGACTATACCTGGGAAATTGATAGTTACGATTTTATTGAAGGAAATATTCATATCCTAAACATTTTTTCTTATTATTGTTCAAAGAAACATTATTAATTTTATTAGTATTTCATAACAAAAAATGGCTTCAAAACGTTAGCCCTCACGAACACGGCCGCTGTCTGGCAAAATTATCGCGATTTTGCGAGTTGCGTGCGAAAATAAAAATTATTTCCCAGCAATTATTTTTTGAAATGTTGCTTATTTTGATGTATAAAATACATGGTTCTCGTTTGACTGTTCATGTCTTTTACACCATGTATATAGAAGCACTACTCTATTCCACACATTTTCTTTAAATAAACTAAGCATTTCCACGCACTATGCGGTTAGACGGAATGCGGTCCGCCGTCCAGTTAAGTTAACCGCAGTCAAAAATATATGTATGAAAAATTAGTTTTTATGCGCACTGTCATTCGGCTGCCGCTTAAACGTTGCGGTCGCTAGATTGGCGACCAGCCGGACGGTTGTTATACCCACTACGCGGTTATGTACTAGTATATGTATTTACACTGCGCTAGTAGTTTGCGGTTGGCCGAGATGGCCTAAGATGTCAGAATAATCGTACCTATAAAGAATTATTATCAAAACTATATTTAAACATTCGCGGGAATCGCTTGCAACTAACCCACAGAGTAATTGAAAGTTTATTTTACGAACGTACCTATTTTATTAGCGGACTACCTAGACCATCTCGTAGCAAAGAACTCTTAGACTAAATACCTGAAAGAACTAATGAAAAATTCACAGGTTTGATGAAAAACACAAGCCGTTAGCGCCTTTGTTTTTTTTAAATTAATATAAAGGGATTTAAGATTATACAGCCACCTTACAGCGCGGCAAAATGCAGCGCGAATTGTGGTGAGTGTGCATGGACCGCGATATAAACGGATTTTCATACAACTTTTCCTCTCTCATATTTATGTCGAAAAAAAGATCAACTTTCTCTTTTCAATTTTAGGAAATAATAGCTACTGTTCCAATCAGATAATATAGTATAAAAAATATTTTATTTCACATAGTAAAAATAAGTAAGTACAACATTTTATTACTTACTTAAAACAAATTAGTTACTATAATAAGTATAGCAATGTGTAAATATTAGCTATTTATTATTATGATTGAAATTGATACCAAATTAAATAGAAACGAAAAACATGGAAAAAAATCCTGTCATGGATAAGTGCTGAGACGGGATTTATCCATGACAGGATTTTTTTCCATGTTTTTCGTTTCTATTTAATTTGGTATCAATTTCAATCATAATTAAACTTGCCAAAGAAAAATAAAAATAATATTTATTATTATCTAAGTACTGTATTAAGTACCTATACCTACATGCAAAGACTATAATTAAATTAGTATTAGCACAGTCAGATCTTATTTACACTGTGGTAGCCTTTATTCAAACTTGCTCAATGCAATCCAAATTGTTCATTCGCCTTTTTTTACCGTGTCCACGTCTAATTGCCACATTAAAAAATAATGCTTTCCTTTCCACTATCTTTTTCTCGGTTTGCATTTTATTTTTGTTATTAATAAATAGTGAAAATAATCACATTTGTGTTGCACTATCAGGCGGATCTTCTGGTTGACGTTGCTCCATTTGTTTGGTCAAGGCTGAAAATAAAACATATGAATAAATGTATAAAAATCGGGAGTGGTCTCCCCTTGACTTTCTCGTATACCGGAAACGACTCAAAGGTTGAAAGAAACCTTATATTTTGATGTCATACATGCGTGTTAAATTTTGGTCACCCATCCAAGTACCGACCGCGCACTTGATTGTTTAACTTTCATGATCGACGGCTCAAAATTTGATAGAAACCTTATATTTTGATGTCATACACGTATGTTAAATTGGGTTGCAATAAGTTAAAGCATGCTCGAGTTATCGTGCTAACGCACAGACACACACACAGACATATACACAGACATAATTCCAAAAAATATATTTTTGGACTCAGGGAGGTCCAAAACGTGTAAATCCGTCAAAATGTCAAGGTAGATTTTTTTGACGATTACAAGACTTCCTCTATACTACGTTACGAGAAAGTAAAAATGTACTCATAGTGTGTTGCATACTTTTAATATTACCCTTGTTGCAATAAAAAAGTAACTGGGTTAAATTGAGTGCAAAGATTTTTTTATTACAAAAAGTCTAGCAAATGCCTCCATTCTACCTGATGGTAAGCAGAGGTGGAGTCCAAATGCGAAGATACCTAGTTCGAGAGATAAACCGCGACTCTAGCCACCCTCGCCTTGCCGACCTGCAAGGTGCTTCTGAGTTACCCAGGTTTGTAAGAAGGAGGGAACACGTTTGCTGGGCTGATAAGCAAATGTTAAGTTCGCGAATTATTGTTTGCGATACACGATTCGCCGTAAAGTCCATATTAGTCGGGTTTTGACAATACTTTTTTAAAGAGTCCACTCCACATCGTCGTAAAAAATGGTGATATGGGGTCATTTGCGAAACCTTTTTGAATTTAACAAAAACATAAATCTATTAACACTAAATTAACTAAGTGAAATAATTTCGTCCTCAACTTAGGTAAGTAAATGAAGACAAGACTTCACATCCTAATTGGGGATGGGACGAGTAAGTTAGTCAAATCCTTTTAATTATGTTCCGTAATCTCGTCCTCATTGTTTACTTAGAACGAGATTAGGTACTTCTCATAATAAATTGGGGATCAGACGTCACTCGGTAAGTTAGTCCGATCTTTTTAATTATCTCCATTCAACTATTCAGACTATTTCAGACTAATATTGATAGAACCGACTACTATTATGGATTTTCCGGCGAAACGTTGATTGAACGAACAGTAATTTGGTTAACCATTCGCTGTAGGTAATATAAAAAAAGCTTTCGTTATACTAATTACAATGATATTAGAAATATGTAGAAAAGTCTAACCTGCATCTCGGCTAAGCAGTTTTGGTCCAGAGATAGCTATGAGCAGGGCACCTAACGGCGCCGATATCACTACACTAAGCACACTCATAGCCAATAGTGTTTTTGCGTAGTATTTCTCAAGCTCTGGGGTTGATCCTGCACTCTGACCATTGTTTACCAAGTCAAGGGCTAACGGACCTAGAGCTGCCTGTAAAACGTATTAAGTGTTGACCTCACAGAAAAATATTTTTAATTAACGATACCTAACGGTCACAAAATGAACAGAGAAGATCAGGTTCATATACCTAATTATCATAATCATGAGCAAAACACTACTCGCTATAACACTATGCTACTCACGGACGCGGAATTTGCCGTTTTGCGGTGAAAGTTGAAACATCAAAAATTTTTACTTAAGAGCGCGGTTGTTTTATGCGGCCAGCGCTGCGGAAGACGCATTGCGATTGACGCACACTAATTTTAATACATACATATAAAACAATGACCGTTGATTGATTTGATTTATGCGTTTGACGCAGCGGAAATCGTCAGCTAAAATTCTAGCAAGCGCTATTCTTTTTCATAAAAATAATTTTTATTTTTGAGCGATAAGCGTGTGCAACCAAACAAAAGATAGAAGACATAAAAAACTGTGCGTAGTATAGGCAAAATGTACAAAAAAAAAACATCATTATCAGATAGATTACCAAAACACATTAGTAAAATGTTGATATAGATGCAGATCTAAGTTCAGGCGTGAGGGCTTGTGACGTCACGCTTTCGTAAAGTGTACGAAAGCGTTACTCGCGGGATTAGGCATTTAGCCAATGTCAAGTGAAAATAGTATCTATCTAATATTGTACTTTAGATTGTACGGTATATTGAAATTAAAATGGAGTCTCACAACATGTGTTTTTACAACAAGAATTCGGATGAATTTCCACGACATTTCAACGCACTGTATCGCCGACATTATTTGCTATACCGCTTTTATGTCTATGCAGGATTTAAAATTCTACTATAATGAAAGCCTGATCTGCACGTGACGTTGAAAACAAAAAGCATAGAAATTAGTATTACCTACATGACGACAATTTCGTGCAATACGTATTAATTGAAAGTTCAAACGTTGTGAGAGAGAGAGTGTGTGTGTTATTCCAACAACTGGGTACGTACTTGAACAGTGGCTTTAGCCATCCAAGTTAGACCTATGAACAGCTTTTCCTTTTTATTCAGCCCACATCCGAAGCTTACTATAAACGTAACCATCAAACGAAACAGAAGACAGCCTATTAGACATATGGCGCCCATTTGTATGACTTGCGGGTCTAGAGCACTTATCTGTTGAAAAAAGATTAAGTAATTAAAAGATTTTTGTACGCAGAAGTGATCAAATTAATAAAAGCACGTAAAAGATAGAACATGACAAACAAGTTTATCTTAAACCACAGCAAACAGGCTCACCGTTATTTGAGCACCAGTAAAAGCAAACAGAATGGGCTCAAAGAAAATCCACAATATTCTGAAGATATTGCTAACAGGATGTTTGTTTATGGGCCATCCTTGTTTCTCCCAAAAGAATGCGGCTACGAAGCCTGACGATACTATAGCCAATGGTCCTAAAACAGACATTTGATATTATTCGGTTACAAATAAAATGGATTAAGACAAAATTAATGAACATTAAAATGTACCTGCACCACTCCATCCCAGCATACCAGAAATAAATAATGAAAACAAACCACCTAAAAACAAAATTAAAAACCTCAGAGGTACCACGTATACGTCGTTTTTCTCTGGTACGACTGAAGATAATGCGCCCCACAAGGACCCTAGAATTATACCAGCTACTATAGACAGCGGACCCTGTAAATACAACAGATTAAAAATAGTATAGAATATTTCACCAAATTTGTAATACGTAACAAATTATACCTTAATAATATTAAAAGTCAGAGATCCAGTTGAAAACATGGTATTTAATATAATTGCGAATATAGCAACGCTTATAGAATCGTCTATGGCAGCTGCAGCTAACAGCAGTGTTGGGATACCCTTCGCCACACCGTAACCAACATCTCTTAACCTAAATAAGCAAGGCACCACAACTGCTGGAGAAACTGATGCTATCATAGAGCCTAGCAAGAAACCTGAAAAAGTAATACTATTAGAATAGAAGGAAAAATAATTAGAACATAATTAACCAAAGTAACTAACACTTTACCCCATATCCATGGTAATTTTAATAGATAAACTGTTGTTACGGCGATTGCTACACATTCAGCAACCCACGGAAGTAGCCCTAATTGTAAAACTGCCGCATAATGCTTCTTCAAAACCTTTGCATCAAGACCTAATCCAGCACGTGTTAATATTATCACCAGTGCCACTTTTCTGAGGAGAAAAAAGGGAATAAATCGATCAAAAAATTAAGGTAATTTTAAAAGCGGAAATAAAGAACTTACCTACCTCAGATCTTGGTTCAGTTTCGCATAACGTTGCGTCATATGAACCAACTGCAGGTTTTGGAATAGTATTCCCGTTAAAAGCATGCCAATCAAAGCCGGCAGCGTAGTCAGCTTCAACCATATCCAGCCAACTAAATACGCAGCAATAACTAAGATTGTCATACTAAGTAGTTCTCCATTGATGTTCACGGGCTCACCAAGTTCAACGTATAGAATGCCCCATGTAAGTAAAACTGAAAAAAAATAGCAGTTCATAACTATGCCAGGTATTAATACTTTTAATCGTCATCATCATCATCAACAGCTCATATAATGTTCCCACCGAGGGCCTCGAGCCTACCCCACATTAGGGGCGATTAGGCCTTACTCAACCACGCTGGCGAAGTGCGGGTTGGTCGACTTCACACACAACCTAAGAATTTCTTCATAGGTGTGTGCAGGTTTTCTCACGATGTTTTCCTTCACCGTTAAAGCGTCGATTAAACGTACATATGAATACAATTTTTTAAAAACACATTGGTACGTGGCGGGGTTCGAACCGGTGCCTCCCGGGTGGGAGACGACGCTCTAACGCACTACGCCACCTACGCTTTTAATACACATTGTTTTTGAAGTATCTGATAATACGACAATACATACAAGATTTTTTTATACTACGTGATGACAAACAAGCTTGCGGCCCACCTGGTGTTAAGTGGTTACCTTCGCCTATAACTCTTGCAATATTAAGACTGTTTTGCCTTCCATGCCCAATAATTATACTAGATAGGTACCTTTCCCTTCAATCCGAAATGAAGCGAACTACTTCACGGCAGAAATAAGAAAGGCGGTGGTACATACCCAGACGACCCCTACATATGGGTCTACCACCTAGTAAAATATAATGTACGTATTTAATTAGAAAATATTTAATTAATTTTGTAACTTTTGTTATAAAATATTCACGAGGTGATACTGAATTAACTTACAGAAAAGAACAACGCATAGTTGTTGAGCTGTTTGTCTATAAGTAGAAAAATATGGATATGGACAAAATTTACTCCACCACGATGGTTGCCATGAAGGTGTTGGATCTGCTTGGTGGCATCGTAAACATATAGCGTCGAACCAGCTGAAAATATTTTAAATCACATATTATATACAGTTTAAAAATGAAAGTATAAACGAACTTTTATCTGTCAGTAATAAAAATGCCTACTACTACTACTTAGAAGCAGTATAATTAAAAAAATAAAAATAAATAAAATAAAATAAAATACATTTATTTCAGACCAGGTCCATATCAAAACATTTTGAGAAATCCATATTAAAAAAAAACATTAATTTATAATTTATTATCTTATTGCCACCAGAGTTAAAAATTAAAATTACAATTAAAATAACATTTAAAATAAAAATTACAACTTCATAAAATATAATAACAATTTCAAATTAAATTAAAAATTATAGGAATTAAAAAATATGTCAAATTTCAAATTAAATTACAAATCATAGGAAATAAAAAATATGTCAAATGTCAATTGTCTGCTGTGATAATTTAAATACATATAACACCGACCATTGTGGTTGCATTTATACAGGTTGTCGCACTTCAGGTTACCACAAATTTACAATCAGGTGGAATAATTTGCTTGACCTTTTTATTAAAAAATACTGCTACATTTTCGTAAAAGTCTTTAAATTCTTTGCCTAAGGAATATAGTAGAAAATTTACTATGTCGTTGTGAACCGAGGTCGGAGCTTTTATTAATGCTATGAAGTACCTACATACAATCAATTTCATCGATAAATAACCTTCTTTAGTATTTTCTATACAACTTTAATAAAATGGTCCCATTTTAATTATTTGTAATAGGGATTGGGTGCGCGTGGTAATTCTGTATATGATATGTAGGTAAGTACTAGCACTATAAATACTAAAGAGGTCTCATTTGGAAGTAAAAAAGGTAAGCAAGAAACTAATTGAAAATATTTTAGTCCAAATTTAGTATTAAAAGACCAAAAATTATATTAAACTTTAAGTTATCCAAAAAAAAAATTGTTTTATAACAAGTATTATTTCATCCTTTCTGTCGATAGTACAAGATACTTCCTTCAAATAGACATCAAAATTTATGCTCTAACTAAGATAGTTCAGTAGTTACGATAGTTCAAAAACCCTCAAAAATAAAAAAGGTTGTCAACAAACTATAGGCGCGAACGGTATTTTTTTAATATTATCCAATATTTAGGCCCCATAAGCACTTAAAAGGTCTTATATGATAGCAAAATATGCTTGTTTTAGTAAATGATTCAAAGTAATTGTCATCTTTAACCCAATCTGTGCATTAAACTTTATACCGTAATCGTCCACAGGCGGAAGAGTTCATAAGTGCTGCTACTAATATTAGTACTTCTTTTTTATGGTATGCACTACGTACTTACTTGGTTTTGTTTTGATCATCACTGTTATCATCTGCAAATAAATTGAAACGAATTACATAAGTGCTATGGGCTTTTTCCAGAAACTATCTCAAAATAAAATAAAATAGGTAACCCCACAATTTCAATTGTGATAAAATATTCTAAAGTGGGTATCTCATACTCGGAAATAAATGATTGTTACTGCAAAAGACAATAAGTATCTTTTAAAGGTGCACACGAATACGTGCCACTTTCATCACTTTAAAATACAGTCAACAAGTTCAAAAACGTGAAAAATAGAGATAAAGCTCCTAAAAATATGAGCAATAGCTCATTGGATTCGGAACGACCTCTAGAAAAATGAGTTTTGAGGATTTTACTGCACGTAAAAAATTGCAATTGTTATTAACAAAATAAGATGAAAAAAAAGAGGTATTTACGTTTTTGTTAATAACTCATAAACTATTAATATTTAAGATATTTGGAAAAAAGGTCCTTAAAGAGGAGGAAATTTCCAAAAAAAAAGTCCCAGCTCCCGGAACTCTACCTCTATTATTTATAATTTTAATTTAACGCTGAAAATAGGGCTCCGCGCAGCCATTACGGCATGGGCGCACTGCCGTTAAAGACAGTTTCTTACATAAAATTATTTTTTTATAGTAACAAATATGAATTTAAAAATTTAAATAAATTATGGTGTCATCCAGATACTTGAAAGAATATATTCCCGTTGGAAAAATTTTTTTAAATTAATTTTTCAAAAAGTTATGCAATTGTAAATTAACGAATTTTTTTCCTATCTCCGTTTTCATAAATGACGACATAAAAATTTAAATAATAAACCTATAAATTTTTGGCTCTGTGGAGCTCTTCTTATATATATATACTTAACAAGATCCCGCGATAAAAGTTTATTAAAGTTAATTATTTTGTTTATTACAATTTTTTAAAGTTAACAAAAAATGAAAAGTCTAAGAAATGTTATTAAAAAATTTTTTTTTAACAAATGTTATATTATTGCTGCTTTCTTATCCAACAATGGCATTAAGTAACATCGGAAAAAATTTTTTTACATCATTTGTTAAGAAATTGTTTATAAACAAATAGACAAGTTTAATATTTAAAGAAATTTTTTTTTTACCATTATGTTGTCTTGGCAAAATAATGAATTTTTAAAAAAAAAATTTTTCTTAAATAAATTTTTTTATTGTTTATAATCGTTTTTTTTATATTTCGATTGTTTAAATAATTCGTTAAGGAATGATTTTCTCCTTAAAAATCATAATTGGCATTCCTTCATAGGCAAATAGAAAAAAAAAATTTTTTTATCAATAATTTCATTGTTTGTTAACTTAACAATTTGTTATAAACAAATTCTAACTACCGTTATATTTTTTTTCTAGAGCTAAAAAAATAACAAAAACAGCCATATATATCAAAATACTAAAAAAAAATTTAATATAAAAGCGTTATAAAAAATAGAAAAATTTTTTTTTTAGTATTTTGATATATATGGCTGTTTTTGTTATTTTTTTTAGCTCTAGAAAAAAAATATAACGGTAGTTAGAATTTGTTTATAACAAATTGTTAAGTTAACAAACAATGAAATTATTGATAAAAAAATTTTTTTTTTCTATTTACCTATGAAGAAATGCCAATTATGATTTTTAAGGAGAAAATCATTGCTTAACTAATTATTTAAACAATCGAAATATAAAAAAACGATAATAAACTATAAAAAAAATTATTTAAGAAAAATTTTTTTTTTTAAAAAATCATTATTTTGCCAAGACAACATAATGGTAAAAAAAAAATTTCTTTAAATATTAAACTTGTCTATTTGTTTATAAACAATTTCTTAACAAATGATGTAAAAAAATTTTTTCCGATGTTACTTAATGCCATTGTTGGATAAGAAAGCAATAATATAACATTTGTTTAAAAAAAATTTTTTAATAACATTTCTTAGATTTTTCATTTTTTGTTAACTTTAAAAAATTGTAATGAACAAAATAATTAACTTTAATAAACTTTTATCGCGGGATCTTGTTAAGTATATATATAAGAAGAGCTCCACAGAGCCAAAAATTTATAGGTTTATTATTTAAATTTTTATGTCGTCATTTATGAAAACGGAGATAGGAAAAAAATTCGTTAATTAACAATTGCATAACTTTTTGAAAAATTAATTTAAAAAAAATTTTCCAACGAGAATATATTCTTTCAAGTATCTGGATGACACCATAATTTATTTAAATTTTTAAATTCATATTTGTTACTATAAAAAAATAATTTTATGTAAGAAACTGTCTTTAACGGCAGTGCGCCCATGCCGCAATGGCTGCGCGGAGCCCTAATTTCAGCGTTAAATTAAAATTATAAATAATAGAGGTAGAGTTCCGGGAGCTGGGACTTTTTTTTCGGAAATTTCCTCCTCTTTAAGGACCTTTTTTCCAAATATCTTAAATATTAATAGTTTATGAGTTATTAACAAAAACGTAAATACCTCTTTTTTTTCATCTTATTTTGTTAATAACAATTGCAATTTTTTACGTGCAGTAAAATCCTCAAAACTCATTTTTCTAGAGGTCGTTCCGAATCCAATGAGCTATTGCTCATATTTTTAGGAGCTTTATCTTTATTTTTCACGTTTTTGAACTTGTTGACTGGACTATTTATTTTAATTCATAGTATTAGTGGTATTAGTACATGTTGGTATTGGCAGAAGTTACTAGAAAGAATAGAAGTTACTAAGTGTACGGTTGGTACCTATTCTGCCTAAAATGTTTCAATTAGATTTTCCTCCGTGTAGATAGCAATTGTAAAAAACAAGTCACATCAGTACCTCTAGTGTTAGTTTTTAGTATTAGGGCGTGCGCTGCGTTAAGCGCAACGCAAACAGAAGGCGGCAAGGCGAAGGTACGGCGCGGACATCATTTATTTTCATTCAAATAGCGTCCCAAACACACGGCGATAAGGTCATTCATTGAACAAATTCAACGGCCCTCATCGGACGCGCACATTTCGGCGTTGAATTTATTATTTAAATTCAATTAATTACCTTATTGCCGTGTGTTTGGGACGCTATTTAAATGAAAATAAATGATGTCCGCGCCGTACCTTCGCTTGCCGCCTTCTGTTTGCGTTGCGCCCTATGCTGGTGCACGGCGCGGACATGCGCGGCGGCGGCGGCTGATTTATGATGGCTGATGCATAGAAGATGCTCGCGTCGCATGCGACGGGTGACGCAGCGCTTCTCTATGGAGATGGCATGAAACAGCCCAACGCGCGTGCACCAACTTAAAGTTGGGCACGGCCTTAAAAACGTAACTTTTCAGTTGCTATTTCAAAGCTCAATTTGTATAAGAACAGTTTCTTAAACACATTGAGCTCTTACCGCAACTAAAATAGGTTCGTTTCTCGTACTAAAAATCTTAGGCACCTATACTACCAGGCTAAGGAATACCAGGTTAGGTACTTACACGATAAGAAGGAGATTAGTAATTGGTGTCTCACCTAGATTACGAATAATATCCAAAGAAAAATGAGAAGCAAGAAACGATTTAAAAATGTTTTGTTGTAAACTTTTATTTTTGATTAATATTTCATAGCAAACGCGACATACAACTTTCCTAATGTATTAGCTGAAATATCTGAATAACCTATTTATCGTGATTTTTTTTATATAAGTAAGTAATTGGTACTTAATATTTTATGAATAGGTTGAAGCTTATTAGAAAAGCATTTGCGATAAAAGAACGTAGGTACAGAAATAATAAGCATTTCAGTAAATTCTTCAAAATAGCTACATTATCGGCATCAAAATAAATAAATAGTACAATTGCCAACTTAGGTACGCAGATTTAAAATGCGATCTTGCATTATTTGTATATTATTAAGAGTAAATAATGAAAGTCAAATTATACAAATAAAATAAAGGTTCAAGCTGTCATGCGGAAGGACAATAAGACAATGCCCTTGTAAAAAGCTGTGATTATATTAAAAGCAATGCCATTCCTTAAAATTCAGTGCATGTTATATAAAATTGGTTACCTACGAACGTATAGACTCGAACACCTATAAAACAGAAATAATGTTAAACACAAATCATGATTATTGGTTAGAAGAAAATATAACTTCAAAAGTCATGAAAATAAAAGTTTATGTAAGGAAGTATAAGAATCGTAAGTTTGGAATAAATATTTAAGGCGATAGTGTTTTCGTACCTAATAATTATTTACTATATGGGTAATAATTTATTTATCTTTAGCGCCTCTTTTTACTATGAATATACACAAATAATTAAAAGATATAATAATTATGGATACTTAATGTTTTATATCACGCCTTTTTAATTTAATGAAATAAAATCCCAATGGGACGATTTGACCACTATACTTTTTTCCCGTGGTATTCTGGCCCACGGATTCGGCCCAGTTTTCCACTAGTGTTTTAACTCCGTGTAATGTATTATATATATACTATTTGATCATTGGTATAAACCCATTTCATAATTGTATAGTTTTAAGATTTAAGATTGTGGAGAAAAATAAAGAAATTTATTATTATTAATGTGGGCCGCGGGCCAGTGGAGACTTGCCCCCTAAGGCACACGTAGGTACCTACATTTTGGCAACGGAAGTCAAAGAATATAGGTTTTGGTTTCTATGATCGAAAAATACGCGATAAAAGTCCCTGACAGAGGTCACAAATGAAAAAGTTTCCTTTAGTAGTTAGTATGCACCTACGGAAGATAAACTTGATAATTGTTCGGATGTTTCAAGAAGTCGTGTAAATATTTGAGGTAGTTCGTGAGTTCTTTATACAACGCAAACTTAGCACCTTGTGTTAGTACACTGCAAAGGATGTTTTTTGTGGTATTAAAATAGTGCAGATAAAGTCGATTACATCCGAGTTTATAAAAAAGTTAACCTGCTTACTACAGCGAAAGAAATATTATATATATAATAAAAAATGTAGGAATTGATGACCTAATGACTCTTTAGAGTGTGTTATTTTTGCTAATTGGTAGTTAATTATGAATGTTGGACATACCAAACCTCTATTTTGAAGAAAATGTCAGTTAAAATCTTAACTAATTTAGTTAGCGGGGTAAATAGTTAATAATTTAAAGTAATATTTTTTTTATAAAAAAGTTATAAATTTGAATAATTAGAAAATAAATAATACATACTTGATTTGTTATCCATTGTACTTTAATTATGTCTTTCTGAAACAAATATTATGAATTAAATTAAACATTTACGTAAGCAAATTTTTAAGAAATGTATAGAAGAAAGTAATAAAATCTTTTTAGCTACTGTTTAACTGCATTCTTATATTTATGTACTAGAATATGTTTTTCGGTATGTTAATTGTTTTTAAGAACCATTACGCAATAATTTTATGCAATATGGAACAATTTCTACAGGGTTATTGGTAAAACACCAATAACCTTCTAACCATTAGAAGATCTCATGGAAGTAACTCTGAAATCGCAAAAAAATCAGAGCTGTTCCATACAAAGTGCAACACCTACGAACCAAAATTTACAAACGAAATATTTGATTTTTTTTCGCGATTTCAGATTTGCTTCCGTAGTAAAAAGTTGTGTGTGTGTTGATGAGATCTTCAAATGGTTTGAAGGTTGTTGGTGTTTTACCAATAACCCTGTTCTTCGGTTGTTATTGCCTAAATTAAGTTTAAAGTGTTGTGGGACATTTATCTCTTTATTGATTAATATTAAACATCAAATTCTAACTCTTTATTTTCTCATTAACTACATAGATAAATGTAAGCTGTTTTTAATGTAAAAAATAATGAATTCTATATACCTTCTATCTACATAAAATAGCACGATAATGTAGGTGTACTCCTAGTTCGTATATTACGATCCGAAAGATATCGATATATTTTGTATCGAAACACGGCTAGAATATTATATCTTATAGATAATTTAAAATATTAGATACCTATACAAAAGAAAGAATATTTTTGTCCAACTCGCAGCTCTTGAAAAGTACTTAAGTACATAATGTTTTTCAGCATTGATTCTAAAGCATAAGGAAGATTGACATTTCTACAATATTAACTAATAAATAAAGGAATTGCACATTAACTATGCGAAATCTAGCCTTAAAAAAATAAAGTAAAGTATAGGTTGTAATATCTATGAATGATATTATTTCGTCTTCTACCTAAATCAAGCCGTTGCCCCCGCAACAGCTGAGTACGAGACTCACCCCAATTGATACAAATTCTAATCTATTTATGTACCTACGTAGTAGGTAAGTTATTAGTGAAATATGCTGTTGAGGATAATTAAGTTTTTATGTAATCTTTTCCAATAAAATACATTGATATGTGTTGCCTTGCCTTTCTAATATGCAACCTGGCTATGTACTCGTATTACGGCTTACGGTTTAAAAAATGTTGGCTTGATAAATTCTGTAATCTTTGTTTAACTTTGTCTGTAAATATGTAAAAATGTAACACATTTATAAATATAACTTCGCTCATTCATTTCAGTACGAAATACTGCTCATCCACTAGCTCTCCGCTACACATATACTCCACTATATTTTCAATTCTTTTCAAACCGACTTTAGTTCCATGAAAAATTTTCATGCATCGGTTTAGTAGTTTATTTAGAATCGTGAAAATACGCAGTCACAATATGGACTTTTCCCAACTGTTCCAACTTTATGCGTCGATATCTGTGAAAGTTCTTAATCAATTTTAACGATCCTTTTATTTTGTCTTAAAGATCAAAGTCTTGAAATAGTTTCCTGAAAATTTTATAGTGTAAGACTTTGAGGTTTTTTGTTATTCTGAATAATAACGGTAAAAATCCTGTCTTAACTTTAAATAATGATAACTGAGATTTGCACCGATCTTTATAACTATCCAACTCTACTTAATACTTCCTTCATATACTTAAAATACGAAAAAGCAAAAAATAAATTAATTTTAAATAAAAAAAACCGTCGTCAAAACTAAATACGGTGAAATAAAAATTTTGTTTATAAAAATCTAAATGGTTTTTTTGAGGTCGGTGCCAACCTCAATATTGGAATAAACGTTGTCACTTGTATTTGTAGACCGACCTCAAATTATTATTTAGATTTTTATAAGCCAAATTTTTATTTCTCCGTTTTTAGTTAAGAAGGCGGTTTTTTTAAATAAAAATTTCAATAATACATTATTTATTTGAATGAGTTTGAGGCAACCGACTACTTCGGCTTAAATAATCATTTGTATAGTGTTTGACTAAAAGTTTCAAATTGATTTAGATGAAGCAGTTGGCCGAGTTCATTAAGAATCATAAAAATAACGATCACAAAATATAAAAATATAAAATGTTAATAGTTACCAAAACTTATATCCGTAAGTAATTAATTCAATCATCAAAGTTTTTACGTCCGGTTTGTTACATTTCGAAAGTGGCTTCGATTTTGTTTGGTTTGGTCTATAACCTACCAGCACTTTACTCAAAGTGTGAATGAATACTGATTGCCATGCGTTCCGTTCTCTCTCGACTGAATGTTCAGTTGTGATCTTTTTTCAGCGTTCAGTGTTACCACATTTGAGAAAATAATCCGAGTATTTTACGTCAGAAATTGCAATTTCGAAGGATAAAATTGATATTATAAACGATTTTAATAAGAAATGCTAATACATTTTCACTATGGTATTAAGAAATTACAACTTAACATTATGTTATGATTATGATCGGTTGTATATAAATGATAATGTTATTTTTTTTGAGTCCCAGTTATTGTAATTAAAAAAATTGATTTCAGGATTAAGAGTGTCGCAGATTTTCACTATGTATGTATGGTCAAATTTTACAATCAGTTAAATCATGAAATTACTGCAGTTAAAAAATATTTTGTTTCACTAGGGGACCGGGGCTTAGCAATGTAGTAGGCTATGAAGTCAGATTGTTATGTCATGAAAATTTATTTAAAGCTTTGGTTTGTTATGTCTAAACAATATTTTCTAGCATGCAATGTAGGTATGCCATAAAGTTAAAAGTATGAAAAATTGTAATTTAATTTAAGTACAGTCACAAGCTCAGACCAAAATCATTGGTCTGAGGTCACAAGTGTATTTTTTTTGTGTTGACAGTTCAGCTATTTCTATTCTATTCTATTCTTAATTAATGGCGTCGCGTCGCATTAAGCGTACGCATTTTGCCAATGTCAAGTGAAAATGTAACTAAAGTAGGTAACAAAAATTGTACGGTTGATTTGAATTAAAAATGGAGTCTCTCAACACGTGTTTTTACAACAAAAACTCGGGAGAAACTCCATTTCTATTCTTAATTAATGGCGTCGCGTCGCATTAAGCGTACCCATTTTGCCAATGTCAAGTGAAAATTTAACAAAAGTAATAAAAATTGTACGGTTGATTTAGGTTAAAAATGGAGTCTCTCAACACGAGTTTTTACAACAAGAACTCGGGAGAAAAGCCCAGCATCTTTATAACCCATTACCCACTGAATTACCGCAATAAGAGGTACGAGATGTCAAATATGGATACCATATTCTCGAGCTAGAGCTCGTGCTCGTGAGTATATTACGCCAGAATGTAAAAAAACTATTTAATTTCTGTCTGCCATTTGACAGAAAGGCAATTATTGACGACGTCGTAGAGTAGTGGTCAATAACGCTGCCTGCACATTAGGCGGTCTGGGTTCGAATCTTGGCAGGGACCAATGTTTGTGTGAACACGAACATTTGTGCAGGTAATTTGTGTTTTTAAGTTTTATTTACTCAGACCAATAAAATTGTTTATTTATAACAATCTCAAAATATTATGTCCGTTATCTAGTGCCTATCCATAAAAGAAGTTTTGCATCGTCATAATTATGTAAACCCAGAGACGCCGCTGTTGGTCAAAAGCCTCCTCCAAGGATCTCAAACCCGTTCAGTGCTACGCTGCCCGCATCCAGGGTCCTCATGCGACCTTCAACAGATATTCGGTTCACCTTGTTGGTTGGCCTAGCAACGCTGCGTCTCCCCGTACTCGGGCGCCGCTGGCGGGTCTTTCATACTAACCGCCTTCAGTTATCCTCAAAAGTTCTTAATAAACCTTAATTTGGGCTAGATAATTGGTTTGAGCGTACAAAAAATCTGTTGGATGAGCAGTTCTTCACAGGCAATACCTAAGGTTGAAATATTATTGAAGAAATAATACAGTTTAGGATTATCCAACCAGAGGCCTTAGTACGAGTTTGTTAGTTTTCGAGCTCGATCAAACGTTTCGTCTCTTTTCATACATTGCCCACTAGCGCCCCTAGCGTAAACTATCAGAAACAGTGGCCAATGTATGAAGAAAGACGATACGTTTGATCGAGCTCGAAAACTATCAAAACTCATACTAAGGCCTCAGTCTGTTAATTTTCCATTTGTTAAGCATTTACATGAAAGAACAAATTTCATATTTTTTTTTATAAAAATGGTACAATTTTTAAAACATGTAGTGGCAACATATTCAGTATTTACATCAACAGAAGGCCATTAAGTCAAAAGTCAATAAGATAATTATTATCAGCGTGCTGAAATGAACTCTATTACAATATATTGAAAAGATAGGTATTCCAGCTACATTCTCAGCTTTTTATGTTAAAACTTATTCAGATATAACAATGACGTAAACAACTACCTACAGTAATTATTACGGTGCCAAATAGTCACGGAACCGAAAAATATTCTTCTGAGCACGTAACGACGAAATAGATTGTCTACATTCGATGATTTACAAAATGTTATGCGAGAATCACCCACAATTCAAGTGGCTAAATACTTATAAATAAGTTTTTTATTTCGTGAACAACTTGCTAATACACGTCTCGTCCATCTATTATTATTGGTGTAAATGTAAATATAAATAAACACGCACATTTTGACGCAATACACGAGCAACCGTGACGTGAATGAGAATATTTGATTTTTGAAACAAGGCACCCTTCAAGGCACCATTCTATTAAGTACGTTTAACAATTTGTTTTCTGAAATTAAATATACATTATTAAAGGCCATAGTACACTTATCAGCTCGAAATGGCAATGGAACTGTATCGCCCCTTTTTATAATGAAAAAGATGCGATACGCTACGGTCCGTAGTCGTTCCGTAGCCGCTGTTCAGTAGCGTTCATAGTAAAAAAAGAAGGAAAATAAGTATGAGAAAATGACATTAGACAGGACAGGATACTTACAAAACGTTAGTTTAATTAGTTAGAACTCTCAATTTAAACTTTAATAATTATACGCCTAACCTATATTAATTATGGTCAATCATGAATAAATTATAGTCCATTATGTAAAGAATAATTTAGTAGATGTTGGTTTGCGTCATATTTTAGGGGGTATAATTCGTTGGGCATCACTTAAGTAAGTAGCACAAGTGCAGGTGAATAATAAATATTGTGTGTGGCATTGTAACAAAAATAAAATGAAAACATATAAAAGCATACATTACCTATTGCTTTTTAACAAAAATGTAATACGTTCATTTAATTCTAAACATTTTTAAAATAATTATTGTTAATTTTACAAATGAACTACACATTCCGCTCTAGGTCCTAATCATAAATAGTTTGCTGAGGTTTGTATTGTAATTGTAAATGCACAGATTAGAAAGAATATGACATGTTTAGATGCTAGATAAAAAAAGCTTAGACCATTTATGAAGACGACGTATGAATGTTGACTCGCAACTTGTTTCTCATAAATACTTAATATCAATAAAATTTTCAAAAGTAAGATCATAAATTTCATTAAAAGTTTATGTTTGGTATAACAATACAAACTTTCCTACAACATGTAAAAACATAACATGCTACGTGAATGCTCATTGCTTTTTTATTCTTTGGTTGGTAATTACAAATGGCGGGAAATTTGAGTTCAAAAGAGTGAGAGGCCGGACAGGACTACGTTATAATACTTTGTAAATAGTTGTTTAATTAGGTTGTACGTATTTGTTACACATGTCATAAACAAAAATTAAGCATAATTTGATATTACTTAGCAAAAGAGCAAACCGATATGTGAAATAAATGTGTGAGTAGGTTTAATCTATTCAGTAGACACATAATTTCTTACTTTTCTTATATTTTAATGCTGCTTGAAACTTTTCAACAGTAGACTAAAAAAGCAATTCGATACAATTACGTTGTGCACGATATGAAATTTTACTTTCTTTCCCGTGAATAAACAGGTTGATTCGCTTGATATCACCATTAACTTTAGACATTGGACGATATCGCCCGCGTTTACCGCTGTCGCTGCTTCGAAAGCGCGCGAATTGTCTCAATGGTGCCGAGTGTTCTCAATTCTAAATTATTGGAAAGCTACTGTTGGCATAATGTAAACTGAGAAAATTAACATTTTAAATAGTTCGCTTTCTTTTAGGGACTATTTTAAAACAAACTGTGTGTGCGTGTGTGAAGTTATAGTCAAAATGTGTATGAGAAAGTGGGAACTAGGTTTATTTTTCTTAGTATTGAGCCTTGATATTGGTAAGAGACTATCACAATTAATAAATTACATTTATTTCTTATTATATATAGCTAAGTAATTAGATTATTACGAGTTGAGTATTCAGTTAGATACTAATATTTTTCTAACTTTAAAAAGACTAGAATTTATATATAAAGCCATTAAAACTAATATTTTTTTTTGTCAGAAAGATAATTATATAAACGATATTCTTTTTAACCGGTTTTCCGCTCTATTGAATATCATCGCTAAGTGAAATTGAATTTTACTTTGAAAAACAACTTTTAAAACGATGACGGTTTAGTACAGCAATGACTGATAGAATATATAAAAACTTTAAGATATTTTCCATGTAATAGTGTGAAAATTGTCGTATTACAAAAAAGTATCTACTTTATTGATTACGATTTTTTATTCAGAAGTTCAAACATTCAAAGATTAAACATTAAAAATATGGTATATTAGCGGCACGTCCCAGCTTCGCAAAGGTGGACAATTTTATTTATTAAACATAGGATGTGCGTAAAAAGAATTTTTCATTTTTATAATTGGAAAGATTTGTATGTTTGTAACGAATAAACTCAAAAACTACGGAACCGATTTTAATAAACACCTAAGTCCTAGTGGTTGATACTAGGTCTAGCCGATATCATGCCGGCTTCATTGCAAAACCAAATGTGGCAATTAAAAGTGCCTCTGCAAAGCTGCTGGTATTTTGTGCAACTCAAAATGTCACTCAAGTTTGAATTGTTCCAATAAATAACTTGTGTTGATTTATAATTTATAATGTATGTCAAGGTCAAATGCACTTACGCATCGTCCCTGCAGGGTGGTGCCAACCGCAGGGGATATGTGGGACTCGAGGTAAAGGCGTTCCCTCCATACCCACTAAACATCCTCCCCGCCTTTACCTCCAGTGCGCTATTGCGGGACGGCTCGGGATCTGCGCACGTGAGCGCAACTACACCGAGACCGTCCCAACGCTGCCCGTCTAGGCACTCCTTGTGCACCAATTGGTGGCCAGCAGCCCACAGGGGCTACCGACAAACGCCAGCCCCTGTGGGCCGCTGGCCGACGCCGGCCTTATAGGCCGCCTCCTCACCGACGGCTGCTCGACATGGCGCGTCCTCCTGACGAGGACACCGGGAGCAGCCATCGGACCGCACCCGAGGTCATCGGGCGCGGTCGTGGCCCTGAAAAGGGCCGTCTGGAACTAGCCGTGGTGGGAAAACAAAAACAGCTCGACGATGGCATGTGACTTCGAATGCCAAGCGGACACACTTGGCATCAAAAGCCACACACCCGCCGAGAAAGTTTCCCCACCACGTTACCAGGGCCCGCCACGAGGAGACTTCCGGACGTGGACCCCAGAGTTATTACCCTAAATCAATCAGCTCATACTAGATTTAACCAAGAGTAAGTGGCTACGCCTAGCTCTAACCGGCTAAAACTAGGTGTAGCCCCACTTCGGGCAGCCGAAATATAGATCCTAACGTCACGGTAAAGGTAACATTACCGTGCTAAGGAACAAATGAAGCAGTTTTTGTTTTCTTTCATCAAAAGCGCGCTTGCGACTACCATGAGCATTTTTCGATATTCCTTATAGTTTAGGATTTGGCCCAGAAGGCCCACTTGAAAAATTCACTCTGTATACCTAATATTTGAAATTGTATCTACCAAATAAAAATTGTGTAAAACTTAGATACGAAATAACTTGAACAAAATACTGTCGTGATTAAATCACAGAATCGAACCCGCGACTATTCATGGCTTACAAGAACAAAATTTATTTTATAAAAAATATACCTACAAATAATCTTAATTCTAAACAGTGTTACTGCAAAAATAAGTACACAATGTCTAATAAACCATTGTTGTTAATAATCAAAAGTCAAGCATATTTGCAATTTAATAAATACTGTAATGTTATGGGTTGTGGTTTGTTTAGTTCCTATTAGGTAAATACCAACACAACAATATTAAATGATCATTGTCTCAACTAGGCCTACAGCCATAACGTGATTGAGTAGGTACGTAGGTACTATTAGGTGCTATTTCATAACTAGTATTTTGTTATACTTAATTACTTTCATAATAAGTTAACTAAGTTACTAATCGTAATGGTAAATTTTCAAACTGTTGTACCAAACGGGAGAAAGTTTAGTTTTATAGGTAGAAGTTAACAAGGGCAAAGTATCTTTTTATTAGAAATAAAAACAGAAAAAAGAACTCGGGTGTTCTTTTTTAGCAATATCGAAAATATTGCTAAAAGAGAACATAAATTTTCGATATATAATAAAAAAGAACAGAGAGTTCTTTATCAAATTAACCTAATAGTATAAAGTATAAAGGAGAAAAACATTTTAAATTTAGCTATCTCTACGTATTTATAATCCCAAGTAGCCCATTATCAGGGGTTTCAAAAGATATAGTAATATGTGAGAGTAGATACGCACAATAAGTTTGTGCAGATATTTATCCTATTAACAATTTTAATTATTGTTGAAAGTAACAGTTCGCGTGATCGTATTGATTATGCCGAATTAAAAAAAAATTCATAAAGAACTGAAACTTCCGTACAGTGAAGGAAGATGTCCGTAGAAAACGTGAAATTGTCTTTATAGGCACCGAAAAAATTTTCTTCATATACATACTGGGTGTAAAAGACATGAACAGTCAAACGAGAACCATGTATTCTATACATCAAAATAAGACATATTTCAATAAAATATTGCAGGGAAATGATTTTTATTTTGTGGTGTTAAAAAAAATTGCAATTTGTACCGCGCAATGTAAAGGGCTCAACTCGCACGCAACTCGCAAAACCGTGATAATTTTGCCAGACGGCGGCTCCGTTCGTTAGTGTCCGTGCGCATCGAGTGAGCTACATTGAACGCTAGCGTGTTGAAGCCATTTTTTGTTATGAAATACAAAAAAAATGATAATGTTTTTTTGGACAATAATTAAGAAATAACGTATAGAATAAGTTTTCATAAAAAAATGAAAAAAAAAATTATGACTTTTACCTTCAATAAAATCGTAACTATCAATTTCCCAGGTATAGTCTAAAGGAAGAAAAATGTTATGATGGTGAGCATAATACATGGTTCTCGTTTGACTATTCATGTCTTTTACACCCTGTATTTCAGCCTTAAGTAAATAAGAGGTCTACTGGGAATCCAAAGGTTTGCCGTTTAATTTCGGCATAAGATTTTTTCCAGTTTTATTTTGTTTCCTATATACCTAAACGTATTTCATTTTCAAAGATTCATCAGAGAGAGACAGAGGGAGAGGTCAGAGTATAAATTAACGACCGGCTATTTAAATAAGAAGTGTTCGGTTATGCGATGGAAATTAACAATCATATATACTGAGGTAGACTGTTTACTATGACTGCTATCACTAATAACGCCTAGGTATGTGTTATGATTGCCAGATTACTAGAATGTACCGTTGCAGATATTTACATTATTTCACCGTTGTGAAGTCGTTTACCTTCCGTGTCTCTAAAGTTTATTTTCTCCTCACATCAGAACAAAGATCTCCAGGAGATGAGCTAACTACAATGCAGTCATAAATCAATAAAAAGAAGTGTGAAGTTTATTACGTTGATTAAAATTGTTGCGATTGTTTGAGCGGTAATCGAGAATCGCGCATAATTGTTTTCGGTTTTATACAGTAAGGTTGAATAATGTTGCCGTGTTATATAGAAGGTTATATAATAATGAAATTTCTCCTGCCGTGCTATTCTAGAAAGAATTCAAATCAACGCCCCTTTCGAATTAATCTGTAAATCGTTAACGAAAATTTTGCAAAGTGTTTCAATCATTATCGTTCCAGGGTTAACTTAAAGTAGGTACCTAAATTTGTGATTATATATTTATTTTTATTTAACATAATTCCACGACTAACTGTATTTCCAATTTACTCGACGCAACCAGGCGGGAAAATGCCTGGTAGCGTCGAGTAAAGGTAAATGGTGCGTGGTTACGGGTTGCGTGCTTGGACTCACAAAAATATATAATAGCTAAAATATTAAAGGTATAAAAGTACACCTTTTTCAATTAAGTCTGTTAACTTTTATTATCAGTCATGTTATCTAGTCATTACAGATCAAATCGAAAGTGGTTTTTAATAACATACTTGTCATTGAATACATCGGGTGCAACAAGAAGGCGCATCTTCCGCGGCCCAGCCACTTGCACAGGTTGTGAAAGTAGTCCTGACCGTCTGTTACTTTTAGGGACCAGTTCTTACGCCCGTGTACTCTTTTTCATTAATTGTAAACGGTACTCTATTACAGGTTTAAATATTTAAAAAAAAACAAATAATTTTGGAAATATTATTTGCCCACGACGCGCACGTACATAACGGTCTGAGCAGGCTGGCCATTAAAATAAAATGCAGATATCTATTTACATCTGTAATTAGAAATACTTGTCTATTAAAATTTCAGTTTATTACCTTTTTTTATAACATTTTTATATTTTCAGTACCTGATACAGAGGGAAGTATAATGGACATGATAGATTTCCGATATTGGCGATGTGTGATGAAAAGAGAGTGGACATGCCCTGACAGTGAAATTAATTTCTTCCTATTCACACCGTAAGTTCGCTTATATAAAAAACAATAGTTTTTGCAAAAAAGACTTTTAAAGAGATTTTTCAGAAATAAGTGATTTCGTTAAGAAGAATCAAAGGAAAATTATCAACTTTACCTAATGTTGCATTTTCTGCGTTAAATAAAAGCACAGTAAAAATGTTAATGAATATAGACAAAATTACGTTATGTAGCTTTTTGGTATTGCGAATTTTCACAAGTCCCATAAATTGTTTTGTATTTTTCATTCAATTAATAGACTTTGGGATGGCGTTAATATAAATCCAGTCCATCCAAAGGTTGCCTGGAAGAGATCGCACTTTGCGATAAGGCCGCCCATTGTACAATCATGATAATGTTTTTTTTTCTCTGTGTATTATATTTCATTTGTTGGTGTAGAATAAAGTGTAAATAAATAAATCAGGAAGAGAAGTGGCCCTAAAACACTTCCCTGTGGAACTCCATACGTGATAGCCCTTGGAGTTGATCGGATACATGTTTCCTGTTTAGATTTAGGACATAATCTACTTATGCATGTGACTTGAGTTCTGTTGTTTAAATAAGATCTCAGTAAATCCAATGCACTACCTCTAATGCCATATGCTTCCAGTTTGTTAATTAAAGTATTATGGTCTACAAAGTATATGGATAATTCAAAGGCATTTGCCTTTGAATTATCCATATATAGAGGATAAACGGGTTTTCTGGAATCAACCTTGTTATATATTGGACCCAAATAATCATATATCGCTAGATCTATTGACATATTTCAGTTAAATGATTAGGTGTGTTTATCATTTTGTGGACCTAGGTATACAGGTTATCCCTGAGAGTCCCACAAAACCCTAGTGCAGCCCCTTATCGCAACCAGGGGAGATATAAAATCTTTTCCGTAGCAAAAGGTGTGTTCATCATCAGCTTATCAGTTCACTACACGCTATACTATAGGTATCTCTAGTTAAATGGACGTAGGCGACGCCACTGAAAATGCGAATGGACTGTACGCATCATTAGGACTAAGGCAAAATATGGAGTCGAAGCGTCAATATAAAGATTTACATACAAATTTTTCCCTTATCTCCGTAATTTAACGCATTAGTTCTATTGAGATAAAAAGAAGCGTGTATTAGTTCCAATCCGCGTTGTTTTATTCTTTTGAATATTCAAAAGAAAGCTAATTATGTTGATAACGTAGGATCTTCTGCACCTCATTGTTTCTGAATGTATTTTGAGCAGAGAACATCCGCACGAACATTGGATCGACATGCGGCATCCTGAAGTTCTCCATGACTTGGGATGGAAAGCTGCCAGGAAAAACGTCCTGATTGTTCATGGCTTCAATGGAACACACAGCAAATCACCTATGACAGTGCTCCGGGATGGTGAGTCCAATTTTATGTATAAAGAATCTTACCGGATAATGATCGTGTCAAAATACTTTTATAGCACACCTACGCGTACGGCAAAACACACTGGTCTATATTTTTGGGTATATTTTCAGTGCTCAAAATAGTAGACTACTAAACTAGAGTGAAAAGGAATCAATTCCGAAACAAGGTACGTACTAAGGCTGTAGTCCGAGTACGCTTTGATTCAAATCAAATCAAATATCTTTTCATCCCACCACCTCGGAAAGTGTAATTTTGCGCTTCGAAATCTGGCTGGAAAATTCTATTTTATTCGCTTGAGCGGCAAAGTAGATTTGAATTTAGAACATCACATATAATGAGTACTCAATATAATTGTAAATTCAAAACGTCATTAAACCTATTTAATGTAACCTCTATGGTGCCAAATTTATGATTAGAATGAAGATTATTTTGTCATTTCCTCGCTGAGGTGGGATGAAAAGTTACGTATTGCACTCGAGTGGAAAGATTTTTCACCTTGTGCTCGTTTGTTTCCCTCGCTGACGCTCAGGATTCTAATTTAGAATCACTCGCTGCGCTCGTGATTCAACTTTAGAATCCTTCGCTTGCTCGGTCATCCAAATCGAGCACGCGGTTAAAAAGGAACTTTCCACTCTTGTATAATAAATAACTATTATTGCGTATCACAATACCCTTATTCTTTATACCCGTGACGATTATATATACCTGGGACAAGTTGTCCAATTAGGTAAGTCCAACTTCGAGAAAGAGGTCAACCGACGAATCCAACTAGGTTGGGCAGCGTTCGGGAAGCTACGTAAAATCTTCTCGTCCAAATTACCGCAGTGTCTCAAAACGAAAGTTTTTGACCAGTGTGTGTTGCCAGTGATGACTTATGGCACTGAAACGTGGTCACTTACAATGGGCCTGATAAGAAAGCTCAAGGTCACCCAAAGGGCAATGGAGAGGGCTATGCTCGGTGTTTCTTTACGAGATCGAATCAGGAATGAGGAGATCCGTAGAAGAACTAAAGTTTACGACATAGCCCAAAGAATTGCCAAACTTAAGTGGCAGTGGGCGGGGCACATTGCTCGGAGAGCAGATGGCCGATGGGGCCGAACAGTTCTCGAGTGGCGACCGCGCACCGGACGACGCAGTGTGGGTAGGCCCCCCACAAGGTGGACTGACGACCTGGTTAAGGCTGCTGGTCACGCCTGGATGCGAGGTGCACAGGATCGGTCGTTGTGGCGTTCTTTGGGGGAGGCTTATGTTCAGCAGTGGACGTCATGTGGCTGAAATGATGAATGATGATGACATACAAGGAAAGTAAAAAATAGAGTATTATGGAATAATTTTATTTTTGCGTTTACAAACTCGTAAATATTTTAATAAAAAAATCGACTTGTCTCAGGCGGGAATCGAACCCGCATCTTCCGCATTCCGGGCGGCTGCGTTGACCATTACGCCACCGAGACACTGCTTTCGCTGTCGAAATTTGTCAGTGCTTGGTGCTTAAGTTTTTATGGTAAACATTGTTTCATCAAATCTTTGAAATTTGCACTTCTAAGACCCGAACGAAATATTTTTACAAATATTTGACGCCCAGTTAAGATGAAACTACCCTACATTATGGAATAATTTTATTTAACGCGTAAATATTTTAATACTAGAAAAAATACAATGAAAAAAAAATTCGATTACTGTAGTTGCCTTGTCTATAACCGAATCTGGTTTCTAAAGTTTAGAATCGCTTAAACTAATTTGTTATCAAATATTAGTTCACAAATTCAATATTTTGGATTTTGCAGCGTACAGAGTTATTGACACTCAAATTGGTCTTTATCACAAATTAGAGAGAAATGGTATATCTAAAGAGCTTAATTTTAATTTTATAAGTTTTCAATTTCTTTTTTATTTTTGAAGTTTTTTTTATTTATATTTTTTTTTAAGCATTTCATTTCTTTTTATTTATTTTTTAATCTTTTTAAGTTTCTATTTTTTTACCACGTTGCCGCCGCTGACCATCCCGCCAAAGGAAGCAATTAATATGAGTTTCTTACTCCCAAGGGTGGGTGTAGCGTTTTCTTCCCAATACTGAGGTCAAACAAATGCTACTTTCCGAGTATGAGTAATGAAAAATATTATTTACATATTTACAATAAAATATTATTATTTTTCTATTTCAGCGTACCTGTCGCGTAAAGATTATAATGTATTCATGGTTGACTGGTCTCCTTTGACTAGATTTCCATGTTACCTCTCAGCTTTGTCAAACATGAAGTGAGTACTACATTAAATCTTTTCTCAATTAGAAATATTTTCTGCGTTATTTTATAATACTCAAATAGTAACATAAATGCAGACAAGTATCTGTAGTAACATAGATCAGACAAGTATATCGTAATTAAATATTGATAAAAATAGATTAATAGATAATAGCATCACCCCATATCCTCCAATGAGTCTCGTAGAAGGCGACTAATGGATCAGCAAAGGGGTATTGATAACCTTATACTCCGTCCTCCAATCCGCATTGGGCATTGGAGGACGGAGTAAATGTAAACGACCGGTTGCGCCAAGTTATACTGGGTGTAAAAGACATGAACAGTCAAACGAAAACCACGTATTCTATACATCAAAATAAGACATATTTCAAAAAAAATATAGCTGGGAAATGATTTTTATTTTTTGGTGTTAAAAAAAATTGCAGATTGAATCGCGCAATGTACAGCGCTCAACTCGCACGCAACTCGCAAAACCGCGATAATTTTGCTAGGCTGCGGCCCCGTTCGTTAGTGTCCGTGCGCATCGAGTGAGCTACATTGAACGCTAACGTTTTGAAGCCATTTTTTGTTATGAAATACTAAAAAAAATGATAATGTTTCTTTGGACAATAATTAAGAAATAACGTATAGAATACGTTTTCATAAAAAAATTAAAAAAAATTTTTTGACTTTGACCTTCAATAAAATCGTAACTATCAATTTCCCAGGTATAGTCTTAAGGAAGGAAAATGTTATGATGGTGAGCAGAATACATGGTTCTCGTTTGACTGTTCATGTCTTTTACACCCTGTATATCTACCTACTTATTACAATCATTTAGTAAAAAAACATTTATTGAAAAATGGAACAACTTGGGAACAGCCCATTCATATACATTAAGTTTAGTTATAATTTTCTTTTTGCAAAATTGTAAAACATTAATCGTGTAAGTTTTTTAGTATAAAATAAGTAACTATTCACTATTCACATTTCCTATACAAATCGAGGTCATAAAGCAACTACAATAGTTACGTATTTCTAACAAAAAACTTACACTACGGGTACATAAATATGTCAAAACATATGAAAACGCTAACGATTTCCTTTTGGTTTCTACGATCATATGCGATAATCATATGCGATATCAATCTAAGGAGATCAGTCGAATCGTCGAGTTCATAGGAAGACCGAGTGTCGCGATCAGCGGCCGTACTACATACATGTTTCTAGTTGAGCATGCCGTAATATACACTATTCATTGCGCGCGGACTGTGAAGCGATGAAAGTTAAGCACAACCGCAAAGGAGATCGGTCAAATCGCTGAGTACACGTATTCACTTGACTTTATCCGAAGGCGAAGTAGCGGATATGTATGCTCACAGGGCATACACTTGTCGCAAGTTAAACGCCGGCTTGGTCTATCTCAGTCTTTCTCAAAGTGGGCGATAACGCCCCCTTGTGGGCGTTGGAGACCTAGAGGGGGGCGTTAAGGGGCTCAGAAAAAAATGGGGGGCGTTGGCGTAGTTTAGGGGGGCGATGGTTGATTTATAATTTCATTTACTTTATATTACAAAATTCACTAAAATTAAAACTTACCTACTACTCAATATCGAATTATGAGAATTATATTTCTGCCCTGTATGATGGTATTTAAACTAAAAATACCTACTTAACATAGATTTCGTAGGATAGCCCCTACGCCGTACCCAATCAAGTTGTAACAAGATTTTGTTAAATAGCGCTATTGGTGCAGTCCGGAAGCAATCGGCTGGTTCATCGATACTGTCCTAACTTGCTCAGTACCCTTAGTATGAGTTTTGATAGTTTTCGAGCTCTAACAAACGTATCGTCTCTTTGATACACTGCCCACTGTTTCTGATGGTTAACGCTGGAGGCGATAGTGGGCAATGTATGAAAAATACGATACGTTTGATTGAGCTTGAAAACTAACAAAACTCATAGGGGGTACAGTACGATTGAGCCTCGAAAGAGACAAATGAGTTTGTGCGTGTTTGTGTAATTAAAGTCATGAAAATGAGGTTTTTTTATAAAAAAAATAGGGGGCGCTGAAAACCAATTGATTTTCAAAGGGGGCGGTAAGGAAATAAGTTTGATAATCTCTGGTCTATCTCCTTGTATTATTAAATCTGTGGCTTCACCAGTCTGGATGAGAGAGAGTGTAAGCTGTTATTGTGCTCTGTATTAAAATTACTATTAGTTTTACAGTTACAATATAATGTTTCCAGGCTGGTGTCACAGTGCACAGCTCAGGTATACTCCGCTATTATGCACGCTGGAGGACTGGCGCGGAAAACCACCTGCGTGGGTCACTCTCTTGGAGCACATATCTGCGGGATGATATCTAACCATCTCACGGAAAAGCAATACAAAATAGTCGGTAAGTGGAATTTAGACTATTCTAAAAATCTTTATATTGATTTTTTCCAATCGATTTTGCGCTTTACAAATCGTGCGTTTAAGGTCGAAAATCAATTAGAGAAAGGACAATGCCCAATTTAGTATGAGACTTGGGCCATGATTGCGCTTTAATGAAATGAGTACTAAAGACTGAGAGAAATCTTTAATTTATGTAGGGAAAATCTTATATATAAAATTCTCGTGTCACAATGTTCGTTCCCGTACTCCTCCGAAACGGCTTGACCGATTCTCATGAAATTTTGTGAGCATATTGAGTAGGTTTGAGAATCGGCTAACATCTATTTTTCATACCCCTTAGTGATAAGGGTTGTCCAGTGTCCACCCTTATTTTTTTTTTAATTTATAAGGCAAAACAACGTTTGCGGGATCAGCTAGTATCACTAAATTATTTAAGGGGAGGAGAGGGGAGTAGATTTTTAGGATGGATCGTATACGTAGTATACAGAGAAAGTCTTGTAATCGGAGATTTTGACGGATTTACACGTTTTGGACCTCCACGAGTCCAAAAATACCGTTTTTGTAATTATGTCTGTGTGTGTGCCTGTGAGTCTGCGTTAGCACCACAGAACACAGAAAGAGGTCTGTGTTCTGTGGTTAGCACGATAACTCGAGTATGCTTTAACTTAATGCAACCAAAGGACATCAACCACTTTGTTTGAACTCTGGGCTTCGACATGAACAGTAAAATATTGGCCTGTATTTGATAGTTTTGAGATGCCTGTAATGAACACATTACATAAATAATAGACTTTTAGTATCAAGTAAGTTAAATAAAAAAATATTAATTATTTTATATAAATTATTCATTTTCATACATTATTTTTAAACTATTCATTTTCATACATTAATAATATATTATCTAAAAACTGGGCAGCAGGATTAACGTTTTCGTACCTCGCCCAGCTTAAATACTACAACACAGACATTATGTGAGCGCCGCAACCTACCGTCCTTCGGCCGACTATGCAGTTACAATAATATTTTTAATAGCTTGAATGCCTTCCATATTATTTTCATATATTATGCAAACAAAATATATTTTTCGGCTTATATTCCTACTTTGTATTTTACCTCTTAATAAGGTGCAATTATCAGCCGAAGGGAATCCTTATACGAGGTCACTGGCTCTATTGTATTAGGAACCATCATTTCTTATGTGCTCCCCATAGTAAGGCCGCACCTGTTTTATCTGGTATGCTAAATCGAGTTGCTAAATAATAGAAATAAATATAAATAATCTAATAAAAAACGTAGACTGACAACAAAATAAAGCGAACAATAATTGACTGCAGCATAAGTACCTATTAGACAATTGACTTGCTAGTGTTGCCAGTCGAAGAAAAATAAAATACACAAAATGTAAAAAGTATAGGTTCGTTACACTAGGTTTTTGACTAAAACTTGTGTTTGCGTATGGTTGCGCGTAATTAAGGTTGGCAATGTTATTCACTAATCATGCAAAAATACTACTTAATTTAATGAAAACTATTTATCATACCACCATGATAATTATACATTTTTGTCAGGATGTATCTGGCAGCACTACTGTTAGCGTCAAAATCAATTAGTCAATTAAACATCTGTTTTAAAAATTGTTTTATTTTGATACTCCGTAACAGGCACCAATATTTATTAAAAATCATTAGATTTTTTTTGATGTGTTTTATTTTTTTCCAGGCCTCTGTTCAGCGCCGAGCCCATTTTGGTTGTCCTCCTTTAACATACATGTATTAAATCAAAATTTAAGGTTTCTGTCAACTTTTGAGACGTTTCCGGTATACGAGAAAGCCAAGGGGAGTCTCGCTCCCGTTTTTTTTTCATGCTTCTATTTTACATTAAAAACATTACTTATGTTTAGTAAAATTTACAGAAGACCATAGTCAAATAACACTATATTTTTCTGGTGTTGTGTTTCTGTTAGTGAATAAGGTCACCAGAGCCTGACGTGTTGCAAACGTCTATAGACTACGGTGGCTACAAATAATGTTATTAAATTTTATTAGTGTATTCTTTAATTATAGTACTTACTATTCTATCGATTTTTTTTATTAGATAATCTGAATTAATGATTCCACATGGTTTTGAAATTCAGTGGGCCTTGCTTGCCTTAGTATATTAAAATATCCCATTAATACGAACATAGAAACTCCTCCTTCTTGGAAGTCGGGTAAAAAGTAATGTTAAATAATACAATAATAGACATTATATCGGTATATTAATTTGTAAAAATTTACTGAAAGTACGATTTGATATAAGTCTTGATGTATTAAGATGACAGTTTTATCTAAGAGGATATAAAATATTCAGAATATTAATGAAATATAATCAATATTTAAAACGAATTTTGCAAAGCAGTGAAAGCTCCTAATATTCCGTCCCCTATGACCCGGTTACAGATTATTTAGTATGTGAATGGACTGTCTCTTTAGTAAAATGTTTAAATTTATTTAAATTACTAATAGGAATGAAACAATGGTATAATTTGATACAAACATAAAAATTAAAATTCCATAACAAAAATTTTTTTAATAAACTTTTTCACTAACCACAACTTAGCTTAAGAGTTATTTTTATAAATAACAAATTTCATATACAATTAATAACACTTCCTAGAATTAAAATTAAATAACTTAAAGCTGAGGCACCTTTGGTAACGCTAAAGTAACAGTCTTCAATTCCAAATACTGGTCAATGCCATGTTCGCCCCTGAAATATTATAATTAGTTTGTGAATATTTTTATTTAATTTAGAAACAGAATGTTGTTTTCTATTTCAACGAAAACAATTATCTTTCGTTGAATAATAAGCTAGGTAGTTATTTAACAGATAATTGTGCATGCAAGAGACTAAGGAGCTGATTTTTGTTCATTTTTAACAATAAATTTACTAGCAGTTTAAGTTTTTTTGTTATTTTATTAGCAATGATAAATGTTTAAACGTTTCTCAGTACTTATGGATAGTTAAGAAGTATGTAGTAGATAGATTTTTACAATTCGCTTACATTTCTCTTCCAAATCCAGAGTTTTTGTATCCACCAAATGGCGTTTGGCTGGTTATATGCTCGTAGGTATTGATCCTAGAATGTAAAATAATTTCTGCATCAATAACTTGCAAAAGCAATTGTAGACATGATCCGTTATTATGTTTATGTAACAGTTGATGAGCCTGTAGCAAAGAAAATAATGAGAATGAATGTGTACGTATATAGAGGGAGAGGAAGACCGAAGAAAAGATGGATAGACTGTGTAAATGATGATATTGTAAAGAAGGTTGTTAGTGCTGAGATGACGGCTGATCGTCGAGAGTGGAAGAAGAAAACATATTGGTCCAACCCTAAATAAAACTGGGACCAGAAGAGGCGAATGATGATGATCCCGTTGATTTAAAAAAATATATATCTTTAGTTTCATCCACTTTGTAAGTATGATTTCTTATTATTGATTGATATAAAATCTTGTAACTCACCACACAGATCCAGCACGCACTTGTTTAGCGAAACTTAATGCGGTGATGATGTCATTAGTGACCACACCAGCGCCGAGTCCATAGTCAGAGTCGTTTGCTCTATCCACTACTTCTTCGAATGTTTCAAATTTTAAAATGCATTGTACCGGTCCGAAAATCTACAAAAACAATTAACAGTTTGTTTATGCAAAATATCTTGAATTTTTAGTTGAAATTTCTCTGAATACATTACATTATTTATATTTTTCATTACCTCTTCTCGAGCAATCTTCATGTCGTCGGTAACATCTGCGAAGACTGTGGGTTGAATGAAATACCCTTTATCACCTAATTTCTCTCCGCCAGCTACACATCTTGCCCCGGCTTCTTTACCACCTGCAATGTACCCGAGCACTTTGTCGTACATATCTTTGTCGATCTGAAAATTTAAACAAAATGTAATATTAAAGAAAGATGTTAAATCTTTCTTTCAAATCTGAAAGACAGATGTTAATATTTCAACCAGGTTAATTCTGTTATTAACTTATTCCAACATAGAGGCAATGATGGATATAAATGCCTTGACTATAATGATCATAAATAGCTAAAGGAAGTGATACTTTGCCAATATTACCTACCTGTGGTCCTTGTTGAACGTCATCGAATGGATCCCCCACAGATCTTCTCTTGGCAATCTCCGCAGATTTTGTAACAAATTCATCGTATATACCAGATTGTACGTAGGTCCTAGTCCCGGCACAGCAACATTGACCATTATTTGTAAATGCTGCGGCGTGCGCTAATTGTGCCGCTTTTTCCGCTGGAAATTAATATTGTCTTTACATCTCATATAATTCGTTGTTTAAATTATTTATGTTTTAAAGTAGGTACAAACCATCGAAATCATTAAAAATTACTAAAGGACTTTTGCCAGCAAGCTCCAGTGTAACCCGTTTAAGGTTTACTGTTGAAGCTGCACCTAAGACCGTGCGTCCGACCTGCTCAGAAAAAGTTAAATACATTTTAAATTCAATTTGTACAAATGACAGGTTCATCGATATTGTAAAAACGTCCATTTTACAAACTATGAATAATATCATTTTACATCAATTAAATATGTAAGAGATTCAGTCGACCCGAAATTAACTTATACCTCAGTAGAACCAGTGAACGAAATTTTGTCTACGTCAGGGTGGTGAGTTAAGGCTGAACCTGCAGTTGTCCCATAACCTGTCACCACGTTTACCACTCCTGGTGGAAAACCTGCTTCTTTGATAAGAGCAGCGATTGCTAACGCTGTAAGCGGGGTTTGTTCAGCCGGCTTTACTATCATTGTGCAACCTAAAATTTAAGTCAGTTAAATAATTTCATACTTTTAAATATCAAAAGGAAAGGTTAATGTTATCAAGAGTACCTGCTGCTAAAGCTGGGGCTATTTTCCACGTCATTAGAGGAATAGGGTAGTTCCATGATATAATTAGTGCACATACACCAACAGGCTCTTTTACCGTAAATGATAAAACTTCACCGTCTGTAAAATTATACAATAGTATACTATTTAGTATAAAGTATATATTTACTATTTATTTAATTAATATTTATTATACATAACTATTTACCATTTATTTATTTTTCTTATATATTTTTACAATTCATTATTAGTAGTATCTAAAAGTCTATGTTAGGTTTGTCTAGACACTACATTAATGAATGAGTTCTCAGATTATCTCAATAGCATATTGGGACGAACGCACAGACAAGCAACGAAATCCATCTATCGTCATCAATTATTATTCTTTCATTTGTGTAAAGGTTAATATTAAATCGGATAATTTTTAAGAATTGACTTCAATTTTTATTCATGTACCTATGGTGTTTTTTATTTCGGATGGTATGCTATTAATAAAGTCAGGTAGTAAATAAGTATTGTGATGTTCTTTTGGCACATTCGTTATATGCTTATGAATTTAAAGTTTTTCGTTTGTTACGCTTCTTGCATTTATTTTCTGCATTTAATAGGAAATTTAATATCACCACGAAATTAATTTTCAAGAAGTAAGCTGTGTATGACTTTTTACCTATAGGCATAACTCAGCAGTACCTAACCTAAATATTCCTATAGGATCGTCTGGAAAAATAAATTTTAAATGGGAGGGACAATTATTTTCAGTAGTATTGAATATTGTACGTTTGATATAGATATGTTTTATATGTACGACCATAGCTACCCAAACCATAACCTATAATACTGGTATATTGTTAGTAAAATGGTACTTTATATTTTATAAAATTTTGCCTTTACTCTTAATTTTTTTTAAATACCTTGTCGTACTTTGATAGTTTATGAGAAAACAAAAAATGTGACTACAGCGGACATGTAGGTATAAGTTTAGTTTTATCACCATGAATCGTGCGGCCATTTGCAAAATGCAGTGAAGTCCAAATATTAATTTAAAAAAATTATACACTAAATTCAAGCAAATATTAATGCATAATTGCATAGTAACGCTTTTTGTGAATTATTCATCTGTATACTTGTTATAATAGGATTACCGTTAGTAAATGGTAGCGTTATGAGAAATAATTAATTGCATATAGACTTTGACCTGTTTTTCGTCGTAAATTGTAACCCTTATGATAGGAAATGTAGCGTGATAGTAGTACTAATTATTTAATTTGTTAGATAAATCTAAACAATGAATGAATGTATGTTGATCACGTTGTACTAGTTGCACTTGACGAAATGTAGAGCAATGTGGAAAGAAAGCATATTAATGCTTTATATGTATAGATATTATGCTAATAATGATTACAAATTCAAGTGTTTTGTTCCAAACAATTTTACAGTATGGTTTCAAAGTGGGTGTTAAAGTATAGGTAATATAAACTGATTATGACAATTACCTTCATAGTGCTACCGCAGAACTTGCTCATTAACTTTAAACTCCAACGTAAATAAAATTCGTACCTGCTGGAATAGTATTTCCTAATATTTTGTCTGCTTTTCCAGCGTAATATCTTATAACGCTTATAGAATAGTACACGTCTTCTTCAGCTGCTTTAACTGGTTTTCCGCTGTCCAGTGTTTCTAGTTCAGCTAGATACCTAGCCTGAGACTCCATTAGATCAGCTAACTTCAGTAAAAGAAATCCCCGCGCCGATGCATCCATTGTGCGCCATGGGGAATATCGGCAAAATGCTTTTTTCGCTGCTGCTACAGCTATATCGATGTCAGCCTTGATAATATACAAAATATATTTATAAGTCTTAAAGCTTAGCTTTAATTAATTGTTGGTAACGTTAATAATTATTTATGAAATTCATGGGTAGCTTATGTTAGTTATGTTTAGCTAAAGTTAAGGCCTTTTAGTTTTTCTTTAATTTCAAATACTACCTTATCTCCTTCAGCAACTGTTGTTATAACAGATTCATTTTGAGGGTTTATCGTTGGAAAAGTTTTCTTGCTGACAGCATCCACCCATTGATTATTGATGAATAACTGAAATTGTATAGAAGTTTGAAGAGTATAATTTGGTATGTATTTATATGTTTACAATTTGAATACTATTTATGTTCACTACATTATATTTAAATTAAATTATCATCTAGAGGGCTCATAGTCATGGGATTATTTTATCATCTGGATATTTCAAGTTCAAAAATCTACGTCCTTAAGTACATCCTTCTCAGAGTTGTTACAAACTACCTCTTCGCGTCTTACGTGCCCGGGTGTCTGGTATTTATGATGTGACCCGAATTTAATAAAAAATGTTATCTTGGTATCCTTCTCCTAAAACCAACTTCAGGAAAAACAGTAACGCCACTATAAATACCTAGTAATTATTAATGGTTGATCAAAATACACTAAATGAGTCGAATGGACTTTTTACAATCCTGTCTTTGAAAAGTAAAATGGGGCATGGGGTCATGAGAATTAGCGTGAAGCTAGCCTTCGGTTACTAAATTTTCGTTTTAGCCTCCAAAAAAGGTACAGAAAAACTGCAATTGTTTTTGTATGCAATTCTGTAATATTTTCTTCTTCCACTGTAGGTGGTTAGCAACAATTGTATACACTGTGATGATAACGCAATGATCATCATATAACAGTGTCTTAATATGATTGTTTATCACAAGAAATGTCATGCGGATGTTTAATTAAAATCAATGTCTCATAAAATAGTATTGGTGTGATACCAGTGGACATATTTTATCTTATCGGTACGTTGAATTTATTTCAGCTACCATTCTATAAGATTTAATTTTTTTGAGTAAAATAGAATATCCTCTAAAGTACCAATTATATTTACGTCTTCATAACAACCTAAAATACTATATTTTACACTAAGAAATTCGTATTTTCGATTATTTCACTGTAGGTACCCTCTAGAACGAAATAGGTAGGTACCTAATAATTATTATAAATAATAGTAAAGTTTAGTATTTTAATTATTATTTACGTATACTTATAGACGGAACAATATTAAATTTTTGAAATTTTGTCTAATTCATAAAATAATACGTCAAAAATATAATGAATATTATAGTAGGTACCTACATATGTACTTAATTTTTATTTGCCGTTTTTAAAATACAGAACCTTAAAATCGTAGTCCAAAAATAATTTACCTACCTTTTTGTATTTTACGTCTATTTTCACCATGTTCGATATAATAAATAAATAAAATAAATTAAACTACTTCACTTTTCGATGCCTTCAACTAAAATGAGCTGGATTTAAGCAATCGTATTATGACTTAATTTAATTTATCGATTGAATTAACTGCGTTTTGAAATAAACCCTATTTCCTGTACACATAGAACAGAATTTTGTTTATTTTTCTTATATAAATTGTAGAAGTTCTTAAAAACACAACCTTTTATTCAAGCTTTAAAACCATAGATAATAATGTTTTAAAACAATTTATTGCGAAACGTATTCGATTAAATTCGTCCAAGAACTCGGATCATATAAATAATACGATGATTTAATCGTAGGTCATTATGATGGTCATTTGAAGTTATAGAAAACTTATTGTACTAATTATATTTAATAAACATATTTTAATAAATACCTGTGTTACATACCTACCTAATAATTTGAACATTTTATTGTGGAGTTGTATTTAATTTATAGACATGGCAGCACAATAGGAATGCGTATCCAAAGATAATTGAGTTTTTGATAGTTACATGAGAGATTCTATTAATTCTTATCATTGGGTCATGAGTAGCTTATTGGTGCACTTGCTGCACTTTGCGACCTATTGGGAAATTTGTGTCTTTTGTGTCAACATATTAGTACACTGATTATCGAGTTTCTTTCCAGAACATTTCTTTTTACCCGAAAAAATATTTTCAATAACTCTGTATAAAACAGTTGTTTTGATCAATTGAGTTCTCTCATGTTCCATCAATGTGTACTCGGTCATCGGGAGCAGAAGTAGTTGATATTTTTTATTTATTTATTAATATTTCATATTTTCAAAGATGTAGGTACTAGTACTAGTTGGGGTCCACTTCCGGAAGCCTCCCCATGGAGGACCCTGGTAACGTGGTTGGCACCATCCCGCAGGGACGATGAGTAAATGCATTTGACCTCCCCGTCAAAAAAAGGGCACTAGTACTAGTTAAGATTTTATACCGGCAAATCTGGTGTCTCACTGTAATTTTCCATGAATTAAAAACTAAAAAGTGTAATAAGTACTTCTAGAAGTACTTCTAGTGCAAAAACAATTCTCATGACCAAATTAGATAAGGAGAAAGTACAGTAACAATGACAAAATAGTGTTCCATTTGTGCTTAAAGTTGAGATCTTGTTACTTTCTCGTTTACGTAGTAAGTATAGAGGAAGTCTTGTACTTAATCGTCAAAAACCTCGAATTCGAGATTTTGACGGATTTACACGTTTTGGACCTCCCTGAGTCTAAAAATACCGTTTTTGGAATTATGTCTGCGTGTCTGTGCGTTAGCACAATAACTCGAGTATGCTTTAACTTATTGCAACCAAATTTAACATGCATGTATGACATCAAAATATAAGGTTTCTATCAACTTTTGAGTCGTCGATCACGAAAGTTAAGCAACCAAGTGCGCAGTCGGTACTCGGATGGGTGACCAAAATTGAACATGCATGTATGACATCAAAATATAAGGTTTCTATCAACTTTTGAGTCGTTTCCGGTATACGAGAAAGTCAAGGGGAGACCACTCCCGATTTTTTTTCTGTTCTGTGGTTGAGATGATAGCCCGACTCCATGATTTGGCCCATAGGTAGGACAATACAGATCAACGAGTACAAAAAATATTCTCTATAACGTGTAAGTAAAACTTCGATTGGGTGTTTAGGACATAATAAATGATAGTTTAATAAATAGCCCAAACCAAGACTGAACAAATAGTCTTTCTCTCAGGATCGTTATTCACTGCCTTCTGCTGCTTTTAGCAAACCAATTTTTGAATGCGTGTTTGCAGCGCTCTTCTTAAGTTGCAAGCTCCTTAACGCTCTTAGTTGGTCGTTATATACATAATGTATAGCGTTAAAATTATATTACTTCACGAAGGTATTGGGTACGATTGAAATGAAAACGATTATTTCATTGCACTTTTTTAATTTTTTTTTATTCTATGACGGGGAAGTTAAGATGAAATTGACTCCGAATCCTCTATCTCTTAAGCAAGACGGCAGCTTACCAGGTGGAGTTGTATGTCTATACTATCAACCCAACCCACCACAAGTTATTAATCCTCTAGGAATCGAATCCAGAATTCGCTCGCAATGAAAGTTTTGCCGAAGAGTCAATAGTTGGTTTTACAAAATATATACCAGTTAAAAAAAAATCTCTTTATTAGACCAATAACGTTATTTTTATATTTAAAAAAGAAGAATAATTTAATGTGCTGCTAACACATTAATATTAATCATGTTAACGCCTCCAACTAAGATAGTTAGCTTGTGCAAAGAGTGGGTTCACTTCGGTCGTCTAACGGCCACCTGGGATCGATATCCGTTCACATATAAACCGAGTCCACCTGCCTAAGCGCTCAGCAACTGACGCTGAAATGAAATTTAAGCGTCGGTATTCGAGAGTAATTAGGAAGCGCGATATTAATCATACATACATACATACTATCACGCTCATATTATCCAAGGATTGAACCTAAGCTTAATGTAACATTTCGTTACACATCAAGTCACATCTGGCTGTATGGGTCATGGAGTGCCTCAAAATAGTGACAGGTTGTGACATAATAGTGACCCTTTTATGTAGCCTGTCTTTGCCTGTCGCCTACATAAAAGAGGCAGCAAACTCAAAAAGTAACAATACCTTCAGTGTACTAATAAACAAATACTTGGTCTAATACGAAACCCGACAACCACGTATGTCTATCCACTGGGACAACTTCTAAAACATTTTAACAGTGTGAAGCATCAGTTTTGTTATGATTAGGAGATAATGTATTGAAACTTCAATTTGTAAAACAAAATGTTTTATGTCTTATATTTAAAAACCGGACATTATAACAAAGGTACATATAAAAAGTAATTATATATTTTTTTTTTGGATATTTTTGGCAACAATCAGTGGAGTTTGCTGTTTAGGCGATGGGTTTCTTCGGAAGGCTAATTGTGACAGTCTTGTGTTCAAGGTATTGAGAAATACCATCCTCACCCCTGGAAAATTAAAAAAATATATATTAGATTTGTAACAAAATTTAAGGCATAGGTTCTCGACGTGGGGTACGAAGCCCTTTGTGGCCGTTTGTAACTTTCAAGGTGCTGTAGAAAAAGTGTATATTTTTTTATATAACAGTACACTTTTTCTCGTGTCGATTTTTATGATGTTTTTTTGTGTATGAGAAAAGGTCGTAAATTATATTACATACCGCTTAAAATATAGATAATGGCAGAAAACGTCAAAATAAGGTTGACAAACGGCGTATGGCTTAGGCGGCTACTGGACCATATTAATCTCGACCACTAGTTGAGTAATAAATTGTCTAAAAATCGTAGTGGTCAGGTTGGCCACCTGAGTGATAGTAGAGCGGAGCCTACCTGAGCGGTAGGTTCAGGGTTATTTCTTTTATGACCAAGCGGGGTGAACCTAAGTCTGAGAAACTGTGGTGTAAATATTATGACGAAAATTAGTCTGTGAAAAGTTATAGCAGTTTAGTTTTTCCACCATTAGAGAAGAGAATGGCGTCGGTGGCGTAGTGCGTAAGAGCGTTGTCTTCCATCCGGCAGGCACCGGTTCGAACCCCGCCACGTACCAATGTGTTTTAAAAAAAAATATTCATATGTACGTTTAATCGACGCTTTTACGGTGAAGGAAAACATCGTGAGGAAACCTGCACACACCTATGAAGAAATTCTTAGGTTGTGTGTGAAGTCGACCAACCCGCAATTGGCCAGCGTGCGTTGACTAAGGCCTAATCGCCCCTAATGAGGGGAAGGCTCGAGCAGGGGCTCGAGCTCATATTTATATGAGCTGTTGATGATGATGATGATGATTTATAATTAGCATGTATAACTATGTTTTTAATTACAAAAAGTAATAATATACTTAAAATACTTACAATTCACGTCCAATTCCAGACTCTTTGAATCCACCGAATGGCGTTTGAGGGGTTACATGCTCGTATGTGTTGACCCTGCAATATAAATTCTTATTAATTCAGATTACATTTCATTGCTTAATACTAAATGATAAAACTGTATCAAAACAAAGGAGAAAACTTCCAAGTCAAGCTTTAAGATTCAAATATCGTTTATTTAATACTATATAGAATTGCATCTTAAATTATATATGTTTGATTGATAGTATCCAAAAAGAAAAATCGTCTAAGTCTAGAAAAATCGCCAAAACTAACGGCTTGTATGTAAATTGGATCACAAACCAAACATTACCTACAAAAAAAGATAAATGCCCTTCAAAAAAGTGTAAATTCTCACGAAAAGTTGTATATGGTGGGCCAATATCAATTTTGGTGAGCATTTTACTATATTTTTTTTGGTGTGCACTAAAATTAATTCCGAAACTAACCACAGAGAGCCCGCGCGCACATGCTTCACGAATGAAAGTGCTGTAGTGATGTCATTCGTGATAACTCCAGCACCAAGACCATAGTTGGAGTCATTGGCGCGGTCTACCACTTCCTCGAAGGTCTCAAACTTGAGGATGCTCTGGACCGGGCCGAAGATCTGGAAATTACATGATTTTATTATCAACATTTCTAGATTCCAGATATGAGAAATTTTGAAATATGATACCTACCTACTTGTAAACAATAACTTATTAAATTTAAATAGTATCTATTTATGTGCTGAATATTGTAATTAATGGTGTGACAAAAATACAATGATTGAGTCCTATATTTTTTCCTAATGGTGTACAAATTAAATAATCGTCTTATTGAAATTTGTTATAATCGAAATAAATCACACGTAAAATGAATTAATATTACAATTCAGTTATTGTTTAGTAGAAAAAAAGTCTTTTGTTGGATGGGAAGAAGTAAAAGGAAAATAATATAATTATGTACACATTTCAGCAGAAAGTCAGTAGAAAAAAACAACTTGGCAAATACCCGGACTGCTGAGATGATTTTGAGTGTGACATCTGTCCTGTTTGTTGGCTTTTGCGTTAAATTGTTTTGTAAAGGATTGTTACTTTTTGGGTTTAGTGTCCCTTTTATTAAGGCGACAAGCTGGCAACCTGCCACTATTTGGACTGTAAGGCATGTCCTACTGGCAGATGTAGCTTTATGTGTAACAAAAAATGTTACCTAAGGCTCTGCTCAACCCCTTATGGGTTAACGAGCGTGATCGTATGTATGTATATCCAACAGAATACAAATAAATAGGCCATCGTGTACCGATGTTCGTGATTTTTTATGGTCCTATATAATTTGGCATCTTTAACCGAGTCAAAGTTACTTACTTCTTCTCTGGCGATTTTCATGTCATCCTTAACATCAGCGAAGACAGTGGGTACAACGAAGTAGCCGACTTTTCCTAATCGTTCACCACCAGCGACGCACTTTGCACCTTCTTTCTTACCGACCTCGATGTAGCCCATAACTTTATTGAACATATCGCTGTCCACCTTTGAGGAAAAAATAACTAATTTATATATTAATTCATATTTCTCACTTTAATGATTTTCATAACTTGTTTCATTATTTTTATAATAAAAATAAAATACATTTCCACGCTCTCCACGTGAACTTGTGTTATGGATGATAATAATAGAAATGCACTTATACTTACAGGGTGTAAAAGACATGAACAGTCATACGAGAACCATGTATTCTATACATCAAAATAAGACACATTTCAAAAAATAATTGCTGGGAAATGATTTTTATGTTTTTGGTGTTAAAAAATATTGCAAATTGTACTGCGCAACGTAAAGCGCTCAACTCGCACGCAGCTCGCAAAACCGTGATATTTTTGCCAGACGGCGGCCCCGTTCGTTTGTATCCGTGCGCTTCGAGTGAGCTACATTGAACTGTGATTGAACGCTAACGTTTTGAAGCCATTTTATGTCATGAAATACCAAAAAAAAATGATAATGTTTCATTGAAAATAATTAAGAAATAATGTTTAGAATATGTTTTCATAAAAATATGAAAAAAAAATTATGACTTTGACCTCTAATAAAATCGTAACTATCAATTTCCCAGGTATAGTCTGAAGGAAGAAAAATGTTATGATGGTGAGCAGAATACATAGTTTTCGTTTGACTGTTCATGTCTTTTATACCCATTATATTACTGTTTGTTAAACCCCTCTATGTTATTTAAAGATTATTGTTTTATAACTACAGTATTTAAATGGTATTTGTATAATACGACCGTGTATGTTAATGTTCGTAATTGTATTGCAAGTTAAAGTTGTTGGCATTTTAGTACCTATTATGTTGTGTTTTTCTGCATGATTGCTATAATTTTCTAAACATAAATGCCTTCATACGATTATCAGTATCTACAATCGACAACATTACATTTTTTAATAGTGTTTTTTTATTATATGGACGGAAAATAGATATTAAAAGACCCAGCACGTTTTTTTATTTTCTTTAATTTTGATTCTAAGTATTTTAATTTAAAATTCCAAAAGTTACGCATTCTAAAAATACCTAATTGCAACTGTAGGATTTATGTGGGTTAATGTCATGGGCTCTACAAAATAAAAAAATACACAATTGTCAAATCTTTGAGGTAAAGTTCGGTTAAGTATTAGGTAGGTGTTTAATTAAAAAAAGATAGAAAAAGACATTTTCTGTTAGTAATCCTACCCTGTCCATTTTTGGTTCGTTTAGTTTTTTTTTATATCTCATAATTGAGTAAGTAATAAATTCTGAAAAAATAAATAGTTTTCTAGATGACCAAAGCTCTAAAAGGTTTCGTAATTATCATAACTATTTTTTAAATTATTAATAGTGTGCTCATGTGTAACAGTCGTAATCAGTGATAATAATCTCAAACCTGCTGATATGATAACACCAGTAACCGATAATGATAAGGTACGCTTTCGGAATGGAGCGCTGAATACTGAATGAATAATATCAGCTTGGTCTATTGGATAATGATAAGGTACGCTTTCGGAATGGAGCGCTGAATACTGAATGAATAATATCAGCTTGGTCTATTGATCTTGGTGTATTGTCGTAATTTTGTATGTGGTCTTTTTGCTCTCTTCTTTGTAATTTGTAGAAGTACTTTAACTTTATTAACAAGTATCTACTACAAACATTATAATATCGAGTCATGGATATAAAAATAGATATTGTTATAATTAAATATGGCAACGACTTTGCTCAATGTTTAGCAAAATAATTAAAAGCTATTTATGTTATTCTAGTGTCAGCATTTTACCTGAGGTCCTTGGTTCACGTCTTCATAAGGATTACCGACAGTCCTTTTCTTGGCTAGTTCAGCAGATTTGGCAACAAACTTGTCGTAGATACCAGATTGGACATAAGTCCTGGTAGCAGCCACGCAGCACTGGCCATGGTTAGCGAAGCAAGCTGCGTGTGCGATTTCCGCTGCCTTGTCGACTGAATTTAGAAATATATTGATGCATGTTAAAAACAGTGATTTTTACAGCAATAAGGAAGCAAAAACATTCGTAACCTAAGCATTTAACAAGAAGACAGTAGTATGCAGGCAGAGTATTGTTGGCCACCTTTGTTAAAGAAAATAATAGCTAGCGATGTTGATGTCGTCGTTCGATGGTATACCTAATTGACAACATATTTTGTTTCAATAGTATTTTTTTATTATATGGATAAAAAGTAGACATTACAAGTCTCAACGCGTATTTTTTTATTTTCTTTAATTTTGATTCTAAGTAAGTGTTTGAATTTAAAATTTTCAAAACTTACTCATTTTAAAACGATGTAAGTGGAACTATAGGATTTTTGTGGGTTAATGTTATGGGCTCTATAAAATTAAAAAAAGATGACACAACTGTAAATCTTTAAGGTTAAAGAGAAGAGGCCATAAATGAAAAAAAAAGATGGATGACAAAAGACGTTTTCTGTTAGTAATCCTACGCTGTCTTTACGCTGTCTTGTCCATGTTGTCTGCACAAATATACCCAATATTATCATAGGCATATGGTTTTGACATATATTTGCATAGTTTAATTCTGTGAACTAAATTGTTTAATAAACTACTTTTACTAGTCTTAGTTCTCTAAATGATTATGATTTTGATATGTACCATCGGCATCATTGAAGATGACGAGCGCGCTCTTGCCTCCAAGCTCCAGGGTGACACGCTTTAGGTTTACTTCTGCGGTAGCTTTCAGGATAATACGTCCTACCTGAAAACCAAATTTTGTGATTAGAACTTTCGTAATTCCGAGCCGGTGTTTCGCTGTATGTCTTACTTTTTGGCTTCGTATTTAATTTCTGATTTTATAACAATTGGCTTTCCAAGTCATATGCTTAGTATAAGCACAGTATTTGATTCAAAAATATTACATGAACTTTTGAATATACATAGGCATTCACAAATTTAAGTATTTATCACAGTACATTATCAACCGTCTCATCTCAATTATTAGATAAGCAATACATCAACTGTGTGCTATGTTATAAGATAATAAATTTCTCACTATACTGGTTTTTATTCTTTAACCACAGAACACAGAAAGTCTGTGTCTTTGACAGTTTATTAAAAAAAATTGCTATTAGCGAACTAGTTTATAAACACCCATGCTATATTATAAACACCCATGACGCATGGGGAACTTTAATTTGATGTTCTCACGTTATAGAAAATAAAGTGTATAATGCAATTCCTAATTCGTTGGCATAATGATTATGTTTTTATATGTCACGGAGTGTAGTGTACTCGATCCGACCGAATTCCAATAATTAAAAAAATGTGAACTTTACTGCGAGTAAAGTTAAGTTTGCTAATGCGCTCCAACTTGCGTCCGTTGGTTTGAATAGGTATAAAGAAATTTAGGTACTATTTCACTACACAATTGGTTTTGATGAATTCATCAAAACGAAACAGAATGATTGACGAACCTCTGTCGATCCAGTAAAAGCGATCTTATCGACATGGGGGTGATGCGTAAGGGCAGCTCCGGCGGTGGGTCCATATCCTGGGACGACGTTGACCACACCAGCGGGGAACCCAGCTTCCTTCACCAAGGAGGCGACGTACAATGCCGTTAGGGGAGTCTGTTCGGCGGGCTTGATCACGAGGGTGCAACCTTTAAATAATGGAATAATATTGTTTTATAACAACAAAAGTCTTAATTGTATCGATGATTACATTTTAATTTTTTTTAAATTATTATTTGTGTGCTGCTAACACATTAATATATTATTAATCCTGTACTTCTAAAAAAGCTACAATGTAATTGTATGTATAATTTATTTGTTGTTTTGTAATCGTAACATACAAATTAATCGGTAAGTCGGCTAGTAAATTCTGTTACTCCAAGTTCGCGAATATTTTAATAATGTAGGCAGGTTATGTCATTCTATTAGTAGTCTACGTGCTCGAAAATTTTCAAAGTGGTCCAATATATAGCTAGTTACCTACTATTGCCTCGATAATAAGTTAATAATACTTTAATTTTTAAGACATCAGTAAAATTCCTTAATTCATCATAATATCAACTACGAACTATTATATCATTATTATGCGGTCGCGAATAACCTTGACTGTGAACTGCGATGTTTGTGTAATTATCGTGTTTGATTAGCGATACTCGCATATCATAGGCCGAGACAGATATAGAATGTAAATCGCATATTTTAAATTGTCTGTAGTTGTTATGAGCAAAAGTAATGAAAATATGTTAACTTCGTTATTGCTGAGAATTTTCGTTTCATTTTATTATTTTTTAATTAAATTAAATGGCTTAGGTCATGTCTTCCTATCGTATTTTACCATTATATGTATATCGTATTTATCCTTCCTTAATTCCTTGACATTTTCTTGTAGGTACAATTACGTAGTACAGTTACTCCTTTGACTTCAGTTCATTAAAAAATAACACATAGTCGTTATTATTAAAATAATATTGAATTTCTGGCCTCTGTATGTGTAATATTGGGATACCTACATGAAATGATTTTTATTATTTTGTGACCTAATTTAATTTTAAAATTAACTCCTCATCTTCCTATCCTGGGTCCACAATTCATTTGAAGTCGGTGCAATATGTCACCATACTGTTAGGTATAGGTTTTGGTATAGTTTCATGGCAGCCCACCTTCCTCCTCCTCCTTGGGTTTTAAAATATTTCTGAGTCGTGAGCCGATCGTATGGTTCGGGGGATCGTGAAACGCTACTGGACCATAAAAATCTCGAGTAGGTAATCCGTTTTATAAAAATGGTGGTCAGGAGTGATCTGTAAGTTAAGGGTTATTTTTTTTGATCAAACGAGGTGGGCTGTTTGTGTGAGTGTCTATTGGCCAACGACATAATTGCGGCGTATCACAATGTGCCCAGTCATATCACAATCTGCCCAACTATAGGTACGATTGGTCGACGACATAAGTATCATTCTCTAAAGTGATCTTAACATAAGAATAACACTCATAACATTCGAAATAAGTATTTCTAGAATGTTAGTCAAGAGCACGTTAGTATGTCTATTTAGTCGATTAGGTACTAATAAGATAAGTTGGTAAAAGCAATTAATTTCAAGTAAAAATAATATATACCTAGGTAGGTACGTAGATAAGTGCACTCTCAACAAAAACATTTATTATTCAAGTAGGTATTTTTTATTTACTTTAAAATTACACTGATAAATTAATTTAGTGGTTATGTATCTATCTTATCAGCATTTAAGTACCTTTTAAAGTGTTGTTATATAAAACTCAACTGGCATCGTGGTTTTAAGCTTTATTATATTAATAAAATGAATCTTTCGACTAACCTGCAGCCAAGGCTGGTGCCAATTTCCAGGTAATCATAGGGATAGGGTAGTTCCATGGCAGGATTGAGCCGCAAACTCCAACCGGCTCCTTCAAACTGAATGTTAGGACCTCGCCGTCTAAAGTAATAACAAGTAGTATATAATTGTATCAGCAGATATTAGAGCTTGAGTGCTTTTATACATTAAAAATACATTACATTAAGGATCTGATAATAGCTAAGTATGGCATCATATTAGTTTTGTCAGCATTTATTTCAAGTGTTTTAATAACATAAATATAGTGCGAAACTTATTATCAACAATTTACAAAGTTATGTGATAAAGATTGTCTAAATCATTATTTTTTTTTCATTATAATTGATTTCACTAGCAATAGAAGTATAATAAGGACTGCCACCCAACTCACCAGCGGGGATAGTGTTGCCATTGATCTTGTCAGCTTTTCCCGCGTAATACCTGAAGATGTTGGCGGACCAGCCTACTTCTCCAAAGGCTTGTTTTACTGGTTTCCCGTTATCCAAAGTTTCAAGGTCAGCCAAGTAAGCTGCATCTCTGTCCAAGAGGTCGGCGAGTTTGAGCAGGAGACGTCCTCTTTGGGAGGCATCCAGGTTGCGCCATTCCGAGTGACGGTGGAAGGCTTTCTTCGCTGCGGCTACCGCAAGGTCGATATCAGCCTGACATAAAGGAAAACAATTAAATTCCATAACTTCTCCCAAACCATTCAGTCCTAATTAAATAATCTTTGATAATCTTTTTTCAAGTAAGTAATTTTTTTTTAAGTAAGTATTTCTTATTCCGAACCGTTAATCTCTTTTAATTCTTCTAGCTTTCGATTTAGGTACGCGAAATTTATTTGTATTGTAAATAAACGAACAAGTACGACCAACCCGCACTTGGCCAGCGTGGTTGACTAAGGCCTAGTCGCCCCTAATGTGGGCCGAATGTGGCTCGAGCCGGTGGGGACATTATATGAGCTGTTGATGATGAACAAGTACGAATATGGTCTTGTATTTGTGATGTTTCACTCTAATATTGTATGAATAATTTTATATTACCTTATCACCTTCTGCGACTTGGATAATGACAGTCTCATCTTGAGGGTTGATAGTCGGGAAGGTTTTTTTGCTGACAGAGTCGACCCATTCGTTGTTGATGAACAACTGAAAAAAACAAATACAACTTTACATTTTTGGTTTATATAGATTATGTAGTAGATATTTTCATTTTAATTCTACCCTTGCAGTGACGAAATAATACCAATCACTGCCCCTCTTCTTACCATAGGTGTCGTACGAGTCGAATGAGCGAGCATTGAGCTGGAATTTGTTTAACTGGTGGTAGGTACTACCATGCGCATGGTAAAAAACTATGGTAAATTATCACTATCTACCTCCTTATGGCTACACGGTGCTTTATTAAAATCAGGAATCGCGATGCTCGTGCAGAATTGCTTTCATACGACACCCAGACAGCCAGTGGACTCGATGGTATCTTGGGGGATCTAATTTGAAATACATCATTGGGAAAAAAGCTCTTGAGAACACTCGCTATGATATACAGCGATTGTACAATTGTGTTTCTGTTGGATGGTAACATCGCCATAGCTCTAGGTAGGGAATCAAGTCAGTGTTGCAAGCGTATAAAGGTTATGGTGACTGGTTACCACCAGGCAGACTGTATGCTTGTCTGCCAACCATTTAACATAAAAAACCGAGGTTTTGATAACATTAAAAAAACATCAATGTGAGTTCAAGGTTGGCTTGACTGCAGTATTCAGTAATGGTGAACGATGACATATCTATAATGCCATTGTGGTCTCCGACAATACACGGAAGTCTCAAATTACTGCAGGCGACCCACACACAATGACCTGCAATTTGAAACTCGTCGCATTATGGTTCTTTAGATAATCTACTTTGGTTTCAGTTCAGGAAATTGATCGTTAGTTGTCTATATCGTTACATTACCTAGGTACAAAAAACTTCAGATTCTGTCATAAAAATTCGTTTAGTAATATTATGGATTGGTAACTTAGACAAAGAATACAATCCTTTGTCTAAGATTGGTAACAAGAAATAGACAGAAAGGTTGAGCAAATCTTTTTTTTACTCTTGTCTGTTAAGGTTGACGCTACTTCTTGAACATTATGGGCCTTCTCTATATTGCCTGTTATTCTCTCTCTTCTATGTTTTTAATTAAGTAAAATAAAATACTGTATTATGCAGTATAGTTGTTATTTAAGAGATAAATATGGAAGATTGCTATAATGCAAATTCTTTGCTATAAATAGCGTTGTGTAAAATATCTAAGTTCATTTTATTTACTGTAATAGATACGATTTGCATAGATCAAATAACAATTAAGTTACTATATTACATTTGCATAGGTGTGCTATTAGTATTATTATGTATTTATTAATAAGTATATCAAAGTTTACTTACATAAGATAATTTAGGTAAATAATTTATTTAAAAAAAATGCAATTTAAAGTTAAGTTTGTAGTAAATATAATAAACTATTTTCTTCTATAGATGTTTTTAACATTTCTACTAGTGTATTTAGAAGAAATTTAATCGATTTGTTAAATAGTGATATTAATGAGTAATTCTTTTATAATTTATTAGCTTAATCTACGCATAGCAATAAGATTAATCATTCAGTGGAAACTTTTTTGGTATGTGTACTTTTTTATTGTGTTATTTTATATTATCATGTGATACTGTTTGTTTCCCAAATAAATAAATAAATAAATAAATAAATAAATAAATAAATAATTAAATAAATAAATAAGTAGGTATCTACCTAGTATTGTGCCAGTTACGAAAAGATTATCAATGAAAAATTTATTAATACACATATATATTTTTAAAGTTTTTTTCCCCAATAATCGTTATTAATAATAAACCTCAACATTCCTTTTACTTTAAACCTATATGTGACAAACCGCACTGAAAATCAGCTGTATAAACAAAAACATAGTTATGTATTATTATGTTGTGGATAATATGAATGGACTCGGGGCTATATAAAAATATACATAAGATTTGAGATTTACATAAGGTAGTGATCGTGTACAATCAAGTAGGTATCAATGCATTATAAATTTCCTATCAAATGGTCCACGCACACGATTGAGGTTCTTTGTTGTCGGGAGAAAATTGTACATTTTTTTTATGTTACGAGCTTGCAAAACTAGCAAAAAAGCTTGCGGCCCACCTGATGTTAAGTGGTCACCGCTGCCTATAGATACTTGCAATATTAAGTGTAAATCACTTAACACCGCAAGTGCGTTTGCCATCCTGGGGACTAAGATGATATGCCCTCCATGCCCAGTAATTACGAAATAAATCTCACAACAATACGATTTTACAAAAGCGATGTCTCTTAGGCTGCCCGCCCACATTCGATAGTCGTTGACCGATTTTTTTGTTGGAGAAACATGCAAAGTATTGATTGCAATAGTGAAACGCACGGGTCCTACAAAAAGTCGTCTAGAAAATCTAATTAAATTACAAGTAATGAAAAGAATCTTCTAGATTGTCGATTCTATTAAAACGCTGACGTGGTCTTTAGTCCGACTCTCTTCCGATCTGATAGTTGATGCAATCGATCTTAAAAGGTGGTCTTGTGGGATAAACCCGAAGATCATAAATAGCTTTAATATAATATCTGCAGTCGTCTAGGTCTACTACTGCTGCTTCTGTTCTTATGAGGAGTCGTCTTTTGAGGTGTTTTTAATTAGATATATTATGATTTAAAACTAAATTTTCCATTTATCATAACTTTATTTCCTACCTATCTTTAGGTCGTAATCGTCTTCTTTTCATTATTTTCAGTTTGAGGAACTTTAACAAAGATAAGAACAAAGAGAAGTTTAATATTGAATGAGTAGTTTCCAATAAAATAATAGTAGTTTATGCAACTGTCATATAATACCTGTGTTATATGCAGTTGCATACACTACTTTATCTACACTCATCAACGAACTATATCCTAATTCGTTGACACTCATACATAAATTCAAATAAAACAACAGAAAAGACAAATGTATGGGTTAGATCCCTTTGCCTTCTCGAGTATTTAAGAAAAATTAACTGTATCATAATGAGTCGAACCGGTGTTATAATGGTCATTATGTTACAGGTTGTTTTTTTTAATTTTAATTTTGATTATCTGTATTAAAAAGTATGTCATTTTATGTTCACCTTTGATATCGTAATTGGAATATTATGACATGAGTGTAGATAAAATGTTTTATGTATACGGTGTGTCAGTTAGTAACAAAAAGTAGGAGCTAATGCTTATTTACATAAATCGTTATAGAATCTTAATAATCTAATTATACTAACAAATGAAGAGCGATGAAGTTCTCTTCTAGCTTAGTAGTAAACATGGAGGTGGAAGTAAGTTTACTGTACTTACTTACATCTAAAAAAAGTACTTTAATCTTCTAACATAGCAAAGTGTGTTTATTGAAATAATTATTAAACAATGGCTAGCATTATTGCTGTCGTTTTTTTTAAAATTCTCTATAAAAAGGATTGAAAATTCATCTAGACAATTCAGAAAATATTTATAATTATTGTCTAATTAAACACGGTCTAATAAAAAGAAAGTCGTTGCTGAAGGCGCAGAGTTATCAAAAGCTTATAATACACATAGTTTTATTGATCCTATTTATCTATACGATATATCTATAAATATCGAAATCTTAATCTCAGTATTTCATAATCTTTGTAAACATTGTGAAACATAAAACTAACTTATGCAATAGATAAAATGTGTAAGTACTTCTTGTATAACGTACAAACTGTCGAACTTTCTCAATATAGGGACAATGAATAAAGTTAGCAAAATTAAAGAAAAATTTACAGTTTTGGGTAGCCTGATCTGCCGTTGTCTGTTCATAATGTTAGTGATTTTCTGATTTTTATAAATGTATAAAGGGAAAAAAATTATTGGTGATAGAATAAATGTCATCATCATAATTCGTAAATAAATATTATAATTCGAGCCACCGCTGGGACACAAGGCGTCTACTTATCTTCGAAGGAGGATAAGGCCTAAGGAGGAATAGTCCACCAAATATTCGTTTTCGTCCCACAAACATTTGCCGCTACCAGGACTCGAACCCGGACCAACTATATTGACCACTCCACCAAGACAGCGTAAATACTGGGTTCTCGGAACAGGTATTGGTGATACCAACTATAAACTTTTCGTTTTTATTCAGAAGAACTTAGCTTATCCCAAATTGCAATCTAAAACATTACTAAAGTGACTGAGAGACAGAAAAGTGAAACAGCATCACTTTTGTCAGTTTTATTAAGGACGAAATATTTTTTCATCCTATTCTCCTTCAACATATTCCCCTTAAATGATTGCAAAAGGTTAGAATAAGTTTCGGTCAGAATAAATTCAGTGGCCTGATTGTCAGTCCTTTCTTTAAAAAAACCATTTTCAGTGATGTAGTCGGTATATAGGTAGTTAGTTCAATATTAAGGTCATGGTAAAACAAAAATCAAGATCCAAAAGGTGATAGTCAAAATTAAAACTAGCCTATTAGAGAAGAAAGAATAATAAAAAGTTCTAGATAATATATAACTATGTGATGGCACGCAAATGTTTATTGAGCGCCCAGACATCTTAATAATTTTAAAAAGATCTAAATAGAAGTTATTGTTTTTGATTAACTACTTCTGCTGATGACTGTACTTGTATTGTGACCGTGGCCATGATTGCAGTTGAGCATTCATATTGTCAAACGCTACCGGCCTGTTTGGATTGATTATATTTATAAAACATTAAAAGGGCTTAAAATTAGGGGAGCCCTAATTGTGAGCACACACATAATGTGAGGGTGAGGCCTGGTCACAGAATTATAAAGAGTTTAAATCGACAATGTTTTTGTTGATTTCTGGTCGTTCAATACGCGCCGTATTGAAATCGAGAATGAAATCAATGTGTGTAGCATAGATCTAACTTTAGCTAGACTGATCTTTGGGTGCTTCATTGAGTGGCTCGGCGTGTTGTCCTTGAGAGTACAGTAAAAAATACATTCCATAATTCTTGATCAGGTTTATGCACGATTGAAAAGCTGTTTTGATTTTTACTCTTATTTTTTGCTTTGCATTTTTTTAGATTTAGTGCAATTGATTTTAATTAACTAATATTTTTGCTGAATTTATAGGTACACCTCTATAAATTAAATGGTGTCCTAAAATTTATATTACAATCTAAAGGTAATAATGCTTTAGAGAGGTGTATCAATTCAAATGATGAAGATCAATAAAATCTAATTTTACAACTAAAGCTGAAGATTTTTTTGTAAATATACCATGAAATATGAAAAAAATGGTCAGAAGTTTAGTATAAATATCCCTTACCTTAGTGTATTTGATATCAACTTTGACCATTTTGCTGTATTTGAAATTCCAACCGGGATTCGTCTAGACTCACTGATTGCCACCGACCGACTGTGGCGTCACACACGCCCGTAGCTATAAATACGAAGCCGGCTTACCGGCATGATAACAACATGTGTTTGTTGTGTCGCCATGTTTAATATCACTAGGGGTTCCGAAGTTGATCAATATTCAATTTTATTAGGGCCTTCGGTCTAACCGACTAATATTGAATGTGTCTTATCCTTTCATCTATCATGTTTGTGCTAGGGTTTTGACGTTTTTTATGATACATACTTACCTATTTACCATCGTCGTCCGTACTATAAGTATTATAAATGTGAATGTACCTCTATCTGTAAAACCACTGAACCGATTTTGATGAAATTTGGTTCAAATTTAGACTATAAGCTTGGGATAGAATATATACTACTTTTTATCACAAAAAAGACTTAAAGAGGTTGAAAGTAGGGCATGAAAGTTTCAATGGTAGTTCGTCATTGTTGGAGATAAAACAATCAATCTTTAAGGTACTAATAAGACTGAAATAAATGTTTGTTGTAATGTTTTTGAAATTTTCACTCGTGTGGAGATGAAATAATATATATAGTATGATAAACAAAAACATGCTTTCACGCCTAACACCACATCCGGTTTTAATGAAATTTGGTAAAAAATATTGACTAGTCCTTAAGATAGGACTTATACTACCTTTTATTGTAAAAAAGGACACGGTGGGGTTGAAATAATTAATGAAAATTTGTATGGGAGGTCGTTACTGTCGACAATAAAAGCATGAAACTTTCTACTAAGTATTTGATAAGAAGTAAACAAACATTTTGCTCCAGCCTTTTTGAAATTTCTACCTACATGGGTACAAATTAGAAGATAAATAAGAACCCAAAAAATAAAAATGCTGCTCAATGTAGGTAACTATTCAACGCGGAAGAAGTCACCGGCAAAAGTTACTTTTAAATAGGTAAAGAGGCTTATGATTTCGATTTTTGACTTGGATAATATGCTGTTTTATAATTTTTGAATGAATGATGTTTTTGAGAAAATTGATGCAAATCAAGAAAATGGATTATTTATCTTTTCGGATTTTGTAGAAGCTTCCTAAAATTCAATCGATAAATCCGAAAATTAATCATTTAAAGACAAAGTAAATCTAAAATAAATTGTTACTATGTATTAATTATCATTGTGTTTGTTTTAATTAATGTAACATTGAACAATGTTATCGCACCCTTTGATTCAATTCAATTGGGTGAAATGACCGGTCAAATGAGTAGGTACATTACGGACAGGTTCCATACTTTCCAAGATATCTGTAACTTGAAAGTTTCACAAAGTGTAAACTAGTAAAAGCAACTTAGTTGCCATAATGATAACGCATTCAATCAAACTTACGATTTGCTGTTCCAAGCATAGCCTTAGAAGATATGACCTGGATAGTACCTACTTAATATAATGTTTCAGTCACAATAAGTAGATATTTGAAATCAACGTTGTTACTATTCAAAATGGTTTCATGAAAAAGGTTATTTTTTTCGATTTATAATATTTTTAATAGGTAGTTTACTTTTTACTATGAAAACGATGTTGGCTGATTCATAGTTTGCGTTTTCCCAAGTTCTTATTTGGAGTAGGCTCCAAACCTACTCTCTTTTGTTCAGAGTTATGTCATAATTCGTTAATTCATACGAAATGTGGAAAGATCAAACTTTGTACTAGTTACTTACAATCGCGTAAAGCGATAACTCTTTTTCGATAAGCTATCGCTACGACGAAAAAACAAACAAAATACTGAAATTGTTATGGAAATGAATAAAAGATAAATCTTTTGTCTGCACTACATTAATTTATCAAAACTCAACTCAAACAAGCCCTGAATTGCATCAATTCTGCTTTTTTTTTTAAATTTAACAGATTGTGCTTTCAAATTCATATTCTATTTAATATCCTGGATCATTTGTTCGGCAGCATTTTTTGGATTTTTTTACGATCTTTTGCTTTCTTCTCATGTGCCCAAATTCAACTTTTCATGGTTTTATCTTCGATAATGCCGAAATCCCATATAAACTTTCATCGCCCTATTTCAACCCCGTTGTGCCCCTTTTTCGCGATTAAAGTTATCCTATGTCCTTTCCCAACGTCTAGTTAATATTGATACCAGATTTCATCAAAATCAGAGACGTGAAAGCATGACTTTGTTTGGTCTTCCATACGACATCTCATCCCCACACGGGTCAAAATTTCTTAAGTCCTAGAACCGATTCAAAAAAGGAGGAGGTTCTCAATTCAACTGTATGTTTTTTAAATGTATGATACCTCATAATCATAACTCTTTAATGGGTGTACCAATTTTGAAGATGCTTTTAACGTTTGGAAACTAGTGCTTGTCATGTGGTCTCATTTACCGAAATTTGATCGATATCAGACGAGTACTTTTTGAGTTATCCCTAATGCCTATTTAAATGTAATCGATGATATCGTAATCTTATCACTTGTTTGTCTAAAAGACCTCGATATATGATTCAGGAAAATAACAATTTCTATATTTTGATAATGATGTAATTTGGTACAAAAATAGATTATCCCTTGAGATAGGACATAAGCTATATTTTTTTTTGTAAAAAGGCCATGAAGGGGTTGAAATAAGGGATGAAAGTTTGTTCGGGATTCCTCATTATCGAAGATAAATCCATGAAACTTAGTATTTAGGCATTTGATAAGAAGTAAATAAATATATTTTCTAGCGTTTTTGAATTTTGACCCATGTGGGGATGGAATAGGGGATGAAAGGTCATAAAGAAGCCCAAGCAAAGTCACGCTTTCACGCCTAACACAGAACCGATTTTGATGGAATTTGGTACAAAAATAGACTAAATCAGGAGATAGAATATAAGCAAAATTTTGTTGTAAAAATGGAATGAATGGGTTGAAATAATGGATGAAAGTTTACATGGGATTCCTCATTATCGAAGATAAAACCACGTAATTTTGTATTTAAGCACGCGATAAGAAGTAAAAAAAAGTTGAAGCATTTTTGAAATTTTGACACCCGTGTGGGGATGACACTGGGAATGAAAGGTCGTGTGGAAGTTAGCAAAGGATGGAAAAATAAACAACGTGGTTTATAAAAAGGTATTAAATTAAGCTATTTACAGTAATCTACAGCAGTTTCTATGTGTATTATTTGCAAAATAAGTACAGAAAAAAATAAAAATGCTACCCAAAATAACTATTAATCGCAGATGAAGTCGCTCGCAAAAGCTAGTAATCTAAATAAATGTAATGTAACATACTTAGGAAAATTAAACTAATGAAATTAAAAATAAATTAAAGTTTCTTACAACACAAAAACGTTTGTAATTTTTTATTTGATTTTAATTTAAGTATATAACCACATTATGTGGTAAAGCCCCGCACGCACAGTGCCAATTCAGACCCTATCCCCAAACTCGTGACTGGATGGAGCTTGATGGATTAAACGGATTGATTGCGGGGTAATATAGGTTCTGGTAACCACTTACATCCCAACGAATAATAAAGACGGTTTTCAAGAAATGACGGAGTTGATTTCCTATATTTTGGTTTGGCCCCAGTAATGTGAACGTGTCGTTTTGATAATGTTATAGAATGTAGTATTTTTACTTTCTCGTAACGTAGTATAGAGGAAGTCTTGTAATCGTCAAAAAATTCGACCTCGAGATTTTGACGGATTTACACGTTTTGGACTTCCCTAAGTCCAAACATATTTTTTTTGGAATTATGTCTGTGTGTGTGTCTGTGCGCTAGCACAATAACTCGAGCATGCTTTAACTTATTGCAACCAAATTTAGCATACGTGTATGACATCAAAATATAAGGTTTCTATCAAATTTTGAGCCTTCGATCACGAAAGTCAAGCAACCAAGTGCGCGGTCGGTACTTGGATGAGTGACCAAAATTTAACACGCATGTATGACATCAAAATATAAGGTTTCTATCAACCTTTGAGTCGTTTCCGGTATACGAGAAAGTCAAGGGGAGACCACTCCCGATTTTTTCGTTTGTCTTTTCCAAGAGGTTAAGAGTACTAAGGAGCTATCCTTTTCTGAAAATCTTAAGCGCTCCAAATTTGAATCGAATGATCTGTTGCGTTGAGGTTGCGTCTTAAGAACGTGCACAATATTCAAAGTTGAAAGAGTGATTCACATAGCTGTTTCATTCCATAGGAGGCGGCAGTTCTCTTTCGACTTTATTTGTAGTTAGGCCGCCTCTCTTGCCACTGGGCTGTGATTGGTCTTAAGTAATAACTGCGTTGTTTCCGCGTTAGCTTGAATGCACTTGAGATAGCGAATGATTTGAGTACGGATTACACTTAATTTTATTTTACTATTTTTTCCAGGTCTGGACCCTGCTCGACCGTTGGTCAATTCATACGCCTCCAAGCTGTTTCGTCTTGGCAGAGATGACGCTCACGTAGTCCAAGTGATTCATACCAACGCTGGATTCCTCGGAGAATCAGGATTGGTTGGTCACACTGATTTTTGTGTCAACGGTGGCAGATTGCAACCAGGGTGCAAGGGACACATGATGAGTAAGTAGATTTACAATCGCGGTAGTGGAATCATTAGAGTCTATTTGGTTTAATGTTAGGTCTAAAGCATAATTAACAGTCATAATTCATCAACCTAAAAATGTTTCTTGCATATAAAATTTATTGGTTTTACTAAGGGAAAGGACTGTTTAACATTTGCCAACCGTCTCAATGACGATGCCTACGCACCAAGAGGTTTCCAAGGGCATCGATTATCTATTGGTACCAATGTAATGTGTGGTGTTATGAACATAAAATGTATGAAAGCACTACAGTAGCAATTTGTATCGCATCGTAGGAGAATTTGTGGCGGTTTGCCTCGACTTTACGAAGTTTTGCCGCTAATGAAACTGCAGGGGCATTATCGCGTTAATTATGATGGTAGAAACAAAAACCAAATCGTTAACGTTCCTATATGTTTTGACTTCTGACATCTGTCAAGCTGTTATCAAAATGTATGATAACGGAAGCATTTTGGACGTTGCTGAAGACATCTTGGAGTCTACTCGGCATGGCCCAGGTAGCAATCCGATACCTATATTGCCACTATGTTGCATTTCATTAGTGTGTAAGCGGCTATCTCTTTTGTCTTCATGGATAGTGTGGTCTGTTATGCCTTGTTTTTATCGGAGAGGTCAAATACATTTACCTATCATCCCTGCATTACGATGCAACCACAGGGGTATGTGGGACTCGAGGTACAAGCGTCCTCCCCTACCCACTAAGCGTCCTCTAAGGGCATCCTGCCAAGGCACACTATGATAGCATCCCGGGATCGCGACAACTCGCTTTTCATCGGGAAGCCATCTGTGCCCGCCCTTTTGGGCCCAACCGGTGCACCGTTCAATTGTGTCCCCGGCATGACAGCAGACCGTTAGTCTTGCAGACCGGCCGCTACCAAGCACAAGGCTCCACCGGCCCTGAAAATGACCTTTTCCCGCGTCCCCCATAGTAGTACCAAGGGTGGCTTGGGTGTAACTCAGCGCAGCTGAAGCCTTCGCCATCTGTCCCCCTACCTAAAGCCATAGTCATACCGGTCCTGCACGAGGAGCCGCTTCCTAGAATGGTTCCGGCTGTATCGTGTAGGCACCAGGCACTGGACTTCCTGGGCGCTTCGACAGGGAGGCGCTGCCTCCCATGACAGCACCGAGGAAAACCAAACCAGAGGTCGCATCCGTCCGCTACCTCTGAGAGTAGAGACGTGTCCGGAGTGATCGAGAGTTATTATGCCTAACGTTCCACTGTCGTCTTTGGCAAACAGTATTAAAGAGTTCTCAAATTAATAAATTATAACTAGAGAAAAAACACAAGGCTAACATCAACAAATAACAAGATTTCAAAACTAATTTACTTTTGTCACATAAAACAAGTGCTGAGGGACGTTACATTAGTTTAACTCCTTCAACTTACTTAGTCAATAAAAACAGTTTTTTTTAAATATCCGGCTCTGATGAAAAATATCACGTTTGCTGATATGTACAAAGTGAAAAGGTGTTTATTAAAGTTGAAATGGGCAGTTGGTGCGCATAGTAAAGTGTGCCAGTTTCCAATCTCGTTCAATTGGACTGGATTCTGCGTTCCTTTTCGTTAGTTAGTGTGCAGTTTCTCTAGCTCTGTCTTATCTTATGTCTCATTATTAATTAATGGCTTCCCGGGATTACGCATTTAGCCAGTGTCAAGTGAAATGTTTTTATGATTTTACTGTAGATTGAAACAAAAATGGACTCTCACTAAGTACACGTGATATTACAACAAGAATTCGACAAAGACAAAGAGTGAAACTCTTTACCACTGTCCTTTTAATCGGTTGAAGGAAAACTTTGCTCTGTGCTGGCTCTTCTCTCTCTATAGATCCAAAGTAACATTTGCAACTTTTTGCGAAAAATGTTCCTGAGACAAACTGAAACTTTTCTACCTTAAAATTGAATATTTAAAGAGTAAAACAATATTCCAGTAATTTTTTGCAGCATTCCATAAGCAAAGCAAAGCTGCAAACTAGCAACATTGTTACAGAAATTATAGTCGGTGTTACAAAAAACAGCGTTGCAAGCATCTAGTAAAATTAAAAAAAAAACGCTTCAATGAACTGGATTATTATTTTTTTACAATTTAAATATTCTATTTTATTTCATTTTTCAAGTTTCAGATTGCCTCAGGGACATTTTTTCGCAATAAAATTTTGAAACTTCGGAGCTATAAGGGTTGACTTAGCCCCACTACTTCCCAGACACGTTTGCAACTCTGTACTTAGCTTTTATGACAGGTTTTCAATAACTCAAATACGTCTATCAGCTCTCGGGCTGATTGTTTCGTAGTTTCAATAGGTCACGGTAGGGAAGAGTAGGAAAGTCTTTGATATTCTTGCTTCTATTTTGTCACGTAGCCAGATTTGAGTCTACTTACATGAAATGCTTTATTGCTCACTTGGATTCTCAATTGTGTTCCCTAACTTTTTTATCCATAAACTAATGTGCCATAATTTTTTTGTCCTAATCATCATTTCTCCAAATGACTTGCCCGAACTTAATGTAACATAATATCACATAGGTACTACTTAATACCATTAAATGAAAATCTCTAAATGCAATAAAAAATACAATATGCCCTAAATTTATGTGTCAAAATATTACAATCAGTAATATACAAAAGACTTAAAACCGTTTTCAATAAACGTTTCTCCAGTCCTTCATTAAAATTATTTAATGTTAATTTATCCTAATAATGTTTGTAATGTAAACATGCAAACAAGTATACACGATGCATGTAAGCAAGCATGCAAACAACAATACCCCATGCACGCAAGCAAGCACGCATGCAGCATGCAGCATGCAAGCAAGCAAACAACATGTAGCATGCAAGCAAGTATGCAGCATACAAGCAAACTTGCAACATGCAGTAGGCATGGTGTCTGTTACAGCTTCGAGGCCAGCAAGCCGAAGCTGCGGTGCTTACAACCACCTGCACCTTAGCTCGCGAGCCGCTCGCTCCTTAGCGCCTACGCGATTCTTAATTACACTCTAGGGGTAAGGCAGACAAGACTGCGTGGAGTCGGATTTACAGAAATGTTTTAGGACTAACAATTTTATTAGAAATGAACATTCGGAATAATAGGTACCTACATATTATTATGCAATTAAATACTTAGGACATAATTATGACTTTATTTCATGCAAAATTAGAAGATTCAATGATTAAAGTATGTAAGTACTTGATATTAAGACAAAATAGTTTTAGAAGTAAAGATAATTATGTAAAAGAAAATTTCGAATTTTTGAACAATATAGTTACTGAAGATTATTGCAAAACTGTTATGGATAATGATGTTCGGACAAACTATTTTAGGAGAAGGTTTAATTGAAATTTATCTTTCAGGAATATCACGTTGCAGTCACTTTAAGAGCTGTTGCTTCTACGCTGCTAGTGTGCGTAAGCGTATTCGTCTTGTCGGTGTGCCGTGTGATACGTCATGCCCCAAGGAGCCGGGCAGATGGGGTCTTGTGACGAATACCAAATCGACCCTGCTTAGTGAAGATACTCCGCCTACGTAAGTCTTGAACAGGATTATTTTAGGTATATTCAAAGAAAGTTAACGAATACAAAAATGGTAAGCTGTAAATTTGTAGATACGATACGATATTCATCGACATTCAACGACGTTTCAGTAACGGAGGCTCCCTTACTCCGTTACTGAAACGTCGATTTATTTTTAACTACCTTCCATCACCTATAGAGCTTTGAAGAGTCATATAGAATTCAATAAAATTGTACTTAATTTACAAGAAATTTAATTAAGTAAGTGAGTACCTAATTAAGATTTTTCTAAAAACAACGAGTAAAGGTAATTCAGACTTATCGAAAATTATATTAAATTTAATTTGTGTGCTGTTGAATATTTTAAACGATTTTCAAAGACTTGAATATTTTAGACGATTTTGGGGCTACTGTACCTTAAATATCTCCATCCCTCTCATTTCTTTGAAAATCAAAAATCAAAATAAAATAAAGCTCTTTATTTAAATGGACTTTGCTTCGTACTTTTAAATCTTCAAAAGCCCTACTTGGTCTGAGGCCTTACCTATCAAGACATAAATAGACACTTTGTTCGGCACTTAAATTCTGTCTACTGATATTAAAAAAAAACTACATCATTAGTACTAGAAAAATGCACTGAAAAAAATCGACTTGCCTCAGGCGGGACTCGAACCCGCACCTTCCACAATTTTCTAGTATTATATTTACGCGTTTGTAAACGCAAAAATAAAATTATTCCATACATCATTAGTAATTCAAAACCACCGTCACTGTTGTTTATATCGTCCAAACGGTTTGATTGCGAGGTCTGTCTCGGATTCCGTTTTTCAGGAAGTAAAAATTGATATTCGGTTTGGACTACCACTATATATCCACTGGCTTGTATTAAATAAATAAATAAATTCCACCTGGTTAGCTCCAACTTGTCCAACTTACACTAATTCTGTCACCATAACACTTAAATTAAATTTAATGAAGACTAACAACAGATAGTGATAGCATAACCAATTCAACAGCGGTTGAGGTAATCAAGTGAAGCTCACTTCCATTCACCAAAAATCATTCTCATAAAATGAAGATTATTGATATTAATAACAAATTATATTTGTTACAGAGCTCGAGGAATGTATTGTGTCAAAGCTGATTTTGATGCGGACTGCCCCTTCGACTAACGTGACCATTTTTTTTAATGAACGTGAATTATTCACTCTAGCTAAGACTTTATACTTAAATATGTTGTAAATAAATAGAAAATAATTAAATTATTACTTTAATATTGTTATTTTATTTCTAAATCTTGCATAAATTATTCTATAGATATTACAGCTATCGTCGCGTTGATGAATAATGTTTTCACCTCTCTAGCACCAAAAGGCCTCTTTTGCTTCGTAAAATCTCGAAGAAAAAACGCTTTTTTCTGCAAGCTTTGAACAAGACTGTAACGTTCAATCTACATTATTTTGTTCATCTTACTGTTAAGTATCAATAATTATTTTTAAGATAATAAACATGTGTTAAAGTATTGCATTATTTTTCTCACCTTTACCAATTTTCTTGCTGGAGAGGTGAAAAGTTGTATGTTTCACATGAGAGCATTTTTTTTTGTCTCGGGCCTTAAATCACTTACTGCGCTCAGTAGTCTATTTATTTAGTATAATTTTCTAAGTAGTCTAAGCGCCAGCATACTGACTCTAAAACGCTACTCTGAAACTGCCCTAAATAGCGCGATCAGGGGTATGGTCCCTTAGTGATAGATGGTTCCAGGTACAACTCGCTTCTACCTTGAAATTATCATCCTTTACTTACATCGCATAACATCGAGTGATATAAGATGTGAGTTCTTTTAGACAAACAAGCAATAAAATTATTACGATATAATCGATATTAATGAAATATTATACTATTCTTAGAGATAATTCAAAAAGTACTCGATAGATGTCGATCAAATTTAAATGGGACCAAATGACTAGCACCAGCTTCTAATTCTTAACACAATCTTCAAAATCGGTACACCCAATAAAGAGCTATGAGGTAAAACATAAAAAGTACATTCGAAATGAGAACCTTCTACCTTTTTATGAAGTCGGTTAAAAAAGGGGCGTTCCCTTTCCTAGCTTAATAAGTATGCTACAACCTTTTGTGGGCTTACTCGAGTGAGACTCCCACAAAACCACCGGGATATTTGTGCCCCCCTTTTCTATGGAATCCATAAAGTGTATTTTAAATTGAAATTCCAATCCTTTACATTGATTTATTTTACTATGATCTATGAATATATAACACGTGGATAGATGCGAAGACGTACATTAGCTATAGAGTTCAGATTTACAATTTAGACAATAGTCATAATAAATTCGATGAGCGTCACAAATCCAGCTATAAGACATATAACTCCTATGGAGAAGTATACTTTATCGAATTTCACACCACGATTTAAGAATTGTTTGTTTAATTGAATATTTTCAATTGCTGCCCTTCGATGCCTCGTCACCACCAGACACTCGCGGGTTATCTGAAAATATGAAATCATTCATTATGAAAATATCTTATTATTCTTGTTCCTACTTGTAACGCTTTAAATGAAGTTTTAGTTTTGACGATTGTCCATTTTAAATAAAGAACATTTTCATTTAATTTCAGTTTTAGAGTTTGATAAAACTAAGTTTACGACACATGCAGATCTTTTTCCAAAAATATTCCCAAAGTGTGGAAAAAATGTTTTCTGGAATAAAAGTATATTGTTTCACTGTGTCTTAATAGTTAACGTTAATTATCGTGTTAGGTGGTGTTATTGAGGTTCTTGCTTACATGACTATCTTTATTTTATATGTAAGATTGTTCTGTTCGTGTATTTGTCACTGAACTGCTCCTAAACGGTTTGACCGATTTTAGTGAAATTTGCTCAAGCGGATCCGAGGTGGTGTAGATTCAAAATTTGATTCGATAGCACGTGTTCTTATTATTTTTAACAACGTCTGTCGGGCCGCTGGTATAAACTTTTATATTTTTTACAATAAAGAACGAATGGGCTCGTTGCTATATTCTCTAAATATTCTTTAAGGGAATAATAAGTTTTATCTATGAGAAAATTTTAGTGTTTAACGTTGTCTTGCATTGTTGTTTGTGTACTAATAAAGGAATTTCGCCGGTTGCTGAACATAGGCTGCCAAGTACAACACTAACACGTTTTTTTTATACTAGTAGATGACAAACAAGCTGACGGCCCACCTGGTGGTAAGTTGATACCGTCGCCTATAAACACCTCCATTAAAGGAAAAATCACTTGGTATTTTACGAGCGTTGTCATCCTGAGGCCTAAGATGAAATGCCTTTCATGCCCGGTTATTACACTGGCTAATTTTCCCTTCAATGCAAAACACAGCACTGTTTCACGGCTGAAATAGGAAAGGCGTTGGTACCCTTATATACAGGCATACTACCCAGTAATGTTATTATTTGACTAAAACACATTGAGAAGGAAATATCAAAAATGGTCTAAACACGACTGTGCAATGTTTCCATGCCAGATAAATAAATCAGGCAATATTCGTTTAATGGTTGTTACAAAAGACTTTAATGAAAGAAATATTTCAGACTTTACATAGGCTTATTGTGACAATTTGCATCACTACAGGTGTGCTAACACTTAATTTTAATTGTAAATATAATTTAGCCAAATTACCTATTATTTAACTATTAGCACTTTGATTGAATGTAGGTGTTCTATTATCAAATCGAAGATTTGATTTTACAAGTTTTATGTTAACGAAAATGGAAATGAAAAATCTCTTTATTTAAATGGACTTTGCTAAGTACTTTTTAATCGTCAAAAGCCTTATCACCGAACTAGTCGTGGCAAAAATGTATCACTACTGAGATTGGAACATTTGAATCTGGAACAGTACAAAGTTCCGGATCAGTGATATGTTTCATTTGGAACATTCATATCATTGAAATAGAGTAACATAATTAGCTAGCGCCTCGCGCAGAGATTTGTATCTGTTTCAACGTCGTTATTTTATCATTAAATCGTTACTAATATGCGAAAGTAACTCTATCTGTTTTTTTTAATGTTTATGTGTAGGTATAATATACATAATGCATTATTTGTTATAAGATGTTAATACATAGTATATAGGTAGTATCCGAAGCATCTTCTTTTATTTGTGATTTTAAACTTTATGTGCATAGTAACAAAGACTTATTTTGTGTAAAGCAACGGCGGTGGTCGGGGTATACCTGTACTGTACACGTCTGTGTAGTCACTGAATCAGTGTGTCTGAGTCACTGAATCAGTGAGCGCTGGGCGCATATTCACTTCTCTCTCACTCGCATCGTTCTGTCCGTCGTTCGTCGCGTCGGTTGAGGTGATCGAGTTCCAAATGAAACATTTTATGCCGGGCAACTGTTCCGACTCATTTGGTTCACATTACTGTTTCGGAACACTGAGTCGGTTCCTTAAAGAGCGACACACGTCTTCACCGAACACACAATTATTATTTTGCTCAAATAATTATTAATATGCTGAGATGGAGAAGAAATGGCGAAAAAAACTCGTCAGCTTCCGATTACGTAATAATTTCAAAACATCATTACAAGTCAATAGAATATCAATATGAATAAATTACAATTTTGAATGCGTAAATTTTTGGCCAGATTTTACTCCCACCCATTTGTATCATTTAAATAATCATTTTTCTTGTAATAAGCTTTTTTTTATATAATTTAGTTTTTACAATTTTTTTTTATTTGTTAACAGGCAAATCTCTAATATTCTTCGGAAGCTTATTGTCAAAACGTATACATTGGCCCACAAATGTCTAAGCCCACAAAGGAATTGTGTATTCTGTGGAGACGAGTTTTATATATAACCAGATCGTGTTTCTTCCTAGTATTTACATTGTGCATAAGGCATTTCTCAGAAAAATGCATAATGTTTTTCTTTACATATAGTAAGTTTTCCAGTATACATTCTGAAGTGTTTTAGAATGTTATAATATATAAAACTGTATTTACCAAAAATAAAGCAGTAGAAATATGTAAAATTGATCCAGTTATCAAAAAATATCCGTGAACGAAAACGTCTAACTCTTGGTGAACGATATTCGTGATCAGAATACCTATTGGTATTATCGTTTGGCTCCATATTGCACCTCCAACAAGAGTTTGTTCATCTTTATACTTTGGTCGACTATGGACGCCTGCGCCCGCCCAAAAGCTACCAGCAAATATTACTAAACCTAGACAGCATAGTTTCAATATTATGCTTGCAATTATTTTCATTTTTCGAAATAACTTTTAGTTCTATTAAACAGTTCAATAAAATTATTCATATACCAGATACTTAAAACTCGAAAAACGTTTTCATTATTATAATAAATTCGAGTAATCTCATCATGGATTGTGTGGAACATTCCATGGATTTCTATTGATAAGATTTAATCGTTTTATTTCTTCGTTTTGTGAAATGCTCGTGAAATCTCTTTGAATTATATTGACATTGACAATAATATAACGTACGATCATTGGTCTGAGTACGGTACAGATTAATATTTAGAGCATAGATAATTTTAGTTTTATTCTTAGATTATCTATTACTTGTAGATGGAGCCAAGAAGCATGCAAGAAGCTTAGAATCTTCTTGGATCTTAGACAATCTTGGATGGAGCCAATTTTTTAAATAAAAATGACCGATAACTACGTTTGTCTTCGGCTGTGAAAATGTATGGTGCCCAAAGGACGAAATATACTTTGCGTCGGTCGCGGGCGCCCACTCGCCTAACATTTTCACGACGTCCGCCCCGGCCGCGCACCCGGGTCCTACTTATAATAGCTCGCTTATAGTTAGTTCGTTTCCAGGTCTTTGCTTGAACAAACAAAAGTCGGTAACCAGGACCAGGATAAGATTTCTATTGTAAATAAACTTTTGTATTTAGGTACGTCTATCTAATATCTATCTATACTAATATTATAAAGAGGAAAGATTTGTATGTTTGTAACGAATATCCTCAAAAACTAGGTACTTGAGGGATTCTTATAAAATTTAGTACAAATATTAGATGTTGAAAAAACATAAGTATAATTAACCTTTCATCCTTTATTTCATCCCCACAAAGGTCAAAATTTCAAAAATGATAGAACAAACATTTATTTATTTCTTATCAACGGCCTAAATTCTAAGTTTCATGGTTGATAAACCATGAAACTTAAAATTCACAAATGACAAACGTCCATACAAACTTTCATCCCTTATTTCAACAACTTTAAGCCTTTTTTTCAAAATAAAGCGTAGGATAATGTTCTCTCTACCACGTCTACGCTTATCCCAAATATTTTAAAAAATTAAGTATATCATCCACCCATGCAAAGCCGCGACGTGCTGCTAGTCCACAATAATTATCAAACACCTGTAACATTATTTTTAACCGTCATTGGCTATTATCATAGATTCATTATTACTGAGCTGGTAAAGATAGATATACAGAAATTTTTCAAGTGGACCTTCAGGGCCAAATCCTAAACTATAAGGAATGTCGAAAAATGCTCAAAGGAGTCGCGAGCACAATTTGAATGAAAACAAAAACTGCATCCTTGGATTTTTGATAAATCAATAATCCTAGCCAGGAATCAAACCCAATGATTTTGACAAAAAAAAACAGCCTGTATCATTACACCATTCGATAGTGTTGTTAATAAGGATCGAATTCTGGGAAGTAATGATATACGGGAAACTAATGAAAAATGTTAAATTTTAATAAAATATTTCTTGTTCCACCTTGGTGGAAGCGAGAATGAAAACGATGATCATTATTTTTTTCAAAAATCCAATGATTCAGATTTTGTTTTCATCAAAATCGGGCACGTGACTCCTTTGAGCATTTTTCGACATTCCTTATAGTTTAGGATTTGGCCCTGAATTGAAAAATTCACCATGTATCTTTTTTATATAATAATTCCATAGTTGTCAGACTAAATTGGGCTTTTAATTTACCCATGTTTATAACATGAACATCAACTATATAAAGTGATGTAAAAAATGGCCATACTTTTCGTGTTCAATAAGCCGTGTAAATAAAGATTAACCATAACAAACGTTTTGCGATTAAATCAAATAACGCCGAATCCAGTCGTATAATACTAATTGCAGTTTAAAACCGTTTCACGAGTTTCTTCTTCGCCATGTTAGTAGTTTGAATGTATGGTTAAAATATTTAAAAATGAAGAATAAATTACTTTTGATTGTATTAGTTGTTTCTGTTTCATTATTTGTAAAGTGTACTGATAAATATGTAAGTATTTTTTTATTTTTCCAGATATCGTAGTTTAGTTTATATGTATGATCAAATTTATGTCTGATTTTCCCTTCGCCGGAATGCTCATATCGTCCCCCTATATAATATTCTTTTCAATCCCACCTATCCTTCTTATAAAAAGATCGTTTGCAATTCCTTCGCGACTCTCATCATCAGTTGTTAAGATCATCAGAGAATTTGAGTTTAGAAATCCCACAGCATTTCACTACATTTAAATCCATTACCGTCCAGTCGGTACGCTTGCGGATTGCTCTGCCAATTGCAATTACGATAGGGATGGGGATTATTATGATGTTAATTTGTGTTTTGTATTTGGTAAACCGTTTACCTAAACGTATAAAATTAATTATTGTTGTCCTTTATTTCGATACTCATATTGATGAATTGGGTGCACTTCTAATAATAGCACCTCACCGCCGCTATTTTGTTTTTTTTTAAGATCACTTACCTTATTACACTTTGCTTACACTTAGGCTTGCGCTGTCAAAAAAATCGTTAGTGAATCTCGCGACAAGCTTTTTTTATAACATATAAATTATGCGATGTAATAAATTGATGGGTTTGAAACAATTTTAAGTTTATTTTCTTGTTTTTAGAATAATTAAATAATAATATTTTTTGTAGTAGTTTAAACAAATATTACACGATGATACATTCATTTAAACTTTTAATGAACCGATAATTAACTTCCAGGGAAAGTTTGAATTGACGGTAAACAAGTTCTACGAAATCAAAGGTCCTAAACGCAATGACTGTGCAAAGATCAACATGACGATTGTGAATCAAACAACTATATTCTATCAAATGAATGTAGTTAAACCGACTATAATAACGAAAGTAAGTTTTTTTTTGTAAGTTACATTAGAATCAAGTTTTCCAATAATACCAGTAAAGTGTTAAGAGTGTTAAATTTAAAAACATTCCAATTGGTCCTTCATCATCAGCCTATCGCAGTCCACTGCTGGACATAGGCCTCTCCAAATGTTCGCCACTTCGATCGATTTTCGGCTTCTCGCATCCAGCTCCTGCCAGCCACCCTGCGCAAATCGTCACTCCACCTGGCCTGAGGGCGTCCCACACTACGTTTACCGAGACGCGGTCTCCACTCAAGAACTCGTTTACCCCAACGGTTGTCGGTTCTGCGGCTAATATGGCCGGCCCATTGCCACTTCAGCTTGCTAATTCGGTGGGCTATGTCGATAACTTTGGTTCTCTGCCGGATTACTTCATTTCTGATTTTATTCCAATTGGTCCTTACCTTAGATTTACTTACATCAAATAAAATATGAAATGATGATCCACTATTTGTAAATTATTTATTTCATTACAGGGCAAAATCTTAGTAAAAGTTCATGGTAAAGATTTCTTTCGGATCCAAATGAAAAATCCTTGTCAACATATATTTTTGAAAAAAATATTTATGACGACGTTTAACATGACTAAATCCTGCCTCGCTCCTGTGGTAAGTATCTTTATTCAAAGTATAAAGTTGAATATAATATAATCGTGCCATACGTTCTGTTCCTCGTATAAACATATCTAGTGTAAATTTAAAAACCAGTTTTTGTAACAAAATAGTTAGTCGACCTTTAGGTTGTTAGTCGCCTCTTGTTTTCCCGGATTAGTATGATCTGGCACATCTGAAGCATCTGTAGACATCATCGCTTTCCATCAGGCGTGATGATGGTCAAAGACTCAGTAAATTTTATGTAAACAAAAAAAGATTTTCGAAGCTAGAAGGGATTGGGATAGATACTATGGCTGGTATCATGTCTGACACTATTCATCATCATCAACAGCTCATATAATATCCCTATAACCATGCTGGCTAAGTGCGGGTTGGTCGATTTCACATACCTACAACCTAAGAATTTCTTCATAGGTGTGTGCAGGTTTCCTCGCGATGATTTCCTTCACCGTAGTAGCGTCGATTAAACGTACATATGAATTCAAAATTTGAAAACATATTATACCTGATTGGTACCTAGCAGGGTTCAAGCCGGTGCTTCCCGAGTGGAAGATAACGCCCTTACGCACTATGCCACCGCCGCTTTTGACACTATTAATACAAGTATACAGGATGAATTTTTCAATTAGGCCTTCAGAGCCAAATCCTAAACTATAAGGAATATCGGAAAATGCTCAAAGGAGTTGCGAGTCCGATTTTCATGAAAACGAAAACTGCATCATAGGGTATTTGAAAAATCAATATTAAGGAAATGTGAAATTATTGAAAATGATTTTGAAAAAATAAACTACAGACTGTATAGCCACCACACCATTCGATAGTGTTGTTCAATAGTTTTATGAAAACATCATACCGCATCAAGTCTGCCTTTGTGTAATTTTGGTAACTTCAATATATTTATTTTATTTACAGGGAGAATATAAATCTGTGATAGACATAAATAGCGTCGCCCTGCAATATTATGGAGGCTCATTTATATACGGGAATCTCACGTTTCAGACAATGCTTTTAGGAGACAATTGTAACTTTTCCTGTTCTATGATTGAAGTCACAATGTCTCCTGCATCCTAATGTATCACATGAAGATTAAACAGAAATAAAAATAAATTAAAATATTATAATCCATTACTGTGTGCTTTATATATTCATAATACTTGATCAGAAATAAATACCGACTGTAAAAATATACTGCAAGCTTGTTTTGTTTAATATAATTACATTACACCATTACACTACATTATTTTCTGGAACATGTAACTGCTCGCAATCTTATAAAGTTAACAATGGTATTATAATTTAAAGAAACCTACCTCTGACATTTGGACACTATTATTTATATAACACATTTTTTTGTTGTTGATACAACATACCCTCTACTCATTCGGAATTGAATAAATCTAAGTGTACACTGGTATGCCCAGCCCCTCCATAAGTAGTAAATTGGAGTTTCTCCCGAGTTCTTGTTGTAAAACACGTGTTGAGAGACTCCATTTTTAACCCAAATCAACCGTCCAATTTTTGTTTATTTAGTTACATTTTCACTTGACATTGGCAAAATGCGTACCTACGCTTAATGCGACGCGACGCCATTAATTAAGAATAGTAGTAGTAGAATAGAATACAAGTAGTAAATTATTGCGTAGTGTTTTTCAATGTCTTAATTTTAGTTTAAAACCAGTTTATTTTTATATTATTGTGAAGCAACCGAACAATCGGGTCATATGGTGATAAGTGATCACCGCAACAGATATATCTATATACATCAATATAAAAGAAAGAAATAGGCTATTTTCGTGATCCTAAATCGTATTAATTTCGAAAGGCCATAAAAAGTTGATGGATGCTTTCTTAGGCTCGTGTTGTAGTCCATGTTGTAGCTTAGGTTCTATCGTTAACAACGATAGAAGGTAAGCTTCAACATGTGAAGGTAACGAGAAGCCGCTGGATACGGGCAGCGCAGCGCCGATCGGTATGGAGATCCTTGGGGGAGGCCTATGTCCAACAATGGAAGTCTCTCGGCTGATATGACGATGATGATGAAGCAACTAAGAACAACAACTGATAACAATGATGAGTGATCAGATTCTTCTTCATGCTTCGGAAGGTACGTTAGGCGGTGATTGAGATTGCTGCGGCAGTCGTAAAAAATCGCGTCAGCATGGTGAATTGACTTATATCCTAGTCTATACTAGTTGAACTACATAGAAAATAACGTATTTGTGTAAGTATGAACATGTAGTGTGATGGCAAAGAATTACCTACATACCTATAGGGAAATGTTTTTTATTCAAGATTTTGTTTTTCTTTATTCTTTTTTTGATGTAGATAATTAGTTTGCCATTATTCTAAACCTAGCCTTATTCGAAAACTATTGTATATAAAGTGACATTGATACACTCACTGTCACAATAGAGTCACATCGCGAGTGGACAGGAGTGGAAAGGTCATCGGAAGAATCGTTGACATTAGAAGTTAGAAAATGCCTTTCGGATTGTAAGTACTTAGTAATCTTTATTTTGTAGAAAGGGTTATGTACAAATAGAAGTGAATTAATATTAACAACGAGACATAATTGAGTTGAGAATTTTCTTCTAGTTTTATGTTGGTCATGTATTGAAATGAACGCGCAGGCAGGTGGACGGAGGTCGACTCCTGGTCGCTGTTGAAGTACCGACATTAACCCACTCCTAGCACAAGCGCGTATATAAGCTTAGTTGGAGGGGACAGGATTAATATTATTGTGTTAGCAGCATATCAGTCAGTAACGGTTGCCTTTTCAGTAACGCTCCACAGAAGCGGTTGTCGGTATTGTACAAATTTATTTCGATTATGCGATCATCATTATTCGAAGTTACTAAAAATTAAAATTACAATCTAAGGCCGTTGCACAGCGCGGTCTGTTTCATGCCATTTCCATAGAGCAGCGCTGCGTCACCCGTCGCACGCGACGCGGACATCTCTATGGAAATGACATAAATCAGCCCGCCGCGGACACCCGCTTAACGTATCGCACGGCCTAAGGTTACCGCCCAAGGGCGTCGCGACGCACAGTTTGGGAAACCCTGAACTAGAGTACCTACTTCCCTCTTTAGACTATCCTTTATAAATTAAAACTATTGTTAATTTTAAAATTTGCAAACATCGTAAGCGTAGCATATTTATTAAGAAATATGATTCTTTAAACTTTTTTTTGTTGCTGGGAAAAATGCATTACGCATGCCCTCCCGTCGGGGTACGGGAGGGGTATGTGGGACTCCCCGGGGCTGAACCCCGGGTCTACCCACTAAAACAACCCAGCGGCACTCCCTCTTCGCCATATATGGTGGACGATTGGGAAACCGGCAGAGCCCTTACTTCCAATACGATTCTTTAACCTGCAATAACTCAAAAGTACGCAGAGTTAACTAAAAAGTATCTTCGCATTAAATAATCAGAATCATTTATTTTCTAACATGTGTTGACCTTTTTCTTTCTTTTTTCTATTGTTTCATCTTGATATCTTTTATTAATTTTTAAAAATTAACAGAAATGTAATTTCATCCAAACAAAAAATGTATTATTATTTTTTGTACTAATAAATAGTCGTGGAAGTAATAATGATTTTTTCCTTATTAGTAATCTTCGTGTTAACTATCAAAAAAATCTCGTGGCGCTAGCATCAATGTCCATGTTTTATTTAATCGGGACCACCGTGCAAATAAACAAATAAAGCTGTTAATAATTTATTACTATGATGTTATGTTTGTTTGTTTAGCATGTTAACTTTATTTAATATTGATAAAGGTATTTAATTATTTTTTTCTTGTTTAGTTTGGCGGCATCCTCGCATACTTACAGGAATCGCCACTGCTAGTATCTTCGCAAGCAATATAATATTTTTTGTTTCAGTTTAATCATAACTGGACTCCTAGCATTTGGAGCATATTGGACGACTAAGTACCTGATGACAATGCCAGAAGGCACACAATCGGTCACAACAACCTTTTCCACGTTTTCCACCACACCGCCACCGAAACTCGAACCCTCATCATTCGTGACGTCGTAAACAAAAAAGTTCCGTTAATTAGTTATTGTTATGTAATAAGCACAATCTAGCAAGGGTTTTTCTAATGAAAAATACTTTTATATAGTAGCAATATATTTTTATTTACCTGTGTTTTTTGTTCTATCCTTATGAAATAATCTGTAAAATGCACAATAAGATATTCTATATAATACCCAGGAATTCTAGAGAATGCTTATATAACGACGCCGTCGTGGTGCAGTTTTGAGTAACGCTACCTACACATCGGGCGGTCCTGGTTCGCGTCCTGTCCTGGTAGTGGCCACATGTTTTCTTACTCTCGAAAACAGCAGCGCTGGAGCAGGGCCGCGCCGATCCCCGGCAGCGCCGGTGTGCGAGACCTATGAAGCGCCTCTTTTTTGCGATTGTTCCTAACGAGTCACACTGTAACCTGTAACACTGTGACTCGTTGGGACAACTTTGTAAAATAATTCCCAACCAGTCACACTGTAACACGTTGGGACATCTTCCAACCTGAAGTACCAGGCTACCATGACTATGCAGGAGATGTTTAGCATACTATTTAATCATAATCATAATACATAATTGGGTTAAATAATCTTTTATAATAATAAGTAACCTCTTATATGAATTGTCCCAACGTGTTACAGTGTGACTCGTTGGGAACAAGCGTTTTTTGTCATCTTGCACCAATACTATGGAGATGATATATCATCTGGCGCCCCTATTGCCTTGGCGCCTGTGTGCGCCGCACACTTCGCACATAGGGGCGGCTCGGGCCTGCGCGGGAGCGGGCGACGAGCGGTGCACTCCAGTCAAGAGGCGAAGCTCCCGCGAGGCGCCGCCGCTCCCGCCACGGTGCCCGCAAGATTCGAGGCAGAGGTCTTACACGCGTATTCAGGAATATTACTATGAGATCTCTCGACTGTCGGATAAGAAATGAACCAATCACAGAGCTCTATTCAACGCAATGGCATTGAATAGAGCTCTGTGGTTGGTTCGTTTCTTATCCAAGAGTCGAGAGAGCTCTTATTAATGTTTGTCAATACGGTTACGGGTGTTAAGAGTAGTAGAGCGCTATCAGTAGCATCAAACCAAGCACACCCCTAGTGTGCTTGATTTTATGCTTAGGACACCTTGTGGACCTATCGCTCTGCGAACAATGTCTGTGTGTGCATGGGGTCACATATACATGTGTAACAACAATACAGCGAAAAAAGTATTATTGGTACTTCGACGAATGCACGCTCTTAGTCCAGTCAACAAGTTCAAAAACGTAAAAAATAGAGATAAAGCTCCTAAAAATATGAGCAATAGCTCATTGGATTCGGAACGACCTCTAGAAAAATGAGTTTTGAGGATTTTACTGCACGTAAAAAATTGCAATTGTTATTAACAAAATAAGATGAAAAAATAATAATTTTATGTAAGAAGCTGTCTTTAACGGCAGTGCGCCCATGCCGTAATGGCTGCGCGGAGCCCTATTTTCAGCGTTAAATTAAAATTATAAATAATAGAGGTAGAGTTCCGGGAGCTGGGACTTTTTTTTCGGAAATTTTCTCCTCTTTAAGGACCTTTTTTCCAAATATCGTAAATATTAATAGTTTATGAGTTATTAACAAAAACGTAAATACCTCTTTTTTTTCATCTTATTTTGTTAATAACAATTGCAATTTTTTACGTGCAGTAAAATCCTCAAAACTCATTTTTCTAGAGGTCGTTCCGAATCCAATGAGCTATTGCTCATATTTTTAGGAGCTTTATCTCTATTTTTCACGTTTTTGAACTTGTTGACTGGACTATCTTAACTGACTGTAATTTGAGTTGTAGTATACCAACGTTAATCCTGTTATTGTATTTTGCTTCCTTTGATTTGCTTTTATTGTTCAACTTCAGTGCACGGTGTCACGTTGTTATGCTCGCATTGAAATTAAGTTTCGTACACAAGATAAAGTGCTTCAATGGCTGTAGCTGGATTGTGAGTAAGATATATTATATTTTCTAATGGGTAAAAGAAATTCACGAGCAATTAAATTGATTTTTACGATAAAGTAGTGAATTATAAAAATTAGAAATAAATGCAATAAGGCTGGTAATTTATCATACAACCAAAAAAATCCTTTTTTTAAGTATCCTTTCTTTATAGTACTCAGTAAAATCATTAATATCTAGTATCATGTCTTTTTCAGAGCCCTTTTGACAGGCGCTATAATGGTGTCGTTGTTTTTGGGAGGGAGATATCTTTTAGAGATGGACAAACAAAACAACGCTGTGCCGATCACAAACCTTACGGGACTAGGTTGAAACATTTTTATAATAAAAATTTATTACTGTCTATAAAGTTACTGTTACTAATAAAAAAGAGAAATTACTGTCGATAAAGTTACTGTTACTAATAAAAAAAATATTTATCTACATTTTTTTTTGCACAAAATTTTAAATTGTTATAAGCAGTGTTCATTGTAGTCAAATAGTTTTTAAAGTGTCGATGGCCATGTTTTAGATTCTGAAAAAGTTAAATAATTTCTTTCCTAATTAAATTATTTTTTATTTTATACAACACAAAATCCTTATGATGACTATACTCTAACCAGTGAACGTTTTATAGAGACGTGTATTGCTTTCAAGAGATGACCTGGAAGTGATAATTTGTGCGTGAGATGTTTGGTGGTTAAAGTATTTTAGTCTTCGATCATATACACATGTATACGGTATATGCACAGTTTAATAGAAAAAATAACTCAAAAATCGTCCCCGCGTCAACGCAGATGCATAACACTACTAGACGTATAACTATAGATATAAGTACGTACACATTTTACTATTAACCTTAATGTACAAAAATTACATCGTACTTATATTATTTGTGTACAGTCGAACCAACTGAATCATGACCCACTTGGCCGATCATTCTTTTAGAATCATAAATTTAGTTAGGTTTTCTTCGCTATCATGCGTGTTGCACTTAGTACGTTTTAAATATGAGTAAAAATGCGTCATTACGGGTCAGAGATCTATGCAATTTTAATCTTTCTTATCACTGCACTAAAGCTCAATTGGAATTTTAAAAAAGATGTCGTTCATAATCTAAACTCTTTTCACTACTAAGAAAATGGAATAAAATAAGTATTATATTTTTAAAATAAAATGACGTTATGTGTCAGATGTCAAGTAGTAGTCTGAACAAATTTTAAAAAGCCATATTTATTAGACACTGTCAGTGTCTAACAAATTGATAACAGGTTCGTTACTTAGAAATGTACGTTCAAGCGAATTTCATCATACTTTGTTTAGAGTGACTGTAGGAAAATGATCTTAAGGTGGGTCATGATTCAATTTGGTCGACTGTACCTTTCATTCTTATAGCTTTCACGCATAATGCTGGAACGAGGAACTTAATTCTAGGAGCTAAATACGATGTCCATAAATAAAACAAGATGTGCAAAAAAGAGTATATTGTGAAATGAACCTAAAAATGTTTAGTACGCACAATTTTGTAGCAAAGTATATGGGAGTTACGCCATTGTAGCTCTGTGAAAGTATGTGAAATTTGAAAGAAGAATGAGGGCAAAAGGCATATCGGCTTGATATTGTTTTGACGGTGCCGTTTTTCAAGGGGTGACCGTTCATCTTCCATTATAAATTATCGAAGATTTTAGTGTAAAGGAAAGAAAATTACAGTGACATCTTAAAAGATGTACACACTTAATTACAATTAGAAATGCGTTTATGATTATTTTATTTTTAGTAATTTTGTTTATTCGTTTTAGGAGAGGACAAGATCTTAAGACTGATGACAGGAAGAGTTTATGGAAGATGAGAAGTATTAGTACCTACCTAATGTACTTTTAATTTCACATTCTCATACCAAATAACATAATTTTCCATGAAATATTGAATAATACTAACACTTCGCAGACAGTTTAAAACCCACGAATAAAGCACTTGTTTGACTATTGATATACATAAAAAAGCCTTATATTGATGTCGTAACGGTTTATTGGTTGCGTATATAGTTTGTTACTTTACTAGAATTTCTTAAATTTAATTAAAAGTAAATAATTTTACAATAATGTTTATGTAACTATAGTTTTATTTGATACTATGCCAACCCAGATATCTAATAATTATGAAATGAAACATCCGCGCCAGTATGCTAATTTCAAAATATTTTAAATACTTTATAAGAATTTCATTGCCTGGGTCGCCTACAAATGGCAAACTCCAGGCCCCCGATCGCGCTATTTACAACGTTTTACCAAAACCAAATCGTTATCGTTTTCATACGTTTTAACAGCTGACAGCCATCAAATAATTTTCAAAATGTATAAAAAAGATAACGATTTAGTTTTGGTAAAAACTTTGTAAATAGCGCGATAAGGTATTTACCTGGGCCCCGATCGCGGTAATATAATACAAAAATAATTATCTTCGTTTCGTTTGTGTTCCAGTTGCGTTTGCGTTCCATTTGAGTTCCAGTTCCAATGTGAAATTCCTTATCGCGGTAAAGTCGCGGCACAGCACATTCTAAAAACTCCAAATACGTCATATTTACTTAAAAGAAAACTTTAAGTAAAGTACCAAAAATCCGTAAACGTTCGTGCAACGTTTGAGAAAAAGTAGCGTCCTTTGAAATGTAATCTAAACGTGACTTTGACAGCGTTTATGTTTCATCTGCGTTCGACATGCGTTCGGACCATCTGTCAAATCGACACCGCGATACGAAAACAAAAAGTTGAATTTCGTTCGTGTTCCACTCGCGCTCCATCTTGAAATGATTTACAGCGATCGGGGCCCTGGGTCCCGAACGCGGTAATATAAAACACAAATAATTATCTTAGTTCCGTTTTTGTTCCAGCTGCATTTGCGTTCCATTTGAGTTCCAGTCAATGTGAAATTCCGTATCGCGCTAAAGTTTACGCGCAAGCTAAGATGAAACGCAGCTAGAACACAAGGGTATTATAAATTTTAGAGATGCAACCCTAGTGTACGTTCGTGCAACGTTTGAGAAAAAGTATCGTCCTTTGAAATGTAATCTAAACGTGACTTTGACAGCGTTTGTGTTGCATCTGCAATTCATCTGCGTTCGACATGCGTTCGGACCATCTGTCAAATCAACACCGCGATACGAAAACATTGAAAAGTTGTGTTTCGTTCGTGTTCCACTTGCGCTTCATCTTGAAATGATTTATGGCGATCGGGGCCCTGGTCTCAGGTAATTACAATGTCAAACCGTTATCAACAGCTTGCGTTGAAATGCCGTGAAATGATGTAGATAATTGCTACCGCATGATCGCGTATCCACGTGCAAGCCAGGTCAATTTATACTATTCGCATAATTCTGGGGCCGCACTTGCGCCTATCGTCCCGAAGTAATGCGTGGCGATACTTCGTACGATACACGCAAGTGCGGTCCGAGCAAAGTTATCGCGATAAAGCATGTGGCATTTCTTTATTTGCACGAACTATCGTGCAATAATCCAAGATGGCCGAAATCATTTCCAGACGTGTAAATTGCGTAGTATTATTATCCTTCTTTGCGTTTAACTATGCATAATCACTTTCTTTACTTCTAAATAATTGTGTGCTAATAATTACGTAATGCATTTATTATAAAAAATAACTCAGCTGTATCGTATACTTAGTCACCCGTACGCGTCTGAACTAATGGAGAACAACCTTTGAAATGAACAACGCATGTCTGACCACGCAGCGCGATAGGTTAGCGCGCTAAAACCCTGACCCTGAATATTCATGACGATAGCCGATAACGGCCGGTCACATCTGCGTGTATCGTGTCCTAGCACGAAGCTTCGTGACGATAGACGCAAGTGCAGCCCCAGCATAATAAGTTTATAAAGTACTTAGAAAATACATATTTTTGTTTTTTTTTGTTTCCTTTTGTGTTGTATTTTTTGTGCCAAATAAATTTTTATTCATTCTCTGCCTGAGCTGCGCTTCTTGTTGCCTGAATCTGTTATAAATACCACATTATTATATAATAAAACATTTTTATTTGCATAGAGTTCATTGAACGGATATTGTTTTGAGCGTTTGAAGAAAAACACTATTGTACATCTTGTAAATAATAAACGTGATGATTCAATAATAATTCTTGTTTAATGATGCATATCTCAGTACTCTGGGAAGTCTGTGAAAGTGAGGTTGTTGAGGAGAGTTCCTAAATATTTGATATTAATTTAAAATAAAATTATTATGACTGCAGGAGTCGGTCTGTAAGTATTATAATATGAAGTGTTTATAACACACAATTTATAAATTCTATTCATACTGTATGTCAGATAATATATTGTTTCATGTTCACTATTACTACACCGGTTCCTAATTTATAACATATTACTTTATAATTTAATTTTTTTTTGGTAATAATCCTGCCTATGTCTTCAAAAAAAGAAACGCTGGATGTTCTTCACTTTTCATTTTGACAAATGCAGAAATTTTCTTTTTTATATACTTACATGCGTGGTGACTGTAGCTGCAAAATGTAGACACTAACACGTAAGTTATACTTGCAGCGTAATACTTCTAGGAGCATTTGCTTTTTCACTTTTCTGGACAACAAAATACGTACACGAAATATATAGCATAAATGATAACGCCACAGTACAATTGAATAGCACGGCTAATAATTTATCTATGAATGTTGGAGAGCTTCATTGACTATGCTGAATGACGCATCACAAAGGTAACTCTTACGTTGTGTGGTTGATACCTACAGACGACAGCAGATCGTTTCACCCAAATCTGTCAAATTCTTTCAGTCATTTTCAACCTTATTCCACGAGATTATAGTTCAAAGTCTATTTAAAATTTTACAGTTTGTGTTGGTCTAATATGCCGTTCTCTGCACGTGTAGGTACCTGATTATCATCGTGTTTAGTTTCCTATGTTATAACATGTCTATGGTAAATTAATATGTATAAGGGACATAGAAAACTAAATTTATTAAACTACTTAACACTGGATTTATATTAGAATATCAAGTGGGTATGCTTACTCTATTAGACAGTTAATTATGCGATTGGTTTTTGGAATAAACGGAAACTATTAAGCAACTTTAAACTTTGTGTGCCAAGTGTTCCTCGTAGATAGCTACTTGTCTCTCATTTCATTTAATCTTATTGAAAGTTTTTAACAACACGTAATATGCATGTCGAGTATGTTAACAAACAATTACTCTATGTTTATATATGTGTCCTTACAAAATTATAGTTTATTTTGCCGTTATGTCGTTTTCTATTCAATTCATCGATGAACTAAAAAAGCGATTATACTAATAAACTCTTCCATTTTCAGGGTCATGTTAACTGGGGTGTGTTTCTTCGGCCTATACTTAGTAACCAAAGGTATTCGGCAGAATGTGCTGAGGAAAATAAATATGTTGGCTGAAGATGATGAAATGGAGACAAATTTTGATTACTCGGCTTTTTGGCCACTCATTAACAGTACTATTCAGTCTTAGTGTGTTTTGAACAGATTTAAGATAACGTGATTATAATTATAAAATAATAATAAATAAACACAGCATTTAAAAACATTCGGCCATGTTTTATTCTCAAGGAAGTAATTCGGTAAGACTTGGACCATACCAATATTGGACCATCTTTAAAATATTTAGTGACCAATATCTGTAATTACGTAATTCGAAATTACGTCTTAAAGAATAGTTTGTAAGTGTCTACTGCCTTCCTAATGAATAAGTCACTTAAGAGGCATTATTCAAACAATGTTGGTTTCTTCAGAAGAATTGCTGGATTTAATTTATCGAAACTACGGATTCCCGCGTAGTAATCATTACGAGGATCAAACCGTCACATAAGAGCTTGTTTTGGTGATAAAGAATTTATTACTAAGATATTTTATTTTTTAAATATGTTGGTTGGTATAATTGCCCCCCTTCTGGTGAAATGGCGCACACTATGTGTGCCGATCCCAAAACGCCCCCCATAAGGGCTTAGGAGGGTACCGGTGGGTTTTAGCGGAGTAGGACCGGCGCTATTCCGCGCCGGTGAGTCCCGCACACGCCTTACGCCCAGCCAGCGTGCGCTATGGTCCGTAAATGGATTTCCCATCGTCACAAAAAAAAAATGGTGTAATTGCCCTTAGGTACAACATTTTTCAATAGGAAGGCCTAGTGTCGTTGACTTATTGTCAATTACTAGGAAATACATAGGTACAAAATAGAGAAGTAGGACACAGATCGAAATTACAGTGCTCGCCTTGTAGAAGCAATTAACTCTTCCAGAAGACCGCAATCAAATCAAATATATTTTATTCAACGTAGACTTTTACAAGTACTTGTTGACGTCATACATAGTTGTAATTAAATTAAATAACATTTATACTAAACTAAAGCTGGTTCGGAAAACTAAGCCTACTGAGAAGTGCCAGCAAGAAACTCAGTAAGCTGTTGTCTCTTAATAATTATAAAACAACACACTTTATATAAATAGCAAAAAAAAAAAAACATATACGTCTATAAGTTAAACACATAAATAAATAAAAAAAAAATGCTTTTAGTCAGTAATAACTAGTACAGAGAAATTTAATTTCCAAGCGTTATCATCAGGATCAATGAAATGTATCTCTTCGCAGTGTTCTGTTTCAGTTGATGAGTGAGGTTTCTTTGACGCCCACCTCCACTTTACTCATCAAGAAATATGGATATTCATCTCTTTTTCGTACTTCTAAAGTGTGGAACTTAGCATCTGTGAGTTGTCTTCGTACCCCGTATAAAAAAAAAATTACATCGTGCATGCAAGTGGTTCGAGCATGGATCATTAAGGATAATTTCAGATTAAATTTCGACAAAACGGTGTATTATCGATATTGACGTCATAAAACGTCAGTTTGCGGAACTTCGATAAGTTCTACTGTACTCTTGGTAGTTTCTCCCGAGTTCTTATTGTAATTAACACGTGTTGAGAGACTCCATTTTTAACTCAATCTAACGTACAATTTATTGTTTATACATTTTCACCTGACATTGGCAATATGTAATCTTTATGTGTCGCGATGCTAGATAAATTTAGCCAGTTTTATCGAATAAATTCGGTAAGTATAGATACCGAATTTATTAAAACAGGAAAATATTTCATTGAAATTGACATGTCGACTTGGAGATTTCCGATTTAGTGGTCCCAACGGTCTGTGATCCAGCACCACTGTTTCGGTAGTCCATAGACCATGGTGATGGCTTGTCAACAAGCGTAACTTATATGTTATTGATTCATGTAACAATAAAAGTAAGTACCTATAATACTTTTATTGTTATATGAAACAATAACATATTAATTTTAATACAAATAAAATGCACCAAAATTTACAAATTATGTTGCACTTGTATAAACACGTGCACGAATATTAATTTAACAGGAATTTGAAAATAAATACCTTCCTACAAAACATCTTTTTAAAATGAGTAGGTACCTATTCTGTATTTAAATTTTTTATTTAATAATTTCTTTTTAAATAAACATCCCTTGTTTCCCTTCTATTATTAGACTACTGCTAAGTCTAGTCACGCTTTGTTATTATTTAGGTATATATACATTTTTCGTCCATTGAAATAAAAAATAGAGAAGACACTCTTCTATTAAAATGCAATGCAGTATCATCATGTCGAATATTTAACCTCTTTCTGAGTTGCTTCATCAGTTGCCTTTGAACGTAGGTACCTACGCTCTATTACGCGTTCTCAGGAGCGTACAGGATTTTACGCCGGAAAGCCCGCTCAATCACGCGAGTTTATTTTTTACTATTTTGTTTAATTACACGTTCTTTCGCGCAATATATTTTTCTTTGTTTTTGACAACTATGAGCGGCCGGGTCAAGGCTAATCACATGCGACAGACCGCGCGAAACTGGTGCGTATTGGAGTGTGAGCATTTCATACGCGCGGCGCGTAATGTAGTGTCGTTGTCATCCGTTAGACGGCCCCGGTACCGGGGCAGATGACACTATTTATTGATAACTGTCAATATATTTATGGAGTCCTGGTACTTCAGGATGAAAATTTTAAATTTAATATTATTTTCATTGTATCAGAGCCAAACATCCAAAAATGTTTGTATACGAGTGGTGTATCTACTTAAATTACGAAGTTCTTTAATATTTCCCCTCTATTATTAAATGCGGGACCAAAAACATTAATTTAGTCGATTGATACGCGGGACCTAGTCTAACTAGTTCAAAGTAACGATTTATTCATTTGAGTTAATAGGAAAACAGCATTCTGTAGAAGTAAATCACCGTGGCAGATGACACTATATTAGTTGTTGCAAACAAATAATGCTTTTTTTATTATTATTGTCTTGTTTTTTTCCTTACCGGTTAACTGACATGCAGGGCTTAAGCCAAGTGTGTATCAGTGACAAAATTAGGTATATTTTGTGTGACACGTGTGTAAGTTTGTGTTCTATTTTCTGTAGGCAGCACTGGGTTATTATTAGAGTCATCCTCCCCGGTAACCACTCCACCGGGGACGTTGACACTAAATCCGGCGCGTGCTCTTTCCTTTCTGTTTCAACATCCTTTACAAGCACGCTCTTTTGCTTGCGATTTGCTCTTTTCAGGCGCGATAGAGTGTACGTGTATAGGCCGGTATTGACTATTGCTTTGGTCGCAGATGGACTTTATTGCACTAACAGCCAGCATAACCGGAGATGAGATACTTACTTTCTGAGATTTGCAGACGAAAGAAGCGTAAGACAAGTTTCCTATTGAGCTCTTAACGCTACTACATTAGTAACGTATTATAAACTAAAAAAAACTTAAACTACGGGTACTGCTAAGCATCGTCTAATGTGCGTTTGTCCTTATGATCGGTTTTTTGACCAGAAAGTGACTAGAAATTGGGATTTTCCGCACGCTTAGAAAATCCCACTTTCTGGTCAGGGGGGACAAAAATTTGTACTTACCTCGGGCGGTAAAAATAATGCCTCAGATCGCATATTAATCGCCAAATACTTAGATCTAATACATTCTTTGTTTTACCGCACTAGTTAATAAATGTTCTATTAATTTAAATAGGTGGTTTAAAAGGAAATGGTACACGAAAAAATATAATGGAAAGTAAACACCAAACATTTTTGAGGAACTGTAACTTTTGTTATGTAAATTAGAAATTAGAGAACAAAGGAACAAGTGTATTAAAACAGGTGTTTCGCCCTACATAATATTACGCCTACATAATATGGTAATGTTTCGTAACATGATTTGCAATTTTTTACCAAAATAAATGAGTTTTTTGTGTTACTAGGTAATTAGTTGGTTTTAAAATCTAATTATGAAGTAATATAGGAAGTCGGTGATTATGAACATAATTTATTAAACATTTTGAAAATCTTCATGAGTTTCCCTTTGGGGTAAAGCCAGCTTGGTTGGATTCAATCCCTCAAAAACAGAGGCTTGTCTCTTTCTCTTGTCGAAACGGAGTCCATTCCAACTGACTCCGGCTTTTCTAAATGTCTCCGGTGCAGATTAGCGACCATTTCGAGCTCTTGGATCTGAATATATCTGCAAACCTCAATTGATATTTTCCCACTGTCGCTCAAGTCATTAAAATATGGGCGTCACACATTTTAATGCATCTATAGGAAGTGCTTGGAAAGAAATGCATGACAACACACCACAAAACCTTTATTTCAATGATTCCTCATAACTGATCGTCAACACGGATGCTTATGCAGCAAAACGGTAACTTTCATTGCACAAAATCAACTCCAAAACAATTTTGAATTATCGAAACAAAGATCCACATCCAGACGCCTATACGGGTATGGAGGGAACGCCTTTACCTCGAGTAAAGGCGTTCTTACCGGGAACCTCTTAATCTGATTCTAGTGGGCGAATGACTGAAGCTGGTCCAATATTGGTTACCCTCCTTTAGCAAATTCATAGAATTCAAAGTATAATGACGAAATACTCGTTTTAGGTGTTATTGCCGTACTAGAAGGAAACAAGAAGATTACATAAATCAAAAATACTTTATTTCATAAATATAAAAAGTAAACAATTTTTTTCGGCTTTTTTTTCAATTATTGTAATAGAAAACAAGAAATTACAGGAAATAACAAGGAAAAAGATTATTTTTTATTTCCATTTATGGAGATAGTCCGGCTTGGCCTTTCCCGAAAGGTGAAGCTGAGTTGGTGGTAAGGTAATAATTTCCAGATGCACTGAAAAAGAAAAACTTTTTTTAATATGCTTTGAATAAAAGACAGAAGTAGTTTTCTTTAATTGTAAATTACTGCGAAGTCTTCTATTTAATAAAATAATCAATAATTTAGCTATAGTTGTGTTAACTATAATTGTTTCTTGAAATATCTAAAATTGTAAGGGTCCTAAGTGTGAGATGTAGGCAATAGAATCACGCATTCTTAAGAGCTTTTTTTTATAAATAGGTAAATAAATATAATATTCAAAATCTCACCTAGCAGAACAGCTGTATCCCATATAGACCATTCCAGCAGATGGGTTAGTGTTTTGACAAAATTTAAGGTACGAATCATTCGGTGAGGCGGGGAACGCTTCCGACGTCCGCACAGATTCAGCATAGTATCCCCACGAACGACCATGGCTGCAGGAGGCTGTTGAGGATTTTACATTTATAATAAAATGGGTAAAATTAATTTTATTTGTTAGTGTATGTCGGATGGTTGCCCGATACTCTCGTTCTTTTACCTCCCTTAATATAGACCGAGTCAAATAATCCACCAATCCGCATTGGGCAAGCGGCTGTTTATGATGATGATATTATGATAAGTTATATAATATTACTGTTTTGTAATGTGAGTAAAGTTTGGATGGTATTGCTCGAGTCTTATGTTATTGTAGGTAAAGCGAAAGGATGAAAATCGACTACAAATGGCTTAGATGCGTATGCCAAGAGGAATGTATGGACTGAATAAGTTGAAGAATAGATAAGTCTTCAAACGAAGTTTGAAAGCAGCACTAGAAAATTTGTGTGGTAACCGACTCGCGTAGTACGGAGTATGGATATGTAGTACATGTATGAGTACTTACAGTGGGAAAAATGGACCTACTAAGAGAAGAAAATAGTATGTGTAACATAATGTCACATCTCTGAGAAGTCTGATCGAACGGATACAGATGTACAAATTTAGGGGCGAGAAGTTCAGGGATTACATCAATTTGGAACACTAAAATACTTACTAGCGTATGTCAAGGCAATAGAACACCCAGGCTGGAGAGATCTGCCGTTGTTAGGCCAGAAGTCGGCAGTGCCGGTTGAGACTGGTGCTCCGTAACCACCAGCATCTGTGTGGATAATGTCCACGAAGTCAGCATCAGTCGCTTTGATGTGCAGCGTGAGAGGTCCTTCAGGGTAGTAGTTAGGGAAAGCGGGATCAAGACCGGTTATTCTGTAAAATTAAAATAATTCTACAACTTTGTAGTTGTCGTAAGCAGTTCATTTATAACGTATATTGTGGAGTGAAACAATGTACTTGCATCTTTAGTTTGTAATACGTGTGTAGTGCTTTAAACAGCACAATAAAAATGTCTTATGAAGTTATCTTATTGCAATTAGTAGGTATTACCTTTTTAATGTTTTCTGGCAAGAACTTTTCAGTTCTCTACCTGTGTAACCAAACAACTGAGCTCCCAATGAATGCCCTATGCAATGAAGATTCGCTATTGAAAACCCATTGTTGATGAGGGAATTTAGTTGTACAGCAACAGCTAAACCAACCTAAAACGGGAAAATTAATAATGCAAGTTGAGGAAAATAAGCTAGATGGCAAAAAAGCGAATACTTTAGAGCCGATAGCGCTAAATCAGCTTCTTGCTTCTTACCGTCCTTGAATTTATAGCTGCGTTCGTATAGTAATCACCCTGCGCCATGTTGGACCAGTCTATCACTACGAAGTTAGTGCCAGGTTTGGTTTCTACATAAGCTTTCGCCACGACCTGAAATAAATATATATGTGTGTCATTATGAGCGTCTCCTGGTTACAGTTACCTAACAAACATATCCTGCGATTGAAAGAGTATTGGACTGGCCTCTAAATAGTATACCAGTTCTAGTATTGGACTGGCACCTAAATAGTATACCAGTTCTAGTATTGGACTGGCACCTAAATAGTATACCAGTTCTAGTATTGGACTGGCACCTAAATAGTATATCAAGAAATGACACTGATGTGATTTTTAGTACCTAGCAACGAATTCGCTTCGTGAAGAATAATACTTTCATTTGGTAATATATACAAAAATGAAACCTCCTCTGTTATTTTTCAGTACAAAAATATCTGTCACCTTAACGCTATCAGCTTCGGGATTAGCGAGGTAGCCATGGGCGTACAATACAGTGGGGTTGTTTTGTTGGAATCCAACGACATTAAGAAGTCGGCTGGATTGCGATAGAGGAAATTGCACGAAGCAGTCTGTTGTAGACCTGAAAGATATAATTTTACGTTATTAATTCAACGCGCTTTTTAACACAACTCATTTCTATGTAACACAATCAAGAAAATAAATTCATTGCCAGCACACGCGTTCCTTTCTTCATACAATCCTGAATATTTTCCACTAGTCAAAGTTTAAATATTTATTTAATACAATTCATAAACTCACCCGTTATAAAAACGCAGGTAAACATCTTCTATACGGTTGAATCTAAATGGTGTTGAAGCTGTAAAATTATATATTATAAATAAATTTTATTTCATTTTAAATAGAATTTTAAATTAATTGGAATTAAAATAATTTTATTGTTTCTTTTTAGCTACATTTTACACTAATTAATAATTCTCATAGATATATATAATTTTCTTTAGAAAAGTTGTAGGTAATATACGTTTACTTAATCCTGTTATTAAATCTAAAAAGAACGGATTTATATGAACTCAGACTACGATAATATCTATAATATGTATATTCTTAGGTATAATTATGTTAGATGACTATTATGAAAAATTATATTTTTTATACCTCCATTAACGTATTCTTGGGCGAATGCATTATTGCATAAATATAAGGAGAAAATAAAAATAAGAAATTTCATTTTAGCCTACACAAAAAAGACGACGGGTCTCAAGATTTCTCCAAAACTGAGCGGTTAGTCGGAAGTTGATTTATTATAAATAAAAAGTACACGTCAATCAGACTTTGTTCAGGTGTCCATTCTACACCCCTCTAACATAATTATCTACACTGAAAATTGGAAACAATAATAGGTTACTACAGTTCAGGTATCTTACATTAAAACGAAATCTGTTATTTCGAAAATTAATCTAGAAATTAAACTAAACATGAAACATTAATTTTCTATTTTGTTTTTCTACCATTTTATAAATTTTAATATTTTCCGTAGAGACATGATGAAGGCATGTCAATATAAAAACAGTATAAAAATGAATCCCCGTTTCCATTGGTCACGTCATAATATCTTCAGAACGACTTTACCTATTTCATTATTTTTTTAAGTGTTCTAATATGTACTTTGTAGAAGGTTCTTGCGGTAAGAAAAATTAAGAAAATTGCGCAGAAAATTTGATAATTTCAGAAAACATAACGACTATTTTAACTTCGTATTAAGTTTGACAGTTCGCGCGTCTGATGAATGTGAATTTAGCAGTAGATGTTTTTGTATGAAAAGATCATGAAGATAGAATAAGCTCCTTGGAAAAGATTTACTTAAATTGACAGATGACTGCTACGTTGACTCCAAGGAGCTTATATTGGTTGACTCTTGTCTAAGGGACTCACATCGCGTTTGACAGTTTTCGCGCCGCATATTTAACCGGCTTAAAAAAAGGTGGAGGTTCTTAATTCGACTGTATGTTTTTTAGAGATATTCTCTCTAATCTGTCTCCGCAAATGTCGTTTAACAGCTGTATTCTGTTTGTCCGGTTCAGTAAGTTTTTTGAAAAGTCTTGGGTCATTGCACTTATATATATTTTTTATTTAATAACCAATTTTTGGTAGGTTTTGATAGACTAACACGTGGTATACATGGTTATACAGGAAAACTACAAGAGTCAAAAAGCATTACAATAAACAATCTGTCTTTAAATATGTTTTTTAAATTAATTATTTCGTATTGTATATTCATAGCTAAGGCATGTTGGGAATAAAACTTAGTGACATAATTATGTAATAAAATAATAAATAAAACCAAAGTTAATAAGAAATAAAACATACTGACCCACTAAAAATGGAGCTGGACAGGACACCATGTTGCGCTATAAAAGTAACAAGTGGACCAAGCAAGTCACTTTATAGGACGTCTGTCGGGTTTAGCTACTTTCCTATATATTTTTGTATTAACGACAGTTTTTTTTTTGCTGGAATAATGGTTGGCCGATTGCTGCATAACAGAAACGGTTGTACAAACAAGCACGAATATTTGTAAATTTGTAGGAGTGAATTAAAACCTTGTGCGCCCGAATTTATGTTAAAATTACAAGTTCCAATTTTTTTTTGGAAATATGCACTTCAATATATACTTCTTTGCACCGTCAATCCTACATAATAAAAAATTATAAGGACTATCGCGTTTTAAACAATAAAATGGCTTTTGTTTTCATGTACGAAACCCAGACTGTACAAATAATTTATTTTTTATGAATAATAAATTAACGGAGCCGAACAGGTTTTTATTGTATTGATAAAAACATGTAAGAATTATATTGCTAGGTTCTACTCGCGACTTTTTCTGAGCTCAGGTTATCTCACGGGACATCTCGTTATTATGACCGATTTTTAATGGATTTTGAGCTACCAGTGTTATTTATAGCACATAGGTATTTCACTCCTTTATACAAAACTTTTTCACGCATTTCCTTAAGAAGTCCATGCTGTAGTCATGTAATAGTAATTTGTTTTGTTTTTAAAACTCCTATAACCTAAGCGTAGGTGGAAGGAAATTTCTTCTAAATTCTGTTCGAAGAAAAAAATAAGCAAGTTTTGTTTTAAAATTATTGAATTTATTCAGGTATATCAGTTGTATATGATGGCAGTTGCGTGATGCCGGAAGAGCAGAATGGCATCACCCCATATCCTCCAATGGGTGTTGTAGAAAGCGACTAATGGATCAGCAAAGGGGTATTGATCACCTTATACTCCATCCACCAATCCACATTGGGCAAGCGTGGTCGACTACCTGCCTAAACCTCCTTCGATGACAAGGAGAGGCCTTGTGTCCCAGCAGTGGGTCGAATTATAAAGGCTGTTATGATGATGATGTTACAGTTGTATAACACCACAGCTCACACGCATACATAATATTCTCGATAACCTGGCTAGTAGAATGGCCCACCAAGCCTTTGAGGCTCAGCGTTAATAACATCCTGTTTAAATTTCACCTGGCCGCAAATACCTACGAGCTCTTCTACTATTAGACTCCAACGCCAACATTATTAAAATTTCATCGTCATCTATTGTACTAGGAAACTAGACACACTACTAACTCCAAAAGAACGTAGACGCAACGCAAACAACAAGGCGACTGCCGTGAACCGTAAATATCGTCATATATCGTCACAAATCACGACCCAATGGGAGCAGATTCAGATGACACAGTACTCAACAAACGAAAAATCAATGTCATGAAATAGTGGGAACGCGCCTAGTGTGGATTAATTTTCAATATTCCTTTAGTAAAGTAGCAGGTTGTGAAGGATGAAATATATAAATAAGACACGCCTTTCGTAAATTTCATGGCAACGATTCAGATTTGTAGGAAACATTACTCAATAACATTACGTAAGTGACTTTTAAAATTAAAAATAGATATTGGTTGCAACAAACTGTCCAATTCTTTAGTCATCGAACTATGTAAATGTTAGTTGTAATTTTACTAGATAAAATTGACAGTTTTGAGCAGCCTCATTTGTCTAACGAAGAGCAACGTTATTACCTCCAACTTGCTCTGAACTAAGATTCACATTACAGGATTCATTGTGCGGGTGCCGGGTTGGTGTGGCAGGGGAGGAGGATCAGTCTGAGCATGTGTCTCAAGTATTGATGGTTTCTCTCCGGGCGAGTCACCGGACTTGCGGAGTCTTGCGTCCCTTCGCGTTGCAACTCTCCTCCTCCCCGTTGATTGGTTCTTGAGGTGTTCTTTTATTTTTATAGCATCAGACGTGCCCTAATAATTCAATAAACTCGTTCCATCCTACTACTCATTTCTTTGTTAGGTACCTTGTATAATGATCTATGCTCCGTAGCCCTTCGTGATATGACAGTTTTACTTTTTTTCTAACTTCCGATGCACTCCAATTGCCACAAGTCTGCTCTCACATAAAAATTGGAGCGTTCTTAAACAGGATTGTCATCATCATCATTATCATAACAGTCTTTATTATTCGACCCACTGCTGGGACACAAGGCCTCTCCTTGTCATCGAAAGAGGTTTAGGCAATAGTCCACCATGCTTGCCCAATGCGGATTGGTAGACGGAGTATAAGGTGATCAATACCCCTTTGCTGATCCATTAGTCGCCTTCTACGACACCCATTGGAGAACATGGGGTGATCATATTTTTTTTTTTTTCAGTGCATTTTTCTAGTATTATATTTACGCGTTTGTAAACGCAAAAATAAAAATTATTCCATAACATGGGGTGATCCTATTCTACTCTGCCGGCATCACATGGCTTCCGGTATCCGGTACCCATGACCATATAGTCTGCAAAATAAAGTAGCTTGATAAGGATTAACCAGACCCGAAAACAAACATTCATAGCAAAATTTTTTTATTGTGTGAATGGTGGGATTCATCATAACAGCCTTCTTAATTTAAATTCCCACTGCGGGGACATATAAGGCCTTCCCTTGTCGTTGAAGGAAGTTCAGGCAGTAGTTCACCACGCTTGCCTTATGCGGTTTGGTGCACGGAGTAAAAAGTGATCAATACCCCTTTGCTGATCCATTAGTTGCCTTCTACGATACCCATTGGAGGATATGGGGTGATGCTATTCTACTCTGCTGGCAACGCACAAATGGTGGGATAGTCAAGGAATAATTCACCACGAGTTGTTGAAGTCAAATTTAACGTAGACGCTCAGCAGTTGCAATTAAGGAGTGCAAGAGAAACTCCATGAAAACTGTCCTGCACGTGTCATTCGCAAAAAACGTCTTTATTTTACACGGCAATGCAAGGTGTCTCAAGGAAAAAATCTTGAGCTTGGATCTTGCCCCGACAGACTACTACCTACGTTCTCTGTTCCCTACAATATTGTTTGAATGTAATAAAATCTTCAATTCTGAAGAGCAAGTCAATTACTTCTTCCAGTCCGAACCAGCCACATTTTACGAGGAAGGAATTGATAAACTGCCAGAAAGATAAGAGAATTTTGTAGATAATATACTTATATATTCCTTGTGCAGGTAGTAAATCCTTAAGGCTGAAGAATAATTTTATTTATTTATTTAAACACTTTATTGCACAAAACAAAGTACAAAAGGTAGACTTAATGTTACACAGCTTTCTCTACCACTCTAATTACCAGGCATTCGTTCGTTCGTTGTTGACAATATCGTAGGCTGGAAGAATGGCAGTCGTTGCCGCCCGCCTTCGCCTGTTCGTCCGTATAAAGGTTGTAGCACGCTAATCAGATCTGAAAAGGAACGTAGTAAAAACTACGGCTACTCTTTTTCACGGTTCTAAGTATGCTATGACATGACCTTAAGTCGGATAGGAGCGGCTAAAGGATCTTCTTCCTACTCCTACTACTCTGGCTTCTCTCTCTGGTCAGCCACATCTGGTACCATTCCGTGAGTGACGCTGTTCGAGCTACCAGCTGAATATTGATTCCTGCGGGTGCGCGCTCAGCAGCGAGGCAGGAAACAACTTTCCACGAGTCAGCAGCTACGTGCACCGTTGGCTACTTACACCTATGAGCGACATACAAAAACCTAACGATGTGTACCTACATTAGTATGATGTATTGTATAAACATAATCAAAAGCATCAATACATAAATAGATCTCAACCGTCCGTGTTGGGTCTCGTTACCTCCCCGCTATGCTGTTTCTATCACTGCTATCACCGTCATGCTGTCTGCAATAACTGCTCCCTGGTGCAGCTCCTACCTATGACCATATCCTTGCTGGCCAGACTTATACCCTGGCTCAACATCCGCTCCATGTGATTGTAAATGAATGAAAAAAGTTTATTCAGTGCTTCACTCATAAATTAAACAAACATTACAAGTTTAATTTAACAGAAGAAGAAGCACCAAAAAGGTATCCGCTCAGTATTACGTGGGAACCGACGCCTTACCACCACCGCGACTTGCTTGTACATATACTTTAAACACGCGTTCCAGTTATAGAACATAATACACATTATTACAAAAGAACAATGTTATTAAGTCAACCATAAAAAAATATTGTCTCAAAATGCATGATATTGAAATAAGAATAAATAGATTTGCATACCTATTATATTATTGTGTATGTGCAGCTGAACCTATTTGCAATAATTACGTCAGTACTTAATGTAGAAAGGCATTAACATACGATATGACGGAGAACTTAAATTTTGGATTTAAAAACTTCAGATGTTTTATAATTTTTTTTTATTGTAACAATCACAAATAGAAAGGTTATTCTAGCCTTGTACCTTCTGAGATACCCAATACCTTCTTATCATTGTACAAAACTAGTTAATTCAGGACTATTTGCGTTACTGCGACCAAGATCTAATGCGTCTGCTATTGAGACCTTTACACGCACTCCTTTTAGCTGGGCACTGATAAAATATTCACAGCTTAGATTGTTTCGATGTCATCTGAGTCGAAAATGTGTCAATGTCGGTTATTTTTGTGATTGGGAGGCTCTTAAAAGCACAGGAAATACATTAGTGTTTAATGCTTCTGTCCGCAGAATCTGTAATCTGTTCAGCTTGCAGTTATCAGCCTATTACGAGCAGGTTGCCCCAATTGGGCTTCAGTTCCTCGGTGCTCTCACGAGAGTTTGAGTTCGTGAACCCAGGCCTTCTTGGAGGAAGTAGGTTTTTAGGAATTGCATAGCTAATATTCAAGAGAAAAAAAGAAGAAAAACCTAGTAACAAAAAACTAAATCTACGATGATATTGTCGCTACTCTGAGAAGCTGAGACGGGTTAAGTGTACGTAGTGGGAGAATGTGGATAACCACACACATCCACTACATACACTTAAGTAAGAGAGGGTATGTGTCAGGATGTAAAGATGTGAAAATATTCTTGTTTTTTTTTTTGTTTTTTCTACTGTAAGTTTCGTTATGTTAAATAATTGAAATACAAAAAATATATAAATTTTATTTCATGGATATAAATATAATTGAGCCACAAAAACATTCTTATTCTTAACAACTAATTTCAAAATTAAATCTATAAGGGATGACTATTTATCATCCATCTACCATGCTTCCAATTTTATTTTAGAGGCACCGTAATAGTAATGTTCTTTTTCTCTGTGTTTATCTGTAATCAGTCATCAACTTTAAGCAGATTTTTCTATCGTGTATAAAGATACTCCTCAACAGGAGATTCCTCTTCCCTCACGATCAGTCACCAAGTTCCTGCATGTCATGGCGTTTCAATCGTTTAGTGTATTTGACAGTTGCTAACGCTGTAGCTAAGTCATTCTGGTGCTTTTCCAGTCATGTTTTATATTTTTTTTCCTGTTAATTTTAACTCCTCCTTGATCTTATGCTTAGAGGTTCATGTAGCTCTATGTTAGTGATGAACCATGGTGCATGTGAAATAGTTCTTATACCATTTTGTAGCCTTTGTATTATTTTGCTCGTGCTTTGTATATTGCAATGTAACCTGATTCTAGGAGTTGTTAAATATTGTATAAAAAGACCTGCGAATAGTTTTATGGGGAATAAAAATCGATGAAGTTAGGTGCGATAAAGTGATGGGTTCCCGCTGTTAACACTATTGTTATGGCTATAGACTTTGTTAATTGTGGCAGCTATCCAAGCGGATTTAAAATAATCTTTACCAACAAGCAAACTTGTACCTCGGTACCTCATGACCACAGATTTAATAATACAAGGAGATAGGCCAAGCCGGCGTTTAACTTGTGACAAGTGTATGCCCAGTGGGCATACATTTCCGCCACTTCGCCTTCCGATAAAGTCAAGTTAATACGTAACTCAGCCATTTGACCGATCTACCTAATATAGTTGGCTAAACCGCGTGAAGCGGTGCTTTGGCTTAATTTATAATCTACTATTTAATTTTTTTTTATGAATTAAGGAAACATAACTAAATATAAATAAAGTCAAATTACGATTAATAAATTTTAAAATTTGAATGTAATTAAATAAATGTAGCACTTTAGCATGATCGTTCAATCGATGGCTATAAAAGTATAACAGATTACTTGCTGACAAAATTTTGAATAGAAAATACAAAAAACGAGAATAAAAAAGAGATTGTTTACATTAAATATCGGTTCAATTTGGGTTTATGGTGAAAGTCCAGCCATGCCTTTGCCATAAGGTGACGCAGAGTTAGTGGTAAGGTAATAGCTTCCCGTTGCACTGAAAAGAAAAAAAGAATCGTCAGTGAGATTTAATATATGACATTACGTAAGCTGGACGTAACGGTAAACATAATTCTCTAACAGTCCACCAGTAACGTGAAGATGCTGAAAAAAATATATAAAAATTATGAATATATATCTAATCTACTCTTATCTACTTATATTGCTCTGAATTATATTGGACATTGGGTTCGGAATTGGGTTTGGTCGCCCCACCCAAAGGTTTTAAATTTGCTTTTGCTTTAATACCGACTTTCTGAGTATCAGAAATAGAAATGCATTTCAGTACTGACCTTGAAGGACAACTGTACCCCATTAGTACCATACCGTTTGCAGGGTTAGAGTTTAATTTGAATTGAACGTAGGAGTAATTAGGCGATGCAGGAAATACACCAGGTGTTCGTACTGATTCAGCATAGTACATCCACGCCCGACCGTGACTGCATGAACCTGTAATTATATATTTTTATGTAGGAAAGCCTCCTAATGCACTATTTGACGTAAGTACTACTGCAGCTATCAAGACATTTACTACGAAGTAAGGTTCCGAATAAAGGCTGCAGCACACTTAACAGTTCGGAACCACGGCCCCCTTTTTTAACCAATGAAAAACAGGTAGATGCGCCGTAGTGCATCGTAGCGGTCCGTAGCGGTCTCTTTTCATAGCGGTCCCTATCGGTCTCTTTTCATACCGGTCATTAGCGTTCTGTTTTCATAGCGGGCCGTAGTCGTTTCGTAGCCGCCAGCAGTTCCGTAGCGTTCATAGTAAAAAAGGCGTTCTCTTTTCGAGCTGATAAGTGTGCTACGACCTTAAAGATCCGACAACGAGGATAGCTGTTACCCTCTAAACCAGCCATACTCAACCTTTTCCCTTGGGCAGATATTCACTGCTGCTCCACTTAGCAGGCAGCAATAATCTAGCCCACACTGTACTTTTAACATAACAATTACAATAAACTACAATAAAACGCTACGCGGCATATTCTCGGCCCATCTACCGCAGTGTGTCAAGACGAAAGTCTTTAATTTGTGTGTGTTGCCAGTGATGACCTATGGAACCGAAACGTGGCCGCTTATAATCTCGCTCACAATCCCAAAAGGAACAGAGCTTCAGGTAACATTCGGTAACACGCAAAGTTACATCTGGCAATAGGGACCATACAGTACCTCCCCAAATTAGTAACAGGTTACTAGTCTGTCGCTTACACAGACCGTGTGACTCTTCACACGTAACTGTCAAATTACTAGGGTCTCGTTCTCGACTACCACCCAAAGCATAGTTATAATACAAGAATATTATTAAAAATATCTGTGGTTATATTAACACATTTATCTTAAGGCACTATAAATTTTAAGTACCTTTCTAGAAGCCTATTTTGTATTTGTGTGTAGGCCCGTATTACAGAATGACACTCAGAAGTCAGTCTTGTCTTGAGGATCATTTGTCATTTTCTATCAAGCACAAAGTGATAGAGACGTAGGATACTCAAGTCGACGTCGTATTTTGAGTCTCATTCTATAATACGTGCCTAAGTTTAAGTGTTTTAAGTGTCTAGTTTTTACAGTGTTTTCTTAAAGTCGCCATTCGTAAGTCGGTATAATTACTGGGCATGGAGGGCATATCATCTTAGTCCCCAGGATGGCAAACGCACTTGCGGTGTTAAGTGATTTACACTTAATATTACAAGTGTCTATAGGCGGCGGTGACCACTTAACATCAGGTGGGCCGTAAGCTTGTTTGCCATCTCATCACATAAAAAAAAAAAAATTCACGAGCGAGCTAGAGCGATCCATCGATCCATTCCAGGCACGCTGTCGATCCAAATTCGTCAAGATGAAATTCCTACCGCGCCAAGCGGCGCACTCGTGAATGCGGAATACTAACGGGCCGGTCGGTCTGAGCCGTCGCGCCATACGTTTTGCTCGTTCGTGAATGGTGTTAATCGCCAAAGACGCCATTTTGTTTTTAGATTGATTAGATTTTTTTTTAACACTAGACAAATCGCTATGGCAGGCTCATCTTCTGAATCAAATTCCATTATGAACACGTCCAAATGGAACGGCTCGCTGGCGCGTTTGTGAATGCCATGGAATTTAGCTCGGCGCGACGTCAAGTATCGAACCAATGGCGCGAAGGCCATATGGCTCGCTCGTGAATGGCGACCTTTATATTCTTTCAGAGGTCCTTTTATTACCTATCATCTTTTGTTTACCACAGTAAAAATGTAGTGACGTAATCTGCGTCTCATTTCTTGGACCCTATACTTATGGTGTTAGGAACCCAATACACTATGGACACCTTAATGTAACATCACAACACGTGTTATTACAACAAGAACTCGAATGAAAACTCTGTATTCTTAGAAAGCTCTAAATACATACTGTCAGCTGTCAGGGGAACGGCCAGTGGACATCCAGGTTGAATGGAATTTCCACCGTTCGGCCAGAAGTCAGCTGTGCCGGTGGCCACAGGCGCACCATATTCTCCAGCATCAGTGTGAATGATGTCCACAAACTCTGCGTCTGACGCCCGAATGTGTCGCGTCAAGATACCATCTGGATAGAAGCTTGGAAAAGCGGGGTCTAGGCCGGTAACCCTGAAAGTTCATATTTAAAGACTGCATTAGTGATCTCTACCACGAGGCAAAAGTGTTCCTATAACTTATCATAAAATATTAGACATGATAATTTTCCAGTCAAATGTTATATTTAAGATAGTTGAAAGTGAGTTTCACTGTAAAAAAGAAAAAAAGTTTCGGTAACAATGGCTTAATGTCTTTCAACGGCATTATAAACTGTGTTGGTGTTGATTGTATACAATCTGACATACATTAAGGCTTAGGGCCAGTTTCAGAAATTCTGATTAAGAGATATAATGGCAGTTGAGTGGTTGATTTGAATAGATTATCTGTCAAAGTAATGCTAATGGGAACTTATCTGGAACCTGTGAAACTGGCCCTTAGAATAGAAAAGTCTGACTGTAAGTTAAACTATAATAATGATCTTAAAATCTACAATTAAACTTAGATTTTTTGTTGAACGTGTGTAAAAAAATGACGCAGTTTATCTGGAAAATATTGGCTGATTTTTGTACGTACGCCTAAGTATTAAATTATAATGGTCAAGTGTATTTATAAATTTATTTATTTTGAAAATAAAATAGTAATTACGGATACCTACCTTTTTATAGTCTGTTGGTAAGTATTCTTTAGTGTTCTGGCAATGTAACCAGATATCTGGGCTCCAAGTGAATGTCCAATCAAATGGATGTTACTCAACGGAAGGCCGTTCGTTATGAGTATGTTGATTTGTGCAGCAGCTGTTAAACCTACCTTAAAAATAAAAATGAAGCAATTAGTGGTTGTTAATTTATTTTAATTCACAAATATCAAAGTTTGTACTACATTTGATGAAAGTTTAAATGGAGGAATAATTAAGAACGAACTAGTACTATAAAGCAATAAATTTTGAAGTAGAGAGTTCACGCAGAACATGATTTAATAAAAACAAATCGAAAACTATTTTTACCATTAAAATATTTATAACATTTTGAATTATGAAGTGCAGACAAAGAAAATTTAGTTGAAAAATTTACTGTTTTAGTGTTTGGCACCGCATCGGTGAAGTAATCGCCCTGAGCCATGTTAGACCAGTCTATGGCCACGAAGTTGGTGTCAGGTTTAGTGTCTCGGTAAGAGCTCGCTACAGCCTGAAAAAAGTAGTAGATGAATTTTATTATTAATCTTAATGGCTTCGCATTAAGCGTTTAGCCAATATCGAGTGAAAATGGTTATTCTTCACTAAAATTGTACGGTAGATTGAATTAACAATGGAGTCTCTCAACACGTGTTTTTACAACAAAAACTCGGGAGAAATTCCATGTATTTTAACATGTGTCAACTCGCGTAAATCAGGTCGCGTTATCAAACCCGTTTTATGACATGATATCGTGCCGTCCGAGTAATAAGTGGTTTAAGAGAAGAGAGCACTGCACCGCACTATACATATAAACATACTAGCTGTCCTGGCCACGCGTTGTTGTGGTAATTTCATACTACTGACCTATAACATTGTATCTGCAGTAAAAACAAATTAGACTACTAATCAACATAAAAACTATCCTATCTCTCAAGTTGGTTCAAACCGCATGCGGTGTACACATTTGATTAAAATCGGTTAAGTAGTTTAAGAGTCTATGGCGGACAAACAACGTGACACGTAATTTATACATATTAAGATATTTAATCACGCTCAAAATCCCAAAAAGGGTTGAGCAGAGCTTTAGGTAACATTTGGTTACACATAAAGCCATATCTGGGAGTATGGGCCATACAGTGGTCAAAATAGTGACAGGATGTCAGCCTGTCGCGATACTATCTTATGTATTGTTGCTTTTACTGTCTGTAAATAAATGTTTTTGGCGTTCCACAACACAAAGTTAAATAGAGTATAGAAAAAGAGCTTCCAGACCCCGAATACGGATTATCAGAACACATCAAAACAGCCTGAATGCTTTGCTTACTCTCCATTTGGACCACAGGTGCCCTTTATTTCAACGATGGTACTTTAATAAGACGAGGACCTTGTACTCATTTCTTTTATGGGATTTCAGGGCATTGCAGGCATTTTTTGTGAGGTTCGTTATCATCATCATAACAGCCTTTGTAATTCGTCCCACTGCTGGGACACAAGGCCTCTCCTTGTCATTTTAGGCGGTAGTCTACCACGCTTGCCCAATGCGGATTGGTGGACAGAGTATAAGGTGATCAATTCCCCTTGGCTGATCCATTAGTCGCCTTCTACGACACCCGTTGGGGATATGGGGTGATCCTATTCTACTCTGCCGGCATCACATCGCACACATTTTGTGAGGTTATTTGGAACTAATCACGAGTAAGTTTAAGCTTTTCCACCTCCATCTAGCACATCTTTCTAAGTAGTTGCGACCACCAGCTTACCGTGCCTTCCGGAGACCGGTGGAAGCCTTTTACCAGCATTAAGATGTCTGTAGAACGAATATTTAAATAGGCTGATGTTAAACTTAAATTATAAACAATAGAGCCACTGTTAACTCGTTTATAGTAAGTAATTGATCACCAAAAATATATAGTATATATTAGTAATAATAATAGTCATAAGTAATGTAATAGTCACTGTGAGAGAGTGTGTGAGTTTGTACGTTAACTTAGACTTTTTTAAGACTATGGTTTTCTGGCTTTATTTTGGTCGCAGTTCGAATCTAACCTAACCGAATACGATTTGGTGATTATTTACTAAAATTGGTTTTTGAATACATTTTCTTGTGCTTAGAATTTTTATAGTAATAGGTGGTCAAAGTATTACCTTCCTTTTAAATATCATTAATTCTAAATTCGGATCAATCTTGTATAAATCACACGTACCTGGACGCTATCACTATTAGCACTCGAAAGGTATCCGTGAGAGTAGAATACTGTAGGGTTGTTTTGTTGAAATCCCACAATACCGAAAAGGAGAGAGGCTTGAGAAAGGGGAAACTGTGCAAAGTAGTCTATTGTGGACCTAAAAAACAATTACATATTACGAGAAACATTGTTACTGAATAATAATTCAACGTTTTAAAAATTAGTCAGTTGAAAAATACACGTTTGGTTTTCTAAAATTAACGTTTCTGGTGATTAATAATATGTGTTAGACCTTAGAATACAGAATAAACTGATTGTTCAATAAACATTTTGGTTACATGGGAATGACAAATATTACATGATATACTGATACTAAAAGACAAGACAAATGCTCGAAAAGTTTCCTGAGATATTGAATTTGAGTCTTTGAGCATTTTTACCGTAATAATAAACGCACTTACCCATTATAAAAACGTAAGTATACATCATTTATATCATCGATTCTAGTTGGCGTTGGATCTGTAAAATAAAATTTTTTAACGGTTGTAAATCTTGGTATAAATATTTTTAACTTCTATTGTTATTACGATTTAAGTTTATTATAAATTTTCTTTTAATTATTCGCTTGAAAAAAATTAAAAAAGGACTACTGTATCTTGTTTTAATTTAAGGAAACATCCAGTTATAGTACCAGTAAAGTTTCCACTGATAGATTTGTTCAAAAATCTGTAATTAATGTGTAAATATTTAAACATACAAAATTTCCGACAAAATTTTGGACATTTTTATCCAATATTAATATGATTTATTAAATTACCTACTTAAATTGAAACATAATTAGCAGCATTAAAATATTACCATTATTTACATATACTTGTGCAAAAACACTGTGTAAAGAAATTAGGAAAATGAAAAAGGGAATTATTTTTCTCATTTTTACAGCGCACCACTGGTAATTAACGATGAGCTTAAAGATTTCTTCAGGACTGAGTACTTGATTAAAGGTCTGCTTGTTGAGAGTGAGAAAGTGCATACTTACGTCAGTCACACTTTGTTCAGGTGCCATTCTTCATTATCTTTCACGCCTCTATTATGATCACGCTTCCGCGATCGAGTATGTAATTAAAATTTATTATTGATAAGTCTAAAAATAACTTTTTAAAGTATTGATAAGAAAACCATACAACCATGCTCACACCAAATTATTTATCCGATATTACGTATCATTAAGAATTTGTGTTATGGACACTAGGTATGGAAAAATATGTCATATCCGTTAGTCCTGATACGTTATCTAGAAGATCACTCACTGATCAACGATCGATCGAGAACGGATTTAGGCCGAAACAATCAACGGGTGACCTTCTAGCGTATATGACGCATGTATGGGGTGAAGCTATGGACAAGTGTGGTGAGTTTGTGGCTGACAGCCAGTGACGCCTTGACATCACCAAAGCGACAGGGGTCTGGCACAAAAGCCTTCTCTCCAAGCGTCCGACGTATGGCCTGCTGTTCAGCTCTGTACCTGGGTGGCCGGCTTCCTGCATGAGCGAAGATTCCTGTCCTCTCTGACGGATGCAGTTCGCGGTTCATGTCAGTGAATGTCGGTGTTCCCGGGATCCGTTTTATCCCCTTATACACTGTTTCTTCTGCATATCAATGAACATAATCCAATGCATTTGAGTTATTCTCCAAAATACAGAAATCACAAAGGTGGCGCAGTGCCTTGACACGCCACTTGCATTTCTGTGAAATAGACTGCGAGATTAAGATGGGTTAAAAACCAGCCAGAAACTCTCATTGGACATTGGTCCAATGAGAGTTTCTGGCTGGTTTTATAATATATATATATATATAAATTTAAGTATATAGATACTTACTCGTATCAGGTAGGACCGTGTCCGGGACGAAACACATCCACAGAAGAAGACGATTGTCCATTTGTTATATCTACGGAGATCGCGTGACCGCCGCTGGCCAGTACGGTATGTGCTCACGTTCTGCGCATGACCATATTATATATTGTACTTAAACCTATTTTCCGATGGAAAGTCCTTTTAAGAACCGTACCGCTCTGTGGGCTAGAAAGTGCGGCGTGTGTGGGGCTCTCCCGGGTGTTCCCTGGAATACTCACTAAAAACCATCGGTTTGTGACAGCCCTTTAGGTTTCGGCAACGACGCACAGTGTACGCCTCGTCTCTGAAAAGATATGTATAACTCCGGGCTGATATGTAAAAGACCTAAAGCTTTGTTCACACCTGCGCACGTACACGAACCTTACGATTCACATTAGGGTGTCCCAAAAAAATCAAAGTAGTTATTTTTTAACGCATACCCTCTCATTTTTTTTTCAATAATGACAAAACAATTATAAATAAAATTTCATTGACATAGGACCACGGGAACCCGTGCCGACTTGCATCGAAACATGTTAGTACTTATCTATTAAGACGCCAGTGAGTCGCATACTGTAACGTTTTTTTTTGTTAGTAAATGCAATTGTTTCTCATTCAATCAAGAGGTCGTTAGTATCACGCAGTTCTCGAATGAGTATTCTTGTAATAGGAGTCGTATAACATAAAAATATCGGGTTCTAAACTGCCCTTTAATGGACAAGTTCTGGAAGGTTTGTTCTACAATATCCGCGGTAAGTGAATTCAACAGTCAATGAAAGTGCAAATCTTACAATAGAATAATACCCTCGCAGTGTATTATTCTAATGGTATAAAACGCATGAACATACTAAATCTTCGCCTAATTATGTGAAGAAACATGTAAATTTATAACAAGTTTGGAGGGAGTAGCAAAAAATGCTCATAAAACACAAGATTTTTGTCGTATCGTATGTCTCTGTGCCACCTCCTTTGACATTATCTTATAAACCATTACAAAACGACTGATCACAGATTTAGAACATTTACCAGAACCGCTACGGAGTAGGTACTCAACCTGAAACCAGATAAAAAAACGTCCATGCGAAAAGACTATATTACTCTAAAGTTAGTCGCTGCGACTACTAAAAGACAGGTGCCAGTTTAGTATGAGACGACTCGGTAATTATTCTTGAAGCTAGTTTTGAAGCGCTTGGATAAAATATTATTAAGTTTCCAATAAGTAAGGCTACGATTCCAAGAATTTGAAAGGAAAAACGGAAGAATCCTGCGAAAGTCATATAAGTTCATTTTCAAAACGAGGTACCCGATGTTGTGAGTCTTCACTAGAACGGCAAACTGTTGCCTGCTTCTGATCCTCAAAAATCAAAAGAAGAATGTCTTCCAATTTTCAATTGTAATATCTTATGGGAATAAAGAACAAATTATTGCTGTGCTATGAATGGAAAGCTCTTCAGGAAGAATGCTGTATGAATATGATTGTAGACTGAAATCCAGATCTAGAAGATAAATTACAAATTCTGTGTTGTGATAACCTTCAGGTTCAAATACGGATTGTTTCATTGATAACTGTGACATAATTTAGTGATTTTTTTCACAGGGAAAAAATTACGACTGCATTGCTGTAAACAGCAAGTCTCTGTTTGATCGTCTAAAAACTATGCCACTTTTCTTAACAAATGTCCTCTGAGTGGCCAAATAATGCTTATTTTCAAAAAGCTAGAAAGAAGACGTTGTCTCTGAGGGTAGTGAACAATACAGCTGAAAGAGTTGTTAAGATAATGCAAGATTTCCATCACAGTCGAGAAGGAACAAATACAAGTTTTTCCACCATGTGTTTACGAATACCGGAAGATTTTTCTGACTGTAAAAAATAATCTTTGAAGAGAAAATTTAATAAATGAACCCTTTTAAGTATAAAAAACTAGAAAATAGATTTTTTGGGTAGTTTTGAGTTTTATTTATCCAACTAATATCAAGGTTTTAAATATTTTCCTATTAAACTCCATACAATTTTTTTATCATATGTTTGACGTCAAGTCGGCACGGGTTGCCGGTGTTCAATCACAATGATATTTATTATATGAGCTATTGGGATCAAATGGAAAAAAATAAGGGGGTATGCGTGTTTGAATTCACGAAAAAAAAATTTCCCCTTATATCTTGGGACACCCTAATTCACATGCCTCTTAATCTTGAAAACACACCTTTGGACAAGGTCGCAGACGGTTCGCAGGCAAGTAATAGTCTCCACAATGAACACGACCGGTGCGAATGTTCGCCGATTCTGTTAACCGCTCCCTGTCTTCCGCTCAGAACTTCGATTGGTAGGAGGAGCGGGTATATTTTTTCCCATGCCTCCGATTGAATTATCACATACAGTTTATTGAGCCCAAAGTACAGTCAAGATCATACTGTATTTTTGACCGATTGTCCACGTCGATATTAACGATGTCGTACAGTCAATAAAAGATAAAAAAACTTTAATTCTTCACTTTTTCTAAATAATGTCCTAGTGCTTAACAGCATTTGACTATTTATTAAAATTCATCTCTCTCATTAAGTTGTCGATGGGCATAATTGATCATTATAGGAATATGTCTGTCCTTTTCTCTCTTTAAGATCAAAATAGTCGATTTCTGTCGATTATAAGTTTACTATTTTTTGTTTATCGATAGTTCCGTCCGCCGATAGTTTATGTCTTCGAACTTATGATTTGATATGGTTGAGATGAGACCTATGACTATCGAGTTACAGGACATCTATTGTCTCTTTATTTATAAAACAAATTACGTGATGATAATGATGCCATGATGACCGCTTATTGATATCAATTACACTTTCATTTGAACATAACTTTAGTTGAGTGATCGTCGAATTGAAAGTGTCCTTAATTATCCTTAAATTTATTGCTTTTACATAAAATTTGAGAATAACAATGAGTCCAGGGATCGGATTGTGAGTGTTAAATTATTCATTGACTGTTTGTAATTATTGATGTGTGATAATAATTAAGGTAAGCGTACCTATGAAGAAAAATTCAGGACTGAATTGAGCATATTATATAAGCACATATACAGTTCCTCAATAACATCAAGATTAAGACCCCATTACAGTAATTCTGTTATTTTTTTACGGAAAAATATAAAGTGTTTTGATGAAGACCTTTGCAAATGAGGCCTAATCGTGCCAAGAAATAACGCTTAAATTAAAGTATAATAACAAAAGGCAAAAGTAATTGAAATTAGAAAGGAATTGATTGAATGTTTTTTATAAAAAAAAGTTTTAAATAAAAAGGGGCAAATTTGCTAAAAGTACATTAAGTTGGTAATGGGAACAGGTTGTGTGTGCTGTAGTAGATATACAGCGGAGGAAGGGTCAAATACTTTCATAAGACGAAATAACTACCGATTTGGATTAAGAGAGGTAGTAAGAGTAGAGAGTAAAACAAACTATAAGGGTGACCACAACCAACATGTTACTTTGTTTATGAAATCGAGATCAGAATAGGCAACACGTCAAGCTATGTTTTCCCCAATTACTTGTATTATGTGATAAATAATTTCTGAACGTCCAATTTCTAAGAATCAGAAGCGAGATGTATGAAAAAGTTAAACAATTTCGCATAAGAGTTTTAATATCGTTAGCTAGCGGCTCGGATTTGATTCAATTTTAAAATATTTATGCAAGTATTGAAAAATTTCCTGTAGTATCTACTTAATATTTATTTTTTTTGAATTGCAGACTTATATTAGGAGCATTCTCTTTCTCTCTTTTCTGGACAGTGAAATTCATTCACGAAATACATCAGAAAGAAAATTCGAGGAATAACATTATACACAATAACACTATGCAGTTGGTTGGACCTACTAACTCATCGATGGATATTATTTTTGGAGAGTACTTCGCGCCGAAGTTGAAGTGAGAAAAATATATACAATTTAGATTTTTTTATAACGTTCCAGTGAATATTGCGCGTCAAGATTATTTAAACTATGCAACTGAAAACTATGACCTGCATATTTATCAGCATTTTAGAATATTGGAAGTCAGTGAGGCCATCATCATTTTAAGTAAGTACTTGCTAGCAATCGAGGATTGGGCTAAATTATTTGGTCTTATTATTAATGCTACTAAATCCAAAGCCATGATTATTGGTAGTCCTAGATTGAGAAGTTGGTTGAACTGGAAACTGGTCGCTTTAATAACCTACAGTGGAACTAATTATACTATTGAGATTACTTACGCTGAGAAGGCTAAAAATCTAGGCCTCATCACGGACTGTCATATGTCATGGTCAGCGCATATTGGGCAGATAAGTATGCACTATTCGTTTCATTCTCTCAAACGACTTCAATATTTTCTCATTTTCATGACCAAAATTATACTTGCGCAAACTAAGGAGAGTTTGCGCAAGCATAATTTTGGTCATCCCTCCCTATTCTTGACTACGCCGACGTTTGCTATCTGGATGTTACAGAGGAGCTACTCAACAGACTGGAACTTTTGCAAAATTTTGCGATTCGCTTTGTCTTTGGTCTTAGGAATTTGGATCATGTCTCTAAATATCGCGAACAGTTGCAATGGTTGCCTACCCGTGATGTGCACACTGCGCATCCTTACTTTGTTGAATAAAATCCTTAAGATCCTAATTTTCCTACTTATCTACGGTGTCGTTTCCATCTGCTACCTGCACCCTCCCGATCTCAACGTCCCTGTATGACTAGGATGCTTCAGCTGCCTAGAAGTAACACTAACTACTTTTTCCATTACTATTCTGTTTGTGCTACTTTATTGTCTAAATGTGTCTTGTTTCATGTTGCAATGTTAAATAATGTGAACGTGTTAGGGTGAGTCCAGGCCACAGATTTCCTTTGTGGCTGTGCTTAACTTTCAACGCTTCGCAGTCCTTAAGACGCGCGTAATGAATGGTGTATATTACGGCATGCTCAACTAGAACCATGTTATGTAGTACGGCCACTGATCGCGACACTCGGTTTTCCTATGAACTCGGCAATTCGACCGATCTCCTTAGATTGATATATCTGTGGTCCAGGCTATAGAACAAAACATGTAATAAACATAGTTATATAACATGTTTTACTGGTGTGGACTATATTGTCTATATGTGTCTTGTATATAGGTTGCAATGTTATACAGCAATGTTAAATAATATGGACGGGTTAAGGTGAGTCCAGACTATATAACAAAACATGTTATAAAACAAAGTTTAATAACATGTTTTATTGCTGTGGTCGATATTGTCTGTATGTTTCTTGTCTTACGTTGCAAGCTTATACTGCAAGGTTAAATATTGTGGACGATACAACTTACTCAATCTGGACTAACTTTAATGTTATCTACTCTTTTGTTTTTACCATATTTTTACTGTCACGATTATGAAATAAAAGATTATGATGAGTGGTGACAACTTTTATTGTAACATAATTTAGTACACAACGTCCATTTAACAAAAATACAGAATTCTGCATAACAGTTTATAATTAATTTGTAACAACTACTTTTAAAATAGTTTAATCAATGAATTGTCTTGAAATAAGAGACCAAGTAAACATTATTAAGCGCTAATGTAAATTTTTAATGCAGTCCAGCCATTCCCTTCCCATAAGGTGACGCCGAGTTAGTTGTGAGGTAAAAGTTTCCAGATGCGCTGTAAAAGAGATTTTATATTAAAAATTGAAAATGTTCTTATTCTTCTTTTGCCTATTTTTTTTGGGATTGGTAAAACACTGTAACCGGACTATGGAATTATTATAATACGACACTCGATTGCAATAGAAATCGACTATCAACAACATTTTGAAATGACAGCCGTAGTTCCATTTTTAGTCATTTCACATCGCTTAGGAACACAACAAGATTTTGTGTACAAACTTCAAAGGAATTTAATTAAAATCGGTTACAAGGAAAAATTCTCAAACTCCTCTTCTTGTTATAGTCGGTTAAAATGTAGCCTATGTTATCCAAATCATAGTAACTGATTGATTGACACCTCATTTATCAAAATCAGATGAATAGTTTAGGCGTTAGGGTGGAACATACTTAAAGATTTACGTAAACCTTTACCCTTCCTTTTGGTGAAAAAGAGGCGTTCCCTTAATGTGATAGGTGTGTTACGACCTTTAGTCGATACCTTAGTGCTATGGTCTGCACAGGGGTTCAGAAATTCCCGCAGTCGCTTTGATAAGAAGGGAAGGTTCTTATTCGTTACCGGAAACTATATACTAGGTGGTAGGCATATACAACATGGGGGCTAAAGCCCAAAGTAATGCACTGGCTATACACTATGTTAATCAAACCGATTGTAGCATATGGTAGTATAGCATGGTGGCCCAGAACCAAATTATCTACATGTCAAAGTGACTTGGCAAAACTTCAGAGAATGGCGTGCTAGGCCATTACTGGAACATTCCGGACAATGAACACCAACGGCACCCATAGAAAATATTCTTGGATTAACATCGCTGCACATAGTCATCGAATCACAAGCAAGAGACACTCTCCATAGGTTACAGGTATTTGGAACATGGAAGGATTCACAGCTGAAGACACGACATACCAAATTCGGAAAGGTTCTAGAGATATCGTCACAGCGACAGTAGAATATGAATTACTAGCTTCTGGCCGCGAATTTGTCTGCGCAGAATTAGTATAAATTATAGCCTTGATGTTTGAGCTTTATTATTATAAAGTTAAATTAAAATAAATTCAGTAGTTTTGCGTGAAAAAGTAACAAACATCTATACACACTTTCGCATAGGATTTGAAGATTTTTATGTGATGTCTCATTATTTAGATAGCATATACCATTTATAAGGTCTTTACTAATTTGAGGTAAGGCTGAAACAGATTGAAAAGAAAAAAACGTTTGGCTTATAAATACGGATGAATGATTTAATAAAATTACTTACGTATTTGGACAGCTATACCCCATGTAAACCATGCCGTTTTCAGGGTGGTTATTGAGCTTAAACATAATCCATGAGGACGCAGGCGAGGCAGGGAACGCGATGGTATTACGCACTGATTCTGCATAAAATTTCCATGATCGCCCATGACTGCAGAAACCTTAGAAAAAAATACTTATATTTCAGATACTTAGAATTTAAAAACCTCAAAATTTAAAAGTTTTTTATTTAAAGGGACTGTTTAAGTATGTCGAAAACCCGACTTAGGAAAGAAAGTTCCTTTTAGCCTTCATCGTCCTGATGTTAATTGATCATAAGGCCGACGGTGGATGGAAGCGAGCATCACATAGAACCTTCAATCACTGACAGACTGGCTATGTTATTTAGTGATAACAGCATAATTGCGTTCTGAGACCTAGTGCTCCCAAAACACAATCACGCTGTTATCACTATTGTATAGGCGGCAGATGTTTATAAGATTGATGGCCAGGCGAACTTTAGAGCCCTTTCACACGAGCGATTTTAATCGGTGATTCCTCGGCGGAGCGAGATCGCATCTGGTAAGCGGCGGCTTGTGGCGTGCACGCAACGATATCGCCACGAATAATTAACCGCTGCGATAACGTCCCGCGAACTCGCGCTTGGTATTCGGTACCGTCGGTAACGACTTTCGTCATTTACAAAATGGACTCAGACGAGTCAAGTCTAGTGCAATTATAATATCGCACATATATTTACGTGTAATCTAAGGAACGCTAACCAGAAGACTACAAAACGGTGTCAGAATGAGGGTAGATTGCTACTAACAAATTATTGTGCGAAGTCTGCAGGTACTCGCCGCCAGCACGCGGCGACTCGCTTCGAGCACGCGGCGTATTCGCGGCGGTTAATAACTCACGGCGATCGATATCGTTGCGTGCACGCCGCGAACTGCTACGTGCTCGCTGCAATCTTGCTCCACCGAGGAATCGCCGATTAAAATCGCTCGTGCGAAAACACTCAAACAAGCCCTTGCACCAAACATGAGGAGCGACAATTTTGCCATGACGTGAATTCAATAAACGATACAAGCTCACGAAGGCGGTAAAGATGCAAACGCCCAGCTTGATAACAAGTGGTTACTGTAGCTTATAGGTCCTTGTAACACCAAGGTGTTAATCCATTCCATCTCTAACCCCATCACCAACAAAACCCCGGGAACCTATTTGAGAATACTCAAATAGAAACACAAGACTTCGAAAAGGTAGTGTTCTGTTTACTGCAGTCTTCTAAAACACTTTAAACTAGGCGGTAACACTTCTCCAGTATGAACACTCCAATTTTAAGTGGTTAATGTGATGTATAGTACCACGAACAGACTTGTAGTACACGATCACTGCTAACGCTTAAATCATATAACCTCTAATTTTCTGCGACTGATATGAATGTATTGCTTGATTTTTATTTATAAAAAAAATGCCGAGTTTAAATGATTTTGAAATGATAATATATTAACTCACTGCCATTTGTCAGAGGTATCTCCAGGGTACATCCTGGTTGTATAGCTGTCCCTTTGTTTGGCCAGAAGTCAGCGGTACCCGTAGAGACAGGTGCTCCATAACCACCAGCGTCAGTGTGTATCACGTCCACGAACGCAGCATCGGACGCTTTTAAGCGGTACGTGACAAACGGCACCTCGGGGTAGAAGAGAGGGAAGGCTGGGTCGATTCCAGTCACCCTAAAAATATTGTTGTTAGTTTTCCTTACTTGAACCTTGATACATAAGGCAGTAAAAACATTTTAATATGAACAATAACACAGACTCAGGTCCACCAATTCGAACCAGGAATCCATGCGCTAACGCTGAGCGAGAAAACTTGCAACGAGTGGGAAAGCAGCGAGAATCGAATATTTAGTTCTGTCACTGGGCTATAAAATAGTGTAATAGAGCTAGAATGGTTCGAGAAATCGCCAGTCGCACTCCGACGAGATGCACTCGCCACACATCATAGGCGCAAAGACCCTTTTTACTTTCTCGTATACGTAGTATAGAGGAAGTCTTGTAATCGTCAAAAAAATTCGACCTCGAGATTTTGACGGATTTACACGTTTTGGACCTCCCTGAGTCCAAAAATATTTTTTTTGCAATTATGTCTCTGTGTGTGTTTGTGCGTTAGCACGATAGCTCGAATATGCTTTAACTTATTGCAACCAAATTTAACATGCGTGTATGACATCAAAATATAAAGTTTCTATCAACTTTTGAGTCGTCGATCACGAAAGTTAAGCAACCAAGTGCGCGGTCTTTATTCGGATGGGTGACCAAAATTTACCATGCATGTATGACATTAAAATATAAGGTTTCTATCAACTTTTGAGTCGTTTCCGGTATACGAGAAAGTCAAGGGGAGACCACTCCCGATTTTATTTTTATTTTAATGTTCGGCTATTGGTGTCGCCGAAACTTCAAGGGATTCGAATACAGGAATCATTCTGTCAAAATACCACGGGATGTCCGGACCGCCACATATCTTAGCCTGAACGTTGGTTACTCGAAAGACCAAACAGAATGCGACACATAAGTGCAAAACGTGACTGTGATCTTATCGATTTTTATTTTGGAATTATATTTGCGTTAGCAACGCGCAAATATTTTTAAAATTAGAAAATACACTGAAAGAAAATTACTTTCCAGGGCGGTAATCGAACCTAGCATCTTTTGCAATCCATGCGGCTGCGTCAACCAATACGCTACCGGGACATTTTCACAGCTTTCGCCGTCGAAATTTGTCAGTCCTTGGATAGATTTTTATTATCTTTTGAAAAGAAAATTACCTTTGTATGGTTTTTTGGTTATCGCTCTTCAATTTCCTGGCAATATTACCAACGACGTGTGCTCCTAGTGAATGCCCTATCAAGTGTATGGTGCTCAATGGGAGACCTTCATTAATCAGCTTGTTGATTTGTACAGCAGCCGTAAGACCAACCTTAAAAAATAAAATATTGATATATCGAACTGGTTGTATATTCGCCAAATCATCGGAACTCCTCGGCATAAGTATCACCGGTGCATTTTCATAATTTTGTACTTCACGTCATGATAAATGTCTAATGGAAAATTGGACAGATCAACTTCTTCATAATCATCATAAAAGCCTTTAAGATTCGACCCACTGCTGGGACACAAGGCCTCTCCTTGTCATCGAAGGAGGTTTAGGCAGTAGTCCACCACGCTTGCCTAATTTGGATTGGTGTACGGAGTATAAGGTGATCAAATGCCCTTTTGCTGATCCATTAGTCGCCTACTACGAGACCCATTGGAGGATATGGGGTGATGCTATTCTTCTCTGCCGGCATTACAGGGCTAAAGAGCAACTTATTCATCCCATTGTAAAGTAGTTTAATTTATCGCTTTATGGGTGCTGTGTCCGCACCGTCAACTGTTTACTATGCGTAATAAGACGTCGGCGTTTCACTAAAATGAAACTTGGGCGGGAATGAAGTGCTAATAAAGGTAAATAAATAAACTATTTGTATCATATCGGTAGGTTTATAGTTACATTATTTTATGACAAAGCGACCTTCTAATATAAGTAAAAAAATCACTGACTAATTCAATCAATTAACTAGGTAATTGATATGCCCATGCATGCGGTCAATGAAAGCAGTTTAATTTACGGAATCATAAGAATTTTTGATTGATACCCTAAGCTGTCAGTAAGAATCGTATTATAATTAAAAATAATATACTTCTATTCTATTCTTAATTAATGGCATCGCGTCGCATTAAGCGTACGCATTTTGCCAATGTCAAGTGGAAATAGAACTAAAGTAAAAAAAATTGTACGGTTGATTGAGGTTATTAAAAATGGAGTCTCTCAACACGTGTTTTTACGACAAGAACTCGGGAGAAAACTCAATAATATACTTAATTAAATGCCCTCTTTGCTGTGGTGTTCTATAATCTGTGACATAAGTTAAGCTGTCTGTGACAGCTCTCTCTCTTTATGTATTATCTTACTAACTTCGGCAAATGACGGTTTTTCTACCACTAATAATTTTCTTTGAACTTCTTTGTTCCTTAATCCATACACAACCTGGTGGACATAGGCTTGGTCACTATATGTGCCGAAATCGCATTTAGATGCCGCTATTTTTACTCGACTTAGAAAACTTGACATAGATTCACTATCTGACTGTTTCAAATTATGAAAAATATATTTATTCGCAGAGTCCAATCCTGCAGGTTCATATTTTTCTTTGAGTAATAAAGACAATTGATCAATAGACTTACATTGGGGCAGGTCAGGCAGACATTTTTCTCTTAGATAACTGTAATGCCTGGCACCTATCAAGGTTAAAAATAGTGATTTTATCTTTGTCGACTCGGTTTCTGGCGGAATATCATTTAGTTCGCAGTATTCCTGAAACTGTTCATACCAACTGCTGAAACTTTGGATACTTTCTTCGTATGGCTCCACGTGGCCCAAGACATGACGCGTTGTAGGCGGACCGGTCGACATTGTTACTATCCCTCCTCGTCGCCAATTTCGTGTTCTTCAAGAAGGGGGCTATTAATGACACACTGACTCGACTAATTATTATTTATTGGATAATACTGATTCACATTTTAAAGACCAAATTCAAACATACGCCTAGCATGGCGGACCGCAGAGCAAGAGAGACACAGAGAAGGTAATCACTACGAAGAGAGAGAGCTGTCACAGACAGCTTAACACAGTTGACTTATGTTACAGATTATAGAACACCACATTTGCAACACGGTAATATGGCGTTCAAAGAATTTTCGTCTTAACATAGTACCTACAAATTCAAGTCCTAGTCACATAGTTGGCAAAACCTTTATAACGGTTTTTTAACTTTCAGCGCCAGAATAATTCAATGTTTTTGCACTGTATGGCGTCATACATAGGATCTGATACGAGATTAATCGTACCTGGCATAGCAAAATTAAGTCACTTAAACTATGCAGACTAAGACTCGAAAATAAACAAAATATTTTTGCCCAATATGTCCAGAACTTCAGCGCTGTGTGAAGTTGATTGTTTTAAAGCTTATTACTTGCACAAAAAGAAGACAGACAAGATTTAATGATATAATGTTTATCTTATGAATAATTACTTCTTTGGTTTACGAAAAAAAGTGTCATGTCACAGTAGTTTCTCATTGAAATTCACATCTTTGATTTTATTATGTGGTTTCTTTGCTAATGCCAACCTTTAAAAACACACCTTACTTATAGCTACAATAAATATTTTTTGTAAAGCAGGCCCAACAAAATCTACGAGTATATTCGTAGTCGGGACTAAGTTGTAGTACCACACTACGAGTTATCGCGTATCTGGCACGGTAAGGGAACGTGACAAATCATATTTATCGACAAGAGTGAATCAAATTACCGGCGTGGTGTTCGGTGCTGCGATTGTGACGTAATCACTTCCAGCCATGTTGGACCAATCAATGAGCACGAAGTTAGTGTCAGGTTTCGAGTCCAGGTATGCTTGAGATATGTTCTGAAAATAAAAAAAATCACTCAGATTATTCTAGTTTTATCAAGATTATTGAGATCTTGCTCAATCTTTCTGATGGCGTGATTGATCTGACTTAGCTCGGTGTCATAATTTTGAAAATTGTAATTGCAGGGTTCACATTATTTTCGCTTTTTTAGTACCTACCTCCACCTTACAGAAAATCACAGGTCATACATTTTTGTGGTGTTGTGTTTCTGTTGGTGAGTAAGGTCGCCAGAGCTCCACGTAGTAGGGAAGGGGACTAGAGTTGGTAGCACGCGAGTATCACGTCTAAGTTGCAAGCGTCTATAGGCTACGGTGGCTGTTTACCATCAGGCAGGCCATATGCTTGTCTGCCAACCACTTGACATAAAAAAAACTGGAGTTCATTGGGTGATCATTTTTAAATATTATTATTTCACTTAAATAATTATTATTATGCTGAGATGGCAAAATAAACTTCACAGCTTACAATTTCGTTATGAGTTTAAAACATCCATACAGGTCAATAAATAATTACCATTTTAATTTAAAGCTAGAAAAAAATACACTGAAAATATCGACCTGCCCAGGCGGGAGTCGAACTCAGCATCCTCCGCAATCCGGGTATAAGGTAGTTTCATCTTGACAGGGTGTCAAATATTTGCAAAAATATTTCGTTCGGGTCTTAGAAGTGCAAATTTAAAAGATTTGATGAAACATTGCTTACCATAAAAACATAAGCACCAAGCACTGAAATCTCGACGGCGAACCTCGTGGAACTCTCTGTCGTCTTATGTAAGGTGGAGGTGCGTGTACTACCCCTGTACCTATGTGTGCTCCGAATTTGAGGGGCTAGTCTGCTGTCTCTACTAGATTATTTACCATTGTGCTTGGGTACAACAAGCTGCATAATTTATGAAGAAATGCAATCGTCTGCATGAGGAGTGGCTTACCTGCTAAGTGTGTTACAAGTCACCGTTTTATGTGGTTTTATGGTCTCTGACGAGATTTGTGTTTTAGCTCTGTTATCTTGCTACAGCGTTGCGACCAACAATGTAACGAGTTTGGCGCGATTTCATGGTGTCAACAGATTTTTATTTTTATATTAAATAATAAAAATTGCTTCTGACTAGATTTTGTATGGTGTCATTGTGATGCACAATCATCTGTGTTAATGATTAATTATGATAAATGATTGAAATGAAGGTGTTTTGGTGCGTTTGACGTTCACCACATCATTCGTCTCCGTCATGAACTATGGTCATACTTTTCTCGTCAAGCACAAGCGTATGACACCCCTCGTCATCATCATCATTTCAGCCAAGAGACGCCCACTGTTGGACATAGGCCTCCCCCAAGGATCTTCAAACCGTTCGGTCCTGCGCTGCTCGCATCCAGTGGCTTCCCGCGACCCTTACTAGATCGTCAGTCCACCTTGTGAGGGGCCTACCAACGCTGCGTTTCCCGGTACGTGGTCGCCACTCGAGGACCTTTCCGCCCCAACGGTCGTCAGTCCTCCTCGCAATGTGCCCTGCCCACTGCCACTTAAGGTTCGCAATTCTTTGGCCTATGTCGGTGTCTTTGGTCATGACACCCCTATTTTAATAAAATTAAGAAAGAAGACAACTATTTACTATCTGTATTGGTCTCTGGACTAGTTAACTCTGCCTTACCTTTAAATCACGGATAGGAATCAAGTTGAAAAATTGTTGACTGTCCGTCTGAGTACCGAGCATCGAACTTTTTAATGATCGTTATTAGGTACCTGAGGGCCTAGCCAAGTGGCCAATCGATTGCGCCGAAAGCTCAACGAAAAGAATATTATAATATATGAACCTGACGTATCAGTGAGAAAGCTCTATGGCGACCGTCGTGTCAAATGTGTGAGTGAGTAGTAGTCAAAATGGGTCCATATTGGCTCACATATTATTCTAAATCTCTTCATAATTTTATTTTTCATACTTTTTTTATTCATAAATTTTTATTACGACCAACGGAGCTCATAACAGTTAGTGATGATATTTTTTTTATTAATACTGTTACTGTCTTGTTACTTACAAAAACAGTGCACTCCGCCTGGTCATAAAAAAAAATAACCCTAACCTACCTATCACCCAGCCATGTAGGTGCATAAAACACTACACTCGCCCAAAAATGTATGATTAATGATATTATGAATTTCAATGATTATGTTTTATGAAATTATGAAGAATGATCATTATGGTTTTAAATGGTATGAGAAATATTTTCGGACCTCCAATGATAGGAATTGAAAAGTTATGTAAGAAAATGCGCACCCAGTCAAAATATTGTAATTTCGTTTGATAGGAACAATGCCTAACGTTGTTATCGTTTGCCACTTGGCTAAGCCCTTTGGTACCTATTTACTATCACAACTTACATACCTTAACACTGTCTTTATTAGGATTTTCATTGTAACCATGCGCGTAGAATACGGTAGGATTATTTGGTTGGAATCCATCTATATTGAAAATCATGACCGCTTCCGACAGAGGAAATTGTACGAATTGAGTTACCGAAGTCCTAAAACAGAAATAAAAAGTAATAAAAGTTCAAACGCATTTTTACTCTGATTGATGCTTAAAATCAGTTGAATCTATTTTTACTTTCTCGTATACGTAGTATCATAGTATTATATTATCTGTGGTAGTATAGAGGAAGTCTTGTAATCGTCAAAAAATGGACCTCGAGATTTTGACGGATTCGGACGGACTCGACGTAAACGTGCTGACGCCATTTTTTTTGTTCAACAGAATATCTATTATTTCAAATCGTTTTAAGCTTAATAATTTGTCAATGGTTTGAAAAAAAAACATATGTTACAACTATATACAGTATCATTACGAAGTAAGTAGGTACTCACTTTCAAATAACATAGTATGTCGTAGGTATGCATATTTACTGTGTTGAACTCACCCGTTATAAAAACGTAAGTATACATCGTCAATGATATTTGATCTCACAGGCGTCGGTTCTGAAAATATATTTAAATAGAATTAAAGTTTTATTTAGTATTAAGTACATTCTGGCACAGTTAAAAGGCACGGCTTGGCATAGATGTTAGCTTATATGGCTTTTTAACGGCGGTTTTTTTGGGAAGCTCAAATTCAGTAGTGGTAATTATTTGACTGTAATGACGAGGTGAGAACTTCAGTGGTATAGGAGGAGCCTAGTTCTTGATTAGATTTAAAACTTCGAATTTAAAGCTTATTACCGTCTTTGTTGGTTTAGATTGGAACAGAAGAAAAGTTTCAAATATTAAGCATAAAAGTAGACAGACAAGGAATATGGCATAATTTTTGCGTTTACAAACCCGTAAATATTTTTAATGAGTACTAGAAAAAATACACTGAAAAAGATCGACCTGCCTCAGGCGGGAATCGAACCCAGCATTCCGCAATCCGGGCGGCTGCGTTAACCACTACGCCACCGAGGCTCTGCTTTCGCTCTCAAAATTTGTCAGTGCTTGGTGCTTATGGTTTTATCAAATCTTTGAAATTTGCACTTCTAAGATCCGAACGTAATATTTTTGCAAATATTTGTCGCCCAGTTAAGATTAAGTACCTTACATTATGGAATATTTTTTCGTTTACAAACGCGTAAATATTTTTAATACTAGAAAAAAAATGATGAAACAACGTTTACCATAAAAACATAAGCACCAAGCACTGACAAATTTCGACAGCGAAAGCAGAACCTCGGTGGCATAGTGGTTAACGCAGCCGCCCGGATTGCGGAAAATGCTGGGTTTGACTCCCGCCTGAGGCAGGTCAATTTTTTTCAGTGTATTTTTTTCTAGTAATAAAAATATTTATATATCTCGTTCCGGTAGTAAATTCCAACCAAATCAATTCTATCCTCTTCATTACTATTTCTGTGGTTCTCGTTTAATTTGTTGTGTTAATAATCTAGTTTCATAAACATATTTTTTTTTAAATGTAGGTACTTATGTTCCTATTGTTAACGCGTAATTATCGTTCTAAAATTACATATTATCGTTAGTCGTCGCGTTATTATGCATATCAGAAGCTTGTATCATAAATATAACTTTGCATTTATTTGTAAGAACCTACTGATACGATGTTTTTCTTTTTAATGAAGATGACGCGCCTATCGATATTGATGCAAACGAAAAGCGGACGCGTTGCTAATACGCGTTGTGTACCTTTACACACGAGAATGAATTAGCTATTGGCGCAAAAAATCTGTTAATACGCCTGCCTGTTTGAAAAATACTGTGTGAGTAAGAGCCTATATGGAATCAAACAATATATACAGAGTGAATTTTTCAAGTGGACCTTTAGAGCCAAATCCTAAGCTATAAGGAATATCGAAAAATGCTCAAATGAGACGCAAGCCAATTTTGATGAAAACAAAAACTGCATCATTGAATTTTTAAAAAATCAATAATCCTAGCCATAATAAAATTCGAACCCAATGATTTTGAAAAAAAATAACAGCCTGTATTATTACACCATTCGATAGTGTTGTTAATAAGGATTGATTTCTGGGAAGAAATGGCATACGGGAAACTAATGGAAAATGTTAAATTTTAATAAAATATTTCTTGTTCCACCTTCGTTGAAGCGATAATCAAAGCGATGATCATTATTTTATCAATCAATCCAATGATGCTGCAGTTTTTGTTTTTATCAAAATCGGGCTCGCAACTCTTTTGAGCACTTTTTTATATTCCTTGTAGTTTAGGATTTGGACCTGAAGGCTCATTTGAAAAATTCCTGTTTATGATTTCTATCTACCTATATCGATATCTACATACAAATGATTTAGGTTTTTGGTTCAATATTCTTAAAATACACTTCAGAGAACTCACAATATTAGCTTGCCGCTAAACGGCGAGTTGATAGACAATCCCACATGTTACATTTGCCGCCAAACGGATGCTTGACTGCTGAAGGCATAGTGATGACAAAAGCTTTTACTAATTTCAGTAAACGACAAATTATTAAATAAAATAATTGTACAAACAATTGCAAGTGACGTGTGCGTTCTATAATTAAGTCACAAGCCCACGTATGTCTATCAGTTTGTGATGTTACTAAGAATCATGGGAGTTTCTCCCGAATTCTTGTTGTAATAACAGTGTTTAGAGACTCCATTTTCAACACAATCTACCAGACAATTCATTGTTACTAGATACATTTTTCACTTGACTTGGCTAAATAAGTACGTAATCCCTCGGAAGCCATTAAAAAATATAAAGAAGAAGTATCAATGAACTGGAACAAATTTATGTTCTCACAGTAAAAGCTCAGTTAGAAAAGGTCACGGATTCTAATCACATCTCAGCAAATGAACACGACGTGTTTTTTTCTAGTATTTTTGTTTCCATTATTTTGGTAAATTTTTTATAAATTCAAATCAGGCAAATCAAAATAATATAAACAGATTTTATAACATAATTTTATTAGTAAGCGTTACCTTCATTGACGTATATTTCACAAAGTCCACCAGTACTTAAGTGTAATAGAACCGATATATAACAAACAAAAATATTCATTGTTACTGAACACTACCGTTAGAGACTTTGCGATTACAATTTATAGAAAAAAAAAGGTTTTATCAATTTTATAGTGTCTACGTCAATATGGCTTTATTCAGGTGTCAAGCTTAAGTCTTTAAACTGTGCATTGTATTACTAATACAAATTTAACGCTGTTGTTATATAATTAGTAACATTACATTTAAAAAATACTGGTGTTTGGGGTTCCTTAACGAAGCAAAAACAGAACCCTTGTATTTGATGTGAAGTCCAATTGTTGACGAATTTAAATTTTATTTTAGTTTCCAAATAAATTGATTGCTAGAGAAAATATTGCTTTTGGTATCTTTACTAATGTTTGATTGCTTGCTTGTATATTTGTAATCGACTCCTTTTTACGCTATTTTGACCCACTTTGAAGGGTCAGATTTTATTTAAACTTCATAGACTTATCAGAAACCGATGACATTACAATAATAAGAATATCCCATTATCCTGATTAGAATTAGCCAGGACTAATAAATTAAACGTTTGTAATGTTAGTTCAGTTATACATCACAAGATGGCATTGTCATTGTTATGGATTATTCTAGTTGGCAAGTTTTATTTCGTATTTTATGTACTTTCATCGGCGGTAGTAATAAAATAAATAGAATAAAAAATCGGCGGTAATAAACGCACTAAAAGGTAGAAAATAAATAATAGTTTCACTAAAAACAACACGCTTTAGTGATAAATTAGACAAAAAAAACTTTTTAGTAAACTACTTAAATAACTAATCAAATCTATTTTTGTATTCCGGACCCCCAACGTTCAGGCTTTGTAAATCTTTGAACTTCAAAAGTTGACATACTGATATTTTGACTATTATTGCAAATTCTACAGAACTTCTCTATTGTGTTTAACCGACTTGAAAAAGGAGGAGGTTGTCAATTCAGTTGGTATGTTTTTTTAACTTCTTCATTTCCATTTAGTTGGCTGAGTTGTAGGAGAACAGACAAAAAAAAAAAAGGACGTTGTAGGTGACAGTTCAAAAAACTTTTGCTCTTGCTTTAAAATTTATTTATAATTATTATAAGTATAATTTTACTAGTTCTATGATCACAATCATATGGTGACATAAGGTTCTTACTCGCCTAGTAATATTTCCTCTCTCCGAACACTTTTCACTTATCACTGTTAAAATGGAGGATCTCAAGCAGTCGTTCATTGACATGACATCAACATTTAATAGCCGCATGACACAATTTGAAACGGAGCTCCACAAAACATCATCTTCCTCAAGCACAACACCCGGATCACTCGCTGCTGACTTTGCTATATTCAAGAAGTTCATGCTGGAATCCCTGAGTACTCTTCAAAGGCAACTCCAACTCCTTGCATGCAGTGTGGACAGATTGGAAATGCAGGGACGACGTAAAATACTGCTCGTTCATGGGGTCCCAGAGAAGAAGGATGAGGATTTGGGTGCGGTGATCGCCAGTACCATCACTAATAATTTGAAGGTTGGTGTTACAACAGCTGACATTAAGCGGTGCCATAGGATGGGGCGAGTTCTCGACTCCCAGAAGCCTCGGCCGATCCTGGTGAAGTTCACTAACACTAATCTCCGGGACAAGGTTTGGTTTGCCAAAAAATGCCTAAAAGGCACCGGAATAACTGTGTCCGAGTTCCTGACACGCATGCGTCACGAGGTGTTCATGGCGGCACGGGAGCGGTTTGGGTTGTCCAATTGCTGGACAAGGGGTGGCTGTGTGTTTCTTGTTGGTGCCAATAGTAAAAGGCATAAGGTCTCAGCAATTAGCGATCTTGATGCCATTGATCCCGAGGTCCGTCAACCGATTGTTTCTTCGAAGGTGCCATCGAAGACCAAGCGTGCAGCTACCATCAAAAAATAGCATTGTTTTCTCCGTGTTGTCTTACAAAGTAATTGTCGTACTCGTTTTTTTGGTTTTTCAATCGTTTATAAGTTTATTTCAAATTTACCCCAAATTTCAATATTTAACAGTAAACTCACTAACGTAAAGTTACCCACAAGTAAATATCATATCGGTTAATATTGTTTGTCTATTGTATATAATGTAATCTTTCTAGTAATCTCTGGTATGTTCTTCTTCTTCTTCTTCTTTTATAAATGGCAATGTGTCATCTCCAAATTGGATAACAATTCTGCCAGCACAGTGTCTTGACCGCGCATGCCAATGGGGTTCAATGTAATTGTTTGTATGAGAATTGCCTATTGTGATAACTTTGATTAGTGAACCCAGCAACCTGTAAGTATTATGATTAGTGGTTAGTATCTAAACAGACGGAAAACTACTGAATTTAAAGGGAGATATTAACTTTTATAGTTTAATATTATTAGTTTTGATAAATTTCGCAAGGTTGTTAAATACCTCTGGGTTGGGGAGAGTCAAAAGGGAACTTAAGTTTATGGGGAGAGGTGTTTTAATTTTGGGGAGGGAATCATATAGACTAAAGTTTGTACTATACTTGGGACATTCAAAAAATATGTGGTCTAATGAGCCATCGGCTAAACCACATTCGCAAAGTGAATTATCCCGAACTCTTATTTTATGGAGAAATACTGGAGAACAGCAATGCCCAATACGGAGTCTACATATAACGGAGACAATAGTCTTGGGAATTTTTTTAAATTTATAAAACCAGGGATGAGGAGCGATGCTTTTCTGAACATTGTAGTAAAATGACCCTTTGTTCTTACTCGAACTATCCCAATATTGTTGCCAGCTGTGTTCAAGATGTAATTTTGGTATGTTTAACAGATCATATACTTGAATGGAATAATGTTTCTGATCAGTAACAGAGGGTTGGGATGCAGCAGCCTTGGCTGCGGTGTCCACACATTCATTACCCGAAATACCGGAATGGCTTGGTATCCATACCAGGTCAATTAGCAAGCCTTTGTTAAAACAGTTAATTAAACATGTTTTTATATCTAATAAAATCGTACTGTGTAATTTACCTTTGAACCAGTTCGTTTGGATTGCCTTGAGGGCACTAGAGGAATCCGAAAATATGACTGCTTTTTTTATATTATGTGCTTCAATAAATAAACAAGCTTCGAGGATAGCAATACATTCCCCAGTAAATACAGAAGCTTCAGGCGGGCAACTAAACTGAAGAAAGATATGGGAACCCTTGTAATAAACTGATATGCCCACACATCCAGACTGAGAAATCTTTGAGGCATCTGTGTAAAACTTGTCCCAATCAGGCCACCGGTCTTCAACGGATGAGTTAAATTTTTCATTAGCGCCGGGGGAATCTTTGCATATGCCTATATCTAAATGAACATTTGGTTTGAATATTAATGTCGGGAATTGAGCAGTATACATGGGAAGAATTTGGTAACTAGTTTTCCGAGGGAGAATATTCAAAAACGTAGACAAGCTATTAATAATTAAGGGTTTGTTTTTATTACGCCAATATTCATTCCTATCATCTTGGCATAGGTCGAAAAGACGGCGGAGCTTAGAGTTTAAGATGTGGGATGATAAGGATAATGTTCTAAATATAAAACGATCAGCAAGAAATTGGCGACGTAAGCGAAGGGGAGGGTCACAACACTCTACCTGAAGCGCATTTATGGGGGATGATTTCATACATCCGCTAATTATTCTTAGGCAGGTCGATTGAATTTTATCTAGTATTGTTAGCGACTTTTTGTTACATGGTTCTAACAAGAAGGAACCGTAATCTAGAACACTACGTATAAGTGCATTGTATAGAATTTTCATAGAATAAGGATGAGCTCCCCACCAAACTCCAGCCAAAGATTTTAAGATAGGAACCACGCGTTCGCATTTTTTAGCCAAATGATTAATATGATGTGAACCAGACAGTTTTGCGTCTAAGTATACACCTAAAAATTTGACGTGAGTATTGACAGGTATAGTTTCCTGGTCTATTTGCACTGAAATCTGTGGAAGCCTTCTTTTACGGGAGAAAACGACAATGGAGCTTTTGGAAGGTGATAGGCTGAGACCGTGATCAGACAGCCAGGAATTTAAGGAATTAAGGGAAACTTCCAAGGACGAGGCAGCTGTGTTTATGGAGCTATCAGTGACGTACAATGCTAGATCATCTGCATACTGTAAAATTTGACAGTTCTGGTTCAGGGATGTGTGCAACTCTAATGTGTAGATATTGTACAGAAGAGGACTTAACACAGAACCTTGAGGGAGACCTTTGAATATAGTTCTAGGGTTGAACTCCTCCCCTGGGAACCTTAGGTTCACTTCCCTGGTGGACAGCAAATTAAACAAACAGTTTATCATTCTATCTGCGATTCTCAGCTCTTGCAATTTTTGCCTGAGGATGGGAAGAATGACATTATCGTATGCTGAAGACACATCTAGGAAAGCAGCCACAACTGATCTGTTTAATGAAAAGCTTGTTCTTATGTCAGTAACCAAGACAGCAATGCTGTCTATGGTACTGAACCCTTTGCGGAAACCAAATTGACATTTTGGTAGAAGCCTGTTATGTTCCACAAACCATTCCAGACGATTTTTCATCAGATGTTCAAGAATTTTGGTAAGAACCGACGAGAGAGCTATAGGTCTTAAACCATTAGGGTCATTGTAATTTTTGCCAGGCTTGAGTAACGGAATTATAGTTTGTTGTTTCCATGTTGTAGGGATGAAAGAATTAACATAACAAATATTAAGTAATTTTAATAAGTAGCTTCTACTATTAGGGCTCAAATGCACCAGAAACGAATATGGGAAGCCATCTGGGCCAGGCGCTGAATCTTTAACTCGAGATAGAACTAAGTCTAACTCATTCGTTGTGAAACTGTCATTGAAAGGTGAGAGGTGAACTGAGTTGTTATGAATGGTTGAAGCCAATTCATTAAAGTGAGGAACATAACTAGGAGCAATTCTGTCAAAGAACTGTTCAACTGAACTTCGTGGGATAGAGGATACAGTTCTAGGAGAATAGCTATTTCTGTAACGATTAATTTGACGCCAGACAATAGACAGCGGGGTAGTTGGAGATAAGGAGGAACAGAATTTTGACCAGCCCTCACGTTTCTTTTTCTTTAATAGACGTTTGGTCTTGGCAGCCATGTGTCGATATGCAATCAAATTGTCTGTCGTCATGCAATCATTATATTTTTTCTCCATTTTTTTCCGTTCCTTGACTATTTGGGAGCATTCTTGATCCCACCAAGGAGGAGAGGGAATTTTGTTTTTTGACGAATTTTTTAGTGGGAAGCATGAATCAGCAGTAGAATATAATAGGTTATTAAAAGAATTGAAGTAATGTTGAGCAGATTCTAATTCTTCATTATTTGGGAACTCAATGTAATTAATGGCTGGTAGATCAAGAATCTTTGTATCCACTAGACTGCTATATTGACTCCAGTCTGGGTTGGTGAGCCGGTATTTCATAAGAGGAGGTAGGGATCTTTCAGGTATGGATTTTTGGGGCATCCGTATTACAATAGGATAGTGGTCACTGCCATATACAAAATTATCTATGTCCCATATGAGTTGGGATGAAATGTCTGAGGAAGAGAAAGTTAAATCAACAGGGCTAGGGTTGCTAGATGGTAGTACTCTGCGTGTCGATCGACCATCATTTAGGACAACGAAATTTAGGTCATCCAGAATGTCTACTAACCCAATGCCAACATTACTGCACCATGAAGACCCCCATCGGAAATGGTGAAGATTAAAATCCCCCATCACCACACAGGGACCTCTGATAGATTCTAGTATAAGTTTAATCATATTAATATGAGATATATGAGGATGGGCAATATATATGCTTATGAAGGCAATACCTTCAACGCGTCTTGCAACAACATTGATACTGTCACCAGAGTAATTTATTATGATGTCAGATGAGATAGCTCTATTATAAACCAGCAGAGCAGAACCGCCATAATTGTCAGATCTGTCGTGCCGATAGATAGTGTAATTGGGTATATGAAAGTTGAGGGATGGCGTGAGCCAAGTTTCGGATATTGCAACTACTAAAGGGTTATATTTATTAATAAGGTAAATGAGATCATGCTTTTTGTGAAAAATACTTCTAATGTTCCACTGAAGGAACGTAAGCGGCATTATTTTTTAAATTATTTAACAGTGGTACAAATTGTTTGGCAACGAAGTCGGGTGATGAATCAGGAGAATAAATGAAAGAATGGATTAGGGTCAGAATATTTTCTACAGCTTCTTCAGGAAGAGCAGGTTGCGAGTTGTTGTTAGCTGGGTCGTTAACTGTATATACTGGAACATTATGCGAGGGGGTAAATTGATAGTCCTTAGTGAGGTTTGCATGGGCAACTTTATCATACCCATGTGGGGCAGGAGCGCGAGTCTTAGGTTGACTAATAATAGTCTTCTTGTATGCTTTGGAAAATTTAGGTAAAAGAGATGCGGAGGGAGTTGGATTAGGACTTAAAGAAGAGGAAGGAGCCTGGGAAGTTCTAACTATTTCAGCAAATGATTTGGAAATAAGCGGGACCATTTTATTGGCTTCAAAATAAGATAATGACTGCTCAGCCATAATAACTTTGATGGCTTTCTGTCGAGCAAATTCTGGGCATTCTTTAGAGTCAGCAAAATGGCTCCCTGAACACAAGGAACAGAACGCGTTATCAATTAGAACATCACACCCTAAGCCTACATGTTCATGTCCACATTTGTAACACCGTGGTTTAGAGCGACATTGAATTTTGGTATGGCCGTAGCGACAGCAATTGTAGCATTGGATGGTTGGGTAAATGTATTGTTCTACAGTAAATGAGGAGAAACAGCAATATACTCTTTTTGGTAGCACTTGACCATCAAATGTCAGAACAACAGTTGCTGAAGGCTTCCATTGCACTGAGCCTTCTATTGATATTTTTTTATGTAAACGCCTAACTTTGAGTACTGGCCCACAGCCAGACGGTACTTTGATGAGGGTAGTTAAATCTTCTTCCGAAATGTCTGTGGGAACGTCTCTAATCAGACCAGTACGGGTAATTACATGAGTCGGGATTGAAGCAATATAATTATGTTTAATTAAATTACTATTATTCAGAAAAGCATTTGCGTCCTCTGGGTATTTAAATTCAACTGATACGCGATTGCGACCAACTTTTTTAACTCCATCATTTAGAATGTTTTTAATGTTGTTATTCATTAAAAACATTCCAAACTTAACGGGATGCATTGATGTGCCAGATGTATCGCCATCGACACGGTGCACGTGTACCAGGTAAGGGGCGCGATCTACCGCCGAATACTTTTGTCGACCTACTGTGGTTTTAGGTAGTTTAGCCGGGTTATTCAAATCTGTAGAACCCATTCTTTTTCTACTAGACCGCACATTTTCGGCATCCATCAGTGAATTTTCAATGTCTGTGCATTGTGATAAAGGCAGCGATGCAACAGATGTAAAAATAATATCGTCCGAAGGGTCGGGAGGGTCGGGTGGTTTTTTTTTCTCCATACTGGGTCTAAGTAATTATGACAATATTTATAATAATAGGTAGTTAAATACAAAAATAACACTTACACCGGACAACACAAGACAACACACACAATAAGTATATCACAGAGGTTTAAAAAAAACCAATATAACTTAAGATTTTTCGAAAATAATTCTAGGCACATGCGTCAGCCAGTAACACAGCCTCGAGAATCCTCTGGTATGTTTTATCGTAATTTGTTTTCCATTTCACTAACTAATTGTCAATGTCAACTGTCACTATGACTTTCTGTTTAATTGTGTTTTTTAAATTCCCCCTTGTAACGAAAGGCAAAGAGATCTATCACATACAGCCATGTTCTTCAGAAAGTGATATTTTTTTGTTTTTTTTTGTCTCTGTAACTTGTTTTATGTTGGGAGTGTTCCATTTAGCTTTAATTTTTATATTTCAAACTGGCGGGTGGACAGTATCGTTGCCCTATACATAAAGTTTTTCTTTTTTAAATATATATTTAATATTTTTGTATTGTACTTATTTATTATATTTTCGTTTTATATATTCTATTTATTAATAAGTTTATTATTTAGCCACTATTTTATTTTAGTCACATTATGGTTTTAGATAGTGATATTGATGATTTTTTTTCTTTTAGTAGTGATGATGAGTGTGATATCTCAGACGACAGTTTTAGAAGCCTACCATCGCTTGCTGATAGCCTTGACACTGTTTTCTCCGATGTTCGTGCAAATTTTAACGTTATCCACATCAACGCCCAAAGCATTCCGGCTCATTACTCTGATCTACTGGCAAACTTTGATTGTAAGAACATCCACGCTATACTTGTTTCAGAGTCTTGGCTGAAGCCCTGTCTCCCTTCTACGTCATATTCTTTACCTGGATTCAAATTGGTTAGGAATGATCGTGTGCGTGGCGGCGGTGGCGGTGTTGCTGTTTATATTAGAGCGCATATTCCTTTCTCTGTCATTGACATGTCACCACAACCACCTCCACCCAACGCCGGCGAACACATCTTTCTAGAACTAATTTTGAATCACACTAAAGTTCTTCTCGGTGTATACTACTCTCCTTCCTCTCACATTAACTTCTTTTCTTCTTTTGATTCTATTTTAGAAAATCTAGTTCCTTTGTACAACCACTGTATTATTATGGGTGATTTCAATACTTGTCTTCTCAAAAACGATTCTCGTTCTTCCTCGCTCTATTCTCTCTTACAATCAAACAACTTGCATATCCCCACTCTGAATGCTACCCATCACTTTCCTAACTGTACTCCTTCTTTGTTAGACCTTATCTTTGTTTCTTCAGCCAACAATGTCGCCAAGCACGGTCAGTTTCCGGCTGATGCTTTCTCGTACCACGACCTTATTTTCCTCTCCTATAAAATCCGCCCTCCTAAAATCAAGCCCAGAATCCTTTTACAGCGTAATTTTGGTAGCATGAACGTTGAGGAACTTCGCATAGACGCACAGAATATCGACTGGTCTTCAGTTCTTGCCTCAGATTGTATAGATGCGAAACTATCTATCTTGAATTTGAATATCACACAACTTTACGACAAACATGCACCTATACGGGCGGTTAAAATTAAACATCTCCCTTCACCGTGGATGGACGACGAAATTAAAAATTTACTACTCAAGAAAGCCGTTTCTAAAACTAAGTATAACCGTCGTCCCACACCATCGAACTGGGAAAAATATACTATCATCCGCAATCACTGCAACAAGGTGTGTAGGAATGCTCAACGCCGCTTTTTTCATCGGTCTATCGAAAACGAAGATCCAGCCAAAGTCTGGAAGTTTCTAAAATCAATGGGGATTGGGAGACAACGCTCTACTCCACCTTCTAGTACTTTAGATATCAATTCTTTAAATAATCATTTTATTACTGTTCCTAATTATGATGGTACAGTCAGCTTCATAATGATATGAGGTGCCAAGGTGGTCAAAAACATGTTAGGAGCAAAGTTTCAATAATATCTTTTCATTTAAAGTTATCAAAATATTGTACACTAACAACCAGTCTTAAATATCTTCATACCATAAATCTCCAATTACATATATACGATTAAAATGATCTTTTATATGTACGCATCGTAACTGTTCATTGGTATCTAAGCGTTCAGGGTACTCATAAATATCTTCACTTACATAGATTATTCCATTTTCAATAGATTGAAAGTTAGACATTAAGGGCCTTCACAGATTTTTCTTTAAATTGGTATTTTTGCGATTTGTTATGTTTTAATTTAGTTACAATTTTCAGACGGAATATTTGCCATGGGAACTTGCCCAGGGTAACAACGAATTTTTATGACAACTTCTGTCAGCGATTTTGTGAGCAATTTTATTAGCAAGTTAATTTCCGTTCGTTCCTTTTTACAGCGACAATCGCTTCGCCCGGGATACAGACCGACTTTAATGATGAGCAACTTTTTGTAGCAACTAGGCGTTTAAGTATGGAACTCTGATTATTTTATATTCTTTAACAAAATAGCTCAGCGATTGTCGCTAGTGGACTAGTGGACGAACTCCCTAAACGATTTTGAATTGATGTGATCAGAGATTGATAACCAAAGGTAACAAAATATAACGCAACAGAATAAAAAAGATCATCAAAATTATTTTAAATAGTTTAAACTAGAGGAGATAAATAATATTTTAATTGAAACTCTCAGCAATGTCATAGCAGATGATTGCATTATTGTGAGCAATATATCCTAAAAGAAGAGGAAAAATGTATGTAGTATTTAATTGCATTGATGATTTAATATACAGAATAATAAAATAAACTAAGCCTATAGTAAAAGTTCTCCAACAATTGTAAATTCAACCTTTCATTTGTAAAAGAAGATACTCAAAACTTATAATCGGTTAAAGGTGGTCCCTTAATCGTGACTGACAAGTATCCATATCTTATAATTTTGGTAAAATTTACAACTTCTATAAATAACTACTCTTAGTAAAACATTAATAAAAATAATTAAATTTTGAGTGTCTTCTTTTACAAATGAAAGGTTGAATTTACAATTGTTTGAGAACTTTTACTATAGGCTGAAGCATTCAAAAGCTTAAAATTCCAATGTAGACCCTCAACGGGAACGCAAACGGCCAACCCGCACTTGGCCAGCGTGGTTGACTAAGGTCTAATCGCCCCTAATGTAGGGTAGGCTCGAGACCCTCGGTGGAGACTTATTATGAGCTGTTGATGATGATTAATTCATGACCCATGACATACTAAATTCGATTAAATATGCAGCCTTTTATCCAAAAACATATAAGTTGCAATGGAAAATTGCATTTAAATCTGTAAATATTTTCTTTTCATTGATTGATATTTTAATCAGCATTCGATTTCAGCATTTTAGGAATTAATTTATATTAATAAATATAATGATATGTAGAATTCGGTAAAATTAATACCTTAGATTTAGAGCCCCTGCATTTGTCATATGACATATGCATATGACAGCTCAGGTTAGTTTACCTTGGTTTACAGGAAGGGAGTATATGGACCGTAGTACCCCGGATTAGCGTTTACTTTTCTTTACTACCAAGATATTTTTGATAACTTTGAGTGCTTAGATACCATTGAATAGTTATTCGCGAATATATTATTGGTTATCTTAGCACATTACATAATATTGGAATTGTGTTGTTAAGATAATATTGAGTACTCTGGATGGTTACAACAATAAGATACTCTAACAGCGCATATAATATTGAATTTTTGTCTGTTAGATAATTTTGATCAGTCTTGACACTCAGATATTTATGAAGCTGACTGTACTATCAAAAACAAAACACTAGATTATCTTTCATCTCTTCCCGTCCCCGATCACTCCTCGTTTTATTTTAATCAATTCTCCGACTGTGATGTTAAGAAAAGCATACTATCGATCACCTCTAACGCAGTGGGTTGTGACTCCATTAGTCGCAAGATGGTCGTTCCTGTCCTGGATGAAATTCTCCCTGTCGTTTCCCACGTCCTAAATTTTTCTATCTCTAGTGGAGTATTTCCAACAACCTGGAAAGACGCCCAAATTATTCCTTTACCTAAAAAATCCCATCCAAAGTCTTTTTCCGAGTACCGACCTATTTCCATTCTTCCTTTCCTTGCCAAGGTACTCGAGCGACTGGTTTACAACCAAATCAATTTATTCCTTCTACGCCAGCATCTCCTTAATCCTTTCCAGTCTGGATTTCGTCGAGGACATAGCACCACTACTGCGTTAGTCAAAATTACAGACGACATAAGATACGGTATGGAAAACGGTAATGTCACTGTATTAACATTACTTGATTTCAGTAATGCGTTTAATACTGTTGACTTCGAAATCTTACTCGGCATCCTCCGCTCTCTTAACATATCTCCTACGGCGATTGATTGGTTTCGTAGTTACCTGACTGGACGCCGACAGCGGATATGTATTGATGACTTGCATTCATCGTGGGGCATCATTTCCGCTGGGGTACCTCAGGGCGGCGTTTTATCTCCATTACTTTTCTCAATATACATTAAATCTATCACTTGCCAGCTGACTTCTACCTACCACCTTTACGCAGATGATCTACAAATTTATACTCAAGCTCCTGTAGATCAAATTGACAGCGCCATAAATATAATAAACACTGACTTGGAGAGAATTTTTCAATGGGGAAAATCGTATGGTCTAACTGTCAATCCAAGTAAGACCCAAATTATTGTCGTCGGTAGTAGCAAAATGCGCAGCAAAATTGATTTTTCAGGAGTACACAGAGTTACATTTGGTGGTGTGTCGCTAACTTTCCAAGACCATGTCAAAAATTTGGGTCTGCACATTGATACAAATTTATCTTGGGTTACACAGCTGCAGGAAATTAGTCGTAAGATGTTCGCGTCTGCTGGGTCCTTGAAACGACTCCGCAATTTTCTACCTACTGCGACCAAAGTTACGTTAGCCCAATCCCTCCTCTTGCCTATCCTTGACTATGCTGATTCCTCTTACCTTGATGTCACTGAAGAGCAACTTGCTAAACTTGAGCGGCTTCAAAACTTTTGTATAAGATTTATATTTGGACTCCGCAAATATGATCACGTTTCAGATTTCCGCCGCAAACTCAAGTGGTTGCCTATTCGCCTTCGCCGGAATGTTCATATCCTCTCCCTACTCTACAGCATCCTTTTCAACCCAGCGACTCCTTTTTACCTTAAGGAACGTTTTACGTTCGTCAACGATACCCATTCTCGAACATTAAGATCGTCGGAGAACTTACGCTTAGCTATCCCAATGCATTCTACCAAATTTTACGCTAAATCGTTCACAGTCCAAGCAGCACTGTTGTGGAATGCATTGCCTTTTCCTATAAGAAAATCACAATCACGTGATGTCTTCATCGACAAAGTGAAAAAGCACTATCTTGCAATGTGACATTTTTGCCATAATGTTTATATAATATATGTATATATATTCTTTTATGTTTACGTATATATTGTATTGTATGTATATATAAATATATATTTTTTGTATGTATGTAAATATGTGTGTATTTAGTAATTATCTTAGGTGTTAGAGGTATTTATTCTGCTTCTTTTATTTTTCTATATTCATTTATTTAAGAGTCATAAGGTATTATATTGTAATATTAGTGATACAAGTATTTGAAGATACACCAACAGCTTCCTTCGTTAATTTTAATCTTTCCTGTCCATCCTAAGGTTGTCTGGAAGAGATCGCTCATATAGCGATAAGACCGCCCTTTGTACATTATAATATTGTTATTGTTTAACTGTAGTTTCTATGTTAAGGTGTACAATAAAGATTATTCTATTCTATTCTAATATGTTATGCTTAAAAAACACAATATGTCTAGTAGACTACTGTTTTAAAATATTTGGGATTATTCAAATTCAACGTAGAATATAAAATTATAATACATACCTACAAAATAGTGGAAACGTTTTTAATTAAGAATTAGTAACGATTTATTTTTATGCAAATTATATTATTTGCAGAATATTAACATTTACTTTTCAAACCAGTTAATATCTGTAATTTGATAATTTACATTGAATATAAAAGAAGTTCTGTGTGAATATGATAATTCGTAAATTTTTCTTTGTGAAGTAAGTAGGTATGTTTTTTCCCGAAATGATGGTAAGGCTTTTGACGATTTAAAAGTACTTAGCAAAGTCCATTTAAGATGTTTTTCATTTCATTTCAAACTTCGTTGTGTTCAATGATGGATTCATTGAAATGATATCAATAAAACAATCGTGTTTTATTGATATCATTTCAATGAATCCATCATTGAACACAATCTATTTGAAAATTTTATTTACTAACTGGCTTTTGCCCTCGACTTCGTTCGCGTGAAATAGTAACTTTGGGCAGTAGGTCTTTTATAATTTTTTTGGGTAACTAGGTACTCAATTTCTTACTAATCATACTCATGTTTCCAATAAATCTTATACCTATATCTCGTGTAACGGTGTTTTTGCTCACACTCTTCCTGGACGACTGGACAGATTTTTATGTTTTTTTTTTGTGTGTGTAGTGTAGGTATGAGAATAGGTAAGTAGAGTAGTAGAGAATAGGTATAGATAGGAGGGTATATTTCATATCGCTAAAAAGGAAAACATAAATAAACAGGATAAACATAAATAAAAAAGGATTTTACACTGTAAAAAATAATTTAATATGTCATTGTATTTATAATTATGTATGTCTTATACTAATCACTCAGTATATCAATCCAGCCCAGCCATTCCTTTACCATAAGGCGATGCTGAATTTGTTGTCAGGTAAAAGTTTCCCGTGGCACTGTAAACAAAAAATAATTATGTTAAATGGGTAATCATTAATTGATGAGTATACCAAGTGCGCAGTGGGTACTCGGATGGGTGACCAAAAATATTTTCAACTCGGTTTTCTTCGGCTTCAAAACTTGCTTTCAAATAAAATATACAAATATTTGATAATAGTTTGGTCCATACCATTCTTTATTTCTCGATTTAAAAGTGGTTTTATTTTCGTATGAGACTTATATAATCTAAGTGTTAGAGATTTGGTTGATTCCGGGTTCTTTAGAACTTTCTCTGGAACCTTCACTGCTCTCGTCAGGGGACGGTAATAACTACGTAGCTCGGAGGCACATTTACGTCTATATTTTGCAGTGAATTTTATATGGAATAATTTTTGCGGTATACAAATGCGTAAATGCTTTTAAAACTAGAAAAAATGCACTAAAAAAAATGTCAAGTGGGAATCGAACCCTCTCCGCAATCCGGGCGGCTGCGTTAACCACAACGCTACCGGGGACTAATAGGGGTACTAATACTAATAGTGTAATATATAATTTCAAAAACATTAGAACAAATATTTATTTATTTCTTATCAAGTGCCGAAATTCAAGTTTCTTGGTTTTATCTTCAACAATGACAAAGTTCCATACAAACTTTCATCCCTTTTTTCCTTAAAGCCTTTTTTGCAATAAAAGGTAGCTTATGTATAAGGACATACGCATAGGCTACCTTTTACTTCGATTGGTACAAAATATTAACTTGACGTCTAGTCAATATTTATACTAAATTTTATCAAAATTGGTTCTGTGGCTATAGGCGTGAGAGAATAACAGATAGAGAGACAGATAGAGTTATTTTCGAATTAATAATATTAGTAGGGATTATACTTACGTAGAAGGGCAACTATATCCCAAGTAAATCATGCCGACAGCTGGGTTGGGGTTCAATTTGAACTGGATGTAGGTCTTGGCAGGCGAGGCACAAAATGCTGCGGGCGTCCGGACTGACTCCGCATAGTATCGCCAAGAGCGCCAATGACTGCAGTAACCTAAAGGAAAATTATTTTTACAATATTACTCACTCGATAATATATAGGTAGGTATCCTTTGTATATATAATACAAAAAGTTATAAATAACTAAGGAAAGAACGTGTTTGGGCTTATCTCGATTTGTAATAGAAAAAATCATCTATAGATAAAAGTTATATCAAAACATTTTCTTTGTTATTTTTGCGACTTGAGAAACGCATATATTTATCGAGTGAAATTTCCTTTGCACCGTTGTGATTTGAATATTCGATGAAACTAAAAAATGACGCCAAAAGCTTACTGTTCAACATTTTGATGGGTCTAACAGGTGCGAACTTAGAATTAGATAAATCTAAGGGAGCGAGCAATATCCTATGCAGGACCGTGGAAGAGATCGCTTTTAGCGATAAGGCCGCCCATTGTGCAATATACTTAAAATGTCATAAATAGGTACTGGTACATTCTATTTTATGTCGATGTACAATTAGGGTATTGTATTATTTGGGGTAACAGTGCGTCTTCTATAGACAGCACAGTTGATCTGATGTATACTATTCGTCTCTAGAGGCTACAACAAACAGCTTACCATAAGACGCACCGTATGATTATTTTCCACCAGTATCGTATAAAAATATCTAAACACTTTATGTTAACTTCTGCGACTCACTTTTGGCGGTCAGGGGTAACTGGAGGGGACATCCTGGTTGCAAAGCTCTCCCGTTGTTTGGCCAGAAGTCGACGGTGCCCGTAGAGACAGGTGCTCCGTAGCCTCCAGCATCAGTGTGTATCACGTCCACAAACTCTGCGTCCGTCGCTCGTAAGTGCTCTGTATACAAGACGTCCGGGTAGAAGGCAGGGAAGGCAGGGTCGAGGCCAGTTACCCTGAGAATTTTGAATTGATCAGAACTTTTATGTTACCGTTATGGTTTACTTACTTATTCAACGACATTTAAGAGAAATAAGCCATGTGATGCCTGCAGAGTAGAATAGCATCACCCCTTATCCTCCAATGGGTGTCGTAGAAGGCGACTAATGGATCAGCAAAGGGGTATTGATCACCTGATACTCGGTCCACTAATCCGCATTGGGCATGCGTCGTGGACTACTGCCTAAACCTCCTTCGATGACAAGGAGAGGCCTTGTGTCCCAGCAGTGGGTTGAATTATAAAGACTATTATGATGAAGAGACATAAGACAATTTGAAGCTTTACTTTGTAGAAAGCCCGTCCTCTTGTTTTGACTATTTTGTTTGAATTAATCGACCGATGATGACGACGACGTCTGAAAATTGGTCATTTCGAAATGAACAGGGGTCAAAGACAAATTTATTGATGATTATTCTCATAAGGAGGGAAAAACATGATAAAGGACTGTCTAGAGGCAACCTCAGAAAACATTTTTTTAGCTTGCAAAACTTAAAAAATAACTAGTCTGCCGCAGAATAGTCAGTAATGCTGCCTACTCATCAAGGGGTAGTAGACCTCATAATTGCAAAAATATAATATTATTATTTATTTATTATGTAAGACGGCGGATAAAAACGTGTCCATAAAGTATTTGGGATTTAGAGTCTGTCTAAAATAAAGTTGAAGATTAGAGCGTACCTCACCAGAATCCTGAAAAACTACTGGCTACTTTACCAGACTGCAAAGTAAATGTCGGAATGCAAGAGAAGACGAATCATACCTTTTTAACGTCATAAGGTGATTGTTCTTGAGTTCTCTGGCGATTTTACCAACGACATGGCTTCCAAGTGAATGTCCAATGAGATGAATTTGGCTCAAGGGAAGACCGTTGTTGATTAGTGTGTAGATTTGACCAGCAACCGCAACGCCAACCTCAAAAATATGAACAAAAAAATATTAAAAATCCTCAGTCCTTAATCAATCCCCACAATTAATATCGCCACATATTCTAAAACAGGAGGACTTTGTTTTAGAATATGTGGTGATATTAAGTTCACCGGGTCTGTCTGTCTGTTAGCAATAAATTCAAAAATACTAAACAGATTTTCATGCGGTTTTCACCTATAGGTAGATAGAGTAATTCACGGGAAAGGTTTAAGAAGGATCTAATTTGTCAAGGTTTTGTGTAAATTGGTTGAAATTCAAGCCATCAAAAGTCTGAGAGCTTCCATCAAAAACGCTGCCTAATCCCTTTGAGATATAACAAAACAAACACATTATTGTAATCCTTTACACCTTAAAAATTTTAATAAATATCTGAGGCATTATCGCAAAAAAAATAATGCGCGAAAAGAAATTCAAGCGCGATTCTCACCTGGAAGAGATCGCTTTTAGCGATAAGGCCGCCCATTGTGCAATATACTTAAAATGTCATAAATAGGTACTGGTACATTCTATTTTATGTCGATGTACAATTAAGTTTATTTATATTCTATTCTATTTTCTCACATCGATTTCGGGACTAACTAACGTGTAACTTTTAAACAAAATGTTTGTTTTTGCACGTAATCAGGCAAAAAATATAAAGAATTACAGCCCCCACAGCTCCAATGAGGTATGCGACAGGGTGACGTTATATTGCCGAAACTGTTCATCAACATGAATGGCGAGTACATGGCTCACCTTCCCTTTGCAGATGATACCATGATCATGGCTTAGAACTTGGAAGACCTGGGCACAATGATCGACGACCTTTGTAGTCTCCCAACAAGAGGGTCTTAAAATAAACATGGATAAGACTAAAATCATGATTGAAGTATTATCCATGTTCCACGTTCTACCATTGCATTTTACTCCTAGATTGGAATCTCTACACCGGAAGTTGTCGACGATTTTGTTTACTTGGGACAAATAGTCCCTGGTAAGTCCACCTTCTAGAAAGAGGTCAATCAACGGATAAAACTCGGCTGGATAACGTTCGGGAAGATACGCGGCAAATTCTTGGCCCATTTACCGCAGTGTCTCAAGACCAAACTCTTTTAACAGGTCACCTCTACCAATAGCCAGTGATGATCGATGGAACCGAAACGTGGCAGATTACAATACGAAGGCTCGAGGTCACTCAAAAGGCAACAGAGAAGGCTGTGCTTGGAGTTTCTCTGCCTGATCTTAAGAATTGATGAGATCCGCAGAAGAGCCAAGGTCACTGGATTAGCCCAAAAAATTGCGAACTTTAAGCGGCAGTGGGCAGTAAAGTTCCATCAGTTTTCTTCACAGTGTGCCGTTGGGGCGGAAAATTCCTCGAGTGGCGACAACGTACCCGGAATCACTGCGCTGGTAGAAACCCTGCAATGTCTACTGGCTTGACGATCTGGTAAGAGACGAGGGAAGCCGCTGGTAACGGGCAGTGCAGGACCGACCTTCCATTAGCATTCACTAAGAAAGGTTTTGTAGAAATTCCACCCCTAAGGGGGTAAAATATGCACGCGGACGAAGTCGCGGTCGGAAACTAGTATGATATATACAGTGAACACATTGTTTTATATGCGTTAACTATATATATAGCAAATACTAGGCTATTTGAATAGTTTAATATGGGGCTAGATGACAATATTTTGCAAAAAAATGGCGTCGTTGGCTATAGGTTTTTTTTAATGAGGTACCTGTTATAAGACCTAATATGCTTATGTAAATTAGTTATCTAACTTCGAATAAAATGAGGTTATTTACGTTTGCCAAAAAATATCCATATTGTATTTATGGTTATCGTCATACGACCAATGGATAATAAAGAGATAAAATAGCTTTTTTGTGTAGCGCAACTTATTTATCGACGGATTGAGTACAAGACACAGAAACGAGATTTCAACAAAATAAATTCATTTTCCATTCGAAGCATGTAAAAATTCCCGGCTATTCACCATAACATGACAAAATGTTAAATTCGGTGTTAGCCTCTTTTTCATATAAGTACGACGACATTACTTAAAGAGACAGGCTGGCAAGTTGTCACTATTTTGAGGCACTGCTTGGCCCATACTGCCAGATGTGGTTTTATGTGTAACGAAATGTTACCTAGTGTAGTCAAGTATCTGCTCAACCTCTTTTAGGTCCCATTTGGAACTACCAGCGTGATTGTGTGTATGTATGTATTGTAGCACCTTCATATTAAAATGAATAAATTGCAACCATAGTCCATAATAAAATGGTATGGTATGCACCACAGAACAAATAAAAGAGGTTAGAAGTCGTAAATAGGCGGGGCGCGCGCTGCTGTTTATGAGTAAACACTCATATTCGATCCTTTTCGAAAAGGAAAAATATTTAAAAAATAATTTAAAACACCGTCTTGTGCTATTTTAACTGACAGGAAGCAAAGTAAGATTCATAATCTTACTAATGGAGACATTTCTTTTCACCGGTGAGTACAAATATACTGATAAATTTAAAAAATATTATGTTGCGTGTGGCGACACTGGCTCTGGTATTAACATCGCTTGATACGACTTCTAACCTCTTTTATCTGTTCTGTAATATGCACTATAGTGCAGGGGGTAGAGATGAAGAATTTAAAAAAAAATGTTTTATGGCACAACTGACCAGAAAGGGGCATAACCAAAATCTCACTTCTTGTTCAGGGGGTGTCAAAAATTTTTGGATTTACATCGGGCGGATTACTTATAAAAATACAAACAATTTGCGGCACTTTATATTACGTATTTGTCCAAATGTTTTTTCAACATTTACTCAGTTGTTTAAGGACAATTGAATTTTCGGTTTATTTTTTGTAGAAATACTACCTGTTGACTCTAATTAGTTTACTAGCTATTTGCATGACAATTGACAAATTAACGTAAGACCTTGGAGTAGTTTGAAAATAATCTTTAAATATAAGTCAATGTACATAGTAGCGTACCTAAACTTGAATGAACACACTGAATGAATTTATTTTCTTGTTACTTTTATTTTTTGTTTAATTTCTGATGTGATTTATGTCTGCAAGATACAAACATTTAAAAGGTTGGCAACCTGTCACTATTTGAAGACACTGCATGGCCCATACTGCCAGATGTGGCTTTTAGTGTAACGAAATGCTACCTAATGCTCTGCTCAACCACTCTTGGAACTGTCAGTATCATCGTATGTTTATTTAATTTTTATTGTAATTTCGATAGGTAATTTAAAAGTTCTACTTATTTGCGGCTTGATTTGTAATATCCCATTTTTTTCTAGTAATTCTAAAAAAATGGAAATTTTCATTTCATTTCTATTTTATTAGGGATATTTTCCGTTACACTATATTTATTTTTTATTATGTTGTGAGCCAAATCGGATATTTACAGTTTTGAAATTGATTCTAAACGTAAAATTTTCTAAATTTTGCTCTGATATGTTGTTATTATTTACAAATACTGAATAAAATAAAATATTTTCTCTTACAACTATTTGCACAAGAATATTATCTAGAAGTTTTATATTTACATTTGTAGGGTCGTGGACATTAAGAAGCTAGAAAGTGCTTATTTTCAATAACAACGCGTAAACGCTCTTAATGCATTAAGTATATAGTGGTCCCAAACTACACTTGGGTCACAAGTGCTACGCATTGCACCTCACTTCTCTGCAATATTATGGACCAGGCACACGTGCGGTAAATCCTTGGAATGCTCAAAAGCTAATGTTTCGTCTCTGGAGTTGCTTTGAATTTTCATATAAAAAATTAGACAATTACCGGCATCGTATTAGGCGCAGCGTTTGTGACGTAATTGCCTTGAGCCATGTTGGACCAGTCTATGAGCACGAAGTTGGTGCCAGGTTTGGTGTCCAGGTAAGAGCTTGCCACGGTCTGAAAACATGCAAATTTTAAAAGTAAAATTTAATTAAAATGTAATATATATTGACGGCAATTTATTCTACGGTTAGCAACAGAAGTAGATTTAAATCATGTAAAAAACGGCTATTTAGGGATCTATCAGACAGGAGCCGGTCACGCGGTCACGCGTTGAAGTGGTTACATTCTGCGTTCTGTTTCTATAATTTGACCGACGTGGTCTGTGTGGGCATGTCTTAGTATTGCTATACATTAGAACGAACGCAAAACTGATCGATTGAACGCTTGACCATCTCCTTTGTGATAGATCCCTTTCATGAACTCGCGCGTATGCTCGTTCTCTTATACATTGCCGATCGACAGTTTCCTATATACAGGATGAATTTTTCAAGTGGGCCTTCAGGGCCAAATCCTAAGCTGTAAGGAATATCGAAAAATGCTCAATGGAGTCGCGAGTCCGCTTTTGATGAAAACAAAACTGCATCATTGGATTGACTGCAGGCCCAAACTCACCCTTTATATGGTGGCAAGCGTACATAGGAAATTGTAGATCTATAATACTAATTTTAAGACATATAAACAACTTAAAAAAGCAATGACCGTTGATTGCTTTTTTTGCATTTTTTGAAGGCTAAGATGTACAAAAAAAGGAATAGCGCAATTTGAAATAGATATTAAAAGTTTCTCTGTCTGCATAGTGTCCTCATATTAAAAAAAAACTGAAAAAGCATAAACCACTTACCTTGACACTTTCTCTATCAGCATTCTCAGTGAAACCGTGAGCGTAGAATATCGTAGGATTATTTGGTTGAAATCCAACAACATTGAAAAGGCTAGATGCTTGTGGTAGAGGAAATTGTACAAAATAATCTACAGTGGATCTATAAAATAAGAAAATAATAGTTAACTTAAAAACTAATATAATAATTTTACATTTTCTTTGGATTTTCTTGGCTCATTTATAATATCCAGAGATTTATTACAGGTCATTTTACGTGGTCACATATTGAGCATGAAACCCAGAGCTACTAAAGTATAAAATAAAATTTAAATGATACGTTCAAATGACAGGATTTTCTTATTAATGTTTGATTACCACTATGAATATTATAGTACTCACCCGTTATAAAACCGTAAGTATATATCGCTTACATCATTAGCTCTATTTGGAGTTTTGTCTGTGAAAATATTTTTGTAGTATTAAAATCATTTCGTTTTTTTTAGTTAATACAAATATTTAAAGTGAAAAATAGACTTTTCAATAAACTTTTGTTTAGTTTACTCATGTAATAATACTAAATATTTTAATACTTAATATTATAATTACCTCCGTTGACATATATTTGGCCTAATACGTTTGTACACAAGTGTAACAATAACGTTATGACACATATGAATTTAGTCATTTTTACTTAACACTACGCTAGGGAATTTGATGCTAGTCTAAAGATAATTCTGCTCTGAAAATTTATTGGAATTTTTATTACCTTATTGAGTTTTTATGTGTCTACGTCAATGAAACTTTGCTCAGGTGCCAATAACTTCCCTATTAAACATACATTGTGTTGATAATTTTATGTCTTATGCTTTCATCTTTAATTACATAACATACAGTTATTTCATTATTACGTTTCAGTTGATTTAACCAAAATAGCATTTTCCAAGTTCTTTGAAATATATACCAAATTTTCTGTTTTTCTGTCTTTGTGTGCCACTATTAAATGCGTATCCAACATTTTATAAAAGTATAATATAGATATTATATAATTTTTCAAATAAAATCAAATTCATTATTATTTTTATCTAATCTGATATAGTGGGGTTTCCTTCTTATACTCTTATTCAGGATGCCACTTCTTCATAGCCGTTGTGACAATGTCTTCATAAAAGTTGTTCTGTTATTTGTGAATGTAAAAAACATTGAAGCACGGTCTGTAATATATGATAATGACTTCGTAATAAATTCGTGACTTTATTTTCTAGAATACTACTATTTCGCCCATAAAACAAGAGATTACTTTTTCCTAGCGTTCTGTCGTCTCATTACTTTAGTCAGCAATTCCTCGGAAAGAAACACATTGCGATAATTTACTTTCGGTTTCGTGATCGTTATAATAAATCCTGATCAAAGGTATTCTGAACAAAAATCTAAGGGACCACAAAGCAACTGTATTTATGAGCTTTTATATTAACGGGAGTGAAAGATGCAAAAATATTTTTTTCTTGACTCTTACTAATGGTCAGAATAGTAGGTTATGTTCGTATGCTTGACAAACTCTATCTTTGCTTTATGTCAGAGGACTGATATTGTTTTCAGCTGTTGAAAGCCGTCGAGTGAACGTGGTTCGACCTTGCTTTTTAACCGACTTCAAACAAAAAAAGGAGGAGGTTCTCTATTTGAGTGTGTTTTTTTTTTTTTTTACCCGACTTCAAACAAAAAAAGGAGGAGGTTCTCTATTCGACTGTATGTTTTTTTTTTTTTTTTTGTATGTATGTTCCGCATTTACTCCGTCAATAATAAATCGATTTTGATGATTCTTTTTTTTTTGTTAGGAAGGTCATACTTCAAAGGTGGTCCCGTATAAATTATACCGAAATTGGTTTAGTACTTTTTTGTTGAAATGATAATTTCATTGGGGATGAAACAATAATATCGTCCACGAACACAAAAATAATGACATTTTTTTTTTAAACTTGCTATTACCTAATATGCAATATTAAAATTTTGGTTAGTAGGTCCAATAGTCAACACATAAACTATGACAAATTAATTTATGAACTTAAGTTAAATAACTAGTTTCTCTTCAAGTTTCATAGTTCATTAACTTACCATTAAAACTATACCATTCATTCTGAATAAATGGTAGGCATTTCTAATGAGCTATAGGTCTGAGACGTGATATAATTTTTTAACCGACTTAAAAAAAGAGGAAGTTCTCTATCCGACTGCTTTTTTTGTGTTTGTTACCTGATACTCCGTCAATTATGAGTATTACGACTCGATTTTAGTGATTCTTTTTTTAGGTACGTCAAGATCAGAGATGGCCCGTATAAATTGTATCGATATAAATTCGAACCTTTATGAACAAATCATTAATAACCAAAAAAAATTTTGTTTACGTTTCCGTTAAGTTTTAATGAGCGCCTATCCATTTATCCAGTAGGCCTATCCATTTTCAATAAAATATACTTAACTAGCGACCCGCCCCGGCTTCGCACGGGTGCAATGCTTATGTGAATATGCATGTATTATACATATAAACCTTCCCTTAGAATCACTCTATCTATTAAAAAAAACTGCATCAAAATACGTTGCGTAGTTTTAAAGATCTAAGCATACATATAGGGACAGACAGACGGCGGATAGCGACTTTGTTTTATACTATGTAGTGATTACCACTAAAAATAATAAAATAAAATATTTTTAGCAAAAAATAGGAAAACCGACTTCAATGCGTACAAATTTAAACTAAAAAGTAAAAAATAAATGATATTTTTATGAAGTAGTTGAAAAGAGCGTCATAGAAAACCAAGGAAAGTATTGATACACATTTATAATTCTTTATTTATAATTCATACTCCGATATATTTGGAGTTGGTGCCAGCCTAAGCAAAATAAACTTACCTAATAGATACGAACCTGATTAATCCAATAACTATACATAATAATGAATGCATAATAAAGATGAGAAATAATCCGCCGCTCCGTGAAGTTCGAAAATTGCAAACACTATCCTCCTTGGCTAGCTGGCACCGGCTCCAAATATATCGGAGTATGAATTATAAATAAAGAATTATAAATGTGTATCAATACTTTCCTTGGTTTTCTATGACGCTCTTTTCAACTACTTCATAAAAATATTATTTATTTCTTACTTTTTAGTTTAAATTTGTACACATTGAAGTCGGTTTTCCTATTTTTTTGCTAAAAATATTTTATTCATAATCTAAATAAAAGCAATCATTACTGACTGACAAAATCATTGAAAATATTTACCAATAGTGTTGTAGGACACATTTCTGATTTAATTGCATCATTTAACAGCGGTGTAGTTGATGGAATTTTAATTTCCGAATCCTGGCTTAAACCTTCCTTACCCTCTTCAATTTGCACTCTTTATGGCTATAAACTATACAGAAACGACAGAATCGGTGCAGGTGCCGGTGGTGTATGTGTTTACTTGCGAAACAATATCAAATGCAATATTGTTGACAAATCTCCTAGTGAATACTCTGGAAATCTTGAGCATCTTTTTTTGGAAGTCCAACTGCACCACACAAAAATTCTTGTCGGTGTAGTTTATAGCCCTAATGATAAAGTTAATTATTTTCATTCTTTTGAAACTTCTCTTGAGCACTTAAGTTCTACATATGACCACGTAATTCTCATGGGTGACCTAAACACGTGTTTATTAAAGCACAACTTTAGGTCTACTCGTCTAAAATCCATTATTTCTTCAGTCAACTTTGAATTGTTATCCCTTTCACCTACTCATCACACCCCCAATTGTCAACCTTCTCTTCTAGATGTACAAATAATCTCTAAACCTAATTTAGTTGTTTCGCATGGTCAGCTAATAGCGCCATTTTCCTACCATGATCTTTTATATCTCTCGTACAAAGTACGCCCTCCCAAACGAAAAACAAAGGTTATTCTTCAGCGTAACTTTAGGTGCATTAATATTGATCGCTTGAGAGAGGATTTCAATAAAATAGATTGGTCTGCTATTCTCAATGTTAATACCGTTGATGATAAAGTTGCAATTTTCAATAAGCTCTTACTTAATTTGTTCGACACTCATGCTCCACTTAGACCAGTACGAGTTAAGCATCTTCCAGCTCCTTGGCTCACTCCACACATCAAAAAAACTATGCAGCGTAGAAACAAGGCTAAGTCTACCCTTAAGAAGATGCCGAGTGATGATAACCTACAAAAATACAAAAGCCTTAGAAACCTCTGCAACAGGTTGTGTAGGGACGCCAAACGCCGTTACATCCATACATCTTTAGAAAATGTACCTCCTGCACAAATTTGGAAATTTTTGAAGTCGCTAGGTGTGGGAGATTATCATGACAATAATTGCAACTTACCAAACTTGGATGCACTGAATAAGCATTTTTCTCAACCTCCTGTCATCATTGACAAAACTATCAAAGATAAAACATTGACTCTTCTTAGCAATGGTACCCCACCTGACTGTGACTCATTCTCGTTTCGCGATATCACGGAGGATGAAGTTAAAGAGAGCATCCTGTCGATCAAATCCAGGGCCGTGGGTAACGACGGTATATGTCGTGATATGCTGGTTCCCATATTGGAAGACGTTAGTGTCATTATCACGCACATTTTGAATTTTTCGCTGAAGACTAACGTCTTTCCAAGTGAGTGGAAGCGAGCCCATGTCCTTCCCCTCCCTAAATCAACAAATCCAACAACTTACTCCCATTTCCGCCCAATATCCATACTTCCCTTTCTGTCCAAGGTCCTCGAGAGCGCTGTTCACATCCAACTTTCCTCATACCTATTCCATAACAACCTCATTAATCCTCTCCAGTCCGGTTTTCGTCCCCATCACAGCACAGTGACAGCTCTATTGAACGTCACTGATGACATTCGTCAAGCATTAGACCAAGGAGCTTATATTACCTATAGAATGGAGTCATTAGTCAAATGAAAAAAGTGAGGGCAAAAATTTTGACAACCCTTGACATTTATTGACATTTCTTGACATTAGCTAGAGAGGCTCTGTCTCTTTCTAGTAGGGTGCCTATAGCAGAAAAAATAATTACGGACAATCTTGGACTTCGTTAAGTTAATAGAATTAATTAGTACTCAAAGTTTAAAATATTTTTGAGTTTACCATGACAAAGAATTAACATTCATAATAATTAGTTTTAATCTTCCGTACAACTGTCTGTTACTATAAGTAAATTTACACTTAACATTGGCGAAATATGAAAATGAAAAAGCTCTTTATTAAATGGACTTTGCTAAGTGCTTTTAAATCGTCAAAAGCCCTACCACCATTTCGGGACGAAATAATAATTATTATGCTGAGATGGAGCAGAAATGGCGAAAGACTCCGGCGAAGAACTCCACAGCTTACAATTTTGTAATGATTTCAAAACATCAATACAAGTCAATAAATAATTATCAATTTAATTTAAGTTACAGTTTTACATGCGTATATTTTGGGTAGTTATTAAAAATAAATAAAGTAGTAGTAGTGGTAGTTTTATAAATTCTGTAACACACTAAGTTTATTCCTTAATAAAAACTTGATCACAAGAACTGTTCTATTTTAAATCTAAATATAAATAACAATCTAAACATTCATATATTACATATGTGACTCAAGAATTTATGTAAAACAAAGTTATATATACACATAATATTGATACTTAAAAGAACAAAATCCTTTATTATTATATGATACAGTGATATCCGCAGAATATAGTTACATATTCACATAGATACTTCTAAATTACAAAATATTGACCTAAAATGATTTTTTTTCGGAATTCGTGTTCTATATCATTCCTAATTCGTTGCATTTGATAGGCTTGAATAGCACAGTCACAATTTTATTAATGCTGTGTCAATTTTACTAACCCAAATTAGAGTGAAGTTTGAGGTCACTGTGCATATTGCACTCTGCGTTACATGTTAGTAGATGCAAATGTAAAAGATAAAATACACTATTACACTGGTAAAATCCAATCAATCATTTTGAATATGTTTCTCAATTAAAATAATGTACATTGCACAAATTACATGTTTTGTTTGTAAATAAACGTTCCCAACCAAAAATAGGGGTAGAACGATTTATGTATTATATATATACATAAACTATATAAATAATCTATATATATCTATATAACAGCTATTTCTATATATATATATATATATATATATATATATATATTTTTTTAAGTCTTTGAAATATATATCGGTCGGGAAAAGGTTATTATTTTATAAAAATCCTAGTCACCCTAGTCAATTTGTTTACACATATTTGAATAAGTAATTTATGTATGAAAATTAATTAAATTCAGATAGTATGAAAGCCGAGTATCAGAAATTACTTTCCCCTATGGAGTTTCGCCCAATAACGATAATCATATGGAATTACATGTGAAAAACCAATTTTACTTAGGTGAACAATAATATGCAATTATAACACTTACAAGTGAAATTTCACACTGCATCCTGGATACCACTCACTTCTGCAACCACGAACTATACAGCGATGCACCATTTTGCACTATTTATAGTTATTAAAATGTAAAAAGCCGTACCAAAATCGCGAGTCGATACCTATTAATATGTCATGTTGAGATTTCGGGACATCAACGTGATTGACGTATGAAGACAAACCTGTCATTATATAAATCCCTTAATTTCCCATAAGTTATGGAAAAAACACAATGATACACCAGTTCATTGAAATACAAACCTAAACGTTAAAACTCAATATATTATATTTATTTCTTTCATTGATAATAAATACTGATAATTGAATACAATATGTTAAGTTTTTAGCTACTTTTCTACTTTTGTTTTAGAAAGATGGCGAAATACTGGGGAAATCTTGTTTCTATGTAGTCGTGTTTAGAAAGAGATGACGACAATTTCTAGAAAGAGAGATGTGTAATTTGAAATGTCAAGTATTGTCAAAATTTTTGCCCTCACTTTGTTATTTTGACTAATGACTCCATTCTTAGTATAAGCTCCTTGCATTAGACAATAGGCTGGCTACTGTTGTTGTATTACTTGATTTCAGCAGCGCTTTCAATTCCGTTGATTTTGATGTCCTTTTATCCATCCTTGGTTCAAATAACATTCTACCCTCCGTGATAGCTTGGTTCTCTGACTATCTTCGCGGACGTCAGCAATGTGTCAAGTTTGACGAGTCATTCTCAGACTGGTGTCACCTTACTGCAGGCGTACCGCAAGGCGGCGTACTCTCTCCTCTTCTTTTTTCAGTGTTCATTAATGAACTTACTAAGGTTATGTCTCCTCCCTACCACTTGTATGCAGACGATCTACAGATTTATAGGCATTGTAGTTTGGATAATGTCAATGCCATCGTAGACAACATCAATAATGACTTGCGTGTGGTGCAGTCTTGGGCTGAATCTTTTGGACTATTAGTTAATCCTAATAAGTCACAGGCGATAATTATCACGAGTAACCGGATGCGTAATCAACTTCAAAGCAATAAAATCAGAGAGATCTTATATAACAACGTTGTTATACCATTTGCAGAAAAGAGCAAAGACCTTGGTCTGACGATCGATTGCACATTGTCTTGGTCTTGTCATATCAACGAAGTTAGTCGTCGTATGCACTTCTCATACCACTCTCTCAAGCGTCTTCAATACTTCCTGCCATTTAAGACTAAAGTTATGCTTGCTCAAACTCTCCTACTCCCCATTCTCGACTATGCTGATGTCTGTTATTTGGATGCAACAGAGGAGCTACTTAACAAGTTGGAACGCCTACAAAATCTGGCAGTTCGGTTCATTTTCGGTTTGCGTAAATTTGACCATGTTTCTGAATTTCGCTCGAAGTTAATGTGGCTCCCTATCCGACTTCGCAGAAATGTGCACATCCTTACCCTACTATATAAAATCCTTCACAATCCTCAACATCCTGCTTACTTGCGCTTCCGCTTTGATTTCCTTCCGTGTAGTTCTCGTCCTAGACGTGCTTGTGTCACAAAAACCCTGGTTCGTCTTCCTTCCAAATCCAAGTTTTTTGCCAGATCTTTCACTGTGCGTGCTACACATTTATGGAATAATTTGCCGATCAACATCAGAGAGAGTGTATCAGTAACTACTTTTAAACATAAGTTGAAAGAGTACTACCTCTCGAATTTGTCATAAGAGTATTTATTTATATTAATATATATATATATGTTTATTTATGTATACTTATTCGTAATAGTTTTTATTTAAGTATAGTTTTTTTTTTATATTGTGTAAGTATGTAATTATATCTAAGTATTTATGTAGTTAGTATGTAAGTAATAATATTTGTCAAAATTTATTGTTTATTTTGGTAATTTGCTTCTTGTACACATTAATCCCGCATCCAAATTATCAAACTAAAGCTAGGGTTGGCTGGAAGAGATCTCTAATAGAGATAAGCTCACCTTTGTACATACTTTTCTAAATGTATATTTCTCTTACTCATGTGTACAATAAAGAATATATATAGTCTTCTGTTATATTTGTTTCAACTTTGATTATTGAAATACCTATGAGTTTTTGAAAGTAAGCATAATTTTGTTTAATATTGTGCCAGTTTAATCTGTGGACGATTAATAATATCCAGACACAATTGATTTTAATTGTCTCGTGGTAGATAGCTACCGAGCGGGGACCAAAAGGTTAACATCACGCTTGCAAGCCCAAACAAGTTCGATCAGAGCTTCAGGTAACATTCGGTTACAAACAAATCCACATCTGCCAGTATGGACCAAAGAGTGCCAGAATAGTGACAGATTGCCAGCATGTCGCTTTGTTAGTTGAAGAAGAGTACAAAACCGAATATCAATACTAGTTTGCGATATTACGCAAATGATTGCTTATACAATTGAATAGTTACTCATTATTTACATTGTTATCGTTAACAACCTTTTAGGGCTCGGGCGGCAGTTAATTTTTATATTTAGAAATTTTAATATTTTATGAGAGTTTTGAGATTCGGTTTTCTACACAACTATAACAATTAAAATAAATATCACTGGTTCGCCTTATAGAATACTATAGACTTATAGACAGAATCTGTAAAACCTACCAGTATAACCTACCATTCTGACCAATAGTAAGAATCCAGAAAAAAATGCTAGATTTTAACTCCCGTAAATATAAGAGCCCAAAAAATACAGTTGCTTCGTGGTGCCGCCGAGTGACGTGGCTATCAATATGTATTTCAAAGGGAAAATGAAACAAATAAAAACGTAAAGAAATAACTGTACGTAATGTAATTAAAAATGAAAGCATAAGATACATAAATTATGACCACAATCTAACCTATAAGTTATTGGCACCTGAGCAAAGTTTCATTGACGTAGATGCATAAAATCTCAATAAGTCAATAAAAATTCCAATATATTATCACTCCAGAATTATCTTTAGACTAGCATGAAAATCCCAAGCGTGATGTTATTTAAAAAATAATAATTTTTTAATAAAAAAAACGCCTTCAAAACTAAAAACGAGAAATTAAAAGAGACAAATTAAAATTTTGTTTAAAAAATCTAAAGGTTTTTTTAGGATCGGTCCCATAAATACATTTGAAAGCGTTAATTCCAAACTAGCTTTTGCCCGCGACTTCGTCTGCATGGAATAGTTACTTTTGGTAGCATTTTTATATTTTTAGGGTACTTATTTTGCAAATAATACACATACAAACTGCTGTAGATTGTAGAATAGCTCATTTTAATATCTTTTTATAAACTACGTTTTTTGTTTGTCCATCCTTTGCTAACTTCCATACGATCTTTCATTCCCTATTTCACCCTCAGGGTGTCAAAATTTAAAAATGCTACAGCATTTTTTTTTACTTCTTATCACGTGCTTATTATCTTCAATATTGAGGGATCGCATACAAACTTTCATCCCTTATTTCAACCCCTTTATGCCCTCTTTTATAACAAAAGGTAGCTTATGTCCTATCTCAAGGGCTAGTTTATTTTTGTGCCACATTTCATCAAAATCAGTTCAAGTGCTAGGCGCGAAAGCGTGAGTTTGCTTAGACTTCCTTACGTACTTTCATCTTCGTCCAACAGTTCATACCCGCATGGGTAAATATTTCAAAAACGCAATAGCAAATATTTATTTATTTCTTATCAAGTACCTTAATTCAAAGTTTCACGGTTTTATCTTTATCAATGACGAATTTTTATTTATTTCTAGTCAAACGCTATTCAAAGTTTCATGGTTTTATCTGCGGTAGGTATTGAGGAATCCCACAAAAACTTTTATATCTTATTTCAACCCGTTCATTAACTTTTATGGAACAAAATGTGGCTTTTTATACCAAATTTAATCAAAATGGGTTCGGGTGTTAGGCGTGAAAGGGTGACTTTTTTGGACTTCTTTACGACCTTTCATTACCCTATTCCATCCCCACATGCGTCAAAATTTCAATAACGCTAGAACAGATATTTATTTACTTCTTATCAATTGTCTAAATACAAAGTTTCATGGTTCTTAACCGACTTCCAAATAGGAGGAGGTTATATACCGTGTTCCTGAGCCATTAACTTCGGCATGTTATTCAGACTATTAAATAGTCAATTTTTTACTATGGACACTTTTATGAATTCCAATTTCTTTAACATTTTTTATTTTGATACTAACTAAAGACTTAGATGTAATTTATCTAATACTAGCTGTGCCTGCGACTTCGTCCGTGTGGATTTCCCGTTTTTGCAACATTTTTTATTGATGCTCCTATTAGTCGTAGAGTGCTGTTATGAGGTATATAGGCCTATATCAGGGTTTCCCAAACTGTGCGTCTATCCCGGGGGTGTCGTGAGACGATCCACATAGAATGGCTGTCTAGCTAGCTATGCGAGTAAGTCGAACGGAATCGAACACAGCATTTGGGCGACTGCGTCAACCACTACGTTACCGGGACATTGCTTTCGCCGTCGAAATTTGTCGGTGCTACTTATGTTTTTATGGTACCATTTTTTCAGCCTACTTTCTAATTTTAAAATATTTGCGCATTCTTTAACGCCAAATAATGGGGAGAGGGCTCGTAAAAATTGGAATATTCCTAAGGGCGTCACTATGAAAATAAGTTTGGGAAGTCCTGGCCTATAGTCTTCCTCGATAAATAGACAATCAAAGAATTTTCCAATTTGAATCAGTAGTTCCCCTTTTCAGGGTTCTGTACCCAAAAGGTAAAACGGGATCCTATTACTAAGACTCCGCTGTCCGTCCGTCTGTCCATCTGCTTCTGTCACCAGGCTGTATCTCATGAACCATGATAGTTAGACAGTTGATATTTTCTCAGACGGCGTAGTTCTGGTGCCGCTATAACAACAAATACTAATAAATAGAATAAAATAAATATTGAAGGGGTTCCCATAGAATAAACGTGATTTTTTTTTGTTGCTCGATTTGATAATGGCAACAGATAGACCCTTGAAATATTCACAGAATATTTAGTTAAATTATACACTTTAAAAATAAGTAATTAAATTAAAATAAAATTAATATTTAAGGGGGCTCCTAAACCTACAGCAAACGTGATTTATTTCTCGGTCTTAATAACGATAACAGGTAGTTAGGTAACATTTTCGGACAGTTTTGATAAAATCTGCACGGAACCCTTCATGCGCGCGTCCGACTCGCACTTGGCGGTTTTTTACTATTCTCCTCAACTGCTCAGTAAATATGCGTGCGTAGTACTTGATTATTATTTTGCTGCGGAGTTATGTTAAAACTATGATATCTCTGAAGATATTCATTGAAATCTAATGATGCCAAGAAAAAAATAGTACAAAATTAAATACTTGTGAATAATATCGTATTGATTTTGATAAGGAATATTACTATGTTTACAAAAATACCTTCGCATATAATGCATTATTTAAGGACAAATTTTATTAACAAAAATAGGTTATAGCGAGTCAACCTTTAAAGATAGATAAATGTTGACTGGAACTTTTTTTAGAACTTTAAAAGGAACATAATTCCGTCATACATAATTTATGCGTAACTTTAACCGCTTACGCAGCGCACGCAACGAAAGCTCCGAAAATCAAAATTTATTATTTTTCGTTTATTTCAAACTATGATATCTCTTAAAATATTCATTGAAATCAAATGAAGTCATGAACAATTTTGTTCAAAATTAAATACTTGTGATAAATAATGTATTTATTTTGATAAGGAATAATATCATGCATACAAAAACACCATCGCAGATACTGCATTATTTTAGAATAAATTTGATTACCAAAAAGAAAGGTTATAGTGAGCCAACCTTAAAAGATGGACACATGCTGTCGCATATTTTCTTTTAGATATTTTAAAGGAGAATGATTTTTCCGTAACTTTAACCGTTTACGCAGCGCACGCAGTGAAAACTTTGAAAAGTAATATTTTTCTTCCGTTTTTGCAACATTCTTCATTGATGCTCAGCTCCTATTAGACGTTCCGTGATATTATATAGCCTTCCTGGATAAATGGACTATCCAACGCAAAAGTAATTTTTCCATTTGAATCAGTAGTTGCGGAGATCTTAGGGTCCAACCAAACAAACACAGTAAAAAAAAACAAAGTTCTGTCGTAGTGTGGCTTGGCAGGACTGCAAAGGCACACTACGACGGCACCCGAGAGGATGTTTATCCCACATACCCCTGCAGTTGCATCGTACTGCAGGGATGATGCATAAATACATTTGCCCTCTCCGATGAAAAAAAAATCAATGACTACACACTAATAAAAAAAATTAAAATGTAGCAAATTACGAAAATACGTACGTTTATCTGCTTTGTTTACTAAAGTTTTTTCTACGGACATACAAAAGTTTTAAAGACGTGCTATATACGGACTAGGTCACATTTTTCATCCTAGGATGGGGTGCTTGAATGCTCAGCAGTGTAAGTAGGTGACCTATATCTCGCGACTTTATTTTAGGCCGGTCGCTGACCCGAGTTTATGTGTATTTAGGAATATTTCCTTTGTAAGGTTTCGTTGACTTCATTGTGATTCTCGTAATAAGGTTGTTTTTTCGTGTAATAAAGATTCGACTTTGACTTTTGATATACCACTCTTTTATAATGGTAAATGGTGTGTAGTAACGATTATCAGGTGAATTTTTAAATAAAACAAAATCATTAGCTGTATAAAAACATTTATTTTTCATCATAATAAATACTTACTTGTAGTATAGGTATGTATAAGGAGATAATTTACCACTAAGCTAACAAGTATAAGTAATTGGAATTTTGATAAAAATAAATGTATGTAACATTTTACATTTTTATGAAGGCGGTGTCTACTTACACATAGTCGAAATTACTGTAAATTGTTTTGAATAGCATTACTTTCTTTGACTTATGAAAGTGAAAGAAATATAGAATAGAGTGAAAAAATTTACTAAAATTTTGGATTGTCAGCGTGATTGTATGTATGCATGTAATAATACCATTTTGGATGTAACAAAAACCAAATTTATTTTTTTCACTTTCACACTATGTTACTTAATATTCAAACTTTTTCGAGACGTCTCACTCTATTTCCCAATGTGGAATTACATGTATATTTTACATCTATTAAAATAAAATTATGAATCAACATTTTTTATGATAATGGTTGACAGGCAAGCATACGGCCTGCCCGGTGGTAAGCAGCCACAGTAGCCTATAGACGCTTGCAACACTGACGTGACATTGACGTGACACTCACGTGACACTAACGTGACACTCACGTGACACTAACGTGACACTTACGTGACACTAACGTGACTCTCACGTGACACTCACGCGCTGCAACCCTAGTCCCCTTCCCTACCTCGTGGAGCTCTGGTGACCTTACTCAACACAACATAAATACAACACTACAAAAATGTAGTGTTATTTGACTGTGGTGTTTTGTAAGGTGGACCCTAGCTCGAGCTGTATATTTCAGAAATTAAATAATATTTTAAATTTACTTAACCTAACGCAAATATTTTAACAACCTAATGACGGTCTCATAATTATTATTTTAAATTTAGTTGATTTCTATATTAATTTATCTCACAGTCAAATAGTAACTTCTTTGAGACACAAATCTTAGGATTTGTGGTATAATTATTATTTGTTTTTTTTTGCTCTATGTTATATTATCTACCTTTTTGAAAACTAATTTAATAAAAAATATTTTATCACACTTTGTGCGCAGCGATACAAAATCACTATAGTAGAGCGAAAACAGATCAATGTGGTGAAACTGAATCAATTACATTAACATAGCAATAGCGAAAGCTGTGATAAAAATAAATAACGTAAATATAGAGAAAAGCGTTTAATTTTAAGTACATGGTCACATTCTTAATACTTTTTCAAAACCAATTTAATAATAAAATTTAAATAATAATAGTACTAGAACATAATTAGGTAAGCTTTGTTTGATGTGCAAGTTAGCCACGCTAAAATACGCGTTTGATATGAACGCGTCTCAATACTATTCATCTAAGCAATACAAACAGATTCCTGGTCTACGGTGAAATTACTTTCGAATCAATAAATTACAGATTTTTAGGTACCTACTATCTCTTTTAACAAAGCACAAAGACTCACTATTAAACTATTGTCTGCGGTGATATGTCATTTTGTCAGCATATACTTAGTATGTAGGTAGTACACAATACACTACCCTGTATTTACACACTTAATAACTTACACCTTATACGTGTACCTATACCTAAAACTTTGTGATGAAACTTCATATAACATAGCATTTTTGACCGCATATTGAAAGCAGATTATCAAAATATTTTTTAAGAAGACGAGGACTTCGGGTCTTAGCTAACTGGTCCCAAGTGGGAATCTTTCTAGTCCTTCTGGCGTCTTTTAAGGAGTTCGGATATTCTAGCCAAATTCTTTCTAGAATAGATTATCTAGTGCGAAGCTAAGGCCTATGGGCCTAAGATCGCCTGTAAAGACCTTACCTATGCCGTACGGACGATATGACATACGGACTTTACTGGTGAATTTATCACCATAGATATAAGAAACTGTAGATCGGCAATGTGAAAGTAAAAGAGCATACTAATGCGTATATTAGAGCGAGATAGATAGACGAGACCATTTCACGTACACGCAGGTGGCCCAAGTAGGCCTCTCAATCACGTAGAAAAGACAGCAAATGTCAGAGTGCAGTACTATTTTTCACGTACACATGCGCATTACTCTAACTTTGGTGCATTTTTCTGGTCACGCCCTATAGTCGATTCATTACCAATCTAAAAACGTCAGTAATTGTATATCTATGTATAACACTAAGCGCGTAAAATTCAATTTGTGAGTTCAATAGCTCGTTGATCGCGTAGGTACTGGATCGTAACAAGAAGTCTAATCTTCTTTAAGGGTCCAATTTTTTTTTAACCTATATACCTACTTATATAGTCCGTCTTTGTCATATTTACTGAAGTGTTTAATTAATTTAAGTTAGCTTATATTAATTATCAAGACGGCAAGAGGACTAAAATCTAAGCTATTAGCGATAACACCAATCTTATAAGTTAATAACAATTTATAGCCCTGAACACTTTCGTTTGTGATTTATTTTGGCTTATCTAGTTTTGTACAGACTACTGCTGTTATCTATACAATAATTTACATATAATAGGTCCTTACCAATGTAATTGGCGTTTTTTTTATCTTACACACTATTAGCTGTGTAACTTCTTTGATTTAGTCGCTGTTTCAGTTTTATATTTTAATTATGAATAAGGACTATACTGTTACGGATTTGCATGTAGTAAACTTAGAATTATTTAAATGTTTATTTAAAAAAATAAATAAATAAAGTGATTGTTTTATTTTGTCAGCAGAATCAACTCTTGGAATCGTTGTAACTCATGGACAGGACCATCTTTTGTCTAAATCATTGATGCAATACTTAACCAAGTCTTGCTCAATTATACACTCCAAATTTCAAAAGATTTGGCAACGGAGTTTTTTAGAAATTTTAAATAATGTTAGTATATTAAATACACATTTAATTGAAAAAAAATTGGCGTTGTTCCATACTAACTCTATTTTTTTTAACTATAAATCCTAATGTTACAAAATTTGGAGGAAATAAGCGAACAACTATCGGCTAAGTCTAGCATCAATCAATTATGCAAAAATCAAGTCTGTCCATGAGTTAGTAGGCATCAAATCGCCAATTCTGATGAAGAGATTAAAGAGTCATTTTCACATTTTTTTCAGAATTTACCAAGTGAAATATAATTTAATTACAGGCAAAAATCTTGCAAAGAGTGTAGTTTCAAAAAATAATTAATAATAAGAACCTAAAACAACAATTAAATTAAAGAAATTGGAAGTTAAGGTACAAGATAATAAAACGCCAATTTCATAAGTAAGGACCTGATATATTCTATGGCCCTCAGCAACCATCCATTTCATTCCTTTGATAATAATGTAGATTATGTACATTTATGTCAATGTCTAAAAGAAAATCTACACACACTGCTAAAATAAGTATAAAATAACATAGCAGAATATTTCCAAAATTTGTGACTTTAATACATTTTTAACATTTATCTATTTTGATAAACTTAAAATAATTTTATAACATAACATTACACATACTCTTTTATTCTATTTTATCTCGCTCGTCCTCTATTGTGAATATTATTTTTCGATGGTTACTTAAATAAGAAGCCTATTCGTATTCCCTATTCCTATATAAGTGAGCGATGGAAAGCGGCAATGCTTCACCACACGCTTCACAGTGTAATTATTCGTCGTTTGAACAATTGAAAAGGAATAATAAATAAATTATTGGTGGTTTCATGTTTATTTTTATAATGACCCAGTAGAGTGGAGTTTACAGAAATCTGACTGTGGTGCTATTGTCAACCTTACAGCGCAACTGCTACTTTGTGAAGTTTTAGATAAAGCGTTGCGTTGACGCAGCACAAGCGGAGCTTACCTATACGTGAACAAGCTCCGCATTGTCCTACGTGACACTGGGAGACTAGCAGGCGCGGTGACGAATACGGTTTTCAAATTCGACACCGGCCGTCGTGAAGGGTCAATATCACTACCTACACGTCCGGCGGTCCGTCCGGGTATGAAATCTGACAGTCACAAAGGTTTGTGTGATAAAAACGAAACTTTGTTCATGGGTCTATGGTTCTTTATATATTCATTAGAGTTTATTTATAATATATCTAAATGATTATGTATATTTGCCCGTTGTTTCTTAATGACAATTTATAGGTAATTGGTGTGAGCGTGTAAAAATAAACAAACGGTCACGACCGCATTTTAAACTTAGTTGCATGTGAGCAAGACTTTACACAATACTGCGGTTGCTTTGCAATCTTATTTGAATCTTCAACAAAATATCTACTTATTTGAATCTTCAACATAATTAGTTTATAAAGGGTAATTTTTGTGATGTAAAGACAGATACAATAAATATTTTAATAACAGCCACTGTATTTAATAAAAAGCTTGGAATGAAAACACAAACCTCTACCTAAATAAATTATAATTATTTAAGTACCTATAAACAAAAGCATAAAAACTAATTTAAATATGAAGATACGAATTGTTCATTTACCTAGTTCACTTTCACCGTCGTTAGCTAAAAATTAAAATAAAATAAATATTTTTTTATTTACAAAATTCTCTACAATTTGAAAATGTTATTATTAATGTACATAAGAAAATAATGGTTTAATTTTAAATGAATTAAAGTCATGCATATTACAGATAACATTTGTCATTGTTTTAGATATCTACAGGTATTTATCGGATATTGTAAAGTACTTATTATTTACATTAATTCATTACGTCCTCATGTACAATTTCAATAACTATTGACTTGGGTACTAAGTCTTATATTTTCACACGTAAAATTGTACACTTCGTAATTATATAAGTTATAGACAACGTAAATCAAACGAGCTTTAAGCCAATATAATACCTTCTAATTACATCCATCCAAATTGTAATTATAATTTGAGTGGCCAGAATCTTATCCTGAACACATTTCTGTTTTATTAATAATTAGGTATATGTTATTCCACCCAAATTATCAACACAATACTTATCATTCCCATAACAATTTAAACAACAATTATCTTAAGAAGCGTGATATTTTCGTTGACTGGTTTACTTTTTTCTTTTAGGGTATAATCCATCAATGCCTCTACCGAAAGGCGATTGGGCGTTGGTAGTAAGGTAAAAACTTCCTTTTGCGCTGAAAAGAAAAAGAGGAAATATTGATTAAAAATATATTTATGTAATAAAGTACTGCTGCCATAGCAGTACTTTGTTAATGCATTATTAATTACTAGCGGCATGTCACAGTTTCGCAAGGGTGGAAAATTTTATTTTTAAACATTTTGGGATAAGCGTAGACAGAATTTTAAATTTTGGAAAGATTTATATGTTTGTAATGAATAAACTCAAAAACTACTTGGAATCGGTCCAGGTAGTTTTTGAGTCAAGTGATCAAATTTGCTACAAATATTGATTAGGCGTTGAGAAAGGATACAGACTTTTTATAGTGAAAAAAGGCTTCAAGTGGTTGAAATAAGGGATGAAAGTCTGTATGGAAGTTCGTCATATGTGCAGATAAAATCATGAAACTTAGAATTTAGGTCATTGATAAATAAATATTTTTTTAGCGTTTTTGAAATTTTGACCTGTGTGGGGACGAAATAGGGGATGAAAAGTAGCGTACCATGTACGCTACTTTTTCTCAACATCTAATCTATATTTGTACCAAATTTCATCAAAATCGGTTTAGTACTTTTTCAGTTTATTCATTATAAACATACAAATCTTTCCTCTTTATAACATTAGTATAGATATAGATAAACACAGAAGAATATTTAGATGATATTTTAAATCCAACTTGAACCATCTCATATAATTATTGTTTGCGATTGGTTTTTGTTTTGAATTTGAAATTAATAATAAGTAACACAAAAATAACTTTGCAGAAAAATGGTGAAATAACTATTTATTTAAATTAAATACTAAATGTTTTGATTATATTCGAATCAACTTTACCAATTAATATAGGCACTAACAGGTAAGAAATTAATCTTGAATCGATATGTTTCGTACAATTGAGGAATTTTCACCCTTAGTGCAGCTTTATTTGGACATCATTTGCAATTAGCGTAACATCCAAAGTTGATTCAGTTATTTGATTACCACTGCTACTTATAAGAGTACTCCAAGAGTGGTGGACAAGCCTACGGTTTGTCTGATGGTAATTGATCGCTTTACCCTATAGATAGGCACTTTCTGAACCATGATTTCATTGAATGCTGATCCTATCTCCTACCATGAATACTGGTAGCTAAGACCGAAACACAAATAGGAACGGGCATTGTCACTTGCGATATTCTGTAGCGACTGAGAAAAATGATTGGCAATTAGTAACAAAATTTTAAGTACCTAGTTACTTAACACTTTAGTAACTTTGGTGACTACTAAACTCTGTAGCTACTGTTGCTAAACTATTTCAGTTGATTTTATTTAGCTACTATAGCTAAATGTTAAGTAACGTTTGAAATTAGCTAAACTAGTTTTGTAATTCACAACCAAATATTTGGTTAAAAATAGCTAAACTAAACTTAAAGACTAGCAATGACAAGCTAAACTCTACAGTAAAAAGCTTACGGTCTAGCGGTTTAGCTAAATATTTATGTACGGGTTGCTAAATAAAATTTTGCTAAATTTGCTTTGCGTCCACAGCTAAACCTATTTAGCTGGTGTTGTTAAACTTTGGATATTAATTACTAAAGTTTAGCCACAGAAGTATTAGCTAAACAATTTAGCTAACGTATTTTTTTCGAGACATGTAACTTACGGCGACTAGATCACTGTATAAGTTATGACAAGTTAAAGAATATCAGTTACCTAGTATCACAGTTATATCCCATATAGACCATGCCTACTTCAGGCGTGGGGTTGTGACGGAATTTGTCGTATGACGTGGCGGGGGACGCGGGGAACGCCTCGGGGTGTCGAACAGACTCCGCGTAGAAACGCCACGATCGCCAATGACTGCACAAATCTGGAAAATAATTGTAAGTTTCTAAGGCGAATATTTCTTTTTGTACACACCAATTATCTAGGCCCAAAGTAAGTAGGTATCATTAGGAACTTGTGTTATGGACAATTTTAATATACGTACTTAATAAATTTTGATATTGTTATAAATATACTTAAATAAATGAAAAACAACCATGACGCGCAAACAAATATTCGTATTCGTCACACAAATATTTGCCACTACCAGGAATCAAACCCAGACCGCTTGATGTGTAGAGTGCTATACTCCACTCCACCACGACGGCGTCTGTATAATGTAAGTGTTAAATCATGGTGAAATCTAAATAAGATTAAACTTTGTCATTAAATTAGCCGTGTGATGCCGGTAGAGTAGAAAAGCATCACCCCATATTCTCCAATGGGTGTCGTAGAAGGCGACTAATGGATCAGCAAAGGGGTATAGATCACCTTATACTCCGTCCACCAATCCGCATTGGGCAAGCGTGGTGGACCAGCGGTACCAGCAGTGGGTCGAGTTATTAAGGCTGTTATGGTGGTTGTCATTAACAGCGTCGCATAAGTCCACTAAGAATGAAAATTTAGCCAAATCCCTGGTGGCACTACCCTTTTCGGACCGTACCGCACTGAGGGCTAGACAGTGCGGCGTGTGTGGGGCTCTCCAGGGAGTTCCCGGGAATACCCACTAAAAACCATCGGCACCCTCACAGCCCTTTGTGGGGACGTTTCGGGAACGGCGCACGGTGTACGCCTCGACTCCGAAAAGTCTCCGGGCTGCCCGACCTAATAGCAGGCCGAGCTGCGCCTGAGAGGGATTACCCTAGGGCACTAGGGCAATCCGCAGACGGGGGACCTCCAAAATGCACATGGGGAGCCAATCCATGGCTGTATTGTTTATGCGAGATATAATATAAGTATCCCGAATTATTCAGTGCATATCTGAACACAGCAAAAGGTTGTGACTGAAACAAACGGTTTAAATCTGTAATAGGCCAGTGTAATTGCAGAGTTTGATTGTTTCAAAGGTGCTGTAGCCGATATGTTTTTTATCTACCGTGTCTCAAATAACTTTTTTAATTGATTGAGATTAATAATGATTAACTTACTGTCATCTGATAGAGGTATCGGCGCGAACCTTGGACAGCCCGGCTGTATTCCCTTCCCGCTATTTGGCCAAAAATCAACGGTGCCTGTGGTAACCGGCGCCCCATAACCACCGGCGTCTGTGTGTATGATATCCACAAACTCGGCGTCTTTTGAGGACACGTGGTCCATTATAAGACCGTCCGGATAGAACGCGGGAAACGCAGGGTCGAGTGCAGTTGCTCTGAAACAAATCGTTCTTCAATAAAATGCAATGTTATAGGTACTAAAATATTTTACGCGTTTTCCATACAAAAGCGATAATTATAATAATCGTGATGCGTAGTCACGTTTTTGAAATTATAACACATAAGCTTATTATCAGCAGTCCTAATGAAAGACCGTTCTAGAAAATATTTTATTTCAAAATAAAATCTACATGTTCTGTTCTACCAAAGGAGAATGCCCTAAATCTGCCCACAATGCGCAATGCCGTGAATTTAAGAAAAAAAAAACTACAGCTCTTATTCTATTAATAATTAGAATTTTATGTACAAATGTTTATGACAAAAAACAAAATTATGATTTCTCAAAACTCCCCAAAAATAATTTAACGATATTTTCCGCACTTGAATTATAGATTTTTCCCGGTCTGTGGCACTCGTTTCATTGAAACGCAATTATAGCCCAAGTTCCATACGTTAATTGGGCATCATTTACTACAAAAATTCATAGGCAATAAGTACCTACTAAGTTTTAATTTTTGAAGTAAATTATTATTATCTCAATATTTTAGTATGTATTTAAAACAGGCGTCACATATACGGCGTCACATCTTACATAAGGCCGACAGTTTTACAACTATAGAAATATTTCAAGGAGTATGTGTGCACTCAATTACTAGACTGCAGAAAATATTACGCTTTATTTCTGAGCTTTTGTTTAGGAAAATATTGACATTTAATAATATCTTATTTGAATTTAGGTGACAGGCTGTCAAATTGTCACTATTTGGAAACAAAATACATTTTTTGAATGGTTGGCATACAAACATACGGCCTGCATACCCCGTGTAACTCTGGGACCTTACATGACCTATACTGCCAGATGTGGCTTATGTGCCGGATGTGGTTGTGTTAAGGTTACGCATGGCTTTGCTCAACCTCTCTTGAAAATGAAAATGATAAAGCTCTTTATTTATAATATATTTGGCTAATATAATTTTATTATTATTTTACTTAAAACATTATTAATATGCTGAGACTAATAATATCTTGGGACCACGAGTGTGATTGTATGTATCTGTCAGCGGAAGATAACAAGATCCGCAAGTTTATAAATTTCCTAGGAAATTTATAAATATACCGGGAGACGTCGCAAATTGATAAATTTGCGAAAATGTGGGCGCAAAATAATACAATTTATGCGGTCCTTGTTATTTTCCGGTGACATATCTATGTATTTCAAACGTAGAAATAATAGCAAATACTGAGGTAGGTAATTTATTTGAATGATTTTGTGATTAAATATTCAAGGGGACAGATAAATCATTGGTTAAAATTATACTCATTGTTACATTGTTGTTATACATACATACATATAAACATTAATCACACTCATAATCCTGCATCGAGCAGATGTAACATTAGGTTACAAATAAAGCCACCTCTGGCAGTTTGAGCAATACGGTACCGCAAAAGGTGCTCCTAACCCAAAAAATTAACAATCCTTCAGTATAAACAAAAGCCACTAACCAGGACCAGCTGTTACACTCAAAATCATTTCATTCCGGGTATCCGGGAGTCCGGGTCCGGGCTGTAATACATACATGTTTTGTTAATTTCTCATACATATATAATTATTTTAGGTAATGCATATTATTTTACTAGGTGGTAGACCCATATGTAGGGTCGTCTGGGTAGGTACCACCGCCTTTCTCATTTCTGCCGTGAAGCAGTTCGCTGTATTTCAGATTGAAGGGAAAGGTGGCCAGTGTTATTACTTGTCATGGAAGGCATATCATATTAGTCCCCAGGATGCCATCGCATTTGCAATGTTAAGTGATTTACTTTTAGTATCTATAGGCGACGGTAACCACTCAAAACCAGGTGGGCCGCAAGCTTGTTTGCCAATCGTCGTAGTGTAAAAAGGTGGTATTTTGTGAGTTGGTATAGAGTATGATAAAAACCTTTTGATAGTTTTGCGATATGTATTCTTCAGCTCTCTGCAAATGTACCCTGCCACGTGGCTTCCTAGCGAGTGTCCAATTACGTGTATTTTGTCCAAAGCTAGGCCATTTTCTGTTAACGTGTTGATAGCTGCCGCAGTCGCTGCCCCAACCTGTAAAACCAAAAAAACATTTTGTTTAATATACTACCTACTTGTTAAGGTTTAGATTTTTCGAGCAAAATTAACCGCTTGTTTCTTTTAATTTCGTAAGCGCCCGAAAATTCGGATAAACAATGGCTCTTGTTTGTTTATCTGAATTTTCAATTACGCTACGCGCGCGCCTCGCGCTCGATTTTCTCTTGTTTTAATGATGTATACAGAAAAAGCAGGAGTGGCCAGTATCACTATGCAAACTTGGACATGAAAACTTTTTGTCGTGGCACGCTTACAATGTGTGATAAATAGGTCACACTAAACGTTTCCGGAACTGGCCACTTACATAAATAATATTTAAAAAGTAATCATAGAATTTGAAAATGGAACTCTTTGGCTGTAGAATGTTTGTTTCATCTGACTGTCAATTCAAAATTCAAGAGCATCGCTCGGCTTCAATCTGCTTTTGGCGATCCTAATACATAGGCATGAGTCAAAAACAATCAATCCTACACAAACATTTGGGTGTGAGAAAGCTGTGCTCGCCGTGGATCCCACACAATTTGACCGAGGCTCAAAAAACGGATCGTGTCACTTGGTGCAGTGCCATGCTTACCAGATTCAACGAAGGTGCGTCAAATTTGGTGTAGAACATAGTAACAAGTGAAGAAACATGGATTTATTATTGATTTATTGGATGGATGATTTATTGGATGCATTAAATATGGATTTATTTATGGATGGCATCAAAATTTACTTTCATAATTGTACAAATTGTACCTAAATGAATAAATAAATTTTGACTTTGACTTTATTGCTACGATTCCAAAACAAAGCAGCAATCGAGCGTATGGGTCTTTCAAGATGAGCCGAAACCAACCAAAGCGGCGCGCGTGAAAAGTGCATCTAAGCGGATGATTGCTCCCTTTTTTTAATAAAACTAGACACGTGGCGACTGTTGCTTTAGAGAATCGTTGTATTGTGAAAAGTGACTGGTACACGACCATTTGTTTGCCGGAAATTATTGACGAACTCCGTCAAAATAACCGTAAAAACCGTATCATCTTGTACCACGACAATGCTAGTTTCCACACGGCCAGACATACAAAAAAATGTTTTTAAGATGAAAAACGTAGAACTTATGAGCCAACCTGCATACAGTCCCGACCTGGCACCTTGTGACATATTTCTGATCCCAAAAATTAAGAACCAATTACGCGGTCTTTTCTTCACCAGAAGAGGCTATCGAAGAGTATGAAAAACACGTTTCTGAGGTCATCACGGAGGAGCGGCACAAAAGTTTTTAAAATTGGTTTAATCGAATGAAAAATTGCATTTACGCAAAGGGAGAATATTTTGAAAAACAATAAATTAATTTTTTACCTTTAATAGTATTTATTTCTTATTTACTCCGGAAACTTTTAGTGCGCCCCCTGTAGCGCTTTAAAGCAAAAACTGATAGCATTATTTGTGGTCACTGAAAATTTTAATATATGAGTAGTCAAAATTCTTTAAAAATGGCTTTATTTGTATGTCAACTTGACTGGTGTTTGACTTGACATTATTTGCGGCCGTTTCGTATATAACTTGACTGATGTGGCCGTTGTTTGTACCAATGACCTCCTCAACATTTAGTTTGCATATCGGTTACACGTACTAAACATACGTAAAAAAAAAAATAAAAAAAAATGTCCGTGTATGGTAAGTAACGAGCACCCCAATTTTATGATATTTCATCACTTACTAAATCGTAAATTACAATTTCGGCTCTGTCGCATATGCCACTTCATTTTTTATCTCTAAGATACTATCAAGATGTTGTATCCCACAAAGATATCGTTGTTATTATGAGAGTGCGTAAATAAATTACATGTATCTCTAAGGTCGCAAGTCGACACCAGTTAAGATATTATGTTCTTATGGTGTCTGAGTAACATTAAGATAAGTAAAAGTCTTCAGTTCTGCATCTAAGAAGGTAGCTAAGCTAATTAAGGTATAGAGTTGGCAGATGAAATATCAACCTTTGTAATAATTGGATTTTAAATTTTTTCATTGATTCATTCTTCTTTGTCCTACCCTGCTACCGATTTATTCGGAGTCGGTGCAGTATCTATGTCTTACTATAGCCATCATGCTACAGGTTTTAGAATTACATTTTACGGCCGGCCGCCCGCATGGCACCAACCCTCCTTGGGAATTGATATTCATAATGTTTCAACCTGAGGTTTAAACTTTCACACTGTTACAACGTGGTTGTAAATTAATGTCTTATTTATTTATTGGTAGGTGTAATAATGGTATTCTAATTTAGGGGTAGTATTCTATTATTAGATACTTTGCTGTAATTAAGTATATTTTATTACCCATTTTCGCATAAGATTACTACTATTAAAATAAGAAATATTTATTACAACCTAAATAAGTAATATCTATGTAATGGCGGTCAGTGTACATTATACCTATTACGCTTGTAATTTCTTTTTTTTATTCTTTGTTACCTGCTACCGGTTCTCTGATTTCAAAGCCTTGAGATAATCGACGTGTCTGTCTGAGTTCAATATTCAAATGTGAAATAATTTTAACTGATATGAAATACATAATAAGTATTTTCTTCTCTGTCTTTTAGAATTAACTAACATTTAGTATTTATTTTTATAGTGTGGTTTACCTAGTACAGGTTATTCTGTTGTAGGATAAATTTAAAAATCGCATTTTCTGATCTCTTTAATGATAATTTTACAACTGCTATATTTCAACAGCAGTAGGGACCACCAACTTAACGTGTCTTCAGAAGCACGGAGGAAATTAATTAGTTGTTTAAAAATTATTCGGTCACCCATCCGAGTACCAAATTTTATGGGATAGCGGACAAACGAGCTGTCGCTTCATTTGATGGCAAGTAATTATCGCTACCCATGGACATCTGCAACCCACGAGGGTGTCTGAGCGTGCCCGAGGTATCGCAAACGCGTTCCCGGGTCTTAACCCTTAAATCGATTTTGTCCGTTTCATAAGACGCGTCAACAAAACGCATCTAGCTTCAAAATTCCCGCGCTTAACCGATTTCTAAATAATACGTTACATTTAACATGCTATCTCTATCGCACTGACGCGCTCCTTGGAAGAGGAACAATTACTTCATTTTAAAATAACGCCAGTTGAATAACTGTCTTGGCGGGGTCATCTTGCTCATCGGACAATTAATGTTATAATGCAAGTAAAACGCTTAACTTTGTTGTTGTATGATTTGATTTTAGAACAATTATAAAACTAGCTATTGCATAATGTTGAATTGAGTGCTAAAATATCTGTATTTTTTTCTAAAATGTGCCCACAAAGTGTCTGTCATTTAGAACGGACGTTGCCTAAAACTACTACGAACAGGTGGCTTTGAAATATGTCACTTACAAAGGACGTTGCCAATTACTTGCAGTTTTAGGAAACTTTACATGTGTCTTATGTAACGGACATTGCCATGTATGGCAGGTGTATCAATAACTAACTTTTTTTTTCTTTTTAGCATCATGGCTTAGAGATCTTAGAAAATTCTTGCCCTCATACCGTCGGTAGAGTCTGAAGATTCAGAATTAGATTCTGATGAAGACGCAGAACAATTTTTACGACCGCGTGAGTTTTTTTGCAATAGATATAGTAGTGGGTCATCATCACCTAGAAGTATACCTTCCGAATTGAAAGATTTGTTGGATGAACTCAGCAACTTCGGCGAAAATGTATATAGTCCATCGATACTTGAATCCGGTGCTGTCGATGCTATCACCTTTATCTCTCAACCACTGAGCTCTGAAAACCCACTACCACCTAAAACAAGTCTGACAATGCCTAATCCTTTGATTCACATTCAAGAAACTCCAAAAACTAGTTCTGTGAGGTCTCCGCGCAGCTATATCAGTCTTAAAGATTTTAAAAAACTAACTTAACAAAACCAAAACGGTCTTCAATTTAACAAAAACTAAACAATAGTGAAACATTTTATGTTTCAAACTAACAAAAACATTATAGTTCTCTCAAAAAATAACTTAAACATATATTTAGGAACCTTTTTCTCAGTCAACTAAAATATCAATAAAGTAATTCTAAAATATTGAATGTAAAAACGTAAGTATTTACTATTTTTCCTTAAGGAACAAAAGAAAACAATTTTTCTTCGGTGTGTGGCAAAGCATTTGTCCACAGTTTGTACGTATTACCGTCATCTTTCCATTTTTGCAAAAACGACGTCTGCCCTATGTAGTGAAAACTGGGAAATGCATATGGGACACGCATATGGGTGGAGTTGACATTGCGGATATGCTGACAGCGCTCTATCGGATCCATATGAAAACAAGACGTTGGTATTTATCAATTATTGGACATTTCGCTCAACAACAGTTGGCTGTTATATCGTCGAGATTGCGAGCAATTGGTAGAAAAAAAAATCTATCCCTAAAAAGATTTCGCACTCAAATCGCTCTTGCTTTGATGAAGACAAACACATTATCGAAGAATAGATCGGCGACCGATTCTCCAAGACCTGCTAAAATAGCTAGGCCATTTTTAGCAAGGCCAGTGGATGAGGCACGACTGGATTGCTATGACCATTTCCCAGTTTTCACTACACAGGGCAGATGTCGTTTATGCAAAAATGGAAAGATGACGGTAATATGTACAAAATAAAGGCTTTGCCACACACCGAAGAAGAATTGTTTTCTTTTGTTCCATAAGGAAAAATAGTAAATACTTACGTTTTTACATTCAATGTTATATAATTACTTTATTGATATTTTAGTTTAAATGACTGAGAAAAAGGTTCCTAAATATATGTTTAAGTTATTTTTTGAGAGAAGTATAATGTTTTTGTTAGTTTGAAACATAAAATGTTTCGCTATTGTTTAGTTTTTGTTAAATTGAAGACTGTTTTGGTTTTGTTACGTTAGTTTTTTAAAATCTTTAAGACTGCTATAAATTAAGATAATTTTACTGCCAGAAAAGTGATATAAATTTAAACTTATAATGTTAGTTTTAATTGGCAATGTCCGTCACGTGGGACATGCTTAAATTTGTGATTTGATACGAGTAATCGGCAATGTCCTTCCTAAATGACATGTCAAATTTCAAATAAAAAAATAAAATAAAAAATAAAAAACGGTATTTTTCTTCTTTCTATACCTAAACCATTCCCAAACATCAATTATAATAACAAAAATCTTAATACATTTAGGGGTGACGGTTTAAGGGTTAAGAAAGGAATATCGTATATAGCTTGACTCATGTGGTCATTATTTGCGGCCGTTTTCAAATCAAATCAAATCAAATCAAAATAAATTTATTTGGCTTCATCAAACAATTAATACATATAGTTAAAAAATACACAAGATAAATTGAAACCAAAAAGGCCGCCACTCAGCATTATGTTGCAGCATGCACAACACCTGCAACGCTGGTATTCTGTGGGGGCCTATGTATGATGTATGTGTGCTGGCCAACAGACTAATACATTACGTACACACATACACATATACACATATATATATATATATATATATATAACATACACATACACACATATACAACTCAACACAAATGTATATACACATATATTGCCATGCATAAGTATAAGTACATCGCCATCTTACTTAACTTACACTTATGTCCATTTTAGGGTTACCTGGAATAGATCACTTTTACCGATAAGGTTTCGTTTCGTTTCGTATATAACTTGACTGATGTGGCCGTTGTACCAATGACCTCCTCAACATTTAGTTTGCATATCGGTTAAATACGTTACATTCTGAAATATATTTTCAAACCGAATTACTTGATTTTAGTATATATTGTTCATCGTGGTTAATTCATAAATAAACGAACGAGTAAGTCACAGCGAGGTGCGCGTTTATTGCATAATTAGCATAAATGATGGTTGGTTTCCGTCAGGTATAGGAACGCGTCTATTACTAGATACCGATCACGTAATGATAGTGACATACAACCTTGAGCATTTACAAGCTGTCCTACTGTTTTATAACGGTAATTGTTTTAGTGAAAACGTGAACAATGCCGAGCCAATGTTATCTTGTCAATTTTGTTTGAATATTTCAAAGGTATTTGATGGAAAAAACATTAAAATTTATACATTTATTATTTCATTATTATATTTAGGTAAACTGATATTTATTACCTATAGGTCATAGTGTCTATTTACTGTTGATAGAGTAATCTTTATTTCACTTTATTGACTACTGAGGTATAAGTAATAATTGCGACTTCATAAACAAAGCAATGTTCAAAGAAGTTGGTGTTAGTGGAACCAACTTTAATTTTTATTTTACAAATTTTTTGTTTTGAACTCCATCGCAAGTTTGTGTTCAAAACAAAAACTTTTTAAAGAAGTTTTCTATTTCTCTGCATACACCTACAATGGTAAATTCAAAATTAAGCATTAAAAAACCTTGTGCTGTGGATAAATCACACAATAAAAAAACATCCAAATTCTTTATTTCTTACTAAATAAAACTCTAGTTGACGGAGTCTCCTTTTAGGAAAATCTATACCTGTTCCAGGAGGCAACGTTCTGCATAACAAACAGCGATTTTAATACATTTTTCCATTTATTTATTACTATAGTTTTAGAATGTGTAAGTGTGTGAATGCAAATGGGTGTATTACGTGTGTGTTAATTATTATTTATGTGTTGGTATATGTCTAGCCAGAATAGCATCACCCCATATTGTCCATTGGGTGTCGTAGAAGGAGACTAATGGATCATTGACCACCTTAAACTCCGTCCACCAATTCGCATTGGGCAAGCGTGGTGGACTAATGCCTAAACCTCCTTCGATGAGAGGCCTTGTGTTTCAGCAGTGGGTTAAATTATAAAGGCTGTTATGATGATGATATGATGTATGATAATTATTTCTTTGGTCATTTATTCAATATATTGAACTAAGTTCTTACTTCAATTTCAGCGTAAGTCATTTCCTGTATCCAGTTTACTAATGCTGATTTACAATCGTAGGAAATTTATTTTATACTTAGTACTTTATTTATTATATTATATAATAGATGGAAGAACCGAACTCAAATTGCACTCTACTAAATCATTTTCTTACCTTGGAAATTGCTACTTTGAACTCTCGAGTTTTTTTGTTACCTTCAGTGCGTGGATCACTATGTTATAGTTTTATGTGTTTTTATTTTAAATTAGCCCTACAATATGAAGTTTACTTACAGATAACAGTTTGCTAATCCGGTAAAGATGTTGCGTAATAATAATCTGCCCGATATTAATACTAGAAAAATGCACTGAAAAAAATTCCCCGATATTCTTAAAGTGCATTATTTCTTAAATAACGGGCAGATTTTATATAAATACAATTAAATCAAGAATCACCATGTTGGCAGAATAGTAAATTTGGGCATTTGAATCCTGGATTTTTAAGTATTACAGTGACTAAGAAATATCAATATACTTACCGGCCTCGTATTTTTTGCCGCATTTAATAGGTAGGATCCTTGCGCCATATTGGACCAGTCAAGGAGTATAACATTAGTGCCAGGCCTCGCTTCTAAATAGGAGCTCACCATGACCTGAAATTAAGAGATTATCGTGATTGAAAAATAAAGTATTTTAAGACATTTATACCGACTTCGAGGCTATCAAAAAATGTTTATTTCAGTAATCCTTATTACAAAATATTGTTTCTTCCCTGTAAGTAATCAAAGATACTTGTATTGGGAATGACCCGCTTCTACCCTTCTTAATAACGTAGATTACAAAAATATTAGCGATATTAAACTATAAAAAATATCAGTAGGTTCTATGTTAAATTTACAGTTTTGAAGGCGGTCTTTGATATGAAACAAAATGTTACCTACGGCTCGCCAAACTTTTTGTACCGGTAGTGTAAGTTTTTTCGTATGAAAAACGTAACTAATGTAGTTGCGATAAGAGCTCAATTTGTATAGGAAACTTGAGTAGCGCTCCAGGCGGAAAGCGTAAATCATGTTTCCAATACAAACTGAGCTCTGAACGTAACTACAATATTTGCGTGTTTTATACCAAAAAACTTACACTACGGGTACAGATCCACAGAAATTGCAATAGACATGAGATCCTCTAATGTGTATCCAAGCCTAAGCAATAAAATATCTGATTCTAATAGCCGCTTTTAACTGCCCTGATAAAATTGGTCTGTTAAATATTTGATAGAACAAAAAAAAACTAAATGGTTAATAGCTGTCGGCATTTTCAAAGTACTAGGTCTTTGCCTATGATATTGTCTATTTTACCCCTTTTTATGTTCAATAGGCTGGCCAGATTACACTGATCCGGGAAAACACACCTCGGCCAAGAGCTCTACTCCTTAGTAGTTCGCATAATGAGCGCGGACGTAAATCGCTTCGTGTGGATGGGGTGTCTTCTTTTAGTAGTCTCCTCGTAATTTATTTGTGATCTTTTGATATTTGTGTGTGATATCCACAATACTCCTAATGAGGGTTGGTACCCTCATTAGGAAAGCGGATGGGAGGTATATTCAAAACATTAGGGTGAAAGTCTTCGCCGCGCCTGGTGGTACTTAATAGTTCAATGCACACTCTTATTATGACGCCGTTGTGGTGGAGTGGTCTGTATAGCTGCGTACACATCAAGCGGTCCGGGTTCGTATCCTGGTAGCGGCAAATATTTGTGTGACGAACACGGATATTTTCTTGCGGGTCATGGTTGTTTATATCTATAATATAAAAATGAATCGCAAAATGTGTTTGGCCAATTCTTTCTTTAAAATGTTCGTTGGAGTTCAAGGAAGGTTTTTACGGCGTGAAAAATTCGAATAATTTCTTTATCTGTCGGGTCCGCCAGTATTAATTTAAATTTATTTATTAAAAAAATTAAAAATTATTCTGTATTAAAAATGTCCGTTATCTAATATCCGTAACACAAGTTGGGCTAGATAATTGGAGTGTAGGCGTGGCAATATATTATTATTATTAAGTTAATGACTTTCAAAATTGAATGATATTAGTTAAGTTTAATTACGGCTATATTATTTTAGCTTTAGTGAACATGAGTACCTATTATAAATTTTGTTGAGGGGGAGTCTCTAAGAAATTGAAACAAAAATTATTATAGAAAACAACTTTTATAAGCAAGCGCAGTTTCATAGCTAAATTAGAACCGCGTTAGTGATTCTATAATTACTACGTACCAATCAGGGTATTGTGATCTATAATTAGTATCGTGCAAGTTCATTACTAACTGGGTGCTTTGCAATGCAAATAAAAAATTCAAATTGTATGAATTGATATTTTTATAATTCGTTTAAAGGAAAAAGAAGACTCAATTCAACCGAAGTAATTAGAAAGCGATAGTGGAACCAAGTAGAACTTTTGATTTTCTACAAAGTCGTTGTTTTGAACTTAGAATGTGCTAGAAAGGAGTTTATATTATAATAAAATAATAGGGGTATGTTTCTACTATAGATTTATAATTAATTTGCTAGGGACACAAAATATCGCGCAAATATAACTAAAATGTTGTATGTAAAATGAAAATAGCACGCAAACTTAAAGCATATATTAGCAAGGCAATATTTTCTGAACAACCGTTTTCACTCACAACCAATACATTTCCTACCAGGATTCGAGCCCTTTTGGCAGGTAGGCAACGTTACAAACCACTTCACCAAGACGGGGTCAATATTAATTCATCCATTCGAGTGTTAATTACCAAACGATTGTATGCACATAATTAGTCAGGCGATTTGTTAAAACATTGTGATCTTTCTATAAATATAACTCGAGATTAAAAACCGACAAAACTGTAGTTTATTTATCACGGTAGCACGAGCTCAGTTTATCGATAAATTCGGCAATGTAGTTATTGTATCGGTAGAAATGACACATTAATAAAATAAATAATTCGAATTTAGGTAGGTCCCAAAAGTGAAATATCTGAAGAAATTATTCTTTCTTGTATTCGCTTTTCTAAACGGCGCTAAATTAATGCCAATATTGCATTTCTAAACTTTTTATATGCATTACTAGCGGTCACCCACGGCTTCGCTCGCATTAATCTCGGTTGTCGCGCCAAAAAGTATCCTATGTTCTTTCCAGGGCCTCAAACTCTCTCAGATCTCCATACCAAATTTCATCAAAATCCATTTCAGTGGTTTAGGTTTGCACGTTGCTCACTTAAGGTAAAAATCACTCTCTTTCGAGCCTACTGCACCACTTTCTACATGTGCAGCCCTCAGAGTGGTTAGTGTAAGTTTTTTTAGTATACAAAACGCACCGATTCTAGTTGCGTTAAGAGCTCAATTTGTATGGGAAACGTGATTTGCGCTTCTCTCCGCTAGGGGCTCTGTTCACGTTTCCTATACAAATTGAGCTCTTAACGCAACTAGAATCGGTGCGTTTTGTATACTAAAAAACTTACACTAACTACTCAGGTGCAGCCTGTGGGCCAGATATACGCAGAAACAATACGGCGCCCTCCGTGTTCAGTACAACAACGCGTTTCGGGTGCTGGTGGGGCCTCGTTTCTGTAGCGCATCCAGGAATGTTCGCGGATGCACAAATAAATTGTTTCTATGCGATTATGCAAAAGAGGAGTGCGTCACCGGTGTGCAGGGTGCGGGGTGGCCCCAATAGCATTCTTAATATGATTGCTAGTCGGTTGGACTGCATGTACGTGAATCGTTGTAGTGCCATTTCTCACGGAATAGTACAGTGGTGAGTTTCAGTGCAGGCCTAATTAAAATTATATACAAGGATAACATTATTTTGTTATTATGTATAATTATTGTCACACTAATATAGTTTGTAAGTCACACATTATGAGTCTTGGTCACTTGAATAAATAAAAATTATTATTATTAGGCATCAAATATATTAGTACGACAAACTCTTCTTGACAACACACTTTTTTACCCGACCAAAGCGAAGCCAAAAGGGGGGGGGGGGGGTAGTGATTTTAACAGTCTATAAGTATGTATATTTGTATTTGCGTATGTGTCAATCAATTAGTCATAATAATTCGAGCAACATTGGCTACATTTTAACCGACTTTAACAAGAGGAGGAGTTTGAGATTTTTTACTTTTAATTAAATTCCTTTGAAGTTTGTACATGACATCTTGTTGTGGTATGGCCAAAAATGGAACTACGACTGTCATATCAAAATAAGGGTAAATTGTCGATTTCTATTGAAATGAGATTGAAATCGAGTGCAGTTGATTTTACTTTGTAAACCCTGATTTTAACCAATTTCATTCCATTCTTTTTTCCGTAGACGGGTTACAGTACAGTCGAGTTCACATAGTAATTTATAACAAACTAGATAAGCCACCTCATGGTAAGTACAACTTTTACGCAGGTACCTAGACATCGAGATAATATTAACGCAAGAATGACAACATCAACATAGATAATTATAATGCCAAGATTCGCCAAAACTGTTTAGTCCTAAGTGCAATGATTAATTTTCTCTACGTTTGGCAGATGAGTTGACAGTTGAGACTAGATTATTGGTCTGAGGTTGAGATTGACATAATTTTTTCTCCTACTCCTTCCTGAGAAGATAGTTTTCCTCTAAGCGTCTCTCGGCCTCAAGAAAGTTTAAGTTCAAATTGTTCTAACTCTTGTTTGGGCTTAGTAAAGACAGTTTAAAGTCAGTGCTAATGAACTTTGAGAAATATTCTATGTCAAGAGCGGACTCGAAAACTCTCCAACTGCCAGGAATGCCGGGTACGCCTGAGAAATTTTCTAAGTCGCTAAGACATGAACATTTTTCTCAAAGTCCAGATCAGTTCGGTCGTGAGCTGGTGAAGACCTGAGCGCGCTTGAAAACTCTCTTAACGTTGACTTTAACTTTGATAGTAACACAAGTCACAGGTTAATCTGTTGTTAATAATTTCACTCTCATAATTTTTTCATAACGCGCCTAAAAAATTATAACTTCAAAAATTATGTTTGTAATGAATAGGCTCAAAAACTAGACGAATATTAAAAAAATACTATTACATTGTTACTTTTTCACTGAGTAACATTGGCTTTATTTTATTGCAAAAAAATATACACGGGCAAAGTCCTAGGAGTACGTTTAAATAAATATACTTGAGACATTAAACGTTACCGTCATCAGAAGGTCATGTTCTTCCGATGTTATTGGTCATCTTTGGTTGGATATGATGACTTTCAAGTATGATATACATCGTGTACATACAAGTTACTGTTTGACTTCATAATCAATTCTGTATAATGCGTTGTCGTTGTAGCGTTTCTTTACGTCATATTTTTTATTCTCTACAAATAAACTCGTCTACTCCATTATTCACCAACCATTACGACAAATTGGTGGTATTAAGGCTAAACTACTTAAATTAGATTTAAAACTATGACGGAAATATGGCTGCCGCAATCAGAAAATAAACTTATTTTTGACGTGACAACGTCTTATAATTCGATAGAGCCGGCTGCACGCACGAAAAAACATGACGTCATGCGGCGTTACCTCGCTCTGAATCTAATTCTCTAATTTGAATTTGGAATTATGTTCTTTAAAATTTAAACTTTCAATGATACCAAAACCAGCCAGATACAAATAGTATAGCCAAAGAGATTTTATTACAAGTTTATTCATACTATAATGCGAAATCTATTAAACAAATGAAATTAAATTTTTCTTTTGAAAAACGCTACCATTCCATCAGTATTTTCTTAAGACGTTGTCACGTTCAACTATCGTCAGTAAACCGACTTTACAGACAAACAATTTTTAAGACTTACGATTTATTTTCTCAATGATTGTGAAATTAAGTATAAATTGTTGGTAATCAATGCAATGATTTCTTTCACTGGATGCGAATTAATTAGATACCAATATTTTTTTGAAAGTAATTTTGCAAGTTCAAGTGTAAGGTCCTAAATTATATTTGGAGCTGTAGATGCGAATATCATGTTATATGTAAGTTTACCTAATAATTTGTAGTACCAATAAGTTTTAACACTTTGAGCGTTCTATTAACTTTAGAAAAATACAAATTACTATGTGTTGATGGAAATGTAATGTTTTTTAAAAAAAAAACTTCTCCCTACCTGGACACTTTCTTTTTCCGGCGTCTCGATGAATCCATGGATGTAAAAAACAGTAGGATTGTTCTTCTTGAATCCTGATATACTGAATAGGCGACTTGCTTCTGACAAACGGAACTCCACATAATCGTTTACAGAAGACCTGAAAAAGTATAAGATATCGAATAAAGTTGTGGCAGACACTTTAAGACCTATATAAAATTTACGCCGATTCAATTGAACGGTCTCGTGAAGATTCTAGACACAGAGTCATTATTAGAAGCCCTACTAACACCGACTTGCAATGAGATTTTTATGTAAAAGCGATTGAACAATGTGTATAAGATATAACAATAGTCTATGTGGGGTTATTACAATCTAATTACCAGATATAGGAATAAAAATATACGTACCCTTTAAAAAATCGCAAAAACACGTCTTCTATACTATCAGATCTGTTCGGGATAATACCTGAAACAATTTATTTTTATTTTAAACATACGATTCTCATAATCAATATACATCGACGAAAAGAATAAACATGAAATAAAACTTTCTTTTAACTACTGTAAAAACTACAATAGAAAAATAAAATACAACAAAAATTTTATAACTTAAAACCACTTCAACCATTTATATTCACAATTTAAATAAAAAATACCTGAATTGACTTGTCTTTGTAGGGAAATGTACATGGTTATTAAAAATACTGTTCTGTGCCAAGTCATTATTAAAGGCTTTATTAAGATATTCAAATAATATTGAAAGTAGTGTGCACCTTCAACACTGACTATAAACTGAATGTAAATTGGAAAATAGTTCTCTATAGGATTAGACGTCATACAAGCATTGTTTGCCTTGCGTATAATAAGTTCCATTATTGACTGATTATTTTATATTAGGTACCAGCTGAAGTGCCTCACGTTGTTGTAGTTTATTTGCAAATAAAATTTTAAAATACGTGGGGCGCAAAAAAATGCTATTAAAGGTGAAAAATTTATTTATTGTTTCTCAAAATATTCTCCCCTTGCGTAAATGCACTTTTTCATTCGATTAAACCAAATTTGTAAACTTTTGTGCCACTCCTCCGTGGTGAGCTCAGAAACGTGTTTTCATACTCTTCTGGCGATGAAACTCGTTGACCGCGTAATTGGTTCTTAATTTTTGGGAACAGAAAAAAGTCACAAAGTGCCAGGTCGGGACTGTATGCAGGTAGGCTCATAAGTTCTACGTTTTTCAAAACCTTCAAAAATTCGTTTATCTGTCTGGCAGTGTGGGAACTAGCATTGTCGTGGTGCAAAATTATACGGCGTTTACTGTTATTTTTACGGAGTTCGTCAATAATTTGCGGCAAACAAAATGGTCCTGTACCAGTCACTATTCACCGTACGACGATTCTCTAAAGCAACAGTCGCCACGTGTCCAGTTTTATTAAAAAAGAAGCAATCATCCGCTTAGATGCACTTTTCACGGGCGCCGCTTTGGTTGGTTCCGTACTCAGATCATATAAGTAAAGGTTCCGTATGATAAGAAACCAACCAAATCGGCAAAATATAATGCATCAAAATATAAGGATTCTATCAACTTTTGAGTCGTTTCCGGTATACGAGAAAGTCAAGGGGAGACCACTCCCGATTTTTATATACATACATAGATTCTATCAATATTACTTCGTAAAAATCTAATTGTTACAATAATTTACAAACTGTGGCTACCATTCCAACGCGAACTAAGAAATTTGGCAACTCGTTTCTTTGTCGCACAATCAAGAAATGGAATTCACTGCCAGCACACGTGTTCCCTCCTTCCTACAGTCCTGGGTCATTCAAAAGAGGCGTGAAGGAGCACCTTGCACGTCGGCAAAGCATGGGTGGCTAGCGCGGCAGTGTATCTCTCGCACCAGCTATCTTCGCATTTGGACTCCACTTCTGCTTACCATCAGGTGGAATGGAGTCATTTGCTTGAAGTTTTTATATAAAAAAAATATGCATGTCCTTTAACTTAAATAAAATGTTGACGTTCATCATAAGCTCGCTGGTGCACAATCTTGTGTCGTAGCGATCTCAGAAGCTAACACCCATATGCATAGTCGGTTCCTCGAGACCACCTCCACTCGATCTTAATCGAGGCCACCTCAAGGAAATCTTAAAAACACCCTTGAAATCAGTATGTTTAGTTACGGCTTCACCCTCCAGTGAGGAACCTCCAGTAAAGTCGAGTCGAGGTTGAGTGAAGGAATGACGTCATTAAATTTCTTATATTATGTTGGCAAACTGTAGAAATTATGTTTATGATTCACTTTTTTTATCTGTGGCTGTTCTCCTCTGAGATTGTGTTCTGTGGGCCTAACTGTCAATTATCTCTAATTAATCAAGTTATCTCTAATCCGTTATAGAGAATTTGGATTTTTTTTGTTTCATTGTGGTAAAAATAGATTATTAGTAGGTAGGTATACATATATTTGCATCACAATACTATGATGTAAATAAATAAAGATAGATAGATAGATAGTGATCTGTGTTAAATTCAAAAGTGGCAAGAGGACATACTATCGTATCTTTTCTAAATCGAAATCTTCTTTTGAATTCCACATCATCAAAATATTCCAGCGGATTTGCTGCATCCCGTAAATACCGCTTTATGGGACGATATTGGTAAAAGTCTTCATAAACGTAGTCGATAAAATCATGGAAATTATTCATTATGCTCAGAAATAACGTGGAATGTGTTGTTAACAAGCTTTGAGGAGACCTCAAGGTAGATCTCGACGTACCTTGAGTTTGACAGTTCATTACTCGACTCGACTGAGGAATTTGCTCAAGTCGAGGACAGTTTTTTCAATTCTGCATACGGACTTTATCCTTGAGGTTGAGTCGAGTCACAGTCGAGTGGAGGAAATCTCGAGGAACCGACTATGCATATGGGTGTTAGCTACTAAAGATAATTATCTTAACGTGCCAATAGCATATTGATACAATCTATTTTATTTTTTACGCTTACATCAATTGTCTAGCCCAAATTAAGTGTCATTAAGAACTTGTGTTATGGATACTAGATAACGGATATTTTTTTATATACATCATATTTTTTTAGATATTTTTATAAGTAAACATAAATAAATATATAAACAACCATGACTCGTCAACAAATATTCGTGTTCGTCACACAAACATTTGCCGCTACCAGGACTCGAATCGAATCCAGACCGCTTGATATGCAGGCAGCTATACTGACCACTCCACCAAGATCGCTTCAGTCTATATAAAAATCGGGAGTGGTCTCCCCTTGGCTTTCTCGTATACCGCAAAAGACTCAAAAGCTGATAGAAACCTTATATTTTGATGTCATACATGCATGTTAAATTTTGGTCACCCATCCGAGTACCAACCACGCACTTAGTTGCTTAACTTTCGTGATCGACGACGCAAAAGTTGTTAGAAACCTTATATTTTGATGTACACGCATATTAAATTTGGTTGCATACTCGAGTTATCGTGCTAACGCACAGACACACACACACAGACATAATTCCAAAAACGGTATTTTTCGGTACTCAGGGAGGTTCAAAACGTATAAATCCGTCAAAATCTCGAACTCGAATTTTTTGACGATTACAAGACTTCCTCTATACTACGTATACGAGACAGTAAAAATGAATCCCTTTATAGTCAATTATAGTCGTAAACAAGTCACGTTAGAAACCAGAAACGTTTCCTTGTAAAACTCCAACGGCGGTATAATCTAATGCCAAAACACAAGCAATATGTCGACAGCAAGATATTGGATAGATCCCAAAAAAAAAACGGGAGCACGGTAGGAGAAAAATGTTGACGTCCACATCTTGAAGAGTACCTATGAGTAGATACCTACTCATAATGCTTTTTATTTAAAAGCTTAAAAGCGTTTATAAAATATTAATGCATGCACAAGTATGAAGAGCGTGGTTTAAACTTGTAATTTAAATGTTCTTAAGTAACATGAACAATAGAAGTAAGCCACAAGTCTACTACTTGATTAAAGAACAATGCAATTGTAAAACTGCAAAATTACTTAAACACATGCTATATACCAGGATTTCCCCTTTTGTTTTCATGATTCGTATATAATGAATATTTTGCTACTGTTTAATTTTTATTATTTACATTTGGCTTTTGTATTTGTGACTTTAGTTACCGTACTTATGAAAAGTTTTAAGTCTTAAAATCCGCTTTTATTAGGCGAATGCCTTTATACTCGTTAAATCCGAATGTATGATGCGTTTTATTTTTCAAATTTGATAGACAAATTAGCGAAACTAGAATTAGGCGAAATACGGTGGTGCTTTGCTCCGGGAACTCCCCGCGGTGCACCCTGAGCAACGTCTGGTGTCTCCACAGACGGCTGACGTCGGAACACGGAAGGGCCCTTTTTAGGGCCGGCGGACATTTGAGTCGTGGGTTGGCCAGCCAGAAAGGCTGGTGAGCCGCCTTCAGCGAAACTGGGAGGTCAGTCGCTCCTGACATGCCTCTGTTCTCAGAGGTGGCCGATGGATGTGACTTCTGGTTTCCCTTTCCGCGGTGGTGTCATTTGACGCAGCGCCGTCCTGTAAGCAAGCGCTTTATGCCTACACGAGACATCCGGATTCAATCCATTTGCGTGACTGGTATAATAGACTGGTGTGAGAGACTGGGGCTTTTTTTTATAAAACGGTCAAGCAAATGACTCCATTCCACCTGATGGTAAGCAGAAGTGGAGTCCAAATGCGAAGATAGCTAGTGCGAGAGATAAACCGCTGCGCTAGACACCCTCGCCTTACCGAACTTCAGGGTGCTTCTTCACAAAGGCGCCTCTTTTGAATGACGCCGGATTGTAGGAAGGAACTCCGATGAGTGAATTCCATTTCTTGATTGTGCGACAAAGAAACGAGTTGCCAAATTTTTTAGTTTGCGTTAGAATGGTAGCCACAATTTGTCGGTGACAACGTAAACCAGCACGCGTACTCCTTAAAACAAAGGGAGATGGTGGGCTTAGGGAAAAAAGCTCCTCAGAGCACTTGCCGTGCTACAGACGGTAAAACGCGCTCAGTGACGCAATATCGCGACGCAATTGTAGAGGCTGAAGATGTTTGGTTACCTCTTCGTCGCGACGCTGCAGCCTATCCAAAGCATCGAGTAAGTACTTGGCAGAGCCATCGGCTTTAGGTAGGGGGACAGATACCGTAGAGATCGGGCTTAACCTGCGCTGAGTTTCACCCAATCCACCCTTGGCACCACTGTAGTGGACGAGTAAAGGTCCTTTTCAGAGGCCATGGATCCTTGTGCTCGCGACAGGTCTGCAAGACTGACCGTCTGTTGTCTGGCAGGACAGCGGATACGATTGAACAGTGCACCGGTTGAGCCTGAAAGGGCGGGCACAGGTGGCTTCTCCGTCTCGTAAAAGCGAACTGCCGCGATCCCGGGGTGGACTGCTGTCGTAGTGTACCTTGTCAGAATGCCCGGACACGACGCTTAGTGGGTTGTGGGGGAATGCCTGTACCTAGATCCTGCATACCCCTGAAGTTGCATTTTACTGCAGAAATCATGCGTACTACTTTTAAGATTGACTGTTATAGCAAAATTTCGAGAACCAACAATTTTTTAAGAAAACATGAAGATTTCGAAAATAGTTTTCGTCAACATTTATAACATATTTATTAAGAAGATAAAACTAAAGCGGGTGATTTTTATGATCCCCTACCGTCGTGTATAGCCCACTAGCTGCCTCTAGTGTTTTGATGTACTGACCCCACTAAAGGGCCACGCTGACCCGGTTTGTGCAATTAAAAATTCATCTTAGAACTCCTCCAAGTGTCATTATAAATAGAACGATTGCCTCTGAATTGTTAATGTCAGTCAGACTTATCAGCTGAGACGTCTATTTCAGAAGCAATCTTATTGGAAATAATTGTAAATTACGCCAACCTCCAAATAAACATTATAGTTACCAAATGGTAATTTATTTAAGATATTTATACTACAGGCAGTTGCACCAAGTTTTACATTTAACAATTTTGCAAAAAGGAACGTAAAAATCAACATAATTCATTGGAATGGATTGTTCCATTTTTATATATTATGTTCATTATTAACAAAATTTTAAAAAGTCTAACAAATTTTCATTATGACTAATTTTTCGAAGATAGATAGAGATTGATTGTTTGATGTTTTCGGGGGAAAAAACTTTGTTTCAATATTAACCGTAGAATGGGAAAAATATGTTATATACTCGATTCAAAACTTAGTACGAAATCTACACGCAATAAATGATAATGATTTGATTTAATTACTTATACGTTAGCGATTATAAGATATTTATCAAGTTCTGCCAGATTAATTGTTTTGATATGTATTATAAGGAAAATAATATAAAGGAAATCGGCTATTTATCTTTTTTATTTGACAAATCTTGCAAATATATTGTTGTATGGCGATAATGTTAGATTGTTGTTTATAAAACGAGACAGTGGGAAGATGAGATAAATGCTAATTTTTGTTTTGTATCAATCTAGGTACTTATTCATAGAATTTTACTTCTTACACAAGCATTTAGTATGGACCGATGTTAAAATTATTGGTTTGAATACCACTAGTGATCCTGCATGATGGAAAGTTTTACGTAACGATTACAAAAGTTTAACACCTAACTAACTAGTGCGATTGGTACCTGCTCTGATAATTAATGGAAACATTTCTTCCAAACCTGTGGTTGTTGCATCGGAATTAGATCCAGAGGTCGCGGATTCCTAACGCAATCGAAAATTGTTGTTTGCCTAAGGTATTTTGTAAGGAGTTAGCTCCAGATTCAAGTGGGTAATCAATCATAATAACGATATAAATTTCTTCGATACAAATTCATCGAGAGTAAACTAGTTTGTTCAGTTACATAATATATAGTCACACATAAGTATGGCTTGTATCCAGACCATTTGGTCTGCATGACGTGCTAACAGGAATACGTTTATTTTATTACCATTGAAATTTTGTCAGTTTTTTCGCCACTTCCTTATGTGGTGTTTACTAGCCTTGCGTTATTTATCGCGTATTATCAAAACGTTTCCGTTTTCATATTTTTGACATTAGTTTTGAACTGTGGTTTGTTACGGTTTTTATGATCATAAAATAACGTGGTATGGCCTCAGATAAAACTGACAGTCGAGGTGCGCTGTTAGAAATCAGCCCTTTATTAATTTAGGCTGTATACTATTACTACTACTGTATATAGTACTTAGGGCTGATTATAGATAAAACTATTGTTTCTACTATTATTATCTAGGCAAACAATAGAATAATTTAACACAATTTAATTAATTGCAGTAATCTAACTTAATTAGTCTATTCTAATTTAATTTGAAAATAATTTATATTATTTTAATTCTATTTCATTTCTAACTATTATTTAGGTAGGTGTTTCGTGTTCTTGTATGGCTTTGCGGTATATATGTTACGATAAGTGTGATTAATTGAAAATAATTAATAATTACCAACAATTATTAATACTTACCGAAATTGAAGGCAAAAGTAATTAATTATTTACTTTTACCGGTTATTATTAATAATTATCAAACTTTATTAATTTATCCTTTCGAACCCTGTGGCTGAGTGATAGGTAGGTTAGGGTTATTTTTTTTATGAGCAAGCGGAGTGCAATGTTTTTGGGAGAGTAGTGTTTTATGCACCTACCATACCACAGTTATCATCACATTTACCAAATGTCGAGGTAAGTATTAACGATTACTGGTTATTATTGATAATAACCATAGTAATCACTTTTACCGTAACATATATGTTACGTTAAGTGTGTTAATGGAAAATTAATAATAATTACCAAAATTTAAGGCAAAAGTAATTAATTATTTACTTTTAACGGTTATTATTAACAATTATCAAACTTTATTTATAATTATCCTTCCGAACCCTGTGGCTGAGTGATGGGTAGAATAGGGTTATTGTTTTATGAGCAAGCGGAGTGCAATGTTTTTGGGAGAGTAGTGTTTTATGCACCTACATGGCTGAGTGATGATGGGTAGGTTAGGGTTATTTTTTTTACAGTTACCATCATATTTACATATTCACAAAGTAAGTATTAATAATTACTAGTTATTATTAATAATAACCATAGTAATCACATTTACCGTAATATATAATTATACGGAGTCGGAGTCTTTCAATCAAGTCACTGACACTATTCTCTAATTGGCGTAATTTGGGTACGGGTTATATTTACGTAGATATGTAAATTATTCAGAAGAAGATTAAAGTTTTATGAAAAGTCTCCAATGGAAACTATTGGAGTTTTTTCATAAAACTTTAATCTAGTTAGTTTTTTTAGTTTTACTAGTTACGTCACTTGTATTTTTAAGATTTTATTAATTTGATTTTTTTTTAACACTGATTTGTGGCGTAAGTAGTCTAGTTTCAAATTCTTGTTTCGAAAATTTACGGTCGTATTATTAACGCGTGATAATCGTTCAAAACCTGCCCCTTTAAAACAAATGTGCTTCCCAAATCAGAACCTGCGGATAAGAGGGTAATGACCCTGGTGGCTAGCGGGCCACTCCACCAGGCGGTCTTCAATTACAAACGTCAACATATGGTATTTAGATCGAATTCCAGAGCCGATGTTGATTGATAAACGTTGAGAGGCAGCGACAAATTGACTCCAATAAGCGGCGAGTGGCAATCAAACCAATAAGAGCTGTATTTATAATTTCAAGCCCTGCTAATGTAAGTCCGACTACATGATTGAACAAAAGGTGATATTGGAGTACTTTCAAATTATGTGTTCTTAGGATGAATTATGTATTTATTTTATAATATTTTATGCCCAACTGTGGACGTCTCTCAGATGAAATGATGATGATGATGATGAAAAAGGAAAAGACAAAAACCATTGTTAAAAAAAATATTGTAAAATTACTTCTAAAAGATGTATAATGTGCTAGCACGCTCGAACTATAGTGTAATGTATTTACCTACCTAGTCTCAATGATAGAAAAAATCTAACCATGATGTTAACATTTATTACGTTAAATTACACGAGCTCGCAGACAAATAATATTTTTTTTTGTACTCTGTTTCCAGTGCTCATTGAGATAATAATAAATTCCTAATTTTGTGTAAATTGCCGTTGAATATTAAGGATGTATGTACAATAAAAGTGGGTGTAATTTGAAGCGTAACATTATCGTCCATTTGAGAACCTGTTCAAGAGAGGTAATAGGGGATTTAGATAATAGAATTTTGTACTCAATTTGAATTATTAGATTCGATATTAAAAGGTACGCTTCGCCTATATTCGATAACGAGATTAAGCGTTGTCCCTTGAAGTTATTAAGTTAACTTTAATACTTCTTGAATGTGTTTCATTCTGTCTTTATCAATGGAAAAATTGAGAAGTAAATTAATGACAAATTTATGAGTATTTTTTTTTAAATACAATATGCATGAGAAACAAGAACTGTAATAGTGGTAATTAAATACGATGTGTGACCCACACAATTTTAAAACTAATATTTAAATTAAGAATTTCATAATTACGTACTTACATCTTTAGTCAAAAACTGCAATAAATAAAAAATTAAAGGAATGAAAATTTAAATTCATAAAACAAAAAGTGTTTGGAGAAATGCTCAAATACAACTTTATAAGTATCTGTAAGTCTGCAACCATTTATGTATTACTAAAAGAAATCAATTTATTATATATTAGAAATTGATAGTTATTAGAAAATTTAAAAATATATTCGTTTTATAGACTGTATTTACAATTTATAAGCGATTTGACTCTATTCTTACCTATACTTAAAAGAGACATTGCAATTTGTAATATCAAAGAATAAACAGCTAAAAACACAATAATGATATGAGTATGGACAGATACGCGAATTGCGTGAAACTCAATGCGTTACTACTTACAAATTCTATAGGTACAAATTCTATAGGATTTAATAAAAAATTGTGAAGAATATAGCACAAGATGTAACAATGAAGGAAAACAATTACTTATTTGCTTGGTAACTAGTTTGCGGTTTTCCATAAACTTTGTATGCCAAATAACTATTAACCTACAATTGTAAACTCATCTCTACCCAAATTCAAAGAAGAATAGATAGGTAAAAACTTTAAATTATTATTCATCTCTAACCAAAACTTTTGGCTTTTTTTACCTTTCACTAAAGTAAACAACTTAAGTACCTAATTTTTACAAATTGAAACTGATAAATAGTAGATTGTACAACAATGGCTTATTTATGCCAGTGTTATATACTCTGCGTTTTAATTCGATTGCGAGAAAATAAACAATAAATTCAAATCAAATCAATATACATAGGCTGTAGTTCCTGTGATACCCCGTAGGGCGTAGGGGCACTGCAAAAATTAATTACTTAAAATCTATAATCATATTAAACTTTTGCTTCAAAATATAAACGAAAATTTAAAGTAAAATTTGTACCGTATGCAGCCTAAGAATGTTGCAGCCGCTACATAAAGAAGTTAAATAATAGCCATTTCCCGCCAGTAAACTATTTTTTAATTTTCACATGGCGATATTTAACTTAGGTACCTAATTTCATTCTACCAAGCAATAAAAATAATTCGATGCGTTTTAGTAATCGGTTACTATTTTTATCTCGTTTTATGACTTTTGAGGTAGAAAACACAAGGCAAATAAATAAATTATCGCAAGTTATTCTGTGAAGTTTTATTGAGCGTTGTTGGCTGTTGGGTCTAAGAATCATTGTTTTTACTTTATGCTCTAGAACATAAAAAGCCGTTTTATGCAGCCTATAAACGACATAAAGACGAACTTTGCGAGCATGAGAAGTGAAAACATTATTTTTAAATTAAGACCACAATATAGCTCACCTTTTAAAAGTTTGATTTAATTTTAAGCTTGACTTTTAGACCCCTTGGATCGGGGTCGTAGGAAAACTAAAAATAACTTTTCAAACAAAATATACGCATTGATGAGTAGGTATTATTTTTATTATTTATTTGACAATAAATGTACATTGTACACACAAAACAATTGCAAAAGGAGACATTGCGATATTAGACGATAATGTACAAAGCTACTGTTTATTCCTAAAAGAAATCTCTTCCAGCAGATATAGGATAGAGATTTGGATTGGTAGACGAGTAACCCAAATATAAGTTATGTTTAATCATCATCATCATATCAGCCAAGAGACGCCCACTGTTGGACATAGGTCTCCCCCAAAGATCTCCAAACCGGTCGGTCCTGCGCTGCCCGCATCCAGCGGCTTTCCTTCTTAACCGAGGCGGAAAGATCCTCGAATGGCAGTCGCGTACGGGGAGACGCAGCGCTGGTCCCACAAGGTGGACCGACAATCTGGTAAGGTATGTTTATTTTCATCTAAATATTTCGTTAGTATGTTAATTTAGAATACGATTTTTTTATATCTATAAAACATTACCTCTATAAGTATTCTTCTTCTTTCGGCGGGGTTTTGGCATTACGTATTCAAGCTTGCCTTACACCAAGGAGGGTTCCTTGGGATATGAGAACATTAGTCACTTTAAAGTATTTTGATCTAAGTTCCATTTCATACCAATAGATCTGTTGCCTTTTTGACAGAGAAGCGCTTGACTTTCATCTCACCTAAATGTAGAAGCGAGCTTCGTCCGAAACCTTCAACCAATGGGGGACCGACTATCTTTTGTCGAAACACAATGATGTTATTAGCACTATGGTAATGTCGACTTTGATAAAATGGTGATCACTTTCCAGGTGAACTTAAATCATTCTCCTTCGGGAGATCTACGAACTTCTATACCAGATCTATGTTTGAACCAGATTTCTTGGCCTTCAAGCCACCTAATGGTAAACTGTTGAGCCGCCCGGAACCCTCACAGTGAAACTGACTATCTTATCACTAAGCATCAGAAGATGCCATTATTAGTATTTTTTTTATTGGAGTGTAATCCGCTTACGGACGATACCCTAAACCGCTGGCTTAGTGGACCAGCGGACCGTCGGCTAGAGGGCCTGTGCAGGGGTCGCCCAGCACCTGATCACCACGGCACTGGGAATACCTGCTAAACCACTCCGGTTTCCCCCATGCCCTTACTGGAGATGACCCGGGGTTTGCTGAAGCATTTCACCGAGCCACCTCCGGGCAGCCCGACCCTAGAACCGACCGGAGTCAGTCAGCCCTAGGACGGGGCACACCATTATTGGTACCTAACACTAACTTTATGATGAATATTAATAACGACTGTGATAAGCTTGCCTCTCGTAAACTAAGTATACTCAGCAGATTGAGACAGTACTTCGCATCGGCTCATTCCCTACAACTCTACAAGGCCCTAGTTCTACTGCATATTGAATATTGTTCTCATCTCTGGGCACCTCAATACTGACTACTTCCCTTTGACTCATCCAACAATCAAGCGTATTCTAACCTAGATAGGTATCTTGGCCCTACCTAGAGATATGGTTTCTCGCATCTCCTATCGCATATATCGTGGGAAGTGTTCAGAAGAACTGTTCAGATTAATTTCAGCTGCTGGTTTCTACCAACTCACCACCTACCACTACCATCTTGTCTAGACCATTGGAAATCCACCACTGCGCTCTCGCGTAACTTTCTGCCCCGCAGAACCAAGTTGTGGAATATAATCGAGAAGGTACGGTTTAGGGGCCTTGCAGAAAAGAACCCATCCCTTTCATAAAGGCAGACAACGCAACCGCAATTAATAAAGTATTGTGGGGTAAAATGGGCGATGTTGATTACATAATATAAGATGACCCGTAAGCCAGGTTGTCTACCTATATCATAAAAAGGGTATTGGTATATTTAATTTTTATATAAAATATTAATTTGCATTTACTTTTTGAAGCAAATAAAGAGTATCGTTCGCGATTCCGGAGGAATTGGATACTGGAAACTTTACATACACGAAAACACTGAAATCGTAGAATCTATAAAAATGTGCTTTAAAATTATTGGAAGTACAGGAATAGCGTAGCGAGTATTAAATTAACATAAATTTGGTCATAACGTAATTTTATGTAATTTAGCATACAAGCCAATATGACCACACCGATAATCAGTATATAGGAATCAGATTGCTTTAAATTCCCATATATGTTCGGAATACCGTATAGGAAGTTTTCCTTACATTCTTTACACAAATATTAGCCGGTTCAATAGTCTAGAGGACTGACTTAAGATATGTGAGGTGAATTCCTAGTTGACCATTGTAATGTCTGCAATGTTGTTTGTATTTATATCTTATTGTCATATCAATCAATCAGTCTCAACATCTTATGTTAGCCTATTTGTGATCTTCATTCTTCAAAGAAGGCGGACTTAAAACAGTTTCTACCACTAAACAAACCGAAAATAAAATTTGTAGGTCTCCCCTGGGGACTCTGGATTTAATTCCGGTGGCCTGGTGGTGGATGGTTTAATGTTCTTCCTCGTATGAAGTTAGCGCTAATGTGCGTAAATCAGCTAGAGTGCAGAATAACTAGGTAATCTGCAGACTATCTGAATAAATTCGTTATAGTGAAAAATTGTTTCAGTTCTTACATTAATCCATAGCACAAGTTCGCAATAAAATTATTTTCTTTCTCTAAAATTGTGAAATGTTTTAGATATAAAAAATTTAAAAGACACAATTATGCTTGATTAATGCAGTTTAGTAAGTTGATTACCAAAATTAATAAATTTGAAGTAGGTAAGTAGGAAATGAGGATCAATCAAATCTTTCTGTTTTCAGCATCTGCAAAGTAACTTTGCAACAGTTTTGATGAATAATCTTGTATAAAATATAAAATTTTATTAAGATATTCACATTTCCTAGCATCGTAAATGTATGTATTCATATAACGAATAGTAACGATTCAGTGTTTATCGTATTCGATATCAGTAGAAAGTTACAAAGTTCAAAACTTTTCAAAATTTTTTGTAATCGATTGGTGTACAGGCAGTTCTTAAAAGAGAAAGAAATTTCCTTAGTTTTCTTTTTATTACCTACCTACCTACTTATCTGATATATCATTATAACTAAAAGTTATAAAAGAAATATGAAATACTCCATACATCCAGACATCCTTACAAACTTTCACGATTATAATATTAGTAGGATTAAAATAAATTTCCGTAATTGTAGAGTCCTAACTAATAAAATGTTTTACAGAAGTAGAAATTTATTTATGAATGAAACAATAGGGAAATCGATTGTTTAACCTCTCAACCTCCTCTTAATCACGATTATCCTTAAATACAACTCTATTAATAATATTGGATTGCTATTTCTATAATAATTCGTGTCTTTATCCTTAACTCTCAGTACTCAACTCTACATTTAATTAACTAAGTTGCAATTTAAAGAAGCCGTGTACTGTTTATATTCTGGAATTTGCTACGATTTAAAATTATTCGTTTAAACTACAAGCACTACTTAACTGAAATAAGATGTACAAATCAATGTAACGTGGGTAAAGAAAATCTCTACGTGATCTCGACCAACAACCTTTGGATGAAGATAGACTTGATGTAATATGTATGAATGAAGTTCAGTCTTTTTATTGTAGGCCATTGAAATGAAAAAGCAACTAAGTAAAAGTGCTATGAAAATATGGCACTGATGCCTATATTTTCGTAAAATCTTAATACATAATAGGTACTTACATAAACAAATATATATTTTTGCAATGTCGTTTTATTTTCGTCTATCAGATTCATAGGGATTTTAATAGAACTAAGCAGGACGTTTGTAATGTGTAAATTGTCTCAATTTTGTTTTACTTACATAAATAAATAAGTTCAATTAGTACCTAGTTTTTTAACTTTGATGAATAGGGAGCGAGGAAGAAGGGTTGGTGTCAGGCCACCTTTCTGACACCAGCCCTCCTTGGCAACGACTGCTATATTTCGACAGCATCCGGAACCAGCAGCTTAACGCACCTTCCGAAGCACGGAGGAAAATCGATAGAAAATTTTCGGTCACCCACCCGAGTACCGACCGCGCACTTGGTTGCTGAACTTTCGTGATCGTTACTAAGCACGCACGACCCGACCATCGACCTTCTTGATAATATTTAGTCTAAAATTCATACAAAACCTTCAGCGATATAATTTTTAATTATTTTTTTAATATTAGAATGACAATAAAATAACAATTTAATAAATCTGATATCTTGAACTATCCAACTTCCATCAATTCGGATTTTAACTTTTAACCTTGAACGAAACTAAAAAAGTAATAAACAAACGAACTAACTACTAACTTATTCAAGATCTATTAGTCATTAGGAAAATTGCTCCCATGGACCTTACGCCAAAGTTCATTGAAGGCAACTTATGGCAGGCGGTCCAATCAACTATTCTTAATTATGTTTGTCACGCACCATATGGAACTATATGATACAAACAGATAAAAATTATCAGTGTTTTCTTTAGATAGTTATCTTTAGTGATGTGTTTATAAGGTGCTGCTCATGTGCTTATCGGTACCGGAAGGCAAATTTTTCGTCACAGAGCAATCACCTGTTCATTTAATAACACTCTTAAACACGTGCTCCGAATTCACCCGACCACTAGCGAAGATCTCCGAAGGGAACGAATGCAGCTGTAAATAGTTTCAAACTTTTGTTACCACCGTACTTCGCACCGATCAGATTCAATGAAGACATTCAAACATGAACCCAAAGTGCACAACTGCATTGTAGCGTGGCAGAGGAATTTTTAACTTTCTATAAAATAACGGTGAGTTACGGCAACCGTTACAGAATAAGCCGAGCGTATGACATACCGAAATGCGTCCACATGTAGTTTCTCACATGGGTCTAAACAATTTGGTATCCCATTGAGGAAGTTGTGATTGGTTGTTCCGTACCTGTTCCCCACCAGTAACGGTTCCAGCCGGCTTTCACTGCGCGAAACATGACGGCCCGTACGTGCAACGCCGGCAGCGTGTGGCGGCAAACTGCGGTTCGTAACCTTCTCTTGAATCACGCTGGGGCGTTCCAAAATATTGAAAATCAAATTCAAAAATGTTATTCCATTTTTACTACGGCCCAATTTTCATTTGTTTCGAGTGAACTACTAATTTTTAGACCCCACATTGACGGGGGGTTCTTATAGGTTACTACCTAAAAGGGCGACACACCCCTGACTCAATTAATCTCTAATTAGATATGAGAGTGCTCTTAATGTAGAGTACAGACAGATTTGACATCGTGGGCCGTTGTCGCTAGAGTAAATGGAAATCTGACAGGTGACATCAGAACAAAACTGACATTGAAAATTCAGGTCAGCTGTGTCAACAAAGCAAAGCTATAGAATAAATTTAGATGTAAACAAATAGGACTAGGTCAAATTTACGTTATGTAATTAATTGATTAGGTGTTAATAATTGCAATATTACATAAGTAACATAGCATTACCTATACGTAATAAAAAGTTATTTGTTTTTAATCTATTTGCATCTACATTAAAGGTGACTAAACTATAAAGATAAATTATGATGATTTAATATTTATGTGGACTAAATATTGTTACTAAAATATTTGACATGATTGAATTATGGTTTTTAATTATATTACAAATAAAATTTTCGTACACGTCCGGATATCGCGCAAATATATATATTTTTTTTTTAATTTTAATGTAACTGTATTATTCATTATTATTAACCAAGTTATAGTTATTCATATGTGGTTATTTTATTTTTATTTTCTTTTTGGTTATTATGACTTGCCTTCTTATTATTCTTCTGTAAATCAAAAATTTTAATATAAGACCAGCAACCAACTATAGCAATGAAGTAGGTACTTACTTATTTAATTATATACTTACTTAAGCAAAATAGTCCGTTATTCCGATAAAAATATTATTTTCACCTACAAAAAAATAATTGTTTCCATTGTTATTACAATTTTGCATGGCAAAATAATTATATTGTGACTGTCTACTTATGTAAATGTTGTATTATAGAATCATCGAGCAGATGTGATCGATATTTAGGATTACACGTACACTCAATTTTCAGCGTTTAGTTTCATGGGAAGATCGAAAAAATAAGCTTAGATAAAAACAATGTAAAATTAAAAATTTATTTTACATGAAGGAAGAACAGGAAATTTTATAATTAAAATTAAATTGACCACAGCGCCATCTAGTCATTACACGTGTAAACTGTTTGGTGACATTACGTCTTTCTTCATAGCTTCTCTACAGCATGCTTGTTACTAACATAATAAAGTTATTATCCAACTTATCGTGTAGATGGCATAAACGTGGTCGCATCCGTACCCGTAGTGTAAGTTTTTTAGTATACAAAATGCAACGATTGTGAGCTCAATTTGTATGGGAAACATGATTTACACTTTTCTCCGCTAGGGGCGCTGTTCACGTTTCCTATACAAATTGAGCTCTTAACGCAACTAAAGTAGTTGCGTTTTTTATACTAAAAAACTGATACTACGGGTACCGATTTGAAACCAAATTATTTGTCATTTCCTAGATGTTTTTCCGAATGTTTTCCCAGTTTTCCCTCAGTTTTTGCGGTGTTTCCTTATCAAGTTAACCTTTAGTTTTTGATATTTTAGCCACAAAATAAAATGTCATAAACCTACGGTTAAATGTAGGTTAATTAACAATCGCCTGTTTATGTGTTGGTGAACTCCAGCCTAAGCATTTTTCAAATTATTAAATCTGTACATTATTAAATTGATTCCATGTAAGGTTGCCAGGTTCATCGCGTTGCAGAGAGGGGAGCCAGAAGCAGTAGGTACCCGGACCTATAAAAATACTATATACCTAAAATGAAGAGGCTTTAGTTGAATTTCAAAGAATTTCTTTTTGTATTTTACACTGATTAATCCATTTTGTAATTCCGCTATTTTTAAACGACTTCAAAAAAGGAGGAGGTTATCAATTCGACTATGTTTTTTTTTCAATGTTTGTTACCTCATAACTCGTTACTGGGTGGACCGATTTTTAAGATTCTTTTGACCTTTGGAAGCTAGTGCTTGTCATGGGGTCCCATTTAAATTTTATCGACATCTGACAAGTAGTTTTTGAGTTATCCCTTAATGCCTATTTAATTAGGTTCAGAGAATTTTATTTACTCATAAAGAACATACATAGTTCACTTAAAATGAGCTTAAGATTATTACTTATTACTAGTCGGTATAGCACATCACAGGCATTACAAAATTTACTTATTTTCAGTAAATTACATTTTTTTTTAATTAGCTTTAGAAGTTCAAAATCTTAACTATACTACTTACAGCTATATTATGTATCTATCTTTATATAAAACTATTTTAACTAATTCTTAATTCTTAATGATTACTTATTATTAATAAATATTTTTGTAAATGTACTCTTTTAATTTTCGCTTGAACAAGCATAGTGTTTTACAATCTTTTATTTGGTTGGGTAGGTTGTTGTACATTTGTGCTCCCTCAAACATCAAGCTCCTCTTACCGTGTCCAATTCTAGGCGTTGTTAATTTGATTTTATTTGTATTTCTCAAATGATGTGTGTAAGACCTCTTTGTAAAAGTTATTTGTGTATGCAACTTATTTTTCAAGATTTTATGTACTAGAATGCAAGTTGAGTATGTATAGATTTGCTTGATATTTAGTAATTTAGTTTTCTCATAAAGAAGTTTGGTGTTCATTAATCGATTATACCTGAATAAGGATTTGATTACTTTATTTTGTGACCTTTGAAGTATTTCAAGGTTAGATTTTGCAGCACTACCCCATACCTCGACAAGATATTCCAAATGTGATTTAACTAATGAATTGTATAGCGTCATTTTAACTCTGTTAGGAATACAGCCTGAAATTCTCCACAACGCTCCGGTCAGCGATGTGAGCTTTGATTTAACATAATCTATGTGGCCCTTCCAGGTAAGTTTATCATCCAATTGCAGACCAAGATATCTTTCAATATGTGAACGGTGAATTATTTCATTATTTATCTGTAATTTAGGACAGTGTGGATGTTTTTTGTTTTTCGCTGAAAAAATCATATATGATGTTTTTTTTGCATTAATGGTAAGCAGATTTGCTTGGCACCAAGTATTAAACTTATCCAAGTCAGCTTGGGCATCTTTGAATAGATTTGCAAGATCATGACCGAAGTAAAAAATTGACATTGATGATATCGTAATTTTATCACTTGTGTGTCTAAAAGATCTTGAGGTAGTTTCCTGAAAATTTCTATACTTAAAACACTAAAAAGCAGAAAAAAAAATTAAAAAAACCACCTTCAAAACTAAAAACGAGAGAAATAAAAATTTTGTTTGTAAAAATCTAAATGTTTTTTGAGGTCGGTGCCAACCTCAATATTTGTAATAAACGTTGTCACTTGTATTTGTTACCGACCTCAAAAAAAATATAGATTTTTATAAACAAAATTTTTATTTCTCCCGTATTTAGTTTTGAAGGCGGTTTTTTTATTTAAATGTTTTTATAACAGCATCTAGGTAGGTATTTTTTAACATTGAAAGGAAAGTTCTTGTTTGTATTAAAACAAATTGGGTGGGAAAACTATATACCTAACTACTCTATGATCTCTTTTAGAGATAAGTTCGCCCTTGCAAACTTTGTAATTGACAATTTATCCTTATATATCTTCTAAAATTTCAAAACTATATATAAGACTATAGACCGGTCGGTTGCACCAAGTACTTTTACAATTTTGTAAAAATAAAATTATTTTATATTTAAAAATAGAATAACCCATTCCCATGAATTACATATAAGTTGGTACAATTTAATTTACTTTTTGCGAAAGTGTAAAACGTAAATCTTAGTGCAATTGACTGAAGTTGATTAAAACTAGTTAGGTACTGCCAGGCAACATCGTATCAGTACAGAGAGAAGCGGCACCTTACAACTGCTAGGAGCTATATTCCTGCAAACGCTGCACATATCTAAAAATCGGGAGTGGTCTCCCCTTGACTTTCTCGTACACCGGAAACGACTCAAAAGTTGATAGAAACCTTATATTTTGATGTCATACATGTATGTTAAATTTTGGTCACCCATTACCGACCACGCACTTGGTTGCTTAACTTTCGTGATCGATCACTCAAAAGTTGATACAAACCTTATATTTTGATGTTATACACGCATGTTAAATTTGGTTGCAATAAGTTAAAGCATACTCGAGTTATCGTGCTAACCACAGAACACAGAAAGAGGTCTGAGTTCTGTGGTGCTAACGCACAGACACACAGACATATAGACACACAGACACACACACAGACATAATTCCAAAAAATATATTTTTGGACTCAGGGAGGTCCAAAACGTGTAAGTCCGTCAAAATCGCTAGGTCGAATTTTTTGACGATTACAAGACTTCTTCTATACCTACTACGTATACGAGAAAGTAAAAATTCAGATGCTAGTCGTAATCTTCTCAGTATAAATGCGTTGCTAAACGCAAAACTCGAGAATGGCTCGATCAACTAGGCTATTTTTTTAAGTGAAACTTCTTTATCACCATTCATCATCATCATTCAGCCAAGAGACGCCCACTGTTGGACATAGGCCTCCCCGAAGGATCTCCAAACCGGTCGGTCCTGCGCTGCCCGCATCTAGCGGCTTCCCGCGACTCTTACTAGATCGTCAGTCCACCTTGTGGGGGGCCTACCAACGCTGCGTTTATCACCATTGTAATTTGAAAATTAGATGAAACGACAAAGCGACACCAATGACAATTAATAAAAGCATCTCTTGCTTCTGAAATCACTTTTGCTATTTGCTCTTAGCTACTTTTCTGAAACACACACACACACACACACTGACCATTCCTATGAAAGAGATCGCTTTTAGCGATAAGGCCGCCCTTTGTACAAAATGTTGGTTTTTAGTGTTATCGACTGTATTTTTACAACTGGTTGATGTACAATAAAGTTATATTCTATTCTATTCTATTCTAGAGTCATTGTTGTAAGCGACTATAGGCTTCGGTGGCTGCTCTCCACCAGGCAGGCCGTATGCTTTTCTACCGGTTGGTTGAGTGGTTACTCAACGTAAAAACATATGAGTGATGATTAAACACGCCATGACATTCCGCTTTCACAAAATGCTGGGAAGCAACCACACTTCGGCTTTGTTGCCATTGGAATTTTAAGGGTGTGCATTTTCTTACATAACTTTTCAATTCCTATCATTGGAGGTCCGAAAATATTTCTCATACCATTTAAAACCATATTGATCATTCTTCATGAAAAATTTAAAAACGACATATTTAAAAAAAATAATCATTGAAATTCATAATATCATTAATCATACACTTAAGCGAGTTAGGTTGACATGTTGACACGAACACAGCCAGAAGCGACTTTAGAGCGTTTTCACTGGTTTTCACTATGTTATGAAGATAAAAGATCTAAAAAAAAATTGTGTTTAAAATGGTTCTTGGTAGTAACAGTATTAATAAAAAAATTATGATGTTATGAGCTTCGTTGGTAGTAATAAAAATGTATGAATAAAAAAGTATGAAAAATAAAATTATGAAGAGTGATTATTATGAACACAAATCGGTAGTAAGACAAACAATAGGATTTAGAATATTATGTGAGCCAATACGGACCCGAATTTTAAGCTATAGATCGGATTCGGTTGTATCCATATTCAACCCAACCTACTGATAACTCTCCACGTGTTCCGCTGTGAGCTAATGATCACGAAGATATGTCATGTGCCAATAAAATTTTTGTTTCAAGGACAACTAATATTTATCGCAACTCTGTTTTGAATAACATCGATTAGGTGCATGTTTTGCATTAATTTGGCGTAGTCGTAATTATGAAACATTTTCCTTATTTATAGCTCACTTTCCGACTCGAACGCTTTAGAGACTAGTCGGTGTATGGACTCCCCGCAGGATATACTCTTCGGTTAGAAGTCCTCTCTTAGGTGGTTTGAATAACAGGCTGGAGGACCCACCAAGGTAACAAACACCTCTTACGTATTGTTCTCTTTTATTAACTAGTTCTGTTTTAGTTATTTATAATAACAATTACAATGTATTTCCTTATGTTCTACGGCACTGATAGATTAAATACTAGGTGGTACGCCTGTATGTAGGGTCATCTGGGTAGGTAGTACCGCTTTTACTATTTCAGCCGTGAAGAAAGGTAGCCAGTGTAATTACCGGGTATTAAGGGCATTTCATCTTAGGCCTTAGGATATTTTTCTTGTTATTGCAGGTGCTTATGGGAAACGGTATCTACTTACCACTAGGTGGGTCATCAACTTCTTTGTCATCTAGTTGTATAAAAAAATAGAATCCAACCTTAGTAATATTTTCAGAATTGCTTTTTTCACTTTATTGACCAATTTATGCCTGATAATAGGCTAAGAACCATGGACACATTGTAGCCCTCACATCAGTTGCTGGACTTTTAGTAATAACCTATATTAAAAGCATGAATGATTTTCTTTTATGCCTTCTACTATGATTTAGCCAATGTCCAAGTTCGGAAGATAAGGTATGGTGTTTCTGAATGTTTACAACTCTGCTCAAATAGTACTTCAGGTAAAGGCAAAAGAATTCTTATAATAAGAACGAGGCGACCGACAGTCTGGCAATCTGACAATATTTTGAGGTCCCGTGAGGTCCATACTGCCTTAAGATGTGGCTTTATATGTTACAAAATGTTACCTAAAGCTCTGCTTAACTCCTATTGGGATTATGTGATTATAAGTATTCAATTTGGAATATATGAAAGGAAAATATTTATCTTAAGCTCTATAATAGTAATTTGTCTTATCTTGTGACGACGTGGAAATAACGCTTTGTTTACTTGAGAAATGTAAACAAAACATAAGATGTATCAGAATGTACTCAAAGTAGGTACCTACCTATTTTAATTACCTACATTGTAGAGCATCGTGTATGTAGGTAGCGAGGTTTATTAATACAACGGTCTTCGTTAAGAAGTGGCGCCAATATTATTACAATGAAAGAAAACAATGTCAACATTTTTTTTTGCTACGATGTGAAAGAACGTGAATTAGGTATAAAAGCGTGTTTCACTCAAAATCCTCAACGGACGAAATTTGCCTATAATAAATAAGGAAAATAAATCGAGCCTAGAAGTGATTCTAATCTAGATTTTTTTCCTTCTGGACTGTGGTGTAAGGTGGCGGTAAATGCATTATTATGTACGGTCGAACTCTCAGATTACCGGACTCCAGATAAACTTTTGAGGCTACCGAAAGTGACCATTAAGGAGATCTGTGTAGTGCTGTTCTAGATAATTTAATAAGGGCATATATTAGCGGAGACGTCCACTGTTGTTGTAGGCCTCCCCCAAGAATCTCCAACCTAATCAGTCCATCTTGTGAGGGGCCTACCAACGCGGCGTCTCCCGGTACGTGGCCTCCATTCGAAGACCTTTCCGCCGTCAGTCGTCGTCGCATGTGCCCTGCCCACTACCCCTTAAGGTGCGTAATTCTTTGAGCTATGTCGGACATCTTGGTTCTCTTTTATAATAATAAGAAACAATAAGTGCATATACGCTTCAAAAAACGATACGGTCTATAGCAACGGATGGGGATACCATCACCCAAGCATAAATTTTTACTCATTGGCGATCGAAAACTGCCATTGAAGAACATAATTGATTGCGTCCACGCAGGCTTATATGACGACATATTTTTACAAATACAAGGTAGACTGGCTATAAGGTAAGGTAAAGGTCGCAGGAAACAGACGACTGCGGGCAACATATAGGACAGGTACAAGATACAGAAAGAAAGCTTTTCATATCTACGCTTAGCCCGTGATGCTAGGGTATTCAAAACTATTAAATGCTCCCACAAAGCATTTATATAACATTAGAGAATATTGCAAAACATAATTTGTAGATAAACTCTTTTTAACAAAAAGAGAATTTTCAAAAAAAAATCTATTCGCCAGGTGGCAGCACTATTGGGCATGAGGTCCTCCTGTCTAGATTTTATTCATAAATCCTCATTAGACAATTCTATTTTTGGACATTTTTGGAGGGGGAATTTGGGAATTCTAATGTTTTGGAATGTCGAAATTTGTTAGTGCCCAAGCACTGACAAATGTATTTTTCGCCACACACGACAGCGAAAGCAGTGCCCTGGTGGCGTAGTGGTTAACACAGCCGCCCGGATTGCGGAAGATGCTGGGTTCGATTCCCGCCTGGGACAGATCAATTTTTTTCAGTGTATTTTTCTAGTTATGAGCTCAGAGATTTGACCGATCTCCTTTGCGGCTGCGCTTAACTGTCATTGCTTCGCAGTCCTTAAGACGCGCGCATAGAATAGTGTATATTACGGCATGCTCAACAAGAACCATGTTATGTAGTGTACGGAAGCTGAGGCCTTAGTATAAGTTTTGATAGTTTTCGAGCTCGATCAAACGTATCGTCTTTCTTCATACATTGGCCACTGTTTCTGATAGTTTACGCTAGGGGCGCTAGTGGGCAATGTATGAAAATAGACGATACGTTTGATCGAGCTCGAAAACTAACAAACTCGTACTAAGGCCTCTGATCGCAACACTCGGTCTTCCTATAAACTCAGCGTTTTGACCGATCTCCTTAGATTGAAATATCTGTGCAGTTTTTGCTACAACTAGTAAACATTATTAAGACAAAAAAAGTGAAAATAACATTGGTTTGTGATATTTATCAGATTGAAGTTGCCGAAGAATGGGTAACTAATTAACCAATCATATCTCTCAAAAGAGGATGTTTTTTTCATAACTCCTATGGAAAATTTTAAGTTATCTCACTATGATAATTAGGCTTACAATAGCTGTAATTATGTTATCTGACAGAAAATAATCGATTAGACAGAAATATAAAACCATCCTGATAGAACAAAAAATAAGATAGAACTGAGTGATAAGCAAATTATAGGGCAGTGGTGTGATTCGTGACAGGGCAAATAAAACGTGATAAGAGGTTTAGCTTTAGACAAACAAAAAATATCCGTTACATAAATGACTACTGTACATTCGTTTGGTCACCCCAATAGAAGTTCTTATTAATTTTCTTTATTTTAACCATCAATAGGTTTTAACGAGTATTAGGCTATTTAAACCCAAGGACATAGTTAGGCTGATGACCTACATATTCAAGGGAGTTTCTCCCGAGTTCTTGTTGCAAAAACACGTGTTGAGAGACTCCATTTTTAACCCAATCTACCGTACAACTGTCCGTTACTATAAGTACATTTTCACTTGACATTGGCGAAATGCGTAATCATTTCGCAAACGCCATTAATTAAAAAGAAGAAGTACATTATTCAAGGAGCGACAAGAGTAAAGGAGAAAGGGGAGACACAAAGTCAAAGTCAAAAATTCTTTATTCATTTAGGTACAATTTGTACACTTATGTAAGGCAATTTTGATGCCATCGGTTTTAAGCTTATTTATGTGACACGATAGAGAGACTGAATACTTCTCTCTTACAACTCTAAAGATCTTCATGTCGTCAGCAAAAAGCAGGAGAAGGTAAAAAACATTTAGATATGTCATCTATAAAAATTGTGAACATCAAGGGTCAAAGGGAATGCCCGATGGTATACCGGCCCAAGAAGACGTGTGACTGCTAAACACAACTTACTGAGATCTATTTTGCATACAATATGAAAAGAACCATATAAATAGATCTCCCTTAATACTTACTACTAAATAGCATCCACGTAGAGGACCGTAGTAAAATTTGCCCTTTTGGTATAAAAAAATCTGTAACGCGTGGCACTTGTACTCGGACTTTATTCTAATGTCTAACATTCTATGTTTGGGAGAGGTTGTTTGAGGATGTTTTAAAATAATAATTTATCCATAAGTTTGTTTCGTATATTATGAGGTCCAAGTTGGTTCAAACCCCGTCACATACCAATACCAATGTGTTTTCAAATTTTGAATTCATATGTACGTTTAATCGACGCTTTTACTTACCGTAAAAGCCTTTACCAGGAAAACATCATGAGGAAACCTGCACAGTGCACACATCCATGAAGAAATTCTTAGGTTGTGTGTGAAGTCGACCAATCCGCACTTGGCCAGCGTGGTTGACTAAGGCCTAATCGCCCCTAATGTGGGGTACGCTCGAGCCCCTCGGTGGGGACATTATATAAGCTGTTGATGATGATGATTATGAGGTGTTTTTTGGTGATATTTGCCATCAATGAAAGAGTCTCACCCAGAGATATTAACGCGTCACTTTATTATTACTTAGTTTACATAACCTGTTATTACAAGAGTTAGATGTGAATTATGTTAACTTTGCAGAATAGACAAGATCAACATGATTTTGATAACAATACCCTACCACGGGGTGTTAATGCAATTAGCATGGTAACGCAAATCCTTTTTTAGTCTTTTGTAGAACCTCAAAATGGATAACGCTACATGATAAATGTGAATTTGAATACAAAAGAGGTCACATGGAATGATCTGACGTATTACAAAAAAAACAATAGTTCGACTTTAACGACGGATTACCTACAGGTTGAATTTTTCAAGTGGGCCTTCAGGGCCAAATCCTAAACTATAAGGAATATCGCAAAATGCTCAAAGGAGTCGCGAACCCGATTTTGATGAAAACAAAAACTGCATCATTGGATTATTGAAAAAAAAAAAATCCTAGCCAGGAATTATTTTGAAAAACAGAACACAGCCTGTATACCATACAGGCTGTGCATACCATTCGATAGTGTTGTTAATAAGGATCGATTTCTAGGAAGTAAATGATATACGGGAAACTAAGAGCAAATTTTAATTAATTATTTCTTGTTCCACCTTGGTTGAAGCGACAATCAAAGCAATGATCATTATTTTATCAATCAATCCAATGATGCAGTTTTTGTTTTCATCAAAATCAGGTTCACGACTCCTTTGGACATTTTCGATATTCCTTATAGTAGGATTTCGTATAGGATTTCGCCCTGAAGGCCCACTTGAAAAATTCACCTGTATAGCACAGACGAATAATCTACTCGTCTGAGGAGTGTCATGTCCATAACCTTTAGTTTTGTGAATCAAGTAATTACTCCTTAACATTTTGTATCCAATCTGCTGATCTCACGAGTGACGTTATGATTCACGTATGAAGAGAACGTCACTTGAAGACTGAGGTGTTGGATTTATGCACTTCCTAAATTTGTTGTATAATCTTATAATGTCGTATTGCATCTTGATTTTTATTTCATTAATATCCTGCTTAGAAACAGGAGCGCTTTTTAATTTCTTTATATTTCGTTTAACATGATTACTCCGTGTCATAACCATCAAGATTTACAAGACTCTTGTTTTTTCGGTCATCAGGGATTTTCCAGCACTTCAAAATATTAAAGTCCTTAATGGATGAATAATGTTTATATACGCAAAAGTACTTGACTCTACAGACTTTGTGGTCAACTGATTTTAGGTATTTGTTATGTTAAACTAAACTAATGTTTCTCGCAACGGAAGTAGATCTGTTTAATGAATATTCGTTTACTCACAATTCCTTAGCCGATGAACAATGTAATGAATTCCTAAAACGTTTGTTAGATATTAAGAATCAATATTGAATTTCCTTTGGCCGTGAGGTAGAGTCAGAAAATTAAAAATAACAGATTATTTACACATTAAATAGTAACGTTAGCTGTTTTTCTTCGAAACAATGTTTTTGTATAGTCGTTTTGTAATAAGTATATTAGTAATTTGAAGATGTTGCATGCATTGTTGGCATCATAAGATGACAATCGTAAATTTACAATGACAAAAAATCAACGAACAAAGTCATAGACGAATAGGCCGCAGGTCAAGTTAATTATGAGCGAGTAGATAACATTTCTTTACGAGATCGAATCAGGAATGAGGAGATCCGTAGAAGAACTAAAGTTTACGACATAGCCCAAAGAATTGCCAAACTTAAGTGGCAGTGGGCGGGGCACATTGCTCGGAGAGCAGATGGCCGATGGGGCCGAACAGTTCTCGAGTGGCGACCGCGCACCGGACGACGCAGTGTGGGTAGGCCCCCCACAAGGTGGACTGACGACCTGGTTAAGGCTGCTGGTCACGCCTGGATGCGAGGTGCACAGGATCGGTCGTTGTGGCGTTCTTTGGGGGAGGCCTATGTTCAGCAGTGGACGTCATGTGGCTGAAATGATGATGATGATGATGATGATGAGATAACATGTCATTGAGTTGCGTACTCAGTCAACTCTTTGTGATCACTTTCATGGAAAATAATGTATTCAGTGACAATTCTCACGTTACTTAGAATCGCCTTAAGAGAAAATCGGGAGTGGTCTCCCCTTGACTTTCTCGTATACCGGAAACCACCCAAAAGTTGATAGAAACCTTTTATTTAGATTTCATACATGCATGTTAAATTTTGGTCACCCATCCGAGTAAAGACCGCCCAGTTGGTTGCTTAACTTTCGTGATCGATGACTCAAAAGTTGATATAAACCTTATATTTTGATGTTATACATGTATGTTAAATTAGCCCCGACTAAATTAAATTAAAAAAAAAGAACAATAAATTACCATACAGAAAGTATTGTATGAAAACTCATCCCCAGCACTTATTTTGTTCTGGCGTTATCCCTTAAACTAGTAATGATTAGTGGTTATAGACATTTGCATATTAAAATTACCTATCTTTTCATTTAGAGTCTACTTCTGCTTATCGTTAGGTGAAATGGAGTCAATTGCTTGACCTCCTATTTAAAAAGAAATTTCTGTTAGAACGGCGTTAATGCATATTTTTTAGTATTTTTTACCAACAGTAAATATTTCGTTCATTAATTTAGTTAATACCCTGCCTAAATAGGCATATCCAGATTTTCAACACACAACGCCAAATTTGTTTGTCCAATGACGTCACTTGACGAAGAGAGGTCGTTTTCTGCGAACAAATTAATACTGTGTGTCAAACGTCACTTATTTGCACTTGAAATTTAAAAAAAAAATATTTAATCGTTTATAGTCACAAAAACTATGCAAATTTTTCGTCTTTAATCTTAATATAATATATATAAATTACGTGTCACGTTGTTTGTCCGCGATGGACTCCTAAACTACTGAATAAATTTTAATCAAATTTGTACACCGTGTGCAGTTTGATCCAGCTTGAGAGATAGGATAGTTTTTATCTTGATAAGTAGTCATATTTTTTTACTGCAGATACAATGTTATATAGGTCAGTAGTGTGATATTACCACAGCAACGCGTGGCCGGGATAGCTAGTTAAAATATTATGTTTTTTTGAATTGTGCACATTTTGGGTATTTCAAGGGTTAAAGTGCATATCTTGACCTTTTTAGTGTATGCCATATGCATTTTGTTAGTGCATATAATCCGATATCTAGAACGCATGTTTGAATTTAATTATTAGCATTTTGTCAAACTCAATCTCTATTGTCAGCGTGGTTGCGTTGCAATAGGTAGTAACAAGATAGCCAATAAGTGTCTTAGTGCTCCAAGTGGTGGGGTCCACGTCCGGAAGCTTCCTCGTGGCGGACCCTGGTAACGTTGTTGGGAAACTTTCTCGGCGGGTGTGTGGCTTTTGATGTCAAGTGTCACTTGGCATTCGAACTCACATGACATCGTTAAGTTGTTTTTGTTTTCCCACTACGGCTAGTTCCAGACGGCCCTTTTCAGGGCCACGACCACGCCCGTGGTCCCCCGGATGCGGTCCGATGGCTGCTCCCGGTGTCCTCATCAAGAGGACGCGCCAGGTCGAGCAGCCCTCGGTGAGGAGGCGGCCTATAAGGCCGGCGTCGGCCAGCGGCCCATAGGGGCTGGCGTTAGTCGGTAGCCCCTGTGGGCTACTGGCCACCAATTGGTGCACAAGGAGTGCCTAGACGGGCAGCGTTGGGACGGTCTCGGTGTAGATGCGCTCACGTGCGCAGATCCCGAGCCGTCCCGCAATAGCGTACTGGAGGTCAGGCCGGGGAGGATGTTTGGTGGGTATGGAGGGAACGTCTTTACCTCGAGTCCCACATATCCCCTGCGGTTGGCACCATCCCGCAGGGACGATGCGTAAATGCATTTGACCTCCCTGATAAAAAAAGTGCTCCAAGTGGTGCTCGCCTTAAATCGCTTCAGCCTTATATCACTTAATATCCGATGAGTTAAAGTCGAGCTATTATCATTTTAGAGCCGGCTGCACGCACGAAAAAAATGACGCATGCGGCGTTACCTCGTGTAAGGCCGGCAAAACAAATGAAATGAAATTTTTCTTTTGAAAAATTCTACCATTCCATCAGTATTTTCTTAAGACGTTGTCACGTTCAACTATCGTCAGTAAACCGACTTTACAGACAACCATTTTTTTTTTGATTTAAAATTTAACCCTTTGGTCTCACTATCGCTCGACTTGGCTGAAAGAGACTGCGAAAACTACACAGGCATTAAAATATATTTCTTCCTTAGAAGATGATCGTTTGAGCGAAACATGGTTATTTGCAGCCATGTTTATTAAGGGTATTGAAACATAAAGGAAGCTCTTAATAACACTTAATGGCTTCTATCAGATAATTGATGTAATTCTATTACATTGTTTCTGTTTCATTATCTTTACTACGTCTGTGTATCAACAGTATAATAACCACATTGAGATATGAACATGACCTCAAAATTTGTCCTATTCATTGCAGATAAAATAAAATACAATACTTGACTTTATGTAGGATTAGAACGCACCTTTACACAATACTTTATAAGTTATCTTTATTAATAATTATCTTAATATTTTCATGCACCTGGCTGCATTGTCTAGACTCTAGACCAATGTCACTCGCATATTTATATGCAATTGATAGATTGAATGATTCCGAATAGAATAAAATTGTTTTATGTCGATATTCATGAAACAACTCTGGCGCTACAGATCACTATCATAATTGGTATAGGTTTTCTTTTCTCCCCTAACTCTGCCCCCCCCCCCCCCCGCCGCTTTTCCTTCCCCTCCCCCACAGGAAGGAGTGAAAGACAATGCATCGAAAAAACGTCAGAAAAACCTTCCGGACAAACAAGGGAAGGAGGAAGTGAATCCTACATGGATACCCTGGCTCCGGCACCAGGGTTATGTCTGACTCCTACTGACTAAACACCCCATATTGTCCATTGCCAAAGTGGCTATAAATATTGGGATGACTGCATTAAGCAATTACTCAATTGTTAATCTTCAGCATCGCGCGAGCCCCGTTAGAAAGCAAAGTAGAGATACATACGACTACGCTCGTAGTCTCACTAAGGGTTTGAGTAGAGCCTTTTGTAAAGTTTTGTGATACATAAAGCCAAGGAGTTTCTCCCGAGTTCTTGTTGTAAAAACACGTGTTGAGAGACTCCATTTTTAATCTCAATAAACCGTACAATTTTTGTTACTTTAGTTATATTTTCACTTGACATTGGCAAAATGCGGACGCTTAATGCGACGCGACGCCATTAATTAAGAATAGTATAGAATAAAGCCACATCTGACAGTTGTGGGCTATGAAGTGCGTCCAAATAGTGACAGGTTGCCAGCCTGCGCCCACATAAAGAAGTACCATACCCAAAAAGTAACAATCCTTCAGTAAACAAACAAACAAAAACCAAAGACCAGAACAGATGTTACACTCAAAATCGTCTCAGTAGTCCGGGAATCCGTGCGAAGTAGAGGTGACCGATAATTTCTGGCTTCACAGTTATATCAAGATTTTGCGTAATTAAAGACGTTCTATCATCATCTTGACCATGGTAATGGTTCCGTTTAGCTTTTTTTTATGACATTGTTATTTATTGTAGAAGAAAGAATGAAATATTGGGAATTTGCGTCTAGATATTGACATAATCGCGTGTAACACAGATTGCTGTTGGGCAACGAAAACGTGTTCATTCTATGGTCTGAGATTAACAATAATGTAATCAATTATAAAGTTTTAACTTTACAGCCTTATTCATAAGCACTCAATAAACCTTTTTTAGTTATTACCTTGTTAAAAAGTGTCTTGTCGTAATCATCTCGTGCCAGAGTGACAGAGACAAATTATTTGTAAACTTAGACAAAGAATCCTGTTTGTAAATGTCTAAATTCACTTGTTTTTATGGATAAGGGGGTATGTTTTTATTTTAGACCAATCTTTCACGCTAGTAACTGAACACGGAAAAATACATAGCAGATGGTTCTTATGAAAATTGTAAATATCATCAATCATCCGTTGTATTGTACCTTTTGAAACAAAAAAATGTCTCATTATTACATTAAAATTGAAATAAATTGACGTGTCCTTTTCTAGCAATTCCCCAATGAACTTTGTTTCGGATGTTTGAAATGATCTGTACGTACGTCAGTATTCTGTATCGTAAATATTACTGTAAATGACATATATGACTTCTGATAATAACAATTTTATTTTTTTCTTACCTTAAACCACTTTATTATTCGTTTTAAACACAGGACTACTAAGAATTGTTGAAGTCATGGCTTCAATATTAAATTAAAAATGATAGTTGAGTTTCTCCCAAGTTCTTGTTGCAAATACCGGACAATTTATTGTTACTGTAGACGTAAATACATTTTCACTTGACATTGTCTAAATACTGAAGCGCAGCTATTTTTAAGAAGAAGACGAAGAAAATTATAGTGTTCACTGTATTTTATGAAAAAGAGATTAGAGGACGTAGGAGAGGACGTGGGACGTAGCGGATTGGCCGCTCAAATTTAGAGAACCCGCATTGGTGCAGTACCCCCACCGTACAGAAGACCGCAGTCAAATAACTACAGGTACATTTTCATAGTGTTCAGTACGAGACTGACACATGAGTGTTACACTTATAGATTTATAATTTTATCTATGGTTACACTCGTCTATAGGCTACGGCGATTGCTTAATACTAGTAACCCATAAGCTTGTTTTCCGACCACGTAGCATAAAAAAGAAAAAGTTAGTGTTCCTAAGAATGTACAGTGCTCACAAATGAACATGACATTGGCTGATCAAATCAAACGTTTGGTGAGATTTTACACTTTTTTGGCATTTATCCTTTTTTACTTTCTCGTATACGTAGTATAGAGGAAGTCTTGTAATCGTCAAAAAATTCGACCTCGAGATTTTGATGAATTTACACGTTTTGGACATCCCTGAGTCAAAAAAACCCGTTTGTATGTATCAGTGTGTCTGTGCGTTAGCACGATAACTCGAGTATGCTTTAACTTATTGAAACAATAACATCAAAATATAAGGTTTCTATCAAATTTTGAATTGTCGATGACGAAAGTTAAGCAGCCAAGTGCGCGGTCTTTACTCGGATGGGTGACCAAAATTTACGATGCATGTATGACATCAAAATATAAGGTTTCTGTCAACTTTTGACTCGTTTCCGGTAAACGAGAAAGTCAAGGGGAGACCACTCCCAATTTTTTAGGTTAGGTTAGGTTTGTATTGTGCTAATGTAAATACAAGTAAAAAAAAACTACAAAGTTGAAAAAGTTATGTGACCCATAAAGTTATAGTTAAGAAACATTTCGATCACGTCAGCTTCTAAACAAAAAACCGCAACAAAATCTGTTCATTCGTTTAAGTGCTACTATGCTATAGACGGACACACAAATACACAGACACATACACGTCAAACTTTAAACACCCCTCTTTTTGCGTCGGGTTTATAAAATGATATAGAACATTAGGTTTCAATTTATAGTAAAATCTTTGCAATCATATCTTAGATTTATCTAAGTGTATTAGAAGTGTAGATATAATTATACTAATATTATCTACGTAAGTTCGAGGAATTTTCCGTAAGTTGGTTATTATGATAAAGAAGTACTAGGTCATTATGTTATTATGTTGTTTTTTTTTCATATAAAATAGCTTACGATTCCGCCCCAAGATGTGAAGCAAGTAAGATGCGAAAGATAAGTACGACACACTATAACCCTGCAACATGCATCCTGCTTAAGAGGATAGCACGCCAAGCACATCTCCATACAAAGGGAGAATCGTTTTACTTACCCTTATTTCTCATCAGGTTTCAGGAGTAAGTATATTGTAGAATGTTTTTAACATAAAAAAATGTCCTTTTCCTTTTTTCGAAATTCATTTATTTATTTATAAGCAATCTTAACAGCATATCATTTTACATTAGAATCACTATCATTAGTGTCAGTTGTGTGGGCAGCTCTGTTTATTGGGTCGTGTCCTCAAATGTAGGCAGTTGACTCAAGACGACCCTTTATAAAAAGATTGCGATTCGAAAAGAAAATATCAAATTCACGATAACGCTCCTCAAAGGTGTGTACAATTCTGACAAACATTAATGACCAAGAAGCTTTATTTTGTCCTAATCTATCTTCGTGTTAATGACATACCTTGAATGTTTGTCAAATTTTGAAAAAAGAAAAAACATCTTTTTATCTGACTTCAAAAAAAGAAGGAGGTTCTGAATTCGACTGTATTTTTATGTCTTAAATTAGTTTTATGTGTTACCTCATAACTCCTCACTGGGTGTACCCTTTTTTTTCAACGTTTCGAAGCTGGCGCTTGTCATGCGGTTCCATTTAATATTTATCATATTTTGATCGACATCTGACAAGTACTTTTTGACTCTTATACCTAATAATGCCTATTTAATTGACATCAAATATCGTAATCTTATGACTCTTTGTCTAATAGATCTCGAGATAGTTTCCTGAAAATTTCTATACTTAAAATACTAAATATAAAAAAAATGGATCTTAGTTAACTGATCAGCAGATTAATCTAACCTAAACCTTTTTTTATGATGGGTAATCCCTTTACGGACCATACCGCACGCTGGCTGGGCGTACGGTGTGTACGGGACTCACCGGCGCGGAACCGCGCGGTTGTACTCCGCTAAAACCCATCGGTACCCTTCTAGCCCATTTTTTTGTTGACTGGGAGGAAAATGCATTAACGCATTGTCCCTGCGGGGTGGTGCCAACCGTAGGGAATATGTGAGACTCGAGGTAAAGACGTTCTCTCCATACCCACTAAACATCCTCCCTTGGCCTGACCTTCAGTGCGCTATTACGGGAAGGCTCGGGATCTTGATGTCATACACGCATGTTCAATTTTCGGTCACCTATCCGAGTACCGACCGCGCACTTGGTTGCTTAACTTTCGTGATTGACGACTCAAAAGTTGATAGAAACCTTATATTTTGATGTCATACATGCATGTTAAATTTGGTTGCAATAAGCTTAAGCATACTCGAGTTATCGTGCTAACGCACTGACACACACAGACATAATTCCAAAAACGGTACTTTTGGACTCAAGGAGGTCCAAACGTGTAAATCCGTCAAAATCTCGAGGTCGAATTTTTTGACGATTACAAGACTTAAGTAAACATATCAACCTTATGAGATGATTATAATAATTTATCGATATTCGGTTTGTCGCGATTTCATGCATCGAGATTTGGTTTGTCGCGATTTCGTGCATCAAGATTTGGTTTGTCGCGATTTCGTGCATCAAGATTTGGTTTGTCGCGATTTCGTGCATCAAGATTTGGTTTGTCGCGATTTCGTGCATCAAGATTTGGTTTGTCGCGATTTGTCGCACTAACGCACGAAGCAATAAAAATTTTGTACAAAAAAATCTAAATGTTTTTTTTGGCCGGTGCTGACCTCAACATTTGGTTAATACATTCAATAATAAATGTTGTCACTTGTATTTAGGACCAAGATCAAAAAATTTTGAGATTTTATAAAACAAAAGTTTGATTTCTACTTTTTTTTTGTTTTGAAGGTGTTTTTTTTTATTTTTGTTAAAAAGATTCTAAAATGTCATCAAGATCAGATAAAAAATCAGGATAGTAAAACATTTTCTCCGTTTGTATGACGTGCTCGTCGCATTGTCTTTATAAGTAGGAGTGAACACTGACAGAGAATACCATTTCCAAATTGTGGAACACATATTGTAATTATATGATTTGCTAGTTTATACAAACAATAATATCTTTATTATTTTTTTAATGCACACAATTTTAATGGCAATTTCCAGCAAAAGTATTCTGGTTTTGATTTCCAATAATCGTATATATGTGGATGTACAAGAATATATCGACATAAAACAAGAACTCAGAATTTCAAGGCGACTTACAATCACCTTGTATTAATATTCATAAAATCGATGGTGCAGATTTTGGGCTGCCTTTTTGTCAAATTTATGTAGGTTTTTAAACATTTTCAAGGTCAAGCTCTGACGTGTATAAAGTAGATCACAAAACTTTACTTTATCAGGTATTTTTAAAACAGTGTTTTAAAAAAGGCATATCGGGTAATTCATTCTTTACCGTGACCATCGAATGAACCTTCAACTTGACTTGCTAAGAAGTAGCACAAGTATACAAAACACACGTGTTATGTATGTTATGTCTGCTCGTACTTACTTGAAGCAGAATGATGCTGCAATGAGAATTTAAAATAGCTGATTTTTCCAATGTGACTTTAGAATCCATATTTGATTAATCATCATTATGTGATAACTTGGATGTAAGTCATAACAATGTCCCGTTATAAACTCGGGGTTGTTTGAGGTTTATTTTTCCATCATCCTTAAGTAATAAGCCTTCATATAAATAAATGCCTGATTAGTCCCGTGAGTTGCTTAATATCTCTATTACTTGTTACTTGTCACACCTTTTTGATTGACTATTGTGGTTAGCGTAACGTAAGGTGGCCTTAATAGCGTCATTGGAGTTTTTAAGAAGCTGTGGACCTTGATGAGTCATCACAGTTTATGAGATAAACCACAACTGGACAATTCCTAGTGTAATACTTAATTTGGAAGCCCCTCCAGTAAAGATTATAGGATAGTTGAAGAAACGAACTACAAATATTTACGCTATGACAAATCTCATAGGTACTGACATGAAATTTTCTCTATTTTTTTTTATTCGAAAGGCGATCGCGACACATAAAGATTACGCATTGCGCCAATATCAAGTGAAAATTTTATAAATGTAACCGGCAATTGTACGGTAGATTGAGTTTAAGATGGAGTCTCTACACGTGTTCTTGCAACAAGAACTCGGGAGAAACTCCCCGAAGGCATGTTGAGCTGTTGATCCCAAAATTTATTGAAGGATAGCCGTCATAAAATTCAATACAAATTTCCTAATGTGTGACTTTATTCATTAGTAGACTGTGTAACACACGGTTTAATCTCATACTCATCGTGAGTATGATATCTGTTAGGTATGGTGGTAGTATCAGTTCACTTCTTACATTTTTGAATTCTAAGTAAACATCGTTTTTAAGAGACATAAGGCATAGATAAGCCGCAAATTGTTCCTTAAAGAATACCATTAATAAATCCTTTCGCATAGTATTGTGTTCAGTGGGATGCCGGCAGAGTAGAATAGCATCACCCCATATCCTCCAATGGGTCTCGTAGAAGGCGAATAATGGACCAGCAAAGGGATATAGATCACATTAAACTCCGTATACCGATGCGCATTGGGCAAGCGTGGTGGACTACTGCATAAACCTACTTCGATTACAAAGAGAGGCGTCGTATCCCAGCAGTGGGTCGAATTATAAAGGCTTTTATGATGATAATGATAGCCTTCAGTGAGCGATATTCATCAAGCATATTTGTAAACCTTTTTGTTATCGTTAACAAAGGAAGTTTATAGGTATTATTAATGACGCCAATAACTTATTATAATTGGTAATAATGTCATCAAAATTCTTAAAATCAAATTCACTAATTGAGTCATGGCAGAATGATCGTACCTTTTTGAATAGGTGTTTATTGATACTTTGGAATTTAAGTTTTATTTAGACCCTAATTGGTTTGACGTATTTTGTTGAAAAAAAAATGTTACATGTTTCTTGTTATCTTCGAAGTGTTAATTCTAGAAAAATATCTAGTTGTCAAATATGTTCTCTCGCTTACAAAAGACATGAAATTCATGTTGATTGCATTGAAGTGGATTTAACTACTCAATTATTAGACCACTATCATAATACGAAAGTGTTGCCAATTTATATTACTTTTTATCTAATTAAAAATCTATGTTTGAAAAAATAATTGTCTTTTAAATACTCAACTGACTGCTTGTGTTTTGTTTTGTTCATGCAAAAATTTTTGCATGTTTTCACGCATTAAACATGTCCCAAAATTTAAATTTATTATAATCCTGAAAACCTAGAAAGCTACAATATATACTTCTAAACTGAAGACTTTCGGCATTAGTAAATTATAATCTCACCGTAATTTAAACCGTATTCTGAGTTTTACTGTAAAATTTTATAGCGGTTGACCATTTTAAACGCAAAAGTAACCCAAGTATTAATTAAGTATACAATTCACCTAGGTGAATTAGCTCAGGTGAATTAAGTCTACGGCACCTGCATTCCGGAGTACATAAAAATTATAGTGTACCTAGTATATTTCCACGCTCATAACAATCATCTAGCGTAAATTAAACATCTTTAATTTGTAATTTGAATTTGTAAATATGTGAACCGCCATGACTCGTGAAGAAATTTTTTTTCATCACACAAACTTTTACCACTGCGAGGATGCAAAACCCGGAACGCTTGATATGTAAGCAGCGTTATTGACCACTCCACCACGCAGGCATTGTAATATGTAGCAACTAGCTTCCGCCCGCGACTTCGTCCGCGTGGGCATTCGAGAAAATCCTTAGGGGACCAATAAACAGGATAAAAAGTAATCTATGTTTTAATTTCATCAAAATCCGATCAGCCGTTTTTACGTGATTAGGCGGGACCTCCCTCACCAAGCGGCAGCGCTCGCGCGAGGTAGAACGTGAATTCGCATGCATTCAATTCGTCATTTACTCATCACGCTCAGTCATTTACACAATTTTCTATTAAATTAGCGAATTTTATTACAAATTTTACACCTGAAACATAATGCGAACTATCAAAAGACGCAAAGTCGAGTACCTTGGCCACGTGCTCAGACACGATAGATATAGACTGCTTCAGGTGATAATGATGGGCAGGGTGGAGGGTAAGAGACGCGCTGGGAGACGACGAAAATCGTGGCTGCGAAACATTACGGAGTGGGCCGGCATTACCTCTGTTGAACAACTGTTTCGGCTTGCGACTAACAGAGAAGAATACCAGAAGCTGACGGCCAGCCTTCAGGATTGAAGAGGCACTAGAAGAAGAAGATTACAAATTTTATATTTTTTGCATAATTAGGTGGTAATTGGTATTCAACATTTAGAATTCTTCAGTCCATAATTAATTAATGAAAGTCTACATGACTTATTTTCCCAACATTGTAAAATGTAATATTTTATATTAAAAACGTCAACTTTCTATTTTAAGGTAGATTAAACTTATTAGAAATGACTACGTATGTATATATAATATAAAAGTAGTTAAAAATTAAATATACAAAATCTATGAGTTTTTCCACGACGATAACTTTTTCATCGGCTGTCACATATTAATGTTCCAAGAAGTTTTCTTTGAATTCCAAATTCCGTGCCTATGTGCCTATGTAAATGAAATTTACTTTGTATTAACAATATTTTGTGTCGTTCGTCAAAATCCACAGATTTTGAATTCGCACTGTTCTGACTCTGTAAATAAACTGTTTGTATAATGTTTTGTGTTAACATTGAAAACATGATAAGAAATACAACATGGGAGAATGTAAGCCGATGGAACCAGCCCTTAATTGACTGAAAATGAGAATGAGAAGGAATAGGCGTACCCTTACCAAAAACCAATCGGTACATTGATGTATCTAACTGTAGCCGCGCGACCCGATATAATGTTTGCGGTCAGGTATCTTAGTCAGTACAACACATGTTAAGGACACGAACACTGGCAAGCGGCAAAGAGGGTCATTATATATTTGAAGGGGACCAGAGACCTTTGTATCAGGTACAGAAAACAGGAACAGGCCTGATTGGCAGTGCTGACGCAGACTGGACGACCTGTACCATTGATCGCAGGTTATACACCGGTTACATTATGGCGGAAGACTTGTCAGTATTGAGACAAAAAGCAGAGAGTAGTCACCATCTCTTCAGCGAAAGCTGAGTATATAGCGATGATAGAGACAGCAAAAGAGGCACTTCATCTCAAGCAGCTTCTAGACAACATAGGAGTGCCACAAGCCAATGAATCCAAATCCAAATCTGTAATGGAAATTTGGCAGCACAAAATTAGCCAATAATTTGCTAACAGTAGGCCTATTCGCTAACTTTTTTGACAGTTGAAAGTGTTTGAAAAAACAGCAATGGATAAGTAATTCACTCGGTGATTATCACTTTCAACTGTCAAAAAAATTGCGAATAGCCCCCCTGGAAAGCCTTCGAAACACATCAGTATCAAAGAAAATTTTATAAAGGGACTGCGTACAAAAGTGTAACGGTGCAGTATATGGAGACTGAAAATATGGAGACAGATTTTTCTGACTAAGGCACTTGCTGCCTCAACCAAGGCTCTCAAAGCTGTTCTCGCTCGTAGGAGTCACTCAGTCTTAAGTCAGCTCCTTGTGAGGAGGAGTGTAATAGGTTTAGTACTCCATGGTAATGTGGCGCGGATCCACCTCCTGAACACACTGTAACACCTCCCTATAAAACTAAGCATGTCATCTTATGAATACACTAGCTTCTATCCACTACTTTGTCTGCGCAAGAGTAGTATAAATAGCCTATATGTTATCCTGATGTATGGGCTATAATAATGTCAAGTTTTATTAAAAAAAAATATATATATATTACGAGATGGCAAACAAGCACTCGGCCCACCTGGAGTTAAGTGGTTACCGTCGCCTATAGACACTTGCAATGTTAAGGGTAAACACTGCAAGTGCGTTGCCAATCTAGAGAATAAGATGATATGCCTTCCATACCCAGTAATTACACTGGCTACCTTTCCCTTCAATCCGAAATACAGCGACCAACCGATTTGTTAATACCTAAGACTAAGCTTCAACTATCATAATGAAACTATTACAAAAGTCCAACTCTAATAGATAATTATAATGCAAATCTTTGATTTTTTTCTTATGGTAATGCTTACGTGTCTTTGCGTTGACTTATGGCACTACGTTAATTAACTGTCAGATCTATAATTATGACCCTGCATTGTATTCTTTGAATACTAATGTTACAAAAGGCATGACGTCTAAAGTTTTTAGATGGATACAAAAATACAAAATGGATACAATGCTTATGCTATTTTGAATAATAACGTTAATAATCATTAGGCGAAAAACATACTAGGTATCATATTTTTTCTACATTCTCGTGATATAATAAAGTGTTTTGAAAATGAATACATTAGCATGTTTTTATTTTCAAATCACTTTATTAATAAACGTTTCTCTTAACAATACAACCTTGTCATCATCCGCATGTGTATAGGTAGTGTAATTTATTACTAGTTCTTTTAAATTCTAGCACTTGTAAATTTTAGCCAGTTGGTAACAAAATGAAAATCTCAAAAAAGGGTAGTAAATTCGCACAAACATTCGCGGATAAACTGTACAAGGCGTGTGGCCTGTTGTATTGATATAATATAATGCATGGCAATGAATTGAATCATTGTACGTGTATCGGCCGGCCGATACTCTCGCGCCGTCAAAATGTTGTGTCTCGACGAAATTACCAAGTTCGTGTCGAACGGGAAACTAGAACAATTTTACGTAAGCAGTGCCTTAAAGAAAAGTGACAATTTATTGAAGTTAAGGCTATGGGTCTACAGTTTAGCGTTTGCGCATCTTGTTATAATTGCTATAAAGTTATTATCGATAGACTTCACGCAGGCTGACGATCCAGCAGTTTGGCCATATGAGAGTGCTAAATGGAAACTGATTACTTGTTGGTTTAATGTAAGTAACTATTTATTATTCGACTGCAAGGAAAGGATTACGTTTTTTGTCACTATTATGATAAAGACCTTAATGGTCTTTAAATAATAGTGAAAAAAACATAGGTAATTTTTAATTGTAAATAGACTCACTATGCAATTTCATTACACCTACAGTATTTTTTTAATTAAGTATATGTAAATAAATTAAAATAATTAGGTGGCATATTATAAATACAAGTTTCTAATCATAACAAAATTTAAACGTATCTAACTTTATTTGTAAGACTTATATGGTTGAGAATTTTGAAAATAAAATAGATATTTTTTTAAACAGAAAGACGTAGTTATATTGTTTCGTAAATTAAATTATTACTTAACTATAAAATTTATATTATTAAAATATAATGCTAAAAGCATCGAACCAGATGTAAAAAAATATACAATAAAATAGAGAAGGTATTGTCTATCATAATTATGAATATACTAGAATTATAATAATGAGTTATATTAGTACAACTGGAGGTCTTAGCGCTAAGTGCGGTCTCTTCTAGACAACATTTGGGGCACTGGAAAGAAAGAAAACGAGAAGGGGGTAGTTTAGTAATAATTAGGGATAACAAGTACACTTTAAAATAAAAAAAAAATACTTTGAATAAACTTTGATACAGTAGGAAGCAGTGGCTGCGATGTGCGTTCATAAATACAGTACAGCCTCTTAAATATTTTAAAATTTTCCTTCCTTAGTGCAGCCTTCAACTAAGCACTTTATGTAAAACTTAATTGCCTATTGTATTTTACTATTACGTTACATGAATTAAATAAAACGATAGCTTTGTTTATCGTAAACTAACGCATAATGAATTTTCTTGGGATTTTGTGAAACTTCACCTGAATAGATAAATTATGAGAAACATTAGAACTATGCTACGTAGTTCTATCGTTATATCATAGCCCGCGTCCGCTTTTAGAAGATACTAGGCCATTGTGATAAGAAGTTTATAATTATAACTATTTCTATGATACACTTCGTAGATAAGGTTGGTTTGGCTTCCAATCCAGGGTTCTATATACTAGCTGTCCCAGCCACGCGTTGCTATAGTAATTTCAACGACTAATTACATTGTATCTGCAGTAAAAAATAATATGACTACTTCTAGTGTGTACTACACGATAAAAACTATCCTATCTCTCAAGTTGGATCAAACTGCACACGGTGTACAAATTTGATTTAAATCGGTTAAGTAGTTTAGGAGTCCATCGCAGACAAACAACGTGATACGTAATTTATATATATTAAGATTGACACTTTTATGAGGTCCATGATGGCAGAAGTCTAGACTGTCTACTAAAACTTCCCCCTGCTCCTTGCATCTTGCTATCACATAGCTAGGTCACAGTTGCCGTTATCTAATAGTCTCTTGAGGTCATTTTGTTGGTTTCATCTGAAGTCTACTTATTATACTAGAAGTCTACTCACGAAGAAATCGTTCAGAAAAAATAATTAGTCAAGGTCACCGCAGACTAACCTCTGGAATTTTGAGCGCAAGAATTTTAGTAGCACCTGAACCTTACAGAAGACCACAGTCAAATTACACTGCATTTTTGTAGTGTTGTGTTTCCTTTGGTGAGTAAGGTTGCCACATCTCCACGCGGTGACAGCGCGCGAGTGTCACGTCAGGGTTGAGAGCCTATAGGCTACGGTGACTATTTACAGGCAGGCCATAAGCTAGTTTGCCAACCAAATAGCGAAAATTAAAATCGCAGAGCTTTTATGGTCGATAGGGGTTCAGTTCAGGGGCTATGATATCAATGAAAATATTCCCAAATCACGGAGCGTACCTAGGAACAGGATTGGCACCACCGGCTTGTTATATTTTTTCTGAGTGATTCAGCTAAATGGTCCTCAAGCCGGCACAAGGTGTGCAGTCTACGTCAACACTTGACTGTTCGCCAGGGTACTGTCCTGCACTGTCCGAATGGCGGCCACAAGTTTTAACTCGGTCGTTCCCTGAGTTAACCCGTGACGTCTTCAGCTCTCCTTGTCTTCAACATGCTCAGTGGTTAAGCTTTTCTTAGATGTGTGTCACCTGACTATGTGCCCGTAAAACTGAGCTTTTTATTACCAAGACGGTTGACCGTCCATGTTATATGAAACTAAGTTTAAAACTTCTCAAAAAATGCTTCATAAAATTACACGATACGATAAATTGAAAATGTTGCATTCATAATTTCCTTTTATAAATTTCTGGTTTGAAAAATAATGGAATACAGTCTACACAGACGATCTTCATGTAGTAAGTTTTATATTAATTAAGTATCTAGCTATTTATTTTTCATTCAAATCGAAAATTGTATTAATGTTCTTGAGGAGGCATTGCTTCATTTAATGCGAGCTCAAGAACATTGTGCGCTCAAGAATAATTTTATTTATTAATATTCCTTATCGTATAAAATACATAACAAATTAGTATTCGTGATGATGCACAAATGACTTCATGTTCTTCCCTATTTTTCAATGTGGGAGCGCTTCGAGGAATAAAATTTCAATATTTTTAATTGTGAAGCGCTCGTTTTATTACCAGTTATTAAAAGGAGCGCTTCGAGGAATAGTTTTGGGGCGCTTCGTTGGGAGCGCTCCGAAATGGGAGCGCTTCGAGGAATACCTCGATTATAGATTATATAACACTTCATTAGCTACAAATCACAATATATTTTGATATGATTAAAAAATAAAGATCAAATACCAATAAACGAGCTACTTACTGCTCATGCTCGGTGTTTCGAACTTTTTAAAACAATTTCTAGCAATTAATCTCAGAATAGCATCATAGGCAGTAGTCCACCACGCTTGCCCAATGCGGATTGGTGGATGGAGTATACGGTGATCAATACCCCTTTGGTGATCCATGAGTCACCTTCTACGACACCCATTGGAGGATATGGGTGATGCTATTCTACTTTGCTGGCATCAAATAAGAAATTCGTAGACATTCGATGGTAAATAATTCGATCGTTGTAACTTAAAATGTGTTAAAAACCCCTTTAAAAAGTAAAGAAGGAATAGCAAACGCATATTTTATGACTATATTACAAGATTTTGTCTTCTTTTCAATTTATTCAATTTTTTTTGAATTCGTTTCTTTGCTTTATCTCCACTAAGTGCATCTTTTTTATTCCGAAGTTCAACTACGTATAATGACACTGATTATTTGCAATCTATATCCTCAGTAGGTTCATGATAAGGATTTGGTTTCAAACGTACAGTAGTTCCAACGCGTTAATTCAGATGTTGGACTATCGATTGAACTAATGGTAATGTGAGGAATATTTGTATTTTTTTTTACACAAAGTGAAACTTTATCACTTCTTTGTGTAAAAAACGTATACATAAGTTAAACAGGTTCAGTTAAAAAATAATCGTTTTTTTGCTAGCTGGTGATATTAAGATAATCTCGTTCCGTTGCTAATAATTTTATAATAATTAATTATTATTTCATTTATTCATTCATTGATTAAATGAATTTTCACATGATATTTATAATGAAAATTCCTTAACAACTTTACCTACATCTTCACCTTATTTTTCTTCTAGTCACGCGGTCAAGTTATATCACGGAAAACAATAGTAATCGTGCCTATTTCAAAATGATAGAAATATCATTAGAAATTTTTTATCATGGTATTAAAAATCTTTATCATTGAACTTTTGATTAGATTTCTAACGGTCTTATGTTAGAAATAATTTAGTTAATTTCATAATAATTTGCAAACCTGTTCGACATTACAAGGAAATCTTATTGGTATTTACATCAATTTTGATTGATTAAAAACCTAATTTTTATTGTCTTAGTAGGTATCTATTCTATTTTCTTCGATTTTAAGTGTAGGTAATTTATTAGGTAATAATAATGAAATATTTTTGTAATATAATAATAATAATATATTTTCACGCTCACACCAATTATCTAGCCCGAAGTAAGTATCATTAAGAACTTGTGTTACGGATACTAGATAACGGACATTTTTTTTTTAATATACATAATAATTTCAGATATTTTTTTAAATAAAGTTAAATAAATATATAAACAACCATGACTCGCAAACAAACAATCGTGTTCGTCACACAAACATTTTGCCGCTACCAGGATTCGAACCCGGACCGCTTGATGTGTAGGCAGCTATACTGACCACTCCACCACGACGGCGTCGGCGGAATATGTGGAGCTGGTCTCCGTTAATTGTGTCTATATTATAGAAATGAAAAGCTAATTATTTTCGAGGCGACTAACAACTGAAGGCACGACTATTTGTTATTAAAAATAACTTTGCAGCAATTAAATATTATAGCAATAATTTTAGTAGATGAGCTTGAAAATGCAAGGATTTATAAAAACTAAATAATGGCTGCTACTTAAAGTTAACAAACATAGTAAACTATAAACTACTAGTACTAGAAGTAGTATAAATATAACAATGACATGGCGACTAATATATCAAACATTGTATTATTGGCAACTATAAGCTTCCATACAAATAAATTAATATTGATTACCTAACTATTTATGCACCTGAGTTAGCTGAGTGATGGATAGGTTAGGGTTATTTTGTATGATCAGACGGAGTGCACTGTTTTTGGATATCAATCCTTTATTAAAAATAAAACAACGCTTACAAATGATTATTTGGCTGCTACTTTCTACTTAAAATTATTGGTGAATAGCCGACCTGTTGTTTTTGCTATCAGATTCTTATTCTTATTCTTCTTATTCTTAAATAAGGGGCTGAGGCCGTATCTCAGAGCACTTCGACCCTATGGGATCTTTTGTACTTCCCCTTCCCTTATCACCCATCCCCGCCAACATCGAAAACATTTTGTATGAGTTTCACGATGTTGGCGGGAATAAGGTCTATAAAGTCCTCTGGTTTAGGGTAAGCTAAACCTAGGACCCTTAGTCGCCTGTTGGCTAGTGCATCGCAGTCACATAGTATGTGCTACATGCTTTCTTCCTCCTCACCACACATTCTACAGATGGGGTCATCAGCTTTGCCTATTGTGCACAGGTGTCTTCTAGTGGCAAAGTGGCCAGTGAGAGCGCCTATGAGGCAGCGGATTTGGGTTCTGCTGATTCTTCCCATTCTTTTAAGGTAGCCTATGTGTGAGGATCCTAAAAATTTCTTTGAGTATGTCAGTCGGGGAGTGGACAACCATTCCCTGAGGTGCCTCTTTTGACAATACTCCTTTAGTGCCATTTTTATGGTACTTCTAGATAATCCTACAAAAGGCTCGGGCCCATTGATGTTTTGAGCCGATCCCTTCCTTGCTAGTTTGTCAGCATTTTCGTTACCTTCAATCCCTACATGTCCCGGTACCCACACTAGTTTGACTAGGTTGTGTTTGCCTAGATTATTTAGTATGTGTATCGCATTCAAAACTAGTTTTGAAGTGACTTTGTAGGTAGTTAAGGCTTTAAGTGCCGCTTGGCTGTCACTAAGAATGTAAATGGTCATTCCTTTGGTGCCCATTTCTAGGTTCTTCTGAGCACAGGCAATTATTGCATATGTCTCGGCCTGAAAGACCGTTGCATATTAGCCCATGCTTTGTTGGTACTCATACCCGCTGGCGTAAATACTTGCCCCTGTACTTGACTCCATTTTTGATCCGTCAGTGTACCATATAAGACTGTTTTCTTTAGGGGTTTTGAGTCCTCGCTTCCATTCCTCCCGCGTGGGTATATGGATGCTGAATGATCTCCTAGATACAAACGATGGTTGGTTTACATCGCTTGTCATCGCTGTGACGATATCTAGGTTTAGATCCTTTTCAAATTTGGTGTGTCGTGTCCTCGGCTGTGAGTCCTTCCATGTTCCACATACCTGCAACCTATGGAGAGTGTCTCTTGCTTGTGATTCGATGACTATGTGCAGCGGTGTTAATCCAAGGATATTTTCTATGGCTGCCGTTGGTGTGGTCCGGAATGCTCCAGTGATGGCCAGGTACGCCATTCTCTGAGCTTTGCCAAGCTATCGGATTAAATTTTTAAATCCTAAATTCAGTTTCATTTATCGCCGCGTTAAATACATGTCTCGAAGTGTAAACTAACTAAACAATGACTTAAACTCACCTAAGAACTAAAACCTTACTATTCTTGTTAAATTTCATTATTAACTGGTATAGAATTACCTTGTCTATTCTACGCCTTTCCTGACCATCAAAATTCAATTCTTAATTTAGTTTCAATTTGTACACTAAGAAAGAGTCATATTTCACATGTTCAAGTCTTTAATAATAATATTATAAAGTAAAGACTAATAAAAGGTTGTCTGGTAGAGTTCGTTTGGATCGATAAGACCGCTTATTATACATTGTATTTGTTATAGACTTCTTTATGCTTTGATTATTTGCTGTGTGTCTGTGCAATAAAAATAATTATGATATATACTTAGATAAAATATTTTTTCAGTCCGAAATATACTGAATAAAAAAATTGGAATCTTAGAATCTTAACTTTAAACAGTAACAATATTTATTATTGTAATGACTGTTGCAGAGACAAAAAAAAAATCGCCGCATAATTAACTATGAAAACGAAATACCTTCCTTGCTTACTTTGTGTCTGCACATATTTACATCAAAAATTGTTACGTTTATAGAGTTTTTTTTGCTAATATAGCTATGTATCTCGAATTTTAATGATACACGTATGTACGCAGGTAGTCTTTTATTCAAAGAGCAATGTCACTGTTTATTTATAAAACCGTAAGTTGATAACTCTTACAAAATTATAGTTACGGAAAGCAATAAACACTTTGGTACTAAAAACTCATGTTCTACTCGATCCGTTTTTACTCTCCTAACCCCCTCCGCTGCTTCCTCTTTCTTACCCCCACGGGGAGGAGAGGAGCCAGAGCAGCGAAAAAAGTTAAGAGAACACCGAGGGAATGAGGGGGTGAATCCTCATGGATACCCCAGGGGCAGCCCTATAGGCTATGTTGGACTCTTACGGACTAAACACTATGAGAACCTCGGGAGAGGGAGTATACATGCTGCCCTAGACATATAGATTAGCATAAGCGGACACCATATCGAGGCCGAACGCATGTGTGTGAGGGGACTATTCACGCAGTGGCGGAAAGCCACGCGACAAACCTGGCACCGCCGTCCAAATTGCGCATATGTGCGCTATCGGCACCGATAGCGCGCACACGGAGTGAATCAAATTGAACGTATTCGTACCAACGAAAATATGTGACGTCATGAGTGACGTCATTAAGCAGTGCTAACGGTGCACACGAAAAAGAGGTAGTGCAGTGTGTGCGCAAATGTCAAACTCGAATTTGACGTTTAAGTGTGTGAATTATTAGAGCAAACATTTGAGCTTTGAATTAATAAAGACTCGTTATAGCTACTGTATTTACAACAATAATTTTATTTTACTCTATTAATAATCCTAGAGTGCTATTTTAGTGTTTAAATGGTTTTTTCATAACCTCTTCTTAGAGGTTTGACATTTACACACAAAGCGTGAGTCAAATAGTGCACATAGCACCGCATTCAATTCGGTCCAAGGCGTTTGCACTGTTGGTAACGTTCGTAGTGTTTGCGCATATTGGACCGCAGTGTGGGTCGCAAGGCAGTGATAATCTGAGCCGACGCCCTCCCCCCGCCCCTTCTTCAACACTTGAAACTAATATCTCCGAAATGCACACACTCATACATACTTAAATACACATGCGCAAACACAATTGTTCTTCTTCTTATTATGGTGTGCTTAACCTGATAACAGGTGTCAGGGTCTTTCTACAAATCGAGATTTCAACCTTACTACATACTATCCTTCGAGAGCAGCCGGGGTAACCGGGTTAACAAGCCTTCCGAAGGACGAAGGAAATAATTGATTTGTAACAATTTTGGTTAACAATCCGAGTTCCAATCGCCAACTTAGCGGCTTAACTTCTGCTATCATCATATAAAACTTGTTTTACTTAGCCTCAATAATGCGAGGATAGGTCTTTATTTCTTAATCCGTTCTATGTATTTAGGTAAAAGATTTTTGTAGTGAAAATTGTTCTAATTTATTTACATTTACTTACTAACATTGAACCTTTTGGTAAGTAAACTACAGGAGAAGTGACAAAACACTTTTCTCAGCACAGTTTATGTGCTGAGAAAAGTGTTTAGATCGTAAGAGTCGTAAGAGCAAGAATCGTAAGAGTAGAATCGTAAGAGCATTGGAAGAGATTTCTTTTAGAAGTAAGCCACATCTTTGTGATTTTTTTGTTTATATGTTCTCCATTATTGTTCATAAGTTCACAATAAATTATCAAAGAATTAAAAAAACGAATCAGTTAATAAGATTTTCAGAATTTTATTAACCTACTTCATGTATACCGACTGTAAATAATATGGTCTTATGAACTCGATAAGTGTTGACAGTAAAGTGCCATATAACGGAATAAACCCATGAGTTAATAGGTGAATCACTTCTAATGTTTACAATAAAAAATATTCTCTTACTAACATACTTTATTACATAAACAGTTACACGTAATATACCCTAACTTTAGAATCAGGTTATCTGTATGTTCATATTTGTCAAATAACTGTAGTGCTTTTCAAGTACCTACCAAATATTTAATAACATCTATAAATAATGAATATTAATAATTTGAATGTCATTAAATAAGAAAAAATAAACAAAAAAGCGTACCAACTTATAAGTCTAAGTTGTATGATTTTTTGTTTATCATAAATGCTTACATTAAATTTTAAATAAAATATACATTATAATAAACTTAGTAGGTATATTGAAGTCAATTTATACATAAACCCTACCTTATTCATTTCACGTCAAGTAAATTAAACAAACAAAATAATATTTTAACCATTACCATAGTATTAGTAACTGGAAGAATAAACTTTAGTCATTTATTACTCAATAAGAAAATCAAATCTATACAATGACCTTAGGCCTAACGCTTATAAGCATCACATACTATAGGATTTTTACGAGACACTCAAAAGTATAATCATGTGTCTAAGAAATACTAACTAAAGTTGTTAGTAATTGCGAACAGTAGTAAAGCTGTTATTTACCTTTAATATCAAAATAAATAAGGAGTTTCACTTGAGTTATCTATATCTATCATCATCATCATCATCATCATCAGCTCATATAATGTCCCCACCGAGGGGCTCGAGCCTACCCCACATTAGGGGCGATTAGGCCTTAGTCAACCACGCTGGCCAAGTGCGGGTTGGTCGACTTCACACACAACCTAAGAATTTCTTCATAGGCGTGTGCAGGTTTCCTCACGATGTTTTCCTTCACCGTAAAAGCGTCGATTAAACGTACATATGCATTCAAAATTTGAAAACACATTGGTACGTGGCGGGGATCCAGTGTCTCCCGGATGGGAGACGACGTTCTTACGCACTAAGCCACCGACGCTTCTATATCTATATATATATGTATTTAAATATTTATGTGTCATTGTGAACTATTACTAGAGTTACAAATATTTTAAACATTAATGTTATTTATTGTGAAGCCCACACCGTTAGCCACAGATTGGTATAATGTGTTACTCGATATAATACTAACGTGGACGGAAACTAGAAAAAGGTAACGATATCGATAGAAGCTCCTCCTATCGCCATGCAAGCAAACACATCAATCAACATAATATTGATATGAGTTAATAAATAAATATATCACTAAAAGGTGTCTGACTGACGTAGTGATCTATCAACGCACAGCCCAAACCGCTGGACGGATCGGGCTGAAATTTGGCATGCAGGTAGATGTAATGACGTAGGCATCGGCTAAGAAAGTATTTTTGGAAATTCCACCCCTAAGGGTAAAATGTCCACGCGGCCGAAGTCGCGGGCGGAAGCTAGTTATTATAATAAATCGCTGTTACACACCTACGTTCTTGAGAATCAACTGATTGTCTGAGAGAACACATCAAGTAACACATTATTAATGAGTGCAACCAGCAAATTGAGACTGTTGTATTATAATTCTAGCTGACCCCGCAAACGTTGTTTTGCCTTATAAATAAAATAAAAAAAATTAGGGTGGACAACCCTTATCACTAAGGGGTATGAAAAATAGATGTTAGCCGATTCTCAGACCTACTCAATATGCTCACAAAATTTCATGAGAATCGGTCAAGCCGTTTCGGAGGAGTACGGGAACGAACATTGTCACACGAGAATTTTATATATAAGATGTAATTTTGTTCTCATGTAACTGGATTATTGTAATCTTTTATAAGAATAAATTCTTTAAAAATAAACATTACACGTGTTGTTACCGTACAATTTATTAATATCTAAGCTATTCGTAATTACTGTAGTGCATATTTGTATTTAGTCAATGTCAAGTTATTTGTTATTTTTTAATATATAAGTGTATAAAAAATATATATAATTATTTTAAAATAAACTGTAGGTACGGTAGATTTAGTTAAAAAGGAGTCTCATGACATATGTTATTACAAGAAGAGCTCGGGTGAAGCTTTAACTATCCATTTGATCTGTCCATTTGATATTTAAATTAAAAGCATAAACGATCGTTTAGATCGTGACTTGTCTCCAAAACAAAGAGAAATGAGCATTAAATAACCCTAACCTATTCATCACTCAGACATGTAATTGATTAAAACACTAGACTCTTCAAAAAACAGTACACTCCACCTGGTCATAAAAAATAACCCTAACCTACACCATCACTCAGCCATGTAGCATGGAGTAATAAATAAACCTATACCTATTCATAAAACTCTAGACTCACTCGCTTGCGATTGGCTACTCATGTCACGCGCAAAGAGGATCAAATACTATTTATGTATACTAAATATTAAAAGCGTATGTTTAAATATAATTATTATGTTACCTTATATAAAGTTCATTTATAATTTATCAGTGCATCCACTAATATAGATGCAATAATTAATGTAAAGATTACACATAAAATACACATCATTTATTTTTAAAACTGCTCATGTAAAATAGATCAATTTATTAGTTATTAGTCAAATAATATTGTCCCTTTACTAAATGCGCAATACAATTAGCAGTCGCTAAGCCATTACTTAAGAATAGAATAAAAAACATAAAATAATAATTTAAGTTACCATATCTAATAGCATTAATATTTTTGCTAGCCATCGAGCACATAACTATTAGCTAACATTTTATATATTTGTAGGTCTTACTCTTGAACAAAATTGTTTTTATTCGTTACACAAATACATAACCCTAACATGATTCAAACCCAGGACCACAATGTGTGAGGCAGTTTTATTGACTCATTTTGTTGGAGTCTTAATAGATTAATGATTAATGATTAGATTAATGCTATTAGATATGGTAACTTAAATTATTATTTTATGTTTTCTATTCTATTCTTAAGACAGGGAAATGAAAATAAGAATTAAGTACTTATATTGTTCGATATCTTTACGAGTATATTTTAGGAAACATGATACGCAACATAATTGCATTCAATGCAGCGCGTGCACTCATAGGTATACAAACAATATGACAACTCACGTTGATAACAGTAACAATAATAAACTGGGTGCATTGTGCGATAATAATATTAACCCGTCGTCATGGGGGTGGAAAAGTGTTACCATATAATATGATGTTATTGTTAGAGCAGTTAAAAAACAAATAAAAAGATAACAAAAAAAATATCTTCTAGGTACATTTTGCTCCATTATTTTTTACCAATGGTTTAATAGCACATTTTATAGTTATAGGCCCCATAACTTGTGTGCCCCGATGCACTGTACTAATTAGGCTTACCCTTATGTAGCTCTATGAACTGTTCATTGATGAGCTCAGATTTCTGATTAGTAATCTGAATGAGACGCAGCCGCAGATACCGATCTAGATGCGTAGTTTATAGGTCAGTAGCAAATATAACAGGGTTATAGGAACATTTTGTTTGAGAAATATCGCACTTCGTACTTTAATCAGTTTTTGTTATTTCCCTAAAAAAATAGTCTTGATAAACCGCTAAGCTTTTGAAGATTGCTACTATCGTGTTATATTACAACAACAATAGATTATTAGGTACATTGTAGTTAAGGATTATCTTATACAATTTTAAATCGTGATTCACCGCGTGATTGGCGTAAAGTTATTTACATTCCTACATTTCATATTTTAGGTTCTCCTTCTTCAATACAGGCAAATTACGATCTTATTATAGCCCATTTAACCATGTCTTTTGTAAATCCATATAGATAAAACAAAGTCGGGTTAGTTTCACCATTTATAACTCAAGAACGGCTGGACCGATGTAGATGATCTCTGATTTCTTGTATTCGTCCTGAATAGCAGAATAACTATTCAAATATGTGAAATATTAACGTTAAAAAATTAACATAGAATAATATATAATTAATAATATATTTTATTTTATAATATTCAAATACAAAGCCAATACTCGAATCGAAATTTAATTAAAAATAATATTGGAAACGGTGGCTTATTTTTCCTGGATGCCGTGGAAGACTTTCTTCATTTCATTGATTTTGGCTACTGTACGTGATTAGAAATTCTGGAATAGCGGCCATATTGTTAGAAGGATATCGTACTGAGTCGTACGGCATCCTTCTAACAATGTGGCTGCTTAACAACAAGAACGTTACAATTGCCGATAAACTTCAAACTATTGAACAACCGACATGTAACATTGTGAATGACTCCGCAACGGCCAAATTTTTAGTGGCGTCTAAAATCGTTATTTGGGATGAATGCACAATGACGCACAAACGTGCATTGGAAGCATTGCACTTGACAGAACATTAAAAGATTTTTGGAGATGTCCACCAAACACTGCCATTTATTACAAGAACGACTGCTGCCGATGAAATAAGCGCTTGAAGGATATCGTACTAAGTCGTACGGCATCCTTCTAACAATGTGGCCGCTTAATAACGTTAAAATTGCCGATAATCTTCAAACTATTGAACAACCGACATGTAACACTGTGAAAGACTCCGCAACGGCCAAATTTTTAGTGGCATCTAAAATCGTAATTCGGGATGAATGACGCACAAACGCGCATTGGAAGCATTGTACTTGACAGAACATTAAAAGACTCGCGCATTTTGGAGATGTCCACCAAACACTACCATTTATTCCAAGACGCTGCCGATGAAATAAACGCTTCCCTTAAATCATTAAATCTGGGGCACTATGTGAAGAAACTGCAGCTGGCAGCCAACATGAGAGTTGCATTGCTGAACGATCCATCTGCTTAAGATTTCTCCAAGCAATTGCTGACTACACTACTGCACTAGACTCGTTCAATACTTCCATTGAACGGATTGATTTCATTCCCTCCTAAGTTTTGCAATTTTGTCACATCGTACGTGACGATAAGGTCGAAGATGCAATCGAGCTTCACCTGGTACCCTCAACCACAGAGGGCCTGGATATCTTATCAGTAATTGTCGGAACACAATAATGCTGTTAACATTAATATTGTCTCTTCATTTAAGAGCAGTGCTCGTGTCGGTGCAGCCTAAGAGCATGAGCATTCCTCCACTTCTCCCTATCCGTTGCCATCTCTTTGACCTCCCTGTACAACTCGACGCCAACCTTCTTCTTAATTTGTTTGGTGTAGCTAAACCTTGGCTTTCCTCTCCCTCCCCTTCCTTCCACCTTTCCCTCCATGATATTTTTAAAAAACTCGTCGTGTTGAACACGATGGCCAAACATTCGATCCCTTCTATTTTCTATTGTATCTAGCAGCGTTCTCTTCTCCTTCACAATTTCCAGTACTCTTTAGTTGGTTACCCTCTGTGTTCAACTAATCCTCTCCATTCTTCGCCAACACCACATCTCAAATGCTTTCAAGATTTCTCTGTCCCTTTGTGTCATTGTCCATGTCTCACACCCATACAGAGCAACACTCCAGCAATAAGTCTTGATGGATTTCTTCCTTGTTTATGGCGACAGATTTTGAAAAGATGGCAGTAGCAAGCCAGGCGGTCTTGAAAAAAGTGCTACCATATCTAAGTAAAATTTGAGGGATTGAATCAGAGACCAGAACAGAAATCCTTCTGAATCTAATTCCGGTGGACGTACCACAAGACCACGTAGGTGGATTACTGACCACTCCGCCAATTCTGTCGTTAGATACAACTCTACATGTCCTTGTATGTTGTTTTCATTCGCCACGCACATGTGACCAATTATCACGTGCAATTAATCTAACGGGTCATTTTATGATAAGCGATGAACTATTATAGTAAACATTGTTTTTCCCAAAATGTTGCGTTGTTGTCAACGTACCACTTACTGTATGTTACGTATATTTTCTCACGGAAGCTGTTGGACTGGATTTGTTAGTTATTTATATATTAACTAAGCTGTTACCCGCGACTTCGTCAGCGTGGAATAGTATTTTGGGCAGCATTTTTCGGACTTTGGAATCTTTTCATCTAGATAAAGGATCATTCCTTAGTGACATAAGAATAACTTGTAGATAGAAGACCTAACAGAAGACAGTAAAGTACAGTCAAATAACATCAACTTTTTATGGTGTAGTCTTTCTGTTGACATTGAAGATTGCCTTAGGATTGGCAGCGTGCGAGTATCATATTTGTGTTACAGGCATCAATAGACCACAGTGGCTGCTTACCACCAGGCAGGCCGTATGCTTGTCTGCCAACCAGTTAACAGAAAAAAAACACTACTCATCATCATGATTTGTCAGTCTCCAACCGGATCGACCATGCGCTGTCCTTATCCAGCTGTGTTTTTCCTTGATCAGCAACATTACTGAATATTCCGACAAGATCATTTTCCGATAGGCCAAAAGCACTTGGTTCAAAAGACATGTTGTTTTTGTTACAATATACATAAACTAAACTAAATACTAGTAATACTACAGTCTATAGAAGTCATAATACACTATGGTGCACTAAGGAACGCTACAGTCGATAGAGCACAATATTGCCATAAGTGATAATAATGCAGAACAATAATTAGCTATTGAGCATCACGTTTTGCGTTCCAATTACCTATTACTTAATTGTATCTACCGGGTCCGTGTGCGAAGCAAAACTACCCGAGTTATGATAACAGTCACGTAAAAAAATTTAAAAAGCACACTGGATGTAACCTTTCGTTATGTTATTATTATTAAAGTTAATTAAGCAGTTTACTCATTTTGTTTATCTTAAGACGAGTATTGTATAAAGTGTGCGAGTATTCAAAACTTGTTTTGAAAAGATTGTATCAATTATGCAAATTGCTAATTCAATAATGTAATATCACCTATTTTTTATACATTTTATTACATTGAAGAGGTCAAAACTATATTGTACAGACATTAAAAACTGAGATGAGATAACAAAGAGGATGAAGAGGGAGAAACATATCTAAGAAAAATTTGGTTAGACTGTGTGAAATAGGATATGACCAAAACAGGTTCTCTTCACCGGTTTTTGCCGGCTTATCGAGGGGTATGGGATATGGAAACATAATTACGTTAATTCCAAATAAAATTGTGACCAAGGTTTATACAGGATGTATTTTATAGAGAAAGAGAGGTTCGAGATTTTTATGAGCTTAAACTTGAAAGTTAGGCTTAATTATTCGATTCACCCAATAATAATGATAATTTATCAATTATCTGTTTTGCATAAATATGATTTAAATCTATTGATTAGCAACCTCTAAACGACGGTGTCATGCGTAATCAGATATTACAGTAAGCTCCACAAACAAACCTTACTATTTCCTCATATAATTGTTGCCGATAGTTTTTAGGTTTTAGCAAACTCATTACAAATCTATAATAGATACAGTCCTTATCATCTACTAAGTTATTAATATGACGTCGTTAACGTACTATTTCTATTACACAGTGATACTAATGTTGCTAGCTTGATAGTAATCTAAACTAGTATAAGATATTAGAAGCCGTGTGATGCCGGCAGAGTAGAATAGCATCACCCCTTATCCTCCAATGGGTGTCGTAGAAGGTGACTAATGGATCAACAACGTGGTATAGATCACCTTATACTCCGTCCACAAATCCACATTGGGCAAGCGTGATGGACTACTGCCTACACCTACTTCGACGAAAAAGCCATTAACAAGTCCCTGATTGTCGCGTCGTCGTCGTGTAGTTACGACGGAAGGGACGAAGAGATTTTACCACCGTAATTTTTTCGCGCTTTGCCTAATTTTTATGTAATGAATTCTAGTGGATGGCCACTAGAATTCATTACATAAAAATGAGACATTCCGGCAGGAATAAACGCTTGTGGATGGGGGGCTATAATAATTTCGTTCTATAGAAACGTTGTATCGTTTGCCACTTGTCTAGGCTCCCAGGATCAACTAAAATTCGAAGTAGCTACGTAAAATTAATTACATATTTCACCAACCACAAACCTTAAAGTTTTGCATCATATTTTACCTAAGAAAGACAAGCATCTTACTGTAGCCAAATAATAAGTCGGGTTGTAATGTTTTGTTTGGTTGGCTTGGATGTGGCACTCTAGTGCTAGCGTATAAGAAATGTGATTTGAAATCCGCTATTTAAAATTACCCTTAACAAAATTAAATTGAGTTGTCAGCAGCGTATGTACTATTGTATTACGTGGGAAGTGAAAAATAAAACTATTGGCCATGTTTGTTGAATAAAATTAAGTAAACTTTGTGTTTTGTTTCAGCTCATATCTTTGGCGTACTTTCCGATATGCATATACTGTGATTACAAGGAGCTACGAAAAGAAGCAGACCAGCCGATAATTAAACGACTGAATTACTTCCGGTTCCTCGTTTACACCAGTATTTTGTTTCCGACTACAACCGTGAGTTATTTAAATTTCAATAATAAATATATGTTTTTTGATACTTTACATTTTGTTATTTTGAATGTTTATCTTTTGTCTAATAATTAGGTGAGAGTAAACTTAGGCCCATGTGAGCAGACGTTAACGCTCGTAAAACGCCAGCGGGATAGCAATCTAAATTACCCCTTTTAAATAAGTGGAAGGCTTGCAACTGGTTTCTATTTTGAGGCACTGTATGTTACATAAATATCTTTAAGATCTACTAATCACATATTAGTTGCCATCAAGAGCTCGTTCCCACTCGTCGGCTGTTGGGCCCGGAAGGTTTCGGATTTTAATCGACTCTCTGTGCTTCTGTTCACACTAGTCGGTTCTTAACCACAATCGAAGACCACACGCGTCTGTAGACGATGGATACTGACAGAGCTTTTGTTGATGATGTGCGATGAGTCAAATATCAGTCAGCTATCGCAGTCGGAGATATCTGCTTCGACTTCCGACATGTGAACAACGTCAAGATCCGACACGAATTTTTTTCGTAAAATAACCGATATATACAATATCGATGGCGGATAAGTGTGAATAGCTTCATATAAAATGTTCTGCCACTGGAACATCCGATTAAAATCCGGGCCTAATAGCTGAGTAGTGGGAACAAGCTCTTACACAGAAAGTTCTATAATTAAGGTTAGTCATATTGATTTTAAGTTTTCATAACAGTTTGCAGATGTGCTCTTCTGGCGGCTGTGGACAAAAGACAGAGAGCTGATAGCACCAGTAGCTGTTGACAAGATAGTTCCAATCTGGTACCAGCATTGCATGCACACGGTCACTCTTGTCTTCACGCTAATCGATCTCGTGATGGTCCCAAGGAAACGGCCAAGGAGTTTTAGACCAGGAATTACTCTGATGTTATTATTCTTAACAGTGTATTTCATTGTGTAAGTAGAAGTTTTTTAACACCATCTAATTTAAAACACGTGTTGAGAGACTCCATTTTTAACTTATTCTACCGTACAATTTTCTGTTACTATAAGTAAATTTTCACTTGACATTGGCGAAATGCGTAGTCTTTATGTGTCGCCAACGCCATCTAATTAAAAGAAGAAAGTTGTAGATACGGCTATGATGGTAGTTAATTAAAATGCCCTTTTCTTTAGCGGTCATGTTAAGCACCTCTGAGGTTTTAGTAGTTTGTCCACCGAAATCAGATACAGAGGCCCCGTGTTCGATCCCCACGGGAGTACAATTTGTTCTCGGTTTGGTTACAACAATTTGTTTTGGTACCAACAATGGTCAGTTGTCATGTCTATTTCCATGGCATTTTTCAAGCAGTTACTCGTTTCTTCGGACTTCCTCACCCTATATAACCTATCTATAATTCAAGCACATAATTTCTTCTCATTAGATGTTTGTATCATCACCATCATTACAGCCTTTATAACTCGACCTACTGCTGGGACACAAGGCCCCTCCTTGTTATCGAAGGAGGTTTAGGCAGTAGTCCACCAAGCCTGCCCAATGCGGATTGGTGGACGGAGTATAAGGTAATCAATACCCCTTTTTCTGCTCCATTAATCGCCTTCTACGACACCCATTGAAGGTTATGGGGTGATGCTATTTTACTCTGCCGGCATCACACGGCCAGTGTTTGTAATCTTAGCATAAATACCAAAAGTTTTTAATGATGTTAATTGTTTTATGAAAATGTCTAGCAAATGACTCAATTCCACCTAATGGTAATCAAAATTGGAGTCTAAAGACGAACATAGCTTGATATTTGTATTAGATTAATAATTGACATGAGTGTGGAAATAAATAACTCAATGATTATTTGTTATCAAACAAGCATTAAGACCAGAGAATCAACAGCGCAGATAATTTAACGACTAGAGTGCGAGAAACAAGTGCCCACTATTTTTAAACCATGATGCATGGTATTCTAAACTTCGTGAGTAACTGTAGTTTGCTCATTTTCAATAATTATTTTTCTTTGTTCACAGATGCATTGACAGCTTTTCAAAAGGTGAATATTTGTATCCTATTTTGTCTATGTTTAACGGGACGAAGCTAACTGTTTTAGCGTTGTACGTGGTTATTGAACACTTATTTTTATATTTGGGTCAGTTTTACGTCTTCGATTTCTTATGGGGTGAGACTAGCAAAGAAGTGCATTCAGACTAATTAGTTTAAGAATAGTTTAAGTGATTAGTTAAAACGAAAACAGTAGATAATGTGTATTCATGTCTTCAATTAAGAGAAGTGTTTGTATTTGAAATGGTAAAATTGGAACTTTTTACGCATAAAAAATATTAGTAGTTAAGAAAATTTTGTACATATAGATTATCGTATTCTAGTATGAGTTAACTTAAGACAATATGGGACAAGTCTGAATCCAATGTGAAATTGTGAAACCTCTACACTACTTATTTACAACGTACATGTATGTAGTTTATTATTTATTCGTTTAAATGAATATTTTGTTTAATTATTTGTTTAAATGATTTCATAATTTATGGTAAAAATAAATAAATGTTTTAAAATCAAATTTATGTAATGTATTTTTTATTGTAAGAGCTCACGTTCAGACACTGGCGACTAGGTGAATTAACTTCACTGCACACATTTTTCGCTAACTCTAATTAAATTGATATAATTTTGAGGCAGAAGATGTCGAAAGGTGCTCCGTAATTAAGATTGAAGTAGTTGACTTTGTTTATATATGAATCCGTTAGCTTTGACAAGAAAACGAAGTTTCTCTTCTCACGTTCGCAAAGGATTTATAATTTTCAGTACCAGTAGGGTAAGTTTTCCGTTTAAAATACTTAACTATTGTAGTTCCGTTAAGAGCTCGATATGTATTATCATAACAACCTTTATAATTTGACCCACTGTTGGGACAAAGGCCTCTCCTTGTCATCGAAGGAAGTTAAGGCAGTAGTACACCACGCTTGCCCGATTCGGATTGGTGGACGGAGTATAAGGTGATCAATAGCCCTTTGCTGATCTATTAGTCGCCTTCTACGACACCCATTGGAGAATATTAGAGTGATGCTATTCTAATCTGCATCACACGGCTAATGTATCGGAAACGCGAATACGCCCCTAGCGGAAAGAAGCGTAAATCGTGTTTCTTATTGAGCTCTTGACGCAACTACAATAGTTACGTATTTTACACACAAAAAAACTTACACTCACTGATCTTCATTTTGGTCGCAACGCAAACAACGCAAGGATGAGCTACTGGTAAAGCTAGCATGGATTGGGTTAAATATTATTTTAAATAGCAATAATGACTTTTGACTTTTCTTTATTTTGGCCTAGTAAGCAAATGCAAAGGTAGATAGCGTCAGAGATAATATATGTAAGTACTGCTCTAGCCAACGTACAAGTTGCTTTTTCACGCCTCTTTTAAATGACAAATGATTGTCAGAAATCCTTCTGACAATCATTTGTCATTTAAAAGAGGCTAGAGAGAGCTTAGGTGTATCCACACCTAAGCTCGCAATGAATTCCATTTCTTGGTTGGGTGACGTAAAAATGAGTCGCCAAATTTCGTAGTTCGCGTTGTGTATTCTCTGAAAGAGATCGGTCTTAGCGATAATACTATCAATAGTTTTACAACTCTGTGTAAATGTTGATGATAATTAATTTTTGCTGTGTAAAAAATAAAGATATATCTGGGTGTTATTAAGTTCAAGAAAGCTATTTTATATATCCCACGACAACTAACTAAGTCACAACAGCTGAATGTAATATAAGTTATTGTTTTACTAGATTTTAGGATTTGTAAATTATTATGTTTATTTTCATAACTTAAGCTTTAATAGTGTAAAACAGAATTTGTATGGGCGAAAAACGATTTTTTTTTTGTAACGTAGTTAAGACATATTTAATAAGCAGATATTCGCATAATAATTTTATGTTTGTATGTAATAAGTATAAAAACAATTAGTGTTTTTATAAATTCGCCATTTAAGCATTATAATTGTTTTGGCTGTGTGTATAAGATTAAAGATAGAATAACTTTAAATTGTTTTTGTGTACAAGTAGAGAATTGTTCATTGTATGACACTTAATTGGTGAAGGTATTTTGAGAAAATATACTGAGGTTTCTAAATAAACGAATAATTTATAAATTATCCGAATGCTTTTATTGCACCTTTAAGTTTACAGAAGATCTCATTTATTTACACAGATGACACGTTTTGTACTTGTTATTATGATAATGGTGGTTAAACCAAACCCTTTTTAGCATAAAAACTATTTCAGTTTTACTGGGAGCTTATTTTGTATTGAAAACTATAGTGCCTTTATAGAAACAACCGATAATCACGTTTCCCATAAAAATGGAGCTCATAACACTAAAATTGCTACGCTTCTTACACTAGGGGTAATGATCAGTGAAGTGGACTTAGGAAGAATAAATGACAAATGTATAGTCTAGCGAGGTATTTCCCGTTGCTCGGAGGCGGATACATCTCATTTGCAAGCATGGTCAGAGCCATGCTTTGTAATGAGAGAGTCTGGAAGACTGTCGCCTCCTTCTGCAAACCTGCAATGGCGCAGAAGGAGGCCGCAGCGAGGGAGCGGCAGGACGATACTTTATCCGCTGGCATCCGGCGTAGACGGACGGGTCGGAGAAGGCAGGCGGCTATTAGCGTGTCAGCCGGCTCACTGTTGGGCCGGGCCATCCCGGAAACGTAAGGTAAAATGGCGTTTGTAAAGAACGCCGATCTCAAAACGCCTCCAGAAGGGCTTAGGAGGTTACCGGTGGTTTTTAGTGAGTAGGACCGACGTTAGGGCATGCAGCGTGTGTGGGACATGCCGTATGCGTACGCCAGTGTGCAGTGTGGTCATAAAAAATATATTTCCCGTCAAATCCCTTTCCACCGAAAGAAAATAGTGGATCACTAATATACAATCTTCTAAACACACGTTGACATATAAAAGTTGACATGAATACTCAGAGTACCTACAGAACAACAAGAACACAAACAATTTTGTAGTTTATTTTAAACCGAAAGAAGCTTAAATAAATACTGTCGCAAGGAGGTATTCAACAACAATTCAACAATCAGGCAACCCAAAATAATAAGCTTTCTTCAAACTTATTTCATAGTCATAGGGCCAGTTTTACCAAGTATTACGATTTTGCAAAAGTAACGAATGGGTTCTTCCATTTTTAAATATATTATGGATATTTTTTACGAAATTGTAAAAAGTAGACATAAGCAGTTTCTTTTGGGGAAATTTGAAAGCACATGACCCCGAAAGTTGCTTTATTACACGCCAGTAAAAATAATGTAGCTACAGTTACAAATTAACAATCAATATTAAATCTACAATGAATGTTCTAAAATTAGCAATTTCTTCCAGACAACTACATTAATATGACAATTTAATAACTCTTACTGTATAAACAATAAGGTTGAAAATTGTTTTCCTTTTCTGAATGAAGGTATATTAAACTAGTCTATTGTAGTTTTATTAAAAGTAGCTCGTAGGCATTTAGAGCTGTAATTAACGTAATAAGATGGTTGAGTCCTTGGACTTTGTTTTGTTCAGATTAGGCAAAAATACTCGTTTAACAGAGAATAATTTTTGTAAAGTGATAACAAGACATTAGTTGTGTCTATGATATTTCTATTTGGATTTTCGGTAATAATTATTAAGAAAAAATGCATTAGTTCAAAGTATTTGCTGCGTACGAGCCATCTTGTAAAAAATATTCAAAAAAGAAACAAAATTTATGAAATTCTGTAATAAATTTTCTACTTTGCAGAAATTTGAATATATGACTGGTGGATATTAAAACGCATGTAACCTTCCCATCTCTGGTGGAAAAGCAAAGCAGCCAAAATAAGGTTTCATTAAGTACTTCAAATGAGTGCTCTAAAATAAATCATTTTTTGTGTTGCTCTCCACCAATCCAATGATATTCTGTTTTTATAAAGTTTTGCGAAGCATTCTCGATTTTTAGAACAAAATATATTTTCCGTTCTCTTTGTCCAATCGTGGAGAATTATTAATTTTCAAGAAAGTATAAATCTTGTATTAGGTTCTCTTCTGTTATACTTTAATTAAATAATAAACTGCGACACATGCAACAGGCTAATTTATGTCTTATTGCTTTTGGTAATAACAATATTTTTTATAATCTCGACTCTATTAATATAAGAATAGATCGCTATTGAATAGTCAAGAAACTTTGTTAAAGCTAGATTAAAATGCATTTTATAGAGCTGACCTTGCGTACGTCGGAGTGATTCGTCAACATTACAACGATTACTGTCAATATTGAACGGACAAATACTTATAGCCTTTCTTATGTGGTATTTCCTAAAAGCGTTTACAACACAGCAGAACTACGCTTTAGTCGGGCACGCGAATTTGAACTCTTTCTATGTGGTAACAGATACTATTGTTATCGCTTTGTTATTTTGCATATGAAGTGCAGGGCAGCAATATCCGTGTATTATTTCTCAACAAAACAACAAACCTAACGCGGCGACCATAAGTTTTGTTTTAGTTATTTTAGGAATACTTAATCCTACGGGAGATTTTGATTGATTGCTAAGCATAGTTCTATTCGTTTGGTTAGGTATAAAATTTTACCATACATGTATAATTAATTACGTTAATAGATTGGCATCGGTGGATGAGACCAAAAAGAGATGCACTAATGTGGGAGTAATGCGCATGTATGCGTTACAAATATGTAGTTATTAGCCTCCACATGTGGCTTTGTCTGCGCAGTAACTGATACTGATAAATTATCCTATATGTCATTCACTGCCAGCAATTATAATTATGTTCCCTCCTTCTTACAATCCTGGATCAAAAGAGGTGTGAAGAAGCACCTTCCAGGGCAGTATTCAGGTTTATCTCTCGCACTAGCCATATTCGCATTGGTTCTCCACTTCTAATTAGCATCAGGTGAAACGGAGACATTTGCCTGACCTTTTCATTTTATATAAGTAGCTATTTAGGTATCTGGAGAATAAACCCTGATACTATTCAACTCGAACAGACATTCGGGATCGAACTCAGGACTCTCTGGGGTATCTGATAAGTAGGTACTGCTGGATGAACTATTAGACAACCGGGACGGGATATTGTATCTTCGGTAAGCTAACTAAGCTTTGGTAAGTTAACTTCACGAAGGATTATCAATTTTCTTGTCTCTAACATTAGCCAGATTTATGCCAATCTCTGAAAACTTCTGTACTGCATTTGCATCTCATCCTTGGTGCTTTGTAATAAAGTAAGTCTGATACTGAGATTATAATTTCATACACTGACTAGCAAAAATAACAGGTCACTTACATAGACGAAGATATTTCTTAAAAACTCATTAAGGTCTATGAAATCAAAGGAACATTGAAACTCTTTTTAAACACGCATAAAGCCGCTGCTCCACTGCGGCGCACAAAGACGCTACGTAAGTCAAGCAAGCTTCGCTTAGCATGAAAATGGTAGTGATAACATCCACTGCAATACACGAACACGCTACGCATGAAATAACGTCATAGGTACACGCGTGTACTGATCGGATATATCACCCACACAGTTCAACGCAGCGCACGCTACACACGGATAGGTCTTGCTCGGGAGCTTCATGGGTTCATCGGGCCACGAATGTAAACACGCCCACGGCTACGTGGAGTGCTCACCGCGGAAACCAATTCAGCGTGTATAGCATGTGCTGCGTGGTTTTCATGCAAGTGTTCGTGATATCATCCGTCTATTACGTGGCAGTGAGTGGCTGCGAATTTTGTTAGTAGAGGAAAAGTAGAACCACATGGGCTGACAAGCGGACACATGCAGCTGATGCAGGCGCGGACATCGTGCAATGCGTGCGTCACAGTGAAGCAGCAGCTTAAGAAAAACAACATTTTTGTTAACTAAGAAAGTTGTGATTCGTAAAATGAAATCTTCAACATATTCCATTAAGCTATCTTAACTCTTAGATTAAAGCAAAAGGGAAGATAAGGCATCCTCCTTATCACATCTTTCAAAAAGCAGGCCTCGTCAACTACATAGACAAACTCTACGAACGTGTCGCTCTCTCACGACACGTGGTAGGGCCATTGGTCTCAGTTTTGCAGGCACACGCGCGTTACTCGGGTAACGTATCTTCCCTTTTTTGCTTTAACCTAAGTCTTAACTATTTTTTGAGTTTTTTGTTCATCTAATAAAGTAGTCTAACTGATATCATAAATGCGAAGGTAAGTTTTTTTTTGTTGTTTATGACGTTTTTATTTCAGGTCTAAACTACTGAACCGATTTTGATATTTGGTATGAAGATAGTTTGAGAGCCTGGGAATGACAAACAGGTGTATCCTATTTGTCATTCCTTTTTCCTTTGTCATTCCATTTTGGCGCGATAACCGACATTGACGCGAGAGAAGTCGCGGGCAACCGCTAGTCAAATAATAATCTTAGTGTCAAACGGGCAATGATAATGAAGTTTTAGAAGTAAACTTAAATGTGATTATAAATAATCGTGAGCATATTTTCGAGTACCTACATTATAAAAAAAAATTGCCCATACGGAAACCAGACCTTTTGATAAGTCGGCAGCCTTACTGATTCTACCATGGCGGCATTAAAATTATTGTGAACCTTAAGGCAGGCCATATTCACAAGCTGTAAAACATTAGTCTTCATAAAATAGGTTTTAGCTTTAAGTAAGGCTTAAACGCATTTTAAAATTTAATGAAGGAATGAAAACGAATGTACGGTAATCATTAATGTTAGACTTATTTAATGTGGTGGTGACCGTTTATTTTTTTATAAATAAACATATTTTTGAAGTTATTAAAATAAGTCTAATTAATTAGACTTAATTTTCTAACTTCTAATTATAATAAAAGTACTTTGCTAAGTTTATTTAAATAAAGAGTTTTTGCATTTCTTTCATTACCCATACGTAGTCTGAAAAATATTCTTGATGTATAGCATAAGTATGAGCCATACTTACAAATGGTCAAATATATTTCCTGTAACATATTTATGATGTCAAATGCAAACTTTTTCCACATCGTATTACTCTTATTGGCATCACCTAATATGGGGCGAGGTAATCGTCCATGTACTTTTCTCAAATAAATAATAACTATAAGTTGCAATCAAACTAAATGAAAATTAATAATCTCTTTTTTTACAAGGACTTTGCTAAGTACTTTTAAATCGTCAAAAGTCCTACCACCATTTCGACAAAATAATTATTTTACTTAAATAATTATTATTAAAAAAGCATGAAACTATTAAACTTACATGGTACATTTTAAACTTTATGTCTATAGCGTGTAAAGTTACTTAAGGTTAAAGAAATTCTTATAGTTTTGTGTTCAGCTGCCGTTGTTTGTCAGAAAACCCAACTTCGTCAAATCTTTAATCAACTTTGAAATCTATGTAATTGAATTAGAACTCAAAAACTGCGGAGGAAAGTCGCTTATACATTAAAATTGTAAGAGTAAATAATTGTATTTGCCTGTAATGCCAATGTGGATTGTTTAATATTTATTGATTGATCATTATTTTCACACTTCTTTAAGCGTCCACTTAGGAAAGATATATTAAAACGTCTTAACATTCGCTTCTTCCCATTCTCAGTCATAAAATTTACTCAGATAATTAAGTGCAACCTTACATGTGTCCTTATACACCAATACGGTAGACAGGACCTGCCCAATTACATATTTTATAGAGGCTTAAAGTTACCAAACTTGATCAGAAGGTAAATTATGCTGTTTGCAGTACCGGCGCGTAAACAATCTTCCTTATTATTATTAATGATTGGGTCAAGGAGCGTTCAGGCTAATAATAATATTATGCTCGCAGCATTATTGTGAATGCAACTGAGAAAAAGTGGCATTCACAATGATGCTGCGAGCACGGGTGACGTGAAACGCGTTCTCTCCTTCCTAGAATCCTTTTTTTTTGTTGACGGGGAGGTAAAATGCATTTACGCATCATCCCTGTGGGGTGGTGCCAACTGCAGGGGATACGTGGGACTTGAGGTAAAGGTGTTTCCTCACTACCTACTAAACATCCTTCCCGGCCCGACCTTCTTCGCGCTTTTACGGGGTGGCTCCGGATCTGTGCAAGCACAACTAGCACCGAGACCGAACGCCGCCGTTAAGGCACTCCTTGCACCAATTGAGGCCAGCGGCCCTATAGGCCGGCCACTTGAGTTGGAAAGGCGCTAGCTTCTCCTACCCCCCCTCCCTAACCCTGGGAGTGGGAGAGGGAGCAGGAACATCCACAATCAAGCTCTCCGCCATCCAACCTTCCTACAATCCTGGGTGAAGAGGAAGAGAACGGGAGAGAAGAAAAGAGGCGCAAAGAAGTACCTTGCAGGTCGGCAAGGCAAGGGTTGAGCGCGGCGGTTCAGCTATCTTCACACTTCACTAGCTATCTTCACACTTAGACTCTACTTCTACTTACCAACCATTTGCTGGACCTTTTCATGTAAAAAAAAACAATAAAACAAGACCGCCAATCTTGATGGTCACTACTGTCAACCTTAACCTTATTCCCTAGAACAGTGTTTTTCAATCGGGGGGTATCTTAGGGGGATCGCGAAGTCTTACTCGGGAGGTTGCCGGAAAAAAGAAAGGGTAAGGTTTTATACTACAATACAAAGTCTCAGTGAGAAGGATGTGCCTATTTATTTTTCTTAAAAATTTACATTTGGTGGTGCTATTTTTGACTAACCTCGTACTTACTTCCAAACAGCTTTCAAAGCTCTCGAGGCTTCTTGCAGTGTTGTAGGTCTTAAAAATGAATATAGGTAACAAAAAAGAGACTAACTTTTTGTGTCTATTACCTAAGGGGGTCGCTGAATTTTTTCAATATTGAAAAACACTTCCCAAGAATCAGGCGAGCACCAAATGCATACAAACGGTGATAATATTTTACTACGCCTGTTTCCTATCCGATCATAATATTTTAGATTATTTTGAATAAATAAAAAAAAATCGATCTTTAAGATTTCATTCTTTGATTTTTTTTAAAATAACGTTGAATGTATGTTTTTAAAAAAGGAAAACGTAGAGACATTTAGGTTTTAATTTTTTTTAAACAGTCTAATATATATCTTAAAGATCAGATAAAAATAGGGGTATTAAAACAATTTCTCCGTTTGAATGGAGACGTGTTCGCCGTACTATCTGCTTAACCCCAAGCTTTGCCTTACGACAAAACCACGAAAATGTAGTTATTTTACAGCGGTCTTCGGATTATTTTATATAGACGGGCGCTTTAAATTCAAGCAAAGAATCCGCTATTCAATAATGTTTGCTCTAAATTTTGATTAATGACCATCAAACTCGCAATTTAATTAGCGATAGTTTGTATGTATCTACATTGCTTTCATATTGCATTGTGGCTAGCTTTTGAAACGTTTAACTTTGAGTGCATGGGGCCTTACGCCGCAAGTTCGGGAAGCTCGCACAGTCTCGACTACCAAGAACTAATTAGATCTAATTCAACTAAAAGTTTGGAAGTTTATATTCATAGTGTGTTTGGTTGCAAAGTTATGAAAGGTTATTTGAACTAAATTTCGGTTTAAAGAGATTTATTTTAACTCATAAAAAATATTACATTTCACTTACTGAGCTAAAGCATGCATTTATACTAATTTGAATGTTGCGGCGAGCAAGAACAACAATATATTGATCAGTTTTTATTTGTAATTATTAAAATTATTTAAAATGTGGGTTTTTAACTTATTTTTAAAAATTTATATATTTTTAGAAGTTTTAATATTCTCTGGCAAACCATTGAAAATCTGTGCTCCTTCAAAACTTATGTTTTTCTTGCCATAATTAGTTTCGTTGCCATAATTCGCGGTCGACGAAGCGACCGTTTACCCTTCTCTCTGTTGGTGTTAAATGTTAATTTGGAGTGTATTAGATTTAATAAAAACACATGTATTGTAGTGGTATAGTTGTTTGAGATTTATAAGTTTCGTTTCGGTGTAAATGGTGTTTGATGGAGTGAGGAAATTGTAATTGAATAGGTCTTTAATAATTTTATTTTGGACTACTTGGAGCTCTTTTAAGTTTGATTTAGCCGCGCTTCCCCATATTTCTATGAGATAATCTAAGTGTGATTTAACGAAAGAGAAGTAGATAGTGTAACAGACGTTACGTGGGAGACATCCAACTATTCCTCGTATAGAGGCTAAGAGCGATGTCAGTGTATTCTTGACTTTATTAACGTTTGCCTTCCATGTTAATCCACTGTCTAGTATGAGACCATAGTTATTTATTATACAAGAGTGGAAAGTTCCTTTTTAACCGCGTGCTCGATTTGGATGACCGAGCAAGCGAAGGATTCTAAAGTTGAATCACGAGCGCAGCGAGTGATTCTAAATTAGAATCCTGAGCGTCAGCGAGGGAAACAAACGAGCACAAGGTGAAAAATCTTTCCACTCGAGTGCAATACGTAACTTTTCATCCCACCTCAGCGAGGAAATGACAAAATGAAAAAGAATTTTTTCACAATTTAAAAAGTTCTAATCATAAATTTGGCACCATAGAGGTTACATTAAATAGGTTTAATGACGTTTTGAATTTACAATTATATTGAGTACTCATTATATGTGATGTTCTAAATTCAAATCTACTTTGCCACTCAAGCGAATAAAATAGAATTTTCCAGCCAGATTTCGAAGCGCAAAATTACACTTTCCGAGGTGGTGGGATGAAAAGGTATTTTTCCTCCGATGATTGTTTCAATGTAATATTGTTAATATATAGAGTAGGGTAAGAGTGTATCTTTTTATTTTTGGCTTTAAATATCATGTAACAAGTTTTTGCCGTATTTACTGTGAGCAGGTTGTATTTGAACCATAGGATATCTAGGTCTTCCTGTGCCCGAGTTATATTTCATTTAATGAATGTCCAAAGTAAAAGATGCATGTGTCATCGGCATATAGAGTGATTTTACCATTTAATGTAAGCTGACTGATGTTGTTGACGTAGATCAGGAATAATAATGGTCCAATTATTGAACCTTGAGGAATTCCACAAGCAATAGGTTTTGGGGCACTTTGATAAAATTTATTAACTAAAACAGTTTATTTTTATCAAAACGCTACTTGAATACATATTTCAAAAGCGAGTAGAGTCTTACAAACACTACTAGTCATGCAATGGTCTTTTCAGAAACGATACAAGGTACTGTTAATATTTATGATAGTAAAACAATCATTGTCAATTGGTGCTTTTTGCGCTTCTGGATCTAGGTATATATTACACCGAAAGCGTGAACAGCTTCACGGAAACTCAGTGTTCTGAACAAGATGAGGCCTTTTTCATGCCTGATTGCTATTTATGAAGCGAGAACGGTCCTGCGAAGAGTATTGCTTGTACCTGTGGGATGGCTTTGCCAAGTAATTATTCGAAGCTTTGGGTAGTTGCAGCTTCGCGCGGCCCGCATCATTGGCGACCAAGAAGTGACCAATAATTTTGAGCCTCCCGATTATTACACCATTTAAAAAAAAAAATCTTAAATCAATCCTGAGGTCGTTAACCAGTAGAATTTTTATTTCAATATTATAAAACCATAAATGCCTTAAAAACTTAGTTTTATTTTCGATTTTGAATTTAACGCTAGCCTCCATGCTTTTCGTCACGACGTCACTCCGTTAGTAAACTAAACCACTGCGATCAGCGGACTAGCTATCTTCGCATTTGGACTGCTTACCAACTGTGGCGGAATGGAGTAATTTGCTCAAACTTAAAAAAAGAAGCTTTAGGATTACCGCTTTAGTAACATGTCATTGCAACGCGGGCGCTTGTACAGTAACCTAATGATGCCTTATTTACCACCGCCAAAACCACTTGTCGCGGTATTTTGACCAGAAGTCCCAAAATTTCTATAGCAATGGGATCATGTCCCTACCTACAAGATGGCAAAAAGTTATCGAACAAAATGATACCTACATACTTTAGTTAAATGTTAATAAACTATATTAAAAAATGTTTTGAATTTTCTTAAAAAATGCGAAGAAACTTTTTCCCCAACCTATTATATAATACTAAAACCACTCTTCTTATTCATATATCAAATTTAAATGGGACCACATGACATGCACCAGCTTCCAAAGGACAAAAGAATCTTCAAAATCAGTACTTCCAGTAAAGAGATGTGAGAAAATAAACATAAAAAACATACAGTAGAATTGAGATCCTCCTCCTTTTTTGAAGTCGGTTAAAACCACCTTTTATAGGTATTCATATACCTGTTCATTGCACAGGGACGTCAATGCTAGGTGTTGCAATCGTCTACGCGTAATATAATGTACTTACCAAGTGGTGATCACTTACCTCCGCTGCCAGACCTTACTATTGTTTTAAAAAAACCTGATTGAGAATTTGTTGTAAACAAAAACAAGCTGCAATATGATATAAGGTGGAGATTACGCAAAAAAATTAACGGTGAAATATTTCAATGTTAACTTCAAAAACCTGATTCCAAGTGAATCATTCAGAGAAAAGTAATGATTAAGTGTCGATGTTTAAGGTAAACCTACTTTAAAAGCGAGTCTTAGTACGACTGAATTAAGTCTGCAATGTCTTGCTGATTGTAGGTACTTATTACCTTATCAAAATTTTAAACTGTTGTGGGAGTTTTATGTAAAAAGACAGCAAAATTATTAACAACGAAGGTTAATCGGTGACCGTGACTTTATTAAGTAAAGACAGGACATGAAGGATCATCTGCAAAAAAAATATATAGGCATACCTCCAGCGTTTAATGTTGAGCGAGCGAGTACTCATCATCTTCATCATATCAGCCGAAGAGACGCCCACTGTTGGAAAAATGCCTCTCTGTAAGATCACGAACCAGAAGCCTATTTACAATGCACGTTGAGACTTCTCGAAGCCAAACGGGAGGGTAATGATTTTAGAATGCTATGTATGTATGGTTGTTTGTATTTAACAATTCATCTGATTTTGATGAATAAGGTGTCAATCGATTCGTTATTATTATCCGGTTAAATATTTTAATCGAATTTAACAATGGAAGAAGTCTATTTCACCTTGACAACCCCGATTTTAACCGATGTCCTTTCTTTTTATTCAGTGCTTACACTTTTTACGTTAAAGCACACAATCACGCTCATAATCCAAAAATAGATGAGCAGAATCTTAGATAAGATAAGAAGACTCAAAATCATCTCAGCAGTTTGGGTATTTATTATTACTATCAATAATGAAATTAGGTTTAGTTTGTGATCCCTTTTAAATGATAATTCTCCGGCTATAATTTGAAGATTATGATGCATAGATGCTTTCCTAGTGGGGATCGATAATTGGCCTCAGTTGTTCCTAATGTCTTTTTAGTTTATAAGCTGTTGGTCTTCCTAAGATAAAATAAATAAAACATTCCCCTACAATTATAGTTCTACGGAGTAATATTAGGTTGGGGAAAAAGTCTTTTCGCATTATAGTATGTATAAACTTGTAATAAAATCTCTTTGGCTATACTATTTGTATCTGGCTGGTTTTGGTATCATTGAAAGTTTAAATTTTAAAGAACATTTCCAAATTAAAATTAGGAAAATGTGTGATTTTCATTTGTTTTTCGTACCGCCAAGATGAGTGAATCTAATGAAGAAATTCGATACATTTTAAAATTTTACTACAAAAAAGGTAAAAATGCAACGCAAGCCGCGAAAAAAATTTGCGATGTTTATGGACCTAGTGCAGTGTCTGTGAGAGTAGCACAAATTTGGTTTAAGCGTTTTCAATCCGGAAATTTTGATGTCAAAGATGCACGTCGCTCTGGTCGCCCTATTACAGATAAAATGGATGCCATTTTTGAAAAAGTGGAGCAAGATCGGCATGTCAGTAGTTACGACGTAGCTGAAGAACTGGGAATTGACCACAAAACAGTTTTGGCGCATTTGAAAAAAACTGGGTACACAGAAAAGCTCGACATTTGGGTACCTCACGAGCTCACTGAAAGAAACCTAATGAACCGTGTACTCATTTGTGATTCTTTATTACGACGTAATGAAACCGAACCATTTTTGTAGAAGCTGATAACTGGTGATGAAAAGTGGATCACGTACGACAAGAACGTGCGAAAAAGGTCGTGGTCAAAGGCCGGTCAGGCTTCACAGACTGTGGCGAAACCCGGGTTAACTCGCAAAAAGGTGATGCTGTGTGTGTGGTGGGATTGGGAGGGCATTATTCATTATGAGCTGTTACCACCAGGCAGGACCATCGATTCTGAACTCTACTGCGAACAACTGATGAGATTAAAGCAAGAAGTTGAGAGAAAGCGGCCGGAATTAATCAACAGAAGGGGTGTGGTTTTTCATCATGATAACGCTAGACCTCACACATCTTTAGCCACTCAGCAAAAATTAAGAGAGTTTGGCTGGGAGGTGTTAATGCATCCGCCGTATATTCCTGACCTTGCACCTTCAGATTTTCATCTGTTTTGGTCTCTTCAGAATTCTTAAGGCAGTTTCAGGTTAACATCACGAGAGGACTGCCAAAACCACTTGTCGCGGTATTTTGACCAGAAGTCCCAAAATTTCTATAGCAATGGGATCATGTCCCTAGCTACAAGATGGCAAAAAGTTATCGAACAAAATGGTACCTACATACTTTAGTTAAATGTAAATAAACTATATTAAAAAATGTTTTGAATTTTCTTAAAAAATGCGAAGAAACTGTTTCCCCAACCTATGCGGTCAAGTAATGTCACGGAAAAATAGTAATCGTATTTAAAAATAAATAGATGATAGAAATACGATTACAAAAATCTTATCATGATACGGGTACGGTATGTAACGGTTTTGTGTGTTTATAGATTCTTTAGATTATTCCTTCAATTAGGTATTATCGCTATGACATAAAACAAAACTATAATTACAAGATTAATGTGGATAAATTTAATAGCGGATTAAAATTGAAATAGGTAACTACTTATGGTCGTTTTATAGCTTCGTAACAAAATGAAATACTCTTTGTAGATACTTCTGAGATATGCTAAAAGCAATATCTTTGGGTTATGACACTACAGTATCATCAGTACCACAGATCAGTACCATAACTTTTTTATGGTGCACGAATGTATCCACTACTTTTTCGAAAAGGATTGGCATCACGTTGTCTGATGCAGAATACAGCATTTTATCTAACTATTATTTTCATAGGCACAGCTGACATTTTCTCCCTTACTGCACATATGAAAATAGGCTTGTAAACAGAGGCTAATAATTACCCGTCTAAACACCGTGCTGGTAAAATTGTCCGCTTTGAGACGCGGATGTTTTTTTGTTTTCGTTTTTAATAAATATTTACTTACTTGCTTTTTTAATTTTTTTATTGAAAGACATTAAAATTAAATAAAAAATACGCAATCTTGCTGATAATATAGAGGTATAGATTAAGTTTATAAAATAAAACAAAATATGCTCATATACTTTGTTATTAACCAGATACACCTTTACAAAGTAAGTAATACACATAATTTACACTATTGAATTAAATATAATATTATAAACTTATAACAGAATTATTTTACCTACATATTGTTGCGATAAATTCTCGATCGAATCGAATAACGATCATTTTCTTTTACGAAATAATTTGGTCAATCGCCTTAGTCTTTCAAATAATTGTTCCAATTTATATTTTTACGTCGAAATCTAATAATATTTTGTCGTTGTCATCCAAGCACTTATACAGATTTCGTACATTATTATCTAAGAACAGAAATTGATTCATAGAAAAATACTTCAAGCTAGTTTCCACTAGTTTCATAAATTTCTTGATTGTTTTGTACGATCTGAAAAAAAAAACCAGATAGAATTAAGTAATAGTTATTTGTTCAACAAGTGAGCAAAGTTACTTTTTGCTGCAAGTGCCGATATTAAATCGCGAACCAGCGAAGTAGCCTAGAATTGAATCACGAGCATAGCGAGTCATTCAAGAATAGACTACTGAGCGCAGTAAGTGATTTAAATGCACGAGACAAAAAAAAATTGCTCTCGTGTGAAACATACAACTTTTCACCTCTCCAGTGAGAAAATTGTTTTAGGTGACAAAAACAAGACAATACTATTTTACATGTTAAATATCTTTATATTAATTATAAAAATCAAAAGTAGCATTACTAAACATACTTAGATTGAACGTTACAGTCTTGTTTGGAGCTCGCAGCAAAAAGCATTTTTGCTTCGAGAGTTTCCGAAGCAAAAGAGGTGTTTTAATGTACGGACGACATGTTCAGACTACCTAAGACTGTTAAATTTTAACAATTGATTTTCAACTTTGGGACGCGCCCCAATTAAACTGACTGTTAGCCTCTAGTATCCCCAAATATATATGAAAAATAGTGTCCATACAGAGTATACTGTACGCAGTTTGCGGCTTTTTCCTTACTGACTCATTCATTGAGCAGCTGAGTCGCAGCGGACGATGCTCGCCGTGGCGTTACGCAATCAGTTGGAGTGGGTCTACCGAAGCTAACCGTACCTTCCCTTCCAAGAGATCGAAAGCGCTTCACGGCTCATACAATATAGTTCACCGCTCACTCCCCCATCGAGTGAGTGGCGAACTGTAGCGGACGGCCGATACGGCACCGCTCAGAGTCAGTCAGCTAGTCACTGTGAGCCTAATGGGGACATATGTGTGTATTATAGAGACCGATATTGATTGAAATTTTACCTGATTTGCTGTTGAATATACAGTCGAGTGCAGACTAAACTGTATAGTCTGGATTTGTACTGTCTTTATCACGAAATAGGATTTTAAATTGAACATCCTTAAAAGCTAAAACGTACTGTTCTGATTTTTCATTTTCATTCATCACGCCGTGATGAAGCGAAGGTGGGCGCGCTAATAGCATTTTGCCGCTCTCACAAAAAACACTTTAATAATTCATAAAATCAATACTAAATTAAGGGGGTGTGAACTACTAAATAAAACATAAAAAATCATGCATATTCTCTATTCGCTCATCGCATGCCCATTATTTAGAATCAGAATTAAATATAATATTATAAACTTATAACAGAATTATTTTACCTACATAATTGTTGCGATAACTTTCATTTTCTTTTACTGCGTAATTTGGTCAATCCCTTTACGTAGTCTTTCAAATAATTGTCCCAATTTATATTTTGTACGTCGAAATCGAATATTATTTTGTCGTTGTCATCCAAGCGCTTATACAGATTTCGTACATTATTATCTAAGAACAGAAATTGATTCATAGAAAAATACTTCAAGCTATCCACTAGCTTCATAAATTTCTTAACTGTTTTGTACGATCTGAAAAAAAAAAACAGATGGAATTAAGTAAAAATAAAAATTGTTAGTTTTATAAAGTATACGAGTATCTATTATTGTATGGACTACAGCAGATTACACTACTTAAGACTGTTAAATTTTACCCATTAATTTTCAACTTTGGGCCGCGCCACTATTAGACTGACTGTTAGGCTCTAGTACGCCGCCCCATATATATATTAAAAGGAGTGTCCATACAGAGCGTACTGTACGCAGTTTGCGGCGTTTTCCTTACCGAATCATTCAGTGAGCAGCTGAGACGCAGCGAACGATGCTCGCCGTGGGGTTACGCAATCAGTCGGAGTGGGTCTACCGAAGCTAATCGTACCTTCCCTTCCAAGAGATCCGAAGCGCTTCGCGGTTAATACAATATAGTTCACCGCTCACTTCGCCATCGAGTGAGTGGCGGAAAAGTATCACGTGATTAAAACAAAAAAATAATAACTATATGAAAGCAAAAATATTGTCATGTCTTATTTAGAGGAAATGTAAGATTTTAAAAGGTGTTGCAAATGCTTATTACTGTAGATATTACGCAAATAAATGTTTTAATTTGATTTACAATATTCCTTACAAATATTTCTGTGCAGACTGTTTTGCCAGAGTATATCCTGTTGATGTAGAATATATGTAATTTTGTTTTATTTCCATTTTTATGAGTATTGTACAGAATAATGTAGGAGAAGTTAAAAAATTCAATTAAAATTGTATGTATATTGGATTTATTTTTGCGTTAACAAACGCGCAAATATTGAAAACTAATAATTTTTTCAAGATGTTATGTTTTCAGGAATGCCCTGTCTTAATGGATTTTACCAATACCACTATCAAAAATTAATAGTGGTATTGGTAAAATCCATTAAGAACAAAATTTAGCTCTTTCAAAGAAGCAGGTGAAAGATACCACAGCCAAAACAGCTTTAAAAAAGTACTTACTCCATTTTCTTTCCAATTAAGCAACACGCGAAGTCGAAGATGATAGCAGGAATTACATCAAGAAAGAAAAATGCTATATTATACAAGTAGATGTTTGCAAACGAAACAAATAGACTATTAGCCCTTGAATTACGCTCTGAAAATAAATAGAAATTCGCATTGAAATCGAATGTTAATAAAAAATACTATCTAATCCATAACCTCACTGCTTTTAAAAATATAAGACCGGTGAGTCAAAAATCTCAAACAAGTAGCTTATGAGTTTTTGGAAGTTTGGTCCTATCTTTGCATACTGTGCACTTTACACTAATATCAAAAAGGCAAAAGGAAATGAGTTCAGACGAAGAGATTAATGCAGATATGTTTACAATGCTTACAAAAGCAAACATTATTACAGATAAACTTTACATATTCGTATCTATAAATCAGTTTTACTTTAAGTTATTTGCCAGCATCTGTTGCAGTTTGGAGTAGTGGTAAGTATTTTACTAAAGTAGTTACGTTATAAATGTCAACAAACCAAACATGATTTCGTTTAGAAACAGATAATGTTTATTACTATCAATTATACAAAATTAATGGATTACATGAATATAAGCATTTATCATCGTCAGCTGATTTCAAAGTCAATGTAAGAATGCCCTTGAGTTGTTCGTAAAATGAAATAATTTTGTAAGATGTAATATAATTATCTTTTACAATATGATATCCATCTATCTATATATACAGGGTGTAAAAGACATGAGCAGTCAAACGAGAACCATGTATTCTGCTCACCGTCATAACATTTTTCTTCCTTCAGACTATACCTGGGAAATTGATAGTTACGATTTTATTGAAGGTCAAAGTCACAATTTTTTTTTTCATTTTTTTATGTAAACGTATTCTATACGTTATTTATTATTTATTGTCCAAAGAAACATTATCATTTTTTTTAGTATTTCATAACAAAAAATGGCTTCAAAACGTTAGCGTTCAATGTAGCTCACTCGATGCGCACGGACACTAACGAACGGGGCCGCCGTCAAGCAAAATTATCGCGGTTTTGCGAGTGGCGTGCGAGTTGAGCCCTTTACATTGCGCGGTACAATTTGCAATTTTTTTTAACACCAAAAAATAAAAATCATTTCCCAGAAATATTTTTTTTGAAATATGTCTTATTTTGATGTATAGAATACGTGGTTTTCGTTTGACTGTTCATGTCTTTTACACCCAGTATATTAAAAATGAATACTGACTGACTGACTGACATATCGACGCACAGCCCAAACCGCTGGGTCTAAAGATTCAAAATTGGCACGTAGGTTCCTTATGGGGTCTAGGGGTGCACTAAGAAACGATGTTTCAAAATTCATCCTCTAAGGTGGTGAAAACTTTGTACGGAAATCCGTCATTTTTAAAGTGAAATTCACAAAAATTGGTGCATGGCTTTTCAGTTAGAAATTCAATAAGAGATTTAGGATTTTTGGAAATACAATCCCTAAGAGGGTAAAATAAGGGATTGAAGTTGGCACGGAAATCCATAATTTTTAAATTAAATTCCATAAACATTGGTAAATGGCTTAAGAAAGACATGTTTTAGGATTTCTATTTAGGACAAATAAAATAAACGAGTAAACATGGGTTTTAAGTTTTTTTTTTTATAAAATTCAACCCCTAATAGCGAGGAAAGGGGTGACAGAGTCTGTAAATGAACATGGTAATAAATTTAGTAGCAAAAAAAAATGATGCCCAAAATAACTATTACATGCGGACGAAGTCGCGGGCAAAAGCAAGTTTAGTATATAATGTTTCTATTATTATGTATTAATAGTAGGTATATTCATTGTCTATTATTCTATAATCATGATATAGGCAATATTCCTACGACGACGTTTTTAATTATTCACAGTATTTCTTTATTTTTTATATTCTGCTTCTACAATTTATGTCTCCCACCTATAAACTGCTGACTGGTGAATGCTGTTAAGCATTTAGTCCGCCCTTAGCAATTAAGTTTTTTTTTAACAAAATCATAAATTTTCTAAAATGTGCAGATATTGCAAATTCATGGAACTTCATCAACTATATCTTGAAGTTGAAATAATTTTGTCTGGCATTATTTTGTCATTATCTTGTTTGACATAAATTTTTGATAATCTGCGGTATTTACTCGAAAGCACTTATAAAATAATTACATCGCAGCTCAATTGATTGATCTCATGATTCCATATTATATATAGGAAGTGTTAGTATACCCAAATTATAACCCACTTCTCACCAAAGTACAGGAGAATTTTCATGTTTGGGCTTTGGCAATGGAGTTATCATAATAAACAGTTAATTTATAGATAGATAGTGATCAAAGTACAGATAGTGGTCTTTTCTTCTTCATTTGAGAAGGAGAAAAGATAATTTAATGAGAGTCAGACGGCGTATTTTCTTAAACTCACCTTCAGAATTCTTATGATGATGTAAACTTGTTTTTAATATTTTTCCGGTTGTTATAGGATTTTGTGCACCCGTGCAACAAGCAAAAACTTTCAAATTATTGCCTCCTATTATCCTAGAATAGAAATGAAATACATAAGTTTTATGATACTTTTTTAAAAATACTCCTACTAATGCTAAATACTGAGGCAATAGTATTACTGTTTAGGAGTTTGCCACTGGCAGACGACAGGATAGGACAGGACTAGGACAAATTCATGTTTTAATGGTTTCATCAGAAACTGTCACCTGACACTTGTAAGATTAAGGATAAATCACGTAACACTGCAAGTGCGTTGCCAACCTGGGGAGTAAGATGATATGCCTTCCATGCCCAGTAACTGCCATGCCCAGTGGCTGCCTTTCCCTTCAATCCGCAACACAGCGAACTGCTTCGCGGCAGAAATGAGAAAGGCGGTGGTACTTACCCAGACGACCCTAAATATGGTCTACCAAAAACTAAATAAAGTAAACAGCCTTGAATTCGAACAATGAAGCCAGTACCAATAATATCTATTAGGTTGGGGAAAAAGTCTTTTCGCATTATAGTATGTATAAACTTGTAATAAAATCTCTTTGGCTATACTATTTGTATCTGGCTGGTTTTGGTATCATTGAAAGTTTAAATTTTAAAGAACATAATTCCAAATTCAAATTAGGAAAATGTGTGATTTTCATTTGTTTTTCGTACCGCCAAGATGAGTGAATCTAATGAAGAAATTCGATACATTTTAAAATTTTACTACAAAAAAGGTAAAAATGCAACGCAAGCCGCGAAAAAAATTTGCGATGTTTATGGACCTAGTGCAGTGTCTGTGAGAGTAGCACAAATTTGGTTTAAGCGTTTTCAATCCGGAAATTTTGATGTCAAAGATGCACGTCGCTCTGGTCGCCCTATTACAGATAAAATAGATGCCATTTTTGAAAAAGTGGAGCAAGATCGGCATGTCAGTAGTTACGACGTAGCTGAAGAACTGGGAATTGACCACAAAACAGTTTTGGCGCATTTGAAAAAAACTGGGTACACAAAAACGCTCGACATTTGGGTACCTCACGAGCTCACTGAAAGAAACCTAATGAACCGTGTACTCATTTGTGATTCTTTATTACGACGTAATGAAACCGAACCATTTTTGAAGAAGCTGATAACTGGTGATGAAAAGTGGATCACGTACGACAAGAACGTGCGAAAAAGGTCGTGGTCAAAGGCCGGTCAGGCTTCACAGACTGTGGCGAAACCCGGATTAACTCGCAACAAGGTGATGCTGTGTGCGTGGTGGGATTGGAAGGGCATTATTCATTATGAGCTGTTACCACCAGGCAGGACCATCGATTCTGAACTCTACTGCGAACAACTGATGAGATTAAAGCAAGAAGTTGAGAGAAAGCGGCCGGAATTAATCAACAGAAGGGGTGTGGTTTTTCATCATGATAACGCTAGACCTCACACATCTTTAGCCACTCAGCAAAAATTAAGAGAGTTTGGCTGGGAGGTGTTAATGCATCCGCCGTATAGTCCTGACCTTGCACCTTCAGATTTCCACCTGTTTCGGTCTCTTCAGAATTCTTTAGGCAGTGTCAGGTTAACATCACGAGAGGACTGCCAAAACCACTTGTCGCGGTATTTTGACCAGAAGTCCCAAAATTTCTATAGCAATGGGATCATGTCCCTACCTACAAGATGGCAAAAAGTTATCGAACAAAATGGTACCTACATACTTTAGTTAAATGTAAATAAACTATATTAAAAAATGTTTTGAATTTTCTTCAAAAATGCGAAGAAACTTTTTCCCCAACCTATTATATAAGATAAATCCTTTCGGCCATATCTTCATCGTCAAGTGATGAGAAGGCCAAGTTTCCCCATAAATTAAAAAAAAAACTGCAGCATACGAAGTCTTACAATCCTTAAGACATCACTAGCATATTAACGTAACGTTTCCTCATGGGTGCTATCAGATTTTTATAAATCCTTTATTGGACACATAAAAACATTAATAGTAATACATAAGAAAAGATATGTACAAAGCTGAGCTTATCTCTAAAAGAGATCTCTTCCAGCCTACCCTAGCATTAGTGAGAAATTATAATAGAGGGAATAACGCGTGCAAGTAAATTAGGTATTATATAAAAACATACTTAAATTAAACATAATAAATACAAACATATATAACAACTAACTACATACCTACATAGAACTCATATATGAACATATATAGTATCTCATTTATAGTATACATGCATAAAAATATACATACAATACAGTAAGCAAGCAAGCAAACTATACATACAGTTCAGTAGCCAAGAATTAACCGTCAATGGTAGAAATTGCTGATTTTGGGAGAAGAAGGCTAGTTCACTCTTTCGGAAATACGTTAGACGTCAGTGGAAAATTGAGTCTATGATCTTGAGTCTATTGAGTGTGATAATAACACTAACGTCTTCCAATATGGGAACCAACAGGTCACGACATAATATTATGCCGTCACTATCCACATCCCTGTATTTGAAGGACAGGATGCTCTCTTCAACTTCATCTTCCGCGATTAGTCCGGTATGATAACATTCCTGAGAAGAGGTAATGTTTTGTTTTTGATGAAGACGTCTAATACAATCGATACGATTTTACTACAGGAAATATTATTCTTTTAATCACATATGGTATGGTTATTTATCACCCGTAATAAACAGTGTATTTTTACATAGTATAACCCATGTATAACCTAACAAGCGGGTAAAAGGGTATCCTATGCGAACATATAATATATAGTGCAATGGGATGTTGAAAGTTCAACAATATTAATGTTGTGTATTGAGCGGAGATTGGTTCCAGTGACTTTTTTATGATTGTGATAATGTACTTAGGTAATGCAATTGTAAGATTTCATTGTAATGTGTACTGTTTCCACACACACACACCACACAAACCTACATATATACATACCTACATATTTACACACAATAAAATAAATATATTGATATATACATACAATTAAATACATATACTAAGAACAGACTAATATACAGTATACACACATGGAATCACATTAAAGTGACAAATAGTGGTCCTTAACTAATCACTTGAAAGTGTGTAAGGATTGAGCTTTCCTTATTGCGAATGGCAAAGCATTCCATAAACGTGCCGATTGCACCATAAAAGATTTGTCAAGAAAAGCAGTGGAATGCTTTGGTATCTCCAAACTCAAGTTCTCCGAAGATCTTAACAACCGGGGATGAGATTCATATAGGAATTGAAAGCAATCTTTGAGATGGGATGGATAGGTGGGATTAAAAAGGATACTTTAAAGAAGGGACACAATATGAGCATTCCGGCGAAGGCGAATGGACAATCACTTGAGTTTATGGCGAAATTCAGATATATGATCATATTTGCGTAGACCAAATATGAATCTAATACAAACATTTTGGAGCCGCTCTAGTTTATTAAGTTGCTCTTCAGTGACGTCTAAATAACAAGTGTCGGCATAATTTAGGATAGGCAGTAGAAGGGACTGAGCGAGCGCAATTTTAGTGGCGGTGGGAAGAAAGTTACGAAGCCTCCTTAAAGAACTTGCGGAAGCAAACAACTTGCGACCTACTTCCTGCAACTGGCAGTTCCAAGATAAGGTTGAGTCAATCAAAAGGCCAAGATTTTTGACATGGTCACTTATCAGTAGATTAGCTCCCTCAAAACTTATTTTAGGAATGCTCGACCAATCAATTTTGAAAATCATACTTTTACTGCCAACGACAATGACCTGAGTTTTTGATGGATTCACCTTGAGTCCATACGATTTGCTCCACTGGCATATAGAAGCAAGATCTTTGTTTAATGTATTAACAACAGCTTCAAATAGATTCTCAACAGGAGCTTGAACATAAACTTGGAGGTGATCTGCGTAAAGGTGGTAGGATGAAACAAATTGACTGGAGATAGTATTAATTAAAAAGGCAAATAAAAGAGGAGATAATACGCCACCCTGTGGCACCCCAGCAGAAGAATTGCCCCAAGAAGAATAAGTATCTTGGATGCGGATCCGTTGGCGGTGTCCAAACAGATAATTACGAAAGAAGTCAATGGCCGTAGGAGATAATGTTAAGAGAGCGTAAAATACCGAGCAATATATCAAAGTCAACGGTATTAAATACGTTGCTAAAATCAAGCAATGACAAGAGAGTTAAATTACCAGACTCCATACCAAATCTGATATCATCAGTAATTATAGTTAACGCCGTAATAGTGCTGTGACCGGTACGAAAGCCAGATTGAAAAGGATTTAAGAGTTTATTAACATTATGGAAAGAATTAATTTGAGAGTGGATAAGACGTTCTAGAACTTTGGATAAAAAAGGGAGAATGGAGATGGGGCGAAAGTCAGAAAAGGTTTAAGCGTGCGATTTCGTGGGTATAGGATAATGAGGGAGTCTTTCCATACTGCTGGAAAAACGCCATTGGAAATAGAAAAGTTGAGGATGTGGGATATTGCAGGAAGGATTTCATCAAGGATAGGTATTATCATTTTCCGACTGATAGACTCACAGCCTACTGCATTGGATATATTCGATAAGAGTATTTTATCAAATACTTCCAATGCAGTAGGCTGTGATTCTATCAGTCACTCTTAACATCACTATCGGTAAACTGACTGAAGAAGAATGAGGAGGTGCTAGGAATTGGAAGCGATGAAAGAAAATTTAACGTATTCAATTTAATGTTGCCATCATAAAATGGGCAACGACGTGAAATATTGGTTAAGACCGTTAATGTCAAGAGTATTAGGGAGAGAGAATTGTCGCAGCTTTCCAATTCCCATAGATTTTAAAAATTTCCACACTTTGGATGAATCTTAATTTTCGACTGATTATAAAGCGGCGTTGAGCATTCCTACACACCTTATTGCATGCAGTGATTCCGGACTGCTGTATATCTCTCCCAGTTAAAGTGTGAAGGACTGTGCTTATATCTAGATTTGGCCACAGCTTTTCTATGCAATAAATTTTTTATGTCCTCAGTTAACCAGGGAGATAGGGAATTTTTAATTTTTACACTATGAATTGGTGCATGACTATCATATAAATTGTTTAAAGTGCTATTAAAGTAGTCTACTTTTTCATCAATGTTTGAAAGTGAATATAAATGTGACCAATTAATATCATTAGCATCCTCCCGGAGTTTCTCAGTATTCATCCCACCAAAATTGCGCAGGTGTAAGGTCTTAGGTTTAGATTTGGGAGGTCGGATTTTGTAGGATAGATATAGCAAGTCATGGTATGAGTAGGCGTCAGCTGGAAGTTGACCATGCCTAACGATGTGATCGAAAGATAAAACAATAATGAGATCAAGCAGAGAAGGGATGCAGTTGGGGAAATGATGAGTAGCATTTAAAGCCGGAATATGTAAATTATTAGAAGATAGAAGACCTAGAAGTGAAGATGCCCGGGAATCTTTTTTGAGGAGACAGGTGTTGAAATCTCCCATGACAATGGTATGACTGTAAAAAGGGGAAAATTTATCAAGGAGTGTATCTAAAGAAGAGAACTAATTAATACGAAGTGAAGCAGAATAATAATTTAATTCTTAATTAAATTTAGAATTTTTGATAACAACTTACTAACTTATATGACTATGTTAGTATGGGTAGGTGCTCGCTTATTACATTAATAAAAAACCTAGGTAATACACGAGATCTTTTAATCACTATCCAAATTTTTGGTATTCGTTCAGATCATCAAAGTGAAGAAAGTTCATTTTGGGAGCAACTTTAAATTCCCAAAAAAGAAATCAGCTGTTTCATACAAAATGACAATATCTACTTCACCCAAATGTATGAAACAGCTGATTTTTTTTTGTAAATTTGGAAGTTCTCCTGTTCAATTGTTCAGTTTAATACTCTGAAAGAGTTCCAAAAATTTGGGAAGTGATTAAAACATCTTCCTGTATAGAAAGTGTCCCACAGCAGAAAGCATTTAGAGTAGATTTGGCATGTATACGTCGTGGAAGTACAATAGTATTCTAATTATACCTTTATAATTTTACTTATTTGATAACAAGAATATTCAGTGAGTTCTGCTGCTGACTATAAATATGTTAAAAAAAGGAAAAAACTAATAAAAATAATTAGTAGTAAAATAGTTTCGATTTGGTTATTGTTAGTCGTTACTTGATTTTTAGTTTACCTTGTTTATTGAATACCCATCATTTGCCAGCCGGGCGGTGGTAGCGGCGCGGCGTTGCACGTGTGCGCTCCGCTTCTCACTAACTCAAACCGCCCGGCTGTCATATCTTCAAAAGTGACTTGTCAAAAATGTTCGGCGCAATAAACTTATTTAGTTTATAATATTTAGGGCCCTTACACATTACTTCTTTCAGCAATACAAACTCGATTCAATCTCGATGCAGCATCAATATCGACACAAATCGTCGTAACTTTGCACACTCGCGTTACTAAAAGCAGCAATACGATTGTATTGTTGTCACAATTCAGTAGCTGGCCGGGCAGCTGCAGTGGTACAGTAGTGATACAAATGCGATACAGCATCGATGGAAATGCGACATAGGAGCGTGGTTGCTTTTTCCCGCCTGCGCGTCTGAAGCGATACAAACGTGCGTGTGCATCGCTACTCACGTGCGGCTGGTACCCGATTCAGCAATCGCTACAAACGCGTGTTTCCTACGATACAAAAGTAGAAATAGGTACGTATTTATCGCTGGGGTTGCGATGTAGTCACGCCGCCGTCTAACGCGCGTTTGTGTGGCTGTAAAAAGTCGTAATGTCTAAGGGCCCGATATTTGCTCTCAAGTACCTTGTCTCGTTCATGTCCCACGCAGAAACGATTATCAAATTAGCTGTGTAGTCTACGGGTATAACGTCCACCACCAATGAAGAATCTGCATACCAGGTTTTTAAGTAACCATTCATTCCACTATATATAACGGAGCAGAGGCCGTTCCAACCTCGTAACCATCCGGGTTCTGGATCTCGTACTGATGATAGTACTGTAGATGTTGATCAAATATAAAATTATATGGGAAAAATATATAATTTTATAATAATACGCAATAATTATACGTAGGACATAAAAAGTCATTGACAAAAAACCTAGAATCGCCAGCTACGAAATCTATAAAAAGTGATTTACTATATTAAAGACATTGCGTTTCCAAAACATCAGCCTTCTAAATCGTAGTATACAATGTGTTTAGTCATATAAATACTATGGTGATATTAAAAATTCAAAATTGTAAAAATATTTTTTTAATTTTCCATACATTTTGTTTTTTTGATCGAACTATTTGTATGGAGATTTTTTTTACAATTTAAGGTTTTTGATATCACCATAGTATATATATGACTACGTTAGCATGGGTAGGCGCCGGCTTCATACCCCATGTACCAAACACCTTGTATAGATGGTATAATAATATACTGCTATAGATGTATAGATATACCTACTGTAAGAGAAACACACTTATATAGATTTATCGTGACTTTTGTCGTTGAGCACCCCACGATTTTCTCTAAATAGTAATTATACTTTTTGTTCATCATTTAGTTTATATACTAAAATTTATTTTTCACTTTTCAGTCCGATTTAACATAAAAGCGTGTTTTTTAGTTTTTTAAACTATTATTTTCTATTACTATTAAACTACTACTACTACTACTATAAAACTATTATTCATTCCGGAAACTTTTAGTGCGCCCCACGTACTGTCAGACAGAGCATCACGGAGCGTCAGAGTTACCTTAGACGCGACGATATGACGCTTTGACGCGCACTGATTACGTATTCTGTTTGTCATGTCAGACTTCGATTTGGATATAAACCATGAATTGACTTACTGATGGAGGGGCGAATGATGACGCACGGAATAGAACTTGAACTCCTTTGTATGATTTGTTCAGCAAGTGCCTTTGAATATGTATAAGTGTTTGGTCTTCCATCTGTAAAAATATAATATTAGGTAGGTAACATAAAATATTTAGTGCTTAAAATTTTGAGTGATATGCAATGATGCGGTAATAGAGAAATGTGCTTTGAAAGAAGACATAGCGACAAAAGAATTTGCCAGTGGTGTGCTCAATGGTTTATCACTGAGGGCTGTGATGGGAGTGGATGAAACGAAAGAAAAATGTAAGGATCGTAGCAAATTGAAACAACAGTGACCTCTGGTCTACCCATAAGAGAGCATGACTATGTTTTGTGTTGAACTTGATATTATAAATAAAACAAATTTTACGGATTTAACTCGCGTGTAATTAGATTTTGATATGACCAATGTTTTGTACGTTTTGTGTGCGTTATGTAAATGAGTGTACCATAGTAGTTCTTACCCATTAAGTACTGATTCAAAATCTCAGATTTGGAATACTGAAGGAAATCACAGACCCTTTCGGTAGACACATCCATTTCATACACTTTCTCATCGGAAACAGGTCTGTTGCAGTTACTGTATGCTGTTGAAACGTATACGAATGCCTGGAATAATACAATCAAGCTCTTTAATAATATGAAATATTTTGAATTGGTAATTAAATTAAATTAATAAATTTTAGTTTCAAACTAGTTTTAAAACTATTATTAACATTCCTATTTTAGAACGTCCTATAAAATTAGACAAAGCTTGAGATAACACAAAATATAAATTGAAACAAAAAAAAACAATCTATACATGTACATACATACTATCTATACATAATAATTATAGCAATTGCTTGGTAAAATGATCCATTCTTATCTGAATTATAACGTAGCTTCTCGGTTACTCTCCACTACCGGTTCTTACAAACTGATATAAGCCCGTCTAAAGTACGGTCACCGAGCAGAGATAATTTCGTTCAATGACCTTTCAGTCTACTGGCAGTTGTGTTATATATTTTTATGAATTGCAAAATTATGTAAAATTTTATGTTTTAAATTTAAAACATAAAATTATATATAATGTAATTAAATTATGTAAAAATGTAATGACAATAAGTATTGTTTGAATTATTCATAATGTTATGCGGAGCTCGGGCTTATGATCAACTAGCCATAGCTATTACCGATGAAAAGAGGCCTTTAGTGTACCTATTTGCTGAAAATAAGACAAAAAATACTTACTTTACCGAGTGATTAATTTCAAATTCTCCAAATGCAATTAAAATCTGATTAATAAGTAATATTTATAATATTTTAGAGAATTCTAACTCGCAACTTTTATCGAACACGTGCACACACAGAGCGTGTGCTCCGTGCGTTGATTTGTTTGTCATAAATATTACAATCAATTAAAACCATTTTCAATAAAAGTTATAAGTCCTAAATTCAAATTAAATGTACAAAAATACGAGCACAAATAACTAATGTATCTACCAAAATTAGGAGATTGAAGTATTATAGTACTCAATATTATGACAAGAGTTTTAGAAGTAGAGTATGAGCCAAGGTTGTGTAAAACAAAATTTCGACTTTTTAAAAATTATGGTTACTAAACTTTATAGCAAACATGTTATTATGGATAATGATTTTCGGACAAACACTTTTAGGATAAATAAGGGAGTACCTGCACAATTGCTAACGTTAACACCGTACCGTACCACTACTATGTTCAAAAGGTTTAGAATTTCAAATGGCAGTCACTGTGCTATACCCGTGTGAGTGTGACAGCAACATAATTGCGCAGGAGCGACAAGGATGCGTAATGTGGTGTCATTGTACGAAATTATCTCTGTTCGGCGACCGATCTTTACGCGAGTCCGTTTTTCACAGCGCGAAATGTAGCACGCGAGTTAATAATGAGAATCTAAATAATGACAATGAAAATGGGAACTTACAGTCAGGTTTCGCATCTTTTTAGATATCTCTAAGAGTTCTTCCGTAGATCTTGTATTGGTGTTGATTGCATCCTCAATACCCAGGTTAAATGAAATACTTGCAGCTGAATGAAAAACTACGGACACCTGAAATAGGACATCATTTATGTATTTTCCTTCAATTTTCATGCGGTCAGATGGTGAAAATCACTGGAATTCTCGATTCGCTATTCGTAAACATTGCCGCAGTTTACGACACGGGTGTAATCGCACTATTTTCCCTATTGCGAAATTCAATAATTATTCTATTAAGTATAATCTTTTTAGGTATTTTTTTAGCTATATTGTTTTAAATTTTTTTCTCATATTTTTATATTCATGTTTATTTAATATTATAATCATTAACGAATTAGATGGCAATCTGCCCATAAAAATCTGGACCATTGCTCGAGTTACCCATTTTCTAAAAATGGTAATTGTGAGGTCGACCAATCAACAGACGACGCCTTTGGTCATAAAAAATAATAGTTAACCTACCGATCACTCAGCTAGCCGACTACTATCGCGAGATAATTAAAAACAATTGTTTGGATTTTATTAATGACCAAGAGGTTAATATAGTCCAGAAGCCAGGTAAGCCTTATTAATTGTCGGAACACAATAATACTACAGCACAGTCTACATGGTGTAAAACTTGTATAAAAAGCCCAAATCCGAAGTCTACGCATTCTATACATCAAAACAAAAAAAATTGGTTGTCTGTAAAGTCGGTTTACTGACGATAGTTGAACGTGACAACGTCTTTTCAAAAGAAAAAATAATTTTAATTGGTTAATAGATTTTTGCTTGCACTTCAAGCCTTACATAGAACGCCTCAGAGCGAGGTAACGCCGCATGCGTCATGTTTTTTCGTGCGTGCAGCCGGCTCTATCGAATTATAAGACGTTGTCACGTCAAAAACATATAATAAAATTATTTCTGGGTAAAGATTTTTATTTTTTGGTGTTAAAAATAACTCCAAAAAATACCGCGCAATGTACAAATGTGCGCAAGCCGCGCGGAGCTTAGAAACGAGACGTGCGCGACGTTCGGTCGGCTGAGTTGAATAGCCCCGATATCGAGTGGTTATATTGAGCGCTGACATTTTAAGGCCATTTTTGTTAATGTTTAATTGGACAAAAATTGATAAATAATGTTTTTATAAAAATCTTCAAAAAAAAAAATCTAACCTTGACCTTCAATAACTTGGTAACTATTAATTTCCCAGGTATAGTATCAAAGAAAACAATGGTCCTAATGATGAGCGGAATACGTAGTTCTCAGCGTTCTCGACTTTGTCATAGGTATTTTTACACCCGTAATCTAATTGTGGCGACAGAGTCATATTTTTATTCTATTATATTATCCATGTGATGACGGAAAAGTAGAAAAGCCGTGTGAAAACGGCAGAGTTATACTACTCATGCCGTTTTCACACGGCTTTTCTACACCCGATATCCTCCAATGGGTTTCGTAGAAGGCGTTTGTGTACTGACTGAATGTTACCTGAAGCTTTGCTCGACCCCTTTTGGAATAGTGAGCGTGATTGTATGTATGTACTAAATGTTTTACTAGGTGGTAGACGCATATGTAGGGTCGTCTGGGTAGGTACCACCGCCTTTCTTATTTCTGCCGTCAATTGAATAGAAAGATAGTGTTATTACTGGGCATGGAAGGCATATCATCTTAGTCCCGAGGATGGCAACGCATTTGCAATGTTACCTGATTTACCCTTAATATTGCCAGTGTCTATAGGCGACGGTAACCACTTAACACCATGTGGGCCGCAAGCTTGTTTGCCATCTCGTAGTATAAAAAAAAACCTTTGAAAGTTTGTGCTTGTCATGTGGTCCCATTTAAATTTGATCGACCTCTGACGAGTAGTTTTTGATTTCTCTTTAATAATGCGTATTTAATTAATAACTATTTCGATTTTCGACAATTACTTGTTTGTCTAAAAGATAGAATAGAATAGAATAATAGTTTATTGTTCACTGTGTACAAATGTTATATATTAGTTGCAATTAGAAACAACAGTGTGCCCTTTTCGGACATACAACAGTAATATTAATTAATCAACACAACTGGATGCATGCAATACTATTATTATTTCAACATTGCAATTCAACTTAATACTTTATACAATACTAGATGACCCGGTGTACTTTGTATCACCTATTCACACGGAGTACTAAACGTCTTTGCACCTATCCTAACGACATTAAAACTCTTCCTTCGCTAAAATGGCGGAACGTCAAATGTTTGACAGGCAAGTAAGCAGAACAGTTTATATGGGAAAATGAAAATGTTGTTTTTACTATCTTCCTCGCAATTTCTCCATATTTTCTCACCGTTTAAACCTTCCCTAGACCTCCACAAACATTTCAAGACCAAGATAAGATAAATCCGTTCAGCCGTTCTCGAGTTATAGCGTCAGGAAGGAAAACCCGACTTATTTTTATACAGAGTGTAAAAGACATGAACAGTCAAACGAGAACGATGTATTCTATATATCAAAATAAGACACATTTCAAAAAAAAAATACAATTTATCTCTCGTTTAGAATCCTACGAAAGTTTATAAATTTCCTAGGAAATTTATAAACTTGCGGATCTTGTTATCTTCCGGTGACATATACACCAATCCGTATTGGACAAGCGTGGTGAACTACTGCCTATAATACCTCAGTTGATGACAAGAAGATGCCTTGTGTTCCAACTTTGGGTCGAATTATAAACAACGTGATTGTTGATTATCACAATCACGAATATTATTCTTACCTCTTCTTGCAAGAGTGCAGTATCAGCTTGGCTAAGTCCAATATTTTTTTCAGTAATATCACCAGCAATGGGCTTCACTTTCTTAGCAAAGTCCGGATTACGTTTCTTTAATCTTTGGAATGCCTAAAATTAACACGTTAATATTTTAAAGAAGTTATTTTTATTATCGCACATGGCTAATAATTAAAATACTATTAAAAATTTATAGATAAGAAGTATACCTCAGAACTTAAACACTGTGATAGTCTTTCTTCCGTACTTTGTCCATGTTTCGATTTTATTAGTATATAAACATTTTTGATGCCTTCACAAGTGTATAACAGTTTTTCTAATAACACCTAGAACACAATTTACATAATGTAGTAGTGTTAGTAGTAAAACATTTGATACTCGTAGTTACAGCGGTTTTAATACTTAATATTTTTAACTACCGGCTATACTACCATTTGGATTATGCTATTGATTTTATGGATATATTTTTTTATTTCTTTTAATTATGATTACCTATTTAATTAATTACCTATCACATAGAGTGTCAGGGATGTCACTGGCATCCTATCAAAATTAGACTTTCTCACTCTTTCTCATGATTTATAGTGGAAAAGTTCATAGTGGAACCTCATGATTCAGGAAAGGGTTCACATACAAAATTAGATTAGAATATTATAAACAGGTATACACACTTTGAAGCATAATCTTTTTATATAAATTATTTAACAATAAAATTTAGAATCCTCCGCTATTGAGTAAATTTTGATTCAAAACACAGCATAACTACACCTACCTAGAAACCATATCCGACCATTAGTACCACCTTTACGTACAACTGTAGTACAACGCTCTGCGGACAAACGAACTTGAATCTTGAACTTCAATTTAGGATCAAGTTCGTTTGTTCCCAGAGCTAGCAGACTTCTGAATAGGTATGGAAAGACCACGGATAGTCCTGCTTTAACTCTATGCATTTCGTAGGCATTTGCAAGATAACATTGCTGACGGATAGACTATTTATATCTACTTGATCTTTTGTAATTAAATTATTACTATAAAAAATAACTAATGAGATGTTATGAAAATTGGCATGTCCTGTTTATCTTTAATTATTTGTGTAATAAGCTATGATTTTATACTATGTAATTTGTTATGTATTATTTTAACAATTGTTGGGAAGCCTAATAAAGAAGTAAAAAAGTGCTTAGGTATCCCAAATAATGGCAAAGCAATTGACCTAATATATGAGCTGTTCCATACAAAAGTGTAATCCATGCAACCAAAGTGTATTGAACAGCTAATTGTAGGTATAGATAGATAAATCGTATACGGAAACGTCGGACATTTAAAAGGTAATTTTATCGCGTTATTTCCCGTTTTTACTCGTGCTTTTAAATACATAATTTTATTTAAACATTATCGTTGAAAAATAAACACCACAATCTAATTTAAGAATCGTCTTAATTTGCACACTTTTTAAGAGAAAAACGTACATACCGTTCCCAAAAAACCCGTACATCCAGTTATAAATATGGATTTTCCATTGTAAAAATTAATCACAGGGGAACTGGTAGGAATATCTAAATCCTTTGCATCTTCATTATTTTTCGCCATTGTTTCTATATATATGTATTGATTTTCTCAATAAGCTTTATTTAACTATAAAAATATAAAATATAAACACCATTAATTTTTTAAAATTAAATTAAAACGTGTCAAATAGTTACACATCAGTAAATAAGAGAGACTCGATTGTTATTGTACGCACAACACTCTTCAGTAGCTATTAAGACTGTTATGAATACCAAATCTTAGATTGACATATTTTATACGTACAATACTAACGTAACTATGAATAAATGCCACGTTAATTGTAATTTACAGATTCTATATCTCTAAACCAATAACGTAGGGGCAGTTATTATAAGAATTTATTTATTGACGCCATGACACGCAGGTCAGAGGTAGATGGAAGCAAAATCTTACAATATTAATTCTACGCAGGTTTTATCTTCCTCGTGCACACTTCACAATGTGAGTTGTCAAATCATACAAATAATCAGGTTTTATTTTTTGTCTTACTCGCGTCATTCTTTAGTTAATTTTGAGACTGCTTAATTATCTTGACCTGGCTTTTAGAACACTAGTTAATTTAAAGCGTCTTTATAAAATATTTTATTCTTAAAATACTACATTTCCATTTTTAAGAAATGATAAATTTAACCAATTCGAAGAACTGTAAAAATATTAATCCCTATGGAATAATTTTATTTTTGCGTTTACAAACGCCTTTTTGCGTTTAAAATTATTCCATAATGTAAGATAGTTTCATCTTAACTGGGCGTCGTTCGGGTCTTAGAAGTGCAAATTTCAAAGATTTGATGTAAAAATGTTTACCATAAAAACATAAGCACCAAGATAAGTACTGACAAATTTCGACAACGAAAATCAGTGTCTCGGTGGCGTAATTGGTCAACGCAGCCACCCGGATTGCGGAAGATGCGGGTTCGAGTCCCGCCTGAGGCAAGTCGATTTTTTTCAGTGCATTTTTCTAGTATTAATATTAACGCGTTTGTAAACGCAAAAATAAAATTATTCCATAATGTAAGGTAATTTCATCTTAACTGGGCATCAAATATTTGCAAAAATATTTCGTTCGGGTCTTAGAAGTGCAAATTTCAAAGATTTGATGTAACAATTTTTACCATAAAAACATAAGCACCAAGCACTAACAAATTTCGACAGCGAAAAGCAGTGTCTCGGTGGCGTAATAGTGGTGGTCAACGCAGCCGCCCGGATTGCGGAAGATGCGGGTTCGAGTCCCGCCTGAGGCAAGTCGATTTTTTTCAGTGCATTTTTCTAAATCCCTACTAAAAATATTACTAAATCATTTTTGTTTATTATTTTTAGTAGTGAGGATCTACCTTCTCCCTCAATCTCTTCAGAATGATATTTTGGGTCTCCTTTAGGGTTTACTATCATTATTATTAGACTTTTTAACAATGTAACAATACAGCAAACATTGATCTTGAATGACAAAAATAAATATCCTTACAAGATCCTTATAACTTCTGTTGAAAGGAGTTTTTGACGTGACAACGTCTTATAATTCGATAGAGCCGGCTGCACGCACGAAAAATCATGACGCATGCGGCGTTACCTCGTGTAAGGCCGGCAAAACAAATGAAATTAAATTTTTCTTTTGAAAAATGCTACCATTCCATCAGTATTTTCTTAGGACGTTGTCACGTTCAACTATCGTCAGTAAACCGACTTTACAGACAACCAATTTTATTATGTTTGATGAGTTTTAATTATCAGTTGCCAAATATTTCAGCGTGATAAATTTATTAGTGTTTAAAACATTTCTAATAAAATGGTGCTTTATGTCAATATATTTGCTCTCTGAAAACAAAGAACTGAAATATTAGTTAGGTTTAGAAATAAAGTCGTTTTTATGTGTACACGTGTAGATATAATAATAAATTATTAAATAAATAAACTTCCAGAATATATTACTGACTCCACAAAACGCCTAGAATTAAATTAATAAATTGCATAGGTACATGCAATCGTATGCATTAAAATTAAATGTCGTAAAATTATTGCTGCAAAAATTCATTATTCAAAGAAGGAATGCAGGGTAATTAGGGGCAATATAATTTATTATTATTATTAGAATTATATAGAAATTTTAATGTTCTTTCTTAATATATGCCATATGATTATTCAAAGGAAGGTTTAATTACCTTCGATACAGGTTATCCTTGTCACTTTTGCTGGTTTTTTTTGTTAACGGGGAGGTCAAATGCGTTGTAATTAGGCTGCCTGTTGAGGTGGGTACCTATCAAAATACATTTTTTTTTGATATCGAATTTCATTGTATACGTTTTTACAATAAACTTCCGATGAATATTAGAGATTTGCTTATTCACAAATTTAAAAAAAAATGTTAAATCTCAATTATATAAAAAAGCATATTACAAGATAAATGATTATTTAAATGATCCAAATGCGTGAGAGTAAAATCTGCCCAAAATTTACGCATTTAAAATTGTAATTTATTCATTGATATATCTATTGACTGTAATGATGTTTTGAATTCATTACGAAATTGTAAGCTGTGGAGTTTCTTTCGCCATTTCTTCTCCATGTCAACAAAATAATAATAATTTAAGTAAAATAATTATTTCGTCGAAATGGTGGTAGGGCTTTTGACGATTTAAAAGTACTTAGCAAAGTCCATTTAAGTAAAGAGCTTTTTCATTTCATTTTCATTTCATTTCATTTCATTTTACCGAAAACTATTCCACGATTTTCAATATCTATTTTTCTTGATTGATCGAATAACTAATGATCACCGTTTCATATTATAATAAACTTTCATAAAAAAAAAATCACAGTTGTGTTGGTTACCAGAATAACGGTCTATCGAACTAACATTTCATATAAACTATTAAGTTATTGATACAACTATTTATAAAAATCGGGATTGGTCTCCCCTTGACTTTCTCGTATACCGGAAACGACTCAAAAGTTGATAGAAACCAAAGAAACCTTATATTTTGATGTCATACACGCATGTTAAATTTGGTTGCAATAAGTTAAAGCATGCTCGGGTTATCATGCTAACGCACAGACACACACAGACATACAGACATACAGACACACACACAAACATACAGACACACACAGACATAATTCCAAAAAAAATATGTTTGTACTCGGGAAGGTGAAAACGTGTAAATCCGGCAAAATCTCGACGTCGAATTTTTTGACGATTACAAGACTTCCTCTATACTACGTACGAGAAAGTAAAAACATGTTTCAATATTTGACGGTACACATTATAATAAACACATACATAAAGTAACGCATTTTTTCCATAGTGTAGGCAGAGATCACTTATTTGTTTCCACTTGCTACGATCTTTGTTCAGTCGACTCTCAATGTCACTGTCACACTTTCCATATCTCGTAAATACACACCCCAAATATAGGTACCTACTCAACCTTTTCACCTCCTACAAAATGTCACACAATAATTGCATTGCATTATCCTATTAATTGCACGTGCCATACAAAAGAAAAAAGACAGAATTCAGGACAATTTAGTTTTATTTGAAATAATAATAATATAATTCGTGTGTGAGTTTATATACATCTTCTTCTTCTTTCTTATTCTGTTTCCACAACTCGACGACTATGCACCTGTTTTACAACGATTGTAACTATTTTTTATTGTAATCAACTCTATATATAGAATGTTCATAATTTCAGTCTATTTACGTAATCATCTTGTTCTTTGTTAGGTTAGTAAACATGCTACGTATTTAGATTGGAATTTTTGCAAACTTGTGTCTTAAAAAACCCAATTCAATATTGTATGGATGTAGGAGATTACATTAATTTATCTCCCATGCTTAATACTGAATGCTATATTTACACAGAATATCAGATACTTCATTTTAAATAATTGCCCGTGCTTCCGTCTTAAAACAAGGTCTTAGGTGGGTGAGAGGCCGGTCATTCCAGGCAGTCTAACTCTTCCAGGAAATCTCCCAGCACTTTGAAGTCTCTGAAGACATCATGCAGTCTACCCGGTTGTCCCAGGTAGTGAACCCGGTGTGCTGCCACTGCAGTGCAGTCCATCAGGACGTGAGCAGCTGTTTCTCTGTCTGTCTGTTATACCTAAGGTGAAAAGGTGATTGTTAAAATTGCCATGACTGGTTAAAACTCCTACTAGAAAACATAGACGCGACCTGCTTAGCGGTAAAAGGGCTTACGATAGCCTATATTTATTGTTGGCAGTGCAGCCCTGACTTGTCGAAAGTCTACTAGGTTATGCCAGTGTTGGTTGTTATGAAATATTTGCCTCTTATCAAATATAATAGGACACGCAAAGTGTATGGCGGCGTCTCCGTATCAGTTTTGCACTCAATTGCAGGTATCATAGCAGGAAGAAATAATAAACATACACAACTACCGCATGTTTTATATTAGTAGGGGGTGCTTACCACACATTGTTGCATTGGTTGAATATTTTGTACTTCTTGTAAAATAATCTTCACTCTTTTTGTGGGAGGTGTCACTGGTTTTTGGACTTTCACCAGAGTCCTTCATGACTGTGTCAATATATTTTCTTGGGTTGAACTCGAAAACTGCAATTTTTAAAAACCATTTAGACAATGTACTTACCTACTTACCTAATTTGTACTTTTTTTTTTAATATGAGTGATTCCTTATCAAAATGAATTGAACAAATCCTGGAGTATTTTGGTTGGTTCCCAATTTTATCATCCAGTAGCGTCCGCCCATTTCGTATTGACATTACTATTACTATTAGTAAGAAATCTAAAGTGTTTAAACAATAATCACCAAATTGGAAAATGGGGTAAATGAAATTCGCTATATGACAGCCCGAAAATCTTCTAACTATATTTATTATAATATGTAAAAACGCGCATTATTTAAGAATTTAATGAGCTAAATGCGTTAGATCACACCAGGAAAAACTAAAAACTCACTATTTTAAAGGGTTATCTATCCAAATTAAAGACGTTTTTACATACTCACGCGTGAAATGTTATTCCGACAATATTTCGCTCACTTCGACTTTTACACCCCAAAATAGCACAGCCCACCATCGCACTTATTATTTTTATTTAATTTGATCACCAAAAACACATCTAAGTACACATAAACTGATAAAACTACAAACTTGAGATATTGACTGACACAAACATTTCATGTACATTGTACATTGTGACAAACAAAAAAACAGGCCACGGTGACAGGGACAAAAAATTAATCTTTTCTCTTTATTCTTTGCATACGTTTTATATCTAGCTATCTCACTTTAACAGTTTGATGACGTCATATGGCTCCATCTACAGGTATATAATCTAAGTGTCTATAAGACAGTGGCCCCCGATCCGTTCGAGTAACCCTCAGTTAAACACTACACACTCAAGCACTAGACACACCATACACCGCACTCGTCGAACAAGGGTGCGAAGACCCGGTCTACATACGACGCGCTATACCCGGTACAGACATGTACCGGGGCGCTTTTCCCCGCCTCCACCACGACACGATGTGCCCGAGCCGAGGTCCGAGCCTTTAGAGGCACCCTCGGGCATGTCGCTCCCTACCGACACGGACGCCCTAGGGACGCTAGGCGGTCGAGAGACTCCCCACGGGGGAGATGCTCGGTCGCCCAGTAATCCCCTAGGAACGTCCGACCTACAGGCTTGAGGACCCCCCAAGGTCTTCGCCTTCTTAAAACCCGGTGACGCAGAAAATGTCATCAGAGACAATCTGCAATAGTATTAAAAAAAAAAAAATACAGTGGCCATTCCTCTGTATGCGCCGCCAAACCAATCATGAACAAAATTTTTTTTCTTAAACATGCTTGGAAATGTGAGCATTATTTTGACAACCTGTGATTCCTCAGAAGTTTCTAATGACGTCGTGTCATCTTTGGTTAAAACAGAAGGGGTTTTGGGAGGTCGTGAATCTTCAACGGTATCAGTGATCTGTAAAATAGTTAAGGCTAGTTGTCAAATTAAAACCCAATGTCAAGATGAGCTGTTTTTCCTGGGCAATTTCAGCAGTTATAAACTTAAGGGTACCTACCCTTATATAGAAATATTTCCCGTTTTTACATCATTTTTCATTGATGCTCAACTCCTATTAGTCGTAGAGTGATGTTATGGAGGTATATATGCCTATATCAGGGTTTCCCAAACTGCGCGTCGCGACGCCCTGGGGTGCCGCGGTTCTATCCCGGGAGCGGGTGTCGTGAGACGATCCACATAGAATGGCTGTCTAGCGAGCTAGTCGAACGAAAATAAATGTAGAGAAAGAAATAAAAGTCGCGATTTCAAAACTTGATCCCGGTTTTGAGAAGCTCTGTTTTTAAAATAAGAAAATACACTGAAAAAAATCGACTGTCCAGGGTGGGCGAAAAAATCGAACACAGTATCTTCCGCAATCGGGCGGCTGCGTCAACTACTACGCTACCGGCACATTGCTTTCGCCGTCGAAATTTGTCGGTGCTACTTATGTTTTCATGGTAACATTTTTTCAGTCTACTTTCTAATTTTAAAATATTTGCGCATTCGTTAACGCCTAAATAATTCCAAAAAAGCTATGTTTTTGTAGGTACTTAACTTAGCTGTTACTATAACGGGGGGGGAGGGCTCGTAAAAATTGGAAAATTCCTCAGGGCGACACTATGAAAATATGTTTCGGAAGCCCTGGCCTATAGTGTTCCTCGATAAATGCCCTAGCAAAGAATTTTTCAATTTGAATCAGTAGTCCCCCTTTTTAGAATTCTGTACCGAAAGGGTAAAACGGGATCCTATTACTAAGACTGCGCCGTCCGTCCGTCCGTCTGCCATCTGTCACCAGGCTGTATATAATGAACCATGATAGTTAGACAGTTGAAATTTTCTCAGATGACGTAATTCTGGAGCCGCTATAACAACAAATACTAATAAATATTGAATAGACTCACATAAAATAAACGTGACTTTTTTTGGTCGATTTTCATAACGGCAACGGATAGACGCTTGAAATATTCACAGAATTTTAGTTCTATTAAGTATTCACTTTAAAAATAAATAATTAAATTAAAATAAAACTAATATTTAAACGATAACATTGAAATATTAACAAAATATTTAATTTAAAACTCAAATGATTTTCGGACAGTTTTGATAAAATCTATGGCACTTTTTATTTACTATTTTTGTAGAATGTCTCTGATGATCTTCTTTGAGTCACCAGGGCTTTTAGTAAAAAAAAGGACCTCGGTGGGTCCTCATGCTTTAAGGTCAACTCACTCCAGAGAGGATTCCTGACCGGTGAGCATCTCCCTCGGAGGAGTCTCTGAACATATTAGAGTCTCTAAGGCGTCCGAATCTGACGGGAACAATTTTGTACAAAATTAAATACTTGTGATGAATAACGTATTAATTTTGATAAAGAATTATATTTTGTTTACAAAATACCTTCGCATCTAATGCATTATTTTAGAACAAATTTTATTAACAATAAACAACTTTTCAAAAAAAAAAGTCCAACCGACTTCAAAAAGCATAAAAATAACATATTATTAAAATGTGTGCTAGGTACCTGCTGTACTGTTTGAACCCGGTGCCAAGCCATGCCAATCGTTCAGCACCACAAGCCCCTCATCACCTAAGCTGGCGCGTTCGGTCGGTCGCAATCACATGGTGTGATCAATGAGTGTGATGTTGCAGGCGGACCTATAGAATACCTAATTGGCTTGGCACCGACTTCACACAGTACAGCAGGTACCTAGCACACATTTTAATAATATGTTATTTTTATGCTTTTTGAAGTCGGTTGGACTTTTTTTTTTGAAAAGTTGTTTATTTTTCTATTTTTAGTGTTTTATGTAGAATAATTGTTGTTTTTTTTATATATATAGTACGAGATGGCCAACAAACTTTCGGCCCACTCGGTGTTAAGTGGTTCCGTCGCCTATAGACACCTGCAATATTAAGGAGAAATTACTTAGCATTAGAAGTGCGTTGCCATTTTTGTGCCCCTTTTATGGAGGCGACAGGCTGGCAACCTGTCACTATTTGGAGGCACTGTATGGTCCATACTGCCAGAGGTGGTTTTATGTGTGACAAAATGTTACAGTTTTGTACAAGTTTAACATCTAAATATTACGGTGCTTTGCCTTCCAAGTAAGTATTACTTATTACTTCCTTCTAAGTATTACGGCATTTGATATTTAAAGAATTATCATCCAAATAATAAATTAACAACAATTTATCTTGTAAACAATATTTTCTAGTTTTTTTTTTATTTATTTACATAAATTTAATTGCCTTTTACTGTTTGCTGTCTAAGTTACTAGACCAAGGCTGTGCACTATTGTAATTGGACTTCAGGTTTATTTAATATGTCTAGTTATCTATTTGTATAAGTGTTGTAATCTGTTGTCTGTAATTGTGCCTTTCAATAAAAATAAAAAAATAAAAAATCTTAATCCTTATAGAGTTTATCCTACCATCATCAGCTCACCTGAATAGCCTGAAAGAATACAACTATCGCTCTTTAGGTACCTTTAATATTTAAAGATTTATCGTTCAACTCCCAACCATTAAGGAGTTTTACCTTCTATCATCAGCTCACCTGATTAACTTGAAAAAATACAACTAGCGGTCTTTACGTGCCTATAATATTTAAAGAATTATCATCCAACTCCTAACCGTTAAGGAGTTTTTCCTTCCATGATCAGCTCACTTGAATAACTTGAAAGAATACAACTGTCGCTCTTTACCTTTAATATTTAAAGAATTATCATCCAACTCCTAACCATTAAGGAGTTTTTATTTTATCATCAGCTCACCTAAATTACCTCAAAGAACACAACTACCGGTCTTTAGGTACCTTTAATATTTAAATAATCAACAACCAACTCCTAACAATTAAGGAGTTTTACCATCCATCATCAGTTCATCAACAAGAGATGACTACCAGACGCAATCATACTAGAATAACTTTATAAAAAACTAGCTTTTGCCCGCGACTTCGTCCGCGTGGAATAGTTAAATCAAATCAAATATCTTTATTGCGTATCACTTGCTTTCTTGCGAATAGTTACTTTAGGCAGCATTTTATTTCTTTGTATACGTACTTATTTTGCAAAAAATACACATAAAAAATGCCATATACAGTATAGTATACTAAAAATAAAAAATGCATTTTTACAATCTATCATTTTATGTTTTCCCATCCTTTGCTAACTTACATGCCCACATGCACAGAACATAGACCTCTTATATTTATGTTCTGTGCCCACATGCCACAACCTTTCATCCCCACATGGGTCAATATTTCAAAAACGCTAGAACAAATATTTGCTTATTTCTTATCCCGTGCTATTAAAAATTTCATGGTTTTATCTTTGGTAATGAGGAATCTCATAAAAAATTTCATCTCATATTTCAAACCCTTCATTTCCTCTTTTACAAAAAAGCTTTTATTCCATTTCGACGTTTAGTCTATTTTTGTACCAAACATCAAAATCGGTTCAGATATGGGCGTGAAAGTCATTAAGTTAAAGTCGCGTCTTGGATCTCAAAATGGATAATCCGTACCCTATAAACAACGAAAATGATATCCTTTTTAATAATAAGTTAAAAAGTAGCGTCAGCAATCTTGGATCTAGAAATTGATGATGTATTTGGAATCGACTCCCGAAAACTATGAAAATGATACCTATTTCGATTTTATGTTAAAAAGTCGCATCTGCCATCTTGGATCTCGACATAGATGACGTATTTGGAATCAGGACCCCCGAAAACTTCGAAAATTATACCCATATTACTATTAAGTTAAATAGTCACGTCACGCCATCTTGGATCTCAAAGTCGATGTTCTATTCGGAGTCAGAACCCCTCAAAAACCACGAAAATGATACCCATATTGATATTTTGTTAAAAAGTCGCGTCCGCCATCTTGGATCTGAAAATGGATCGTGTATTAGTAATCGGGACGTCCCAAAACCACGAAAATGATATCCATATCGAGTTTATATTAAGAAGTCCCAACCGCCATCTTGGATCTCGAAATAGATGTCGTATTCGGAATCGGGACCCCAGAAAACCACGAAAATGATACCCATATCGACGTTATGTTAAAAAGTCACGTCCGCCATCTTGGATCTCAAAATGGATAGTGTATTCGGAATTAGGACCCCCAAAAACCACGAAAACGATATCCATATTGACATTTTGTCAAAAAGTCGCGTCCGCCATCTTGGATCTAGAAAAAGATGTTTTATTCGTAATCCGGACCCCCAAAAACCACGAAAACGATACCCATATTGACATTATGTTAAAAAGTCGCGTCCGCCATCTTGGATCCAGAAAAAGATGTTTTATTCGTAATCCGGACCCCCAAAAACCACGAAAACGATACCCATATTGACATTATGTTAAAAAGTCACGTCCGCCATCTTGGATCTCAAAATGGATAGTGTATTCGGAATTAGGACCCCCAAAAACCACGAAAACGATATCCATATTGACATTTTGTCAAAAAGTCGCGTCCGCCATCTTGGATCTAGAAAAAGATGTTTTATTCGTAATCCGGACCCCCAAAAACTACGAAAACGATACCCATATTAACATTATGTTAAAAAGTCGCGTCCGCCATCTTGGATCTCAAAATGGATGGTGTATTAGTAATCGGGACCTCCAAAAACCAAGAAAATGATACCCATATCGATTTTATATTAAGAAGTCCCAACCGCCATCTTGGATCTCGAAATAGATGTCGTATTCGGAATCGGAACCCCCGAAAACCACGAAAATGATAGACATATTGACATTATGTTAAAAAGTCACGTCCGCCATCTTGGATCTCAAAATAGATGGTGTATTCGGAATCGGGACCCCCGATAACCACGAAAATGATACCCGTATTGACATTTTCTCAAAACGTCACGTCCGCCATCTTAGATCTCGATATAGATGTTTTATTCGTAATCCGGACCCCCAAAAACCACGAAAACGATACCCATATTGACAATATGTTAAAAAGTCGCGTCCGCCATCTTGGATGTATTTTTGTACTGGGGGTTCTTACGACCTTTCATCCCCTATTTCATCCCCACGTTGGTCAATATTTCAAAAACGCTAGATAAAATATTTCTTTCTTTCTTATTAAGTCCCTAATTTCAAAGTATCATGGTTTTATCTTTAACAATGACGAAGTCCCATACAAACTTTCATCCACTATTTCACCCCCACACAGGTCTAAATTTCAAAAATCTTAGAACAAATATTTCTTTCTGTCTTATTAAGTGCCCAAATTCAAAGTTTCATGGTTCTATCTTCAAAAATGACGAACTTCCATACAAACTTTCATCCCCTATTTCAACCCATACAACCTTTTTTTCGCGATAAAAAGTAGCCTATGTCCTTCCCCGAGATCTAATCTATAGTTGTACCAATTTTCATCAAAATCAGTTCAGTGGTTTAGACGTGAAAGCTTAACAGACAGACAGACAGACAGACAGAGTTACTTTCGCATTTATAATATTAAGTAAGGAAGTAAGGATATGAATAACCCTCCCTTTCCGTTGTTTTTCGAGGATTGCCCTCGATTTTCCTAGCTTTGCATCATCAGATCCTGACTTGGAATGGAACCACCTCAGGAGTATACACTATCGAATAAAAAAAGAATTTTGAAAATCGGTCTACAAATGACAGAGATATCGGTGAACATACATTTACCTTCCATCATCAGCTCATCAACATGAGATGGTGACTACCAGACGCAAATGCTAGTATAGCTTTAGAAAAAATATGAAAAACGTTGTACATGCTTATAAAATTTGAGGGTTGCCCTCGATTTCCCTGGCTTCCCATCATCAGATCCTGACTTGGTGACAATGGGACCACCTCGGGAGCAAAAACTATCGAATCGAAAAAGAATTTTGAAAGTCGGTCAAGAAATGACGGAGATATCGGTGTACTACATAAAAAAATATATATACATACAGACGAATACAGAACCTCCTCCTGTTGGGAAGTCGGTTAAAAATAGGTTATAGCGAGTCAACCTTAAGAGATAGATAAATGCGGTCTGTAACTTGTTTTAAGAACTTTTAAAGGAGAATAATTCCGTCATACATGAGCTTTGCATAACTTTAACCGTTTACGCAGCGCACGTAACGAAAGCTCTGCAAATTAAAATTTATTATTTTCCGTTTAATATATTTATTTTGATAAGGAATAATATCATGCATACAAAAGCACCATCGTAGATAATGCATTATTTTAAAACAAATATGATTACTAAAAAGAAAGGTTATAGTGAGCCAAGAGCCAACCTTCAAAGATAGACATATGCTGTCGCGGACTTTTCTTTAGAAATTTTAATGGAGAACAATTCCGTCATACATGACTTTTCCGTAACTTTAACCGTTTACGCAGCGCACGCAGTGAAAGCTTTGAAAAGATTTTTATGCAACATTCTTCATTGATGCTCAGCTTCTATTGAACGTACCGTGATGTTATATAGCCTATAGCCTTCCTCGATAAATGGACTATCCAACGCAAAAAAATTCTTCGATTTGAGTCAGTAGTTGCTGAGATCTTAGGTATCAACCAAACAAACAAGCAAACAAACTCTTCAGCTTTATTATTAGTATATAGATTATACGCCTTAAAAATTACAAAAACAATTAAAGCTTACCGATTCATTAAGGATACGTAAAAAAAATTACGAACTTTTCGTTTAAAATTTCCACTCCGTTTTTTTAACACCCTGTTTTTGGGGTGCGGGTTGTAGATGTATGTACTCATGGGTGCGATGGTGAGCGGCAACATCTACCGCCAAGTCCGAACACGCACGTCCACGTCATTGTCCAGCAATGGTCAATGAACCCTCCTACACTGGAGGGTCGTGCGCCCTGGGCAATGCTGAAGGCTCTTGTAGGCATCGCACATACCAACTGTCCCTATAGCCTCAGTAGCAAAGCGTGTTGGGCTGAGTCTGTAACTGCACTCCCACAGCTGCGGGCGATAACCTTCCCCTGAATCCTATGTTCCGAAAAACCACAACTCAACCCTCCCTCCAAATCCTAGATCCCCCGTTAATCCTGGAGGTGTGGTCAACCTCGACTTCAAATAATGACCCCTCTTACTGTGAAAACCCACGCATTAGGAGGTACCCTTCCCACTTTCCCATGATCTTTATCCAAATATCCACTCCAGACCCATCCTAAATCCGTCACAATCTCTCCCCCCCGAACCGTGGCGGGATAACCACACCAGGTCGATGCACATGGCCTCGGGGAACCAAATAGCCCCGGAAAGAGCATCCAGATTGTGAGAGAAGGAGAATATATGGAAGCGAACCTTAAAGAGTTAGTACCCCAGGAGGGTACCAGCGCCACCAGCGTTGGAGAATCCCTCCCTGACGCCGTCTTGACGACGTCAGGCTGCCCCGTGTACTCTGGGGGGGACAAAGTTTCGCATACCAATATTAAGGAAGGACCACCCTCGGGAGGGCATTCGAAGGGCAAGAATGCCAAGAGCAAGGGAACCATCTCTGGGAATTGGAGGCGACCGACTGGGCCCCAATTTGGAACTAGTTCGTTGCTGCCAATTCTCGGAGAACGGACCACCGGGAGGGACCATATGGAAAGCGAGAACCGTGGACGGGGAGGACACCGTGGAAGCGGTATGGCGGGGCCGCGGCCTGTTGGGACCTATGGTACCAACAGGACGACGGTACTGCCTGCCGGGACCGCCGTGGCCTCCACGAGCACGGGACCCACAACCGTGACCAACGTCGCGATGGAGGGACTCAAGTGTGTACAAATTAATTTACACAAAGCAAAGGCTGCGACGGCCCTTTTGGCCAGACAGCTCAAAATGAATAAATTCGATATTGCATTAATTCAAGAACCTTATCAGTATAAGGGGGAGATTAAAGGCTTAGGTAGCACAGGAGGAACAATCATATATCACTGTCCTACTAATGATGCAAGGACATGTATTTATGTCCGTAAGGGCATAAATGCCATGGTCCTACGTTCTTTGTGTAACAGGGATTTAACAACAGCAAAGATCCAAATGGAAGTAGAAGGAGGTCAAAATGACACTATACTTATAGCATCCGCCTACCTTCCCTTCGAGAATAAGGAACCAGTACCGCCACAGTGGGGGGAACTGATCAGCTACGGCAACCGAGAAAACTTGGAGCTTATCATCGGTTGCGATGCGAATGCACACCACGTCGTCTGGGGCAGCTCAGACGTCAACGAACGGGGAGAGAAATTACTTAACTATTTGGTAAGTTCACCCCTACAAATTATTAACAAAGGATCTAAACCGACATTTATAAACTCGATTAGATCAGAGGTAATTGACATCACCTTAGTTACAAACAGAGCATTGTCAAAAATCTCAAATTGGCATGTGTCTAATGAGGTCAGCGGTTCTGACCACAGTTACATTTGCTTTAGGTACAATATAAACATTGTACGAGACACAGTACGACGAAGGAATCCAAGAAACACCAATTGGACTCAATTCAGAAGGGATCTAGAAACCAAATTAGATGACTTCACTGGTAAGTTCAACTCCATCATAGATATTGAATTTGCAGCTGACAACGTTACTAAGGCCCTTTTTACATCTTGGGCGGATAACTGCCCAGAGAAAAAGGCAACAGGTAAAAAGGAACCTTGGTGGACGCCAGAACTAGCTAAGCTACGCCAGGAAACCCGCCAAGCGTTTAATCAAGCCAAAGCCAAAAAGGACTTCAAGGAATACTCCAAGAAGTTAACAGAATACAATCGGGCAATACGCAAAGCACAACGGAAATCATGGAGAAGACATTGTCAATCCATAGAATCCGTACCCGAAGGAATGAGAACCTTCAGGGCTTTATCAACGGTCAAGGCCAATCCACTTTCTTCTGTAAAGGATGAAAATGGACAACTCACGGCAACAGCCAAGGAGACACTGAGCGTTATGTTCAAAACTCACTTCCCTGGGTCAACGCAAATCAATGCATATGAAGGCGAGCCAATCAGCGAAGAGGAACAACTTACACGCACCTCACGGACTGATTGGAAAATCGCAAAAAAGGTGGTGGATGACAAGAAACTGAGTTGGGCAATTAAAAGTTTCCAACCTTTTAAAACTCCTGGCCCAGATGACATCTACCCAATAATACTACAGGAGGGAGCGGATATTATTATACCGTACCTTGCAAGGATATTTAAGGCATGTATCGCATTTGGGTACACACCTAAAGTTTGGAGGAAAACAAGGGTGACGTACATTCCAAAGGCTGGTAAGAGTGACTACGAGGATGCAAAAGCTTATAGGCCCATTAGCCTGTCATCCTTTTTGCTCAAAACCCTCGAAAAGCTCATTGACCGACATATTAGGGAAGAGCCATTAAAAAGAAAACCTCTTCACGGGCTTCAATGTGCATATCAACCAGGCAAGTCGACTGAAACGGCCTTGCACCTGGTGGTAGATAAAATAGAAGGGAGCTTAGAGGCACAAGAAATCTGCATGGCAGCATTTCTAGACGTAGAAGGAGCCTTTGATAAGACCATGCATGAGTCTATTCACAAGGCTGCAATATGTCATGGCATTGATCCAACACTTTGTAAGTGGATCAATAACATGTTGAAAGGGAGAATAATAACAGCTTCACTGATGGGAGACAGTGTGTGTATCAAAACCGCAATGGGTTGCCCCCAAGGTGGTGTATTGTCTCCACTGCTGTGGTGCCTAGTCATTGATTCTCTATTGAAAGACTTAAACAATGGACCACTTTATACCGTTGGTTACGCGGATGACATAGTGGTTACGATAAGAGGGAAGTTCATGAGCACAGTAACTGTGCTTATGCAAGAGGCCCTTAAAAGGGTGGAACAATGGTGCAACAACCACCGCCTCTCTATCAACCCAAAAAAGGCAGTAGTAATACCATTCACCAGGAAGAGGAAAGTAGAACAGACCAAGTCACTTACACTCTATGGAACGCAACTGCCATGGTCCACGGAAGTAAAATATCTAGGAATAACACTGGATAAAGAACTAAAGTGGAAAACTCATGTAGACAACACAATAAAGAAATGCCAAAGGGTATTCGGATTGTGTCGGTCTACGTACGGCAAAACATGGGGACTAAAGCCCAAAGTAATGCACTGGCTATACACTATGTTAATCAGACCGATTGTTACATATGGTAGCATAGCATGGTGGCCCAGAACCAAGTTATCTACTTGTCAAAGTGACTTGGCAAAGCTTCAGAGAATGGCGTGCTTGGCCATCACTGGAGCATTCCGGACCACACCAACGGCAGCCATAGAAAATATCCTTGGATTAACACCGCTGCACATAGTCATCGAATCACAAGCAAGAGACACTCTCCATAGGTTACAGGTATGTGGAACATGGAAGGACTCACAGCCGAGGACACGACACACAAAATTTCAAAAGGATCTAAACCTGGACATCGTCACAGCGATGACAAGCGATGTAAACCAACCATCGTTTGTATCTAGGAGATCATTCAGCATCCATATACCCACGCGAGAGGAATGGAAGCGAGGACTCAAAACCCCTAAGGAAAACAGTCTTATATGGTACACTGACGGATCAAAAATGGAGTCAGGTACAGGGGCAGGCATTTACGGCAACGGGTATGAGTACCAACAAAGCATGGGCAAATATGCAACAGTCTTTCAAGCTGAGACGTATGCAATAATTTCCTGTGCTCAAAAGAACATAGAAATGGGCACCAAAGGAATGACCATTTACATTCTTAGTGATAGCCAAGCGGCACTTAAAGCCTTAACCACCCACAAAACCAATTCAAAACTAGTTTTGAATGCGATACACACACTAAACAGACTAGGCAAGCACAACCTGGTCAGACTAGTGTGGGTACCGGGACATGTAGGGATTGAAGGTAATGAAAATGCTGACAGACTAGCAAGGAAAGGATCGGCTCAAGACCTCAATGGGCCCGAGCCTTTTGTAGGATTATCTAGGAGTACCATAAAAATGGCACTAAAGGAGTATTGTCAAAAGAGGCACCTCAGGGAATGGTTGTCCACTCCCCGACTGACACACTCAAAGAAATTTTTAGGATCCTCACACATAGGCTACCTTAAAAGAATGGGTAGAATCAGCAGAACCCAAATCCGCTGCCTCATAGGCGCTCTCACTGGCCACTTTGCCACTAGAAGACACCTGTGCACAATAGGCAAAGCTGATGACCCCATCTGTAGAATGTGTGGTGAGGAGGAAGAAAGCATGGAGCACATACTATGTGACTGCGATGCACTAGCCAACAGGCGACTAAGGGTCCTAGGTTTAGCTTACCCTAAACCAGAGGACTTTATAGACCTTATTCCCGCCAACATCGTGAAACTCATACAAAATGTTTTCGATATTGGCGGGGATGGGTGATAAGGAAAGGGGAAGCACAAAAGATCCCATAGGGTCGAAGTGCTCTGAGATACGGCCTCAGCCCCTTATTTAAGAATAAGAATAAGAATAAGTATATAGATTATACACCTTAAAAATTACAAAAACAATTAAAGCTTACCGATTCATTAAGGATACGTAAAAAAAATTACGAACTTTTCGTTTAAAATTTCCACTCCGTTTTTTTAACACCCTGTTTCGGTTCATCATGCAAGACTGTTGTGATACTATGAAGTCGCAGAGACGACTGACACTTGAGGATGCCTCTAAAGCTTTAAAATATACTTGTAGGACTTTAATAATGCCATATGGTCATAAATACAACTTATTGGTTTGGGTTTTCACCACACAGTCCTAATTAGTTTGCCAAGATGACTCTAATATAGCAGAAGGTTTTACGTAGGTTTTAGAAAATACTTATAAGTCATTTCAATATTCCATAACGTTATGGTTATACGAAAGTTAAAAATTAAACTTTAAGATCTCACTTTAGCATATTGCTAGCCTTTCCAAAACTCAATCAGGAGTCTACGACAACTATTAGATCCTAGGACTAAATGCTCTTTAAGCACAAGTCAAAATAACGTTAATTTACACTCCTGTCAGCGGTTTTAAGGTTGTAATAATAAACAATAAGTTTAAGGACTTATTAATCATTCTCAAGTACTCAATGTGACAAGATAGCAAAGCGTTAACCTTTTTACGACGCTTGTAAAACCTAAAGGCATTTTTTACAACCTAGGCCCGAATAAAATGTTACTTGGGTACTATATTTACTACTAATTTCTGCCTGCGACTTTGTCTGCGCAGTATCAATCAGTATAAATTATAGCCTATAAGTTATTCTGATGAATGAGCTGGGTCCATATTGGCTCTGTTTGGGCTGCGACGTAATGAAAAACTATCTGACGGTGATAGTTGAAGTGTTGAACTTAGTTAGTCATTGAAAATACCTTTGGCACTGTTATTTACGACATTTATTGTGTTTTGAACTTATAAAATAATATACAATATTAAATCAAATAAAATATGCACTGCCGAAAACCTAAATGCATGAAGATAGAATTAAGAATGGAGTCATTAGTCAAATGAAAAAAGTGAGGGCAAAAATTTTGACAACCCTTGACATTTCATGACATTTCTTGACATTGCTAGAGAGGCCCTGTCTCTTTCTAGTAGGGTGCCTGTAGCATAAATTAATCACGGACAGTCTTGTGCCACGGGTAAGGTCTCACGTGCTCCCACGGTCCTAAGATATAGGGAGTTAAATGAGACACGAGAGATCCGTGCAGAACAATTTATTAAATGGTGGTATAATGCCCAATAGCGTGTACTCCCCTGGTGGTAGCCGGAGATGGTCTCGGTGAGGGTCGCTCGGTGGGACGAGTTAGGGCGGCTTGTACTGCTGCTCACTGTAAGTCCAGCCCTGGGCGGAAGTGAAGTAGCGGAGGCGACAGCGGCTACCTTAGCCTAATCTTGGACCCCAATTAGGGGTTAAACACATTAAATAAATAACTATTATTGCACACGATTATCAAATTAGTTAATTAGTATTAGGTAGATCTTGTCGGTGCTCAATTTACTTAGCGAACCACGCAAGCGCAAGACCGAATCACCAAGCCTTTGTATGCGATTCCTGACATGATCGAGACTGCCCGGCTACGCAGGTGCAATCTATCGGAGATTGCCCGCAACAGTCGTACGGTCACTAAAATGTAGCTTATTAACGTTGATATGGAGCGCTAAAACCTGTTGATAAATTTAGGAGGCGAACTCTAAAGAAATATTTCAATTAGATGAGCTTCCTTTATATCTTAATTTATGTAATATTTATAAATAGTGTAATCTGATTTAATTAAAAAAAAAATATGTATGTAGGTCGGTAAAATATGTATGTGTAACGTTACACTTGAACTTCGTTACGTTAATAAACACGAATATTTGTTTGCGAGTCACGGTTATTACATATTTATTTAAGTTTATTTATAAAAATATCTAAAGCTATTAATTTATATTGATAAAAATGACCGTTATCTACACTTACGTGCAATAAAATCGACCCAACTCGTCGGTTTCGATTCGACATATATCGGTATATAAAAAGAAGATTAGGCAAACAAAACTTGTAAATATAATTCAAATCAAATCAAATAATTTATTGCATTCATGAATGTAAATAACAGATGTTCACAAACAACACCAGCACATCATGTTGCCCATTTGGGCATAGCATAATCAAGATAAAAGTGTAACGGACTAGATTAGAAATTATTCATACTATATTAACTTAATTCGAATGTATATTTCTTACGCTTTATTTAACCTACTCTAAACATCGATAAATGAAGTGTTGGTGACAATAGACTAATTACTTCGGAAATCCTGGTTTCTCATTTTTGCGTAATACGCCATTTTTGTGACTATGCATAATGTTAAAATTCAATTGAGTCATTGTATATTCAATAATTGATGATGCCTGATGCCCTTAAAATTATTTCCCCAAACATTTTAGCTCTCTGTATTAACTGTATACTATCAAGAAAAATTTTACTAACCAATTCAAGGGTTGCCTTTGAAAAGTGATTGAGTAGTGGTTTTATTGAAAAAAGGACTTGAAGTTTGACATAAGCAGTTGCCTTGAAAGTGTCGGTGTCTTGAAAGTGGAAGCTACATAGTGGTCCTTCGCTTCGGAAATCTAAAAAGAAAAGAAAATTTGATGTATACAAGTTAAAAGTCGTCAGTACAGCTAGCTACACATCAAGCGGTCCAGGTTCGAATCCTGGTAGCGGCAAATGTTTGTGTGACGAACACGAATGTTTGTTTGCGAGTCATGTTTGTTTATATATTTATTTAAGTTTATTTATAAAAATATGTAAAATTATTATGTATATTAAAAAAAAAATGTCCGTTATCTAGTATCCGTAACACAAGTTCTTAATGATACTTACTTCGGGCTAGATAAATGGTGTGAGCGTGGAAAAAAAAAAGTGTATATAAATATTTATGTACACTTTTAACTTGTAATCAAATAGCATATTAAAAACTATCATTTGATAGATTTTAATATGCTATTTGATAACAAGTGCAGAAGAGCGCAGCCACAATTTTATTAATACTGTCTGTCTGTGTGCAATGTATCTGCGTTGCATGTTAGTACATGCAAATGTGAATGATAAACATTATTACACTAGTACAATCCAATCAATACTCTCATTATCTTTTTCTCAAATAAAATAATTTACATTACACAAATTACATATTTTATTTGTAAATAAACATTTCGAACTAAAAATGGGTAAAACTATTTATGTATTTTATCTATGTAACAGTTATTTCAAAGAATTAAATAAAATAATCTACCAATTTTGATTGCCATTTATAAAAGGAATGGATAGAAAGGGATATTATTTCCTTATAATTCCGGAAATCCTAGTCACCCTAGTCATTTGTTTACAAATATTTGAATAAGTAAATTATGTACAAAAATTCATTAAATTCTAAGATAGGATTAAATGCGAGTATCAGAAATTTCTCCCTCTTAAGGAGTTTTGCAAAATAACGCTAATAATCTGGAATTACGGGTGAAAAATGAAATTTATAGATTGAACAATACTATATGCAATTATGACACTTACAAGTGAATTTCACACTGCATCCTGGATACCACTCACTTCTGCAACCACGAACTATACAGCGATGCACCATTTTGCACTATTTATAGTTATTAAAATGTAAAAAGCCGTACCAAAATCGCGAGTCGATATTTATGAATACGTCAATTACGACAATTTATGTCATGTTGAGATTTCGGGACATTGACACATGAAGAGAGTGCTGCCATTATATAAATCCTTTCATTTCCCATAAGTTATAGAAAGAATCACAATGATGATTTTCAAAATAAAATACAAACCTAAACATTAAAAGTAAATATATTATATTTATTTCTTTCATTGATAATAAATACTGATAATTGAATACAATATGTTAAGTTTTTAGCTACTTTTCTACTTTTGTTTTAGAAAGATGGCGAAATACTGGGGAAATCTTGTTTCTATGTAGTCGTGTTTAGAAAGAGATGACGACAATTTCTAGAAAGAGAAATGTGTAATTTTAAATGTCAAGTATTGTCAAAATTTTTGCCCTCACTTTGTTATTTTGACTAATGACTCCATTCTTAGTATAAGCTCCTTGCCTAAATGAGACATAAATTGACAACCTTTTTATTTCCTTCGTATAAGCTGCCATCAGTACTTGAACTAAAGAGTTCTATAATGCCACAAAAGTTTGAACATACCGCCCACCAAGAACGATATTGAAGCGTTCGTACTAAACCATGCTTATCAAAGAAACGAAAAGATCTTAAAGTATAACAAACAATATAAATGTCCTATTATGTTGTACTAATTTAAAAATAACACTACAGAGCACATAGATATAGAATATTAAAAAACAATGTTTAACATTTAAATAATTATTAATTGATCTGAATCCTTTACACGCAATGGGACCATTTGGATGATATTGTCAGGACCTAGACGTTTGTCGATAGCTGGACCCAATAACCAATAAGTAGGAGGTAAGTAATTTTATTTTACCAACACTATATCACCTATCTGAGACTCAGGGTCGGTGAAAAAGCTCTAATCGCGAACTGCTAATAACCTTAATCAGTGCACTTTTGGTTCGTGCAACAAACAAGGAAATTTCCATGTGACACTTGTTCATTGTACTGACGTAAACACACGCCGCGTATGCATCTTGACTAACCAACAAGGAACACAACCAACAAAGTCGATAAACTAATGTGCAACTTCGGATAGCACTGATCTTTTTGTTATAAGTCCTTCCTTAGGGTTCAACCAACAGGGTTCAACCGCCACGAATAGTTGAAGATATCTGCAACAGTTAACCAAGTAAGACCTCATATTTTACTGAAATCCATAATATCCGTCCTTCTCTCTTTAAATTTATCTCATTCTTCTAGAAATTTTATCCTTAATATTTTGACCTAGTCCTACTATTAGAACTTCTTCTTCACACCTTTGCATTCTATATCTTTAGAAGTTTCCATTACGGTTGTTCCATTTGAACTTATTTGTAGCTTTTTCTTGCTTGACGATTGCATGGTGTGGTAAGTAAGCCGAATAGTGTTTTCCATTAGTTTCTGCTTTCACAGGTCTCATGTGAGTAATATACCTTCCTTTTCCATGCTCATCTTTAATATACCTTTTTTTGTAATTTTATTCTTCTTACAGCTATCTCACGACTAGTGCCACTAATGCATCGTGGTTGTTCTTCGGGGAAGGGGAGTTTTACAATAAAGTCGTCATCAGCTGCTCTCTTAGTAGTGGCTGCATATATCATATAAGTCCTTTACCTTTATTTTCTTGTACTTGATCTCCTATTTCCCAAAATCCTTTCAAATTATCATTTTCATTGACGTAAGTATGCATTACTATAACATTCTCTGTAATAATTTTATTTTTATATTTTCAGGCATCACTGCACCAGAAAGTATCCAGCCTAAACTAGTGTTCTGAGCCAGAACAGAACTCTTCGGAGATCTCTTTATACCATTCTTTATGATCTGACTGTAGACCTCTGTACCTAACAGTAAATCTATTTTGTTAGGTTTATTAAAATCAGGATCAGCTAATTGTAATTGTTCTAGATCTAACCATTTTACTGCTTCTAAATTCGTTCCAGGTAAACATGGGGTAATGGTCTTTAAAACATACGCCTTTACCTCGATCTTAAAGTTGGACTCTACTAGCGACTGCAAATTGAGAGTAACCATACAATTAGATATAATTGTTTTATTTGCACCAATACCACAAATTACTCACCTGACTGGAGTTTCCTTAAGCCTTAAAAACTGTACTACGTCTTTTGTAACGAAGTTGGCCTGGGAACCCTGATCTAATAAGGCTCGTAGAACTTTAAAGTTACCGGAACTTGATTGAGCCTTTATTAATGCTGTAGGTAATAATATTTGCTTTGTTAGCTTGACCTGACCAGCGGATAGGCATGAAACAATTGGAACCTCATCCACTGTAGAACTTGAGTTGTCAGAATTATCAACATATATAACATTCTGAGACTTATTATAATTTGAACTCGAACTATTATTAACATGTAATAATGTATGATGACGCTTATTACACGTTCGACAACAAGTGGACTTCTGGCATTCACTTACCCTGTGATTACCACTCAGGCAGTTTAAACAAATTTTATTTTTATTTACATATTCGCGCCTACGATCTATATCTAAACTAATAAACTTTTTACTAAAGCATAACTTGTGGTTTTCTGTACAGTATTCACATTTGATTGGGCTAGTACTACAGTATTTGTAACCAACATAACCTTTGGATTATTATGATGCGACTGGGAAACATTGTACTGACCTGTTTTTTTTTTAGGTTCATTGAACTCTAATGGTCTAAATCTACTTTCTATAAAATTCTTGAACTGATCTAATGTTGGTAAATCTCCTGAACCATTACTGGAAACTGTTATTTACCACTGTTTGCGAGTTTCTGGGTCAAGTTTCGATGCAACAATATAAATGACTATTATATCCCAAGTGCTCACATCGATTTGTAAATTTTGTAAAGCATTCATACATTCATTGGTGGTATCCAAAATTTCCTTCAATGCACTAGCCGACTCGACATATACACGTTTTTGACCGAAAAATCTTTGTAATCTACAATTTGATAAATATTTCGTATTATTGTGCCTATATTGCAACTGCTGCACTGTGTATAATTATTATCCGTAATTGATATATGTCGAATTAGCTGTTCAGCTTCCCCAGTAAGAAGCCCCTTTAAATAATGCATCTTCTGAACATTGTCAAGTGAGCTATTTTTATGTACTAAAGAAATAAATAAATCGTGAAAAGAAGTCCATTCAGAATATTTACCGGAAAAGGTCGGAATTGTAATTTTCGGTAACTTAACTATGTTTGTTACAGCGTTAGACTTATCATTAATTACTTTACTATTACTGCTGGACTCAATCATCAATTGCCTTTGAGCGGCTTTCAACAAGGTTCTGTACTCTAAATAAGTCTCTTCTACTGTACTATAAACATCATTCAGCATGTAGAAGACGAAGACAGCTCTTTATCAGTAGCAATTTCAATCAACTTCACATTATTATTTCGAAATTGCATCCAATCTCTTTCCAAATTTTCCGCTCTAATCTCTACATAATCTAAAGTTATTCTAAAACTTAACTTTTAGGGGACTTATTAAAATTAGACAGACCTCTCTCAATTGACCTTTGCAGGTTCAACTGCACATTGACAAGACCTTCCATGGTAACGTACACAAATGTTTTTATATATACAAGTAATCACAAATTATAACACAATTAAAAACTAAAACAATTAAAGACCTTATTTCACACTTCAAAAACAGTACTAACAAATTACAAACTAACAATTATTACGTACGGGTATATTTTTTAATTAACAACTTATTTCACTAGTTAATGCTTGTTACTTCAAACTTTAATTAAATACTCAAGTAAATATCATCAATATTTACACCGGCTATAAATCCGTTCCGTACTTATTTCCTAAATAATAATTGTTCTAAGTCAGTACTACAATCGAACTATACTAATATTTTAAGCCCTTATATTCTAAACCACAGTATTACAATTTACTTACAATTTCACATAAACAAACCACTTCACTTTGACATCAACTTCCTTCAGGGTAACCTTCCAGACGCAGTCGTCAACTCCCGATCTCATTCCAACACTCCCGTGCTACAATTAGTCACCGTCAGGGGGCGTTGCGGCTGCTGACCAGCTACAACCACCAGGAACTACTGCTTCTCTATTGACCTAAAGGCGGGCGTGCAGCACTAATAGGCACACCACCTCCAACCAATTACGTCGCAAAAAGAACTGATTGCTCTGAAATATCCGCTTGAAAAGGACCAATGTTTGGGCTACGACGTAATGAAAAACTAACTGACGGTGATAGTTGAAGTTTTGAACTTAGTTAGTCATTGAAAATATTGGCCTTTGGCCATTATTACCACATTTATTGTGTTTTGAACTTATAAAATAATATACAATATTAAATCAAATAAAATATGCACTGCCGAAAACCTAAATGAGACATAAATTGACAACCTTTTTATTTCCTTCGTATAAGCTGCCAGTACTTGGACTAAAGAGTTCTATAATGCCACAAAAGCTTGAACAGGCTCACATAATATTCTAAATCCTATTCTTTGTCTTACTACCGATCATAATTTTATTTATCATACTTTTTTATCCATACATTTTTATTACTACCAACATATATACCTATAACAGTTAGTGATCATAATTTTTTTATTAATACCTTACTACCTTGTTGCTTACAAAAACAGTGCACTCCGCCTGGTCATAAAATAATAATCCTAACCTACTCATCACCCAGCCATGAAGATGCATAAAACACTAGACTCGCCCAAAAATGTATGATTAATGATATTATGAATTTCAATGATTATGTTTTATGAAGTTATGAAGAATGATTTGTTATGAAGAACTAGATGGCGCTGCTGTCTTGTAAACAAGTATTTGTAAGCTCTAATTTAAATCCTTTTATATAAAATTAAATATTGTTCTGTTTTATTAACTAATATTGAAAAAGTGTCGTAAATAGTGTCAGTTACAAGTGAAAGTGTTATCTTCTTAAAAACTTACGTCGTTTTGGAGATAATTAAATAAAACTGTACCAAGAAATTATCGATTAATAATCAATGTGTGTAAAGTGTTAATATAATAAGACAATTGCAACATATTTAAAATAAACTTATCAATACTGTGAAGTTATTAAATTAAATAATAGTGAGAAAACAAAAACAAGATAAATGTACCCACGAAAAAGATTTGTGAATTTGAATGCAAAGCTTTACTCGCCACAAAGTTCGACAACAAAACAAATAGAACCATACTGACTATTTCACCGCTACACTTAAGACCGCCGTGGCCGATTGCGCATATACTCGCATATTAACCGAGCAGACCGGGTTCGAATCCACCGAGTAAAATTGCCTTTTTGAAGTTTTATATCGAAGAAAATATTATTTAAAGAATTATGAATTTCTTAGAGAATATTACGTTCCGGCGTACGCGTGCCCGTTCAGAAACTACCGTCACAAACGACAACGAAACAACATTAAACTCTTTAGAGGAGTCTACAACAAGTTTACCGGATATATCCAAAGATTACTCATGCGATACATGTAACAGTGAATTAAAGAACTTGAAAGAACAACTTGAGACCATTACAACACAATTGGATAGTGCTCATGAGGAAATAGAAGTACTTTCCCTAGCGAACTCTGAACTAAAAAGACTAAACGAAAAATTAATGAAAAGAAATGAGCTATACAAAAAAATCACTGATAGTCCTGTGAAGAAGACTAATAAAAATATTATGACACCAAAGAAGAAATCCCAAACACCAAAACAAACCCCAACGACAGATATTATAAATGAAGCACCCATAATTAGCGATTCAAAAACACATAATATGACTATTGAAAAGAATAAAATTAAAACTAATTTAGAGAAGAAAAGACGTGAATCAAAAGACAAAATAAGCCACATAAGCATACTGAGTACGAACAAATACACAAATACTTTAAAGATAGCACAGGAAACTTTTCTTGAAACAAAAATATGTCATTACTTGTCACCAAATTGTAATATTAGACAATTATTAAAAACTTTGGATATAAAATTGGCAAACTATACATTTATGGACTACTGCATAGTATTACTTGGAGAAGAGGACTTCACAAACACCAATGACTATTTCACGCTAATTATTGACATTAGAAAAATAATACAGAGAAATCAACATACAAATATTATATTGTGCTTGCCGACTTTCAAGTGTAACTATTTCTCTAAAATGTACAACTCGAGAATAGAAACATTCAACAATCTTCTGTACTTTGATATCCTTACCCACGAACATGCATACTTAATAGATTCCAACAAAAATCTTTCATACCGCTACGACATGTTTAATAATGTGTCAGGACGAGTAAATAGATACGGCATAAAAACAATTTTCAGGGACATAAAAGATCTAATAAATGAATTGAAAGATTGCCAAGAAGATATCCAAAGCTTGAATGATTCTGAAGGTACGGAGTTTTTTCTCGTTCCATAACTTGAATATACTGCATCAAAATATAGCAGGCGCAATAAACAAAGCTGATATCTTAACAGTATATTTAGAAGACCTGAAAACAAAAGATTGTTCCATTGACGTATTATGTTTAACAGAGCATTTCATAAATGAAGGAAACGAAGATAGGTTAATTATACCTAACTACATGATGGCTGCGTGTTTCAGCAGAGGAAGTTCCAAAAGAGGAGGAGTCTGCATTATGGTTAAGTGTGGACATTTATGGCGAGAGGATCATGAAATTGCAAGAATGTCTATTGTGAGCCAATTTGAATGTTGTGCTATAGAACTTTTGCATTATAGATTAATAATTGTTTGTATATATAGAGTTCCAAAGACAAATAACTTAAATATATTTTTTACTCAGCTGGACAAAATGTTATTGCATATTAATAGGAATAAATATAAACATATACTTTTGGCAGGAGATTATAATATAGACTTAATGAAATCAAATAGAGTAACCCAAGACTTTCAGTGTATTTTGTTGAACTATAACTTAAAATTAGCTATAAAAGAACCAACTAGATTAATGAGCAAAACATGCATCGATAATTTTGCTCATAATTTTAGAAACGTTAAAGGGGCGGAAGTGATTGACCTAGCTCTCTCAGATCATACTGCACAAATAATTCAGTGTCCTGTGAATGGAGTTCCGCTTTTGAAATATGTGCGTAAAAAACAACGTGACTATAGCGATGAAAATGTATATAAATTTAAAGAGTGTCTTAGCAGCTTCAAGTTTGTTGAAATATATAATACAGACGACTGTAATGAAGCATTTGACTATTTTATGGAATATTTTGGATTATTTTACGAACTGTGTTTCCCATTACGTTATACTACAATAGCCATTACAAAAAAATCAAAATGGATATCTAATGGGATTAAATCTTGTAGTAAGAAAAAGAGAAAACTTTTATGGCATTATCGACTCAATCCAACAAGTATAAATAAAAATGTATATAAAGAATATACTAAAAGACTTAAAAAAATTATTCGGTTAACTAAAAGAGCCAAAAACAATTATAAAATCAAGATATCGGACAATAAAGCCAAAGCAACATGGCAAATTATAAATAAGTCTAACACAAACATCCATAAGAACTACATTTCGGACATAATAATAAATAATAAAACTATTACAGAACCCCAAAACATTGCTAACGCGTTTAATGACTATTTCGTAGACAAAATTGAACCAATTTCTACATTAAAAGAGCGCAAAAAAATAAAAGTGTTTCCCGGATCAAGTTCATTATTTATGTCACCTTGTCTGCCTTTAGATGTTGTAACTATCGTACAAAACCTAAAAAATACAAATTCAGTGGGGCATGATGGGTTTTCTACAAAAATTATAAAAAAGGTAATTGCTGAAATTTGTCAGCATCTCAGTCACATTATTAATTTAAGTATTTTGACCGGGGTATTTCCGGAAAAGCTAAAAATATCTGTTATTAAACCTTTATTTAAGAAAGGTAATAAAAAATCATTAGAAAATTTTAGACCCATCACACTGACCTCTGTGATTTCAAAAATCTTTGAAAAATTTTTTTATAAACAAATAAATTGTTATTTAGAAAATAAAAATATCTTATGTCCAGAACAAAAAGGTTTTAGGCAAAGCAAGACAATAAATATGGCTATTTTTGACTTTTTAAAGAAAATAATGCTAAATATTGACAAAAGAAATCCAGTTTGTGCAGTATATTGTGATATGACACAAGCATTCGATTATGTCGATCACAATATTTTATTAAATAAAATCGAAGCTTACGGTATAAGAGGAAATATATTAAATTTGATTAAATCTTACCTGTCACAAAGAACACAATACACTACTATATCAAAAATTAACTTTGAAACTAAAGTTGAAGAAACATATTCTTCGACTAGACGACTTGTAAAATATGGTGTGCCTCAAGGAAGCGTCCTAGGCCCTTTACTATTTATTATTTATATTAATGACATGCCAAGTATGATAAATTATCCTATAACTTTATTTGCTGACGACAGCACTATGACTATAGAATGTAATAATCCAATAACATATGAATCTGACATAAATAAATCATTGACATCAATTAAGACTTGGCTAATCAATAATAATCTAAAAATAAATTTAAGTAAGACTAATTATATGCAATTTAATCAAAGAACATCAAACATAAAATTTAATAACCTTAATCGAATATCTGAAGTTAACGTTACAACATTTCTGGGACTTAAAATTGACAGTAAGCTTGACTGGAAAGAACATATTGACTACATTGCAAAAAAAATTAGCAGTTCTGCTTATGCGCTATTTAAAATTGCACCGGTATTAAATATTGATGGTCTTTTAACTGCTTATCATGGTTTAGTGGAATCCGTCCTTAGGTATGGCATTATATTTTGGGGTAACTCCACCCACAAAGACGTAGCATTTAAAGTGCAGAAACGCTGCATTAGAGCCATGTTTGGTCTGGAGACAACTGATAGCTGCAGACCATATTTTATCAAATACAAATTACTTTCACTTCCGTCACTTTACATATTTGAAATGGCCATGTTCGTAAAATCAAATCCTCATTTGTTTCCAATGCTATCAGATACTGTTAAGCGTAATAGACGTGATTTCAATCGATTATGTACAATGACTGCAAAAACATCACTAGTAAGAAAAAGCATTTATGGTATGAGCATTAAAATCTTTAACAAATTGACAAGAGAATTTCGTGACTTGAATATAAACTTATTTAAAAAAAAATTAAAGCAAGTACTTATAGAGAAATGCTACTATAATGTTAACGATTTCTTAAAAGAATAATCTTGACAGTAATTTATTTTTTAAGTGTTTCGATTATTATTATTATTTCTCTTTGACATTCACTATTATACGTATGATTTGATATGACAATTGTAATTTTTTATATTATTTATTTGTAATCAATTCAAATGACTTAATCAATTAATTTTTATTCAAGTAATTAGTATCAGAGACATATTTAACTTTAATTTTGTACGAATTCTAAGGAAGAACATGTCGAAAAAAAAAACTGTTTAATTTAAGTATTCGATTATTATTATTATTATTATTATTTGATAGTCACTAGTAGGTACAATTTAACAATTGTACAAATTTAATTTTTCTATTTGTATTCAATTCAAATTAATCAATAAATTTTTATTTGAAGTAATTAATATTAAAGACATAATTTTCAGTAATTTTGACAATTAATCAGTAATTTTGTACGCCTTCTAAGGCAGAACATGTCGAACAAAAACTGTTTTAATATAAGATCTTTCCTGTACACATGTTCAAACAAATAAATATCTTTTATCTTTATCTTTATCTTTAAAAATGATCATTATGTAATTCAATTAAATATACACCACAAAATAAATCGCACGTTTAAGTACTGCTTAAAGAACAACCGTTGAACACACCGTTCGTTCGTCACTGCGGCGCATTCGCGACTAGATGCCCACCGAACTCGAGGCACGTAGGTCTGAAGCGCTTTCCGACTGTTTGTATGAAGAAAGAATACTGTAGTATAGATAACATTACCGTGTAAATGTCTACCTTGTCAATAATACTACCGCTTTGAGACGCGGATGTTTTTTGTTTTCGTTTTTAATAAATATTTACTTACTTGCTTTTTTAATTTTTTTATTGAAAGTCATTAAAATTAAAATAAAAAATACGCAATCTTGCTGATAATAAAGAGGTATAGATTAAGTTTATCAAATAAAACATAATATGATCATTATACTTTGTTATTAACCAGATACACCAATACAAACTAAACAATACAAATTACACTATTGAAATAAATATAATATTATAAACTTATGACAGAATTATTTTACCTAATTTTTGCAATTACTTTCATTTTCTTTTACTGCATAATTTGGCCAATCCCCTTACGTAGTCTTTCAAATAATTGTCCCAATTTATATTTTTTACGTCGAAATCGAATAATATTTTGTCGTTGTCATCCAAGCGCTTATACAGAGTTCTTACATTATTATCTAAGAACAGAAATTGATTCATAGAAAAATACTTCAAGCTATCTACTAATTTCATAAATTTCTTAACTGTTTTGTAAGATCTGAAAAAAAAAACAGGTAGAATTTAGTAAAATAAAAATTGTTAGTTTTATACAATATACAACTACGGATAACAGTAGATCAGACTACTTAAAACTGTTAAATTTTACCAATTGATTTTCAATTTTGGGCCACACCCTATTAGGCTAACTGTGACTGCCTCTAGTACACCTCCCCATACCTATATTTTAAAAGGAGTGTCTCTAAAGAGCATACTATGGTCCAATTCACGTGAATGCATTCGATCTAATAATTCCCTATTTGCTCACCGCATGCCCATTATTCACGTACATATGTAAAAATATTAGGTTGGGGAAAAAGTCTTTTCGCATTATAGTATGTATAAACTTGTAATAAAATCTCTTTGGTTATACTATTTGTATCTGGCTGGTTTTGGTATCATTGAAAGTTTAAATTTTAAAGAACATAATTCCAAATTCAAATTAGGAAAATGTGTGATTTTCATTTGTTTTTCGTACCGCCAAGATGAGTGAATCTAATGAAGAAATTCGATACATTTTAAAATTTTACTACAAAAAAGGTAAAAATGCAACGCAAGCCGCGAAAAAAATTTGCGATGTTTATGGACCTAGTGCAGTGTCTGTGAGAGTAGCACAAATTTGGTTTAAGCGTTTTCAATTTGGAAATTTTGATGTCAAAGATGCACGTCGATCTGGTCGCCCTATTACAGATAAAATGGATGCCATTTTTGAAAAAGTGGAGCAAGATCGGTATGTCAGTAGTTACGACGTAGCTGAAGAACTGGGAATTGACCACAAAACAGTTTTGGCGCATTTGAAAAAAACTGGGTACACAAAAAAGCTCGACATTTGGGTACCTGACGAGCTCACTGAAAGAAACCTAATGAACCGTGTACTCATTTGTGATTCTTTATTACGACGTAATGAAACCGAACCATTTTTGAAGAAGCTGATAACTGGTGATGAAAAGTGGATCACGTACGACAAGAACGTGCGAAAAAGGTCGTGGTCAAAGGCCGGTCAGGCTTCACAGACTGTGGCGAAACCCGGGTTAACTCGCAACAAGGTGATGCTATGTGTGTGGTGGGATTGGAAGGGCATTATTCATTATGAGCTGTTACCACCAGGCAGGACCATCGATTCTGAACTCTACTGCGAACAACTGATGAGATTAAAGCAAGAAGTTGAGAGCAAGCGGCCGGAATTAATCAACAGAAGGGGTGTGGTTTTTCATCATGATAACGCTAGACCTCACACATCTTTAGCCACTCAGCAAAAATTAAGAGAGTTTGGCTGGGAGGTGTTAATGCATCCGCCGTATAGTCCTGACCTTGCACCTTCAGATTTCCACCTGTTTCGGTCTCTTCAGAATTCTTTAGGCAGTGTCAGGTTAACATCACGAGAGGACTGCCAAAACCACTTGTCGCGGTATTTTGACCAGAAGTCCCAAAATTTCTATAGCAATGGGATCATGTCCCTACCTACAAGATGGCAAAAAGTTATCGAACAAAATGGTACCTACATACTTTAGTTAAATGTAAATAAACTATAATAAAATATGTTTTGAATTTTCTTAAAAAATGCGAAGAAACTTTTTCACCAACCTATTATTTAAGTTGAATTCATTGGAATGATGTGGGAGACGTAAAAAAATTCAATTAACATTGTATCTATTTTAGAATTTTTTGGCGGTAATTTGCTTCGAAGTTGTTATCAATACTTCTTGGTGTTTTTAATTTAAATTACATTTTATTTCGACACACGTTTGAAAACTCAATCCGCTAAAAAGGTTGAACTCACACATAAGCAAATACTTTTTAAAATTGGAGGTAAAAGCACGAAACTTTGAATTTAGGCACTTATGAGAAACAAATAAGTATAATATTTTTTGTAGCATTTTTGAAATTTGGACACACGAGGGGATGAATTAGGGGATAAAAGTTTACATGGAAATCCGTTATTTTAAAGTAAAATCCATAAAAATTGGTTCCGTTCAAAATTAAGCAAGAGGTATTTTTCAAAATTCAACCTCTTAGGGTGTATAGTAGGGGATGAAGCTTTGGCATGGAAAACCGTAATCATTAAAGTAAAACCTATAAAAATTGGTTAATGAACTTTTTGTAAGGGTTGTAGGCCCATACTGATTAATGTTGATAAGTGAGAATGTAGATGTAAGTTAGAAGTTAAGTTATAGTACTAGATAAATTTGTTTAATACAAGATATGTTATATACGCGAGGGAAAATAAAGAAAGATATAATAAGATTTCTAGAAATCCTTCCCTTGTTAAATAGGGGATAAATGGGAATGCAAGTCCGAACAAATCTGTTTCATATCGCATATTGGAAATATGTGTATTACTAATAAAAAAAAACTATGATGAGTAAAAAATAAGTAGACCAAAAATTAAATGCTGCTCAAAGTAACTATTCCACGGGGAAGAAGTCGCGCGCAAAAGCGACATGACTTTGAAACTAGAGCCAGTTTCATATAATTTTAATCATCTTATAAATAATTTTATTATTTAAAAATTCATATGAGAAAAAATAGCATCTTGTTAAGAAATTTCCATAGTTTTTTTTTCATTTTCTGTGTGTTTTCTGAGTGTGTTATGTAGTTTGTCACGGTCTAAACCGTCTTCCAATATACTTACGTTGATTTTTAATAAAAAAATCCATACAAAACAAAGCATCACATAACTATCAACTATAATAATTAAATATTCTAGACTAATATTAACTTTTACTTGTTTTTAAAACAAATCTAAACACAGCAATTGTTAACTTGTTTTGATCTGTTTACTAATGACAGTTCTCATGTCGGCTGACGCCGATACCCGCTTCTAAATTCTATTATTTATAATAATGATTCTGAATACCCTCCATTTTAAAAATATCTCGAACTTTGTATACAAGCCTTTTGGCCCAACTAATTTGTGCCATAAATTAATTAAATAACTAATATATTTTAACTTGTATTTTCTGCCCATAGAAAATCTGCTAAACAATTTAAATTATTTTTGTTTACATAATTTTACTGCAGCAACCATAGATACAGGTACTCTGTATAAACTATCCTTTGGTTATGGTTGCATTATTCATTAAACGGAACTCCCACTACAAATTTTGGGAAGTTTCCAGAAGATTTGGAGTATTTAAGGCGTAGCTCGGAGAAACTGGGCCTCTTCTTCCGTTTTCTCCAGCTATAGTTTAGTAATCCTTCTTGAAGTTATTAACTGTAGTACGCGATCCCCGAACTAGGGTGAGTGTGTGTTCTTAACCTATCATTTTAACGTTTTGCATCTAGCTTTTTAATAATTTAGTAAACCTAGTGTTAAATCGCAATTTCATTTAATTAACGTATTAATTATTATTTCAATTCCTTGCACTGATAGATAAGGTAACCTTAAACTGTATAGGTACTTTTTAGTAGTAAATTTGCAAAACGTTATTTATGATTATTTGGATTAATTATTCTTATACATCATACTGTGTTTGTAATCATGTGAAACGTTCCACTAAATGGGCCGTGGACAGATTACAATCCACAGCTATATTCTTTTAACAATTAATCTGTGTAAAACTATTTTCTATGAGACCGCTAAGAAGGGTGCGTTTAGAAATCTATCGAGTTGAATAACTAATTTAATTTAATATGTTGCTAAAAAGTAAATACTAATTTCTACTTGAAATTAACTGTTCTTTCTTTAAATAGTATATAGTGACCACATGTTGACTTTTGCTCGACCTTTACATCTTATAATTTTTTTGATCACTTTATTACCCTTGTAGTTCTTTTATTAATTATTTTATTAAAATAATTCAATTGTAGCTTCGTCCCTTTATACCCTAACCTTAGTCGGTCGACTTAAGCGAACACCTGTTCATATCTTTCTAAATAACATTTCAGGGATCCTATCTACGGGCAGCCGCCTACCCTGCTGCTCCGCTGCTGTGCTTCGTGCCACCCTACCGGCCGAAGCTGAACCCACGCCGACCACGCTGGTAGTCGACGTGCCTGGTTCCTGCCGCTTCCTGCGCTAACCGCTGAAGCTAAGTCTCTCTTTCTAAAGTGCGAGAACCCCAGTGCGAAACCCCACTCACGCCCTTTATTTTAATAAATAGTGTTAAATTTAACCTATCTTTTAATTCTCTCTTTTCTGCACATCTGGCCGTGCTTCCCACGGTCAGAGCGTGTCAAGTTGGAGAATGCTCCGCTCAGTCTTAATTGTACAGACAACAGCACGTTGGGTTACCACAAACTGTCAAATTTTCCCAATCGATTATGCACTTTATATTGAATAGCCTTAGGTTCAAAATCGTTTGGAGAAATTTGACAGTTTTGTATAGCCCGACGTGCTGTTGACTGTACCTAACTACTCGAAAATTAATAGCGGTATTGGTACAACTCAACAATAACTAATTTTTTACTTTAGAATTCTTTATAAGTGCTCTTTCAAAAAGGCAGGTAAAAAGTACTTACTCCATTTTCTTGCCCATTATGCAACACGCGATGTCGAAGAAGATAGCAGGAATTACATCAAGGAAGAAATATGCTATATTATATAAGTAGATATTTGCAAACAAAATAAGTAGAGTATTGGCCTTAGAATTACGCTCTGAAAAAAAAACAGAAAATCTTATTAATATCGAATATTTTAAAAAAATATATAAGTACATTCTATTAGGTACCTCACTGCTTTTAAAAATACAAAACTTTTGGGTAAAAATTCTCAGCACAAATAACTCACGATTTTTTGGAAAATTTCTATACTAATCTCAAAAAGGCAAAAGGAAATGAGATTTTTAATTACAGACGAAGAAATTTATGCAGATATGCTTACAAGGCTTACAAAAGCAATGATCACATCTATAATTCAGTTGACAGCATAGGTTGCAGTTTGGAGTAAGGTAAGGTAAGTGTTTACTAAAGTACTTGAGTTGTTAATGTAAACAAACTGAATATTATTACATCTAGAAAAACGTAAAATATATTGCTCTATCAATCATACTAAATTAGCGGATTACATGAATATAAGCATTTATCACCGTCAGCTGATTTCAAATTCAATGAAAGAATGCCCTTGAATTGTCCCCTAAAATAATTTTGGAAGATGCGATATAATTATCTTCTACAATATGATATTAAGTTTGAAATGCTTTTATATTTTGTATGTAAACTGCATTCGACAGCCAAAGAGTTCCATTTTCAAATCTTGTAATTACTTTTTAAATATTGTTTATGCAAGTGACCAGTTCCGGAAACTTTTAGTGTGACTTGTATCATATCGTATGAATATTAAGTTTTTACGTAATAGTCTAAGATCCGAACCTAGATCGACCTTCACCGAGCTGATAATAGAATGAAACATATTTTATTATTAATTTAGTATATTAGAAAATATATTAAAAATGGGTTGTCTAAAAAAATCCTGGACAGACTATTTTTAATTATTTTTTGAAAAATTATTTTTAATAAAATATTGCAACATCAAGATAATAAGAAAATTTTGTCGCGCGCTTATGATGATATAAAATTTTTTCTATTATCCAATCGAGTGAAAGTAACTGATATCGACATACCTGTTCATACCTGACAACCCAGTAGTTCGCGCAGGTAAATAATAGACAACCCAATGCCTGCACATTCTATACGGTTTCTACTATCAGTCAGGACAAAATTTTCTTATTATCTTGATGTTGCAATATTTTATTCATTTTTTTTTAAAAATCATTTTTCAAAAAATAAAAAAAAATAGTCTGTCCAGGATTTTTTTAGACAACCCATTTTTAATATATTTTCTAATATACTAAATTAATAATAAAATATGTTTCATTCTATTATCAGCTCGGTGAAGGTCGATCTAGGTTCGGATCTTCTACTATAACCAATATCTGTCATTATTAACGCTGTGGTCTGTACATATTGTTCGTGAATTATGATTACACGCTACGGACAAGACGTCGTGCGCGTCTTCCTTGCAATGTGTACGCTACATCAGACAAGATTTTTTTGTCTGATGTGCGTGGCTGATGATGTGCAAATGCATTTGACGTGGACTTTTATTTAAACATAAATAAATAACTTACCTTCTGAATTCTTATTATGATCCAAGGTAGTTTTTATTATTTTTCGCGTTGTTATAGGATTTTGTGCACCCGTGCAACAAGTGAAAACTTTCAAATTATTGCCTCCTTTTATCCTAAAAAATGAGATAAACTTTAATAGGAACGTTGTGCTGACAGCACACACGTTAACCACCTTCAACATTACGTGGGTGCTATCAGTTTTAAATACAGAAAATAATATTCTATTTATCACATACATATATCTATTAGTGGAGTGGCCAGTAAAGCTGCCTACACATCAAGCGGTCCGGGTCCCGGTTATGTTTGTGTGATGAACACGAACATTTGTTTACGAGTCATGGTTGTGCATATTTATAGTATAAGTGTGTTTAAGTACAAAAATATATACATTATTCTATGTTTGTCCGTTATCTATAACATGAGTTTTTAATAATACTTATAGGTATTTTGGGCTAGATAATAATTATGTGTGAGCGTGGGAATTTATTTATTTATTATTCATTAAATGGTTATTTAACATCCGTTACATCCAGTGTGTTTTTACATGTTATAACAGGCAGGTAAATAGGTAACCTATGCCAACATAGTCATGAAATTCAAAGTTACAAATTAAAATAAATTACGATTTTCTCCATATACTACTCTGTCAATTAAGTACCGGGAGAAGATCAATAATACACAAAATATTAGTTATTCATCGAAATTTATTTTATCACCATCAGAAATGATACAATTACGCCAACGAATAATCCAGTCATCAAAACATTTTTTAAACGCTGTGTCCGGAACTAAGTTCAATTCTCGCCGTGAATTCTGCTTTATGTCCTCTACCGATTTAAAACGGGTGCCACGAAGTGGTAATTTGAGTTTAGGATAAAGAAAGAAGTCGGTTGGGGTCATATCTGATGAATATGGTGGTTAATCGATGGAGTATGTTGAGTGTATGGTCAAAAATTCGTTCACGATGATGGCCTTGTGCAAAGGCGCATTATCGTGGTGCAAAATCTAAGATTTTTTCACAAATTGGCCCTTTTCAACAAAATTTGCTCTCTTAAACGCTGCATAACGGCTATCTCTCTCAAAGTTGAATGAGGATTTTCAGTCACTATTTCCTTCACTTTTGCGATGTTAACTTCAGTTGCAGACGTTGATAGCCTACCAGAGCGAGGCAAATCTTCCATCACATCTCGACCGCTTTTGAACGCTTTGTATCACTCATAAGCACGTATTGTTGATAAAGTCGATTCACTACCTTCTGTAACATTTTCAGTAACTCAGAACACGAAATTCCATTGGCGATGCAAAAATTAAGACAAACTCTTTGTTCGATGTTTTAGTTCATTATGAAATTCACACTAGATACACAATACACACTAGATATGATAGAACTAAAAATAACACTGTATTTAATATAAATAACAGATGCAACTCAATCTCCGCGCCAAAATGGAAAATAGTTGTGCCAATCTAACAACAACAAAAAAAACAAAAAATGGGATTTGGAACCATAGACAAATCATCCATTCCCGATACTTTTTTGACTGTATGTAAATAATGGGTCAGGTAAATAATGGGTCAGTAAAACTGAATCTTTTTCTTACTCATGGTTCTAATCTAATTAAGGTTGGTGCAAATATCACCATAAAAGTTTAGACATAGTTTTGTGCTGCCTGCCACCAACACACCTGCACAAGTAACCCTTTGGTCCGATCACAGGGTCCGATGGCCTGGACGGGTTCAGAATCTCCCTCATTCTGCTTTTACGAAACCCACCGGATGAGAACATTTACTCCTACTTGTGACAACGAACTAGACCAGTAACACAAAACGTTAGGGAAAATTCCTAATTAAATTTAAAAAAAATGATATGGCTATGTTAGCATGTCAGGTGCTCGCTTATTACCCTGACAAATAACCTAGGTATACAAGAAGATCTCTTAATCACTACCCAAATTTTTGGAATTCGTTCAGACCATCGAAGAAAGTTCAATATGAGAGCGACTTGAAATCCCCAAAACATAAATCACCTGTTGATCAATGTTTAATGACAATCACTATCTACTTTATCCAAATATATGAAACAGTCGCTCCCATAATGAAAATTGTTCAGTTTAATGGCAATGCCTTCTCCCCAATGTATGAAAGAGCTGACATTTTTAACGTGAATTTGGAGTTGCTCCCATAATAAGCTCCCATTAGACGATGTCTTGGTGGAGTGGTCAGTATAGCTGCCTACACATCGAGCGGTCCGGTTTAGAGTCCTGGTAACGGCAAATGCTTGTGTGACGAACACGAATATTTGTTGACGAGTCATGGTTATTCATATATTTATTTATGTTTATTTATAAAAATAAATAATATTTATTAAATAAATAAAAAATGTCCGTTATCTAGTACCTATCCATAACACAAGTTCTTAATGATACTTAATTTGGAGCGTAGAAAAATATTATTATTTTAACGAAAATTTTTCAGTTTGAGGGTCTGAATCAATTCCAAAAATATGGATAGTGATTAAAATATATTTTTGTATTAACCACTACGCTACCGGGGCACTGCTTTCGCCGTCGAAATTTGTCAGTGCTTATGTTTTTATGGTAAACATTGTTTTATCAAATCTTTGCAATTTGCACTGAATTCTGGGTTCGATTCCCGCCTGGGGCAGGTCTACTTTCTTCAGTGCATTTTTTTTAATTTTGAAAATACTTGGGGTTGCGATGTAGTCGCGCAGCTGTCAAACGCGCGTTTATATGGCTGTAAAAAGTCGTAATGTCTAAGGGCCCGATATTTGCTTATGTACCTGGTCTCATTCATGTCCCACGCAGAAACGATTATCAAATTAGCTGTGTAGTCTACAGGTATAACGTCCAGCACCAAAGATGAATCTGCATACCAGGTTTTTAAGTAACCATTCATTCCACTATATATAACGGAACAGAGGCCGTTCCAACCTCGTAACCATCCGGGTTCTGGATCTCGTACTGATGATAGTACTGTAGATATTGATCAAATATAAAATTATATGGGAAAAATATTTTCACCTCTCCAGCACCAAAATACCTCTTTTGCTTCGTAAAATCTCGAAGGAAAAACGCTTTTTGCTGCGAGCTCTGAACAAGACTGTAACGTTCAAACTTAATTATTTTAGTAATGTTACTTTTAATTTTCAAATATTATTTTCAATATGATAAACGTATTAAAGTATAGCCTTTTTTTCTCATCTATAACAATTTTTCACCCACTGCGCTCAGTAGTCTATTATTCTAGACTACTTTGCTGGTTCGTGATTTAATGTTGGCACTCGCAACAAAAAGTTACTTTGCTTGTTGAACAAATAACGAATAAATGTAGGACATAGCTAAAAAGTTCTAGACAAAAAACCTAGAATTGCCAGCAACGAAATCAATAAAAGTGGTTCACTATTTTAAAACCATTGCGTTTCCAAAACATCAGCCTTCTAAATCGTAGGGTATAGATGGTATAATATTATACTGATAAATATGTATAGATATACCAACTGTATCAGAAACACGTATAGATTTGTCGTGACTTTTATTTCATCACTTTAGGATTATTATATGATAATATATTAAAATAATATATTTATTCAAACTTTATTGCACAAAATAAAGGTACAAATGCAGATTTAATGACAAAAGGCATTCTCTACCAGTCAACCAGAAATCTGGGTACATAATTTCGTAATAACAATTTTTTTTATTTACGAATCCCAAAGAATTCATAGATCACGGCTACAATAGATATCTCAGAATCTAAAAAAATATTTGTTACTGTTTAATTGATCAAAAATGTCTAGTGTACCACGTCGTTTTCGCAATAAATAATTATATATTTTTGATGTATATATTATTCCTATAAAAGAGGCACATATGAGCTTTTTTTAATATATTACGAGACGGTAAACAAACTTGCGGCCCACCTGATGTTAAGTGGTTACCGTCGCCTGCAGATACTTGCAATATTAAGGGTGAATCACTTAACGATGAATCAATTAATGATGCTGATAATAATTCCATGCCCAGTAATTACACTGGCTACCTTTCCCTTCAATCCGAACACAGCGAACTGCTTCACGGTAGAAATAAGAAAGGCGGTGGTATGTACCCAGACCACCCTACATAATTCTACAACTTAGTAGCGATAGTGTAGATTTCTGGCAATTCTATGATTTCAAAGAATTTCTTAAATCGGTCTTGGTAGTTTATGAGTTTTTTCGTTACAAACATACAAATATTTCATCTTTATAATATAAGTATAGTATATACATGTGTCCGCTGGTCAGCCCACAAAGTCGACGTTTGGACTACAAGTAATAAAATCCGTAGCCATCCATTGCTACATAATACACGGATGACGTCACGGTCACATGCAGGACAGACCCATGCAGTTCAAAGCAGCACACGCTATACTCTGTGATTCCATGTAGCGTGTGCGTGTTTCAACATTCATGGCCCGCTGTAACCACGCTGCTACTGTGAGTAGCCTCTGCGTGCACCTCTACGTGCAAGGCTACGCACGTGGAGCAGCGCCTTTATGCTGTCATACAGAGCGTCACCGAGTGTCGGGTGCATATCCTTTGCGTGTATAGCGCGCGCAGCGTTGAGCTACTTGGGTAATTTGACGTAATTTCAACCACTGACGTAATTTCATGCGTAGAGTGTTAGTGAGTTGCAGTGGATGTTATCACTACCATTTCATACAAAGTGAAGCTTGCTTGACTTACGTAGCCTCTCCGTGGGCCGCATTCGAGCAGCAGCTTTATACTGTCAGACAGAGCGTCACTGAGCGTCGGCGTTAGCATTATGCAACACTCTGACGCATCGAGCACATAACCAATAGAGTGGTAATACGCGCCCTCCGTCTCCGAAACAGGTTAGCGCTTTTGCGCTAACGTCAAACTGTCAATCACGCCTAAAACAATATATTACCCGCTAGTCTGTGAAGTGGCGGATTTCCGCCACTTAACGCCATTTAAAAATCTAACCCTATCTGTGAGATGGCGGATTTCCGCCACTTAAGAGGTGTCGTATTTCGTGGCTTATCTCAAACAATTCATTAGCTTTGTTAATGCGATAAGGTCGGGAATGTGTTTATTAAGAACTTGGATGTATGATACATATTCATTGCAACAGTGTTTAGAGAAAAAAAAAACAAACAATCTATGGTTAAAATTTGCGTTCAAAAGTGAGGGTATTTGAAGTTATCGCGTTTTTTATTTATTATATTTATATTTATTGTTTGTAACAGACTTGTTACATTATGTTATGATAATGAAATTAAATGCTACTTATTATTTAACATTTCCTATCATTTTCTTATATACATAGAATTTCAAACACACAGATTACCTTATGTAATATATAACATAACAATAAAAATATTATATTACGGTTGAATAGATTTAAAGAAATAGGTAGAGAAATAATTTAAGAACAAAAATCAAGAAAAGAAAGCCTTAATTCTTAGTAGAACTGGAGTTATTACAGTTTTTTTAAAATTCGAACCATAAAAAACCCTTGCCTGTGACGTGGCTGAAATCCGCCATCACAGTTGACATCAATCACTCATCTGACAGTTCAAAAATCTTCCACAGTCGAAAGGTTACTAGTGTTGCAACATGCTGCAATCAACGAATTAGGTATCATTCCTAATTCGTTGGCTGCAATAACATAAATCTAAACGTGTATCGATATTTGTAGTTCAATAACACGCTATCCCTAGGAAATAGATTTAATTTTTTCGTTGTAAGTAATATTTCTTTGTAAAAAATATTAGGAAAACTGTTTGAACTTAATTCGCGTTTTATGTAACTAATTCACTTTTAGCACAGCCACTGATACTTTACCATTTTTAACTGATTTAATATGTGTTACTTTCTGTATTATTTTATACTTTAACTAGTTACGATTTTCTAATTTTATGTTTACTTATTTGACTAACAAGGTAAAATTTTGTTTGTCATCAATTCTTTACTTTGTATTTTTTGTCAAGGTCACTTCTGGTACTTTTTTTTCTGAAAAGATTTTAATGAATTTAGATTTACGGTAAAATTTATAAAGAAAATAAATAAGTATGTTTTAATTTAGTATTTTTGTTTTATTAAGTGTTTATTTTCATAGCTAACGATATCGATAAAAACATAATTATGCATGCCTGTGTATCCCCATCTCTAGTATGACGCGTAGTTTCAATTGTTTGGCGGAATTATTTTAGAACAAAATAAGTGACATTTCGCCTCTATTGGTTATATGCTCGATGCTCAGACGCAACGATATGACGCTTCGATGTGCACTGATTACGTATTCCGTTTGGGAAAGCCTTTGTTGTCATCTCAGACTTCGATTTGGATATAAACCATGAATTGACTTACTGATGGAGGGGCGGATGATGACGCACGGAATAGAACTTGAACTCCTTTGTATTATTTGTTCAGCAAGTGCCTTTGAATATGTATAAGTGTTTGGTCTTCCATCTGTAAAAATATATTAGGTAACATAAAATATTTATTGCTAAAATTTTTGAGTGACAGGTTATACATACAGTTATGCGATAATAGAGAGGCGAGCTTTGAATGAAGACATAACGACAACAGAATTTGTCAGTGGTGTGCTCAAATGGTTTATCACTGAGGACAGTGATGAGAGTGGATGAAACGAAAGAAATATGAAAGGATCGTAGCAAAGGAAAAAAAAAGCAGTGACTCTACCCATATCATGGTAGAAAGGTATATAGGCTATGTTTTGTGGTGAACTGATTTGATATGACCAATGTTTTGTACGTTTAATACGCGTTATGTAAATGAGTGTATACCATAGTAGTTCTTACCCATTAAGTACTGATTTAAGCTCTCAGATTTGGAATACTGAAGGAAATCACAGACCCTTTCGTTAGGTACATCCATTTCATACACTTTCTCATCGGAAACCGGTCTATTGCAATTACTGTATGCTGTTGAAACGTATACGAATGCCTGGAATAATACAATCAAGCGCTTTAAAAATATGAAATGTTTTGAATTGGCAATTTCGTTAGGAATTTGATGCTTCTTATACCTACTTTCTGTATTAATTCAATTAACAACAAATAAAATCTTTTATTAAATAATAATACCAGTTATCGAAAAATTAATACATTTAAGTTTCAAGCTATATAGTTTCAAAACTATTATTAACATTGTTATTTTAGAACGTCCTATAAAATTAAATAAACCTTGTGATAATACAAAATATAAATTTGAAATCAATCCATTCATGTTCATATCTGAACTATTACCTAGCTTCTCGATTACTCTCCACTACCGGTTCATACATGCCGGAATAAGCCCGTCCTAAAGTACGGTTGCCGAGCAGAGACAATTTCGTACAATGACCTTTCAGTCTACTGGCAGTTGTGTTATACAATTTAATTGATAGTAAAATTTTATGTTTTTAATTACATTATGGTTATAACATTATTCACAATGTTATGTGGAGCTCGGGCTTGTGATCAACTAGCCCGATGTAAAAAGGCTTTTGGTATACCTATTTGCTGATAATTAAGACATTAAATACTCACTTTACTGAGTGAATAATTTCAAATTCTCCAAATGAAATTAAAATCTGATTAATAAGTAATATTTATAATATTTTAGAGAATTCTAACTCGCAACTTTTATCGAACACGTGCACGCTAGCAATCTGTTAACGTTAACACCGTACTATGTTCAAAAGGTTTAGAATCTCAATAGGCGGTGCTATACCCGTGTGAGCGTGACAGCAACATAATTGCGCAGGAGCGACAAGGATGCGTAATGTAGTGTCATTGTACGAAATTATCTGAGTTCGGCGACCGCACTTTACGCGAGTCCGATTTTTTGAAGCGCGGAAAGTAGCACGCGTGGTAGCGCGAATGTAAATGAAACGATCTGAAACCGCTCTAATGGAGACCTCAAATTTCATGTGATAGTAATGAGAATCTAAATAATGCCAATAAAATTGGGAACTTACAGTCAGGTTTCGCATCTTTTTAGATATCTCTAAGAGTTCTTCCGTAGCTCTTGTGTTTGTCTTGATTGCATCCTCAATACTCAGGTTAAATGAAATACTTGCAGCTGAATGAAACACTATGGATACCTGAAATAGGATATCATTTATTTCCTTTCCTTCAATTTTCATGCGGTCAGATTGTGAAAATCACTGGAATTCTCCATTCGCTATTCGTAAACGTTGCCCCAGTTTACGACACGAGTAAAATCGCACTATTTTCCCTATAGCGAAATTCAATAATTATGCATTTATTCTACTATAATTTTTATAGGTACTAGCTATTTATATGTTTTATTTCCTTCTCTTCTCTTCTCCTTCTCCTATCTCTCTCTTCTTCTTCTCCTCATATTTTTATATTTATGTTTATTTATTATTATAATTATACTTTATTATGTTGGTACACACTTGGCTACTATTCAAAATATCTCCCTCATATGTGTGGCTGCTGGAAGAAATTTTTTATATGGCATTTGTTTTGTCTTTCTATTTTGTTCTTATGTAATTTCCTTTGTGTGTAGGTACCTAAATTGTTAAATATATAATTCAATTAAAAGTTGTAAATGCACGAAAGAAACATTTGAAAACAACTGCCTATACCAATGCCTATGACTGTCTGACAGTTTGACAAATTAAAATCTCGTTAGTTTCAAGGAATTTTGTTTATCAGCTGATAATGGAATTCACACTTGCCAATATGAGGATGGTCTTGACAATTTTATGTGCAGCCTCAGTCTTGTTTTTTTCTAAAATAAAATCTAACTTTGACCTTCAATAACTTGATAACTATTAATTTCCCAAGTATAGTATAGAAGAAAAAAATGGTCCTAAAGATGAGCGGAATACGTAGGCGGAATACTCGACTTTGTCATAGGTATTTTTACATCCGTTATACAGACTGATTTTTTTTTACATTTTCCATTAGTTTCCCGTATATCATTAGCTCCCAGAAATCGATCTTTATTAACAATACTTTCGAATGGTGTAATTATACAGCCTGTGTTTTTTTTTTCAAAATCATTGGTTTCGATTCCTGGCCCTAGCCATAATCCTGATTATTGATTTTTGAAAAATCCAATGAGGCAGTTTTTGTTTTCTTCAAAATCGGCCTCGCAACTCCTTTGAAAATTTTTTGATATTTCTTATAGTTTAGGATTTGACCCTGAAGGCCCACTTGAGAAATTCATATTAAATTTCATTATTTAATACCGATTTTTGGTAAGTGTTGATGTAGGTACCTGTACAACTTTGGCGACGGATTCATATTTCTATTATAATAGCCATATGATGACGGCAAAGTAGAAAAGCCATGTGATTCCGGCAGAGTAGAATAGCATCATCCCATATCCTCCATTGGGTCTCGTAGAAATTTTTATTAATTTTTTTATTTATTATCATTTAAACATCAATAAAAAGCTATATACTATACTAGTGCCACATAAACCAATTTAGGTTTTCCCGGGCACTTGAATTTACCTTTGCTATGCTTCTCTTATAATTATTCAACATAACATACAAAATAAAACTAATAACAAAATAAAACCAATAAAAACTTTTGTTTGCGTGACTAATATTGTTCGCCTATAATTTTATTCGTCCTACCCGAATAACGAATTACAAATAAAGACTGTGAGTTCACACGGGGAGAATTATTAAGACATATTTCCGGTCGTCCTATATTTGTTTTCAGTATATTTCTTATGTTTGTTATTTTAATATAAGTGCATATATATATATATATATATTAGATATTATATAATATATACTTTCAGATACTTTATTTCAAAATAAATATTATTCATATTATTTCATAATGGATCAGCAGAGGGGTATTGATCACCTTATACTCCGTCCGCGAAGCCGAATTGCCTAAACCTCCTTCGATAGCAGGGATAGGCCTTGTACCCCATCAGTGGGTCGAATTATAAAGGCTGTTGTGATGATGATGACACAAGAATGCTGTTAACATTACGTAATAACATAATTTTATTTCGTACTCACACTGGGTTTGATAGTTAGCCTATCGATAATCGAAGGCTATACATGAAGCCGTAAAGGCTATCATGCATGGCAATTTGAAAATCAACATAATTGATAATAGCGAAAACTTCTTTTAGGCTTACAAATTTTTTTAAATTAAAATTAACCGTTAAATTTTTAAACGTTTTTATGAATAAATTAAATATGTTATACTTCATAAAAACGTTAATCTGTATGTATACGAATAGCGTGATTATTAGAGATTAATCACGCATTTTGCACTGCAGATAAGTGTAGGCAGTTTTAGCAAGTTCAAATCAGTAATATCATTAAATCGGTGAGAATATTGGCAATAACGATAATATCATAAAGTTTTTATCGATTATAAATATCATTATATCCGTACTACTAAATTATAATATTGATTTTAATAACTACATAATATCAAATACTTGTCGTAAGTTTTAAACTCTACGTAGATACAAATTTTAATATTATACACAAAAAATATTTTTTAATAAATTGGAGGTAGTGCCCATAGATTAACTATCGTTAATGCATATAAAAGATAGGAACTGTTATTACTTATATTGTAACATTTTAACTTATTGAGGTCAGCGTCAGAAGTAGATTAACGCTTTAGTACCATGGTATACGAACGCTAGTTCTAGTACAGTAATAGTTGCTACTGTTACGTATGAATGATTATTTTGACAAAGTACAATAGTGTTTGCTGAGATGATTTTGAGTGTAACATCTGTCCTGGTCGTTGGATTTAGTTGGTCTGTTTACTAGAGGATTGTTAATTTTTGGGTTTGGTGCCTTTTCTGCAAGCGAGAGGCTGGCAACCTGTCACTATTTTGGGTTACTGTATGGCCCATACTGCCAGATGTGGCTTTGTGTGTAACTGAATGTTACCCGAAGCTTTGCTCGATCCCTCTTGGGGATTGTGAGTGCGATTGTATGATTGTAGGTACTAAAGTGTTTTACTAGATGGTAGACGCATATGTAGGGTCGTCTGGGTAGGTACCACCGCCTTTCTTATTTCTGCCGTGAAGCAGTTCGCTGTGTTTCGGATTGAAGGGAAAGGTAGCCAGTGTAATTACTGGGCATGGAAGGCATGTCATCTTAGTCCCCAGGATTGCAACGCACTTGCAGTGTTATCTGATTTACCCTTAATGTTGCAAGTATCTATAGAAGACGGTAACCACTTAACACCAGGTAGGAAGTAAGCTTGTTTGCCATTTCGTAGTATAAAAAATGTGTGTGTTAATATACTTAATTCTGACGCTGACTGTACTATTCATACTATGTTTATGGCGGTAGACTTTTGTCAAGATGGTGATAGCTGTCAACCTTAAATCATGTCCTTTCACCAACCAAACCTAACAGGTGTTTGTACTCGTATGGGGATCGAACCTGGAACCACTAGATCTTATTAAGGTGGTTAAAGGACTTGTCTTGCCCCAGTAGAATAGAATAATATGTACCAAACAACGTGATTAGCCGTGTGATGCCGGCAGAGTAGAATAGCACCACCCCATACCCTCCAATGGGTGTCGTAGTAGGCGACTAATGGAGCAGCAAAGGGGTATTGATCACCTTTTACGTCGTTCACCAATCAGCAGTGGGCAAGCGTGGTGAACGTGCTTCTTCAGCGATCCCAACTATTATTTTACGTAATTTTTCATTTCTTCATTTTATTTTCGCGCGCGCGTAACTTTTTTATTATTGTTCTTTTTTCTTGCGACGCGCGGCGCGCGAAGGGATCATCGCGTTAGAGCCAGAAAACCCAACATGAACCCCCCACCGGAAATCGCCCACGATTCTCCAGTTACCAACCCAGGTATGGGTGAAAATATGTATGTATTTATTGATAAGAGTGAGAGTGAGTGAGTATTTTTGATTTACCTATACCTCAGTCGATGACAAGAAGAGGCCCGTAGTGTAAGTTTTTTCGTTGTTGATTATCACAATCACGAATTAATATTCGTGATTGTGATAATCAACAATCACGTTGTTGTGATAATCAACAATCACGTTGTTTTATCATTGACAGCCTTTATGATTCGACCTACTGATGGAACACTAGTACCCGTAGTGTAATTTTTTACCTCATCTTGCAGGAGTGCAGTATCAGCTTGGCTGAGTCCAATATTTTTTTCAGTAATGTCACCAGCAATAGGCTTCACTTTCTTAGCAAAGTCCGGATTACGTTTCTTTAATCTTTGGAATGCCTGAAATGAAAACGTTAATATTTTATAGAAGTTTTTACTATCGCACGTGGCTCATAATTAAAAAACTATAAAAAATTATAGATAAGAAGTATACCTCAGAACTTAAACACTTTGTTAGTCGTTCTTCCATAGTTTGTCCATGTTTCGATTTTATTAGTATATAAACATTTTTGATGCCTTCACAAGTGTATAACAGTTTTTCTAATAACACCTAGAACACAATTTACATAATGTAGTAGTAAAACAGTTGATAGTTATAGCCATTTTAATACTTAATATTTTTAACTACCGGCTATAAGTACTCATTTGGATTCTGCTATTGATTTTATGGATATATTTTTTAATATAATATTTTTCTTTTTGATTACGCTATTACATGGAGTGACTGGGATGGCACTGGCATCCTATTGAAATTAGACTTTCTCGTGATTCATAGTGGAAACTCATGATTCAGGAAAGGGTTCACAAACAAAAATAGATGAGAATATTTTAAATTATACAACTTTAGAGAGACGACTGACAACACACGACCTTATCTTTTTATGTAAATTATTTAACAATAAAATTGATTGTCCTAAGGCTATTGGGTAAATTGAGATTCAAAACACCGCATAAGCTACCCAGAAATCAAATCAAGCATTTGTACCACCTTTACGAACAACAGTAGTACAACGCTCTGGGGACAAACAAACTTGAACCTGATTAAGCAAGTTCGTTTGTTCCCAGAGCAGACTTCTGAATAGGTATGGCAAGACCCGGATATTCATACTATAACTCTATGCATTTCGTAAGCATTTGCAAGAAAACATTGCTGATGGATAGACTATTTTTAACTAGTTGATCTTTTGTAATTAAATTACAACTATAAAAAAATAAATTGATGAGATGTATATCAAAATTTGCATGATGCGTTTATCTTTTAATGTGCAATAAGCTATGATTTTGTATATTCAAACTTTATTATTATGATTTTTAAATGAGTAGTTTCTCTTGTTCTCCTACTATAATGATACCATAAATATAATTAAATATTTGTATTTTTGTTCTTACAATAACAGTCCAAATCTTTAAAATTTATGCAGGTAAGTATTAACTTTTATAATTTAAAACTTTAAAGTTGCTAAAATTGAGTAACGGAATATCTTTATCTATAGATTTCTATAGGGGAACATATTCCGTTAGTTAATTTGCATTACTTTTTTATTAACAACACAATTGTTGTTGCTGATGACATTTCCTGCGTTGTTTTCTTAAAAATTCGAAGTCCTTGTAGGATCCTCAAGCCTCTATGTCGAACGTTCCTAGGGGATTACTGGTTGACCGGGCATCTTCGCCTTTCAGGAGTGTCTCGACCTCCTAGCGTCCCTAGGGCATCCGAATCGGAGGCATTTCATTACTACTTTCTAATACATATTTTTATTTAAACATCATCGCTGAAAAATATACACCACAATCGATTTGCAAAATTATAAAGAATCGTCTTAATTTGCACGTCTCCATTTTTTCAATTGATTTGGCGCAATACAAACTTAATTAAAATTATAAACAATCTTAAATTAGAATACTAAAGAGAAAAACGTACATACCGTTCCCAAAAATCCCGTACATCCAGTTATAAATATGGATTTTCCATTGTAAAAATTTATCACAGGGGAACTGGTAGGAATATCTAAATCCTTTGCATCTTCATTATTTTTCGCCATTGTTTCTATAGATATTTATAGATTCTCTCAATAAGCTTTATTGAACTATAAATATATAAACACCATTCAATTTTTTTACTTAAATTAAAAAGTATCAAAAAAATTCACATCAATTAATCTGAGAGACCCGATTCTAATACGTACATACGTTGTACGCACAACATTCTTCAGTAACTCTAAGGACTGTTATGAATACCAAATCTTTGTTTGACATATTTTATACTATAATAAATAAACATTGCAACAAAGTGATTTGCGTACAACACTAACGTAACTATGAATAAATGTCACGTTAATTGTAATTTACAGATTCTATATCTCTAAAACAATAACGTAGGGACACTTATTATAAGAATTTATTGATTGACGCCATGACACGCAGGTCAGAGGTAGATGGAAGCAAAATTTTACAATGTTAATTCTACGCTGGTTTTATCTTCCTCGTGCACACTTGACAATGTGAATTGTCAAATCATACAAATAATCAGGTTTTATTTTTTGTCTTACTCGCGTCATTCTTTAGTTAATTTTGAGACTGCTTAATTATGTTGACCTGGCTTTTAGAACTCTAGTTAATTTGAAGCGTCTTTATAAAATATTTTATTCTTAAAATACTACATTTCCATTTTTAAGAAATGATAAATTTAACCATTTCGAAGAATTCTTAAAATATTAATCCCTACTAAAAATATTAATAAATCATTTTTGTTAATTATTTTTAGTTGTGAGGATCTACCGTCTCCCACAATCTCTTCAAAATTAAATTTTGGGTCTCCTTTAGGGTTTACTAGAATGATAAATAGAATAATTTTATTTTTGCGTTTACAAACGCGTAAATATTAATACTAGAAAAATGCACTGAAAAAAATCGACGACGACACAGCCGCCCGGATTGCGGAAGATTCGGGTTCGAGTCCCGCCTGAGGCAAGTCGATTTTTTTCAGTGCATTTTTCTAGTATGATAAATAGACTTTTTATAAATATATAACAATACAACAAATATTGACTTTGGATGACAAAAAATAAATATCCTCACGAGATCCTTATAATTTCCTCATGTACAACTGGTGACTAACTTCCTCGCTATACTATTTTTATTATTAGTATAGTATCTAAACATATTAGTATAGACTAGTGGTGACCTGCGGCTTCGCTCGCGTTAATGTCGATTATGGCACCAAAAAGCTATCTCCATACCTTCCATCAAAATCGATTCAGTGATTTTGGCGTAACAAACCAACCCACTATCGCATTTATGTTATTAGTTAAGACATTTAGAATTTCTCTGAAATAAACGTTTTTTTTTTATTATTTTAAAATTTAACTGTAACCCGGCTGAAACGTCAGGCTTTTAAAGGGTAATTTAATTGCGCTAATTCCCGTTCTTAATCATGTCTAGGATAAAAAAGCTGATGATATTCAAACCGCTGAACAGATATTCTTAGATCATAGCTAAGAACACCCCTATACCTCTCTAACAAAAATCTACATCAAAATGGGATGACCCGTTTAGGAATTACGATGCAACAGAGACAAAGATACACTCATCAAACTTATTAATCCCATTTTTATGCGTCGGGGGTTAAAAACGGGTAATATAAACTGAGTAATAGAATTTTATTTTGTATTAGCTTTTTCCCCACAACTCAGTGATGGATTATATGCTCGTTTGCCACATAACAATAAAAAATGTATACTAGTTAAGGCTTCTCGCCGATATAAAATAGTTACTATACGATAAGAATGTCGTAATTACGTAAAAAAGCGACATATTTCAATGTTAATGGTAATATCGTGATTGAATCTGAAACTATCAAAGATATGGAATGTTAACTGACAGTATATGAGGTGGCAATATTGTAAAAATTACTTGTACTAAGGACAACCTCCGGTGTAGTTCCTGAATTTTACCTTAGAAGCCTTAGAACATATGATCTGAGGTGCAAGCAGTACACATAATACCGAATTTAGTTTTCTTCCGGGGAAATCACGTAAAAAGTACATAACAGCGTATAATTTATTCAATGCATGGAGACATTCTAAAGGCGCGAAAACGTTTTCGGAGACTGTAGGTAATGCTATTAAACTTCATTGAACTATCCGAAACAAGGAAATCAAGCACACTTTGGAGCATTTACTCCAGATTTACTCGATGCTAAAAGCCACGATAGTTGAATAATATTTTCCGTAGTAATTTTGAATTGTCTCTGGCAAACTTTAAGTCGGAATTTCTGAATTTCGCTCAGTGGCCATGTTTGCGCTCCGTAGGTTAGAATGGGCAGTATGCATGTGTTGACAAGTTTTCGTTTGAGTGAAATAGGAAGGTTTCCCTTCATATACGCCTTCATGGACCAGAAGCTCCTCCAGGCATTATCGATGCGACGACGTCTGATTTCTTTGTCCTGTCTTTGGTCCAAGTATACGTACTCGTCGACATATTCCATTGCCTGCCCATCCGCCATTATACTACTTTTAGCAGCATTGCTCATGACTTTGGTTTTAGATATATTCATCGTGAGCCCAAACTCAAGGCTTGCTATTCTCAACTGTTCGAGCATTGTTTCTAACTTATTGTAGGTGTTGGCGAACAGGACGATGTCATCCGCGAAACGAAGGTTTCGTAGCAAGTGCGCGGTCGGTACTTGGATGGTTGATGCAAATTTTTTCAACTCGATTTTGCCTCCGTGCTTCGGAAGGCACGTTGAGCTGCTGGTCCCAGGTGCTGTCGAAAGACTCTAGTCGTTCTTTAGAAGGCAGGTGGCTGGCCGAAGAATCTGATGCCAAGCCCTATGAGCAGTATTGTCGATACCAAGACATACTGGACCGACCCCAAAATAAATTTGGTGTTGAAATTCGTCTTAGGTGTTGAAATATAGTGTTAGAATAGTTAATTGTTCAACAAGTGAGCAAATCTATTTTTTGCTGCGAGTGGCGATATTAAATCACGAACCAGTGAAGTAGTCTAGATTACTGAGCGTAGTGAGTGATTTAAAGGCACGAGACTAAAAAAAATTGCTCTCGTGTGAAACATACAAATTTTCACCTCTAGCAGGAAAATTATTAAAGTTGAAAAAAACAAGACAATACTTCAATACGTGTTTATTATCTTAAAAATAATTATTGAAATTTAAAAGTTAGATTACTAGTTAAAATAATTTAGATTTTATGTTATAGTCTTGTTCAGAGCTCACAGCAAAAAGCCCTTTTCTTTCGAGATTTTACGAAGTAAAAGAGGTCTTTTGGTGCTAGAGAGGTGAAAAATAATTTTTTGCTTTCTTAGAATACCAAACCATATTCTGAGAAAGTTGGATAAAAAACAAGATTAAGCTCATCAAAGAAATCTAAAGGTCCTTCTTGCCGTACAATTTACGACGGATTTATAAGGTAACAGCATTTTCAATGAATGGCATTATTATTCAATTAATTTTTTTATTGATGGCAAGGGATGTCGACATTTGAAAATTCGAACTGAATACATTTCAAATTATTGAAACCATCGAAGTAGTAAAGTAGGACGATACGTAGTACGATTTCAAGGATTGAATCTGCACAAAAGAACAAATTAAACTAAGCAGTATATTAAGCAGTGTAGGTATATCGAGACCTAACTTTAAAAATATAATTTGTAGAATACATTTACTTATATCTACCTGATAGGTTTCTGAACTTAATTAGTATCTGAATTGATAACCTACATTATAGCTTATTATAAACTATGTTTCGATCGCATAGCGATAATACTAGATCGCTCGCATAGCGATAAGACCACCCATTGTACATTTTTTTTTGTTCTTGTGTTTTTATGATACTTTTAAATTATGTCTGGTGTACAATAAAGAGTATTCTATCTATCTATCTATCTATGTTTTTAGAAAAAACAATCTATTCAATATCTCTGAAGTTTCTTTAAAGCTTTACCAAGGAAGGAAAGAACTATTTTCAAGGCGAGAGCGTTCCATGGTAGTTATCCGAAAATAGGGTTGCTCCCGCGGTGGACACTCTACTACGCTATATGTAATCATTTAAAAAAATTGCCGTGCGTGTTTGGAAGATTATTAATAATTTCCGTAAGGATAGGATTATCTCTCTCACTTGGGTAAAACTTTTTTCATTTTTATATGTGAGGATGATCAAATGCATATACGTACGTTTCCTATATAAAAATGTCTGTATTCCTTTATTGGAGACTCCAAACTTAATACCAGTGAAACTAAAATTCAAGAACATTCAAAAGTAGAACAATAACTTAAAGATATAATGAATAATGAACAACAAACTTTTATGCGTCATACCAATTTTACGTGACATGACATTAATTTGCTTAAAACCTAGTTTAAAGAATTGTCGGAAGAATTGCGTTGCAAGGTTAAGGGTCTCAAGTCCTAAGTCCTATGTAATTGACAAACAGTTTTGGAATTACGTTACTTATTTAAAATCCAAATATGAATGATGATTTTGCCGTAATTAACAGCAGAGATAAATTTTATGGATACACTGAAACTTGTTAGATTATATTATTTATGAGCTTAATTTCCCTACCTCTGGGTCTAGTGTGACATTTTTATCGCCCTTTGTATTCTGACTCCACTTTTGCTTATCATCAGGCGGAATACAGCTTTTGTAATAGAGATGGGCGCCATTGCCTACGTTTCATTACTAAGTTTACTCAAGCGAGTCAAATGTAATGAAATTGAAAATACTGTCACCTATCTAATTGCATTTCTGAAACGAACCTGCTACAAAAAAAGAAATAGCGATCAAGGACTAATATAAATTGACAGTGAGATTTTGTTCCAAACATTAAAATCATGCCAATGAGAAGAATATGCCAATATCAACAAAAAGATGATTGAATTCTCTTTACAGTAATTTTTATCACACTGCCGTAAAAACCTGCTTCTGTGCATTGCCGTTGCGTTTCGGAATCCGTTTTGAATGTAATTACATTATACGTGTTTTGTGGTGTTGTGTTTCTGTTCGTGAGTAAGGTCGCCAAAGAAGTTCCACGGATTAGGAGAGGGGACTAGGGTTGGCAAAGCGTCGGTAGGCTACAGTAGCTGTTTACCACTAGGCAGGCTGTATGCTTGTCTACCAACCACTTACACACCACCTTAATATGATAAATATTTGTAATACTAGTAAAATCTAGCATTACAAATATTTACGCGTTTGTAAACGCAATAATTATTCCATAATGTAAGGTAGTTTCATCTTAACTGGCCATTAAATATTTGCAAAAATATTTCGTTCGAATCTTAAAAGTGCAAATTTCAAAGATTTGATGAAACAATGTTTACCATAAAAACTTAAGCACCAACCATTGACAAAGAAGAATGCCCAAACCTGCCCACAATACGTGCCAGCGAAAAGCAGTGCCTCGGTGGCGTAGTGGTTAACGCAGCCGCTTGCGGAAGATGCTGGTATCGATTCCCGCCTGAGACAGGTCGATTTTTTTCAGTATATTTTTTCTAGTAATAAAAAATATAATTAGGTTTTACATTTTTAATTACCACCGTTATCAAGACACCTATCCCATTTTTTCTCTACTATCTCCTGACTACAATAAGGGATTAAGTAACAAACATATAAAGTTTCTCTTTACTCATGGTTCGTTGACCAGGTAAGAGGCATTAAAGACATGAAGCCAGGTTAAGGAGTAACTTATCCGATTGGATTAGCTTCGACGGCTCTGTTCCTATAAAACGATAGATAACCCATGATGGGTTATGTAGATGTAATTCCTCAAGGGTGCTTTACTAACAGTTTTTATTTTACAATGTTTTTCTTCAGTCCTTTCCAGTGCTTACCCCAGCACTGGAAAGAGCTGAAGAAACATTTTATTTTACAAATGAGCGGCGGATTTCAGATAATATTGATTACGCTCAAATGTCTGAATATAATTCTGTATCTACTTAAAAACAAAATTGAAGCGTCTGTCTTGATTTCGAAATAAATACTTTTTAGTAACGAACGTCATATGCAATCAAATAATATGATTATTCGCGTGTTACCAAAAACCTAAAATCACATATTTTAATTTTTTGCCTGTCTGTCTGTCTGTTTGTTTGGCCGGGCTAATCTCGGGAACTACTGAACTGATTCGAATGAAATTCTTAGACAAAAGGATAGGTTTCTTCTTGATAAGTAGTTCTCATTTTTACTTTCTCGTATACGTAGTATATAGAGGAAGTTTTGTAATCGTCAAATAATTCGACCTCGAGATTTTGACTTCTCTGAGTCCATTTTTTTTTAATTATGTCGATAACTCGATTATGCTTTTACTTATTGTAACCAAATTTATCATGCATGTATGACATCAAAATATAAGGTTTCAATCAATTTTTGAGTCGTTTCCGGTATTCGAGAAAGTCAAGGGGAGACCACTCCCGATTTTTTTTTAAATAGCCACAGCAACGTGTGGCTGGTTAGATAGTTTATTTTATATAAATAATTTCATTAATAAAATAAAATAAACTTTTTTTTCCAGCACTGACTAGTTTTGACTTCTATGTTACACAACATTATAAAATATTAATAGAACAAAGACTAAGATTTTAGTTAGTAGTTACTTTGGTTTTGTTTATTTTGATGACTTCTGAAAACAGACCTGTGCTATTATCCGGAACTCCTTCAAAATCATCATCAGTAAGATAGAGCGAGAGAGATAGGAGAGAGAGATTTACTTCTTATCTTATTGTTTTCTTATTAGATCAAACGAGCATAAACATTGGTATTAGTATTCCGTAAAAACAAATTATTACTATGTTGCATTTATCAATGCGTTATCTTATTAAATTTAGCATCATATAAGATAAGATAAAATTAGCATCAATGTATTGACGAAAAATAATTTAGCATTAAGTGATAAGCTTATGATAGAAAATGTCTATGATAAGGAAAGATCTACTTATTAAATTAATAAAATCTATAGTAACGCCACAGTTAATAACACTATAGTAGTAGTAACACGTAGTACGAGGTCGTTATAATCTAAAAACCTGAACTAGCTTGTATATGATCGCGACAATCAATCCTTACAGCTCTAATATACCTAGATAATAGATGGATCGTATTTAACAGTTCAGCAGTTTAACCTAACAACCTATGCAAACACTACGTGGGTGACAAAAAAATCATAAATAAGCGACTAACAAATGTTTAGTCACCCATTTAGTATTTTTGTTTGCCCGTTCTGGATTTTTTAGTTGTTCGGTTTATTATTTCCCTTTTTATTACTTTCTCGTACGTAGTATAAGGAAGTCTTGTAATCGTAAAAAAATCGACCTTGAGATTTTGACGGATTTACACGTTTTCTACCTCCCTGAGTCCAAAAATTTTTTTTTTTAAATTATGTCTGTGCGTTAGCACGATAACTCGAGCATGCTTTAACTTATTGCAACCAAATTTAACATACGTGTATGACATCAAAATATAAGGTTCCTATCAAATTTTGAGCCGTCGATCACGAAAGTTAAGCAACCAAGTGCGCGGTCGGTACTCGGATGGGTGACCAAAATTTCATGTGCATGTATGACATCAAAATATAAGGTTTCTATCAAGCTTTGAGTCGTTTCCAGTATACGAGAAAGTCAAGGGGAGACCACTCCCGATTTTTTAGGATCATAATTAATTAGAGTAAAAAGGTTTGTTTCGAATTTCCCATTTCAGTAGCTGTCCACACGATATTTTTTCAGTGTAATTTCCCGTGTACAACAAAAACCATTGTTTATTCAGGTTTATATATGTCATGGCCCGATCGTTTAATTGGCCAGATCATAAAATGCTTGTGCATATCGTCTACCTACCGATCACACAGTAACGTAGATTAGACTCTCCCACAAACTGTGCACTTCGCTTGGTCATAAAAAAATAACCTTGAACCTACTGATCGATCACTCCTCACTACTAACATTTTTAGATAATAGGCTACTCGAATAGTGAATGAGATTTGTATGGCCTTTGTGGCAAGCGGACGCTTCCCCTCTGCCAAAGTACAGGAACAAATATTAATACTAGAAAAATGCACTGAAAAAAATCGACTTGCCTCAGGCGGGACTCGAACCCGCATCTTCCACAATCCGGCGGGTGGAAGATGCGGGTTCGAGTCCCGCCTGAGGCAAGTCGATTTTTTTCAGTGCATTTTTCTAGTATTAATATTTACGCGTTTGTAAACGCAAAAATAAAATTATTCCATTACATGAACAAAGTTCATGTCAGTTTATAAAAACTAGTTCGCCGCGACGACCGACCGCCATTTTGAATTCGTATCTGTCGCTAAGCGGACGTCGTAAAATTTATTGGTTGCGGAGTGTTTTCTTGTAAACGACGACCAGAAACATTAAAATTATCCTAAAATGGAGTTGCTTATCACACGAAAATATTTTTCTATTCAAATAAACTACTGTTTCACATAACAATACAATTTTTCATCTACAAGTTTTGCGACAGAAACAACGATATAACAACGTGAGGCGATATGGTGGTACGCGGGTTAGCCGAGCCCGCGAGTGTGCGCTCATAATAGCGATTACAATTTTTGCAACAGTGTGCACGAGTGAGTAAATGTGTGCTATGCGTGTTTGCCTCACCCCCCGCGAAAAACGTGAGAATGTTTTCAGTACTAAATCTGCGCTATGCCACGTCCCGTGTTAAATGGTCTAAGGATTTGGCCAATTATACGGGCCACGACATTACCTACATAATTTTTATTTTAATCATGAATCGTGAATTATTACTCAGTGGAAGGAACCAACAAGCCCTGCCTGGATATTGTAAAAACGGACATGGAGCAAACCATCTGATGCAAGAGCTAAGGCAATTAAGATCTTGGCAGAAAAAAAATCATACTTTAATAACTATGACTTTTAATCTACTCATTTCAATGATTGGCAAGTAAAATCAAATATGTAAGTTGGTACATATATACTTAAAAAAATAAAAATACAGTAGTTAATATAATATAATAATATTATGTATAATATTAGTATTAGTAGAATAGAATAGCATCACCTCATATCCTCCAACGGGTGTGGTAAAAGACGACTAATGGAACAGCAAAGGGGTATTGATCACCTTATACTTCGTCCACCAATCCGCATTGGGCAAGCGTGGTGGAATACAGCCTATACCATACCTCCTTTGATGACAAGGAGAGGCCTTGTGTCGCAGCAGTTTTAATTACAAAGGCTGTTATGATGATGATAAATCTAATATAAAAATAAAAAGTATTTGTCACTCCTCCGAAATGCCTGGACTGATTTTATGTTTTTTTTTTGTGTAGGTATATTAGATAGGTTAGAGAATAGGAGGTAAAGTAGAGATATTTCATACGCTTAAAGAAAATCATATATTTATATGGAAGAACAACGTTTGCCGGGTCAGCTAGTAGTCATATAGAAAATATTCTTATCAACGCTCCATTGATAGTCACCGAATACAAAAAAGGCCTATTATAGATAACGATGAAAAACCAATTAAATTTATCAAACATAATCTATAAATTGTTAATTATTTAAAGATATTGTCCTTATCTTAATAACATTAACTATGTTAGATTACATTAATTAATCAATATTTAAATTTACCGTTCCATTCATTTTGATATTGGTTTTGTCTATATGTTTGCGAATTCTAGTAAGTATTCTTCTTGTATTTCTTCAATCCTGAAGGTTGGCCGTCAGCTTCTTGTCTTCTTCTCTGTCAGTCGCAAGCCGAAACAATTGTTCAACGGAGTCAATGCCAGTCCACTCCCTAATGGTTTGCAGCCACGATTTTCCTCGTCTCCCAGCGCATCTCATTCCCTCCACCGTCCACCGTGCTCAACATTATCAACTGAAGCAACCTATATCTGTCCTGAGCACGTGGCTGAGATATTAGACTTTGCATTATTTGATGGTTTGCATCATTATTAGTCTATAGAGACATAAAATATATGATGGCCGATGAGTGATGGAAGTAAAATAACTCCTCATAATATTCTCCATGGGATATAATTCAGATCAAATAAAGGGGTGTAGACGGAGCTTAGTGAAAAACGCATAAGGCCTGTAAAACAAAACTACGTCTCGCCCGTAGCCCGTGTAATTCATAGTTACACGCACACACGTGTAACGAAACTACGCCTTGCCTTATACACAGAAACATCGGGTGAAGTACTAGTGCTCCGTCTTCACTTTTTATTAGCTCTGAGGGTATAGAGTATTAACGATACACCGCGAATATTAATAACGCAACATGTCGCGACGAAATTGTCGACATTGCACGTCTACCGAACCCATAATCGCCAGGCCGCTTTGGAACGTTGTATTGACGTCGGCGGTGGTTGGCTCTTCAGTTTCTTCCTGTGACCACTGGCCTGGCCCATGTGGGTCGGTATTAAAGACGCTTTGAAAATCTCATACTGCGCAATCTTAAGAGGATAGTAACGGGGAGCGCCGTCTGCATACAAAATAACACAAAGGGAGAAAACGTTTTCCGACGCCTATTTCTTTTCCGATATTTATGGTGCATTAGAATGTTTTTAATAAAAAGAAAAGCCTTATGTCTATACGTGTCCCTTTTTTTCTAAATTCGACATAGGTACATAATTATCCATCAAACGTGCGCGTGCTCATACAGTGGTCGCGCGTAACCTAAAAGACGTATGAGATATTTCAGTGATTTATAAGACAAATTCATTAATAATATTTTTTTAACATATACATTATCATTATGTTAGAATACAATCTATGAAAAAAATGAAAACAAATATATATTATCAAAACAAATCAAATTTTATTTGGTACCGAAGGTAATTAGGAAACAAAGTCCTCTTCAAACATCTAACATAAAGTATACGCCCCGTGACTGAAAAAAATGCCGTTTATACGCACGGGAGGGTTGGTAATGATTCTATTTCATGCACATTGAAATGGGAAATGCATTCAACAAGAAATAATGTCGATTCGACATCGCGTTTGAAGGTTAAAGTAATTATAAAAAAAAAGATATGTTAAAAAAGAAAACGTAGAGACATAGTTTCTTAATATGATAAAAACATTCTAAAATATCATAAAGATAGGATAAGAATTAGGGGTAGGAAAATTTTTTCTCCATTTGTGTTATTTTGTATGAAGACGGTGCTCGGCGTCACTATCCTCTAAGGCAATTTGCAGACGGCGGGGCGGGGCAGTCTTTTCGACCGCGAAGCAATAAATACCGCGTCTGACCGTCGATGCCCGCGGCTACCCGCAGCCACAGATATGCAGCGCCGCGAGTGCCCGCCAGGCACTTGCAGCGGGGTCTTTTTGCCCTCTATGTGCGTTGGTATTATAGGATTCCTTTGCACTATCGTTCACAGAGAAATTGACCAGCCTGGCCCGCCTCGCCGTCTGCAACACGCCAAGATTGCGCTGTCCGATAGGCCCCACGCGAGAAGTCTCGGCGAGACTTTTCGCAGAGACTTGACCTGAGAAACAAGATGGTGTCTACACTCACGTGAACTTCTCACTTGCGTTCTCGATCGTTATGTGAAATGGACGGCTTTGACAGTGCAGCAGCTTTGGTATTGTGTGCATTAGAATACTACAATCTTATGAATGCTAGAATCGAAAATAATATTATGAAAAAGGAAGGCTCAGGCGATGGTGGCTGACACAAATTCATCGAAATAGAACAAGGTTTGTGAATCTTATTTCAAACCACTCTCCACGTCGCACTGAAACCGAATGAGAATGTGATACGCTTTTCTTTTCTCGCTCGAGGAACCCTTTGAAGCGGGCCAAAAAACAGAGAACAGGCGAGCACGAGAACGAGAATCGGGGGTTCTCGGCGTGAGTCTGAAGGGCGCATGAGATTTTCAAAGCTTCGTTTTATGGGTCAGGTGAGTGGTGACAGGAAAACACGGAAGAGCCAACAACCACGCTGACGTTAATTCAACGTTCCAAAGCGGCCTGGCGACTGTAGACTCGGTAGCATCATTCCACGTCATCGAAAAGTATTAACGATAACAACTAGTAAAACTACGACTCAGTTATTTTTCTTGATAAGATTCTTTACACGTGAATTAAGTCACATAGTCACTCGTAAACATTACCTAGTCGTGCCATTCTGTTCCTCATATAAACATGTCTAAGTGTAAAGCAATAAAATTAAGTGAAATTTAATAAACATGTATTTTCAACGTTTCAATATGTAGATTATCAGAAATGTTAAAACTAGTTAAAATAACCAGTTTTTTAGCTGGTATGGATAAAAAAGGCAACACATCCGGTATCGGCGGGGTCAAAAATTACCCCACATAAGATATACATTTTATTAAAACAAACGAAAATAATCTTCTCATTTTCTATTAAATTTAGGAAAATATAACTTATATTGAAATATTAATAAAGTTGTTTGGCACATTTTAATCAGAAATAACTGGTTTATTTTTTAAAACTATTTACATGATCTTTTTTCTAAGACTCTACTTCAGATAATATTAGTATAGAAAAATCTAACAAACAACATTACAAACCATCATCATCGTCAGCTGAGAGACGCCCACTGTGGGACATAGGCCTCCCACAAGGATCTCCAAACTGTTCCATGGTTACATTGTTTTCATAATAATGTGTATTCAATTGAACAAAAATCAGGAACTTGTTCTAGGATCACAAACAGAAAAAAAAAGACAAATTTAAATAAATCTTCTTAAAAAACAAAAATAAATGCCTGAAAATGTCTAACATAAATGCTTATATCTATAAAATATCCTTCAAAACTGATTAGTACCGCTGCTTCCCCAAAAAGCTATTGTTTTCATTTTCACATGCATCATGATCGCTTTCCGATCAGATTCTTGATTTTTATCTTCCAAATAGTAGCATAGTTTCTCGCCAAAACGGCCATTATTTACAAAAAATATAATAGAACTTGGAAAATAACTCTTACTAGAAAATACACACCTCTGGTGTGGAGTCATTTTTGACCCCAGCATTGTGGCTTAAGCCTCCGTTTTAGTAATAGCAGAGTAACGAAAGTGCATCATTTGTCATCTAACGCCACGCGAGTAAGTGTATCTGCTTAAACTTTATAGTTTTTTTTCCCATAACTTTGTAGTTATGGAAAAAATATCAGCCGCTGTAGTCAATTTTTACCCCGATACCAGTTAAGGGTTGCTTTGACACATTTCTCCAAATGTCGTGACCATTCATCTATGGTCGCACGTACCACATCCAATGGTCTCAGGGCGGCTGTCTTCACTAAGTCTGCTTTTAGTAACTGGATATTTCCAATGTTTCGATGAGGTTTAGAGCAGGCCTTCTCCTCAAAATATTACATAGGCGATAATCCAAAGGATTAAGATCTAGACTTGCAACTTCCAATCTTCAGAGCGATGAAATTTGTTAAGTTAACCTCGTCTAACCAGCGGAAGCCATTCGTCGTACCGGTACCGTGCAGCTCTATTGAATCCGGCAGCATCGTGGTAGGTAGGTACCAGGCGCTAGCTTCGACAGACAGTGACACGACCTCAGAAATCTAAGCCCAGCGCCTCTGAAAACAGCCCTACCGTGGTCTGACGTCAGACGTACAAAGCACCAGGATATTAATATTTAAGATATCTCTTATGCACCGAGTGAAAAACAAAATTTTATCAGTGTGTGATATATTTTATGTTTTGATCAATAACAAAAACGATTGATATTTTTAGACTCATGCGTAAGATTATGAAATAGGTATGCATAACCACAGAGGTTATAATATATGTGTTTATAATATATTTAGTGATAAAAAAGTAGATACAGACATCACATCGGGTTACCACAGATTGTTACGATTTCGTAATCAATTTTGTAATTTATATCCAAAACATAGTCAGGCTTTCAATATTCATAATTAAATTTTCGTATCAATATTACAAAAAGATAACGTAAAGATTTTACAGTCTTGCTGATGATGCAATCACGTCATAAGTTGTTTGTTCGAGGCTTTTAAGCCGTTTGTTATTAGGGTCTACCGGAAAATTTTATGATTACCTATATCAACCTTGACATGCTCCTCATCAAAAAAATTCAGTCCGACAACATAAAAACCACAATAGCGACATATTTTAAAAACTCTTTTTTAGTTATTTAATAGGTATGTAAAAAATAATGCAATCTTAAGTTATTCTATTTTATTCTTAACTAGCTACCCCGAGAGGAGCCGAGAGGCTTTTTGTTCCTCTGTGGTTTGTTCTAGATAATAAGTGTTGTTCTTTCTATGTTCCTCGCACTTTTTACGTTTTTTCACCCTTACCTTTTCAAACCTTTCCTTATCGAAAATATGAAAAAAATACTTGCATTGGTAGAGCCGTTCACGAGTTTTGTACTTACCAACAAAATTGACAATTCAGTATTATATAAATATATATTAATGGTGTTGCAGGTCGCACAAAGATTACGCATTTTGCCAATGTCAAGTGAAAATGTATCTAAAGTATATCTTCGATTTCGAAGACGGCGACCCTACAGATTCCTCCTATGTGAACCTTGATATGGCTGACAAAGCCGAACTCGGTTTCAAATATACTGCGGCACTCGTGACAGAAAATCTCGCCCTTGCATTTACGTGTAGCTGATGTAAGAAAGCTTCGGCCTATCTTTGCGCAACTGACATTTTGTATTTCAATCCATGAGGCGGCTTTCCTCAAAAGTAATCTTCTCTTCTGGCTCCAAGAAGCTGTTTTCCCAATGGGCTTGTTTAGTGGGCTGAACCTAGAGTAGGGGACTGTATTTATCTACGAAAATGTAGATTACTTATGGGATATCTTCCGTAAATATAAAGTCTACTTTGATACAATAGACCTTCAATCTTTATTGCCTTGTCAGAGTCTATTTAGTCGCCTGCGATCTTTTAGCTGCATTTCAATCTCTGCCGATCGTACCGGTTTCCCGGTCTATTAGATTCCAGAGGTAGGAACGAGTGAAGTGGACTTGCAACTGACATAAATAAGTTAGAGCGCAGATGGCCCAAGCTTTCCATAAAAACAATTGTACTGTAGATTGAGTAAAAAATTGAGTCTCTCAACACGGTGTTGTGAGAACAAGAACTTGGGAGGAACACCACGATAGAATAGACAAAATATAAGCTTCTTGACCATAAATAATAATACGTGAAAACTGACTGATCTTATTTTGTTCCTGTCACTTTAAGGGCGTTTTTTTTTGTTATAATGCGAGATGGCAAACATGCTTGCGGCCCACCTGGTGTTAAGTGGTTACCTATAGACACTTGCAATATTAAGGGCAAATCACTTTACATTGCAAGTGCGTTGCCATCCTGGGGACTAAGATGATATACCTTCCATGCCCAGTAATTACACTGGCTACCTTTCCCTTCAATCTGAAACACAGCGAACTGCTTCACGGCAGAAATAAGAAATTTCTATGTCAACACAATCCTTGTTATTACAATCATTTGATTATCGTGTAAATTACTTGGTTAGTCTTTACGATGATAATGGTCAACCCTCTAATTGCTTTATCGATTATACTAGCTCCAGACGTATTCCGTTTCCGAGCTCAAACTACTGTGTTACACCTGTTCAGCATTTGTCGTTAGTTAGGTAGGTATGTTGCTAATCCAAGTAAAAACCACATACTTACCTATGTACTAAACTTTTGCGACCTTTGTTGTTGAAAATTCTCTAAAATAAAATTCTTAATTTTTTTATGGAAATGGCCGATTGTTAATTTAGTTTCCTTTTCACATCATACTAGAACCTTTTTATTGGAGATTCAAGTAGTAATTATAAGTTTCTGAGAATTTCTTATCTTGCTAACGAAGGCCCTCTGGAACTTTGTAGTGATACAAATTAATTTGCCCTCTAATAGCGAGACAGATAGAATAGGTACCTATTATCGGAAAGTTATCGTTACAGGACTGGAAGTTTTGTTCAGAGACAAAGGTCACAGAATAACGATGAACTAATGTAGCTGATGATACAATGTAATGCTTACATATTTTTATCTCTAGAACACGAGTGCTTCTTGGCTTTGTGTAGATGTTACGCTCAAAGACCGAAAACGGTCACAACGCTTTGTGGTCACAGTAAAGCATTCACATCTATTATTGATAATTATCCTTTCGAATCCTGTGGCTGAGTGATGGGTAGGTTAGGGTTATTTTTTTAATGTGACCAGGCAGAGTGCAATGTTTTTGGGAGAGTAGTGTTTTATGTACCTACATGGCTGAGTGATGGGTAGGTAAGGGATATCTACGTAAACAGTTATGTTAATGGAGGCACGTTCATGGGACAAAAATGTTATACACAATCAAAAAGATGTCGGCAAAGATGACGTTATTGCTTCGTCGATAGGCCTGATGAAAGACTGTCCGTAGTTGTGGTAGATACCTACCACATCTGTTCCACTTCTTGTTTTGCGCCTTATGCTTCTGTAACAATCTGTGCCACTATGTTCCACTTCTTGTTTTACGCCTTATGCTTCTGTAACAGTCTGTGCCACTATGTTTCACTTCTTGTTTTGCGCCTTATGCTTCTGTAACAATCTGTGCCACTATGTTCCACTTCTTGTTTTGCGTCCTATGCTTCTGTAACAGTCTGTGCCACTATGTTTCACTTCTTGTTTTGCGCCTTATGCTTCTGTAACAATCTGTGCCACTATGTTCCACTTCTTGTTTTGCGTCCTATGCTTCTGTAACAGTCTGTGCCACTATGTTTCACTTCTTGTTTTGCGCCTTATGCTTCTGTAACAATCTGTACCACTATGTTCCACTTCTTGTTTTGCGACCTATGCTTCTGTAACAGTCTGTGCCACTATGTTTCACTTCTTGTTTTGCGCCTTATGCTTCTGTAACAATCTGTGCCACTATGTTCCACTTCTTGTTTTGCGTCTTATGCTTCTGTAACAGTCTGTGCCACTATGTTCCACTTCTTGTTTTGCGCCTTATGCTTCTGTAACAGTCTGTGCCACTATGTTCCAGTTCTTGTTTTTCGCCTTATGCTTCTGTACCAGACTGTGCTCATGTTTCACTTCCGTCTTTTGCGCTTTATGCTACTCATTTCTCCTCCCTAGTCTGCCTTACATTGTTCTACTCTACAGGTAAAGTTAATTTGTGATCACCGTTTGCTTTTTGTGCTAAATGAGGAGGTTAGGGCCGAACTAATAATAAGATTAAATAGAGAATTTAAAGTATTAATAGTTATTTGTTCAACAATTGAGCAAAGTTATTTTTTGCTGCGAGTGCCGATATTAAAATACGAACCAGCGAAGTAGTCTAGTCAGAAAGCAATACAAATATGGAATCGAGGTTCACTGGGAACCCTAAAGTAAAAGAACTAAAACAGGCTATAATATTTTTAACTATCTTTTGCCCGCGACTTCGACTACGTGGAATTGTTACTTCGGGCAGCATTTAAATTTTATTTTAAAAGGTTTTATATTTGTCAATGAGAAAAAAATCTCCATATTCATTTTCAGACTTGGTCACGCTATATACCGTCGAATTCTGAAAAGACCTGAAACATGTGATCACTAAATTATCCATAAGACTACTCTTGTGAAGTTTAGAATAAAATAGTCTAACTAATCTTGTATCGCCATACTTTGGACCCCTTTTTACCAACTTAGGGAGTAAATTTAGAAAAATCCTTTCTTAGTGCACCCCTTGACCTCAGAAGGAACCTAGGTGCCGAAATTGGAATCACTAGACCCAGCGGCATGGGCTATGCGTTGATATGTCAATCAGTTTCTACTTTTATATTTATCTAATCGTCGAAACACACTTAATATTATGGCTCAGCTTTAGAAAGAGGTACCTCATAGAATAGGTTCACACTTTTTATGTAGATAGACGCACTATAGGCGACACATTAAATGCAAATGCTCACTTATATAAATGTTCACTACATTTTGAGATTAAATATTTCAAAATTACATACAAGTACACTTCGAAAATATTTTATCAAATAGTTTGACAATTATTGTGGTCTTAAAATTTTATCGATAATGGTAAAGCAAATGAGGTTATTTCATTCAGTCACAACCAAGCAATAATTAGGTAGGTATAACATTGGTTTAGGTTAGATTAGACTTGCGACCTATACGCAGCAGCGTGTAGCACGCATATAGAGGTGGGCGAAGCGCCAGAAACGACTTTTTTTACATTTTACTTAAGGATTATTACATATATTTTGGGTTTTTATGATGCAAGTAGGAAACTTTTAACTCATTTTTTGTCCATTTTGCAGACGGTGGGAGGTAAAAACAGTTCTGTGTTTCTTGGTGATTTAATAGTATTTTTAATTTTCAAATTTTGATTTTTTTTAATCTATGCAATTTATATAAAAAAGTGTGGGAGGGAGTTAGCCGCCTCCCTCCCTTTTCCCCACCACCCCAGAAAAACGATAAATCTGGTACTTCTTTCTAAAGTGCATCCAACATTATAATTATGGCGACAGATTTTGATAAGATAGTGGTACCTAGCCAGGCGGCCATCTTTCCCATCTCCATCCATCCATACATCCATTCGCGGCCCATCTACCGCAGTGTCTTAAGACGAAAGTCTTTAATTCGTGTGTTTTGCCAGTGATGACCTATGGAACCAAAACGTGGCCGCTTACAATGGGCCTCATAAGAAGGCTCAAGGTCACCCAAAGGGCAATGGAGAGGGCTCCAAGTTCAACGATATAGCCCAAAGAATTGCGAACCTTAAGTGGCTGTGGGCAGGGCACATTGTGAGGAGGACTGACGGCCGCTGGGGCGGAAAGGTCCTTGAGTGGTGACCACGTACCGGGAACGTAGCGTTGGTAGGCCCTTCCCACAAGGTGGACTGACGATCTGGTAAAGGGAAGCCGCTGGATGCGGGAGCGCAGGACCGACCGGTTTGGAGATCCTTGGGGGAGGCCTATGTCCAACAGTGGGTGTCTCTCGGTTGAAATGATGATGATGAGCTAGCCAGGCGGACTTGAATAAAGCCCTGTCACCAACCAAAGAGAGTACAATTATACTCCACTGGGGTCGAATAAGGACGGACCTACGGATATAGTTCTGGTGGACAAACCACTAGACCAAAGAGGCGGTTGAAAGTGAAGAGTATAAAGATAATTATTGTGATCCAACGGTCAGTGATAAGACATAATAACGATTAGTATGCTGTCCCTAATTGATTTAGAATTCCGGGTAAAAGTCCCTGCCTTACGGTTCATCGATGAAAAAAAATTTAGGGCATAGTGAAAACAACTGCTACTTATATGTATTAATGCGTCATCCTTTAGATTGATGGTATGGTTATAATTGTTGGTAGTTTACAATTATTTGGATAATGAGAAGAGATTCGTCTTTCTCTTATATTGGTATTTATTTGACAACCACAATTTATCATATTTATATTTACATGACATACAACCTCAGACCATAAAATAATATCAAAAGACCATAAAGCTAAACAAACGGTTTCAATTAAATTGAACAGTTAGTACGCTCTGTGCTCTCCAAACCATTAAAATCGTGTTTAGATTAGAGGTAAAATTTATTAAAAAATTGTATATCAATCGTAAATTTAACACTAATATTATAACATTTGATGCAAGAATAATCTTGTTCGAAGTAAACGCGGCTGAGAAGATATTTAATTTGAGTTCCAAGAGGGCTCTAATTAATTTTCACATAGCCCTTGATGTCGTAATACCCAGTGCTAAGAGAATAATGCCATTTCACGAATAATGGTATTCCGAGAATCAGTGGTTAACTTGTGTATTTAAATTAAGCAACTTTTGCAATTTCGTCACAAAAAGCTTTAATGTTATGACGATAAGTTGAGTTTTTAGAAAAGAGCCTCACAAAGGAGTACCTAACAATATTCTTCAAACAATTGGTAAACTACTGAAAGTTATCATAGGTTTTTATTTCTGACTTATTTGTATTACCGTGAACTGTGTGGCTAGAAAACGAAAGAATGATTTGCCTTTTAATATCTTTTCACGAGGTATATTGGGTCGACAATTTTTTTATACTCCTAATTATTTTCAATAGCATACAAACTTATTCGCAGAAATACATTATTTCTAAATATGACTTAGCCTATTTTTACTTCGCCTAACTTTTGACCGCCGTATTTTAATTTACCGAAATCATGCATACCCCCTTGTGTGTCGGGCGGCCTGGAGGTCGGCTGTCCTAGAGGTCGCTGTCAAAAACGCCTGTGTGTCGGCCGACCTCCTGGAGGTCGATCCCCCCCTCCACAGTTTTCCGATGATGAAAATGATGATATTATTATTATTATTAGAAAATATAACTGTACTAATTATATTATATTCTGTTAGCTTATTTTATAATGAATTTAGTGACAAAACCTCATGTTTATAGTTTTATTACAAAAAAATTATTATTATTTTTTTACACCCGGAAAATTCGCGACGGAAAGTCCGGAAGTAACTGACACAAGCGCGAAATTTTACAAAATGGCGGCGACACAATAGGGGATACTATCAACACTTACTAAATTGTAATTCGTACAAAGTTACAAAGCGCAAGAGTATAACGCCTAATCATTATTTAAGGCAAAAATAACTTGGCAAACTTGATACACGATATTGTGTTTTTTTTCTTGATTTATCCATTTTGCGAGCAAACAATCATGCATAACATGCATATGTGTAGGTAAACAAGCCAGCATGCATGCATGTAAACAAGCAAACCATCTGACTTCCGTGACGCCTCTGGAGGTGGCGTAAGTGTCTTTTCTCAAACATGCATGGAAATATTGTCATTATTTTCGAAAAAAGAACACGCGAAGTATCGAATTTTGGAACATTACAACTACAACGCTCCAGCAATGTTGTATGAAACGGCGTGCTGGAGTTATTAAATACTCTTTGATTGGATCTCTTTTATCAATTTTGGCATACTAAAGTCTCTTTGCTTACAAATTGCGTTCACGTGGCTGTATAGCCAAACATGCGTTTGTCTTGGTGATAAATAGAAAATTGGCGGCAAAGATGACAATTCGTCTTGATTAGTTATTTAATAATATATTTATAAATTTAATAATTAAAATAAGTTCCGACTATTCAGAGAGTGAAATGGAGATTGATTTTACTCCACTAGATTTAAGCGACAATCGACCGGATTGAAAGGCAAAAACATAAAGCAATTTTTAATGAAAGCCCCAGATGTAGCGACAATGGTAAAGTATGTTTTATTTCCCTGCATTCTTTTGAGAAAAGCACTATATCCCCTATTGTGTCGCCGCCATTTTGTAAAATTTCGCGCATGTGTCAGTTACTTCCGGATTTTCCGTCGAGAATTTTCCGCGTGTAATAAATAAAAATAAAAATGTTGTAATAAAACTATAAATAATGAGGTTTTGTCACTAAAATCGTTATAAAAAAAGCTAACAGAATATAATATAATAAGTACAGTTATATTTTCAAATAATAATAATAATATCATCATTTTCATCATCGGAAAACTGTGGAGGGGGGATCGACCTCCAGGAGGTCGGCCGACACAGGCGTTTTTGACAGCGACCTCCAGGAGGTCGCGCGACACACAAGGGGATATAATAATATGCCTGGGCCGAAATGGCAATTGCCTGTCTCGTATTAGTGAAGTCCTCGCCTGCGGCTCGGCCTTCAAACTCATACTCGACCTGCAATTGCCTACTTCGCAGCCTTTGCAATAATGTACTATTAGCTGCCAGTGTCTGTAGCTTCGACTTGCTGGCTGACGTCGTAGTCAGCCTGAACCGCTGCAGTTCGCTCAGCCAAAAATTTTTATAAGTTTGTTTCACTAGATTAATTACCTAAATTCTATGATGCATTGTTCTAATGACAGCAAAAAATCTTTGTCCTTGGCAAACAATGCAAAAGACCGCGACCTGCCGATCTTACGTCGCAGATTCAAAATCCGCATTTTATAACAAAAACAGCGACAAAAAATGTTCATGTCTCTGATGTCACTTATATGCAGTAGTGTTTTAGATATGACAAACTTTTAAAATTAATACTATCAAGTTTCTGCCCAAATGAGAGTTAAGCAGTGTGTATCGAGGTACCTCAAAAATTGTGCCAGCTGGTCACTTACATAAAATCCCTTTTCTGGCATCTCACCCAATAAATCAGTGAATCAATAAAGAAAAACCGACCACCAGGACATAAAATGCGCTTAAAAATTATTATGCTATTTGTTTCATTCGTCATAAAGAGATAAATATTATAAAAATTATATTGTCATCTGATTTATAAGATTTAAATTAAGCGAAAAGATAATAGGGTGAATCCAGTGAACGTATGTTTTTTAATATGAGTTCGCTGGGGGAATCTATACATACCTACATTATAAATTATATAATCCCGCTCATAATCCTAATTAGGGTTGAGCAGAGCTTTAGGTAATTTTTTTTTTCACCTAAAGCCACATCTGGCATTATGGGTGAATCAATAAATATTGCAAATGGTAAAAAAGGCACTAAAGCTAATAAAATTTTAAGCGATCGACTACCACGGATTTTTCTATAGCTTCATGCTACCACGGCCAAAAGATCAAAATAAACTGTCTGATAACGCCATCTAGCAGTGCACAAAGATACCATCTGCTACATGAAAAGAATGCTATGGATCATTGTTGTTCACGTAGTAGTTTAATGGAAGCACGACGTATGGCGCCACTTTCTAGGAACCAGTTTGTTGAACATCATGAACCTTTATAGGCACAATCTAGGGGGGGCAAGCCGGACATTTTTCCAGAGCGGCAAAGTTGAGAATTAAGGCGCCGGACAGACAAGATTAATAAAGATTTATGAAAATAGGTTCAGTAGTTTCCGAGCGATTTTACGTTAAAAAAAATTACACTCAAAATTTTGACACTTTATTAGACGTGCGCTGCAATTTTGTCATTTGGTTGCTATGGAGATTCCAATGACAATTGCCTTAAAAATTAAGAGAAAACTAGAGTGAAACGAAGTTCAAATAAGCACCTAATCAGAGAATCCTACTAATATTATAAACGAATTAGTTTATTCGGATGGACATCTGTGTGTTTGTTAAGTACTCTTTCACGCAAAAACTGCCTACTAAATGGATTTTAATGCAATTTTACATCAGAATAACGTATAGGCTATAATTTATTATACTATTCTTGCGCAGACTGAGTCTCGGGCAGAAGTTAGTAATGAATAAATAAGTTAATAAAAATCGATATTTTTATACCGTTATCAGTATTATACTAATGCTAATCTAAATGCCCGGCGGTGACGAGGGATCTACCCGGCCTATTGAGCTTGCAGGCCACAGGTAGAGTGTAAGGTCCTAAGCTAAGGTCTAACATCCGTATTCACAAACATTACTATGAGATATATACCGGGTGGAATTTTGTAATGCCACCTGAAGGGAAAGTATTCTTAATACTGTAGACAGAAAATTTTACTCAAAGGAAACATTCCTTTATTTTTGAAAAGAAAGAAAACTGCATTCAAAATTTTTCGAAAATTCGCTTGCCACACCCGGGAATCGAACCAACTAAAATCTGTAAAAATTACACTATGTACTTTTATTGCACCGATCGTTAGGGTAATTTATAAAGACGAAATCATCATGGCTTTCCTTTCATATAATTTATCAAGTTTTATACAGAGATTTCGTGTTAATAATTGACCCTAACGATCGATGCAATAAAAGTACAGGATGTAATTTTTACAGATTTTAGTTGGTTCGACTCCCGGGTGTGGCAAACGAATTTTCGAAAACCTTTGAAAGCAGTTTTCTTTCTTTTCAAAAATAAAGGAATGTTTCCTTTGAGTAAAAATTTCTATCTACAGTATTAACAGTACTTTCCCTTCAGGTGGCATTACGAAATTCCACCCTATAACAATGACAGAGCTCTATTCAACGCAATGGCATTGAATAGAGCTCTGTCATTGGTTTAATTATTATCCAAGAGTCGAGAGGGATCTCATAGTAATGTTTGTGAATACGGATGTTAGACCTTAGCCTAGGTGTGACGTGACGTAGTAATGCGAGCGTCTAATAACCGAAAGTAAATCTTACTGTTTTCTTATCTTACTCATCTGCCAATGCTTAGATAAAAAAAAAAACTCTTAGAAATTGACAGGTGCAGTTACTGTTTCTTTTCTTTTGAATGAAGCTAAGTCAATATTTGGAAAAAACAGATTGACTCCGTGAATAAGGACAATTGCTTACTTAGGCTGTCAGTTCCAAGATAAGGGTCCTAATATATTTCGACCGGTGTTGCATTTTCGTAGTCAATTTCTGCTGACAGTTTATTTTTGCGGCAAAAATCAGTTTACTGTAAATAAACATCTTTGATATAGGTACATAGGTGGGGTTCACGTTCGGAAGCCTCCACGTGGCGGACCCTGGTAACGTGGTGGGAAAAGTTTCTCGGCGGGTGTGTGGTTTTTGACACAGAACATAGATATACTTATATCTATGTTCTGTGGTTTTTGATGTCAAGTGGCATTCGAAGTCATATGCCATCGTTGAGTTGTTTTTCCCACCACGGCTAGTTCCGGACGGTCCTTTTCAGGGCCACGACCGCGCCCGAAGTCCCCCGGGTGTTGGCACCACTCCGCAGGGACGATGCGTAAATGCATTTGACCTCCCCGACAAAAAAAAATAAGGTACTAGTACATAGGTAAGGGAAGAAATGTTTAAAATCTTTATCTATCTATACTAAACTTCTATACCTACTAATATAAAAAGAGTGTCCCCCATTTCATTATATCCCTCCACCCCATTTCATCAATTTACAGGTCAAAATTTCAGAAACGTTTTAAAGCATTTATTTATTTCAAATGCCTAAATTCTAAGTTTTATGGTTTTATCTTCACAAATGACGAATTTCCATTCAAACATTCATCCCATAGTTCAACAATTTCAAGCCTTTTTACGATAAAACGGTAGGCTATGTCCTTTCGTACCATTTGATCAAAATCGGTCGAATAGTTTTGAGTTTATTGGTTAGAAACATACAAAGCTTTCCAAATATAAAAAGTCCAACCGACTTCAAAAAGTATAAAAATAACATATTATTGAAATGTGTGCTAGGTACCTGCTGTACTGTTTGAACTCGGTGCCAAGCCATGCCAATCGTTCAGCACCACGAGCCCCTCATCACCTAAGCTGGCGCGTTCGGTTGGATGGTGTGATCAATGAATGTGATGTGGCAGGCGGACCTATAGAATACCTAGTTGGCTTGGCACCGACTTCAAACAGTACAGCAGGTACCTAGCACACATTTCAATAATATGTTATTTTTATACTTTTTGAAGTCGGTTGGACTTTTTTTTTAAAAAGTTGTTTATTTTTCTATTTTTAGTGTTTTATGTGGAATAATTGTTGTTTTTTTATTTATATAATAGGAGATGGCCAACAAACTTGCGACCCACTCGGTGTTAAGTGGTTCCGTCGCTTATAGACACTTGCAATATTAACCATAAATCACTTAACATTAGAAGTGCGTTGCCATTCGGCGGATTACTTTTTGGGTTTTGTGCCCATTTTATGTAGGCGACAGGCTGGCAAACTTTCACTATTATACTGCCTCACTGCCAGAGGTGGTTTTATGTGTGAGAAAATGTTACAGTTTTGTACAAGTTTAACATCCAAATACTAACTATGTATTACAGTGCTTTGCCTTCCATCATCAGCTCACCTAACAAGCTGAAAGAATACAACTTTCGGTCTTTAGGTACCTTACCTTTAATATTTAAATTATCATCCAATTCTTAATCTCCTTCCATCTTCAGCTCACCTGAATAGCCTGAAAGAATACAACTATCGCTCTTTAGGTACCTTTAATATTTAAAGAATTATCGTAACTCCTAACCATTAAGGAGTTTTACCTTCTATCATCAGCTCACCTGAATAACCTGAAAAAATACAACTATCGTTCTTTAGGTACCTTTTATCAACCGACTTCAAAAAAGGAGGAGGTTCTCTATTCGACTGTATGTTTTTTTTTTTTTTTTTTTTTTTTTTTTTTTTTTTTTTTGTATGTATGTTCCGCGATTACTCCGTCAATTATGAATCGATTTTGAAGATTCTTTTTTCGTTAGGAAGGACATACTCCAAAGGTGGTCCCGTATAAATTATACCGAAATTGGTTCAGTACTTTTTTGTTAAAATGATAATTTCATTGGGGATGAAATAATAATATCGTCCACGAACACAAAAATAATGTCAATTTTTTTTTGAACTTGCTATTACCTAATATGCAATAGTGAAATTTTGGTTAGTAGGTCCAATAGTCAACACATAAACTATGACAAATTGTTTTATGAACTTAAGTTAAATAACTAGGTTCATAGTTCATTAACTTACCATTCATTTTGAATGAATGGCAGGCATTTGTAATGAGATATAGGTCTGAGACGTGATATTATTTGTCAACCGACTTAAAAAAAAGAGGAAGTTCTCTATCCGACTGTTTTTTTGTGTTTGTTACCTGATTACTTCGTCAATTATGAGTATTACGACTCGATTTTAATGATTCTTTTTTAGGTACGTCAAGATCAGAGATGGCCCGTATAAATTTTATCTATATAAATTCGACCCTTTTTGAACAAATCAGTAATAGCAAAAAAAACGTTTTTCGTTAAAGTTTCCATTAAGTTTTAATGTGCGCCTAGTAGGCCTATCCCTTTTTTAATAAAATATACTTTATTTCCACTAAAAATAATAAAATAAAATATTTTTAGCAAAAAAAATAGGACAACCGACTTCAATGCGTACAAATTTAAACTAAAAAGTAAGAAATAAATAATATTTTTATGAATTAGTTGAAAAGAGCGTCATAGAACACCAAGGGAAGTATTGATACACATTTATAATTCTTTATTTATAATTCATACTCCGATATATTTGGAGTCGGTGCCAGCCTAAGCAAAATAAACTTACCTAATAGATACGAACTTGATTAATCCATTAACGATACATAATAATGAATGATGAAGATAAGAAATAATCCGCCGCTCCGTGAAGTTCGAAAATTGCAAACACTATCCTCCTTGGCTAGCTGGCACCGGCTCCAAATATATCGGAGTATGAATTATAAATAAAGAATTATAAATGTGTATCAATACTTCCCTTGGTTTTCTATGACGCTCTTTTCAACTAATTCATAAAAATATTATTTATTTCTTACTTTTTAGTTTAAATTTGTACGCATTGAAGTCGGTTGTCCTATTTTTTTTGCTAAAAATATTTTATATTTAAATAATCATCAACCAACTCCTAACAGTTAAGGAGTTTTACCATCCATCATCAGCTCATCAACATGAGATGACTACCACACGCAATCATACTAAAATTGCTTTATAAAAAATATGAATAACCCTCCCATTCCGTTGTTTTTCGAGGGTTGCCCTCGATTTTCCTAGCTTTGTATCATCAGATCATGACTTGGTGACATTGGGACCACCTCAGGAGTATACAATATCGAATAAAAAAAGAATTTTGAAAATCGGTCCACAAATGACAGAGATATCGGTGAACATACATTTACCTTCCATCATCAGCTCATCAACATGAGATGGTGACTCCCAGACGCAAATACTAGTATAGCTTTAGAAAAAATATGAAAAACATTGTACATGCCTATAAAATTTGAGGGTTGCCCTCGATTTCCCAGGCTTCCCATCATCAGATCCTGACTTGGTGACAATGGGACCACCTCAGGAGTAAACACTATAGAATAGAAAAAGAATTTTGAAAATCGGTCCAGAAATGACGGAGATATCGGTGAACATACATAAAAAAAAAAAATACATACAGACGAATACAGAACCTCCTCCTGTTGGGAAGTCGGTTAAAAATAAACGTTTCTCTGTATGCTTATCTCAAAATGCTTAAAAAATTAAATTGACCACCCGTGCGAAGCCGGGATGTGTCGCTAGTATATTACAAAATACATATTTATTTATTAAAATTAAGGAAAATACACAAAAGCATTATCTAGGAGGGTTGGTACCTATGTAAGCTGCAGTCTGTTTTTAATTTTTTTTTATTAATTTTCCAAATTATTCCAGGACATTGGAAAGCATGACATACATTATATTTTAGAACAGTGGTGGTCTCATTGCTATTATGAATCGCTTTCAAACACCGTACTGAATAGTAAATGACGCGTCCGTCAATTAACGGTACACCGAAAACTTCGCCGATGACAGTGAATCAACTAAAAATAACCTTTGGAACTAGAATAGCCGGCATCTATTAAGTTATTATTACTGTAATTTAGTGGGCGAAAAGCGCTATTTACATAAATTTCTGCTGATAAATATTTGGTTATACAATAGTTCGGCAGATATAACAATTGATTACCTGTATCTTGTTACTCTTTTACTAGGTGTTTGTCCAATCTCATTTTTTATTTTGCTTACTTTTTTGCGCCATATTACTTTTGCTGACAGTTCATTCAATTTATCTTCACAATCCTATTGCAAAAAAAATGCCTTAACGTATTTTTGGTTGCTAAAAATGTGATACTTTTAAATTATCCCCTATCAAGTGAACTATTTAAGTATCTGATGTTTTTTAACAAAACCGTGATAATCGTAGTAGATTATAGACTTCAGTTAGATCTCCGAGAGATAAAGAGGTTATATTATTGTCGAAAACATAAATATACCACAAGTGGCTAAAAACAATTAACCTCAATAGTATTTCGTGCTATTATTGAACGAAGTGGCGAATTTTATATGTCTAGTCCCTCGGTTTATAGGTCAATAGTTGGGGGTTGACGCATAATATAAGAAACTTGGCAAAAAGTACATGTGGATCGTCCAAGTAGGATAACTTACGCAATCAGTCTATGCTGACCTCAATATTAGTTGGCAATAAATGAATATTATTACTGCGGTTTTTTTAAATACCTATCAAGCCTTAATACTTTTACTATTTTCTTATTAAGAAGATTTAACTCCATACTGGGGGCACTTGTAGAGTTCTTTATTTGTAATCAAATCCATTTTGTTAGAGAAATAGTTATAGGAGAGTCCCCCAGTACAAGCCGGTACTGGTGGACTCTCCCTTATATATTTTCTATAAATTTAGCTCATGAAGAGGATGGAATAAAGTGTGGTGGAAACTGCAAGATTAAGTCTCTGAAGCCGATGCTTATTGGAGTTATTAAATCAGTATATTTGCGATTATTGTATTGTATAAATGATTTCGAAGTTTACTGGTCAGTACTGGAGGACAATTTTTATAGTCTAATGTTTCCGAGTTTTTTAATTGAAATAATAAATTATTTCTAAACATACTGGTTGTTTATATAAGGTATTGAATATGTAGTTTTAGTTTTTTTTTTATTGTTGATTATTAATAATTTATTTATTTCAGGCTACACGCAAAGTAAACATTTTGCTTAAAATAAATAAAGGGCTCATAGACTAAAAATCAACATACATAAAGAATAATATACCTAACTTAAAACACTAAGGTACACAATAGGGTCGGCGATATGTAGCGTAATTCATTTGGCAGTCGTCGTCGAAAACGTCGAAATACGAGTCTTTCTGGCCAAAGCTCCTCCTTCATGAAATTCGGCAGATGATGGGTTGGCACTCTCACCACAAAAGAAGAAAAGTTTACTTTATGGCGAGACTCCAATCGATCGACTCTCAGCTTCCAGGTGGTCTTCTTTCTGACATAGTCTACGACCTTCTCCACCATCGTAGACCAGTGCAAACGGGATAAGTACAGCTGCGTCTTCGAACTTCAGATCGCAGTAGGTTGTCATAAGTCGGTGCGGTTCTGAATTGGGCTTCTTATTTCTCCTCTGCATCTTGGTGAAGCCCTACACATCATACTTTTTGCTTGCAAGGGCCGCTGTGTTGGTGGTGATGCACGCGGTTGGCTCGCTGTTGTATCGCGCCCCTGTGACGTCAGCTGTGCCGAGTTGAACGTGGGGCAGCGGCGGCAGCGGGGCGCAAGGCATGGCTCGTAGCAGTCGCTGACACCGATAGCACAATACTGCCGAATGATGCAGTTTTGCGCTCCGCGACATCGAGTGTTGACGTTGGAACCCTCGGTTTTGGGTGATCTATATACTGAATCATAATTTTTGAAGAAAGATAATTTAGTACACACTTGCATAAATGCTATAATGATGTTATAAAAAATTCAATGAAATTTCCAATATATGTTTTGTTTGACAGACAGTACTATTTGTATTGAGAAATATGACCTATTTTTTATAATTCTGAATTTTCAACTTTTTCAAACTGAAGTTTTGCAGGTTCCTATTTTACAACGATAAAGGATAATGAAAGCGAGGGGTTGACAAAAGCTTTTTGCAACAAAAACGTTACAGAATAAAACATCGAAGCTCCTAAAGTCTTACTTGTCTCAGGGTCTATTTAAAATCTTATAAAGGCTAAGTCACTGTAGCGGCTCAGAAAAATAGTAAAAAAATACTCCGAATACAATTAAAGAGGTCAAACACATTAAATTAATTACTGATGTGTTCTATACATTTGTAGTTTGTTCAAATTATTGTTTTATTTAAATTACAAATTCTTAATTTTTGGATGGATTGAAATCGCCACACTCTGACCGTCAGCTATCAATAGGTGTTGTAAAATGGAATAATCAAAATTCTGTTTATATTATACATTCATACATACACTCTTTAGCCGTGTGATGCCGGCAGAGTAGAATAGCATCACCCTATATCCTCCAAAGGGTGTCGTAGAAGGCGACTAATGGATCAGCAAAGGGGTATTGATCACCTTATACTCCGTCTACCATTCCGCATGGGGCAAGCGTGGTGGACTACTGCCTAAACCTCCTTCGATGACAAGGAGAGGCCTTGTGTCCCAGCAGTGGGTCGAATAAGAAATGCTGTAATGATGATGATTCACCCTTATAATACCAACAATACTTACATACATACGATCAAGCTTGTAATCCCATGAGGGGTTCAACGGAGCCTCTGGCAGTATGGACCATGCAGTGCCTGCAGATAGTGACAGGTTGCCAGCCTGTCACCTACATAAAATGGACACCAAGCCCAAAAAGTAACAATCCCTCAGTAAATAATCTAACTCAAAAGCCAACGACCGATGTTACACTCAAAATCATCTCAGCAGTTCGGGTATCACATCAACAATACTTGGTTACACATCCGGCAGTATAAGGCGTGCAATTCCAAATTAGGTACACATTTTATTAATATTTATTTATTAATAATTAAACGATTTATATACACATTTTGTTGAAAGGAGTTTTTATTATGTGTTTTGAAGTAATTTTGAATTTGTAAAATAATATTTTTGATTGGTGTTCGACGTCACTCTGTTCGTGTCTTCTGTAAAATATTTTCAACCTGAATAAACTAATTTTACCGTATCTGCTTTTCTCACTGATAACCACGCGCAATTTACTGTGATGATAGTAAAATGCCGTATAAAGGTAAATAGAGTATATTGATATGAAAATATAAAATACAAGAAAACTAAAAAACTTGATAACACAAGAACAAAATAAAGAGTGACATACACAATTAATCGTTCGTATGTCAAACGTGTCTGTGGCCTGGATATTTGGTATAAAACCTCCAACATATTTATTAATTTATTTATTTTTTATATATATTATTAGGAAAGCTTACATATGGTTAAAAATAAATTACACATAATATATTACTATTATAAAAAGTTAATTACAAGCTCTCACATGTAGATAAACATAATATTGGTTATATAATGTACTCAAAACTTTGATTTTTATAACTAAGCATTCCTCCTGATGAAGAATGAACCGAAGTATTAATCACCTACTTATATTATTAATAAACTATAAACCTATGAAAAATGTGCTCTTGTGATAGTTTGTTTGATGGATGCTATACTTGTAGTAAACAAATCGAAGTCGTGTTCAGTGCTAAACTTTTTAAATAATTTACAACCACGAATGATAAACATATTGGACCTATAATTTGTTCTTGTTCGCGGAATGTGAAGCAATGGGCGCTGTCTGACCAAGTTGTTGGTTCGTAGACCAATCATGTTCAAAAGGTCGGGGCAATCTATTATTTCATTGGCAATAGATAATATAAGACGGAATAGTTAATGAGGTAGCGAAATAATTTTAAGATGTCTTAATTTTTTAATGTTAAGTGGTTGGCAGAGAAGCATACGGCCTTCCTGGTGGTAAGCAGCCACCATAAGCAACCAAGTGCGTGGTCGGTACTCAGATGGGTGACAAATATAAGGTTTCTATCAACTTTTGAGTCGTTTCTGGTATACGCGAAAGTCAAGGCGAGACCACTCCCGATTTTTTTTGGAATTAAGTCTGTGTGCGTGTCTGTATGTATGTGTGCGGGTCTGTGTCTATGCGTTAGCACGACAACTCGAGGTGGTTTTAACTTATTGCAACCAAATTTAACATGCATGTATGACATCAAAATATAAGGTTTCTATCAACTTTTGAATCGACAATCACGAAAGTTAAGCAACCAAGTGCGTGGTCGGTACTCGGATGGGTGACCAAAATTAAACATGCATGTATGTCATCAAAATATAAGGCTTCCATCAACTTTTGAGTAGTTTCCGTTATACGAGAAAGTCATGGGGAGACTACTCCCGATTTTTTTTTATAAAAAAGTCAAGCAAGTGACTCCATTCCGCCTGATGGTAAACAGAAGTGCAGTCCAAATGCGAAGATAGCTAGTGCGATGGATAAACCATCGCGCTAGCCACCCTCACCTTGCTGACCTGCAATTTTCCAAAATAATACAATTATAGTGTCCAATTAGCATCTGTATTTTTGCATATAAGCCGCTGAACTGTCAAATTGTTGTCTCCAATTAATAGTGCAGAGGTCATCTCGCGCATGCGTGGCGTCTCGCCGTCACATCATGCGTGCCTCTCCAGCAGTTAAAATCTGGAATCAGTCGTAGATGGCTGGCGGCTCCTATCGCTTGTACGTCGCCTAAAAGTTTACCACCGAAGTTGGAAATACGGAACTATCTGTGAGTCTATGTCGTGTTGTGTTTAAGTTGTCGAAATGAGGTGGACAACGGCAGTTTTGATTTTTGGAGCCTTCTCCACGGGTAAGTTAGAATAAAGTTTACAAACTCTTTTGATTACAAAAATAACAAGGCACTTATTCCTGTGAATTAGTTATAAATTAACTTAAATAATCATACCAAAAAAATATGATACTATGTACGTATTATAGTCGTGTCGGATACTATAGTTATAAGAATTTGTATAGGCGCATAGGTATGCAAATAATTATGGTGGTAGTGAATGCGTAACCCCAGGTCATCTAATTATGTCATCAACGTTGTTCGCCGTACAAAGGAATGTAGTTCATGATCACTACACTAATGGAACTTTTAATGAAACTTAGTTCGTAAAGAAGCAGTTACCTTTTGTTGTCAGTAAAAATCTATAATTTGTTTTTATAGGGTTCAACTTCTTGACGATGAAAAGGAACTTTGATACTTATCTCTCCTGCTGATACAATTCTTACTACCGTAACTGATACAATCGGTGTTTTATCTTCTATCTATATAATACGGAAATTAGAACTTTGTCACAATAACAGCGATTGTACTGTTATCCATGGCAGTCATATTAAATGAAAATAAGATTTTTATTTTGTTGCCATTAATAACATTAGTCACTTTTATTTCTAATACCTAGATAGGCTCATTTATTTGAAGTAGTTACAAAATTTTCATTCCAATTCGGTTTCAGGGTTACTAAAATGTTCTTAGTTTGTAGGCTGATTAACCATCATAATTACCCTTTTTTCATATAATAGAAAGTTGGTAGATGTATTGACACCACTCTGAATGTCACTCAGAGAGAGAATTATCATACTAGGACTTTATTGATTAATCTTATTATGAAATATTAGATTGAAAAAAGTATACAATTTATTAGTCGTCCATAAGGAATTACAACACTTCTATGACAATGAAATAATAATTGTTCCCGTCCCAGTTATTGAAAAGTAAACTAATCTTGGAAATTCAGTAAAATGTTTATAAGGCAGCAGACGTTTATATGAGTTTCTCGGCAATTCCTGGAGACGTTAGATGTAGCTGAGAAAGCATTGGAAGTTTTGTTTTTAAACTATGCTTGTTGTCTAAGCTACAACCTTTTATAGCCGAATAGTGGGTGTAGCAATGTGGCGTTCCTTTTTGTTTTTACATTTCGAAATATCCGCATTCAGCACTAAAATTATCTTTCAGATGTTGATGATAATAATACAATTATATAAACCATATACGGAAATGTTAATCAGGTACACAAAATTTTTATTTTTGAGAACAAGGATCTACACTTGTATTTTTTTAAAACAAAACAAAAATGTTTTGCAAATAACTCCATCCCAACGGAAGTGGAATATAAATACAAAGACAGCTAGTCCGGGAGATATTATACTCTTGAGAGCATACTTACGCACAGTCATATTCTTTTGAACATAAATCAAAGATAAGCGAAAATAAAGTTTATAATTAAATAATACGGTATGCCTTTGTGAAGTAAGTGCACCGCACTACTAGCCAACCTCGACTTGCCGGCATGCAAACGTCTTGGTTCTTTTGAATGACCCAGGTTTGTAAGAAGAAGGCACGTGTGCCGAGAATTCCATTTTTTGATTGTGAGACATATAAATAATTAAGTTGCTGAATTTCTTTGTTCGCTTTGCAAATGTGGTCACAGTTTGTCGACGATAAACAGCAATCATGGTCCTAAGAAGAAATCAAGAAAGTGGTTTTAGAGAAAAAAACGCTTCAGACAGCTCGCCGTCGTAATAGACGTCTGCAAATTATGATAGAATACGTATTTTGAATATGCAATAGAACTTTAATTAAAAACTCTTTGCTAACAAATCTATGTATAACCCACCGCTGGTCATAAGTCTTCTATCATAAGTGTTTCTAAAAAGTCATCAGATTGAAGGGTTCATACTAAACCATCTAATGCCCAATAATGGGTGGAAATATACACAACAATCACACTTACAACAGGACAATGTTCTAAACACAGAGTAGCTTATTTTAATGCTTTTATCAATATGTTTCAACATTATTCCGTAGCCAGTTAGCCTCGTAATTTTATAACATTAGCCGACAAACTCAGTGATGTAAATATAATTTCTTTATCAAACAACTTTGTCTGAGTTTACGCAGGCAAGATGTAGAAATAATTGTTTCATCAATGTAGATACTACATGTTCATATGTTCATGTAGGTATTTTAGAAATTGTAAATAGAAGCGCTTATATTATTTCTTTGACATACTTTGAGAAATTGACTAATTTTAGATGATATATTTTGGTTCAACTACGACAAATATTGCTTCGATTTCGATATTCGATTTCGAGCAAACGTCACCGTGATCAGATCAGTCATGTATCATAATTTTACAAACCTGTACAATTTTATAATTCCTGTCCTCCTTACCAACCGTCGTAGAATAGAAGATAATAGAATAATCTTTATTGTATACCTTTACAAAGAAACATAAAAAAGACAAAAGTAATATTTTAATGTACAATGGGCGGTCTTATAGCTATATAAGCGATCTCTTCCAGACAATCTTAGAACTAGAAAGATAAAAATTAATGAAGGAAGCTAATGTAATGTCAAATACTTGTACTATTTATATTACAATACCTTGACTGAAAAAATGAAAATTAAAAAAAAAATAAAAGTATTAAAATACTTCTAATGCCTAAGATAATAACTCAATACACATTATAATCCATACTTATATTTGGTGGAATGCATTGGGACAGCTAAGCGTAAGTTCTCCAATGATCTGAAAGTCCGAGAAAGGGTGTTATTGACTTGAAGTAGGCGGCAGACTTCATATAATTATGACTAATCTTTCTTCCTAAAGGAGTATTCATATTTACATGAAATTTTCTAAAACCGCTATTTAAAAATAAAGTATCGACATCAGATTATGATTCTAATATTACCTATCAATATTGAGCATCTGTACACCCAACTCGAATTACACTTTTTGCGCAAATTCCCGGTCTAGCCCATCCGTCCACACTAGGCTGATTCTTGTCACGAACCATTCAACTGGAAAACCTTTTACACGTTTTTGGTTACCTAAATTACAGCACATGCTTCACAAAATATCGTGAATCGGTCTTACAATGTTTTTGAAACATTCCACGTAGACATGATGGGTTTTATAATCGATGAATTCTTTGGTTTGAGGCGAGTTCTTGAGCAACTTAGCTTAAAAATTTAGTCAGCCGTTTATTGCGTTGGAATTTCATTAATAAAAGTAAACTGAATCAGTTTGATACTTAAACGTGGTAGGCGGTAATCGTGAGTCGTTATTATAATTTCGGTATCAGCGTCTTAGGTCCTTCACAAAGACTTGGTGATATAATAAAATTGTCACTTTCATTATTTCATTCCATTGCTTCCATTAATTTCAGCGAAATTACAAGCTATAATGCGAATGATGTCTTAAGCTTCTCTACAATATAACTCCTTAAAATATTGAGAGCAATAACGATAGTCTTTTTAAAATAAATAAATAACAATATTCGTGAACTCATGTTCGTGTTCATTGCGCAAACATTTCAGCAGGATTTGAATCCGGACATACATGCATAAAAGATTTATAACTACAAACTTATTACTACTAGACTATTTACAACTACTGAATAACTGATTAATACAAATATAAAACTTTGAAAAAAGTTCAACATAAAATTGCTTATTTAACATTATGATTTGCCTTCTGTAAAGCACTGCCCTTATTTGGGTGTTCCAAATTACGGCTTTTGTACTTTAATGGCTTAAGAAGATTCTAATAATACGTGAATATGCATTTGTAAATTAACATTGTTTCAATTGGTTATCACAAAGAAAGGGTGCTGTACGTATCCAGCATTGACTTAATTGGGAGGTCAGCCGGTGTGTCAATTATAGTTCGTACGACTAATGAGGTTACGCACCAATAAAATTGTGGATGACGCTACTATGTTATATTTAGGAGAACGAAACAGATTTAAATAGAAAAACCCTTGAAAAAATTACAAACGTGTGCACGTAGGTAATTTTGTCAAGGGTTTTTCTGACAAAACTCTCACTTAACATTAGTTGGTATTTATAGTACCTAATCTGTTATACCTTTTTTATAAGAAAATACTTTGTGTTATAATTTAAAACCCGCTACAATTGTCACTTTTTATGAAATACAGAGTTGGGACAACTTAGGTTTACCTACCGAAAATCTGTTCCCCGAAAAAGTCATAGTCGGTTCTATATTACGCATCAATTGAACAGAGATGACTATCTATTATAATGGTACTTTTATTACCAAGCAAAGCGGAGTCAACTGGTATTTGTAAAACAGACTAAACACTTTTCAGCGAACAATATTTCGGAGGACTACATTAGGCTCCAATCTAAGGCGAAGTCCATATTGCTTACTCTCCCAAATGCCTAAGCCTAATATGAATTACTCCGTCCGCGACTTCGTCAGCGTGGAGTTTTTACTTTCTCGTACGTAGTATAGAGGAAGTCTAATTTTCGTAAAACAATTCACCCTCGAGATTTTACGGATTGAGTGAGTCCAAAAATACCGTTTTTGGAATTATGTCTGTGTGTCTGTCTGTGCATTAGCACAATAACTCAAGTATACTTATTTAACTTATTGCAACCAAAATTAACATGCATGTATGACATCAAAATATAAGGCATCTCTCAACTTTTGAGTCGTCGATCACGAAAGTTAAGCAACCAAGTGCGCGGTCGGTACTCGGATGGGTGACCAAAATATAACATGCATGTATGACATCAAAATATAGGGTTTCTATCAACTTTTGAGTCGTTTCCGGTACACGAGAAAGTCAAGGGGAGACCACTCCCGATTTTTTAAAATCAAATATAACTTTTGACAATCAGGAATAGGTAGAATTATAATAGGGAAAGATTTTTTGAAATCGGTTCTTTAGTTTTTTAGTTTATTTATTTGTTACGAGCATACAAATCTTTTCGCTTTACAATATTAGTACTTACCTATAGATAGAAACCTGAAGACGATATTCATATTTTTTTTTTCATTAATTATTTACCTCCGACATTGTGCACTTAATCAATCAAATTATTTTTATTAGCCATCTCACTTCTCCTTAGTAATAATTGATACCTTAAAAGCCATTCCTTTGAGTATTCATCCGATATAATTAGAGTAATGAATCATAAATCAATGAATTCTTTATTAAATGAATTATAATATCATTAATTAATGAAATTGTTATTGGCTTCTACATTACAGGTACGTTATAGACGAATTTGAATAAGTAGAGCTAGTGGTAATCTTGTTCCTATCACCATATAGATGTTACCCTAAGGTTATACCTGTTTTTTTGACGCCGGTGCTACTCCGCAAAAACCCACCAAAACGCCCCCCCACAAGGACTTAGGAGGGTTCCTACGTACTTGTGAGGGGGGTTTTGGGATCGGCGCACCGGTGTGCGCCATTACGCCAAAACTCCCTAAGGTTATATCTATGTAAATAAGAGTTCCTACAAAAAATTACGTTTTTTATGTATCGATGTGCTGTATGATTGACCTACAAACAAAATTACCCATTTTAATTATTTTATTCACGTGGTAAATTCTAGCTGCACAGAACAACTGAACGTCTTCTTTGTACCGACTATATGACTACTCTATTAATAAAGTTACAAGATAAAATATTGCGAAATTGACTAAGTGAAAAAATGTAACAAACAAATTCATTATATATATGTGTGTGTATGTATATATTATGTACATAATGTATATACATAAGTGGATGGTTAAGGTACATACAGCAAATACATACTAATTTTCGCACTTGAATTTGTATCGATGTAGTCTGTTGGCCAGCACACATACATTATACATAGGCTCCCACAGAATACCAGCGTTGCAGGTGTTGTGCATGCTGCAACATAATGCTGAGTGGCGGCCTTTTTGGTTTCAATTTTTCTTGTGTATTTTTTGTTTTTTAACTATATGTATTAATTGTTTGTTGACGCCAAATAAATTTATTTTGATTTGATTTGATTTGAATACTAGTTTTTTCCCATTGTAAGCCAATATATCATGACATAATGACATTGGTCAAGATATAACGAGATTGGAAACAGATGAAACACAACATATAGCGACGTTTCCTCGTTTCATCATTAACATTTTCCACGTTCCAGTCGATTTGACATTCGCACTCAATATACCTAATTTGCGAGGCCTACGTCATTCCCAATCCCATTGTGTATTTGGCCGGGTGTCTACAACTTTTTGCACGATGCCCCGGGAGTTGACTTGATATGATATTTACCGCTGGTCGTTAAACTGGGTGCGGTGACCGGGCCTGTAAATACGACGCCCTAGTTCGGTTTGGGTCAACAGAGCTTTACGATTAGCTGAAATAAGTATAAGCGTACACTTATGGTTAATTAAGTCGTTAATGGTCGAGGCTTACTACCCGGTATCTTACACTAGGGAGCTACAATGTCTTCACTTGCATAAGTGCGCCTATTGCTCACAATAGCGTCATAAAAGATATGGTTCTGGGTTATGTACAATTCTAGTGGTTCTATTTCATTATATTATAGTGCAATTTCTATTTGTTTATTTCTCATAAATACAATAATAATTATCTTCGTTATCGAAGAAGCTATTTCACGTAATTACTTTTCAATTTTGCTGTTCATTATATTAGCACAGTCTATATTAGTTCAGATTTTCTGAGAATGGCTTATGTGAGATTTTTTTATTTTACAATTTCAAATACGTTCATTACAAAGAAATCTTAATTATGATCGCTATAAGGTTCACTTTAAAATGGAAAGTTATTTTGAATAATGTAGAAAGCCACCTGCCGCCTCTTGGACTGCATTGTGAAATCGGCGACTTGACATTTTTATTAAAACTGTTCTTTTGACTATCCGACAACCTGCTTCCAGAAACACCAAATGCCTCGTTTCCCACCTTACAAGAGAATTGACATTTGGCTTGTTGAACATTGAAATAGTGTAATAAACAGGTTTATATAATGTTCTCTTAGATTTGCGCGAGCACTACACATTATAAATAAAACAACTTTTACGGATTTAACTCGCGTGTAATTAGATTTTACATGATGATATTATTGCCCGACGTTTCGTAGCACTTTTCAGCGTTCGTGGTCACGGGATGACTAAAGATTTACATCTTTAGTCATCCCGTGACCACGAACCACCTGCTTGGGATCCAGTAATTAAAATTATTAAAACTCAGGCAAACCACCACACAGCAAGACTTAATGACACCGTGAGCTCCGTTTGCGTGAAACGGAACACTCCAAATTAATAATTAAAGTGACGGTAGATTTAACTATTTCATAAAGTTTGACAACCTACATATTTAGTCATCCCGTGACCACGAACGCTGAAAAGTGTTACGAAACGTCGGGCAATAATATCATCATGTAAAATCTAATTACACGCGAGTTAAATCCGTAAAAGTTGTTTTATTTATAAGGTTTATATAATTCAAACTTTTATACAATGCAATTTCCTAATCTTTGAAATCATCTTTCTAAATTCGGATTCAACTCAAATTATTATAACATTTCAGTATCTCGGTGATAATTATTTTAGTGAATTTGTTTTCTAATATTTTCAATGTAACTGTTTTTTTTATACTACAAAATGTCAAACAAGCTGACGGCCCACCTGATAAGTGGATACCGTCGCCTATAAACACCTACAATAACAAAGAAAAATCACTTGGTATTGCAGGTGCGTTGTCATCCTGAGGCGTAAGATGATATGCCTTCCATGCGCGGTAATTACACTGGCTACCTTTCATTTCAATCCGAAACACAGCAAACTGTTTCACGGCTGAAATAGGAAAGGCCTGCCCAGACGACCATACATACAGGCCTAACACCTAGTAGATACTTGAAGACTAAACAAAAGGCAAAGTTTAGTAACGGTGCAAGTCATGAGAAAGGTGTGACGTAAGTATTCATGACACAATATGTAATCATAATCTACCTGTTCTCAATTTCATTTTGATCCTCGTAACTCTCGTAAGTAACATATACCTATGCCGAATCCTGTTTTATTAGAGATATACATAGTGTCAATATTAAATCTTGCGTTTAATTTTTGTATGAATCAAAAATCACAAGTCTTTGATTTATAAATCCGATCTTATCTAAATTAAATATTTAAGAAGAAAACTCATTGTGCTTCTCTGACCTAATTTCTCCTTCTCGCCATTATGTAATAATAAAGCGCGAATATTTCATTGTTTTAAATTCTCGTAGGTCTATTTGTCAAGTAATAAACTGTATCCTTTCATATCCTAAGTAAATGAACTTCGAAATGTCTGATGTATTAACATGAACACATTAAGAAAATACACCTACAATGTATCAAGGTTTTCAACAGTAGTAAATATTTTTCCTAATTTCATTTTAGCAATAGATTTGTTGATTACTTTAATAAATATAAGTATTTTTATTTGCACAATATCACTTCCTACACTGTTTTTAAAAAAAATATTTTTATTTCTTTTTCTTGTTACGCTAAAAAATATACAATAACGAAATATTTACATTATTGTTAGATTGTTTACTGAAGGATTGTTACTTTTTTTGGGTTTTGCGCCTCTTTATATGTAGGTGACTGGCAACCTGTAACTATTGAGAGGCACTGCATGGCCCATACTGCCAGTTGTGGCTTTATGTGTAAATGTTTACTAGGTGGTAGACCCATATGTAGGGTCGTCTGGGTAGGTACCACCGCCTTTCTTATTTTTATGTAAATAAAAAGATTAAGTACAGCTTGTATTTGTTTCTGTAACTTATTAACAACTACACTAGCATTGAAAACACTTCTAACTTTGGTATGGTTTTATTATATATTTTCCAACCAGAAATACTTATCTGAAGTTCAGTGAAGCGTATCGAAAAAAGATTGAGTGTTGTAGGTATTTAGTTTTAATCTTCACATTATTTCCTTACGAAAACTAATAAATATAAGAAAGAAAGGTGCAAGATCGCTAAACAAGATAATTAATTACCTGTATATATGTATTTTCCTTGTAGCTCGTTAATTCAATATACCTTGTATGCCGCCCGAATTAATCCATGTATTTACGTTAAACCCCAAACAACAGTGGTAATTCTCCAATGTTTATTGAGTCTCTATCGTATTTGCTGTTGCTATTATTGGAAACGAAATTATTACGTAGCATTTTACTAAACAAACAGCCAAATCCATTATGAATAGAAAGGTCTACTCTAAGTTGTATTTTCTATTAATGTCAGCGATCATCGGTTTTGTATATCATTATCATTAAGTCGAGTCAGTAATCGAGTAACGTCCACTAGTGAACATAAACCTAAAGACAGTCATATTGATCGGTCCTACAGTACACACACAGAGGTTTCCCAGCGTCAGCCCACTTTAGTAAGTCACTCGAAAAACTTTTTGGTCCCATCGTTAACCCATGTTCTTATTATCATGTTATCGTTCCTATTTCCTATTTCACCAAATTTAATTTTCCTCTATTTCGTCGACTTTCAAAACGACAAGATTTGCACTGTCCTACGTCGCTTTAAAATATTGCATGATTATTTTATTCTTGTTTTGCGTCATTTGTTATGGTCAAAAATTTTATATATCCAATTCTGTCTTTAAAAGCGACGCATTTATATCTTCATACGAGACCAACAGGGATAGTACCTACAAATAGTTACTTAAAACAATATTACAAAAAATCGGCTTCATCCTGTTACAGCGAACACTTTGAGATTACATTCCCCGCGTATTTTTACGTACGTTGACCAATGTTAAATGTATGTATGTAAAGTTTGGAAAATGTAAATACATCATTATTAATTTATGGCATACCCAGACGGCAAAACCATGATGTTTAGTTTAACATCTCTTCTGGCTTTTCTTTACCTGTTTTTGGTGCCTCTTTTTTGTAGGCGACGTGCGGTCAACCTTTCACGATTTTGAGGCATGGCCCATAATGCCAGATGTAGCTTTATGTGTAAGCAAATATCACATGAAATTCCTTTTGGGTTTATAAGCGTGACCGTATGTTTAATTAAGTTATTAAAATTATGTTTACAAATTCGAAGTTACTTTAGTTAATCAAGTAGACTAGACTCCGGTGTCTCCGTTTAATGAACAATAAACACTTAACGGTCTGAGCCAATAAGTTTGTTGAAATGAAAATTGAAACGAAGGCTGTTACTGTGGCGTAAAACTTTACTGTTTATCGGGGTCACAGTTCAATTAGCCGAATGGACTGCAAGCATGTGTTGTTGTTTACTAATTACGTTAGTGAATGGATACACGGCTTGGGAGCTGAAACGTTTAATTCCACTGTTTTAAACACTTACCTGAAATACTAAAAACGACCCAAAAGAATATGAAAAGGTAGTTTATTTCAGTCAACTTAGATCTATCTTAATTGTTACTTCTGCGTGTTGATGTTGCTATGATATCCCCAGTGTGTAATGTCCCCTGAATAGCATTAAACTTCTCTTACAGTTTTTATACATATAACTCTGCTTGCCATTGTGTTGTGTTGCCATTGTTTTCTTATGAAAATTGTGGAGTAGAGAAACTCTATTCTATTCAAGTATAAATTCGAATTTCAGTTTAATTCATCTTGTTAAAAATCAAATAATTTTGTTTTCATACTTGTACATTTTTAATCAAATGCTTCCAATATATTCCAATGTACCAGGTAGGGTGTGCAAAAATTTTAAAACTCTGAAAGCGTCGAACTTAGAATTCTCAGTAGCTGGAATTACAATGATGCTTCTCCAATTAGTGTTGCTAAGGCATCAAACATCCCACATTGAACGGCATGTTCGTGGAAATTTCTGATTTATATTTGAAGGGTTTTATTTTATGTGTGTCAAGCATTTTAAAAGGAATAAAACGCATTACCATTAATATGTGATTAAAATCTCAAATGAAAAAATATGTAATAACTTTGGTTGAGTTTGGTAAAATTGTTGGTTTTTAATTAATAAATATGTTTAAATACACACTTCCATTTCAAAGGTTTAATAAATTTAATAGTAACTGTGTAATTATCCTTACTTCCTTACTAATATTATAAATGCGAAAGTAACTCTGTCTGTCTGTTAAGCTTTCACGTCTAAACCACTGAACCGATTTTGATGAAAATTTGTACAAATATAGATTAGATCTCTGGGAAGGACATAGGCTACTTTTTATTGCGAAAAAAAAGGTTGAATGGGTTGAAATAGGGGATGAAAGTTTGTATGGAAGTTCGTTATTTTTGAAGATAGAACCATGAAACTTTGAAGTTAGGCACTTAATAAGACGGAAAGAAATATTTGTTCTAATATTTTTTAAATTTTCACCTGAATGGGGGTGAAATAGTGGATGAAAGTTTGTATGGGAGTTCGTCATTGTTAAAGATAAAACCATGATACTTTGAAATTAGGGACTTAATAAGAAGAAAGAAAGAAATATTAGTTCTAGGATTTTTGAAATTTAGCCCCGTGTGGGGATGAAATTGGGGATGAAAATTTGTATGGAAGTTCATCATTATTAAAGATAAAACCATGAAACTTTGAATTTAGACAGTTGATAAGAAATAAAGTTCCTATCCAAGATGGCGGTTGTGACTTTTTAATATAATATCGATACGGGTATCATTTTCGTCGTTTTCGGAGGTCCCCATTCCTAAACCACCATCTATGTCGAGATCCAAGATGGCGGTTGCGACTTTTTAATGTAAAATCGATATGGGTATCATTTTCGAGATTTTTGGGTATTCTGACTCCGAATAAAACATCGATTTTGAGATCCAAGATGGCGGACGTGACTTTTTAACTTAATAGGAATATGGGTATCATTTTCGAGGTTTTCGGGGGTCCTGGTTCCAAATACATCATCTACGTCGAGATCCAAGATGACAGATGAGACTTTTTAACATAAAAGCGATTTGGGTATCAATTTCGTAGTTTTCGGGGGTCGCGATTCCAAATACGTCATCAATTTCTAGATCCAAGATGGCGGACGCTACACAGGGTTCTATTTTGAGATCCAAGATAGCGGACGCGAATTTTAAACTTGATATGGGTATCAGTTTTGTGGTTTTCGGAGGTCTCAAAATGGATGCTGTATTCGGAGTCAGGATTCAGAATACAGTATCCATTTTGATATCCAAGATGGTGGACGCGACTTTTTAGCTTAACCGCTTTCACGCCTAACACCTGAACCGAATTTAATGAAATTTGGTACAAAAATAGACTAAACCTCGAAATGGAATAAAAGCTACCTTTTTTGTGAAAAAAGGAATGAAGGGGTTGAAATATGAGATGAAATTTTGTATGCGATTTCTCATTACCGAAGATAAAACCATGAAACGTAAATATTTGTTCTAGCGTTTTTGAAATATTGACCCATGTGGGGATGAAAGGTTGCGTGTAAGTAGCAAAGGATGGAAAAACATAAAATGGTAGTTTGTAAAAATGCCATTTACTTTGCACGGCAGTTTGTATGTGTGTTTTTTGCATAATAAGTACCTACACAAAAAAAATGCTGCCTAAAGTAACTATTCCACGCGTACGAAGTCGCGGGCAAAAGCTAGTTATTAATAAATAGGTATTTCATTTCCTCTAAAAAAGATTATCTGCCATTTTTGTCAATTTCATATTTTAGGGTATGTCAAACCTCACCTAGTATGGGACGTGACTTTTAGTCACCGGGTACGAGGAGGGTTAAAACATTTCCAAAATACACAGTTTTAACTTAAACTAGAAGTTAACAATTCGTTATAAAAATAGACCTACTTCGGGCATTAACTGTCTTAAATAGTTTTCTGATATATAGAAAAAGAATGGATTTTAACAAAATTATGGTAGTGCTATATACTGTATGTAAAATATAACTGAAAAATAGCTTTTTACCAAAACGCATAAAAATGTTGTGTAAAAAAGACGGATCTAAGAATTTTTAAAAAAATAACATCTCCCAATAAAAATCTAAAATGACCATAAATCAACTTATGTATTACTACTGACAAATTCCTTGTCTTGTGCTCTTGAATAAATCTGAAATGAAAATGCTAAAATACTTGTAACTTTGATGAAGAAATTATACGAAAACCAACAAGAACCATAAATTATATTATATTGTTTGTAACAACAATTACCAACACAGGGATTTCTTTGGAAGCGTTATTTTAATTAAAATACGAGTAGCAATGATTAAATTCCTAACTCGAAACGAACTCTCAATTGCTTACGCTAATGTGGTCAATCTGGTAAGATATAATAGGTGTAGTAAATAATTTTTACTTTTTAATATCACTAAGCTTCTTTTGAGATCACCAGCAGTTGTAGGTTTCGAAGAACGGGGCAGAACCGAGAAGAACTTATATACGCAGGTAGGGCACCCATCTGACACTGTATACCAAGAACAGTAATACGTCTCCATACAAACTGGCCGCTATCCATTAGAATGTGTGCGTGCGTACTCGGCGCCGTGTACGCACGCACTGTGACCCACACATGACATAAAAATATGGGGGCATAAGGTGGTCTCGCCGTCACGGTGTGATCGCGCGTTTTTATGTCTTTGCACATTCGCTCGCCGCTCGTTCCCGCCCGGCACATTTACGATAGCCCTAGCCTCAACGCAGAGTAGGCTAATAACTCGCCGACAGCCCGCAGATAAACTACTGTTCTTGGTATACGCACGGGCACCCATCTGAGTACTAACTTGTAAGTTGATTTATTTCTACAATCGCTAGATATATAGCTATTACATTCCATTGCCTTTTATTACTTTCTTAGTAACTACCAAGAAAGTTAAGCTACCAAATGCGCGGTGGTTATTAGATGGTTGACCGAAAATTTTTCGATTCCATTTTCCCCCGTGGTTCGGAAAGCACGGTAAGCTGTTGGTCCAAGTTGCTGTCGAAATCTATCTGTCGCTTCCAAGGAGGGCTGGTGTCAGGCAGTTGGCCGTAAAAATGTAATGCCAAATCCTAAAAAGTAAAAAAACTGTGATAACGATACCAAGACAAACTGCACCAACCCTAAATAAATAGGAAGCAGGGTAGAGGAAAGACATTTTTTTCTTTTTATTGGAATAACAAACAATTACAAAGCCAAAGTCATTAACGTTCTCCTCAGATGTAAGCACAGTGCAACAAGTTCGATGAATTTTGTATAGTAGTTTGATGATAAATCGGACATGTTTTTGAAATGAGATTGAAAGAAAATTTATGTTTCTTTTATTGTTATTTTTTTAAACGAAATTATTTATAAACGTTTGTTTTTGTTTGTTTTATAATAATAATAATAATTCTTTATTTCAGGCAACAAAATGTGTAAAATATAAAACATTAGGCCCATATTACATATACCTTAAAGACTAACATACATATAAATATTATATCTAATTAGGCACTATCTTCTGCGTCTCATGGCGTAACGGCGCAGTGTCCGGTAGTCGTCCTCTAAAGCGCCGAAAGACAACACCTTTCGGCCAGAAATCTTCCTTGAGTTTTGAGGGGTTACTATTTTTTGTTGCTCTGTATTTACATCTGAGGAGAAAGGTGATGACTTTGTTTGACTAGTCATTAAAACTAAGTTATTGAGGCATTTTTGTTTTTATAAAATTGAAATAAAAAGACTACTGGTTTAAAACAGTTTTTAAAAAATGATGTAGGTAATACCCTATTGCAATGCCTGAAACTTGCGCAACTGGCCGTTAATATAAGCCCATTATTGCTGTTTTTCCGAAGTATGTTTAATTAAATTTGCAATATGCACTTACCTTTGTTTATAGTTTATTAACCATAACACGGTGTCCTAAATCCGCGAATGCTGGTAACCTATTACCACGAAAGACCGCATATTAAACTATAAAGCGGAAATCTAATGACACACATTACGAAGAGAAATGGTAGTTTTCCGAAATATTGCATTCTCCTTAAGTACACCATTATGACACTAGTGAGGCGTCGTGTACTAATGGAATCCCGTCTTACTAACTTTATTACTCGGGTTAAGAGGTTAAATGGCCGTATTCAAGACCAGCGAAATGCTCTCCATTGGGAGTGGGTACCTATGTCTTATTAATTTATTAGTCAGTGTCATGGTACTCGGTTGTATCTGATTTTATGTGGCGTTCTTTAATTCTTCGAAAGATTTCCTGTCATCATTTCTTGGTTTAGTTTACTTATTCGTACAACTAATAATGTACTAAATAGAGAAGGAAAAGCGACATTCAATATGAATGAAATAGATTCGCGACATAAAAGGTACATAAAAATAGAAAATAACATCGACACATTAGGTATACTATTGGTGGTTTTCTCTTAATAAGAGTCGTTACATACGCCTTAATAAATAATATATTTTACTTGTAAAAAATAGTTTTTATTGTTTGTATACGCAGATATAAACAAAAGAACACTGGCGCTTGCAACTCTGATAATTATGTACTCGGATATGTATCATTTGCCCGATCCGATCAGCCGACGCGTATCATGATCGCATATTTGGACGGGTGATGATACGCATATCATAATACGCGTTCTTGATACGCTGTTATGATATGGCCCGTCCCATGTCATGTCGGTTTCATACGATTGCACACGGAGCAAATCGAGGCGTCCACAACTTGATACGGGGCTTGATACGTGATACGCTGATCGGATCGGGCAAATGATCATGGACCCGCTTTGACTGGGGTACTGAGACCACATAACTCTCAGAGGATATCACGGAAGTGAAGTTCTCTATTTTTTTCCGCGATACAGGCTTGCCTAGTGTGGATGTCACAAGAAATGTTATTGTGTTTTAATTATTCAGGAAATAATGCATTTTTCTTTTCTTTTTCTTTTTTTCATTATGTACAAAATAAAAAGTGATTGCCAATTACTTCTACAGTTCTATTAATTACACCGCTATTAGACTTTTTTATTATTGCTATGTACAATATCATAAAATTTGCAGTCGTCTTCTAAAACCAGTTGCGGAATCACGGACCGTGCGTGACTACAATTGCTGGAAGATTTAACATTTTATACCATGCGTCCTTACAGCAATAAAACTACCAAAAGTTTATATTAAGAATGCTAAAAACGAAGCATTACTTAAAATACTTTAGATATTTGTTTTTTAACTTATGATCTAGGAAAGACAAATACACAGTTGACTTGGTAATGAGACAGTCTTTGAAGAAATATAAAAGTAATAAACATCAAGTATTCGACAAAATATTTCCAAATTTTTATACAAAGTCCACTTCAATGTTTTATCAAATATAAAGATTTACATCAAAGCAAAAATACCTTTAACAATTAACTAACATCTCTTCAGCGAATGTAATTCATTGTAATACAAAGTTATTTTTAACATAATTGCTAAAGGCAAAGGTAATTAATTTGAATGGTTCATTAATTAAATCACAGAACTCAGGCGGAAAAGTTTGAATTAATGAATTTAGAAATAAATGAACCGTTTCAGGGTAGGGCCTACTGAGATAATTATGTTTCTTGAGATGAAGATCTCTCTGTAAATCATAGTTTGAAAGCAACAACAGACTTGCCTATATTCTGTACAAATTTATATCAAATGTAACTAAAGAATTTCAATATCATAATACAGAATATCATAAATGGTAATATGATAATACAGAGATACTACAGTAGGTAAGCTGAATGGGTTATGCGCTACTACGACGTCCCTACAGACCATTAGACCCTATGACTCCTCCTCCATGACACACATCAGTCGATATACCAGTCCTTAGAGGCACCGTCAGGTCAGGCTTAGTCCCTTCAATCGACTCAAACCCTACAGGGAATCTAAACAACGTTGAGACTTCCTATAGGGAGATTCCTAGAATAGTCAAAACCGTAAACTAATTCGGATGCAGAGTTTCAGAAAATTGTCAAATCTGTCATTGTGTCAGATATTCTTCCTTGTGTTAAACAGATTTTAACGAATTCTCATCAGCGTTTTATAGATCGGAACGTATCTAAAGGCAAAACCGATTATTCTATAGTTGTAGGTCTTGCTTTAAGTTCATCTGGCTAGGCACTACTTTTCACAGTCTGCTGGACTTAATAACACCTTATATTGAAGGATAATAAGGGTATTTGGAAAAGAACAACACCAAAAAAGTTGCAGTTTGTATGCAGCAAGGTCGCCCGCCTAGATCAAGGGCTTAACATGCAATATGTTTTTTCTAGTACTGTCTTTTTTATTCCCAATATATCAATAAGTTAGAATAGAATAGAATAGAATAGAATTGTTTATTGCATTTCATGTGGTAACAATTAAGGTCTTACATAAATAATTTAGTTCAAACACATGAGCCCTGTAAGGGCATAACAATATGAATAAAAAACTAAATAAATAACAGTTGCAATTTCTACCTAATTACTCACAAATATAATTCAAATCATTATAGGTATGTAATATTTCATAGCCAATTAATTAATTTCATTTACAAATTATATAAACACACATACTAATAAATGAGAATAATGACAACAAATTTATAAAACAATTAAAACAATTTTTACTTAATAAATGCTATTACGACATAAATGAATTCCTAACTGATAAATTTATTAATTTCCGATAAATACAATAAATCCTGCCATGTTTGCTATAATGTTATATGTTTTACTATGTAATTAATTAAACTAATTCCATTAGAAATGCGTCCTCTTCTCTTCTACATTGCGTGCCCGACTGGGTCCATAATGATCTTATAAATATTATCTACCTTTACCACCTTATTGTACATTATGGTTTGCAATAAAGATATTGAATTGAATTGAATTGAATTGATATAATAAAGAGAAAAAAAAAATAAAAAAATTGAAAAACTATTTTCAAGTAAATAAAAATATTATTTAAATTGATCACATAATATTTTAAAATTTATTAAATAAAATAAATTAATTAAGTATTACTAAATTAAATTAAAAAAGTTAATTAATTAAATTGTTTATATAATATTTTCTTTCATAATTTATTAAAAAACTCCTGCAAAGTATAAAAACAATTTTCAATTAAATATAATTTTAGCATTTTTTTGAATTTATCTTCATTGTTTTCTTTTTTGATGTTTTCAGGGATCTTATTATATACTTTTACAGCCATAGCAAAAGGGCCAGAATGAACCAGTTTAAGACTTGAACTAGGTGTCGCTAACTTATTTCGCGGACGTAGATTTAGTGGTCTTGAGTACTGTGGGAAGAGGTGCATGTTTTTCCTTACAAATACACTTATCTCTAGTATATATAAACTAGTAAGGGTCAGAATTCTTTCCCTAATAAAAAAGGGTTTACAGCTAGTCTGTTCATCTATATTGACAATTATACGTATACATCGCTTCTGCAATCGAAATAATTTCAATATATTTGTACTATTTCCCCACATTATTATGCCGTATTGGAGCCATGAGTGGGCATAACCATAGTACGCACACATCGCGGTAGACTTATCAGTAGCCCTTTTTAACTGATACAAAGCGTAAGAGAATCTTGAAAGTTTGGTAGCGACTTGATTTATGTGATCTTTCCAGTTCATATTTGAGTCAATAGTTATTCCTAAAAGATTATATGTGTTTACATTCTCTAAGACAATATCCTTAAATTTAAAATTTATTGCCAAGGGTTGCTTTTGGTATGGTCGGAATTGAATTAGTTTAGTTTTAGTGAAGTTAATTTTTAAGTTATGATCACTGAGCCAACTTTCTATTTCCAATAACATGTCATTTAGAATTATGTTGAGGTTTTGACTAATTGTGCATGGTATTATTACCGAAATATCATCCGCAAACAACGTACATGTCTTGTTTATAATTTGGGGAATATCATTTATGTACAGCAAGAAGAGAATACACCCAAGAACACTGCCCTGTGGTATTGACTTAGAAACACTGGTTTTTGGGGACTTAAATATTTCAATTTGTCCTGTACTGTGGTTGTGATGTTCAATTTCAACATATTGGAAACGGTTAGTCACGTAAGATTTAAACCAATCATGTGCAACACCTCTTACTCCTATACCATATAATTTATTTAACAAGATATTATACTGAACCCGATCGTATGCTTTGCTCATATCAAAGTTAGCTTTATTCCATCTCAGACTGGCATTACGCATGATCGTGACGCCAGATGGCGCCTATAAAAATACTCGTGCGTTCCCCAAGACGTATCAAAGTTAGATCTACGGTAATGTAGGAACTTTGTGAATATGTCGAACGTGATAGCCGATATGATAACAAATCTCTTCTGCGTTGGAAATTAGCGAACGTTTGTTCAGTTCGGTTGTTCTTTTAAGCTTTTTTCAAATAAAAGCAGTGGGAAGAACTCAGAAATCGAAATTACATTATTCAAATCACTCGACGGAGAGATGGGTAAATGGATACGTTTAATGGATGTCCCTAAAAAGAATTACGAAGATTTCTTTTTGTACAAACCGATTCTAATATCACTTTACCGGTTAAAGTAGTTGTGACATTTGTCTATTTGTACAAACTAAAGTGTTTGGGCTGAATAGTGTTCTAATACTGTAAGGTGAATAAAAGCTATTTGGGTCGATAGAAGTGCTGAGTGTGTTGCGAGTTCTAGATTTGATTTGTAGAATGAAATAACTAACCGAATATGTAGTGTAGTAATTCGCCTACCGATATCAAATCCGATTCCTTTTGATCAAGTTGTTGAGAGTTCTGATTGACGCTTGTTTCCACCATATTTTTTATCTTCACCTACCTACAAATTTACCAAAAAATACCTTTTGCCATGGCTTTTTTATATTGCGAGATGGCAAACAAGGTTGCGGCCCACCTGATGTTAAATAGTTACTGGCAATATTAAGGGTCAATCACTTAACACTGCAGATCCTGGGGACTAAGATGATATGCCTTCCATACCCAGTATTTACACTGGTTACCTTTCCCTTCAATCCGGAATACTACGAACTGCTTCACGGCAGAAATATGAAAGGCCGTGGTACCTACCCAGACGACCCTACATATAGGTCTACCACCTAGTTTTGGTTTGCAAGTTCAAAGTCAAAATTTACTTATTATGTTTCTCCGTGATTTGAACCATTGTGCATTGTACCCAGTTACTGCAACTCTTTATTCTCAATAATTTCCCATTGTTTGTTTGTTGTGGTAATTCTACGCTAGATTCTTAGCTAGGAGTATATTTAGTTAGTGATTCGGCTCGATAGTGCCTGTAACATGAACAATGTTTACTTACGAACAATATTCCTGCTTTTCAATATACAGAAACATAGTTCCAACCCATTTCTCCTGTAGTAAACAGTCTCTATTCAAACGGGCCTATTCAATCAGTTTTGACCCAATAAAACTCGGTGCCTATTTTTTTCAATCAGCTCTATGAACAACGAATGTTGAATGTACGGACATGAATACATAATTCGTTCCAATTCTATTCATAAAACAATATGAAGTTTAATGTTTTAAGAATGAATAAAGTAATGAAGAAACGGTTTTTGAAAAATAACTATTGTTTTGATCTTTAAATAACGAGATGAATTGAGCAATTCGTGGCATATTTTCTATTAATAAAATTCCAAAAAATAATCACATAAAAATCTGTGATTTTTAATATTAGGAAAGGCTTACAGAGAGACTGACTTTTCCAGTTACTTACTTTTAGGGTGACACGACACGACAACTACGACGATTGAGTTGTTTTGATTAGGTGTTAATTTAACCGTAGTACGGCCTCTGTATTTAAATTTTACGATTCTGTTAGTATATTTGTATGTTGATTGTGGTGTGAAATAAAATGTATTATTATTAATTATGATACACGACTCTTATGAAATATTTTGGTTGAACATTGTCGTCTATATGCTCTACTTTTTTTGGGTGTTCTAAATAAACTCACAAGAAAAGTCAATAAAACTCATAATTAATATATAATAAGCACCCGCTTGTCTGCAATGAAGTGTCACCTTTATATCGTGTACTTAGATGATAACCATTTTAGGGAAATCTTTAAGACGAATATGTTTCTGTATTGGTAAACTTTTATCTGATCGCGTGGGTGCAAAGTTATGCTTCAGTAATGTGGAAGTGTTAGAAAAACATGTGGCTACTTTTATATTAGTTTAACGCCCTTTATCGTCATTCTTTTTTTGTATAAAATCCCTATATATGTTTTCCGGCTAACACACATAACGGCTATTTGGTCATAGTGAGAAAAATAGGATTTGTGTATACAATTATTATATAGGTTCATTGTAACGTAATGTCCTCTATGGGGTCCAACACTGTAAGTGTGGTGCCGGTCCAGAAATGACACAGAGTTACGTTACTTATTTCATTATCTCCAAAAGGTAACGATATAAGTAAAATTTATTATAAGGTAGATATAAGGCACTCTGAAAAGAATATAAATCAGTCTGTAAAAACTGAACAATTAAACACTTAAAAGAGATTTAATTATTTAAAATTAAAATGAATTAAAATTAAAATTAAAAATAATTTAATTAATCATTTAAATTATTTTTCTTTTTTTTCTTTATGAAACTTGGTGTGCTCAACAGATCAAAGCGGTATTTCATGCCGGCCCATCGCCTACAACTATATAAGGCGCAAATTCGGCCCCACATGGAATACTGCTCTCATCTGTGGGCGGGCGCACCCCAGTACCAACTTCTTCCCTTAGACCGCATACAAAGGAGAGCAGCTCGAATTGTTGACAAACCAGTCCTTTCTGATCGGCTTGATACTTTGGCATTACGTAGAGATGTGGCATCACTCTGCATCTTTTATCGTCTGTATCACGGGGAGTGTTCTGAGGAGTTGTTCGGACTTATACCAGCTGCTGCATTCCGCCATCGTTCCTCGCGACGACAAATCCATCCCCACAGTCTTGATGCTTGGCTATCCACAACCGTGCGTTTTTCGCGCAATTTCCTACCGCGGACCACAAGACTGTGGAACCAACTTTCGCCAGCGGTGTTCCCGAACCGATACGACCTGTGGCCCAATTCACGTAAATACATTCGATCTAAAAATCGTTGTAGTTTAGAAATCGTTCGATCGTAGTCCTATCCAATTTTGGTATTCACATGTTACTCAGCTACATCTCGATAGGACGACAACTCAATAAGATCGGAACTAAAGCACATCTGAACGACTTGTCAAGGAAACAAAAAAGATGCCCATAAAATGATTTGATTTTCTACTAAAAGGTTCAAATATACTTTATACTTCAAATACAGTGATTTACGATAAGTTAATCAAATTAAATCAATCAATATCGATAATATTTAACATAGAACGTGATACGAAAATATTTTAGCTGAATACCTCTCAGTTGACATTTCGGTGCGATTTTAAAACGATTTATTAGCTGAATACGGGTAGACGATGGTTCAACGACATTGCGATCGAGCTACTTCAAAATCGGTTCATTTGACGTACGTGAATACGAAAAAGTGTTTAAATGACTAAATCGCTGCGATATCCCAACGGTTTTAATACGTGAATTGGGCTACTGAACATCTTCAAAAGAAGAGCGTATTCCTTCCTTAAAGGCCGGCAACGCATTTGCGATGCCTCTGGTGTTGCAAGTGTCCATGGGCGGCGGTGATCACTTACCATCAGGTGAACCGTCTGCTCGTTTGTCCCCTTTTCCATAAAAAAAAAAACAAAGATACACATAAAAATAAAAGGTTTATCAAAAGGTACTTACAATTTTATTAGTGCTTTGAGATACTTTAAGCACATATTTTTAGAAGATGCAGTATTATTATATTGTCCAAGCTAAGGTCCAGAGCGAGACCCTTGTAATTTGACAATTGTGTTTTACAATTGTGGCAATAGAATGAGTCAGAATGAGTCAAAAAGCGTGAAACTGAACCAAACGTCACTAATTATTTAAATTTGGTTTAATATTTACTTTTTTAAAAATTTGCCATTATAAATGACGATGGTACTATAACATGACAACGTTATAGTACTACGTCACAACATTAAAAACCTTTCTCTCTTTCTCTCTCATCTCATTAATAAAAACAGTTTTTTCTGTGGAAGCAACTCTGAAAACGCAAAAAATCATTTAAGCTGTTCCATAAAAATTCACAAACAAAGTCGTCTGAAATGTATGGAACAGATAATTTCTTCCCGATTTCAGTTAAGCAAAACGAGAATAGAAAAAGTTGTTTTTATGAGATCTTCAAAGGTTTGAAGGTTGTTGATATATTACAAATAACCCTGTACATGACCAATCATATAAATTATATCTCATTATTAACAAGGTATCGTGTGGGTATGTCAATTCAGATTGTTGAAGATATAGTAACCAGTCCGTAAATATTTCCGAATTACGGATGTACCTCGATTTTACCATCTTTCTATCTTTTCGCTTACCAGTTAAGTTTAGAGCCAGAAGTTTGTCGTACAAAGAAGGCGAAAGGAAGGCGAGTGATTATGAAGACTTCATAAATATATAACAAGTTTTGGAAACGTAGACCGCTTTGGTGATAACTTCCATAACACGAATACAACATTGCAATTTATTAGTATACAGCTATGTCGTTTTAAAAACGACCTACAGATCTAAGGCCTAAGGTCGTAACAAACTCAAGTGGCGTAACTCTCCTCAACATGCTATTTACAAAGTGAACGATACGCCGTTGTATCCCAAAACGTATAAAGTCTCATTAAGCCAAGTTATTAGGTTGTACCTTTGCATAATAACAGGTTGGGTCAGGAAAGGGCGCATTATTTTTTTTGGTACAAAATCAAGTTTGCGAGAGACAAACCAATAACTCAACGAGAGAAAACAAAGGCGTGTAGTTAATTTAATAGAATGGATACAAGAGATAAAGTGTACATAAGCGAGTGCCTCGCCGAAACGTTGAGTTGGATACGATTTTCATTACCTTAATTCAACAATCCAGGGATATTTCTTACAATACCAACATGGTTATATCGTGTATTTTGCATAGTTTTATGTTTTGCTGTTGGCGGTTTTCCGTAAAATAGAATTCCTACCCCAATTTGATTGGCTGCAAATTGTCTTTATCATTAGGTAACTAGAACGATAGAATATTATTCATTGCGCGTCAGTGAAAGCTTAAAACAATAAAAAATGTAATAGACAATGGGTACACTTATCTCTATAAAAGGTCTTCTCACTCTGTCTATTGATCAAAAACCGCAAATCCGTTGCGTAGCTTAAAAGCTTACGTACGTACAGAAAGAGCGACTTGGTTTCATACTATGAATAAGTGACATTGTGGCAACCGCTTTTGACGCAAATCTTCATTTTATTTCAATAATCTCTATTCCACGTCACTTCTGACCGAAGATTAGAGATCTCTAGGGTCTAGAGAGTAATCTGTAGAGATACTTCCTCGGGGTTTATGCTCGGGCTTGTTCGTCAACTGGCGACTATGTAACTCGCGAAGTCACGCGAGTTGCCACCTTCTGATTTTATCTATTTTTTGTCGTCAACTCGCTCCATTGTGAAATTAATGTAATGTATATGTTTAAGACACGGCTTGAGTTTCAAATAAAACAAATAATAGTTCTTGAGACTGATTACTTGGGTGTCCCACAACACATTAATTATATAAACCTATGTAAGTGTGGTGGGTGGTAGGTTCGAGGTTATTTTTATGACCACACAGAAGTAAAGTCCTATTTAGAAAAAAAAACATCAACCGCGACTAATTATTAGTCGCGGTTAAACAGTCCTGTGTAGCTTAGTTGGAAGAGCAGTTTACCGCAAAGCGAAAGGTCGCGGGTTCAAGTCCCGTTACAGTACCTGCTTACCAATGACAAAAAAAATCCCATGTTTTTCTATTTAATTTGGTATCAAATTCAATTATAACTAAACATGCCAAGTAAAAATAAGAAGCGAAATAAATGTATCAATATCCAATTTTATTTAAATGACTACACGATGTTCAGCTATCTGGTTAAATTAAATTTAAACGTTACACTCAATGGCTTGGCCCGATTGTCCTTTAGCCATTTAGTTTTAATCACTTTTTATTTGACTGTACCTGTGAGTGTTCTTTGTAATGTGCGCACGAGTTGAAGGCAAAATAGGTATAATCGGTGTCAAAACGCGCGCTGTCGTTAGTTTTACAGTTGACGAACAAGTAGATTAATATAAGTACTTACGCACAAGTCATTGCTTGCCATAGGTACTAGAATTTTTCAGAGATGCTCGCATTACAGGCTGGTTGAACCTACAAGATCCTACCCTTATTTAAAACCGGTGACGTTTTAAAGGCCATCAGTGGTCAAGAGCAATGGTTATTTAAAAATATAGATCTATTCCTCGTCTAAGTATAAATTAAATCAATATATTTTCTTATTTTATATAAATACGTTAAAATATTGAATTTAATATTTTGAATAGGTGAAGTCCGAAAAATATGCCCGTAGTAATGACAAATAGTGTCCTGGTTTAGTGAAATCACAAAGTTTTACAATCCGTTATGACGTCACTCAGAAACAGAGCATATGACCTCTGTGACCCTGAGCATTTGAAGCAAGAGCTAGATCATGTTCAGTAGGTACTCAGAAATAACGATTATAAGGTGTCATCACAACAATTTAAACCAACGATGAGGAGGTCTAGGAATCCGGGCGTAAACAGACATCCCGCATTTTTGCCTTATGTTAAAGGGGTAACGGACAAGGTCGGTTCCCTATTAAGAAAGTACTACATACCCACTGTCTATATTCCTGGATCAAAGGTTAACAATGTATTGCGTACACCAAAAGATGTCTTGCCCCTACAAACTCCGGGCGTTCACAAGTTCAGCAGCTGCGGTAGTTCGTATATAGGCCAGACGAAGCGGGCTATTGCTGAAAGGGTCAAAGAACACATCGCCGCTGTGAAAAACCGACAAATAACAAAATCGGCGATTGCAGAACATCTTCTCGAAGCAGGCACTAATCACTGGATTGAATTCCACAATACACAAGTCCTCTCCACAGATCGCCACTTTTATCCAAGGATCAAGCGTGAAGCGATTGAAATCAAGAAACACGATAATTTCAATCGGGAAGACGGTTTCAAATTATCAGGGACATGGAATCCAGTGATAAACATTACGCACACGAGAACTCGCCAGAATACGGACTCGTTGGTTGGTTTACAGAATAGGGACACAGTAAGTGTGGTGTGTGACGGTAGCAGAAGAAACATCATGTGGGTAGACGAGTGTGAATCTACCTCACATACGGAGTGAAGACATCGCAGTTCTCCAGTCCGCCTGTGACCACGGTCGGTGTAACCCGGCTGAAACTTCAGGCATTTAAAAGGTAATTTTATCGCGTTAATTCCCGTTTTTACTCGTATTAATCATGCAACGCGAAAGTTTAAAAGTGATTACTTAATAATATATTTAAAAAAATCAATATACTTTGTATTGTATGAGTCAGTTCATGTTTAGACCGCGAGTACTTACACGAGTACATATAATTCCTGTGAAAAATCCTATCACAAATATTTATTTATTGGCGTCAAAAACTATAGAACAAATATTTATTTATTTCTTATAAAATGCCTAAATTCAAAGTTTCATGGCTCTATCTTCAACAATGACGAACTTGCATACAAACTTTCATGCCATATTTCAACCCCTTCAACCCTTTTAGCGACAAAAAATAGCCTATGTACTTTCCCGAGCTCTAGTCTATATTTGTACCAAATTTCATCAAAATCGGTTAAATGGTTTAGACGTGAAAGCTTAACAGACAGACAGAGTTACTTTCGCATTTATAATATTAGTAGGGATTATCATACATAGTAATTTTTCAATTGCTAAATACAACATATTGGTAGTTTTAATGTGCCCATTGCCCCCAAATGAGGATACCCCTATTTGGAATACCTAATAAAATAATAGGATAAAATTATGGATTGTTAAGTGAAATTTTGTTTTTACTGCGGAAATAATGATAATCTAAAAAGTAATATACAGGTTAACACAGCAGAAAGAAAAATTGGCGTCGGAGTATTTTAAATTATAGCGCATAACGAGGAAATTGCAAATGTAATAAAAAACCTCTTTAGTTTTCATTACCCTTGGAGACAGCCTAAGCAAAAAATTGCTTAGTAGCTACTAATTAAGGACTTCTTTAGCTAATCCAGCCTTTGTAGCTTAAACTGTGTTTACTTCTATAAAGAGCTAACAGTTTTATTTTGTTTCAAGTTATAAATTAAGGTGAGCGTAAAATCAAAGGGTATGGAAGAGGCCAGTAACCTTTTAAATAGTAACAAGCAATCAGCAAAGAACTTATATTAAGATTGTTCTCAAAACATATAGGTACATTGATCAATTTATTATTATTTCATTCATCCATAACAACCTTTATAATTAGACCCACTGCTGGGACACAAGGCCTCTCCTTGTCATCGAAGGAGGTTTAGGCAGTAGTCCACCACGCTTGCCCAATACGGATTGGTGAACGGAGCATAAGTACATAAGTAGGTACACCAATTACCCCTTTGCTGATCCATTGGTCGCCTTCTACGACACCCATTGGAGGATATGGGGTGATGCTATTCTACTCTGCCGGCATCACACTGCTATATTTATTAATATTATTTAAAGCACCTGATGTTGACATTAGGTTGTGAAGTTTATTTTTAAGTGTAATTCTAATTTCTTGTTTTATAATTACTTAATATTTATAATTTTAATTCATTTTATGTAATATTGAAATTGTATTTTACGAATTTATTACGATGTAAAATTTTCATACCTAGGCTGTATCTACAATATGTAGAGGTCTACATAACTGTCTAATTTGTTTACTGCAAATTCAATGTTATAGGACAGTAGACAGTAGTATGAAATTACCACAGCAACGCGTGGCCGGGACAGCTAGTACATTTAAATAGTTCATCATATTTCAAATACCTGCCAGATATAAGAGAAATAAGGCAATCCCTGAAAACAATGTGTTTGGAATCGGTTTCTAAAGTGTTACAATGAAGAAAAAATATGATACCTACCTACCTAAAATAATTTGACATATAATTTTTTTAGGTAGTATATTTTACTATCATTAGTAATAAAGTTTATTTTACAAAAATGTTTAGGCTACGTTTTAAACCAAAATCAATATGGACAGCACACAACGACTTATTTTGAAACATAAAAAATTACTGTAGTTCATTAATTTGCATAGTTATTAATAACAACTACTTTCAGGGTTTGTTGTTTCTGTTACTCGTTGTATAATATTCATCATACTTCATACTACTAATATGCCTATGTAAATTCTATATAAAAAATATATGCATTAATTTTTTATTTTCAAATTTATAAAATATTTTTTGTTACACGGAAGATAACGATAAATTAACTTTATTTTATGCTGAACCATTATATAAGTAGGTATACTAGCGGATCCAATAGACGTTCCCCTATTAAAAAGAAAACAAACATATTCTCTAGGATTGAATGGTGAATCACGAAATTTAAAATCTATTTAAAGACACAAAAAAACATTTATCAAAATCCATCCAAACGTTTAGGAGGAGTTCAGTGATATTGACATGTTAATTACATACACACGGTTAGAAAAATTGTATATAATAACTAGCTGACCGACAAACGTTGTTCTGGCATATTATATATTTTTTCTTCTTATCGGTGTGAAATATACTTTAGAGTTTTCTCTCGAGTTCTTGTTGTAAAAACACGTGTTGAGAGACATTTTCAACTCAAATCTACCGTACAATTTTTAGTTACCTACTTAATTACTTTGTCACTTGACATTGGCAAAATGCGTAATTTAAATGTATCGTGACGCCATTAATTAAGAATAGAATAGAATAGAAATATAATTTAAAAATCATCCTCATACCTACCAAGTATACACGAGAAAAATCATAAAAATTGGCTGAGGTGTTCCGAAGGAGTGCTACTACAAACACCTGACAGTATATTTTTATTACACATCCTAGCGATCCTAATAATAATCATAACAGCCTTTATAATTCGACCCACTGCTGGGACACAAGGCCCTCTCCTCGTCATTCAGGGAGGTTTAGGCAGTAGTCTACCATGCTTGCCCAATGCGGATTGGTGGACGGAGTATAAGGTGACCAACAACCCTTTGCTGATCCGTTAGTCGCCTTCTACGACACCTATTGGAGGATATGGGATAATTATATTCTACTTTGCCAGCTGATGCTGACATTAAAAGTATATCAAATTAACTTCATAATTTGCCAATACCTAATATCTATTCATTTTGTTTTAACAACACAATGTTGTGAGGAATATAACTATAAGCTACTTTAATGTAGCTTTTGGTGAATATAAATAGATAGACATGCACACGCAGCGGAACAGATTGTATAAAGTTATTAAGACTTATATTACTTTTTAATTTTAAAACTCTTACCTCGTAGGTCTGTAATCTGTGCAAACTTTGTGGTGAAACAACTCTGCAAGTTAACATTCGTGCTACCTGTAGAGGTTCAAACTTATCCAATAAGTGTAGTACCAACTTAAACCTTAGGATCAAGCTTCGTTTTATTTATACAAGCGTTGCATGTAACATTACTTGTATATTATCAGTTAAAATAAACATTACAATAGGTTTATTGTACCTACCTATAGGTAAGCTAACACTGTCATATGAATATAGTAACCAAGGTGTTATTAGAAATTCAAAATAGTAAAATTAATTTTAAACTTCTTCATACAAATAGTTCGATCAGTAAAACAAAATGGGTAGTTTCAAAATTAATTTTACAATTTTGAATTTTTGTTAACAATTTTTTTTACATTACTTACTGGCATACGGCCGATTTCAATGTTCTACCCGCTGCGGTCATTTTACACTATATACTACACTACTTGTATAATTATTTTTAATGTTGTTTTTGTCTGCTAATAGGTAAGCTTTCCAGAGCACCGAAGGGTACACGGGTCGACAGTATTACCTATATGTAACAAAGATGATCTACATTACATAAAAAAGTTAACATTACATAAACGACCATGACTCGTGCTCGTGACCCAAATGTTTGTGTTCATCACACATTGTGTGAGAGACGGAAAGTGAAATATTAAAGTCAAACACAGAAAAATATTTTAAATGTAACTTTTACACTCATCAACATCCCAAATAATACCTGATCAATCACTTTTTATCCCAAAAGCCCGAGGGAGTACAATACCAAAAATTAATCAACAAATATGGCATTGGTTATAATTTATAACAAAAAAAGTGTAACACCAACTGAAGTTACATTATAATTTATACCAATGATGACATATTTTTTGATTAATCTTTGGTATTGTACTGAAGTTTTCTAAAACATATAAATATATCACAAAAAACATCAGTTGGGGTTAAACTTTGCCGTCCATTTTTGTAATAATGCAAATGTAAATTCGCCCTAAAAAGTGGTTATCAGTGTCGATATCAATTCCCATTATTTTTTAAATTTTTTAACACCTCTCACTTCCATTAATTTGTGCTATTTTAAAAATAAGTAGCGCAGAAATTCATAAATATATAATGTACATTGAACGAACGCATACCTGCTAAGTTAATTAAACGGGCAATCGACAGGTGCTGAAGCTAAGTAAAAATCGGAATCACTTCACTTAAATTCTGAAGGGCCAAACATCCGACAATAAACATTTTTAACTCCTGCACGAACAGGACTAGCAATGTCGTTCAACAACAACAGTTTTTTTTTAATATAAAGGTCTATCAAATCATTATATTCTTTCTTAGTAAACCAACCATGTTTAACAGAAGCAGAGTCCAATTGCGAAGATAGCTAGTGCGAGAGATAAACCGCCACGCTAGCCACCCTCGTCTTGCCGCCCTGAAGGTGCCTCTTTTGAATGCCCCAGGAAATACGTAGGTATACTAGTTACTTGTATCATTTATACAAAAATTATGCCTCGGAGCTGATTTAGGAAGTGAGTCCGGCTTTTACTTACTCTTGGCACCTGATACCTGTCGAACGGCCGACGAACCAACTGTAGCAAGGATGCGTGTGTTCAACGCACGTACATAGAAACTCTACTCTATTTCAGACATTTCGTCTTTCAGAAAATAAATTATGATTGGACGATATAACACGCTCATAGTCTGGAACAGATAAATTAAACTGGCTTACTGTTTTATAAATTAAAGTAAACATTTGTAATGAATATCATTTATGTGTAAAAGCGCAATGTTTCTACTTTTACCACATTTCTGTTAGGTACACTTTCAAACTCATTAAATGTTGCAAACGCATGTCGGTTCGTATTGGCTATAAACAAATAGTACTGATCAATACTAACTTTGCTCATATTTTGTTCAGCGTTAAAATAGCATGAGATACTTATTATTATGTTTATATGCATTATTCATGAGTATTTTATGTAGGCTGTCAATCTGTCATTATTTGGAATCACTGCATGGCCCATACTGCCAGGTGTGACTTTATGTGTAACAAAATGTTACCTAAGAGTCTGCTCAACCATTCATGGGATTACGAGAATGATCATTATAAATAAATAAATAAATAAATAAATTGTTTATTCATAAGTAAAGTACATGATTTTTCTTAAATGTAAACAAATAAAAAATAAGGTGATAGTTATTAATGTTTGCCTGAACTAGGTTAAACCTGTGTTTCAGGCGTGAAGGTGCTTACACGTTATTAAATCTAATTGCACAAATTCTTACACATTTAGTAAATTACAAGTAAAAGTGATTATTTATACAAACATACCATAAAAAGCTGAATCGAATTAATTCTAGTTATTTATAGATTAACATTAACTCCTCAGTTTGTTCATAAGATAAACTTTGGAGGTACTTAAATATAATTTTCTTACAATTATAATAATTTAGCTCATAAATATTCAGTAATCTATTTACTCTATTATACAACAAGGGACCTATAAATGAAAAAAATCTATTTGTATAGCTAAATTTCGAGGTATTAATTGAACTGCAGACTATATCTCTTCGTCTTTTCTTTATAAGGTTGTTTCCTGAGAAAAGTGTTCTGATCGTCAAATCCGTGGCAATTTTTTTTTCTCATCACAGGTGCTAACTAAAATTACATCTGAATAAACAATCAAAAAAGTAACATATCTATCCATGAGGCACAAATTCAAAGTTTATAGATCGTCTTGAAAAAAATAATGAAATTTTTGGACCCATGGATCTGATTAAAGAATCCACGGATTTGATTGAAGTTTATACAGTACTAAAATGGATGGAATAAAGGAAAAACAATATATGTAAAAGGTTTATAGTCTCTTTATTTTAACATTAATTGGAATTATTTTTCAGTCTGTCACGTGTCTCTCTCTCTGTCTATCCTTAGCTTATACATTCTTAAGTTTTATGATCTCTCTTAACTACAACCCTTCTCGTTCTCTCACTTATCTTATGTTGAAGTTCACTTCTTAAATATGTTTATTTAAGTTTTATAATCAGAAACAAGGAAAATATCTCCAGCTGCTTCTCGCGACCTTCGTCTCCTGGTATGCCACCGCCACTAGAGGGTCTTTGAGTCATCTTGACCGTTCTTATGAGGCCTATTGTAACTAACCACGCTTCAGTTCCGTAGGCCATTGTAAAGCCCCCGGTAAACCTAATAGTCAACAACTTAATTGTAGAGCTTCCAACCTTTACAGGAGTGCCTAAGTACGATATGATTTTTGTCTTATCAATCTTCATTTTAAGACTCGCTTGTTGGAAGACACTACAGAGATCAGAGTCTCTCACGGTCTCACCCCATGACTACGATAATTTCTGCAAAGTGAAGGATTGCATTTACTTGCCATTTATGTTGATGGGAAGTCATCTCCAGGCAAGAAGCTTAAACACGTCCTCCAAATTAGCTCTGAATAGTTTTGGATAGCATCGCCTTACCTTACACCTCGCTGGAGCCGTATGGGCTTCGAGTCCTGGTCATGGAAGTGGACTGGCATAGTGGCGTTTTATTACAGTGCCTGCAACACTTTGTTGTCATCCTCATCATTATTTCAGCCGAGAGACGCCCGCTGTTGGTCATAGGCCTCTCCAAGGATCTCCATACCGGTCGGTCCTGCGCTGCCCGCATCTAGCGGATTCCCGCGGCATTTACCAGATCGACCTTGTGGGTCCACCTTCTGGGGGGCTTACCAACGCTGCGTTTCCCGGTATGTGGCCGCCACTCGAGGACTTTTCCGCCCCTTGCTGCCGCTAGTCCTCCTCGCAATGTGTCCTGCCCACTGCCACTTAAGGTTCGCAATTCTTTGGGCTATGTCGGTGACCTTGGTTCTCCTGCGGATCTCATCATTACTTATGCTATCACGCAGAGAAACTCCGAGCATAGCCCTCTCCATTGCCTTTTGGGTGACCTTGAGCCTTTTTGTGAGACCCATTGTAAGCGGCCACGTTTCGGTTCCATAGGTCATCCCTGGCAACACACACAAATTAAAGAATTTCGTCTTGAGACACTGCTGTAGATGAGCCGAGAATATGCCGCGTAGCTTCCCGAACGCTGCCTAGCCGAGTTAGGTTCGTCGCTTGACCTCTTTCTGGAAGTAGGACTTACTCAGTTGGACTGTTTGTCCCAGGTAAACATAATGGTCGACAACTTCCAGTGCAGAGTTTTCAACCTTTACAGGAGTGGGTGCGACATTTTAATAAGGCATAATTTTCGTCTTAAATCCGTATTCATTTTAAGACCCCCTTGTTGGGAGACCCTACAGAGATCGTCGAGCATTGTGCCCAGGTCTTCCAAGGTCTCAGCCATAACTACGATATCATCGGCAAAGCGAACGTGAATCATGTACTCGTCATTTATGATGCCAAGTGCTCTCCAGTCCAAAAGCTTAAACGCGTACAGTTTCGGCGATATAACATCACCCAGTCTCACGCCTCGCTGGAGCTATATCGTTTTTGAGTTCTGGTCCTGAAGGCGGACTGACATAGTGGCGTTTTCTTACAGTGTCCGCAACACTTGGATGTATCGATAGTCTATGTGGCACCTCTGGAGTGACTGGAGCACGGCCCAGGTCTCGACAGAATCGAAGGTTTTTCTCATAGTCCACAAATGCTAAGCATAGTGGCAGATTATATTCTTAGATCTTATGTATTACCTGCCTCAGCGTATGGATGTGATCAATGGTACTGAAGTCTTTTCGGACTCTGGCTTGTTCGGGAGACTGAAAGTCGTCAAACCTGCGCGCAAAACGATTCGTTATATAAAACCCTCAAAAATAGCTTATAAACATGACTCAGGCGCGTAATGGGACTATAGTTCTTCAATTGGGTACTATCACCCTTTTGGAAAAAGAGTCACACCACGCCGCCGTGCCATGCATTTGGCGTTCACTTGGATGTACCGATAGTCTATTTGGCACCTCTGGAGTGACTAGAGCACGGCCCATAATATCTCAACACATTTGAAGTTTTTCTCATAGTCCTCAAACGGTCAGCATAATGGCAGATTGTATTCTTTGGTATTCTGTATAACTTGCCGCAGCGTATGCATGTGGACTATGGTACTACTACCTTTAAGGAATCCGATTTGTTCAGTAGGCTGGAAGTTGTCAACCATGTATGCGAGACGGTCTATTATATATCTCGAAACACGGAGTACTCTTTGTCTCGAAAACAGCTTTTATGGGATTATTTATACGTAGAGGGACCATCGATTTTAAGTGGGTTGAAAGTCCTCTTTTTATTAAAACTTGAACTGTGTTAGCGTGATTTGTCAACAAATTAAGTCAAAACAACCTGTGTTGCTGCCAGCAGTCCTCCTAAGGTCATCGGACCAAGAACGGGTTGTTTTAAGGCGTCTAATACTATGCTTGTCCCCACTCCAGCATTCATCAGCTCTAACGGTAGTCGGTTCTCCGGCAGACATGTGCAGCCTATTGCCACTTCAGCGTACTAATTTTAAGGGCTATGTCGATAACGATAACGAACTGTCTTTTAACGAGATACTGAGCCTATCTTCTACATAGCGCGGTGAGCGACTATAAATTAGTGGAGTAATCCTCTGATAAGTGACCACGTCTTCACGCATTATAGCAGGGAAGAAGTAAAGATATGTCTAAGCTTTCCAAATGCTGGTGCAGCAGAACTGGATCGTCCTACTAGCTTCTACCCAACTGGACTATCTGTCCCAGGTAGATATATTCCTAAACAACTTTGAGGACCAAATTTCCGACTAACAGAGGCTCTAGGATAACTAACTTGTGCATTGAACATGACTTTCGTCTTATCCAAATTCCTCGCAACACGTCGAGTGGCATTATTAAGGCTTTTCAGCATTTCCAAGCTCTTAAGAAGCGTTGTCTCTTTTTTTTTATGGAACAATATCACCTTATACTCTTGTTCCATGCCTGTGGGGTAATACACATAATAAAAGAACAACTATTGGAATGCCTTGTGGACTGGTGGCGATGACGCAACATCAGATCCATGGGAAAATATCCATAGATTTGAGACCATGGATCTGTTTTGGACCATGGATCTGATCGTGACAATTTTGTTTTTGATTAACTACTCAAAAACTTGCAATAATATCGGAGATATTTTTACCTCAGAGTAAACTCAGATGGCAAGGACATCATATTCTAGAAACAGTTTCAACCCTAGGTTCACATTTCTATTTTTTAATCGACCCACAGATCTTACCTACCCAGGTGTACCAAAATTAAAGTTTAAATAAGAACTGACCTGGAAAGTTATGCTTGTACTCGAATGACACAACTCTTCTATCAAAAGTTCAGGACACATCTAGAGACCCTCGACAACCATTGACTGAAGGTTTATTTCATATTTACACCACTGAAATACTCCCAACTTGTCGTGGGGTGCAATTTAAGCCCGCCGCGTGACAAATGTTTACAACGGCTCAACTTCTTTATATTGATAGGTTTTTAAACAAAATTTTATATAAGAGTAGAGGCATTTCTGTATTTTTTAATGATATATAAATTATGGTAATATCACGTATAGTTAAAATAATATTAACGATAATACTGCGAGCGAGACGCGTGTGACATGTCGAAAATCGGTAAAATGTCCCCGTTTTCAGGTTTCAAATGTGATTTTATTTTATTAAAACAAAAATTATGTAGATTTATTTATGATGCCTCAAGAGAGTAGTAGTTCTTCTAGGTTTTGACAATTATTTAAATATAATAATCTAAATAATATAGATTATATTGGCCTGTGACACGAAAAATTAAGCGCCCCAGGAACCACCCATAACATTTTTATCAAACGGGAGCATATTGTGTTGTTTTAGTAATGTGTGCATTATGAAGAGTTGGCGGACAGTTAAAACCTTACAAGTTTCATATAGTTGACGAGTAGGATGTAAAAAAGGCAGATAGTTGGATACTTTTAAAATTGCTCTTTGAGCTCGTTCCAAGGGGAGCAAAATAGTTTTGAGTGCTCCGCCCCAAGAGGTAATACAATATTGGATTACAGATTGACATAACGCCGTATAGACTTGGGTTATTAACTGTTTATCTGCAATGGACCGGAGTTTCTTAAATATATATATCAATTTACGGGCTCTATTCACTAAATTTTGAATGTGTTGTCTAAATGATAGTGTATCATCAATTATAATACCAAGATATTTCATGTTAGTTGTATTGAGAATAATTGGGCAATCACACGAATTGTTGAAAGGGTTAAGACAATTATGTGCATATAAGTGCGGGTTGGTAACATATTGGTGATTTTTTCGCATATTGAAGTGAATATATTTTGTCTTCTCAGCATTTAATGTTAGTAAATTGCAACGAAGCCAACCATTCACAATATTTAAGCCCTGTTGGGCATAATTATATAAGTCTGTACTTGTTTTGGCAGTAAATATCAAAGCTGTGTCATCGGCGTACGATATAATCTTACAGTGATTGATGTTTAGATTACATAGGCTATTGATATATACTAGGAATAGAGTAGGGCCGAGGATGCTTCCCTGTGGAATACCAAAACCTGAGCTTTTTTGGTCATGACTTAGTGTATTTCCTATTTTGACACATTGGTACCGTTCACTTAAATAGTCTGCAAAAAGTTTCAACTGGATTCCCCTTACACCAAGACTTTCTAACTTGTTTAGAAGTAAAGGTACTGATATTGTGTCAAAAGCCTTGGTCATGTCTAGGAAAACTCCTAATGTGTGGTGGCCTTGACCCATTTCTTGAGTTACTAAGTCGGTTAGATGATGTACCGCATCAGCAGTGGACAACTTTGCTCGGAAACCGAATTGACAAGATGAGATGAGCTTATATTTCTCAAGGTAGTTTACCAGCCTCTTGTTGATAATTTTCTCTAAAACTTTTGATATAGAAGGGAGTAGTGATATCGGTCTATAGTTCGTGACAAGGTCTTTCTTTCCGGACTTAAATATAGGTACCACTACAGCCTTTTTCAAATAAGTGGGAAAAATCCCTTCAGAAAGACAATTTCGAAATATATAGGTCAAGGGAGGTACCAATATGTACTTAAAACTTTTGAGGATCCTATTATTTATATTATCCCATCCAACTGCACAATTATCTTTCATTCCTGAAATAATTTCCGTTATTTCTTGTTCGTCAGTGTCTACTAAAACGAAAGTGTTTGTCGATTTCGTGTGTTTGTCAAATATTTGGGGAGTTTGGGTGCACTTATGTGTTTCTAGACGTTCTGCAAGATCTTTCCCTATGTTCACAAAAAAGTTATTTACATAGTTGGCAGATAGAAGCGGTGAGGTATTAGTTCGCAATAAACTCAAATTTGATTCTTGTCGGGCAGAGCTGAATGTGACTTTCTTTATATGATTCCATAGCTGTCTACTGTTATTTCGTGCTTTTTGAAGTTCACTCTTATCATAGTTATTTTTAAGATTTCTTAAAAGCGTGTTGCAAAAATTTCTATATCTTTTGTAAGTCACTTGAATTATTAAATTATTTGGGTATAGCCTGGCCTTTTGATGAAGTTTATCTCTGTGTCTTATACATCTAATTAAACCTGGTGTAATCCATGGTTTAATATTCTGACATTTCTTCTTTATAGGTATAGTAGTCGTATTTTGTAATATTGCTTTTTGTACTTTGTTCACAAAATACGATAGTGACGCATTAGCGTCAGCAGTTTCGTAAACTGGGCTATAGTCAATTGTGCATAAGTCATATTCTAGTTTCTTCATATTTATTGTTGATTTTACAAGGTGACTATTTTGTTTAGGTAGCTCTAAATTTAAGGTTAGTAGTACGGTGTGATGGTCAGTAATCGTTGAGTTAGTAATGAGGGTGCTACACCGTGACCCAGATTTGACCATCATATGATCGAGACAGGAACCACTTTGATGAGTAGATAAAATATGTGTGGGTAGAAGACCATGGTATGAGCACAGATTAAGGTAATCCTGTGAACCTGCGTCTGAGACGTCTGAACTTATGTTAATGTTTATGTCACCAGTTAGAATAACATTTTTATACGAACTTAGCGTCTGTAGAATTTCATTCAAGCAATTTTGAAAAATGGTTAAGTTTTTAAACGAGGGCGATCTATAGACTGCTATAATAGCTATATTAGTACCAATTTTAATAATTAAGCAGTTACATTCTTGAGTATTTGGTTCTTCGATTGTGACGTTTAAAGATTCTTTAGTATAAACTACCACACCGTCATTCTGGTTATGATTTTTCGAGCTAAAGTATAAATTGTACCCCGGCATAACCGGGACTAGGCCCTGACGATTAAATAACCAACACTCTGTAAGAACTAAAACGTCACATTCAAAGTTAAGCCTATGTAGAAAAACATTAAAACTATCAAAATTCTTATAAATACTACGAATGTTTTGGGTTAGTATGGTGAGTGATTTTTGAAAAATTGAGATATGTTGCCGGCAGTCCTCAACCTCGCAAATTTTTGATTCAGATAGAGAGATATTATCTATTTCGGTTATTAAATCTAAATCCATTATATTAAATATACTTCTAAAATAAAATGTAAGGTGTGACGCTCCTAGGCGCCTTCATAGTCTACTGAGTTAATGTACCTGAATTCCGCTGCCTTCTTCGCTGGACAATCGGCATCTCCTGTCTTGTGGTCACCTGGCTTTTTGAATCGTAGACAAGTTGCACATTTTGGAGGAAGTCCCTTTTTTGAGCAATCTTGAATAGAGTGCCCATCCTCTCCACAGTGTCCACAGGTGAGAACCAAGGATCTGCATGTCTTGGCGGCGTGACCATATTGTTGACACTTGTAGCACCTAGTCACGAGTGTAAAGTCTCTCACAGGGCAAGACGTCCAGTTTATGAATATCCTTTCCTGGCTAATAAGGGCTTTACGTATTTCCGCTGTAACTTGAAGGACGTAGTTGCAACTCTCAATATCCCTTTTCCCGGATTTATGGCTTAGTTTAATTGAGGTCAAAAAGTTATCAGCAGTCATCGCGGGCATTTTGTCCACTAGATTTTGCTCAAAAATGCACTTGTAAACGTCTTTTTCGTCCATTGTTGAGGGAACTCCGATTATTATAATTCGTGGCTTGCGTTTTTGAGGTTCGTCGATAGTAAAGCCTGAGGCAGCGAGCTGTGAATTTTGCTTCAGCTTTTCCACGTCTTCCTTGGTCTCGGTATTAATGATGACTCCACCATTTCGGGTCTTTCTTACTCCTCGTACCTTGAGCTTCATTTCGTCAGGGCAAATAATTTTCTGAACCAAACTTTTTGTTTCGTCACTGGTTTTCGTATTATCTCTAGGATAAATAGCAATAGAACTAACAGGGCTTGGACGAACAAAACTATTTGATCCTTTTTTAACCATATCGGAAAAAGATGTTCTTTCTACAGAGCTCTCTGTAATTTGAGACTTGACGGACTCCTTTATGGTCTGCTTTATTTCCAAGAGATGATCTGCTAGGTCCTGATTTCTCATTGTATTCTGGAGGCAGGTGTGTGTTTGGAGGGCCTTTTGTTTTAGCGATTGATATTGAACCGCCATTTGCGCAACGCCATGACCAACTTTCCGACATAGGCCATTTATCTTCAATTTTTGGTCGGAGTTCAGTTTGCCTTCGTTGGAAATATTGCAGACCTCGTTAAGGTATAGTTCTATGGACCCCAGCCATTTTTGAATGTCTGGAGTCGAAATCGCTTCCATAGGCTCCATGTTGCCGTCTTCTCTTATATGTTCCTGGGTGGGCGTTGGTGGAGGAGTACGGCGCGTTATCCCACTACGGTTAAAGGGACTGCTGTCCGACATCTTAAATCACTATAGTTTTAATTTTTTATTCATCACTTTTCACTTAATAAAATGTTCTTAGTATGCTAAACTACGAACTAGGTCACTATTAAATGTTAATTAATTTACGCAATTTTATTCATTACATCTATGAGCACGTCTGAACGTATTGATAGATAGAAAAACCATCATGTATTATTTATGGGTGTAAGTAAAGCTACAGTTGGGAAAAAAGATGTTTAAATAAATAGTATATAAAGTGCGGTTTCTATAGAAAAGTTCTTGAAGTAGGTAATCGCCTCGTTGGTCTAGCGGTTCACCCAGTGGTATTAGATCTATCTAGTAGCTTCGGGTTCGATCCTTAGAGTCGCACTTTGTCTTAGGTTCGGTTGGTAAACGTAGCACCAGGTCATCATAATTGTCTAAATATATCATAGATTTATAACAACTGACGTTAAGTATATAGCGGTGACTATGGACACTTAAATCTTTGGCAATGTGCAACTTTACTTTTGACTATGAAAAACATATTCAGTCAATTAAAAAGACAAGGTAGCTAAAAAGGTTTGTTTGATTAAAAATTGTATGCGATTAGTGAAACCTAATAACTCTATGCCCCAACTATTTAAATTCAAACAAACGAACGGATCTACGTCATCAACGAATGGTTCTTTTTTTTCTCCCCTAACTGCTTTCCCTTTCCTTCCCTCGTGGGGAGGAGAAAAAGGGTTAAGAGAACCTTCCGGAGAAGCGGGGGAAGGAGTGGGTGAATCCTCATGGATACCCTCAGGAGATGGGGGTGCAGAATGATTCTTGAAGACATAAACAATGTAGGGCAAATAATTTGCGAGGAGGTTATGTTAGATGGGCTGTTTATCGATACTCAGTGAGTACCTATCGGTGAAAGGTACACTTATCAGCCGTATTGTCTCTTTTTGCTATTAAAATATATACGATATGCTACGGCACGGTAATATTATCTACGGTCTTAGCCGCGTCGTAGCCGCCGTTCTGTAGCGTTCATAGTAAGAAAAGAGGTGTTCCCTTTTGATATTATAAGCACAGAATAATAAATAAACCCTATACGTGTTATAAGTGTGCTACAACATGACCGGCCCATTTTCATTAGGCAAGGAGGTAGGCAAGAGTACGCGCGCCATTCGGTCCAGTCATCCGTGACTAACATGCGCTTCATAATTCACTGCGTTAACGTTATGCAGCATACTGACTTTAAGTCGCCAGCTATTAGTCTGAATTGAGATGAAAATTATTTATTTTTAAAAATAGATACAATGGGTGTGGGATATCGCATATACCTGTAGTAGAGAACCTTGAAAATGTTTTTGGAGCCGGTTTGCAGCTCAGAGTCAGTCTACCGCAAACTATTTAGTTAATGGGACCACAGCCGTAAATCTTATTTACTATGTAACAAGAGGTTAAATTGCTTTGCGGATATGGATATGGAATTGCAAAAGGTAAAGAAAGTATCAGTCACCACTCCCGAGCTCGAACGTATACTTTACAAATGGCGACTAGCAGTCGCGACAGTCTGACGCCGCTCCCGTGACGTCATAGAGAAAGTTCTGGGTCACCGGAACACGCAAACAAACCTAGATTCAAGGTTCCTCTCAAATCACTCGTTTGACAGTTTAAACAGTTACACGGGGTTTTGAATCTAATCAAGTCATTAGCGTACCCTTTTAATTCTGCCCAACTCAAATTTTAGTTCCGCTCGTTAAGTTATATGACGGTTAGCAAACAAAGTAACGTCATTAGGTTGCTTAAGGATTAATTAATCAGCTCGTAGTCGGGTAAGCGTCAATCGTAATGTGTAATTAAATGCAACTGTCGAATAATAGGGTGATTAATGGGGAATGTTCAGTAATATAAAACATTATTACATTGAGGGGGCCGATGATGGTGCCACGGTCGTTATTTCTATGTAAAGATCGTAAAACTTAAGCTCCGCGGATGGGTGACTATAATTTACGTCGTCTTGGAGTGGTCAGCTACAAACCAAGTGGTCCTGGTACGGAGATGTGCTAGGAGGTGTCATTTGAGTTTAATCAAAAAAAGGTCAATGGCGACCACTGGTGGTCGTTGTTCGCCAGCGGTGGCGGCTACCGCAGACACTGCTAAAGCGTTAACATGAACTGAAAACAAAAAAAAATCACGTCGATTAAAGAAAGACAGTGTTTGTTTCTGCGGTGACTAATCGTTCCTCTTTCAGTATCAGATAAAGTGGTTCCTGGTTTGATCAAATGGTATTTTGTGCTCAATTTGGCTAGTGGTAGAGGTTTTTAAGATGACGAAAATCTTGTCGGTTCCTCGAGTCTATAAGGTGAACCATACCAAGAGGACTTCTAATCAGCGAGCCCTACCCTGGAGCAAGTCTGACTATCGATTAAAGTCTCTAGGGTATTGGAAAAGGATCAGACCCTTATCAAAATCTGTCTCCGCAATTAAGAGCATTAATATGTTCCAACAGTTCGTGATAAGACAGCTCATCCTGAAAGCCGAAGAGTAAAGAAAAAAAAATAGGTCATAATATCTGATCGAAAGAAATTATGCAAGGATTAGAGTCGAGTTTCTCCCGAGTTCTTTTTGTAATAACACGTGTTGAGAGACTCCATTTTTAACTCAATCTACTGTACAATGTTTTTTTACGCGTAATATGGAATATTCTTTGCGTTTACAATCGAGTAGTATTAAAACTAGAAAAAATACACTGAAAAATATCGACCTGCCTCGGCGGGAATCGAACGCAGCATCTTCCGAAATCCGGGCGGCTGCGTTAACCACTACGCCACCAGGGCATTGCTTTCGCTATCGAAATTTGTCAGTGCTTGGTGCTTATGTTTTTATGGTAAACATTGTTTCATCAAATCTAAATTGAAATTTGCACTTCTAAGATGTGAACGACATATTTTTGCAAATATTTGACGCCCAGTTAAAATGAAACTACTAGTATCATCTTAAGGTCGATTTTTTTCAGTGTATTTTTTCTAGCTTTAAATTGCGTAATTTTTGTGTCGTGTTTCGCGAATGCTATTAAACTAAAAGAAGAAGAAGGAATAGAGTGAGTTGTTTTCTATGCAGTCAATATCTTTCTTCTACCCTACTACCAATCTATTTGGGGTCGGTGTCGGTGTAGTATACTTTGAAATCAACAATACTACTCTAGGTTTTGGCATTTTCATCTGTTTTTTTTTTTTTGAGGTTGTGTATTTTTTTGGGTTTTTTATTGGACTTAAGTAACTAATAGATAGTAATGTCTGTGGCCTCAGGGCTTATGACTACATGCAGGCCACATGTTTTACAATGTTGTATTTAATTCTAACAATGTTATATTATGGAATGATTTCATTTTTGCGTTTACAAACGCGTAAATATTAATACTAGAAAAATGCACTGAAATAAATCGACTTGCCTCAGGCGGGACGTTATATTAATAAATATTAAAGCAGAGGTTTTGGCATTGGATGCAGATGGTCAGCCGCCTGCCTGATACCAACTCTTTAGGAAGGTCTATGCAGCCAATATAACGCTTGCTAATTTTCGTCCGGGTTCGAATCCTGGTAGCGGCAAATGTTTGTGTGACGAACACGAATGTTTGTTTGCGAGTCATGGTTGTTTATACATTTATTTAAGTTCATTTATAAAAATATCTAAAATTATTATGTATATTAAATTAAAAATAAAAAAAATGTCCGTTATCTAGTATCCGTAACACAAGTTCTTAATGATACTTTACTTCGGGCTAGATAATTGGTGTGAGCGTGGAAATATATTATTATTATTATTATTTAAAGCAAATTTTATTTTAATTACAGTTCACTAGATTGAAATAATAATCTCGTACAAGCCGCCTAGTCTGTAACAAAAGCAGGTCACAATTTAACGAATGTGTAATATTAATTTCTTTCATATTTTATAAGAATTTCTCTCGAGCTTGTATTGTGGCAGCTGTTCTCTTCATTGCTTAGTTTTTGTTCGCTTTTAACTGCGAGTTCCAAGCATCTGTTTCCAGTTTGTTGCTAATTTAAAAAACTTTATTTTTTTTGTAACAAATGGTCTTAAAAGTTTGATGTTTATTTAGAATTTATCTTTTAAACTGTTAATCTACAATATTTGTGACATTAAAGATCTGTTCATTAATTTATGTAAATTAAATATCATTAAAACCTGGTTCTGTATTTTGTACGCCATATTAGTGTATTTGCCGCGTTGAAGCATATGGTATGCTTGATAAATATACAATAATAATAATAATAAATAATAAATAATAATAAAACGTTTATTTCCAAAAATGTGCAACAATAACATATTATCAATAGCTCCCAAACTAGGTAATCCTGTCTTATGGGGGCTATAAAGAGTTTAGCAAAACAATTGATTTCCATTAGTGTTGTGTGCGTTGTTAGCATTTACGCGGACAGTATGCCAAAGGTTAACAAAAGTTTTAACACTTATAAAGAATGTGTTTACTGTCCTGCGGTGTAAAACGGTATAACAATAATATCTATCTATTTATATAATTATTTAACTCAATTGAGTACCTATTTCTATTAGGTCTAGAATTTTAACTTATTTAAAACGAGAATCTTATCTTATTTATTTATTTTACATTATTATTATGGCGGAACTACATGTTTATGAGTTATGTAAGTATGGAATTAATGAGTGTGCTGTGTGTGTGTTGGTGTGTGTGTATGTGTGTGTGTGTGAAGGTGATGTTGTTCGTCTAGTTATGTATAACCACTTAATAACAGTTCTATATCAATGTAATTTTGTGTTAGGAGCCATTTTATAATCTTCGTTTTAGCAGAGGTCGGGTGGCAATCTTTGATCCTACATCTGGTAACAACTTTGTTATATATGTAAGGGTAAAGGAAGTCTTTATGTCTTTTAGCAAATGTGGTGTGAACTGTTGGTGTTGCAATTTTGAATACGCGTTTCTTAAGTAGCTCGTTATAGTTTTCATTGCAAACGACTACTTTGTGTGTTGTTATTACTGCGTTAAGCACGTACAGCCTCCGCACACTCAAGACCTGACTGTCTGCGTATAGTTGACTTGTGGGGTAGCGACGTGGCTTATTCAGCATCACCTTCAGCACTGCTCTCTGGGCTCTCTCGATCTTTAACATCCACGTCTTGTCCGTACTGCCCCACGAGGATATGCAGTAACCAATCACCGATTGACAGAGCCCAAGATAGACCATCCGTAGGACTGAAGGTGACGCCGCGCCTCTGAGTAACAGCATTACGTGAATGATCTTCCTAACACGGCTTGATAGTGATGTTATATGATGGTGATAATTTAATTTGTTATCTATAAGAACTCCGAGGTATTTCAGAGCTTCTACCTCTTCAATGCTGTCACATCCACAAGTTGATGAGTTTGAACTGGAACGGACATTCTGACAGTTGCTGTTGTGGATCCTGACTGGTGGTATAAGGGCAGGCTTCGATGAGGCCGTTTTGTGAAAAGTCACAAACTTTGTTTTGGCGATATTCAGTGTTAAAAGGTTTCTTTCTAACCATTGGGCCACAGAGGCCAGGCCGTGTTCTACGTGTTGGAATGTTTGCGACCAAGAGGTTCCATTGAACAAGATGGCAGTGTCATCGGCGTAGCAAACTATCTCAGCATTAACAAACAATACAACGCTCACGCCAATTACCTACTATCATTACCCTAATCAATCAACATTGAGAACTTTTATTTATAAAGAGGAGTCTACCATCCTACATGATGGTACATAGAAGTAGAGTCCCGATATAAAGATAGTGTGACGGATTTTTCATTTGCCGTCCTGCAAGGTGCTTCTTGACGCATATTTTTAATTACCCAGCATTGTTTATCGTAGCATCGAAGATAACTTATTGTAATAAAGAAATATTTTTTCATTATTACAATAAGTTATAATTATAGAGTCTTTTCATTATCCACTAATATATAAATAATAATATATAAATCTCAATGTAGGCAGATCATTCCTTAGGCGGCGAATTAGCATGAGTTATATCTTAATTCGGCCGATCTTTGGCTCCGCCGTTATAAATCGTTCCACAAACTGATACCTATGGAAATCTTCTGAAAAGTCAGATAGTAATTAATGTACCTAAGTACTAAAATTCCTATATAAATAAAATATTCGCCATTATAATAAAAGTGGCACAGAGCAAGATATTAATGAGGTACAAACTTTAGTGTATTGCCACCGTAAGCTGTACATAAGTTTTCCAGTCATTTGACAGTTTAATGCTGACGAAGTAAGAACTTCCTGGAAAACTTAAGCTTCACTTTAAATTTTACTAAATGTAAGTTCAGATAACTATTTGCCATAGGCTATTAGACTTTACTCATCATTTGCCTGCTTTGCTTCCATTTTCATTCGGGAAGGAGTAATTCACTCCACATCAAATGCTCATTCATGTTTATCACATGATTATCATCTCCCCTCATTCATGCATATACCATGCTAGTCATTACACCTGTTAATTTTCTGCCACTGGTGTTACTTCCCGACTGTCTCTATATATTCATTCTATACTTTGTCCATTCTTGTTACTCCACCCATCATATTAGCATACGCATCTCAGTCACGTACTGTAACTGACTCTCATCCGTCCGCTTAACCGCCCAACTTTCTGATCCGTATAAGGCAACAGGTTCTTATTTTGGTCCAATAAATTTAATGAACATTAACGATCTCCGTAGTATAGGAGCTCGCCCGTAGGACTGAGCTCGCTTTGGTTGGCGGAAAGAAGAGGTTTCAAGTCCGCTTAGCTGCACCATCTTGTCTCAGTAGCTATAATAACAGTATTAACAGCATTGTGTTTGTGCTTCCGACATTTAAAGACAACAATAGAGAGTCCCTCAATCGTTGAAAGTTCCGGATTACACTCGACAACCACTAAACCGTAACCTTTTCCATTTAAAAAAAATATATGTACTGTACAACTATTTTATTTGTCTTTCTAATATAACTATTTTGTGTACCTACTATTTGTACACTGAAGGAACCTACCAGCAAGTACCCCGTTTACATACAACTTACAACATTGTAAACAAAAATCTAATAATCTAGCAATAAAAAATAAAGTCAGATTTTCTTTAATATTAATTTATTTATTGACCCTAATTCACCATTTCAAAACCGAGAGAGATCCACTATTGGACATAGGCCTTCCCCAAGGATCTCCTAACTGGTCGGTACTGCGCTGCCCGCATCCAGCGACTTCTCGCGACCTTTTCGTACCTGCGTTGGCTGGCTTACCAACGCAGTGTTTTCCAGTTGTGATTTCTGTGTCGATTTCTGTGTGTGAACAAGTGAACGAACGAAGAACAAGAAAACTAGTCTGTAAAATTATGAGTTATAAAATTATTATTATTAAAAATTATTTGATAAAGTTTAAAGTTATTGAAATAAATAATTTCATAACTTTTCAATCTTTATACTTGTACCTACTTGTGGTAAGAAGGAATCCCTTTCTTTCCTACAACAGGATAACATTTTATACTTAACAAAATATATTTTTATAAATAAATATATAAACAACCATGATTCGTGTTCGTCACACAAATATTTGCCGCTGCTAGGGGATGAACCCGGACGGCTTGATGTGTAAGCAGCTATACTGACGACTCCACTACGACGGCGTCAAATAGCTTGACAATAGATGTTGTTTATTCCAATGATCTGTTGAACTATATCGTGACTGAAATAAGGTTAAATTATTCAATCTCTACAACAAAAATGAAAAGTAATTAATAGCAATTCTTAATAAGTTGTATACTATATTTTGCGTTTCAAAGAATGTTAACGAAGATATTACCTGTGAAAATTACCGTGAATACGAGTAATTACAAGATTTGTTTTAACTCTGAGGCTTTGAAACCAAATACAGGTATAAATTACTTTGAGCCGCAACTATCTTCGTAGAAATTGTGAAAGTTTGCTTCGATAAAAATAAAAAGTTTTCAGATATTTCAGAAAATACTATCTCTAAATTTTTTCAGTGCATTTTTCTAGTATTAAATACTATCCAGTCTAAACTCCGTTTAATTGTTATGGATTATGGAGTACATTTTTGAAAAATATTTAAAATATTAACCCGAACTCGAAATTATAGGAATTTTAATATTTTATTCGTGTTCGTGAGGCTTTTGATAGAACTGTTAAAAAAACAAGCGTTTATTAAATAAAAAATAACCCAGATTTAAAAAATAAACGGTTATATACAAGTTCAGCATTGGAAGTACATTAACACCTTAGTACCATATCATAGCAACACCAGCGCTAGTGCAAGTAAGAGTATGCGTGTTACCATCACTCTCGCAATCCCCTAAATCGTTGAGCAGTGCTCGAGGTAATATTTGGTTATACAAAAAACCACATCTATCAGTATGTGCTCGAAAATAGTGATATAGCATTGCATGAAACCCAAGTTGTAACTAAACTTTCAGTGAAGCCGATATTCAAATGTTACACTCTCGGGTATTCTCAAGAGGGTTTGGACAGAGCCTACGTAACATTTCGTTACACATAAAGTCATATCTGGTAGTATGGGTCATGCAGTGCCCTTAAATAGGGACTGATTGCCAGTCTGTCACGTACAAATGGACACCAAACCCAACAAGTAACAGTCGGAGTGAGTTTCTTCAGAGTTCTTGTTCTAAAAACACGTGTTGAGAGACTCTATTTTTAACACATTCTACCGTACAATTTTCTGTTACTTTAAGTACATTTTTGCTTGATATTGGCGAAATACGTAATCTTTATATGTCGCGAACGCCATCTAATTAAAATTAAAAGAAGAAGTAACAATCCTTCACTAAGCAATCTAACTCAAAAGCCAACAACAGGACAGATTTTGCACTCAAAATCATCTCAGCAGTCCGGGTATTAAATTTTAAAATAGCAAAGTTAATACTTATATCAACAGTACATTTATTAACTGGGACGGTAAAACAACCTGACTAGAAAGTGGAAAAATCCAACTTCCTGGTCAGAGGCTGACATAAAATGTTGTAATATACTTGTTTCGGGATGTAAAAAAGAAAGCCCCTGATCGCATACTAACCCTGTGATCTGAGACATTCTTCCGACAGATCTGATGCATAAAATATATCGCTTAGTTACTGAACAAACGTGACTTCGCTTAGGCTATCATCACTCAAGTAAAGAAGTGATTCACCGCTGCCAGAAGGCCAAGGGCGACTGTATAAAACTAATCACTCTTAACCACTAACTTCGGCGCATTTCGAAAAGCACTTTGTTAAAATTGCCGCTTCAGATTAATGATTACGCAAGTTGGCTATCGTTAGATACGGCTATATTAGTTTTCTTAATAACTGTACCTTCTGATTATTATTACGATCATTGAACGCATATAAATTACGATACAATTATATTAATACGATACAAAGTCCAAATTTTATGCCTGTTTTGGCGGATACAGACATTTTGTTCCTGAAATTTATGTAGTGCGTAGTTTTAACTAGTTAGGAATACATGTTTTTAAAAAAGGAGGAGGTCCTCAATTAATCTTTATTTTTAAATTAGAAAAGATAAATCATCATCCCAAAATCAAAGAGCATTTATTGAAATGGTTTTTGCCAAGTACTTTTAAAGCGTCAAACCCTACCACCGTTTCAGGGAGAAAATAAAGATTTTACTTAGATAACTATTTTTATATACTGAGCAGAGAAGGCTCCGTATTTATTTACTGTAACCGGAGGATCCGGATTTTCTAAAGATAATATTACATAAACAAGAACGTTAAAAATATGAATTAAAAATATGGCTGTAATCTTGACCTATTTCTTTTTTATAAGTTTTTTATTAGTCTGAGTTTATAAGATGTTGATGTTGAAAATTTCATTTTCATATTTTGATGAGTTGCCTTTTAAATTTTTGTATGTAAGTAGTTTTGAAATTATATGTTTTAAATTTCACCGAGGAACATTGAAACTGAATCTATCTTCTTTATTCTTTACAGTGATAATACTAGTCTTGAATGTATTGATCGTACAGCTATTGTAGGTAATACAAGGAGAAATAAAATTATAAATCTGGGATTGAGGTCGGAGGGTGCGTCGGCGACTTGGTGGCGCGACACTCCGTCGCCTGTGACGTCACGGGAGCAATCGATGCCAACAGATGATCGAGTCGAGATTTTCATATTCATAGGGTGTTAGTCAGCGGGACTTGAGGCGCTGCTGGGGATAAATTATTAATGTTATTAAATATGAGAAAACATTTTCAATGTCATTCAGTTTGTTTTGGAAATAACACTAAAGTTAAACTAATCGTTTTTAATGTTAAATAATTTACTTTTAGCCATTTACTTAATGTTCAGAAATATTCTCTATATTCTGAGGCGCTACCGGGGATAAATTATTAATGTTATTAAATGGTGAATACGTTTTCAATGTCATTCAGTTTGACTCAGAAAGAACGCTAAAGTTAAACTAATAGTTTTTAATGTCAAACAGTATACTTTTAGCGATTTACTTAATGTTCAGAAACCAATTTTGTTTTAAAATATTCTAAAGTAAATTTTATGAAACTCCAAGCTCAATAATACATTTTAATGTTGTCCTTTTCAATAAGTAGCTTTTTTACTCTAATAACAATACAAATATTTACATTTGCATGTAATCAAATCGCAGTAGATACTAATATCATCTTTAAGCTGCTATAACGTATTTGTATTTATAATTACTTATTCAAGTACCTATAATAACTAAGTAATATACTAAATAACATTCTAAATTCTTGATCCGAAATACGAAATAATTACTACTAAAGCAAGTAAAATTATGTAACAAGCTATTCTTAAAATGGACTGGATGTCGGCGTAATACTAGAAGAGGATAATTTTGAAGATTTTCCGAATGATAGCCTGTGCACCTGAACTCCGTAGTATCCTCGTTTCGTATTTTATGAGCGCACGAACGAATTACACCATTTAATTCCACCGTGCCAAGCTCTGCTAATCTCCACGTAGCAACTTCAAATTTTCGCTTAAAGCAATAATAATCAGACCCACTGTCTACCAATATTGCCGCGTTTCGAGGCCATAGTGAGTCATCAGTTTCTTTCAAGGTTTTTGTTCTGTAATTAGTTACTTAGTGAAAGTTTTGGGGTCTTGATGTATTGATAATTAATTTGGATTCAGACATTTGATGATAAAACCTTTTTTCGATGTTATTTTTTCTGTTTATTCTGTGTCAAAGAAGTGTATTGCATGTTGGTTAAGGAGTTTATTTTGCAAGTTACCTGAAAAAAAAAACTGCAAGGATTTTCACCACTTTAGTGTATGTACACTTTAGTAAAAAACTTTAGTAAGGACTAAAGTTTTTTTTCGCAAAGTTAGTTAAACATAGTAATTCGTCTTACATATTCTGGCAAATGTTTTGGAAGAAACATACAAACATAATTGCTGAAAATGAACTGCCACAACACCTACGGTGAAACGGCTTACCACCCATGGTGAAATGCACTAAATTATCTTTCAAGGGTGACAGAATCAGATGTACGTGTCAATTGGCTATTGGCGAACAGTGGCTAGAAATCTGTCTGCCGACCTGATTTGTATCAATCGACTTCACGCGACATTGACCAGGCCATTCAAATTGAATGGAGCTGCCTTACGCTAGGCCTTTATGAACTTTCCCGCATAGCTGGTCAACAACTTTCAACTTCCTGAAAACTGTTTTTTATTTATTTTGCTTTGGTACAATTTTCATATAATTTCCTCTGACAAATCTTCGGTACAGTATACCTACTCGGTAGTTAGCCTTTTGACAATTTAAAAGTGCCTAACAAAGTCTTTTCATTTCTTTAGCAGTCTTTCAAAGCTTTTTCATTTCATTTCATTACTCACAATATAATTGCGCGGGTGTCTCATTTTCTCTCGCGTTTCTGTACCTATTGCTTTTATTTTAGAATGTATAAGAGATACTATATTATTTGAATTAGTTTTGGTATCAGCTTCTCATAATGACTGTGACAAGTAATAAATGCCTATTATTATTTTTTATACATTTAACAAGGTTATATCCACTACAAGAAAAACGAAAAACTTTTATTATACGACAAATTATTTGCAACGGTGGTACTAGGTACTTTTAGGTGAGTACCTAAGCGTGCCTCCGAAAAGTTGGCGAATCACATTTGTAATTCTTAACAAATATAACATTTAAAGGCCGCAATTTATCCTCGACGCAAAAGTGACCCCTGTATACCCAGCGGCAGTAGGATTTTGTTTAATTTTAGAGAACTTTCGGAGCACCAAATCGAAGACATATTTTATAACAAACTTGCCGCGGCCAATATTACTCAACAGACAACGTTTGAACAACGCTGCTTAATCGCTTTAATTCGTTTAAAAGCTTATTTTAATTACGTCACGCGTTAACAACGCCACTGATGCAGCTAAACGTTGGTGTAATATGCAAATTTGTGCTAATGGCTTCAATGTGCATTAGGTTTAACGGCCTATTTTATGACTACTTAATACATATTAAATGCAGATGAAAACTCAGTGTACGTAATCCTTATTGGTGATAAATTGACCGTAAATAATAGTACGCGTACCTCTATGAATTAATTAAACGGTGACGTTATCATAGGTTGCCAGTGAATTTTAAGCTGACACGGTATTTTAAGCAGTCTCTTAGGGGAAATGTTTGAAAACGTTTATACGTTATCTGGTATTTCTAGCATAAATACTCAATGTAACTGTCATCCCGTGACCACGAACGCTGCAAAGTGTTACTAAACGTCGGGCAATAATAACAACATGTAAAATCTAGTGCTCGCGCAAATCTAAGAGAACATTATTTATAAACACTCAATTTAGATTAGTTATTCGTTTATTCTTTTTTATAAAAAGGTAAATAGTAAATGATCCACCTGGTGGTAACAAAAGTGGTGTCCAAATACGAAATTAATTAGTGCGAGAGGAGAGATATTATTATGCGCTATCGCCTCGCCTGCCTGCAATTTTTACAAACTTTTATTTAATTTACACTTTTCGTATGTGTCGTATGTATATAAGTACGTAACTATGTTAGTTGTTCGGCAAAATTTGCAAACCATTTTTCGACCATTTCTCGGTATTCAATTAAGCTAATATTTTGCATTCACGTTTAGTTTGGATGAGAATGCATGTTTAGACTTATCTAAACATGACTCAATATGGCAGATTAGTTATTTTTGTGCACTCCCATGACGTGGGTATCACATGAAAGGATTTGCTGAGAAAAATACGAAAAATAAAATGACTTTACTCTGAAACCAAAATGGCGGACCGCCCAAGACGGCAAACTGACTTGTATTAAAATTTCTATAAAAAATATTTTTAAAAACAAAAGGAAAAATAAATAAACTTGAAATTTAAATATTATTAAAACTGGTCGCGAGATTTACTGGTGTAGAGAGATAAACCGCTATAGGATTGGCAAAGAGATAGATAGTAAATAAACGATAATAATCGAAGTCAATCTCGCGACAAACTTTTAATATATTTAAATTTTATGTTATTTATCTTCTTTTTTGAGCATTTAAATAAAAGCATGTTTTTAAACATGTTTTTTTTTAACAGAAATACATGTATTCGTCGAATATCGTACTACTCAGACAAATTAAAAATACGTTGTCAGTTGTCATTTTGTGTTTTGTATTTGATTACGATTTGATTGCAGGTGACATTTGCTTCCATTAGGTTAATAGTTTAACGGTTAAACAATTAACCTGCAATCAAATCGTAATCAAATACAAAACACAAAATGACAACTGACAACGTATTTTTAATTTGTCTGAGTAGTACGATATTCGGGAGTTTGTCCTGAGTTCTTGTTGTAAAAAGATTTTATTAAAAAGTGTTGAGAGACTCCATTTAAACTAAATCTACCGTAACTTTTTTGGCATTTTTGTACATTTTTAATTGACAGTTGCAAAATGCGTAATCTTTATGTGTCGCGAACAACATTAATGTTAAAGAAGAACTTTTATCTAGAGATTGAAAAATCAGCCCTAAATTTAAATAATTGGACGTAGTTATGCAAAAACGTTCCAACCCACGCATAGGTCAAACTGAGAAAAACGCATTTATGTGTTTTAGTGGTACGCTTTTTTGTTGTAACGAGTTGAGCTGAGTAGTATGGACAACTTAAACTATTGATTTAAATATTATTTTATTACATATATTTCATTAACATTTAATAATAATAATCATACAATTTTTCGGAAATTGTACTTGGAACGTTTTAAAAAAAAGCTTTTTTGTATGAAGGTGTCTCATATCTTAATTTGCAGAAACGATCCACAATGTCAAAGTTGGTGTATTTTGAGAAATTCTAACATTTATTTTAAAAATACGTATATTAAAAAATGAAACAATATTACCAAAAAGAATTGTAACATATTTTTTAATCAAAACATGTTTTAACCCGGCGTCATTGTGGAGGAAAAAAGGTACATACATGATCGTCGAGGAGGGTCATTACGACCATGTAATGATTTTACCTGATATAACAGAAAATATTTATTTCATATGAATAATTGTTTAGGATTTTTAAACCTACCAATAGAATAGTTTGAAATTAAAACAATGTATTTCATATTTAATCAGTTTTATTCAAATCTAAACGAAGTTTAAGTTAGTAACAACAATTTGTCATATTCTTAAACTTAAAAAAAAACGTCAATGCAATTTAATTTTTTAAATCTAAGATATGCTAATTTTAATCTTTAATAAGGAACTTTTGAAATTAAACAATAGCAACATTATGTAAAATAACAACTTTTGTTTTTTTAGGGTTTTCACTACAGTTATTACAATAGGAAATTAGATGTTCGCTACATACAAACTTATGACAAGCCTTAAAAATATGACTAATATTCCTGTCTTTTAGGTATAAGGACAGTCTTGGATCTTTTTTGCCTTCCAGATATGTTTAGGTAACAGAGGGTTTCTAGATGTTTCTCCCGTAAATTCAATAGATCTGCAAAAGCAGCCATTTTATATCTTACTAGGTCATTCAAATAACTAAAAACACCTAAGTAATAAAAATAATTTGTGGCACAAACTAGCAACGGCGTCGTTGAGCAGGATTATATTGACCCTGTTGCAGGTTTGCGCAAGTTTTACTTGTTACACGAGTATCGGGCAACTCAAGCCAGGTGTGCAATGAGGTGGGGTGATCCTTACCTCCATCTACTGAGATTCACGACAGTGTGCAATAATTGTTTCATAAAAATATTTCAAATCCAAAATGTGCAGGGTCATATTGACCCTGCCTCAATGACGCCGGGTTATGCTTGAATATCGTCATAGTTCATTATCCTGAACGAAATACATCCCCCCACAAAATCCATCAGCTTCGTAATTGTTACTTCTTCAGACGCTTTCATTTTTTTATAAAAACTAAGGCAATCAGCTGGGATAAATTTATAGATGGATTATAAATCAGCCAATTTAGCTGGAGCAATTGGTTTTCCGTTACGCCACAAGTGCTGAAAATCAGATTTATTTATTGGTAAAATTACTCCTTTTCTTATCCTTTTAAAGTTAACTTCCATAAAATCCTCATCAAAAGATGTTCTCATAAAAATCAAATATAACTTAGCTTTTTCAAACTTTATATTTTACTTACCGATAAAATAGTTCAAAGGAACTTGGAGCACATAAGAGAAATAATAATCACTAAATTTATTTTTTTAATAATGTTCCACAAGTCATGAGTCACAAGGTAAGCTGTATAATCTATATTCGTTAATCTTTTCAAATGTAATGGAACATTTACTACATTAACACAAGGACATTATTTTTACTACATTATTGTTGTTAGAACGTTCCAGACTTCATAAAATTATACATTTTTATAAGTTTGTTATTCAATAATCGGCTCATATATAATTGGAACATTGAAAAGAAGTTACATTAAACCAAACAAAGTGTATTATTGTTTTCTGACCACACATGTGTATGATGATAATAATATTTTTGTGAATCTTTTGGTACTATCAGTGTCTATATTTAGTAATTTATTTCATTAACATTAACTAATTTCTTATGCAAAAAGACATTTCCTCGAATTTTGCAAGTAGATTTATTTATACTGGCTCTAATATTAGCTTAAAGGTGATAGCTAGCTAATAAATTATTTATTTCAAGATGCCTAAGCATTTAGTTACCTACTAAATTAAATAATATGTTGTATTGATGTCAAATCTTACCTTGTTGAGAACAAAAAAAAAGTGATGGATCGTTTCAGGAATAGATAAATTTATATTTCCGCAACTATATGCGATTTGAATCATTTATATTTGCCGCTATGACCTATCTTAAACATTACAAATAACATGGAACGTTTTAAAGAAATAGATATTTCAAATGACAGTTTGTTTTCAAAATGTTCCAAGATGATTGAGTCATTATTTTGATTTTTTTGGGTAAAGGACAGTTTTTTTCAAAATGTTCCAAGATGACTGAGCCATTCTTTTAATTTTTTTGGGTATAAAATGAATCAAAACAGTACGATCCAAGATAATTGGCACTGTATTAAAATATGATTAGGTTGTTTGGTTCGTTTCATCACTTGGACCTATTTATTATTTCGAAGATTTTTGTCTTAAGAGAGTCAATGTCTTGAGCACTTGATAGAACGACCCAAAATACCTAGCTTGGGCACAGAAACTCAATTTTGACAACTTTGTGGATTGGAACGTTTTTGCATAACTACGTCCAATTATTACTCTCTCAAATTTATACGTCGTGGACAGCTGAGATGGCACCAGCTATCTTCGCATTTGGACTCCACTTCTGCTTACCATCAGGTGGAATGGAGTCATTTGCTTGACCTTTTTATATATAAAAAAAATATGGAGCAGTGTAAGATGTGTCCCAGTTACAGACTTTTGTTTCTTGGTTCACTGTTGGTTTAGGTACCTTTTGCTTTAAATCCCCTTTATGTAAGAAACAGGCAGGCAACCTGTCACTATTTTGAGATCAATTGTTACCTAATGCATTGCTCAATCCTATTAGCGTGATAAATGTGTTGTTAATTTATATTTATTTATACTAAAATAATGCAACCTTATGGGAAATAATCTTTTTTCATAATACTCAAATTCTTAAAACTGAAGTCTTTGTGACTGTGGCATAAAATTTAGCCAGAGTTGCAACCTGCGACATTCCAAATTATTAATTAAGATTTTGTTGCTATTTTGGTAGCCTCACCCATAAATATGAGTTTCAAATGACAAACTATTCTAAACATTTACTATTAAGGTTGAAGTTTAATAACTTTAAGTTGAATAAACTTTGCAGCATCAACTATGTGTCGCTGTAACATGGCTGTGTAGTCTCAACTATGCAGTAAACAAGTCGGACTATTCAAGTCTTCAGGAGATGTTGTTTACAAACTACCAACCTCGTAGACTTGTCAATGAGTTGGTCAATGGTCGTCTTATCCAATAGAAGCTCGTATTTTTCTCTCAAGGTCTTGTTTATAAATGTAATAGGTTTCTTTGTAATTTGTTTATGTCTCGTTGTCTTCATAATATTAGTTTTTATTTGTCCTTAAACTAATATTATAAAGAGGAAAGATTTGTTTGTTTGTTTGCATTAAATAGCTGGAAAAAACATATGATACTTTTTGGCACGATGACAAACATTAACGCAAACGCGGCCGCGGTCGACCGCTAGTTTTTTTAATAAAATTATGCACAAGTTAACAAGCTTTATACAGTGTAACATAAACCAGTAAAGATTTCTCCGTACATATTAAATGCAGATGAAAACTCAGTGTACGTAATCCTTATTGGTGATAAATTGACCGTAAATAATAGTACGCGTACCTCTATGAATTAATTAAACGGTGACGTTATCATAGGTTGCCAGTGAATTTTAAGCTGACACGGTATTTTAAGCAGTCTCTTAGGGGAAATGTTTGAAAACGTTTATACGTTATCTGGTATTTCTAGCATAAATACTCAATGTAACTGTCATCCCGTGACCACGAACGCTGCAAAGTGTTACTAAACGTCGGGCAATAATAACAACATGTAAAATCTAGTGCTCGCGCAAATCTAAGAGAACATTATAAACACTCAATTTAGATTAGTTATTCGTTTATTTTTTTTATAAAAAGGTAAATAGTAAATGATCCACCTGGTGGTAACAAAAGTGGTGTCCAAATACGAAATTAATTAGTGCGAGAGGAGAGATATTATTATGCGCTATCGCCTCGCCTGCCTGCAATTTTTACAAACTTTTATTTAACTTACACTTTTCGTATGTGTCGTATGTATATAAGTACGTAACTATGTTAGTTGTTCGGCAAAATTTGCAAACCATTTTTCGACCATTTCTCGGTATTCAATTAAGCTAATATTTTGCATTCACGTTTAGTTTGGATGAGAATGCATGTTTAGACTTATCTAAACATGACTCAATATGGCAGATTAGTTATTTTTGTGCACTCCCATGACGTGGGTATCACATGAAAGGATTTGCTGAGAAAAATACGAAAAATAAAATGACTTTACTCTGAAACCAAAATGGCGGACCGCCCAAGACGGCAAACTGACTTGTATTAAAATTTCTATAAAAAATATTTTTAAAAACAAAAGGAAAAATAAATAAACTTGAAATTTAAATGTTATTAAAACTGGTCGCGAGATTTACTGGTGTAGAGAGATAAACCGCTATAGGATTGGCAAAGAGATAGATAGTAAATAAACGATAATAATCGAAGTCAATCTCGCGACAAACTTTTAATATATTTAAATTTTATGTTATTTATCTTCTTTTTTGAGCATTTAAATAAAAGCATGTTTTTAAACATGTTTTTTTTAACAGAAATACATGTATTCGTCGAATATCGTACTACTCAGACAAATTAAAAATACGTTGTCAGTTGTCATTTTGTGTTTTGTATTTGATTACGATTTGATTGCAGGTGACATTTGCTTCCATTAGGTTAATAGTTTAACGGTTAAACAATTAACCTGCAATCAAATCGTAATCAAATACAAAACACAAAATGACAACTGACAACGTATTTTTAATTTGTCTGAGTAGTACGATATTCGGGAGTTTGTCCTGAGTTCTTGTTGTAAAAAGATTTTATTAAAAAGTGTTGAGAGACTCCATTTAAACTAAATCTACCGTAACTTTTTTGGCATTTTATGTACATTTTTACTTGACAGTTGCAAAATGCGTAATCTTTATGTGTCGCGAACAACATTAATGTAAAAGAAGAACTTTTATCTAGGGATTGAAAAATCAGCCCTAAATTTAAATAAATATTCCTCTCTCAAATTTATACGTCGTGGACAGCTGAGATGGCACCAGCTATCTTCGCATTTGGACTCCACTTCTGCTTACCATCAGGTGGAATGGAGTCATTTGCTTGACCTTTTTATATATAAAAAAAGATGGAGCAGTGTAAGATGTGTCCCACTTACAGACTTTTGTTTCTTGGTTCACTGTAGGTTTAGGTACCTTTTGCTTTGAATCCCCTTTATGTAGGAAACGGGCAGGCAACCTATCACTATTTTGAGATCAATTGTTACCTAAGGCTCTGCTCAACCCTGTCGAGGATCGCATCTATACGCACGGGATGAGACGCGCGGGAGGAGGCAGCGAGCGGGGCGCCGCCATCGGCGCGGTGGCAGCGCTCTGGGGAGTCACCTTGAGAACCTGACCACGCTCGGACCTCGCTTACGGTCGTCTCCAACCGCAAATTGATCGCGCGTGCACTTAACATTTCATTTGTAAAACGGCAATAAATCAGCCCTATCACAAGTAATACAGTCCACTTTTATTTAACACCCGAAGGAACCTTTACATTGGTCCTTTATGGGTTTGTCGTTTTACATTTTTGAAAGTTTTAACTACCATCGCGCGTAAAAAATTCAAGAGCTCTTCAAGTTGGTCTTCAGCGGCAAGATTTCTTCGAGGGCCTTATTCATCCTCATCGTATGAAGAATCGGCACATCGCAACCAGCTAAGCTCAAGAAAAATATTGATAAGAAGTCGGTTTGCAAGTTGGACTTTGGACCCTACGATTGTTCGAGACCTCATCGTGACATCTTACATCCATAAGTGGACGGTTTGGGTATCTTGTGAGTTCGTTCCAATTTTTTCCCTCTTTTTCCTTCCTTATTTCTATTAAATTCATTCTTAGTAGATCAATTTGAGAGTGCATTTCCATTAAAATTATTTGTAAGGCAGTGTAATTTAAACTACTTGGTTTCCTTTTGGAACTTATTATTCTTATAGTGCTTATAAAATTAGTGGCGATTTTGCTACCGAGTGCACAATATTGTGTTTACGTATTAACAGACTGCACGGCGCTGACGCATCGCACAGCTGTTTCTTTTGTTCTCGCTAGTCCCGTTCAAACGGTTTACTACGCTTGCGCAATCTTTCAACTATTATAAGTTTTGTATCAGATTTATTTAATTAATTATAAAATATTCGTTATAGAATTTTAATTTCAATTTTTACTTTTTTGGATCTACCTTCAGTATGGCCGATGATAAAAAAGAAAAAGATCGGTTAATTAAAAAACGTAGCGGTCTTAAATCGAAACTTACTATTTTTAATAATTATTTAGCTTTGCTTAAAAGCTCTTCTGAACTTAGCCGCGTGCAAATTTTAGATTTAGAAAGCCGTTTCAGTAAATTTGATGCCATATACCCAACTTTTGATAATTTGCAGTCTGACATTGAGATGCTTTCGGAGAATCCTACCGACGAGACCGAGGAGCGCGAGCAGTTTGAAGATTAATACTTTTGGCAATCTAACGCAATTGGATTTGAAATGACTCGCCTGTACATCCTCGTAGCACGATACGGAACCATCCCGAAGGTTGAGCTGCTGGCTGCGCGCGAGCAGATGTCGCGCTGCAGCCGCCAGCGGCGGCTGGCGGCTGCAGCGCGACATCTGCTCGCGCGCAGCCAGCAGCTCAACCTTCGGGATGGTTCCGTATCGTGCTACGAGGATGTACAGGCGAGTCATTTCAAATCCAATTGCGTTAGATTGTCAAAAATTGACTTACCCGTTTTCCATGGTCACTATCAGGACTGGCTTAAGTACAGGGACACTTTCATTTCTCTCATTCATTCAAGGCAAGATATGGATAATATCAATAAGTTACACTACCTTCATGCTTCGCTAAAGGGCACCGCTTTACAAGTTATTGACAATTTAGATTTCAAGGCCGATAATTACGAAGCTGCTTGGAATTTATTGTGCAATAGGTATAATAATAAAAGACTGCTTGTGAATAACCATGTTCAAGCCTTATTTAATATCGAGCGAATGCAAAAAGAGTCTTGTTCGTCTATTCGTCATTTGATAGATGTAACAAATAAAAATTTGCGTGCCTTATCATCGCTAGGCCAACCCACTGAGCATTGGGATACTTTGGTTATCCATATGATGACAGAGAAATTAGATCCTGTCACTCAAAGGGTATGGGAAGAGTTTAGAAATACATTAAGTGAACCACCTTCTTTAAATACTTTAATTGATTTTATCAGCAACAGAGCAGATTTATTGGAAACATTACAGGAAAAAGGTAAAGTGCACAAAGATATTTACAAACCAAATTCGAACTTTCTTATAGACACACAAAGCAATAAAACAAATACTTACAATAATAAAAAATCTAACTATAATAATCAAAATGTAAAATCAAAATTTAACAATAATATGTACAAAAATAAATCTTTTAAATGCCCTTTTTGCGCTGAAACTCACTTCCTATTTAACTGTGAAACATTCAGATCACTTGCAATTGAAGATAGAATTCAAAAGGCCAAAGAAACAAAGGTGTGTCTTAATTGTCTTCGTCCTGGTCACGTCGAAAATAAATGCAGTCTCGTACCTTGTAGATACTGCAAAAAGTTGCATAATACACTTTTGCATTTACATGAGCCAAGACCAAGTCCTGTGCCCACCATTCCAATTAATAGCGTTGCTAATTTCGCTAATGATTGTAATGACATTATACAGCATACTACTCCTCCACATGTATTACTGTCCACAGCGCTCGTGCAAGTGCTCGACGCATGCGGCGCCGTGCACACGGCCCGCGTGTTACTTGACAACGGCAGCACGGCGAATTTCGTTACGGAGTCTTTGTGTGGTAAGCTGGGTCTGTCCCGCCGCGGTGCCAACTCCACGGTGACAGGTATCAATAACCATATTTCTCAAAGTACACAGTCTTGTAGCCTTACTATTATATCAACCAATGATGATTATAAACTTACTGTTGACTGTCTTATTTTACCGCAAATAACTAAATCTTTGCCTTCTACGTATATCAATATACAACACATTCCTTTGCCTAACGGAATCAGTCTTGCCGATCCTAGTTTTAACATTCCATCGGTCATAGACATTTTATTAGGCGCCGAAGTATTTTGGTCGGTCTTAGGTAATAACCAAATTAACTTAGGTAAAAATCAGCCTAAGTTATACGAAACGAAACTGGGTTGGTTGGTGTCTGGGCATGTTGCCCGTCTTAAGCGCCCTTTCAATGGTTCCGTTTGTAATTTTCTAAACGAAGAACCCAATCCAGACTTAACTCGTTTCTGGGAACTGGACTCGGTAGCAGCAAGGCACATCTTGTCATCTGAAGAACGTGCCTGTGAAGAAAGCTTCCTGTTAACTACCACCAGGAAAAACGACGGCCGCTTCGTTGTAGACATGCCACTGAAGGAAGACCCCTCAGTCTTAGGCGACTCCTATCAACAGGCCAAATGTCGATTTCTTTCTTTAGAGCGTAGATTTTTAAGGGATCCTACCTTTAAAAATATGTATTTTGAATTTATGCTCGAGTATGAGCGTTTAGGTCACATGACCGAAAATAAGGAACCAACTAACTTTAATGAACAAAGCAGTCATAGTTATTTTTTACCTCACCACGGCGTCCTCCGTGAGTCGAGTAGCACTACAAAACTTCGAACAGTATTTGACGCATCAGCCAAAACCACATCGGGGTTTTCTTTAAATAATATTCTGATGGTTGGCCCTACTGTACAGGATGACCTTTATTCCATTTTATTACGCTTTCGACAACACAAATATGTCGTCACGGGTGATGTTGAAAAAATGTATAGGGCGATTGAAGTTAACCCTATTCAACGCCCTCTTCAACAAATAATTTTTCGCTTTGATAGTACCAAACCTTTAAAAACTTACACTCTTAATACAGTAACGTATGGCACAGCTTGTGCCCCATATTTAGCCACAAAGTGTTTAGTAAGTTTGGCAACAAGTGCATCAGATGATGACGTAAAAAAGGCTATTCAAAGGGACTTTTATGTCGACGACTACTTAGGTGGATCTTCTTCCATAGAGGATACTGTGAGAATTTGCAAAGGTATAATTTCTACTTTAGAAACTGCCAAATTCAACCTGAGAAAGTTTAAATCAAATAATAAAGCAATTTTAGATCAAATCTCCTTGTCTCCGAACCGTCCCTGTAACCGAAATAATCTTTTAAATTTTTCAGATATTGATTTAAATTCGCAGTCTAAGACTCTTGGATTAAATTGGATTTGTGACAGCGATGTTTTGTCATTCTCTATTAATGTTATGATACGTAAAACAGTAACTAAACGACACATACTTTCTGTGATCAGTCAAATTTTTGACCCCTTAGGCTTAGTTGGCCCATGTGTAATTGAGGCCAAGTTAATTATGCAACGATTATGGATTGATCAATGCACTTGGGATGAAGAAGTATCACAAAACATAAAAGACTCATGGTTAAATTTTGCAAATACTTTACCGTTTCTCAACCAATTAAAAATTCCTCGATGGGTTCTTAGTAATAATGCAATCACACATGAAGTGCACGTCTTTTCGGATGCTTCAGAACGAGCATATGGAGTGTGTGTGTATATTCGTTCGATTGATAGTAGCGGTTTGATTAGTGTACGTCTGCTGACATCAAAAAACAGAGTCGCTCCCATTAAGCCGACAACTATTCCCCGCCTCGAGCTTTGTGGGGCTTTATTGGCATCAAGACTGTGTACTAAAGTATTGATATCTTTATCTATACCCATAACAAAATGTAGATTCTGGTGTGATTCTACCATAGTTTTGGGATGGTTAAAAACTCCAACTAGTGAACTTAAGAGTTTTGTCAGAAACCGTGTTCATGAGATACAAGAAAGCACAGAGGGTCACACGTGGAGTTACGTACCATCGGCGGACAATCCGGCGGATTTTGTTTCCCGTGGGCTGAAGGCCGATCTAATCAGCAGTTCTAGCTTGTGGTGGGAAGGTCCCACTTATTTGTTAAAAGACGAAACTCATTGGCCTAAAACGCCTAATGCAAGCGTGAAACATGATCTACCCGAATTAGTTGCTTGTTCTGTAGCGCGCGTAGATGAACCTAATGGCTTTGTAGATGTAGTTAGTCGCTTCATTAACAAAAAATCAAATTTCATTTCTTTGCAAAGATCAGTGGCATACTTATTAAGATTTCTTAATAATTGTAAAAATAAAAATAATAAATTAACAGGGCATCTTTCGGTTCAGGAATTACAAAATTCATTAAATTTAATAATTCGCAAGGCTCAATTTGAAATGTTTCCTGATGAGTATGTCATTCTCAAAACAGGTAAAAAATTGTCTAGCAAAAATCGACTCCTTTCATTGTCTCCATTTTTAGACTCGAATGAGATTATACGAGTGGGTGGCAGGCTCGATAATTCTCCCTATACCTATGATGTTAAGCATCCTATCTTGCTATGTAGCAAACATAATTTAACAATAATAATTTTTAATCATTACCATATAAAACATATTCATGCTGGCCCCCAACTCTTATTAGTTCAAATCAGACAAACATTTTGGCCGTTGGGTGGCCGCAATTTAGCTAAAAAATGTGTAAACAAATGTATTCGGTGCTGTAGGTATAAAGCTAAAACTATTCAGCCTATCATGGGTCAGTTACCTACATCACGTACTGAATTAGAATTCCCCTTTTTACATTGTTCTGTGGATTATGCTGGGCCAGTATTGATAGCCGACAGAAAGGGAAGAGGTTGCAAACTTCTTAAGTCATTCTTGGCGATTTTCATTTGCAATTCGGTTAAAGCCTTACATATCGAGCTCGTTACTGCACTATCTAGTGAAGCGTACATAGCCGCTCTTAATCGTTTTGTTTCTCGGCGTGGTAAACCCCAAAGCATCACGTCAGACAATGGCACTAACTTCGTAGGCACTTATAACGAGCTTTCAAGGTTCTTGGTGCAGTCCGATCTTGAAGGTCTTGTAGCTCAGGAGGGCATCGAATTTAAATTTATCCCAGCATATACTCCCCACTTCAACGGCCTAGCTGAGGCAGCCGTTCGCTCCACGAAACATCATCTTAAGCGGTTATTAGATACAACGCACCTTACATATGAGGAAATGGCCACTTGCCTCACTCAAATTGAAGCTATTTTGAATTCTCGGCCTCTAACACAAATGTCATCAGATCCTTCCGACTTGTCTCCTCTTACTCCCGCTCATTTTTTAATTGGACGGTCACTTGTATCCATTCCACATCCACCGATCATGGATCACAACATCGCTCGACTCGACCGATACAAGAAAATCGAGCATATAAAGCAACATTTTTGGCATCGCTTCTCCACCGAGTATATTAACCAGTTGCAGCAGAAGCTGAAGTGGAAGTCTGGTGGAAATGACCTCAAGCTGGGCTCGCTTGTTATCGTCAAAGATAACACTCTTCCTCCACTTCTGTGGTCTTTGGGAAGAGTCATAAATGTCTACACAGGCACAGATGGTGTTGTCAGGGTTGCTGAGTTGAAGACAAAGAGAGGCACCATTCGTAGGGCATTTAATAACATCTGCCCTCTTCCAGAACTTTGAAGCCTTCACCAGCCTTCAACCCGGGGAGCATGTCGAGGATCGCATCTATACGCACGGGATGAGACGCGCGGGAGGAGGCAGCGAGCGGGGCGCCGCCATCGGCGCGGTGGCAGCGCTCTGGGGAGTCACCTTGAGAACCTGACCACGCTCGGACCTCGCTTACGGTCGTCTCCAACCGCAAATTGATCGCGCGTGCACTTAACATTTCATTTGTAAAACGGCAATAAATCAGCCCTATCACAAGTAATACAGTCCACTTTTATTTAACACCCGAAGGAACCTTTACAACCCTCTTGGCGTAATAAATGTGTTGTTAATTTATATTTATTTATACTAAAATAATCTGTATCAAGACAGGTGAGCGAACAGACATTTATAATCCCTTACGCTGCAACAAGGCAGGTAAGGGGAAACATATCAAGCTCGCCCTTGCGCTGCAAGAGCCTCCTAGCACTCCTGCTGTAACCCAGGTTAGCTACCCTGGTTAGCGTCCTATCCTGTGCGAGTGGGAAGCGACGACTTATAGTCGTATACTCCTTACTCCACTATCCTTTAACATCAACAGCAACCTTATGGGAAAGAATCTTTTTTCATTATACTCAAATTCTGAAAACTAAAGTCTTTGCGACTGTGGCATATAATTTAGCCAGAGTTGCAACCTGCGACATTCCAAATTATTAATTAAGATTTTGTTGCTATTTTGGTAGCCTCACCCATAAATATGGAGTTTCAAATGACAAACTATTCTAAACATTTACTATTAAGGTTGAAGTTTAATAACTTTAAGTTGAATAAACTTTGCAGCATCAACTATGCGTCGATGTAACATGGCTGTGTAGTCTCAACTATGCAGTAAACAAGTCGGACTATTCAAGTCTTCAGGAGATGTTGTTTACATACTACCAACCTCGTAGACTTGTCAATGAGTTGGTCAATGGCCGTCTTATCCAATATAAGCCCGTATTTTTCTCTCAAGGTCTTATTTATAAATGTAATAGGTTTCTTTGTAATTTGTTTATGTCTCGTTGTCTTCATAATATTAGTTTGTTTGTTTACATTAAATAGCTGGAAAGAACATAGGATACTTTTTGGCGCGATCACCGATATTAACGCAAACGAGGCCGCGATCAACCGCTAGTTTTTTAATAAAATTATACACAAGTTAACAACAAGCTTTATACAGTGAATCATAACCAGTAACGACAGCAGTGTATTCTGTACACTGCCGTCGCGTCATTTTTTTAAAATACTTAATTTATCTTCTCTTCATTACCTTACTTTCATTAATGTCCTTCGTGAAATAATTATGTCACCATGCTGCTTCAAGTATTGACATACATAGTTTTTAGCCGGCCGCTGGCTGACACCGTTCTTGGGAATCGATTATTCATCCCTGTCAATAGAGGATTTTGAACTTTTCCTCCACAAATCCACATACAGTGCTAATTAGTCTGTGGGATCGGTAAGTTCAGGTTTACTATGAAGAAGCGTAGTCAACCTTAGGGAGATAGTCTGTTGTGTTTATGTACTGTGACGACCGCCTGGGAATACGCGCCTAACTCTCAATGAAATACTACTAAAAGTATTATAACTTTCTATCAAATTCTTCTATTTCAGAGCTGATTAGAATACATCATGCGCAGTCGTGTATGTAATGTGTCAAATTCTACTCTTTTACGTCCCTTCCCGCGAATCGCGTTCTTAATTTAAATCAATCATTTAATAACTATTCTTCATAAATGGCAAAAAACGTGCCAGTGGCGAAAGAGTGTCGAAACCGGTACAGTACCTAGATGTCTTTGTGATCATCCCCATTATCAATTTGATTAATACTAAGTGGGGATTAGTGGAAGAAAAGTTCCTCCCCATTGATGGGGAAAATCTCTGGGAATGCTGTTGTGGTTGGATGACTCATCACCACGTGAGTAACCCCGAGCTCGATGGTCTGCACGGGGCATAGGAACTCGATTAGTCGGTTTTTAATAAGCCCACGGGATGAGAAGCGGTAGTCTTATTCCAGAACTCCCTATACCGCCCCCTCATTTGTCTTCTCCACCATTAAAAATAATCTTTCTTGCTCCAGCAGTCTCTTGAGGCCTGGCAAAGGTTTAACGTGACTATCAACGCTCGAAGTAGTCTGACATTGTTATTACATTTTTGGCAGTCAACTTCGATTCATCAAGATAAAACTTGATTTGTTTTCGAAATCAAAACATAACACGACGCCATCGATCTGTTTATACTGGCGGAAAAAAATCTTATTTCAGAAAGTAAATTTCACGAGTAGGTAATATTGTATTAAGTATTATTTTGTTTTTTCCCTTTTCTATATTTTATACATTGAGACGGAGCGCCTAAATTGAGCCTATTGCGTTCTGATTGCTGTAAACAAAATACAGTTATTTAAAATAAGTCTCTTTTCAAATGTATATTGGATATCTCCGAGAAAAACATTTGAAATGATACTTTCATCATACTTTATCAAGTATGATGAAATTAATTATTGATGTGAAAGTATTTCTAAAGAAAGTTTGATTGATAAGATATTGATCTTCAATATCAAAATGTATTTTTTATCAGACGCTTCTTTTGTTCCATCGCAGCAGTATAGTCGGCCTTAATTAAGTTCCTAAACTCGTTACTTGGTGCTTATCTCTTGAATGGAATCGGCGCGGGACTAAACGATATTGTTTTATAATTATGGGGGTATACGGTACGTCCTAGGACTTAAAACTTACAGCACAATCAGTGTAACCTGATAATGCTATTAAACTTCTAACCGTTTAAATTCAAATTCCTTTGTCACTTGATTAGTCTGGACCCAGTTTTACAGGCCCTCTATTTAGACAATGTAGATGTAGTTTAACGTATTTATAAATTAATATTATTATTATACAAATTCGAAAGAGATCCGAAAGGATATAAAGAAAATGAAAGAAGCCTTTTTTCTGCCGTGAAGCAGTTCACTGTGTTACGGATTGAAATGTAGCCAGTGTAATTACTGGGCATGGAAGGTATATCATCCTCAGGATGGCAACCCACTTGCAGTGTTAAGTGATTTATCCTTAACATTGCAAGTGTCTATAGGCAACGGTAACCACTTAAGACCAGGTGGCGGCCAACCTGGTGTTAAGAGGTTACCGTGCTTGTTTGCCAACTCGTAGTATAAAAAAGCTACTCGTGAAGTATCACCATATCCTTATTTCAACACCTGAAAACACATTGGTACGTGGCGGGTTCGAACCGGTGCCTCTCGGGTGGGAAACAACGCCCTTACGCACTACGACACCGACTCACGTAATTATCATAAATATACTTAGGTAATTATCATAAGTATTTCCGTAGCTAAGCTAAAGGCGATATAAATTTCTGGAACCGATATTTAAAACGCTGCGTTGCACCATTTTGTCCGGTTTCGGCCGCAAAAGCTCTCTAAATCATCTTAATCGAGTGGGAAGTAAAACAGCACTATATCGAAGTGTGTGTGTGTTCGTAAATTTCTAAAAGGCTCTCCCGGTACATGGGAGCTGCTACAAACTATAAACAGGAAAATTAATATTAGCTGCATCGGAAACTGAGAGGTACAAAAAACAGTTCCTAGAAATTAGTAATTTTGCAGTGTAAAGTTGGTGATTTGAATCTAAAGGATTCCGTTTTTACCCAACTACGGCGAAGCCTTTTTTTTGACGGGGAGTTCAAAGGTGCATTTACGCATCGTCCCTGCGGGGTGCTGCCAGCCACAGGGGATATGTGGGACTCGAGGTAAAGGCGGTCCCTCCATACCCACTAAACATCCTCCTCACCTTCAGTGAGCTATTACGGGACGGCTCAGGATTTGCGCACGTGAGCGCAACTACAAAGAGACCGTCCCAACGCTGCCCTACTAGTCTAGGCACTCCTTGCACCAATTGGTGGCTGGCAGCCACTCTTTCACCGACGGCTGCTCAACCTGGCGCGTCCTCCTGACGAGGACACCGGGAACAGCCATCGGACCGCACCCGGGGGACTTCGGTCGCGGTCCGATGGCGAGTCTATCTTTATTAACTTACAGCTTATAATATTTAAAATCGGATTAATAGTTAAGACTATTCATCAGATTTTGATGATTATGTGTCAATCGATTCGTTATTATGGCTACCTTTTAACTGACTTTAACAATAGCAGGAGTCGATTTTACCTTGTAAATCCCGAGTTTATCCGATTTCATTCGTTTCTTTTTTCCGTAGTCGCATTACAGTTTTTTTTTATTTTTTGCTTGTTATGCATGAAAAAAGAATCGAAAGTATGAAATACAAAGACTACTATAAGAGAGATAAGACACAGTTTTGTAGCGCCAGAACTTGCTAGGCGTACGGCGTAATACTCACCGACGCGGAATAGCGCCGGTCCTACTCCGCTAAAGCCCACCGGTACCCTCCTAAGCCCTTATGGAGACGTTTTGGGATCGGCGCACCAGTGTGCGCCATTACACTAAAACATGGATCTACCACCTTGTTAAAACTGTCTATAACACGACGAGTGCTTTGAAGAGTTTTTTTTCTAATCCCACCATCTCTCGCTGCCACCGACAAACTGTAGCTGCTCCAACGCGAACTAAGAAATTTGTAAGCCCATTTCTTAGTTACACAATCAAGAAATGGAATTCACTGCCTGTCACGTATTTCCTCTTTCATACAATCCTGGGTCATTCAAAAGAGGCGTGAAGAAGTTGCAAGGCGAGGATGGCTAGTTCGAAATTTTATCTCTTACATTTTGATTCAACTTCTGCTTACCATCAGGGGGAATGAAGTCTTGTTTCTTGAACAATTTATAGAACAAAAAGAAAATTGCAATGTAAATAATCGTTTGTGGTTATAACAGCTTTGGTCGTACAGATGCATTCTTGGACTTGTTGGAAACGGAAGGAGTTTTTTAATAGGTTGTCAACCTGTTGTCAAACGCCTAGCCTTATAAAAAAGCTGCTGGACCAAAATTACTTTTTGATCGTTTTTCTTTTCTTCTATGTTTTTACTTTCTCGTATACGTAGTACTTATAAAGGAAGTCTTGTAATCGTCAAAAAATTCGACCTCGAGATTTTAACGGATTTACACGTTTTGGACCTCCGTGAGTCCAAAAATACCGTTTTTGGAATTATGTCCGTGTGTCAGTGTGTCTGTTTAGCACGATACCTCGAGTATGCTTTAACTTATTGCAACCAAATTTAACATGCATGTATAACATCAAAATATAATATTTCTATCAACTAATTTTAATTTTAACTAATTTTTTTTCTTTCTTTTTTTTTTTGCTCTGGCAACACTGTTAGCTGGATGTTTTTGAAACAGCTGATAAAAGTTTTATCGAAATAAAATATTTAAATGATGTCTTTTTATATATTAAACTACTAAATTCAAGTGCTAATGTGAATAACAAACAGTGGAAATATCTGTGAACCAGTGACAAGTCTTAATCAGTCAAAAATAGCTTATCACAAAAACTCGATGTTACTGGTCTATCTTTCAAACTGGAGAAAGTTGTAAATAAGTACAACGGCTGCAAGTTTTTACCGGGGGAGTATTATTTTCTTAAATATCAATCACTAATACTATCTATTATTATCTATTTCTCAAAGTTCCTATGCACTTAGCAATAAATTAAGTAAATTTTATTTCAAAGATACCTACATCCTACATTGGAAAGATTGTTTAAAATATTAAATGTTTTTTTTTTATTGGCTTTAACTAATTGTTTTGCACACTAAAGAGTACATTAGTATAATATTACAGACTCATTAATAGTGCTTCCAGGAACATATAAAGAATTGTTAAGATAGATAGTATTTGTCTTAAAAGATTTATTTGTTTCTGCAAATTACTATAATTCACATACAATCACTCCACAGAACTCACAGCTTCTGTGAGTAACGTCAAGTCACATACATTTGGGTTCATGTAATCTCTCTTTGCTTGACAAATAGTGGAAGTAAAGTTGACGGTGACTGTTGAAACCGCAGACACACACCTACTACTGACACATTACATTTAAAATACTAAGTGTTGACTACAAGTATAACATTATTTTGTTGTTTTCTTTTATTTTATTCTGACACTGCTTTTTATACTTTTCAGTGTATTCATTAGCCAAACAGTAAGGCTCATACATCCACAATGATGACCCGTAAGGCCACTGCTAAGGACACAGATATGAAGCTCAAACAATGTCTGTTGGACTTGAAAACATCTAGAGACCTAAGTGAACGGCTAATGCAAGAACGGGAGGACAGTGAATTTGAAATCGTTAAAATATTGGAAAAAAACAAGCAATTAAAGTGTGAACTATCCGAGCTGCATATTAAGTATGAGGTTGCCCTTGAACAATGCAACCACATGCAGGACACCATAAAATCCTTTACTGAGTGTAGTAATACTCATGAACAGGCATTGAGTAAAATCAATGAGTTAGAAATAAGCTTGTGTCTTGCAAATAACAATGTAAAACATTTGGAAATACAAAATAAAGAATTGTCCACAGACAAACATTCCCAAAGCCTGTTTGATGAGTTAACGGTATGTAGTCCCGGCTTCATCAAGGAACAGTCATTTATAGAAAATAGTTCCAACGTTAATAATTCAAAAACTTATTTTAGTAGTGCAAAGAAACTGAAGAAATACATACGTGTTAATAAGTTTATAAATAAGACAAAAAGAATTATAAATCAACATAATTCTTTTAAAAAACACAAATTGCAATATTTGAAAAACATTAAATTATCAGAAAAATTGAATAATATTAAAAGTACGGCTGTTACAACAACTACTAATTACATAGAATATAGTAAACAATTAGAATCAAAAATTGACAGTCTTGAGGAGTCATTAAAATGTATGTTAAAAAACATACAGACTATTTCTCAAAAACAACTAAGTTATCAAATACTTGCTTCAAATGACATGGAAGATTTTTGTAATTATAATGCAGAGAGATTTGAATCTTTGAGTAAAAAACGAATATGTTCATGTCTAGATAAGGATATTTACAACAACGAAGGGCACCCTTCTAGTATATTATATGATACACAAGATCAAGTAGTTTCACTCGTCGATAACGAAACTTGTTCACAGAAAAATCTTGATGAAGCTGGGACACAAGTGAACAATAGTAAACAACAAAACAATATCATTATGTTTAGTGATGAGTTAGGCAAAAACATGGGTCAAACAATGTTTCAGTATATGGCACAGCCTGTTACTAATTTCTGTATGCCAGGTGCCAATTACATTCAAATATTGCAGAGGGTGATCTGTGGTACTTACAGTCCTGATAGTACAATACTTATTTTTATTGGTAGACGTGGAAATGCTAATTCCAAGATTATGGAAAAGTATTTTGAAGACCTCTCCAAATTAAATGTAAAAAAAATAATTCTATTTACCCTGCCTTACAGTAGGTCATTGACTCATGCAGAAAATGACTATAGATATAAATGCAATATGAAATTGCATTTAATGACAAATTATGATAAAAAATTTGACATTGTTGATTTTAATGGTTTTATTAAGAATTTTTTTTTGACAAAGGATAAATATTTTCTTTGTAATAATTACAAAAAACAAATAGCAAAATCGCTATGTTACTTTATTTTTAATCAAGCCAAAACATTGGCTATAACTTCTGCCTCTATTGGGCAGTCAAATTTGACATTAAGTAATGACAATTTGGAATATGCATCATATTCTTTAAATTAAATTTTGAGACAAAAGAGACTAACTCTGGCAGTACTAAATATAATGAAATATTAGACTCAAATTTTGAGGTTTTAGATAAATTATCCTCCCCACTTGTAATGAATAAAAATTTTAAAAATAATTGTATCATCCTTGTCCACCAAAATATTCAAGGGATGTCAGGCAAAAATTTAGAATTGGAGCTATTTATGAATTGTAATAATATTGATATATTGTGTGTTACAGAACACTGGCTAAAAAGCCATCAGCTCATGTTTAATTTTAGTAATCACCATGTTGTCAGCTCGTACAGCAGAAAAAACATATTACATGGTGGTTCATTAATAATTACTAAAAAGAATATTATATGTAAGGAAAGAAATGACCTCGTAAGCATGTCTGTTGAGCGAGTTACTGAAATAGCTTGTATAGAGTTTGAACAATTCATTGTTATTAGTGTATACAAACCACCATGTGCCCCTTTTGAACAATTTTTAAAAATTATGGAAGATGTCCTATTTAAAATCAGTAAATGTCGTAAAATAATTGTTATCTGTGGAGATTTTAATATTAACATATTAGAGACAAACTCAATCACTTGTAATTTTTTAAATTTATTTAAGTCGTATGATTTGGTCTACGTTTTTTATGAACCTACAAGAATTACTGAAACAAGTGCAACTTGCATTGACAATATTTTTACTAACCGAAAACCTAGCCAAAAATCAATTATTAATATGTTGCACTCTGATCATTGTGGTCAATTAGCATCGTTTCCTAGAAAAAAAGTTGAAGTGCAAAGAACGAAAATAAGTTTTATCCCTATAAATGCAAGCCGAATTGAACAATTTAAATCGAAATTAATTGTGAAGCTACCATGTTTGCCTTATAATGATTGTCCGGATAAGCTATACAGTTCTTTATTTAATTTAATAAATGATGAATTTGCCAACACTTTTGTGCCAAAAGTAAAGACGATCTGTGATCATCTAACCTTTAGTGAATGGGCAACGCCTGGTATCTACAATAGCAGGAATAAGTTGTACGATTTGTATGGTCAAAAATCATTTAATTTTGATCCAGTATTTGTTAATTATGTAAGAGACTACTCTAAAGTTTTCAAAAGAGCCTGTTCCACTGCCAAGTCAGTATACTTAAAAAACAAAATTAAGAATTCTACAAATAAGATTAAAGAAACCTGGAATATTATTAACAGTGAAACTGGTAGGAGTCAAACACGCTTCCGTAATATTAACTTAAAGATTAATAATGTAAATGTTAAAGCTGATTTGGAAGTAGCGATGGAATTTGAAAGGTTTTTCTCAGATGTTCCCATACAGACTACTAAATCACTTCAGTCGTCTTCCACCTCAGCTGAACAGCTGCTTAAACAAAATGTATCATCATGTGATAGTAACTTTGAATTTACAGCTGTTAATTATAAAGATATTATAAATACGTTTAAAACTCTAGACCTGAAAAAATCTATGGATCTTTGGGGACTGTCAGTCAGGACAATCTCATCCATTATAACTATAATAGCTCCTTATTTAGTAGTCGTATTTAACAATTGTATTGACTCTGGTGTATTTCCTGACTTGATGAAACATAGTAAAATTATACCGTTATTTAAATCTGGCGAAACCTCAGATCCCACCAATTTTCGGCCTGTTTCTATTCTACCGACTTTAAGTAAGATCTTTGAAAGACTAATGCTCAATCAACTATTAAAGCATTTCAATAAATACAACATATTTCATCAAAAGCAATTCGGGTTCACTCGGGGTCGCTCCACCATTGATGCGGGAGTTGAGTTGTTAAAGGAGGTATTTGCTGCTTGGGAAGAATCACGCGACGCCCTTGGGGTTTTTTGTGATTTATCTAAAGCTTTCGACTGTGTTAATCATGATACTCTGGTCAGGAAATTACACCATTACGGCGTTAGGAACAAGGCTCTCAACCTCATGACTTCATACCTGAGCAATAGAATACAGAAAGTTGATATAAATGGTAAAAGATCTCCAGGTTCTCTAGTCACAATAGGTGTTCCGCAGGGCTCAATTCTTGGTCCATTTCTCTTTCTAGTGTACATAAATGACTTGCCTTACTACATAAGGGACAATCATGACATTGTGTTGTTTGCGGATGACACTTCTTTGATTTTCAAAATAAATAGAAAATTAGATAATTATGACGAAGTGAACAATGCACTTGCGAAAGTAGTTTATTGGTTTGATATTAATAACTTGTTGCTGAATGAAAAAAAAAACCAAATTAGTTAAGTTTACTTCACCGAATGTGAGATGTGTAGAAATTAATGTACAAATAAATGGAGTAGAATTGAAACCTGTAGAAACAACAACTTTCTTAGGAGTAATGTTAGACTCTAAATTACAATGGGGTCCACATATTGTAAAACTTTCGGGTAAACTAAGTTCTGCGGCATATGCAGTTAAAACTATTAGGCGGCTAACTGATATAGATACTGCTAGAATGGTTTATTTCAGTTATTTTCACAGCATAATGTCTTATGGAATTCTTCTCTGGGGGAGTGCTGCAGATATTAATACCATCTTTGTTCTGCAAAAACGGGCTGTTAGAGCAATCTATCAACTAGGTCCGCGTGACTCCCTCAGAGAAAGGTTCAAGGAGATAAATATTCTAACTGTGTCATCACAATATATACTGGAAAACTTACTATATGTAAAGAAAAATATTATGAATTTTTCCGAGAAATGTCATACGCACAATGTAAATACTAGGAAGAAACACGATTTGGTTGTATATAAAACTCGTCTCCACAGAATAAGCAATTCCTTTATGGGCCAATGTATACGTTTTTACAATAAGCTTCCGAAGAATATTAGAGACTTGCCTATTAATAAATTTAAAAAAACTGTAAAATCTAAATTATATAAAAAAGCTTATTACAAGTTAAATGATTATTTAAATGATCCAAATGCGTGGGAGTAAAATCTGCCCAAATTTACGCATTTAAAATTGTAATTTATTCATATTGATATATCTATAGACATGTAATGATGTTTTGAAATCATTACGAAATTGTAAGCTGCGGAGTTTCTTTCGCCATTTCTTCTCCGTCTCAGCATAATAATAATTATTTAAGTAAAATAATTATTTCGTCGAAATGGTGGTAGGGCTTTTGACGATTTAAAAGTACTTAGCAAAGTCCATTTTCATTTAACTTTTGAGCAACCAAGTGCGCGGTTGGTACTCGGATGGGTGACCAAAATTTAAAATGCATGTATGATATCAAAATATAAGGTTTCTATCAACTTTTGAGTCGTTTTCGGTATACGAGAAAGTCAAGGGGAGACCACTCCCGATTTTTTATAAATGTAAAAAAAAATGTAATGTCATTCTTTTGGATAGAGATGATTTTTCTGCAACCAGACTTAACCAGTTTTCCATTAATGTTATATTCGACCGCAGACTTATTTCCAAACAAAAATTGATAGGTCTTAGCGAGCTCATCAATTTTTAGATTGAATATTCAGAAGGTTTCCCCCATTCACATCAGTTTTCCGCTGAGAAACCTCACAAAATAATATAGAGGTAATGGAAAACGGTCAAAGATTGCACGATACAGGCAATACCGATGTACTTGGAAAATAAAAGTTGAAAGACAGATATCACTTTATTGATTTGTATTATCACCTTAAAAAGAAGAAAAAATAATAATAAAAACCATCCATAATATTCCTAGTTATGAGGTGCCACCTCAAATCAAACGTTAAGATTGAAAAGTCACTTTTATAGAATAGAATATAACTTTATTGTACATCAACAATATGCTTTATTTTACTTTGTATAAAAACTAACATTTTGTACAAAGGGCGACCTTATCGCTAAAAGCGATCTCTTCCAGGTAACCTTAGGATAGAAAGGATTTAAAAATATAGAATAAGAGGGAAGTTTTCGACGTATATATACGTAACTTACTTACACAAATTAATTATTAATAATAAATAAATGAATATGAATCTCAATACACATATACATATTATAGGTTCCTGTATTATACATAAATACTAATAAATACATAAATATTAATATTCTACATATACTTAATAAGGAAATACCCAATAATAACAGAGACAGGTAGTATTCTTTTATATTCATATCATAACCTTTGAAGTATTCCACTAGAAATCCAAAATCGGTCCTACAACATTTTCTCAGCTACTCCTAACTGAATACAGTTAATTTCGATAGAAAAAGTGGTACCTCCTTCTAAACACACATATATAAATGTATAAGTTAGTAATAAGTTTAACCGCCTCCGTGTACTAATGCTTGGCTATCGAGATTCGATACAGAGGTCCCGGATTCGATTCCCAGGACGATACAAATTTTTACAACAATTTTGAACAAGGCCTCCTGGTAGACTCTTAAACCGATGGCATCAAAATTGACTTTCATAAGTGTACAAATTGTACCTAAATTAATAAAAAAAAATTCACTTTGACTTTGACTTTACAGTTCCGAAGTGCTCACCTAACAGCTCGGAAACGGAACGCCTTTTTTGTACTATGAACGCTACGAAACAGCGACTAAGAAACAGCTACGGACCGTAGCGTACAAGTAGTATTATGTACAATTAGCAGCCATTAGTGGCGAGGCGTCCCAATAACACGATTCCTTTCGGTTTCCCTTTTGAAATAATAATTACATAACTAACAACTTCAATCTTGCTCTTCACGCAATTTTAATATTAAATAGTTAAGTAGCTATATGCATTTAAAATAACATAGATATGGAATATTTAACTAAACCAATCATTTTAATCATTAAGATACTACTATATATAAATTCTTTATTGTACACACAAAAATTGACAAAAACATAAACAAGAAAGGGCATGTACAAAGGTGAGCTTGTCTCTAGCAGAGATCTCTTCCAGCCAACCCTAGCGATAGAGTAATATTTATTTGTCATTAATCAACCTTCGCCACTGGTAGTAATAGTAACCATGAATATGTAGCGATACTAAGTAAAGGCTACTTACATTTAGTTATGATGATGAGGGCGGTGGTAGAAGAGAAACGACCGTCCAAGTTGACTTCTTTTATTATAAGTAACGGCTAATAATAGAATGATTAAAAATGTAAACATAAATTGCATAAACAAGTAATGAGTAAAATGCTTACTAAATAAATAAATGCTTGCGTACGGAAATAATCCGTACACCATGTGATCCGGGCAGAGTAGAATAGCATTACCCCATATCCTCTAACGGGGCGACTAATGAACCAGCAAAGGGCTATTGATAATTGACCTTATACTCCGTCCGACAATCTGCATTGGGCAAGCGTGGTGGACTACTGTTGTTGTTTTCGTGTGATTATAAGAGTTTTGACTGTAACTTATACATGAAAGATTACAGAAGTATTTAAAAAATATTACCACATACTATTACAACTAAAGTTTCTCGTAATAAAATATAAACTGTCAATTTTATCAGATGACAACTAGGTAATAGAACATTCGGAAAACTTCCGCTTTAAAACAACGGCGCTTGTGCTTAAACGTTCCCCAAGTTTTTATCACTGCATTCCTGTCAGTTAACGTCTAACGCGCAGACTGCAGTCCGTATACTGCATTGTATAGTTTCACAGCGCTATCACATTATTGGTGCGGGAATAGAGAACTTAAGTACCAAGTGCACAGTAATGACAGAATAAGCACTTCAAATACCTCGCAAATGAAATTCCGTTTAGTAATAACTCTAATAAAAGTGAATCATTCAGTGAACTTCTAAGTTGGTTTTAGTATAATACTTATATCATGCCGATAAATCAGCGCCAATATTGAGCCAATATTAATATTAAGGTTATAAAGCGCTTAGAGTGTCGCTGCTGACGCGCTCATTGTCCCGCATTTCAGCGTCGCTGAACGATGATGTTCACGCCATCGACCGTCACTACATCGACGGTGGATGTATCGAAAACGTTCCATTGACGGGTCACTACAAATAAAGTACATCATATCAATGGTATGTGGTATCGACAATACACCATATCGAACGGTTAAAACAGTATTGGTTATGTTCCTTTAGGTTACAATCGAGAAGTACTTTCTCGATGCTTTATACCGGTTGCAGCGTCGCGCGGTCCGTACCATTCAGCGACGATGAGGTTACCAAAAATCTTGAGCCCCTCCAATTGCGTCACGATGTTGCTTCATTGAGTGCGTTCTACCGTCTGTACCACGGCAAGTGCTTCGATGAGCTTTTTTCCCTAATCCCACCATCTCCTTTCCTTTTATGAACTACGCATGCTGGCTTACGGGTGCCATTGACAAACTGTCGCTACCATTCCAACTTGAACCGTATATTTGACCACTAATTTATATTTCGCACAATCAAGAAATGGAATTCACTTCTATCATACGTGTTCCCTCCTTTTTAACCGACTTCCCAACAGGAGGAGGTTCTGTATTCGTCTGTATGTATTTTTTTTTTATGTATGTTCACCGATATCTCCGTCATTTCTGGACCGATTTTCAAAATTCTTTTTCTATTCGATAGTGTTTACTCCTGAGGTGGTCCCATTGTCACCAAGTCAGGATCTGATGATGGGAAGCCAGAGAAATCGAGGGCAACCCTCAAATTTTATAGGCATGTACAACGTTTTTCATATTTTTTCTAAAGCTATACTAGCATTTGCGTCTGGTAGTCACCATCTCATGTTGATGAGCTTATGATGGAAGGTAAATGTATGTTCACCGATATCTCTGTCATTTGTGGACCGATTTTCAAAAATCTTTTTTTATTCGATAGTGTATACTCCTGAAGTGGTCCCAGTGTCACCAAGTCAGGATCTGATGATGCAAAGCTAGGAAAATCGAGAGCAACCCTCGAAAAACAATGGAAAGGGAGGGTTATTCATATTTTTTATAAAGCAATTCTAGTATGATTGCATGTGGTAGTCAACTCATGTTGAAGAGCTGATGATGGATGGTAAAACTCCTTAATTGTTAGGAGTTGGTTGTTGATTATTTAAATATTGAAGGTGCCTAAAGACCGATAGTTGTGTATTTTCAGGTAAGTTAGGTGAGCTGATGATGAAACAAAAAACTCCTTAATGGTTAGGAGTTGGATGATAATTCTTTAAATATTAAAGGTACCCAAAGAGCGATAGTTGTATTCTTTCAAGTTATTCAGGTGAGCTGATCATGGAAGGAAAAACTCCTTAACGGTTAGGAATTAGATGATAATTCTCTAAAGATTATAGGCACGTAAAGACCGCTAGTTGTATTTTTTCAAGTTAATCAGGTGAGCCGATGATGGAAGGAATAACTCCTTAACTGTTAGGAGTTGGTTGATGATTATTTAAATATAAAAGGTACCTAAAGAACGATAGTTGTATACTCTCAGGTTATTCAGGTGAGCTGATGATAGAAGGTAAAACTCCTTAATGGTTAGGAGTTGGACGATAATTCTTTAAATATTAAAGGTACCTAAAGAGCGATAGTTGTATTCTTTCAGGCTATTCAGGTGAGCTGATGATGGAAGTAGAAACTCCATAACGATCAAGAGTTGAACGATAATTCTTTAAATATTAAACGTAGGTACCTAAAGACCGAAAGTTGTATTCTTTCAGCTTGTTAGGTGAGCTGATGATGGAAGGCAAAGCACCGTAATAGTTAGTATTTGGATATTAAACTTGTACAAAACTGTAACATTTTCTCACACATAAAACCACCTCTGGCAGTATGGACCATGCAGTGCCTCCAAATAGTGAGAGGTTGCCAGCCTGTCGCCTACATAAAAGGGGCACAAAACCCAAAAATCACTTCTAATGTTTAGTGATTTATGGTTAATTTTGCAAGTTTCTATAAGCGACGGAACCACTTAACACCGAGTGGCCCGCAAGTTTGTTGGCCATCTCGTAATATATATAAAAAAACAACAATTATTCCACATAAAACACTAAAAATAGAAAAATAAACAACTTTTAAAAAAAAAAGTCCAACCGACTTCAAAAAGTATAAAAATAACATATTATTAAAATGTGTGCTAGGTACCTGCTCTACTGTTTGAAGTCGGTGCCAAGCCAACTAAAGTCGTATTTTTAATTAAACGAAGTCAAGTGACGTTTACTGGGTTGTCAGGTTTTGATAAAACAAAAATAGTGTTGTGACAAAGTGAATGAATGAAAAAATCGCAACTCGGTATAAAATTATTATCATAATGACTAATATTTATAACTATTAACGATTTTAATTATAATTCTATATTTTATCGTTTGCTATGCCCTAACAGGGTACATGTGTAGGTAATGTTTTGTAAAACATAGCATTAGGACATGTGTATGCAATTATGCATTATGCAAATAAAAAAATAATAACATGTATGTATGTCTGTACTATTATAAATAAAACAACTTTTACGAATTTAACTAGATTTTACGTTTTGTTATTATTGCCCGACGTTTCGTAACACTTTTCAGCGTTCGTGGTCACGGGATGGCGGTCATCCCCTGACCACTAACGCTGAAAAGTGTTACGAAACGTCGGGCAATAATTTGATTTATAATGTGTAGTGCTCGCGCAAATCTAAGAGAACATTATGTATGTACAAAGTGGTGAGAACGCCGCGCTGCCGATATTGGGTACCGGGTTCGAATCCTAGTCGTGCCATGTAAGTAGGTACGGAAGAGTTTTCGTACTTTTCGACGACGGCGTATAGTAGGTACCTACATTTACTATTACCGAGTGCTCTAATGCTACATTTACACGCTTGCCGAGGCTTTGCAAGCCTCCACAAGTGCCAGGGGTGTTTAGCTGTGGTTGGTTCGGCTTGCGCCGATCTGGACTAGTGTCGGTTTCTTAACACAGATCAAAGGAAGCGTGCGGTAAGCGCTTGCGACGTGTTTACACGCTGGTGCATTTATAGCCAAAAAAAACTTAACAAAAACCACAAATAAACGCCGTATGCGCAGAGAAAATATTCGAGCAGTCAGACCAGAGGTTAGAAGACGCATGACACAGATAAAATGGCGACCGACGCGTCCGAATTTGTCTTATTTTTAAGAAGGTAATAAAAAAAGTGATTATAATTAAATACCAGCAGATATCGACCTAATTTTATACAGTAAAATAGAAATAGTTTCTTTTTTTCGTATACTAAGATAAGATTAATAATGTACTCATTCATATCATCATTCATTCCCGAGAGTGAACGAAAACTGAACCCATCACTATTACATAGAAGATGGCAACATTATTTCACAAAATGACATTAGCTGCTGTCAGTTTACTTCGTCTAATTATAAATTCGACTTAAGGTATTCTATAGGTCCGCCTGCCACATCACATTCATTGATCACACCATCCCGCGATTGCGACCGACCGAACGCGCCAGCTTAGGTGATGAGGGGCTCGTGGTGCTGAACGATTGGCATGGCTTGGCACCGGGTTCAGACAGTACAGCAGGTACCTAGCACACATTTAAATAATATGTTATTTTTATACTTTTTGAAGTCGGTTGGACTTTTTTTTTTAAAAGTTGTTTATTTTTTTACAATCCCGCGTCATCCGCCTTCAAAAATAAAAACGTAGAAGTATTTCTTATATAAAAATCTAATTTTTTTAGGTCAGTCCTAAACAGGTTGGCACCGACCTAAATCCATATGGTGAACCGCCTTTAAAGTGACCTATCGAACGCTTTCGATACAGCGACCGTCAATGTAGTGATTGTTGATGTCGTGAACTAGACCCGCCGCTGAGTTAGACGCTGACCGCTGCCAACACGCCTTTGTCCTCATTGAGCGTTTAAGCAACCATTTTTCATCGATCCGCGCCGATAATCAGCGTGATACTAAAAACAGTATTTTCTCTTGGTCTGCCTGGTTCAGACACCGGTGTTGGCTCCTGAGGTCCTTGGTCTGATTACCTGCAAATTTATAGTCGGTTTAAATAGTTGGTGGTAGAATTCTAAGTTCGCCAGGCTGCTACCACCATCTTCTCATAGTCTTTCACACACAATTATACGAGTAGTATTAACAGCATTAGGCATTTGTTCCGACTGTTTTGGTGTAATGGCACACACTCTGTGCGCCGATCTCAAAACGCCCCCATAAGGGCTTAGGAAGATGCCGGTGGGTTTTAGCGGAGTAGGACCGGCACTGTTCCGCGCCGGTGAGTCCCGTACACGCCGTGCGCCCAGCCAACGTGCGGTATGGTTCTTAAATGGATTTCTCATAGTCACAAAAAAGGTATTTTAGATAGTGACAAGACAACCAGTTCCCTAATGGTCGAGGGTTCTGGGTAAGGCTTGATTCTACTTCGGCCTTTTCATCAATCACCATCAATGAGATGAAGGTCAATAGTTTGATAATTAAAAATACATACTAGCAAATTAAAACGTAAATTATTGTTCAAATAGAGTTTGGAATCGCAGAGTTTGTACACATAGCGTCGTCAACATACTCGTAAAGAGAATGGTCTTATTTTTATTGTAAATGGTAATTTCAATAAAACAGACACAAACAATGCTTTATGAATAAAACGAATCACATAGGACGCGCGTATTACGTTGTTAAGATATAAGATATAGAGGGGTAATGAGCTGTTTATATTACTTTCTATTCAGAATTTATCTACTATGTAAACAATAGCAGTATTATTGCTTTGATGTATAATGTTGATTTTTCTTTTTGATACTAGAAAAAAGACACAGAAAAAAATCTGGGCAAGTCGATTTTTTTCAGTGCAATTTTTTTAGTTTTAATAATATTTACGCGTTTGTAAACGCAAAAAAATATTCCTTAATTTTCTTTTTGATATTTCATAAAATTTTATGGTCTATTTATACCAAATATTTTAATCGGACTCGATGATTGATGTGAGCGTGGAAATAAGTATTATTTTTAAACAAGATAAGGGACCTAACTCCTACGGATGGAGTTTCTTTCGCCGTTTCTTCTCCGTCTCAGTATACTCATTAACTATTTAATTGAAATAATTAATTCATCCCAAAATCGTGGTGGGGTTTATAACGATTTAAAAGTACTTACCAAAGTTTATCTTAAAAACATTTTTATGTTTTGGTGGGTAAGATTCCCAGAGTTGAAAGGAGTGAAGGTAGGGTAAGGAATGGCAGCACGTGATAATGGCCTTATGGCAGCATCTGGTGGCTTATCAACACTGACCCTGATTACTAAAATGACCGATAACCCTGATAAATAAAACACTGATTAAGCGCGCTCTACTAGTAAATACCAGTAATAACGAAATTAGTGGCAAAAATAATATGTAGTTTAACTAAAAAAAATTATACGCAAACCTAAATAAAATTGGGAAAGTGGAAAGCATTATTATAATCCAGACACAATATTTTGAAACGCACATTATTTCTTGCTGATATCCTATCTATAAACTTCGTAGTTCAATAAACGGTTGTAGACTTCATCAAATATTTAAGCCTCAGACTTTTGCATCTTCAAGTTTGATGAATGTTGAAAGTTTATCATCACAGGCGCTGGAATCGACGTTAATATTACCTTAAGGCTTTATGTCCACTATACACTCGTACTTACTGAGAAATGTAGATTTTATTGGCCTCGGTGCAATAAAAACGCCAGGCTTCTGGAGGCGTCGGATATGTTAAGAGTTTGTAGGGATGTCTTCTGAAGAAAATATCGACTCCTTTGGTAAAAATAGCTGTGATTTGGAATTTATAAATAGTCTTCCTAAGCTTCCTAAATAATACTTTTGCAGTTCACTTTAAGACATAGGAAGTTACATCTATAAACTGAGCTACAAATACAACAATAACATAAAATAAAACATTGATATAGCGATAACGCCGTCGTGGTGGAGTGGTCAGTATAGCTGGCTACACATCAAGCGGTCCGGGTTCAAATCCTGGTAGCGGCAAATGTTTGTGTGACGAACACGAATGTTTGTTTGCGAGTCATGGTTGTTTATATATTTATTTAAGTTTATTTATAAAAATATCTAAAATTATTATGAATATTAAAAAAAAAAAACCGTTATCTAGTATCCGTAACACAAGTTCTTAACGATACTTACTTCGGGCTAGATAATTGGTGTGAGCGTGAAAATATATTATTATATTATATTATTATTATTATTATGTCCTTTATTTCATTTAAAATACATACAAAATTATATTTCTAAATATAATTTTTTTACTATTATTTTATTATTATTATTATTGTAATTGGTAGATATAAAAAAAAAATTACTAGCGCTCTGTCCGCACCTTTGTCCGCGTATATTTATATTTTGCAATAAAACATAAATAGATTACAATAGAAATAGAAAAATACTTTACCGCTTATCGACATAAAAATAGTACATTTTTATAACATTTTAACTGTAATGCACAATGGTCGGCCTTTTCGCTAAAAGCGATCTCCCAGGCAACCTAAAAATGTATAGGATTTACATAAAATAAAATGGAAAGATGGCGATGTAGCAACCTACTAACAATTTAACTACTAAATAATAAGTAAATAATAATAATGTTTATTAACTACTAATATAACCTATGTTACAAAGTTTAAAGTAGCATTGTAACGGTGATTTGGTCTGGTGTATTTTGTATATAGTTTTTGAGCCTATAAATTACAAATACACATACACATAGGTATTTCCTCTTTATAATATTAGTATGAATATAGACTAGCAATCGCCCGCGGCTTCGCTCGCGTTAATGTCGGTTATCGCGTCAAAAAGCTCCCTATGTCCTTTCCAGAGTTTCAAACTATCCGCATACCTTTCATCAGAATCGGTTCTATGGTTCCTAACGCAACTAATTTAATATTATAAATTAAGTTAAAAAGGATAGATGTTTAATTTAAATTATATTAAGCATACACTTTAGGTCGGTGCTTTTGAATGTTTTCTTAAATATTCTGTTTTTTTAGATCAAACTATGTTCACAAAGATTACTTTAGGTACAAATGAAACTTTTTAGATGCCCAGAAGTTCTTTCCGGTGCTACAACTTTATGTTTTGCTTTGAAAGTTTTTCACAATCCCGCAAGCCGATTTCGTAGAGCCGACCCATAAGTAAAAAAGGACTGCTTTTAGAAACATTTTTGGTTCACACTTTGTCGAAACCAGTAGTAAACGCCCACTAGTTTCGATAAAGTGTAAGAGTCGTTGAATAATTCTTAGTGTTAGTAAAGAAAAATATAAAATGGTGATTGAATAAATAGTAGTTTATGTAACTGTCAAATAATAGAGGTTACTAAAATACAAGCGTTTTAAAACGTGAGTGTTGACTCAGTCGTGGTGGAATGGGCAGTAATGCTGCCTAGTGCCTACACATCGGGCGGTCCGAGTTCAAGTCCTGGTAGTGGCAAATCTTTGTGTGATGAACACGAACATTTGTCCACGAGCTATGGTTGTTTTAATGTTTATTTAAAAAATGTCTAAATTATTATGTATACCTATTTGTCCGTTATCTAGTATCTATAATGCAAGTTCTTAATTATACTTCGATTGGGCAAGATAATTTGTTCGAGCGTGGGATGATATTTTTAGGAACAACAATGTCGCCGATACAAAGTTGTAATTTATTATTATTTTTGGTTAATAGATTTAATCGACATAAATTAGATATTTTCCAATGTACCAAATGAAATTTTATAATTTTTGAACGAAATAACTATGTTCATTAAAGTTCTATCGTGATTATTTACGGATACGGGGGATGAACCCACGGTATTTCGCTATTTGGGGGATGGCTGCTTTTCCGACTGGACTATTTTGTTCTATGTTATCGTTTCTTATACGTTACCCAGTCTTATGTAGTTCAGCTCCAAGAGCCTAGTTAAACCGAAGAAGAAGAACCGAGTACAAGACGCAAATTAGTAGGTTAGCTTTTACCATAATTACATAGAACGCACCGCTTATATTGTCGGACTAAATAATTTCAGAATGAAGTCAAAGCGTCGTCACAAGTAGTTAGTAGGTAGCAGCTTAACGAAGAAACCTTATATTAGAAATGGCGTCGTGTACTTTTTATCGGCGAAATTTTAGTTCATTTCCTGACCAATCGAATGTAAAGCTGGGTTTTTTAATTAGTTTTCTTGTTCGTCTTGCTCATAAGCTCTCAAAGACCATTACGTCTCGTTGTAGACGTTTAACACTCAGGGGGCAATAGGAAAAGGTATAAAAGAAGTTATTAAACATCCTACTAATATTATAAACGCGGCAGTTTGTATGGTTGTCAGAATATATGGATGTTTGTTACTCTTTCACGGAAAAAATACTGAATGGATTTTAATCAAACCTTACAATAATATAGCTCATACATCAAAATAACTTAATGTATAACTAAACCTAATCATAGCAAAAATTAGGTCTTAATTTCTAAAACTACTAGGGCTCTAAATACTTCCTCAAAGTCCATTAAAGGGCATATAAATAATATGAAAGTATGGTCTATAAACCTCCGGTTGTTGCCTATTACTGAATCAATAATAGTATATCAATTTCTAACTCTGTTTAGTCCGTCCGACAACACAAAAAGTATTGGATTTGGATTGGATAAAAATATTGGATACGCATTTTTTTCTTTTATTAAGTAAACAAAAAATGATGACGATATAGTCCGTTGCCATCATCACAAGCCCCCACGCCTGAAATTTTTAATATTTACTGATTAGATTTTGTAATAAATATTGGTCTACTATTTCTCGTAGGTAAACGTAGTATAGAGGAAGTCTTGTAATCGTCAAAAATTCCGACCTCGAGATTTCGACGGATTTACACGTTTGGACCTCCCTGCGTCCAAAAATATATTTTTACTTTCTCGTATACATAGTATAGAGGAAACCTTGTAATCGTAAAAAAATTCGACCTCGAGATTTTGACGGATTACACGTTTTGGACCTCCCTGAGTTCAAATATACTTTTTCTAGAATTATGTCTGTGTGTGTGTCTGTGTGTCTCTGCGTTAGAACGATAACACGAGTATGCTTTAACTTATTGCAACGAAATTTAGCATGCATCAAAATATAAAGTTTCTATCAACTTTTGAGTCGTTGATCACGTAAGTTAGCAACCAAGTGCGCGGTCGGAACTCGGATGGGTGACCACAATTTAACATGCATGTACGACATCGAAATATAAGGTTTCTATCAACTTTGGAGTCGTTTCAAAGTCAAGGGGAGACCACTCCCGATTTTTTGGTGATCTATCTGACGGACATTAACAGAATTATTATATTTTTACCCAGTAATTTATCGCCATGCTAATTTGTAATTTTGTATGTGGTTTTATCCACTTCGGGCGCTCTCAGTTAAACTAGACAACACAAAAAATATCACTTTGATGTTTCCCTCTTAAAATCGAAATACATGTACATTGTGTTATTATTTTATGCTTTTGCTTTTAAAATAATAATAGAGGTAGGTATTTTTATCAGAGAATTTTGCTTCATATGCAAAAACAAATAAGTCGAAAATGTGTGATTGTAAAATAAAAGCTTTTAAATATTTAACATATTTTTCGTGTTTGACAACCCTGCGTATTCTAGATATATATTTGCGCTCGTTGAGTTTTTATTTCCTCATTTGATATACGACCGGTGTTGAATCCCGGATTATGAATTAATAATGAGGATATGACCCATATTAATATCCGTCCAGGATTTTTGTGTGATTTCTTAACTAAGCTTAAGAATTAAACGGGGAATTAAGTCGTTTCAGTATTCACCTTTAATGATAAGGTGAGAGATAATGAGGATTTACAATAAGCTAACGTTATAAATAGCGTTTTACTTTAAAACTATAGATTATAAATGGCTTTTTAAAAATACCGGGTATATATAAATTTAATGTTTACAATTATATCATACATAATTTTGAATGCCTGCTCTTTGGGATTATTTATATTTGTGTACAGTCAGCCCCACAAACAGATCAACACTGTTACAGAAGCACTTAAGCACCATTTCATAGCAACTCCATCGCCATTATTCCACAATTGTGGGCAGAAAAAAGAGGTTAGAAGTCGTATCAAGCGATGTTAATACTAGAGCCAGTGTCCCCACACGCGACATAATTTTTTTTTCATTTTAACTGTATATTTGTACTTACTGGTGAAAAGAAATGTCTCCATTAGAAAGATTATGAGTCTAACTTTGCTTCCTAACAGTTTAAATAGCACAAGACGGTGTTTTAAATTTGTTTTTTAAATATTTTTCCTCTTCGAAAAGTATGGAATATGATAGTTGACTCATTACCAGCGGCGCGGGCGCCCCGCCTACTTCTAACCTCTTTTATCTGTTCTGTGGTGGTACCTCATCTAATTGATGACACGTATGATGTTAATTTATTAGGTATTCAACAGTTCTTGGATTTTTTGCATATACCTAGATGCAAAATATTACACATCACCTTATAACACATTTCTTCTAAGTAAGAGTTACTTTATATTAATAACTAGCTTTTGCCCGCGACTTCGTCCGCGTGGAATAATTACTTTAGGCAGCATTTTTTTGTGTAGCTACTTATTATGCAAAAAACACACATACAAACTGCAGTGCACTACAGTAAATGGCATTTTTACAATCTACCATTTTATGTTTCTCCATCCTTTGCTACTTACTTGCAATCTTTCATCCCCACATGGGTCAATATTTCAAAAATGCTAGAACAATATTTGCCTTTCATGGTCTTATCTTCGGTAATGAGGAATCGCATAAAAATTTTCATCTCATATATCAACCCCTTCATTCCCTTTTTCACAAAAAAAGGTAAGTAGCTTTTATTCCATTTCGAGGTTTCGTCTATTTTTGTACCAAATTTCAATAAATTCGGTTCAGGTGTTAGGCGTGAAAGCGATTAAGCTAAAAAGTCACGTCCACCATCTTGGATCTCAAAATGGATGCTGTATTCTGAATCCTGACTCCGATTACAGCATCCATTTTGAGACCTCCGAAAACTACAAAACTGATACCCATATCAAGTTTAAAATTCGCGTCCGCCATCTTGGATATCAAAATGGAACCCTGTAAACCACGAAAATGATATTCATATTAATAATAAGTTAAGTAGCGTCCACCATCTCGGATCTAGAAATTGATGACGTATTTGGAATCGCGACCCCCGAAAACTACGAAATTGATACCCAAATCGCTTTTATGTTAAAAAGTCCCATCTGCCATCTTGGACCTCGACGTAGATGATAAAAAATCCCATCTGCCATCTTGAATCTCGACGTAGATGATGTATTTGGAATCAGTACCCCCGAAAACCTCGAAAATGATACCCATATTCCTATTAAGTTAAAAAGTCACGTCCGCCATCTTGGATCTCAAAATCGATGTTTTATTCGGAGTCAGAACCCCCAAAAATCTCGAAAATGATACCCATATCGATTTTACATTAAATAGTCTCAACCGCCATCTTGGATCTCGAAATAGATGTCGTATTCGGAATCGGGACCCCCGAAAACCACGAAAATGACACCCATATTGAAATTTTGTCAAAAAGTCGCGTCCGCCATCTTGGATCTCGAAATAGATGTTTTATTCGTAATTCGGACCCCCAAAAACCACGAAAACGATACCCATATTGACATTTTGTCAAAAAGTCGCGTCCGCCATCTTGGATCTCGAAATAGATGTTTTATTCGTAATCCGGACCCCCAAAAACCACGAAAACGATATCCATATTGACATTATGTTAAAAATTCGCGTCCGCCATCTAGGATCTCAAAATGGATGGTGTATTAGGAATCGGGACCTCCGAAAACCACGAAAATGATACCCGTATTGACATCATGTCAAAAAGTCACGTCCGCCATATTGGATCTCGTTATAGATGCTTTATTCGTAATCCGGACCCCCAAAAACGACGAAAACAATACCCATATTGACATTTTGTCAAAAAGTCGCGTCCGCCATCTTGGATCTAATCGGGACCTCCGAAAACCACAAAAGTGATACCCATATCGATATTATATTAAAAAGTCACAACCGTCATCTTGGATTGGATTTTTATTTCTTATCAAGTGTCTAAATTCAAAGTTTCATGGTTTTATCTTTAACCATGACGAACTTCCATACAAATTTTCATCCCTAATTTCATCCCCACACGGGTCTAAATTTCAAAAATCCTAGAACTAATATTTCTTTCTTTCTTATTACTTAAGTCCCTAATTTCAAAGTATCATGGTTTTATCTTTAGCAATGACGAAGTCCCATAGAAACTTTCATCCACTATTTCACCCCCATACAGGTCAAAATTTAAAAAATCTTAGAACAAATATTTCTTTTTGTCTTATTAAGTGTCTAAATTAAAAGTTTCATGGTTCTATCTTCAAAAATGACGAACTTCCATACAAACTTTCATCCCCTTTTTCAACCCATACAACCTTTTTTTCGCAATAAAAAGTAGCCTATGTCCTTCCCCGAGATCTAATCTATATTTGTACCAATTTTCATCAAAATCGGTTTAGTGGTTTAGACGTGAAAGCTTAACAGACAGACAGACAGACAGAAAGACAGACAGACAGAGTTACTTTCGCATTTATAATATTAGTAAGGACAAGACAAAATAATATTTGTATATTTTTAAAACCTAGTCGTAGAAAAATGCCAATATCAAAGTATCCCACGTTGAAATGAACTATGTTTATGTAGATATTATGTTTTAATAATACGGACTTTACCGGTAAAAGAAGAAAATCCAAATTCAATAATTACACCTCTGAAAAACGCTCGGTCTTCTTTATTTTGTAATTACATGATAGGAACAAAGCACTTTATAAACCTTCAATCATTTTGGTGGCATTATGAATAATTTACAAATTAAGTGTCCCAATTACCATTTTGGACGATAAGATTCATGTGATTATTCCTCAGACAATAGGATGCACGTTCCGTTTCACGCGGAATATGTTCGGAGCAATCTTACTTGGGACTGTAACATTTCTGAATACATCGCATCGTGAAACGTCGAAGCACACCGCTCGGACTCCCTACTGAATGCCACATTTGCATCCAAACGTTCGTAAAATCATATCGTGCGCTCGCCAGAACAGAGTGTGACGTTACTGAAGACTTTGAATTCTTCTGAAGAAACTGCCTAGCCTGTATGAGTAGTGTAGATGAAGCGAAGGAAATATGTTTTTCTTTTATATTACGAGATTGCAAAAACGCTTTCGGCCCACTTGCAATGCTAAGGGTAAATCACTTAACACTGCAAGTGCGTTGCCATCCTGGGGACTAAGATGATATGCCTTCTATGCCCAGTATTTACACTGATTACCCTTCCCTTCAATCCTAAACACAGTAAACTGCTTCACGCCACACACAAAAGCGAAAAAGCCCAAAAAAGGGGTGACTTTATGTATGTAGGTATATTTTTGTTGAGTTCAATCTATATGTAACAACTTATGACCTAGCTCCAGCGCTCCATGGGTCAGAGTTAGAGTTGGCACTTACCTGTTGTAAAGACTTATAGGTTACCGTAACTGCGTAACATCAAGCATTTGTTATCCGGACTGTAGATATGATATTGAGTGTAACATCTGTCCTTGCTGTTGGCTTTTGTTTGCTTGTTCACTGAAAGATTGTAATTTTTTAGTTTTAGTTAGTTTATTTTGTGTAAGGGTCAGGCTGTCAACCAGTATTTGGAGACACTGCATGGCCCATATTATCAGGAGTAGCTTTATATGTAACAAAATGTTAGCTAAAGCTGTTCTTAACCCCTACAGGGACTACGAGCGTGATAGTATGTATGTATATATGATCTGAGATGGTCACCAACACGCGTGTGGCAACTCCGATGCGAACAAAGAATTTATTATGTCACGCTGGCAGAGAAATCCATTTCCTTCTTACTATTTCTTTCGTTCTGACGGTCCTGGATCCTGCAAAATAGACGATCTGCTCACCTTGCAGGTCAACAAGGCAAGGGTACGTATGATAACCCTAGAGGAATCATCCAAGTCAAAGAATTACGCCAACAAGAGCTAATAAAATGCAAGATGTCTAAAGAAATTTTATATTTAGTGGATTGATAAAAAAGTTAGTAAAATCATCTCCAAAAAATATTTAAGGAATTTATTTTTAAACTTAGTAACTTACTTACCTATGGGGGAGGCCTATGTCCAGCAGTGGACGTCATGTGGCTGAAATGATGATGATGATGATGATGAACTTACCTTAAGAAAATTTCGCACCATATTTGAGTGAACACTTTGTCAAGCAATCTCTGTGCTATTCACTTAGCGCCACCGTGCGCTTTGGTCATATTTCAGAACGATATTCGAGCAAAAGTTACCTTAATTGTTAGTAGTGCTTATATGAAAGTTGCAAATCTTAGTTTTATCAGAAGACGAGTTTATTCGTAAAACATGGGTAATAAGAAACGCATATTTTTATATCTGATTGGCAGACAGGCATACTGCCTGCTCGGTAGACGTGACACTTGGCACTGCCAACCCTAGTCCTTTCCTACCCCGTGGAGCTCTGATAACCTTACTCTCTAACAGAAACACAAAACCACAAAAATTTAATGTGGTCTTCTAAAAGGTGGAGGTTGCTCCAGCTCGGGCTTTCCAAATTCGAGCGACTAAGTCGGTATGCCCTACCTGGACTTCAAAAATGTCGAGAGAATGAACCTCCTCCTTTTTGAAGCCGGTTAAAGAGATAACGAAACGGATTAGGCCCTCGAACTTAGAGCACCTGTATAAGGGAATGTTGTAGCTATGTGGTCTTTCTGACTGAATAACGAAGGACTTCGGAGTAGTTTTAGCTCAGTTAGAGGGTATTATTCTTAAAAACTAGCTACCAACAGGCTAGCCGTTTGCTTGTTCAGCCACATTTCTTACAGAATACTTTATTAAATTTAATCCATCTACGATTATTAATATCCAGACACAATTGATTTTAATTGTGTTCTCGCGCTCCTGAGCGCGAACGGGGCTTAACGAGTTAAAAATCGAAAAACAATGTTTTAATTTGAAGGTTGATAAATTTTATCATTATGTATTCTTTTCTGCCGGACAAATAACATAAAAACTTCTATAAATCAAAATTAGCATAATCGAAACTTTTATTGTTCGAGTAATAGATTTTCTGGAAAATGAAAGAGCTGGCTCCGAGATGATACACCTTGTATTAATAAAAAGTTTTTCCAGTAATTTTTCTCTATTTGTTGGAAACGTGGATATTTAGAACAAACATAATATATGAACAAATGTATTCACTTTCACGTTATTTGCCTCCGATATGTTTTGTGGACAAACAAAGACTCGACAAAGTTGGTTCTACGATGTATTTCAAAAAACGAATTTGATCCTTATGTTAATAGAGACAAACAGAATATTTGAAACACCGTTAAGCAATTAATTTACGTTTGATGATATTGTTCATCTTGTTTGCAGAGGCCGAAATTGGCATTATGATATTAAAAACAAGAAACATGGTAAATTTATTTGAATGAACTACAATATATTCTGTAGGCACGGTCAGCATCAGGAGATGATTAACACTTTAGTAACTTTACAATTTAATTATTCATAGCAAATATTGGCAACTATTAGGTAGAGTTCGCGCCAAACATTTTGTTCGGACTGAAGTTGTTTCCGGTTTTGTTTCCGGGTCAAAATACAGTTTTTTAGGTCGAATTTCATTTCACAAAAAATCACTATCTCACAATTTTTAATATACATTTTTCTTGATTGATCGAATAGATAATGATCACTGTTTCATACTATCGAATAAACTTTTATAAAAGAAATGTTTCGGTTACCAGAATAACGGTCCATCGAAGTAACATTTCGTGTAAACCGATAAAACTATTTATAAACATATTTAAATTAACAATGTTTTGTTTAACTACTATCCATCGCAGTAACGTTTCATCGGACGATGTATTCGCGTGTTGACGATAAAAACTGTTGCATTCAGATCTATTTATTAAAACTTACCTTATCTACCTACAGCATAATAATTGTTACGTTACGATCTATTGTGCTTGCAAGCAAGTACGCGCCATATGTAAGTACAAGCATGCAGCATACAAACAAGCATGCAATCAAACATGCAGCATGCGTGTTGATAGCAAAAATGCAGCAAAGCAAGCATGCAGCAAGCTATGCAATATTCCGGTCGCCACGCTGCTCCGCTTTTCCTGACCTGACTTAGCTTTATTATCGTATTCATGGAATTTCCTTATAGCAGGGGGCCTCGCGGAAAGAAAATCGTTCAAGTTAATTGCGATAAAGTGATGGATTCCCATTGCTGTGACAATGGTACTAAAGTGTGTTCTGATGCTGGCCGGACATGAAATATTTTATGCCATATTACTATTCTGTTCTAAATTAATGGCTTAACCAATTTACTATTACGCATTTACCCAATGTCAAGTGAAAGTGTATTTAAAGTAACAATAAATTCTTATGTTCGTATTATAGAATAAGTTTCAAGAATGAACGCTGACTTGAGCGTCCTACATCTCTATCACTTTGTGTGTGATAGAAAGTGACAAACGATTCTCAAGACACGTTTGACTTCTGAGTGTCATTCTGTAATACGGGCCTTAGAGTCTTAAAACACGCGTTATTATAACGAGAACTCAGGTGAAACCATACAGACCAAAAAAGTGCCCAACGTGTGAGTAATGCACATGTCCTGTGCTGTGCGTGACAAATAATACTGCTGTTTGACACTTGCTGTCTTTTCTACGTGACTAACAGGCCGACCTAGGCCGCCAGCATGTACATACGTGAAATCTCGCTTTAATATACGCATTAGTATGCTCTATACAGCTTCCTATATCTAAATTCTAATCTTAAAAGTGGCTTCGCAATAAGCATTTAGCCAATGTCTAGTGAAAAAAGTAATTCTATACTAAATTGCACGGTAGATTGAATTAATAATAGAGTCTACCAACACGTTTTTTTACAACAAGAACTCAGGAGAAACTCCGCTTCCTATATCTATGGGTGAAACTCCTTAAATGCCATATTTGAAGGACACTTCTGTGCGGTCTACCTGATATAATTAACTACCGCAAACCGCAACCAATGTCACTAGAGGTGAAATTTGCACGAAAGAAGGGAAAATATGATTATGTTCTCTAATGGAGTCACCTTACTCCTGACACAAAACACAGCTAAGTTCTTTACGGCATAAAAGGATTGTACTTAATACATTTTTGAAATACGAACTAAATTCTTTAGGCTCTTTTTAGGATAGGCACAGGACTCGCGTGACGCCTCACGCTAATTATAACAATTTAGCTTTTTTGTATAAATATATAAATTTACAGTATAATATCATTGTATATATTATAAATAACCACTTTTCCATGTCAATCAGCGCACTAAATGAAAACTTTATAACTATTACGTTGATAAAAATAACATAAAAATACTTCCTAAAAATATTTCAAAAAAACCCAAAAATAATGTTTACAAGTTTAGGAAACTATGTTGTTATAAGAAAATCAATTTGCTTAAAAGTCTCACAGAAATCAAGAAATATGTCTTAGAAATCATATTTTCAAGATTAAATTGAGTAGCAGAAATATGTAAGGCTTATAGTAATTTAGAATTAATGTTCTTTCAGGTATTCTCCATCATGTAAAAGAAATTGTTTAGAATTTATACAAAGGTTGCAATTGCCTCTGCCATTGGAAAAGGCACAAACCAATTGGTTGCGTCTGACACAATGGTACAGCTCCAATCAAAGCGGCTTCCCTTGGGTCACAATGGAAAAAACAAGAAAATGTTATCTACGATCAAGTATGTTTGACATGACTTTCAAAACAAGGAATTTTGAATGAATGATGGTGAAACTTCTATGGAAAATAATGAATGTATAAGGTTTAAAATCAAATATTATTTTACCATCAAGGGAAAACCTTCATCTTAGATGATAAGGATAATAAGTCGAAATTGGTTAAAAGAACCACCACGGCGCATTCGATCTTCTCTAAGCTCTACTGATTTAAGAAAGATTATTTATTTTATAATCAAAATTAATGATTAAATTAACTTTAACAAAAAAACTCAAGAATGCAACTTTATTAACACAATATTTATTTACGACATATAAAAAACAGTTCAATCGTATCAAAAATGTTACCATTCAAAAAAGAACTCCAGAATGCTCTCTTTAAAAAATCAATATTGCATTTATAGTATGTATGCAGTAAGTATATAATAATTTTAAAAAAAGACATCGAATATCCTAAAACTTAATGCAAAAAAAAAACAATAGAACTAAAGAAAAACGCTTTTAATTTCATCACTTTTCAAATCTTATAGTTTATATCGCAGCATTTTTCTTTAGCGCCAACTCTTTACTTTGTGCGCCATACAATTTTGCTTTCAATATCGAACTGGACAGTCCTTTTTGTTAAAAATCTGTGCCTATATCGAACTTTCAGAAAAACCAATTCCGCCGTACAAAGGCCTTCAATTTATGACACAGTGCATGCGAGTGCCGTCCTTCGGGACCGAATGATGTACATACAACAGAGCCTATATTTAAATTAATTTCAAGTTGGAAATGTGATGACCAGAATTCGCGATTACCACCCCATCAAGACCGTGTCTTGTTGAAGGAAAATGAGGAACGGACCACAAATTATTTTCTCCTTGATTTTAGGGCTCAATAAGTTCCCATTCCACAAACGTCACTCCAATCATTTCAGATTGAGCTGGGTCGCGTCACACCATTTATGATTCATTTCGACGTTATTACGAGTTTTATTAGCTGTCAGCTTGTATTTATTTTCGGTACATTCACCAATCCAAATTCTTTAATTATCTGGGCTCGCTTTGATCGGTTATTTAATTAATGTCTGTTCAATTAATAAATCAAGGTATATCCGGCAACTTATGAATAATAATGATTATGTTCTTCCAGACGTGCCAATTTATCGGTCCCTGATTGAGCTTTCATTTTCAGATTGTATTATGAATACTACGTAACCAAAAAACATGTTCAGTTTTATAAATGAAATTTGAAAAGAAATGAAATGAAATTTTTATTCAGAAATTAAAAATATGAACTAAAATACATTAGAAACGATGTATATCCGCAATAGTCTAGAGAATGTGTCACGGATACCAAACCTACGAATATAGTGTTTATGAGTTCAATTTACAAATACAATAGGTAATTATGATTACGAAGTTACAATTTATGACAAAAAATAAGCGTGTTATTAATAAAATCAGATGATGTGTGTGTGTATGTGTGGTACGAGAGTGTGTGTGTGTGGTGTGTGAGTGTGTGTGTGTTTGTGTGTATGTGTGTGTGTTTGTGTGTGCTTGTGTGTTTGTGTGTATGTGTGTGTGTGTGTGTGTGTGTGTGTGTCTATTAGGGATATTTAATTGCCAACTTTTATCAGGTCTTCAGTTTAAATGGCAATAGTAACAAAAGAGTATAAATATTGCCTTTACACGCAGGCCATAATAAAATGACGATCGTTGCAGATAGGAGGTTGTAATATTAATTCCTTTACATTATGAAAAATATTAGATGTGCCTACACATAGATTGTGATTAGATTCCCAAGGAGGGCTGGACAAGAAACAACACACAAGAAAACCCGTTTAAAAATAGCAATAACGAAACGCTTGCTTCATAATATCTAACGATCTTCAAGGTATCCTTAACCTAAATCAGTTTTGTTTTTAATTAAAATTAAATTTTATTTCGTGCATTTTATACTTTTAGAAAAGAATTTAAATCAAAAAGTGTCCTAATATTTATGTTTCTTAGGCGGGTCCAGATATGTGTCATTTGCCCGATCCGATCACCGTATGCGTATCAGCGTATCTCGTATCAAGTTGTGGACGCCTCGATTTGCTCCGATCCGTATCTTCACTATAGTCATGAGAGCGTATCAAATTGCCCAGTTCTGTCTCTCGATCAAACATGTCGACGCTGTTGCTTGAAGTGTATGAGAATTTAGCAATTTTGTGTGCCATTTTATTGTCATTGACAATATTCTTAAAAAACGGTCAAACGGTGGTGGCAAACGGAATTATTCAGAAACTGAAACAAGCTTTTAGGAGGAGTTTTGATGAGAGACCTTAAATTTCAACACATTAGTGGTAAATACAAAAACTTCAAACGTATTTGCAATTTATAAAACAGGGACACGAAATTGCTAAATTCTCGCACACATCAACGGCGACGACATGTTTGATCGAGACCTGACACAAAACTAGGCATTTGATACACGATAATTACTATTGTGAAGATACGGATACGTAGCAAATCGAGGCGTCCACAATATGATACGGGGCTTGATACGTGATACGCTGATACAGATACGGTGATCGGATCGGGCAAATGACACATATCTGGATCCGCCTTTATGACTTCGAATATTTGCAACCGTGACCGAGCGTGCAACGCGATTGAGTGATGAACGCGTCCAGAGTGACCAACGTCCGTATCTGTATCACCTTTGATGATCGGGCAAAAACCGACACGACATGGGACGGGCCGTATCATAACGGCGTATCGGGATCGCATATCATGATACGCGTGTCATTGCCTGTCCACATATGCGCTCATGATGTGCGTCGGCGATACGGATACGCTGATCGGATCGGGCAAATGATACATATCTGGACCCGCCTTTATAACGCCTCAGCGGCATAACCAGGGATTTATTTTATAAGGGGATATAAATAAACGAGTACCTAAATTAAACGTGATTGAATTTTCTTCTAATTGATCAAAGTATGTATAGACACAAAACTCAATAAACTGAGAATTTTATTATACCTATTAATACTATAAATTAATGAAAAAAGAATTATTGTAAAATTGAATTCCATGAAACGGTTCAAATTAGAGCGGCTAAACAGCTGTGCCTCGTCGAGGTGTTTCGAATAGGTTTAATCATAAAAATCTTACCTCAATTATTTCCGGCCAAATACTATAAATTCTACACACAAATATATATCGATTTTATAAAAATAAAAGTCGTGACTGGCTGACTGATCAACGCCCAGCCCATACCCTTGTACCTAGATAGCTGAAATTTTGGACAGAGGATTCTTTTATGATGTGAGGCCGGATTTTTCGAAATTCAACCCCTAAGGGGGTAAAATGACATGGGGGATGACAGTTTATATAGAAATCCGCCATTTTTAAAGTAAAATGCATGAAAAATGGTATATGGCCTTTGGATAAAAATTAAAAAAGGTACTTTATATTTTCTAGAAATTCAACCACTAACGGGATGAAATAGGGGACGAAAGATTGTATTTGAAATCTGTAATTTTTATAGAAAAACCCATACAAATTGGTATATGGCTTAAGCGTTAAAAATTGAGAACGACGTATTTAAGGATTTCTCGAAATTCACCCCTAAGAGGATGAAATAGGGGATGAAAGTTTGTGGGAAATTCTAAATTTATATAGCAAAATATATAATAATTGGCATATATATGGCCTTTCAAATAAAAATTAAGAAAGAGGTATTTTAGAAATTATCGAAATTCAACCCCTAAGGGGATGAAATAGGGGATGGAAGTTTGTGTGCAAATTCTACCCTCACCCTTGAGGGTAGAATTTCGGGAATTCCTAAAGTAAAAATACGATAGATGAAGGTTTACATCAGGAAAAAATAATAATTATAAATAAAATGCTACCCAATGTAACTATTACACGCGGACGCGGCAAAAGCAATAAAGCAATATCATACACGGACTGCTGAGATTACCATACTGTGTCTTGGTTGTTGACTTGAGTGGTTCACTGAAGGATTGTTACTACCGACAGGCTGGCAACCTGTCATTATTTTTAGGTACTGCCTGGCCCATTATACCAGATGTGGCTTTTGTGTAACCAAATGTTACCTAAAGCATACTTTAGCGATTGATTGTGATTATTTTTGTGTAATTTTATTATTTTCATTTACTTACATCATCCGTTTACTTTAATTAAATAAATTCTTCCAACCTATAACAGCCTTTAGCTAAACCAAAACCCTTTTCTGTTCATTTCTCTTATATTGGTTGGTTAATCACTTACGGTCATGTCTTAAGAGGTTTAAGTGCCCAAGCACCCTAATAATATTTTTTGCTTGGGCTTCATTGTTGACCCTGCTTTATATTGATTTCCCGTAAACTTCCCTCATTTTGTCCCTAATTCGCGTTATTTTTATTAGGATAAATAAAGGTCTTCTTGATCGCTTAATAGCAAAGCATTTTAAATACCTGAAATAATGTAGGATTTTGTAGTGATTAATGGAAAATTAGTTAAATTAAAAAAAATCAACTATTTTGATTATTGGAAAAACTGTTGAAAAAACTATATTGTTTGTTTTCAAAGTCTTTGATGGGAAATAATAAACCGAGATCTGAAAATTCCAGAATATAATGAAATGTTATTTATTTGATAGCACTTGCTTATTACAAATATTGAAGCGCTCTCGTATAAGGTTGCCCTGTGTTACGTCAGGCAGTCTCCTCCTCATTCACAGTTACATACAAACTTATACAATTAGTCTTATTACTAGGAGTTATAGGTGATGTTAGTATGTAAGTATATTACTAGTGCAAAAAAATTGTTTCGTAATATTTATATAATGTGTGTGCGTGTGTGTGTGTGTGTGCGCGTGTGTGTGTGCGTGTGTGTGTGTTTGAGTATGTGTGTGTGTGTGTGTGCGCGCGTGTGCGTGTGTGTGTGTGTGTATGTGTGTTTGGTTTTCACATACGATGTGAGTTAGCGGACTGTAAATATAATAGTAATCTGAGTAAAATCCTGCCCTTGATGAAATAATAAAAACCACCAACCTTAACCAGCACCCTCGCAACTTGGCACGCACGGCGATACAAAAGTGCTAAGTTGTGATTACAAAAACTTCACCAGGGTCTTCAGGTTTATTCAAGAACGTACAAGAACAAGAACTTATAGTTAGTTAATTTCAATAACGAGAAACTACTAAACATACAAAAACGTTTTGCACATTAATTGCACACAGCAATATTCCCGCCAATATTTTTCAAGTCAGTAACTTTTTAATTTATGGTTCCGTGTTGGAGTTTTTTATTCTGCCTAATATGGGAAGGCAAAGGGATCGCGTCCATAGATACTTCTTGAGCAGATTTCTTCTTTGTTTATGCCGTCGCGATGTATGCTCTCTCCAACATGTATACGATGATGGGTGGAAAAAATTAGTGGCTGAATTTTATTAATCACCAAAAGACAGGATTGAACAATGTGTCTGTTATGTGAAAAGCTAATAACAGATCTTATGATTTCATGAATGACCGGTTGATGTAAGCAGTAACTTTTCCAGGAATCATATGTAAAACGCTCTAACTATTTTATAACGTAAACTTTAAACGATTTTGAGGTGTGTTTTGTTATGTCCTTTTTAAGCACAAGTAATTTGTTGTAAATGCGTGGAACCAGGAATATGAAGTGTCGCTTTAGAATGTTGGAGCGAATTCTGGGAATGTTATATCTAGGAACTCTTCTTTTTCTGAGAATGAGCGACTACAATACTAAGTGCGCTACTAATCATTTGTTAGTGGCACATTCTGGAGTTTTTGTCACCCACTTAGTATTTGCATTGGTTTAGGTTAAGTTATACTGCTGTCCAGCTAAATACGATCCTTCATTAATAAGGAGACACAACGCTGACGACAGAATTTTCGGGTGATCATCTTTTTCAACCGACTTCAAAAAGGAGGAGGTTATTACTAGTAAAGTCGTGTATTTCTTTTAAGCACACAAGTTCATATTTATACGCTTAGTAATTAGTGACCCATTTTATCAGCGATAAGATCGCTGATAAAATGGGTCAAGATATCCGTCATCCATCTCCTTAAGTCTACTTATACTTGATTTGCATTTTAAAAAAGTATGCGCCTCTGTTCCTTTGCCGTGGAAACATTTAAGCATTTACTGATGAGTTGTAAAGTAAACTAATTTTTTTTAATGAGATCTTAACTGTAAGTTATAAAATAAATATTCTTATGCCTGGCGAGCTTTCTCCAAGATCTTATAATACCGGCAAAGTAGACGGTGGAGTAATTACCATTTTCACTCATTGCCACCCATTTGCAATTTAAAGGAAATCTGTTATGACGTATGTTATTTGCCGATGTAAATTGAATGAAAGTTATTATAGCTGGTTTAGTATGAAATAATTGTTTATTTCACGAAATAGAAGATTTTTTTAAATCGAAGAACTAAAAAAAGCTTCATGATGAATATTGATAAAATAATGTGTCCATATAATGATATGCCCTTTCTGAAATAATTCGATCATTTCATTTCAGCTATTTCGTATATTGTATTTTTGTTTTTAGGAATCAGTAGATAGTATACGGTCATAAAAACCTCACGAGTCGAGATGTAGGTACTCAGTGACAGAATGTATTCAAACCAAAAGCGATCATAGCTAGTAACACGTAGGGGAAGTACGTACCAAATGACATAGTATTTTTTTAAAACATTATATATTTTAAATTAAAGTCATTACAATCACTCTTTAATTTTAATAATCATCTTTGATCATTTGTCTTACAGTAATTCAAACTTAAAAATGACTAGGAACCATAATAAAGCTCAATCAACAAAAAGTAGAAAATCCATTTTGTCCATATTGTACGGGTAAAACGACATATTAATTAAGGACAAAATGACATACTAAAAAAATTCAAGCTCAATGGAAAAAAGTCAAGCACAAAGTTCCCAAATATTTTTTTGGTTTCCAAGGAACATCAGCACATGATGCATGAGAGCCCAGTGACCACATTTCATGCATTTTAACCAGTCCTCTCCAGTTTTTGTAGGCAAAAAAAGATCATTACAATAAATGCAAGCGCAGTCATCATCCTCATCTTGGGTATCAACCGGAAAATCTTCTACGTCTGAATAGTCAATATCTACCTAGACCTTTGGTGTTAGGAGGTAAAGTTTTGTTTTTTTTCTAATGCATGTCTCTTAAGTGTAGCCTGAGGCACCGAAACTTTTTGATGCTAACAGCCATCCCATCTTGTTTTCTTGAATTGCTTGAATTGCTTTTTGCATTGAATCATGACTCTGATATTTTCTTGAGTATTTCCGCGGCATATTACCTGTAAATAAAAATTAATAACTTCTTGAATCAATACGGACAAAATGACATACATATGTCGTTTTGTCCGGAGATCAAGTATGTCAATCTGTCCAACCATATGTGAGATGAATCCAGAGTTCAAAACTAACTGTAAACACTATTATCAAATATATTTTTTACCTACATCGCAACTTAAGGATATAACGCATTACTTAAAGTTATAATATTGAAAGAAAATAACGTAAAACTTACCCAAAACCCGAAGAAGTTCAGGAGATTTTTTTTTTGATTCGATGAAAACACGTTTGTGCTGGTTACTCCGGCGCAACTGAGCCAAGAGAGCGGAGAATTTGGCAGGTTGGAAATAATAGCCGACGTTACGTTATACGCTGTCAAACACCTTGTTCCTGCCTCCACCAGTTTTGAAAAAAAAGCACTGTGTCATTTTGTCCATGTATGTCATTTTGTACGTACTTCCTCTACTAGTGAGCGTACTAGTAATAAACTCCTTCCTAAATGTGAACACTGATTATACTAAGAAACTGAGTCTATAAAGAATTCTGCGTAAGCAAAATTGGATGAACAATTTCGTGAGTCACACACTTCATGATGAATGACAAAAAAATATATATCTATAAAATGAAAATGTCGTACTGTTAGTTATTGAGTAGCAAGTTCAAATAACCTAACTTGCTAAAATCAAGTTAAGGAAAGTTCGCAAATACATGTTGTAATACTAGATTTCAACTGGTTGTATTTTCCTTTCCTAAATGGGTATATATGAAGTGAAACAACAATTTGATGGTTTGGCAGTACAATGTTTATTTAGGATGGACAATATTCTGTTTGTTGCACTAGAAAAGTTATTTACTTACAATTTACATATTCCAAATAATACACCTTTGTGAGAATTCTCTTCCTTGAAAATACCTAGTTTACACAAGTTAGATTTTACACAATTTAGACCTTCTAACTTATATATCTAATAGTAAAATACAACCATAAAAATAATGAAAGGTAGGGTCCTGGAGTCTGCTCTGATCGTTAACGAGTGGAATTTGGGTATTACTATGTATAAATTATTAGTAAACGCGTTATGAGACAACCTTCTGCAGAGTATTTGTAGAACTCTTCGACAGTCAGCCGCTACCGTTTGGTTAGTGTAGTGTACCTGGATCAGTGCGTTGTGTCTTGGCTCTGATAGATCAGCCACTAGTTAGCTCTCTCTATATATTGTAGTTCACCGGTCACTTTTCCAAATTGATCTCACACCTCCAAACTCTGGTTTTGCGCAGGTCTCTCTACCAGGCGACTATATTTGTAATGGAAATTTGGGTCTCTAAACCCGTACCGACGACCCTGAAGATGTGTCATAATAAAACAACATCAATAAATGTTACACTACTCATTATAAAACCCCAAGAGGGAGTTGGAACCACAACTTGTCCAAAAACTAATATAAAACAACGGCAAATCTTTGAGCAATTACGAAACCCGACCAACAGTACTTAGAATATGATCTCTCGAGATGTGAATTATTCATAATTTAAACAAATAGATCATTCATTGCCTAAAATTTCGAACCTGACAAAATATAATTACCTTAGTAGGTAGTCAGGCAATTTTTACAAGATGAGGCGGTTTTTTACAACCGAATTTACTAATTTACTGTAACACAAAATCAAGGCAATCACAGAATTTACTTTTAACTTTCAGAATAATTGAAAAACGATAAGAGTTTTATAGTTACCTTTCGGGTGAATTATTAACTCCTTAACGGTTATTTATCCGTTCCAGGATATTATGAAAATACGGAATTATCTTCCTTCCAAATTAGAAAATAGTTCTCCTTCGTTAATATAATCCTCGCATATGTTATTATCACGAAGATGTTTAACGTTCCTCAAAAATAAATTCAGCCTTGAATTTGAAATTCGAAATGCGAATGAATAATCTGACAAGCAAAAACAAACGTCCTTGATTGGTCGGCCTACCTATGGTTTTTTTTAACGTCTGAGGCAAAGGAAAGTGAGTCCATACATCCGAATGAACGAAAAATTCTTGTCAATACGAATCTTTGCGAATAACTACTTTGAATGAATTTTGAACAACTAATATGATCCCCGTAAGCCTAACGTCACCTAAATAATGACGAGACTATAGAAAACGCTCTAACGCGCCCCAATTCAAAAACAAAGTGCAAAAATTCCATAAAGACGACCACAATCTCTAATATCGAACTGAAACATGATACCACTTACCAAGACAAGAAACTTTCGTCTGAACTATTTCTTTTTTTTTTTTTTTTTTTTTTTTTTATAAGTCGCTGGGTATAGAATTTATCACTTTGCCTAAATGTCAAACTTAATGCGAAACGGAACGTAATGTCACTTGTCAGATGACGATGTTGACTTTGAAAAATTGATAAATAAACAATGCTACAATATCCCCCTACCCGGGTAAGAATTCACGTAGTGAATTCGCGTTTGACGCCCACGTCAACACCCAACACAATACCTACTCAGACAACTGACCAAACCAAACCACACAAAAAAACTAAGTTACCTCTGCACAAAATACTAAATTAAAACAAACATAAAGAAAGATCTTCCAACGCACAATTCCTTCCTATTTTATTGAAATAACTAACTCAAGGTATTTCATGTTAGTGAAAAATATATCAAGTCTAATGGGACATCATGGATGCAACCGTGAAACTTCTTTGCTTTCACAGTTATCAAAAAACAAAATCATAGACACGTATAGATTCTTGATTTTATTAAAAAAAAAATTAAACCTACTTTTAATTGAGTTTAATCAAGTTATGCTCTAGTTTAAATAAAAAAAAGTACCTTAAAACAAAAAATTAAGCATCTTCACTTAAGTAAAATCATCAAAGTAAAAAAAAATAGAAAAAAAAATGATAATGTGCTATCTATCTACTCAATGCTTCTTGGCACGATAAAATGTGTAACTATGTCGCTAGATGGCAATAGCTACCCAATAACCCTTCCCCCTGCTCCGATAGTGATGAATGAAATGCGCTTACTAGATGGTGTTGTTAGCTTACCAACATTTCACACTCAATTACGACAATGCCTGCCCTAATACCTCAGCCCCTCTTAAATTTTTCCCCTTGTATTTAAATAAATGATCAGATTTAAATAATATTATATGCTTAAGTAAACTAAACTCCATTACTTTAGTTTTACCAAGCACATCATCGCTACAAACGTCAAACTAAGGAGAAAGGGAAAAAACGAAAAACTGAGGCAACAGGCAGGCACCACCGGCCCCATCTGATCTTAATAGAGCAAACCCTACAGTCGGCTTCTACGACACGCCAGGAAGTACGGCGGGGTGGATATTCTTCGACCGTCAACCCACGGTGATGCAAAATCTACCAAGCCAAATAAGTAGGCAGGTAATTAAACAGCTACATGGTTAAAAACACAAGACATTACTTAGGAAAAATGAAAAAAACAAAACATAAATTTGTAACTTAGTGATACGGTTAAATCGCTGACTTCACACATCTGATGCAACATCTACAATTTTAAAATCTTTAATATGCCACTTGCCTATGAACTTGCCATTCTCGTCTTCAAGTTCATATACCAAAGGAGAGAGTTTTCTAATTATTTTGCACAGCTCATACTTAGGAGCCAACTTTGCTGAAAAATACCGGTTTGCAACACTCTGTTTGTAAGTTCGTTTCCAAATTTTATCCCCTACGTTATAGGATATGTCACGCCGCTTTTTATTATAGTAGTGAACGTTATGCTCATGGGCCTTGCGAAGGGATGTTTTTACGTTAACGAAGACGTCCTTGAGATGACCTAGATTACTTAGATATGCCTCCCGAGGCTGCACGACTAACTCTTCGATGTCCGTGAATTCACTATAAATATTGCCATCCGCAACGGCCTCCCTACCGTGAACGAGCATGAACGGAGTGTACGAAGTCGCTTCATTCACTGACGTATTCATTGCGAACTGTATTTTGTGTATATTGACGTCCCACGTTCTATGATCGTTCTCCACGAATGACGCAACCGCCGTGATCACTGTACGGTTATAACGCTCCACCGTATTCACCTGAGGGCAGTACACAGGTCCTAAGTGGACCTGTGGAATATTATACCTCTCATATAACGCTCTTATCTCACGACTAACAAATTGCGAACCGTTGTCGGACATTACGGTTTGAGGGATGCCGTGTACCAGGAATACATGGTCCTCTAGACGTTGCGCAATGACTTTACCCGTCGCCCTACGTAATGGAAACATTAAACAATATTTACTGAACACACACACTACTACAAGGAGATATATATTTTGCTGACGGGACATCGGCAGTGGACCAACCAAATCTATGCTGATGCACTGGAATGGCCGGCAACAAACTTTAGGTTCACCCATAAAGCCAGGCGTTGCCAGTGAGCTGTGTTTATAAGCATTGCAAACGGTACACTTCTTAATAAAATCCACGGTATCTTTATACATACCGGGCCAAAAATATCTTAACTTTAAACGTTTATAAGTTTTTGCCACTCCCAAATGTGCGGCAGTTGGTACAGAATGATTTTGTAACATTACATCCCCCCTAAAATCCATCGGTACCACCTCTTTCCATTGGAAATCCCCACAGAGTTTACTAGTGCTCTTTGTAAAACGCATCAACCTACCATCTACCAATTGAAAATTCGGACACGCTCGCGGCCTCTCCGTACAACGCTTCACAATGTTATTATACCACGCGTCGTTAGTGGAGATTATGTTTACGGGTGCTACTGGGACCGCACGGGAAAGTGCATCCGGTACAATATTCTTTGAGCCACTGCGGTGTTCAATTGTAAAATTATATTGTGACAGCCTGCAGCCCCAACGAGCCAGACGGCCAGTTGGATTTTTAAGATTTAGAAACCATTTCAAGCTAGCGTGGTCCGTAATAATACGAAACGGACGGCCATTATCCAAATACGCACGAAAATGCTCCACCACATGAACCACTGCTAAAGCCTCTCGTTCAGTGGCAGAATAATTACGTTCCGACGCTGTTAATGAACGACTACAATATGCTATCGGATGCTCTACATTATCTATGGTCTGTGTCAAAGAACCACCCACGCCAAAATCAGATGCGTCGCAGTGCACAGTAAATTCCTTAGAAAAATCGGGACATGCCAACACGGGAGCAGTGGTCAACGCTATTTTTAAATCGTTGAACGCCCTGTCTGCCTCAACTGACCATTTGAACGGCGGAGCACCCTTACGAGTCGACGTAAGAGCGTTCAACGGCCCTGCCCTAGCACTGAAGTTCACCACAAACCTTCTATAATATGAGGCGGTTCCTAAGAAGCGTTTCACCTCTTTTCTACATGTGGGGGTGGGAAAATCTACTATGGCCTTCACCTTATCAGGATCCGTGCGCAGACCATGTTCGTCAATTACATGGCCTAGATATTTGAGCTGTTTTCTGAAGAACTGACACTTTCCCATGTTTATGGTTAGGTTAGCTTGACTCAATCGGTCCTTCACCTTCTTCAGCAACTCCAGATGTGCCTGGAAATTGCTACTGCAAATAATTAGGTCATCAAGGTATATGAACACTTTACCACTATTGCCACCATTTGGATCATTACCAGGACCAGTAAACTCAGGACCGAACAAACGATCCATCAAACGCTGTTGCGTAGCTGGCGCCGAAGCAAGACCAAAGCTCATAACCTTAAAATGATAGAGACCTCTCCCCGGAATGGTGAAAGCTGTCTTTTCCCTGGATTCTACATCGAGGGGAACCTGAAAGTATGCTGATTTTAAATCGATCGAAGAGAGGTACTTCGCCTCTCCAAGCTGATCCAAAATATGGCTTATGTAAGGCATTGGATATGCGTCATGCTTTGATATGGCATTCAGCTTACGACTATCCAAGCAGAAGCGAGAAGAACCATCTGCTTTCATTGCTAATGTGACCGGGTTATTCCAAGCACTGCTGCTAGGCTCCACCACATCATCCTTCAGCATTTGATCTAAGTGCTCATTCATCAATGTCAGCTTTGCTGGAGAAACAACATAATAGCGCTGCTTTATTGGAGCATGGTTACCAGTGTCTATTTTGTGACTAACTAAATGTGTCCTGCCCAAACCCTTCACCTCCGCGGAAATTTCTTCCAACTGAGAGATGACAACACTGGCCTGGCTACGCTCTTCTTCAGATAGAGAGTCAAAGTCATGCAAAGCCCTATCAGCTGTTATGACCGTGTGTACCTGATCATTTACATGTAAAAATTCGCTACCTTTCAAGAGTGACAATACGTCGGGAGCAATGTTAAACTCCCTCCAGAAGTTTAAACCGAAAAGCAACTCTGTGGAGACTCCAGGTACTACAAAGAATTTAACTACACACGTTTTCTCATCAACTGTTACCGGCAAATACATGTAACCAGTTACAGGAGACGATGAGCCATTAGCAGTTTTAATAAATTGCAGGTTATGTGAAGTATGTAAATTGGCAAAATTAATAAAATGCTTTACTGCATCTCTGCCTATAATTGATATTTCAGAACCGGAATCCAATAACCCTCTGAATCCCAAATCATAAATATTCACTTTCAAATATGGACGCACATCCTTATGCATAGAGTGAACTGGCGAAAGACATTTAGACTTTATTGTATTACTATTATAGTTGTGTTTATTCTTAGAATAAAATATTCTAGTATCATATTTAGACCAATTTTTATTATTATTATTAGAGTTTCGCCAGTTCACTGTTCCAAGTTTTTTGAAACATTGTTAAAAGTAGGTTTATTAGAATTACAATTTGGACAGTTCCTAGCAGTGACATCCTTCCTACCACACCTATAACAAATTACAACAAAAGGTGCCCTGCAATTCCTTAAACTGTGACCATTTACCCTACAACGGACACAGAAATCACCCCGTATGGGCTGAACCGCAGAGACCCTCTGCTGTGGTGTAACTTTTTGTTTATTTCTATAGCACAAGTCAGGTGCTAAAGATGATAAGCTAGCGGGCTCACTGAAGTGTTTACATCTCTCCTGTGCCCCCTCCAGCAACCTACACTTCATTTTCAGCTCTGCCCAAGATTCTACAGGACTCAATGCTAACTGGGCTGTGTAAAATGGCCTTATATTAAATAAAACAATATTCAACCTTTCTTCCTCAGACATAGGTCTTGCCAAGCGACTGAAATAATTTTGCATAATACTGAGATAATTAATAATACTCTCATCAGATCCTTGAGTTCTAGAACGAATCTCCTGCAATAACCTATGGTCATAATCAGAAGGTAAGTATTCCTGTAGTAACAAAGATTTTAATCCTACCCAATCATGAACATCCGATTTGACACCCCTATACCAAAATAGAGCTTCATTGGAAAACAACTCAGAGGCTGAATAGAAAAGTTTTGTTTCAGATACACCCCTAGATAAACAGAGCTCTTCCAAGCGTTGTAAGAAAGCCTTAACGCATGATTTGCCATCGAATTTCAAACCAAGCTTATGGACTGCCGCGTCCCCTACCAAGTTTTGGCTAGCAATATCTTGTGGCTTGCTAATGGAATGTTCTCCAACTTTCTCCTGTGCTAAGCTACTTTTGAATGTGTGCATTATATTATCAATCCTTACCAAAACGCTTTCCAAACGCTTTTGGTAGGTATCAAGCATAGTGGAGAAGTCGCTGTCAACTTCCTCCTCTACATCAAGCCGACCAATTCTGTGAAACAAGTGGTGAGCCAATGTCTGAATTCTATTCAAAGACTTGAGGGAACCTGCCTTTGATGAAGATATTGAAATAAGTCTGTCCAAATCCTCAAATTTTTTATGAACAATTCTTAGCTCAGAAACTACATCCAAATCACACTCCAATATCTCATCAGAGGGTAAGTCCTTATTGAGAGAACGAATCTGTGCCTTCAAAGCAGTTACTGTATCTGCAGGTTTTGCACCCCTAATTCTAACTTCATATTCAAGTTCATCTTTAAGTAGTAGATTAAATGTAATAGGTCGTTGTTCCATGTTTCAACTTTATGAAAACAAATAGGTAGTATGACTCTTCCTAAAAATGTGTATAGTAAGAGAAGGTTTATGTTACCTAATGTATGTAATGTAGTAATTTGGAGAATAAAAAATGATATAGGTATGTATTTGCAAAGATTAGAGTTAAAAAATAAAAAAAATAAGTGTAATATTTGGTTCAAGCTCAAAAAATAAACTGCAATTTCACATATATTTATATTTTCAAACACTTTGTGAGTGGTATGAAAATATTAGCTTATTAGCATTCAAAAATGTAAAAAAAACCCATAAAATTAAAAAAAAACCACTCCAAAATCGATCAGAGCTTACAAAACTCCATGTACATGAATGCAAAAATACCTAAATATACAATAGTTAACTGGAGAACAAACAATATTAAAGTTTATATATTGCCACCTTTTGGCACAAATTAAAACAAGAAAAAAAAAACCTCAAATCCTCACCGTCAACGATCAGCCTTCTCTGAGCAATTTTGACCAGACAAGAATTAAAAAAAAATAACAGAACCTCCTCTCTTAATGTTCGGGCGCCATGTAATACTAGATTTCAACTGGTTGTATTTTCCTTTCCTAAATGGGTATATATGAAGTGAAACAACAATTTGATGGTTTGGCAGTACAATGTTTATTTAGGATGGACAATATTCTGTTTGTTGCACTAGAAAAGTTATTTACTTACAATTTACATATTCCAAATAATACACCTTTGTGAGAATTCTCTTCCTTGAAAATACCTAGTTTACACAAGTTAGATTTTACACAATTTAGACCTTCTAACTTATATATCTAATAGTAAAATACAACCATAAAAATAATGAAAGGTAGGGTCCTGGAGTCTGCTCTGATCGTTAACGAGTGGAATTTGGGTATTACTATGTATAAATTATTAGTAAACGCGTTATGAGACAACCTTCTGCAGAGTATTTGTAGAACTCTTCGACAGTCAGCCGCTACCGTTTGGTTAGTGTAGTGTACCTGGATCAGTGCGTTGTGTCTTGGCTCTGATAGATCAGCCACTAGTTAGCTCTCTCTATATATTGTAGTTCACCGGTCACTTTTCCAAATTGATCTCACACCTCCAAACTCTGGTTTTGCGCAGGTCTCTCTACCAGGCGACTATATTTGTAATGGAAATTTGGGTCTCTAAACCCGTACCGACGACCCTGAAGATGTGTCATAATAAAACAACATCAATAAATGTTACACTACTCATTATAAAACCCCAAGAGGGAGTTGGAACCACAACTTGTCCAAAAACTAATATAAAACAACGGCAAATCTTTGAGCAATTACGAAACCCGACCAACAGTACTTAGAATATGATCTCTCGAGATGTGAATTATTCATAATTTAAACAAATAGATCATTCATTGCCTAAAATTTCGAACCTGACAAAATATAATTACCTTAGTAGGTAGTCAGGCAATTTTTACAAGATGAGGCGGTTTTTTACAACCGAATTTACTAATTTACTGTAACACAAAATCAAGGCAATCACAGAATTTACTTTTAACTTTCAGAATAATTGAAAAACGATAAGAGTTTTATAGTTACCTTTCGGGTGAATTATTAACTCCTTAACGGTTATTTATCCGTTCCAGGATATTATGAAAATACGGAATTATCTTCCTTCCAAATTAGAAAATAGTTCTCCTTCGTTAATATAATCCTCGCATATGTTATTATCACGAAGATGTTTAACGTTCCTCAAAAATAAATTCAGCCTTGAATTTGAAATTCGAAATGCGAATGAATAATCTGACAAGCAAAAACAAACGTCCTTGATTGGTCGGCCTACCTATGGTTTTTTTTAACGTCTGAGGCAAAGGAAAGTGAGTCCATACATCCGAATGAACGAAAAATTCTTGTCAATACGAATCTTTGCGAATAACTACTTTGAATGAATTTTGAACAACTAATATGATCCCCGTAAGCCTAACGTCACCTAAATAATGACGAGACTATAGAAAACGCTCTAACGCGCCCCAATTCAAAAACAAAGTGCAAAAATTCCATAAAGACGACCACAATCTCTAATATCGAACTGAAACATGATACCACTTACCAAGACAAGAAACTTTCGTCTGAACTATTTCTTTTTTTTTTTTTTTTTTTTTTTTTTTATAAGTCGCTGGGTATAGAATTTATCACTTTGCCTAAATGTCAAACTTAATGCGAAACGGAACGTAATGTCACTTGTCAGATGACGATGTTGACTTTGAAAAATTGATAAATAAACAATGCTACAATGTGAACATCATATTTAATCATACAAAAATCGTTTAACGTAATTGAATGAAACTTTACAAACAGATAAAAAATATATTGTCGTAATAAAAATAAACGAAATTATTATTCAATAAAAAGTTGGTAATTGAAACAATGCAACTGTTGGAATAAATTAATAGCATACAATTACACGGACATATGAACTTAGAAGAAGATTGATGACACAAAAAAATGCAGACTATGAAAGGCAGTTTGCTCAGCTCCGAAGTTCTTAAGTGCACTGCCGAAGAGAAGATGCATAGTTATAGCAATAGTTTGACAGGCCAAAGTAATACCGCAAGACTAACGAAATTCCTCTGGGCGGCGGCGCCTGTATCTAAGCAAATTTCGACGGGCAAGTAGTTAGGAATACTACGTTTCTTCATAGTTGCTCGCGGTAAAATTTGAGAATAGACTGATAGAAAAATTAACTAAGTTACATATATAGCAGCCACATACTGTAAATAAACTAGTTTACAAATTTTGTAACTGTCTTGTTTGTTTATTTCGAATCACTGCATGGCCCATATTGCTAAATGTATCTTTGTGATGTGGCAACAAGCTTCGGAGCGGTGCCTTACAACTGAACCGAAACCGAAAAAACTACGCCAGAGTCGATCAAAAGACAGTCATGTTGACTGTTTTCTTTGACTCTCGCAGTGTTGTGCACTCGGAGTTCTACAAGAAAGAATATTATATGACCGTTATGCGGCGTTTAAGAGAGCAAATTCGACGAAAAAGGCCAGATTTGTGGAAAGAAAATTCTTGGATTTTGCACCACGATAATGCGTCTTCGCATAAGGCCATCATTGTGAACGAATTTTTGACCAAACACTACAAATACCATCGAGCAACCATACCATATTCACCAGATATAGCTCCAGCCGACTTCATTCTTTTTCCTAAAGTCAAATTACCACTTCGTGGCACCCGTTTTCAATCGGTAGAAGACATAAAGGAGAATTGCGGCGAGAACTGAACTCAATTCCAGAAACAGCGTTTAAAAAGTGTTCTATTTTGAAAGAAAGAAAAAACGTTTATGGAGACAACAACTTACACTGAAATTAAACAAAAAAAAATCATCCTTATTAATTAAGTATTTGCCCCTAACAGTCCCAGCTCAGCATAATGCCTGGCTTGTGGCTAGCGCTGGTCTTCCGCTGGTTTTGATAATTGGATTATTCGTTGGCGTAAGTGTATCGTTTTTGAAGGAGCATACTTTGAAGGTGATAAATTTTGATAAATAACTAACATTTTGTTTATTATTGATCTTTTCCCAGTACTTTCTTATCAGAGTAGTATTCCGTGTTTACATATCCGTAAATCTAATATTATTTATTTATTTATTTATGTTTTTAGAGTTGTGTACTGTTGCTACCTAATTTGCTAAAAATATTTATATTACTTTTTATTATTTTCTGTCAACACTAATTCCAATTTGTGTCGAATCACTTGGTAAAATCCCATAATTGTGACTAAACGATTTACATAGTATACATTACTCAGTTTATAAATCAGATCAACTTAAAATATCCCTAAATGAATTAATGCCCTATTGAAACTCATATAATAAAAACTTATGTACACAGTCAGAACATCGGAAATATGTAAACAAGGATCAATCCACTTTGATCGAGTAAAGTTCTCAATTTTTAAATAATATCGATAACAGATTGCTATTTCAAAGATAAAAATTATTGAAATGAATATCTCTTTTCATTGTCAGCGAAATATTGAATAGTACTCGTATTTGTTCGAGTAAGAATAATTTAGGCCAATCTATTGTATTTTTCAATTAAAGAAAACCACCAGCACAATAAATTGTTTGCAAACTGATTGTCGGGTGTTCTGCTGAATAAAGAACGTTGTCTTATTTAGAATCGACGTTCTGCTTTAATAAGGAACTGTCGTTTGCACAAATTTATCTATTTTGTTCATTTTCTTTCATAAAATCTTTCAGGTCGTTGCTTTTATTATGGTAATCGGATCAGAAGACACCTGTCTCTTGAGCATCGACACAGAAAGTATTTAATTAAACTTCATCGAGGAAACCATAGATATTACGGTATCACTTATCTCACTGAGGATACCGTCCTGAGCCAACTTTCGTTTAACTTTTAAGGGTTTAGAAATATTTATCTACTACTCTGCCATGTTGTACAGTCAGCGTCAAATAAGTTTAGTCTAAAAAAAAACAAAAAACATCAGTCAATTATATCACTCGAGTGTCGGCGGGCAATCCCAAGTCGCCGATATGTTGATATGTTACGCCGGGCAACACGGTCGCAGACATGATTCTTGTGAAATTTTGTTGTCAAAATAACACGTTAACATTTATCACCAACTGTCGGTGGCTTAGGTGTGTAGAGTCCTTTAGCGTAACATAACGGAACTTTGCCAGGAATGATGTTCCAATTTCGAACTTATCTGCTGTTCTAATACTTTTGATTACTTTGCTTGAACCTAATTTGAATATTTAGATCACGCCTAAGTATTTGACAGTGACTGTAAAGAAAACTTTACCTACTTACTTTAAGAATCACTTTTGTAGTTCTTAAGCATAAAATATTGTAGATAGTAAAACATTTATGGTTTGCATCGTCGCTTGGAATATTACCAAGCTGTTCTGCTGTGCAGTTGGTCGCAGATTCAAACAGTTCAAGTGCTTCATCCGATTACTGCTGTGTAAGATCTCTCTGAATTTAGCGTTAGGGGAGCTGTCTAGTATTAAATCGTACTTAGAGGATGTGAGTACCTATAAGTAATACGGGAAATTTCGGGTACTTATGTTAGAAAGTTCTTTGTGTAAAGTAAACTAGTTTAAAGAGGATTTTCATTTACGTCAGAAATTCCGAGTATAAGTAATAATGAATATATAGAGTCAGGGTATTATATTTAAAACAAAAGTATTTGTCACATACATTCATACTATGAGTAAACAAATACTCTTCCTGAATCTTAGTGTCCTCGTAGACTGTACCTTATCGCATAAAACACATACACTAGGGAGCACCGCACATCGAACGCGGTGCGGCGCGGCGACCGCGGCTGGCGAATATTGTAATAATTGTTCTAATATTTGCCAGATTTGCATGCTTTGCTTGATTGCTGGTTAGGTGAATCTATTATTATAATTTGCATCTGCGGTGTAACCTACTCAAATGCAAATAAATAATTCTGATTCTGAGATACATTACGAGTACATAATAATCATAAACACAGGAGTACTAGATTACGTTTAGTAGACCACCTAATCTTTTCAATTCCAAACTACCCTAGATTCTTATCTCCACTGTCACAAATGAGACAACCGTTTGTCCTATTATCCAAGAGATACCTATAAAGTTATTTTAAACCAAAAATAATTTGTCGTCAATTATTGCGTCAAAGCGACGGATTAAAGAGAGCGAACATTTCATTAACGGATAAAAAATCTATCAGATACGATTTGGACTCACCGCAGTATAATATAAGGGATACTTGCAAGAGCAATAACCGGGATAACGATGAAAGCAGGTGGCGTCTTGCTCTAACTGAGCCTTAATGTCCTTTTTTCAACTCCGCCCATACAAACGGAGCCGTTCTCGGTGAAATAATTCAACAATTTATTCCGTTTACGACGTTCATTAAGGGATTTACTTAATTTTTACTGGTTCTATCTTGGATAATTAATTGACGTTCTTATAATTAAGCCGTTCGGGACTGAGACAACCAGGCGATGGTTTTAAGTCACTGCGTATCGAATTCTTTATTGAAATTTGGTATTTTTTAATCTTCTTTTTGCTTCCCTAGTCCTGGTGCATTCTGTCACTATTTTGGGGTACTGTATAGCCCATACGTCGGTGGCGTAGTGCGTAAGAGCGTTGACTTCAACCAGGGAGGCACCGGTTCGAACCCCGCCACGTACCAATGCGTTTTAAAATTTTGAATTCATATGTACGACGCTTTTACGGTGAAGGAAAACATCGTGAGGAAACCTGCACACACCTATGAAGAAATTCTTAGATTGTGTGTGAAGTCGACCAACCTGCACTTGGCCAGCGTGGTTGACTAAGGCCTAATCGCCCCTAATGTGGGGTAGGCTCGAGCCCCTCGGTGGGGACATTATACGAGCTGTTGATGATGATAGCCCATACTGCCAGATGTGACTTTATGTTTAAGCAGATATTACCTAAAACTCTGCTCAAACCCTTTTGGGATTATGAGTGTGTTTTAAATAAGAACATGTCTTCACATTTTAATATTACTTATTTCACTATAGGTAAAAACGGGGATCATAGGTACCTGAGGTATTTTCAGATGGACAAACTAAAAAAATATTGGATGTCACTATTTGGACCATTCATTATAAATGTAAATCTTCTTCTTCTTTGCCGTTTCTCTCTTCACAGAGTAGTCGCGGTCATGATAGCAAAAATCGTAGGTAATCGGTTTTTACTTTCTCGTCGTTTTTGGAGTTATGTCTGCGCGTTAGCACGATAACTCGAGTATGCCTTAACTTATTGCAACCAAATTTAACGTGCATGTAAATGACATCAAAATATAAGGTTTCTATCAACTTTTGAGTCGTTTCCGGTATACGAGAGAGTCAAGGGAAGACCATAATGATTCACTCTTGTAATGGGGCACAACTGACTCACACGGGAAATCTGTAGCGGGTTATATTATGCGAATATAGCCTCTTTTACGATTCTCTGAACGACTAATTTCTGTCTGAATTGTTTTCTCCCCTTGAGGTTTGGCCTAAGAATTTACAATCTTTTTGATTTTTGATTCAGCAAAGGAAAGACCGTGCAAAGCAGCTAGAGTTTATTGTACCAAAACTGACATTATCTGAAAATCTAATATTATTTAGAATGTCCAAATCTTTTCTGCGCTCCGAAATGTTGATGCTAGTTTTATTCTACGTTTTTGGTCCGTAATACCGAAGCTCTTTAGGTAAATCGAAGCCTTTTCGAAGGAAAAATAGAACGCGTGATTTCCTACAAATTTGATTTTGATTACTATAATAAAAACCACTTCTTGTTTACTTGAGCGAAAGCTTACAAAACGATACGTGATGGATTACAAAGCATAATTGTACTGTTTTAAGATATTACGCGAAATAAAAGTAGACGAAGCTCGTCGAGGAATCTATTTGGTAGTAAAAGGATATTTGACCCTTTATAAAAATATCTTAAGTAAAATATAATATTTTATAAAAATATGGCTAACTGTGTTATTCCAAGCCTCGAAGGATGTCAAAACACCATTAAGTAAAAGAAGTAATGTAAGTGTCAATAAGTGAAAGTTATTAGTTACTAATATATAGGTAATTTACTAGGTGGTAGACCCATAATATGTAGGGGCGTCTGGGCCACCGCCTTTCTTATTTCTGACATGAAGCAGTTCGATGTGGTTCAGATTGAAGGGAAAGGTAGCCAGTGTAGTTACTGGGCATGGAAGGCATATCATCTTAGACCCCAGAATGGCAACGCACTTGCAGTGTTAACTGATATACCTTTAATATTACAAGTGTTTATAGGCGACGGAAACCATTATCTCCAGGTAGGCCGCAAGCTTGTTTGCCATTCCCTAATGTAAAAAAATCAATTGAATCAATTTCAGTAATATTTTAAAATAGATAATTTGATGACTTAATAGATTTTTGTTTATAAGTATCACACCGTTTTTGTAAAGTGAACTTTATGACAAGATTAATAGAACTAAATTTTAGATTTTAAAATTATATACGGTAAGGTATTCTTCCATTATTTTTGAGTCAACTGAATAAAATAATTGTAAACGATTCAGATGCCGATTCCAAGCAAACAACTTTCAGAGTGTACGTTATTTCTATTACACTATAAATAAGCTTTTTAACTGTATAAAAAAAAAAATTATAAATTCTTACCTGTCTGATAATTTCTGCCTTCAGTTAAAAGTGCGACATTTAAAATAGTCTCTAACTAAATACTTTCAAAAGAAACTCACTCGTAGAGCGAAATAAAGTTCGTAGAAAGTACACTTCATTAAACAAGACATTCTCTTTGATTAGGAAACAAAACGATTCTGGAACTAAGTACCTTAAAGTTGCAGTAGATTTACTTGCCAGCTATAAAAAGGCTTTAAATTCTCTAAGTTACTCGAAGTACATTGTTAACAATCACCCATGGGATAGTAGGATTAAAATACTGTCTTAAAACTAGCTACACAGGGAGCAGTAATTTTCTTTGTTTAAATTTTACATGCGTAAATTTTGCTCCCACGCATTTGAATCGTTTAAATAATCATTTATCTTGTAATAAGCTTGAGACATGATGACAGAGTGGTATTTAGGAGGTAACTATTACATCGGGATGTAGATTTTGTTTCGATACTTCAATGTTTCTTGGAGTGAATTTAATGCATTGTGAAAATGGTGCTAGTTGATGCACAGCATCCGTGTTGATGAGCGAGCAGTTACAGGGAGTCATTGTAATAAAGGTTTTGTGGTGAAGAATTTTTGGTAGAATATCCACATCATCGTGCAGTCACCACCATAAGGTCTGTTGCCATGAATTTCTAGCCAAGCACTCCCTTGATGCATTAAAATGTGTGACGCCCATATTTGTAACATAATGGCAACATCAAAAAAAAGACATTACCAAATGAAGATATGGCTCAAAGGTCTCAGATACCAAGCCAAAAACACTAACCAAAAAAATGACGACAAGGCTACACAATTTAATTAAAATAGAAAACAAACTAGAGAGGGTAGAGAGAGACTTTTTTATCAATATCAACCGTACTTTTATTATTTATCAATCCCTTGTCCCGATATTGAGGATAAGCATCTTAATACAAAACTATAGTATTACTTAGCAGCCTTTTGTATTCGAGGGGATGTTGCTTGGTTTCTCTTTAAGTAAATTTTCAAGTATGTAAATATAAATTTATTTAGGTATTGCCATTGTTCTTTAAATATAATACCTAGATTTAATATTTTGCCTCAATATTTAAGAGGTGTCTATACAATTAGCTTATTAGTACCAAATTTAAACTGCTTTATTTGAAATTGGTAAAGAAATGGTTTTAATAATTAATATTTTGAGTAATTTAACTATTTTACCTTTAGCGATGCTGTCACATGAAATGTTTGATGTATAATGTATTTTAGATTAGTCATTTACGTTTAAACGCTTTAAAACTTAAAACTTACGTTTAAAACTTTTGAATTGACGTTCATAATATATCTATCGTCAACTTTTCCGGCTGAGGACATGAAAGTAGGCCTTACAACTTCTTGTGAAACAAGTGTAGATGGTAGTACAAAATTAAAAAAGTGAATAAAACCTTAACTAAGTTTGTCCGGGAAGCGTCGGTGGCGTAGTGCGTAAGAGCGTCGTCTCCCACCCGGGAGGTACTGGTTTGATCCCCGCCACGTACCAATGTGTTTTCAAATTTTGAATTCATATGTACGTTTAATCGACGCTTTTACGGTGAAGGAAAACATCGTGAGGAAACCTGCACACACCTATGAAGAAATTCTTAGGTTGTGTGTGAAGTCAACCAACCCGCACTTGGCCAGCGTGGTTGACTAAGGCCTAATCACCCCTAATGTGGTGTAGGCTCGAGCCCCTCGGTGGGGACATTATATGAGCTGTTGATGATGATGAAGTTTGTCCTGTGTCTCCCTTATTTATCATCTTTGTTATTTTTGAAATCTGAATAAATTTATTACATTTTAATGCAGAAACGGAATTATCTTAACCTGACAATATTAATATGGAATATTTGCTTTGCCTACAGTTCTAAAAAAGGTCATTGTAATCGATATATTTATAATTACTGGTTTTAATCACTAAACCTCAAACAAAATAATAATATCATCTGAGCTCTAAATATTTCATATAGGTTTAAAAATACATTGGCTAGTCTGAGATGTCTCCAATATTAATTTGTCAGGTAAAATGTACAGGAACTTCGTAGGTAGGTAATTAGATCTGTTACGCTCGGGATGACTATTAACTCGGTGTTAGTTCCTTGAGAATTTACATTAATATATACAGTCAGAGACATAAATGTAACGTTCACGGTCTCTAAATTAGCTAAGAGTTTACTCCTAACAAACTGTTTCAGTGAGCAAATTAGTTGAACGTCTCATTCCGCAAATTACAAAGGTATCGTTTAGTTAGTAATTTTATTTAAAACCGTACTGTCTTTGTGTGTTCGCTATTTTGATGATTATAATCTGTGTCGAAATAATTATTGCGACGCTAGAAATTGGACGGTTTTCCGAGAATAGAAACACTTCTACTGTTTCTATATTAAAGTTACTTTAAATTTTGGTATTTCATGAAAGGTAGATCATAGTGAAGTAGCTGTTTAAATTGGTGCGCCCATTCTGGGGATGTTTCCTCCTCCTTACAGACTACACTGAAATAGTAAGCTTTTGGTAATGTTGTGTTTCCAACTTTCACTTGGTGAGTATGGTTTTCCGAGTTCAACGGAATGGGATAGGCTTAGTATTGATAGCATGCGAGAAGCCCCTTTTTCGGTCAGGTGTAGGTGAAGAGCAGGTCTGGTGAAGAAACAATTAAAAACGATACACGATCGAGCAAATCTGGACCGTGGAAGAATACGTTGTCTTAAACTGACTTTTATTGACTTTACAAAGACAACAATATATCTTATTCTTAATTATGATAAGGTCCATTGTCTATTTGCTTGATAATAAATCCGACTGACCTTCTCTCCTACCTTGTTTCCAATTTATTCGAGCTCGGTGCAGTAACTACTTATGTCTTTCGGGGACGTTTTGGTGAAAATGCGCCAATCCCAAAGCGCCCCCATAAGGTCTTGAGAGGGTATGGCGGTTTTTAGCGGGTAGAACCGGCGTTGGCTCCGCATTGGTGACTCCCACACATGCCACACGACTAGACAGCGTGCGATATGGTCCGCAAATGGATTTTCCATTGTCATCAATAAAAGGTACTTATGTCTTGCCTATCCTGTCTGCTATGGCTTGGCTATACTGATACACCAACCCTTCTTGCGAAAACATCAGACTTACAACCGTAAGTACGTGACTGCTTATTACAACAGACTGACATTATAAGTGCTTAGATGTTGCCTGCATAATTTCAGAAACTCATGAGCAAATGAGGTTGTTCCCGATCAGAGTGAATCTAAGCAACAATGCTCGCAAATAGAGCGGTAACTTTGTAGAGCGGCGGGGCGGTAATGCCGCAATTATGCCTATGCGACCAGTAACGTTCAGAATTAGGGCACACTCTTGTATGCGTAAAGGAAATTTTAAGCTCGTTCGTTGTAAATGTTCCCGAAATGTTGGAGCTGCCATTAGTACCTCTGTATCTGAATGGGCTACGTAGGTACGTAGAATTTATCTTTGCTAGTCTGTGTCTACTTTTATCAACGCATTTCATAAATGCTACTTGTAAAAACTTAGGTTTTCAAGAGAAATATACCAACAACATTTCTTATTCCAGTATTTCTGTACGGTCACGAACAATAATATACCCAATTTTGACATTTTAGCGTCTTTATTTCCTACTTAAGAGTCACAAACTGTTAAATATGAGTACTTATAATGGCTCGTGACTTTACATCTACCGTGAAAAAATGAGAAAAAAAAACTTTTCAAAATTCAGTGTCTGAACTGAATGAAAAGAAGAGATAATGTCTGTTCTAATAATGTAATGTTATTTTTTTTTTTCGGTTAATCTTGTAATGACTAAGTAGTTACTTACTGGCACAAGGATCGAAACGAACTGTCGCAATCTTCTATAATTTTACTTAAAAAATCTAGGACCATATTTTTTTATATGGTAAGCGAAGAGTCAAAAAGGGTCCAACTTTATTCTCCTTATTTATTTATAGGCAGCATTTATCAGGTGTCAGACTACTAATGCAGCATATCTGTCAGAAATGTAATAGTAAAACAATTTACACTCACGCACAATGTTTCCCTAATTTACCATTCCGAACATTTTACTAAGTTTGCACGTATGAGTTCTTCACTGCAAATGAAATCAATTTACATAATGTACTTACACTCTGTACGTTGCGAACATGAATTAGAGCGAAAACATATCTACCAAGTCATTCGTAAGCCTACTGAAAGTCTAAGTGAGAATATTAATAACAACACAATAGTACTTCGCACAATATGTTGGCATAATTAGGTAAAATAGGGTATAATCATTGAAAAACTAATTAAAATCTAATAATACATTTCGTTGTTTATTTTTTAAACGAATGAAATTTGAAAATGACACTCTAAAATGATGACCGATGAAAGGAAATACATACAAAAGGGGTCGACCAGAGCTTCAGGTAACATTCGGTTACACACAAAGCCACATCTGGCAGTATGGGCCATACATTACCCCCCAAAATAGTGACAGGCTGCCAGCCTATCGCCTACAAAAAGAGGGACCAAACCCAACAATAAGCAATCCTTCAGTATACAAACCAACTAATCCCAACGACTCAAAATCATCTCAGCAGTCCGAGCTTAAAATAAATAAATAAATAGTCATAAAGAAATTGATTATACTAATAAAACTAAATCCAATTTCGATATCAAAGTTTTATGTAGAAGTGCAGGCCGATATTTGTCTGCGAACCAAAGAGAAAATTATTTATTTTTTCGCCTATTGATTGTAATCCGTCCATGGTGAGTCACAACATAATCGTTTATATTGTCAAGGATACTAGAGTGGCTTCGGAATATAATCATGCCTACAGTAATTTTAGGATGCAGGATAACACCGCCTCGAGATCGAAGCATTATAGGCATTATATAACGGGTACGTATTTTTATATCACACACACACACATACACACACACACAAACACACACACGCAGGTCATTCTAGCACAAACCTTGAGGTTTTACTGTGTGAATGTATATATCCTTGTTTTTATTAAGATTTTTTGCTTAACAAATTAAAAAAATGTTTTCTAAAACTTGCTCAACTGCACGTGAAGCTCCAAGACAATTTGCTTTTGAACCTTCTTAAACAAATTATTATTATGTTAATGGTGATAATTATATCTATTTATTCACATATTTGGTGAAACATTAAAATTAAAATTAGTCCTTACATGCCTCTCTACAGTTAAAAGTTGAATTTAAATACATTTTCATTAATTAGATATTTAGAAGTATAAAATTAAATTTGAGATTACTTCCATAAAATAGTTATTGTAACATACTAATTAAGTACCTATATTTCCAAGCTCACGCCAATGATATGAAGAAGTTAAGTATCATCAAGGTTCCAGTTGACGGCCAAGCATAGGCATAAAGTCAATTATAATAATATAGCGTTCGTGTTCGGCATATAATCATTTAATTTTATGCCAATTAAGATTCGAATCCGAAACCACTGAAACCCTGTTAACAGTTACTGCGGGTGACTACTGTTCGTCTGCACAGTCATCAGCAGTACCTGTAGTCACTTACTCGTTTTTCGGCGTTATAATCACTTACCACTATGTAACAGAAAGCCAATAGCCTAGAGAAAATACAATATGAAGGCGTAGTGTAATTGATTGCATTCATCAGTTAAGCGGAGGCACTTCCCAAAGACGGGTTCTCCAACTTCAAGAGGCCAGTACAATCAAAAACTATCATCATCATCAACAGCTCATAATAATGTCTCCACCGAGGGGCTCGAGCCTGCCCACATTAGGGGCGATTAGGCCTTAGTCAACCACACTGGCCAAGTGCGGGTTGGTCGACTTCACACACAACCTATGAATTACTTCATAGGTGTGTGCAGGTTTCCTCACGATGTTTTCCTTCACCGTAAAAGCGACGATTAAACGTAAATTTAATTCAAAATTTGAAAACACATTGGTACGTGTCGGGGTTCAAACCGGTGCCTCCCGGGTGGAAGACAACGCTCTTAAGCACTACGCCACCGAAGCTTCCTAAAAAAAAGGGTTAGTACGTATAGGTACTAACCCAGTTCGGGCTGCTCCAGATTTGAGTGACCATACAGAAGACCACAGTCAAATAACACTTCATTTTTGTGGCGTTATGTTTCTGTTGGTGAATAAGGTCGCCAGAGTTCCACAGGGTACGAAAGAGGACTAGGGTTTCCAGTTCGCGAGTTTAACGTAGGTGTTGCAAGCGTCTATAGGCTACTAATAAGTTTGTTATGATTTAGTCCTTATTAATTATAGCTGCCTCTCGTTATTCAAATCACGTCCCACTACTAAAATTTATTATAGAATATGCCTAACTCTAGAACGGTTGATTTAAACAAAAAAATATATATATTAGAAATTAATTCTTCGTTTACAATGAAACACAATTGATTAAGGTAACGAGTACTTACAGTTTCCAAACAATTTCAATTACCTCAAAATAGAATTTAATATCACACGTTAGAAGTGTAGGCGCTTTTTCATTGAGTTTTTTCGTCACTCCAATCCTCTTACAAACCTTATCCTGCCTTCTTAAAGTTGCTATAAATAAAATAAAAGTATGATTCTTCAATCATACTTTTCCGTATCGCCTTCGTGTACGGATTTTCCATACCTTATATAAATGTTACACACCTCCGAAATAACTATCTGTGCTCGAAATATGGCCACATAAAGATATTAAATTTATGATGTCATAGGAAAATTGGACACGAAGTCGTGTTATTAAATTGAACAGCACACCAGGTGCGGTACCAATATTACTCTTCGAAAATGATTTTAAATATTGTACGTGGAACTGCGATTTAGAAAAATGTTATGGAAAATATGAAAAATATTTGTTGTAGCACGCCTTTGGCTAATATTAAAATTTAAAAATAAAATATTGTGGTATCTATATATTGGAATAACTTTGCGGTGTGAATCTTGAGTTTAAAAAAATACTCGAACTTGATTATTGAAAGGTTTAATGGTTTGACTTGCGTCTTTTTTTTTCATGTTTTCCGATTAATTATCAGTTATATTTGTGATTACCGACATATTCGTTCTTCAATATTGTGAATCTAAATGACAACATGTTCATTCAAAAACATATCCTTAGATTTGGTCTTTTTAAATCTAAAATCAGTAAATAAAATTATAACTCAACACAAAATAATACCATTGAAAGACCTCTTACTGTGTTCTGTGGAAATAACCAAAATGATCACCAGAATCTTGCTCAACTGATACACTTTCATGTAGTTTCACTTATTTTTCATAAGAAAATAAAACCGTAGAATAACAATTTATCTTTACATAAGTAAAATAGCTGAAGAATGTACAAGTAAAATATTTACAAAAAAAAATAGTATTTAAGAAAAATAAGCACTGTCCTGTCTATGGACAGGACAGTGCTTATTTTTCTTAAATACTTAATTTTGCGGTCAAAATATTTGAACGCCAATAACAATATTAATCCTAACTTTACTCATTACCCTAAAAAGACACAATGTTTTAAAAGCCCCTATAGTTATTATTTACTTTCTCGTATAATCTTGTAATCGTCAAAAAATTCGACCTCGAGATTTTGACGGATTTACACGTTTTGGACCTCCCTGAGTCCAAAAATACCGTTTTTGGAAGTTTGTGAGTGTGAAGTTTTTGTTGTCTCTGTGTGTCTGTGCGTTAGCACGATAACTCGAGTATGCTTTAACTTATTGCAACCAAATTTTACATGCATATATGACATCAAAATATAATGTTTTTATTAACTTTTGAGTCGTTTCCGGTATACGAGAAAGTCAAGGGGAGAACACTCCCGATTTTTCTATTTTTAAGTAGAGCACTCGACAATGTAATGTGTCAAGACAGATACAACTAGGTACCTCGGTTCTTGAGTCCGAGTCCACGGGCAAAGCCGTGCAAGGTGAAAATAACATTATTTGGTCAGTACGTGAGCTCCGTTCTAATCTAATGACGTATATTTGTAAAATGTCACGGAGCAGTGCCAATTATGAAATATAGATAGTTCCCGTCCGCCCCGCCTGCGAGTAAGGGCACAGATCGTGACGTGGCTTTATTTTAGAAAATACAATACATGTTTAGAAGTATTGTTTATTTATCAGGTTGTGTGTAGTTTTTTTTTGGAAAAGCTGAACACAGAGCACGGCTAAGTGGACATGCAGTCAACAGAAATTATGTAGAGTACACTTAATTTTTTGATGCATTTGTGCTTTTAGGCGCAAAAGACCTGTAAAGCGTCACCGGCGCTTTTTAAAAAGCGAATACCTTGATGGAATGTTGTCTTAGAATTATAGTACATTATGGTACAAGTGTGTAATGTTGGTGATTACCGCTGAGGCGCATTGAGGCCCGAGCCGTCAGGCGAGGGTCTTAAGGAGCCGAGGACGGTAATCATCAATACACACGTGTATCATACAACGTTTTTCAACACACTTCTGAATAAAATAATACTTAAATAAAAAACCATTTTACATAGTAGATAAAAAGTTTATTTAGAGAAACAATTAGTAAATGTGCAGTTAGTAAAATTATAATTAACTATTTTTTATGATATAGCGGTCTCATCAGATAGATTATTTACTGAAATACTTTCATGTTCTATTGTTATTCGTGATGATTCATTATTCGTGTAGGTAGGTGAAATCCAATCATTGGATGTACTTGGTATTTCGCTAGTAGGATGCGTCTCAGAAGGGGCGGCGCGGGGGCGCGGGCGCGTGCGTTTACTCACGAGTGAATAATAGTAATGAAAAAGTCACAGTTTGATTATAGGTGTCATTATGTGCCTAATTGCCATGGGATTAGAGCCACTTTATGAGGAAGTGTGTTGAAATAGTTATTTATTATACAAGAGTGGAAAGTTCCTTTTTAACCGCGTGCTCGATTTGGATGACCGAGCAAGCGAAGGATTCTAAAGTTGAATCACGAGCGCAGCGAGTGATTCTAAATTAGAATCCTGAGCGTCAGCGAGGGAAACAAACGAGCACAAGGTGAAAAATCTTTCCACTCGAGTGCAATACGTAACTTTTCATCCCACCTCAGCGAGGAAATGACAAAATGAAAAAGAATTTTTTCACAATTTAAAAAGTTCTAATCATAAATTTGGCACCATAGAGGTTACATTAAATAGGTTTAATGACGTTTTGAATTTACAATTATATTGAGTACTCATTATATGTGATGTTCTAAATTCAAATCTACTTTGCCACTCAAGCGAATAAAATAGAATTTTCCAGCCAGATTTCGAAGCGCAAAATTACACTTTCCGAGGTGGTGGGATGAAAAAATTATTTCTTATAAGTATAATAATAATTGTAATACACAGGTTTTTCCAAGAATCTATCTCGCAATTCTTTACGCAATAGATCTCATTTCTAAGTCAAATTTAGGATATTTATTAATAAACGATATAATTATTATAAAATTTTACATAATATTCACGATTATTATTGTCATTGTGTATCTATGTATTATTATCAAACCCTGCTGTAGATAAGAAAATAACGTTTGTTTCTTTATTCCATAATGTTTATTGAATAGATTCAACGAGAACAATAATCTCTAACAGACCAGTCGACTTAATACATAAGGGAACTTCGGTTGAAATGGTCAAATGTAATGTTCCGCATAGAACAATTATGAAATATAGTATCCGCTCCACCCCGCTTGCGACTAACTGCGATGCTCCGTGCACAGAATGCGAATCCTCGCTGTAAAACACACTGACTCAATGCAGACGATTTACTTGATTCTGATAAAAGCTAAAATGTATTACCTATCTCAGCTGGTTATTACTCTTCTTCTTATCAAATGGTCAACCTAGTTCTGAGAAGTATGTTTTAGTATGTTATAATCATGAATTCATAATGACTGCTATTTAAATATGCTTATAATAGTGTAGACCGCACGACTGCCCGCCTAGCATTACCACCTAAACACGATATAATATAGCCATTTATCGCTTTGAACTGTCAAAAATCCGTAAATAAAACCGCTATCTTGAAATTTTATCGATACTGAGAACGAGCTGCGAACATTTAATAAGCTGATACATGTTCGTACTTTAGATAAAATTTCAAGATGGCGGTTTTATCCAATGATTTTTGATAGTTTAAAGCGATAAATGGATATATCATAATCGTGTTTCGGTGGTCTTAATAGGCGGGCTGGAAATGATAAGATATATATTTATAATACTAGAAAAATGCACTGAAAAAAATCGTCTTGCCTCAGGCGGGACTCGAATCCGCACCTTCCACAATCCGGTTGGAAGTGCAAATTTCAAAGATTTGATGAAACGATGTTTACCATAAAAACATAAGCACCAAGCACTGACAAATTTCGACAGCGAAAAGCAGTGCCTCGGTGGCGAAATTGGTCAACGCGTCCACCCGGATTGTGGAAGGTGCGGGTTCGGGTCCCGCCTGAGGCAAGTCGATTTTTTTCAGTGCATTTTTCTAGTATTATATTTACGCGTTTGTAAACGCAAAAATAAAATTATTCCATTATATATTTATAGTCAGATACTAAAACCATTTTGCTCAATGTGTAGTAAGTACATTGAGCAAAAGAGGAGGAGAGACCCGATATAAGCTTTAATCGGCTACTTAAATAACTTAAAGATAGTCATTGGTAATGTAGTAACTATGATATTAATATGATACCTCTATGATACTGAAGATATAAACAACATTAACTCCTATGTTTCATAATTAATATTATAGAGATGGGACACCGATTTCTGTCACACATATTAAATATCATGCTCGAGAATCACGTATCGATATATGGAGTACCCATGTAGAAATAATCTCATTTGTAAAGTAGGTAGGCATTTATATCTTACTTGCTCTCATCAACTTAATACAGGATCTGTTCTCTATTACCTTACGATAGGACTGGTTGGTATTCATCAGTGGAATCTCATATAGCATTCTATGAATTAGGTATATTCTTTGATGCTGTCGTGGTGGAGTGTTCAGTATAGCTGCCTACACATCAAGCGAAGAGTACAAATCCTGGCAGCGGCAAATATTTGTGTGAAGAACACGAATATTTGATATATTTGAATATTGCGAGTCATGGTTGTTTACATTTACATATTTATTTAGGTTTATTTATAAAAATATCTAAAAATAATGCCGGCACTGCATGTCCCATACCGCCAAATGTGACTTTATTTAACTAAATGTTACTGAGCTCTGCTCAACCCCTTAGAATTCGAGCGTGATTATATATATCTATGTATGTAAAAATCATAGACGTTACTGTCTAGTTTTCCATTCTTCCTGTATGTTAATCTTTGCCGGATGCCAAAGGCTGTACAGTGTAAACCTTTCAATTTGGAGTCCTTGCATTGGAATAAATTTAGATATAGATGGCGTTGTCTAGCCATTATTTTTGCTTCTAGTCTTGAAAAGCTTGCAGTGTCAATACTGACCTGATTTTATACTAGCGAATACCTGTGAGTTGTATATTCATTGTAATGCTAATTTTATTTTTGTAAATGTAATTTTTTACTTTACGTCTCATACATCCAATTGTTTTCGTGGAAATTTGTTTAGCATTGCCTCATAAGGAGATGTAGGTTTAAAATATTAAGACAAAGAATAACAACGGCGGAATGATACGACTGCGTTTGTGAATGAAACTCAGGATCAAATCCCCGTTAGATAAAGTATCCACTCCTTTTTTTCTTTTCTTTTCTGAAAGATTTTATATTTATCTTGTGTAATTGGGTCTACAGTTGTTGGACTCTTTGTATTGCAGCCTACCAACCAAAACAGACAGTATTCCGCGAATTATCGTCAATTTGTTCAGTACGGGAACCCAAAGTTCTTCCTAAACGACGGTGGCCCAATGTCGTGCCCCAGGACAAGACTTTAATCCACTCCTAGCACAACCTTAGCTTAGTTGGAGAGGTTAACCGGACTGTTACTTATGTGCTAATAACATAGAATAACACAATGTAATGGAAACAAATAAAAAGAAGCTTAGCTTGACTGAGATGTATCTAACTATAATGTAATTATTTAAAAAAATCATAAATAACTATATTTTGTTATTTTTTTCAGGTACGTTACCAACATCAATATTTAAGACATTCAATATCCTCCACCAGGTGTGTAAGTTAATAATTTAGTGCGGTCTGCGTAAAATTACATATGCACGTATATTAATTATAAGTACACTACTATAATAAAGAATATTTTATAAGGGACACTTTTGTAAAATAGAAATTTATTTTAAGTTTTATTAACCCCCCACGCAAAAAGTTTTATTTGAAAGTTGATATTATCAATATGGTTCTACAAATTTATGTGTCCATCTCTTAAACCATTATAAAAGCTATTGCACTTTAAAAACCATACCATAACCTCTTATAAAACTCTATATTAAAAACTTATAGATTTCGGGTTGCACCTGTTAGTCTCTAGTAAAGTTCTATTTGTGCTCCTTTCTAGTTTGAAAAGTTGCAAGAATATGTAAATTTTCTATCACCAACAGCCAGCGATGGCCGATATTCAACAAAATCGAAAATGCAATGACCGGTTAAGCGATATTGCTTTCAGTTTTGCGTTCCCGTAATTAAATTCATTGTTTTGTGGACTGGTTAATACCAGAAACACTTAGGTATATTTCATAATATATATCGTTTTGTTTATGAGCACGCATTGCATTGAAATTAAATAGTTGAAACCTTTTTTTATTAAACTAAATGGATTTATTAGATGTTTGTAGGAGATGCATGGTTATAAACCCTCTACTAGAAGCTCGCCCTACAGTTTAGTCCTTTCCTTCTTAAAATCTCCGATGACGCTGTTATGGCATTCTAGGGCTAGCAGCAATAGGTAATCAATCAAATTCAAGCGTACAAAAACATTTTCTTTTTACTTTAAATGGGTTCAGTCTTGGCAACACTCTATGCAGGAGAGCTAATAGAGGGCCAAATAATAACGCTTATAGCGTCCAACTTACCAATATAAAAGTCAAGTTTTTATACTAATCCATTAAGCCATTAAGGTAATCGACGGAGGTCATGGTGTTATATCAATGTTAGAAATTATTCTTGCCCAATCAATAGGTATTTCTGATTACGCGTAATGGTCAAGTATTTTGATTGCTGACAACTTTACTGTTAATTGTAGATTTTTATTTCGACAACAAACTATAAGCATTTCATTTTGTATTTCATTTCTTCAGACAATTTATGCACTGTATTTTAAATTTAATATACTTTATTAAGTGTCTATTTAATAAGACAATGCAGTACCTAAGTCAAAATATGCTACCGTATAAAAGCTTGCAAGAGTTTAATTAAGATCGACTGAGCGAAAGGTAGTGGTAGCGAAATGAACTATTTTGGTAGACTAATATTAAATTTTTCCACGTTCAAAATTTCCCGACTATTTATACAACAATTTGTTTATTTGTTGTTAGCTTATTCGTCTTAATTACCGCTATAAACTTACTATGTACCCACATACCCATGGAATTAGTGATTATATTGTTGCCACATTTAATATTTATGCATGTAAAAGTGGTGTATGCCTGTTTACCGAATAACTTATTGTGTATTAAGTGCTAAGGCATAAATGTTTACGATCATCAATCATTATGTTATCAGAATTAGTTTTTTATTGCGAACGCGCCTTTTAATATTGGGAATTACTTTTGGTAATTTACCTTATGTGGCTACATTTACGTATGAAATATGAGTTTCTTTCCCTTTGATTGGCTATTAATATATTAAAGGATCGTTTATTGGTCTCCTTTTAGAAGCTATCAATATTTTGACTAAGCATTGTGTAAGGACAAATTTAATTTAAATAATATCTGGTATTTTAAAATATGAGTTCGTTCATAGGTTCTTTTATTTTGAGGGGCACATATTTAAATAACGATATATTTTGGGACCATTACTGACATTCATGAAAAATGTAAGGAAAATCCTACTTCCTAATCAGGGAGTGACATAAAATTTTGTACTTACTACGTGGTAAAAAGAAAGCGTCCGATCACATATTATTAATCACCCTTCAGCTCGGGCGTTAAATACCGTGATCTGAGACATTCTTTGTTTTACCGCCCTAGTTAAGAAATTATGTACAATATTTACTTACATTCTAGGGCTGTAACGAACCAGTCCATTCTTTTCGTATAGATAATGCAACTCGGCATCATAACCTAGCTTGCATAGTTATCCGCAATGCAAATGCAGGAGCGTCACCGCGAAAACACTCTTATTACGAACTAATAAAGTTCATACAAAACGATAAAGCCAGTGTACCGTCGACTTGATATTCTGATGCTGGGGCCGCACTTGCGCCTATCGTCCCGAAGTAATGCGTGGCGATACTTCGTACGATACACGCAAGTGCGGCCCGAGCAAAGTTATCGCGATAAAGCATGTGGCATTTCTTTATTTGCACGAACTATCGTGCAATAATCCAAGATGGCCGAAATCATTTCCAGACGTGTAAATTGCGTAGTATTATTATCCTTCTTTGCGTTTAACTATGCATAATCACTTTCTTTACTTCTAAATTGTGTGCTAATAATTACGTAATGCATTTATTATAAAAAATAACTCAGCTGTATCGTATACTTAGTCACCCGTACGCGTCTGAACTAATGGAGAACAACCTTCGAAATGAACAACGCATGTCTGACCACGCAGCGCGATAGGTTAGTGCGCTAAAACCCTGACGTACCGCCTCCGGGCCGATAACGCACAAGCAACCCGAATATTCGTGACGATAGCCGATAACGGCCGGTCACATCTGCGTGTATCGTGTCCTAGCACGAAGCTTCGTGACGATAGGCGCAAGTGCGGCCCCAGCATGAGAGAGTTGCATGCACAAACTTACAGAATAAGGCCTGTTTAGTGCATGTTTTTCCATTCGGTTGCACAAAATAAACAGAGTAGCGCAAACAGCAGTGAGACGTATAAAAACGGTTACAAATTATTTTTATTTTAATAAATGTTCTTACACTAGTTGGCTTCTTGTTAAATTTTACGACCCATGAAATGTAAGGGACTCTTCCTATATTACATACAAATAACAACATCGATTGAAACAAAACCTCAGGTGTTTCATACAAAAGTGCAACATCTACGCAACCAAAATGCGTGGAACAGCTATTTTTTCCGTGATTTCAATGTTGGTCCCATGCCAAGAGTTGTGTAGTGTTGTAACGGTACGTGCCCTATGGTCCAACTCTGGCAGTATGGTCCACTAATCAAACACGTTTCCCGTCACTATTTTATTTTATTGAGTTACTTAAACAGCATCAAATGGTATATAAAAGGCACTCTGAAAATAATATAAAACACTGTAGAAACTAAACAATAAAACACTTAAAACTGATACACAAGAATATAAAAAGGTTTTACAAAAGGTACTCACAATTTTAGTGCCTTGATATAATTTTATAAGTAGGTCCGAATTAGTAAAGCCAAGCCGAGGTCAGAGCGAGACCGTTAGTAATGTAGCTATGTGTTCTGTGACACGGTCAGTAATGGAATGAATCAAAAATGAACCAAATGTCATGATGAATGATAATTTTGAATTTGATTGATATTTTAAAAATACAGCCAGTAATAACGAAGACGATGGTACTATAACATGGCAATGTTATAGTACCACGTTACAATACCCGGTCCGCCCTGGAAGAAAAAATCCTGAGGGGTGATAAGGCCGCAAGGATTTTTTCTAAAAAGAGCGAAACTGGAGAAAAATAAATAAAAAATAGTGACATTTATATAAAAAAATAAAAATAATATAAAAATGGATGAGATGAGCTATATACTAAATGATAATATACAGTGATATGATAATAAGGAGGCAACGTACTCATTCATTTATATACATTCACGCTACAACCATGCATCAACCAAACAAAGTGTCGTGGTTTGTTAACCAACACCAAACCAGACCCTAGCAAACAGAGGTTTCAACAAATATACGTTGAACACTCCGACCGTTGTCCTTATAGTGAAGGCTTATTTAGACAGTCACCATCCGCTGTAGTGTGGGCTTATTTAAACAGTCACCATCCGCTGCTGATGAAAGGTGATAAAAAGATACATATATACAATAATAAAAATATATTTACATTCAAGGTAAGTAGGTACGTATAGTGTATGGCCCATATGGCTCTTACACCAGTAATGTGCGATATGCACTAAACAGTAACTCTATTTGAATAGAGCGCGAAATACGCAGTAAGTATAATTGAGGATATGCAATAATCCTCAATAAGGAAAAAAAAGTAAAGTATACATATGTACAGACGAAAAGTAAAAGCTATGATAATGATGAAAATGAAATAAATGATAAGTAGTTATAGACAAGATATACATGAAAAAATAAAGAAAAGTAATAAATTGATAAAATAATGTAGGTAAATAATAGTGGTAAAAGAGTAGTAATAAATAATCAAAAAGATTGTATACAATAAAAATGTTTGCTGACCGTATACAAATCAGAAAGGTTTATGACGAATAAACGGATGACATAATGATAATGATAGAATTTTGATTGACAATCTAAATGAATAATGAAATGAAATGAATATTGTTTTATTATTATTTTGTGATAATTCTAACAAAATAATAGTAGGTAAATTGTGGAAATAACTAATATATTTTAAAATTGGCATATATAAGAGAGATACGTGTATATCTTCTCTAAATTTTGAGTATGTAAAAAGGGAGTAAACATGGAGAGAACAACGAAGCAACTCATCAGCGGTTGCTGATGGTGGAATTGTTTGTGATGAAATGTTTTGTTTAAAAAAATGGATTTATTATAATAGGTGTAATAAAGGAAATATTGTTAAAATTTGAAAATAAATGGTGCATTCCTAAAAAAATGGTATTTTATTCTAATCTAAATAAATGGGGATATAATAATAGTATTCTAATGTTAGGTAGGTAGAGTGAGGCAAGTCAGAAATTTTGGACACCTCTAGATAGTCGGCAAGGATTACCCTAGGAAAGTGCCCGCCAAATCTGGACTTGTGTGGTGGATAAGCTGGAGGTATTCCCCCGCAGCACTGCCGTAAGTGTAAAGTGTGCTGAACTTGAGTGACTAGTTAACACCCAAGCTCAAACACAACTTAATGTCGATTTCGGTGGAAATCGGGTAAGTTTTATTGTCTGTAACTGATTTGAAATTGTTTGTTTTGAGTATTGAAAGTGTAGGGATCAGTAATGACTGTTGGTGCACTACTCAAAATAAATTTAATAAAGATGGATGAAGAAAGGGTTCGGTGGAAAAAAAAATATTTATAAAAATTGGCCGCTAAATTATATCAAGGACTCACAGTCTTTTAGAATTTTGAAAAATCTAGAAAAAAGAGAAATAATATAAAATACAATTGATAAAAAGTAAAATACAAAAACTATTTTCTTATTATCTTGAATTTTGTTTAGGTTGAGGTCCGAAGAACGTTGAGGCGCCAGTGTAACGGTACGTGCCCTATGGTCCAACTCTGGCAGTATGGTCCACTAATCAAACACGTTTCCCGTCACTATTTTATTTTATTGAGTTACTTAAACAGCATCAAATGGTATATAAAAGGCACTCTGAAAATAATATAAAACACTGTAGAAACTAAACAATAAAACACTTAAAACTGATACACAAGAATATAAAAAGGTTTTACAAAAGGTACTCACAATTTTAGTGCCTTGATATAATTTTATAAGTAGGTCCGAATTAGTAAAGCCAAGCCGAGGTCAGAGCGAGACCGTTAGTAATGTAGCTATGTGTTCTGTGACACGGTCAGTAATGGAATGAATCAAAAATGAACCAAATGTCATGATGAATGATAATTTTGAATTTGATTGATATTTTAAAAATACAGCCAGTAATAACGAAGACGATGGTACTATAACATGGCAATGTTATAGTACCACGTTACAGTGTATTGGGAAGAGTAGTCAATGTTGATCTCGCTTCTAAATAAGGAGATAATTTTCTGGCGTTTGTCCTGCCGCTACCACGGTATGGTCACTTCGTTCGCTCAAATCGAGCTTTCAATTGATAGACCACAGAACAAATAAAAGAGGTTAGAAGTCGTAAGTAGGCGGGGCGCGCGCTGCTGGTTATGAGTAAACACTCATATTCGATCCTTTTCAAAGAGAAAATAAATCTAAAACGTCTGTCTTGTCCGTCTTGTGCTATTTTAACTGGCAGGAAGCAAAGTAAGACTCATAATCTTACTAATGAAGACATTTCTTTTCACCGGTAAGTACGAATATACTGTTAAATTGAAAAAATATTACATCGCGTGTGGCGTCACTGGCTCTGGTATTAACATTGATTGATACGACTTCTAACCTCTTTTATCTGTTCTGTGATATGACCTAATCTAACTGAAAAATTACAGAAGACCATTTTTTTAAAGACTGAGAAAGTAAATTATTTTATTCGATAACATCTCTTAAGCTTGCAGCTTATACGATTAAACGTTCATTCGAAATGAAAATTTAAATCATTCGTTATAAAAACATTATTTTGGTTAATTGTTTATTCGCTTATTTTATAGGATGGCCACTTGCTTTCTCGGTCTTCTCTTAAGCGGCTTAGTGAATGTCGACCAGCAGTGAAAAACCTAAATAATACGTTCCTTTTGTACGAAATTCTAAGTTGGTACAATAAAGAAGCCGATCAAATATTTGATATTCTCCCCTTTGTCGCAGTAACATTGCAAAAACGATTAGATTATGTTATACCGTGTGAGAATAAATCGCCGAAAATATGTGAACATCTAGTAAGTCCACGCTGATTTCCTAACATTTTTCCATATGGCTTTATAAATAACTTCAATCCCTGGTCACCTATCGCATCACGCTATAATTAGAGCTAAATTCACAATTTCACTGGCCACCAGTAACGTAGAATATCGGATAGGTTATAATCATAAGCAATAATAATACTTCCTCTTTTTTATGGTTTCATTTTTTGAAATTTTAGCTTAGAATTTTAGCTCAAAATTGGCATTCTGCAGGAACACATACCTTTTAAGAACAATTGTCTTTACTTTTGTATGACGTTTTTTTTTAAATTTCTTTGTTTTTTTTTACTTTAATGTCAGTTACTAAAATAAATATGATATTGGTGCAGCTAAAACAGTAGTTTTTATTAAAGTAGCATATTATTCCACCAAAGGCATATCCTTATATCTTAACAATAATTTGTCATTTTAAACATAAATTCAAATTATTTTCCTTTTTTAGTTTTTATTAGTTTATTTTATTAAGATGTTCTCCTGTAGGTATATGGGAACTCAGGTTAAAATTGTAAATTGGTTTCCCAAGATACAGGCACTGCCTAGTTTGTGGACCTCTGCAAAGTGTTTTCAACACAATCTGCCCTTGCACATTTTAATGTATGTATTTTTTTATCATGTGTACTGTACCTACTTCTATGCAATAAAAAAATATTATGTTATGTTATTTATATTACACTCCTCACACTTAAAAAGAAGCGAGGTAACAGATTGTCATGGAATGGGCATATAATGAGAGAAATTATGAGCATGTTACAAAGAAAGTAGGTAATGAGATTTAATGTTGGGAGAGTGAATGAAAATTGGAAACAGGGCAGACGAATAATAATAACACTTAAAAAGAAGCGGGTGATCCCTATCACTTTAAGTTCTGCAAATCTTATTCACCGATAGATACACAACGCTACGAAAACAGTTTTCAGGTCTGAAAACCTGAAAAGGACGGGTGTGCCAAATTTCACAACATATCCTTCATCATCATATCAGCCGAGAGACGTCCGCTGTTGGACATAAGCCTCCCCCAAGGATCTCCAACCAGAACGGTCCTGCGTTGCCCGCATCCAGCGGCTTCCTGCGACCTTCACCAGATCGTCAGTCCACCTTGTGGGGGACCTACCAACGCTGCGTCTCCTGGTACGCGGCCGCCATTCAAGAACCTTTCCGCCCCAATGGCCGTCAGTTCTCCTAGCAATGTGCCCTGCCAATTGCCACTTAAGGTTCGCAATTCTTTGGGCTATGTCGGTGACCTTGGTTCTCCTGCGGATCTCATCATTTCTGATATGATCACGCTGAGAAACTCCGAGCATAGCTCTCCCCATTGCCCTTTGGGTGACCTTGAGCCTTCTTATGAGGCCCATTGTAAGCGGGCACGTTTCGGTTCCGTAGGTCATCACTGGCAACACACACGAATTAAAGACTTTCGTCTTGTGACACTGCGGTAGATGGGCCGAGAATATGCCACGTAGCTTCCCGAACATATCCTTATAGCATTATATTAATAGACTCCATTTTTTGTAAGAAATTATTAAAGATGTTACAGATCGCAAACATTTACAAACATACAACCTCAAAATATGCAATAATCTGCATTCCCATTTGAAGACACATGGAGACTGGGTTGTTAAAAAATAAACATGTGAAATGAAGGCAGAATATCAATCTCCAAATCTGAATAAGAATAACACAACATTCTGTTCAGAAAAAGGCACACGTAGGTGGGACATAAATAATAAGACAAAGCCGACTGGTAATGAGCCGGGTGTGCAGAATGTTAATTCTTTTCCATTGGCTTTGACGGTTTGTATTAACTCGGTGCCGCCAGTGAGAGCTATTTGAGAAAATTTTATAGTTATTTTACCTCTCAACTACCACGGGCATCGATCGATGCCCGCCAATTTAATCCGTTATATATAAATAAATAAACATAAAAAATATGAAAATTTTACATATATCCCCTATGTCTCCGTAAATAAGAGTACCACTTACCTCTTTATTTTTTTTCTATTTTTTTTAGTTTTCTATTTATTTTACTGGACGGTAGCGATCGACGCCCGTGGTAGTTGGGAGGTTAAAGGAAACAGATATTTTTTTTTATTCAGAAGCGAAATTTTCCTATTTTACGTTAAAAGATACGTTATGCTAGTGCAGCACCCGTATATAATATGTAATTGAAATAACACAAACTCTGAAAGTAGTTCGTTTCGAATGCGCTTGTGAATCGTTACAATGATAAAAAAATGTTCCTCCCTTTACATGTTTCACAATAACGATTCTAATGTAAAACATACGGTTTTACTAGCTGTGGAAACACTTCTTGCGCATCCAGTGGGGCGCAGGGCAAGTGCTGACCGATTGTATTTATTTTTAATTTAATTTAATAATCACGCCGTTTGGTATAGTGGTCAATATCGCTGCCTCATCAATCTTTCTTTCTAAAAATTTATAAAATTTAGTCTTTAGAATGAAAGAAGAAACAAAGAGATAAATGTTAAGAAATCCTTAAAGGAGATGGCTGTATTTTAATAGAAACTGAGTAATTATAAATCTATGATTCCATCTAATTTTAATAGTAATTGAGAATGTTTGTGTTTAAAACGACACCTTTCGGATCTCATCGACACTACCACCGATTACGTTACACCAAACAACTTAATTTTTTTCCTTTTCTTTGCTTGGAAACTCTAAGAAATAAAAGAGCAATATAAAATGCAATTATCACTTAATAATTTAAAAATATCTTTTTAGCTTGAAATGCAATTATCTTTTGTGAAGTTAAAACTAATTCTATTATTTCTTGCTTAAAAAACACGTGTCGTGAAACTCCATTTTAACCCAATTTACCATACAGTTTTATGTTTGTTGTTATAATTACTGTCATTTGACATTGGCCAAGTGTTTATTAAGATTAAGTAAAAAATAATATTATATATTGTCTTAAATTTACAAAGAACGTGCAAGTAACCGTTTTGTTGCTACGAACTTTCGCCATTATTAAATTGTTTCCAGCTCTCCGGAGATTCGAATTCAGAGAGAGAGGTGATTTTTATTATGTCAATTGGCAAGGACATTTGCATTTGGCAAATAACCAATTGTGCTGGCGATAGTGTCTAGGCCACTTCTTACAGATTGGCATACTGCAATTTATCTGAAACATTTTTCTGTTTAAAATACAGACGTTTATGTAGATTTTTTTACCTTTAGAAGATAAGAATTTCTCCAGCGAGCACTTTATACGCAACATAATAAGGAATGAACATTGACTATGTAATGATGACCATCGTCATCATTATTACTGGCAATATTTTAAAAAGTTTAATCAATCAAATTCAAAATCATCATTCATCATGACATTTGGTTCATTTTCGCGCTATTGGACTCATTCCATTGCTGACCGTGTCCTAGAACACATTGTTATTATTGTACCTAAGGGTCGCGCTCTTGACCTCGGCTTGGGCCATAATATTACTATACTTAATACGTACAAAAAATTATATCAAGGCACTAAAATTGTAAGTAACTTTTGTTAAGCCTTCCTTTTATATTCTTGTGTATCAATTTTAAGTGTTTTATTGTTTAGTTTCTACGGTGTGTTTTATATTATTTTGGGAGTGCCTTTTATATACCATTTAGAACCTGTGTAATATCTCAATAAAATAGTGACGGAAACGTGTTTTGATTAGTGGACCATACCGACAGTGTTGGACCATAGGGCACGACGTTACAACTATCTGGTATAATTACGACAATCAGTTTAAGTAGGTAAATATAAAATATCAATATAAATTAAATAAGATATACACCATTGATCGGGAACCAACTTGCTTGCAGCTCTATTTTTACTATAAAAATTGAAAAAATGCTCTATTTATAAAACTATCCTATCTTTTGTGAGTTTCTTTCTTCTTTTCTGTCATCTTTCAACCTATTAAATCACATTTATTGGGTTCATTAATCTTTTGTTCATTTCAATAAAAGGAAGTTAATTAAGCACATATTTGTTCTTGTGTCCAAATGAAATCACTTGTAAACGTAATTTCTTTAAAGGCACTGAAGAGTTTAATCAATTATTTTCACCCATCACCATCGACGCAAATGAAGCGTAGCATTTTTAACCGTATAATGATCTTATGTAGATGTAGTAAGAGTGAATTTCCTGCAACTTCAATTACATCTTACCCTTTTCAATTGAAGTATTCGACGTGAATTCCGAAAATTCTCGTTCCGTATGTTGTAAAAGTACCTATTCAATATTAAATCCCAATATTCTGTTTTAAAGACACTGAACTATTTTATGAAAAGATCTTGTAGTTCGTTCGGGTAGAGCAAATACAACTTAACTTCGGAAAACTGGGGAATTAACTTTGTTTCGTATTATTGAAATACTAAAGTCAAAGTATATTGACAATACCTACTTTTAGATTTAAAGACACTCTTATCAGTAATTTTATTAGACTTGGAACAATCTAAATACTGAGTACTTCTTGAAAAACTTAATTTGATTTCTTTTAATTATCTATGATCTTCAGAAATACGTTTTGCGAGAAAATGTTAGCTTAATTTTGATCAAATATTTTGGTTGTAATTACGCTTTCGTTTATTACTAATAATTGACGAGCAAAATAACTAGTCAATTACATAAACTTATGACAACATTTCATAAATTTCAAGTAAAGATAGCTTTTTATACGCAATAAAACTTAATTATTTGCCAAATGCTGTTTTCCTTTCTTGTGTGATTAAACACACTGTAATTTGTCGACCAACATGCCAATTGCTTAGTGGGACTGAAACCCGATGTTAAATATTTATCTTATTAACTGACTTTTAAATAAACAAAGGGGTTATTAAATAACCTTTATGTATGTAATACTGTCAAAATTGTACAGTTTTTGTATATGTTAGTCAATACCAGCTTCTCCAGAAGCATGGGTGCCAAATTTCATAAGTGTATGTATGTTTATTATGATGTTTGTATGTTTGTCCACGCATATATCAAAAACTATAAGTCGGATTGCAAAAATAATTTTTGATCTATGCAAGTTTCATCAAAATCGGTTAAGTAGTTTTTGAGATCGACAGTTAAGTATGTATAAGTCATTAAGAAAGCGAGTCGTTGGGTCAACAGCGTAATTCCGAAAAAGCATGTCATAATGCAAGTTGTTTAAATGGCATTAGAAATTAAAAAAATAACGAAACAAAAAAAATTAAACGGATTTCAAAACTAAGATGGGAGAAATATTTTTTTTATGTTTTAAGGTCGATACCAGCCTTAGTTTAAAAGAAATAATTACATGGCTGTTTTGATTACAATTACGTGCTGTATCTTCACAAGTCAGAATGAAAATAAAAAAAATGGAATACCGTTAGCACCGACCTCAAAAAAATTGTAGGCACATTGACTTGTAGATAACGTTTAAAACATGAAACTTTAATTTTTCCCTTTCGAGTTTTGACATCGGTTTAATTTATTGAACTTTTTTAAAGCTTAATTATATAAAAAGCTTATAACGAGATACAATAGCGATTGGAATAAAATCCGTCCGGAAAAAATACCCGTTTACAAATTTGTTAATGCTTTAGAGACCTTTAATTACGTCTCGAAATCATGTCATCATACGTCAGCTTTCCACCGTTTTCCTATAAAAAAGTTCGTCACTTATTTAAATTTCTTTGTTAGGTGTTATGTATTATTTATGACAATCCTCGTCTATATATTTTTTTTGTCGTTTCCTCTCATAGCGATATATCGCAACCATATGCCAACGCCGTCGTGGTGGAGTAGTCAGTTTAGCTGCCTACACATCAAACGATCCGGGTTCGAATCCTGGTAGCGGCAAACGTTTGTGTGATAAACACGAATATTTGTTTGCGAGTCATGGTTGTTTATATATTTATTTAAGTTTATTTATAAAAATATATAAAATCTAAATATATATAACTCAAAGGTTCCGCCCGCGACTTCGTCCGCGTGGACATTTTATCCCCTTAGGGGTGGAATTTCCAAAAGTCATTTCTTAGCGGATGCCTACGTCATAACATCTACCTGCATGCCAAATTTCAGCCCGATCCGTCCAGTGGTTTGGGCTGTGCGTTGATAGATCACTATGTCAGTCAGTCAGTCACCTTTGAGTTATATATATTTAGATTGTATTTATTTGCCGGAAAACGTCGAATCGACAGAAGTAAGAAAAAAGTAACATACTTTCGAACCCTGAAACTCATAACGACCGTAGGAATGTTTTGTAAAAGAAATGTAGGGGGAATTCGCCTATTGAATATTAAATTCGTTTTCGTTGGCACAGTAAAACCAATCAATTTTTTGAAATTTTCTCATATCAGTACTTTTGAACACCAATCACGTATGAAAACTTCTGGCCCAATTTCAACGGGACACGTAGCGAAGTTTCATTTCGATTTAGTAGAGGGTTGTAGAGATAGCAGGAACTGAAGTCCCCTTTAAGCGATATTTTTGGTTAGTTTAATATACGGTCAGAAAATATGCAGATTTCCAACAGTAATTTATTTGCAATACAAAATTCCGACTGCTTTGGAAATTCGAATGTTATGTTAAAGGTAAATCTTATCTAGCAGGGAAAAACGTTAACCCGAATAACAACCTAAAGGCAAGGCCTTTAAGTCAAAATTTGCATATTTAGAGGATTTTTTTCAGACCTAATTTTGAAGCGATGTGAGTGAACAGACTTTGCAGAAAAGCTATATATTATACGAAGATTAATTCTTGATTAAAACCACTACAAAGAGATATTTTATTTTACACTTATGGCTTTGTAAAGCGAAGAGAAGATTTACGAAAATGCAGTTCGGATCTATCTTTCAGCTGAAATACAAGCATTATAATAGCAAACAATACTTTGCAAAAAAAATGTTTTTCCACTAGAAACCATACACAGACCCTAAATAAGTAAATAAATGAGATAACATACTAAAAAGGCATAACAAAAAATTTAAAAATTGGTAAATTTTAGTGAGGATTTTTACAAATATTTTTGAAACTATACTTACTTAACATACTTACTATATTTCAATAAATATAATGCTAGACATAATAACGGTATTTATCATAGTCAAATTTATTCATACGCTTTTAATATTTATGTGAAAAATGATCTAAATCCGAGCTCGCGGCCATTATTTGATCATACACCCCGGGTCCTCCTAGCTAGTGGACATATGATTGTGATAGCAATGTCTATGTGTGCACGCAGTCACTTGTACATGTGTAACAACAACACAGCGAAAAAAATTTTATTAGTACTGCGATGAATGCACGCTCTCAAGCAAATAAGCGTTCCAATATCTTAATTGTTATGGGTTTTCTGTATACCCAAAAATACTTTCATCTAACGAATTAATACAATCGATTTGTTCTCTTCAAATAAGAAAAAATGTTAGTCTTTAAATATTAAGTAATATTCTAACACGAAACAATGCACACAGCACGCGAAAGGTGATCTGCGGCGTGCTACGCCAATTTCCACTTCTGCTTACCCTCACTCTTCTGTTCTGTTGTGATTTCCTCCTTACTGTATTTACAGTTTTTAATTATAATAATAATACTTTATTTATTTTCTTCACAAAAAGTATCAACGCAAGCATAAAAACGTAAAGATAATACAAAGTCGCAGATTACTTAATGTGAAGACTGGTGCTTGAAATGGATTGAAACAATCTGTAATACAAGACACCAGGTCCCTACCTCCTAGGTTATTGCTTTCAGTTATTTCATGTTAATTCATCATATATAGTAGAATCTCTACCGTCTAAAAAAGACTATTTAAATAATTATTGCTAAGATACCCCACACTATTTCTGTCTCAAAATAAACACAGACTAAACAAACAACGCCCCGTTGAAAACAACGAATTAAGAAGTCATTATGCTAATGTTTCTTCTGGGAAACTACAGGGAGCATCAAAGGACTTGAGTATTTAATAAGCTTAAACACTGATACTGTCAATGACTTTATTTCGTTCATTAATATAGATACACTTCATCGATATCATCATATCAGCCGAGAGATGTCCACTGTTTGTACATAGGCCTTTTATTGTATTTACAGTTCTTAATTATTCCTGTTACACATTTGATTGTTATTAACAATCTAATGCCATTGATAGAGTGTAGCTTGAATGATTTTAGTGTACAAAGTATAGTTTAATTTTCTTTTAATCATGTAGCATATATATTTGTTACTAACTGTATCAACTCTTGGGTAGTCGGTACGACCTACTTGTTAGTCATCGCCATGCTACACATAATATCAAAAATGCACCTTCACTAAATTAGTATTCAATTAGACGGCAATCGGTAAACTTGCATTTTATTTCCGTGTCCCTCGGGCTCGTTGATACTCACTCTTTTATTGCATCTGCATTGACATTTGACATTAACTTTAGTTATTATTGCATTGACAATTTAACATTAACATTAGTATTACTGTTTTTGCTAAATATTACTAAGCAAGTTAAGGAAAACCATTAACTTTCCTTACCATACTTTATGTATAACTGTGTACGTGTATATGAATATAATGCGCAGTCAGTTTTCAAAATAAATTAAAAGGAATAAAGCCTGAACTTGCGACACTTCGTTCTGCTTCAAGCCACATTGTTTACTGTTGGCTTGGATAATGTTTCTGTGAGACACTTTGACCCTCTTTATTCATTCCACGTGCTACAATTATATTGTTGGCCAATTCAGTCTCGCAACACAATGCTATGGGGACAAAATTAACTTCACACTTATTTAAATAATAACTTAACATAATTTTAGCTGTGAAACAGATTTTATATTTCTCAACATACTTGTTACATAGTATACTACAACATACAACAACCAATGGTCCTCGGTAGGATGGTACTAATTATTATGGTTTACGAAGCATGAATAATATAATCATGATATCTGTAGCGGCTTGCGATGCCACTACGGTTAAGTAGTTATATTAATCTATGACTACGGTAATTTGTACTATTAGCCGTGTATGATTTACTTCATTTCAGGAATTTTTGCAAATTTGAGGAAATTTAAATTGCGAATATTTGCGAAGAAGATGCTTGACCGTATAATATCGATTTTAGTTCACTAGCAGTAGATACAATATCTTCGTGAGTTTTTCCAAACAATAGCTATCTCTTCATTCATTCAATCGGAAATATACCCGGTCTCCTGAGTTGGATCACTGAACGTCGACGTTAATGAGTATTATAGTGTTTATATTTTTTTTTTGTAATTTCCTAATTAATGTTTATAACATCATGATTTAAGATTTATAATTTATTATTTGTAGTTTTAGAAAGTTCCTCGATGCGATTACGTTGCGAACCCTTCAAATGTTCATATTTAAGGCACAGATCTTTTAACATTATGAAACAAATCAGTTATGGATGACAGCACAAGTTACCCTAAACAACATAATTCACTGCGTAACCTGAACTCCCATTACATAATCAGGACGTATTTTCCATATCTAATTATTGTGTTCAATAATATAGAATCTATACATCACGTCATCGTCGGCAGTTGCATGAATAATTGAACAGTATATAAAATATTGACGCTTCGCGAGCCTTATTATCCCACAATCAGATTGATTGATGATCATTCCTCTATTTCTGTTTATAGGCACTTGCCTGCACTAGCCACTAAGTTTTACGCTCCACTGGATTATACAATGAGCTTGGATTTTATTTTAAAACTTTAAAGTAGTCTATTTTAATAAATTGAACTCGACAAAAAAAATATTTGATGATAATATTTATGTTTGTAAAACTTGTTGATTAGAATCAGAATGTTGCACTTTACCATCTAAACCACCAACCCGATTTTTAAGAATTAAAGCGTGGAGACTAATATAAACGACTACGAAGTCGCGGGAAAAGGCTAGTAACTGATATTGCGTATTAAAATTGCTACGAGGCGTTACGCGATAAGTCTTTGCTACGGAATCGCTACGTAATTTTACGTAGCATTCTAAGAGTATAATAATTTCTTAGTTGCTTATACCTTGAAAAGCGTCGGTGGCGTAGTGAGTTAGCGCGTTGTCTCTCACCCGGGAGGCACGGTACAAAATCCGCCACGTACCAATGTGTTTACAAATTTTGAATTCATATGTACTTTTAATCGACGCTTTTACGGTGAAGGAAAACATCGCGAGGAAACCTGCAGACACCTATGAAGAAATTCTTAGGTTGTGTGTGAAGTCGACCAAGCCGCACTTGGCCAGCGTGGTTAAAGCCCAATCGCCCCTAATGTGGGGTAGGCTCGAGCCTCTCGGTAGGGACGTTATATGAGCCTTGATGATGATAATAAACTTTGATTATAAAAACAAGAACTTAAGAGTACTTTTTTCTTTTTTCTCTTTTTTCTTGACAGAGAAGCTCTTGGCTATCATTTCTGATGATAAGTGACAGTAAAGCTGAAGATGGTATCGATGGGTATACAGAGAGAGAGAGTGAGAGAGAGTTATCTCTTTTCGTTTTATAATATATCTCTCTCTCTCTAAATTTAATTACGTTATATGGATTTAACAAAATGTAACAAAACTTGCAAATCTTTAATATAAAGATTAAACGAAGAAGATCTTACTCGCGTCACATATTTAAAACTAGATTCTGCCTGCGACTTCGTTTGCGCAGGATCAGTAATATTGTTGAGTTTGTTGAGTTCCATCCACACAAACTGTCCGTTTATAATATTAGTAGGATATTATTTGAGGAAGTCTATGGCACTGCGGTCGTGCGCTTTTCATAACGATCACAGAAGTTAAGCTACAAAGTGCACGGTTGTTACTTGGATGGGTAACCAAAAGTGTTTCCCGGTCCAGATAGTAATCGTAAAAAAATAAACACCTCAGAGTCTAGAAAAGGCGATTAGTAAAAGACTGATACCATGCTAACCTGTATCAGGTTAAAAAGAAGAAGATATTTTCATGTTGTTTGCTCATGCGCGTTTGGTTAACCATACGACCTGCTTGATGAAGCAGTCACCGTAGATTATGCTTGCAACTCTGACGTGAAACTCACAACCCTAGTCCCCTTTCATACCCCTTGGGGCTCTGGCTACCTGGCTCACCATAAGAAACACACACAAAAATGTAGTGTTATTTGACTTAGGTATTCTTTAAGGTGAAGGTTCTACCATATTCACAGTTCAAATTCGCTTCAAATTCGAGCGCTTCAAACTAACTGCTCGAGCTAGTTCATTGTGGCCTACCTCGATTATTATTTAAAGAAGAATATTATTTAAAGACATTTATAAAATAGTCTACCATCCACCTGCAGCACGCTATTTAAAAAATAAAATCAATTTGATTCTTCACAAACAATCAAATGTTGGCTAAGCATTTATGGGTTATAACCCATAAATGCTTAGCTATAATAAAACCAAGTTACAGAAGCCATTGACATTTCATACACGACACGAGCGCTTGTTAGCGGTTGAATGACGTCCTCTGTGTTACGTAAGGGTCGGTGGTACAGGTACATTCTTCGCGAATAACAAGCTACTTGTTATATACAAACAGTGGGCTAACCTACGGCATTGTCCCATGTCCCACGTACCTCGTGATTGTATTTACCGTTTTTACGTTTGGTAATAGTATGGATTACCTAGTATAGGTGAAGGCTCCAGCCCAATAATAAAAGTATAACAAAACAGTAACAGTTCAGAAGAAACTAAAACAGACACATACTATAAATTAATAAAAAATAAACAAATTTATTTGAAGTAATTATCATTTATTTATTAATTAACAGTTATTTAATTAACTCAGTCACAAACAGCGTTCAACGTAAAAATGAGAAAGTGGGGTTTCCGAAGAAATGAATCGATTGCCAGCACACTTAGTTTATCGATGTTTAGAGTATGTTAAAACAAATCATAAGAAATATAATTTGAAATGATATTTATATTTTTTATTTGCCTTGTCTTATTTTTTATATTCCGATAAATTCCAAATCTAGAAGTTCGAGGCGGGTCGATTTCATTGCACGCAAGTGGATTAGTAGTAGTATACTCGACCGGTGCGTATTGATGACTGCGGCGAGAGAAGTCAATACATTTGTCGTAGAAAGAATGCAGTTTTCGGACGTATTCAATTGCATGTTTATCATTACTATTTATTTTTATTCAAGGATAATATTTAGCAATTATAAAATGTAATTTGAAAGATTTGAATTTTCAAAAATGTTCACCGGTCTTTGAAAAATAATCCAGTAATTGTCGTTGCCTATCGTCAGACGACTCTCGTTTAAATTGTCATGTTCAAGTGTTACTTTAAGTGTCACTCCTAACGCACGCCTGTTATCTCAGGAATAGTTGTTATGTCTGTAGTTGAGTTAATGTTGAGCAAGTTTATAATTTGAATTCCATGGACAGCGTCACTCATTCACAACTCTCGAGACATTATAGGATTGTGCGAAGCCTTACATAATAAGCAACGTATTACAGTCAATTAGGTGTGGGGCCGTATACACAAACTATGGCTACACAACAGTGAATCACAATCGTTGAGGCAATAAATTACTATTATATAACTACGATGTGTTTTATTCGAAGTTCGGATGAGTTTTTCTCGCTATCGCCTGAATATTCAGTGAACAATAATTGTACGAACTCTATGTTGCGTTATTCTCAAAATATGGCATGAAGTTTTCTAACAAGTCTTAGGATTTTCATAATGGTCTTCTTTTGTACTCGTACTAAATAACCATACAGTAACTTGTGATATTTTTACCTGTCACGTTACATGATTTCAGCAGAGAGACGCCCATTTATTTTATAATAATTTAAATTTACATAGATATTTAAAATTTAAATCTAATATTTACATAGATATAAAATCTAGAACAGTGTAATAATGCAAGACGGATGTGTGGGCCATTCTTCTTCGTTCAAAAGGGCGGTCACCGCAAATCAACGACTGTGCGCCTGTTTTGCGTTGGAGGGTGTGAAGCTGGTTCACTCCAGCCATCCCAATTCCTCCAGGAAGTCACCCAGCGCCTTGCCTCCCGAAGGCTACCCAGGGATCCCAGTTATATTGCCCAGTAGCATGCCACTCCACTGCATTCCAACAGAACGTGGGCTGCTATCTCTTCTGTCACTATGCAGGCTGTGCATAGTGGACTGTCCGTGATACCTAGGTTAAAAAGGTGTCTGTTAATGTTGCTATGTCCAGTCAGGGCCCCAGTAATTAGTCGGAGTCGAGATCTACTTAGCTGTAATAGAGCTTTGGATAGACGGGGCTGGATGTTGGGTAAGGCGAGTCTCGCCTATTTACAGTTCTCTAATTGCTCATGTGAATGTGTGGATCAATATCTGATAACTAAAAATATACAAGTCACGAGACACGAGAAAAGCCACAAGGGACACATACGTATAAAATATATAATAGCAATCTGATTACGTACACTGTTGCTTATTGGACTCAAATTAATTTCATATTGTAAGACTATTAGGCCATGATGTATACATGTAGTAACTGTAGCCTATAGACACAACACCAGCATTGGTGCTATCGAGCTAATAGAATAGTACCTTATCACAGTAAAGGAAGTGACATGTTTGCGATCTTTGACAAGTCAATAAAAGTCAGTTTGATCATGACAAGGTTCTAAAAATGCAAACCCTAACCATATCCAATACACTGAGGTAAAAAGATTGACTTTAGCTATTTAGTACCCAAATATTACGTAACAATAAAAATCATGACCGTTCAAACCGACTTCAAAAAAGTTCTATTTAAAAAGTTTTCCCCAATTTATCACAAGTTTCTTTTCCTTGTTTTTTTTTTCTCGTCTGAGAACAATAAAATTCTGATAACTTTATATGTTTGCTTAAATAATTTTGTTCTAAAGAACGAAACCCTTTGGAGTCCTTTGTACTATAAATGTGGAATTCTTTGTGTTACCACTCAACTTTATCAAGGTAACTTCAGCACGTTTCGAATAAAATATTTTTTTTGCAAACTGAGCGTGGGATTCCAGAAAATGCTTTCGGCTTCATTTTTATGTAACTATTTTCTTTATTCTCCCTTTGCTAGTTAGGTACTGGTTTAGCTTCTAGTATTTTTTGTATAAAAAGGCCAAGGAAATGACTCTATTCCAAATACGAAGAGCTAGTGCGAGAGAAAAGCCGCAGCGCTAGCCACCCTGTCCTTGCCGACTTGCAAGGTGCTTCTTCGCGTCTCTCTTGAATGACTTAGGATTCTAGGAAGGAGGGAACACGTGTGCTGGCAGTTAATTCCATTTATAGATTGTACGACAGGGAAACGAGTTGTCAAATTTCTTAGTTCGTGTTGGAATGGTAGCCATATTTTGTCGATGACAACGTAAACCAGCACGCATAGTCCTTAACACGTAGGGAGATGGTAGGATTAGCGAAAAAAGCTCCTCAGAGCATTCGCCGTGGTACAAACGGTAGAATGCGCTCAGTTACGCAACATTGCGACGCAATCGGACAAGCCCAAGATAGTTGGACACCGATGGTGCGGATCACGCGACACTGCAAAATATCCAAAGCATCGAGTAATTACTTGGCTGAGTGGGCCATGGTACAGACGGAAGAAAGAACATAGGTAACAAGAAGATTGTTACCCAGACTGCGAGATGATTCAAAGTAATATCTGCCCTGGTTGTTTGAAGGCTTTTATAGGTTGGTTCTCTGAAGGTTTCTGAAGGTTTGTAACTTTTTGGGCTTAATGCTTAAGCCTAAGTTTATATCGGCACTATCTGTGGCACGCACAGATGTGGGGGTACTATAAAAAATGCACTGTTAATTGCATTTTTTATAGTATCCGCGTAGGGTCCCCACCCCTCGACGCCATTTAGGTATTTTGGGGGTGCCAACACCCAATGGGTTATGTATGCGATAGACTGGCAACCTGTCTCTGTTGAGGCACTACACGGTCCATATTGCCAGATGTGGTTTTATGCGTAATGAAATGCTACAGCTCTACTCAACTCTTGGGACTTCGAGCGTGATCGTACGTACGTATGTAGCTATTTAATAGGATACTTGTTGGATGACAACCTGATGTTTGTATTGATAGTTCGGAATTGGGTTTTGTCTGCGACCTTTTGTAAGCTGGAGTTTCGTCTAATCTCAAATACTACAAAGCAGAAGAAAATATTAAAATAGAAAAACATATGATTTATAATTGTCGGTTTTTAGAGACTCTGATTTGATTTTCCTTTCTTGTCTATCTTCCTCGTTGGTGATTTCCCTCTTTAGAAGCCCATTTTCCTTCTAATCATGTACTGGAAACTGGAACGGAAACCTTCAAATTTGTCAAGAACATAATTATATGATTACATTACATTTGTGTTAATAAAATAAAATATCGCATAAATATTACTATTGCGTGCTGTCCGCTCTTAAATCAACACCCTATCTAGGTTGCTAGCTGCCACACCTCTATTATACAAACTAGCAACTAAAGATTCCCATCGACATTAAGTATGAAGAATAGGACACTATCACAATGCTGGTTCTCGTTTCGTATCACTTACAAAACTAGCACTTGTATTCTAACACGGAATACATGTCTCGTACAGAAGTTTTCTTGTTTTGAAGCAAGGAATAAAAGACTTAGTTAGACTTTGTTTTCTGGAGGGCACTTCTAGGAAGCGAAATATTTAAAGTTCTCTTCATCATCACAACAGCCTTTATAATTCGACCTACTGCTGGGACCCAAGACCTCTCCTTGTTATCTAAGGTGGTTTAGGCAGTAGTCCACCACGCTTGCCCAATGCGGATTGGTGGACTGAGTATAAGGTGATCATTTATCTCTTGACATGTTTAATTTTTGATCTCTATTGACTTATTATGTATTCATTGAATCCATTGGCACAAATTGTTTAGATATTTATTGAATGTAAATGTATTATTGTTTGACTAGATTTGTGGGCGCTTTGGAGCATTCTGTAAACCTGCATTAGTTTATTTGTAGATAAATAAATAATTGATACCTTTGCTGATACATTAGTATGAGCAAAGATATTAATTATTCTTCTACGGCACTCATTGGAGGATATATGGTGATGCTATTCTACTATGCCACCATCACACGGCTGAAAGTTATCTTACAGATATTGTTTTTATTTGTTTCAAAATTATCTATTCCAGTCTCAAAACTAATTCCTAAGATAAGCAGGAGTATTTTACGTACATACATTGTATGTACATTAACACGCTTACAACCCTAATATTAAAAATAAACTCCCTTTTCATATTTAACATATAATACATAAATTAATAATATCCATCTTTATTCTGCAAAAACGGGCTGTTAGAGAAATCTATCAACTAGGTCCGCGTGACTCCCTCAGAGAAAAGTTCAAGGAGATAAATATTCTAACTGTGTCATCACAATATATACTAAAAATATTATGCATTTTTCTGAGAAATGCCTAACGCACAAGGTCAATACTAGGAAGAAATACGATCTGGTGGTATATAAAACTTGTCTCCACAGAATAGACAATTCCTTTGTGGGCCAATGTATACGCTTTTACAATAAGCTTCCGAAGAATATTAGAAATTTGCCTGTTAACAAATTTAAAAATACTGTAAAAAAAAAAACTAATTTATATAAAATGTAATCATTACGAAATTGTAAGCTGTGGAGTTTCTTCCGCCGATTTTCTTCTCCATCTCAGCATATTAATAATTATTATTTAAGTCAAATAATTATTTCGTCCCGAAATTGTGGTAGGGCTTTTGACGATTTAAAAGTACTTAGCAAAGTCCATTTAAATAAAGAGATATGCCATTTCATTTTATTCCATATCAATTATTAGTAATTGAATTACTTGTTACAGTTTCCTTTCCAAAAATACCAAGGAACTTCCAACAAAATTCCGACGTCACAATTTATGGAACTATTCCAATAAACTATTACACTTGCCAAGTAATTTGAATTCACCAGATGCTGTCAAATCCTAAGCTCCTTAAAGACAGGGTTCGACTAACTCAATGTTAAGGGTACAATTGACAAGTTAATAGGGTTCTTCGGGAATTTATACGAACATTATCTTTCTTCAAAAAGGAAGATGAAGCCTTTATGAAGTCGGCAACACGTGTGATTTTTTTTTAAATCTAGTTTTATATTAGAAGTGATATGTCAGCCCCATCGAATCTTAATCTATGTACACATACAACTTAAACTATTTTTTATATGAGAGTTAATGATGCGACACCATATCCACTATAAATTTTGCAGCTTCGCTAATTAGTTAAAAAACGCTCCTGTATCGTACTTATTAATACGAAACTTTCGCATCATAAACTCTCTTTCATTTTTAAATTTCAAACATTCTACAAGAATGTGCTGTATATAAAGTCACCCAGCCGTGTGATGCCAGCAGAATAATGAAATGAAATTATTTATTTGTAAGAATTTTGAGTAAATTGATGCAAAGTTGTTACAGCTATAGAGACCAATCAAAATTCTGCCTCAATAGGCGTACAAATATTACATAATTAATATTTTCTTTTTCGTATATACAATATTGATGTGATGATTACCTAGATTTAAAATTATTGAATAAAAATAAAAATGTTAATAATTGACAATTTGGAGATTATATTATTATCATGTCAATGAATAAATGTAAATTAAGTTTAATTATTATCAAGAAAGGAGAGAAAAAAAGTTAAATAGTTACACATCATTCACATTTCGATCGTCACGATATTCTTTAACTGAGTAATAACATTTACTGATTAGAAATTTGTAAACATGTCCTTTAAATAAATTTATATTGTGGTCTTTAAATTTATCTGGTAATTTATTATAAACTCGACTAGAATAGCATCCATCCCCTATCCTCTAATGGGTGTCATAGAAGGCGATTAATTGATCAGCCAAGGGGTATTGATCACCTTGTACTCCATCCACCAATCCGCATTGGACCAACGTGGTGGACTACTGCCTAAACCTACTTCGATGACAAGGAAAGGCCTTGTGTCCCAGCAGTAGTTCAGAAAATAAAGGCAGTTATGAGGACGATGATAAAGTGACACCTTTATCCCAATAGTCCGCAAGCCAGTAAGATATTTTTATGATCAAGTTTTCCCGGGCGATAACTTGTAAAATGTTATGGAATAATTTCTGCGTTTACAATTTACAAACGCGTAAATATTTTTAATACTAAAAAAATACACTGAAAAAAATCGACCTATCTCAGGGGTTCGATTCAGCATCTTCTGCAATCCAAGCGGAAAAAAAATTTTTCAAAAAATTTGCAAAAATATTTCGTTCGGATCTTAGAAGTGCAAATTTCAAAAATTTGATGTAACAATGTTTACCATAAAAACATAAGCACTAGGCACTGACAAATTTCGCCAGCAAAAGCAGAGCCTCGATGGCGTAGTGGTTAACGCAAACGCAGCCGCCCGGATTTCGGAAGATGCTGGGTTCGATTCACGCCTGAGGCAGGTCGATTTTTTTCAGTGCATTTTTTCTAACTTGTAAAATGCTTTAGAGAGTTGAATCATGAAGCTCGCCTGTGGTTCAAAGGGGGGGTTTAGCAGCAATAACCTTCCAAGCACGTAGAAAAGGAAATAGGGGTAGGCAGCGATCACTTGTTTCCACTTGCACGACCCTTACTTATTTCTTTAACCTCATTTATTTTACTCAGTCTTCATAAATGCTCAGCGGTTTCAAGTACTTTTGAGCTGGCCCTTTTTGAAGACGTCTTCGATTTGATCTCATCAAAATCGGTTGAGATAATCTAAGATTAAGAATGACTTCTTTAAAATCCAGTTGCAAGATTTGACCCAAACATAGGTACATAGGTACATACTTACAAACATATCAAATTAAATAAAAAGTTGTAAAATAGTATTCTTAGTGATTGAGGACTCCGCGCAAAGCTCGCTTCCTCCATCATTCATCACTAAGTATAATACTCTTAAGGGTTCGGGGTGTTCGCTTCCAACTTCGTTTACCATCAGGATAGCTGTCAGAGATAACAGAAGGTGCCGTAAATAAAAAATAGTAATGTTGCATACCTCTGGCAACGAGCAAACAAAACACTTGAAAGTCTCAGATAATTACTATCGGTTTAGTCTAGTCTGCATACGTCCTCACTTTGTGAACTCGAACCGAATTCAGATTTAAAATCACTATCATCCGCTGAAGGTGAAAACTCCGAGGATATTAAAATGCACTGAGGTTTCTTGATTTAAAACTAAAGTTGTTTAAAGTGAAGAAGTGTTTCCTTTCTCGGCAGGAAAAACGTGGCTCTTAGAAAGGAACTTGAAAAAGTTGGGAAGTTTGTCCTTTTGTCCTGTTCCCTGCTGGGGTTTTAAGTAAGAGGATATAAATTTTAGGAGCTCCTACACTAAACTAAGAATGAATAGAGGTAAGTCCGTTAAAATAAAATGTACAGGATTAAAAGTGCCATATCTCCTTATTAAGGTCTCATTTTAACTTAGAAAAGTTGTAGGTATGATATTAATGTGTTGGTATTCCAACAGTTTGAAAATGTTTCATATTAGTTGCAAATTTTCAAAGTTGGTACTTATATGATTATATTGCCTTATGGTGTTTATACCTTAAGAGAACGGGTGAGCCATGTTTGTCTAGCTGTATATTTTATACATGAACATTATTTCATTATTTATTACAGGACGCTGTTGTTTTGTTCTAGAAAATATTATGTAGAAAAAATATTATTCACTGTCAAATTAATTGTCTACACTGAAAATTAAAATATTACCCAAAGGCCGAAGCTTTTAAAAATATAATAACCTATATAATAAATCACTCCTTATTACCTCTAGACAATGCCTTTATAGATGAAGCACGACACTTCAAGCTTTTCATTGTTAACAATAGGGCTGTCAATATTGAGCTTTCAAACAATGAGCCATGAAAATAATTTTTAAAATGGGTTGAAATATAACTCTTTTTAATTTTGTATTATGCACACCAGAAAGTATAAAGGTATTATGATTAATTCAAATAATATTCAAGGTAGGTAAAAATTAAAAGAATAGAATGTAATAGTATTTAACAGTAGGAAAACATTATTGTACATACAATTCGCGGTCTTAAAACCATGTGAGTGATATCTTTCATATAACTTTTGTGCAGAAATGATGAAAGTGATGATCATTCGTGTATAAGTCATCATAGTTTTAATTAGACCCTAATTTTCACTGTGTTTATTTTTGTTGTGGTTTTTTAATTAGTTTTCCAGAACTCCACAGATGTCAGTGTGAAGAGCAATCGCTGGTGTTGTTAAGGGTACGAGAACGTATTCTGGAAAACAAGTTTTAAAAACTTTGTCCATTCGTGTTATGTATCATGAAAATGACGTTTGAACAATAATAAATGAATGTATATATGTCGCAGGCGGATAGTAAAACACGCCGTTTAACTAAACGGCTAGGCGGATTGTAGTCTATGAGAGTGACGAGTGACAAAAATTCCAATCAGCTTGGTCATAAAAAAATAACCTGAACCTTCCAATGAACAAGCTTTCTCCATTCGATGTACGGACTCATATTGATAGAATGTACTACGGATTTATCAACAAATGGTTTTATTTGGTTGACAATTCTCATAGACTACAATCCGTCTAGCCGTTTAGTTAAACTGACTGAAAAAAGAATGAATAGTATCTCATTGTACAACAAAGTGCCAGGTAGAATTGATGGGTTCGGTTCAGCACCATCTATTAGCGAACCTAAACCATGAGAGTTTTTAGTTTTTTGCGGCATAAATGGCCGTATCTTTTTTGCGTTAACTTAGAAGTTTGATTTTTTCTCAGCTTCAAGGAACTGTGGACCCGAGTATATGGTTTTAATTTCAAATTGATACCTCCACTCGTTCCCGAGATAAGCACATACCTCGATGATTGATTTGATGAAAAGTAATCATTACTTTAAATAAAGACTATATTTTGATATGATATTATTATAAAAACACTAGTGGACCCGACAGACGTTGTCCTGTCCAGCGGACAAAATTGTGAATCTAAACCATTCTCAGATCCCCTTGAACACACACAAAAAATTTCATCAAAATCGGTCCAGTCGTTTTTGTGAATCTAAACCATTCTCAGATCCCCTTGAACACACACAAAAAATGTCATCAAAATCGGTATAGTCGTTTAAGAGAAGTTCAGTGACATACACACTCACAGAAGAATTATATATATTAAGATAACCTGAACCTACCAATGAACAAGCGATCTCCATTAGATGTATTGACTCATATTGATAGAATCTACTACGGATTTATCAACAAATGGTTTTATTTGGTTAACAATTCTCATAGACTACAATCCGCCTAGCCGTATAGTTAAACGGCGTGTTTTACTATCCGCCTGCGACATATATATATTATGAATGAAATATTAATACCTATAACACAAGTATCGCAACCCTACCCACAAAAGCTAATTTACCCGCTACAAGTGGCCCTTTCTACTTCGGAGAGGTCTCCTTCACAGGAGTACACACTCTTGTGTTAATCTTAACTGATGTAACAATACATATTACACCATGAATATGAAATGGGTGATTATGATTTAATAAACAATCAAAAACAGTTGATAGTGCCATATTTAGTTGGACTGGATATAGGTATAGTATTGAGTTTAGTGAAAAGTAGAACATTACAGAATAGAATATGACGCCTAAGTATTAACATAATTGTCTGCAAATAAAGTTTTCAATTTCTATGCTTTACTAAAAAAAACAGTGACAAGTAATATTTTTTTTACTACAAACATTACAGGTCTCGTTTTTACGAATAATTTCAAGAGGAAACACACAAAAAGATTTTCACAAAGGGTGACCTTATTGATAATTTACATTTTCATAGTGGTAAGGTTCCTAGAGCTACGCGGGATAGGGGATGGTCTTAGTGCTACAATCGTCTATAGGCTATGGTAACTGCTATTAGGCGGAAGATCTCAACTATATTATTACAATACAAATATTTTATTAAAGGCTATAGGAATCTGGTCATACCAATCTCACTTAGGTACCTAGTTTTGGAAAAATGGCATAGAAAGAATTTTCCTACTTTCAACTGATAATATCTCTATGACAAGTTTTAATTTTGGAGATGGACAAAAATCTCATACAAATCGTGTAACGTGTTGAGCATATCTCGTGTATCGTGACCCTGCCAAAATAGATTTTAGCGTTCTCTGCTAAAAGCGTCGGTGGCGTAGTGCGTAAGGCGTTGTCTCCCACCCGGGAGGCACCGCTGTGTTTTCAAATTTTGACTTCATATGTACGTTTAATCGACGTTTTTACGGTGAAGGAAAAAATCACGAGGAAACCTGCACACACCGCTATGAAGAAATTCATAGGTTGTGTGTGATGTCGACCAACCCGCACTTGGCTAGCGTGGTTGACTAAGGCCTAATCGCCCCTAATGTGGGATAAGCTCGAGCTCTTCGGTGGGGACATTATCTGAGCTGTTGATATTCTCTGTTATAGAATAAATTTAAGGCATTACTTCTTTGAGATTTTTCTTATGTAAAGTACCTAGTTGACAGACAAGCCATACTTCCTGCCTGGTGTTAAGCAGTCACCGTGGAGTATAGACGCCCGCAAAACTAATGTGACACTTGCGCGCTGGCAATCGTTGTCTCTTTCCCTACCCCGTGGAGCTCTGGCGACCTTACTTACCAACAAACACACAATACCACAAAAATAAAAAACCGCCTTCGAAACTAAAAATGGAAAAACGGAGAAATTAAAATTTTGTTTATAAAAATCTAAATTGTTTTCTTAGGTCGGTCCCAAATACAAGGGAAAAATTTTTATGCCAAATATTACCAAAAAAATTTTTTTCTTCTGCTTTGCAGGCGGTTCTTTTTTTTATAAAAAAAATTTTTTTTGCTTGTTAGTGTTTTATGTAGGTATAGAAATTTTCAGGACGCTATCTCGAATCTTTTAGATACACAAGAAATAGAACTATTAAGATATCATTAACGTCAATTAAATAGGCATTACTAAGGATAACTCAAAAAATGCTCGTCAGATGTCGATCAAATTTAAACGGGACCACATGACAGGCACCAGCTTCCAAAGATTGAAAGAATCTTCAAAATCGGTAACCCAGTAAAGAGTTATGAGGTAACAAACATAAAAAATACAGTTGAATTGAGAACCTCCCCCTTTTTTAAGTCGGTTAAAAATAATAAGTGTTATTTGACTGTAGCTTTGTAAGCTCTAGTTCAGTCTACTCCAAATTGGAGCGGCTAGTTCTCGACTATATCGATTATATTTCTGGTTAGATTTGGTAAACACAAAGGGAAAATTAAAAATAAAGCGCCGCTTTGTGTAAGTTTGAACGTAAATGGAACTTAAACTAAAATGGCTTTCATTAAATAAATATAAGCCAGTATATTTCCAAAAATTATTTTAACCATTTAATGAATAGAAGTAACTAAAACACAAGAAATTAAGAAACATTAATAAAAAGGTTACACTATACACTGATTGATTCTAGTAGACCCTACCGTCTCAAACGCTCTGGAGACTCATTCACTCAAGGATTAGGCCTATTTTCCAGTCCTGTTCCTGTCAGACGCGTTGCTAAGCCTTCCTTAATATTCATTTTCCAAAATAAATCAAAGCTTCGTTCATTTCCAGAGCTAACTATTAATTAAGCCAATTTTCAGAGTTCTAAAAATCATATATAACTTTTTCGCTATCATCGAGTGGCTTTTCGAATATAGAGATAAGTAAATTTGTCTACACAGCGCCATAAAGGTTGACAATTGTGTCTCGGCAGTACCTTTTATATTTTAACTTTATGATAAATTCGGGTACAAATATATACTAGTGACCGATGGATGTCGATTATCGTGTCAAAAAGTAGCCTATATGTTATTCTAGTCTACCTCTGTGCCAAAATTCATCCAGATCTGATTAGTCTTTCTAGCGTGATTGACTAACAAACAGCCATCCATCCAAATTTTCGCATTCATCAGTAGTGAGATTCCGCAATATTTTTCCCAAAAACAAACCAAGAATGTTAAACAAACCTTGTAATTACAAGTTGGATTAATTATTCCATATTACTATTTCCTTAACTCAGATCCTCTGCTTTAAAGCAAATAGATTAAGAAGAGTATAAAGGCCAAAAACCAAATCCCTTCCCAACAGATAGTGCAGTAATTAGAGTTGTTACAAACAATTTCGGGGTGTAGCCATCTGCAGAGTATTAAATTATATGCTGTAGTTAACAGCACCCGACAGAATTTAAACGTTGGGCCGTAAAAGCGACGCTATTTTACGTAATAATCAATAAAATGTAATTTCCCACGAGTGTAGATAAAAGTGACGTAAAATCGGTTTTCTCCATTATGTTGAGCTCATGCGCCAGTAAATTAGTTTTTCAGAAATTTTATGTGGACTTTATTTATTGATACGCGTAAGGCTGGCGCGAAAAATCTCGAAAAATAAAAATCTGTTTTTTAGCCGACTACGGGAAAGCCAAACTGAAGGGTAATGATTTAAGCAGTCCCTGCGTGTATGAATGAATATATGTGACGGGGATGTCGTCAAGATTTAGCTCGAATCACGATCTCACATTGAATGCCGAGTCCATTTATCAACACATTACAAAGAGGAGAACCAGAGTAGTTCCTGGGACTTGTGACCCGGTGTGTAGGTTTACCTACACATTCACCTCCACTGCGTTTAACTATTGTCACACAACCGTCGGACATAGCCTCCGCAAGCATTTCTAATACAACTGTACAGACGTCCGCACTCGGCGACGCCTCGAACCAGACTGAGCTCTGTCGAGCGCGCACCGCTCTGCAAGAAAGACACGCCCCACCACTATTACGTCACATCGTACGATAAGTCGTGCGGTTTTGACGTCACTCGCAATCCCACGTGGGCTATTTTAATGAAAATAGCAATTGGGCTAATAATGTATGTATGTTTGTATTTACATATGTTCCACCCTAGCGCCTAAACTATTCATCCGATTTTAATGATGAGGTGTCAATCAATTCGTTATTATGATTCGAGCGGGTACCTATCAAAATACAGATTTTTTTGATATCGTATTTCATTTTACAGAAAATTATTCCACGATTTTTAATATCTATTTTTCTTAATTAATCGAATAGCTAATGATCACCGTTTCATGCTATCGAATAAACTTTCATAAGCATGCAATGCAAGCAGGTATACCAGTACACAATTCAAGCATGCATACAACATGCAATGCAAGTATGCATGTAGCATGCAAGATTACAACAAGCAATCTCCTTTAGCTTCGGTTGCACCGCTGACTGCGTGTGGTTAAAAATCTAAACTCACTTAACCCATTAATAGGTTTTCTTTACATGGAATCAAAGTGATTACGATTATTTAGATGTACACTGACTTATGTATTGTGAAAATTTATATTTAAACTATTCTGCAAACTGCAACTTACGTAGAAACAAAATTATGGCTAACAAAACATTGATGTAACATTATTTCGATAAAATAAATAAAATAGGAAAAGATATATGGAATGTTTTGACGTAGAATCGCTCTTTACTAATGTACCAATAGCAGAATGTCTGGAGATAATCAAAGTGACGTTGCGGGAAAATAATATCCCACCTGAATATGCCAAACTGTTACAACACTGTTTGTCAACGAATTACTTTTTGTACAGAGGTCAATACTACCTTCAGATTGATGGGGTCGCTATGGGTAGTCCAGTAGCTCCAGTGGTCGCTAATATATGGATGGAGCATTTTGAACAGAAGGCTCTCACCATTACACCCATAGAGATCAAACTGTGGAAGAGATACGTTGACGACATATTCTGCATTATAAGGGGTGGCAAGCAGGATGTTGACATTCATTTGGCACACATTAACGGTATTCATCCAAAGATAAACTTCACGTATGAGATGGAGGAAAATAGAACATTGCCTTTCCTTGACATAAGTGTAACAGTGCGAGAGGACGGTTCTCTGAGCCATTCAGTTTACAGAAAACCGACTCACACTGACCGCTATCTAGACGCGTCTTCGCATCATCACCCTCGCCACCTCAACTCTGTGGTAACATCTTTAACAAACCGGGCATATGATCTGTGTGATGAACAACACTTACATCAAGAATTAAATCATGTAAGACATGTGTTACGGGGCAATGGTTACACCGGCAGGTTATCTGAGCGACGAAAAACTCGGCAAAAACGGCAGAAAGTAGACAGACAACCGGTATTTTTACCATACATAAAAGGAGTGACAGACAAGGTCTCTAACATATTAAATAAATACTCTTTGAATACTGTCTTCACTCCTTTCCGTAAAATATCACAGTGTTTCCGCACGCCGAAAGACAATATGCCACTAGACAAACCTGGTGTCTATAAGATCAACTGCAGTTGTGGGAGCTCTTATATCGGACAAACAAAACGCACAGTGGCAGACCGAATGAAGGAGCACATAAAGGCAGTTAAGGATAACGACACACAGAAATCGGCTATCGCGGAGCATTTAATACACTCCGGTCCAAATCACTGGATCGAGTTTCACAACCCTCAGGTCATCTCGACAGAACGCCACTACATACCAAGATTGGTTAGGGAAGCCATTGAAATTAAAAGACACAAAAATTTCAATCGTGAGGATGGGTTTAAATTGTCGAGTGCCTGGAATCCAGTGATAACTTTATGTGGAACCGGGGTAAACAAAAGTTGTGCCGGGACGCGTCCGGATACTATAAGTGTGGTGTGTAGGCAGCAGTTTCGGGTGAATAGTGAGAATAAGAACAGTGGTACGGGTGCCAACCGTAATAAAAGACTTAGAAAGAGGGTAGACAGATTTGTCTGTCAATAATCAACAACTCGCATAGACTTTAGTTCATCCGTGACCATGGCGCATGAAACTGCGCCGAAATATCGGATAATTCAAAAAACAGAGGTACGTGGTATAAATCCCGTTTTCTCACATTTAATTGATAGTGACCACGTAAGTTTAAAACAATACATATATGGAATGATTTTATAGATAATAAGTATTCGAGGAAATGACATTGCGATGTAACCTGATTCTAGGAATTGAAAGGAGTTGTTAGAAGAAAGAAAGAAGAAAGAAAGAAAAACATTTATTGGTACACACAGAACATATACAGAGAAACTACAAAATACACCAAACAACTAGTGGAGTCCTGTGCGAGACCAATTAGGACACTGCCTCAGCATGTGCTTCTGCAGCATAGTGCTGCAGGAGCGCTGTTATTCTGGCAGGACCTCACTGTGACGTACGGTATGTATATAGATAGGTATATAAAATAAAATAAAATAAAAAATAAATAATAAAAATAAAAAATAAATAAAATGCAATTAAATGATATTAATGAAATAATAATAATACTTATACGAACAACCAAATAATTTCACCTCAATCATTCATTTTGAAATTATTTTCATCAAAAATGCTTCGCTTCAAATCAGAGTACATTTGCATATTTAGTGTACTTAAATTTCAAATAAAAACGGTGCATGGGTCAAATTCAGATCCCTTTGCCCTCACTTAAAAAGAAGAATTCAAAACAAATAGAAGATAAATTTTGGTTGATTGGTAATATGCTTCTTGGTTTGGAATCATTACTCTAAAAATGCACGAAATTTTGGCTGGTATTGGTTGGGAATAAGCTTCTTGGTTAGGAATCTCTAGACGCTCGTCGGACATATTTTTTTTAATCTGTGTTGATTACGTAATGCGTAATTGGGTTAGTGGGTTAGTTACATAAAGCAGCGTCCCCACTAGAGCCGCGCGGCTTTTTGTGGCCGCGCGGCCCGGCCTCGCGAGGCTTTTTTGTTTTATTGCAACGCGTCCTCACTATAAAGAGCCTCGCGGCCCGCCATGAGCAGTTGTTTTTGAGATGTACGAAGAAGAAGACGTGACTTAGAAGATTGTGAATCTTCTTATCGACTTGGCCTTTGTCTACTTTAAGAATTGTAGCAATCTTTATCAGCGCATTGTTTCGTTTGTTTTTATTTTTAACCGACTTCAAAAAAAGAGGAGGTTCTCTATTCGACTGAATGTTTTTTTTTTGTTTTTTTTGTATGTATGTTCCGCGATTACTCCGTCAATTATGAATCGATTTTGGTGATTCTTTTTTCGTTAGGAAGGTCATACTTCAGAGGTGGTCCCGTATAAATTGGATCAGTACTTTTTTGTTGAAATGGTAATTGCATTGGGGATTAAATATTGTTATCATCCACGAACACAAAAATAATGTCAATTTTGTTTGAACTTGCTATTACCTAATATGCAATAGTGAAATTTCATTTAGTAGGTCCAATAGTCAACACAAAAACTATGACAAATTATTTTGAGCTTAAGTTAAATAACTAGGTTCTCTTCAAGTTTTAATGCTTCATAGTTCATTAAAACTATATCATTCATGAATGTGGGCATTTGTAATGAGCTATGGGACTGATACTTTATATTATTTGTTAGCCGACTTCAAAAAAAGAGGAAGTTCTCTATTCGTCTGGTTTTTTGTGTGTTTGTTACCTGCCGGCCTATTCGCTAACTTTTTTTGACAGTTGAAAGTGATGATCACCGAATGAATTACATATCCATTGCTGTTTTCACTGACAAGTGCCATAATAGCGGTGTCGTGTAAAACAGCAGTGGATATGTAATTCACTCAGTGATGATCACTTCAACTGTCAAAAAAAAGTTAGCGAATAGGCCTACTGATTACTCCGTCAATTATGAGTATTATGACTCGATTTTAATGATTCTATTTCTAGGTACGTCAAGATGAGAGATGGCCCGTATAAATTGTATCTATATAAATTCGACTCTTTTTGAACAAATCATTAATAACAAAAAAAAAAATGTGTGCGTGTACTAGTGTACACATGTAAGAAGTGAAACTTCTTTATGGCCGAATCAAAGATGGCGCGTAACGGAAAAATGTGACGGTAATTTTTTTTCCAACGCCGATAAAGAAGTTTCACTTCAAAAACGTTTTACTTAAAGTTTCCGTTAAGTTTTAATGAGCGCTTAGTAGGCCTATTCGTTTTCAATAAAATATACTTAATTTCCACTTAGATTTTATAAAAATAAAAACAAAAGAAACGACGCGCTGATCGAGATCCCTACAATTCTAAAAGTAGACAAAGGCCAAATTGATAAGAAGATCCATAATCACACAGCCATTTATTATCACATAAAATCACATTAGCCATTATAGGCGCTTCTATGGAAATACAGTCAGCCAAGGTAGGCGCTTAACATATTTGATTGTAGCGATCTCGATTAGCGCATCGTTTCTTTTGTTTTTATTTTTATAAAATCAACTCCGACAGTCCCATAATAAAGGCGCTCTCTGTATAAATCAATTAATAAAAGAGTTTTATCGTCGGTCCACTCCATTTTGACGCGAAAGATACACAACTCGATGTGGCGGCGGTCACTAGCGCACTGATCGGCCGCGCGGCCCGTCCCCACCTCCCAGAGCCGCGCGGCTTTCTTTGAAGTAGACCGACAACCGCCGGGTCACGCGAGGCCGGCCGCGCGGCTCCGTATGGCCGCGCGGCTCAGGCCTCGCTCACGTACACACTCACGAGGCTCGGCCGCGCGGCCGGGCCTCATGGAGCCGCGCGGCCATAGTGGGGACGCTGCTTAACATTCACATAATTTAATAGAAATCCATAAAATACAGCGTATTATTACTTCTTAAGATACAGGACGCGTGTTCGGAATCCTAACACTGAATATGTTTATTATTTCTACGAGAAGTATACTTTGGTAAGTAAGTGAACGGTACATTTTCCTTCAGATAGTTTTTTGAACATTTAGCAAAAAGCTTCTATAATGTTTTCTGAAGGAATGTTTTGTTTTTAGATCACGTATTGGCGGCGGAATATCATTCCAACAACGAGACGCTGCAAACTTGAAAGACCCTCTAAAGGCGCTGGTGCGGTGCCTGGGAGTTTCGAAAATGTTTGTGCAAGCTCTCTTCTGTGCACGGTGAGCTTGTGCCCATGATAGCTTATGGAGAAGATATTGCGGCTTTCCTGTATTCACAATGCCGAACATGAGACATGCAAGATGTAGCCTCCTGCGAGCTTCCATCCTCAATATATTTGCAGCATTATGAAAGGGGGTGATATGTGATCGTGGAGGCACATGAAAAGAAAAACGGGCACACGCATTTTGCACTCTCTGGATGAGTTTTGATGTTCTGGACAAAAGACATGGGCCGTAGACTGTGTCACAATAGTTCAATTTTGATAATATTAGCGATTCACATAGCCTGATTCTGAGTTCTTCACATAAGTATGGTCGAATGCAATATAGTAACTTTAGGCGATAAAAACAGTTACGAACACATTCCATAATGTGTTTTTCAAAATTGAGGTGGCTGTCAAAAGTAACTCCAAGATTTTTTGCTGTGTCAACACATTCAATTTTCTCTCCGTCTATGTAAATGTTAAGTGGATCATTTGAAGTCTTCACTTTGCACAAACTTTTTCTTGTACCCAATAGCATAAGCTTTGACTTGTTTGGGTTCAGGACAAGACAGTTTACTTTACACCAGTCAGATATTCGTGCCAGATCATCATTTATTTTAATTACAGAGTTTTTGCAATTTAAGGGAGAAAATGGAAGATAAAGTTGTAAGTCATCTGCATACAAATGATAACTACAGTGTTGTATACACTTAATGATGTCAGCGCTGTACAAAATATACAAGATGGGACCGAGAATTGAGCCCTGCGGCACGCCTCTCATTACTGGAAGCGGAGAGGATTTCAAGCTCGCTCCGTTTCCCTGTACTAGTTCGACATATTGTTGTCTATGGGCGAGGTAGCTGTCGAACCATTTTATAGTATTACAGTCCAGGCCATAGTATCTAAGTTTTGACAAAAGCAAAGTTGTGTTAATTGAATCAAAAGCTCGCGAGAAATCAAGTAACAGCATGGCAGTGACATTACCTTTATCTTGTGCTGTAAGGATGTTATCCACCACATCAGTGAGAGCAGATGCAGTACTGTGGCCTCTACGAAATCCAGACTGAAAGTGAGGAAGTATGTTTTGTTGCTCAAGGTATGTAGTGAGCTGAGTGCAAACTATTTTCTCCAACACCTTAGAAATACACGGGAGTATACTTATAGGTCTCAGATCACGCACTGTTGCTGGCTGGCTAGTTTTAGATAAAGGTTTAACCACAGCCACTTTCCAAGATTCTGGGAATGTGTATTCATTTATTGATTTGTTGATCATAGCAGTGACGGCCTTCAGAGACTGTGGCAGAGTCAATAGCAGCATATCAAGTGACAGTCCATCATGTCCTTGGGCATTGGACTTGAAACCTTTTATAACTTTTAATACAACATCCTCGGAGACAGTATGCAGTGAGAAAATCGCTGTACCAAATCTGTGATATTCTAGGTAACTTAATTGAGAAATTGATATACTACCGTCACCAGGTACATCAAGAAAATGTTCATTGATCACACTGGGTGTTGCGGACCTCCTTGCAACCATAGTTTTAAGTTCCTTTTTGGTTTTCAATAAATGTTCAAAATTATAGTGTTTCTTGTCAGAGTGTTATTGTCAACGTCTCAGGGTTTTTCCGTGCATGTTCTTGTAGTTAGCAGTTTGTATTTTTTACCATTTTTCATTGAATATACTTTATTATTATTTTAACAGTCCACTTCTCATTTATTCACCTTTCGTTCGTTTCATTTTGAAACGAAAACATTTGAAACACAACAAGCGATCTCCATTAGATGTATTGACTCATATTGATAGAATCTACTACGGATTTATCAACAAATGGTTTTATTTGGTTAACAATTCTCATAGACTACAATCCGCCTAGCCGTATAGTTAAACGGCGTGTTTTACTATCCGCCTGCGACATATATATATTATGAATGAAATATTAATACCTATAACACAAGTATCGCAACCCTACCCACAAAAGCTAATTTACCCGCTACAAGTGGCCCTTTCTACTTCGGAGAGGTCTCCTTCACAGGAGTACACACTCTTGTGTTAATCTTAACTGATGTAACAATACATATTACACCATGAATATGAAATGGGTGATTATGATTTAATAAACAATCAAAAACAGTTGATAGTGCCATATTTAGTTGGACTGGATATAGGTATAGTATTGAGTTTAGTGAAAAGTAGAACATTACAGAATAGAATATGACGCCTAAGTATTAACATAATTGTCTGCAAATAAAGTTTTCAATTTCTATGCTTTACTAAAAAAAACAGTGACAAGTAATATTTTTTTTACTACAAACATTACAGGTCTCGTTTTTACGAATAATTTCAAGAGGAAACACACAAAAAGATTTTCACAAAGGGTGACCTTATTGATAATTTACATTTTCATAGTGGTAAGGTTCCTAGAGCTACGCGGGATAGGGGATGGTCTTAGTGCTACAATCGTCTATAGGCTATGGTAACTGCTATTAGGCGGAAGATCTCAACTATATTATTACAATACAAATATTTTATTAAAGGCTATAGGAATCTGGTCATACCAATCTCACTTAGGTACCTAGTTTTGGAAAAATGGCATAGAAAGAATTTTCCTACTTTCAACTGATAATATCTCTATGACAAGTTTTAATTTTGGAGATGGACAAAAATCTCATACAAATCGTGTAACGTGTTGAGCATATCTCGTGTATCGTGACCCTGCCAAAATAGATTTTAGCGTTCTCTGCTAAAAGCGTCGGTGGCGTAGTGCGTAAGGCGTTGTCTCCCACCCGGGAGGCACCGCTGTGTTTTCAAATTTTGACTTCATATGTACGTTTAATCGACGTTTTTACGGTGAAGGAAAAAATCACGAGGAAACCTGCACACACCGCTATGAAGAAATTCATAGGTTGTGTGTGATGTCGACCAACCCGCACTTGGCTAGCGTGGTTGACTAAGGCCTAATCGCCCCTAATGTGGGATAAGCTCGAGCTCTTCGGTGGGGACATTATCTGAGCTGTTGATATTCTCTGTTATAGAATAAATTTAAGGCATTACTTCTTTGAGATTTTTCTTATGTAAAGTACCTAGTTGACAGACAAGCCATACTTCCTGCCTGGTGTTAAGCAGTCACCGTGGAGTATAGACGCCCGCAAAACTAATGTGACACTTGCGCGCTGGCAATCGTTGTCTCTTTCCCTACCCCGTGGAGCTCTGGCGACCTTACTTACCAACAAACACACAATACCACAAAAATAAAAAACCGCCTTCGAAACTAAAAATGGAAAAACGGAGAAATTAAAATTTTGTTTATAAAAATCTAAATTGTTTTCTTAGGTCGGTCCCAAATACAAGGGAAAAATTTTTATGCCAAATATTACCAAAAAAATTTTTTTCTTCTGCTTTGCAGGCGGTTCTTTTTTTTATAAAAAAAATTTTTTTTGCTTGTTAGTGTTTTATGTAGGTATAGAAATTTTCAGGACGCTATCTCGAATCTTTTAGATACACAAGAAATAGAACTATTAAGATATCATTAACGTCAATTAAATAGGCATTACTAAGGATAACTCAAAAAATGCTCGTCAGATGTCGATCAAATTTAAACGGGACCACATGACAGGCACCAGCTTCCAAAGATTGAAAGAATCTTCAAAATCGGTAACCCAGTAAAGAGTTATGAGGTAACAAACATAAAAAATACAGTTGAATTGAGAACCTCCCCCTTTTTTAAGTCGGTTAAAAATAATAAGTGTTATTTGACTGTAGCTTTGTAAGCTCTAGTTCAGTCTACTCCAAATTGGAGCGGCTAGTTCTCGACTATATCGATTATATTTCTGGTTAGATTTGGTAAACACAAAGGGAAAATTAAAAATAAAGCGCCGCTTTGTGTAAGTTTGAACGTAAATGGAACTTAAACTAAAATGGCTTTCATTAAATAAATATAAGCCAGTATATTTCCAAAAATTATTTTAACCATTTAATGAATAGAAGTAACTAAAACACAAGAAATTAAGAAACATTAATAAAAAGGTTACACTATACACTGATTGATTCTAGTAGACCCTACCGTCTCAAACGCTCTGGAGACTCATTCACTCAAGGATTAGGCCTATTTTCCAGTCCTGTTCCTGTCAGACGCGTTGCTAAGCCTTCCTTAATATTCATTTTCCAAAATAAATCAAAGCTTCGTTCATTTCCAGAGCTAACTATTAATTAAGCCAATTTTCAGAGTTCTAAAAATCATATATAACTTTTTCGCTATCATCGAGTGGCTTTTCGAATATAGAGATAAGTAAATTTGTCTACACAGCGCCATAAAGGTTGACAATTGTGTCTCGGCAGTACCTTTTATATTTTAACTTTATGATAAATTCGGGTACAAATATATACTAGTGACCGATGGATGTCGATTATCGTGTCAAAAAGTAGCCTATATGTTATTCTAGTCTACCTCTGTGCCAAAATTCATCCAGATCTGATTAGTCTTTCTAGCGTGATTGACTAACAAACAGCCATCCATCCAAATTTTCGCATTCATCAGTAGTGAGATTCCGCAATATTTTTCCCAAAAACAAACCAAGAATGTTAAACAAACCTTGTAATTACAAGTTGGATTAATTATTCCATATTACTATTTCCTTAACTCAGATCCTCTGCTTTAAAGCAAATAGATTAAGAAGAGTATAAAGGCCAAAAACCAAATCCCTTCCCAACAGATAGTGCAGTAATTAGAGTTGTTACAAACAATTTCGGGGTGTAGCCATCTGCAGAGTATTAAATTATATGCTGTAGTTAACAGCACCCGACAGAATTTAAACGTTGGGCCGTAAAAGCGACGCTATTTTACGTAATAATCAATAAAATGTAATTTCCCACGAGTGTAGATAAAAGTGACGTAAAATCGGTTTTCTCCATTATGTTGAGCTCATGCGCCAGTAAATTAGTTTTTCAGAAATTTTATGTGGACTTTATTTATTGATACGCGTAAGGCTGGCGCGAAAAATCTCGAAAAATAAAAATCTGTTTTTTAGCCGACTACGGGAAAGCCAAACTGAAGGGTAATGATTTAAGCAGTCCCTGCGTGTATGAATGAATATATGTGACGGGGATGTCGTCAAGATTTAGCTCGAATCACGATCTCACATTGAATGCCGAGTCCATTTATCAACACATTACAAAGAGGAGAACCAGAGTAGTTCCTGGGACTTGTGACCCGGTGTGTAGGTTTACCTACACATTCACCTCCACTGCGTTTAACTATTGTCACACAACCGTCGGACATAGCCTCCGCAAGCATTTCTAATACAACTGTACAGACGTCCGCACTCGGCGACGCCTCGAACCAGACTGAGCTCTGTCGAGCGCGCACCGCTCTGCAAGAAAGACACGCCCCACCACTATTACGTCACATCGTACGATAAGTCGTGCGGTTTTGACGTCACTCGCAATCCCACGTGGGCTATTTTAATGAAAATAGCAATTGGGCTAATAATGTATGTATGTTTGTATTTACATATGTTCCACCCTAGCGCCTAAACTATTCATCCGATTTTAATGATGAGGTGTCAATCAATTCGTTATTATGATTCGAGCGGGTACCTATCAAAATACAGATTTTTTTGATATCGTATTTCATTTTACAGAAAATTATTCCACGATTTTTAATATCTATTTTTCTTAATTAATCGAATAGCTAATGATCACCGTTTCATGCTATCGAATAAACTTTCATAAGCATGCAATGCAAGCAGGTATACCAGTACACAATTCAAGCATGCATACAACATGCAATGCAAGTATGCATGTAGCATGCAAGATTACAACAAGCAATCTCCTTTAGCTTCGGTTGCACCGCTGACTGCGTGTGGTTAAAAATCTAAACTCACTTAACCCATTAATAGGTTTTCTTTACATGGAATCAAAGTGATTACGATTATTTAGATGTACACTGACTTATGTATTGTGAAAATTTATATTTAAACTATTCTGCAAACTGCAACTTACGTAGAAACAAAATTATGGCTAACAAAACATTGATGTAACATTATTTCGATAAAATAAATAAAATAGGAAAAGATATATGGAATGTTTTGACGTAGAATCGCTCTTTACTAATGTACCAATAGCAGAATGTCTGGAGATAATCAAAGTGACGTTGCGGGAAAATAATATCCCACCTGAATATGCCAAACTGTTACAACACTGTTTGTCAACGAATTACTTTTTGTACAGAGGTCAATACTACCTTCAGATTGATGGGGTCGCTATGGGTAGTCCAGTAGCTCCAGTGGTCGCTAATATATGGATGGAGCATTTTGAACAGAAGGCTCTCACCATTACACCCATAGAGATCAAACTGTGGAAGAGATACGTTGACGACATATTCTGCATTATAAGGGGTGGCAAGCAGGATGTTGACATTCATTTGGCACACATTAACGGTATTCATCCAAAGATAAACTTCACGTATGAGATGGAGGAAAATAGAACATTGCCTTTCCTTGACATAAGTGTAACAGTGCGAGAGGACGGTTCTCTGAGCCATTCAGTTTACAGAAAACCGACTCACACTGACCGCTATCTAGACGCGTCTTCGCATCATCACCCTCGCCACCTCAACTCTGTGGTAACATCTTTAACAAACCGGGCATATGATCTGTGTGATGAACAACACTTACATCAAGAATTAAATCATGTAAGACATGTGTTACGGGGCAATGGTTACACCGGCAGGTTATCTGAGCGACGAAAAACTCGGCAAAAACGGCAGAAAGTAGACAGACAACCGGTATTTTTACCATACATAAAAGGAGTGACAGACAAGGTCTCTAACATATTAAATAAATACTCTTTGAATACTGTCTTCACTCCTTTCCGTAAAATATCACAGTGTTTCCGCACGCCGAAAGACAATATGCCACTAGACAAACCTGGTGTCTATAAGATCAACTGCAGTTGTGGGAGCTCTTATATCGGACAAACAAAACGCACAGTGGCAGACCGAATGAAGGAGCACATAAAGGCAGTTAAGGATAACGACACACAGAAATCGGCTATCGCGGAGCATTTAATACACTCCGGTCCAAATCACTGGATCGAGTTTCACAACCCTCAGGTCATCTCGACAGAACGCCACTACATACCAAGATTGGTTAGGGAAGCCATTGAAATTAAAAGACACAAAAATTTCAATCGTGAGGATGGGTTTAAATTGTCGAGTGCCTGGAATCCAGTGATAACTTTATGTGGAACCGGGGTAAACAAAAGTTGTGCCGGGACGCGTCCGGATACTATAAGTGTGGTGTGTAGGCAGCAGTTTCGGGTGAATAGTGAGAATAAGAACAGTGGTACGGGTGCCAACCGTAATAAAAGACTTAGAAAGAGGGTAGACAGATTTGTCTGTCAATAATCAACAACTCGCATAGACTTTAGTTCATCCGTGACCATGGCGCATGAAACTGCGCCGAAATATCGGATAATTCAAAAAACAGAGGTACGTGGTATAAATCCCGTTTTCTCACATTTAATTGATAGTGACCACGTAAGTTTAAAACAATACATATATGGAATGATTTTATAGATAATAAGTATTCGAGGAAATGACATTGCGATGTAACCTGATTCTAGGAATTGAAAGGAGTTGTTAGAAGAAAGAAAGAAGAAAGAAAGAAAAACATTTATTGGTACACACAGAACATATACAGAGAAACTACAAAATACACCAAACAACTAGTGGAGTCCTGTGCGAGACCAATTAGGACACTGCCTCAGCATGTGCTTCTGCAGCATAGTGCTGCAGGAGCGCTGTTATTCTGGCAGGACCTCACTGTGACGTACGGTATGTATATAGATAGGTATATAAAATAAAATAAAATAAAAAATAAATAATAAAAATAAAAAATAAATAAAATGCAATTAAATGATATTAATGAAATAATAATAATACTTATACGAACAACCAAATAATTTCACCTCAATCATTCATTTTGAAATTATTTTCATCAAAAATGCTTCGCTTCAAATCAGAGTACATTTGCATATTTAGTGTACTTAAATTTCAAATAAAAACGGTGCATGGGTCAAATTCAGATCCCTTTGCCCTTACTTAAAAAGAAGAATTCAAAACAAATAGAAGATAAATTTTGGTTGATTGGTAATATGCTTCTTGGTTTGGAATCATTACTCTAAAAATGCACGAAATTTTGGCTGGTATTGGTTGGGAATAAGCTTCTTGGTTAGGAATCTCTAGACGCTCGTCGGACATATTTTTTTTAATCTGTGTTGATTACGTAATGCGTAATTGGGTTAGTGGGTTAGTTACATAACATTCACATAATTTAATAGAAATCCATAAAATACAGCGTATTATTACTTCTTAAGATACAGGACGCGTGTTCGGAATCCTAACACTGAATATGTTTATTATTTCTACGAGAAGTATACTTTGGTAAGTAAGTGAACGGTACATTTTCCTTCAGATAGTTTTTTGAACATTTAGCAAAAAGCTTCTATAATGTTTTCTGAAGGAATGTTTTGTTTTTAGATCACGTATTGGCGGCGGAATATCATTCCAACAACGAGACGCTGCAAACTTGAAAGACCCTCTAAAGGCGCTGGTGCGGTGCCTGGGAGTTTCGAAAATGTTTGTGCAAGCTCTCTTCTGTGCACGGTGAGCTTGTGCCCATGATAGCTTATGGAGAAGATATTGCGGCTTTCCTGTATTCACAATGCCGAACATGAGACATGCAAGATGTAGCCTCCTGCGAGCTTCCATCCTCAATATATTTGCAGCATTATGAAAGGGGGTGATATGTGATCGTGGAGGCACATGAAAAGAAAAACGGGCACACGCATTTTGCACTCTCTGGATGAGTTTTGATGTTCTGGACAAAAGACATGGGCCGTAGACTGTGTCACAATAGTTCAATTTTGATAATATTAGCGATTCACATAGCCTGATTCTGAGTTCTTCACATAAGTATGGTCGAATGCAATATAGTAACTTTAGGCGATAAAAACAGTTACGAACACATTCCATAATGTGTTTTTCAAAATTGAGGTGGCTGTCAAAAGTAACTCCAAGATTTTTTGCTGTGTCAACACATTCAATTTTCTCTCCGTCTATGTAAATGTTAAGTGGATCATTTGAAGTCTTCACTTTGCACAAACTTTTTCTTGTACCCAATAGCATAAGCTTTGACTTGTTTGGGTTCAGGACAAGACAGTTTACTTTACACCAGTCAGATATTCGTGCCAGATCATCATTTATTTTAATTACAGAGTTTTTGCAATTTAAGGGAGAAAATGGAAGATAAAGTTGTAAGTCATCTGCATACAAATGATAACTACAGTGTTGTATACACTTAATGATGTCAGCGCTGTACAAAATATACAAGATGGGACCGAGAATTGAGCCCTGCGGCACGCCTCTCATTACTGGAAGCGGAGAGGATTTCAAGCTCGCTCCGTTTCCCTGTACTAGTTCGACATATTGTTGTCTATGGGCGAGGTAGCTGTCGAACCATTTTATAGTATTACAGTCCAGGCCATAGTATCTAAGTTTTGACAAAAGCAAAGTTGTGTTAATTGAATCAAAAGCTCGCGAGAAATCAAGTAACAGCATGGCAGTGACATTACCTTTATCTTGTGCTGTAAGGATGTTATCCACCACATCAGTGAGAGCAGATGCAGTACTGTGGCCTCTACGAAATCCAGACTGAAAGTGAGGAAGTATGTTTTGTTGCTCAAGGTATGTAGTGAGCTGAGTGCAAACTATTTTCTCCAACACCTTAGAAATACACGGGAGTATACTTATAGGTCTCAGATCACGCACTGTTGCTGGCTGGCTAGTTTTAGATAAAGGTTTAACCACAGCCACTTTCCAAGATTCTGGGAATGTGTATTCATTTATTGATTTGTTGATCATAGCAGTGACGGCCTTCAGAGACTGTGGCAGAGTCAATAGCAGCATATCAAGTGACAGTCCATCATGTCCTTGGGCATTGGACTTGAAACCTTTTATAACTTTTAATACAACATCCTCGGAGACAGTATGCAGTGAGAAAATCGCTGTACCAAATCTGTGATATTCTAGGTAACTTAATTGAGAAATTGATATACTACCGTCACCAGGTACATCAAGAAAATGTTCATTGATCACACTGGGTGTTGCGGACCTCCTTGCAACCATAGTTTTAAGTTCCTTTTTGGTTTTCAATAAATGTTCAAAATTATAGTGTTTCTTGTCAGAGTGTTATTGTCAACGTCTCAGGGTTTTTCCGTGCATGTTCTTGTAGTTAGCAGTTTGTATTTTTTACCATTTTTCATTGAATATACTTTATTATTATTTTAACAGTCCACTTCTCATTTATTCACCTTTCTTTCGTTTCATTTTGAAACGAACGAAAGGTGAATAAATGAGAAGTGGACTGTTAAAATAATAATAAAGTATATTCAATGAAAAATGGTAAAAATACAAACTGCTAACTACAAGAACATGCACGGAAAAACCCTGAGACGTTGACAATAACACTCTGACAAGAAACACTATTTTGCACAACGAAATCTGTGTAATATTTTATGACAGGGGCCCCTGAGAAACTCCACTGTACATTACCTTTTAGTTTCCACAACACGTAGAAAAGTGTTAGAGGGAAATATACTTTCTGTGTGGACCGGGCTGTGGTAAGTAAGAGGATGTCGCCCAACTCCTTCATTACACCTGAAACATTCCCGGGATGGTTTGCCTCCTTAAAAGCACTTATTATTTCAGGAGCCATCGGTAACATTTGAAGGCTGTTCGTCATAGCAGAGCGGAGTTTATCAAAAAATTTATCTTCCATTATAAGAAGAATTGCCTGAGCCAGTGGCCCCAAGCTTCTAAGAATGCCAGTACGTCTTTCAGGAGCAAGAGTAATCCCTTGTAGCAAGGAAATATGTTGGTTTGTAAGACCATACTGCGAAATGTTATGCGTGTTTTCTTGTTGTTTGTTTGTTGGAACCAATTTACCATCTCTAGCCCTTTTCATTCCTTTCTTTGCAACAGAAGCCCTCACTCTAAACCTGGTCACACCTGTCCTGACTTCATCGAAAAATGATCTAAACAAAGTCACTAGCTCTATTATTGGTGTGCATACCAAAAAATCTAATTTTATGTTTTGCTGTTTCATCTTCTCATAGATTGACTTAACCGTGACATCGGTGCCTCCAACTTTGGCAGTGTATTCCAGAAACCTGAGATGACCAGCTTTATCATTCTCTTCTTTCCTTAGGCATGTGAATACAGTCATTAAGAATCCAGACAACTCATCTGAAAGGTCAAGATCAAAAATAAAGTGGGTCATCTCCATATTTAATTTTTTAGACTTTTCCTCCCCCAATTCTCCTATAATCAACTCCACTATTTTTAGAATCTTTTCAATCTCTGCATCTCGCTCCTTCATGATATTTTCTTCTACCTCCATTCCACTTGTTCCTGGGGCCGACATTCTAAAATTTTATTTGGAGAAAATGACAGTTTTTAAAACATATAATCTCTGTTCTTGCTATTGGCGCCTTGCGCGCTGCTGTAACGTCAGAAACCGATCTCGGCGGCAACATTCGGGCGTTAGGTATTTCATGGAACCCTGTCACGGACTTGTTAGGGTTCCGAACTGGCTTAGATCAAGCCTTGCCAAACAAACTTACCAAGCGCATAGTACTTTCACATCTTATGAAAGTTTATGATCCTTTAGGTCTGCTCGGTCCTATAGTGATTAAAGGTCGAATTTTATTCCAGCAGGCTTGGAGGTCAAACATCGGCTGGGACACTGAGCTCCCGTCACTTGAGGCGGCAAAGTGGCTTGAATGGTTCCAGGATCTGTCAACGGTATCTGCTCTAAAAATACCGCGCTGGTATTCAGGGGTGAAGGACTCCGAGCCTTCATGTAGAGAACTGCACATTTTTTCAGATGCGAGTGAGCTTGCAATGGCTTGTGTTGCCTATTGGCGTTTAATATATAACGACGGCAGTATCGAGCTCGCTCTCATCTGCAGTAAGGTAAGAGTCTCACCCTTGAAGCCGGTATCTATACCGCGGTTGGAGCTCCAGGCCGCTTTGATCGCCTCTCGTCTAGCGCTCACCGTCAAGGACAGTCATCGCAAAAAACCACTTCACACTTTCTTTTGGACCGATTCGATGACTGTCCTCCAATGGTTGCGCAGCGACGCGCGCACATTTAAACCTTTTGTTGCCCATCGGTTAGGCGAAATTTTGGAAAATTCTTGCGTGAAGGATTGGCGATGGGTACCAACAGGTTTAAATGTGGCTGATGACGCAACTAGGGTGCGTCCCATAAACTTGGACCTCGCACATAGGTGGTTTTGTGGTCCACAGTTTCTTAAAAGTTCTTCGGATGGTTGGCCTTTGGAACCGGTTGCCATTTTGCCAACATCCGACGAACTTAAGTTACGACCTCGCGAGGTAGTAGGCGTTACTTCTGCATCCATACCGCTGCCTACACCAGTCACTGCTGATTTTAATTACTTTAGTGACTGGACGCGATTGTTACGTTGCACAGCCCGGGTTCATCAAGCTGTGGCAATGTTTAAAAATAGTTTGGCTTCAAATCAAAATTTAAGCTCACCTGGCGGAGTTTCTCTTATCCACCACCCTACAACATCTACCACTCTAGTCACGTTGAATGCCCACTTTGTTAAAGTTGCCGAGAAACACATTCTGCAGAGATCACAACTGGAGAGTTTCCCTGAAGAGTTTCACGGCATCCTCAACTCAAGGGCACTTCCGCCAAGCAGTCGTCTTAGCAAGTTATCACCAATAGTTGGAGACGATCAGCTGTTACATTTGGCAGGACGGATTAAGGCCGCATGCGACATTGATACCGAGACGCGTTTTCCTATTCTCCTCGACGGTGGTCACAAAGTTGTGCGATTGTTGGTGCAGTATTATCACAGACGAGCCGGCCACGCAAATCATGAATATGTGGTAAACGAATTGCGACAAAGATACTGGCTGGTGAAGCTCAGAGAGACCGTGAGAACCGTTGCAAAGCAGTGCTTGTTATGCAGACTCCGAAAGACTCAGCCAATGAACCCAGTCATGGGCGACCTCCCACGCCAAAGGCTAGCTCACCATCTGCGGCCCTTTACTTTCTCGGGAATCGACTACTTCGGCCCTATCAACATCACCATCGGACGCCGTCGGGAGAAGCGCTACGTGGCTCTTCTTACATGCCTCACCACAAGGGCACTTCATCTTGAAGTGGTGCACAGTTTGTCTGCAGACTCAGCTATAATGGCCCTAAGAAGATTCGTCGCCAGACGAGGGACGCCGAACACCATCTTCTCGGACAACGGCACTGCTTTCGTTGGAGCAAATAGGATACTGAGGGAGTTCTACGCAACGGGAGTGCAGGAGTTTGTGGCCACCGAGGGGATCAAGTGGGTTTTCATTCCACCTGCAGCCCCTCACTTTGGAGGTTGTTGGGAGAGGTTAGTCAGGACCGTCAAGACGGCTATGCAAGTGACACTGAAGGAACGAGCGCCGAAAGAGGAGACTCTGCTCACATTACTCGCAGAGGCTGAGGCCATAGTCAATTCTCGCCCCCTGACGCACGTGTCAACGGATCCCGATGACCCTACCACTCTCACGCCATTCCATTTCCTCATCGGCACATCGTCGAACCAGATCCTGCCCGACGTGCTGAATGACGACGACTTGATGAGGCGGGCGGAATGGAAAAAGGCCCTCAGACTAGCAGACCACTTCTGGAATCGTTGGGTGCGCGAAATTTTACCAACTATGCAGCCTCGAGGTCGGACTGCTGGGAGCCGTGGCGAGGACCTCAAAGTTGGGGATGTCGTGTTTATAGTAGACGAGTCATTGCCACGAGGAACCTGGCCACGAGGGCGCGTCAAGAACATGTTCCCTGGCAGGGACGGAGTGACTAGGGTGGTCGATATTGATACGCCAGGAGGTACCCTCCGCCGACCCCTCCGCAAATTGGTTAGGGTCGACACTTGAGCAGCTTTTTGTGCAGTTCTGCACGGAGGGGAGGATGTTGCGGACCTCCTTGCAACCATAGTTTTAAGTTCCTTTTTGGTTTTCAATAAATGTTCAAAATTATAGTGTTTCTTGTCAGAGTGTTATTGTCAACGTCTCAGGGTTTTTCCGTGCATGTTCTTGTAGTTAGCAGTTTGTATTTTTTACCATTTTTCATTGAATATACTTTATTATTATTTTAACAGTCCACTTCTCATTTATTCACCTTTCGTTCGTTTCACTGGGGTTATCAAAATATGGTGGTAAATCTGACATTCCTTTTTTATTTGGTATCACAGTGGTCTTAAGATTCTGCCACAGTCTCTTTGGATTATTAATGTTATTGTTGATGTGATTTTTAAAATAACACTCTTTTTCCTTATCTATAGCAGCAATCACTAGTTGTTTCAAACTTTTGTAACACTCCTTTAGAACTCCTGTATTATGTTTCTTAAACCTCTTATAGTAGTTGTCTCGAATATGAATCATTTCCTTAATAGTATCTGTAATCCATGGATAAGGAGGATGTTTGAATTTTTTTGTTTTCATTGGGGCATGCAAGTCAAACAATGAAGTGACACAAAAAGAGAAAGCCTGAACCAAGGAATCAAGATTGTGGATTTTACTTAAATGGTCCCAGTCAATAGCATCTAGGTCTCTATTAAAATGTTCCCATAGAATGCTTTTTAGGGGTCTATACTTAATGAAACGGGGCAGTACTTTCTCCTTTCTTATTTTAAAATCAGTTGCTATCATTGCATGCCCTCCTAGGTCAGGCGAGTGCTTGACTTCCACATGGAGGTACTGGATGTCAGTGCAAACAACGTCTATGAGACTGCTACTATGTTCAGTGAAATGGGTAGGCTCATTAACAATCTGATTTAGATTGACACTATACAGAAATTGCTCAAACATTTTGTATTTGCTACTGCCACAGTCAAGAAGGTTAATGTTAAAGTCACCGACTATGATCAGCCCGTCCACTTTTCCAAAAGAAGTAAGAGATTTTGTGAGGGCGTCTAGAAACAAATCAACATCCTGCCATGGTGGTCTATATGCAGTGCCTATCATTATGGTTTGGTTTTGGAGGCGCACTTTAAGCCACATCTGCTCAACAACTGATGTGGATGGATGTTGACACTTGCGAGCGTTTATGTTTTTACGCACATAGAAACCTACACCCCCTCCGCGTCCCCCACGAACATGACTCGGCCTTGGTAAGTGTAGTAAACGATATCCCCTGACCTTTGGGGCGCTGTCGTCCTGTCCTGACCTCAACCAAGTTTCATTTATGGCTATTATGTCTGGTGACAGCTCTTCCATTGCTACAATAAATTCCTCATGCTTTGTGCAAAGAGAACCAGCATTGAAAAGACCAACTTTCAACCTTCTTGAGCTATCGCCTATTACTATTATAATTTTGTCTTTCAATAATAAGAATTAACAAACCTTCAGAATGGTCATAATTCACAGCTTCTACTCCTACAACAATAAAAGTATTAGAATATACATAAACAAATAATTTGATTATTTTTATATAATAGTATTTCCCCATTAAATTAAAAACTGATTCTATAATGATAATACTTAAACATATAGGTAAGTAAAATAAGGTGAAAATGTAAGAAAATACATAATTTTTTAATAGATAATTTATATAAGTAAATAATATGTTGTAGATCACAGCGAAACTAGGCCCAGAGACGTACCAACTATAATAATTTTGCAAGTCATCACTAAGAGATGCCCTCGCACAAGGACTATATATTTTGGAGAACACCAAACAGAACACAAAAAATATGGCGATGTGGACATGGACAATCACATTAAAAGGTAAGATTATGTCTCCCAGTGCATGAAAAAATACAAAAAGAAATACAAAAAGAAAAAAATAACTAATTACAACTATAGAGAACCAATAAGTTAATGTTCGTTCAATGTTCAACAGGTCCTTGTTGGTCAAGCGTCCCCAATCCGAAGATCCGCACAATGTCGTCCACAACCCGAAAGTGGACAACGGGCTTGCCGTCCCCCTGCCGGGCAAATATGCGGCCCCGCCTCGTCCACGAGTACCGCCACTGCAGCCGACGACACTCCTCGCGGACGCGGTGAAAAAGCTGCCGGTTATGGCGAGTGAGGCGCTCGTTGACGTAGACGCGCGGCCCCGGGGCGGCGGCCAGCCCGGCGCGGCGCACGCGCGCGGCCTGCAGCAGGTCGTCGCGCAGGCGCCGGCTCGCCAGCCGCACCACGACGCGGCGCGGCCGGCCCGACGCCTCCTCCGGCCGCACGCCCACGCGCTCCGCGAACACCACGTCGCGCTCCTCCAGCGGCACACCCAGCCGCCCCGCCAGCACCATCACCGAGTGCACCACGTTTTCCCCTTTCTCCTCCGGGAGATGGCCGACCTCCAGGTCGGACAGGAGCGCGTCTTGGTCGCGCTCGTTCAGCTCCTGCCTGAGGGTGAAGACGGACCGCTCGAGCTCGGCCACTTTGGCCGCATCTCCCCCCGATGGTACGCGCTCGAGGGCCTCGAGTCGCTGTTCGACACTGTCGAGTCGCACGGTGAACGCAGCGAAAGACTCGCGCAGGAGCACCATCTCCCTTCGGAACTCGCGCATCTCGCCAATGCACTCGGCAAACTCGCGACGGAACTCCGAGATGCCCGCCACGCCCACAGATCCCGCCGAAGCAGCGGCCACCGAAGCGTCGCCGTCCACGGCCGGCGCCGGCCCCGCACAGGCGGCGCGGGGCGGCGCGGGCGGAGACGACACCGGCGGGGGCGCAGCGCAGTCGCCGTCCTCACCGATGCCCTTCACCGGCGTCTGGCTGTTGTCACCCCGGCGCACATGCCTCTTACAGTTGGGGCATACCCAGTCTTTACTAATTTGGGTCTTATCTGCAATGGCCAGACAAGCTCGGTGGTATTTGGTTGGGCAGGCGCTGCAGGCTGCCGCTCCCGCCGGCGACAGAAACTTTCCACAAGCGCCACAATTCACCATAGTTATTGCACTTGATTCTTATGTACTTACACGTATTAGGCACTAATTACAACCACTTTATATTTATAATTAAGATTTTAGTTTATTGTACAGATTTATTTAATAGTCCTAATTATAGGGTAGTTTTGTTTTAATTTTACTAATTAAAAACGAAACCTATGTTTTTTATTTATTCCTGTGATTATATTGTCCACAAACACTAGCACAGATTACACACTATGTATTTATATTTTTAAACACTAAATGCACATAAAACAACGTCAATTAAAATAAAAATAAACAATGTTTCCACTACTCAATGTTGATAGTTTGACGTTCCGTACGTCACTCCTCCTAAAAACCTCCTGTTAAATATTGAATAAAAAGATCTGCAAATAGTTTCATTAGGAATGAAAATTTTTGAAGTTGATTGCGATAGAGTGATGGGTTCCCGATTCGAGCAACTTAGACTACATTTTAGGAGGAGTTTGAGATTTTTCCCTTGTAACCAATAATTTATCTTAGTGCTTGTAACCGATTTTAATTAAATTCCTTTGAAGTTTGTACACAAAATCTTGTTGTGGTTGCTCAGCAATGTGAAATGACTAAAAATAGAACTACTACTGCCATGTGAAAATGTTGTTTGATTGTCAATTTATATCGATTGCCGTTTAATATAATTCCTTAGTCGAATTACAGTGCTTTTACACTTCTTTTTTGTTGAAATATTTACCTTAATCAGGCTAATTTTTTTGATAATAGTTGTTTACTCCTTATTTTAAATCGACGGGTAAAATTGACATTCGTTTGACCTAATAGTAACAAAAATTGTGTTAGCACTGTACTTATTATTATGGCGTTTTGATAAGGTGGTGGCTAGAGAGGTGGACTTAAAACAATCTACTACCAACCAAACCGAACACAAATTTGTACTCTATACTCTTGATCAAAAATGACAAAGTTTTATCTTCTTCAATTTAGCAAAAGATTGTAAACAATATAAAATTTGGTTAAAAATTTGGTCTATTACTAACCGACAAAACACTCTGTCCGTCTGTTGGAAGGACCAACTAGTTGTCAGTTAAGAAAAAATAATTTCAACTAACCAACTAGGTTGTCAGTTAAGAAAAAAATAATATCAACTAACCAACTAGGTTGTCAGATAGAAAAAGAAATCTCAACCAACCAACCAGATTGTCGGTTAGGAAAAATAAATCTCAACCAACCACCTTGGTTGTTGGTTAAGAAAAGGTTAGCAATCGACCAAAAATTTGGTTGTATACAAAAATTTGTAACAATTTAGTAAAAATATCTTTAGGCGACCAGTAACTTCAAATTACTGAAACGTCTCATTATTCACGTTCTATTTCCTATCCATATTTTAACTTCAACGACATTTACATATACTTACTACAATAATATTGGAACCTTTTCGTCGGCAATCAAGCGGAAGATTAATTTTCCATTCTATGGATTACGCGGCACTTCGTACAATAAATATGCGAACAACAAAGTGTAATTGTTATTCTCATAAGATTTGCTTAGCTTAATCGCAGATTTAGGAGTCGTATTTAATATGCCGATGCGCCCAGCTTCCCGCAAGTGCGGTTATGCAGAAGCATTTGATGCGAAACTAAGCCAACATGACGGCATAGGACGAACCATCTCATAAGAGAAATTGCCAGTTCCGACCTCGTCTGAACTGAAACAGTTTATATTATGCTGGTGAAATATTAATTTACAAATTGTTGTTTGACAAACGAAATAGACTTGCTTTGGGGTATAGATATTATATACAGTTTATAATAACTTATTCAGTTCCAACGAAAAGTGCCGTTTCAGTTTAATCGCTTTACGTAAAAGTGCAATTTACGAAGCATACTTTTACAAGTCTCACATATTATACCACATTGGTCAATCCGAATAAGTGTTAGGTCAATCCGGATTAACCCTGGATTAACATATTCTATTAATTTATTATTACATATTACTTTTATTATGAGAATGCTCAAAATGGTTTTGTGAATCAGACCGAGGTTAATTCAAAAATGATCTTTGTAAAAGTATTGAACATCATATTAAATGAATTTATAGATAATAATTATAGACATTTGTATATTGATAATGACTTTACCTAATAAAGGAATAAAAATATCTTTTAGGAAATAGTATATTAATTAACGAGGGCGGTAACACAAATAATTTCTCAGATCGCAGGTATTTGATTAAGCGATTAAAACGCGATCTGAGGCTTTCTTTTCTTACCGCAGAGGTATGTGCAAAAATTTTTGTGACCCCCTGACCAGAACGTGGGATAATAGTACATTGTTCAGGGGCCACAATACTCCCGAGTTGGGAATTGAACTTTCTCCCAAGTGCTACATAGTGCTTTATACTACACCTGTGAGGAGCATTCAGAAACTTGTTTAATTGAAATAAGCAGTTTTATAGAATTATAAAGAGGTTATTACATTTGTATAGGAGCAATACAAAAATTGAAGGCGCCGCATTGTTGGAGCAAGTTATGATTATGACTAAAGATTATGTTACAAATTCTACAGGTATTTACTACTACTTAACTTAAATGATACAGTTTTGTTAAGAAGATTTATATTTGTATTCGATATTTGGGACAATAGAGGAAAAGAAGGCGGTGGCGCACTCGTGCTAGGTTGTTCTTACATTTCTGTTTTTCACGGTGGGTGTGAATGAACCGCGTTGGAAATGGATTTTCATACAACTTTTCCTCCCGCTAAAACACGGTAGAAATGATTTTCACACAACTTTTCCTCCCGCATAATTAGGTCGAAGAACTTATCAACTTCGATTTTAGGAAATAAAAGTTATAGAATAGTATAGTATAAAAATATTTAGACATATAAACAAAGTTCTTTGAAATTTAAAAAAAATATAGTTTATAAATTACTAGCGACCCGCTCCGGCTTGGCATGGATAGTACTCAGAGTACTTGCTTTGACCTCAACACTTTAAATTATACATATTAACCTTCCTCTTGAATCACTCTATCTATTGATAATAACCATATTCGAATCTGTTGCGTAGTTTAAAAGCTCTAAGCGTACATACAGAAAGAGCGGCTTTGTTTTATATAAAAAACCTAAATTAACTCTACTAACGACTTAATATCCGTAAAAAGCTCAACAATTAGATAAAAATGCTATTTAAATGAATATATATTGATAAAATGCTATTGTTCAGCTTAAATTGACTTAAAAATAAAAAGAGTCCTGCATTTACATTTATATAAAGTGATCCTCAAAATTGTAACTTATTTGCACTTAAATTCCATCGATGACACAGAATGATGTGTATTTATTCATTAGTAAATACCGTAAGAAAGAATAATATGTGGCATGTTTTTTTAGGACGTGACGTTCTGGGGCACTATGTAAGTGGTTAAATTTTCACAGTATGTTCAAAAACTGGGGAAAGGGAAGCTTTCAGTTTGAATTGTGTACTGTAAAAACAAGATTTATTTGATGAATATCCATGTTAGGAATTTCTGAATGGAAAATTAGTTTACCCAAGTAATGTGTTCTCTAGTAAAGGGTTTTAACCACATACATTGAATCTGTGGTTTTAACATTATAATATTTCTTTTTAAAAATTATTAACAAAGTGTTAAGGTTCATAAATGGATAAATTTGTGTTAGCACCCCATTTTAAGCATCGAGGTCACGTTACATAAGAATTATAATACCAATATATAATTTTATTTAATACATCAAACGGTCTTATAAACAAATAATTGCCAAGTACCCACACAGCATTTCAGCCGACAGACTGACTGTTGGACAAAAATTTTCCTCCTAAATAGCTTTTGCACGCAACTTCGTCAAAGTTTCATAGATTTTCAAACTTTATCGCCCATTTCCCCCCTTTAGGGGTTGAATTCTGAAAAATCTTGAAAACACGTGTTTACTCATTTATCGACAGGAGTAGGTAACGTATTTTTCAATAATATAATTTTTATTTTTTCACATTTTACGCTACCTTTTTTTCCTTTACTCTCTTTCCTGCATTCCATCGCGGCACTATCTACAACATCTGGATTCTGGGAAAGGATGGTAAGGACACTGAAAGGAATTTTGGCGACGTGTATTAGGTAAAGCTTGTTTACATTTTTGTGAATTGGAAACTGTCATATGTGAAGCTGAAGCGGTTATCAATTCAAGGCCTTTAACTTACATAGTTGATAGTACGGAGAACTTGGTTCCATTGTCACCGTCAATGTTTTTAAACGTTAGTGGTTATGAACACAATATTGGTTTTATGGATCATGTCGATGGTCATGTGTTAACATCTCGATGGCGTTATTTAAATAAGCTCAGTTTAGACTTAAAGCAACGTTTTAGGAGCGAGTACTTATCGCTGCTAGTCGAGTGTAAGAAGGGTAAACCGAACGAGCTTTTTAAAGTCGGAGATGTGGTTCGTATTGGTTCGGAAGACATTAAACGTATTAACTGGCCATTAGGTATCATCTTAGAGATTTACCAGGGAGTTGATGGCGCATCGAGAGTGGCCAAAATTAAAACTGTGAGTGGGGAGCGTGTAAGAGCCTTGCAGCGACTGTACCGCCTAGAAGTTTCTTGTGCAGATAAATTAGTTAAAGCCACACACACCAATCCCATCCCTTCTACTTCAGAGACGCCACCAGTTGTTGTCACACGCAGTGGCCGTTGCGTTAAAGTACCGAACAGGTTGATGTATTAATTTGTTTAATTTTATGTTCCTTTTCTTTGCCGGGGGAGGATGTTGGGGATAGTTGGACCTCCTTCAGAGGTATAATTTATGTTTGTCAGTTGAGTTATAAAAAAAAAGAAAAGATTTGTTTGTGATTAATTAATTGTTTTTTTGATTGTCATGGTAACGTATTTTTCAATAATATAATTTTTATTTTTTCACATTTTACGCTACCTTTTTTTTCCTTTACTCTCTTTCCTGCACTCCATCGCGGCACTATTTACAACAGTCGCCATAGAGCTTTCTCACTAATACGGCAGTTTCATACATTATATTACTTTCGTTAAATGTTCGACGCAAACTCACTTGGTCACTTGTGCTAAACGTGTTATCGAGTCCGCCTGCTTTCGTTGTTTGTCCGAAGAGAGGCGGGTGCGGCTCACTTCCATGTTTCGATTGTTTGCTGGAGGATGATATTTGATCCCTTATTTTATACCCTAATTCTAGAAATCTTAAAACACGTCTTTCTTTTTATAAATTTTACTTAAAAAATGACGGATTTCCATACAAACTTTCATTCACCTATTTTGTACCCTTTAAGGGTAGAATTTCAAGAAATCCCAAAATACGCCATACTTAATTTTTAACCGAAAAGCCACATACCAATTTTTATAGATTTTATTACTATAAAAATGCCGGTTTTTCATACAAATTTTCATCTTCTGTTTAACTGGTTTTACTCCCTCAGAGGTTGAATTTTGAATAAAACATACATAAAATGGTTTTTGGTAGTAACAGTATTAATAAAAAAATTATGATCACTAACTGTTGTGAGCTCCGTTGGTAGTAATAAAAATGTATGAATAAAAAAGTATGAAAAATAAAATTATGACGAGTGATTATTAAGAACACAAATCGGTAGTAAGACAAAGAATAGGATTTAGAATATTATGTGAGCCAATATGGACCCACATCTATGTCATGTTAGTGGAATTTTCTAATACAATTTAGGTGTTAGGTATAATAGTGATTAAACGATGGAAATAAACCGTAATGAAGTTGTTAATACCTCAGCTGACGGCTTATTGAAACACTGCAGAGAATTATAGCTAAGAATAGCAGATGTACTAAGGATTCTCTTTAATTTTCATTGCTCTCTCAATAGCTTAAACCGTAAGCCGTCATGATGAAGTAGGTATTGATCGTTGTCTGTTCTCTGTAACTCACGCTTTGGCATCCAAAGGAGCAATATATCTTGTTTCCTATTGATATAGTGGATCTGTGCTACCATTAGTTTATCCTGTCAGGAACTATTCTGGCGACACAGAAATGAATACCTAAATTGAGTTTGAATCCTCTACATTCATCGCACTGTTTATAGTAACGTGTTCCTGATGATATACTGCTACTTTGGCTCGGTATAAAGGAGTTTAAATTGAGCGTTTTTAATTAATTCTCATGCAAACTAAATGCTTCAAAACAAATCTATATACTTATAAAATTCAAAGTCCTGACTGAGATATCAACGCACACCCCAAACCGCTGAAATTTTGCACATAGATACATTATACGGTGTAGGCATCCACTAAGAAAGGATTTTTGGAAATTCCACCCCATTAGGGGTAAATTTCCAAAAATCCTAAAATATCCTTGTGGACGAAGTCGCGGGCGGAAGCTAGTTACTTAATATTTACTCTTTACTAATAATCTTAACCGCGTTCGTTATCTAGTGGCTTTCGTTTATCAATTCACTAAAGGTTTGTTGCCTTTTTGGGTATTATGGGTATTACCAGGAGACCAATGTTGGTCTGAGGGTATTATCCTCTTTATGGAGGCGACAGGCTGACAACCTTTTTCTTATACAACCAGATGACAAACCGGCTGACGGCCTACCTAGTGGTAAGTTGATACCTATAAACACCTGCAATAACAAGGAAAAAAATCACTTGGTATTGCAGGTGCGTTGTCATTCTAACGCCTAAGATGAAATTTCTTCCATGCCCAGTAATTAAACTGGCTACCTTTCCCTTCAATCCGAAACACAGCAAACTGTTTCACAGCTGAAATAGGAAAGACGGTAGCAGCTATCAGATGACCCTACATACAGGTCTACCACCTAATCACTATTAAGAAGTTCTGAATGACCCATACTGCCGGATGTGGCTTTATGTGTAACGGAATGTTACCTAACCAGGAGAGCAAATTCACCGCGAATTTCTACGCGCGAACACAAAACGCGCGTTGGCGAAAGTATTGGGACTCAATACATTGCGTCCATAAGGTCCGCGCGAGTTTCTATGTGTTCGTGCGTAAAGATTTGCGGCGAATTCGCCCTTCTGGACAAGGTACAGGGTACTGCTTGACTCCTTTTGGAACGTAATTGTATATATGTACTTTCTTTGTAAGATCTGTTTCAAAAATCTTAATACGTATAAATTACGTGTCACGTTGTTTGTCCGCGATTGACTCCTAAACTACTTAACCGATTTTAATCAAATTTGTACACCGTGTGCAGTTTGATCCAACTTGAGAGATAGGATAGTTTTTATCTTGATAAGTAGTCATATTTTTTTTACTGCAGATACATCGTTATAGATCAGTAGTATGAAATTACCACAGCAACCGTGGCCGGGACAGCTAGTTAGTAAGTGTATAATATGTATTTTTCAATAATACATGTAATTAGGAAAACGTTGCATTTATTTAGTGTTGCCATTGTGTGTGTGTGAATAAATAAATGTTTTTCATTAAAATATTCCATTGTATACGAGCTGCCCATTATAATTAAAACTCTAAGGTTAGAATATTTAAGTAGCCAGTACCTTTACATTAGTTCTCGAAGCTAATGGGATGTAAAGTTTTGATTTATTACTCTCTGCGTAAGAATAAGTAATGCGATTTTAAGTAGAATGATCAGAAATTTAAATAATTACTAGGTGACATCGCTAGGTGATAAAATCCTTCGCTGGCGTTAAAACAATTGGAATATTATGGTTCCCTTATCAGGAGATCAGCTATGATATGAGGAGATAGCTTATAGATTCTTACAAGACCCATAAAGTAATCCCATGCCCTTTGGCGGTTAGGAGTTTAATTAACCGTTAGGCCACCGTTGATCGGTGCTTTGTGCGATGCGTGATCCCGCATCACGCATCTGGTTTCTCTAAATATATAAAAGAAGAAACTGACTGACTGACTAACATATCAACTCATAGCCCAAACCGCTGGGTTTAGAGATTCTAAATTTGCTACGTAGGTTCCTTATGGGGTCTAGGGTTGCACTAAGAAAGGATTTTTCAAAATTCACCTCCTAAGGTGGTGAATCAGGAGCCAAAGATTGTATGGGGAAAAAAGATTAGTTAATCGAGGTTTTCTGTAAAGTAGATATACTGCGTTCGGCAAATTCGATTACATACACCAAACCATAAATGAGGAGGTCGATGTCGCTGCGATCGCGCGTTCTTAGAAATAATTACGAAAGTTAAGCAACCAAGTGCGCGGTCGGTACTCGGATGGGTGACCGACAATTTTTCAAATGGATTTTCCTCCGTGCTTCGGAAGGCTCGTTAAGCTGTCGAAAGATAGCACTCGTTCCCAAGGAGGATTGGTGTCAGGCACAAGGCCGTAAAAATATAATACCAAATCCTTAAGAGGTATTGTCGATATCAAGGCATGCTGCACCGACCTCAAATAAATTGGGAGCACGGTAGGAAAATTATGTCATAAATGTACCAAATAATAATTAATATTGACATCTCTTTTGGTTTTGGTAATTTAACTCATATTTTCTTAAATTTACACGAAGAAGCGCACATCATCAGCTCATATAATGTCCCCACCGAGGGGGCCCGAGCCTATCCCACAATAGGGGCGTTTAGGCCTTAGTCAACCACGCTGGCCAAGTGCAGGTTAGTCGACTTCACACACAACCTAAGAATTTCTTCATCACTTCAGAAGCACACAATTTGTTGTTAATCATACCCACTTAGATTTACTACAGAACAAAACCAATTAATCTTAAGGTACCCAGCCTAAAACTGTCTCTTGGGTCTGTTCATAATTCATTTATTTTAATTAACGGAATAACTGTTGTTAATATTTCTATTTTGCATGCGAACTGTAGTAACGAGCTAACGAGGGAGTTCACGCCATAAGCTGGCTCACTGTGCCGTCATTTGCGGTCCCACACCAACTTTCGCCTCAAATGTTTCTATGCACGCAATCTGCGAAACTTAACCATTGTTCACATAATGACAGAATCAACTTTTCTGAAGCAATAATAAGGATAATAATCGCGTTGATAATATTTATGTTCTGACCACTTTGATTGCAGTTTTAGGTTTACCTGTTTGTTAATTGTATTCGAATATAAGTAGTTAACATGATATTGGGTTATATTAATTTCTTTGATTCTCCTGATTAAATTTTCATGTAAACTAGCGATATTCTTTCGATTCAATTTTGAAAGCATTCATTAAAACGATAACTCGATAATTCAGCTGATTAGAAACAGGGAAGAAATTAATATTTTACTACTGATGAATTTCTTAACTTATTATTTTTAAGAGCAAATCAACTATGGACAAAAATACCCTTACACATATCAATTGAGCTTCTGACATGAAGTTGTTCAAAAGCTTGTGAGTCACATCTCCAGGGAAACAACTTCCCGATTTATCTAAAGGAGACAGCTTTACTATTTGCAAAAAAACTTTATCTTAGTGACACCATCAGAATAGATTAGGTAGGGTTGGTGTTTTTATTAGTTATTTTCTTTATGTACCAAATTTTTTTTCAGATCTTTTTTCTTCATAACATTCAATGAAACCTAAGTTTATATTTGACGAGTGGCTAAAAATCATATCGAATATTCAGTTCAGTAATAATTCAGTGAAAAGGACCTAAAGTCGCTTCTGGCACTCGTTGGCCGCTGCCGCGGCACGCTCGCTTCGCTCGCTCGGCTCGTGCGCTGTGTTCATGTCAACCTAACTTGCTCGTCGCTTCGCTCCTCGCTAACCTATTGTTCTTTTATAATAATAATTTTCCATACTAAATGATTATGAGTTTCAATTATTAGCATAGAAAAGTATATGAAAACAAATATTAGTAAAAACTAAGTGTATGATTAATGATATTATGAATTTCACCCCATAGATGTCGCAGGCGGATCTAACACGCCGTATTACAAAACGGCGCGGTGGATTGTAGTGTGTGAGAATTGTTAACCAAAAAAACCGTTTGCTGAGAAATCCGTAGAAGATTCTATCAATTACTAATATCTAAAAACTAGTCTGTATAATCAAAGAGAGATCGCTTATTATTAGTAGGTTAGCAGGGCCCGCTCTAGGGGGGAACAAGCCGGATATTTGTCAAGAGCGGCAAAAACGTAGGGCGGCTCAGAGCGGGGAAATGGCTAGATCAGGTCCTGTAGGTTAGGGTCATTTTTTATGACCAAGCGGAGTGGAATTATTGTCACTCATCCATAACACTTATACACTACAATCCGCCGCGCTGTTTTGTAATACCGCGTGTTATACGATCCACCTGCGACATTTTATTTTATTTAATTTGGAAAGCTAAAAGCCTTATTCACAATATAAATACATATTATAATTTCTATACGCTAATTACAAGCTTCCATATATAGACATAGATATATTTAACTTCAGGTAAAACGGACTTCAGTCAGTTACTTTAGAGCGATAATTTCATTATTTTTTCTTGTTAAGCTAAAATTATTGACCTCAATTAAGTGCCATACAGACTTATGCAGCGAATAATAGATAATTAAACTATGCTCTTGGACAAATGATTGCGTTCGCCACACAAAATGTAGGCATAAAAACTTACTTCTACTATTCGGCAAAACTGTTCCTGTTCGTAGTATATGCATAAAATTATAGTTCTAAATTTATTGGGCCAGTGCTTTTATAAATCCTCTATAAATAACAGTTGACTTTTAGATCTTTATTTTATTACCATAACGCGTGACACTAAAATTCAACGCCAAAATGGACTATCTTTTTAAAAAATAAAAGAGCTTAATAGATTTTAGATCACTTTAACTGACTTAAAATACTTCTGGAGAATGCTTACATAGTTGTTTGGTACAATTGTGTAAAGTTAGTGTCTACAAAAATTTATATAAAATGTATTTACAATTTAATGGCGAGTTTATTATACTTCGTCACTAGATGATGACGATAACCGTGAGTACCATAATATTCCAGCGCGAACAAAAAAATTGCCAATTTTTTTTTGTCAAAACATAAAAAAATAGAAATATATGCTAACATGCGTGTTCCTTTTATAACACTGAGTGCTTCAAAAGAGGCATGCCTGAAAAAGCTCCTTGCATGATGGCAAGGCAAGCGTAACTTACAATAAGTCGATAGCTCCGCGGTCGGTGCCTTTTTCGTAAATCACAAAAGCTAAGCTACCAAGTGCATGGTCGGTACTCGGATGGGTGACCGAAAAATTTTCCTCCGTGCTTCGGAAGGCATGTTAAGCTGCTGGTCCCGGGTGCTGCCGAAAGATAGCAGTCGTTGGGTTGGTGTCAGGCAAGCAGTACACAACAAATACAAGGGAAAAAAGACTTTATGGTCTAACGGAAAACACACCAAGATCAACTAAGAAGATACGAACAAGAAAACCACTAGCTAGATCAAAAACTTATGTCCGATTCAAACACAGTTTGGACATATTCTGCCGATCTTGTTAGGTATAGTCACCTCTATAAATTTATACAATTTATAGACGTCGCATTTTGAATAAATTTAAATCGTTTTTGAAAGCAATACGTTTAATTTGATTGTATGTTAACATTTGTTTTTATTTGCCGTGGAGTCGAATGATTGAAATGACTACTCTATACTTCATTTATTTATCTACATTTACATTAAATTACAGAGCTATAAATTATAAAGAGGAATTGTTGGTGGCGTAATGCGTAAGGGCCTTGTCTCCCACCCGGGAGGCACCGGTTCGAACCCCACTACACACCAATGCGTTTTCAATTTTTAAATTCGTATGTACGTTTAATCGACGCTTTTACGGTGAAGAACATCTTGAAGAAACCTGCACACACCTATGAGAGAATTCTTAGTTTGTGTGTGAAGTCGACCAACCCGCACTTGGCCAGCGTTGGTCTAATGTGGGGTAGGCTCGAGCCCCTCGGTGGGCGCATTGATGATGAGAGCTTTAAGTTGGGCGCATTGATGAAGATAACATTTCGTAGTAAGGGCCATAGAGTACTAACTCCAAAAAAAGTTACAGATTGCTAGCTTGTCGAATACACAATAGGGGCACCAAACCCAAAATGTATCAATCCTTCAGTAAACAACGCCCAAGATAGATACATTCAACTGGCAAAACCACGATAATTTTGCCAGAAGGCGGCCCCGTTCGTTTGTGTCCGTGCACGTCGAATGAGCTACATTGAACGCTAACTTTCTGAAGCCATTTTTTGTTATGAAATACTAAAAAAATTATGATGTTTCTTTGGACAATAATTAAGAAATAATCTTTAGAATATGTTTTCATATATTTCCATAAAAATATTATGACTTTGACCTTCAATAAAATCGTAACTATCAATTTCCCAGGTATAGTCTAAAGGAACAAAAAATTATAATGGTGAGCAGAATATATGGTTCTCGTTTGCTGTTCATGTCTTTTACATCCTGTATAGATGTAATTTCACATGTAGAGCAAATGTTAGCATCGAGCTACCAAATGAGCACATCTAAGCGTTTTCCCATGGGTCAACCGAGATATAGTTGAAAGGATGTCGCTAAAGGCTCGCGGGATCCAAACATCCCAGTGACTAGCGAAATGGCGTTGTGTATTTTCGAATGAATACTTCCACTTCCAATTGCCAACATAACAATTTAACAAATAAAATTGGGAAAATTCACCTGCATATCCGACGCGAAAAATACCTCTAAAATAGTTTTTAACACCATGTATCGCAAAAGCGATTATCGTATTCCCTGTAAAATCAACATTCAATTTATTCTATGTTCACTTGTTATAACTTTGACGAAGAAGCTCTTAACCTCTTTCTTATCTGGAAAATGGTGATAATCCATAAATATGTTACAGAGAAAGTGATGAAAAGCGATAATAAATATCGATAAGTAGTTAATTTATTTACTCATATTTATTTACTTCTGACCTCGAAAGGATACACTAATGTCACGGTCGCCACGATGTTACTTAAATTAAAAAAAGAGATATCACTATTTACAACGACTAATAAAATTACAATAAAAAATAAGAATAAAAAATTACAAAACACTAACACAATATGGAAAAAGTAAAAAAAAAACGTAAACAACTCATAACAACCCATGAAAAACCGTTTTCCTTTCAAAGACCCACGGAATAGTAAATACATGCAGATGCATATATAACATTCGCCACAGATCTTCACAATCTAACAGAGGTTCGTGGCTATTTTTATAACCAAGTGGAGATGTGTTTGAATGGAATCTATTTCAGGTTCGCCGCAAAACGTCAGTTAAACCAAGAATCAACGAGGCATTCAACGAAGTTGGTACATCATTTGACTATATGGCCACAATTCTATCTACAATCGTTATCTTGCGAAGGTAAGGTATTTTAAAGGCTGCAATTTATTATTACGCAAAGCTTTTTCTGTGTATCTACCAATATGAATATATTGTACAGACTTCATAGAAATTATATACCTTCATTATAAAAGTTAAATAAGGGTTTGGCGAAATACTGCCAAAGATTCTTAACTTAAAAACCCTTTGTTAGGTACGTGACAATGAAACAAAACCTGAGTGTAGACTGCTCGTTTATTGGCCGCGCTCTGCGGCGGGAATATGCAATATTAATACTAGCGGGTAGAAATACATAACACTTTTCCCTCCCAAAATTGTAATTACTAAAGTGATTAAATACTAAGTTCTTATGCCATTCTTAACATAAATATTTTAAATTACATTTTTGCAAGTTTCTCTTTACAGCGTAACGCAGCTGCCCTGCTCGATGGACGCGTATTTAAAATGTCAGTGGCGGCAGTCGTGGACGTCAACGCTGACGGCTGGGGCGGGCCACCATCCTCGTTTGCCTCCTCCTCCGCACTATTAAATGACTCATCCCCATCTGAGTCCTGTCGTGTAAGGTTCTGTGATCCATCCACGACTTGGCTCAAGGAATGGCGTGACTTCCTTGGCACTACAATCTGATCAATGTGTCGCTTCTGCATACGACCATCGTTGGTTTTGACAGTATAAGATACTGGTCCGATTCGCTGTTGTACTACACCGTCGGCCCACTTAGTACCAGACGTGTTGTAGTTGCGTATGAGCACAGATTCGTCTTTTTCAGCGACCCTCAATGGAGCGGTGCGCCGTCGCTCCTCGACGAGCTGGCGCTCACGCACGCGCTCCGCGGTGTCAGGCCGCAGAAGGTCCAGGCGGCCTCGTAGGCGCCGGCCCAGCATGGCTACGGCGGGCTCGCGACCCGTTGTACTATGCTCACTGTTTCGATACATAAATAAAAATCGACTCAATGCCGCGTTTACGTCATCTCTCTCTAGTTCTGCCTTCTTCAGAACTCTTTTTATCGTGCGTACTGCGTTTTCTGCCGCTCCGTTGCTCGAGGGGTGATACGGTGGCACTAATGTGTGTTTTATACCGTTCGACTCCAAATACTGAGCGAAAGCTGCCGACGAAAACGGAGGTCCATTGTCACTCACGATGCGCTTTGGGAGACCGAATCGTGAAAAAATACGTCTTAAACAATCGCAAACTACGACGGCCGACGTCGTGTTTACCTTTTCTACCTCAATCCATTTCGAATGGGCGTCAATAATGATAAGGTAGTAGTTATTATTGAACGGGCCGAGAAAGTCTAAATGCAGCCGCGCCCATGGCTCCGCGGGCCACGGCCACGAGTGCAGCGGCGCGGCGGCGGGCGCGGGCCGCAGCTCGCGGCACGGCACGCACTCGCGCGCCACGCGCTCGATGTCGCGGTCGATCCCTTCCCACCAAACGTAATTACGCGCAATTTGTTTCATCTTCACGACACCCGGGTGTCCACCGTGGATTTCCTTCAAAATACTCATCCGAAGAGTACTAGGCACTACAATACGATACCCCCAAATTATACAACCCTGATCCACATGTAAGCCATCTCTTCTATTGTAAAATGTTTTTTCAATATCGTTGTACCTATTATCAGTCGGCCAACCGTAAACAATATACCCGAAGATTTTGTTGAGTAGTGCGTCTTTCGCGGTTTCAGTTTTAATCTCCTTAAAACTGATCGGAAAGTTTTGCTGTGCATAATTAAGATAACTACCTTCATCGCCTATCCTTTCTAGTTGCTTCTTTGTCAATTCTAGAGGGAGACGTGAAAGAACGTCAGCAAAACAATTTTTTTTAGATGTGACGAATTCTATTTTGAAATCATAAGCGGCTAACTTAACTGCGTATCTCTGAAGTCTACTCGCCGCTGTGACAGGTAGTCCCTTGTTTTTACCAAATATGTAACTCAAAGGACGGTGATCACTTCGCAGAGTAAAATGTCTACCGTAAAGGTACTGGTGGTGCTTGGACACCCCGAACACAATAGCCAGTGCCTCTTTGTCTATTTGAGAATAGTTAGTTTCGGCCGCGTTGAGTGTGCGCGAGGCACAGCACACCGGCCGCTCCGAGCCGTCCGTGTAACGCTGAGTTAACACCGCCCCTAAGCCGTACGCGCTACTGTCCACTGACAAAATTAACTCAAGTCCCGGATCATAGTGAGCGAGAACAGGGGAACTGCTAAGAACATTTTTTATTTTTTTAAAAGCTAAGTTACATTCTGCGGTCCATTCCCATTTAACATTCTTTTTTAATAAATCATATAACGGCTTTAAAATATCACTCATATTTACACAAAACTTTGAATAGAAATTGACCAAGCCCATAAAACTTTTCAGCTGGGTTATAGTGTTAGGAGGTGGCGCTGCTACAATGGCCTCAATTTTTTTCGTATCAGTGTGCAAGCCACGCTTGTCTATTTTATAACCTAAATAGGTCACACTCTCATTGAAAAATTTACATTTATTATAATTAATTCTAAGGCCATTTTCTTTGAGTCTTTGTAGCACATTCTTCAAATTTGCTAAATGACTAGCCCTATCACTTCCAGTAACACAAATATCGTCCGCGAATACAGCCGTTGAAGGCAACCCACTTAATGTTTCTTCCATGATTTTTTGGAAATTTTCAGGTATACACTTTATACCGAAAGGGACGCGCTTATAAACAAAAGTTCCGACGTGAGTTGTGATTGCCGTCATCGCTTGTGAATCTTTATGTAGTAAACATTGTTGAAAAGCATTAGATAGGTCTAGCTTTGTGTATTTTTCGCCACCCCCCAACGCAGCAAAGAGGTCCTCGATCCGCGGCAGTGGGTAATGAAAGTCCTTCAATAAGGGATTAATGGTAACCTTGTAGTCACCGCATAATCTTAATTTACCGTTAGCTTTGATCACCGGTACTATAGGAGTCCCGTAGTCTGACCGCTCAACTTTATATATGACGTCATCCCTCTGCAACCGAGCGAGCTCCTCCTCTACGGGCTGTCGTAATGCTAAAGGTAATGGCCGCGCTTTTACGAATACAGGAGATTCATCTTTTAGATGCAACTTAAATTTAGACTTAAATGTACCTAAGCCTTCAGCAAATACCTCAGGAAATTCTTTACGTAAACACATGGCCATCGAGTCCTCTTCTGTTAAATTGTGGCAGTCAACTACACATAACTTTAATTGTTTTATCCACGAGCGACCCATCAACGGGGGTCCTCCATTCTCGATAATAAATAAATTTAATTTAACTTGTTTCCGGCCATAATTTACACAGACTTCAATAAAGCCAAGAGTCTCGATAATGTTGCCCGTGTATGACTTAAGACACAGTAATTTTTCTTTGATAGGAATATATGAAAAATTATTATCATAAAATTTTTTTGAAATAACAGACAGTTTACTACCGGTATCAATCTCGAATTTGCACAACTTATTTTCAACCTTAACCGTAGCATAATAAGGTCCGTCGCCTTCACTAGTGACAACTAAATTATAAAAATTACAACTATCATCATCCGTGTCCGATTCGTTCATAAAAAATTGACTTCGCGACGATTTCTTATCTTTACTACTTTCACCTTTGTTTTTAGAGCACACTGTTTTAATATGGCCTCTTTGCCCGCACACATCACAATTATAATATTTGAAACGACACTTGCCTTCTATATGCCCTGTTTTACCACATCGAGAGCAGGTGCGCTGCGACCGAGCCGCGGCCGCGCCCCCTCCTCGGGAGCCGGCGCCGCCGATCCGATGCAAGCCGTCGTCAAGGGGCTCGCGCGATGCGCGTGCGGCCCCCGCGCCTGCCCCGGCGCCCGGCGCCGCCGCCCCGGCCGGGGCGCACGCCATGGCTGCGTGCCGCTCCGCCGACTCCAGCGCCTGCGCCAGCTCCACGGCGCGCTTGTAGTCTACATTCTTCTCAGCAAAGATCCTAGATCTCATGTCTTCAATGTAAAGTCCCGACACGAATTGGTCCCGTAGATTTTCTTCTAATTTATCGCCGAAATTGCACGTTTTTGCCAAATGTTTCAGTGCTTGCAGGTACTCGCGGATAGTTTCTCCTTGGCGCTGTGTTCGCTGACGAAACACATGTCTTTCAGCTATTTCAGATCGATCCGGTTCGAGATGCGTTTTTATCAAATTTACTAACACAGAAAAGGTTTTCGATTCTGGAGTATTCGGTGAACACAAGTCGCACATCAACTCATAGCACTCCGCGCCTACTACCGTCACTAATGTAGCTACTTCTAGGTCAGCGGCGATTTTATTCAAAGCTATAAACTGTTTAACTCGTCTAATATATGCTTCCCAGTTATTGCTCGCTAGATTATACGGTTCGATATGTCCTATGGGCATGTTGATCGATATTTCACTTTTTGCAAACACGCGTGAATTTTTATTTTACACCTCGTCGCCAGTGTTAGGTACGTGACAATGAAACAAAACCTGAGTGTAGACTGCTCGTTTATTGGCCGCGCTCTGCGGCGGGAATATGCAATATTAATACTAGCGGGTAGAAATACATAACACCCTTTTAGGCAAAAGATTATTCTTGATATCTGGGTATCTCTTGAAGGTCACTAATTACAGCGATACTATCGCGCTGTCTACGCCCATCCTATTTTATAGGCCATAGATCTCTGAAAAACTTACTCACTGAAAGAAACGCAGCACAACTGTCAAAATGTTAAACAACAAATTTCTATGCTTCAAAAAATCTTTTTGGTGTCGCTTTATCGTTTCATCGAATTTTCAAATCACAACGATGCTAAAGAAGTTTCACTTCAGAAAGTAAAAGAGGAGTCACACACACTCATAGTCCTAAAATTAAATTACATACGCTTAACTTTGCCTGCACGGTGCACGGTTTACTTTTACTTGTACTCCGAGCATTAATACGTAGTTCGCCATTTAATACATTATATCTCAATGTAGTTCGCTTTGCTTTTCCAGCAATATCCACTTCCTATGTTCACTTGTCTGCTCTCAATTAAATTCAGGAACTGACGCTGTCGACACTTTACATAGCGCTCGTTACGAGATACACGTCATCATTAAGCCCATGTCTAGCCTTAATGTAGTGACAGCTAAGCGATTATTGATAGCGTAACATGAATATTGTGGTTATGATGGTCATTGATTAATGACAACACTATTGTTGCTAAAGAAAATTTGTCACGTCTACAATCAAAGGTCCATTTGCAATTTGACGAGTCTTCGACATTATACCAGATGCGCTCCTGGGTCATTTAAAGTATTTCAAATTGTTTGATCCCTCTGTAGAATAATAGCGATTCCAGAGCAAGTCCCTCAGTGCTTGAGGGTGTCGTATGAGCTCGTTCCTAGTGTTAAGAGAGGTTTTATACCTGTTTATATTTACTTTTATATTTTCTCTTGTCAACTAGTACTTTGTGTTTTCATATCACTCATTCTTACCTTTTACACGTATGTATATTTTCCATCAAAAGATTTAGTTTTCTCGAAGTTTTACCTTTAATTGCAACAACTAGTCAACCTCAAGAAATGAGATGAAAGCTTTCCTCTGTCTAAAATACGCCAAAATAAATAAAAACACAGCACAAGTTTTCTTTCAATCCTATTTTGTCATCATAAAACATTTCATTATGTGGTAATATTTCTGAATCCATGCACACAAATTGTTAAGTTTCAATGAAATCTCTATTTAAACCCGAATATATTTCAATTTTCTGTATACATTTTGCAGGACACTTAAGTCGAGACTTGGGCCTTTGTAAACTTAAGTACCGATGCCCATTATAATATTTGGTAAATTTGATATGCTGAGTGTGACAAAGTGCTCAATTGTGTAATAATTTGAAAATTATTTATCTGCATAATTGCATTCTTCTAGAGGATAGGAACAATCTGTTTTGTTTTCAAATTAAATTTACGTTGCCTATTGTCATTTCATCTCTTATGACTGCAGGTGACTTTTGATTTTGATAATTTAATAGGCTCTTAACTTTTATCTCAGGTTTTAGAAATTACAGCTTAAGTTTATCTTTTTACCTATTCCGAATGGGAAGAATTGGAATGCAATACCATACGAAGCATTCCTCTAATATGTTCTGGAATATTACAATCGACATTGTTTTCAGTTAAGCCACCTGTGTCGTTTATTGAGGTGGTCAGTTTTTGAACAGAAATTCGAGTGAGATGTTTATTAGCAAACAATAGTTTGGCGACTTGAAATAATAAATAATTTTCTTTAATTTTGTCGTCTGTTACGACCTACACTGAAAAAAATAATGGTTAAACAAGTTACAATCTTGCTTGATTGGAAAAAATTTGATTGGGTTATTCAAGAAAATATCACAAACAAATTATCACGGTGTTTTGTCGCAATAAAGCTGAAATGTTTGAACGTGTATCAAGTCAAATGTGTTGAATTTATTAAGTTTACTTTATTGATGTCGAGACATGGTAAAATTTTATCATCAACTTATTTATATTTGTCAAGTTGCTATATTAATACTACAAATCACTAGTTTATTTTAAAAAGAATATTATTATTTTAAACAATATAGCCTATTGGTTTCAAATAATTTTATTATTGAAAGAATAAAGTTTCATAATTCATTCGATCACTCAACTTTATAACAATGAACGCGCGCTTTTTTGTTTGAAAGATGTACGTTGACAGTTCAAATAACTATCTTCCTTCTTTATATCTTGCACTTTCAATCAAACGTGTTTCAGTTCATTTTGATCTCCGAGCCGTTGGAGTGTGCATCTTCTTGTAAATTCGTGTTTGTGCCTAAAATATTACAAATAATATAAAAGTTAGGTGTTTGCGATTGAATTGAAGTATTCAGTATCACCGTAAGATGGATGAAGTGATGGATTTACTCAAAGCCTGGGGGCTCCCGGAGTTGGGGCCACTTTTCGCAAGTAAGTACCTACCTATATTTTGTTCCTGCTTCCTAATTTCCTATTTTCCACACATGCTCACAAGTCTATTATGCTGTGCAGTGTGAGGATTTGGTGCAATAATTAACCGATTGGTTTCGACTCTCGATACTAATATGTTACGTAGATTACCTAAACATGCGTTCACTCTACACTAGATCCGGTATCTTTAACTTGACACAGCTCAATGGTTTCATCTCTTAAGACAATATCGATTTAGAGAATAGATAGAGTAATTACCCACTTAACTTACTCCATTTTGTATGTTATATTAAGGTTCAATTCTCAAAAGGCATTGAACTTTAATAAAACTAGTAAATGCCAAGTGACACTATTGCTAGTACTCCCCCTTAAAGTAGATACCTGCTCCCCTGTCAGTCTGTGTGTCATAACATAAGGGATGTATCTTTTGTACCGTAAAGTCATTTGTATATTATACAGCACGATTAAATACTCTGCCTGCTATAATAACATAATAAAATTGGAAAATGATTTGTTACAGGTCCTTTCTGAATTATTGAAAAATAATTTCGAGACTTCTGGGTTATTGAGGTATAAAGGAAAAACTTTAGAAAACGAAAATTCTTCGACGAAAAAACGTTTCTGAAACAGTAATGTAGAATGTAAGAAAGTTTTGAATTTGTATTGTTATTTTTTATTATTTTAGTTTGTAATAAAGTTTCAAAATATGAAGAGTTTTATGCTGTAGATTGTTTGTATATTTATAATATGTTGTGTATGTTATAGCCATACTTACTCTTGAAACAGAAAAGCTTTTTTTTAGTATTTACTATGTATTTGAAAATTATAATAATACAGACAGACGTATAAATATCAAACAAATGTCTTTTATTTACAGTCCTCTATACAGTTAAAATAAACATGAGCGAATTATTGTATTTATTAGCCTATATAGTATAGATATATAGATCATTATAACCTAATAAGATCAATCAAGCTACTTGTTTAGACTAAACTCTAATTGATAAAGAAAAATAAGTGACTATATTACAGCCATCAGAAAACTTTATTAAGATTACCTAGTCTAAGTAACATGCACAAAATCCAGTTGATAATATTAATGACATAACTTAATTATGTCGATAATTATTTGTTTCACATTATCATTATAACATAATAAAGTGAATCAAGCTACTCATTTAGACCTTACTTTACATTATATAAATAAATAAGTGACTTTATTATAGTCATCACAAAACTTCATTAAGATTTTAAAGTCTTAGTAAAATTTACAAGGTGCATTTGATAATAATAATGACCAGGCTTGATTATGCCGACAATTACTTATTTGAATCTACATTGTTTCTTGTTCAGTTTTTCAATCAAGATGACTTGATTTCCGCGATCACAAAACTTTGTACGCTCGTATATAAACAAGTTACTTGATACCCATAAATATTTTTTTAATTTATGCTATCAAGTTTTTTTTTCAGTGTAGATAGAGTTTGAATATATCTCTAAAGACAGTTTTACAAGTAGCGTAAAGTAGTAGTAAGCTTTGCATCAACTCTCAAATTATGAAATTGCCAAAAAGGCAACTCGTAAATGCCATATTGGGAATTGCATTGATGTATGAGAAAATGCAATTAAGTAGCCTTACCAACGAACGAGGCGATTAAAAAATCCAATTTTATTAATGGTAGCTATTCTGAACTCGAAGAGTCCACACCCACTAGGGGAAACTAAATTAAATTCGCCATTGTCATAACTAAGGTATGCAGTAATACTTTATCTTATTAACGGCATGTTGAACGTATCTATTGCTGAAGTCAAAATCAAAAAGTTTTTAATAAAAATAGACCTTTCTAAGTACTTTTAAATCGACAAAAACCCTACCATTGTTTTATCTTTCTGTGTGTTTCTGTAGCTCAATCTCTTTTACTTCCCATTCTTGACTATGCTGATGTCTGTTATTTAGATGCAACTGAAGAGCTGCTTAACAAGCTGGAACGCCTACAGAACCTGACGATTCGTTTCATTTTCAGGCTGAAGGAACGGAAGTATAACTATGTCTCAGAATTTCGGATAAATTAAAGTGGCTCCCTATTCGACTTCTCAGAAATGTGCACATCCTCTGTCTATTATACAAAATTCTTCACAGCCTACAACATCCGTATTATTTGCGTTCCCGTTTCTCTTTCCTGCCTTCCGACTCCGGTCCTAAGCGTTCCTGTTTTACTAAAACCCTTGTCCGACCTCCAACCAAGACAAAATTTTTTGGTAAGTCTTTTACTGTACAGGCTATACAACTATGGAATAAATTACCCACAGAAATTCGGGAAAGTGTTTCAATCACTACATTCAAACATAAGTTGAAAGAGCACCATCTCTCTACCTTATCTTAGATAATAATATTTATCTACTATGTGTATGTATGTACAGGATTATATGCATTTAATATTAGGATATTTATATTTATATATGTATGGTATGTAGTTTTATGTTATAATTACCATTTATTTATTTTATTATTGGCTATTTGTTGTATATACTAGGTATATCCCCGCATATAATATTATACTATCGCTAGGGTTGGCTGGAAGAGATCTCTGCTAGAGCTAAGCTCACATTTGTACATGCGCTTTCTTGTTTGTTTTGTCAATTTTTGTGTGTACAATAAAGATTTTATATGTGCGCTTAGAACTTTAAAACTACACAACATAATTTCAAAGTGGTTTACAGCAATAGATAGTGCTTCAAGTGGTAGGGTAATACGTATAAATATGCATATTAAATATGATAACAGCTAAGAAATTAAGGGCGGGTCGCTAGTTGCATATATATTTTACTCTGAGCTCTTCCTTATTCCTTTAAAGTCCACTCTTCTCACCAGTTCTTGGCACCACCAAATTCCAAGGTGAATGATTATCATAATTATCGCCATTTTCCTGCCCCTGCTGCAAGGTATATTTCAAGGTATTGTCTTGATATGTTTTCTTTTTCCGGAAATGACTTTCCCTCATCGTCATCCGTGGCATACAGGTGACTATGCATGATGCGTACGGTATGGGCTACTAAAGCTTCTTATCAAGAGGCTCCATTTTATCCAAGCGCTTTTGAATAAAATATACTACACATATCTCTTAAGATAATTGTCCAAGGCTGAGAAGCAAGCAAAACCTATTAGGAGCTGTTTTTTTCTGTTGGTAGCCCATATAGTTTGACACATTAGGCCTGGGACCCAACATTACGTCTAAATTGTAAATGCCATCGTCATCTTTCAAATGTTCGGCGACATACGATCAATCGAATAAATAAAATGAAATATTTTTCCGTTATTTATGGAAATGGTTATTTCATTTTGTATGTCATGAACTCCACCGGTTGTCTATTGACATTTTCGGAGACTAAATAATTGCCCAGTCTATTTCGAACGTTTGTTCTTTAAGATATTATCTCTATATTGACATATAGAGATAATATCGAATAACTAACTGAAAAAATGCGAAAACACAACTGCTGAATGGCGCGTCGTGGGGTGAATTTAAAAAGGGTTTTCGGTATATTTCAAAGACGAATAACTTTTCCTCCCGTGAGTAACTGAGTTGTCGCCATACAAAATGTTTATGTATTTTTATAGATCTTTCGAAGAGTATTGGTTCCGATTTGCTGCAAGGTGGGTACGTGTTTGGTTGTATGTCGGTCTTATTTACTTAAACCAGGTGAGGGCAAGACCTAGAGCTTCTCCATCATGGAATAAAACATTACGTACCATAGAATTACGATAATAATTATAATTCGCATTTAGGTAACATTTAGTAACGTATGCGTACATACGGCATTATAGGCCATGCAGTGCTTCAAAATAGTGTTGCCAGCCAGATATAAAAGGGTATCAAACCGAAAAAGTATCCTTCAGTAAACAAACAAAAGCCAGCGACCAGGATAGATGTTATACTCAAAATCATTTCAGCAGTCCGATTATAATCATCATCATCATCATCAACAGCTCATTTAGTGTCCCCACCGAGGGGCTAGAGCCTACCTCACATTAGGGGCGATTAAGCCTTAGTCAACCACGCTGGCCAAGTGCGGGTTGGTCGACTTTCACACACAGTTTTCCTTCACCGTAAAAGAGTCGATTAAACGTACATATGAATTCTAAATTTGAAAACACATTGGTACGTGGCGGGGATCGAACCAGTGCCAGGGTGGGAGACGGCGCTCTTACGCACTACGCCACCGACGCTGAATATAATAGATACACATTAAAATACTTCTGTCGTGGAATAAATTCTTCAAATTATGCAACAGATGACAATGCGGCGTTCATCAATAGATATACTTAAGATTGAAGAGGAAGGTTTAGAAATATAATTCGTTTAGGTCACAGTAAATACTCCAAGTAATATACGTGCGAAGCCGGGGCAGGTTGTTAGTAATAATATAAATACAGTACACAATGTTAGTCGTGTTCGAAGTTAGTACTTAATTAAGTAGTACCTATCATTTTTAGTTTATTTTTAATGAAAAAAGTACCAGTAATTGCATTTATACCATTCCACAGAGATCTATTACCTTAATTAATTATTGATGCAAACTTTTTGCAGTTTGCTAATTGACCGTAGAATGTGCCGGGGCCGAATTGCCGCAATTAATCGTACAAATTGTAGTACAGCGGAAACTCGTTGAAGTTTTCATATTAATTTCGCAGAGATTAGTTTCTAGAGCCGGTATTAGTCTGGTTTGTTACAGGTGGGGCGATAAATATCGATGAAGCCCCTCTATTGCAAATGGCTGGCCATATATTGAATCTGGAACTTAATTTCATAAAATCTATTTTTGGATGAAGGACGGCGGGAGAATATTGTGAGTGGATGGGTAATGTGATTTTCCGTCAATAGATTTAAGAAAGGTGGGTACAGTGGATTGGCTACTCGAATTAAGAACAACAAAGTCAATTATTTGACTGCAAGGTTAGTGTTCTTGTCCAGTTGTGCGAGAAGTTTACTATCGAGGAACTATTCGACCAAAATTTACTAAAAAAGTTATTCTTATAAAGAGTAAATGACAAACGCATTCGACGATCGATATTATGTACATCGAAAACATGCTCACATCGGACATGGACCTCACTAAATATATACTTATATAATATACTTTTTATATTATACATACTTCTCATCGAAAATTTAGCATTCTACCATGAAAATTTTTAAAATTGGTCCAGTACTTTCGACCCTATTAATCATAAATCAACCACAAACAACACAAATATGCAAATTTTGTCTCTATATTATATTAGCACAGGCAAAAAAAAAACACAAAATATAATAAAACTGTCTAATCATAATTTCCCTGTTTACGATCACAGTTTAGCGTTTTACGAACTGTTTTCATGACTTGACAGTATTACGCAACGCACTCATTAATTATGAAGCTAACGTGGGTAGAAAATGACTTTAACTGTGTTTATTTGGCCTATTAAAACCGGCCTATATTTGGTCAGTATACATGTATACAGAGATGTTGAGGGAAAATAATGGTGAAAAAAGAAAAAAATATTTACTATTCATTTGGCTATCTATTCAGTCACGACTATTTAGCTTACATTCAATTACTCCGGGTCCATTATTTTTCTGATCGAATAATTAATTATGTTTCATGTATCGTTAATGTCAATACTAATTGAAATATTTTTACGTGATAAATAAATCCAGTTTCTTATATCATGATTTGAAACATTAGTAAATGAAATATTGTAAAATATATGCCTAAACTAAAATTATAAAGAGCTAATTTTGACTCGTACCATTTAAAAAAAACCTCATACATATATACTACCATTCTCTTAATTCCTAAAGTAAACATTTACATATTTTGTACAGTTTTGTAGGTTCACTAGCTTCCGCGTGGACATTCGAGAAAAACTTTACGGGACCAATAACCAAACGTTAAAAGAATCTTCAAAATCGTTACACCCAGTAAAGAGTTATGAGATTTAAAAAATAAAAAAGTACAGTCGAATTGAGAACCTTCTCCTTTTTTGAAGTCGGTTAAAAGTAGGTATATGTTGAAAAGTGGTCAAATTAATATAATGGGTGTTTTCCTAGGGGAAAATACCTCGAACCAAATCGAGTATAATATAAGAAAAGGTATAAATATAAGAACAATAATGATATGGTACTGAGGTGTTAATCTAATTTTGATGCTGACGGTACCAATTTTACTCACCCTGTTCTACTCTCATTTTTAGAACTACCTACAAATTAAACCTTTACAACAAACTTCCAATACAGCCTTGCTCATTGAAATAGGAAAGTAGTTGAACATCAGAAAATGGAATACCGTTTACCTCGCAGCTACGAGTATACTCACTCACGCGAGAACTAAGCGTGAAAACGTCGATACCAAAAGCTGAAATATTGTTAGAAAATTTCACTGAAGCACTACACATCTTTTGTATTTGAATGCTATTACTGTCTATATTCTTAGAGGATTATTTTGCGTTCGTTTATCTTAACATTGTATTTTATATTTTTGGGGCGGATTTTCCAATAGTTGGATAGAAATTGTCTATAGAATAAAGTACATCACAATGAAAATCAGAATGAAGACTGTGATGAATATATAAAGACAAATCAAAAGAAATTTATATTATAACGATCGTACCAAGTGGAAGGAAGTGATATCTACCTATCTTTATCCCTAGAGAAAGGCATGACATGTATGTATGAAAATTGGAAACATAAAGGTCATAAAGAAATCTTAATGTTATTTTTTTTTATTTAATTTTCATATAATTTATTCAAATTACAATCATCTGATTATTAAAAAGTCAAATCCTAATAAAAAAATATATGTTTCTAGTAATAACTTGTTCACTGTAATAATATTTACTACTTTTTATACACACAGACATTTGTTATAGATTGTTGTCTTCATTACAAGAATTAAAATAATATAAACCCAAAGAAAATCCTATTTCTCGTGTTTTGCTTTGAATGAAATAATTGTCAAGAGAATCAAAATCAAAGAAACATAAAAATAATATGAATTTAGGGAAATTAAAATAGACTAGAATAAAGTGGGAAAAGTTAAATAGTTAAAAGACGGACCAACTTTAAAACAACACCGGTTACTCGCGAGCGTTCCCAGGCGACTGAAATAACGAAACTGTATTCTCTGGACATACATGTTAAGATAATTGTCGCATGTTTAATTTTTAACCTTTCAAAACCGTTCCAAACTTTATTATACATCGACCATTTCAAAAAGAAAAGCATTAAATAGCTTACCTGCACGTGACACTTAACAAGTTTGCACCTCTAAAAAGCTTTTTACACCTTTTTATTAGTCAACCCAAAAACCTGTACTGGACAAAAAAGAGGATTGTGAAAAAATCCCACATGAAATATAAACTATATTATGAATGGGCGTTGATATACGCGAGATAGCACGCAGGATCTAATTTTCGCCACTCGATCAATCAATTCTTTTCTGGTTTCGACGCAAAGCGTTTTAGAGGCCTTTCACAGCCGACGAAATATTCATTATGTCACGCATTCGCTGGTTTTGTCGCACTCGAGGTCATGAATTAAGGTGGGGACCATTATGGAGACAGGAAATTTACACACCTCACGTTTCGTGTGTCTTTTATGTTCTGTGTACACCGCCCGTCTAATTTAAGCCGTAACTCTATCTATCAGCGGTCATTATTCTATATCACGTTTCGTTAAAGCTCGCTGCTTGGTGTCGCTTGAACGGGAGTTTATTCTCATTATGTTCAACAGTCTGTTAGATAAAATGATGATGATAAGCGGTCAGTCGCTTAGTGGAAAAATACTCCTAAAAAGTTAGTAAAATACTAAAGTACTGCACTTCACCACTTGGATAAAAAATGTGAACGCTTGAGTATAGTACGGCGTGCACGTCTTCATACAAACGTGAAAACATTTCCCTATCCCTATTTCCTATCTGATCTTTATGGTGTATCTATTAGAATGTTTTTATTAAAAATAAAAAATCTAGAAAATATACACCGAAAAAATAGACCTGCCTCAGGCGGGAATCATTTAGGCAGGTCGATTTTTTTCAGTGTATTTCTTCTAGTATGAAAAATATTTACGCGATTGTAAACGAATAATTATTCCAGAAAAAATCTATGTCAGGTACGTTTTCCTTTATTCGACATACATTTAAAATTAATTTGAAGAAAAAAGGAAAAACCGGAGGCTTGATTTTTATTATGTTTTTAACATAATAAAAATTAAGCATTCTAAAATATCATAAATACTAGATAAGAATTAGGAATAGGAGAACATTTTCTTCCTTTGTGTTATTTTGTATGAAGAAGGTGCTCGCAATACTATCCTCTTAAGGTAAATGCTTGTCTAAGTGAATTGCGCTATATAAACCAAAGGCTATATTCAAGATAAAGGTTAAAAAATATATTCCATACTGCAATAACTCAAGTTGTCCCATTTTCTTCTTGTTGTTTATTTCTTGTAATTTTAACAGAATATACCTTTACAGAAGATCACAGTTAAATAATATTTACTTTTTTATTTGCGTAGTGTACTGAATTCCCGAAATTCTACGATGTATTTTCAATATTATATTTCCATGCTTCAGACGTGTGATGCCGGCAGAGTAGAATAGCATCACCCCATACCTTCCAATGGGTGTCGTAGAAGGCGACTGATGGATCAGCAAAAGGGGTATTGATCGTCTTATACTCCGTCCACCAATCCGCATTAGGCAAGCGTGGTGGACTACTGCCTCAACCTCCTTCGATGACAAGGAGAGGCCTTGCGTCCCAGCAGTGGGTCGAATAAAAAAGGCTGTGATGATGATGATGATTTCCATACTTACACCCAATTGATATGTTCATAAACGAGTTCATCACATAAGATTTTTTCCCTACCAGGAATCAAAATAAGGATTTTTGGTGTAAAGGTAGATAATAAAAATATTGGCATCGGAAAATATTGAAATCGAAAAAATCCATTAATCGTTGCTTAATTATGATCACCTGCAAGTATGAAAACATTTTGTAACTTGAATTTCAAATTAGCAACCAAAAAATACACCGTGCAGTGGGAAATTATGTTTGTACCCTTCCGTCACTTTTTATGTTAAAAAACAGGAAATTAATCATCATTATTACCAAGATTTCTCGTTACCACGACGAAGATAAAGCAAACAGGATATTTAAAAACGTACTTTATCGTAGCCCGATAATGGTCTTGTTAGAATACTGATTTATGAGCAAATACCAACCGTATCTCTGTAGATCTTAATTAATAGACGTCCGATTGTAATGAAAGCGGTACAACTAAGTACACAGTTTCGAATTGTATCCAATGGTATTTAGATATTAGTGCTTCTTTAACAATGTGTGCACCTTATAATAATATGTATTTATATATCAGACATCTATAAATATGTCGTATTTTTCTGACATTATTTATTTAAAACACTTTATTGCTTATAAACAGTACAAAGGATGGACTTAATGCTATACAGCATTCTCTACCAGTCAACCAGAAAGGTGCGTGAGTTACAGTGTAGAAGGCAGGATCTACAAGACTGAAAATATTTAGAATGAATATATAGGTACAAAGAATTACATACAATTAATATACTATAATTACACTTATATAACAATATATAAATACATATTAATATATACCATATATACATACATAATATAATATTTTACAAGATATACTAAATGTTATACTTAAGATTCATTAATATCAGAGAAAAGAAACTATGTTTACGTAATGTTTAGATAGTGATCGTGTACTAACTTCTTAAATGAGACTTTATCAGGAGCGCTTTGTAAACAGGAGGGTAGGGAATTCCAAACCCGAACAGCAGTGAGAGTAAAGGACTTTGAGACGAACCGAACGAATATTTGTAAAATTATGGAATAATTTTATTTTTGCGTTTACAAACGCGTAAATATAATACTAGAAAAATGCACTGAAAAAAATCGGCTTGCCTCAGGCCTCACCTTCCACAATCCGGGTGGACGCGTTGACCAATTTCGCCACCGAGGCACTGCTTTTCGCTGTCGAAATTTGTCAGTGCTTGGTGCTTATGTTTTTATGGTAAACATCGTTTCATCAAATCTTTGAAATTTGCACTTCCAAGACCCGAACGAAATATTTTTGCAAATATTTGACGCCCAGCTAAGATGAAACTACCTTACATTATGGAATAATTTTATTTTTGCGTTTACAAACGCGTAAACATAATACTAGAAAAATGCACTGAAAAAAATCGGCTTGCCTCAGGCGGGACTCGAACCGTGGAAGGTGCGGGTTCGAGTCCCGCCTGAGGCAAGCCGATTTTTTTCAGTGCATTTTTCTAGAATATTTGTAAATTAATAACTTCCATTACCCTATAAATATTGTGTTATTTTTCTTCGTCTTACCCTAGTCCCTAGGTATTTAGGGTCAGTGCAGTTTGAATGCCCTATTCTAGGACACTAACCCTCTTTGGGAATTCTTTGTGGGTGGTTAAAGGTCGTAGTACATTTATCAACTCGTAAAGGGATCGTAGCCATTACCCTTAGTATGAGTTTTGATAGTTTTCGATCTCGATCAAACGTATCGTCTCTTGTCAATTGGCCGCTGTTTCTGATAGTTTACGCTAGAGTTGCTAGTGGGCAATATATGAAAAGAGACGATACGTTTGATCGAGATCGAAAACTATCAAAACTCATACTAGTGGTATATATTGCCTGTCGACTCACCGTTCACCAGGCGTTAATTTATCGTAAACACGAAACCAAATATGGAATAATTTTATTTTTGCGTTTACAAACGCGTAAATATTAATACTAGAAAAATGTATTTTTCACGTAACCTAATAACTTCATCAGCGACTCGGCTACGACGAGACTACCCTTTCAATCAGTTGCAACGCTACTTTAAAAAAAAAAAGACGCGCACAACATGACTGTAAGTGGCCTTGTGAATGAAAGCACGTTAGGCAACAGTAGTGCTGCAGCCAGGCCGCGGGAGGGATGAGAGAAGGAAGCGTGGATGAAGAGATGGTGACACGCGTACGGAGAGATGTCAGCGCGGCTATGGCAAAACGTAAACGCATGGACGAGCCGCAGGAACAGCATGTTGACGATTCACCGCACCGCCGTTCGTGAGCTTGTCCTTGTTTAATAATACAAGAAGATAGGCCAAGCCGGCGTTTAACTTGCGACAAGTGTATGCCCTGTGGGCATACATTTCCGCCACTTCGCCTTCCGATAAAGTCAAGTGAATACGTAACTCAGCGATTTGACCGATCTCCTTTGCAGCTGTGCTTAACTTTCATCGCTTCGCAGTCGTTAAGACGCGCGCAATGAATAGTGTATATTACGGCATGCTCTACTAGAACATGTTCTGTAGTACGGCCGCTGATTGCGACACTCGGTTTTCCTATGTACTCGGCGATTCGACCGATCTCCTTAGATTGATATATCTGTGTCGTTACCTATAACACGCATTAGTGTGCATTACGGTATGGAGTTACATACAAAAAATACTAAGCGACTAAAGCGACTCGAGTTGAGGCGATTGCTGATCCGTTTCCGAGTTAGTAAGTGTGCTATAACCTTTACTCGCCATCGCGCGAGTAACCCCTTGATGCTATGGTCTGCACCATAGATTTATAATTTACCATAACAGCCTTTATAATTCGACCCACTGCTGGGACACAAGGCCTTGTCATCGAAGGAGGTTAAGGAAGTAGTCTACCACGCTTGCCCAATGTGGATTTGTGGACGGAGTATAAGGTGATCAATACCCCTTTGCTGACCCATTAGTCGCCTTATACGACACCCATCAGAGGATATGGGGTGATGCTATTCTACTCTGCCGGCATCACATGGCCAGATTTATAATTACTGACGTTTACATGTAGATTAGCATTGAATCGACTAGGGCCAAATCAAAATCGAATTGAAATTGCTTAAAATTTCTCTATTCTTTGTGTATAAAAATAATTTAACAGCTTATAAATTACTTCATATAAAGAGCTAAATTTTTCAGTCGTATTTACCTGTGAAAGGAATATTTATGACCATTTTGATCTCTAGATCGTAACCATATTAAATTTAAAATAACTTTTTTCTTCTCCGTAAACTTTAGTTTTTACAAAAATAAACAAAACTATTATTTAGTTTACGATGCCATATTCACCCAACTGCAAACAGAAAACACCTCAACAAAAAATCAATTATTCTCAGATTCATCTTCTCAATAAATCTCGTAAAAGTAATAGGATATAATAACTTTCAAACAGACAGATGACCAAATCCTCTGGGTTCGTACCTAAAAGCGAATACGGGGCCAATTCTAATACAAATATAATGACGACGAGCTCGCCAGAGAGTTTGCGATCGCTCGCCCTTGCCGTGACTACACAAGTCCTTGTAACTCCACTGGGAACCAAAAATGCCCAGTAACGTAGACTACGCAAAGTAAAATTATTTTCGTGTCTATATAAAATTCTCGGGTTCCGTACGTAGTTTCCAATGACGGTGTAGCGACAGGTCGTTGTGGCGAAAAACTTCTAGCGTGTTACGCTGGAGCGAAAAGTCTTTGAAGCGAATTCCATTAGGGCGAATGACACTGCAGCGACATACATGGTGTCGAAAAAATGTTGTTATTACATATATACTACATTAAAACTAAAATGTTGAAATAAAAAACAGAAAGGAAAAGTTTCCGTTTAGGCAACAAAAAACGACAGTTGAATTCTGAATACATGTCTTCGAATATCCGTTTGTCACTAAATTAAATTGTTATCAAATGTCAATAAACTTACAATTATGTAGGAGACGTAAGCGCTGTACCAATATCCTATAATATATACTTCCCGTTTTGATAAGTAAATACCTCTACAATTACATACCTAAATAGTCTTTAACCAATAGAATATTGATTATTTTCTGTACGACATTAAACTAATTATATTGACATGGAACTCCGAATTTAACTGTTGTTTCTTTAAACTAAAACTTTTACTTACTGACATTTATTTTACCTTCTTAGTTTTGAAGCAGCATGTATGTAATTACAAACATTTTTCGCCACAATGTTTGTCGCTGCAGTGTCATTCGCCCTAGTGGAATTCGCATCAAAGACTTTTCGCTTCAACGTACTACGCTAAAAGTTTTTTGCTACAACGTCATTCGAAACTACGTACGGGGCCCAAATATGTTCGGAGGTCGACGGCACCGCGGTTTTGCGTTCTGTTTAACGATCAGAAAGTCCAGCTATATCAGCAATATTCATCTAAAATCAACTCTAAAATAACTGTTTTTCCAACTGCGCCATGATCGGTAAAATATTTATAATTTTTCGGAAATATTAAATAAACACAACCATTTCAAGTGACAAATCTGACACCCTTATTTTCTTTATGCTCGTATCATCATCAACAGCTCATATAATCCCACCGTAGGGCTCGAGCCTACCCCACATTAGGGGCGATTAGGCCTTAGTCGTGCTCCGTGTTAGTCAACGACGCTGGCCAAGTGCGGGTTGGTCGTCAGTCAGTCAGTCACTTTTGAGTTATATATATTTAGATTTAGATAATCGTAATTACCAAATATTTCGCCTCAAATTTAGTGTTCATCGAACCTCATTACATTCATCTTGTCAGCTATAAATACACCTCAACTTATAAAGCTATGTATACAGATTAAACTTTGAAGGCTGGACTAATTAATTCAAACACTAATCAATCAAGTTTATACTTCGGATTTCGTCTCTCTTTGACTGGTTCATTAATTTAGTTTGGAATTCAAGAAATGAATATAAACAAAGACAGCGTTCCTGATGTACAACTTGTATTATTGTCGTTATTCATTCAGGAGTATTTCCAGGATGTTTTCTAAGCGAATGAATTTATTTTCTCAAGTTCCTTATATGAATAGAAATCTCTACGTATTACCCTTTGATAAGAGCGACTAAATTTTAAAGAGATTAGCAAGGGTTCTTAATTACTTTGAAATGTGTACTGCCAAACCTTTGACACAACTTTTATCACGTTAGAAAGTGGAGATGATATTTTAAGTAAGCATTTCCTAATTATTTTCAGACATGATAATTATATGTAGTATGTACTCTTCTCAATTTTAACTCTTATTAAAGACTGTTTCCTGAAGACTTTACTAAGCAAAAAGCTTGAAATAAATGTTTTGCCTTCCGGCATGTAATTGAAATTATTTTTCATTATTGTAATGAAATTAAAACCATTTTCGTTTAGATGAGAAAACAAATAAAACAAGAAGAAGGAACAACGATAATTCCATTTCTTTGATACGCTCTTGAAATATTTTTAATAATGTTGACAGTTTCACAACAATGAGGCTACAATTACCGTTTTTATTAAATTACTGTGAGACAGCATTAATTAAATGTTATTACTTTTCATAACGAAATAAAGTGGGTATTTTTATTATACAAATTCAAATCCTGAGCCCAAATTCAGTTGCAAGAGCAGTTAGTCCTGGCAGACGTAACTTATTTTTTCAAAGACCAAATGTGTGGATAAGAATAATGTTTCTTTGTAACGCACGCATACCTTGCTAAGTTGGTTAGACGGCCAATCGGCAGATATCATAAGCTGAATGTGACTAAAAATCGTATTCGATCCACTGAAGGCTGATTTTTACTAAAGTATATAAAACTAGCTTCCGCCCGCGACTTCGTCCGCGCGGACATTTTACTCCCTTAGGGGTGGAATTTCCAAGAATCCTTTCTTAGTGGATTCCTACACTGTATAAGGTATCTATGTGCAAAATTTCAAGTCTCTAGGTTCAGCGGTTTGGGTTGTGCGTTGATATCTAAGTCAGGACTTTGAATTTTATATAAGTATAATATGAATAGAAATCTATATATATATAATATAGAAAATGATACAAGGCAGCTATTTCAAAACTATATATACTGAAGGGGTGTATAAAGTTTGATATAAATACTGATAACCTTTTTTATACTACGAGATAGCAAACAAGCTTGCGGCCTACCCCGTCGCCTATAGACACTTGCAATATAAAGGGTATATCACTTGACACTGCAAATACCATCCTGGGGACTAAGATGATATGCCTTCCATGCCCAGCAATTACACTGGCTACCTTTCTCGTCAACATGAAACACAGTGAACTGCTTCATGGCAGAGATAAGAAAGGCGGTACCTACCAAGACGTTCAACCAGACCTAACTATCAGGAAATATAATTTAATTTAAAATAATTGTAATTATATGAAATGAAACGCGTCTACTCTGAGGGTATTGACAATATAAAAGTACTTAGCACAGTCCATTTTGAGACAGAACTTTTTCACTTTGATTTTGAATAGTCCAATTTGAATAGTGGACATGCTATTGTAAAGGGACCCATATATGGTGCGATTAATCGTTTCGAGCAATCTGACGAAAATCGTAACGATCGATCGCAACTAGCCATCACTATCGTCTCATCGTTACGATATTCATGATTGCATGGGATTTTGTCAAGATTTAAAATAATTTTCACACATTACATAGACGTTTTAGGTATTCTATACATTGCCTAGCTAATGTATAGAATACTGTGTTATACACGTTACCGTTGATATAAAATATACCTATCGACGTTAAATACAAAAAATATCCATAGTACCTACCTATAATGGTTTTGGGGCAAGGATTATGGAAATGCCTATTTGTTTAGGCCGAGTAAGGATCTTAGGATGTCTAAAAACGTAAAAACCTTTTTACTTTCGTAGTATAGAGGAAGTCTTGTAATCGTAAAAAAATTTCACCTCGAGATTTTGACGGATTTACACGTTTTGGACCTCTCCCTATTTCCAAAAATATATATTTTTTAATTATGTCTGTGTGTCTGTGTGTGTGTCTGTGCGTTAGCACGATAACTCGAGCATGCTTTAACTTATTGCAACCAAATTTAACATACGTGTATGACATCAAAATATAAGGTTTCCATCAAATTTTGAGTCGATCACGAAAGTTAAGCAAACTAGTGCGCGGTCGGTACTCGGATGGGTGACCAAAATTTAACATGCATGTATGACATGAAAATATAAGGTTTATATCAACCTTTGAGTCGTTTCCGGTATACGAGAAAGTCAAGGGGAGACCACTCCCGATTTTTTTTATATTCGTTTTCGCATCCAGAAGCCTGAGCATAAATGAGAAGTAGAACAACTGGTTTTATAGGTTATCTTTTCTGGCGAGACAATCCGACGCCAGCTCGACCGAGTTGGCCGCTATTCAAACGTATGAACTTGCGCATTGTAACGTTACTCGTTATTTCTTGTCTCCGTGTGGGCAATCTACCAAGGACGTAACTGCTGAGCGAAATTGACCTCTATTTCATTCATAAAACAATTCAGGCACTCAATGATGTTTATTTGAATACATCAGAACCAATCAATACCAGTTATTTTGCTACAGACATAGTCGTAAATGTTTTATTGCATAATTATTTTTCTTTAACAACTATATTCGGAATATCGGGTCACGAAAATTGTAATAAGACAGAAAGACGATTCCTGAAATTATAATAATGTATGTTTCTGGTCATAGCCGATTTCTTGAACTTCCCATAATCCAAGATTACTCTAAAATAAATATAATTAATATTTAAGTACATAAGCTGTGATTTCGCACCTTAAAAAGTAACCATGAATCTGGCAATTACAGATACACCCAATAAATTAGCAAATATAACTGGAATGGGATCAACTACTTTGACATCGGACAAATTAGTTTGGCCTATTTGTTTGGGTTGGTAACATAATATAAATAAACTCAGTCTGTTTTAACCGTTCAACAACCTGCTCTAGAATTATCTGCGCTTCCCAAATCACGGAAATTTTATTCTTTATCTCACCCGATGCCCATTGTACAGAGGCAAGGATTGGTTACCTCTACCACTACATCATCGATGATGTGGGTTGCGCGACGCTGCAAACTATCCAAAGCATCTAGTAAGTACCTATTTATAGAAGCCATCCCAGAGGTGCGAGCAATACTCTTCGCAGGAGCGTAGGTGCGTCTTGTAAGATGAAGAAACGCCGCACCTTGTTCAATAGCATTGGTGCACATACATTTTTTAGTATAAAAAACTTAACTAATTTAGTTGTACTAAGATCTCAAATCAATGGCAAATGTAATTCACGTTTCTCTCATACTGAGTATAGTATGTGGTGGCGGTATCGAAAATTTCAATATAGACCAGGTTATTAGCTGCAGAGTATTTTTCCGGCCAATAAATCAGTCTACCTGCAAACCTCTCGCAGCTGTACAATCTGTGTAGCCACGATGAATGATTTATTCCGGTTTAAACGTGTGCGGTTGGCCACGACCTAAGCTTTGGAAATATAGTCGTTAGTTTCTAGATAGACATCTGCAATGGTTCGTTTCGTATAATTAGTTCTAGCACCTTGAGGAGGTTGAATGCGCTTGTTCGTGTATCTTTTGTAACGGTAAAAAAATATATTTTACATTTTAAAATTAATTTGACAAAATTATACTTATAGATAAATTTATCTTTCTACAAACTTGTTTGAATAATAATTACCTACACGAAAAATTATAAACTCTGAATTTATCTAACTTAAATTGTTTAGGGTCAATTTAAAATCAATATTAACCATTGTATTGCCAATTTTCAAGCTAAACTTGAAATGTCCGCAGCGCAAAGTTACTGAACAATTTCGATAGTGCACTTCTAAAAAGGTGCAAACTTCACTCCGCCAATACTTTACAGTATCCTTTCGTACCGAATAGTTCCTTACGCTGTACGAGCAGATATCAAAAGTTGTACTTCTAACCCGTCGACAGTTGAAGCCGCAAAAATTCCACTCTCAGAGTAGTCAAAGCTCTACCTTGTTGTATTCTATTCAATCTGTATTTCTATCTTTACATAGTGAGGATTATTGTTTGATTTTGTTTTTAATTTTACGTTTTCTTTATCTTTTTTTCGGTAGGTACAGTCAGCATCAGAAGTTGATTAACACATTAGTACCTTTTCTTAATAATCATTTATACATTATGTAAATAACTTTTAGTGCACCGGCGTTGGTGTTGCTATGACATGTTACTAAAATGTTGATCAACTTCTGATGCTGACCCTACTTTTTACTTTAATTATGTTTTATATTTTTATGAAAAATATTTTTTTTATAGGAGAAACACCATAATGTCGTAAAATTTTGACGATTTATTTATTCGAAATATTTGGATATTATAGTTGCCTTATTGTGGCTTGAGAAAGCTTCTAGCCATGTATAAGGTGTATTCAGAGGCGCATGAACTCTCTTATACTTACCTATAATGTAAAAACTTCTATAAAAAAAACATTTTTAAAAAGAAGCTTTTATTTAAATCCTTTGAAAAGAGCATCATTATGGAATAATTTTTGCGTTTACAAACGCGTAAATAGTTTTAAAACTAGAAAAAATACTTTGAAAAAAATCGACCTGCCCCAGGCGGGATCGAACCCAGCAACTTCCGCAATCCGGGCGGGTGCGTTCGATCATCGTTTATTTACTATCTATCTCTTTGCCGATTCGCTATTTATGTACACAACTAAATCTTGCGACAGACTTTTATAACCTCGAAATTTAAAGTTCATTTCCTTTTCTTCTTTTTAGAGCATTTAAGTACATAAAAACTTGCTATAAATATTTTTTTATAGATTTTTTTTATACAGTTTATTCGTATTCTTCTCAACAAACCCTTTAATTTGATACCCATATTATGGTAGTGCTAAAAAATAAGTAGTCTGCCATCTTGGACGGCCTGCCATTTTGGATTTAGAGTAAAGTCAATTTAATTTTTGTATTCTTCTCAGCAAACCCTTTCATTTAATACCCATACGTCACTTAGCTAAGCATGCATTGTCATCCAAAATAAACGTGTAAGCAAAAAAATCAGCTTAATCGAATACCAACAACAAATGGTCGCAATTTTTGACGGACAATTTACATACTAGCAAGCACGGATCAACTGTTTTTATTGCTACAATGCGTAAGAAATGCACACCTCTGGTGCAGAGAATCATGACCATGATTGCTAGATGCATCTAGAAGGTTCAATTGTATGTATGTGAATCTAATATTATAATGCCTTCAACGTCGACGGATTTTTTAAATGTTCTGACTCCATTTGACTAGAAAATGTCGCTACACCTTACCTCCTCTTTAAATGTCAGGTGAATGTTGGCTGACATTTTACAATATGAAGGAAATTGGCACATTAGTATTTCATTTCAGAAACTATTTTTCTTTTTATGAATTTACGACGTATTATAAAGATCAGCTTCTTTTACTGTTGATAGATAGAAGTTTGCTATGGAAGGAGGACGATGGCACCGTGTGGTCGATTCTGAACGTCCACGAAAGCTAAACTACTAAGTGTGCCACGAAAACAACGCCGTCCTAAAAACGTCCTCTTGGACCCAGATGACCCGATTTCGAGCGCAAACGCTCCGATCACTCCGATCCGTTCGAGTAATATTCAGATGAACACTACACACTCAGGCACTAGACACACTTTTGTTATACACCGAACTCGTCCACAATGGTGCGAAAACCCGGTCTACATACGACGCGCTATACCCGGTACAGACATGTACCGGGGCGCTTCTCCCCGCCTCCGCCACGACACGATGTGCCCGAGCCGAGGTTCGAGCCTTTACAGGCACCCTCGGGCATGTCGCTCCCTTCCGACACGGACGCCCTAGGGACGCTAGGCGGTCGAGAGACTCCCCACGGGGGAGATGCTCGGTCGCCCAGTAATCCCCTAGGAACGTTCGACCTACAGGCTTGAGGACCCCCCCTTCGCCTTCTTAAAAACCCGGTGACGCAGAAAATGTCATCAGAGACAATCTGCAATAGATATCAAAAAAATAAATTAAAAAAATACTAAGTGTGCGATCGGTACTCGGATGGTCGTCTTCGGTCACCAAAAAATGTTTCAACTGGATGTTCCTCAATGCTTCGGAAGGCACGTTAAGCTTGTGATCCCGGCTTCTGTCGAAAGATAGCCGTCGTTCCCAAGGAGGGTTGGTGTCAGGCACACGGCCGTAAAAATCTAATGCCAAATCCTTTAGCAGTATTGTTGATATCAAGACATACTGCACCGACCCCAAATGAATTGGGAGTAGGGTAGGAGAAAGAAGAAGAGCAGTAGAAGGTTACTAAGTTATTTTTTTGCCTTCGTGGTGAAGTGGTCAGTAATGCTGCCTACATATCAAGCAGTCTTTGTTAAAATCCTGATAAGGTCAAAATGTGTGTGAATGTGAAAATGTGCAATGAACATGAACCTTTTTACTTTCTCGTACGTAGTATAGAGGAAGTCTTGTAATCGTAAAAAAATTCGACCTCGAGATTTTGACGGATTTACACGTTTTGGACCTCCCTGAGTCCAAAAATATATTTTTTTGAATTATGTCTGTGTGGCTGTGTGTCTGTGCGTTAGCACGATAACTCAAGCATGCTTTACCTTATTGCAACCAAATCTAACATACGAGTATAACATCAAAATAGAAGGTTTCTATCAAATTTTGAGCCGTCGATCACGAAAGTTAAGCAACCAAGTGCGCGGTCGGTACTCGGTTGGGTGACCAAAATTTAACATGCATGTATGACATCAAAATATAAGGTTTTTATCAACCTTTGAGTCGTGTCCGGTATACGAGAGAGTCAAGGGGAGACCACTCCCGAATTTTTTAACGAAATTGACGATTTATAAGTACCTAGCAACGTCCATTGAAATAAATAGCTTTTTCATTTCATTTCATTTCTTTGTTCGCGATTCGTGGTTGTTTAAATATTTCTGTAACTTTATTAAAAATTATCTAATTTATCATGATTGATTTTTTTTGTTATCTAAGTCCTTATCATACCTTATTATTATTCCTATTGATAGGTAATTTGGTTTAGAAATATGGGCGCGGAAATAATAATTATTGTTATTAAAATTTAAAACAAATAATATGTATTATGATGAGGGTATTGGGAAAGGATTAGATGAAAGGTTAAACCTCACTTGCAATCGCAAATATTAAATTTGTTTAGTTACTTCATGAGTAAGTAATATTTATAAGTTGTTAAGTTATTTAATTTTGTAATCTGCATATAAAGAACTTGCAGACAACTCCTAAATAAATGACAAAATCACAAATAAATTCATAAAGGAGAGATAGATTATTTACACCTATTAAATAATTTGTAAACTTATTATTACATCGATGAAAATAGCTAAGTATTAACCTTTGCTCTAAAAGCTTTTCTATTTTCAAAATTAGGAATTCTGATATTAATAAGCTTTGTTAGTATGTTAATATATTCTACATCATTAGCGTATCATTACGTTAGCATCTATTACATAAGCTTTTAATGTAGTTAAATGATTGGTGCAACATTAATATCATCTATCGTAATGATAGTTAAAATGTAATAAAAATTAATAGGTAAGTATATTAAAATTTATTAGTACCTACCTAATACCAAACAATTTTACTTAATTAAAGTTTTTCATCTATTTATTTTCACATGGATCGTGACTACGAAGTTCAAAGTTAGTACAAAGTAACTTTGAACTTCGTAGTCACGGTCAATAAATAGGTAAGTATTTTAAAATTTATTAGTACCTACCTAATACCAAACAATTTTACTTAATTAAAGTTTTTCATCTATTTATTTTCACATGGACCATGACTACGAAGTTCAAAGTTAGTACAAAGTTTTTCTACTCCTGATTTATATCCACGTTCTAAATCGCTAGCTCCTTAAATGGAAAATGAGAATTGTCTCTGGAGAAAGAAAAACCACTCAATTGTTAGTTTGAAGTTAGTTTTTAAGAAACTAACTCTTAGGCTGCGAAGAAAGTAATAAATAAATCTGTCGCTGCAAAGGATTTTAGCCCAACAATGGCCGGCTTCAATATTCTACCCGCTAGTAAAATTGTTCGACCAAACTTTTTTTTTATCTATTTAATATTAACACCCTGGCCGCCTTTTGACATACATTTAAATTTTATAAATATTATATTTTTGTATGTCAGATTGTACATCACTCATTCTCTTATCTCGTGTCATGATATACTTGTAGCATCATCCTCTGTGTTTTTATCTCTTAATTACCAATAAAAAACAAGCTTACTGAAGTTTGGTTGCCTATTTTTTTAATGTTAAGTGGTTGGAAGACAAGCATACGGTCTGCCAGTTGGCAAGCAAACACCGAGCCTATAGACGCTTGAAATACTGACGTGACCTAGTCCCCTTCCCTACCTTGTAGAACTCAGGTGACCTCACACACCAATAGAAATACAACGCCACAAAAATGTAGTGTTTTTGACTTTCATGATATTCTGTAAGGTGGAGGTACAACCCCGGTTCGGGCTGCTCGAGCGACTATTCCGCTGTGCCTCAACTAAGTAATTTTTAAATTACTACTAAAAATAACAGCGGTCGCTTAGCAATAACACCCTGGTAGATCTGTAGGGACACGTTCAGTACCCCTAGTAGGTACGAGTTTTGTCAGTTTTCGAGCTCGATCAAACGTATCGTTTTTTTCATACATTGCCCACTAGCGCCTCTAGCGTAAACTATCAGAAACAGTGGGCAATGAAAAGAGACTATGATCGAGTTTGAAAACTATCAAAACTCATACTAAGGGTACAGACAACAGCACGTTGGGTTACCACAAACTGTCAAATTTTCCCAATCGATTATGCACTTTATATTGAATAGTCTTAGGTTGAAAATCGTTTGGAGAAATTTGACAGTTTTGTATAGCCCGACGTGCTGTTGACTGTACAATGTCAAGCGCTTAACGTACGTTTTGATAACGCGCGTTTACAGCTACATAATTTTTAATTTTAAGTGAAAATTGTTACTAACAACTATACTAATAAATTCTATGGACTGTTGGTCTGAAATAAATAAATTCATTCATTCATTCAATCATAACATTTTCTTCAGGCCGTACACATGCTAATGCGCGTTTTAATAAAGCACGCGTTGAACGTTGCGCTAGCGCTCGTCTGTTGTCAACGCGCGCTTTGAGATCATTGGTTTTCTGTTTCCGTTCAGTTGAGCGCACGGATAGACGTATTAAAGGGTTCATCAGTTCGTCCAGAAATCGACGGAATGGAAAACGAAGTTTGTAATACGTAGGTATTTATAGATGAAATAGAGAAACTGGACATTCTGAACTATTAAAAATTTGGGACCGAATTGCAACTTAGGATACAAAATTATGCACCTACTGGCTTTTAGTCAGCCTGTGTGACAAAATTGGGTGGACCCAATATCTCCGTATGCTGTCGCGTTGTTTCTGGCGTTGGTATAAAATCACCGTTACAACAGTTACTATGTCCATTTTCGACAAATGTAAAAACTCTACTGAACCATGGCAGCGGTGGCGCGCGCGTTCAACGCCTTACAAGCGCGTGTCATGTGAATACTACACAAACATTTAGCGCGCGTTCAACGCTTGTCATCTGAACGCTAAGGGTAGAGTACGGTAAATTGAATATTGAAATCGGCCTTAAATGAAAATCGTGTTATTTGACCGCGGCCTTCTGTAAGTTGGAAATGTTTCTGTTGGCGAGTAAGGTTCCTAGAGCTATATAGGGTACAGTAAAGGGGACTAGTGTTGGTAGCGAGCAAGTGTCACGTGAGTGTTGCAATGGTCAATGCTTACCAGTAGGCAGACCGTATTGGTGTCTGCCAACCGATAAACAAATTTAAAAAAAGTTCTAGCGTTCTGAAATTCGAACGGCTAATCCGTTAAAATGGCTAATCCGTAACTCTCATAAAAACATACTCTCCGACAACGTATGCTTGAGAAATTGAAGTTTTAAATTTTTTATGACCCATTTGGCACGAAAAACACAAGGCAAAAGTTGATGGGTTTTTAAAATTGAAACCAGAACGAAATTGTCACTTTTTTTCGTAGATAATATGTAAAAGTATAATGCACATATTTTATTTCACACTTGACCAGAATTTTTTCCGCTCGCTACGCGTACGATAAATCCCACTTTTTGGTCAGGGGGTAATAAAATGTTGTATTTACCTCAGGCGGTAAAAAAGTAAACCGCAGATCGTACATTATTAATCGACAAATATCTGAAATCTGAGAAATGCTTTGTTTTACCGCCCTAGTTAATAAATGGTTCTTTTGCGAACAATATAGTTTTTCGGTAACTTTTGTGTGTAACCAATGTTTATAAAAGTTTGTCTGATACTGTAAAGTTTTCAGATCACAGAGATTTTAAGAGGGCGACATGTACCCTAACCCGTTTCTGAATAGGTTGATACTTATTGAATTCTTTGTTGTAATCACTAATCATTTATTTACTATGTTGTCATATAATTAAGCACTGGTATGCACTATCGTACTAATATTATAAACGCGGAAGTTTGTGGAGGGATGTCTGGATGGGTGTTTGTTACTCTTTCACGCAAAATAAAACAATAATATAAAGTCTTTAATTTATACTGATACTACGCAGACGAAGTCGCTGGCAGAAACTAGTATAGGTATATGTGTCGAAGGAAGATAGACAAAGTCGTGACATAATTATAGCCTTAGATAGAATATAATTATGTACCGCAGCATAACTGTGTCGTGCTGTGTCATGTATATATCTAATATCTGTTTGATTGGTAAGTTCAGGGTTATTTTTTATGACCAAGCTGGGTCGACATTTAAGGGAGGGTCTAATAGTGTAGGTGTATACATTAACTAAGTTTTGTTATATAAAAAGGTCAAGCAAATGACTCTATTCCACCTGATGGTAAGCAGAAGTGTAGTCCAAATGCGAAGATAGCTGGCGCGAGAGATAAACCGCTGCGCTAGCCACCCTTGCCTTACTGACCTGCAAGGTGCTTTTCACACCTCTTTTGAATGACCCAAAAACATCCCTATCGACATATGTATAGTATTTATTACAACAATATTACTTTATAAGCATGTTAATGTTATGACAAATAGATATCAGAAAAACCACGATTCTTAATTAGAATCTAAAATCAAAGAAAGAAAATAAAATCATTATGATTTATAGATACTACGGTCAAAAGGCATTTTTAGATATTAATAAAACCATTTTTTATGCATTTGCAGAATCATATTATTATGCTAATCCATCGGTAATCAAATAATTAAGATGACAAAAGGATGACAAGTATGTACCTACCTACAAATCTCAGATGATTCCTTTGTAATCTTCCTGTACAACAAAAGATTTACCTAAAGGGTAACCAAATGGATCGACAAATCAAAAATTTTATTGCCAATTTCACAGCAAACGTTGTGCTGGCACAATCTCTGAGATTTATTGGTCAATGCACTTTACTTTTGTCTTTATTTCATTCGCAGTAGAGTTTATAATAGCCTGAGTTCGATAACTGCCGAATGTACAGTCCTGTGAATTGTTAATGTGAGCTTTTGATAGCTTCAAAGCACTTCGACTTCAAATAGTAATCTTTCTAAAAATATTGAATAATTTATGTTTTGCGCTGAGTATTAACATTAAATATTAAGAAAATATAATTTTTAGTATCTACCTAGGATTATAGATACCAAAAATTATATTTTCTCAAAAATATGTCCTCAGAGACTATCTAATCGTGTCATATAGGCCTAAGTTACGTTTAAAGTATATAGTATATTGTGTATGTGTAAGTTAGGTACTCACTTGAACTTTAGACAATTACGCCACAGTATAGGTACTCTCCAGTTTACGCTCCCGTCTCAGAACTTGATCACGTTTAGGGTCTTTACTTGTTTGGTTTTTTCTATGTATTTTGGTACAAAATTTAGACAGTACAAATCATGTCTTAATATTTTAATATCATTTATTCTCCCTTATATTTATATTATATAAATTATTAATATAATAATAATATATACTACCATACACAAAATAATCATCCATCAACAAGCACACAACACACTCAGTCATCAACAGTCACATAACGAACAACTAATTCATAGATAGATCTTTTTCTTAAATATAATTTCATGGTAAATAAGTACCTTTTTTCTTGAAGAAATCAAGACGGGGTATTTATAAAACCGACAAATGTCGTGTAAACAAAAGTCAGATAATAATTTTTATTCTCCCGCCCCAATAATCGTTACAGACATTTATGCTATACTAATATTTAGTTCAGGTAGGTAAGCCCAACAAACAACTCCGGCGTAATATAAGATTGAGCTTGCATTTTAGGTCATCAGGCCTCACCCCAGGTAGGTATTATATTGTCAGACATTATGGGAACATAACTTATTTGTTTATTAGTACCTAAAATTGTACATAGCAAAGAACTAATAGTAGGTATACTAATTAAGATACCTACATAGTAATTATAATAAATTCCATGGCCGTACATTAAATCTCTAGCTTTGCTTTTGATTTATTGTAGCAATTCACATTATTTGTATGTGTATTGTAAGGTGCTTAATTGAAGGTCCGATGGTCAATGAGAATTACAACCGGATTAACCAGTCCCTTGTATGAAACGGTCCAGTATGTTATGCTACTGTGCACTAAAACGTATGTTAAAGGGAGCGGTTCGTAGCGAAAATAATGGTCATATTACTCCAAATTCATTAGGAAACTTTTTTCACTCAGATTATCTATTCCAATTAAACCCAAAAAGAATTTGTGATATAATTACGAAGTAATGGATAATAGTAACATGGGGATTTGAACCCGGTTCTGATGCTTTAGTAGCGTAATCGAACGCAACAACATAGGCAATGTACGACACCCTCAAGTCTGCCGTTCTCTGAAATGGCAACACCCTCACGGCAGATACCTGTCGACTACAAAGCCTCTACGCTTAGTTCGATCATTTTTTCGATAGAAAACACTTAATACGTACCTTTGGTGAGAATAGGGACACGCCAGGATTATCTGGGAATCACTGGCTCTAACGGCTGGCATACCTATTATAACTGGCGGATGGGATCCCTTATCTCCGCATTTCGATGGTTGCGCGGGCGCATACATTCATCCGCACGTACCGTCTGCGGTAGACCTCATAGGTCTCTCTAGGTATGTACTCTAGGTAATGAGGACATTCCAGAGATACGGGAAGTTAACCCTATAAGCTAAAGGACCTACCACCATGTCATTGACCTCTTTAAAAAAAACATCAAAATAATAATTTGGCTCTTAATTTCAAATGGAGCATTAAAAGTAAACTTCCATCCAAAACAAAATAGACACAGTGGCGTAGCGTAGGGGGGGCAGGGGGGGCGGCCCGCCCCGGGCGGCACATTTGATGGGGCGGCAAAATTTCACATTAAATAAAAAAAATTGAAACCATTTCATATTTTTATGCCAACTACAAATTCGGACCAATTGAAAAGAGTATGGAATTTATCATTAATTATTCTGTGACGAATTCGGGGATCCCCTTTTTTTTGAATGATATTTTGTTGCAACTGCTGGTAACACCGTCTATTCTGACTTGCGGCGATTCCCCAAGTCAGAATAAACGGTGTGGAATTTTTTTTTCGTTTAAAAACGCGTAAATTTTTTTGAGACTAGAAAAAATACCCTGAAAAAAATTACCATTTTTTCAGACAGGCCGAGGAGATTCAAGTGTTATAAAAATATTTACGCGTTTGTAAACCTTAAAAATTATTCCGTATGAAATTGTTTTAATAAGAAAAATTTTTAAGGTTTACAAACGCGTAAATATTTTTATAACACTTGAATCTCCTCGGCCTGTCTGAAAAAATGGTAATTTTTTTCAGGGTATTTTTTCTAGTCTCAAAAAAATTTACGCGTTTTTAAACGAAAAAAAAATTCCACACCGTTTATTCTGACTTGGGGAATCGCCGCAAGTCAGAATAGACGGTGTTACCAGCAGTTGCAACAAAATATCATTCAAAAAAAAGGGGATCCCCGAATTCGTCACAGAATAATTAATGATAAATTCCATACTCTTTTCAATTGGTCCGAATTTGTAGTTGGCATAAAAATATGAAATGGTTTCAATTTTTTTTATTTAATGTGAAATTTTGCCGCCCCATCAAATGTGCCGCCCGGGGCGGGCCGCCCCCCCTGCCCCCCCTACGCTACGCCACTGTGTCTATTTTGTTTTGGATGGAAGTTTACTTTTAATGCTCCATTTGAAATTAAGAGCCAAATTATTATTTTGATGTTTTTTTTAAAGAGGTCAATGACATGGTGGTAGGTCCTTTAGCTTATAGGGTTAACTTCCCGTATCTCTGGAATGTCCTCATTACCTAGAGTACATACCTAGAGAGACCTATGAGGTCTACCGCAGACGGTACGTGCGGATGAATGTATGCGCCCGCGCAACCATCGAAATGCGGAGATAAGGGATCCCATCCGCCAGTTATAATAGGTATGCCAGCCGTTAGAGCCAGTGATTCCCAGATAATCCTGGCGTGTCCCTATTCTCACCAAAGGTACGTATTAAGTGTTTTCTATCGAAAAAATGATCGAACTAAGCGTAGAGGCTTTGTAGTCGACAGGTATCTGCCGTGAGGGTGTTGCCATTTCAGAGAACGGCAGACTTGAGGGTGTCGTACATTGCCTATGTTGTTGCGTTCGATTACGCTACTAAAGCATCAGAACCGGGTTCAAATCCCCATGTTACTATTATCCATTACTTCGTAATTATATCACAAATTCTTTTTGGGTTTAATTGGAATAGATAATCTGAGTGAAAAAAGTTTCCTAATGAATTTGGAGTAATATGACCATTATTTTCGCTACGAACCGCTCCCTTTAACATACGTTTTAGTGCACAGTAGCATAACATACTGGACCGTTTCATACAAGGGACTGGTTAATCCGGTTGTAATTCTCATTGACCATCGGACCTTCAATTAAGCACCTTACAATACACATACAAATAATGTGAATTGCTACAATAAATCAAAAGCAAAGCTAGAGATTTAATGTACGGCCATGGAATTTATTATAATTACTATGTAGGTATCTTAATTAGTATACCTACTATTAGTTCTTTGCTATGTACAATTTTAGGTACTAATAAACAAATAAGTTATGTTCCCATAATGTCTGACAATATAATACCTACCTGGGGTGAGGCCTGATGACCTAAAATGCAAGCTCAATCTTATATTACGCCGGAGTTGTTTGTTGGGCTTACCTACCTGAACTAAATATTAGTATAGCATAAATGTCTGTAACGATTATTGGGGCGGGAGAATAAAAATTATTATCTGACTTTTGTTTACACGACATTTGTCGGTTTTATAAATACCCCGTCTTGATTTCTTCAAGAAAAAAGGTACTTATTTACCATGAAATTATATTTAAGAAAAAGATCTATCTATGAATTAGTTGTTCGTTATGTGACTGTTGATGACTGAGTGTGTTGTGTGCTTGTTGATGGATGATTATTTTGTGTATGGTAGTATATATTATTATTATATTAATAATTTATATAATATAAATATAAGGGAGAATAAATGATATTAAAATATTAAGACATGATTTGTACTGTCTAAATTTTGTACCAAAATACATAGAAAAAACCAAACAAGTAAAGACCCTAAACGTGATCAAGTTCTGAGACGGGAGCGTAAACTGGAGAGTACCTATACTGTGGCGTAATTGTCTAAAGTTCAAGTGAGTACCTAACTTACACATACACAATATACTATATACTTTAAACGTAACTTAGGCCTATATGACACGATTAGATAGTCTCTGAGGACATATTTTTGAGAAAATATAATTTTTGGTATCTATAATCCTAGGTAGATACTAAAAATTATATTTTCTTAATATTTAATGTTAATACTCAGCGCAAAACATAAATTATTCAATATTTTTAGAAAGATTACTATTTGAAGTCGAAGTTATAAAAATATTTACGCGTTTGTAAACCTTAAAAATTATTCCGTATGAAATTGTTTTAATAAGAAAAATTTATTTTCGAATGAAATGACACGTTTTTCAACCGACTTCAAAAAAGGAGGAGGTTCTCTATTCGACTGTATGTTTTTTTTTTTGTATGTATGTTCCGCGATTACTCCGTCAATTATGAATCAATTTTGATGATTCTTTTTTTGTTAGGAAGGTAATTCAAAGGTGGACCCGTATAAATTATACCGAAATTGGTTCAGTACTTTTTTGTTGAAATGATAATTTCATTGGAGATGAAATAATGATATCGTCCACGAACACAAAAATAATGACAATTTTTTTTTTGAACTTGCCATTACCTAATATGCAATAGTGAAATTTTGGTTAGTAGGTCCAATAGTCAACACATAAACTATGACAAATTACTTTATGAACTTAAGTTAAATAACTAGGTTCATAGTTCATTAACTTAACATTCATTTTGAATGAATGGCAGGCATTTGTAATGAGCTATAGGTCTGAGACGTGATATTATTTGTTAACCGACTTAAAAAAAAGAGGAAGTTCTCTATCCGACTGTTTTTTTGTGTTTGTTAGCTGATTACTCCGTCAATTATGAGTATTACGACTCGATTTTAATGATTCTTTTTTTAGGTACGTCAAGATCAGAGATGGCCCGTATAAATTGTATCGATATAAATTGGACCCTTTTTGAACAAATCAGTAATAACAAAAAAAAACGTTTTAGTTAAAGTTTCCATTAAGTTTTAATGAGCGCCTAGTAGGCCTATCCGTTTTCAATAAAATATACTAGATTTCCACTAAAAATAATAAAATAAAATAATTTTAGCAAAAAAATAGGACAACCGACTTCAATGCGTACACATTTAAACTAAAAAGTAAGAAATAAATAATATTTTTATGAAGTAGATGAAAAGAGCGTCATAGAAAACCAAGGAAAGTATTGATACACATTCATAATTCTTTATTTATAATTCATACTCCGATATATTTGGAGTCGGTGCCAGCCTAAGCAAACTAAACTTACCTAATAGATACGAACTTGATTAATCCATTAACTATACATAATAATGAATGATGAAGATGAGAAATAATCCGCCGTTCCTTGATGTTTGAAAATTGCAAACACTATCCTCCTTGGCTAGCTGGCACCGGCTCCAAATATATCGGAGTATGAATTATAAATAAAGAATTATAAATGTGTATCAATACTTTCCTTGGTTTTCTATGATGCTCTTTTCAACTACTTTATAAAAATATTATTTATTTCTTACTTTTTAGTTTAAATTTGTACGCATTGAAGTCGGTTGTCCTATTTTTTTGCTAAAATTATTTTATTTGTCTCTAACAATGATAATGTAATTAGTAAACTATTTAAAAACACAGGAAGGCATTTTTTCGAGCGATAACTTGAGGCGTTGCAATGTAGTACGACGAAGTGCAGTCGACCAGCCCAAAAAGCGAGAGCGTTCCAGATTCTTTTTTCATTAGTTCCAAACTGAATGTAAATCCGGCAATTGCCTGCCTTTTTCGTTTCCATTTTCGTGTGAGTGCAACGCATCCATACTTTTTAAACTTCTTAGTGTGTATTGCATAGTATACATTAAATTGAAATACCTAAATAAGAGGGCGGCAAAATTATCTTCCGCCCCGGGCGGCCGATACCCACGCTACGCCACTGAATAGACATACATATTATACATTACTAAAGAATATAATTATTTGCGTTTAGTGTAGTTCATAGTACACTAACAAAATAAAGTATTTCAAGTAATCGTAACGAGCACAGTTGTACGCAGGATAAACCATTTAAAACAGGCATAAATTTACGCGTACATTGCCGGCCGCGGCAGCCGACCGGTCGTGACGCAGCAATGAATGTCAACCGTAAATATCCCACAACCCCTGATATGTTGCATTCAGCTAGTTCGCTAATGTATTTTCCTATTTTGAATTACATTGCAACTCTTCAATCATTGTACCAGGTGTTAGAGGCTTGAGCTCAGTACTAGCAGAGAAATCTATACGTAGGTACTTACAGAAAACTGGTAAGTATTATTTACTTTGGAATATTAGTTTAAACTTAATTTGAAACTTAGTCGAAGTGATTTGTCTGAGCATGGATACGAATACTTAATACCTAGTATACAAATATACGTTTACATTAATGTGACCAAAATATTCAGTTTATATATAGGTAAATAACTAATGATAAAAATAACTTTCATTTACACATACATACAATCACTCTTATAATCCTAAGTAGCGTTGAGCAGAGCTTTGGGTTATACATTAAGCTACATCTGGCAGTATGGGACATACAGTGCTTCCGTGTAGTGACAGGTTGCCAGCCTAAACCTTCAGTGAAACAACAACGGACAGATCTTACACTCTTTAGTCATCTCAGCCGCAACTTTCATCGATTGTAAAAATCAAAAACTATCTCTGTTTCGTATAAACGCTTAAAAACATCGGTTATATCTCTCCAAGTTTAAATATCAAGGAGCAATTACTATTCTAAAACTAACGTAAGACCGGAACGGCGAAGTCGACTAATGGCCGATTTCAATAACTTATCTAACTAATTTACTACCAACGGTTTCCATTTCCATGGCAATGGCAGAATTTTGACATATTTTGTATAGGATATCTGTCAAAGTCTTATCACTAGTAAGCAAAATTGTGGTTAGATAAGTTATTGAAACTGGTCATAAGGCTAATAAACCTAATTCGTCTCCAAGGAGCTTATACTAAGAATGGAGTCATTAGTCAAAATAACAAAGTGAGGGCAAAAATTTTGACAATACTTGACATTTCAAATTACACATTTCTCTTTCTAGAAATTGTCGTCATCTCTTTCTAAACACGACTACATAGAAACAAGATTTCCCCAGTATTTCGCCATCTTTCTAAAACAAAAGTAGAAAAGTAGCTAAAAACTTAACATATTGTATTCAATTATCAGTATTTATTATCAATGAAAGAAATAAATATAATATATTTACTTTTAATGTTTAGGTTTGTATTTTATTTTGAAAATCATCACTGTGATTCTTTCTATAACTTATGGGAAATGAAAGGATTTATGTAATGGCAGCACTTTCTTCATGTGTCAATGTCCCGAAATCTCAACATGACATAAATTGTCGTAATTGACGTATTCATAAATATCGACTCGCGATTTTGGTACGGCTTTTTAGTTTAAAATAAGGATAAATAGTGCAAAATTATACATATATAGTTATTTCGTGCTGGTAGAAGTGAGTAGTATTGAGGATGCAGTGTGAATTTCACTTGTAAGTGTCATAATTGCATATAATATTGTTCAATCTATAAATTTCATTTTTCACCCGTAATTCCAGATTATTAGCGTTATTTTGCAAAACTCCATAAGAGGGAGAAATTTCTGATACTCGTATTTAATCCTATCTTAGAATTTAATGAATTTTTGTACATAATTATTATTCAAATATTTGTAAACAAATGACTAGGGTGACTAGGATTTCCGGAATTATAAGGAAATAATATCCCTTTCTATACATTCCTTTTATAAATGGCAATCAAAATTGATAGATTATTTTATTTAATTCTTTGAAATAACTATTACATAGATAAAATACATAAATAGTTTTACCCATTTTTAGTTCGAAATGTTTATTTACAAATAAAATATGTAATTTGTGTAATGTAAATTATTTTATTTGAGAAAAAGATAATGAGAGTATTGATTGGATTGTACTAGTGTAATAATGTTTATCATTCACATTTGCATGTACTAACATGCAACGCAGATACATTGCACACAGACAGACAGTATTAATAAAATTGTGGCTGCGCTCTTCTGCACTTGTAATCAAATAGCATATTAAAATCTATCAAATGATAGTTTTTAATATGCTATTTGATTACAAGTTAAAAGTGTACATAAATATTTATATACACTTTTAACTTGTATACATAAAATTTTCTTTTCTTTTTAGATTTCCGAAGCGACGGACCATATGGTTGTCTATTGTGTCTATAAAAACAAAATTTTAATGAATTTGAAAATATGTAGCTTCCACTTTCAAGACACCGACACTTTCAAGGCAACTGCTTATGTCAAACTTCAAGCCCTTTTTTCAATAAAACCACTACTCAATCACTTTTCAAAGGCAACCCTTGAATTGGTTAGTAAAAATTTTCTTGATAATATAGGTACAGTTAATGCAGAGAGCTAAAATGTTTGGGGAAATAATTTTAAGGGCATCAGGCATCATCAATTATTGAATATACAATGACTCAATTGAATTTTAACATTCTGTATAGTCACCAAAATGCCGTATGACGCAAAAATGAGAAACCAGGATTTCCGAAGTAATTAGTCTATTGTCACCAACACTTCATTTATCGATGTTTAGAGTAGGTTAAATAAAGCGTAAGAAATATACATTCGAATTAAGTTAATATAGTATGAATAATTTCTAATCTAGTCCGTTACACTTTTATCTTGATTATGCTATGCCCAAATGGGCACCATGATGTGCTGGTGTTGTTTGTGAACATCTGTTATTTACATTCATGAATGCAATAAATTATTTGATTTGATTTGAATTATATTTACAAGTTTTGTTTGCCTAATCTTCTTTTTATATACCGATAAATGTCGAATCGAAACCGACGAGTTGGGTCGATTTTATTGCACGTAAGTGTAGATAACGGTCATTTTTTCAATATAAATTAATAGCTTTAGATATTTTTATAAATAAACTTAAATAAATATATAATAACCGTGACTCGCAAACAAATATTCGTGTTCGTCGCACAAATATTTGCCGGCACCAGGATTCAAACCCGAAAGGCTTCATGTGTAGGTAGCTATACTGACCACTCCACCATGACGGCGTCAAAAAGTTGTTTATATTGATGGCCTAAAACACCCCAAATATTACATATAATGCAGGCTGTAACATGTAGGGTACCATGTTTAAGTACCCTTCATGTTACAGCCTGTATTATACTAAAAACCAAGTGCTACTAAACTTACTTTTTTGTAGCCAGTAGCTGTTACTTATGTAACTAATTCACGGAAAGTTACTAGAGCTAACAATTTCTTCTGTTGTATAAAAAACCGCACTTCGGCTTTCAGCCGTAATATCTATCAATATAAAGAAAGTCTGGTAGTAAGTTGGTAAGTTGCGCATCATTACGGCCCTATTATCATTACTCAAGAACGGCTAGATCGGTATACCACACAATGTATTTTTATAGCATTGCTAACCGGAAAACCTTAAATGTATGCTTAGCACCTAAAAAACAAGAATAATTTAATGTCTATGAGTTGACGTGACATGAGATAAGCTATATAATAAACTGTAACGTGCCTCTTAAAATCAAGAGTCACAGAAGCGATAAATCCTCGTATTTCGGTTGCTGATTTTTTTCCTGGGAGCCGAAAATAGATAACATTACCGTGCTAAAAGGCACTCAGGAAAAAAAGTTTAAAGTAATTATTATGAATTTTGATTCTTTGTCATGGAAAACTCAAAACTCAAATTATTTTCAACTTGTGGTTTTATTAACGTAACGAAGTTCAAGTGTAACGTTACACATACATATTTTACCGACCTACATACATAACTTTTTTTTAATTAAATCAGATTACACTATTTATAAATATTACATAAATTAAGATATAAAGGAAGCTCATCTAATTGAAATATTTCTTTAGAGTTCGCCTCCTAAATTTATCAATAGGTTTTAGCGCTCCATATTAACGTTGATAAGCTACATTTTAGTGACCGTACGACTGTTGCGGGCAATCTCCGATAGATTGCGCCTGCGTCGCCGGGCAGTCTCGATCGAGTCAGGAATCGCAAACAAAGGCTTGGTGATTCGGTTTTGCGCTTGCGTGGTTCGCTAAGTAAATTGAGCACCGACAAGACCTACCTAATACTAATTAACTAATTTGATAATCGTGTGCAATAATAGTTATTTATTTAATGTGTTTAACCCCTAATTGGGGTCCAAGATTAGGCTAAGGTAGCCGCTGTCGCCTCAGCTATTTCACTTCCGCCCAGGGCTGGACTTACAGTGAGCAGCAGTACAAGCCGCCCTAACTCGTCCCACCGAGCCTCACCGACCCTCACCGAGACCATCTCCGGCTACCACCAGGGGAGTACACGCTATTGGGCATTATACCACCATTTAATAAATTGTTCTGCACGGATCTCTCGTGTCTCATTTAACTCCCTATATCTTAGGACCGTGGGAGCACGTGAGACCTTACCCGTGGCACAAGACTGTCCGTGATTAATTTATGCTACAGGCACCCTACTAGAAAGAGACAGGGCCTCTCTAGCAATGTCAAGAAATGTTATGAAATGTCAAGGGTTGTCAAAATTTTTGCCCTCACTTTTTTCATTTGACTAATGACTCCATTCTTAATTCTATCTTCATGTTCGTCTCTTTGAGCATTGGGGTCAATGTACGATATTGCCAAAAACAAATCTGCAAAAGTATTTAATTTTACGCATGGTAAACGGTTGAGTTGTCACACTGTAAAACCTGTGTAAAACATTTTTCAAGCAATGCATGAGATGTGATATATTAAAAAACGATTGGGGCGGGAATTGGTAGTTCCGGCGTGGAAAATAGATGACAATACCCAGTGGACCAGTAACTCAGTGTTTTTTACTAGGACTATCAAACAAAGCAAAACGATAAAAAGCTCGCCAACATAACTCATTCTACAATCAATAATTGTCATTGGGAAGAGAATAACTTTTTTATTCTGGGTAGTATTTTAAGGCAGTTACAGATAATCGCGCTATAAATTATGGCTTTCTAATATAGGTACATAAAAAAGCTGGAAGGTTTATACATAATTCAAGTCGATAAGAAAATATATTGGTGTCTGCGAGAACTTGTGACCCTACAGAGATTGTCCTGGAATATTTTTCATACTATTATAAATAAAACATTTTTAGGTATGTATTTTCTATCTCTTCGTGCGCACAACGCGTGCGTTGAAATGGTTGCCACCTCAGATCATTCAAGTAAAGCCTGAGGTTACCACAGTTTGACAATAATACGAAGAGGTAATAAAGTAATTTACCTGCAGTCTTCTGTAAGCTTCTCTAAGACGTACACTCTATTTGTGATTGTACTGTGATCTACCTCTATATGCCCTACTTCTATAATGATTATCCATTATAGATCAGCAAATAATTCCACAGCCATTCCAACTAACTGTGCTGGCAAATCATATTAGGTACTCTGAATATTACGTACATACATTCTGAAATTAGTTTTGTTAATGTTTACCACGCACATTCGTTGACACGCTGTTAGATAAACTGTTACGTTATACTCTTGGTTTATATTATATAGTGGTTTAATACAATAATGTTTATATTGGCTTTAGTTAGTAGTTAAGTAATGTTAACACATTTATTATGTGCATGTCATATATTACCTAAAAGATCTTAGATGTTGGATTGTTAATTTTTTTTTTTTTTTTTTTTTTTCAATTTTATAACTGCGATCAGTCGCCAGACTTTTATCAGTTGTGTTGAGTGAAGGTGGTTATTGAAGAGCAGCAGGCCAGTGCCTTGCTGTCTACTCAGAATATGTGACTCCTTTTCAATCTACTGATCACATTGGCGTTAAGTAATCCAGAAGCAAGGGGATTAGGGTGGATTACGAGACGATCAAAGTACGATTTCTTGTGACACTCAATTTCTGAGGTCACTGTTGCCATATTTAAGTACTCGTGGACTTCATCATTCTTCGCAAACCAAGGAGCATTTACAATGTTCTTTAGGATGTTGTTTTGAACCCTTTGTAAGCATGTTACATTACTCTTACTGGCTACTCCCCATATCTGAATACCGTATGTCCATATGGGTTTCAAAATTGAGTTGTATATTAGCAGTTTATTGTCCAGGGAGAGTAGTGAATTTCTGCCTAGCATCCAATATAAACTTCTGAATTTGTAATTTACTTGATCTCTTTTGGCTTTTATGTGGTCTTTCCACGTTAATCGTCTATCCAAGTGGAAACCGAGATACTTGACGCACTCAGTCCGAGGTAGAATGTTATCTCTTAGGCGAACAGGAGGACAGTCCCCCTTCCTTAAGGTGAAGCTTATGTGGGTGGATTTCTGCGCACTAACTTGGATACGCCATTTTTGGAGCCAATCTGAAGTGTTATCTAGGAGTTTTTGTAGTTTTTTGCTTGCACTCGCAGGTTCACTGTCCACAGCCAGAAAGGCAATGTCGTCAGCGTAAGTGGCAATTGTAACGTCATTGCTGGTTGGTAGATCTGAGGTGAAGATACTATATAAGACCGGACCAAGCACCGAGCCTTGGGGCACACCAGCTTCAATGGGAGTCAAGGAGGATCTAGCGTTCCTGTACTTTACTTGAAATAGTCGATCGGCGACATATGACTGTAAGATGTGAATGGGATTGTTAATTTAATATATAGAAATGAAAGTCCTGACTCACTGGCTAACTGATCGCCCAGCCCATACCCTAGGTCCAACCTATAAAATTATGAAATTTATTTTGCACAGAGGTTCCTTTTACGATGTAGGCAGGTATATGGCTGGATTTTTCAAAATTCAACCCCTAAGTGGGTAAAATAGAGGATAAAAGTTTGTATCGGGAAACAAGATTAGTAAGACTATTTTATTCGAAACTTCACAGAAGTACTCCTATCGATAAATGAATAAACACCTGTTTCGGGATTTTTCAAAACTCAACCCCTAAAAGGGGGTGACAAAGTTCGAAAATCAATATGGGTATTATTTTGTCATTATCGAATATAAAACCAAGAAACTTTGAATAAAGGCACATGATAAGAAATAAATAAAATAAACATGTAGGTACATATATGATTAGTAAAAATACTCTACCCTACCCTAAAAAATTAAAATGCCTAAAATACCTATTGCACGCGGACAAAGTTGCGGGCAAAAGCTAGTATGTTTTATATATCTTGAGTTTGTTTGTATAGGAACAATATATACGCGTTTTGGCAATATGTCCAGTTGGCACGCTGCAAGTCTCGTTACAAGCACTCGTCTTGAAAAAGATACTTCGAAGAATTTATCTTCTTTATAATATTTCATATCATACTCTACAGCATAGGTACTTGTAGGTAGATAGGTAGTTATTATATAGTTCTCACGTAAACAACTTAGTTCACAATCATCATTTGAAATTGATTTGATTTTTTCGTGCAAAGCATCTGAATTATTTTTGACAATTTTAACTAAGTACAGACACTTTTCTCTATTTAGACCAAAAAAAACGAAAAAAAGCGCAGGAAACATATAACACCTTCCAGTACGTACAATATTGCCATGGTTGCATTTACAAGACGCAGAGAAGTAACACTTGCACAATAAATTGCGTATATTAATGCCCTCATGTTCTCGACACGGATTCCTTTAAATCGATTTCGAAGTGCCATTTATCCCCGCGAATGTTGCTAAAACACTTGAGAAATTTCGCCTGTTATCCGGGTTGAAAATAATCCGATACGGAGTCGTGCTCCGGAAAACAGCAGCCTATTTCGTTCCAATTACGCCAATGCTGTTGTTACACATACGTAAGCCTTCATCCGCTCTGGAATGCGAAGTAAATAAATTTGTTTCGGGGATCGGTACCTAGTCGCTAACTTGTGAAACAAAATCCGTAATACCTAAGTTGCTAAAATGCTACAATTATAATATAATTAATTATAAGTTTTCTTTTAGTCGAAGTTGGGCACAGCGAACTAACCGCTCGAATTTGGAACACTCGAAACTCCACTTTACAGAAAACCACAGTCAGTAACACTATTTTTTTTAAATAACAAAAAAATATTAGACCGCGTTTTCGAAGCCAGCAACGACCAGGCGACAGCGGGGCGGCGGACGCCGATCCGACCTTGAAGCCAACGGCCAGATCGCGCGGCGATAGAGCGGCGTAGTACTGGTTTATGAGAAATTAGTGTCTTTGTCCCATCAAAAATAATTGAAATAATTTTCTTCACGTTGTCGTTATTTTCAAACGTCGGTCGATAAAAAGCAATAAATAATATGCACAACACTACATGGTTGACTGGAGCGCATCGCTCGTGAGTCGCTCCCCGCGCCGCTACCTTCGAAGCCAGTTCCATTTAAATCTGTGCATTAGGGTAGGAACATGCCGAAGCTGCTCGTGGTCGCGGTCGATATCTCGATACCTCGATGTCGATACTCGCTGTTTCTACATGGATGGCGGTGCCAACATGCCGATTCAGTCGCACCTGACAGCTCAGTTACTCAGTGTTGTATTTGTGCCGTACTTTACCTACTCCTGAAGAACATGTTGTCTCTTGATAGTGACAGTGGCGATGATTTCATGTCAGCAAAGCCAGCCAGCCCACAAAGCAGGAATATTTAAAATTAAATCAATCAACACCTCCTTATCCATAATAAATTCAATTCACCAAAAAAAAAACAATCAACCAGCTAAAACGGCACGAGAGTGAAATAGATACCCACAACCTGAGACGAACCGATTAGACCAATCACGAGCCAGATCACATCGATGCCTGCCGTCGACCGCGATGTAAAAACAAAATATTTTGTTTGCACGTAGGCAACGAGCTAAACCGCGAAGGTGACCGCGATGTATCGCAGTGAGGTATCCTTCAGCATGTGCGTGCGTATTTATTAGCATGCATTTGTTTTACATGGAGGTGATTGATATCGAGCAATAAGCGACCGCGAGGTATCGCAGTGAGGCATCTCCAGCATGTTCCTACCCTTAGATCGCGCCGCCTTCGTCCTTGCCCCGCGCTTGTCGCTCAATTCGAATCCGCGGCCTTAAGCTTAAAACCGCCTCCGTGGTCTAGCGCTTACCGGAATTAGATTAGATCTAGAAGTTCCAAATTCGATCCCCTTGACAGTATTAGGAGAGCTCGTACATTCGACTATTTTAAAACTCAATTTTGGAATCATTTCCTGTCCTCATATCCTTAGCAGTCTGTACAAGATATTATTTTTTTTAATTGTCTTTTCTGTCATGGTTGCATGGAAGAGATTGCTTATTACTAATAAGGCTTTACTGACTGTGTCTTTGTGTCTTTTCGTCTGGTGTATTTTTTTATGCAATAAAGTGCTCGTTATTATTATTATTAACACATATAATGAAATATTTAAAGCTAATTGCCTACCGAATAGCTAAAGGCTTACGGAACCGCATCGTCTATTTTTACTATGAAAAAAAGACGATGTGCTACGTTCCGTAGCGTTCGTAGTAAAAACGAGGCGATCCTTTTCTGAGCATCCGAGATAAGTGTGCTATGACCTTTATATTTATAATAATAATAGTATTTTTTTATTCTCTTCACAAAAAGTATATCAAAAAAAGCATAAAAACTTAAAACTAATACAAAGTCACAGATTACTTAATGTGAAGACTGGTGCTTGAAATGGATTGAAACAATCTGTAATACGAGACACCAGGTCTCCAACTCCTAGGTTATTGTTTTCAGTTAATTCATGTTATTTCATCATAATAGAATCTCTACCGTCTAAAGAAGACTATTTAAATAATTAATGCTAAGTTATCCTTCACTATTTCTGTCTGAAAACAAACGCAGACTAAACAAACAACGCCCCTTTGAAAACAACGAATTTAGAAGTCGTTATGCTAATGTTTCTGCTGGGAAACTACAGAGAGCATCAAAAGACTTGAGTATTTGAAATGAACTTGGTACACTGATATTGTCAATAACTTTATTTCGTTAATTAACATAGACACACTTCATCGCTATTCTATCAGCCGAGAGATGTCCACTGTTTGGACATAGACCTTTTTTTCGTCTGGAAATTCATTTATGTGTGGCGGCGTAGGGACCTCCCTTACCCTGAAAAATGAAAGGAAATATTCACTTGCTCGCTTTTAGGTAAAAGCGGCTAGGGCAGCTTGTGGCTCAACGTCACGAGCCGCGTCCAACAACCTGTTGATAGGACTCCTCGTACTGGCTGAGGGTGACCGCGGGAAAAAAGGCACCCTTACGACTAAGAAGATGAAAAAGGGACCCTACCCAGACCGCATGCCTCTGACTACGGGGGGTTCTGCTGCAGCCCATGGAGCCGCCTTCTCCTGTTGGGTCTTCTTCGGTGGTTCAAGTTGGCAAGAGGATCATTCTCGCGGACCCTTGGAGATAAGCTCTTCACAGAAGGAGGCGACCACTAGTCACGACCTCTCGTTAGCGACCATCTTGAGTATGATGTTCGGCAGCTAGAGGTCTCTGCCTGTTGACGCAGTGAAAGCGGCTTCCTGGGACTTCCATGCCAGGCTCACCTTTAGCATATGGCCCGTGTCTGCGTCGCATCGCAATTGAGATTTGGGAGGGGTTTTTTTGACGATGGGGACTCCAAAAAACCCTCCCAAGTTAGTTTAAGGACCATACAGTACGCTGGCTAGACGTACGGCGTGTGTAGGATTCACCGACGCAGACAGCATCGTACTACCCACTCAAACCCACCGGTACCCTCCTAAGCCCTTATGGGGGCGCTCTGGGATCGGCAGACTTGGTAGGCCTAGGTCTCGAATGCGATGCTGACATAGACACGTCCAAGGATCCCCAATCCGATCGCTCTGCCCGCATCTTCTTAATACCACTTCATCACCCGAGCGGCTTCTCGCTTCCTGAGATACACTTAATTTTACGAAAATACACACAAGTAATTGAAACGGACTGCTGTAACATAATTACCATGTCCTAGTTATTAACTGCTGTTAGTTGAATCATTTAAAGTTTGATACTTTTGAGTTTGATGACACTTTTAATGCCAAAGCTCTGCTCACGCCTCTAGATTATGAGCGCGATTGTATGTTGTATTGCTTAAACAAATATTATTACCTGCAAAATAAATAAATAAGAATAAGGAAGTTGATTATATTTTCTTATTCCGAATAGTAAGTATGTTTGCAATAGAGAATCTAATTCAAATAGCAAAAGCGTGTTGCTATTTTGAGCGAATGTAAAAACATTTTCTGAAAGATTTTGTTATTCCAATATTGTGTTACCACATTTTCAATATACATTCTGGTTATTTTTAATAAAATCCATTCATAAATTTATATTCTGACTAGCTGTCCCGGCCACGCGTTGCTGTGGTAATTTCACACTATTTCCCTATAACATTGAATTTGCAGTAAAAAAAATGAGGACTAATTGTCAAGATAAAAACTATCCTATCTTTCAAGTTGGATCAAACTGTACAAATTTGATTAAAATCGGTTAAGTAGTTCAGGAGTGCATCGCGGACAAACAACGTGACACGTAATTTATATATATTAAGATACGTATTGATAATACCTAACATTTTTTCATAATCAAACGTACCCGCCTCACTATTTCAACAGTTGATTGGGTCATGTATTGCTAATCCGAGTCACTTTGGGTCTTGGTGCTTCGTCGGTCTCTAGCTATAGCCTATATCTCTCAGTTAACCGAGACAGCCGTGGAGAACGATTTGGTGGACTGAATAAATTAAACCACTTGATGCGTACGGTTGGCCTAAAATGTTTCGAGATAGTCGCACATATTGCCAAACATCTTGACTTCGATCTAGAATTCCAAAGACATTAATTGATGTTATTGTTGATGTTCATTATTATCTAACGATTAGGGATATTGCATACAGCAACAATTCTTTAATTTTTCTCGGAATATAATATCATATGAGTGGGGAATCATGCAAATACTAGTAATAAAAATGCAGTAAGGGACCAGACCTTAAGTGAAGATATGAACCACAGTGACCAATAATTGCCAAGAAGTAGGTCGTTCACTTGCACCTTGAAAAAAAATACAATACTTTATTGAAATGAAAGTTTAAAGATTACAAAATAGTCTTTCTTTAACCTTTTGTATTCTCACTTTACTCAAATAAATCAATCTAGAATATACTTCGACAGACAGAGGAGCTTTTTTTTACTTTGGTGCTGTGGTGCTCGACAGGCTGGCGACCTGTTACTATTTTTTTGGGTACTGTATGATCCATACTGCAAGATGAGGCTTTACGTGTAATCAAATGTTACATAAAAGTCTGCTCAACCTCTTTTGAGAATAATGATTTAGTATTGCAAGGATATATGGCAAATGTATAAGAAACGCGGAATTATTAATCAAATATTTGGGGCCAAATCAATCTTGATAACACTCTCCTCACAAGCCTACAAGTAAGAGCTACACAGCCTTGATGACATATATTTGACAAATTAAATCTAATTAAGTTCTGCACACATCCTGGTGCGTGATACGCGTTTAATTAAACGCCAGTTACAGGCGTTAGTTATTAGTAGTTTATGCAACTGTCATATAATGAAGGGCATTAAAACACGAGTGTTAGTTTATGAAACGAGCGCAGCGAGTTTCATAATAGTAACGAGTGTTTTAATACCCGTGTTATATGCAGTTGCATACACTACTTTATCTACACTCATACATAAATTCAAATAAAACAACAGAAAAGACAAATGTATGGGTTAGATCCCTTTGCCTTCCCGAGTATTTAAGAAAAATAACTGTATCATAATGAGTCGAACCGGTGTTATAATGGTCATTATGTTACAGGTTGTTTTTTTAAATTTTAATTTTGATTATCTGTATTAAAAAGTATGTCATTTTATGTTCACCTTTGATATCGTAATTCGAATATTATGACATGAGTGTAGATAAAAATAATTATTGTACTGAGCTGTAATAATGATGTTTATTCTCGAAAGCTTACTGTCTAGTATAAAATTAAACAATTAATCAAGCGTTTCGTTTCTGAACTAAGTCTAATTGAAAAACTTTCGGCCTCTCCAGCCCTTAACTTATAATCCGAAACTTATTTGCTTAGAAGTTTATTTATCTGTTTAAAGCCACGTTTTACCTGACGAAACAGAAATTCTTGATTTATTATTGATATTTCCAAAGGGAGTACAGGGAAACATTTTGTGATATTACTAATTAACTGACTTCATTGAAACAAAGGTAAGTTCTTCCAAAACACAATTTCAAACTTCTTTAATCAGTGAGCTGTCTGTCCAATAGATACTTGTGATGTTTTTATATTGTTTTTCTGTGTTTTTTGTCTATTGTTGAAATATAATAAAGTATTAAATTGGGTGAAAACAGGATTTGTACCTCGGTTTTGTTTTCTTTCAGTTCCTTTATATAATAAAGTATCTCCACATTTACGCTAATTATCTATCTCAATTACGTGTCATTATGTACTTGTGTTATGGATATTGCAACAGACAAATAGTATAGGTAGGTAGGATGACAAATGACTTATCGGGTGTTTCTTCATTTGCCGGCCCGGCCCGGCACCGTCTCCCAACGCCGACATTGGTAGACGCATAATTTTATGAAATCATATGCCAGCGCCGCGCCGTGGCATTTCATAGAATTATGCGAACACCAATGGCAGTACCGGGGCCGGTCAGTAATGAAAAGGCCATTTTCTTCGTTTTTCCTACCCTTATATCTATTTATTTGGGGTCGGTACTGCCTTGCTATACATACTACTCTAGGTTTTGGTTGTGATTGGAAGTTTCAAGACCAGCTGCCTACCATACCTACTCCTTGGGCCAGTGGCGGATTTACCATGTAGGCTGAGTAGGCTGGAGCCTAGGGCGGCAGATTTTAGAGGGGCGGCAAATTTCGCCCATTTTTTTTGTACAGAGAAAACGAAAACTTTTAAAAGAAAATAGAATATTTAAACTCTTTAATAAAGGAAAAAGATGATGATGAGGGAGAGGCTGATGTAATGAGGAAGATTTGTGAACTAGGCATAGGCTTGATGGAATTAGGGTATTGAATTTCAGAAGTAAGAATGGGCGGCAAAAGCTAGCTAAAATCTATTACTGGCAGCAGTAAATGCGCCACTGCCTTAGGCATGCTATTGTTGGTGTACATCCTCCACTATACGGGGTTACCTATGACTTCAGATGGTGTTACGTCAGTCAAAATTATCGTAGTCGCAATTTACGACAGCAATGAGTAGTGTGGAGGAAGTGGTACTATTCAAGCAGTATTTAGATTTTTTTCGGGTATGGTAAGTCACCTTTCTTGTAGCTAAATATTTTACTATTATTTAAAACAAATAATCATGTCGTAACATTTAAGCTGCTGATATACTTTCAATTGCATTAAAGAGTAAATAAGTGTGAGTATATAGATAATGGCCATACCTTTACAAGCGATCTGTATCCAATCCACTTAATTTTGGTGTGATATCACAACCCAAATTATCAAAACAGGATCAATATCTCAGCGTCTGTCGTCCGCTAGATTGTTAATATTAATTATCTGTATACTGGGTGTAAAAGACATGAGCAGTCAAACGAAAACCACGTATTCTATACATCAAAATAAGACATAATTAAAAAAAAATATTGCTGGGAAATGATTTTTATTTTTTGGTGTTACAAAAAATTGCAAATTGTACCGCGCAATGTAAAGGGCTCAACTCGCACGCAACTCGCAAAACCGCGATAATTTTGCTTGACGGCGGCCCCGTTCGTTAGTGTCCGTGCGCATCGAGTGAGCTACATTGAACGCTAACGTTTTGAAGCCATTTTTTGTTATGAAATACTAAAAAAAATGATAATGTTTCTTTGGACAATAATTAAGAAATAACGTATAGAATACGTTTTCATAAAAAAATGAAAAAAAAAAATTATGACTTTGACCTTCAATAAATTCGTAACTATCAATTTCCCAGGTATAGTCTAAAGGAAGAAAAATGTTATGACGGTGAGCAGAATACATGGTTTTCGTTTGACTGCTCATGTCTTTTACACCCTGTATACCCTAACGACGGCCTATCATTGAAATGCTTGTCATAATGATCATTACGTACAAGATTCAGGTCGTGATATCATCTGTGTGAAACTCAGATTATATTCCGGGTAGATATAATAGGGGTTAAAGTATGAAATTGCCGATTTTTTTCCTCATTATTCATTATTGTATAATTCCTTTAATACAATAGCTATGTCCATTATTCTTTTTCTATTTTAAACTTCATTACAAAGACATATATTTATGTATAAAATTTTATTCTTTTTTATTTTTATTTTTTTCACTAGAAATACATCTTCGAAGACAGCTCGTCCTAAGAGGTGCCTGTCTCCGTTATAAAAATATGAATATTTTTTTACAGGTATAAATTTAATTTTTTTTTCTCTAAGTATCCTATAGCCTAATGTTGTCTAAACATATCCACAAAATTACATAAAATTTAGATTTGTGGTTCCTTAAAAAATGGCAAATATGTTTGTATGGAAAAATAAATTTTCGTTAAATTCTCTATACAAAACGGCAATTTCATACTTAAACCCCTAATATATGGAAATGTGTGTCAAAATTTATAAAAATATACATCTTTAACTGTAGAGTTTTTACTTTAATTTACAGTGTAAAACAACAAGTCCCGGACCTAGGTATATTGGATTCCAAGTGTATGATAAAAAATATTGAAGGAAAAAATAAAAATATTAAGAAAAATATTAGAAACAAAATTCAATGTTTCCAGGGATATGTCAATGAGGAATGTTGTCGAGGTTTCTCGTGCTTTTAAATAACTATACTAAATTCATTTTTATTTTACAAAGTGTGATGTGCGATATGAGAAAAATCTACAATATTCCTCATTCGACATACAATATAATTATAATATTATGTTTTGAATACACCTTTAAAGTATCCAATATATGTATACCTACAATCATCTATACATCTATACATATAAATAAAATTGGAGTGTCTGTTTGTAATAGTGAAATAACCGTTTTTTACTACATGCATATGAATATATATAAGGTACATACACCAAAATAACATTTTTTACAATTTTTGTCTGTCTGTCTGTTTGTTCCGGCTAATCTCTGAAACGGCTAAACCGATTTTGACGGGACTTTTTTTGGCAGGTAGCTGGTGTAATTAGGAGTAACTTATGGTACTTTTTTTTCTTTTGGTAAATTCTACGCGGACGACGTCGCGGGTACAGCTAGTTCTTAATAATAAAAAAAAATAGTACATACTTACTGATGTATTAAATACTGTTAAAGACTGTTTTTCTTGAAACATAATCAGTAAATAATTATATCATAGAAAACTAGCTATCCCGGCCACGCGTTGCTGTGGTAATTTCATACTACTGTCCTATAACATTGAATGTTAAGTTGTAATAACAAGTTTAGTTTGCAATTTTAAAATGTTATGTATTGTGTCAATTTAGTTCCCACGGCTGTTACTAGATGGCGCTGCACTTGTTGGTGCCATATCTGAATTACGCTGTTCAGATCTCTCGATGATTATAAGGATAGGCAGATGTGTTTAATTAATATACAACCTTGGTATCTAAACCTGTGATTTATTTTTTGATGCACGGTTGAGATTTGTTTATTGAATTTTCAGCAAAAAAATTAAGACTACATAATTTATCAAGATAAAAACTATCCAACGAGTATCTCTCAATTTGGAACAAAACACACATTTAACAAAAAAGTTAAAATCGGATTGCTGGTTTCGGAGTTCATTCATCCCAGACAAACATCGTGACACGGGAATTACGTATATACAATAGATTATTACAATAATCTTCTCGTTAATTTTCAAACAACGTGAATACGAGCGCCTAATGATAGCTGTCATCGTAGCCTAATGGATGAGGATGCTGCTTAGACAATGGATCCTGGGATGCTTGTAATACCAGAATGTCACCCGGCAGCTACTAAACCTGACCTACACTAAAATGAAATGAAATGAAATGAAATGAAATGAAATGAAAAGCTCTTTATTTAAATGGACTTTGCTAAGTACTTTTAAATCGTCAAAACCCTACCACCATTTCGGGACGATAATATTATTATGCTGAGATGGAGAAGAAATGGCGAAAGAAACTCCACAGCTTACAATTTGGTAATGATTTCAAAACATCATTACAGGTCAATAGATAATAATAATATAATTAAAATTACAGTTTTACATGCGTAAATTTTGGGCAGTTATTACTCCCACGCATTTGGTTCATTTATAATAATAATTTATGTTGTAAAAGCTTTTCTATACAATTCAACTAATCACATTAATGAACTAATTAATTTAAGTCTTATACCCACCACCATTTTTTGTTATTGTTAGATAGATTTTGCTCAATTTAGGTGCTAAGTATACATTTATGATCCTTTGGTTAATAAATATATCTATAAGAATACAATGTGTGCATACCAAAATAAATAAAAAAAAACCAATACCTAATACATTAGTTATATAAACAATATCATAACACAAACAAAATTATCCTATTAATGGCATGTGTCATACAATTATCCGTCTAAGAATAAACAACTACATTGTCTAACATTTACATCAAATAAAAATAAAAAGTTCAAGAAAACATGAGATGACCAGGTCTCATTGGCGGCACCTGTTCACAGGCATGACGCAAGAATCAGCCATCGCTTCGCTCAACCATATTTTAGGGAACGTAACGACCCGACGCAAGACGACACCGCCACAAGACCTTTTTAGTGAGAATGACATACACATGCTTCTTGATTATAATCTAGAACAAATTTAAATTATGTTTCTTAGTTAACTATAAGACACAAGGTTGATAATCTGTGTAATTAATATATTATATTTTGGATGCATAGATCATGAACAAATTCACCCCCAAGCGTTAGAATCATTTATGTAATCAGTTATTTTATAGTAAGCTTTATTATACAGTTTAGATTTAATAGCAGTTTTGAACTTATTAACAGGTAGATCTCGAATATTATTTGGGAGTTTGTTATAAAAGCGTATACATTGCCCCATAAAAGAATTGCTTATTCTGTGGAGACGAGTAGCATGTACCACTAGATTATGTTTTTTTCTAGTATTAATATTATGAGTGTCACACTTTTCAGAAAAGTTTGTTATGTTTTTCCTTACGTAAATTAGATTTTCAAATATGTATTGTGATGCCACTGTTAGAATATTTATTTCTTTAAACTTTTCCCTGAGTGAAACCCGAGGTCCTAATTGATAAATAGCTCTTACTGCTCGTTTTTGTAAGACAAATATGGTGTTAATGTCCGCAGCATTCCCCCAGAGAAGAATTCCATATGACATAATGCTATGGAAATAACTAAAGTATACAATTCTGGCTGTGTCTACATCAGTAAGTCGTCTGATAGTTTTAACTGCATACGCAGCTGAACTAAGTTTACCAGACATTCGTTCAATATGTGGACCCCATTGCAATTTAGCATCTAACATTATGCCCAAGAAAATAGTCGATTCAACAGGTTCTAATCCTATACCATTTATTTGTATATTTGTTTCAACCCGTTTCACATTGGGTGTACAAAACTTAACTAATTTGGTTTTATTTTCGTTTAAAAGCAAATTGTTAATGTTAAACCAATCTACTACTTTAGATAGTGCGTTGTTTACTTCGTCATAATTAGTCATTCGTCTGTTTATTTTAAATATCAGAGATGTATCATCTGCAAACAACACTATATCATGACTTTTATTTACACAGTAAGGTAGATCATTAATATATATCAAGAACAGAAAAGGACCAAGAATTGAACCCTGTGGAACTCCTATTGTAACCGCAGCTCCAGAAGATCTTTGACCATTTATATCGACCCTTTGAATTCTATTACTCAAGTAAGATGTCAAAAGGTCGAGAGCCCTATTTCTAACGCCATAGTGATGTAATTTCCTGACAAGAGTATCATGATTTACACAGTCGAAAGCCTTGGATAAATCACAGAATACTCCCAAAGCATCCTGTGAATCCTCCCAAGCTGAATATATGTTTTTCAATAATTCAACTCCTGCATCAATAGTTGACCGACCCCTCGTAAAGCCGAATTGGTTTTTATGTAGCAAACTGTATTTTACGAAATGATTGAGGAGTTGATTAAGCATTAACTTTTCAAAGATTTTACTAAGTGTTGGTAATATAGAGATTGGTCGAAAATTCGTGGGGTCCGAAGCATCTCCAGACTTAAATAAAGGTACGACTTTGCTATGTTTCATCAAGTCAGGAAATACACCCGAAGCTATACTGCTATTATACACGATAGCCAAGTAAGGGGCAATTATATCTATTATACTTGAAACAGTTTTAACAGAAAGTCCCCAAAGGTCCATAGTTTTCTTTATATCGATGGATTTAAATATCTTTATAATATCTTTGTAGTTGACAGATGTGAATTCAAAATTAGCATCGCATTTACATACACTTTCCATAAGTAGTGTTTCAGCTGTTGTCGAAGATGAACTTAGTGTTTTAGTTGTTAAGAAAGGGATTTCTGTGAAAAATTTTTCAAACTCAGATGCAATCTTTAAATCATCTTTGATATTTACATTGTTTACATTTAAATTGAAATCACGAACGCGTCTGGGAGCTCTACCAGTTTCGCTATTAATAATATTCCACGTTTCCTTAATTTTATTTTGAGCTCTGGTTATTTTATTTTTCAAATAAATGGACTTAGCAGTGGCACAGGCTCGTCTAAAAGTAATAGAGTAATTTTTTACATAATTAATAAACGTGGGGTTAAAATTGTACGATTTTTCACCGTACAATTCATATAATTTGTTTCGGCTTTTATATATACCAGCAGTGGCCCACTCACTGAAGGATGGGCGGTTGCCGATTGTTATTGTTTTTGTTGTAAAGTTTTTACTGAATTCCTCACTAATAAGTTTGAACAAAGCAGTATACAAGTACTCAGTACAGTTCTGAAAAGGCATCCTTGGTAGTTTCTGAATCAAATTATTTTTAAACTTTTCTAGTCTACTAATAGTCACAGGAACAAAATTAAACTTGGTTCTTTGAGAGGTAGGTTTTTTCCTATAAAATGAGATTAACTGACCGCAATGATCAGAGTGTAACAAATTAATTATGGATTTCTGATTAGGCTTAATGTTAGAAAAAATGTTGTCAATGCAGGTAGCACTTGTGGCAGTAATTCTCGTGGGCTCGTTAAAACAATTATGTAAGTCATAGGACTTAAATAAATTTAAAAAGTTACTCGTCAAGGCACTTTTTTCTAAAATATTAATATTAAAATCACCACAGATAACAATTGTTTTATGACTACCACTGATTTTAAAAAGGGCATCCTCCATAATTTTTTGGAATGACTCATAGGGCGCACATGGAGGTTTGTATACACTCATAACAATGAAATGCTCAAACTCGATACATGCTATTTCCGTAACTCGCTCAACAGACAAGCTCACGAGGTCAATTCTTTCTTTGGATTTAATATTATTCCTAGTTACAATTAAAGAACCACCATGCCTCAAGTTTGTCCTGCTGAATGAGCTAACAACCTGGTGATTATTAAAATTGAACATAAGCTGATGACTTTTCAACCAGTGTTCAGTGATACAAAAAATATCAATGTTTTTACAATTCATAAATAACTCTAATTCTAATTCTTTACCTGAAATCCCTTGAATATTTTGATGCACCAAGTTAATATTATTACATTTTACAGTCTGTGGATTAATTGCACAAATTGGAGAAATAATATTTGATAGGTTTAAACTACAACTATAGTCAGCACTTGTAGTGCTATTATTGCCAGAGAATGCCTCTTTTGTCTTGTGTTTTAATTTAAAGACATTGGAACACATTCCATGTGGTCATATGTCATTTTACTTTCCTGCCCAATAAAGGCAGTGTAATTAGCCAATGAATTGGCTGGCTTAGAAATAAAATATGATAGCGAAGTTGCTATCTGTTTTTTGTAAAAATTAGAAAGATAGTAATTATCTTTGGTCAAATAAAAATGTCTAATGAATACATTAGTGTCAATAAATTCAAATTTATTATTATAATATGTCATGTTCTGCAATTTTACATTACATTTATGTCTATATTCATTTTCAGTATCTGTCAATGACCTACTGTATGGTAATGCAAATAAAATAATTTTCTTCACATTCAGGTTACATAGGCACTCAAAACATTTTTTCAAACAATTTATATTGGTATTACCCCTTCTTCCTACAAAAACAATTATTGTTGTATTAGTACTGTAGTTGCTTGAGTTTATTTTGTCTAATATTTGTGAGTAGCTGGCACCAGGCATACATAAGTTAGTTACCAGTTGCCCTGTATGTTGTTCCATTATGAGCCCCATATTTTTGCCAATCTCATCACAATACATAATTATGTTTTCTTTGATAGATGTTGTCTCGGTCCTAACCTCATCGTGGTTGTTGTGTACAGGTGTAGTTATACATAGTTTGGCTATACTGCAAGTTTTTGGGTGTAGCTGTTTATCAAAGACTGAACTAGGTGGTTGTGTCATTTTGTCACACAAACTAAATGAACACCTACATGAACGTTTTTTATTTAAAGTCAATGAAACCACGGAAACCTTACTTGTCAAGCTACACAACACCACAAAATTTAAGTAGATATTGTTTGAAATGAAATGAAATGAAATGAAATGAAATGAAATGAAAAAGCTCTTTATTTAAATGGACTTTGCTAAGTACTTTTAAATCGTCAAAAGCCCTACCACCATTTCGACGAAATAATTATTTTTCTTAAATAATTATTAGTATGCTGAGACGGAGAAGAAATGGCGAAAGAAACTCCGCAGCTTACAATTTCGTAATGATTTCAAAACATCATTACATGTCCATAGATATATCAAAATGAATGAATAAATTACAATTTTAAATGCGTAAATTTGGGCAGATTTTACTCCCACGCATTTGGATCATTTAAATAATCATTTAACTTGTAATAAGCTTTTTTATATAATTTAGATTTTACAGTTTTTTTAAATTTATTAATAGGCAAGTCTCTAATATTCTTCGGAAGCTTATTGTAAAAACGTATACATTGGCCCATAAAGGAATTGCTTATTCTGTGGAGACGAGTTTTATATACAACCAAATCGTGTTTCTTCCTAGTATTTACATTGTGCGTATGACATTTCTCGGAAAAATTCATAATATTTTTCTTTACATATAGTAAGTTTTCCAGTATATATTGTGATGACACAGTCAGAATATTTATCTCCTTGAACTTTTCTCTGAGGGAGTCACGCGGACCCAGTTGATAAATTGCTCTAACAGCCCGTTTTTGCAGCACAAAGATGGTATTAATATCTGCAGCACTCCCCCAGAGAAGAATTCCATATGACATTATGCTGTGAAAATAACTAAAATAAACTATTCTAGCGGTATCTACATCGGTAAGCCGCCTAATAGTTTTAACTGCGTATGCCGCAGAACTTAGTTTACCCGAAAGTTTTACAATATGTGGACCCCATTGTAGTTTGGAGTCTAACATTACTCCTAAGAAAGTTGTTGTTTCCACAGGTTTCAATTCAACTCCATTTATTTGTACATTAGTTTCTACACGTCTCACATTCGGCGTAGTAAACTTAACTAGTTTGGTTTTTTTTTCATTAAGCAACAAGTTATTAACATTAAACCAATAAACTACTTTTGCAAGTGCATTGTTAACTTCGTCACAATTATCTAATTTTCTATTTATTTTGAAAATCAAAGATGTGTCATCCGCAAACAATACAATATCATGATTGTCCCTTATGTAGTAAGGCAAGTCATTTATGTACACTAGAAAAAGAAATGGACCAAGAATTGAGCCCTGCGGAACACCTATTGTGACTAGAGAACCTGGAGATCTTTTACCATTTATATCAACTTTCTGTATTCTATTGCTCAGGTATGAAGTCATAAGGTTGAGAGCCTTGTTCCTAATGCCGTAATGGTGTAATTTCCTGACCAGAGTTTCATGATTAACACAGTCGAAAGCTTTAGATAAATCACAGAAAACACCAAGAGCGTCACGTGATACTTCCCAAGCAGCAAATACCTCCTTTAACAACTCAACTCCCGCATCAATGGTGGAGCGACCCCGAGTGAACCCGAATTGTTTCTGATGAAATATATTATATTTATTGAAATGCTTTAATAGTTGATTGAGCATTAATCTCTCAAAGATCTTACTTAAAGTTGGCAGAATAGAAACAGGCCGAAAATTAGTGGGATCTGAGGTTTCGCCAGATTTAAATAACGGTATTATTTTACTGTGTTTCATCAGGTCAGGAAACACACCAGAACCAATACAACTGTTAAATACGACAACTAAATAAGGAGCTATTATAGTTATAATGGATGAGATTGTTTTGACTGATAGTCCCCAAAGATCCATAGATTTCTTCAGGTCAAAAGACTTAAAGGTATTTATAATATCTTTATAATTAACAGCTGTAAATTCGAAGTTACTGTCACAGGATGGTACATTTTGTTTAAGAAGCTGTTCAGCTGAGGTGGAAGACGACTGAAGTGATTTAGTAGCCAGTATGGGAACATCTGAGAAAAACTTTTCAAATTCCATAGCTACTTCCAAATCAGCTTTAACATTTACATTATTAATCTTTAAGTTAATATTGCGGCAGCGTGTTTGACTCCTGCCAGTTTCACTGTTAATAATATTCCAAGTTTCTTTAATTTTATTAGTAGAATTGTTAATTTTATTTTTTAAGTAAACTGACTTGGCAGTGGAACAGGCTCTTTTGAAAACTTTAGAGTAGTTTTTTACATAGTTAACAAATACTGGATCAAAATTATATGATTTTTTACTATACAAATCGTACAACTTATTCCTGCTATTGTAGATACCAGGCGTTGCCCATTCACTAAAAGTTAGACGATCACAGATCGTCTTTGTTTTTGGCACAAAAGTGTTGGTAAATTCAACATTTATTAGATTAAATAAAGAACTGTATAGCTTATCTGGACAATCATCATAAGGCAACCATGGCAGCTTCACACTTAAATTCGATTTAAACTTTTCAATTCGGCTTGCATTTATAGGAATAAAGCTTATTTTCGTTCTTCGCACTTCAACTTTTTTCCTAGGAAACGATGCTAATTGACCACAATGATCAGAGTGCAACATATTAATAATTGACTTTTGGCTAGGTGTTCGGTTGGTAAAAATATTGTCAATGCAAGTTGCACTTGTTTCAGTAATTCTTGTGGGTTCATAAAAAACGTAGTCCAAATCATACGACTTAAATAAATTTAAAAAATTACAAGTTATTGAATTTGTATCTAGTATGTTAATATTAAAGTCTCCACAGATAACAATTGTTTTAGGACATTTACTGATTTTAAATAGGACATCCTCCATAATTTTTAAAAATTGTTCAAAAGGGGCACATGGAGGTTTGTATACACTAATAACAATGAATTGTTCAAACTCTATACAAGCTATTTCAGTAACTCGCTCAACAGACATACTTACTAGGTCATTTCTTTCCTTACATTTAATATTCCTTTTAGTAATTATTAATGAACCACCATGTAATATGTTTTTTCTGCTGAACGAGCTGACAACATGGTGATTACTAAAATTGAACATGAGCTGATGGCTTTTTAGCCAGTGTTCTGTAACACACAATATCAATATTATTACAATTCATGAATAGCTCCAATTCTAAATCTTTGCCTGACATCCCTTGAATATTTTGGTGGACTAGGTTAACAAAATTATTTTTACAATTTTTATTCATTGCAAATGGGGAGGATAATATATCTAAAACCTTATAATTAGAATCTAATTTTTCATTATAGTTACTAGTGCCAGAGTTAGTCTCTTTTGTCTCGAAATTTAATTTAAAGAATTTGAGGCAAATTCCAAATTGTCATTACCCAGCGTCCAATTTGACTGCCCAATAGAGGCAGAAGTTATAGCCAATGAATTGGCTTGTTTAAAAATAAAATAACATAGCGATTTTGCTATTTGTTTTTTGTAAATACTAAAAAGAAAATATTTATCTTTTGTCAAAAAAAATTTTTTAATGAATCCATTAAAATCAATAATGTCAAATTTTTTATTATAATTTGTCATTAAATGCAATTTCCTATTACACTTAAATCTATAGTCATTTTCTGCATGACTCAATGACTCACTGTAAGGAAAAGTAAATAAAATTATTTTCTCTACATTTAATTTAGACAGGCATTTAAAATATTTTTCCATGACATAGGAATTAGCATTGCCTCGTCTACCAATGAAAATAATTATGGTACTATTAGGGCTGTAAGTACCACAGATCACCTTCTGCAATATTTGGGTATAATTAGCACCTGGAATACAATAATTAGTTACAGGCCGTGCCATATAATGACACATTGTTTGACCCATATTTTTGCCTAACTCATCACTAAACATAATAACATTGTTTTGTTCTTTATTTATGTTCACTTGAGTCCCACCTTCATCAAGATTATTGTGGGAACAAGTTTGGTTATCTACGAGTGAAACAATTTCGTGTTGTTGATCATATAATATACTTGAAATGCACCCTTCATTTTTTTGTATATCTGTAACGAGACATGAACATTTTCGTTTTTTATTTAAAGATTCAAAACGCTCTGCATTGTAATTACACATATCTACCATGTCATTTGAAGCAAGTATTTGATAATTTAATTGTTTTTGGGAAATAGTCTGTATAAAAGTAAGTGTTTCGAGTGTAAAAATACTTATAAGTCTATCGCCAACTGATGCTTCAAAGTCATCACCCAATATAAATAATCACCGTCGTTACTACCTAAGTTTAGCTACTAATATGTTTATATCTCTGTGGACAGCGCTCAAGTACCAACGACCGGGATATTGTTCCTTGGCGTGCCATAAAGCGAATGCGTCGAGTAGACATTGAGTGCAAATTAGTGTAGTACTACTGGTGTCGCTCTGCACGTATCCTCTTACCGATGATATGAGTCTTGAGGCTTCTTCACGGGTATAAAATAAAGATCTGGTTGCGTGACATATCTAATCCATTAATTAAATAAACCGAGAGAATATTCATTTAGGTACAATTTGTACGCCGAAAGTCAAATTTGACTAACTTAACTACAAAAATTAGGCCCTGAAATAATTTTTGAAATAAAAATATAAATTCGGAAATTGAAACCAGTTACCGAATATTCAATAATGGTCGTTGATATAAAAATATAACTATAGAGAAAAAATACTATACCGTTTTGCCTTCAAAATGATACAAAGTGGAGTTTGTGTGGCAGGCATTCACATGTCGAGAGTTATGGTTGCTCGTATTCATTTTGAATGTTAATCTCTTATTTAGTGTCCACAACAGATCTAAAACTAAATAATAATTAATGATGTAAGATTACATTATCTATTACACGGTAAGGAAAACCAGGGAAAACTAGTGAGAAGCGACCTAAAGGAAAACGATAATAAAAGGATGTAAAAATGTTTGTAAGGTTTTTATACAATATACTAGCGAACTGCGGCTTCACCTGTATCAGCACTGTATCCCGGTATATCAGGATAAGAAAAGTATTCTTTGTCCACCCTGAATGTCAAATATAAATACATAACCCTGAAAGAATTTCAGTAGTTCCTGAGATTAGGTCCTTTAAACAAGTCACAAACTTATTTTATAATATTACTAGCTCCCGTCCGCGGCTTCGACTGCGTGGACATTTTACCCCCTTAGGGGTGAAATTTCCAAAAATCCTTTCTTAGTATGAATATCCTTTATTATATTTCTTACCCTGTATAAGGTATCTATGTGCAAAATTTCAAATCTAGGTACAGCGGTTTGGGCTGTGCGTTGATGTCTCAGTCAAGACTGAATTTTATATATTAGGTTGGGGAAAAAGTCTTTTCGCATTATAGTATGTATAAACTTGTAATAAAATCTCTTTGGCTATACTATTTGTATCTGGCTGGTTTTGGTATCATTGAAAGTTTAAATTTTAAAGAACATAATTCCAAATTCAAATTAGGAAAATGTGTGATTTTCATTTGTTTTTCGTACCGCCAAGATGAGTGAATCTAATGAATAAATTCGATACATTTTAAAATTTTACTACAAAAAAGGTAAAAATGCAACGCAAGCCGCGAAAAAAATTTGCGATGTTTATGGACCTAGTGCAGTGTCTGTGAGAGTAGCACAAATTTGGTTTAAGCGTTTTCAATCCGGAAATTTTGATGTCAAAGATGCACGTCGCTCTGGTCGCCCTATTACAGATAAAATGGATGCCATTTTTGAAAAAGTGGAGCAAGATCGGCATGTCAGTAGTTACGACGTAGCTGAAGAACTGGGAATTGACCACAAAACAGTTTTGGCGCATTTGAAAAAAACTGGGTACACAAAAAAGCTTGACATTTGGGTACCTCACGAGCTCACTGAAAGAAACCTAATGAACCGTGTACTCATTTGTGATTCTTTATTACGACGTAATGAAACCGAACCATTTTTGAATAAGCTGATAACTGGTGATGAAAAGTGGATCACGTACGACAAGAACGTGCGAAAAAGGTCGTGGTCAAAGGCCGGTCAGGCTTCACAGACTGTGGCGAAACCCAGGTTAACTCGCAACAAGGTGATGATGTGTGTGTGGTGGGATTGAAAGGGCATTAATCATTATGAGCTGTTACCACCAGGCAGGACCATCGATTCTGAACTCTACTGTGAACAACTGATGAGATTAAAGCAAGAAGTTGAGAGAAAGCGGCCGGAATTAATCAACAGAAAGGGTGTGGTTTTTCATCATGATAACGCTAGACCTCACACATCTTTAGCCACTCAGCAAAAATTAAGAGAGTTTGGCTGGGAGGTGTTAATGCATCCGCCGTATAGTCCTGACCTTGCACCTTCAGATTTCCACCTGTTTCGGTCTCTTCAGAATTCTTTAGGCAGTGTCAGGTTAACATCACGAGAGGACTGCCAAAACCACTTGTCGCGGTATTTTGACCAGAAGTCCCAAAATTTCTATAGCAATGGGATCATGTCCCTACCTACAAGATGGCAAAAAGTTATCGAACAAAATGGTACCTACATACTTTAGTTAAATGTAAATAAACTATATTAAAAAATGTTTTGAATTTTCTTAAAAAATGCGAAGTAACTTTTTCCCCAACCTATTATATATCGACGGTTAAAAGGTAGTTGGGCATAAGCGACAAAAACCAAATTGTTCAGGAGATCAGTTTAAAGTTTCAAATTTCTAAAAAATTAACATAACTTTTTTGTTTATAGTCATAGGGTGAAAATTCAAACAGCTCTAGAATAAAAAAAAATAAAAGCATCATTTGACATTTATATTTATTTGATTTGACTTTGTTTTTTGGGTTTTAATGTCGCTTCGATCAATTTATCTTATTTTGCAAAAGAGGTAATTGGGAATAAGTTACATCTATACGGAAGGAAACTAAGAGTAAAGAAGACTAAGCTACATTCGATATTATCATGCAAAAAGGTAATAGGGCATAAGCGACATGACTGTAGAGTAAGTTAAATCGGTAAAATGGGACAAACGACAATTCATATCATTATGCTAAATGGTAATGGAGCATAAGAAGCAGTGATTAGCAAAAACATCGTGAGGATGTAAGACATAAACAACAGATTAAGTGGGTGGAAAAAATGGTAATGTGGTACAACACACATCAAGATTCATAATACCAAGGAGAAAACGAGGATATCCAACATACGGCATTATCGAAGTAAATGGTAACATGGATTAAACGTCACTTCCTATAATACTAGATACACAACCGACATGATTCTCTATTAAAATAAGACCTAAGTAATTTCATTATTATGTTACCTATACAAAAACAAATTTACTATTTTTTTTGTGATTTTATGTATTATATAATACGTTACATTAGCTTAATAGAATCGAAAAGGGTTGTAGGGGGTTCCGAACAACATTTTCCGGGACTCAAGCCAACCTCACCTGCGCTCTTTACACCCTGCAAATAACCAAATAACAGACGATGTTCTGGCGCTCCCCACCAACCCGCACTGGGCCAGTGTGGTGGGAGAAGCCCCCCCCCCCCCCCCCATAATTTATCACCAAAACTGGAGGCCCCAAGTGCTTGGCGGTACCAGAGACCGTGCCGGCGTCGGGAGTAGGGGTGCGAAGAAACCCCGGACGGCGGCGAACTCCCGTCGAACGACTTTGGCCCTGGCAACCTACAACATACGCAAACTGCAAATCGAGAAGAAGCTGCTAGAACTAGAGCAAGAATTAAGCAGGATTTGCTGGAGTATAAGGGGATTATCTGAAGTTCTAAGACAGGGCGAGGACACGGTGATCCCTAAATCCGGCAACCTGCTCTATTTCCGGGAGGGCGAAAATCTATCCAAAGGTGGTGTCGGATTCACTGTTCACAACTCTCTCGTGAACAAAATTGCACAGATTGGAATTGTGTCGAACAGGGTGGCGTACCTTATACTCAGAATCACCAAACGGTATTCGTTGAAGATCATACAGGTATACGCCTCGACCTCGACGCACCCCAACGAGGAAGTGGAAGCAATGAATAAGGATATTTCTCGTGCAGTACATGCTTCCAGGACCCACTATATTGTTTGTCATAGGTGACTTTAACGCAAGGGTAGGCAAACGTGGCGATGATGAGTCGAAAGTGGGGCAATTTGGAACTGGAATCTGGAACTACCGTTGTCAAATGCAAGCCGAATATATGGAGAGGGAGCGACTCTATATGATGAACTCCTTCTTTCTTCTCGACCTGGTAAAGTCCCGATAGTGCAACAAAAAATGAGATTGACTTCGTCATGTCGACTAAGACTCGGATATTCAATGATGTCTCTGTGATCAATTAGTTTAACACAGGGAGCGATCACTGATTGGTAAGAGGCACATTGAATCTACACATAAAATCCGAACGATGTCGACTGATGAAGTCTACGCATCGCTCTGAAGCCATCCAGATCCAACACCCCGAAAACTTTCAACTCGAGCTGCAAAATTGCTTCGATTGCCTGGAGGACTGCATAGATGTGCACACATACAACGACAGATTTGTGGAAGCTGTCCGTACGGTGGGTTCAACGTTCTGCAGTCCTCTGAAGACATTCGTGAGCGTCGGCAGCTCGGTAAAGAGATCTCCAAGTGCCTAACTCGCGGCATACGCCGATACAATACAAAACGTATTGAAGAGACCATAGAGCGGGGCAAAGGCTCCAAAGTGTTCGCTAGAGATCTGTCGCTTGGAGAGAGCTTGCTGACGAAGCTGAAGACGGAGGATGGCACAATCATTACATCGCGGCCTGAGCTTTTAGCCGAGATTGAAAACTTCAATGAACAATTTTACGCCACATCACGCACACCGATCCAACAGCCAAGTTGACCCGACACTATATCGATGATATCCCCCGGAAGTCAGCCTATACGAGATTAAAGTGTAGCTTCCAAACAGCTCAAGAACAACAAGGCGCCGGGTGTTACAAGGAGGATGGAGTTACAGCGGAGCTTCTGAAAGCAGGTGGACGAAAGGTCCAGAAAGCTCTTCAGAAGCTATTTAACTCTGTTATACTCGAGGTTAAAACACAAAAGGCATAGCACAGAGGCGTGGTGGGACTTTTCTTCAAAAAGGACGATAGGATCCATTTGAAGAACTATAGACCCATCACGCTCCTGAGTCATGTTTATAAGCTGTTTTCAAGAGTTATAACAAACCAGATTCCGATAAGGCTTTAGTACCATAGACCACATACATACGCTGCGGCATGTACAACCATACAGAAGACCGTAGAGTACATCTGCCATTTATGCTTTGTGGACTATGAGAAAGCCTTCGATTCTGTCGAGACCTAGGCCGTGCTCTAGTCACTCTAGTGATGCCAAATAGACTATCGATACATCCAAGTGTTGCGGTCACTGTAGGAAAACGCCACTATGTCAGTCCGCCTTCAGAACTAAAAACCCATACAGCTCCAGCGTGATGTGAGACAGGGTGAAACTTTTCACAGCTACATTGGAGGACGCGCTTTAGCTTATGGACTGAACAGGACTTGGCATCAACATAAATAGCGAGTATATAACCCACCTTCGCTTTTCAGATGATATCGTTGTCATCTCTGAGACCTTGGAAGACTTGGGGACAATGCTTGAGGATCAATCTCTGTAGAGTTTCCCAGCAAGTAGATCTTTTAATGAACACGGACAAGACGAAAATCATGTCGAATTCCCATGTCATACCCACTCCTATACAGGTTGGAAGCTCTACATTGGAAGTTGTCGACCATTGTGTTTACCTGGGACAAACAGTCCAACTTGGTAAGTCCAACTTTTAAGAAAGAGGTCAATCGACGAATCTAACTCGGCTGGGCAGCGTTCGGGAAGCTATGTGGCATATTCTCGGCCCATCTACCACAGTGGCTTGAGACGAAAGTCTTCAATACATGAGTGTTGCCAGTGATGACATACGCAGTGCGTACCGGAAGACGCAGCGTTGGTAGGCCCCCCCACAAGGTGGGGTCCACGTCCGAGGAGGGGTCCGCCACGAGGAGGCTTCCTTCTCGTGGCGGACGCTAGTAACGTGGTGGGGAAACTTTCTCGGCGGGTTTGTGGCTTTTGATGTTAAGTGTGTCCCCTTGGCATTCGAAGTCACATGCCATCGGCGAGTTGTTTTTGTTTTCCTACCACGGCTAGTTCCGGACGGCCCTTTTCAGGGCCACGACCGCGCACGAAGTCCCCCGGGTGCGGGCCGATGGCTGCACCAGGTGTCCTCGTCAGGAGGACGCGCCAGGTCTAGCAGACCTCGGTGGAGGAGTGGTTGATGGCCACCAATTGGTGCAAAGAGTGCCTAGACGGACAGCGTTGGGACGGTCTCGGTTTAGTTGCAGTCACGTGCGCAGATCCCGAGCCGTCCCGTAATAGCGCACTGAAGGTCAGGCCGGGGAGGATGTTGGGGGTAAGAGGGGAACGCCTTTACCTCGAGTCCCACATCCCCTGCGGTTGGCACCACCCCGCAGGGACGATACGTAAATGCATTTAACCTCCCCGTCAACAAAAAAAAGGCTCCCCACAAGGTGGAATGACGATTTGGTAAAGGTCGCGAGAAGCCGCTGGATGCGGACAGCGCAGAACCGATCAGGTTGGAGAACCTTGGGGGAGGCCTATGTCCAACAGTGGATGTCTTTTGCCTGAAATGATGATGATGATGATGATGATAAAATCGTCAGAGAAAGGTCCATTTGGTAACAGCTAGGCTTCAGATATTAGAAAGGTACTTTTCAGTAGATATATTGTGTATCATACAGTGTATCATGCTCACAATCACATCAAATACTTGATGTAATTTAATGAAACAAAAATAGGTTTTTCACTATTATTTGGAAAATATTATAGTTATAGCCAAAATAAGATTTCACTTAGTTTGTACCTATTTGTATCAACTTAGTGTAACAAAAATAAAGTAGGAACTTAATGAAGTAACATAATGGGTACTTTCTTAGTATTAACTTTCGTATGAAGTAATTAGGTATCATTGTTACAAACATAACGTCACTGTCCGTGGCTGAATGATTTTGGAACAAGCGACTCGTGCGATGCCTACTTGAGTACAACGAAGTGATAAATATTGGCATAAGCATCAAATAATAAATAATGATTGTAGAGTAATATTGTATAAGCGACGGAGTCTAATTAAAATTGTAAATGGTAGTAGGATATAACCGACATTTGAATATCAGATTTGATTTAAGTAATTGCGTATGACCGACAAAGTTGTATATAAATAATAAACAGTAATAAGGTATAAGCGACAGTTCACTGTAAAATAAGATTTTAGTAATTGGGCATAAGCGCCAACTATATTGTATACTTGTAAAGTGTAGTATGGTTTAACCGACGCTCGAGGATTTCAACAACAAAGGTAAAGGGGCATTAGCTCCAGTTTTCATAACAGGCGCTAAAGGTAAAGAGCTATAAGCGTCTGAAATCTTTACTCTAATAAGAAGTAAAAAGACATTACCGACTATAAACAAAAACTATGTCATTTTTACAGAGGTACAAACGCCTTTATGGTAAAAAAGACCTAAAATTCAGTCGGTTATCCAAAATGACACTTCGAAAACGCATTTTTTTACTTGGGCATAAGCGACAAAAAAGTCATTGTAGAGCCATGGGAGTAAGCGCATTCGAAAGAGCGGAAAATTTTAAGTTGGATGGCATTCATAACTCATTTTCGACAAAAGTGTCGCTTATGCCCTATTACCTTTTAACCGTCGATATGGACTAACTGATCCGGCGAACTTCGTACCGCCGATATCTTTTAGCTAACCTTAATTTATCACTTTTATAAACGTAATAAAATATATACAACATAAAAAAAATATTAAGTTCAATAGTCCATTAGGATATATAGAGAAAATAAAAATTTAATAAAAGTATAAATCCATTATTTCAATGGCGTATCGGCAAGACATTTGCTTTGATGAAGCTATGTATTTTGCTGCTTGGGTTACAATTGGTTTGATTCTCTTCAGTGAAGAAACTTATGGTGTACTACATTTTTCGTATTGTTGTCAGGGACAAGAACAAATAAAGCGAATGGTTTACCGACACGTGAATATATCACGTACAATTGAAAAACACGCATTTTCTAGATTCAGACCACAAATACTCAGCGAGAGCGAGAGCAGAGCTTGGCCTTGCGAATCGGAAATTTTATTCGTTTAAACTTAAAGGGCGTATCGGTTGGGTTCATCGGAATCCTCGGAATGAGAACTTCTTCACCTTTGAATTTTACTTTGAGTATCGTCACGTGAATCACATTTATCCTCAGTTTTCTTATACTAAACGTGTTCCATTGCATAGTTTTAGTTGGCTTAGATTTCTTAGCATGGTGACTACGGAGCCAAACTTTAGTTGTAAATTGTGCGGTGGTAAGCCTGGCACATCCAAGGAGTTGAAAAATTCAATTGGATAGTTGGTGGCTTCATATTGATATATCTATGGACATGTAATGATGTTTTGAAATCATTACGAAATTGTAAGCTGCGGAGTTTCTTTCGCCATTTCTTCTCCGTCTCAGCATAATAATAATTATTTAAGTAAAATAATTATTTCGTCGAAATGGTGGTAGGGCTTTTGACGATTTAAAAGTACTTAGCAAAGTCCATTTAAATAAAGAGCTTTTTCATTTCATTTCATTTCATTTGTCTTTGTTTGTTATGAATGCAGAGCACCAACGATTTGATTTTGAATCCCAAAGTTTAAATCATCCACGTTTTTATTCTTAGCCGCTAAGAGTGCTCAGTCAACCATTCATTATTTTTGTGGTTAGCTAATGATGTTCGGGAATACTTTGTTGATTAGCTCGTCGGAATCAAATCGATTAGCTCGATTCCTCGACAGGAACACGGCCTTCACCAATAGTCAGCAATAACTTGACGAAACCTTGAGCAGATAGATCGTTCAGCAATTCAACTGGCAAGTTTGCTGCCAGCTGAACTATCTTTACTTTTTGGTGCTTTGAGGCAAGTGTTTAGTTCGTCGGTTACAATCGATCTTGGAATAACTGGCAGTGTTTGGCGGAAATCAGCAGACAGTAAAATCAATACGCCTCTAAAACATCTCGAGTCATTGCGCAGATCTTTCAATTTCTGTCAAGTGCTTTAAATGCGCATTTGTACGCCATTTTGCATTCGTCTTAAATGATGATTTTAGACGCTACTATAACTTTGGCCGTTGCAGAGGGTTTCGCAAATGTTACATGTTGGTTGTTTAATACTTTGAAGGTTTAATGGCAATTTTAACGCTGAATGAGCCGTGCGGTATTCTAACAATGTGACCGCTATTCCAGTAGAAGCAACTGCTACCGCAATGTCGGGTCTCGCACGAACAGTGGTCAAAATCAATGAAACGAAGAATGTCTTCCCAGTTACACCGGGGGTATCCAAGAAAAATAAGCCACCGTTTCCATCATCAATTGCCTACATTAATGCAATATTTTGATTAGGCACGCTGCGGAAAACCTACTGAGCCTGGTTTTATAATTATGTAACGGTGGCTGACAGGCAGCGTTTTCGATTCACGAATTAATTTGGCCTGAAGTCTCTGAAGGTCAAAGAATTGCGAACCTTAAGTGGCAGTGGGCAGGGCACATTGCGAGGAGGACTGACGGCCGTCGGGGCGGAAAGGTCATCGAGTGGCGACCACGTACGTGGAATCGCAGCGTTGGTAGGCCCACCATGCAGAAGGTGGACTCGCGACCTAGTAAAGGTTGCGGGAAGCTGCTGGATGCGGGCAGCGCAGGACCTACCAGTTTGGAGATCCTTGGGAGAGGCCTATGTCCTATATCCAACAGTAGACGTCTCTCGGCTGAAATGATGATGAGGATGATGATGATGAAGTCTCTACAGGGTTCGTGTCAAGAGAGGAATGAACGCTGCTCCAAGACACATAAAATTAAATACAAATAGACAAAAAAAATATCATATACATAACGTTTACAATTCCAATATTATTGTTATTCAATTAATATTACATGCTTCATAAACATCTCAATTTTGTACCATCGATTATTAAAATAAAGTGGTCTTACTTTATCTTTCTCGAGTCGAGCCAGCCAAAGTTAAATAAACTTTTGAATGCGATGATCTCTCGAAAGAAGCTTTTTCAATTTCAGTCAATTAATTTTAACGTCTCTATCTCAGAGATGTAGATCAAATAATACACAACGATTACAATGATACTAGACGATTATACAACTTTTATACAATTCCAATTAGATAGACTTATTAAGGATTTCGCATTTCTGCGTTTGACTAACCTACGTGTGGTTTTATTACGGGCAATAAACACGCTATTCGCGTTACATAAATCAAGACATGTTTCATGTCACTGATTTGATTATGTACTAAATAACATATCCTGACATCAGCGGTTAGTCATAGCTTTGTTAACCTTCACCTCTTGTTATGTCCGATCTACGCCCACCCTTCTAGGAAGGGCGTGTTCTCACGAACGGATAGTAATAATAAAACTTACGTCGGTATACTTTTAAGGAAATGCGTTAAGAAACTTTTATCAGTCATCGCAAATCACTAAATGTGTTCCACGAAAAAAACTCTAGTCAAAAATCGTCCATCTTAATTTATGGTCGTAGCTCATTTATCAGCTCGGAAATGTAACGGAATCGTTCGCCTCTTTTTACTATGAATAAATAATAGGTTATGAAAAAATAAAAAAACACGCTTTAATGATAAATCGGACTAAAAAGTGAAAAATATTTCTTTACTATACATAGCAACAAAATTATGAACCAAAAGTATAATTATTATTTAGAGAAAAGCGTGGTGTGCGTTCTATTACATCAGTTTTATTTTATTTTTTATTTTTCTATTTATTTTACTGGACGGCATGTAATGGCGCACCTGGTACCTGACAGGTTAAAAAAAACTCGAAATCTGTCCACTTAAAGTGGGTTAAAATTGTACAAAGGAGTCGGTTACAAACATAAAAATAAGCAAGCAAACATACAGGTGCAGCTTATAAAAGCGTGTTAAAAAGAGGCGACGCGCTATGTTTCTTAGCCGTTCCGTAGCCGCTGTTCCGTAGCCGCTGTTCCGTAGCCGCTGTTCCGTAGCTGCTGTTCCGTAGCCGCTGTTCCGTAGCCGCTGTCCCGTAGCCGCTGCTTCGTAGCATTCATAGTAAAAAAGAGGTGTTCCCTTTCCAAGCTGATAAGTGTGCTACAACCCTCATAACAGAAAATTTATAAAGTTCTCATTTGTTAAAATTTTCAAAAATATAAATTCTTTACATATTTGAACGTACCTACTTGGTTTTCATTTTGAATTTTTTTAAATTGCTAATTTACCTGCTTTAACTAAAGTCATAAAGTTTACATATTTTACGATTTCTAACGAAGACCTGGGGACTTTGAGCTGGCATAAAGCACTAGTAAACTTTTATTATATTATACTATCAACAGATACAGCATATGAATTAGGTACGTATAAGTGACAATTTGACAATCCTGTTCAAAATTTCATTATTAACACTTTCAACGCTGCTGCACCAACCTCCTAAAGTCGTGTTGGCTCTTAACTCCCATAGAGATACGTCCATTAACAATTTACGGGCGCCCGGGTTACATAATGTTTGTTTAATAAATTTAATGGATTCGAAGCCGATAGAAGCGTTACGGGCGATTTTGATAGATAGCCGTTGTGCTACAGTTTTTCAAGTCATTGTGTATTGTTTACGAGTTGTGTAGATTATTTTTCTTTTCAATAAAGCAATGGTTTTTTATTTACAAACAGCTTCTGACCTAAATAACGTGTGTCAGCATACGAACGGCTTGGTACAGTCAGCATCATAAATAGATTGGTAGCATGTAAACCTCGTAATCCACTACTGTAAACGATGGAAGCTCTACAATTCTACATGGGAAGTTGACGACCATTATGTTTACCTGGGACAAACAGTCCAACTGGGTAAGTCCAACTTCCAGAAAGAGGTCAATCGAAGAATTCGGCTGGCCAGCGTTCGGGACGCTACGCAGCATATTCTCGGCCCATCTACCACAGTGTCTCAAGACGAAAGTCTTTATATCTCGTGTGTGTTGGCAGTGATGACCTATGGAACCGAAAGGCGTCTGCTTACAATGGACCTCATAAGAAGACTCCCATGGTTGTCAGTCCTCTCCGCAATGTGCCCTTCCCACTGCCACTTCATTGGGCTATTCAAGTGAACTTAGTTCCCTTGCGGTGCTCATCATTTCTGATTTGATCACGCTAGGAAACTCCGTTCATAGCCGTTTTCATTGCCCTCTGAGTAACCTTGAGCCTTTTAAGGCCCATTGTAAGCGGCCAGTGTATTATTATGTGTGGGTACACTAAACAGTTTACTCTGGTTTGTAGAGAATTACTGTGAAAACAGAATCCACCATTATAAATCCAATAAGTGCACATTTAAATCCATTTTCCAATTATATCTCGTGTCACGTCTAGGATAGTACAACTGTGCAATATCTCCCTAGTTAGATGCCATTTTATTTTATCCGCTCCGAATGTCGAACATAGGATTTTTACTCTTTGTCGTGCATAATTGAATTTCGTTTGGATAAAGTAGGTCGCTTTTGGAGGGGATCAAGTTTTACTTTTACGGCGGTATTCTTATAACAAGATTCACAATATAAACTTCCCAACAACGTAATCATAACGTTACATAAACGACAAACAAATTTTAGCACTTTGATACACAAAAAGATAATTCTTGGAAATTCGATTTGAATATAACAGACTAGAGAAAAAGTTAAACGGAAATTAAAGAACAGATGTAGGTACCATTCAAAAAAAGTTAGACGAAACACGCTCAGTTAAATTTATTTTGCGTAATAGCAGTGTCGTCCCTCAGTTCACCCGAACGTCAGTTAATTGCCAATAAGTCTCCTCAGAACCTTCTAGACTTTTTTTCAATAAGACAGTAAGCCACCTTGATTTCAGTGGCTGCTTACGATGCGAATTTTAACAGTGCTCCAGCCTTTGTCTTCCTTCTTTTTACTTGAACAAGGTTTTCACTTGAATCACGGAGTTGTCCCGATAAACGAATATTTATGTAAATTCAAGCAGTTCCTAACACCGCATAAAGCGAGCCCGATTTCACACGAGAAGTGTGCGATTTTTCATTGTTGAGCAGCTCTAGATCTTTTATAAATATTTTTGCTTAGTATTAGTTTTGAAATAGAAAAAAAACACCTGAGATGAAAGTTTGCTGACTCGATATTATATATGATTGAAATGGATCTCAAATTAAATGGAAAACGAAAAACATGGGAAAAAATCCTGTCATGGATTGCTGATGACTTGCTGCTGAGACGGGACTTGAACCCGTGATCTTTCGCTATCCGGGCGACTGCACTTCCATCTGAGCTACACAGGACTGCTTAACCATGACGATGGCGAATTTCGTCATGGTTAAGCAGTCTTGGGCCTTTCGTTTCTGGTTACGTCATGAAGCTTAGTGCAACAGTAAGCGAATGATTCACTGTAGGTATTTCTTTTTATTTCATTTCTGTTTTTACTTTCTCGTATACGATAGTAAAGAGGAAGTCTTGTAATCGTCAAAAAATTCGACCTGGAGATTTTGACGGATTTACACGTTTTGGACCTCCTGAGTCCAAAAATACCGTTTTTGGAATTATGTCTGTGTGTGTGTCTGTGCGTTGGCACGATAACTCGATTATACTTTAACTTATTGCAACCAAATTTAACATGCATGTATGACATCAAAATATAAGGTTTCTATCAACTATTGAGTCGTTTCCGGTATACGAGAAAGTCAAGGGGAGACTCCCGATTTTTTGCTTTTGTTCCGTTCTTAATTATATTTATAATTTAGGTAACTTTCAGTATAGAGTTATATAGGTAAGATGATTGTTCATAAATTAAGTTTTATTGTCGCGCTTTTGAAATAACAAGACATTTTATATATCTTTAAATGTGGTCTTATAAAAAAGACTTGTAACAAGAAGTTTCTAACTATTCATAAACTTGATCGATACTCCCAGCCGAGTAACAAACTGAAACATCTCGAATCAACGTAGTTGTGATACGTGATCAGGAAACTGATCTCATTTCGAGTATCATATATCAAATATTACACGAGTTTGGTCTGGAACAAGTTATTACGTGTAAGTTTCTTGTAAATAGGGTAGCCAGCTGTAGGGTTATAATACAATATCAACACAATCACTCAGCGTTGTTGGGTTAATAGCGGCGGATTCCCCATTCCCTAATGGTTTCCTCCTTTGGGGAATATTGTATCCAGAAATATTCTCTGTTTAAAAGCGAGCAGATTATTCGTAAAAAAGAAAAAAGGTAGCAAATTAAGCTTGCGTTCCAAGCGTCTATTAGCTACGGTGACTGCTCAGGACTTCCAGAGATGGTTAAGCTACTAAGTGCGCTATTGGGACTCGGATGGGTGGCAAAAAATGTTAAACTGGTTTTCTTTCGCATTTCGAAAGGTACGGAAACTGTTTGTCCGGCTGCTGTCGCAAAACAGCAGCCGTAAAAAACTCACGTCAGAACATTTAACTGGTAATTTATAACCGCCGAGTAACGAAGAAAAAGACTCAGGTGATCAATGTTCTTGTTTACCAGCCTAATAACACAAAAAAAAATATAATAATCCGTATACTATACCAAACATCCGCCTCTCTAATAATAACTCGAATTACACCAATAATTAATTAGCCATGGCCAACTCATATTTCAGTGGCATATCGTGCATTCGCCGACGTTTCTATATTAATGGAGGACTATTCTGCTCGCAATCAATAGTTTCAATTAATTTCATCCTCTAGCCTAACGACTCTATTAAGCTCACCTTTCTTTCCAGATGGGATTTGTTTTCAACTTATTGAAAAGGACAGTCTGCATTATATATTAGTTTACAATCCGTCTCTAATCCTATGCTAATACGAGCGGATTTCGCTTGTAACATTGATAAAGCCCAGAGCTTTGTTTTGAGTTTCTCGCTATACCTACATGGGTGGAAAGGGCGCATGAACTAAGCTGCCCTGTCAACGTGTAATATGTTGTACATATCTGTATTAAATATGTACTCTTGTGTGTATTCCGTAAGGAGTTGCTATCACTTTTAATAAGTAAGGCCTATTATTCTTTGACTAAGTTTTTATCTGACAAATTTTAATTTAATTTTAATTTTGTGACAATATATATATTTTTAATTTGATATCTAATTTTATTGTGATTTGACTTTTTTTTTATTTGTAATAATATGAAAATTTCAACTAAAAATTAATCAATGATATTCTGAAATTTATCAATGTTATAAAACTAAGATAGTTCTTACTTCCACCATTATGAGAAATTTGTATGCCTACTCATGGCAGAATATAGTGATACTACAATTTTATTATATTGCACTACCATCTGTATATCTATACCTGTGTTCAATAAATGTTTTGATTGATTGATCTTATAATTGTAATCCGACCAAGATTATTATAATTTTTGATAATGAACTATGTGTTTACTTATACATACAAATATTGCAAGTTAAATGAAAGCTTATAAAATTTAAATTACTTATATGATATTATTTGAATAAATTATTTTCTCGTATATTAAAAACTAATTATATAAGTATTAGGTAATACTTAAAAATTTCATGTTATATAGACTTATTAAAAATTTTAATGTTTATTTTGACATTCATATGCGTACATTACCGTAAGCGGCGTGAGTGGGACTGCGATTCCACAGAGGACATATCCGCCCAAACGGCCGTCAGCCCTCCTCGGAATGTCAGGCAGGAAGAAATCTTTGGAAATAAGTTTCCTAACTGAAGTTATGCTGAAACAAAACAGGTCAACATCATGAGACAGCTTATTGAATGACTCACATGCTCGAATGATGAATGTGTTTGCTCTGTATCGGGTGTTAGCTGATTCGTTCTATTCTAGGTGTACACCTAGAATAGAACGCTGTCAAAACCTCAACAAGTTTGTTTTTATGTTTACTTTAGAAAGTAACTCCGGACAGACAACAGATCCATTGCAATGTTCATAACTTAATAAATGTCACTAATGTTACGTCGCACCTCAAGAGGAAGAAAATGGTACTTCCTGCATCTATGGTAGTAATCATTGGATTTTGGTGAAATTTATAATCTAGGTATCTTAAAATCGGGTTATGTATTCGTATTTCAATTTAAACATTATTGTGCTCTAATAGTTTTACTGTACAACGTTAATTTAATCAACACGGAAATAGTAGGTGTCTACGTAAGTAAAAAACAAATGTCACCCAATGTGTAAAACCTTTGAAAGCCAATTAATATAGTTCTACAAGGGGCTTGTTTTACAAAGCAAAACCAGTCTCACTGGAATTCATAGATATTGGATAAAAATAATACTAAGCCTGAAGTTAATATTTATGAAAGCAATAAATAAAAAAGCTCCGCTTCATATTCCGACAATGGACTGCGCAATATTTATAGGTACCAACTTTTTAATTGAACACGAACGGAAGGATACATTCTTCGATACCCTCAAGCTTCTCGAGGGAATATAATTAATTAACGACAATTCCGTTCTCATAACAAGAACATCTTTTATTAAACATTAGTAAGCATTCAATCTTCTATCTCTTTGTGAGATTCATCTCACAAAGAGATAGAAGATTATGTTTATAAAAAGAAGTATTATGTTTATAACAAATATTTTACGAATCGTATCTTGATTTTAAATCCCATTATATCTGAAATATTTTAATTATATATTCCTAAAGATCTGTCTCAATAGTCTGCCTGTAGTTAATCGGTCATCTGTCTACAAGACTGATGACCGATTACCTGATTAGAGGGTTCAGTTGAATGTCCCAGGCTGTTTCAATCATTCGTTCAATGTTTAAAATGCGAACCTGCAGATACCTAGCCATTTGGGTATATTCTTCTTTAAATTTCGTGAATTTTTTTCACTGGGTTGATAAGCACGTGTTTTATATCTCAGTACACGTCCTTGGGATATGGTATAGTAAAGTTGTAATTTGTACTGCAACTGATTTTTAAATAATTATGTACATCGCATAAAAACGTAATTATATACTAATACACGTTTTAAAAGTATGGCGCTTAATCTATCGCTAAATTGGTTTTAATAAATAAGATAGAGTAATTAAATCATTTTGCTGCTAAGTAGGTTTGGCTTATTATGGATTAATCTTAAACGAAAGCAAAAAGGTTACCGAAGAGACAGCTCTATGCCCGAGGAAAAATAATTAACGTTTAAGCAGAGTACAACCGAAATTTTAATAAAGTTACAATGACATTGCCGAAATTATTTTCCCGATATTAGACAAAGCAATTTTGTCCTCCTATTAGATATTTCACTTGTATACGGGCTTAATATAAAACAAAATTATCTTGTTCAAGTTAGTATTTAGGATGTCGTAGATAATAAAGGGACTGCATAGTGAGAAAGTAACGAAAAATACCTATACGAAGTTTAGATAAAAAATTAAATCAGATATTTTGTTTTAAGTATGTGTGAAATATCATCTATCATTAAGAACTTGGAATAAAATTAAATTTGTAAGAAACATGGTGCAAGATGGTACATAGATGATGTTACAAGATGTCATAGGTCTCAAATGGTCTCAAACATGTTTCGCTGAGAATTCAGCATACGATTGTGGGTTTACAATAACGATGTTGAATATTAATCGATTCAATGTAATTACAGTCTCTTATTTATTTATGATAATGTCAAAACTCAATAATGCGTTATGAATACTATATAATAGCCAAATAAACATGATACTAGATTTTTATTACTATTAGTTGCCAACTTCCCTCTGAATTGCTGTTATTGCAAATCCTCTCCATCATAAGGTAGCCTGCAAGAGATCGCGCTAAGGCCGCTCATTGTACCAATAGCATATTATAATTTTTTTTTTCTTACGTTCATACATTTTTTTATTGCATACGTTGGTGCGTAAAGAAATGTAAGTTAATAATAAACTGGTTTTACGTTGTTTTCACCTCCATTCAATGATATTATATTTAAAAAGTTTTAAATATAATATCATTACCTCCATTGTAAATCCCGGTCGCGAATACGACAACCCGTTTCTCATCCTGTAGGTGTCATATAAAGATCGTAGCAGACTTATCAGCTTGTAATCGTATCGCCTCTTTTTAACACGCTTCTAAAAGCTTCACCTGTTGCTTGCTTGCTTGTATATTTGAAACCGACTCCTTGTACGCAATTTTGACCCACTTTAAACGGTCAGATTTCGTTTAAACTTTATAGACTTATGAAAGACCGATGGCATTACAAAAATTCGATAAGACTATCCCATTATTGTGATTAGAATCGCCAGGACTAATAAATTAAAAGTTTGTAATGTTAAATCAGTTTAACGTAACTAGATGGCGTTGTCATATCAGTTAAATTCTAGGGTGTATGGGCAACTAAACCACGCCTTGCCTTATACATAAAAGCAAGACGGTATTTTTGTGTATCTATTTTTTTATACTATGAGATGGCAAACAAGCTTACGGCCCACCTGGCGTTGGTGGTTACCATCACCTATAGACACTTACAATATTAGGGAAGCGTCGGTGGCGTAATGCGTAAAAGCGTCGTCTCCCACCTGTGAGGCACTGGTACAATCCCCGCCACGTACCAAAGTGTTTTCAAATTTTGAAATCATATGTACGTTTAATCGACGCTTTTACGGAAAAGGAAAACATCGTGAGGAAATCTGCACACACCTATGAAGAAATCCTTAGGTTGTGTGTGAAGTCGACCAACCCGCACTTGGTCAGCGTGGTTGACTAAGGCCTAATCGCCCCTAATGTGGGGTAGGCTCGAGCCCCTCGGTGGGGACATTATATGAGCTGTTGATGATGATATTAGGGGTAAATCACTTAACACTGCAAGTGCGTTGCCATCCTGGGGACTAAGATGATATGAATTCCATGCCCAGTAATTGCACTGGCTACCTTTCCCTTCAATCCGCAACACAGCGAACTGCTTCACGGCAGAAATAAGAACTACTACTAGTTGGCTAGTATACCAGTCCTTTGCACCACCTCTACCGCATATAAACCAAAGGTATAGTAATTTTTTGTCAACTAGTTTATTAAATCAAAATATTTTATAGCCCGGTCTTTCGGGATCTTTGTTTCCCATATCTGTATACATAAAATTCTTCTGTTCATCTGTTTGTCACTGAACTCCTCCTGAACGGTCGGAGCGTTTTAAATGAAATTTTTGTGTGTTCAAGCCGATCCAGAAATTGTTTATATTCGCAATTTGTTCCGATATATCATATCTTTTTTTTTTTTATTTATCAGTAACAACAAAACAGAAAACACCAACAAAATTTAAATTTTCCATTTTCGTGATAAGCTTTTGATGTTCACTTCCTATAAAATATAGCTTTTAGATCAAATTTATTCTCATGTGAAAGCCGCCGCGGGCTACGCGATATGTTTGATTCGTAAAAGTTTGATATGACGACAAGAAAAGAAAATTGCAATAAAAACAGTCGGTTACGAAAATTCTTATATATTTGAATATCTTTGATCAATTTAACAAGACCGAAGGTAGTTTTTGTAAATAGTTTCCAAATAAACCTGACGCTAATGTAAAATTTATATTTTAAAAATACAATGCAGCAAGAACCTAGTCTGGTTTCGATGATTGAAAAGTACTAAGCAATGTCCATTAGTTAGCACAAGTTATTTGTTTATAAAAACGTAAGTAGGTACACAAAAATCAACCTTTATCAGGTAAATTCTCTTGTCCGCCCATTCTGCATTGTACTGTAAACGTTTGTAATCTTTTACAGTTGTGTCGATGAGCAATAAAGTTAAAGTATAAAGAGTTCCTATTAACAAGGACTTAGACCTCTGTGAGGCATATCGATCTACTTTTATTTTGTTTGCGTCTAGTCATTAAAATCTATAAAAATAAAATTGACTTCACTTTCACTTATAATCAATAGATTTGATGGTGCGAATATTAATAATAATTCACTTTGTATAACCTAACCACTATTTTTAACTTTCATTATCTACGCCACGTTTTAGTAGGTAACTTATCTTTTATAAAATTATTTATTTGCATGTCATATGGTTTACAAAAGGTGTTACATTATATTCCAGTACGTTTCACACATGACACCCCGTGGGGGCACCGCAAAGATAAGTCTCTTTAATCTAATATCCTTTGATACAAAATCAAAATAGTCCGTATACAATTAATTGGAACATCTCATGTATGTCGTATCACTAAGAAGAAAGATTGCTAAGTATGTATAAATACTATTAACATTTTCATATCACCTATATCTGATATTCCTTCCTAAAATTAATTGTTCAGCCATGTGTACGGAGTGTACCTATATGAACCTAATGAGGGCTGTAGGCATTCACAAAAAAACACCTTTATGGGGTGTAATCTCACTCTCTCTCTCAGGATGTCTGTTAGAGCAATACATTTTGTTTTCGTTTTATAGCTAATATCCTAGTTTATCCCGACATTGAAAAATAAATGTACCTTAATGTGCTACTTTTGGTGATATTTTGGAATGATTAAAAAAAGGTAAGATTTTTGACTAAAAACAGATAAATATAGGTTTGTGTGTCTGTGCGGTAGCACGATAACTCGAGTAAGCTTTAACTAATTGCAACCAAATTTAACATTCGTGTGTGTCATCAAAATATAAGGTTTCTATCTACTTTTGAGTCGTTTCCAGTATACGAGAAAGTCAAGGGGAGACCACTCCCGATTATTTTTTAGTTTTAAAAATATTTTCGCGTTTGTAAACGCAAAAATGATTCCATAATATAAGATAGTTTCATCTTAACTGGGCGTCAAATATTTGCAAAAATATTTTGATCAGATCTTATCTTAGAAATGCAAACTAAAATATTTAATGAAACAATGTTTACCATAAAAACATAAGCACCAAAAGCGTGACAAATTTCGACGGAGAGCAGTGCCCTGGTAGCGCCCGGATTGCGGAGGATGCTGGGTGCGATTCCCGCCTGTGGCAGATCGATTTTTTGGTCGAGCTTTGATGTGTTTAAAAGGTATCTTGGTCGGGAATATTCTTAGTTATGATTCAAAAATATCTATTAAGGCGTTTCCAACTAACCAACTATGAAATTGTATCCTTAATATGGAATGCCGGTCACTTTCTTTATCATATAATAACACTGTTACCAAGGGTGGCAAAATGATTTAGGTATAATAATTTATAGGGACAGGTACGCCTAGAATCAAGAGACTAAATTAAGAATAATAATAATAATACATTTTTAAGCTCACACCAATTATCTAGCCCAAATTAAGTATCATTAAGAACTTGTGTTATGGATACTAGATAACGGACAATTTTTATATACATAATAATTTTTAGATATTTTTTTATAAATAAACATAAATAAATATATAAACAACCATCACTCGTCAACAAATATTCGTATTCGTCACACAAACATTTGCCGCTACCAGCGCTCGAACCCGGACCGCTAGGCAGCTATACTGACCACTCCACCAAGACGGCGTCGAACGACGAAGAATATCTACAATTCCATAATTAGTTTAGCTTCCTCTTACTATGCCTAGATTTTAAACTTGAAATTATGAAATAACAATAAATTATATGACGATACAGACGGTTAAGTGGTAAGCCGTGTGAGTAGAATAGCATCACCCCATATCCTCCATTGGGTGTCGTAGAAGCCGACTAATGGACCAGCAAAGGGGTATTGATCACCTTACACTCCGTCCACCATCCGCATTGGGCAAGCGTGGTGGTCTACTGCCTAAACCTCCTTCCATGACAAGGAGAGGCCTTGTGTCGCAGCAGTGGGTCGAATTAAAAAGGCTGTTGTGATGTGATGATGATGACAGACGGTTAATGAACACTGCGAGCCGCTCAATCAATTCCCTAAAACTATACATTTACTACGAATAAATAACCTTTCCCATTAACAACAGAAATGCTTCAAGTCAAAATGCTCAACGTCATATTTTAACTTTTCGTGTCTGTTCCATAATAGGCGAATGAACTCATCGTGAAATGGCGGGGTAGTTTTCGTTCCACGCAAGGAAATGAAGCGTCTGTTAGATAGCCCGTTGACGACCATTGCGAGCGCAATAAATATATCTATGGTTTCAAGGTAAAAGCTCTATCTGTTTTATGGTGCTCAAAACATAGTGTAAATAGTAATTAATTATCTAATTTGTAAGACTTTCTGAAATATCGTTTTATAAAAGGTTAGGTTTTGGTTAAAAAATAATCTACTTACATTAATGCTATGGAGTTTCAAATCGAATCAAATATGAAAAAATCTTTATTTGAAACTATAACTTAAACAAATCAGACATAAAGTGTAAGATAATGTTTGCATTAGTTTTAAAAACTGTGTCGCAGTCATTAACGCCCACCCCTAGGTGCATAGATATCAGCGTTCCAAAACGTTACAAAAAAGGGATAATCTTAAAGTTAGAAAAAAAATTATTATCAATGTGTAGATGTTTTTGTGTTTGAGTGTGTGTACCTATGCACTTTATTATATTTATTTATAGTTTCATCGTAATAGCACGGTATTTTTGCGCTCTTACAATCAGCAAACGAGCATGTCTAAACAGGGCTATCGTGAGGGGGACGCGAGACGAGAGGGGTGCGGTGGCGCCACCACACTGCCATACACTCGTTTGGTACACGCTGGTCCACAGGGACGCAATTCTCATTTCCTTCGAAATAATCTCGATTTCGAGAATTTATTCGAGTTTTCATGACGTTAAAAACGTTTGACGTTTTTATTCTGAAAATCTCGAGTTTGACTTTTCTCAAAGGGAAGCCACTCGAATTGCTTCGAGTGGTTGGTAGCAGTAGAGACAGATTTCGAATTAGATCTACCATAATTATTATCTGTAATATATGTTAAACATCAAAATGTTGTATGCAGTAGATACCTACCTACTTACATAACATACACAGAGTTATTTTGTGATTTTATTGTAATCTTTAGTTTATTTGTTCATTTTTATAAATTTACAAAGTTTTTCGTACGCATCATTTACGAGTGTTTATTGTTAGTATGTTGGCTAAAACAAAATATTAATACATAAATATTCAATACCAACTTATACATATACATACGTACCTACTACATACATATTACTTACATACTAATTACGAAATTTTATGGTCCTAAAAGGATTCGAAGAGTAAACTCGAATTCGAGATTATTTCGAACGAAACGAGAATTGCGCTCCTGGTATGTTCACTGTACGCTGTCTAAACAAAAGCGGCATTTTCTTCAACTTCGATGGCACTGTTTTTTTTTGACACTAATGTAATAATATGCATAGATACACGAGATACGACTAAGATGAAATAGTAGTATAAAAACTATAATTTATTCAACCTTTTTTATCTATACATTATGTATTTACTTTAGTAAAGTCTCTTGAAGCTCCCTAGCTCTTAAATATGGTTAGAAATCATAGTTATGATGCCGTGGAATAGTGATGAAATGTAATAGAACAGATTAACGCTTAGGACCCCTGTCGCGTCTGCAACGTTAACTATCAGTAGCCTATATGAGTCCGTCTGTTCAATGGCGTGACTTCTCATAGATATCCAGAAATATATATTCTTTCAGAAGAAATGCTCAATTTATCTTAAGAACAGTCTCCGTGTAAGATTTACAGGTTATATTATACACACTATAGTGTCACTTCAAACTATTTGCTCAAAAAGGGCTTGAAATCTAAGCTATATCCCATCTCTGGTTTTTTAAATATATGTTTTTACATTTATTGAACTAATTTCTTCTAAAAAGAGGGAGAATTATTTTCCTTTGGGATGATATTCCCTTTCATCTTACTTTTTTTAATATAAAACGCCAAAAAAGCAATATTTATGTAATATATTCTAAAAATAATGGCTGATAATTGAATAATTTTTGCGTTTACAAATGCGTAAATATTTTTAAAACAAGAAAACTACACTGAAAAAAATGACCTGCCCCAGGCTGGAATCGAACCCACAGCGAAAGCAGTGCCCAGGTAGCGTAGTGGTTAACGTAGCCGCCCGGATTACGGAGGATGCTGGGTTCGATTCCCGCCTGGGGCAAGTCGATTGCTTTCAGTGTCTTTTTCTAGTTTTAAAAATAATGGCTGATATTTAACTAAGCACCATTTATAGTAAAATAAAAGAGCAACCAAAAATAGTACTTAATTAATCACCAAAAATATAACCATATAAGTTAAAACACTTTTACTTTATTAAAGAATTGTAAAAAGAACATAATCTGTTATGGTTATTAACTTCTAATTAATAAATAAAGCATTAAGTGTATATATGTTACCAGCCAAACCCGATTTTAGGATATACTAGTTTTTCCTAGGCCAAACCAATTAGTCCTTTATGCGATTTAGCACCTACCATGGCTGAGTGATGGGTAGGTTAGGGTTATATTTTTTTATGACCAGGCGGAGCGCAGAGTTTCTTTGGGAGACTCTTGTGTTTTATGCACCTACATGGCTGAGTGATGGGTAGGTTAGTGAACTGGTTTGATCCTAAAATTGAGTTTAGCCGGCAATATATACATATAACACTAAGTATCTGAAAGAAATAAACGAAGCAGGTGCCCTTCACAAAATCTTTTAACTGCTTGCAATGTCTTAATTATGTAATTTAAATCGCTTTAATAAGTGATACCCAAGTAATCTCAACCTTAACATTTGCGCCAGTTCTCGGAACCTCCCTCCTGGGTACTTTAGAATTTTAATGAAACGTACCACAAAAGACAAACATACTCGTACCGCGGCTATAAATTGTCATAAATGTTAACATTGTATAGAATGAGATCCTGGCTGAAGTTTATTATGATATAATACAGCAGAACCTTACTTGGCATTTGTGTTTTACTTTCGTGAATAATTTTGGGAGATTTGTATCTTCTTAAATTTTTAAAATTCTTCATAACTCACGCTTATCTTCTTAGTTACGAATTTCCGTCAGCTGGTTTGTTCACTTATTATATGTATAGCAAACTTATAACAGTTTAAATCTGTTGAAAGTTGTTGTAGGTAGATTATCCTATCTCTATGGAGCTTATATTTAGAGCACCTAGCAGGCATTTTTATACGTATTTTATGTAAGTTTTTACGTCATTATTTTATGTAACAATTTTTCAGATTAACTTTTGAAATTATATCTTGGAAAATGATAACATTATATTCGCTTTTTAATTAAAAGAGATTGGGTTTTTGAAATAGCCCAAGTAATCAGTAACCCAGTAACATTAAATTGTGATGTGATGAGTACGATTTTAAACAAAATATTTTATAGCCATTGCCAACAAGGGGACTGTCTATTTTTCCATTCTACTATAAATGGGAAAGTTCGATGATAGTCCGTCAATCACGCGACAACGGTGCATCGGATTTAGATTTTTTTTTATACACAGCTAAACTAGGATACTAATTTATTTTTTTCTTGTTTACTTTATTACAGTAATTTGTTCCTGTGGGATGAATACGGTATTTTCTGGGAAAGCCTTTGCTAGAATGGACGTCTACATTCTATCAAAGGCATAAAAGTTTCTAAAAATGCAAAATAAAATTAATGAATCTTATTTTATTACTCTTATTTTTTTATTAATATACATTTATTAACCTAAGTATTTGGTCTTATGAAGGCTAGTTTGTTACTTACTTAATATATTGCTTAACTTAGCAAATACCCACCTTATAAGGAGATACCCATTACACACTACACTATAAAGTAAGAAATAGCCCAAACCAAAAATTGTCAAAGTTACCTTTTAAAACTGATTAATATACAACAGCTTTATAAAGCTCGGTGCACACAATTCCGTGCCGTGCCCGGGACTTGGATGACACGTGTCCCGGCAGTGGTTGTCAAAAGTATCATTGCGTACTTTTTATATGTACTCGTTCACACTCGTCCCTGTCCGGGCTGGCGACGGAGCTTCATAGCCCCAGTGTAGACGACGTAGACGAAACCGGTGGCAAAAGCTACAGAGAAATCTCAAGAAACCTAGGAAATCACTACATTCAGTCAACGTAAAAAATACAACCTGACAAGTATCAAAAACAAAACTAGTATCAAAAAATATTAAAAAATAAACAGAAAATATATAAAATTGGATTAATACCAACATCAGTCGGTAACACCCAGAGTCCGCCCAACACCGTGCCTGGTGCTAACCCACCGTAGCCAATAGACGTGCAACATTTCGTTACACTCACGCGCTGCCAACCCTAGTCCCCACAGATATATCAATCTAAGGAGATCGGTCGCGGAGTTTATAGGAAAACCGAGAGTCGCGATCAGCGGCCGTACTACATTACATGGCTCTAGTTGAGCATACCGTAATATATACTATTCATTGCGCGCGCAAGAACTGCGAAGCAATGAAAGTTAAGCACAGCCGCAAAGGAGATCGGTCAAATCGCTGAGTTCATATGAAGTCTGAGTGACGCGATCAGCGGCCGTACTACATAACATGGTTCTAGTTGAGCATGCCGTAATATACACTATTGATTGCGCGCGTATTATACCCGACGTCGGCTAAAATAACGGCTCGCGTCAAGTGTCTGGGAAATTATTATGCTTTAAAAATTAATCATTGATATCGTAAATTATAAATTGTATTTTTGTATCACGGTATATGTATAAGAAACTGAAGCGATTGTCAAAGTAGACGGTTTTCCCCTTAAGTAATGCTGAATTATTAAATTGTTGTCTTTTTATTTAATTGCATTTACGTGTTTTCGGGAAAAAATATATGTTATAAATACATGTATGTGTACCTACATTGTATTTTCTTTGAATGTCCTAAGTATTTTATCAAGAAAATTATGTCGTAATATGACAGACAACGGGCAAATTTTGACAATGTATTCTTGGCTTAATACAGTCGTTGTCAATTTTCATTTCAGTATCGTTGTACCTCAGAATACCTATGTATGTAGGTCATATTTTATTAATATGTATTTACACATGACCTACGTATATACCTATAAGTAGTTCATGTGTAAATATACTACCTATTTTTATAAGTGACTATATTTACACATGACCTACTTGTGAAATAGGTGTTACGGATACGAATGTAGATTGGGTAATAATTAAATAATTATACCAACCCTAAATTGAAGAAGGAACATTATATCTCAACGTGAAGAAGTGGAAAGTTTTTGTCTCAAAATTTATTTATTTAATAAATTAACTTAAGGTCTGCCAGAGAGCAATGGAACGTTCCATACTAAGCATAAAAAGGACGGACAAAATTAGAAACACCATTATCCGCTCCAAAACCAATTTGGTCGATGTGGGCCAGAAGACTGCCAAGTTGAAATTGGATTGGGCTAGCCACGTTTGTAGAATGCCTCCAGAAAAATGGGCACAAATCGCAACACACTGCGTACCCTCGGACGGCTGTCGCCGACGAGCCCGACCTAAGAAAAGATGGTGCGACGATATAAAGAGGTTTAAAAGCAACTGGGACACTCAGGCACAGAATAGGGAACAGTGGAAGACTTTCGGGGAGGCCTTTGCCCAGCAGTGTGATGATATAGACTAATTAAAAAAAACTGAAATTACAAGTAAGAATATATACTTACTTACATGCTTCAACTGGATTATACTATTTAATCGACCCAATGTTCCTAAATTTAATATTTAATACATTTCTGCAAAGATGATTATTATAATGCATTTTAGGAGTTCTGTTATTAGCATCTCTAAAAATCGTCATCAACTTATTATGAATCCTTAATGTTTCCGTCAAGCTTAAATTAACTTTGATTACATTTCAATACCGCCTAAGCAACTCGTTATAATGCTAATAAGCTCCAAACTGTAGCGAGAAACCAGATAGATCAACAAGATCCTTAATAAATCATCTTGACAGGTATTACCTTCGCACTTTCAGAGATCCTGTAATTACGTTACCTCTAAAAGCCGAAAATACATACCTATTTGAAATGTAAAATATTTACCCCAAACATTAATCGATAATTAATAGGAATTATGCCTAATTATTGTTTATTAGAAGACTAAAATTTAACATTTTATATCCGATTAATTTGTGTTCAAATGTTGATATGATATTTATTACTGAAATTTTCGCATCCTTCTAATGTGTTTTTATTCTCATTTATTTTGACAGTACATTTAAAGTTCACGATTGGATTTTACGTAAAAATTTTAGTCAAGCCCCAAGACGAACTTAGCGACCTATGGATTGGCTGTTTTTTTATGCAAAGGTCAAGCAAATGACTTCATTCCGCTTGATGGTAAGCAGAAGTGGACTCCAAATGCGAAGATAGCTGGTGCGAGAGATAAACCAACACGCTAGCCACCCTCGCCTTGCCGACCTGCAAGTTACTAGGTATACTTACATGTATAACAGAAAAGTAATGAACAGTCAATGAACAGTGAATAAATTTTATGCCACGCCTGACCAGATAGTGACATTTTCCACACAGTACGCGGAAGTGGAATTTTGTAGTCAGGGGTGACATATGTTTTTACTTACCTCTTATTCAAAGTATTGTAAGAACAGCGTAGCGTAGACGAGAGCGAGCCTCGAGATTAAAAACTTCAAAATTTTCCCGATTTGTCTCTTCATCATCACAATGAAGACGGTTCGTTGCGACTTCTGTGATCAGGTTCTTCTGTGTATTTTTATAAAAAACTTTTTGAAGCCTCAGTAAGAATGTTAATGGTTTAGTTAATAAAATGATATAATAAATGATAATAATATTGTTTGCCATTATAATGCTTGTATTTGATCTGAAAAATAGCTCTAAACTGCATTTTCATAAAACTGCATCATTATGGATGCAGTTTTAATCTCCTCGCTTTACAAAGCTATAAGTGTAAATTGCAATATCTTTCTATAGCGGTTTTGATAAAGAATTAATCTTCCTATAATGTATAATTACTTTGGAAAGTTGTTCACGCTGCTTGAAGATCGAGTGCACGCCTTTAAGTAAGTTTACGTTAAACTGGAGGTCCCGGATGCTGTTGAAAAATACAATGACTTAAATAGCTTTACTAGGTGGTAGACCCACATGTAGGGTCGTCTGGCTAGGTACCACCGCCTTTCTTATTTCTGCCGTGAAGCAGTTCACTGTGTTTCGCATCAAAGGGAAAGGGTCTTAAGTGTAATTACTGGGCATGAAGGGCATATCGTCTTAGTCCCCAGGATGGCAAACGCACTTGAGGTCTTAAGTGATTTACACTTAATATTGCAAGTGTCTATAGGTGGCGGTGACCACATAACACCAGGTGGGCCGCAAGCTTGTTTGCCATCTCGTAACATAAAAAAAATAGCAGTCGTAAGCAAACGTCAGAGGTCATAAATGGTGACTTGTAATGTAAAACTCTGACACCAAGTAAACTATTCAAAGAAGATAATAAAATATTTTTCATCCCACCACCTCGGAAAGTGTAATTTTGCGCTTCGAAATCTGGCTGGAAAATTCTATTTTATTCGCTTGAGTGGCAAAGTAGATTTGAATTTAGAACATCACATATAATGAGTACTCAATATAATTGTAAATTCAAAACGTCATTAAACCTATTTAATGTAACCTCTATGGTGCCAAATTTATGATTAGAACTTTTTAAATTGTGAAAAAATTCTTTTTCATTTTGTCATTTCCTCGCTGAGGTGGGATGAAAAGTTACGTATTGCACTCGAGTGGAAAGATTTTTCACCTTGTGCTCGTTTGTTTCCCTCGCTGACGCTCAGGATTCTAATTTAGAATCACTCGCTGCGCTCGTGATTCAACTTTAGAATCCTTCGCTTGCTCGGTCATCCAAATCGAGCACGCGGTTAAAAAGGAACTTTCCACTCTTGTATAATAAATAACTAATGTGTGGCAGATCGTGATATGCTGGCATATCGTGAAACGCTACTGGACCATAAAAATCTTGACCACTAGTCGAGTAACCCATTTTATGAAAATAGTAGTGATCAGTGGGTTCAGGGTTATTTCTTTTTATGACGTGGGGTGGACTGGTTGTGGGAGACACTATTGACCTACGACATATTTGCAGCGTATCACAATGAGACCGGTGGAAGCGTCTGGCATGGGTATTCTGCAACAGGCACTATACCCCTTCTTTTTAAATGAATTTCAACTTTAAATGTAATCGAACTGCAGAATATGTTACCTTATCTGGTTGTGACTGCTATTCTTTAACGGATTATTCAAAAACACTACAGGATTTCGGTGGCGTAATGCATAAGGGCGTTATCTCCCATCCGGGAAGCACTGGTTCGGGCCCCGCCACGTGGTTAGGTCAATGTGTTTTGAAATTTTGAATTCATATGTATATCTATTCGACGCTTTTACGGTGAAGTAAAATACTGCACACACCACTTAAGAAGAAATTCTTAGGTTGTGACCAACCCGCACTTGGCCAGCGTGGTTGACTAAGGCCTAATCGCCCCTAATGTTGGGTAGGCTCGAGCCCCTCGGTGGGGACATTATATGAGCTGTTGTTGATGATGATGACGATGAGCCCGGGCATATCATGATCTACCAAAGTATACGATCAGCCAACGACATGTATAATATAATAATAGCGGCCCGACAGGAGTTGCACACGGAACGAATTGTAAACCTTAACTAAGGTAAACTTAAACCATTCTCGGATCCGCTAAAATCGATGCAACCGTTAAGGAGTTCCGTGAAAAACACACAAACAGAAGAAATTATGATGTTGTAAAAAACCAATTTCAGATTTTGCATTTGCGTTGTTTTTATGCAAATTAATGAATTTCAGTCATTTTTATTTTAAAATAGGTCGATGTATTACCATTTTTCCACGGAGCGCTAAACAAAACACTTTGTATTTTGTAAAGTAAACTTCACTACAATCACATAAAACTCAATTTGAGTTGTTAAATTATTTTAGATAGAGATGTTTTAATTACTTTTGGTTCCATTTTTATCCTATTTTTTTGTTGTTGTATCAAGCTACCATCAGGGTTTGCGGTGTTTCTGTTACATGTTGTATATAAAGATACTATTCCGTTGACTATTTCGTCTATAAGAGACTAGACAAATCTCATCAAAATGCGTTTTTGTTACCGACACAATACCTAAGATAAACTTGCTACTTGTTCGTTTTTGGAATTTACATTGTTTAAAATAAACTCTCTGTGTATTTTTCTAATCACTACACAGTTCTGTTTAGGTATTTACAACGAAGCTCGCCGGATTCTTCAATTTCGCTTAAAAGAACCGCAGTAATTTGTTTACCCTTCCGCAAACGAGTTGAAACGAAAATTTGTGCGTTTGTTATACTACTTAACATTCGTAACATTCTCCATGGCGTTCATCTCGTGATTTTTCAGTGGAAACCAATTACATACATTTTTACCTTTTTTTACATATATTTTCGTGATGTTTTAAACTTTATTAAAAAAGGATCCTCTTATAAACCTAACCATATATCCATTTCTCCGTTTCTTTCAAAGTATTAATTAGCAATTACATTATTTTTCGTGTATATAAAAAATATACTTTAAACCAGCTCCTGATTGAGAGGTTCTTAATCCAGCTTGTATTTCCTGCCAATTAACAGTATTATTCGTCACTGGCTAGGTATAAAGCGAGCTTTAACATTATTGCAATCATTATTTTTAGCAATCACAAACTGGTACCATTTACTAACACAACATGTCCAACGTTGCCTGCTCTCTCCTACTGCCGGTTTCAATAGCAGGTAGAAATAAAAGGCCTTATCACTCCTAATGTGGTAACATTATATAAGCTGTTGATGATGATGATGATGAATATCATAGATAGGGAAATAATTAAAAATCCCTGCATATAGGCGCCCAGTTGTTATTAATGTGCAGGGCGGCCGGAATATTTCAGAACAGCCGCTGAAGTTATCTGACTAATGGACGGCACTCGGCATTAACAACTGGCGGACTTTATACTTCCGCGGACAACTTTGGCCACTTCTCGTGTCCTTAATGTTTCGCAAACATCCGAACTTTCCGCGGCGACTGTCTCGTTTTGGTTAGTTAATGCTTTTTTGTATTTGTTTTTACATCAATATGAGGTGTAACGCCAGTCAATATATACATTTAGGGATTATGGTCCCAACGACGCGCCGCCAACTGGAAGCATGGATGAGTGTCGGTGGGCAAATATATTGATTAATCAACAGTGAAGGGGCCGACACAAGCTAAAAATACATTTCATTTAATTTCTAAATCAGATGCATTTTAAGATATCTAAGATAGCCACTGACCTTTTAAATGCGCGCCAAAGTTAAATTAGACACTTTACCTACATCTTCAGTCATTTTTTAACCGACTTCTAAAAGGAGGATATTTCCGGAGGAGGATTCCGATTACATACAGAATAGTAAGCGTCATCGTCTATGTATCTCCTGTGTAACAGCTACGGATTTATTTACTACATAGTGACTTTATTAAGCATAAGAGTCGATTTAGACACCACGGAATCCCGGGTGTAAATAGATATTATTAGGGGTTTAAGTATGAAATTGCCGTTTTGTATGGAGAATTTAACGAACATTAATTTTTCCATACTAATATATTTGCAATTTTTTAAGGAACCACAAATCTAAATTTTGTGTAATTTTGTGGATATATTAAGACAACATCTAGCTATAGGATACTTAGAGAAAAATTTTAAGAATTGATACCTGTAAAAAAATATTGATATTTTAATAACGGAGACCGACACCTCTTAGGATGAGCTGTTTTTAAAGACGTATTTCTAGTGAAAAAAATAAAAATAAGAATAAAATTTTAAACATAAATATAAGTCCTTGTAATGAAGTTTAATATAAAAAAAGAATAATGGACATAGCTATTGTATTAAAGGAATTATACACTAATTAATAATGAGGAAAAAATCGTCAATTTCATACTTTAACCCCTATTATTTACATTACCAGAACACATCTATAATTATATAAATGAGTCAGCATATACGTATCTGAAACCGCGCGGTTCACGCCGTGTCTGAATTGGCTCTAATTGTTGTTTATATAAAATTAATATCCTTTATGCCTATATCTTATAATACTGCAAGTTTTGTGAGGTGTTATTGTTCTGGTTATGTAACTGCGTGAAGCTGAAATGTAACAATTAGTCATGTCCAATGTGTACATCCAAAAATTACCTAAAATATAGGTATTTATTCATTATTTTTCTATTGCAGTGATATGTTCGGAGGTGTCAGACGCCGACGACGGCAAGCCGTACCTCCATGTGATGGCCAAGCCTTTAGTCTTCAATGCTGGAGAACGTAGAGCCATCTTTTGTCAAGGACGAAATTTGGAACACGTGAGTAACTACAACCTATTCCTTGTTGTACGGGCATGTCGCAGTGGTTGTTACGTGCTGCTAGCAGCTTCCCTTCCATGTCGAACTCACTAGAGATGCTAATTGCTAGAGAGTTTCATATTGCATGCTAGAGGACTAAGGTTCTTATCTTCTTAAAACCCTGGCGATGCAGTAGAGGACATCAGCGGTCAACAACAATAGGGCATTTCTTAGGCCGGCCCCACACCGAAACCAACGTCTATGATAAGCCGGCCCCGCGGCTGGCATGACGGTGTCAGGGCTTGCCAATGAGACAGCGTACCATAAGATTTCATAGAATAAGGGCTCATGCAGCGTGCCGGCGATGTCGGGCAACTTCAGTCACACCGACTCGGTAGGTAATGTGGCAATAACCACGAATGCAAATATTAGGTCCTTACCTATGAAATTGGCGTTTTATTATCTTGTACCTATACTTACAATTTCTTTAATTCAATTGTTGTTTTAGGTTCTTATTATTATTATTTTTTGAAACTACACTCTTTGCAAGATTTTTGTCTGTAATTAAATTATATTACAATTGTTAAATTCTGAAAAGAAATTGAAAATGACTCTTCAATCTCTTCATCGGAATTGACTATTTGATGCCTACTAACTCATGGACAGACTGGATTTTTTCAAATTTATTGATGCTAGACTTAGCCGAGGGTTGTTCGCTAATTTCCTCCTAATTGTGTAACATTGGGATTTATAGTTAAAAAAAATAGTTTGTATGGAACAACGCCAAGTTTTATGAAGATTTTAAAAAAAATATGTATTTTCCATACTAACGTTATTTAAAATTTCTAAAAAAACTACGTTGCCAATTCTTTTTAAATTTGGAGTGTATAATTGGACAAGATTTAGTTAAAGATTGCATCAATAATTTAGGCAAAAAATAAGTTGCCCATAAGTTACAACGATTCCAAGAGTTGATTCTGCTGACCATAAAAAACAGCTACTTTGTTTTATTTTTTGAATTAAACATTTAAATAATTATAATTTCACTACATGCCAATTCAACAGTATAGTCTTTATTCATAATAAAAATATAAAACTGAAACAGCTACTAAATCAAAGTAGTAGTACACAGCTAATAGTGTGTAAGAAAAAGAAACGCCAATTACATAGGTAAGGACCTAATAGTTTGTGCAGAAGTAACTATTTAAATGACACCGATGCGGTCGACGGTCGCTTGTCGCCAGTCGCGTACACGCTGCATTGAGCCTTGAGTTTCCATACGTTCAATCAAGTCGCTGCAAATCGGTGTGACAGAAGTCACGCGAGATCGCCGGCACGCTGCATGAGCCCTTACGTTTGATAGCAATATTGTGGTTGGACCGTCCGCCATATTGGATTTAGAGTAACGTCACTTAGCTAACCATGCATTGTCATCCAAACTGTATGTACAAATATGATCACAATCGGTTGAGGATACTGCTTTAAAATTTAGTTGCAAGATTTGACCCGAACAGAGCAAATAAATGATAAAACGATAAAAAGATACATACATTGCAAGTTAAATAAAAGTTTTTAAAAATCTACAATTTCATAGGTGAAAACTTATAAGATAGATACCATATTTTTATCTTACGGACGTGGGTCAGCCGTTACTTTTGAATGGATAGATATACATGCACATTGTCAGCACGGGACCACAGTAATATTTTCTTTGTATGACGGGACCGTTTCTATGTCGGCACCAGGGCGGGATTTAGGGGAGGGGCCCCCACAATAGACACTTCGGAAAAAAAAAATCAAATTCAGACTAGTAAACACCAGTAAACAACTTTTCCTTTCATATTTTATTTCGCGTTTTACCTTTACCTACGGTACTTTGTACAAACAACATGATTACATGAATAATAATAATAATAATATCTATCTATTTTGTTCGTTGATTAAAGGTCGTAAAGAAGTATGCCTATTTTTTAACCAAAAACTCGATTGAAAAAATTTTTTCATTTTATTTGGAAAATAATTTGGGGCTAAGGGGCCCCCACTCCTTTGTTGCCCCGAGGCCTCCAGACCTTTAAATCCGGCCCTGGTCGGCACTGGCGCACGCAAAGATAATGGTTATGTAGGTATATCACACATAGTTATGACTTATCTGCGGTCGTGAGACAACTGTACCTATCGGGAAAATATAACAATGTTTACTTCCTATTTCAGAATATCAATTGGTACTCGGCCACCGGGAATGTAGTAGGAGAGCGATCCAGTACCAACAATAGGGTGTACGTGGAGAGGAAAACAGACCGCAACGGGATCCTGGTTCCCCTGATCATCCACGAGGTGAAGGTGGAAGACGCGGGGAGCTGGACGTGTAAAGCGGGAGAATATAATGACACCATCGACATCATTGTGGGAAGTAAGTTGATTGTTGAAGAAAGTATTCAAAAGTATAACTTTGAGTAAAATATTCATAACAGTCTTTATAATTCGACCCACTGCTGAAACACAAAGCCTCTCCTTGTCATCGAAGTGTAGGCAATAGTCCACCACGCTAGCCCAATGCGGATTGGTGAACGGAGTATAAGATCAATACCCCTTTGCTGATCCATTAGTCACCTTCTACGACACCCATTGGAGGATATGGGGTCATGCTATTCTACTCTGCCGGCATCCAAAGAATAAAGAATAGTACGGCTTGAGAAATGAGAATAATTCCAACTACAAACAAAAACGTTTTATCATTCTAAGAAAATATAGAGTAATCTGCACGATCGAATGATAGGCCATATTCTCCAGGACAGACATATTACCCCAGAACTGGCGCTATCCGATGTTGAGCGACTAATCATTTGTCTTAAATATTTTTTTTATAAAAAGGTCAAGCAAATGACTCCATTCCACCTGATGGCAAGCAGAAGTGTCCAAATGTGAAGATAGCTATTTCGTTTCAAAGAAACAGTTTGTCTCATACCATACAATTTCATTAAAACAATTAACACTAAAGACTTAATTCAATAGAAATGTAATTTTAGTTTAGAATCTCAATTTCCAATTTAGTGTGTCAATGTTTTCTCTGCTAATTATGTCTTCTATTCATTACCTGCTGCTTATTGATGAATAGAACGTCTACTTAGATTTAGAACAAAGTAACTAAGCCTATTATACAAGTACTCTCAGCAGACTATAACCTTCGCTTCAAGCGAACTACTGAAACTTAAGAAGTCTAGACTAGAGAGTGGACTGTGTCTACTTAATTCTAGTGTTTGTATAACTTTATTGCTTAAGTCTCATCCAAGATAAAAGGTAAAGTTACTTATTCTGGTAAATCGGACTATAGAAACAAGAACGGTAATGCAAGGGTTGTAGAACTTATATCTTTTATTTGTAAAAGCTTCACAGTTAAAAATCCTAGCCGATGAAAATCAGTTTTGAACGTGTACGGATATTTAGGTTTATTGTCATTTAAGTTTAGTTATAAAAGTATCTATACTATTTTGTCCGTTGTAGTATCTATAATCACAAGTTCTTATTTGTACTCAATTTGGGTTAAATAATTGATGTGAGCGTGGAAAATATGTTATATTATATTATATACTAGCAACCCGCCCTGGCTTGGCACGGGTGCAATGCTTATGTAAATATGCATCTATTATACATTTTTTTTTTTTTTTTATATTTATTTAACCATAAAAAGAAAAATACAATAATTAAAACATTATAGCATTTAGAAAACCACTAAGATTTGTAGGGGGGTAATGCTATAGGAGTCTACTTACAAACAATTAACTTAAATTGGTACTAAATTAATCACAGCAATAACATAAAAATAAGAATTCATACATACAAAATATTGAATAACATAAAGTCGAAGGTAGTTCTTTATCACTACAGGTGGCAGGCGAGCACTTTTCCAAGGTGGACTACCCACCTTGGAAAAGTGCTCGCCTGTTAATGTTGATATTTCTCTAAATTTGTTAATAGATATGATTTTAATTTATATTTGATATTATCCTGTGTAATGCTATCAATCAAATCATTCGGTAGTTCATTGATAAACCGAGGAATTAGGTAGGTAGCCGTACGCTCACCATAGGCATTGTTTGCGCGTGTCGTACACAAGCGGTTTCGAGAAACTGCCCGAGTGTATACAGGATGATTAATAACATTTTTGTAATTTTCATTAAAAAAGTGTTCTTTCAGTAACATGTACGTGAACTGCGTGTGAACCGGTAAAGTTTTACAATGTCTGAACAGAGCAATGTCGTCCTTGTGAAATTGCAGTTTAACTTTACGGGATACAATGTTTTTCAAAATTTTTATCTGTAGCCTATATATTTGATTAAGGTATGTAGTGTATGTACGGCCATAGCTACTGAGTCCGTATTGAACGTGAGATGCAGCAAGCGCGTTGTACAACATTAATTTGACTTTGAAGGGTATGCGATCTTTAAGTATTGTGATATTTGCTAAAAATTGTCTTAACTTTTGACTAACATGCTCGATATGGTTGGACCAGTTAAATTTATTATCAATTGACAATCCGAGATAAGTGTGATTTTTTACAATTTCAATAAAGGGGCATTTACACGATTTATCATTTGTAGCATGCATGCAACTATGATCGTGAGCCACTATATTTTTTAAGGTACAGTTTTTGATATATGGTGATTTAATGATGAGAAGTTTGGTTTTGTCCGCGTTTAGCACCAGACCAGCATCATGACACCATTTTGTAAGGGAGTTAAAATCTGATTGCAAGAGTTCACAGGCTTTTTGTGGGTCTTTGTCTACTGCTAGGAGACATGTGTCATCTGCAAATTGATAGCATGTGCAATAGTTGATACAATTACTCATATCGTTAACATAAGATAAGAAGTGAAGTGGACCTATTACGGATCCTTGAGCCGTGCCCTCTGTGGCTAATACGGGCTCACTGTACGTGTTATCTATTTTCACACTCGAGATACGATTTTTTAGGTAGCTTTCACACCAACCAAGTAAAGGTCCTCGTATTCCACACCCATCTAACTTGTGAACTAGTAGTTTATGATCTAATGTGTCAAAAGCACGCGTAAAATCAATGAATAAAACAAGTACATGACTTTTATTATTTAGATGTTCGTTGACCTCATCAGTAAATTTATTAAGGAGATCAACTGTACCTTTCCCTGATTGAAATCCAAATTGGTTTGGATATATAACGCCGTGTTTCCTATAAAATGAGTGTATTTGCTCACAAATATATTTTTCCACTATTTTGTCGATAGATGAAAGTAGGGTGATAGGGCGATAATTTGAATAATCGTTTCTTTTTCCTTTTTTATAGACCGGTCTGACACATCCAACTTTTAATTCATCCGGGTATTGGCCAGTTTTAACGCTGCTATTAATTAAATTTGCGATGGCGGTGGATACTTTGTCACCAATCTTTTTAATATCGGATACTCTAATGTTATCTGGTCCTGGAGCTTTATTAGAATTTAATTTTTTTATTATTTTATGTATGCTTTCACACGATGCTCTTTGAAAGAATATACTAGAGTTATTTGGCTTGCAATAGGAACCAGGATCAGATAGTTTCAGACTACATTTAGGAATAATATCCTTTACAGCTCTGTCAAATGACATTGCAAAGTTGTCGGCGATAGTTTTTGTAGTGAGGCCCTGAGCATCAAATGCTTTCTGAATCGCAGCATCAACTGATAATGTAACTCGCCCCAACATTTGGTTAACAATTTTGTATACTTTCTTAGTATTTTTAAAATTTGCATTAATTTGATTAATATAGTATGTATTCCGTTTAGCTTCTAATATTTTATGTATTTTATTACGGGTTTTATTGTATTCAAGTTTCAATTTTGGATCACCTAAATTATTTTTCCATGACTTGTATAATTTGTTGCGTTTCTCACAGAGACGAGTAATATTACTGTCGATCCATGGTAGTCTAAATTTATTGTTAAGTTTTTTATTATAAATTTTAGTATATGTAGCCAGATTATCCGCGTTTTGGAACGACCGTCGCATAAAATTAAAAATTTCATTAGGAGATTTCATATTATTTGTATCCTGCCATGTAACATTATTCAATTCTTTATAAAGTATTTCATAATTTATTAATTGTTTTGTAGCATCCTGTATACGCTTCTTGGCGACGTCATTAACGCAGGCAAGCATCACGGCACGGTGATCGGCTAGTACGACATCTAGCACCGCCGAGTACGGATGTGATGTGGGGAATCGCGCAAAAATGTGATCAATGCAAGATTTTGTGATATAATATTTTTTTGTTGTATTGTCAAGCCTTGATTCATACCTAGTGAAGTCCGATATTCCGCACATCAATCCGCTCCCGCTGAGTGTTTCCAGATATCTGTCTTTATGAGATGACATGGATTTTAGGTCTATATTTGTGTCGCCGATCATTATAAGGTTAGGTTTTATGTCGAACTTAGAAATGTGCCTACCCAACTCCTTAACAAATAGACTTTTGTTTGTTGAAGGCGGTCTATAAACTGCACACACAACCACGTCCTGGCTTGGGCTTAGTTTTAAAATACCAGTTAGGTTTTCAAACGTTATTGTTTTGTGAGAGCATAAGGTAAACTTTAGATGGTTTCTTGTGTAGATAATGATACCGCCTCCTTTTTTGTGACAGCGTAGTTGTGAATACATATTATAGCCAGGTATATGAAACAAGTTAACAATGTTATTTGATACACCCGCCTCAGTAACGACAATTAAATCCAAAGGAAAATTACAAGTATGAATAGTTTGTAAAAGTTTTGTAAAGTTTTTAATTAAGGATCTGATGTTAATATGAAGACATGAAATATTAAGATGACTTTTAGGTGGTAGTTGTTCTATGAAACTATTAGTACAGGAACAATTGGGAATTTCTGTAATTTGTGTATCCATTTTATTGGACAAACTTATAATTAACTAACACAAAAAAAAAACGGTATAATCTAATGTAGTACAAGTAACAATTATTTTAAATGTGGCTTACGATGGAGTGGAGAAGTTGATGGAAGATTCCTTCGGTTTTACCAATTGATTGATATCATGCATGGATCGAATATAATATATCTTACTATTACTAGTTTTTCTAGCACATATTTTGCCTTCTTTACACCAGATAAATTGGAATGACTTACTTAGCTGCATTTTTGCGTTATACAAAAGTGTTTTTACTTGTTTAGTTAAGGCCTCTCTCACAAAGATACGACTGTCAGCTCTTTCTTTTGGAATGTTGGGCATCAGAAGACCTGCGGTGAGGCATTTTTCCTTGGCAGCATCTATCCATTGTCGACGTGTTGCTTTCGATTTCATCTCCACAAGAAGTGCACCTGGTTTTTCTTTAGTCCCTGGTAGGCGTTGTGATGACTGTATGTCATTCTCATTCAAATTCAACTTTGTAGCAACCGTTTCTAATAGTTTCGGTACATCGCTTATAGTGACTTCTGGTAGACCAGCTATTTCTAAGGTGGTAGAAAGGGTTTTTTGCTCCAAGTTGTTCAAACCTTGTTCTAAGACAGCAATTCTCAATTCTAGGTTTTTGTTTTTATTATGTAGGTCATGATTTTTATGTTCCAAGCTTTTTATTGCTGTATCTTGCTTTTTGATAGACTGCTCCATGTTGTTGAATTGATCACTTAGGAACTCGAGTGAGGACTCAATGTTGCTTAGCTCCTCCCGAAACGTCTTCTTCAGTTCACGACTTATGTCCAACACTAGCTTTCGTGTATCGATAGCTTGAGCATTCACAACGGCTCCGGACTCAGATTTCTCATCGCCGTCTTCGTCTGGAATCAGGAATGACGACCTACGAGACAGGTGTTTTAGGCAGTCTCCACAGCTCCATTCAATTCCAGGTGAATTACGAAGGGTGTTCAGCTGTTTGTTAGACAGGACCTACGAGACAGGTGTTTTAGGCAGTCTTCACAGCTCCATTCAATTCCAGGTGAATTACGAAGGGTGTTCAGCTGTTTGTTAGACAGTTTAGAACAGGCAGGATCAGCATGAATTACCTTATCGCATCTGCTACACTCTAGCCCAAGCATTTTTTTTGTAATGTTCTTATTACATTTAGAACACTTTTTTAAAACCATTGTGGGTAGGGTAGGTACCTTTCTTAAGAATCACTCTATCTATTAAAAAAAACGCATCAAAATCCGTTGCGTAGTTTTAAAGATCTAAGCATACATAGGGACAGACAGACGGCGGAAGTGACTTTGTTTTATACTATGTAGTGATTGTTATCGAAATGAAAGCATTGATGGCGTAGTGCGTAAGAGCGTCGTTTCCCACCCGGGAGGGACTAGTTCGATTCCCGCCACGTACCAATGTGTTTTCAAATTTTTAATCGACGTTTAATCGACGCTTTTACGGTGAAGGTAAACATAGTGCGGAAACCTGCATACACCTATTAAGAAATTCTCAGGTTGTGTGTGAAGTCGACCAACCCGCACTTGGCCAGCGTAGTTGACTAAGGCCTGTAAGGGGTTGGGTAGGTTCGTAGGGCCCTCGGTGGGGACATCATATACATGAGCTGTTGATGATGATGATGATATATTGTTATTTTTATGACTAATCGGAGAAGACCCTAAGTAATAATTAGTTACAGATCACGCAAATTTTATAATACACCCTTTTGATTATAGTTACAATGTACAAAACACCTTCATCAGCCTATAATATTTTTCTAGATAGACAAAATGAGAAGCTCTTCTTGTTATCTATCTAGAAAAATATTTACTATATATTTATTTGCATGACAATGTCTAAATATTTTTTGGACAATAAGAAAATAAACATTTTCTTACAAGACTCAGCTGAGTCTCGTAACTTAATGCTTATGATCAGTACAAATAAGTTAATGGATGAGTTCAAAATTAGCATTTTATGATGACAAGTATTTGCCTGACCTCGGGGAGAACCGTACTCTTGATTCCACATCTCTAACTCCAATTACAACTCAATACACAACCGAACTCCACAGGCACAATAAATTACTCGTTTATTCCTCCTTTAGAACTTCACTAAGTTCCACTGAGTTTAGAAGTTTTTCTTTTTATTGCGTTGGCAACTTTATAAAAGCTATACGTTATTTCTTTGACGGAGTTTGGAACAATCGCTTTGCATCTTTCAAATATTTTAACATGTTTTTTTTCTCTTGCAGTTAAGGTGAAGATTCCAAACAGGCACACAACCATGGAAGGTGATGAAGGGAAAACAGTAAAAATGTCATGCGAGGCTAAGGGATATCCGTTGCCAGTCATTCAATGGTACAAGGACGGCAAACTCATTAATGGTATGTCATTCTGATGTCAACGCGTCGTTGGTGAATGATGTTTTAACGGGCTTGGACCCTTGTGCCACTCTTGAGCGAGTTTCATAAAGGATACCAAGAGAAATATAATTATCTTGGGCGCAATTTATGTGATTGAGATTTGATAATTACTAATTTCTCTAAAATTTACATTACATCAAGAACTGGTAGCCAGTATCACGGTTTAATGTATCCAAAATGCGTGAATACGTTTATTTATTTTTATAGTTCAATAAAATTTATTTACAGATATAAAGTTTTTGTGCACCTGTTATTAATCGTTGTAGAGCCCATGTGATTGATAGTGTGATCTCGCTTGTCCAGATGAAGCGATTTACTCGAGTAAATCGCTTAGTGGACGTGGTAGGGCAGCGTCCGGCGTATGCTTTACTTATATGAACTGAGGGCGTATGCCAAATATGGTCTCGTCTGATAGACAAAACGAAGTCTAACTTTGAATAATGTTGAAAGATAATTACGATCAGAAAATATTGACCATTTAGAATCTGGCCCGACTATTTATATTAGACAGAATTGTATTAATATAGTCATGAAATGAGTGGTCACATCACGACGTGGACAATTCTAAGATTTGGACAGGACGATCCTTTATTACAATATAAAGGCTGTGAACTTATTCTAATTTTTTATTGTCATGAAGGTCATGGCCTATTTTTGTCTTAAAAACTGTCCAAAGCTGTCTAAAAGCTTTTAAAAATGACTCTTCATGAATGTTAACTACAGAAAATAAATTCAAAAAAAGAGTATTCTTCTGTTCATTGAAAGCGAGGTTGTAACAAAAACGCAAGAAATATCCAAATTTTCTTTTTGTTAGAGTTTCTATAAAGGCGGTTGTATTTCCAGAAAAAAATTTCGGCAGTAAATACGCCATGAAGAAAAAAGGCGACACTTATACTTTGGAAGTGAAAAACTTATCGTACGAAGATATTGGCGAATATCTCTGTAAAGTCATGCAGAAAGCCTTATCATATTACACCGACAAAACCATAATTCTCTCCGTCAAACGTGAGTATTTTAAGTAGTATTACGGATATATCTGTGTGTTTTTAATATAGGTACTTGTTTTCTTCACTTATTTTTTGGCTATTAAATTGTATGTACCAACTTTGAAATTCCTAAAAATTATCAGTTTATAAAAATAATACTCTTGAATTTGGTAGCAACAGAGTCACAAAGCCTAAGTTTGCCAGTATGCGATTTATGCTTTTCTTGGTAGGAAGTACAAAACTAGTACAATTTAGGAGCTATTGGCTACTAACCCCTATAATAAAGGTTTGGTAAAAATAGGTATGTTACATTACAATCAAAACTCATAATCCGTCGTAAAGACTTATTTGACTTGATAAAGCTCTTTTCATTTATAACTTATCTAAATCACTTATGCCTAAACTCAGTAAGATTATGGTGATAGCTATTTTTAGTTTGCGCCAATTTCATAAACGCAATTATTAGATTTTCTCATCAACTAACCGAAGCAAGATTTTTCGAAACTCGCTGACCAAGCGTCAATGCGTCAATGTAAAATATTGTAAAGTAGAAAGGCAATAACCCTTTTTATGCATAAAAAGGGCTTTTTTCTATGACAGATTTAGCTATGTCATCATCAATTAGTAATACCAATTGTGATTGTCGGTAAGTAACCAGTAGGCATACATAATGCGAAATTTCTACATAATTATAGCGGTTGATTAGCACTAAGAGATAATTGAAACTATTAGCTCAGTTTCCAAACTTTCAATTAGTACTCAATCTCCATTACGTAAGATATAATGAACAAATAAGACAAACATAAATTAAATTAAATTTATAAATGAATCCGTGAGTCCAAAGATATAAATCACGAGAATTATTCTACGAGGTGATGAGGATAGTTAACGGGTTTACGACATGTAAAACAGAAGCTCCACTAATTAGATTAATTACATTAATAATACTTAGTGACCGTATTAGTAGAGTACTGAGATTAATGAACCTATACATATGCTACACTCAAAGACCTATAACGCGCGTTGTGATCACAGTAAACATCCACATCTGTTATTGATAGTGGCTGAGTGATGGGTAAGTTAGGGTTATTTTTTTATGACCAGTCGGAGTGTATTTTTATGTTTTACTGTGACCACAATACGTTGTGAGTTGTGAGCTATTTCTTCGCTCAATGAGCGTTATCGGTTTCTGAGCGACACACAGAAAGCTCCCGGATTCGTATGCTCGTCGAAAAAATAACCACATACTGTATTTTGTCTTTTATGTTACTTAATACCTACGAATGTACTTTGCCAAATAATTCTTCTTGGGATACATAATTTATGTGAACGTGGAAACTATTTATATATATATGAAACTTTATTTATTTTGGTTTCATTAATTCTAGATGCACCAGTTCTTGGTACATACCAGACAGTGGAAGTCTATGCAGCCATAAATGCGACGTAAGTGCACAATTATGTATAAGACAGATATCCCCTTAATTTGTAGTTTGTACCCGCTTTGGTACCAACTACTTATTGGTTGGTCCGTCCTGAACCCTGAGTTTCCATAATGATGTTGCTGGTTTCGCATAAATTTTGTAATAGTTAAAAAAAGAATGGCAATACATCCTGATTTTTCATCATCGTCATCTCGAATATTTTTCTATGTTTCAAAAAAACATTCATGTTAGCTAATTCTAATACGCTCATATATCGCATATAGGTACACATCAATGGCGTAAACTATATAAATTTGAAAAGCTTTGGCGCTAAACTAGCAGAAGAAGCAAAAAGAATGCAGTGCAACCGTAACGTTAAAACAAAAAAGTCAAACTGATCAACTATGATCAGTTTGACTTTTTTGTTTTAACGTTACGGTTGATAAGTTCCACATTCCATGACGTCATTTCCACACAACCGTGAGAACATGTATGGATAGTGGAAGTCAAAGTTAAAAGTTCAATCAAAATAGTAAAATATGCAGCTTTTTATTTAAATCGTTTTTGTAACCGTTCAAGTTAGTTTTATTCCGTTTTAAATGGAAAATGCAATAAAATATTGAAACAGAAATATTTAGTTAAGGCTCGATATACGACCATTCGGGCCAATAATTGTTGAGTCTCGTCGAATTTACTCAGAGAAAATACACAGGCATACATTAGCTTTTGATGAGAATAAATTATATAGAAAAAAATATGTGTCCAATCTTCTACAGGTCGGCCATATTGCACGCTACGATTTTAAACTTGAGATCTTTGCACAAATACGAATAGTCACAACTTTTTAAAATAGCCAATGATTTCGAGTTCATAACGTGGGAAGGTAACATTATTTTAACTTGATATTCAAAAAATACTTTATTTATATAGGCTTAAAGTTGAGTTTAACGAGATGTAAGATGCGTACGTAAAATTAAACTCAAACAATCCCAATGGTCTAGTTTGTCAATGGTAGATCCGCAATATCCAATATGACATCGGCGTAAGTAATCCACCGTTTCCATTAGGAGCACCGCATATTGCTCGCGTTGCGGCGCGGCGTGATATATCGGCAGTGCTTGCTGACACTTAGTGATGACGTTAACTACTACCGACGCGCTGTGTTGACGTTAGTACTGGCAACCGCACCGCACCACGTTCGATGTGGGGTTGCTCCATATACATACACGCATACAAAAGTCGCCGTGCCGTGCCGCACCGCACCGCGTGCGATGTGCTGTGCTCCTTAACGCCAAATCGATATTTATGTCGCACTTCAAAAACATATACTATTACGGCTGCATAAGGTAGATCTGATATGTCAAATCTATTCCAAATACTCGGCCTGAATGACCAATTTATCATCCAATCTTGTTTTAAAATTAACCAATTTGGTTTCTATTTCAGCAAAAACATCACGTGTAGTGCAATCGCGAACCCAATTCCGACATACCAGTGGTTCCGCAGACACGGCAGCTATGACAGTGAAATACCTGAAGAAGATACTGTAAGTACTATTTTCGTTTTCATTTTCTTACATAAAACAAATGACTTCATCTCAACTGACCAGAAGTGGAATCCAAATGTATGGATAACTAATCCAAGAGATGATATTACGCGCCTCTCTAGCCGGCCGGGTCTGGCCGACATGCAAGGCGCTTCTTCACGTCTCTTTTGAGTGACTCAGAAATTGTAAGAAGGCACTTATATATTATGCACAAAGAATTCCATTTCTTGTTAGTGCGACAAAGAAATGTTTAGCTAAATCTTAGTTTGCGTTAAACGGTGGCCATAGTTTGTTGGATAGCGTAATTATGTTTATTTTGTATTCCAGGATACACTTTCAACACATATTTCAGTTCCGACATCTTTTGTAGTTTTTACGCAATATTATCCGAGTTTTTATATTAATATTCAGTCGGGGCCACATAGAGTTTATTAATCATTTATTTCCATTACTTTGACGTTCGTTTACAAAGCTGCTCTGAAAAACTGTAGCAAAATTAAGCCGAACTGAAATTATTCACGAGTGATTAAAAAACTTTGCGGAGTTTAATCCCGTGGCGGGATATCGAAGTTGAAAATTAGTGTATTGGAATTTGAACTACATAGATAGTTTGTGACGTGTGCCTTTTTATGACCAAGTTATTTCCCCTAATGCGATAAAGGAGAATTGCAAAACAGCAGTTGAGCCGTGGTGACATATGAATAGCGTTCTTGTAGCATTACAAAACGTCGATATGGTTGTCGATAATATAGCATATTCTATAGAAATATTATAGTATGTTTTTGCGACATCCCTTCTACCATCGGATGACCAGGCACTGAGAAGTTTTTTACCCTTATGTAGTATTTATGCGATCAACTAAGGAATGGAACTCTTTTGCTAAGGTCTGTAGTCCCATTCGTTATAATCTAAACATCTTTAAGGCCAGAGTGAACAAGCATCTTCTAAGCCAGCGTGTACATGTAGGCCTCATTGTCGCTTACCATTAGGCATGATTGTATTCAAACGAGCAGCCTTTAGAACAAAAATAAAGTAAGCTGTTGCTGTGCCGTTGTTGGTTGGGTTGTGGTTGATACCGACCACACGGTTGCGTTTGATGGCAAAATGTTGTCCATGGGCCAGTCATTAATTTTCATACAAATTAGCTCCCAACCCGTTGTTGTTGTGATGTGGTTTGTGGTCTCTATAATCCTGGTTTTGTTTGACATAACTTTATACAGTAAGCACAATCGACCGTAGATAAGCTATTAAAATCGGACATTCGACATCGGTATTCATTAAATTATTAATTCAACAGATAACTACAGCAGAGGACGGCACATCATCGACCCTTATGCTAAGGATATACACCGAGAAAGACTTCGGCGAGTACAAGTGTAAGGTCAGCAACAACAAAGGCAGCGAAACGGTCATCTTCGACGTGTCGCAGGGCGTGAGGCCGAACCCTCCTGATTACGTAAGTTTGATCGTTATCCCATTGTCTTAGGTGCGGCTATTAGTGACGCGATGCGGTGGCTGTTGGTACATTATTCAAACTCATTAGGTAATGTAGAGTAATAGGTACAGCTTACAGAGCTTTTCACATCAAACGAAAAAGGAAAACGGAGTGGAATAATTTTATTTTTGCGTTTACAAACGCGTAAATATAATACTAGAATATAATACTAGAGGTGCGGGTTCGAGTCCCGCCTGAGGCAAGTCGATTTTTTTCAGTGCATTTTTCAAGGAAAACGGAGGTTCATATTGGACCTAATCTTAGGGCTTAATATACTTCCAGTAGATACTATTTTTTTCCCTCAATATGTCCTTCCGCGCACAAGTCGCACAGCCACCAGTGGACAAAATTAGCAACCTTCAATAAAATAGCCGTCTAATTTCTAAAAGGCAAACAACGAATGCAGCTATGGTGTGAATAGTAGGGGAGTGTAGTGAATATTTAACATGTTCGTAAATTGAACCAGATTGGTACTTCCTTCCGAACAACAGTATTACATTACTCTTCACTGGCTACGTATCAAGTGATCAAATCGCTTGTCTATTCTAATCACAGAAAAAAAATGTCCGTGCCATTCAACTTATTATGGTGAAAGAGTTATTAATAGAATTTAAATTAGTAGCTACCTATGCATTAGATATCTATAGTTAAAATTCCTTATAACTTTGACATAGACTTGTTCGGCTTAGCGCCAACTAATTACTTTTACTAATTTATTCATGAGATAACAAGTATATTCTAAATCCAAGCGTTAAAATGAATTGGAATTGTTATCAAAATTGATAAAGCATTTAACTTGACGAGTTTATAACAGGGATATAATCGCACTGTTGCCCACGCAGAACCATATTTTAATGGAATTCTTAATCAGTCAGTCTATTACAAAAAAAAATACTAGCAAGTATTCGTACTTAGTAAGTAATGGACAATGGAAGAGGAATAATAAAAATGTCGCATTGCTTGGGATTTACACTCTGTTTGTATTTATTATGTAAAAGTTCCTTTTCTTTTCTGTAATATATCTCCTTAAAGAGATTCATATATTATTCTTAATGCGTTCACCTTCGTGTAAATGTTCTGTAGAACTTAATAAGACAGAACTTGGTAGATGATTCTTTAAATTCACCTACGTAAAACGGACGTAAAACTCACGTACTACACGATACAAATATTTGTCTGTAAATTTTGACAAAATCGATTTATTTGGGCGGTTTTCTTAGAAAAAAAGGAGAGATAAGTTTGTCGATCAATATTTATCATTTGACTACTTCGTGCTTGCACTGCAATACAGTTACCACAGAATTAAGTCCATTTTTCTCAGCCAATAGCTGTTTTTACACGTACACTCTTTCGCCCGTACTCAAGAGCGTTATATTTTGTGCAATATTTTTTTACCAGTCTATTTAACTACACGTTCTTACACGCGTGATTGCGCGTGTTCGATTTTGACAATGGAAGGACCGCCCGTGTAAAGACTACTCACTCGCGATAGGCGACGCAAAACTGACGCGTGTTGGAGTGTGTGCATTTTTGCACCTTTGTCTGAAGTAGTACCTATATATTATTCTTCATTGTACACACATAAAACAGTTATACAAATAAATACAGAAAAACATGTACAAAAATGAGCTTATATCTAAGAACAGAGATCTCTTCCAGCCAAACCTAACTCTAGTGAGCGTTTTACGCGTAGCATAAGCGTAGAGTAGCAAGTATCGTAGCACACGAAAGAGCGCGTGTAAGAATTTGTGGTGTAAAGCCCCTGACTCGCCGAGAGGCCATGGCGACGTAGTCAGCTATGTAGCCATGGCTACCTCTAGCTACCTTCGGTTGACAAATGGAGTAGCCACGTGTAGCCACGTGCTTAGAAAACACATTTATTTATTACGTGCGCCGCAAAAATTTAAATTCTAAGAAATTATGGATCTATCCAAATTACGGTCGGAATAATCTAATATTGCAGTATTCCATAAAAATGGACGATTTCTAATTTCTTTCGGTATCAAAACTCTTTTTTTTTCATAAAACACGTGTGCGCTGTGCAACCGTCTTAGCAACTGGTTAGACACCGAGTAAGGGCGACGCAACTTGGTACATTTTATTGGCGACCCTGGATACCTAGCACACTGGCGTAAGGTATGCAGGCTCCACAAAGTGACCCGTTGGTTGTTGCTACGCTTCCAAATTAGCGACGTTGCTAAACTGTCGTCTACTGAGTTAGCTGTCATAGGTACATTTCAATACGAATTATTTAGATGCGTAGCTAGCGACGTCGCCATGGCGTCTCGGTGAGTTAAGGGCCTACAGAAAACCTTCGAAGATGCAAACTTGCGCGTACGACAGATAAGCGTGGCGCGTGTCTCATCCTTTACACGCACGTTCTTTCGGATCCAATTTGCTCTTTCACGCGCGATAGAGACTAGTTACGTGAAAAGCCGCTATTATATACTACTTTGACATCATCATGATAGAGAGTTCAGTAACGCTGCCTATCATGAGGTCCGGATTTCATCTGGTACGTTTGTTTATATGATAAATGCAAACATTTGTTCACCGGTCTTGGATGTTCTTCTGTAGAGTATTTAGGGTCAAAGATTATTTATTTCACTCGATATACGGTTCATAAGTGATCTTAGATAACTAAGTATACAGGGATCACATATTTCACCAGAGGCTGGACCGTAAAAATTAATTAATTTCTCATTATATTCTACTATTAATTAAGTTTATGTTTAAAAAATCTATTCTCTATTGTGTATGTCTGTAATATCTTTAACACAACTTCTGAATGATGGGTAAAGTGAAAATGCCAAAAAATCAAGTAATCACCAGAGTCATTTGTCAATTAAATATACATATGACATATCTTATATGTCGTATGACATATCTTTAACTAGGCTAAATTAGACAATAATTAGGCTAAGTTTTAGCATCAAAAGTCTTCAAATAATAATAACAAAATGAAAATAATGAATCTTTAACATTTTATTTTTCAGGTGTCCTTAACAGCAGCTAATTCGACACACTTAACGTTCAACGTTACCTGCCTTGCTTGTCCCCTGTGGCAAAATGACACCATGTCGCCAGACCCAAAAAATCTAACAGTAATAGGTAAGTTAAAGGTATTTTTTATTGAACTTAATGTAAAATCGTATTTTTCTATCCTTTTAAAAATTGGAAGTTGGAAAAAGTCTTATTTGACAGTGAATTTGTCATTCCTACTTCGATGAACTACGTCTCGCGCAGATCGAATCCTGGTAGAGACAAAGTTTCTGTAATGAACACTATGATGAGTTTGAATAACAATAATGCACATTATAAGTATTTTAAGCTATATTCAACCGGCCAATTTAAGTCAAATAAATGATAAGTGCTTGTTCTGGTTTTAAAATTATATCCTATTTAAAAAAAATCAACTAACTCTATTCTAATTAGTGTCTATATTGTCTTTTTTAGTAAAAATTAACATATGAAATAAAACTCTAACCTTAAAAAGTTTGAGTTTATTAGAGAAATGATTATTGATTTTGTGATTTAGTTAAATCCATCCCCACACTCTCGCTGCCTGGTCATACACAATCGTGGGTTTTATACGCAATTTGCTGCCGAACCACAAGACTGTGGAACCAACTGCCGCCAGCGGTATTCGCGATCCAATACGACCTTACCTTTATTGAAATTTTCCAAAAAAGAGCATACTCCTTCCTTTAACGCCGCCAATGCATTTGCGATTCCTCTGTTACTGCAAATGGCGGCGATCTGGTGAAGCATCTGCTTGCTTTTCCACATTTCCATAAAAATAAAGATTACACCGCAGTGTCTCTAGTTTTGATCATCCAATAGTTTCAGTTTAATTTTTGTATTCATATAGCGACTTACGTATGTATTTGTTTTTTCCGATTCCAGGCTTTGACTTCGAACTAACTCCTGTCGTCGAAGGATTTCCACCTGACTGGGAGGCGGCGATGATGTTCGAAATCAAAATCGAGCAACCACAAGGTATGTATGGCACTGGTAGGCTCATATTGCCAGATGCGTTTTATGGTTAACTTTATCTATTTTGTCTTCCTTGTTAATAACAGGTAATAAAATAATATCCTCATAAAATTTCATCTCAGTGTCTAATTTTGCTGTAATTCAGTAAATTCAATTGATATAAAATTGTTGTTTTAGAGTTTTCGGAGGTAATGAAACGTCACGTTACGAGTACGTCAATAGACATATTAATGTTTCGTGTTTCTTGCTATTGAACATTATTTATTGACGCAACGTCAATCGAAGTAGAGGAGCCTTCTCAAACTTGATTGCCTGGACATTACCAAACACGCAAAGCACGCACTGCCCTAACTTTAAATGAAATGAGTATGAAAAAGTCTACCTTATAATGTTTTCTTTTTAGAACCTTTAAAACGTTTATATATAAACTACGGAACACATTTTTATAATGTCGATAGCTTTTGGCCGCAAGTTCATTGCGTGGAATAGTTGCCTACTTTGGGCAGCATTTGAATTATTTTAGAGTACTTAATTTGTTACTAATCAAAGTTTCATGGTTTATCGTAGTTAATGACGAAAAAATACTTGTTGATTTTCAGACCTTGTCACCCCATTATCCTTTTAGGAGTTGAATTTCTAAAAATTTGGCCTTATCCCTTCATCGTAATCATCATAACAGCCTTTAAAACTTGACCCACTGCTAGGACACAAGGCCCTTCCTTGTCATCCTTGTCGTGGTCGGGTTAGGAGTCGCAACACTTAAATATCATCTTTCACGCAGACAGTCCATCTTTTCTTCGGTATTCTTCTCTCTATAACCATCCCCGTTCATGATTACTTCTTACACATTTTCTTACGCTTCATCTACTCATCACTGTCCTCATTTTGTACGTTCGGTGATATCTAGTCTATGACATGACTTTTGTAAAAAATGTTTTCGATTTTATCGATAAATGGTTTTCGTCCCACATTTCCGTTTACTTCCGTATCGACATTTTTTTTACATGACCACCATCTCAATTCTATTGTCGCTATATCTTTTTTCAAACCACACCTCTCTCGTCGACGTTTTTCCAAAATAAATAAAACTCAACCTTCCTGTTAACAGTAACGGAGTTCGCCGTCGGAGTGCTCCCTAATACGACGACGTTCCACGGGCGCGTGCGTACCCGTAACCTGGCCGGGGAGTCGGACTGGCTTGACATTGAACCCGACCCCAGCACCACGTCGCACGCAGACAAACTGGTCGCTGCTATCACGCTGCTATTGGCCGCGTTTGTTTCAACCAGGTATTAGGTTAGGACACGAAGGCGGAGTCTACACGATCGAGTCTGTAGTTAACTAAAATGTTTAGTCGGAATTTTCATCCAATATTTTCAATCACGCTAACAAAATCTAAAATCATATTTTTAAAATTTCATTGTTAAACGACTTTATTTGCCAGCCATTTCCCAAAACGCAAGGTATTTGTGCATTATGTCGTCTGAGAAATCGACGAACTCTTCCATTCTGTGTATTCGTAGTTCGTTAAATTGTTGTGGTTAATATGACTGTATTCGTGTATCAGACCACTCTATGATCTGCCATGCTATTAAAGAACTCACTCCTCACTTCGATGGTCGGTAAATTTATCGGGTATACTGAAAATCAAGTTGGTCATGGTAGTCTATTACGGCATTAGATCTAATTCGCAAAATCATATTGATTAACAAATCTCCTTTTTGTAAAATATTCATTAGCGTTTGACAATTGAATACGAGAAATAAAAATGAGTCTAAGTTGCCATTTTTTTGTCGTTTCTATGACAGTATCAGGTACCTACCTAATATGCACCCTCGCCACTTATATACGGACAAAACGCCTGGCGCAGTCTATTAAATTCGAAGTGAGCATTGAAGTGAAAATTCTTTATAGAACAGGGCTGCAATGACCCAATCTCAAGGCAGTTCGGTTTTTGTATGACATTCTTATTTATCTAGCTATAGTCAAAATATCAAACACGGGCAAAGATATTAGATAATTTCACAGAAAATTATACCATTAAAATTTTAATAGAGAGTCAGGTCCAAGCTTTCTACGAGATGATCAACATTTAATGAGGAAACAATCGATTGACACTTAAGTACTTTTTCATAGTAATTTATTGACGCCGATCTATTTGTTAAACTGTCAGTGCCTTAATATGACCTGGTACTAAAGTGTTACGAAGTACGAAATGTAAATATTACCTACGAATATTTTACATGAATCCTTTCGTATAAATCTTCTAATTTGAAACCTCTTTTGTACTGTTTAAGCCGACTAAACCATTTAGCAAACGGACGCTCGTGTAGTCTCGCCTTAGCAACCAGCGCGGATTACAAACCTTAGCGGCCGATAGTTCTGAAATGAACTTGAAGTACTTTCCAAAGCTTTGAGCGACTGATTTTTAAAATTTGCACACAACTTTTGGCTTTATACTGAGCTGACCGAACTATCTGCCGACTTACGTTTGTAGTGCACGTTGTTTTAATATTGTCGGTTTCACATTTTGCTGCGATAAGTGATGGCTATGTTACGTGTCATTTGTGAATTGATAATTTTATTCGCTTCGAAAACAAAACTTCGAGACCTTCTCAGGAAAAGAAACAAATGTAAATGTAATTATAGATCATAAAAATTACTACCCAATTCGTCGTAGTGACATCATTATTGTTTTCAAGCAAACCAAGAATATGAATCTTAGCTAACTTTTTTGTTATGCCAAAATACATGTATTATTGTATTCAGCATTTTATCAGCAAATAGTGAAACTGATACTTAGGGTGGCCAGTATTTGCTAAAGCTGGGGTCAGACATGGCAATCAAAGTTTGAGCAAAGTTTAACCACACATTTGAATGTCTGTCACATTTCAAATATTTGTATGTGTCTTTTTGACTTCAAATGTGTGTTCAAACTTTGCACAAATACTCAAATGCCCATGCCACACTTCGTATATAGGTATTTGCGTATTTGAACATATGACTGGCGCCGACTTATGACTAACTTTGTGGGCACACTTTCGAGACAGAGAGCTTTACTGTTAAATTTAAAAGCATAGTGCTTGCCGTGTATAAAATATACAGCATGTGCTGTGCTAATAAGTTGTAAACATAAGCATAACGGCCGGCCTTGACATAAAGTGTTGCCCATAAAATTATGTCACTGAGTGATTGAAAACCTGGAAACCCGATCATCCATAAGGATGCCGTGGGGATGTCATCAATTATAATAAACGAGTATCTTATGAACGTAAGCTATGTGTCTCTATGTTTATTTAATTAATGTGTTCAGTATTAGAATTAGAGTTATGCATTGTAATTAATTTTGCTCTCGTAATACAAAATGGCGTTTTGTAAATTAAGAAAAATGTCACAATCATGTTTCTCCTAAATAAATTAGCATGAAATTAAAATCATTACACATTCTTAAATAATACCTAACGCTTATTTAAGTAGCGATTCATTGTATTTATTTGTAAATATTTAGAATTAAGACTTTGTTTATATTAAAAAAAAGCGTTTCTTTATCCCCATGACAACCCAATCACGTTTAGATAGAAATTAATTAAAATAATTGTCTATAAAAGCAGTTTTAATCAAATAAGTGTTCTACTTCTTATCCAACATTAAAACGGCCTGATATTGATGTAATTGAATTAGGTATTGTTGAAATTATTATTGATATGAATATTTATGTGATAGTAACTAAATAGGTACAATAAGCTGTTTAATGTTTGTTTCCGTCGCATTGAGAGGTGTAACATGTTGTTCTTATTTCTAAAAATGTTTCTATAATTAATAGTTTTAATGAATTATTGCAATTTCTACACAATACCGATTAATATATTACATTGAATATGATGACATAATTTTCCCTTTTCACATTCCAATTTAGCATAGCTTTATTTGAAATAATATCTTGTGTACAATACACAAGATATTGTATCAAATATAGCTCGCGCTAAGATTTCTAATGCATAAGCTTTAGTTAAATCGCTTTTCTATTTGTAAATATTGAATCGTTTCTATTCATAGTCTGCTTAAAATTAAGTTTAGAACTTAAGGTCAATTGTACCAAAGAACTGTATTTTGGGGGTCAATTTTATTTGCAAGAAGCTTGTACTGTTTTCCATTTTATATAAGACTATTTAAAATTGTAATTTTTCTTTTTATAAAATTTGTACATCGTCGCCGAAGTCTATTTAGGATGCCCCCAACAGAAAAATGAGCATGCAAATATGAGCTTAAGCTTCTTCCCTGTAGATAAACTTTACAGTGGCTTGATTGCGGCAAAGCATGTATACCGCACTCTGTTTGCTAATTTATTCTGTCAGTGTAAATTATAATAATATTTATTCTACTGTGTATAATAAATTATTCTATTGTGTACCTACGTGCAAAGCTCATATTTGAATGCTCGTTTTCTGTCGTGTGGTATAAACAGGCCACGACCGGAACCTTGTCGTAACTGTATTGTATTTCTAAACATGACTCCAAAACAACTTTTTAAAAAGATGTAACAATGTATTGTTTTAAACTAACGTGGTCACTATCATTTAAATGTAGGAAAACGGGATTTAAACCACGTACCTTTGATTTTTGGTTAATCCGATATTTCATCATTTTCTTTAGAAAATGTTGGTAAATTGTGTAAAGTCTACTAATTAAACTGTGACAATATGTATGCAGGTACTAACTATACCCTAGTTACCAGATTCTTAATACCATTAGTGTCTTAGAGTTTTATAATTGTTTTACTTTGTGAATATTTATAGCATTTCTTCCACCATTTATCACATAAAGCTTTCACAAAATTAGGATACCTGCAAACTTTTCGTCTATTCCAATAATTTCCCTTCTAAGTAATTCCTACCACACTTCTGCACCGCGCTTCGTCGCGTAGCGCGGGACGGTTGATTTTAATTTTGTATGCAATTATAGTTACTATAGAAAACCCGCTTCACACGCAGATTATGCCAACCCGGTGTGCTCCGCTGGATATGGCATACTGGCACCGTGGCATCGCGCGGGTTTTGAAAGCGTTAGGACATGGATAAAACGATATTATGTATATCGACGTGGATAGATTTATATTTGACCCAAAAACCATACTGATAATATGCTTCCTGAATGATTTTGGTGTTTAATATACTATAGTTCTATCACCACGGCGATTGACTGTGAAGTGAAGTTTTATTTGGCGCGTGGCTGTCGTGCAACGCCGCTCCGCGAGGAGACGCGGTCCAAAGCGCATTGTGGCGCAGATCTACTCCTCCGCCAATGCGCTCGGCATCTATCTTGATCTCAAAATAAAACTAATCCTAGATGCCTATCTCGTCGACCATGTACGTTACACGCACACTCATGTAACTAACCTATGCCTAATTGCCTAACCTTATACTAAAAAATCCGACTCACGCGGTTTTGTATCCCAGGTATAGTCTAAAGGAAAAAAAATGTTATGGTGGTGAGCAGAATACATGGTTCTTGTTTGACTGTTCATGTCTTTTACACCTAGTATAACCGGCCTCAGTTTATACTTCCCAGCGCTCTGTCTGTACTTTTTTATTTGGTCTGAGCTCTTCGATTGGTCTTAAAAAATACTCTACTCATGAAAAAGCAACTAAAATTCCAAAGGGGATTTCTTAGTAAGAATGTTAGGAAAAGACTCAACTTTTTAACGTACACATCAATCAAGGTTCTTATTTTAAAAAATATCACATATTACTGATACTGATTGTTTTCATTTTGAAAGTTCTATGCAAAATTCTCTTATAAGTATAAGAAATTCATTTATTGTGTTAAAAGTACCAAGACTGAAAGCGGTTTCTTTTCTCTTGATAAGTCAAAAATCTATTTCAATACCAGCGTGGTTCTATTGGCTTTGAAATTTTCCAAATTAACCTTAAACACATTTCTTTACCTACCTATATTTTTCTGATTGGAAATGAATTTTAACTACCCAAGGTATAAGACTAACTCCCGTATGTATACAGAAGTAAATTGCTAAATAGTTTCCAAACTAAGTCATTATCAAAGTCATATAAATTATTTGCAAATAAAAAACAAAATATACTGATTTTCTTACCATTTTTTATACATTCATCAATACCACAATAAGTTAGAATGTCATTTTACCATTCCTTATATTTTACCATTTTTTTTATTTCTTTTACTATGTAAGTAGGTACTGTTATTAGTGTACGTGTCTTTAAATATGGGAGTTAGACAACAAGTTTGCTACTTTAATTTTTGTAAGTAATATAAGTAGGTACCTAATATACTTGGTTAAAGTTATAGTATTGATGAAATGTTTTAAAATTGGTGTTAAAGTAATATTCGTTGTTCTTATCGACTGTTCTCTATTGACAACATTGCTACAAGTACCTATAGTAGATTGTTTTATAAAATGTTTAATGCAGTTTTGACACGAGGTGTTCACCTGTTTTTGGCTGTTGCAATTGTACAATATGTTTTAAGTTGCTAATTGATATGTACACTGATTGTTAATTTACTTACGTACCCACACCGATGTTCTATGCCTCCAATAAAATGATTTATAAATTACAATTTGTTTTTCCTTCGCATAAGTACTCACCATTGTACATATACAATAAAAAAAATATATAATCAGGATAAAGATTATTGTCAGTTTGGGTAACATTACGTATGTGCAAAAATATGTGTAGTTCCTGTTAAATGAGAAGCTTATTGCTATATTGTATTTATTTCAATTGACCCGAATTGATTATACTTACAACAATGTAAGTACCTATTACTGAAATAATAAATAAAAATCAGTTACTATAAAACAACCATAAATTTTATTTTCCAAACTTTATTATTAGTAACAGATGAATTAATTTATGATAATTATGTTACAACATTTAAAACTGTGAGATGACTAAACTTTACAAAAAATCACAGTTCGATTTGAATTTTCATGGAGAAAATTAACAATGCATATTATATTAGACAAATCTCATAATTACAACGCATATGAAAGTCAAAACTATTATTCCTCCGGCAAAGAAGACACCATAAAAAATTGTTTCGCTTTGACCATCATCTTCTGGCGCTACCAGTAACTCTTCTTCTTTAGGCGAAGAAGACTCCCCCTCTTCGGTAGTAGTTTCCACGCTTTCCTCTTGTTCTTCCTCAACAGAAATGGTAGCAGCTATGATGGGACTCGACCAAAGTGAATAGCCGAGATCATTGATTGCACGGAGTCTCACCCAGTAATTGGTTTCGGGCTCCAAATTGTCCAATTTTACTAACGCCTCTATAAAAAAAATGAAAATGTATTTTGTGCATACTTCTTATAAAGTAAAAAAATATATTTTTCAAAACGAACAAATCTCTATACCTTTATGAGAAAAATTACCAGACTACCACAAATGCCCAAACTGTCAAATTTCTTCAATAGACTTTGAACTCTTTGATCATGGAATTAGATTGCATTATTATTTTGCGAAGTTTATTTATAAAAATCTAAAATTATTATGTAGGTAGGTATATTAAAAATTTCCGTTATCTAGTATCCATAACACAAGTTCTTAATGATACTTACTTTGGGCTAGATAATTCGTGGAAATATATTTATAATATTATTTAAAAAACATGTCCGATTTACTGTTGTCTGTACCAACGAATATTTAATATTTTGCACAATATTAAGGGGCGCAGCAGTTGATGTAGATATGTTAATAGAACCACCTACCATTATCATCCATGGACATAACTTCGTAGTTCACCGAGGGTGCCCTTTTCCAATCTGACTCTCTAGGCATTTTTTTCTTAGCATTTTCTGCCATGTACTGAATTTCTATTCCTAAAATAAGAATAGGACAACTCAAACAACATGATCACAAAGATGAACATTACTAAATCAAATCTGTTGTAACTTACTTTCAAGTGGGAACATCATCGGCTCCGACCAAGTTACATTTAACACTACTTCACTACTCGTGCTGTTTGCAACATTCACCTGAAACAATGCCGAGAATCTTAAATTTTTATCTATCGAAATAAAGCGTATTAGTTTTCTATTCTTTATCCTCTCTTGCAACACAATTTTAAAAAGGTGATTGCTCAAAGATGAAAATCTTTATAAGGAGGTAATATAGCAAAGTGCAGGATCCAAATTCACGCGATTCCGTAAGTAGTTTTATTGAATTTGTTCAAGAGTTATATATTTAGATGTTTACAATAATAGTGAATATTTGGCCGACATCTACTTAACTAGGTACTTATCTAACAAGTTCTTAATAGGTAATTAATTTTATTAGTCTTCTCTTACTACATGTTTTGTGGGAGAGATTATTTCTTTTCTTAGCAACAAGTCTGCCCTTTTACTACTATATTTTTTACAGATTTTTTCTTTTTTATTTGCGCAATAAAGTATATTTGTATTATATTGTATTGTTATTTAGGATAGACAATTGTTGCGAGCGTGGATAAAACAAAAAGTAAATAACAATACCTCGTTTGGTTTTTTCGGCTTTTCAATTTTCATTACAGTAAATGATTTCTTGGAAACTCCATGTTCGTTGGTCGCCTCGCAAATATATTTCTGTCCGAAACTTATTGCGTTCGCCAGCAAAGTAAATTTGGCTTCAGTCTTATCTTCTGACAGATTTATTCTGTCCTTAGGATATTCGTATACTGTATCGTCGTCGAGTGCATGGAACCATCTGTATGTGGGGGTTGGGTATCCACCAGCACTGCATATTAGGTCAATACTAAAATTAGAATATAATGCATTAGTTACTTTTTATGTGTATTTTCACTGTACACATGCCGTCGTGGTGGAGTGGTCAGTATAGCTGGCTACACATCAAGCGGTCCGGGTTCGAATCCTGGTAGCGGCAAATGTTTGTGTGACGAACACGAATGTTTGTTTGCGAGTCATGGTTGTTTATATATTTATTTAAGTTTATTTATAAAAAAATATCTAAAATTATTATGTATATGAAAGAAAAAAAAAAAAGTCCATTATCTAGTATCCGTAACACAAGTTCTTAATGATACTTACTTCGGGCTAGATAATTGGTGTGAGCGTGAAAATATATTATTATTATTATTATTATTAAGTTTGGCCCGTTATTCAAACCATAAATTGGCAATTTTTCATTACATTATATGTTTTTCATTTTTTACATTTATATTTTTTTGTTATTTTTTACCAACTAAATACTCGAAAGAATGTTGTGTAGGTAGCTATACCTACGTGTATATCCTATGTATACTCATAGTCATGTACTTTAAATTATTTGATTGCACTCAATAGCAACAAAATACTACCTACTACTTCTTTCGTAAGGTATGTTTAGAAGCCATAGAAGGATTTTGCAAAGTGAATGCATATCTTCAGAAACATAGGTATAAGTTACAAGTAAAATTATTTAATGCTAAATTCAGTTTTTCAGCCAGTACTTTCAACAAGCAGCTTCAAAAATGAATGATCCTCTGCGCATTATAAGTACACCGCGCATATGAAAGGGATTAACTTACCTTTGATTGTTTTTGCCATAAATAACGGTATCATTGCCGTCCTCGAAAACCGGAGCGTCTGAAATGAGGAACTACTTAATTAAACAAATTAATGAAGGTCACGTTAATTTTTTTTTTGCAATTATTTCATTTTGTGTTGATATTTTGGCTTATTTTAAAACATTTGATAAATTCAATAGTGTAGCTAAACTCTGTACATTTTAATATAAAACATGTCAACTGAATTTATTCAGATAGCCAACGCAAAGTCACGATTTGATAAAAAAAAACTCTTTAGTTTTTTTTTACGTCCGTCATTAGGTTTTTTACATAGATGATGAAACATAAAAAACCAGAAAACTGAAAATTAACAAGGATCATAAGCTTTAAGTTGACACTTTCCTTTAATTTTCCGTATATGTTATTATAATATTCTGATATGTGTATATGATTCGTGCGTATGCGTGTGTGACTCTGTTTATGTGCGTGTTATATTTTAAATAATTAGTTCGGTTAATGACAGTCTTGAATTTGTAAAAACTTAATGCTACAGTTTAAGATTTTTTCAAAAACAGTTCTAATTGATGTTTTAAATTATATTCCCCATTTCTTATTAAGCATTGCTGTGGCCTGTTTTAACACGTTTAACTTTTAATGCTTTAAAAGAGATTTAAATGTTGTTTTGCTTAAATAAATCACATCAATAGATTTACAATTGACCACCACGGTGATGTTCATATATTTGGTGAGGTTGCAATCTTCGACAGATGTGTGCTCCTGGATTGCCTTGCAGGTGTACACTCCACGGTCCTCTGGTGCCAGAGATGTGATGGTCAGAAGACCTTCGAACCCTTGGCTGTTGAACTTTGTCATCACTTGGTATTTGCTGGAATCACCGTCGTCTGCAAACAAAATTAAGAAAGTGAACATAGGACTGCTTGCACTAATAAATTAGATTGTTAATACACTACTTAACAACAACAACATTAAAGCAATCAATCAAACAATGCTTTGGTATCATACTGTTAGTTAATTTAACCGTATTTTTAAAGAAGTAATTCCTTATTGCTTGCTAATTAAGTTCAAAGTCATAAAATTTTTCTTTGAGTAAGTTACTTTTACACAAGTGAGTAATAGTTATTTATTATACAAGAGTGGAAAGTTCCTTTTTAACCGCGTGCTCGATTTGGATGACCGAGCAAGCGAAGGATTCTAAAGTTGAATCACGAGCGCAGCGAGTGATTCTAAAAGAGAATCCTGAGCGTCAGCGAGGGAAACAAACGAGCACAAGGTGAAAAATCTTTCCACTCGAGTGCAATACGTAACTTTTCATCCCACCTCAGCGAGGAAATGACAAAATGAAAAAGAATTTTTTCACAATTTAAAAAGTTCTAATCATAAATTTGGCACCATAGAGGTTACATTAAATAGGTTTAATGACGTTTTGAATTTACAATTATATTGAGTACTCATTATATGTGATGTTCTAAATTCAAATCTACTTTGCCACTCAAGCGAATAAAATAGAATTTTCCAGCCAGATTTCGAAGCGCAAAATTACACTTTCCGAGGTGGTGGGATGAAAAATAATTTACTCAAGTGACCAAAATCATTTACTCAAAGATTTAGTTTTTTTTTTTACTTTTCTATGCCTAAATGACTTTTTTTTACTTTTTTAGTGAAATTGCTGCGCGATTGACTAGACACATAGGTACCCTTATTCTAAAACATGGGCTAAACTTAGTCATGGCTTAAAACTGATGTCTGCTGTCACTTTTATTTGCTAAATGAAAGACAGAATTAGCATCAGTTTTAAGCCTCGGCTAACTTTAGTCCACGTTTTATATTATGGGTGATTATGTTATTTGCAACCACTTCAATAGCGTCTACAAATATACCTGCAATTTGTGTTGCATATTGAAGTAATTGCTACTATATTTTTTTAGGCGTTAAACTTTAATTAATTTGTCATTGTTCTTTGTTTAAAGAATAATATTAATGTGCAGCTAATGCATTAAATTAACTGTGACTGTACCTATCTCAGATCATAAAAGTTAAGGTACATATACAGATGCAATTTACAACTTTTCTTATTCCTTTCAGGGAAGTTCTTGCCTTCATCTCACCTGATGGTAAATGACGATAAGACCGAAGATGAAAGAGAGTTTCACCTAGAACCCTCAACCCCAGAGGGACTGCCTATGTTAATATGAACGGTCGGGATACAAAGCTGTTAACATTATCTACTAATATTTTCAGGCGGACTTGAAAAGTCTTTACCACCAACCAAACTATGCACCTTGTTCCTACTCCCCTAAGGATCGATAGAGGTATCTATGTATCTTCAGGTAGAAAAACTACTAGACAACATAGGCGGTTTGTGCATTATAACCAATTATTAGTTAAGTACATATTTAGTTTCTATATAATCATCCAGAAATTAACATAGCATAATATATTAGAGATTGGAGGAGTTCAATCCTATATGCTACACTTCTATTACCTTACTCTTCAACACAACTGCTGAAAACTTTAAAATATGACTTATTTTTCAAGTATTCAGCACTGTTGTGTTTTTAAACATTTGCAATGTTACCCACTTATGTCACCGCTGAACTCTACTTCATTAATGTGATGTGCGTAGGTGGAACGTTCAGCGATACTTTCAGCAAATGTGCCAACACTATCACGATCTATAGCTTAATTCGAAAATTCTTATTTAAAGTTTAACATAAAATTAAATAATACACATAAATAGAATTATCCTACACCAAAGTTCAAAGCCGTTTTTCTCTATTAGCTAGCACCCATATTAGGTATTTCAAGCTAGAATTCCCGTTTTCAGTTCTAACTAATAAAGGTTATAGAAAAATATGAGTATAACCTTTTATTATTTTTTTCTCGAAATTCTGTAATCGTCTAATTTCTCTTCTAAACATTTTTAAAGGTTTAAACCTACCACAGTCTATCACCATGGCCTAAGCTAAGTTATACTCTAATGATTACTTTTTATAGGCCTGTGAATGTTATTTTCACTGGCAATGTATATACTATTTGTATTGGAACAGTTATTATACAGTTAATGCCGTAAAATAAAACACATTTCTGTGTTCATTATTTTGAGAATAATTCTTATCAAACCTTACCTACAATTTCCTCTCCATTCCGGATCCATATTAGTCTAGGCTCGGGTTGCCCTCTTGCCTGGCACGAGAGCGTGTACGAGCGGCCTTCATCCATGATCACCTGTGTCGGGGTATCCACAAAGTCTGATGCTCCTATGGAAAGTCGAGGAAAATGTTACGGTGTGATGAGCCAACAATATAATAGGACAATTTGTACTTGTGTATTGTATAACACACAATTTATAAGTTAGAAGACAAGGTAAGTTAGGGTGGAAATATTTGAGACGAAATTTAATATTTGTTCGTGAGTCATAATTTTGTGTCATAATTAAATGCCTGTCTTCACTTCGTCTACGTCTGCGTGAACTTTAATAAAACTTTGCGTATAAATTATAAGCTTTGTGAAATAACATCGTCATCGATAAGTAAAAAAAAACACAAACTTATACAGACATTTTTACAATATTTTCTTATTATATGGTGACTTTGGCCCATCTGGACCTTTGGTTTTTTAATAGTGTCATTGTAAGTTTTCAGATCTTTTCAGATGATGCCAATATTTTCATCCAGTTTATTATAATTCTTTTCAAAATTCAGATTTCTTCGTGATTCAAAACTTTAATTTAGTTTTGATGTGTATTTAATGGAAACAATAGTTTATAGGCAATAATTATTAACGTTTTAAAGCGCCACTTTGTTTCACTTATTTTTTTTAACCTCTCATTTTCGTTTGGCTTGAAAAGATCTCTTGTATTAATAAGTTGCTAACTTTGTTACAATATTTTTATCTGATTTTTAGCCATACTACACAGTTTGCAGATGATGATATGCATTGCATTTTTAAGTGCGTCACTGCGGAAGCAGTCATGGCTCATCCGAGGACCTGAGATATAAATAATATGCTATAGTCAAAGAAAAGTCAAAGTGAAGTCAATAAGTATAACTTACCAATAACACAAAAAGTGACTTTGCCAGACATTTCTCCAGATCTACATTCATACTCCCCCGTGTCATCGACTCTGGTGTCTGTGAATGTGAGAAGCAATGAGGACGTCCTGTCACCACGAGTTGCTGAATTCAAATGTTTCTGAGTCGAAATCCTTTTAGTAGTGGACATTGGTATCGGGTTCCCTGAAGGATCTACCCATTCTACCTACAAAGAGAATTATTTATAGAGCATAATTATTATTATTTGATATTTGTACTGTAGTGTGTGGCGGAGCTCAGTGTCAAAGAGATCTAGGCCCGGGACTGCTGTGGGCTGGCTGATGATGAAGATTTTGAATTCAAAAGTTTATAATTACTTTTTAATAATAAAAGACTATGTAGCAATTTTGCTTGCCGAGAAGTAGCGTATAATATTTACTATCACCTTGAAAGCAGCCCAATTTAAAAAGTAAGAATCTACACCTTTCAAGGCACACGACAGCTAGGTCAACGCTTTTATTTATTTAATGCACTGGAACTAGTATCCTAAAATCCAAATTTTGTTATTCATTTTGTAGCGAAACGGGAACAGACGGCGTTATGGTGAGCATTAAAGTCCCCCAAAAAGATGAGCTCTGTGAAGGGTACCTTTGTTGGGCTGTCTGTCGCCTCAGAAAGTTTCTCCATTAGACCGGTTGTATCTCAGTCCACGCTATGCGAGCATATTACACCTACCTAGATGTACTTCTCGACACCGGTGTCATTTTGAATAGTTTTAACGTTTGTGATAATCTACATGGTCAAACGTATAAAATACATGCTTTTAAGAGTTCACTTAATTTTTTTCCTTACAGTAGACATGTATGTATATATGAGGGGCAGTTTTTTTTAGTTTTCCGAGCTGAACGGACACATGTCCCATACAAAGTCGTTATTTTCTATGTAGAAAAGCTGAAGAGAACTGAATAAGTGTGGTAAGTCCCTATATACTCTGTGCTGAATGTGACTAAGAGGTAAATATAAGTACATAAGTATAACATAATTATCATGATTCAAGTGTAACTTGATGATTAAAATAAAGAGTCTATTGGTACTTATCGTAGCATATTGGGCAAGAACCTTAGCAAGGTTGTTCCTCCCTTTACATTTCACGGCTACGTCATGGTCATTGCAACTTATGAAAGTGATCGAAAATTTTGTTCCTGACCTAAGTTGCTTAGAGGTCACGCACGGTCTTATCTTTAAATAGCTGCTAATTAATACGTAATGCACCCAATGTTAAAAATACATGGAGCGCATTGTAACCTGCGTGGTTCAAGAAAACCGCAAGTTTGCGGGGAGGGTTTGCTTTGGCCCAAAAGCATTGGAATCAAGAATATTTTTGTTGCGTTAATTCAAAATTGTTTCTGAGTGGATTTTATGCAGTGAAAGTAGTGTAAGGCCCAAGAATAGGTGATATTTTGAAGCGCAAGCATCCATGTTGAAATTAAGGTGTTTTGGTGTGTATGATGTTGGGAAAATATTGTTATTGTGGTACTACCTCATCAGTCGCCAACATCAAGTCTGTTGCCATGCATTTCTCGCCAAGAACTCCCTAGGTGGATCAAATCGTGTGACACCCAAATTTTAATGCGAACATCAAAAAAGAAACTAGAAAACTGAAGACATTGCTGTATGGGCTAGATCCCTTTGCCGTCCCGTAATATGGATTTTTTTTACCAAAAAATACTCTTTGTAAAAAGTCAGCTTTGCGGAAATAATTAGGAATTAATGAATACACAAAAATATTGCAGAATTATGTGTTTTGCGATACTTTTGTTCATTTTAAACTTCTTTACTAGTATATTTATATAACTGAGCTTATACCTCAAATTTTAAAATTAATAAAAATTATTGTAATCTTCTTGTATATGAAAAATAAATCTATGTTTAAGTTTATTATCTGTGCCAATCTGTGTTTTTGGTATGACAACCAACTTTCGGATATGAATAATTTAAAATCTGCTTAATTTAAGCTCCGATATAATATTTTAATTAGTTTTGAATTTTATTTTCATTAATCCTTGCAAACATTTACGAGTATACTTTCTTGCACAACTCACTCCAGACTATCACAAAACCAGATTTAATAATAATTTGTGGGATTATTTTAATATTCTAGAAATTATCCAACAGTTAAGCCAAAAAAATATTACATTCTTGTGTTACTTATGCCTCTGTATTGTTAATGTTAAAAAAATCCTTAATTATTCTCACTTTAACAATTACTCAACCATAACTTTTGTATGAATGCCATGAATCATGCATTAGCATGCACATGCTTTGTTATACTATAGAAGTTTGTATGTTGCGGTTAACAATATTTCCTCAAAAGAACCCTGGTTAATCACCTAAGGAATAACGTATTAATATCGGTGTTGTTTGGCAGTGGATTCTTAGAATGTACTTTGCTAAATTTAAAGTAATCCGTCATCCTTATTTTAATGACTTTCTGTCGGCCGCATATAGGTCCATCATTGTCACCGGGTTGGGTCCTCAAGCCTGCAGTGCGATCCTAGCTTTCCCGAGGAGATCCCTTTTTTTGTCGGGGAGGTCAAATGCATTAACGCATCGTCCCTGCGGGGTGGTGCCAACCGCAGGGGATATGTGGGACTCGAGGTAAAGGCGTTCCCTCCATACCCACTAAACATCCTCCCCGGCCTGACCTCCAGTGCGCTATTGCGGGACGGCTTGGGATCTGGGCACGTGAGCGCAACTACAACGAGACCGTCCCAACGCTGCCCGTTTAGGCACTCCTTGTGCACTAATTGGTGGCCAGCAACCTACAGGGGCTACCGACTGACGCCAGCTCCTGTGAGCCACTGGCCGATCCCGAGGAGATCCCTAAGGATCCCCATCAGAGATAAAAAAAAGCCGGAAGCTCGGCTCAAGTCCCCGTGTCGTGGACGGCTGGGAGAAAACATGTCTGTACCAGATATAGCGCGACTGTTTAGATTGGGTCTTCGCACCTCTCTCACGAGAATGATGCTTTACCAAAGACGTGTAGGATTTTTGAAGACTTTAGAACCACTGAAATTCTTAATCATAATTATAGCGGAACTTGCACAATACCTACGGTTTTTTTTCCTATACTTGACAGGAAAACTCTTGGCCTTCAGCACACCTGATGGTAAGACTTTCTTTCTGATAAATAAGGTCAAAGATGGAAGCGACCAGCACCTGGAAGCCTTGACTACAGAGCTACTGGCTATCTTATCATTAATTGAACACAATAATGCTTTTAACATTATTATTACGGCGAGTTTGATAAGATCCGCAGGAGAACCAAGGTCACCGACATAGGCCAAAGAATTGCGAACCTTAAGTGGCAGTGGGCAGGGCACATTGCGATGAGGACTGACGGCCGTTGGGGCGGAAAGGTCCTCGGGTGGCGACCGCGTACCGGGAAACGCAGCATTGGTTGGACTGACGATCTAATAAAGGTCGCGGGAAGCCGCTGGATGCGGACAGCGTAGCACCGACCGGTTTAGAGATCCTTGGGGGAGGCCTATGTCCAACAGTGGGCGTCTCTCGGCAGAAATGATGATGATGATGATGATGAGTTAGACAAGCTGGTGGTAGCTAGCCAGGAGGACTTGAAAAAAGTCCTACCACCACCCAAACTGAGTACAAATCTGTACTCCCCCGGGATCAAAACCGGGACTTCTGGATCTATCTGGGCGAACCACGGAGGCGATTAGACAATTAATGTCGTTATATTCCATAAAAAATCGGGAGTGGTCTCCCCTAGACTTTCTCGTAAACCGGAAACGACCCAAAAGTTAATAAAAACCTTATATTTTGATGTCATCTCTCATGGGTGATCTGATCTCAGATGGGTGACCGAAAATTTAACATGCATGTGCATGTTAAATTTTCGGTCACCCATCTGAGTACCGACCGCGCACTTGGTTGCTTTAAATTTCGTGATCGACGATTAAAAAGTTGATAGAAGCCTTGTATTTTGATGTCATGCATGTTAAATTTGGTTGCAATAAGTTAAAGCATACTCGAGTTATTGTGCTAACGCATAAACAGACGCACACACAGACATAATTCCAAAAACGTATTTTTGGACTCCAGGAGGTCCAAAACGTGTAAATCCGTCAAAATATCGAGAAAGAATTTTTTGACGATTACTAATCTCTATATACTACGTATACGAGAAAGTAAAAATATTTTTAAAGTACGTTAATTAATTATATTATTATGAACCGCATTAAACACATTAAACTCTCATGATTAAAATTGCCCTTGTAGTGTTATTAGGTGAAGGACGAAGCGGGACTCTAACTTAACTGATTGGCGGAGGAGGAGTCGGAGGCATGACAAAAGTTCTTAAAACTACCATCAATATATTTTAAGTTGGCTTTTAATATTTGATCTTGTTTCCATCTTTTCAGTTGACTTATTGTCTTTTTATGCAAGCGGGTTTTTTTTTTATAGATTTTAATAAAAAAAAAATATTTTTATTTTCATGACATACGTTTTATAAATCCTTATGATAAGCCCTATAATTTGATATCCATATTGATTAATTGTAGAGAGAAAAAAACTTGACACCTTGACACTGTCGGTCGACGCAATCGATTGGCCAGGATTGGCCACTTGTCTTAACACGCTGGTAGGTATTCTTAATCTCAGACTCGCATCTCCTCAAAATAGTTATTAACTAAGTATAAGATATAGCTTACCTTCTGATTTTTATTACTAAACTTGCAGGCTATTGTCTTATGACTATTTGGTGGCAGATAGGTCTCGAATTCACCATAATTTACAGGCTCCACCAATACACTTGATATTTCTTTGAATTTCGCGCCGTAAACTAGCAACAGAAAAGGTCGTTTTGTAGAATACCCACAACATAACATAAGGTGGAGTTCTTATTTTACAACACAAGATAAAATTTGCATCGCGAAAAGCTCCATACATATTTACATAATGTAAAAAAATTCTGGTTTACAAAATTATTATATAATAAGTGTGGTAATAACCTTTTGTTTAACTTTTGACTACTAAAATTACATTGACATTTACAAATTGATAAATTATTATTTAATTCAGCTGTAGTTAACAAAAGTAATTTATTATATTTAGTCTTCAAATAAAATATCAAAATGTATGCACATTATATTACCTGCTCGATAACACATATAAATGAAGACAATAACGTAAAATATCCACTTCATTTTGATAAATTTCAAATGCGCATTTTACGTACAAAAACTTCACTGTCCGCTATTTTCACACTCGAGCGTCGTAATGAACTGTGTCCAGTTTGAACTATGGGGTTTCCACAAAACGTTTTATTTAATTGGGCCACAAATTAATGTTAATAAGGATTATTGCGAGCAATGTCGACCATCCGGATACTACAGTAATTTTTTGTAACATGAAAATTGAAAAGGTCACAGTGACCCGTGCTATGACATAACAAGCACCACGACCAAGAGTTAGTTATTTGGATATTATACTATAGTGTAAAATACAACTGATTGAAAGGTGTTGGTAGTTCTTTAGTAACGCCTTTTTTTGACGGGGAAGTCAAATGCATTTACGCATCGTCCCTGCGATGTGGTGCCAAACCGCAGGCGATATGTGGGACTCGAGGTAAAGGCGTTCCCTCCATACCCACTAAACATCCTGCCCGGCCTGACCTTCAGTGCGCTATTACGGGATGGCTCGGGATCTGCGCACGTGAGCGCAACTACACCGAGACCGTCCCAACGCTGCACGTCTAGGCACTCCTTGCACCAATTGGTCTCCAGCAGCCACTCCACCGACGGCTGCTCAAAATTGGCATGTGATTTCGAATGCCAAGAGGACACACTTGACATCAACAACTACACACCCGCCTAAAAAGTTTCCCCACCTCGTTACCAGGGTCCGCCACGAGGAGGCTTCCGGACGTGGACCCCTCTTTTGTAACGCCTGGTTTAGTTATTCAATCAGCAAATAAAAGTAAACTTACTGAAGATTTGTTACCTAGTAATTATTGTTAAATTAAAAAATAGCAGCGGTTACTTGGCAATAAATCTCTATCTGTGGATTAAACATTGAAATCGACCAGCGATATAGAGAAATGACAGCATTAATAATATAGGTCTTATTATATGGCCTGGTTAGTTTTATTCTACACTCGAAAAAAATTTGCCCTGTATCTATTTCCTAATATGTCGTATTATTCCGATACAAGTCATATTATTTTGTTAGTGACTAGTGAAAGATCGTGGCATCTCGTCCACTATTGTGTGTGTATGGTTTGTGTCATTTTGAGATATGATGAAACATTCGAAGAGGTACCTATTTGCAACAACAACCATATAAGTTTTTATTTAATAATTGTGAGAAGTGAAATTAACTTTGTCAAATACCAAAATTAACTTCACAACAAACATCTTGCAAACATCATTGTAAGTATTGCTGACATTTCTGACTGTCTCGACGTTCCAATTATTTGAAATCAATTTACAACTTTCAAAATAGTTAATTTATGAAAACCTTAATAGTTTGTGTAAATAGTGGTAAAAATTAAACACATCATGCGTTGTAAAAATTGAACACATCATGAGTTTAATTTTTCCTTAAACATAAGTTGGAGACTGACTTAAATCTTTAAGAAACTACTTAATAAAAAATAACATTAAAATTCATCCGTAATTTTTCACTGATATTTTAAATATGGGCTATCGAAAACTTTATTTTCCTTGTAATACTAAGAATCACTCGACATCGATCCAATAAGGAAGTCGATAGAAGGATAAAGAAAACTCATACAACACAACATAAACAGTGGCAACAACCTTATCGATAGTGATTCACCAGGAAATCATCAATGACATGAAATTATTCGATGATTTTGAGTGAGGAAATTTGGTTTTAATCCATATACATATAATATTTAAGGATTAAAACCATACCGATCAAAGTACCTATATGTTCCGTATATATTCATTGGCAGGCAAACATACTAATATTAACAACTCACAAAAAAAGGAGAGAATTAAAATACGACAAAAATTTTACGAATCTACCTAATATTTTAATATTAGCAAACATTTGCATGTTTCTTTCTTTCTTCTTTTTGTCCCCTCTCACGCCAAATTTACCTAACCCAAATTACCTAATGGCTGGTGTCAATATTCAATTTACAGTTACAATTCGCCCCACCAGGGTTTGATTGCTAAGCGACCGCTGTTATTTTTAATAAATAACAATAATTGCTAGACGACCAAACTTCAGTAAGCTTACTTTTACTAGCAGGTATAATAATTGAAACTGGCCGTAAGTAGTGGTAAATTATCATAAAGAACTTGTGTAAAACTTGTTGAGTTTCTTGCCGGTTCTTCTCAGAACAAGGTCTCCTGGTAGACTCTCGAACCGATGGCATCAAAATTGACTTTCATAAGTGTACAAATTGTATCTAATTGAATAAAGTAATTTTGACTTGACTTTGACTATGTCAACTAAACATTAAGTAATTTATATATTTTTTAAAATGAACTAACTAACAGTAAAATTTGCCTCTTCCGGGATTCGAAACCCAGACCACTTGGTGTGTAGCCAGCGTTGTACGTTACTGACCACTCCACCACGACGGCGTTTGTAATGAATAGGCGTATAAACTTACTGAACGGATTTTGAATTAAATATTTTGAATACAAAATATAAGTATACTTGAAAATAATTTCATCATGCAATCTTTTGTATTACCACTAACAATCAAAAGCATTTTCTTTTTCAAAATTCTAATTTTTACCTAAAAAACCATTTTACCTAAAATTAACGTGAAACATAAATGGGTTAAAGTTTGTGATGGCATTCGCATTCAACAAAAGACATGACCGTGCGTATTTTAAAGACAATTAGTCATACTAATGCCTCCGAAGGCAACGAAGGTGAATGACACAATGACAGTACGTTTCTTATTCTTACCAAAACAAAGATTCGTTCAGAAGTTTTGCCCTCTACAAATTCATCCTTGGAAGTTTATGTACCTATATCCATTAATCTTAGCAACCTTATTGTGAAATATTAATTACAAAATCTAAACCTGAGTACCTTTACAAATAAATAAAAAACAAGGCACCTCAAAGCTCCAAAAACTTAGTGACGTTAGATGACTTTAAATTAAATGTATGAAAGGAGAGAGAAGATAATTACACATTTGTTTATTGTTGGAGTCTAAATTGTGTTAAGGATAGTAAATAACGGAAAAAGGACATCAAATAATTCTATTTATCAAATAAATATGTATAAACAACCATGACTCACGAACGAATGCTCGTGTTCATGACACAATCATTTTAACCTACCAGGATTTGAACCCGAACCGATTGCTGTGTAAAAAGGGTTACTGAAATTGGCACCACCACAGGGTGGCGTCATTTATATCGCCCCTACCTTACCAAATACTGACAAAGCTTCAAGAAACTAATAACTCTGAAAAATGCTTTAGCCTACAATGGGTTCCTTCGTCAAACGAACAGGCCGATCGGTTAGGAGATGAAAATATGTATAATGTTGTACCCGCTTTCTCATAACCTCTTTACAATTATTGTAGGTTGAGATAAGATGACTTCGATAAACTATTTAGCTAGATGAAGCGGAGAGCTGGTGGATGGGTGATGGTGTCTCCTAATGAAATTAAAGAGCGAAGAATATGCGTGAAAATGTGGGTTTTAATTTAGTTAATTTACATGGAACAGAAAAGTCGAGCAAGACAATGAATTGTGTCAACGTTAAGTCAATATTAAAAGGCAATTGACAAATAAAAAATACAAACTATAAAAAGGTATAACAATCATATAAAAAGGTAAACCTATAATGCAGAGATTATCAAACTTATTTCTTTTACCGCTAATTAAAATCAATTATTTTCAGCGCCCCCAATTTTTTATACACTCCTAAAACTTAAAAACCACAATTTCATTACTTTAATTACATAAACACGAACAAACTCGTTAATTTAACAAAACTTGTTACAACTTGATTGCGTACGGCGTACGGGCTATCCTGCGAAATCTTTGTTAAGTATTTTTAGTTTTTATACCATCATACAGGGCAGAAATATACCTACACTGATTATTCGATATTGAGTAGTAGGTAGCTTTTAATATTAGTGAATTTTAAAATATATGAAAACGCCCCCCCCCCCCCACTTCTTAGAAATACAAAGTTTAAAATAATTGTTATTATATTAGTAAAATAAAACATGCAATAAAATTGAGAAATCTTTCGTATTTAAAAGGTAGTCATTTTTAATTAACCAATCATCTCTATCGCATCTAAATATACCTTTTATTTATAGCTAAAATTTCAAATGACTGGGTTTGTTGAGCACGTCTCTTACCCTGTCTCCATACTAGGTAATATAAATGAAAGCAAAAAAAACTAGTCATTCCGGTTTTTTGTGGACTTCGTCTAGTCTCTTTTTATTTCACCCCAAATATTTTGTTGAGCTTAGAAGTTTGTTGAGCATTCCTCCGTTCACTTAATTGTAAGTTTTATTTAATCAAAAACCGTGTTAGTACGTCTAGTGAAAATCTTATAGAAATTAAATAAATTACGTTATATACTTTTACTTGTTACTTACCTAATGTTAATAAATAATAAATAGCGAATGAACGAGCGAAGTAAGTACTTAAGTACATACCTAAAACATATTAATAATTAGACTTCTAAAGTACCTACGAGGCCAATCAGTTCTTATTAACGCACGAAGGTTTAATTATTTGTTTCACCACAATATTTGTTTCAACACGCTTCGGACGGGAAGGCTAGCTCTAAGGTAAGATTAGGTAGATATCCTACAAGAACACATTACTCGTTAAATTAATGTAGGTAGGTCATATGATACGAACCACAGAACATAAAAACTACTTGGTGCATAATAATGTGCGAGTATGATTCCAAATGGTTTGCAGCCCTACATTTTAAATGGAGGTACCAAAACATATGCAAGTGTAACATTATTCATAAACATTGGTCTCTCAGACCACTATTCTATGTTAAGGGCTTAATAATCAGTGAATAAATAAAATAAACAAAACATGAAACTATTTAGTTCGTTTAATTATTTCTCCAAAACCGTTATAATAAATAAAAATCAATTTATTCCGCACAATCCATTACCCACTAAGCCGTGGTGGTCATTAAACCCTCGTTTTTATTGGTTCGTAATCACTGAAGTCTCAATTTATGTGAGGTATCATTGGTGGTCGATTTATTCAAAACGTCATTTATTTTCGTTTTTAGACAACACTCAAAGGGGGCATATTACGAGGGTTCTGTCATTGACATTAAACCGTCCGTAGTATCACTAACGTCTTCATCTTTCGAGATCATCGACATCACTGAAGACATCATGCTTCCTTTTGCAAAGCAGGAATACACTCCTTATCAACAAAATATCGTAAACTGTTCAAATATGTCTATAGACATATCATTTAATATCAATAAGGATATTAAATGAGTTTAATTTCAAACAAATTGTAAAAATCGTCTTTAAAATTTTACAAATTTTAAATATTTTTGGTATCCCTTTGGAGCAGTAAGTCTTCAATACTGCTAAAGAATTTGGCATTAGATTTTTATTTCTGGCCGCCGTAATTTTTTAATCCATAAATTAATGTAAAAAATAACATTACTCAATATTTATGTTGAAGACTTGCTTACAATAATAATACAATAAGCTTTAAAAAATCCCTTGTTTTTTTCCTCAAAGTTTAAAGAGATTATGATAATGCGAAGGAAACTATATCAACGCTCTTGCTAAATTAAGGTTCACGACAAACTATTTTTTATTGAAATAATTATAAAAATTATTCAAGAAAAATATAGCAATAAATAATAATACAGAATTATTATACTTACTAATAATGTAAGTAACGAAACAATTTATAATTAGACAGAGGATGCCAAAGCATGCCCTTATCAAAACCTGGGAATTACAATAACATCCAACGCATGTGGTAAGGAAAGAATGGTGGTGTGGTCAATGGCGTAAAAAATAAGTGTATTCATTCAACTCAGTTGCATTCCAATGAGTGTGCAGTGCGGACGCACGCCTCATTTCCTTTCTACAGAGAAACGTCGCGCGCGTAATTTTACACGCTGTTTATTTTTGTTCACGTGTTACCGCGGTCTAATAAAAAAGAAACGCTAGAATATTGTAAGTTGATTATCATTATTCTGTTTGTAATAAATATTGTGCGCGTATGTTTAAATTCAGTGACAAACTCTCAAAATAAATAGTAAATTATAAAGATGTTCGTGATGCGGGTATATCGGTTTCGAAAACTAAATGATATTTATAAAATATGTCGTAGATAATAAATGAAATTTTAACATGAATTAGGTTTTTAAACCACATTTACGATAGGCTCCACCAAGTTATACTTTTTACAATTTCGTGAAAAGAATGAACATGTACCTACCATATTTAAAAGTGGATCAACCCATTTCTATGAATTAGATTGACTTTTACCTAATTACTTTTTTCTAAATTGTGAAGCATAAAAGTTGTTGCAACTGGCCGTTAATTTAATTATTTTTTATAAAAACCTGAAATTCTAGTTTTATATTTCCCAAAATTCAGTTTTTCTCAGTTTTTCTTTTTAATTTAAAAAAAATCAAATTATCAACGTAATTTTTTAATTTCTATAAAACTAAGGTTATATTTATGGTATTTCAGTCAAAGTAATTTAAACTGTTCCGAAATTTATGCACCACAAAATGCATTTAGTTTTGTTTCTCTTGATTTAACTATGAATTATTAGTAATACAATCATCAATCACATTTATTGATAATTCAAACATTCATAATGCTTACATTACTGAAACACCATAAATAAGAGGGGTTAAAGTATGAAATTGCCGATTTTTTCCTCATTATTCATTAGTGTATAATTCCTTTAATACAATAGCTATATCCATTATTCTTTTTTTATTTTAAACTTCATTACAAGGACTTATATTTATGTATAAAATTTAATTCTTATTTTTATTTTTTTCATTAGAAATACATCTTCAAAAACAGCTGGTCCTAAGAGGTGTCAGTCTCCGTTATAGAAAAATTTAATATTTTTTTACAGGTATCAATTCTCAATTTTTTTCTCTAGGTATCTTATAGCTTAATGTTGTTTTAATATATCCACAACATTACACAAAATTGAGATTTGTGGTTCCTTAAAAAATCGCAAATATATTTGTATGAAAAATAAATTTTCGTTAAATTCTCCATACAAAACGGCAATTTCATACTTAAACCCCTAATATAAGACGTCTTATTTTAAAAGTCTTTTGCATAGATAATCGCAATCGTAACTCAAAAAGTTAAATATTAAAAATGTTTGTCCACCTTTTTTTATAAAATAGGAAACCAAACCGGCATACGAGTCACTGACGTTAAGTGAACAATTGACCACAACACTGTTTCTATTGCGGTTGCGCTGTCTGACTTTAAGAAAGAAGTATGCTCTTTTCTTTGAGGTCTCTAAATCGTGCACCCTCGAAAAGACTATTGGTACAAGCTGATTCCACAAGTTGGTTGTGCGGGGCAGAAAGTTGCGTGAGAAATGCCTACCTTTTATTTTACTCTTATTTTAAATAACAATAAATATAACTCATTAAAAATAAATAAATACAGCCTAATGTTACTCCCTGATAATATATCTTTCTTTTGGTGAAATAATTTTATTAATCGGTTAAGTGGTTTAGGCATACAAACGTAACAAACAAACTTATTTTCGTATTTATAAAATTAGTTAGGATTTTTACAACTAACAATACAAAATGACACTATTGAATCACTTTATTGAATTATCAAACACTTAAGCATTATTTTTATTGACATAAGTGATAAGATGTTTTGTTTGATAACAATCATTTAACTGTTTTAATTAGATTTCAACACTTGTACTTCAATAATAGAGTTTGTGATAGAAACTACAATATACTAAGTATATTAATTCTGAATTTACTGTGCAATATTTGTTAATTGCAATATTTTATAAGGCGTTAATAAATACGACTCACACACTAAAGTTATAAATATTTATCTTATCACCACCAATAACATGTTTCGTCGAAATCTTATTGTTGGTGTACTAATCATTAGCTGCAAATTTTATATATGCAATTCCCAGTTGTATCTTTGGTACATATATAAAAATAGAAGTCTGCTTTTTAGAAATTCAGACGTATCTACACATAATCAGTGGTAGTACATATTTTTATCTAAACAACTCGGGGAGTGATGTCTGAATGCATAGATTTACATAGGGATGTTACGGGGGTAACTTTATTGGAACAGAAGTCAAGTAACAGGGAACAATCGTTTGAATCGATAAAAATGGAAGTCTGCTTTTTAGAAACTCATAAGACGTCAAGCACATTCGTATTAATACGAGTGCATAGGCATCTTCAGTATTTACTATGTCCGCTATTAAAAACACATCTACACATAATCAGTAGTAGTACATATTTTTATCTAACAACTCGGAGAGTGATGTGTGAATGCATAGATTTACGTAGGGATGTTACGGGGTAACTTTATTGGAACAAAAGTCAAGTACAACGGTACAACCACAGGGTACAATCGTTTGAATCGATAAAAATGGAAGTCTGCTTTTTAGAAACTCATAAGACGTCAAGCACATTCGTATTAATACGAGTGCATAGGCATCTTCAGTATTTACTATGTCCGCTATTAAAAACACAACTACACATAATCAGTGGTAGTATATATTTTTATCTAACGAACTCGGGGAGTGATGTGTGAATGCATAGATTTATATAGGGATGTAACGGGGGTAACTTTATTGGAACAGAAGTCAAGACAACGGTACAACCACAGGGTACAATCGGTTGAATCGATAAAAATGGAAGTCTGCTTTTAGAAACCCATACGTCGTCAAGCATATTCGTATTTATTACAATGAGTGCATAGTCTTCTTCGGTATTTCTGTCCTATAAACGCGGGTGAGCCATGTTTGTGTGGCTCTGTGTACATACTAAATTGAACATTGATTATGTCAATTGTCACACTGAAACAATGTTCATGTAAACTATGGATGTAACTTAGCCTTGATTCCGATTCCGAATGGTCGAAAGTTCCGATTGGTTTTAGACATCCAGATTTTTGCTCCGATAATATTGAATCGGAGGTGATAGCAAAGATGGGAACAAAATACGCAACCGTGGTAAGAGCATTCGCTTACACGGACGAACAAAATATCAATAAGTATCTATAATTCAATCATCGTCGTAAGCTGATGAAAATTAGAATAAATATAAATCTATTTTATAAAAACGCTACTCATCAATGTTATGACGAGGATCGTGAATGAGGATGCTGAGCACCACAACAGACAGTTTAGCGTGAATATAAATGTTTTGTATGATCGTCTTCTAAACATAGCAACATAGTAAATAAAAATGTGGCTCAGGCTCTATTTAAAAACTTAAATTTTTAGAAATTTCGGTTCTGATTCCAGTTCCGGTAGAATTACCTCCGTAACACTAATGTAAATCTATGCATTCAGACATTTCTCAATGCATAGGAAAGGAGAATATAAAAGTACCGTTGATTTTATATACAATGTATTCTTAATAATGGACATAGTAACACCATAGTGTCTATAAACTACTATTTACACGTGATACTACTCGCTTTGAAAATTTTATTTTATTCTAAGTCTTCGACCGCTGGAGGTCGGTATTATATCATTTTGATTGTCATTGCATTGTTATTCTACTAAGTTCAAATGTTAAATATTTAGGATCAAACATCAATCTATTAGTTAGCTATTTTTAAGTTAAATTAATGCTGAAACGCCAGCAGTTTTTCAGAGAATTTTGTACTTTGATACCCAATTTAACATTTTTGACATTAAAAAGAACATTTTACAAATATGATGCTTAGTGACCAGTTACAAGTTAATGTGGATTATACCACGATCAACAATATCGGAATAAATAAAATTTTATAAGTAAAACAACTTTTTCGGATTTAACTCGCGTGTAATTATATTATACATGACTAAAGATGTAGGTTGTCAAATTTTATTATGAGGTACCTAATAAACATACATAATTAATTTTACGATCGTTAATAACAATTTACGAATATTATTGTACACGATTTTCACAGAAAATATCTTTCCGCGAAGTTAAACATAAAACTCCTTAAAAGGCATAATTAATTACCTATTCTTCAATATAAGAAACAAATATGCAGCATGGTTAGGTAAATTTTATTATACTTATAATACCTAATGCAAAAAGAGATTTGAATAATAACCAATAACATTGAAGTCTATTTTTATAACAATGTCTGTACTTCCGATTTGCTTAGAATTATAAACACATTTTGTGAATGCTTGCTACATACAAAGGAGTATACCAACCACATGATTTATGAAGGTAATCCTAAAAGGCGACGTTGCATTGAACGGTCCGCATACAAATCCTAATTACTTATTATTCTTCTACCCAACTTCATCTATCACAAGGCTGCCTTTTGAGCATGAATACCCGCATGTGTTTTATGAAGCCAAGTGATCTATTAACCCGTGAGTTATATAAATTGGAATCAATTATTAGCGTGCATAGATCAGTCGCCAACCGTTCGCTTTACATACAAATACGCATGTATATGGCCATCTAAATTCAACAACTATTGTGACGTGTACAAATTTGAATACAGACGATTTATTGAGAATATATTAGTCTTGTAAACTAATGATAATTCAATCAAAGATTCTACTATTTACATATGAACGGCTGGTATTAAATCATAATTTCAAAGCATGTCCCATGAGCTGAACTAATAATATTATCAATAGTCACTGAGGTTTGCACTGCATCATTAATTTTATAGTCAATTAATTAATTGTTTACATTATATTACAAGTACGTACTCAAATAGATATGTAGGTACTATAGGGTTCTACTTTACAATAGGGTAATATTATTGATTACCTCATATATTTCAAACGGCTGAACGGATTTCTAAAATTAAGGCATCGTTTGTCTTGACAGCCCAAGTGTTCTTAGGCAAGTGATGTTATAAAAAAAACAACATTGCGGCTGTGAGATGCTATTATTACAAGTGATTTTTTTTCTCTAGAATTCATCAATATGGGTATCAAATTAATGGGCTTATCAGAAGGATTTTAAAAAGGTGTATCATGACTGTATTATATAAAAAAATAAATTAATTAAAAGAACTAAATAAAACCCGTCTGCTTAAAAGACTGTTACTATGTTGAACAAAAGTTCTAAAAACTACCAATAAATGTTAAGTTTGCCTTTAATATTTGATCTTGTTTCCATCATTTCAGTTGACTAATTGTCTTTTTCATTAATGTCCTACACATTGCTAATAAAAGACTTTTAACCCAGATATTACTGAAACTTTTTTTTGTTAGCGATGATCCTGATTTTTAATTATGTTATACTATATTGATGTAGTGTTCCCGGAAAAATATATTTAAAAATATTCGTGGTCCGGGAAAGCCGGAAAACTAGTGGCGTTATAACGCCCGGTAGTAATATCCACTACCACAACTAAAACTCTGATGTAGATATTTTTGGAATTAAATAATACACCGACAACCATGCTTGCAATGATTTATTTACATAAAAACTAAACATTGGTATGATTGGAAACAAAACTATTTTTGGATATAAATATAGCCGACATTTTCGACACCAGAAATTTGTTTTTCTCCAAATATTCCTCTGGCAACAACTCTACGAAAGGTTATGTGGTCTTATTCACCACCATCACTTATTTAGAATTGCCATTCATTATGGGTAGTCATATCTCATATATAAAATACTTCATTTCTGAAGTAGTTATAATAGCGATGACTTTTTTTTTTGGCCTGCGTACAGATTTGTGTAATGTACCAACCTTCATCATTCATCATACCTCTAAATTTTTTGGGCCTTTACGATCCTGCCACTTTGTAACTATACATGAATGTGCATGTTGCTCCACGTATAAGGTATACTGATACGTTTTGCTTACTAGAATTAACATTAGGATAACGGCATAAAGATGTAGTAGAAGTAGAAGGTTGATCCACATCTTCTGGCAAGCGTTCATCGGCAGTGCGTATTCTTTTAGTTAACACAGATAAAGATAAATCTTCAAAGTCCTCACTGTCTATCCTCTGCTGAAGCTCTTAGCTGGGAACCTAAAAAACAGTGGCCGACTTTAATCACGATATAGCTGATGCTAAAAGTAACAATCAAACCTGGGAGATTAGGCAATATTACTAATTCTTCATCACCAGAATCTTCATCTGTTAATTCAGTATTTGGGTTTTCCGGTGGAAAATTGTAATTTCACTGGGCAGATCATCATTAGAATCTACATGTTGTAATTGATCAACTATTTTGTCGAGACAGGAAAGGTCTTTTCATAAGTGATCTGAAACATAATAGTAATAAAAAATAGACGTCGATTTTACTACCGGGCGTTATAACGCCACCAGTTTTAACATCCGATAATTTTCAAAAACGGCTATAAAATATTAACTTATTTTATATTACATTTATATTACAATAACAATACTTGATGGAATTCTATGTTATAGTCTTTTTTACTAAATTTATGTATACAAAAAACTTACCTTTTTGAGGACATGCCGCAAAGCAAAATCTCTGTTAATTTAAAACACATCAAAACTTCAAAATAATGCAAGCAATGTGATAAATAGTAAGTTCAAACTATAGACGGACGGTTTGAGATTACGGTAATGTAAGACGATCTTTGTTTAAACAACATTAAACTAATAAATTTGGCGGGTAGATCCAACACTTAATTTGTGGCGTTATAAAGGTCAGTAGTAACAAGTGGGTTAAAAATGACTTGGTTACATTTAGTAACCTAATGCAGCTACAAAACAATAGATATTGATAAGAAAATATTCTAGGAAGTATGCAAATCGCGACATACACCAAAATATAAACTTATTAACTATTCCTAGTATTAATAATCCTCAGTAAAAAAATATTCTACATATAATTGACTATACTATACAATTACATCCATGATATTTACTATAGGAGTTCGTTTGATATTATATCTATCAACAGCACGAGCTCTTAATGATATTTAATTACTGTTTATATTTGGGTTATATTGCGTCAAGGTAGGTATTACTTGAATTACTTGCATTTTCCCGCAGCTTCACTCGCCTCGCTTAGTCTAGTGATCAAGGAGATCGGACAAGTTGCTTAGTTTGTTTGTACTCGGTACAAACATACAAAGCAACTTGTCCGATCTCCGGGTATCTGTGTAGTGTTGTTGATGTGTTGTTTTTTTTTTATATCACGGGAACACTCCATTTTTCTGGATGAATTTACCCTTCGTCGTTTTTGTACATACCCCCTGACCATGTAACGGTATTTTAGTTAAGAGAGAAAATTTCGACGGCGAGAGCAGTGCCCCCGGTAGGCCTCCCGGATTGCGGAGAATGCTGGGTTCGATTCCCGCCTTCCAATAGTGGTTTGGGCTATTCGTTGATATCTCAGTCAATTAGCCAGGACTTTGAATTTTATATATGTCACCCGAAAATAATAAGTAAGCTATAACCAAACGTCATTTTATTTATTTTTATTTTTACAATGTTTGGAAAACTTACAGCTGCTTGAGTATCTATATTAAAATAAATGCCATGTGCACTATGATTGGTTGAATAAGTCACCGATAAGAAATAAATATTTGTTCCAGAGTTTTTGAAATGTGGGTCCATGTGGGGATGGAATAAGTTTCACCCCTATATCTTTTCTCAAGCTCTAGTCTATATTTGTACCATTTTGTCAAAATTGGTTTAGTGGTAGCGTAACAGACACACAGAGGTAACTATAATATTAATAGGGATGTTTACGTCAAACAATTTCTACTAATAGAATTTCCCAGGATCAAATAGGTACAGTAAATATGTATTTAATAGCCGATAAGAAGTATTTTTACATTGATATCTTGCAGACAATACACAACAGAATTCTTTTTACAGGGTCACGTATTATGTCTGGAACTCGATAAGTTTACGACTAGAGAAGATCTGAGCTGTTATCAGTTTACTACGGGACGGTGATCAGGGAACAATAGCGTGTCAAAGTGGAACCCAACATACGAAGTTATCAAAATGGCGCCGGGTTTGGAGGACACCGGCAACAACAACATCGTGCCGCTGCTGCCAAGAAACACAGTGCAACTTGAATTCAGGAATATAACCTGTTCAATAAACACTTTCACCGTAAACAAGTTTCGTTTTGGTGAGTAAAACTTAAGAATATTTTCCTATTATTATTTACAAATACGTAATATAAAGCAAAGTCGCACTTTCTGTTTGTACGCTTAGAACCTTTAAACTACGCAAGGGAGTTCAATACCGTTTTCATCAATAGTTAGACTGATTCAAGAAGATTTAGAAGTAAATTCGTAAAGGTTAAGTTAAGTACTATCCGTGCGAAACCGGGGCAAGTCGCTAAAGGTAAATATTTTTATATACAACACGTAAACTAAATAACCAACACCCTGAATACAGGTGGTTTGGGATCGGCTTCCGAGTTGATTTCAATAATTATTTTTTGAAAAAAAAAACGTTTCGTTTTTGAAAACAGAATCACTCTAAAAAAACCGCATCAAAATCCGTTGCGTAGATTTAAAGATCTAAGCATATATAGGGACAGACAGACGGCGGATAGCGACTTTGTTTTATACTATGTAGTGATTACGAGATGGCCAAAATGCTTACGGCCCACCTTTTTTTTTTTTTTTTTTTTATTATCAAAACTTTTACAATTTTTTACATTTATATATAGCTGCGGCTCACAAACCGTGATGGTTTATCTGTCCGCAACGACTCGCTCTATTAAATAGTTTTTAAGTACATTCTTAAATTTACATTTTCCCTCTGCGTATAAGTGATGTTAAGGTTACCGTCGCCTATAGACAATTACAATATTAAGGGCGTACACTCGATTTACGTTAAAATTGCCACATTTTGTGGATTTTTCAGACCTAATTTAAAGAGATGTGAACAGACTTTGCAAAGAAATTATATAATGTACGAAGATTAATTCTTGATTAAAACCGCTATAGAGAGATACTTATTTACATTTACATTATTAGTTTTGTGAAGCGAAGAATATTATGGCGTAGTTTTACGAAAACAAATGTATTGTGCATGTTCACATAGACATGTGTTTCTAACAACAATACAGCGAAAAAAATAGTAACAATATTGGTACTTTAATGAATGCACACTCTTAGGGGTAAAATCACTTAACAATGCAAGTGCGTGTTTTGGGACTAAGATGATATGCCTTCTATGCCCAGTAATCACACTGACTACCTTTCCATTCAATCCGAAACACAGCGAATTACTTCACGGCAGAAATAAGAAAGGCGGTGGTACCCAGACGACCCTACATATGGGTCTACCACGTTAAAAACCTAGTATTACTTAAATATCATAGTCATCATCATCATTTCAGCCGAAAAACGCCCACTGTTGTACATAGCAATAGCTATAATACATCGAGTTGCCCCACGGGTCTAATACAGTCGCCTAGACTGTACAAACTTACAAAGCCTTATCGTATTATTCTTAAAATCGCGAAAGTTTGGATGCAAGGGTGTCTGTCACTCAATCATGCATGACAGAACGCCCTAACGGATCTGAACGGAATTAGACACAGCTATATTTTACAGTCTGGTAATACTGTACTTCTTCTTCGCTTCGTTCTTGACAGAGCGGTCGTGGTCGTCATGAGGAAGTGCCATTGGCTATTGTCGCTCGCCTCACTATATTGCGCCATGTTCGATTTGTAGCGCTTCTTGTGCATTCATGCAACGGGACGCCCACGGCAGATTTTATTTGGTCGATCCATCGCATGGGTGATCTGCCTCTCGGTCTAGTACCATCCACTCTACCCTGAACAACCAATCGCTCAATTGACTGGTTATCCCGTCTTGAGACGTGTCCGAATACCATACAGGCTATCCTTTATCCCGGAAAATGTACTGTTCTCGTGATATAATTCACTGATTTATGGTAAAACGATAACCACACGGGGAAAGTAACTGGCAAATATAAAAATGGCTGGCTTAAAATGTAAGATGAAAAAATTACATGCTCAATAACTGATCACGTAGCAATGTAACTGCCTACTTGGAGTTGCAAACGCTAAGCCAACCCTGACTGTTGGGACTGAAATGCACAAACGCGCGGACGTTCGTAGGTAATATATGTACGTACGCGTGAGAAGTTATACTTCTTTGCACAGACAACAAAGAAACTTTATTTGATGTTTTTACTTTTTTTTTGTTGCTGCACTAATGAAGAAATGGGGGTACAACGGGTTGGGGGAGTAAACCCAGGTGACACGAAGATCACCGGGCTCGGACCCATACAACAGGGGGAATTAATTTTCTAAAGTCTGTAGATAATTATTTTAAAAGTTGATGCGACTATCATATGGACCGTACGTAAATATATACATTGTACATAAAATTTTTGGCACTTGTTAAACTTCGGAGCAAATTGTTCTAAGTAAAAAGAAATAAGTTTTTTTAAATAAGCTTTGGGCTTAGCAAAAACAGTTTAAAATCAGTCTTAATGAACTATGATAAATATTCTATGTCCCGAGCGGACTCGAAAACTTTCAAACTATCAGCCATGGCGCTAGAGAAATTTTCTGAGTACAAAAAAGTAGTGATATTACACATTGTAAAACGGTGGACTATAAAGTAATTATTGAAATAGACTAATTATTCAAACGTATGACGATATAAAAGTGTTTATCAAAGTCCATTTAAACAAAGATTTCGATATTTGATATTAATATTTGACTGCGGTATTCTGTTTACAATGGTACTTCCCCAAGCTGCTCCACATTCCAGTGGCTGCTGTCTCTAAGAAAGGTTTCTTAGCTTCACAAATACAAAAGTGTACCTATTGGCTAATAAGCTACCGAGTTTGAATAGGTTAAGGCACATATTTTTCATTCTTAACCTTAACTGTTTATTTGACCTAGATAATTTAAAAAGTAAAAGTAATTTCTTATTATGTCACTTCAAAAACTTGAAGTACTAATTTGAGACTAGTAAGTTCAGAGTAAGTATAAAAAAGATAGCCAATGTCATATGCAAATTCGAACGCGTATTATTCTAAGCCTACACCGACCATTAATTAGTTTATTTTATTTCGTAAAAGATGTGTGTAATGAAAATTAAATTAAATTAAATGAAAATGAAATAGCTTTTCATTTAAACGCACTTTGTTATGTAATTTCAAATCGTCAAAAGCCCTACCACCATTTCGGGACGAAATAATTATTTTACTTAAATTATTATTGTAATGTTGAGATGGAGAAGAAGTGGTGAATGTAACTCCACAGGTTACAATTTCGTAAAGATTTCAAAACATCAATACCGGTCAATAAATTTATATGCGTAAATTCTGGGCATCATTTATCTTGTAAAAAGCTTTCTGTATATAATTCAATTGATACCCACTACCATGTTATGTTATTGTTAGATAGGAAGATTTTTTCCTTTCAATTTAGGTGCTAAAATACATTTATGATCCTCCGGTTAACAATGTTATAAGAATACAATGTGTGGTATACAAAAGAAAAATACAATAATGCATTAGCTATTTACACAATATTACACACGAAAACAAAAATATCCTATTAATTGCATGTGTCATACAATTGTCCATCTAAAAATAACAACTATAAGACCTACGTTTACGTCAAACAAAAAACACGAGGAAAACAGCAAAGATGACTAATTAGCACAGACCTAAAAACGCCGTCATCAGTACCTATTACCACAATATTATTGAGTAGAAGAAATTGACTGTTGCAGCAACATTTCCTCACAGTAAGCATCATGGTGTGTACATGTATTTTGTAATCACACGGAACATACCACAAATTACATGTTTAGGCAAAAACTGGTACGGTAAAACAAATAAACGATGTTAAGTAGTTATTTAGCAATAATTTTCAATAGTGACGAAAAAAATTTTACTTTCATAATAAAATTTATTTTCACGCGAAAAACAATGCAAATTTGCGTTAATTTCAATTGCGTTAGTCTAAAAAAATAGGGAATCATCATTTCTCTGCCCTACTTCCAATATTATTTGGTGTCGGCGTAATATATTTTCTTCCACGCTTCTTAATGCTCATCAAGTCATCAGCTCAAAATAAAATAATGTATCTCCGTATATTATAAAATTGAATGATTTTCATCTCTCCAACACCAAAAGACCTCTTTTGCTTCGTAAAAACTCGAAGGAAAAACGCTTTTTGCTGCGAGCTCTGAACAAGACTGTAACGTTCAATCTAAATTATTTTAGTAATCTTACTTTTAATTTTAATAATTATTTATAATCATGTATTAAAGTATTGCCTTGTTTTTCTCATCTATAACAACTTTCTCGCTAGAGAGGTGAAAGTTGTATGTTTCACACGAGAGCAAATTATTTTTGTCTCGTGCCTTTAAATTACTCACTACCCTCAGTATTCTAATTATGAATCACTCGCTATGCTCGTGATTCAATTCTAGACTACTTCGCTGGTAGTGATTAACTATCGGCACTCGCAGCAAAAACTAACTTTGCTCACTTGACCTTATTCCACTTGATGGTGAGTAGAAGTGAAATCCAAATACAACGACAGCCAATGCGAGAGATAAACCGCCGCGCTAGCCACCCTCGCTTTGCCGACCTGCAAGGTTACGGTTAATACATACATGGTTACACCTGGCTGAGATGCATAGTGAAGAACAAGAATATTACAGAAAGTTTGAAAGTAGCACCAATGGCGTAAATAATAAGGGGAAAAATAAAGAGGACTAGCGTGCTTGGGCATGTAATTAAAAGAGATAAGCTTGCGAATAAAAAGTAGTTCGCCTTCGGGAATTATAATAATAATAATAAACTTTTATTTCAGGCTACTAAGGCCCATACAATATATACCTTATAAACTAACATACATATTGTTATATCATTTTTGTTAGTAAATAACACTTAAAACTTATGTTAGTAAATTACTTAATTTACACGATTTGACTGCGACGTGTGACGCTTAGTGGTGTCAGGTAGACGGCCTCGGAAGCGCCGGAACCTTACACTTTTCGGCCAAAATTATGTAGATCCAGTACAAATACTGCATGTTTTAAGGCCTCCTGGCTTACTGTTGTCAGCTTACCAAAATCTGTCTGTGGCTATAACACTAGTGTCAAAAACATTGTGTTTCAACAATTAGTGCTAGATCCGATCTAACTAGTCCCTAATATCACAGTATACCAAGAACAGTAATACGTCTTCATACAAACTGGCCGCTATCGATTAGAACGTGTGCGTGCGTACTCGGCGCCGTGTGACGCACTGTGACGCACACATTGACATAAAAATATGGGGGCATAAGGTTAGTCTCGCCGTGTCGGTGTGATCGCGCGTTTTTATGTCATTGCACATTCGCTCGCCGCTCGTTCCCGCCGAGCACATTTACGATAGCCCTAGCGTCAACGCAGAGTAGGCTAATAACTTGCCGACAGCCCGCAGATAAACTACTGTTTTTTGGTATGCTGTGCTATTAGGTAGCGGGTTTCGGACGAAACTCGCTTCCTCCTTCAGAAAGTTATGTTATGTAACAATGTTGGCAGACCATAATAAATAAATAAAGATTGAAAAAACATCATCTTCAAAACAAAAACAAAGAAAAGATTTATGGTAAAAACAATCTAAAATGAATATGCCAAATATGTTTTTTTGAAGTCGGTGCCTAAAACAATAGCAACGTTTATTCCAAATATCAAGGTTGGCAGCGACCTCAAAAAACATAGTTGGCTTGGCATATATTTTACTCAGGATTGTGGAAGGTGCGGGTTCGAGTCCCGCCTGAGGCAAGTCGATTTTTTTCAGTGCATTTTTCTAATATATTTTACTTTTAATTTTTTTTAAACATAAAACTCTTTTTCCTTTTTTAATTTATGTTTTGATTTTTAGTGATGTAAATATAAAATGTATGTAGGTACCTATGTAATGTACGTTGGATATAGTTATCAAAATCGGTTTATAACTCAAAGCTATCGATAATATATTATTAAAGTTACAAAGGTTTTTGCCTGTAATTTTTCAGATTAATAAAATACAATAGTTCTCAACACTGTAAAATTTTCAGGGAACTAGAATCTATAACAGACTTCAAGCTATAACACAAAAAAAGAATCATCGAAGTTGGTTAACAACTTTCGAATATATCGACGCATACATTTGGATATTTACGTTAATTTGGAAAAGTTGGAAAAAATCATATTGCGACAGCATATTTTCACGATTGTAAAAAAACTTCTGGACTGATTCATGTACATTTTTCATGGAACCATTTGGAAAGTAGGGTCATTGCGCCTGTTTGCCGACCGCTTCCCCTTTTCGTCCATTTAACCGCCCTCCTTGATATAACGCCAAAAAATAGCAAAACGGTTATACATAGGTCCTTAAAATATTTATGTATTACGACCTGAATAACTTAACAGTAAGTACATGCCTACACAGTTCACTGGAATGCGGCCATTAACTAGGATTAAGCTATGCAGTTTATGGTACCCGGCGAAAGAGTGAAAATGTGTCAAATATTGCAGAAAAAATAGTAGCGGGCCGGAACTTACGCAGTAAATAAAAAATAGTTCTATTGTGTTTCTTGGTTTGTTTACTGTTTATACATATAACTTGCTATAAATATAGTGTGGACGAATAGTTTATTATTCTAATTTACAATAATTAATATATAAAACGAAGTGGACGAGAAAGGGTTCGCCCTTTTTATTAGAAAGTCCTAATCTCGACCGGGTGGTCTATAACAGGCCCGCCCATGTCAATTAGGTTCTGTCTGATATACGAAAATGTATGTAAGTAAACTAAATTTTATTTAGCAATATGAACTTTATGTGTACAAATATTTGTGATGGCCAATTTTCGTCCGCTTATTAGCTTTAATAAAGTATAAACCTAATACGTTGAAATGGCCTATGGTCGGAAATCGGGCATAAAGTACAATACGTCCCAGTTTTCGACATACTCTGTTACAACAAACTAAAAGTGATTATTTTATGATACCTGCAACCAAATGTTATAATATTATTAAATGAAATAATATTAAAACAATTGAATGAAAAAATATTGACGACGGCCAATTTCAGTCCGCTTATTAGATTTAATAAAGTATAAATGTAAGACATTTAAATGGCATGCGGTCGAAAATTCGACATAAAGTAAAAAAACCCAGTTTTTGACATACTTTGTTATATAAATTAAAGTGATTATTTTATGATAGAGTAATAAAATTTTACAATATTATTTTTGCATATAATATTCAAACAATTGAATGAATGGGCCTTACAATGTCTTACAATGGGTCTGATAAGAAGGCTCAAGGTCACCCAAAGGGCAATGGAGAGGGCTATGCTCGGAGTTTCTCTGCGTGATCATATCAGAAATTATGAGATCCGCAGGAGAATCAAGGTCACCGACATAGCCCAAAGAATTGCGAACCTTAAGTGGCAGTGGGCAGGGCACATTGCGAGGAAGACTGACGGCTATTGGGGTGAAAGGAAAAGTCCTCGACTGGCAACCACGTACTGGGAAACGCAGTTTTGGTAGGCCCCCACAAGGTGGACTGATGATCTAGTAAAGGTCGCGGGAGGCCGCTGGATGCGGTCAGCGCAGTACCGACCGGTTAGGAGATCCTTGGGGGAGGCCTATGTCCTAAAGTCTCTCGGCTGATATGATGATGATAAATGAAAAAATATGCAAGTTTAACATCATATATGGTTAAACAGGCAAAACGTACTAACGGGTTGTTATCGGCCAATTTTCTTTAAATTTGTAATATTATGATGGATAATAGTAATGACCTCATTATTTGAATGGTGTTATTTCTTATGGTAAATGGTTGGCAGACAAGCATACGTTCTGCCTGGTGGTAATCAGCAACTGTAGCCTTAGATGCTTGCAACAGTGATCTGACACTCGCGCGCTGGCAACCCTTATCCCTTCCCCGTGGAGCTCTAGCGACCTTCCTCACCAACGGAAATACAACACCACAAATTTTTTTTTTGACTGTGGTCTTTTGTAATGGGGAGGTAGGTACTACCTAGAATTTGCAGCCTGAACTTGGGCTGCAAATTCTAGCGGCTAGTCTGTTTTGCCCTACCTCTACTCTATATACGGCAATATTTCGTTCGGATCTTAGAAGGTCGATCTTTTTCAGTGTATTTTTTCTAGTTTTAAAAAATATTTACGCGTTTGTAAACGCAAAAATTATTACATATTATTATTAATTTATTTTAAAAATATGTTTTATAGAAATGTCGTGATTGTGATGTAGAAAATTATGATATTTATGTTGAATAAGACTATGTCTTGTTATATTATTCGTTATCTTTTTATAAGTTTTATAAATATTAATTGATTTGTCTGTATTATGAGATTCATATCATGTGAGTGTGTCAGTAAAGATATAAAAACAAAATTTAAATTAAGAGAAATGCCTAATTAATACGAAAACTAATTCTGATCGCTTGTATTTTTTAGATAACTATATATTATTATTTTATAGATAACTATTAACAACTTTTACTAACGAAGACTGATTTTTAGACTACAGTTATTATCTTGATTAACAATTTCATTTTAAAACATATTTTTATTCATGAAATCTATACTCAATTGATGCGGTCGAAAATAGGACAACTGGTGGACGAAAACTGAACTTTGCGGTCGGAAACTGGTAATATTGGCATTTTATTACTTATTTTAAAATATTAAAAACAACATGACTGTCACCACTAATACGTTCGCAGTAGTTATAAATAGACTAATATAGGAATTCATTTCAGTAGTTATTTTATAAAATTATAATAAAGAAATATTTTAATTTTATTTTCAAAGTTGATAACTCCACTAAGTGGACGATAACAGGCGTAATGACCCTACCTATACCCACACTTTCCAACTGGTCCATGAAAATTTTGAATCGGTTCAGTAGTTTTTGGGTTTTCAATCAAAAAATAAATAATTTCGCCTTCGAGTAATCGGGGAACATAGCTAAAGAAAGGATGAATAAGAAAAGACGAATTGAAAACCTGCTCCTTTTTTGAAATCGGTTAAAAAGGGTCACTCAGCATGCGAGTGTTACAAGCATTGCAAGTATCAATACATATATTAGCATCTTACGATTAGAAGGGCCTTGCTGTTTACCACCCACGTTGTATAAAAAACAACTTCATGTTATAACTACTGACACCTAAAATTACTTAAGCAAATCTTGCGCATCCAAAACAGTTAATTTATATCTTGAACCAAACTAGAACAGCAAAGCGTTCCATGACACTATTCCATAAGTGGTCAAATAATGACACAACTACCGTTAAAATTAGGTAACAGTATAACTCAAGTGATCATTAAGTATTTTGTGTAAAAAGTTAGGTACTCGTAACCACTTTTATTGAAAGAATATTGTGACTAATACCGTGGTTATACGTGGAAGAAAAAAGCCAAGAGTTGTAATAGCCAGTTAAATTTTATATGAAAGTAAATTTTGCATAAAAAATATGTAAATAACGCATTTACACTAATGATCACTCACACGTATGAGTGTAAGTTTAATAACATAAAACATTTCAACGACGACTTCTTTTGATGAGCTTAAGAGATCCTAACACGGTAATATATTTTCTTAATAGCACACTCAAATAATGAACTAATGTGACCTTATCTCTAAAAGAGACCTTCCAGCCAACTCTAACGATAGCTTGAAAGTTTATATGCTGGAGTATAATCATATCATACTTTTGCATAATCAATCAAACCTACCTATTCTGTGGTGGCTATACCACAGAGGAACCTTTTTCTTACTCTGTGGCTTTACTTACCTACGCTTTGAAGTCTTAAAAATAAAACTTCCCCATAATTATTAAATCCTAATGAAATCCCACTATACGTTCTGTTGCTGACAGCTTTTCTCTTATACACTTGTATAAGAGAAAAGAAGAATTTTAAAGTTTTTTTTTAAACATAACTGAAGTAATAATGTAAGCCTATGCTATTGGTATATACACGGTGCTACAAAAATACCCCTAAACCGGAAAGGGGGCTAAATGGGGGTCTTTTAAAGAGTCCATTTACAATATTACAAAATCTTATATCACTGATAATATCAGAGAAACTCCGAGCATAGCCGTCTACATTTCTTTATTTCAATCATTCCACATCCAATATTTGGAATCTTTGAAATATCTAAAGGTTTTGTCACTTTAATAGTCGCCATTCATTTATATTTCATTTCAACCTTCTCCATTTAATATTGGACCAAAATTTCCACCGTAAATTCCGTTAAAATAATATTTGCATATGCAATTATGCATGCATTACAAGTAAAGAAACAGAATTATAAGTACTTACATTGCGTGACTTATAGCTTGACACTAATACTTTGACAGCGTATTGTCTTATTTACCATTCATAATTACATAACAAAAACATTTATCATCGTTAGTGAAACCAACAACTATTTAATAACTATGTGTGTGGTATTTCCTAAGTTTAGTGTTGGCGGAACTGGCGAGGGAAAAGGGTCTGCGCCTACGTTCATTGCAATAGTGAAACTCGACAGCCAAGTGATGCACGCAATTATAATTGACTGTTGCGGCTCACCTAAATACATATAAATGAATAGGGCTCAGGAACACACCTTCACGAATACAGGATATACACACTTTCGATACGAGAGAAGTCTTCATTATTACAATTTTTATGTAACACTAGCTTCTGCCCGCGACTGCGTCTGCGCAGTTATTCTTATGTATGCGCTAGATGATTGTAAAGTTTCATTAAAATTTATTCAGTAGTTTTCGCGTGAAAGAGTAACAAACATTCACATATTCGTCCATACAAACATTCGCGCTTATAATAGAATATATAGAAGCATAGAACTAGTGGCAAGCATTACGGTCATCTGATGGTAAGCAACGTGTAGGTATTATCTGATACATTCAGAATTTTAAAGGTAAATAGCTTTTGTATAGAAACTCATAATAGTTCGTATGAAAAGGTTTGCCAATTTAATTTATAATTGGTGCCAAATTACTTAGCTTAAAATAAAAGCAATAACGTCATTAATGCCAACGTTCGTGATAATTATGAACTGTCAACTAGTGTTATGACATTTATTTACCTACGTATAATATTTACATTAAAATACTAACTGTTAATTTGTAGCACATTTTTAATACCAAGATTGAAATAAAAAATAAGTAAAGAAATAAGATAAAAAAAAAATGTGTGCGTGTACTAGTGTACACACGTAAGAAGTGAAACTTCTTTATGGCCTTACATAGACATGAATACAAAAAAGATGGCGCGTAACGGAAAAATGTGACGGTAAATTTTTTTCCAACGCCGATAAAGAAGTTTCACTTCAAAAAAGATGGCGCGTAACCGAAAAATGTGACGGTAAATTTTTTTCCAACGCCAATAAAGAAGTTTCACTTCAATAAAAAAAAATGTGTGCGTGTACTAGTGTACACACGTAGGAAGTGAAACTTCTTTATGGCCTTACATAGACATGAATACAAAAAAAAGATGGCGCGTAACCGAAAAATGTGACGGTAAATTTTTTTCCAACGCCGATAAAGAAGTTTCACTTCAAAAATAAGATTGCAATAAGTAGCTGAATTTTGAAATTGCCCTATTAGTATCTAGCAAAAATATGATTTCACGTCAATATAATTTTATACGTAAGTATGTAGTGTAATGCTGTTAATAAAAATACGACAGCATTCGAAATAAGAGGAATAAATAAATTGCTAAAGAACCATTGTTAATTATGCATTAATTGAGCAACATCAATTCTTTATCACGTGACCAATCGTAGGTCTAGGCTCGTATTATAGAAATCAACGCGTACTGAGCTTCGTACGTCTCTATCTATTTGTAATTGATAGAAAGTGACAAACCATCCTCAAGACATGATTGATTTCTGAGTGCCGTTCTGTAATACGGGCCTAAGTAAGTTGGTAGCTAAAACCACAGATTTAATAATACAAGGAGATAGGCCAAGCCGGCATTTAACTTGTAGCAAGTGTATACTCAGTGGGCATACATTGCCGCCAGTTCGCCGTCCGATAAAGTCGTGTGAATACGTACGTATGTCAGAAAGAAATATCCGGAGTGTTTGGCGGGAAATCATGGCGTCTGGATGTCGATCTTTATTTCGATAATTCAAAATTGCTTCAGAGTGGATTTTGTGCAGTGAAAGTGGTGTCGTTTTGTTGCATAAGCATCCGTGTTGACGAACAGTCATGAGGAATCATTGAAATAAAGGTTTTGTGTATGTGGCTTTGAGAATTGTATAGTGGTTGGAAATCCCACTGTACAATTCTCATCAGTCACCATCATGAGGTCTGTACCATGCATTTCTCGCAAAGCACTCCCTAGAAGCATTAAAAAGTGTGGCACCCACATTTTAATGCAAAAATCAAGAAAGAAGATGAAACTGATGACTTGGCTGTATGGGCTAGATCCCTTTGCCGTCCCGTAACAGGGAAAATTTAACAAAAAAAAAAGAAATATCCGTTTTTCTTTCAAAATGCCGTCCTGTTCAACTGTAACATTCAATCATTGCAGTGAATCAATTATTTATCAAATAATGGAATAACTTTTCACACGTAAAAACCGATAAACTTAGATATTTAAAAAACAATATTTTAACAAATAGTCCGACTTTTATTCATTAAAACACAATCGCTTTAGATTATGCGTTACTATCTTACAAATTGTATTACGGCTTTGCTTAACTGACATTAATTCGCAGTCCTTAATACGCGCGCAATCAATAGTGTATATTACGGCATGCTCAACTAGAACCATGTTATGTAGTACGGCCGCTGATCGCGACACTCGGTCTTCCTATGAGCTCGGCGATTCGACCGATCTCCTTAGATTGATATATCTGTGGCTAAAAAGCTGTAGATAACCAATCAATATGGCCGATGAAGACGAATTTCGATATATTTTCGATATGAAAAGGTTGCTACCTGTCTAAGCCCCCAGGATAGTAATCTATTGTAAAATTTAGAATTTATGCAAAGCATTTAGGAATACCTAGGTTGATCATACTTAATTATTATACTTACTCAAGTTACAAAAAATGTTATATAAGCATAAACCTTTAGAAATTATGTAGGACGTCGTCCTCTGCATCGGTGTAAACGGTGAGTATGTTACCTACTTATATTGCATCTATAAATAAGTATTGATCATTGAAATAATGTAATGAACGAGTAGGCATAATAGTATCTTTAAATAAATATTTAAACGTAAGTACTATCGTTACGGAAGTATCGACTTATTTATACATTGTCTAAGGAAGTCCAGTTGCCAACACAACCTGCGTACGCTGCATTCATTTACTTAAATCTCCTCATTAGTTGGATAAAAGAAACAACTGAATACTAATCTATTACCCTTGACCTTATATTGGGAGATTTAATTTCTTACCTTTTCCTCCGCAACTACGCTTTCAAATAGAAAAATAAGATATCTTAGAATGTTAATCTTCATTTTTCACACTCTGAAAGTAGCGTTTGTTTGATCTGAGTGTTGGGTGGATCACGCTAATTCCCACCACTGGCCTTGAAAATCTGATAGTAATTGCTTTTCCCGCTCTAGAGCGTGAATGAATTTTAAAAATATAACTGTATTTGGTTAGAGTATTCTCTCAAATTTGGCAGGATGTTTTTCAAAATTCGACATAGCCTACATTTAAAGTTATTTTGAAAAAGGAATTCATACCGAAAAAGTTTTTAGTATGTTAGAAAATCTAAAATATCATAAAGATCGAATGAGATTCAGGGGTAGGAAAACAAGTAGGGGTAGATGTTCCCTCCTTCCTACTATCCTGGGTCATTCAAAAGAGGCGTGAAGAAGCACCTTGCAGGTCGTCAAGGCGAGGGTGGCTAGGGCAGCAGTTTATCTCTCGCACTAGCTATCTTCACATTTGGACTCTACTTCTGCTTACCATCAGGTGTAATGGAGTCATTTGCTTGACCTTTTTATATAAAAAAAAAAAAATTTCCATTTGTGTCATTTTGTATGAGGCGTTAAGGCGACGATAAGTGCTGGAGACCTTGCTTATAGCGAGCCGAACATCCCGGGCCTGAATAAAAATAATGAAAATACATATCTACAAGCTGAATATTTTATGAAAATAACCACAGTACCGACAATAGTAGTACCTAGTGTCAGTTATGTTATTTTTTTTATTTTGTTAACACCTATTTTAGAGATTTTTTTATACACTGAAATAAAAATAAATTGAAATGTTTTCATATTGATTTGTTGTGTAAGTAATCTTCATAGTTTCATGCTATTTTTTTCACGCGTAATTGATCGTTCGAAAATCGGTAAAAATTGCATCCATAACACCTTGGCTCTATGTAAATTAGTCCAACTGAAACATTAAATAAAAGTGATTTACTAAAAAATGCCGCTTAACTGTTTTAAAGTTATTGCTATAGATAAAAATAGCAATAATATTGCCCTCAAAAATTGCAATAATTTAACCCTCCCTGTACCGTCACACACCCCCCACCACAGGAAAGGTTAAGAGCGTTTTTGGGTCTAGATATGAATCACCCAGGTAATGCAAGTAAAACATTTATGAAAACTTCAATTTAGTGTTCGTGACAAAAGATGCAACTGTTAGTGCGTGAATATTATTATTCCATATTGTAATCTCTACTTAAGTATCTTACAGGTCGCCCACGGCTTTGCTCGCGTTAATGTCGGTTATTAGGTAGCCTATAGCCTTCCTCGATAAATGGACTATCCAAGACAAAAATAATTTTCAATTTGAATCAATTCCTGAGATTAGCGCGTTCACCAAACAAATAAACTCTTCAGCTTTATAATATTAGTACAGATTTCATAATTTTTCCCCGTACATCCAGTCAACTGACATTGGACACACAAATAGCCATCAAGCCGATAGCCGTAATGTGTTCCCTATTAATTATTAGACCCCGCAGACTTCCGTGGATGATTTGCAATGAATACCTACATATTAGTGAGGCGACGGTTAAGTGATTCACACTGGCTACATCATCATGGTATAGACACGTAACTGTCATGCATCACCAAAAGGTTAAATTATTCAATTACATCGAAAGAGTGAACGACCAAACAATATCGTTTTGGGCTACTTAATTGATTTGTATTTAGTTTGTCGAAACATTTATTTTGTGCATAATTCATGTTTAGCAACATTAAGGGGTAAGGAACTCATTAATTTAATCGTTTAATGATATTTTATAAACCTCGACTACTGAGAAATTTAGAGAGTAACATCAGTCCTGTACCCGTAGTGTAAGTTTTTTAGTATACAAAACGCACCGATTGTAGTTGCGTTACGAGCTCAATTTGTATGGGAAACATGATTTGCTCTTCTCTCCGCTAGGGGCGCTGTTCACGTTTCCTATACGAATTGAGCTCTTAACGTAACTAAAGTAGTTCAATGAAGGTAAGTACCATAGCATCACATGAGATGAAGGCCAAAACTTTACAGTCAACCAAGTCAAAAAAGTTACATACTTGTATTTTTTATTCAATATTTTAAGTACCTATGCATTAAAATTAAATAACATCTTAGTCACGTTGTTTTAATTCCGATTCAATGGACGTTTCTCTAATTGACGTCATTAGTACCTAGTAGAGCATGTAAGTCACTGCACGGGTCCGTGACTTCATTACTTAGAACCACACCTATACCTATACCTCATACCTACCAAAAATAAATTGTACTTACTTATACTTAAGTTAATTATTGAATAGGTTAATATTTGAATTTCTTATACCAACACAGGGTGAAAATTATAATACTAAAACAAGCTTCCAATTGATTAACATGACGCAAGAAAATACAGGAAAACACTATTGTTTTTTTAATTACGAAATGTACTTTAAACTCATCACAATCCAAGAAGCAAACATCAAAGAGTTAGGCAAAGCGTCATGTTCTTCACATAACGTTCGCTTTGAAATGGTCTTGTCCGTTTGGTTTCCAGTCCTTAACAATACTAACTTAACTAGGACACTAGGGAACCATTATACTAGTTCCACGTGGTTCCACCGAAATTAGATCCATAGGTCCTGGGTTCTACCCCTCTGGGAGTACAGATTTAAGTTCGCTTTGGTTCGCGTCGTACCAATATGTTTTAAAATTTTGAATTCATATGTAAGTTTATGCGACGCTTTTACGGTGAAGGAAAAACATCGTGAGGAATCGGGCACGCACACACCTATGAAGAAATTCTTAGGTTGTGTGTGAACGACCAACCCGCACGTGGTTGACTAAGGCCTAATCGCCCCTAATGTGGGGTAGGCTCGAGCCCCCCGGTGGGGATGTGGTATGAGTTGCTGAATATGATGATGATGAGTAATTTCCTTAAGTCTACCTACCTAGCTACCACCATCTTATCAAAATCTGTCGTCATAATAATACTAACAGCATTATTGTGTTCCGACAATTAATGATAAGAGAGCCAGTCCCTCTGTTTGAGGGTTCATGGTGAACTCTGGTTCCATCTTCGACCTTATCATCGCCTTCCATTAGGTGAGATGAAGGCCAAAAGCTTCCCTGTTAAATATTTAAAAAAAAAACAACCCTTTTCATCCCGTTGAGCGTCCTACAAGTCGACTACGGACCTATTTGAACGCTGTGCAGATTATCGCACCAGGCAGACTCGAAGGTGGTGAATAAGCCAGATACACGAGCATACCCAAGGACGGTTGGTGTCAGGAAAGCAATATGTGCAGCCCAAATAAATTTGCAGCAAGATGGAAGGAAAAAAGAAGATCATACAAAAACCAATATGAACTTAAAGATTTTTTTGCATCTGCATCTGCGCTACTGCACGTTGCGACTACGCCACGGAGTACTAAACCACTACGCACTGTAATAATTTAGCCTTGAGACACTTAAAACGCTCGTCAAGCTAAAGTGCCTAATAATAAAAACTTTACCGAGATTTTATGAGTATGTTCACATACTCTGCATAGTCTTTTAAAGTATTATACAGTACATTTTAGAAAGAAGTTCTCTAAAATGTACTGTTTTTACTACAATACAAAAGTGATGGTCAACAAGGACTAAAATAGCGTTTTAATCCCTAGGGACTACAAGTGAATTAGGAAAGTGGATATTGTTAGTTAAGGGTCCAATCATCAAAGAGATCAATCACGAACATTTCACAGGCTGCATGAATGATTCACAGGCTATCTAAAGGACTGCTAAAAAAAGGTTTGCTAAAAATAAGTTTGTGAAAAAAATACATGCCTTCCTTCATAATTTGATACGTAGCTACAACTTTTCACCTCTCCAGCGAGAAAATTTTTGTAGGAGAGAAAAACAAGACAATATTGTAATACTTATATGTTTATTACGCTTAAAATTATTACTGAAATTTAAAAATACAAATTTAATTCAATTACTTAAATGGAACGCTACTGTGAGGCTACAGACTTGTTTGGAGCTCGCAGCAAAAATCGTTTTTGCTTCGAGTATTCGACAAAGCAAAAAAGCTATTTTGGCACTGGCTAGTTGAAATGTCTCTTAATAATAATTTATAATTACATAGTTTAAAAGTAAAAATACTTATTTTTAATTATAAACGTAATTGTATTTGTTTCAGAACGCAGGGATATTTTAAAAGGAGTAAATGGATGTTTCAAACCTGGAGAATTGACAGCAATCATGGGTCCCTCCGGGGCTGGAAAAACCACCTTACTTAATATTCTGGCTGGCTACTTGTAAGTAATAATGTTAATTGATTGTAATCCTAGATTATTACTCATACAGATATGTAATTAGCAATGCATGACCGGTCACATGTTATTTCATGCTAACATTAAGTCATTTGTACTTATAGTCGTGAAATTAATGATAGAAAGTGGATACAGAGAGGATTCGAATCTGTAAATCTTTATTCCGTGTTTTCATAATGTGCCTACATTATTCCTAAGATTACTTCGGAACGGGTGCAGTTTCATCCCTAATTATCATCTTTTCATTCATCTATATTTCTACTTTTTTTTCTAAATTACACGTACGACGCCGGTGCGGATCGCTAGTAGTCAATATATTATAAAATATTAAAATTAAAACTACCGCCGATGAAGGTTTCTAAAACCCATTAAAGTCCTCCTCGACGACAGCAATAGCCATTAAATGTTAAGTTATTAGATAACATAAAAAGTTGTTTTCATAAGCCTCATCAACACACAAATACAAATGTATGTCACAGTGTCGCTACTTGTCACATCTAAGAAATTCAACATCAACAGCGAAAGCAGTGCCCTGGTGGCGTAGTGGTTAACGCACCCGCCCGGATTGCGGAAGATGCTGGGTTCGACTCCCGCTTGGGGCATGTCGATTTTTTTCAGTGTATTTTTTCTAGTTTTACACTTTTTTGAGTTTACTTGCACAATAAAATGTTAGCTTTTGAAAAAAAAGCATAATATTTTCACATGACGTTTTAGCGAAAGTGTTAAAAATCCTGATTTGAAAATTGTCTTTCACTTTTTTAAATTACATAACTAGCAACGGCATTGCCTAGGTAATGTTTGTTTTGGTCCGTCTGAGTTCGTAATTTTATTTTTTACTTTGACGGCGAAGGTTTACATGGGTGGTTAGTAGTAACCCTCAATCACTGAGGACCTGGTTAACTCATCACCAACTTTCGGAGTACAATAGTGATGCTAACTCTATTGTTTCGGTGATAGGCATTGACAAGATAGTGGTAGCTAACCAGGCGAACATAAAACAATCTCTACCAACAACCAAACCGAGACCAAAGTATTTCCCTGGAGATCCAACCCGGGACCTGTGAATCTAACTAATCATAAGACCACGGTTATTCTAATTACGTCAGTAAAAAACGCACAGAAATCAAATCATGACTCTCTAGCTAGAGTACCGTGGCTCTATCCTAGAGACACAAGAACACTTATGAACTTTCTTTACTCTACATATTTTCAAATTCAATAGTAATTTGTAGCCTTTAACAAATTATTCCATCTTCTGGTAATAGCCTCCATAACAGCTTAATTGAGTGTCATTTCAGTAATGGACAAACAAATAACTCAAACTTCTGTTGGCAATGAGTACCGCGTCACTGTTTGTTTTGGTTAGGGTCTGGTGAAAGGCAAATAAAGTGTTTACACCAGTAAAGTTACTGTTATTCGCTTTAAGTGCAGTAAATTGAAGCAACGCTTCAAATATATACTCGGTTTTTCGAGTAGCAGTTGACACATTTTTCGAGCATCTTTCTAAGATATACTTATATCCTAAGATAAATATGTTTTGAGTCATTAATCTTATTCATGTTTGTAATATTATGCGTTAACTTGACATAATTGTGCAGAACTAAAATAGACACGAGTTTTCGTAGTAAATTCAATCATAAAAATAATTCTCTCAATTAATGTAGGTATATTTTTATTCCATTAGTTAATGGATTTGGCCTTTTGCTTATTCGTGGTAAATTTTCATTTGGTTCCATTTTTAATTTAACAACAATAAGTAGAAGGCGACTAATGAATCAGCAAAGGGGTATTGATCACCTTATACTTTGTCCACCAATCCGCATTGGGCAAGCGTGGTGGACTACTGCCTAAACCTCCTTCGATAGCAAGGAGAGGCCTTGTGTCCCAGCAATATAACTAAATATTCTGTGAATATTTCAAGCGTCTATCTGTTGCCGTTATCAAAATCGAGCAAAAAAAATTACGTTTATTCTATTGGAGCTCTTCAATATTTATTTTATTCTATTTTTTAGAAGATCGTCTCACGACGCCCCCGGGATAGAACCGCGACACCAACCACTGATATAGGCCTATATACCTCCATAACATCACTCTACGACTAATAGGAGTTGAGCATCAATGAAAAATTTTGCAAAAATGGGAAATCCACGCGGACGAGGTCGCGGGCACAGCTAGTATTATATATCATAGAAAATCTAAATACTCTCCTCAATTTTAATTTACATTTGTAATATTGCCCTTATAGCAATATTTGGAATTTTCCCGTTATTTATTAAATATACTATACATGAAAAGAATGTCTTTATTGCACAAGCTATGCATTGATTTGTTAAAATGTAGAAATAGATGATTTGACTATACTACCACATACAAATCGCCTGATTCATTTATCATCAACAGCTTATATAATGTCCCACCGAGGGGCTCGAGCCTACCCCACATTAGGGGCGATTAGGCCTTAGTCAACCACGCTGGCCAAGTGCGGGTTGGTTGACTTCACACACAACCTAAGAATTTCTTCATAGGTGTGTGCAGGTTTTCCTCACAATGTTTTCCTTCACCGTAAAAGCATTGATTAAACGTACATATGAATTCAAAATTTAAAAAGACATTGGTACGTGGCGGGGATCGAACCAGTGCCTCCCGGGTGGGAGACGACGCTCTTACGCACTACGCCACCGACGCTCTTACGCACTACGCCACCGACGATTCATTTGTAATATAATACAAACAAACATTCATTTTGACTTCAAAATCGTCGAAATGTAAATTTTATTTTTCTAGTCCAGATTACAAAACATGTTTTGCAGCACATTTTGATAATGGTAAGGTAATGTAAAATGTAAAGGCCAGACAAGCAACGAAAACAAGATGTAGTCGATGAACATAACATCGATGGACCAACGCATCTGTAATTTTCTTCTTTTAAGAGTTGTTAGGTATATAGGCAGCTGGCCGTAAAAATCTAATGACAAATCCTGCCCGCCTAGCATGCCCTCCGAAACACGATATGATATGATATAGCCATTTATCGCGTTGAACTGTCAAAAATTATTGGGTATAACCGTCAACTTGCAATTTTATCGAAACTACAAACTTGTTCGCAGTTTCGATAAATTTTCAAGATTGCGGTAAGTAATATCCAATAATTTTTGACAGTTCAACGCGATAAATGGCTATATCATATCATACCATAATCGTGTTTCGGTCTGCAGTATTGTCGATATCAATACATACTCCACCAACCCCAAATAAATTGGGACCATGCTAGAAAAATGACAATTAATTACAAATTTCGTTTATCGATACTTCCGTGCTCGTACCTACTGCAGTCTATGCATAACATTTTATTATTACATAAGTACTAGCTTTTGCCCGCCACTTCATTCTCGTGGAATAATTACTTAGGGCAGCATTTTAATTTTTTATGGTAGTTGTTTCTTATCAAGTGCCGAAGAGGAAAAATCCCCGTATTGATTTTCAGACTTTGTAATGTCACCCCATTTTCCCTTTTAGGGGCTCAATTCTGAAAAAGCATGAAATACGTGTTTACTTATTTATCGATAGGAGTACTCTTGTGCAGGTTAGGATGTAAATTTTGTAAAATCCTTTCTCAGTACACCCCTATTTCGAAATTCAACTCCTAAGAGGGTAAAATAGGGGAACCTAACCGGGAAGTAAAATTTTTTGTATGGGGAAAAAAATCTAAATTACTATTTTTCACGTGAGTACTCCTATCGATAATGTGTAAACAAGTGTTTCAGATTTATTCAGAACTAGCGACCCGCCCCGGCTTCGCACGGGTGCAATGCTTATGTAAATATGCATGTATTATACATATAAACCTTCCATAAGAATCACTCTATTAAAAACAACCGCATCAAAATCCGTTGCGTAGTTTTAAAGATCTAAGCATACATAGGGACAGACAGACGGCGGAAGCGACTTTGTTATAAACTATGTAGTGATTCAACTCCTAAACTGTGTGGCAACAAAGTCTAAAATACGCTAAAACCACGAAACTTTGAATTTGGGCACTTTATAAAAAATAAATAATTATTTGTTCTAGCTCTAGCGTATTTAAAATTTTGACTTACATGGGGATGAAATAGGAGATGAAAGTTCGTATGGAAGTCTATTTAGTATATTATAAGTATATTTATTGGAAACATGATTGTGTACGATTAGTAAAAATTTAAAAGCCCTAAAAAAATTCCACGCATACGAAGTCGCGGATAAAAGTTGGTCACGAAATAAATAAAAACTTTTTTGTACAATTAGTAAAAACCAAACAAACAATGTTGCTCAAAACAAAACAAAATTTCGAAACAAAATCTAAATCCATTGTTTGTCAATTAACATTGAGATTTAATGAATTCTCATTGTGACGTATAACTAGGACACTACAGTGAACTGTGAGTTGCATTGACCCTACACCCAAATAGAATCGTTTATTTTTACATCGCTAGCACGTGTTTACAGTATTATAACAAATTGCAATAGCGTAAATTGTACTAGTTACTTTCCGCGTTAAAATATCCTATGATTGCATTTTACGCATAAAAATATCAGCCAATTCGACCGGTCGTAAAAGTTCCAGTCAAATCTTGTTTAGTAAATAGTCTGTTGGCAATAGTCGGCATATCCTACTCCGACCTTGAATAAAATTGGGAACAGATGATGACAACTTTACTTATAACCAAGAGAAAAGTTTTTTTCACCTCTCCAGCACCAAAAGACCTCTTTTGCTTCGTAAAATCTCGTAGGAAAAACGATTTTTGCTGCGAGCTTTGAACAAGACTGTAACGTTCAATCTAAATTATTTTAATAATCTTAATTTTAATTTTCAATGGTTATTTTTAAGATAATAAATATGTATTAAAGTATTGCCTTGTTTTGTATGTTTCACACGAGAACACATATTTTTTGTCTCGTGCCTTTAAATCACTTACTGCGCTCAGTAGTCTATTTTTGAATCACTCGCTGTGCTCGTGACTCAATTTTAGACTACTTCGCTGGTTCGTGATTTAATATCTGCACTCGCAGCAAAAAGTAACTTTGCTCACTTGTTGAACAATAGTAGATTGTATAACAAGGGAGCAAAATAGTATTTTTATGGCGAGAGCGCTACTTTGAAGCACGAGCGAAGCGAAGGATTCTAGAATAGAATTCCGAGCGTAGCGAGGAATAGAATTCCGAGCGTAGCGAGGAATTCTAACGTAGAATCCTGAGCGCAGCGAGAGATTCAAAGTACATCGCCCGAGGGAAAAATAATTTGCTCTCGAGTTATACACTCTACTTTTCATCCCCTTTCTATGAGAAAATAAATAAGAGACGCTGTTATGTAATTAATGAATATATTTAATTAAAAGAAGACATGTGAAATGAAGTAAAAATAATTACAAATTTATATTTATATTGGATACGCTAGCGCAATTATTAAAAGTTATTGTCACTGCTTTATTTGGGATCGATATTGTTGTCGATTCATTTACATTTTGAGTATTTGTACAACGTTGTTAGCTTCTATAGTTATTGTTTCAGGAGTTAATGCATTATCACTTTCATAACTCGAGGTAGTAGAACTCATTATTTTTGCAAAATACAATGAAATATGTAGGTACTGAGGTAACAAGAACAGAAAAGTAATACGCGCGCTTTTGTTTTTTTTTAGCTAGTGCGGGTCCCCGTGCCGTGCGCTGCCAACACGTACCAGCCAGTAATTCACACAATTTGCGTTCGATTTCTATGAATGATATATGTTCTAAATTCAAATCTCTTTTACGCCCGCTAAAAAGTTCCTATCGAAAAAGAGCTATTTTGTTCCCACTTATAGAGGAACAAAGCGACACTTTTCGAATAGAAGGGATGAAAATAACTATTATGTTCTCAGGTTTAACGGATGATATTTCCTTTGTGTATTTTATAGGCCATCGACAAAGCCTCACACTAAATAAAAAAGAACAAAGCAAACAAAATTAGATATAATCTACATTGAAGTTGCAAAAATAAACGACCACCACAGTCGATACATTTGAAATAATTTTTGTAGACGCTTAAGCCTGGTAAAATTCACATTTACTTTATGTTTGTTTGTTGCATGATTGCTAATGGTTGTGTAACATTGTATTTTTATTTATAAAAATAAAGACCTTTAAAAACAAACAAACAAACCACAGTCGAATTTTTAAATCCTTCGGATGTCCAAAGCAACATTGCCTGAATGTAAAGTAGTTGATCAAATTCTGACATTAATGAATATTTTTTGTCAGAACTCGAGGGGCCAGCGGGGAAATAGCGGTAAACGGCGTTTGCGCGCACGCGTCCAAATCATCCGGCCGTGGCGGCGCGCGGTACATCCGCCAAGAAGACAAGCTCCGCGCGCATCTCACGGTATACGAGGCTATGTCCCTCGCCGCCGCACTCAAGCTCGCCGACTTCACGTCCCACGAGCGCAAAGAGAAAGTAAGTATTGAAAGTGGACATATCCACATGATCATTGCTTAATAAGATCCACATCGAAGGTCAACTTTCGTGTCTATTTTTACATTTAATAGAAGTTACAATATTTATGTAAGTTTTGTTATGACATCCTTACTTCGGTGGTTTTATATGTACCTATATTGTGGTTTTATGGTGTGCAATTATTTTTTACTTTGCCGTTACTAATTTAATTATCTAAGAGAATTTTTATGACAAGACATAACTTTTGGTAGAGATAAAATTTAAAACAAAAATTAAATGTGCCGATTTATAGAAAAGTCATTTTTTGTAGTACCTACTTTACATATTAAAGACAACATTTTCAAAGTAAATTAATTTTGGATATATTAAGGAATACTTGGTATTTTTATTTACTAAAATTAGGCAGGTATACTACCTACCTCAGAACATTGTTAAATTATTTGACAACGATGTCATGTCTTTAATTATTGCTTCTTCTTTTAAAGGTTTACGAGATCTTAGCTCTGTTAGGCCTCAGCGGGGCTGCGCAAACACTTTGCAAAGACCTCTCTGGTGGTCAAAGGAGGCGGTTGGCGGTCGCACTCGAGCTGCTTTCAGATCCTTCCCTATTGTTCCTGGACGAACCGACAACGTAAGTAATTATAATTTTGCTGAAGAGAGTATTCAGACTCACCTGTACCCAGAGACGAGGTCGACGAACTCTAGCCTAGATAGTTTTTTTTTTAATGAAGAAACGTGTAAAGCTTTTGAAAAATGTTTGGGAAATAATCTAAAGATGCAGCGACCTTCCAGAATATTAAGCATTATGTCACCTTATAACAAGTACTTGTGAAACAAATTCGACGCGATAGAAAAAGGTCGTGCATGGTGCATTCTGGTCCCGTCTCAGAAGAATATCTATTTTAATTTTAGAATTTACTTATTTCAAATTTAATTTGAGACTGCGTTCAAATAATTGAATCAATTTACATTATTAAAAATTAGAGATTTCATGTTACACGAATAATACCACAGAACATAGATATGGTGTTTTGTGAATAATACCATATACCATCGCAGTAGGCATCATGCCCTTATTCACTCGCATAAACTCTCTCTGACACAGAATGCGAAAAGTGACTCAGCTTAGTACTTACTTACATGATAATACCTGTTGTTCGTATTGTAAACAAAATACTGGCGGCCTAATAAAAATAATACAGTAGAAAGTTACCTATGAATAAATAGAAAAAAAGTGTGTACAGTTCTTCGAGACTCCAAGCGCTAATATCATGCAACTTTTTAGTAAATCTTGTAGTAGGTAAATGTAAATAAATAAACTCCTGAAAGTATGTTGTTTGGAATTGGCTTCTAAATAAGGACACACAAAGACCTATTTTAAAATAAAAATGACTGAAATTCATTAATTTATATTAGTAAAAAACTACTTTTAGGATTTGCGATATTTCTTTTACACGTATACGCAACTAATTTTTACTTCACACGTATTACGGTCTTTCAAAAGAGACATGAAGTAGCATTTGAACTGCAATAAAACTGCATCCCAATATTAATTGAACCTACGTGATGAAAAAGATATTTTAAAATATTTTTTTCTCTTAACTTTACGAGATCAGCTAGGAAGTAAAAATTTTGTTAAATAACATTTACAAATACCGAATTCATATTTACAAACACATATCATTAAAATTCGCATCCAACGTACCTTGAAGTTCATATGCAGTTGTCCCAACTACATTAGGACTCCACGTCGTTCGTACTTTAGGATTAAACAGAATTACTGACACACACTTAATTACCGACATTGATGGAATTGTGGTAATAAGCCACACAAACTTAAATTAATCCCTACCACCTCCAATTAGTCCAAGCGGGTAGGACATGATCACAGATTTAATAATACAAGGAGATAGGACAAGCCGCCGTTTCACTTGCGATAAGTGTATGCCCTGTGGGCATACATTTCCGCCACTTCGCCTTCCGATAAAGTCAAGTGAATACGTAACTCGGCGATTCGACCGATCTCCTTAGATTGATATATCTGTGGAGATCGTGGATCGTATATGTTATAGTCAAAACTCATAACCAGTCCAAACCACTTTAAACTGCAAAAATGAGGCAAAAGTGGTTTTGACCGATGCCCATAGTTAAAAACAGTTTTGATTGATTTTCGCAGTCAGAAGTGGTTTTAACTAAGGACACTAGTCAAAACCACTGTTATATACAAAAATATTAGTGCCTAGTGTTTGTGACCAAATTGTATCGGTTAAAGTGGTTTTGACTAAGAATGTAAGTCAAAACTACTTTGACTGGGAATAGACAAAATAAAAGCTCTTAGCATTCCATGAATTCACCGTGCGGGTGCCGGGTCCATCGCACTGCAGAGCCTAAGCTGTGCCGGGACTTGTGACCTCAGGTGTGGAGTTAGGGAGTCCATCCTGTGGTGCCCCGGATTTCCCTATTTAGTTCCGACCTTCTCTTTCTGCCTGCCTAGCCATATTTCGATACGATTCCGCGAGAGCTGCTTCAGGTACGCGTCCCCGTACAGAACTTACGTAAGGTATAGACAAAATAAGGGCATCAATCATAAACTTTTGCCTGATTTTTGCAGGCAAAAGTGGTTTTGATTGGTTATGAGTTTGGACTGTAACATACATAATTCTTATTCCCCGCAGAGGCTTGGATTCATCAGCTTCAGCGTCACTGATCGCTCTCCTCAACAGTCTCGCAAGGGGCGGCAGAACTCTCATTGCTACGATACATCAGCCCTCGGCCCTTCTCTTCGAAAAGATAGACTCCGTTTACTGTCTCTCTGAAGGCAGAACATTGTACAATGGACCTAGAAGTCATCTTGTACCAGCGTTAACCAGTGCCGGGCTTCGATGCCCACCATATCACAACCCCGCTGATTTCTGTAAGTTGTAACATTAATAGAAGCTTTTATTTTTGAGTACCTAGAGATAGGATACTGGGGTGGTTTTAATCACATATAGTTACAGCTTAAACTGCTAAGCTCCATAATATCAAAAGCATATTTACTCATCTGTCAGAAGTATCACACACACGCAACGCTACACTGTAGTTTATTAACGAACTAACAACTTTGCTGATGAAAACTAAATAAAGTAATTTAATATTTATAATCAATAATTTTTATTATTAGAGTTCGGCATCTGACGAGTTAGTAAATAAACCGTAGGTCATATATAAAGGCGGATGAATTGCCCTCTATTCCATAGCAGTCCGATTCAGCCCATTAAACCTTATTTTCATAATCCTATTGCTTTTCATAATCTTATTTCACTTTGATAAATAGATAATCAAAAAAACTACAAACCCAGGTTTGTAGATATCTCTACTAAGGGTCTTTTTATAATGTCTGGACATTATTTTATTAAATTGATGAATTTCTTATTGATGAATGAACTTTCAGCATCAATTTTCTATAACTTAGCTAGTAAACTGAAGACCTCCTCGACTGAATGACCGGCTGTGATTTTGTAACGCACTTAATATTTACGCAAACACGAAATTAAAGCTAACCTTGCTTCAGCAAATACTTACATAGAGTAAAAAATCGATTATTATGAAGATAATGAATACTTCAGCCTTCAGCGTTACCACAATTAATGGTCAAAGCAATAGCATTTATATGGGCTTCCCTGCCAGAATTCCTGAGCGATAAAAAAGTATTTAATCAATCTGTGTCCACCTTGACAAGTTTAAAGTTGCTTGGTGGGCTATCAATAAGATATACTTGGTATCTGATTATGAGACAGGATACTCAATAAATTATTATTATTAATAACAATAGAAGGACGAAAGTTTTAAAAATAATCGAAAATATTAAATCGCCGGAATTGCAATAATGGGCTGGTCTGGTACGCGTACGAAGCTGGTACCAATATCTGCCAAAGAATCAGTAGATTCTTGGAATTAAGGCTGCGTTTGGATAATTTTTTGTGACGGGTATATGACCTTAGAACAATAGCTGCCAGATACGACAGATAACGAAAGTGACTGTATGTGGAAAACCCAAGAGCGAGATTGATTGATTCAATGTTAGGGAGACTTTTATATGTACGTTCGAGCACATTGAATACTGACACAGAACCTTGTCTTAATCATACTGAGTTTTATTAACTTACAACGAAAGCAAATATGTAATTTGCTTTACTGTGGTTCTTCCATGGGTCAGAATTCTCTTTGTTCAATTGATACCTAAACAAAACGCAATGCTTAAATTTTGATCTATGAATTGATTCTTTTTCATCATTATAGGATAAGGTAGAAGTACGTAATGTCGACAGTGTCCCAGTACTCGTCAGTTTTCCAAAAAATGCAAATATCACTGATATACTACCACACAAAGCTCTATTTTTGTTGGCAACACATTCTTAGAAATATTTAGCATAATTATAATGTGAACATTCTTTTGAAAAACATATGGCGACTACAACACACGCGTTCGAAGGTAAGCATTGCCGATTTTTTCATTTTTTTGCTAATTTAGGTACTAGAACTGACGTCTACCAGCTTATGTTTCTTCCTCTGTCGTGCAGTGTTTTTTATTTACAGGGAGAGTGCAAATACTTTTTGTAATTGATAAGTAAATTGTCTAGCAATATAACCTATAAAATTAATCATTTTTAATATTTAGATTATGTTTTTTGGAAGTGACATATTTTGGGTCACAAAAAAAGATTTAATGTGCCGGCAATACGATCTAAAGTTGATTGCAATCTGTCGGTAACAGGGACATATCTGGAAGTTTGAACATAAATCCGTCATTATATCGAATTTAAATCTTTATAACCATGCTATACGGACTAAATTAAATTAAATAATAGCATTAGTCGTACAAAGTGGTTCGGGCTTTGGTTTTATGTGCATTAACTTATAATTTCGAGATCAAAAATTTCGTTTCTTTTTTTTTGAAGTCGGAAGATGCCAGTTCTTTAATTTTGAGTAGTTGTAAGTCGTATTGTTGTGCTCCAAGGAATTCCGGTTGGTGCGCTTGCAAAATCTGATATGAGCCATATAGCAACTTTCAGGAGTAAGACAAAACATTATTCTTCTACCGCTTTGCGCATGTTTGTTTTTTTGTATTAATTTTTAGGCATACTTAGGTAAATCAGATTGCAACATATTTATAATGTGTAGTTCATTAATGACTCACTAATTCACTAACTTAATTCACTAATTAATTAAAACAGAGCGCATGCGGGAACGGCACTTGTAATCAGAACTAACCTCAAACACTCAATCATGGAACCGTACTCTACATCTCACCTACAGGCCACTTCAATAAAACTGGAAGACCGTGCTGGTAGCATTACGCTCTCCTGAATATACTGCCCGCCAAGACATAGAATAACAACCCAAATGTTTGGTGACTTCTTTCAAACCTTGGGCCCAAGATTCGTAGCTGGTGGTGATCAGAATGGCAAACATACCTTTTGGGGCTCTCGCTGTACCAATACCAGAGGTCGAGAACTGAAACGTTGCATTAACATAAATCATCTTAAGCCGATCTCGACCGGTGAACTGACATACTGGCCAAGTGATCAACGGAGAGTACCCGATCTTCTCGACTTCTTTATCGGGAAATATTTAAATACAGCTGTTGAGTCTAGTCTAGATGGATCTTCAGACCACACGCCAGTCATTCTGGACTTGGGCACTTGCCTATTTACACGAGAAACTTCGGAGACATTAACAAATCGTAAAACAGATTGGGAAGGTTTCAAAAGCTACATTGACGAAAACATTACTCTGTCAATCCCTCTTAAGGACCAAAATGAGGTGGATGAGGCCTGCAGATATATCACCAACCTAATTCAAGTTGCGGCCTGGATTAACACACCGACTCAAAATGTAAAAAGCATGATCTCTAACAATTCACTTGCCATTAAACAAATTATCCTGGAAAAGCATAGGTTAAGAAGGTTCTGGTCCTCGTTCGGAAGCCTCCTCGTGGCGTGTATAACATCTTCACCTCAGACCTTCCTGCCGTAAGACTAGGCGATGATATACTGCCACACAGAGACTGCGTGGAGTACCTGGGATTTACCCTGATAGGAGACTGACCTGGAAGCAACATATCAAACAGAAGAGAGACCAAATGAATCACAAGTTCCGAAACTTACACTGGCTCATGGGGAGAAACTCGGTACTATCAGTTGATAATAAGCTTCTAATTTAAACGTCGTATTGAAACCAATTTGGACCTACGGCATCCAAATGTGGAGCCTTGCTAGTAAGACCAATATACTCTGCATTCAGCGTGCGCAGAATAGTATTCTTAGTGGTACCGTTGTGCACCTAATTTAATAATGTTTGTTTGTTAGAGTATAATAATGTTTGGTATCATCATCATCATCATCATCATTTCAGCTGAGAGACGCCCACTGTTGGACATAGGCCTCCCCCAAGGATCTCCAAACCGGTCGGTCCTGCGCTGTCCGCATCCAGCGGCTTCCCGCGACCTTTACCAGATCGTCAGTCCACCTTGTGGGAGGCCTACCAACGCTGCGTTTCCCGGTACGTGGTCGCCACTCAAGGACTTTTCCGTCCCAGCGGCCGTCAGTCCTCCTCGCAATGTGCCCTGCCCACTGCCACTTAAGGTTCGCAATTCTTTGGGCTATATCGGTGACCTTGGTTCTCCTGCGGATCTCATCATTTCTGATGTGATCGCGCAGAGAAACTCCGAGCATAGCTCTCTCCATTGCCCTTTGGGTGACTTTGAGCCTTCTTATGAGGCACATTGTAAGCGGCCACGTTTCGGTTCCATAGGTCATCACTGGCAACACACACAAATCAAAGACATTCGACTTAAGACACTGCGGTAGATGGGCCGAGAATATGCCGCGTAGCTTCCCGAACGTTGCCCAGCCGAGTTGGATTCGTCGATTGACCTCTTTCTGAAAGTTGGATTTACCCAGTTGGACTGTTTGTCCCAGGTAAACACAATGGTCGACAACTTCCAGTGTAGAGCTTCCAACCTTTACAGGAGTGGGTGCGACATGGATATTAGACATGATTTTCGTCTTATCCATGTTCAATTTATGACCCACTTGTTGGGAGACTCTACAGAGATCGTCGAGCATTGTGCCCAGCTCTTCCAAGGTCTCAGCCATAACTACGATATCATCGGCAAAGCGAAAGTGAGTCATGTACTCGCCATTTATGTTGATGCCAAGTCCTCTCCAGTCCAGAAGCTTAAACGCGTCCTCCAACGCAGCTGTGAACAGTTTCGGCGATATAACATCACCCTGTCTCACGCCTCGCTGGAGCTGTATGGGTTTTGAGTTCTGGTCCTGAAGGCGGACTGACATAGTGGCGTTTTCGTACAGTGACCGCAACACTTGGATGTATCGATAGTCTATGTGGCACCTCTGGAGTGACTGGAGCACGGCCCAGGTCTCGACAGAATCGAAGGCTTTCTCATAGTTCACAAACGCTAAGCATAATGGCAGATTATACTCTTCGGTCTTCTGTATAACCTGCCGCAGCGTATGTATGTGATCTATGGTACTGAAGCCTTTTCGGAATCCGGCTTGTTCGGGAGGCTGGAAGTTGTCAAACCTGCGTGCGAGACGATTCGTTACAACCCTCGAAAACAGCTTATAAACATGACTCAGGAGCGTGATGGGTCTATAATTCTTCAATTGGGCCTTATGTTTGGTAGATGTATGTTAAATATGAAAGAATATAACTAGAGTTCCGTATTATCTAAGTTCCTGAATTGAGAGACTGGTTAAGTAGGTACTCAGTAGATTACAGAAAACTCTTTTTTTTTCTTAATTTAAATTTTTAACAGTAGATATATTTTTGATTGTTTATTAGATGTCCATATAAAGAGGTACATATAAAGTCTGAATTAATTAAAACTAGTTGTTTTATGTTCCACTGACCAAACTGCAGCTAGCACATTCTTTAAAATAATATGTTTCGGATCAAAGCTGAGAAGTAATTTCTACAGTTTGTGAAACTTATCTGTAAGGGCGTAGAGTTCAATTTGGTATCAAAAAATTGACGACTTCTGGGTCATTTTGACGATTAATGGGACAAACCTGTCGACTACTGGTACAAATCGTCTTTTTTTCATATTGATGGAGTTTTATTATATTTCTTAATTATTTTGACTTAAAATTAATATTTAAATAAAAACTAAGATACATTTTGCACCTAGTCATGCAATACACCTTTCATTATCTGATATACTTTAAGCACAGCATCACTGCAAAGTCAGCCAAGTTCAGAAACTGACGGATACTGGGACGTTTACCTTAGGTACCTACTATACTACCTCACTCGAGCATTACCAATACCAATTAAATTTAAAAAAAATATCTTTCAGAGATATTTTATTAATACGCAATTTGTACTGCAGATGATATTATTTACTTGATACTAATAGGAATAATTAGTACAAATAATATCTAGACGATTTATATAAGTGTTATCTATTGCGCAAGTAATGAATAAACTTGAACCCGGAAAATCTATGACGAGACTTCAATTAGTTAATTGGCGTAATTTCTATACGTTCAATTAAAAACTAAATCATAAAGTTACGTTGATAAAGTCTATCGTACATTCAACAAGTTTCCACATGTAATGCACATTGAAAACAAGAGTGATACAATTATGTTTCCCTACATCTCGCTCATATTCTCTCAACTCGAACCGTACGGGCCGCGTGCATGTTACAAACATAATTAAGACTCTTTGGACATGTTCGAAAACAGTTCACGTGCAAGTAACTTTTAGGACACTTTTGCAATGACGTAAAAATATTTATTTATTATTTATTTACAACCACTTACTTAGCTTGCTATTATTACAGGATAAACCTAAAGAGGTAAAAGTACACGAACATAATTGTATTTTAAAGTGGCGCAAGTCCTATATCTACGTCAACGAATTATGAAATAAGGCTGAAAATCATTTGTCCGCTAAAAAAATCCCTTGCCGTGCCGCGCTCGCGGTCGCGTCGCGTCGGTGGCACTCAAGCGCAGGCCCTCAAAAATCTCCCGTGTTTTATTGGATTTATATTTAGAGTCAAACAAAAACCTGTCAAGTCCCAATTAAAAGTTTTGTCACTTTCACAAATAAATATAGTACCTACCTAATGTGCGATCACAATCATGCAAATAATAAATTAGAATCTATTTTTTATTGGTCTGAGGATAAAGGTCGATTGTAATATTTTTCTTTTATTTAGCAGGAATCAAGTTTTCATTATATTAATGTTCATGTACCTTACATTAGATATGCGCCATAATAGATTTGGTATTGGGGTATTTGATTTGATTTGAACCTACAAATCACAACGTGACATTAAGGACGCATCAATTATTAAAATATTTTGAGTAAATCAAAATATACATGAGAAGTATTTTAAATAATTTAATTCCTACAAAGATAATACGGTGACATATCTTAATTTTCTTCGCTTAATATTTATAAACAGAGTGATCTATCGGAATAACGATTCGATTTCACACGTATCTAGTATCGTGTGAAAGAAACCATGAGAATATTATATAAATGTTACATCGCACGACTCGTAATTTCTCGAAAGACAGCCGTAGATATCTACTACTTACGCCAGTGTCTCAAAAATATCTAGGTTCTATAGAAAGGCTATAGATTGTACCAGCTCATTCATCATTAGTTCCGCTTGCTCAATAATGTCATCATCATTTGCCCTGGGGCCTTACCATCATCTATAAAAACGATTCGAATTGCACACGGTTGAGTACTGATTCGTAAACTGAATCCTATTATTTCGTACCATCGTTTTCATATTTACTGATTTGCGTTTGCACCGAAATAATGAAAGAAAGTTGTCGCTGGTCAAAGAGATCTCTTGCTACTGGCTACCTATAACAAAACATCTCAACTTTTTTATTGGTCTGAGCTCAAGCTAGAGAGTTTTCAAAACGTACATGGAATACGATTGCCGAATTGTTAAACGCATTTGGTGATGGCGTTACTGTAAATATGTTACACTATTAAGAAAGTTGATTTTTTCTAAGATCAAGTGGTAGTAATTGTTTTTTGTCTGTAGTAAGATTACCATTTTGAATCACTAGATTTTTTTTAAAAATTAATTTAAGTAAATCACTTTAAATTGCACGTAGAAGACTTTTAGGTTCATAATTTGTAACTTCTAATGAAACGCTTAAACTGACAGATGAGCGTGTCAGTTTAGGTTGTTTATGAAGCTCAAGGTATGAAGTCTTCATACAAATTGAATGAAAGATATCGCGTTCGCGATTCAACTCTGTACCTACTGAATCGCTGTCGAAGGTAGCGCCAAAACTGAGACGTGTAGATAGCGTCATAGTACGAATTAACGATTCTATTCAGTTTAGATTTTAAATGGGGTCGCGATAAAAGATGGTTCTAAGGTAGCAGCTCCCAATTTTATTTCCAATTCTCTTAAACACATCTCGGTCCGTCGTCATCTCTGCGTTAACTACTTCGCTATTTCATCTCTCACCCACTCCATCTATCTTTTCTTCTGTCTTCCTCACCCTGTTTACCCGTTATTTTAAAACATATTTTGTCTCGGAAGCCTTTTTCAATTTTAAGTTACATAAGTAGGTTACACCCTTGCAAAACTGATACATACTACTAATAAAATTATATACAGAGTTATTTGTAATACACCAACAACCTTCAAACCATTTGAAGATCTCATCACAAACAACTTTTACTATAGAAGGAACTTTGCGATCGCGAAAAATATTTAAGCTTTTCCATACAAATTTACAAACGAACTCGTCTGAAATACATAGAACGGTAGATTTTTTACAGATTTACCACCATATAAATAGTTGTTTGTGATGTCAATCGTTTGAAAGTTGTTGGTGTATTGCAATTAACCCTGTAAAAATGTAACTCCTAGTTTTTTTTTACAATTTTATTTTTTTATAGTGATGGAAGTGGCTTCGGGGGAGTACGAAGTGGATTTAATACAGGCGGCTAAAACGATGACCCAGTTTAAACCGGATTTAACAGAAAACGGCACCATGGACTGTCTCGTTCCTACTCTACCAGCATTACCTAGTGCTATGGGTAAGACCATACAAATAAATTTTAGGGAAATAACACAAGTTATACAATTGTGATAAACAAACGAGATGGTATCCTAAAAGGGGTTGAGCAGAGTCTTAGGTAATATTTGATTATACTCTTACATAAAGCCACATCTGACACTATGGGCCAAGCAGTGCCTCAAAGTAACGACAGTTTGCCAGCTCCTTTATGCAAGCGACATCAAACCAGAAAAAGTAACAAAACAAACCTTGAGTAATCCAATAAACAAAAGCAAACAACCAGGAAAATTGTTACACATTTTTTGTAAGAATAAAATAAAATACACTGTCCCGTATTACAGAATGACACTCAGAATTAAATCATGTCTTGAGAATCGTTTGTTTTTCACTTTCTATCAAGCACAAATAGATTGAGACGCATCGCTCAGTACGGCGTTGATTCTTGAGACTCATTCTATAATACGAACATAAGGCATTTTCAGCAGCTTGGGTAATATTGATAATAATTGATATAATGTGTTGTGCATCTAGAGACTTTATGAAATGAAATGAAAAAGCTCTATATTTATATAGACTTTGCTAAGTACTTTTAAATCATGGAATAATTTTATTTTTGCGTTTACAAACGCGTAAATATTAATACTAGATAAATGCACTGAAAAAAAATCGACTTGCCTCAGGCGGGACTCGAACCCGCATCTTTCACAATCCGGGCGGATGCGTTGACCAATTCTCTCAAAGTGCCTCGGTGGCGTAATTGGTCAACGCATCCGCCCGGATTGTGAAAGATGCGGGTTCGAGTCCCGCCTGAGGCAAGTCGATTTTTTTCAGTGCATTTTTCTAGTACTTTTAAATCGCCAAAACCCTACCACCATTTCGGGACGAAATAATTATTATTATGCTGAGATGGAGAAGAAATGGCGAAAGAAACTCCACAGCTTACAATTTCGTAATGATTTCAAAACATTGTTACAGGTCAATAGCTAATAACAATATAATTTAAATTACAATTTTACATGCGTAAAATTTGGGCAGTTATTACTCCCACGCATTTCGAACATTTATATAATAATTTATCTTGTAAAAGCTTTTCTACATAATTCAATTAACAGTTTTTTGTAATTTAAACAACCAACTACTTATTACGAGTTTAAATAAAAATTAATATATCAAGCTTAATTTACGAATGTGTTGAGGACAGGTAAGGTAGAGCGTACACAGCACTTTCTTTAAAGAGATGTTAGGCCGTTTGAAATTGTAGTGCTTTGAACCGGGGTGACGAGAGTCTTCCAGAACCGCCATCTCACAGAAGACTCACGTCACCTGACACTACATTTCGTATTGTAGTGGTTTCTGTTGGTGAGTAAGATTGCCAGCGCTCCACAAGGTAGGGGACGGGGTTATGGTTGGCAGCTCGGGAATAATTCATCGGTGTTAAATCGTCTATATACTGCGGTGACTGCTTGCTTACCATGAAAAACCTGCCTAGGCCGAAATACCTACCTAGTTTACTTTTTTTTTTATTAAATAATAAAATGTATTGTCCTCAGAAATAGCGACCGAATTAAAAACGAAACACCTATTAGAAAACACAAAATATCAACAGAAGCACTCGAAAAACCTGTACAGACAATCCGGACTGCTGCGACAAACGTGGATTCTGCTTTATAGAAATTATTTGATGACCACTAGGAATTATGTAAGTAGATATACATTTTTGTTGCTTAATACCGTCTATACCACGACAAGTGCTCAGATGAACTTTTTCCCCTAATCCCACCATCTCCTTTCCTTTTAAGGACTTCGCGTGTTGGCTAACGGTGTCTCCGTCAGCGGTCTCCGTCAAACTGTGACCACCATTCCAATCTCTTTCTGTGTTCTGTGATTCCAACATTTATGTGTCGGACAATCAAGAAATAGAATTCACTGCACACGTGTTTCCTCCTTCCTACAATCCTGAGTCATTTAAAATTTCAAGAGCAGGAACAAAGCTGTCTTCCCCACTCTTTGAGGTCACAAAGAGCGGTCAAGATAATTTTGTTCCTATTCCGCTATTTCCAAATCCAAATCGCTTCCGTTTTCATACATTTAGACAACAGCTTGATAGCTGTCAGATGACAAAACATATAAGCATAGATTTAGATTAATATATATAGGTACTTATATAGATATGGGAACGTTGATTTGGTTTTGGTTTGTTAGTGCAGACCTTAGATTATTTACCTGGACATTAAATTATCAAAGGTGCAGACACATATTAGAGGTTTCACCTCTGAATAAGAAATCATACCTAAGCTGTAAACTCGTGGACACCTTCATTTTGTTTGGTGTTCTAAAATTTGACTAAAAAGTCTCATAAAATCTCGTGTCTGCGCCCTACGTTATTCCGAGGTCAAGTCCTTTCTTTACTTAAGTGACTGCACTATGTGCGATCGTAAGTAACTGTTAGACATGCGAACGGATGGGGAATGAAGAATTTGAAGGACGGATGAAGAATTTGCAGCGTATTATTTGTAGGGTAAAAAGAAAAATCTCTTTCTTTTCAGTCACTATTTATGTACCGGGTGGCAGCACACGTGGTTATAGCTTTAATATTTGGGTACCTGTACCTGGGCGTTGGCAGTGAGGCGAGCTCTGTGTTGGGCAACTACGTATACCTCTATGGTTCTATGCTACTCGTCGTGTACACTGGGAAAATGTCCGTTACATTATCATGTAAGTAATATTAGTATTACAGCAATAAAATAATTTATTATAAATGCGAGAGTGAGTTTGTTGGTTTATTACCCTACTACCTAAACCACTGAACGGTTTTAATGAAATTTCGTACGAAAATAGTTTGAGACTCTGCTAATGACATAGAATACTTTTCGGCGCGATAACCGACATTGACGCGAGCGAATCCGCGAGCGACTTATTGTAAATATTTGCAATATATCGCAATTTTATTAAGGAAACGTTAGGATAGATGACTTTGTACATTGGTCCATGAAGAAAGAAACGAGTTGCCTTTCTTAGTTTTTTCACAGTTTTTCGGTGACGCATTTATAATGTTAGTATTATAAAACTCAATTTAAATTTAAACGAGTTGCCAAATTTCTTAGTTCACGTATCCACAGTTTGTCGGTGACGCATTTATAATGCTAGTGTATTATAAAACTCAATTTATATTTACGTTATCCTATTGAATTAAGGTAATTTTTATTATTATTTCATATTTCAGTTCCACTAGAAATGGACATTTTGAAAGGAGAATACTTCAATCGATGGTACAAGTTGGGGCCGTATATCGTCTCTATATTGGCAGTAGAGCTGCCGTTCCAGGTAATAAAAAAGTGTTCTTAGTAGTGTACTATGTATGTAGGCAGGCAGGTTACCCAATGCGTTGTAAATTTATTATTTATTGAAACTTAAGGTTATAGATAAGCAAGTTCGTGGATAACTATAATTGGCTTACAAAATGTAATAATTATGCTGTAATAACAATTGTAAAATGCTGTTGTTATCCCAAATAAAAAAAATAAAAATAAATAAAAAAATTAGAAATATCTACGCCTTAGTTTTTCAGGTATAAAAGAACTCAATTTAGTAAGTACGTAGTATTCCGTAGATATTACTAAAATTTCAATCAAAACTCTATAGCGGAACGATCAAACGCATCTTAGCAAAGCATCGTTCCTGTTACATTGCTCGTTTACATCATAGGTACCTAAGCGCTAACACCACCCAATGCAATAAAATAGCTTTTTTATGGAAATCACGTTGTATTTTTAATACAATGTGTCCCATAGCTAAATTAAAAATGTTATAAAAAAATATATTTTTTGTTCTTAACACGCTTTTATAAGCTTCACCTGTATGTTTGCTTGCTTGCTTACTTGCATGTTTGTAACCGATTCCTTTGTACGCAATTTTGACCCACTTTAGATGTTCAGATTTCATTTAAACTTTGTAGACCCGATAACATTACAATAATTCGATAAGAATACCCCATTATCTTGATTAGAATCGCCGGGACTAAAATAATTAACTAAAAAGTGAAAAATATTTTTTAGTAAACTAACATAGAAACAAAATGATGAACGAAAAGTATAATTATTATTATATTATTAAGAGCTCAATTTGTATAGGAAACGCGAACAGCGCCCCTAGCGGAGAGAAGCGCAAATCATGTTTCCCATACAAATTGAGCTCATAACGCAACTAGAATCGGTGCGTTTCGTATACTAAAAAACTTACACTACGGGTACAAAAAGATTGTCGATTGTCGCGCGTAAAGATTCGCGGCGAATTCGCTCTTCTGGATAAGGTCCTAGAGAAAAGCGTGGGGTGCGCTCAATAATAGGGTTGTCGGCTCTAGAAATTTTATGTAACACCTATAAAAACTACATGATACAATAAATATATTGAGAAATTCTTGAAATTTAATTGGTATTTTATTGATGAGTTTTGTATTAAATTAATTCCAGATGATATCGTGTGTGTCCTACGTGGTGTTATCCTACTGGCTGACCGATAACCCCCTGGAACCGAACAGAGCGACTCTATTCCTCGCAACCATTGTCGCTACTTCGCTGTGCGCCCAAGCTTGGGGATACTTCATCGGATCCACGACGCCTACTAAGGTAATTTAAAAAAGTACACATTGAACAATCTTTTAAAATTCTCAAAAATGAACTTCGAAAAGCTAATATACCAATACATAATAGTTTATGAAATTTATCCACAGTCAAAAAAAAGTTAACGTAAAAATTTGTAATGGGTACTTAGTAATAATAAATAAATTCTAATTAATAGAATATTATCTGAAGAGGAGATATTTATATATAAGTATATTATTATATACATACACGGTAGAAAACTGCATAGAGTGCATTTGGTCTGAGAAGTAAACTTTTTTTTTCTAATAATCCCTTTATTTTTAATAACGTTAAAACCTATTATAAATGCGAAATTAACTCAGTATGTATGTCTGTTACGCTTTCACGCCTAAACCACTGAACCGATTTGATGAAATTTGATACGAAGATGTTTTGAGACCCTGGGACAAGCTGAGAAGGCGAACACCGACATAGACGCGAGCGAAGCCGAGGGCGACCACTAGTACCTACGAATATATTGCTCCACCCACACCAATTATGTAGCCCAAATAATTTTTTTAGTATAAAATAAGTACATAACCATTGTAGTTGCGTTAAGAGCTCAATTTGTATGGAAAACACGATTTACGCTTCTTTCCGCTAGGGGTGCATTCACGTTTCCTATACTACGGATTAAGGCGCTGAGGGCTACACTGGGTTTAAACTAAACGATTAATATGTTTAGGTTTGGTTAGGTTAAGTTAGGTTAGAACATGAAAAACAATGCACGAGCCGAGCGAGCCCCGCGGCAGCGGCCGGGGAAGTGCCAAAAATAAAATCCAATCGCTGTATAAGACAAAGGCGTTAGGTTAATTTTGTACCGAAATTAGTTTAGAACGGCGTTGAAATCTTCTGTAAATAATATTACTGCTGGATAAGAATACGTATGGCCCTCGTGTCATTATGGAATTTAATGTACAGGCAAACAAGAGTATGTCACATAACTTTCATGGTAAACATACAATTCAGGCAAGTAAAATTCGGGTCTATGAGTATTATTGCTTATATTTTTCGGGCAAGCAATATACAACCAGTACCCTTAGTATGAGTTTTGATAGTTTACGAGCTCGATCAAACGTATCGTCTCTTTTCATACATTGCCCACTGTTTCTGATAGTTTACGCTAGAGGCGCTAGTAGGCAATGTGTGAAAAGAGACGATACGTTTGATCGAGCTCGAAAACTAACAAACTCATACTAGGGGTACAGGCGCTAAACATGCAATATCTCCGCCAGATCGCAGTGTTCATCGGTCCCGTGGTGGCATGCCTGTTCTCCGTGTTCGGGTTCTGCCTGGCGCTGTCGGACACGCCGCGCCCGTTCCGCTGGCTGCACCACATCTCCTACTTCCGCGCCGGCTTCCACGTCGCCGTCCACTCCGTCTACGGCTTCAACAGGACCAAGATACATTGCTCCAAGAGTAAGATTTTGCTTTTTACTGATTACTCGGGCACGATCATTTTTATTTTATTTTTTATACCACATTGGTGGCGAACAAGCATACGATCCGCCTGATGGTAAGCAGTCACCGCAGCCTATGGACACTTGCAATACCAGGGGTATCACACGTGCGTTGCCGACCTAGCAAAAACTTTTTTACACCTTTCTTGAAGACACCCATGTTGTAGTCCTTAGGGAAAACCTCGACAGGGAGTTCACTCCACAACCAAAGCGCACGCTGAAGAAAATTTCTTCTGAAACGCACAGTACGTGACCAAGTCGGTTCCAGTGTGTGAGGATGAATACCCTACCGATGGCGAGAAGGAAGGAAGGAAGAAGGAAGCTGTTGGCATCATGTCAAATAGTTCCTCAGAACACATTCCATCATACAGCCGATAGAAAACAAATAAGGAGGCAAATTCTCTCCTAAGATATAGGGGTTCAATATCGGCTGTGAGCATTGGATCGTCAACGATTCTCACAGCTCGTCTTTGGACCGCGTCGAATTGACATCTTGGTGCTCCAGCCCACAAATGAGAGCAGAAAAATCCTTTATTGCACACCTAAAATGGTTATAAAATATACAAAGAAAGTAGAAGCGTGTAAGGTGATCTTATAGATGTCTTCCAGCCTAACCTAGCATTTGTGAGTAAAATCACAAGCGGAAATATAGTGTACAAGTAAATGACTACACAAAAGCATTATAACAATTCTAATTAAAATATACATAGGTACATACATACCTACAACTCATACACACAATACATTATATACATATATAATTGTTTTTACACACATATATTATAAATTTTTAACAGACTTCAAAAAACAAGGAGGTTCTCAGTTCGACTGTATATTTTTTTATGTTTGTTACCTCAGAACTCTTTACTGGGTGTACCGATTTTGAAGATTCTTTCGACCTTTAAAAGCTAGTGCTTGTCATGTGATCCCATTTAAAATGGATCGACATCTGCGATAAGTCATTGAGTTATGCATAATAATGCCTATTTAATTGACATCGATGATATCGTAATCTTATCGCTTGTGTGTCTAAAAGAACTCTAGATTCCAGATAGAGCAGCAAAAGTAAATTATTTTTAAATAAAAAATCCGCCTTCTAAACTAAAAACGGAAAAATAAAAATGTAGTTTATAAAAATTTAAACCTTTTTTGAGGTCGGTGCCAAGCTCAATATTTGGAATAAACGTTGTCTTTTGTAATTGGGACCGACCGCAAAAAACATTTAGTTTTTTATAAACAAAATTTTTATTTATCCGTTTTTAGTTTTGAATGAGGTTTTTTTCCTAATAAGCGCTAACATTTTAAAGCCATTTTGATTTTGGTATGAAATACTTAAAATTTTGATAAAGTTTCTTTGTACAGTCGAACCAACTGAATCATGACCCACTTGGCCGATCATTCCTTTAGAATCATAAATTTAGTTAGGTTTTCTTCGCTATCATGCGTGTTGCACTTAGTACGTTTTAAATATGAATAAAAATGCGTCATTACGGGTCAGAGATCTATGCAATTTTAATCTTTCTTATCACTGCACTAAAGTCTCAATTAGAATTTTAAATAAGATGTCGTTCATAATCTAAACTCTTTTCACTACTGAGAAAATGGAATAACTATTATATTTTTAAAAACAAAATGACATTATGTGTCAGATGTCAAGTAGTAATCTGAACAAATTTTAAAAAGCCATATTTATTTGCCACTGTCAGTGTCTAACAAATTGATAACAGGTTCGTTACTTAGAAATTTACGTTCAAGCGAATTTCATCCTACTTTGTATAGAGTGACTGTAGGAAAATGATCTTAAGGTGGGTCATGATTCAATTTGGTCGACTGTACAAAAGTTAAGAAATAATGTGTTTAATTTGTTTTCATAAAATATTTACAACTTTGACTTTCAATAACTTCATAACTGTTAATTTTCAAGGTATAGTCCAGAAGAAAAGAAGAAGAAAATTGGTCCTAAAGATGAGCAGAATACGTAGTTTTCGGCTTTGTCATAGGTCTTTTTACACCCGTTATAAAGCTTGTTTTATTCGATTTCAACATCCGCCCTTATTGGAAAACCCTAGTACTAATTCGAATATAATTTTACCTTTACAGTGTATTGTCACTACATCACGCCGAAGAAGTTCCTCGTTGAAATGGATATGGCGGATGTTGATGTTGGTGGAAATATGGCGCTGGTACTGTCCATCACAGTCCTCATGCATCTCCTCACGTGCACCGCACTTTGGTATAGGCTTAATAAGAGATGAGAAAAAGCACATTTTGTGTAACATCATTTGTGGATACCTATATTAAAAAGATGATGAGGGAGGATAGTATGGCGCGCACGTCTACATAAAATCGGAGAAAAGGTTTCCCTACCTCTATTTCTAAACCGAATCTGTATGGTGTATTAGAATGTTTTAAATTGCCTGTACATTTTCTTTTTCTTTTTTCAAAATTCGACATAAGAATTTTTAATTTTAAAGGTATTTTGAAAAAAGGAAATCGTACCTACAGTCACAGTTTTCAAAGGCTACTATGCTAAAAACTTTCTAAAATATCACAAAGATCGGATAAGAATTAGGGGTACGAAAATGTTTTCTCCGTTTGAGTTATTTTGTATGAAGACTGCGTGCTCGCCGTGCTAACCTCTTAAATGAGAATGCTTTACTATTTATAATTGCGTAAATAAATAAGTCTTTAAGTAAAACGAAAATATGTTTTTAGCTTAGTTAGAGCCTTTGCGCACTGCTACTTTTTTTGCACGAGCGATGCAACCGCGACACGCAATGTCGATTTTGAAAAATCGCAATGCATAAGGGCCTTAATTAAACGTAGTAAAATAATGTAAAATAAAAATTAAACAACTTCATAACCAAAATATCAGTTTTGACGATATAATGTTTATTGCCCATTTTAATTTAATCTGTTTGTTTATTTGAATCTTTCGATAGAGAGTAGCAATATTTATAAAAAAAAACTATTTTCATTATTTTGAGGTATATTGACGTATGCAGCGCCGAATAAGTTATCGCTTTAGGTTTAAATCATAATAATTTAATTAGTAATAAGTATCTTCTTACAATTAGAATCTCGTGGGTTTTAATTATATACAGTTACATTTTAGATACAATGACCGCATTTATAATTTTTATATTAATAATCGAAATAATCGATTTAACCGAATCGTATAATTTGATCGGGATAAGCTACTGTTGTTAAAGTTTTCCAACAAATATCCACATTTATTTTTAATGACATTTTATTTACAATATCACAGGCAAAACAGTTATTTAAGTACAAACTATTATGCTGTGTAAAATTCTCTGCAATTTGCAAAAAATATTTTTTAAGTACATCCGTGGTATTCTATAAAGAATTCACCTCGACTCTCACTAACTTCGAATTTAGCTGTGAAACAAAAATGAAGAAACATTTTTGAAAATTCTCCAAATTAGATCTAATGTATGTAGTTGTAGAATACCATGCTTAACTTCGAGTCCAGTTTACACGATAAAACTAAGTAAATTCCCTCAAAGACAGGTGCTAAGTGAGCGTCGAAGTTAGTTCCTTATAAAATAGTTCGGCAGTCACGTCACGAGCCGTACCTATTTTTGACAGTTCGTTATGTTTATGTGGGCGATAAGTGGTAGAATGCAATTTTAGAATGATCATCATGCATTCATTAAGTGTCTTTTCACACGTGCCGGCAACTGGGTAGCCCGCGTAAATTGTACCTAAATTATACCGGTAAGTGTGAATGCTAATAAATATGGCTATACACTTCGCTGCCGGGTACCCGGCACCGGCTACCCGGTTGCCGGCACTTGTGAAAAGGCACTAAGAGCGTAAATTTTTTACCAAATTAAAAAGTGGCATAGCTCAAAACCTACTGGAGATATTTTCATAAAACTTTATTCATCTTGTAGATAATTTCATTATTTAAATATTCATATGCGTGAGAAGGCGTGAGAGAAATAATCTTACACTACGGGTACGGTATTAGCACATAAGTAAAATGTTCTGTCTGTGTAGTAAGATATTAGGTGGTAAAATTTAAAAAACCGGAGCGTGTGATACCTACCTTCTTTATTAATAATTTTATTGGGTGATTGCAAGGTGATTGTTACGTGGTTTGAAAAAATATATACACATGAAACTAGACTAAATATACATTACTAATCAGTAGCCTACTCATGCGAACATTTAAAAATTTTAACATTTTAGTGAATTGAAAATAGGTCTTACCAGATTAAAAAGAGGCATAGCTCGAAACCTACTGGATATACTTGCATAAAACTTTATTCATCTTGTAGATAATTTCATTATTTAAATGAGAAAAGAGTTGCATCTTGTTGAGAAAAATCAATAGTTTATTTTCGTTTTCTGTGTGTTTTCTATGTAGGCGCGGGAAGCTTCGCTCACTATGGGCAAGGTCGCCAGCCCTTATCATCGCCTTAAGTAAATAAGGTTACTAAAATGTCAATAATGGTTACATTGTTTTGCTCGTGACTGTACATTCGTATTTCAATGAAACTATAAACGTTTTGTAAACCGGTCCCCGTAGTGTAAGATTTTTAGTATAAAATAAACGTAACTATTGCAGTTGCGTTATGAACGCAATTGGTATGGGAAAGATAATTTGTGTTTTTTTCCGCTATGGGCGCTATTGGCGTTTCATAACGTAAAAAGTTAACCCTACGTTTCATAATAAAAAAATAATCTTACACTACGTGTACGGTATTAGCACATGAGTAAAATGTTCTGTGGTACATATTAGGTGGTAAAATTTAAAAAACCAGTACCCCTAGTGTAAGGTTTTTCGTTTCAAATACATAACTACTGTAGTAGCGTTAAGAGCTCAATTTGTATAGGAAACTCGAACAGCGCCCCTAGCGGAGAGAAGCGCAAATCATGTTTCCCATACAAATGCAACTACAATCGGTGCGTTTTGTATACTAAAAAACTTACACTACGGGTACAGAGTGTGTGATACCTTCTTTATTAATAATTATTTTATTGGGTGATTGCAAGGTGACTGTTACGTGATTATTTGGATTTGTTTACTAGTTATTTTTGATTAAGAGCATAAATGGTGAGTGGTTTTTTAGAAAATTATAAGTAGTTCAATGTTATTGTTTTATTTTTAAATGATAATCAATATTTCAAATCTTATAATGTATCGCCTGGTTACTGTTAGTATTGTTATGAAGACATAAAAAAGGTAATTGCAAATAAAATACTAAAAGAATATTTAAAAGCTATTTTGGTATAGATAATATTTGAAATATTGTCCACATCGTATCTACCTACTAAGTTATTTTTATTTGTAAATGTTGCCTATTTGCCCTTTATTATCTCATGAAAATAAAAGCTTCAATTTACATTAAATGTGTATTATTTGGTTTATTTATTATGATATCCGTACAAACATAATTACAGGAAGAAATAATTATTTCGATAGGTAGGTATATAATTATTATAATAATTTATCTTCTTTTTATCCTTTCCTTATAGCCTAATATCACGGTAATGCTATCTACTAATATTACTAACTGAAAATATAATAACCTAATCCACCCCCGCCCCACTTTTTGGGGTTATCTGCTCAGATTAATTTTTCAACCCTTCTGGCAACCCAGGTTTGTCGCGTGGCTCTTCGCCACTGCGGAAACAGTCCCCTCACACGCATGCGTTCGGCCCCGCTATGGTGTCCGTACGCGATTCCACGCATATGCCCTAGTCTATATGGCAGCGTGTGCACCTCCCTCTCCTGAGGGGGCGGCTGCTTCCGATAGTCCCTTTGGCAATAGGCAATGTTTAGTCAGTAAAAGTTTGACATAACCCCAGGGGCCGGCCCTTAAGGTATCCATGAGGATTCCTTCTCCTTCCCTCGCTTGTCCGTTCTTCTGATAAACGTTTTCACTTCGTCTTACAAAGCAAATTACCAAAATCTAATCACTATCTAGGTTGAAAAACATAGGTAATAAATATCAATATCAGTATGCTGTTCATTATCAATATTTTCTTAAACAATGCGCAACATTCTTCCTTCCTAAATTCTGCTATTAGAAATAACCTGCTTGTCCGCAAATATACACGTCGTCTCTTTTGGAGAATAATTCTTATTGACTTATGTCCTTTAGATCTGCTATCTATATCATTAACTTATTCGTTCTTCTTTTGCGTATCTTTTTTTACTATTATTGTAGTTCTAAGTGTTTGCCTTTGCAATACTATCATCAAATTCTTCTATTTGGTCGAGCAGGTATTTAACTCTCGACTTACACAAATTTACTAAATGAGCTTACTGCCTTTAGACGCAGTAGAAACCTTTGAAACTTTTCTTATCTTAATGTCCTAAAAATATGTCCTTCGTCCTTCCACTCTCTTACCTTGCTTAGGTGCGGAATAATAACCTATCTTATACAGAGCTATTTTAAAACCATCCTTTCATCAGTAGAAACATCTGAATAAAAACCTACTTCTTGCAGTTCGGGTCCACCCCAATGCAATAAACTAGAACACTTCTGACAAATACCCATATAAACTGCTTCTGAATATATGGGGTTCCAACTTCATTTCCAACGTTCTCAGTAGTAAATAAATTGGGAAGTCTGGCTCACATCATTTCATCCTCACCGCTCGCAAGCTCGCTACGTCGCACTTCGTGCGCCGTCGGATGAAACGATGTGAGCCAGCCTTCCCAATTTATTTTTATGGAAGTCGGTCGATATTGATTTAATTCAGATTTGATTTTATACCGTTTCGGTGGGTCAGTGCAGACAGCTCTTGCTATGGATGGACACATCAACGGGGTCGCGAGAAGTTGTGAAATTTAATTTACGAAAATTGTACGAATGCTATCTCGAGACTATGATTTTTATGACGAAAAAAGTATCAACAAAGTTTTTAACAAATTTCGAAAGTATCAACGCATAAAGTTGCAACTGTTGGAAAAAATCGTTATTGAGACTGTGTATTTTCACGATACTAAAAAAACAAGGTACTGAACCGAATCTTTTTGAAAAGAACGAAAACTGTTAATGTTGAAGGGGAAAAAAAACTCACCTGAATTCTTTTCACGTTCCACACTGACTTTATAAGTTTGATATCTACTTAATAAAAAGTTATTGAATACCACTTACAACTTAAACTACTCAAAAATAGAGTAGTTTAGAAATAGCTCAACAGTCCCTGATCTCAGAGCTTCCTTGCTGAAGCCAACCGGCAGGCCGAAACCAGGTCCGTAGTTGGGCAGCAATTAGGCAAATCAAACAGAGACTGGTTTGAACATGAAAAATCTGCTAGTTTTATACAAACAATATGCTGATCACAATATCAATATTGTAATGTGTGTGTACACAAAATATTATTCAGAAGTCCTAAATCGTCAAAATTAGTGCAATTGATGGAAATATGAAATAAATTATTAATTATATTGATAAACATATTTAATGCATCGCATGCAAATCTAAAGCGAATGCAATTTTAATAAATTATTAAAGTGTGGGTTCAGTATTAATATTTTATTTATTTTAAATGATAGTTGCTGAAGATAGTATGTTAATTTATGTGAAATGTAATTCACCATGCTTGCCCAGTACAGTTTGGTAGACGGAGGTGATAAGGTGATCAATACCTTTGCTAAACCAACGGTGGCCTTCTACGACACCCATTGGAGGATATGGGTCGATGCTATGCTACTCTGCCCTTATCGCACTGTTGATTTATCTACAGTCAACAGTACCTACGTTGGAGTATAAGGTGATCAATACCCCTTTGCTAAACCAACGGTTGCCTTCTACGACACCCTTAGGAGGATATGGGTTGATGTTCTTTTACTCTGCCAGCATCACACGGATCATATTTGCAATATGATAACTAATAATTATTTGTGAAATGAGTTTTATAAAATGTAATAATTGGTAAAATCAGTTACCTACTTATTTAGTTTACGGATCCCTAAACTGATATGCTATAAGTTGCTCCAATATTATGTTATTGCAAAATATTTGTAATTCAATAAAACTGTTTATTCACAAAATAATTGCTGAATGGTGGCATACGCATGTGTGTTATTATTTACATGTAGTGTGTAAAATCTATAGCGAAATTGGGTATAAAACTTCCTTCTAACCAATTTCAGTCACAGTCATCGGAGGATTCGCTAAATACTTAATAGTGAATTGTTAAGTGATTTTAATTCTCTCGCTGAAACTTATTCTGCCTCAACTGCATCGAAATGTACGTAAGTCTAATTTTCTTATTTTTATTACTTACAACAAATTAGGATAATTTCCGCAACATACTTCACTATGGAAATATATCTTGACTTGTTGTCGTCTTACTTTATTTGTACAATGCGCTTTACCATTAGAATTATTTAATAATTCTTATGGTTTTAGTGATTGTATGAGACAACATGAACTTAAAATAATTCTTTATCTTTGTTTTTTATCCTACAGGTCAGACTCAAAGCTTAAACGCAACGCACATGCTCTATACTCCGACTCGGAGCAGCAAACATCGGACGTAGAAGAAGACTACGTTGTTGAAGCGCCGAAAAAACCAAAAAGTTCCAAGAAGACCTCCTACAAAGAATCGAAATCAAGGGCGTCCAAAAAGTTATCCAAGTATGTATACTTATCAAAAATATTTTTAGTTTTAGTTATTTTATCCAACAAACTATACAGTTTTTTATACGATTCGTAATTGCTTGCGTTGCGTGGTATCACTCTGCACTTTATTTTTAACCGTAAGTCGCATTACACTCGTTCGACATTTACGCTGCTCACTTTGTAAATAGCTGAAAATGGTTAGCTATCAATAAATCCGTCGGGTTCTATGAACGTAAAAATTACAGTATAGGTTCACGCTCGTTACATCAATCGCGTTGCAAGGAGCTATAAATCGTAGCAGGATAACAATCAATACATCCATTGCGTTGCATGTGCAGTGCTGTAGGTTAACTCTCGTTACGTCCATCGCAATGTACAGATATGTAAATCTCATTTGGTTAAACGGATCGGACGGATCGTAGGTACTTCACATCACACGTAACTGTAGATATTATAGGTTGACGTTAGCTGTTATAGGTACTTACCATTCTCGTTACAAAGAGGCGAAGTGGTTGAAATGGTAGTGCTATTGCTTATTGGTAGTGCTATAACATTTTTTTTTGGGAGACCCGTGCTATTTCTGATTTTAACCACTATTGTATAATTAAGGAGCTGACTTTAGAGACGTGGTCCTGACATTGTGTTTGTAATATAAGGCTACGAATAAACCAATCAATCGCGCGAGCTGCCAAATGTGTGAAGTTCAAGTAGTCTTTCAAGTTTTTGAAAATATCCAATTTCTTTCCCTAAGAACCATCTGAAATGAAATAGGTAAAGTCGTTCTAAAGTTATTGAGTAAATGGGAAATTATATATTCTAAATCTACTTATATAGACATCAAATTATGTCACAAGCTCTTGATGGTATATTGTTTGTGTTTAGAATTCCATAATTATTGGTAGCTAATAATGAATTCACATTAATAAATTCTGATTGTTACAGAAAATCGAACGACGATCTAGCATCGTCTTTGTTTGGAGCCTCCGACGAAACAAAGGCTGCCAATCGTTCAGCAACACCTCTGTGGTCGTCACTGGCGCGTCGTGTCCCGGGCGGTGTGCTGCGGCATCTCGAGGTGCATGATACAGGTGACATATTTTTTAACGTGAAGGTGTACAATACGGGCGAAATAGAAGACATTGAACCCATTAATAGAGCAAATAAGTGGAGTGCTCAGCTCCGTCTAAGGGTTGAGCCGGATGATCCACTCTGGGAGCAATTAAAAAGACTATGCGGCGAAGCTAAGAAAAGATTTAAAAAAGAAGCAATTTTTTATCCTGATAAACAGGCGTAAGAAATTAAATAACAACTCGTATTTTAAAAAAATCTTATAATAACTAATCTAGGTGGTTGGTAGACAACTACTTTTTCTGCTATGGGTGAAACTATCTGTTCAGACTATTTAGTAATGATATAGTGCAGTATCTAGTAGTGTAGTACATTACAAATTAAATAATATTTTTCCGGTTTTGCTCAGTAGGTACATTTTCTGTTAATATCAAATAATTAATCTAAGCGGTAGAAAACTATAGTTCTTCTGCTATGGGTAAATATTTCTAAAATAACGACAAAGTGTAAATCGATAACGGTGTCATAACTATATTTGACGTGAAGGTGTACAATACGTGTAAAATAGAAGACACAATCTATTAATAGAACAAATAAGTGGAGTGCTCAGCTACGTCTAAGGGTTGAGCCTGATAAAGATTGTGCGGCGAAGCTAAGAAAAGATTTAAAAAGAAGCAATTTTTTACCCTGATAAACAGGCATGAGAAATTAAATAATATTTCGTAGTTTTTTAAAATCATAAAATAACTAATCTATGTGGTAGATAACTAGTTCTTCTGCTATGGGTGAAACTATTTATTGTTCAGTTTGTCATCAGTCTATTCGAAGTAAGGCTTTTCCAGGTCACTTGCGCAGTATTAGACATAAAAGCAATAGTGCAGTATTTATTAATACGAGAATTACAAAAATTTCTTCAGCATTCAAAGGTCGTATAGGTTCATATCGTATAAGTGCTGAGCGAGAGCATCGTATAGACGGTAGCAACGTAGCTGCTACATCTGCAGACCAATATTTGCGGTGTGTTGCCTCGGATATACGTGTGCTACTTGAGACGGCAATTAATAATCACATTAATATCAAAGTAAATTTTGAACTCTTTGTCAAAGTAATTTTACCCAAGGATGATACAATGGAAATCAAGTCCTTTGCTACTGAAAATATTTCACTACATCAAAACTTTAGTTTTGATGATTTAGTAGATACTGTTTCCGATATCATAACTAAAAAGATTGAGGAATTTCAGGAGAAAGGTAGCGGATGGTCTCTTTTGAATATTTTATATCTCGAAACTAACATTAATAAATATACTCCACTGAAAGGGTCAAGCTATTTGAAATTGCCAACCAAAATACAATCAAAACATGCTTGTGTTAACATAAAAAATAACGATGACTATTGCTTCGCGTGGACTGTTATTGCTGCTTTATATCCAGTTAAAAAAAATAGCGAAAGAGTATCATCGTACCCTCATTTTAGTACTGTGTTAAACCTAAGGGACATGTCATTTCCTGTTTCGTTCAAAGATATAAAAATATTTGAAAATAATAATCTAAATATTAGTGTTAACATATACGGATTAGATAGCAAAATAAATATAACTGGACCATTGTATAAAACTAAATTGCGAAAAAAATTTCATGTGAACATGCTTTTTTTACAGAATGGTTCTAAATCTCATTACTGTCTTATAAAAGATATGTCAAAATTAGTTAGAAGTCAAGTAACTAGTCATCATGGTAAAATATTTTTCTGTGATGATTGTTTGATATTTTTCAAAACTAGAGAAAAATATGAAAATCATGATTGTGGTGGAGTCGTAACTATTTTACCAGAAAAAAACACTATATTACAATTTAAAAATTTTCAATTTAAACAGTATATGCCATTTGTTATATATGCAGATTTTGAAACCTTATTAGAAACATGTATTGATAATCAGGGTATTCATACAAAACATACGCATCAACATATTCCCGCTTCATTTGCATACTATATTGTTTGTAATTATGATAGTTCTTTTAACTGTTTAAAATCTTATCGCGGTCCGGATTGCTCTTCAAAGTTTGTAAATTATTTACAATTAGATGTAAAGAGAATTTACGGTATTATTCAATCAGCATCCAAAAGTCCCATGCCAATATTATTTAGTGAAACTGACTCAAAAAATTTTGAAAGTGCAGAGTATTGTCATTTATGTTCTAACTTATTAATCTTCGATAAAGTAAGAGATCATTGTCATTTCACAGGGAAATACAGAGGTGCTGCCCATTCATTTTGTAATCTTAATTTTCGAGTTCCTAAATTCATTCCAATTTTTTTTCACAATTTTTCATCAATATCAATTTGCCATTTATTTATACGTGAACTAAGCACTATTCCTGGGCATATTAAAGTTATTCCTAAAAGCAAAGAAAACTATATTTCATTTACCAAATTTATCCAACTTTCAGAACAAGACTTTGTCGCAATACGTTTTGTGGATTCTTTTAAATTTTTAGGAACAAGCTTAGAAAAATTAGCTAAAACTCTTAATAAACACGATTTTATTCATTTACGTGATAACTGTACGAGTGAAGATCAGTTTTCATTGTTGTGTAGGAAAGGTATATATCCATATGAATATATGTCTTCATGGGATGTCTACAAAGAAACAAGTCTACCAGATATAGATAAATTTTATAGTAGTCTCACGAATGAGTCTATTAGCTTAAGTGATTATGAACATGCAGTCAATGTTTGGAAAACGTTTGAAATAAAAAATTTAGGAGAATACACTGACTTGTATGTCAAAACTGATGTTCTATTACTAGCTGATATATTTCAAAAGTTCCGCAAAACATGTAAACAAAATTATGATTTAGATCCTGCTTTCTATGTTACAGCACCTAGTCTTAGTTTCGATGCGATGCTTTTAAAGACAAGAGTAAAATTAGAACTATTATCTGACTTGGAAATAATCCGCATGATCCAACAGGGCATTCGTGGAGGTATTTGTTTATGTTCCAAAAGATATTCTCGATGTAATAATAAATATGAGCCCAATTTCGATTCAACAAAACCTAATAATTATTTAATATACTTGGATTGCAACAATCTGTACGGGTATGCTATGTGTAGTTATTTGCCATATGCTGATTTTAAATTACTTGATGAAAACCAATTTAATCAACTTAATATAATGAGCATTCCCAACAATAATGACTATGGTTATATTCTAGAAGTAGATCTTGAATATCCTGAAAGTTTACATAACTTACATAATGACCTTCCATTTTGTGCACAAAATTTTATACTACCTGGCTCTAAACATAAAAAATTAATTCCTAATTTATATGACAAATATAATTACGTAATTCACTATGTACATTTAAAAGTTTGTCTTGATCATGGTTTAAAGCTCAAAAAAATTCATAAGGTATTAGCATTTAAACAAAGTCCATATTTAAAACAATATATTGATTTGAATACAAAATTAAGACAAAAATCAGTTTCTCTTTTCGAACAAGACTTTTTCAAGCTTTTAAATAATAGCATTTTTGGGAAAACGTTGGAAGATACTGAACGCAGAGTTGACGTAAAACTTGTTAGTACCTGGCATGACGATCGTAACACTACGAAAAAACATTATTCTGCAGAACAATTGATAGCCCGGCCCAACTTCCATAGTTCAGCCGTGTTTGACGAAAATTTGGTAGCCATTCAGTTGAAACGAGATAAAGTATTTTTAAATAAACCAATATACATCGGCTTCACTGTTTTAGACCTTTCAAAAAGTCACATGTATGATTTCCATTACTCCATTATGAAAAATTTTTACAAAGAAAATTTGTCATTGTGCTACACGGACACTGACAGTTTGTTATATTCCATACAAACGGATGACTTTTATAGCGATATGAGAGATCATTTTATTTCTTATTTTGATAGTAGTAATTATCCTCCCAATAATCGTTTTAACATAATTCCAAAAAACAACAAAATTCCCGGTTTATTTAAAGATGAATTAGGCGGTCAAATTTTGTTAGAATTTGTAGGATTACGATCCAAACTATACAGCATTAGAACTGATGATTATGAGATAAAAAAAGCAAAGGGTGTTAAAAAGCCTGTCACGAAAGGATTAACGTTTTCTGACTATACAAACTGCCTTTCCACTGGAAAGGAACTCAGAGGTAAAAATGTTCTTTTCAAAACAATCAAACATCAAATTTTTACTAGAGAACAGAATAAAGTAGCACTATCCAGAAAAGATGACAAGCGATTTATATCCAGCGATAATATTTCAACCATAGCATGGGGGCATTATTCTATTACTATATAGACTGTGAAGTGCATCAGATAGTTAAACCCATAGTTTAAAGTCATTACTTATTATTGTATATTATTTTTTTCTTACAAATAAATTAAATTAATGTTCATGCTAATAATGTGACATTGTGTTTTGAAATAATTCTAAAAGATATTAGAGTAATGACTTATTTTTGTAAAAAAAAGTCATATAATCTAAACTTAATTTATATTAATGTTGAAAACGTGTCATTGTGTTTAAAATTGTTTATATAAATACATTACTTTGCATTACATTTTGTCGTTTAATTTATATCCGTTTAATGTTTACCTATAAGTAATGAATGACCTACATAATGTAATTTGATAACGAAAATTTCAAAACAGTTAACACGAGTCAGATCGAATTACAATAATGTAAGTAGTGCAAAATCAAATCATTTATGTGCAAAAAATATGTCCATAAATAAGTAATTTGCTGACTCTACTTATGTTGCAATTACAGAATCAGCAATTTAACTTTGCATGTAGAAACTGCGAGGTAGATCATATGACACCAACACAATTTGTAAATCTTGCAAAAATACTTTAGTTTATACGTAAGCATAGTGCTGGTATAAAAGGTTGGCATTTAAATTTTAAATTTATATTTCATCATATCGTTGGGTGGAAAGACTGAAAAGTAATCATGTCGTCGCAATTGGTAAGTAATTTCTAGCTTTGAACACAATTTGTCTTGTTATTATTGTTTTAATAAATACTAAAGTAATTTATATTAATTCCAGAATCGTCACGATCAAGAAAACTTGGACGAGCTCCAACTTTTTGACCAACAACCACCGCTATTTTATCAAGATGCCCAAGACACCCAGTGCTACGAAGATGTTTTGAGGGAACCAGAGTTTGCTTCGAAATTGCTTCGAGCCCGGGCAAGAGTAACCAAGAAAAGCAACTACATCAAACATAACCACCGACGTCAACAATCATATGTAATTAAAGAAGAGCCGACAAATGGGAGGCGACTGGTCAAAATACAAATAATAGACATATCGGAATCTAGAATGGACCACAAAAAGAAAGATGTAATATTAGCTGCTCAATATGTGATCAAAGATGACGACGATACAATAATGGATGAAACCGAAAAACTGGTAAATAATATATCCAAAAAAATGTGTGGCTATAGCTACAGTTTTTAGATTATTATATGGACGTGCATAAAATTGTCTTAAAACTGTAGCTATAACATAATAATATTGTGTTGTGATTGTGTTACAGATTTCATCTTTTAGCCATTATTGAATCATCGTCGATACGTTTCTTTTGGTTCTTACATCAAATTCTCAAGTGGATTTATTTACTTTGACATTTTGTCTAAGTGAAAACCACAGAGAGACATCATATCATTGTTCTTATTATCTTCTAAATCTATAATGTACGTATTCACGAAAATGTGTTAGTATAAATAGCTTTTTAACAAACTGTGTGTTGTTTAGATGACGTTATTAATAAATAAAAAATCTTAAGATTGTTGTTTCATTCTGAGAAATTAATTAATCATCCAAATATAGGAATGGTACAAATAAAAGTATAGATATTATTCAAATGTATTTATTATCATTGAATTAAATTATTGTCTAAGCACCATTTTTTTATACACAGCACATTTTTTAATGCACAATGTTTTTTATGAGAAAAACAATTGAAAGTAAAATTATTTTTACAATACATTTCACTAAGAATATCTAGATTGGGTATACCATTATCTGTGATATCTTCAATATTTCTATGGCCACATAATTCCTGTACCCACTTGATTTTTTCTAGTCCTTTCACTATAATTTTTTGATCGTTTAAATATGGTTTTATGATTCGACGAAATTCTCTGTAATCGATGTAGCCCTCACTCCAACGATAGCCTCTATTTCTTTCTATCCACTTTACATGTTTTCTTTCTGTATCAGTGAGAGTGAAAAATGAGTGAGGAGGTTTTATTGAAAATACTTGTGTGTGCTCTTTTGTGGCTATTGCTAATTCCTTTACTACGAATTCATTATCTTTATTTTTAAATCCTTGCACATCTACGATAATTTTGTTGTTCATGATATTTTCTTAACAATATTACTTAAAGGTCTGTACTCAAATATACAATCGTTTAAAATCAGACAATATGCAGCTGTCTGATCTGGTATTTCCACATCTGTTTCAATTTCAATTTGCACGTCTATTGATCCTTTCAAGGATTCGTGTTGACGAGAACAGTCAATAACAAATAACGGAGCAACGTCTCTAAATTCTTTCAAAGTCATCAACGGCTCCGATCGGCGTCCGTAATAACACTGTTGAAATCGTGCATATTGCTCATATAATAAAGAAAACTTATCGTCTGAAAAACTGACATTCAATCCTTCGTATGGAAAGTAAGTTGAGTTTAAAAAGACCCTTACATCACGAACATTACAGTGATCGAATTCTGCCATTGACATTTCAGAATTGTGTTTGCGATTAGTCTGCAAAGCAACAATAACAAATCGAGGTTTTTCGATTTGTGACGAAGTTTTAATCGACCATGTATGTTTGCGAGTTTGTGGTATCAATGGATATTCATACAAATCCCAATTACGATACGTTAGTGTGATAGCTCGATCTTTTTCTAAGTGTTTCAATAAATTTAGCCTTTCGCGATCGGCCACTTTAACATGTGGAACTCGCCAAACAATTTTGTTGATGATAATGTCGTCCACCACCTCTCCAGGCTTTAATTTTAAAGCGTTAAGATTTGTGTTACATCTTAATAATATCAACTCATGTTTACAGTTAATTATGATTTTATCGTAATCTTCAGCGAAGCCCAATATTTTATTTAACGGAATTGATGTTGAAAATGATCCATCTTTAAGATTATTTGTTCCATTGACAGACCATCCCCATACTTTAGCAGATTTAGACTCATTTTCATTTAACGATAAATAAGATTTAATGGTCGTTGTAATACCGGCATTTTTCACTTTGTCTATTTCAACTCCGTTTAATTCATAGCGGATATCTTGAAATAAAAACAACGCAGGATTATTCACAAAGTTGACACTTGACACTTTTGCTTTAGTTGTTGTGTTATACACATTTACTTTGCCCTCAATATATAAAGTGCTGAGTGAAGGCAACACGTACAAGTCTTGTTGGTTGATAGGTATTCGTATTTCATCATTCTTGTTAAAACTTGTTACGTATGGTTTATACGAATGATATTCAAAACTTTCTATACTGTTATCGTGGACTGCCGCTTGAGAAATATTTAAAATATTCATTTTAACAAGCCGATTAGCTTAAGGAATTCTTTGTTGTTTTTTGTCAGCTTCTTTTTCATATGGAGGGGTGCTTCTTTTCGAAGGGTTCCTTTAGAACTGAATTGGAGGCATGGTGTAAAGCTATTTTTATTAAAGTTTATCATTTTTTTCTGAAATGTAAATACAACTGCACTTCTTCACCACGCAAATTGATCTGTCTATTGTCTGCATCTAACAACCTTATATTGATTGCACTAATTGCATTTTGGTTAACCGGAAAATAAATTAGGTTCTTAGGTACTTCAATAATTCGATAACCAGGCGGCACATTTGGAACAAATTCATAAATTATATGACTTGCTTTCCCGTTCACGAATGATCCACTGACTACATCGCATTCTATGCGTATTATGGTAGTTGATAAAATATTAACAGGATACTGAGATTCTCTATTTATGTTAGCCTTTATTGTTTCCATACCAAAACCCAAAATTTTACCCATCGAATCATTTTTGTCAAAGTAAACGTCTTCGGAACAGAAAATATTAGTTTTCAGTGTATTATTATTACAAGTCAATTTTAATTCAGTATTTTTAACATTGTTTTTTAAAAAATCACAAATATCTTGAAGTTCATATGCTCCTTCAGGAATTTCTACGACTTCATTTTTACCGTAATAAAATTTATTATTTCTTTCGTCTATATTAGGGATCGAATTAAATGTAGAAAAATACAAGAGTCCGCACTCATACTCTCCACGTAATTCTAAAGTGGGTGAATAGTTTGTTATTAAGGAAGCTCCTTTCCCAGTTATGGATACAGTGAAAGACATTTTTATAATGATGAATTTTTTTATTTCGTTCTCTTTATAAATTAGTTTTCCAATAATCTCTTAAAAACTTCAAACAGAGGTGACCACAGTTCATAGAATCATAAGTTTGATATTGCACATAATTATAGCTTATTGGCGTCTCTTTTAAATACTTGATTAGTTCTAAGGGTGGTTTTAAGTTGACAAAACTATTGTAGTATTCAGAGTAATCATTTTGTTTAACGTAGGCTACCCAATGAGTTCCAGGATTTTTAGAACTATCCAAATTTAGTATAGCACATTCTATTTTTCTAGGTTTCGAAGGTAATGCATCTCTCATAAAAACACCACGGAAAAATGGAATATCGGACGCATGCTCTATTATATCTACATTGGTAAGAGCTCGTCTAGGTAGCCGTCTAATTAGTTTTTTGGAGGATTTAAATATAAGCCTGCTCCTTTTTTATGAGGCTTAAGATACAATCCTTTGCCAAGAGCAACTGCCTCCATCATTTTGTTATGCCGTTGAGATTCTTGATAATTTTTTTGAGCCATCTTGGAATCATTTACAGCTTTTGCGATACCTGCTGCACCTCCAGCTAAGGAGCCTAAAGCTGACAGTCCGGCAAATATTGGTATTAGAGGTAATACTCCACCACATTTAGGAATAGGAATACACCGCGGGAAACGCACTCCTTTTTTATTAGAAAATAGTTTTTTTGCTGCTGCATATGCATATTTTATAGCTGAGCTATTGTCCTTGGATTTGATTTTTCTTAAATGTGATTTAATTTTATTTACTACTGACATAAATGAACGTACACCAGCTCCCGCTTTTAGTTTTGCTTTCATTGCATTTTTCACTATCCATGAGGCAACTTTTTCATTTTTGCCAGAATCTTTTGATTTCAATCTTTTTTTAGCCATATTTAAGAGTTCTAGATCAGCTTTATGTCGGACGTCCAAATCACTATTATTATAAGTAATATCGTGATACATACAAGCTTCGTCAAGTTGGTTTATACCCCGATCACCTCTCAGTAACCGTTTCTGCAGTTTTGTACCAGGGCCACAAAATTGATAACCAGGTAAATGTAACTCAAACGGCAAATTATTAATTACGCTGTTAATAATACCACTGCCTTTGCTCATTGATACTCGTAGAGTGATTGTATTATGTTAAAGTATTAGATTTATATTAAGAAATCAACGAAGTTTTGTCAACCCAACTATTCTCTTTATCACTAAGCCCTAACCATTTTACATATAATTTATTTCCCTTTCTTTTTAAAATTTTCTCGATGAGATAAATATCAGGAAACTTAGTTTTCTGTATTTCATACTCATAAAAAGATCCCAATATTCTTTGTTTATGTTTATCTTCTAAGTGATAGGTTGGTGGATTCGTTTGATTAACCTTTACAACTTTAAATATTTCGGTTGACCAATTAGGCGTGTAACCTTTGTAAAATTCACCTTTGTATTTACTAATGCGAACATAATCTCCAACATGGTACTTGTGTTTCCGGTCTTTATTACAATAATATGTTTCAAAAATATTATTCCTAACAACCATCTGGTTTGATTGATTAACATCAATAGGCCTAAATTTTGTTATTCTATGAATAGTACTATTATAACTTTTTACTACGTCTTTTAAGTTTTTTTGTACCCATTGAAATTTACCACATATGCTAAACAATTTGTACAGATGACATTTTATTGTCCTTATTACTCGTTCTACAATGGATGCTTTTTTTATAGAGTAGGTAGAATAATGTTTTATATTGAACTCTTTTAATAATTGTCTAAAATTATTATTATAAAACTCACTCCCTAAATCAGTTTGCAAATGCTTAGGTTTTCGCATTGAACTCCATAATATATTTTGCATTGCATTTGTAACAGATTTTTTGTCTTTTGACTTCAAGGGATTGACCCAAACATATTTTGATAAAGTGTCAATTACAACTAAAACATATTTATAACCTTTATTAATACGATGATATTTCTGAAGATCCATAAGATCAGCTTGCCACAAATCATCTAAACCTTTAATAACTGTACTTCGACGAGGGAAATTCTTTCTTGCTGCTCGGTGCAGTTCATTGACTATATCCTTTTTACTCATTTTTATTTGATTTTACTTGAATCATACTATCTATTTCCGCTTTTGAATAGAACATAGAAATGAGACGATTTGTAGTTGTTGTTTCAAGGTTCCTTAGGTAGAGTTGGACGCGTGTATTTACGTTCTTTATTTCACTTCTGAGCTCTTGAACAGCTTTATCCATGTATGCTTTATTTACCGCTTCGTCATCTTTGTCTGGCGCAGACAGACCTTTTAGTTTTGATGATCTCAAATCAAAGTCTCCGGACTCATTTTTTATTAGTGAATCGTCCAAAGTATTAATATATTCTGATAATCGTAATCTTTTATGAACGTGATGACCAAATTTATCTATATTCATGTTAATGTTAATGCGTTGCTTACTTTAAGCGTACTGGTTTTTATTTTTCGTTGAATGTTCTTTATATTTTGTTAATGATACCAGCTTCGTGCAATTCTTCAATTATGGCAATAATTTCATTCTCTAAGCCTGTGTTACCTGCATCGCGTGATGCAATTAATAATTTTAAGCGCTCTACCAATTCATTAGGATCGTCCCAATAGATGTAATCAGTATCTTTCTTCACTGTTTTATTAAGTTTGATACCTTTGCCTTGTTTGATCTTCTTTTCACTATCTATATTTTTTCTAGAAAATTGAAATAATGGTTTTATGACACTCATATATTTAAATCCTTTGTTGCATTTAATTGGTTTTGTTGGATCACAATCACGTCTGTGAGCGTTAGTATCTAATAATAGTGATTTATAATTATTTAAATCAACATCGGTGATTACATCTAAGTTTGGTTTCTTTTTAAACAATAGTTCTTTTAATCCAATTGTTTTTTTAAAAACACGATTTCCTATTTTGAGGGTATGTCCATCATCATAAACCATGGTTTTGCCGAGCCAAAGTTTTCCGCGTTCTTTTCTTATTCCAAAAGGTATGTCATCAATCATGGCTTCAGATGAAACCGACCATGACAAAGATTGAGGAGATGGTAAGGATTGAAATGAACTGTCGCTAATGTTGTGCTCACCAGAAGTTTGTTTCACGAGAGTTTGGTTTTGACTATCGTAATCAGCATCATCTGGTTCACTTACAGCTTCATTGAAATCCTCACTAGAGGAACACGAAGTATTGGTTTTATTTACCTTAATTTTTTTAAAAACATTCGTATAGTCGGGTTCTTCTTCATTTTTTTCATCATTTTTTTGTGCTAACAATTTTAAGGGGTCGACTATCGGCTTAAATATTGTATCTAAAGTTGAATTTTTCATATTTTCAGCTTCTTTTATCATTTCAACCTTTCTTTTTATAGCTGCAGCAGATTTTACAATTTGTTCTTTGAGATCCGTTTCCATTTTAGTTACTATTCTAATCGGAGTCACCAATGGAAATGGTTTATTATTAACATAACAAGCATTTAAGTATCGATCCACTATTCGTCTACCACTATAAATGTATCAAATGCTTTTCTGTAACATCCATTATTTCGTTCACAGTCTTTGTTTATAACTAAATAACTATATGGTTTATTCCATATAGTTGAACACATCTCTCGAAATTTAGACCATGACATATCAGGCCCCACATGCTCATCATAGACGTGTTTCAAATTTATGTCATCTTGCTTAAATAAAATAATTAGATTTGAATTGTCCCTTACTAGTTGTTTGGGTATTTTAGTATATGTCTGATTAATATAAAAGCAATCAACATTCTTATGACGTCCCATGGCAAAATAATCTCGGATATTGTTTTGATTTTCACATGCTACATCATCAAATATAATAATTGAATTCGGCAAAGCTTCATGTGGACTTAAAATCTCACTATTATGGTTATATTTATTAAATTGTGTATCTGTAACTAAGTCAAGTACCTTCTCTAAATACACATATTTAGGTTGATATAACGACTTTGAATAAACATAAAGATTACGAAATCGTAAACCATCTTTGTGTAACAATAAACTAATAACTAAGTTGGTCTTTCCACAATTCGACGGTCCACATACAATACACCGTATAGAATTAGGTAATAAATTTCCATGTCGCCTTGGTTCATTTGATGATGCGGGACATACACAGTCTAACTTTAGTGACTGTTTTTGTTTAACAAATTTCATAATAGTGTTTTAAAAACTACAACTTGACTGCATTGTTTCGAAGGTTACAACAAAATGATCTTATATTTCATCGTAAAACATTTAAATAAGCTTCGCGATATAAATTCATTTGTGGTGTAGGTCTTGTCTAGGGGTCTGGATTAATTCAATATCGACTGACTTTCATAAAAATAAATTGGGAAGTTTGGCTCACATCGTTTCATCCGACGGCGCACGAAGTGCGACGAAGCGAGCTTGAGAGCGGTGAGGATGAAATGATGTGAGCCAGACTTCCCAATTTATTTACTACTGTTCTCGCCTGGTAACTACATAAGTATTGAATTAACATTTTTGCTACACGTCAAATGTGTCATTATTTAGCCTGTTCACAGAAGGATGATCTTTAAATACAAAGCCAATAAATAGGTGCCACCTATTTATGACCCATATCATCCAACAAACTTTCTATTCGCCATGCTTCTCATATCCTATTTTAACATTAGCTTCCAATTTACAATTTTAACATCATTAGAAGTCATCAACTTCCAATCAAGCCAATAAATAGGCGTCACCTATTTATGACTTTTATCGTCTAACCTAACCTTTTCGTCCGTCATCCTTCTCATATTCTGTTTTAACATCATTAGCTTCCAATTAACAATTTTAACATCATTAGAAGTCAACAATTTCCAATCAAGCCAATAAATAGGCGTCACCTATTTATGACTTATCGTCTAACCACAACATCATTACTTCACTTACCTACTTTTTATTTTACTTGCTTAATCATTAATTTCTTCATCATAAAGCCAAATTTAATGGAAATAACAAGTCTGTACAAATATGATATTGTAAAAAATAATAATTTTAAAACCGCGCTTATTTAATACTAGCGAGGCAGTGGCTAGTATCTCATTTTTACTTTCTTGTATACGTAGTATGGATAGAGGAAGTCTTGCAAACGCCAAAAAAATCGACCTCGAGACCCCGACCGATTCACACGTTCTGCACCTCCCCGAGTCTAAAAACACCGATCCCGGAACCATGTCCGCGCGTGCGTCCGCGTGCCCGTGCGTCTGCGCGACAGCACGACAAGCCGAGCACGCCTCAACCCACCGCAACCAAACTCGACACGTACGCATGACACATAAATACAAGGTCTCCATCAACCCCCGAGCAATCGACCACGAAAGCCAACAATCAAGCGCGCGGTCGGCACTCGGATGGGTGATCAAAACCCAACATGCATGCACGACACCAAAACACAATAAGCCCTCCATCAAGCCCCGAGTCGTCTCCGGCACACGAGAAAGTCAAGGGGAGACCACTTCCGATTTTTACAGTTTAAATTATTATAGGTAGTAAAATCTTTTTAGTGTTTTTTATTATATTATGCTACTTTTTAGATTATAATCTACTAACTGATCAATTTATTAATTGTCTTTGGACTTCAGCAAAACATATTCAAATACCAATTTCACAATCAACAATCAGGACACAACCGGGAATTGAACACAGGACCCAGGCTTTACCATAGCTTATAAGCGTTATATTTTTCTTTTTGCAATAGATAACAATTATACATGACATTAATTAAAAGGTCCAATTAAATACCATCAAAATGTAAACAAAATTGTGAAAAACGTCACTATGATAAATAGTAACGAAAAATCTATTCGATACTAAATATCATATTTTAACTTTGTATATAAATTATTTCCAACTTCATTATTAGATAACTGTTGTTAAATATTGTGTTATTCCTGTAGCCTACTTTTTTATTGGTCTGAGGTAGCCTGATACAAATTAATCATGATGAAAAATTACAAACTTCTCTTTCTAGGTAGGTAGGTACACTAAAAAATTAGTTGGTAAGTATGTAATTTTGTTGGACACTTCATATTACCCTGACAAAAAAAAATATTTTCAAGCTGTTACAGATTTGACTTCTGCAACTAAGAAAATCCATTGAATTTGTATCTATATTTAATCATTACTATTGATATTTGCGAATAGTACTTACAGTCTCGTCGCCAAAATGTACCTACTATTCTTGATGTATATAATATTAAACTATTATTATCGGCTCCTTCGTGCACCGCGTTCGTCAGGTCCGCCCAATTATATATATCCTCTTCACAAACGTCACTTCTCTATTCCACCACAGTGCGCAAAGGAGACGACAGCCATACATCCGACGTACACTCAGGGTTGCCAGGTCTTTTCCAAAAAAATACCGAACAGTGAGCAAAAAAAAAAAAAAAAGGTCCTCACTTGCCGTATTGCCTCGCGCCTATCCTAGGGTGTATGAAAATAGCTTCAGTTTGTCGAATCTCCGGATTTTATTACTAGGGGGGGGGGGGGTGCTTTTGCCCAGTGAGCGGTGAAAATGGCTAGATGAGCCCTGATAACGAGGCCACGATTCGTTTATCAAGGAGAAAAATTAATAAATTAATCAGAAAAAAATACCGAACATCCCATACTTCATACCGAACACAGTGCTAAAATACCGAACGGTTCGGTAAAATACCGAACACCTGGCAACCCTGCGTACACTACAGCCCACCAGATCTACCATCAATATATTTCGTTCGATAAAGTCTTAGAAGCTTATACCTACTTATCACGGCAGACGTTTATAAACGTATTTTCCTATGTTGTAGGTACCTACTAAGTATAAATACTGAGTAGGTACCTACAACATAGGAAAATCAGCAGATAAAAAAGTCTGAACTATTACCGGAGTAGAATGATGTACCTACGTAAGTACCTATAGCTATTATGCATTCCGGCGTACCTATGTTTATTTCATTTACTTGTATTGTATCTAGTTATTGTTGGTTTTTAAAAATCTGGGCATAATTTACACGTTAAAAACTGTACTTAATTGACATTATCTTGATATAAATCTATTGACCTGGTAATACCTGCCTGTAATACCTAATGTTTTGTTACATTACGAAAATGTAAGCTGTGGAGTTTCTTTCGGCGTTTTGCAACAGACCTAATGATCGCGAGACAATTTTTTATTGTTTTTATTTCAACACAACTGTCAAAATGAATATATAGGTATATATTATTTTGATTTCGATATCGACATCAAAAATGTTATCAACAATAGAGGTATGGTAGTCCAAAGACTATAATAACCACTCCGTGGTGTAGTCCAACTAAGGGATCTATGCAAGTTTCATCAAAATCGGTCGCATGCACAGAAAATACTTTGTTATTATTTCTGTGGTTACACCTCAGACCAATAAAAAAGTCTGAGGGTTACACGTGTCGTAAGCTTAACAGCGTAATTCTAAAACATGTCTCATTAAGCATGTTACTTCTACCACAAACGAAATAAAAAAAATAAACCGACTTCAAAACTTAACTATGTCTTAATTAAACAATCTAAAAGTCAATATGCCAACTATTTTTATTTTAGTTGCGTTATGATATGACCTAGGGGTGCTAATCACGTTTCCCTTTGCTCAATAATACATTTACTTTTTTACTCAGACTAATAAAAAAGGTTTTACACAAAAAACTTATTACGGGTAAAGAAGTAACGCGCATTCTGGAACAAGTTTTCTGGGATCGGTGCGTCGACTGCCCTTCCCATGCTATCCCTAATCTTTTGAGCTATTATCCATAACTTTCAGCTGTTCCGGCCACGCGTTGCTGTGGCAATTTCATACCACTGTCCTTAAACAATCAATAACTTCTCTCAAGTTGAAACAAAACACACATTTAAAAAAAAAACCGGCCAAGTGCGAGTCGGACTCGCACACCGAGGGTTCCTCGGTATAAACTGCTGTATCTTTTGATCGCGTTAACTTAGAAGTTTGATTTTTTCACTGCTTAAAGGGACAATAGACCTAGGTATTTGGTATAAATTTCAATTTGATACCTTTATTCGTTCGTGAGAAATAAGGTAGTAAGTTTCATTTTATTAAAATATTTTTATTATATTATACAACTAAAAAAATGTGATTTTCGCAATTTTTCCTATATTTGCATTATATGACAATGCTTCATGCCAAATTTCAAGATTCTGAGTTTACGGGAAGTATCCTGTAGGTTTTGATTCCTTTGCGAGTGTCGGAAATTTGTTGAAAATATCGACATAATCGGCTGTATCTTTTGATTGGCTTGGCTTAGAAGTTTGATATTTTCACAGCTTAAAGGGACAATAGACCTGACTATTTCATGTGAATTTCAGCTTGATACGTCCACACGTTCTTGAGATAAAGGGTCTTGACAGACAGACAGACGGACAACAAAGTGATCCTATAAGGGTACCGTTTTTTCCTTTTGAGGTACGGAACCCTAAAAATGGATTGTTAGTTTCGGAGTTCATCCCGGGAAAACATCGTGACACGGGAATTACTTACCTACCTATATAAGTAGGTAGATACTTCTAATTAATAGTTTTGATTTTGATCATTTACTTTTGCTGTTGACTGTACCCAATGATTCTTTTTATATTATATTATTTCTTTACTTACCTACCCATATTTTAATTTTATTTGCTGAGGTTTAAAATTGATTTAAACTTTAACAGGAAAACAGGCTCCCAGTGTATTTAATTTATCAACAAACAACAACATAGGTACCTAATGCAATAGGTAGGTACCAAAATATTTAATTTTAGGTATCTCATTGCGGTTACTACCACAGATAATATAATACTGTTACTACTGACTAAATAATATTACCTACCTACGTTGATTAGGTAATGAACTTGAAGGATTTTGTGGAGGTTTAACTTTGAAGAAATAAAATTGACGAGATAAACAAATGACTTGAATTTATTTCACTTACACCACAGACAAGTGACAGACTTTACCACAGACTAGTACAAGTATTAAAAAACAAAATGGTTGCGTTCATAAACTAACAGAACTAATGAGCTAATGAGCTCGGTAAAACAGCCAGCATCGTGAACGTTAATTTAAACTTAAAAAATAAATAAAGAGTCTTAAAACGTCGATACACCTACCTACCACTCACTACCACCAACCAATCTTATTCGTTCGTTTTATTGAGAAAAAGAAAGAATCAATGAATGAATAAGCTTTATTGTACACCAAAATTAAAGTACTTAGGTACTACAGACATACCTAGTTCAATGAACAAATTGTACAATGGGCGGCCTTATCACTAAAAAGCGATTTCGTCCAGACAACCTTTAGTAAGGTTCATTCCATAGATTCACTGTGCAGGTCACATGAGTAGGTAGGTTCTTACCTAAATGTGGTGCGGGTACCGGGTTCATAGGGTTGCAGAGGGGAACCAGGAGTAGCGCCCGGGACTTCTGGTCGTGACCCAATTGTAGGTACCTACCTATAGGTATACTATAGGTAGTAATATATAAATACCTATACTATACGAAGCCACGAGCAAAAACTAGTGCATTTTAAGGTTAATAATAATAATGATTTATTTCAGACAACAAAGGGTCCAGATAAATGTTAGTAAATGCACTAGCTTCTGCACGTGACTTCGTCTGCGCAAGATTAGTACCTATAGGTCTATAAATTATAGCCTACTAGCTTCTGTCCGCAACTTCATCTGCGCAGTATCTGTATAAATTATACCCTATATGTTATTCTGATGTATGAGATATGTTATTGTAAAGTTTCATTAAAATCCATTCAGTAGTTTTTGCGTGAAAGAGTAACAAACACACATAGTAGTACATATATAAAAACAGCCATACATTTCATACAAACTTTCGCGTTTATAATATAAGTAGGATTAACGCTCACACTGGCTGATCTCTTTACTTGTTATATAGTACAATAGACGGAATGGATAGATTTGGATGACTCCTATCACAGATATATCAATCTAAGGAGATCGGTCGAATCGCCGAGTTCATAGAAAGACAGAGTGTCGCAATCAGCGGCCGTACTCACATATACAACATGTAAATTAATTAACCAACACCCTGAATACAGGTGGTTTGGGATCGGCTTCTGAGTTGATTTCAATAATTTAAAAAAAAACGATTTTTTTTTGAAAAAAAAAATAACAAAAGTACCCAGAAAATGTTGTACAATATTTTCTGGATACGTTTTGTTTTTTTTTTTTAAAATCGTTTTTTTAAAAAAGATATTTAAATCAACTCAGAAGCCGATCCCAAACCACCTGTATACAGGGTGTTGGTTATTTAATTTACATGTTGTATACACTATTCATTGCGCGCGCCTCCGAAAGGAGATCGGTCAAATCGCTGAGTTACGTATTCACTTGACTTTATCGGAAGGCGAAGTGGCGGAAATACACTTGTCGCAAGTTAAACGCCGGTTTTTCTCCTTGTATTATTAAATCTGTGACTCCTATTATTCAAAACCACTGGTGGACTACATCCGAATATCGACTCTCCCGCGCTAGACATTACCTATAGGTACCTACTTGTAATTTAGACGTCCGTGCAGCACTGTCTGTTGGCGCGTAAATGCCTTCGGGAGGCATCGGCAGCGCTCGGCGGTCTTCGGAGGCTGCGGGCGCGCAGGCGACATCGCCGGCTGGCCGGCACCGGCCACACACACACACTACTCAGCGCGACCTCTTCTCGGATACCGGCCGTGTCTTGCTCGCGTTCATAATAATTATATTACTTTCGAACCAATAAGTCACCTATAGAAATACAGCCTCTTTTATTTATCGTCCCGTAGTTAGGACCCTAACACTGTCTACAAGCGGGCTTTCCTGGCACCTACGTCGCTGAAGACATCGCAGGTGCATCTGCGATATCCTCTACACTAGCGGTGTGCTCCGTAAGTGAAGGGTAGGTATCCATCCCGTCGCTCACGGCCTCCTCTACGGCACGGCAGGTTGAGTTTCTCGTACAGCGACACCGGTCAGCAGAGAGCTCCATCACACAAACATGTTACTTCGAAGGACAAACTAGTTAAAGATGGGTTTTACAGATTTTTACTTTCTCGTATACTTACGTAGTTTAATAGAGGAAGTCTTGTAATCGTCAAAAGATTCGACCTCGGGATTTTGACGGATTTACACGTTTTGGACCTCCCTGAGTCCAAAAACACCGTTTTTGGAATTATGTATGTGTGTGTGTCTGTGCGTTAGCACGATAACTCGAGTATGCTATGACTTATTGTAACCAAATTTAACATGCATGTATAACATCAAAATATAAGGTTTCTATCAACTTTTGAGTCGTCGATCACGAAATTTAAGCAACCAAGTGCGTGGTCGGTACTCGAATGGGTGACCAAAATTCAACATGTATGTTACGACGAACTTGTATGTAAGATGTATATATACTTGAGAGCATAAATTTCGCACATCTCCAATATTTTTGAAAGATATGTTTTTTAAAACATAAAAATATTAAATAAACAGTGATAGGACGTTTGTGCACTATAATATACAGGGCGTCCCACGGCCATGCCACACGGAGGGAAAGTATATTAAATATTGAACGTAGGATATTTTACTAAAAGAAGACATCGTTTTATTTTTAATAATAAGTAGAACTGCATTCACAGATTTTTTAAAAATCGCCTACCTCAACCGGGAATCGAACCCGCCAAATGTGATAGAAAAATTACATGTATTTTATAATAGCGTTTGAAAGGGCTACTCATAAGCATTATTTTTTCCTAAATAACCTAGCATGTTAAATGAAACTAAGATCATAAAATTTTTCATTTTATTTAAAAAAAAAAAATTATCAAATGCTCAAAATGTGATCCGTTCTGTTGTATACAAATTCTCACTCTTTTGATAATTTATTACGCCGGTTGTACATACCGTCGTTACTAAAGTTTGACTCGTCTGACCAAATAATGGTGTTCAAAAAATTTTGATCCTCAAGGATGAGTCTCGCGATATGTTGGCAGAAATTAAATCGTCTTTCAGCATCTTCCGGCCGTAATTTTTGCACTAATCGCCCTTCAACATAACTTTTAAACTTGTATTTTTTCATAACGCGATGTATTCTTCTCTTTGAAAGTCCAATTTCTTCTTCACCTTCCCTCACTGAACTCTTCGGGTACGCTTCAAAGTAAATCAGAATGTTGAGTTCATCATCGCTGACGTTTATTATCTGCTGCTGTGGTTGCTGTAAGCGATGATCAAAACGTCCTAAATTTGTTAAATTATCCACCATTCTTTTCAACACATATCGAGATGGTGTGCGTCTTTCGCGGTACCACCGCAAAGCTAATGAAATGTCTTTGTGATTTAAAAAGTATGCTTCTATTAAATCCAAATTATTTTGGTACGCCATGGTAAGTAAATTAACACAAAAATTGCTAATAAACGAAAATGAAACTCACAATAAACAAAAGAACAGACGCTTGAAAATTTACGTGTTCCATTTTCGAATTATTTATTTTTACTAACATCAGCCAGTTGCATGGTAATTGTGAGCTCATGACGAAATGCATACAAGTACCTACTACATTTCATGTATCGCTTTATTATTATCATGTACTTACACCACGGAAATCTCGTATCTCAAGTGGGTAGGTCTTTGAAATGATAATGTTAATTGTTGGAAGCATGGCCAAGTCAGAGGAAATTTCCCTGAACACAATTTTAAATAAAATGAAAAAATTTATGATCTTAGTTTCATTTAATATGCTAGGTTATTTAGGAAAAAATAATGCTTATGAGTAGCCCTTTCAAACGCTATTATAAAATACATGTAATTTTTCTATCACATTTGGCGGGTTCGACTCCCGGTTGAGGTAGGCGATTTTTAAAAAATCTGTGAATGCAGTTCTACTAATTATTAAAAATAAAACGATGTCTTCTTTTAGTAAAATATTCTACGTTCAATCCTTATCCTTACTAATATTATAAATGCGAAAGTAACTCTGTCTGTCTGTCTGTCTGTCTGTCTGTCTGTCTGTCTGTTAAGCTTTCACGTCTAAACCACTGAACTGATTTTGATGAAAATTTGTACAACTATAGATTAGATCTCGGGGAAGGACATAGGCTACTTTTTATCGCGAAAAAAAGGTTGTATGGGTTGAAATACGGGATGAAAGTTTGTATGGAAGTTCGTCATTTTTGAAGATAGAACCATGAAACTTTGAATTTAGGCACTTAATAAGACAGAAAGAAATATTTGTTCTAAAATTTTTGAAATTTAGACCTGTATGGGGGTGAAATATTGGATGAAAGTTTGTATGGGACTTCGTCATTGTTAAAGATAAAACCATGATACTTTGAACTGATTTTGATGAAAATTTGTACAACTATAGATTAGATCTCGGGGAAGGACATTGGCTACTTTTTATCGCGAAAAAAAGGTTGTATGGGTTGAAATACGGTATGAAAGTTTGTATGGAAGTTCGTCATTTTTGAAGATAGAACCATGAAACTTTGAATTTAGGCACTTAATAAGACAGAAAGAAATATTTGTTCTAAAATTTTTGAAATTTAGACCTGTATGGGGGTGAAATAGTGAATGAAAGTTTGTATGGGACTTCGTCATTGTTAAAGATAAAACCATGATACTTTCCACTGATTTTGATGAAAATTTGTACAACTATAGATTAGATCTCGGGGAAGGACATAGGCTACTTTTTATCGCGAAAAAAAGGTTGTATGGGTTGAAATACGGGATGAAAGTTTGTATGGAAGTTCGTCATTTTTGAAGATAGAACCATGAAACTTTGAATTTAGGCACTTAATAAGACAGAAAGAAATATTTGTTCTAAAATTTTTGAAATTTAGACCTGTATGGGGGTGAAATAGTGGATGAAAGTTTGTATGGGACTTCGTCATTGTTAAAGATAAAACCATGATACTTTGAACTGATTTTGATGAAAATTTGTACAACTATAGATTAGATCTCGAGGAAGGACATTGGCTACTTTTTATCGCGAAAAAAAAGGTTGTATGGGTTGAAATACGGGATGAAAGTTTGTATGGAAATTCGTCATTTTTGAAGATAGAACCATGAAACTTTGAATTTAGGCACTTAATAAGACAGAAAGAAATATTTGTTCTAAAATTTTTGAAATTTAGACCTGTATGGGGGTGAAATAGTGGATGAAAGTTTGTATGGGACTTCGTCATTGTTAAAGATAAAACCATGATACTTTGAAATTAGGGACTTAATAAGAAAGAAAGAAATATTTTATCTAGCGTTTTTGAAATATTGACCCACGTGGGGATGAAATAGGGGATGAAAGGTCGTAAGAACCCCCAGTACAAAAATACATCCAAGATGGCGGACGCGACTTTTTAACATATTGTCAATATGGGTATCGTTTTCGTGGTTTTTGGGGGTCCGGATTACGAATAAAACATCTATATCGAGATCCAAGATGGCGGACGTGACGTTTTGAGAAAATGTCAATACGGGTATAATTTTCGTGGTTATCGGGGGTCCCGATTCCGAATACACCATCTATTTTGAGATCCAAGATGGCGGACGTGACTTTTTAACATAATGTCAATATGGGTATCGTTTTCGTGGTTTTTGGGGGTCCGGATTACGAATAAAACATTTTTTTCTAGATCCAAGATGGCGGATGCGACTTTTTGACAAAATGTCAATATGGATATCGTTTTCGTGGTTTTTGGGGGTCCTGATTCCGAATACACTATCCATTTTGAGATCCAAGATGGCGGACGTGACTTTTTAACATAACGTCGATATGGGTATCATTTTCGTGGTTTTCTGGGGTCCCGATTCCGAATACGACATCTATTTCGAGATCCAAGATGGCGGTTGGGACTTCTTAATATAAACTCGATATGGATATCATTTTCGTGGTTTTGGGACGGCCCGATTACTAATACACGATCCATTTTCAGATCCAAGATGGCGGACGCGACTTTTTAACAAAATATCAATATGGGTATCGTTTTCGTGGTTTTTGGAGGGTTCTGACTCCGAATAAAACATCGACTTTGAGATCCAAGATGGCGTGACGTGACTATTTAACTTAATAGGAATATGGGTATAATTTTCGAGGTTTTCGGGGTCCTGATTCTTAATTCATCATCTATGTCGAGATCCAAGATGGCAGATGCGACTTTTTAACATAAAATCGAAATGGGTATCATTTTCATAGTTTTCGGGAGTCGATTCCAAATACATCATCAATTTCTAGATCCAAGATTGCGGACGCTACTTTTTAACTTATTATTAAAAAGGATATCATTTTCGTGGTTTATAGGGTACGGATTATCCATTTTGAGATCCAAGATGGTGGACGCGACTTTTTAACTTAATGACTTTCACGCCCATACCTGAACCGATTTTGATGTTTGGTACAAAAATAGACTAAACGTCGAAATGGAATAAAAGCTTTTTTGTAAAAGAGGGAATGAAGGGCTTGAAATATGAGATGAATTTTTTTATGAGATTCCTCATTACCAAAGATAAAACCATGAAATTTTTAATAGCACGGGATAAGAAATAAGCAAATATTTGTTCGATAGCGTTTTTGAAATATTGACCCACGTGGGGAGAAAGGTTGCATGTAAGTTAGCAAAGGATGGGAAAACATAAAATGATAGATTGTAAAAATGCCATATACAGTATAGGACACGGCAGTTTTTATGTGTATTTTTTGCAAAATAAGTACATATACAAAGAAATAAAATGCTGCCTAAAGTAACTATTCGCAAGAAAGCAAGTGATACGCAATATAGATATTTGATTTGATTTAACTATTCCACGCGGACGAAGTCGCGGGCAAAAGCTAGTATTTAATATACTTTCCCTCCGTGTGGCATGGCCGTGGGACGCCCTGTATGTTGATTAGGTACCTACTAACTCTTTTATTTGTTTTATTTTTGTAACAAACACTTAAATTATGTTCTGTGTGTACCTAATATTATTTCCTGAAATTAAGTTTTTTTTTTATTGTACCCCAATTCTCCTTAGATATGCTCATATGCTAATGATCGTCTCTGTGTGCAATACTTTGTTTTTTTCTCTTTCTTTTTTTAACTGTTTGCTTGTTTGTTTTGGTAGGTACCCAAAGGACGTTTGACCTATCGTTATTTAATTTTGTGCATACGATATACCTGTACAAACAGTGGTCACTTGATGATAAAATCTCAAAGCCTTCAAGTTTGCAGCTGCTGGTGACAATCTGTCGGTACTCCTCTTTATTATTACTTATGTGGTACTCCCCTGCCACGATGGTGACATTGATTAGCAGCTTTGTTATTGATAATCCTATATGTAAGTATTTATATAAAAATCTCGTTATAAGGTGTTTGTGGTCGTACCTACTCCTCCGAAACGGCTCGACCAATTTTTATGATTTTTTTAAGTGTACCTATTTGGTAAGTTATGAGAATAGGTCGTACAGTATATGGGTCGATCAACTTTTAGTTGTCCCTCTAACTCCCTACCTTGTCCCTATAAATAAAATAAAGAAAACTCGAAAATTAAAATCTTGTAACTAATAAAAACTAGCAAGGCTTATACTTAATACTTTAAGTCGCACTTCAGTGCTAAAAAGAAATAATAAATTTATGTTTTTTAATTATATTAAAATGGTTGTCCAATCGACGTCCAAATCTTTTCATAGTAATGAAGGTTGTCCCCCAGCAAAAGTCTTTATGTAAATCGTAAGTTATGAAAAAACTTTATATGGTGATGATCATTAATAATGCATATATAAGCAGTATTATATATCTAGTTTTAGAAAAACGCAGTGAAATATTTTTTGTTTAAATATTTTCAATTATTTTTTTGCTTGTTAAAGTTGTCCCCATAAAATGCGATAAGTTTAAGTCACTTGGACAACCGCTCAGAATTTCGAATTTTATACATAGATGACGCTAGAAGTTATTAGACAATCAAGCTAATGGCCCTTACCGCCAAACCCAACAAACCGACAATTTGTTTTAACGATATTCACGCCATCATTCATCCGAGATCCCGCCGTGAGAGTGGGTGGCTTTTTTGTGTGTCCGCTGAACGACCGCAGCAAAAATGTAAGTAAATTGTTATTTAATTAAAAATTATATTTGTTAAGAATGCTTTTGATCTTGGTTTTAGTTTCCATATTCGCTAATGTGAAATAAGGACAGTCTTTTTAACAAAATAACTCAAAACTCATTAAATGTCTTTGGGACAACCAGTCACTTGGACAACTGAAACGGTTGTCTAAGGGACAGTATTGGTTGTCCAATGGACAGTTAAATATAAAACCAGGCTAATAAAGTTGTTAAGGGTACTATTTTTCTTTCTTTGTTGTTTTTACCAATATAATTGTGTATGAGAAACAATTTTATAGCGTGCAAACGGGACAATTACAGCGGCGTCGTTTTTGGGTACAGGCTGCACATTAGCCTCTCGCCAAGCCTCCGGTTAAGGTATAGGCGCGTAAGTACGGTAGACCACTCCGCTGCATTTTTTAAAGAACAACCCCCAGGATGCCATCAGGACCACTAGCTTTCCAGACGTCGAGTGATTGCAGTTCCGCACGAACTTCACGCTGCCTAATTTTAATGTCAGGCATCGTGGGGCCACAATGAGGTAGTGATGATGGTTGTGCGTTGCAATCATCGACTAGGTAATTAGCCGCAAAGAGTCTTGCCAGAAAATCGGCTTTCTTCTGCGGCTTGTGAGCAAGTGACCCATTGAGCGATCTCAGGGGTGGCAGCATTGGCTGGCAGAAATTACTTTGCACAGCTTTGGCCAGACGCCAGTAACTACGGGAGCCCGTGGGATGCGTCACCAATTCATGGCCAACGCGTGCAACGCGCTGGGCACGAATTGGTGACGCAACCAAAGGTCACGTCAACCCTTACTGATGAGATTTGGATGGGGGATGTAGTATTTCATACCCAATACAATCTCCTCTGGCTGATGTATAGTTCTCACTGAAGCACCGTTGCTTTTAAGGGATAGACGCAAAGTAGTCGCGCATACCATCCCAATCTGCTGACCCATAATGCCAGAGTGTTATCGGATCTGAGACTTAGGTGAATACCAAAGCGATTCTCTAGAGGCTCATTATCACTCAAAGAGCGATGGAACGTAGGCTAGTAGGAGTAACTTTAAAAGACCGCAGGACTAACAAGTGGCTGAGAAAACAGAGAAAAGTTTCAGATATTGTGAAGTGAATAGCCAAACCGAAGTGGCAACGGGCAGGTCATATAGCCCGTAAAACAGATTCGTGGTGCAAGGCTTTAATAAAATGGAGGCCGTGGGGCTTTGAAAGACCAGTTGGCACACCGCAAATGAGATGGAAAGATGACATCAGAAAAGTAGCGGGCCAAAATTGAATACTGACAGTTCAAAATAGAGGAAAGTGGAGGGGGTTGAAGGAGGCCTACACCAAATTGGTTGAGGAAGGCTTTAGATGATGATGATGATGATGAAGTGAAAGTATCCAAAGAATTGATTATAATTCAATACAAAGTTTTTATCTTTCCATTTCTAGATACTGTTGATTATAATGTTTAAATGTTACCTATATATTAAAATTTTGAAAGAGTTTGTTTTTAAGTTTATTACTTTTTTTAGTTTTTTTTTGGGTTATAAAAATTATCACTACACTATAATATATGTGTTTTCAACAAATACGGTCTTTTCCTTATTTAATCATTAGTAATGAGCCTTAAAACCGGACTAAAAATTAGAAGTTGAAGGTGTGTCGTGTCTTTTGGACAACCAAATTGTCTGTTGGACAACTGCATTGTCCCCTATATTTGAAAACTTAAGATCGCTATTTTGTCAAGGAATGATCGAATAATATTATTTTATTCAAATAGTCAACTATTATCACGTAAGTATATTCAAATCCAAGTGTTTTTTTACTGACAGTAACCTAAACTTGCGGTTTTAATTTACTTTTCTCTAAGTTTTAGGACAATGGTTGTCCAAGAGACCCTTTTAATAGAAATATCTGGTGAAATATTACATAAAGTAGTAATTTATAAAAAGCCAAATGTGGTTTTTGATATGTTCACTGATGTGAAGTGAGCTAGTTCAATTTTCATCAATATTTACTCCATCAAAAAAAATCCGAAAGTGGTTGTCCAAGGGACGCATTTTTCTTGCCAGTTTGGACATTTTCGATCAAAACTGTACAAAGAATATGAAAAAGTGCGCTGCTCGATATCGGAATAAAAAATTTAATAAATAATCTACAATCTTACATAAAATTCCGAGTGAAATTTAAATATTAACAAAAATGTACAAAATATCACAAACGGGACACTTAAAAGTTGATCGACCCATATCATACCGCTAAAAAAATTAGATGGCAGAATCACGTTTGCTGGGTCAGTTAGTATAACATCGGAGATTGTTATTTGCTTATACCTATGTACAGTCGACCAAATTGAATCATGACCCACCTTAAGATCATTTTCCTACAGTCACTCAATACAAAGTAGGTTGAAATTCGTTTGAACATACATTTCTTAATTAACTAACCAGTTATCAATTTATTAGACATTGACATTGTCTAATAAATATGGCCTTTTAAAATTTTTTCAACTACTACTTGACATCTGACACATAACGTAATTTTATTTTTAAAAATATAATAGTTATTCGTTTTTCTCAATAGTGAAAAGAGTTTAGATTATGAACGGGATCTTATTCGAAATTCTAATTGAGACTTTAGTGCATTGATAACAAAGATTAAAATTGCATAGATCTCTGACCCGTAATGACACATTATTATTCATATTTAAAACGTACTAAGTGCAACACGCATGATAGCGAAGAAAACCTAACTAAATTTATGATTGTAAAGGAATGATCGGACAAGTGGGTCATGATTCAGTTGGTTCGACTGTACATACACGGAGTAACTGCAATATCCCTGTAGATAAATACATAACATTGAATTTTTCTAATATTGAGTAGGTTAGGTAGATGTAGAGAATAGAATAGAAATAAATTAGAATAGAATAGAAATGAATAGAAATAAAATATAGGTAGGTAGGTATCTATCTAATTGGGGTCCACGTCCGGAAGCCTCCTCGTGGCGGACCCTGGTAACGTGGTGGGGAAACTTTCTCGGCGGGTGTGTGGCTTTTGATGTCAAGTCCCCTTAGCATTCGAAGTCACATGCCATCGTCGAGTTGTTTTTGTTTTCCCACCACGGCTAGTTCCGGACGGCCCTTTTCAGGGCCACGACCGCGCCCGAAGTCCCCCGGGTGCTGTCCGATGGTTGCTCCCGGTGTTCTCGTCAGGAGGACGCGCCAGGTCGAGCAGCCGTCGGTGAGGAGGCGGCCTATAAGGCTGGCGTCGGCCAGCGGTCCACAGGGACTGGCGTTAGTCAGTAGCCCCTGTGGGCTGCTGGCCACCAATTAGGGCACAAAAAGTGCCTAGACGGGCAGCGTTGGGACGGCCTCGGTGTAGTTGCGCTCACGTGCGCAGATCCCGAGCCGTCCCGCTATAGCGCACTGGAGGTCAGGCCGTGGAGGATATTTAGTGGGAACGCCTTTACCTGGAGTCCCACATATCCCCTGCGGCTGGCACCATGGGATTTGGCCTCTCCGTCAACAAAAAAAGGTGTCTATCTACGTAAATAAGCATTTCCATTTTCAACATTTACCCGGAAGTAAATGATTTTGAGTGTTACATCTGACCTGGATGTTGTTTTGTTTGTTTGTTTATTGAAAGATTGTTACTTTTGGGCTTGGTGCCCCTTTTGTGTAGGCGACAGCCGGACAACCTGTCACTATTTGGAGGCACGCATGGCACATACTGCCAGGTTTGACTTTGTGTAAAGAAATAATATTATGTAACGCCTCAATAAGGATTAACCTTATTGGGGCTACGAGCGTGTTCGTATATTCATTTTCATTTGCATTGCATAATCAAATGGGTGGCTTTATGACTGAAAGCGTTCTCTTCCAGGCAACCTTTGGATGGACAGGACCACAGAACAAATAAAGAGGTCCTCTTTTATCTGTTCTGTGGATAGGACCTTTAAACATAAAACAAAGGAATGATAGCGATGTAAATAATAACAATAAAATACAAAAGTTAATTTTTTTCAACAGTAGGTATAATTAGGTAGGTTTTCTTTATACCTAATCACCTTCTTACATTTCTTTATATTCACCATCTTCTAACACATAATTTCTGTTAATTAATAACATACAAATTAACTAATAGGTAGGTGATGATGTTAGGTACACACATAGATTACCTCCTAAGGTAATATATGGGTAGGTACACACTTTTACTTTTAATAAGTAGGTACCTTACTTACTAAGATAATCACACATTAAATTATTTCTCACAGATAACGTTTGCCGTTCTGTTCTTGTTACTAAAAAATGTAATACAAATTTTAACCCAATTAATGACACGCTAAACTAGTTTTACGTACCTCGATCGTTTGTTGATTCAATGCCGTAGTTTTTGTGTCTGTCGGCGCGGCGATAAGCCGATCATCTAGGGTGGCTAGCCAGCTGACTGACTTGGAATTGGAAGTGGGGGGAGAACGACCGATAATCGAGCGAGTAGAGTAGCTCTTGCGCAGCGTCGTGCGGCAGTCCGCGGCGCGGTATCAATCCGCCTGGGTGTCACGCAACGGGCGGGACCTTTGTCAGTTCTTTGTTTACATGGCACGATCCTTTGTGTTTTCAACTCGCGCAATGAAAGTTCCAAGTTCTGTTTCCGAGTGACAGTGCACAGTTAACATGAGCAGCGAGAATTCAGAGTCTCAGGAGACCACTTCGACCTCCTTGGTCGAGGACTGTCTCAACGTCACTTTCGAAGACATAAACTACACAGTGCGACATGGACTTGCTAGAGGTGAGCGAACTTGCTAGGTATTGCTTGTTTATTTTTGTTTACATACAACAACATAAGGCTCTAAATATGTTTAGATCAATACAATTTACCTAGGTAACTATCAAGGCGAGATAAAATAGTCACACCAACGAACGAGCGTTATTCTGTTATTTACCTCATTAATAAAATAGGAAATCAATGTTTAAAAGTTATGCAACCGTTCGTTTGTCACTAACGTATCTAATCAGTGGTTTTATGTTATGTGTTTTAGCTTTGAATACCTAAAGTTGTGAGTGGTAGAGCCTAGTACCTACCTAAATAAGTTGAGGTAGGTACCAACTATATTATAATAATGTGACAATTGTGACAAACAGACATTGTCTGTGGTGATTGGTGATGGTGACATACTACTATAGAAATATAGGTATAATGCACAATATAGAGAACGATAGTGTATGTGTGCTAAATAGCATTTACTTACTTTTAATTTAATAATTAGCACAATCGTTTATCGATAAAATAACTTCAACAAATGAATGATATCAATTCATTTACGCTAAAATGAGTTATCAGTTGTACTCTATTTTCTGAGTTTGCCTTTGTTACGATTAAATTAATATGAACAAACGATGAAATGAAAACCATTCATATACTTACAAGTACCTACCTAGATACTATTGTATAAATTATAATGGAAGTAAGTATGTAGGTACCTATATCTACTAGTCTTATATGTAGGTATTGAAGGGCAGGCAGTAAACCTTCCGTCTTTTTAACCGACTTCAGAAAGAAGGAGGTTCTCAATTTGACTGTATGTTTTTTAATGCGTGTTACCTCATACCTACATAACTCTTTACTGGGTGTACCGATTTTGAAGATTCTTATAACGTTTAGAAGCTGGTGCTTGTCATGTGGTCCCATTTAAATTTGATCGACATCCGTACCCTTAGTATGAGTTTTAATAGTTTTCGAGCTCGATCAAACGTATCGTCTCTTTTCATACATTGCCCACCGTTTCTGATAGTTTACGCTAGAGGCGTAAACTACGCTCGGAATAAATTCTATTCTAGAATCCTTCGCCACGGTAATATTATCTATACAGTATTCTATCTTCATACAAACGGTCGGAAAGCGCGTCATGCTACGCGCCTCGAGTTCGCGGGGCACCCGGTGGGCATCCAGTCGCGAATGCGCCGCAGCGACTACCGAACGGTGTGAATTGTTTTTTAAGCAGTTAGCCGTGCATAAACGTGCGATTTGTATTGTGAATATTTGATTGAATTAAGTAGATACCTACATAATTCAAAATGGCAAAGAGCAATATTTTTTATGTACCTATCTACTAGTACGTAATTTGTTTTTAATATTTAGGTATTTTAATTTTTCCATCGGGCAAAATCTGGAATAATATATAAATAAGTGGATAGGGTGAAAAAAGACACAAACAAGTAACCTACCTACGCTCGCGTTAAAAACAAAACTACATAATACGTAGGTAGGTAGTTTCCTAGGCTAGGCTATCTACTTACTTATGTACCAACATATAACTTAACTACCTACACATATTATTAAATATGATGAAATATCATTATGAAATAATTTACGAGAGTAATAATGGTAGGTATTGTAGTGATCGGATTTTTTTGGTGTATACTGGCAGGTTATTAGGTAATTTGAAAAAGAGACTGATTGTTGACAGGAATTGATAGATGGATAATTATAAAATAGGGATATTTGTGCGGAGTTTAAAAAACAATATTTTGTTTGTTGATAATAATATGTAATTTCTTGAAAATAAAAGTATTTCAGTGACAATATAGTACCTACGTCTCAGTCAAGGCGTAAATATTTTTGTCTCAAATCTATAATTTTTATTATTATTAAATATTACCTAAAAAAATATGTATTTTATTGAACACTTCCTATTTCATTCACAACATATTTATTTTACATATAAGTAAAATAAAATAGTTACAATCATAGAACAAGAAATGTAGAAATTAAATATAAAGTAAATAGTAGGTATATAATGTGTGTATGTTAGTTTTTGTTAACGTTTCTTTTCTTTATGTATGTGTTGTTATAGTTTATTAATAATTAGGTAATATCGTGCTCTGTGAAGGCCAATAAATTTATTTTCTTTCTTTCAAATTAAAATACTGTAGGCGGGCAGCCCTTCCGCGTGTTAATGAAATGAAATGAAATGAAATGAAATGAAATGAAATGAAATGAAAAAGCTCTTTATTTAAATGGACTTTGCTAAGTACTTTTAAATCGTCAAAAGCCCTACCACCATTTCGACGAAATAATTATTTTTCTTAAATAATTATTAGTATGCTGAGACGGAGAAGAAATGGCGAAAGAAACTCCGCAGCTTACAATTTCGTAATGATTTCAAAACATCATTACATGTCCATAGATATATCAAAATGAATGAATAAATTACAATTTTAAATGCGTAAATTTGGGCAGATTTTACTCCCACGCATTTGGATCATTTAAATAATCATTTAACTTGTAATAAGCTTTTTTATATAATTTAGATTTTACAGTTTTTTTAAATTTATTAATAGGCAAGTCTCTAATATTCTTCGGAAGCTTATTGTAAAAACGTATACATTGGCCCATAAAGGAATTACTTATTCTGTGGAGACGAGTTTTATATACAACCAAATCGTGTTTCTTCCTAGTATTTACATTGTGCGTATGACATTTCTCGGAAAAAATCATAATATTTTTCTTTACATATAGTAAGTTTTCCAGTATATATTGTGATGACACAGTCAGAATATTTATCTCCTTGAACTTTTCTCTGAGGGAGTCACGCGGACCCAGTTGATAAATTGCTCTAACAGCCCGTTTTTGCAGCACAAAGATGGTATTAATATCTGCAGCACTCCCCCAGAGAAGAATTCCATATGACATTATGCTGTGAAAATAACTAAAATAAACTATTCTAGCGGTATCTACATCGGTAAGCCGTCTAATAGTTTTAACTGCGTATGCCGCAGAACTTAGTTTACCCGAAAGTTTTACAATATGTGGACCCCATTGTAGTTTGGAGTCTAACATTACTCCTAAGAAAGTTGTTGTTTCCACAGGTTTCAATTCAACTCCATTTATTTGTACATTAGTTTCTACACGTCTCACATTCGGCGTAGTAAACTTAACTAGTTTGGTTTTTTTTTCATTAAGCAACAAGTTATTAACATTAAACCAATAAACTACTTTTGCAAGTGCATTGTTAACTTCGTCATAATTATCTAATTTTCTATTTATTTTGAAAATCAAAGATGTGTCATCCGCAAACAATACAATATCATGATTGTCCCTTATGTAGTAAGGCAAGTCATTTATGTACACTAGAAAAAGAAATGGACCAAGAATTGAGCCCTGCGGAACACCTATTGTGACTAGAGAACCTGGAGATCTTTTACCATTTATATCAACTTTCTGTATTCTATTGCTCAGGTATGAAGTCATAAGGTTGAGAGCCTTGTTCCTAATGCCGTAATGGTGTAATTTCCTGACCAGAGTTTCATGATTAACACAGTCGAAAGCTTTAGATAAATCACAGAAAACACCAAGAGCGTCACGTGATACTTCCCAAGCAGCAAATACCTCCTTTAACAACTCAACTCCCGCATCAATGGTGGAGCGACCCCGAGTGAACCCGAATTGTTTCTGATGAAATATATTATATTTATTGAAATGCTTTAATAGTTGATTGAGCATTAATCTCTCAAAGATCTTACTTAAAGTTGGCAGAATAGAAACAGGCCGAAAATTAGTGGGATCTGAGGTTTCGCCAGATTTAAATAACGGTATTATTTTACTGTGTTTCATCAGGTCAGGAAACACACCAGAACCAATACAACTGTTAAATACGACAACTAAATAAGGAGCTATTATAGTTATAATGGATGAGATTGTTTTGACTGATAGTCCCCAAAGATCCATAGATTTCTTCAGGTCAATAGACTTAAAGTTATTTATAATATCTTTATAATTAACAGCTGTAAATTCGAAGTTACTGTCACGGTTTACGCCCCGCTCGGCCGTAGCCAGTTATTTCAAGGACAGGGCCGAGTCACAATACTGGATAGATAATATTACCGTGCCTTCGCTTCGCTCGTGCTTCAAAGTAGCGCCCTCGCCATAAAAATACTATTTTGCTCCCTTGTTATACAATCTACTATTTTAGTATACAAAACTAAATGATGAACAAAAAGTATAATTATTATTTAGAGAATAACGGGGGTGCTCAATTTAATTGTCGGTCTGTACCGATAGAATAGGTATATAATCATTCAAATTTTTAATTAGTATTTCTATGTGGATTTTGTGTAATGAAAGTGGTGTAAAATTTGGTTTTGATGTTAAGTATTCGTGTTGGCGATTAAGTATGAAGAATCATTCAATTATATGTTTATAATATAACTTAACACTAAAAATTCAAAATTTATTAACCTGTAACTCATAAACGTGGCCATATCAGGGGTCATCCATAAATTACGTCACACGTTAAAGGGGGGGGGGAGGGTATCACCAAATGTGACATTGTGTGACACGGGGCAGGGGGGGGGTCAAAAGCTTTGTGACGTTACATGTTAAAATTTAAAGTACTAAAACGCGAAATTTATATGTGAATAAAAAAATCTAAAAATTTTCGAACTCGATCTATATTTTTAATACTTTAGCACTGTCTTGCAATCAAACAACTCTTGCAATAACAATCAACTTCTAGAGCGGCGTTGTAATGCAAGTTAGACACAAAATTCACGAGAGTTCTGGTAAGGGTTTGAGTAGGTTTAAGAAAAAAAAAGAAAAAATTAAAATAACTTTTCTTTTGATTATTTCTAAATAGGGTCATTACGCCTGTTATCGTCCACTTAGTGGAGTTATCAACTTTGAAAATAAAATTAAAATATTTCTTTATTATAATTTTATAAAATAACTACTGAAATGAATTCCTATATTAGTCTATTTATAATTATTGCGAACGTGTTAGTGGTGACAGTCATGTTGTTTTCAATATTTTAAAATAAGTAATAAAATGCCAATATTACCAGTTTCCGACCGCAAAGTTCAGTTTTCGTCCACCAGTTGTCCTATTTTCGACCGCACCAATGGAGTATGGATTTCATGAATAAAAATATGTTTTAAAATGCAATTGTTAATCAAGGTAGGGCACAACAGACTAGTCGCTAGAATTTGCAGCCCAAGTTCGGGCTGCAAATTCTAGGTAGTACCTACCTCCCCATTACAAAAGACCACAGTCAAAAGAAAATTTTTGTGGTGTTGTATTTCTGTTGGTAAGTAAGGTCGCTAGAGCTCCACGGGGAAGGGATAAGGGTTGCCAGCGCGCGAGTGTCAGATCACTGTTGCAAGCATCTAAGGCTACAGTTGCTGATTACCACCAGGCAGGTCGTATGCTTGTCTGCCAACCATTTACCATAAAAAATAACACCAATCACTATTCAAATAATGAGATCATTACTATTATCCATCATCATCATCATTTCAGCCGAGAGACGCCCACTGTTGGACTTAGGCCTCCCCCAAGGATCTCCAAACCGGTCGGTCTTGCGCTGCCCGCATCCAGCGGCTTCCCGCGACCTTAACTAGATCGTCAGTCCACCTTGTGGGGGGCCTACCTACGCTGCGTTTCTCGGTGCGTGGTCGCCACTCGAGGACCTTTCCGCCCCAACGGCCGTCAGTCCTCCTCGCAATGTGCCCTGCCCACTGCCACTTGAGGTTCGCAATTCTTTGGCCTATGTCGGTGACCTTGGTTCTCCTGCGGATCTCATCATTTCTGATATGATCACGCAGAGAAACTCCGAGCATAGCCCTCTCCATTGCCCTTTGGGAGCCTTCTTCTTATCAGACCCGTTGTAAGACATTGTAAGGCCCATTCATTCAACTGTTTGAATATTATTTGAATAAATAATATTGTAAAATTTTATTACACTATCATAAAAAAATCACTTTAATTTATTCTAAAATAACAAAGTATGTCGAAAACTGGGATTTTTTACTTTATGTCGAATTTTTGACCGCATGCCATTTAAATGTCTTACATTTATACTTTATTAAATCTAATAAGCGGACTGAAATTGGCCGTCGTAAATATTTTTTCATTCTATGGTTTTAATATTATTTCATTTAATAATATTGTAACATTTGGTTGCAGGTATCATAAAATAATCACTTTTAGTTTGTTGTAACAGAGTATGTCGAAAACTTATTGGATATCGGGACGTATTGTACTTTATGCCCGATTTCCGACCATAGGCCATTTCAACGTATTAGGTGTATACTTTATTAAAGCTAATAAGCGGACGAAAATTGGCCATCGCAAATATTTGTACACATAAAGTTCATATTGCTAAATAAAATTTAGTTTACTTACATGCATTTTCGTATATCAGACAGAACCTAATTAACATGGGCGGGCCTGTTATAGACCACCCGGTCGAGATTAGGACTTTCTAATAAAAAGGGCGTACCCTTTCTCGTCCACTTCGTTTTATATATTAATTATTGTAAATTAGAATAATAAACTATTCGTCCACACTATATTTATAGCAAGCTATATGTATAAACAGTAAACAAACCAAGAAACACAATAGAACTATTTTTTATTTACTGCGTAAGTTTCGGCACGTCACTATTTTTTCTGCAATATTTGACACATTTTCACTCTTTCGCCGGGTACCATAAACTGCATAGCTTAATCCTAGTTAATGGCCGCGTTCCAGTGAACTGTGTAGGCATGTACTTACTGTGAAGTTATTCAGGTCGTAATACATAAATATTTTAAGGACCTATGTATAACCGTTTTGCTATTTTTTGGCGTTATATCAAGAAGGGCGGCTAAATGGACGAAAAGGGGAAGCGGTCGGCAAACAGGCGCAATGACCCTACATGATTTGCGCTTTTCTCCGCTAGGGGCGCTGTTCACGTTTCCTATACAAATTGAGCTCTTAACGCAACTAAAGTAGTTGCGTTTATTACACTAAAAAACTTACACTACGGGTACAGTACTTTTCATACTATGGAGCACAGCTTGAAAATATTTTCGAATTTAAGTATTTTATAGTAATGTAAAACCTGTTTAAAAGCCTAATTGATACGAGAGAAGAGCTAACGAAAGTTCATCTTATTTATTAAGGAACCTGTTTACTTAATTTATTCGAATAGGGTAGGTTATTGAGAAAGAAACAGCTACAAGCCTTATCCTTGTCCTGAGACAAAACTTGTTTTAAAATTATTCTTACAGTTCTAGCTTTGTAGTATGAGATTATTCTAGTCTTTAAATTCATTGACAAAATATAATAATATTTTTATTTTACACGAGGGTAACAGAAATAATACATTTAGAAGGGTGAGCAAGAGTACAAAGGTGAGCTTATCTCCAATAGAGACCTCTTCCAGCCACGGAGTACTAAACCAGATTACAGTATATTTTTGAACATACATTTTTTTAGGTTAATTTTAGGGTAATATAGGTACTATATTATCCTAAAAATAACCTAAAAAAATGTATGTTCAAAATCCATATTTAAGGTGTGTTCTAAAGGTGAAATGTATGTTCAAAATCCATATTTAAGGCACGACATACATTTTTTTAGGTTATTTTTAGGGTAATATAGGTACTATATTATCCTAAAAATAACCTAAAAAAATGTATGTTCAAAATCCATATTTAAGGTGTGTTCTAAAGGTAAAATGTATGTTTAAAATCCATATTTAAGGCACGAAATATTACCGTGTTTAAGGTGTGTTCTAAAGGTGATTTAGTTACTCAGTGTACCTAATACAATAGACACGTAGAGGTCTGTACTTTATGTGAAATTGTCAAATAATTAATTAATGTTGTTAGTTAGTGTTTCTTTAAAAAAAAGTACTTGTTTCATTCGCCTTTGTTTAAATTAATTCCCGTCTCATGCGATAAATTTTAATGGCATATAAAATTTTATGACCATATGTTACGTGTAGGTATAAAAATAAACGAATTTGTTTACCCTTTAGAAAGAGTTGGAATATTAAATAATGCTTTTACGTGGTTGTGCACCAATAGGCGATAATTATTATAACGATTCAGCAACAACTCCCATGCAACCAAGTAGTTATCAGCACAGAATTCTATCGAGTCTATTACTAGTGCTGCACTGCCTATCAAAGAGGATTTTAAATAGTGAAACTTTTGAATATTACCTATTTGATCCGAATCATGTACTAGAGAGGAAAATGTATCTCTGAACTGCAACCAATGCTCACTTGTACCGTCAAAGGTGGGTACAGAAATAGTAGGTAATTTAACAGAATTACTTGTACATGTTTTGGAACCTGAAGCAATGCCTTCCTCTTTTAGTAGACATTCAGCTCGAGCCAATGTGCTGTAATAGCAATCCTCAAATTGTTCGCGTTGTATTAATTGTTCTTCAAGATCGATTTCAAGAACTGATTCTTCGATTTTGCTTTGAAGATCGCTAAATTCAGCAAACAGTTTCGAGCCACCCTGGATTCGTAATTTCAAATCCTCTTTTGAGTGAAGAGACAAAACCCTATCACTTTCGGTTTGTAAAGCATTTACGAAATTAGAGAATCTTGTGAACCGTCCCTTAATTATGCCCCGTTTTTTGACTAAATCACGAATGAGCAAATTTGCGCCTTCGTCGTTCGTTACGGTTATTTTCAAAGGCGACTTTGAACGGGATCTACTTGTGTTTTCCGCTTCGTTTGACATCATGGTAGTTCGTGAAAGTTGGAGTATTGAAATTTGGTAATAGAATAGATGATGCTAGCAAACGGCACCGTCTAAACCAAACAGGTACTCTCCGCGTATCAATCACAAATTGCAAGTAATTTACCACAATACTAAACACAAGTTAGCAAGGAGATGACTAGGAAAGGATGGGAGCTAGTGGTCGTACCTTATTACGCTGTATTCTTGGCTTGATCTATAGCTTCGTATCCTCGCGTTCTCTCAGTCATCCACTTCTTTTGATTCCGGATTTTCTTGGTATTTGTAGCAACGCAGATCCAGATTCGGCTAACGAAGGTCCATATGTTACGTGTAGGTATAAAAATAAACGAATTTTATTTTTATGTGCTGTTCGGTTTAATGTTAGAGGTCAAGTACAGTTCAAAAATCAGTATATGCCATTAAAATTTATCGCATCAGACGGGAATTAATTAAACATAATATTATACGTAGGACATGTCAAGCCTCTAGTTACTGTGCTAATAGAGATGCCGCGCGCGCCTCGCGCCGTCCAAAAAACGTCCTACTGGACCCCGACGATTCAATCACGAGCGCAAATGCCTCGCTACCGACTCCAAACAACACTACACACTCAAGCACTAGTGTCACACTTTTTAATCACCGCACTCGTCGAACAAAGGTGCGTCGACCCGGTCTACACACAATGCGCTATACCCGGTACAGATATGTGCCGGGGCGCTTCTCGCCGTGTCCCCCACAACCCGATGCGCCCGAGCCGAGGTCCGAGCCTTTAGAGGCACCCTCGGGCGTGTCGCTCCCTTCCGATCCGGACGACCTAGGGATGCTAGGCGGTCGAGAGACTCCCCATGGGGGAGATGCTCGGTCGCCCAGTAATCCCCTAGGAACGTCCGCCCTACAGGCTTGAGGACCCTCCAAGGTATTCGATTTCTCAAAAAAAAAACCGGTGGAGCAGTAAATGCCATCAGCGGCAAACTGCAGTAGTCTGACAAAAAAAAAAATACGTAGGCCATGACAGATGAGTCAACGCATGAGATAATATACATATGATTGCAATGATATTATGATTGCTTTTTAAAATTCGTCATTTTATTACATGATATTATGAGTTCGTTCAATTGAAATTACTCACCGAATATTAACTATTGATAATTTATTACAAAGATACAAAGCCACGATGACACAGAAGATAACATAGATTAAACCGGCTTGTCAACAAGCTTCGAGCAGAGAGGCAAGTTAATATTTTCATGTGACACGTGAATTGTGAACTTTGCCATGTGTGAACGTAATAAAATTAATAATAACAAGACCAACTAGGTATAGTCCCAGTCACTTAGCGTCACATAATTAACAATAATATTGGTTAATACAAATTAATATTCCTTTGCTTTGCAATCTACATGTTTTAAGAAGTTGTAAATTTATCGGTCCTTTCCTTTGACGTGTAGTAAATTAAATATGAGAATAATCACATACCGTTACCATAATATAATAGAGAAAGAACAGTAGCCCGACTCAGGCGTGTCCTTGCAATTTATACCTAAAGCTAAACTGGGCGCTAGGGTTGGTACCTACAAAATGTAAAATTATTATTACGCACAGGATTTTTACAAGCTTTTATTTAGTTTCACCTGTCCCGATGTTTGTCATCAAATCTTGCAAATTAAATTAGATCCACTTCCCGGTTACCGTTTTAGCTGAAATTTGACATACATCTGTAAATTGCGTGATAATGCAATATTATGATGACATGGTACAGATCAAATGACGGAGCTGGAAGGCGGTCACAGGAACTTCGCAATGAAACGACACAACCTCATCGAATTTGGGCTCGTTTGAATCGTCTTGACGAGTAGATTATCTTTCAATGGTAACCAGGGTCTGATGATGGAGCTAGAAGGTGACCATAGGGACTCTGTAATGACACGATGCAACCCCATCGAGTTTCGGCTCGTTTGATTCGTGTTGACGAGTAATTTGGTGCTAGATGGTAACCGGGGTCTGATGATGGAGCTGGAAGGTGGCCACAGGAACTCAGTAATTAAGCGACACGACCGCGTCGAGTTTGATTCGTCTTTTTTGAATTTGAAGTTCTTGCTATTAACCAGAACACATTAAATAGAAGCTTGTTCTTAAAAAGTTTTTTCTTTTAATTTCTTTTATTATTGTGCTCGGGATCTGCGCACGTGTGCGCAACTACACCAAGAGTTCTAGACAGTCCCATTAGCCCGTCTAGGCACCACATAGGTAGGTACTTATTACCTACATGATGTGATCTGTAGGTAGGTACCAAAGAGAGAAAAAAGATCGCGAGTAAAAAAAGGTGGTAAACACTGTAAAACACTTACTCACCTTTCAGCATCAGCAGGAAGTTTAAAAAATGACAATATTGGTTTTAACAACATTGAATTTAGGCACCCGTAGACACTGCAGTATACACGCGATCCCGCCATTATTCAAATAATCGAATTTAATCGAAACGAAACTCGAAAGGTACACAGCGCGGGGCGCGCGTAAGCGGTGCGGCGTGTAAGTGGAGGACAACAATCTCGGCCGGCGCGCGGCGTGATACAGCGGCCGTGTAAACGACGTTTGTATGTGTGCGTGCGCCGATTCGCCCCTTTACATGGAGTCAAAGTACTGTTCATTCTCTATATTGTGACGTTACGGAGGTATCAAATAATAATACATTCCTGCTCTACCCTTTGCAGCTCTGATAAATGATAAATGATAAATGGCTATATCATATCGTGTTTCGGTGTTCATGCTAGGCAGGCTGGTGACTTTATATATAATACTTACCTACTGATCGGCGGCACACTATTTATAATTGCATTTTCATAAATAATTAAATTGTGACAGACTTAATACTTCTATGGCATATAAATGATATCCTTTTAAGTAAATGTATGACATGTAAATAATCAAAGATGATATCAATAAAATAAATGTTATTGACTAAACATAAAATGAAAAACCGTGTGTCTCCATACTATTAATACATTTTATACGTTCATTCATACTAACTCAACTAAAATCGTGCACAACACAATTGTTTAATAATTAGAATGAAACCTGAAACAAGTAAGTACCTACCTACTAAAAAGTTTAAGAAAATATGTCAATTCGCTGGCTCATGTAGGAAGGTGGGTAGGTACTATGAGAATGAGAGACAGCATAATGAAAATTGGTTATTATTAGATTTACAGAATAGGCATCGATAAGTTTCCGACATAGGTGCTACCTACTACGTCAGTGGCAGAAGTACGAAGGTTAAGGTGACGTAGGTACTTTTGTAATAAGCACAACAAAGAACTCTCGCTTAAGTTTTATCTTTTAGATCAATAGCGTTGAATTGTGAGCAGAAGTCACTCAATAAGTAAATGCACGTACATAAAATATGCAATAAACAAAACATATGTATAGTTCAGGTCAAGGCACCCTAGTCAACTAAGCTGATATCAATATGACTCATTACCTTGTTCTATTGTGCGAGTTATATTTCATTAAAGAGGACTTTAACCTGATTTGTTGTCATGCCTAGCAGATTAGGAAGTATCTTAATTTGTGCGTATTTAATAAATTATAGAAGCAATCGCTCAAAAGAACGATTTATCTTTAATCCTTATACAAAATGGCTATTCAAAGATAAATCAGTAGTAGTACCTACCTATTTAGTCAGATTCTACGTGTAGGGTGTACCTATAATAAACTATAGACAACCTAAGACATAGTAAATACCTACCTGCTACCTGTGTATCCTGACATTGTGAAGATTTCACAAAATAATAATAAAAAACAAAGCGCCCGAGAGTACCTGCAGTGGTCTTATCTTTGAGTAATCCATATGTGGTTAAAATGAATATGTTTGGAAGAGGTTCTTCTAATCTTTCCAGTAGATTATGTACCTAAAAAGGCTGTTATTGTTAGGGAGTTACAAAGTTCAAGCCACTTTTCCACAATTGCCACAATACCAGAAAAGAATTTTTGCTTGTAAACTTAGGTATTTTATCATAAGATACCTACTAGCGCTCCGCTCGCGACTTCTTCGGCATATATAAATACATATAGCCCATGATGTAGCATTCTAAGGTTCTTCCTGTTATTATAGTTACCGCCCTGCGAACGCTATTACGCCGTACATTTTCACGTCACGATAAAATATAACAAGATGGTGAAAGATTTCAAAATTTCGTTCTTTTTCATCTTATTCGTTAAAAACATACAAAGATTCCTCTTTCTAATATTAATCCGATCCTATATCGGTATCGGAAGCCCATACGATATCGGGACCAATTGATATGTATGAAATATCTCCTTCCGCCCTTCGCGTTGCCTGGCCCGACATCGGATACCTAACGGACTGTCAAATTTCATACATTTGTCTAAAACTTAAGCTTCCGATACCGATATCGGATCGGATAATGTGGAACCGCTCTAAGTGCCAAAGCAATCTTCATTACCTAAATTTTCAAAAGGCCTATTCGGATTATGCCATTCGTTACCGCCGTGGGTAGCGAATTAAGTATAATTAGCGCATATTCCGCCGGGATTTTTTATGAAGTTTCGCAGCTATCGCGAAATTCGGGAAACTAGGTTCTCATATTTTGAAATTTTTTGAACAGTGAGAATACCGCATACCGCAGCAAATTTTCACATTACAGCAGTATTCGCTACCCAGTATTCGATACCGCCCATGGGTAGCGAATACCGCTGTTATCTGAATAGGCCTGAAAGAAAAGGAGGTGTCAAAGGGATCTCCATAGTAAGCTAAATTGCCTAACCAATAACAAGTAATTTTCGTAGGGATATCTAATTAAAAGTAAATAAATACTGCTTATGTTACTCCCTGACAATGCAGGCTTCTTTAGGTGAAAGAATTTTTAAAACAGGTTTAGTGGTTTAGGCGTGAAAGTTTAACAAACAAACAAACAAACTCACTTCCGCATAACAGTAGTTAGGATTCACATTTCACGCGGTCTTGTTAATGTGGATGGAGGACTGGAGGATGGAGGCCACACATGGCCGTTATGTAGCACGATCAGCATCAGGAGTGGATTAAAATTTTAATATTACCTTGTCATTATAATCATAATCAATCATACATAATTAATGGACTGGTAGCAACTATTACCGCATAAGCGCTGACGTTGCATGACATGGTACTAAAGAGTCAATCTACTTCTGAAGCTAACTGTACAACGTCGCCGGAGATTTAAGAGAGAGTGAGAAGGCGAGAAGTCTGTGGGTCCTCTACGCGGGCTGGTTTACGGTGTCACCAACAAACTGTGGCTACCATTCCAACGCGAACTAAGAAATATGGCAACTTTTTTCTTTGTCGAACAATTAAGAAATAGAATTCATTGCCAGCACACGTGTTCCCTCCGTCCTACAATCCTGGGTCATTCAAAAGAGGCGTCAAGAAGCAACTTGCAGGTCAGTAAGGCGAGGGTGGCTAACGCAACAGTTTCTCGCACCAGCTATCTTTGCATTTGGTTTCCACTTCTGCTTATCATCAGGCGGAATGGAGTCATTTGCTTGACATTTTCATAAAAAATGCGGTCGAAAAATGGTCAACGGTGAACGAAAACTAACCTTTCTGGTTGTAGGAAATTAAAGGAGCTAAGCTGCTCATTACATACGAGGCTGCGAGTTACACCACGAGCCGAAGGAGAATGTGTAACTTAGCCGAGTATGTAAAAAAAAGTAATAAAGACTGCTGGCTATTCAGCCAGGTTTCAAAAATATTTAAATAATAGGTATGTGCTATGTTTAATATTAGGGGTTTAAGTATGAAATTGCCGTTTTGTATGGAGAATTTAACGAAAATTTATTTTTCATACAAATATATTTGCGATTTTTTAAGGAACTACAAATCTAAATTTTGTGTAATTTTGTGGATATATTTAGACAACATTAAGCTAAAGGATACTTAGAGAAAAAAATTGAGAGTTGATACCTGTAAAAAATATTCATATTTTTATAACGGAGACGGACACCTCTAAGGATGAGCTGTTTTTGAAGATGTATTTCTAGTGAAAAAAATATAAATAGGAATATAATTTTATACATAAATATAAGTCCTTGTAATGAAGTTTAAAATAAAAAAAGAATAATGGACCTAGCTATAGTATTAAAGGAATTATATACTAATGAATAATGAGGAAAAAATCGGCAATTTCATACTTTAACCCCTATTAGATATTGTGAAATTTCGTAAAAAGTTAATATTCAATTGTATTGATATGTAAATAACAAAACAAGTTTGATTTATTTATCCAAAAATAAGAACTTAATTCCTAGGCATAATTTTATCTTTCTGAAATAAAAAAAGTGTTTATTGCGCTGTGATGGCATCAGGATTGTGTTTTGTTGTGAGTAATGTGTGAGAATCACATTTCAATGCTAAATTAAAGAAGAAAATACTGAAGAAATGGTTGTGTAGGCTAGATCCTTTTTCCTCCCCATAATAGGGGGAATCTTATTAAAAAAAAATATTCATTATCGCACTGAGATCGCACTAGTGCGTAATGGACCCCATTATGACACTGAAAACGGTGTAGTAATAGCGGTTGTATAAGCAAGTGTGTTGGAAAATATTAAAAAGGACATGAATTTCGCCATTAAAAATAGATTAAAATAGGAATTATTGTCATAGTGTTAGTATAAAATTATTAAGACATTTTAATTTTATTTTCAAAGTTGACACCGCCAATAAACGGTCGATATCTGGCGAAATGATCCTATTGGTTGTGCGGGTGAGAAAGTTGCGTGACGTGCACACTGGTGGATTTCCAATTGTAGTAGGGATGAAGTGTGAGTTTATTTCGGGTGCTGCATTGATGGTAATCAGCAGCTGGAATTATCTAAATAATTCTTCTGAATACTCCCAATGATGTATACGGTAGAAGATAAAAAGAGAAGCCACATCTTTACCCATCAATATTATTATCAATTGATATATGAATGTCCTGCTCCATATCATAACTAATATTATAAATTCGAATGCCATATTATAATATCATTGTGCGAAAGTGAGTTTGTGCCTATTCTGATGAAATTTGGTATGAAAATAGTTTGAGAACATGGACATAATCAAGACTATTGTAGCAAGGGCCAGCCATAGTAGTATTTTAGAAAACCTTCATTGTAGTGCCCGTCCTTGGGAAACACTTCCACATTACAAACAGATATGCCTGGGTACAGATAATTATGTGCCTGGGCACTTCTCCCCAATTCCTCCACGTCACGGCCTCGGACTCCGAGCCTAAAGACTCAGGCGTGCACCAGGTGCACCGTCAGGTTTGCCACTCCAATACAAAATCAAAAATAATTTATTCAACGTAGACTTTTAGAAGTAGGTACTTGTTGACGTCTTCAGTACATACATACCTACATATTTCACGCTCCTGATTCCAATAGGGATTGAGCAGAGCTTAAGTAACATTTGGCTAACCACAAAGCCACATCTGGCAGTAAGGGCGATACAATAGGTACCCCAAAATAGTGACAGGTTGCCAGCCCATCGCCTATACAAAAGAATCACCAAACCCATAGAGTAAGAAACAATCCTTCAGTAAACAATCAAACTAAAGCCAAGTAATCGACCACAGACAAATGTTAACAGCAGGCTACGTAAGTACTATTAATTAAGCAGACACGCGTCGAATCGAGCCGAATCGCATTTACAAATATAAATAACAGTACAACCAATAAAAATAAACAACATAAAAAATCAAACTGTTTTTAATTAGTACGTGAACAAACCCAAAAACACAATAGAACTATTGTTTAAGTACTGCGTCACGCCATTATTTTTTTTTATATTATTCGATATGTTTTCATCTTTTTGTTGCGTACTTACAATGACGTTCAAGTATCTTAGCGTACTTACTTAAATCCAACGACTGAGGCGACAAATCGCCCGCAAATTATTTCGTCAGTGGCGGTCGAGTTTTTGAAATTGTAAGGCCCATCATTCGCTCGAACCACGAAGTGCTCTTTGGCTAGGACGGAACTGGCTTCGTTAGCTGACGAGATTGTATCCTGGATTACGAATAAAAATCTATTTCGAGATCCAAGATGGCGGTTGCGACTTTTTCATATAAAATCGATATGGGTATCATTTTCGTGGTTTGTGGGGATCCCGGTTCCCAACACAATATCTATTTTGAGAACCAAGAGGGCGAGCGCTTTTTTTTAATTTAATAGCAATATGGGTATCATTTTCGAGGTTTCAGGGGTCCTGATTCCGAAAACATCTATTTCGAGATCTAAGATGGCGGATGCGACTTTTTGATGAAAAAAAAAACGATATGGGTATCATTTTCATAGTTTTCAGGGATCCCGATTCCGAATACAACATAAATTTTTAGATCCAAGATGGCAGACGCTACTTTTTAACTTTATATCAATATGGGCATCATATTTGTAGTTTTTGGGGGGTCGGGTATCATTTTCATGGTTTACAGGAGTCGGATTATTCATTTTGAGATCCAAGATGGCGGACGCATTTTTTCAACTTGATATCAATATGTGAATCACATTTGTAGTTTTTGGGGGGTTCTGATTCCGAATACAACATCCATTTTGAGATCCATGATGGTGGACGCGACTTTTAACTTAATTGCTTTCACGCCTAACACCCGAACTGATTTTGATTTAATTTGGTAGAAAGATAGACTAAACCTCAAAATAGAATAAAAGTAATACACAGCAGTTTGTATTTGTATTTTTTTGGAAAAATAAGTACCTATAAAAATAAAAATAAAAATGCTACCCAAAGTAACTATTCCACTCCAAGTCGCGGGCAAAAGCTAGTCATTCTTATAGTAATGAATTAATAATTTTCATACCAGCACACTAAGTTTTATTATTTCTTTATAATATTATACTGAAATTATATAAATTTAAAAATAAATAATTGTTAAGTTGTATAGTTTGACTATAGTTGAATTATTTTAATAGGTTCATTAGGTATGGCAGTTGACGTTTAGTGTTGTGTTTTTACAAATCGAAAATCGATAGGTTGATCATGCGATCCAAATACAGACAGATTTCAGACCGAAACAGTTTTAGACAACAAAAGCAATGTCCTTGGCGATGGCGCAGCCGCCCGAATTGCGGAAGATGCTGGGTTCTATTCCCGCCTGGGGCAGGTCGTATTTTCAGTGTATTTTTACTAGTTTTAAAAATATTTACGCGTTTGTAAACGCAAAAAATATTCCATAGTTTTAGTCATTTCATAAATAATTTATCAAAGCCACTTCATTGTTTTGATTTACTTATGTGCTTTGTAAGTGCACCACAAATATGGCTAGGCTAGGTCTGCAGAAATTGACATAGAAAATTATATATCGAAATTTTCGAAAACTAATCTAGGTCTGCAGAAATTGACATAGAAAATTATATATCGAAATTTTCGAAAACTAATGAATAAGGGTGTTTAATAAAGATGTAATGAACAATGGAAAACATCCATACATTGTTTGATGTCAGATAAATGAAAGTGTACTTTAATGAAAAAAATATAAATAAAAACAGCACTATTGTTAGAATCTGGTATCTAAAAGAATGAAAGATTTTTTGCTTGATATGGCCTAGTATCATATTATCTGTGAGGGGCCATCCATAAATTACGTCACACGAATTTTAGGACTTTTTAACCCCTCCCCCAGTCCTTGTCACAGGTTGTCACATTTTTAGAACCCCTCCCCCCTGATGTGACGTCACACATTTTTTAATTTTATGCATGTAGGTACTACGATCAGCCAAACCGAATACATTTATTCCAAGCGATTCCGGGAACACTAGATGTTAGTAATGCCGGGGCGCACCACGTGTCGGAGACGTAAAGAATTACGTTTATAAAAAAGTAGGCTAACAACGCCAGCTATGTAATGCAATTACTTAGGATAGGAATATGTAATGTTACTCCATCGAATTTTCCTCTTTGCCTGCCCGTTCAATTGACGCATGTGTGACTTTAATCCTCTGATAGTAATCTCAGTCTCCATCCATCACTAATATAAACTTAAATAAACAAAACTAATAATTAAATAAATTCAATTATGATGTCTTATTTTAATGAGAAATATACAACATACCTACATTATGTAAAGTAAGAGTAATACATAAATCAATTAACTACATAATTGCTATAAAATTTGTTAATTAGCAACATGCTTAACATAAAAGATAATAATGGTTTAAGATAATGAGTTCTTATTAAATAAATAGGTAGATAACCAAACACAATTAATGTTTCTAATTACCACATCGATCGCTGTGAAACTACTCCAGATACCTAATGATAGTTAACGTTGTGATGCCAAAGTAAACTTGCATGATGATGCTAACTTTTTTTAGGTACATAAAACATGTATCTTAAAATAATTACGTCACAGTTCTAGTTTTACACTAAAAAGTGAAACCTCTGACTAACATGAAATCTAAATTTAGACACGTAATGCAATAAATGTGAATTATTATTATGTAGCTACTTTTACATCGCCGTGTACGTGACGAATATACCGGGACGACGTCCCGTCGAGCGGGACGTTGCGGTGTGACGTCTTCGACGTTTCCTATCACAGATATATCAATCTAAGGAGTTAATATGAAGACCGAGTGTTGCGATCAGCCTCCGTACTACATAACATGCTTCTAGTTGAGCATGCCGTAACATACACTATTCATTGCGCGCGTCATAAGGACTGCGAAGCAATGAAAGTTAAGCCCAGCCGCAAGAGATCGGTCAAATCGCTGAGTTCATAGGAATTATACACTATTGATTGCGCGCGTATTAAGGACTGCGAAGCAATGAAAGTTAAGCACAGCCGCAATATAATACAATTAGTAAGATAGTAACGTATAATTTAAAGCGATTGTGTTTTTATGAATAAAAGTTGGACTATTTGTTTAAATATTGTTTTTTAAATATAAATCTAAGTTTTTCGGTTCTTACGTGTGAAAAGTTATTCCATTACTTGATAAATAACTGATTCACTGCAATGATTGCATGTTACAGTGGAACAGGACGGCATTTTGAAAGAAAATCGGATATTTCTTTCTGACATACGCACGTATTCACTCGATATAAGAATTTTTTATTGGTCCGAGACACTATCGGACGGCAAACTGGCAGCAAGGCAATGTAGCGCGCTGTGCATAGATACACTTGTCACAAGTTAAACGCCGGCTCGGCCTATCTCCTTGTAATAATTAATTATGTGTTTCCTATATTACAACGCTCTCGTCGCGGATGCGACGTCGACCTCCCGTGTCGTTCGCGTTGTGGGCCACAACTGTGGCGTCAGCTTAAAAGTGGCTAAGTACATAATAATAATTTACATTTTTTCCATTACGCGTCTAAGTTTAGATTTAGCGGCATCAGCTTTAGCGTTGTAAAACATGGTTAAACAAATTTAGCTTTTTTAAATGTTTAACATGTTTGCACAAGGTCTTGTGCAAACACAAGACATATTATAATATCAAAAAAAGCAGATGGACATTTTGTGCGGGCCTGTGACCCACCAGCGACCACTAAGGTAACTAGTCGGAGTGTGTTAAAGACCATAATTATGAATACTACCCAATCAGATTTGTCGCATTCTATAAAAGCATGGGAAAGTTATTTTCAAGACAAGAATTAATATAAAATAAAACGAATTTTCGTATATTCCATAGAGGTATATTCTTCTAAACGAATAAAATGCTTACAAAATGTACAAAGATCTTAATAAAGGATGCAAAAATGCTTGCAAGCTGTTCCACCTTTTTTTCTGCAATTTCCCCCGCGTCATTCAAATCCCCCGTTTACAAAAAAATATTGGTTCATGAGTAATACTAACGAAGTAATGCCCAAAAAACCTTAAAATTGTTATCAAGTTACATTATTTTTAAAGAACGTACTTGGTCAATCAGAAGTAAAACATCTTTGGTTTCACGTTTTTATTCAACATTAGCAAGCCGCCCGCGGCTTCGCTAGCGTTAAAGTCGGTTATCGCGCCAAAAAGTATCCATGTCCTCAAATCTCCTTCCCAGGGTGTCAAACTTGTGTCAAAATATAATCGGACCAGTAGTTTCGGAGCCTATTCAATGCAAACAAACAAAATCTTTCCTGTTTATAATATTAGTAGGTAGATATAGAAGATTAGCAATAGCAACCATGATATCGTCTAAGTCAAGGTCTAAGTACATTCAACTATTGCCCTAACCTCCAAAGGGGTAACCGCAAGATAAGAAGATTGTCGCGTTGCGTCTACCGAATTAGATATTCAGCGTAAAAAGTAATTTAGTATCACTCCCACGTGTTATACGTCGTAATCGCTCGGACAATTAGCTATTATTAACTGTAATATTATAAAATTACCAGTAAGAAGCTCTTCGCTTTATTTTATAACTAGTTTTAAAATAAAGAAGAAATCTAAAGTGAAATAAATACTCGCGATCAGTTCATATGTTGTATTGATAGTCCAATTACCTCCGTAAAATCAGATGAATATTTCATTTCATATCATTTATTTGCAAGTCACAGGTATACAAAAGGTGTTACATAATTTATAGGAACAGTACAAGTGACGCCCTGCTAGGGCACAGCAAACATGATGTGGCAACTATTGCCTCTTTACTTCTAAATTAAAATTAAACGTAATTAAATTTAAGTTATAATATAATATTCAAATTATCACATTATTTAATTATATTGCAAATTATTATTCCATACATTATCTATACCTACCCATAGTAAAACAAAGTCAAACATGATTGTAAATTGAGACCATATCACTTATTTACTATCTATGAAAATATTACATTTATATACACTTATACATTACCTACCTATTTAACACAATATTATTTTTATTTAATACAATCTCATTAATAAATTATATTTATATATTTAATACGATATACATTATTATTTATTTAATACGATATTATTATTTTATCTATTTATTAATTATTATAAATATTGTATGTCTTCATTTAGTCATTAATTGAAATCTAGGGCTGTTCATTGCATTTATCTTCAAAAAATTCTGAGATACTATAGTAGCTTTTTTTAATTAGAAACGTTTTCAAATGGTTTTCAAAAGTTTTAATTTTATCGATACTTTTAATACAATTAGGAATATGGTTATATATCTTGATTAACATAGAGTGTGGGGAGGATGAACATAATTTTAATTTGGTAAAAGGTACTGTAATTAAGGCGCTGCGGAGGATCATACGTAAATAGTACAAACATAAGACAGCTTAAATCATAACCCTTCCTTATGACTTCGTATAATCGGGTTAAAAAGGAGACACACTTCTTAAGTGGGAAACTCACGATCTCTCCAAGCCATCACCACAGAAATAATAATAAAGAGGATTATTATTATTTCTGTGGCCATCACTCTAACTAAAATAAGCCAAAATCGTTCCGTGAGTTTGGAATCTCACGTGGCTTGAATGGAGTGACGAAAAATTTTTGATAATTATCCAAATCCATGAGATGAAGTGATGAATTTGGCCAAACCGCTCGTGTGTTGCCGATTGTCGATCCCACGTCCATTTCGTGATGTGTCAGAAGTTGGTGTGACGCGAATAGAGCGATCGTGTGTTTGCTCAATTTTTGGATGACAACCACATCGCGCAGACTGATGGTAATGGAGTAATCGTGAGTACCCCACTTTATAGTTCCGGATTTGCACTTGACCGATTTTTTTATTAATATTGTCGGCCACGCCAACGTAAGGCGCACTTTTGAGACGACTCACACCCGTAGGTAGCATCCGCCGAAGTAAATGATAGCGACCTTTGCTACTTCCTTTACCGTTATTAATAAGATAACAGCATGACTCGTCACAGAAATATGAGTTAACTAATTAGTTATGAATGACATGTTTGTTTACGATTTTTTTAGGGTTCCGTACCCAAAGGGTAAAACGGGACCCTATTAGACAGTTGGAATTATGCACAGATCTCTCACAGAGATTTCTGTTGCCGCTTTATCAACAGATACTAATAAACAATACAATTTTAAAGGGGGCTCCCATACATGAAACGTGTTTTTTTTTTACATGAAACTTGTTTTTGATCGATAGGTTTAGTTATAGTTTATTTATAAAATATCTAGATTATTAAGTATAATTGTCCGTTATCTAGTATCCATAACATAAGTTCTTGATGATACTTAATTTGGGCTTGTTAATTGGTATGAGCGTGGAGATAAATTATTACATTATTATTTTACTTATATTATCTCAGCAGTCCGCGTGTACTCTCTTTTTAAACGGCTAATATTGCTATACTTAGGTGTATCGTATTACTGTGATTGTGGTGTGTGCTGTATCAGTAGTGTTGTTAATAATATGTCGCATAGAGCCAAAGTTAAGTACCTACTCCGTGTATAGAGTCCCTTATACCTAATGCACGACATAAACTAAGGATAATCCACGTTTTCCTGCTTATTATTATATCACCACATCAACGTCCTTAAACAATATTGAATTTATCTTACTGCCATATAACTAATAAAGCGTAATGCGACAAACATGACTCTGACCTTAATAAACTGGTTTACCCTTGGTTTACCTAAATAAATTATGTTTTTTTTTCTTTTTTTTGTCCCTAACGGGACGGGCAGCCCTGTCTGTATTTATGTCTTCTTTCTTGATGTTTGCATTAAAATATGGGCGTCGCACATTTTAATGTATCTAGGGAGTGCTTGGAAAGAAATGCATGGCAACACACCTCATGACTGTGACTGATGAGAATTGTATAGTAGGATTTCCAACCACTACACAATTCTCAACGCCACATACACAAAACCTTTATTTCAATGATTCCTCATAACTGTTCGTCAACATGGATGCTTAATCAACGAAACGAACCACTTTCACTGCACAAAATCCACTCCGAAGCAATTTTGAATTATCGAAATAAAGAACGACATCCAGATGTCATGGTTTCCCGCCAAACACTCCTTTCTTTTTTGTTTCTTTTGTCCCTAACGGGACGGGCAAAGGATATCAAGTCCATACAGCCCTGGCTGTCTGTATTTATGTCTTCTTTCTTGATGTTTGCATTAAAATATGGGCGTCACACATTTTAATACATCTAGGGAGTGCTTGAAAAGAAATGAATGGCAACAGACCTCATGATTGTGACTGATGAGAATTGTCTAGTGGGATTTTCAACCACTATACAACTCTCAACGCCATGTTCACTTGATATTGGCTAATGCATAATCCCGGGAAGCCATTAAGTAACAATAAGTTAAGATAAGAAGAAGACGTTCGGTTCGGTGAGTGTTTAGCGGGAAACCATGGCATCGGGATTCAGTTTTTTGTTTCGATGATTCGGAATTTTTGTTTCGGAGTATATTGTGTGTAGTGAAAATGGTGTTATTTTGTTGCACAAGCATCCGTGTTGTCGAGCAGTCATTGAAATAAAGTTTTGTGGAATGTAACGTTGAAAATTTTTGACGTGACAACGTCTTATAATTCGATAGAGCCGGCTCGAAAAAACATGACGCATGCGGCGTTACCTAGCTCTGAGGCGTTCCATGTAAGGCCGGCAAAACAAATGAAATTAATTTTTTCTTTTGAAAAATGCTACCATTCCATCAGTATTTTCTTAAGACGTTGTCACGTTCAACTATCGTCAGTAAACCGACTTTACAGACAACCAATTTTTCTTTTTTTATTGGGGAATTTCCACCTCATTAGCCGCTATCATGAGTTCTGTTGCCATACATTTCTCGCCTAGCACTCCCTAGATGCACGTGAGGTACCCGTATTTTAATTATCAAGAAAGAAGATAGAAAGCTAACATGGCTGTATGGGCTTGATCCCTTTGCCGTTCATAGGAAGAATACATACAACTCGCCATACACAGATAAACCTTACAAGTTTCCGTGTACGGCTTATGTATTATGTGTGTTTTATAAAAATGTATTGGAAATAAATAAATAAATAATTAAAAAAAGAACAAGGTAGAGAGTCGCTCTCATCTCAATTCGCCATCTTTTAGGTCATTACTACCAACTACCTTATTGTTTATGACGACTTAACAGTTCTTAGTAGAGTTCGTTACTTAATTCGCAAATCTTTTTAGAATCACTAGGTACTCATTTTAATAATTGCCGCCACCCTATTATTTATTGTACTTTTTCTGTATTCTAGGACGAAAGACTATCCTGAACAACGTGTCGGGCTCTTTCAACGCTGGAGAATTGACCGTCATAATGGGACAGTCTGGAGCAGGGAAGAGCTCTTTAATGGACATTCTAGCCGGTTACACGTAAGTCGAAATAATTACATACATACGAGGGGCGTTCAATAAAAAGTGAGAAGAAGTATGTTGCCAGTAACCTTTATTAAATGTTGTTTTATTTTTAGATGTACATAGTCGCCTTTTAGCATAATAATAATAGACTGAGCACCTAAAATTCCTGTAGGTGCTGTAGCGACCAGCGACTACTGCTTCATCATATTCGAATTTCAGTCGTCTCGTAGACTCCTTCAACCTTAGAAATAGATAAAAATCATTAGGGTAAATATGGAAGATGCTCAATAATTTTTTATTATATGGATGGAAAATAGACATTAAAAGACTCAATACCTACGTATTTTTTTTATTTTGTATTTTTTTAAGTGCAACTTATTCTTATTTAAGGAAGGATTTATGCGGGTTATTGTCATGGGCTCTACAAAACGGCAACGGGGCGGACATATGTGATCTGACCCCGTCCGACTCGAACGCCCTAGAGACCCTAATCGGTGCAGAGACTCCCCCGAGGGAGATGCTCACCGGTCAGGAATCCTCTCTCTGGAGTGATTCGAATTACAGGCTAGAGGACCCACCTAGGTCCTCGCCTTCACCAAAAAAAAAACCCCGCTGACGTAGAGAAGGTCATCAGAGACATCCTGCAAAATTAGTCAAAAAAAACATGTGATCTGGGGCATTATCTTGATGGAAAAAAAACATCTTCTGCTAGTTTGCCTCGCCGTTTCTCGCGAATTTAGTTACGCAATTTTCTATTTGTTCTGCATACAACGAGCCTGTAGCTCCACGAAAAAGAAAAAAAACAATACGTAAATGATTTTATCATTATTATTATCTCTATCGAGATATTCTATCACGATCACCCCTTTACTATCCCAGAAAAGAGAGGTCACCGTTTCATCATCATCTTTGTTATTGTTCTGGCACCACGTGCAACAGTGTGAATGAATGTGTTCAGATATTATTGGTTAGTTGTGTATAGTTATTGAGCCGATGCGGCTCAGATATTATTGATGTAATTAATGTTCAGATATTATTGGTAACTTGTAGTGTATGGAACTTATTGACATTTTAGACTGTTCAGAAGTATTTGGTCACTTTGACTTCTCCAATATATCTGACGGCGACCGTACCTCATTCTCACTTTAAATTGAACGCCCTACGTACCTACACATAAGTCACACCTTTCTCTTTCATATGAAGCAGTTCCTATACATAATTACACTTGAATAATATTTTTAGTCTAAAGGGCTACAATTTCATGAGTCTAGTCCGCATTGACAATATTAGGTTTAAACTTAAAAGATTTCATTGTTGACGCAATAAAAGTTTCTAAAATACACCACTGTAACAAAGATCTACACGTTACGATAAAAATACTTCCTTTTTAGACTTTTCCTCTTACTACAACCGAAGCAGAATAAAATAAATGCACCTTTTTGTTTCTCCCGAGTTCTTGTCGTAAAAACACGTGTTGAGAGACTCCATTTTTAACCTCATTTTTAACCGAACAATTATTTTTGTTACTTTAGTTAGGTACATTTTCACTTGACATTGGCAAAATGCGTACGCTTGATGCGACGCGAGACCATTAATTAAGAATAGAATAGAAAATAAATGCAGATTTGCTATCGCTTATCATCGTAAATGCTTCATGACTTATGAACTGTTCACAAAAAATATTTCGACCTCGACATTATCGCCATCAATTCGTTTAAGATAGCAAAAAGTATTGACCTAATATTTGTTTCTACCGAAGATAATTAAAACTTAATTTTATATACTTACTGTAAACATTAAATTGTACTACATACTATGGTAGGTGATAGCTGGAGACAAGACCTATGATTTTAACAAAACAATAAGTATTATAAGTAAAATTATTACAAAAATTCAAAATAAAACTACTTAATAAAAATGTAATGTAATGTAAGAAGAATCAAATCTACGTTATCTTAAAACCATTTTCAAAAAAGATATAATAATAATTATGTTCCGCCAAATAGTTTTCGAGTTATATGTATTTTTTCAAACATTGGGTAAATCTCATATCTCTCATCAATATTGTTACTATCTCGCTAAGAAAAAATAGCTTTATCTAACTTTGTTTTATACCAAACTGATCGTAAATATGCAGTTCCCTTATTTGATATCAATGTTAATCACCAAAGAAATACAAATCTGTAACAGATACGTACTTTTTATATATAAAAAAAAAAATATTTAAATTTTTTCATTGTTCAACAATGAAAAAAGATTAATATTTTTTTATCTAGATATGGTGGAAAAAATGTATCGGTCAGTTTTGCACAATGATTGTGAAAATTAGCTTGGTTAACGGTGATTTAAGAAAGGCATAATCCTACTTATACGCAAGGTCTAATACTTATGAGAAAGGTATTATACTGTGTATTTACGTGTAAAATACAAAATAAACTTAAAACTAAAACGGAACAAATTTTCTTAAATTTCGATATTTTTCGGAATATTTTCAAATCGTTTTGTTTTAACTGCAATATTATCTCCTTAATTAAGTGATTGTTGTACCACTTTTGTGGTTTACTTATGTATCATTAAAATATGTATATAATAGGTTGGGGAAAAAGTTTCTTCGCATTTTTTAAGAAAATTCAAAACATTTTTTAATATAGTTTATTTACATTTAACTAAAGTATTTAGGTACCATTTTGTTCGATAACTTTTTGCCAATTTGTAGGTAGGGACATGATCCCATTGCTATAGAAATTTTGGGACTTCTGGTCAAAATACCACGACAAGTCGTTTTGGCAGTCCTCTCGTGATGTTAACCTGACACTGCCTAAAGAATTCTGAAGAGACCGAAACAGGTGGAAATCTGAAGGTGCAAGGTCAGGACTATACGGCGGATGCATTAACACCTCCCAGCCAAACTCTCTTAATTTTTGCTGAGTGGCTAAAAATGTGTGAGGTCGTTATCATGATGAAAAACCACACCCCTTCTGTTGATTAATTCCGGCCGCTTTCTCTCAACTTCTTGCTTTAATCTCATCAGTTGTTCGCAGTAGAGTTCAGAATCGATGGTCCTGCCTGGTGGTAACAGCTCATAATGAATAATGCCCTTCCAATCCCACCACACACACAGCATCACCTTGTTGCGAGTTAACCCGGGTTTCGCCACAGTCTGTGAAGCCTGACCGGCCTTTGTGTACCCAGTTTTTTTCAAATGCGCCAAAACTGTTTTGTGGTCAATTCCCAGTTCTTCAGCTACGTCGTAACTACTGACATGCCGATCTTGCTCCACTTTTTCAAAAATGGCATCCATTTTATCTGTTATAGGGCGACCAGAGCGACGTGCATCTTTGACATCAAAATTTTCGGATTGAAAACGCTTAAACCAAATTTGTGCTACTCTCACAGACACTGCACTAGGTCCATAAACATCGCAAATTTTTTTCGCGGCTTGCGTTGCATTTTTACCTTTTTTGTAGTAAAATTTTAAAATGTATCGAATTTCTTCATTAGATTCACTCATCTTGGCGGTACGAAAAACAAATGAAAATCACACATTTTCCTAATTTGAATTTGGAATTATGTTCTTTAAAATTTAAACTTTCAATGATACCAAAACCAGCCAGATACAAATAGTATAGCCAAAGAGATTTTATTACAAGTTTATACATACTATAATGCGAAAAGACTTTTTCCCCAACCTAATATATACGTGTATGTATAAATTACCTATATCGATAATTATTCAATGCACCGTAATACTTAACGTTAATATACAGTTTGTTTATTTAGTGAGATAATACACGAGTCCTAAAGATAAAATTGATAAATATAACAATAGAAGAAGTATATGATAACTTAATTAAAGATTATTATTCACATGGGAAAACATTACACTATCTAAGTATAATACGTATTTCCTTTGTGACAAATTGTCTATTGCAGTCACTTAATTAACCGTAATAAATAATTATAGTAAAATGGATTGAATGTCCTACAGAAATAATCCCTTTTGCTTACCTTTTATGACTATCGCGCTCCCTACATATACTATATGTTACAAGAATTTTATATTCATTAAAAGTGCCTATTAAAATTCGATTTTAATGAATATAAGTAATGTACTTATATAAAAAATATTTAAATTAATTAAATCCTAGTTTATAAGTAGGTATTTTGTATGTAGCTATCTAGCTAGTAACCTTTTTAAATTAATCTATATTAAATTGCGGCTTTTTCGAACAAACTGCAAGAAACGTGCAAAAATTACGAATATTTATTACAGCCTCGGATTTTAACACGAGTAGGTACCGTAGCATTGACCTAACCACTACTTGTAAGTGCATATGCACTAACATATATTTAACTGTCAGTACATTTGTACGTGAAGTACTAATAATTTTAATGTGTAACATAACCTGACGTAAATAGAATTTTATTAAGGATTTTTATCGCTAGGATAGTTCCAATTCAGAAACGCATAATTTGAATACCTACAAGAAAAAAAATTATCAATTTGTGATTTGCGCAAAAAACTTCAAGTTTTTAATTAATAGGTACTTGTTTTACTTTAACTTTTCTATTCTAACCATTTCCCATTTCAAGGAAACATAATTTAGCTTTAAGTTAATTATCTAAAAACGAATGAAAGATAATTACATCGACCACGGTGATCCATGACGCTAAATGACGTAAACATCTTAGGTAGATGACACTGCAGCAAGTCACACATATGTGCTTGCGATTTCATATGAACTCAGCTCACTGAGTTTATAGGAATGCGCCACAGATATACCAATCTAAGGAGATCGGTTGATTCGCCGAGTTCATATGAAGACCGAGTGTCGCGATCAGCCTCCGTACTACATAACATGGTACTAGTTGAGCATGTCGTAATATACTTACACTATACTACTTTTATTCATAAAATCACAATCGCTTTAAATTATGCGTTACTATCCTACAAATTGTATTATATTGCGGCTGTGCTTAACTTACATTGCTTCGCAGTCCTTAATACGCGCGCAATCAATAGTGTTTACGACATGCTCAACTAGAACCATTTTAAATAGTAGTACGGCCGCTGATCGCGTCACTCGGACACGGCTCGGACTTCCTATGAACTCAGCGATGTGACCGATCTCCTTTGCGGCTGTGCTTAACTTTCATTACTTCGCCGTCCTTAAGACGCGCGCAATGAATAGTGTATATTACGGCATGCTCAACTAGAACCATGTTATGTAGTACGGCCGCTGATCGCGACACTCGGTCTTCCTATGAACTCGGCGATTCGACCGATCTCCTTAGATTGATATATCTGTGGTGGCCTATCTCCTTGTATTATAAAATCTGTGGAATACGCATATTAACCACCAGTGACTTTGAACTCACACTAAGAACTGATAAAATAAACAGTGCATAAATTAAAAACCTTATGTCATTAAAATAAGAGTCATTTTACATTGCTTTTAACTCGACATCACTACACCTATACAAAGAATTACCATAGATTGTATCAAAATTATCTATGAAAGAAGTGGGTCAGGTGGTCAGATGAGTCAGATGGTACAACTTGCCTGTGTTTCATTTTTTATACTTATTCATGAGCTCAGTTCAATAAAAAAGTCATGAGTAAAATTATAGTATCCAGTAGCTAGCAGATTGAATCATTTATATTCGCACCATTGTCGCACGTAAGATTTTTAACAAAATTGAGCTAAGTATCGATCGGCGATCGATAAAACCCTAAGACATGACTCTTTGTGTACCTCTCAGACCAATAAAAAGGTAGACTTGCACATTGTCTCGTGCATACAAAGAGCGCTCCAGCATTGACGCACACACAATCAATGTGCATAATTATGTATATATCTACAGTCAGACATCACCAGGGTTGCCAGGTGTTCGGTATTGTACGAGAAAGGAGGCAGAAACGTAGTATTGCAACCTTACTCGTCATGCCGCACGTCATGCTCCTCGTCCTGCCCAGTATTTTGTCGGTGTTTTGCACGCGAGTGAAAGGGAGTAATTCATCAACTCGTCCCACATACCTATGGCCCATTTAGGACGAGTTGAACAAAATCAAAATAAATAATATTTCATTATGCAACTCGTCCCCATGTTAATATTAAAATGAGGAAAAATATAAGTATTAGCAAAAGTGTTAACGTGGACAAATTAAAAACAGTGTGTTACTTACAAAATTTCATCAAAATATTTAATAATAAAAAAATATAAACAGAAAAGTTTTAATCATGTAGGTATCTAATATATATGTTGACTATGCAAAGCTGGCAACATACAGTTTATACTCTTTTTATATTGTCTATTATTTTCTATGGTTTTTTTTACGAGTGTATTTTGTTACTTTTTCTTATTACATTGTCACTGAGAGCAAACAAGAAGAAAGTTTTATTTTCAGCTTTTCACAATTTCCAACAATATAATTCTTATGAGTTGTTATCAGTACATAAGATATAACTAAAATCAAGTTTCTAAAATCAGTCCTACAAGTTACTTATTTAAAAATAACAAATTCTACTTCTTAAATTTCCAACTGTCATAGATAGAATAAAAAAATCAACAATTAATTGTAAAAGATACATTTCACAACTACAACTAAAAGTAAGTCTTTCTTTTCTACCATAAATCACAGAGTAATGTAATTTAAAATTGAAAATAATTATTAGAAGTTGCTAAGATTTATAATTTTTTTTTGTAAATCAGTCATACTATTTACTTATACTTAAAATGACAATAATTCTACACACATCTATAGTAAATCTTTTAATATTTCCATAATATAACTATCAATTTCTTAGGTTTCTCTCTTGAAAAATGTTTTTTCAGGAAGTCACGTCTCAACAAAATAATTGTTGAATTTCGTAACCTATCTTCTGCTAGGACTGCGAGACATAATATTTCTTGGTATACTGTGATAATATGCAGGAAACCATCTGCCACTGCATAACGGGGTAGCATAACATGCAAACAAAGTCGTGGGCACAGCTAGTTAGCAATAGAAATCGAGCCACGAGGTAAATTCTGTGAGAGGTCTCTGCCCTTTGAATCAATAATTTCGAATCGCCCAACGAAATTCAAGTGGTTAGAAACACGATAGTAATGCACGTTCATGATTTGATATTAGTAATAACTGTCACAACCTTCTCGCAATAAAATCTACTTTGGCAAGATCACTTTGTTTTGTTCGATCCTGTCAGCAACGCCAATATAAATAAATTCTTATCAGAGATTAGTGGTACCATTTTTATCTCAATACCTATGTCTAAATTTCACTACATTGTTGCAATTACAAATCTATTGATCTTTAATATAAAGTACCTTTGTATATCTCTGTTTTTAAACAAAGAATCGTAATGTAAATTACTTCCTATTAACCTTTAAAACATTAAATAAAAGAAAATAAATGGCATTTTTAAATTGGATTATTAATTATTATTCCACTAATCAAATCAATTTATTAAATAAAAATCTAAAAAAAACCTGATGTTACAGATTTTAATAGGTATGTGAAACCAAATGAAACGGCTCGGAGGGCTCGGAGTAATGGAAAACATCATCATAACAGCCTTTATAATTTGACCCACTGATGGGACACAAGGCCTCTCCTTGTCATCGAAGGAGGTTTAGGCAGTAGTCCACCACGCTTGCCCAATGCGGATTGGTGGACGGAGCATAAGGTGATCAATACTCCTTTGCTGGTCCATTAGTCGCCTTCTACGACACCCATTGGAGGATATGGAGTAATGCTAATCTACTCTGCCGGCATCACACGGCTTCAATGAAAGACATCAAATTGATAATATTAAGTCAACTGATACAATGCCAAACGTGAATTCGACGTGAAAAAAAAAACGAAACGAAAATAGTCGAAAAGTTTTCGATTAAATTAAATCCGGTCTAAAAATTTTCAAACTTATGACACCTACCTACCCTTGGTTATACCGTTAGATGACACCACAAGGGCAGAGGAAACGCGGCAGTTCTGAATTACTCGGCGACGTTCTGTGGCAGCGGAGTTGAAAACTGTTGGGCTAAACATACAGACCCAGGTGAAGCGCGGCGGGTCCAAGATAGAGCGATGGCCGAGTATTGTGGACGCCCTCTGCCCCATCTGGGTGATATGGGGCATTGTATACCTGAATACACCGAACAAAAGGGTATCATACTACTATTAGGTATCGCAGCATCGGCTTGACCTAGGCAGCTTATCGCACTAATCTAAACGATAATCACAAAACTAATAGCATTACGTTACGTTACATCCAGTTTCGTTACGCGCTAGCATCTTTGCGCGCTAGGAATACAATCACCGCGGTCCGAATTGCGCATATTATGTGCGCTATTGGCACCGATAGCGCGCACAAGGAGTGAATCAAATTAAACGTATTCGCACTAACGAAAATATGTGACGTCATTAAGCAGTGCTAACGGTGCACATGAAAAAGAGGTAGTGCAGTGTGTGCGCAAATGTCAAACTCGAATTTGACGTTTAAGTGTGTGAATTATTAGAGTAAACATTTGAGTTTTGAATTATTAAAGATTCATTATAGCTACTTTATTTACTACAATAATTTTCCTTTACTCTTTTAATAACCCTGGAGTGCTATTGTAGTGTTTAAATAATAGTTTTTACTTAGCCTCTTAATGGACGTTTGACATTTTGACATTTACACACAAAGCATGGATCAAATTGATTGCACGCAAATAGTGCACATAGCACCGTATTCAATTCGGTCTAAGGCGTTTGCACTGTTGGTAACGTTCGTAGTGTTTGCGCATATTGGACCGCAGGGAATGTTAGTGTAATAAGAATGCATAATTACACGCTGTGTTATCTTTCTGTCAGTGTTAGTATTTTTTTCTCATGATTGTGACTCCGTGTGAGTTATAGGCTCCGCGCAAATTGGCTACTGCTGGCCGCTACGGGTGTGCGCACGACGACACGTGTGCGCAGCGTCTGTACAAAATGTATGAAAACACTCGTACCCTGCTTGTGGCCGCCACAAATATTTGCCAGATTGCCATGCTGTTAAAAAAACATCCCTGTTATATTTTTAGATCTTCTAAAAGCTGCTTATATAATGAACAAATTAAATAATACTAACTTATTACTTTGCGAAAATGGTATGTGATTTGAAGTTAAATCGAGTCATGAAAACACGGACTACTGATTATGGCTTTTATTTGTTGATTCACTGGAGGTTAAGTTACTTTTCCTTTTTATATAGACAACCTGCCACTATTTTGGGGTATACTGCATGGCACATACTGCCAGATGTGGCTTTCTGTGCAACCAAATGTTTCCTAAAGCTCTGCTTAACACCTTATGGCAATTATGAGTTGGATTATATTTTTGCGTCATACAAAAATTGGGCAACATTTTTATTTTGTTATTAATTAAATAACTGGTTTTCTGTTTTTGCAGCATTTTTTTACACGTATCCTCTAAAGCAGAAATAAACACACAAAATGCACATGCTAAGCTCAGTGTATTAATCCCACATATTCTAAGGTAAGCAGGTAAATAATAATATGTGGTTTTGTTTGCGACTAACATAATAATAAGTATACTCTGTGGTTAATGTATACTGTTGCATTGCATACATACAATACCCCCACCGACCACCACTGCCTTTGAAACTATACTTTTTTTTATTGAAAATAAAGATTGAATTTAAACACATGTTGATAATAAAATGCTTTATTTAAACTTCGATGTGCTTCAGCAATAAAACAAAGAATCGTGACTCCTGATATAACCTACTTGTATAGAATATTTAAATAAACATACTTATTTAATTTCTTGTCGTACGTGACTGGGTATCAGCAAAGTAAAACTAAATTTAAAACGAATTTGGGACATGTTCAATTGTTCATATTTATTTTTATGTCATAAAAATTTGCCGGAAATTATTGACGAACTCCGTAAAAATAACCGTAAACGCCGTATCATCTTGCACCACGACAATGCAGTTCCCACACGGCCAGACAGACCAACGAATTTTTGAAGGTGAAAAACGTAGAACTTATGAGCCATCCTGCGTACAGTCCCGACCTTTTTGGTTACGGTGGGAAATCCATTTACGGACCATACCGCACGCTGGCTAGGCGCACAATGTGTGTGGGGCTCCCCGACGCGGAACAGCGCCGGTCCTACCCACTAAAAACCACCGGTACCCTCCTTAAGCCCTTCTGGGGGCGTTTTGGACTCGGCGTACATTACGTACACCATTCACCAAAACGTCCCCGGGCTGGCCCGGCCCAACAGTGAGCCGGGCGACGCGCCACTGGAGGATTGCGCTAGGGTACTAGGCAATCCCTGGACGGGGAGACCTGTGCACTGCACCAGGGCACACGGGGGCCAACCTGTGTGCAGGGACGGACAAGAGCGGCGGTCGTAGCTGCCTGCCTTCTCCGGCCCATCCGTCTACACCGGATGGGAGCGGCTAGAGCATCCTCCTCCCGCTCCCTCTCCGCGGCCTCCTTCTGCGCCATCACTGATTCGCAGAAGGAGGCGACAGCCTTTCAGACTCTCTCATTACCAAGCATGGTCAGAGCCATGTCTCCTCCTCTGAGCGCCACTCTCAAAGTGCAGCGCTCGTTTCGCTAAGCTGGGCACACGATGAGCGTGTGCTCAGCCGTGTCGTCAGGGGTGTCGCAGTGATGACACCCTGTATCGTATCCATTATTATAACATACTATTGTAGTAATAACTAACTAGTGTAGTGTAGTAATAAAGATTACTTAGTATGTTTAACAAAAATAAAGTTTTTTCATTTAAAGGATATTAGATATAGGAAACACTGTTATCCCTAAACTCAGACCAATTACTAGCTAGCTAATTAGCTATGTTAGGTACCTACTCTAATTTTCAAATGGAAAACGAAGTTACTATTATTGACTAATAAACTTCTATTCGTAAATATACACGTGATATTTAAATGGCAATTCGAGAACTAAAGCGTTTGAATCCCCATAGTAGCTCTCATTGAAGTTCAGATTTGTCATTTAAATATGTATCTGTTACGCACGAATTTAATTTAAGACTCATTTGAAATAATCACAAAGGACTAATTTACTAAACGCCTTATCATTACGATATACGCTCCAATGTTTAACGTAGAACAAAGCCATTCTTTGTTTATATAGCTAACTAGTATCTACCTAACACTAACATTATAATAAAAATAATTTAAAATTTCAGAGTCATTCTGTGAATCAATCTGATAGAGAGCATTTACGGAAAATCCGTTGTGCACTGGCTGACTTTATCGCGCACAGCTAAACATAATTATTTTATTCAAACTGTACAATTAATTTGTACGAAAAAAAAAACACTACCTAAAGCCGTTGCTAGACGGCCCTATCCTATCCTAATTTAGGAGGAAATCGTCCTCAATCGGATAATGTGTTTGATGAATTCCTAAATTAGGATCTCGGACGATGTGTAGGATTGTTGGACACCTAACTTCACACTTATTACCGCACAAGCGTCGAAAGCAGGTGTATTCGTTCTCGCACACAAAATGTCGTCTGAAGAAGTTATTAGTCAACTCGCTATCACAGAATCTTGCCCAATGGCGAGATTACACCTGAAATATTTTGAAGGGGTAAACTGGCCGTTGGTTGTTAATTATTTATGGCGAGATTACGCTACCCGCCTAGCATGACCACCGAAACGCGATATAGCCATTTATGGCTTTTAACTGTCAAAAATCATTGGATACAACATCATCATCATCATCATCAACAGCTCTTATAATGTCCCCACCGAGGGGCTCGAGCCTACCCCACATTAGGGGCGATTAGGCCTTAGTCAACCATGCTGGCCAAGTGCGGGTTGGTCGACTTCATCACACACAACCTAAGAATTTCTTCATAGGTGTGTGCAGGTTTCCTCACGATGTTTTCCTTCACCGTAAAAGCGTCGATTAAACGTACATATGAATTCAAAATTTGAAAACACATTGGTTCCTTGGCGGGGATCGAACCAGAGCCTCCCGCGTGGGAGACGACGCTCTTACGCACTACGCACTTTGTTCGATGTTTTTTGCCCATTATAAAATTAGCAATACACACTACATATAATATAACTAAAAACAGTACTGTATTTAATTTAAATAACAGATGCAACTATATCATTATACATATATTTTCATATACGACGTCTTTACATATCTAATTGGATTAGCATTTGTGAATCTTATTTACCAAATAAGCTATGCTGCTCTGGAATAACCTCAGACTAATAACTTTTTTATTGATCTGAGGAAAGAACACAAGATCTACACCTAGAGTACATTCAAATAGTATCTTAAAAATGTAACGTATGAAATGTAATCCTTAGCAAAATTAGTACCTATAGATAACCACTTTTTACTACTCATAAAACGTTTCAGTATGAGGCCAGGCTAAATTTCGTTATCTGCATATTGGAAAAGTCATTAACATCTTGTCTCAATGTCCACACACCTGCAAAATAAAATGATTCCTCAAGGTATACGCTCCTTCGTATATCTACATATAGATGGATATCTATAATATGTAGATATACGACGCCATTACATCTAATTGGATTAGCATTTGTAACATCGTCATCATTTGTAAACTATACAAAGAGTTTTTGAATCTTACTTATGCCACAAATATTAAAAACCTTTATTATTTGTAGAAGTCATCAAAAGGTGAAACTCGAAAACAGTGGCATCCACGAAATTCCCTTTTTTTGTCGAGGAGGTCAAATGCATATTACGCATCGTCCCTGCGGGGTGGTGCCAACCGCAGGGGATATGTGGGACTCGAGGTAAAGGCGTTCCCTCCATACCCACTAAACATCCTCCCCGGCCTGACCTCCAGTGCGCTATTGCGGGACGGCTCGGGATCTGCGCACGTGAGCGCAACTACACCGAGACCGTTCCAACGCTGCCCGTTTAGGCACTCCTTGTGCACCAATTGGTGGCCAGCAGCCCACAGGGGCTACCGACTAACGCCAGGCCCTGTGGGCCTCTGGCCGACGCCGGATTTATAGGCCGCCTCCTCACCGACGGCTGCTCGACCTGGCGCGTCCTCCTGACGAGGACACCGGGAGCAGCCATCGGACCGCACCCGGGGAAGTTCGGGCGCGGTCATGGCCCTGAAAAGGGCCGTCCAGAACTAGCCGTCGTGGGAAAACAAAAACAACTTGACAATGGCATGTGACTTCGAATGCCAAGGTGCCGAAATGCCGAAAAACACTTGACATCAAAAGCAACACCCGCCGAGAAACTTTCCCCACCACGTTACCAGGGTCCGCCACGAGGAGGCTTCCGGACGTGGACCCCATCCACGGAATTACCTAGTCCAGGGTTTCCCAAACTGTGCGGCATATCCGATATTTTATTTTTGACCGCCGCATATTTTAACGGTATCACCCTACATCCAACTGAGCTGGGCAGCGTCCGGCAAGCTACACGGCATATTCTCGGCCCATCTACCGCAGTGTCTTAAGACGAAAGTCTTTAATTCGTGTGTGTTGCCAGTGATGACCTATGGAACCGAAACGTGGCCGCTTACAATGGGCCTCATAAGAAGGCTCAAGGTCACCCAAAGGGCAATGGAGAAGGCTATGCTCGGAGTTTCTCTGCGTGGTGATCATATCAGAAATGATGAGATCCGCAGGAGAACCAAGGTCACTGACATAGCCCAAAGAATTGCAAACCTCAAGTGGCAGCGGGCAGGGCACATTGCGAGGAAGACTGACGGCCACTGGGGCGGAGAGGTCCTCGAGTGGCGACCACGTACCGGAAAACGCAGCGTTGGTAGGTCCCCCACAGGTAGACTGACGATCTAGTAAAGGTCGCGGGAAACCGCTGGATGCGGGCAGCGCAGGACCGACCGGTTTGGAGATCCTTGGGGGACGCCTTTGTCCAACAGTGGGCGTCTCTCGGCTGAAATGACCCTACATCAGGCCACTTCTGGACGTATCAGGCCTCTCCAATAGCATACCAATGGATACGGAAAGGACATAATTAAACAAGAGGTTACTACAAATCACGATCTATTCTTTAAGATTGATCGCCGTCGTGGTGGAGTGGTCAGTATAGCTGGTTACACATCAAGCAGTCCTGGATCGAATCTTGGTAGCGGCCGGCAAATATTCGTGTGACGAACACGAATATTTGTTTGCGAGTCATGGTTGTTTATATATTTATTTAAGTTTATTTAGAAAAATATCTAAAATTATTATGTACAGACAACAGCACGTTGGGTTACCACAAACTGTAAAATTTTCCCTATCGATTATGCACGTTTGGAGAAATTTGACAGTTTTGTATAGCCCGACGTGCTGTTGACTGTACGTACTTATATCAAAATTGTCTGTTATACTAGGATCCATAACACAAGTTCTTAATAGAGTTGTGTAGCTCGCGAATGAGTGATATAAAAGATATTATTAGGAAAAAGGAAGAATGAATCGTTACGAATCATGACGTCACCACAACCGCAGCTATAAAAGCAATCGTTAGTTCGCTCTCGCCCCATTTGCTTGTCGGACGTTGAAGAGCGAGGTCGGTTGGAAAGGTATACGCCGTAATGGCGGTGACGGCTCTGTTGAGTCAGTCGTGTTCCGACCGCCGGACCGAGCGGACGTCTGCCACCACAGTGCACAGTGAATCATAGAGTGACTTAGTGTTATAGCACAACCCTCTCCCGACATTCCGGAGGACACCACAGTGGTGATCGATGTGATTTGCAGTTAGTCATTTGTTTCATCCTAATTATTCGGTTATTGTGTAAAGAGTTGTTTTCTGTGCAATCGCTTGTTACTTGTTGTGAAAATATAATTGAAAGTAAAATTGTTTTAAGTTACGATGATAATTCTTTATTTTTATTTTATTCCATTCCTGATTCCTAAAATCAGAAGTGGGATAATACTTCCTACGCCTACATTAGAGTTTTTTTAAGTTTAAAAGAGAAAATAACAAGCAGTTGCACGGTGGATGATTTGTCTACGGGATTTTAATTTTGATATCGAATATAGAAAGGGAAATGGTGTCCCGGGAGAGAACCTAACGCTCTTATGTTACAGTTCTTACTTGCGAACGTCTATGTGTGCGTGTGTATGTGCGTGCGTGCGTATGCAAGTCACGTGGCGCTCTGGCGTGGATCAAAGGAGCGTTTACCCAGGCGCGAAAGGTGCCGTGCAGAGATGTCGGCGGACTAGTGGGTGGCATACCTATGTAGTGGGATGGACGAGCGGCACTGGGTTGCACGTCTTATGACGTGCGTGGTCTCGCTTCGGCGAACCGGCAGACGTATCATTCGATGCGTGGTCTCGCTCTTGCGAACCGGCAGACGTATCATTCGATGCGTGGTCTCGCTTCGGCGAACCGGCAGACGTATCATTCGATGCGTGGTCTCGCTTTTGCGAACCGGCAGACGTATCATTCGATGCGTGGTCTCGCTTTTGCGAACCGGCAGACGTATCATTCGATGCGTGGTCTCGCTTTGCGAACTGGCAGACGTATCATTCGATGCGTGGTCTCGCTCTTGCGAACCGGCAGACGTATCATTCGATGCGTGATCTCGCTTCTTCGAACCGGCAGACGTATCATTCGATGTGTGTTGGGCTCCGGCCTTGCAGTACCTTCTTAATTACCGATGTAGGGCCGAGCCAGGCCGAGCGTCTGACAGATGGAGGCGCCGAGCGGTTGCGCCAGTTCCTGAGCTGCGTGGCCGGGTCCGTCGCAGTCTGCGTGCTGCCTACCCGGCAGTCGCGCACCATCCACGTGCGTGCCTCTGCCTGGGCGCCCTGCCTGCGCGCCCTGCTTGCGCGCCTTGCTTGCGCGCCCTACCTGCGCGCCCTGCATGCGCGCCCTGCTTGCGCGCCCTACCTGCGCGCCCTGCCTGCGTGCTCTGCTTGCGCGCCCTACCTGCGCGCCCTACCTGCGCGCCCTGATTGCGCGCACTACCTTACAGACATATATTTCGATATATGTTGGGTTTCGAATTTGTATCCATATCCATTGATATGTGTTGGACTTTGGTCCTGCAATCTCGTATGGCTTAGCCTTGTACGTAGAATTGTGACAATAAGCGATGTGTGTGGTCGATGAAGCTTGTAATACGATGATTGTTAGTGAAGTAGAAGAAGTTAAGAAATAACATCGTGTGTATCATTGAAAGAGGGCCTTGATTGTGTGAGGAATGAAAGAATAGGCAACTTTACAAAAAAGTTTTGTTTTTGTGTTCATGTTGTTTCTCATCGACAGATTCCGAAGCTGAAGACAATGATGACACCGGTGCTGAGCCCTTGTCTGCTCAGCTTGACCCTGTTGAGGTCTCCAATGAAGATATCTTGTGAAATGCGGCCGAGGACGGCGCATGATCAGGATAGGCCGTATTAGGAAAAAGGAAGAATGAATCGTTACGAATCATGACGTCACCACAACCGCAGCTATAAAAGCAATCGTTAGTTCGCTCTCGCCCCATTTGCTTGTCGGACGTTGAAGAGCGAGGTCGGTTGGAAAGGTATACGCCGTAATGGCGGTGACGGCTCTGTTGAGTCAGTCGTGTTCCGACCGCCGGACCGAGCGGACGTCTGCCACCACAGTGCACAGTGAATCATAGAGTGACTTAGTGTTATAGCACAACCCTCTCCCGACATTCCGGAGGACACCACAGTGGTGATCGATGTGATTTGCAGTTAGTCATTTGTTTCATCCTAATTATTCGGTTATTGTGTAAAGAGTTGTTTTCTGTGCAATCGCTTGTTACTTGTTGTGAAAATATAATTGAAAGTAAAATTGTTTTAAGTTACGATGATAATTCTTTATTTTTATTTTATTCCATTCCTGATTCCTAAAAATATATATCTTCACGAAAGAGCTAATATATCTTTAGCTCAGGTGACGTTCAATTATATCTTTATATCATTTATATCAATGTGTCATAGTTCAGTTTGATAGATACGAACGACGGATACCGAATGAATGAACGATTCCGATCTAAGCGACACACAGTCTCTCAAATCTATGGACACGACTGCAAGATATAGTTTGATGATTAATATCACTTTTCAGACACTTTGGTTTAAAGCGACATAATAACGCTAAAGATAGATATAGTTGTTATCAACTATATCTATCTTTAGTGCAAGGCAGGCAATGTATCTTAAATGAGATACTGATATACAAGAGTGATATATATCACTGAGTTGAAAAGATATATATCTATCTTTTCACTTTAGTGATATGTTTGGCGCATCGCTAGTTCTTAATGATACTTACTTTGGCCTAGATAATTGGTGTGTAAAAATAACGGGTGTAAAAGACATGAACAGTCAAACGAAAACCATGTATTCTGCTCACCATCATAACATTTTTCTTCCTTTAGACCAGTGGTTTCCAAACTTGATGTTACTACGCCTCCCTTAAAAATATTTAATTATTTGGCGCCCCCAGGGCCCGATCTAGCCATTTCGCCGCTATGGACAAAATACTGATTCTTGGATCCAAGTCTAATTCAACTTTTCTCTTAACTTTAGCTCATACGCCATCGAGCTTCTCCATAATATAAAAAAATAATGGGAATTAAATTAGGCTATAAAGAGTGAGTTTGAATTGATTATTACTATTATCAATTCATATTCGGTAGCAATACGATACTTTATAATACAATGTAATACTGCCTACGTACTTACTTAGTAAGCCTATCTGCTATCACACACCTGAGTAACACACAAAATTCTTTATTATAATTTATCAGACGTTAGCATAAGTTGATAAGTAATCAGCCAGTAGTTAGGTATTATCGCACATGACAACAAATGAGATTTAATTTGAGCCTAATAGGTACATTATACTCGTAATCCAAATGATTTAATATTTTTAAGACGCCCCTGTGTCATTAAAATGCTGGAGCTGCCTAACGGCAACACAAATTTTCTTGTTCATTCATTTTTTCGCGCCGCACAGCTGTGGAACAGTCTTCCCAACTTTATCCAAGATAGTCCGTCCATCACTAGCTTTAAAAATAGACTAAAGAAGCATTTTTTAACACAAGTTTCCCAATAATCATCACAATTATATTCTATCAATTTATCGTATTTATTATACTTATATGTATTTATTTATTTTATATGTAGGTATGTATTCTTATTTTAATTATTTATGTATATTTTGTATGTATGTGTATTTTGTTTTTTAAGTTTGAAAAAATTTAGTTTTTAACTCTTGCATTTTGAGTCACCTACAATATTTGACATGTTCTCGTACATTCATGGGTTGACTGGAAGAGATCTCTTCTAGGGATAAGTTCGCCCTTGCAAACTATGTACTGTTACTTGTATTTTAGATGTATTTTCAAGTGCAATAAAGAGTAATATATCATTACTGTTTTTCGGAAATAAAAAAATCGTGAAAAGTTTCACTGTGTAGTTATTAACTTTATGTAGAGATTAACATGATGCACATGGACAATCTCCGGCCATTCTATTGTTAAAAATAGTTGAACTTTAGTAAAAATAAAAGCATTGTTTATAAACCGGGGGATCGCAAGACATTTTACTTAACTTTTTTGTGGGTCGTGACATAAAATGGTTGAGAATCTACGGCTTAAAGCGATAAGACTGGCAATGTGAAGGATTTCGTTACGTTTACAGCAACAGGGTTTTATAACGTTTCAGTACACGATGGCGATGTTTGAGATGGGAACAAAGATGGCGCTACTAGTTTATAATTCTCAAGAAGCATATATCTATGTTCGTGATAATACTGAATCTTAGATTATATACCTGTAGATGGAGCCATATGACGTCATCAAACTGTTAAAGTGAGATAGCTAGATATAAAACCTATGCAAAGAATAAAGAGAGAAGATTATTTTTTTGTCCCTGTCACCGTGGCCTGTTTTTTTGTTTGTCACAATCAACATTGTGACAAACAATGAAATGTTTGTGTCAGTCAATCTCTCACGTTAGTAGTTTTATAATTTTTTTGTGTACTTATATCAATATGTGTTTTTGGTGATCAAATTAAATAAAAAATATAAGTGCGATGGTGGGCTGTGCTATTTTGGGGTGTTAAAGTCGAAGTGAGCGAAATATTGTCGGAATAACATTTCACGCGTGAGTATGTAAAATTTCTTTCATTTGGATAGAAAACCCTTTAAAATAATGAGTTTTTAATTTTCCAGGTGTGATCCAACGTATTTAGCTCATTGAATTCTTGAATAATGGGCGTTTTTACATATTATTTTAAAAATAGCTTGATGATGATAAGAATATTGGGCTGTCATATAGCGAATTTCATTTACCTACCCCATTTTGCAATTTGGGGTGCGTTCCAAAACGATTTCAATTTACTCGGGGTAGAGTGAATTTTACTCTAAGCCGTTCCAAAACAAACCCGAGTGAAACCGAAGGTAAACGAACATTTACTCTGACAGTTGCTCGAGTATTTTGGAACGACTTTGGGGAGAGTAAAATTTACCCCGCTGGGGCGATTTTTATCGGTGTTTGGAGACCGGTAAAATTTACCTGACAGCTGTCAATCTGTTGAGCATCATCTACGTTTTCATATTCATGATCAAATTTTTTAACTATGATTTTTGTAATTACACAAAAACGATGGTTACTGTAAAATAGTATTTTATTTACATAAAGTAAAAAGTTAATTTATTAAATTCGTGCGCAGAGTTGACCAATATATGATAATAAACAAATTAAAATGGCGACATGTCATGTTTTCATATTTTTACTCGAGATTTCCTCGTTAGCGTTCTAAAACAATGTTTTTTCTCTTTCGAGCGTCATGCTCTGACTCTTTCTTATTCACGAAGTAAATTTTACCCTGGCGTCACTGGTTTTGGAACGCACCCTTGGTGATTATTATTTAAACATTTTAGATTTCCTAATAATAGTAATAGTAATGTCAATACGAATTGGGCGGATGGTACTGGATGATAAAATTGGGAACCAACCAAAATACTCCAGGATTTCTTCAATACATTTTGATAAGGAATCAGTCATATTAAAAAAAAAAGTACAACTTATGTAAGTAGGTACGTGTTAAGTAGGTTACCTTGTCTAAATGGTTTTGAAAATTTGCAGTTTTCGAGTTCAACCCAAGAAAATATATTGACAGAGTCCACAAGGACTCTGGTGAAAGTCCAAAAACCAGTGACACCTCCCACCAAAAGGGTGAAGATTATTTTACAAGAAGTGCAAAATATTCAACCAATGCAACAATGTGTATACCGTTTTACCCATAATTTGGGAAAATCTTGCGTAATAGTAACACTGGCATTTAAAAAAAAAATATAGTATAGCTGTTTCACGAGTGGCCACGCGATGGCTCCATCTACAGGTATATAATCTAAGTACTGAATCAATGATGACATATACTGTCACATTTGCAATCCCAAAACAGGTTGAGCAGAGGGAGTTTCTCCCGAGTTCTTATTGTAGGAGCGCGTGTTGAGAGACTCCATTTTTAACCAAAATCTACCGTACAATATTTTGTAACTATACTTAATTAAATTTTCACTTGAAATTGGCAAAATGCATAATTTTTAAGATTGCGAATGCCATTAATTAAGAATTGAATAGATTAGGTTGCGCAGAGATTTATGTAACATGTGGTTACTCATAAAGTCACATCTGGCAGTATGGGCCATGTAGTACCTACCTACCTCAAAATAGTAACAGCTTGCCAGACTATATAAATGGGTCATGGATCCCAGAAAGTAATTAAACAACTAATGTTACATTACACTCTAAAATAACGGGTAAACCAATGAATAATGAATGAATGACTAAAAATTCAAATTCTAATTGATCAATGGCAATATCGACATGTACGTTCCTGCCATTGTTCGGAGTAATTAGGTACAAATTATCAAAGAGCGGCTCCTGTCTGAACTCGATGACTCGTCATTTACAGAATCTAGAACACGAGGAAACGGTTCGTTAGTGACCTTTGAATATTTCCTTCCACCGCGTAAGGAATTACGATTAATGTTGACCACTCGATATGTTACACTAGGCACATTGTGGCCATTCTACAAATATTCGTTTATTTTATTATTATATTTCTCATATCATAAAACCATTATAAAATCTGTCGGTCGATGCAAACAATTAAAATATCCACATTGCTATACTGTTGTTTAAAAAGAAAAATACCTGTCCGTTTAGAAATATTTTTATGCTACACCGGTGACATAAACTTTAGTAGTTACTTCGGGCGGTAAAAAAGAAAGCCTCAGGAGATGCATTTTTGAATCATTCGAAGTGAATCTTAAATTCATGCATGAAAGCAAAACGTATACGAAATAGTTTCTATTGCTCACAATTTTACGTATTTTTGAATCATTAGAAATAAGTGTTGCCCTAAAACTCGAATCTTATAACATTTTTCATTTCATGCAGAAAAAATAAAAACCGGAATGCCATAACTCGTTGATTTTAGAAACCGGTAATGAGTTACGAGGAAAAAGAACGTAAATTAAAAGTTATAATGTCACTGTCAGTTATTTGAATATCGGAAACGGAGTTTCTCCCGAGTTCTTGTTGTAAAAACACGTGTTGAGAGACTCTCAGAGGAAGGACTAAAGCAGTCCTTCCTCTGAGGAGAGACTCCATTTTTAACTAAAATCTACCGTAAGTACATTTTTTTTATAACTATAATTGAGTTTTAACTTGACATTGGCAAAATGCATAATCATTAGAATTTGCGAATGCCATTAATTAAGAATAGAATAGAATAGAATATCGGAAACGTTCACGAGTATGAATATTCAGAAATAGATTTTAGGGATTCGCATACGAATCTTGCGATTTCATACACGATTTGTAATTCTAATGATTCAAAAATGCGTCTCTTGATTATGCTCTGTAAGATCTCGAAGAAAATACGGTTTTTGCTGCGAGCTCCAAACAAAACTGTGACTTTCGTTCTACATTGGGTCGACATAATGGCAGTAATTTTACTTTAAATTTTTATACTAATTTTTAGCGTAATAAACATGTATTTCAATATTAGGGTTCCGTACCTCAAAAAGAAAAAACGGAACCCTTATAGGATCACTTTGTTGTCCGTCTGTCTGTCAAGACCCCTTATCGCGAGAACGAGTGGAGGTACCGAGTTGAAATTAACACCATATACTCATCTCTACGGTCCCTTGAAGCTGTGAAAAAATCAAACTTCTTAGTTAACGCAAAAAAAGATACGGCAGTTTATGCTCCAAAAAACATATATTTCGACACTCTCAAGGTAATCAAAATTCATAGGGTACTTCCCGTTGACTTAGAACTATGAAATTTAGCAAGTAACATTGTCGTATACTACAAATACAGAAAAAACTCTGAAAACTATACATTTGTAATTAAATCATATAAAATATAGTCTTTACTTAAAGTAAGTCATCAATCATCGAGGTGTGCGATTATCTCAGGAACCAGTGAAGGTATCGAGTTTAAATTACAACCATATACTTAGGTCTACAGTTCCTTGAAGCTGAGAAAATAATCAAACTTCTAAGTTAACACAAAAAATGATACGGCTGTTTATGCCGCAAAAAACTTATATTTCGACACTCTCAAGACATTAGGTTCGCAACGTCGCTAATAGATGGCGCTAAACCGAACCCGACAATTCTACATGGCACTTTGATGGACAATGCGATACTATTTTTATTCTTTTTTCAGTCACCACTTACAAATCTGGATTAGAGATTTAAGTAAAAAACAACTTTAATTATGTTACCTAACTAACTTAGATATGTTAGTATAACCACAAATTATAAAACACAATAAGGTTTTGTAAATTGAATCTTGGTAGAAGGTCGGAAAAACTGCGAGACTCGATTCCTGAACTGTTTATAATAGTTTGTAACTACAAATTTCTACGGAACCCTCGGTGGGCGAGTCCGACTCGCTCTTGTTCGGTTTTTTTCTTGTTGTTCTCACCTATATGCATTTTCTCGCTGAAGAGGCCTAAAGTTGTAAGTTTCTTTTGTCTAAGTGTGTATATTTTTTTTTGTTTCGTGCCTTTAAATCACTCACTACGCTTAGTAGTATATTTATGAATCATTTGCTACTCTCGTGACGCTTCAATTCTAGACTACTTCGGTGGTTCGTGGGCACCGCGCCGTGAAGATAAAATATATGGCGCCCGAGGAACAAAATATAGGCGCCATAAAAGTCGACACTCGCAAAAATAACTTTGCTCACTTATTGAACAAATAACTATTGTCATAATAACATTCTCAATGTTAGGGAAGTTGCATTTGCCTCCGTCATCATAAAAGCTTGGAAACGTGTTAGCTTCGGAAAGTCATTTTTCGTCTCTCTATAACTTACCATGATAGAAAATGACGGATATAGAGTAATTCGAATACTTTACACTGACTAATTAGTCGCATTTGGGTTTGATGCCCCTTTATGTAGGCTGGCAAAACCTGTCACTATTCTGAGGTACTATATGGCCCATATGGCCAGATGTGGTGTGTATCCAAATGTGACCTAGAGCTCTGCTCAACCCCTTTAGGGACTATGAGCGTCATTATATGTAAATACGAATGAAGCCTTTCCGATACATTGATGTGAATGGGTAGGTAAGTACTCCTACTGGTTTAGCTGATTTGATTTTTTTTTGTTTTTCAGAAAGCCCACTGGTGGTAGTTTGAATGTGAACGGCAGACTCAGAAACGAGAAAACCTTCAGACGGAGATCCTGCTACATCTTGCAAGATGACAGAGTTCAGGATGCGCTGACCATATACGAATCCCTCATCATCGCGACGCGGTTGAAGCTGGGAAACCATGTTAGCAAACAGCAGAAAAGACAAAGGGTAAGTTAAAAAAAACACAGCGAATACTGCACTTAAGTGGACGATAAGGGATTTTTACAGATTTTCGAAAGAACATCACGCATGTGTTAGCAATAAGAGCGTATTTGAAAAAAATGTGTGTGAATTTGTGTGTGTGAGGATTGAGGGCCACTTTGTCATATTCTCTTAAAAATGTACCTATGATTTAGTGTGCGTTCTAAAAGAAATGTGAAAGCCTGAAACGACTTTGTGAAACCTTTGAAAGGCGAGTTATAGGCTGAAAGGTTGGGCCCTCAATCCTCTATGTGAGGATTGAGGGCCCACCTGTAACTAGTAAACTAAACACTCTACAGAAAAACTTTTTATATCAAAATCTAACGCTACGTTAAAAAAAACTGTGAAGTTAAAGATATCAGCGCATAACGCTATAGTATTTGGTATACTGCAATTCAAAGTGGGCCCTCAATCCTCACGCTTGCAAAAATTTGTTACCAAAAATAAACAAAATTGGTTTACTTTCAGACATTGTCTGCTTATCCAATGCGTTAGTTAAAAAATGTGAAATTTTGTGGAACCGAGAGCTTGCTCCAACTCCTCCTGGTTTTATAGAAATGACCTTGATAATGTTTGGGCCCTCAATCCTCCATCTGTTTCTTGTTTTTCTTTATTATGTATTGTGTAGGCATAATTTGACAAAGCTAATGTATTCTGTTTTTGTGAAAAAAAATGTGAAATAAATTGACATTAAGAGTAATTTGAAAGACTCATTTATTATTGCAGAAAACAATATTTTAATTTTTATTGTATAAATAATTTTTCACTAAGTAAGATTTGACAGCAGGGTGGCCACAAATTCTAATTATGTCAAAAACGACCGTTGTTGGCACAGACTAGTTAGGATTTTCGAATAAACATTTTTAAATTTTCCCTATTACGGGACGGCAAAGGCATCTAGCCCATACATCCATGGCTTAAGTTTTCTGTCTTCTTTTTGTTGATTTTCACATTTAAATGTGGGTGTCACACATCGTAATACATCTAGGAAGTGTTTGGCGAGAAATGCATGGCAACAGACCGCATCAGCTGGAAATGCAGTCACACCACAAAACCCTTACGATTCCAATGACAGCACACTAATTTACCACCAACTGTCTTTCCCCAATGGATAATAAACTCTAATGATAGGGCATTATATTGATAATCGATTGAAGAAATATGACAGTTTAGGATACTATTTTGTTCTGTTGACTCTAAAGAGTCACAATCACTGTAGAAAATTCTATTTTCTCTTGTTTGGTAAGCGCGCTAACAAACTAAAATGCCGAAACGTACTCATGTTAAAATGTCTATACCTACAATAACGTGTGCAAAACTCAACGATAAGCGGGCACCAAAAGCAAAAAATATAACTCCACTTTCATTTTAATAAAAAAAAACATTGACATAGGCTTCGAAAACTGCCACACCTTGGGATTTTATCTGCTACTACACTTTTTCTAACATTTCTGATTTTTTCAACAAAACATCACTAAAACCATTAAAATCCCAGAATACCATATTGAGTTTTTAAACAAAACTCAATAAAGATTATAAATTTTCCTTAAAATTTTTAAAGATTTTTACTTTGTCTTCACTTTCACGCATCGTGGTGTAAAAAAACTTGGCGCCACTAAGTTTGAGAACTTGTATACTACTTACTCTAGGAAAATTATCTACAAAAAATTCATAAATTATAATTTTTGATGCCATTAATTTTTGTCATGGGCTCAAAATAGGTTTTTATCATTGAAAAATACTGAATGAAACAAAAAAAAAAATGTAGAAACAAATCTATTCTCTTTATTGCATTATTAATATTACAGTAAATGTTCGAATTGTTTGCCACTGGCATACAGGGACAACATCGCATTAAAAAATATCCTTTTATTCTACGTGCTTTTTTGACGTGATTTTTGACGAAGCTCGAAGCTCATCTAATGTTGCCATGGTTTTTATTAGATGCAGTTGAAACAAACCCAATAGAAAAAGTCCAGTCTAGATGAGTGAACGTGGTGGCCTTAAGTTAGGACCAAGTTGCCCGATTCGCCAGATCCAAGGCGCGTGGCGTGTGGCGCTCGGTGTCCATAAGACCACTGCGGCCGTGTGCACACCCTGCACCATAGGTAAAGTCGCCTCTGGACCAGCAGTCGTTGACACTTTTTAACGCGCGGAATGGCGTGATTAGAAATAAAATATATTTACCTTTTTGCACGAAAATTGTAATTTGTTTATTAGGTTATCGCGATTTTATAAAGAAATGATAACTTCAAGGAGCAAAGACGAATAAAATAGTGTTTACATCACTGGACATCCTAAAAGAGGCCAATCTTGCTAATAAAAGTCTACTCGCGCCAAAATAAAAATAAATTAAATTTACCGTCCTCTCAGTATTTTGAAAACACTATATTATTCATGAGCTCTGCTCAATACACAGTCAGCTGAGTTATCGCACTGTTGTAGCGTCAGGTTCGGGTGTTGTTGTGGAAAATATGTGACAGTTACATTTGAATGTAAACTTCAAGAATAAAGTACTGAAAACAAGGCTGTATGGGCTAGATCCTTTTTCCTTCCCAAGGCAAAATTTAATTTAAAATATCATATTTTAAAAAAACTGTAGCATAAAATATATTACTATTATACTACGACTTATTCAGTTGTGTTTAGTAGGAAACCACGGCGTCTGGATGTCGATCTTTGTTTTGATAATTCAAAATTGCTTCGGTGTGGATTTTGTGCAGTGAAATTGGTGTTGTTTCGATGCATAAGCTTGACGATCAGGTCTTGACTTGAGGAATCATTGATATAAGGGTTTTGTGGTGTGACTGGTGTGTATGACGTTGAGTATTTTATAGTGGGATTTCCAGCTCATGAGTCGTCATCATGAGGTCTGTTGCCATGCATTTCTCGCCAAGCACTCCCTAGATGATGGTGATGAGATGCATTAAGATGTGTGACACCCACATTTTAATGTGAAAATCAACAAAAAGAAGACAGAAAACTTAAGCCATGGATGTATGGACTAGATGCCTTTGCCGTCCCGTAATAGGGAAAATTTAAAAAATTTTATTCGAAAATCCTAATTAGTCTGTGCCAACAACGGTAGTTTTTGACATAATTAGAATTTGTGGCCACCCTGCTGTCAAATCTTACTTAGTGAAAAATCAATAAAAATTAAAATATTGTTTTCTGCAATAATAAATGAGTCTTTCAAATTACTCTTAGTGTCAATTTATTTCACATTTTTTTTCACAAAAACAGAATACCTTAGCTTTGTCAAATTATGCCTACACAATACATAATAAAGAAAAACAAGAAACAGATGGAGGATTGAGGGCCCAAACATTATTAAGGTCATTTCTATAAAACCAGGAGGAGTTGGAGCAAGCTCTCGGTTCCACAAAATTTCACATTTTTTAACTAACGCATTGGATAAGTAGACAATATCTGAAAATAAACCAATTTTGTTTATTTTTGGTAACAAGGTGGGCCCTCAATCCTCACATAGAGGATTGAGGGCCCAACCTTTCAGCCTATAACTCGCCTTTCAAAGGTTTCACAAAGTCGTTTCAGGCTTTCACATTTCTTTTAGAACGCACACTAAATCATAGGTACATTTTTAAGAGAATATGACAAAGTGGCCCTCAATCCTCACACACACGTGAATTTAGATTTTAGACACACAACATAAGTCTACATCTAAGTCGACATCTCATCACTAAGGGACGTGATCATAACAGACATTCCCCACTAGTTCTCTCCAGGTGGTTTCTATCCTGTGCTATCCTCAGGCAGGTTTGGACGTCCATTTTAGACAAGATCTTATCCACTTTAGTTGTTCTACCCCTACCTCTACTTCCCTCCACACAACATGACAGTATGAAAACACTTTAAATACATTATTCTTAGTATTTAAAAAACTTAGTGTTTGGCCAGACGCCGGATCCCATGGCGTCTGGATGTCGATCTATATTTCGATATTTCAAAATTGCTTCGGAGTGGATTTTGTCCAGTAAAAGTGATGTTGTTTCGTTGCATAAGCATCCGTATTGTTAAAGGTTTTGTGGTATGACTGGTGTGTATGAGCTCACCGTCATGCATGAGGTCTGTTGCCATGCATTTGTCGCCAAGCACTCCCTAAATGCATTAAAATGTGTAACACCCACATTTTATTGCGAAAATCCACCACTTCCCCCCCCCCCCCCCCCCCCCCCCAAATTCGTTTGTGTCCGTCCCGATTTCGGTTTCTATAAGATTTTGACAAGCTCATATTTTAGGAAAAAACAAATCTATAGATACTGTTACCGCCTGAGATGATCAGCCGGGGAGGGTAGAGGTCCTATATCAAAGACTAAAAATCAAATATAAGTTTTAATCACTTTCTCCAAGTGTGTTGAAAACAGTTGTATGTCATTGTGTGACACTCGTGAGCTCTGCTCAATACTCGGCCGTAATGCGTAACTCGGCTAAGTTACATTGATAATACCTACCTAGGTACTATTATCATTATCACATGTCTGCATTAACAACTTCAGGCGTCAAAAACCTCATAATCAATAATCTGTAATACGGCTCTCAACCTCTACATGACGCACAAATAAATCAGCTTATTTTATCATCACACATTGAAAACATGAAATTGTTAGTTGATAAATTATTGTATCTCTCAGTGTGCACAATGAGGGTTTACGACAGTTTACGATAAACCAGATGGCCCCAATTTGACAAGAGGTCGTGCCGTCAAAACACTAAGGAAATTCCCGCTCTAAAAAGTTGAAAGATAAAACCTAGATAAAACCAAAACCACAGAGAAGGTAATCACTACGTTTTAGATAAAACCAAGAAGCTTATATTATAAAACCATCATGTTGTCAAATGTCGATTTTACTTTAAACTTTTTTAATTGTGACATGCAAGTATAATATAGTCATAGTCTGTCTGGTTACTGTTATGTAGACACAATGATGACCTTCCTACACACTAACTCCTGAAACTTTAAAAAGTATTGACAGACCCTTATAGAAATGTTTTTATTAAATAATTTATTAATATTAAAGTTTTAAGGCTCCAATTTAAAAATCTCGACTCAATCGAAAAATATCGGCGATACCGATACAAATGCTTAGTGAATTAAAATTAAATTATGGTAAAATATATAAAACACACAATTTTGGTTAAATATTTTTAATTTCTTTTACAATATATAAACAGTTACAGATTTTGAATAAGATTATTAAAAATAAGTATTAAGGAAATAATTAAAATTAAATCAATAACTGTTAATAATAAAAATTAACATTAATAAGTTTTTTTTTTAAAAAAAAAGAATTTTCAAATTTTGCGGAGAAAGCCGTTTTACATTGCATTTTTAAAGCGCAATATTTGAAAAGTGTCGTTGTATCGGCCGGTCTCGGTGTGATTGCGCGTTTTTATGTCATTGCACATTCGCTCGCCGCGCCGCGCCGCTCGTTCCCGCCCGGCACATTTACGATAGCCTTACGTCAACGGAAGAGTAAGCTAATAACTCGCCGTCAGCCCGCAGATAAAACTACTGTTCTTGGTATACTGTGATTATAAAAATAATAGGTACCTAATAACATAAAAGACTATAATTTACATTTATATATCATAAAAAATGTGAGTCATGACAATGTGATGAAACTGTCGTTTTATTCTTCTCAGGTAGAAGAAATAATTACGTCTCTCAGTCTTACCACAGCACGACACACGCGTGCTGGCAACCTGTCGGGCGGCCAGAAGAAGAGGCTGGCCATCGGGTTGGAGCTGATCAGCGACCCCACCGTCATGTTCTTAGACGAACCAACTAGGTAAGCATCTAATAGATAGTGTTTTATTTACACCTAGTGCACGAACTGATAAAATTTTACGACAGACAGAACTAAAACTGATGCTATTCCTTTGTTATCAGTATCACGCTGACAAAGACCGGCTACATTCTTAACTTTGTATCCTACTTTTGTTCTGATACAACAAAAGTAACACATTGGTAGTTTTTAATTTTAATCTTCATTTGTCTGATCGTGTATGTAAGTACCTACCCGTGGATTTTCTTATATGATCTTCGACCCATTATCGATTATCGATCCCTGACTGCGACTCCTTTTTATTTGTTATTTTATCACCAATACAGTCGTTACATTTTATTTGGTTCAGTTATTAAAATAATTGTATTCGTTACCAATTTAATACATCAATTTATAATTTTAACGAAAATATATTCAAAGCTTTTAAAAATTTACCAATCTCCATATCGGCCATCCAAACCAGCCCTGATTATTCAGTGATTATTATTTTTAACAATAAATATTGACTTAAATTAATCCGCTTACAATGGGCCTCATAAGAAGGCTCAAGGTCACCCAAAGGGCAATGGAGAGGGCTATGCTCAGAGTTTCTCTGCGTGATCATATCAGAAATGATGAGATCCGCAGGTCACCGACATAGGCCAAAGAATTGCTAACCTTAAGTGGCAGTGGGCAGGGCACATTGCGAGGAGGACTGACGGTCGTTGGGGCGGAAAGGTCCTCGAGTGGCGACCACGTACCGGGAAACGCAGCGTTGGTAGGCACCCCACAAGGTGGACTGACGACCTAGTAAGGGTCGCGGGAAGCCGCTAGATACGGGCAGCGCAGGATCGACCGGTTTGGAGATCCTTGGGGGAGGCCTATGTCCAACAGTGGGCGTCTCTTGGCTGAAATTATGATGATGATGATGACTTTAATTAAGTGTTTTATTTACTATGCTGCTAGAAATTTTATTGAAATATATTTATACTATCTGTGATAATTAAGATCCCTGGGGAGGCATATTATGTCCAGTTAAGTAGTACCCTCACAGAATACAGAAAGAGGTTTCTGTGTACCCTTTCGGTTGAAACGAACTTGAACTAAATTTTTTGGGAAAATCCTTATTCAACTTTGAGAGAGATACCCGCCGCGTTATGCGGCGTTTAAGAGAGCAAATTCGACGAAAAGGGTCAGATTTCTGGAAAGAAAATTCTTGGATTTTGCACCACGATAATGCGCCTTCGCACAAGGCAATCATTGTAAACGAATTTTTGATCAAACATTCAACAAATACCATCGAACAAACACCATATTCACCAGATATGGCTCCAGCCGACTTCTTTCTTTTTCCTAAACTCAAATTATCACTTCGTGTCACCCGTCTTCAATCGATAGAAGACATAAAGGAGAATTCGCAGCGAGAACTGAACTCAATTCCGGAAACAGCGTTTAAAAATGTTTTGATGATTGGATTACTCGTTGGCATAAGTAGGTACATCGTTTCTGAAGGAGCATACTTTAAAGGTGATAAAATAAATTTGAATGAATAATTAACATTTTGTGTATTACTGATCTTTTCCCGGTACTTTCTTGACAGAGTAGTATATGCTTTTTATTAAGCTGCATTATTAATAAAACATTTTTTTTATTATATCCAGTTAAATTTTGTATCTAGATTTATGCGAAAAAATAGACTTGAAAAAAGACTTGTGCATAGCTGATTCAAATATTGCGATTTAAATTCTGATTGCAAATGACGCTTTATTTACTAGATTATTTGACGCATGCATTAATTACATAATCAATAAAATATGATTATCATAAATAATGTTAGTAATTTCTAGTTTATAAATAAACTACGCTTTAGACAAGCTCTTTGCATGTCGTGCGTCATATATTTAATAAAATAAGATAAAACAATAGGTCACAGATCAAAACACTACAGCAAAAAACTACTATTAGTCTACTTTTTAGTATCAAAACGAGGTTTCTAAACCAAAAACCAAAAGCTTTTGGTCTGCAACCAGCATCTGTCTGGAAGACTATTCTGTATCGAAATCGGATCTCAATTTCAAATTATCTGTCAAACACAAATTTATGAAATCTTTAGCAGAAAACACAAAACAGAAAAGACATGAACTTTTATTGTTTGTAGTGAAATGTAATTTAACTACAGTACTATTTCAGGCTTAGGTACCCTTACTTCTATGCGAAGAGACCCTTAATCGAGGCGACATTTTTTCTCTTTTTAATAAAGTTAATATGTCTTAAATTTTTTTTTTTTAATTTATTTATTAAAAAGAAAATTATAAGTACAAAATTATTGGCACAACAAAAATCACGGAGATTTGTCCGGTGTGCCAAATATGCAGAATTAGTTAATGAATGAATGAATATTGAATAATGAATCAAATGAATTAATATTTACTTTAATTTTATTAATTCAATTTAGAAATAAAATTAAATAGAATTTATAAATACAGGGTATTTTTTTATTCTAGTGGCTTAGATAGTTCGATATCCAAGCAAATGGTGTTCCTTCTCCATCTACTGGCGCGGCAGGGTCGGACGGTTATAGTGACGATGCACCAACCCTCAGCCGCTCTTCTCCAGATGGTAGACAAATTGTATGCCGTCGTGGGAGGCAGATGCGCGTACACGGGCTCAGTATCGGGCCTGCTACCTTATTTAGAACAAATTAATTTATTATGCCCACCGTTCCACAATCCTGTGGATTTCCGTAAGTATGACATTTAATAGTAATAATGTTATTATTTCTGTGGTAATAATTGTACAATTTTCTTACACTCACACTTAGGCGCGAAGCACACCGACCGGGGCGTTGGGCGCGGGACATCATTCTGTTTCATTCAAATACCGTACCAAACACACGGCAATAAGGTCCCTAATTGAACAAATTCAACGCCGAAATGGCGTGCTATAGCGCGTCAGATGAGGGCCGTTGAGTTTGTTCAATAATGAGCTTATTGTCGGGTGTTAAGTATAGTATTTGAATGAAGTCCGCGCCGCGTCCTTGCGCGACGCCAAATTGGTGTGCTTCGCGCCTTAACGGCTCATTCAGAGAACATTTTCCGCGGCGGGCGGCGGCGCTCGTTAACGCACCCAGTGATGCGTAGCGCGACACACCTCGCGTTTAATCAATTTATGGAGAAGATAGCGGTGCTACCTATTGGCACCTATGCCAAAGTGGTGATTACCACAGCGAGTATTACCGCATTCAAAAATGCAGGAGATGTACCTAATGCGTGGTGAACGCTCTCACAAATTATGACCTAAAAGAAGGACTAATATCCGGGTCAATAGATAAAGAATCTCCGAAAACTTTCCATAAATTATTAACATTATGTTTGATTTGATGCAAAACGCCCTGCGCAGCACCGTGCGTCTCTAAACGAACCCTAACGTCTTTTATGTAGTAGAATCAAAGACTAGTTTAGTACTCCGTGAGTAGAATGTAAGAGTATGTGTCTATAACAGCTTTATTAATACGTGAGTATCTATAACCCGTCCATAATTTCTTACAGGCTGAACATTATCTCATATTATTGTAGGTACTGTTATATATTTTTTTTATTTAGAAATGAAACCTTAAATTAGGTACCTAAATTTAAAGATATTTTATGCTATCTGCTAGCGGTGCATCGACCACATATCACATTACTTTCAATCCAAACTAGAGTTATTTTTTTGTATGGTAATAGTTAATTGAAATACGAAATAACTTGATGAGGTAATAAAACAACTACGTTCAATGAGATGTCTTTCTTTGTACGTAAATAAAGATCATTCACGTCGAAAATTAGTATGCTACGTAACTTAACGATAAAAGTTTATTATCTGCGTCTGAGCTAACAGAATATAAATCTGCACGTACCCTATAAATATATTTAAATATCATAAAAAAGTAGATAACAATATTAATATATCTGATTGATAATTAATCCCGTAACTAATTTAACACATATCTCAGTTTGTACAACTGCGATCATGATTCGATTGATTGACTTACTGATAACATAAAATGAAAGTGGACTAATGTGACTCACGATTACTTATTGCTTTTTTCAGTTATAGAAATATGTAGTGAAAATGCAGATTTATTAGTAATGCATTCGCAAAACGGCAAATCTGACGCCTGGACTAACCACATATCTCAAGAGACTGACGATAATTTTATAGGTGAGTTATGATTCGACCGTATTATCTTATCAGTGTAACACGTGCATTATCACACCAAGACATCTGAGATAGTAGATGATAGCATTTTTTTATCGTTGGACAGCATGTCATGTAATCTTTTTTTTACATAAAGTTGAGTTTAAAAGTTAGGCGAACTATCGTATTTTTATGATGCACAGGGCGCAATCGGTAAAAGTCTTCAGTACAAAAACAAGCGTTTACTCATATAAATAAAACTGATGTAAAACAGACCTTAGACCGAAAGAAAGATGACTATCATTGAAGTAACAAAATTGAAATTGTGTTATTAGTATTTGGCATTATTTGATTTGTTTGAAAAATATATATATGGACCATAGACATTTTTAATTTATATTGAGGCAAAATTCTAGTTTCTTTTTAATTTGGTATATTTTTACTTTCTCGTATAGATACGTAGTATAGAGAAAGTCTTTAATAGTCACATAATTCGATTTTGACGGATTTACGCGTTTTGGACCTCCCTGAGTCCAAAAATAGGTTAGGCCTACCGATTTTGGAATTGTGTCTGTGCGTTAGCAAGATAACTCGAGTATGCTTTAACTTATTGCAACCAAAGAGTCGTTTCCGGTATACGAGAAGGTTAAGGGGAGACCACTCCCGATATTTTATTATTTTTAAACAATTTAATAACAAAATGTAATGTACTCTCGTAAACCAAATATTTTAATCAAAAAATGAGTATCTCATATTTGTGTTTACATATGTAACTTATGTTTCTGTGTATTATAGATTAGTTTCTTCTGATCTTTAAGCTAAGATAGTCTTCAATTATTGTGTATATTTGTTGATTAAAATTGTATTATATATTTTAGAAAAACATAATTTAAGAAGCGACGAAGTGTACCTGACTATTTTACCCGCCCCTAAAGAGGACCTTACAAACAAGATATTATTAAAACTGAAAAGTACATACTCAACGTCAGTTTGGAAACAGTTCACAACACTCACACGAAGATCTCTATTGGTAAATCTCTTTTTTGTCTTATTTATTATGACTTATTTTACATATTCCCTTTCCACCTCCGGCGAGACCAGGCGTGGTGAGGACTTTCACCCTTATGTTGTTGACATTCGCACAAAGCGATTTGCTTACGCTTTCATCATGCGAACAGTTAAGGAGTTAGTATAATCTGGACCTTAAGGCCAGAGTGAACAAGCATCTTCTAGGCGAGCGTGTACCATCTTAGGCCTCATCATCGCTTTCACCAGCCGTGATTGTGAACAAACGTCCAGCCTCATTAACAAAATAAAAGAAAATATGGTTTCCATTTTCTTAAATTATCAGCATTATTGAAATATTATTGACGCCGTCACGGTGGAGTGGTCAGTAACGCGGCCTACACATCAGGCGGTCCGGGTTCGAGTCCTGGTAGTGGCAAACGTTAGTGTGATGAACACGAATATTTGTTCACGAGTCATGGTTGTTTATATATTTATTTAAGTTTATTTATGAACTGTCTAGATTATTATGTATATTTGTCCGTTATCTAGTATCCATAGCACAAGTTCTTAATGATACTTAATTTGGGCTAGATAATTGGTGTGAGCGTAGAAATATATTATTATTATATTGAGAATAATTTGGAGTTATGAGGAGGACTGGCCGCTCCAAATTAGAGTTCTCGGTGTAGCGAAGTACAGTCGAGGTCTGAAAATGTTTAGCATCCTAAGGGCGTGTCTCACAGGTTCCAAGTAAGTTCCCATTAGCTTAACTGACAGTAGTCCGTACAAAAAAATCTATATCTATTCATATCTATCGGATAAATTGACTATTCAATTTATCTGTTAAATATCTAATCAGAACTATTGAAACCGACCCTGAAATAGTAATTTGATAGCTGATAAACATTTATAGACCAGGACCGCACTTCCTTACATAAGACCGAAGTGGAATATTTTTTTTCATACGGCAAAATAGAACTTTAAGGCGCGAAGCACCGTGATCTGGCAGACGGCAAGGATACGGCGCGGACATCATTCTGTTTCATTCAAATACCGTACCAAAGCACACGACAATAAGGTAATGAATTGAACAAATTGAACGACGAAATGTGCGCGTCCGATGAGGGCCGTTGAATTTTTTCAATGAATACCTTATTGCCGTGTGTCGTATAAGGCCGCGGACTCGAACTCAGCGACGAGCGGGGCGACGCACGGTGGGCTGAAAATCGCTCTTCATAGACTTAGCGACTTGAATTCTTAAGAGTTGATTTTTTTTTTGGATATAAGGTCGATTTAGCCCAAAAACAAGTCAGTTATATTTTTTTTTGCAAAAGAACTGTATGAAGCTGATATGAAAAATCCGTTTATTTTTGACCTGCAAGGAAAACCCTAATATCCTTTCAGGTGTTTGTAGCAGTGATTATTTATGATTTATTTATATACCAAGTATAGCGGTTAGTGATGCAGAATAATAAAAAAATAATTAAACATTAAAATAAATGAAATACAGCAACAGTAAGATATTTTTAGTAGGTCCAAAGTTTCAATAAAAATGCCTGCTTTTTAGGGTTCCGTACCTCAAAAGGAAAAAACGGAACCCTTATAGGATCACTTTGTTGTCCGTCTGTCTGTCTGTCTGTCAAGACCCTTTATCTCAAGAACGCGTGGACGTATCAAGCTGAAATTCACATGAAATACTCAAGTCTATTGTCCCTTTAAGCTGTGAAAATATCAAACTTCTAAGCCAAGCCAATCAAAAGATACAGCCGATTATGTCGATATTTTCAACAAATTTCCGACACTCGCAAAGGAATCAAAACCTACAGGATACTTCCCGTAAACTCAGAATCTTGAAATTTGGCATGAAGAATTGTCATATAATGCAAATATAGGAAAAATTGCGAAAATCACTTTTTTTTAGTTATATAATATTATAAAAATATTTTAACAAAATCAAACTTACTACCTTATTTCTCACGAACGAATAAAGGTATCAAATTGAAATTTATACCAAATACCTAGGTCTATTGTCCCTTTAAGCAGTGAAAGAATCAAACTTCTAAGTTAACGCGATCAAAAGATACAGCAGTTTATACCGAGGAACCCTCGGTGTGCGAGTCCGACTCGCACTTGGCCGGTTTTTTAGCATTAAACTTGGGTCTTTGTGCACTGACAAAGGGATCAGAAGATAGCACAAGCATATTCAGTATGTCTTCATTAGAAGCTTGCCTGCTCTTCTTCCAGGAATGATGTTCCCGGAACCCTCTAAAATCTTTGTTGCGGGACTCTAAGGCTTCTTCAGAGAGACTCCCGATTGGCACAATGTAATTTTTTATATTATGTCTCCTCCATGTATGAACAACTTATGGATAGTCGATGACATGTAGTACCAGTTATAAAACTCCACGTTATTCTTTGCTGTCTTGCTTGTAAACTTTTTAAATTTAGGGTCATCAATTTGTTCCCCTGAAGTTATGGCTTGTAATATTACAGCAAATGTGCGTACAAGTTCCTCGTCGAAACTAGTTATGGCTGCAGTTTTATCTGGAAACTCAAAAAACCCTATAAATATCATAAAAAAGTAGATAACAATATTAATATATCTGATTGATAATTAATCCCGTAACTAATTTAACACATATCTCAGTTTGTACAACTGCGATCATGATTCGATTGATTGACTTACTGATAACATAAAATGAAAGTGGACTAATGTGACTCACGATTACTTTTTGCTTTTTTCAGTTATAGAAATATGTAGTGAAAATGCAGATTTATTAGTAATGCATTCGCAAAACGGCAAATCTGACGCCTGGACTAACCACATATCTCGAATCTAGTTATATCATAATAACAAAATCGAAACTAGTTATGGCTGCAGTTTTATCTGGAAACTCAAAAAACCGTCTTGCAGTATTCCCGTCATTGGTTGTTCCTGAACCCTGATTAGCAATGTCAATCAAAAGATTGAGCTCATCATTGAACCTAACCTGTTTAATCTTCTTTCTTGCTTTTAATATTTTCTTATGGTCATTTCCTCTTGCAGACATTTTTCATATCAGCTTCATACAGTTCTTTTGCAAAAAAAATATAACTGACTGGTTTTTGGACTGAATCGACTTAATGAGATATTTCAGTATTGTAAAGATTAACAATACCCATAATCCATATGCATAAAAAAAATCAACTCTCAAAAATTCATTTCGCTAACTCTATGAAGAGCGATTTTCAGCCCACCGTGCGACGGTGACTCAATGCATATATTAAAATGGAACTGGCTTGAAAGGCAGCGGCGCGGGGAGTGAATCACAGATTAGAGAGTATATGTCTAAGAGTGAATCACGAGCGACGCGCCCCAGTCAAGCGGTGCCCACGCGATTGTGTTGAAACGTAGTGTTAAATTTTGATTATTGCTTTTTATCGACCGACGTTTCGAAATTCCAGCCAAAGACGTCGAGGAGCAAATTATTTCAATTATTTTTGATATGTCAAAGACAGTAATTTCCCATAACGCCGCTCTAGCGCAGCGCAATCTGCCCGCCCGCTGTCGCACCGCCTTCGCTGTCGACATCGAGTCCGCGACCACACGTTATATTGTGTTAACAAACAAAACAAAATAACTTAATATTATGAATCTTTATCTAAATTCCACAGTCAATATGGCGCAACCCAACTTTCACGATAATGATCACGGGCATCCACTGCTCAATGGCGCTGTTCATCGGCTGCCTGTTCTACAACATCGGCGAGGACGCTAAGTACGTCCGCGACAGCTTCAACATGCTATACTTCAGCCTAATGTTCCTCATGTTCACGGCATTCAGCGCTGTCTCCATATATTGTAAGTAATTATCAATTAATGTGACTCCCTAATTCACCTTAATTTAAAAAGGGGAAATTTGTAAATCCTTTTTGTAGTAATATCTATAATACGCAGGATGTGTGTACAATTTTTGAAATTCTTTTATACTGATTGGCTGTGCAATGTATATTTTAAAACAAACAAATTCTTATTGTTAACGCATTTTTTCTAACTTATTTTTTATCGATTTGTCAAATGTCTCTTCAACTCAATATTAAATCTTAACTCAACCGCGATGAAAAACATACCATATAATTCCCCGTTTAATATATGTAATTGCAGTTCCTGAGCAAATCCCAGTGGTCCGCCGCGAGCACTTCAACCGTTGGTACACTACGGGCGCGTACTACACATCGTCGATAATGGCGGCGCTACCAACACAGACCGTGTGCACGCTGAGCTACGCGTCCATCGTATACTATTTAACGGGTCTCCCGCCGGAGACGATACGCTTCGCTACATTCTGCTGGACGCTTCTCGTTGTGTCGTACGTCTCTCTCAGCCTCGGGATGCTCAACGGATCCATTTTCAGCGTTAAAGTAAGAATAATTTGAAGATTTTCAGAATAATCTAGCCTTTATATATAGATTGTGTTTTAATTATCAGTAATCATAATTTTTAGCTATTAAATTTTACACGAACTACCGCTCGTGTAATCAAGAAACGGACTATTACGAATTATTAATGAAATTTATCATAATTGCATTCAGCCGACTTTAATAAAATGGACTGCTAGTGTTTGTTAAACCAACTGCGCGAGCTAAACATTCCGTTTGATATTCGCTTAATCTCTGCTCGATTTATCTAGTCATTAGAAGAGATTTTTTTCAGCCAATAAATTAAAATCTTTACAATATGCTTCAAATCAGTTTTTTAACTTTAAATTAATTTTCTTTTCTTCTCCAGAACGGAACAATTTTCGGACCTTTTATCATTATGCCGTTCACAATCTTCTCCGGGTTCTTTCTTCGGTACAGCGACGCGCCACCATTTTTCCGTTGGATGTTCCAGGTGTCCTTCCTCAAGCACGGCCTAGTAGGCCTCGTCTTTGCTATATTTGGCATGGACAGACCCAAAATGCCCTGCTCAGACATTTATTGCCATTACACATACCCCAAAAAGTTTATTCAAGACGTGGAAATGACTAACGAAAAATATTCCTTGGCAGTCGCCGCCCTATTCGGCATAGGCTTTATTGTGACTATATGTTCATATATTATTCTTAAAATTAGACTCAAGAACAAATGGTGAATTAGTATAATGTCAGTGATGGATTCGCTCAAAGTGAGGTGCCATAGTGAATAGCCAATAATGTTAGTGGAAGGTCAATTTGAAACGTGCGAACTCCGAAATGTTGTAACATTTGGTCATACAAAAGCAACTTGAAGCAGTATATGTGCTAAGAATTAATGAGGCGGGAAAGAGAGAGAAAAAGAACAATTAATATTTTTCGATGATTTTATTATACTTGTACTGAGATTTTTTGTAAATTACACCATATAAAGCTCTATTATTTTATTGTTATTGTTTTAAATCTCTTTTATATATTAACAACTTTTCGATGAATAATAATAGATTTACTTGGCAGACGTCACTTGAATTTTAAAATAATGTATATTATAAGATGATCGTTAATATCACTCCATTTCGGATTAGCCGTAACGTGTTAATATAAACCAATACTTGCTGAGTATAGTATAGAATAAAAACAAATTAAATTTTAAATCTAAACAAATGTCGTAATACTAGGGTAAAATTCATCAAACGATATACACAAAGTGTAAATAGCAATACACATACATACATTTCAAAATGGAAGAAATGCCCGATCAATATACCTAGTATTTCTGTTTTTAAAAAATAATGTCAGATTAATGTTCGAAAGTTGAATCCAAATCTCCATCAAACTGGGAGTAAAAAAAACTATGCACATGTGAAATACCGGTAAATTAGAAAAAAAAGACAATCAAGTAGAGAATATTACTTTTGATAATAAGTTCTAATGTAATATTAGTAATTCTTATATTAGAACTTTTCTAAAGTTCTTATCTGTAGAGAGAATGTTGAAACCTAAAATGACCAGTGTAATACGATTAGCCTAAAAAGTACCTCAAAATGTTATCTACTATTGTTTGTCGACCCCGTGTCCATTCATTGGTCAGTTAATGATGCAGCATTAAAAAATCCAATCAATCGATTGAACACTACCAACATCAATTTAGTTACGTGCTCAACGTTGAAGTTTATTTCAATTTGATGCTTTGGAAACCAAACCCGTGTTAATCTAGTTATCTATTAAAAGTGGTCAATTGAATTGTAATGCTAATGCTAGTCGTACCATGTATACAAAATTGTTTCTATTTAATATTTTACAAAGTCGAACAAATCAATCATGTGAATTTTGATTTTCCAGAAAACTAAATAAGTACATATATATCGTAACATAAGAAATATTTTGACAATAATGTTAACATTAACTTTAATGGTACCAAATAAACATAATTATGAAAATATATCTACAATTTTATAAAACTAATTAGTATGTGGCAAAACCTCATGTCTATGTATGTGTATAAATTAGTCATCTAGGACATAAGCTGTCGCATTCAGTTTTCAATAATGCAATAAGTACTGTGTACTTAATCTGTGATGAAGACAAATTAATTCAAAAGTAAGTAGGTAGATATAGGGATCGGTATTGTTATTTAAACACTTCAGTTTCTAGAAAGCTCAATTCTTATTTTAATTGCAATTGCTATCCTAACCTTTCATATAAGAACAATGGCATAAGTACAAAAATATCCGACTTAACAATAAAAGGAAAATGTTTAGATAAATATGTTTCTATAGAAGAAGAGAAACAGTAAACGTAAAAAGTAAAGAATTTGATAGTTTTCTAGAGACTGAGGATTGTAGATTATTTACTTAGTCTTAAGAAGTTGCTGAATTGGGTGGTCAATAGGATTTAAAATTATGATTTCAGAGTCTTGCCGAATTATAGAATAAGTTTAGTCAATTGTATACATGCAACTTATCAAACTGACCACTGATATTAATTCATCAAGTCTATACCAAATTGAAGAGAAAATCAATCGACGATTTTCTCTAACAGAACACATACTCAGTTCAACTTTTATGTATAAATTATGTCAGACATGTGTTCTCTATTTAGAACTGACATTTTCTTAAGGAAAAAAGTCCTTATAATAAAGAGATTAATCACACACTGATGCAGTGTGTCTCCAATTATAATCATGTCGAAAAATTAAGATTTGCCGTTCTATATGTTGCTAGCATTATGGTTGATTCACAGTGAACTGAATTAACTAAACATTAATTAGCATATTGAACTTTATCAAACAATGGTGTGTTGACTATAGATACGAGTTCAATGTGAACTGACTCTGAGAATCTACATACTGACTACAGGAAAAATGCACCACAATTTTAATTTCTAAGGGTTATTGTAGCAGATTATAATTATTTATAAAAGAATAAATATTTACATAAGTGTACAAATTAAGCGTCAGTTTTTATATAGTAGGAATGATGACTGGGTAAAAATATAATAATTCTATTAAGTCCTACAGCTAGATTAGCAAAAAAGTACTTTTTTCTTAATTAAAACAGTAAATAATTTGAAAAGTTAAAGAGCATCTAAGTTCAAGCATTTCAGAGCATGTAACGGCATCGTTCAGTAAAAAGTGTACTGTGCCCGTAGTGTAATTTTTTTCGTTTAAAAAACGTTACCATTGTAGTTGCGTTAGAGCTCAATTTGTATGAGAAACATAATTCGCGCTTCTTACTCGCGGGCTCGGCTAACCCGCGTACCACCATATCGCCTAACGTTGTTCTATCGTTGTTACTGTCGCAAAATTTGTAGATGAAAAATTGTATTGTTATGTGAAACAGTAGTTTATTTGAATAGAAAATAACTTCCATGTGATAAGCAACTCCGTTTTAGGATAACTTTAATGTTTCTGGTCGTCGTTTACAAGAAAACACTCCGCAACCAATAATTTTTACGAGGTCTGCTTAGCGACAGATAAGAATTCAAAATAGCGGTCAGTCCTCGCGGCGAACCAGTTTTTATAAACTGACATGAACGTTTGTTCATGTACTTTGGCAGAGGGCAGAGGGGAACGCGTTCGCTTGCCACGTCCCGTGTTAAATTGTCTAAGGACATAATAGTCGCGCTAAAAAAAAAAGAAAAGGGTCGCTATTCACGTTTCCTCTACACATCGAGCTCTTAACGCGACTAAAATAGTTGCGTATTTTAAACGAAAAAGCTTACGCTACGGGTACTGAAATGTAACGTCATCAGTATATAACAGATCACTGAACATCATACGACATTTCATCGCACAGTAGGTATCAATCATCGTTGTTATTTATTAACGTTACGTGATGAAAATACGTGTCCAAATTTTTTTCGTAATCTTTCTAATGGACTAAACAGAATTTTTCAGTCACCATCTCTACTATCGTCTAATAATGCTACAGAATCTGCGTTATATTAATACCAATTGGTGGACATTCTGCTGCTAGTCACATAAGCTTGAAGGAGATAGTTATTATGAAAATTTTGTCAATTGTAAATATTGCCAAACTGAACTAAAACGAGCTTTATAATAGGTATAAGTATCATTTTTATGAAACAAAAATTTTATAACACTGCTCCATCAGTCTGCTATTCAGCATACTCTTATTATATACATACATACAATCACCTTTTTCCCCATAGGCCTTGGAAACAAATGATCTCTGCCTACCCCTATGGGAAAAAAGCGTGTCTGTATGTATGTACTTATATGTATTATAAAATACTCTACCAATCTGCTATGAAGATTTGATAGGTGGTAAGTAGCCGTGACACATTTATTAAAAAATATCCGACTATGTAAAACTAGTGCATATATATAAAAATATATTTTTATATTAAATATAAAATGTTTCAAATCCCAATTTTATGGTCAGTAAAAAAATCGGTAGATATATATTTGTATACAAATGGTGTAAGTACTTTCAAACTGTTACGTGGCTTTTACGCAATCACCTAACATATTTTAAAAAAATCTAATAACGTTATGTGACAAAATAATTGCTTACACAAAATTGTACGATTCCTTTAGGATGCCTTTAGGCTTGTGTAGGTAACCTACAAGCAAAATACAAAGTTCAGCATGTTTGATTGCTTTTTGTTTTTTCATCAAATTCCTTAGTAATTAATTAATTAATCACATACCATGTACAATTTAATTAAAATACCAAGGAGTACAGACAAAACCGAATGCATTTCAATTACCTACCTGTATAACGTGAACGCACACCTGTCTGCGACGCAGTCACCGCAGTCGATCATTTGGTTTCTTAATTTCATCAAGAGTGGTGTATTACTGTATGACTCTTGACCAACAATTTGTTCTCAGTTGTTTATTATTAGTGGGTAGAAGAAAATGTATTTTCACCTCTCTAGCACCAAACGACCTCTTTTGCTTCGTAAAATCTCGAAGCAAAAACGCTTTTTGCTCTGAGCTCCTAACAAGACTAATATAAGTATTTGTAATAATACTACTTTTAATTTTTATAATTAATTTGAAGATATCTAAATTATATAAGAGTATTGTCTTGTTTTTTTCACCTAAAACTATTTTCTCGCTGGAGAGGTGAAAAGTTGTATGTTTCACACGAGAGCAAATTTGTTTTGTCTCGTGCCTTCAAACCACTCACTGCTCTTAGTAGTCTATTTTTGAATGACTCGCTATGCTTGTGACTGCTTCGCTGGTTCGTGATCTAATATCGGCACTCGCAGTAAAAAGTAACTTTGCTCACTTGTTGAACAAATAAACTATTGTTTTGGCTGGCCTGTGGATGCCGATGACACCCGTGCCGCGCCGGCCACAGCGTCCGCAGCTTGGTGGCGTCATCAGCTGTCGCTTAGGCGAGTTCGGCCGCTTCAGGTACTGCGGCCAGGTCTGCGTCACGGAACGTGGACGGAATGACGACAATATTTACTGGATCCTAGTAAAATACAAAAATAGTATTCGCCAGCACTGCGGCTAGAGGTCCACCTGTCAAGATTTCATTAATCTATCGTCATTTGACAATTTTATGACTTTCGTGAAGTGGGAATATTTCCTAGGTGTTTTGACACTAAGACCTAGTTTCTCAAACACCGTCATTAGCATACGTGCATGGTTTCTTGGGACTTTAGAATATTTTCTATGTGGAAACGAACTTCTTACATAGGCTCCGCGCAAATGGGTCACGTCCTTTCGTACCGCGCAAACCAAGGTTAGAGAGTAGGTACTTGAGGCTAGCTGAAACTCTGTAATATAACTCTCCTATATTACCCTAACACAGCTACAGACCTAGCTGGCAAGTAGTGGGGAAATTTAGCCCCTATTGCTTGCATTTATTTTCCGCAAAATGTCTATGTCAATGTGAAACTTGTAAAGGTTAAAATTGAATATTTATATAGTAAAAATAAATAAGCCAGTTCATTTAGGTGGTCCGTTAACATTGCTAGATGATTTTTGCAACGCGTACTATAATTGCTACAGCAATCTGTAAGCTAACAACATTGCTACAGGAATCATAGTAGGTATTGCAAAAAACATCTGGCAAAGTTAAGGAACTGCCTAAATGAACTGGCATATTTATTTTTTTAGTCTTTATATTTTCGATTTTAAGCTACAAAATTTTCAGATTGCCTCAAGGACACTTTGCAAAAAAAAATATGCAACTTTGGTGGTATAAGGGCTGACTTAGCCTTAGTTTGTAGCTTTGTGTTAGGGTATTATAGAAGAGTTATATTGATAGGTTTTCAGCTTGCCTAAAGTACCTACTCAAATATATCTATCGCCTCTCGGAATATTACTTTGTAAACCTATATGTTTTTGTTAGATGACAACATTATATTAGCAGAGTAAAAGAGTAATAGCTGTACTAATAATCTACTTAGGTATCTATCTATATTTCATTAGATATTCGTCTCACGTTTTATTAGATTGGAATGTTTATCGCTTTTCGTTGCTGACCGTATATCCTTTTATAGTAGGTGTAATCATTTGCTGTGTATATGTACCTATGTATAGGTAATATTGTACAATTTGTACGTCGATTTTAATGTTGGGACCAACTGATTTTATTTGTATGACAAGATTATATTTATTAATTTTGTACACTTTAGACTTATAATCTTAGACCATTTAACACATTTAACAAATTGTCTAAGCGTATAGTAAAACGAGTGTTGAAAGTTCAAGATATAAAAATTGCTTTTATTACGATTGAATAAAGATGATACGAAATAATATAAGACTTTAATTTTCTTCACAGTTAACTTTTGTGGAATAACCGTTGATCATCATCAATAACTTGGCGAGAATCTGTAAAGAACTTTGCAACAGGCACAAGTCACAAACATGTTGTTTTGTGATTTTTGAAAAAGTGATCATATAGGTACCTACTTAATAATAATTTGTCACTATTTTAATGGAATCTCCGTGATGTTGATAAGAGATTAATTGAAATCTCATTATTTATTCACCATCATGGACTATAATAAAAATAACATTCCTAATTATAAACTGCAACACGTCTATCATAATAAACCTTAATTATGATGTATTCTTCTACTTTACGCTAATCATTTTTGTACCTGCACTTGACCAGCATGGTTGACCTAATCGCCCCTAATGTGGAGTAGGCTCGAGCCCCTCGGTGGGGACATTATATGAGCTGATGATTTTGGGCATAACGTAACTCTTATGATTTTTGTAGATAACAATGGTGAAATGTTATAAATAACGTTATGTTTCTGATAACTAGCTTGCACTACAATAATTTACATTTTTTTCGCAAAATGTTGGTAGGCTTTTTTTACTGTGAGTGCTGACTTTAAAACACGAGTCAGCGAAGTAGTGTAGAAATTAATGACGAGCGTATTGAGTGATTTAAAGATAAAAAAATAACTTTGCTCACTTGTTCATCAAGCATTATTTTTCGTCCTCCTAGTATGTTGGTTGAAAACATCTGTTCACTTTGATTATCGTGTAGGTTCCTACTTATTCTGAGACGTGCTTACAGTAAGTTAAATAAGGTTACTTTAAGTTTTTTATTTTATTTTATCTGTGTTTTAGGTACTTAGGTAGACGATAATTATGCCCAAACATTTGATGATCTGGCCTATTATACGAACGCCACGATTAGTATCAACTAAATCACTACAAGAGTTAAAACAGTACCTACCTACTTGTTTGGCCACACGGTACCTATAGCTTTGCAAAACTTAAGATGCAAGTCGCGTTACATAAGCACGCAAACCAAGTCGGCAGCTGTATCTACCAGTTTCTCAAAAGGGTTTTTAAGAAACTTGATTTCGGTAGGTACCTACCAAATATCTGCAAAACATGATGATAAGCATATTGGCCGCTCCCAAGGTTAGACGGATATAGTCCAATGAACTTATTTTACATTTTAACACACTTCATTAGGTACCTACCTACATTACCTAATATAACTACTTACATAAATAGATAGGAAGATATAGGTTTTTTAATCTAGGTAAAATTTCTCTTAGAAATCAGAAATTGACAGTAAGTAGGTAAGTAGGATAAAATTTGGTCTATTAATTTTTCGAATTGTAATTTTCCGAAATGGTAGGACTTAGGGCTTTTGACGATTTAAAAGTACTTAGCCTCAGAATACAGAACAAACCAGAAACCGCCTGCGTGCTTAAATCTGAAGACAATAAAACCACTCTAAAATAGAGTAGTTTCGATTAGTCGCTCCTTAGCAGCCAGCGCGTCGTGACGTATTGCACAAGTGCCAATTTTTATTTTATAATGCCATCTTGTGTGGTTCCTACCTGCAAAAATTCAGCTGGGCAGACGAAAAAACAGGATGGGATCACATTTCATCTGTAACTAGCACTTTTTAAAGTAGTTTTAATTAATTAATGTGTTAGTTTTACTTATTTTGATTGACTTAGGAAATGTCATTTCAATTTTGTGTGTGACAATATAATCGAAAATTTTACCAACTTTTTTTAATTCCTATTTAGAATACTTACTATTTTATGAATAATGAAAAATTTGTGAAACTTTCCCTATTAAAGAAAATTATATAAAAAAGAAAATTAGTTTAGCTGAATATCATACGAAGAGAACGGTTAGATGAGTTTTGGGTACCAAAGTATAAGAGATAGAAGGGTAAGTAAGTAAAACTTAAGTCAGATAAATGATAACAGCGTATTTAATCACTATTTCTTTACAGTAAGTATTTAATCACTGTATTATTCCACTATTTTACAGTAACATTATAAATTATTAACTCAGTATTTTTATTACTATTTTACAATCAAGAAGTTATTCGCGTAACGATTGGTTTCAGAATGCCCCAGAGCAGGGCGCATCGTCTTTTTAAAAGGAGTCGTCCCTAGCACCTCCCCCATTCATAGATATCCTTTTTCGGACCAAATATGGTCATACGTTTCGCTAAAAGGCGTGCCAGCCCCGCGCACACCTCACACTTTAACAAATATACTTCACGAACCTCCTAAGGGCCGGTACATGACGCTACATATTAGGTGTAATACACACATACGCTACTAATCTTTATTACTTATTAAAATAGCTTCATTAAATAATTTAAAATCTAACATTCGGCCTTTCCTGACAACAAGTTTGTCCTCAAACTTAATTGCGTACTCCTTCTCTACAATTCTAAAATTTTAGAAGCATTTAGCAAATCTACACTTCCTATACTCTGCAAAAGGAATCAGAATACAATTCTATTTTAATCTCTCTTTTAGCAGACTTAAGTACCTACATAATTCTTTTCTTGACAAACTTTATCAAAACAAATCACAATACAGTCTATTTTAATCTCTCTTTTAGCAGGCTTAGGTACGTAATTCTTTTCTTGACAAACTTTATCAAAACAAATCACAATGCAGTCTGCTTTAACCTCTCTTTTAGCAGCCTTACACAGTTCCACTATTTTCTTGACAAACTTTATCAAACAAATCACAATACTGTCTGCTTTTACCTCTCTTTTAGCAGACTTCCACTCTTTTCTAGACAAACTTTATCAACACAGTCTACTTCCTCTCTTTTAGCAGACTTGTCTACTTTAACCTCTCTTTTAGCAGACTTTCCACTCTTTTCTAGATAAAGTTTATCCAAACAGTCTACTTTAACCTCTCTTTTAGTAGACCTTCCACTCTTTTTTAGATAAAGTTTATCAAAACAGTCTACTTTAACCTCTCTTTTAGTAGACTTTCCACTCTTCCAGATAAAGTTTATCAAAAACAAATCACAATATAGTCTGCTTTAACCTCTCTTTTAGCAGACTTACATAGTACCACTCTTTTCTAGATAAAGTTTATCAAAACAAATCACAATATAGTCCGCTGTAACCTATCTTTTAGCATATTTACATAGTTGACTTCTTTTATAAAAATAACTTGATCGATTCCATGAAAAACTTTAAACTACAAAATCTACATACATAAAAATATTTTCAGTACACAGATTAAATTCTATCCATGAAATATTTATGCTTCTATTTACTTATTTGTAACGTACGACACGACACTATTGTTATTATTACTTATCCTTGTAAAGTGTAGACCGCTGCACAGAGAAACTACATTATACTCCACTATACTCACTAAGTATTCAGAACTAACCTCATTGCTAACTGTTATCCAGGGTTTCATTCTATCTGCCGCCCAGACTCTAGAATAACTCTTTTGAGATAAATTGCTACCCGGTATTATTATAAAAAAAAGATATCTCACTGATAATGATAAATGTTATTATTCGCTACAGGAGTTTTTGGATGATGTATAATAATAATGAAGCCTCTTTTATTTCCATGATCAATATACAGTTAAATTGTTATATATTACAAAAAAAATAAGATTATGTTAATTAAATTTTAATAAAATTCACTTAATTTTCAACTATTAATAAATTTGATAATGTATAACAATACCAATCTTTAATTAGCTACTTTAATGTTATGTCTTACTACAATTAATTATTTTGAAATATTATTTAATTTTATGATTGCTGTGCCCTTGCAGAGTTCATGTTTGTGTCTTTAAAAATGTAACATCTGAATGTACAACATGAAAATGCAATAAAGAATACTGAATACTGTATACTATATATTTGATATTGATTATTTTCAAGAACTTAATAATCTTGAATGGGCCTGTAAATTTGGGAAGGGCCTTTTGACTTTTTCCATCATAGCTTGCCTCTGGTTTTAAGATTTTTACTAATTTGCCTCTCCATTTGTCCATTAGCACGGGCAGAGGCAACCAACGAATTAGGAATTATATAGAAGCATAACTCCCTAACGAAGCCCGCTAAAACATGGTCCCAAACTCATACAATTAAACTGATAATACTAACCCGATACGCACACTGACAAAACAAAATACCTTGCTAAATTTATTTTCTACTCATCAATTCGTCAACCCATTCATTTGGTGCGCATCTTTACTTAGTAGGATAATATTAAGAGTGAAACGGAAATATCAAACCCAAGCGAGTTCGTGTGAAACGGATTATTAAGCGGTACACGCCCAAAGTATGTTACCTACTCTACTAACAGCGGCGAGGATGGTGTAATACAATAGGTGTCAAGTCATATTAAATATGAGTCGGTATCTATGACACGCGACTGATAAAAAAATATACGAGTATACAATGTGTTTGTGTTCCGACCCGACAAACTTTAAGGGCATTTTCTACAGATAATTTAATCGTAGAAAAACCCCCATATGTGGGGTCGAAACTCAGTTCCCTTCGAGTGACAGCCATTTTAATTATTAATCATCATTTAGGGGGTGCCTTTAGTAAAAGTAGAATATCTCGTTAAGTTTAAGTCACACGGACTTTTAAAAAATACTGCCGTGTAGTAAAAAGTGTGGCAATCTTATAAGTGTCACTAAAGCACATAAAACTCATATTACGTTGTTAAAAAGTAATAATAATCTTGTTTTTCTCCAAAAAATTACATTTCTCTGATTTATACTAGAAATATTCCTATTATTACATATTTTTTATGATTTTATTGACAACTGTTTGAGTTTTGATAAAAAACGGTATCAAAATTATAGCCCAATGTTGTCCGGTGCGACACAAAAATTTGGTATTCGCGCCAGTGCTTGTCTTTAAAACCGAAGAGGTAATTTTGAACAATTACTCTCTTATGTAAAATGTTTAAAGTTTGTTAATAAACTGATTGTTTTTCTAGACTGCATAGTTATTTTTACCCTAATTTAAAGATAATTTTAAATTTAACTAAAATGTTCATCAATCATGATTATTCAAGATTGAGGAAAAAAATGTCCGTCTTTAAAATACCAATAACTTAAAAAAAAAAACAAGTGTTGGGTTATAATTTTGATACCGTTTTTTAGCAAAACTCAAATAGTTGTAAATAAAATCATGACAAATGTGTGATAATAGAAAGATTTCTAGTATAAATCGGAGAAATGTAATTTTTTGTGTATTTTTTTGGAGAAAAATAAGATTATTTTAATTTTTTAACAACGTAATATGAGTTTTTTGTGTTTTAGTGACGCTTATTAGATTGCCACACTTTTTAGCTACCTGGCAGTATTTTTTTTAGGTCCGTGTGACTTAAACTTAACGAGATATTCTACTTTTACTAAAGGCACGCCCTAAACGATGATTAATAATTAAAAAGGTTGCCACTCCGAGGGAATTGAATTTCGACCCCATATATGGGGGTTTTTCTATGATGAAATTATGTGTAAAAATGCCTTTAAAGTTTGTCGGGTCGGGCAACTAACACATTGTATGGCTCTAGACTTTTGGAAACTAAAAAGTTATTTTATTTCTAGCTGTACTTATCAAATACTTATTTTAAAATGCAGAGAAAAATCTTATTTTCTGCATATTGTAACAAAAATAACATGTAACAAAAATAAGGCACAACCTCAAAGTATCTTACTATTACACAAATTAACCGATTGCAGTAATTAATTACAATTAACAGTAAGTAATTTTCAAATAGGTCATTGTTGGATGTTCTTGTAGATTTTTGCTTATGCCGTACAATTTTTGTAAAGTAAGTAATCTATTTTGATTGTAAAATTATTCAAAGTAGGAAATTTGTAACTATTTTGGTGCCAATTTCTTAAACAAATTGTTTTTTTTATTGTAACGATTCAGAAACCGATTTCAAACAAACAACTTTGAGGTCGTCCTTTATTTCTTTTGCACCTTGCATAATACAGGATCTATCGAATTTCGGTTAGTTTTTCAAAAGTAAGTAGCATATACAATTCCCATGATATTTAATAGTTTTTTATTGGTAATCTTATGATTGAAGGTCATTGTTCATAGTAAAATTTAAGCATCGTTATAGGTGTTTATTGGTAAACTCCTTTAAGAAGAGTGCTAGGCTTTTAAACTAGTTATAGCTAGACTAACAATCTTGATATTGTAACTGATATTGAGATATATTATTAATATATCTATATTATGCACAAAAAAATATGAAACTATATATTATCGAGCCCTAATGCTGTGCTTACCTGTTAATTCAAGGACACTTGGCTTAGTTATAAGCTAAAGGTATCAAAATAGATCCAGCATTTTTTTTGACTACCCTCTACCATCCTATACGAGTAGGCAATCATCGCTCGCACGGGGTCTCAGTCGGCGTACTTGTTTACTTATACTATGGTATTATGGATAGAATGATCTTCTAAATATTGGCTGCCAATTTTTTGTCAGCTGTAATTTCGCGCCATAATTTGCGTTTTGTATTCACTGGGCAAGTAGGTGAACAAAACCCGTTATACGTTCCACGGAAAATCATAATTTTTTTTATTTAGTTTATAACGATTTGAATCCAATATCTATGGATTATTATGTCTAAAATCATAATTATTTTTATTTAGTTTATAACGATTTGAATCCAATATCTATGGATTATTATGTCTTCATGTATATGAATTTACCTATGTCTTCATTCTCAAAACGTATAGAGCACACTTTACTGGCATTAGTTGGTAACGAGTCATCATCTCTTCTTTCTAAACGGAAAGCTGCAATGCACTGATCGTCGAATATCTTTTTTGGGGAAACTCAAATAAATATGTTATTAATAAGAAACAGCAGGAAATCCAATTTTTAAAAACTCTATACTTAATACTAAATGTTTAGTTTAATAGTAACATATTAAAAACTGGTTGGCTACTGATTGCATAACACAGATAACTCAAGACGAACAAAACATGAAATTACTTTACTTACATGAGATAAATTATCCCGGTTTGTTTTTTACTTCCTTCTTTCCGTCTTTTACACCACTTTACCGCACAGGAGGTCATTTTTGTCCTTGGGAAATGAGCTGTTTATTGTATTTTTCGCAAAACTAAATGACACGGACGCTTGTCGCGGCAGACTGATGGACGCGTTGGTAGTACTTTTTCGGCCCCGCCCACTTGGAGATAGTTTGCGTGTAACGATTTTTTGACGGAGTTCGTGTTCTATATAATTCCTAATTCGTTGGAGGCAACAGCATTCAATATGTGATAGACTTTGCATTGACCACAGAATCTTTCATGCTCTCTCTCGAAGAAAAAGAAAGAACTCTCTTATCAGATATTTGATTAGGGTAACCAAATGTGGCAAAAACGTCTTCTAATTCCATACAGTCAATGTAGTATTTGGATTTCGCCGAGGTTTTAGTATACAAAACTTCGTAATACCATACTAAGACAAGAAGGTATGAATATCCTCTTGTATTTTCACAAATGGTCCTAACTGGTCAATATGAACTGTATCAAAAGACCTATCAACCTTGTGAATCGGATTCAGTAGTCCTTCCCTAGGCCTAGATTATAGGCACATTCTGTTGAAGATTTTACATACTTTTTTTTTTTTATAAACCGTTTCATTTTCGTAAACCAAAAGTCTTTACTAACCTTTTTTAAAGTCAAATCTATACCAAAATGTCCGATATCGTCATGATTAAGTTTACAAATATAGACCGGACTTGCCCACTTTGCGAAATAATTTATTGTTCTTGAAACTAATTAATTTATATCTGAATATTCTTTGTCTTCCAAAATTTTTGATTATGCGTTGAGTTTCGGAATCAACTAGTTGCTAACTTAATAACAAATCTTCTTGCGTAATTCTTAATGGGGTAGGGAATCGGTCACCTCATGCGATTCACAAGGTAATGAGTTTCTGCTTATTAGTGCATCTACATGGGACTTAGTCGAACCTGGTCTATTTTGAATTTCAAAATCATACTTTAGCATAGCTATCCGCCATCGGGCAATACGAGTTAATAAAGTTCCTCTCAATGCATCAAAATCAGTATACAATACCATGTTATCACCTAACAAGTCTATTCGAAAGCGTTGTATGAAGCTATAACAGCCAATGTTTCAAGCTTGTATGTATGGTAGTTTTGTACAACTAGGGTGATCTTTTTGCTAAAGTATACAATAGGCTTTGTTAATCCTGAAACATTGTCTTTCTGTAGTAAGAAATATCTTAATAATATGCCGCCTAGGCCATATTTACTTGCATCAGCATGTAAAAGAGTCTCGTTATTAGAATTATATAAGTATACCTAATAAGGGCCTCTCTCAGAGTAAACAGGACTGGAGTAGCCATTTGTCAATTTCTCTTACATGTTTTTCTGCCATTTTTTGCGGGGGGTGAGGTTACTACTACACTCAATACCAGCACACAGAAACAAAAACTTTTTGCGTATTTACAAACGCACACATGCATAATACGACACACATATTTAAATTTCACGCACATGTGCTTAAAATAGTGTGTTAACGTTCTATTCTAATACACGAATGTCATTGTGTGAGAAGTAACATGACATAGCATGAGAATATCGATATCGATAAATCAGTTTCGTTCAATGAATGAATGTATTACTACGTTAGTATACCTACATTATTAAAAATCAAATGATGATATTACACGCTACAACAGTCAGTTTTCGATATTTATTGCAAAGACTAATATAAATAATATAATATATATGAGGTCTATATAAAACTTTGACAGATTTCGAAGGCTATATCAATGAAACACAAATTTATACGTAATAGTTTATTGCACTTAAAAGGTATTTACAATAGGTGTTATTATATATATGTCGCAGGGAAATGATGAAAATAGAGATTTGATCAAATCCCTAAGGAATTTGATCAAATCCCTGCAGATGTTAATATAACTATTAGATTTCAACATTTCCCTCATTAAATTTAGTCATTTGATCAAATTCCTGAACTGATTTAGTGAAAAGACAAAAAAAGACAAGTCAGGACTTGAAGACCACTGTTTTCGCTAATTATTGCCTCCCCCTTTTCCTCATTTGCAACAAAACATAGCAACACTATTTGGAGCTGATCCAAAATCCGGACTCCAATCTAATCACATTTCAAAAGAATTGCTTGAAAAACTTGTTACTGAAGAGGACTTGGAACAGCTCCTAAAACAGCAATACAAAGAAACTTCAACTTCTGAGATTGTATTAGCACCTGAGTTACCAAGCAACAATGAGAACACAGTTTTGGAAGATAAACCAGAAGGTGACTTCAAATTCAGAGGATCCGCTGGCACCTGAATCGTCAAACAGTAAACTTATACCAATTTCTGAGTCTATAACACCTGTTGCGCCTGTTCAAAAATATAATACAAACGTTTTGCCACTACACCAGAACGTGAAGCAGTTGACAACCAGAAAATAGCACATTGCGTTGTGGTGGCATCGAATCTACTAGGGTCCATTTATTTCATAATTGCAAAAATGCGTCCAGCATACTCACGGTAGGAGAAGAAGGATATGGATCGAAAATTCTATGCTAGTTATGTCAAAAAGAAGTAAATATAAAAGATCAAAGGTTCCATGCTGCAAAATACCTGAAAATATCAGAAGAAAAAATTAAAGATTCTTCCCTGAAGACTTTTAAGGAGGTGTTAGTGGGTTCCACTATTTTAATTAATGTTCCAAAGGTAGATAGGGGTCCACTAGATGGAAATAATATTATAGGAACGGTATTAGATATAAAAAACGATTTATATGAAATTGGTTCTTCAGTCGGCATTATTGGCTTGTGCCACAAATCCATGACTTGTTTCAACAAAAATAAATAAAGATCCATGAATTATTTTAAGTACTTTTCGTTTATAATAATTTCTTGTCTTAGATATTACCTTCTATAACCATTTTTGTACATTTATAAGTCTTGCAATGTCTGATTTACTTAATAAAAATCTTTTAACTGCGTTAGTTTTTTATTTTTGTCATTTCACTAAAGCAGTTCAGGCATTTGATCAAATCACTTAATTTCATAAGAGAAATGATAAAATCTAATAGTCATTTTAACATCTGCAGGGATTTGAACATATTCCTTAGGGATTTGATCAAATCCCTATTTTCACCATTTCCCTTCGACATATATATAGAATTCACTGTGGACCCTTTCGCTTAGGCGCTGCGCTTGCGTATGACGGCATGAAATCCGTCAACTCGCGCTTCCGCGAACATTGCTGAAGCACTGCAAAATCGCGGCAGCCGCAACAACACTCTTAGCGCATTATTATATTGCACGCGAATGGCGTTGTATGCCCTTTGCGTGTAGTTGACCCACAGACTACACGTGTAAAAGGACTGACAGAAAGATTTGAAGAGCGTTATCTTTACATTGTCATTACACTGTGCAAATCTGCGAGCCACCATATTGCATCGAACAGCCAACGCCCTCCGTTCCCGTTCAATGTCAATATCATCACTAAGATCTGCAGTGACCCAGATACTTAAATGCTGTGACTTGATTGAGAGGAGTTCCAGACAAAAGGACTGGCGGCACATTAGAGTAACATTTGTTGCCTGCTTTAAAAACCATAATCTCGCTCTTCTTCACATTATATCTAAGTCCATGGGCCGCCGCATATCTCTCACAAATACTAAGCAGTCGCCTTAATGCAGCAATCGATGGGCTCAGCAACACCATGTCGTCTGCGTAACTTATGTTGTTAACACACACACCATCTATATGACAACCGACCTGGGTGTTGCTGAGCTCAACGATCAACTGATCAATATACAAATTAAATAATTTAGGCGATGTTATTCCGCCTTGCCTGACACCACAATCAAGCTTGTACTCATCTGAGTGTGACCCCGCCCATCTAACTTGATTTATTTGATGATGGTACCAATACTCAAACAACGAAACTACTTCACCAGGCACACTGGACTTTTTCAGCTTATTGAACAGCGTACTATAGGAGACAAGATCAAACGCTTTGGAGAGGTCCAGGTAACAGGCGTAGACCGGTGTTTTTCTCTCAGAGTAGTACTGTACAGTGTGCTTAAGTGACAGAATTGCACACTCAGTAGATAAGCCGGGCTTAAAGCCAAACTGCGCGTCGTGCAATTTAAGATGATGGTCCAGCTGTCGATCAAGCACCCTATCCAGCACCTTTGCAGTTATTGTTAATGAAATAACAGCCAATAATATAATATAATAATATATTCCCACGCTCACACTAATTATCTAGCCTGAAGTAAGTATCATTAAGAACTTGTGTTACGGATACTAGATAACGGACATTTTTTTTTAATATACATAATAATTTTAGATATTTTTATAAATAAACTTAAATAAATATATAAACAACCATGACTCGCAAACAAACATTCGTATTCGTCACACAAACATTTGCCGCTACATTTGCCGTGTCTTTTTACTCTTGTCGCTCCTTGAATATGTAGGCCATCAGCCTTACTATGTCCATGGGCTTGAAGAGTCTGTAGTCCTCTGACCTTGGGTAGGCTATTCCCAGGATATTCATTCTAATCCTGGCTATGGAATCACAGTCACATAGCAAGTGTTCCATGGATTCCCGGTCGTGTCCACATGCTCTGCAATTCGATGTTGTCGAAATTTTCATTTGGAGCATGTGGTTTGTGGCGTAGTACCCTGTAAGGCCACCTAAAATCCGGCGGGCCTGTTGTCTGCCATCCCCGTATATGAATTTACTCCATCCTCTAGGACAGTCTCCTGTGAAGGATGTAGAGTGTTTCATATCAGGCGACAGTTTCCATTCCATATGATGTCTTTTATGGACATATTCTTTGATGGCTCTGCAGATGTAGCTTTTGGAAATTGGGATAAAAGGTTCAGGACCTATGAATGGGTTTTTTGATCCTTTCCTTGCCAGTTCGTCAGCTTTCTCATTGCCTTTAATCCCCTCGTGACCTGGGACCCAGATCAGCTCTACTTTATTGTGCTGGCCGACCCTATTTAGTCTCTTGACAGCATTGAGTATTAGATCCGAGTCAATACGAGGGTTTGAGAGGGCTTTGAGCGCTGCTTGACTGTCGCTTAGGATATAGACAACCTTGTTTTTTTTTAATACGTTCTATAATCCTCATTGCACAGAGGATTATTGCATAGATCTCCGTTTGGAAGACCGTGGCAAGTTTCCCCATGCATTCAGTTTAAAAGCACATACCTTATTCTTATTTTGACATCATCATTATTACCTGGTTGCTGAAACAAACTGTAATTTGTCTAAGCTATGTTTTATTACCGACAAGTATAAGAAGAAGAACTAAGAATAGGGTATGTGTTTTTTAAACTGATGACGATGTAAACTGCGGAATTATACAATTTCCTTGCGACATACAAATTTAAACCATAATACATATTGTCAATTTATGTAAGTTACTTTCATTCATTCATTCATTACTCACTCGTAAAATCACAATATCGATGAAGTTGACATCACTATTGTGCAAATCAATTATTGTGCAAAAATGTGCAAATCAATTAGGGTTGCTGATTACAAAAAAAAATCAATTTGTCCAATGGCTCGAAAAAAAATTTAGGTTTCTTAGAAATGATCGGCAGTGCTGGTTAGGCGATGGTACCTACCCTTTTACCCGTGCTTATTTTATGAAGTCAGGGACGCTGGAAGTATATACCTACAGGATAGTTATTCTTAATGTTTATGAGCTCCGCCCAGCATGAATAAAAATGCAAAATAGTTTAATTATTATTTCATTTTATTTATTATTTTATATTTCCATGCTGTGTGGCAAACAATAGGCTTCAAGCTGCCTCAAAAGTATAGGTATGTACTTAATACTAAACTAAAGATAAACACGCAACGTACATTGTTAAAACGAAATTATTATTGGTAATTAATTAATACAAAATTACAGTTATTTATTACCAACAAACTGTTTCTAATTTTTGTCTTATTAATTGAAATGCAATAATGGTCAACCCTAGGTAGTCTCGTGGGGAGTGCGCCCGAAGTTCGTTTGACAACGTCACGGCCGCACTCCCCACGAGACTATAGCGCGAAATTTGAAATTCTAATCTGCTAAAATATGAAAATATGATGTAAATAATCATCAAATCTTCAAAATTATACTTATAAATGAAAGGTGACGCCATCTTTTTGCTTACTAGATGTTTTAGAGTTTTTTTACAGTAAAAAAACAGCACAGGCAGGCATTTTCGTGGGAGCTCTGCACGGTAAGACGTTCTGATTATTGTGGTTTTAAAATGGCGGCTCAACTAGTTTTATATAACGCACAGGCATCCGATGCTTGTGCGTTTGGCAGAGGGGTAATGTTAGGCAAAGGCTACTCCAGTCCTGTTTACTCTGAGGGGCCTCTGGACAATGCTTGTTTTAGCAGACTAAAAGAGGTTTCTTGCTCATCTTTCCAAACCCATGAGTTTTTTTTTTTTGGTTAAGTCTGAATTGCACAACCAGATCTAACCTAAATATTCTTCTAATCGCTGTAATTGTTCATCAACTATTTTACCATATCTCTTACAGTAAAATAGAATATACTTTATTGTATTCCAGAAAAGAAAATTATAACAATTACAACAATAAAACATAAAATGTACAAAGGGCGGTCTTATCGCTAAAAAGAGCGATCTCTTCAGTATATCTTTATAACTCATGCGACATGGCCGATATACGACCGAGGAGGAGTCTTTAAGTTCTATTGTCATTTCTGCCAAACTTGTACATCATAATTCACTCAATTTTGCGCGAAACATTCACGGTAGTTATTTACGAATATAACAATTAGTTCTTCCTGGTCTTCAGTAAGATTAGGATTAATTTTATTTCTTCTCTAGTAAACGGTATGAATCCATCTTGTGCCAATACAATGGGCCTTTTGGAGGGTAGAAGTCTTTATAATTACTCCACGTGCTAGTGTCGTTCCAACATTGAAATTCAAGGGCCTGTTATAAGTTACTATTTTGCAAATCCCTTTACACATATTATAAACTCCTTCTCGTATCGCATTAATCGCATAATTCACGCCGTTAAAATTCCTATAAGTACTAATGATCAAAATGTCACAATTTGTTCTATGGTCGTTGAGGCATTCGACGTAATTAATCTTAATAATTGTATCAGATCATATTCTCAAAACTAACCTATATTTGAGGTATCTTGAATTTCAAAATATCTGATTTATCATTGTTTTTGATAACGAGTAAATGCGATAGTTCTGTGATATTACGGCCAACTAGTAAACAAGACATTACTATGTTATGTGTCTATATCAGCAGTCACTTCTACTAAGGATAAATCAATCCGCGTTCTAGCTATAGGAGTGTATGCATTGTTATCAAATCCTCGTATTCGCTAGTTATTTTCGGAAGAGAATGTTGATCTACAAAATCCTGGCTAATAAGCGTACAGTCATTTCCAAAATCAAAATAACTATCTATTTTAATTGTTTAATTTATTTGTTTATGAAATTTTGAATCTGGTAAATTAATTTGTGAATCTGGTAAAATAGTTTGAAAATTATTTATAACAACTAATACAATCGGTTGTTTTAAGTCGAAAGCGATACCAATTGTCACATTTAACTATTGGTTTGAGACATAAACTTGATATAATTGTCTCTTCTCCCTGCAATTAATATAAATACCTAATGGCAGTCCCAGCGCGACATTAAGCCCTATAATTACCCGGTCTCTTATATTAAAAACATATTATGTCATTGTTTGAAGTTACTGTAGAACTCATAAACAGGGGCCGTTTATGAGTTCTAAGCATATCTGTCTCTGCATACTTTTTATTTTTATATCAGCATTTCATCTGGATCATTAAATCTCATAAAAGACGCACCTGACTTAATCATTCTATCTTCGATCCCATGAATGAGACAGTCAACAGTGCTTTTGATATAGCAAGTATTCAATAAGGTAATTTTATCATAATTACGGTCTATCATTTCCCCGGACCCCATAGTTTCAGTAGTTTGTTCGGATGGAAAAGCTCTAATTAGACGCTCCTGCCAGTCAGCCCACGACAGCAAAATAGAATTTAACCCTTTATACCACTTCTTTGCGTGGCCAATTAACTTTGGTAAAGCAAAATGTCTTGTCTGTTCATCTGTTCAATTATAAATTTGAGCGCATTAATTTACTAACTCCCTATTCTTTAGTTTCTCTGAACACGGTTAAAATCGCGAATAATGTTCTTGTCAAAGCGTACTTATTATTTTCATTCATTATAGTTTTCAATATATTAGATAGGTTTAACTTAATTAAACATAATATTAGAAATACTACTTCGGTTTATATCCGCGTCCACTCCTACGCGGGCTCCCCGCATAGTATCTGCATCAGCCAGCACCACACGCGACTCGCAGCGTGGCGCTCTGCAAGCCGCCCCGCTCCCATGGTACGCCTGGCTTGCACCGTTTCCATGGTACGCCTGGCTCGCCCCGCTCGCTCCCATGGTACACCTGGCTCGCCCCGCACCCATGGTACGCCTGGCTCGCCCCGCTCCCATGGTACACCTGGCTCGCCCCGCTCCCATGGTTCGCCTGGCTCGCCCCGCTACCATGGTACACCTGGCTCGCCCCTCGCAGAATTCTCCACTTCTTCATCTGAAACTGTCACATTTTCGAGTATCATTATCTCTTTTTTAACATTTCTTTTTTAATAGATTTGATTTAAATATTTAGTAAATTTAATAAAGTACGTCGATTATTGCTGTGATACCAACATATAATTTAAATGTCCAGAAACATCAATTGTCTAAATTTAAATCTTATTTAATGAATAAATGGATATCAGATAACGAACAAATTTATATAAGTAATATAAAATAATCTAGATATTTTATAAACAAACCTAAACAAATATATAATGTACAACCACGACTCGTGAACAAAGGTTTGTGTTCACCACACAAACATTTGATGCTGCCAGGACTCGAACCCGGACCGCCGATTCGTAAGCAGCGTTACCCGCTCCACCACGACGGCGTCTAGTAATATAGCTCTATTTATATATAATTTTTAAGGTATTTTATCATTTAGGTACATATTTTATTAATCATATATTAAGTAGGTACATGTTATTTATTATTTATGTAAGTATTTACTTTCATTTGTCATAATACCTAACCATAAAATGTGCCTCGGTGTGTCAATTTATATTAACAAATAAGTTGATAGGCTTTGGGCGTTTAAGTACCTACCTATACCTATATATTCGATACATAGGTATCTAAAAACAACCCAGTCTAACTCTAAACAAACCGTGCATTTATTAAAGCTGTTGCTAAATAAATAAACACAAAAAAAAAACAAATAAAAAAAATATAAATAGTCGCTTCTTATCTTATTGAAATTATAATAGGTAGTTTAGAATATTATTTTATTGCGTAGCATCCATATAATTACCTATAGGTATAAAAATAGACACTTAGCATCATCTGCATAAAAGGGCAATTTTAACGCTAAAAGTAAGATAGGCAAGGTACCTACCTATATAGGTTATTCCGCTGGAGGGAAGATGGAGGGCGATGTACAAGTACATAAATACGTATTATAAAACGCTCATAATCCCAAAAGGGGTGAAGCAGAGGTTTAGGTAACATTCGGTTACACACAAAGCCACATCTGGCAGTATGGGAACAGTAGGTACTCCAAAATAGTGATGGTTGCCAGGCTGTCGCTAACATAAGCGTCACCAAACCCGACTACTCAATACAAATATATACTAAGTACATTATATAAATATCTATATGTATTTATGTATGTATGTACCTAAGTACCAACACACAAAAATTACAATTTACCTACCTAGGTACTTATATGAATTATTTACATAAATGGATATTTCAAGTAGGTAAGTACCTACCTACATAAGTAAACACAAATACAACAAATACATTCATGCTAATGGTAGGTAAGTACTTATTACGAATAATTATATCTATATTGTACTGAAAAGCTTCGAGAAAAAGATAAGTAAACAAAAAGAGAAAAAAAAAAAAAATCTATAGGTAATTACGTATCAAAGAAGATAAAGTATTAAACCATTAAACCAAATTCTCACAGACCTAATACCTATCTACGTAGCCAAATATGAAAGAAATATACTCGCCTCATATATCTTTGTGCAATTTAGACGTCTCTCCAAGAAGAGATCTCTTACGGCTTGGCATTTTACAATATGAGGCTTCTGTCTGCGTGCTGCTAGGCAACATCGTGCGCCTTCGTGCTCGAACACGGCCCCCTGTCCTTGAAACGCAGTCTCTTGAAGCTCGCGTCTCGGAGTCCTCGAACGCGCAGCTCGCGTCCGCATGTCGCTCGGCATCTTCATATGCTGGTCACCAGCTCTCGTGCGCCGCCTGCTCTCGGGTCTCCGTCGTGAACGCGCCCGCTGTACCCTGTCTTCGCTATCATGGTGATTCCACGTGACGAAATCTCGGCTTCTATGGCCCGACTTAGGCTTTTTCTTTCGTCCTTCTACATTTCCACGCATCCCGGTGGGCGTTTTTACTTTAGGTATCCCACTTCTGATATAAGAGATAGAAGGGTAAGTAAGTAAAAGTTAAGTCAGATAAATGATAACAGCGTATTTAATCACTATTTCTTTACAGTAAGTATTTAATCACTGTATTATTCCACTATTTTACAGTAACATTATAAATTATTAACTCAGTATTTTTATTACTATTTTACAATCAAGAAGTTATTCGCGTAACGATTGGTTTCAGAATGCCCCAGAGCAGGGCGCATCGTCTTTTTAAAAGGAGTCGTCCCTAGCACCTCCCCCATTCATAGATATCCTTTTTCGGACCAAATATGGTCATACGTTTCGCTAAAAGGCGTGCCAGCCCCGCGCACACCTCACACTTTAACAAATATACTTCACGAACCTCCTAAGGGCCGGTACATGACGCTACATATTAGGTGTAATACACACATACGCTACTAATCTTTATTACTTATTAAAATAGCTTCATTATATAATTTAAAATCTAACAAAAGCAAAGCGGAATTTGCTCAATTCACTTTGAAGAGGAATATTTTTGAGACACAAAAGGTACTTTGAAAAGACTGCTATTCCAACCAGGGTACATCTAGTTATAATTGTTGTATTTTATAATGTTATTGGTCCACAATAAAAGCATTACTCATAAAGCCATGTTTTATTTATACATAGTAAGATAATATAACATTTAGCAAGTGCATAAATGTTAGAACACTAGGCGCGTAGTTGTGTTTTACCTCCCTAAGTTTAACATATTACTATTAAATATTTGTAATAAATATCATGTCATGTCACTGACATTAGTCAGTGATGAGATATAAGATTACCCTAAAAATTGTAAATCGCTCCTGAGGTAGCAACATTACGCGGGGTCGAGGTGAGGTAGGTGCGGGACGTACGTATTGTTTCTGGACACAGGTGCGGGGTATGCAATTGTACTTGAACGCGGTTTCTGGTTTGTTCTGTATTCTGAGTACTTAGCAAAGTCCGTTTAAATAAAGAGCATTTCATTTCATTTCGAATACAAAAACGAAGTAGGTAGCTACGTAAGTATTTTGAATTAGGTTACTATGCGATAAATAGCAGTATAAGCCCTGAATAACTATGCATTATCCAAAAATATACATATCTACCAATAAGTATTATAATCAAAATTAACGCAACTATTTGATTAACGTAACGGATTAATAGTGATAATAGATATTCTTATAAAATTTCCTTAATACTGATATCTCTACTTAAGATATGAATATTAATTTGGATTTTAGGTAGGTACCTAATTAAGTGGTAAAGACTAATATTATTAGGTTGGTACTCTATTCCATGGGGTCCACGTTCGGAAGCCTCCTCGTGGCAGATCCTAGTAACGTGGTGGGGAAACTTTCTAGGCGGGTGTGTGGGTTTTGATGTCAAGTGTGTCCCCTTGGCATTCGAAGTCACATGCCATCGCCGAGTTGTTTTTGTATTCCCACCACGGCTAATTCCGGACGGCCCTTTTCAGGACCACATCCTCGTCAGGAGGACGCGCCGAGCAGCCGTCGGTGGAGGAGTGGCTGCTGGTCACCAATTGGTGCAAGGAGTGCTTAGACGGGCAGCGTTCCGAAGATCCGTAGGCGTCCCGAAGCGATACATTTGATTTTTGTCTTAGATTACTTAAAGCAAAAGCTTTTTGTTTTAAATCTCGACGAGATGTGGGCGAAGCGCTAGTCTGTTGAATAAATTTACAAAATTACTTAGCATAGGTACCTACTAGGGTTGTTGAGGAAGTGATTATGAGGAAGAGGAGGAGGAGGAGGAAGTGTCAAGCACAAATTTAGAGGATGCGGATGAGGATGAGGATATTTTTTGAGGAGGAGGATGCGGATGAGGAAGCTGATGAGGAAGAGGATTATATGAAATATATAATATAATTATATGGTCCACTGGAAAATATTCTTTTAATTATTAACAAAATTAATATCCTCACAGGTCGTTCCATCACAAACCTTGTGGTTTTAATGTGCGACTGTATACGAAATTGTTTAAATTAAGATTTTATATGGTAAATAAATAAAAAAAATGTATGTGTACAGGACAACGTCTGTCGGGTCCGCTAGTATTTATATTTCCTCTTAAATTTTGAGGAAGCGATAGCGGAGGAGAATTTTTTTATTTTTATTTATTAGGATGCGGTAACGGTTGAGGAACTCAAAATATTGCGGAACTTCCGCATTATGAGGAAGCGGAAGAGGAATCCTCAGCAACCCTAGTACCTACTTACATCAAAATAATGCTAAATGCTATTAGGCAATAAATATTTGAGATTAAGATTAGTCACAATTTTTAAAAGGTTTGCCCAATTAAATTTTAATATATCTCAAGACTGTCAGGTACTTACATAAACGTAGGTAAATTAATTATTTACAAAAAAAACTAGTTTTTGATTTTCATCAAATGTCAGCGAACTCTTAGGTACCTACCTACTACATATTATCTATGTTAGCTAGGTACTTACTTGTTAGGTATTTCCACGCAGTGAAGATCGATTGTTTAATCGCATAGCCAGCTCGGGAGTTTATCCCACTATCGAAATAGTCCTGAAAATTATTACCTGCCACCACACCTTTTACAGTTGCGTCTGCTGAAAGGAGTTATTCGAGGCTTAAAATTATTAAAACATATTTGAGAAATTCCATGACACAAGATCGGCTTTTAGCCCTGGCTATTCTTTTAATTGAAAATGACGTAGTTCATTCGTTAGATTCATCATCAACAGCGAATATAATGTCCCTACCAAGGGGCTCGAGCCTACCCCACATTAGGGGCGATTAGGCCTTAGTAAAAACACACAAACTAAGAATTTCTTCATAGGTGTGTGCAGGTTTCCTCACGATGTTTTCCTTCACCGTAAAAGCATTGATTAAACGTACATATGAATTCAAAATTTAAAAAGACATTTGTACGTGGCGGCGTTTGAACCGGTGCCTCCCGGGTGGGAGACCCGGTTTTTCGCACCGACTTACGCACTATGCCACCGACGCTTTTGCATTCGTTAGATTATTGTGCTTTAATTAAAGATTTTAGTCTCAGGAAAAGCCGCAAACATCAATTTTAAAATTTATCATCTCTGTATTTGTTACACTGAGAGAAAAATATTGTAATTATAGCAAAAAAACTTTAACCCCACACAACCGTTTAATCTAACATGGTGTTAATTACGTTTCACCCTGATTTGCTAAAAAAAAGTTTACGTTTTTTGTATTTTAAACAAAATTAGTTGGATCCCGATTTTGAAACCCTTGTCCCGCATTTTAATCTAACATGGTGTTATAATTACGTTTCACCCTGATTTGCTAAAAAAAAGTTAACTTTTTTTGTATTTTAAACAAAATTAGTTTTGTTTTGTTTTATTTCCCGAAAATTCGTATTTTGACGTTGGCAAGCCTAGCTACTGCTGAATGGCGACTGTTAAACTCCCGCTCGCGAGTTTTACAGTCGCCAGTTGAAGAACAATCGATCTAGAGTCACAGTGATAAAATTAAAATAAACAAAATTAAATTTTATTTTATAGTCACGAAACATCCTAATTTTTTTCTTGCTTTAATTTAACCCGATATTAACGTAATTTTAAATTGTATTTGACGGAAAATATTGTCCGTTATACAGTCAACAGCACGTCGGGCTATACAATCAAATTTCTCCAAACGATTTTCAACCTAAGGCTATTCAATATAAAGTACATAATCGATTGGGAAAATTTGACAGTTCATGGTAACCCAACGTGATGTTGACTGTACGTTAAATGTTGGTACGTACGTATAGTAAACATAGATTTGTTTGGACTGTCTTTCATTTCCTATTTCATACTTACCCGTCTCAGTCGAAATTTCAAAAAAGGCTAGAACAGATACTAATTTCTTTCTTATCAAGTTCCTAAATTCAAGGTTTAATGGGTTCATTTCGAGAATAATGAAAAAACAACCCATGTTGATTTTCAGACTTTGTCATCCCATTCCCTTTGTGAGGGTTGAAATTTTTAAAATCACGCGTTTACCTACTCTTTTATCTCTAGAAGTAGGTAGGTACATAACCTACTCCTATGAAATTTCGAATAAAATATTTTAACTAATCTTGCTTCCCTGTACAAACTTTCGTCCCATATTTTAACCCCTTAGGGGTTCAATTTTGAAAAATCCTAAAATATATCTTTCGTAATTTTTAACCGACATACTTGGATGAGCCGCGTATTACCCATGCGAGCCATAGGGTCATTAGACGTTTTATGCTGGCACTTCATATGGCCGTATTTGGCAAACATTGTGCTGCATCTCTTATCATACATATACATAATGAAAGAGATGCAATTCAAATGTTTGACAAATGTGGCCATGTGAAGTGCCAGCATCAGACTCTACTTGTCATCTTGGAGGCGCCTCGGTGGAGGTGGTGAAGGATAGGTACGCAATGCAACTTCGGCTCGAAAGATAACTTTTAGAGTTTGATAAAGTATAAAGAATAAAAATCACTAACGTACTTGCATCGGTGGCGTAGTGCTTTTACGGTGAAGGAAAACATGGTGAGGAAACCTGCACACACCTATGAAGAAATTCTTAGGTTGTGTGTAAAGTTGACCAACCCGCACTTGGCCAGCGTGGTTGACTAAGGCCTAATCGCCCCTAATGTGGGGTAGGCTCGAGCCCCTCGGTGGGGACATTATATGAGTTGTTGATGATAACGTACTTGCATAGACATTTTTCCTGGTAACAATTTGGTACATTTTGTAAATATTTTTAGAAAAAGTAGGTCGCGAGGTGTAGAGCTTAGCAAAGCGTAGAGGAGCCATCGCTGGATCTTTAAAATTACTTTTAAAAAAAATAAGTAAAATAAGTCTTAAGAAAAGGCAAATTTTCCTAGGATTTTCGCGAAAATACAACTTTTATTGAAAGATATTTTATGTAATTAAAGTTCATATAGGTACAAAAGATTCTTTTAATAAATATGATTGAATAAAAGAGCCGGCACTATATTCCAACTAATCTTAATACTGACTATTTCTACGCAAAATGATAGTTTATAGTATACTTATCCGCTGTTACCACTTTCAAAGCAAAGACGGAGGTGAAAGTAGTTCACAATCGTAAGTGAACGAAGCACACCGGCTCAGTCGTGCCGTAAGCTAGCAGCCAGCGCAGAGTGCGACGATTGCGCACGCGCATCAAGACGTCTCGAGACAATTTTCCAATTGCGCGCGTTATGTTGTAAACAGTACCATCCGTTCTCATTAAAGTGATCTTTGTTTGTGACAAAAATGGTAAAAATGGACGTTGAATCCGGCAAAGACGATTTAAGTTTCGAAGATGGAAAGCTGGTGGTTTTTACTGACATCTCTTGCAAAATATCTCAGGGTAAGTACCTAGATATGTTATTTTATTTATAATTCAAATGTATTTTCATTGAATTAAAGAATATTCAGTCTTTTGCAAATTATTAATGAATGTTTCTTATTTATTTATTACATCAATACCTACCTATATTTAATCTGCAATAGAATATGAAGTCACTTAATCACTATATAGATAAGGAGCGCTAAATATTACATAGCCGATGAAACATTTTATTATACAATTGCACTTTATAATTAAAAACAAACATGCACTTTACTTCAACTTTTGAATTGCCAAACACCGTCAACTCCAGCGCTACGTAACTGCATTTTACCTAAATAATGAATGTTATTATGAACAAATCCCATTTAAAAGTGAACTATACATTAACATTGTAATATGTAACATGAAATTGCCACGTAATTGCTTGCTTCTTATCAGAATTAATATACTATGACCCTTTGGTCAGGAATACGTACCTAATTAGAGTTTAATCTACCTAATGAAGTTCAACCAGTGAAAATGTGAACGATGGTTTTACTTTTAAATTTTTAACCCCCGCCGCGCCGACGCAATAAGAGGGGGTATTATAAATTTTACGTGTCTGTGTATCTGTCTGTCGCATCGTAGCTCCTAAACGAAGGGGCTGATTTTTTTGTTTGAAACTGACGTGGTCGAAATGGTTCTTAGCTATAAATTTATGTCGGGTTTATATATTTTTTTTATATAGGTAATACTACTTGACCCAGCAAACGTGCTGCAATATATTTTTTTTGCAATGTATCTTTCACATACCTACCAAATATACACAAAAAATATCATAAAAATCGGTCGAGCCGTTTCGGATTAGATTTTACGAATTTAGGTGGTAAACCCATATGTAGGGACGTCTGGGTAGGTACCACCGCCTTTCTTATTTCTGATGTGAAGCAGTTCGTTGTGTTGCGGATTGAAGGGAAAGGTAGCCAGTGTAATTACTGGGCATGGAAATCATATCACCTTAGTCCCCAGGATGGCAACGCACTCGCAGTGTTAAGTGAAATACCCTTAATATTGCAAGTGCCTATAGGCGACGGTAACTATTAACGCCAGGTGGGCCGCAAGCTTGTTTGCCATCTCGTATTATAAAAAAAGAAAATTTACGCAGATCAAAATCCGAAATAACAGCACAAAATTTAAAATAATAAAATAATTAGGTACCATGTGGTCTTGTTGTTGATACTAAACCAGTTTTCAATTCAAATAGGTAGGTAGGATAGGACTAAGAATTTTTGATAAAATAACGACGTAGCTACTACCTAACACCGAGTTCTAACCTAATAAAAGAGGAAAGTAGGGTAAGGTGGGGTACAGTGTTACAAAAAAACATATAAGAATTTAGAAAAAAAAATTGTTTTAATCAGATTGTTTTCGGCATGGATATAAGTTATAGAAATCGCTCTTTCATGGAAGTTATTCAAACATTAACATTTTTAGCAACTACTTATTTTAAATTGCAATTTGAATAAATCCGTCGATTGTAACACTGAGCCCCGTATCTGGGGTACTCTGGTACAGGGTAGGTAAGGGGCACAATGTTACAACATAAAAATTATAGAAAAACTAAAAATAACAGAATGTGTATGCCGTATGCCGGTTTCTTGCCGCAAACATTTTTTTCTTTTGAATATATCTTTGAAATGTCATAAAATTAAAATGCTTTTCATTTTTTTAAGCACGGTACAAACTGCGGCATAGACTATGATCTAAAGGTGGCTGCGTGTGAGCCTGATAAATGTACATACCAAGATCATAAAAGTGAAAGACAGAATCGGTGATAATTATGTGCATTGTAACATTGTGCCCCGTGTAACACTGCGCCCCACCTTACCCTGCCTATTTTACTTCTGTCACGCTATACCTACATAAATACTTTTAGAGTTCAAAAAGTTTTCGAATAAAGTAAAATCAATGAAAGTAATGAAAAAACTTTTTAATTTACTAAAAACTTACAAATAAACAATAACAAGTTCTGGTTTTCCTAGTCGACAATTATCAACAAACAAAGTGTGTACATACCTATTACGATTTTATTGTACTAAATTTTCGATATACCGGAACAAAGTTCGCTGTCGAATCAATAGATAGAATCACGCACGGACTCCTACTATCCAGATTCTTTCTTCACGTCTGTAACATCAACCATCCATGAAAATTCAATAGATCGGTACTAAACACACACTATTTTTTTAAATTCAAATTTATTTACATCTGTATTCTTGTTGTGACCGTAGCTTTTGTGTATTTACTCTTTCTTGCGCTTATTATAATAATTATTATCATTATTAGATTTAGGGTGACCGATACGACACAGACGGACACCAGTTTAGCAGCAAGGTCGAAGTACTCCTACGTATTAGAAAACATAAAAAAATGGGTTAGCATAATTTAATGTGAGTGTAACTTATGTACGCGCGTGAGAAGTTATACTTCTTTGCACACAGCAAAGAAATTTTATTTGGTTTTTTTTATCGCTGCACTTATGAAAAAATGGGGGTACAAGGGGTTGGGGGAGTAGACCCAGGTGGCACGAAGATCACCGGGCTCGGACGCATAAAGCAGGGGAAATTAATTTTCTAATGTCCGTAGATGAAAGTTGATGCGGCCGACTCATAGATTGCCGACTATACATATGGACCGTAACGTAAATATACATTACCTACAATACAATTTTCGGCACGACATATTCAACTTTAAAGCAAATTGTTCTAAGTCTTTTTTGGGCTTAGTAAAGACAGTTTAAAGTCAGTCTTAATGACTTTGAGAAAATTCAATCAAAAAAGCGGACTTGAAAACTCTCTAACTGCTAGGCACGCCCCGGGTACGCTAGAGTTTTCTAAGTTGGTAGCTAAGACATCAATTAATAGGGTTACCATTTAGAAATTTGAAAAGTCCGGACAAAAAGCCTGACAGTGCACAAAAGTCCGGACATTTTAATCCTCACAAAATGCAATCATCAAGATACGCACTTCGTAACAGTAGTATGGACATGGTAGCTAACAGTAGCTTTTAGATGCGTGGGACATTATAATAAAGATTAAATAAGTAAGTTTTATTACTACGAGTAATAAAACTCCACGTAAAACAAAAAATCCGGACAAAGTTCGGACAGAACTCTAGAAGTCCGGACATGTCCGGATTAATCCGGACGGATGGTAACCCTACATCAATATAGGTATTGAGGTAGCCGAGCCAGGGCGCATGAGACCAATGCAGCCTTATTTTATAACCATTAACTGAAGAAAATCGGATGTTAGTAAGACATTTTGCCTAAAAAGAGTGTATGTGTTAGTCAGAATTCAAATCCGTGATGGTGGCCCAGCCAGTACCCATAGTGTAAGTTTTTTAGTATAAAAAACGTAACTATTATAGTTGCGTTAAGAGCTCAAATTGTATGAGAAACACCATTTACGCTTCCTTCCGATAGGGGCGCTATTCACGATTCCTATATAAATCGAGCTCTTATCGCAACTACAATAGTTAAGTATTTTAAACAAAAAAACTTACACTACGGGTACAGAACGATTGACACGTGAACGATGCGTTCGCTGAGTTCAATGCAGCAGTTTTACTTTTTAACCCCCGCCGACGGAAAAGAGAGGTAATTATAAGTTTGAATTGTCTGTGTGTCTGTCTGTGGCATCGTGGCTCCTAAACGAATGGACCGATTTGAATGTGATTTTTTGTTTGAAAGCTGATGTGATCGAGATGGTTCTTAGCTATGACTTTATGTGGGGTTTACTTAAAATTTTATTTTTTTAAAAAAGGTAAACACTAGCTGACCCGGCAAACGTTGTTCTGTAAAATATTTTTTTTATCTTCTTAATTAACGGCATTAAATATCCTTCACGAATCACGACCTATCTATACCTAACAATTATTTACAAAAAATGTTCAGTGTGGTTAGTGTAAGTTTTTTAGTATACAAAACGCACCGATTCTAGTTGCGTTAAGAGCTCAATTTGTATAGGAAACGCGAACAGCGCCCCTAGCAGAGAGAAGCGCACATCATGTTTCCCATACAAATTGAGCTCTTAACGCAACTAGAATCGGTGCGTTTTGTAAAAAAACTTACACTACCCACACAGACCAATAAAAGACTTTTATTGGTCTGAGAAAAAATGTCATAAAAATCGGTCGAGCCGTTTCGGATACTAGATTTTACGAATTTACGCAGCTCAAAACTCAGACCAATTTATTGGTCTGAGGCTCAAAATTGGAATTTGAAATAATAATTATAGCTAATTAGATGTGATGTTGTTGTTGATACTAAACCAGTTTTCAATTCGAATAGTTAGGCAGGACTAATAAGTTGTGACAAAATAAGGACATAGCTGCTACAAATAACTCATGCGTAAACTGAGACCAATAAAAAAGTTTTTTATTGGTCTGAGTGCGTGGTCTGAGGTTCGAGCGCGCGTCCCTTCACGTTGTGCGGAGCGCGCTCTTGCGCACCCAGAGACCAGCCTTAGTCCTTCTGACGAAGGCGTACCGATCGACAAGTACCCCCGCACTACCGGTGCTCGCCGGCGTGTTACCGGCTGACCTCGAGGTAATCTGGGCAGGCAGACTAGGCGAGGCGCGCGAGTCCGCGCTTACCAAGGAGGAGCTCGAGAGTGTCAAACTCAGAGTAACTGAGTCCGTCCCGGCTGATTGGCAGGGACGTTGGGACACGTCGGACAAAGGGAGGGAACTGTATCGGTTTTTCCCGGATGTGTTGGCTCGTCTCAAGGCGACTTGGGTAGAGCCGGATCACGAAACCTCGCAGTTGCTGACAGGCCATGGTTGCTTTAGGGGTAGACTTTTCCGCATGAAACTCACCGACGTGAGCTCATGCTTCTGTGGGGATAGTGACGTAGAGGACGTACACCACGCACTGTGGGAATGCGAACTTTACGGGGAAGCGCGTAGGGATCTTCTGGATAAGGTGAAGACGCTTGAGGTGGGCCCGGTATACTATCCGGACCTCGTGGGGACGGAGGCGACCTTCAGACAGCTACGGGACTTCGCGCGACGATGGCACAAGATTAGGAGTGGGCTAGAGAGAGAGAGGTGAAGAGAGAAGACGCCGCAGAAGAGGCAGAAGACTGGACAGTGGGAACTAGCGGTACCACTTCGGGTGGGCTCGGGCGACCTGGAAGGCACCGAAGGCGTACCGAGTGATGTCCGCCCCAAAAGGGGGAAGAGGGACCATAGGGACAAAGACGAAGAGTAAAAATAATTTGTAGGGAGTCAAGAAGGTTCGCTGTGAAAAGAACCCCCGGCAAGTAGCAGCGCACTCTCCCGCGATTTCGGCCTGTATAACCGGAAGGTTGCTTAGTAGTTTTAAATCGTCAAAAGCACTACGACCTGACCGAAATAATTATTTCACTTAAATAATTATTATTATGCTGAGATGGAGAAGAAATGGCGAAAGAAACTTATTCTCATCCTAATTTGGTGAGTCGTCTAGTTACATAAGTACCTATACCAATGTTTCAAAATTCACGCTCTTATGGTGATTATCGTTCGAAAATTCAATGAAACCCATAGATGATGTAAAAGCAATCTGCGACCAACTACCTACAATAGTCAGACAAGAAAAAAAGCCCTCACTTGGAACCTTCTTCTTCGTGCGGGCTGTTTCCACTACTCGATGAGCTTTGCGCCTGTTTTGCGTCGAAGGGTGAAACTGGGTAAATCTAGCGGAGTTGTATGTGTGTATATTCCTTTAAAAAATATATTTTTGCTTTTTAGTGTTTTAAATATAGAATTTTTCAGGAAACTATCTCGAGATCATTTAGACAAACAAGTAATAAGATTACGTACGATATCATCGATGTTAAATAAATAGACATTAAGGGATAACTCAAAAAATACTCGTCAGATGTCGATCAAATTTAAATGGGAAAACAAAAACCTAATTTGTTATAAAAAATACTGCTTTTCAATGATATTTTTCAATTTAATTTTTTTAAGGACACCCGGGCAATTTAGAAAAAGAGTCTTTTCATCTTTCACGGTCGGTTCTCTGCTTAATTTAACTTAAAATTAAAATTTTAGATGTAGAATTTAAAATCTAAAGTAGTTAATATCATATTGTAAACTTTTGTTTCTTAAAGTTACTAAAAGTTACTTTGTTACCAAAAGGAAGCGTCGTCGATGGCGTAGTAGGTAAGGGCGTTGTCTCCCACCCGGGAGGCACCGGTTCGAACCCCGCCACTTACCAATGTGTTTTCAAGTTTTGAATTCATATGTACGTTTAAAATCGACGCTTTTACGGTAAAGGAAAACATCCTGAGGAAACCTGCACACACCTATGAAGAAATTCTTAGGTTGTGTGTGAAGTCAACCAACCCCCACTTGCCCAGCGCTGTTGACTATGGCATTATCGCCCCTAATGTGGGGTAGGCTCGAGCCCCTCGGTGGGGACGTATATGAGCTGTTGATGATGATGATTGTTTTTGTCTTCTAAATTCATTTAAATCTTTGTATTCATTTATATCTAACGTCCACTAAGCATGCCGTGGCGATCAGTAAGTAAAACTAAACTTAGATTAAGTCCCAGTTCCCATGTACCTAAGTAGTATCTATTTACTTTTGTGTGTGTCTAGTTTAAGTTTTGTTGGTTGCCCTATTAAATAAATAGGTAAAAAATTAAAAGAAATTTGTTTTTTAGCATAGATTAGTAATCTATGTTTTTTAGTAATAAATTTGGACTAAACCTTTACAACTAGTTTATTTCTTACATTTTTAGCTTTCAAATGAGACCTCTACAATGCGTACCCAAACTGTATCAACAAAAAAATAAAAAGAGCCCAATTTTATTATAGTGGTATAGAAACTACTTGAGAGGGGCGATTTGAAATGTAATGATGAAATGAAATTGATTGTACCTACTTCATATCATTCAAATCTCCGTACACAAAAACATTGTCTATTGGCACATTTTACCATTTTATGGACTTCTTATATGCACAGAATTATTAGAAAGATTGAAAGTGAAATCGTCTTGTACGTATTTGTTGTATTAGCTGTGGCCTTGAACGGGCTTATTTTTTATATTTTTTATTGATTAATGTAAAGGTACCTATTTCTTTATCACGCTTCGAGAAAGTGCCGCGCCTATCCAAATTTCTAATTTAATCGCTTGTTTTGCTCATCCGGCCTTGGCAAAACAAGCGAATAAATTTGGCAATTGACTATAATCTGTACCTACTTAGATAAAATATCTTTAATTAGGTACCTGATTTAATGTTTAAATATCATAACAAGCAGTTTTGTAATTATTTTATTCTTTTGTTCTTAAAGACAACTAATATCTAACTAGTTACCTATTTATTTTAATCATTCAGAGTTTACCCTTATTTTGATAATGTTGAAGGTTTATTTTACCCTCATTGTAACATTTAAAGATTATTATGGCGAGATGATTGATATAGGTACCGTAAACCTAACTTTGGTCCCAAAAATAAACATTGTGCCCAAAAAAATACGTTTTGTTTTTTTATGTTTAAAAAACAATGAAAAATTTCCTAGTACCTAGGTATTTTTATATTTTTAGTTATTATGTGTTTGAAAGGCAAAAAGACAAGTGTCTTTAAAAACTAAACTTTAAGAAAAGTGTCTTAAAGTTTAGTTTTCATTTACTTCATTAACATTTATAAGACTTATTTATATTTCGATTATTAAATTACAATATAAATCTGTAATTATGGGATTAATGTTAGGTATGACAAATGACTAAATACTGTATAATTACCTACTAAATTTGTTTTAAAACTATAAGATTTAATTGCTAAAAAGGTTATCTGTGATTTTATGCAATAAACATACTTAGGTAGGTGCCAATTATTTAGACTGAAAATCACGTTAAAATTGTGAGGCTTTCATTTTATGTTTATAAATGTTGTTGGAAAAAAAAATGCCTTTTTAACAATAAATTTCGTGAGAAATAAATTCGATTCTAATGTTATTCTGAGAGGTCTCGAAGTCGGGACTTTGAGCGTAAGCTGTCTCGTGTCCCGGGACTTTGAAACTGTCGAGACTTCCTAAACCCTAAATTCAGCGCAGACGTCAACGCGCGGAAAGACTTCCTGGAAAAGTTAGTCTGGCTGGAGTGATCCGGCATCTCACCCTGCGAAGCAAAACTGGCGCATAGTCGTCTGGTTGCGGAAACAGCCTGTATGACGGAGAAGAAGAATGCCAAGCAAAGTCGAACCGTATGAGAGATGGACCAAATGAATTTATGATCAAATGAACAACACATGTATATTTTGTTATGGCATATAGGGTCATTACGCCTGTTATCGTCCACTTAGTGGAGTTATCAACTTTGAAAATAAAATTAAAATAATTCTTTATTATAATTTTATAAAATAACTACTGAAATGAATTCCTTTATTAGTCTATTTATAATTATTGCGAACGTGTTAGTGGTGACTGTCATGTTGTTTTTAATATTTTAAAATAAGTAATAAAATGCCAATATTACCAGTTTCCGACCGCAAAGTTCAGTTTTCGTCCACCAGTTGGCCTATTTTCGACCGCATCAATTGAGTATGGATTTCATGAATAAAAATATGTTTTAAAATGAAATTGTTAATCAAGATAATAACTGTAGTCTAAAAATCAGTCTTCGTTACAAAAAGTTGTTAATAGTTATCTAATTAAAAAAAATACAAGCGATCAGAATTAGCTTTCGTATTAATTAGGCATTTCTCTTAATTTAAATTTTGGTTTTTATATGATCTCACACACTCACATGATATGAATCTCACAATACAGACAAATCAATTAATATTTATAAAACTTATAAAAAGACAACGAATAATATAACAAGACATAGTCTTATTCAACATAAATATCATAATTTTCTACATCACAATCACGACATTTCTATAAAACATATTTTTAAAATAAATTAATAATAATATGTAATAATTTTTGGGTTTGTGTAAATTTTATTTAAAACTAGAAAAAATACACTGAAAAAGATTGACCTTCTAAGATCCGAACGAAATATTGCCGTATATACAACATGTAAACTAAATAACCAACATCGTGAATACAGGTGGTTTGGGATCGGCTTCCGAGTTGATTTCAATAATTTTTTTTGAAAAAAATCAAATAGTACCCAGAAAATATTGTACAACATTTTCTAGGTACTTTTTTTTGTTTTTTTTTTTTTTTTAATTATTGAAATCAACTCGGAAGCCGATCCCAAACCACCTGTATTCAGGGTGTTGGTTTTTTAGTTTACATGTTGTAGAGTAGAGGTAGGGCACAACAGACTAGCCGCTAGAATTTGCAGTCCAAGTTCAGGCTGCAAATTCTAGGTAGTACCTACCTCCCCATTACAAAAGACCACAGTCAAAAAATTTTTTTGTGGTGTTGTATTTCTGTTGGTAAGTAAGGTCGCTAGAGCTCCACGGGGAAGGGATAAGGGTTGCCAGCACGCGAGTGTCAGATCACTGTTGCAAGCATCTAAGGCTACAGTTGCTGATTACCACCAGGCAGGACGTATGCTTGTCTGCCAACCATTTACCATAAGAAATAACACCAATCACTATTCAAATAATGAGGTCATTACTATTATCCATCATAATATTACAAATTTAAAGAAAATTGGCCGAAAACAACCCGTTAGTCCGTTCTGCCTTTTTAACCCATAAAATATGATGTTAAACTTGCATATTTTTTCATTCATCATCATCATATCAGCCGAGAGACTTTAGGACATAGGCCTCCCCCAAGGATCTAACCGGTCGGTGCTGCGCTGACCGCATCCAGCGGCTTCCCGCGACCTTTACTAGATCATCAGTCCACCTTGTGGGGGCCTACCAAAGCTGCGTTTCCCAGTACGTGGTTGCCAGTCGAGGACTTTTCCTTCCACCCCAATGGCCGTCAGTCCTCCTCGCAATGTGCCCTGCCCACTGCCACTTAAGGTTCGCAATTCTTTGGGCTATGTCGGTGACCTTGGTTCTCGTGCGGATCTCATCATTTCTGATATAATCACGCAGAGAAACTCCGAGCATAGCCCTCTCCATTGCCCTTTGGGTGACCTTGAGCCTTCTTATCAGACCCATTGTAAGACATTGTAAGGCCCATTCATTCAACTGTTTGAATATTATTTGAAAAAATAATATTGTAAAATTTTATTACACTATCATAAAATAATCACTTTAATTTATTCTAAAATGACAAAGTATGTCGAAAACTAGGATTTTTTTACTTTATGTCGAATTTTCGACCGCATGCCATTTAAATGTCTTACATTTATACTTTATTAATTAAATCTAATACGCGGACTGAAATTTGCCGTCGTAAATATTTTTTCATTCATTTATAATCATTGTTTTAATATTATTTCATTTAATAATATTGTAACATTTGGTTGCAGGTATCATAAAATAATCACATTTAGTTCGTTGTAACAGAGTATGTCGAAAACTGGGACGTATTGTACTTTATGCCCGATTTCCGACCATAGGCCATTTCAACGTATTAGGTTTATACTTTATTAAAGCTAATAAGCTGACGAAAATTGGCCATCGCAAATATTTGTACACATAAAGTTCATAGTGCTAAATAAAATTTAGTTAACTTACATGCATTTTCGTATATCAGACAGAACCTAATTGACATGGGCGGGCCTGTTAAAGACCACCCGGTCGAGATTAGGACTTTCTAATAAAAAGGGCGTACCCTTTCTCGTCCACTTCGTTTTATATATTAATTATTGTAAATTAGAATAATAAACTATTCGTCCACACTATATTTATAGCAAGCTATATGTATAAACAGTAAACAAACCAAGAAACACAATAGAACTATTTTTTATTTACTGCGAAGTTCCGGCACGTCACTATTTTTTCTGCAATATTTGACACATTTTCACTCTTTCGCCGGGTACCATAAACTGCATAGCTTAATCCTAGTTAATGGCCGCGTCCCAGTGAACTGTGTAGGCATGTACTTACTGTGAAGTTATTCAGGTTGTAATACATAAATATTTTAAGGACCTATGTATAACCGTTTTACTATTTTTTGGCGTTATATCAAGGGGGGCGGTTAAATGGACGAATAGGGGAAGCGGTCGGCAAACAGGCGCAATGACCCTACCTACTAGTAATATCGAATGAGAAAAAAGTATTTTATTAATGATTTGATAGACCAAGAAACCTAGCAAACAACTTTAATTTCTTTGCTTAGAGATTAGAACGTTATTGGCGTCAATGAACTCATAAACTAGGTACAAAGTTATAGGTATATACTTACTTACATATATTATGGTAATACGCATTATTACAATACCTACTTAGTGTCACGAACATATGTTGGTAATCATAGTAAAAACAAACTTATGTAATCATAACATCTCTAAGCTTTATCTATGTAGCAAGTTGCTTAACATTTTGAGGTGGACATATAAGTAGAATAGAAGTTAGATACACTTTATTTTGCATCAACCTTTACTCTCTTTAATCTTTACTCCGATATATTTGGAGTCGGTGCCAGCCTAAGCAAAATAAACTTACCTACCTAATAGCTCAGACCAATAAAAGACTTTTTTATTGGTCTGAGCCTAATATATACCTACGAACTTGATTAATCCATTAACTATACATAATAATGAATGATGAAGATGAGAAATAATCCGCCGCTCCGTGAAGTTCGAAAATTGCAAACACTATCCTTCTTGGCTAGCTGGCACCGGCTTCAAATATATCGGAGTATGAATTATAAATAAAGAATTATAAATATGTATCAATACTTTCCTTGGTTTTCTATGACGCTCTTTTCAACTGCTTCATAAAAATATTATTAATTTCTTACTTTTTATTTTAAATTTGTACGCATTGAAGTCGGTTGTCCTATTTTTTTGCTAAAAATATTTTATATGTATTATATCATTATTTACCTATTAGCAATGCACCTAAACTTTTAAATTAAATTGAAGCCGCCTTTAATAAATTAGGTAAAGGATGGCTTATGTGATAAACTTAAATGATTATAAGTTATCGTTGTCTAAGAATTTAATCTTAATCATTATAGGCTTATTAAAGCCTACCTAATAATTATTAAAAAAGAATTAAGTTTTTTTTTAACTGAATGACTGGACCCTAAAAATCTCTACCACTGGTCGAGCGGTAGAGTACCTACCAACCTAACAAATATTCTTTCATCCGCGGTAGATGCAGGGTTATTTTTTATGACCAAGCGGAATAGACTGTTTATGAGAGAAAGCCTAATTTCTTATGCACCTACATCTTGCCTTAGACCAATGATAATATCATTGCCTTCGGCACATTTTATAGATAATACCAGTTTTACAAACGAACGACGCCGTTTGTAAAATACGGAAACATACAAATCACAACATCACTACAGCCTTTATAATTCGACCCACTGCTGGGACACAAGGCCTCTCCTTGTCATCGAAAGAGGTTTAGGCAGTAGTCCACCACGCTTGCCCAATGCGGATTGGTTGACAGAGTATAAGGTGATCAATACCCCATTGCTGATCCATTAGTCGCCTTCACCACACCCATTGGAGGATATGGGCCAGCTATTCTACTCTGCTGGCATCACGCGGCCAAAAATACTTGCGACATAATATACGGTGTTTGGTACATGGTAATATGTGGTAATATCATCGAGCAATGGGTAATATAGTCTTATAAATACTATGGCGATATCAAAAATCTGGAATTGTTAAATAAATTTTTGATATTTATTTTACAATTCCGAATAGTTCGGTCTAAAAAACAAACTAAGTATGAAAAAGTTCAAATTAAATTTCACAATTTTTAAGTTTTCATAACACTATTGTATTTACCTATATAGATATCTATGTTAGCATGGGTAGATGCTCGCTTGTACCATGTACCTACCAAAACACCCTCAATAGCAACTAAATAGAACAACAAAGTTTTTTTCCGATCTAAGTAGGTAGGTACCTATACGGTATATCTACTTAAACGTCATTGAAAACAATGATCCAAGTTCTAATAGTTTTCCACATTTTTTTTCAAAATTATGTTTACCTATTACGCATTCTGAATTTTTCGAATGATTGCTTTGAGTAATGACTAATATTCCGAACAATATAAGAAACAGGTATAGAATAATAGTGATTGTGAATGCCGAATGCACAGATGCAATTAGTTAAGGGCACAGATTGATGATATTGTAGACGGCGGACCATTCATTTTTTATTTATTTATTATATTTGGGAAACAAACAATATTTTTACACAATTGCAATCAAAAAATTAGCAAAATAGTACATTTATCAATAAAGTTTCCACTAATCCCTATATTTATACGACCAGTGGTTCCTTTTGATGCACGATAATGCTGGTCCACGCGTAGCACGATGCGACCTTCATGACGTTGTAATCCAAATCTTGCAGTGGCCTGCCCGAAGCCCAGTTTTAAATACCATTACGCACATCTGAGACATGCTTAAGAAGAAGATAAAGACTTATCTTATCCCAAGCCGCCGCAAACACACAACGAGCTCCGAAGTGCAGTGCTGGATGCTTGGAACAGCCTTTCTAAGCATGCCAAAACCATACAAGCTGTTATCAGGGTACGAGGAGGAAACACGACTCGATATTAAAATGCATAAAGGACAAAGCAATTGGAAAGACGTTTAATTTATAATGTAGGTAGGTACTACAGATATATCAATCTAAGGAGATCGGGTCGAATCGCCAAGTTCATAGGAAGACCGAGTCTCGCGATAAGCGGCCGTACTACATAACATGGTTCTTGTTGAGCATGCCATAATAGGGTCATTGCGCCTGTTTGCCGACCGCTTCCCCTTTTCGTCCATTTAACCGCCCTCCTTGATATAACGCCAAAAAATAGCAAAACCGTTATACATAGGTCCTTAAAATATTTATGTATTACGACCTGAATAACTTCACAGTAAGTACATGCCTACACAGTTCACTGGAACGCGGCCATTAACTAGGATTAAGCTATGCAGTTTATGGTACCCGGCGAAAGAGTGAAAATGTGTCAAATATTGCAGAAAAAATAGTGACGCGCCGGAACTTACGCAGTAAATAAAAAATAGTTCTATTGTGTTTCTTGGTTTGTTTACTGTTTATACATATAGCTTGCTATAAATATAGTGTGGACGAATAGTTTATTATTCTAATTTACAATAATTAATATATAAAACGAAGTGGACGAGAAAGGGTACGCCCTTTTTATTAGAAAGTCCTAATCTCGACCGGGTGGTCTATAACAGGCCCGCCCATGTCAATTAGGTTCTGTCTGATATACGAAAATGCATGTAAGTAAACTAAATTTTAGCAATATGAACTTTATGTGTACAAATATTTGCGATAGCCAATTTTCGTCCGCTTATTAGCTTTAATAAAGTATAAACCTAATACGTTAAATGGCCTATGGTCGGAAATCGGGCATAAAGTACAAAACGTCCCAGTTTTCGACATACTCTGTTACAACAAACTAAAAGTGATTATTTTATGATACCACTACACACATATATATTCACATCATACTACACATATATTACAACCAAATGTTACAATATTATTAAATGAAATAATATTAAAACAATTGAATGAAAAAATATTTACGACGGCCAATTTCAGTCCGCTTATTAGATTTAATAAAGTATAAATGTAAGACATTTAAATGGCATGCGGTCGAAAATTCGACATAGAGTAAAAAAAATCACAGTTTTCGACATACTTTGTTATTTTAGAATAAATTTAAGTGATTATTTTATGATAGTGTAATACAATTTTACAATATAATTTTTTCAAATAATATTCAAACAGTTGAATGAATGGGCCTTACAATGTCTTACAATGGGTCTGATAAGAAGGCTCAAGGTCACCCAAAGGGTAATGGAGAGGGATATGCTCGGAGTTTCTCTGCGTGATCATATCAGAAATTATGAGATCCGCAGGAGAACCAAGGTCACCGACATAGCCCGAGAATTGCGAACCTTAAGTGGCAGTGGGCAGGGCACATTGCGAGGACTGATGGCCATTGGGGTGGAAGGAAAAGTCCTGGACTGGAAACCACGTACTGGGAAATGCAGCTTTGGTAGGCCCCCACAAGGTGGACTGATGATCTAGTAAAGGTCACGGGAAGCCGCTGGATGCGGTCAGCGCAGGACCGACCGGTTAGGAGATCCTTGGGGGAGGCCTATGTCCTAAAGTCTCTCGGCTGATATGATGATGATGAATGAAAAAATATGCAAGTTTAACATCATATTTTAGGGGTTAAAAAGGCAAAACGGACTAACGGGTTGTTTTCGGCTAATTTTCTTTAAATTTGTAATATTATGATGGATAATAGTAATGACCTCGTTATTTGAATAGTGATTGGTGTTATTTTTTATGGTAAATGGTTGGCAGACAAGCATACGTCCTGCCTGGTGGTAATCAGCAACTGTAGCCTTAGATGCTTGCAACAGTGATCTGACACTCGCGCGCTGGCAACCCTTATCCCTTCCCCGTGGAGCTCTAGCGACCTTACTTACCAACAGAAATACAACACCACAAAAAACTTTTTTTGACTGTGGTCTTTTGTAATGGGGAGGTAGGTACTACCTAGAAATATTGAGTATTGAATTTGCAGCCTGAACTTGGGCTGCAAATTCTAGCGGCTAGTCTGTTGTGCCCTACCTCTACTCTATATACGGTAATATTTCGTTCGGATCTTAGAAGGTCAATCTTTTTCAGTGTATTTTTTCTAGTTTTAAAAAATATTTTCGCGTTTGTAAACGCAAAAAATATTACATATTAGGTTGGAGAAAAAGTCTTTTCGCATTATAGTATGTATAAACTTGTAATAAAATCTCTTTGGCTATACTATTTGTATCTGGCTGGTTTTGGTATCATTGAAAGTTAAAATTTTAAAGAACATAATTCCAAATTAAAATTAGGAAAATGTGTGATTTTCATTTGTTTTTCGTACCGCCAAGATGAGTGAATCTAATGAAGAAATTCGATACATTTTAAAATTTTACCACAAAAAAGGTAAAAATGCAACGCAAGCCGCGAAAAAAATTTGCGATGTTTATGGACCTAGTGCAGTGTCTGTGAGAGTAGCACAAATTTGGTTTAAGCGTTTTCAATCCGGAAATTTTGATGTCAAAGATGCACGTCGCTCTGGTCGCCCTATTACAGATAAAATGGATGCCATTTTTGAAAAAGTGGAGCAAGATCGGCATGTCAGTAGTTACGACGTAGCTGAAGAACTGGGAATTAACCACAAAACAGTTTTGGCGCATTTGAAAAAAACTGGGTACACAAAAAAGCTCGACATTTGGGTACCTCACGAGCTCACTGAAAGAAACCTAATGAACCGTGTACTCATTTGTGATTCTTTATTACGACGTAATGAAACCGAACCATTTTTGAAGAAGCTGATAACTGGTGATGAAAAGTGGATCACGTACGACAAGAACGTGCGAAAAAGGTCGTGGTCAAAGGCCGGTCAGGCTTCACAGACTGTGGCGATACCCGGGTTAACTCGCAACAAGGTGATGCTGTGTGTGTGGTGGGATTGGAAGGGCATTATTCATTATGAGCTGTTACTACCAGGCAGGACCATCGATTCTTAACTCTACTGCGAACAACTGATGAGATTAAAGCAAGAAGTTGAGAGAAAGCGGCCGGGATTAATCAACAGAAGGGGTGTGGTTTTTCATCATGATAACGCTAGTCCTCACACATCTTTAGCCACTCAGCAAAAATTAAGAGAGTTTGGTTGGGAGGTGTTAATGCATCCGCCGTATAGTCCTGACCTTGCACCTTCAGATTTCCACCTGTTTCGGTCTCTTCAGAATTCTTTAGGCAGTGTCAGGTTAACATCACGAGAGGACTGCCAAAACCACTTGTCGCGGTATTTTGACCAGAAGTCCCAAAATTTCTATAGCAATGGGATCATGTCCCTACCTACAAGATGGCAAAAAGTTATCGAACAAAATGGTACCTACATACTCTAGTTAAATGTAAATAAACTATATTAAAAAATGTTTTGAATTTTCTTAAAAAATGCGAATAAACTTTTTCCCCAACCTATTATTATTATTAATTTATTTTAAAAATAAGTTTTATAGAAATGTCGTGATTGTGATGTAGAAAATTATGATATTTATGTTGAATAAGACTATGTCTTGTTATATTATTCATGTCTTTTTATAAGTTTTATAAATATTAATTGATTTGTCTGTATTATGAGATTCATATCATGGGAGTGTGTGAGTAAAGACATAAAAACAAAATTTAAATTAATAGAAATGCCTAATTAATACGAATACTAATTCTGATCGCTTGTATTTTTTTTTAATTAGATAACTATTAACAAAACAGTTTTTTGTTCAACGAAGACTGATTTTTAGACTACAGTTATTATCTTGATTAACAATTTCATTTTAAAACATATTTTTATTCATTAAATCCATACTCAATTGATGCGGTCGAAAATAGGACAACTGGTGGACGAAAACTGAACTTTGCGGTCGGAAACTGGTAATATTGGCATTTTATTACTTATTTTAAAATATTTAAAACAACATAACTGTCACCACTAACACGTTCGCAATAATTATAAATAGACTAATATACGAATTCATTTCAGTAGTTATTTTATAAAATTATAATAAAGAAATATTTTAATTTTATTTTCAAAGTTGATAACTCCACTAAGTGGACGATAACAGGCGTAATGACCCTATACACTATTCATTGCGCGCGTCATAAGGACTGCGAAGCGATGAAAGTTAAGCACAGCCGCAAAGGTGATCGGTCAAATCGCTGAGTTACGTATTCACTTGACTTTATCGGAAGGCGAAGTGGTGGAAATGTACGCCGACATACACTTGTCACAAGTTAAACGCTGGCTTGGCCTATCTCCTTGTATTATTAAATCTGTGGTAGGTACCTCGTGGGTAGGAAAAATGAAAACAAAAATCCACTATTAGTTTATACGTATATATTACGGTGATAGCCAGAGGGGCTTTATCTAGTGGATTTTCCTACTTACTATTATTACTTACAACTGACACAACTATAACGACTTTAACTACTACATACACACACTATCTAATAACATTCATGTCGATTAAAAAGAAAAAAAACATCTAAATATAGGACACACAGTTCATGATCATGACCCAAAAAGCGCAAATATCTTGTGTGATTAATGGACTTCTACCACTACATTTTTGTTGTTTAAATAATCGCTCCCGAAGTAGAGCAGCTGTGTTTTTTATTAAACTAGTGGTGGCTCGCAACTCCGCCCTCGTGGAAGTGGTGTGGTGTGGCGCGTGGAGCACCCACCACATGTGTGAAATTAATTGATTTCCATTACAAACTTCCACCACCTATTTACTGAAGATTATTGACTATTGAAGATTTTTATAAGAAAATAATAAATATTTATTTTTATTCCCAACAAATTAGTGACTTCGGATCATTAAAATTTAAATTAACTAAAATACTTAGTTGCGTAAACTTGAAAATTCCAACACAAAACATTTGAAGCATTTACTTTTATTAAATAGAAACCTGTTTAGAAATTGATTTTTAAAAAACTTAACCGACTTCCAAACTGAAGAGGGAGATAAAAGATTTATAATATAATAATAATATAATAATAATATATTTCTACGCTCACACCAATTATCTAGTCCAAATTAAGTATCTTTAAGAACTTGTGTTATGGATACTAGATAACGGACAAATATACTTAATAATCTAGATATTTGTTTTATAAATAAACTTAAATAAATATATAAACAACCATGACTCATGAACAAATGCTCGTGTTCATCACACCAACATTTGCCACTACCAGGACTCGAACCCGGACCGCCCGTTGTGTAGCCAGCGTTACTGACCACTCCACCACGGCGGCGTCAATTTATCTCGGCGTCTTATTTATCTGCGAACACATATTTTTTGCAAAAAAAAAGCGTCGGTGGCGTAGTGCGTAAGAGCGTTGTCTCCCACCCTGGAGGCACCGGTTCGAACACCGCCACGTACCAATGTGTTTTAAAATTTTGAATTCATATCTACGTTTATTCGACGCTTTTACGGTGAAGGAAAACATCGTGAGGAAACCTGCACACACCTATGAAGAAATTCTTAGGTTGTGTGTGAAGTCGACCAACCCGCACTTGGTCAGCGTGGTTCACTAAGGCCTAATCGCCCCTAATATGGGGTAAGCTCGAGCCCCTCGGTGGGGACATTTGTGGTGGTGAACATATTTTTCGCAGAGCTTTATATTTTGAACTAGGTGTCTAAAAGTCAAAATGCCAACTATTTTTTTGCGGTAAGTAGGTTCCAACCTCATGCTAGTTATGCCAGATTTATTTTTTATTTTCATACCTACTGTTAATATTACTCATGTACTTACCTAATTATTTCTTTGAAACTAAGGCTGCCACCGACCTCATAAAAATAGTTCGCGTAAGTAGGTAGGTACCTTTGACTTTTATATCGTTTAAAACATAAAACTTTTATTTCTCCCTTCTCAGTTTTGACGTCGGTTTAATTTTATTAGATTATCTAATAAAATTAAACCGACGATTTTTATTTCCCTGTTTTTTAATTCAGTTGTAATTGAAACAACATGCTTAGTGACATGTTTAGAATTACGCTGCTAAGCCAACAACTCGTTTTCTTAGTGACTAATACACACTTAATCAAAAACTACTGAACCGATTTTGATAAAACTTGCACAGATCCCTAAGTTGGACTAAACCTAGTTTAACAAAAGAATTTTAGAAATCCAACTTATAGTTTTTGAAATATGCGTGGACAAACATACAAACATACCTACATACCTTCACTCATGGTAATTTGGCACATGTGTTTAGAAGCTGCTATAGACTAACACATGCAAAAACTGTGAAATTCTGACAATATTACATACACAGAAATAATAATTTATTATTTCTGTGTATGTAATATATAGGTATACAGGTCGAACTGATAACCTTCTTTTTATTTTGAAATCTGTTAAAAAAATATAAATTCTAACAGACTTTAAATTAAAAAACCTGACTTCTCAATTAAAACGGTAAGTAATATTTTTATAATGAATATTATACAAAGGGGCAATAACAAATAATAGAAGCAAAGATATTATTCTCTGAAAGCGAAGAAAAACAAATTCAAACTCAATTAACTGGTTTATACTTTATTAATAGACATCACAACAACAGATGCGATCATAAATTGTCAAAATAAGTATCAAAGTAGCAAAGCAGAATGTGAGATAATTTAATTTTAACGGTATTATTTCAATTAGATTCGCCATGTGATGCCGGCAGAGTAGGATAGCATCACTCCATATCCTCCAATGGGTGTCGAGAAGGCTAATGGATATTGTATCGTAATCCGAGAAGGCGGCAAATAACAAAAAAATTAATCCAATCAATTCAAAGCTAAATTAGCTAAGTATACGTAATTCAGATTCAAATTCAGTATTAAGGCCCATAGATTACCTTTAAGGCCCTATAAAACATTCGCGCGGAAATAATATCGCGTTCAATTTGCATCAAACCACAGATTTTTTCGCGCGATTTTTTTACCGCATGTGCGGATAGTCCTTTAAGATCCTATGTGTCACAGAATTTTGCGCAGCGATATTAAAAAAAAAATGTGGTTTGATGCAAATTGAACGCGATACGGTGCGGGATTATTTCCGCGCGGATATTTTATCGCTGTGCGGACAGGGCCTAATTTTAAAGCCGCAATATGACTGTTGTTGTTGTTTTTCTATAGAGCTCCTTTCTCTTTAGGGACTCTTCGTAACTTCTTTGTTACTTAGCAAAAAAAACGTGGTAACTAGCACATACTTATTAGATAATAATTATAGGTGCTTATGCAATAAGCATTACCTAATCACCTATGACTTTTTACTTTCTCGTATACGTAGTATAGAGGAAGTCGTGTATTCGTCAAAAAATTCGACCTCGAGACTTTGACGGATTTACACGTTTTGTTTGGACCTCCCTGAGTCCAAAAATACCGTTTTTGGAATTATGTGTGTGTGTGTGTCTTTGCGTTAGCACGATAACTCGATGCTTTAACTTATTGCAACCAAATTTTACATGCATTTATGACATCAAAATATAAGGTTTCTATCAACTTTTGAGTCGTCGATCACGAAAGTTAAGCAACCAAGTGCGCGGTCGGTACTCGGATGGGTGACCAAAATTTAACATGCATGTATGACATCTAAATATAAGGTTTCTAATTTCTATCCACTTTTGAGTCGTTTCCGGTATACGAGAAAGTCAAGGGGAGACCACTCCCGATTTTTTATTATAAAGATCGTAGCAAAGCGATGCTCTACAGTTCCTAGCCGTTCCGTAGCCGCCGTTCCGTAACGTAGCATTCATAGTACAGTCAGCTTCATAAATATCTGAGTGTCAAGACTGATCAAAATTATCTAACAGACAAAAATTCAATATCATATGCGCTGCTAGAGTATCTTATTGTTGTAACCATCCGGAGTAGTCAATATTATCTAAACAACACAATTCCAATATTATGTAATGTGTCAAGATGACCAATAATATATTCGCGAATAACTATTCAATGGTATCTAAGCACGAAAAGTTATCAAAAATATCTTGGTAGTAAAGAAAAGTAAACGCTAATCTGGGGTATTACGGTCCATATACTCCCTTTCTCTAAACAAAGGTAAACTAAGCAGAGCTGTCATATGCATATGTCATATGACAAATGCAGGGGCTCTAAATCTAAGGTATTAATTTTACCAAATTCTACAAATCATTATATTTATTAACATAAATTAATTGCTAAAATACTGAAATTAAATGCTGATTTAAATATCAGTCAGTGAAAAGTAAATAATTTCAGATTTAAATTCAATTTTCTATTGCAACTTAGACATGTTTTTGGATAAAAGGCTGCATATTTAATCGAATTTAGTATGTCATGGGTCATGAATAAATCGTCTTCAACAGCTCATATGCTCATATGCTGTTGAGGGTCCACATTGGAATTTTAAGCTTTTGAATGCGTCAGCCTATAGTAAAAGTTCTCAAACAATTGTAAATTCAACCTTTCATTTATAAAAGAAGACACTCAAATTTATAATCGGTTGAAGGTGGTCTCTCAATCGTTACTGACAGGTATCCATATCTTATAATCTAGGTATTTCAAATATTATTGTGGTTCCCACTTAACCCCTTCAGACCCGAATTAGTGTTTCGCCTTAAAAATATATTTCATTGATATTTTTGAATAGGGGGAGGTTATTTATATCGTTTTTGATGATTTTTTTATTTTTTTTATTTTTATTTTTATTTTTGTAAATTTTATATCTACACATATTTCTTGGATATTATTTGATATAACATTATCTTAAGAATATACCGAATGTCATAAAAAGTTTACATTTCAATTCTGGTAAGAGCCCTTCATAATAAGAGTTTTTTTAAACTATGTCCATTGCAATGGGCACCAGGTCCGAAGGGGTTAATATGAACTTATAGCGTTCGATCTAGAGACCACCTTCTGCATGCTACTTCTTTTTATTCAGTGAACAGGAAAATGTGATATTTAATATAATTATTTTTACTAATTTTTTACTAAGAGTAGTCATTATTAGAAGTTGTAAATTTCACCTAGATTATAAGATCACGATAAGAGTCACGATTAAGGGGGCCACCTTTAACAGATTATAACTTTTGAGTATCTTCTTTTACAAATGAAAGGTTGAATTTACAATTGTTTGAGAACTTTTATTTTAGGCTTAGTTTATTTTATTATTCTGTATGTTAAATCATCAATGCAATTAAATACTACATACGTTTTTTCCTCTTCTTTTAGGATATATTGCTCACAATAAAATAATCATCTGCTATGACACTGCTGAGAGTCTCAATTAAAATATTATTTATCTCCTCTAGTTTAAACTATTTAAAATAATATTGATGATCTTTTTTTATTTCTGTTGCGTTATATTTTGTTACCTTGGGTTATCAATCTCTGATAACATCAATTCAAAATCGTTTAGGGAGTTCGTCCACTAGCGACAATCGCTGAGCTATTTTGTTATAGAATATAAAATAATCAGAGTTCAATACTGAAACGCTTAGTTGCCACAAAAAGTTGCTCATCATTAAAGTTTGTCTGTATCCCGAGCGAAGCGATTATCGCTGTAAAAAGGAATGAGCGGAAATTAACTTGCTAACAAAATTGCTCACAAATTCGCTGACAGAAGTTGTCATAAAAATTCGTTGCTACCGTGGGCGAGTTTCCATGGAAAATTTTCCGTCTGAAAATTGTAACTAAATTAAAACATAACAAATCGTAAAAATACCAATTTAAAGAAAAATCTGTGAAGGCCCTTAATGTCTAACTTTCAATCTATTGAAAATAGAATAATCTATGTAAGTGAAGTAAAAGTGAAGATATTTATGAGTACTTTGAACGCTTAGATACCAATGAACAGTTACGATGCGTACATATAAAAGATCATTTTAATCGTGTATATGTAATTGAAGATTTATGGTATGAAGATATATAAGACTGGTTGTTTGTGTACAATATTTTGATAACTTTGAATGCAAAGATATTATTGAAACTTTGCTCCTAACATATTTTTGACCACCTTGGCACCTCATATCATTATGAAGCTGACTGTACCTACAAAAGAGGCGTTCCTTTTCCGAGCTAATAACTTATCGTAAATTTCGAAAAGGTCTCCCAACGTGTCACAGTGTGACTGGTTGGAAATAATTTTAAGAAAGATGTCCCAACGTGTTACATTGTGACTGGTTGGGAATTATTTTACAAAGTTGTCCCAACGAGTCACAGTGTTACAGGTTACAGTGTGACTCGTTGGGAACAAGCGATATAAAGTTGCATCTGCTAGTTAATGATTGGTGCGTCAATGTTTTCAACAGAAACGATAATAAATTACGTTATCAAAAAACGACTATTAAATCAAAAATAATTAATTAAATGCTTGTCAACTTGTCATATAGCGGAAATGGTGGACACTTTAATGCTTCTTGGGTGGACAATAAATATGACAGAGAAGAAAATGTTTTTATATATTTCATTGAGAGGCAAAGGTGTTGTAGAGGACAGCGCGCCGCGATCGGTCTACCAGTCACTAACTGCAATACCTCCGTCCGATATACCCTCCCGTTTTTGGAACTCAAGGTTGAATCTTGTAATCAATCGTTAAGACTAGTGATAAGTGCAATAGATATAAAATGTATATAGCCAATGTGTTTTAAAATAAATTAAGTGAACTACCGATGAGACTTTTACTCCTAAGAAAACAACAAGAACCTTCCTACAACCTAGCTTCACTTCACAACAAATCCATACAGTCCACAACAGTTTCCTGGTCCATCGATTGCCGGATTTTAAGAACTCTCACCAGGACACAACAGTTTTTCCTGGTATTTCGTTAGCCAGATTGAAGAAACCCGCGCCAGGACACAACAGTTTCCTGGTTTCATCGCTCACCATATTTAATGCAAGAAAAAATGGTGAGGACACGCTCTCAAGAACCCGTACCAAAAACCGTATTTACGGATCCTCCGCGTTCTCCGTCGGCAAACGCAAGCCAAGGCGCGGCACGTTCGGGTGGTTTGATCGACGCCACTCTTCGCGACCGACTTGAGGCATCAAGCAACGCACCTGCGGACTACAACAGAGACGCGCTGAGTCACCACGTCGCCCGTCACCTTCGAGGTCCAGAGCATCACGAAGATCGACTAGCAGCGCCGTGGCCCGCATACGAAACGCACAATTGGAAGCGGAAGAGCGACTAGCAGACATAAGGAAGAAAGAACTCGCAATTGAAACAAGTCTCATCAGGAAGAGGTTAGCCGTCGACATCGAGAACATTCGAGAAGAAGAAGTCGACGTAGAAGGCTCGTGCGTCGCCGACATCAACGAGCGCATCGATAGCTGGCTGCAACAGAACGTCGAAATTCCCTCCGTGCGACGGGGGGAGAGAATTACTCCGGGACACAAGGCGCCTACAACCGACGACGCCGTCCCTACGCAGGCGCTGCGGACCCCGTTGACCGTACGGGGGGAGCAACCGACATACGCAACCCAGCGGCACCACGAACGGGTGCACTTCGATGAGAACGACGCTCGCCGACCGCGATCACCGACGCCAACACGACGACAGAAGGGGATCGAGCAACTCACAGAAGCGTTCGAGAGGATGTCCCGGGTGCGCCCCGCGCCCCGGCAGGCCACCGAGTTGCCAACATTCTCCGGCGCCGTCAACGAGTGGCTACCCTTCAAAGCGGCGATGATAGAATCCACCGCCACTTACAATTTCGCGCCTACCGAGAACATGGCCCGCCTTCGAAACTGTCTACGAGGGGAAGCTCGCGAAGCAGTCGCCGGTCTCCTGTGTACCGTATCAACCCCCGCACAAGTAATGCGCACACTGGAACAATGCTTCGGTCGACCAGAGTTCATCATAGACAAGGCGATGGAAGACTTGCGCCGCCTGCCGCGCCTGGGGAGCTCCGCCAACGAAATCAACACGTTCGCAGTAAAACTCCAAAACATCGTATGTGTGCTACAAAACATAGATCGCCGTGACTATCTACACTACCCGATGCTGCCGAGGGAGGTACTGGAGAAGCTGAGCCCCTACTTGCGCGCCCGGTGGTGCGACTACGCGAAACAACGCATGCGCAGCAGCGACCCACAACTCGTCTTGCTGTCACAGTTCCTGATGGAGGAAGCGGACCTGGCGCTACAATTTTCGTACTCGTCGCACCCGGTTGCGGCTGCGATACCGAAGACGTCCCGACTAGCAACATCGGCTCCGACGGGCGCCGTGAAGAAGAAGGTCAACATATATACAACTACTGCAGACACCGCATTTCCTGTGAAGAAGACGGACGCCACAGCACCGCCGCAAGAAAGAAAATACGTGTGTACGAGCTGCAACGAAGAACATCTGCTGCCAAACTGCAAGAAGTTTCGAGCAGCCAGCGTCGACGAAAGATGGAAGATTGTCAAGGACAACGGCGTGTGCTTCAAGTGTCTGGAGAGCCGCCACCGACGTCAACGCTGCAACAGGGGAGCGTGCGGTCTGAACGAGTGCCGCCGCCCCCACCACCGCCTGCTACACTTCGAAGAAAGAAGAGAAGAGTCCAGGACGCCGGAACACGCCGCTGCCACTGCCGCCGAAGAGAACGTGTCAGTAGCTGTCGCCGCCGCCGAAGACAGAAGCATGGTGCTGCTGAAGGTGGTTCCAGTCACCGTGGGAGGCCCGAAGGGGGAAGCGGACACCTACGCGCTACTGGACGAAGGCTCTACCGTGTCGCTGATGGAAGAGGAACTGGCAAGACGACTGGGATTCAAGGGGCCGACGCGACCGCTTCACATCCACGGCGCGACATCCAGCAGCCGAGAAGTCAACAGCCAGCTCATCGAGGCAGAAATCAAGAGCAAGAGAGGCGCCGACAGTCACCGGGTGAAGATGCGCACCATACAGCAACTGGTACTGCACAGTCAAGCAGTACCGGCCACGCTGCTGAAACACGCGCACCTCCAGGACCTAAACGAAGAGGAAGTCTGCTACGGGAAGGCGAAGCCGCAACTGCTGATAGGCGCCGACAATTGGCACCTCATCGTATCACGGCGAGTGAAGATGGGCCGCAAGAACGAACCGGCCGCTTCTCTCACCGAACTCGGTTGGACAATCCACGGCACCGCACCGCGGTCTCTATATGGCAGAGACTGCGCGTCAATATTGCACATGTTCACACCGAACCACAGCGACGAAGAAAATGAGCGACTGGAAAGATTAGTCGAAGAACACTTCAAGATCGACGCGCTGGGGGTATCACTCGCCGAGAAGGTCGCGGACTCCGAACGACGAGCCGTCGAGATCTTCGAAGCTACCGCCCGACGAGTCAACGGCCGTTTCGAGGTGGGACTACCGTGGCGCCAGGACGATACCGCTACGCCACCGAGCTACAACGCCGCACTCAGGCGATTGCAATCGATCGAAAAGAAGTTCGAACGAGAGCCAGGCTTCGCTTCGCAATACAAACACGAAGTTGAGGCACTGCTAACGAAGGGGTACGCGAAACCATGCGACGGGACCGAAGAGGGCAACAAGAGGCAGTGGTACCTACCGCACTTCACGGTTTTCAATCCAAACAAACCGGGGAAGCTGCGCCTGGTATTCGACGCCGCCGCCAAGTCGCACGGAATCTGCTTGAACGACCTACTGCTCGAGGGGCCGGACCTGCTGCGATCGCTGCAAGGCATCATGTTCCGGTTCCGAAAGGGCCCAGTAGCAGTCACCGCCGACATCGAGGAAATGTTCCTGCGCGTCGGCATCAGAGAAGAAGACCAGCCAGCCCAAATGTTTCTGTGGAGAGAAGACCGACATCGGCCGCCGCAAAAGTACAAGATGACGGCGATGATTTTCGGCGCCTCCAGCTCACCGTTCCTGGCACACAGCGTTCGAGATCGGAACGCAAAAGACTTCGCGGTCACCCATCCCGCTGCGTACAAGTCAGTCACACGCAACCATTACATGGATGACCACGTCGAGTCCTTCAACGACGCCGAGACAGCGATACGCACGATCGACGAGGTGAACTTCGTGCACGCACAAGCAGGGTTCAAGCTGCGCGGGTGGAACTCCAATGCACGCGCAGTCAGAGAACACATCGAAACGGGGCTCCGATCGAACAACCCCACCTGCTTGGCGCCGGCACCAGACAAGACACTCGGCCTGTTGTGGGACGCTAAGCTAGATCAGCTGGCTTTCAACACGACGCTACACAGAGTTCCAGAGGAGGTCATCGGGCGACAGCGCACACCAACAAAGCGCGAAGCCCTATGTGCGGTCATGTCGCTATACGACCCGCTGGGCCTGCTGAGCCACTTCACGATACGAGCCAAGATCACACTGCAGGATCTATGGAGACACAAACTTAGATGGGACGAGCCCCTGCCTGACGCCGAAGCTGACGACCTCGCATGCTGGTTGCGAACGCTACGAGGCAGCGTCGCGCAATTACGCCTGCCGCGCTGGTACGGAGCCGCCGAACAGAGAGAGCTGCACGTCTTCTGTGATGCAAGCGAGCAAGCCTACGCCGCCGCTGCATACTGGAGGACGCGACGCATCGACGGCACCATCGACGTCACCCTGGCCGCAGCCAAGGCCAAGGTGGCCCCCATCAAAACACAAAGCATACCCCGCCTAGAGCTACAGGCGGCGGTCATAGGAACGCGCCTCGCCGACGCTGTCGTCACCGAGCACGAGTGGGTACCAAATCGCACTGTCTACTGGACTGACAGCCGCACGGTGCTACACTGGATACGACGCAACGCACGACGCTACACGCCTTTCGTCGCGCACCGTCTGGGGGAGATAGCCGAACGCACCGAGCCCGAACACTGGCGATGGGTGCCTACCCTGCACAACGTAGCTGACGACGCGACGCGCACATCGAGCAAGCCCATAGCCGCCAACGACAGGTGGTTCGACGGGCCTGCCTTCCTGCTTGGACCAGAGGACACTTGGCCAATAGAAGAGGAAGTCGAAGAAGATGACAGCGAACTCGTAGGGCACACAACAGATAGCCCGGAGCCCTACCTACCGGACGTCGCGCGGTTCTCTTCATACGAACGACTTATAAGAGCGACCGCCTTCGTGCTGGTATTCATCGATGGCTGCCGCAAGCGAGGAAACAAGCTGCAAGTTCACCACCTAGAACGGGCCGAGAAGATGTGGATCCAGAGGGCACAGCGAGACAGCTTCGAAGCGGAAATCCGAAGCCTACAGGACGGGAAGGGAATCACCCGGTCCAGCCCGCTTTACAGGCTGGACCCCACCCTGCGGGACGGCGTGCTGCGCTTGAACGGACGCATACACGTAGCTGACGTACCTCGCGACATGAAGGAGCCTACGATCTTGGACGGCAGGCACCCTTTTACGCGCCTGCTGGTGATGAAGGAACACCGACAAGCACACCACGCCGATCGAGAGGAGCTTGGCCAGCGACACCGCACAAGTTGGCGGTTCATCCCTCCTGGGGCTCCTAATATGGGGGGAGCCTGGGAGCGCCTGGTGCGATCAGTGAAGGTCGCGCTGACCAGCGTCCTGCACGAAAAGACACCGACCGAAGAAGTGCTGGCAACACTACTGACCGAGGCCGAGCACAGTATCAACGCTCGGCCCCTCACCCACGTTTCCGTCGATCCTCATGATCCGGAGGCGCTGACACCGAACCATTTTCTGTTGGGAACCTCCATGGGCCTACCACACACGGGACCCTGCGACCCAGCCGATCGACGCGTCTGGCGAGCGAGTCAAGCGCTTGCCAACGAATTTTGGCGGAGATGGGTGCGCGAGTACCTTCCTACACTCGTGCCCCGTCAAGCTGCCGCCACACCTGGAGAGAAGCAACTCCAACGAGGCGACTTAGTCGTGATCGCCGACCCCAACCTGCCACGAAACGTATGGCCCCGAGGAGAGGTCATCGAGGTGCACCCAGGCCCCGACGGCCGAGTGCGCTCCGTCGACGTCCGCACACGAGGAGGGATCCTGCGACGTCCAACTACCAAGCTCGCCGTCCTCCCAGTGAAAGATGGCTGCGACGAGTCTACGCCGGGGGGAGAGCTGTAGAGGACAGCGCGCCGCGATCGGTCTACCAGTCACTAACTGCAATACCTCCGTCCGATATACCCTCCCGTTTTTGGAACTCAAGGTTGAATCTTGTAATCAATCGTTAAGACTAGTGATAAGTGCAATAGATATAAAATGTATATAGCCAATGTGTTTTAAAATAAATTAAGTGAACTACCGATGAGACTTTTACTCCTAAGAAAACAACAAGAACCTTCCTACAACCTAGCTTCACTTCACAACAAATCCATACAGTCCACAACAGGTGTCATATCGTAAGCATTAAGATTTTGATGATTTTTATTTTCAGTTCAATGATTAATGTTTTAAAACATGTTTAATCGGTACGACAATGATCGCAGTTTAATGTTTTTAGTCGTGTTATTTTTCAATTTTTTTTCGGTCTTAATAAACATAACAGTTAGAAACTTGATATATTTACAAAACATTTAATTTAAAATTCAAATATCTTTCGGACAGTTTTGATAAAATTTATAGCTAATGGCACAGAACCCTTCGAGCGCGAGTCCGATTCGCACTTGGCCGGTTTATGACTACTTTTGCAAGATGGCTCTGATAACCTTCTCTGCGTCACCGAGTTTTGATTAAAGGAAAGGACCTAGGTGAGTCCTCAAGCTTTTAAGTCGAATTACCCCAAATAGGATTCCTGACCGGTGAGCATCTCCCTTGGAGGAATCTCTGAACCTATTCTAGTGTATCTAAGGCGTTCAAGTCAGACGGGGTCAGTAGTTCCTGATATTAACGCGTTCAACCAAACAAACAAACAACTCTGCAGCTTTCACAGATAACATAATACTATACGTATAAGTACATAGATTCGTGCGTGGTATGTACCTACTTGATTATTATTTTGTTGCAGAGTTATTTTAAAACTATAATATCTCTTATGATATTCATTGAAATCTAATGATGTCAAGAACAATTTTGTACAAAATTAAATACTTGTGATGAATAAGGTACCTATAATTTTGGTAAGGAATAATATTATGTTTACAAAAACACCTTCGCATATGATTCATTACTTGAGAACAAAGATGGCCAATAAAAGGTTATAGTGAATCAATCTTAAAAGATATATGCTGTTTAGGACTTTTTATAGAACTTATAAAGAAGTATACTTTTGTAATGCATGATTTTTGCGTAACTTTAACCATTTACGCAGCGCACGCAGCGAAAACTTTGAAAACTTTTATTTTTCCGTAACTTTAACTTAAAAATAATGTATGACGGATTTGTTTGCACAGCGCACGCAGCGAAAATCTTTTTTCCCGTTTTTGCAACATTTATCATTGATGCTCAGCTCCTATTGGTCGTAGCGTGATGTTATGTAGCCTATAGCCTCGATAAATGGACTATCTAACGCAAAAAGAATTGTAGTGTAGCCTTCCTCGATAATATCTAACGCAAAACGAATTTTTCAATTTGACTCAGTAGTTACTGAGAGTAGTTGCTGATGGTTTCAACCAAACAAAAAACAAACTCTTCAGCTTTATTATTAGTATAGATAAACTTGGTCCGAATTAAATAATCTCCACTCGCACTACCGTGACAAGTGTTTTTTCTAACTTGAGATTGGCAGAAATGTTTGTTTCCCTAATTATACTAGTAATTGCCATTAAATAAAAGAAGAAGAAAAAAGAATAAACTTCAAATATTTTTAAATAAAAACGGAGGTTTATTTTTTTTTTGTTTTCGTTGGTTTATTCTAGCTAGACAATGTTCTCTATCAGAAAAACCGCACTTGATAATGGCTCAAGATTTGAGCACAAAAAATTACATGTCCTTTAATTTAATTCTTTGTATATAACATCCTCTATAAGCCCTCTATAAAAGTACAATTCCATGTGCCTATAAATCATTCGTTGTTAATTATTTTATAAATACAAAAAGTACCTATAAAAATAGAAAAGGAATTTAGACTGTTCGCGAATTGATGCAAATTCAATCTTGTTTGACCACAATTAATATAAAATATTTACTTTTTTTTTATTGTGACCAAAGGTTAATTTAGTTTATGCGGTAAGAAACATCCTGCGGTTAAAACGAAACTAACTCTAACACATTACGCGTATCGAGGGTAATGCGTAGTCACTGCCTTATACCACAGCTCATAGTAGATGTATCATAATATTGTGACACGCATCCAGCAATGTATGATATTGTACCTGCATGAACTGTTAATGAAAACATATAAGTATTTGCATAAATGAAAAATACCGTGTAACAGAAAACAAGACATAGTGTAAATGTGTTAAACAGTAATATTTACTCATACTATATCTAGTTCCCAGTATATTTATGTTATGCCAGTGATATCAGCGCCCGCGCAGCATACGCACGTTCATATGCGCTAAAAATATATCGAGCCGCGTGTAGTAAAATGGACAGTAAAATAAACATTGAAATGTGCAATGGACACAAACAGAAAGATGCATCTATCGCGTTTACGGATATTTCATATAAAACGAGCAGACGTTCTGGTAAAGATTCGATTTCGTTTTGTTTTATAAGTTTAGTGTAGAAGCAGTCGGTAGTTCAATGGTCAAAGCTATTTGCCTCAAAAATTATGAGGTCAGTAGAGTAGATTAATGCTCACTCCACCCATTACGCTATCGATGTGGAATTACCGAAGTCAAGACTGTGAGCATATTTTGAGAGTTAAAAAGTGAACAATGAACGTAATTGTTATTAACATTTTTATAAGAAAACTGGGACACATTTCGCGTACTGTTGGTATTGGAACGTCAATAAAAGGCGGGTGTGAGCAACAAACTGTTTATTACATGTAACCAACATGGAGACAAAAGGAAATCTCAATCTACCTTCCACTTACTGATAATACTGGAGACGCTGACTATGAATCTACCTTACACATCTCCTCACTAAGCTTACAAATACATGAATAGTAAATACTAAATACCAAAATGCTTATAATATAAAGTTAACCTACAGTATTTATTTTTACGACTTAAAATGTACGTATAATCTATTTATTTTTTAACAACTGCTTGTAAAGCACGATTGTGAGCTCGAATCGCTCGCGCGGAAGCGTCCGGTGGTGGCGTCGGCGACGACGTGGACCGGCCCGATTTCGTTACTAGTTGCCGTCCGTTCTCAGCGTCGTCGTCCCCACCGGTCGCGTCCTCGAAAGACACTTCACTATCGCTCTTAACGGCTTCCGGTTTTTCTAGCTCAGAAACCGTATCCCTGCCTTCAGCCGCGTTACTAACTCGCGATAATGAGTATCTATTTTTATTATAATTGTTACCCGTAATCATTTGATCAACATGCCTACGCCACTCTACTCCATTTCCCACGTTAACCGTATATGAGACAGGTCCAGTCTTCTTGGTGACTGTGCCCATGGCCCACTTCTCTCCCCTGGTAGAATAATCGCGAGCTAGTACCGCGTCACCCACGCTGTACCCCCTAAGGCTACCGGCGGTGCGCGCCACCTGGCTTTCCTGTTTGGCGCGCACCGTCGCCGCCACATTTGGCCGCAACGCGTCGAGCCGGCTCCGTAACCGTCGACCCTGCAATGCCACGGACGGCGATACTCCTGTGGTCGCATGTTCACAATTGCGATACTGTAAAAGGAACTTGCAAAGGGCTGCATTTACATCTTCGCCTTCGAATAAAGCCCGCTTAATCGCCTTTTTTACTGTTTTCACCGCGTTTTCAGCGGCGCCGTTCCCTTGGGGTCTATAAGGAGCCGACGTTGTATGTTTTATACAATTTTTCTCACAATATATTTTAAACTCGCGAGACGAAAATGGTGGGCCATTGTCAGTTACGAGCTGCGATGGTAAACCAAAACGAGCAAATATACTTCTAAAAACTTTAATTGTACAATCTGCCGTCGTGCCTCGCATAGGTACCACCTCTATCCATTTAGAATGCGCGTCCACCATGATCAAATATCGCACCCCGCCACAGTCAGCGAAGTCGGCGTGCACGCGCTGCCATGGATGCAGAGGGAATTCCCAAGGGTGCAGCTGCGCCCGCGGCGGCGCATCGTGGACACTGCGGCAAGCCGCACATGACCTACACAATTCCTCGATGTCCCGATCTATCGTGTCCCAATAAATATAGTTACGTGCTAAACTTTTCATTTTATTCATGCCTAAATGGCCCTCGTGAAGCTCATTAAGAATCTTCTTTTGTAAAGCGGCAGGTATGACAATTCTATATTTATACAGTATACATCCTTGCTCCATGACTAAATCATTTTTCCTAACTAAATACGGTTTCTCGCCATCGCATCTCGAATCCAATGGCCAACCAAACATTATATAGCCCTTGATTTTGCATAATAGTGTATCGCGATCGGTCTCCTTTGCAATATCCTTACAATATATCGGCAGTGACTCTTCTACCAAATTTACATAGTCTATCGTGGCAGCGGAGCGCCCCTCCCGAGGTAGCGGTAATCGCGACAGCGCATCCGCCGGACCGTTGTCCGCAGACCGCACATATTCAATTGAAAAATCATAAGCGGCTAAACGAGCAGCCCACCTTTGTAAACGACTGGCTGCAGTTTGTGGGATTCCTCCCTTAGCGCCAAAAATATGTGTTAGAGGCTGGTGATCCGTGCGTAGTATAAACCGTCTACCGAATAAATATTGGTGGTGCTTCGTAATACCAAATAAAATAGCTAAAGCCTCCTTATCTAATTGACTGTAGTTGCGTTCGGGCGCGCTGAGCGTGCGCGAGACGCAGCTGACGGGCCGCTCGGCGCCGTCGGCGTACCGGTGCGCCAGCACCGCGCCCAGACCGTACGCACTGCTGTCCACTGACAACACTATTTCGCGCCCCTCCTCATAGTGCGCTAATACACGCTCACTAAGAAGCGACCGCTTCGCTGCCACAAATGCTTTCTCACAATGCGAATCCCATTTCCATCCGACATCTTTTTTTAGTAAACAGTGTAAAGGTTGTAACAAACTGCTCAGATTTGGAATAAAACGCCCATAATAATTTAACATACCTAAAAAACTTTTAAGCTGCGTTACATTTTCCGGTTTTGGTACGTTGGAAATGGCTTCCACTTTTGATGGATCGGGTCTCAAACCGTCTTTATTTATTATAAAACCTATATAGTGCACACTATCCTGCAAGAACCGACATTTGCTCTGTTTAATAGTTAACCCTGCATTGCGTAATCGTTCGAGTACAGCCCTCAGATTTTTAATATGTTCTACCCTGTTAGAACCAGTGACGCAAATATCATCTAGGAAAACGACGCACCCCGGCACTCCGCGTAAAGTTTCCTCCATCATTTTTTGGAATTTTTCGGGTATGCATGATAAACCGTAAGGTGTGCGTCGATATACAAAAGTCCCTATATGTGTAGTTATAGCAGTATAGGGTTGAGAGTCCTCTGATAACATACATTGTTCATACGCGTGTCTCAAATCGATTTTACTGAATTTTTCTCCCCCGCTTAAATTTGCAAACAGCTCTTCAATTCGTGGTAATGGATAGTAATCTCTCTTTAGTTTTGGATTTATAGTGATTTTATAATCCCCACAAATACGAATATCTCCGTTACTTTTTACAACAGGTACTATAGGAGTGCCATAGTCTGAATAATCTACGCGATAGATGGAGCCGTCAGTCTCGAGGCGAGCCAACTCTCGCTCAACTCGCGCGCGCAGTGCCAGCGGTACCGGTCTCGCTCGAACGTACACTGGTTCATTATCTGTCAGCTGTAGTTGAATCGATCGCTTACAAGTACCTAACTTATCACAGAAAACCTCAGGAAATTCCTTACACAACCGATCTACGCATTCGTCAACAACGATTTCATTGAGGTTTATTTGCGTTATATTTAAAGCGCGCATCCATTCTCGCCCCAAAAGTGGTCGCGCACCTCCTCTAATAATATAAAGTCGCAATGAATTCGCTTTTACCTCATTCAGACCAACATCGACCTCGATGTAACCGAGTGACGTAATGCGCGATCCCGAATAACAGCGTAAAATAAGATTATCAGGTTTAATTTTTTTATGGCCAAACAAACGTAAATATATATTTTCACTTATTGCTGAAATACGACTTCCGGTGTCTACTTCACATTCAATTATATTTTTATCAATCAGTAGTTTAATAAAATACGGTTTGTTACCTTTAGCCGACACTGCTATGTTAAACATACCGTCGTCGTCCGACTCATCACTCACGTAATTCTGACGATGCACTTCCCTACCGCGCACTTTTTTACACATGGCCTTAAGATGCCCTCTTTGCCCGCACTCATCACAGTTGTAATTCTTAAACCGACACCTGTCCGCCGCATGCGTCCTGCCACAGCGCCAGCAGGCGGGCGCGGCCGCCTCGCCGCCGCCGCCGCCGGCACCGCCGCGCGCCGCGCGCGCCTCACGCCCGCGCGGGCCCGCTCGCCCGCCGCGCGACATATGCAAGCCCTCGCTCGCCGCAACGCTCGTCGCTCCCGCAGAGTCCGCTGCTGTACATCCGCTCACTACTGCATGCTTCTCCGCCGCCTCTAGTGCGAAAGCCAATTCCACGGCCTCCTTATATTTAATTTTCTTCTCGGCGAATATCCTCGAACGCATTGCATCGTTCGCTAGGCCCGAGACAAATTGGTCGCGGAGGTTTTCTTCCAGTGTCGAGCAATATCCACATTTTCCAAAATCACATGTCGCCGCGAGATGTTTTAACGCTTGAAGGTACTCGGTCAATGGTTCGCCGGGTCGCTGCCGACGCAACCTAAATACATGGCGCTCGGCGATTTCGGAGCGTTGAGGCTCCAAATGTCGGGTCACTAGTTCCACTAACTCGTCATATGTCTTGTCTTCGGGGAAACTAGGCGAACACAAATCGCACATTAACGCATATGTCTCCTCCCCCACTACAGTAATTAACATCGACACTTGTAGGTCCTCCGTGATTTTATTTAGTCTAATATACTGATTTACTCGACGAATATATGCCGGCCATTGTTTTGATGCCACATTAAATGGTTCGATTCTTCCAATCGACATTTTAACTACACTCTCGTGAACAAATGAGACACAAATCTACAATAGTCCGAAATTTCCACTCCTCGTCGCCAATGGAACGTCAATAAAAGGCGGGTGTGAGCAACAAACTGTTTATTACATGTAACCAACATGGAGACAAAAGGAAATCTCAATCTACCTTCCACTTACTGATAATACTGGAGACGCTGACTATGAATCTACCTTACAGGTATCATACAGATAACTTATTACCCCACTGAGCAAATTACAGTATATTTTTTAAACAAATGTAATATTTCGTTTTTATGTATTACTAGTGGTCGCCCGCGGCTTCGCTCGCGTCAATGTCGGTTAAATTAAAACCTATATAAATTATTCTGATGTATGAGCTATATTATTGTAAAGTTTCATTAAAATCCGTTCAGTAGTTTTTGAGTGAAAGAGTAACACAAACACACATCGATACATACATCCTTACAAACTTCCACGCTTATAATATTAGTAGGACTAGTGGTCGCCCGCGTTAATTAAATCAAATCTGACAAAGCAAACAAGACAGATGAAGATACAAAATTCTTAATGACGCTATCAATAAAACTTTTAAAATCACGAAATGTAGAAAAGTACGAGAAGTTATTTAGAAAATATTTTCTGCTTCTGATATAAAGAACTCACGGATAAAGAAAAAGCTGCTGATGGAAATTTTTGGAGTTGGCAAAATTCTAACACCAAATAAGTCTGTGATTAAAGTGACCAAACTAAAGAAAATAATCTACACCCCTAGAATGGTCTTCAAATGACAACAAACTGCTAATTACCGTTAAAATTTCGAAAGATGTGAAGGATATGACCAATAAACACCAAAGTGTATGTGAAGAAATATCGGTAATTCTTCAGAAGAAGAACCTAGCTCAAGTTATGATATAAATTCAAAAATTGGAGTTGACAATTTTTTGCTATTTAACATTAAATTTAAATAAATCTCGTAGAAAGGTTTACACAAATGCATGTAAAACGTTGTCAGATATAGAAGAAGACGGAGAAGTTACTGTAATGTTTTTAAAAGTAACAAATGATAGTGCGACAATAGATAGATGGACGATAAAGATATCGCTTATGTAGCATTTGATCAGATGAGTCAGATATTGTAAAGAAATGCTAAAGGACTTATTATGAGTTCAAAAACTCAAGTATGTTTTTGAAAAGAAAGAAAACTGATTTTACTTTTTTTCTCTGGCGTTACCAAAATGTCCCTCGATTATTCCTTAGTCAGAAGGAGATTACTTCAAAAATTATTTGTATTAACGAAAAAGTCTGTTAATTTCACTGAATCAAAGTTAATTATATCCTCATGTTTATGGTATTGGATGCTGATTCTTGTTTTTTAAGATTTATATCGAAGTTATGGGTTAAAATGTGTTCAAAGTAACGCAGTATATGTCTATATAATTTATATTTCATACATTAAAAATTATTCCTGCCCATGCTAAAAGACTGCATCTATATTCTAATAAATTATTATTTTCGAATATGAATAGAATTGTAGTTCAATTTCTCGAATTAACGTTTCTAAAATAGTAACGCAGGAGATCGATGTAGTTACTCTTAGTCAGTTTTTTTCGTTTTTTCATTAAAACTCGATTAATATAGATCAGACATCGTGGCACGAACTTATTTAGCATAATACTTTACAAAAATGTTGGTAGTTTTCATATATTATCATATTATTTTTTTGGGTGAATTTCAACAGGTGCAAAAAAATTCTCATTTCCGTGGACTTTTTTATCTTAAAGTTTTTTTAAAAACTAAATAGCGGGTTATAAAGTTTTTGATAATGTATGTATTTTTGCTTAATATCTAGCAGATAACATAAAAAACAAACGAGATATACAAGATTAAAAATTTCGTGCCACGGCGATGAAACATGCGTGCTCGGCAATGAAACTAGCGTCCACGGCAATGAAACAAGCGTCCACGGCAATGAAAGAACTGTGCCACGGGAATGAACTTATCCACGGAAATAAAAATCTATATTCAACATAAAATCCCTACTAATATTATAAATGCGAAAGTAACTCTGTCTGTCTGTCTGTTAAGCTTTTGCATCTAAACCACTGAACCGATTTTGATGAAATTTGTTACACATATAGACGAGAGCTCGGGGAAGGACATGGGCTACTTTTTTTTTGCAAAAAAAAGGCTTGAAGGGGTTGAAACAGGGATGAAAGTTTGTAATGCAGTTCGTCATTTTTGAAGATAGAACCATAAAACTTTGAATTTAGGCAATTCTTATGAAAAAAAATAATATTTGATCAAAAATTTATGATATTTTGACCTGTTTGGGGGTGAAATGGGGGATGAGAGTTTGTATGGAATTCGTCATTATTAAAGTCGAAACCATAAAACTTTGCATGTAGGCACTTGATAAGAAATAAATAAATATTTGTTCTAGCGTTTTTGATATATTTACCCATGTGGGGATAAAATAGGGGATGAAAGTTCGTAAGAAAATCCAAACAAAGTCACACATTTACGTCTAACACACTACACACTAAACATTGTCAATATAGGTATCGGTTTCGTGGTTATTGTGGGTCCGGATTACGAATAAAACATCTATTTCGAGATCTAAGATGGCGGTTGCGACTTTTTAATATAAGATCGATATGGGTTTTTGGGGGTCTCGATTCCCAATACAACACCCATTTGAGATCGAAGATTGCGGACGCGACTTTTAAACATAATGTCAATATTGGTATCGTTTTCGTAGTTTCTGTGGGTCCGGTTTACGAATAAAACATCTATTTCGAGATCTAAGATGGCGGACGCGACTTTTTGACAAAATGTCAATATGGGTATTATTTTCGTGGTTTTCGGGGGACCCGATTCCGAATACGAAATCTATTTCGAGATCCAAGATGGCGGTTGTGACTTTTTAATATAAGATCGATATGGGTATAATTTTCTTAGTTTTTGGGGGTCCCGATTCCGAATACAATATCAATTTTTAGATCCAAGATGGCGGACGCGACTTATTAACTTAATCGCTTTTACGCCATACTCCCGAACCGATTCGATATCGAAAAATAGACTAAACCTTGAAATCGAATAAAAGCTACTTTTTTGTAAAAATGGGAATGAAGGGGTTGAAATAAGAGATGAAATTTTTTTATGAGATTCCTCATTACCAAAGATAAGACCATGAAATTTTAAATAGCACGCAAAAAGTATACAGATATTTGTTTTAGCGTTTTTGAAATATTGTCCCATGTGGGGATGAAATAGGGGATGGAAGGTCTCATGAAAGTTAGCAAAGGATGGACCAAAAAAAAAGTTAGTTTGTAAAAATGTATTAAAATAATCTATTTACAGTAATGCACAGCAATTTGTATGTGTATCTTTTGCAAAATAAGTACCCAAAAAAATAAAAATGCTACCCAAAGTAACTATTCCACGCGGACGAAGTCGCGGGCAAAAGCTAGTTTTATATATGTACTTACCTGAGTATTATCACCATCATTTTTAAAGTAACTCCTTCTATCTGTCTGTTATGCTTTGACGCTTAAATCACCGAGCCTATTTTGATAAAATTTGGAATATACATTGATTAGACTTTAAGAAATATAGGTTATCCCTTACACCGACCCACGAAAGCGCAGCTGCAGGAGAAAAGCCAGCATTCGGTATTTAGTTTCATTATCAAAAAATTCTTTAATGTCATTATAACTTTTTGTAATTAAAAACTGTTTAGGTGATTATCAAAACTGATTAACTTTTCAATATTTTTAATTTTTTTTTGGGATATGGTTATATATTTTTATCAACATTGTATGTGGGGCAGAGACGTATAATTTCAATTTAGAAAACGGTATTTTGAGTTTATTTTCATATATGTATATTTTTGCAGTCAATACTCGGCACTACCTGTCTTACAGGTAAAGATGTATTATTTGCCTTATCTTATCATGGCAATAAAAACATAAGTCACGGAAATGAAACACCTGGCCACGGAAATGAAACACCTGGCCACGGAAATGAAACACCTGGCCACGGCAATGAAACTAAATTATGTTACAAGGCATGGCAATGAAATTTTTTTCATTTCCGTGTCTTTTTTTTCATTGCCATAGCAAATTTTGGCCACGGAAACCACAGCAATGAAAGCATGGCGATGAAAATCAAGGCCAAAATATAAAATAACAAAAAAACTATTAGTTATTCGAGGTAATAAACACTTCACAAATAAACATATGAGAAAAGGCATTCTATTGAAAACTCAATCATGAGGACAAACTTATTCATTTAGAAGTTATACCTATCCACGGCGATGAAAGAAAAAATGACCATAACATAAAAAATGGAATACTTTTATTTATACCGCAAAAACGCATGCACTAGTGTACGTCCTTCCACGTCGAGTACTTAGGCGACACTAATATGCAACGCTTAGCACACAAAGAGGGGGCCGCAGGTTGTTAGATAAAACAATATTCTTATATATGTTTAGGACATGGCGATGAAAGTTTGTTCTGGGACAAATGCATTTAGGATAACCATTCGTTGTATTGTTTAATAATTTGAATAAATGTATTCCGTAACGATACTTTAACTATTCACGCATCAAATAAAACTAATTTTCAATATAAATAATCAATAGATTTTTAGCAATGAGGTATAATATACATCAAGGTGACGTGTGGACAAACACGGCAATGAAAGATTTCGAGGTTTAATATTTTTTTTTGAAGTACCTATTATTCCTATTATTAAAATATTTAGTGCCCCACATAGATAACTATTTCATGTATCTAGAAAAAAAATAAGAACGTTATAGCTTTGTTTTTTAATACTGATATCATCGATGCCGCGCAATTTTTGGTCCCGGGAAATTCACCCTTTTAACATTAGTCAAACATTTTCCTCGCAAAGGAGTCGCTTAAAAGTTGATTCACCCAAAGACAAGTTCATTACTTTTTTTGTCGTTATACTATACTTAGATTTAAAAATATTTTACCGTGATACTAGTTTCAGTATTCTTATGGTCTTTTTTTAATGTACCTACCCAATATAAAAAAAAATCATCTCATATTCTTTCTAATCTGTGACCACACCAATGTATTACCCAATATGCATTTACCTACGTTGCTAATTTATGTCTGCTAAAGTTACTGTCTGCTAAAAACTGGTTTTCATTTCTTTTATTGCTACGGATATAGACTGCGATTTTCATATAAAATGCGTCAATAGACGTGTTTTTTTTATTGTATTCCACGCTACGTTACTCATCCAGCTAATTTTAGCTACACTATACATAACAGAAATTGATGAATAGGTACAATCCAAACTATTTTTAATATACTGCGGTGGCCTAATTTGTAAACATAATTATGTTGCAAAACTTGCCGCTGTATTTTTTAATTTTCCTGCTTAGAAAGCAATCTTGAAAGTTTATTTACATTTTAGATCACAGTATGAACGTAAAATAACTATTATTTTAGGCCGGTACCTATGTCTTATTAAAATACACATGAACATAGGTAGTATTTATTTACATACTATACATATAGGTAAAACCACATTTGGCAGTATGGACCATACAGTGCCTCCAAATAAAAGGTTGCCAGCCTGTCGCTTACACAAATTAGACACCTAACCAAAGAAAGTAGCAATATTTCAGCTCTCTACTGAAAGGACTTGTTTTGAGGCATCGCGTGGCCCATACTGCCATATATAGTTTATGTGCAATCACATGTTACGTAAATTTCTGCTCCACTCTTTTAGGATTATGAGCATTATAGTAGTAGGCACAGATATAATTATCAATCTAAGGAGATCGGTCGAATCGCCGAGTTCATAGGAAGACCGAGTGTCGAGATCAGCGGCCGTACTACATAACATGGTCCTAGTTAAAGTTGAGCATGCCGTAATATACACTATTCATTGCGCGCGTCGTAAGGATTGCGAAGCGATGAAAGTTAAGCACAGCCGCAAAGGAGATCGGTCAAATCGCTGAGTTACGTATTCACTTGACTTTATCGGAAGGCGAAGTAGCGGAAATGTATGCCTACAGGGCATACACTTGTCACAAGTTAAAAGCCGGCTTGGCCTATCTCCTTGTATTATTAAATCTGTGGTTGTAGCTAGCTTTGTACCTATGTCAAGAAAGTACCGGGAAAAGATCAATAATACACAAAATGTTAGTTCTTCATCCTTACACCTTCAAAGTATGCTCCTTCAGAAACCATACACTTACGCCAACGAATAATCACATATTTTTTTAAACGCTGTTTCCGCAATTGAGTTCAGTTCTCGTTGCAAATTCTCCTTTATGTCTTCTAATATTAATTATATTCTTTATTTACCGTTTGACCTCCCGGTGCACAACACCGCGAGAGTCAAAGAAAAGTCAACATGACTTTGACTTTTGATCGACTTTGGCGTGTATTTTCGGTTTCGGTTCAGTTGGAAGGCGCCACTCAGATGCTTGTTGACTAGTTTGCATGTCAAACTAATAAACCTACATCTCGTCACCAGTAACAATGCGTTTCATGAATGTTGGATCGGAATTGACTCGTTCCTAGCATGTCCTCGGCGACTCTCATGCGATTGAGTTTTTGGAGAAAATTCAGGTCTTTTGGGACTAGCCGAGCAGCAACATGTTTCATACCCAAGTGATTATTTAAAATGATACGAATCGACTCGTGATATACAGAAAGTTCGGCGGCTATCTCTCTCAAAGTTGAATGAGGATTTTTAGTCACTATTTCCTTCACCTTTGCGATGTTAACTTCAGTTGCAGACGTTGATGGCCTATTAGAGCGAGGCAAATCTTCATCACATCTCGACCGCTTTTAGACGGTTTGCTTGTACCTCTCATAAGCACGTGTTTTTGATAAAGTCGATTCACCGTAAGCCTAACATTTTCAGTGACTCCGAACGAATTCCATTTGCGATGCAAAATTTAAGACAAACTTTTTGTTCGATGTGTTTGTCCATTATGAAATTCGCAATACACACTAGATAATAATAATTAAATATGATATAACTAAAAACAGCACTGTATTTAATATAAACAACAGATTCAACTCAAACTCCGCGACAAAATGGAAAATAGTTGTGCCAATCTAACAACAACGAAAAAAAATTGAATTAACAAATATTAATAAACAAATCATCCATTCCCGATACCTTTTTGATTGAAAGTAAGAAGCTTATATTGAAAGTATATAACAACGAGGAAGGTGCTTAAACGGTGCTTAAAACTAAGAAATAACAATAAAAAAAGTTCTGTTACAACGGAATCAACATCAACATAGAATAAAGCTACGTTGATGTTGATTCCGTCAATTGATTTATTATGTTGTTTAGTTCATAATACAACGCGTTATAATAAGAACTAAACAACATAATATTAGCACGTCAACAATTCTGTCAAACATAAGAATTTAGTTCGAGTACTTACCCACTAGAAGTGAAAAAAAAATAACGAAATACAAAACGGTTTTTGATTATTAGATACTAACATATTTAGGATAAACAAGCTCCCCTTGAACTCAAAAACGTCGGTTTTGCAGGGTATTGCAATTCAGCTGTCTTATATTCATTCATCGGGGAATGGAGAATCACCACCTCACGCTGCTCACTTTATTAGACTTTAGCAATGCCTTTAATTCTGTGGATTATGACGTTCTCCTAGGTCTTTTAAGTTCTCTTGGCATATCTCCTACTGTTATTGATTGGTTTCAAAGTTACTTGTTAGGGCGTCGGCAACGCATACGCATTGAGGATTCATTCTCTAAGTGGTGCGATATCAAAGCTGGCGTTCCTCAAGGTGGCGTCTTATCTCCTCTACTTTTTTCAATATTCATTAATTCCATCACACAGTCGCTTTCATGTTCCTATCACTTGTATGCAGATGATTTGCAGATTTATACGCAAGCACCTTTAGCGGATCTTTCTAGTGCTGTAAATAAGACCAACAGTGACCTTAAGGCAATCGATGGTTGGAGCAAATCCTATGGTCTAGTGATCAATCCTCATAAAACGCAGACAATTTTCATCGGAAGTCCTTATTTTGTTTCGAGGATTGATTACAGTTCATTACCTTCGGTTGATTTTAGTGGTACCATCATTCCCTTTTCAAAAAGCGTGAAAAACCTGGGTGTAGTTTTTGATCAGAGTCTTACATGGCGACTTCAAGTGGAATCTATTCGGAAAAGAGTCTTTGCGGCGTATGGTTCACTGAATCGATTTCGGGATTTCCTGCCGATCAGTACGAAAATTGTTTTAGCAGAAACACTGTTACTGTCTATTTTGGACTACGCTGATGTTTCCTACGCAGACCTTTCGGAGGAGCTACTTGATAAACTAGAGCGCCTGCAGAATTTATGCATTCAATTTGTTTTTAATCTACGCAAATTTGATCATGTTTCTTCCTATCGTTCTCAGCTGAATTGGCTCCCCATTCGTCGGCGGCGGGACTTACACGTTCTATCCCTTCTTTATTCTGTCCTATTTCTTCCCACCTCTCCACCTTATCTTCGATCTCACTTTTCTTTTCGTTCATCTTTACTAAATCGCACCTTGCGTTCAAATTTCAATTTCACCCTTGATATTCCACTTCATCATTCTAACTTTCTTACCTATTCTTTTTCCGTTCATGCAGTCCGGCTATGGAATGCGCTACCTGTGAGTGTTAGGAGTGCTCGCACGTTGGAGTCCTTTAAAAATCAAGTTCGGAGTCATTTCCTTTCTTATGCATGTCCCTAATTTAATCTTTTTAATCTACTGTTTGTTTAGTTTATTAAGATTGCTCATTTTACACAAACTTTAGTAATGTTTTTATTAATTTTTATTTGTAATTTCATTTTTTTAATTTAAGAAAGCTTTCTACTCCTGCACCTATCTTGTAGTTACCACGTAATCCTTTCACCCAAGGTTGCCTGGAAGATATTGCTTTATAGCAATAAGGCCGCCTACCTTGTACATTTTTTTTGTTTTATTTGTTTACTGTATGTTTTCCAATCGTGTGTGCAATAAAGAGTTTATTATTATTATTATATTCTAGTCTCTACCAATATAACGGGCGTAAAAGACATGAAAAGTCAAACGAAAACCATGTATGCTACTCACCATCATAACATTTTTCTTCCTTTAGACTGCACCTGGGAAATTGATAGTTACGATTTTATTGAAGGTCAAAGTCATATTTATTTTTTTATTTTTTAATGAAAACATATTTTTTAAACATTAATTCTTAATTATTGTCCAAAGGAACATTATAATTTTTTTTAGTATTTCATAACAAAAATGGCTTCAAAACTTTAGCGTTCAATGTAGCTCACTCGATGTGCACGGACACAAACGAACGGGGCCGCCGTCTTCTGGCAAAAATATCACGGTTTTGCGAGTTGCGTGCGAGTTGAGCGCTTAAGTTGCGCAGTACAATTTGCAATCTTTTTTTAACACCAAAAAATAAAAATCATTTCCCAGCAATTATTTTTTGAAATTTGTCTTATTTTGATATACATCAAAATAAGACAGTCAAAGGAGAACCATGTAGGTATGCTATACAGCATACCTACATGGTTCTCCTTTGACTGTTCGGTCTTTTACACCCTGTTTAAATTTTTTTTAATATCTTGGTAATAAAGTAGCAACATATTTGTATGAATGGGTTACTAATATGAACGTATATAATTTTATTTTTTGGTTGTTGAAAGATTTACAGTCAAATATCAACAGTACAATAAATGTAAGTTATCCAATGCCATTTACAAATCTCCACATACGAGTATATGTATTTAAGTTAGTTGCAGTATTTAAATGACTATTGTATCTTTAAGATATAACAAACAGTAATAATGGAACTTTCGGAATAATAATAACATTAACTTTACGAACTTAATACAGTAGACAGATTCAAGTTAATATCCTATTTCATTATAATTAAAATTAAAATCAACTTGCATCAGACAGGAAGAAATCGTTGGAAAGAAGTTTCCTAACTGAAGTTATGCTGGAACAAAACAGGTCAATATCATGAAACAGCTTATTGAATGATTTACTTGCTCGAATGATGAATGTGTTTGCTCTGTATCGGGTCTTAGCTGATTGTACACCTAGAATAGAACGATGTCTAAACCTCAGCAAGTTTGTTTTTATGTTTACTTTAGAAAGTAGCTCCGGACATTCAACAGATCCATTGGCAATGTTCATAACATAACAAATGTCACTAATGTTACGTCGCACCTCAAGAGGGAGAAAATGGTACTTCCTGCATCTATGGTAGTAATCATTGGAGTTTTGGTGAAATTTATAATCTAGGTATTTTAAAAACCGGTTTTGTATTCGTTCGATTCTTAATTTATAGGTTTCGTATTGAGGGTTCCTTTGGGAGGCGTACTCCAAATGGCTCCGTACGTATGCGCAATACAATATTTTTAATGTTTTCATGTTGTTAAAATTTTGTGATCTTCGTAAAATGAAACCCATAGCCTTGGATGCCTTCCCGGCGGCGGCAAAGCTGAAAATTTGTCGTGGTATATTTATAAATTTAATAATTAAAATGAGTATCTACGGTTCTAAGAGTGAAATGGAGATTGATTGTACTCCACCAAATTTAAACGACAATCGACCGGATTCAAAAGCAAAAAATCGAAGATTTTACTGGCAAAAACATAATATGAATTAAAGCCCCAGATGATATATATATTTAGCGACAAAGGTAAAGTATGTTTAATTTCCCTGCATTCTTTTTAGAAAAGCACTATATATGCCTCGGCCGAAATGGCAATTGGCTTGTCTCGTATTAGAATTAAACTCATACTCGACCTGCAATTGCTTATTTCGCGGCCTCTGCAATAATGTACTATTAAATATATAGCTTTAAGTACTGGTATAACAGTAGCGATCATTATGTAAGTAGGTACGTTGTAAACTCTGACCAAAAATCTATTCTTGGAATAGTTTTACAATGAGCAGATGAAAAAACTTCGTTGGTGCGACTACTTAACCTAGGACACCTGTATAACATTCGACTCAGAAGGTAAAGAGAATCTATTTAGTTATTCAAAATCTTAAACAAGAGTTATTGATTGATGTTCTTGCCGTAATTCTACTGTTTGTAGTTACAATGTAGAATCCCTATAGTTTACTGGATTCTTTCTACCTAGTTTATATAATGTTGCGTAAAGAGGGTTCCATACTGTGGATGCACTGCACTCCAAATGACTTCTAACTAAACAGTTATAAAGAACGATATAGCTATTTATGTTTGAAAAATCCTTGCACTGTCTGAAGATAAAACCCAAGCATTTTATAAGCTCTCATATAAACAAAGCGACCGCGAATGCTTTGTCTTTTTTTAGATCCGCTCCGAGTGACGGAAATTTTTAATTGCAATATGATTTATAATAGTAAGCAATCGGACATATTTTAAGGGAATAGGTCATGGTGTGACATTTATCAATATTTTACTAAGTAGATCATTTGCTGTGCAATAATCAAAAAATTTAAAAATATATTTTTTGAAAATCTGACTATCTTCCACAGATTTTCGTATCGTCAGCGTATAATAATGCTTTAGAATTATTAAACAAATCCATAACATCGTTTATAAAAATATTGAACAATTCTGGACCGAGATGGGTGCCCTGGGGCACTCCTGATGTTATGGGAACAATGCAAGATGTTGAGACCTGTCGCGAAGTTTTTCTCTTAGTTTAATTATTAATAAATTATGGGAAATTTTATCAAATGCAGTTTACAATCGGTATACACGGCTTCCGCCTGATATGATATCCCTTCTCCATCGCCTCCAAATTATGATCCAAAAACTCACACATATTGCCATAATGCCGTTGACCGCCGCACAACAATTATTATATTTGTGTTAGTGACATTCTGATCACCTTACGAAAATAATAAAGCAAAAAAAGCATTGTTTTTGCCGTGTAGGTACAACAACTCTGATGTTACCTACACGGCAAAAAATTTAAATCGCTTCTTCCAAAACAAATAATATTTTAACAATTTGACCCCTGACTTAGTTAAAATAAAAATGTATAAGCATAACTTATATTAGACAACGAGTGAACGTACTTTATATAGTTTTACAGAAAACCATGAAAAAGGCACAATTACAGCTTTTTGACCGATTTAAAAAAATGAGGAGGTTCTCAATTCGACTGTATTTTTTATGTTTGTTGCCTCATAACTCTTTACTGGGTGTAATGATTTTGAAGATTCTTCCAACTTTTGGAAGATGGTGCTTTTCATGTGGTCCTATTTAAATTTATCTGACGAGTAGTTTTTCAGTTATCCCTAATGATGCCTATTTATTTTAATTGACGTCGATGATATCGTAACTGTTGCATTCCTTGTTGTCTAAAAGATTTCGAGATAGTTTCCTGAAAATTTCTATTCTTAAAACACTAAATGGCAAAAAAATATTTTTAAATAAAAATGCCTTCAAAACGGAGAAATAAAAATATAAATGTTTTTTTGCGGTCGGTATCAACCTCAATATATGGAATAAACTTTGTCACTTGTATTTGAACCGACCTCATTTTATTATACTATACATGTATTTTTCCGTTTTTAGTATTGAAGGCGGTTTTTATAAAAATAAAATTAATATTAGTTAAGAAATATCAGAAAAATGTCACTCTATATTTTTCATCAGCCGAGATACGCCCACTGTTGGACATAGGCCTCCCTCAAGCCCCCAAGGATCTTTACTTTTACAAGGATATTTTTACATTATTCTTATTCTGTCTACCTGTACGTTGTAAATAAAATATTATTTGGTCAACAATGTCCTCGTCCCCAAGGCCTTGGATGTGTTAGGAATATTAAATTTGCATTTTTTACGGCCATTCATATTCCATAGTTAAAATCATTCCTTATTATCAAGGATATAAAGGTCAAAAGTGTTAGCAGGAGCCTTTTGAGAATACATTTAAAAAAATACGATTAAGTTTTATTAATTATTATTATAAGCACTATATTAAGTAAATTATACGTTTGGTATGGATATAACTTTTTTTTACAAATGAAATCATCATTCGCAATAAATTCGACTTTTTTTGTTTGATATAATGCAATTATATATACTCGTATTATCTAATGTAGATAGGTATGTAAGAGTGGCTCAAAAAAGGATTCCAAGAATTTTGATTACTACTAAAACCACGGTAATGTGCTAAAACTTAATTAAGAGTTTAGCACTGCAATACAGTCAGTAAATACTGTACAGAAAACTGGATGAAAGATGGAAAGTGACAGTGACATTGAGAATCGAGTGAAAACTGGGAACATAGTGAATGGGGATTTGCACGCCTTCGGTCAGAAGGTGTCTGAAAAGACACAACGAGCTGTGCATGACAGTGTGCTGGTCCCAACACTGATGTATGTAAGTGAGAGTTGGGTATGTGAGAAAAGGCAAAAAAACAGAATCAATGCAATTGACATGATAGCTTTGAGGAGTATGACTGGTGTAAAATTGAGTGACAGGTTAGGATACAATAGCATGATAAGAGATAGATGTGGCTTGGAAGAAGATATCTCAATTCCCTTTCTCAATTCTATTCACTGAATTGAGAAAGGTATGTTTGCTCAAATGGTTCGGTCATGTAGAAAGGATATGTGAATCGGAAGTGAACGAACATGCGGGACGAAGAATACCTTTATCGATCAAATCGAAGACATCGAAATCTTGAAAACGGGCCAGGACAAAAGTATTCGGAATCACCGGACATGTATGAAGGACTATGATGAAAGAAGATGAAGCGAAAGAAATACATAAGGACCATAGCTAGTGGAAACAAGTGATCTTTGCCTAGTGCCTACCCTTTTGGGTAAAAGGCGTGACTTTATGTATAAATGTATTATCATTATTATTTAAAGTGAAGAAATGCTTTTGATAAGACTAATGAAACAGTCTTGATAGGATCGTTTAAGGAGACTAGAGGAACCTGTTGCTATCAGAACGACTACGATTGGATACTATTTAGTATCAACTTTTGAGACGTCGATCGCGAAAGTTAAGCAACCAAGTGCGAGGTCGGTACTCGGATGGGTGACCAAAATTTAACATGCATGTATCTATGACATCAAAATATAAGGTTTCTATCAAGTTTTGAGTCGTTTCCGGTATACGAAAAAGACGAGGGGAGACCACTCCCGATTTTTTGTATCTAATTTATATTAGTAGTGTGGGTAATTAATTGTATGTAAGCAGTTATAGTGTAAAATATTTAATAATTACGACTTATAAGATAATGGCTTTATATTTAATTTTTATTCAGAATCTAGAAGTGGATAAAATTTTATAGTAAATAAAAAATAATTTTTCAATTTTACAAAAGAAAAGTTTAAGAACCCTGTTCCCAATCCCAGACCAATCAGACCAATACTTTTTTATTGTTCTGAGCCTGCTGAAGCCTATTTTACCTTTTATTTACGGTAAAATATGCTTAATTTTCATACTGTTTTTGCTAATACTAGTAATATACCCAACTAGTTTTAGATAATAGTTTTAAAAAAATGTATATTAATTAAAAACATTCAAATAGCAGATAAAAAAATTATCGTAATGTAAGTATTTATTTGGCGTTTTGAATTTTAAATGTGACCATCGCTTTAAGTCGTAAATAATACGATTAAGATGTCCGACATTACACAACCAAATTCATTCCTAATTCGTTGAACCAAATGAGATAATCGATTTGGCGCTTCTTTCCGCTAGAGGCGCTATTCACATTTCCCATACTATTATTTGGCTCTTAACGCAACTAGAATAGTTACGTTTTGTATACGAAGAAACTTACAGTACGAAACAGTTGATTGTTTTATCTAATATATTTTAAGTCTTTCTTTGAGATCTTAGTATACTTATTATATAACATAGTATTACCTACTTATATTTAAGTTAATGTAATTTGTAGCTATGAAAGAGCGAAGTCCAGGTGACTTCGCTCTTCTCACAGGCATATTACTACTACGGGTACCATTGTCAAAATGTATGAAAACGAATGCGTTTTGGATTTAGATAATACGTTGTAAATAGATAAGGTCAAGTTCCACTAGCGATAATTAGCGAGAAGTGACTTCGGCTCAAGCTGACCGATTTCCCTAATTTGAACGTTTGATTTGTTAAGAATATAAACATTTATGTTATTGATGTCAGTGACTGCGCTCCGTATTTCGCTATTGTAACGATCGATGCCGACGACAGCGCTCGGAAATGCTAGGCGGATTTCATTTAGTTTCACCTGGTTTCAAGACTGCATAATATATGATTTGGGCAAATTACCTATATTCCTACATTGTTCTCAGTTTCTTGATGACAATGGCAATAAACTAGATGCGGGAGAGTTCTCTCGGACAGTAGAGCAGTCATCATAACCACTAAATATTTTTGAGTAATTTATTTTTTCTTAGCATTGGAAATGTTCCGAATTTGTTTCTAATAATTTTACAACTATTATTACCGTTATTATTACGAAGAATAACAAGCGAGATCCATATTTTTGCTGGGTTGTATTAAGTCGTTGGTAACTCAGTTGGAAAGGCAATCACCCGAATGGCAACAGTACGAGAGACTGATCCCGTCTGAAAACAAGAAATGCTTCTATTATTTACCAATTTACGCATATGAAATATTTTTATCGACGGTAGAACACGCAAGTGCCTATGGCTTGTAAAGTGTTTACCAAAGAAGTATAAAGGCAAACCTCAGATCGTTACTTATATGATCTGAGAGGCAAACACTTCACAAGTCATAGCACCTTCATAATGTATGTTAACTTTATTTAATCAAGGCCTCAGTAGTGACTTAATCACTATTGAACAAACAGCTTTTTGTAGTGTTTATACTCTCACCCCAAAAGTCTGACTATTACCTTTGCGTCGTTTTTGAATATAAATTAGATAAAATTGAATAAAAGCAAAACAGATAGATACTGAAAATTACACAATTGACAACATTACATTTCTCAATTGTAATTATTGTTTATCATTGTGTAATCTCTGAGGTGTAATCGATATTTAAAAACAGAACATCAGCTAAAACTATTCGATTTTGTAGGCGTGATTTGTGTAAATTTGATTTGTGTAAACTAAATAGGTACTTATAGATTATAATATAATAATAAAATGGTTAAATTGGTAAAATTAATGGATAGACTGTCTGAAAAATTATATGCCAAAGAAGAGGGATAATGTCAAAGATAACGACTGTTCGAGAATGATGGAAGAAGAAAACACAATACACAGAAACCAGATAAAATTGAGAGCAAGATGGAAAATAATGATGATGCATAAAACGGTAACAAAGCCACGTTATTATTTAGCTTCTGGAGAAGTAACTAAAAATATAATGACGCTTATTTATTATTAATTGATCCCTAGGTCACGCTTATAGTTTTATCGTCGCATGATAAAAGAAAGAAAAACACTTCTTAATCTGTGTACGTGATTTAATAGCACTATCAGCTTTTAGTGATAAAAATGTTAGTACAGTAGCAGAATATTAATAACTTATGAACCATATAAGGCAAAGTGAGTTTCGTAATCAAATCATACATATAATCGGGGCTAAAATTATGTATTAACTTCAATGTGTAAGTATATCGATGAACTCACAAATGTACCTATCGATGGATAATGACGGACGGTTAGAGATCAGTTGGACACCCTCATCACTGACTCTTATACTATCCTATCAACTTTCAATCCTTCTATCTTGGAGATCAGTTGGACACCCTCGTCGCTGACTCTTCCTCTCTACTCTTCTTATAATAAGCAATACTATTACGATAGATAAAATAGAACACGAACACGGGCTTATCACTGGATCTTACTTAGGCAACGTCAAGGATGTTTTACCTTACCTACCTATTAAATGCGATTTATATACAACATGTAAATTAAATAACCAACACCCTGAATACAGGTGGTTTGGAATCGGCTTCCGAGTTGATTTCAAAGAGTTTGGGATCGGTTTCCGAGTTGATTTCAAAGAGTTTGAAATCAACTCGGAAGCCGATTCCAAACCACCTGTATTCAGGGTGTTGGTTATTTAATTTACATGTTGTACATAGGTACATAAAGAAAGTCACACCTTTCTTATCGTAGGAATAGGCAGAGAACACTTCTTCCCACTTGCTACGATCCTCACATATCTATCTACTCGCATAACAGTCCTCATCTCAGATCATATAAGTAAATGATCAGTACCCGTAGTGTAAGTTTTTTAGTATAAAATACGCAACTATTGTAGTTGCGTTAAGAGCGCAATTTGTATGGGAAACACGATGTGCGCTTCCTTTCCGCTAGGGGCGCTATTCACATTTTCTATACAAATCGAGCTCTTACCGCAACTACAATAGTTCCGTATTTTATACTAAAAAACATACACTACGTATAGTACTTACAAATAATAAGTGCTTACTTATAAAAAAGGTTATTACATAAGTACTATGTTAACAAGGTACATACATATCTACTTCGTAACCATTTCGGACAAAGATAATATATAAATGGAAACTATGAAAGAACTAGCAGTTTCATAATAATATCTAATCAAATCGTACAACCTTCAAACAACTCGTAAATAATAAAATACGTTTAACCACAACCGACTTCAATGGGTCGAAGTGCATCATTAGGACACTCAGGGCCTCTTAATAAGATAACAAATCGTTTTATTTCCCTTGGAATTGTGGAATGTAGTCACGAACAACCAAAATTCTAGGTAATTATTAAATTACTTTTAATTAATGAAAAAAAAAATGCATTATGTTTCCATATTTATTGTTTTATTCATTTTGTAATTAGACAGATCAAGCTACTCATATGAGTAGTCGATATCATACATTACATAAGTCACCCTCATGGGTTCTTCCATAGGGGTAGGCTAAGATCACTTGATTTCATTCGCTACGATTCTTGTATATTTCTTGTCTTCATCTAGGTATCTTACCTATCACTCCTCACTCCTCAGACATGCTTGGCGATTTTGACTGCTTTTGTCATGAGCCTTTTCTATAATGCTCTTGATTTGATAGATAAAGGTTCGTCTAGGTCCTAATATAAGTTTAAATAAACTTAAATAAAAATTAATACTGACTGACTGACATATCAACGCACAGCCCAAACCGCTGGGTCTAGAGATTCCAAATTTGGTGCGTAGGTTCCTTATGAGGTCCAGGGGTGCACTAAGAAAGGATTTTTGGAAATTCACCCTCTAAGTCTAAGGAGGTCAACAGTTAGTATGGGAAACCGTCATTTTTAAAGTAAAATCCGTAAAAATTGGTAGGTACATGTATGGCCTTGCAGTTACAAATGAAGAAAGATGTAGGTATTTTAAGATTTTTGGAAGGGGAAAATGAAATGAAAGTTTGTATGTAAATCCGTCATTTTTTAAGTAAAATCCAAGAATCCGATTTTGATGATAACAAACACTGCATCATTAGATTTTTGAAAAAAAATATGATAATCGCTTTGATTATCGTTTCAACCAAGGTGGAACAAGAAATATTTTATTAAAATTTAACATTTTCCATTAGCTTCCCGTAGGTATATCATTACTTCCCCGAAATCGATCCTTATTTAAAACACTATCGAATGGTGTAATAATACTGGCTGTTTTTGTTGTTTTTTTTATCATTGGGCAAGGATATTGATTTTTTCAAAAATCCAATAATGCAGTTCTTATTTTCATTAAAATCGGGCTTGCGACTTCTTTGAGCATTTTTCGATATTCCTTATAGTTTAGGATTTGGCCCTGAAGGCCTATTTGACAAATACATCCTGTGTATTATAGGAATATTAATTCTTGATTAAAAGCACTATAGAGAGAAATTTTAATTTACACTTATTAAAACAAGGCGAATCTTATAGCGTAGTTTTACGAAAATGCACTTTGGAGCTATCTTTTAGATAAAATACCAGCATTCTATTGGCAAACAATACTTTTCGAAAAATGTTTTTTTAGGATTTGGCCATGAAGGCCCACTTGAGAAATTAATCTCATCATTCGTCTGGTCACATCGCTTCAAAATTAGACCTGAAAAATCTACAAAACGTTTGTCAGATTTTGTGGATATTTCAGACCTAATTTTACATAAATCGAGTGCACGCCCTTAATCACGGTATAATGTTATCTATTACCGTGACCTATATACGCAACCGAAATGTATGAAACAGCTGGTTATTTTTCGCTATTTCGATGATATTCCCGTAGCAAGAGTCACGAGGTTAAAAAAGCACGGTGTAAATATACATATAAATAAATTAATTAACAATATTAGATATATTATACCTACAAGTAATAATGAACAAATAAGTAGAAACACCTTTTATAAAACTTTATGGTTGCAAATGCAATAAATTATTGAGTATCGAGTAAAACTGTACAGTCAACAGCACGTCGGGCTATACAAAACTGTCAAATTTCTCCAAACGATTTTGAACCTAATGGTATTCAATATAAAGTGCATAATTGATTGGAAAAAATTGACAGTTTGTGGTAACCCAACGTGCTGTTTTCTGTACATAATTGAAATTCCATTTACGATTGTAGAGGCCATTCATAGATACCAAACTCTAGGTCCATATTTATTCGATACTTCAGTGAGTACATTGTATACAGTTGCCCAAGTGAAGCTTTACATTGCCATTCGATTTTAAACCATGTTCCGTGAGTATAGATTAGATACTGTACAAAGTTCGCCGTCGATCTTTATTATCCAGTAGCGATACACGTCTATGGTACCTACCTATCTAAATCAATATTTTTTCAATAATCCTATTTCTATAAAAATCTGATTTCTGAATCTGATCTCATTTTTAATTAGTTTACCTACAAATTAAACACTAAACGAAAATATACATATAATAGCCAATGATATATTATATTAAAATTATACCTAATATCATCGATAATGGCTATTTTTCTGTCTAAGTTATTCCGGACATACCTATCTAAGAAGATATTTAATCTTTTAATATTAATTTAAATTTAAATTGAATAAGCATCTTCTAAAAATAATATTTTAAAAAATTATTCAAAAACTAATTTCTCAGTTTGTAAGCAAAAATAAATGTAAGTAACCCCGCAGTTGTTTTTCTTTTCTTTACAAGTTTTTTTTAATTACAGGAGTACCATGGAAAAGAAAATGTGAAGTATCAAAAGAATATATAATTCTGAATGAGGCTTGCGGTGCCATCAGACCCGGACGACTTACTTACATCCTCGGCCCTTCCGGTGCTGGTAAAACCACGCTATTGAAAATCCTGGCAGGAAGAAAGTAAGTACCTACCAAATTTTAAATTAATTGCAAGAATAGTTTTATGGAGAAGAGCTCTTCTCATCTAATAATATGTCTTTTAATACACAGGCTACATCGACCTATATCGCGGATTCGCGGTCGATAATCTAATGCAGAGATTATCAAACTTATTTGTTTCACCGCCCCCTTTGAAAAACAATTATTTTTCACCGCCCCTACTTTTTTATACACCTAAAACTTAAAAACCACAATTTCATTGCTTTAATTACAGGGCAGAAATATACACTAATTATTCGATATTGAGTAGTACGTAAGGTAGGTTTTAATATTAGTGAATTTTACAATACCTATAAAGTAAATGAAATTACAAATCAACCATCGCCCCCCTAAACTACGCCAACGCTCCCCATTTTTATCTGGGTCCCTTAACGCCCCCCGCTAGGTCTCCAACGCCCACAAGGGGGCGTTATCGCCCACTTTGAGAAAGACTGATCTAATGCGTTCTCTTTTACGAATGTAGGTAAGATGGCATCAACAAACTGAAATGAATGGTACATTCAAATTCTAAAATCACCTAACTTCATATAATCTGGCTGACGTGCTGGACGTCTAGAATTTTAAAACTCAAAATCTGATTTCTCAGAGAGAATATGGATCCATATCTTAATGATATAGACATAGCCTACGTGTCTGGTATTGGAACAAGCCTATACAAATATTAGATTTAAAACACGTTTTCTTGTAATACTCGATTCCCTTAGTTTGACATTGCGATGGTAATAGATAGGTATACCTATACCTAGACAGACTTGTATGCTTGAATGACCTTCAAGGTAGGTAGTAGGTACTTGTTCAAGCTTAGAATAAAGGTAACGAGTGTCTAAGTCATACTTAGCTACCTACGTAGCTTCAACTTACCTAGGTACTTACATAGTTTTCAATAGGGTATCATTTAAGCTATCGCCAATTTAATTCGTTTTGTGTTTCTTAAATAATAGGGTTTGCCCGTCACCAAAATGTAGTTACCAAACAATATAAAATCAATTCCACAATAAATCACCTAAAATCATGGAGATATAGGGTCTAGTATCAAATAAATGTTTTTGTATGTATAATAGGTTTGTCCTAATAAGTATTTAAGCAAACTAATTTAAAGAGATCGCCAATAAATCATATTATGTGACTAGAGTTTCATAAAGTTCATAAAGTTCCAAAAAATATTAGGGTTGTTATCATCGTTTCAACCAAAAGAGTACTACTTACCTGGACATATGCCTCCCCCAGGGACATTAATTACCATAGGTAGTATAAATATATTTAAATAAAATTTCTATCAGGACTTGCAGACTAAATTTCGACAGTACAATACTTCGACATGTTGTGCCTGTACTCTCCTAAAAACATTGCACTCCTCCTAGTCATAAAAAAAAAATTAACCCTAACCCCATCACTCAGCCATGTAGGACGTAGGTGCATAAAACACTAGACTCCCAAGTTCGCTACATGTCGAAGTATTGTAGGTACTATAGAAATTCAGTCCGCAAACGGTCTAGCAGAATAGCAAATAAAACAATTAAAGTCAAAATAATCAATTGTTAAAAATAATAATTTCTGAATAATCAGCGCTGGTTTGGATTTTGAAGGGCGCCTTTTTTTCTTTTCTGGCCTTCTTGGTAAATTTTTAAAAGCGCGCCTATTTGTCTCCGCCTCTTTGAACATATTTTCATTAAAATTATAAATTCATGTATTAAATTGGTAACGAATAATAGGTTGGGGAAAAAGTTTCTTCGCATTTTTTAAGAAAATTCAAAACATTTTTTAATATAGTTTATTTACATTTAACTAAAGTATGTAGGTACCATTTTGTTCGATAACTTTTTGCCATCTTGTAGGTAGGGAGGGACATGATCCCATTGCTATAGAAATTTTGGGACTTCTGGTCAAAATACCGCGACAAGTGGTTTTGGCAGTCATCTCGTGATGTTAACCTGACACTGCCTAAAGAATTCTGAAGAGACCAAAACAGGTGGAAATCTGAAGGTGCAAGGTCAGGACTATACGGCGGATGCATTAACACCTCCCAGCCAAACTCTCTTAATTTTTGCTGAGTGGCTAAAGATGTGTGAGGTATAGCGTTATCATGATGAAAAACCACACCCCTTCTGTTGATTAATTCCGGCCGCTTTCTCTCAACTTCTTGCTCTAATCTCATCAGTTGTTCGCAGTAGAGTTCAGAATCGATGGTCCTACCTGGTGGTAACAGCTCATAATGAATAATGCCCTTCCAATCCCACCACACACACAGCATCACCTTGTTGCGAGTTAACCCGGGTTTCGCCACAGTCTGTGAAGCCTGACCGGCCTTTGACCACGACCTTTTTCGCACGTTCTTGTCGTACGTGATCCACTTTTCATCATCAGTTATCAGCTTCTTCAAAAATGGTTCGGTTTCATTACGTCGTAATAAAGAATCACAAATGAGTACACGGTTCATTAGGTTTCATTCAGTGAGCTCGTGAGGTACCCAAATGTCGAGCTTTTTTGTGTACCCAGTTTTTTTTCAAATGCGCCAAAACTGTTTTGTGGTCAATTCCCAGTTCTTCAGCTACGTCGTAACTACTGACATGCCGATCTTGCTCCACTTTTTGGCAAAAATGGCATCCATTTTATCTGTAATAGGGCGACCAGAGCGACGTGCATCTTTGACATCAAAATTTCCGGATTGAAAACGCTTAAACCAAATTTGTGCTACTCTCACAGACACTGCACTAGGTCCATAAACATCGCAAATTTTGTTCGCGGCTTGCGTTGCATTTGTACCTTTTTTGTAGTAAAATTTTAAAATGTATCGAATTTCTTCATTAGATTCACTCATCTTGGCGGTACGAAAAACAAATGAAAATCACACATTTTCCTAATTTGAATTTGGAATTATGTTCTTTAAAATTTAAACTTTCAATGATACCAAAACCAGCCAGATACGAATAGTAATAATAGCCAAAGAGATTTTATTACAAGTTTATACATACTATAATGCGAAAAGACTTTTTCCCCAACCTAATACAATTATTTTAATAACTGAATTAAATAAAATGTAACTACTGTATTGGTGACAAAATAACAAATGAAAAGGAGTCGCAGTCTGGGATCGATAATCGATTTATTTGGTGACAGATCTACCATTCTGAGCACAAAGCTATTATTTAAGAAATAAAACTATTGTTATAAGAACTAAGTTTATATTCATCTAATGCACTACAATTTTATTGGTAATCCATCTCTTATTTTACACATATACTTATTAACATTAATTTGATAATTCATACCTGAGAACACTTTTTGTTTATCTGAGAACGAAAATATTTCGTGACGATAGATCTATTTGTTAGGTGATACAACTTGATGACAAATATAAATTTTGGTGACAAAAAATATAGTCCCCTTTTTTAATATATAGGCTCAGACCAATATAGGTTACATTTTTCATAAAGGAAAATGGCGACTACTGCTATAATTTTAAGTATATCAGAATTCTGACGCATAAATTATTTATCACTGTTTTCAGTTTCACACATCCGTTTCCTTTGCTCTTTTGTTTTGGCGATGATTATGCACGTGCTTCGATTTGAATTGTGTATTACTTCGTTAAATTCATTCAAGAAAGTAATTAATAAACTTATTTTAGACTTGCAGTTGTCTTAATTTAAAAATCTATTGTCTTTTCTTTTGAAGTACGAAAACGTTCCTACCTAGGTATATTGTTTGTATATTGTCTTAGAAAATGTTATTTGACCTATTTCGCAATGTTTTTGTTTTGGTTTGCTTTTTTCGCTGTGTAGCAAGTCTTTTTTGTGTAATTTCATGTGTAAATCATATGTAGTATACTGTGTTCTAATTTGAGCAGTTGAACAGATGAGCGTCAACCTTCAGTCTTACCACAGATAATATAATACTGGTCTTACCATAGGTATCATGTTTACAAAAACACCATAGCAGATAATGCACTATTTTAGATCAAATTTGATTTCCATAAAAGATAGACATATGCTGTCGCGGTTTTTTTTAGAACTTTTAGAGGAAAACAATCACGTCATACATTATTTTTGCGTAACTTTAACCGTTTACGCAGCGCACGTAGCGAAAGCTTAGAAAAGGAATATTTTTTCCCGGTTTTACATCAATTTTCATTGAAGCTCAACTCCTATTGGTCGTACCGTGATGTTATATAGTCTATAGCCTTCCTCGATAAATGGACTATCCAACACAAAATAAAAACAAGATTTTTTCAATTTGAATCAGTAGTTGCTGAGATCTTAAGGTTCAAACAAACTCATCAACTTTATTATAAATAGATATAGATAGATACGAATAAACATTATGATAGATATTAAGTATATGTAATGTAATTATATTACAGTAGATTACTGTTAAATAAGCTTGCCGAGTGAATTTAAGTAAACGAATACGGATGTTTATTTTTCCTATGCAGATGCAGGTCATTAATCAATTTGACATTTTAATGAAGTGTTTCCTCTGTGTCCGAGGTCTAAGGATAATTAGTTCTTAGGACAATTTTATTACCATTGATATAGGTACCTAAGAAATAATAGTATGGACGCATGGACCTATGTATGTACTTGCAATAAGCTTCATTATAATAACTAGGTATTTAAATACTTATTTTATTCTGTAACTAGCTAACCCGCTACACGTTGTTTTGGTTAATTTGCAACAAAAAAATGTATAATTAATAATAATTAGTAGGTGTCTACATCATTTAATCACTCTCATGATCACAAACGTGGTTACATTTTTGTTGGGAATTTTTGTGCGTTCTTGTTGCATAACAACGGTTGTTTGTGTCACACACCATATATTTATTTTCCCTTTGTATTAATTTCAATAAATTTTCGAATTATCCAAACTTCTTCTTAACTATTCTTTCCGTAAGAACCTTAAGAACCAAAAAAATTGTCCAATAGGGCAATTTTTTTTCCCAATAGAGCAATTTTTTTTAAATTTGTGTTGACAATTTTTATGCGTTCTCGTAGCAACGGTTTTTTGTGTCACTTATCCAATCCAATTTCTGCGCAATTTTCTTAATTTTTCTTTCCGTAAGAACCTTCTACAAAGTCTCCGGCCAATGAAAGTATTAGAAAACTCAAAGCAAAAAGATGAATGAAATAGGTAAAATATTTCTGAAGTTATGGCGTGTGACGGTGTGTGACCAAGGGAAACAGGGATTCATTTTACCCGACTGCAAGAAAAGGGTTATGCTTTTTATATACTTAAATATATTACAAAAATGTTTTGAGTCGGTATACTTCGAAAAAAAACGTAGATAAGGTTTTCATAGGATTTGTGCGTCCGTAACAGACGTCGCGGAGTGAAAGCGGTTTCTTTGTTATGAAACACTTTATACTTATACGTGCTTATACGAAAGCGTGACGTCACTAGCCCCCAAGCCTGAACTTAGATGCTCCATTTTTTTTTAATATTCACTAATTGAATTTAAGTAAAAAATACAAGCAATAGTATGTATCCACTTTTGCCATTTCAGCTCCTTTATTTAATACGCAATAAGAGTCAAATGTGGATACTTGTTAGTGCTCGTGACTGTACTCACCTACTTGATTTCTAAAGGTGTTGCCGCATATTACAACTCTAATCTTTTCATTTGTAAACTTGTTATCCTTGATTACACAGTGATGTGGAAGATAAGCCATAGTATGCTACAGTATTCTACTCTCAAAAGTAATTAAGTGTGATCAATCATGAACATCTAATTGAGAATTCAAGGATAGAATTGTTTAGTTTTTGCCTTTCATTGTCGTTTTTTTCTTAGAAGCATATTTCTTAGTACTATTCCCATTAGGGCTTTCGTAGTACTATTCCTATTAGCATGTTCAAAATGAAAGGATATTAAAACGCCCGTTTTATTTCTAATCAGTCTTTATTTCTATATTTATACAAGAAAAACAGGCTAACAAAATATTAATAATACATCATTGTTTTCCCCTTCTCGGGTAGTCTTTTATTAATAGTTCGGCGGGACTAAGAATTAAAGAGCCAAATTTTTTTTATCGAACAAAAGATAAACTATTAAAATAAAGAAAAATACAACAAAAATACCTTCACATTAATTAAACTTCGCATGGCAATCAACATTAAAAATAAGTATTATAGAACAATCATATAATTACTAACCAAACAATGCTATAACAATATTCAAAAGAAACGAAAATAAAACGACAAACATAATCAATAACATCCTAAGATTTTGGCATTTGTGTGATCTTAAAAAGGACAGAGCGTTTAATGACTTATTAGGCAGCGAATTTCTCAATTTGTTGCATAAATAGCTGACCGAAGAGAAAGGTCGCTCAGCTTCTACACTTGTAGGTACCTACTACAGATAGTTAATATTTGTAAGCTGCAGATAAAAATATTTACCGACCACCCCCACCGGTTTCGAAGACACACATTTCATCATTGATTCAAAATCAGTGCCTGTAGTTGTAGTAAGTTTTAGATATGTTACAGCAGTTAACATTGCGGGGAGTATTATTTAGATAACCTATCAATTTATGAGTTTTAAGATATGTAAAAACTTTTGATAAGAATGGCTAACTTCTACTTGTAAAAAAAAATTAGCAATCCCGTCAAGAATTATTGTCTATCTTCACGAGGATATATTATATTTATAAAAACTATAGGAACTTTCGAAATTCATACACGTGTGAATTTCGAAAGTTGCCGTTCAAATATCATTGGTTCTAATTTTTAATACTTCTAATGAGCCGCCGCCGGCCGTAAACAATATTTTGATCAAATTAGAGTTCAAGTATCTTCGGAATTATTTATCTTCAGTAATTGATTTGATATTTAAATTTAAATCACAGCTATATTCTAAAGGTAGATAGGGTATACAGGGTGTAAAAGACATGAGCAGTCAAACGAGAACCATGTATTCTGCTCACCGTCATAACATTTTTCTTCCTTTAGACTATACCTGGGAAATTGATAGTTACGATTTTATTGAAGGTCAAAGTCATAATTTTTTTTTTCATTTTTTTATGAAAACGTATTCTATACGTTATTTCTTAATTAATGTCCAAAGAAACATTATCATTTTTTTTAGTATTTCATAACAAAAAATGGCTTCAAAACGTTAGTGTTCAATGTAGCTCACTCGATACGCACGGACACTAACGAACGGGGCCGCCGTCAAGCAAAAATATCGCGGTTTTGCGAGTTGCGTGCGAGTTGAGCCCTTTACATTGCGCGGTACAATTTGCAATTTTTTGTAACACCAAAAAATAAAAATCATTTCCCAGCAATATTTTTTTTGAAATATGTCTTATTTTGATGTATAGAATACGTGGTTTTCGTTTGACTGCTCATGTCTTTTACACCCAGTATATTCTTTAGCTGTATCTAGGTACTTCGACGGGCATCAGCAGACCAGAATGATGAAGAAAAACATCTCATTTAAATATTTTAATTTCTTTTTTTCCAGAAAAACAGGAGTCACGGGCACAATGTTTGGAGCCGGTAAAGGATCAGTGCTGGTTAGCCAGCACGCCACCCTCATAGACACATTGACTGCAGGCGAAACATTACAATTCGCTGCTCGACTAAAGTTACCTGACGTGGATCCGAAAAAAAGAACTCAACTGGTAAATATACTTACCTAATTAATACACGCTCATAATGCCAAAAGGGGTTAAGCTAGCCTCAGATATGACTAAGTTTGGTTGGTTTGAACAAGCCCTACCGCCAAACAAACCTGCCAATTTGTATAGGAAATGTACCTAAACAGCGCCGCTAGTAGAGAAAAGCGCATATCATGTTTCCCATACAAATTGAGCTCATTTCTAATGCCAGTTTTACAAATGGACGACATATGTACACACATTTCGCAGAATACACATTATGGCGAGGGCCGAGGGTATTACCTATCTCAAATTAAATCTTTGGGTACTCCTTACCACTTATCTCTACTTTTACAGATAGCAACCATATGCAAACAATTAGGAATTTGCGATAGTTTGAAAACAAGAGCTGGTCATATGTCAGGCGGGGAAAGGAAAAGGCTGACTATAGCATGCGAATTACTCGTAGATCCTACTATAATGCTGCTGGATGAACCGACAAGGTACGTTGATCACAAGAAAATGAACTCAATCAACGGAATGGATAAAGGTTGCAGTACCTAACTGTTGATACCGCTACCTAATAAAACAGTTTGCGATTCGATTTCGTTGTAGGGTCATTGCGCCTGTTTGCCGACCGCTTCCCCTTTTCGTCCATTTAACCGCCCTCCTTGATATAACGCCAAAAAATAGCAAAACGGTTATACATAGGTCCTTAAAATATTTATGTATTACGACCTGAATAACTTCACAGTAAGTACATGCCTACACAGTTCACTGGAACGCCGCCATTAACTAGGATTAAGCTATGCAGTTTATGGTACCCGGCGAAAGAGTGAAAATGTGTCAAATATTGCAGAAAAAATAGTGACGTGCCGGAACTTACGCAGTAAATAAAAAATAGTTCTATTGTGTTTCTTGGTTTGTTTACTGTTTATACATATAGCTTGCTATAAATATAGTGTGGACGAATAGTTTATTATTCTAATTTACAATAATTAATATATAAAACGAAGTGGACGAGAAAGGGTACGCCCTTTTTATTAGAAAGTCCTAATCTCGACCGGGTGGTCTATAACAGGCCCGCCCATGTCAATTAGATTCTGTCTGATATACGAAAATGCATGTAAGTAAACTAAATTTTATTTAGCAATATGAACTTTATGTGTACAAATATTTGCGATGGCCAATTTTCGTCCGCTTATTAGCTTTAATAAAGTATAAACCTAATACGTTGAAATGGCCTATGGTCGGAAATCGGGCATAAAGTACAATACGTCCCAGTTTTCGACATACTCTGTTACAACAAACTAAAAGTGATTATTTTATGATACCTGCAACCAAATGTTACAATATTATTAAATGAAATAATATTAAAACAATAGAATGAAAAAATATTTACGACGGCCAATTTCAGTCCGCTTATTAGATTTAATAAAGTATAAATGTAAGACATTTAAATGGCATGCAGTCGAAAATTCGACATAAAGTAAAAATCCCAGTTTTCGATTTATTTTGTTATTTTAGAATAAATTAAAGTGATTATTTTATGATAGTGTAATAAAATTTTACAATATTATTTTTTTAAATAATATTCAAACAGTTGAATGAATGGGCCTTACAATGTCTTACAATGGGTCTGATAAGAAGGCTCAAGGTCACCCAAAGGGCAATGGAGAGGGCTATGCTCGGGGTTTCTCTGCGTGATCATATCAGAAATGATGAGATCCGCAGGAGAACCAAGGTCACCGACATAGCCCAAAGAATTGCGAACTTTAAGTGGCAGTGGGCAGGGCACATTGCGAGGAGGACTGACGGCCATTGGGGTGGAAGGAAAAGTCCTCGACTGGCAACGACGTACTGGGAAACGCAGCTTTGGTAAGCCCCCACAAGGTGGACCGATGATCTAGTAAAGGTCGCGCGAAGCCGCTGGATGCGGTCAGCGCAGGACCGACCGGTTAGGAGATCCTTGGGGGAGGCCTATGTCCTAAAGTCTCTCGGCTGATATGATGATGATGAATGAAAAAATATGCAAGTTTAACATCATATTTTAGGGGTTAAAAAGGCAAAACGGACTAACGGGTTGTTTTCGGCCAATTTTCTTTAAATTTGAAATATTATGATGGTCTCAAGACGAAAGTCTTTAATTCGTGTGTGTTGCCAGTGATGACTTACGGAACCGAAACGTGGCCGCTTACAGTGGGCCTCATAAGAAGGCTCAAGGTCACCCAAAGGGCAATGGAGAGAGCTATGCTCGGAGTTTCTCTGCGTGATCATATCCGAAATGATGAGATCCGCAGGAGAACCAAGGTCACCGACATAGGCCTAAGAATTACGAACCTCAAGTGGCAGTGGGCAGGGCACATTGCGAGGAGAACTGACGGCCGTTGGGGCCGAAAGGTCCTCGAGTGGCGACCACGTACCGGGAAACGCAGCGTTGGTAGGCCCCCCACAAGGTGCACTGACGATCTAGTTAAGGTCGCGGGAAGCCGCTGGATGCGGGCAGCGCAGGACCGACCGGTTTGGAGATCCTTGGGGGAGGCCTAAGTCCAACAGTGGGCGTCTCTCGGCTGAAATTATGATGATGATGGATAATAGTAATGACCTCATTATTTAAATAGTGATTGGTGTTATTTTTTATGGTAAATGGTTGGCAGACAAGCATACGTTCTGCCTGGTGGTAATCAGCAACTGTAGCCTTAGATGCTTGCAACAGTGATCTGACACTCGCGCGCTGGCAACCCTTATCCCTTCCCCGTGGAGCTCTAGCGACCTTACTTACCAACAGAAATACAACACCACAAAAAATTTTTTTTGACTGTGGTCTTTTGTAATGGGGAGGTACTTAGGTACTACCTAGAATTTGCAGCCCGAACTTGGGCTGCAAATTCTAGCGACTAGTCTGTTGTGCCCTACCTTGATTAACAATTTCCTTTTAAAACATATTTTTATTCATGAAATCCATACTCAATTGATGCGGTCGAAAATAGGACAACTGGTGGACGAAAACTGAACTTTGCGGTCGGAAACTGGTAATATTGGCATTTTATTACTTTTTTTAAAATATTAAAAACAACATGACTGTCACCACTAACACGTTCGCAATAATTATAAATAGACTAATATAGGAATTCATTTCAGTAGTTATTTTATAAAATTATAATAAAGAAATATTTTAATTTTATTTTCAAAGTTGATAACTCCACTAAGTGGACGATAACAGGCGTAATGACCCTACGTTACCAGCAAAATAATGTCGAAAATAGTCATTTAAATTATTAAGATAATTAGCTTAATAATAGGACGGTAAAGGGTAATATATTATTATTATTAATTTATACTGATCGAACTATTGGTATAGAGAAATAAAAAGAAAATTACAATTTCAACATAGTGTTTACAGGGTGTTTGGCACATGGGGTACTAAACGGGCACCTACGCTTGATACCATAGTCATATTTATAAATACTTATCTATGCTTTCTAAAAATTAAATAAATTAGAACGATTGCTCCATACAAATAGTTCGAACGAATCGGTAAAATGAAATTCATTTACAATTTTGTACGGTGAAACGACGTTTCCACAGTTTCGGTTTTTTTTTTGTATATTCAAATACATGTCTACATGTATTTAATTTTTTTTTATTTTGTAAATTTTTTACAGCGGTCTGGATTCCGTGTCATCGATGTCCGTTGCCCGGAGCTTACTCACAGTCGCTAGGAGTGGACGAACGGTAGCCTGCGTCATCCATCAGCCCTCATCACAACTCTTCAACAGCGCGGACGACATACTTCTCCTAGCAAATGGACGGACCCTTTACTCTGGGGCTTTATCTGATATTCCTGACACGCTAGCAAGAGCAGGGTTCGTATGCCCACAATACTACAACATGGCTGACTACAGTAAGTTCTATTCGGAAATTGAATTTTAAAAAAAACTATTACGAATTTTGTATTGATATTGAAAGAATTCAAATAATGAGTCAACTCATTGATACGTGATTTTACTTCGGCAAAACCTTAGGCAATAGGACCTAATTTTAAATGGCCTACTTAATATAGATACATACATAAACATAATATGACGGGTTTCAATAACATAACTACCGAAAGTTTTACCAGACTTCGCATCCGATAAGTAGGTACCACCTCTGCGAAATCTCCGTTTCCCTTGACAATGGTAGAATTTTGACATATTTTGTTGGTAGGTGTAGGATACTTATCTGTCAAAATCTTATGCCTAGTAAGCAAAAGTGTAGATAAAAGTTATTGAAACCCAGAATTAATCAAGTTAGTGTGGTGTATCCCACTACATTCATGGAAATAAAAAATCGGTTTTTCCTAATAAGTATATATCCCATTATTTCCATGACGACAAATCGCAAATGGTAAAAGCGTTTTCACAATACTTAAGTAAAACGTAAAACCTGTTTGTGGTAGTCTATTGTCATATTTGTCATAGGTACTTTCCGCATTTTAGTAGATAGGTAAGTATAGTTTAGTGAAACGACACAACATTACTAAATAATTTTAGTCATCATCAACAGCTTATATAATTCCCTACCGAGGGGCTCAAGCCTACCCCACATTAGGGGCGATAGGCCTTAGTCAACCACGCTGGCCAAGTGTGGATTGGTCGACTTCACACACAACCTAAGAATTTCTTCATAGGTGTGTGCAGGTTTCCTCGCGATGTTTTCCTTTACCGTAAAAGCGTCGATTAAATGTAGTTACATATGAATTCAAAATTTGAAAACACATTGTCACTGGCGGGTTTCGAACCGGTTCCTCCTAGGTGGAAGACAACGCCCTTACGCACTACGCCATCGACGCTTCTCTAATATTTAGTAAGAGGTAAACAAAAATATTCAGAGATTCGAAACTACACTACTAACACAACAAATTAGTATCAGAAAATTTTTATTTGTCATTTTTGCAGCCCTTAATTCTTTATTATACCTTTCAGTACTTGAAATTGCAAGCGGGGAACACGATGGAAATTTAGCTCTCTTAGAATCGGAAGCAAAAAGTTATGCTCAAGAAATGAAGAATGTTGCGAGAAATGACATACATGAAGTCAATTCAAAAGGTACGTAGATTTACTTAAAAAGTTTACACAAAAGTTTTTTATTGTAAGTCACTATAACGGTTAAATTTATTTTTTGTGATAAAATGTTGGCGAACAAGCACAGTAGCCATGTGATGCCGGCAGAGTAGAATAGCATCACCCCATATCCCTCAACGTCCAGGTGTCGTAGAAGGCGACTAATGGATCAGCAAAGGGGTTTATACTCCGTCCACCAATCCGCATTGGGCAAGCGTACTGCCCAAACCTCCTTCGATGACAAGGAGAGCCCTTGTCCCCAGCAGTGGGTCCAATTATAAAGGCTGTGTAATGATATGATGGATAAGCACACGGCCTGCCACATAGTAGATAGGCATTCGAAACTATCTGCCAACCATATCACTCTACACTCTGGAGTTTCCAGACAAGTCCGGCCTTCTGTAGGGTGATATTCTTATAGAAGGCCCTTCCAATCTGAAGCGGTTAAAGCAGTTTCCTACTGCATAGATAATAATCTGTTCAGAAAATATGAAGTTCTTAAGTTCTAAAAAAATTTATTATCGTCATGTAGGTATTCATAATTATATCCCATTAGAGCCGTGCTAGCTCATTGCTCAATAACGGGTAGAAATTTCTTATTCGGGGGAAAGGAGTACTAAATTATAGATTAAACTATCTAATTATTATACTTAAGAAGGCAGAATGAGACGATTCGAAAATAGTATAAAGGCATCAGCAAAAAGTAACAATCCTTCAATCTCATAAAAACAACAAACAAAAAACCAACAAGAAGGGCAGTCGTTCCAGTCTTAATCATGTCACCAGTCCGGGTAAGGGTTCAAATAAACAGTTTATGGTAATTTATTCATATTCATTTTAGGTATACCCGCAGAAACTGAGGCACTTCTTAGAATACGTCAGCCACAATTGGAAGGATACCAAGCAACTATCAAGCAACAACTCGGCGCCCTCCTCTGGCGAAGTTGGCTGGGAGCATTGAGAGATGTTCACTTAACACAGGTATGCTTTGGTCACGGTAATATTATCTATTAATATTACCGTGCTTTGGTTATATAGTCTTTGGCCGTGGGTGAAAAAACATGGCGCAAGTAGCCGCGGAGCAGACCTTAGAAGGCAATGCCCTAATTACCCGACCGCAAAAAAAGATACGGCCGTTTATACCGTAAAAAACGTATATTTCGACACTCTCAAGGGATAAATTCATAGAATACTTCCCGTTGACCTAGAACTATGAAATTTGGCAAGTAATATTGTCTTATACTAAAAGTATAGGGAAAACTATACATTTGTAATTAAATCGTATAAAATATAGTCTTTATTCAAAGTACGTAATCAATCATCGAGGTTTGTCTTTATCTCGGGAACGCGTGGAGCTATTGTGTCCAAATTAAAACCATATACTCAAGTCTACAGTCCCTTGAAGCTGTGAAAAAATTAAACTTCTAAGTTAACGCAAAAAAAAGATACGGCCGTTAATGCCGCAAAAAAAATACAATTTGTACGGAACCCTCCGTGGGGCAAGTCCGACTCGCGCTTGACCGATTTTTTTTTTACTGCAAATTCAATGTAGCAATATAACATTGTAGTAATAGCAATAGCAGAGACATGAAACCGATAGGTACATATCGGATAATGTGAAGCCGCTCTTAACATTTCAATATTATAAAAAAGAGGACTGTTTATAGGTTTCTAACGAATAATCTCAAAAACTACTGGACCGATTTCAAATATTATTTCACCATAAGAATGTTACCCACTTACTTAATTACAGAGTGAATGAGTGAGTTCCTGAGTGGCTACGTTTGTTTTTTTAACTCTACTTGGGCGCTAGTAGAGCTAATAAACTTATAAAATAAAAATAGATAGGTACTTATTAATTATACTCGGTGAATAGATATATACCCATTTATCTAATACACGTGAATATTTTGGAACGAAATACAGATTACATGCAAAAGTAACGATAGTATAATAAAGATGTTTATGTATAGATCCGTCTTGCCGCTCACCTTCTTGTGGCGCTACTGCTGGGGGCGCTGTACAATGGCGCGGGCGCAGACGCCGGCCGGATCATGTCAAACACGGGATGCTTGTTCTTCTTCTTGTTATTTATATTCTTCTCCAATGCCATGCCGCCTATACAAAATTGTAAGTTTATTATATCATCATCATCAACATCTCTTATAATGTCCCCACCGAGGGATCGAGCCTACCCCACATTAGGGGCGATTAGGCCTTAGTCAACACACACAACCTAAGAATTTCTTCATGGGTGTGTAAAGGTTTCCTCACGATGTTTTCCTTCACCGTAAAAGCGTCGATTAAACGTAGATACATATGAATTAAAAATTTGAAAACACATTGGTACGTGGCGGGGTTCTAACCGGTGCCTCCCGGATGGGAGACAACAGACAACGCCCTTACGCACTACGCCACCGACGCTTCTTGTTTTATTAAATAAATACAATCAAATAAATATTATACAGAATGTTTGGTATATGGTAAACCTCACAAAACGCAGAAAAAAGTTTTGTGGTATATCTATCACAGTATACTAACAAAGATCACCTACCCACCCATGCTAACATTAAAAATTAATTTGACAATGACTATGTTAGCATTGGTTAGCATGGTGCCCGCGCACTTGTTAATATCTACCATGTACCGAACAGCCATATATCTGTATCATGCTCTGTAGCTTCTTTTTATATCAATTCCATCATTAATATTTCAGTTCCTGTGGAAGCATCGGTTGTACTTCAAGAGCACCTGAATAAATGGTATTCGTTACCAGCCTACTGCGCATCTAAGATAATAGTGGATTTACCCATTCAAGTAAGTGTCATGTTGTGTGTTCCACTTGCTTAACACATCTACCCTGGGTCGAGCTAGGAATAATGTATTTGAAGTAAGAAGATAAGGCTATAATTTAAAGGTGAGAAAAAATGACCCCTCAGAACAAGATAACATAGATCATGCAGTTTGAACATTGCAAATTAACTATATAAGCATTGTTTTCCTTCGAACATTATGCTCTATAAATGCTGGCTATAGAGTTTCGGCTACTGTATGTAGGTGCCTATGAACAAAAAGCGTCGATTTGTTGACATAATTAATAGATTGATCGTTGTTTGTTGATATACGTAATATACAGGCTGGAAAAAAGACAATTGTTGCAGGAAAAGTGCCCTAATATTGATAATGGCAAATTTTACTGAAAGGAAACATTTCTTTATTTTCAAAAAAAATAAAATGCGAATAAAAAGATTTTTGAGAAATCACCTATCACCTGCTTGGGCCGGGAGTCGAACCGGTGAAATGTGAAAAAAAACTGTATCTTATAATACCAACCAAAAGATTCATTCTTAAGGGTCAATTTCTTTAAAACAACATAGTATCTTAAATTGCCAAGAAAAATATATTTTTTCATTGTAAAGTTTACCCATTAGATATTTAAAGAAAATAGTTCACTTATCTTATGAATTTGCTCAAAATCGATACAAAAGGCGACACGTAGCGAATTTAGTCGAAGAATACGTCTACGTCGAAGAGTAAGTGTACGTAAAATCACAAAATGAGATTTTTGTAATGTTTCAAAAACTTTTAATGCAGTTTTAATTACATTTGAAACTAAAGGAATGTTTTCTTTCAGTAAAATTTGCCATCATCAATGTTAAGGGTAGATACCTACTTTTCCTCCAACCACGGTCTTTTTTTCCAACCTGTAGGTTTAGGTTGATGTCCGAAAATTCTCATGGAACTTTCTGCATGGGTATGTGCTTAGCTTAAATGTGATAGAATAATTTTATTTTTCAGCTTTTATGTGCTACAGTTTTCATGTTCCCGGCGTGGTATTTGACGTCACAACCGCTGGAGTGGCATCGGATGGGTAACGCGTGGCTCATATGCATTCTCCTCACGATACTAGCACAGACATTCGGCTTGGTAGTAGGCGCTGCTTGTGACGTAAAGGTATGATATCATAATAGCCAGGTTGTCATATTAATTATACCGCCTAACATTAATTAATTTTGTATATTATTGTTTACTTAGAAGCATTATTTGACTCCCAAGATATCAAGACACTGGCGTGTCTTTCTCTCTCTCTCTCTGAAAATTAACTGACCGTAAACAAAAATCCATTTTCTATTTCAGCTGGGGTTGTTCGCAATTCCTGCAGCAAACATACCTATGTTAATGTTCTCCGAGTTCTTCATACCTTACCGTGAGATGCCTTCGTATCTGAGACCGTTCGCTGCAATCTCCTACTTCAAATATGCGTTCGACGCCTTCCTGGAAACAGTCTACGGCTTTGACAGAGAACGGCTCCCATGCAACCAGATATTCTGTATATTTTCTCGGCCTGACAAATATCTAGAACACTTAGGTCTGTCTAGGAACTTTTATGGTGATATAACAGCGTTAGTTATTTGGATTGTGTTGCTACAAATATCTCTTATATGCATTTTGATCTTCAAAGTACATAGTGCCTGTAGATGATTAGTTATGACTATGAGATAGGAAAACATGTGATTTTTAAAGGATCTGATTGTAGTACACTCACACGTAGGTACTATAATATGTAGGTATATTCACTTGGCTAACATTGGATCACCCATTTTGAGTAGCTATTTAATATGTAGGTAATATTTTAGGTGTTAGAAGTACTTAACTAATAATTAGAAAGCATTGTTCGAAAAGAAATTACCTACCTACTTAACTTTTACGAAAACCACCAAACCACCTGTACTCAGGGTGTTGGTTATTTAATTTACATGTTGTATAATGAAAAATATTTTGACATCAAGAGCCCCTTTCTTGTGATCCACTGTTACTATATGACCCTACAGACTTAAGATATTACTGCAAGCTTAAAATAAGAGCTACGAGCTGTCCATATTATAAGTACCTAACTAATACCTCAATAATATTATTATTATCAATTCTAAGGTTAATTCTGGGCATTTAATATTGGACCGACTGGACTGTCGCAGAGCGGAGCGCACATCGAGCGAAGAAAGCGCACTAATTCCTTTCTGTTCAATGTACAGTCAACAGCACGTCAGCCTATACAAAACTGTCAAGTTTCTGCAAACGATTTTCAACTTTAATATATTAGGTACAAAGTCTATAATCGATTGAGAAAGTTTGACAGTTTGTGGTAACCCAACGTGCTGTTGTCTGTACAACTGATGTTCAAATAAACTGTCAAATATTTTCAGTTTCAATATTTTGTCATAGACAATTTAATGATTTTGGGATGTCTGAACTGCAATCGACTGTTATTCTGAAAGGAAATTATATCTCACTTCTAATTCACCAGTCAAATTTTATGCAAAACCACTGGTTATATCTAGTAAATTGAAGAAGATAGGTACGCCATTGTATTCACATATAATAAGTCTAATCCATAGATCGAATTTTATTGTACCTACCTCTGAAGGTACCTAATTAATTATTGACTAAAAACTGATTTCTGTGAAATACTTAGGCAATATTATTTATTCGTAAACGTTTGACAGGAGAATTGGAAGTAGTGTCGGAGATATGAGTTCATTACCGAAGAGCACATCGAAAGTATCGGAACGATGAGAAATCATGTGCGGCTTCGCTGGCCTATAACTTCACTCTGTTGAATATCAAAGTCCAATCAACACATAATGTTTACCTACATCAATGTTTCTTTATAGTTTTATTTGTTTTTTTGTACCTTAATAGTATAAGATAATGCCAGCTATATTAATTATTAAATTATTGACATGACCGAACGATCTAATTTAAAAACAAAAACCATTTGTTCACATTATCGACTCTCTACTCGGCACTTTTGTTTAGGTATCTAAAGACCGGATTCGCAGATTCTGATTATGCGACATCGGCCCCTGATCGCGTTTTTCTTTTTTTTTAATTAATGGCTTCACGAATTAATTCTTAGGTACGCATTTAGCCAATGTCAAGTGAAAATGTATCTAAACTAACACTAAATTGTACGGTTGATTTGGTTACAAATAGAGTCGTACACGTTCTTACAACAAAAAATCGGGTGAAACCAATAGACACATGGGTGAAACGTGGTGAAACTCAGCGAAACTCATCGCGCTATTATTCACAAACGTAAAAACTAAAACTAAATCTTCTTCTTTATATAAATGGTGTTCGCGATTAACGCATTTCTCCAATGTCAAGTGAAAATGTACCTATATACCTAGTACTTAACGTATTATAGTAATAGACAATGTACGGTAGATTGAGGTTAAAAATGGAGTCTCTCAACACGTGTTTTTACTGGTTTTTACAGAGACAAGACGTGTTTTTACTGGTTTTTACAAGAACTCTTGTGAAACTCCTAAAACCAAATCGTTAACGTTTTCATGTTTGGACATCTGACAGTTGTCAAGAGCGTCAAACTGTTGTCAAAATATATGAAATTTTGGGGAGTTTCACAAGAGTTCTTGTTCTAAAAACACGTGTTATGTGAGACACCATTTTAAACTTCACCTACCGTACATTTTATTGTTATAGTTAAATACCTACTACTTTCACTTGACATTTTCTAAATGCGTAAGAGAAGCCATTAATTTAGAATAAGATAAGAAGCGTTTTGGATTGGGTTATTACATTATAATTAACGCGATCAGGGGGCTGGTACCTAGTTAGATTGACGGTTTTATCTGGACTATCTGTCAAATAAACGCTAATCGGAACTTACTTGGAACCTGTGAAACAGGCACCAAATAGGTATAATTGAGTACTTACTTAAATCATTTGGTAAAAGGTAGGTTTATTAGGTATATATAAAAAGACCAAAAAAAATATTGGTCTGAGGTACCTACCTAATGAAATGATCATAATTTGCACTTTGATATTTGTTTGACTGTATTACCTGAGATATAGTAATTATTTAATAACATCGTTTCACGTAGTTGGTTTGTGTATAATTTCAACATGACTTTAAATAAGCTAGAAGATATTCAAGTGCCTCCTACTTTATCTAGAACTGTGGTATAAAACATACAATTGATTCTCGATACTTATATTTTTTATTATGCATTTGCTAAAATAAGGACATACATTCCAAATCGATCGGTAGGGTATCATGTAAAATAATGTAAATAACTTTATATAATACAAATGACAGTGTATTTTATAAATAATTGTGATAATACTTTAACTGAGGATAATTTAAAATGTTATTGTAACAGATAAGTACATACCTATATGTAAGCAATATTTTTATAATTGTAACAATAAAATTGCCATGTAAAAATAGTTTTTTTTATTTAGTTTTATTATTCTACAAGCTTATCCTTAAATTTTAAATACCTACATATTTTCCTTGATATTTTTACTTTATAACAAAAGTTAAAGAATCTTCTAACACGTTTATACAATAGTAGTTTTGCATTAAAAAAAATAAAAAAGAATACTTAAGTACTAGCAACACAGCTAGCTTTATCGAGAAATTATCGATTTATCAGAGTAGTACCTACAGAAGACAACAAATGACTCACAAAATGTTCAATTTTATTTTAATGAGTTTAATTTTATTTTTTAAAGCAGCAACATCATTTTGAAATCTAAACGGCAGGACCTGTCGTAGTGATTTTATATGTTAGTAATAAATAGTCAAAATACGCTAATATTACGGAGTGGGTAGGTACTTAGTCTTTGCCTAATGTGCATATTATATATCTATGTATCAATATAGTATGTATCTATGTATAATATTTAATAACTCTTTTTAGAGGGGAATGGTTGATATCTAAACAAAAACTTTCTTAACAAGAATAATTCCATTTTTTTTTGTTCTTTTTCCTACCTATTTCGATATAATCGACATGGACAAGACGAGCACACATTAATAAAAATACAGATAATTACAACAAATAGTAAAATATGGATTATCATACACATTCTTCTACAAACATTATATAGGTAGGCCGCAAGAAATAAAAATATGGATGGGTATTTATAATAGATTCCTTTATTATACTATACAATGTGAGTAAGTAATCGTGAAATAAATAGCCGTCATTTATAATGATTAATGAAATAAAATTACTGTTAGGTAACTAATATATAAATAACAAGTATAATAATTAATTATAGGTAGGTACAAAATTATCATAAAGCGACCAACAATAGAGCATCTAGACTTCAGGCAAAGGTGAGATGTGGTCATATTATTTTCTACGTAATAGGTAAGTACATAAACAAAAGAATTAATTATTTGCATTATGTGTAGGTAGGTACATAAATTGTATAAAAACTATGGTGATAAATAAATCTATTGAGTAATTTTCTTTTTCAATTCACATGAAGCATAATTTTACTGAGGTAAGTTTAGTTGAATAAAAAAGTGTAATAAAAAATTAGAGTAGGTACCTACTTAATCTTAGTTCCATACCTATAATTTATTTATTTATTTATATTTTATAGTTATAAACTTCAGACGAATCAAACGGGTAGGTACTTACATCAACTTAGTTGGGACCTGTATTTTTTTTTTCATTTTATTGAAGACATTTGAAATTAAATAATACACAAAATTAAATGTTTTCAATTTAATGAAAAAGCAGGTCCCAACTAAGTGGGCTGGCTCCTAATTCCGGATACCCTAATGCCCCAATATCAGATAACCGATATTCGGTAGCCTATTTTATTAGTAAAGTAGAAAAAACTTAATAGCAAAATTGTGCCATTTTTATAGCAACAGGGCACCACGTTTTTCTTTGCTTATAGGAATCCATGCCAACCCTGTAATTAATAATTTAAAGTGTACCTCGTTCAAGCAAAATAATGTTCGTCCCCTAAAATCGGATAAGTATACCACATATCCGATATTAGGAATTCATTCATACAACTTTTAAAAAAAAGTTTTGTTGTCGTTTTTACACAAAAAGAGTTTTAAAGTGAGCCAAGAAGTATTTATTATTCAATAAAAATATAAATCTATCATTATATATTATTCACCACATGTGAAATTTCAGCGAAGGATGAATTTTTACAACAACTTTTAATGTCCTCGTTGATTTGACTAGGTAATTTCTACACAAACAGCCATTGCTGGCATTTTCTCAAATTTCGAATTGAAGGCTTTTCGTTTTACCATGAAAATATTTAGAGTATTATCTCGATTGAGATAATGCTGAAAGAAAATCTGGGCTCTGTTAACATTTTAGATAGCCTTTTCTTCTGTAGACAGTATACGGGAATTCACTATTCATATATGTATCAGGGTCTTCCTAATCTTTACAGTTTAATTTTTTTTCCTTAGAAGAGAACCCTTTTTATTGACCCGCCTTCAATTACTGTTGACCAATACAATAACCCTATCTTGTTTTGTAACACATCTGGTTGCAATTTATTTAAAAAAAAAAGGTTTTTATGGCAATGATTGCTAAGGCAATTGTATTGCATCAGTCTGGGATCTTCACTCAGAATTCTATTGGTCAACAGGCTAAGAGTAGTCGTTGACAGTATAATACAAAAACGTCCCTTAAGGTGGAAAGTCGCAAGTGATAACATAGCATGGGTTATTCTACATTGTAGATTCATAAATTCGATATTTAACTAACATAATTAAAAATATGTAGGGCAGCAACCATTTCCATCGATAAAATACATTAACAAATTAATACTTGTAATAATACTAAATTATAATTTAACTAACAAGATTAATAAATATGTAAATACGTATAATAGGAATTTAGGTAAGTAACAACAATAGAAAATATTCTGATTTTAATCGTCGCTTTTTAAAATTACAAAAATTAACTAATAATTCAAACTATCTTCTTCCATAAATGAATAAACTAAATGACTTTAGATTCATAGACGGTCATAAAAGCACATTAATGACTAATTTACATTACATATAACGCGTGCAAAAATAGTTTTCTTTTCAGAAAATTAAAGTTATTTCTAATATTTTACCCACACAGAGACAACAGCATGAGTGCATGACTACTACCAGTGAAGGCCATCTTTCTTCAATCAATATTCAACTTTAGACTCAAACATTATACCTCAACTTCAAAGTCTATATGTCGCAGGCAGATCATATAACACGCCGTATTACAAAACAGCGCGGCGGATTGTAGAGTGTGAGAGTACTGAGTGACAATAATTCCACTCTGCTTGGTCATGAAAAAAATAACCCTAACCTACCAATAATCATCATCATCAACAGCTCATATAATGTCTCCACCGAGGGGCTCGAGAATACCTCACATTAGGGGCGATTAGGCCTTAGTGCCTTAGTGAACCACGCTGGCCAAGTGCGGGTTGGTCGACTTCACACACAGCCAAAGAATTTCTTCATAGGAGTGTGCAGGTTTCCTCACGATGTTTTTCTTCACCGTAAAAGCGTCGATTAAACGTCATATGAATTCAAAATTTAAAAACACATTGGTACGTCGCCACGTGTAGAAGACGAACCAGTGCCCGGGTAGAAGACGCTCTTACGCACTACGCCACCGACACTTCAGCTACCAATAATAAGCGATCTCTATTCGATTATACAGACTTATATTAGATACTACAGATTTATCAACAGTTTTGTTTGGTTAGCAATTCGCACACACTACAATCACGGTAATCAAAGTCAAAGTCAAAATTACTTTATTCATTTAGGTACAATTTGTACACTTATGAAAGTCAATTTTGATGCCATTGGTAATGTATATACATTACCGTGCTATTATGTATGTTATACGTTACAATACGCCGCGCCGTTTTGTAATACGGCGTGTTATACAATCCGCCTGCGACATAAATGGATTGTGGCGTAAGCTGTTGCCGTTGACGTTATACCTATGAAAAAAATCCGTCAAAATCTCGAGTTCGAATTTTTTGACGATTACAAGACTTCCTCTATACCTACTACGTATACGAGAAAGTAAAAAACTAATGTCTTTTTACATTGATAAATATTTTTATTACAATTTTTTTGTACCATTATTTCAATTCAATCCTAAAATTAAATTATCTTCCCTGTATGTAAAATATTTTTAAGGTTTGCTCAGTTTTATAGGTAACTTACACCTGAGGATTTTGGACTCTTTGTAAAAATTGTCCTAAGAAATAATGATTATCGTTCGTAAAAGAAATTAAGGAAATGCCTAAAAATATGAAGTTTGAGCAGACAACGCAGATGACGTCACCGAGCGCAACTAGACAGAATATGTGTCATCTGTTTCTATTATTATGGGAGTTTCTCTTTATCTTTCTTTCTCCTACCCTGCCGGTGCATTATGTCTTGATATCGTCAATATTGCTATAGGTTTTGGCATAAGATTTTTACGGCCGTGTGCCTTCCTGACGCTAACTCTCTTTGGGAACGACTGCTATATTTTGACAGCGGCTGCTGTCAGCACCTGCTGGCACCACCAGCTTAAGGCCCGGACAAAAAAAGCGAAGATTTGCGGAGAGATATTCGAAGCGGAGACGAGAAGAAATATTTTTCAACAAAGGTGTATCCACCAAAGCTGAGCGGAGATGCGTACTGACTAGACTGTAGCGGAGATGTGTGCGGTGTTTGTTATGATATATATTTATGTATATTTTACTAGGTGGTAGACCCATATGTAGGGTCATCTGGGTAGGTACCGCCGCCTTTCTTATTTATGCCGTGAAGCAGTTCACTGTGCTTCGGATTGAAGGGAAAGGTAGCCAGTGTCATTACTGGGCATGGAGGACATATCATATTAGTCACCAGGATGGCAAACGCACTTGCGGTGTTAAGTGATTTACACTTAATATTGCAAGTGTCTATAGGCGGCGGTGACCACTTAACATCAGGTGGGCCGCAAGCTTGTTTGCCATCTCGTAACATACAAAAAAATGCAGTTTATTTCGATCTGACACAAAAGCCGCCGCTAGTGGCGCTCACTAGACGCTGTTCACATCTCTTCTCGTCTCCGCTGCGTTCAGTCGGCCGGCGCCAACTTACGATACACAGCTCACATATCCGCTGGCTCGATTGCGCCATACAAATATGATTCATCTCCGTGATCTCCGATCGGTGGTCTCCACTGAAGCCGAGCGGAGACGGGATGTGTGAATAACGAATTTCTATTGGTTTAAAACCAACTCCTCTCTTCTCGTCTCGTCTCTGCCCCGTAGTTTTAATTTAAAAGGATGCCAATTTCTCTTTCAAAATTGTAGGTATCTAGTTCTACATACTATTTTGATGTTTCTTCTATATATTAAAGACATGTCAAAATTTTAAGCAAACCCCTCAATAGATACATTATTGACTCGCAGCAAATGTGCCCACTTAAATCCTTATCATATACCTAATTTTTACCTATAAAAATAATGTGGTGCCATTGAATTTTCACTCACAGCCATTTCTCATTTTACATATTCGCCTACTTAGGTCTAATTAAGGATAGTTCTAATAAATATAATAACGAAATAAATATAAAATCTTGAAATCACTTTTTGTATTGGTACGTTTTACAATGAATTTTGTGCATTAGATAGTACCTACCGAATATGATGTACAGTCAACAGCACGTCGGGCTATACAAAACTGGCAATTTCTCCAAACGATTTTCAACCTAAGACTATTCAATATAAAGTGCATAATCGATTGGGAAAATTTGACAGTTTGTGGTAACCCAACGTGATGTTGTCTGTACATTTAAATTAAACTCATCATGAATCATGTCGATTCGATTGAACAAAATGTGCTAACTTGTTACATTGAGTTAACGGACATGACAACGTGGAATGGAAACCATAAACTGCGTCATAATATGCTGTCTATTATTTGGTCATGCGTATTTCTAACATTCCAACATCTAAAGTCGTATTTTTAATTAGACGAAGTCAAGTGACGTTTACTGGGTTGTCAGGTTTTGATAAAACAAAAATAGTGTTGTGACAAAGTGAATGAATGAAAAAATCGCAACTCGGTATAAAATTGTTCTCATAATGACTAATATTTATAACTATTAACGATTTTAATTATAATTCTATATTTTATCCTTTGCTATGCCTTAACAGGGTACATGTGTAGGTAATGTTTTGTAAAACATAGCATTAAGTAAGACATATGTATGCAATTATGCATTATGCAAATAAAGAAATAATAACATGTATGTACAATTATAAATAAAACAACTTTTACGGATTTAACTCGCGTGTAATTAGATTTTACATTTTGTTATTATTGCCCGACGTTTCGTAACACTTTTCAGCGTTCGTGGTCACGGGATGACGGTCAACCCGTGACCACCAACGCTGAAGTGTTACGAAACGTCGGGCAATAATTTGATTTATAATATGTAGTGCTCGCGCAAATCTAAGAGAACATTATGTATGTACAAAGTAGCCTAGTGAGTGGTTAGAACGCCGCGCTGCCGATATCGGGTACCGGGTTCGAATCCTAGTCGTGCCATGTAAGTAGGTACGAAAGAGTTTTCGTACTTTTCGACGACTGCGTATAGTAGGTACCTACATTTACCATTACAGAGTGCTCTAATGCTACATTTACACGCTTGCTGAGGCTTCGCAAGCCTCCACAAGTGCCAGGGGTGTTTGGCTGTGGTTGGTTCGGTTTGCGCCGATCTGGACTAGTGTCGGTTTCTTAACACAGATCAAAGGAAGCGTGCGGTAAGCGCTTGCGACGTGTTTACACGCTGGTGAATTTATAGCCAAAAAAACTTAACAAAAAAACAAGTAAACACCGTATGCGCAGAGAAAATATTCGAGCAGTCAGACCAGAGGTTAGAAGACGCATGACACAGACAAAATGGCGACCGACGCGTCCGAATTTGTCTTATTTTTAAGAAGGTAGTAAAAAAAGTGATTATAATTAAATACCAGCAGATATCGACCTACTTTTATACAGTAAAATAGAAATAGTTTATTTTTTTCGTATAGTAAGATAAGATTAACAATGTACTCATTCATATCATCATTCATTCCTGAGAGTGAACGAAAACTGAACCCATCACTATTACACAGAAGATGGCAACATTATTTCACAAAGTGACATTAGCTGCTGTCAGTTTACTTCGTCTAATTAAAAATTCGACAAGTCGTATTTTTAATTAGACGAAGTCAAGTGACGTTTACTGGGTTGTCAGGTTTTGATAAAACAAAAATAGTGTTGTGACAAAGTGAATGAATGAAAAAATCGCAACTCGGTATAAAATTGTTCTCATAATGACTAATATTTATAACTATTAACGATTTTAATTATAATTTTATATTTTATCCTTTGCTATGCCTTAACAGGGTACATGTGTAGGTAATGTTTTGTAAAACATAGCATTAAGTAAGACATATGTATGCAATTATGCATTATGCAAATAAAGAAATAATAACATGTATGTACAATTATAAATAAAACAACTTTTACGGATTTAACTCGCGTGTAATTAGATTTTACATTTTGTTATTATTGCCCGACGTTTCGTAACACTTTTCAGCGTTCGTGGTCACGGGATGACGGTCAACCCGTGACCACCAACGCTGAAGTGTTACGAAACGTCGGGCAATAATTTGATTTATAATATGTAGTGCTCGCGCAAATCTAAGAGAACATTATGTATGTACAAAGTAGCCTAGTGAGTGGTTAGAACGCCGCGCTGCCGATATCGGGTACCGGGTTCGAATCCTAGTCGTGCCATGTAAGTAGGTACGAAAGAGTTTTCGTACTTTTCGACGACTGCGTATAGTAGGTACCTACATTTACCATTACAGAGTGCTCTAATGCTACATTTACACGCTTGCTGAGGCTTCGCAGGCCTCCACAAGTGCCAGGGGTGTTTGGCTGTGGTTGGTTCGGTTTGCGCCGATCTGGACTAGTGTCGGTTTCTTAACACAGATCAAAGGAAGCGTGCGGTAAGCGCTTGCGACGTGTTTACACGCTGGTGAATTTATAGCCAAAAAAACTTAACAAAAAAACAAGTAAACACCGTATGCGCAGAGAAAATATTCGAGCAGTCAGACCAGAGGTTAGAAGACGCATGACACAGACAAAATGGCGACCGACGCGTCCGAATTTGTCTTATTTTTAAGAAGGTAGTAAAAAAAGTGATTATAATTAAATACCAGCAGATATCGACCTACTTTTATACAGTAAAATAGAAATAGTTTATTTTTTTCGTATAGTAAGATAAGATTAACAATGTACTCATTCATATCATCATTCATTCCTGAGAGTGAACGAAAACTGAACCCATCACTATTACACAGAAGATGGCAACATTATTTCACAAAGTGACATTAGCTGCTGTCAGTTTACTTCGTCTAATTAAAAATTCGACTTTAGGTAATTTTGACAGTCATAATAACTTGAAAACATAGTTTACAATGTATTTAAATCATTTTACACACCAATGATCTAGGTATCGTGATCATTTAAATAAAATATGTAAGTAGTCGTAATATTATGTTCAGTTGCATAGCAAATCGTGACTTACAGATATAATATGAATGCATAGCAAATCGTGACTTACAGATATAATATGAACACAGATACGATTAACAACAAATAATTTATTTTCATTATTAAGTTATATTAAATTGAATACCTAAATTACATAATGAGACACTAAAACTCGGTATCAAAAAGCATTTATAATTTTTTATACTGTTAAAATTAAGTGCTCTAAATAGTTACTAAAATACCTACTTCTGTATTTTTCAGCATTAGCAAGTGATTTTCAGTCAACGATAGTAATTCAAAAAATTATAATATCGCGGAATGTGTTCATTGTTCTTTGGTACAATTAGCTACTTAAATTAGTTACCTTAAATTCAAAGCAGCAGCATTTCAAAATAGATATTATTTACGCAAGCTATATTGCCATCTTCATATAAGATTCGCTAGATAAGTTTATGGTCAATAAATTGTGTTCATATCAAAGTTTCTCATATCCATGACATAGTTAACTACGATGGCGGCAAGTCGTGTAAATTTGACAATTTTCTGAAAGATAAAACAAGTGAGGTGAGAGTGACTTTTTACTGATGCAGAATGAAAAAAATGAGTGGAGTGGAGAATATGTAATTGAGTTAGAAACTTTTAGCGTAATGTTTGTCACACACGATGCTGCAACTCTGCTCCACTCTACTTACGCCCGTATTCACAAACAATACTTATCAAAAAACAATGCTATGCAAAATAAGGCATTTCTCAGTGCGTGCCATAATTATGGCAAGGATTTTGAATTCTCATAGTGCGCGTAGACGCACAGGGTCGTAAAAACCTATTCATAGTGGGGATCGGAACTATGCGGACTTTAAAATGAACGCACAGCTTCAGCAATTTGACTTCTGAAAATGCACTGAAAAAAATCGACTTGCCTCAGGCGGGACTCGAACCCGCAGTTCAGTGCATTTTTCTAGTATGATAAAAAAAATATAACAAAATAAATATATCCATTTAACACGCACAAATCAACACAATCATTTTTATATGAACCCTTTTTAGTAGAAATTCACAAATTTTTTTATTTTTTACTCCGAAATTCCGACTGAAAACCTCATGGCTATTGTAAGTCACGTGACCTCGCCAGAGCCAATAATAACGCGGCAAGCAAGAACGCAGACAGCTGCCGATAAACTCTCTCTCTCACTCTTCAGCTTGTCTATAGCGCTACGCACTCGTACCTATACATAACTTGTTGGATCACCTGGCAGGTAGAAAGTCCCACAGAAATGACCTGTCTTTTTGAGGATCTTATTTTTTAGTTATAAATAATGTCCTATTAAAATTTCAAGTTGCCTCAAATATATTTTTTATATTTTTTTGAAAATAATTTTTGCACGCGTCTGGCAAGTATAAAATCCCGACCAAATCGTCTGGCTTATTTTTTTTTTATTCTTTATACATTAAACTACAACATATAAAAATTGCATATTGCCTCAAATATATTTTACAAAATAAAAAAATAATATTTTTAAAAATTTAGGGGTTAATTTAGCCCCGCTACTCACCAGCCAGGTCTGCAGTTCCCTGTTGGGGTATAATAGGAGAGTTATAGGACAAGTTTTCAGCTTGCCTCAAATACCTACCCAAAAATTCGTGCCAGCTCTCCTACTAGTAGTGTCTAGCTAAAATCTAGCTGCTAGATAATACCAACGGCTAGTTTGAGTACCTAACCTAGGTAGCTACTCTATCTAAAGTTAGAGATGTTATTACTATGAAGTTGTTAATTACTTATTCTTCTTCACAGCCTTTATAATTCGACCCACTGCTGGGACACAAGACCTCTCCTTGGCATCGAAGGAGGTTTAGGCATTAGTCCACCACGCTTGCCCAATGCGGATTGGTGGACGGAGTATAAGGCGATCAATACCCCTTTGCATATCCGTTAGTCGCCTTCTACGACACCCATTGGAGGATATGGGGTGATGCTATTCTACTCTGCCGGCATCACACGGCTCTTGATCTTTCTAAATTACTTATTATACAATATTAATTCTTTATTAATAAGTTGTCACGAATTGGTCAACAACAGTTGACCGATACCTAAAAGTAGATAGCATATTGATACCTACCAACTTTGTGACAAGATACAATATCTGATAAAGCTATTCAATATATTTTCAATTAAATTTTCTTATTTATTCTATTTACCTATAATTAGTAAATATTTTTTTAATAATTTATAAATCTACTATAGTTACCTGCAATAATCCGGAGGTAAGGTCCATATTTTATACCACAGTAATAAGTTTAAAAGAACACTCCATGTTCTTAAGGGTCCAAATAAAAGTGCCATCGTACCATACTCCAGCCAGAAGAAATAGGCTAACAAAAACTGAATAGATAGCAATATTATAAATGGTAAATTTCTCATCAGTCTCTTTATGCCTCTTACAGGGTGGCTCAATCGTGTGTCCAAGTTAAAGGCCAAAACCAATATGAGTGGTAATTGAACAAAAGCCAATTGTACACTGCCATACATGTAAGTAAATGGTTCAGGTAAAAATACTCCTTTAATTATTATACCCCAAGCAAAAATTACTCCAATATGATCGTCTATGAGCTCTCCAATAACCCATGGACCAAAGGGTATGTATATTGCATATAGCACAATGGGATAAAATATACGATCTATTTTGCTTAGTAACCACACTCTTCGGAGAACATGGCTACCTAAATATCGACGTAATCTGGGCGGTCGTTTATATAACCTCAATAGTACTAGTGGCATTACGTTCAGTAGAAGCAAGGTAGCAAATAATGCCTGAAACTGAAAGGAGCATTTCATTAGAAACTTGTTAAGTAACACATGTACAAAAATGTGAAAATGTATTCATATTTACTCACCACAACACCAGCGTCAAGCATGAGGAGAATTCTGGGTGTAACTTCAAAATTCACAGAAGTGCCGTCTAGAGAAAATGGATGCTCCACTAAAACTTCTTTTCCAAGTTCATCAGTAACAATCACATACAAGTGATGGACCCCTTTATTAAAAAGATGTGGTAACCACTGGCAAACATAAAGAGGTCCTTTGGAAACTCTGCAATTCATCCAACTTATTTTATCAAATGAAATTTTTACTGTATCAATATTGACATCACTGAATGCAAGTATTCTTATGTGAGTTGAATCTGGAATAAGCTGCAGAGGTTCACGGCCAGCCATAACATATCTAGCATGCTTTGGATTGGTAATCAAAACAAGAGGCCAAGTGTTGTGCTTTTGGTCCACAAATGAAAACATTCCATGGTCAATTGCAGCTAAGCGATACATTCTATTATCTTTCCAGTCCCCTAGTTCCAATTCCAAGTATCCTTTTTTCTGTTTGGTATACATTCGAGGCACTAGGCCACCCATTGAATGCAAATGACCGCATACATACACTTGTGATCCTTTACTACTGCCTATCAACTGCCGAATATCTGATCGCTGGGAGTCCTTTTGTAGGGACAATATACAAGATGTAGGATAGTGCCCAAACCAAATTATATGATCAGCTTTAATATCAGCCTCAGATTTCAATCTTTGAAGTTGCTGTTGTTCTTGGTTATCTAGCATGCCAATAAAATTAAAGGGTCTTCTCAATCCAGGCTCAGGGCATGCATCAACACCCAAAAAGGCAATACTAACACCATTATGCTCCTCAAAATGTGCATAGGACTTTGCATGGGTTGCTCCTTGCACAGAGTAGTTCCGAAAATAGTTTTCTTGTGAATTAATTGACTTGATATTAAAGTTATCTGTACGTAAAAACAAATTACAATAATTATTTTACATTTTACAATTACTATGGAACAATAAGATAACTATTATGTACAGTCAAAAAAGCTGCCGGTATTCCATTTAACAAACTGAATCCATTAAACGGCTGCCTTGCACCATGTCCCGTGTGCTTTTTACTCCGGTAATTAGAATATTAGTGTAATATGGCGCAGCTAATAAGGGACACACTCCACTTCCGCAGGTTGCCTCCCCTCCAGTCGCTTTAGCGTCGCCGACAACATAGTCTGCTCTTATTGGCCCACACCAGTATTGGGGGGTTGGGTCGCCTGTCATTCAGACATGTCGGTGTCACTCATTATCGCCTACAAGTGGTACACCGGGAACTTTGTCGATTGTACCTATAGTCATATGATATTAGGTATAATTGTTAATACATATGAATATCATAATTAGTATTAAAAATTATGATAACATAAAAAGTAGAGATGAAACGGATATCCGGTAACCATCCGGTATCCGGCCTATATACAGGATGTAAAAGACATGAACAGTCAAACGAGAACCGTGTATTCTGCTCACCACCATAACATTTTTTTCCCTTTAGACTATACCTGGGAAATTGATAGTTACGATTTTATTGAAGGTCAAAGTCATAATTTTTTTTTTCATTTTTTTCTGAAAACGTATTCTATACGTTATTTCTTAATTATTGTCCAAAGAAACATGATCATTTTTTTTTAGTATTTCATAACAAAAAATGGCTTCAAAACGTTAGCGTTCAATGTAGCTCACTCGATGCGCACGGACACTAACGAACGGGGCCGCCGTTTGGCAAAATCATCGCGGTTTTGCGAGTTGCGTGCGAGTTGTGCCCTTTACATTGCGCGGTATAATTTGCAATTTTTTTTAAGACCAAAAAATAAAAATCATTTCCCAGCAATATTTTTTTTGAAATATGTCTTATTTTGATGTATAGAATACATGGTTCTCGTTTGACTGTTCATGTCTTTTACACCCAGTATACTATCCGTCCGGATACCGGATAGTCACTATATGTGTCCGGATACCGAATATTCCAAATTAAATTTTCTATAGTAAAATGCAATAGTATATTAATCTTTGTGAGTTAAATATCAACAAAATGGCTTATAATTATGACGGCTTTTATTTAAAGTCGAAAAACTTACAAAAAAGCCGTTAGGCCTTCCCAGAAACTAAAATTTTCTTCTGAGAAATTCACTCTAATGATAAATAGTAAATATCTAAACTAATAACTTTTAGTAAAAACTTAGCGCAACCGCCCGAATTGATCTGATCACGTTCGCCGCACCGTGCTGCGCTAAACTCGTCACATGTAAAGAGACAATGGACCAAATAACGGCCGCCGGATATCCGGCCACCTGTCTCGCAGCACGCCGGAAATCCGGTATCCGACCAAACAACTATCCGCTTCATCTCTAATAAAAAGATTCAATAAATATATAAATTACCATGATTTCCTCTTATGTCTAACCAGATTGTGTCATCCATCACACCAGATTCTTTTATAATATTGTAGTAATAGATCCATTCCTTTTTCACTTGAGTACTCCCCATATGATCCTTTGTTTTTGCATCAGTAAGATCACCTGTAGCTAAAACCAATAATGGTCTGATTTTTTTTATTGTGCTGTCACAAAATTGTTGAAATTGTGATATTCTACCAGGATCTCGGAATATGCTGATATGGATATCAGATATCTGAAAGACACATTATTTTAAATTAGTCATCTTTATCAAATTTCATTAAAAATCATTTACATCTTGGATAAAAATAAGAAAGAACGTCAAACCTCTGTGTCGTTTCCGGTATACGAGAAAGTCAAGCTGAGACCACTCCCGATTTTTGTGCTGTGTTATGAGCAGTGCTGCTCAGACTCTGCTGTACCGGAAACGACTCAAAGGTTGATAGAAACCTTATATTTTGATGTCATACATGCGTGTTAAATTATGGTCACCCATTCAAGTACCGACCGCGCACTTGGTTGCTTAAATTTCGTGATCGACGGCTCAAAATTTGGCAGAAACCTTATATTTTGATGTCATAGACGTATGTTAAATTTGGTTGCAATAAGTTAAAGCATGCTCGAGTTGATCGGAATTGGGTGTGTATATTTACCTACAGTTTGTGGAACAGAGAAAAAAATCGGAAACTTCCCTATAGTATTTCTTTACCGCTTAATTTACCGGATCTTAATTACGTGAATTTAAATATCTAATTATTAATATTTACATTATAAAAGCTTTTCGTTTTGACACGACCGCCTAAAAAAGAAGTGCAATGTTTTCATGTTTCAGACTAGGTTTATTGTTAGGTTAGGTTATTACTTACTACTTCCTATTAAGTTAATTTGATGTTTGAATCTACGCAGATAGTTAAAATTCCAGTATCTAAATTACCGGTTAAGCAAATCTCCGATTTTTATCTCTGTTCTGCAAACTGAGTAAATTTATCTCAACCAATTCCGTTCGCCGTCACCCCGCTCGTCACTAACTTAAGGCGGGTCCAGATATGATCATTTGCCCGATCCGATCAGCGTATCCGTATCAGCGTATCATGTATCAAACCCCGTATCAAGTTGTGGACGCCTCGATTTGCTACGTATGACAATCGTATGGAACCGACATGACATGGGACGGGCCGTATCATAACGGCGTATCAAGTCCACATACGAGATACGCGTCGGCGATACGGATACGCTCGGATCGGGATCGGGAAAATGATACATATCTGGACACTCCCCTCTTTCTTAATAGGTACAGTCAGCTTCAGATGTAGATGATCATTTTAGTACCATGTCATAGCAACGCCAGCGTTTGTTCAGTAATAGTTGCGACAATTATGTATGAATTATTATTATGACAAGGTACTAAAGTGATCATCTACTTTTGATGGTGACCGTACAGTACCCGTAGTGTAAGTTTTTTCGTATAAAAAACGACACTATTGTAGTTGCGTTAAGAGCTCAATTTGTATAGGAAACGCGAATAGCGCCTAGAGGAAAGAAGCGCAAATCATGATTGCCATACAAATTGAGCTCTTAACGCAACTACAATAGTTACGTTTTTTATACGAAAAAACTTACACTACGGGTACTGGCCGCGAAATATAAACCACGGCCTAACAGAATCTATTAAGAAAGAGGGGAGTGTTTGCCTAGTTTTTCAATACAAGGCTTAGGTTAAGTTAAAACCTTATAATTGTAGTAGGTATGACACAAATTATTTTTTACACTGTCTACTTCAATCACTCCCGATGAACCTTATACCTCTGATAGTTTGGTCAATAATATTAATTCAAAGACAAATCCAATCAACATTTTTTATCTGATTTGGAAGAAATCATATAATGGCTTGAGACCTAAATAAATCTCAATCCTTCCTTTCTTGTCCAAAGTCCTTGAGAAATTGTTTTACCGTCAACTCATTGATTTCTTTAACGTAAACAATCTCCTCAATCCCTTTCAATCCGGCTTCCGTATAGGTCATAGTACAACTACTGCCTTAACAAAGATCACTGAAGACATTCACCGAGGTATGGAAAATAGCCATCTCACGTTGTTAACATTGTTAGATTTTAACAATGCGTTCAATACGGTAGACTTTGATGTTCTACTCAGCATTTTGAGTTCTCTTGGCATATCTCCTGCCGTAGTTGATTGGTTTCAAAGTTACCTTCTCTAAGTGGTGCGATATTAATGCTGGCGTTCCTCAGGATGACGTTTTATCACCTCTTCTTTTCTCAATATTTATTAATTCTATTACTCAGTCTCTCTCATGTTCCTATCACTTGTATGCAGATGATTTGCAGATTTATATACAAGCTCCATTGCATGACCTTTCTAGTGCTGTAACTTTAACCAACAATGACCTCATTACTATTAATAGTTGAAGTAACTCTTATGGTCTAGTTATTAATCCTCTTAAAACGCAAACTATTATAATTGGTAGCCCATACTTTGTATCAAGGATTGATTACAGTACATTACCAACAGTAAACTTTGGTGGCACTATAATTCATTTTGCCCAAAGTGCAAGGAACCTTGGTGTAGTTTTCGACCAATGCCTAGCGCGGCGACCTCAAGTGGAGCATGTTCGGAGAAGAGTTTTTGCTGCGTATGGTTCAATGATTCGATTCCGGAATTTCCTGCCAACCAGTACAAAAGTCGCTTTATCACAGTCACTGTTACTTTCTATTATTGATTACGCTGACTTTTCTATGCGGATCTTTCAAAGGAGCTTCTTGACAAATTAGAGCGTCTGCAAAATTTTTGCATCATTTGTCTTTAACCTACGTAGATTTGATCATGTTTCTTCCTATCGTTCCCAATTAAACTGGCTCCCAATTCGTCGGCGGCGAGAGTTACACTTCTATGTCTACTTTATACCGTCCTTTTTCTGTCTACCTCTCCAACATACCTTCGTTCTTATTTAACTTTCGTTCTTCTTTATCAAGCCACAAGATCTAACTATGATCTCGCCCTTTATATACCTCCTCATACTTCTGACTTCCTGTCCTATTCCTTTTCTGTACATGAAGTACGGTTGTGGAATGCTTAGATGTGCTCGCACGTTTGAGTCCTTCAAGAGTCAAGTTTGGAGTCATTTTCTTTCCGTCCGTCCTTAACTTTGTTACTAATATTCTCTGTTATTAGATTTTATTTATACCTATAGCATAAGTTGTTCATTATAGATTGCTTAAAGTATTAGTTATAAGCTTAATTATTGATTCATAATGTTATTTTTTCCTGCACCCTACGTTTCTTTCCTTTCTCGTTCTTCTCCTTCAACACAAGGTTGCCTGGAAGAAATTGCTTGTAAGCAATAAGGCCGCCTACTTTGTGCATGTCTGTGTTCATTTGTATTGTTTATATGTATTTTCTCTTTTTGTGTGCAATGTAAGCGTTTATTATTATTAAATATACATATTATAATAAAATACAAATTGGGAAAACTATACAGGATTTTTTAAATACCGTGTTAAGCTTTAAACATTTGAATATCTTATCAATACAAAGAACTTTTAGTAAAACTGGAATCGCAAAAAAATTATACAATTCCATACATTTCAGATGAGTTTGTTTTTGAATTTGTATGGAACAGCTTAAATATGATTTCAGAGTAAAAATTGTTTGTGTTGATGAGATCTTCAAATGGTTCTGACTTTCATTATATGTCGCAGGCAGATCGTATAACATGGCGTTTTACAAAACAGCGTGCGAGGTTGTATATCGCCGCCGTTATGTAATGCAGCTACCTCACTTTCAGCCGGATTACAATTTGGCTGAAATAAAGTACGCCGTATTGTACGAACACTTCGTGTTCGTCAAAGCGGCGTACTAAAGTGGCGCCCAAATACAAATGGGCGTATCGTCGATACGCCGTTTTGAATGGTTTAGATCCAATTATCACCGCAAGTAGCGCTGCATGATCATAATAACAAAACTGGAGTCACAATTCGGGTGACAATGATTCCACTTTGTCATAAAATAAAACCTGAACCTACCAATAATAAGTGGTGATCTCCGTTGGATTATACAGACTAATATTTATTAAACTCGTTTAACGACAACTCCGTAGTGGATTCTATCAATATTAGTCTGTATATTCGAATGGAGATCTCTGATTATTGGTAGGTTCAGGTTATTTTTTTATGACTAATGAACTGGAATTATTGTCACACCACTGACACACACTACGATCCAGGTTATTATACAATATGCTGCGACATTAATATATGGTTAGCCTACATTTATGTCGACATTATGGCTATTAAACGATGTAGAACGCATCGCCATCCATCACAATCGGACTGAACGTGAGTTAGCCGCGTTGCATGACGGCGACGTTTTACAATCCAGCGCGCCATTTTGTAATACGGCGCGTTATACGATCCGCCTGCAATAATATACATTATCAAAAAACCTGTATATTTGTGATAAAACAAAATAAATATAAAATAATTAAAAAATATATTAGGTACATCTATCTTTTCTCTATCTATAATATAAAAGAGGATACTGACTAACATATCACCGCACAGCCCAAACCGCTGGGTCTAGAGAAACAAAGGAGAAGAAAGGCTTTTTCAAAATTCAACCCTTAAAGGAGTAAAAATAGGGGTTAAAGTTTGTATGGAAATCCGTAATTTTTAAAAAAAAACCTATAAAAGTTGGTATATGGCCTTTAGGTTAGAAATAAAGAAAGATGTATTTTAGGATTTCTCGAAATTCTACCCTTAAGGGTAGAAAATAGGGGATGAAGGTTTGTATGCAAATCCGTAATTTTTAAAGTAAAATCCATTAAAGTGGGTATATCAGGTTAAATATTAAGAAAGAGATATTTTAGGATTTCTTGAAATCTACCCTTATGGGTATAATAAGGGATATAATATTTGAAAGACAATCCTTCATTAATGAAGTAAAATCCATAACAATTGGCCTTTAGGTTAGAAATTAAGAAATAAGAACCTTGAAGGGTATAAAAAAGTGGATGAAAGTAATCATTGGTTTTATGTCAAGCAGCTCACGCCACTCCCCGGACAGCATATACTCAATGCAAGAAAGTATAGTAGTAATAGTTATGTATTTGGCTGACAATTGAAAAATAATATTTACATGTGTCAGTGTTTTTGACGATCTAAGTACAGGATGGCCAAATAAGTGGTATACACTTTCTTTTTGAAATTTTATTTCATAAAACATAAAAAGTATTAAGTATTCCTTGTTAAATATAATATTTAGGGTTGGCAATTACACATGGAAAATTATGTTAGACAAATGTCCACCTCTAGTAGCATGGAAGATGCGAACCCTTTACATCGCGTTTTCACCCATTTCCAGCATTATCTCAGAGACTATGTCTCGAATATTTTGTTTTCAAAGTTGCATGGAAATAGACACAAGGCCATACTGCTCAATTTTTTTTACTAAATGAGTTATTGTTAACACCGAAGGTAAGTGATTTCTGCTAAAAATTGGCCGCAATTTTCATAGAGTTTCAGCAATACATGATTGGGTTGAGTAAAACGTTTCAATTATTAAAACACGTTGTTCCGTCGTAAAACGCTCCATAACAAATTCGCCGTATCTACACAAATTAATTTTTATGCAACAACTGTCATATTTGCCGCCCAAACAAAATGGCGGCAAAAAAGTTGTATACCTCAAGTTGGCTATCCTGTATATATAAAAGAAGAAACTGACAGACTGACATATCTACACACAGCCCAAACCGCTGGGTCTAGAGATTCAAAATTTGGCAAGTAGGTTCCTTATGAAGTCTAGGGTTGCACTAACAAAGGATTTTTCAAAACTTACTCCCTAAGGTGGTGAAACGGGGGTCCAAAGTTTGTATGGGGAAACAAGATTAGTGTGACGAGTTATACTATAAATACATATAATCACGCTCACAATCCCAAAATAGGTAGAGGTCTCAGTAGTTACACTCAAAATTATCTCAGCAATCCAGGTAAATTATTTTATAACTTATTTTTTTATAAATACAGTGTCAATTATACTATCATATAGTGTGGCTCTGAGTTTATTTACAGTGCTCTTCAACCTGCAGTTGGACACTTTTTTTCAAATATTACCAAATTAGTTTCCATAGTCAGAAAATAGTATTGCAGCAGACTTATCATATAAGTAAATGAAAGATATTAGAAAAATATAATAATAGTTTCAAAAATCTCTAACGAAATCAGTAGAATTTAGAACATCTAGACTATGATAGGACCAACACTTTAATTTTCCTGCCTGGATTCGTATTAAATTAGTGTGATGAGTGATTATTAAAAGTAATAAGTCTACTAGCTGATCTGCCACAAATTGTTGAGGTCAATTTTCAAAAAAATTTAAAAACTGCACAATAAGTCATCATTTCATTTAATCATGCTCATAATCCATGAAAGTGGTTGCATTTGTTTTAAGAATTTGCAGTGCTGCACCGAAACCGAGCAGCGCCTGTGTGTGAAACCTATGAAGTACCTCTTTTTAATACCAAATTGGCGATGGCATTTCATCTGGCGCCGCTATTTCCCTTGGCGGCTGTGTGCGCCGTACACTTCGCACATAGGGGCGGCTCGTGTCTGAGAATTTGTATGTATTCTCATTGCATAGCAACGGTTGTTTGTGTCACTTATCAATTTATTTTCGCTTTGTATTATGTCAGTATAGTGTTTAATTTCAGTAAATTTTCTAATTATCCAATTTTCTGCACATTTTTCTTTATTTTTCTTTCTGTAAGAACCTTAGTACTACAAAGTATTAGAAAACTTATGAAAAAAAGGTGAATCAAATAGGTAAAGTAGTTCTGGAGTTATGGCGTGACCAAGAGAAACGGAGACTCATTTTTATATACATAGATATATAAATATTGGAACAAAGAACCTTTGTTCTGAAATAAAGTAACAATGTAAAATCAATGTAAAACTTACTTGCAAGAACCAAATTATATTCTTGGATGTGTCTGTTATCTGTCCATATTTTTGAGCCAAATGTTTTGTGTGATTCATTGCTTCATTTTTATTTTCTATATAAAAATTGTGATCTGTTGCGATTAAATTTAATAAATTCGCCATAAATATAGATAACAAAAGTAACACACATACTAGGGAAATCGTAATTTTGGACAGTATCATTGAAATTCAAATAAAACTTACTATACTTTTTAATATGCAAGTGACTAAAATTTTACGATAGAATACCAAAAAACTTTAATTGTAAATAAAAAACTGCGTTTCGGTCAACTCAATTCAATCACAATAATTATTATCATCACATCACTGTCAGTGTCAACCACAGACTATAGTCCGCGATAGGGATGTGAAAAAATAATCGATAATTTAAAGAATCGATTTTCAAATTAGGATTAATCGATTTTTTTTCTTTGATAAGCTTAGACATTTTAATACGGGACGTGGCAAGCGGACGCTTCCCTTCTGCCAAATTACATGAACAAAGTTCATTTCAGTTTATAAGAACTAGTTCGCCGCGACGACCGACCGCCATTTTGAATTCGTAGCTGTCGCTAAGCGGACCTCGTTAAAATTATTGGTTGCGGAGTGTTTTCTTGTAAACGACGACCAGAAACATTAAAGTGTTTCCTAAAACGGAGTTGCTTATCACATGGAAGTAATTTTCTATTCAAATAAATTACTGTTTCACTTATCAATACAATTTTTCATCTACAAATTTTGCGACAGAAACAACGATATAACAACGTTAGGCGATATGGTGATACGCGGGTTAGCCGAGCCCGCGAGTGTGCGCTCATAATAGCGATTAATTTTTTTGCAACAATGTGCACGAGTGAGTAAATGTGTGCTATGCGTATTTGCCTCACCCCCCGCGAAAAACGGCAGAATGTTTTCAGTACTAAATCTGCGCTATGCCACATCCCGAGTTAAATGGTCTAAGTTGATAAGCAACAACAAAAATCGATTTTTGTGTTGAGCTGCTTACCGCCACATATCACTTCCCGTTGTAAGCATCAAACACCTCTAAGCGTCATACTACTTTATCTTAGAACTCTTACGACTATGATGAAAAATTAAGCAAAGTTATTTTTTTACGAATGTTTGTTTATTTATATTACCTACAGTATAAAAACCTTTTAGATGCATTAAAAGCAAAATAAATACAGAAATGTTAAATTCCTAAAAGTATTCATCTTGTGGGTGTATGTAGTCATTAGGGTAAAGGACTAACTACACTTATTCAGCTTTGTTCAGCCTTTCTCCATAAAAACTAACGATTTCAGTACGGATTCCGTCGGGATTTATCGGCTGGTGACCAGCTGGTCTACCTGACCCACCGTTGAACTGAAGAAATTGAGTCAAAGGGTTAGAATTTAGCGGTTAGCTTGAATATGGCGCAGGCTTTTGATTGGGCATAGCACTAAGCGCTGCTTAAAGCTTCCTCTCTATGGGCTTCCGGAGAAATTTTTCATCTTGATCTCCAGTTTTCTTACGGATAGAAGCATCAAGGTCCTAGTTGACGGCACATGCTGACGGAATTGATGACGGAACTACGGATTTCTCTTCTCTGTTATGATTGATAAATTATACCATATTAGTTAGCGTGGGTCGGAAGATATGCAACTAAGTATTTCTGTTAAGGGCAGCAGGATAAATGTGGGTCATCACGCACCATGAACAGACTTCTACGGCAATGTAAAAAACTCTGCAAAGTATGTAACAAAGACATCCTCACAGATAAGCCCAAGAAATTTAGGCGTCAAATACTATAGACCTTTGATATTGCACCTAATTAATAACTGGAAATGATATAATTTTAATTTTAAGTATATATCTTTTTGTTGAATAAATTGCCTTGTAATGGAAGCATTAAATAACCCGTAATTAATTAATTAAATAGTTTTGTAAGCACCTAAAGTAATGTTAAGTTAAATTAAGTGAGTTAACTACTTGAATAATATAAGTAGTCCTGCTTTTTAAAAGTAAATTCTTGTCCACATTGCATGCCGTGGCAACCTTTAATTAAGATAGCCTTTAGCTTTAAGTTTTATTCCTAAAATGTTTACTTGTATCAGTGTTTATCTTGTTGGTTGTCCTAATAAATAAAAAAAATTAAAAAACAAAACGTGAATTGTCGTGTCCCACAAGGCTGTGAACTATCCCCTACGCTATTTCTTTTGCTAAGAAAAATGAACGGACACGTACGCGCTCCATATAAAATCGTTGTTTTCTATTGAGAAAAATGGGAGAAAAGCTGATAAGTGTGGTTAGTTAGTCCCGAAAACATCATTTACATTTATCTAAATTTTGTTATACATCCATAGCATTCACTGAGGAGGTCGATGGCGCTGCGATCGTGCTTTCTTAGTATCAATCACGAAAGTTAAGCTACCAAGTGCGCGATCGGCATTCGGATGGGTAACTCAAAATTCTTCAACTCGATCGTCCTCCGCGCTTCGGAAGTTACGCTGATGGTCCCGCCTGCTGTCGAAAGATTGCAGTCGTTTCCAAGGAGGGTTGGTGATAGGCAGGTGGCCAGTCGTAAAGTCTTAGGAGCATCTTTATAAGAATTGTCGATATTAAAACATACTGAACCAACGCTAAATAAATTGGGAGCAAGGTAGAAGAAAGAGCTTTCATTATAGTGAACTTAGTTTTGATTTTGATCATCTATACTTTTGCCGTTGACTGTACGGTTATCTCGTTACCTAGTAGTAGTTTTCTAGATTTACAGTAAGTTTTGGACGTAATTTCTTATTAAATTATTACGATCTGAAAAAAATATTTTTTCACATAAAATTGATTATTTTATTGAAAATAATCGATTTTTTTAAATCGGTTATTGTCTAAATAGAAGTAATCGATTAATAAAAAATAGATTTTTTTGATATCTAAGTCACATCCCTAGTCCGCGAATAGGCCCGTTTTTTGAGGAGTGTTTCTTTAGACATAATCTTTCTAATCTGTGGGAGTGTTTGGCGGGAAAGCATGGCGTCTCGATGTCGATCTTTATTTCGATAATTCAAAATTGCTTCGGAGTGGATTTTGTGCAGTGAAAGTGGTGTCGTTTCCTTGCATAAGCCTCCGTGTTGACGAACATTTTTATGGAATCATTGAAATAAAGGTTTTGTGTATGTGGCGTTGAGAATGGTATAGTGGTTGGAAATCAATTCCCAATATACAATTCCCATCAGTCACAATCATGAGGTCTGTTGCCATGCATTTCTTTCCAAGCACTCCCTAGATGCATTAAAATGTGACGCCTATATTTTAATGCAAACATCAAGAAAGAAGACATAAATAAATGAAGGTCTTGGATACCAAGCCAAAAACCTTAAGAGCATTTACGCGTATTTTGCGAAAATCGGCACTTTTTGAGCTTCTTAATTTCCATGAATTCTTATTCTACCAATATAAATTTTATAAAAACTACTAGATAATATTCTTTCGCAAAAAGTTGTAAAGGAAAATATTTCATTTAATTCTTTATTCATAAATTATAACAAAATATCTTAACAGCATTTTTAAAATTTTACGTTTAGATGCAATTTCGAAGCCCTTAATATCCGAAAAGGCTAATATTACAATGAAATAAAAAATACTGTGTAACTGACAATATCCCGAACAAAATAGTTGTAAAGGAAAAAAATTAAATTTCATAGAATTACTAATTAAAAAAAAATCAAATCACACTGCAAGTATTACGAAAATACGATTTGGAAAATTGCTATTTCTAACAATTAATATCCCTTATTTGAATGATGTAATTTAAAAGAAGAATATATACTCTAAATTTTGGTATAAAAATGATATCTGAATAAACTATAATATATTTATAACAATTTTTTAAAAATCAGTTTAAAACAGTCCGCGCAATCGCTTTCAAATCAGTCGCCCATGAGGCTTGTCGGAGAGAGGTCACGTCGCTCGGTGCTAGCTCCGTGATCACGCGTAAATATTCGTAATGCTACTACAGAACGAACGATGGTGTTGATACTTTTAGTATTGATAACCGACTTCATATAAAGTTCTATGTTGCACTCTATGTATTATTTTATGAATGTTCACGGATATCTCTGTTAATTGTGGACCTATTTTCTAAATACTTCTGATATGGTGCTATTGTCACCAAGTCAGGATCTGATGATGAGATTCCGAGGAAATCGAGAGCAACTCTCAAATTTTATATGCAGGTATTATATGCTTCATATTTTATTTCCTGAAGCTATTGAAGTATTTGCGTCTGGTAGTCATCATATCATGTTAATGAGCTGGTGATGGCAGGTAAAACTCCTCCATGATTAGGAGTTGAATGATAATTCTTGAATTAATATATGTATTTATAAACCGATAGTTGTATCATTTTATGTTATTCAGGTGAGCTGACGATGAAAAAAAACTCCTAATAGTTAGGAGTTGGATGATAATTCCTTAAATATTATGTGTTCCTACGTATAGATCGACAGTTGAATTAAGTTTTTTTCTTTCTATTTCTATTCTATCAGGTTTTTCAGGTGAGCTGATGATTGAGGGTAAAACTGCAAAAGTTAGGAGTTTGAGGATTATTCTTTTAATATTATGGTCCACATAGTAATATTCGATAACGGTTAAGAGATGGAGAATAATTCTTTAAAATATCATAGGTATGTACAGAACGATAAACCCGTGGTCCTTGCTTTGGCTTCCCCTCCACACCTTGATTCTGTACAATTTTGTTGTACTGTTCGTTCTTGTCCCTATGTTTGTTTGTCCTTATGTATTCTTTCAGTTTATAAACGGACTTCAAAAGGAGGTTCTATGTTCCAATCTATGTATTTTTTACTTAGCAAAGTCAATGGTTTTTGCTAAATAATTTTTTAATAAATAAAATTACTTTAAATGCAGAATTATCGACTACCCAAGATTTGTTACTTTTAGCACTACCATAATATGGGTATCAAATGAAAGGCTCTGTAGAGAAAATGCGAATGAACCGTGTCAAAATAACTATACAATGAATTACTGAAAAAAAAAACTTTAAAAACAAAGATTTTACTTAATTGCTCTAAAAACAAGAAAGTAAACTTAAATTGCATTTTAAAATAATCTATAGGTAAGTATGTACTAATATGATAAAGAGTTTAAGTTTGTAAATAGTTTATGTAAGTTTGTGAATAGCCATACGTGATACCGGCAGAGTAGAATAGCATCACCCCATATGCTCCAATGGGTGTCGTAGACGGCGACTAATAGGCCAGCAAAGGGGTATTGACTACCAATCCACATTATGCAAGCGTACTGCCTATACTCCTTCATTGAAAAGGAGAGGTCTTGTCTTCCAGTAGTGGAATGAATTATAAAGGCTGTGAGGATAAAAGTTTGTGAATTGTTTTTTTGTGACGTTGTAGGAGGTAATTGCTGGATCTACTGAACCAATTTTGAAAATTGTTTTTGTGTGAGGTAGACCATGCATCTAGAAAGGCTAACTTTATAATAACCAACAATACGCGAAGGAAGCCACGGGCTGAGCGCTAGTTATATGATATATATGCTTGTGGCAAGATTTGCTTCTATTATTTATATCTCTTTATTTATTCAATCGCTGATATACACAAGTAAATCTCGCGACAAGTATTTATATCATACTAGTGGCCGCCAGCGGCTTCGCTCGCGTTAATGTCGGTTATAAAATAGCCTAGAGCCTTCCTCGATATCCAACACAATACAAAAAATATCTACACTCATGACATAATATTAAAATTATTATCTCAATGATGTACCTCAAATGACATTCTTTTTAACAAAGATAATTAAAATGAAAATAAAGGTCATTTACCTGTTGCATAATTAATGACCATTATGCAACATGTTCGGCTCAATACGTTACAGTTATTTTTCTCAAAAATCAAAAACTTACGAGCAAAACGGGACGGCAAAGAGAGCAAAAGGGACGCCAAAGAAGCACTTGTTTTTGAAAACTTAAAATTCACGATATTTTTGTTTTATTTATATTTGTGGATGAGTGTAGATAAATTAGTTTATGTATTGCACATAATTAGGTATTAAAACACTTGCGGGATATTATTAAAAAAACTCGCCAAGGCTCGTTTTTTAATAAACCCTATTACGTGACAGTAACATAAACTACTATACCCATGTACTATGGTGTAACAATATGATAGGTGCGACAAGGGTGGCCGGTGGCCACCAGATGTTATTATTACTTACATAAATATTCAAAATTTAATTCATGTTAAATGTGTAACCGTTAATTTTCCATAGTATTCAATTTAAATAACTTGTATTATATATGTAATTTCATTTTGTGAAAAAGTATCAATTTATTTGTGTGCTCTGTACCTGGACGGCAGCGCGAGTAATGCGAGAGGGAATGACCGCACAACGTGTAAATACCTAAACTTGGAGTCTGCCGTACGGCGTAAACGCTCTTAACAAAAAAATTGGTTGTCTATCGTCAGTAAACCGACATTACGTCGGTTTACTGACGATAGTTGAACGTGACAACGTCTTAAGAAAATACTGATGGAATGGTAGCATTTTTCAAAAGAAAAATTTAATTTAATTTGTTTAATAGATTTCGCATTATAGTATGAATAAACTTGTAATAAAATCTCTTTGGCTATACTATTTGTATCTGGCTGGTTTTGGTATCATTGAAAGTTTAAATTTTAAAGAACATAATTCCAAATTCAAATTAGAGAATTAGATTCAGAGCGAGGTAACGCCGCATGACGTCATGTTTTTTCGTGCGTGCAGCCGGCTCTATCGAATTATAAGACGTTGTCACGTCAAAAAAAAAGGCCCGTTTTGACTTTTGACATAGTTACTAAAAAACCTACAAACATAGATTAGGAATAAAATATAAGCTCCTTGCCTACAAACTAACAAACTCATACTAGGAGTACTGTGCGTTAAAGCAAGATAACCGAACAGCACTATGCCAGCTGTCAGTCCGCCATTTTTAGCACGCTTTTTTAGTCGGCAGGTACAATGACGTAGGAATTCCTACGTCATTGGGCAGGTATGGCACGTCCATAGAATTCCTACGTCATTGATTCAAATTCACATGAGTCTACATGAGTGGAATCACATGGATCAATATTTTTTTTAAATAATTCAGAGTACCCATAAATTTAAATAAAAGAAACCGGATTTAAAGCACGTACCTTTGATTTTTGGTTAATCCGATATTTCGGCGCAGTTACATGCGCCATGACCACGGATCAACTGAAGTCTCCTGCGAGTTGATGTTATTGGCAGACAAATCTGTCTACCCTCTTTCGAAGACTTTTACTGTGCTCGGCGCACGTACTTTATTTACCCCGGTTCCACATAAACTTACTACAGGATTCCAGGCGCTCTACAGTTTAAACTTTTAAATTAAAATTTTTATTTTTTCTGAATTTCAATCGCTTCCCTTAGCCATCGCATATAGTGGCGTTCTGTCGAGGTGACCTGCCCCCGTAGCACGGGACGTGGACAAAATCTCTCTCCACCACTTGACAGTATTTCTTCTCAGGATTTAGTGGGAGTTAGAGCGAGAGGAAAATATTTTGTTCTCCCCGAGGAGAATTTGTCCACGTCCCGTGCTAGGGGGGCTGTAGGCCTATTCGCTAACTTTTTTCGACAGATGAAAGTGATGATCACTGAGTGATTTTCATATCCATTGCCGTTTTACACGAAACGCTATTATGACACTTCTCGTGTAAAAACAGCAATGGATATGTAATTCACTCAGTGATCATCACTTTCAACTGTCAAAAAAAGTTAGGGAATAGCCCCCTAGGGGGGCTAAATAGTTAGCGAATAGGCCTACTGAGGGTTGTGAAACTCGATCCAGTGATTCGGACCGAGCTCCCACAACTGCAGTTATTCAGATTTTTTTTTTGTCGGCGAGGCCAAATCCATTTACGTATCGTCCCTGCGGGGTGGTGCCAACCGCAGGGGATATGTGGGACTCGAGGTAAAGGCGTTCCCTCAATACCCACTAAACATTCTCCTCGGCCTGACCTCCAGTGCACTATTACGGGACGGCTCGGGATCTGCGCACGTGGGCGCAACTACACCGAGACCGTCCCAACGCTGCCCATCTAGGCACTCCTTGTGCACCAATTGGTGGCCAGCAGCCCACACAGGGGCTGCCGACTAACGCCAGCCCCTGTGGGCCGCTGGCCGACGCCGGCCTTATAGGCCGCCTCCTCACCGACGGCTGCTCGACTTGGCGCGTCCTCCTGACGAGGACATCGGGAGCAGCCATTGGACCGCACCCGGGGGACTTCGGGCGCATTCGTGGCCCTGAAAAGGGCCGTCCGGAACTAGCCGTGGTGGGAAAACAAAAACTACTCGACGATGGCATGTTACTTCAAATGACAAGGGATACCCTTGACATCAAAAGCCACACACCCGCCGAGAAAGTTTCCCCACCACGTTACCAGGGTCCGCCACGAGGAGGCTTCCGGACGTGGACTCCAATCATAAAGAAACCTGGCTTTTCTAGTGGCAAGTTGTCTCTTGGCGAACGTAGATACTGTGCTATTTTTCTAAAAGGAGTGAAGACAGTATTCAAAGAATATTTATTTAACATGTTAAAGACCTTGTCCAGCACTCCCTTTATACATATATGGTAAAAATACACGTTGTCTGTGTACTGTCTTTTTTGCTTAGTTTTGTGTCGCTGAAATAACCTCCCGGTGTAACCATTGCCCCGTAGCACATGATTTAGTTCTGCATGTAAGTGTTCTTCATCACACAGATCATATGCTCGGTTTATTAATGTTGTTACCATGAGTGCGAGGGTGGTGGTGTGAAGACTGTGAAGACAAGTCGAGATAGCGGTCAGTATGAGTTGGTTTTCTATAGACTGAATGGCTTAGAGATTTCTATGGGTGTATATAGTGGTGACGGCCTGCTTTTCAAAATGCTCCATCCATATGTTGGCGACCACCGGAGCCACTGGACTACCCATAGCGACTCCTCGATATGGAGGTAGTAGAGACCCCTGTACACGAAGTAATTTGTTGACAAGCAATGTGGCAACAGTTTGGCATACTCTGGTGAGATATCATTTTCCCGTAACTTCACTTTAATTACCTATCTCTAGACAATCCGCTACTGGTACGTTCGTAAAGAGTCATTCTACGTCAAAACTGACCTAAACTGACCATCAACTCATTTTCAACAACTGCATTTTCATGCAGAATGTCATTTTCAAGTACTGACAGTGCAGCTTCCGATAGGTTTGAGTCAGACTTGTTAACCACCGTTCGAGTTGGGAAGTGAGTTTCTGTAGGTGGGGGGTAGTCGGCTTTTGTTCCTTCAAAAGTAATTCATATTTGCAATTTTACACATAAATGTTAAAAATATTTAGTATTTACTTAAAATTTTAAGACTTAGGTACTGGTGCAACATTAATCTTTGCTGATTTTCGTCCTTCCTTGAACCACACCCTATGCCACTACACTTAGGCATTATGACGGAATGTTCTTTCACGACCTCGTGTAATTTAAACGAAGAGATCTCCAGAAATAGAAATGTAAATGTTAATTTTCTTATTGTTTACGACGCGTTGACACATGAAGTACTCAAAAGTAACTGACAGTTATGTCATACAATACGGCTGCCTGGCCGCAAAATATCAAAGCTCATATAGTACAGTACCCACCCTTAGTATGAGTTTTAATAGTTTTCGAGCTCTATCATCAAAACTCATACTAAAGGTACTGCACCATATGACTTAGAAATACTATAGACCCGGCCTAGTATAGACTAGGTTATAGTTATTTATTTATATATTTTTAGGTTGTGGTTCGAGAAAAGACGAAAATCAGCAAAGACAGCCGGTAAGTCTTAAAATTTACAAGTAAATAATTTTAGCATTTATGGGTACTCTGAATGTTTTAATTTTTTTATTGTTCCATGTGATTCCACACGGATTCACCCATGTGGATTGTGACAGTGGTGAGCGCCATCTACGAGTCATAACCAGGGTTGCCAGGTGTTCGGTATTTTACCGAACCGTTCGGTATTTTAGCACTGTGTTCGGTGTTCGGTATGACAAAAATACCGAAGTATGGGATGTTCGGTATTTTTTTTTCTGATTAATTTTTCTCCTTGATAAACGAATCGTGGCCTCGTTATCAGGGCCCATCTAGCCATTTTCACCGCTCTCTGGGGCAAAAGCACCCCCCCCCCCCCCCCCCTAGTAATAAAATCCGGAGAATCGACAAAGTGAAGCTATTTTCATACACCCTAGGATAGGCGCGAGGCAATACGGCAAGTGAGGAGCTTTTTTTTTTTTTGCTCATGTTAGCGTGTGTTTAACAAACACAAAAACCGACATTTTATACTAAAAAGAAAGAAAGAAGGTACGTACATTGTGTTTTGTTTATTAGTCAGTGAGCTATGTTAATATCAATATGTGCCTAGTGTATTGTGTCCATTTAACTGTTTTAATGATATTTGCATATAAAATATTAACCAAGATTGAAGGTTATGTTTTATGAAACATGAGAGTGGCGCAAAAGGTAAAGCGGGCATACCCGCTATGTCCACTTAGTTAGGCAAACAGGGCCAAGTAACAAAAAAGGAAAAACAGAAAAAGATACTATAGACCAGCGTTTCCAATTTGCCGGGGCGCGACCTGGTACCGGGTCATCAAAATAAAATACCGGGTCGCAACATTCCCGCCTTTGCTGGTTGGGTTCAACACTAGTTTACCTTAAAAATAAATATAGAAACCGACTTGAAGCAGACCTTAGGATGAAACTTTCGTCATTTTCCACGAACTTGGGTTCTTTGGTAAAAAATAAGCAGCAGTTTCATACTTCGCACTCAAAGGAGAATGGGCAATTTGGTAGCCTATGTGACCGTGGCGGCCACTTCCAAAACTAGTTTCATTCGAATGAATATTATATTCTTATCAAATGTTTGTATGAACACAAAGTTTTGTTGTATGTAGTTTTCGAGATTTTCAGCATGAAAGTATTACACAAAATGAATAAACTTGTAGGAAAATCGTTAAAATAAAACAAATTAAATACTCAATCATTGTGTTATTCATGTTATATTACATTATCTAATACAGCTGCAGATAGATTAAAGCCTTGGTGCCGTGCCCATCCAAAGTACCATACAATAGACATCACGTGGGTACAGCACCCCAAAGTACGTTTACCATTTAGGCATGTACAGTAATAATGGTGTATTGCTTGTCTTCCTAAATGATTTCTATTTATTGCAATATATAAATACGTACCCTTGTGTGTCGGGACTGTATGCGACCTCTTAAAAGCCATGTATTTTCATTTAAGAAGTCCATACGTCCCGTATCTCTATAAACTTCTATGTTATAAATGCCATTGCGACGGACATGCTCGCTGCAATATGAACGAGCTAGCTTTACTTGGTAAGTACCTAATGAAAAAAGAATCATATCATTTTCATTAAATTGTGGAAAATCTTCAATATTTATATTTAACGAAACTAAGACAAAGGTAGCGAGTTGGTTTTCTGCAGACACACCTTGGTTAAGATTTATAAGTTGGAGAATTTCTTCCGCGTGTCTATTATTTTCCAAGCTCGCCCTAAATGTATTCAAAAGAGCTGCAGCATTTTTAAAGTCCTCTATAGCATGTGGCAAAGCTCTATTAAAAAAGTCCTGCCGCAACAACTTGAAGTCTCTTTTGAATCGCCCATTTATAACTTCGACTATCCATCTACATATTGTGATTAACCTTTTATTTGCTTGGGTAGTCGACAGTTGAGTTTCATTGGCTGCTTTAGTTTTAGGCATATGTGCTTCATAACCACATGATTCAATTACTCCTAAAGGGTCTCTAAAGCCCCTGCCCAATATAAATACATCGCCTCTTTTAAAAAACCAATGAAACTGTGATTCCTCAGACATTATTTGTGTCATGATCGAGACATCAGAAGTTGTTGCGGCATATGGCCCTAATCCATCAACAATATAACCATCACTACAAGTGATTAAAAATGGTTTTAATAAATTCGTAAACTTATGTAAACTATGTTTGTCGTTGAATTATTAATTAGAACTTTTCTGAATGTAAAGGTAAGTTCCATCAAAAATAAAAATACACTTTCTTGCCTCGGCATCCGCATTGGGATTAGCAGATAATAGCAATGTCCGTAAACAAGGCAAGTCGTAAAAACCAAAGTCAAACAAAATCCAATCGAAATGCAATAGTCGGTATCCAAAGGCACGCCAGGTCGCAGTATAAAAGATTAGACATAGAACGCAGTTGAACACCATGAGTAATGACAAACAACTGAGGGTGTTAAAGGGGAAACCGCGTACCACGGGGTCAGGTGCGGGGCGGGGTACGTGTCGTGCACTTGGAGTGGGGGAGAACGCAGGAAGAATTTCATGTGGAATGTGACGCGCCGCGATCACTTGCGGCGCGTCGTTTCCTAGCGGTGGGACCAGGAGCGTCGAGCGCTTTCTATGGTATAGTGACGGCCACAAAAGCCGCCACAGAGAATAGACAGGGGAAACACAGATGGGCCAGCAGCAATGCAGGCAAAAGTGCTAGCCAACTTTCGGAGGACAAGGCTCTACTGCTAACTCCAAATGGCCATGCACTAAAGCGGAACACAGTAAGGTTTTAGTGGGTATTCCCAGGAATATGTATGGGCGAGTCCCACATATCCGGACACCTTTCCCCGGTCCGGAATGCGTAAACGCATTTCCCACCTTAAAAAAAAAACAAAAAAAGGTATAAACGATCTCAAATCATTTTTATATTGCGGAAAATGTTTACATTAAACTTCAACTTTTGACCATCTATAACTTTAGAACACAATAAAATAGAAAGTAGTGCCCATACAAAAAAGAGATTGAGTATCAACATAGATTATAAAAATATATAAATTCAAAGTGGCCGCAAAAAAAAAATTCGCTACCAAGCTCCATACAAATTGCCCATTGTCCTTTAGTTACATATCTACTAAATAAGCCATACCAAAATATGTAGTATTAATAAAACATTTTTATTGTTAACAAATGTGTATTATTTTACCTAGTGGAACCAGCTTGGGTTTAAAAGCACTAGGTAAGTGAGTCACGAAGGGGTAGAGTGAAAATTACCGGGCCACGGCAGAACAATGTTTGGAAAACATATACACAAACACAACATGCTATAGACCAGTCTTTCTCAAAGTGGGCGATAACGCCCCCTTGTGGGCGTTGAAGACCTAGCGGGGGGCGTTAAGTGATCCAGATAAAAATGGGGGGCGTTGGCGTAGTTTAAGGGGGCGTTGGTTGATTTGTAATTTCATTTACTTTATATCGTAAAATTCACTGATATTAAAACTTACCTTACCTACTACTCAATATCGAATAATTAGTATATATTTCTGCCCGGTATGATATAAAAACTAAAAATACTTAACATAGATTTCATAGGATAGCCGTACGCAATCAAGTTGTAACAAGTTGTCGTTAAATAACGTTATTGGTGCAATCCGGTTGCAATTGGCGGGTTCATCGAAACTTGTCCTAAATTTCTCAGTACGATTGAGCGTCGAAAGAGATAAAAGAGTTTGTGCCTTACTCCTTCTTACTGACTAAACGCCCCCTTATTAGTAAGGCTATCGGAATCGGAAGCAGCCTCAGGAGGAAGGGAGGTGCAGAAGTTTGTGGAATTAAAGCAATGAAATCGTGGTTTTTAAGTTTTAGGTGTATAAAAAATTGGGGGCGGTGAGAAATAATTCATTTTCATAGGGGGCGGTAAAACAAATAAGTTTGATAATCTCTGCTATAGACGGATAAGTATTGAAGACTGCAAACTTACAAATGATGACTATTTGTTATAAGTTTGTGATGTTGATTATTTTTTAATAGACGATGTTGATTATGTTTAGAAGTATGATTCCCATTTTGTTTTTTAACAAAGTTATTCTTTATTAACTTCATTCATTTTTATAGTAAAATCCATACAAATTGGTACTTATATGGCTTTTCCGTTAAAAATTAAGAATGACGTATTTTAGGTTTCTCGAAATTCCACCCCTAATTGGATGAAATAGGGGACGAAAGTTTGTGTGGAAAATCTATCATTTTTATAGTGAAATCCATCAAATTGGTGATAGCTTTTCCGCTAAAAATTAAGAAGTAAAATCTATAAATATTAGTATATACCTACATGGTCTTTCGATAAAAAAATAAGAAATAAATATTTTAGGATTTCTCGAAATTAAACCCTTATATGGGTATGAAAATTTGGATAGGAAATCCGTCATTTTTATAGTAAAACACATAACAATGAGTAAGTATTTCCTTATTCGTTGGTAAGTATGTGACTTTTCGGTTAAATTAAAAGTTAAAAAAGAGGTATTTTAGGTTTTCTAGAAATTCAACTCCTAGGGGGAAGAAATAGGGGATTAGGGGATAGGGGAGTAAAAAGCACATTGCATTGTAAGCGCCATAACAACAATAAAAATGATTGGTTTAGGCAAGACAAGAAAACATATATAAGATAGGTAGGTAGGTAATTGTAAGAGATATGACCTATCTATGGGTAATTACTTGATGTAGTTGCCTACATAGGTAGGTACTACTTGGTACTGTACCAACGTAGGTACCTACCTAAATATAGGTAGGACCTACTTAGGTGGTTCTCAGTCTCACAATGTTTCTTACATCAAGTAGGTAAACATTATTGGATTTAAAAACCATTCAATCATTTTAGGATAGGCAGGTATCATAAACATACCAAAATGATAATGATATAGGACCAGGTCATAGGGGCCCCTTCGGGGCCTCAGAGCATTTGAAAATCGTATTTATTTTAATGGGCAGAAGTGGACCGCGCGCATTCCGTCCACGCGACGACGCCACAAAGTCGCGTATCGTGCCTACGACGAGGAGGCTCTAGCTCACATCACAGCGGACCTCGGCCGGTACCCGGTACCCGCGCACCACTATCTTGCCGCATTCCAGTGGGTCGAAGCCGCGGCGCGCCCTGCGCGGCGCGTGCCTTTGCCGACCCACGCGCTCGCCTCGCCTGACTCGCCGCGCTCAGTTCAGTCGTTCTTGCGCGCTCAATGACTTAGTGCGCATCGAGATTGGTTTCGTTCGCCACGAGATCGCGCAGTGAAGTGAAGTGCTAATGGATGCGGTTTACCAAGGAATTTAGTGTCATTATATTCGGTTGAATTGGATTTGTCTATTCATGGTGAGTTAGGTGGACATTAAATACATTGTAGAGACACGCAGTGGATGCGCGCGCTTTCACGATGCGGCCACTTTCATTTCATACGCATAGCTCGAATTCCGCGCGCTCGCGCAGACCGCGCCGCGGCCGCTGACCCTGCGCCCGCGCGCCCTTCTTCGACCACCACTACACCATGCTTCCAAAGCCAGCAGCAGCGGTGTAAATTCTGTATCATCACATCAATTATTTCAAAAAGTATCAATCATTCAGGCATTTTACGAAGAATCTCTAAAATATTTCAATGAAATCGTAAAACACGTAAATATGTTATCGATCTATATATTTCGGTTCTGTTTCAAGGAAAAAAGACTCCACTACCTAAATGACACCTAAATACAACTCCAAGTTCTAAAAGCGAACGATCAAACGATTGATCTAACAGTAACAACTACCATTTAGGTATCAAATTATCCCACAGTAGCCTAATATTTTTTTCAAATATGCGTTTTTCTATTTATTTAAATAGAATCAATCACATTAAATAGCTATCATAAACAGTAGGTAGCAAATTACAATCATCGATACCATTATTAATATTTTTTGTGTACTTATTTACCTACTTATATTTATAATAATTACATCCAAATGGTAGGCAGGGTAAGGAGACTTGAAATATTTTCAAAATTATAACTACACTAGCGACATCATGGGAACTCTACTAAAATCAAATAAACAAAAAAAAAATCTTTCTCTATAGATTTTTATAGCCAAATAATATAAAAAAAGCAAACTGGTTATATGACAAATCCTCGAAAGAAAATGGGAAAAATATGTTTACAAAATGATTGTTTACATACTTTAATGATCTAAAATATAGAGTAGATACCTACATAAAACTCGTTATTTTAAGAGTTTATCTATATGTCCAAATTAGGCATTGCTAGCGTATTGGCAATTTTCGAAAAATCAAATATCTACGATTGTACGTAGGTACTTACCTAATTAAATTTCCGATAAAGGGCATATTAGTGTGCGACTAATAATCTTATAAGCTACCATATACCTACATATCAAACGAGACCTATATAATAGGTCTCGTACTCTTATATAGGCTTACAAGAGTACGATTTTGGGGTAGGTATTCTAGATAAATAAAAGTGTAATATTATAGGTAATTTATTATATAAATACGAATGAATATTTAACAACCATCTGTTTGCCGTGATAGACTGGAAAGTATGGGCTAATGATCGATCACTTGTTAGCTGTAAGTTATGTATGGCGAAATACCAAAAAAAAAACTTTATATTATTTCAGAGAAAGATTATTTTTCGTTAGCAGTATTCGACAACTCCAATTCCATGAGAAAAACTGATGTAATTGAAGAAACGAATGACTAAATAAATACATTTTAACCAGATTAAGATTTATCAGAATCTAAGAAAAATGTAGAGTTATATTAGATACCAGAATGCGCAATTATAGAGTTACCTACGCCAAAATATGCATACGGTAGGTACAGTATTACTACTACACAATGTGATGCAAGATCATCAATAACCCAAACGAAATACGTCAAAGTAAACTGTTTGACCAAAATTTTATTCTTATTAAATACACATAAAGATTATATTACGAATGTTGCTCTATTCGTGCGCTTGTACAACGGACGCTAGCGAAATTCATTAGCAAACTCACAAATTTCTGTCAAGTGATAAGTAGTGATATTGCTTTTTTTTAACCTAAGATATAATATCCGAGGTTCCTCTTGCACTTCAATAACCCAGTTGTTGATTGTGCACAGAGGCTTTTAAAATTATACCTACAATCACATATCTCTAAGCCTCTAAACTAAGCAAACTGTGTGGTTGGTTCTTAGGCGATTTTAAATCGTGTGGACATTATCTAACACGATAGAAATTAGAATGAGCAACAAAAGTCCATTTATTGAATATCCTGTGTCTACAAAAAACTAAAATGCTTCTTAAGCCGAGATATCCAAATAATGCAAACCAAATAATCATCAAAAAGTATACTGGTTAAATTTTTTACAATACAAGTTAAAACAACTATGACATTTAAATTGTGAAAAGATTAAAATACATAGGTACCTCTTTGAAGATTCGTTACAAGACTTCAGATCATACCTTAGACAAAGAATTGTCTAGGGATCATACTTATAGTATAGATAATGTAGTGGAAGGTGTCAGCCGATATTAATTATAAAAAGTCATTATACTAATGAGACGCAAAAAAATATACCTAAGAATTTGTTTACGCACTTCGTCAACTTCGTGATACAGTTGCGTCACTCAAAAGCAGCTGACTCAGATACCTTCAGTTCGAAATCACAGCCAATCAGTCTATTAACATATCGATAAAAACGTCTTACAAAACTTTTCCTAGCACTTTAATGTATGATTAACGCAAGTAGGTATTATACTTTAATTTTGTGAACAAATAAAAATTTGACTAGAAGTGAATGAAACAGTTAAGATCAGGGTTATTTTATGAATTGCCTAAGGCGAATTTCATGAACTATTACTAGAAAAGCTAAGTTAAAATGGAATATCATAGATTATTGATTGAATACTTTCATAGAGCAAAGGACAGGCCTGGCCGGCGTGGACAAATTACATAGGAAAACAAATAATTAGATTCGCCACGAAATTAATTTTCCGGATTGTTATGAAAGCAATTTTACCTAGGATTGGTAAACAGAATTTGATTTTTTTTATAATACGAGATGACTTGCAATATTAAGGGTAAATCATCATTAACACTGCAAGTGCGTTGCCATACTTGCCATCCTGGGGACTAAGTAAGATGATATGCCTTCCATGCCCACTAATTACACTGGCTTCCCTTCAATCCGAAACACAGCGAACTGCTTCACGCCAGCAATAAGAAAGGCTGCGGTACCTGCCCAGACGACCCTACATATGGGTCTACCACCTAGTAAAGTAGTAGTAGTTTCTACTAATTCAATTAATTAAAAATTTCAGTGCTTCAATTATATAAATGGTACGCAGAATAAAAGAACTGAAGAACGCAAACTAAAAGTAATACAATGGAAAGATCATGATTTCACATTGATTCTAAACATTGATTCGGATGGTTACTCCCTATCCCTCACACGGTATTCGCTGAAGACGATCGTGAATAACGTCACAGAGACATGACCGACCTATAATACAAATCAGCCTACTATAAAATATTTTATAAACCCAGCAATCAGATAAGTAAACGATTAAGATTCCGTGTATCATAAGGTCCATCTTTGCTGAATTATAGTCACATCTTGTGCAACCTTACTTCCAATTGGATCTATTGCTAGGAACACAAGCAAAGAAAATTGTATCATCATTAAAACAAATGAACACCCACCAAGAAAGCAGCAATAGGATTTTGTTTACAAACGAAATACGTGACCCAAAAGATTCATAGGCCTGGGGTCTTATCGCGCTATTTACAACGTGTATATATATATACGTTGTAAATATAAGTAGATTTCTTGAAAACTCTAGTTGATTCTGCACATATGATTTATTTATTTTTTATAAAATTAATTTAGTACTTACATACTTACCTATCAAATAAGGCCTTTTAAGTGCGTATGGTGCCAATACATCACATACAATTAAAAAATGATCATACACACCCAAACTTAACATTACTTTGGAGGTATCTTTAAACTATCATCATAACTATTAAACTAGGTACCTAAACGACTTTGATGTTAATTTAAAGGAAATATTTTGCTCTAGAAAAAAAAATAGGTCAACGACCTAGATTTGCCAAATAACCTAATTTGTTTTTAAAAAAATAAATTTTTTAAGTAAATTTTCAGTTTAATTATAATTTTTGGTCTTTTACTAATAAATGTATTTATATGAATATTCTTAACTAGCCTTTTTATAGCTTTCAAATAAGGGCTGGAAGTACGTTTTTAATTATTTTGAACCAATAATTATTAACAATCTCCAGCTCCAGTTAATTTACTCAAAATGTTATTTCATAACTGTAAAAATGGATGTTGGACTGCCTTAGGAAGTCGAAAAAGTGGTTTATATTGCACTGAAACATCTTTACAGCACAGTGCAATGGGGATGATTTTTTCTATGCGTCACCTATTTCAAACTTAAGTGAAGTAGAGGAAAGTGGTGAAAAACAACTCATTTAATTATACTAATATTTGTCTTTGTATTAAAATAATGTTTTTTTTTTGTATTTTATACTTTCATATTATTATGAATAAAATATATTCGTAATACCATGTAAAACGATATTATCTGCTCATAATTGATTTATTATGTTTGTAAAATATTAGATTATGTGCATATCTAATATTTTTTATATTTATTAAATAAAAAGCAACAAATTTTAATGAGTAGGTAAACTTTGTGATATACTTACCTTATTCATAATACAGTCCAAAAGGTTTCATATAATAATTCGTTCAAAGTAACTGGAGTCCGAGGTTTTTTGATTTCAGGCGCTAAAGGCACTTTACTATGTGTGCTTAGACATAGATTTTTAATAAAATTATTCTAAATATACATAGATAAATAGTACTTTGGTAGGTATAATGTCGAAGTCGACGTAGTAATACGTCATCTTTTTCAAGAAGATGAATGAAACAGCCTGACCGAAGTTGGTATAAGTTTTTAATGGAATGTGTTCGAATCTAACTAAGGCGATACGAGACTTTCAGAACCAAAACTAAAAGATGACTAAAAACTGGTATGACAACAATAAATAACAGGCTCTAGTATACTAAACACCTAGCGATTTGCATACAATTAAGAGAGAATTTAAGATTGATGTAAATGTAAAAAAAAAATTATAAACTATTAAAATGCATTCAAGGTTTCAACAAAATGGATATCCCACTGGTCATTTAGTGATTGATAATGTAAATGATTCATTAGCTCATTCATAGTATAATAAAGAGCGAGCGTCGACAAAGCGACCTCATTCCTTCGATAGCATAGATACGGAGTAAGTAAATATGAGTAATGTATACATAAGCTAACTTGTATATGTATATGACTAATGAAGCGACATTCTATAATCCTAGTCTATTAGAATCCAAAATTATGAATTTTTCGTGAAACTCCATAAAAACTCAACAGGTTCGGTGATTAGCGCGTATAAACAAAAATACGGTCAAAAACTTTTCAAATGACATTTTTATGCACCGACCCTATAATTTAGATTAAATAAAGCTTATGAAATATACATTGAAATTATATTTACAGGTTTTGTTTATCTAATCTTATTTTTATATACCGATATATTAATAATCGAAACCTACTAGGTGCCCACAGGGAATAAAAGTAAAATAATTAGCTGTGAAGGGAATTAAACACCTATGTGCCTACTATCAACATAATGGTAATTTGCAATGTTTCTGTTGTTTTTGTCTGAAATCAATTGTTCCAATAATTAAGATGCTTGATATTCGAGTCATCTAAATAGAATTGATATGCACAATGTCAATTCGAAACTCTTAGTCTTGCTAATTTTAATACCATTCCCTAATTAGTGTGAGTGGTTATGTAGTCGTAGTACCTAAGACACATTTTAGTTCATTTCGAAAACTATGAAAAATATTTTTCTTCAGCTCAAGGTTTTATCCACACACATTGAGTTGTGTTTATACTTACAAATAATCTTGGTATTATTGTTTTGGTTGTTAATTGTAAATTACATTAGGTATTTCCTTTACACAAGGACGGTGATTCAAAATACTATCAATATCAAGGCAGTGTGATGCGATTTAAATAATGGTACACACTACAACACGACTAACCTGCGAATGGCTAGTTTGAATTCCGTTTTGAATGACATGGAAACTGCACTCAAAATAAACAAGTTTTTTTAACTTAAGTTAAAAAATGTTACTTTTGATGATTTATGAATCGGACGGTTTTTACATAGATTTATAATTTAAGTACTGACGTTTTAGATTGGCATGAATCGACTAGGGTGATACCTACCAAAAAATACACCATTGTTTGAGAAATGCGCATGTGCGCATTAAAAATAGTACTGCTGTCTGACAGTTGCTGTCTTTTCTACGTGACTGACAGGCCTACTTAGGCCGCCTGCGTTTAAGAGAAATGGTCTCATTTATCTATCTCGTTTTCTTTCGCATTGCCGATTTACAGTTTTCTATATCTATGGGTTTTTACTTGTATTATCTTTGATGAAAAGTCTGACATCATTTTCTGATAGAACGCTTGTATGGCCAACGCCAAAGAACGAAGAGAACTTAAATGAAAAGCAAATTAAATGTAGACCTATAGACGCATGCTGAAAAAAGAAGGGCACAGTGTATACTCTGAGCCGTCATAAAGAAAAATAAATTACATATTATTATTTATTATTTATTTTATTTAAACTTTATTGCACACAAAAAAAGATACAAATGGCGGACTTAATGCCATAAGGCATTCTCTCCCAGTCAACCAGAGAGCTGGGTACAGAGATTTCAATTAGGTGGTGCGTAGAATGAGTACCGTTATAATGATTTAGATATTTAAATATAAAAACCATAGAAAATACATACATACAGAAAATCATATAAGTACATACATACAAGGTAAATACAAGATCATAAAATAATAAACTATACATTAACATAATATCTGCAATAAATACATAGTAGTAATAATACATATATACGTCAATAATACATAAATATAAATAAATATAAATTAATTGATGTCAGTCTTTTCCAACAAAATAATGGTTGCAGTCAATCGTTTGTTGAATTCAAATAGTAGCTGCGAACAAGATTTTTAAACGCAAGTTTATTCTTTGCCCTTTGAATGGAAGGCGGGAGAGCATTCCAGAGTCGTATTGCTTGAAGAGTATTGACATATCTCGGATATGTCTTCAAGCATGGTCGATATGAACTCCTAAAACTGTTTATGATGAGTAAAGTCGAAGGGAAATAAGGAATCTTGGCTCAGAAACATACCTACGTGAGTGAAGAGGAATTGCGAATGCTGCCTAACTGTTTCTCCTTGCTGGGAATACTGTGCTAGTCGGAAAGGCAGCTCAAGAAGATTTTGTTTTCAATTACTGACATTAACCAATTAATAATTAGAGAGGACCGCTTATTATAGTATATTTATACATTACTAGATAGTTACCTTATATGATCTTCGCAAGTGTTCAAAGATGTCAAATCTCTAATGGCTCATAAGCAACATTCTCTATTATTTAAACGCAATGAACCCCAAAAATAAATGACGTCATGACATTATTTTAAAACAAATAATGTTGTTGACTTGATACTCGATAGTTAAACATCTACATTAAATTGTAGTGCCTAAATTGATTATTGAAAGTTTGAAGAGATCAAACTCCCGTACCTACACAGCCAAAACAATTTGAGGAAATTCCTTTTTGTTGTTGAGCAGTTCGAGAGGTCAAGGTGTTGTTAAGATGACAGCATCACTTACATAATTATGCAAAAAAAAAACGAGATCGAAGAACAACAAAACGCAGAGTAAGCCATGAAAACAAACTTTACATTGCTATTTTATAATATGCATAATTTGAATATTTCTGACTGCGACATCCCCACTAAGTGAGTTACCTACCTACATTACGGGTGACGTGAATAGAAGTGATAAACAAAACTCAAACATCTCGCATCGTGACTGAAGTACACAATCAGTTCTACAACCTCGGCAATTTATTTTTAAGAAACCAATGATATCCCAATAGACATCTACGATCTAAAAGCTAATCATTAGGTATTGGTAGATATTACGATATTGATTAAATTAATAATGCGTTTACGTTTGATGCCGAAGCAGAAATGTAAGCTGGTTTAAGATTTCCTTATCGTCCTGTTAATTCGTGAGTGTCAATTTGTGGTAGCGAGATGTCGAAGTCAGGAGGCAACGACGGCCTTAGGTATGCGAGGACGCAAGATGCGGCCGGCGTCGGGGGAGGGGCGCTCGGCATCTGAAGGTCGTCCGCATTCCTCGCGTCGCCGTCCGCTGCTACCGCGCTTACGTAGCGCCCCCCGCCCCGCCGCCTGCCGTGCGCCTGCGCCGACCGGTCTGCCCCCGCCCCGCTGCGCCGACGGCCATCACAAACTATCGCGCATTTACTAAAACAAAAAACATGTTCTTATGGCTATCAAGACCTGAAGAGCCGCAGAGGTACCGGATGGGATGAAATTTATTCGCGTCTAGTTTTTTACAACCTGATCTTGTGGTTCTACATTCCAATAAGTAAACGTTTTATAATAGGTACCTATGCCTTTTGACGTATTATCATAATTGCATCGCGCACGTTAGTAAAATTATAATGTATGATGTGAGAAACATTTTCAATTTTATAGCTTTAATATCAAACAAAATCTAAAATAAGTAAGTAACAAGTGATGTTAAAAAACAACATGCTTAGGTACCTACTGTTTGTAAGTAGTTAATTAAACCAAAAATACATGCGTAAAATGACAATGTGAGCCTTTAAAAGGCAGCAGGTAGCAAAAGGCGATTGTGTACAAAAAAACAATACTGGAATGCACAGATGGCGCAGATCCGACATTCCTTTGCCTCGCAGCCGCTATTGAATAGGAAGATAATATATTTTAGCGGATATAAAGTTAAAAATATTAGCAAGAAAGTACAAAATCCTTCCTTACGTTTAGAAATTACTGTTTTTTTTTCAGACACACCAGTACCTAAGATAATAAATTCCATTAGTCTATAAAATATTGTAATTCTATGTATCTTTTATCTTTATTAAGATCGATAGGTATGCTTAATATAAGTATGGAATTTTGTATCTAACACCCAAAAAAAACTTTTTTGTATCTGAATTTGCTGCTTTATTAAAATGTGGAAAAATGCAAATCGATTTTTTTCTGACTGCTTGTTGTATTACTTACCAAACCAATAATATTTATTAGATTTAAAAACAAGTTTCACGACATTAGCACATGGAGTCACAGAGAAATTAAAAAAAAAATAGTATGGATAAATAAATACGTTTTCTTTGAAAACTTCGAAACGGTAATTTCATTAGTAATGTACTAATAATAAGACATACGTAGCTATCATGAATATACTCGAAGGTAGTTTTTGTATAAGTATTAAATAATTTTGATTGCATTTTAATATAATGGTTTTTAATTTAATTTCTATTTGTAACATAGGTACCTTAAAAAATTCTAATTATAGCAACATAAACGTCATAAAATAATGTTGATATTGAAGACGGTGTTTTCGACTGCAAAAACTTATTTATAAACAATAGTGCTCTCATGTATTTATTTAAGTTATCTAACAAATCGCTCTTTCTACCAGCATAACTTTTAAAGTACGCAACGGATTTCGACGCGGTGTTCACCAATAGATACTCATATAGAAAATAATTCTTAAAAAGGTTAAAATAAGTAATATAAGTACCTACTATCCGTGCGAAGCCGAGGCAGGTCGCTAGTTGTAAATATGCAATGCATCTATGTATATATATATTATGTTGATATATATGTTAGTCTGTAAGATATTTATCTATGGGTCTCTGTTACCCGAAAATAAAGAATATTATTATAATATATTACAAAAGTTTCACAGGTGGTTATCATGGTAGAGTAATAAAGAGCCACGAGCATTGCCAAGTGTCTCTTTAAGTGGATGGTTACCTACGTAATTTGTATGGAGGCTGGTAAGAATATTATAGGACAAAAACTCTAATTTTAAATCCCCGCATTTTAACGACGGCTCCAAATATATCGGAGTATGAATTATGAAAACTATAAATGTGTATCAATACTTTCCTTGGTTTTCTATGACGCTCTTTTCAACTACTTCATAAAAATATTTTTAATATTTTTATCATTATTTAATCAGAGAACATTCGATTTAAAGGCTAGATTTCTTGCATACAATTTGTAAAATACTCGAAAATGCGGTGGATAACATAGTGTTCATTATTATTACAATTTAGTCATCTGAATATGTGAATATTCGCTTTTACGAAAATATATTTAAAGTATTATAAAGATTTTGTTGGAAAAGTATAACTTTCGGCAGCTCCTTGCCGTAACGCCTCTTCTACCTTTCTAGCCCGCCTAGCATGATCACCGAAACACGATATGATATAGGCATTTATCGCTTTGAACTGTCAAAAAAAATGGATATAACCGCCAACTTGAAATTTTATCGAAACTGTGAACTTGTATAAGGCTTATACATGTTCGCAGTATCGATAAAATTTAAAGACTGCAGTTATATCTAATGATTTTTACAGTTCAAAACTGTGAACTTGTATAAGGCTTATACATGTTCGCAGTATCGATAAAATTTAAAGACTGCAGTTATATCTAATGATTTTTGACAGTTCAAACCGATGAATGGCTATATCATATCATATCCACCGCGGTCCAAATTGCGCTCATGTGCGTTAACTGCACCGATAGCGCGCACACGGAGTGAATCAAATTGAACGTATTCGCACCAACAAAAATTATATGGCGTCATTAATCGTGCTAACGGTGCACACAAACAAGTGGTAGTGCAGTGTGTGCGCAAATGTCAAACTCAAATTTGACGTTTAAGTCTGTGAATTATTAGAGTAATTTATAATAATAAGACTGGAGTTTCTCCCGAGTTCTTGCTGTAAAAACACGTGTTGAGAGACTCCACTTTTAACCTCAATCTACCGTACAATTGTCTGCTACTTAAAAGCACATTTTCACTTGATATTGGCGAAATGCGTTACATATCGCGAACGCCATTTGATTAAAAAAAGAAAAGAAGAATAATAAGACTAATTAAGGACTCGATTTAGCTACTTTTTTTACTAGAGTGCTATTTTAGTGTTTAAATAGTTTTTACTTAACCTCTTCTTGGACGTTTGACATTTACAAACAAAGCGTGGATCAAATTGATTGCACGCAAATAGCGCACATAGCACCGTATTCAATTCGGTCCAAGGTGTTTGCACTGTTGGTAATGTTCGTAATGTTTGGGCATATCGGACCGCAGGGTCGTGTTTCGGTGGTCATGCTAGGCGGGCATATGAACCAGAAATTGTGATGAAAAGCCCCGGCAAAGTTGGCACTATCCGACGTCCAAAAATGGTCCAAACCTTTTCTCTATGCCATTTAATATGGCATAATGCTGTGTAGACTTATATTTTTTTTATTTAAATACAGTTTCTGCAAGTGATCCGAGATATGCTTGAGCTTCTCCTTGAATACGATCGAAGGCACTACTGTGCTGTACTGTACTGGATTGACGATTAATGGACTTGGGGAAATTTAACGGAAGTTAACGAGTCCGTAAACATTTTTTAAAGTTAACTTAGAAGCTAATACGTTAATAGAAATATTAACTTCGTTAATTAACGGATTAACGACGGCCTCTGCATGTTCGGTTTTCATAGGGAGAAAGTAGAGCAAGTTATAGTATTTTTATCTCAGGAACATTGCGTATTGTCTCTATGAGCGTCAGTAACGTTGTGCCCCACTGATGCATTGCATATTTACAACTAGCGACCCACCTCGGCTACGCACGGATAGTAGGTAAGTACTTAGAATAATTATTTTAACCTTAAAGAATTATACTTCTAAATCTTTATCTTGTATTTATCACTCTATCTAACGATGACAAAAAAACCGCATTAAAATCAGTTTTAAGCATACTTATAGATGAAAGAGCGAATTGTTTTACACTATGTTAGTTAACTTAAATAAATACATGGATGTACTCAATGATATTATATTTAAAAATATACTATCATTGGATGTACTTATGTTTGTAAATAAGTTTTTGCAGTCGAAAACACCGCCTTCGGTATCAACATTATATTTTATGACTTTTATGCTGCTATAATGTTAAATTGGAGTTTTATTATATTTACGTATGTCCTACCCTAGCGTCTAAGCTATGCATCTGATTTTGATAAATGAGGTGTCAATCAATCCGTTATTATGATTCGAGGAACATAGGATACATTTTAACCGAATGTAACAAGAGGAGTTTGAGAATTGTTCCTTGTAACCGATTTTAATTAAATACCTTTGAAGTTTGTACACATAATCATAGATAAGTATTTACACAAAATCTTGTTTGCTAAGCAATGTGAAATGGCCAAAAATTGATAGAACTACGACTATTTTGTCAAAATGATGTTTGATTGTCGATTTTGATTTCTATTGAAATCCAAAGCCTATAATAATTCCGTAGGTAGTCGGATTCACAGTATTTTACACTTTTTGCTTGTTCGCTGTAGGTAGCTACAGTCACGTCAAATTAGTGCACAATTTACTTACTTAAAAGCAATTGCATTTTTTGTTCTCAATTTTCATAAAGTACTCGTAACTAACTTATTTGGAATTTTAAGGTAGATAATAGATATGTTACAAATGTAAATTTAATTAAAAAAACATAGAAAAATGCCATCAAAATTATGTAATATACGAAAACCTGCGAGTTAATTGATAATAGCTAGGTATGTCAACTCAACTTGGTTAACTTCGACATACTTCTTGGTATTCTTCGCTCGTTACATTTCTAAATTAATTATTTAATTGGCGGTTGTCACTCACCTCTTGACACGACGTTAGGGACAGTTAGTGTGTGGATGTACCAATATGTCATTGGGATGTACGCAGACGACTGCAGATGAGGCGACCCAAATCGGTCAAGTTTCAGCAATAAATGTTCAACCTAATTCCAGGATCATAGAATTCAGTGGCGTAACTAATATACCCTTATAAAATAAAATAAAATACCCTTGGCAAATACATTGGATGATCTCTAAATAGTCATATTTTAAATTATAGAAAATTCTAGAGTTTTAAGAAATCAGTGACATGGTCGGGGTCCGTGACATTTTGCCAGCCTTCCCACCCTATAGTTACGCCACTGATACAGTTGTCTATTGAAGAAATTTGATAGTTTATGGTAGCCTGATCTGCCGTTGTCTTTATTATGCATATCCCTAAAAGCAATCCTAACGGCGGGCATCCGTCTAAATATCTACTACTAGCTGTGCCCGCGACTTCGTCCGCGTGGATTTCCCGTTTTTGCAAGTTTTCATTGATGCTCAACTCCTATTAGTCTTGGAGTGATGTTATGGAGGTTTATAGGCCTATATCAGGGTTTCCCAAATTGTGCGTCGCGGCGCCCTGGGGTGTCGCGGTTCTATCCCGGGGGCGGGCGTAGTGAGACGATCCACATAGAATGGCTGTCTAACTAGCTATGCGAGCTAGTAGAACGAAAATAAATGTAGAGAAAGAAATAAAAGTCGCGATTTCAAAACTTGAGCCCGGTTTTGAGAAGCTATGTTCTTAAAATAAGAAAATACTCTGAAAAGAATCGACTGTCCAGGGTCCGCAAACCGGGCGGCTGGGTCTACCACTACCACAGATATATCAATCTAAAACCACTACCTACGGTACCGGGACATTGCTTTCGCCGTCGAAATTTGTCGGTGCTACTTTATGTTTTTATGGTAACATTTTTTCAGTCTACTTTCTAATTTTAAAATATTTGCGCATTCGTTAACGCCTAAATAATTCCAAAAAAGCTATGTTTTAGTTTTTGTAGGTACTTAACTTGGCTGTTACTATAACGGGGGGAGGGCTCGTAAAAATTAGAAGATTCCTAAGGGCGTCACTATAAAAATAAGTTTGGGAAGCCCTGGCCTAGTCTTTCTCCATAAATAGACAAAGAATTTTTCAATTTTAATCAGTAGTTCCCCTTTTTAGGGTTCTGTACCCAAAGGGTAAAACGGGATCCTATTACTAAGACTCCGCTGTTCGTCCGTCCGTCTGTACATCTGTAACCAGGCTGTATAATCATGAACCAAGATAGTTGACAGTTGAAATTTTCTCAGATGACGTATTTCTGGTGCCGCAACAAATACTAATAAATTGAATAAATAATTATTGAAGGGCCTCCCATATAATAAACGTGATTTTTTTGCTCGATTTTGATAACGGCAACAGATAGACGCTTGAAATATTCACAGAATATTTAGTAATATTAATTACTTTAAAAATAAATAATTAAATTAAACTAAACTTAATATTTAAGGGGGCTCAACAACAAACGTGATTTATTTCTCGGTCTTAATAATGATAACAGGTAGAAACTTGAAATATTAACAAAATATTTAATTTACAATTCAAATAATTTTCGGTCAGTTTTGATAAAATCTATGGCACGGAACCTTTCGTTCGCGCGTCCGACTCCTTCTAGGCGGTTTTTTTTTTACTATTTTGCAGGATGTCTCTGATGACCTTCTTTGAGTCACCAGGGCTTTTAGTAAAGGAGAGGACCTCGGTGGGTCTTCAAGCTTTAAGGTCAAATCACTCCAGAGAGGATTCCTGACCGGTGAGCATCTCCCTCGGAGGAGTCTCTGAACACAAGTCTCTAAGGCGTCCGAATCTGACGGGATCAGTAGTTCCTAAGATAAGCGCGTTCAACCAAACAAAAAAACAACGTGCGTAGTACTTGATCATTATTTAGCTGCGGAGTTATGTTAAAACTATGATATCTCTGAAGATATTCATTGAAATCTATTGACGTCAAAAACAATTTTGTACAAAATTAAATACTTCTGACGAATAACGTATTAACTTTGATAAGGAATAATATTATGTTTACAAAAATACCTTCGCATCTAATGAATTATTTTAGAACAAATTTTATTAACAAAAATAGGTTATAGCGAGTCCAACCTTAAGAGACAGATAAATGCTGTCTGGAACTTTTTTTAGAACTTTTAAAGGAGAATAATTCCGTCACACATGATTTTATGTGGCTCAGGCTGTCTGGACAAATCTTCAAAATAGCTTACATTTAAGTAGGTCAATAGGGCATTTTATGTGACGGCTAACCACCCTTACTTCAGAAGAGGTGACGCTAAGGAATCTTAGATAATCGATCGAAACCGTGTCCAGCCAGCTTGAAAAACCACTTTTCGCTGGTCTCTCAATCTCGGTAACGGAAGTGGTTTTGAAGACTTTTTGCATATCAACGGGCGTCACATAAATTTGTGACGGGCATCGAGCTAAAAGTTTTGTGATACGTACAGCGGTTTATTAGAAAAATGCAAAAATCTGTGTCCAGCCAGCTTGAATTTACGTATAAAACTTCTGGCTGGCACTTCTGAATCTCGATAACGGGAGCGTTTTCGAATATGGTTCCTTTTACTAACAAAATGTGACGCAAGTTGTGACGGTAATAACGTTTGATTTATGGCGCCACGTGTAATGGTTTACGAGAAATCAATTAAAAACTGGTGTCCAGCCAGCTTGAAGTTCAAGCTGGCTGGACACATGTATCTCCACTGCCTGATGGTCTACGGCCTTCGAAATATGTTCAAGTTTTTGTGACGGGGACGATAATGATAATCTGAAGTTGTGACGGAGAAAGTTTACGTAGTTTCAAAGATATTAATCATATAATTTTTTCCATACAAACATCTATTAATAATGTTAGGTGACCATAATTTTACACAAATAAAGGATTTCTTTTTAATCGACTTATCGGCCGGTTGTGGCCACACCTGCATTGTATTTGATTTTTTCCGTGAGAATAGGTTTTCCCGCAGTAAAAAAAAATTAAATAAAAAAAAACCGCCTTCAAAACTAAAAACGGGAGAAATAAAAGTTTTGTTTATAAAAATCTAAATGTTTTTAGAGGTCGGTCCCGAATACAAGTGACAACGTTTATTACAAATATTAAGGTTGGCACCGACCTCAAAAAAAATTAGATTTTTATAAACAAAATTTTTAGTTTTCCCGTTTTTAGTTTTGAAGGCGGTTTTTTTCTGCTTTTTAGTGTTTTAAGTATAGAAATTTTCAGGAAACTACTTCAAGATCTTTTAGACACACAAGTGATAAAATTATGATATCATCAATGTCAATTAAATAGGCATTATTAGGGATAACTCAAAAACTATTTGTCAGATGTCGATAAAATTTAAATGGGACCCCATGACAAGCACTAGCTTCCAAAGGTCAAAAGAATCTTCAAAATCGGTCCACTCAGTAACGAGTTATGAGGTAAGAAACACTAAAAAAAAACATACAGTCGAATTAATAACCTCCTCCTTTTTTGAATTCGGTTAAAAAAGCGTAAATAAGTGTTAATTCAAAATAATAATTGACTACCAGCGCTGCCTAAAAAGAGCCCCCACTTATTATTTTGTGTTACTTTTTGCCCATCATTAGTTTTTACGAGTTGAATAGTCAGATTGTCAGAATAGTTTTCTTTCCTAATTAAGTCCACCATTTGTATATCTACTGGTAAGAATTTCGAAATAAGTCTCCTTTTTTGGAGGTAGAGGAGGGTGGGGGGAAGGAAGGGAGGGGGGTGGGAGTCGCCCCTCGTAATTTTCGAATGCCGGAAATGCTTACTTTTTTTTATAAAAAATTAACCTCAAAATATATGAAAAAACCCTAACCTACCTATCACCCAGCCATGTAGGTGCATAAAACACTAGACACGAAAACTCGAAAGTAACCAACGGAATGACGCAATTTAACGCTGTCAGAAATGTCAAAACTATTATCAAAATAGTGGATTGGCGTTTCGTTTCACGCGTTTTAGTACTTCAAAAGTTTTAAAATCTTATCATAACCTAAAAAAGTATAGAAATTACGTTTTGTTTCACGCAATCACAATACAATAAATACGAATTTTAAAAATTAATTAAAAATATTTAAAGGCAACTCCGGTAGCCGAAATTGTTTTAGGGTGATCTTACGGAGCTTCCTTGAGCCCCCTACACATTCAGTTTCCTCAGATTCAGGCGACTCGTTTCGAAGTCCGACCCTATCTACTTACTCTCCGATTAGGGGCCAGGCTTCCAAGTGAAAGCTTTCGAAATGCAACTGGGGTATTCGCTAGGATGAAGATTTGTACCCACATCTACTATTTTTTGTGCAATAAAGAATAAATAAGGTATGTACCTACCTACCTAATTAAAATAAATGCTTTACCGTCCTTAATTTGTTTTCTTTTTTCCCACCTCAATGAGAAAATATTAACTATCATTTTTTTGAGAAAACTCAGAGTAAGTACCTAGTCGTAGGGCGCGCCATAATCGGTATAGCATGCGGGTGATGAAAGAGTCTGATTCAGAGGAAGAGAACATAATTATGATTCGAACAGTTGTCCTAGTAGTATCAACTTTAAGCAACAGATGGCGACACCAACATCAACTACCTACCTATTGAACCCAAGTCGGTCTGCGGCAGCGTATGAGCACGTTCAGAAATTGTTCAGTATCTTTTCGTGACCAATATATTTCCTAAAAAATATTTTTACAGTAAAATATAACTAAATATACTTAAAATATTTTTGACTCTCTTTGCCGGAAAGTATTTACTTTTCATAGAATTTTTAGAAGAAAAAAGAAACCATTGTATCCTGTGTTGCTATAGCATTATTTATGCAATAGCATTAATTATTTATGCTTACCATGAAAAACACCAATACTTACCCACTAAAAAGAGTAGTTATCTGCACGTAATTAATCAATAACGCAAAAAATTACCCCCTTTCAACACCTCTACGCTTTTGTCTTCTATCGATTAAAATATGTAGGTACTGTAAATGTAGGTTAGTAGGTAGGTATTAATATCACCAATACACGTATTTTCGTTCATTAAAGCCTTAAAATAATATACTTGTTTCTACATAAAACCTACAATATTGGTAACCCTACTGCAGTGTTTGTATGAAAATAATTTAATGATCAATATCTTTGAAACTACGTAAACTTTCTCCGTCACAACTTCAGATTATCATTATCGTCCCCGTCACAAAAACTTGAACATATTTCGAAGGCCGTAGACCATCAGGCAGTGGAGATACATGTGTCCAGCCAGCTTGAACTTCAAGCTGGCTGGACACCAGTTTTTAATTGATTTCTCGTAAACCATTACACGTGGCGCCATAAATCAAACGTTATTACCGTCACAACTTGCGTCACATTTTGTTAGTAAAAGGAACCATATTCGAAAACGCTCCCGTTATCGAGATTCAGAAGTGCCAGCCAGAAGTTTTATACGTAAATTCAAGCTGGCTGGACACAGATTTTTGCATTTTTCTAATAAACCGCTGTACGTATCACAAAACTTTTAGCTCGATGCCCGTCACAAATTTATGTGACGCCCGTTGATATGCAAAAAGTCTTCAAAACCACTTCCGTTACCGAGATTGAGAGACCAGCGAAAAGTGGTTTTTCAAGCTGGCTGGACACGGTTTCGATCGATTATCTAAGATTCTGTAGCGTCACCTCTTCTGAAGTAAGGGTGGTTAGCCGTCACATAAAATGCCCTATTGACCTACTTAAATGTAAGCTATTTTGAAGATTTGTCCAGACAGCCTGAGCCACATATGATTTTTGCGTAACTTTAACCGTTTACGCAGCGCATGCAACGAAAGCTCTGAAAATCAAAAATTTATTATTTTCCGTTTATATCAAACTATGATATCTCTTAAGATATTCATTAAATCAAATGAACTCATGAACAATTGTGTTCTTAAACACTTGTGATAAATAATGTATTTATTTTGATAAGGAATAATATCATGCATACAAAAACACCATCGCAGATAATGCATTATTTCAGAACAAATTTGATTACCAAAAAGAAAGGTTATAGTGAGTCAACCATGAAAGATAGACATATGCTGTCGCGGATTTTTTTTTTAGAAATTTTAATGGTGAACAATTCCGTCATACATAATTTTTCCGTAACTTTAACCGTTTACACAGCGCACGTAGTGAAAGCTTTGAAAAGAAATATTTTTCTCCCGTTTTTGCAACATTCTTTATTGATGCTCAGCTCCTATTGGACCTACCGTGATGTTATATAGCCTTCCTCGATAAATGGACTATCCAACGCAAAAATAATTTTTCGATTTGAATCAGCAGTTGCTGAGATCTTAGTGTTCAAACAAACAAACAAACTCTTCAGCTTTATTATTAGTATAGTATAGATTAGTTAGAACGTAGTGTCTGCTCTTATCCTAGGTAGTAATAAATAGTATATTCATTTAAGCATGCTGTGCTTACATCTAGAAGGGATAATCAATCACTGTAAGATGTGTTTTCATTTTTTAAGTATAAGCTAGTTGATTTGATTGTACCCAGTTTTGTAAGCCAAATAAAAAGAAAACGAAAAAAATCTATTCATTTCTTATCATTGTTTTCTAAATAATGTTCCTACTTTCAAAACTTCCAAAGGTTAATCCCATCAGACTATCAAAACTTATCACCATCATCTCTCGACCTTGCGCTTTATATTTATATATAGAGTAAAGTTAGACAGCAAAACTTTAATGTTGTCAGCACTATAAAACGTTTCCTCGTTGTTTCAGAGCGAGTAACAGGGGTATCGAGATGCGATATGCGTGCTCTGTGTTCGGTTCGCGGGCCGCTGGGCGGAGAGACGCGGGCGCTCGGTGCGGGCGCGCGCCTCCTTTCCCTGCGCATGCCCGGTCAGCCTCAGCCGTTCCACTTCGTAGTCGAAGCCAAAGCGAGAGTCAAGGAGTTAAAGACTTTGGCCAATGCACACGCTCAGCTACAAGGCATGACCGATATAGATCTCTTCGGGCTGGCAGTTTTACAAAGTAAGCAGTAACCTACGTCTTAGGACTATATCTTAATATGCGAATATAACATAACAATATTATGCATCGTATTCATGTGGTGCATATATAGAATATGGATATCAGAACACTAGATGACCTCTTCGTCATAGCTACCCAACAATTAGGATTTATATTACAGCGTTAATAGCATCTTGGCATTTAGCGTCCACTAGAAAGTGAAATGTTATTGAAAAAAAATACTGTACACTGAAAGCCGAACTATGTAAAGAGAGGCCATAGCTACCTATAACTCTGCCGGTGAACTCTACTGCCACTCCTGTGCTGTAGCGTATGTAATATCAAATTCCATTTAGGGAGCTATATTTGGGACTAATTATCATATAATAATATATTGCTAAGGTACTATATAAGATAAAAACTCTTAGTATTCCATGGATTCACAGTGGGAGTGCCGGGTCCATCGTACTGCAGAAATTGCAGCCAGAAGCCGGTGCTTAATAATATTATTATTTACGTGTTGGTGAACTCAAGCCTAAGTGCACGTTAAAGGAGCCCCTTTCTCACCTCCACTATCCTGGTTTAGCCATATTTTGATAAGATTTCGCGAGAAGAGATAAAACTAATATCCTAAGATCTAGTGTAACATAAGCTATACACATACAACATAGCGTATATAAAATAACAAGTAATATAAATTTCAAAGAATTTCTTATACTACTATGTAGAATAAAATAAATCTGTCTTCTGTACAATTTTAGTCGTGTTCTAATTAGAATTTTATATTTTCAGACGGAGAGTACTTATTCGTTGATCTAGAGAGCAAACTGTCTAAATATGCACCAAAGAGCTGGAGATCGTCACATACTCATGTGAGTTATTAAATAAAAATATACCTACGTACTTCCAAACTCATAAATATCTTCTTAAGTACAACGGTAATATAATTATTCCCTTGTTTTCAGGGTCTAGATGCAAACGGAAGACCACTCCTTGAATTGCATCTTGTAATTCAGTTTCATGTGGAAAGTCCATTATTATTACACGATGACATTGGAAGACATCTATATTTCCTGCAATTGAAGAACAATGTACAATCCCGAGATGCATTACCTGCTGAAGTCCTTCTTTTATTGACGGGTTTGGCATTACAAGCGGAATACGGAGATGCAAACAACTATGAAGATCGAGATTATTTTAAAGTGGAAGATTATGCTCCTTCGTCACTCACCGGAGACTGGGTGGCAGCTGCTATGCGAGCTTGTCATAGAGAACATCATGGGCTTTCAAAAACGGACGCTGAAACGAGATTCATACGTGAAGTATGCCTTTTGCCTGATACAATAAACTCTCATCGATACCGATTAAAACAATCAAAATCGGAACCAGACCCTGGCACTGTATGGTTACTTATCACAGCGAAAGGTATTAAAATATTACCCGATAATGGTTCACTTTCAAATTTTATATGGAGCGCAATCGGAAAACTAAGTTTTGATAGAAAAAAATTCGAAATAAGGACGGAAGATGGAAAGATAACTTTATACTCTACCAGTGAAGACAAATGTAAATACTTATTTGCTTTGTGTAAGGAAACTCATCAATTTTCAATGAAGATTTCACCAAAGTTAAATGACATAATAAGAAAAGAGGAAGAAGAACGTAAGACTTGTTATGGATATTCCAAATCATTTAATTTCCAATACAACCAAAATAAAAGTGAACAGAGGATATCTGTAATTTCGTCTACTAGCTCGAATACAACATCCGGCATTGTAAGTGATAGAGTGCAATCAGAAGACGAATTGGAAATTATGATAGACTCCCCACCTGCACCGTCGACTGAAAGTTTAGCCTTTGCTCATTTACTGGATTATTCAAATTCTTATTTTATCAGACATATATCTCAAGATAATCAACCTTTAACTAAAACATCATCGCTACAGATGCAAAAGTCAAAAAATCGAATAAGAAAAACAAAAGAGGAACTGGAAAATGCTAACAATAAAAATGATGCCAGTGCAAGTACAGTAGATATAAATCAAAGTACTTCCAGTCAAACAGAAGAAACAAACTCTTTGCCTGATCAAAGTATTACAGAGAATGACAGCCCAGTATCCAATAAATTAAAATGCACAGGATCACAATGTTCTTCATCTTGTAGTACAGTTATAATGGCCCGAGCTGGTTTTAGTGCTTTAAGTAGAGTATCTAATGCGAGTAGTCTGGAACTCGGTTTTAGTCATACAGCACAAAATTCAATGATAAGTGATAACAGTACTGTTGGTATTGATATTGAGTATACGCAAGATACAGCTTCGGCCCTGTATGATGGTTTAGGACAACCCGTAACAGTTGCAGCATCAAGTGAAACTAGTGGGGTGTATACAATGGGAAGTTCAGAACTTACAACACGATCTAAAATTGATACACTGTCGGAAAGCGGCACTACGAATTACAGTGTTTCACACTATGATAGTTATAAACTACCTAAAGACAATGATTTAGCAGACTTTGATAGCGTATCATCTATTTTAAAGAACAAATCGGATAGATCTAGTCACACAACTACGCTGAGATTACAATCATCTTTGGCAAATGGTGATTGTGTAGATGGGACTACAATTTTTTCTAATCAGGAGATTGCTGACGATAGTGATTTATTTAGAGAACGAACTAATTCGAATGTTAGCGCAACTTCATTTCATGGAGATGGTAGTGATCCAACTGACAATAAACACAACCTTCTAACTGCTAGCGAATTAAGTGATTTAATAGTAGGAAGAGGAGTATATCCAAAAAGCCAATCAGTAAGTGACACATTGGATTCAGTTTCGGACTACGTAAGACTGCCTTTGTCTTTCACTGGAGATAGTTATATACAAGGACATGAAGATACAGCTCCCTCTGATGACAACTATCCGAACAATTTGTTTTTTGACAGACCACCCACACCACCTACAAGGACAGACAGCAGAAAACATCTAAATTTATCTCTCCCAAATATTCTAGATATTGAAAATAGTACGACCATTAGAACACCTTTTCCGAGTAAACCTCCACCGCCGTATGAATATAATCATCAGACATTATCAACCAATAGCAATATTCCAACGAAAGCACCGCCAGCATATCCTGGCACATCATCATCAACAATGTCTTTATCGAAACAAAGTGATAAAGAAGAAGTGGCAGCTAGAGTAGTAACTTCTAAACCGATGATCACTATCCTGAAAGCCGAAGCTGGAGAAGTAAGCACGTCGAGTGAGAGAACCTTTGCTAGTCCTATGGTTATAGAACATAGGTTCCAGAAATCTAAACGGCATCAAACGTCTAGTCGCAGAGCAGAAAGATCAAAGTTAGCACAAGGAATTAATAATCTTTCTTCATCTAGAGAAATGCCCCCACACAATGTGGATTCAAATGTACTCGTGGCGATGATGAAACTACCACCTCCTCCGCCACCGCCACGCAGAACAAGACTACCGCCACCACCACCCATTGCACGGTTACCTCCTCCACCTCCGCCTCACAATCCAATGTTTCATCAGCAGTTGTACAGCGATGTTGACTATGTATATTATCCATTACAAGATCCGGCTATTTCCCAACAAAATTACCTGGATCACAAATTGACCGAATCACGTATCTCAAATATGCACAAAAGTAGTCTCCAATACAGAAGTACACCATATCTATCTACCTCTATGTCAGCCTCGTCGATGTATGGATCTGTTCAAAACCTTTCCGATTCCTATGTGCAATTACCTGGTGCACGAACAAGTTGGTACTCGTTGACGAGTAGGACATCGCTAAGCAATCATTCCATAAATATTGAAAGACCGCCTATTCCCACTCGTCACATTGATTTATCATCTTTCTCGAGGGCAAAATCAGATGAAAATATTCTAAATGTCAAAGAGCCTCCTCCCATAAAAATGCGACGAATGCCACCACCTCCGCCACCACCCTACGAACATAAGAAGAAACTTCCGACACATTTAATAGAAGTCCCACACAGTAAAAATCTTAATGACCCTAATTCAAGCAAACCGAAAGACGCAAATTGTGACTTAGACATTAAAACTCTTCGAGAAAAGAGTAAAAATTTAGATTTACCATTAATAGCAGCTTTATGTAATGACCGATCACTATTAAAACAGACTAAAGCTTTTGGTGCTCCAAAGTTAAATAAACAAACAGGTAGTGACTGTAATAGTGAACATAAGTGTGCCAAGATTGTGCCAAACTCCACCGATAACTTAGAAAATAAAAAACTGGAATGCAACGTGAAGAAATTAAGTACAGGGACCCAAAAGAAGATAATGGTTAGAAATCCTACAGATAAACTTCCAGCTTTGCCAAATTCTGAAAATCATACTCCTAGAGCTATGTCTAATACATACGTTATGCATCCAAGCATTATAAAAGTTAAGAAAACACAACCAAGCTCATGACATTTGGTGTTTTCCTCTCTACGTTTCAGCAATCATACCAATACGCAGTATAATCAATAATGACTACTGTTTACTTTAGATCTGTCTGTAAGGCTCGGACCTTTTATTAATTTGCATAATTACTTATTTGATTATTTGCGAATCGATTGTTTATTTATTTGCCAAAACATAATTTTAAATCACGCTGAGGCGTAGAAGGGGATCCTTTATTTCACTTTTTGTGAATGCTTCCAGTGCTATGAGTTTTTCATCCACCGATACCACGCCATAAAAAAAGACTGAATATTCCAGCAATATTGCAGGATGAGTTTATATTTTTTTCTTTAGCAAATAAATAATAAAAAAGTATTGTATCACATCACAATGTCGAATGTCGAGATATAAACTCATCGTGGAATTTTATTAGAATTAAATGTTGTCGCTTTATATGAAATTTGTACTTTCGTTTATCATATTTATTGTATTTTATTAGTAATTATTTTTGTCAGCTTAACTTTTCAATTTAAAAAAAAAATATGAAATGTTTAAGGTCATTTGTAAGGTAATTTATTATGCTATTAGTATTGTTTTTTTTTTATTAAAGTTAACTATTTCATTATTTTTCTATTCCATATCAAATGTCATCACTCTGGAAGGATATTTATTTTATATTTAGTTTTATTACTTGGTCTTGAGTTATCTATTTTAGTAAACAATAAAAACGGGTATTAATGATTCGTCAGATTTTTCAATAAAAATGTAGTGTACTTATTCAAATACTGACAGACATACCATACAACTAATAGAAAGATATAAATAATTATAATCTCTAATTATACTAAACCACACGCGCTATGAAGAGAAGGCACTTAAAAATTTGCATGATTATGAAGATTTGTAAACATAATCTAGCAAAATTACTAAATTTGACGAAACAATTGCCAGATTCATAATATATTCTTATTTAATAAAAAATGCTACTTAAAATTCCTCGTCATCGCGTCATAAGTGCCATCAGAACTAAAAAAAAACTTTACTATCAGAAATCAATGAAATATAGTCATATAGGTATTTTTATGGGCTGTTGCTACCATAGGTCCCGTTGTATCGTCTTCTATAATAAATTTGTATGAAATATGTCACGACTCACGAACTATGATTGTGCTGTAGCCCTAAAAGACAAATACTATTATGATTGTTCTGTTCCTAATTATAAATGGAAACTCAGATTTTCATGTTGTTTAATAATTACTATTATACGAAAACCATCCAACCACTAAATTAAGGTTTTAAAGGAATCTTTATTAGAAAAATCATCACTAAATAGCTAGGTATTTGTAAATAAATTGTTTGTATTAATATATATACAAAAGTACTATATCTTAAATGGAAATTCACTATCAAATAGTGATAATAATTAGAAATTAATAATACTCGCCAATAAATACTACCTGATATACATACTAATGTATAATATACATTACTTTAAGTAAGGAAATACATTCAAGACCAACTTGTTGTTTTTGACTAAGTAGTTATTTCATTTATAAGGTTTGTAATAAAATCAACACTTAATTTGGGCTGCAAAATCAGACATTATTTAATAATTACCTGCTCCCAAATTAAATTAAATCAGCTATGCAAACCCAGGTATTCATGTAAGGTGAATGCATTTCGTTATTTAAATATTGTACTTATACAACATTTAATAATAATTAATAAGATAAGGCTGGAGTCATTGGTAATGGTAATAAATAAACACATTAAATATCAACAACTATTTATTTAATTATGAAGATTAATGTATATAATAATTTCTCATAATGTTAAGAAATAATTTCATTCCAATGTTGTACAAATGTATATTTTTGTTGTAAATAAATATACCTACTTTAAAACATCGTTCTTATTTATTTCTAATCTTATCTTTGGCATGCATTATATATCAGAATCAATGTTATAATAAACAAAAATATAATAAAAAAATACTGAAATATGGCAATATGTTATCTAACACAATATCAATACTGAGAATCAAAAAAAATCGCTAAACCTTACAATAACAATTAAACAGTGAACAGCATTCAGTAACTACCTGTTACATGTTATATACCAAACCGATATAAAAACTTCATCGGACAATTGAATAACCATTAATTTTTTGAAAATGACACAATGAAACCATGTAGTTTTATCAAGGAGCTTATACTAAGAATGGAGTCATTAGTCAAAATAACAAAGTGAGGGCAAAAATTTTGACAATACTTGACATTTCAAATTACACATTTCTCTTTCTAGAAATTGTCGTCATCTCTTTCTAAACACGACTACATAGAAACAAGATTTCCCCAGTATTTCGCCATCTTTCTAAAACAAAAGTAGAAAAGTAGCTAAAAACTTAACATATTGTATTCAATTATCAGTATTTATTATCAATGAAAGAAATAAATATAATATATTTACTTTTAATGTTTAGGTTTGTATTTTATTTTGAAAATCATCATTGTGATTCTTTCTATAACTTATGGGAAATGAAAGGATTTATATAATGGCAGCACTCTCTTCATGTGTCAATGTCCCGAAATCTCAACATGACATAAATTGTCGTAATTGACGTATTCATAAATATCGACTCGCGATTTTGGTACGGCTTTTTACATTTTAATAACTATAAATAGTGCAAAATGGTGCATCGCTGTATAGTTCGTGGTTGCAGAAGTGAGTGGTATCCAGGATGCAGTGTGAAATTCACTTGTAAGTGTCATAATTGCATATAGTATTGTTCAATCTATAAATTTCATTTTTCACCCGTAATTCCAGATTATTAGCGTTATTTTGCAAAACTCCTTAAGAGGGAGAAATTTCTGATACTCGCATTTAATCCTATCTTAGAATTTAATGTATTTTTGTACATAATTTACTTATTCAAATATTTGTAAACAAATGACTAGGGTGACTAGGATTTCCGGAATTATAAGGAAATAATATCCCTTTCTATCCATTCCTTTTATAAATGGCAATCAAAATTGGTAGATTATTTTATTTAATTCTTTGAAATAACTGTTACATAGATAAAATACATAAATAGTTTTACCCATTTTTAGTTCTAAATGTTTATTTACAAATAAAATATGTAATTTGTGTAATGTAAATTATTTTATTTGAGAAAAAGATAATGAGAGTATTGATTGGATTGTACTAGTGTAATAATGTTTATCATTCACATTTGCATGTACTAACATGCAACGCAGATACATTGCACACAGACAGACAGTATTAATAAAATTGTGGCTGCGCTCTTCTGCACTTGTTATCAAATAGCATATTAAAATCTATCAAATGATAGTTTTTAATATGCTATTTGATTACAAGTTAAAAGTGTACATAAATATTTATATACACTTTTTTTTTTTTCCACGCTCACACCATTTATCTAGCCCGAAGTAAGTATCATTAAGAACTTGTGTTACGGATACTAGATAACGGACATTTTTTTTTTAATATACATAATAATTTTACATATTTTTATAAATAAACTTAAATAAATATATAAACAACCATGACTCGCAAACAAACATTCGTGTTCGTCACACAAACATTTGCCGCTACCAGGATTCGAACCCGGACCGCTTGATGTGTAGCCAGCTGTACTGACGACTTTTAACTTGTATACATCAAATTTTCTTTTCTTTTTAGATTTCCGAAGCGACGGACCACTATGTAGCTTCCACTTTCAAGACACCGACACTTTCAAGGCAACTACTTATGTCAAACTTCAAGTCCTTTTTTCAATAAAACCACTACTCAATCACTTTTCAAAGGCAACCCTTGAATTGGTTAGTAAAATTTTTCTTGATAGTGTACAGTTAATACAGAGAGCTAAAATGTTTGGGGAAATAATTTTAAGGGCATCAGGCATCATCAATTATTGAATATACAATGACTCAATTGAATTTTAACATTATGCATAGTCACAAAAATGGCGTATTACGCAAAAATGAGAAACTAGGATTTCCGAAGTAATTAGTCTATTGTCACCAACACTTCATTTATCGATGTTTAGAGTAGGTTAAATAAAGCGTAAGAAATATACATTCGAATTAAGTTAATATAGTATGAATAATTTCTAATCTAGTCCGTTACACTTTTATCTTGATTATGCTATGCCCAAATGGGCAACATGATGTGCTGGTGTTGTTTGTGAACATCTGTTATTTACATTCATGAATGCAATAAATTATTTGATTTGATTTGAATTATATTTACAAGTTTTGTTTGCCTAATCTTCTTTTTATATACCGATATATGTCGAATCGAAACCGACGAGTTGGGTCGATTTTATTGCACGTAAGTGTAGATAACGGTCATTTTTATCAATATAAATTAATAGCTTTAGATATTTTTATAAATAAACTTAAATAAATATGTAATAACCGTGACTCGCAAACAAATATTCGTGTTTATTAACGCAACGAAGTTCAAGTGTAACGTTACACATACATATTTTACCGACCTACATACATATTTTTTTTTTTAATTAAATCAGATTACACTATTTATAAATATTACATAAATTAAGATATAAAGGAAGCTCATCTAATTGAAATATTTCTTTAGAGTTCGCCTCCTAAATTTATCAACAGGTTTTAGCGCTCCATATCAACGTTAATAAGCTACATTTTAGTGACCGTACGACTGTTGCGGGCAATCTCCGATAGATTGCACCTGCGTAGCCGGGCAGTCTCGATCATGTCAGGAATCGCATACAAAGGCTTGGTGATTCGGTCTTGCGCTTGCGTGGTTCGCTAAGTAAATTGAGCACCGACAAGATCTACCTAATACTAATTAACTAATTTGATAATCGTGTGCAATAATAGTTATTTATTTAATGTGTTTAACCCCTAATTGGGGTCCAAGATTAGGCTAAGGTAGCCGCTTTCGCCTCCGCTACTTCACTTCCGCTCAGGGCTGGTGAGCAGCAGTACAAGCCGCCCTAACTCGTCCCACTGAACGACCCTCACCGAGACCATCTCCGGCTACCACCAGGGGAGTACACGCTATTGGGCATTATACCACCATTTAATAAATTGTTCTGCACGGATCTCTCGTGTCTCATTTAACTCCCTATATCTTAGGACCGTGGGAGCACGTGAGACCTTACCCGTGGCACAAGACTGTCCGTGATTAATATAATTCTACAGGCACCCTACTAGAAAGAGACAGGGCCTCTCTAGCAATGTCAAGAAATGTCATGAAATGTCAAGGGTTGTCAAAATTTTTGCCCTCACTTTTTTCATTTGACTAATGACTCCATTCTTAATTCTATCTTCATGAGTTTTATACATAGGTAGTTACCACTATCAATACTCACCCCAATGTCTGTTATTCTGAAAATAGCGAGTGTCCACATCATGATACGATCTGGCCAAATCAATGAATAATAAAATTAATGGCACAACGAAACCTCACTAACATCAGTAAAATGCCGTCTCAACTCAAGTTAAGAATGAGATGCTCCCATTTTTTAATCTCAAATCATGATAATATATAAAAGCTTTGTCAAGTAGCAGTCCTACGTTATAAATATTTAGTGAAATCATAATTTTATCCAGTAATTTCGTCACGCAGTCAGACAGACAATAATAAGTCATTCTTAAATTAATAATCCAGTAACTTTATCCGGAACTACCGTTGTCAAATGCTAGCCGAATATATGGAGAGGGAGGGACTCTATATGATGAACTCCTTCTTCAAGAAACGGCTGCATAGGAAATGGACCTGGGAAAGTCAGGATGGTACAACAAAAAATGAGGTAGACTTCATCATGTCGACTATGACTTGGATATTCAATGATGTCTCTGTGATTAATTCGATCAACACGGGGAGCGATCACAGAATGGTAAGAGGCACATTGAATCTGAAAGTCAAATCCGAAAGATATCGACTGATGAAGTCTACGCTTTACCATCCAGATACAAAACCCCGAGCGCTTTCAACTCGAACTGCAAAATCGCTTCGAATGCCTGGAGGACTGCATAGATGTGGACACTTACAATGACAGGTTCGTGGAAGCTGTTCTTACGGTGGGTTCAAAACTCTTCAAACCCAGCCGTACAAAAAAACAAAATCACAGAGCCCACATTAAAGCTGATGGAAGAAAGACGAGGGATGGTTCTGCAGTCTTCTGAAGATGCTCGTCGGCGTCGGCAGCTCAACAAACATATCTCCAAGTGCTTAACTCGCAACAAACGCCAATTTAATACAGAACGTATTAAAGAGGTCATCGAGCGGAACAAAGGCTACAAAGTGTTCGCTAGAGATTAGTCGCTTGGAGAGAGCTTGCTGAAGAAGCTGAAGATAAAGGACGGCAGAATCGTTACATCACGACCTGAGTTTTTGGCCGAGATTGAAAACTTCTACGAACAGCTTAACGCGACATCACACACACCTGTCATTCAGGCTACCGATCCAAGAGCCAAATTAACCCGACACTATACCGAAGATATCCCGGATGTCAGCCTATACGAGATTAGTGTAGCTCTTAAACAGCTCATGACCAACAAGGCGCCGGGTGATGACGGAGTTATAGCGGAGCTTCTGAAAGCAGGTGGGCGACCGGTCCTGAAAGCTCTTCAGAGGCTATTCAACTCCGTTATACCCGAGGGCACAACGCCAGAGGCATGGCATGGCAGGGTGGTGAGACTTTTCTTCAAAAAGGGCGATAAGGCCCAATTGACGAACTATAGACCCATCACGCTCATGAGTCATGTTTATAAGCTGTTTTCGAGAGTTATAACGAATCGTCTCGCGCGCAAGTTTGACGACTTCCAGCCTCCCGGACAAGCCAGATTCCGAAAAAGCTTCAGTACCATAGATCACATACATACGCTGCGGCAGGTTATACAGAAGACCGAAGAGTATAATCTGCCATTATGCTTAGCGCTCGTGGACTATGAGAAAGCCTTTGATTCTGTCGAGACCTGGACCGTGCTCCAGTCACTCCAGAGGTGTCACATACACTACCGATACATCCATGTGTTGTGGTTTACTGTACGAAAACACAACTATGTCAGTTCGCCTTCAGAACCAGAACTCATAACCCAAACTTTTGGCTTTTGTCCAGACCGGCGAAATAGATCGGGCCCTAAGTACATGACTCATCTTCGCTTTGCAGATGATATCGTAGTAATGGCCGAGACCTTGGAATACCTGGGCACAATGCTCGACGATCTCTGTTGAGTCTCCCAACAAGTGGGTTTTAAAATGAACATGGATAAGACGAAAATCATGTCGAATTTCCATGTTGCACCCACTCCTGTAAAGGTTGGAAGCTCTACTATGTTTACCTGAACTCTATTATGTTTACCTGGGACAAACAGTCTAACTGGGTAAGTCCAACTTCCAGAAAGAGGTCAATCCAACTCGGCTGGGCAGCGTTCGGGAAGCTGCGCGGCATATTCTCGGCCCATCTACCGCAGTGTATCAAGACCATAGTCTTTAATTCATGTGTGTTGCCAGTGATGACCTATAGAACCGAAACGTGGCCGCTTACAATGGGCCTCATAAGAAGGCTCAAGGTCACCCAAATGGCAATGAGGAGGGCAATGCTCTCAGTTTCTCTGCGTGATCACATCAGAAATGATGAGATCCGCAGGAGAACCAAGGTCACCGATATATCCCAAAGAATTGCTTAAGTGGCAGCGGCCAGGGCACAATGCGAGGAGGTCTGACAGCCGTTGGGGGGAAAGGTCCTAGAGTGGCGACCCCGTACCGGGAAACGCAGCGTTGGTAGGCCCCCCACAAGGTGGACTGATGATCTGGTAAAGATCGCGGGAAGCCGCTGGATGCGTGCAGCGCAGGACCGACCGGTTTGGAGATCCTCGGGGGAAGCCTATCTCCAATTGTGGGCGTCTCTCGGCTGAAATGATTATGATGATTCTGGATAGTAAAAAAAATTCGGACGTTGAAAAGCAAGCTGCGAATTTTATCGACACCAAATCTACACCTGACGAGATAGCAGCAGCAGAAAGAGCAAGCGAATAATTGCTCTATACGGAGGCAACCCCAATACCCATAACCTTGAAGAGCTTCAATCTAGCCAGGTTACCTCCTACCCGAGGCTCTGCTCGATTTCACTCCTTGCGGACATTCCATCAGGTAAAAATTTGTCCTTGCATTAGTAACACACATTACATATCATTCATCATTTTCTATTTTCATGTAAAATCTTTTGTAGCTCCCAACCACGCCTGTACATGTAGTACATGTAGTACAACCCTCTCTCCTGGAAGTGGATATCCACCCCACAAGGCCTCAATCCAAAAATGATAAACAGAGATGCAGCCCCACAACACCTCTTGTGGATGATTTCTTGCGGCTGCACGAAGGGTTGTGGGAACGCGTGTAGCTGCAGGAAGGCAGAATTAAAATCTCATCAGTCTGCAGGCACTGCAGTGGGGCCTCTTGTGACAATGTACAGGGCTTCGATAGTATAATCACAGTCGAAATTCATTCAGAACAACATAATTGCAAAAATATGCGAAGTTTGAAAAAAATCATTATCTTTGAAAGGCTTCTTCAGCAATCCTTTAGGGTTATAATCGCCAACATTTTAATAAAAAAACGATTTTTCGCGTTTTTTTTTCAATTTCTGACAAAGTTGCGTTCGGCGCTCGAGGTCACAAACTTGGATTATTCATTAGGCCAACATCATAAACAAGTCTGCAAAAAGAACTACCCGATTTTACGCATACTGTAATGATTGTATTAAAGTTACTGTATTTTAGTTAAGTATTTAAGTTTTACTGTATTTAAAGTTATTGTATTAATATATATGGCACTGGTTAGTAACGTAAAACACGTGATTTTAGTAAACTTTTGGACTGAGTATAATAATATATATCCAGCCCAGTATTATATTATCTAGGTACATTATTTTAGACGCCATTTTTTATATATATATATAAACATTTTTAAGTGGACGTTGTAAGTACAATTCATATACTTAATATTAAAAATATTTGAACATAAAATAGAAATATATTCTTTAACTTTAAAGATTTTTCAATAATATAACATAACATTTTTGTAGGTATACCTACTTATGCTACGATAAAATATCAATACAATCGAGATTCAAAAATTAAAGATACATTCAAGATAATTCTTACTTTTCCAATTTTAATATAATAGCAGAGTTTGGGGGAAAAGTCACTTTATCAAAATATACAACTTGGCCAATTAAAGATGTGTTAGTTCCTGCTACAACAGTACCTCCATAAAACATCGTAGACAAATCTGTTGTTATGGGTGTACTTCCTAAATTACCAACAAAAACACACGTATTCCTGCGAGGATACCAGCGTTCAATCACTACTAAATTCTCCTCTGTTTTACGAATTTCCATATTCTTCAATATATTACCATCTTTGTAAATAGCCCTCAAGTATATTGTTGGCGTATTTAATCTTACATTAGTAAAGGATTTTATAACGTCTAGAAAGTGGTATTTAGGAGAAAGGATTGATTTAGAATTCCATGGTAAAATAATATTATTTTCATTATCATTATTGGCAAACATCATTGGTACCAAATTATGAACATCTTTATGTTCATGAAAATCCACTTCCACAGCATTGTCAGCTAAACCTACTAAGCCAATTTCATCCCCATAAAAAATGCTAATTGTGCCTGGCAAAATAAATTCAAGGGCGGTAAGAACTAAAGTATTATTAATGTGCTTAGTAGCTATTCTCTCACTTCCAATATTACCAATATTCCAATGAACCCAAGGATAATGCGGTTTTGACCACAAGGCTCCAGTAACGACCTTATCAATACGGTTTTTTAAACCGCTTATACCATCCTTCATGTCTAAATGTACATCAATCAAATCAATTCTAGAAAGTAACACGTTAAGATTTTCACCCTGGGCCTTTTCATAAGCTTCTTCACTTGCAATAAAAATTCTGTTGGATCCTACTATATGTTTCCAAAACTGCAAACTTCTACCAAAATCAACATCTTCAATAAAGTTTTCTAGATTCTTTAAGTAAAAGCCATCCACTTTTTGTTTGTGAGCCCAAAACGCAAGAGCAAGAGAAGTAGAATCGTATTCACTGACTAATGATTTAGTAGACAGCAAATTGTTAACAGTTGAATTTGAATAAGAAAACGAATTTGCCATTGTCTGTACTGGAATATCAAGAACTAGCGACATATTACGAGCATGTACAGCAGCGACTAAATCTTCAAAATCTTTTAGTACACCAATACTTCTTGCCACTTGTAATAATGATGTAACGTTGTAATATTGCACAGGATAATTATCTGCTTTAAATATATAATTCAGGCGAATAGCAGACGCACCTAAATGCTCAATGTAGTCAAGTTTTTTAATCAAACCTTTCAGATCTCCTATTCCGTCATTGTTAGAATCTTTGAAACTTGCTGGAAATATTTCATAAAATACTTTACCTTGATACCACGGAAGGTCGGGATTGCAATTTTTAGGAATTGTGACAACCATAGTTATTATGGAAGCCAAACACGCTACCAACGCAGAGATAACAACCCATAATAAAACTTTTCTAATAATGCTCCAATTCCAATTTACGAAGTCTGGTAATTTCCGATTGTTAACATTCAAATTTCCATTCAGTTTTCCATCTTCAGCCTGAAAAAAAAAATGTTTTTAATAAATTGATTGGTCCAATGATGTCTTTTTCAACATCATGGCACTTTTCAGCTGTAATGTTGGTTACATATTAATAGAGTAATTTTGTCGAAATAAACTGATGTAGTTCAGGGGGTAAAACAAGTTTACAGTTAATTAAATCTCTGTATAGGGCTGTCCAGTGTCCAAACCACGACTTGTGAAACACATGCGGCGACCAGATTTAGGTTGGCACAGTTTGGCGCGGCTGCCAGCTAGATCCACACAGTAGAGAAGTTATCTATCTATCTACATATATAAAAATTAATACTGACTGAATGAATGACTGACATATCAACGCACAGCCCAAACCACTGGGTCTAGAGATTCCAAATTTGGTACGTAGGTTCCTTATGAGATCCAGGGGACACTAAGAAAGGATTTTGGGAAATTCACCCTCTAAGGGGGTGAAAAGGGAGTGAAAAGTTAGTATGGAAATCTGTCATTTTTAAAGTAAAATCCATAAAAATTGGTACATGGCCTTCCAGTTACAAATTAAGAAAGATGTATTTTAAGATTTTTGGAAATTCAATCCTTAAGGGGGTAAAATAAAGGATGAAAGTTTGTATTGAAATCCGTCATTTTTTAAGTAAAATTCATGAAAATTTGTAGGTAAGTATATGGCGCTTGGGTTAGAAGAAATAATAAGAAAATTTAAATGCTGCCCGAAGTAACTATTCTACGCGGACGAAGTCGCGGGCATTTAGGCTAGTATTATATAAAGCTTTTTAATATATGCTTACATTAAATTTAGTTTATAACAATGTATATCTCTAGTTAAAAATTTATAGCCAGTTTCAATAACTTATCTATCTACACTTTTGCTTACTAGGGATAAGATTTTGACAGATATACTATACAAAACATGTCAAAATTCAGTTGCCATGGAAACTGTTGGTAGTTATTTTAGGTAAGATTTCGAACGTGAAGTGGCGGATTTCCGCCACTTAAAAGGCTAGCCGCAAGCATGAGATGGCGGATTTCCACCACTGAAGAGGTGTCGTATTACGTGGCTTATCTCAAACAATTCATTAGCTTTGTTAATGCGATAAGGTCGGGTATGTGTTTATTAAGAACTTGGTTGTATGATACACATTCATTGCAACAGTGTTTAGAGAAAAAAAACAAACAATCTATGGTTAAAATTTGCGTTCAAAAGTGAAGAGTATTTGAAGTTATCGCGCTTTTTATTTATTATATTTATATTTATTGTTTGTAACAGACTTGTTACATTATGTTATGATGATGAAATTAAACGCTACTTATTATTTAACATTTTCTATCATTTTCTTATATACATAGAATTTGAAATACATATATTACCTTATGTAATATATAACATAACAATAAAAATATTATATTACGGTTGAATAGATTTAAAGAAATAGGTAGAGAAACTATTTAAAAACAAAAATCAAGAAAAAAAAGCCTTAATTCTTAGAAGAACTGGAGTTATTACCTTGGAGGAACCTTGTGAATTTCAACATAAAGCTGAAACCATTGAATTAAAATTACTTCTGCCTTATAAAGGATTAAAAGATAAATTAAAATATTACACTATTTGAATGTTTGAACAATATTCTAACTTACCGGTCCAATAACAAGGTCTCCGTTTTTGCTTAGCGTCTGATAATCCAACATGCTTATATTATTTATAAGTTGTGCACTAACTGGGTCTTGGACCACAGAATTCGAGTCAGCTGATGAACTTGAATCACCTGCTGAAGCATCTGAAATCAATTTCCCATACCCATCATCCGTCCTTATCATCATACATAAATAAAATAACATCTATGACAGTGTGTGCAATGTGTTTGGCAACCAAAACAAAAGTAATTGCATAATGGTTATTATGTTCCCTTGCCAATTATACCAAGTAATAGATCACAATATTAATTATAATTCAGGTTTTATTTCATTGAAATACTTTCTTAAAACACAATTTCTGAGAAATAATTTAAATATTATTATGTAGTATAATATAACAGGGCCATAACTATTAAAATTAGTAGAGTGCTTTTAGTACCTGAATTACAAAAACCTAGGACTATTTGACAATAGAACAGGTCCATCGAGTAGTCAAGACAATTAGGCTCGCATTGGAACGTAAGCAATATTGTTCTGCAGTCTTTTTAGACATTCAACAGGCATTCGATAGACTGGCACGAAGGCCTGCTTTATAAAATTCGAAAGTTATTGTAAATAGCGACACCTCTAAATTTTATGAAATAGGAGCTAGTGTTCCACAAGGGTCCTTACTAGGCCCCGGTCTTTATAATTACCCTATTCACGGCTGATTTTCCTGAAACTTCCGAAATCGTTTCGGCAACTTTTGCGGATGATATAGCGGCTCTATCCAGTGACATATCCTATAGTAGATCCTATAGTGGATCCTATAGTGGCCTCACGTAAACTACACCTAAATGCTACACATGACTTGACATAATTTGGATTAAATATAGATAGTAATTTAAACTGGAAGAGCCACTTACAAAAATAGATTCAAATTATCCTCTTTTATCTACGCTTTAAGAGAACGAAAGAAAACCACTAACCTTAAGTATGCGGTGGCCGCATACTACGCTTGGTTGTCGTATCGTATGGCATTATACTTTGGGGAAATAGCGCAGATATACCGAATATTTTTATAAAACAGAAAAAAAGGCATACGAATCCTAGCAAATATCGACGTAACCTCTAGTTGTAAGCCTTATAAATTATAATTTATAAATTACAAAATTTTAACTGTTACCTCGTTGTAGATTTCAAAGTTATGTAAATTAATCAAAAAATATCTATGATAAGTACCTATGCCAAGAAGATACCCCTCGAGACATCTCAATAAATTAATATTACCTCAATCTAAATTAAATATTAAAAATATAATAATTTTAGCAATAAAAATTTTCAATAAACTACCAATGACTATACTAAATGAATCTAACGAACGAAAATATTCAAAACATTTGAAAACCTTTCTGACAAATAAAACTTATTATGATCTAAATGAGTATTTTAACGACAAATTTTAAAAATTCTATGTGAATCATTCTTCTAAATAATAATAATTCCATAATAATCATTCCAATGATGACTGCCTTCACAAAACTTCAGACTTAAATTTGCATTATATTACAACCTGAAGTTAGTTGTATCTTTTGACTAAAAATATCTGACATTTAAGCTTAGACCTGTGATTATTATTTTTTTATATAAGTATAGATTTTTTCAATGATAATTATTTATTACTTAAAGCATCTAATATTAATTAGAAATGACTATTGATATTATAAATGACATTATGAATAACGTTTTAGATAAATAATTTTCATTATAAGTAATATAATTTGATTTAGTAACCAATTTAATTTCAAAATGATGTATTTTTCTTATAACTGTAGATTATTTTCTTCTGTTTAATATCTTAACATAATTTCAAACATGTACCCTCTTCTATATATTTATTATGTACCAGATACGTTTTTGCTGTGCCCGACAGGGTCCATAACGATGTCTGCTTTACTTTAAGATCTTGATTGCTTGTAACATTATGGATTGCAATAAATACTTGAATACTTGGCTAAGAAAGTGGAAGATACAAGCTAGTGCCTAGAAGGCGGTTCATGTGACGTTTACTTTATAAACCGGGAATTGCCCATCAGTACACCTTGGAAATGAGACACTACCCCAAAATGATAATATGGCAAGATATTTTGGCATATATTATACTTGGACAGAAGACAAACATGGAAAACACACAACCAAAAGAAAAGAGATGAACTAATCATACGATTTCGTTCCCTGGCGTGGTTGCTGGGCAGGCAGTCGAAACTAAGTGTCAGTAATAAGCTGCTTATCCCTACTAATATTATAAATGCGAAAGTAACTCTGTCTGTTAAGCTTTCACGTCCTAAACCACTATACCGATTTTGATGAAATTTAGTACAAATATAGAATAGAGCTCTGAGAAGGACATAGGCTACTTTTTATCGCGAAAAAAAGAGTTTAATGGGTTGAAATAGGGGATGAAAGTTTGTATGTAAGTTCGTCATTTTTGAAGATAGAACCATGAAACTTTGAATTTAGGCACTTAATAAGAGAGAAAGAAATATTTGTCTAACATTTTTGAAATTTTGACCTGTGTGGGGGTGAAATAGGGGATGAAAATTTGTATGGGAGTTCGTCATTGTTAATGATAAAACCGTGAAACTTTTAGACTGAGAGGTGGCAGGATTTTTCATAACGATCATGGAAACGGTTAGATTTACATTTATAGTTTGTAGAGTAGTCCCCTAATGTGAATTATGTCGGTCTGGCTGCTCTCAGTGGTTGCAACTTCGAGTTATTGAGCTTACAAGAGGCTTCATCGTTGCGAAAAAAAAACGATCATTGAAATGGGTAGTTTTAGTACATATTCAAAGTATGGCATCTCCGCAGATGAAAAAAGTTGGTCTGGCGGCTCTCAGTGGTTGCGTTTCAGAGTTATGATGCGCGAAAGTCAGTGAATTGTTGCGAAAAAAAAACGATAACAGAAATGGTCAGTTTTAGTACCTATTCGAAGTATGGTGTCTCCACAGGTGAAAAAAGTTGGTCTGGCTGTTCTCAGTGGTTGCATTTCAGAGAAAAAATAATAAGAGTAATCAGCAAAATATTTTAAATCGAACAAATCCAAATTATATTAATTACTTAAACTTTCATAATTTTATCATCTTTGGGTAAAATCAGAGATTAATCATTTAGTAGAATATTGCTAAGGCCTGAAGAGTTAAATGTTTACTTATCTCCAATATTCTTTTAATATTTTTTTGAGATTTTCCTTTAGTCACATTAAAATCTATACTAAACCACAAAATAAAGTTTCGAATCCAGTTTTTTTTATGAATATTTAGCTTGCAATATAATATAATAAAGTGCATAAAGTATCAAAAATGATACCTTGTTTTATTTTCATTTAAGAATTCATACTAATTGACTGATTCAATAAAACTTGCATACATGAAATTCCTTTACCTTTTAGCTGTCTAAAAAAATGAAAATTACGGCGGTAAATCGAAAAATTTTTCGTGTAGTTTTCAAACAGCTGAAATTGTACTTTTTATCCGGTCATCAAATCTATTGATAAATTTACTTAGAAGATTGAAAATTACGTAGGTATGTGTATATGATTGCTGATAATGCAATAATGTTTATTGATTGGTTCTAACATTTTTATCATGCTCTTGCTGATGTCAAAAATGATACTACCATTCAATTAGGCTTACTGAGATGATTCTTTACGAAATTTTCTATGAATTTGTAAGCTTTTGCTTAAATTTTTCTACTATAATAACTACAAAAATATTATATGGGAACGATGTAGCCCCTATTGTGTCGCCGCCATTTCGTAACATTTCGCGCATGTGTCAGTTACTTCCGGACTTTCCGTCGCGAATTTTCCGGATGTACTGTACTCGGAAGATGATGCGGTATCAGATGACGTATATTTACTTTAGTTAAGAGAAAATTAGAGTACTATCTTACTCGTCAACAATTGCAAGTTGTACGAAGAAAGGTAAAAGAATTTCATGTATGTGAGTTTTATTGAATCAGTCAATTAGTATGAATTCTGAAATGAAAATAAAACAAGGTATCATTTTTGATACTTTATGCACTTTATTATTATATTGCAAGCTAAATATTTATAAAAAATCTGGATTCGAAACTTTATTTTATGGTTTAGTAAAGATTTTAATGTGACTAATGAAAAATCTCAAAAAATATTAAAAGAATATTGGAGATAAGTAAATATTTAACTCTTCAGGCCTTAGCAATATTCTACTAAATGATTAATCTCTGAATTTACCCAAAAATTATAAAAGTATGAAAGTTTAATTAATAAAATTTGGATTTGTTCCATTTAAATGTTTATTTTGCTGATTACTGTTATTTTTTTTTTCTCTGAAATGCAACCACTGAGAACAGCCAGACCAACTTTTTTCACCTGTGGAGACACCATACTTCGAATAGGTACTAAAACTGACCATTTCTGTTATCGTTTTTTTTTCGCAACAATTCACTGACTTTCGCGCATCATAACTCTGAAACGCAACCACTGAGAGCCGCCAGACCAACTTTTTTCATCTGCGGAGATGCCATACTTTGAATATGTACTAAAACTACCCATTTCTATGATCGTTTTTTTTTCGCAACGATGAACCCTCTTGTAAGCTATATAACTCGAAGTTGCAACCACTGAGAGCAGCCAGACCGACGTAATTCTCATTAGGGGACTAATCTACAAACTATAGTTGTAAATCTAACCGTTTCCATGATCGTTATGAAAAATCCCGTGACCTCTTAGACTATTTGAATTTAGGCATTTAATACGAAATATAAATAGAAATAAATAAATATGTGTTCTACCGTTTTTGAAATATTTATTTATGTGCGGATGAAATAGGGGATGAAAGTACGTAAGGAAGTCCAAGCAAAGTCACGCTTTCGCGCTTAACACTTGAACTGATTTTGATGTTTGGCACAAAAATAGACTAACACTTGAGATAGGACATAAGCTACCTTTTGTTATAAAAGAGGGCATAAAGAAGTTGAAATAAGGGATGAAAATTTTTATGCGATTCCTCAATATGGACGATAAAACCATGAAACTTTGTATTTATGGTACTTGATAAGAAGTAAATAAATATCTGTGGTAGAGTTTTTGAATATTTACCCGTGCGGGGATGGAATAAGGTATGAAAGGTTGTAAAGAAGTCCAAACAAACTCACGCTTTCATGCCTAACACCCGAACCCATTATGATGAAATTTGTTACAAAAATAGACTAGACCTTGAGATACAATATAAGTTATTTTTTTTTAAATAAGGCATGAAGGGGTTGAAATAAAGGTTGACATACAGTTCGTAATGGGATACCTCACTATCGAAGATATTACCATGAAACTTTGTATTTAAGCACGTTATAAGGAGAAAAAAATGTTGTAACGTTTTTTTTTAAATTTTGACACCCATGTAGGGATGAAATTGGGAATGAAAGGTCGTACGGAAGTTAGCAAAGGATGTAAAAATGCAGTTTATAAAAAGGTATTAAAATAAGCTATTTACAGTTTAATCTACAGCAGTTTGTATGTGTATTATTTAAAGTAGCAAAATAAATACCCTAAAAATATCAAAATGCTACCCAAAGTAGGTAACTATTCCATGCAGACGAAGTCGTGGGCAAAAGCTAGTCTATTATAAAAGCATCCTGAAACCAGTCTGGACATTAGGTAGGTTTGGGGTACGGCAAGCAATTCAAACCTTGAGATACTGCAGCGATTCCATAACTCAGTACTGCATACCATAAACCCTAGATATAAAAACTATTAAGCATAAAATAAACGCTGTGGCGCATCGCTATAAAGACAGATTATCTCACCCTAAAAATAAACTCTGAACAATGATACCTCAAATACAAAAATATTAAAGAGATATCACATCAACAGCCTTCAGTCCAGAAATTAAATGTTCTTCTTTCTATTGAGGAGAGTCTCTTAATGGAGAGACCATCTCTACAATTTAAGTCTAACAATGAATCCGGGTAAAGGCCTCCTCCTATCTGATCCATTATTCCCTGTCCTAAGCTTTGTCCATCCAGTTTACCTATTCTAGCTTTAAATACAGGTAAATTTAATAAATTTAAGAAAAAAATATATTATATTTTTATAACAATATTAACTTAAAATAAATCATAACTAACATACTAACTAAATTAGACATAAGATATACTTTTATACAAACCAGTGATATGGAAATAAACTGATTTATGATAATTAATATTTGATACCTACTTTTTCACTTGAAATTCGAAAAATGCATAATCTTTATGAAATTATGAGATATGCAGGAGAACCAAGCGTGGCAGTGGACAGGGCACACGATGCAACGTTGGTAGGCCCCCTACAAGGTGGACCGACGATCTGGTAAAGGTCGCGGGAAGTCGCTGGATGCGGGCAGCGCAGTTCGGGTTGGAGATCCTTGGGGGATGCTTATGTCATTGTAGAAGCAGAATAGTACGCCATTTAGAATAGGAGACATAATAGCCTACTCTCATAGGTTTGACCTTTCTTTAACCTGACCATATCATTTCAACGAACACTTCGGCTTATTTATTTATTTTACACCTTATTGCACACACAGAAACATAGTGTTACTTTTTTTTTAAACCAGCAAACGGTTCCACTGCTTGTAAGTGGTCACCGCCGCCCATGGACATTTGCAAAATCAGAGGCATCGCAAATGCGTTCCGGCCTGAATACGCTCTTTTATTGAAGACGTCCAGGTCGTATCGGTTCGGGAACACCGCTGGCGAAAGTTGGTTCCACAGTCTTGTGGTCCGCGGTAAGGAATTGCGCGAAAAACACACGGTCTATCAACACAATGGCAACTTAATGCCTAGTGGCATTCTCTACCAGTTAACCATAGCATAAACCGAGAAATTTAGGCGGCACATAAGAGAAAGAAACAGATAAGTATAATAAACACAATACCTTTAATATAATAACCAAAATAAACAATACCTAAATACCCATAATAAGGCTTAATGATGAAAGTAAGTTTAATACATAACTTCAATTACTAGTAAATATTACGAATGTGAAAGTAACTATGTCTGTCTGTTATCTTTTCAATCCTAAACCGCTGAACAGAGTTCGATTATATTTGGCAGGGATTTAGATTACTACAAACATTGGCTACTTAATACCACGGGATAAAAAAATCCTGCAGTAAAAACTACTACCATGAGGAAGAAACCGCCAAACACCTAGTTTACCCCATTAATGCCCAAATTAAAACTCTTTTTTTTTTGTAAAAATAAAAATGGCATGAAGGGGTTGAAATAAGGGATGAAAGTTTGTATGGAATTCCTCATTATCAAAGATAAAACCACGAAACTTTGTACTTAAGCATGTGATAAGAAGTAAAAAATATTGTAGCGTTTTTGAAATTTTGACACCTATGTGGGGAGGAAATAGGGAATGAAAGGTCATGTGGAAGTTAGCAAAAGTTGGAAAAACAAAAAACTTATTAAAATAAGCTATTTACAGTAATCTACAGCACTTCATATGTGTATTATTTGCAAAATAAGTACTCTAAAAAATAAAAATGCTACCCAAAGTAAGTAACTATTCCACGCAGAAGTTGCGGGTTAAAAGCTAGTTTTGTATAAATTACAGTATTCTAGAGGATTCCTTTAAAAATCTTACCTGAGTTGCGTGAGTTTGCAAGGTTATTTTCATCATTAATGTCCAAAAAGGGATGTTCACTAATTTCTTCTGAAAGTGGGTGTTTGAAATCTAGAGGAGTAGGACTGGGAGTATTTGGAAGGAGCAGACAAGTTGAAGACTTTACACCATGTAAATAATCAAGAGTGTCCGTGGTTCCATTATTATTACTGTTCTCTGGTAGATCATTCATTTTGTTTACACCTGAAAGATAACACATAAATATTATTCAGTTGATCAGCTGCCATAACAAACACGTAGACTGTAGAGTGATTGATTCCACTACACAACGCTATGTGCCATGATCCTCATACTTGGTCCTATTCCTACTCCATGATTTTTTTTGAGTACAGATTTATGGTTATTTTTTAAATATATTTACAGCAAGCAACTAAAGTTGAAACCCTATAAATCTGGGCTCAGCTTTAGAAAGAGGTACCTTATAGATAGGATGGCCATATGTCCGGATTTAGTCCGGACTGTCCGGATTTAACAACCGTATCCGGACTTGTTGTTACGTCCGGATTTTTAATATGTTTTTGTCAGCGTGCTGTGATAGATAACTCACTGACTGAGCGAGCTTGTGAGAACTTTTTCTGTCATGAAACAGGTCAGGAGAAAAAGAAAACAGGTCCAGGGGCCTGTTTAATAAACGCGACAATGACAGGTGACAGGTGACAATTTGACAATTTGTTGTTTAATAAAGATTATTACTGACAAATTTGTCACTGTGGAAAATCTGCAAATATTAGAAAAATGCACTGAAAAAATCGACTTGTCTCAGGCGAGACACAAACCCGCATGTTCCGCAATGCGTTGACCAATTACGCCACCGAGACACTGCTTTTCGCTGTAGAAATTTGTCAGTGCTTGGTGCTTATGTTTTTATGGTAAACATTGTTTCTTCAAATCTTTGAAATTTGCACTTCCAAGACCCGAACGAAATATTTTTGCATATATTTGACACCCAGTTAAGATGAAACTACCTTACATTATGGAATAATTTTATTTTTGTGTTTCAAGAGACACGCAAAAATAAAATTTCGAGACAAGTCGGCATTGCGAGACAAGTCGATTTTTTCAGTGCATTTTACTAGTAATAATATTTACGCGTTTGTAAACGCAAAAATAAAATTATTCCATAATCTACAAATATGTCGACTTGTCGAGACATATTTGTAAATTTCTGTTTAATAAACGATTTCTCTTGACAGGCGACAGGTGACAATTTATCACGAAAAACTTGACAAATTTGTTTTATTAAGCTCAATCAACCGTACAATTTTTGTTTAACTTCAATTACATTTTCACTTGACATTGGCAAAATGCGTACGCTTAATGCGATGCGAGGCCATTAATTAAGAATAGAATAGAATAGAATTGTTTTATTAAACACTAAATTGTCATGATAGGTGGACATATTTGTCGAATTGTCAGAAATTTGCAACAGGCACCCATACCCGATGTCAAGACAATTCGACAGTGACCTAATAATTAGAAAAAAGGGTTTTAAGGGCATTGATGGATAGTAGTAGTAGTGATGATGAATATTTGGTGCAAATTGTACGACAACGTACATTTAAACCAAGAATCAACTTTTATTTCGATGTAATTGATAGCATATTTCTAGAGCGCTTTCAAGTATATAAAACTACCATTGTGTACTCAATAAACAAAGTTGGACAGCACATACAAAAGTAAACTTGTTATATTTTTAAAATTACCCTGATATTCTTCATACGCATACTTTGAAATCGTGATATGACAAATATATCAAAAAAGTGACAAATTTGTCAATTGCCGTGACAATTATTATATCAAAGAATATGACATTTGTTTGTTTAATAAACCTGACAATTATGTCGAAATGCGACAGGTGAAATCTGACAATTGTCACCTTCATTAAACAGGATTTTAGTCTGACAATTATGTCAATATTTTACCTGTCCCATTTCGACATATTTGTCAGTTTTTATTAAACGACAATTGTCGCAGAATCCGACTTATTTGTCAAATAGTGACAAAATTGTCGGATTGTCGCGTTTCTTAAATAGGCCACAGGTAGTAGTCCAGGACTTTTGTGCACTGGTCATACAAAGGGCGTTATAGCCGCCACTTTTTACCTTTCCATAATTTTTCAAAGGGGTGGGGGGGCTAGAAATTTCATATCTTCCTTTTATACGTCCGGACTTCACTTTAAAATATTATGCCAAGCCTACTTAAAGAATAGGTTTAAACTTTTTTTATAGATAGACGCACTGTAGACTAACACATTAATAGCAATTTTATTTATATGAATGTTCAGAAAAATTTCAGGTGATGGAAAAGACATAGTACAAACACACTTCGAAAATATATTCTCAAATAGTTTGAAAGTTGTTGTTTTAAAATTTGTATTAATAATGGTAAAGCAAAGGAGGTTATTCCATTCAGCCACAAAAAAGCAATAATTAGGTAGGTATAAAATTGGTTTAGTTATGTTAGACTTGCGATCTAGACGCGCGAGCCGACCGAGCGTGCCGCGGCAGCGGCCGGCGAAGCGCCAAAAATTACTTTTTTACATTTTATTAAGCACTATTATATGTCATTTGGGTTTTTATGATGCAATTGGGATTTTTTTCTCATTTTTTGACAATTTTGCAGAAGTTGGAAGAGAAGGAGGAGGTACCAACAGTTCTGTTTCTTGATGATTTAATTTAATTTGAATTTTCATATTCATTTTTTTAATCTATGCAATTTACATTAAAAAAATGTGTAGGAGGGTGTTAGTAGCGTGCCCCTTTTTTCTCCACCACCCCAAAAAAGCTATGAAATTTGGTACTTCTTTCGAAAGTGGTTGGGAAAATGTGGAAAAGTCGTGTACTTACTTATTCTATGCTGAATCTAATCCAATGGCAGAATCAGTGGATTAGAAAATTGAACACACGATTTATCATTACATTGGTTAGTGATTGTATGGTACCTGAATTTTTTTATTTCACCTTCTTTGTCTAAGTGTTTCACGTGCAAAATTACGATAATAGGTAATTTGCAAAATCCACGGTTTCACGGCGAGCAAAATCCAAATCACAGACTATGTTCAAAGGCAAATACTTAGGATAGGCCCGTTTTGACAGATGTCAAAATATCGTAAGTGGTGATGTGACCAAAATCATCGATTACTTACTTACACGATTAACATGAGAAATCGAGACACAATTATATGAGCTTTGTAATCGTAATTATTTAATATTGTTAATTAAGAATATAATATAATAATAAGAACACAAAAAACTCGGGAAAATAGCAATAAGGAAATGATTTGTGAATAAAATACATTTACGAATACGCTTCTAAACATTCTGCCGTTTTTCGCGGGTGGTGAGGCAAACACATGAAGCTATAGGTCAAACACGCATAGCACACATTTACTCACTCGTGCACACTGTTGCAAAAAATTGAATCACTATTATGAGCGCACACTCGCACGCTCGGCTAACCCGCGTATCACCATATCGCCTAACGTTGTTATATCGTTGTGCAAAATTTGAAGATGAAAAATTATATTGTTATGTGAAACAGTAGTTTATTTGAATAGAAAATAACTTCCGTGTAATAAGCAACTCCGTTTTAGGATAACTAATGTTTCTGGTCGTAGTTTACAAGAAAACACTCCGCAACCAATAATTTTTACGATGTCCGCTTAGCGACAGATACGAATTCAAAATGGCGGTCGGTCGTCGCGGCGAATTAGTTTTTATTAGCTGATATGAAAGTTTGTTCATGTATGTACTTTGGCAGAGGGGAACGCGTTCGCTTGCCAGTTGCCAGGTCCCGTGTTAGATAGTATAAAATAATATGAATTATTTTGTATCATAGATTGAGAATTCTCAATCTACACTACACAACATACAACTTCAACTTAGCATCAATTGAATAAAATTACTAGCAATCATTTACAAAATATAATGAAAATGTTGCAATTAGAAGACATAATAATGGGTTCATATATAAACGATAAATAGCTATTATTTTTTTGTACTAAATTTAAAAACACTGATAATATGTAGGTACAGTAATTAATACAATAGGCTCTCCCCTCAGACCAAATAAAAAGTGAAGACGGAGTTCTGCTAAAAACTATCTGGAAACGAGGCCAATAAATTAAAACTACGCCTAGACCGTCGCCCGTGTACAGATTTACTTACACGGTTACAAGCACACACATAATAATGAAAGAAGGCCTTGCTTTATTCTACTACATATCTATAAAACCATGCCCGGTCGTCAATTTTCGATTTTCGAGACCCTTTTACAAATACTTCCCCTCACGTGGTCATACGTAACAAAATTTCTACATCCTACGTGTTGACATTCATTAAGTAAAATGATAAAATCATTTTGATAATTTCACATCCTCCGTGGTTTGATCAAATAACTTGGGATTTGATCAATTCCCTGTTTTCATCATATACACTTGCATCAAAAACATAAAATTCGCTATTTTTGATATAATTTAACTATAGTTTAATTTAGAAACCTAGAAATCTCGTTTTTCAATTTCGATATAATATATTCATGTACTGCATCTGCATATATATATATTCGTGTAATTAATGATCAATTTAAGTCATTGCACTATCACTAAGGAAAAAAAGAATAAGAATGTAACTGTTTTTAAGAAGTTTCGGAACATTACAAAATTACATTTAATTTTAAACATTATACGAGAAAAAATAGTTTTATCACCTCTCCAGCACCAAAAGACCTCTTTTGCTTCGTAAAATCTCGAAGAAAAACGCTTTTTGCTGCGAGCTTTGAACAACACTGTAACGTTCAATCATGTATTATTTTAGTAAACTTACTTTTAATTTTCAATGGTTGTTTACAAAAATAACGTTTATCCCATCACTCATCGGAACGTCACTACTACAGCGCGCCGGTTTTCATAGCGAGCACAAGCGCAGCACTAAAATTTAAAAAGTTAACTTTTAAAAACTATAAATGTTTTCCCGCTTTTATTACAACTTTTTCATATATTCTTTCTAATCTGTGTTTTTTATCTCATCTACGAACAACAAGCAGTTTTATTTTATTACCTGAATATTCCCTAACATGGTCCTAGATTACGCCGGATTTTATAGAAAATTGTTATAATCAGCGAAATATCAATAAATATTGAAGATTCAAAAGGAATATAAGGAGTCTGAAAAACATAATTGGCGACTTTGGCAAGGCAGTAGTAGTTGAGAAGATTCTACGGTGTTAAGCATTTTTGTCCTAATTAGTTTTATTATTAACCCAGTACTCCTATAAAACAGGTAATAGATATTAATTTCTATCAACGATTATAAAGGTTAGTAACAAATTGTCAATTTTTCTCACTTCACTTTAAATAATTTCTTGTCACACGGTACTTTTGCTAAAGAACGTAATTTTAATTGTTTGTCAAGTTAATTATATTCTTATTGGTTTGTGTAACTATTTTGTGATTAATTTGATTATTACGTTTCTTTAATTAGTGAAATGTAAAAGTACATTAACAATTTTTGTGTGTAAGTTAATTGTTTTATTTGAGTTTTGATTGTGAGGTACTAATCTGTTGGTAACAAATATTTTAATTTAATTAAATATTAAGTAAATTAATAGAATAATTATTTAACTGTATAAATTTAAATAGTTGCTTGTTTTTCATATTAATAAACTTATGTAAGTAGGTAATTTATTTGTAATACTTGAAATAACATTTTGTTGTATAAAGTTTAAGGTCATTCACCCCCGTTTACCAAGATGGCCGATAAAGAGGAGATGAAGGAATTAATTAGGAAACGAGGCAGCTATAAGGGTCGTTTGACAGTTTTTTCTACTTACCTTAACGGATTAGGTAAAACATTGAGCTCATCTGAGGTATGTGAACTACAGTTACGTATTAATAAAATAGAAATATTGTATACCCAATATGACGAGGTACAATTAAAGTTAGAGTGTGTTTCCGACGACATAGAATTACAGTTGTCTGAAAGGAGCGATTTTGAGTCTATTTTTTATAAATGTCTTTCTGAAGCACAGAATTTGTTATCACTTAACTTGAAAAATAGTTATGATGAAAGTGAAAAAGGCTCTTCAAATGCTGCCGCTCGAAAACTCGTTAAATTGCCTACAATTCAATTGCCTAAATTTAGTGGGTCATATGAAAATTGGCTAGAATTTCACGATACATTTTGTAGTCTTATACATTCTAACTAGAGGTCGCTTGGGTGCGCGGGCTGCGAGCAGCCCGCGAAAAGGTTGTGCGGCCTGTTGGGTTGTTGCGTAGGGGTTTTTCGGTTGATATTGTAGGCACAACGCTTCATTTTTGCATGGTGGGCCTCTAATACCCGCCAGAGTGGTCGTATGCGGTGGAAATGGCAGCGAAATTCATTAAAAATACTTAGTTTTATTTTTAAGAATTGTTTTCAACATTACGTCATAAAGTTAACGTCGTTCACACTCGCTGGCACAATACTTAGCCTCTGCAGCGACACCTCCCTATTCCCACCAACTACCAAAAAGATACCCATATCGATTTTATATCAATAAGTCGCATCCGCAATCTTGGATTTCAAAAAAGATGTTGTATTCGGAGTCAGAACCCCCAAAAACCACCAAAATTATAACCATATTGACATTAAATCAAAAAGTCGCGGCCGCCATCTTAGTTCTCAATATGGATGTTATATTGAGAATCGGGACCCCCGAAAACCATGAAAACGATACCCATATTGATATTTTATTAAAAAGTTGTGTCCGCCATCTTGGATCTCAAAATGAATGTTGTATTCGGAATCTGGACCCCCGAAAATCTCGAAAATGATACCAATATTGATATATTATTAAAAAGTTGTGTCCGCCATCTTGGATCTCAAAATGGATATTGAATTCGGAATCAGGACCCCCGAAAACCACGAAAATGATATCCATATTGATATATTATTAAAAAGTTGTGTCCGCTATCTTGGATCTCAAAATGGATGTTGAATTCAGAATCAGGACCCCCGAAACCCACGAAAATGATAGGTACCCATATTGATATATTGTTAAAAAGTTGTGTCCGCCATATTGGATCTCAAAATGGATGTTGTATTCGGAATCAGGACCCCCGAAAACCACAAAAACGATACCCATATTGATATATTGTTAAAAAATTGTGTCTGCCATCTTGGATCTCAAAATGGATGTTGAATTCGGAATCAGGACCCCCGAAAACCACGAAAATTATACCCATATTGATATATTGTTAAATAGTTGTGTCCGCCATCTTGGATCTCAAAATGGATGTTGTATTCGGAATCAGGACCCCCAAAAACCACGACAACGATACCCATATTGATATATTGTTAAAAAGTTGTGTCCGCCATCTTGGATCTCAAAATGGATGTTAAATTCGGAATCTGGACCCCCGAAAACTTTAAAAACGATACACATACTGATATATTGTGAAAAAGTTGTGTCCGCCATCTTGGATCTCAAAATGAATGTTTTATTCGGAATCTGGACCCCCGAAAACCTCAAAAACGATACCCATATTGATATATTGTGAAAAAGTTGTGTCCGCCATCTTGGATCTCAAAATGGATGTTGTATTCGGAATCAGGAGCCCCGAAAACCACGAAAACGATACCCTTAATGATATATTGTTAAAAAATTGTGTCCGCCATCTTGGATCTCAAAATGGATGTTGTATTCGGAATCAGGACCCCCGAAAACCACGAAAACGATACCCATATTGATATATTGTTAAAAAATTGTGTCCGCCATCTTGGGTCTCAAAATGGATGTTGAATTCGGAATCAGGACCCCCGAAAACCACGGAAATTATACCCATATTGATATTATATGAAAAAAGGCGCGTCCGCCATCTTGGATCTCAATAAGTACTAAAGAAGGTTCACTTCAAAATCAAAAGTAGTTTTCATGTTTTATTTAAATTACCTGGTTTTAGGGTGACGAGTTTTTTGTGGCAACACCAATTTTTAATAGTGTGCGTGTATCTGTGTGTAAGCGTTAGCACACATAACAAATTTTCTGCTTCAGTTATGAAGTGGCATAATGTATATGGAACTAAGCAATAACAATAACCTTTCCCTTAGAAAACACATCAACGAGATGATTCTTTCATTTCATACTAAATAATAACTTTCTCTTAGGAAAGACCAACGGGAAAGACAACAAAAAGATGTTTTCATACTTAATGTACAAAACTTCCTCTATACTACGTATACAAGAAATATTTCATACTAAATGTATGGGGAACTACCGAAGTGGCCGGCCCTCACTGAATCGTCGACAACTCTCAGTGTTGCCATCACATCGACTCGATATGACCATTTTGGGCCATCAGAGGTTCCAGACAACGATTCTCAGGCAAAATTTTTCAAAAAGCAAAAAAATTATTTTTTTTAATACGAACTTTATCACTCAAAAAATACCCCGAAATTGGGGAAAATCTGCCTACCAAAATGTGGCCGCATTATCTGGCTACAGAATGACACAAAATTTACCCAGGTAAAAAATTATTTACCCCTAAAAAAAACCAATCAAATGAAAAGTAAAATTTTCGAAATTTACAAAATGGCCGCCATCACCGCCGCCATCTTGTTTTTGGAAACCTGGGCATCAATGGCGGATAGCCAATCGAATGGCGAGTCCAACGCAGTTTTTACTATCTCCGTAGCTCCCACCGGAGAGCGCTACGAGACCAAACACTGGAAAACCTGAAACCAGGCATAACTTCCAGTGTTGCCACATCTCGGCCTTGAAAATGGTCAAATGTCATTTGGGAGGTCCCGATCAATGGGTAATAGCACTCGGATGAATCGAAATGTCATTATTTCTATTTTCGAAGTTTTTGGGGAAAATCTCGGAAATTACCCGAAAAATGGGGAAAATTTTTAAACGTGGCTATACATCCCATGACCTCCCACAACCGACATATACACATCGACTGCATCAAAAACCATCTAGCACCTTTAATTTCCCAAAAACGAAATGGAATTTTTCAAAAAATCACAAAATGGCCGCCAGCGGCGCCGCCATCTTGATTTTTGGAACCTCCATATTTTTCCCATATTCTAGACTATATTGCGGATAGAATGGCGTTTTTGCCTCTCCTCTCGCACTCACCCAGTTGCCTCAACTAACTTTGGCGCAACACCATATCGAAAAAAATGTTTTTCCCCTGGCTGGCGGTGTTGCCAGCGGACTAAAATAAAATTACCCTCGCCCACCTGCGGACCGGCTTGCGCTCCCAACTGCATACTCGGTTCGAGCGAATCGTGAAAAAAAATTGTGACACATTTTGCCCAATCTGTCAAAAATTAGGGAAAATGTCAAAAAAGTTTTTACACCTGGCAACACCTCTCACCGAGGTCTTTCCCCGGTCTCATACTACGGTTCCGCTCCGACGTCGCCGTGCCCCCGAAAAGTGACTCTGAAAATTGTGCATTTTTTCGCAATCACAAAATGGCCGCTGGCCTCGGCGCCATCTTGGATTTTGCAATTTCGCCGCTCATCCGGGACAGAGGACCGTATCCGGAGAGAGAAGACGAAGGAAAATCGCCAGCGGCGCGTCTCACCTCTGTGTGGTGTCGTTCCGAATTGCCGCCTGCGAGGCCGACTTCGAGTCGAGATAGCGGCGCGGCCATTTTGAATTTCCGACTTTTAAAAAAAAAATCATATTCAAATCTGTCAAATCTACCAAAAACCGAAAAGGAAAAAATTCAGGACTCGAAATGAAAAAGTTGGTCCTTCGACCCGAGCCGCCATCTTGGATTTTACTCGCGCTAAAGTTAAAAAGCTGCGTTGAAAAAAATCTAGTTAAAGTCGGCCATACACTCGAGCGCGATCCAGAGTCTCTAAATATCCGAAAAAATGGCCCAATCAGTGAGTGAGTCATTCAGTAAGTGGTATTGCAGCTTTATATAGACCTTTCCCTTAGAAAAGACAAGAAACGAGATAATTCTTTGATTTCATACTAAATGTATGGGAAAGCTGTGCTCCAAACTGCACAGTCGGTTTGAGTGAAACGCGAAAAAAAAATTTGACACAAATTGCCCCATCTGTCAAAAGGTAGCGAAAATTTCAAGAAAGTTTTTGCACCTGGCAACACCTCTTACGAAGGTCTCTCGCCGGTCTCATACTACGGTTTCGCTCCGACGTGGCCATCTCCCCGAAAAGTGACTCTGCAAATGGTGCATTTTTTCTTAATAACAAAATGGCAGCTGGCCAGGGCCCGCCACTCACCCGAGAGAGAGGACCATATTTGGAGAGAGACGACGAAGGAAAATCGCTAGCGGCGCGTCTCCTTACTCTGTGGTGTCGTTCCGAATTGCCCCCTCGAGTCGAGATGGCGGCGCGGCCATTTTGAATTTCTGACTTTTTCTAAAAAAATCGTTTTCCAAACTGTCAAATCTACCCACAACTGAAAAAGAAAAAAATTAGTACTGAGTGACTTTGGCCTTAAAAATGGTCAAATGTCATCCTAGAAGTCTCGATCAATAGGAAATGGCACCTGGATGAATCGAAATGACATTATTTCTATTTTCGAAGTTTTCGGGTAAAATCTCGGAAATTACCCCTAAAATGGGGAAAACTTGGCTATACATCCCATAACCTCTCACAACGGACCCATACATATCGACTGCATAGAAAACCATCTAGCACCTTAAATTGCCCAAAAATGAACTGGAATTCTTCAAAAATTCATAAAATGGCCGCCAGCGGCGCCGCCATCTTGTATATCGAAAGGTCAATATTTTTCGCATATTCTAGACTATACAGGGTGTAAAAGACACGAACAGTCAAACGAGAACCATGTATTCTGCTCACCATCATAACATTTTTTTCCCTTTAGAGTTAGACTATACCTGGGAAATTAATAGTTACGATTTTATTGAAGGTCAAATTCATTGTATTTTTTTTATGAAAACGTATTCTATACGTTATTTCTTTATTATTGTCCAAAAAAACATTATCATTTTTTTTAGTATTTCATAACAAAAAATGGCTTCAAAACGTTAACGTCCAATGTAGCTCACTCAATGCGCACGGACACTAACGAACGGGGCCGCCGTCTGGCAAAATTATAGCGGTTTTGCAAATTGTGTGCGAGTTGAGCCCTTTACATTGCGCGGTACAATTTGCAATTTTTTTTAACCCAAAAAATAAAAATCATTTCCCAGCAATATTTTTTTGAAATTTGTATTATTTTGTCGTATAGAATACATGGTTTTCGTTTCACTGTTAGAGTGGCGTTTTTACTTACTGTTGTTGCGTGAAAAGTTGTGTCCGCCATCTTGGATCTCAAAATGGATGTTGTATTCGGAATCAGGACCCCCAAAAACCACGAAAACGATACCCATATTGATGTATTGTTAAAAAAATGTGTCCGCCATCTTGGATCTCAAAATGGATGTTGTATTCGGAATCAGGATCCCCGAAAACCACGAAAACGATACCCATATTGATATATTGTTAAAAAGTTGTATCCGCCATCTTGGATCTCAAAATGGATGTTGTATTCGAAATCAGGATCCCCGAAAACCACGAAAACGATACCCATATTGATATATTGTTAAAAAGTTGTGTCCGCCATCTTGGATCTCAAAATGGATGTTGAATTCGGAATAAGGACCCCCGAAAACCACGAAAACGATACCCATATTGATATATTGTTAAAAAGTTGTGTCCGCCATCTTGGATCTCAAAATGGATGTTGAATTCGGAATAAGGACCCCCGAAAACCACGAAAACGATACCCATATTGATATATTGTTAAAAAGTTGTGTCCGCCATCTTGGATCTCAAAATGGATGTTGAATTCGGAATAAGGACCCCCGAAAACCACGAAAACGATACCCATATTGATATATTGTTAAAAAGTTGTGTCCGCCATCTTGGATCTCAAAATGGATGTTGAATTCGGAATAAGGACCCCCGAAAACCACGAAAACGATACCCATATTGATATATTGTTAAAAAAGTTGTGTCCGCCATCTTGGATCTCAAAATGGATGTTGAATTCGGAATAAGGACCCCCGAAAACCACGAAAACGATACCCATATTGATATATTGTTAAAAAGTTGTGTCCGCCATCTTGGATCTCAAAATGGATGTTGAATTCGGAATAAGGACCCCCGAAAACCACGTAAACGATAACCATATTGATATTTTATTAAAAAGGCGCGTCCGCCATCTTGGATCTTAATATATTTTTTTTTCGGAATCGGGACCCCCGAAAACACTATACGTAGATTGAGAATAGAGTATAGATGAGCTACTAAAGAATAATAATTATTAGAGTGAGAAAGCTAATATGTCTGATATATACGGGAGAGCAGGACAAAAAATTTTTTTTGTCTCTGTCTGCGTATCGGATTTTTATGTTTGCCACCATTGCTTTGGTGGCAGACAAGTGCGTAGTGCTTTGATATTTCTCATCATTTTAAGTGATTTTATGTCAGTTTTAACAATCTAATCATTCTAATACGCAGTATTTTGTGTGATTTCGTTTGTAGTAGTGGTGAATTGTTGTATAATTGGCTATAAAAGCCTAGATACTTAGTCTATTGTTGTAGCTATAGGTATAGTATGTAGATACATTGCTATCTCGCTTAGGTGTACGCTGATGACTTATCTATACTCTATTCTCAATCTACGACACTATATGATACCCTGACATCCTATTTCAAACCATCCGTCAAAAACTTTGGTGTGGCTTTTCCGTGTCATCGACTTTAGAAATTACGATAGGTAAGTACCTACTAAAGAAGTTTCACTTCAAAATCAAAAGTAGTATTCATGTTTTATTTAAATTACCTGGTTTTGGGGTGACGAGATTTTAGTGGCAACACCAATTTTTCTGTGAGTAAGCGTTAGCACACTTATCAAATTTTCTGCTTCAGTTATGAAGCGGCCTAATGTATATGGAACTATCCTTCTAGTATGTTCTTATTCTAAGCAATAACAATAACTATCCCTTAGAAAACACATCAACGAGATGATTCTTTCATTTCATACTAAATAATAATAACTTTCCCTTAGGAAAGACCAACGGGAAAGAAAACAAAAAGATGATTTCATACTAAATGTACAAGACTTCCTCTATACTACGTATACAAGAACGATTTCATACTAAATGTATGGGGAACTACCGAAGTGACCGGCCCTCACTGAATCGTCAACAACTTTCAGTGTTGCCATCACATCGACTCGAGATGACCATTTTGGGCCATCAGAGATTCCAGACAACGACTCTCAGGCAAAATTTTTCAAAAAGCAAAAAAAATTTTTTTTTTTAATACGAACTTTATCACTCAAAAAATACCCCGAAATTCTGGAAAATCTGCATACCGAAATGTGGCCGCACTATCCGACTACAGAATGACACCAAACTTACCCAAGTAAAAAAATATTTACCCCTAAAAAAATCCAATCAAATGAAAAGTAAAAATTTCGAAATTTACAAAATGGCCGCCATCACCGCCGCCTTCTTGTTTCTGGGAACCAGGGCATCAATGGCGGATAGCCAATCGAACGGCAAGTCCAACGCAGTTTTTACTATCCCCGTAGCTCCCACCGGAGAGCGCCACGAGACCAAACACTGGAAAACCTGAAACCAGCCATAACTTCCAGTGTTGCCACATTTCGGCCTTGAAAATGGCCAAATGTCATTTGGTAGGGCTCGATCAATAGGGTATAGCACTTGGATGAATCGAAATGTCATTATTTCTATTTTCGAAGATATCGGGAAAAATCTCGGAAATTACCCGAAAAATGGGGAAAATTTTTAAACGTGGCTATACATCCCGTGACCTTTCACAATCGACCTACATACATCGACTGAATCGAAAACCATCTAGCTCCTTTAATTTCCCAAAAACGAAATGGAATTTTTCAAAAAATCACAAAATGGCCGCCAGCGGCGCCGCCATCTTGAATTTTGGAACCTCCATATTTTTCCCATATTCTAGACTATATAGCGGATAGAATGGCGTTTTTACCTCTCCTCTCGCACCCACCCAGTCGCCTCAACTAACTTTGGCGCAACACCATGTCGAAAAAATAGTTTTTCCCCTGGCGGGCGGTGTTGCCAGCGGACTGAAAAAAAATTACCCTCGGCCACCTGCGGACCGGCCTACGCTCCAAACTGCATACTCGGTTTGAGCTAATCGTTTAAAATTTTTTACGGCACATTTTGCCCCATCTGTCAAAAATAAGGGAAAATGTCAAAAAAGTTTTTGCACCTGGCAACACCTCTCGCGGAGGTCTCTCCCCGGTCTCATACTAAGGTTCCGCTCCGACGTCGCCGTGCCCCCGAAAAGTGACTCTGAAAATGGTGCATTTTTTCGCAATCACAAAATGGCCGCTGGCCTCGGCGCCATCTTGGATTTTGCAATTTCGCCACCCAGCCAAGAGAGAGGACCGTATGCGGAGAGAGAAGACGAAGAAAAATCGCCAGCGGCGCGTCTCACCTCTGCGTGGTGTCGTTCCGAATTGCCGCCTGCGAGGCCGACTTCGAGTCGAGATGGCGGCGCGGCCATTTTGAATTTTCGACATTTTCTAAAAAAATCATATTCAAATCTGTCAAATCTACCAAAAACCGAAAAGGAAAAAATTCAGGACTCTAAATGAAAAAGTTGGTCCTTCGAACCGATCCGCCATCTTGGATTTTACTCGCGCTAAAGTGAAAAAGCTGCGTTGAAAAAAATCTAGTTAAAGTCGGCCATACACTCGAGCGCGATCCAGAGCCTCCAAATATGCGAAAAAATGGCCCAATCAGTGAGTGAGTCAGTGAGTGGTATTGTAGCTTTATATAGTATAGATAGATAGAAGATAGAAGATGATGAAATAGATAATATAAATAAATTTCACTATCTAAGAGCATCGTTGGAGGGTAGTGCCGCTGTGGTAATTCAATCAATTGAATTTTCTGCTTGTAATTATAATATAGCATGGAACCTTTTATGCGATCGTTTCGATAACAAACGTCTGCTTATTCAAAACCATATTACATCATTATTTAACATAGAGCCCATTTCAAAAGAATCTTCGAATAGTATAAAACGTGTAATTGATCAGTTAAATAAGAACTTAAGAGCTTTAGAATCATTAGGTGAACCCACAAAACACTGGGACACATTGCTCATACATATGATCACACACAAGTTAGACCCTAAGACTTACCGAGAATGGGAAGAACTTAAAAGTAGACTAGATAAAGACAGAGCTATAACATTAGTTTTGTTTCTTGATTTTATGCGTGGTAGGTCAGATTTACTTGAAACATTAGAATTAACACGCAGTAACGTTCACACATCAAATAATAAAGTTACAAAATTAAAAAGTATGGTTTCAGTTGCTAAGCCACAGCAGTTTAATGTACAGCCTGTAAATAATACGATCTCTATTAAGCCTTGTCCTAAGTGTAATGGTGAGCACAACTTGCAAACTTGTCCTCAATTTTTGTCCATAAGTAATGAAGATAGACTGTTACTACTGCCAACTTATAAAGTGTGTTTTAACTGTTTCAAAAGTGGACATTATGCTAACCATTGCAAAAAGAGTGGTTGTAAAATATGTAAGCGTAAACATAACACTCTCATTCACGTGTCAGACCCAAAACATAGACCTAACTCCTCTCGTGCGTGTACCCTAGAATCAACTTCTGTCGACGAGTCTGGTACCGCTGCTGTGACTCTTTCCTGCGTGTCAAAGTCACATTCGAGTGACGAAGTTCTGTTGTCTACAGCATTAATTAAACTGTATGACAGTAATAATTGTGCACATATTGCGCGTGCTGTATTAGACAGTGGCAGCACATCGTGCTTAATGACGGAAGACTTGAATAGGAAGTTAAATTTACCTATAACTAAAGTAAATAAGTCTCTACTAGGCGTGAATAATTCTATGTCAAACATTGGCAAAATGGTGGAAGTACAAATGAAATCCTTAAATGAGATATATTCAAATAAATTATTATGCTTCGTGCTACCGTCTATTATTGATAATGTTCCTAATCGACAAATAAATTTATCACATTTTAAGATTCCTTCTGATATCTCTTTAGCTGATCCTAATTTTCATAAACCGTCAGCTGTAGATTTAATAATAGGTGCTGATGTTTTTTGGGATTTACTAGGATCTCGTAATTTAAAATTAGGAAATGGTAATCCCATCCTCTATGAAACTAAATTAGGTTGGTTAGTTTCTGGTCCGATCAGTAACAATTACATACCGAAATCGTCTCACACAATCAAATGTAATTTTACTCATTTGAATGATAATAATAACAATCTTCTTAACGATGACATTCAAATCCAATTAACGCGGTTTTGGCAGCTCGAGGAGGTTAGCCATAAGTCATCGTATTATTCTGAAGAAGAACAAATGTGTGAAAATCATTTTATTAATAATACCATTCGTTTAAAAAATGGTCGTTTTTGTGTGCGCATACCACTTAAGCAATCACAAAACATTTTAGGCGATTCAATGGCGCGTGCCAAACATTGTCTTTTCTCTTTAGAACGGAGAACTAAAAGTCAACCTTCATTTAAAAAGGATTATATTGATTTCATGACAGAATATATTTCACTAGGTCACATGTCTGAGTGTAAATTTAACCCTAACAAACTAGCATATTTTATACCTCATCACGGCATACTTCGTGAGAGCAGTACCACAACAAAATTGCGAGTGGTTTTCAATGCTAGTGCTCCTACCACCACTGGTGTATCATTAAACAGTATTCAAATGGTGGGGCCTACTATTCAAGACGATTTACTGTCTATACTTTTGCGCTTTAGGCAACATAAATTTATCTTAGCCGCTGATGTTGAGAAAATGTACAGACAAATTTATGTACACCCTAGTGATCGTCATCTTCAGCAAATTCTTTGGCGTAATAATCCATCGGATCCTCTTAAAATGTATCAGCTGAATACCGTCACATACGGCACAGCTAGTGCACCTTTTCTGGCAGTTAGGTGTCTCAAACAAATAGCCTTAGAATGCAGTGATCCTAAGATAGCACAGATTATCACACATGATTTTTATGTTGACGATCTTCTATCTGGTGGAGATAGCATAGCTGATGTCCTTTACATAAAAAATAAGATTACGTCTACATTGGCCTCAGCTTGTTTGCCATTAAGAAAATTTAAATCAAATGCGCCTGAATTAATGCTAGATTTTCATTCTGAAATAAATTTGAATATGGGTTCTACGGAGTCAATTAAGACATTAGGATTAAACTGGCAGACCGATACTGATAACCTTTGTTTTTCTATAAACGTGGACCTAGCTAATAATGTTACAAAACGCAATATTCTGTCTCTCATAGGTCAAATTTTTGATCCTATGGGGCTTTTATCTCCTTGTGTAATTTTACTTAAAATACTATTGCAGAAATTATGGCTACACAAAGTTTCTTGGGACGATGAGCTACCACCTGAGATAATAAATATGTGGTGCAAATTAATCAAAGGTTTTCCTCAATTAAATAAACTACGTATTCCAAGATTAGTTATTTGTGATCCAAGAGCATGCATAGAACTGCATATTTTTACCGACGCATCGCAAAGTGCGTACGGAGCATGCGCATATATTAAAAGCTATAATGAGAATGGTGATTCGTTAGTACGTTTAATTTTATCAAAAAGTAGGGTAGCTCCTATAAAACCTACAACGATACCTAGGCTAGAGCTTTGTGGTGCGCTGGTAGGAGCTCGATTATATGAGAAAATTAAGAATTCTCTTCGTGTTAAAATTCATCGTACGTATTTCTGGACGGATTCCATGATTGTATTAGGATGGCTAAAAATGCATCCAAGTAAATTGCAACCATTTGTGCGCAACCGTGTCGCTGATATACTAGAGATGACTGGTTGTTGTACATGGAAACATGTTCCTACACATGAAAATCCAGCTGACTTGATATCACGAGGTGTAGAGCCTAAATTAATACAGTCTACTCAGCTGTGGTGGTGTGGTCCGGAATTTTTGAGCTACGGTGAATCTCATTGGCCTTCGTCTTCTACTATTCTTGAAGAACTTCCAGAAGTTAAGCCTGAAGTTTCATTATATGTAACTGTAGATAATAGGAATAATTTAATTGACTTTAATCGTTTCTCAAATTTTTCAAGACTCAAACGTTGTGCAGCTTATGTTTTACGATTTGTTAACCGTTGTAAAAAACAATCAAATACAACCAAACATTTAAGTGATGATGAATTACAAGCTGCTTTAAATTTACTAATCAAATTGTGTCAAAAAGAGTCATTTTTAGAGTATAAGTTATTATTAGAAGGTAAACGGCTCCCTAAAAAGAGTCCCTTAATTAAGTTAAATGTATTTTTAGATAAAAATAATTTGATGCGTGTTGGTGGCCGGCTAGACAATTCTCATTACAATTTTGATAAAAAGCATCCTTTATTACTACAGTCCACTAATATTTTACAAAATTATTGTTTAGCTTTGAACACAAAAAGTTAATGCATGCAGCCCCTCAATTACTTTTGGCTACAATAAGGGAACAGTTTTGGCCTATTGGAGGTCGAAATTTAGCCAAATTATGTTATCGTCAGTGTGTTTTATGTAATCGCATGCGAGGAAAGGTTATTACTCCTATTATGGGCAACTTACCACAGCAGCGCTTATCCCCCAGTTATCCTTTTGAGAACGTTGGTGTCGACTACGCAGGTCCTATTTTAGCAGCTAATCGCATAGGTAGAGGCTGTCGACTAGTTAAAGTCTACATAGCTATTTTCATATGTTTCTCTACAAAGGCCATTCATCTTGAATTAGTAGGAGATTTAACGAGTGATAATTTCTTGTCGTGTTTGAGAAGGTTCATTTCTAGACGAGGTAAACCAAGTAATCTTTACTCTGATAATGGTACCTCGTTCGTTGGAGCATACAATGAAATTGGTAAATTCATAAAGTCTAACAGTGGTTCGCTATCCGAAAGTTCAGCCAATGAAGGCATTAAATTCCATTTTACTCCTCCTTACTCTCCTCATTTCGGTGGTCTATGGGAGGCGGGCGTGAAGTCCACCAAATATCATTTACAACGGGTATTGGGAAATTGTAATTTAACTTACGAGCAGCTTAACACCGTACTGATCCAGATAGAAGCATTACTGAATTCTCGCCCATTGACTCCTTTATCTTCAAATCCTGATGATCTGTTACCATTAACGCCTGCACATTTCCTCATCGGACGACCATTTACTACACTACCAACGAATAACTACGAAGATTCGCCAACTTCTAGATTATCTCGATATCAAAGAATCGAGCAGTTACGCCAACATTTTTGGACTCGTTGGAGTAAAGAATTCATTGCAGAGCTTCAACAGAGAGTTAAGTGGCGATCGAAAGAAACAGAGCTGAACGTGGATACTCTGGTGGTTTTAAAAGAAGACCATATCCCTCCATTGAAATGGAAACTTGGAAGAATAGTTGCTGTCTATCCAGGTCCTGATAATGTTAGCAGAGTTGCTGATGTTAGAACTTCTACTGGAATTATTAGAAGATCATTCAGTAAAATCTGTCCTCTACTAGAAGATCCTCAAGACGGTTGAAAGTCAAGCTTCCAACGCCCGGGGGCATGTTTACAAAAATAACGTTTATCCCATCACTCATCGGAACGTCACTACTACAGCGCGCCGGTTTTCATAGCGAGCACAAGCGCAGCACTAAAATTTAAAAAGTTAACTTTTAAAAACTATAAATGTTTTCCCGCTTTTATTACAACTTTTTCATCTCATCTACGAACAACAAGCAGTTTTATTTTATTACCTGAATATTCCCTAACAATGGTAATTTTTAAGATAATAAACATGTATTACAGTATTACCTTGTTTTTCTCACCTATAACAATTTTCTCGCTGGAGAGGTGAAAAGTTGTATGTTTCACACGAGAGCAAATTTTTTTGTCTAGTGTCTTTATATCACTCACTGCGATCAGTAGTCTATTTATGAATCAATTTTAGACTACTTCGATGGTTCGTGATTTAATATTGGCACTCGCAGCAAAAAATAATTTTGCAAACTTGTTGAACAAATAACTCTTATTTTTATTATGACATATTATTTATTTCGCTAAAATATGATTGTATTTGTATTAGTGAAAAATGCGACAATATATATATATTTTTTTTGCGTCCCAGTAACATTCTACTGACGTGCAATATCTTTCTAAGGAGTGATTGGCGGGAAACCACGGCGTCTTGATGTCGATCTTTGTTTCAATAATTAAAAATTGCTTCGGAGTGGATTTTGTGCAGTGAAAGTGATGTCGATTTGTTGCATAAGCATCCGTGTTGACAATGAATTATGAGAAATCATTGAAATAAAAGTTTTGTGGTGTGTATGACATTGAAAATTTTATAGTGGGATTTCCACCTCATCAGTCACCATCATGAGGTTTGTAGTAGTCTGTACCATGCATTTCTCGCCAAGCACTTCCTAGACGCATTAAAATGTGTGACACCCACCTTTTATTGCAAAAATCAAGAAAGAAGGTACAAAACTGAAGATTTGGCTCTATGGGCTAGATCCCTTTGCCGTCCCGTAAGAGGGAAAATTTACCAAAAAAAAAAACAAGACATATTCTCAACCACGAAGAAAGATAACATTACCGTGCTAAAAGGCACCCAGGAAAAGATAAGTTTAAAGTAATTATTATGAATGTTAATTCTTTGTCATGGAAAACTCAAAATTATTTTAAACTTTTGTACTAATTAATTTTATTAACTTAACGAAGTCCAAGATTGTCCTTGATTAATTTGTGCTATAGGCACCCTACTAGAAAGAGACTTACCTGGGGTCCAAAATGCGCAAACACTACGAACGTTACCAACAGTGCAAACGCCTTGGACCGAATGAAATACGGTGCTATGTGCACTATTTGCGTGCAATCAATTTGATACACGCTTTGTGTGTAAATGTCAAACGTCTAAGAAGAGGTTATGTAAAAACCATTTAAACACTAAAATAGCACTCTAGGATTATTAATAAGGTAAAATAAAATTATTGTAGCAAATAAAGTAGCTATAACAAGTCTTTATTAATTCAAAACTCAAATGTTTACTCTAATAATTCACACACTTAAACGTCAAATTCGAGTTTGACATTTGCGCACACACTGCACTACCCCTTTTTCGTGTGCACCGTTAGCACTGCTTAATGACGTCACTCATGACGTCACATATTTTTGTTGGTGCGAATACGTTCAATTTGATTCACTCCGTGTGCGCGCTATGGGTGCCGATAGCGCACATATGCGCAATTTGGACCGCGGTGAGAGCCTCTCTAGAAATGCCAAGGGTTGTCAAAATTTTACCCCTCACTTTTTTCATTAGTCTAAGTCTAATGACTCCTTATTCTATAGGTAAAATCTTAGATTAGATAATTTTAAGAGGTAAAATATAAGCTCCTTGTTCTCAACATAATCTCATGAAAAGCTTCTTGCATCATATTCTTCTCTTACTAGTCTGTGATTCTTTCTAATCTGTGATGTGACAGTGACAGAACCTGACAAACTCGCTAAACCCGAACAAAAAACCTCATAACTTTTATATTTTCTACAAAATTTCATATAATATCTAACTAATACAACGATTGTTAGCTAATGATATTATTTAAAATGTTCCTCACCAATAAAGTAATAAAAAATTTTTACCTAACAAAGACAACTTTGTATTCGAAGCAAAGTTTATCAACGCGTAATGATGTCATGGACATAAATTACCAATTAATGCAACGAAGTAAAGTTCCTACAATGCATTTCCAAAAGTCTTTACCAAGACTACCCGTTCCAGAACTGCCTAAAACAGGAGAACGCTACTTAAATGCTATCAGACCTTTACTGACCAAAGATCAATACGGCGAAGCGGAAATTAGAACCAAGGATTTTATCGAAAAAAGTGGAAGAGTTTTACAAGAAAAACTAAAGGCCAAAGATAAAATTAATAAAGACACAAGTTATATATCAGGATATTGGTTTGACTTATATTTGCGAGATAGGGCTCCACTTCCTATCAACTACAATCCATTAATAGTATTTCAAAACGACTCCAGAACAGCTTACAATGATCAATTGATAAAAGCGTCAAACATGTTAATTAGTGCAGCAAGGTTCATGTCTTCCTTGAGGCAAGGTATATTAGAGCCAGAGGTGTATCACATGAATCCGAAAAAAAGTAATACTCAATTATTTAGAACTGTCACTGGGTTGTTACCTGAGGCAGTGTCTTGGTATGCACAACATTTTAACTTAATAATTGTAGCAATTTAAATTACAATTTTAAATTTTATATGTTATGTTAAGTAATAATAATTTCATTTTATCTACTTACAATTTTATTATTTATTTTTAGAGCATGGTGTGATATTTTCCACAATGATTCCAGGTATGGAGCTTATTTCTTCAAAGCATTTCCTTTAGATATGAGCCAGTTTGAAGGATTATTTGGTGCAACTCGTTTACCACAACTCAACAAAGATAGAATTTTAAGGGATCCCAAAAGCAAACACATTTTAGTTCAGAGAAATGGCAACTTCTACATATTTGATGTTTTAGATGTGAATGGTTGGTATCTATAACAAACTTTGTCCCCCTTTTTCACCACCTTAGTGGGTGAATTTCCGAAAATCCTTTCTTACCCACCCCTAGACCTCTTAATGAACCTACCTACCAAATTTGGAATCTCTAGACTGACTGACATATCATGCAGCATTCATATATAAAAATGAATACTGATATGTCAGTCAGTCAAGAGATTCCAAATTTGGTAGGTAGGTTCCTTAATAGGTCTAGGGGTGGGTAAGAAAGGATTTTTGGAAATTCACCCTCTAAGGTGGTGAAAAAGGGGGACAAAGTTTGTATGGAAATTATCATTTTTAAAGTAAAATCCATAAAAATTTGTCTATGGCCTTGCAGTTAGAAATTAAGTAAGAGGTATTTAGGATTTTTGAAAATTTAATCCCTATTATGGGGGTGAAATAAGGGATGGAAGTTTGTATGGAAATCTGTCATTTTTAAAGTAAAATTGATGAGAATTGATATATGGTGCTTGGGTTAGAAGAAATAAGAAAAAAACTAAATGCTGCCCGAAATAACTATTCTACACGGTCGAATTCAGGGATAAAAGCTAGTTATATATAAAAGGAAACAACATTGTGTAATAAATAAAATAATCAACAATCTCTACTTGGGTAATGATTATAATCAATCATTGCTCCCTCCCTCTCCTCCAGGTTTAAAAAATTGTGGAAAGGTAAAAAGTGAGACATCCTGTGTATCCGTCCTTGTGCCGGCCTGTAGTATTTGTATGGTCAGTCACTACACTAAAGGTAAAGCCGGCCCTGGCCTAAGTATCTAATTTTATTCTTAGAAAGGAATGGTGTAACCTTGCGAAAAACATATGCGTATTAACGTATGCCAAGTTTGAATATACCTCTTGACGAATAAATAAATGCATGTGATATTTTACTGTGATTAATGGTCGACCCCATAGAACAGTTATTTTTGAAAGATTCATTCTTTTGCTCTGTCTGAAAATTTTTCAACTGATAATTATTAATAATTTACAGGCAATCTCCTATCACCAGGAGAAATACTAGGCAACTTGCATGAAATTATAAATGATAATACACCATTTACGGAATATCCAGTTGGTATTTTAACTTGTCAGAACCGTGATAAATGGGCAGAACAGAGAGTCCACTTGGAAAACACTGGCAATAAAGATGTGCTTAATAAAATAGACACTGCTATATTTAACTTGGTTTTGGACAATGAAGTTTTAAAAGAAGATAAACATCAGATATTAAAACACTATTTACATGGAAATGGGCTTAACAGGTAAGGTAAATTATAATGCAAGCAAAATAAAATTATTCTAAATGTAATTTATATCTTGATCTCTTTTATGAAGCTGTCTGTACCTATTTGTGTAAGTAGAGTAAAAACGAAGGAATAGGAAACTTAAGGTTATAAAAGTTGCCCTAAATTACTTGACAGAAGCACACAAATAGGAGAGATTAGACGAGAAACGTAATTTATTTACTACATAATTTATACATTTCATCATCATTATTTAAGCCGAGAAACGCCCACTGTTGGACATAGCCCACCCCCAAGGATCTCCAAACCGGTCGGTCCTGCGCTGCCCGCATCCAGCAGCTTCCCACGACCTTAACTAGATCGTCAGTCCACCTTGTGGGGGGCCTACCAACGCTGCGTTTCCCGTTACGTGATCGCCACTCGAGGACCTTTCCGCCCCAAAGGCCGTCAGTCCTCCTCGCAATGTGCCCTGCCCACTGCCACTTGAGGTTCGCAATTCTTTGGCCTATGTAGGTGACCTTGGTTCTCCTGCGGATCTTATCATTTCTGATATAATCACGCAGAGAAACTCCGAGCATAGCTCTCTCCATTGCCCTTTGGGTGACCTTGAGCCTTATGAGGCCCATTGTAAGCGGCCACGTTTCGTAAGTCGTCAAACACACACACTCGAATTAAAGACTTTCGTCTTGAGACACTGCGGTAGATGAGCCGAGACATAGTGGCGTTTTCGTACAGTGACCGCAACACTTGGATGTATCGGTAGTCTATGTGGCACCTCTGGAGTGACTGGAGCACTGCCCAGGTCTCAAAAGAATCAAAGGCTTTCTCATAGTCCACGAACGCTAAGCATAATGGCAGGTTATACTCCTCGGTCTTCTGTATAACCTGTCGCAGCGTATGTATGTGATCTATGGTACTGAAGCCTTTTCGGAATCCGGCTTGTTCGGGAGGCTGCAAGTCGTCAAACCTGCGCGCGAGATGATTCGTTATAACTCTTGAAAACAGCTTGTAAACATGACTCAGCAGCGTGATGGGTCTATAGTTCTTCAATTGGGCCCTGTCGCCCTTTTTGAAGAAGAGTCTCACCACGCCGCCATGCCATGCCTCTGGCGTTTTGCCCTCGAGTATAACGGAGTTGAATAGCCTCTGAAGAGCTTTCAGGACCGGTCGTCCACCTGCTTTCAGAAGCTCCGCTGTAAATCCGTCATCACCCGACGCCTTGTTGTTCTTAAGCTGTTAAGAGCTACACTAATCTCGTACAGGCTGACGTCCGGGATATCTTCGATATAGTGTCGGGTTAATTTGGCTCTTGGATCGGTGGCCTGAATGACAGGTGAGTGTGATGTCGCGTAAATCTGTTCGTAAAAGTTTTCAATCTCGGCCAAAAGCTCAGGTCACGACCTGAGCTTTTGGCCGAGATTGTAATGTAACGATTCTGCTGTCCTCTGTTTCAGCTTCGTCAGCAAGCTCTCTCCAAGCGACAAATCTCTAGCGAACACTTCGGAGCCTTTGTTCCGCTCGATGGCCTCTTTAATACGGTCTGTATTAAATTGGCGTATGTTGCGAGTTAAGCACTTGGAGATATGTTTGTTGAGCTGCCGACGCCGACGAGCATCTTCAGAAGACTGCAGAACCGTCCCTCGTCTTTCTTCCATCAGCTTTAATGTGGGCTCTGAGATTTTCTTCGCTTTTTTTGTACGGCTGGGTTTGAAGAGTTTTGAACCCACTGTAAGAACAACTTCCACGAACCTGTCATTGTAAGTGTCCACATCTATGCAGTCCTCCAGGCATTCAAAGCGATTTTGCAGTTCGAGTTGAAAGCGCTCGGGGTTTTGGATCTGGATGGCTTCAGGGCGGAGCGTATACTTCATCAGTCGATACCTTTCGGATTTGACGTTGAGATTCAATGTGCCTCTTACCATTCGGTGATCGCTTCCCGTATTAAACGAATTGATCACAGAGACATCATTGAATATCCGAGTCTTAGTCGACATGATGAAGTCAATCTCATTTTTTGTTGTACCATCCAGACTTTCTCAGGTCCATTTCCGATGCAGCCGTTTCTTGAAGAAAGAGTTCATCATATAGAGTCCCTCTCTCTCCATATATTCGGCTAGCATTTGTCCACGGTAGTTCCGGATTCCAGTTCCAAATTGCCCCACTTTCAATTCATCATCGCCACGTTTGCCTAGCCTTGCGTTGAAGTCTCCCATTACAACAGTGTAGTGGGTCCTGGAAGCATGTATTGCCCGAGAAATGTCCTCATACATTACTTCCACTTCCTCCATTCCATTTATACATTTGCCACATGCCAAAATAACTAAAAGGTTTCAAATTAAATTTGGCACATTTTCGTTATGGAGTGTGTTGGCACTGGAGCGCTGGTTTATTGGAATGGAAATAATGTTACTACTGAAATATTTAGGCATATACTTTCACATTGATTGACAAAGTGTTTCATTACATAAAACATAGAATACTGCGAGAGATCTTGTATCATCTATCCTTTCGGAGGGCGCACTTGAACTTTGGGCAGTCAATGATGACATGATCTGTGCGTCTACGACAGAAAGCACAAGTTGTAGTTTCCTTGGTCTGTGCCAACATGATGTGAGGCCTATGAGGATTGGAGTAAACAACTGCAACTTCAGTCCCTTTGAATGACGTCTGACGTAGCGATACTCCGATAATAGAAAATTTTGCCGCTTCAATATTAAAAATTCCGATAGCTGTTCAAAGCGTGTCATATTCAAACTTTTGTCTCGATTATCGTGATTATCTTGTAATCTTTTTTTTTTTTTTGCTGTCGGGGAGGTCAAATGCATTTACGCATCGTCCCTGCGGGGTGGTGCCAACCGCAGGGGATATGTGGGACTCGAGGTAAAGGCGTTCCCTCCATACCCACTAAACATCCTCCCCGGCCTGACCTCCAGTGCGCTATTGCGGGACGGCTCGGGATCTGCAGACGTGAGCGCAACTACACCGAGACCGTCCCAACGCTGCCCGTCTAGGCACTCCTTGTGCCAGCAGCCCACAGGGGCTACCGATTAACGCCAGCCCCTGTGGGCCGCTGGCCGACGCCGGCCTTATAGGCCGCCTCCTCACCAACGGCTGCTTGACCTGGCGCGTCCTCCTGACGAGGACACCGGGAGCAGCCTTCGGACCGCACCCGAGGTCATCGGCCGCGGTCGTGGCCCTGAAAAGGGCCGTCCGGAACTAGCCCTGGTGGGCTAACAGGCCCATCTTGTAATCTAGCTGCATGGAATTTTCGATAAATTAATTATATTGAGTTCCGGACTTCTTAAGTAACCATCTTGATTTATGCTGCTACTCCACTGCGGCGCAGTCTGTGCACGATTTCCACGCCCATGTTTAGCTGCATACAATTCGCTTGACAACCCACGTTCAATGGCAAATATTAGTGGATTCATTGTAGAAGTTTTTAAAATTAATCCATTCCATAGGGTCTACGTTAAACAGCGGCAGATCTCTTGGCTATGACTTATCACTTTGTCCGAAGATGAAATTTGCTGGTATGTGCACATACTAAAGCTAATTCGTGTACTGCGTCAGCTAGCTGTCGTATTGCTCGATCTTGACCGTCAGATGCTGACGTTTGGGGGTCTTCTAGAGCAGGTGTTGAAGAACTTACATTTTGTTTCACGTGGTTCAAGCGGTGATCATTCAGGGCACCGGTGTTCGGGTAGCACGCATTTTACGTCGCAGAAGTGCAGCTAATTTTTACATCTTGTCGCGTTACCCAATCTTCTGTCCTAAGTGCTGCAGAAGTTGATGACATACTCCACCCTCTACGTGACTGGCGTTCTTCTAGTTCAGCTTTTTGTCAACGAGATCTAGTTCGACTTGCATTCTCACCTCCTCCAGGTTTAATTTTATTTTAGCTTCCTCAAGCATAGCCTTCATCTTAGTTTCTTCAAGCATAGCTTTCATCTTAGCTTCCTCGGCAGCCAAATGTAGACGTGCTTTTTCCTCGGCAGCTTCAAGTTAAAGCTGAACCTTACGTGCGTTTGTCGATATAACTGACGTTTTCCAGTTAGAAACATTTGAGGACTTAATTGAAAGATGCTCTTTTACCTTACTTGAGCTAACCGAATGATGTTCTGTCGGCATTGACGTCGAAGGCAACAATTTTTGTGCATGTTGATTCTCGCTTTTTGATTTGGCATTTTGTAATATCTCTAGTAAACCTCACGCACTCAGTTACCTCGAAGGACCGCTTGTTGACCCTGCAGCGCTGGTTTATTATTGTGCGAGGAAAATGAAAGAATTTTCTTCTGAAATATTTAGCCATATATTTTCACATTGATTGACAAAGTCATTACACACAGGGACAAAAAAACCACAAAGCATCACTAAAACTCCTTTGTCGTGAACAGAGTGCATGCCAAGTAGGTACTCTCATTATTAAGGTTTGGTCAAATAAAGGCCCCATTTTGTTATAAATATTACATGTTTATGATTAGCAGATAGATTTTACCCAAAAAGTAACTATTCCACGGGGACGAAGTTGCGGGCAAAACTAATTTGAAAAAGAAACCTTGTTTTCTTTGTATGACTTTCTAGGCAAAACAGAAAAGAACTCAAGCAATTACCTACATACCTATATCATAATCACTGCCAGTGCCCGTGATAAACGAGGCTAGTTTTTTGAGCTAGGCTAGCAAGCTAGTGCTAGTAAGCTAGCAATAGCAAGCTTGTAACTCTGGCTTCGTGTATACAGAACTAGCCTCATTTCTAGGCTAGTAAGCTAGTGAGAAAAAAACCGGCCAAGTGCGAGTCGGACTCGCACACCGAGGGTTCCTCGGTATAAACTGCTGTATCTTTTGATCGCGTTAACTTAGAAGTTTGATTTTTTCACTGCTTAAAGGGACAATAGACTTAGGTATTTGGTATAAATTTCAATTTGATACCTTTATTCGTTCGTGAGAAATAAGGTAGTAAGTTTCATTTTATTAAAATATTTTTAATATATTATATAACTAAAAAAATGTGATTTTCGCAATTTTTCGTATATTTGCATTATATGACAATGCTTGATGCCAAATTTCAAGATTCTGAGTTTATGGGAAGTATCCTGTAGGTTTTGATTCCTTTGCGAGTGTCGGAAATTTGTTGAAAATATCGACATAACCGGCTGTATCTTTTGATTGGCTTGGCTTAGAAGTTTGATATTTTCACAGCTTAAAGGGACAATAGACCTGAGTATTTCATGTGAATTCCAGCTTGATACGTCCACGCGTTCTTGAGATAAAGGGTCTTGACAGACAGACAGACAGACGGACAACAAAGTGATCCTATAAGGGTTCCGTTTTTTCCTTTTGAGGTACGGAACCCTAATAGTAAGCTAGTGTCTCAAGGTAGGATAGTTTAATAGGATGGGGTTCAATTTTTTGAGCTAGTAGCGGCATTTTACTATTCTGATTGTGTACTAGCCTTGTGTAGTCGGTAAAACTAGTATCAGATTGGCTAGTGAGCAGTGACTACGAGTTGTTTTCGCAGAACACTCTTGTATTCATATAGAGATCTTCAATACAAAATTCTTCTAAAAGCGACGCAGATGATCCACGTTCACTCCTTAAATTCCATAGTTATCCATACACGTTTTTCTAAGATTTCTTCTAGTAATTCGTCTAGCTCACAGATATATCAATCTAAGGAGATCGGTCGAATCGCCGAGTTCATAGGAAGACCGAGTGTCGATCAGCGGCCGTACTATTTAACATGGTTCTAGTTGAGCATGCCGTAATATTCATTGCGCGCGTCTTAAGGACTGCGAAGCTATGAAAGTTAAGCACAGCCCCAAAGGAGATCGGTCGAATCGCTGAGTAACGTATTCACTTGACTTTATCGGAAGGCGGAGTGGCGGTAATGTATGCCCACATGGCATACACTTGTCACAAGTTAAACGCCGGCTTGGCCTATCTCCTTGTATTATTAAATCTGTGGTCTAGCTAGTACGAATTGGCAGTTTCTGAATGTTCTGAAGTAACTGTTTCAATCGAAGAAATGTGTTTTTTTTTTTACGAATACAGATAATTTTATTTCACAGCCGTGTTGTTACTTTAGTCACTGCAATGGTACTGGCATGACCTAGCATCATGACATACCAGCACTAGTGTGTGCCAGGTCAGGACAGCAAGCTAGGAGAGTATACCGAGGTTCTAGCTTGCTAGCCTGGTTTGAAAAACTAGCCATACACGAGGCTAGTTTCACGGGCATCACATTTATATTTCACTAAAAATACGAATAGATGCCTAATTTTGTGATTCTTTCCTGACTGGTGATTAATTACCAGTACTATTTATTATTGTAATACACTGTCTAATTGATTACGTGTAGGTTTTTTAATAGTACCTAGGTAAAAAACAGCTCAAACTATCAGACTTTTATCGACTCGTACGACCTTTTCTGGAGCTTGCTGCGACAATGAGCGTTTTTGAAATATGTAATAAAAGCAATGCAATGTTCAGGAACAAGGACAAGGATCATAACTTGGGCCTTTAACAGAACTTCATAGGACCATGTCAGTATCAAGATAAACATGTCTCAAATAAAGTGAGTGCCCTATAATATAATATTCCATCCAATAGGCCAGACGAGGCCGCTATGCGGACAATAAAGAAACTTATCACACCTATATCTCTCTATCATTAGCAGGCCTAGCACGGGACGTGGAGAAATCTCCCCGGGGAGAAGACAAATTTTTCTCTCTCCCTCCTTGTCTTTCCCTAGAGCTAGCATGGCAATAGGGAGAGACTAATTTGTCCCCAGTGACAAAATTCTCCCGGCAGTGCTGCCAATCTAAGCGGAATATAGAGCGAATGATTGAACTCGTTCTTTAGCATCGACAACGCTACCAAAATAGAAATACATAGCAACTGGCTTAATAGAGTGGAATCTATTGACTTTTAAAATTGTTAAGATAAATCATGAAGAGCTCCTTGAGATAAATACAAATTTGACGTGTTTTGTTGACAATTTTATTTGGGGTGCGTTCCAAAACGATTTCAATTTACTCCGGGTAGAGTTCAAAAGGCTCACTATTGGTCGTTATTTAAGAAGCGCTTTCGCCATTGGTTGGTTTTGTTAAACTACAGTTATTTTACACCAATTAGAAAAAAAACTTGCTTTCTTACGCTGTCTACTTGGCTTCACCTGCTTTTGGAACTCACCCTTGATCGGTTCATGTAAATGAAAGTTTCATATTACTAATCAATTAGGTACTATCATTTTGAATTTTGTTAGAGACAAGAATTACGAATTTCACTAAATTATGCCATTCTACTTGGAGTATATTCATGTATTTTATATTAGGTACTTTATTTTTTCATAATAGTTAGAAGCACTGCCATTTCCACAGATTTTGCATTTTTTAAAATTTTTCTGCATTTAAATTTTTTTTGCAGAGCCATTTCCTTGCTAACTCTATAATTATTGTGGAGGAACTTACTCTAGGGCAATTCAAAGGAATTTGACGAATTTCGTTTAATTTTACGATTTATCTTCCTCAACTACTTGAGAAAGTAATAAATTAAAATAGCCTCGGTACACGATAGTCAAATAACTTATAAAGTTGACACTTCTAGATAAATAGAGGCACTACTTAAAGATTCATTTTAAATGAAATCACAAAGACTCAACTTTGTCCCCACCTAAATATCTCGGTGACAAATTTCTCTTCTTGAAATGTCAAAAGTGGAAATATGTCCTCCTTAGAAGTGACGCCGTGCTAGGGAAGTGGAGGAAAGTCCCCCCTATTATGTCAAAAAGGGAAAAACTATTTTGTCCCCAAATGCCATGCTAACTCCCGTGGAGAAACAAATTTTGTATCCTGTCAAATGGTGGAGAGAGATTTTGTCCACGCCCCGTGCTAGGCCTGCAGGACTATCGGGCCGGACAATATGAAAGATTTTATATATTTTTCTTATTTCGTATCGGCTTCCGATACCGATATTGGAACAGATAAATCTGAAATGTTAACAAAATTTTTATGAAACCTGTGTCTAAATGATAGGTGTGCTAAGTTTCTTTAACTGTTTGAATAGCGTGTCTTCTGTCGGTTTAGTGCTGCCACCTGTAGTTCCTAGACGATCCCAAGATATAATTACTTAGGTACCTACCTACTTGTCATTTCTAACATATATAACTGATACCTTTAGGCTGTCTGTACCTACTTACTCGATTTAAAATTTGTTGTTTGTGTTGTAAAAAAAGGAAGATGAACAATTTTAGTCACACAATCGATTAAATAATAACTTAATTCCTTTACTTAGAGATTGTTGCATAAAATTCAAAACCAGATAACCTACTGTTCTAAGTAACCAAATACGACTTGCTTTAACAGGTGGTTTGACAAATCATTAAGCCTCATTATTACTCGTGATGGCTACTCAGGAGTGAACTTCGAGCACTCATGGGGCGACGGAGTGGCAGTTCTTAGATTCTTCGAAGATATATATAAGGAAACTACCACCAAACCTTTTGTGAGCCCAGATTTGAAGCCGTTGAATAGCAACAGAACAGTTACACGATTAGGTAAGATTTATTGGCGCACGTATCTACATACGTAGTCATGCTTTTCTTCCATAAGGGTTACCAGAGATATATATTTTACTAGGTTTCATGTATCTATACTAATATTATAAAGCTGAAGAGTTTGTTTGGGTTGAAACCTAAGATCTCGGGAACTACAGATTCATAAGTTTTTTTTTATGTTTGAAAGTCCTTTTATCGAGATAGGCTTATATAACATCATGCTACGACTAATAGGAGCTAAGCATCAATGAAAAAAATTGCAAAAACGGGAAAAATATTCTTTTTCAAAGCTTTCGTTGCGTGCGCTGCGTAAACGGTTAAAGTTACATAAAAATTCGGAATTGATTTCCTATAAAAGTAAAATAAAAAGTCCGTGACAGCATTTCTATCTTTTAAGGTTGACTCACTATACTTAACCTTTTTTTGGTAATCAAATTTGTTCTAAAAATAATGCATTAGCTGCGAAGGTGTCAAAATCAATAGTATTTAATTTTAAGCAATATTGTTCTTGCCTTCATTAGATTTCAATGAATATCTTAAGAGATTACCATAAGAGAGAACAGAGTTGTCACCATCAGTATCTATAGAAACCAGTATCAACAGCATTCAGATGAGACCACCACCACACCAATTTTGGCGACCGGGAGCTGTGGCGTAACTATGCCATGTGGGGCCCGTGGCAAATTCATCCCCCTCCCCCTACCCCCGCGCGGCTATTAAGCTTAGTTTTAAAAGTTTTCTTTCTAGATATTTAGGAAAATCAATGATACGACCGGGCACATTCCGCGCGGGGCTCGTGGCATTTTGCCAGCCATGCCACCCTATAGTTACGCCACTGGCCGGGAGTAAAATAATGTTTACAAATTATTTAGTGAATATTTTCCACTAAAAGAAATTTACGACTGGTTATTTACTGTGCAGATTTAAAAAAATATATAATATCTATGTTTATTTTTAGATTTCAAACTGGATGACAAATCGAAGCATTTTGTAGAGTCAGCGAAAAAAGAATACAATGAATGGAGTGACTCGTTGAGCATAGATTATATATTGTATGAAGGGCTTAACAAAGAGATTTGTAAAAAATTTAAGGTTAGCCCGGACTGTATCATGCAGCTTGGATTTCAGGTAAGATTATTAGCGTGAATATTTTAAGGTATTATTATTACCTTTCATATATTAAACCTAGAACAGTTTTACAACGTTTAGCATTGGTTGGTAGAATATTCTTTAAATTGACCTAATTATAGGTAGTCCATGTCCACAATACCACCCCCGAACAAAGCAGGCGTGGATAATTCCGAGTCACTATGTGATTCATTGTAGGATCCTAGTTCACCGTCGAATACGAATCATCTAAGGGAATCTTGACTCTGCTTATCGAATTCAAGTTTGTTCATACAATACCAAGCCCGCGCACTGTTTTCTCTCTGTCTCCGTCTTATTTTCCGCGCCAGGTATTGCGCGGTCAAGCCTGACAAAAACGGACAGAATGGGCGTTCCTTCTATTGGTCGCATAATGCTATGAAATTGTATGGTACGCTGTATCATTGGCCGGCCCGACGTCAAAGTCTCACACTAGAGTCGACCGACATCGCTTTGTTGCGCACCAACGCAAGCTTCTATATGTGATGTGGGAACTCTCTTTGAAATTACAATGAGCTGACATATGTCGGTCCAATGAAGAATATAGTTATCGATGCCGGGACGGGTCGGCCAATGAAGAAACGCTTAATCAAACCCGATGCCCTCACCGCTTTTCGCGGCAGACTCATTAAACGTACCTGAAACTAATAAAACACCGCTGGTTCCTACCGAATAGAGTTCTCTTCTTCTGGAATCGATTAATTCGGACTTGGGCCCGAGTCTTCAGAAAATCCCCAGTTATTTTGCTTACTTCCCACTCAAATTTTAAACGACACTGCGACTCACCCTATTGATTGAGAGATACCTGTCTACTGGTAGTTTTCTATTTCAAGGCCACTAATTTAAATTCCTTGCCTGCTTAAAAACTCCGGAGATGATATAAAGACAATAGTAACCGGTCGAAATGTAACGGTGTATTTGTAATTAATTTTCAAAGTTTTGCTTACAACTAATATATTATGTAATTACTCCTGGGATTAAAAGATATACCCATTATCTAGTATTTAAACCCACCAATATAAATCGATAAAGTATATTAGTCATGTTTTGTTCGTTATGTTTGTTATTAGAAAAATGCACTGAAAAAAATCGACTTGCCTCAGGCGGGACTCGAACCCGCACCTTCCACAATCCGGGTGGACGCGTTGACCAATTTCGCCACCGAGGCACTGCTTTTCGCTGTCGAAATTTGTCAGTGCTTGGTGCTTATGTTTTTATGGTAAACATCGTTTCATCAAATCTTTGAAATTTGCACTTCCAAGACCCGAACGAAATATTTTTGCAAATATTTGACGGCCAGCTAAGATGAAACTACCTTACATTATGGAATAATTTTATTTTTGCACCCCGAAAAATGCACTGAAAAAAAAAATCCACCGGTGGACCACCCGGATTGTGGAAGGTGCGGGTTCGAGTCCCGCCTGAGGCAAGTCGATTTTTTTTTTCAGTGCATTTTTCGGGGTGCAAAAATAAAATTATTCCATAATGTAAGGTAGTTTCATCTTAGCTGGGCGTCAAATATTTGCAAAAATATTTCGTTCGGGTCTTGGAAGTGCAAATTTCAAAGATTTGATGAAACGATGTTTACCATAAAAACATAAGCACTAAGCACTGACAAATTTCGACAGCGAAAAGCAGTGCCTCGGTGGCGAAATTGGTAAACGCTTCCACCCGGATTGTGGAAGGTGCGGGTTCGAGTCCCGCCTGAGGCAAGTCGATTTTTTTTTCAGTGCATTTTTCTAGTATTATATTTACGCGTTTGTAAACGCAAAAATAAAATTATTCCATAATGTTTGTTATTTATTAATTTCTGTCTCATTACAGGCGGCTTATCATCTCCTTCGAGGAAATTACGTCGGAACTTATGAGTCTTGTAGCACCTCTGCCTTCAAACATGGTCGGACTGAAACTATGAGGCCTTGCACTGACAAAACAAAGGTATATACATACATACAATCATGCTCATAATCCCAAAAGGAGTTGAACAAAGGCTTATGTAATATTTGGCTACACATAAAACTACGTCTGGCTGTGTTTACAATGCAGTGCCACAAAATAATGACAAGTTGCCAACCTGTCGAAGGAGAATCCGAAAAAGTAACAAAACATACATGTGGCTCAGGCTGTCTGGACAAATCTTCAAAATAGCTTACATTTAAGTAGGTGAATAGGGCATTTTATGTGACGGCTAACCACCCTTATTTCAGAATAGTTGACGCTACAGAATCTTAGATAATCGATCAAAACCGTGTCCAGCCAGCTTGAAAAACCACTTGTCGCTGGTCTCTCAATCTCGGTAACGGAAGTGATTTTGATGACTTTTTGCATATCAACGGGCGTCACATAAATTTGTGACGGGCATCGAGCTAAAAGTTTTGTGATACGTACAGCGGTTTATTAGAAAAATGCAAAAATCTGTGTCCAGCCAGCTTGAATTTACGTATAAAACTTCTGGCTGGCACTTCTGAATCTCGATAACGGGAGCGTTTTCGAATATGGTTCCTCTACTAACAAAATGTGACGCAAGTTGTGACGGTAATAACGTTTGATTTATGGCGTCACGTGTAAGGGTTTACGAGAAATCAATTAAAAACTAGTGTCCAGCCAGCTTGAAGTTCAAGCTGGCTGGACACATGTATCTCCGCTGCCTGATGGTCTACGGCCTTAGAAATATGTTCAAGTTTTTGTGACGGGGACGATAATGATAATCTGAAGTTGTGACGGAGAAAGTTTACGTAGTTTCAAAGATATTAATCATTTAATTTTTTCCATAGAAACATGTATTAATAATGTTAGGTGACCATAATTTTACAAAAATAAAGGATTTATTTTTAATCTACTTATCGGCCGATTGTGGCCACACCTGCATTGTATTTGCTTTTTCCGTGAGAATAGGTTTTCCCGCAGTAAAAAAAAATTAAATAAAAAAAAAACCGCCTTCAAAACTAAAAACGGGAGACATAAAAGTTTTGTTTATAAAAATCTAAATGTTTTTATAAACAAAATTTTTATTTTTCCCGTTTTTAGTTTTGAAGGCGGTTTTTTTTTCTGCTTTTTAGTGTTTTAAGTATGGAAATTTTCAGGAAACTACATCAAGATCTTTTAGACACACAAGTGATAAAATTACGACATCATCGATGTCAATTAAATAGGCATTATTAGGGATAACTCAAAAACTACTTGTCAGATGTCGATAAAATTTAAATGGGACCCCATGACAAGCACTAGCTTCCAAAGGTCAAAAGAATCTTCAAAATCGATCCACTCAGTAACGAGTTATGAGGTAACAAACACTAAAAAAAAACATACAGTCGAATTAATAACCTCCTCCTTTTTTGAATTCGGTTAAAAAAGCGTAAATATGTGTTAATTCAAAATAATAATTGACTACCAGCGCTGCCTAAAAAGAGCCCCCACTTATTATTTTGTGTTACTTTTGCCCATCATTGGTTTTTACGAGTTGAATAGTCAGATTGTCAGAATAGTTTTCTTTCCTAATTAAGTCTACCATTTGTATATGTACTGGTAAGAAATTCGCCTTTTTTGGAGGTAGAGGAGGGTGGGGGGAAGGAAGGAAGGAAGGGGGGTGGAAGTCGCCCCCCGTAAATTGCGAATGCCGGAAATGATTACTTTTTTTTACCTAGCCATGTCGGTGCATAAAACACTAGACACGAAAACTCGAAAGCAACCAACGGATTGACGCAATTTAACGCTGTCAGAAATGTCAAAACTATTATCAAAATAGTGGATTGGCGTTTCGTTTCACGCGTTTTAGTACTTCAATAGTTTTAAAATCTTATCATAACCTAAAAAAGTATAGAAATTACGTTTTGTTTCACGCAATCACAATACACTACCTATATACGAATTTTAAAAATTAATTAAAAATATTTAAAGGCCTCTCCGGCAGCCGAAATTGTGTTAGGGTGATTTTACGGAGCTTCCTTGAGCCCCCTACCCATTCAGTTTCCTCAGATTCAGGCGACTCGTTTCGGAGTCCGACGCTATCTACTTACTCTCCGATTAGGGGCCAGGGCTTCCAAGTGAAAGCTTTCGAAATGCAACTGGGATACTCGCTAGGATGAAGATTTGTACCCACATCTACTATTTTTTGTGCAATAAGGAATAAATAAGGTATGTACCTACCTAATTAAAATAAATTCTTTACCGTCGTTAATTTGTTTTCTTTTTTCCCACCTCAATGAGAAAATATAAACTATATTTTTTTTGAGAAAACTCAGAGTAAGTACCTAGTCGTAGGGCGCGCCATAATCGGTATAGCATGCGGGTGATGAAACAGTCTGATTCAGAGGAAGAGAACATAATTATGATTCGAACAGTTGTCCTAGTAGTACCAACTTTAAGCAACAGATGGCGACACCAACATCAACTACCTACCTATTGAACCCGAGTCGGTCTGCGGCAGCGTATGAGCACGTTCAGAAATTGTTCAGTATCTTTTTGTGACCAAGATATTTCCTAAAAAATATATTTACAGTAAAATATAACTAAATATACTTAAAATATTTTTGACTCTCTTTTCCGGAAAGTATTTACTTTTAATAGAATTTTTAGAAGAAAAAAGAAATCATTGTATCCTGTGTTGCTATAGCATTATTTATGCAATAGCATTAATTATTTATGCTTACCATGAAAAACACCAATACTTACCCACTAAAAAGAGTAGTTATCTGCACGTAAATATTCAATAACGCAAAAAATGACCCCCTTTCAACACCTCTACGCTTTTGTCTTCTATCGATTAAAATATCTAGGTACTGTAAATGTAGGTTAGTAGGTAGGTATTAATATCACCAATACGCGGATTTTCGTTCATTAAAGCCTTAAAATAATAAACTTGTTTCTACATAAAACCTACAATATTGGTAACCCTACTGCAGTGTTTGTATGAAAATAATTTAATGATCAATATCTTTGAAACTACGTGAACTTTCTCCGTCACAACATCAGATTATCATTATCGTCCCCGTCACAAAAACTTGAACATATTTCGAAGGCCGTAGACCATCAGGCAGCGGAGATACATGTGTCCAGCCAGCTTGAACTTCAAGCTGGCTGGACACTAGTTTTTAATTGATTTCTCGTAAACCCTTACACGTAACGCCATAAATCAAACGTTATTACCGTCACAACTTGCGTCACATTTTGTTAGTAGAGGAACCATATTCGAAAACGCTCCCGTTATCGAGATTCAGAAGTGCCAGCCAGAAGTTTTATACGTAAATTCAAGCTGGCTGGACACAGATTTTTGCATTTTTCTAATAAACCGCTGTACGTATCACAAAACTTTTAGCTCGATGCCCGTCACAAATTTATGTGACGCCCGTTGATATGCAAAAACTCATCAAAATCACTTCCGTTACCGAGATTGAGAGACCAGCGAAAAGTGGTTTTTCAAGCTGGCTGGACACGGTTTTGATCGATTATCTAAGATTCTGTAGCGTCAACTATTCTGAAATAAGGGTGGTTAGCCGTCACATAAAATGCCCTATTCACCTACTTAAATGTAAGCTATTTTGAAGATTTGTCCAGACAGCCTGAGCCACATAAACATACAGCAAACAAACAATAAAGGCAACAATTAGGAGAGATGTTACACTTTAACTGACCTAAATCATCTCGGCAGTAATTAATTATTGGTTGTAAATATTAGTTCCGTGTCTATAGTTTCAGATATGTTTTAATCACACTATTGACAGCATAAATCTTGAACTTCTCGATCATTTACACAAAATTCAAGTTCATGATTAATTAATTATTAAAATCATAATCCAACTAAGATTTTTTCCGCTACCATTGGAATTTCGGTATATAGGAATATGTATAAAAACACCAACAGAAGCAGAATATTTATAAATTTTAAAAAATCGCGGTGTATATTCTTTTTAAGTTTTTGAGGCTTGCGTATATCTTTAAAAAGCACATAATTATGGAACATTGTATAAGAAATGTTGATAGAAAAACTATAAAAACAACTTTTTTACAAATATTACACAATCTTTATATATTCATGTTCATTATCACAAAAGGGGTTGAGCAGAGCCTGAGGTAATTACTACGATTTCTATCAATGCTACAAAAACACATAAACGTAATTTATTTTTCCAGCTATTTTGCGATAATTTACATCTAAATAAGTGTTCCAAAGAAGAGTTACGTGGAATCCTTCAAGAATGTTCTATGGGTCACTCGCAATTAGTAAAAGAAGCGGCAATGGGACAAGGATTTGACCGTCACATGTTCGCTCTCAGGAAAATAGCAGAAGATAACAATTTACCAATACCGGAGTTATATAACTCGTATGAATATAATTTCCTGAATAAATCAATACTGAGTACCAGCACATTATCGTCTCCTAGCGTTTTAGCTGGTGGCTTTGGACCAGTAGCCAAGGAGGGCTTTGGTATAGGGTAAGTTCAATAGCTTGTTTACCCGACTAAATCATGCCGAAAGGCAGGGTTAGAATTTTAGCAGTCTATGTATGATTGTATTTACTTATGTTCCTTCGTAGCGGCTAAACTATTAATCCGATTTTGATAAGTAGGGTGTGAATCGATTCGTTATTATGGTCCTGGTAACATAGGCTACACTTTAACCGATTTTAACAAATGGGAAGAGTCAATTTTGCCTTGTAAACCCCGATTTTTCCCGATTTAATTTCATTCTTATTTTCCGTAGTCGGGTTGGTGTTTTATACTTTTTGCTTGTTATGTTTTTACTGTTAAATTCTTAGCATTCATATCAGCCAAAAGTAAGCGATGATAAGATCGAAGGTGGAAGCAGCTACCTACATCCGAAACCGACCGCAGCGTGTGGTGAAGCTTATTATTCATGTTAATTACTTGATAACTTTACAAATTTTCGACGTTAACGAATGTTGCTGTCCTAAAAAAAAACGGGCTCAGCTAGGCTTCAAAAAATTATTAAAAAAATATATTTTTAAATCAAGCTTTTATTTAAATATCCATCCTCTAAAAAGAAGAGCACCAAATAAACTTAAAAAATTTAAATGTTATAAAAGTTAGTCGCGAGATTTACTTTGATCATCGTTTATTTACTATCTATGTCTTTGTCGATCCTATCGCTGTTTCTCGATACAAGTAAATCTAGCGACAATCTTTTATTACATTTTAAAATTTAAGTCTTTTCTGTTTTCTTCTTTTAAGATAATATTTAAATAAAAGCTTGTTTGCCTATGTTGAATATGATTTGTAAAGATATCAAGTATTATTTAAATCAATTAATGAATTTTAGAGTTCAATTGTTTCATATATTAATTTCAAAAAAAAAATAATCTCCTCAATGATTTTTTCATGGACACTCTTCAAAAGGTAGTTAGGCAATTATGAATAACTGAATATCTTGTGAAATAAATATATCTTTTATATGAAAGGACTGTACGTACATTTAGTAGAGTTTTCTACATAAAATATTTGTTTTCTGTTTTAAATATCGTATTCAATTTAAGAAAATACAGGCAAAAATATTTTCTGAAGCATTTAGACTGAGGTGCCAGTTAAAATGTGCCATATCTCCAAATTCACTCATTTAAATTACTCAATTATTAGCCTACGTTTCAAACAAAAATGATAAAGAATTTGCGCATTGAATAGACTGTTTCTTCTTTGAAATAATCATGCGTCAAAGTGTGCTCTGATGGGCCACCTATAAAGTATTGTATCTTTTTTAATATCTACACTACGGAGTTCAGATTTTGTGTAGTAGTTATTCTCAAATCATACAAAAACATGTTGATAAACATTGATCCATAATGTTCGTAGTTCTGAGGGGGCACCTCAATTCAAACGTTTAGATTGAGGTGCCACTATTATATACATGTAACTTTTGATGTATTCCACTACATAATCCAAGCTCGGTCGTACAAAACTTTCTTAACTACTACTAAATAACTCAATATATTTAATTACGATAGAAAAAGTGGCACCTCAATCGAAATATACATTGATCAAGTTTATCACTAACCGATGAAAATAAATTCCATCTTTAGCTACACTTGACACCTGACTTCTTGCTTTACAAGAAATTACAGCACAAGGCATTTTTTACTTTCTCGTATACGTAGTAAGTATAGAGGAAGTCTTGTAATCGTAAAAAAATTCGACCTCGACATTTTGACGGATTTGCAGGTTTTGGACCTCCCTGAATTATGTCTGTGTCTGTGCGTTAGCACGATAACTTGTGTATGCTTTGACTTATTGCAACCAAATTTAACATGCATGTATGGCTTCACAGTACACTCTTTGTAGTTGTCAGTGAGTCACTATGCAACGCGATCGCAGTATTTCGATATGAGCAGTTTGCTCTGGCGCGCGTGCCCCGCCTACATAGCCTTTCTAACCTCTTTCTGTGTTCTGTGAATGCACTCTTATTACTTTTAAACCATGGCCTTGGAAAATAAGATATTTTTCGTCGAACTGTTTCAGTTTTAGTCGATAATGTCTCAAAAAGCCCGGCATATATCCGACTTTCTCAGCAAGTAATTTAAAAGATAATAAAGAATCAATTATAACTTTTAAACCATTGACTGGAGAAAATCGGACGTTAGCTCACAAGCTTTTGACCTTTTGAATATATTTTGACAACTATATCAATCAATATTAATTATCTGGAATGCTTATTTTATAATGTTTATATCACAATAAAAATTTAATAGACATTAAATAAAGGTACGAGGAGCGATAAGTTTCTTTTATTTAAGTTTCTTTTATTGTCACTTTTGTCGGTTTAGTGCTATTACCTAATTTGTGCAAGTTTCCTGTAGAAAATTAAACTATAAATAAATAAATAAAAAATAGTACAATGCTTATAGCTCTTTAAATATCACCATAACATTTTTACAGGTACTCTGCTTTTCCAGATAAGCTGGGCGCAGCGGTTACAAGTTACAAACATCACAATAACAGTTCAGAGTTTATTGAGGCACTGCACAAATCCTTCTTAGATATAACCAAGATCTTATCAAAGTGATTTATAAATATACAATTTTTATCTATCTACTTATATACAACATGTAAATTAAATAACCAACACCCTGAATACAGGAATACAGGTGGTTTGGGATCGGCTTCTGAGTTGATTTCAATTTTTTTTTTAAATATTGAAATCAATTCCAAAATGAACACTGACTGACTGACATATCAACGGATAGTCTAAACAGCTGTGCCTAGAGATTCCAAATTTGGTAGGTACGTTCCTTAAGAGGTCTAGGGGTGGGTAAGAAAGGATTTTTGGAAATTCACCCTTTAAGGTGGTGAAAAAGGGGGACAAAGTTTGTATGGAAATCTGTTATTTTTTAAAGTAAAATCGTTGAAAATTGGTATATGGCGCTTGGGTTAGAAAAAATAAAAAGAAAACTTAAATGCTGCCCGAAATAACTATTCTACGCGGATGAAGTCGCGGGCGAATGCTAGTACTTTATAAAAGACAAAAGATATTCTGATGCAGCTAAAATGTTATATTTAACCTAGTCAATTTATAACAGTTTGAAAAGTCTAGTTAATTATATTCATGGTGCTTTTAAATGTCAATTAACACATTCCAATATTCAATGTAAAAAATGTTCACTAAAGAACGGTCGCCGAGCAGAGAGGATTTCGAACAATGACTTTAACCTAGTCATTTGTAACAGTTTGAAAAGTCTAGTTAATTAAATTCCTGGTGCTTTTAAAAGTCAATTAACACATTCCAATATTCAATGTAAAAAAATGTTCACTAAAGTACGGTCGCCGAGCAGAGAGGATTTCGAACAATTACTTTTAACCTACTGGCAGTTGTCATAAACATTTTTACTAATTGTTAAATATAAAATTATGGTAAATTTAATACTTTTAATTACATTCTATGTTATTAGCATTATTCGCAATGTTATGCGGAGCTCGTGCTTGTGATCAACTACACTCACCGGCACGGAATCTTTGCCAAGCCCTTATTTCGCGGCGACAAAAACATTTAAGTTTATAACAAATTATGCTTATAGAGGTTGGTATAATATATCAATAAACAAATTATATTTTCTAAATAAAATTATTTACACTTGTTCTTATTTATGTAAGCATTCATGTCCAATATATTTGAGTGGAAATCGTCTAATCTAAAACTGAAATGCCGCTGCATTGACTTTACAGATGCATCTCACTCAAATTTGCTATAGTCATTGGTCATTCAGGTGATTCAGTCGCAGGCTAGACACGAACGTGGTAGCACGCTTCGATCACTCATAAAAGTACCGTCGGCATCAAGTTTAACGTTCAGTTTTAGATTAGATTTATACGTAGGTAATAATTAGGTACGTATATTTTTGACAGAATTTTTAACCTGAGAAGAAGAATTTTGTATGAAGGTGTTTCTAAAATAAAATATTTATAATTATGTTGTCTTTTTACTGTCTTTAAAAACCCTACTTATATTAGAAGAAACCGTATTCAGTTGTACTTAGTGGAATTGACCATCAGTGTATTTTTGTGTTAAAAACGTAACTAGTTTAGTTGCGTTATGACGTAAATTTGTCGTTGTTAACGATACTCCTTTATTAAAATGCAAAGCGATATTTTATAAAAAAAAGTGTAATCAAGCAATAACTGTAAATGACTGTTTGTTTTCCTAATAAATAAATAGATAAATGTAATTAAAAAGTACTTATAGAAAACGTGATTAGCTATATAGGTACTAAAAATACTTGCTTTAAGGGTACACTGACTAAACAGGGAAATATTAGTATTTTAAAAAGGAACAAAATGGTATTTCATATAACAATATCTACCAAATTATTTTAAAATAAATTTCGAACTAGAACCTCGTGTTGCCCATATCGGACCCACCGTACCCCTGACCATACCCCTGGTGGTACGGTGGGTCTCATACCGTACCACTGAGAAAATAGTGTCGTGCTCCCTCCACATCAGAAGGTGAGGAAAATGACATTGTTTGCAATACGTCAATGTGTTAAAACGTCCATTGCTAAATCGGGAAAAAGTAATGCACATTCAAAACAAGGCTACCATGACTTCGGATACTATACGGGAGAGGAGATGGCCCATTCCTGCCCCAAAGTCGTTTCATGTTTGAATACTGAAAAATATGAAGAGACTAGATAATGTTATTTTTAAAAAATATAATTTAAATTATAGCATGCTAGTGTATAAACGAATACTACGTATCTAGCGGGGTTCAAAATTAAGTTGAAAAAAGGATTTAAAAATACGTCTTGATTGTATACATTTCCTTTACGTTATGGCTTTGTCATCAAGGCTTTTGAGCCACACGTAATTCACCAGTCAGAGGCTTTAGACAACATGCATTTCGACAATCGCTCTCGCTATCGCTAAGTAAAAAAATGTATGGGATTGACATAAGCAATCGAAAAGTGATCGATTGCTTATGTCAATCCCATACATTTTTTTACTTAGCGATAGCGAGAGCGATTGTCGAAATGCATGTTGTCTAAAGCCTCAGTATATCTTACATTCTCATACAAAAACAATATTATTAGGAAATATTGTAGACCTTTTAATCCATCGACGATTATTAATATCCAGACACAATTGATTTTAATTGTGTTCTCGCGCTCCTGAGCGCGAACGGGGCTTAACGAGTTAAACACATATTAGTAAAATATTTACGTTCAATTAATAAGTTACAATTACTTAAGAAGCAAAAATTCTTGAATACGTTTCTGTTACAATTTGTAACAGAAACGTGTTCAAGTTCATGCGAGTTTTTTTACTTGACATTGGCAAAATTTGTAATATTTAAGTGTCGCGAATCTCTTTAATTTAGAATAGAGTATGTATGTATACTAGCTTAGTTACTAAAATGATCTCAATTTTATGGTGCCAAAATGTGCTTGTAACTTTAAAACCCCACTATTTACAGCAACAACTTGCATGTAATATTTTAATAGAGTGTGAAACTAACTCAGAAAACCAACTTTGATCGTGACGCATGGATTTTTGCTTGTGGGGCAAACAATGTATGGAGGGTGGGCCATCTCCTTTATACAGGGTGTAAGGGAGACGCTCTCTAAAATGAAAAATATAAAGTCTACTACCTCAAAGTAAATTTATGGCATAAGCAGTTTTTTTTTAAATTGAATATCTAAAGAGTGGGTAATTTTACTGCGCGCAATGTATTACGTACGTGCGGGCGGCCCGGCGCGCTGCGCGTCGCCGCCTTAACCCTTTAACGCTCACCTAAACCTTTTTTTGAAATCAAGATATTTTTAAGTGTGTATCCTGTATTGTTATTTATAACAACATGTATATCAATATTTTTTTCAAAAATGTATCATTTTCCGAGAAAATCCAAAAAATATACTGGCCAGTATACTGACCACTGACAGTTCTGCGCCAATAAATATCCTTGTATAATCACTGGCCTGGACACTTATAAAACTGTTATTTTTGGTGTAAATAACACATAACATAAATAACATTAAAATAAAACCATTGTGTATTCCAACTAGTGGATTGCTAAACTTCTTATTGCTCCACTTATTTAGATTTTCAGGAGTACCTTCGGGAGTCGGATCCATGACTATAATCCTTGTATAATCACTGGCCTGTAAACTGGACACTTATCGATAAGTCTAATAGATAGTCAAGTCATCAGTAATGGCCATAATTTCTTCCCATTGGTCGTCATCCATCCCCTCCAGATCTTGATAACTGAATTTATTTCTAAAACAACACTGAAAACTACATAAACTCAGGATTATTTTACTCATACCTACACATCTACAATTCGATACAAAAATATACCTAAACAATTTAATTTCAGCATTTTAGCAATTAATTTATATTAATAAATATAATGATTTGTAAATTCGGTAAAATTAATACCTTAGATTTAGAGCCCCTGCATTTGTCATATGACAGCTCTGGTTAGTTTACCTTTGTTTACAGGAAGGGAGTATAATGGACCGTAGTACCCCGGATTAGCGTTTACTTTTCTTTACTACCAAGATATTTTTGATACCTTTAGAGTGCTCAGATACCATTGAATAGTTATTAATGGTCATCTTAACACATTACATAATATTGGAATTATGTTGTTAAGATAATATTGAGTACTCTGGATGGTTACAACAATAAGATACTCTAACAGCGCATATAATATTGAATTTTTGTCTGGTAGAAAATTTTGATCAGTCTTGACACTCAGATATTTATGAAGCGGACTGTACTATAACGCGCTATTATTTCCTAATTTTATGTTTACTTAATTGACTGACAATGTCAATCTTTGTTTGTCATTAATTCTTATTTTTAATTTTTTGAGTAGGACGTTTTCTGGAACTATGTAATTCATTTTAGAATTCCTACGTCATTGAATTCATTTACTTAGAAACTAATGTTCGCAATCATAGGTATCGATATCGATAAAAACATTTGCATGCCTGTGTATCTGTAGTATGACGCGTAGATGCAATTGTTTGTCAGAATTATTTTGAACAAAATAAGTGTCATTTCTCCTCTATTGGTTATGTGCTCGATGATTGCACCAAATCATTTGATAAAAATGTAAGTATCCAAATATCACACGATTGGAACAAAGTCTTTAAAAGAGGTGGTATGAACAAGATTCCTTTGCCGTACGTGAGAGTTAATTTATGAAAAGAAAAAAAGTGTTAGGCGGGAAACCATGGCGTCTGAATGTCGATCTTTATTTCGATAATTCAAAATTGCTTCGGAGTGGATTTAGTGCAGTGAAAGTGGTGTCGTATCGTTGCATAAGCATCCGTGTTGACGAACAGTTATGAGGAATCATTGAAATAAAGGTTTTGTGTATGTGGCGTTGAGAATTGTAGTTGTTGGAAATCCCACTATACAATTCTCATCATTCACAGTCATGAGGTCTGTTGCCATGCAATTCTTTCCAAGCACTCCCTAGATGCATTAAAATGTGCGACGCCCATATTTTAATGCAAACATCAAGAAAGAAGACATAAATACAGACAGGGCTGTATGGACTTGATATCCTTTGCCCGCCCCGTTATGGACAAAAGAAACAAAAAAAAATGTTTTTACATTTCAAATACAATTAGACATTTGCAATTTAGGTTGGAGGTTACAAGAAAAAGAATTATTGTTGGATCTAATTACGCTAAGTTTACAATATAAAATACTCGGACGACAATGCACAGAATAAAAAAATATATGTTTGCTTACTAACGTCTAAACCAGTCTTTCTCAAAGTGGGCGATAACGCCCCCTTGTGGGCGTTGGAGACCTAGAGGGGGACGTTAAGGGGCCCAGAAAAAAATGGGGGCTGTTGGCTTAGTTTAGGGAGGAGATGGTTGTATGTAATTTCATTTACTTTATAATATAAAATTCACTTAAATTAAAACCTACCTACTACTCAATATCGAATTATGAGAATTATATTTCTGCCCTGTAGCACCTGTAGCCCCTGTATGATGGTATTAAAACTAAAAGTACTTAACATATTATAGATTTCGTAGGATAGCCCGTACGCCTTACGCAATCAAGTTGTAACAAGATTTTGTTAAATAGCGCTATTGGTGCAGTCCGGAAGCAATCGGCTGGTTCATCGATACTGTCCTAACTTGCTCAGTACCCTTAGTATGAGTTTTGATACTTTTCGAGCTCTAACAAACGTATCGTCTCTTTGATACACTGCCCACTGTTTGTGATGGTTAACGCTGGAGGCGATAGTGGGCAATGTATGAAAAATACGATCGAGCTTAAAAACTAACTAAACTCATACTAGGGGTACAGTACGATTGCGCCTCGAAAGAGATAAACGAGTTTGTGCGTGTTTGTGTAATTAAAGTAATGAAATTGTAGTTTTTAAGTTTTAAGAGTGTATAAAAAATTGGGGGCGCTGAAAAATAATTGATTTTTAAAGGGGGTGGTAAAGAAATAAGTTTGATAATCTCTGGTCTAAACATACAACTGCTATTATGAAGAAAGTTTATGAAAGTATTTTGAAGAATAAATACAAAACAAATGTCACTTTTTGGATGTAGCCTGCCGTTTAAACTTCGCAGGGGGCTTCGATGTTGCAGCTGGCGTTACGGTTTCGGTTCCGATCTTGTTGACATCGCCAAGAGTTATAACTCGATGACGTGTTCCATCTGGTGTACACACATCCGTTCCTGGTCCAGCATTTATTAATGCCAAACCGTTCACGGTATGCCATAAAAGCTTTATGTCTGGCTTGAGTAAGGAATTCTGACAGTGTTATAGCAGTACCTTTAAGCAGTCTTTGCAGACCACACTGTGTCCCGCACTTCCATCTCAGAAAACTTAATGAGAATAGGCTGTGGCTTGGCAGAAGCTGCTGTAAGTCCCATTCTATACACCGTTTTATTTGGTTGTTATTAAAATCGAGCATGTTTAACTTCTCTCTCAGCACTTTTATTTTACAACAACCATGGGAGTATCTTCAGTTGTATGCTCCTGAACACCATGTATAAGAAGAAATTTCCTACGTCCCTGCATTTCTAAGCGATCTGTAGTTTGAGCCAACAATTCTAACTGTGGTCGGAGGGAGGTCAGCGACTTAAGTATGAAGGAAATAAAATTAAATGAACCGAACTCAGCAGCAAGTGAGGATGTGGTGCTACTGGGAACAGCTGGTATCTTAAGTTCTGTCTCAAATTTCGCCATCCTTGTAGTGAACAAATTCGCTAGGCTTGATAGTGATTCTTGCGCAAGTTCCATTTCTAATATTATTTGTGTTGTGAAGCTTTTACGGAGATAACGGTGAGCTGGATAATATATTGGCAGTTTCTTTGCCTTCTTCTAATAGCCAATTTTCTGAAAAAAATAAATATTAGGCTGTAATCTTTCGTAAAATGAAAAAAACCACTACATTCTTTTAAAGAGATTAGTTTTAATTTATCACAGATTAGGTATGAATATAGGAATAACACATTATACAAACTCACTAACCTGCCATGAAGCCAAGAGCTCCCCCAATAGTTCAGCTGAAAACATGAGTGCAGTGTTTAACTTTCATCTTTGGAATTAATTTTGGCACCACACGCTGTTGGGTCGTTTTATGTACCAAGCGCACTCCCTTGTAGCCTGGAGTTCTTTCATATAAATTAATTATATGGTGCCATTTAGCCACTCATTGTTTGTTTTTATGTTACATCTTTGTTTAATAGATTGTTACGTATCCCTTTCATTAAGTGAGATGGATCAGAAATAGGGTATATTTTATTTTTTCTTAATAATATCAATCTATCCGGGTATTCCTCATCTCTCCGTTAATTTCTTTTGTATATTTGATTAAAGAAGGCTCCCTGGTCACACTGTGGCAACCACCTTAGTCCGCAGGACTGTACTTACTTTATCAACAATAATCTTCAACATATTTTTAATTTTAATGTTTTTGTGCTGCCAATACAAAAGGTGTATTGAAGTGGTTGCTTATATTTTTTTTGTTGATCCTCCTCACCATAAATACAAGTAAGCTTACATGATCTGCCAGCTGCAGTTTTCTGCTTATTCAATCATCTGAAATAAACCGGGAATTTTGTCATTTAATAAGTCCAAATGTGAATTAATAGCCATCTCATCAAATATTATCCAGCAATATTTGAATAGCAGGCATTTTACCAACTCTCTTCTTCATACTTTCGAATATAATCATATATGGTTTGAGGAATATTTTCTTAAGTGTAATCTGCAATGGCACCTTAGGCAATATGCATATCTCATTTAGCACCTCATATACTTTTGGGATACTTTTGTAAACGGATAATGTCAAGATTTTCTGTTCTAAAGTGAACATTCATCCCCATTTACACTTTCCTGCTTGTGTAACTGTTAATTTACTTTCAACTTACTTTTTAATATTATCCATTTTTTTTATGACTCTTTTTGCCAACAGCAACCTCTTCTTGAATGACTGTAGTCGTTTGTTCATTCTATGAATTTTAGACCGCAATCTCTTGATAATGAGTCTCATTGACATCTCTGTATCAGTCATTTTCGTCTCTGAAAACATTGCATATAGGTAAGTTATTTATAATAAAATATAGAATTTAAGTTTTTTTTTGTTTTTATGTTGAATAGGCTGGGCGTTTGCCGACAATCACGCCAGATGGAAAGCGATGTAAGGCCTTAGGTGGTATAAAGGTCACCTAGAAGATGCTACTTCATTCGGGCCTTAAAGACGTCCAGATTATACTGATCCGGGAAAACAGACCTCGGTAAAGAGTTCCACTCCTTAGCTGTTCGCGTAATGAAAGCGGAAGCAAATCGCTTCGTGCGGATTGGAGGAATGTCGAAAACATAAGGGTGAAAGCCCTCGTCGCGCCTGGTCGTCCGGTGGTGGAAAGGGGCAGAGGGGATCGAATTACGTAAAACTTTCGCACACTCTTTCAAATGTAACCGATAAAAGATCGAGAGGCTAGCCACACGCCTTCGATGGTCAATGCTCTGAAGATAAGCCTGCGAGCGAGTGCGTCATTACTGATGAGTCTCTTCGTATGGTGGTCCACCTAGTCCAGTGCTAGATAACTGATATCGAGCAGATCCTTCCCAGAGGTAATAACAGTACTCCAAGCAGGAGTGAACTTGCGCTCGATAAAGGTTTCTGAGCTGCTCAGATGTGAAATATAGTTTGACCTTAAAAAATATGCTAAGTTTTTGGCAGCGGTTTTAGCAATAGACTCGTTGTAGCGACCGAAATTGAGGTTGGTGAAGATATTTATACCCAAGAGCTCGAGATGGTCATTCAACCGCATGGAAACATTTCGGAAAGTCTTAGTCAGATAGAGTCCTGGAGATCTCAATGTGTATATAAACACATCCCATTTAATTAATGGGATTTTTTTTACAATTCTTTTTTTTTTATTGAATTTTAACAAAAAAGACGAAAAAACCGAATTCACCGGTTTTTTTTTAATAAAAACCGAAAAAAAACGGTTTTCTAAAACGATCCGGTTTTGGCATGCCCTAACGTACACCTAATTTGAAATACTACAAATTTAAAAAAAACAAAAGTAATTACTTGGAGTTTGAGTCGTAATTGAAACATTTTTAATATTCTCTCTTGACTCTGGAACATTTAAGCACCAGGTGGATGGTTGTTCTGATGACCCCAGCAGTGGTGTATCTAGGATAACAGAGGTGGTTGCCGTGGTTGGTTCCTTCAATAATGGTGCATTATCTAAAAAATAAATAAAATTTTGATGATTTATTTTATGACAAATTATGTTAATTAAAAATATCTTTTCATCCCACCACCTCGGAAAGTGTAATTTTGCGCTTCGAAATCTGGCTGGAAAATTCTATTTTATTCGCTTGAGTGGCAAAGTAGATTTGAATTTAGAACATCACATATAATGAGTACTCAATATAATTGTAAATTCAAAACGTCATTAAACCTATTTAATGTAACCTCTATGGTGCCAAATTTATGATTAGAACTTTTTAAATTGTGAAAAAATTCTTTTTCATTTTGTCATTTCCTCGCTGAGGTGGGATGAAAAGTTACGTATTGCACTCGAGTGGAAAGATTTTTCACCTTGTGCTCGTTTGTTTCCCTCGCTGACGCTCAGGATTCTAATTTAGAATCACTCGCTGCGCTCGTGATTCAACTTTAGAATCCTTCGCTTGCTCGGTCATCCAAATCGAGCACGCGGTTAAAAAGGAACTTTCCACTCTTGTATAATAAATAACTATTATAGGTACCTAAATCTGAATCTGTGAAGTTGTGTGTAATCATAAAAAAAAACCTAAACGGATGGTGAGCATTTCTACGTTTATTATTTAACTTTTAATATAAGTATGGTCATAAAAAAATAACTTGGTGGAATTTGGTTAGTGATCTTCAAAACCGTAACTCCAATATGCCAAGTAGTTAAATGTTTAAGTGACTTCATCAATCAGTGTGCCGCAAAGTGTGCGGCATATGACCGCATATGACCGCGGTCATAAGTTTGTGTGCCTCGGAAAAATAAGGTTATCTTACAGTTAAATAGACAGATGGCAGAAAAATCATTAAGGTATGCCTCCAAAATATTCCTAAGTGTACCTTGAATCCCCCCCAAATGGAGATCACCTTGTCGTGGAGGAGACGCTTACAAATACTGTTCCGTGTCGGTTGACACGAGATTATATTATACCGCTGGCAACGGGCGCTTGTCGTTATCTCGTCTCGGGTGGCCAGTATGAAATCGGTTACGAGTGAGAGTGGCTATGAAGCCGGCAACAAGTCCGGCGTCGCGGAGCGCGCAAAAGCGTGGAAAGAAAAGAATACGGAAGGCGGGGGGGGGGGGGGGGACTCCCATGCCTCCACCGGATATGTCACATATTGGAGTCGCTGCCCGAACACGGAGTAGGGCGACCAAGGACACCAGCATGGTGATAGATGATGTTAGCGGTGGAAGTCCTCAGCCAGGAAAAGGCCTTTACCTCAAGTCCCACATATCCCCTGCGGTTGGCACCACCCCGCAGGGACGATGCGTAAATGCATTTGACCTCCCCGACAACAGAAAAAAAGTTGTTCAGAAGTATCCAACCTTCTGGGCTTAGGGGGCTGACGTCGAGGGGCTTTGAAACGCAGCAAAAAAAAATTGCCTACGAGTAGGTTATAGTCAGAACCGCTCGCTGCGCCGGGAAATGTCTTTGCACTAGATACTGAGGGTCTCCAATGGGTAACTAGAACTATGTAGTCGATTTTGTTTCTGTACCTACCTATTGCCTGGAGATCTCCATGTGTATATAAACACTTCCCATTTAATTAATGGGAATCTTTTTTTACAATTCTTTTTTTTTATTGAATTTTTAGTCCAGTCATTTAAGCTTAAATTAGGTAAGAATCTCGGAATTCGAGATACCCAGCTATAAGTCTGTAAATACTTGTATATTGACACCCTAAAAGTTGTCTCAAAACCTACATATGGTAGGATGTACGCAACTATTAAATTTCAAGGTCAAAGGTCGCAAAAATCGGTTTTTTGCGCTTTTTTTGTAAATATCTCATTTCCTATGGGTTTTTTGCTATTTGTATTTATTATCAATATTGTAGAATACAAAATTCTCTACAAATTTTGTTTGAAAAAATTTTTCATACGGTGAACCGTTTTCGAGATAGAGGGCGGAGAGCGCGCGGTCACAGCATCACTTCAGGTCAACCGGTGCCTCCGGTCAAAAACGCGCCATATATAGTTGATGAACTATCGATAAATCAATGATATGTAATTTTTATTAACTATTATATTATATTTTATCATTTTCTTCATGCCTTAAATCTATATCTATTCAATAATACTGATCACCGTTTCCTAAAATTAAAAAATAATTAAGGGAAAAACTTAAATCATAATATAATTATATTCTGAAACATAATATAATTATATTCTGAAACTGACAAATTTGGATGAACTAGTTCCAGCATTTGAGGAAGAAAATTGTTCGGCCCAGAGATTATTAGAGAGTGGAACTCAAACCTTATTGGCAGTCTATAATGCTCCGAAATCTGTGAAAAGTCTCGATCATCTTCGTTATATGCATTACGTCAAGTCTACAAAACTTAATAAACCTGTGCAGCTTTCAAATATTCCACCAACAAGTGCAGCTGCTCATCAACATTTCGAACGTGTATATTATCAAGTTCAAACTTGGTTAGGGCATGATTTGGAACCCCAAGTATGGGGTTGGGCAATGCGAAACGATTTTCTGGAGCCTATAATGACAATTTTACCACCTGCTCCAGAACATTTGCTAAATACAATTTTCTGCAACTGCAAGAGTGGTTGTGGTTCGCGATGCGGATGCAGGAAAGCGGGCTTGCAATGCTCTTTAGCTTGTGGCCAATGTAATGGGCAAGCTTGTCTCAATGCTCTACCATATCAGAGCGACATTAACGAAGATGGAACTTTTGACCCCGAAATCATGGAAGAACTTGAGACAAATGTCGTTGAAGACGATAATGAAGACCAGTTTGAAATTTACCAGCAGCCGGAAGACGACGATGAAGAGGAAGAAGATGATTAAAATTATAAATTGTAGTTTTTGTACCCTTTATTCCATTTTTTTACTTTTAATAAAAATAAATGTATTGAATGATATTTTTTAATAAAAAGATAAATTCATAATTTATTTGTTTTTTTTTTTATCATGTAAGAAGTTATTAATATTAATTAGGTTTAAATTCAAATATTATTCCTATATTTTCATTAACAATTCTGCAATTACATGGGCAGGTAAGTGTTATTAAATAAATTAATACTGAATAAAAAGTGGATAGGTTAGGAAAAAATTATAAAATATAATATAATACAGTGTAAACTCTTTATAACGTTATCCTTTATAACGATAAACTCCCTAAACGTTGGAGTGAGCCCAAGTTGATTGGTTTGCGTTAAAACTCACATATTGAAACACTCTTTATAGCGATACGCCATTCTCTATTACGAAGAAATGTGTTCATATTTTTAGACAGTAAATAGTTATTATCGGTATTATTGTTTATGTTATGTTATCAGGTAACAAAAGACTTTGAAGCTCCGAAATATCCGAGGTCGGTCTAGCTTTTGTTATCCTTAATTGCCTTGTACACGTGCAGTATGACGCATTGTTTTCTCGGAAGTGATGGTCTTCGACCAAGCATACTGGGTACCTATCGTAATTAAAAATTCTTGTTAATTTGGTTTTTTTTTTGTTCACTCCATATAACGATAACTCTCTATAACGACAAAAAATGCTCAGTCCCTTGAGTTTCGTTATAAAGAGTTTACACTGTAGTTAATAAAAATTGACAAATATTTATAATCATTGATTTATCGATAGTTCATCAACTATATATGGCGCGTTTTTGACCGGAGGCACCGGTTGACCTGAAGTGATGCTGTGACCGCGCGCTCTCCGCCCTCTATCTCGAAAACGGTTCACCGTATGAAAAATTTTTTCAAACAAAATTTGTAGAGAATTTTGTATTCTACAATATTGATAATAAATACAAATAGCAAAAAACCCATAAGAAAAGAGATATTTACAAAAAAAGCGCAAAAAACCGATTTTTGTGACCTTTGACCTTGAAATTTAATAGTTGCGTACACCCTACCATATGTAGGTTTTGAGACAACTTTTAGGGTGTCAATATACAAGTATTTACAGACTTACAGCTGGGTATCTCGAATTCCGAGGTGAACTTACTATAATGACTGGACTATTTAACAAAAAAAAACGAAAAACCAACTTAACCGGTTTTTGCATGCCCTAACGTACACCTAATTTGAAATACAACAAATTTAAAAAAACAAAAGTAATTACTTGGAGTTTGAGTCGTAATTGAAACATTTTTAATATTCTCTCTTGACTCTGGAACATTTAAGCACCAGGTGGATGGTTGTTCTGATGACCCCAGCAGTGGTGTATCTAGGATAGCAGAGGTGGTTGCCGTGGTTGGTTCCTTCAATGATGGTGCATTATCTAAAAAATAAATAAAATTTTGATGATTTATTTTATAACAAATTATGTTAATTAAAAATATCTTTATAGGTACCTAAATCTGAATCTGTGAAGTTGTGTGTAATCATAAAAAAAACCTAAACGGATGGTGAGCATTTCTACGTTTATTATTTAACTTTTAATATAAGTATGGTCATAAAAAAATATCTTGGTGGAATTTGGTTAGTGATCTTCAAAACCGTAACTCCAATATGCCAAGTAGTTAAATGTTTAAGTGACTTCATCAATCAGTGTGCCGCAAAGTGTGCGGCATATGACCGCGGTCATTAGTTTGTGTGCCTCGGAAAAATAAGGTTATCTTACAGATAAATAGACAGATGGCAGAAAAATCATTAAGGTATGCCTCCAAAATATTCCTAAGCGTACCTTGAATCACCCCCAAATGGAGATCACCTTGTCGTGGAGGAGACGCTTACAAATACTGTTCCGTGTCGGTTGACACGAGATTATATTATCCCGCTGACAACGGGCGCTTGTCGTTATCTCGTCTCGGGCGGCCAGTATGAAATCGGTTACGAGTGAGAGTGGCTATGAAGCCGGCAACAAGTCCGGCGTCGCGGAGCGCGCAAAAGCGCGGAAAGAAAAGAATACGGAAGGGGGGACTCCCATGCCTCCACTGGATATGTCACATATTGGAGTCGCTGCCCGAACACGGAGTAGGGCGACCAAGGACACCAGCATGGTGATAGATGATGTTAGCGGTGGAAGTCCTCAGCCAGGAAAAGGCCTAATGGCAGACCAATCAGCGGCAAATTCATCGCCGTCGGTGAGGCAGACGAATTTTCCGACGCGTCGGAGGTCCATATAATGGCCCCGGCACCGAAAGTGCCCCGCTCTAAGTTTGTTTTGTTAGGGAGACACATCATATATCTGTATGTCACAAGCTCGGCGTGAATATGTATTCGCGATCCGAGTCCGATCACGGACTCCACCCTGACCGAGGCCGAAAATGGTGGAATTCGAGCGTAGTACGGTTTCGTTCTTTTGCGTGCGTGCATTAGTAGTAAGTAGAGGGGATAAAGCGGCGACACTGGTTCCGGTAGTAAATGCGAACAAAAGCATTTCTATCCTCTTTATTATTATTTATGTGAACCTATCCCAGCGCAGCTACAACAATACAGATAGGCGCGCCTGGCCCCCACCTGAACCACTGGTGGTTCGCAGAATCGACTGCGTCCTCACTCTCGTCCGGGACTGCCTGCGAGAGAGTGGTCCTCTACGAGGATGCGGATGGCCACGTCCAGTCATGGACAGTGACGGCAAACGGTGCCTCAGGGTTCCATACTAGGCCCTCTACTATGGAACCTGGGGTACAACTGGGTTCTTCGTGGCTTGCTCTTGCTGCGGATGGATGTCGTCTGATTTTCGGACGACACCCTAGTCGCGGCGAGAGCGAACGATTGGGATGCCGCATCCGCCTCCTGGGGCTGGAAGTGGCCATCGAAAAGACGAGAGCTATGGTGTTCCAATGTGGAGGGGACCAAAAGCGTCGTGCCGTCGGCTCTATTACTGGGTGATAAGGTCGATGGCACTGTACGGAGCTGCGGTGTGAGCTGAGTGCCTCACACCCCGCACAAGGGCCCTCGTGCGCAAGCCGCAGAGGGTCATCGCGGTCCGAGCCGTGCGGGCACATATAGTGTATGCACTGAAAAAAATGTAGTCCAACTAAGATACGATTTCTCTTAGTTGGCATCAAAATGTGTGTAATAATTATTAATATGTTTGCTATAAACAAGGTACCATAATTGCCAGAACAAATACATTTTATTCATTTCGACAATTATGGACTTCCTTGATGTAATCAAAGATCTTTGTAACATTGAGCATCGTTTCATGTTTTTGTTTAATTTTACTACCTCCACTTTTTAAAACTAAATAATTAGATGTGTCCAGGTAACAAGAAAACTTGTTAGCATTACACAATTTGTATTATTGATTTTAACAAAGATCATGGTTGTTTAAAATATGTGCCTATTTAAATTAATCAAGAGAAGTGTTCAAATTAAATATTCAGGTATCTTCGTGGTAACAAGCAACTTGTTAGGAGCACATACTTTATATTATTGATTTTAACAAAGATCATGGTAGATTAAAATATGTGCCTATTTGCATTAAATAAGAAAAGTGATCAAATTAAATATTTAGGTATCTTCGTGGTAACAAGCAACTTGTTAGGATCACATACTTTATATTATTGATTTTAACAAAGATCATGGTTGATTAAAATATGTGCCTATTTACATTAAACAAGAGAAGTGTTCAAATTAAATATTCAGGTATCTTCGTGGTAACAAGCAACTTGTTAGGAGCACATACTTTATATTATTGATTTTAACAAAGATCATGGTTGATTAAAACATATGCCTATTTGCATTAAATAAGAGAAGTGATCAAATTAAATATTTAGGTATCTTCGTGGTAACAAGCAACTTGTTAGGATCACATACTTTATATTATTGATTTTAACAAAGATCATGGTTGATTAAAATATGAGCCTATTTACATTAAACAAGAGAAGTGTTCAAATTAAATATTTAGGTATCTTCGTGGTAACAAGCAACTTGTTAGGATCACATACTTTATATTATTGATTTTAAAAAAGATCATGGTTCATTTAAATGTGTACTTATTTAAGTTAAAAAGAGTTGATCAAATAAAATAATTAGGTACGCTCCTGGTAACAAAGCAACTTGTTAGCGTCACATAATTTATATTATTAGTTCCAATAAAGATCTCGGTTGATTAAAATATGTGGTTATTTGAGTAAAACAAGAGAAGTGATCTAATTGAATAACACTTTGCAGTGTCCACCAATCGAACAAACTTCCCCCACGCACCATTCGCGCTCCGCTCACTACCTTAGTTTTCCATAAGTCTAGGCGACGTAATAGTCAGCGGTACATTTTTTTTTCACTGCAATCACTCAGTACCTCTACTCTCTATAATAGTCATTCGTCATTAATAATCTCTCTAATCAGTGGATCTCATCGCGTAATAAGTGGTATATTGTAACGTAATAAAGCTTAAAAAGCTAGGTACCTAATAGACAAGTGAAGTGTTGACGTCGCTTTTAAATTTTAATTACTTAAACTTAAAACAGTTTTAGGTTTGAGTTGTGGACGAGGAACTAATTTAACATGAAACCATGAGGTCAAACAATATTTGGTTACTAATAACTCGTCCTTGTAATTATAATAATAAACTTAAAAGTTTCCCGAGTTTACGTAAAATTTTAATGATTAATTGATCTAGACCAGGAAATCAATATAAAAGTGCCAGCGCTGACCCCTGAGATGTTAGAGGAATTGAAAGAATGAATTTCATAATAATGATATACCTATATCGGTAAGTTTTTGTGTATGTAAATATACTTACGTATTTAATGAGTAACAATATTTAAATATTGAAAAACTAAAAATACGACACCTATCGAATTAGTAACAATATTTAAATATTGAAACCCTAAAATATGAGCGAAGTTTGCCTACGCAGATTCAAAAAAAATATTAGTCTACATTAAAGTGATGCACTGACCTTATTTTTTTTTTACAGGACCTGAATTTAAAAAACTTTGAAATTCAACAAGACCCAAGCATTGTAGTTGTTTCCTTAGAGGAGAGGTCGCACTTCAAATGCTTCAATCAGAACAGGAAGGAAGGTACCATAGTGGCGTATTTAAAAAGGCATGTTAAGAATATATTACGCAGGATATATTACGCAATTTATCCGATTACGAATCTGATCTTCATCGAGGTAATCCATCAGTATTACCTCGATCATAAAAGAAAAAGGTGTTTGGTTTGATGTACAAGATTTCGACTTATTCAATCAAATAGGTGTCGACTGTATGCATGACATTCTAGAAGGTGTTGCTAAATACGTGATGCAATTTGTACTTCTTCAGTATTTAAGACATTTTAAGCTCTTTTCATTGACTGAACTCAATAACCTTTGAGTACGGTCCTGACTATAGGAATCAGCCATGTACCTTAGCTATGGATCATATACTTCACGGCAATGTGCGTATGACAGCTTCAGAACTTTTTGCGGTATTTCGGTAGGAACTGCAGAATTATTACAAACTGCAGTATTAGAACTGAACACATCATATTTGTTACTTACCAATGATTTATTACAACCAAAATTCTATAATTTATTACACTAGCATACCTACCTACTGTTTTAAAAAATTGGTCTTATCGTTTCTTTATGGTCAATGCGATTTGAAGCCAAACATCGTTTTTTAAATTAGTTACTAATGCTTCATTTAACAGAAGGAACGTTACATTAACTTTAGCTATGAAACATCAGCTACAATTAAACGAAGTTTTTAAAAAGGTGAATTGCCTGATACTCTTAGAACAGTTCCTATTTCTTGTGCAACTCTTAATAAATCTGAAGAGCTATTCACAAGATTTTAACTATTCATTACTTAATAAATCTGAAGAACTATGCATACATTGTGTCAAAATAAGTCACTTAAAAATGTTACTTGGGCCACCGTATCTACTACACGGAATTTAAAAGGTACCATTTTAGTTTATACCACCAGCTCTGAGGATTCACTGCCTACTTTTTTATAGTGCAAAATGTTTTGTTGTATGATTTAAATAGTTTGATACTAATTGGACAATTATTGCAAACAACGGACCATCATTTTTTGCTTATGAAGTTAAAGAACTAAAAGTAAAGGAAAATGTTGTAATTTTTCATAAATGTTTGCGGTTTCCTTACCATGTAATAAAAATATTCTTAGCAGTGGAAAAAAAATGTGTTACTTTAAGATGTGCATTATAACTAAATGAAGATCATAAATGATTATAATCATTAATAATGTACTTCATCGTTTATTTGTTAGAATTAATTAAGAATGTTAATGATAATATTCATAAATAATCTTTATTTATTCTAGCGAACGAAAGAATTCTTAAAGTGCACCACATCTTAAAGTAACATATTTTTTATAGTGGTTCATTAATAATAAACTAATACTTACCACAATGTTAATAATTTATTATGGATGTTAACACTTCAATGCAGCTTATTACTTACTACGTTATTAAGGTGAAATGTACAAGGGATTTCAGCATTTTTGTAACATCATATACTGTGAACCTATAATTGAGCAAATAAATATATTCTATTTTATATAGACGAGTTTTATTTCTTCTGCGCTAAATAAAGAATATTTGTTAAGGATTTTTATATAATTTCGTGTACCAATGTTTTAAGGCACGCCGGTTTAGTATTTCAGAAGGTATCATTACATTTTTACGTAATCATCCCAAGTAGTAGGTATATAGCAAGTGTTAAAAATTGCCCCTGGCAGCAGTTTTGATATCAACTTCTAACATAAGCTATAGATAAATATAGATACCTTCTAAAAATACGAGACTATGCCTTATACACAAAATTGGTGCATAGGATTTAATAAAAAAAACTTAAAAATATCTAATTAATTTGATTATCCTCGTATTCGAAATAGTCACGAATTTCCTGTTAACTATCCGTGCTCTTCAATTCACTTTATTGTCTTTTGGACATTAACAAAGTGACTTGTCTTTTATAAAGATTGTCAATCATCACCTGATTTTTGTTTCCACTAAGATCTTAACTATCTTCGTATTCGGTGAAAGAGGCGCCCTCAGTGATTTTTACTAAATAAAAAATCATTAATAATATCAGAGATTAATCTTATCTTATCAATTATTTGATGCTAATTTTATCTTATCAGATATTTTTTTGTAAAAATCACTGAAGGCGCCACATTCACCATATACGAAGATAGTTAAGATCTTAGTGGAAACAAAAATTAGGAGATGATTGACAATCTTTATAATAACCAAGTCACTTTGTTACTAAAACTGCAAAAGAAAATAAAGTGAATTGAAGAACACTGGTAGTTAACAGGACAACGTTTTTTGACTATTTTGAATACGAGGATAGTCAAATTAATTAGTTATTTGATGCAAGATCTTAGTTGTGACAACAAATTACTTTCATTGTTTTGATAATGCTTCTTGTTTATTTCAATTATAAGGTTAGGTGAATTAATCAGTAACTTTTAGTTATTTGATGCAAGACCTTAGTTGTGGCAATAATTTACTTTCATAGATCTGATAATATGTCTTGTTTATTTCAAATAACAGGTTAGTTGAATCAATCAGTAACTTTTAATTATTTGATGCAACATCTTAGTTGTGACAACAAATGAATTTCATTGATCTGATAATTCTTTAAGTTTATTTCAAATAAAAGGTTAGTTGAATTAATCAGTTACTTTTAGTTATTTGATGCACGATCTTAGTTGTGACAACCATTCACTTTCGTAATTATGATAATGTTTCTTGTTTATTTCCATTATGAGTTTAGTTGAATTAATCAGTTTTTTTATGTTACTTGACGCAAGATCTTAGTTGTAATAACAAATGACATTGATTAATCTGACAAAGTTTGACAAACGTATCGATCAAGATTTTAGTTGAACCAACGGTAAATTTAGGTAATGTGATACTTTTTGTTTATTACACTGAGCAAGATTGAAGTAAATATCTATCGGTGAATAAACCAATACATTACTTAGTTGACGAAACTATAATAATTCAACAAAGTTGTCTTAGTTGCAACAGTCAAGATCTATGTAGGCTCATATACAGTCAAGATGGTAATCATATCAAACAAGATGTTTATTAAAGCAATCAAAAAATTTTTTCAGTGTGTATATATACAGAAGGAGGCCGCTGACGGACGGGTCGGAGAAGGCAGGCGGCTAGACCGCCGCTCTGCCCGGGGACACTTTGGTGAAAATTATTTACAGATTTATGCGCAAGCTGCGTTAGACGATTTGGCTAATGCAGTACAGGCCATTAATGATGATCTCCTAAAAATCGCTGACTGGTCTAATAAGTTCGGCATCTGTGTTAACCCGGGCAAACGCCAGGGAATCATAGTGGGTAGCTCTCGTACTTTATCCAAACTGGACATGACTACCTGTTGCGCCTCTTTCTTATGGTAGTACAATTGAGCTCGTGCCTAATGTCGTGAATTTGGATTTATGTATTGACAATACCTACTTTGAGTTGGCGACCCCAGGTTGAACGCATAAGTCGAAAAGTTAATGGTATTTTAAGATCTTTATACCACCTCAAACATTTTCTTCCAATCTCAATGAAGATTCTCTTAGTTCAATCCACTATTCTCCCTATCCTTGATTATGCTGATGTGTGTTACACTGATATTACCCAGGAACTTCTTAATAAAATGGATCGCCTTCTTAACAATTGTATTCGCTTCATTTATGGGTTACGTACATACGACCATATATCTTCATACAGACAAAAGCTTAAGTGACGAAAAATTCGCCAACGGCGGGACTTACGAATCCTATCCACACTTTATTCCATTATTAACGTAACGATCCATATGCGCCTGAATACTTGAAATGTAACTTTCAGTATTTGGGTGCTTCTCATAATCGTATTCGTCGATCAGACAGCAAACTCACTCTTTCAACGCCTTATCACCGTACTGGTTTTATCTCTAACTCCAATCTCTTCATGCAATATGGTATATATTATTATAATTATATGTATGTATATATTTACTATGTTTATGTATGTTAATAACCTATTATGTATATTATGTAAGTAAGTAATCATGATTTTGTTAAGTAGCTTTGTTTTCATTTACATAACGGCATTCAATTTCTGCACCGCCTATTGATATTTCTGTACCCAGCTTTCCGGTTGACTGGTAGAGAATGCCTTTACGGCATTAAGTCCGCCATTTGTATCCTTTTGTGTAAAATAAATAAATAAATAAAATGCTCACATAAAATGCGTCAATCCCAGAGTGCCGCCATAAGGGCTTACGAGGGTACCGGTGAGTATTAGTGGGTATGGGTAGTACCGACGCTGTCCGCGACGGTGAATCCCACACACGCCGTGCACCTAGCCAGCGTGCGGTAAGTCTTTAAAAAAAGGTCATCATCAAAAAAAAGGTGTACCTTGAATACAAAAAGTTTGCTCAACACTGACTTAAATAAATATATAAACAACCACAACTCGTTAAAAAAATGTTTAATGTTGTACAAACATTTGCCATTACTAGGATTCAAACCCCAACCACTTGATGTGTAAACAGAGTTATTGATCACTGCACCATGATGGTGTCAAAGCATAAATTGTAAAGCAACATGTTTTTGAAAGAAATTAATACTGTTATGAACAATTCCAAATATACTAAATTACTGTATTGTTTTAAACTTACGTGGTAACTATTAATTAAATGTGAGAAAATGGGATTTATAACACGGAATATCGGATAATTCACAAAATAGAGGTACGTGATATAAATCCCGTTTTCTCACATTTAATACTAAATTACTATATGATACTCACTATTTAGGCACAGGATTGGAACGGCAAGAGGACATAGGCGATTTTTGGAGTAAAACCACTTCTCAGGAAAATGCCGGTGACAAACTCTACGATTTTTAAAGATGAAATTATTTTTCAAACCAGTTACTTCACCACTAACATTTATTATCCATGAACGGAAACGTTCGATGTCCTTCAACGGATTAGGGAATTTATGGAGTGGGATACCTGAAAATAATATATACTTTATGGAATAATTTTATTTTTGCGTTTACAAACGCGTAAATATAATACTAGAAAAATGCACTGAAAAAAATCGCCCGCCTGAGGCAAGTCGATTTTTTTCAGTGCATTTTTCTAATATATACTTTACACCACATAGGTACATTCAGTCAAAAAAGTATCAGGAATGGATGATTTGTTTATGGTTCCAAATACAATTTTTTTTGTAAGATTGGCACAACTGTTGGTCCATTTTGGCGCACAGTTTGAGTTTATTTTTCAACCGACTTCAAAAAAGGAGGAGGTTCTCTATTCGACTGTATGCTTTTTTTTTTTTTTTGTATGTATGTTCCGCGATTACGCTGTTACACGATTTTCGTTAGGACGGACATACTCCAAAGGTGGTCCCGTATAAATTATACCGAAATTGGTTAAAATGATAATTTCATTGGGGATGAAATAATAATATCGTCCACGAACACAAAAATAATGTAAATTTTTTTTTTGAACTTGCTATTACCTAATATGCAATAGTGAAATTTTGGTTAGTAGGTCCAATAGTCAACACATAAACTATGACAAATTATTTTATGAACTTAAGTTAAATAACTAGGTTCATAGTTCATTAACTTACCATTCATTTTGAATGAATGGCAGGCATTTGTAATGAGCTATAGGTCTGAGACGTGATATTATTTGTTAACCGACTTAAAAAAAAAGAGAAAGTTCTCTATCCAACTGTTTTTTTTGTGTTTGTTACCTGATTACTTCGTCAATTATGAGTATTACGACTCGGATTTTAATGATTCTTTTTTAGGTACGTCAAGATCAGAGATGGCCCGTATAAATTGTATCGATATAAATTCGATCCTTTTTGAACAAATCAATAACAAAAAAAACGTTTTAGTTAAAGTTTCCATTAAGTTTTAATGAGCGCCTAGTAGGCCTATCCATTTTCAATAAAATATACTTTATTTCCACTAAAAATAATAAAATAAAATATTTTTAGCAAAAAAATAGGACAACCGACTTCAATGCGTACAAATTTAAACTTAAAAGTAAGAAATAAATAATATTTTTATGAAGTAGTTGAAAAGAGCGTCATAGAAAACCAAGGAAAGTATTGATACACATTTATAATTCTTTATTTATAATTCATACTCCGATATATTTGGAGTTGGTGCCAGCCTAAGCAAAATAAACTTACCTAATAGATACGAGCTTGATTAATCCATTAACTATACATAATAATGAATGATGAAGATAAGAAATAATCCGCCGCTCCGTGAAGTTCGAAAATTGGAAACACTATCCTCCTTGGCTAGCTGGCACCGGCTCCAAATATACCGGAGTATGAATTATAAATAAAGAATTATAAATGTGTATCAATACTTTCCTTGGTTTTCTATGACGCTCTTTTCAACTACTTCATAAAAATATTATTTATTTCTTACTTTTTAGTTTAAATTTGTATGCATTGAAGTAGGTTGTTCTATTTTTTTGCTAAAAATATTTTATATTTTATTTATTTGGGAATACAAACAATTGTACATTAAAGTTTTAGTAATAATGCTTACATAATATTAAAAGGTAGTCAATCCACAACATATTCCACACATTAATAATTACAGAAAAAGGCATGCATAAACAATTATGTAGGCACATCAGTGATACAAAACAAAAAGAACAGTAGATCACATAACATTATTTTGTAAATATAACTGTAATAATTGGTTCTGTTCGCATGTTTGTGGAATTTTTTACACAATCTCATGACAAAACCGAACATGCGGAAAGCCTTACCAATAATTTTATCAACATGTGCATCCAGGTGTAGTTTAGTGTCTAGCTCAATTCCTAGGTCGCGAATAGTAGTGACTTTTTACGGCAATATGAAAACTTTCTAAATTTTTACCATGAATTTTAATGAAATTTTGGCAAACTTCAAAAGTCATTTGTAAATTAGGTTTTGGCTTCAGAGTTTAAGGCATTAAGGGGAAGAGAAGAACCCTTCTCCCCTACCCCAAATCGATGACAACTAATGGAAATTAGAAACTTAATATTATTATTATCTATTGACGTGTAATGATGTTTTGAAATTATTACGAAATTGTAAGCTGTGGAGTATCTTTCACCATTTCTTCTCCATCTCAGCATAATAATAATTAAGTAAAATAATTATTTCGTCCCGAAATGGTGGTAGGGTGTTGACATAGTTAGCAAAGTTCATTTAAGAGTGCATTCCAAAACCAGGTGAAGCCAAGTAGACAGCGTAAGAAAGCTTTCTAATTGGTGTAAATTAACTATAGTTTAACAAAACTCACCAATAGTGAAAGCGCTTCTTAATCCATCGACGATTATTAATATCCAGACACAATTGATTTTAATTGTGTTCTCGCGCTCCTGAGCGCGAACAGGGCTTAACGAGTTAATAACGACCAATAGTAAGCTACCATTTACTCTACCCCGAGTAAATTGAGATTGTTTTGGAAATAGAGCTTTTTTATTTTAATTTTTCATCATAATTGTAGAGGTTAAGTTTAGTTAGGCTTATAATAAACTTATTAGCTTTCTTCTTCTTTTTTTTTCTTTTATTTAATGGCAATTAGTCGTTTTATTGGGGAAACAACCATTACTGCTAATCTCAAGTTAGGAAAAACACTTTTAGCTTTATAATAATTGGTATGGAGTGTTACTTTGTCATCATTGAATTACCTACATTTTATTTCAAGTGAACATTTTATGATTTTATGCTGACTAGGCTATTGGTTAGTTAGAAGTGCTTGCGGGCCAATATCTATTATAATAAAATCTAATTTATGATACAATTATCAGATAAATAATTTACCCATAAAAATTAAAAGTAATTACTTACCATCTGCAATTCTGCTTGCACAGCCAGGCACACAACAAGCCGTCACGGACATGGTTCAATCACAGCCACAGATTAGAAAGAATATGTCTAAAGAATCACAGCGGTTTAACGTAGTGGTATATATTATAATTGCTCTGTGACACAAACTATAATAACAAACAATAAATTTTTTATAATGGCCCCTGTGACCGAAATTTAGAGTGCGTTCCACAGACTATAGTCCGCGCAATTCAATGACGTAGGACAATTTATTAGGACCGTTTTGACACATGTCAAAATATCGTAAGTGGTGATGTGACCAAAATAATCGATTATTTACTTACACGATTAACATGCGAAATCGAGTCACAATTATATGAGCTTTGAAATCGTAACTATTTAATCGTAATTATTTAAATCGTAATTTGAGAATATAATATATTAATAAGAACACAATAAAACTCGGGTAAAAATAGCAATAAGGAAATGATGTGTGAATTAAAAAAAATCATTTACGAATACGCTTCTAAATATTTTGAAATGAAACTTCTTTAGCATCGATTTGAATTGTGATTTGAAAATTTAGCACCGTTGTGAATTGTGACTTGAAAATTAAATGAAACGAAAAAGATAAATTTTGACGGTTTGTAGTTCAATATTTTGACATCAATATAAACATCTACTGCTACTGAAATCACTTTTGCTACTTTTCTGAAGTGTCACTTCGGCCGTGTGTGAATTGCACACACTTTTTTTATTCACTAGGGTACCTGGATCACGCAAAAGGGGGTTCTCTTCATAAATACGCTCTAACTTTTTCTTCCTTCCAAAAAATAACGAAATTTTTGAAATTAAAAGACATTAATGAGTTAATAAATAGAACAATCAAGTGCGAATTTCTAATATGTAGGTATTAAGACAATAGACTCTCCCCTCAGACAAAATAAAAAGTGAAGAAGGAGTTCTGCTAAAAACCAGCTGAAACTGAGGCCAATAAGTTAAAACTACGCCTAGACCATCGCCCGTAGACAACCCCACAGTACAGAGTTACTTTCACGGTTACACGCAGACACATAATTATAATGAAAGAACGCCTTGCCTACATAATAATATCTATAAAACCATTCTAGGTCGTCAATTTATTTCTGATTTTTGGTCCGAGATTCTTTTACAAATACTCCACTTCACTTTATTCATTTAGTAAAATGATAAAACCATGTTGTTATTTTACCATTCTCAGTGGTTTGACCACTGTCACTTGGGATTTGATCAATTCCCTGTTTTCATCATATACACTTGCATTAAAAACGTGAAATTCGCTATTTTTGACAATTTCAATTTAAATTAAATTTTAAGCATTTTAAATTTTAAGCATCCGTGTTGACGAACAGTTATGAGGAATCATTGAAATAAAGTCACCATCATGAGGTCTGTACCATGCATTTCTCGCCAAGCACTCCCTAGATGCATTAAAAAGTGTGGCACCCACATTTTAATACAAAAATCAAGAAAGAAGATGAGACTAAAGACTTGGCTGTATGGGCTAGATCCCTTTGCCGTCCCGTAACAGGGAAAAAACAAAAATAAAAAAAAACAAAAGATTAACAGGGCTGTATGGACTTGATATCCTTTGCCCGTCCCCTTAGGGACAAAAGAAACCAAAAAAAAAAAAGATTAAGAATGTAACTGTTTTTATGAAGTTTCAGAAGATTTGAAAATTACATTTAACTTTAAATATTATGCGAGAAAAAATAGTTTTTATTTTTATTATGACCTATTATTTATTTTGCTAAAATATGATTGCATTTTGTATTACTGAAAAATGCAATAATATATTTTTATTTTTGCTTGCGTCTGTTTTGATTGCGTCCCAGTTACATTCTACTGACGTATCTATCTGTCAAAACGGGCCTATTATATTGCGCGGACTACAAGGAGCTTAAAAATATAAACTCCTTGCTTGCGCGGACTTTAATAGAGTGCCTTCGCCTCAGACCAATAATCATTGGTCTGAGGCCTTGGCGCAATTTTTTCTCTGTCTACGGCGTAATTTCTCGCAATTAGAGTGCGTTCCACAGACTAAGCAGCGTCCCCACTAAAACGTAGTGATTGATTATACAGGGTGGAAGGAACCCGCTCTCTAAAACGAAAAATATAAAGTCTACTACCTCAAAGTAAATTTATGGCATAAGCAGTTTTTTTTTAAATTGAACATTTAAAGAGTTGGTAATTTTACAACGCGCAATGTATTACGTACGTGCGGGCGGCCCGTAGCGGCCCGACGCAAGCGGCGCGGCGGCGGGCGCCCCGGCGCGCGACGCGTATCTAAAACTGAACAGGTTCGAACGCCCGCAGACTAAGCCCTCAGATCATGAAAACCTCTTCACAAATCTTTAGTTTAACAGAGTTACAGTCATTTTTTATGTACGGACAACATTTAGTTTTCAACCTTAAACGTGTGCATGCAGGGGCATTGAACTCGTAAAGTAGGAAATGAAACTTCAGTAAAGTAACTAACAAAAGCCAACCACCAGGACAGATGTTACACTCGAAATCATCTTAGTAGTCCGGGTACCGTTTGATAATTTTAGTAGGTACTTAAGTGCGTTTATTGCCCGTGTTACTACCATTCTTACTACCAGTAGTAATACCGGTAAAGTGTTTACCTGTCTTACTACTGTAGTTGAAAGTTGTTAGAACAGCAATAAAATATTGCTCGTGTTACTACCGTTTAATTTTAATTACAAAACAAACAAAATATAGCGAATTTGTATTTTTAACAAAATGCACAAACGTTTGGTCTTGTGGGCGTTTAAAAAGTACCAATGTAGATATAACATTCTTCTTAGTATTTACTAAGTATATTAAAAAGAATGTAACTCCTATGTTAAACCTTTTTTGTCATCTGACATAACTTGAGGAAAAATAACAAGAGTCATTTTGTTTATCTAACTTGAACAAGCAAAAATAATAGGCAAAATATTTTACTGTTATTTTACAATGAGCGAAACAAGTGATACCGAAGTTAAATTTATATCACGAACAGGAGGGAAATTGTTACTATGTGGCGTTCATCAGTACTATAAACTAAAAGAATATAAAAACTGGAGCGTCATATGGAGATGCTCTTTATATTTCAAGGAACCAAAATGCTCTGGAAGTTCAACGCTACAAGTGAGTGCGCCTATGTGCATGTATATTTCTTACTTTCTCGCATACGCAGTATAGAGGAAGTCTTGTAATCGTCAAAAAATTCGCTACACGTTTTGTACCTCCCCGAGTCCAAAAATATTTTTTTTGGAATTATGTTTGTGTGTGTGTCTGTGCGTTAGCACGATAACTCGAGTATACACAGTAAAATATTGTGCCTATTATTTTTGCTTGTTCAAGTTAAATAAACAAAATGACTCTTGTTATTTTTCCTCAAGTTATGTCAGATGACAAATAAGGTTTAACATAGGAGTTACATTCTTTTTAATATACTTAGTAAATACTAAGAAGAATGTAATATCTATATTGGTACTTTTTTAACGCCCACAAGACCAAACATATGTGCATTTTGTTAAAAATACAAATTCGCTATATTTTGTTTGTTTTGTAATTAAAATTAAATGGTAGTAACACGAGCAATATTTTATTGCTGTTCTAACAACTTTCAACTACAGTAGTAAGACAGGTAAACACTTTACCGGTATTACTACTGGTAGTAAGAATGGTAGTAACACGGGCAATAAACGCTTAAGTGTCATACAAAAAATAAAAAAGCACAAATAAATAATCAAAGCGACGAGTAACAACTTTTGTCTTATTAATTACCTACTTAGCAAATAAGCGAAAGCGCGCGTCATCAAATCAAGTTACCTCAGATTTTATTTGGTCTGAGGTAGTTACCTACCTACCTTTTCACTAACTTGAGAAGCACCATGACATGCTGAGTGAAAAAAATAGAAAACGAAAATGATAAAAAATTCTAACATGATAAAAGCCCGAGACAGGACTCGAACCAGGGACCTTTCGCGATCCGGGCGAATGCACTCGTCTAAGCTACACAGGACTTGTAAGGTCACGAGTTACAATTAACGAATTTATTGAAGACATTATTTTACACACTTACACACAATCAGTATACCGATTCGTTGGTGTCCCTTTTTATGCCTTGTAGTCTTAATTGATTTAATTTCTAGGCACGAGTAATAGTTTAGCTATCTACGTTTAAAAGTAAACAACAACAAATACCTAGATGGGTGTACGTGAACGGAGAAATAAGCCAGATTTCAGATCCAGATTCGATTCCGCACTAATATTAGAAAAATAACGAAAAGGAAATAAATAAAACTAATAATTTGATAAAAACTACGTACCTACGTTAGGCATTTCGTCCAATGAGGTGCAATTAGCGCTCCCAGATTTGGATACCTACGCCGCGATATCCTTAATGCAAGGAAGCATTTCATCCAGCTTCTCTGAGGCACATCCACTTAATATTGCTTCGTATTTGCAAGCACTGTACGCCTAATTAGAGGCAGTTTAAAACAACTCACACACACACACAAATGAACTAGGTAGGTAATAACATTTCCTTCGTAAATCACATGCGTTTACGTTCGAAGCTAACAGCGAACTGCGCGTGCGTCCTGCGCCGTGCACCGACTGGGCGGCATTTTTATTTGTCCTTTCGGCAAATACAAAGAAGCCGCCTGTGTGATGCCGCTGTCTTTGTACTATCCGCCAAAGAATGCTGCCGCCGCGCCGCCGCGTGTTGGTGGTGCCGCGCAGAATAACAGCTGATCGGCCAAAAGTGATAGAATTTCTCCAAAAAGTACCTATGACTTTAATCAGTATTAAGTTTATAATGATATTTTATGTGTGCAAGATGCATTGTACTAAAGGTTATTTTTGTAGCTACTTTTGTTTGTACAGCGGTTTAATTGTGTTGCATAAAGTTCTCGTCAATACGTGAGTTATGAAATTTAGTTTGTTGAGTTTGCGTGAGAGTCTCCTAGCGCGTGTTGACTGATGACGTAGATGCCTACATTATCTTGTAGTAAACAAGATAATTGTTTACTAGGTAACATAACTAATAGCGGTATTTTAAAACTTCGTAATAATGATGTAAGTATCCCCTCAGTAGTCTGTGGAAGAGTGGATTATTATGATGATATTTAAGCACGTAGGCGACACTGTGTAATGCAGTACCTACCTACGTTATTTTTGGTCATAATTAAGTGGTAATCCAGGCGAAAGAAATGTCGCCATTACGTACCTAGGTACCTAATAAGAATGATTATTCTAACTCAGTACTAAAATGTTAATACTTAGCTACTTACCTTCTTTGATTACATGGGCTATTTTACATTAGAAGCCTACTTTAGTCTGACATAAAATTTAAGAAACGGGATATCTGTTATGCTTGTGAATTATGATAGGTACCTATCTAGCAGGTGTGGTAAAACATACCTAGCTTCCCTATCGTCGGGGTGCGTCAGAAAAGTTTAGGTAGTAGATGGGATGGCGCGGCCGGCCGGTATCGCTCGCGTGCGCTGACCTTGGTCAACGTGCGCGGGTTCAATGGGTCAACAACGGTCAAGGGCAAGGCCACGCAGCGGCGCTAGACGTTTCGCTCGCCCGCCGCCCGGCCCGTAGACTGCGCGTGATATTTTTAAGTACATTGCTTTTATTGTAAAAAAAATGAATTTGCGTTTGTAAATTTTAAATTATTGTTTTATTTTGTTGTCCTGGCATGATAATACACAAAATAAGTGAAAAAAAAGTGTTAAAAATGTAATTTATTTTTGAGATTTTACCTATGACATCGTATTCAGTATCACTAGGACTATCTCCTGTTTTCGTTTTAGGGAGCGTTTCCCTTACACCCTGTATACTCTTGACTCTGATTATATACGCGAGGCCATGCCGCGCGGCCACAAAAAGCTGCGTGGCTCTAGTGGGGCTCTAGCGCGGACTTTAATAATATAGAAATGAAACGCTTATATTTAAATATTTTTGTAGGTATTTCTAAAATCAGGAGACACCATTTTTTCATAAATACCAGTAAAATTAATAGCCAAAAAATCAATATCAGAACATTCTTTGGTAGGTACTTAGAAAGTAACCAAGCAAAGCATCTATGCATAAATCTATAAAAAACCGGTCATATTTTAATTTCCGTTTTTCTTTTAATAAGTTGTAATATAAATACTATATGATAAATGCTATGTTATCAAAAAAAGTTAATTATAAAATTTATTTTAAAATTTCTCAAATGTATATCTAGACTTTTTTATTGGTCTGAGATCTAGAAACTTGAAATTCTTACAAAAAATCTTACAATTTTGAATTTTTGGTAATACCGTAGTATTATTTAACCCTGGAACCCTACAGTACTTTGCACATACAGTGTTCCTACACTGGGGTGATGCAGCACCCCAAAATTAAGTGTCTAAAAAATAGGTAAATAAAAAGAGATTTAAATAATCAAACATTTATTTATATTAAGTAACAAAGTGAGATCGTGAATCAGCATTACAATTTAACGATTAAAATAATTTTAGCACCTTTGGCATATTTTGATTTGGTGTTCCAAAAATATTGGAATTTTACGCTTAGTGCTCCTTGTCTTACTCTTCCGATCCCTTTTTCGTGGGCAGAAACCACAACGTCCCTGTGAGTGTTCTACAGACCTGGAAGGATCGACTGGCACAGGTTGTATGAGTATCCCCGCTATATTTTCTTTCATATCCCGCCTCAAATTTGGCTTTTGCAAGCGTTCTTTCAAATGCTCTTCTATAAGGTTGAGTCCCAACTCCTTCAGAAATGTGCGACGATACTTGATGTTGCTTATTGGATGCTTTTGAGCATTTGTAGAGAACCCAGAAGTTGATGCCAATCCCATTCAATAAACCATAAAACTTGCACATAGCCCATCGTTTATTTAATAAATAAAATTACAGTTTTGATAGACGTTTTTTATTATATTTCTAAAGAAAACTAACCAAATTTTTGATTTCATGACTTTTTACATAACCTCAAAAATAACTAATTTCAGTCATATACATTTACATTAAACACATTAGTTTAACAATTAAAATAGATCAAATAAAATAAAAAATTAAACGAAGAAAAACTTACATTGTTCCTATACTGGGGTCCTGGAGCACCCCAGGACACATGTGCACGCGTCTGTGACGTCCGGCGGTCCCCGCGCTACTGGCCGTTTCGTAGCGCTTGACCTCAAGGTTAAATACGTGGGACGTCAAATCTGTGCAATATATACCCGTGAAATAATTTAAAAAACAAACTCTTGTGGGGTGCTCTAGCACCCCGAGTAGGGTTCCAGGGTTAAAATAAAAGGTAAGTAAGTACATACCTAATAAATAATATTATGACTATGTTAAAATAACGTCGATTTCGGCTTGATAGGGTGTGAGCCAAACCCCTTGTATTGTTAGAAATATACCTACTAATCCACGAACAAATGTTCGTACATAATAACTGGGATTCAAACCCGGGACCTCTGGTTTAGTAGATAGTTGTCAGTACCGGACAAGAAACTGATCTGAGAAAAATACCTACTGCACTTTTTTAAATGGGAAATTTTCATTAGGTAGGTACCTACTTATATGTTTTTTGATACTTTAATAAAATCCTACTAGTGACAACCCTAGACCTAAGACCTAAGCAAAGTTGTGTTAAATTAGTGCATTACTGAAAATAGACAATATTTTCTTGCCCGACGTTCTCACCATTTGTTTAGGCTACAATTATTGAAAAGACAAAACACTTTCGAAATTCTTCTGCACACTCCCTGACTTTGTTCACTCAATTGTCAGAATAATACCTACTTGGCCATTAAAAAAACCTAAGAGCAAACTTAGAAAAAAACAGAAAAATCTGTTGCCCTATTATTGTAAAATTATGGATAAAAAGTAGAAGATGAGAAGTATGTAAATGGAAGATATTGTCATCGAAACGAAATAGGCAAAGATGCGATTAGTTGGCTAAGTTACAGCATTTTACGGTACCTACTTCTGTTCTATTCTAACGTGTTTATTAATGTGTAAGTTTTCAAAATGTTACCTACTGGCTGATACATTATTTTAGAAAGCGATCAACCAAGAAATTGAATGTGTAGTAGATCTAAAAATACTGCTGCGGGCGCTTTAATTTGGCGACGACCGTTATCGATTTTCCCATGTCCATCGTGTAAAAGAACAGTATTCATAGTTGTGGACCAAAACTGGTCGCTTATTTTTACTTTCTCGTATACGTAGTATAGAAAGTCTTGTAATCGTCAAAAAAATCGACCTCGAGATTTTGACGGATTTCCACGTTTTGGACCTTCTCGAGTCCAAAAATCCCGTTGTTGGTATTATGTCTGTGTATGTGTCTGTGCGTTGGCATGATAACTCGAGTATGCTTTGACTTATTGGAACCAAATTTAACATGCATATATGACATCAAAATATAAGGTTTCTATCAACTTTTGAGTCGTTGATCACGAAAGTTACGCAACCAAGTGCGCACCGACCGCGCACTGGGTGACCGTAAATTTAACTAACTACGCATATAAAGCTCAAGCACTTCTTCGTTACTGAGTGTGTAAACAACGGTGAACTCGGAGTGAAACAAGTTTACTCAGATAAGCAACTCACCTATATGTTACAAAACCTCTGTTTGGACCTAGACTTCGACAGTTTAGTAAGATAATTGGGCTCCAAGACTTGAACTGTAATCATTGTTCAGTTCACAAAAGTTGAGGGGATGTGAAGAAGGACAGCCTTTTATTATACCATGATTTCATAAAGAGGCTGTACAGCTATTAATAGATTTCTCTATGTGTGGCGAACCTCTTTGTATGATATGTTTTTATTTTGTATTCTTTTTTACTTTTGAATTATTTGTTGTTGTCATGGTGATGTGAGTTTGTTATATCGGTTTATCCTATTAAATTAGTATGCTGTATTTTAAAAAGGCATCTTTATTTAATTTATTCATTTAATTTCTCAACAAGTGGTGTCAGAAGAATTTCAGTTTAAAAGTGCTCACGTATTTAATTGAAATTTATTTTATTTTTATTTATTTTTGTTAATGGTGAAAACTAGGGCTCAGGCAAAGAATATGGCAGATAGTGGTAGCGCACGTTCCTCCACGTCAAATTCATCGGTCGTCGCCCAGCGTGCTGCGTTAGAAGCGCAACATGCTCGGCGTATGGCAGAAATGGAGTTGAACAGGATACAAGCTGAGCGTGAGGAACGCGAACGCGCCGCGACAGCTGAGCGAGAGGAACGAGAGCGCGCCGCGGCTGCAGAACGCGCAGTTGCGGACGCGGAATTATGAGCTGAGATTGCTGCTCTAGAAGTGCGCTCCAACCGCGCTAGCCATACCAGTCGCACCGCCAGCCGAGCTTCAGCGCAACATGTTGAAAATTGGGTAAAGTCTCATTCTAGTATTAAAGACTGTACTCAATTACAGGTCGCACCTAACGACCGTGCCTCGGCCCAAGGAGGACAGTTTCCATACCTTGCCGAGGCCACATGCTCCCCGCCGGCGTCGCTGCCAGACCAGCGGAACGCCCCAAAGGTTGGGAGCGCTTATGCGGACGTCACGACCACTACACATGCACGCTTAGGCACACACCCAAGTAGTCAAAATAATAATTGTAATAGTTACACAAATAAACCGTACGAAATCATTACACAATTCACGGAAGCCATCAAGAGCCTCGCGCGGACCGGACGGAGGGTGAGTGATCTTCCTATGTTTTCCGGCTCGCCCACAGATTGGCTCTGCTTCCGTAAAAGGTACGAGCGGACTAGGGCTCATTTTGAGGACGCGGACAACCTAGTCCGTTTATCCACTGCTCTACGGGGAGCAGCACGTGAAGTCGTAGCAACGCTCTTGATCGCGTGTGACGACCCGCGAGAGGTGATGACAGCTTTGGAACAGCAATTCGGTAATCCGGAAATTGTTGTTCTAAATGCCTTGTCTGAGGTGAAAGCTTTACCGAAGATTGGTAATTTTGACTCCAGTAAAGACCTTAACTATGTTGCCTGTAAAGTCCGTAACTGTGTTAATACCATCAAGTTACTAAATCACCTTGAATATTTGGCTAGTCCGGAGCTCGTGAATACCATTCTCGGTAAGCTTTCTCCCCTTCTTAGGGAAAAATGGGTAGAGTTTGCATTCTCTCGTCAGCATTCTCGCAATTTTAAGTTAGAACTTCTCTCAGACTTCCTCGAGCACGAGGCTCACATTCATATTAAGTTCGGTATTTTGAATGATTTTATACCTCGTGATAAGGGGCGTCAAGAGAAGTCTCATTTTTTAGAGTTTAAAGAAAATACGAGTACAAACTCCAAAGAGATTTCTTTTAAAGACAAGCCGAAGCCTTCGTATTCATGTGCCTTTTGTCAATCTTATAGTCATGAGATTTCAGTTTGTCCGCGTTTCCTTTTGTTGTCAGTCGATAGGCGAGATAAATGGGTTACGGATAACAAGGTTTGTAGGAAGTGCTTGGTTAAGGGTGGCCATAGGTATGCAATTTGTAAGACGACTTGTACTGTGGCATCTTGTAATCCCAACAAGCCGGCCAAACTCCGTGTAGTCCATGACGCCGCTGCTAAGGCCCATGGCGTGTCACTAAACTCATTTTTGTTGACCGGCCCTGATTTACTTCGCTCCCTCCTCGGAATTTTGATGCGGTTCAGGGAGGGGAAAATAGCATTGACTGCGGATATTCAGGAGATGTTTCCTCAAGTCAAAATTCAGGAGCGTGACCGGGACGCCCAACGTTTTCTTTGGCGCGACAGTCCAGCTGAACCAGTAAAGACATATCGTATGTCGTCGATGATGTTTGGAGCCTGCTCTAGCCCGGCTACTGCGATGTTTATTAACCAACTTGAAGGCATCTGAATTTCGGGAAGATTTTCCGGAGGCTGTGAGTGCAATAGAAAGTGACACGTATATGGATGATTATATCGGAAGTGTTGACAGTGCAACGCAAGCGGCTCGTTTGGCGGCTGATATTACGATGGTTCACAGTCGTGGTGGGTTTAAGATGCGCGATTGGGTATCTAATAATCAAAAGTCTTTATGTGGTCTGCCAAACGAGTTAGTGTCTACTCTTATGAGTAATGTAGATTGTAGTGTAGATTTAGGGTCTTCAGCTTTTGTACGAACTTTAGGTTTAATTTGGTTCCCCAGTCGGGATGTAATTAGTTTTAGTTCTAAGTTGTGTAGTCAGTCCCCTGATCATTTCACGAAGCGTACTGTTTTAGCGCAGGTTATGCGTATTTTCGATCCACTTGGTCTTCTCGCGCCTATGGTAGTTAGAGGACGCATTTTATTTCAAAGTTTGTGGCGTAAGAGTTTGCACTGGGACGACGAGTTACCCGAGACAGACCAACGCGTGTGGAGAGAGTGGTTTGCTAGTTTAGCGTCGTTATCTGATGTGGAGATCCCGCGGTGCTATAATCTTTGTGATAGTAAAGTTGTTGATTTAGAGCTGTGTTTTGCGATGCCAGCGAATTAGCACATGTTGCAGTTGCCTACTGGCGGTTTACCTTTGAGACTGGTAATGTACGTCTCGCCTTAATTATGAGCAAAGCACGTGTGTCTCCTCTCAAACCCGTCTCCATTCCACGGTTGGAATTACAAGCCGCATTTTAGCCGTTCGTCTTAGTGCGACCATTTGTAGTAGTCATAGGTATAAACCAGCTCGTCGTTTTTTCTGGTCTGACTCGATGACTGTTTTGGGCTGGCTACGTAATGATGCCAAAAAGTTTAAGCCCTTTGTCGCTCAACGCGTTGGCGAAATTTTGGAATCAAGCGCCATAAGTGAATGGTGTTGGGTTCCCAGCGACCTTAACGTCGCGGACGATGCTACAAGGGGGAAGTGTAAGTCTCTGTCTATCGAGTCACGCTGGATAGTTGGTCCGAGGTTTATATTATCTCCTCCCTGCGATTGGCCGGCGGAATCGTCGATAAGTTCTACATCATCGCTAGGAGAAGATGAATTAAAACCTAGTTATAAGGCTCATCGTAATATTTCATCAAAACCTCATGTAAGTTCACCCCATCCACCGTGCGAAGTCATTCTTTTGAATGAAACCTTTCATTTGCCTTTACCAGCAGTTGTAGATGCAACACATTTTAGCTCTTGGCAGAGATTAGTAAGAGCCACTGCTAGACTGCATCAATTCATCGCGCGCATTTTTAAAAGTCGGCATCATAATTTTGTAAATCCAATGTTGGACGATATAGTTTCCAATTTCTTTCCCAGTGAGATTATCGTCCCTGCTCCTGCCACAGAGATCATATCATTAAATGTGGAAGCCATCCGCGGCGCAGAAAGGCACGTTTTACGTCAGTGTCAAATAAACACCTTCCAGAAGGAGCTTGTTAGTCTGAGCCGTGGTCAGCAGTTACCCACCAAGAGCCGCCTGGCCAATTTATCTCCCGCTCTGACTGAGGAAGGTCTAATTTTTTTCCACAGCCGAATATCCGCTGCACCTGGAGTATCGAGAGAAGCAGCGCGACCGATAATTTTATGTGGAAAGGAGCCCGCTGTGCGCCTATTGATACGTCATTTTCACATCAAGTTTGCTCATGCCAACACGGAGATCGTACTTAATGAGTTGCGCCAGCAATATTGGATCCTTGGCGTGAGAAACGCCGTAAAATCTGTCGCCCGAAACTGCCAACTATGCAAATTGCTGCGGGCGCCTTTATTGACACCTCCTATGGGCGACTTACCGGAGGACCGCCTCGCTCATCACAAGCGTCCTTTCTCCATTGTGGGCGTAGATTATTTTGGTCCTATGCAAGTTGCGATTGGGCGGCGACGAGAAAAGAGATGGGTGGCTTTGTTCACGTGTTTGGTCACGAGGGCGATCCATTTGGAGGTGGTCTACAGTTTGTCGGCTGATGCCGCAATTTATGTGTATCCGCCGATTAATTGCACGCCGCGGATCACCGAGTACTATATGGTCAGACAACGGGACAGCGTTTGTGGGTGCAAATCGTCAGCTACGAGCGCTATATGATCGCGCGGTCTCAGACTTCACCACGGATCAGAGGATTGAGTGGCGGTTCATCCCCCCTTCGGCTCCGTTTATGGGTGGAGCGTGGGAAAGAATGGTCAGGACGGTGAAAACGGCGCTCAGTGCAACGCTAAGAGAGCGAGCGCCGTCAGATGAGATCCTGCAAACGCTCTTGTTGGAAGCAGAGGCCGTAGTGAACGCACGGCCACTTACGCACGTACCACCCGATCCTGATTGTCCAGAGGCACTGACGCCTAACCATTTCTTGCTTGGAGAGTCGGCAGGGCGGCCGTTTCCCGTAGAACTTGCGGACTCGGATCTTTGTGGCAGAAGCGGTTGGCGGAAAGCCTTGAGGCTTGCTGATCTTTTTTGGCGTAGGTGGGTCTCTGAATACCTACCAACCTTAGCTCCTCGCCGCGTCCCAGGGACCGTTGCGTTGATCAAGCCAGGGGACCCGGTTCTTATTGGGGACGGTGATCTCCCAAGAGGAACCTGGCCTCGAGGAGTGGTCGAAGCCACGTACCCAGGTCGAGACGGTATAGTCAGGGTGGTAGATATTAGGACTGCTGGTGGGGTTCTGAGGCAACCATTAAAAAAGGTTGTCCGTCTTTAAAAAAGGGGAGCATGTGGCGAACCTCTTTGTATGATATGTTTTTATTTTGTATTCTTTTTTACTTTTGAATTATTTGTTGTTGTCATGGTGATGTGAGTTTGTTATATCGGTTTATCCTATTAAATTAGTATGCTGTCTTAGAATAAGAACATACTAGAAGGATAGTTCCATACAATATGCCGCTTCAAAACTGACGCAAAAAAATTGTTATGTGTGCTAGCGCTTACACACAGATACACGCACACTACTAAAAATTGGTGTGGTCACTAAAATCTCGTCACCCCAAAACCAGGTAAATAAAACATGAATACTACTTCTGATCTTGAAGTGAAACTTCTTTTTATACGATAGGTACATCGTAATTTGTAAATTCGATGAAACGGAAAAGCCACACCAAAGTGGTTAAAATGTGTTGCATAGCGTTCTCGTCAATAAGTGAGTTACGAAATCTAGTTTGTTGAGTTTGCGCGAGTCTCCTGGGGCGTGTTGACTGATGACGTAGATACCTACATTATCTTGTTTACTAGGTAGGTACCCTAACTAATAGCGGTGAGTTTTAAAACTTCGTAATAATGATGTATTCCATTAGTAGTCTGTGGAAGAGTGGATTATTATTACCTACGTTAATTTTGGTCATAATTAAGTGGTTATCTAGGCGAAAGAAATGTCGCCATTACGTGCCTATGTACCTAATAAGAATGATTATTCTAACTCAGTACTAAAATGTTAAACTTACCTTCTTTGATTACATGGGCTATTTTACATTAGAAGCCTACTTTAGTCTGTCATAAATTTTAAGAAACGGGATCATCTGTTATGCTTGTGAATTATGATAGGTACCTACCTATCTAGCAAGTGGTCGAACATACCTAGCTTTCCTATCGTCGCGGTGCGTCAGAAAAGTTTAGGTAGTTGATGGGTTGGCGCGGCCGGCCGGTATCGCTCGCGTGCGCTGACCTTGGTCAACGTGTGCGGGTTTAATGGGTCAACAACAGTCAAGGGCAAGGCCACGCAGCGGCGCTAGACGTTTCGATCGCCCGCCGCCCGGCCCGTAGACTGCGCGTGACATTTTTTAGTACATTGCTTTTATTGTAAAAAAAAAGAATTTGCGTTTGTAAATTTTAAATTATTGTTTTATTTTGTTGTCCTGGCATAATAATACACAAAATAAGTGGAAAAAAATTGTTAAAAATGTAATTTATTTTTGAGCTTTTACCTATGACATCGTATTCAGTATCACTAGGACTACCTCCTGTTTTCGTTTTAGGGAGCGTTTCTCTTACACCCTGTATATTGAGATCCAAGATGGCGGACGTGACTTTTTAATATAATATCAATATGGGTATCATTTTCGTGGTTTGCGGGGGTCCCGATTCCGAATTCAACATCCATTTTGAAATCCAAGATGATGGACGCAACTTTTTAATATAATATAAATATGGGTATCATTTTCGTGGTTTTCGGTGGTCCCGATTCCAAATACAACATCCATTTTGAGATCCAAGATGGCGGACACAACTTTTTAATAAAATATCAATATGGGTATCATTTTTGTGGTTTTCGTGGGTCCCGATTACGAAAACAACATCTTTTTTGAGATCCAAGATGGCGGACGCGACTTTTTGATATAATATCAATATGGGTATCATTTTCGTGGTTTTCGGGGGTCCTGATTACGAATGCAACATCTTTTTTTAAATTCCAAGATGGCGGACGTGACTTTTTGAAAAAATATTAATATGGGTATCAATTTCATGGTTTTCGGGGGTCCCGATTACGAATACAACATCTTTTTTAAAATCCAAGATGGCGGACGTGACTTTTTGATATAATATCAATATGGGTATCATTTTCGTGGTTTTCGGAGGTCCCGATTCCAAATACACCAAACATTTTGAGATCCAAGATGGCGGACGTGACTTTTAAATACTGGGTGTAAAAGACATGAGCAGTCAAACGAAAACCACTTATTCTATACATCAAAATAAGACATATTTCAAAAAAAATATTGCTGGGAAATGATTTTTATTTTTTGGTGTTACAAAAAATTGCAAATTGTACTGCGCAATGTAAAGGGCTCAACTCGCACGCAACTCGCAAAACCGCTATAATTTTGCTTGACGGCGGCCCCATTCGTTAGTGTCCGTGCGCATCGAGTGAGCTACATTGAACGCTAACGTTTTGAAGCCATTTTTTGTTATGAAATACTAAAAAAAATGATAACGTTTCTTTGGACAATAATTAAGAAATAACGTATAGAATACGTTTTCATAAAAAAATGAAAAAAAAAATTTTGACTTTGACCTTCAATAAAATCGTAACTATCAATTTCCCAGGTATAGTCTAAAGGAAGAAAAATGTTATGACGGTGAGCAGAATACATGATTCTCGTTTGACTGCTCATGTCTTTTACACCCTGTATAATATCAATATGGGTATCATTTTCGTGGTTTTCGGGGGTCCCGATTCTGAATTCAACATCCATTTTGAGATCCAAGATGGCGGACACCACTCTTTAATAAAATATCAATATGGGTATCATTTTCGTGGTTTTCGGCGGCCCAGATTCCAAATACAACATCTATTTTGAGATCCAAGATGGCTGACACAACTTTTTAATATAATATCAATATGGGTATCATTTTCGTGGTTTTCGGTGGTTCCGATTCCAAATACAACACCCATTTTGAGATCCAAGATGGCGGACACAACTTTTTAATAAAATATCAATACGGGTATCATTTTTGTGGTTTTCGGAGGTCCCGATTCCTAATACACCATCCATTTTGAGATCCAAGACGGCGGACGTGACTTTTTAACATAATGTCAATATGGGTATGGTTTTCGTGGTATCTTGGATCTCAAAATGGATGTTGAATTCGGAATCGGGACCTCCGAAAACCACGAAAATGATACCCATATTGATATTATATCAAAAAGTCACGTCCGCCATCTTGGATTTCAAAAAAGATGTTGTATTCGTAATCAGGACCCCCGAAAACCACGAAAATGATACCCATATTGATATTATATCAAAAAGTCGCGTCCGCCATGTCGAACTTCCATACAAACTTTCATCCCCTATTTCAACCCATTCAACCTTTTATTCGCGATAAAAAGTAGCCTATGTCCCTCCCCGAGATCTATATTTGTATCAAATTTCATCAAAATCGGTTCAGTGCTTTAGACGTGAAAGCTTAACAGACAGACAGACAGAGTTACTTTCGCATTTATAATATTAGTAGGGATAAATATTTCTACGCTCATACCAATTATCTAGCCCAAATTAAGTATCATTAAGAACTTGTGTTATTATTTACTTTGAATTCTTTTGCTTCGCTCTTGAATCAAAGTAGCGCCCTCGCCGTAAAAGTAGATTGTATGATAAGGGAGCAAAATAGCTCCCATATCATACAATCTACTATTCCAAACTGGTCTAGGCGTAGAAACATACATAAAAAAGAAGATTAAGGAGACTTGAAAATCTCCTCCTTTTCTTAAGGCGGTTAAAAATGTCCATACGTTAAGTCAAAACAATCTAATCATCAGAAAATATTTTTTTTATGTCCTTCGTAATTTATATAGAACAATTAATATGATCAAATTATTGCATTCGACTAAATTCTAAACAACTAAAATAGGTAAAATAATTTCTGTAACTGGCAACAGTCAGTATTATTTAGTTTTTAACTATACAAAATAAAATATTTAGTTTTTATTGCTTAAAAAGTAAAAATACAATAAAATATTAAAAACTTACGTGTGAAAAGTAATGTTCTCACTCTTTTTATTTTTTTCAGTTCGATTATTACACCATTTAATAGCACAAATCGTCATTTTTTAATAATTTCTTGGAGATGCGGACGGAGTGCGTTGACCTCGAGGACTACGCATAGAGTTTTCGTATGGTGCCAAATAAGGCGTAATATTGGTTGCACCAAATTGAGTGCCCGGATACGGTATCTGTATGTTCTTAATCTAAGTATGCTGTATTTTAAAAAGGCATCTTTATTTAATTTATTCATTTAATTTCTCAACACTATGAATATAAAAGACACTTTTGTGATGTCTACTGTCTAGTTATTAAAAATTGTTTATTGTCTAAAGAATTTTCTTTAACTACAAATAAAACCAATTAATTAATATTTATTTATTTACATCAAATGCCCATCGAAGACAAAACTTAACACTTTCATCTGTAAAAAACTTAGTGAATATGCCGGCTGATCTTTTCGCAATTCATATTAGAATTAATTAAAAAATTCAAAAAAAGCGCGTTTTTATAATATTTACTTCTACCCGTTACCCGTCCCAATATCTTGACTATAAATATAGCCCACAAATATTAATCCTGTACTATGCCAGTATGTTATTACATTCATTGTAGCTCTTATGCCTGAGTGGCAAGACTTACAATTTATTTAACTGATTTCACTAAAAAGTTTGTACAACTCTACGCAGAATCCACAGCGTTCCAATTTACCATCTGTTGTAATAGAAACTATTAATAAAGACAATATTTATTTACGTTACTCCGACAATTTGGTAGTAGAGGTACTAATAATTTTTTTTAATCCGTGTAAACCTAACAAATAAAAAAGTGCTACAAAATAAAATACTTTCGTCATAGGTAGGTAATTGCTTACTACTGTGCTGTGGTGGCTAGTGGCTATCTTTGGATGCATGGAAAGGAATGGCAGTTAGGACATTTTTGTTCCGCGCCCTGTAAAATGTCAAAGTTCATCCTCCATGTAATCCATAGAGTGGGTTTGTTTTGTGTTGAAAATAATGAATCTAAAAATATTTTGAGTGCAATATGCCGAAAAAGGTGGTGTGAAAATATAGCAAAAACTGTTTCCTAAGGTAAAGTAATGTCTACATCTCTTTAGTCTGCATTTACAATTGCATTAAACATTGATTGAAATAAAGCTAAACATGAGTTAGAGAATACTTTGTATTTTTTAGTTATTCGTTAGATAATATTTTTTTTCTAAAGTAAACCTGTTTTTGTGTTAGAAATAAAAGTGATTTGTTTTTAATTTTAATTCTCGCATTATTTATACTATCAATTTATTATTTGTTCATAATATAGTTTTAAATTAAGTTATTAAACATACAGTTTTTGATGATATTTATCATAAATCATAACATTTTGTGGTGGCTTACTTTTTTGTATTAGTACTTAGGTACTCACTTTAATTAAATTAATGCTTGAAATTGTTTCATAATGTTAAAGTTACCTGTGTTTCATATTTAAATACATCCTACTAATATTAAACGTGAAAGGAGACGTTCCATACTGGTACTTGAAAAAAACCCCACCATAAATTAGATATTAAACAAAAGCTTATGCTCAGAGGATCTTGACTATACTATTTCTTTTCATTTCCCATCACCGCATATTCAAGTAATTTTAAAAATTATGTATGTTAGCAACAAATCAAATTAAATTTAATGTTCTCTGATTTAATAATGGTAAAAAAATTAACATCCATTTTGTTAGTCAGAAACGAGATCAAAAACTGCTCTTATAACATTTTTTATGAAAAAATTTATATTATTAAATGAAAAATCTTTTATCATCAATGAAGATATTTTAATGTGACATAGCAAAAAACAGGAATAAATCATAACTTGACATGAAAAGATGTCATAACAGAAAAAGTATGTAAACACAAAGGGGCAGTGTTGAGGTTGTACAGCCGTACAACCTCAACACTGCCCCTTTGTGTAGACACTAACAAAAAAAACAGTCCATTAAAGAAAAAAACTAAAGCTACCACAAATAGAATTAATATAAGTTTAAGCTTTTAACCAAAAAATTGTGTTTTTCTTTTGTGAGTGCCTTTGTTAACACATCTGCTACTAACTCAGCCGAGGGCCTGTACAAAATCTTTATGACACCCTCATTCTTCATCGGATTCACAAATAAAATGATAAAGCACGTCAATGTGCTTGGTCCGTTTAAAAGAATCACAAGTTTGTGTGTACTCTGATTGTCATTGTATACACTTACTGGTTCCTGTGAGTTTATACCAAATTTTAACTCTTTAAAGAATTTAGCCTCTTTAACTGCAGAACCTAAACTGTAAAATTCCGCTTCAGTTGAAGACAGTGCTACAACATTCTGCTTCTTTGCTACCCAGTTTATTACTGAATCCCCAAATAAAGTCAGTACACCAGAAAATGAAAGCCTATCTGTTACATTAATCCACGCTTCAGCAGCAGTCTTACAATTTTTGACATGTGGATAACAAATTGGCTTCACCGCTAAACATATTTTAGCGTAGGCGCTTTGGTCAAGTATTGGATCTAAAGCATTAGATGGATCACTTACAACATTCCATAAATTTTGCTCTATAAGCAAAAGCTTCATTTGGAATTTCCAAATTCCATAGTTATCTTTTCCGTTTAATTTATCTACTTGTGGTCCAAAACTACTCATATAAATTGGATTGAACACACCTGATCTCGACGTCGACGGACTAACTTGAATAGTCGGCGGCATCTGTATATCACTATTATTCATTGTAAATAAATAATTCGGAATTAGATAAAACTGTCACAGATTTTTCTTTCAATAACTTGAAAATTCTAATAAAAGGCCCATAACCTGATATTATTAAATGAAAAATCTTTTATCATCAATGAAGATATTTTAATGTGACATAGCAAAAAACAGGAATAAATCATAACTTGACATGAAAAGATGTCATAACAGAAAAAGTATGTGGCTATACAACCTCAACAAAAATTGCCAAATAGTCATAGGCTGAAAAAAATCTTCTTCTTTTATAAATGGCAATGTGTCATCTCTAAATTGGATAACAATTCTGCCAGCACTTGACCGTGCATGCCAATGGAGTTCAATGTAATAAATAAATAGTATGTACAAATTATTAGACTATTGTGATAACTTTGATTAGTGAACCCAGCAACCTGTAAGTATTATGATTAATGGTTATTATATAAACTGACTGACACCTGCTGACTTTAAAGGGGAATAGTTGCGCAGCATTCTACCACTGCCAGGGGAATAGTAAATTTTATAGTTTAGTATTATTAGGTTTATTAAATTTCGCGAGGTTGTTAAATACATCTGGGTTGGGGATAGTCAAAAAGGGAACTTAAATTTATGGGTAGAGGTATTTTGATTTTGGGGAGGGAATCATACAGGCTAAAGTTTGTACTATACTTGGGACATTCAAAAAATATGTGGTCTATAGAGCCATCGGCTGAACTACATTCGCAAATTGAATTATCACGAATTCTTGTTTTATGGAAAAAAACTGGAGAACAGCAATGCCCAATATGGACTCTACATATAATGGAGACAATAGTCATGGGAAATTGTTTGAATTTATAAAACCAAGGATGAGGAGCGATGCTTTTCTGAACATTGTAGTAAAATGACCCTTTCTTCTTTCTAGATCTATCCCAATATTGTTGCCAACTGGTTTCAAAATGTAATTTTAGTATGTTTAACAGATTATATGCTTGCACGGAATAATGTTTTTGATCAGTAACAGAGGGTTGAGATGCAGCAGCCTTGGCTGCGGTGTTAACACATTACCCGAAATACCGGAATGACTTGGTTTCCACACCAGGGCAATTAGCGAGCTTTTGTTAAAACAGTTAATTAAACATGTTTTTATATCTATAATAAAATTGTGCTGTGTAAATTACATTTGAACCAGTTCGTTTAGATTGCCAGAATATGACTTTTTTTTTAATCTTTTATTTTAACGAGGCTTTAGTACACTCTAGGTGACTATGTCAGCCTGATGGGGCAACTCGATTAATCGTAGCTATTTCCTATTCTCGCTCATTATAAGAGTGTTTTAACCCATTAACGCCCTCTGTACTCGCGCGAGTACAACTACAAAAAGTATTATTTCGTTTTTATAATCTATGGTTGTCATTCAAATAATTCATTATTTCATAACCAGATGGTTAACCTGTCTGATAAAATAAAAAAGTTTAGTGTAGCGCGAAAATAAATGTCACTTTTGCCACTGTCAAATACGGATTGCAAAGAAAGTTTATATGGTAAGTTTCAACAATGAATTTTTATTACAAAATAGAACTTTTTTTAACAGAAATTTGATACAAACAGTTTGTTACTCTTTATTTGGTTATTATCTCTTGTTTTTGATGAATTTCATTTCGATATTTTTATGTTTTGATTCACTTTATTCCACTGTACTCGGCTGAGTACAATGGTCACATATGTATAACAAATTTATATTTTGATCAGCTATTTTCATTATTCAACAATGGCGAACCGTCGTGTCTTTACAAGCCAAAATAGCTATGCTAAGCTGGAGGAAGCCATCGAATCTATATTTGCAGATGAAAATGATGATTCGGAATATGATGTCCTACTGGGGCCTCCGGAACCTGCTATTGTAAGTGACGAAGAAGAAGGGAACGATGATGATTTGGTTTCTTCTAATCTTCCTAGAAAAGTTCCACGAACTGTAGAAGTCATACCACGCTGTCCCAATCATGATGTTTCAGACTGGTCCGATAGTGACGATGAGCCTTTGTCAATTTATGTAAGGCCTTCGAAACGATCCAGAAATATTCAATCAAATAAACTTATGTGGAGGAAGATGAAGCCAGTATATCCTGCTAATATTTCCGGCAAAAAGTGGTCGTAGAAAAATTTAAAGCCTGCACTCCTGTACTACCAACTGAATGTGCTTATTGGAGTTTGGATGAAGACCTTGGAGTTCCTATAGTATGAAATTGCATGTCACGGAATCGATTCTTGGAGATAAAACGTAATCTTCATTTCGTAGATAACTCATTAGCTGAAGGTTCCACCGATAAGCTTTTCAAGATGAGATCTTTTTGTGAAGAAATACAGAAAAACTCTTGCCAATCGGGAATTTTTCATGAGAATATATCTATAGAACTTTATACAGTATAGATGAATCCACGATAAAATACATCGGCCGTCACCCCGAAAAACAATTTATAATTGGTAAACCTGTACGATTCGGATATCGGAATTGGGCACCCACAAGTTCAGATGGATACTGTTATGCGTTCGATGTGTATTGTGGCAAGACTAACGAAGTAGCTGATAATCCTCTAGGCGCAAGAGTTGTGAAATCTCTTCTGGACAAAATGTCCGTAATTCCTAGTGAACATATCGTTTATTTTGACAATTTTTTCACAAAATATCAGTTATTCGTTGACCTCCGGTCCTTAGGCTTCAGAGCTACAGTCAAAATACGAGTAAATAGAACTAAAAAATGTGTGAATGTGTCTAAAAAATGTGTGAAAACATTATGTGTAGAAAGACCTTGCTTTGGACAATTTCACTATTAAACCGCCCAGTGTACCCGGCCGAGTACATACCTATATTTCAATACATATTTCTTTTTTGTTTTATTTTTCTTTAAATACCTTTTCTTTTGTCCCTAATAATACAACAAATATCATTAAAATAAATAAAATAAAGGTGGTTTTCATTTGGGCGTTAATGGGTTAATATTGTGTGCTTCAATAAATGAACAAGCTTCGAGGATAGCAATACATTCCCCAGTAAATACAAAAGCTTCAGGGGGGCAACTAAACTGAAGAAAGATATGTGAACCCTTCTAGTAAACTAATATGCCCACACATCCAGACTGAGAAATCTTTGGTGCATCTGTGTAAAACTTGTCCCAATCAGGCCACCGGTTTTCAACGGATGAGTTAAATTTTATATTAGCACCGGGGGAACCTTTGCATATGCCTATATCTAAATGTATAGTTGGTTTGAATATTGATGTCGTGGATTGAGCGGTATACATGGGAAGAATTTGGTAACTAGTTTTCTGAGGGAGTATATTCAAAAACGTAGACAAGCTATTAATAATTAATGGTTTATTTTTATTACGTCAACATTCATTCCTATCATCTTGGCATAGGTCGTAAAGACGGCGGAGCTTAGGGCTTAAGATGTGGGATAAGAAGGATAATGTCATAAATATAAAACGGTCAGCAAGAAACTGGCGGCGTAAGCTAAGGGGAGGGTCACAACACTCTACCTGAAGCCGCCGCTTATTATTCTTAGGCATGTCAATTGAATTTTATCTAGTATATTACATCTTTTGATAATGTTTTTTGAGGCCAGAATAAATGTTTTATGTTAAAATGCAGGGATTTAAAATTATAGTTTTTTTCCTATAATAGTCTTAAAAATATCCTGTTTCATCTCATATAAGTTGTGTCTTGGGAGGTGGCCGACTACCATCCTCCATAAAAATTTGGAATGTGAATGCTGGGTACAATTCCCGCCAAAAATTATTCCATAAGTTTCAATTAATATTTTCATGTGCTAATTTGTAATTTTTTTGCCCAATGTTTCTCCAGGTTAAGTTTACTCTTCTGTCTACCTTTTCTTCATTGCTACTAGAGAAGACACTTGTTTTCCCAAATTAATATATATATTTATCAAAATCTATCTAATATATAAAAATGAATACTGACTGACTGACATATCAACGCACAGCCCAAACCGCTTGGTCTAGAGATACCAAATTTAATTTTGTAGGTTCACGTAGGTTACTTTTGAGGTCTAGGGGTGCACTAAAGAAAGGATTTTTCAAAATTAAACCCCTAAGGGGATGAAAGTTTGTATGGAAATCCGATATTTTAAAGTAAAATTCATAAAAATTGGTAAGTATTTTAAAATTGGCCTTTCTCTTAGAAATTGAGAAAGACGTATTGTAAGATTTCTCGAAATTTTACCCTTAGGGGTATAATAAAATAGGGGATGAAGATTTGTATGCAAAAAAATTTTTTTTACACCGACTTCACAGCAAAATTAAGGCGTGAATTCACGGCGTGAATCACCCAGGAGTCTGGAGCCCGCATTAACTTAGAATGTCCATACACTTTTTTTTTTCTGGAATGCTATTGCAGATTGTGTCTTATGACATTTTCTGCGTCACCGGGTTTTTAAGAAGGCGAAGACCTTGGGGGGTCCTCAAGCCTGTAGGTCGAACGTTCCTAGGGGATTACTGGGCGACCGAGCATCTCCCCCGTGGGGAGTCTCTCGACCGCCTAGTGTCCCTAGGGCGTCCGTGTCGGTAGGGAGCGACATGCCCGAGGGTGCCTAAAATTAAATTACTATACGTACAGTTGTTGATGATATTTTTCATAAATCATAACATTTTGTGGTGGTTTACTTTTTTGTATAGTACTTCACTTATTTATTACATTAAATTAATGCTTGAAATTGTTTCATAATGTTAAAGATACCTGTGTGTCATATTTATATACATCCTACTAATATTATAAACGTGAAGGTAAATGTTGTAAAAACTGGTACTTGAAACCATAGTATTTATTTATTATCCAACAATAATTTTACGGCGGTAGGTTTTTGATTGTTTATCGAAGGCTTGTTAGGAGCACCATACTCAAAGTACGATTAATATTGGACATTTTGCGAATTTGACATTCTGCGAAATGGCCATTCTGCGAACTGGACATTCTGCGCCTAAACCCCATAAACACGGGAATTTTTGGATATATATAATAAGAGATTCTGTCGATCCCGCCATTTTTCGCATCGCAACTCTGCAACGAGTCCACGCAGGAGCACAGTTACCGACGTACTGAATGAAGCAAAATCGCCGAGGGGTGCGGTGTGGTCCCGTTGCTTGCTTACCGGGCGTTCTTTCCGTTCCACACCGGTAGGTGTGTGATGCGTAGGACATTTTGTATTACATTCTTGCCTTCCGGTTTTATGGTCTATTCTAGGTAGCGGTGGGCGACGCCACTGAGAACGCGTAGGGGGACGTGGCGGGACTGGCGGGTGACGCGGTGGGTTTTCATAATACACCCGTTTGTCCATTGTCAAAATTCGAACAAGACTAGCAAAATACAGCGGGCGCCACCGCCTCGGATGACGCGGCAGGTGAAGCTTAACGCCTCGTAGTCTGCGCCCCGCCGTCCGACACGTCTCCCGGAACGTGACCTTAGTGAAATGGCTTGTTTTAAGGACACTTGCCTAGCCACCAAAATCTTCTCAAAATTCTGGAACCTTATAAACAAATATGGTTGTCAATAAATAATTTTATTTTGTTTCAGAATTTCAAGTGCTATGGATTGATGAAGATTTATTCAAAATGTTGATAAAAGAGTATAGGATACCTTTACCCTTGACGGTAGAGGAGTATCGCATCGCTCAGCTATATATGATAGCTAAGAAAAGCAGAGAAGAAAGTTCTGGTGAAGGCAGTGGTGTTGAAATCTTAGTTAATGAGCCATATGAAAATGGTCCTGGAGGTAAAGGTCAGTATACACAAAAAATTTACCATGTTGGTAGCCATTTACCTGGTTGGTTCAAGAGTTTACTTCCCAAATCTGCTTTAACTGTTTCTGAAGAAGCTTGGAATGCATACCCATACACTAAAACTAGATACACATGCCCATTTGTGGAAAAGTTTTCATTAGAAATAGAGACCTATTACTATGCTGATAATGGTCATCAAGACAATGTCTTTAGCCTATCAGGAAGCGATTTAAAAAATAGAATTGTTGACGTTATTGATGTTGTTAAAGATCAGCTTTATGGTGCCGATTATATTAAAGAAGAGGATCCAAAATTATTTGTATCACAGAAATGTAATAGGGGTCCTCTAATTGATACATGGCTAGAAGACTATTGGTTTGAAGTTCAAGGAAAGTCTCAGCCACTCCCAAATGGAAAATCTCTCATGTGTGCCTATAAATTATGTAGAGTAGAATTCCGGTATTGGGGAATGCAAACTAAATTAGAAAAATTCATTCATGATGTTGCTTTGAGAAAAACAATGTTAAGAGCTCACAGACAGGCGTGGGCCTGGCAAGATGAATGGTATGGTCTAACAATGGAAGATATACGTGAAATAGAACGACAGACACAATTGGCATTGCAAAAGAAGATGGCAGGTGACACCAGTGATGAACAAGATCTCTCTGAAGAAAACTCTAAATCACTTGCTGCAACTATGAGTAGCTTAGAGAAAAATGAAGACATTCCAACACCAATAGCTCCGAAAAAAAATACAGAAAAAAGAATCCAGAAACATTTAACTCCAGAAGGTACTCCACCTTCTGAGCACAAAACTTCGTCTAAAACTAACCTAAGGTCATCATCATCTGGTTCCATCAAAAGTCTACAACAACAGGTGGCAAACTGGCGTATGGAAACAATAGTCAGAGAATCAGAAACCGAGACTGGTTCTGAAGATGAATTTTATGATTGTGAATCCTCTTTTAACAAATGGTCTTCAATGTGTTCTTTGGATGAAGCCGATATAGACATATCTCCGACTCAAGGTGATCAAGGACAAGAAGATAGTATATTTAATCCAAGTTTCTTGAAAAGAGTTACTTCAGAGAGGGGATCTCGAAGAATGGTGACATTACAAAGTCATCAAAGTATTGATGGATGTCCTGAAACACCGGTTCATGGTTCCTGCCCAACTACTGTATTAATATTAGTTTTTCATGCTGGTAGTGTTCTGGATGCTAACATTGACATGACTGCTAAAAAATCCGATGTAACAACTTTTAAAGGTGCTTTTGAATCAGTAATGCGTCAACATTATCCTACTTTGGTTGGTCATATTACAATAAAATTAGTGTCATGCCCTTCTATATGTACGGAAGCTTTAGGTGTTATATCTACTTTAAGTCCATATAGTTTTGATTGTTCTCCTTCTACTATCGAAACTCCGTCGCTAACCAATGATCTCATTCCAATTGGTGCTATACCTTTAATAGCAACGTCTTCTCCTGAATATGCCGAATCGGTCACAAAAACAATTAATTCTGCTAATAATGTTTATAATGAATTTATCAAATCTGATGATGGAAAAGGATTTAATGGCCAGGTTTGCATTGTAGGTGACAGTATGGGTTCAGTATTAGCATATGATGCACTTTGTCGTACATTGCAATATCAATCTCGTCATGATAGTGAAAATAGCATTTTAGATACCGAGATCACTATACCGAATGACCCCACGGAACATTATTTGAACAAATCACATTTACAAGCTCCAACTCCTAGAAGACGATCGTCTTCAACAAGTGAAAATCAAGTAAAATTAGAATTTGAAATTAATGATTTTTTCGCATTTGGTAGCCCTCTATCTTTAATATTAGCTTCGCGAAAAATCTCTGATGATAAAAGTCGTGACATTGTCAAACCACCAGTTCAACAAGTGTACAATTTGTTCCATCCGACTGATCCTGTAGCTTCTAGAATGGAACCGCTACTATCAGCCCGATTTACCAATTTACCACCAATTAATGTTGCTCGATATGCTAAATATCCTTTAGGCAATGGACAACCTTATCATTTGATGGAATTAATACAAAGCCATCCTCAACTATTTGGTGATCACTTGCAAATGCCACCCACCCCTGTGTTAAGAAGATTATCAGAGGCATCTGTTCAAAGCACTGTTAGCGGTTTGGTTGATAATATACCATTGATCACAATGAATGCATTGCAACAGAAATGGTGGGGATCTAAACGTCTGGACTATGCTTTATATTGTCCAGAAGGTTTAGCAAATTTTCCCACAAATGCATTGCCTCATTTATTCCATGCTAGTTATTGGGAAAGTTCTGATGTTATTGCATTTATATTACGTCAGATAGGGCATTTTGATCTAGCTTTATATAGTCATTCCGAAGACAAAGAGTGTACGATGTTTAAACCAGGCCAAGAAAGAGAAAAATGGATGAGGAAAAGAACATCCGTAAAGTTAAAAAATGTTGCAGCGAACCATAGAGCCAATGACGTCATTGTAAAAGAAGGTAATCCTCAAACTTTTACTGCTAGATTTATGTATGGACCTTTAGACATGATTAATTTGACTGGAGAGAAAGTAGATATTTATATGATGAAAGATCCTCCTGCAGGTGAATGGGAAATATTATCTACAGTTGTTACGGACAAAACCGGAAGAATTTCATATACACTAACCGACAAACAAAGTGTAGGTTGTGGCATATATCCCATTCGAGTGGTTGTTAGGGGAGATCATACGAGTTGCAATTTCCATTTGGCTGTGGTTCCACCTCAAACGGAATGTATAGTTTTCAGTATAGACGGTTCATTTACTGCAAGTGTCTCGGTGACAGGCCGTGACCCCAAAGTTAGAGCTGGAGCTGTCGACGTCGTACGATTTTGGCAGGATTTGGGGTACCTAATTCTCTACATTACAGGACGACCTGATATGCAACAAAGAAAGGTTGTGTCCTGGTTAGCTGAACATAACTTCCCTCATGGGTTAGTTTTCTTTTCTGATGGTTTTTCTACGGATCCACTAGGTCATAAAGCAGCACACCTAAATAGTCTCATAAATGAGCACAGTGTTATAATATATGCTGCATATGGATCAGGAAAAGATATAACAGTCTACCATAATTGTGGATTATCTCCTAAGCAAATTTATGCTATTGGGCGAATAAGTAAAAAGTATAGCAATTTAGCAACTACACTGGATGGTTATGCTTCCCATTTAGCTGATTTAAAACAGCCTGGCGTTGTTAGACCCACTAGAGGTAATGCTAGGCTTTTGGTACCACGTCGTTTATTGGCGCCAGTAAATAACACTCCAACTTCACGCAATAGACGCTGATTTCATTAGTGTAATATTTTATTCTTTAAGAATCACAAACGCTTAACATTTTTAGATTATATTATGTCTAATCTGCGATATTTCGATTTGTATTTATTATTAATTTTACGCGATATTAAATATAAGAAGAAAGCGAAAGATTCAAGTGCAAATCTGTCCTACGTACTTTTATAAAATATATAGAAAGTAAACTTGGGCAGCAGATTTTTTTAATATTTAGTAAGTCAGTTCACTTCAGTTTGTTGTCACTGTGTACCTAAATACCTATAATGTAATATGTAACAAAAAATTTAAGATTCTAAATATAGACTTTATTTCTATTATAATCAAACTGGTTAAGTACTATACTAATTTAAAATTTAGTAAATTAAGATTTAATTAATTATAACAAGGAGGGACGCAAATCTCTGATCCAAAATGAACTGAAAGGTCGCAAATCGAGTTCTACTCTGTCAGTAATAAATAAAAATTCACAAAACAGTCAGTACCAGTAAGCTGAGACTAAGCTTACTGCTTTTTAATAAAGTGTGATTAAATAGTATTAAAATAAGAGAATTTGTAATTCCTTGTAATAATTTTGTAAAAATAAGCATTTATTTCATTTTACAAAATAAAATTTTAATGTCGGTACCTATAATATTCGAGTTATATCTATACTATAAGAGAAATTTTTGTATTCTTATCTAAGTATTTATCTCTTTAAACCTTATTATTAATAATAATTACTCTTGTCATAAATATAGTCTCTCTGTTATTATAAGGTTTTTTTATACACCGTTTATCTCATTTTGCTCCCCTGTTATTTCGAGAATCTTTATAAATTAGATTAATATTGGAAAATGTAACTATACAATTAACACAGCTTTTTACAAGATGTAATCTACTAAGTAGCTGTATATTTTAGCGGGCATGTATTTGTATATGTTTACATTTGAATATACTGTAAAGTAATATGAAATAAGTTTGTTAGTTGGCAATTGGCATGAATCTTCTTGTATCCATTTCATCTATGGCCTTCTTAAATACGACCATATTTCTAGTTATCGCAATCAAATCAAATGGCTTCCTATTCGTGAGCGAAGAAATCTATGAGTTGTTTGTTTCCTGTTCAATATATTGTTCGATCCACAGGCCCCTGATTATTTGAAATCCAGGTTTCAATATCTGGGGTCATCTCATAACCTCATACTTCGCTCCAATAATACCCTTAGGCTTCGTACACCACACAACTTTTGTCTCCAAGTCTTTCACTCTTACCGCTATTCGTCTTTGGAATGCACTACCACCGTGCGTACAAAGTGCTCTTAATAAGGTCTCCTTTAAGAGGTTAGTACGACATCACTATCTAAAATTGTTAAAAGAATAATTGTTTTAACATTAAGAAATATATTATAAATTATGTATATATTAAAGTAGGTATTTGTATGTATTAATGTATATGGAATAGGTATTTATTTATGAATTGTATAATCATATATTTATTTAACTAAATATTTATTCAAATTTTTATTAAATATCCTGCCTTCAACACTCTTTTTCATGCACCTTACTGGTTGACTGGTAAAGAATGCTGTCTAGCATTAAGTCCGCCCTTTGTACTTCTTTTGTGCAATAAAGTTTTTAAATAAATAAAATCTTGTTACAATCTCAAAGGGCGATAATGGAATCAGGGGCCTTACCACCATCTTTATAAAAGGAATTCAAATTCCACACGGTTGAGTTTAGGTTCGTACACTGAATCGTATTATTTCGTACCATCATCTTCATTTGCGTTTGCATCGAAAGAATGAATGAAAGATATCGCTGGTTGGTCCGTTATGAAGTGAAAAAGAGAGCGCTATATAAGTATAACTCATGAGTTGGCGATTCAAATCTGAACTGAATCGCTGTCGACAGTAGCGCCAAAATTGAGTCGGGTAGGCAGCGTCATAGTACGAATTAAACGATTCTATTCAGTTTAGGTCTTAAATTAGATCGCGATAAAAGTGGTAAGGCCCCAGTAATTGCGTTCTCACGATAGGAATAGCTGACGGTTTCGTTAAATTATAATATTTTGCATAAAAATATTTGTAATATAGACTGGTTTTCGTGTAATATAATGTTCCGGGTATACCGAATGCTTGACCTAGCCATTTTTTTGCGACTCTCTCGCTATGAAATATAGTTGATACATACATCACATTTCCTATAAGAAAAATATTAAAGATATAAAACGATACAAATTTAAACCGAGGAAATAAGAAAAGTGACTGCTCAAGACAGGACCCCCAAAGTCTTTTTAACTCATAACCCCCGTGTATGCTACATAACCCCCCATGGTTTGAGACAGAAGAACGATTCACTGAGGACATTGAGTGAAACTTTTTGAATATACTATAGAGGGATCAATCATGTCTGGGTCATCAAAGCATTTTATGAGAGGGAGAGCAGTTTATGCCAATTATCTCCATTATCACGGTTTTGTTTTGGTGTTGGCCAAAAGTTATATACTACATGCTTCCCCTAAACAAGGATCTAAATATAATACTAATGATTGATATTAACCCGAGCTGAGACTCTTTCACCAGACTTGATAGTGTTCCTGAAATCTAACTACTCTTCCACTTCTAAGACTTGTTTCTCCAGCAATACTGAGGTGGAGCGCCTACCTGACTCATCAGGATTGCTTCCAAGAAGGTAAGCTGGCTTTAACCTGTCTCGATCAGTATACAAAGCGAGCAACCCAGAAATAACAACTATAAATGAAAGCAAGCTCACAACTCTATGATGTGCGTCCTGTAACGGGTAAATCGAGGTTAGGTAAAATCTAACCCAGATGAATAAGTCAAAGATACCAATATATCCATATGGATATGGTAAAAACGACTGGACGTGTGATGGGCAACTTTATTACGCTGCATTCAATGCATTGCTGAGCAGTCTCTTTATCTCGTCATCTCTCGTTCAATACCTCTCCGACAGAAACTTCACGTAGCATTCGTATCTGGCTGACTATAATAGTTGTACATGCTCGCAAATACTTCTTTACGAAATTCAGGCGTGATAAACGGTCTTGGACAAGAAGTCACAGTGCCTATACATTTCTACTATGACCAACGTAAGCAAATGCTAAAGTTTAGTATGTTCTGTCTGCTTAACCTCGAGTGCCTCGTATACGGCACTAACAATACTATGAGAGAGAACACATCAGCTAGTATGTATAGTATATGTACGTGACCAGAAAGATCCTGCAAGTCAGTTGTAAACTGCGGTATATACCTAATCCAAATATAGACAAGGATGATGGTTAACTCGTTTGGCATAGTTAGTGTTGACGAATATTATCAATGTGTTCAGAATCATGTTTACCTTCCGCCTAATTTACGCGCTGCCAGATCGAAGAGCTTAGGTTTTGGATTCAGGAATTAGTTTTGTATCCTATTTAGCTAGTTAGCAGTCGGCGCATTTCGAGGGCGCCAACCTAAAATGTTGATAGTTTGGTCGTGGCGTACCAATAGGTACCGATATATATCTTCTGCTTCCTTCTGATCTACTGCGTCAAAGCCGAGATCAACCTTTTATTCCCTGACCTCACGGATCGCACCCCTTCTTGCTGCACTCTCAACATCCACCTTTTGTGTATCCGGTAGTGGAGCACAGTCATTTTAAGATCGAATTCCTTTATGGCAAGATAGTTAACAAATGGTGTTTCGCCACGAGTCCTTTCACAGTAGATCGTTGGTGTCAGAAATATCATTACTTTCTGAAATACATACATTATTTGTGGTCGTAGGACACATTTTATTATCCTTTACTTCGGTCTAGCGAAATAAGGCTTCCTTTTCACCTCTTAAGCTGACGTCGTTATTGGTTGAAGATGATCGTTACGAGCTCCTTCTCACATAAGTAAAAAGGAATATTTGTTAATACTTTAACGTAAAACAATGATAAGTCTATAAAGTCTAAAGTATCCTTGTAGACAGTAGAATATGTAGAACAATATTGGCTATGAGTAGAAGTGTCCAATTTACAGATATATACAGATATGGGTATGGACATAAATACTTACTTCATATATAGCCACGTCTAAAAATATGTACAGTACAGACGTGACGGTTCAAAATATTGTAACTAAGTACTTTATCATTGCTAGCAGTTGTAGGTACCCAAGAAATTTATAGGTAAAACTGGAAGTCACACAATAAAAAAGTGAAGACAACTTTTTTGTCCGCAAGTAATCTTTGAATGTTTCCATTTCCTCTAACAATTAATATGGTGACGGACGTACGTATGACGTATTAGGCGATCACGTGACACGTGCTCTAGTCGTTAGAAAGAGACAAATGGATAAGAAGAAGTTTCAAGGTCAAATTGTCTTCATTTTTTGTTTCAGTTGTGGCTCCCAGTTTTACCTATAAATTTCTTTAAGGTATCACTGTAAAACTGTTACCTACTGTGTAAAAAAATCTACTCGTCAAATTTTAATACGAATATGACTAAAATATTTATAATTAGTTAAATTTAATACATCAGTGTATTCAATTGTTAAAATGTAAGTATAAATTTCGTATACAAATAAGTAGGTACTTACGTATATTTTTCCTGTGATTGTGTTTTAAATTTATACTTATTAGCAGGAAATGAATTGGCGATAATTGTTCAATTTGAGATTACAATGTTGTTGATATTATTAATAATAAATTTATTGATATTTATTGTCTCCAATTACCAAGGAACAAAATCATACTAGGTACATACCTATTAATAATAATAAATTTATTTTAGGCAAAGCCCATATAGTGTTAATATCAGTTTGGGTAGTAAAATAACTTCATCTATTAATAGGATAAATTTCCTACCTTGCCTATTTTCAACTATCAATCAATATAAAGTGTACTTTTAGCATAATTCATTGTTTTGGTGTTTATATGTAAAGGCGCAAATTCTCCTTTTTTGTTTATAAGCATGTATGTAAAACCTTAGGTTTTTAATATATATCAACTGCGTCATTTCCTACCTTACATAATTATAAACAATTGCAATTAATTGTTCATCCGCAGAAATTCAAACGTGTGACCACACTATTCACAAGAATATTACCTGTATGTGTAAAATTATAGAAACTGATTATGGATACCAAGATGCTTACGCTTTTTACATATTACGCTATGCCATGCTACGTATTATAATAAGAGATACTTACCTATTCAAATATTGAATATTGTAATGAACCACAAGACCACAGTGTAATTTAAATATTTGTATTCAACGATAATGCACTAAGTAAACTGTTTTATAATAATTTCTATGCAGTTATGAGATCTTGTGTAAATTATTAACTAATCGTTAGTAACTGGACCGCATAATAATAAGTGCGTCCAATGATGATTAACATATAATTCTTCATTTCTGCCTCAGCATTTTAACATTTTAACTTTACTTATACATATAATTAAATATAAATGAAGTTTAAATATATTTGTGATATCTAAAACTGATTCATATATTTTTTAGATTGTCTTGTTGTATTTGTGTACCTAATATTATGTAGTCCGCCTACCATAGTTGGATAAATACATAAGATAAATGTTTATTGATAATTATGTTTTATCACAGTCGTGTGCCTAAATCACATGATTGTTATAATCGTTACGCATTGACTTATTCCGAAGCAGGAACTATAAAATTAATATTTAGTGTAAAAGGAACCTACTTAATTTTATTTATGTAAACCCAATTGGTCTGCATTTTTGGACTCTTTGAAAAATATAACTTATTTTGTTATAGTATTGGGTCACAAAGTCGGAGATAATGTACCTAACTTGATAATTTTCTGATGTTTTTCCGAGGTTTAATTGGTTTCATCAGTTAGTAATTTAATTTGAGTCACAATATCGCATATAATACTGGTACCTATTATATTCTTAAACTGACTGTAAAATACTGATGTTTATACATTGACCTATTATACACTCATTGGCACGGAAACTTGGCCTAGCTAAGTTTTCAATATGGTTCATGTTTAATATTGTTTTAGTTAGTTCAATGTGTGTTATCTAATGTTTTAAGATGGTTTTTAATGTCTCATGAAGTTTTTGTTAAGAAAATAATGTTAATTCAAAATGGCATGTAATTAATCGAACTTCTAATAATTAACAATATTGTCCTCTAAAAATCGGATCTGGCTTCTAAATTAATTAGTCCGCAACAATTCACGCGCTTCTAAAAATTACTATATTAGCCGAATATCATATATTTAAGCTTCTATAAAAATGACTTAGTTCGATATTATTTTGTAAGCATCTGAATTTATGACGTAGTATTCAAGCATAGCATCATAGCATCAAAAAAATCTGCAAATTGCCACAAAAAAATACTGTTGCCATAAAATAAAGTGAAACCTCAAAATTTATAATTATAACTCATACAATATTGTTTGATTATTGCCATCTTTGGCTTAAGGGTCGGGTAGGGGTGTGAGTAGGGTAGGGTAGCGTAGGAGTAGGGTAAAGATTCATAATTATACATAATAAACAATCACATCAATCAGCCACATAGGTGTATAAAACTCTAGACTCTCCCAAAAACTGTGCACTCCGCCTGGTCATAAAAAAATAACCCTAACCTACCCATCACTCAACCACAGAGTTCGAAAGGATAATTATCGTGATAATAACAGTTTGATAACTGTCTATCGATAATAACTCTCTCATCGGTGCAAATGACTGGTGGCGCCCATCCGGTGCGACCATCTCACTCGCGCTAAACATATCGTGCAGTGTCTATTTTCATTATAGAATAGTAAGTATTACTTTTGATGCTAAATTATAAAATATGATGTTCTTAGTGGAAGCTTGACCGATGTTTTTTTGAGGAACCTATGTTGAATGTGTAAAATTTTAAATGTGGGCAAGTTACAAATTCCGTGGCTGAATCATTGAATTAGGTGCTTAGGTATTAATTAGTGACACAAGTTATAATAATTGTTGTTCATAATTTGGTGTAGGCGAGTTATTTTATTAGGAGCTTGTTCATTTTCCCGTGGCTTAGTTATCAATTTAGAGGTTGGTTGCCGTGTCCAAATAAAAATTTTGCGGCTCGCTTTATTATATCCCATCCAAAATCACTCATTTACACGAAAATTAACACTCTGTTATCAAACACAGCATAATTAAATGTCTTTCCAATTTCATTGTCATTTTTATGCATTTTAATATCGAGTGTTTCCTCCTCGTGCCCTTTTAACAGCCTGCATTTGTTCTGGCATGCATTGGATGATGTTACATACATCCACTTGCGAAAGACTGTTCTAAACATCCAATACTACGCTTCAGAGGTCGTTGAGTGTTTGGTGCGGGTTGAGAGAAGTCTTTATCCTTCTTTTTAGCCTGGGCTTCGAGTAGGCCTCTGCAATTTGTGGATTCCAACATCATGCATGTATTGGTCCACGCTTCGTGCTACGTGTGGACCAACATTGTCGTGCATTAAAAGGAACTGGTCGTACTCAATAAGTATGGTATAGGGCACAACATGTTCCTGAAGAATCTCTCCGATGTACCTTGTCGCTGTTAATCGTTAGTCAACGGCAACCGATTCTGTAAGAGCATCGGAACCTATTCTTCCACACACCACTATGAAGCCTCTATGAACACTTACGGTTTCTGTTGTGGTGATGGACAGGAACCGCTCTCCCGTTCCTCTCCACACACGTTCTCGACCATCTGGTGCACGACAAGCAATACTAAACACTTCAGTTAACAAAACTCTAGACCCTTGCCCGTGAGTCCAATTGGCGTGTTCACGTGCGAATCGAAGTCTAGCTACTCGGCGCTGTCTGAGGAATTCTGGACCGCAGGCTGACTTGCGTGTCTTTGAATTTACCTCTTCCATTTTTCTTCTTATTGTACGCTCGCTGATATTCACACCTCTCGTGTTTTGGAGCCGCTGGCGGATTTCAAATCCAGTAAGGTAGCGGTTTCTTAAAATTTCTAAGAAGATAACCGATCATCTTGAGCTGATGTGCACCTTACACTTCACTGCCTGCCCGGCGAGTATAGCTGCCTGTCTCCTAGTATCGATTTAAGGCATATCACATTAATGAACGCAGAATATTGAGTGCAATAGGCACCTCATGTTTTGTCACTCCCAGATTGATTAATGCTACGGCTTGTGCAAGTTGGACAGGTCCTTAAGCCATCTTTTTGGTTTTAAATGAACAGTTAAATGTTAAATTGAATACAAAAAGTCTCAAAAGTTGACCACTGAACTGCACTTTTACACAGTACCGACTTGAAAACTTGAACTTGTTTGTTCAAATGTCACGATGTGACTGAAACTTAAAAACTGACCCCATAACACTCTCAAACGTTATGAATTATGCTCTTAAAGCTAAACATTTTTTGACCTACCTCTACGACATGTAAATCAAATAACCAACACCCTGAATACAGGTGTATTCAGGGTGTTGGTTATTTATTTTACATGTTGTATAAGCATAATTTGTTAAAAACAATTAAAATTTTTGCCGCCGTGAAATAAGGACTTGGCAAAGATTCCGTGCCGGTGAGTGTAGTATGTATGTCGATAAGCCAGAAATATATTGGATAAACCTGTAAACATTGCTGCTATTGTCTGGCTTCTCGCGAGGCTACTCTTCATCTAAATATAGCCAGCTTGTACGTTTCCGACACTTTCCAGATTAACGACCTTAAACTCTAGCATAAAACTACTGCGTTATTTATAATACATACATGTAAGTTTAGGATTAATACTTAAAACCTAGTCCTACACAAATCTTGAGTTTTTTTTTAATATTCTTGTATCAAATTCATTCATAATTTAAATTATAACTGCAACCACTGTTAGTTTTTAATTTTATTTATCATGGCAGGCAGATTTAGTTAATAAAGAATATATCCAATTCAATGCAATCACTATTGTTTAATAAGGTGGTCACAATAATATAGGTAGTGGCAACATGAACCCTATAAGGCTACCGCAATATACATGTCGCAGGCGGATAGTAAAACACGCCGCTTAACTAAATGGCTAGGCGTATTGTAGTCTATGAGAATTGTTAACCAAATAAAACCATTTGTTGATAAATCCGTAGTAGATTCTATCAATATGAGTCCGTACATCGAACGGAGATAGCTTGCTCATTGGTAGGTTCAGGTTATTTTTTTATGACCAAGCTGATTGGAATTTTTGTCACTCGTCACTCACATAGACTACAATCCGCCTAGCCGTTTAATTAAACGTCATGTTTTACTATCCTCCTGCGATACACACACATACAAAAAATTTACTCTAATTCCAAGGTAAACATGAATAGGTATTTAAAAATTTAGAAAATGATGAAATAATAATATATAATCAACTACTAAAAATTAATATAATGCTGTAAGTATATATTCTTTATCAACTCAATATATAACTGGTAACTTTAAAAACATCTGCAGGATATGTAAATTTAATAGTATCGATCCTTTGTTAGGGAAAGTTGCGGGCAATATTACTTTTGACTCTTGACTGAGATCATAAAGATTGCTAAAATATCCAAAGATGATACAATTCTTTGCTCGTAGTTGTGTATGTCTTTATTTTTCAAGTCATCTGATGGTGGTGTTTAGTTCTTAAGATATTATATTAAAAAAGGCACACCCACTCTTTTCTTAATTTGGAATAGTTAAAGGCACATTATGTGATTCAATTACAATTAAATGTTAGTAACACAAATATATACCAACCGTCTAGACAGAAAAATAGTTCGGTAGTAGGTACAGTGCACACCACTTTTGCTGTTTAAATAAGAAAATTTCGGTCTTCCCATCTAAACAAAAAAAAAAAATCAGTTTCTTTATTCGAATCTGAAAGGATCAAATTATTTTGACGCTCTATTGAACCGGTGAGGAAATTACCTAGTTAATTATTTAAATTATTTTTATTATATTATTATTAATTGATTAAATATTTGTATAAAATATTTTTGGGTAAATGACAGATCTCAGATAAATGAATATCTACAGGAGACGCATTTTTGAATCATTAGAATTCCAAATCGTGTATGCTAAACTAATTTAGCTTAGCTCTTGGTCTGTAACCCGCTTAAGGATGGTATGGTAAGGGCCAATAAGCGTGCAAGCAGGCACTTTTTGCTAACCTCGAAACGAGTAGGTAAGCAAAGCAAGTTAATTTCGGAATAATGTAACGCTTAAAAACGGTACATAAGTATTGGTGTTAAGAAATTGTACGCATACTCCACAAAATTGTGCCAAAAATTAAGTCAAAAAATCCCATGAGTTAATTAAAGTGAGATAATTAAATTAGATATAATTATATCTAATTTAATTTTACTCATGTAACTCATGTTAGTTATTTAACTCATGTTAGGTTAGCACAACTGTTTTCCATTTTGGCGCTGAGTTTGAGTTGCATCTGTTATTAATATTAAATACAGTGCTGTTTTTAGATAAATTATATCTAGTGTATTGCGAATTTCATAATAGACAAAAACATCGAAAAAAGAGTTTGTCTTAAATTTTGCATCGCCAATGGAATTTCGTGTTCTGAGTCACTTGAAATGTACAGAAGGTTTACGGTGAATCGACTTTATCTAAAGATAAATCAGAATCTATTAATCGACAAGATGTCTTGTTGGACATCTTGTCGATACCGTACATTAAATGAACATGTAAAAAAAAACAGTTTTTGAAGAAAATTCAGGTCTTTTGGGACTAGCCGAGCGGCAACATGTTTCATACCTAAGTGATTATTTAAAATGGTACGAATGGAGTATGGACTCGTGAGATACAGAAATAGTCACTGAAAAACCTCATTCAACTTTGAGAGAGATAGCGGTGGCTATCTATCATCAAAGTTGAATGAGGATTCAACATGTGTTCCCTCCTTCCTACAATCCTGGGTCATTCAAACGAGACGTGAAGAAGCACCTTGCAGGTCGGCAAGGCGAAGGTGGCTAGCGCGGCGGTTTATCTTTCGCACCAGCTATCTTCGCATGTGGACTCCAATTCTGCTTAACATCAGGTGGAATGGAGTCACCTGCTCCACTTTTTATAAAAAAAAAAATCCTTCACTTTTGCGATGTTAACTTCAGTTGCAGACGTTGTTGATGGCCTACTAGAACGAATCAAATCTTCCATCACATCTCGACCGCTTTTGAATACTTTATACCACTCATAAGCACGTGTTCATAAAGTCGATTCACCGTAAACCTTCTGTACATTTCAAGTGACTCAGAACACGAAATTCCATTGGCGATGCAAAATTTAAGACAAACTCTTTATTCGATGTTTTTGTCTATTATGAAATTCGCAATACACTAGATATAATTTATCTAAAAACAGCACTGTATTTAATATTAATAACAGATGCAACTCAAACTCAGCGCCAAAATGGAAAACAGTTGTGTTATCCTAACAACAACAAAAAAATTTGGAACCATAAACAAATCATCCATTCCCGATACTTTTTTGACTGAATGTAAACGCCTAAATATTTTAGGTGGGGAATTTATAGTTGTCTTGCTTAATAGATATGTATGTAGAATTAATTTATTATCGTATAGTGTTTTTTTTTTTAAAATTATGTGTTAAAGTTACCTATCTATGATGGTTTCGGTTCCAAAGCCAATTAAAAATCTAGTATAACATTTGCAGCTTATAACACTTATCTATACTAATACTATAAAGTTTGTTTGAACGCGGTAATCTCAGGAACCACTGATTCAAATTGAAAAAATATTTTTGTGTTGGAGAGTCCATTTATCGAGGAAGGCTATAGGCTATATAACATAACACGCGAACAAAGAAGCGGGCACAGCTAGTCCAACGTGTCTTTATAATATGTTAAATATTTTACGTATCGCTACTAGTAGTCTCGGCGATGTGCAAAACATAAACTGGCATAGGGCGTTTGCGCACTACCAGGAATTTTACCGACCGGCATTCCGATTTTTACAGTCCGTTGTGGCATGATAAAAACGGATGATTGGCTTGTGCACTTTTCCGTCTTTACTCGGATCGGTGCAGCGCAGTTTAGGGTAGCTTTGTTTGAAACTAAACGCCACGTACGCGTAATAACGCTAGGAACAATGAGTATCTTGGAACGTTGGCAGTTGCTTGCATTATTACTCCACGTCCAAAGACGTAGAAGACAAAACGAATTTTGCTTGCATCCCCTTATAAGTGAAAGGTGGAACCGGGGTCATTTTATGTAAACCACAATTTGAGCCAGGATGAAATAATTTTCTTTAACTACTATCTACTAGTGCTCAAGCATAAATACCTCAACGTTTTTGATTGATCGAAAAAAAAAACGATTAGCAATGGGGAAAAGAGTAAAATGCCAGAAGGTAAAAAAATATTACATGTAGTGTACAAACTAGTAAATGCATTTATGGCGTGCCTTATCGGACCGTAAAAAATCGGACTGCCAGACAGTAAATTTCCTGGTAGTGCACAAACGCCCATAATCCGAGAAGATCCGGACAGATGGTAACCCTAAACGCGTGGGCACTTACCCATGCTAACATAATTATCTATAGTACCTATTATAAACAATATCTATAAGGTTTTATGAAAAATTCAACACTAGTTTTTTTTTAAATTTCTAACAGTTTAGTCAGTAAAACAAACTGTAAGGGGAATTTCAAAATTTATTTTATAATTTTTTAATCTTTACGATAGGTACCATTACTTTGATAGTATGGATAGATAATATTATCGTGGTATGGGTAGGTGCGCGCTTGTTATATCGTCGCTCACGTTACATATAGGCGAAGCTCATAAAAAAGGATAATTGTGTTAAATAAATACGCCAAAATGTTCTCGTAATGCTTTATGTTGTCATAAAGGGGCGTTTTTCTAACTGTTTTGGTTTGAAAAATATTCAGGAGGCCTATCTCAAGAGTCAGTGGAAAAGACTTTAACATATAGGCGTTAATTGGATAACGCCTATTGATAAATTTAATGTTGCAAAAAAATGGCGGTACAAAAACCCTATCTTACAGGCATTGTATCTATGAGGAACGCCTGTTTTTAAAGTTTATAAGGTATTGTGTATGTCGCATCCGATGCCGGTATTTAGTCGTAATTATAATTACCATGTATAGTTTATTTAAAATTCTAGTCGTTGTTAATAACATTTGTCTATCTTTGCAAATTTAATCTTTCTAACTACACCCAACATCAGTTTTATTTGTTTTAGAGTACTTGGGTACACACACCTACGTACAGACAACGGAAGGACGAGTTACTACAAATAAGCGATATTCAACCTAATCAAATTTATGTATAAAGTGCAAAATTGATTGGGAATATTTGGCCTTTTGTGCTAACAAGATATGCTGTTTACTGTAAAAAGTAATACCTAGCTGTCTTTAAAAAAGTAGGTACGTTTATACAATGTAGGTACCCACTACTGTACTTATGTCGTTATGTTGTCATCCCTACTTATTCATTTGAGACTGACTTGTATCCTCGAATAATCTCTTTCCGTAGTAGGGAAACGAACTAAAATTCAACTATGACTTTAATTTATCTACTGTTCATAGTTTTGAAGATAGTATGTTACCTACATACGAAAGTCAAATTTTCATATTAAAAAAAAAAACGCACGCGTCGTTGCGCGTCACATCCAATGTGACGCGTTTTAAACCTATGTATACTTAACTCTTTATTAAACAATACGTGCCTAGGTATCTGTTGTAGGTATATATTAAATTGATTTATAATTACTGGCGTTTATAGATTGGCATTGAACTGACTAGCTAGAGAGAGACCAAAATCGAAACTTACCGAGCCCGTAAGGAAGGCGCCTTCAAGTTTCCCGGCCGGAGACATCAATACCTTTTTCAACTAAGAAAATATAGATTCCTTTAGTTATCGTTAGGTATCAATCTCTCTCTACAGAAGTGGGGTTAGAAATAGGAGGAATTTCACGTACCTTTTTGTTTTTAGCTTAAATAATTCAACTACTTACATTTAAAACTTAAATACCTATACCTACTGAAGTATCCTAAAATTTCTCTATAATTTGTGTATAAAAAAAAAATCTAATAGCTTACTGCGTAGGTACAAACAGCCAAATATTTCAGTCGAACGTACTTACTTGTGAAATGAATACCTATTTATGAGGATTTTGATCTCTAGATGTATGAGTTTTGATAGTTTTCGAGCTCAATGAAACGTATCGTCTCTTTGCATACAATGTTTCTGATATTTTACGCTAGAGGCGCTAGTGGGCAATGTATGAAAAGAGACGATACATTTTATCGAGCTCGAAAACTAACAAACTCATACTAGGGGTATTGCACACTACACAAATGAAAGGCCGCCTTAAGTCTCCTGCGTGTAGGTGAATGATCTCTGCTATCTATCTCTCTTTATTATACGCGTTAGTATGGTATTTCTTTTTAACATTGCCGATCTACAGTTATTACAGCCCATTATCTATGCCTAAGTACCCGTTCCGTTTGGTATTATGTAACATGAAATTGTAAAGTAAGTAGGTATTCATTACTCGATATAGATATCTACTTACTAAAGTACCTATGGTCGACAGCAGTTCAAACTACCCAAAACTTTCAAACTCTGATTTTCAACCATATACGCGTGTATTAAAAAGCTCAAAATTGATTGAGATTTTTTTTCGGTTAGGGTAACCTAATGTGCTGTTGACTGTACCAACCCGTTTTATGAGTATTTATTTCTTGTTAGGTTTATGTATCTGTAGGTACGTAGACTGTAAAAATCTGATAATATTTGTTGATTCGTTGCATAGAAGGTAAATTATTATTTTTTATTGTAGGTAAACTTATAAATCCTAGAAGTTTTAAATTTAAGTTTTAAACATACCAATTGCTGTGCTAGCTTTTTAGGTTTTATTATAATTGTTATCTAATTATTGTATTGTGTGGGTAAATAAATTATTGTTGTTGGCAAATGTTTTCATTTTATTCTAAGGTAGGTAGTTGGAGTAACTACCTGCGTGTCATTTCATCCGCGCAAAAATCTTACTTTAGGCATCTTGTCCTACCGCCGGCCGTGAACGAGAAGCGAGTTGAGCTATAAACATAGATTAGGAGGTAATCTATGGCTAGAATCGAGTTGTCGAGTAGCGAAAAGTGAGTGTAATAGAGAGGCCGGAGTGTAAGTTTTTTAGTATAAAAAACGTTACTATTGTAGTTGCGTTAAGAGCTCAATTTGTAGGGGAAACATGTATTGCGCTTCTGTTCGCTAGGGGCGCTATTCGCTTTTCCAGTACAAATGAGCTGAGTCGATGCGCACTCTTTTACGTGTAGTAATGGGCATCTACAGCAGTGCTATTGAATCACTTGCCAGTTGACTCTCGTTGCTGAAACGTGTGTAAACCTGCTATGATATTACATAGATCAGAAGTTGAAGAAGAAGAAAAAGAAAGCAGAATTTTAGCGGCTTTTGGATTCAATAGGCATTCATATTTATGCACCAGGTAAATTACTTTTTCGTCTGAGCCCATCGTGAACAACACCGACGCAGGCCAATTTCCGACTGATGACGCGTAGGTTCGCTAGTGGGCGCATGGATACGCGAGAATGCGCGCGCACCAATCGGCGTTGGTTACACGCTTTAAAATCTCAGAAGTAAAGTGTGCGTTACGCTGTGGAGTTAAGGTTGATTTGTTATGTTCAGTGTTGGATAAACGCTTCGATGCGCTTCGACTCTGCGCTAGTATAAATTGACCCTTAACGCAACTACAATAGTTACGATTTTTTATACGAACAAACTTACACTACGGGTACAGGAGCTTATGGGCTCGCCCCCTTAACATTTCTGCTCAAACTTGCACAACAACGCAAGGTATTCTTATTTCTGTACTATCTAAGATACATCACCATCGTCTTCTGAACTAGACAACAATAATTCGTAATAAATCCGGGAATTCAGTTTCATTCTGTAGAGAGAATGACCGCTGACGAGTGTTCTGTACCCGTACCGTAGTGTAAATTGAGCTCTTGACACAACTACAATAGTTTTATAAACAAAAAAACGGGCACAGCTCATTCGAGCCACCCGGCACCCACTCAGCACCGCCTCGCCGCACGGCGTCCACTTGTCCACTATCACCGATATACGTCGCGTGGTCAACCAGTGGACCTAGTGTCGTCAAACAGTGGACCCCGCGCTGTCGAGTGTGAACGGCGTGTGGTCAACGAGTGAACGCCGCGTGGTCAACGAGTGGACGTCGCTTGGTCCACGAATTTTCGGGTAGTCGGTAGTCAAATTGGCACTAGGTCTACACGTGTGTTTAGTAATGTCAGAACTGAGTTGCCTCTCATAGCTGTAGCGCTTGATGTTAACGTATCGTCCTCGTGTGAATCATTCGCGGGCAGCGCGCGGTGCAGCGTGACCCCACACTAGCCGTTCGTTCTTCGCTACCTAGAAAAGACCATAAAACCGGAAGGCAAGAATGCAATACAAAATGTTCTACCCATTACCCATCACACACCTCCCGATGTGAAACTGAAAGAAGGCCCGGTAAGCAAGCAACGGGACCACGCCCCTCGGCTATTTCGCTTCATTCAGTACGCCGCCAGTAGCTGTGCTCCTGCGTGGAGACGTTGCAGAGTTGCGAAAAAAATGGCGGGATTGACAGAATCTCTTATTTTACATATTAAAAAATTGACGTGTTTATGGAATATGCAGTATGTTCTTTTTTAGAGACTTTAAAAAAGGGGCACGAGTTCGTCATCGTCCATTGCGATTTTTTACGTATTATTACAAAGTTACACGAATACCTCTCTCGGCAAGCGCTAGACTACGACTGAGGGCCGATTAAGAAAGACCAGCTACCGGTGAGTGTGTTACGATGAACCCGTTTTTATGGTCTTTTCTAAGTAGCAAGGAACGACCGGCTAGTGTGGCGCCACGCCCACTCGGGGCCCGCGCGTTGGCAATGCGCAGTCAACGCAAGGCAAGCATGCGAGTTGTCACCAAGTGGTCCACCCGACGTCCGCGCGTGGAAGGCTTGCGACCGAGGCGATCTGAGGCCTTAGTACGAGTTTGTTAGTTTTCGAGCTCGATCAAACGTATCGTCTCTTTTCATACATTGCCCACTAGCGCCTCTAGCGTAAACTATCAGAAACAGTGGCCAATGTATGAAGAAAGACGATACGTTTGACTATCAAAACTCATACTAAGGCCTCTGGTGACGCTACGGAGTGGATGTAGTGAGCGCATGCCCATACTAGCCTATATAAAGAATACTTACCGCACAAGGCGAGGCGGTGCTGAGTGGGTGCCGGGTGGCTCTAATGAGCTGTGACCTTTAAGCTACGGGTAATGAATACTAGTCTCTCTGAAAATCTAAGTGGACGGTGTGATTGTGAACCGTCAGCAATCAACAATAATATGTATAGTCTTTTTATTTACTTACACGGAAACTACATCTTACATTTTGACCAACCAAGGCCTTTAAACATTTAAATTTACAGATTTTTATTTTTTTAATTAAAAGGTATTCTTATAAACTTTCAAACACGTAATATGTCCTCAGAAATCGATATATTTAAAAGAGTTTGGTCCAAAACGAATGAGATTCGACCCCCAATAAAGATGTTATTAATGATAAAATTAATTGGTTTATTTGAATAGGTAACTTAAATTATCGCTAGCTCATAAACAGACACACTGTATATCGATATAAGTGTGATTACTCCCTTTATAGCTGTGCAAGCTATGTTCCAAAGGAATTTCGTCTCTAAATATAGGCTTCTGTAAATGACAGAAAATATAAATATCAAAACATTTATTTACAATAAATTTTATGAGCTACAAAGAAAGTAAAAGTATAATAATATACGGCATTAAATCTAGAAAATACAGAATAACATACAAAAAAATAATACACGAATCTTAAAACTTACAAATATAAATGTCTGTATGAATACTAAAAAAATTAAGCATTCGTTAAATAAATGTAGTTGCCTACTAAGAATTGTGTATATTAAGTCTAATCTAAATAACTTTTGTGATAAGTTCTAAAAAAAACTAAACACCCTACTATTTAGATAAGAAGTCCATTTCCAAAATGTTTAAAATTAATAGGAAACGTATATAGGTAATTGTTAGTTATTTTAACTTACAACTTTTTGTAACATCGAATGGTCTGATATCGGTTTTTAAATTAATCAGCAATATACACAAAAGAAATAACTATCTGGTATAGATAAACAATTTTTAATATTTCCTTTGAGTGAAGCACCTCAACACAGAACTATTTATGAAATATAAAATGCCAAGATGTGCGCAAGTGTATCGAAGGCATTATTTCCGTTATAAATTAATTCAACATTTATATTAGCCCATACAAGATTATGAACATATTTTAGAGCATTGTTCAAACTCTTTTGTTTTTGCACCTATTATAAAGACGGCTCTAAGACAGGGGCCTCATCGCGTATTTACCAAATTAATGGCATTTCCTAGTACCTACTATGTTGGTAGGTAGTCTTGGGTTGGCTTTGGTTCCATGCTAAAGTTAGATAGTTTTTTTTACTTAATAAAAAACTTAAAATTAAATTGCGCTGGGTGAGGCCTATGAAATGGCAATTGTTGATTTGGTGGCGCCAACCTCGCCAACTTAGGCCTTGGTCGTTTCCACCCATCATGCGCCATGGACGGGCGGCCTGAATGCTCAGTTCGTAAATATTGGGAACTGGTCGTTCTCGCCCGCCACAGTCGGCATTTGTTTCAACGGCTATTAGCCGTCGTCGGCCGTGGGTAACGGTTGGAAACGACTAAGGCCTTTGAGGAATCGCCACTGAATCAAATCTAAAACGCTTTAGTTTTCATACATTTTGACATCAACATGACAGTTGACGTCAAAACATTGGACGTTAACGATTTGAGTTTGGTTTCTACGATCTTAAAGAACGCGATAAAGCCCCAGTGCCTAGACAAGTACCTAGGGTTAGTCGTCCCTGTAAAACTGGTACTTGAGCCCACTTGCCCTCTATGAAAAAAATAGTGGTCAATTGGGCCCACATTAGTTTTGCGATGTGGGCAGAGTGAGGGTGGTTATTCCACAAGGGCCAAGTTAGCTGGAGTGACCTATACTACGAGCTAATTATTACAGTGGGACCGAGGGCCAGTTTTATATAGGCACGATTAGGCCCCTAACCCGACAAGTGGCCAATTGATTTCCTTTAACATTTTGCGAATAGAATAAAATGTATGAAACTGACATATTACTTCGAAACATCTTGGCGGCTTATCGTGTCAAATATAAGAGCGGTAAAAATTGACATCCGTTCGATAGAAATATAGTTTAAAGAAACATTTGTATCGTTTGCCACTTATCTAGGCATTTAGGTAACCCAAAACTTGTAAAATTTATTTTCATCCTTATTCCATAGACTAGGTAATTTTTTTATGATTTTTGACACTTTATGGCAGCTTGTCTTGCAGGTGAGTGTACATTGTTCTTTAGCCATGTCCCCACTTTGGCGCTTTCGTGGTCATCTTGCGTTTTCCTCGGAGGTATGCCCGAGCACTCATAGCGCATGCGTCAAAATTAGTTGAACAACAGTGCATGGCACTAGTGCACTCTGATACATCACTGATGGGTTCGCGTGCAACATTTCGTGCATTTTATTTTTAAAAAAGTTGCGGAAGACAAATTAAGTAAAACATTAGAAATTTATTGATGATTAAGAACATATCAAGTATTGCAGAACCATAATCACAGTGATTAGGTACCTAGCTACATAGAGAAAAGAAACGACGTGTTGATTTCTCTGAGATAAACTATAATTAAGTATGATGTTGAACGGTTAATTTTGAAAACATTGAGTGACAGATTATACAATGACGTAAGAATGATAATGATAAGATGAAATAAGAAAAAATGTGTTATTTATTTATTTGGGAATAACAAACAGTCATACATTAATGAATTAAGTTAGTGATACGCATTAATGGCAGGGTTGATACAATGCATGATCCACGGCGTTATCCACAGATTAAAATACAGAAATTAGTCAATAAAAGTCGCTAAATGATCCTACTTACCTATGACATGATATTTTGTATAGGATATTTGTCAACATTTTATCGACTCCTCAGCGCGAGAGAGAGCTATGTAGAGGCATAGCTCTCAATCAAGACGAAGCGGACGCCATGTGTTACTCCGTTATCCTCTTCGTAGCGTCGTGTTGTTAGTGATCAAGTGCCCACGCATAGGGTAATAGATGAAAACGCACAAGTGTGGGCATAGTTTTTCGTATACAAAATGTAAAAGAGGTGCAACAAAATCGGCTTATAGTATAGTATTTTTAACAAACATAATTTATTTTAAAATAATTTATATTTATTGAGGTAATACTTTATAGCGCACTTTTAAACGTCCAAGAAAGTAAAACATATGTTTGTTTTGTTGACAGGAATAATGTTGTATGTTAGTATTCATTAGGTATATGTATTTGATTATGTAGGTATACAAAATAATTTTTAACAGCAAAAATAAATAAATTTTCCATTAAATTAAACTATAAGCAATGCTAAGTGTGTTCTACTAAAATATACCAATATACACAAATTTAGATACCAAATACATTAATACAAACACACAAAATACTTACTTTTAACAAACAACGTTCAAATTGAGATCTAATTGTACTTCCATACTTCGCTATACATTATTAAAAATTCGGTACATTAAAAATCCAAAAGTTTATTATAATATTCGATTATTAATATATACATATTTGCATACAAATTGGAATAACAGTTTTTCTTTCATAAGATTGTTTCAACTGTACAAGTTGCATTATAATAATCTCATAGGGTTATTTTTCCTATAACTATACAATTCTATGGAAAGTTATTTCACAAATATTAGCCATAAGAATTTATTTACTGCCATTAGGTTTACTTTCATTTATTGATGATTATGATTTGTGTTGACAATTTTATTTATCTAAGTAATATTATAACGATATTTCATTCCTTTAGTGAGGCACATAACAATTACGGTGAATAAAAAAAGAACTAAATACTTATAAATATTAAAACAAGTAGGAGGATTATAGATGTTCATTGCGAAAGTAAAATCTATTGTAGAGGCATATTTATTGATTAAAACTTAGGAACATAACTATTGAAAAACAAATGGAAAATAATAATTTATCCTAATAATCTTGAAAAAATAGAAAAATCCAACCAATTACCTGTAGATAAAGTAAGAATGTAAGAGTAAGAAAATAATGCAAGAATAAAGTAATAAGTAAGTACCAAATAGTCCTGAGAAATAAAAGCACTAACAGACGATTGCACCTCGAACGGGTGAACTATTTGTATTTGGTTCGGGGTGATTTATCGGTGAAATTGGTTGTACTTTATAGCATTAAAAGCTCCGTCCTCGGTACACAAACAGACTGTATACCATTGTACACAGATAATTATCCCCTATCTTGCAAAATGCCCTCTATAATTAAGCAAAGGAAACAGTCCCTAAGCGGAAAACTATCCGCCACAAATTTTAACAGGAATCCCAAGACCTTTTGGAAAAGAGAAAAAGCATGACTACAGAAGAGTTCCGAAACCTATGTAAAAAAGTAAGAGCGAGAGTGCAAAGTGATATTAAAGAATTTAGGGAAAGAACCGTAGACACGCCACAGCCGTACCTAAGTAAAATGAGGAACGGCAAAACTGCCGGCGAAGATGGGGTGGGGATCGAAATGGTACAAGAAGGGGGTAAACGTGATAGAGTTACTAAAAGACTGTTGAATAGGTGGCTTGTAGAGGACATACTTAATACCAAGAGAATGTGAATCTGCCAACGTAATATTGTTACACAAAAAGGGTGACAAAGCAGATCTACAATTACCGTCCAATCAGTCTACTGTCACATCTGTACAAATTGCTTACCAAAATCACGAACCTCCGTTTTACCATCAAATTGGGATTTCTAACCACCCGAGCAAGCCAGATCCAGAAGCGGATAGCGGACAAAAGCGGGCGGTGCACCATGGACCACATTATGACGATAACAACCGTAATTAAGCTACAGAGTCTCAAGCATCCCTATGGCTGACTTATATTAACGTAGGCGTAGCCTGGGGGGGGGGGGGGGGGGGGAGACCCTGGAAAGCTGTTGGACAAAGGAGAGTATCAATTAATTACAAGTCGCCCAGAGGAAACTAGAGGGAAACTGGTAGGGGATTACGCTGCGGCTAAGAAAGCAAAGTAGAGTCACCGATTCCAATAAACAAATAGCAAGTTGGAAATGGCAGTGGGCGGGACTCATAGCCCGTAAACATCGCTTGTGGGGCAAGGCAGTCTTGGAATGGGGGCCTTGGGGCGAGAAAAGACCTAGAGGAAGTCCACAAATGCGATGGAAGGACGACGTTACGAAAACTACAGGGACGAATTGGATGGAACTAGCGCAAGAACGAGCTCGATGGCGTAATTTGGAGGAGGCCTATACCAAATTGCTTGAGAACGGCCGAGAAGAAGAAGACAATTATTGTCTCTTGTGGTTATGTGGTTTCACTTGTCAATCAGTTCGACAAATAATTATGCCTATATGTATACTTGACTAGCAACACTTCCCAGTTTTTTTAAACATTTTTGGTAAGATTTGTATGTACAAATCTTTCCTCTTGATAATATTAGTATAGATAAAGGTCAAACATGATAAGCGAAGTATGATGGACGAGGTAATAACTCGTATATGAGCAGTAAATGCCATCAGCGGCAAACTGTAGTAGTCATATAAAAAAAAACTCGTATGATGGACGGTACTCTTATCTGTTTCAGAGAGATAGAACTTTGCCAACGCTTGCTTTTTTTGTAGCACTGATCTTGCAATAGTTCTAGTTATATATATTTATATTATTATTCTATAAAATATAATAAAATGGAATCAGATGTTGAACTCAGTGAAACGTTTATTGAAGCATTGTAATTTGCAATTTAGCGCTATGTTAAAGGAGTTATTATATTTTGTGGTTATTTTTGAGACCAGTCTGCCAGCAAGCTAAATCGCCTGTTAGTGCTATAAACAACATTATTACTTTATCAATCTACAGGATTTTGTTCCTACAGGCCCGCAAATCTTTGATTTTACCCAATGCGGTGCAACATTTGACAATTTAAATGTCATATAGTTAAGTGTAAACAAATCGTGTCAATTTTGGCTGTGGCTGCTTATAGGTAATAACGACGGTCAACTTATTCTTACTTCACTATTCTAATGCGCTAAAGACCAGCTAATTCGAGTTGAACTAACGATTAAGAGCCATTACTCGCCTCAACTTTTGAAGACGCTTATTTATTTAAACTTTATTCCACACAAAAAAGCTACAAATGGCGGACTTAATGCCATAAGGCATTATTTATTATTCAATCTTGAATGAATTTCAATATAGCAGTGATTGGTGATTTTATAAAAGTAGACTACGCATAATCATGCATATCTGAAACACTTGGATTGGATTTTATTAAATGCTGCTTTAGTAAATGTTGTTTGAAACACACTTTTTCTACTATGTTGAGTATCACGTCGGGAGTTAATAGCAGGTTAGATTTCATCACGTCACGGTTTATTCTGGCCTTAAGTAATCGCGGGTAATCGCCCTTGACGTTACTATACCTACCTAGGGACCTACTCTGGCTACCTTGAACTAATGCTAAATTGAGAAATAAATTCTTTTTAAATTGTGATGTAATTTGTTAAGAGTATGTGACATTAAGAAGCACTGCACATCGCACGCGGTGCGGCGCTGTGAGGTTGCCAGGCTGTAGTACTAACGTAAATACAAAGTGTCAGCAACCATTGCCGATAAACCGCAACGCACATCGAACGCGGCGCGGAGCGATTTCTAACCGCCGCGTGCGTTGTGTGGTGCTCCTAAAATGGCGGCTTCACTGTCATTCTGAAAGTCAATAATTTCCCTATAATTTCTGACTTTAAGACATTCGGAAGATCCATATAACACGACACGATTGCATGACCAACTTGGCAAGTTACTGGGCTAATAAACTGGGATCAGTATTCAAATTGAATAGGTAAATAACACATATAAGAAAAGTAGTGCATAATAAAAATATTATCTAGATATCTTTGGGCTTTTTACATTAGGCTTACCTACAGACGTTGCAAGGTCGGTAAACAATGAAAGTTAAACAGCACTCTATTCTATATATCAAGAACCCTGCGTAGTCTCACAAAATCTCGAAAATGGTTCGGTTCGACCAAGAATTTCGTCTCAACCCAAATCCTAATGAAAAATCTACATAATTGATATTGGTAATTTTGTATGAGAATGGCATTTCTAATTACTTTTAATAGATATTGCCTTGGGCGAATATTGGCGACGAAAAACAAAGCTGTCAATTATCTCTATGCGACTATTAAATTTTTTAATGGGTCAACTAAGTATCCCACAGAATTTGGGATTCGTACGAGTCGCTTGGATGACCACCACATACTGAAAATAGGCCCAGTTCATCATGGCGATCACGACATGATTATGTAGGTTTCGCAATAAAGAGAAAGCCCATTAATGTAAAGTATATCACGACCCATTATTATAAATTAAATAATATTTTAGAAGAATGCGGATAGCACAAACTTAAACTATTAGTAAATTCCATACTTTGTTCAGCAGACCTTTAGGCTTCAAACTGGACGACAGCGTATACATACTGGCAACACAAATACATACTGGCAACACAATCAAACTTTGGGTAAACATTGCTGTGTTATTATTGGTCAATGAAACTGTTTGAGTAACCTTTTTCCAGTTGTGCCAGATAGCGAACTTCAATTAATATTGAAGCAATAGTCCGCTCTCAGTGAACCACAAACTGCAGGTAAGCAAAATGTTCGTGGCCTGCGTGTGCGAGGGTAGGCTCATCGCACATGCATTGCACAGGCCCCTCACGTCTGGGGTTGCCCTGGGTTTCCCCCAGGCAACCTCCCTTTGGCGCTGGCGCCACTCTAGGTTCGGCTTAAGCCGGCCCTGTGGTGGCTGCGTGGGCCTCAAATCTAGACCGGACGCGGCTACGGCCGCGACCGGCCCGCGTTAAGGCCTGGTGCCCCCCGCCCTAGGGCTGACTCTGGTCGGTTCTAGGGTCGGGCTGCCCGGAGGTGGCTCGGTGAAATGCTTTGGCAAACCCCGGGTCGTCTCCAGTAAGGGCATGGGGGAAACCGGAGTGGTTTGGCAGTGGTTTGTTTATTCCCAGTGCCGTGGTGATTAGGTGCTGGGCGACCCCTGCACAGGCCCACGTCTAGCTGGTCGCTGGTCCACTAGCCAACGGTTTAGGGTATCGTCCGTAAGCGGATTCCACTCCGATAAAAAAAAGGTAAGCCTAATGTTAATATTGCCTTATACAAATCAAAATGTACCTATAAATAACACAAACACTCGCATAAATATACAAATAGATAGGTACTTACGTATAATTTTTATTCCTAATAAATTCTCATTTAAATTTCGGATTAAGAACAGATCAACATAATATAGAACGTATCAAACATTGAGATTAGTCAGTTTTTGTTAAAACTCGCAAAGTTCTCTAGTTCTACAAAAAAATTTAATGTGGATTTTGTTAAAAACTGTCTCTGTCTTACTTGAACGCATTTTTAAAAAATAGAAAGAGATAGAAACAGGTTTCCTCGTTTGAGTGATAGGCGATAAGGGTAATAGTTACTTCGTTGGTAGTATAGTAATTACCTGATATATTGCATGCACAAGTAGTGCACATAAAAGAGTAGAAATAAAAAATTATGTCAACTGCCAAACTATATTTGAGTTTCGTGTTGTTTAATGTTTTCAACCTGAGTTTTCAACCCACTTGAAAAAGAAGGAGGTTATCAATTAGACTGTATGTTTTTTTTCTTATAATATTGGATTATTTAGAATTATGAGTAGTGAAACTGCGTTTTGTAAACAAAGTAAATCGTGGAGCTGCCTCAAAAATCATTTCAAATGCTTTCACGCGTTGTGGCTTTTGCCGAATCTGATCGATTTCAGATGGTGGATCTGAATTTCAGTAAAGGTGTACTATAAAATATAAGAATCAATTTATAGATCGTAGTAACTCTGTACATAAAAGGAAATAGGTATGAAGCGATAACTGATCTAGCTTTTCTATAATAGAAATATAAGTACTAGTACCTATTTCACTAAATTAAAAATGATACAATATTTTAACAATGTATTGACTTCGCGACACTCCTGCTTAATTATTAGTAAATTCATCGACGTAATTTATGTTTATCTTTAAAATATTATCCTATTAGCTGTTCTCTTTCATTATACATTACAATATTTCCGTATTGGCACATCATGTAATTGTTCACGTTTTGCGTACCTTACACAAATTTATCTATAAACATATACAATTTTCCTGTACACTTTATTTGTGCTTATTCAAGACATGTCTACTTACTTAGGTATATACATTTCATTAATCGCCAGCGGCACATTTAATGACGCCACACATCGAAACTTTGGTTTCAATAACAATTTTCCTAATTGTACACTAGAGTTGGTTAGTCTCTAATTGTTGGTAATGTTAACTATCATAACTATACGAATAGCAACATATAGCTTTAGTTGTATAATTTGCAAGGCCATTCATTAAGTGCAAAATGACAAAAAGAGCACTATATATTTTTTGTGTGTACGTAATTATTTGTTGCTGTTCGTTTTCCCGCTTAAATGTATGTTGTGACATTGACATACAAATGCCAATCTAAATATTATTCCAAAATGACACTTAAGTCCATAGTAATAAAGGAAGCTTATTAAAGCGCTCGCGGCATCTTGATATGGAAAGAGCAAGACAGATACTGTTTCCGTAGAGTAAGTATAAAAAATACTATCTATCTGTTGCGCTCCCACTTTGTCTTGAAATGGCGAATGATTTGAGTGAGATGTCAATCCTGTCCTTTGGGCATTAGTTCTGAGACTGGAGTTGATAGTAGTTATTCATGTAAAAACGTTACTCTAAAAACCTTGCGAAATTACGTAACAGCTATCTAAAAATACCTTCAGTGGTTGTATGGTAATACATTTCCATTTTCATAATATCCCCACTACTCACTGGGTGCAGTGTGGCATTGCTATGAGAAGGCAGTCCCATTCTTGTGCGTTGGTCGCGTGAAAATCACTTCTTCGTCATCAGCATTTACGCTCTCCGCCGCGGTGAGTGCCACTGTATCGCTATGCACCACGTGTGGTGCTTCGTTAAATTCGTCCAACTCTTCGATACCAGCTGAAATATTGCAATAATAAATTATTAGTAAGGAAATAGTTTATTATTAGTAATGAGTTCATAGCTTATCAACTTCCACATCCTGATTAAAACTTATTTATGATTTCATTTCAACATGTGCATAAGGGTGTCCTCATATTTATCCTTTAGCGACCTTTGAGTATAGGTAATTTAATAACATTTAAGTCAAATAGGTAGGTACTTTGGGCTAGTTAATCTTAGAAGATGTTGTTAGGAACATCTTATAATTACGTTAATAAATTATGATTTATTAATGTAATAATAAAGTAAATGTTGATAAGTAACAAAACCTTGTTAAGTAAAAAAATAATATTGATACCGGCCGGTAGGATAGTATTTTAAAGAGAGCAATATTAAGACTCATTTAAAGTGCGCCATGTCGCTCGACAGTGGAAAATGCAAAACAAATACTGTTTCAGTAGGTATAGAAAATAATTTGGCGCCGTTGGCTGACGGATTAGGGCTCCGCCACTTGCCACAATTCTCCCAGTATGGCGGAGCGTATATCCCTAGACAAGAATATAAACAAGTAGAACATACTGCGCAACATAATCATAATCACCAAATGCTGCATAATATCATCTTGTACAATGTTCTGCTCCTATCACGGTATTTATAATCTCTTCCGCCCAGTAACTCTCTTTTGTTTTTGGCACAGTTCGCACAGGGTTTCGTTAGTAAACAGCAGATCTTGGGTCTAATTAAGTTGGCCACCCCGTGGGCTATTCTGTTCCGTACACGGACCCGAATGCGGGTATGTCGTCGTGCCCTCGACGCACAAAGTGATTGCACAAAGTACCTCTCCACGCTAGGGCGTCGTGTAATGCATGGTGCATGACGTAGGTGAGAGGGCAAGCAATTGACCGGCCGGCAAGACGGACCGGCTTTTCCGCTTTCACCAGCTTTCCGGCTCTGTATTGGTCCTTCGAGTCGGATCAATATGTAAGTCAATATGGATCAATATGGGCTTTGATGGTAGAGATGGTGTGAATAAATGGACTAGTAAATCAAATTCCAATTAACGGAAGATCGATCACTCGCGAAGGTGAGTTTAGGTTTGGGGCTGACTTTCTGTGTCTACACCTCCTGTGCTAGCAAGGTGAGTCCCGTTTGGAGTGGTGGGCAATTGAGTGAAGTTTATTTGAAAAACCAAAGAAATCTATGGTGACAAAGGTCAATTTAAAGTATAATTATTACTTACCAGTATAATCAGAAGGGGCTAGCAACAAGTATTGCTCTGAACGCGTGGGCCATAGTAAGTGCGCCATTACGCAAAACGCTAGACAGTCGGCAGAATATGTTATTCCTGGAATTTTATTGTAAAATTTTAACTTATGTTGGATTGCGAAAAAATAATCACATTATTATATTATCGCTCATCACCAACATACAGCAATCTCTTCTATAATGGGTAAAAAACACTTTATTTTAGACACATCTGAAAAATGCACTTATGGTTATTGCAACATTATATTGAGCTAGCATGTAGATATCCCCTTTGAAGTATAGTTCGCTCCTTTAAACACTCCACATATGAACCAGCTAGCACACATAGTCCATAAGATAATAAATTAAATAGAAACAAAAACCAAGGAAAAATATTTTCTATTGTTATATTAATTAGGTACACTTTTGAAAATGTCAAATAATGCCTAAAAATATTTAAACAAATTCAAAGTGTCCACAAGGTACAGACAGCTACACGTCAAGCTACCATAAACTTTAATTTTTTCTCAATAGTTTTTGGAAAAGGTATGCGACAGATATGCAACATTTTCTGAATAGCCTATGCAAAAAAGTAGAAATTTCTTTACAGAAATTTCACAGTTCTGAGTGGGCTGACATGCCGTCGCCTGTACATTCGCCAGATTTTTATACGTTCTTAGAGAAAACTCACCCAGTAAAAACTTGAACCTCCACAGTGGACTAATTTGCAACGCTATCAGTGCTATGACAGGAAGATAAACAAACCATACAAGGCTTGAAGCACCAAAGTGGAGGAGGAAATTTAATTTGGGCATATTGTGTTCATATATCATAGTGTTGCGAAGTTCCACTACAAACCATGTCATGATTGCAACTCTAAGAGTCAATATCAGCCATCCTGGCCATGTTTGGTATTCATCTATCTCTTCAATTATGTCAACTTCGGTCTGAAAAATAACAGTTGTATGTAAAATGAGGTTTAAATAAAAACATAATTATACTTTATACTGTTGAACGAAAATAATGTAAAAATACAATATACTATAAACGTTGTCTATGGTGTGCGCAATTTAAATTTCGTTTCACTTGCACAAAATGTATCAAAAATATTGATTCATAACAAAACACTATTTTTTTTCTCTCTAAATGACTCCTTAATTTTAATTGAGGCTTCACATTAAGTATTTAGCCAATTTCGAGTGAAAATAGTAATTCTACACTTAGATGAATTAACAATGGAGTCTCTAAACACGTATTATTACAATAAGAACTCGGGAAACACTCCCTAAAACACTTCCATACTTTTTCTACAGGCAACAGCAGATAAGGCTACCACATACACACATAACTTCAACAGACTTTGAACTCTATGAATATAAAATAAAGTTGAAAATTCATTGAAGAAATTTGAGTTTTGTCTAGCCTGATCTGCTGTAGTCTGTACCCGTAGTGTAAGTTTTTTCGTATAAGAAACGTAACTATTGTAGTTGCGTTAAGAGCTCTATTTGTATGGAAAACATGATTGATTTGCTTCTTTCCGCTAGGGGGTGCTTTTCACGTTTCCTATACAAATTGAGCTCTTAACGCAACTACAATATGTAGTTACGTTTTTAACCGACTTCAAAAAAGGAGGAGGTTCTCAGTTCAACTTTTTTTATGTTTGTAAGGTACCTCATAACATAACTCTTTACTGTGTGTACCGATTTTGAACATTCTTTCGACCTTTGGAAGCTAGTGCTTGTCATGTGGTCCCATTTAAATTTGGTAGACATCTGACGAGTAGTTTTTGAGTTATGTATACCTAATAATGCCTATTTAATTGAGATTGATGATATCGTAATCTTATGACTTGTCTGTCTAAAAGATCTCGAGATAGTTTCCTGAATATTTCTATACTTAAAACACTAAAATTTAAAAAAATATTACAATAAAAACTGCTTACAAAACAAAAAACGAAGAAATAAAAATTTTGTATACTTATAACTATAAATGTTTTCGAGGTCGGTTCCAACCTCAATATTTGGAATAAATGTTGTCACTTATATTTGGGACTGCCCACAAAAATAATTTATTTTCTTATACAAAAAAACTTACACTACGGGTACCTACTATACAAATATGTAGTTTAGAAACCTAATAAATAACTCTATTTAATTAATTTTGGATTCGAAATTAATCATACGCATACGGCCATACGCCCTAATATTTTTCTGACATAAATGTGATACAATATGTTATCCCTAGTTCCCTACTAATATTATAAATGCGAAAGTAACTCTGTCTGTCTGTTAAGCTTTTAGATCTAAACCACTGAACCAACTTTGATAAAATTTAGTGCAAATGTAGACTTGAGCTTGGGGAAGGACATGGATAGTTTTATCGCGAAAAATCGCTTGAAGGGGTTGAAATAGGGGATGAAAGTTTGTATGGAAGTTCGTCATTGTTAAAGATAAAACCTTGAAACTTTGAATTTAGGCACTTGATACGAAATAAATAAAAATTTGTTCTAGCGTTTTTGAAATATACGTCGTAAGGAAGTCCAAAACAGAGTCACGCTTTCGCGCCTAACACTTGAACTGATTTTAATGAAATTTGTAACAAAAATAGACTAAAATAGACTAGACCTTGAGATTAGGACACAAGCAACCTTTTTTGTAAAAAGGGCACGAAGGTGTTGAAATAAGAGATGAAAGTTTGTATGCGATTTCTCAATATTGAAGATAAAACCATGAAAATTTGTAATTAGATACTTGATAAGAAGTAAATAAATATCTATTCTAGCTTTTTTGAATTTTGAGGCATGTGGGGATGGAGTAGGGGATGAAAGTTCGTAAAGACATCCAAACAAAGTCACGCTTTCACGACTAACACCTGAACCGATTTTGATGAAATTTGGTACAAAAAGAGACTAGACCTTAAGAAAGAATATAAGCTAAATTTTGTTGTAAAATGCATGAATGGGTTGAAATAAGGGATGAAAGTTTGTATGGGATTCCTCATTCCTCAAAACGACGAAATTTTGTATTTAAGCACGTGATAAGAAGTAAAAAAATATGTAGCGTTTTTGAAAGCTTGACACCCATGTGGGGATGAAATAGGGAATGAAAGGTCATTAGCAAAGGATGGAAAAACAAAAAAACGTATTAAAATAAGCTATTTACAGTAATCTACAGCAGTTTATATGTGTATTATTTTCAAAATAAGCACCCTAAAAATAAAAATGCTACCCAAAGTAACTATTCCACACAGACGAAGTCGCGGGCAAAAGCTAGTTTTGCATAAGTACATTATAATACAATAGCGGCACGTCCCGGCTTAGCACGTGTGGATAATTTTATTTTTAAACATTTTGGGATAAACATAGAGAGAATTTTTCATTTTTATAATTGAAAAGATTTGTATGTTTGTAACGAATAAACTCAAAAACTACTGGAGCTATGTAGATCAAATTTGGTACACATATTGATTAGACATTGGGAAAGGACATAGGATACCTTTTACCATGAAAAAAAGACGAAGTAGTTGAAATAAGGGATGAAAGTTTGTATGGAAGTTTGTCATTTGTGAAGATAAAACCACGAAACTTAGAATTTAGGGCATTTATAAGAAATAAACAAATATTTGTTCTGTATGGAAGTTTGTCATTTGTGAAGATAAAACAACGAAACTTAGAATTTTGGCCATTGATAAGAAATAAATATATTTGTTGTGGTGTTTCTGAAATTTTGACCTGTGTGGGGATGAAATAGGGGATGAATCCTATGTGAGGATGAAATAAGGGATGAAAAGTAGCCTTTATGGTTTCTCAACATCTAATCTATATATTTATACTAAATTTCATCAAAATCGGTCCAGTAGTTTTTGAGTTTATTTGTTACAAACATACAAACCTTTCCTGTTTATAATATTATAGTATAGATAGATGTAGATAAAATAATGTTTTTTCTATTAAATAATTAAAAAACACATTATACTCACAGTATTCCAAACATATAACAATATGTGCACTATTCCATAAACTAGCCAAACTCCAAACACTAGAGGTTTGTATGTGAGTTCAAGTCGAGTTACAGCCCAGCCCTTGGCTAGTAATAATAGAAGTAGCATAAATAATGTCTGGAAATGAAAACAAATATGTATACAACACAACTAGTTAAACAAAGATATTAGCAATCCTAGGCCTTTTATAAATTGTATAGAAAAAACAAATATTTGCCCTCAACATTCATCACAATAATTATAAACCACTAGGTAAAACTCAATTATTATGGTAAATTGGTTGGCAGTAGGGCTTGTGATCTATCTTATCTTATTATTGGGCTTTAAGTCGCCTCACAGTGCACTTCGACCCATTGGGATCTGTTGTTTGACCTTTCAGGGGTTGTGTAGTATCACTTGCATTCAAACTGTTAGTGATAAGATAACCTGTCTCTCAGTGGTTGAAGGCACCAAGCCCACTGCTATTTTAAGTTTCCTCATCCACATAATAAAATACAGACTATAGCTTACTCTGCTCATTATATCAAGTATATCTCCAGCTACAGCAAGGTCAGAAAAACCCACACCGTCGGCAGCAAACTTGACCGTGTGAAGCACATTAAAGCACAAAGCTATAAACTCAAGTACAAGACTAAAGGTAAACAATTTAGTCACTGGGTGCTTCTGAGTTCTGTAACAAAGAAGTCTGCATGAATATCAAAAGTGTTATGTAGGAAATATTAGATTGTAACATATATTTTAAATCAACAATATTTGCAAGTCAATTCACAAAGTCAACATGTGCCATTTATAATATTATAATTTACATTAAGTGATAAATAGTTATTATTGCAAAAAATGTAAACACATAGACGTATACGCAGGCGGCCTAGGTAGGCCAGTAAGTCATTTAGAAAAGACAGCAACTGTAGTACTATTTTTCATGCATACATACGCATTACTTGCACATTGGTGCATTTTTTTGTCTCACCCTAGTCGATAAATTACCAATCTTTAAACGTCAGTAATTATAAATCTATGGTTTCTACAGTTATTAAAATATGATTGTCTCCTTAATTACATAAATAAATACTTGGACCCGCAGTCTACAGCACATAAATTCCTATTGACTTGTGTGCTTTAGTCTGCAGACCCAAGAATTAATACTACAATTGTACGATTATTTTAATATTTACCTTACAGCATATATTTGAACTGGTAACAAAATAACATAACAGAGCCAGAATACCAAATATAATTCTAAAGTGTTTTGTCTATCAAATGAAAACTGGTATAGCAAAGTATTGTAAAATGACAAATTTGGACTGCCATTCACAAGCCAGAAGTCATACTGTATAGTCTGCGGAAATTTTGTTAGTGTTTTGTTATCCTTTGATGGTGCTCCACTGTAATGATGCCAGGAACAGGTTGTCTCATCTAAATAACATGCTACCATGGAGACATACCAAAATCTGTAAAATAATTAAGAAATAGTTAGTTAAAAAATGTTTTGAGAAAGTAGAAAAATAAATAGAAATGAGACATAATGTAGGTACCTTGGTTGTCCTGTGTTTTGAATTACATATGTAAATTGATTCTTCTTAATCACATTCCAAGGAGTATCCTCATCAACACATAATTTACCTTTAGGGCAAGGTATTCTTCTGAATAAATCTTGTCCATATGCATTACATTTAGGATGATAGGCAGACCCATTTAAATTTTCGAACATAACCTGACAAGCTAACTCTTTATTAGCTATACCGCGACTTTTGTAGTAATGTATAAAATGTCTTCCATCCAACACGGCAAAAGTTATCGGATATTTGAATTGTTGTTTAGATGTTATGTTGCCGAAAATGTAGCCATATGTTTCTTTCTGGTAATGAATATCAGTTTTCTGAACGCCAAACTTCACAAGAAATTTGAAGAATTCATTAGTAGAAAACTCTCCTTTTATATTTGTAGACGATACAGCCAGAAATAAAAAACAGAACAAAACAATCACAACTTTTTTGCACATTTTATACATTTTGTAGAACCCTTTACAAAAAACTACATTTCTCGATTATGAAGACATTGAGAGCTTCTTTTGGATGATACAACTACATATCAACGATTAGAATTTATACTTGTAATGTATGATACACATTTATAATATGGCATTCTAAAAGTCTTAAGAATTTACTATTATTTTCCAATCAGTCTTCAACTCGGCCACCATCACAAAATCACAAATGAAACGTCACTGTCAATTTAATAATAGTGATGCATAATGCTCGACATTTATTGCAGTTACAAAATAAGTTCGAAGTGTACATCTTGATATAATCCTACTAATATTATAAACGTGAAAGTTTGCATGGATGTATATATGTTTGTTACTCTTTAGGCTCCAGTACACAATGGACCATGATGGACCAATACAAGCAATCACCATTGTGTACTGGGGGCAATGGTGTAAGTATGTACAATGGCCGACGATGGGCCATTACAGCTTGTCAGTTTTTTGGCAGAAATCAAAGGAATCGTGGCGTAGCGTGGCCTGTGGTGTTCAAACAATGGCCCATTGCTCAGTTTGTCACCGAATGCTGACAGGATAGTGCACTTTTTCGTTGCGTGCAAATACTGGAATTTTCAATTACCCAAAATATCTTGGACATGAAATTTAAGAAATTGGTGAATTGGTGGATACATCCATTTGCAATGATGCCCTCGATATGATAAAAAGAAAAAATCATTTATTTCGATGACCTATAGTGGCGCATTGGAAAGCATGGCCCAACATCGACCATTGTATACTGGAACCTTTATAGCTCATATATAAGAATAACAAATAGGCTGACTGACATTAACGCGAGTGAAGGCGCGGGCGACCACTAATGATAATGATAAATTAGAATTTCATTCCATTCCAATGGGTTTTTAAAAGAAGAAGTTCGTCAAAAGGGCAAGACTCCCGCATCAGGTGACTAATAATCAATATTTTTTATTATTTAGTTCCTAACAATAAATTTATCTTTTAACGACAACTATTTTATTACTAACTAGGAGATTTATCCTAATGTGGAGAGTGTAAGTTTCATGTCAATAAAATTATATTTTATGGTTAAATAAATGTAAAATATATTTTCATCGTTGTTTCACTTGGAAGAGAATCTTTTATTTCGAAACCAGTTAAAAGAACTGGACAAATAGATACATAAATAAGAATACCTGGAAAATCTAGACAGCTTATTCATTTTCATTGCTGTACTTTGCTAAGTACTTTTAAGTAACTTATAAGAGTACTACCTCTCAAACTTGTCTTTAGATATATATATTAATATACAAATACATATGTATGTTTATTTATGTATACTTATTCGTGATATTTAAATTTATTTATAATTTTACATATTGTTTATGTAATTTCTAATCACTTTTTAATTGGTAGTGTGGCTTTCAGTCTTACCTATAAATTTCGTGCGTATGTATGTTACGTCGTCTTATTACTTGTGCGGTGAGTTAGAAAGAGACAGGTAGGAAACGGAAACATTCACGGGTTACTTGGGGTCAAAAAAGTTGTCTTCACTTTTTATTGGTAGTATGGCTTCCAGTTTTACCTATAATTTCTTGAATACAATTTGTTACACTCAAGGAACTTCTATCGATATCGATAATTAACTAGGGAAATAAACTGGAAACGCATAGGTTTATTCTGACGTTTGTATATCTATGGGAAAAAACTACAACACTAGTAGTTCTAAATCATATTCTTTCTAATCTGTGTTCTAAATCCATGGCGGATGGTGCTTGGCAGTGTATACTGCAAAACTTATGTTAATTTATATAAGTGCTGATAATGTTATAATTAGACTGCTTTAAGTTTTATTCAATGTTTAAGATTATCACAAAGCAGTTTCTACTATGTCCCTTCAGGAATTAAGAAGTACGAAGTGCCATAGCAACTATCTACAAACTCGCCCATTTCCTTTGTGATCTAGATACCTCTTTCAAGAGGTGGTAAAATTTGCAGTGTTATTGATATGTGGTGTAATTTGTGAAATGAAGAATTGTTATGTACTTTAATCTCCTACCCTTTGCTATGGATCTAATGTGGTGTTTGATTTTGAAACTACTTTAACCTCAAAGGCGGAAGCGTTTAGTAGCCGCTCCGATTGAACAACCTTGTCCGTTCTGTTTGAGAATAATTGTTATTTGCTACTTTTACCTTTAAATCAGAATAGATTACATTATTTCACTTTAAACAATTATGTGGAGTTAGACGATGAATTAATAATGGTCGAAATAGGCGCTCCTCAAAAATCAGCTGATGAAAGCTTGGAAAATGCAGAATGGTTTTGGGGTGACATTACCCGGTAAGTTGAATATTACTATAATTTATATGTTATAGTCATTATTAAAGAAAGTCCATTGGACAAATTCCATTGAAACCATGAACTGAGTTGTAGTGCGTTTAGTTGACATGTTTTATCCTTGAATTGAATCATTTAATTTCTAGGAAATTGTTTAGTGTAGATCAATTTATTTATAAGAATTTTGAGATGTTGCAAGGTGTTTCACCTATATGAGCCTATTAAAATGCTGCCCCTGTTTAGGGGGCAAATATTCAATACATATTAAATGAAGTATCTACCAAGTGAGAATATACAACATTATAGGATAATATCCTTTAATACCAACCTCTAGTGCCACCCCTTTAACCAATCCTTTATTACAAAGTCAGAATATACAACAGTTTGACTTGTATTGAATATTTGCCCCTTAGATAGGGGCAGCATTTTCATGGCTCATATAGCTGAAACACCTTACAACATCTCAAAACTCTTACAAGTAAATAGATCTACACCATACACATCAACACACTCTCGGTGATACACTTCATTTGTTTTAGTTGTAGCATATAGTTTATAAAGTAGTTTTGAGAGATATAAAAGGACTTTACGTTTCCAAATTACTTTCTGATTCAAAGAAAATTTGATATACTTATGTGATTTGATTAAATATTATTGTTTTTTTTTTATAAAGTGTATTCTAACAATTTTAATGTTTAAGTAGACAAAAAATATTATTAATGAATTACTCTTTTAAATCCCTGAAATATCTCATAGGTCTTTTAGATTACGCACAAATGCTGCTGTTACAAATGACCATACACCCGCTTGAAGGTTAAATAGAGGGTGTATCATTAATATGTTACTTTATTGTGTTTTTATTAATTAATAAATCTTACTGATTTATTAGACTTACCTATTCATTTGTTGCATCAATATAATGTATAAACTTTGAAAATATACATATTAAACACTATTTGTAACAAACTAATTTTATTAACAATAGTTTTACTAATTTAATTGATAGTTTTTTTTCTAATTGCAGTGATGAGGCTACTGAAAAACTTCGTGATACATGTGATGGAACCTTCCTAGTGCGCAATGCATCCAATAAAGATAGCGGATATACATTGACTGTCAGAAAAGGGGGCACAAATAAGTTAATAAAAATATATAATCAAGATGGCCGATATGGTTTCTGTGAACCATTTGATTTCACATCCGTGGTGGATTTGGTCCATTTCTACACCGAATATTCACTGGCACATTGCAATAACAGCCTGGATATCAAACTTATGTATCCATTGTCAAGACTACAAGAAAATGATGGAGGTGAAAATGATGAGACTTTGGAAATGAGGTACAAGGAAATCCATAAGGAGTATCTCTTCAAAACTAAAAACTTTGGTGACAGATCTTCCAAGTACATGCGGTTAAGAGAAGAGGTTAAATCTAAAAGACAAGCTTTTGAAGCATTTAGAGAAACAATAAAAAAATGTGAAGAACATTTAAAATTACAAGAGAAGATGATATCTGAAGCTCAACCTCATGAAAAGAATGGACTAGCTGACAATTACAACCAACTTGAATTGCGTCTAAATAGTTTAAAAGAAGCTAAAGCACAACTTCATAAGTTATTAAGAGGAGCTGTTGAATATAGTTTGTTGTTGGAAAGAGAAACAACTAAACTTAAATCTGAGGTTATGAGTTTATACAGTACAAAAGAAAGGAATAAAGTGTAAGTTTATAATCCATTATCATAATTTTTTTTAAATAAAATCTCTGGAAAAGTATGAATGAACAACACTCAAGACACAAAAATGGAAAATGATGAAGGATTCTTTAACCCTCAACATAGCACAGCTATAAAAATAACATTATATTAAAAAGAAACAACTAAATTATTGTATGGAAAAATTAAAGCTATAAGATATTAATTATTATTATCAAATTTATTGTTAACTTCTCTGTTATATTTATTATTTTGTATTTTAACAGGTGGCTAAAGCGACGAGGAAAAACTGATGAGTACCTTCAAGCTTTAGAAAATGATAACACTCACAAATTAGAAGAACTTTATGCTCATCGTGAATCAATAAGTTGGAAAGTTGAAGATTGTACTAGAGAAATGGCAGAACGAATGCTTGAAGGCAAGCCTACAGGCACTTTCTTAATTCGTCCCAACTCAACGGGCCAACTAGCACTGTCAATTTGTTGTAATAAATTGGTCTATCACTGCATCATATTTAAGACTGAACGAGGTTATGGGTTTGCAGAACCTTTTAATGTTTACAAGTAAGTACAATGTATTAGTTTGTTGAAATTTTACAGTTAAAATTCCAAATTCGTTAAAATTTTACAATAGATTTTTCAACAGAGTCAACCGGGAATACGTTTTTTTGTAATTTCCTTCTTTCGGGAATATGTTTTTTTGTAGTTTCTTTCTTCTCACTTGGTATTTGTCTCTCTGGATACCCAACCAACGAAAACTAATGTTATACTTTTGTGATTAAGAAAGTGGCCAGTACAAATATTACGTCCCATTCACAGAAAAGTTGAACTAATATTTTAAATATTCACCATAAGGGTGAGACATGTATGGTGACTTTTTGAGCAAATTCATAAGTTAAGTGAACTATTTTCTTTAGATAGTGATTCAAGATTTTTTATAATAAAAACATAAGGATCAATTGTAAAGAAATTGATCCTAATAAATGACTCTTTCGGTTGGTATCATAAAATACAGGTGTTTCTTTTTTTCACATTTTAGCGGTTCTATTCCCAGCTCAAGCAGGAAATTTTTCAAAAATCTCTAAATGCAGTTTTAATTATTTTTAGGGTTCCGTACTGTGATGTAAAAAATAAAAAAATAAAAAAATTTTTAAATTGAAATGGAATGTGATGTAGATGTTGAGTAACCTTTGATCAGGTGGGCCAAAAATAAGGGTGTGACCTGGTAGAAAAACTCATGTGACATGCAAATCATGTTACAGTACCTCAAAAGGAAAAAATGGAACCCATATAGGATCACTTTGTTATCCGTCTGTCTGTCAAGACACTTTATCTCGCGAACGAGTGGCGGTATCAAGTTGAAATTAAAATCATTTACTCAGGTCTACGGTCCCTTGAAGCTGTGAAAAAATCAAACTTCTTAGTTAACGCAAAAAAAAGATACGGCCGCCGCAAAAGAACCTATATTTCGACAATCTCAAGGGAAACAAAATTCATAGGGTACTTCCTGTTGACCTAGAACTATGAAAGGACAATGCCAATTTTTGTATGGAGATCTGTGCCAATTTGCATCAAACCAAATTTACTCTCAAAAGCTTAGTTTTTTTTTTAACTTTTCACTAAGTATCAACAATTTTTTGTCAATGTTGACAGCATTTTCGAAATATTCAAAAAGTTAATAAACGCCTGAGTATATTTTTTATAGTTACTATCTCGGTATTCCACAACAAAAAACATAGGCCGGACACATAAAAACAAACAACACCAACCAACAAAGCATAAGCACTCAATTTGACATTACACTGATGGTTCCAATTCAGCGTTCCGAATCGCCTTGACTGTCATTATATTCTGAGTTTCTAAATTAAGCATTGTTTACTTTATAAAAGGGTGTATTAAAATAAACTTATTAAATATAATTTATTATTAGTATTTTATTTATTTTCTCTACCATCCATTTAATCCTATTTACTTAAACAGCAACTAAAACCAACTACACAAACAAGTTTTTTTATGTTTATGACAATACATTTCGGATCGTAAAATATTTCTGAAATGAACTTTTGTTGTTTGTTTGTCGAAGTCATTTATTGTTAACTATTTATTACTATTTTTATGATTCTTTTTCGGTTTAATAAATGGCTTTAATCGGTACATTATAGATATTAAAAAAAAACATTATTTTTGGCATTAATGCACATGTGACGCAATGTGGTACGGGATATGGGCATTCTCCTTTGGCAAGTAATATCGTTTATACCACAGGTACAGGAAAAACTTTGAAAACTATACATTTGTAATTAAATCATAAAAAATAGTCTTTATTTAAAGTAGGTACATAATCATCAAGGTTTGCCTTTATCTAGACAACGCATGGACGTATCGTGTTCAAATTAAAATCATATACATTATCATGAAGCTGTGAAAAAATCAAACTTCACTTATAAGTTTGAATTTTTCATAGCTGTATTTTTTTTGTGTTAACTTAGAACAACGCAAAAAAAATATGGCTGTTGGCTGTTAATGCGGCAAAAAAAATACAAATTTGTACAGAACCCTCGGTGGGCGAGTCCGACTCACACTTGTCCGGTTTATAAAATTAAAAGAATGTTTCATTTCAGTAAAATTTGCCATCAAGCCATCGTCAATATTAAGGGTACTTTTCCTCCAACCACTGTCTTTTTTTTCACCCAGTATGCTAACTGTATTCTATTACTCCAGTAGTTATATAGTGGAAATGTTTTTTTTTTTCAGAACTTTGAATGAGCTTGTGATACATTATGTGGTAATAGTTATTTTTTTTTTTCAGAACTTTGAATGAGCTTGTGTTACATTATGCTGTTAATTCTTTAGAAGAACATAATGACAACTTGAAAACAGAATTGAAGTATCCTGTTAATGCTCATTTGGTAAAGAAACCAGAAAAGAAGCAACAGTAGAAAGTTGTCTGGCACAGCTGGAATGGTAAGAATGGTCATGGTACTAAAAAGAAAGAGAAAAAATATTATTAGCTTTATACACAATTTAGGGGTTTTTTAAAATAATAATAATACTTCATTTATCTTCTATTCTGTGAATAGATCGGGTATGTAAGTGAGTATATGTCTTTAATCTGGATACCTGTTGTTTAGAATTGAATTCACATTAATTGCTTTTGGAATTTTTCGTACAAATCTGTTTTAGAATTCAACATTTTTATAAGTGTTACAAGTTAGCATTAATATAATTAAATTATTTTAAATACACTTTATAATACCATAGTTACAGTAGATTGTTATTTGTAAACAGTGTAGTAAACAGATCCTTTTGGGCATCAACTATGAAAACTAGCTTAAGGGCGTGCATTCCATTTACGTCAAAATTTTCACATTTTGTGGATTTTTCAGATCTAATTTTGAAGCGATGTGAACCAACTTTGCAAAGAAATAATATAATATTGTAAGATTAATTCTTGATTAAACCGCTATAGTGAGATAATTTAATTTAGATTTATAGTTTTGTAAAGCAATGATAATCTTAAGGCGCAGTTTTTCGAAAATGTAATTTGGAGATATTTTTCATATGGAATACAAGCAAACAATACTTTGAAAATATTGTATTTTCAATAACAAATGTACTATTATAAATAGCTATATAGCCTAAAAAAGTAAAAACTGGAGATAACATATTAAAAAGGGATACAAAAAAATTTATAAATTGGTAAATAAATGGTAAAAAATTAATGACGATTTTTACATTTTTTTTTAAATTAAACTCATTTGATATACTTATTATATTATATTATAATAAATTTAATACTAGACAAAGCAATGATATTATAACGTTGTTAAATGCACTCAGATATTTTAAATAATTATTTTATAAATCGTCTAAGCTCACGGCCATTTTTCGAACATACACCCCGGGTCTTCCTAGCTAGTGGACCAATTGCTCTGCTAGCAGTGGCGATGTATAGTGTGTATGAGGTCACATAGATGTATTTAACAACAATACAGCGAAAAAAATATTATTAGTAAGTACTTCGATGAATGCACGCTCTTAAATAGTCGTTTTGTAAATTTGTTTTATCATCTGTACATAACACATCGTCATTTTTTTCAGGTAGGTAGGTACAATTCACATACAAAATTAATGAGTTTATGACTTAAACCCATTGACCACTAAGCTTGATTTCTTCTTTATTCTTGCATAAGACCGCATACGTATTTAAAATTAAGAACCAATTGTTCTTTTTAGCATTCATTATGAATGCTTTACTTCAATGTTAATCATAAAACAGGAGTTAGGCATTGAAGACGTGTTCGGTGTTTTGTCTGATATTGAATGACGCTTTGAGGTGTCATTTGCGGTTAATATGTACAATAGTGGTTTATTTCCGAATATTTAACCTACGCAATATATTTCTCTTTAGAAATGACTACAATATTGAATATCACGAGCTGATATTGATTTGTTAAATATAATTACAGGACAAACTATTGTTCATAATTGCTCTAAAATATAATATAGTCATTTGATCACAGTTCAGTGTGATTTTCAAGGCCCATTTCGGCCTAAAATTTGAACATTATTTAAAATTCACATTGACGATATCACCGCACATTTTGTTCTAATAATTATCATTACTGTATGGAAGGTTTTGTAATTTCAATGTAGCTGTTTATTTTTATTTGTATGGTAACTACAAGTGTACCTTTAAACAAAATATTGATGTGTGAACACTGGTGTAGGAAGTCATGTAAAACTTAATACTTACCAAAAGCATAAGATGTGGTTGGTAGTACATGCTATCTTTTGTGTTTATACATATTGTGATAGTAATGTGATAAAAACCGTTTTATAATTACCCACTTGCGTTTTACCATCTTACCCAATGCTTTCAAATTTGAATGATAAGATTCAAATAGTGTATCTTGATTAAAAGTAAAACTGTGTTATTCTATTTCTTTATAACGATGCTAAATAATTGTCATATAATTATGATCTTCCTTAAAAGTATGTACTATAATGTAAAGATCTAAGACTTGAAGGGATGTTGGGGCCTTGATGGATTAAAGGATTCAGATGTATTATAGTTTTTACATGAAAATGTGAATTGATATATATGTATAAGTAAAGTAGAATGTGTATGTATGGTGTAGATTTTAAATTACATTTTTGAATGAACTTAAATTTTGGAAAGAAAACTAATTTCGCGGTTTTTTATGACGTTCTGTACAGTAAGCAGTCCACTAAGAAAAATTCTGTTAAATTACATATCTCATCTTGCTTTATTACCCTATAATCATGAGAGTGATAGATGACTCATGATAATGTTTTTAGTTACATTATTTTTTTTTGAAAATAATTTTCTCAAAAACATGTCTTTATTAGTTACTTCTGTACTATGATAAAAAATATTTTTAGGTGTATAAAAATAAAACCGTATATTGTATAACAATATCATTTTGTTTATTTTTATAAACAAGAGTGGCTTGAGGCGTATTTATCAACTTGGTTAATTGCATACTTTATAGTCATGCATGCCACCTCCTTATGAAAAATTATTGGGTATTTTTTATACTCAATTTGTCTTTGTAAAGGGCCCCATATACGGTGCGATTGATCTTTACGATCCGGACTGATCGATCGAATCGCTAGTGTATATCAAGATCTTTAACGATTTACTTTATGGAAGACTATCGAAAATCGCAACAAAATCCCTTGCAATCATGAATACCGTAACGATGAATCGGGTGTATGGCTCTTTGCGATCGAACGTTACGAGTTTCGTCAGTTTGATCGAAACAATGAATCGCGCCGTATATAGATGGGGCCCTTAGTAAGCATGCACTTAAATCGTAACAAACGTTTGTTTATAAAAATTATGTATCATATTTCTTATCTATTATTTTTATTCTGGTATGTGCAATATTCGAAACAAATTGTGTGGAATTTGTCTTTTGATCTTGACACTAAGTATACCAAGTTGGGTTTTATCAAAAGACTGGTAATAATATTAAAAAATATTTCTCTGAAGTTTGTGGTGGGCGCTTTCAAGTGCTGTGTGTTAATATGTATGTTCCTTGTAATCAGTGCCAGACTCACTTAACAGGTCCTATTTTATCCATAGAATTTTTCAAACTACCTGTAAAACTGAAAATCATCTGAGAAATTAATTCGTAAATATTATGTTAGTTAGATGATGAAAAATTATGACAATATAATGTCGTTTGGTGTTCTCAACTATGAGTACAGGGGGTATGAGTTCGGAAAAGAATTCATGAGAGAAGTAATTTTATTTATTATACTGGGTGTAAAAGACATGAACAGTCAAACGAGAACCATGTATTCTATACATCAGAATAAGACATATTTCAAAAAAAATATTGCTGGGAAATGATTTTTATTTTTTGGTGTTAAAAAAAATTTGCAAATTGTACCGCGCAATGTAAAGGGCTCAACTCGCACGCAACTCGCAAAACCGCGATTATTTTGCCAGACGGCGGCCCCGTTCGTTAGTGTCCGTGCGCATCGAGTGAGCTACATTGAACGCTAACGTTTTGAAGTCATTTTTTGTTATGAAATACTAAAAAAAATGATAATGTTTCTTTATACAATAATTAAGAAATAACGTATAGAATACGTTTTCATAAAAAAATTAAAAAAAAAATTATGACTTTGACCTTCAATAAAATCGTAACTATCAATTTCCCAAGTATAGTCTAAAGGAAAAAAAATGTTATGATGGTGAGCAGAATACATGGTTCTCGTTTGACTGTTCATGTTTTTTACACCCTGTAGATTATTAATTTGTAGTTGTTTTTTACACGGCTTTATCAAATTAGCTAAAATAACCTCCTTTATTTCAAAGATGACTAAAATAAAAAATATTTTCAAAATATCTAATTAAAACCAAGCTTGTAGGATATTTAGTCCGCTACTGATTACAATGAATTGAAAAGTTTATTGCTAAGTATATGAAGTTATGGCTGCGTAAAAAGTTGTATGGTAGTCTTCAGTTGTAATAATTATGTAGATTAGTTAGGAATAACAAATTTAACGGATGGTATTATAAATGTTTTAGATTAGATGATTACATTTCATTTTATCTATCTGTTTGTAATAATTATTTGATGGTTATAAAATTTATTGTTTCAAGAAGAAAAATATCAGATTCCGTAACATCAACCATGACATGTTGGTAAAAAGTATTCTAAAAATACTTTTTTCTTATCATATTATAGTATGAATCTCAATAACATTTCCATAATTATTTTAAAAACAAATTAATACATACATGATGCGAATAGTTTATACTTCTGGATTTGTTATTTTTATGAATAGGGGACAAAAAGAATAATGTGTCTCTTTATTTTATTATTTCATTACCAGGGCCCGAAAAAAATGCCTACTTTAAAAGAATCTACTTGCATGTAGATTCTTCCCCGTAATACCAATAATTTTCGACGCTACGCAAACTTTCTGCTAATATCTTCAGTTGGTTATAAATCACATTGATGTTATTTCTTGTCTATATTGTATTGACAGCAACTCAGTCTGCAACAACACACAAGTACTCATTATATAGCTTTTCAATGAGTCACCGTTGATTAGTCGGTAAGCGCCAATACCTCTTTCAACTGAAAATATTTCATGCAATGAAAAATCTTGGTACTTACTCTGCTAATTTACCCGTTCGGGGTTTCCTTTTCTATTTTTTTCATGAATTATTTCTACAAGTTATGGCCTAATTAATAAACCTTTGCCTCTTGTATACCATTCAAGGGATATTCATGCTCAAAGAGTGCCTGTTTAACAACATTGCATGTTCATACAACAGCTGATCAGTAGACCTATTTGCTAACGTTTTTTGACATATGAAACTGATAATCTCCTAATGAATTACATATCCATTGCTGTTTTACACGACAAGCTATTATGGCACTTGTCGTCTAAAAACAGCATTGTATATGTAATTCACTCGGAGATTGTCACTTTCATGTCAAAAAAAGTTAGCGAATAGGCCAGCAAGTAACCAAAACTAAGGCTAAATGTGTTGGATATAAAAGTGCATAATTGATAGAAAAAATTGTCGGTATGTAGTAACTGTGGCCCTAAGTCTGCTAATTAACATTTGCCTCAAATTCTAGACAAATTTGACCAAAGAATTCTATTAGACTTGGGCCCATTATGTGCTGTTGTCTGTGCATCAGAATCTTCCCCTATTCATAACAATACTTTTTTTTCTCAACGAGGTACACGTTTTTTGTACTTATAATCATACAAGTAAAAATCTATTCGTGCGTATATAATAATAACCAACACAACATCACTTGGATATACCTGTATCAAAGATGACACAAAATTCGTGGTGAAGAGACAATTTACCGTTAATTTGCGTAATCCATCAGTAAAAATACATTTTCTATCTTTTTATAATAGGTACATTGTAACAAAAATCTAAAATTATTGTAACTGCCATTGAAGTATTTAATGCCAAAAGTAGTACTAACTTATGTGCGATAGTTCTGCAAATATTTTGATAAAAAGTCTTATCTCTGGTTTAGACAATATTATATTTTTGTCAATTATTTATTAATTCATATACACACAGGCCAGATTCTGTACATAATGAAGTTATAATTAACAACACTTTAACTTTTCTTTTATAAATATTTATTTATATTATGTACATATCCATCTTTAAGTTTATAGGATTATATTTATGAACAGGAACATATAAGTGAGATTATTGAATTTGAATTACTTATTTTTGTATTTAACTTGATATGTATAACAAATATTTTTTTTTATCTGTAAAGAATTTTGACGGCGCTAGACATGTCCAGAAAACTTGATAGTGTATGATATAAATTTCCTTCTATTCCCCGTGTACCAGTAGTGACATTTTTCTACTCCTATTACTGCCACCTCGAGTAGTAATAGAGGGTGCTCGAACGCCCAAGGAGAGCGCTCGGGTAACGATTGCGCTACATGGGCTAGAGACACATAATATCCAACATGTGTTAATTCTCCTGATATAAGCTCCAATAAAATGTTTTGGGTATAAATTAAAGGGTTGTTCCCTGAGTACCCCGATCCCCGAGGCACCTGTCCCGGAGGACACCGACTTTTTTTAAATTGCGTTTCTAAAAATAAGTCGGGTGGCTCCGGGACGGAGGCCTATATTAAACTTTAGTGTAAACTTTTTTCAACGCAGACTAATTAACATAAAATTATTTTTATTTTTACACACATTGCGATGCCTAAACTAGTTATTCAGGTGGAACAAATTGCCATGTTACTACTGATGTGGTCGCGATACATTAAACGTATGCATTTTGCCAATGTCAAGTGAAAATGTAACTAAAGTAACAAGAATTTTACGGTTGATTTGAGTTAAAAAATTAAAAGCTAAAAATCTTTTTTTAAAAAAAGCTTTTATTTAAATGCTCTAAAAAGAAGAAAATAAAATTGTCCTTTAAAATTTTATCCTTAAACTTATAACCTCATTATACACAATATAAATGATCATAAAAACTTATCGCGAGGTTTGCATACGTATCTATAAGTACTTAATTAAACTGCAATTTAAAAGAAATTTAATTTAGCAGATTAATTACTAAGTAGTTTATTTAAAAAAGTAAATGGCGAGACAAGCTTAAAAGAAAAATCATAAAAAAAACATTAAAAGTCCGCCATATTGGATTAAGAGTGATGTCAGAATATTTTTCTAATTATTCTCGGCAAGCCCTTTCATTTGATACCCATATTGCAGAAGTGCATAAAAAATAACTATTCGGCCATCGTAGATGTTCCGCCATATTGGATTTAGAATGACGTCACATTATTTTTCGAGTTACTCTCAACAAGCCCTTTAATTTGATACCCTTTGTAGAAATGCATTAAAAATAACTATTCCGCCATCTTGGATGGTCCGCCATGTTGGATTTAGAATGACGTCCGTCACACAGCTCATCGTGTATTGTGATTCAAACTAAACGTGAATACAAAATTTCAGCTCAATTCGTTGAAGATATCTGCTTCAAAATCGAGTAGCAAGATTCCACCCGAACAAACATACATTGAAAGTTAAATAAAAGCTTTTAAAATGAAGTCTCTCAACACGTGTTTTTACAACAAGAACTCGGGAGAGACTCCTACTGATAATAAGACTTGGTAGTAGCACGGGGAATAGATATCAATTACAATTAAAAAATAAAATCTAAATAATGTTATATTAATTAAATATAATAAAACTTGTGATGGTAGTCAAGTTGTCTAGAAAAATGTCTAGTTGCGTCAATTGGTATGAATGTTGTAAAGTTGATTGTAATTCAGTTATTTATGTACTATTACAGCGCATAATGATCTCAACAATGGTTTTAAAGTCTAATCTTATGCAATATTAATGGTTTTGTGACGCCATTTATGAAAAGTCAATAATAGTCATATCTGAATGCATAAGTTAGTTATGACAAAACTGTCGCCATTTTATAAAACATTGTAACAGTAGTATGGTTTTAATAAGTGTTAATAAACAAACTATCAATGATCTCATCTTTTCTTTGTATCTCTCCTTTTATAAATTACAACTAATTATTTCTGAACTATTTATGGTCTAGAAGTTATTTGAACAACTGCTTAGTGGAATTTACACTATTTCTGTCGTTCAATGACTTAAGTGTTTTCAGAGACTTTGTATTTTTGTAAAAAGGAAGCAATCCAGGTGATAAACTATTTAATTATTACCTATTATTATTTCAGAAAATATCCTAATAAGTACCACAGTATACAGATGTGGAACAGTAAGGAAACTACCTACAAATGTTCGAAACGGCACACTCACACAAACGTGTGCATCGACGAGCCCCAAAGACGAGCCCCCTAAGCGATTGTCGCGGTGCTGTCAGTAATGCGTGCCGCGTCAAGATGAGTGCTCACGTATAAGTTAATTTACGCGATCTTTTTGAAAATGTCTCGAGCGTATTGCGTAGTATACGGCTGCTTGAACTCAACTTCATCAAAACCGTAGTTATCGTTTTTTCTTCCTGCTGATTTTGAACGGTAAAAATGATTTAATGTTTTCGAAAAAAAAATGTTCGAGTGATCGATCATAATAAATTCATGAATCTAAGATGGCGGTTGCAATAGATTATCAACTTTTTCGTCATGGATGTCGTTTTCATGGTTTTCGAGGGAGTTAGAGTCGATAGTGCTGTCAAAATGTAAATCCAAGATGGCGGCTGCAAGAAATTATCAACTTTTTCGTCATGGGTGTCGTTTTCATGGTTTTCGAGGGACTAAAAGTCGATAGATGCTGTCAAAATGTAAATCCAAGATGGCGTATGCAAGAAATTATCAACTTTTTCGTCATGGGTGTCGTTTTCATGGTTTTCGAGGGACTAAAAGTCGATAGATGCTGTCAAAATGTAAATCCAAGATGGCGTATGCAAGAAATTATCAACTTTTTCGTCATGGGTGTCGTTTTCATGGTTTTCGAGGGAGTTAAAGTCGATAGTGCTGTCAAAATGTAAATCCAAGATGGCGTCTGCAAGAAATTATCAAATTTTTCGTCATGGGTGTCGTTTTCATGGTTTTCGAGGGACTTAAAGTCGATAGTGCTGTCAAAATGTAAATCCAAGATGGCGGATGCAAGAAATTATCAACTTTTTCGTCATGGGTGTCGTTTTCATGGTTTTCGAGGGAGTTAAAGTCGATAGTGCTGTCAAAATATAAATCCAAGATGGCGGCTGTAAGAAATTATCATGTTTTTCGTCATGGATGTCGTTTTCATGGTTGTCGAGGGAGTTAAAGCAAAGTCGATAGTGCTGTCAAAATGTAAATCCAAGATGGCGGCTGCAAGAAATTATCAACTTTTTCGTCATGGGTGTCGTTTTCATGGTTTTCGAGGGAGTTAAAGTCGATAGTGCTGTCAAAATGTAAATCCAAGATGGCGGCTGTAAGAAATTATCATGTTTTTCGTCATGGATGTCGTTTTCATGGTTGTCGAGGGAGTTAAAGCAAAGTCGATAGTGCTGTCAAAATATAAATCCAAGATGGCGGCTGCAAGAAATTATCAACTTTTTCGTCATGGGTGTCGTTTTCATGGTTTTCGAGGGAGTTAAAGTCGATAGTGCTGTCAAAATGTAAATCCAAGATGGCGGCTGCAAGAAATTATCAACTTTTCGTCATGGGTGTCGTTTTCATGGTTTTCGAGGGACTTAAAGTCGATAGTGCTGTCAAAATGTAAATCCAAGATGGCGGATGCAAGAAATTATCAACTTTTGACGTGACAACGTCTTATAATTCGATAGAGCCGGCTGCACGCACGAAAAAACATGACGCATGCGGCGTTACCTCGCTCTGAGGCGTTCCATGTAAGGCCGGCAAAACAAATGAAATGAAATTTTTCTTTTGAAAAATGCTACCATTCCATCAGTATTTTCTTAAGACGTTGTCACGTTCAACTATCGTCAGTAAACCGACTTTACAGACCAACCAATTTTTTTTATCAAGATATTTTTTATGTAATGGTTTTTTAATTACTAGGTAATAAAACAGCCGCTGATGAACCCGATCGCGCTCCACCTGCGCTGCGGTGCCTATCGCGCGCCCGCTCCGAAAAGCGCACGAAACGTTTTCGTCCAACCGCAATTCGCGTACGTTCCCGCCAAAACTTGTAAAAGGTTACGCCGTGATGACAAGTTAAAGATCTGCAAGTTGTTGTGGGTCAATATTAAACTGTTTCCCGTATTTTAAACTATCGTCTTTTGCTGAGATTAACCGACGCCAGGAGATTACCTATTTAAATTTTATTTGTAAACTAGTTATTTCAATACGATTGATTGACCACTACATAACAGAAAACTTTTTTTTTCATAAAAAAACAATATCAAAAACATTAAAGGGGACAACCCTATTGCTTCAATGGAGTGTAGGTAATTATTTTATCAACTAGGCTTAGTTTCCATACTGTTACATTTCTATACTGTGTAAGTACCCACTAAATATAATTAAGCATCTTTATTGCGAGTTACGAGGTATCAAATGTGTACTTACACACATATATTTACACGTGACTGTACCTACTCCGTTGAAGCACAGTAGGTATACCAAGAACAGTAATACGTCTTCTTCATACAAACTGGCCGCTATCCATTAGAATGTGTGCGTGGCGTACTCGGTGCCGTGTACGCACGCACTGTGACGCACACATGACAAAATTATGGGGGCATAAGGTGGCCTCGCCGTCTCGGTGTAATCGTGCGATTTTGTCATTGCAAATTCGCTCGCCGCTCGTTCCCGCCCGGCACATTTACGATAGCCCTAGCATTAACGCAGAGTAGGCTAATAACTCGCCGACAGCCCGCAGATAACCTACTGTTCTTGGTATACTGTGGTTGAAGTTACTAAAGGCACGGTTAAACAGCTCTACGGGGCGCCGCGACTTAAACACGGCATAGCAATCTAACTCGTGGGGTTCTGCACTCCACGAGTATCCAACGTCTGTACGTTGCGATGCCTTGTGCACATAAGTCTCGGTGGGCGGGTTCATAATAAATTGATCGATCCAAATAGACGAATTTCGATTTAATTATTTTCACATTATTTATCACTACCTACACACAACACATAATTAAGCCCGACGAAAGACCTGCCGTTTCAATTCTCTTCTACCTAGAATAAATCACCTAAGCGACTACATACACCTCAGACAAAAAATCTTTGTCTAAGACATTACACGTATACCTACTACGTAAAAAAAGAATAGGAAGAATCAGCAGAACCCAAATCCGCTGCCTCATACTAGGTGCTCTTACTGGCCACTTTGCCACTAAAAGACACCTGTGTACAATAGGCAATGCTGAATACCCCCATCTGTAGAATCTGTAGAGGAAGAAAGCATGGAGCACATAGGTACTATGTGACTGCAATGCACTAGCCAATAGGCGACTAAAGGTCCTGAGTTTAGGCTACCCTAAACCAGAGGACTTTATAGCCCTTATCCCGCCAACATCGTGAAACTCATACAAAAAGTTTTCGATGGGTGATAAGGAAAGGGGAAGCACAAAAGATCCCATAGGGTCGAAGTACTCTGAGACAGCCTCAGCCCCTTGCATAAGAATACTAGGTACGTATGATACTGACACACTTACCGACGCGACGCGAATCTGCAAGAACGCCATGTTATGCCGGCAGAGTAGAATAGCATCACCCCATATCCTCCAATGGCTGTCGTAGAAGGCGACTAATGGATCAGCAAAGGAGTATTTATCACCTTATACTCCGTCCACCAATCCACATTGGGCAAGCGTGGTGGACTCTGCCTATGCCTCCTTCGATGACAAGGAGAGGCCTTGTGTCCCAGCAGTTGGTCGAATTATAAAGGCTGCTATGATGATGATGAAGCAAGAAGCTTATTGTTTTACCTATAAACTTCTTAGTGGTAAGCAGTCCCGTGGCCTATATAGATAGATAGATAGACGCTTGCAACACTGACGTAACATTTGTGCTCTGCCAACCCTAATCCCCTTCCCTACCACATGGAGCTCTGGCAACCTTACTCACCAACAGAAACATAACACCAGTGGCGTAGCGTAGGGGGGGCGGCCCGCCCCGGGCGGCACATTTGAGGGGGCGGCAAAATTTCACAATAATTTAAAAAAATATATATATTTTTATTGTAACTACAAATACGGACCAACTCAAAAGAGTATGGAATTTTTCATTAGTTATTCTGTGACGAATTCCCTTTCTTTGAATGATATTTTGTAGCAACTGCTGGCAACACCGTCTATTCTGACTTGCGGCGATTCCCCGTAGTTTATTTTGTGTTCACGAGGAATATTTTGTGCTTAGATTTTGTGCTTTAATTGTTTATGACTAATAATCAGCGATAATGACTTTGTCCATTCAAATAAAGTTTTATGCATAGATCACTTAATGATTAGGCAAACCCGTTATTAGAAAGAGATTAATTTATATACCCCATGAGTTACGTACCTATTGATTGTTGCTTAGCGCTCATTGGGGTCATCCATAAATTACGTCACACGTTAAAGGGGGGAGGGAGGGTATCGCCAGAATGTGACATTGTGTGACACGGGGCAGGGGGGGGGGGGGGGGGGGGGTCAAAAGCTTTGTGACGTTACATGTTAAAATTTAAAGTACTAAAACGAGAAATTTATATGTGAATAAAAAAAATCTAAAAATTTTCGAACTCGATCTATATTTTTAATACTTTAGCACTCTCGCTATGAGATTATGTCTCTTGCAATAACAATCAACTTCTAGAGCGGCGTTGTAATGCAAGTTAGACACAAAATTCACGAGAGTTCTGGTAAGGGTTTGAGTAGGTTTAAGAAAAAAAAGGAAAAAAATAAAATAACTGTTTTCTTTTGATTATTTCTAAATACATGCATAAAATTAAAAAATGTGTGACGTCACATCAGGGGGGAGGGGTTCTAAAAATGTGACAACCTGTGACAAGGACGGGGGGAGGGGTTAAAAAGTCCTAAAATTCGTGTGACGTAATTTATGGATGGCCCCTTGGCGAGAGCGCGCACCGATACCGATAACAGAGGATATACATACGCGCACTTTTTGTCTATGACAGTGCGCGTATATGAAATTGAAACTGTTTTTAAGACAAGAAAAAATACACTGAAAAAGTCGACCTGTCCCAGGCGGTAATCGAACCCAGCATCCTCCGCAATCCGGGCGGCTGCGTTAACCACTACGTACGCTACCAGGGCACTGCTTTAGCCGTCGAAATTTGTCAGTGCTTAGTGCTTATGTTTTTATTGTAAACATTTTTTCATCAAATCATTGATATTTGCACTTCTAAGACCCGAATGAAATATTTTTGCAAATATTTGACGTCCAGTTAAGATGAAACTACCTTATAGTGTGGAATAATTTTTTGCGTTCACAAACGCGTAAATATTTTTGAGACTGGAAAAATACACTGGAAAAAATCAACCTGCCCTTTTTTCGGACCGGCGGAGGGGTTTCTAGTGTTAAATATATTGACGCATTTGTAAACCCAAAAAAAATGTTCCATATGATATTGTTTTGATAAGAAAAATATATTTGTCAAATGAAATGACACCTTTTCATGTCTCTAACAGTGATAATGTACCTAATTTGTACACTTTTTAACCGACTTCAAACAAAAAAAGGAGGAGGTTCTCTATTCGACTGTATGTTTTTTTTTTTTTTTTTGTATGTTTGTTCCGCGATTACTCCGCCAATAATGAATTGATTTTGATGATTCTTTTTTCGTTAAGAAGGTCATACTTCAAAGGTGGTCCCGTATAAATTATACCGAAATTGGTTCAGTACTTTTTTGTTGAAATGATAATTTCATTGGGGATGAAACAATAACATCGTCCACGAACACAAAAATAATGACAATTTTTTTTTTTGAACTTGCTATTACCTAATATGCAATAGTGAAATTTTGATTAGTAGGTCCAATAGTCAACACATAAACTATGACAAATTATTTTATGAACTTAAGTTAAATAACTAGTTTCTCTTCAAGTTTCATAGTTCATTAACTTACCATTAAAACTATACCATTCATTGTAGGCATTTGTAATGAGCTATAGGTCTGAGACGCGATATTATTTGTTAACCGGCTTAAAAAAAAGAGGAAGTTCTCTATCCGACTGTTTTTTTGTGTTTGTTACCTGATACTCCGTCAATTATGAGTATTACGACTCGATTTTAGTGATTCTTTATTTAGCTACGTCATAATCAGAGATGGCCCGTATAAATTGTATCGATATAAATTCGACCCTTTATGAACAGAACATTAATAACAAAAAAAATTTGTTTACGTTTCCGTAAAGTTTTAATGAGCGCCTATCCATTTATCCAGTGGGCCTATCCATTTTCAATAAAATATACTTAACTAGCGACCCGCCCCGGCTTCGCACGGGTGCAATGCTTATGTGAATATGCATGTATTATACATATAAACCTTCCTTAAGAATCACTCTATCTATTAAAAAAAACCGCATCAAAATCCGTTGCGTAGTTTTAAAGATCTAAGCATACATAGGGACAGACAGACGGCGGATAGCGACTTTGTTTTATACTATGTAGTGATTTCCACTAAAAATAATAAAATAAAATATTTTTAGCAAAAAAATAGGAAAACCGACTTCAATGCGTACAAATTTAATCCATCGACGATTATTAATATCCAGACACAATTGATTTTAATTGTGTTCTCGCGCTCCTGAGCGCGAACGGGGCTTAACGAGTTAAACTAAAAAGTAAGAAATAAATAATATTTTTATGCAGTAGTTGAAAAGAGCGTCATAGAAAACCAAGGAAAGTATTGATACACATTTATAATTCTTTATTTATAATTCATACTCCGATATATTTGGAGTCGGTGCCAGCCTAAGCAAAATAAACTTACCTAATAGATACGAATTTGATTAATCCATTAACTATACATAATAATGAATGCATAATAAAGATGAGAAATAATCCGCCGCTCCGTGAAGTTCGAAAATTGCAAACACTATCCTCCTTGGCTAGCTGGCACCGGCTCCAAATATATCGGAGTATGAATTATAAATAAAGAATTATTATAAATGTGTATCAATACTTTCCTTGGTTTTCTATGACGCTCTTTTCAACTACTTCATAAAAATATTATTTATTTCTTACTTTTTAGTTTAAATTTGTACGCATTGAAGTCGGTTTTCCTATTTTTTTGCTAAAAATATTTTATTAACAACACAGGAAGGCATTTTTTCTCGAGCGATTACCTACTTAAAGCGTTGCAATGAAATGCAGTCGACCAGCCGAAATGCGAGAGCGTTCCCGATACTTTTTTCATTAGTTCCAAGCTGAATGTAAATCCGGCAATTGCCCGACTTTTTCGTTGCCATTTTTGAGCGAGTGCAACGCATCTATACTTTTTGAACTTCTTAGCATGTAATGCATAGTATACATTAATTTGAAATATCTAAATAAGAGGGCGGCAAAATTATCTTCCGCCCCGGGCGGCCGATACCCACGCTACGCCACTGCATAACACCTCAAAAATGTAGTATTATTTGACTATGGTCTTTTGTAAGGTGGAGATCTTTGTCTAAGGTGGAGATACACAGATCGGGCGCTCCAAAATTCCAAATTCGAGCGGCTAGTCCGCTGTGCCGTGCTCTACCTCGATAAATGCAAAAAGTCGTTGATTATAGATAATCATGCGAAGCGCACTGCATTTTTTCTGTTACTGCCTAATAAAATAAATCCACGTAGGTACCCTAATAATTCTAAATATAGCTATAGTAATACAATTTGTAATTCAGAATGTAGCTATGAAGCGTCAGTGGCGTAGTGCGTAAGATCGTTGTCTTCCACCTGGGAGGCACCGGTCCGAACTCCACCACGTACTAATGTGTTTCAAATTTTGAATTCATATGTACATTTAATCGACGCTTTTACGGTGAATGAAAACATCGTGAGGAAACCTGCACACACCTGTGAAGAAATTCTTAGGTTGTGTGTGAAGTCGACCAACCCGCACTTGCCCAGCGTGGTTGACTAAGGCCTAATCGCCCCTAATGTGGGTAGGCTCTAACCCCTCAGTGGGGACATTATATGAGCTGTTGATGATGATGAAACAAGAGCAATTGTTAAGGTACATAGACAAAGTCGAAAAGTTGTTAGTCTTGATATTAATAAGGGTCCTGGGTGCAATAGTATACCCCCGATTTTCCCACGTCGCTGCGCAGCTGTACCTACTTGTCTATCCTATTTAATAGGTACCTATTTTATTTTATTTATTTTCTATCTGCTATTTAACCTGTCATTGAAAGAAAGAAAGAAATCATGATGTAACTGTCCGCAAGCATGGGAAAGGGCTCACGCTCAGGGCTCACGTGATTCCTGTTCACAAGAGTGTGAAAGAGAAAGAGCATACCAACACGTTTGGAACGATATAGATAGAAGAGACAATTTCACATACACGCAGGCGGCCTATGTCGGCCTGTCAGTCATGTAGAATAGACAGCAATCTGTCAGACTTCAGTCTCAGACTCTCAGAGGCTTTAGACAACATGCATTTCGGCAATCGCTCTCGCTATCGCTAAGTAAAAAAATGTATGGGATTGACATAAGCAATCGAAAAGTGATCGATTGCTTATGTCAATCCCATACATTTTTTTACTTAGCGATAGCGAGAGCGATTGTCGAAATGCATGTTGTCTAAAGGCTCAGACCAATAAAGACTTTTTTATTGGTCTGAGACTTCAGTACAATTTTTCACGCACACATCGGTGCAGACTCTCGGCTTCGCCCTAGTCGATTCTATTCTAAATGTATCCATCGAAATTACACCATTTTCACTGCATATAAATCCAAGAAGGTTGTAGGTCAAAAATCAAAATCCACTATTAACCACAGAGTAGAAAGAATATGCTCCGAACAAAATCGACATTCCGATGTAATCTCAGAGAATGATCATTGGTCTGAGGTCTCATCTGAGGATGTAACAATGACGTAGGAATTCTGGACGGTCTGGACTCTGAGGTCTGGACGTAATGGTTTCCTTTCCCTACTTTCCCGCCAAATTGTCTAATGTCTAAGCGCCAAACACTGTTTTTAAAAAGTTTCACTATTTTAATGTAGTGCAAGGCAAAGTGTACTAATTCATACAGCACACATCTTACTAATTTTCGTTTTCTTTATTCAAACTATTCTAACCTCTAAGAAATTATAAAAATACTACTATTTTATTATTAATTGATAAAATCATCCTCAGATAAAATCTTAGAAAAAATCATCCTCAGATATAATCAAGAAGCAGATAGAATATTATATATTTATATATTATATATTTTCACGCTCACACCAATTATCTAGCCCGAAGTAAGTATCATTAAGAACTTGTGTTACGGATACTAGATAACGGACATTTTTTTTTTTTTTTTTTTTTTTTTAATATACATAATAATTTTAGATATTTTTATAAATAAACTTAAATAAATATATAAACAACCATGACTCGCAAACAAACATTCGTGTTCGTCACACAAACATTTGCCGCTACCAGGATTCGAACCCGGACCGCTTGATGTGAAGCCAGCTATACTGACCACTCCACCACGACGGCGTATTGAATCCATCAATCCTTAGATTATGTGTGTATGTATGTATGTATGAAGAAAATAGGTAAAACTGATAGCCACACTAACAATAAAAAGTGAAGTCAATAAAAATGTCCTTGAAATCGCTTACTTTCTATTTCTCCCTCGGTTTAGACCGTAGACAGAGAAGTGTATAGACAAATGCATATTTTCCTTCTCATTCACACAAAAAAGAGAATTACTTATGCACACCTACTGTGAAAAACAAGGATAAAACATATGAATTTTTTGTTTCACTAGCGTGGCCGACATTTTCAAGGCCAGCACAACTATGTGCTAAACAAAGTTGACAGTTTGTTCCTGATTATTCTAAGTGATTGTGAAAAATATTATTAAAAAGTGTTAAATCTGCTTACAAGCATAATTTAAAGTAAAAATATATTAGACACCATAGTTTTCCTTTAAAATTACATCGGAAAAATGGTTTGATGTTGTGTTATTACATGCAAAACTGATAGCGAACGTAAACTTGATGTCATAACTTTCTACTCGTAAGTATAGTATACTTTTGTATAGTTTGTGTTCTTGAAATTTATTTTACGTCATACATGAATAGAAATGCGCATTATGTAGATTAAACAATAATGATTAACAGTCATAATAGTAAAATTAAATTATTCATAACCTAAAAATTATTTCGTATCGTGTTACCAACATTACCCATAGAAGTTCCCTAAAAACCTTGCACTATTATTTCGAATTGCAGTTAACTTCTATTGCATTATTTTAGTTCATATTTTTACAGAATGGTATTTTTATATACTTATCTGATTTTTTATAAATAAATAGTCCGGCCTGTGACAGAGTATTGGTCTTCTTTTAAATATGCCTGTAATTTAGTAATTAAGTTAGATAGAAGATTATAGTTACCTACTATTCTGATTCTTTATAAATGAAATTGTACTGTTATCTTGTAGCTATTTTCAGCTACACCAGATTATAAATAGATCTTAGTTAGTAATAATGTGGACATAATTAATATTTTAAAAAAAATACAATTATACTGACTTATTTTAAACAGAATTTACAAAACCTTGTAATATTAATTGTGCTTCTATAAAATGATCTCTGAATATTTTGTCATTTTGTTATAGTTTTCCATCAAACAATGATATAAGGAAGCAATGGATTGAAGCCACCGGTCGAATAAATTGGCAACCAAAACTAACATCATCATTTCTCATGCCTAACGCTGTTCCTCAGCTGGTAACAACACAGCATTTTTGAAATATCCATAGTAAACTTGTGTTGTTTAAGGGACAATAAAGAAATTTAATTATGATTGAAACTTGCCAAACAAAAATAAAAATAATATTTCAATAAAGAAATTTGTTTAATTTTGTTGTTTTTTATTTTATAATATTTTTCTTTGTATTATTGTATAGGTATCTTCAATTTTTAGTTAGTTCTTCTTTATTCTGTGGCACTTCTTAGGGTGCGTTCCAAAACAATTTCAATTTACTCAGGGTAGAGTGAATTTTACTCTAAGCCGTTCCAACACAAACCCGAGTGAAACCGAAGGTAAACAAACATTTACTCTGACAGTTGCTCTAGTATTTTGGAACGACTTGGGGGAGAATAAAATTTTTATCGGTGTCTGAAGACCGGCAAAATTTACCTGATACTTAGCTGTCAATCTGTTGAGCATCATTTATGTTTTCATATTCATGACCAAATTTTTGAATTATTATTTTTGTAACTACACAAAAACGATGGTTACTGTCAAAGAGAATTTTATTTACATAAAGTTCAAAGTTAATTTATTAAATTCGTGCGCAGTGTTGTCCAATATATGATAATAAACAAATTAAAATGGCGACATGTCACGTTTTCATGTTTTTACTCGAGATTTCCTCGTTAGCGTTCTAAAACAACGTTTTTTTCTCTTTCGAGCGTCAAGCTCTGACTATTCACGAAGTAAATTTTACCCTGGCGTCACTGGTTTTGGAACGCACCCTTAATAGATTCTGTAGTGCGATTTTCTTAAGTGATTCGAGACCTTCGAGACTCTGTAATCGACAACAAGCAGGAATTTTTCACAGAAAATATAGTTTCAACTTACGCCAAGCTCGACATAGTGCGCTAGTTTTTATGAAAAATTACCGGCTCGTCGATTTAAGAGATTCGCAGTACGGTAGGTACTTCTTCGGCATTTTAGTCAAAAAGTAATAAAACCCCATACGAAGTCCGTTCAATAAGTCAGTTTACTATGGTAAGTATTATATAAAATTATTGAAAATTACTACAGAACCATACATTGAATGACATTATAATAGAAAGCATTTCAAAACTAGTAATAATGTACACAGAATGTTATTCAAATATTTTAAATAGTATACTGACATACCTAACGAAACTATTATCTTTGGCATTTCGTATTAAACTCAAAAAATGGGAAAATATTTTATTATGGTAACACTTCATATCTATCAGTCTATCTCACAAGCGGCACGCTATCTAATCGTCTATACACTTCTCTGTCTACGGTTTAGACTCTCTCTCTCTTCTCCTCTGGGTACTAACCACAGAACACAGAGTGTTAAGTATGTACGTCATCATATTCTTCTCATTAAAATAAACGGCGTTCGCGATTTATAACCCATTTCGCGAATGTCATGTAAAATGTATACTTAAAGTAACAGACAATGGTACGGTAGATTGAGGTTAAAAATGGAATCTCTCAACACGTTTTTTTTTTTACAACAAGAACTGTCTCTTTCTAACTCTCCACACAAATAACATGATATACGATCACGTGACACGTGCTCTAGTCCGTAAAAAAAGATAAATGGATAATAAGAAGTTACAAGGTCAACATTTTTGTTTTCACTTTTTTATTGGTAGTGTGGCTTCATTTTCTTGCTAAGCAAAGGCATCAATGCTATATCAATAAGTTCCTTGTGCTCTATAAAATTAGTAATCTGTGGCAAACGACGCGTTTTTTTTCTTGAAGTTGCTAGTACTGAATCGTCGCGTCGGCCATTTTGTCTTCTCACTGATCCCGGTAGCTTGCTAAAAGTGGTTTAGCGTGAATTATATAAAAGTACCTATATTTAACCGTTATATTATTCAAGGATCATTGTTAAAATTGTGCAAATGATATAAATTGTGACAATCCTTTGTTTTTAACACAGGGTATGTAGGTATCGAAAACAACACGTTTTGAATAAATTGCGCATTAGTTTTCAAGTTTCTAATCATTCGCATTCACATACATTTCAGATAATGTCTAGATACGGTGATTGTAAAGTTTATGTTGGAGATTTGGGTAATAATGCTAGTAAGCCCGAATTGGAAGACGCGTTTTCATACTATGGCCCTTTGAGGAATGTGTGGGTCGCAAGGAATCCACCCGGCTTTGCGTTCGTAGAATTTGAAGATCCCCGTGACGCTGAAGATGCCGTAAGTTCAGTTTCAAATATATAAAAAAAAACTAGTTTTGATATTGATTATCCAGTAAGTAAATGTTTTGTTATTTAGTGAAAAATGACTTCAAGAATTATTTGGTTATGTTTAGATCCGTGGTCTAGATGGAAGAACAATATGTGGTCGTCGTGCTCGAGTAGAGATGTCAAATGGAAGCCGTGGATATGGAGGCAGAGGCCCACCACCACGATCTCGTTTGCCTCCTCGGCCGTATGATGACCGCTGCTACGACTGTGGTGACAGGGGTCACTATGCTCGGGATTGTACACGACGTCGCCGGCGCAGGTTAATGACTTTCTTTTTGATGGCGTTTGATCATTGTAATGACAACCTTTCATGGTATGGAATCTGTAAAATTGTGGTCAGAAGTAATGTAACTTTATATACAATTTTGAATATTGTATGCATTACATGAGATTCCATCCCATAGTATTGGATCCACCTATACCAATGATAACTATGTTATAGGTTATCATTGGCCTGTGCGCTGAGAACAAACTCGTCAGTGTCTTCACTTATTGTCTGCGCTACGTAGCTTTCACTTCGCGGCGTGTGCTCCACTAATGTTGGCCGCATCGGTAACTTCACTCTGCGAGTGCGAACTACATAGCTACAGCCTACGTGCACACTTCACTTATCGAGAACTACATAGAACTTAATGTTCGTTCTGCGGGTTGCTACGCACGTCACATCTGTTGTAATCACTGCGTGCACTCAGTGAGTTACATTATTATCCTGTATTTGTGTACAGTGAAGGCCTGCTATTTTATCTTTAGTTTCCATATAAGGTAGATAATGTAGTCTGGTTAAAGATCCATTTCTGAAAAATAAAATTCACAGATGAGCAGATAAATATAAAAGTAAAACAAGCAGTGCACTCAATATTAAATTATAAAAACAAGGCTGTTTTCACTTAGATCGCAATGATGAACAATAATTCAATATTTATCATGTTATGAATATTGAATCATTTCATTTTGTTTTTTCTAATATAAATGTGAAATAAAAAGTAGGTTGTTTCCCAGATTAGGAACAGGTACAGTATTAATAATAAGTATTTAAGTTTGCCTTAGGGCAAAATCTTTTAATTCACATTAAATCTTAACAGATTCATTTGGTATGCATGTAATTTTAAATTAATTCCAAATTAAACTTTAAATAAAAGATATTGTAATAATATTTTAAGTTAAAATGTAGCAAGTGCCAACTAAGTACAGTACATTCTTATTTCCCAGTTTTATAGAGTGAAACTTAACATTATTTTAATTTGTCTCAATAATGTGACAATTAATCAGCTATATGTATTTTGTTATGATTTCAGCCGGTCGAGGTCTCGCCGTCGCTCACGCTCTCGTTCGCCGCGCTCCGGCTCGCGTTCCCGCAGTCGCTCGCGCTCGCGTTCCCGCTCCAAGGGTCGTTCCATGTCTCGCTCAAGATCACGTTCTCCATCCAAGGACTCTAAGAAGTCAAATTAGGCTTTAAAGCCATTTTGCAGAAGTTGCTTTTTTAACGAAATACATTTCGACTAACAAAGCCTGCAACTAACAATAGTTTGAACAACTACATTATTTTTACTATTATGATTAAAGTCATTCCTGTATATTGATTTTAAGTATACATAGAGTACAATAGGGAGATTTGATTAAGTGAACAGTAATAAATGGACTGGATGAAGATATGTATTGTTTTATTTGTATTGTTACTTCTAAAAGTCTGCACTTAGAAGGATTATTAAGCACTTAGTTTTAAGCTGTAATAATGTGGCTCAGGCTGTCTGGACAAATCTTCAAAATAGGTTACAGTTAAGTAGGTCAATAGGGCATTTTATGTGACGGCTAAACACCCTTATTTCAGAATAGGTGACACTACAGAATCTTAGATAATCGATCGAAAACGTGTCCAGCGAGCTTGAAAAACCACTTTTCGCTGGTATCTCAATCTCGGTAACGGAAGTGATTTTGACGACTTTTTGCATATAAACGGGCGTCACATAAATTTGTGACGGGCATCGAGCTAAAAGTTTTGTGATACGTACAGCGGTTTATTAGAAAAATGCAAAAATCTGTGTCCAGCCAGCTTGAATTTACGTATAAAATTTCTGGCTGGCACTTCTGAATCTCGATAACGGGAGCGTTTTCGAATATGGTTCCTCTACTAACAAAATGTGACGCAAGTTGTGACGGTAATAACGTTTGATTTATGGCGTCACGTGTACGGGTTTACGAGAAATCAATTAAAAACTAGTGTCCAGCCAGCTTGAAGTTCAAGCTGGCTGGACACCTGTATCTCCGCTGCCTGATGTTCTACGGCCTTCGAAATATGTTCAAGTTTTTGTGACGGGGACGATAATGATAATCTGAATTTGTGACGGAGAAAGTTTACGTACTTTCAAAGATATTGATCATTTAATTTTTTTCATACAAAGTGCAGTAGGGTTACCAATATTGCAGGTTTTATGTAGAAACAAGTATATTATTTTAAGGTATTTTCTTTAATTAACGATAATCCGTGTATTGGTGATATTAATACCTACCTACTAACCTACATTTACAGTACCTAGGTATTTTAATCGATAGAAGACAAAAGCGTAGAGGTGTTGAAAGGGGATAATTTTTTGCGTTATTGATAATTTACGTGCAGATAACTACTCTTTTTAGTGGTAAGTATTGGTGTTTTTCATGGTAAGCATAAATAATTAATGCTATTGCATAAATAATGCTATAGCAACACAGGATACAATGGTTATTGGTTAAATTAAGGGATTTATGTAATGGCAGCACTCTCTTCATGTGTCAATGTCCCGTACCCTTAGTATGAGTAAACATAGTGTATTATATACTCTTTGAGTATGAGTTTCGATAGTTTTTGAGCTCGATCAAACGTAGTCTCTTTTCATACATTGCCCACTGTTTCTGATAGTTTACGCTAGAGCGCTAGTGGGCAATGTATGAAAGATGCGATACGTTTGATCAACCTCGAAAACTAACAAACTCATACTAGGGGTACTGAAATCTCAACATGACATAAATTCACGTCATTGACGTATTCATAAACATCGACTCGCGATTTTGGTATATAAATAAAACTCGTCTCCGCAGAGGCTTTAGACAACATGCATTTCGGCAATCGCTCTCGCTATCGCTAAGTAAAAAAATGTATAGGATTGACATAAGCAATCGAAAAGTGATCGATTGCTTATGTCAATCCCATACATTTTTTTACTTAGCGATAGCGAGAGCGATTGTCGAAATGCATGTTGTCTAAAGCCTCAGAATAAGTATTGGGTATTGGGCACATGTTTATGTCTAAGACTGAAATCTCGAAGATCAGATTTTCTTTCACGTTAAATTAAATTAACCTTTTGATCTCAATGTATAAAATTACTGTTTTTTTTCGAGATTTTAGTTGTGACCCTATAGATGAAGATTTTATTTATTTTATCCACGGTCACACCAATTATATAGCCCAAAGTAAGTACCTGTCATTAAGAACTTGAGTTATTGATACTAGATAACGGTCATTTTTATCAATATACATGAAAAACTTATAACAACCGTGACCGCAAACAAATATTCGTGTTCGTCACACAAATATTTGCCTCCACCAGGATTCAAACCCGGACCGTTGATGTGTACGCTATACTGACCACTCCATCATGACAGCGTCAAAAAGTTGTTCATATTGTTGGCCTAAATCACCCCAAATGTTACATTTTTTTATTTTTATTAATTTTTTTATGTTAGGAGATGGCAAACAAGCTTGCGGCCCACCTGATGTTAAGTGGTCACCGCCGCCTATAGACACTTGCAATATTAAGTGTAAATCACTTAACACCGCAAGTGCGTTTGCCATCCTGGGGACTAAGATGATATGCCCTCCATGCCCAGTAATTACACTGGCTACCTTTCCCTTCAATCCGAAACACAGCGAACTGCTTCACGGCAGAAATAAGAAAGGCGGTGGTACCTACCCAGACGACCCTACATATGGGTCTACCACCTAGTAAAATAATACAGGCTGTAACATGTAGGGTACAACGTTTAAGTACCCTTCATGTTACAGCCTGTGTTGTACTAAAACAAACAAAGTACTACGAAGCTTACTTCTAGCCGATTTGTAGACATATTTTCATTACTCTAGAACGGCTAGATCGGTATACCACACGTTGTATTTTTATAGCATTGCTAACCGGAGGATCTTAAATGTATGCTTAGCACCTAAATAGAAAGGAATGTTTGTAAGTATCTATCTAACAATAACATAAAATGGTGTTGGGTATGTAAAATTTAAATGAGTTCATTAAAATGAATAATTGAATTATATAGAAAAGCTTTTCACAAGATAAATAATCCAAATGCGTGGGAGTAATAACTACACAAAATTTACGCATGTAAAACTGTAACTTAAATTATATTGATAATTATTTATTGACTTGTATTGATGTTTTGATATCATTACGAAATTGTAAACTGTGGAGTTTCTTTCGCCATTTCTTCTCCAGCTCACCATAATAATTACTATTTTGTCCCGAAATGGTGGTAGAGCTTTTGACGGTTTAAAAGTACTAAGCAACGTCCATTTAGATAAAGAGCTTTTTCATTTTAACCTAGGGAAAAAAAGTTTAAAGTAATTATTATGAATTTTAATTCTTTGTCATAGAAAACTCAAAATTATTTTAAACTTTGAGTACTAATGGTTTTGTTAACTTAACGAAGTCCAAGACTGTCCTTGATTAATTTGTGCTACAGGCACCCTACTAGAAAGAGACAGGGCCTCTCTAGAAATGTTAAGAAATGTCAAGTGTTGTCAAATTTTTCTCCCTCACTTTTTTCCTTTTTTCCATTTGTCTAATGCGCCCTCCACACTCTCGCCGAGAACCCACGAGAACACCCGAGAAGCGTGAGTGTGATTAGTATCTCGCGTTCTCGTTCTCGGGCTCGCCTGTTCTCCGCTCGGTGTCGGTTTTTTGGCCGGCTTCAAAGGGTTTCTCGGGCGAGAAACGAGAACCGTATCACATTCTCGTTCACAGTAAATACCAAAGCCGCTGCGCTGTCAAAGTCATCCATTTCGCATAACGGTCGAGAACGCAAGTGAGAAGATCGCGTGAGTGTAGATACCAACTCGTTTTTCGGGTCAAGTCTCGACGAGACTTCTCGCGTGAGTCTGGAGGGCCTATAACACGAAGATAGATAAAATATAAGCCCCTTGGCCTATAATGACTCCATTCTATATGTAAAATATAAGCTTGTTGAATTTACCCTTAAATACTCACATATTGTATTGACATTTCTATGACACATTTGTTCACCATTAGCAAGGAGCTTATACTAAAGAATGGAGTCATTAGACAAAGTAACAAAGTGAAGGCAAAAATTTTGACAATACTTGACATTTCAAATTTCACATTTCTCTTTCTAGAAATTGTCGTCATCTCTTTCTAAACACGACTACATAGAAACAAGATTTCCCCAGTATTTCGCCATCTTTCTAAAACAAAAGTAGAAAAGTAGCTAAAAACTTAACATATTGTATTCAATTATCAGTATTTATTATCGATGAAAGAAATTAATATAATATATTTACTTTTAATGTTTAGGTTTGTATTTTATTTTGAAAATCATCATTGTGATTCTTTCTATAACTTATGGGAAATGAAAGGATTTATGTAATGGCAGCACTCTATTCATGTGTCAATGTCCCGAAATCTCAACATGACATAAATTGTCGTAATTGACATATTCATAAATATCGACTCGCGATTTTGGTACGGCTTTTTACATTTTAATAACTATAAATAGTGCAAAATGGTGCATCGCTGTATAGTTCGTGGTTGCAGAAGTGAGTGGTATCCAGGATGCAGTCTGAAATTTCACTTGTAAGTGTTATAATTGCATATTATTGTTCACCTAAGTAAAATTGGTTTTTCACATGTAATTCCATATGATTATCGTTATTGGGCGAAACTCCATAGGGGATAGTAATTTCTGATACTCGGCTTTAATACTATCTGAATTTAATTAATTTTCATACATAAATTACTTATTCAAGTATGTGTAAACAAATTGACTAGGGTGACTAGGATTTCCAGAATTATTATAAAATAATAACCTTTTTCCTTTCAGAAATGGCAATCAAAATTGATATATATATATATATATATTTAAGTCTTTGAAATAGCTGTTATATGGATATATATAGATTATATATATAGTTTATAGATTATGTATATATATAATACATAAATCGTTCTACCCATTTTTGTTTGGGAACGTTTATTTACAAACAAAACATGTAATTTGTGCAATGTACATTATTTTAATTGAGAAACATATTCAAAATGATTGACTGGATTTTACCAGTGTAATAGTGTATTTTATCTTTCACATTTGCATCTACTAACATGTAACGCAGAGTGCAATATGCACAGTGACCTCAAACTTCACTTGAATTTGGGTTAGTAAAATTGACACAGCATTAATAAAATTGTGAATGTGCTATTCAAGCCTATCAAATGATAGTTTTTAATATGCTAATTACAAGTTAAAAGTGCCTGTATACATAAAATTTTCTTTTCTTTTTAGATTTCCGAAAGACCCTAGGCGGAAATTACACTATCTTCGCTCTTATCCTTCTGACTTCGTAACTGCGTAACAGGTACAGAAGGTTGATATATATATATACGTAGGGCGTTCAATTTAAAGTAAGAATGAGGTACAAACTCTTTGAAACCGAATAAAGTTAATACGGGCTATTCCAAATACATGGTGTGATACGTTGCGTACCGACCAACTTTACATAGGAAATCCTTTTCGTTTTACGCATATTTTTTTAATACTGGTTAATACATGACAAAGTTATATACCTTGTCATACGTTAACCAGTATTAATCGAGTTACGAGTACAAATGATTCTTTTACATCTTTTACCGGTATTCATATTTTTAATTGTTGGTCTCATGATAGAATAAAGTCACATCTGCATAATTCTTTCTTTATAGCAGAGCGATTTTAAGTTTGTCTTGTACAAAATTAGCTGTAACTTTCTTCTTAGTTGTTTTACAGAATCGATTATTTTGCCAATCATTATAAAGTATTATGAAACATCGATTGATTTTTTTTTATACCACTTTGGTGGCAAACAAGCATACGATCCGCCTGATGGTAAGCGGTCACCGCAGCCTATAGACACTTGCAATACCAGGGGTATCACACGTGCGTTGCCGACCTAGCAAAAACTTTTTCACACCTTTCTTGAAGACACCCATGTTGTAGTCCTTAGGGAAAACCTTTTGGAAAGGGGATTGATATGAAAGTAATATATTTTAGGTCAATATTTTGTAATTTAGAAGTATCTATGTGAATATGTAACTATATTCTGCGGATATCATTGTATCATATAATAATAAAGGATTTTGTTCTTTTAAGTATCATATTATGTGTATATTTAACTTTGTTTTACATAAATTCTTGAGTCACATATGTAATATATGAATGTTTAGATTGTTATTTATGTTTAGATTTAAAATAGAACAGTTCTTGTGATCAAGTTTTTATTAAGGCATAAACTTAGTATGTTACAGAATTTATAAAACTACCATTACTACTACTTTATTTATTTTTAATAACTACCCAAAATATACGCATGTAAAACTGTAACTTAAATGAAATTGATAATTATTTATTGACTTGTATTGATGTTTTGAAATCATTACAAAATTGTAAGCTGTGGAGTTCTTCGCCGGAGTCTTTCGCCATTTCTGCTCCATCTCAGCATAATAATTATTATTTCGTCCCGAAATGGTGGTAGGGCTTTTGACGATTTAAAAGTACTTAGCAAAGTCCATTTAATAAAGAGCTTTTTCATTTTTAGGGTTCCGTACCTCAAAAGGAAAAAACGGAACCCTTATAGGATCACTTTGTTGTCCGTCTGTCTGTCTGTCTGTCTGTCTGTCAAGACCCTTTATCTCAAGAACGCGTGGACGTATCAATCTGTTATTCACACGAAATACTCAGGTCTATTGTCCCTTTAAGCTGTGAAAATATCAAACTTCTAAGCCAAGCCAATCAAAAGATACAGCCGATTATGTCGATATTTTCAACAAATTTCCGACACTCGCAAAGGAATCAAAACCTACAGGATACTTCCCGTAAACTCAGAATCTTGAAATTTGGCATGAAGTATTGTCATATAATGCAAATATACGAAAAATTGCGAAAATCACATTTTTTTAGTTATATAATATAATAAAAATATTTTAATAAAATGAAACTTACTACCTTATTTCTCACGAACGAATAAAGGTATCAAATTAAAATTTATACCAAATACCTAAGTCTATTGTCCCTTTAAGCAGTGAAAAAATCAAACTTCTAAGTTAACGCAATCAAAAGATACAGCAGTTTATACCGACACCTTAGACGAATTTCCGTCACACGCTAGGGAATGCTACGTTTGTACGGCGGAACCCTCGGTGTGCGAGTCCGACTCGCACTTGGCCGGTTTTTATATTTTGCCAATGTTAAGTGTAAATTTACTTATAGTAACAGATAGTTGTACGGAAGATTAAAACTAATTATTGTGAATGTTAATTCTTTGTCATGGTAAACTCAAAAATATTTTAAAAATTTGAGTACTAATTAATTTTATTAACTTAACGAAGTCCAAGATTGTCCGTAATTATTTTTTCTGCTATAGGCACCCTACTAGAAAGAGACAGAGCCTCTCTAGAAATGTCAAGAAATGTCAAGGGTTGTCAAAATTTTTGCCCTCACTTTTTTCATTTGACTAATGACTCCATTCTATAGGTAATATAAGCTCCTTGACCATTAGCGACACCACCACCGGGTTAGTTTGCTGTACTATTCTATTTGCCATAGAGGTACTATGGCAACATCGAAAAAAAAAGAAAAGCAATGTAGCGCACAGGAGACGTCGTTTCGACTTTTCTATTCCGTCATGCAATAATTTTTGTCATTCATGAATTCGTTGATAAAAATATTTTATATGGTGTCATCGTTACATGAACGTTAGTTAAAATATAGTTTAAATAATGTGTTAGCATTTGATTTCGCGTAGTTCATATTCGTAGGTCTACATGATAGGTGTGTGACAAGTTCGGTAATGGTGGCCATGTCATGAAAATCCCAACAGCCATGGATGATAGCTCCGTATCTCATCACAACGGAGGGCAAGTGGGATCTCAAATTGGAGTCAGTGTAAATAATAAGCAAAATGACGAACCTGTCCAAAGTGTCCAGTATTCAATACCGGGCATCTTACATTTTATTCAACATGAATGGGCGAGATTCGAGCTCGAGAGATCACAATGGGAGGTGGACAGAGCTGAGTTTAAGGTGATATTTTCTTTTGTTTTTTTTTATTATTATTGAAATCTCATATATCTTCAGTTTTCTAGGCGCTTGAGTTCACATTGTCCTTTACCCAGTTTTTAATACATTTACTTTCTTGGTTCTCTTACTTGGTTCTTTTTGGTTGTTATTACCTACGTAGATTTTATTTTATATTTTTCACAGTAACTTTATTTTGTCATCACGTATTCAATTTATATTAGAGCTCTCTATTATATGTATTGTTTTTATGAATATTTAAATCATTTACATCGCCAAAACCTTAATTGTTATGTTAGTCTACCTATTCTTTGTTAGTTTCCAACCACATAATTTAATATTTTAGATCTATCTTAAAAACTTCTATGGGTTAGAAATAATTTAGATTTTCATCAATTTGTCAGAGATGTTAAAATTAACTTTGCATCAAAGAGGTTCATTCAACTTATTATAGATTAAGTTATATTCTTTAATTATTTGGTGATAATTTAATATTTAATTGTTATATCATATCACTAGCACTCACTACTCGTAAATGTAATATATCATCAGGAATGTATTAAAGGATGTTTTTTTAAAAATTGTAGGTATAGTTTACTTACAATTTTAATAATTGTGTATCAGAAAGTTTTTCCTATAATTTTATTCAATAAAAATTATAACACTGTCTATTGCCTGCCATCTTTTGTGTAATCAACATCATTAAGTTTGATAAACCCTTTTATAAAGGTAAAATTGAGTATATCTCTTTTTTAATAAAATTTACATGAATGTTTTGTAGTGACCAGCACAACATTGAAGGGCTTTTTTTGTATAATAAAATGCTTTTTACAGAGCTGATTGCATAAGATTGATTGATATAAAAATGGCATTTTTAAAATTATTCTTATTTTCCTTGTGCCTGAATGTCATATTTATTGTTTTTATTAATCTTATGTTATACAAACAACAATAAGCATTTAACACTGGTATTTAATTGAAACTCTTTATTTTTGGAATTTTCATTCATTCAGAGAAAAAAATATAACACTGTTAGGAATATATGCAAAATATCCTACAGAAAAAAAAATTGGTTGGTCTGTAAAGTCGGTTTACTGACGATAGTTGAACGTGACAACGTCTTAAGAAAATACTGATGGAATGGTAGCATTTTTCAAAAGAAAAAATTAATTTCATTTGTTTTGCCAGCCTTACATGGTAACGCCGCATGCGTCATGTTTTTTCGTGCGTGCAGCCGGCTCTATCGAATTATAAGACGTTGTCACGTCAAAAACCTCAAACTACTAAAGTTTATTAAAATTTTGGATTGTTTAGGTTTAGGATATTTTGTCAGGCTGTATATACCTTATTCTAATATATTATACCAATTTAATTATATTTGAAGAATTAATTTTTTAGTTTTTGAATAACTATATGAGTGGAAAAATTTCTTTATTTCTGCAGACTGCTTCCTTTTTAACTATTACAGTAGTACATAGTACAATAAACAATTTTATGACGTTAGAAGGTAGTAAAGACAAATAAAAAGATATTTCATCCAATGTCTTAATTTATTCCTCATTTATGCTAGTATTTTATTTTATTTATTCTGCTAGTCTTTATTTCACATAGATTTTTATATTACACTCGGAAAAATTTACAACTTTTGTTATGAGACCATCATCAAAATTGCGAAAATATAATCAGCTATTCTATACATTTTGCATAGATGTGCAGATGTTGCACTTTTGTATGGAACAGCTGATTATTTTTACAATTTCGATGTTAGTGTAGTGCCATAGGAAGAGTTGTTTGTATTCTACCTATTAAAATGGCTTTGGCTTGACTGTCACTAAAATACACTGTGTATTCATACCAAATATGGGTATGAACTAAATTATTCTATAGCGATTTTAAAATACTTTGTTTTGGACTCTGCAGGCACAGATCGCTTTCCTCCAGGGTGAGAGGAAGGGCCAGGAGAATCTAAAAAATGACCTTGTAAGACGAATTAAAATGCTTGAATATGCATTGAAACAAGAACGAGCTAAGTTCCATAAACTCAAATATGGTGTCGAGCTCCAGCAGGGTGATGTGAGAACAGAACCAGAACCTCCTATGGATAGTGATGCTCCTGTTGATGCGGAACCAGCAGAAAGGGCCCAGTGGAAACAGGGCCGCCAACTTATTAAACAGTACCTGCAGGTATGTTGTCTTATTAGCCATATTTTTATTTCATTTATTGGTACAACTAATACATAGTTTCTCAAACTTTGTGCACCTCCCACTTACAGAACATGCTTTACTCCTGTCGCGAACTTAAACCGATTTTTGGAAATTCCACCCCTAAGGGGGTAAAATAGGGGATGAATGTTTTGTATGAAAGTCCGTCAGTTTTGAAGTTAGGATCTTCAACTTTTGTATTTAGGCTGACAATTAAAAATAATATTTACATGTGTCAGCGTGTTTGACAATTCCACCCACGAAGACCCCTTGGGCCGAAAAAATAGGTGAAATGTTATATATGGAAAGTGCTTCATTCAATTTATTATTTAGGGTTATGGTTGGAAAGTAAAACAAATAAGCAAACACATATTTCGTATTTTTTCAAAAATTAACCCCTTAGAGGTTAAAAGGGATAAATAAACAGTAGCTGTCATATGATAAATATTAGCTTCCTCACTCGACTTCGTCCGCATCCGCTATTTTTTAATTTTATCAAAATCCGATCAGTCGTTTTTACGTGATTAGGCGAGTCCTCACCTAGCGCGCGCGAGGCAGATTTTTTGCCACGTGCGATGGGCCTTGCACGAGGACCCGCCTAATCACGTAAAAACGGCTGATCGGATTTTGATGAAATTAAAATATAGAATACTTTTTATCCTGGTCCCCTAAGGATTTTCTCACGACGACGAAGTCGCGGGCGGAATTTAGTATTATATAATTATAGAGGGGACAAGGGGGCTATTATCATATCATAAATCATATTATAGGAAGTGTTTTTCCCCATAGGAAATAGGATATACAGACACAATTCTTGAGGTACGTTCAAATAGAGTACGGAACTTACTTGGTCTTAATAATGAAGAGCAAATGGACCTCTATGCAAATTGTGAAAAGCAACCAAGAGACAGATGTGACTATTCTATAAACTCTATGGTCCGGAAATATGATTATGGTGAGTTTTACCTAATATTATTGGACATTTTGAATTTTACTAAATTGATTTATAACTGTTAATATTAGAATTTAAAAACTAATAAAAAGCAGTTCACTAAATAACATAGTGCCAGTTTGTCATTTTAGAATGATTAGAGAGTATTGAAATACAACTATCGGCTTAGAGAAAATTGTTAACATTATGTTATCACAAGGGGCAAGCGGGTATTGCGATCTTTAATATATCTAGACTTGTTTTATTTATAATCCATAAATTGGGTTAATCATTTTAGTTAGTTTGGTGAAATTTATATTTCTTTCCTCTAATTTGTCAGCATCAGCAACCAATTTTATATAATAAAATAATAATGTAATGTACATGATGCTAAGAATATATTAATACATATCTGTAGAAAATACTTGGATTAATGTATAATAAGGATTTCATCCTTAATTGTACCAATTTATTTATTTGCATTACTTTTAAGTTAAGAATCAAACATTCTTAAGATAACAACCATTGCATACAAACATAAATTTAAGGAAGACTTAGTTTAATAATAAATTAATATCATCATCATCATAACAGCCTTTATAATTCGACCCACTGCTGGGACACAAGGCCTCTCCTTGTCATTGAAGGAGGTTTAGGCAGTAGTCCACCTCACTTGCCCAATGCGGATTGGTGGAAGGAGTATAAGGTGATCAATACCCTTTTGCTGATTCATTAGTCGCCTTCTACAACACCCATTGGAGGATATGGGGTGATGCTATTCTGGTCTGCTAGTATCACAAGGCTAAAATTAATATACCTAATAAACAATAAAAAAAATGGTTTACAATCCTACAATACAGTACATATTAAGTATAACTCTGTTAAAACCGACCTTTCAGTTATTGTTTTATTATTTCTGTCTTATCAATAAGGAATATTGCATATAAATAAACAAGAAGAGACCAATATGAGTAGAAACGGTAATTAACGCGATTAAATTTACCTTTTAAATGCCTGATATTTCAGCCAGTTTACACCAACTGTGGTCACAGGCGGACTGGAGAACAGCGATGTCCTCACTCCGTATGTGAGGTAGATTGACACTCATCTACATGATATTTCTCTGCTACCGTCACACACCACACGTTCTGTGTCCCTATTCTGTAAACCGAGCGACGTGTCCGTATTCTGGCAATTTCTCGTCTGCGTAATATTTATCACTGGATTCCATGTCGCTGATAACTTGAAACCGTCTTCCCGATTGAAATTGTCATGTTTCTTGATTTCAATCGCTTCACACACGATTCTTGAATAAAAGTGTCGATCTGTGGAGAGGACTTGCGTATTGTGGAATTCAATCCATTGATTAGTACCTGCTTCAAGAAGATGTTCTGCAATCCCTGATTTGGATATTTGTCGGTTTTCAACATCGGCGATGTTTTCTTTGACCCTTTCAGCAAGCTTCTAGCAGTGCCGCCCGGAGTTTGTAGGGGCAAGACAGACATCTTTTGGTGTGCGCGATACACTATTTACCTTTGCCATTTCCATACCCACTGTCTATATCCAGGAATATAGACAGTGGGTATGGAGTACTTTCTTAATACCGAACCGACCTTGTCCATTACCCCTTTCACATAAGGCAAAAATGCGGGATGTCTGTTTACGCTCGGATTCCTAGACCTCCTCGTCGTTGGTTTCAGTTGTTGTGATGTCACATTATAATCGTTATTTCTGAGTACCTTCTGCTATATCCAGGAATATAGACAGTGGGTATGGAAATGGCAAAGGTAAATGTATTGCGCACACCAACAGATGTCTTGCCCCTAAAAACTCCGGGCGGCACTGCTAGTCGGCTGCAGCTGTGGTAGTTCGTATATAGGCCAGACGAAGCGGAATATTGCTGAAAGGATCAAAGAACACATCGACGCTGTGAAAAACCGACATATAACCAAATCGGCGATTGCAGAACATCTTCTCGAAGCAGGTACTAATCACTGGATTAAATTCCACAATACGCAAGTCCTCTCCACAGATAGCCACTTTTATTCAAGAGTCGTGCGTGAAGCGATTGAAATCAAGAAAGATACAATTTCAATCGGGAAGACGGTTTCAAATTATCAGCCACATGGAATCCAGTGATAAATATTACACAGACGAGAAATCGCCAGAATACGGACACGTCGCTCGGTTTACAGAATAGGGACACAGTAAGTGTAGTGTGTGACGTTAGCAGAAGAAACATCATATGGGGTACACGAGTGTGAATCTACCTCATACGAAGTGAAGACATTGCTGTTCTCCAGTCCGCCTGTGACCACGGTCGCTGTAACCCGGCTGAAACGTCAGGCATTTAAAAGGTAAATTTAATCGCGTTAATTCCCGTTTTTACCTATATTAATCATGCACCGCGAAAGTTTGAAAGTGATTAAAAAGAGACCAAATAGTTTTTTTTTCTAGAACAAAATAAGAAATTGTGTATTAGCATTGTTAATTAAGAATACCAGCATATATCATGATATTTTAATGATTTATAATGAATGTTAAAGCTCTTAGTGTGCTGGGAATTGAGTACTAAAAGTATAACCATAGTATAAGTAAACAAGTAAGTTGTCTTCATAGAAACGCACTGAGCACGGTTAGTATGTGTGCATGGCATTTAGTTAGCAACTAGGTTGTCAGTTAAGAAAAAAATAACATCAACTGACTAACTAGGTTGACAGATAGAAAAGAAATCTCAATCAACCAACGAGATTGTCGGATAGTATTTTTTTTCTCAACAAACTCAACTACCTAGGTTCTTTAAAAAAATTACTAACCGTCAAACAAGGTGCACCGAGTGGTTTATCGGTTAGTAATAGACGGTAAAAGCTGCGCTGTCCGCCGCCCGCCGTACGTAAAGCGCAAGCTATACAGAAAAGACGTAGTCGAAGACGCGTTAGAGACGGGGCTGTGCGCAGAGTGGAGGCGTGCGCGGGTGCTAGCGCGGGCGCGTTGAAATCAAAAGAATGCACGCCAGTTGCGTTCACAGTGCGCCCGTGAGCCGCGCGTCTGCATGAGGAGGGCGCGGGTGCGGATGGTGGCTCGGTCCGCCCGTATCTTTCACAGTGATGTAGCATCTGCTAAGTGACTGCGCGTGTGGTTCTAAACAATTTTGATCCTCCCGCCGAAGCGCCGTCTGCGATATTAATACGAAAGAATTCATATCCGCAGTTCAATATCGCATATTTGGCAAAGCAAACGAAAAACTTCATAAATTGCAAATTTTTTATTAATAAAATTAAATCTTTATACATGTCTTTAAACTACGCAACAAAGTTTGAGAACCACTAAACACACTCAAATGATACTCGTAGCTCGTTCGGCCGGCACTGTGAACACGCAGACGCCAAGACCGAAGCGCCCGCACCCGCTAGTGGAGTCTGAATGAGCACTTAGACGAGGCATGGACGCGACTTTTCAAATTATATAGAAGAGACGAGTCGGAGACGCGACGCGGTCTCATCATTGTTCTCGCCCTCACCCCGTCGCATCCTCGACGCGTCTCTCCTGTGTGTTTTGAACAAAGGCCGGAGACGTCCTTTCATTTTAATTTTTTGTGCCCCGTTCTAGTCTTTGTCTCTTCTGTTTGCGTCTAACACTGCTCGAGGCCCCCCATCTCCCTTCCTTTTAAGGACTACGCGTGCTGGTCTGCGTTTTCACAGACAAACTCTGGCTACCATTCCAACGCGAACTAAGAAATGCGGCAACTCGTTTCTTTGTCGCACAATTAATAAATGGAATTCACTGTCAGTACAATGTGTTCCCATCCTTACTACAATCCTGGGTCATACAAAAGAGGCGTGAAATAGCACCTTGCAGGTCGGCAAGGTGGTTAGCGCGGCGGTTTATCTCTCGCACCAGCTATCTTCGCATTTGGACTCCACTTCTGCTTACTATCAGGTGGAATGGAGTAATTTGCTTGACCTTTTTATAAAAAAAATGTTTTAAGGAGTTGATTTGATTTAAGGAGTCAGTCTCTAGTATATGCATAAAGCAATACATTATGGAGAATTGGAGAGCCCTGATGGTGTGCTTACATGGCAATTCTTGATACACTTAAAGATATCTAGAACGAAACTAGTCATATTTTATGACTACAACCTTACACCAGTAAGTCAGTGAGTAGGCTATTAACGCTCGCGCGGGGTATCAGTCGTCGTACTTGTTTACTTATAGTATGGTATAACTGTTCATAAGAACTAGTCTCTACAATTTGTTACCCTCTAAATAATTAAATATGTCTTTTGAAAGTCTTGTAAATTAAAAAATAAAACTAAATGTGTTACAAAAAAAAAGCTGTAATCAATGACGAACATCTCAGGCTGTAATATATGATTTAATTGTCAAAAATAAAAATAATTTTGTAATAATTCATAATTATTTAGCTATAAATTGATGTTTATGTTGATTCTTATAATAATATTTTTTTAAAACCTTACTTTATTATTTTTTTAAAAACTATGTTAATGTTTTTTTAAAGATTAGGTTCTTTTTAGTTCTTCTTTTGTTAGAGAGGTATAATTATTGAGATTCTTCATATTTTACCAGTGCTTCTTAATCATAGTACTTCTACAATAGCAAATACTTGCACACTGTTTATAAATACATAGGTCACACTAAAAGTTTCCAGAACTGGTAATTACAACATTTGAAAATGGAACTCTTTGGCTGTAGAATGCAGTTTTTTCATCTGACTGTCAATTGTTTTTACATTGTCGCGCTATTTTAAAAATGGCGTATCTACATTGGCATGGTTTAACTCGGGAAAATTTTCGTAGTATGATAAGATGACTATTTATAGCTGGTTTGCAGAATTCAAGCGCAGTCGTGTCAATATCAGTGACGAATCTCGCGATGGTCGCCCGTCAAACATCGATACTGTGCGCCGTATGATTGAAACAGACAGTCATGTGACCTATCATGAGATTAGCGCATCCTTAGACATAGGCATGAGTCAAATACAATTAGTCCTACACAAATATTTGGGTGTGAGAAAGCTGTGCTTGGGGTGGATCCCACACAATTTGACAGAGGCTCAAAAAACGGACCGCGTCACTTGGTGCAGTGCAGCACTTACTAGATTCAACGAAGGCGCGTCTTTGGTGTGGGACATAGTAACAGGCGACGAAACATGGATTTATTGCTACGATCCCAAAACAAAGCAGCAATCGAGTGTATGGGTCTTTCAATATGAGCCGAAACCAACCAAAGCGGCGCGCGTGAATAGTTCATTTAAGCGGATGATTGCTTTTTTTTTAAAATAAAACTGGACACGTGGCTACTCTTGCTTTAGAGAATCGTCGTACCGTGAATAACGACTGGTACACGACCATTTGTTTGCCGGAAATTATTGACGAACTCCGTAAAAATAACCGTAAACGCCGTATCATCTTGCACCACGATAATGCTAGTTCCCACTCGGCCAGACATACAAACGAAATTTTGAAGGTGAAAAACCGAAAATTAAGAACCAATTACGCGATCAGCGATTTTCGTTACCAGAAGAGGCTGTCGAAGAGTATGAAAAACACGTTTCTAAGGTCACCACGGAAGAGTGGTGGCACAAAAGTTTTCAAAATTTAATAAGGTTTAATTAAATGAAAAAGGGCATTTACGCAATTATTTTGAGAAACAGTAAATTAATTTTTGACCTTTAATAGTATTTTTTTCTTATTCATTCCGGAAATTTTTAGTGTGCCCCACGTAAAAGTCAGATAAGATACTGATTCTTTACTTTTTGAGGACACTATAGTGTGAAGTTGGTTTTAAAAAGATACAAAATGTTTTAATATAAACACACACTATTATCATCTATTATTTAATAGTGTTGTGCCACAAATGCTGATTTTTCACCACATGACACTGTATAGTTTGTACACTTATAAGATGATGTTGTTGGTTCGCACAGAAACAATCAACCGAGGTTTAAGTTACGTTTATTGACTCCATTACAATTACCCACATTTACATGGTGGACGCACATTTAGCCGAACCGAACGCGCCGAATGAAACGAATTTTAGAATACTTCATACCCCGGAAATTTGGATGACATCACCAGATTCCGTTCGGCTGATGCGGACGACTCGTCCGATACGCTCGCATTCATTCTATTCACATTGAATTACAGTACAACGATTTCGTTGGAGCGTTCGGCTCGGCGAAATGTGCGTCCATCTTAATATTTATTGCATTCTATAATTTTTGGATTATTAAATACATAAAATATAAAAAAAATGTTATTGGGAATTTATACTACTAAAGTTTTATTTTGTATTTATTAATATAGGTGGCAATAAGGAACAGCGAAAGGGTGTCCCCAGTGGTGGTGTTTATAATGAAGAGGGTCTTTCTGTACAAGAAACGGCTGCGGTGTTCGCCAATTTTGAGTTCTTGGCTAACCAAGAGATGGACATGGATGAAATAGACGACTTAGATGCTAAGCAGACACATCCAACATCTGGTAAACAAGGTATTTTTTTGTAGGTAACAGAACTAGATCATGGTGGTTTGCAGAATGATAATAATAGACAATTTTATTTTTACGGTGTACAGTCACAAGCTTTATACATCTTATTAGTGGTCGCCCGCGGCTTCGCTCACGCCAGTGTCGGCTTATTATAGGCTCTATGTTATTCTGATGTATGATTGTAAATGCGAATTCGCCTTCACTAGATCTCAACATATTAATAATCATGTACCCAACATGTTCGATATCTTTGGTTAAGTGAATGAAATTTCCACTACAACCACACTTTAGATCAACAGACACGAGTTTTGTAGCCAGGCAGTCTGGCCACTATGTATCGAAGCGTCTCGAGTAGTCTCGACAACTAAGCTTGCCTCTTAGCTAGCCTCTAAGCGTGCCACCTGCGGTGGGGCCTTGGCCATAGAGATGCCCGCGTCGCGTGCGATGGGAGACGCAGCGCTGCTCTATGGAGACGGCATGAAACAGCCCGCCGCGCGGGTGTCCGCGCCGTGCACCCGCTTAACGCAGCGCAACAGCCTAAAACATTTAAGCGCGTGCACTCGATTAACGTCAAAATTGTCACATGTTGTGGATTTTTCAGACCTAATTTTTAAGTGATGTGAACAGACTGCAAAGAAATTATATATTATCTATAGGAAGATTAATTTTTGATTGAAACTGCTACAGAGACATATTTTATTTTACCCTTATATTTTTGTAAAGCGAGAAAAATCTTACGGCGTAGTTTACAAAAATGCAGTTCGGAGCTATGTTTCAGATGAAATACAAGTATTATAATGGCAAACAATACTTTGCAAAAATTGATTTTCCAATAGGAAATATACTATTATAAACCGCTAGAGAACCGTCAATCCTTTTTTGCTAATAGGAAAATGCATTTACGCATTTCTTATGCAGGGGTGTTGGGGTTCCACAACATGGGCAAAACAATAATACACTAAGCTACTTCTTTGCTCACATCTTCTTATTTATAAATGTAACACCCAGGCCATGTGCAAACCCTATGCTTGTTACATTTTGTGCGTTAAACTAGCTTAACGTTGCCTCCCCTAAAAAAAAATCAACGAAATTTTGGAAGCTTAAGTCTCGAATTCATTCCCTTTTCCAAAAGTTTCCAAAAGTTCATTTACATAAGTTCTTGCTTGTGTGCCATTTCCGATATCCATCAATCGGCCAAACACTATTCCAGCAAAAAACTGAAATAATTATTGAAGCCCCAATGGTCAAATTTTATTTTATAGCCTCCTTGTTTAGGGTCAATTCATATTAGCGCTGAGTCGAAGCGCATCGAAGCGAAGTTGCAGGACGTGCAGAAGCGCGTTATCGAATGCGCGCGAATCGGTACGTCCTTTTTTTTCTCAGAAGAAATATGTGCGTTACGTTGTGAGTATAAGGGTGAATTTGCTATTTTAAGTTTTAGACCGACGACGCTTCGACTCTGCGTTATTATAAATTGAGCCTTAGGCTCGAACATAAGCTATCTTACTGCACTTTGTTTTCACCTAGATTTTTTTTTGCCGGAGTAACAGTACCCCACCAAAATCAGTTTTTCTTAAATACTGCTGTGACAGCTGAGGGCTCAAATTTCAAATTTTGGACGCCGCATTTACACCAGATAGGGCTCTTAATGTCTGTCCCCTTCTTTCTCCTACCCTGTTCCCAACTTATTTGGGGTCGGTGCAGTATGTCTTGATATCGACAATACTGATAAAGGATGTGGCATTAGATTCTTACGGACGTGTGCCTGTCTGACACCAACCCTCCGTGGGAACGGCTGCTATCTTTCCACAGCACCCAGGACCAACAGCTTAACGTGCCTTCCGAACCACGTTCGAACATCGGGTTGAAAAATGTTCGGTCACCCATCCGAGTACCGACCGCACACTTGGTAACTTAACTTTCGTGATTGTTACTAAGAACGCACGGCCGCGGTGCCATCGACCTCCTCCAAGGGCTCCAATGTCCGTCTTATTAAATTTTTGAAAGTAGATAACATTTTGCTGGGGTAATAACGCACACTACATAATATAGAATGGAAAGTCCATTTAGATCGAGCTGTTGATTGTTATGCATACTATTGATATGTTTAAAAAATGGCATGTTTCTAATTTTCTATATTTTATGCCTAGGAGAAGAAGTAGATAATGAAGCCGAGGAGGTTCTACATGAGTTGAACATGCTCACGGAGAGTGAAGCCGATGGCGGTGGTCAAGGAGATGAGTATCCTGGTGGTAAGATATTTTAGTTTTCATTGAATTATAATACCATAAATAATAATAAGTTCACTATAATTGAAGAGTTTTTAATAATAATGTATCGGTGATAATTACGCATTTACCCAATGTCAAATGGTGGAAATGACACTAGTTAAATTTACTCAAAGGTTGGTCTGTACCCGTAGTGTAAGTTTTTTAGTATAAAAAACGTTACCATTGTAGTTGCGTTAAGAGCTCAATTTGTATGGGAACATGATTTGTGCTTCTTTCCGCTAGGGGCGCCATTCACGTTTCCTATACTAAGTTCTTAACGCAACTACAATAGTAACGTTTTTTAAACTAAAATACTTACACTACGGGTACTGATCTCTCTGTGACACCATTCGCATTCGTGAAATGGTACTAAAGCGGTAAACAACTGACCATGCACACCATACTCTTGAATATTGTTATTTCATTAATTTTAATAGATTTTTCGGTTTAGAAAAAGCCCTTTACCAATTTTTAGCCGACTTCAAAAAGGAGGAGGTTCTCAATTCGACTTTTTTATGTTTGCCCCAGTGCCCCATAACTCTATACGGGGTGTACCGATTTTAAAGATTCTTTCGATCTTTGGATCTAGTGCTTGTCATGTGGTCCAATATAAATTTGATCTCGAGTTATCCCTAATGAGGCCTGTTTAATTGACATCGAGGATATCGTAATCTTATCACTTGTGTGTCTAAAAGAGTTCGAGATAGTTTCCTGAAAATTTCTTACTTAAAACACTAAAAAGCAAAAAATATATTATTTTCATATAAAAAAAACCGCATTCAAAACTAAAAACGGAGAAATAAAAACTTTGTTTATAAAAATCTAAATGATTTTTTGATGTCGGTGTGTACCTCAATATTTGGAATAAACATTGTCACTTGAATTTGGGACCGACATCAAAAAACATTTAGATTTTTTATAAATAAAATTTTTATTTATCCGGTTTTAGTCACAGATTTATATTAATTTTGCAGTGAAATTTTCGGGTAGCGGTTCTAGTGGTGGGTCGGGCGCGGGTGGCGAGACAGACGATGAGCCCCTCGCGTTGGGCGAACTCGCACAGTTAACCGTTAGCAATGAGCCTGAAACTTACGACGTGGCCAGCGCCAATAAGGAATCCTTCCGTAAGACATGGAACGCTAAGTACACGCTGCGCTCACACTTCGACGGGGTAAGTCATTGTCTCAATTTATTTCTACGTAACTACTAGCCCTTTTTAAAGATCAAAATACGATGACAACTATATAAAGTCGAATTTTTCATTAGACGAAGTAAACTGACAGCAGCTAATGTCACTTTGTGAAATAATGTTGCCATCTTTTATGTAATAGTGATGGGTTCAGTTTTCGTTCACTCTCAGGAATGAATGATGATATGAATGAGTACATTGTTAATCTTACCTTACTATAGGAAAAAAAGAAACTATTTCTATTTTACTGTATAAAAGTAGGTCAATATCTGCTGGTATTTAATTATAATCACTTTTTTTACTACCTTCTTAAAAATAAGACAGATTCGGACGCGTCGGTTGCCATTTTGTGTGTGTCATGCGTCTTCTAACCTCTGGTCTGACTGCTCGAATATTTTCTCTGCGCATCCGGTGTTTACTTGTTGTTTTTGTTAAGTTTTTTTGGCTATAAATGCACCAGCGTGTAAACACGTCGCAAGCGCTTACCGCACGCTTCCTTTGATCTGTGTTAAGAAACCGACACTAGTCCAGAGCAGCGCAAGCCGAGCCAACCACAGCCAAACACCCCTGGCACTTGTGGAGGCTTGCGAAGCTTCGGCAAGCGTGTAAATGTAGCATTAGAGCACTCGGTAATGGTGAATGTAGGTACCTACTATACGCAGTCGTCGAAAAGTACGAAAACTCTTTCGTACGTACTTACATGGCACGACTACGATTGGAACCCGGTACCCGATATCGGCAGCGCGGCGTTCTAACCACTCACTAGGCTACTTTGTACATACATAATGTTCTCTTAGATTTGCACGAGCACTACACATTATAAATAAAATTACTACCCTAACGTTTCGTAACACTGAAAAGTGTTACGAAACGTCGGGCAATAATAACAAAATGTAAAATGTAATTACACGCGAGTTAAATCCGTAAAAGTTGTTTTACTTATAAATGTACATACATACATGTTATTATTTGCATAATGCATAATTGCATACATATGTCTTAATGCTATGTTTTACAAAACATTACCTACACATGTACCCTGTTAGGGCATAGCGAAGGATAAAATATAGAATTATGATTAAAATCGTTAATAGTTATAAATATTAGTCATTATGAGAACAATTTTATACCGAGTTGCGATTTTTTCATTCATTCACTTTGTCACAACACTATTTTTGTTTTATCAAAACCTGACAACCCAGTAAACGTCACTTGACTTCGTCTAATTATAAATACGACTTTAGTTATCGACGCATTCTTGAATCATTCGTGCACGAAAATCTTAAATTCATGCACGAAAGCAAAACGTATACGAAATTAGTTTCGATTCCTTCCAATTTTACGTATTTTTGAAACATTAGAAATGAGTGTTGCCCTAAAACTCGAATCTTATAACATTTTTCATTTAATGCCGAGGAAATAAAAACCGGAAAGCCATAACTCTTTGATTTTAAAAACAGGTAATGAGTTACGGGGGAACGGAACGTAAATTATAAAGTCATAATGTCACTGTTAGTCATTTGATTTCGATATTTTAAACCCATGACACCTTATATGTTGTTCTTCTACCTCCTGTTCCTCTTCTTCGCTGTCGCTGATGTAATTCATCAGGTTATACTCCTCGAGGCTAACCATTGCGAAAGAAAACACTGATTTGTAGGTAGAAACGTATAAATAAAATCTTCACTTGTCAGTGTCCTTCTCACGTCATTTCTACTGTTAGAATATCGGAAACGAATGGGCTGCCAAATTCACGAGTATGAATTAAAAATACAATTCATAAATAGCGATTTTAGAGAATTGCATACGAATCTCGCCATTTCATACACAATTTGGAATTCTAATGATTCAAAAATGCGTGGGCGTGGTGGGACTTTTCTTCAAAAAGGGCGATAGGACCTAATTGAAGAATTATAGACCCATCACGCTTCTGAGTCATGTTTACAAGCTGTTTTCGAGAGTTATAACGAACCGTCTCGCACGCAGGTTTGACGACTTCCAGCCTCCCGAACAAGCCGGATTCCGAAAAGGCTTTAGTACCATAGACCACATACATACGCTGCGGCAGGTTATACAGAAGACCGAGGAATATAACCTGCCATTATGCTTGGCGTTTGTGGACTATGAGAAGGCCTTCGATTCTGTCGAGACTTGGGCCGTGCTCCAGTCACTCCAGAGGTGCCAAATAGACTATCGGTACATCAAAGTGTTGCAGTCACTGTATGAAAACGCCACTATGTCAGTCCGCCTCCAGGACCAAAAGTCAAAACCCATACAGCTCCAGCGAGGTGTGAGACAGGGCGATGTGATATCGCCGAAACTGTTCACTGCTGCGCTGGAGGACGTGTTTAAGCTTCTGGACTGGAGAGGACTTGGCATCAACATTAATGGCGAGTACATGACTCACCTTCGCTTTGCAGATGATATCGTAGTCATGGCCGAGACCTTGGAAGAACTGGGCAATATGCTCGACGATCTCTGTAGTGTCTCCCAACAAGTGGGTCTTAAAATGAACATGGATAAGACGAAAATTATGTCGAATTCGCATGTCGTACCCACTCCTGTGAAGGTTGGAAGCTCTACACTGGAAATTGTCGACGATTACGTTTACCTAGGACAAACAGTCCAACTTGGTAAGTCCAATTTCCAGAAAGAGGTCAATCGATGAATCCAACTCGGCTGGGCAGCGTTCGGGAAGCTACGTGGCATATTCTCGGCCCATCTACCGCAGTGTCTCAAGACGAAAGTCTTTAATTCGTGTGTGTTGCCAGTGATGACCTACGGAACCGAAACGTGGCCGCTTACAATGAGTCTCATAAGAAGGCTCAAGGTCACTCAAAGGGCAATGGAGAGGGCCATGCTCGGAGTTTCTCTGCGTGATCGTATCAGAAATGATGAGATCCGCAGGAGAACCAAGGTCACCGACATAGCCCAAAGAATTGCGAACCTTAAGTGGCAATGGGCAGGGCACATTGCTAGGAGAACTGACGGCCGTTGGGGCGGAAAGGTTCTTGAATGGCGACCGCGTACCGGGAGACGCAGCGTTGGTAGGCCCCCCACAAGGTGGACTGACGATCTGGTGAAGGTCGCGGGAAGCCGCTGGATGCGGGCAGCGCAGGACCGTTCGGGTTGGAGATCCTCGGGGGAGGCTTATGTCCAACAGCGGACGTCTCTCGGCTGATATGATGAAAAATGCGTCTCCAGGACTTTAGTACCAAAAGGCTACCATTTACTGACTGTTTTATCAACACATAGCTTAAACCACTGTTCAGTGGATTGCACTGAAATTTGGCACGCAGAAAGTTATTATAACGGACGCATCCGCTAATAAAGCAATATCCAAAATTCACCCCCTAAGGGGATGCAACGGTGTTTACTCCGAATTTAACGGGAGCGAAGCCGCGGAAGAAATAAATACAGATAGCGTGTGAGTTAAACGCAGTCGAGGCCTGAGGCAGAGGGCGGGAGCATCTCCCCCGCTAACCGCACGTCTAGCCTCACGCCGCAGTGTAGTGCTGCCCTTAGCTATCGATAGGTATTGAGAGGTCACAGAAGAAGATTGGCGTGGCTTAATTTTAAAAGAAATAATATTGGCAAATAGACAGTTTATTTGAAGATTCCGTAGATCGATTTGTAATTGAAGTTAGCGACGAGTGAGGACGGTGACCATTTTAGAATCCGATGATGATTAGAAACTTTTTTACTTTTGATATCTTGTTTTTTTTTTCATGATGTTTGACGTAATGAAAAGCGTGAAAATTAAAATAACTTAATTTTTTCCATATTTGTTGATAACTCTTTATGTTATTCTAATCAGCAGGCTTACCCTTGAATATAATGTCAATTCTGATTTCAAACCAATCCAATGACAAAATAATCGTAAGTACCGTACTTTCGAAACGTTAGAAATTGGTATTGCCTTGATATTGGCATTGTAACCGAATTGCCGAGTGACACATGAAGTTAGCCGTCATTAGTAGTGTAATCTTTGCATTTACGATATATCGATAAACTTAAAAATTTGGTTTTTATCTATATAAGTGGCTTAGACCTTTATATTCAAGTTCAAAAATACATTAATAAATTTTAATTTAATTTTCTGTGTTTTAAATTACTCAAAAAGCGATAGTAAATAGAGTAAAAATTATTTAAAAGTCTATAATGAGCGATGCCTTTGCCTTCAAATGTGACGACAAAAAAAAATGACATCAATCACTCAATTAGTGCTCAAACCGCGAAATTTCAATAATTTTGTAGTTTAGTAAATATTATTGTTTTTTATTAAAAGGTTTATACTCGTTTTTGTATTGTAAATGTTGTATAATAGGTTGGGGAAAAAGTTTCTTCGCATTTTTTAAGAAAATTCAAAACATTTTTTAATATAGTTTATTTACATTTAACTAAAGTATGTAGGTACCATTTTGTTCGATAACTTTTTGCCATCTTGTAGGTAGGGACATGATCCCATTGCTATAGAAATTTTGGGACTTCTGGTCAAAATACCGCGACAAGTGGTTTTGGCAGTCCTCTCGTGATGTTAACCTGACACTGCCTAAAGAATTCTGAAGAGACCGAAACAGGTGGAAATCTGAAGGTGCAAGGTCAGGACTATACGGCGGATGCATTAACACCTCCCAGCCAAACTCTCTTAATTTTTGCTGAGTGGCTAAAGATGTGTGAGGTCTAGCGTTATCATGATGAAAAACCACACCCCTTCTGTTGATTAATTCCGGCCGCTTTCTCTCAACTTCTTGCTTTAATCTAATCAGTTGTTCGCAGTAGAGTTCAGAATCGATGGTCCTGCCTGGTGGTAACAGCTCATAATGAATAATGCCCTTCCAATCCCACCACACACACAGCATCACCTTGTTGCGAGTTAACCCGGCAGTCTTATTAGCGATCTCAAAGTGACAGTTGCAAGTTGTATAATTGTACAATTATTGCTAGCAAAACTTTAATTCGTATTACGGAACGTACATTGCTATGATAGCGCCCCAAGCGGCAACTTAACAAATTAAAAGTGTAATGTCAAGTGGCGCTAGTTGCCATACATTTTGGTCGCAAATGCACTTATCGTGCGACCACTATGCGATTTGTTTCCGTAATACCAAAAAAGCAACCGCAACTAGTAGCAGTCGCGTTGCAGTTGTACAATTAGCTACCGGTTGCTATAGTTCGGTAATTGGACTGCGGGTTTCGCCGTTAGTTGGACCGGCGTGGACCGGATTAGTCAAAACATTTTACCTATGTTATGTTAATTTTATTATAAATGTTTAGTGTCTTTACAAAAGTAAAAATAATTTTGAAAAGAAGTGTATTTTTATTTATATATATAAAATATATGTGAGACATAGCCTTAATAAGACTATAATTAACTATTATTGAAATTAAAGAAATTTTACAAGCAATTATACATGAAGTGTTTGTAAAACTTCTTGTTTTCTAAAATATACAATCAAGGCATTGCCTAAGAAATTATTAAAAGTTTGATAAAAAAAAAACTTTCTAGAAAGCATAGAACAACTTTAAATAAATTCTTGTATGTAGCACAAGTTCTAAATAACATTTACTTTTACTATTTTTACAATAATATTACGTTTGAAGTAAATTAAATTAACACACAATATAAACAAAGTATCACTTTGTTTATTGTATAAATGACAACCTTGACGCAATTCAATCGCAATGCAGTCACAATCCAATGTGTCAAAATAGCGTCAAAAGTACGGATTTTGTGCTAAAACTCATCATGAACTAGTTCCCTCAATATCCACGTAATAAAATACCAATGTGGCGCTAGTGTCGACATTCAAGAGTACGGAACATCCCAATAACAATGTCGATCGATCGGGATTGGTTTCAAGAGTAAGCCTGCAGGTCACAACACTATAGCATTCCAGAGCTCTGCATTCAACTCGCGCGCTATCTGTATATTATTATAGTGTAAAGCTCTGTTAAGAAGGTTTTATAACGTTACAGGTTCGAGCGCTGGCATTCCACCCTACCGAGGCCGCGCTAGTGACTGCCTCTGAGGACCACACGCTCAAACTGTGGAACCTTCAGCGCACAGTCCCAGCGAAGAAGTCGGCCAGTCTCGAAGTGGAGCCCCTGTATACGTTCCGCGCCCACACCGGGCCAGTGCTGTGCTTAGCGATGGGCGCCGCCAGATCAGAAGAATGCTTCTCCGGTGGATTGGACAGTACCATTCGCGTGTGGAATCTGCCGCCTCCCACCGCTGACCCTTATGATCCATACGACCCTGCCGTGCAGGTATTTTTGTATTTATTACTTTCTCGTAACGTAGTATAGAGGAAGTCTTGTAATCGTCAAAAAATTCGATCTCGAGATTTTGACGGATTTACACTTTTTGGACCTCCTTGAGTCCAATAATATTTTTTTTGGAATTATGTCTGTGTGTGTGTCTGTGCGTTAGCACGATAACTCGAGCATGCTTAAAGTTATTGCAACCAAATTTACTATACGTGTATCATCAAAATATAAGGTTTCTATCAAATTTGAGCTGTCGATCACTCAAGTTAAGCAACCAAGTGCGCGGTCGGTACTTTGATGGGTGACCAAAATTTAATACGCATGTATTACATCAAAATATAAGGTTTTTATCAACCTTTGAGTCGTTTCCGGTATACGAGAAAGTCAAGGGGAGTCCACTCCCGATTTTTGTTCTTTGTTGCTTCACTGGAGTCTTAGGCTCGTATTATAGAATGAGAACTAAGTGTTGTACTTCCTGCCACGACCATGGAGGTTTTTCTAATATCTTTGGACAGTAAAAAATAGTCAGTATTTTTTACTATTTTTACCACTGTTTTGAAATTTTCTACTTACTAGATCTAGGAGATACGATTGTCATGCTGTGAAGAATTAGGAAGTATTCTTCTCGACCACACAGAAACCCGTGTTATTATAAGATTTTTTAAAAGGGTATTAAATAGCTTAGAAAATTTATAATTTTTTACGCCTATTTTGAACACACAACGCTCGTTGGCGAGGTACTGGGGCTCAATACATTGCGTCCACAAGCTTCGCCGAGTTTCAAATTCGCGCGTTGAGCTTCAGTACACGCGTTTAGTGTTCGCGCGTAAAGATTCGCCGTGAATTCGCTGTTCTGGACAAGGTCTTACACCCGTATCCACAAACATTGCTATGAGATCTCTCGACTCTTTGATAAGTAAACGCATTGCGTTGAATAGAGCTTTGTGATTGGTTTGTTTCTGTTGCGTAGTTCACATCGTTAAATTTACTGACGTTTTACTACTTCAAAATTTTTGACATCTGGACGTTGCTTTTGACATCTCGACCTGTGCGTTGTGTAATGCTAGCTAGCTACCTTAGCTGTGCCTTCATATTAAAGTACGTATAGTGCCGATCGCCATTTTTAACTATTGTCTATGAATAAGTTTTTACGACCCTGTGCGTCCACGTGTACTATGAGACCTCAAAAACCTTGTCATATGGCACGCATTGAGAAATGCCTTATTTTGCATAGCATTGTTTTATACTTAAACAAGTCATCATCATCGACAGCTCATATAATGTCCTCACAGAGGGGCTCGGGCCTACCCCACATTAGGGGCGTTTAGGCAGTCAACCACGCTGGCCAAGTGCGAGTTGGTCGACTTCACACACAACCTAAGAATCTTCATAGGTGTGTGCACGTTTCCCCATGATGTTTTCCTTCACCGTAAAAGCGTTGATTAAACGTACCTACATATGAATTTAAAATTTGAAAACACATTGGTACGTGGCGGGGTTTGAGCCAATGCCTCCCGGGCGGAAGACGATGCTCTTACGCACTACTCCACCGACGATTAACAACTATTACAAACAAGTATTGTTTGTAAATACGGGCGTTTAGTAATTAATGCCGAGCAATGTTAATAATTAAAATTATCGAAATCAAAGCCAAGACGTGCGAGTGACAAGTGTCAGATTTATTACTTTATTTTTTGTATAAAACTAGTGACCCGCCCCGGCTTCGCACGGTTGTAATGCTTATGTAAAGATGCATGTATTATACATATAAACCTTCCTTAAGAATCACTTTATCTATTAAAAAAAACCGCATCAAAATCCGTTGCGTAGTTTTAAAGATCTATATTGGTATTTAAGAGATAAAACAGAGGATAACCTGCAAGGTATATATTATGGGAGATAGACATGACACGAGAGAAAGAATGAGTGATGTACAAACTGACATACAAAAATATAATATTTAATAAAATTTAAATGTATGTCAAAAGACGGCCAGGGTGTTAATATTAGGGGTGCGTTCCAAAACGCTCGGGGTAGAGTAAAGGTAGAGTAAATTTTACTAGGTAGAGGTACTATCAAAGTAAATTTTCGCATACATTCGGTTTCACTCTGGTGTATTTTAGAACGGCTTAGAGTAAAATTTACTCTACCCTAACCGTTTTGGAACGCACCCTAGATAGATATAAAAAAAAGGTTTGGTCGAACAATCTAAGCATACATAGGGACAGACAGACGGCGAATAGCGACTTCGTTTTATACTATGTAGTGATACAGGCTATGATTGTTCAGCCTCCTACGTCGGCAACAGTAATGATATTGCGTGGTGTGTGTAGGGTCCGGTGCTGCGCGAGCACACGGACGCGGTGTGGTCGCTGGCGGCGGCGCACGGGCGGCTGCTGTCGGCGTCGGCGGACGGCACCGCGCGGCTGTGGGCGCCGCGCGCGCCGCGCCCGCTCCTCGCCACGCTCAGGGACGACCAGCGCTCCGCCGCGCCCACCGCCGCGGACTTTGCGGACTCCGCCACGCGCGCCGCCGTCGTCTACCGCGACGGCGCGCTCGTGCTCTACGACCTCGAGACCGGACAGGTGACCGCTACAACACTCCTTAGTTCACGATCAACACACTTCGCGGACTCCGCCACGCGCGCCGCCGTCGTCTACCGCGACGGCGCGCTCGTGCTCTACGACCTCGAGACCGGACAGGTGACCGCTACAACACTCCTTAGTTCACGATCAACACACTTCGCGGACTCGGCCACGCGCGCCGCCGTCGTCTACCGCGACGGCGCGCTCGTGCTCTACGACCTCGAGACCGGACAGGTGACCGCTACAACACTCCTTAGTTCACGATCAACACACTTCGCGGACTCGGCCACGCGCGCCGCCGTCGTCTACCGCGACGGCGCGCTCGTGCTCTACGACCTCGAGACCGGACAGGTGACCGCTACAACACTCCTTAGGGTCCATTTATTTATTACGTAAGGCAATTATTGCTAGTTTTTGACCCCCTCCCCCCTGTAGTAAGAAAGATTATATTAAAAAAAACCTTTTATGAGAAAAAAACCTTTTATAAGAAAAAGTAAGACATTGTCGACCTCCATCCCCCCTAAGTCGTCTTACGTAATAAATGAATGGCCCCGCCGTGGACTTTGCCGGACTCGGCCACGTCTACCGTGATGGAGCGCTCGTGCTCTACGACCTCAAGACCGGACAGGTGACCGCTACAAAACTCCTTAGTCACGTCCAACACACCGCCGCAAGTCTATATAGCGGTGTGTTGGTTAACATCACATAACGTGGTGTGACATCACATAAGCTCAATGTGTTTGCAACTTAATGCATATCGGATTTGAAACATCTATTATAGGGATGTCAGGTGGTTAGCGGGAATCGCCCTCCTTCCCCTTCACGGTGACGAGCAGTGGATGACAGGCACGGGGGCGCCTACGTCCGCATTGCACTGCTCATCACCCCGTCGTAGGGGGTGACCGAGCACTCACGGTCACTCCCTGGCCCCTCCCCAATAGGTAGGCGGGGGCGTTAGGGGCGGGCAATCACCAGTGGGGATTGGAAGTAGGGGCTCTGCCGGTTTCCCAATCCTCCACCATGTATGGAGGAGTGCCGCTGGATTGTTTTAGTGGGTAGACCCGAGGTTGAACCCAGGGAAGACCCCTCCCGTCCCCCGGAAACTCTGGCGTCTAGATGTAGATTTTTGTTTCGAAAATTCAAAATTGCTTCGGAGTGGATTTTGTGCAGTGAAAATAGTTTTATTTTGATGAATAAGCATCCTTGTTGACGATCAGTTTAGTAGAACCATTGAAATAAAGGTTTGTGGTGTGTACAGTGCACTCTGATCAATTTTGAATCGGTCGTCGAAACAAAATTGTGTCACGGTTTCCCGCCAGACACTAACTTTTTTATTCTTCTTCCTTTTACGGGAAGGCAAAAGAATCTGGCCTATACAGTCACGTCTTCAGTTTAAATGGTTTTAAAAAGTTAGACTCGATATTGGGACCATTCAAGCTGACTGAACGTCGTGCACGTCTCCAAGTTGCTAAGCGCCGCGCGACTTGCGCGCTGTATACATTGCGCGGTATTTTTTGGAGTTTTTTTGTTACACCAAAAAATAAATCCTTTTTACAGCAATATTTTTTTATATATATTTCTTGTTTTGATGTATAGAATGCGTATAGTTCGGCTTTGTCTTAGGTCTTTTTACACCCGTCAGCAAACCTCCCCCCCTCGCCGCTCTGGGTTCCAAGGTACCCCAAGTCCCTTAACACACTGCGACTTTTAGCATTGATGCACCAATACCAGCAATGAACAGATTTTTGCATCGATGCTGTCACGCGTTAGTATCGATGCAGTTTCGCGTTTGCATCGATACATACGTGCGACAACATCGATGCAGACGCGCGTTAGCATCGATGCAGAATTGCAGACGCAGGGTAGTGGGGGCATGACCTTGCCACTTGCCGTCATCACTCACGTCACGCCTCACGCGGCGTGTTAACGTCCGTTCGCTCGCGTATTTTTATTTTATTTTATTTTATTTTTATTTTATTTTATTTGGAAAACAAACAGCTTTTGCATATAATATAAAACAGGAGTAAATAATCACTTAGCCTAATTAGTTTTCACTGATAAAGAACAAATTAATAAATATGACGTAAAGTTAATACAACAAATAACAAGTATGACGTAATATAAGTATATAACTGGTACACATCTCTAATGACAATAGCATTTACATTTTTAAGAATTATAACAGTAGATAGTAGAAAAGATAAACAAATCAAAGCCATATTATTATACCAACATAATAGAAATAAGTAGGTATTATAAAATTAATGAAAGTAGGGTAAGTACCTACAGATAAGGATTTAAGAGAGAGGAAGTTGAAATAAAAAATAAAAATAAGAAAGCCCAGGATAATCGATATATGTAAATATATAATATATGTGTAGATATATATACTTCCGATTATTTAAGTAGGGTTATATAAAGAAATTTTTACTTACTAGAATTTTGAATGCGTTTTGTTTCATCATAAATATGTCTACATTTTGTGAATAGGTTTTGTTAAACAAATCCGCTGTACGTATTAAGAACGAGTTGTGGCGATATTTAGTGGAACAGAGGGAGTTGTTTAACTGAAGATAGTTTCTACGCGAGACTGTCCTAAATGGGACCGTTAAACAAATTTCTGCCAAAAGGGGTGAGGAGTCGATAATATTAATTATAATGTTATGCAGGAAAGTCAGATCGGCTGCTTCACGTCTCAACGATAACGGCAACATGTGGTGGTGTTTACAGCTCGGAAGATATTCTGTAGATTTGATTTTAAATTTATAGTTTAAAAACCGTAGAAACTTTTTTTGAGGCTTTTCAAGGGTATCAATGTATTTGTCGTAGCAAGGATTCCAGACTTGGGACGCATATTCGAGTTGGCTACGAACTATGGAACAATAGAGAATTTTCAGCGTTTTAATAGACTGGAAGTCCTTGGTGACACGTATAAGGAAGCCTAAACTTTTCATAGCTTTGCCTGATATATTGGCAATATGTTTATCAAAAAGTAGCTTCGAATCTAAGATAATTCCGAGATCAGTTACATTGTTGGATCTCAGTAGAACTTGATCACTTATCTTATAATTGACTAATGTAGGTGTAGGAGATCTAGTGAAAGTGATACATAAACATTTAAGAATATTTAAATCTAATTTGTTTTTAGTGCAGTAATTGTAAAGGTTATCAAGATCTGATTGAAGCTCTTTAGCATCCAGTGTATTATTAACGTTTTTAAATATTTTTAAGTCGTCGGCGAAGAGAAGAAAGTCTGAGTGTTTGAAGCAGGAGTCAATATCGTTCACGAAAAGGGCAAAGAGAAGAGGACCGAGTATTGATCCCTGGGGAACCCCGGAGGGAATGGGCGACGAAGCGGACGCATATCCATGAAGGACCACAGTTTGGCATCGCTCTTCGACATACGAAGTGAACCACCTGAGTAGGTCTCCTCGTATACCGGCTGCATATAACTTCGTGAGGAGAATATTATGGTCTATTCTGTCGAATGCTTTGCTGTAGTCAGTATAGACCGCGTCAACCTGGCCACCCGCCTCCATGCCCGTAGTGACTTTATCTATAAACGTGATGAGATTAGTAGTGGTCGATCTTCCCTTCAAAAAGCCATGCTGTTGAGGTAGAAGAGTTTTTTCTTACTTTTTCATAATGGAGTCGTTTGACACAGAACTTTTATCTCTGTAATTGAAAATAGACCAGTAATTTGGAATTCTCATCTACCCAACTATTCCAATAATAGAAACAGTTTCAATCGAACTCGCGCAGTCAACGAATGACTCATCAAAATAAGTTCCGCGTCGTAGCTCACGTTAGCATTGATACAGTATTGATACAGCATCGATGCTGCATCGCGATTGCATTGATACTAAAAGTAGCGCAAGTGTGTAAAGGTGGACCATTTGCGACAGCATCGCGACTGCATCGCTGCCACTTACAACTGTCGCGAGTTGCCCTCACATTTTGTGCTTGAACAGTTTGTGTGTACGTGTGCAGGTGGTGCTCCGCGTGCCGTGCGAGAGCGGGGCGAGCCGCGTGCGGTCGCACCCGACGCGGTCGCTGCTGGTGACGGCGCACGAGGACCGCCACATACGCTTCTGGGACGCGGTGTCGGGCCGCTGCGCGCACGCAATGGTCGCGCACCTCGATGACGTCACCGGCCTCGCGCTAGACCCCAACGGGCTCTTCCTGCTCTCCGGCTCGCACGACTGCTCCGTGCGCCTCTGGAACCTCGACACCAAGACCTGCGTCCAGGAGATCACCGCGCATCGACGCAAGTTCGACGAGAGCATCCTCGACGTCGCCTTCCACCCGCTCCGGCCCTACATAGCCAGCGCCGGCGCAGACTGCCTCGCTAAAGTCTTCGTCTGAGCGAACTACATATACAAATATATTAATAAACTTGTAATTTTACTTTCGATACGAACTCTTTTGTAAGGGCGCGTTCACACGACGCTCCGTTTCACAGGTTTCATCGTATACGTTTTTGCTCGGCGATGGCGTTTGTAGTTGTACGAGGGAGTTCACACACAAGACTGTATTCCAGATCCAGTAAAAATTAAATAAACAGCGGTTCGTTTTATCGTAAACGGTTTAATTAGGCGATGGTGTGTGTAAATGTACGTGCGAGTTCACACATACGACTGTATTCAAGATCAGTGCAGCGTGAATTGCCTCCAGTAACTAAGTATCTATTAGAAGCGGTCCTGTAAATGCGTTGTGATCATTACCTCTAGTAGATTCGCATCCATTAAAAACGATCCTGTAAGTACGGGCTTTCTGTGTGAACGCGCCCTAACGCAGTAGCGAGTCGCGTCATCGCTCGTAGACGGGCGACCGGTACTCTCGGATTATGTGTCTAGTCCTTTCGGTACGGTTACGAGTAGCGACGTATCGACGACGACTGCCGTGTACGGACGGAGCCGCCGGTTCGTTTTATCATATTTAAAATATTATAACGTAATGGACGCGCGCTCGACGCTCGTTTAAGGCGCGTAGAGAACACTCATTTATGTATAGACATTTGAAATCTATTATAATATATTTTTAGACTTTCAGTATGTGAATTTAGTTTTATCGCGAGTTTTTCACCAATTTTACGATACGCAGTGAATATATTGTTCGTTTCTATGCATCTGTAAGCGAGATCTTGTAATAAATATCAGGTGGACGCTGAATGTTTCCTTGATACGTTTTTATGTTTTCGTGTCTGTACAGTTAGATGTTACGCAGTAATGCTAATCTCGCAGAGAACGAATGGTGTTTATTTAGATAGTATATTTTTATTTAAATCAATTCGATTTCCATAGGAAATATTATTTTTGTTTTGTGAATTGTAAGGAAAATATGCTCTCGTAATTAAAGCAAGTGGTGAGCGATCGAACAAAATATGATCGAGTAGAAGTTACTATATCGAAAATAACATAAGTAATGTTTGTTCATAACGAGTACTGCGGTGTAGAATATATATTATAAAACATTACGTATTCCTTTATTTTCCTCGAATTCATAACTTGTACACATACATCCAAAATTGATAGTAAAAAGCAACATAACCGAAACCCATGTTGTTTTTTTATATTTATTCATTCTCCCCTCCCCTCCATTCTAATATAAGGTTAGATTAAGGGTATGTAAGTTCACTAAAAAAACTACACTGAAGCAATTCTATAAAATTAATAATGTATATGTCTTTAGGAACGTGAACGGTACGCAAATTTTCTCATCAATTGTAATTAAAATTTAAAAATGATTCAAATTATGTTTGTTTTAATTTCGGTCAGTGGGTCCAAATTACGCTGATGAGATATTGAGATTCCATTAGAAGAAACTTCAAAAACTGCTTTCTTTCAAGCAAAAACCACGATTCCACAGTGCAGGTACTCCCACACAAATTATCCAATATATTTCTGTGTAGGTGGTGCATATGTCGTGGCCCGATTGTATAATTGGCCAGATCATGAAATGTGCGGCATATCATGATATGCTTCTGTACCATAAAAATCTCGACCACTGGTCGAGTAGCCCATTATCTAAAAATGGTAGTGGTCAGGAGTGATCAGTAGGTTCAAGGTTATTGTTTTTAGTGACCAAGTAGAGTGGACTGTTTCTGGGAGGGTCTAATCTACGTATCTGTGTGATCGGTAGGTAGACGATACAAGCATTTCATGATCTGGCCAATTATAGGATCGGGCCACGACATATATGTTTGATAGACAATAAAAATAGAGTATGTGTTTAATTACCTCCTATAGTTTGTTACCTTCTAAATACTTTAAAATTAAGTTACGTGATAAAACAGATATAACCCCCCATCATTGGCCTGCACAGGGACTTTTGTCCGTCAAAATAGAAAGCTAGAACTGACTAGATCTCCCAAACAACCGAGGATGTCGACGGACTTGAACTAAATTACTACAATGTAATCTTAGAACATTTGTTTCCATAGCACTCGCTTTATAAGCTTCAGATGAACATATCGCAACGGGACATTTGGAGCAAACAAGTTCAAGTTTTGAAGTCTGTATTATAGGTATAGTTCCGTGATACCAAAGATTTGTAGATTCAATTTAACATTGAGCCGTTCAATAAAGCCAAAAATATGGCTTTAGCGCCAGTGCAACTTGCACAAACCGTAGCTTTAATCACAACCAGGGAGTAATAATACGTGAAGTAGGTGTCTATTGCACTCAATATTCTTCGCTTATTAATGCAATATGCCTTCAAAAGATGCTAAGTAGGAGACAGGCCGGTACGACCGCCGGTCAAGGCAGTGGAATGTAAGGTGCACATCAGCTTGGGATGATCGGTTTATCTTAGAAATTTTAAGAAACCGCTACTTCACTAGAGTTGAAATCCACTTGCGGCTCCAAAACACGAGAGGTGTGAATATCAGCGAACCGAACATACAGTAACAAGAATGGAGGAGGCAAATTTAAAGGCGGACGGACGGACTTGCGTAGTCTGTCACATCCAGAATTGCTTAGACAGCACCGAGTAGCCAGACTTCGATTCGCACAGGAAGTCTTCAATGGGATTCACGACCAATGGTCTAGAGTTTTGTTCACTGGCGTGTGTAGAATTGCTTGACGTGCACCAGATGGTTGAGAACGTGTGTAGCGAGGAAGAGGAGAGCGGTCCCTGCCCATCACAACAGAAACCGTAAGTAGATATTCATGGAAGCTCCGTAGTGGTGTGGAGATGAATAAGTTCCGAAGCTCGTACAGAATCGGTTGCAGTTGACAAACGATTAACAGTGGTTAGGTACATGGGAGAGATCCTTCGGGAACATGTTGTTTGTTATTTTTTAAGCACGGTACAAGCTGCGGCATAGATTATGGTTTAAAGGTGGCTACTTGTGAGCCTGATAAATGTACATACCAACATCATAAAAGTCAAAGACAGAGTCGGAGATATCTGCATTGTAACATTGTACCCCGTGTAACACTGTTCCCCACCTTACCCTACCCGTAGTGTAAGTTTTTTCGTTTAAAATGCGCAACTATTGTAATTGCTTGATTAGTATAGGAAACTTGAATAGCGCCCCTAGCGGAAAGAAGCGCAAAACTGTCAACTTTGCTTTGGTATATTCTCAGTCCTCATCGCTGGCTTTGTTTCGCTTGGCTTTTGATTCTTAGTTATGATGAAAAATGGGACAGCCAACTGTAATTTTCCCCATACAACACCAGCGGGAACAAAGCACGAGGACGAGAATAGGTAACCCTCGACTTTGTTAAGTCTCTTGAAGAATTTTGATGGACAGATTGTGTTAACCTGATCTGCCGTCGTCTGTTCTGAACACCTTTTTTTATTTCGATGGAAAAAACATTTACGGACCATCCGCACCGTTAGCTAGACTGCAGCGTGTGTGGGACTCCCTAACGTCTTGACATTGACGCGGTCCTACCTATTAAAAACAACCGGTAGGTATTTACTCTCCCCTTGTTACCGAAATGCTGTACCCGACACCTGTTACGAATGTTTGATGAACGTTTGGAAATTGCTTAAAGGCATGCGCAGACGAGGGACTTGACCGCGGAGAACTAAATTCTCCGAACTATCGGAAAAATGTCCACCAAAATCTTGACGCGGACTAAAAACTTGTAACACATCCATGTTAGGAAACATTTTGTTCGTCTTGTTTAGTAAAGCGAGTGAGCTATGAAAACTTTGTGTGTTGTAACTGAGTTGTTGAAGCCGTCGATGTCTCGGTTGTCGAGGGGACTTTTAAGGATGATTCACGCTACACCGTGTCGCGACCAGGCCGTGCCCCGCCCGGGGCACAGTCAAACATTATCGTATACTTTTTATATAAAGTAATTCATGCCTAACCGTGGCTCGGCCGTGCCCCGGCCGTGCGCCGCCGGGAGTAGGCCGGGGCACGCCGTTGAAATGTCGCTGGGTATTGTTTCCCGGCTCCGGCACGGTCCGGCCCCTATCACTAGCTAACAAAAACCACACACAGATTTCGTGCAGTCTAGTGTAACATGAATGACTGGCCTGGCCCACGCCCGGCCGGCGCACGGTGGACGTGTCCCGGCTCAGGCCCGGACCGCTTGCGACACTGTGTAGCGTGAAGCATCCTTTTCGCCGCTCTGGCACGGTCCGGCCCCAATCACTAGCTAACAAAGACCACACAACAGATATAGTCGTGCAAATAATACACCCAAACAGCCCGGTGTAACATGAATGATTGGCCCGGCCGGCGCACGGTGGACGTGTCCTGGCCGAGGCCTGGACCGGTCGCTACACGGTGTAGCGTGAATCAGCTTTAGTCCCTCATGTGCGTTATGCCATGCAGTTCTAAGCTTTCTTTTTCGACAATCTATACTAATATTATAAAGTGGTAGGTCCCATTCATTCTATGGAACATGACTTCATAGGAAGATCACAATTTTTTCCCTTTTTATTCCATAGAATTACATACTAGCTCTTCAGCCGAGTCTACTGCCATAGAACAAACTAGGAATCATATAATTTTCCCAAAATCTTCCAATGACATATTAAATGGCAAGTGGTACCTAGGTACTGTTTGTGTGCCAAAGTTGATATTAATTTCTTACATAAGTGTCTTACAATGGGCAATATATAAGTAGGTAGGTACCTATATGGTATCAATGAATTAACGGTTATGATTTGCAAAATGAAGAGTTTTCTTCACCGCTTTAGCTCAACCCAGTCTTCCTCTTCCTTGTTCCATAGAACAATTTGGGAAATAAAAGTATCTTAACAGGTATTAGGTACATGTTCTTAGTATCTACGAAATTGTCGCCATATCTTTAGTAGGTACCTATCTACAAAATAAGAAACCTATGGCGTCATGTTCCATAGAATAAATGGGAAATACCGTTATAAAGCTAAAGAGTTTGTTTGGTTGAGTACTTGAATCCTAAGATCTCGGGAACTACTGATTCAAATAGAAAAAATATTTTTGTGTTGAATAGTCCATTTATCTGAGGGTGAAATAAGGGTGAATTTGCTATTTTATTTTAGATCGTCGCTTCGATGCGCTTCGACTGTGCGCTAAGTATGAATTGAGCCTTAGCGGAAGTTTAGTCTGAATGCGAAGTTGGCTAGTTAAGCAAGAGAAGGTAAGAATATAGGTACGCGCTGCACAGCCACTTTCACCATGTGAACAAGAATTAAGATGGCTACTGAACTTTTTCACATAGAACAGAACGGATTCACTGCTGGATATTTTTTTTATGATACCTAAGTGGTTGGCAGACAAACATAGGGCTTGCCCGGTGGTAATCAGCCACCGTAGCCTATAGACACTTGCAACACTGACGGAAAAATCGCGCGCTTAGGCGCCCCGTTCATTATGGCCAGCTTGCTAAATGAAATGAAACTAGCCATCTAGCTAAAAGTATGTTTAATGATTTGTAGTGAGTGACATTCACCACTGAATACGCTGTTTATAAAATCAATTTTATATAGTTATGAAACAAAACGAGTTTGTTTAAATTGAATATAAGGCCGGCTATCCAGAGATTTGTTTTAGTAGGTATTGCTGCCTTTTTAACACGCTTATATTAGTTTCAACTGTATGTTTGTAACTCTAGCTGTGTTTGTACCTCCTGTATGGTTGTATGTAACTGACTCTTTTGGGCTCGATTTTGACCCACTTTGAACGGTCAGATTTCAATTAAAATTTATAGACTTACCAAATATCGATGACATTACAATAATTCGATAAGAATATCCTATTATCCTGATTAGAATCGCCAGGGCCAAAAATACTAATAAATTAAACGTTTGGAATGTTAGTTCAGTTATACGTCACTAGATGGCGTTGTCATTGATAAGTTGGTGGTGTTAAGATTTTTTTAAATAAAAAAAATTGGTTGTCTGTAAAGTCGGTTTACTGACGATAGTTGAACGTGACAACGTCTTAAGAAAATACTGATGGAATGGTAGCATTTTTCAAAAGAAAAATTTAATTTCATTTGTTTAATAGATTTCGCATTATAGTATGAATAAACTTGTAATAAAATCTCTTTGGCTATACTATTTGTATCTGGCTGGTTTTGGTATCATTGAAAGTTTAAATTTTAAAGAACATAATTCCAAATTCAAATTAGAGAATTAGATTCAGAGCGAGGTAACGCCGCACGACGTCATGTTTTTTCGTGCGTGCAGCCGGCTATATCGAATTATAAGACGTTGTCACGTCAAAACATAAGTACTTTCAAAGACGGTTATAAATTCGCACTAAAAAGTGGATAGTAAAATAATAGTTAAAAAAAAACTAAAAAAAAGCTTAATATAATATATTAAATCGGATTAAAAAGTGAAAAATAACTTTTTAGTAAGAATATCTATAGAAACTAAATGATGAACGAAAAGTAGGTATAATTATTATTTAGAGAAAAGCGTGGGTGCTCAATTTAATTGTACCGATCGAATATTTTCAAGAAATAATGTTATTGAGCACCCCACGCCTTTATCTAAATAATAATTATAGGTACTTTTCGTTCATCATTTAGTTTCTATACTTACTAAAAAGTTATTTTTCTCTTTTTAGTCCGATTTAATATAAAAGCGTGTTTTTTAGTTTTTTTTAATGTCCCACAGTGGTTGAGGGTTCCATGCGAGTCTCGGTTTTACAAAATACAACTTATCAATCGTATTGTTACCCTAATAAGAATGGGACAGACTAAAATGGATTTTTTGTTGACTTATTTGAACCCGAGGACCCGAGCGCTACATTGGGCTAGTAGAGGCTACCCTGTTGACTGAGAGCGTTACGGCATGGCGTTACTGTGCTGAATGACTAACGGCAACGCAATTTACAGTGAACCGTAACTGCCCCCGTAGCACGTGACGTGGACAAAATCTCTCTCCACCACTTGACACTATTTCTTCTCAGGATTTAGTGAGAGTTAGAGCGAGAGGAAAATATTTTGTTTTCTCCGAGGAGAATTTGTCCACGTCCCGTGCTAGGGGGGCTGGTGCCTAGTGTAAGTTTTATCTAGTATAAAAAAACTATTTTAGTTGCAATTTTAATAGGAAACGTGAATTGCGCCCCTAGAGAGAAGCGCAAATCATGCTTCCACTACAAGTAAAATTTTCATAAACAAATAAAAAAAAAATCAGTAGTAGCGGGTATGGTATCTATCTTATAGCTTACTCAAAGATACCTAATTACTTACCTACCTACTTACTATAAATCTTTAGCTACAAAAATGTAGAGTGGGTGTAGAAATGCCTTTGTCTGGGAACACCTATTTATTATTTCAGTTATTATGAAACGGTAAACGTTACGACAGCATGGCGGCCCCAGTATTGATTTTATCGTAGTCGTTTGAGTGAAGTTCTGGCACAGACAGATGTCTATGGGAATGTAAGTTAAGATTACCGAATTTCAAATACCTAACTGTATCTACCTATGTTATGTTTCTTAGTGTTTGATTGTTGTTAGGTTGTCAGGAGTATCTGTAGTGGTGTACGGGCTGATGTGGCTTACGAAGATTCTGTCAGAGCTACCGAGCCCTCCGGACCCTGAAGCGGAGACTACACCTCTGCCCAGCAGACATATGCCCCCGACTCCACCTTTACAAGGATAGCATATTGTGGATCCAGTAATTTTGTTAGATATTTATTGTATCTATGGGTGGAGTATCTATCTATAGGTAAATTATGGAAATAAGATATTTTATGGGGATTACAAAGGGATTTGAATATTAATAAACCAATAAAAATTATGGATTAAACTGAAATTGTTATTTACGGACAAATGCTTTTATGCATTAGGTAGGTATCGTTTGTACCTCGTTGTTTGTTACCAAGTTTGATAACTGAATACGCTTACAATACGTATTGTTTTGGATATTATGCCATTTGAGTCCATTGTTTTGATGCATCAATCGACACTTGTTAATTTTGTGTTGATTCGGTGACGTAATATTGTACTTACCTACCTAATTTATTTTGAATAGTTACAACCACGAGCACTTTAATATCAGATAGATACTAAATTAGTAGCTATATAAGTAGCTAATTTGTGGGGAAAAAGCAGCTCAGTTGATGTCTATGCAATTTCTTTATTAAAGACGATATGTACATGTACCTAAGTACTTTTAAAATTCTGTCATAATTCGAAATAGATTTGCCAGAACTATTGTTATTTATTTTCTAGAGAAAGACGTTTCCAAAATATTAAGTAGGTACCTAACTACTTGACTTTGAACCTTTAGATTCATTTTTATTTTTCTAAAATAGTTACCGCTAAAAGATTTCAGTGCATTGATTTTTCATTAAGGAGTTTAATTTATTTTCACAATTTTCACGACACTCTCAATAGCAGGTACCTACACATACCGGCTATTGAAAATATCCTGAAAATTGTTTTTGGTTAAGTTTTTTATGGTACAGTTAGTTGCCATTATCATTTCTTTTTCTAGATTATTTTCAAGCACACTGGGTGCTCTGGGTATCATGTACGGAGCAGTATGGATGTGGCACAAGATCATTGACATGATGCCAGATTATGTCCCTCCTACGCCGTTTATAACACAGGATGAATGACAGTAACGTTATTATATGTATTTTATTTTCTTGTCTTGCAGATAAGATTATCAGGGTTAAAGAAATTTAGTAAAAAAATCGAATTGTTGCTTAGATGAAGTCTTTTTCTTGAGGTGAATGTCCTTCCTCCAACATCACCTCCACCGGGGTTAGCCAAAACAATATTTATTATCTTCAGTAAATTCAAAATAAATTGTGTGAGCTATACACAACAATTGATTTTTAATTAGTATCTAGTAAAGTAACTTTGTGTCATGTTGTGCCTATGTCATACACATAATTTTGTGTCGTGTTGTGCCTATGTCATACACATAATATTCCACCAACAACAGCGTGCCTAAGGAGTGTTGATGACGTCTTAAGACTTTCAACCTTATCTTACTTGTAAAACTGGAAGAATAAAACATTTTACGCCAACCTCAAGCAGCAGGACTCCAAGCAGCAAGGCAGGCAAATTATGAATATTAGGAATTTAATTTTTATTCTAGTTAGAAAATATACACTGAAAAAAATCGAGAGAAGTTGATTTTTTTTTCAGTATATATTTTCTAATTTTAAAAAATATTTGCGCGTTTGTTAATGCATAAATAAATCCATAATATTATTATAGGTAAGTCTCATACTTTAAGTATGTTTTTATGGTATTTATTTTAGAGTAATAAATAATCAAACAATAGATACCATCTGCCTTGCTATTCTGTAAAGATCTCACTTCTCACGTCGATTTCATCTGTCCCATTTTAGGGAAAATCTAATCCTTAGGAGCACCGCACAACGCACGCGCCGCGTCCGATGTGCGTTGCTCTGTAGAGACGCGGTGCGGTGCGGTTTATCGGTAATGCTTGCTGACACTTCGTGGTGTGGTGGTGACGTTAGTACTACCGACGCGTCCGATGTGTGGAGCTCTGGTGCTTCATATACACGCATACAAAACTCACCAGCCGCGCCGCACCGCGTGCGATGTGCGATGCTCTTTAGTTTCGTCGGGTAGATAAACTGGATAGGATAAGTTAACCATGGTATCCTATAACTACATTAGATGTAATTAAAATAATCATACCTATTGACTAAAAATTTTTTTTTGTCAAATATACTTACGATCGCGTTTGCAGGTAAATTTGAAGTAACAAGTGAGTTTTTTTTAAAGACTGTATGCGGGACTTCACTCTTTTAATGTTGACTTAAAAACTTACTATCTACAGTTTATAATGTCCTACGTAAGCGTATTTTAAAGGAAAACATTTTTAATTCAGAACTATTTTAATATATTATAAATACATAAAAGGTAGTTAGTAGTTTCATTATAATTTGCTTCTACTTGAACTATGTTATAACTTAAGATGTATGCACATCACACAGCGGCAATCGCGGAGAGGTCTTCCCAGCCGATAACATAATGACTGCTGTGATTCGCTGCTGGACTCCTTATGGTTGTCAGAAAACGTGTAGCCACACTTAAACAAGGAAAATATACTGTCACTTCAAATTCTCCAGCATTTTGTCCAAGACTATGGCACATATTTTAAAAGGATCACATTTAACTGGTCAGCAGATTAACCTCACCTAAACCTATGCAAATTTATAAATGGGCGACAAAAAAAATCATTAATAAAGACAGTGGCGTAGCGTGGGTATCGGCCGCCCGGGGCGGAAGATAATTTTGCCGATTTCAATTAACACACACACACACAACAACGAAAAAGGCAGGCAATTGCCGGATTTACATTCAGTTTGGAACTAATGAAAAAAGAATCGGGAACGCTCTCGGTCGACTGCACTTCGTCGTACTACATTGCAACGCCGCAAGTTATCGCTCGAAAAAAGGCCTTCCTGTGTTATTAAATAGTGTACTAATTACATTATCACTGTTAGAGACAAAAAAACATGTCATATTTCATTCGAAAATATTTTTTCTTATTAAAACAATTTCATACGGAATAATTTTTTGGGTTTACAAACGCGTAAATATTTTTATAACGCTAGAATCCCCTCGGCCTGTCTGAAAAAATGGCAGGTAATTTTTTTTCAGTGTATTTTTTCTAGTCTCAAAAATATTTACGCGTTTTTAAACGGAAAAAAATATTCCACACCGTCTATTCTGACTTGGGGAATCGCCGCAAGTCAGAATAGACGGTGTCACCAGCAGCAGTTGCAACAAAATATCATTCAAAGAAAGTGGATCCTTGAATTCGTCACAGAATAAGTAATGAAAAATTCCATACTCTTTTCAATTGGTCCGAATTTGTAGTTGGCATAAAAATATGAAATGGTTTCAATTTTTTTTTATTTAATGTGAAATTTTGCCGCCCCATCAAATGTGCCGCCCGGGGCGGGCCGCCCCCCCTGCCCCCCCTACGCTACGCCACTGAATAAAGACCAACAAAATGATTAGTCGGCCATTAAGTATTTTTAGTCGCTCATTCGCGAATTTCGTGTTGCTCGGTTTATTATTTCCCTTTTTAAAATTTGAAAACAATGTTACCATTGATGGAGAAAAAAACCGTTTTTTAAAAAAGGTTGCTAATTTATAACTGTGTACCTAACTAATGTATGTACCTAGATATAATCGAAAGTTTCATGGGTATTTTTAAAACAATGCGGAAACAGTATCATCATATCATACAAATAAGGTAAGTCGTTTATTATATACGATGCTGTGGTTTGCAGCACGAGCCGAATGCGTGTGAGTAAAGGTCGTAGCAAGGGAATGCTTTTTTTTACTATGAACACTACGGAACGATGGCTACGGATCGGCTACGCAACGTAGCAAATAGCCTCTTTTTCATAGTAAAAAGAATAATATATTATTTTTTAGATTTAGCTACTAACACGTTGCACGACATTGAAGGTAAGTTTTCTTCAAAAAACTTCACGACAATTTTATAGATAGGAACCTAATAGTACATACCGTTTCGGCCATAGTTCTGTAGTAGTCACGCCTGGCGCTTGGTGCAACTAGTTGTGATAACAACGCCCAAGCCCGGCCCACCTGTCGGTCCCACTTCAGTGCTTGTACTGTACATGCAGTTGCATGAACTTTGGCAGTGGCTTGTTCGTCTGTAACTCCTGCATCTCCACCCTCGCCGATTGTAGCACGCTGGTAGTTTAACGCTTCTATGTTATTAATGTTATTTGGCAGTGATGAGGGAACATGTTTCTTAAAAGTAGCCAAAACAAGAGGATTGCCAAGAGACATTCTTGAAATAGTTTAATTGTGCATTGCCTGTATTTTTTATTTTTAAAACAACCCCCTTTTTCCCAGGATTGTAAGAAGTACCTACGTGTGCTGACAGTGAATTGCATTTCTTGATTGAGCAACAAAGAAATACACTTTCGTGCAACAAAATCGACTCACCTTGTAGGTGTCGATTCTTAATATATCGGTATATAAAAATGAGATTAGATAAACAAAACCTGTAAATATAATTTGAATGTATATTTCATAAGCTTTATTTAGTGTACTCTAAACATCTATAAACGAAGTATTGGTGACAATAGACTCATTACTTCGAAAACCCTGGTTTCTGATTTTTACGTCATACGCCATTTTTGTGACTATGTAGAGTGTTCAGAGTTAATTAAATCATTGTTTATTGAATAATTGATTAATCTTACAGATTTATTGACCCTTAAAATTCAGCTCATTTCCTCAAAAATTTCAGCTCTATTAACTGTATTTGGTTTTCAATTTGTAAAATTAATAAACCAAAATCTATCACAGTAAAAACTGGTCTAATGTAAGTTTAGGTTCTTGTTTAACATTAACACAGAGTTAAAAATTATTATTTACTAATTGTAGATTTTGATTAGGGAGTTCTGAACCAAAGCGTACCCGTGAGTCGATTTCATTGCACGTAAGTGTAGTTACTTAGTTTGCGTGGGAATGGTAGTCACATTAACCCCTTAGTATAAAACGTGGACTAAAGTCAGTCTTGATTTAAAACAGAAGCAAACTCTGTCTTTCATTGAGCAATTAAAAGTGTCAGCATTAGTTTTAAACTCCAGGAGTTTCTCCCGAGTTCTTGTAAAAACACGTGTTGAGAGATTCCATTTTTAACTCAAATCTACCGTACAATTTTGGTTACTTTAATTACATTTTCACTTGAGATTGGCAAAATGCTTAATCTTTAATGCCATTAATTAAGAAAGGAATAAAATTTTAGTCCATGTTTTATAATAAGGGGGAGTTTGTCGGTGGCACTGTAAGCCAGTCTACGCGTAGTCCGCAAGGGAGGGAAATGGTGGGATTAGGGTAAAAAGCTCATCAGAGCACTCGCCGTGGTGTATACGGTAAAACTTGTCCTAATCATCATCAATAAGTACTTGGCGGAGCCATCCCACACTTTGCGAACAATATTCCACGCAGGACTGTACCTACTTGCGTCTAGGATAAATATAGCACACCTGGCCGCCTAGCATGACCACCGAAACACGATATGATATGATATGATAGAGCCATTTATCGCGTTGAACTGTCAAATATTATTGGATATAACCGTCAACTTGTAATTCTATCGAAACTGCGAACATGGATAAGGCTTATACAATATGTTTGCAGTTTCGATAAATTTTCAAGATTACGTTTATATCCAATAATTTTTGACAGTTCAACGCGATAAATGGCTATATCATATCGTGTTTCGGTGGTCATTTAGTCTCTTTATATACATATTAGTCTCTTTCATAATTTTTATATTTCAACAAGATAATGTTACCTGCATCCAGTCCTCGGCGAGAGCAATCCACGCATAGGCACTTGGCTGCCTCCGTATCAGATCAAGCAATATACACCTAGCACGCTGGGGTTCCCAGCTTGGCATAGATAATAAAATACTGAAAATATAAACAAAGCACAATGGAGTGGTGTGACGCTTTACCTAACTTCATATGAAAAACTATTTGCTCACAACCAGTTTGAACCAGAAATCCCAGCCCTAAAGCAATTTTTCGTCGGCCTGGCGATGGTAAATTAACAGTTATATTATGTTCTCTTAGATTTGCGCGAGCACTACACATTATAAATATAATAATAATTTTAATTACTGGATCCCAAGCAGGTGGTGGTTGGGCCGTACCACCTGCTTGGGATCCAGTAATTAAAATTATTAAAACTCAGGCAAACCACCACACAGCAAGACCTAATGACACCGTGAGCTCCGTTTGCGTGAAACGGAACACTCCAAATTAATAATTAAAGTGACGGTAGATTTAACTATTTCATAAAATTTGACAACCTACATCTTTAGCCATCCCGTGACCACGAACGCTGAAAAGTGTTACAAAACGTCGGGCAATAATAACATCATGTAAAATCTAATTACACGCGAGTGAAATCCGTAAAAGTTGTTTTATTTATAACAGTTATATTACCTATAAGCGCTTAAGCAACTGCCTGCTTTTTCATATGAGGCCATGGCTGCAGCAACATTCTTTTGCTTGTGATAACACTCGGCTTGTAAGCTTCGCAAGTAGTTAATCTGAAAATGATAAACCCAACAATAGTCGAAATGTTAGAGGGAGGTTACACGATCAGTATTTCGTTAGACTGTTTGGCGTCATTCATACCAGACTGACAGATCAAACTGATGAAATTCTGATCGTGTAACCTTCCTCTTAGATACGCGTGATAAAGTAAAAGTACACGCATACAATCACTGTCATAATCCCAACGGGTTGAGCAGAGCTTTAAGCAGATAACATTTGGTTCAACATAAAGCCACATCTGGTAGTATAGGTAATGTAGTACCTGAAAATAATAACAGGTAGCCAGCCTGTCGCCTACGTAAAAGAGACATCACGCCCAAAGAGTACCAAACCACCAAAAAGACAGTACAGTTCCTTCTGATTACTTTACTTCTCCTTTACTTATTTCCTCGTTCCCTCTTTGCAGTTTGCACCAGATGGATACAGCACTCGCACTGTGAATCCATGGTATGCTAAGAGTTTTCGTCTATGGTTATAGTTTGGCTGGCTGTCCACGGGAGCAGAGCAAGGTGGCGGAGCGGTGAGTGAGGTAAAAATTTACCAATAAATTGCATAATTTTTTTACCTCTTGCTCCATTTTTACTTCGCTCACTGCTCCGGTGGACAGTGGACAGGTCAGGCAGTATCTATAGTCTCTACCAATTATCCGCTTAGCTTAACTTACTTCTCCAAAATTATCGATGCCTTGCTGCAGGTGGCATAATGCCTCATCGATGTTTCCCCGTAGACGGTAGCATAGCGCCACTAGGTGGACCGATGCTGCCGTCTCACCCGCCTCTGAGATAGCTCGTGACAAACACACTTCGGCTAGCTTAGAATAGAATGTAAAATTATTTTACACTACACAATTTGTTGTGGTTTATTTGAAAAAAAGAAATGAGAACTATTCTCAATATAAACTATCCTATAGTCTAAGTTGAAATAAGCAAAATTAATATATAGTCAAATACACAGACAAAAAAGAAAAAATGGAATTTTAGGTTTTGGTAACACCGAATTATAGCTTAGATAAAAAACATTTATGTAGAAATCAGACACAGACACTAAGTTATTAAGAGAAACAAAAAGTAAATATTGTAAAAACAGAAGGCGATCATTCCAATAGTGATCTAATCAAGTAGGTAGTCTTAGCATAAACAGAATTCTAAAGAAGTAAGAAAGAAGACAAATAAGAGGGTATCTTTAGTATGATTGAAGCCAGTTATGTTGGATTTATTTTAATAAACTCAAAATAGGCATTATTTATTTTAACAATAATGATACGATACTTTTTCAGAAACAATTTTTTGCGTAGGTTCAAAAATTCTTACCGATAATGCCCGCAGTCTGAGTAGCAGATCAGTGGCTATATAGTAGCGACTCATGCCGGGCAACAAGGGTGCAGAGTCCCACCAATCTCCTAGCTCATGACCCCAGGCACGAGCTAATGTTACATCTTCTAGTAAACCCTCCGATTCATTCCTGTTAGAGATGAATAAATGACTGTTGAGTTATGATTGAAATTGATACCAAATTAAAATAGGACGGGACTTGAACCCGCGACCTTTCGCTATCCGGGCGACTGCTCTTCCAACTGAGCTACACAAGACTGTTCAACTACGACGAATTTTAGCCATGTTTTTCGTTTCTGATTACTGCATCCATTTGATTTGGCATCAATTTCAATCATAACTACATGACAAAAAAGATTTGAAGCAAAATCAATGACTTTGTTGATATCGCAACCCTGGACAGCAGCTAGCAAGAACCTATTTCATTTTATTGCATATAACATTAGGTAAATTTTCACTAATTTGGGGACCATTACCCGTTGTGTAAGTTTTTTTAGAATAAAAAACGTAATTATTTTAGTTGCGTTAAAATCTTAATATATGGGTACCAGAAATCGCCCAGTAGTCGAAATGCGACCATAATTAATTTAAATTATAAGTTTGATCATTATTAGGGATTTATTATGGAGCTCGGTTTTAAAATATTTTTGGATGTTTTTATATCATGGAACTTGAACCTCACGTTCTGATACGAACTGATTGAACTTGTACCACCAGCTACGGTAATGTTATCTCTTTACCGTGACCTAGCCCTCGACAGTTAGAAAAGCGGTCGGCGAGCCGTAAGCGCGGCATATCGTCTCGCCGCAACCGAGTCGATGTACGGGCGCTGCTGATCCGTTTCCGTTACGTAGTTGACGCTTGTTTGACGGCGAGGCGAAAGGCGGTGTTAGGTAACGATCCCTTTTCGATTTGATATGTGAGGAATGAAGGAAAAAGAGTCAAAGTTAAAATAGGAACCTGCATGAAATTCTAGTTCTAATTAATTTTAAAAACAAGAAAAGTTACATTCATGTAAAAAATAACAAATGAAATACAAACATTTTGTTTGTGTCCAACTAAGCAATATATTTTTTATGATGTAAGCTATATAAGTACTTACTTTTTGACCAAGCGCATAATTTCATCAGCCATGTAGAAGAGCTCCCGCTTGGTATAATAAGCATTGGCAATGACTGAGCCCGTGCTCCAAAACGGGTACTCCATCATCACTGCCATGAAGAAAGGCTCCGCTGATTCAGGGTCTTCTTCATATAAGGTGCAGGCTTTAGATAAAAGTCTGTAGAATCCAATTGCAGTCACGATAGAAAGTTATCACCTACGTATTGTGTAGTTCTTATAAAAAGCAAATTAATATTTTAGAAAATTTGTTAAATGATTAAAATTGAATAGACTAAATAAACTCTTTCACATTAATGTTTACTTATACCACAGATAATATAATACTTATACTACGCTAATTTATTTCAAGTTACTCAATATGACATATTTGAATATTGGTGTTTTGGAATTTGGACATGCTTATGTGTAGATATACTTAGATTAGGTCGCATAATTTTTGCAAAGAAACTGATCCTTAGTAAAAAGTTTGAGTTTTCATCTTCATCATTCTGAGTCATTAATTGAGCTAAATTGACATTAAAAAACTAATTTCATAGTATAAAGCAAGACCAATGAAATACATAAAATGATCTAAAATTCAAATTAATACATTAAAAATTAGATTAATACTAACGTAAGAGGATGTCTCGGATCTAGAACTACGGACTTATTGATGCAGACATTCGCCCAGTCAGGATCAACGTCTCGCAAACACGTAGAAAGTTCACGCCAACTATTGGCACCTCGAGGGTTTTGGGCTATAACCTGCAGGTTTTTATTGTCATGTTCAACTATCAATACAGGGGAGCGCCGGTTATCCGAATGTCGATCAACCGGACGACCGCTTAACCGAACTACTATGCCGCAGTCCGTCCCGCGCGTGATTTGTACCCAGTTGCCTAGTTCATCAAGATTATCTGTACTTTTTTTTGTTTAATTCCTATTTGTCATCTTATATATAAAATTTCCATGTCACAATGTTAGTTACCGTACTCCTCCGAAACGGCTTGACCGATTTTCATGAAACTTTGTATGCGTATTGAGTAGGTATGTGAATCGGCTACTATCTTTTTTTCCATACCCCTAAGTGATAAGGGTTGTTCACCCTTAATTTTTTTTTTAATTTTTGGACGAAATTTTTTGTTTTAATTTTTTTATTATGTAGCATTAAAAAATACATACAACCCCATTTTAGTAATTTAATCATTTTTGTAAGGCAAAATAACGTTTGCCGGGTCAGCTAGTTAAATATATAGCGTAATATGGTCTTCATTCACTTGTACCTAATAAATATGTACCTATAGCTGAATCAATACAGTTCGATTATCCAAAAATACCGTCCCCCAATTAGTTCGGATAATGGACGCTCTAATTTACAATGCTTTCTCTATTCTCAAAATACTTGAATAAAATAAAACAGAAACTACATAAAATAATTAGTCTAAATACGGTAACCCAAAAGTCGCACAAACAATTCTAAGGTACAGTTGGTTTTAAAAACTTTATCTCCTACGCCTATTGATTGCAATCAAAAAGGGCAAGTAATCTTATTTTTTTTTGTTCATAAGTTGTAAACCTCAGCAATTATTCGATTAGTTTTTCATTGGGTGATTGACACAATGAATTATTTCCACATAATGAAAGAAGCGACCTAAGAACAACTTAGCTACCACTATCTCTTCAAAGTCTGGCAATTAGCGATAAGATAACCAGCGTTTCTGGACAAAGTAACAATCTGAAAACGATAACGAAGTTCGATAAGCAAAAAATTTATAGGATTGACTTAAGCCGTCATTAAATCACGTGGCCAATCATAATCTCTAAGTCCTTGTCCAGAAGAGCGAATACACAACGCGCGTTGGCGAGGTACTTGGGGCTCAATACATTGCGTCCACAAGCTTCGCGCGAGTTTCAAATCCGCACGTTGAGCTTCATGTGTTCGCGCGTAAAGATTCGCGGCGAATTTGCTCTTCTGATCAAGGTCTAAGTAAGTTGGAAGCGAATGCTAAGACGCTGTAGCTAACCAATCAATATGGCCGATGATGACGAATTTTGGCAAGTTATAACGATAACATATCGAAAGTTGTCAAAAAGACTGCCGCTTGTCTAAGCCCACAGTCCCTCAGTGGTCAAGAAGCTCACTTTCACTTTCAGCCTATATCATCTTTTATTATCAGGTAAGATCCGTGTTTTTCTATCTTTTTGAATACGCAACCCCTTTACAGGTTGAAAAGTTCTAGCGACCCCATAAGGTAAAAAAAGTGTCTGTTTCTCTATTTTATTACCTATATTCATTAATGACCTACAACACCGCAAGAAGACGCGATAGCTTTGAAAGCTGTTTGGAAGTAAGTACGCGGATGGTACGAGGTTAGTCAAAATTAGCACCACGAAATGTTTAAGTATTTTGAAAAATAAATTAGCACACAAGCTTAACCTTGCCTTTTCCTTTTTCTGGCGACCTCCCGAGTAAGGCTTCGCGACCCTCCTAAAGGTCGCGACTCACACTGAAAAAACACTGGGTTAGATGAAGGGTAAGAACTTATACATTAAGTATATAAAATAATTGACCTGTAAATACATATCAACAGCGTGTGATGTGTCCTGCATCTGCCTCGCGTGCCTGGCTGCTCTCAACGTGGGATCTGGTTCAGGCTTGGTGTCTACTTCTAAAAGCGTGTTGCATGCTATCCTCATCAGACACGCGTGGGACATCATGAGCATTTCCTAGAAATGAATATTTCTCAATAACATGCTGTTCAAGGATTGGGCTAATCTTAATATATATATATAAATTACGTGTCACGTTGTTTGTCCGCGGACCGCGATGGACTTCTAAACTACTTAACCGATTTTACTCAAATTTGTACACCGTGTGCAATTTTATCCAACTTGAGAGATAGGACAGTTTTTATCTTGATAAGTAGTCATATTTTTTTACATACAATGTTATAGGTCAGTAGTATGAAATTACCACAGCAACGCGTGGCCGGGACAGCTAGGTAGTTTAGTATTAAACAAAGTATAGCTCTTTCTGCATGTACGTTTAATTACTCTACGGAATTCATCAATAGATAGAGTGATTCAAGAGGAAGGTTTAGAAGTTAAACTAAGTACTCTAAGTACTCTCTATGCGAAGCCGGGGCAGATCGATAGTATAAGTAATATAGTAGTTAAGAGGATGGACAGCGCGCACGTCTCTACACAAACGGAGAAAACATTTTCCTACCAATATTTTTTTCCTATCTTTATAGCCTTTGCTCGCGACTTCGTCCCCGCGGGATTAAAATTCGAAAATCCTTAAATACGTCATTCTTAATTTTTTACCGAAAAGTCATATAGCAGTTGTTATGTACTTTACTATAAAAATGACGGATTTCCCATACAAACTTTCATTCCCTATTTCATCCCCTCAGGGGTTGAATTTCGAGAAATCCTAAAATACTCCTTTCTTATTTTTAAACGGTAAAGCCATATACCAATCTGTATGGATTTCAGTATAAAAATGATGGATTTTCCACACGAACTTTCATCCCCTATTTCATACCCTTAGTTGTTGAATTTCGAGAAATCCTAAAATACATCATTCTTAATTTTTAACGGAAAAGCCATATACCAATTTGTATGGATTTCACTATAAAAATGACGGACTACCCATACAAACTTACATCACCTTAAGGGTTAAGTTTCGAGAAATTTTTAAAATACCCCTTTCTTAGTTTTTAATCGAAAGGCTATATACAAATTTTTATGGATTTTAATTTAAAAATACGGATTTCCATACAAACGGTCATTCCCTATTTTATCCCCTTAGGGGTTGAATCTAGAAAAATCCGGCTTTATCCCTTGCCTACGTCATAAAAGGAACCTCTGTGCAAAATTTTAGCTATCTAGGTCTAAGGGGCTGGGCGTTAATTGTTGGTTAGACAGTGAGTCAGGACTTTGCCTTTTATATAATAGATTGAATTGGAATTGGAATGTTTTTTATAAAAAGGAAAAATCTATAAAAAACAGACATAATCTGTACGAATTCCTTTTTTTCAAAATTCGACTAAAACTAAAAGTTACCTTGAAAAATAAATTGTATTTTAAAGAAAGAAAACATACAGATATAGTTTTTCAGTATACTATAAACATTCTAAAATATCATAAAGATCGGATAAAAATTAGGGGTAGGAAAAGCTTTTCTCCGAGTGTCATTAGTACATTTTAACATGAATAGAATACTCACCTCGTAAACTTCGTCAGATTGTAAAAAATCTTGTAATACACAGTTATTATTGACGAAAATTGACGCATCGAGCCAGAAAGACGTCAGCAGCTCCACGCGTGTGCGGGTTTCACTCAATTGCCGATTGAATATACAGAACTCTGTCATTCCTGAATGAAAAAAGAAACAAATATAAGGTAGACCATTCAAATAACTATAATTGTAATAAAGCAAACCTAAAATAATTATAACAATACATCTCAATTTGTAAATATAGTGAACAGTCGGCATAGATAAGGAACCAGTCAACCAATATTTAGCACCTACTGCCGCAGTGTTTTTTAAAATTATTTCCACTTTTATTAATTCAGAAACATTATACGAGTTGTTATCGATGAAAAATGTAATCCTTGTAAACCCGAAAAGAAGCGTCGGTGGCGTAGTGCGTAAGGGCGTTGTCTCCTACCCAGGAGGCACCGGTTAGAACACTGCCAATGTGTTTTCAAATTTTGAATTCATATGTACATTAAACCGACGCCTTTACGGTGAAGAGAAACATCGTGAGGAAACCTGCAGACACCTACGAAGAAATTCTTAGGTTGTGTATGAAGTCGACCAACCTATAGACACTTGCAATATTAAGGGTAAATCACTTAACACTGCAAGTGCGTTGCCATCCTGAGGACTAAGATGATATGCCTTTGATATGCCTTCCATGCCCAGTAATTACGCCTAGGTACTTATCTAGCACAAACTATTACATAGAGTAAAAATATGTGTATTTTTTTTTGTAAATCAGTTTAACAGTGACAAACTTTTGATAAAATATTATAACTAAATGTAATCAACCATAGTGTGGGACTTTGCGTAGTGAGTTCTCCGCAGCGCGTATGGTAGCTTGCCATTCACGACTGGACTGCCCTCGGCCGGTGCATTCTCTCTTGTGAGACTCTTGTTCCATCTCATGGAGCATTGCATTTATTTCCGAGCTAAAAGATTTTCATATTTTCAACTTTTTTTATTTTACAAATATTTGATTGTTGGTGATTTATTGTAACAGTATATTTACCTAGAAATAATCGGGGGTATAACAGCCTTTTTTAAAGGTCTCGCCAATTGTACTTCGACTATAATAAAAGCGCTTTTCCCATCCCCTCCCGTTGGTCTAAATATGACGTTTGTGTCTGTGCTGATACTGGTTACAGCAGAGTCTGTTAGTCTGAAATTTTTATAAATTTAATTGTTATTTAGTCTGATGTTATAACTTGCCTATATAAAAAAGCTCATGCTGCAATATTTTGGATTTATTTTTCTGGTTCAAGTTTACACCAAAATATTTTTAGTTATCAACAAGTTAATCACTAAATAACAAAACTAAACGAAATTCGCAACAATGTGGTGTAACAAATACTATATACAAATAATACTCTCTATTATATACTAATAAACAAGTCATCTATTACTACTGAATACAATTATCATCCATCAAATCAAAATTATGAAGTCAAACAATTTGTTATGAGAATAAAACTTTCAAAACTGCCTGTAAGCGCATTTGTCTAATTCTAGTAGACAAAATTTACGGTGTAGAAAATGATGGATATAATTATCATACTGAAGCATACAATAGTAGATTGTATAACAAGGGAGCAAAATAGTATTTTTATGGCGAGGGTCCTACTTTGAAGCACGAGCGAAGCGAAGGATTCTAACGTAGAATCCTGAACGCAGCGAGGGATTCAAAGTACATCGCCCGAGGGAAAAATAATTTGCTCTCGAGTTATATACTCTACTTTTCATCCCCTTTCTATGAGAAAATAATTAAAAGACTCTGTTATGTAATTAATGAATATATTTAATTAAACGAAGACATGTGAAATGAAGTAAAAATAATTGCAAATTTATATTTATATTGATACGCTAGCGCAATTATTAAAAGTTATTGTCACTGTTTTATTTGGGATCGATATTGTTGTCGATTCATTTACATTTTGAGTATTTGTACGACGTTGTTAGCTTCTATAGTTATTGTTTCAGGAGCTAATGCATTATCACTTTCATAACTCGAGGTAGTAAAACTCATTATTTTTGCAAAATACAATAAAATATGTACTGAGATAACAAGAACAGAAAAGTAATTCGCGCGCTTTTGTTTTTTTTTAGTTAGTGCCGTGCAGCCAACACGTACCAGCCAATAATTCATACAATTTGCGTTCGATTTCTATGAATGATATATGTTCTAAATTCAAATCACTTTTACGCCCGCTAAAAAGTTCTTATCGGAAAAGAGCTATTTTGTTCCCACTTATAGAGGAACAAAGCGACACTTTTCGAATAGAAGGGATGAAAATAAATATGTCAGCCAGCAACTAATTACAAAGAGGCTTTGTAACTAGCATTGATGAACAAGAATGAAAGGAGGATAGTCTTTGCTGAGTAGCAAAGACTTTCCACCTTTACATAAATAAACACATGTTTACTAAAGTAAGTTTACTTAGGCTTAGGAGTGCTGATGCAGGTGGACGGCAAGTTTGGCGTCAACAATAGTTCACAATTGCATTTCTCTGCCATAGTTTCAGCATTTATCCATTGGAGTGGCACAGCCATACGTACTGTATGCTCTGAAGAAGACAGTAACGAAAATCAGTAGGAAAACTTTAATATAATACTAGTGACCCACTCTGCCTTCTCACGGAATTTCTCTACTTTTATGCATCTATTAACATATTAACCTTCCTCTTGAAGCTTTCTATATATTGCTGAAAATCAAATTGAAATACGTCGCGTAGTTTAAAAATTCTAAGTGCACTTAAAGAAAGAGCGACGATAGATTTCATATATATATTTTTTGACTAATAGGTGATTTGAGATTCTAATTTGATGGATCACATTGCAGAGAAACTAGCATGAGTTGTTTATACATATTAAAAATTACTTATAAAATTATTATAAGTTATTTTTAAGATGTATCATTGCGTTGAGGGTTTTGATATAAGTATTGTTAATTTATGTTTTTGTAATAAAAGTAAATTCACGACATAGAATATTAGAACGTTAATAATTAAGATGCAGTTTTAATAAACGTATTTTAATAAATATACCTCCAGGATAAAGCAGTTGGAACAAATTGAGGAATGCCATAAAACTCTGACCACCATGGTCTCCGTACATGTGAACTTCGAACGGCCATGAGTATTTACGAATGTGGTGGGACAACCAGTCTTCCTGGCGCGCCAGGATCAGTGAGCGGTGAAATGAACCCCATACTATTGTGCCTAAATTATAAAATGTAAGGTGAAATTTGGTAGGGTGTAATGTATATTACGCATAAAAAGAAGTCATATAAAAAAAAAATGTCAGATTCTAGACAGAGCAACTCGCAACTAGCTGTTTACATACAGGAAGGAATTTTGTAATGCCACCTGAAGGGAAAGTACTCTTAATACTGTAGATAGAAAATTTTACTCAAAGGAAACATTCCTTTATTTTTGAAAAGAAAGAAAACAGCTTTCAAAGGTTTTCGAAAATCTGCTTGTTACACCCGGGAGTCGAACCAACTAAAATCTGTAAAAATTACATCCTGTACCTTTATTGCATCGATCGTTAGGGTCAATTATTAGGACGAAATCTCTGTATAAAACTTGATAAATTAAATGAAAGGAAAGCCATGAAACCCTTAATTATTTTATTTATTTACATAAAATGAACTAACTAATCTAACTAATTAGTTGCTCGAAATGGGCTCCATTCTCTTGAATACACAAATTTATTCTTCTAACAAATTCATTCATTTTAATGTACTTATAAATGACGTCAATGATAATTATTAACTACTAACATGGATAGCAAATGGATCTTTGAGTAAAAGTGCTTATAACTTGACCCATTGAATTTATAAGTCCTTTTTAATGGCTTTCCTTTCATTTCAATTATCAAGTTTGTTGGAGAGATTCCGTCTTTATAAATGACCCTAACGATCGATGCAATAAAAGTACATAGTGTAATTTTTACAGATTTTAGTTGGTTCGATTCCCGGGTGTGCTAAGCGAATTTTCGAAAAATTTTGAATGCAGTTTTCTTTCTTTTCATAAATAAAGGAATGTTTCCTTTGAGTAAAATTTTCTGTCTACAGTATTAAGAATACTTTCCCTTCAGGTGGCATTACAAAATTCCACCTGGTATATTATAACTTCTTTATTTGTGAGATGTACAAGACACCTTAGTTGCTCCGTTTATATGTAACTTACCTTCATCTCGAACTTTAGAGAAATAATACATCAGATCCAAATCATCAGAACTTAGAATACTTTCAGCTTCACAGACAAAGTTGCTATCTCCTTTTGTGAAAATATTATCACCAATTCTTAGACTTTCCCATTTTGGATAGAAACTCTTATAGTCAAATCTATGTGGTACTCTTCCGCCTTCATTGTAAGTTACAAGACCAGAATTCTGTGTACAATATCTATTCATCAAATAAAATTCTTAATACTTAGATAGATTTTTCATTAAAAATCACCGTTTTAAAATGGCAAAATAAATATAAAAGTCACGTTTTTCAAAAGCTCTCAAAATTAGAAATATTAGAATAGAATAGAATAGAATATAGCTTTATTGTACATCAACCAAGTTTTACATAGACATACGAAAACACAATTATGAAAGATTGTACAAAGGGTGACCTTATCACTATTATTGCTTGAAATAATGTTTTATGTTACATATGGGGCGACATAAAATTTTGTACCTACTTACTACAGGCGGTAAAAAAAGAAAGCCTCAGATCGCATATTCATTAAGTCAAATACTTGCGATCTGAGACATTACTTGTTTTACCGCTCTTGTTAATAAATGTACTATTTTTTCAAGCAAGAAGAGCACAAAGGTTCGCCCGGAGGAAAGCAAAGTACGTACCAGTACGTACCTATCAGCCTTTATTCGCTTACAATACGAGAATCTCGCTGACACGCCGATAACCCTGAATCTATCTATCCCCGATGCTGTGAAACTCTGGAAACCTCACGAGGTGACACAAAGCAAACTACATTCCAGCACTTTTGTAATGAGGAGGTACTACCTACCAAGCGTCGGTTGCGTAGTGCGGAAGGGCTTTGTCACCCATCCGGGAGGCACCGGTTCGAATCCCGCCACGTACCAATGTGTTTTAAAATTTTGAATTCATATCGTACGCTTAATCGACGTTTTTACGGTAAGTATAGGAAATCATCGTGAGGAAACCTGCACACACATATGAAGAAATTCTTAGGTTGTGTGTGAAGTTGAACAACCCACACTTTGCCAGCGTGGTTGACTAAGACCTAATCGCCCCTAATGTGGGGACATTATATGAGCTGTTGATGATGATGAAAGTACTACATACTATTATGTAATCTAGTTACAGAAAAGTAAAATTTAGTTACCATTTCATTATACAATGGCATTCTTGAAGCTGCTGTGAAAATAAAATCTCCTTCGAATGGGATTTGCATATTAAAAGCCGCTACTAGAGTGAGTTTCATGTAATTAGCTGTCTTGAGTAGCTTGTGATGGTCCACGTTCAGATTATTCCGAGTCACGGATAGCTTAATCGTCAAGAGGGGAAGATTGTCCCAGCTTTGACGCTGAAGAAGTGGCAGCTTTCCCATGGGCTCCATCCGTTTCTTTACTATCAGTTTGTCTTGATCTAAAAGTTATTGATTTATTTTTTCGTATTTTTACGTACGTATATAAAGTGTTAAAAGTTGAGTCTGAATAAACCATAGATTTATAATTACTGACGCTTATAGATTGGCAATGAATCGACTAGGACGACACCAAAAAAATGCATCAATGTGTGAGTAATGCGCATGTGTGCGTGAAAAATAGTACTACAGTCTGACAGTTGCTGTCATATCTACGTGACTGACATATGCGTGTACTTAAAATGGTCTCGAGTTTCTCCCGAGTTCTTGTTGCAAGAACACGTGTTGAGAGACTTCATTTTAAACTCAATCTACCGCACAATTGTCGGTTATTTTTATTAAATTTTTCACTTGATATTTGCGCAATGCGTAATCTTTATGTGTCGGGATCGTCATTAATTTAAAAGAAGAAGAAGAAGAAATGGTCTATCTGTCTCGTTCTAATATACGTGTTAATATGCTCTTTCTCGTTCATATTGCCCATCTACAGTTTCCTAAATCTATAGAATAAACTGTGTATTTTCCTGCGATTGTTTTTTACTTAGTTTATCAATAGTTAGACAACATATTTTTCACCTGTGTTTATTGAAAATAAGTAATACCGTTATTAAAAAAATTACCAATGAAAAGTGGAAGAATATCAATATTGCAGCAACTGATATCATGGATATGCTTGATGGAGGAAGTAGATTTGTGTGAGTCAGTTGGCGATTCCGGTAAATTAGATTCCTTGTTTTTCAGAGGCTGGATATTTACTGAAATAATAATTGTGTCCTATTATACAAGAGCATTTCTAAATCAAACAATCAAAGGGCTATGCTATTTACGAAAACTTATAATAATCACGCCTAACATCCTAATTCAACTAAATGGCTAGTGCTAGGAATCGGTTTATGTTAGTGGTCTAACGGACATTTGAACCAGAGTTTTCTACACTAAAGAAAAATGTCACAAATACCTAATTAATATTGGTCTTCAGTTGATTTATTTCTATGGCTCGCAAGCGAAACTGTCTTTATACCTAGGTTGATAAGTATCCGTCGTTAATAGTGCATACTCATAAAAGTAAGAGGACTTACAAATAATAAATATTGTAAGAGTATTCAATATTTATTAAGTATTTGTAAATCATTGATATCTAAAGGATCTGATGTTTTATTTCAACATTCTAACAAGTATAAGAAAAAACAGTTACTTCAATGTAAAAAGTTGTGTGTAGCAATCTGGTCGCGAGGCCAATAAAGGCAGTGGTTATGTATGTAAGCTGTACAGATAAGTATCCACTTTGACAGTTCGTGAGCTTTATTGTGTAGAAAATAAAGAAAGATGGTGAAATGTCAATGGTGGATACATATTCGTGACTGTACGATGAGTACATTTTGATACTCAAGAGCAAAAAAAGAACTGCAGCATTTCATCAGTCATTACACAATTAGTGGCCTTGCAATCTACAGCAATAGTATGTATGTATATGTATCTTAAACCATAGAAGAGTATAGAATACATAGTCATAGCCATAGAAAATATGAACCCTATAAACCTTTTTTCTTTTAAAAAGATGATTAAAATATTTTATTCCGAAATAAGTTCAAAAATCAAACTTTGTGACATGAAGCGCCTGGCGTGAATGTCAGAGCAAAATCGCAAGTCCTCCTTCTCTGCCTATTCCTCTTGAATACTAGAAATTACACGGCTTAGGGACATAATCACCGCCTGTTTTGATGCCATGGGAGGGCTAGAAAGTGCAAAAGTTAAGAAGAAAATGTCTAACCAATCAAGGGATAATCCGCCATCAGACACATTTTCTCATAATCAGAAGGGTCATAATTCATTGTTCCCTTAGCAACTGCCTTATATACTAAATTTTGTTTCGATCCCACTGATTTTATTATTCCATTGATCAGAAGTTGATCGAAAAATGTTACTTTTATCGCATAATACTTTGATACTTCATCAGTCACTTCTAAATTCAATATTTTTATGTGTAATACATCTAACGGGGGTACATATATTTCTTCTGCAACTTTAATTTCCGATTTTGATGAAGCCACTGATGCTTGAGAACGACTCTGGAATAGAATTAAATATTGATAAATATTACTATAATTTGGACAATTTAATACAGTTAAATTACCTTTCCTTTCTTCATAATCATTAAAATAAATTGGAAAACCACGGCGACAAGAGGGCGACAACTACAACCAATGACGTATGAATTCCTACGTCATTGACTACAACAAACATATTGACACTATTGACAAATAATTTCTTTCAAAAACTCAGATCTTGAATTGAAATTGAAAGGGATGTGTTTGCGTTTGGTCGTGTACTTTTGGTTAAAATTTTCGTTTAAATTAAATTTTGCTTCCTCTAAAAATAAAAGTTTGTTTATTTAGAATTTGATTTAGAATACCTTTAGACTAATCAATCTTTAGACTGTAAAATCAATACAATACCTAATAGGAACAGTCGCACTTAGTAAAAAGGTTGCATATATATAAATATTTGCAGAGCGACGTTGAAACTTCCTTGCACAGCAAAAAAACCTTCAAAAAAACGATTATTATTTTGCTTTTTTCGCTCTTCTCTCTTGTGTTATTGAACTGTAAATGTACAGTCGAACCAACTGAATCATGACCCACTTGGCCGATCATTCCTCTAAAATCATAAATTTAGTTAGGTTTTCTTCGCTATCATGCGTGTTGCACTTAGTACGTTTTAAATATGAATAAAAATGCGTCATTACGGGTCAGAGATCTGTGCAATTTTAATCTTTGTTGTCACTGCACTAAAGTCTCAATTAGAATTTTAAATAAGATGTCGTTCATAAACTAAACTCTTTTCACTACTGAAAAAAACGAAAAACTATAATATTTTTAAAAATATAATGACGTTATGTGTCAGATGTCAAGTAGTAGTCTGAAAAAAATTTAAAAAGCCATAAAATAAAATTGAATTGAATAAAATAAAAATATTAGACAATATTATAAACAAATTGTATAATGGCCAATTTGGCAGAACAAAGAGCTCGGATTGTAGTGCTTAATTGGTACAAACTTTTTCGTGCAAACTCAAATACTCCAATCTATTAATCATAGCGATCATAGCCTTGTCAGTGACTGTCAGTGTCTAATAAATTGATAACAGGTTCGTTACTTATGATATGTATGTTCAAGCGAAATTCAACCTACTTTGTATAGAATAACTGTAGGAAAATGATCTTAAGGTGGGTCATGATTCAATTTAGTCGACTGTACCTACACATAACTTATACATTAAAATTATTGGTTTACGTTGATGAATGAGGTGTTTCTAATTTCCTGTGAACATTTCTTGGTGTTGTTACTTTGCTTAGCGTTATCAGGCGGGACGGTGATGGTGCTTGTGAGTTTGGTGAGATCTTCTGAACGTGATAATGGTGATGAATTGTGTTGATCTTTGGAGTCTTAGCACAATTGAACGCAAGTAAGTGTGTTATGGTGGATCTAGGTGGATCTACACAGCCCGGCAGTACAGCCGGCGGCTTTACCATAAATAATGGTGGATCTGTGTGGATCCAACATTAGAGTCTAATATTACGAATATTAGTGGGATAAAGTCAAGCTTTGGCAGCCCAATGGCGTTTGATAGGTACCGTATTGAGTTAAATTTAGATTTGAAACATAGCTACACAATTCTCTTTACTTATATAAATCCGAATATCCATTCTTCAATAAACTTTACGTTGCGTGCGATGATTGCTTTTTGTAAAACATTTTGTTAATGCAGAGTGTGACAGAAATAGCGCAAGCCCTGAAAGTAGTTTGTTTGGAATCGGCTTATGAATCAATACAATGAAAAAAAAAATGTAGTGACAAAAAATTTACCTAAAAATAAATAAAATATACCTACTTTACAAAAAGGCACGATATAACAAAAATCTACAAGGCCATAACACAACGACCTATTTTTAAATAAAAATAACTAAAATTGAATAATTTTCAAATTAAAAACTTCATGTTAAATACTTTCAGGGATTATTTTGTCCAATATCCATAACACAAGTTCTTAAAGATACTTAATTTGGGTGACCAGTCTGTGCAGGATTATTTTAAATTATAGCCTTTATGTTACTGTAGTTTCATTGAAAACCGGTCAGTAGTTTTTGTATGAAAGAGTAACAAACATATACACATACATCCATACAACTTTCGCGGTTTATAATATTACATACTTATATATAATGAAGCTCTTATCCTAAATGGGGATTAATCAGAGCTTTAGGTAACGTTTCATCATCAACAGCTCATATAATGCCCCCACCGAGGGCCTCGAGCCTACCCACGTTAGGGGCGATTAGGCCTTAGTCAACTACGCTGGGCAAGTGCGGGTTGGTCGACTTCACACGCAGCCTTCATAGATGTGACCAGATATTTGTTTTCCTTCACCGTAAAAGCGTCGATTAAACGTACATGTATATGAATTAAAAATTTGAAAACACATTGGTACGTGGCGGGGTTCCAACCGGTGCCTCACGGGTGGGAGATAACGCTCTTACGCACTACGCCATCGACGCCAGGTAAGATTTGGTTATACACAAAGCCACATCTGGCAGTATGGGCCATACAGTACTCCGAAATAATGACAAGTTGTCAGCCTGTCGCCTTCACAAAAGGGGAATCAAACTCAAAAATTACCCAACAAACCTACAGTAAACAAACCAACTAAAGTCACTCAAAATCATCTCAACATTCCGGGCATCGAGTTCATAATTTTAATAAAACCATTTTGATATAGTAACATGTCATTTTATTTATCATAATACTTTCCCCGAACATAATGTAAATAAATTATTGATAGTTTTAAATTGAGATTCACAACCTTAGCACTTAAAAGTAATTAGTAGATGCCGCATAATTAATTTAATAAAGAATATATCAATTTTTATTTAATAATTTGCAACACAGTACTACAACAATATAAAATGATTACCTAATTATTGCGAGGTTTAGACAATGTAATAATTGTACAAAAGTTTATTCTTTTGCTATTAAACATATCTCGTTTTATTTAATTAGTATAATTTTCCTAGAAAAACCTTTTATATTTACTTTTTAATAACAGTTTATTCAGTCACTTTCTCAATTAAAACTACTAGGCAGGCACTTTATACAAATATAATAAAATGTAATTGTCGGTGGGAAAACATAAAATTATTAATCTTACCAAATAACAATCCAAGTAACGAAACTTAGTTTGTTTTGTTGTTGTCAGGCAATTTTTTTTTGCAATTTCTATGTTAATATTTTAGTATAAAACTTATCATTATTATATATGTTAAACTTATGTCTGTATATAATAAACTTAGTTCTGAGCTTTATGTAAGTAATACTTGTTTTACTTAACTAAATAGGAATTATTTTTACGTACATTGATATAGTAACTTAAAATACACTTGAAATCATATTTTTTACTTATTGTCATAGAATAATAATTGTTGCATGTTTGCGTGTCAATACGTTGAAGAATCAGGTCCTTTCAACATAAATTCATAAAATAACCTCTCTAGTAATATTGAGATGTAGTTTGGGTATCTATCTACTACTTATAATTGATTAAGTTCTTTGATTTAAGATGGTTATAAGCTCTCATATCTTATTTCACAACAAAACCTAGGGGGTTTTCTGCATTTCGTGTTCCCAAACTAATTTGCAGTTAGAATTAATATTATCCTTTAAAATACATTCACGCAATTGAACAATATTAGTTATTTTCCTGAACTCTGCACGAATAGCCTAAAATAAGATAAGGTGTACAATGTTTTGTTTTTTTTTACACTCTAAGCAAGTGCTTGGTATATGGTTTAAGCGCAGTTTAAGTACCAGCATAATGGTATATGCGCATACTAGAAGCTGGCACCTTTGCTAAAATAATCATATAAGTAAATACTATAGTGTTATACAAAACTTCAAATTGTAAACTTTTTTCTTTTTCTGACCGATAATTTAAATGGTAAAATGAAATTATAATTTTAAAATTTTTGATATCACTGTCGTATATATGACTATGTTAGCATCACTTGTTATAACCTCAGACCAAATAAAAAAAACACTATTTTATTTGGTCTGAGGTTATACCAAACATTCTGTAGGTATACAGGCTGAATTTTTCAAGTTTCGCCCTCAGGGCCAAATAAACTATAAGGAATATCGAAAAATGCTCAAAGGAGTCACGAACCCGATTTTGATGAAAACAAAAACTGCATCATTGGATTGATTGATAAAATAATGATCAGCGTTTTGTTTATAATCGCTTCAACCAAGGTGGAACAAGAAATATTTTATTAAAATTTATAATTTTCCATTAGTTTCCAGTTTAACATTACTTCCCAGAAATCGATCCTTATTAACAACACTATCGAATGGTGTAATAACACAGGCAGTGTTTTTTCTTCCTGGCTAGGATTATTGATTTTTCAAAAATCCAGTTTTTGGTTTTCATCAAAATCGGGTTTGCGACTGAGCACTTTTTGGTATTCCTTATAGGATTTGGCCCTGAAAGCCCACTTTAAATTCCACACTGTATACAACTCTATAAAAGATAAAAGTATGTTAAACTTGTAAATAACATTAACAATATTTTTTTACAACAAGCACTCAAGATATTTTCTTTCTAACAATAACATAAAAACAAAATTTAAACAAGGATATTGTCATTTTTTATCAAACATTACTATAAATAATCCGCAAACTATTACCCAATAAATAATATAGTCAATTTTTTATGTAACAAAATAAATCATAAATTATTTAGTTTCAATAAATGCCTAAATTATATAAGAGAAAAAGTAAATTAACATTTTAGCACCTTTTCATTAATACGCAGTCGCCGTTGCATCTTATGCTATGTTTTTCTTTACTGGCTTCATTCAGTTTGCGATTTTAGCCAGTGTCACTTAAAATTCTGCTACATTATTCTATATGCAGAGGTTTCACACCATAGGCTACTATTAATTTGTAGTGTAACCAGACACTGGCTGGTTTATTGTTGTTAGCCTCGTCTATACACTTCATGTCTCGGAGTACATCAAAGTAATCAACCATGAATTCATCGTATACATCTGTAGGCATGTTGAAGGGGTTGATTGCTTGAACGGCTTCTGGAAAACAATAACAAATTTTACTTTTTTATACTTGACGGGAAGCTTGGCCTTCATTTCACTCGATGATAAATTATGATGAAACCGAAAGTCAGAGCGAGCTTCACCGTAAATCTCAAACAGAGGAGGTTCTCAATTCGGTTGGTATGTTTTTTTATGTATGTACACCGATTACGCCGAGATTTTTGATCCAATTTAAGTGATTCTTTTTTTGTTTGATGTGGAATAGTTGCCATTTGGTTCTATAAATATTTTTCATGAATCGATTCAGTAGTTTTTTTTAGAATCGTGAAAATACGCAGACACAATATGAATTATTTCCAACTGTGCCAACTTTATGCGTCGATATATTTTATTATTGAAAAATAATTTTGTTTTATCAATTAAGTAGTGGTAACTACGAAAAAAATATATTTTCAACTACTAACTATAAAACTATCTAAAAAATTATAGAATAATTTTTGCGTTTACGAACACGTAAATATTTTTCATACTAGAAAAAATACACTGAAAAAATTCGACCCGCCTGAGGCAGTTCGAATTTTTTCAATGCATTTTTTCTAACATCTAAAAAATTCTAAAAAGCAATGATTTTTAAAACACGCTCATTTAAATGTTCTAAAAAGAAGAAAATAAACTTAATTGAATCAAACCCATAAATTTTTTACATGATAGAATTTCAATGACCTAAAAGCATGTCGCAAGAATATTATTAAGTAAGTACTTCGATTTATGTTTTTTCATATGCTTTCTATCTCTTTGAGTAAATTTCGCGACAAGCTTCTTTATCATTTATTTCTGTGACGTAATAAATTGAAGAGTTTGATTCATTGTTTGTTTCCCAAATATAATAAATAAATAAAAGTTATTTTCTTCTTTTTAGAGAATTTATATTAAAGACTAGTTTTAAAATTGTTTTCTTTAGATTTTTTTACTTATTTTTATTTTTGTTATTCGTATTCTTCACTGCAAACATTTAATACCCATATTAGGGTAATGCACAAAAAGTAACTAGTTCGCCATATTGACCCGTCCGCCATATTGGATTTAGAATGACGTTACATATCTAACCATGTATTATCATCCAAACTAAACGTGTATGTAAGTATATGTTACGCTCATAGACCGAAACCGTCCATTCAGCGTAGTAAAAATAGCTCACAACGAGTGACCTAACCTACTAAGCCATGTAGGTGCATATAACACTACTCTCCTAAAAACATTGCACTCTGCCTGGTCATTAAGAAAAATAACCCCTTACTTACCCATCACTCAGCCACAGGGTTCGAAAGGACAATTATCAATAACAGATGTGGATGTTTTACTGTGACCACAACGCATTGTGAGCGTTTTCAGTCTTTGAGCGTAACACATAATATGTATACGAAACATATGACTACTATGACTTAGGATAACTGCTTTAAAATTCAGTTGCAAGATTTCACCCGAACATACATACATACAAACATTGCAAGTTAAAATGAAAATAAAAGCTTTAAATAAAAAAGATAAAAAGCTTGTAATAAAAGCTTATGAAATATCAAAAAATTTGAGAAGAATGTACTCACTTTTTACAGCATCAGGGCTGTCAAACACGTACAACTTTTCTTGAGATTCCACAAATATTTCTGAAAATCCTATGGATTTCATAATTTTTCTAACTTTCGTTTCTGGTTTCTGAAAATGAAACAAGTTAAAATTTACTGTGATGGCAAAAATACTGTACAAAGCAAACGTTTGCAAAACGTAGAGGATTAAACTAATAAACCTCGTATTTGAGCCATTCTTTCTAAGCCGCCCTTCGCACAAAAGGCTACGCAAATCTTCGATACCAAGTTAGAAGAGGTTTTATACCCAGTTAATGGTGCCTTCTTCTGGTCACTGGTGGATGTATCGAAATCCACCAGTGACCATGGATGGATCAAACATTACATTTTCACTTGATTTTAATAAAATCCCTATTTAACTATTGCGACGCCATTAATTATGAAGAAGAACCGAACACAATCGTTTGTTTGTGTGGCGCTACCATATGCTTGTTTAGTTTTAATTATCTTTTTCATCTATCGTGATTATAATGGTAAAATAAAATCATCCTTAAAGTCAAAAATTATACTTAAAATAAGCGAAATAAGGTAAATTAAAAAATAAATGAAAAACTTATTACAAAGTGAGATTACGATCAACAATTTAATTTTATCAAACATGAATATAGCTTCGTTTAAAAAGCTCAAGTGAAAGCTTACTTATTTGTTAAGAGTAAACTCATTTTTTTTTTACTATAATAATATTTGATATTTATAATTTCCAAGTAATAAATTTTTATTTTTTAATTTAATTTAAATTTTGAGGCCAGAGTTTCTTTTAGGATGTTCAGCACTGTACATTCGACCATTGGTTTTTAGGTGTGGTCAGTAAAGTTACTTATAAACCAAGCGATCCCAGGTTCGAATTCAGGTAGAGGCTTGTGTGAACAGCGACATTCTTTCTTGTGCTTGTTGGATTCTTAATAAATAAAAAAAATAGTCTTTAAAAATTATCGTGATAAATATGTAAAAATTAGCTTACCTGCAAGTCATGGTAGGGCGATATAAACTTATCGACGGTTAGCAGCCAGGAGCTCCATTTATTAGTTTGGGAAAGGATTCGATACACTTCGTATATCGGGTTGTGTCCCAGGAATGTCAGAAGACACTCCCCACCCTCAGACAGAACTTCGTAGATGTTCCTGAAGGCTAATCTGAAAGAATACGTTCTAGTTAGGAAACTTTTCTCATTGACTACTCTTTTTAACAATTAATTCAAATAGTTATTATTTCGTCCGAAGCGGCGACTTTTGACGATTTAAAAGTAGCAGTTTGCAAAGAGTTTTTAAATAAAAACTTTTTGTTTTTTAATAGGTGCTATTTTTAAGACTTCGCGATTACACATTATAAGTAGCATAAATAAATAAAAAGTCTATATATCTGAACTTTTTCTTTCTCCATTTAATTGTTTAAATGTATCGCCAAATTTAATATTGAACAACAGTTAAATTTTAAAACCGCCATTAAAAAGAGAGTATTATAGACAATTATAATACTTTAATTTTAATTATTTGGGAAAGGAATTTGGTGCTTTATAATAATTATTTTTATTAATACCAAAATCCCTTGTTAAGAGTATTTATTAATTATAAGGATAGGTAGTACTCACTCTTGATTTTTGATCCAATGCAGCGTGTAGAATGAAAATACGTTGTCGAAGGAGCATCTTATCTCACCAGGCAAGGGTCTTTCGATGTTTAGAACAAAAAATGTGGTTTTATCGTCACTGTGGTGACCATTCGCAAACGCCACCATCTTCTCGCTGATGTCACAGCCGACCAGCAGTTCGAAGTTCTCAGGAATGTACTCCTTCAGCAGCTTCGCGGTGACGCTTCCATCACCGCAGCCGATGTCTATTACTCTAGCTCCCTTCTTTTTCCACCTGAACCTACTTGCGAACTCTTCTAAGCAGTCTACGGCGTCTCTTTTTTGTAAAGTGTTATTGGTGTGGTACAGTTCGGCGTTGTTCATTTTTTTTGGATTTTTTCTGGATGCTGATTTTCGGGTGTGCGTGCGTTAGGTCGCCGAGCTGAGCGCGCTTGCGACGAACAGTCCCGTCAGGAGCGGTGTAGTATGCATTTTATAGTGTTGACGCCTGGTGTACTCGCGGGCTGGGGCCAATTCACAAAGCTTTGTCTGTTGACAAATCAATAAGGGAAGCTATCAGCATATAATTAGATCACTTAAAACACCATTCCAAAATTTACGAATAAGTAAATAATAATCATAAGTGTATGAATAAACAGTGTTTGGGTTGAATAAACATAAAAAGTATTTTTGTTTAGAAATATTTAGTATCATAATTTGGTATGGTTGAAAATAAGTAATAATTTCTTGTTAAGACTTTCCATACCTATACCTCGAAGAAATTAGTTATCAGTAAATTTAATGATAAAGATAATATAATTTTAAATACGTATACGTAGTAATTAGTCGCCATTAAACTGTTTTTTTAAAACACAAGTTTTGCATCTTATATTCAGGAAGAAAATATATAAATTGCTGCGTTTAGTTAATATAAAATGTAAGTAAACATTTACATGTTTTGTAATTTATTTGGCAAACAATTATATACAATACGAAATCTTAGGATCTTATATCTATACTTATTTATATCTATACTAATGATATAAAGAGGAAAGATTTGTATGTTTGTAGCGAATAAACTCAAAAACTAATAAAACGATTTTGATATTTTTTTTTACAAATAAGTATTAGATTTTGTGAAACCATATATGTTACCTTTCATCCCCATACAGGTTTCATCCCCTATTTCATCCCTACACAGGTCAAAATTTCAAAACCGCTAGAACTAATATTTAGTTATTTCTTATCAAGTGCCTAAATTCTAAGTTTAATGGTTTTGTCTTCACAAATGACAAACTTCCATCCCTTATTTCAACCACTTCAAGCCTTTGTTTACAATAAACGTAACCTATGTCCTTTCCCAACGCCTAATCAATATTTGTACCAAATTTTATCAAAATCGGTTTAGAAGTTGTTGAGTTTATTCGTTACAAACATACAAATGTTTCGAATTACAAAAATGAAAGATTCTCTCTACGCTTATCCCAAACGTTAAAAAAATAAATTTGTTCACCTGTGCAAAGCCGGGACGTGCCGCTAGTAATTTATATTCTGATATAAAATATCTAATATAATATATATGTTACGGTAAGTGTGATTAATTGAAAATTGAAAATTATTAATAATTACCAAAATTGAAGGCGAAAGTAATTAATTATTTAATTTCACCGGTTAATATTAATAATTATCAAACTGTTTTTGATAATTATCCTTTCGAACCCTGTGGCTTAGTGTTGGGTAGGTTAGGGTTATTTTTTTATGATCAGGTGGAGTACAATGTTTTTGGGACAGTAGTGTTTTATGCACCTACTTGGCTGAGTGATGATTTACCAAATCACGAGGTAAGTATTAATAATTACTGGTTAGTATTAATAATAGCCATAGTAATCGCATTTACCGTAACATATACACATGTTTAATAGTGCACGTAATATACACGATAAAACATATACTTTAAAATGTACATGTTAATAGTATTGTGTAGGTTAGGTACTTATGAGCCGATAGTCTTATAATTTTATACTTGTATATGTTACCGGCCAAACCCGATTTCAGGATAAACTAGTTTTGCCTAGGCTAAACAAGTTGAGCAGTATGTTAGGATTAGTTGATCAGTAGGTTAGGGTTATTTTTTTATGACCAAGGGAGCGCACTGTGGTTTCGGTAGAGTCCTATGTGTTAAGTACCTAACAGTGCACTGCACCTGGTCATAAAAAATAACCCTAACCTACTGATCAACTAGTTTAGCCTAGGCAAAACTAGTTTATCCTGAAATCGGGTTTGGCCGGTAACATATACAAATACACATATACATATAATCACGTTCATAATCCCAAAAGGGGTTGAGCAGGTTGAGTTTTTAAGTGTAACATTTAGTTACACATAAAGTTTCATATGGCTGTATTTTTCAGGGCTGCAGAGAAGATTTTTTGTAATGCTTAAGTTTTCTACAGCTTTATTTTATTATATGTAATTCCCGTGTTTGTTTGTTTGTCCAGGGTGAACTCTGAAACTAAGAATCTGATTTTAACTTTTTTTAATGTTTGTTTTGTTCCAACTTGAGACATAGGACAGTTGTTATCTTGATAAGTACTTTTTTTTTTTTACTGGAAATACAATGCTATAGGACAGTAGTATGAAAGTACCACAGCAACGCGTGGCCGGGACTGCTAGTAATAATTATGAAATAAAATTATGCCTTGGTTCTTAAAAAAAAAACTACAATTATTATTGGTAAAATATTAAGGTTTTTAAGTCGAGTTTTGTTATGGAGTAAAATATACTAAATAATGTTCAAGGCTTGTACTATGAATAAGACGGTAAATTAAAGGATATTTGCTCAAGTTTACTATATATAAGTTTTGGTGCAAAGGTGTTTATAATATATAAAATTATCCATCTATAACAATTTAAGAGTAGAGATCGTATACGCATAAATATATGTTGTATTAGCATTACAATAGAACGCGGAAGTATATTTTTCATTCAACATTTTCCTTATTGTCTACGAAGGCTTTGAAAACATACAATGTTGCCAGATACAGGAGTCAGGGAGCTAGTGTCCATTATTACATAATTACTGAATAAAATGCCTTCAAGAAACGATTACCTGCGACAATTTCATTAATAGTTTTTTGTTTTTGTTATGTATTTTTAGGAGAACATCAGATCTACCTCAGAACAAAATAGTGGACTATACACGACTATTAAAAGATATGTTACATTACATTTATTATTTTTTTGTGCTCAGATCTGAAATGTTGGATAATCTAAGAACTTGACAATTATAGCTTAATTAGAGAATCAAATATTTCACGGTTGTATTTTAAATTTTTGAATGGTAACTATTGACATTATCAAGGTAATAAAAATAAAATAAAAACCATTTTAATACTTATTTAAAATTTTCAAGTATTACTATCGACTTTTATTATCGTCTAAGTCTATATTCATCGACAAGCAACTCATCACGTGCTTAGCTTTGAGCATGAAATTACTTTAATTTATGGATTACCTTTTTTTAAAGGTAGTTAATTATATTTTATTACACAAATTCGCCAACTTTATATCATACAAATAACAATATATGAGTAATACAAAAATAAATAAACATCATATACTTATTTTTTTTCCCGGTAATTATAAGGTGCTCAAGTACTATAAAATGAGTAAAAGATGTTAATAATATACTCGTAAGTAACGTTAAAAATTACAATTCGTAGTGTATATTTACGCTGAATCTTCTTTTTTTCATGAGTTTCAATTACTCCATTTTTTGTTTAGTCGCTGGTACCTAAACATTAATCAATTTCATCAATAAGGTCCTGTATTTTTGAAATATATACAAATAAGTCTAACAAACTAAACCTACAGGAGTACTTTTTGACTTTAAGTTGCATTTGTGTTTATTTCATTATGAAATTCATTGTCTATTTAAACTAAACCTCAACGTTTCATGTAAAGTTATAGGCGGGAAACTTTTATGTTAATGTAACGGTAGATAATTGTATTGCTTCTTGCGTTAGAGTTTGACGAAAATACACACAATTGCCGAATCTCGGTAGTTACACATTTCACAATCAGCTCACGTCTCCTGTCCTAGATAGATTTTCTTTTTCCGAGTTCAATTATGTCACGACAAAGTAACAATGCGATTTCAACCGAAAATAGATACATGTCGCTGCATTTATCACAGCTTCACATCTGAGACGTTAATCTTTCAGGCACTCTTTTGTATTGAAACTAATGTACGTATTAATCGTTGGCCGCTATCTATAATATATTATGTGCTATTTTTAATTATTTCGAGTACGCGTTTACTATTCGATAAATGTACATATCTTATGGTAATAAGTTTTATGAGCAAGAAAAATAAAAGCTTCCAGGATCATTCCTGAAAACTAATCATATTTTTCACGTACTTATTATCGATATAATACGAAGGTAATATAGTGTTACTTTTAAAAGCTTGCTAGAGTGCAAAAACTATCTACTTTTAGATTACATGCATCTTTGATTAAAATATACCCATATCACTATTTCAATACCCATATCCTCCTTTGGGTGTCGTAGAAGGCGACTAATGGATCAGCAAAGGGGTATTAATCACCTTATAGGTACTCCGTCCATTATTCCGCATTGGGCAAGCGTAGTGGACTACTGCCTAAACGTCTTTCGATAGCAAGGAGAGGCCCTGTGTCCCAGCAGTGGGTCTAACTAATTCTAAAGACTGTTGTGATGATGATAATGACTTGTTTATGTAAATCCGATTACAATTTTAAAGCATTTCTTTGAAAAACAAAATAATGAATATTTATAGGATAAGTTACGCATGCACTTTCGTCCTTATTACCAAGGATAATTACACATTTTTAAATTTGATTGATACCGTACTTAATTTCTCCTTAGAATTGTAGTTTTTACTTTGTTCCAAAATATATTTTCATTTTATAAACATCAATGGCATGAGGTATCTGCGATTTGAATTAGTTAAGTCAATAAAATGAAATTCATCCTTTGTACCGGTAATCGAGTCTTTTATTGTCGAATTCGTCAACGTAATTCGTTCAAGAGTTACAATCGACGTGACGTAACTTTATCATGACCTTTCTTACGCTGATTCTAGTGTGCGCATTCGTTGCAATGCAACTTTATTCATTAAGTCGCTTTTAAGAAATATACTTTATGCGATTGATGTAGACAATCGATTTCCATTTAATGTGTTTTATTGTGGTAATTACTTTTTCAAAAAAATATTCTCTTTTCGAAACTGAAATAAGGTTCAATTTTACTTATTACAATTGAAAACGAGTATTTGGATATTCATGTTTTAATTTCGGAAACCATATTTAGGTGTGCCTGTAAAAGCAGTTTACTCCATATGCACTTAGAGTATATTATAGTTTGCGTAAGTTTGGTGGAATTGTCATGCTGGTCGTATCGTTCGTAGGTCTCGGTGCATTCGACGATCTTCTTTGACCGTCCACGAAAAAGTGCATTGCCCTGCGCCTGAGCCCGCCGGTTCCACTTTTTTTTATTACCGTTTTTGTATGATGTCGTATCTACTCGCTTGGGTTAGGTTTCATGACCTAGCCTAATGTGATTTGTATTGACGCCTGGTCGACTTCATTCAATTTAATACGCAATATAAACCTAACTACTATTTTATATGACGGCAGTTATTATGTTCCTAGTATCTTGTTTGCGGTATCCTTATCTAAAATAGGACATAACTGAAAATTACAGTCGACTCAATCGTAAAATACTTGCCTAAAATCAAATATTTTTTTAAGCCCAAAATCAAAACAATTCACTAAAGCCCTTGATATTCTATAAAGTTTGCTCCATAAACTTAACATTTATTTTCGTGCATCAACTTCCCACATACATGCACTCCATATAAGTGTAGAAACATTAACCCAACGCATTTCGGCTATAATGCACGTCGTAATCTAAACTTGAAATTCAAGGACAAACTTAAAAACCGGCGAAAAAAATTCAAGTCGGTGCATCCATACACTATAACGCAAGTGCACTGCATGTTAAGGTGTACCACGGCCACGCGCGTTTGATATTTGAACGCAATTTGTTTTGAACCAAATGCGCAATTTGTTATGGTTGATCAATTATTTGTTTAATTTTTGAAATATTGTTTTATTTTTTGTTTGGCAAGTTTAGTTATGATTGAAATTAATACCAAATTAAATAGAAAACCGAAAAACATGGAAAAAATTCCTGTCATGGATAAGTGCTGAGACGGGTCTTAAACTCGCGACCTTTCGCTATCTGGGTGACTGCTCTTCCAACTGAGCTACACAGGACTGTTTGACCACGACGAATTTCAATCATAACTAAACTTGCCAAACAAAAAATAAAACAACTGTTCAATTGTTGAAGAAAGGGTTAAAGTGTCCTAATAACGTATACAGATAGTTAAAGTTTGTTCTCCTGATAAAGCCCAATTCCTTACTGAGTCTGCAGAAAAGTTGAAACAAGGTGCGGCGTTGTGCGTACAGTCATTGTCCCACGCATATAGTGTCCACGGAAGACCACTGTCTCGTGGCATCTAAGACGCCCTGCTTAATAATATGTATTGATTCTATTCTAAAGAAAAAGACTTCCTCAATGCTACGTATACGAGAAAGTAAAAAAGTATCAACAAGTCACAGGACGCGTTGCCGACTGATATATTTTATGCCGACTGGTATATTTTATCAATTCTTTTTGATAAATAATTACATATTCTGTTTACTTTTTTATACATATTTTACACTCGTCTTGTTTTTGATAGTTGTCATGTTTACTGAAATACAGTCGCTGAAGAGCTATTTAAAAAGTTTTCTTTAATACTTTTTTTTTAATACTTTACCACAGTGTTACATAATAGCGTCCAACTTATGTATAAACAATATTAAGTATACTCTTAATGTAAGTAAATAACATTAATGTAATCATTAACAAATAAGTGGCTGTTTTAGCTAATGTCATTATATTTACAGTAGTTATGTCAGTTTCCCAATTAAGTATTATCTGTTTGTATTGATAATTAGTATCTCTAATAATTTTGTTTAATAATAAGTCATTAAGTAATGAATATCATTACGGAGTATTTCTTTGCATTTCTCTAAACACTTTGTTTATTATTTTCTAATTACTTTGTACGATATAAAAGCTATTTCAATAATCGATCTCGATACTGTCGCAAGCTCTCTAGATATAAAACCCGTGTTAAGTACAGCATAGTTTAGTCATTATGGTGGCCTAGTTATTCTTTAATTCATTATCATAAAATTCGTAACATATATTTTAAAATTCCTAAAAGTTTCCATAACATATGTCTCTGTTACATCATTAACACAACCAGGTACATTATTTGAAGTATCAACATTATTAGAATGCTGTACCAAATCCGCAATGTCACCTCGCATGGGTTCAAGCGCCGAATGCGCAAGAGCAGAGAAAGGGCTCACATAAGGGAAGTTTATATTATGCCTACCGAAAATAAACGCAAAAATGTTGGGCAGACAAATGTTACCTCTATTATTATAAAGTACTTACATTAAAGAATACAGATAAAAATAAGCTAAACGTAGTGGAAAAAGACATTCATCAGTCATCAATTCATCATATTTTAAAAGGAACAAATACACATTATAATTATTAGACTCAAATTAAAGGTAATTTTCAATATGTTTAACACTTAACTGGTTGCAAAATAGTAATAAATAGAAGTACTTAATTAAATTGCTATTTAATTAATCATAGGGGTATTAGTATTATCTTAGGAAAACATATTTTGTTTTCTATGTACGTGCGCAATTACCAGCGAAATATTCAAGAGCAGTTATAATTCTACAGTTAGTAGTTCTAAATCAAAAATTTGATGATAACTATCATTGATAATGATCAATGATAGTTATCATCAAATTTTTAATGTTTTATAAATAAATAACTATTGAGTTATTTATTTATAAAACATTAAGTTTTAATAATAATGCTTTAAGAAAACCCCTGAGATTTGTCACAAAAAATCCAACATCGGGCCACATAATATTACAATTTACTTATCAATTTATTGTTTTCGTGTAATAATGGATAATAATTTTTTATTTCCATTATTGTGTACGGTAGAAAAGGCTTGGTTGACACGATTTAAATGCTTGCTCGAGCGCCAAAATATAGATTTTTACATTACATCCATCTTTGATTAAAATTTACCCCTCTGTACTGCATACTTAAATAATATTTAATTTTTTGACTTGTTCAGGTTAATCTATTAATAAAGCATTTTTTTTAAATACTTATATAATTTATGTTTATAGGAATAGTTATACAGACAGTCTTTTTTTTATTAGCAAGGATAAGTACATTTTTTTTTAAATCTTATTGATACTGTTCATAATTTACATGCTACAAATATATATACTTACTTTGTCTTCGAATTGTAGTTTTTAATTTGTCTCAAAAACCATTTTCTTTTTATCAACATCAATGTTATACAACCTTTGTATCAATGGCAAGAGGTAACTGCTAGTTGAATTAGTTGAGTCAGTAAAATGAAATTTAATCGTTTGTATCTTGTATCGGTAATCGAGTCTTTTATTGTCAAATTGGTGAACGTAATTCGTTTAAAGTATCGATCAACGTGAAGTAACTTTATCATGCATGACCTCTCTTAAGCTGATTCTAGTGTGCGTACCTATTCGCTGTAACTTTATTAATTTTATAAGTCGCTTTGAAAATTATATTTAATTTTTTGTACAATACTATAAACTACCCTTTCGTTTTCCTATCTCTGTTTCTAATCTGATCTTTATGAAAGTAATAGAAAGTAGTAGAAAGTTTTTATTAAAAAGAATCAGTAATTTGCACAAAATGAACAGTGCTTGCCAAGCCCTTCGTAGCACTATATTCCCACTGTGCAATTTTCTATACTTATTTTTTAATTCCAAGTATTTCATTTCGATTTTTCTTAATTTTTTCCCAAATAATAACTTTATAAATTGCAGCCGAAGTGCATATTTTTGATTGAAATAAAATCTCACTGAACCTAGGCCAAACTGCCCCTTAGACACTTAATAATTAAGGTTAAAAAAATCTTTCAAAATCGATAGTCATATTTGGGCCTGACAGCAAATATTTATTTAGTGCAAGAAATTGAACTTTGGGCGTATATTACTACCTTTTTCTCAAAAGTCTGGGTCTAAGGAAGGTGTCTGTACGTTTTCCTTTTTTAAAAATTCGACATATTTACTACCTACATTTAAAGTATTTTGAAAAAAAAAGGAAGTTTGAAAAAAGGAAAATGTACAGTCATAGTTTTTAGTATGTTAAAAACATTCCGGAATATCATAAAGATCGGTTATGAATTAGGGGTAGGTAAACGTTTTCTCTATTTGAATTATTTTGTATGAAGACGGTGTTTGCCGTACTATCCTCTTCAGGCTCAAACGAACGTAATAAAATGACACTAAATATTCCGTAACACACACGGATAGAAATTGATAAATATTACTGTCCTATTTATTTTTTTAAATGTATTTTTATCCTCAATCAATCGATTAGTTAGGAACACTTAGTCTGGTTAATTATGCGCCTAGGGTAACAGTAGTTATTTGTTCAACAAGTGAGCAAAGTTATTTTTTGCTGCGAGTGTCAATATTGAATCACGAACCAGTGAAGTAGTCTAGAATTGAATCATGAGCATAGCGAGTGATTCATAAATAGACTACTGAGCGCAGTGAGTGATATAAAGGCAAGAGACAAAAAAATTTGCTCTCGTGTGAAACATACAACTTTTCACCTCTCCAGCGAGAAAATTGTTTTAGGTGAAGAAAACAAGACAATACTTTTATACATGTTTAATATCTTCAAAATAATTATAAAAATAAAAAGTAAGATTACTACAATTACTTAGATTGAACGTTACAGTCTTGTTCGAAGCTCGTAGCAAAAAGCGTTTCACCTTCGAGATTTTACGAAGCAAAAGAGGTCTTTTGGTGCTGGAGAGGTGAAAAATCTTTTAAGCTTTAAATTGTTATAATGGGATTTTTACTACTACTAAAAGTAAGCATTGTCCATTCTTCAAAGGCGCTGTTACGACATACCTATGTAATTTACCTTATCAGCCACGCATTCAAATAAGTGTGAAGTGCTTAACCGGACAATCACTTTCTTCGTTTGGAACAAGTTTGGGATTTCTCAATTTATTTTACTATACTCATCAAAATATACTGGTTTTGGGTTCGGTAAAAATAAACGAAAACTGTCCGGATTAGGCGTATCAAACTGACATGGGATAAGTCGTACAGAACAAAGAAAATAAATAGAAATTTTGTTGTCAGATTTGTATGAATTTAAATGCACATACCAAAACCAGAACTTTTTGCAGGCATGTTTATTTTCAGTGTGTTTGTTTATTAGGAAATGACAAGGAACTTTATCGAATAATTTGATTTTTGCGTTTACAAACGCGTAAATACTAGAAAAATGCACTGAAAATAATCGTCCCGCCTGAGGCAAGTCGATTTTTTCAGAACTTTATCGAGTTACGAGCTTAGATTATACCTGTTTACGAGCATAGAAACCACAACCCCCACAACCAAATCGATAACATTTCTATCTTCGTGGATAACATTCCCTCAGAGGAAGGACTAAAGCATATTTTGACATCTGAAAGATGAAATGTTGTTGTCAAAATGTATGAAAACGGAAGCATCATAGGAAAATCGTAGGAGTTTATACAATGTGTTTGTGTATCAAGGTCGGAGCTTTTAATGCTATGAAGTACAATCAATGTCGTCAATAAATTACCCCTCTTAAGTACCTACACTCATCAAAAGTGTCTAAGGATTAAGTACGTTTTTTATTGCCAATTGAAAATTATCTTTTTTGAATCGTTATTGATTACTTATAATTTTTTTAAGTTCACTGTTTGAATAAAGAATTTTCTCTTAGATTTTCGCGAGCACTACACATTATAAATAAAACAACTTTTACGGATTTAATTACACGCGAGTTAAATCCGTAAAAGTTGTTTTATTTATAAAGAATTTTCTTTAAAGTTTTATTAAAAATAGATATATAGTTTCCTGTAAAAATGTGAAAAAAAATCCTATGATAGCATTACCTATAGATAAAAATGTAATTGATCCCTAGACACTTTTGATAAGTGTATTTTTAATATTCTCTTAGATTTGCGCGAGTTTTATTTATAAGTATATTTTTCTTTTAACAATTCAAGGAATCGGGATCTATCCTTGGTAGGAAGTATCTAATTTATAGCAAAGAGATTTTAATATCATTTTTTAGAACTAGTTCTGTACTATTTACAAAAATACTTAAATCAACTAGATTTTTTAAAATTGACTAAAAAGAAGTGTCACTTTTTTTCTTGTCAAATATTTTGAGTCATTAGCTAAAATGAAAATCCCTTTTAAATTAATTTATTGCCTGCATATTTAGCTAACAAATAAGACCTTTTAAGTGCTTATGGGGCCTATAAATCAGATGATATTAAAAATTACCATAAAAATATACACTACAATATACAATACAATAACACTAAATATATATACTTTGTTGACTTTTTTTTTGTTTTTGAGGTGTTCTTAAAATATCATAACTCTTCGACTATTAGGTAAAGTTGGAACTTAATTATTTTTTTTGATTAAGATGATTTTTTCCAAACAACTGTGAATGAATATTACCCAACTAACAAAAAAAAAAAACTGACCAAGTGCGAGTCAGACACGCGCACGAAAACTCGCGCCGTACCTTAACTCAATATTCTGTGAATATTTCAAGCGTCTACCTGTTGCTGTTATCAATATCGAGCAAAAACATACAAAAAAATCACGTTTATTGTATGGGAGTCCTCTTAAATATTAATTAATTTTATTCTGTTTATTAGTATTTGTTGTTATAGCAGCAACATAAATACATCATCTGTGAAAATTTCAACCGTCTAACTATCACGGTTCATGAGATACAGCCTGGAGACAGATGTTTAAACCCTTTGGGTACGGAACCCTAAAAACGAATCATTCGAAGCAATTTTTAGTTGGCGGAGTGATTGTGTAACAAAAATAAAACAAAAACATACATCCATTGATGCCGTCGTGGTCGAGTGGTCAGTAACACTCCTACACATCGGGCGGTCCGGGTTCGAGTCCTTGTAAGGGTAAATGTTAGTGTGATTAGCACAGACATTTGTTCACGAGTCATCGACTTATTGATTTAAGTTTATTTATGAAATAGCTAGATTATTATGTATGTCTGTCCGATATCTAGTATCCTTAGCACAAGATTTGTTGTTCTTAGAGATATTTAATTTGGGCTAGATAATTGGTGAGTGTGGAAATATATTATTAGTATTATTCGAACTAAAAAGCTTCTTGTTTTTTTTTTAAAGTCAAATAAAAAGCGTTTACATGGAAATTCCAGGCAGGAACCCTGAGATAACTTCGTATAGTTTACACGAAATTCATTTCGGATAGTCATAGGGACCTGATGATGCAATGGGATGAGAAAGTTTGGACGTGTCACACGGTATGCGTGACTTTGACCAAACTTTTAGTTACGACATAGGTGCTATACGTATCAGACAAACAAGCAGCATTCCGACAAGATGGCCCTTGTATTGTCGAGGTATAATGTGGTTTTATCAAATACACAGTTTATTCTTGCAAGGTTCACTGGAGTGAGAAAGGGCACGGAAAACGTAAAAATTTTGAAGTCTTTTCTCTGAATTTTTAATGATGTATTCAAGTATATGATAATTTAACCATTTTCTTACATTTCTCGAAAAGTTTTTTTGTTTAAATTAAGTACATATAAATTATGCCGAGAGAAATATCAAATCAATTTATCAACTCGCCAGTCAATAAACAAACAAAAAAGTTTTAAAAAATTGTAACCCGAATACGGAAATAATGTACCTACTCCATGGTGTTTTACATTTGTTGTGGTTGCTAAGCAACAAGAAAATATTTATATAATGACTTTCTTGTTGCTTAGTAACCAGATAAAGAGTTTGTGCACAAGCTTCAAAGGAATGAAATCGGTCAAAAATCGGGGTAACAAGGAAAAATCTATTACTCCTATTGTTAAAGTCAGTTAAATGGCTTTGCGGTAGTCGGGTAAAAAAAACAGTGACAAACAGAGTCATAAGCTTATGAATTTCAGAAATATGACAATTACACTGACTTGCAAAAAAAACGGGCACCCCTACTAATTTCATACAATCTACCTCACTTTGCCTAGGTCCCAGATAAAGAAGGAAGTGCAGTTTGAATCATCCGGGTGACTCATTAATTGTGTAAAATGTATTTACGTGTTCGATTTTCTGCTCTACTAAACTTGACTTCTTTAACAAAACAAGCATTTATTATTACCTAATTAATTAGGCAACTAATTAATTAATTTTGTGTGATTATTATCGAATTTAGCAAACGCTTTGCTATTCTCTTTTTATTAGTATTTTGTATTTTGATAACTTTCTATATTTTTCTTGCTTGTCACTGTCTCTCTTACACTCTTTACCTAAGTGACGCATTGTAATTGATTTTATTTTTATGAAATATAGTATTATGCTTTCACCTTTGACCGCCTGTTATTCAGTAGAAAACACACCAGTGATAATTTCAAGTACGTTTCTAATAATATTAGAAAATAATACTTTCGAGACAAACATTGATAAGATTTTGTGGTCCTTTGGCCATAAGATATCGCTACTTGAGAGATTTACAAACATGTCTTTGAAGTAATGAAATGAAAAAGCTCTTTATTTAAATGGACTTTGCTAAGTAATTTTAAGTCGTCAAAAGCCCTACCACAATTTCAGGACGAAATAAATATTTTTCTAAATAAAATATTATTATGCTGAGATGGAGAAAAAATGGCGAAAGAAACTCTACAGCTTACAATTTCGTAATAATTTCTAAACATCATTACAGGTCAATAGATAACATTACAGTTTTACATGCGTAAAATTTGGGCAGTTATTACTCACGCATTTGGATGATATATATAAAAAAATATCTTGTAAAAAGCTTTTTTTAAATAAAGTTATAATAATGAATAAAACGTTATACATTCCTCAGACCAATAAAACTTTTTTATTGGTCTGAGACACATTCGAAAATTAAAAAAAGTGCGTCGAGTATCATTCTGACATCATAAATGCAGCAGAACTGTATAGTTAATCAAGGGTAAATAAGCCAGCCGCTACATACAAAAAGACATTACGCATACTCGCACGATCTTTCACTTAAATTATTGTAAAAAAATTCGTACTTTCGTCCTCTCTCGACCAGTTGCAAGGTGCGTTGCCCCGGCTATAATACTTGCCCAAATTTAAAAATGATCTGCCGTCTCTATCCCACTTGTTGTTATTGGTTTACGTGTGACTGAATAAGGTAATTTGTTTAGTCATCGGCTGCTATATTCGCTTCTTATTGAAGCCCAATGGGTCAGGCCTTAAGGCAGGTTATGATTGAGGTCATAAAGGATAAGTTGTCGTAGTCTTAGACGTGACGTCTGTTATATAGTTTGCAAAAATGCAATTATAATGTATAGGATAATATTTATGCTACTTTTAAATACCTACATTCCAATCATTTGCTACAAGAATGCCGGTTGAAACGGTGGACTTAATTCTGAAAGATATCTCTTTCAGTTGAATCATGCGTGATCGCATGCATATATTACACTGGCAGTAGGTACAATCGTTTCTAATTTTACTATAAATTAAATTGTTAACTTTCTTATAAAGCATGGAGTAATGAAAAGTAACAAGCAAACGCATCCAAAACATTTAGGAAAATGTTTTATTTTTTTCTTGCTCTAATCGTTTCTATTCTTGGTAAGGACCTTCGTATATATTCCTAAAAGTTATCCTTTTTATAAGATAACATTTGATTTTGTTCCCAAAGTGGTTTTGTAAAATTTAATTTAATTTTATATTAAAGTATTATAATTTAACTTCTGAAATAAAATGTTTTAGTTCTCTTTTTGATAAATTTGAACCCTTTTCTTGTAGCGCAACGCCATCTAGCTGTATTTTCCGAAACAAATACCCCACGAGTCTGCTTTGCATGTAGAACATTCACACAGTACTGTCTTGGTGTAATCTAATCTTTTGGACGTTGCAGAGATGGCGCATATACGAAAAAAAATATACTTTTTTTTGTATAGGGCCAAAAAATAACAAAATAAAAGTAGATTAAATCCAATAGTTTATAAACAAAACAACATCATAAATTATACGAATTATAACATAACTGTCTAAGAATGCATTATTGGTGGAAATAAAATGTACTCAGTAAGTATACTAAATTTATATCGACATACTTTAAGCATATTGGTTTTCAGTGGTTTTCAACATCAGTTTTTTACTCGTAGTGAACGAGTAAAACTTTACTTCTTACAGAAAGACTGCATCACAAAAAGTGAGCGTTATTTTACTTTCTGTAAGATGGATTAGTCATCTTCGTAAGAGAATATAAGGCGCTCTGATTTCCATTTTGAAAACAATCCCTAGTTGTAACTGCAACTGTTTCTAGTCCCCTAAATTGTAATGGGCATATGGTATTGTGATAGGTAGTCAACAATCTATCAACCAGTTGCACCAAGTTAAAAATTTTACAATTTCGTAAAAATTAACATAATAGGTTGGGGAAAAAGTTTCTTCGCATTTTTTAAGAAAATTCTAAACATTTTTTAATATAGTTTATTTACATTTAACTAAAGTATGTAGGTACCATTTTGTTCGATAACTTTTTGCCATCGTGTAGGTAGGGACATGATCCCATTGCTATAGAAATTTTGGGACTTCTGGTCAAAATACCGCGACAAGTGGTTTTGACAGTCCTCTCGTGATGTTAACCTGACACTGCCTAAAGAATTCTGAAGAGACCGAAACAGGTGGAAATCTGAAGGTGCAAGGTCAGGACTATACGGCGGATGCATTAACACCTCCCAGCCAAACTCTCTTAATTTTTGCTGAGTGTGAGGTCTAGCGTTATCATGATGAAAAACCACACCCCTTCTGTTGATTAATTCCGGCCGCTTTCTCTCAACTTCTTGCTTTAATCTCATCAGTTGTTCGCAGTAGAGTTCAGAATCGATGGTCCTGCCTGGTGGTAACAGCTCATAATGAATAATGCCCTTCCAATCCCACCACACACACAGCATCACCTTGTTGCGAGTTAACCCGGGTTTCGCCACAGTCTGTGAAGCCTGACCGGCCTTTGACCACGACCTTTTTCGCACGTTCTTGTCGTACGTGATCCACTTTTCATCACCAGTTATCAGTTTCTTCAAAAATGGTTCGGTTTCATTACGTCATAATAAAGAATCACAAATGAGTACACGGTTCATTAGGTTTCTTTCAGTGAGCTCGTGAGGTACCCAAATGTCGAGCTTTTTTGTGTACCCAGTTTTTTTCAAATGCGCCAAAACTGTTTTGTGGTCAATTCCCAGTTCTTCAGCTACGTCGTAACTACTGACATGCCGATCTTGCTCCACTTTTTCAAAAATGGCATCCATTTTATCTGTAATAGGGCGACCAGAGCGACGTGCATCTTTGACATCAAAATTTCCGGATTGAAAACGCTTAAACCAAATTTGTGCTACCCTCACAGACACTGCACTAGGTCCATAAACATCGCAAGTTTTTTTCGCGGCTTGCGTTGCATTTTTACCTTTTTTGTAGTAAAATTTTAAAATGTATCGAATTTCTTCATTAGATTCACTCATCTTGGCGGTACGAAAAACAAATGAAAATCACACATTTTCCTAATTTGAATTTGGAATTATGTTCTTTAAAATTTAAACTTTCAATGATACCAAAACCAGCCAGATACAAATAGTATAGCCAAAGAGATTTTATTACAAGTTTATACATACTATAATGCGAAAAGACTTTTTCCCCAACCTAATATTAGGTTGGGGAAAAAGTCTTTTTCCCGAAGCGTTTTCAATCCGGAAATTTTGATGTCAAAGATGCACGTCGCTCTGGTCGCCCTATTACAGATAAAATGGATGCCATTTTTGAAAAAGTGGAGCAAGATCGGCATGTCAGTAGTTACGACGTAGCTGAAGAACTGGGAATTGACCACAAAACAGTTTTGGCGCATTTGAAAAAAACTGGGTACACAAAAAAGCTCAACATTTGGGTACCTCACGAGCTCACTGAAAGAAACCTAATGAACCGTTTACTCATTTGTGATTCTTTATTACGACGTAATGAAACCGAACCATTTTTGAAGAAGCTGATAACTGGTGATGAAAAGTGGATCACGTACGACAAGAACGTGCGAAAAAGGTCGTGGTCACAGACTGTGACGAAACCCGGGTTAACTCGCAACAAGGTGATGCTGTGTGTGTGGTGGGATTGGAAGGGCATTATTCATTATGAGCTGTTACCACCAGGCAGGACCATCGATTCTGAACTCTACTGCGAACAACTGATGAGATTAAAGCAAGAAGTTGAGAGAAAGCGGCCGGAATTAATCAACAGAAGGGGTGTGGTTTTTCATCATGATAACGCTAGACCTCACACTCAGCAAAAATTAAGAGAGTTTGGCTGGGAGGTGTTAATGCATCCGCCGTATAGTCCTGACCTTGCACCTTCAGATTTCCACCTGTTTCGGTCTCTTCAGAATTCTTTAGGCAGTGTCAGGTTAACATCACGAGAGGACTGCCAAAACCACTTGTCGCGGTATTTTGACCAGAAGTCCCAAAATTTCTATAGCAATGGGATCATGTCCCTACCTACAAGATGGCAAAAAGTTATCGAACAAAATGGTACCTACATACTTTAGTTAAATGTAAATAAACTATACTAAAAAATGTTTTGAATTTTCTTAAAAAATGCGAAGAAACTTTTTCCCCAACCTATTATAATTAAAAATTGAACAACCCATTCCTATGAATTAAGGTGAATTTTATGTTACTATTGGCAGTTGGAAGCGTATTACAAAGATAATGAATAATAAGCGCCAGTAAACAAATTTCGAGCAGTGATTATTTTTGTGTAGACAACCAATTTTTAATTTCCGTGGAAATTATTGACGAGATGGGATTATCAATTAATCACATCTCATCAATGATTTCATGAGATTACATGAATGTGTAAATGAATTGACTACGTAAACATTCCCTGCTATCATGTGTCATGTGTTTTCAAATTTTGAATTGATATGTACGTTTTATCGACGCTCTAACGGTGAAGGAAAACTTCATGAGGAATCCTGCACACACCTATGAAGAAATTCTTAGGTTGTGTGTGAAGTCGACCAACCGCACTTGGCCAGCGTGGTTAACTAAGGCCTAATCGCCCCTAATGCAGGCCTAATCGTCCCTAATGCGGGGTAGGCTCGAGCCCCTCGGTGGGGACATTATATGAGCTGTTGATGATGATGATGTGTTATGTGTGTCACTACAAGTAGTAGATACTATATCTTATGCACTTTCAAGCTCACAGTGACACGATGTAGAAATTCAGTGCAGTGGAGCGTCTTAACGCAGCTTTTCGTGAGGAGAAGAATACATTTTAGTAGTTTTTCCACAGTATTTTCAGTAAATATTATTTACTTCCAAGTGCTAATGCCATGAAACTTGTCTAATATAAAAAAAATATTCTTATTAAGGGAAAACAATAGACATTTAGAAAAAATCGGAGAATCCTCTGCAGTATGTCATGTTAAGAATGTTTTATTCTTAACATGACATTACTGCAGAGGCCGGGAAGTTGGGGCTTGCGGGATGACTACGAGTCCGGCAAGCCTATTCCCGCCGAGACATGTATAGTTCTTTTCTCAATAAATGCGAGGAAATAATGAAAGACGCAATACCAACCAACCAACCAACCAAATCAACCAAAACCAACCAAAGTCAATCAAAGCCAACCAAAACCAACCAAAACCAACCAAAACCAACCAAAACAAACCAGAACCAACCAACTGCAACCGAAACCAACCAAAACCAACAAAACCAACCGAAACCAACCAAAACTAACCAAACTCCACCCAAAACCAACAGAAACCACCATAAACCAACCATAACCAATAGAAACACCCGAAACCAACCAAAATATCCCCGAAACTGACAGAAACCACCTGAAACCACCCGAAACGACCCGAAACCAACAGAAACCACCCGAAACCAACCAAAACTAACAGAAACTAACCAAAACCAACCAAAATCCACCCGAAACCAACCAAAACCACTTTTTATTGTGATAGCAATTAGCTGTATGACAAGATACATTACTACAAATTAAATAGATGAATTAAAAAAGCTTTGAGCAGCGGCCAGGAATGAATTTTCATACTTACTTTCCTGGCCTAGGCCGGGAAAGTAATGCACGAGCCAAGAATTACAAACTTCGTGTCTTCTTTTTACTACAATAAAGCCTACATTTCCGAGCATGTTTGAGAAAATTATTGTCATTTTGACGATCTTTATAAGATAATTTAGTCAAACAAGTAATGCTATCACCAAAATTGCAGACTGCAATACTATGTAATTATGCAGTCCTCCGAGATTACTCGGGATTTTTGTTACTAAACCATAGAGGCGGAATAAAAAAAAACAGGGTTTTATGCTTGTTTTATGTTAGGTTGACCTTGATCCTTTAGGAGGTTGTAGTTTCCATGACTACTTTGACAATGAAACACCATACCCTAAACTTAACAATTTTCATAAGCAAGTCTATTTCACTACTTTTTTAAAGAATTGTGTATCTAATATTTTTTGTTTAGGAGTTTTGTGTAGTAGATACATTGTTTTATTACTTTCAACTCCAAAATTTTAATTAAATAAATAAACTAGGTCATAGTAGAAGATTTTTTGTTGAAAAAAGAAATAAATTTGTTTTGTTAAGTGTTATTTTCTATCGCAACTATCTTTCGGATATATCGGTATTTGAAAATATCTACGTTCCACGTATCCAACGAGGTACAACGGTGTATAATCGTGTTGATATACTAAGTACAATCATGCGGACATATACTAAGGACATATCAGCATAGGTATTCCTCGTTCGTAAAGGTCATCTTCAACGAATAAATAACAGATGCACTAAATCGAAGTCCAGCCAGGAAGCCCAGTCACGCATAGAAAGAAAAACAGCCCACATATAAAAGCCAAGTTGAGTAAGAAACAAAGAGCAGCCGAGTATCGCACCTTATCAGCTCAACAAATTTAAAGAAAAGTACAATAGACAAAATTTGCCAATTTTCATAAAAAACTTAAAATTTATACATCTTGAAAATGGTTAAGCTATAATGTTTTATAGTCAAATTATAGTCAGTAATGATGGAAACAACCTGCTAAAGGATCTAGGTCGGCCTAATCTGTAACCATGTATAAATCTGCAACTAAGAGTAAAGTAATATTGTTGTTCTAATAATACATCGTATTATACATTCATAATTTGCTATTGGTAGCCGCGGTTTCAATAAGATTATTCACTACCAATCTTCTTCAGTAAAATGAAATACCCAGATAAAAAGGAATATTGAACAGCATCCAATTAGCATTGCCTGAAGTTAGTCCACGAGAAAACATTTCTGAGAATGCCTCCGATCAATTCCGAGCCCACATAAGCGAGACATTCGTATCATTATTTACTCTCACAGACACGAGAATACCTAAAAAAATATACAAAAGCTTTTTCCTAAGAATAAGCGGGACAGAGTGCGGATCTTATTTTTCTCGCGGACGTTTCTCTCTAGCGGGAGGTGGTGCCTGGAATGGGGGTCCACCACCGCCCCCTGCAATAATACTGCGTCACTATTTTGCGCCATTACCTACACTCGCTTCCTATTCTATAAGTAGCGTGAATGGTAGAACGTAACCTGGAGGAGTTCGAGGGGCTTACATGAATATTGTCTCCAGAAAGACGTAGAAGGGAATAGCTCTGGTCAGTATTTTCGGTGACTATAGCGTTACGTTGAAATTCAAGGACAGTAAAATGATATTATAAAATATAATTACCAAGAATTATATTAAAGGCATGTGTTTTTGCTGGCCGTAGCTTTCCTTGACAACTCTTTTTGTTTTATGTAGGTCGTCAGATATTATATATAATAACAACGAACACGTTTACGTCCTATTTCTCTAGGATTTCGAGTACTAGCGCTACGTGAAGTAGGGCTGCCTTATATATTATAATATACGTTGTTCCAACTCTTAGGTGGCTTATTTTACTTTTACACATTATAGTTTCTAGGTTCTCAGTACAATCTTTGGTTCTTTGTATGTAGTAGACTGCTTGTTGAAAATATAAGTAATCACTTCTTATTGTTGTGTAAACAGCACTTGATACTATCATCGATGTACTTATAAGATATAACAGAAGAGTGCGAAAACTATAGGTTAACTTACGTTTGAAAAGTGCGTCATTTTAATTTGTTTTGTTTTTATTTAAATACATATACAAAAAAAGTTGTACGCATTGCAACTTTTTTAAATGACAATTTTGTTTACACAGTACCGACATGAAATAATTCGTTAAAGTTTTCGGTAGCGATCGGCAACTTTTCCATCTAATTAAATTTCATTCTGACGTGAGGATACACCGAGTATGGAAATAATTTTAGCTAAACAATAAGCTAAGTCTCACCGCCGCCGGTGGCGGACACAAATTATTGACAATCGATATCCAGCATCCATGCAGCTTTAATTCCACAGTGTTCGGTTACAGTTTTCCAATTTGCAATACGCCGAACCGGGAAACCTACTAGCAACTAAATATTTAGTTTTACACCAAGCTCCTTGAATAGAATTGTAAAATAACTTGCATGTAACGTATTCTATCGATTTGTTTTGCGCTCGTTTTTTTGGTTATACTAAAACAAAAGTAAAAAGTTGTATGTTGTATTTAAACGTACCTACTCGTAATATAGTCAATAATAATCAATAATTTGTAACCCATTATCTAGCCCAAATTAAGTATCATTAAGAACTTTGTGTTATGGATACTAGATAATGGGCAAATTGAATATACATAAATTATTATGTATATTCAATTTGCGAAGTTTATTTATAAAAATATCTATATTAATAGATATTTTTATAAATAAACTTAAATAAATACATTAACAACTATGACTCGTGAACAAATGTTCGTGTTCATGATACAAACATTTGCTCCTACAAAGACTCGAACCTGGACCACTTGCTGTGTAGGCAGCGTTACTGACTACTTCACCACGATGGCGTGAAGATTTAAACGAAGTTGAATAATTTAAAGTTATAACAAGAATTTACATTAAAAACTTATAGATATGACGAGTAAAATTTAATTGTAAATTCATATTTACTTTACAACAATAATAGGTCAGTTTATTTTATTAAGTTGTAAGTACTTCTTGTCTTTTTAATTTATGAACTTTCATACTTAGATTTCATACTTAAAATTGCTTAACATATTTTTCGAATAACACCAAAAGCTTTCATAAAAAATATAATATGCATCATTTTCTTCGTTGATATGTGAAAATCATATACCTACTAAGATAAATCCTAGAAGTTATAAAAAAAAAGTTATTTCAATAATTTCTATATAATATTTCAAACCCCTTCAATGTGATATCAAACACATTGATTCAATTCTGGGTCAGTAGCATGTGAACGGATTATTCCTTTTCTAAACCAAACTTCAACCACCTAAATCACTTTAACTATTTTAATAAAATATGCAGTAATTTTGCATAGAGCAAATATTGCAAACAGGAAATGCAACTATCTGGGGACACGAGACATACCTTCACTGATATAGGCTTGGAGACAGACTATTTACCACTGTAACAATTTTTAAACAATTCTTATTACGATGATCAGTTCCATTGTGTGGCAGGTGGAGAGTTCGCGCGGATAAGTCGGTGGTTAAGAAGCAACGGATGCGACACGTTGCTCTGCGTCGGGTATTCGGTAATGAGTAGGGCATGTATTGTGCAGAGGCGGGTGTGAGGCGTCGGTCCTTTGATTCTGGCGAGATTAAACGTGCGGCAGACGGTGGCGCTTCTATCGATTGTTGTTGTAATTACAACGCTATCCTCGCCCAGTCGCAAATGAAATTGTTCCGGAGTGAACCAGCTGTAGATGCCAACATGTTATTACAGTTGTCTCCGCCAGTATCGGGACATTGTGAGCTGTATAGCTTCTGCCACTGGGAGTTGGGGGGCGACGGGATATATCAATATGGTTGTGGCCGCGTTATTGCATACAATGCATCCAGTGTTGATGAAATTCCCACGCCACTAGTAGCTTTCTAAAATTTAAAAAGCGTCGCTCGGTTCAATATGTATTGCTAGTCGGGAATTTTTGAGTTTTTATAAATACGCGAGCAGCTATGACTTTGTTCGTTGTGGTTAAAGTTGTTTTCTATTCTATTCTTAATTAATGGCTTCGCGTCGCATTAAGCGTACGCATTTTGCCAATGTCAAGTGAAAATGTAACTAAAGTAACATAAATTGTACGGTTGATTGAGGTTAAAAATGGAGTCTCTCAACACTTGTTTTTACAACAAGAACTCGAGAGAAACTCCTAAAGTTGTTTTGCGGGGCACGTTTTAATTTGACACTCTTGGTGTAAACGTTAGTAAAGCTGCCTACACATCAAGAGGCCCACGTTCAAAACCTGCTAGGGACAAATGTCTTAATTTTTTTTTATTGAACATTTTTACAAGTTCTTACATATTTTGATTTGGGTTAAATAATTACTGTGGGAATTTAAATATGTAATATCTATTATTATACTTAGCTAATGAGTCTGCGCCGGCCGTTAGTCAAAAAATATGCCCCTATAGAAACTTTCATAGAGAGGACAGAGCAGTTTATTAGTTGTCCGAACTTAAAAAATACGTCATAGGAAAATAAATACCTTCTTCCTTGCTGAAGAGCGTAGCCAAGTAAAACTTTCTTTTTCTTTTTCTATCGTGCGTAAGGTTTCCACAGCTCTACGTTGCAGTATTAGAGACATTTTGTAAGTACATTTCAAACTTAAAATATCTTTACTAATTTAGATTCTGTTTAGTTAATATTTACTGTTTACTATGAGGCAGATTGGAAGGGGCTCGTTTGCCACACTCTTGCTAAAAAGGATTGGTCTGAGGTTGACCTATCCTAGCTGTAGTAAAATGAAATCTGCTTAGTAAAATGAATTTAGACTCTCTGATTTTTTTTATAGTTTTTCATCAATACAATTATTAAATTTTTAAAAATGTAAAATTCAGTTTTAATAATTGTAGTTGTTACAATTTAATAATTGTATTAAAGTAATACAATTATTAAATTTCTAAAAATGTAAAACTGAATTTTACATTTTTAAAAATTTAATAATTGTCTTGATGAAAAACTATAAAAAAAATCAGAGAGTCTGAATTATTTCTTTTTATTATTATAAAACAGGTAGGCCCTCACAAGGTCCGACGATCTGGTAAAGATCGTGGGAAGCCGCTGGATACAAATAACTTAAAATATACGTGCTCATTACACAAACACCTATCTTCCGGATTTTAATATTGAATATCTTTTTGGAAGCCTCATATCATTCAACCTTTATTATCCAACTGTTCTGGGTGATAAGGTGCACTTCAACTGGCAAGATTTGAATTAAAGAGACGTGTGCTTGGTAACTGATTTATTCTGCGACTATTTTACAAAATACTTGTTTGTCTATTATAAACATTTAGAATGATCGGGCGGCTAACTACATATTATAAGTATATAAGTATTGTATTTGATTTTATTGCTATTTAATTTATTTGTATATTATATGTATGTATAAAAATATTATTTAACAAAAGTATTTCAAACATACCGCCCACCAAAGAACTCCTAAGTTCTTTAAAATAATTCAATTTACTTACAATACAACAGTACATAAAAACACATGCTTATATAAAGATATTGTTATAACACTTGATCTAATTAACACTTAATCGTTCAAATCAATTGGTAAAGCACATAATTTAGTAACAGTCCGTTTTATAACTGAATTTCCACTTTTCACACTGTATACCCTCGTATGACCGTCAGCTCCAGTATGTTTCTCTGTAATACGTCCTAATTGCCATTTACCAGGCGGTAAATTCTCAGTTTTAATTAGGACAATATCGCCAACCTTGAAGTCGCGTTCAGTTTTTAGCCACTTAGGACGTTGCTGCAACCTTGACAGATATTCATCATGCCATCTTCGCCAAAAATCACCAACTAGTTTTTGACTGTGCTGCCAGCGTGACAAGGCATGTACCTTTATATTTTTTAAATCTGGATGAGGTACAACAATTGGAGCTTCACCTATTAAGAAGTGTCCAGGTGTAAGTATTTCCAAGTTATCAATGTCATTATCTACGGGGCACAGTGGACGAGAATTCAAACAGGCTTCCACTTGGCATAGCACTGTCGTCATTTCTTCGTAGGTCAGGTGTGATGTTAATATTCTTTTTAGGTGATACTTCATAGACTTTACACCTGCCTCCCAAAGTCCTCCAAAATTAGGGCTATAAGCGGGAACAAAATGCCATTGGGTACCATCCGTTGCTAGTGTTGATGCTATTTCACCAGAGAACTCCAATTTTGCTTCATTCCAGGCCTCACGTAGATCTTTAGCAGCACCAACAAAATTACGGCCCTGGTCACTCCACAAATGACTGCATTTCCCTCTGCGTGCAACGAAACGTCTGTAAGCTCCAATGAAGGCTTCCGTTGTGAGATCACCTACCAATTCCAGGTGAATAGCCTTGGTACTTAAACAAATAAATATGGCTATGTAGGTCTTCACAGTCTTGTTTCCCCTACCTTTTGACATTAGGACTTGAAAGGGTCCGGCAAAATCTACACCGCTGTGTAAGAATGGTCTGGAAGGTGTCACTCTTTCTTTTGGTAGGTCCCCCATCAATTGCATCTTGGTCTTAGCATTTAGTTTAGCACATATTAGGCATTTATGTATGTACTTCTTGACAGATAATTTTGCCCGTAGTATCCAAAATTTTGATCTAATGTAACAAATCATAAGTTGTACTCCGCCGTGAAGCGTTTTTTCATGGGCGTCTGCAATTATCAATTTTGACAGTGGATTGTTGCTCCCTAAGATAATTGGATTTTTCTTCTCCATTGGTAATTGTGTATGTCTAAGACGACCGCCCACCCTGAGTATATTTTTCTCATCAAGGTAAGGATGAAGAGACTTTATTTTACTTCTATTCTTTACTTGTTTCATATTTTTCAATTGTTCTATATCCTCCGTAAACTCTTGCTCTTGTGCTTTCTTTATACATATGTTTAGTGATTCTTCTAGCTCTTCTGTTGATATTTCTTTATACTCTTTATTCTTTCTTTTATAATTTAAAAATCGTCTACAGTAAGCAATAGTTTTTTGCAATTCAGTTAAATTTCTAAAATTATGAAATTGTGATAATAATGTTTTTTGCAGATCTATAGGTTCGTCGATGTTAAGGTAAGTACTTAATTTAATTGTTTTCCTTTCTATATCTGTATGTATTATTTCCTTTTTGCTAATTTTTATTTCCTTTTCAGAAAGCCAGAATGGACCTCGCCACCACAAGCCACAATTCTTCAATTCACTCAGCATCATTCCTCGTGAGCCTAGGTCGGCTGGGTTTTCGTGTGACTGTACGTGATTCCACTGCTTATTATTCAGGTTCTCGAGGATTTCTACCACTCTATTTGCCACGAAGGGCTTCCAGCGACTTGGTTCACCACTTAGCCAGGCAAGTACAATAGACGAATCCGTCCAAGCGTAGATCTGCGTCGATGACAATCTCAACGCTTGACCAACTTGTGTTATGAGCTTGGACAACAGGTAAGCCCCACATAACTCGAGGCGTGGTAAAGAGATGGTCTTTAATGGTGCTACTCTGGTCTTGGCAGCCAATAGCTTCGTTTCTATATTGCCGTTGCTCTTTTCAACTCTAATATATACAACTGCGGCGTATGCGCGCATGGATGCGTCACTAAATCCATGAATTTGTATTTTATCCTTTTCACTGCTAAGTGTCCCAAGCCATCTTTCTATTTCAATTTCCGTTACATTGTCAAAATCCATTCGTATCCGTCTCCATTCTTCTTCTAATGTCCCGTTAATTTTGTCATCCCATCCAATCCTTTCTAGCCAAAGCCTTTGTATTAGTATTTTTGCCATCACTATGCTCGGCGATATCCATCCAAGAGGATCGAAAAGTTTCTGTAGATCAGATAAGATTTCTCGTTTGGTGACGGATCTACTTATTGGTGGTAGTTTTAGTTTGTATTGAAATGTGTCATCTTTCAAATTCCACGTCACTCCTAAGGCTTTAATAACCCCCTCTAGATTTAAATCTAATTTAGCCTTTGCTGATCTTTCTGATTCATCGATTGATTTCATAAAGTCAACACTATTCGACGACCATTTAGTAAGTTGAAACCCACCCCTTTGCAGAATATCTTTGACTTCTTTTGCTAACAATATAGCTTCAGCAGTAGTATCTGAACCTGATAGCACATCATCCATGAAAAAATCTTCTTTTATAATTCTTGCAGCGAGACTGTGAGCAAAACCTTCATCCTCATCCTTAGCTAGTTGGAATAAAGTTTTTACGGCTAAGTAAGGAGCAGAGGCAGTCCCGAAAGTTACTCTGAGCAATCGGTATTCTTGTAACTCTTCAGATTCGTCGTGTCTCCAAACGATTCTTTGATAGTCGGCGTCGCTTTTGGTAACCATAATTTGAAGATACATTTTAGTGATATCTGCCACAAAACAGACCTTTCTAAGACGCCACCTTAGAAGAATATTCCGCAAATCTTCTTGTAATTGAGGACCGACAAGAAGTTCATCGTTCAAGGAAACGTTGTTACAACCCTTACACGACGCATCGAAGACAATACGTGTTCGAGAAGTCTCTTTATCGTTGCGGACGACGGCGTGGTGAGGTAAGTAGACTGTATTCTTATTTTCCTTTTCTCCTTCAGGTACCCTTTCCATATAGTTTAGCTTAATGTAATCGTTAATAACATTGCTATATTCTTCTTTCAGGTCCTTTGAATTCTTAAATCTTCTTTCTAATTGTTTAAATCTTCTTATGGCTATCTCTTTGGTATTTCCTTTAGGTGATTGTAGATTTTCTGATTTAAATGGTAACTTGACAATATATCTTCCATCTTTAGTTCTAGTAGTTGTTGCCTCGTATATTTTCTCACATAGTAATTCTTCCTTTGTTAAATGTCTTCTCTTGTGATGTTCTACTTCCCATAATGATTTTAGTACTTCATCCATGTCGATTTGATGGTGTAAAACAACGTAAGTATGGTCTTCCTGGTTTGCACGTATTTCTCCAAAGATAATCCAGCCCAAATGAGTATTTTGGGCACATGGTGTACCAGGTGGACCCCTTACTATTTGTTCTTGAATAATTTGAGCGTATTCATTTACTCCTAACAACAAATCGATTGGTCCAGGCATATTGAAGTTTGGATCCGCTAAAGACAAATCTTGTATATGAGGCCACGATGTTGTTGGTATGACTTTTGAAGGGATCTTCGTTGTTAATTGTTTAGACATGACGTACGCTTTAAATTCTAAATTGAAAGAGTGATTTGACCTAGATGTGATTTTTAATCGTACTTCATATTTTAAGTCTGCTTTTGTAGATCCTACTCCTAAAACACATCCTCTAATCGGACGTCGTTTGAGCTTCAATAATTGAGTCGCTTTCTCACTGATGAATGTTGCTTGTGAACCAGGGTCTATCAATGCACGTAGTGGAATGGTGTAGCCTTCATCATTAGTTGCTTCCACGATTGCAGTTGCTAAAAGGGCTATCTTCTGTCTGGTACTGTGATGTGACGCTATCATTGTATGCACTTGCAATTGTTCCTCTTCTTCTACTACATGTGTTGAAACTTGCGGTGGTGGTGATGATGACGATTGTAACGCAGGTTCGGGTGCCTTATTTACATGCAGCAGTGAATGATGACGTCGGTGACATATTCTACAGGACATGCTTAACTTACACTTGAATGCTGAATGTCCCGGTGCCAGACAGTTGTAACATAGTTGATTATTTTTTACATAATTGCTCCGTTCACTTGGTTCTAACTTAGTAAAATCCTTACAATGGCATAACGTGTGGTTATCCTTGCACATAATACACACTCTCTTTGTATTTGTAGTGGCAACGTGGTATGAACGCTCTCTTATAGGCCTAACTTCTTTAGTACTCGAACTCGCTGTAACTAACTCCAATGTCCGAAACTTGGATTCTAAAAACAATTTGAATTTCTTGAATGTTGGTAACGTATCATGCTCTTCATTATACGCGTGTTCTTCCCAACTTCTGTGCGTCTCTGGGTCCAACTTCTGTACCAGAAGATAAATTATTACAGGATCCCAAGACGCGGTGGAGATATCTAAATTATTCAAACTGTTTATGCACTCGGTGGTGGTGTCTAAAAGATTCTTCAAATGAACAGCTGATTGAGTAGTCATTTTTCTTTGATTGAATAACCTCTTCAAAATACTGTTTAAAATTAAGCGTTTGTTACCATATCTGGACTTCAATACTTCCCATGCTTGTAAATAGTTATCAGAGGTGACCCTGATATTCTTTAACAGTAATTCTGCATCCGATGTAACACTCGTCTTCAAATAGTGAAGTTTTTGTACGTTAGACAGCGACGGGTTCTCATGGACGAGAGTTGTAAACAAATCTTTGAATTTCGGCCACTCCTCATAATCACCCTTGAAAATGGGTATTTGTATTCTAGGTAAATGCACTAAGTTACCTTGAGTATATGATAAATCGCCACTCGTATTCTGTAACTTCGAACTAGTACTCGATGACTCCGTGAGCGAAATCAGCATATCCTTCAGGTCACCATATAGTATATTATATAAATCCTCATGTACATAATACTCCTCGTTTAAAAAATACGGCAAAGTACCTCGTAATTCCTTCGGTGAAACTTTTAATAAGTCTTGATGGGCAGTTTTAAATGTTTTCCAATAATCTTCTAATATTTTTATGCGTGCTTCTATATAAGCTTTTGTTAGACGAGCCTTCGGACATTTTTTCAAATTTGTTTGTGTCTTTTGCAGCAAAATAGAAGTATCTTCTAACACGGAAAGTAATTTTTGTTGTTCCATAGTAGTTGCCATGATGATATTTTAAATACGATGATATTTATTAAAAATGATTTCAATAGCTTGTTTACGTGTTCGTCGACTCGGGCTTCTATTGTTCTCGGGCGGACCCGGCACAGGTAAGCGACGACAGGTTCAACGTAAAAATCCGGCTTCGATTTCGACCATATGTTCTGGGTGATAAGGTGCACTTCAACTGGCAAGATTTGAATTAAAGAGACGTGTGCTTGGTAACTGATTTATTCTGCGACTATTTTACAAAATACTTGTTTGTCTATTATAAACATTTAGAATGATCGGGCGGCTAACTACATATTATAAGTATATAAGTATTGTATTTGATTTTATTGCTATTTAATTTATTTGTATATTATATGTAGGTATAAAAATATTATTTAACAAAAGTATTTCAAACACCAACCCTTTTACTAGGTGGTAGACCCGTATGTAGGGTCGTCGGTGTAGGTATCACCGCCTTTCTTATTTCTGGCGTGAAAGAAAGGTAGCCAGTATAATTACTGGGCATGGAAGGGATATCATCTTAGTCTCCAGGATGGCAACGCACGTGTCTATAGGCGACGGTAACCACTTAACACCAGGTGGGTCGCAAGTTTGTCTGTCATCTCGTAGTATAAAAAAAACCTGCCCACTCTTTGAATACAACATACAGACGCTCCTGCAATTTAATAACCACTAAGTAATAGAAAATAGTTACTCAATCAGTCCAAAACTCATTTTACAAACCGTAAATATTACAGAAGCATATGTATACACGTGAATGTCCCAAGCGGCAAAGCCTTCCTTAACGACGACTGCGCACTCCGCCCAACAAGACCACAAATCCAGATACGAATTGAAATACGAATGGGAATGGAGAGAGCAATCCAATAAAACATTCGTAGCCCCGAAAACGTATCTACGTGTACGTCCCGTACCCTCCTCCCACGCATGCGTACCGACTCGTACAGAACAAACGGACAGTTCCAATTTCAATTGTAGAAAAAAAATAACCAATTCCAAATGGAGAAGGCTTCGCGGCGACCAATGGGAGGGCTCACAGTCGTAATGCCAACTGTGTGGGCGGGGCCAGTGATATCTAGCATTGGAATGCTCGTTGTATTTGTTTTGCCAGATTCGAAGGCTTTATTGCTCGGTGTTTGAGCCTCTTTCCCTTTGAGGGTGGCAGTGGCGGAAAGCCCGGTACGCTTTTGGGATGAGGGGCTGCACATTATGTACGAGTCCTGAACAGCCTACGGATTGCTGACCTACTTTGTGTACAATTGTGGGTATGTAAAAAGTTGTCTTTTACCCTCTGAAATTTTTCTTCGTGGCTGAAACATGGAGAAAACTGGAAAGTTTTATCTTCCAAGATGACACTCTAGTATTAACCTCTAATAAAATTAAGGAGTGTCGCTCTTCCGACTTTATGAAACTGTGAGTATTGATTTTTCGATAGGGAAAAAACGAAGGCAACGATCTATGCAGATCTGGAGTGCTCTCGGCACATCAGATGGCACCGGCGGGCAGCCTCCGCAGACAATCGAACGGTGGGGGCCCCCACTGGAGGTCGGGAACTGTCAAAGATTATGTGCATACTTTTGCCAGATTGTGATCAAATGAATGCCTGGATTGTAAACATACATACATCTGTCATTTACTTATATAGGAATTATTAAATACATGGAGAGCAATGAAACACACTAGCTCAAGCTTTATGAACAAATAAAATCAACAAATATTTTTCATCAACAACATGAAACATCATAGAGTTATAAAAAAGAGTTTCTACAAAATTATTGTAAACAGCTAATACTGAATTTAATAAAAAATACTGTGACTAATTCTGTCTCCCATATAAAAAAAATAACACTGTTGATATAATACTAACACTGTTGATATAATTGTGGTTGAAGTTCACGTTATGTAAGTTGAATAATTAACTAGTTAATTAAACATAATTATATTTACTGTCTTGAGAATCATAGCATAATATATTACATATGAATGCAATTACATATTTTACTTTTAATTGTATAAGTATGGACGCGAATAAATAAATAAAAAAATGCAAAGAAAAATCGTATTATATTCCTTCATCTTACATGCAAATTACTTCGATAGTATAGATAATAATTAATCGGTTATTCTATAGCCTATACCCTTCCTCGATAAATGGACTATTGAACACAAAATAATATGTCAATTTGAATCAGTAGTTCCTGAAATTAGCGCGTTCAAGCAAACAAACAAACTCTTTAGCTTTATAATACTAGTATATAAGTTTGAAATTTATATCAAAATTTAATATTAAACGAAAGAGAAGAAAACAAAAATCCTAATTCATGATAAAGCCAGAGACGGGCCGGGATCATGACAGGATTTTTTTTTGTGAAAGACAAGAAAAAAGTCTTGTCATGATCCTGTTTCAATCTTATTAAAATCATGCCAAATAAAATTAAAAACAAACTTTAATGTAGTGTTAACTATATTTATTTTTAAATGTATACATTTAAAATTTTAAAAAAATTCACAAATAAACAAAAGTGTAAATATTCAGCGTTATTCCGTTGGTTTAAGTGAGCTCTGTTTTGTTGACAAATATAAATATTTAATACCGCCTATTGAATCATAACCAATCGAACAAAGGCAGTGAAATCAGCAACAAAATCTGACTGAAGGCTTTCGTTACTTTTTCAACCTTATTAAAATCATTATTATTAAATAACATAAGTTTAGTTTTGTACTGTTGATGGGTGTTTGTTGTCCCCATTGACTAGAGCTAGATCCTCCAAAAATCACATCTTCAAAACGCTTTATCTTTGGCAATATCGACCCGGCGGCGGCGACTTCCCATTCTCGAAGTAAAACACGGCGGGAAGGAAACCGCGGGATAAACCGCCCCCTAAGCCCCCACCACCCCCCACCCGATCTTTACGTTTCAGGAATAAATATTTCAGAGCGTGTGCTTCGGAAGTTAAAGTTATGTATCGCTCGAGCCACGGTAACAATCTGAGAATGAGAAAAGCTCGCTCCCACTTTTATGCGAGCTTTGTGAGGACGTCTCTGCGCTATGTACCGCGTTAATAATTCCAGTTTTCTTCAATTATAACTTTAGCTGTTGTAGTTTAGGCGCAACGACAGTGTTTATAGCGTTTTAATTAATTCCGAGCATTGAAATTGTAATTTTTCAACAAAAAGAAAATAGATTTAAGAAATATTTTGGTGTTTAAATTTTCGGTGGAATAAAGTTTGTATGTAACGTAAATAAAATATTTATAAAGTTTTACGTCACAATAACATTTCCTTATTAATCTTCTGGATATATTCGAATCTATTTCTGTTATATAAATTGGGTTCATATTCAATTTCTTTTTCAAATATAACGAGTTACGTAGTCTACGGTTATGTTAAAAAAGCGCGCTGTCAACCCTATTCTCCTCTCCTATTGTGCTCCGTGGAGCTCTTTTGACCTTAGTCACCATCAGAAACACAACACCACAAACATGTAGTGTTATTTGACTATTCTATGATGGTAGAGGTAGTAACCCCAGTTCGAGCTGCTTCGAATTCAAGCGGCTAGTTCGCGGTGGTCCCTTTTTTTATGACGATGGGAAATTCATTTACGGACTATACCGCACCGTGTGTGGCACTCCCCGACGCGCAACAGCACCGATCCTACTCACTAAAAACCACCGGTACCCTCCTAAGCCCTTCTGGGGGTGTTTTCAGCGTACGTACACCATTCACCAAAACGACCCTGGAGTTCGCTGTGCCCTACTTCAGCGTTATAGTGGTGCACCATTACAAATATGTTTGGCGGTAGGCTTTTTTTAGGTCTGCATGAATCGTTTTCTGTGTTCCGTGATAATTACAACCATCTTATCAATTTGGTGGCATAGAAGAAGTGTGTTTCCTGTGACGTCCACGTGAAACCGCAGGCGGCCACTACAAAAGTACAAATAAAACTTAAAATACCTTTCGATGAAAATGTCTTAAAATATTACGCGTTTTGATGTCGTAAGCTTTAATTGACAAGTTACACATTATATTAAAATTATTTTCCAAGAAATTGTTGGAATAACTTTGTAGTTATTAGATCGCAACAACCTTGTCCAATCACGTACACAATTTATACATACACAATTACATATATTTAAACTGTTTTCAGAAATGTTTCCATTTAATATCTAAGAACTTTATTGGCAGTAATAGATTCGTTGGAATGGACCTGACTAATTTATGGCACTTTGTGTTGAACAAGCAAATAAACGTTTCTTCATTCATTTTCCTCTACCAAGTTGTCATTGAGAATAACTACTAAAATATAGATGCTGAAGTTCTACACACATACATACGATCACGCTCATAATCCTAAAATGGGTTGAGCACAGCTTTCGTAACATTTGTTTACATATCAAGTCACATCTGGCAGTATGGGCCATGTAGCGTCCTAAGCAGTGACAGGTTGCCAGCCTGTCGTCTAAAGCCTGGCGTCGACTACGGCAGAATCGATCCGAACCGCATTTATTCCTCCAATCCCGTTGCGTTAATGTGCTCGGTCGATTTGAATCGGCGCATCGCTAATGGATGCGGTTTGATAGTAAATAATATAGGAAGCTACTTCTGGCGATTAGATTCGACTCGACTCGGCGCGCGTAGTGGTCACTTAGCTCAAAAGTTCTTTATATCACAAGGATATAAATCCAGGGTTTCTTGCGAGTTCTTGTTGTAATAACACGTGCTGAGAGACTCGTTCTCGTCGTGTCGTCGTTTCTCCGATCCGCAAAAGAACCAAGGTCACCGATATAGCCCAAAGAATTGCGAACCTTAAGTGGCAGTGGGCAAGGCACATTGCGAGGAGGACTAACGGCCGCTGGGGCGGAAAGATCCTTGAGTGGCGACCACGTACCGGGAAGCGCACCGTTGGTAGGCCCCCCACAAGGTGGACTGACAATCTGGTAAAGGTCGCGGGAAGCCGCAGAATGCGGGCAGCGCAGGACCGACCGGTTTGGAGATCCTTGGGGGAGACCTATGTGCAACAGTGGGCGTCTCTCGGCTGAAATGATGATGATGATGATGAGAGACTTGTTATAACTTATAAACATATCTTTTAAGTTATAAAGCACGGACAGTGGCAATGGGTTGGCACTTACATTGGGATCTAAACAATAAATTTGATTCCATATTAAATTTTCTGCTTATTATTTTTCTGAATAGAGAACTAAACGCATAAAGTCTCAATCAAGAATGAGCAAAGTCCAGGATTTTGGAGATCTGGGCGAACAAACTATAGTTTGCACGACGTCTATTTTGCTAAGATAAAATCGACTTCTATTTTCATAATATAATAATATATTTATCTGTAGTTCTATACTCTATCTATAACTATACTAATATTACTAATTACGAATATTACTATTTACTAAGAATATTATAAAGAGATACGATTTGTATGTTTGTAACAAATGAACTCAAAAACTACTATACCGATTTCGATGAACTTTGATACAAATATAAATTTTATGTTGAAAAACTATATAGGCTACTTTTCATACCCTATATCATCCCAAACCAGGATTCATCCCCAAACAGGACAAAATTTCAAAAACGCTGGAAATCAAGTGCCTAAATCATAAGTTTCATGGTTTTACGTTCACAAATGACCAACTTCCGTACAAAATTCATCCCTTATTTCAACCACTTCAAGCCTATTTTTAAAAATAAAAGGTAGACAATGTCCTTTCCCAACGTCTAATCAATATTTTTACCGAATTTTATCATAATCGGTGCAGTAGTTTTTGAGTTTATTAGTATGTAAATATACAAATCTTTCCAATTATAAAAATTGAAGTTTTAAAAAAGTTAAATTCTCCACCCGTGCAAAGCTGGAGCGTGCCGCTAGTTAAAAATAAAAAAAAAAACAATAAAAAAGGGCTTGCTAGTCCATAAAAATAAATTAAATTAGAAATTTAAAAAGAAAAACGCAAACTTTTTTCAAACTAAGCATACAACATAAGAAAACTAATGATTTTAACCTTAAAGTCACTCATATTGTTGCAGCATTTTAAAACTGTATGGCTTCTGATCAAGTCGTATGCGTTTTACGCACAGAGTAAGATTTCATTATCAACCATCGGCAATTTTATAGCTGCCATAAGGTCATTTTGATAACACAAACCAGATTTCTGCAAAGTCTATTTTTGAAAAAAAAAATGTTAAGATTTGGCGGTCATATTTTTGCTTAATATTATTTTACTGTATATTGCAATTTGCAGTTTGATATTATTGAAAAAGATGAGAGAACTTTCGAAATATTAAACTTCATATTAAAGAATATTTTAATAAATTACGAGATAATTGAATTTTAAGTAATTATCCAAATCCAAAATATGGATCATCGTTTTTCTATTATTCTAAGTTTTTTAATTTAAAAATTATTATAAATAAAATCCTTTTATAAATACATACCATTCTTATATTGAAACATTATACGAGTGACGTTGAGAAGTCAACCATAAAAGCGTTATGCTAATCATCCTAATGAACGCGCACGTGACATGACCTATCTCAAACCTAAATTTGTTAAAAGTACTTACCGTTTACTTATAGGTTGCGATGTTTCTATAATTGAACTTTAATAACTGAATTTAATTATTTCTAATATTGAGCAGTTATTAGTATATAAAGAGCACTTTAAAAAAAATGTCTTAGCTATAGGTACACAAGTAGCACAATGATCGTCATGTAACTAACTGCAGAATTGTGTGCGGCTTCTACTACGCACTAAGGTGAGGACTGGAGTCAGAGGTACATTACTATAACCTAACACTTCTGTTTACTACTCGCTGTGGATCATAGGTACCGACCATTTGAATTTTTTAATAACAATAGGACATTATGCGGATAAAGTCAATTTGATGCAGTCAATTAATTACAATGGTAATTAAGACTGCTGCTGTGACACCTTTTCAGATACAATGCGATAGACTTAATTTTTATTTCAAGAGTGTGGGCATTCTTTCCTATATAATCGTAAAATTGTATTCTGTGCAAGGAAAAGAAATAAATACGATCGGCATATAGAATCCTGTACCATGGTAGAACATTGTCTAAAGAAACTGCCTTTTACTACTTGACAGTAGTAAATATGTCGTTGGATTTACTGTGATAAGGTACTATAGTTCAGAATTCTATTTGCTCAATAGTATACAGAACTTAATGCATATTGTGTGTTATATAATCGTATGCTTTATCACATTGTATACGTAAACTAGATGATAGGGCATAAATATCTAGTTATAGTAGTTATTGCTAATTAAATTAATGATGATAATATATTGACGTGTCGTCGTGATAAGTAATTGAAGGCAACAATGATACGTCAATGATGTAAAATTACTGCTTTATTAGATTATTAGATACAACAATTTAGCCCCTGACTTAAATATAAACTTTAAAATAAATTATTTAATTTTTATAAAAATGAGGCGTGTTCATAAATAGAGGAGCAAGTGAATGTAAATTTAGTCATTAAAATAAATGTCCAGTCACGAGCAATAATATGGGTAGGTACCCACTTTTGACAGTTCAACATTATTACCTACGCTTAAGGGCCAGAGCACAAAATTTAAGGTAATTTTACCTATAGGTAGATTAGAAATATTCTGTATTATATTGTTAACGTTTATAAATTTCCACAGTTTTCAAGAGCAATTATGGTGCAACTCACCAGAGATAAAAAAATATGTAAACGACTTAATAAAATTATTACAAAAATAAGCGATTTATTGTAGTCATATCAAGAAAAAAAGTTTACGAGCCCTGTTCTGAGACGTCACCATATAGTTATGATGTAACTTTAAGCGTCTTAACTGACTCACGTTGCCGTAATTTTACGATCTAAGCGTAAATCGGAACCGATACACAATTCGACACCCCTTTAATATCACGTACGATTTTTGTTAACATATAATTTATTTTCCGAACTCCTAATAAGATACTGATTTGGTATGCAGTTAAATCATTGTACGTTTGCCTCGTTAAATGCGGCCTTTATCGTAAATCTGCCGTCGACGCGCACTGCAATACGCAATTTTAATTAAATGCGTCGATAATACCTACCTACAAAGATACTCATTACTAGTTCCGCATATATTTTAACATCTGTCGCATAAGTTGTAATCATCATTCAGTTGGCGTCGTAATAATGCAGAGACCATAGATGCTTTAACTTGGGAAACTTTGTTATTGTTAGTAGTACCTAGTCTGAGGATGAATATTATAATATAGGATTAATGACAGTTTTACTAAAATGAGTTTTATTTTTTTAGGGAAACTAACAAAGGGAATTAACGCTGTATTACTTATTTATTACCATCATCATCATCAGCCCACATCATCATAGGAGAGGCCTATGTCCTATTTGTAGAACCTGTCTTTCACTGGCTCGTACACGCACTCAATGGACAGACAACCAACACGCTTACTCTCACCGAATGGCTCTCGCACTCTGCTCTCGCCGACGGTTCTCGTATAACTGACGTGGTGCGAACGAGACAGTTATTGTCTGTGGAAGTGAGAGGGTGAATAGGATGCGCATACACTACATCCCTTCCTTATCACAATTTTTTTTTATTCATTCAACTGCTAAGCATTGAACCAAATAAAAATAAAATAAATTGTACATAACTCAAAACGCCTTGTTTATTCATCTGAACTTTCTTCACCTTCTCCTTCTCCTTTTCCTGTACTACAGTTTTCCCTTTCCCTTCTACCTTTTTCGAGTGAAGGATATTTCTTCGACAAGAATGTCCTTTTAACATTCCTCACAACACAATCTTCTGCATTGCATACTCATGTCATTAACATAATATGACCTCACACATTACTCTCCGTAAGACTCTGCATAAAACATTACTTAAGACTCTACATAAGACTCTTCATAAGACTACATAAGACTCTACATTAGACTCTATATAAGACTGAATCACTGATAACCACAGCTACTTTCCTTCGGGCTTAATCTACCATGAGAATGAGAGACTTGTATCTACGCCTAGAGCTTAGTGCCTTTAAAACTTAACGGTCATTGTCAAGTGCTCATATAATTTTAAATGGCCCCCTGAATTCCAGGTCCAACTCAATCTAATTGGTCTGTTCATTTTCAACCAGAACCAGAAAATATCAAAATTACTAAAGTATGTGCTTCGACCACTCTTAACTATTGCTTTGTATGTGAATAAAATAGTTTTACAGTATTTTCTTCGTCTTTCTAACAAAAATAACATTAGAAATCTCTACCGAAATTACATGGAATAAGGTCTTTAAAGACTTAGTACATTAAATCAATGCTTAGAACTAAGTATTGCAACTTAGAGATCATAATAAAACATGAACATCATTAACTAGGGTCATGTACCGCATATCAAACGTCGCTACTGCATTGAATTAACTGGAGTTAAACCTCTAATTTTACGACTCGCAGCCGAACAGCGATCACAATTGCTCTCAATGACACGCGCGTCCAACACCGTGGAACCCTGCGCATGTATGCATCATCCACTTACTACACGCTACGGTCAAATATACGGCCATTAGAACACTATTCGAGTCCTCGTATAGTATTCGAGACTCATTAGGTATCACTTAGGCCGCAATAGACCTCGACCTTAACTTCCGAATGGTACACAACATTTTGGCATTTATCTCTACATTACCCTACACGTGACTCACAAGAAACTTGCAAAAAATCCGCAAAAGACTCTCTTGAGACTCCACACATGCGACTCCACACATGTGACTCAACACATGTGATTCAATGGCACAATTGTGAAATAAGACTGACTGTCAAGTTCCTACTACCTTCCGCTCCATCAAATATGACCATGATCACACTACGGCACACACGCAAACACGTGTTATCAGTAATGTCAACCAGTCCTTCAGTCAAGAGTACTTCGGCTTCGAATAACGCAGTACAGTCATCAAAACTCAGTCCCTCGGTTTTTTGATTCCATATCACACAGTTAATGGTTTCCAATAGTTATTAGTCAAATGCATGTCGTGAGTAGCCACCTAACTCCCATCTTAATCATTTAACGTTACTTACGTAAGCAGCTTTACTCATTATGTTTCTAACCGCCCATGATACTACCTGTGACTATACCAGTCAGTCTACAAGTCACTTGTCAATACTATACAAACATGAGGTCTAATCCGTCAAGTCTAATGAAACCAAAGTTTTGACTAAATTAATTGTTGATCACACCACGACAAAATAGGGCACTCAGCGAGTTAGATTTTTTTTTTTTTTTTAATTATTCATGACTCGGACCTAATTTACGTGACATGTATTTAAATACAACCCTTTATATCACCAGGGTAAAATAAAAATAAAAACCAAGGTAAACTATATTGCAGTCATAGCTGCACAAAATGACACGGAACTAATCTCAACGTTTAAAATGACACGTAATAACAAAATAATTATAACTATGACAATACGGTCGTCATAATATTAATTTCTTTACGTACACATAAAATTTGCAAAGTGCTACTTTTTGGGCTCAATGTAATTCTTTAACAATTAGGAATACAAAATGTAATTGCAACTAACCAACTACATTTCTACCTTCTTCTAAAGCTGTTCACAAAAATAATACTAACAGCATTGCGTTTTTATCGCTACAGTTTTGTGTTGCAATTAGCAAACAAACTGCTATGTCGTGAAATCAGTAAATAATTCAAATTGCTGTAATTTAATTACAATGTAATTATTAATTTTAACGACATAAGTTCGTAATCTAAATTACCATTTTTTATCTCAAGACCGCCTTATACAAAACCTGCCTATTAAATAGCAGCATATAATAATTATAATCTGCCAATTAAATGACAACATTACCTACCACTTAAATCGCATCAACAGCTCATTTCCAACGAGGGGCTCGAGCCCACCCCACACTAGGAGTGATCAAGCCCCAGTCAACCACGCTGGCCAAGTGCGGGCTGGTCGACTTCACACACAACCTATTAAGAATTTCCTCATAGGTGTGTGCAGGTTTTTTCACGATGTTTCCTTCACCATAACCTACCAATTTAATGGTAGCATCATATAACCTACCAATTTAATGGCAGCATCATATAACCTACCAATTTAATGGCAGCATGACATAACCTACCAATTTAATGGCAGCATTATACAACCTACCAATTTAATGGCAGCATGACATAACCTACCAATTTAATGGCAGCACCATATACTTTTGCTACTTTGTTTGTATCGTTCCAATGTCATTAGGGTACATTTGTACCAAAGTTCTAATTTAAACGCGGTACATTTGTACCAACTCAACCATGGGACATTTGTACCCATTCAACCGCGGTACATTTGTACCAACTCAACCATGGGACATTTGTACCCATTCAATCACGGTACATTTGTACCAACTCAACCATGGGACATTTGTACCCATTCAACCACGGTACATTTGTACCAACTCAACCATGGGACATTTGTACCCATTCAACCACGGTACATTTGTACCATTTAACCATGGGACATTTGTACCCATTCAACCACGGTACATTTGTACCACCTTAACCATGGGACATTTGTACCCATTCAACCACGGTACATTTGTACCAACTCAACCATGGGACATTTGTACCCATTCAACCACGGTACATTTGTACCACCTTAACCATGGTACATTTGTACCAACTTTGCCATAGTACATTTGTACCAATTTTACCCCGGCACATTTGTACCGACTGAACAACTTAAGGTATGTATGTATCACATTATCATGGATTTTACTTATATGGCTAGGTATAATTCTACCGTATGTGAGCAATTTACCAGTTCATATTTTAATTATTATTATTATATATTTATTTATTTTACACGTCACCCGATGAACATTTAAACAATAAGAGTGGACTAGTATGATTTATACATTTGTTATAAGTTAATTTAATTACTATATAAAGTTATAAGAAATCATTACGAATTTTATTAAAGTTGATTATTACCTTTCGTCAATTAAGAGATTAGAGCTATACAATTAATTGTGAGAGCTATCGTGGAATGAACTCCGTATGTACAAAGTGGTACTGCTAGCGACATCTATGTAACTACGACTACAATTTTTAACCTATTCGGTAGCACTCAGATTGATTTGTTAGCAAGCAGCTTGCTGCAAGCTGTTGTTGCTAGTCTGCAACAGATGGCGCTGTTTAACCAAGGCAATACATACTTATTTATCTATACATCGATAAATCATGATAATATATTAGTATTTTAAGCAATATTTTATGTATATGTACTGTTTAACACACCTCTTAGAACAAATAAAAAATACTGAGGAAACCGACAAAATTGTAGGTAGATAATAGTATTAAGAACAAAATGTGAACTTAGGTGTACTCTCAAATGTCCAGGCCATTTTATTATTATGGCGCATCTGTCCCGCAATTAAAGTTGAACGAAAACGAAATACTGAATGTAAACACTATTACTATTTTAAGGCACTTTTATTTGTAACAAACCGCTTTACAGATCTGCCCACTTTGTTATACGAAATAAACAACACCTGCAAGAATTACACCACGAGTATTTGGGTAAAAGCTATTTAAGTTGGGTAATAAGTACCTACATTTTTTATCTACAATTTAGACAAGAGTATTCGTAGCTTACTGCAGTACTATACTTATAGTAGGCAGCATAAATCTCTCATTTTGCAACGCTATAAACAAGTACCTCCCTACCTATTTTTTTCATTTGTGATACATACATACACATTTCCATTTTTTGTTTTAATAACTTAAACAATCTGACCTTTGTCCTCGTCGCCAATTGTAGAACCTGTCTTTCACTGGCTCGTACACGCACTCAATGGACAGACAACCAACACGCTTACTCTCACCGAATGGCTCTCGCACTCTCCTCTCGCCGACGGTTCTCGTATAACTGACGTGGTGCGAACGAGACAGTTATTGTCTGTGGAAGTGAGAGGGTGAATAGGATGCGCATACACTACACTATTTATTATAATTGTGTTTTTTTTAAAGTTATGTAAAAGCAAATAAAATGAAAATATGAACACTTCAATTTTAGAAACAAAGTCAATTAAATAGTAACTCCTGAATAATTAGGTATGTAATTACGGTAGGCATAGATAGTGAAGACAAATTATAACTTAACGTCGTTATAAGTAAATAGAAAACTTATTCATTTGCCTTTCCTGTTTAAGATTTCATTTTTGATTTATTTATGAATTTTTTTATTCTATATTTACAAACAAAATAAAAATTCTGCTGTCGTCTTTACCTTTAGAGGATTTTTTAAACGTTGAGCAAACAATTCTGTAAAGGTTCATATTCTGAGGTAGGGCCAGCATTTTCCTCCAGCTCATAAATGTAATTATTTTTTTGTCCAAAATGCTCGTTATTTCATCAGGTTTAGACTATTCAAATCCACATTAATATTATAAACGCCATGCTCATCTTGGAGAAAAACATGCAACTTTTTTACGCGAATACAGATATCCACGTGGAGGAAGCCGCGAGTAGCCACTAGCATTAAATTGAATTAAGCCCAATCTGATTTTATATAAATGTCGTAAGATACGTATTTCAACGTATGGTAACTAACAGATTCACGACTGTTCGACACAAAAGGGAAATCAGAAATTTACAAAAAGTTACTCATAACACGTTTTTAATTTTAAATTCAATTTTAAAACTAATATTTATATAGTGAATTGTATAACACATGAGTGAAATGCACAACATCCTTCCATAGTAAGTTGAAATAGTTAAATGATTATATTCAATTTCGTGACATGCTACTCGGTCATTGTTAAGCAAATGCAAACAAAGTTTATTTCTTCGTCGTCTTTATAGCGATCAATATTACAATGTGTATTATTTTATACAGCTCATTACTTTTTATCAACAAAGTTGCAAGTTGAGTACCACTGTATAATTTGTTGGGCAATTTTATTATGAGTAAATTGCTACACAGTGTTGGAATCATTATATAAAATTGTCAAAGAAACATTGCATGCAACATTGTATACGGAAGGAAAAAAGAGCATCAGAGTATACATATGATAAATTAAATAGATCACATGCTAACGACTTATTGGAGGATGTTCTAAAGATTCCGTGGTCGAATTAGCTGACCTAAGCTACAAAATAACGAAAGCACAGAAAGGCAATACGAGGCTTCATTTCTGCTTCGCTCCATTTGTGAAGTTTCGTCACGGGTTACGTCATCCTTGCCACAATACCTGAAGACTAAGGTGTTTAATCAGTGTGTAGACAAGTCCCCTAGTTAGACACTTACCAGTGGACTTTTCTTCTAGATTAGACTTGCTCAGCGAACTAAGCTTGGTATTTCTGTATAACACTTGGTACGGAACGAGGATGTTACACGACACGACGTTCGTTACATGACGAAAATCATCGACATAACCCAAGCAATTAGCACGCAGAAATGGCAATAGGATGGTCTTGTCTGCTGGAGAAAGACAAGCCATAGAGTGGACAGCATGTAGGGGCAATTGATATACAGGGTGCAAAAGACATGAACAGTCAAACGAGAACCATGTATTCTGCTCACCATCATAACATTTTTTTTCCTTTAGAGTATACCTGGGAAATTGATAGTTACGATTTTATTGAAGGTCGAAGTCATAATTTTTTTTTCCATTTTTTTATGAAAACGTATTCTATACGTTATTTCTTAATTATTATCCAAAGAAACATTATCATTTTTTTTAGTATTTCATAACAAAAAATGGCTTCAAAACGTTAGCGTTTAATGTAGCTCACTCGATTCGCACGGACAATAACGAACGGGGCCGCCGCCGTCTGGCAAAAATATCGCGGTTTTGCGAGTTGCGTGCGAGTTGAGCCCTTTATATTGCGCGGTACAATTTGCAATTTTTTTTAACACCAAAAAATAAAAATCATTTCCTAGCAATAATTTTTTTGAAATATGTCTTATTTTGATGTATAGAATACATGGTTCTCGTTTGACTGTTCATGTCTTTTACACCCAGTATATATCACGACTTCGAGTATGGCATCTCCCTCTAAACATGGGATCTAAAAACTTCTGAGAACAGCCAGAGACTGAGTGCCGCGCGCTGTAGTTGTTCACTTGCTTTTAGGCAGAGTTTGTTTAAACTCTCTACGGCGGCCGAGCGTTTTCTTTTATGCTAAGCGGTTGGCAAACAAGTATACGGCCCACCTAATGGTAAGTAGTTGCTGTAACCTATAGATGGTTGTAACAAACACAGGTCTACTTTCGCGCTGCAACTGTAACCCCATACACCTACCCCATGGAGCAATTTTACGCAAAACCACAAAATGTAGAGTTATATGACTGCGGTCTCCTGTAAGGTACTGCTCCAAATTCGAGCGACTAATAGCCGCCCATCCATTAGCTTTTATTCCGTATAACTTGTCCTCATGGATAAACTGTAGAGAATCATCGTAGGGTTAAACAAATTGAGGCCACTAACTAATGTCATCTCTAGATGCTTTCCTGTGACTTTCTAACTACCAATTCATGGTTGTGGCGTCGTGCAGGCGCCACGGAATAGACAAAACAGATTTTAACACTGTAATTTTTTCGCGCCTTGCCTATCCACTAAAACTCATTCCTTATAGATTGGACAATGGACATCCCGCCAGGAATAAATGCTAGTGGATGGGGGGCTAATTTGCTGTTCCTTTCTGCTCTTTAAAGAGACTATAAGTGGCATAAGGGATACCATGCATTTTTCGATTGATGATCACGCGTTGTTAACGCGTAAATTTTGAAAAAATATACTTTTTTTACAACTAGAAAAAATATACTGAAAAAAATCGACCTGCCCCAGTCGGGAATCCAACCCAATATCCTCCGCAATCCGGATGGTTGCGGTGCCGGGGCACTGCTTTCGCCGTCGTTTGTCAGAGCTTGGTGTTTATGTTTTTATGGTAAACGTTGTTTCATCAAATCTTTGAAATTTGACTCCGTTACACCGAAAATAGACAAGCCTGCGTTTTGGATGGATTGAACCCAACCAAAATGGCCTCACCACAGAGGGAAACAGCTTTCAGGGGAGTCAAAAGCAGGTCATATATACAGCAGGAAGAAAGTTGCGGAGAGGTCGGAATCCTGGGGACACCGGCATTGATACCAAGCAAATTGGACAAGACCCATCGATGACTACCCGAATTGATCTGTCCCCCAGGAACTCCGCAATCCAGTTGTAAAGTCCGGAAGCGATTCCGTATGATGGAAGTTTGCCAATAAGATTGCATGCCAGACCCTGTCAAAAGCCTTGGAGATATCGAGGGAAACGGCGAGAGCTTCACCGTGTTTCTCTATGGCTTCGCTCCATAAATGAGTAGCATACACAAGAAGATCCCAGAGAGACCGCCCACGACGGAAACCACTAATGAAACTAGACCTACTTACACAAAAAATTTGAGACCTTTAAAAATTTTGCACATTTTAGTGTATTAAAATATCTCGCAAATAGGTCTTACCAAAATAAAAAAGTGGCATAGCTACTGGGAGCTAATTTCATAAAAGTTTTCTGTGTTTTATGCGCGGGGTGCCCCACCCAGTATGGCCAAGGTCGCTGGCCCTAATCATCACCTTATATAAAAAGCTAGTATTTAATAAAGTTCGAAGACACAAAAGAGTTTAAATTCTGTAGTTCTTTATTTTATTTCGTACCAAAACCCGATGACTAATTCGTCTAATTTTTCAACATTAATGATGATAATCTCTTAAACTCAGTATCGTAATTATAGCTTCGTGAGAAATTACTTCTATCTTAGGAATGTTTGAGCTCATATTATTAGGAAACTTAAAAGAATTTTACAATATTAATACTTAGAAAACTTTTGCCAATGACAGAGGTTCGTTTTACAATGTCACGTAACCGGTAAGCTGTATAAAAATAGTTTTGTTAGAAAGCAGTTTATTTAATGTTCATGTTTTTGTTTAAGATATTTTTAAAATGTATCAAATAAAATTTTATTCAAATTAAAAACAAAGAACTGTTATTTTTTTTATAATAAATTACTTTAAAAACCTTTTTAAAAACAAGCTTTTATTTAAATGCTCTAAAACAGGGAAATAAATCAAAATTGCTTTAAACCCATCTATTTATTACATCACACAATGTACTTATATGAAAAAAACCTTGTTGCGAGTGACATGTGTTTCAGGTTTCTTCAAAATTCAAACCCCTAAATGGGCAAATGGGGTGATAAAGTCTGAATATCAAAATGGGTATTTTGACGATGAAACTTTGAATTTAGGATTTTGATAAGAAGGAAATAAATATTTGTTCTAGCGTTTTTGAAATTTCGACCCACATGGGGAAAGTAGATGAAATTCGTATCCAAAAAAAACTGTTGATGTTTACTAGGTATATATGTATTAACAAACATGTGTATAATTGGAAAAAAAATAATTACCTAATTAAAATTAAAATGCTGCCCAAAATAATCGTTCTACGCGGACGAAGTCACGGGCAAAAGCTAGTAATGAAAAATTTATGTGATTCAATATTATCAATTCAATTTGAATATGAAACTTTACATTTCAAACTGCTTAGTAACATAACAGAAAAATAAACAATGATTACTGTGCTTAAACAATCCTACTAACAATTGTAGTAACTGGAGAATGTTATTGAAATAATCTTTCTATTTGTAGGTCATTGTTATAGTAAACCTTGTTATGTAACTCGACACGTGAGATCAGGTCAGGTGTTATAATTTTTACTATCGCAGCCGTATGAGAGTATGACACATTTGATAAATACAATTGTATATCTTAGAATAATTTCATAAAACTGAGGATTTTCTGTCTTATTTGTAGTTACACGTTACAGTCAAAAATTAATAGGAACAAGTAATTTCTTAGCCTTTTCTTGCTCTTATGGCAAATTTTTCAAACACTTTATCTGATGTTTGAAAAATTGGTTAACCATTGGATAGATTATTAACCTAACATAGGCACATGTCACAAATTCAAGACACGAATGACACTGACAGCATAATTTTAATTTGTTTGATTCGTATGGTATCTGGCGAATAAAAGTTATCTAAGGAATGAAAAATTAGCCCTTCGTCCAATATTCTTTGTTGATTTCACTTAAACACTATCCACCACTGTGCTGATGTGTTAAATACTTACGACTGGTTTCACTAAGTTTGGTCGTGTTATGCCGGCATAGTAGAATATCATCCCATATTGTCCAGTCGGTGTCGTAGAAGGTGACTAATGGATCAGCAAAGGGGTATTGCCTTATAAACCTCCTTCGATAAGAAGGAAAGGCCTTGTGTCCCAGCAGTGGGTCGAATAAAAAAGGTTGTTAAAGTGATGTTACGTAAAAAATTAACTTATATTCGTATTTAATAATGGAACTACCCAGTCCTATGAAGTTGACTTTACGTTTCTTTTTGCTAAATTGTAAAGCGTAAAACTTAGCGCAACAGGCCGTTCGTATTTTTTCAAAAATTTTTTCTAAATATTTTTAATTATTTTGAAATTTGATTTTTTTTTTAATATAGACTTGTCGATAAGTTTGAATAAAAGCAAATTTTGTAAGAAAAAGAACCATTTTCGCAAAAATGTAGATATCCGTATCTACTTTGCTGCCGTCGTGTTATTAACAAGGGCGACAAAACAACGCATGTCTTAGATGGCCGGTATATGACGCCCGTGTTGAAGGCGAGGTGCAGGCGATTAATATGCGATCTGAGGCTTTCTTTAACAGCCCTAGTTAATAAATATACTAATCCAATATAAAATGTTGTGGCATAAAAGAAAAATATTGTTTTCAAAAATTTATTTTTTCTATATTTTCTCACCATTTAAACTTTCCCTGCACTTCTACAAATATTTTAAAAACAAAAATATCTTAATCGGTTCAGTCGTTCTCGAGTTTTGACAAGACTAATACGAAAAGCCATTATATGTTATACATAAGATAATTACAATGCAATATCTATCAAAATAATTGTTTTTTGTTGATTATATCGAATTTTATTATCAAATTTTGTAAATCGACAGTCCCGTGTTCGCACAGCGTATATTAATCATCAAAAATCGATAAAAACATTAATTAATATTTCCGTATAATAAAATTTAAAGGCCAATTAATTTACTCCCAATCTACAACATTGAAGTCAATTTCTTATCTTTGTAAAACATATATTTTATGTTTATTAACATCATTATTAACTTTGTATAATTGTTTTATTTATAATTGTGTCACTCATTACACGTTATTTGCATTATAGCGTAATGGGTTAAAAGTCAGAGATAGGTACCTATTAGTTAACCTTCGTTTAAATGTACTTGATGATATCGATAGCGGTAAACTTAGTTATATTGATAGTATCATTGTACCTAAGTATATCATAGTTTTTATAAGTTAGTTTTCCATTAAATAAATTCTATGACCACTTCCTATTATGGAAGACATTTGTACATTGATTGAAAAAAAAAGTACTTATTTTTTCTAGTGGTAATGTGAATAAATTTCAGCTAAGCAACTTCACTGAATTATAATTTAGGCTAAGAATATTGTAATTTATTTGTAACTATTCTTTCCATACATATTGGAGTTATAAAAAAAACAGTTACTTTTATTTTATAACACTAATATTATCCATGATTTAATAGGCTAAATATGACGGTAAATTATTAGTTGTTTATATAGTATACGAAGAAAGTGCTGATTTTCTTAATCTCATCATAAGCTGACGCAGGTATTTTAGTCTACCAACTGTGCCACAAGCGTCGGTGGCGTACTGCGTAACAGCGTCGTCTCCCACCCGGGAGGCACTGGTTCGATCGCCGCCACGTACCAATGTGTTTTCAAATTTTGAATTCATATGTACGTTTAATCGACGCTTTTACGGTGAAGGAAAACAATGTGAGGAAACCTGCGCACACACCTATGAAATTCATATTAAAGGTCATAGCACACTTATCAGCTCATTTCTTTACTATGAACTTTTTTATATTTGTTACCTCATAACTCTTTACTAGATGTACCGATTTTGAAGATTCTTCTGGCCTTTGGAAGGTGGTGCCTGTTATTTGGTCCCATTTAAATTTAATCAACATCTGACGAGTAGTTTTTGAGTTATCACTAATAATGCCTATCTGGGGGCTAAATGCTACAACACTACTTTCCCACAGACTATGCTTCCAAAACCCAATCTGCATTTTTATGGTCCTAGTTTCTGATTAAATAGTATTTGTATTATATCTTGTGATCAATCAAGAATAGTCACTGGTTCAATTTTCCTCCTAAGTCATGCTGACCCAAGTCTTCGGTACACATACTACCGTCAACACACACAAATATTTCCACACAGACACAGTGCGGTAAAGAATGATCCGGACATGAGACAGCACTTGGAAGAAAAATAACGCTCGCCAAAGCTAAAGGATAAGTTTTCCAACAATGTTGAATCGAATTGCTCAGAATTTGATGATATTTTTCGTTAAGTTTTTTTCTACTGGATGATCCGAAAAAATCGGGTATTAATTTAGTGTGCTTAATAAATTTATTACTTGGGTAGCCTGTAATCCTGTACCTAATATATATAATAATAATTACATGTATTTTAAATTAAATTAACAGTCATATTAGAATGTTGTCAACCTTCAAGATGAACAATTTATGGAAGCTATTTATCATAAAAAATTGTCAATGACCATTTGAATTTTAAACGTTTAGTAATTAATTTCTTGTATTATTTGACTGTAAGCGCTCCAAATTCGAGTGGCTCCGAACTGGAATGGGAGGAATAAAATCAGCCTAATGATGAATGCGATACAGGCCCCGGCAGTACAGTCGTGACTTAAAGAATTTTCATTCACGTGGGGTCCACATGGCCACAAAAATCAGTGACGATGACTAGTCGTTTCCGCTCCGGTTACGTTCCTAATCCCGAACCCTTCCTCGCAATATGATTTGCGTCAGTGGAGATGCGTTCAGAACAGATCACCGGATGGTAACCGAGTGGAAAAAGCGCTTCTCATCGGGTCTGTTACGAACCTCGTTTGAATTCGAGTAGCGTTGTGAACGTCTTCGCTTAGATACAATATTTGTACGTAAGGAAATTGGTTTGTATTATATTATATAGAAAAGTATTGGCAAATTGACATAAACTTTGAAGAACACAATCTTAAGTTTTAAACAGTTTTCCATTACAAGCATGGCTGTATGAACTATAAGCTTTAGTAAGAACAAAACAAAAAATAAATGACGACTTTTATAGTTTTATTAATTTTATATCTTATATCAACAAGTAATTCATCTAAATCTTAATTTAGGCTTCGCATTAAGCATTTAGCCAATATCACATGAAAATAGTTATTCTACACTAAAATTGTACTGTAGACTGAATAAAAATGGTGTCTCTCAAGACATGTTATTACAATAAGAACTCGGGAGAAACCCCAAGTAATTCAAAAAACAAGCAAGAATCTTAATATGATGCCGTCGGGGTGGAGTGGTCAGTACTGCTGCTTACACATCGGGCGGTCCGAGTTCGAATCCTAGTAGTGGCAAATGTTACTGCGATGAATACGAAAATTTGTTCACGAGTTATGGTTGTTATAAAGTTTATTTGAGCTTATTTGTAAAAATATCTAGATTATTAAGTATAATTAGTATTGTACGCTATCTAGTATCCATAGCACAAGTTCAAGAGGATAGTTCACGACGAGCGCCGTCTTCATACAAAATACAACAAATGGAGAAAACTTTTTCTTACCGCTATTTCTTATTCGATGTTTGTGATATTTTTAAAAAACTATATCTGTACGACTTCTTTTTTTTTTCGAAATATGTAGCTTTAAATGATTGTCGATTTTTGAAAAAAGGAAAACGTACAGACGTAGATTTTTTCTTTTACATTATAAAAAAACGACAAGAAATAGGAGTAGGAAAGCGTTTTCTTCGTTTGTATGGACACGTGCGCGCCGTACTATCCTCTTTTGATGGTACTTAATTTGGAATAGATAATTAGTGTGAGAAAAAGTCGTGGAAATATATTATTATTTTTTTACTATAATTATCCCCTTAAGTGGCAGGCAGACATAATATGTCTGACATTTTATATCGCGCGTGTGGCACGCAGACATATTATGTCTGCTTGTTAGTTGCATTTTTCATACTACCTTCGGAGGGGCCTGCCACTCAACGCCATTTTGGTGTTTTATTTTTGTGCCACTTGTCTCTACCACCTTTCGACGCAGTCCAAAGACGAGCAGTGAGAATCGATGACGATCCAATGCTTAAAGCCGATATTGAACCCCTATATCTTAGTGGGTTACGTGGAGGGAAGGAGACGTAGGGGTAGACACCTTTTAGATGGATAGACCTTGTTAAGGCACAATCCAAAATGGACGTCCAAATCTGCCTGAGGAGAGCACAGGATAGAACCACCTGGAGAGTATTAGTGAGGAATGTCTGTGGTGATCACGTCCCGCAGTAATGAGGGAGAGACCTTAGTAGAGATTTTGCCTCTTAAAGTGTTTTTACCGGTGGTTGTATAAAGGAATGTGTTCTGGGAAACTATTTAACATGATGCCAACAGCTTCTTTCTATCACCGAACCGCTGGCCATCGGCAGTGTATTCATCCTTATGAAAGGAAAGGCATGGATTAACCAGTTCCTCGCGTGGCTGGAGTCAAAATGCGGATGGAGTAAACCAGTGATTTTTTAGTAAGTATGCTTGGTTTAACTCCAAGATTGCTTGGTTGGTTTAACTACAAGAAATGCCCATACGCACTACGCCGCTGACACTTTCGTAGCACACTTATTAGCTCGGAACCGCATCGCCTATTTTTACTATGAAAAAGAGACGATGTGCTACGGTTCGTAGCAGTTTCGTAGCCACTCGCTGTTCCGTAGCATTCATAGTAAAAAAGCGCCTCTTTTTTACTATGAATGCTACGGAACAGCGCTCTTTATAGCTCAGAAAAGATTAGTGTGATTTTATAGATTGACCTTTAAGTTACATTTACATTAGTCATTTTAACACGCATGCGAGAGGCAATAGATTTTGGTATTGCTAACAATGCAACCCGCATGCGGGTACCGTTTACACTAGTCGTTCCAGTCAGCACTACAAAATACAGGCTTGGAACATGCAGGAGGATGCTCGTGTAACTTGTATCGACATGACAGGCTCCCCGCATGCTTCGTATTGACCAGTCGTTTTCTAACGACCGATTGCTTACATTAGTCGATAACTCAATACTAGGCATGCGGAGGCTCCCCGCGTTGTGTATCGACTGATGTAAGCAATCAATAGCAATATTGATCTGTTTGTCGGATAAATGGGCTAGATCACGAAATGCTTGGGCATATCGTCTACCTACCGATCACACAGATACGTAGATTAGACTCTCCCATAAACAGTCCACTCCGCTTGGTCATAAAAAATATAACCTTGAACCTACTGATCACTCCTGACTACTACCATTTTTAGATAGTAGGTTAGTCGACCAGTGATCAAGATTTTTATAGTCCAGTAGCATTTCGTGATTTAACCACAATTATACGATCGAGCCACGACATATATAAATAAATATGAATCCCCGTTTCCATTGGTCACGCTATAACTTCAGTCAGAACTACTTTACCTATTTGATTCATCTTATTTTCTTAAGTTTTCAAATATTTTGTAGAAGGTTCTTACGGAAAGAAAACATGAAAAAATTGCGCAGATAATTGCATAGTTAGAAAATTTACTGAAATTATTACAAAGCGAAAATTTATTGATAAAGGACACAAACAACAGCTGATATACAAATAAAATGCAGCTGTGTTCTCAACATAAATCTTGTAAAAATGTGTTTTGCTTGTGGCCTGACTTAGATTTTCTTTATCTTCATAAGTAGTCCTCAATTTGTTTTCCAAATTAACCATAACAACGTGTGGCGGGTAAGCTGGTATAATAACAATAACATACCTAACTATATTCATAAGTCAGCTTCCGTAGACGAGACCGAGATGCCATTGTCAGTAATTATATCCGCAACAAAATAAAATTACGCAGACATTGAACCACGAGGTGGGTAATGTTATCATTCCATTAATTACAACAACCACCCCCCGCTTTTTAAAAGTAAATTAATCCGATTAAGGGGGAATCGAAGAACCCGCTCCGACCGAGTTTATTCAGGCAACTTTCTTTAGAATAATTATTTTTTGTAATTAAATCCATCAACACGATTTTTTCCTAATGATTCTCCCATGGGAGCGGGGCGAGGGAGGTGGGTGTATACTTTCTCAAATTTTTGTACCTCATCATAAAGGTGAGAGGTGCGTTAGTCTAAGTATGGATTACTAATTCGACTATAATTTATAGAGCATCTAGTAATTTTTCTTTTAAAAAATATTATCGAATTATCTAAAACATCTTATAAAAGGCTAGATCAAAAGTACGTTCTGGTATATCTCATAAGCTCGCTTATGATAGGCGCCTTGCGTTTTTTGGAATGATCTCTCTTCGTACAAGACGTAAACAACTCGATCTGCTTCTACACAAAACAATACACGATGATATAGACTGTCCGTACATGGTGAACAATATCAATTATCCTAGACACTCAATGCGAAAGAAATATGTAAGGCCAAAGCCGCAAGGTGCGGTGCGACGCCGCACCTCAGAGATTTCACTCCACACCAGCTGTTATGTGAGCATCATGTGATCGCTTGTATGGACAAATATCTGGGGTGAAGCGCCGTACCGCACCGTGTGGATGGTGTGGCTTCAGCCTAGGATCCTTGCAAGTGGAAAGAAGTGATCTCTGCCTACCTATCAGAGAAAAGCGTGACTCTATGTTATGTTCAGTAAAGATAATTTTTTGTTTTATTATGTTTCTACAATCAGCGAAAAATTTACCAAAATCTACACATAACCAAATTAAAAAATCTGGAGTGGTCTCCCCTTGACTTTCTCGTATACCGGAAACGACTCAAAAGTTGATAGAAATATTTTGATGTCATACATGCACGTTGAATTTTGGTCACCCATCTGAGTACCGACCGCGCACTTGGTTGCTTAACTTTAGTGATCGACGTCTCAAAAGTTGATAGGAACTTTACATTTTTATGTTATACATGCATGTTAAATTTTGTTGCAATAAGTTAAAGCATACTCAAGTTATCGTGCTAACGCACAGACACACACACACACATAATTCCAAAAACGATATTTTTAGACTCAGCGAGGTCCAAAACGTGTAAATCCGTCAAAATCTAATCTAATCGAAGTCAAATTTTTTAACGATTACAAGACTTCCTCTATACTACATATACGAGAAAGTAAAAAAATATATATAAAAGTGGATTTTCCATTGAGGGCGGAAACCAACTTAAGAATATTAAAAAAAAAACAATTAACGCAAAAAAATGAGATATATTTATTCAAACTATTTCATTGCTTACTTATGCAAACATTTTCAAACAGAAACTGTGAATTCTGTTATATAATGATCCACACTTTTATTCACCGGGCCTTGCTCCAAACACCCCCGAAGCAGCCACAGTGTTAATGATATCTCGCTTTTAAAGGGCACATCATTTACTTATTTCTACGAAAATTAATTGAAATGAGTTTTGGCGATGAAAAGATGGCCGTACAAAAGAGCTGTGGTCGGTAGGTGTCGCTCCGAGATAACTTCTTCATCTTTAATTAATTATTTTGAGGCAAAGAAATTGTTCGCTTTGAAACGTTGTACTCTATTCACTGATGTTGCAATTATGATTTCGATTAAGAAGCTTTATAAATAGGCAAGTTGAGTATTTATTTACCCTCTTTCAAAGTATTGGAATATAGAATAGTATCTTTTTTTATTTGCTCCTCAAAGTGAAGAGCGTGTTCCAATTAATTAACAGCATCGAATATATTTTTCTTGCTGTTAATTTAATAGTAACTTTTTTATTATACGTAAAATTGTAGACGTGATATTTGTGAAACTTAAGTCAAGTTCAATAGAGCGTATATTAATTTTTGGGTGCTTTATCTTGAGCAATAGTCGTTCCTTCAAAAAAAATGTGTACATTGTCTGAAATATATGTAATATCAGCAGATTACACAGTCGTTTCATAAGTTTGACTATTAAAAAGAGCATTCACAAATTTTAGTACACTATAATATTGCACAACTATAATTATATCGAAAATTTAAAGGACCATTTGCTATTAAAAGTATGAAACTTTACGTATGGCTTTTATTTTACCAAAACCTATTAGTATAATTATATAAATCTTTGTAATTCGACTAGTTAAGTTCCCCAAACACGGCCCTGATGTGGTACACATGTGCGTGCAGAGCCGGACAGTATATGGGCCACTCGTAATATCGACAAGAGGAGGATCGCAGATTGATGACGGCCCCTGCCCCCCGGTCCCTAGTCTATTGCAATAGATTGAGCCTGTTTTGTTTCCTTCGGTTCGACCTCCAGGGAATTGTGTCTCGAGGAATAATATCTGGTAGTGAGAAAAATTGGTTCTTGATGACCCTGTGTTTAGAGGCCGTTGAACTTACAGTGTGATATGAAAATAATTTACCAGCAAACCCTTCTTGTTTTTTTCTGAAGGATAGTCGAGGGGGACAAAATGAACGATCGTAATTCGTATGAGTAATACAACACAAGTCAATGCACATACAGTCGTACAATTTCGATCTGAGAAAAATATTCGGTAGCAACCTAATTATTTCATTACGGAAATACTATATCAAGAGTACCTACAAAATAAAATAGTAAAATAATTCCCATAAAATAATTTGATCAAATGATATCGTATATTTTAGAATAATAGTACATTATGGTACAAGTGTGTAATGTTGGTGATTACCGCTGAGGCGCATTGAGGCCCGAGCCGTCAGGCGAGGGTCTTAAGGAGCCGAGGACGGTAATCATCAATACACACGTGTATCATACAACGTTTTTCAACACACTTCTGAATAAAATAATACTTAAATAAAAAACCATTTTACATAGTAGATAAAAAGTTTATTTAGAGAAACAATTAGTAAATGTGCAGTTAGTAAAATTATAATTAACTATTTTTGATGATATAGCGGTCTCATCAGATAGATCATTTACTGAAATACTTTCATGTTCTATTGTTATTTGTGATGGTTCATTATTCGTGTAGGTAGGTGAAATCCAATCATTGGATGTACTTGGTATTTCGCTAGTAGGATGCGTCTCAGAAGGGGCGGCGCGGGGGCGCGGGTGCGCGCGCGCGTGCGCGGGCGCGTGCGTTTACTCACGAGAGAGAGTAATAGTAATGAAAAACACAGTTTGATTATAGGTGTCATTATGTGCCTAATTGCCATGGGATTAGAGCCACTTTATGAGGAAGTGTGTTGAAAAATGATATTATAGTAATGTTTTACTTTTGCCTACACGACATTAGCCAGTATTATAGTTAGTATAAAATAATAATAGATAATAATTAGTATATTATATTGTCTGTGATAATTAGCGTACAGTATCTAAAAAAAAGCTACCTGCTTATCTTTATTCTTTTAAATATTACAATATTGAGAAGTATTCTTCATATCTTTCTAAAACAAATTTAATGCGTTTGTCGCCCTCGATCATAAGATAAGTGAAGACAAATATGATACAATGACGTTATTTTTAAAATTAATGATTTTGATAAAGAATCCTACCTTCCAACAATAAACAATAAAAAAAGAATAATGCGAAAGTTTTGCTACGTTTCGGACCTAAGTTGCAAACATACTTTTACTGTGGTTTGGTTTTGTTGCGAGCTTCTCTGTGGGCGGGCGGCAGGCGTGATGTACTTAACCCAAAGCGATTTCATTTTTTTTACCGCTCTAGCGAGTGTAGAGTAATGTTCTCTTTCCTGTTATTGTTCTGTGGGGTAATAAAAATGTATATGAACGAATTTAAATGGAAAAGTCTTGTTTCCGTGTACTTATTTTTATTACAACTGTATTTTCGGTGATCAATATTATGTCTCTGAATTCAGAGGTTTGTATTCTAATTATAGTTTCTCAATTAGGGCATATTACATAACGGTATTTGGGTTTGAAAGCTTTCTAATTAATATAAACAAGAAGTTGAATACCTAGTTATACAATTTAAAGCATTATGTTTAAATGAACCTAATTATTATAACTAGTCGCCGAATAGTCGGGTTATAGTGATTAATTAAAAAATAATGTTACAACAAATATGATTGTAGCATTATTTTTTAATTACACGCAAAATTTATTTTTCCGTACTTCTTTTCTATGTAAAATTATTTATACTTACCAAATATTACGTTACTCCGTTCGCGCAATATGATAAAAAGGGTACAAATTTATTTCTTCACGTATTAATATTTGTATAGCCATTATTTAATTATTATAATTCTTATTTCATTATTTTAACTTAAAAACGTTAAAAATTCCTTTTAAACCTTTTCAGATATTCAATATAAGCTACTCGTACACAAAATAGTATCCAAGAAATTTTCTAGGTTAGTATCTAGAAAACTATTTCAAAGATAAGCCTGATAAAAATAAGAATAATCTTTTTCTACGTTAGAAAGGAAGTTGGTAGAAATAAATCAGAGTATTTCGTTGTAAGAGCGAGTGGATATATGGCAAGATGGGCCTGAGGAAGAGCCTGTGGGTCAGGGTTCGCCTCGGGACCGATATCTTTTGGTACCAAATGCTTCAACGTTAAACTGCTGCACAGAAAATACACCTTTTTGATACGAAACGATGTCTTGTACTGACGGGACAGTTTTTCAAAAACCTTTCCATTTTCATTGTCATGTACTTATTATATATTCGAGTATTCGAAAATAATCGAACTGTTTCTTTTTGCGAAAATACTTGGAATTATTTTTACAAATTATCATTGATAAATTTGAGATATGCTGTAGAAAACAATTACCCTTAAATTATCTTATAATTTCATAAATAATAAATATTCCACTGAAAATGTATTCAAACTAAAGCCTTAGCTTTTTATAATACTTTAGAAAGTTCTTTGTTTAAATATTCATTATATTCATATTATTAAATTAACTTCTATTTTCAGTTAACATGTTGTTTGAAACATTTATATTTATGAGTGTTTATTTTTCTCTTTCACGGTGCTATTCAGAAGTTGTTACACTCGTTTGACAATTGTGTCGCATGGTTTTATTCAGGTTCTTGTTTGGTATTTAAAAAACAATTACAAATAATATAATCTTTAATAATTAATACCAATGCATCCAGAGTTTAATGAAACACTTCAAAATCCTAATTGTTTCTTAACAAATTGAAATCGGTCTTCCATAAGCATCGAAAGAGAGGTAACGCGGATACATTGGTGCAATTATTATGCAAAATCATTAACATCTTAAGAGGAAGCGTTGGCACCCCTTCAGTACTCATCGGCGGGTCGATACAATCGCGACCCCGATATTGGATTATGAATAAAGGTACTTTGTGTGCAAACTAACTTTCCAACGTTTACTTTAGTGTCGTTACACGGAATGAGGAATTTAAAGGGAATTAAACTGTGCCTTACGCCGCACTGTGGATCGCATAATTGTGATATGTAGCCGCGTCTCAAAATGTATTTTTTGTGCTACCCTTGGTGGTTTAGTAGCTGTTTATTCAGACTTTATTGACTAGAATTTCTGTATTGTTGTGCCAGAGCGGTGTTGTAGAAGTTCCTTCGGCTTCGAAGTAGATTTACATTTAGTACGGTCAGCATCAAAAATTGATTAATACTATAGTACCTAGTCATGACAATCATAAACATTGCATAATGCAACTGTTACTCCACTGGCGCCGGAGTTGCTATGAGATGGTACAAAAGTGATAACCTACTTCTGCTACTGATTGTACTATCTCATAGCAACGTCAGCGCCAGCTTTATACCATTGTTCAAAAGTTGTTTCAGTTATTCCGAAGTCGCGTTTCTTAGATTTATATTTGCATGAAACGGTATTTTGAATTCCGTTATGACCAAATTTATAAGAAAACGTTACATGAAATACCTAACTATAAAGATTTTTTCCCATTACGATAATATCATTGTAGCTAGCATACTTTTAAAGGATAATCACAAGTACTTTCCTAACCTACCTAGTAGGTACAGATTATTGATTGATTCGGGCAACAACAGACTTGCCTATTTTAATCTAACACGGTGATCTATTCCATCATCTATATATATGGAAAGGTCCGTAAGTGTGTTTGTGTACGCTCGTTAATCATAATTTCAGACGTTTGTTCGTGTGTTGGCTCATATTATTATGTTTTGGGGATAAGAAATTAGTTAGTGGACATTAAACTTGGATGTAGTTCGATCGAATGGTTTTGATCGTGCCTTTATTTTATTGGCTTATTTATATTGCACTTCATTATGTTCATACAGTAAGAGAGGTACAGCTGATTTACTGCTCGAATTTGAAGCATTCGTCTTGGGGAAATGCTTGCGGATGTTTCCAATCAAATACAAACCTACTACTTTTTCTAGTTTTTTATTTTATTTTATTGGTGAGTAAGGTTTACAACGTCTGAGAGTAATAGAGGGTAGGACCAGGCTATGACACTTTGAGGTTATAATGTAACATATACATACTGCATATGTAATTTTTAACGACATGGGTGCTTAGCAAGCTTTCGGTTCGCTTGATATGTAGTAATCAGGTATTATAAGCCTTTCGATGTTTTTGACACCAAAGATCACATGGGTACGGGCAACTCCTATGCTGCCAATTCAATGTTGATATGTTAAATTAAATTTCCTTGGCAGCATGAAATTCAAGTCATACTGCTCCCACCCAACATTATGACGGGCTTTACTCTTAATCTCAATTTTATTGCTTTACTAGACGTGTTGTTATTGTTTGTCCGTGATATTCTTTAACTCGGTGCTTCCTCAGTCAGAACTTCTTTGGAAAATACCACTATGCTTAATATCTTTTATATAATTATTATTATAATTTTATGTCATATTGCATTATAATAATATAATTTGTGTTTACCGTAGGTACGTCTTACAAATATCAAGAATAACCGGTCGCTCTATACGAAACTTCGCAAGAAACATTAAGGGCTCGCACATCGCAGGGACTGACCCGTCATGAAATTTAAATCTAGATCAATAACCGCGCTTATATCATTGTCTTCATTAGAGATAATTGGGTCCGCTCCCCGATGGGCTCAACTTTGTTTGCTTGCCGATAACTTGAGACGAATTACTTGGATGTAAAGGTACCCATGTCGTAAGGGCGAGGGTCTTACATAGGCCTGTATGTGTTTCGTTTACACGCGTCATCAGGTCACGATTGTATATAAGGAATTTGCATAATTAGTACTCGCAACTGCTAGAACTGTTCTTGTGATAAGAATTAGATATTCATCGGCCTTGTATCCAGTAGTGTGTCCGCAGATTTATTGCTTTGGTTATAACAACGCGTTTTGTATATTTTAATGATGAGTGTCATTTAAATAATATCATTTTTTGTTATATTTATGATTGTAAATAACTATTACAATAATAAGTAACATAAGCGACAGGATTCTAATTGTAAGCACGCAAGTTTCACTATAATGAGGCAAGCGTCTATGGGCTGAGTCTAATACGGAATGTTGACGCACAAAATATCGATAAATGCTAATTCGATGCTACAAGACTGCGATGCTCGTTAGTTCGAAAGATCTTTACTGCGATACTATTGAACTTCGATGCACGTTAGTTCGAAAGATCTTTACTGCGATGCTACTGAACTACGATGCACGTTAGTTCGAAAGATCTTTACTGCGATACTTCTGAACTTCGATGCACGTTACTTCGAAAGATCTTTACTGCGATCCTACTGAACTACGATGCACGTTAGTTCGAAAGATCTTTACTGCGATACTACTGAACTTCGATGCACGTTAGTTCGAAAGATCCTTACTGCGATGCTACTGAACTACGATGCACGTTAGTTCGAAAGATCTTTACTGCGATACTACTGAACTTCGATGCACGTTAGTTCGAAAGATCTTTACTTCGATACTACTGAACTTCGATGCACGTTAGTTTGAAAGATCTTTACTGCGGTGCTTTTGACGATTTAAAAGTACTTAACAAAGTCTTGTAGCATCGAATTAGCATTCATCGATATTTCGTCGACGATATTTTTTGTCGACATTCCGTATTAGACTCCTATGGGCTGCAGTGACCGCTGGCCATGTATGTACTGTATAAAAAAAGGCTAAAGAAAGTAATACGTTTATATGACTTTGTTACGTAGGTGGAGCATCGTAATATTTTTAATTTGGTGAGGCTAGGCATCATAAAGCAAACATGAGTATGCTCGAGGTATGTGCGAGTGCTCTACCGTCATTACCGGCTGTTTGCATGGTGCGAGTCAACACGATTAAATGAAATTAGGTTAGTACGCTTTATGTTATTTACTTGCCGACCTTCTCACACGGACAAGATCCTTAATTATTAATTAGGACCATTCTTTGACAAAATTTTAATGCGCACGTTGTGTGCGCGACATGTTATTATACCGCATTTAATATAACATTGTGAAGTTAATTGTATTTTATTATACTTAATTATGAATTGTTATGGTCAAAACTTATGAATTCTTTAATGACGTAATTAAAAGTTTTTCGCGTACTAAGATTGAAAAATTAGAATTGATGTACCTACTTAAATATTTTACTGATTAAAATCGAATATTACTTAATTTACTTATTTTTACCGCCTCTATGGTGTAATCCACCCAGTAATAAGCTTAGAGGTACCTTCCGGTTTCGAACCTCATCGAGGTAAAAATTTGTTTAACAGTATTGGTAACAGCGTAAGCGAGAGTGAATAATCTGTAATATTTATAACTCTGGCCCGTATTACAGAATGACACTTAGAAAAAGAAGGAGAAAAATATGTCTTGAGAATTGTTTGTCACTTTCTATCAAGCACAAAAGTGATAGAGACGTACGACGCTCAAGTCTGCGTTGATTCTTAAGACTCATTCTACGAGTATAATACGTGCCTATAGGTTTGTTTGTGTGATTCACTAACACTGCGTTTACCTGTGATTACTAATGCCCTGTGAAGTCACCACGCTCGCTGGCTACAATGCCATTGAGGGTTGCTCATGCTGCCACTTTCGATCGGACCGATGCAGTCTTGCCATGAACGTTTATTTGACAGATAGTCCATTCATAACTGTCAATTTAAATGCCAGCTATCTATTAACCGGGAGTTTCTCCCGAGTTATCCCGAGACTCCATTTTAATCTCAATCTACCGTACAATTGTCATTTACTTTTAAGTACATTTTCACTTGACATTGGCGCAACGCGTAATCTTTATGTGTCGCGATCGCCATTTATTTAAAAAGAAGAAGATCTCCTAACCAGAAGCTATTAAACCAGCCCTTGTAATAATTATTTTTCTTTTAATATTAGTTCTTCCTTTTCAAATCATAAAATTTCTTTAGATTAACTAGTAAAAATAAGTACGTAGTTAAAGTACCTAAGTAGTTTAAACAAATTTAATGATTTGAAAAGAAATAACAAATATTAAAAGAAAAATAACTATTTTAAGGGCTGGTTTTTAGTTGCTGTTTAGAAGATAGCTGGTATTTAAATTGTTAGTTGAGTGGTCATTCAAACGTTCAAGGGAAACAGGCGCTAACGGCCAGTTGCACTAAGCTTTATGCTATACATTTTTGTAGAAAATTAACATTAGAGAAATCTTTTATGTTATCAAAATAAGGTTCTACCGTAAATTAATGTATAGCAACAAAAAAAATGGGAACCACTGGACTACCACTAGGCTAAACTAAAAAATGTTCATGATGGTTCTATTGACTTAATTCATTCACGATTTTAACTTGTAGCAAGGCATTTGTCCAGCAGTGGCACGGATAAAGGTTTACTTGTATAATCTTCACACTGTCAGCAAATACTGTCGCACAAGTGTCATAACATTTTATTTTTTATCTCGCTGTATAGCATAATTTAAATGCTATAAAGATAAAATACTTACCACCATATTGTTCCATCGCATTGTATGTGTAACCTCATTTCACATTTCATAAAAGAGTGTATACTTCGTTTTTTATTTATGAGAACAGCTATAAAATTCGTTGAAGATCCAATGAGCAAGGGTACCAGGGATGTGCTTAGAAAACAAAAACCCGTGGATGGATCGAAATTCATAAGGTATTCATTAGGACATCGGCAAAGAAATTGGCATTTTTGTTTAAATCATGTTGAATTAAAATGCCATTTTTTTTATTTATATTATTTTTTGAATCATGGGGTTTATCAAAATGAGAAACATAATAAAATAATTCGGCTCATAGAATTTTTATTTGAAACCTTTTGTGACAATGTTAAACTTTTTCTTTTGTTTTAACACTACTTTTCGTTTTGTAGGCTTCCCTTGTAAAAATGTTTTCTTCATTTTTCTTTACTTTCTTATTTAAATTGTACGAGGCCTATCTTAATTGTGACGAACCACTACAATTAGCAACCGTGACTAGACCTAGGAAATGTTATACTGTAATGTTAAAAGACAAGGGCCTGTAAAGACAGCATTAGTATAATTTACTGTAGATCATAATAGAACTGAAAGTCATCTGCAGTTGCTCTACAAGCTAAAATTTGGACGTGGCGGCAAGGCAATAGATAGGAGGTTCTAAAATTAACATAATTAAAATAATATTTAATACTATTACTAACCGTTCCTGTCGAGGTCTGCCTAATACTGCCTAGCACTCTTTGTTTGTTTGGGCAGTTCCTAATACCTTATCCTTTCTATACAGACTTTCCATTTACATGTGAGCGGCGCCTTATAAATGATGTAAAGAAAATTAATACGATTCCGACGCCTCAATAGGCTTAATGCTGTCCATTACCCCTAGTATGAGTTTGTTAGTTTTCGAGCTCAATCAAACGTATCGTCTCTTTTCATACATTGCCCACTAGCGCCTCTAGCGTAAACTATCAGAATCAGCGGGCATTGTATGAAAAGAGACGATACGTTTGATCGAGCCAGGTACAGGTCTTGGTTAAGAGGGTACAGGTCTTGTTTAAGAGGATAGTACGGCGAACACGACTCCACACAAACGGAGAAAACGTTATTCTACCCCTATTTATCAGCCTATCTTTATGATATATTAGAATGTTATTAATAAAACTTTAAAAAACTAAAAAACCTGCTGCTGCCTAGCATAAAAAGACAATTAGTCATCTAAAAAGATGGAAACAAGTTCAAATATTAAAGGCAAACTTAAAACATATTGATGGCAGTTTTTAGAACTTTAATTTGTTCAACATATTAACATGCAGTCGGAAGCACAGATTTTAATAATAAGTCAAATCATTCATAATGTCATGCCTCCGACTGCATGTTACTATGTTGATCAAAAGTTCTAAAAACTACCATCAATATGTTTTAACTTTGCCTTAAATATTTGAACTCGTTTCCATTTTTTCAGTTGACTAATTGTCTTATTATGAAGCCGGGCCGATGTATTTGATCTTGTTCCGTCTTTTCAGTTCAGTTTTTTTTTCTAATTCTCCTATTTTTTCAAAATTTTATATACTAACAACATAATAAAATTTGATATTGATCGGATAAGAAATAGGGGTAGTATAACTTTTTGTCCGTTTGTATGCAGACGGTGCTCGTCGCACTATCATATAAACAGTTAGTAACAATCAGAATGTATAGTTATTAAAAAAACGTACATGCTTGCGTGGGTCTAACGTGTCTGATAACCATTTACCAGAAAGATTTAACATTTTTCCGTGTAACAAACTCCGCATTTACTCCACCGAAATATGTTACGCTGTCTTCATACAACAACATATCATTGGTTATCGCCGCTTGAAACATTCAAGCTCCCATCTCTACGCGTTGTTTGCATACTCCTGAATCGATTTCGACTCGATCGTTTTCTAATCCCCATTTTCGTAGCGCCATTACGATTTTTCGTGCGCTCACCTCACTCCATATTTCCGTGCATATCTCGACGATTCGCAGATCCATTATTTTTTATGGGTCGAATACACGGTGCTTAGTGGAAGTACCTACCCCCGCCTACTGGCAGCTAGCATCTTCGCGCACAGGGGCGACATTCAGTTGACATATTTCTTTGGCAATAATTTATTTTAAAAACGCTACAATACAATTACATGCAGCCATTTATAGGCAATGATAATTATCTATTTCACACATACATTTAATCACGCTCATAAATTCAAGAAGAGTTGAGCAGAGCTGTAGGTAACATTGCTACTAATCAACCCACATCTGCCAGTATGGGTCATACAGTACCCCTAAAATAGTGGCAGATTTCCAGCCCGTTGCTTACAGTAGATGTTACATGCAAAATCATCTCAGTAGTCCGGGTATTCAGTAATATGTATTGCAAATTGTATTAAATGACAGTAAATAAAAAAAAAATTCTTTGCAGTTTACAAACAATATAAATATTTATCAAAGTATAATCGATTTGTTTTAAGACGCCTACAATTAAAAATGAAATATTACCTATACGACAGTATAGAAATTTAATGAAAACTATTTCGTCATTGCATTAAATTGTCCATAAAATATTTATCATCGTAACAACTGTAATTTGCTTTAATTATCGTTCAATCGCTTTTCATTGAACTGTATGCATTTTTATTTAGTCTGGCGACACTCCATTGCCACCCTTGGCTGAGCAACATCCGACTCAGCCATTTCCACTCAATACGTTTTATCGACAAACGTCAGAGACGCAGCGTGACACTTATGTAAATATTTAAATACGATCCAGTACAAGCTATGAATATTTTAAACTCTAAGTAAACCACTCGGCTTTGTATTCCTGCAAAGATATCCACACATCAAATAACTTAAATAATTTATTGGGCTCTATGCAATAAGACACAAAATGGCTTGCAAAAACTGCGGCGCGTGATTTGGTTTTTTACTTTATATCTATGCATAAAGCGATTTGATAAGTGCTCGCAAATTGGGGATCGATATTAAAGTGACGAGTTATGCTGATTGGATTTTTTCAAGTGGTACCGAGAGGACGGTGAATAATTGAGTGCGAATTACTTTTAAAAGTAAGAAGCAAATTTATTCACCTGGCGGAAATTTTTGGTACAAATTTTGACGTTGATAACGCACCTCGTGAATTATAACTTTAACTTTTATATAGGTACATATTGTTTGTATTTTACTAGTAAATTATTTGGTTGATATTCGTTAAATGTAAGCAGTTATTAAATTAGCTAACAGTGTAGGTAAAACTTATACGTAACCTACATAAGTTATATTTTCCTTACAATCTCTACCAGTGTACTTATTTAAGCGTCTCTTTTGCTGTAAAGAATCAGACAGGCGTTACGAAAGCACGGACCATAGCTACAGATTATTTGGTGTAGCTTTTGATAAACCAGTTTAAATAAAAAATATAAAGAACAAAACAATAGGTTGAAATAGTGTTTAATAGTAAATAAAACAGAGCAAGGCACTTTTGAATAAAATATTGTGTTGTGTTGAATCGTTATCGCGTTATTTATTTTAAACTTACTAGATCACCCGCCACACCCTGTTGTCATTAATTTATAAAAAATATTGAGAATTACTTATTAATTACTTTAAATCTAACTTATAGTATAGTATTAAAAAGTATCTACAGTCTAATTAGGACCAAAATTCATTTACATACTTCAATTTCATTAAAATCTGTTCAGTAGTTTCCGAAATAAATAATACTTAATAAACGGTTAATAACGGAAATTAGCCAAAAGTGGAATCGCTCGAACTGTCAAAGCAAAGGGAAAATTGCTAACCTAAATTTTCTAACAAATAACAAAATTGCAGTGCAGGTCAAATAAAATGTCAAAGGGATCTTCATAGTAACCTAAATGGTCTAACAAATAAGTAAATGCCACAGCACGTCAAATAATGACTACATTATTGGAATTTTCGTAAGGATATCTAATTAAAAATAAATAAACACAGCCTATGTTACTCCCTTAAAATGTAGCTTTCTTTAGGAGAAACAATTTTATAATCGGTTTTGTGGTTTATTCCTAGATAGAATAGAAGATAGATTTACATATTTGTAAGTGGTGGGTACCTACTTGGTAAAAAAAAAGTTACATTCTAAGAGAACTCAATCCAAAAAACGTAAAAAAAGGGAAACTAAAGCTTTTCTCAGAAAAGTTGCGGTTTCCCTTATTTTTCTCTTATGTTTCCTAATACTCCAACTTCGGTTTTCAATAAGAATAACTAAGTTGGAGTATTATGAAACTTATGAGATTATCTGAAGGCTTATTATACAAGGTGGAATTTCGTAATGCCACCTGAAGGGAAAGTACTCTTAATACTGTAGATAGAAAATTTTACTCAAAGGAAACATTCGTTTATTTTTGTAAAGAAAGAAAACTGCTTTCAAAGGTTTTCGAAAATTCGCTTGCCACACCCGGGAGTCGAACCAACTAAAATCTGTAAAAATTACATCCTGTACTTTTATTGCACCGATCGTTAGGGTCAATTATTAAGACGAAATCTCTGTATAAAACTTGATAAATTAAATGAAAGGAAAGCCATGAAACCCTTAATTATTTTATTTATTTACATAAAATGGCAAACTAACTAATAAGTTGCTCGAAATGGGCTCCATTCTCTTGAATACACAAATTTATTATTCTAACAAGTTTTTAATTTGAACTAGAATTTGAATAAATGACGTCAATGATAATTATTAACTACTAACATGGATAGCAGATGGATGTTTGAGTAAAAGTGCTTTAACTTGACCCATTGAATTTATAAGTCCTTTTTCATGGCTTTCCTTTCATTTCAATTATCAAGTTTGTTGGAGAGATTTCGTCTTTATAAATGACCCTAACGATCGATGCAATAAAAGTACATAGTGTAATTTTTACAGATTTTAGTTGGTTCGATTCCCGGGTGTGCAAGCGAATTTTCGAAAAATTTTGAATGCAGTTTTCTTTCTTTTCAAAAATAAAGGAATGTTTCTTTTGAGTAAAATTTTCTGTCTACAGTATTAAGAATACTGTGTCCCTTCAGGTGGCATTACAAAATTCTATAGGTATAAATAATAAATATTCTTTATTGAATAAATTTCTAAAATAAATATTTTTTATTTAATCTAGTCCGTAAGTAGAATTAGTTTACTGCTCTATCAATCGAGATCCATTTACGAAAATTATGTTGAACATCTTAGAACATTTTATGCCATTCTTATCTACACAGGCTCTTTTATTAAAAATATACAAGTAACCACAAAAGAAAACCAATTTTCCTATCAAGTGTCGAATCTGAAAATTCGTAATAAGCAATATGAAGGAGTCGCCGATATCAATTGATCACGCAGATCTGCTCTCGACTCATTGTGGCACCCTCGGCGGACTCGCCTCGAGGACTCTCACCTCCGTTCCGGTTGCCTTTCTTTTGTGCTCGCTTTCGACACTCGATCCCGAGTACGTCTTTGTTACATTGTAGCTTTGATAAGTAACCGGATGATACGACAGATATAAAGGCTACGTTTATCTTTAAGTATTGTTTGGTATCGTATTGGGATTATTAATTTGTTGGTTGATTTTTATTCACAGTTAGCAATGCCATTTCTAAGTTTGTAGAGTTTTGATGTGGAGGGATTTTAACCTAGGTAGCGGACTAGCCACTTGAATTTGGACCCGAACTGGTGTAGTACCACCTTATAGAAGACCACACTCAAATAACACTACATTTTTGTGGGGTTGTGTTTCTGTTGGTGAGCAAGGTGACCAGCTCCACGGGATAGGGAAGGGGTAGTCCCGCGACTTCCACCTTAGAGTTGCAAGTGTACTACGGTGCCTGCCATCGAGCACATAACCAATAGAGGAGAAATGTCACTTATTAAGTTCTAAAATAATTCCGCCAAACAATTGCAACTACGCGTCCTACTAGAGATGAGGATACACTGGCATGCAAATGATTTTATCGATATCGCTACCTAGCTATGAAAATAAATACTTAATAAAAATAAAGTTATTTGTTTTCTTTATGGATTTTACAGTCATCATCAGCCGAGAGATGTCCACTGTTGGACATAAGCCTCCCCCAAGGACCTCCAACCCGAACGGTTCGGCGCTGCCCGCATCCAGCGGATTCCTGCGACCTTTACCAGATTGTCAGTTCACAATTTTACAGTAAATCACAAAAATCTAAATTCATCAAACTCTAATAAGGAAAAAGTACCAGAAGGCGACTCTCATAGAAAAATCAAAATCGGGAATTAATGGCAAACAAACTTGACATTGTTAGTCAAATAAGTAAACATAAAATCAGGAAATCATAGCCAGTTAAAGTATAAAAAAACACATAGTCGAATAGAGAACCTCCTCCTTTTTTGAAGTAGGTTAATAATACAGAAAGTAACATATAAAAATCCTCAGTAAAAATCAGTGAAAAGTGTTAAAAAATCAGTAGATGTGCAAAAAAGTGAATTAGTTATATAAAACGCAAATGAAGTTCCAAACAGTTTTCATAATATTTTTAACAAAGAAATGTTATTACAACGAAAAAAATAAAGCTATTTCGAAGGAAAAGTGTGTTATTGCACTGCAAATATCGATACAAGTTTAGATGTATGATAATGCATTTATTCTATTCTATTCTTAATAAATGGCGCCGCGTCGCATTAAACGTACGCATTTTGCCAATGTCAAGTGAAAATGCAACTAAAGTAACAAATATTGTACGGTAGATTTCGGTTAAAAATGGAGTCTCTCAACACGTATTTTTACAAGAACTCGGGAGAAACTCCATGATAATGCAACACTAGTAATAGTGCGATTGACAGCTTGACGTTAGTGAAAAAACACTAACCTGTTTCAGAGTCGGAGGGCGCGTATTACCAATCTATTGGTTATATGCTCGATGGTGGCTGCTTACCACTAGGCAAGCTGTATGCTTATCTGCCAATCCCTTAACGTAAAAAAAGGACAGATAGCCAGTTAATATTTCGTTTTAACACAAATACACACATACGATCAGGCTCGTAACCCCATGAGGGATTGAGCAGAGCCTTATCCAAAATTTTGTTACACATAAAGCCACATCTGGCAGCATGGGCCATTCAGTGTCTCCAAATAGTGATAGGTTGCCAGCCTGTCGCCTACATAAAAGGGACACCAAACCCAAAAATTAACAATCATTTAGTAAACAAACCAACTAAAGCCAACGACCAGTAGGCCTATTCGCTAACTTTTTTTGACATATGAAAGTGATGATCACTGCGTGATTTACATATCCATTGCCGTTTTACACGACACGCTATTATGGCACTTATCGTGTATAAACAGCAATGGATATGTAATTCACTCAGTGATCATCACTTTCAACTATCAAAAAAAGTTAGCGAATAGCCCCGCTGGACAGATGTTACACTCGCAATCATCTCAGCAGTCCGGGTGCTTTGTTGGTTGGTTTAACACAAATCATTACAGTTTTATGGAAATTTCGTAATACAGTATTTAGTAATACATACACTGAAAAAACATTGCAATAACAAAGGACCTTTTTGGCTCGGTTACATCATATCGGTAATTTTTAACTGAGACTTAATTATGATTCTCTATGTAACTTTGCATAGAGGACACTTGATGTATTTGTTTTAGCTACAAACTTTGCAGGTGCTATATTGACAAACATGCTGGGTTATTTTCTACAGTATTTTATTTATTTATTACCTTTACGTTTTTTCAGTGTAATTAATAGTCAATACTTAGTAACAGAACAAAAATAAAATGTTATGTTAAAAGCAATGATATCTAAAATAAAAAATCTTACCGATTGGTAGCAGGTATCCTTTTTAATAATTTGTTAATGAATATTGAAAAGTGTATCTTAAATTTAAACGTAATTAAAAACCTAGATGCAACACCCGAGGTGTTCAATATCCACGGAAGTGAAACGTAAAGGCATTTCGGTATGAAGCCACTGCCGCAGGTGGTGACTCGGGAATACAAAGTGAGGAAGGCGGCGAATCCGCCCGCCTATTACGTGTCGCTATAGCCAGTGTCTATGGCCCTTGGGATAGTGGATTCATTTGCGGAACTAGGACACATAATGCTTTGAATTAATGTGATTAAATAATCACTGTGGTCAATAATTTGATTTTGTTAATGTATTTTTTATTGGTGTTAGACTCAAAACTTATAATAATATAATATATTTCCACGCTCACACCAATTAGGTAGCTAAAATTAATAATCATTAAGAACTTGTGTTATGGATACTAGACAACGGATAATTTTAATATACGTAATATTTTTTTTGTAAACAAACATAAATAAATATGTAAGCAAACGTGACTCGTTAAGCGGGATTCGAACGGCGTTAAATCGCCTTAATCCGTAAAAACTGCATATGGCCGTCAAAAGTTTTAATTAATTATGAGTCATCGATAGGTTTATGCGTACCGAGAGACTTAGCTTTATAGGGCCCCCACAAGGTGGACTGACCTGGTAAAGGCGGGAAGCCGATGGATGAGAGCAACGCAGGGCAGGATTGGGTTGGAGATCCTTGGAGGACGCGTATTGTCATACAGTGAGCATCTCTCAGCTGACATGATGATGATGATCATGGTTATGTTTATGACCAAGGGCAGAGCACTTTCTGCGGTAGATTCGTATAATTTATATAAATTTCTTATTTACTTAAAACGTAAGTTATATTCATCAAATTATAAGTACGTAGATACTTTTTCTATTGTGAACTCCAATCGATGAATGTCTGTACGAAGAGATACAACCGCTTAAAATTTTTGTAGTTCTTTTGATATACTGGTATATTTACTATATTTTCAAATTTAATATCGTCCAGAAGACAATGTTTATTCGGAACACGGAATAAGGCAGCGATGGGCGAATAGCATTGATCATAATATCGACGGAGGCTTAGGGGGTGATAAATGGACGGCCGCAACGTCACTGGCGGGATGATGCCGGCGCCATATTTAAATCGCGCTGTCACATCCGCGCCAGCTTTTTATACCACTATATCGCATCGCACACAATACGTTCAAATATGTAACAGTATATTCGTCGGCTTACTGATGGTGCTGGGGAATCCGATTTATTGTTCTTCTAATAAGTAAAATTAGAAAATACACTTAAAAATCGACTGTCCAGGGCGGGAATTGAACCCAGCAACTTCCGGGCGGCTGCGTCAACTACTACGCTGCCGGGACATAGTTTTCGTCGTCGAAATTTGTCAGTGCTTGGTACTTATATTTTTATGGTAACATTGTTTCATCAAATCTTTGAATTTTGCACTTTTAAGATCTGAAAGAAATATGTTGGTATGTTTGTAAATATTTGACGTATGTTAAGATGAAACTACCTTATACTCTTTTAGAATTATTTTCGAATATTAGATTTTTTTCAGTATATTTGCGCATTTGTTAACGTAAAAATAATTCAAAAAAATGTATTTCTCTCTCAATCTCTTTATGAAATGTTTGAGGAAAGCAATAACTGGAAATATTCTTATGTATTTTAGTTCGAATCATCATGAAATCATACTGTGTTAATTATCATGCATACAACAAAGTTTAAATCGGCCAGGCTATCGAATCATGTCACAATGGTGGCCATTGGCCATGCCTGTAGTGTCAGCCAATCAGATCGATCGAAAATTAATTTACAGACCGCATCCATCGCTTGAGAAACCGGCCGTCAAATCAAGTAATTGAATACAATCAAGTATTTTGGTAAAGTGGTAGTTCAGATTTTCGGCGAAACGACTGGCGGACCAGGAGGTTTATGTTGGAAGGATTAGAATGAAATCAATGTCGTGCACGAAATTAAATCGTTTGCGATATTTACTTCTTTTTTTTGCTTGACAGGTAAGCTCTTGGCCTTCATCTCACCAGTTGGTAAGTGACGAAAAGTCAGAAGATGCAATCGAGCTTCACTTCAACCCTCGACCACACAGTGACTGGCTCTCTTAACAGTAATTGTCGGAACCCAATAATACTGTCAACATTATTATTACGGCGACAGATTTTGATAAGATGGTGGTCAACCAAAAAGAGTACAAGTACTCCCCTGTGGATCGAACTGGGGACCTCTGGATCTAATTCCTGTGGGTGAACCACCCACCACGGAGGCGGTTAAATCATTTGTATTCATGGTTGTTTTTTAATTCTTATGGCTAAAGATAATAGATTTATTTTAATCAAAAGACCTTGCAAGGTTCTTGACGTTAAGATTTTTGTCTTTTAAATCGATGAATGCTGGCTGCACTCACGAAAAAGAATGACTCGTTGTCAAGTTCCGGCTGAGCCGAGCGTGCAAGTGAGAGCGCGGAATAAGCGATAGAGAGGCACGATCCGCCTAAGCGTTCGGCTTGTGTAGGACGTTGTCACGTAAAATTATTGTCCGTAAATCGACTTTACAGACAACTAATTTTTTAATTGAAATATTGTATCTCAGTATGCCACAATTACTTCTATTTTGCGACACACAGCGTGATTTATAATTCATATTATTGAAGTTGTAAATTTTCATTTGTGTCTGATTTCGAGTGATTCGCAGATACGCCTCCAAGATCTCCACGTATGTGAAATAATTACCAAACCAAGACCCTATGGTCTTATGTTATTTACAAATACTGCAAAATACAGAAGTAGAATACAATTAGTAATAGTAAAAAAAAATACCGTTACCTGTTTATGAAGCTTTTGAAATGTGAGTGTACAGAAGAATTTTGAAAGACAGGGAGCCAATGAGGAGTAATCAATGAGAGAGTTTTGCGCATGGTGCAAATGTCAATGGAAGCCTTATTGACGGTAAAAAAGCGAACGCTACAATTTCTTGGACATATAATGCCAAACGATAAAAACGGTTTACTGCTATAGGAAAGGACTCGGAAGGAGACGCACCACGTGACACAAAAATTTACGGAGTTGGTTCAATCTGAGCACGAGATCCCTACTCCTCGCAGCTGTGTCCAAAGTTCGAATAGTCTTAAGGTGGTAGCACACTTATCAGCTCTGAAAGGGAACGCTTCTTTTTTTACTATGAACGCTACGGAAGAGCGGCTACGAAACAGCTACAGTAGGAGATGGCACCCTAAGAAGACCTTAATTAAGCATTCAGACAGGTAACTGTTAAATAATTTACTATTTTAGCCTTTTGAATGAAGTCACAATTTATTTAAAAATTTGCACACTATACTTATATTCTGACCCCATGCAGACCATTGCATTCATACGCGCGGTGCGAGTAAGCCGGCAACCACTTTTTTCCCGCCAAACCCCCTCCGTTGCTTTCCCCTTCCTTCCCCCACAGGGAGGAGCGAAAGACAGAGCAACGAAAAGAGTTAAGAAGACCTTCTACACCCCGAGGGATGGAAGGGGTTTGAGAATCCTACATGGATACCCGTAGGGCGGTCCTCGGTTTATGTCGGACTCCTACCGACTAAGCACTCCCTTGCATAGTGCCAAAGTGGCTATAAGGCTATCGGAAGCAGCTGCCCCCTCAGGGAAGGGAAGGTGCACACGCCTAGACATATATAGATTAGGGCATATGCGCGGAAGGCGAACGGACAATATAGGCAACGCCAACCATCATTGATCATTCTCAAAGGTGACCGGCAGGTGGCTAGCCATGAAACTATGCCAAGTCTTTAGCAGTATGGTGGCATATCAGAAGCAAAGGATTTATATACAAAACTAGCTGACCCGGCAAACGTTATTTTGCCTTACTAAATTGATTAAATTACTAAAATGGCTATAAAAAAAATTAGGGTAGTATGTACTTTTTAATGCCACATAATAAAAAAATAAAAACAAAAAATTTCGTCCAAAAACTAAAAAACAAAAATTAAGGGTGGACAACCCTTATCACTTAGGGGTATGAAAAATAGATAGTACTAGAAAAATGCACTGAAAAAATTCGACTTGCCTCAGGCGGGACTCGAACCCGCATCTTCCACAATCCGGGCGGATGCGTTGACCAATTACGCCACCGAGACACCGCTTTTCGCAGTCGAAATTTGTCAGTGTTTGGTGCTTATGTTTTTCTAGTATTAATATTTACGCGTTTGTAAACACAAAAATAAAATTATTCCATAATGTAAGGTACTCGTAGTTTCATCTTAGCTAGGCGTCAAATATTTGCAAAAATATTTCGTTCGGGTCTTGGAAGTGCAAATTATAAAGATTTGATGAAACGATGTTTACCATAAAAACATAAGCACCAAGCACTGACAAATTTCGACAGCGAAAAGCAGTGTCTCGGTGGCGTAATTGGTCAACGCATCCGCCCGGATTGTGGAAGATGCGGGTTCGAGTCCCGCCTGAGGCAAATCGATTTTTTTTTCAGTGCATTTTTCTAGTTTTATTATTTACGCGTTTGTAAACGCAAAACTAAAATTATTCCATAATAGATAGTAGCCGATTCGCAGACCTACTTAATACGCATACAAAGTTTCATGAAAATCGGTCAAGCCGTGTCGGAGGAGTACGGTAACTAACACTGTGACATGGAAATTTTAAATATAAGATATTAATTTGGCCTTCTAGCAACGACCTCTTCAAAGCTTTCCAATTAAGCGCTGCTCAACTTCAACTCGTCTTCCAAATCCTATCGTCCTCTGCTCTACTTTACATTTTTTCTCAATTGCAGAAGCAGTTATTCTGAATTTTAATTTTCTATTCTATTGGAATGCCTTCGTGACAGTTAAATATGTAGGGCATTTAGCCAATGTCAAGTAACAATTCACGTGAAAATATGTTTAAAGTAACAATAGATTAAGCTAACAAGCAAAAAGTGTAAAACACTGTAACCCGACTACGGAATAATAATGGGGAACTCGATTTCAAAAGAAATTGACAATTAATTTGACATGACAGTCGGTAGTTCCATTTTTGGCCATTTCACATTGCTTAGCATCCACAACAACAAGTTTGTGTACAAACTTCCACAAACTTCAAAGGAATTTAATGAAATCGGTTAAAATTGAAGTTACAAGGAAAAATTCTCAAACTCCTCCTCTTGTTGAAGTCGGTTAAAATGTAGCCTATGTTGTCCGAATCATAATAACGATTTGATTGGCACCTCATTTATCAAAATCCGATGAATAGCTTAGGCGCTACGGTGGAACAAACGTAAATACAAACAAACATACATACATACATATGTATATACATACAAAAATAAGGGTAATTTTAGCAGTCTCTGACTGCTAAAATCATTACCCTTCTTTTTGGCTTTGCCGTAATCGGGTAAAAATGGAGTCTCACATCACATGCTTTTACACCAAGAACTCCGGTGAAACGAATTTAATTCAAATTTAATTTTAATTTCTTTAGTTTCACACTGACACTTATCCATCATGACAAATTAGAAGTTAATTTAAAAAATGTCAAATCAAAGAGGTAAACAAAATGTAAATATACATAACATTACCCTTTAATATTGAATTTCACTGTCTAAAGAGAACAGGGTCCCAGTTTAGCTGGAATCAACGAACCAAATAGGAAATTAAAATCATCAATCAAACTAAAAAATACAAAGGCCCCGTTTCCCATTGTCGCCGATACGTTTGCGCAAAAACGACTTTGTCGCATCACAGTCAAAGTAATAAAAAATTCTTGTAGCGTTCATGTTATACTGGAAGTGGTCATTTTTGAATCGTTTTGTGACTATTAACTTATATAAAATAAATGTTTATGCAAAAGCGGATTATACGTTTGAAATTGGAGCACACTACCACTCCGTAGTGTAGTAATTCTGTCGGTGAGTAAGATTTACATGGAAGAGATAGGGTTGAGGTTGATTGGTAGCGAGTGAGTTACACCTTGCTAGTCAGGGGTTCGGCCTTCGTAAGCACATCCCGTGACCGAGAGCTGTTTTCACCGCGATCTCTCCGCACAAGAAGGGTTTCAAAAGAACAGGCTATTGGCTGTGGTTTAGATGAAGTGCGAATAGCTCCCTTGACCACGTTCAACACTGATAGCCAAGTGGTGACACGTTAGTTTTTAGTGGGCAGGCCTCCCGCCTAGTGCCGAATAGCGGCCTAGATTGTACATGAGGGGGACAGTCCCATATAACTATAGGGCGGCCCCACACTGGACTGGATCCATGGTATGCTTAATGCACTTTCTAACGTTAAAAAAAGTGTCAATAGACTACGGGGACTGTTCCCATTGGGCGGGCAGTATGCTTTGTTTGTCATCCTTGTAGTATCAAAAAGGCAGAGCACAGCAGTTTAGCTGCTTAGATTGGAGCAAGTGTGTGGCGCCCAATGCCGCCTCCTCATAGATAACACAGATGGCGCTGTACAAACAGTACTCGTACAAGCGCGACAATTAGTATGGGAACCTGAATCGCGCAAACGAAGTTTCCAAAGGTGCTCGCTACATATAGAACTTCCAACTACAGACATTTCGCAGTCCCCGGGCATACAACACCTTGCCTGGCGGAAATACTTCCCTTTGCACTTCCTTCAAGTGTAAGCAATCTTTTTTAATTTTAGGGGGAAACTTTTGACCTTTATCCCACACGATAGTAAGTGATTAAGTATAAGGCTGACGGTGGAAGCGACTTTTACCCACCCTTTTACTGTCACAACATATGACGACTGATTTTGATAAGATTGTATTAGCCAGGCGGATTTAAAACAAACCAAGTCGAATACAAACAACCTCCTTGGGATTCGAATTAAAACGGCACTAGGGAAGTATCGAACTAATCTCTGCTGAAAACATTGACTTTATCTGTGTGAGTATCGTTTTCTGAGCTCCACGGGGTAGAATTATGTATATGTGCATTGACAGATCACATCGCAAATCTGTGAATTGCAGGTTTCAGTATAAGTTGTGAAACAATTGTAGAATTGCTTCAACATAGACAGAATGCATCTCATTTATACATTATAAGCCTCGGTGGCCGCTTATCCATCAGTGAATTTATGATTTATCATCATTGTCAGCGCACACTCGTCCACTGTTGGACATAGACTTCTCTTATGGCATGCCACTGAGTTCAGTTTATAACTGTTCTTTTCCAACTGCTGCCAGCCATTTTACGTTTAACGTCAGTCCATCTAGCCCAAAAATGTCTAAGATGTCGACATTACATTTGCCACGACACCGCCTCTACTCTAGAACATGTTCAATCCAAGGTTGAACTGAATAATTGTTTGTCATTAATGATTTACAAAAAAAATATTTCATTCAGTATTTATTAAATATATTTTTTTAATACATACATACATATATATCCAGAAGGTTGCTTTAAGTAATTTCCTTGATATCTTTACATTTACCACGCGTGAATTCCACTTTATTTGTGATTTAAATCGCGCTTGTCGACGCTATGGCGATATTCTAAAAGTCATACCGTTTATATGCAGTCGTTCGAGAATTTCGAGATCCAGAGATATTGCCTCCATTTGCGCGACGAGTGTACGGCTAGATTTGCGAGTAAATAGCGGTGCTTATCTTTGCAACCAGCTTTTCTATTTTCCTAACTTTAATATCTAAGAGGTTTGTGTATAGCTAAGGCTTTTTTGTCTCTCGAAAGCTTTTGTCCTTCATCTTATCTTATAGTAAGTGATGGCAAGGCAGAAGGTAGAAAAGATCTTTACTCGGAACACTCGACCACTGAGGAAGTGGCTATCGTACCACTTATACACACAGAATACTACATTGTTATTAACACTATTCTAATGGCTTGATTTGGATAAGATTGCTGATGTGAAACAAGCCCTGATACCCAACCAAACCAAAAGAAAAAAGGTGGTTTCGGGGGATCGAACCCGATAGCCCTGGATCTGATGTGGGCGGACCAATAGAGCACTGAACAGCATAAAGTCTGTATTTCTTCGCCTACAAATGTGCAGTCCTGCTAATATTAATATAATCATCATTATCATCAACAGCTTATATAATGTCGCAAGCGAAGGGCTCGAGCCTACCCTACATTAGGGGCGATTAGGCCTTAGTCAACTACGCTGGCGTAATGCGGGTTGTCCGATTTCACACACAACCTAAAAATTTCTTCATGGGTGCGTGCAGGTTTCCGATGTTTCCCTTCACCGCAAAAGTGTCGATTAAACGTACATATGAATTCAAAATTTGAAAACACCTCCCGAGTAGTAGAAATAATTTAATATTGTTACCTTCCAGCAACCTTCGAGACATCTGTATATATTAAAAGGCAACTGTTACTGACTGATCTATAAACACACAGCTCAAACTGCTGAACGGATTGCGCTGAAATTAAAGAGAAAAGATTTTCCAAAATTCACCCCCTAGGCGATGAAACGTAGGTCCAAAGTATTTAACGCGAGTGAGGCCTCGGGAAAAAGCTATTTCTTAAAGAAAATTTATCCAGCAAGTATTGCAAAGTAAAGAGAAATACGGCTTTCTATGTCACACCTAGCAGCTGTTTATCCGCGTACAAAAAAGCTCGGGGCTTTGTGATAGGACACGTAATACGCTCACAATTGGTTATTGCGATGCAATGACAGTGCGGTTTGCGCTCGGATCACCGGCGAAAGTGGAAAAGGACATTGAGATCTTTTTTACTAACGCTTTTCGGGACCTTATTTACGTAAGCGTCGATTTTCATCATACGTATATAAAAGTAGCGGTGGCAAACCACTACGTACGTAAATGTCCTGTGAAATATATCACTTCCAATTATTATTATTAAATAGAAACATGTATTAGGGGTGCGCATTTTCTTACATAACTTTTCAATTCCTATCATTGGAGGTCCGAAAATATTTCTCATACCATTTAAAACCATAATGATCATTCTTCATAACAAATCATTCTTCATAACTTCATAAAACATAATCATTGAAATTCATAATATCATTAATCATACATTTTTGGGCGAGTCTAGTGTTTTATGCACCTTCATGGCTGGGTGATGGGTAGGTTAGGGTTATTTTTTTTATGACCAGGCGGAGTACACTGTTTTTGTAAGCAACAAGGTAGTATCAGTATTAATAAAAAAAATATGATCACTAACTGTTATGAGCTCCGTTGGTAGTAATAAAAATGTATGAATAAAAAAAGTATGAAAAATAAAATTATGAAGAGTGATTATTATGAACACAAATCGGTAGTAAGACAAATAATAGGATTTAGAATATTACGTGAGCCAATATGGACCCATGTATTAGATTAGAGAAAGACATTTTTTTAAATAAATTATTTATATTTATAAGAAATGGTATCGCCCCTAATACGGGGTAGGCTCGAGCCCCTCGGTGGGGACATTATATGAGCTGTTGATGATGATGACCATAAGAAATGACCGAATGTCATGTAGAAATCGATCCTTGAAACTATCTCTTACTTCAGTCTTCTGTTTTCTTAAATTAATGGCTTTGGGATATTTAGATATGCATTCCGCCAATGTCAACTGAAACTAATGGTAAAATAAATTAAAAATCTACGTTAATTAACAATAAAAATGAAGTAATATTACACGGTTTAATACAATAACTCGAATGAAAAGTACGAGCCATTTCACGGGAGTTCTGGAAGTTTAGCAACAAAAAATATTTTGTTTGTGTTATTTTCGTGTACAATGTCTGAAAGCTTAATACAAAGCTTAATTTACTACGGGGAAATTAAAATTTAAGCCACTTAAATAATACTTAAGCTAAATCCTAATTGCCTTAGCAGTGGTCGTAGATTTGATTAATAGTAAATAGAAACGCGAGATTCGAACCGCGATGTCGAGTCATCGTCAAGTCGAATTCTTAAAGACATTAAAACCATTCGTGCACGCAACTGTAAAACTGCGCGTTTTATTTACATTAAAATATTTTTTATTAAACAAGTTTAATATAATTTTATACAATACATGTAAGTAAGTTGTTAGTTAATATAAAATTAGTTTTTACTGAAAGAAAAGAATGAGTAAGATGAAGACTTTTTTATTTTAAGTTATTTATAATTTGCTACGATTTTATTATTTAAATTGTTGTAAGTATCTTATATTTACAATATTATTCTTTTTATTTCAGGTTTTTATCATAAATTTGGTTCGGCTGGTGGTTTTTGAGACTGAAGACTGACCTAAGAGGCAGCGATATTCAAGTGATCTCAGACGATCTGTTATTGGACGGAAAGTAATTGGATTCAATCGCAAACCGAATAGGTTTACTTAGCCCATTCAGAAAACGGCAGTTGCATCTACCGACTCTAACTATGCTTAGGCATCTGTCTTTCGACTGACGACTATTATTGCATCAAGGCTGTCATTGAAAAACTTACAGAAGAATTGAAATAATTGAAGCAACATTTTTTATTTTAATATGATTGTTTAGAAAAAAATCGTGAAAAAAAGCATTAAATTTTTTACAACTAAGTATCTCTATTTGCGCGGCCACTTCGCAACCATTTAATAATCCTATCTTTACGCTCTAATTTTTAAAAACCCAAATACATGCGTGTTATCCTATTTATGTTTAATTTTAACAACAAATTAATAAAAATAAATTGTGCCAAGTGTTACTGAGTCGTCCAACCCCAACCTCTTTCAGCAAGCAAGGGTTCGCGATCCTCAATGATTCAACAGTTTCCATTGAAAACTTTATTCGAAGATTACTCTGTTGTATAAATGTAATAAGCTTCACAGTGACGAGATTAGAGCCTGAATTTCACTCAGGCATTAATGACATTTTCAGTCGCAGCCCGTTGTTTATGTCGACACAATGATTTTGAAAGTCATTTTGTCGGGGAAAAATGTCAAGTATAAACATTGGTTTTCGACGCGAGGGTTGTACTTGCTGTTTCGAAACAGGGGTAACGCTGAGTTACGTGGAACTGAAATACGTACTTATATAAGTAGAATTAGTTTATATTGGTTCCAACATTGAGAAAGCTACGCGTGTAGTTTAGGTCAATTTGGATGAATTACTTAATTTAAAATGTACAAATCATGTGATATTTTGTGTGATATTTCTTTCAATTATTTTATAAATATGTGTCCTACAAACTGTTGAAACGGTTTTTGATAGATCAATTTTGTTTTACCTTCTAATTTCGTAATCTTTCGTGGCATTTTTGTAATCTTTAATATACACAATTTTATTTCACGCTTTTGAGAAAAACTTGTACAAAGTATGGATAACAGTTTTATAGGGTCGTCTGGGTAGGTACCACGGGTCGTCTGGGTAGGTACCACCGCCTTTCTTATTTCTGCCGTGAAACAGTTCGCTGTATTTCGGATTGAAGGCAACGATAGCCAGAGCAATTACTGGTCATGAAAGGTATATCATCTTAGTCCCCAGGATGGCAATGCACATGCAGTGTTAAGTGATTTACCCTTAATGCAAGTGTCTATAGGTGACGGTAACCACTTAATACCAGGTGGGCCGCAAACTTGTTTGACATCTCGTAATATAAAAAAAAACAGTAAATGAATAAATGAGAGCCATTTAAAAGTTTTCTAAAATCTATACAAAAACATATTTGAGGTACTAATAAATAGATAATTAATTAAATAATAAAGGAATCGTTTTACCTTTTTTTCTTAATTTACTGATAATCTCTGTCAATGAATGAATTTTGGCGGTAACTAAAAATGGCTTCAGCAGCAAATGTGTATGTCTGGTTGTTTTGTGAGGTGTATTCATGACAAATTTACCTAATAATTGTAAATTTAAATTAAAAGTTATAAAATCTACATTGTTCATAGTTATAGATATCTAGAAAATGACAGGATAATTTCCGAAGGGTCTAAATTCGTAATGTCATTAATAAAACTGTATTTGTAAAACAAAAAGTCAAAAAGCCGAGATCTGCGATATATCGAAACTCATTCCCGGCGCACATTGGCGGTGCATGAAATTTACATGGAAATTTGTGCTTGTAATAAAGAATGATGAATTGGACCCGCATTGGTAATTATGGCCAACAGTGAACGAGCGCGCCAATATTAAGTTTCGAAATTCAATAATTTTTATAACGTTTGCAACAAAAAAGCGAATCATTGTAACGCGTATCAGTGATCGTCAAATTGCTTTGGTACTAAAATCCGTGCAAAATTGACCACTGACTTTCTAAAGATTTTGCTTAATATGTGAGAAAATTACGACACGCAATAACTAAAGATGATGATTTTATTCAAGAAAAATGGTTGCTTGTTTATTTAATTCTTGGAATCGTAGCTGACACCAATAGAAGAAAGTAGCTGTCTACTTAGAAGAGGCAAAAAACAGTAGAAAGCAATTCTCTTCAAATGATATGAGACATAAAAATATGTATGTTACTATAAAGTAATAAAAAATAAAAATTGCAAAATTAAAGTCCATTTTTGTTTGTTTATTTTTTCATAGCCTAGCCCAAATTCGTTCTTCAACGGTGAAGTTCGAGTTATATCACATGACATAATGACGAAAGTATTTCTTTATTCTATTTGTTTTATGACATTCGGAAACGAATTCTTAATGTTATGATATTTTATTTCGTATATTGTTTTTTTGTTAGACTCATTTAATTAAATTTTTTGTATAATAATTTACTACATGTATTACGATTGACCGTAAAATTTGCACACGTTGCCCATATCGATGATAATAAGAAGCCATAATGTTTTCCACTTATCGGTATAGAGAGATGAAATGAATTCCTTCGATAAACGAAGATATTTTAAAATTATGATAAACATAATGCCTACAGACAACATGAATCATTAAGCCTACCTGATCACGTCAGTGCGAGGTTGAACTGGCCTGATTTTAAAAATGACTTATATTAAATTTGATTTTCAGACGATTTGAAATAAAAAATATACCTATGTTAACGTGTCATCTCTTTCTTTTAGGAATATCGTATTTTAATTAGATATATTTTCCTTTCTTTTATTGCAGCGTAGGATATGTTTATTCACTGTTTCACACTTGCACACCAAAAGAAGAATTGCGAGGGTGTTGCTATAACATCTGAATTAAGAAGCAATCTAAGATAAATCTTTGAACAACCATCGTCATAATATAGTGGTGAGTCGCTGCTCGTTATTTTACAGTTAGGAGTCCAAACAAACAACAACCAAAGGAGACTGACCATTTATACATATACGGAAGTTGGACCAAGGAAGCTGTCTAACATTGTCATATACCTAGTGCATAATGTTCCTAAGATTACTAGTCTGTAGCCCAAAGCACTTCAAAATCTATTCGATGTGTACCTATTTGGAAAAACAATATTTTAGTAGGGTTTTTTTACTGTCTGAAAAGATAAATCACTTTTCGTCCGGAAAGTACACATGTTGTCCAATGGAAATAGCAAATGGGACCCAAAGTTAATATCTAAAAAATGGGATCGAAAATTGGAATCCAACGAAAATAAATGTCTGAAAATCATAACTGTTTATTTTAAAAATAAAAACGATAGTTATTATATTACTAAATCACATGTTTTCTGAAAATAGCATCAAAATTGGTTATCAATCCTAATAATAAGACTTGTTAACTTTGCAATCGCATTTTTTTTGTATCTATTACTTTAAAGGGAAAATAGAAGTAATCTCGTGTCTGAGCAAAATTTGGTCCAGACCAGGTCAATCTTCTTTCTCTAAACATTAATATCAGATAAAATAAACAATAAATACATTCGATATTCGGCACCGGACCAAAAAATACTCATCCAAAGAAAAAACGATAATTCTTCCGCAACAAATTGTGTCGGCGAAATAGTATCGTGACAAAAATCCATGCTTCACGGGGAGCCGGTAAATCAGGCCACGAATGAAATCCAATTACCGCCAAAAAAACTATTAGCTCCCCAACATGTGGATGTGGTTTTGTCTTCAATATTTTGTTGCAGAATTGACGCGGAAAACAAATAAACTTTAACTTCTTCTTTTATAATGTTTTCTTAGATCAGAACAATTATAGGATTAGGGATTAGGACCTATGAGATAGTCGACTGTGTCTCACATGTTAAGTTAGAAACTTCCAGGATAATGCAATTGTTGCAATTATTTTTAATTCCGACTATTTCTTTTATAAGTTAAGCAGGTATATATCTATTCTCTAAATTTAAGAATCTTTAGTACATTTTAAGCGTTTCATTTTTCTATAGGATAGAAATAATCCATAGGATCACTTAGTCCTTCGTGTGATTGTCTCTCTTTTTAGAACATTTTTCTTTGAAACATTATGCCGGATTCTTATATACACGAAGCTCTCGCTCGTAGTCCGAAAAGGGGTTGAGCAGAGTAATATATAAAGCCACATTTGGCAGAATGGGCAATATAGTGCCTCCAGTAGTGTCAGGTTGCTGGCCTGTCGCCTACAGTGCAGGTTTTAAGTATGAATTAATATTAAATACTCAGGTCTTCAGTCAAAATCAATGCAAAGAAAAGATAATTACAACTGTTTATGCTACATAATTTGACATTCACAAAGGCACCTAAACCTGAGTTCTCGTTGACCCAGAATCATGAATATGGAAGCAAGCAATGTTTTTAAGGAAGTCGTAAATAAGTAGTTACATCACAACAAGCAAAAGGTGTAAAGCACTGTAACCCTACTACGGAATTATGATTAAATTGCACTCGATTTCAGTAGAAATCGACATATAAACATCATTTTGACATGACAATAAGTGATACATTTTTGGCCATTTCACATTGCTAGCAACCATAACAAGATTTTGTGTACAAACTTCAAAGGACGTGTTATAGTCGGTTAAAATGTAGCCTATGTTGCTCGAATCATAATAACGAATTGATTGACACCTCTACACCTCTATCATCAAAATAAGATGAATAGTTTAGGCGCTAGGGTGGAACATACGTAAAAACAAACATACATAGACTGCTAAAACCATTACCTCTAAAAATAATGTACTAATTCGGATTTGAAATAGGTACATTTGGTTGAAAGAATATGTCGATATTTTTACTATTAATATAAAATTCTCGTGTCACAATGCTCGTTCCCGTACTCCTCCGAAACGGCTTGACCGATTCTCATGAAATTTTGTGAGCATATTGAGTAGGTCTGAAAATCGGCTAACATCTGTTTTTCATACCCCTTAGTGATAAGGGTTGTCCACCCTTATTTTTTTTTTAATTTATAAGGCAAAACAACGTTTGCGGGGTCAGCTAGTATAATATAATATAAAGTCCAAAGTGAAAATATCGACCTGTTCATAATGGTACGTGCTGAGTATTAGTTGTAAGTAATTAACTCATACTGATATTTGTCATTATTATTTTAGGAATATTATTCTCTAACATTAATGGCCCAGTTTTTCTGCGAACAGTCGAGCTAATTCATCGCTCTGGGCTAAAGATGATCATTAAAATGTATCACAATCATTATAAGTAATCGCTATTTTCGTAGGAGCTCAGGCACTCTATAATTTTTGATATCAAACCAATTTTAAAATTAGGAGTTTGGTGAAAATATTGTTCAATCAGAGTGATATACTATAAATCACGTCGAATTAAATTTTGTGAATTCTTGTGAACACGTGTTTTATATGAATTGTAATATCAATAACCTAAATTAGAAAATGTAGATACCATCATCTCCGATGACGCTGTAAAGTCTATTTGCAGTCAACAACAATAGTCTTTAATAAAAATTATACCTACATCATTTGATTATAATGATTGTTTAATCATTTTAATTATAAATCATCATTTAGTTGTTCGAGCCTTCGCTTGACCCACTGTGAGATTGCAGTGTGTTTCTACCCTTATACATATTACACCTTTTAAAAACAGTCTTTATAATTAGACCCACTGCTGGGACACAAGGCCTCTCCTTGTCATCGAAGGAGGTTTAGGCAGTAGTCCACCACGCTTGCCCAATGCAGATTGGTGGACGGAGTATAAGGTGATCAATGCCCCTATGCTGGTCCATTAGTCGCCTTCTACGACACCCATTGGATGATATCGGGTAATGCTATTCTACTCTGCCGGCATCACACTAGTAGAATAGCATCACCTAATCGTATAAATGTAAGCACATCCAATTATGTCTTATTCTTCTTAAATTCCTGTTATCCCCCGCTGGGATGTAGGGCTCGAAGGACATCCAATTATATAATGGTACTAAATTAAGAATTGGCATGGTGAAGAATGAGTATATTAGACAGTCTGAAAGTAGCACCAGTGTCAAAAAAATTGCTATTACGGGACGGCTCGGGATCTGCGCACGTGAGCGCAACTACACCGAGACCGTCCCAACGCTGCCCGTCTAGGCACTCCTTGTGCACCAATTGGTGTGGAGCAGCCCACAGGGGCTACCGACTAACGCCAGCGCCTGTGGGCCGCTGGCCGGCGCCGGCCTTATAGGCCGCCTCCTCACCGACGGCTGCTCGACCTGACACGTCCTCCTGACGAGGACACCGGGAGCAGCCCTCGGACCGCACCCGGGGGACTTCGGGCGCGGTCGTGGCCCTGAAAAGGGCCGTCCGAAACTAGCCGTGGTGGGAAAACATAAACGACTCAACGATGGCATGTGACTTCGAATGCCACTTGACATCAAAAGCCACACACCCGCCGAGAAAGTTTTCCCACCACGTTACCAGAGTCCGCCACGAGGAGGCTTCCGAACGTGGACCCCACGTGTGAATTCTCCCTAAAAGAAAACGTCAACATAAAATTAATTTCCCGTTAAAATCATTACGTCACGACTTACCTATTATTAGCTCCTCGTCAAACATCCCAAGGAAACTTCATTAGAAAGGGTATCCCGATGCATGTTTTAAAATAATCAGTTTCCGTGTTAATTCTTAATTTACTGCTTGGATGGCAGCGCAATAATTCGATTGAGCCAAGCTGGAGGGCAAAAACTCACTGGACGATATATGTCGGCATTAGCAGAGTAATTAACTGCTCTCCAATATCCGTGTCACTGCTCCGTGGAGACTTTTCTAAAAATGTCTAAGATATTTTAAATAGATGGTTCCCGCACATTATAAAGAAACTCAACGTAGGAAAAGAGCAATTACTAAATCTTTTGTTGGAATACTAATAATCGAAAGTTTTGGTGTGGTATCTAGTTATTACGTTTTTCATATCATAAAGATGTTAAAAAAACCGCCTGCATACAAAGACAATTAGTCAATTGAATAGATGAAAACAAGATCAAAAATATTAAAGGCAAACTTAAAACATATTGATATAGAACTTTTGTTCAACATAGAAACATGCAGTCGGAGGCATGACATTATGAATGATTTGACTTATTATTAAATTCTATGCCTCCGACTATTTTAAAGTACGTGTATTAGATGCTCATTGCTCACCCTTACATTTATATTTTATTGTTGAATCTTTGAGTACCTACCTATTAACATTCAATAATTGGTTTGCTATTGTTATATCGCTGCCTTGGTAAATGACATACAATACTTTATAGATAACTAGAAATTATTATATCTTTTCTTTTTTTACTTTACTTTGTTACTATCGATTCTCTATACTATCCTAGATACAATATTATTTAAGAGAATTCCTTGTTTCTTACTTTGAGTAATATGCGAACACTGATGCTGGTCCTAATATAAGTTAAATTTGACATATTAATCTAAGTTCTCAGTAATTTCTCGTGGTATCTATGACTGTTTTTTGTCCCTTTGAAATAAAATAAAAATAATAATTTTACACCGACATATAAGTAGAATTGCAATTTCAGATTTCGCAGGAAGATTTATTCACGTATGTAGTTATAAGTAGCGGTGAAATTAGTTGGCCCTGATGTTTTTTACCAGTCGTCTAATTATCTAGATATAGGGGGCAACAAACGTTAAGTTAAGGTCTCCAATTAATATCAAACGAAGCGAATATAATGGAATGTGAATACGTTACTTTGATCAGAACATGTTAGCTAAGTATCGATTAAATGATAATCGCTTCATTTACGTAATGGTCGGGAGACCTATCAAAATAAGATTAATGTAGAAAAATTAAGAGTTAAGGACAGCCTAGTTTAGGCTTGATATATCTACTAACTTCGATGTATGATTAATGTCCATGAAAATGTAAAAATGATACGTTGTCGTATTGTATTAATAGGAATACCATTTGTAAGGGTCTGTTAAACATTACCTGCACATAATTAAAGAGAACTTTCGGGCGAATAAGAACAATTACATAGTTAAATTATATTTATAAAGACGTAAGCGTCGTATTTTATTATTAATTTTAACAAACGTAATATTTTTTCAAATAAGTTACATTCAGCTTGGCAATGCAAGTATTTTTTTGTTCTTGATGGGAAAACATTTTTTTGGGGAAACTTTTTTACCTGAAAGTAAGTCAGTCAGTTACTTTTAAAAAAGCGGCCAAGTGCGAGTCGGACTCGCACACCGAGGGTTCCGCCGTACAAACGTAGCATTCCCTAGCGTGTGACGGAAATTCGTCTAAGGTGTCGGTATAAACTGCTGTATCTTTTGATTGCGTTAACTTAGAAGTTTGATTTTTTCACTGCTCAAAGGGACAATAGACCTAGGTATTTGGTATAAATTTTAATTTGATACCTTTATTCGTTCGTGAGAAATAAGGTAGTAAGTTTCATTTTATTAAAATATTTTTATTATATTATATAACTAAAAAAATGTGATTTTCGGAATTTTTCCTATATTTGCATTATATGACAATGCTTCATGCCAAATTTCAAGATTCTGAGTTTACGGGAAGTATCCTATAGGTTTTGATTCCTTTGCGAGTGTCGGAAATTTGTTGAAAATATCGACATAATCGGCTGTATCTTTTGATTGGCTTGGCTTAGAAGTTTGATATTTTCACAGCTTAAAGGGACAATAGACCTGAGTATTTCGTGTGAATTTCAGCTTGATACGTCCACGCGTTCTTGAGATAAAGGGTCTTGACAGACAGACAGACAGACAGACAACAAAGTGATCCTATAAGGGTTCTGTTTTTTCCTTTTGAGGTACGGAACCCTAAAAAGGTGGAACCGAGTATCTTTGGGACCTTTTTCCTACGGAGTGACTAGCTATCTCATCAATGGCTTTCATAATATAGTTATGGCTAGCCAGGAGACTTTAAAGCAATCCCAAATGAATTTCAGAATCAATTTAAATAATTTCAACACTCGTTAATTATAACAGAAACTTATTATTTACTCATAGACAAGTTTTCTACATAACACATCCAATTTTAACCCTGCGCCGGGCGCGGCTTCCGTTGGCTCATTTTAATGTTTCGCCCACTCCAACAATATTAAAGATCGCTATCTCAGGAAGGTGCACTATTAGTATCGGTTCGTTTTCATTAAACCCTTTCGATGCTTGTGTTATATGATTATTATTATAGGCAAAAATGAATGTGAAGCATGACAAGTAATTTGTTGTAGTATCAATTGTAATTTTTTTTTAATGACCGTTAAAGAATACAATAATTAACCTTACACATTATTCCATACCTACATACTATCACGCCCATAAACCTAAAATGGTCGAGCAACTTTTGTTAAGTTCTCTTCTAGTAGTATTTGTCATGCTAACCTTCAGTGAACTAGCAAATACTTGACAACCGGAGAGATGTTACACAGATGTTAAAATATCAGTATCAGTAGTCTCTCCATGCTTTATTTTGAATGTTAACATTTATTTTTGATTAATTTTCTTTAGGGTTGATAATCGAAGGCGGGAAATATCTTACCCATCTTGTTTCTACTCAAAGTTGAAGTTTTCACCTGCAGCTAAAATGGCACAAATAAGTGAAGAATTTAGGGCAGATTGCACTGTATGTCTTTAAAAGGGTTTTTAGCAGCGAAGCAATTTAGTAGGGCAATGTTAGGTGGTAAGCTGAACTATGAAAAAATGTGGATTGTGAGGTGACTTAATGAAGAACACTAACGTATGCCAAACTGGCACATTACAATTTAAAGCAAGAAACATTTTTGTCGATGTGTTTTGTGCTTTCAGATATGGTCTTCTTGTTGTCTTCGTAAAAACAAATAAAAAAATATTAATTTAAAGTAATGATGTCGCGGTAATTAGGAACGATTTTAGCCATGCCCAGCGAAATTAATCAAGTATGACGTTTAACTTAAAATCTACTGTAGATTGTGTGTAATTATATATTTATAATGTAGTTATGTAATTAAAAAAGGAGTCCTACACTGGAGAATACGTACTGTTATTTTCAAATCCTATAAAATCATACTTAGCTTTGATAAAAGTTCATCTACAATATTCCGAGTTCTGAGGTGGCACCTCAATCCAAACGTTTAGGTTGAGGTGCCACTTTTATATGCATATAACTTTTCAAGTAATTTACTACGTAATCCAAGATCGGTCGTACAAAACTTTTTCAGCTACTACGAAATAACTGAATACAGTTAATTAGAATAGAAAAAGTGGCACCTCAATCTAAACATACATCATATTCCTATCAATTTGTAGGGAATTACGTAAAATGAGTCACGCGCAAGTGTGGCGCACGCTAATTTAGGTATGAATAGAAATTTATTTTATTAAATAAATGATTCTTTTTACAACGGCATCCCGAGTATTATTACGAAATCACCTTACACGCACATCTATGTAGCAAATAATTACAGTTATAATCTGATTTCATCTTTATTTATTACGCAGAATTTCTGGTAAATATAGAGTAGCTCACATTTGACTAGGTCGCCTAAATTGTACCGGCATAATAATTATAAAATAATCATCACTGTTGTTTCAGTTGTGATTTTTTAACTAAGTACTAAAATAATTACAGAGCGTTAGTAGCGGTGTATTAAACAGTGAAAGGAAATACAGTCGTTTTGTAGGCTGCTAACTATAAAGGCATATCACACTTATCAGTTTGGAAAGGGAACGCCTCTTTTTTACTATGAACACTACGGAACGGAGGCTACGAAACGGCTACGGACCTAGCGCATTCCCTCTTTTTCTCTTTTTCATAGTAAGATGCGCTATAACTAAAAAAATATACATTTTTTAAATTACCTAGGTTAAAATTAATATTAAATAATGACACTAACGTCTTTACAAATATAATTTAACTGTGTAATTGTTCTTATACGTTCGAAAGTTCTCTTTAATTTTGTGCAGGTAATGTACCCCTATAGTGTTGCCGCCATTTTGTAAAATTTCGCGCATGTGTCAGTTACTTCTGGACTTTCCGTCGCGAATTTTTCGGGTGTAAAAAAAAATAATAAAAATTTTGTAATAAAACTATAAATATGAGTTTTTGTCACTAAAATCGTTATAAAATAAGCTAACAATATAATATAATTAGTACAGTCATATTTTCAAATAATAATAATAATAATCAAATATAAATCAGGACGGGGGTTCGACCACCAGGAGGTCGGCCGACACACAGGCGTTTTTGACAGCGACCTCCAGGAGGCCGCCCGACACACAAGGGGATAACAGACCCTTACAAATGGTATTCCCGTTAATGCTATATGACAACGTATCATTTTTACATTTTCATAGACATTAATCATACATCGAAGCTAGTAGATATACCAAGCCTAAACTAGGCTGTCCTTACTCTTAACTTTTTAACATTAACCTTATTTTCATAGGTCTCCCGACCATTACGTAAATGAAGCGATTACCTTTTAATCTATACGTAACTAACGTGTTCTGATCAAAGTAATATATTCACAAAACTCACACAGAAGTTTCAGTCCATTACATTCGCTTCGTATGATATTAATTAGAGACATTAACTTACCGTGCTGTTTTGTTGCCTCCTGTATCTACATAATTAGATGAGACACACACACACACACACTCACACTTCCGCACAAGTAGTGCAACTTGATTTGCGGGTGGGACCTGGAGTCCTGAAATACAGGGTCGCCCTAGTTTAGGCTCCATAGGCTAATATAAGTCCTATACTAGGCTAATATAAGTCAATATTAGGCTAATATAAGTCCTATACTATCATGCCTTGTACTGTTAGTTGTGTGTTATATAAAGCATTTTTTTTATTACTATGAAAAGGAGGCGATACGGTTCCAAGCTGATAAGTGTGCTACGGCTTTTAGGCGGGTACTATTTAGCTTATCCGAAGGTACTGAGGTACCTACACCTATTCACCACCTACCATAAGTGCAATTCTAGTGGTCATGCATTTTCTTATTTTTTTTAATAAGCATTATTATTTTCAGAAACTTTATTTACTTATATTTTTTCGGAACAAAAATAAATTAAGCAATGCTTTAGTAGTTTCCCTCTTAACAAATTTCTAAGAAATCAAAGCGACCAACTTTTCAGTTATGCTTTGAGCGAAATTTCGAATGTAGGGACAGACCTCAGAATGCTTTAAATGGACAGTGACAAAGGTCCCAGAGGGATCTGTGGCGACTCGAACTATGCATAAAGATTTCTGTTGTAGCCAATGGGGTTTTGTTAAGTTGGTCATTCAGTGAAATCTTTGAAATACCATTATTTTCTGACATTTTTGCTTCTAGCTAATATCTGAAATATAGATAGCGGAGAAGTTTTCGCTAAATTAGTATAATAAAAATAGAATAACCACCTAAACGTATGCGAAGGTTTAAAGAGCTTCATGTTAACGGTTTACAAACGATAGTCAAAGTCAACGTAAAATATCAAACTCTTTTATCACCCACGATAATTATAAGGTGTCGTCAGTCGGATTGATTGTAATGGTCGTCAGCCTAGCCTATAGGCACATGTAACAACAGGGCCTCTATAAATAACTGCCAATCTAAGACTCAGTCCTCAACCCCGAATACTAAAAACCATAGGACCGATCGAAAAAGTTTTTAATGTACCTACTTTTCTGTAAGTGGAGGTGCTCAGGATGGGCGCTCCAAATTCGAGCAGATAATGAGTGCGTTCGAATCTCTTTTAGTGTTTTTATTTATTTTTTGGTTGGTTATATTATAACAATTATTATTAATTATTTGGTTTGATTATATATTAAACTTTATTTGAACACTATTAGGCTGTGTACAAATAAATGAAAGAACTTTAATTTCAAGAATTTTGTGTTTGCATTTATCTATCCCAACTGTGTTGGTAAATCGAAATATTATTAGTATAGTAACGGTACTAAACAATTACATATCCCCAGGGCTTCGGACCGGAAGCCCTTGCTAATCCCTTGCAAGTGAAACTTGGAATTTATGATGTCTGATCTTAGTTAATAATTCTAGAAACATCTTTAAACAGGATGTGGTTGAACGTCTTCCGTGGGCTATCATAGTCCAAATCATGAGTGATTTAATATAGCTGTGTTGTGGATTTGGATTTCGTTCGTAAATATATTATTACTAAGGGCATGAAGGTTAACGTATCCAAAAGGAAATAAATAATATAGAGTTAGTGCTAAACTTACAATTATTAGAACTACTAGAATTTTAGTAACAGTACGATTACTTACAAGTACTAGAATATTCATAAAACAAATCAATATTTATCAGAATTTGTTATAGCACTATTTGTAGTTGTAATATAAATATCGTCTACGTTTATACCTTTTTTTTTTATAAAAAGGTCTATCAAGTGACTCCATTCCACCTGACGGTAAGCAGAAGTTCCCAAGGAAGATTTGTGTCAGGCAGGCGGTCGGCCGTATTAATTGCACGAATTTGATACAATTCATAGTTCACCAAAAATATCATACTAGCTTTTACACGTCGCTACACGTCGCCGACCCTACGTGTGCCTTAGTGTTTAAGTTATATTATTAGGTATATATGTTAGTTTTAAGGTATTTATCTATGGGCCCTTTGTTTATTTTAACATCTCTGTAAGCATTGTGTTGCCTGAAATAAATGAATTATTATTATTATCTCCTTTATTTCATTTAAAATACATACAAAATTATATTTCTAAATATTAAATTTTTACAATGTATAAACACTAAAAAATATAACATTTAAAAATACAAAACTGCAGTTCCCCATCGGTAGCAAGATCAGGGTCCCGGCTACCGGTGGTTAAGGATCCAGAGACAGGAACCTCCTCACTATACGAGCCGTGTCCAGAAGTACTGCCTTCTGCATCTGACTCTTGATCCAACCACCTAACGCGAGCCTCTTAAGGTGTTTATCGAGGCTCTTGGCTATCAGTCCATGTGCAGATATGACTATCGGCACAATAATTGCTGAATCGATGTCCCACATGTCGACAATCTCGTGAGCTAAATCAAGATATTTGTTTTCTTTATCTTTTTCAGCTTTCACAAGGTTGTCGTCATGGGGAACAGCGACATCAACAATTACTGCGCGACGTTCTTGTCGATCTATCAATACAATATCGGGCTTATTGGCTACAATAGTCCTGTCTGTAATGATAGATCGATCCCAATACAATGTGGCATGGCTATTTTCAAGAACCTGTTCTGGTGCATACCTGTAGTACGGCACCTCGGATGCCACAAGATTGTATTTCAAAGCAAGTTGTTGGTGTATTATCCTGGCCACTTGGTTATGTCTGTGCAAATACTCGCCATTTGCGAGGCGAGAACAACCGGAGATTATATGTCTGAGGGATTCACCCGGGCGATGGCACGCACGGCAAATATCCAATGTGCCATCCTTCAGGATAAACCCTTTTATTATTATTATTATTATTATTTGCTCGTGACCTCGTCCCCGTGGGATTAAAATTCGAAAAATCCTTAAATACGTCATTCTTAATTCTTTACTGAAAAGTCATATACCAAATGTTATGTATTTTACTATAAAATGACGGATTTCCCATACAAACTTTCATTCCCTCATTCATCTCCTTAGGGGTTGAATTTCAAGAAATCCTAAAATACTCTTTTCTTAATTTTAAACGGAAAAGCCATATACCAATCTGTATGGATTCACTATAAAAATGACGGACTTCCCATAAAAACTTTCATCCCCTGTTTCAGTTGAATTTCGAGAAATTTTAAAATACCCCTTTCTTAGTTGTTAATCGAAAGGCTATATACCAATTTTATTGGATTTGCATTTAAAAATGTCGAATTTCCATACAAATAGTCCCCTATTTTACCCCCTTAGGGGTTGAATTTCAAAAAATCCGGCCTTACCTACGTCATAAAAGGATCCTCTGTGCAAAATTTAAATTTCATTTCAGCTATCTAGGTCCAAGGGTATGGGCTGGTCGTTGATCAGTCAGACAGTGAGTCAGGACTTTGCCTTTTATGTTGTACGGCACAGGACCGTATGCTGGGGCTTCGATGGTGGTGATGATGTAAATAAGTGGACTGTATTGTGGTTTAAAGAGATTTACTAAATAACTATAATTCAAGGGAGACCGATTGCTCGCGAAGGTGGGTCAAAGCAGAATGCTCGACCGGTCAGCTGCTCACACGCCCCTCGCTCCTCCGCCCGCGTGACGTCATAAGTTGCACGACGCCCGTGCGTGGACAATGTAATAGATTAATTAATTAACTACGTCCTATTACTAGGCATAGTCTTATTAGACTAAAACACAACTACACTTTGATGTAATAGATATGTCAAAGCATAGAGAATTACCACATGACTGCGTGGTGTCATGGGGTGGTGTTACGGTTCTGAATTTCTGAAAACAAAAGTCTTTAACCACGTAGAAAATCCAGCTGTGGGTCATAATATAAGCTGTTGAGATGAGAAGTATGTAATGGTATATTTTCGGTAAATCCAACGTACGATAATATAGGTAAGATTAAAACCAATTTATATACGAGTCCCTAACTAAATATCCGTCGTACATAGCCACGGTAGAAACACAGCCCCGAAAGAGTCGTTCAATTTTCGCATCTCCAAGTTAGATACGAACGTGCATCGTGCAAGTTGTGATTGCATCCTCCGCAACTTTGCCGCGTTTCCACTCGATACCTTTGTGTTTGCGGGCTTTGTGCCGGCGCGGCGACTGCGGCGTTTACCCTCCACTCGGTGCGCTGTGGGGAGGCCATGTTGTATTTTAATCAAACGAGTGTAGCTTTTCTTCGACATATCTAGCTGAAATTCGGTTACAGGTCTGCATATCGGTGAAGAGTTTAGAATATCACTTCAGTTTTGTTTTTGGTGGTTTATTTGTGTTCGATTGGTTCAATGGTTCATTGTGAAATAAATTGAGATTATATTGAATAATCTTATCTCTGGTGGCCGCGTGATGCCAGCAAAGTAGAATAGCATCACCCCATATCCTCCATTGGGTGTCGTAGAAGGCGACTAATGGATCAGCAAAGAGGGTATTGATCACCTTATACTCCGTCCGCCAATCTACATTAGGCAAGCGTAGTGGACTACTGCCTAAACCTCCTTCGATAGCAAGGAGAAGCCTTGTGTCCCAGCAGTGGGTCAAATTATAAAGGCAGTTGTGATGATGATCAATCTTACTTCTTTGTTATTTGTACACACAGTACAATATACCTATTACTTACGTTCTTCTTCAGACGTCGTTATTTGGCATTCTTTGAAATCTAAAATGTACTAAATGGTGTTGAATTTAAAAACGATGTTTAGAAGCCTCGAAAGCTTCGAAAGCTTTATTGTTTTATTTTTTGTTGCTACACCTAATACAAAATTCCAAAGTAGGTTTGAACTCAGCGGCGGCTGACTGTAAAATCTAATGCTAAGGACCTCTAGCAGTATGTCGATAGCAAGACATAACTTCTTCATCGACCCCAAATAAATCGGGAGCAGGGTAGAAGAAAGGAGAGAAAAAATTGTGAAAAAACTTATAAGAAAAAAAAAACATCCAAATAATTTTAATTTTTATGTTTGTCAGAGAACATCAGTAACAAAATTGGTGTCACTAACACTAAAAATCACGACAATTTCAATGATAATTTTCATATTAATTAATCCAATTACAGCTTTTTGCAAGAATGGTCAAATTAATATACATTACTGTTATGTTGATTGCCAAAAAAGTTTTTAATCATTAGAACATAATGTAGCTAATAGCACCACGGAAATTAATGTCTCAAAAATAATTACAAAGAGATTATGCATAGGTACCTAGTTAAAAATTGTAATAATGGTTGAAGAACAATAATTGCTCGAACTATTTAAATTTGTAAATTAGTGTACCCTCATTACTCGTAGATTCTACATTAGCCGTGAAGTAATTGCATTTCGCACAACTTATATCTAACAGCGTACCTATTACAGATGACAAAATTTTCCCTTTACAGGCAACAGCGATAATCTTCGTCTCCGAGACCTGAGTTAGACACCTCGTGAGACTAACGAAGTTCTTATAATCCTCTGCACCTCCCCTAATCGAGTTATTGCCTTGCATCTCGGGCCTTAGCGACGCCGCTCACGTGTCTCGACGTAGGAATTTTGACGACTTGGAACTCATACGTTGGAACGAAGATTATGCGATGACGGCATCTATATTACGAGCTTTTCTGTGTTTAGAATCTGTGGAATGTATTTCGATTTGTGATTGGTGGTAAAGCGATTTGGCGTAGTGTTTTGACTCGTGAAAGATATAAACTCAGTGGTTTGGTGCCAGAGTATCGAGTTTTGGTATAAAACCATTTTGACTCTTAAAAATATATGATATGAATAATTTGGTTAAATTCTCGAAATAACATCTTATAATTTGATTGAATAATTATCTTAATCATGCTTATTCACATTGTTTATTTTTAATTTAATAACAGACAATCAAAATTAATAGACGTTATGAATTATGCAGTCGGTGCAGAATACTAGATATTGACAATACTGTTATACGTGCCTTCCTTCTGAAGCACGGAGGAGAATCGAGTTGAAAAACTTTCGGTCACCCATCCGAGTACTCATCGAACCCCATCGAACTCCTCTGTTAAGTATTATCAAAGATAATATACTATACTATTTATATGTATATTATGTAACATTGAATGAAAAAAGATCAGTATAAATTTAACATTACATAATAATGGTAATAATACCAGCTAAATATCTCTACACCTACATAATTAGGAGATCCCTTTGGCTAGATCTTTCGAAGGTTCGGCATTGAAACGTATTTAAAGCGGTTTTTCCAAATATGGCTGGGCAAAGAGAGATACCAGGGTAGTGCAGATGAGTGCATCATAAATGGACCCCTTAAGCCTACTCCTGTGTCAGAAATACCAGGCACCGCTCATGGCTCTGCTTTGCAATAACGTTGAACCCATGTAATGCTAAGAGTTTTCTGTATTTTTTTTAATTTTTTTTTAAATTGCATTACCATTATTTACTAACAATTATTATATCAAAAGCATTACAAGTTGTGTTGTTTTATTTTATACATCGACGGATAATATATGAAAACAATAACCTATACACGATTAAAAGTTAAAAACTGTAAATGTATACCGACGAGTTTTACTGAAAATTTGTGTATTAAACTTTCTATAACTTTTCCAATACGTATTGCTTAATATACCCAACGAAAACAATTTTATTGAATGTAATTTCTGCTTTAATTTTTCTTACCTTTTATATTATAGTAAAATCTGAAGCAATATTAATTAAAACATTGCTTTTAGCACCTACAGTAATTTTACGTTATTTAATGTCTATGTCAAGACATAAAATACAAGTTAAGGGCTTCTCCATCAAGTACTAATAAAAAATAACATTGCGAATACGGAAATTATTTACATTGTAAAATTTTCAGTAAACGAATAATGGCGCCAGCTACACAAGAGTGTGTAAAAACGAAGCCGTAATAATATTTTGATCAATTACAGTCACTCGCGTAATCGGTAGACGATATTACCGTGGTAGCGATGCGTAATTGAATTTCTTCGGACTCAAAAGTTAATAAATAAAACGAACGGTTATTTAGGTATTATTTATGCGATTTTATACCGGGAACTCCACCACGACGAACGAAACGTAATCGTCGAGAAATTGCGATGACCGCTCGACAGCAATCGATCAATAATTTAATATTGTCAGTTAAACGCGTTTTATTTTTACTTAAATATTGCAGTCCGGTGGTTTATTACAATAATTGTTTTAAGATGTAATTAAATTAATTAAAAAGAGAATTTAAGTTTCATAGGTTTGACTTCCAATTCTAGTTTTTCTTCTTCTGATCAACATACAAATAAATCTATTTCTTTTATTAGGTTGACGGCGGGCAATATTTTATATTCCATATTACAATTCAAAAGATGCCTATGTGTTCTGAATAAAAAATAATTCAGAATATTTTTAAATCCTAAATACATTTATTATATTTTTAAACGTGCTAAACAGTTGAAGCACATATATAAAGCTGAATTGAAAAGCCAATTTAAAGATTTTTTTTCTACTGTCGGCTATATCTTTAATTCGAATATCTGCTATCGTAAATGGTAATTACAATGGACAGTAATACACTTACGTGCAATAAAATCGACTTACCTCATAGGTTTCGATTCTTAATATATGGGTACATAAAAATAAGATTAGATAAACAAAACCTGTAAATATAATTTGAATGTATATTTCCTAAGCTTTATTCAAACTACTATAAACATCGATAAACGAAGTAATGGTGACAATATACTCATTTCTTCGGAAACCCTGGTTTCTCATTTTTACGTCATACGCCATTTCTGTGAATATGCAGTGTTCAGAGTTAATTGAATCATTGTTTATTGAATAATTGATAAATCTTATGGATTTATTGACCCTTAAAATTCAGCTGATTTCCCCAAACATTTTAGCTCTTTAATTTTATATGTTTTTCAATCTGTAAAATCAATAAACCAAAATCTAACACAGTAAAAACTGGTCTAATGTAAGTTTAGGTTCTTGTTTAACACACGGGGTTAAAAAATATTATTTACTAACTGTAGATTTTGATTAGGGAGTTCTGAACCATAGCGTACCGGTGAGTCGATTTCATTGCACGTAAATGTATATTTCGAAATAAGTTTGGTTCTATTAAGTTCAGTAAAACAATTTTAGTTACAGGTATATTTTATATAAACAAAATGTAGATACAATAGTGACGACGATTCATAATTATTTGAAGGATTAGATTTTCTATCATAGCTGTATTTTATAAGTATTTCTGTAGCATTTTTACACAGGTTAACAAACTTTCTCAATAATAACTATTTTTATTATGTACTAGTTAGCATGGATTTTTCGGACTACTGAGATGAATGATGTTGTTAGTTCGAGTGTGATTTTAGTCAGATCTGTCCTGAGGTCAAGTGACCAATCGATTGCGCCAAATGTTTAACGAAAATAATATAATGTATGAGAAACTGACGTATTACCACACAGACAAATATACACAGAAGGCATTTTCACTTGCTTCGGGTGACAACCCTAGCTCTGCTTTGACGCGTAGGTCAATGAACTCATCGATATCATAATCAGCTAGAGGCGACCTTCTGTGTTTATTTTTTCCGTGGTATTACTGAGAAAGCTCTATGGCGAGCGTCGTCTCAAATTGTATGAGTAGTACTAAAAAGTTGGCATTTCGTTCGATGGAAACGTTGTATCTCTAGTATAGTTTTCGTAGTTTTCAGCTCGATCAAACGTATCGTCTCTTTTCGTACATTACCCACTGTTTCTTATAGTTTACGCTAGAGGCGCTAGTGGGCAATGTATGAAAACTAACAAACTCATACTAGGGGTACTGGCTCACTGAAGAGGGCCTAGCCAAGTGACCAATCGATTGCGCCGAAAAGAATATAATGTATGAAACTGGCGTATTATTACTGAGAAAGCTCTATGGCGACTGTCGTGTCAAATGTATGAGTAGTAGTCAAAAATGGACATTTCGTTCGATAGAAATGTTGTATCGTTTGCCACTTGTGTAAGCCATAAGGTTTGTTACTATTTGAAGGTAATAAGCTAGCAACCGGTCACTATTTTGACGCACTGACATTGCATAATGCTAGATGTGGCTACACATAAAGCCAAATGTTACCTATAGCTCCTCTCAAGCCGTGCGTTTTTCGCGCAATTTTCTGCCGCGAACCTCAGGATTGTGGAACCAACTGTCACCACCGGTATTTTCGGATCGGACCTCGAAATCTTCAAAAAAAGAGCGTTTTCCTTCTTTAAAGGCCGGCAACGCATTGCGATTCCTTTCCTAAAGCCCTTTTCGGTTTGTCATTTCTAATGTATTTTCTATAGTTTGAATTGAATTAAGTTTTATTAATTTTGACAAGTTAATGTTATTTATAATTTTTGTTGGTACTTATGCATGGTGTTAAATGTTTAAAAACATACCTACTTATTAAATTAAATAGAAAACGAAAAAAAGAAATGATTATGATTTTTTTTCTTAATTAATTACAAATAAAAAAAACTTGTCTTGCTTTGTTTATTTGTCACCAACTACTTTATTATGCATCTATAGAAATTATGAGTCAAGTTTTCGCTGAGCAGAGTTATACAAAATAGTCATGAATATGAATGCACTTGAATGAAAAAGATTGCAATACATAAATCATTTTAAAATCACCCACATTGCAATTTCTTTTCTGTTTGAGAAATGAGCTTTGAACCACTAATGAAAACTGAATATATTTACTGTGGAACGTGAAATATTGATTAAAAGTACCACTTTTACCAGTTGTGGTTCCGTCACTCCCATATATTTTACATAGGTAGTTAAATAAAATATTAGAATTAATTGGTCCATTAAAAATAAATATTTAATTAACTTGTTAATAAAATTTCATGCGGTAAATTGCTATAACAAGTTTGCTTTAATTATAGCTACGTCTATAAAAATATTCGTTAAAAGTAATTGCTATATTGAAATTCGAAAAAAATGAGTTTTTAAACTAAAACACCGGTTATATATTTCGCTTTGTCACCAGCAGAACTCTGATAATAAAAATCATTAGACATAATAAATAGGTTTTTAGATAAGACGTACGTGTCGCCACTCCGCTGTGACCGCGGGAGGGTTCAATTACGTGTAACTTGTTTCTATTGCCATTAACATTTGAGAATGGAAAGTTATCTTCTTTTAGTTTAATATAAACCGAAATCAAATGTAATAATAAGCTTTGTAATAATTATTTATTCTTACATTAAAATAGTCATATATACATCTATTCTATACTTAGTATAAAATGAAGTCGTTTTTTCTGTATGTACGTTTAGAACTTTTTCAGCAATAGATTGAGTGATTCAAAGGTAATATATAATATGTTAATACATGCATATTATATTAGAGAAAAACCGAGAAATTACGTGCGAAGCTGGGGTAGGTCGGTAGTGCTTATGTGAGTAATAATTATATGGTCTATATTAAAATAATATATGCCAAATCTCTTACCTACATTAATTTTTGATTGATATTAACATAACAACAATTATTACTCGGATTGCTGAGATGTTTTATATTATTTAATTAATTAGTCCATTTAAAACTGGTTCTGGTGTTGACGGTTCATTGAAGGTTTAGTCACTCTTTTGTTACCAGCATCTCGCCTACATTAAAGGGATTATTTTAAGTTACACATAATGGGCATTATGTGTAACCAAAGTTGCAATAAATCTACGCATAGTTAGCTACATATTGTTTAGACGTTAAAAAAACCTAATAGTGCATATTGTTAAATAAAACTTTATAATAATTTTATTATTGACGCCGTCGTGGTGGAGTGATCAGTATAGCTGCCTACACACAAAGCGGTCCGGCTTGGAATCCTGGTAGCGCCAAATATTTGTGTGACGAACACGAATATTCATTTGCGAGTCATGGTTGCTTATACATATGTATATTTAAGTTTATTTATAATAATATCTTAAATTATTATGCATATTAAAATGTCCGATGTCTCGTATCCATAACACAAGTTCTTAATGATACCAATTATCTAGCCCAAATTAAGTATCTTTAAGAACTTGTGTTATGAATACTAGATAACGGACAAATATACTTAATAATCTAGATATTTTTATAAATAAGCTTAAATAAATATATTATTATTATTATTCTGTTTGTCATCCTTACCTACTACTTGTACCTAACTAAAATAATTGTAACATTTATAATAATAAAAACAGATGGCAATAGCCACTAGAAAAGCCATAAGTATTTGGTGAAATATTCTGGCGTAGAGCCCAGAAGGGCGGGCTAATGGCCGCTAGCACGCGACTCGCACTCTGCCACAAAATGCAATTGGCCATCGAGTAGCTGCTTGCTTTATTTTGAACGTTTTTTCAATTAAATGTCATCTTTCAAAATTTACATTTTTTTTTATTAGCCTGTTTATTTGAAAGTTTTTTTTTATAGTCTTTGTACCTATATTAAAAAATGGAAACATAATTCAGATAAATAGAGTTGTGAGGTCGTTGAGTTGGAAGTTTTCATTGAGAAAAATACACGGCTCTTTATTACCTAATATTATGACGATACAAAAATAAAGCTAGTTGAATAGTTTTTGAGTTTTTAATCAAAATAAATTGAAATTAAACGCATCCTTAGATTACTTAACTGTTCGTGGCTACCAAAAAAATTTATACCATCTATCCAAGAAGAAAAATTTATGTAAATAGTTTATAGAACAGTGCAGAGAGAAGATGAATTTATTTATAAGCAAACTTAACAGCATATCATTTTACATTAGAATCATATATAAAAATCTTGAACAGCCAATTACAAAGTTTGTCTAGTTAAATTACAAATTTTGTTGACGTAGATATTAAAAAAGACATGCAGAATTTTGGTTCGCTATTAGGTAATACAATTCATTAAAAAAGCCAATCAATTTGTGTGTGTGTGTGTTAATGTGAGTGTGTGTGGAGGGTAAGTGTGAGTTGTGTGGGCAGCTCTGCTCAACACGACCCAATGTGTCCTCAAATATTCGGTCGTGCCCGCAGTTGACACAAGACGTCCCTTTTTATAAAGATTGCGATTCGAAAAGAAAATATCAAATTCACGATAACGCTCCTCAAAGGTGTGCACAATTCAAAAACAGAATGGCTAGCATAATTGGAACGGACCCGGCCAGTATAAAACACCTTCGGGCGCCTGTAGAGGCACATAAACCGATGTGCTCAATCAGTTCCGAGCAGTCCAGCGCCGCATTCACTACATCATATAAAAACTTCATATCACCTACCATCCGTCTGTTCACGAGTGAGTAAAGATGGAAGGCAGCAAGCCTATCCTCATAACTTAAGTCGTGCACTCTAAAATAGTACATTAAACGTCGTGTGAAGCAACGCTGCACTCGCTCAAGCTGGGCGGTGTGCGTCAAATAAGATGGCGACCATACTGGTGACCTGTACTCCATAATACTTCTGACATGGGAAAAGTATATGGCTCGGAAAGAACTAAAAAACTTTGTCGAAAACGCTTGGTTTATCTATGAATATGGATATTTAACTAATTATCTCATTGATATGTAAATATCAACAAAGTAAATATCTAGTAAGTTGTGAGATGTAAAAGCAAACGTTAATTTCAAACATTCATTAATCATTTAACAAACAGCGAATGGGCAATAGCTATGAAATATTACTGGCTGTAAGAGTAGTTACATATAAAAGCCAGCAACAATGTCGGGCAATCACACCAAAAACAACAAGAAACGTTGTTACGCCATGGCTATATTGCCTTTCTGTCCTGTTTCAAAATTCAGTTATAATTTCTGTATTTTGCCGTTGCGGTGCGCCTACTACAAACAGACGGGCCAAACAAACGCTGCGTTCAAAGTGCTCCAAAGAGCGCTGACTACTCACTCACTCACTCACATGTGAGCATAGTTAAGTTTGGATACGGACCCCTGACAAGGGGATGTTAATTACTTATCAATTTATGAGAATTCTTTTGCGCTCTGACGAAAAAATGGAATATTTCTTAAATCTACGTCGTTTTACCTTGTGATTGAATTCACTGTTAGCTGCATTTAATACACTGTTAGAGTTTTACAATCCGTAGCCTTTTTATTTATGACAGAACAATAACGTTGCATAGAAAAAATAAAGATGAAAATATATTCCATTACCCACCACATTTGTGGTGTCCTAATCATGACCGCAATTCGACTTATTGTTATCCAAAATATGATTAAAGGTTTTTAGGTAAAATTTTGCTTTATGGTTATTTTTTTACTTATAGGACACACGGTAATATTATAACAACTTAATGATAAGTCCCAATAGCCGACAGAGCATACCTTTAACACAAGATTGTCCCTCGCGTGCTGATGCCATGTCGGCTTTTCTATAATAATAATTAATTGCCAGAAATTAGACTTAAAAACTGCGGGATGTTTATTAAACCAATCTCAATTCATCTCATCCAGCTTTAATGAGTTTTGATTAATTACATAACGTAGGTATTATATAAAAGAGACACAAAGTTTAGACAATTTATTAAGTTTTGTCTCAATCTTAGACTTGTGATGAAATCAAGGCTCAATTTTATCTTAGGGTTAAACAGTAGCATACTTTGTTTATGTTATGCTACGAATTCAAAATAAATTATGTAATAGGTATACGCGATCCCTATTTTGGTCGTTTCATTCACAATGTTGTCATTAGCTGAAGTCGCCCTGGATCAATATTACGACTGAATAGTAACGGTAAGTTAATAAAAATAAAAGAAACAAATTTAGAATCGGATTATCCAAGTACGGACCCTAGATATCTACACATGAAACTTATAATACTCCCCTTTTTGAGTCGGGATTTAAAAAGGAATGTTCCTTTAATGATGTAGGTATGTATATTATTATAATAAATCACCTCGCTAACTTTTTTTGACAGATGAAAGTGATAATCATAGAGTAAATTACATATCCATTGCCGCTTTACACGACATGCTGTTATTGCACTCGTCGTGTAAAAACAGCAATGGTTATTTAATTCACTCAATGATCTTCACTTTCAACTGTGAAAAAAAGTTAGCGAATAGCCCCCTAGGTGTCACCAGAGTCGGACAAACGAACATATCTATTTAATAAATATGATAGCAAAAATTATAAATAAACATTAATAATATTGCTTGGTCTATTGAGATCATTTCATATGATTGATTTCTACCTTTGCACCTTTCTAATATTATAACGAAAATCTACTTTCGTTACATTAGGAGCGGCGCTCACTCACTCAATTACGTTTTTACCGAATTAACAGTTCGTATCAAAAGTTATTTCAATTCTTTTTTGTGCGGTTTCGTTTATTCGGACCAAATTTCGTACTTTCCGTAGTGGTCGTTTGTAGCGGCGTGCTCTTTTATTTTGGGTCCAAAATTTTGACGTTTACGACGTCAATCAATCATTTATCTTGGCGCCAAATTATTGTTATAAGGCCATTGTGGGTTAGGTTGTTGACTTTAACAACAGTGTTTTGTTATTGTCTATTATCATGTGGCATTAGGCAGATTGGATAAAAATTAAGTACCAATGAATGAGGGTATAATTATTTAGTAGTGTTGATTTGAAATTTAATGGACTTTTGTCATATTAATAATAAAATAATGAACATTTATGATCTTTAAATTATTCTCTTGAAATTAAAATAAGATTGGAATTATGGACACTAAGGGACGGTTAATATTTATTATTCGATTACAAAAATTTAAGCAAATATTTGTAGCAATCGAAAAAGTAATTTCTGGTTGTAAATAGTGAATTTACAACCAGAAATTACTTTTTCTGGTTGAAAATTAGTAGTTGTAAGAATGAAAAAAGTTATATAAATGACATTAGGCAGGCGAATAGCTGTAAAATCTATAGCCAAAACCTATAGAATTAGGTATAGTAAGATATACTACACCGAACATTCAAGAATAATGTAATATTGAGACGTTGATGAGCATATATTTTGTCTTGTCAGTACCAACAAAATGAAAATCCCTTACTAACAGAAATAATAAGCACTGCTATCTACTTCATTGCCACTTCAGGGAAGGTTTGCCATTCTGCAGTGTTTTTTTTTTCACTGTTTAGTGAAAGAAAAAATAGGTGAAAAGTGCTCAATCAAATTAATGTCCAGATCCATTGAATAATATAACAGCGATCACGGAGAATCGTTTACGGGCATAATAATCATTAAAATGTATTTCCATTTTATTCGGGCCCTAAATCGGACCTCTCCGATTATGATCTCTATATTTTTAGGGACCTTTTGGAAAAATGGACACAAATGATTTCGTGTAATAGCTTTGCATAGTTTATAATACAAACGTCTTACCAGGCATATTTTCAAACAAAAAAATTATTGGCCATTCAATGTTATAAATTTTATTTTACATTTGGCATTTTTTTAGGAAGTATATGAGTAATGATGTTTTATGTCCATTGTGTGTGTGTGTGTGTAAAAATAATTACTACTACATATAATTTTAACTAATAGCACTGATAGAACTAGCAAAAAGCCCAAGGATAATTCTTTTTTATTTAATTATCTATGAATTAATTTTAGTTATTTAATTAAATCTATCCTTGTCTGGTTTTAATTTGTAATTAGAACAGAGATCTAAAGTGTGTATCATAAATACGAGTGACGGAACCCGTGTCGCATTAGACGTCTTTCTTATTAAAATACATCATCATCTTTTTATACAGAGAATCATATTCGAATATGGGGAATGAAAATAAAACAAGAAAATGTTTTGGAACGTGTAATTTTGGTAAATAGCTATTCGATACGTATCAAATCGTTTTGGGAACTGAATATAGTTATATCGAGAAAAATTAGGCATGTGTTGAATGTAATTTCGAATGCATTCATATCTTAGACATATACCTGAGAGACGCTTAATGTATTTGTTGGCTATAACTCGTGGGTTGATAGCGAAAAATAAACATTGACGGTTAATGTACAGATCCATTGCATCTTTTGTTTTGTTTTCGTAACCCAGTGACAAAAACAGCGTTCTATCGAATTTGTACAGAGCAAACATTTGAGCTTCGACGTAGGTATTCCGTCAAATAACTTTTTCATTGCATTGTAAAGCTTACAAACACACACATGTAGACTAATTATGCTGCATGGAGGTAAAAAGTGCACACACTCGGAGGTGGCGTGGGGGCGAGAGGCCACACCCACGGAACGCCTGCTCATTTTAAATTGTAATTACAATTTATTATTGTCTCTGTGCCGCCTTCGAAGTCTGACGCCATTTTATCGACCAGCTTCATAGATGTTTGAGTGTAACTTCGGAATAAGGCTTTTGGTTGCGCTCAGTTCGCGTAACAGCATTTTGAGATTCGTCTTCTACATGAAAGTTTTTCGTTATTATTAGAAAATTATAAACGTGAACAATGAATTATTGACATAATTATCTATTGACAAGTAATGATGTTTTCAAATAATATTATTTATATATTATCGTTAACTGTGGAGTTTCTTTAGCCGTTTCTTCTCAGCATAGTAACTATTTATGTGAAAATGAATATTTTATCCAGAAACGGTTATAGTGTTTTTGACAATTTAACAGTGCTTGCTTAAGTCCATTAAAATAAAAAAAAACGTTTTAATTTTGTTTTTATGTTATGAAGCAGTTCCTGTTCGTTACTGAAACCATCTGCTTAACGTCCCATCTGGAACGTGGATTCGAATTATTTTGAAATCGTCATGACGAATATTGGTTTGTTTTCGAAATCTACTTAGACCAGAATGTCTGACACGCAGCGCCACCAACGTTCTCTTTTAAGCCCGACGCATATTTTATTATTAACCCGGACTGCTAAGATGATTTTGAGTGTAACATCTGTCCAAGTCATTGACTTGAGTTGGTTTGTTACTGAAGGATTCTTAATTTTTGGAGCTATGTTCTCTGTAGCTGCCCTTTTTATGTAGGCGACAGGTTTTCAAACTGTGACTAATTTGGAGTACTGTATAGCCCATACTGCCAGATATGAATATGTGTATAGCCGAATGTACCTGAAGCTCTGCTCGATACTTTTTGGAATTGTGAGCAAAGATTAAATGTATGTATGTATTAATTCCATACACCGATCATGCTTTTAGTCCCGTGAGGGGTTCAACAGAGCCATTTCGTTACACACGAAGCGACATCTGGCAGTATGGGTTATGCAGTGCCTCCAAATAGGTTGCTGGCCTGTCGCCTTCACAAAAGGGGGACCAAACCCAAAAAAGAAACAATCCTTCAGCACTTATCACAAAATTATTTTATCTTAGGTCAAAGATTATATCACAATCATTGTAGAAGAATAAAAACTGCGCAAACAAAGTGGCGTGCGCTATCTAGTTATATCTACACTAATAATATGCAATTTAGATGCAAAGAGCGAAGATTAGTTAATATGTTGAAGTGAATTTAATCAGACAAGGGAAAACGGTCGAGTTAAGGACAAGTAATATTAATTGTTATAGAATGTAGTCACGCGATTGGCTTCATTGAGCAATCAGTTATTGTCTCTTAGAATGTTGATCTTATGAATAATGTTTAAATATCAACTGATTAATTTGTGAGAACAAATTATCGTATAAATATCTCGTCAGATAGGTCTACCTATGTAGGCTATTGACATACTCGCTTGAGCCTCTAATATATTAGGTTGGGGAAAAAGTCTTTTCGCATTATAGTATGTATAAACTTGTAATAAAATCTCTTTAGCTATATTATTTGTATCTGGCTGGTTTTGGTATCATTGAAAGTTTAAATTTTAAAGAACATAATTCCAAATTCAAATTAGGAAAATGTGTGATTTTCATTTGTTTTTCGTACCGCCAAGATGAGTGAATCTAATGAAGAAATTCGATACATTTTAAAATTTTACTACAACAAGGTAAAAATGCAACGCAAGCCGCGAAAAAAATTTGCGATGTTTATGGACTTAGTGCAGTGTCTGTGAGAGTAGCACAAATTTGGTTTAAGCGTTTTCAATCCGGAAATTTTGATGTCAAAGATGCACGTCGCTCTGGTCGCCCTATTACAGATCAAATGGATGCCATTTTTGAAAAAGTGGAGCAAGATCGGCATGTCAGTAGTTATGACGTAGCTGAAGAACTGGGAATTGACCACAAAACAGTTTTGGCGCATTTGAAAAAAACTGGGTACATAAAAAAGCTCGACATTTGGGTACCTCACGAGCTCACTGAAAGAAACCTAATGAACCGTGTACTCATTTGTGATTCTTTATTACGACGTAATGAAACCGAACCATTTTTGAAGAAGCTGATAACTGGTGATGAAAAGTGGATCACGTACGACAAGAACGTGCGAAAAAGGTCGTGGTCAAAGGCCGGTCAGGCTTCACAGACTGTGGCGAAACCCGGGTTAACTCGCAACAAGGTGATGCTGTGTGTGTGATGGGATTGGAAGGGCATTATTCATTATGAGCTATTACCACCAGGCAGGACCATCGATTCTGAACTCTACTGCGAACAACTGATGAGATTAAAGCAAGAAGTTGAGAGAAAGCGGCCGGAATTAATCAACAGAAGGGGTGTGGTTTTTCATCATGATAACGCTAGACCTCACACATCTTTAGCCACTCAGCAAAAATTAAGAGAGTTTGGCTGGGAGGTGTTAATGCATCCGCCGTATAGTCCTGACCTTGCACCTTCAGATTTCCACCTGTTTCGGTCTCTTCAGAATTCTTTAGGCAGTGTCAGGTTAACATCACGAGAGGACTGCCAAAACCACTTGTCGCGGTATTTTGACCAGAAGTCCCAAAATTTCTATAGCAATGGGATCATGTCCCTACCTACAAGATGGCAAAAAGTTATCGAACAAAATGGTACCTACATACTTTAGTTAAATGTAAATAAACTATATTAAAAAATGTTTTGAATTTTCTTAAAAAATGCGAAGAAACTTTTTCCCCAACCTATTGTTATTATTTATTAACATTTAAACTGTTAAGCATAAGTAAGCACGCCAGCTCGCCAAGCATGACCACCGAAACACGATATGATATAGCCATTTATCGCTTTTATCTGTCAAAAAACTTTGGATATAACCACCAACTTGATATTTTATCGAAACTGCAAACATTATAAGGCTTATACATGTTCGCAATATCGATAAAATTTCAAGATTGCGGTTATATCTAATGATTTTTGTGGCAGTTTAAAGCGATAAATGGCTATATCATATCGTGTTTTGGTGATCATGCTAGGTGGGCTGGCTAACTGCCACTTTAGGACACAAACTCTGAAAAGGAACGCCTCTTTCTTACTATGTAGTGTAGCGCATTGTCTTTTATTCATTATTTTCTCTTATTTATTCGAAAAAGAAAATAAAACAAAACCCGCCTTCAAACCAAAAGCGTCTAGGTTGACGCCGTCGTAGTGGAGTGGCTGACCACTCCACTACCACGGCGTCAACCTACATTTCCAATAAGAAGAAATATATATCACATTTTTAGGAACTGTTGGTAAGTATATTTTTCAAGGTACCTTAGTCAATTTTGTTGATATTATAGACAATTATTAGTCTTTAGAGTTGGTAAACTAACCAAAAAATTGTATCTATGCGAAACATATACAAGCCTTAGCGACATTCTCATATAACTTAAATTTCAAGTAACGCGTTTCCCAATGGCAAGTTTAAATTAATTTCTAAGTTATCACTCATGCTATTGTACAAGATCAGCTTAAAGTTAGAAGTTATATGTCTTCTCATCCCCTCAGTGGAAAGTCTATAGCAATTCAAGTTGAAATAACACTGGACCCTACGACGACTAATAGAGACGAGCTCCAAGGAGTTGCTTACGCTTCAAGATGGCAACACACCAGGAGCATTTCAAAGCAAGTACTTACTCCCATTGCAAATTAATATATTTTTCAAACAAGATAGCTATGCATGACAATGATACCTATGCTTTTAGTGTGTCGTTTCTGCTATTCCGTTATGGTTTTCTAAAGCTTGACGACGATTGGACTAAGAAGATTGAAAAATGGCCCACATGTGTGACAAACTGGTGCGAGAGTACATTTGTTACGAGGTAATTCCTTATCATCAATTGGGATGTATATCTGTGTTAGGCTATGGATGTATATCTGTATAAAGTAATATATTATCACGCTAACATCGCAAAACCGGCAATTACTTGGTTAATTACGCCGTTGTCGGTACATTCGTTTCGAAATCGTCACAAAATAATTCTTTACGTAATATGCATGAACGCAAAACCCGCAAAGCTCTACCGTGAACGTCTCATAGTGACTAAAAATTCCACGAATTGACTCATCTGATGATACCCTCTGGTCCCGCGTACTCCTGACAGTTCAAGTATAATGTATGATTCTAACCAGGAACATGATTAAGACCCACCTGTATCATATTGATTATATTATATTGATAGCATGATAGGGCAATACACGACGCTTAATAAGTAACCATCCCTAGATCTTCCTCAATAGGTACTATCAAAGAAATTTTATTTGTTTCTACTGTGAAATGTTACTACCTCTCTTGCTCCACTGTTACAAACTGCCATACATGACTTATTAAGCAAAGCTAATAAAGACAAAAAGATGATGCGCCAGTAGAATGCACTTCTTGTGCCCCAACCCTAATGCTAAATCCAATTGGATTTGTAAGTATCAAGAGGTCTGGAGCTTAAAAGCGAAGTCAGTGCGAGGTGCCCTTCTTAACGTGAATTTGCTGAGTCGTGTCTCTGCTGTCCTTTGTAATTATTGTCTTGGTGTGGTGAAACTAACTCTCATTGTTCATATTTATGATTTGATTTCTAATGAAACTTAACAAAATATCCTCGTTATTGAAATTGATGTTGAAATTCATTAGATAAATGCAGAATCATTAATTAGTGATTTTGCTATGAAGATTTATCATAGAATTACTAGCCAAAGATGTTGTCCTGTTCAAAAAAGAAAAAAATCATTTTCTATCTGACTAACTTCTAATAGGAGAGACGCTCACTGTTGGAAATAGGCCTTGACCAAGGAAGAAGAACAGAAGAATATATTATGTATAAAAATAACGCGCTAAATAACACTTTAAGTTATTCGGTCTGTCTACCGTTATTTATTCTTTTAATTCACGTCTATGTAGGGTTACATTTAGAAATTTGTTCTATTCTATTCTTAATTAATGGCATTCGCAAATCTTAAAGATTATGCATTTTGCCAATGTCAGTGAAAATTTAGTTACTTATAGTTACAAAAAATTGTACGGTAGATTTTGGTTAAAAATAGAGTATCTCAACACGTGATTTTACAACAAGAACTCGGGAGAAACTCCTTAGAAATTTGGAGTCCTGAAAAAAACCCTGACAGTTCAAAAAAAAAGTCCGGGCATTTTAATCACAAAATGCAAACATCAGGTACGCACTTTGTAACAGTGGTATGGACATGGTAGCGAACGGTTGCTCGGGTCGGTGAGGGAAGTTGCGGGGATCGCCTCGCTCTTGCACGGGCTGTCCGTCGTCATCGCCCATTCTTACTTATTTGATATTACTTATGTAAGTTTTATTACTCATATCCCACCTAAACATAACCGGACAAATTAAACAGGACAAAGTAAGAATTCCGGACATATCCGGATTAATTCGGACGGACATTAATCCTACGCCTGGGTGCATAGTAATTAAATTAGTACTATTTTTCTCAAACAATGAACTTTGTTCAAATACCGAATAATTTCTGTCGTAGTTTTTGGCTTATTTTGAACTGTACCTATTATATTTTTAAAATTTATTTTCTTGATGAGAAAAGTAGTAATAAGTTATCTTAAAAATTAATTCAAACTAGTTGTTTTAAACGTGCTTAGACCTTCTTAGACGAGGCACAATACTAATATTTATTTATCTATTAACGAAGCTGTATGATTAGTAAAGATGATGAATTATAAATCTGTTCACCAAGATCTAATAGACTAAGCCATACTTTAAGAACTTCAATTATACCAGTCCTTTCAATAACTCATTACTCTATACGGAAAAGCGAAATGAGCGTTTTGAATTCAAATGTAATGCAAATTGTTTCGAAGGCCCCTCAATAAGAAGGGTTAAAATGTTTTCTTAACTGAGTGTCACCGCGACGATTGTCTCACAATGTATTTTATGTAAAGGTTAATAGAAATGAATAAAGATTTTAAGGACATTCTACAGCTGGGTATTAGCAAGGGAAATTGTATGAGCTTAGTGCCGCCATTTGATAATGGAAGTGGGTTTGTTCAAGATGGAAGAGTTTGTTCAGTGTACTTTGATAGCACGTTTTATTGCTGTTTCAAACTTTACAAACACAGTTTATAGCTTAGTAAAAGATGCACTACGGTTGATTCTGTTGCGAAATTACAGTGAGGTTATTAAGTAGGCGTCGGCGAAAAAATGCATAAAATTTAGGAAATATTTTAGTGTCTTCCTAACTAATAGGTATTAATGTAACCTTTGACCGTAGGCTTTATTTTTTATTTTTGTTAAAAAAATATAATATAATATTCATAGTTCAAATTTCGAAAAATCAAAGTACGCGATTGGTTTGGGTCCTTGTTCCAGTTGATACCACTAATGTATAAGTGTACTATTTTATAGCAGGATTATAGTTTTAGTAATATTAATCAGGAAGGCACGTAAAACGGGTATTACATGCAATATAATAAAACCACATAGTTAAAAACATTTTCTCGTTCTTCGTTGCTCTACCTGTATGTTCAGAAATATCTTTCTACACTAAATTATAAAGCCTAAATCAATCAATAATTCTAACAAACGCATTAGTATACGTAAATTACAACACAATTTAATATACGTAACTACATTAGCTAAAAGTGCATCTATAAAGTTTTTTTGTGAAATTCAATTACAATTGAAAGTGTAAATTAAATGCCTATACTCGTATCTATATATTTTATGTTTTTCAATACAATATTTTACGTAGTCCCTAGTCATAAAAAAATAAACGAACGAGACAGTTAGTGACGTCTATTTATTACGTAACGGCTGCCAGTAACTTTGTTGGCTTAAAACACAAGTAGTTGTAAAAATTTTACCCGCGGCGCTGTACTACTAATTAAATTATTATGCAAGTAACCGGAGTCTTTTTAATTGCATTATGCAAACAGTTCTAACTTAATTTAACATGTCACGGTGTGGTCGACGCTACTTTGTTGATGAATGTTGTTGTACGATCGACCAAATTTATTCCTGAACATTGTCTGTGTCAAACTGACTTTTATTGACTTAACAAATACAGCATTTAGGTTAATTCTTTTTTAAGGTTCTATCGGCGTTTCACCCGGGTTCTTCTTGTAATAACACGTGTTAAACTCAATTTACCGTAGAATGTATCTTATAATATTTTCACTTGACACAAAATACATACAGTGTCGCGAATACCATGGGATCAGGAATTAATTACTATAAGTAAAGATTTTAAAGCGTCAATAGTACAACAGAGCAAATAATGGTAATATAGTACAAGGAATTCAAAGTTTAAAATAACTATATAATTAGGTACAATCGACATTCTTTCATTGATATTTATAGGCAACTGAGGTTCGTACTTTTTTCTTTCCACTACCCTGCTTCCAATTTATTAGGAATAGGTGTAGCAAATTCTGTTATCGTGACTAGATAGATAGAAAAGGAAACCTACATAATAAATTATACTTTATGGTAAGTATACTACTCTGTCGAGAAAGTACCGGGAAAAGATCAATAATACACAAATTGTTAGTTAGTGTCGGTGGCGTAGTGCGTAAGAGCGTCGTCTCCCACCCGGGAGGTTCGATCCCCGCCACGTACCAATGTGTTTTCAAAATTTGAATTTATATGTACGTTTAATCGACGCTTTTACGGTGAAGGAAAACATCGTGAGGAAACCTGCACACATCTATGAAGAAATTCTTAGGTTGTGTGTGAAGTCGACCAACCCGCACTTGGCCAGCGTGGTTGACTAAGGCCTAATCGCCCCTAATGTGGGGTCGGCTCGAGCCCCTCGGTGGGGACATTATATGAGCTGATGATGATGATGATGATGATGATGAAAGTATACTCCTTCAGAAACGATACACATACGCCAATGAATAATCCAATCATCGAATCATTTTTAAAACGCTGTTTCCGCAATTGAGTTCAGTTCTCGCCGCCAATTCTCCTTTATGTCTTCTACCGAAGCCACTCCGAAGCCACTCCGAAGCTTGTTGACTAGTTTGCATGTCAAACTCGTAAACCCACGTCTCGTCACCAGTAACAATGCGTTTCATGAATGTTGTGTCGGAATTGACTCGTTCTAGCATGGCCTCAGCGACTCTCATGCGATTGAGTTTTTGGAGAAAATTCAGGTCTTTGGGACTAGCCAAGCAACTTGTTTCATTCCCAAGTGATTTTTAAAATGGTACGGTTAGACTCGTGAGATACAGAAAGTTCGGCGGCTATCTCTCTCAAAGTTGAATGAGGATTTGCAGTCATTATTTCCTTCACTTTTGCGATGTTAACTTCAGTTGCAGACGTTGATGGCCTACCAGAGCGAGGCAAATCTTCCATCCCATCTCGACCGCTTTTGAACGTTTTGTACCACTCATAAGCACGTGTTTTTGATAAAGTCGACTCACCGTAAGCCTTCTGTAACATTTTCAGTGACTCCGAACACGAAATTCCATTGGCAATGCAAAATTTAAGACTAAAGAGTTGTCGTTCGTAGTTTTTGTCCATTATGAAATTCGCAATACACACTAGATATGATTATAAATAACAGATGCAACCATATAAGCTTCTTGGATGCAACTCAAACTCCGCCTCAAAATGGAAAACCATTGAATTTGGAACCATAAACAAATCATCCGTTCCCGATACTTTTTTGACTGAATGTACAGTCAACAGCATGTCGGGCTATACAAAACTATTAATTTTCTCCAAACGATTTTCAACCTAAGACTATTCAATATAAAGCGCATAATCGATTGGGAAAATTTGACAGTTTGTGGTAATTAACCCAACGTGCTGTTGTCTGTTTATAAACCACCATGACTTGTGAAAAAACAATAGTGATCGCTTGCGCTTGATAACTGCTTGAGAGTGGAAACAGATAGGTGCTGTTTTTGTAGATATAAAAATAATCTTAACACTGTAGAACTGATTCAAAGTAGAATGTAAGAGCGGGCAGTTTATTACAAATGTTTATTTATTTATTTTATTTATTTAATAATTTATTGTACACGGATACAAAATTGTTTGTCATATTTCAGTAAATGTCAATATAGCTATTTTAGTATCTATTAATATCTATAAAAAACAAAAAAGACATTTTTTTTGTTCTTATAAAACCAAAAAGTAACATACATGTTTAAGAAGGTTTTCAATGACTATAACGTATAAATAATAAACTCATAACAAACTTTACACTTGTGATGAAACAATTTTGGAAAGCAGGCGACGTTGGAAAGCAATGGCAATAAAATAAAGCCAGCGCCACACGTACGACAAGACAATAAACACAGCCATAGATCACGCGACAACGTAGCTCTAAGTTATTTAATTATCGTAACGAAAAACTAATCCGTGTCGCGGGGCAAAGCGAAAATTACGCTCCACACGGCGAAGTCAGGTGCGTGAGTATGCGTACCTTCACAGGCTGATCTTTTTGTTTGTTTACGATACATTAACGTATTACAGAGTGGTCTAATGCAAATACCAATTTTATTATAAACTAAGTACCTACCGATATCTAAGTCTCATACATTCATAGTATACATTCAAATAAAACAAAAGTGGGCTAAACTACGTTTTTTTTTCAATTTTCCGTTTCCTTGAAATCTTCGTAAAATTTTCATCTGCTTTTTTTATTTTTCTGCCAACAAACTATTTGCTATCTCAGTGGCTTTCGCAAAATATCTGGTCGAGCCAAATTTGGTTTATAGATTAGATGACTTTTCCTTCCCGTAGGAAGAAGAATTACTAAAAGAGTGTTAACTATAACTCAATTTAGGACCTAAGGACAGTTCCTAAGGACTGGTCATTCAACTGTTACCCAGAACTGGCAGAAGTCCATGACATTCCTCTACACTGTAGACAAATTCAATAAAAGCATAAATAAACAAACCAATTGATTTCATTTTGTATAGGTTTGTCCTTTTCACTCGTTACCTTTCTTGATAATCACTCATACAAAAATTACAGTTGTTTGCTTACATTTATTTATTCTTTATTGAAATAAGCTCAAGTAGGCATAGTTTATCGTTTTCTCAATCAAGTCTGTGTCCGTCCATAGCTGGATGTAGGCCTCCTTGATTATATGGGATTCTCCGTTGCTGGGATTTCTGCATGTTCTCTCCTCCTAACGTATATAAGCGTTATATATATGCCCATAAATTACGAAAGTAATTATATTTTCAACATGACATATTTTTCAAGTTATGTACATCAATAAAAAATAATATCTCATGAAGCTGTAGAGATATTTTTAAGCATTAATTAAGTAAAAATTTATTACTGCTCTCTTTAGAGGCTGATTGCCAATAATATTATAAACTATAGATATGTTACGTTCATATTTAAATTGCATTGAAATCTGTGCCGCAAAATCTAAAACTGTAAAATGTTTTCTTGTGCAAAGAATAACATTTATAGAATTAAAGTGGGCAGTAACTTCTCAAACATACTTCAATATATAGTATGTATGTTGGCAAGGACACAAGTACCAAGACGCGGCCGGCACGTGAATGTGCTCCACACAGCACAGACTGATACCAAAACCTATTCAGGACGTTTTAGTCAGGACATCCTAATCACTCACGTCCTAATCAGGACGTTTTAGAGTTACATATACAGAGAATACAATGCGCGCGCCTATGACATATCTGCTTCTTTTTTAATATAATAACATCTGAAAGCTGTCATTTCGTATCACAGATACTTAGTAGTGAAATGAAATGAAAATTAAATTAAATGAAAAAGATCTTTATTTTATTGGACTTTGCTAAGTATTTTTAAATCGTCAAAAGCCCTACCACGATTTCGGGACGAAGTAATTATTTTACTTAAATAATTATTAAGATGCTGAGATGGAGAAGACATTGAGAAAGAAATCCACAGCTTACAATTTCGCAATGATTTCATAATATGAGAATAGATATATCAATATGAATAAATTACAATTTTAAATGCGTAAATTTTGGGCAGATTTTACTCCCACGCGTTTGGATCATTTAAATAATCATTTATCTTGTGATAAGCTTTTTTTATATAATTTAGTTTTTACAGTTTTTTTTAAATTGTTAATTATAAAATTTTAGAATGAAGTTGAAGTAAGCTGCTTAAAAATATACTTACAACGTATGACAACAACGTTTCCTAGACAGACAATTTAATTATAGGATAAAACGCAACAACCTGTACAATGCCATACTTCAATAGAGACTACGGACGTCGCGGAGCTGTCTCCCGACGATATTTATGCGCACAATATTAACTCCCAGTGACGCTATACACAGTGATACAACTAGCGTGGCATAAATTAATATGTTCCACCTGAAGTTACACGATGCAAACTCATTTATATCTCTATAGTTTTATAATTCTGATACTCCCAATCGATAGGGCCATCTTGCTCGTCGTACCGTTTCTGCAACTTGAAAACTTGGTGGTAGTTACTTTACTCCACTCAGGACAGTACTACAAGACAGTATAGTAATTCACAAATCCTTGAATAAACCTATTGAAATTCAGTAAAATTGATAGGTGCAACGCCCAATGTTATGCCCAATTATATACCCCACAAAAGATTGGGTAATGGAATTTTTTAGAAGTTTTAAAAAACGTTAGTATGGAAAATATGACTTTTATTTAATACATCATTAAAATGGCCTATAAGTCCTAATGTTAAGAAATTTGGAGGAAATAAAATGTCTAGTATTTTTTAAAAAAATTCATAAGAACCTAAAGCAGCTATTGAATTAAAGAAATTGCAAGTTTCGCTATATCGATAGCACACCGACCGTGCAGCTAGCTTGCAGTCAGCGTGCAGTTAATAATAATATATTTTTTGTCTTTAATTAAAAAATACAACAAAACATATTTATTTCAAAATTAAACTTAGAAGATAAAAAAACGGCTTATGGCTCAGTGTTTGCAGAGAGTCCACAATCTCTGTTATTTTGCCATAACTTTATACCAAATTAAGTACGTAGGTGAGACGTAGGTATTTAATTTACATCGTGTAGTAGATATAACAAATAGTATAGTGTAACCATCAGGAAATTTTCCTAATTCTAATATAAATATGAACTATGTACTATAATTGGATAAATAAAAAAAGAAAGGTATACGACTGCCGATTGAGCAGCCATTCGCCACACATTTTCCGAAAAGTTGGAAGTGATGGAATAAAATCAACCCGAATAGGTGGTGATAAGTCTTTCCATATCTTAGCGGAGGCATACTTAAAACCACCCCGGGCAGCTGCTAACCTTACAAATAGTATGCACAATAGAAGACTTTATCTCTGAGTTTAGGATTTTTTAGGATACTATCCTATCATACAAATAAACGGAACGGTTGGTCTTAAACATCTTATACCTTTAAGAAACACGCATATTTCAGTGGAGATGTATTCAACATATTTAGTATACATTTATTAACAACGTGCCGTGTTATTCTAGCTCTTCTCGATATTGTGTAGCAGAATCGCATGCAAGCGTTCTGGACCCCTTGTAGAAGCCTCCTTTTTTGTATAAACAAGGACTATATATGTATACTATATCACAATATTAACTGTCAGACATATTATATCTGCCTGCCACCTGGGGGGATAGTTAAGATGGAAAACCAAACTTCTACATAACACAATAGGCAAATCTCACTCTTCAAAAAGGATCTTATCTTATAGAGAGTTGTTGGAACTGCACGTCGACTGCACACCAACTGCAATTTCGTAGTAGAAGTGCAGTTGAAATGCAGTCCCTTTGACGGAAGCGATTGAGGCCATAAGGTTCATATTAAGTGGTGCATATTACAATAAATTGGCAGTGGACGATATATTGATTTTTGTAAATATTACGATTAGAGCACGAACTGACAAACGTTTTGGCAGTTTTCCAACTTTATAAATTCTTTTAAAATACAAAAATAACGAGCGTAATCTATAAGATCCAATATTTCACCTATCTCTTTATATCCGATATGGTCTAGTGGCTAGGATACCTGGCTCTCACCCAGGAGGCTCGGGTTCGATTCCCGGTATCGGAATTATACTTTTTTAATTTTTTAGTATTTTTTATTATGAAATAATGGTTTTATTTAAAATTTTCTATGACAATTTTTCTTTTTTGTAATATTTTGCGGTTCTGCACTAGTGTGAGCTTTTAAATCTATTGCATCCAATCAATTTTATCTATTTTTATTTATTTACATTTTATTGTACACAACAAATACATTATACAAAAGAAAAATTACAATGTGATTATGGTACAACGGGTGGCCTTATCGCAAAGTGCGATCTCTTCCAGGCAACCTTAGGATGGACAGGATTTGCAAGAACAGCAACGGAGAGGGAAGTTGGCAACTAATAGTAGATAAAATTGATAATTTCTTTTAAGGTCAGTTAAATAGCTAAGTAATAAACATTATAGCATATGTATACTTATCTCTTTCACGTTTTCCAAGGTCAATAAAATTACATGGAATCTCTATATCGCTATTCGATTTTAAAATCTTTTCGAGGAACATAAAGTTAGTATGAAGTTCAGCGTAGAATTTTCTGCAGTGGACTACAGAGATATTATAAAATTTATATTTGAAAATTATGCATTTCAATATTATAAATACTTATCGTTTAGGTGCAAAGCTTCTTACCGCAGTTGATAAGTACCACCAAATAACCACTAAATTTGAAACAATATTGGTGGGCTAAAAACGTGTGATAAAAATAAAACAACTGAAATTGCGGTTTTATGTAATTTCCAAGATTTTGTACAAAAACTTCTTGCGGTAATCCGGATCAAATGTAAAACTTAGTTTGGCAATGTGGGCTAGCCGAATGTCGAATGAATGGTTTTTGTCGGTAGCTAGAATTACACGCTTGCGACGTTGCGAATTGCATTAATTTATTTTTGTATGTTCGTTCGAATCATTTGAGAGAACTAGACACAATTTTGCGCAATAATACTTACCAACTGACAAAATAAGTACCTCTATTACTTTCAAACCTTGTATTCAAAATGTATTGTATATTGTTTAGTTAAGGTTAAAGAATTTCGCTACGCAGAAAAGAAGTAACCTGTCCATATAATTGGCATGTAAGCACTACTTCCAATTTATTTGTGGTCAGTGGAGTATAGCCTGTCGTTCTTTTCTGTCAGCAGATGAAAAGAAAGCAGATGAAATTCTCGCACAATCGGCCCATGCCTTCTGCGGTTTTCCCCTTCCCCGCCGTCCCTCAACATTCGAATCCATCACTCTCCGAGGATAATGTGTTTCAGTCCTTCTTAGTTTAAGTTTCTCTTTCATCGAAGGTACTTTCAAACTTCCTCTTGTATTACCTACCTATATAATTACTTACACGCCCGATGGTAGGTTTCGACGTGTTCCAACCGTGATTTCCAATTTTACCGGTTTACCACATTCCATTTCCAAATTAAACCAACCAAGGAATGTTTTAACGACTATATTTCTAGAATGCCTTTAGCGCGGTCAGTGCCATCAGGCCGAAATCAAAAAGGGCGGACCACCCGCCCGCCCTTCGGGCAAATATAAAAATCATTCATATGGACAAAATAAAATTGCATCCCGAACAACCCGGTCGAAAATCTATTAGCAATAAATATGAAGTTTTCCGATTTCACAGGATTTAAAATGGCTATCGAGTGCCGATATAAAATCGGGGTCTTATGACTTTTCTGGTTTATGGAACTGTAGTTTTATTGGTTAGGCAGATTACCATCGTCACGTTCCCTAGAAGACTACTTTCCTTGTTTAATTTCTTTGACGAATTAAAATTATATATGAATACTGACCAACTTCTGTTGTAGATAGGTCACAAGGTAGAGGTTTCAATGTGTCAAGTAAATTGTTGTTTGCACAATATACGAATAAGTACTGCTGTTTGTTTTGCTAAGCAGCGAATGAACTCTCATTTCTTAGCCAAGTATTTAACTATTCTAGTGGGAAACTATTGGTTTCGCACAAAAAACATGAGACTTTCAGTTTTTTACTATGGCTGTTATTAAATAGATAGCAGTCTCTATGGACTCTACTTTCAATTTAGTGTACAGTAATCATTGTCACCATTATGTTTTAAGTATATATGCATGCACGCATACATAATTAATTATAACAAGGTATCTATGATATACCGACCGTATGTGTGTTGTTTATATATCTCTTTTAAAGGATGGCGTGATGAACCACCTTGCAAGGTCGGCAAGTGGGTGGATGGCACGTCATGTATAGGTACTCTATCGTACATTAGCTATCGTCGTATTTAGGACTCCTATTCCATTTACCATCAGGACGGCGTCATTTGTTCAAGGCGTCACAGGCAATATATACGTACATATATATTGAGCGCTCCTGCACTTACACACAGAGACAATATGCATGTATATTGAGCGCTCCCGCACTTACATACACAGACTGTATGTTTGTATATATATTGAGCGTTCCCGTACTCACACACTCACATACAATAATATGTATATGTATATTCTTTAATAATTATTTAATGTCTCTCTTAGTGTGTAAGTGCGGGAACGCTCAATATACATATATACTATATTACTACAATATTAACCAAGAGCGGGCTCCGTGTAGTTTTTCAACTTTTCTTGTAATAGTTAGGTAAGTGAATACTTACTCATTTTAACCACAACCAATTTCAAAATAAAAAAGGAGGTGCCAAATTTCATGAGTGTATGTATGTATGTTTGTCCTCGTATATCTCAAAAACTATAAGTTGGATTGAGAAAATTCTTTTTCATCCCACCACCTCGGAAAGTGTAATTTTGCGCTTCGAAATCTGGCTGGAAAATTCTATTTTATTCGCTTGAGTGGCAAAGTAGATTTGAATTTAGAACATCACATATAATGAGTACTCAATATAATTGTAAATTCAAAACGTCATTAAACCTATTTAATGTAACCTCTATGGTGCCAAATTTATGATTAGAACTTTTTAAATTGTGAAAAAATTCTTTTTCATTTTGTCATTTCCTCGCTGAGGTGGGATGAAAAGTTACGTATTGCACTCGAGTGGAAAGATTTTTCACCTTGTGCTCGTTTGTTTCCCTCGCTGACGCTCAGGATTCTAATTTAGAATCACTCGCTGCGCTCGTGATTCAACTTTAGAATCCTTCGCTTGCTCGGTCATCCAAATCGAGCACGCGGTTAAAAAGGAACTTTCCACTCTTGTATAATAAATAACTATTTCATCCCTTCTATTCGAAAGTGTCGCTTTGTTCCTCTATAAGTGGGAACAAAATAGCTCTTTTCCGATAAGAACTTTTTAGCGGGCGTAAAAGTGATTTGAATTTAGAACATATATCATTCATAGAAATCGAACGCAAATTGTATGAATTACTGGCTGGTACGTGTTGGCTGCATAACTAAAAAAAAAACGCGCGAATTACTTTTCTGTTCTTGTTATCTCAGTACATATTTTATTGTATTTTGCAAAAATAATGAGTTCTACTACCTCGAGTTTTGAAAGTGATAATGCATTAACTCCTGAAACAATAACTATAGAAGCTAACAACGTCGTACAAATACTCAAAATGTAGATGAATCGACAACAATATCGATCCCAAATAAAACAGTGTCAATAACTTTTAATAATTGTGCTAGCGTATCCAATATAAATATACCTAAATTTGTAATTATTTTTACTTCATTTCACATGTCTTCTTTTAATTAAATATATTCATTAATTTACATAACAGCGTCTTTTATTTATTTTCTCATAGAAAGGGGATGAAAAGTAGAGTATATAACTCGAGAGCAAATTATTTTTCTCTCGGGCGATGTACTTTGAATCCCTCGCTGCGCTCAGTATTCTAGAATCCTTCCTTCGCTCGTGCTTCAAAGTAGGGCCCTCGCCATAAAAATACTATTTTGCTCCCTTGTTATACAATCTACTATTTTAGATATACTAGCTTTAGTCCAAATTAGGGATGTGTGCAAGTTGCATCAAAATCGGTTCAGTAGTTTTTGAGACAGAGAATAAAATGTGTATCAGTAACTAAGAAAACGAGTCGTTGGTTAACAGGAGGTTAACAGCGTACAGTGCCACAAACTTATCCTGTCCGTTGGTGGTGTCGAATTGGTGAACTGTCAAATGTCAAAATTTATGGGTAAAAGTTAAAATATAAGCTCCTTGGTAAAAGTAAAATGTAGTTCTATTTTCTAATTGTAATAATTCTCATACAACATTCTAATGAAATAAAAAATGAAGAAATAAAAATATGATTTAGACAAATTAAACTGACTTCAAAACTGATGAAAAGGGAGAAATAAAATTTTTATGTTTTAAACGATCTTTATGTCAACAATATGATAAGTTCTATTTCTTTGAGGTCGGTGCCAATCTTAATTTTTGTTGAAAGAAAGAATTACATGAGTAATTACTGGGTATTTATAGTAGCTTTGGTTATTTTTAAAAAAATAAATTAAAGATGTAGTTAGTTTCAAAATGTTTTAATACCTTAAATGAATATTACAATATTACCACTTTAAATATTATACAACTGGCCCTATAAATAATGTATTAATGGCAATAATAAATTAAAGATAATATTATAAGTATTCTACAGATGTTATGCATGAAATAACTAAAAAAGTTAAATAATAATATTGTTCTATTTTGTTATGTTGCATGTTCGAAGGGACAAAATTGTGTTGTGATTATGTTAAATTATTATTTCAGACCATTTTGTACACAATTTATGGAATAAAAAATATTTTATTTTCTATGAAAACTTAAAGAAATCTGGAATATCATGAGGGTGGCACCGACCTCTAAAAAATAGTTATCATATTGACTTTTAGATCGTTTAAAACAAAACTTTTATTTCTCCCTTTTCATAGATTTAATTTTTAAAAACTATTTATTTACTGTGCTGATTTTTTTACGATAATACCGTAGCTTATAGACGCTTGCAACGTCAAGGTGTCAGTCTGGCTATTCCTTCCACTCTGCATCACCGATAAATAATAGAATAGAGATTCCACATAACACTACCAGTCGGTGGTGAAATTTCGCTAAGTGAAGTGAAAGGAATGACCTCGCGCTGCCAACCTTATAACATGTGAGTTATTTGGCTGGGGTATTCTACAAGCTACGGATGACGGATACCCCAATTTTAAGTGGATAGTCCGCTGTAGCCTACCTCTCATAAAATTATTTTCCTAACTGTTGTTAATTTAGCTTGTTGTTTTTTTTTGACGGCAGGCTTTAGAAATTTTTAATAGACGATCAACTCTATGATCGTGGAATAAGGTTGAAAATTCATTGAAGAATTTTTACAGTTTTGGGTATCCTCATCTGCTGTCATCTGTACCTTTTTATATTTTATGTAATACAATTCTATTATTCTAAAAGGATTCAGGAGACAGGGAAACAAAAGTCCAAATGATAATTTTCACTTTTAATCTTGATATTTTCATCTACGATACAAGGCACACACACAATTTTAAGTAAATTAATAATAATTATATTATAATAGAAATAATAAATAATAATACTCGCTTTCAAATTGCATACGATTATAAACAGAGTACCAAAATTATAATTGTTAAAGGATACACTGATAAGTGTGAATCGATTAGACAATACTAATTTAAAGTTATAAGAAAAAAATACGTTTTCAGTATTGTCAATTTGGGTCATACAATAAAATTAAATAAAACTGACATAGAAGTACCGCATTCACTCTCTTTACACAGTCACACTTGTTCAGCTAAACATTTATAGTAACAACTAAGTTTTATTCATTACGTCGTATTACCCATTACAGATAATATAAAATGAATTGCGTAAAGCGATCTTTTTGCATCGGCGCCTGACTATCAATATCAAATAAAGCTTTTCTTCAATTCGCAATTTATTTGTGCCACAGTTCACTCTCAACTTTCGCAAACCAGTCATTTTCATATTTTGTACTGTGAATTATATTGTTCTTTAGGTATAGCCAAGCGCCAATATCTCGCCACACACAATCTCTAATACTTAAATTAACTATTTTAGACATTCAAAGTCGTCTCGAAACTAAGCATCAATATAAATAACACTATTTTATACTTTATTATGTATAATGTTAAAACTACAGCTTATTGTTAGACCTCTACTAATATACATCAACTCTGCGGATATGAGATGCAGCGCTTAAATTTATTTATACAGCGTCTACGTCACGATTTTCAAAAGAAATCATTTAAATGATATTGTACGCAAATTTGGAATTATTTCAGTCAATAAAGAATTGTAAAAATGTCTGAATAAATTACTAATTTTACTATCGTACAGTTTATGGTTTAAGAAATACACTAGCTTCCGTATATCTAATCATTGCACTAAAATTGAATAAATTACACGATAGTGAAGATCACTGTATTTCTATTGAACATAACTTTTATACAATAATTATTAACAATATAAATGTGTACCTACAAGTTACTTGCAGTTTTACTGACGATATGGTCCTTCATACTGATAAACAAAATGTTCATAGGAACTTAAACACCTATCAATTATAGAACTTTATGAGACTAGTAATCAAAATAACCAATTAATACCCTTAACAACTTTGGAAAAAATCTCGAAAAAGCAGTCTTAGATCAATTCCAAACATTATTTCGATCAAATCATTCAAAATATCGATGAACCTTATGATATGTGTGTAGGTACAAAATATCGTATAAATAAAAGAAATGCTAATTAATATTTTGTAAATTTACAAAAGTGAATAATGAATACTTAATACATAAATATGGCATTTAACGATAAGTATAAAGGTACTTTCATAAAAGTTGAAATATGACGTATAAATTACTTGAATCGTCGATAAAACCGTACTGACTTATGATCTAAGAATAAAAAGAAATATTTACAAATTTCACTATGGAAGAAAAGTCCATAAGACTTCGCATTGACGCCGCGAAATCTACGTTCTTACTTCGAACTCAATAACAAAATATTTACACATTAATCTCAAAAAAGGAAGTACCTAACTTCATCGAGATCGATACGAAATCCTTAAGAAACTACCGGATGAACGCTATCATGTGTGGAACCTGGGTCAGTGTGTTTGGGAGTTATTTTTCCCTGAACTCAGGTTTGACACTGATAACAGGTTTCCTCTCGTCTGTTTCTTTGTCGAAGTCTTGCTTTTCGGGGTAGTCGCTAGCCCCGGTATTCGGCAGCTAAGTAGCCGAGCTGAACAGGACAGAATTCTTGTAGTAACCAGCCCGTTCAGACAAGGGACTCTTCACATCTCGCTCCATAGCTTGCTGTCGTGATTTGCGCTCCATCTCTAGCTCTTGCGCTAGTGATTCTGTTGACAATAACAAGTCATATTAAAAAAAGTTGCTTGTAAAAAAATACCATGACAATAATAGTAGCGCAGTAATATAACTGTCATTATTAATTTTGACGGCTTCATCAATTGATGGCTCTAACTAAATAGTCTGAATCTGACATATTACGAACTACAAATGAAATATGTTACGTGAAATAATTTTAATTGAGTTCCACACATTCCCGACGTCAAAGTACAAGTGTGTTACCCCGGAAAATGTCATTAGTGGAAGGCAACTCACATCAAACGGACTTCGCATCCGTAGCACTTTCTAATTTAATACTCGATATTCCCTTTAAAAACGCATGCACACGAGTTTATTAAATTGGAAGGGTTGTGAGCTGTATTGTTAGCTGTATAATTATAGCTAGTGAAACAGCGCTTTCTAGGTAATTATGTTGTATAAAAGCAGTGAAATGAAGCAAATGCGAAAAAGTAATAGAAACTATAACTAAATGTTGTGACTATTTTCACAATTTTTTGGAATGTTTTGTGCGATAATATTTTTAAACCTCGATTGGCGTTAAGAAACAAATAAAGATTCAAGAAGGCATATAAAACAGGTCCCAAGTAAAGATCCTCTAATAAGATTTTAGGAAAATTGACAAAGTTCGTGAAGGGGCAGGAGTAGGTGAGGTAAGGCAATTGTCTCCCAAAACGTCGACGTTTTACGAAATATGCTTATTCAATTTCATGCAACGCTTGCCGCCTCCTGCAATTTACGAGATATAAAAGATATAAACGGAATCGCGTTTTTTGCTTACTTTGATGGAACATTTTCTCAACGGGGAATTCAATTTCTCATCCCGATATTCGTTTACAATTTATGCTTTGGCTGTACGAATTTACAACCTAATTTTTTTCATTCTTTACTCGATATGCAAGCGCATTGTTATTCCTAACGAAGATTTAGGTTATATTGTTCAAGCCTGTAAATTGTTTCGATTCGTCAATTAGTTTTTTATCACCCATTTTTGTTTAAATTCATCAAATACTAATTAGGTTTCGCTTCACCAAAGGATGTAAAGGTTTTTAGAATTGGACAAGTTCACGAAAAGTACTAATTTGTCAAGCTATTAAAAAGTCCTGATTCGTCAATATTAAATTTTGACTTCGCCTGGTCATTAAAAAAATAACCCTGAACCTACAAATCGAGAAATTGGAGAATCATTGGACGAATAAGGACGTTTTATTGACTTGACCAGTTGGAAATAAAATAAGGTTTACCAAACCAACACAAAATTAAGATTTGACTAATTAATACTTTTGTCTTGATTGATAAATTTGAACCAAATTGTGTGGTTAAATTACGCTTGACCAATTGGAACTTTCTATGTATTTGGCGAATTGGTTACTAAACCCTAACGAAGAGAAACTTTTATAAGCATGTAATCGTGTATTACCAGCCTTATAATATTATATAATTTATACATTAAAATGTAAATTAATGGCAATTGTCTGTGGGACTATTCTAGCTCAATAGTAAGGAACTTATTCGGAAAAGAGAAAAAAAAGAACTATGAAAAGCGAACGGCATTCAAACAAAAGGATAACCCAATAGGACTATAAAAACATTCGTAGCTTTAAAAAACTCAATTATAATCCGATTTGTTTCAGTGGAATCTTGCTTGAGGGCGTCACACTCACAAGTGTCGCAGTTGAGGGTTGTCCCGAAACAGAAACCTATTATCCCGGGCGAGATTATACGCCTAGGGCGTCACAATTAAATATTATACACTTAAAAGCTTCGGCCTTTGCCGTTTCACTTCGCTGCCACCCCTAAATGTCCCATTAGGTCTGTTTGAATACGTAATATTTTTGCATTTGCCTCTCCTAAAACAGAATTGCCGGTTCCTTTGAGAGCTGTAATCTACTTGTTCTTTGAAATAACTATAATGGTTCACTGCTTAGCGTAATAAAGGTTGCTTCCAAACACGGTATTAAAAGTACAATTAATTTTTAAAATTTGTCAATATCTTGTTACTTCACAAAGAAGCTAGTTGGCCGCGCTCAACAATAAAATTAACTTTCACGGAGAATTGTAATTACACAAAAACATTCAGAAAAACAAGTTCGTTTTGATCGAATGATCATGGAATGACAAAAAAGGATGCTGTATTGTGAACGTGAAACGATTTATTTTGAAAGAAACAAACAAAACGATTTGACATCGGTTTAAGTAAAAAATGATAGGTGATGATTGGCAGTAAAAGTTGTGTTTTACTTGCTCTTGGTTATTTCTCTAAAACATATTCAAAGTACTAGCACTGTTATTTAACATTGTTCAATATGTATGGGGCATTGAAATTTTCTAAAGTTTGTTCTTCAGTATAGATTATTTTACTGTGAGATGTTATCTCTTTTTTGTGGAAGGGTCGGAAAATAAAAGCCTAACAAAAACTTAAGTTACATCTCCTTTATTGAAGTTTTATTAATTATTTAAGTTTTTTTTAATCTTAAAATTTTGACATTCAATATCTTTGAATAAATAATAGAAAGTCTGTTGTTTGCTCATTATTTTTAACGATTTTCGACGCAAATCGACACCTAGATTGTTAACGGGAAATTAATTACTGGTGTAAAAAATGTACAGAAAAACAACGATGATTAATTCTTTGACTGGGAATTTGAGAAGGTTGTCGACAAAGGGTTGTGCGGCAGTCACCGCGTAGGGTTCAGGTGCAGGTAAGGGACCGCAACAAACGCGCTGCCGAACTGTCTTGTGACTTCATTGAAGCATGACCAATGGCACAGATTGAATTGAATCTCAATTGGAAACATTCTTCTAAAATTTTTTTCAACATTAAAATCTCCGTGTCTGTGTAATGGTCTAGTAACTTCATAGTTTTAATCTAATGCCAGTAATACTATAATTATAATCCGTTTACCGTCCAATAAAGCTATAGCTTCATGCAAAAATCAAACATAATATTGCCAGTGTATTACTTCAACACGAACAAAAAAGTTAATATCGCCAAAGGTTTTGAGCGCACCTGTGCGGTACAATTTTATTTCCATTCATTTTACAAGCTCACCTAAAAAGTAGCTGGCTGAAGTTTCCTCTTTATTAATTTTTCAACTTTATATTACTTATAACGTCTCGGGCTCATCTATCTTTTCGAATCCTGTTTTGAATCAACAACGATTTTTGTCATTTTGCATAGAAATGGGAATTTTGTACTTATAAGGGAATTGATATTTCGTTTGGGGAAGTTTGTTTAAATGGACTTAATGTTCTATAAGTATCTACCAAATATCAAAGTTTTGCATAATACGACAAAACGTTAACACACCATTATTTATCGAAACTAACATATTGCTCCAAAAATGTCTCCTCAAATATTTCATAATAAATTTCTTTATTCAAAGTAATAATTAAGCGCTGTACTCTCTTTTGACCCCATCCAGTTTTTGTAAGAAACACGCAGAAAAAGTTTTCTAATTTACGAATAATAAAATATGTTTTTTTTCTTTAGAGACGGCACCGAGGAAACTTGATGAAAGGCTCCAAGTTATAATTCTTGTTTTTCTGCTATCAACCTTTTTATGTTTACAACCCCTTGTATTATTCTGTTTTTACTTTATCTGCCAATTTCCTTTTCTTTGGACGATAATAAAAGCTATGTATAGATAGATATACATTTGCTTGTTCAAACTGAGATACAATGAAATTTATTTTGTTCTAGACTAAATGATATGGACAGTATTTCTTTCTCTGTGATTTTAGTTTTTGTCATTTTAAAACATTGAACAAAAAAACACTGCAAGATACTCTTGAAGATGACGTAGAGTTGAATACTCATCTCCTGACTCTACATGGACGATCTCCGATTGAATATATCAACAGAATGTATTTATTTTTACACACAAAAGAAAACCGCGTCTTAACAGTTTTCTTGTGCAGTGTGTCATATACGATACATGAGACATGGTTTTGGATTACCTTTACCAAGTTCATATAACAAAAAAGTTATAGGAGATTTTTTTTCATGTATGTACATATTAAAACAATATTTTTTTTGTAAAGCTACGTACTAAGTATAATTGTGTAGTTTGACAAACACTACAAAATGTATGGATAGGGAGCACACATCAAGTCATATTTATTTTTTATACTTATCTGTATTTAAAGAGATCGGAAACTTATTTTTCTTTAAGTGTCTTGTTTAATTTTTATTTTAACTTATTTAGATTAACGACCTTCACTTCTTTGATAGAAATTTAAAGGCTAACACAACTCTTACATAACAAAACCACTATAACAAACAAAAAATAAAATTATAACACACATAGCATGCACAGTCAGGGTTAATTTCGAAATAAAATACCAAATGCATTTCCCATCTTCAACAATTCGTAGTTGCGTGTTCGCGTGCGTTTAGATACTCGACCTGGGTAACACTTAAATTAGTTGCAATTTCTACTTGAAAAGCAGTCGGACGGTAAAAGCCACTCGTCGGCAAAATGCAGGAAATGATTAAATCCATATCAATGCTATGCCTTTTCAACCCCTAGCTTATTGAGTTAGTTTCAGAAAATAATAGCGATGGAAAAACAGCTGAATATGAGAACCGACTTATACATGGAAGGACCGAATATCATTTTAAGATATTCATCTGTATAAGATATAAATACAACGTAGATTTTTGTTACTATTCATCTATTAAGCATGTTGCAATTGACAGATAGATCAATTGATATCTATTAATTTAAAAGACCATAATAATGGAACATCATTAAACGTTACAAATAAAGGAAACAACAAAAGGTTATCGTTTTCTTATTGAAGTTGATGATGATTGCGATTATACATAGGTTACATCCTTCCAATTTGGCATAATTATATTGAGCTCTTTGAATTTAGAATTGTTTGTATAAACAGTATAGACATGGTAATTTGTCGGACAAATGAAAACAAAATGATGTGTATAGACACATATTGTTACACTGATTACATAAACTGGAAGTACACATCAATGTTTCGTTCACAAAAAGTAAAAAACAACCGTCGCTGCATGCGGTACACAATAATTCAGCATGTTTCACATAGCCAGGGCATTTTAAATGAAGTTTCTCTGCTCGCCACGGCAATGGCATGAAAAAATCTCAGTTGTGCTACCAGCGCAGTTTTTGTGCGGTTTTCGTTCTAGTTGATTCATACAAATTATGTTGTAATGAGAGTAACGTCTACGAGAACAAATTACGCTGTAAAAGGGTTAGACATTTTACATTTTTAATCAACAAGCCTATTGGTAAAGTATTTATTGGAACTAGCATGGGTATTTTTTTAAAAGTTTTGGTTAAATAGCGAGTTATATTTCCTAATACCTAAGGTAATAAGGCCTGTCAGCTAATAAGGCCTAAGTTACAAAAATACAATTTAAAATGTTCGATATTCCTCAAGAACACACTCGTAGGTAGCTAACACTATATATATGGGCCTTTAGACGGCGCTTCAAACTTATCGCGACGCGTAGTTTGCTTATTTCGAACAGTTCGACCAGATTTTGTTTGCGAGAGCGGTTATGCGGTACGAATAATAATAATCGTCCTACTGAATCGTAAGTAATTTTTGTAATATTATCTGGTTTTTATACTTCTATCAATCTTTGATGTCTGAGTAATAGGTCAGAAACCAATTTTTATACCTTTTTTGTATTTTTTCATAAACGACGCCAGCGGTTAATAAGGCCTGCCAAATTTGACCATAGGCCTTATTTTGTTACACTATTTGTCAGGTATTATGTTCCCAGGGTTGAGTAGCACATGCAATAACAAGTATAAAATATAAATAGTATGATGTTATCAAATTTGTAAAAAAATGTTAGAAATTTTCATATTTGTTTTACTCGCCGAAGAATTTATATTATAGTAGAAATTTTAAGTAAATTCGAAGAACAATAAGAAACCATCTCCAGACCGGAAGTTTGAAAAAAAACACTAGGTTGAAAATCTACTCTCAAAAATAGTTCTGAGGGTCCTAATAGCTGTTAAACAAAGAAATATGTTGTCGTTTTGAAGACTTTAAGCATGATTAATTGATTTATATTATAATTGATCTCAATTACCAAATGTTACAAGCCTATTTAGATTATTTATGAGAGTTAAAATCTTAGGCCTTAATATCCTACTATAGTATGATAGGCCTTATTATACTATAGTCAGATATGAAGGCCTAAGGTTGTCAACAATTTTTAATTTCATGTTTGTTTAAGTGGTTTAAGTCAAAGTAAAAGTCAGTAAAAGTGGCTTTTTTTTGTTAAAGTCTTGTAGAAATTGATCTGTATGTTTAATTAATATTACAATTTGTTGATTCGGATACATAGTTTTCATTTTATTTTAAATCTCCCTTAGGCAGGCCTTATTACCCGCACCTACCTTACTAACCGTAACCTCGTAACTCTTAGTTTAAATAGAGGAGATAATCCTTACAACTGAACTTAATTTAATAGCTTTTAACATTACATGGCAATATTTTTTAAATAAAGATAGTACTTTTATTTATTATAAGACAGTAAGTGATTTATTTCACTTTAAATAAAACTATAGGAAGTGTCGAAATATTACGTAGCTGGTATTTTTTTACTTCTCAATCAAAATATGACAATTTTATCAATATATACCCATATGAATCGCATTCTGAAGCCAACCCCAATGAATACAACGCAAACATCGAACTCAATATTGCTCATTTCGTTTTTAAATGTTTGAAATTCTCAATACTCATGCGGTATGCGATATGACGAGTATAAATTTTGTACGTCCACATTTTCCCTGCGTATCCTTAGATCCCTTTGTTGGAAACCGTATTTTCTTTTGTGATGCTTCAGTCCGAGAATGCAATAACTGTAATTTATTGCACATGAATTTTGATTCGTAATGCATTTGTAAATAAATGTTTTTGTTACAGTTTAGACATTTTCGTAGAGTTTTGCTGTATTTATATAAACTTTTCAGATGTAAGCTTTTTCTTACGAAGTTAGAAAGTTAGTTTATCGTGTCTTCAATTCCAATAAATTCAAGATGGTTTACGTAGTGCTTGCAATAATTATCTAATGATATAAAAGTTTCGTATAACCAGAATAGCTGGGATAACCAGAAATCTTACCAGAGTAATTTTGCCAGAACGCAGCGCCTCCGCTCATGATGTCGACAGGTGGTGGGGGATAGTTCCATTGCGGCTTGTCTGGCGTGCGGGGTCGCTCGCGCTGGAACGGTGGTGACGCTGCCGGGGGCTCCGCGCTGGGTGGCTTGCTCTCCGACCCATTCTCGCGCTCCGACCGTGGTGTCTCTTGCGCCGGTGGCGTTAGGTTTTCTGTTGATGACAGGCAAGGGTTAATAGTGCAGTTATTAACAAGAGCAGTAAAACGAAGAATGTCTCAGGTCCCTGTGACCTGAGACATTCTTTGTTGACATTACCATCATATAATGTTCTCTTAGATTTGCGCGAGCACTACACATTGTAAATGAAACATTTTTTACGGATTTAACTCGCGTGTAATTAGATTTTACATGTTGTTATTATTGCCCGACGTTTCGTAACCCTTTGCAGTGTTCGTGGTCACGGGATGACCGTCATATGCAATTGATAGGTAATTTAGGTAGGTTGTAAGTTAAAGAGAATCTGGAAGCCTTTTATGAAACAGCATCAAAATAATTACAATATAAATTTACGAAAAATAATACAAATACTATGTATAGGTAAGGTATGTTTAAATTTAATTCGGGTTGAATGACTGTTTTGATTGAGTCCTTAAATAAAGATAATAATTCTAAGTTTTGGATAGCTCAGTTAGGTTAATAGCAAAAGATCGGGTTCATACCCTGTGTCAGAATAAGAATCTGGTTGTTTCGTCTCTAAATAAAAAGTATTATTATTTACAATTTATAAAACTTTCTTTTTGAACGCAATTACCAATAAATGTACCTCGATTCGTTTAAACGCCCATGATTCATGATGGTAATGGGAAAAAGTACAAACAATAATGTTAAGCGTTATGGCAAACACGTATTATGCAAGAAAACGAATGCGTGTTAGAACTTGAACCCTCGTTTCAAATGGTCTGCGAAACGATTTCCTGACACGGAGATTAGTACAAGCCTTCGCTGGCGTTTACCCACCCTTCTTACGTCACGCACTCCACATCGACTTATCGACTTTCAAAGTTACATATCGCCCTCATCAGCTATCAAAAAGGAATCTTATTACTTCAGTCTAAAGTTCTAATTCGTGGTAGTACGGCGTGGTACATAAGATATCGTGTAAGTGAAGATGTAGCTAATACACAGATAGTTTGACAGACGGCGAGTTAACATGTCAGGGGCACACACGTACTTTATGGAACTTGTTGAGCAGCCTGATAGTGATAGTATTGACAATCTCGACATAATTTGATGCAAGAATATTAGTACGCGAAATTAATACGGTAGAAGCCAGTTTTCAGGAGTTTGAGGCGAGATTTTAGAAACGGTTGAGAAGAGATGCGCTTGTAATAGAAGAGTTATATTATTTTTTGATGTCTGCGAAGATTTATGATTTATCCATGGCGAGAGTGTATCAAAGAAAGTGAAAGTATCAAATTCATGCACGAGCGCATGAATTTGATACTTTATGTTATTTATAATTTTTCGCAAGAAATTTGATTGTATGAAATTTCGCCTTAGTTTTTATACTTAGCACATACACAAATGAAACTCCTTCCTCTAAGTTTCCTTGTTGTGCAATTTTCACTTGATTGGTAAAGGTTTTCTTACTTAGTAGAAAGACTATTACCTACCTAAAGTGGATAGAACCAAGTAGCAGTAGAAACCAGGCCCACGATTTAACGCCTCTTAAGGCTCGGGGTTCAATATTTTATCTAGGTGAAGTATTCGTATCACAAACGGAAAACAACGAAAGCTGATTTGTTTTCGAAATCATTGTGGAGTTAATAGAATCAAGTAGTTACATCTTATAAATGACTCACCAGTAACGATTCTAAGTATTTCTGCCGGCGCTCCAGACTGTTTTAAGGCCTCTTCTATCTTCTGCCTCCTTTTTAGCTCCATCTCCAGCTGTTCTTGGATGTGTTGCCGCTGTTTTCGCTCTTTCTTTAGCCTTTTCTGATACATAACTGGAAAGAAAAGCTGACTTAAGTACTTCTAATATTTTACAAGTGTGTTACAGGGTTTTAGGATATATATAAGTACTAAAATATACTTGAGATGCACAAAACAAAATGGGTACTTAATTAAATGCCATTACGAGGTAAAATAGCTCGTAGCTATATAAACACAACCCACCTCTTTCTTAAATAAAAAGAGTATCAAAAGCATTATAAATAAATGATGTTCTTCATTTCGTGCGCCATACTTTTGTGTGTTGAAGCTACACGCATAAACATGAGATCGAATCTGAAAATTACAATATCTGTCTCTTTCGCACTTATGATACCTTTTCTTTATCTGAAAACAATCTCGTAATACGTTCACGGGATCTTTCGATTCGTCTGCAGTTACCACCTTTCGTTTTGGCATTTCTTCGCCGATAATCGTCCGATCGTCCGAATGGAAACCCTTGCGGTGTCTCTTTCGATCGTATGGAATCGTGATATTTCTCTCTTTATCCCCCTGAAGTTCGATTGACGAATGATTGAGTCGGTGCACGTGTTGATAGACGCTGGAGGCCCTGCCTCCGACAAGTCAGAGGGGCGGCACGCGGGTTTTGGGATAAGGCACGAGAGAGGAATTTTATAAAATTATTCACATTTATCCTCCAGACTTTGATATGAAATTACTAGAATACAGCTTCAAAAATTAAAGTAAAATGGTATTTAGAAAAATGTGGAATTCAGACATTAAAATTAGTTGAATCGCTGCATTTTTATCCGTACATCGTAAATTTTAATAGAAATTCCCTTGCAAAAATACAAAAACAATACATTTACAAAAATATCACATTATTAAAGTCAAAATTTTAAAGTTTTCACATTTATTTGGAACAACCTGCTGCCTGCGACTTCGTCTGCGCAGAATTAGTATAAATTTTCGTCTTCATGTTATTCTGATGCTTTATTATTGGAAAGTTTCATTAAAATCCATTGAATAGTTTTTACGTGAAACAGTGACAAACATTTACACTTTCACGTTTATAACATTCGTAGGATAAATTGTAAGAAAGCTTCAGTGCAGGAAAAAATTAAATCGCTAAAACATCTGCCTTGAACCATGAGCTAACTTTGAGATCTGTCTTGCGATCGCAAAGATAGAGTTTTGATGAAGTCGGCCCGCGACGAGGACGCGGATAACCCGTTCGTTTTATGAAACAACATGAATAATAAACTAATAAAAATATCAGATACTACTCCTGTCGCAAAACGCTGTCCTCGGAATTACAATATCCAGGCACCTAGGAACTTTGTAAGGGTTGAGTATTAAATATTTTTAATGATGTTGCCTTTTTAAATTAGTTTTCTATCAACGTTTTTATGTGTAATAACATGTTGAAATTTCTTGACTAATTAGGTTTTAAATAGTAAAGTCATACATAACTAAACTGCCATGCAACAAAGTAAGGGTAACAAAACAAAACGAAAGTGTTTTCTCATTAAGGATTTGCTAGTAATTAATGTTGTGACTAATGAAACAGGCGAGGTTCACTAGCGATCGACTCCTACGCATCATTTGTCATCGCGCGACCTCCGACACACAGAGTAATAATGTACGCATCGCGGAGGCAAGTTTTTATTTCGATTTGCAATATTTGTGTAGGAATTAGGAATCGGTTCGAGAGCGGTAAATAACAGATTACAGAATCATTGGCTTCAAGCGCGCATAAATTTAGTCTTGTTATACGCATATGAATGAGCGTACTCGGCTGAAATTCACTGAAATGCAGTACACTTTTAATATTACAATTGAAAGAAAAAGGGTTATTTTTAACCGACTTCAAAAAAGGAGGAGGTTATCAATTCGACTGTATGTTTTTTTTTTTTTTTGTTTAATGTTTGTTACCTCATAACTCGTTTCTGGGTGGACCGATTTTTAAAATTCTTTTGACCTTTGGAAGCTACTGCTTGTCATGGGGTCCCATTTAAATTTTATCGACATCTGACAAGTAGTTTTTGAGTTATCCCTAATAATGTCTATTAATTCACATTGATGATATCGTAATTTTGTCACTTGTGTGTCTAAAAGATCTTGAGGTAGTTTCCGGTAAATATCATTACTTAAAACACTAAAAAGCAGAAAAAAAATTTTAAATAAAAAAAAACCGCCTTCAAAAAACGGGAGAAATAAAAATTTTGTTTATAAAAATCTAAATGTTTTTTGAGGTTGGTCCCAACCTCAATATTTGTAATAAACGTTGTCACTTGTATTTGGGACCGACCTCAAAAAACATTTAGATTTTTATTTCTCCCGTTTTTTGAAGGCGGTTTTTTTTTTTATTTAATTTTTTTTTGTTTTTAATGTTTATTTGAGCCATTTCTTAAAAAAGATCCTCGAGTATGAAGTATTTTTCACAAAATTAAACCTTATTTTCGAGTCCTTTTTATTTCAAAAGTACATCTTGTATACTTATAAAGTTGTTGCAATTTTAAAAGTGTGATACTTAGTTTTACAGGCAAGCTTAGCTCATTTACACATTTTGCTTTACGTTTCAAATAAGCTTTACGTTTCAATATCATTCATCATTTGCCTGCCCTGCTCCCAATTATATTTGGGGCCGTCATCTCGGCATTAACTCCTTTTTTTCCATATCATCTCTCACACAATCTGTCCATCTTTTCTTCGGTCTTCCTCTCCTTCTATACCCGTCCACATTCATGTTCATCACCTTTATCACATGATTATCATCCGTTCTCATTACATACGTACCCATAATATGCTAGTCGTTTACCTCTCAATTTTTCTCCCATTGGTGCTACTTTCAGACTACCTTTAATATACTCATTTTCATTCCATTGTCCATTCTTGTTACTTTAAGTTTCAATATATTGATCGAAACTGTAATCGTCGATTTGGTGCTTGTACACGTAATAGATAGGTAAGTTTAAGGGAGAGCGTGTTATTGAACTGCAAATATCGATACACGTTTAGATTTATGTTATTGCAGCATGTTGCAACACTAGTAATATACTGTTTTAGGTGAGATTGACAGTTTGACGTTAGCGTAAAAACGCTAACCTGTTTCGGAGACGGAGGGCGCGTATTACCACTCTATTGGTTATGTGCTCGATGTTTAGGGTATACCAACGGTTGTATACAAACTAGATAAAGTTCTGTAAGCAATCTATAGTTAGATAAAACTGAGAATCAGGCATTGTTATAATCATTAGAATATTAATAAATAATGAAACAATAAAACTGGTAATAGGTGTTGTAATTTCACATGACTTTCTACACACTTATAATTATAGACATATTTATTTTCGGAAAACAATAAACCGAGCAACTAAAAATTTCAGAATGAGCGACTAAAAATACTAAGGTTAATCGCTCATTAAGGATTTTTAGTAGCTCATTTTGGATATCGATAGGTTTACTTTAGGTTAATCTGCTGACAAGTTACATACGATCCTTTATTTTCCCAAACACGTCAGGAGCTCATCCTTTTCTACATAGATATTTATTTATAATTCGCAACAAGCCGTTGTTAATTTCTTTGTTAGCAAAATTAGGATCGGTGGTCCTTTTTCAGTTAATTTCTCGCCAATACAAAGGTTTGCGTCCAAAGGTCCGTTCAGTGGAAAATTCGATGGACCATCGAGTCCGAGCATCGATTCAGTCCAACACCTCTGGAAAACAGTTTTTCACTCCAATGGAGCTTATTTTTGGACCTTTTCATCTCACCTTTCTTCTCTGTTAACGCGTTAATGATTACGTCTATTTAGCAAGAGTGATTCAAAAAAATACTTTCTCTAACATTAATTTAATTTTACTTGAACTTTCTTTTTATTTTCATCGAAACGTTACAATAGAACGGCCAACTGAAACGGAACGTCCATCAAAGTGCCCACGAAGGAGCGGCGGCAGCGACCACATTGTTTCTACGAGTCAATATTTGTCTACTTCTTGTCGGCGCCGCTTTGTGCTCGGTAATCCGGCTCAGACTCCCTCACTCGCGAGTTCATAACCAACGATGAATCGTAATAATCTTCAATCGATTATTTAATTTGATTCAATGCAGATGCCGAACAAAAAAGTTTTTATTGTTTTCTGGCCCCCGCCTAGTCGGCGAGAGTTCTAATTTCAAAGCACTCAAGTGTCTATGATGTTATGGTAATCGTTCTATTGTCTCGTCTCACTAAGATCTTCATTTTCAATGTCTGACAACTAACATTCCACTGTTATATTGTAATAGCCCTAAAAAGTATCACATATAGTTCCAATCGATAGAGTTGTAACTGAAGTTTCGAGCAATGAGAAGAGCGTAACACAAAAGCGGAAAGAATTAAGAGAAAACAACAATGCGTGTGATATGAAGCGAAACAATTCGATGACCGGCGTATGAATAAAAACGAACCACCGAAATATTGAAGGAATCCGTTCAAAGGGGAAAAAATGCAATAAAAAACCCGTACCGATACGGAATGAGAGTGAGGTTAAAAAGCTCTGAACGAATATGGTTGCGAACATCCGCTGTAGACAAAAGTTGGGCTACTTGACTATGCAAATTATATTTGCGGCCCGCGCGACTCGGGCCCGATTCCGTTTCACTTGTACGTACGTAACGTGTATTCTTTTCATATTTTCATCGGATTTCCTTCCCCTCGTTCATTTCTTTCCGTTTTAAAAGTCGCGGAACAATGCGCCACTCCTCGGGCTTATTCGCCGCGAGCAGTTTTCTTGCACGCGGCTACGTTTCTTGTTATTATACCTATCTTTTTATATCTATTGAGTTTCTTTTCTTTAATACTTTCAACTCATAAATGGCTGATACGGTCCCCTAGGGTCTGTTCCTCGAATAACATGTAAATGAGTCGGTATGCCTGTACAAATTTAAATTTCGTAATTTTTATCAAAAAGAAGAACGCGGTACAGTTCGGTTTACATGTTAATTTTTATTAGAAGAATCTTTCATATATTTTTATTAATGTAATACCAACGATATTGATATTGTTATTAATGCTAATTTATAAATAGGTAAGAAACTTCTTGAATTGATTGTAACTTTTTTCATATTATTTCCACATGTTTGCCGTAATGAATAGATTTATTACTTTTACTGGACGATAAATGATTCAAGATAATTTAAGCATCGAAACTTATGAGCAAGTTTAGATGTAGGCCTCGAGCATTTTTATAATTCGTTTGAATATATTTTGAAGTCACTGGTCCTTTATTACAAGTTAGGCAAAGAAGGTAACGTTTAAATACTATTTTTATAAGAACCGACATGGAATGGAACTTCTCAGTTACTAGCGGTCGCCCACGACTTCGTTCGCGTTAATGTCGGCTATCGCGCTTAAAAGTGAAACTATCTCCTACCAAATTTCACCAGAATATCCGTGATGAAGGCGTCAAAGCGTAACAAACTCATGTTCGCATTTATAATATTAGAATTTATTTAATTTAAATAGAATTTTTAATATATTTTTATTAAAAAAAAGTATGGTAAAAAAAGGACTATTTTTTTTTAAAAAAGCAGCTCTACTTTGCGTGTAGTAAAATATGCTATTACAAGTAATACACGACGGTTTTATTTGAGCTTCGAGACCCTTTGTTCAAATCAAGTAAGATTTGCTTGCAACATTTTTGTGCTTAGAATTCGAATATCGTGTTGTTCTCTACTTGTTCGTTCGTATTTCAAAAATTCGGTAAACAGTAAGAAGCCATAATCGAATACTTCTGCAATATGACGTAAATAAGAATCGACATTCATGGCGCCACTCCCCTCTGCGCACCCGAACGATTTAGATAAGTCTTTTTATAGTTCTTTATTGAAAATAAATTGCCTAGAATAAAATCAAACGCACTCGGAATGGCTTTCCGATAGATGTGTATGAAATAATGACAGACAGATAAGATATGACAGTTATCGCGGACGTATGTTCGAATCGGGTATGACTTTGGATATTTTTGACAGAACAAGATAGATATAAAATATGGTTTTTGTAATGTGCTAGTTGAGGACGCTAGGGTGAGGTGTAGCGTGCAGTGATGGTTCGTTTCCTATATTTAATTATAATTTCTACCTTTTAAATGTCTCTTATAATACTGCAAAGCATAATTATTTTATTTTTACAATAAATCTATTTATACTGACTGCCCCGAAAGGTCATATTGCCGTTTTCCTGTTCATAAAAAAATTAGTAGTTAATAATCTACAGCAATTGTTACAAAATATTCCTGACTAGTAATCTGTATAAATTAAATTGTGTAAATAAACTCGAAAAAAAATTGTCGAATTGAGCACTTTCGTAATACAGGTCATAAGTTTAATTTAGAATGAAAACTTAACTCTCATAGTATTGGATTTTTCACCTTAAGTCTGTCGTTTAAACAATATTATATAAAAAATATAAATCTACTTTCTAATACCCGATAAACGCTCACTGTTGGACATAGGCCTCCCCCAGGATCTTCAAAACGATTGGTCCTGCGCTGCCCGCATCCATCGGTTTCCCGCGACCTTTACCAGATCGTTAGTCCACCTTGTGTTGGGCCTACTACGCTGCGTTTCCCGGTACGTGGCAGAATTGCTTTCTATGCATCTTAACAACTGTTTCAGTTTTTACGGCAAATGTACTCAAGGTCCAGTGCCTTAATTAACACTTAAAGCGTTGATAATAAGAACAATTATTTTAATCCAATCCGATCCGCACGAATCGACTTTCACAAAAATCGGGAGTGGTCTCCTCTAGACTTTCTCCTATACCGGAAACAACTCAAAGTTTGATAGAAATGTTATATTTTGATGTCATACCTGCATGTTAAATTTGGGTCACCCATCCGAGTACCGACCTTGGTTGCTTAACTTTCGTGATCGACGGCTCAAAATTTGATAGAAACCTTATATTTTGGTGTCATACACGTATGTTAAATTTGGTTGCAATAAGGTAAAGCATGCTCGAGTTATCGTGCTAACGCACAGACACACACACAGACGTAATTCCAAAAAAAATATTTTTGGACTCAGGGAGGTCTAAAACTTGTAAATCCGTCAAAATCTCGAGGTCGAATTTTTTGACGATTACAAAACTTCCTTTTAACTACGTATGCGAGAAAGTAACGAGAGAAAGAATGGTGAGAGCATACCAGTAATTTCGCGTTATTTCTGATTCAAACAATCCGCTAAATCACTACCGAATAAAGACGTTTCTACCAATTCTACTTGGTGTAAACATTTGTCAAGATCGTCCGTCTACGCCACTGTCCCCACACTCGCGAAACATCGTTTAGCTTTTTATCTATTTCTTCTGTTTTATTTGAGCAAGCACACTATTTATGGGCGGGTGGCGTTAGCGATAAACATTTTCCTCAAAATTGTGGGGATTATTGTTTTTGTCGGACGCGGGGACCTAAAGTTATGAGCCTCGATTGACCTACGACGATAAAACATTCTATCAGAGAAACACTTTCGTCTGTGATTATACCGTTTATATTTTTTTAAGCTTTGTTTTTGTTTTTTGCAATGTTGAATTTTCCATCACGTCTTTCGGTTTCTAAAATAATTTATGTGGCTTGCATTTCGGTTGCCATTTTTTGTTTGTATGTCATTTTTGTCATTAAGTTTCTATAACATTCGTAAGATAGGTGAAACATTATAATTGACAACATAATTATAATGTTCCACCTATTTGATAAAATGAAACATTATAATTGACAACATTACATTTTTTTAATAGTGTTTTTTTTATTATATGGATGGAAAAAATACATTAAAAAGACTTAACACGTGTTTTAATATTTTCTTTAATTATGATTTTAAGTATTTTAATTTAAAATTTCAAAGCTCAATCATTTTAAAACGACGTACGTGCAACTGTAGGATTTTTGTGGGTTAATGTCATGGACTCTACAAGGACTCTACAAAAAAGAGATGATACAACAGTCAAATGAGGTTAAGTTTAGGAAATAATTTAAAAAAGATGGATTGCAAAGACGTTTTCTGTTATCTTAAGCTGTCCAATTTTGGTTACTTTTAGGTATTTTTAATATCTCGTAATTTAGCAAGGTATAAATTCTGAAAAAATTTTTTAGTTTTCTTGATCACCAAAGCTGCAAGTGGTTTCCCAATTATCATAACTTGTTTTTTTGAAATTTTGACAATTTAACGTAGACATTATTTCAACAACGATCAACTTTAGTTGTCCAGCTTAATATTACCTTTCTTTACCATTTTCTTCTTGGCATTGTTATTATATATTACTAGTGTCCCATCATAACATTCCATTGAACAACTCGAATTCCCTACATCTCAAAGAAATATGAAAAAGGTGAATTTTTCCGCAAGCAGTTTTTATCAAACCGATCAAAGGACTGATCGGACATTCCGACTTCTTACGACGTTAGTAAAAAATACAATCTCGCTTTATAGTTACCATTCCACTGGTTATTATATCCGTATCGATACAGCGCAACTTACCGACCGTGAAATACTCTGTTCGATATTGGCAGCTGGCATTTATGTAGCCTAATTCTGACAATTTTCTTTAATGTATCACTACAAATCCATTCATTCATAAAGTTGCAATGATTTATCGACTAGACAATCGAAATGGAATGTCGTCTTAAGGGCTTATTGCTAAATGTCTATAAAATACTACACTTGAACACGCAATTGATTTTATTTAGAGACGAGAAAAAATAAAATGCCTGATTCATAGTCACAGCGTGATGTTATAACTCGAAATAGTCGCGTTAACGATGATTGCGACTGACCAGTAGTCGGCACTTTCCGAGTTGTCATTCTGTGATCACAGTTTTATCGCTTATAAAATGTTGATTGCCCCGTTCCAAGTGTTTATGTTTTTATATAAAACCTTCAAAATATCCGTTGTAACACGACACTAAAAGTTGGACAGACAGATGGATTAAAAATCGTTTCTTAGTAAAAAATCGATGCAGTTCAGGATCGAATGATGTATTATTTACGTCCGAATGGTTCACCGGGCCATGCTTCCTGCGACACGAGTGTGGTCGTAACGTGACACCTTTTATTAATATGCCTGAATTAATAATATTGTAGATATTCGACGGCAGGGGTCGCCGGTGTATCGCGTGCGAATGTCTCGTGAGGCTTCACTGCATCGATTTATGTATGAATATCGATTTACATTAGATTTTGTGGGTTGTCTCACACATAGATCCTCAATATCAATCTACATAACTATTGTACTTTTTTTATTTATACCTAAAATTTTTCGAAAAGTTCAACGCGGTCGAAATGGATACGGAATCATATTTTGATCACAAATTTATTTTAGTTAAACTAAAACATATTTAAAAATAGCGTTTGTAACACAGAAAACTAAGTATTGAATTCCTTGATGAAAGTTCTTTTTAATTTAATAGAAATTTTCCACCTTATTTTACAATGCGAAAGTGCTACCTACATTATAATGTTACAGCACATTTTCAGCGACAATACAGGCGGATTCACTGGCGCAGGTACAACAACAAATATTGACAATAGATGATTGCAGCCCGTCCGGCTAGATCCCCTCAGCAAACTGTGAATTAAAATGGGGACGAGAAAAATTAATCCTAATGCGATTTTAATGAAGCCGAAATGAACGAATGCAGTAATGAATCGCTAAGCCTCGGGATATACGGTTTTGTGTTAGCACAGTGGAATGAGAAACGAAGAAACAAAACCACGAACCCGAGCCTTGTTCCACAGTTTTATCTACATTTTCAATCTATATATCGCATCTTGTGGTTTACAACATTATGGAAGAAGCGTTTTATGTTTTCTATTACTTACAGTAGATAGATTAAAGCCCGCGCATATTAAACAAACATTCTCACTGGAAGCCGTATTGAAGCGTAGACGAGATAAAATATAATCATAATTAAGCCTCAGTATTGCACAAAGATGCACGCCTTAACATCGAGTATAAAGCACACAGGCGCTGAAAATGTACACCTGAAGTCTGCGCTCGCTTTTGCATTAACGAATGCGGAAGCGGCGCTATGCATACAGGACGCGATGCATCCCCCTTCCCGTCCACTGGTGGGAGTGGGAGGGGGGCACTCGTAAGCGTGCCTCTCGCTCCGGCCAGACGCCTTCAGCGACCATGTACCACCCGTGCGTTCATTACCTCCACGCGGCGACCCAACAATTCAAGTTTGCTTTCCGCCACACAATCTACGCTACCAGACAGACTAGTCTAGCCATACACAGACCACTCGAATAATAAAGATGCAGGAATTAACCCGTCCGCAATGAAAAAGAGGAAACTAAGTGAGCCCATCTCCGCTTCAATGGAGGTAATGCAACGCGAGCACTCGTCCGGGGAATAAAAGAAACTCGTCGGGAATACATTGAGCTTGTTGAAACTGAGGGTAAATGTCAACGGTGGAATAAAAACAGTCAACAGATAAATGCAAACGATAAACACCCGAGCAAACTGAAAAGGCGAGATGTGGAACCGTATGTTGACTCAACAAACAGGGATGATATTTCCCTTCTTTATAAATCCCCGTGAATTTTAGTTTCTATTCAGAGTGATGTTCTCGAACTCTATATGGCCCGCACTAAATTTTCTCTAACCCATAAAATATTCAATTACGCATAAGCACACATTCGCTAAGGCCAACAACGACCACGCGGCACCCCCATTAAAGACGCCTAAGGGCCATTTAATCGGTCAGTGGATGTAAATACGCCGGCCCCAAAACAAATATCCCGAAACTAATAAGGAAACGAAATATGTAAATCGTCTGCCATATTGTTTCACAAGTGAAATCTTCCTTTAATCTTATAACAAATCCGTGTCCAAATGACCGGCCTGGGCCAAATTTGAATATAGAGGGTTCGCTCAAGGGTTACGTGGTAGCGGACCTTGTTGCGGCGAGGAAGGAAGCAAATGTATGCAAGACACGCACGGAGGAGATAGCGACCGTAATGTTGTCCTATGCACATATTGCATCAAATTAGTTGCCGACTTGTAAACAAGGTGGAGGAAAGTAAGGCAGCTAAGACGTCGTCGGTGGTAGTTTGCATGGATATGAGAACAGCAATATGGGGGCTCGCAGCTGCTGGCTGTACTCATTAAGATGTTTTATGGTCGGTCCGCCGGACCGTGTTGCCAATTTAAGATATTTCTATGCGGGACGGCGCCACGATAGTTCGGCTTCCGATTAGGGGATTAAAGTGGTCCTTTAAGGTATTAGTGTAACAATTGTGGGTCCCATTAAACGACTAGCTCGGTCCCTAGAGCAATATTACACAGGTACAGCAAATTGTGAGGTTGTTTGAATATTGTTTGTTGGGCTACGTATGGGCTGCTTAAAAACAGTAACAAAATGAATGGAGTTGCAATAGAAAAAGACAAAGCTGAAACAAATTCCGTCCGATCCGTCGCACCTATCCCCCGCGCTGCAAGTAAATCAAAGGGTGTTGAAACTTTACACCCACTTAAAGCCGGACACAGTAATAAAGCGTTCGAACTTTGTCGACCCTGGACATCAAATAGGCTACCCCTTCTCACATTTTGTTCGAGACAAAATTAAGAGTTCGGTAATGTTGCAGCAATTTGCATACCTACGTAAGTATTAAAATAAAACATTCCAATCTAATACCGTTCATTGCAATATGAAATGAAAAAAACATACAGTCGAATTGAGAACCTTTTTTTTGAAGTCTGTTAATTTTTCAAATGTAAGATTATTACCCGTATGTGGAGACAATTTAATAAATGTAGTACATTCATCATAGCAGCCTTTATAATTGGACCCACTGCTGGGACACAAGGCCTCTCCTTGTCATCGAAGGAGGTTTAGGCAGTAGTCCACCACGCTTGCCCAATGCGGATTGGTAGACGGAGTTTAAGGTGATCAATACCCCATTGCTGATCATTAGTCGCCTTCTACGACACCTATTGGAGGATATGGGGTGATGCTATTCTACTCTGCCGGCATCACACAGTACATTAAGTTTATTTAATCATTAAAACTGGAAGTTTCGTATTTAAGTGTAGGCGCTTAGAAAAATAGTAACATTTTAATGTGTAATTAAGTATATCACTAAATTTAAGTTAGTCTTAAATCTGCAGTTTTAAATTAATTATTCTTTTGCGCGTTTTAATGGGTACATGAAAATATGTCACTCTCAATTTATTAGCTATTAATGCATTATGCGGGAGTCCTATCAACTACAAAGTTAAAGCCTTATAAAACGACGAACTTGACTCGAGAACAGTAGAGCACATCATTCAATACAAAGTTTGTAACAATACGTCAACGTCTAGACAGTCTCGCATCGTCGCATCACATTCAAATAAGTATGTGGTAATAATACGAATTCACCTAGAGAGTATATTCTATGTACAAGGTTCTAGCGAAGGTACTGCCTGTTTATTAGTTACTTAGCAGGGCCGTACTTGCCAATGAGTTGTTAAAGTACTTGCCACAACCCGATACCGGTCACCGTCGCCGTCCAGTTGGGATGAATAATTACAGATGAGACTTTGCAAACCTTTGAAACACAAACCCCGGGACGAATTAGACAAATAAACTTGGAAGGATTCTGAATGTTAAGTGCTTGTTTGAACCCTCGAGAAATGTGATCGACTTTTACTTCTATTAGAGTTTATATTAAACCCTGTGACAAAAAATTTCACATTTCCAATTGCGAATTTTAATACGCAATTGAAGTAACAAAATTGAAGTATAAGGTGGGTATAAGTTTGTAAAAGTATAATCAATTTTGTTAAAGTTCCCGCAAAGACAATCTTCAGAGTGCAAGAGCCCTAATCAGGACCAAACTAATTGTTTCTAAAGAGGTGATTCGAGCCAATGTATCCCTGATTAAGTGCACGGGTCGGGCCAAACTGAGGGGTTATTATATAATTTATTGTCTGGCAACATATTCGTGACCCCTCACTGTTCTAATGGTTTGCGAAAATTTTGCTGTCTTGGTTAAATTTACATTTCATCTAATAGATGTTGTACGCTACCATAATAATGTATTTCGTGTCGATAAACGAATTACACAGTTGCTGAAAGGTGTAATATTTTCAATGGTTCAGTAAAATCGTTTCCACCGAATCCATTTGCTTTTATTAAGCCAAAACAATAAAATAGCAACACGACCCTGATTGAGTTTGGTCCGAACCTTTTACAGCTTTTCAATGCACATTTCGTCCTGTCAGTGGCAAATTACGCAGGCTGCCCATTCACGCTCAAAAATCACTCTCAATCGAGTCAAGTGGGACAAAATAAAAGGTGAATTCATCATGGGGGTGCGAAACGCCCCCTATTGGGGAAACCAAGGCGGGAAACGTATGTCCGGTCCATTTGTAAACACTAACATGCGCCGACAGCTTTTTGACAGTTTATTAAATCAAATGGAGTGTAGAATTGTTGCAGGATTGTAGCAATTGAGATCTAAATATTTGAACTGATGTTGTGATGAATCACGAGGAAATAAACTGACACGTTTGATGATTTTATCTGTTTGGAATAGAGAGAATATTAAGATTATTAAAGTTCACAAACCATGTTTTACCTGTTTATTCAGGTACTTGTTTACTTTGTTATTACCAAATGTCTCTAAATGTGTGGGAAAAAATAACATTATGTATGACAGTGCCTTGACAGTGCACAATTTCCCGATGTGGATAGTAAAATCACTAAATATTTTCAACGTCTTCGACACGGATGCTTGTGCACAATAATAACACTCTCTCTCTTCTCTATCTATATATATAAAAATGAATACTGACTGACTGACTGACTGACTGACTGACTGACATATCAACGCACAGCCCAAACCGCTGGGTCTAGAGATTCCAAATTTGGCACGTATGTTGTCACGTATCCTTATAAGGTCTAGGGGTCTAGGGGATAAAGAAAGGATTTTTGGAAATTCACCCAAAAGGGGAAGAAAAGTTTGTTTTTTTTCGGAAATTCAATCCCTAAGGGGGTAAAATAAGGGATGAAAGTTTGTATGGAAATCCTTCATTTTTAAGTACAATCCATGAAAATTGGTATTATGATCTTTCTGTGAGAAATTAAATAAGACATGTTTTAGGATTTCTATAAATTCTACCCTAAAGGGTACAAAAAGGGGGATTATGTAATAATAGTATTTTTATTTTTATAGGTCATTTAATTAAAACATAAAACTTTTATCACACTCTTATTAGTTTTGGAGTCGATATAATTTTTTAAAATTATTTTTTAAATTATTTATTCCAGTTGTAATTTACACAACATGCATAATGACATGTTTTTAGAATTACTCTCTCGTTTTCTTAGTTACTGATTCACAAATAACTGTCTATCTCAAAACCTACTGAATCGATTTGAATGAAAGCTTAACAGATCTCTAAGTTCAACTAAACCTAGAGAATATAGTTATTCAGATATGCGTGGTCAAACACACATACACTTATGAAATTTGGCATCTGTTTTTAGAAGCTGGTAAAGACTAACATATATAAAAACGGCGCAATTCTGACAATATTATATACATACAGGTCGAATTGATAAACTCCTTTTTTAATTTTGAAGTCGGCTAAAAAATCTGAAAGAAAAACTACTGAGAGCGACAAAAAACCTATTTCTTGATAAATTATATTGCCGTTATTTTTAGCGAGTCAATTTTCAATACAGTCATGAATGCCATTTCAGAATTTGGTTGAGTGAACGTTTCAACTACCAATTACACAAAAAGCGGTTCGTTATGGGACTCAATTTTTTAACAATCAATTCATAAACTAGAGTGCACAGTGGTCTCGTAGCCAACTACGGTACGTAATAAATTTTTCAATGTCCGTGTTGTTTACCGTCACCGTAAATAACAATATTCATATTACTTTTAAAATGCAGTTAAAATCACTGCAGGATCCTTTTTTAGTATGCAAAGTCATAGTTGAATTGTTTTCTGTATCAGAATTGTTTATCAAACCTAAATTTTTGTAGGTATCTAAAAAGAGACTTCGCATGGAATTTATGTTCGTCCCTCAATTATTCTCCCATTCGTGAATGTCCTAAATAGAAGGGTGGAAGATAATTCATTTTTGTCGAAATATTGTCTGGTGCTACTCGTGCCATCCAAAAATTAAATTATACGCATGTAATATCTCTGGAATCAAATATTGCAGTACGTTGGTTAGTATTGCTTCAATTTTTAGCCATAACTGCCATATCCATCGCATTGCGAAAAGTGCTTTTAATTTTATTGTCAGTAAACGTTAATATTACATGGGCTCACTGCGAATATAAATGTTTATTATCAACAAATGAAAGCAATTCATTTGCAATAAATCAAATCAAATATTTACTCTAACTCGAGAGAAATGATCTCATTAGTCTTTGAAATAAACACACCAGTCCAGTAATAGAATACCGCAATAACACTCCAGACAGGAATCGACAGGATAAATAAACGAACGCTCTCAATAAAAAGCAATAAGTTTTTAAATCGAATAACATAAAACGAATGTGTGTCTTTTGGGACACTGATCTATTGATATTACATGCACTGATCTAAATAAGTAGGTAGTAGCATAATCGAAAAATATAAATTATTGTAATACTTTAAGACATGCTCTTAACTTTTACAAGAAACCGATCGATCCATATATAACTTATAAAGTTATGAATTCATGATGTCTTCGGCACCATTAATATGATATCCTGCAATCAAATCGGTATGGCTTCTTCGACGTCTGCTACTCGTGTGTGGTCGCAGTAAACAAAGATCTTAATGCTCGTGCCGTTCAACGTAAACAATTTATTAGCCCGCAATCGACATACTCACAATCGATTCATCGATACAATTCCGTCGAAGCGAGCTGGCTTATTGAGGGATCAATTGTATTATGTACTCGCATTCCAAACGTGTTTGTGTCAGTTTAAGAATTGCGTTTTCATATATTTTCCTTTGCAATTGAGTTTGAAATATTAAATTAAAAGTCTAGAATTCTTTGAAGTCTAGGTATTTTCGTTGCATTCACCTTTGGTTCATAACTAAATCTAAATCAATAATCTATTTCCACGGGCACCGGATGCGCGGTACCGGGCATAGGTTCAATTATTATTGAGTTTCCTAAGCGAGGGTGCCTCGTCGGTATGGTCGGGGATGAAACTCATCTTGGCAAAATAAATCTGGATGCACTTCGAAACTAATCAGTTGATTATTTTTATATTAATTGACAAATATAATGTTTGTAGGAAGTCAGAACTTTGTAAATTGTAATGTGGTCAAAGGTCGTGGTGACCGATTATCACCGTGATCTAGACGTTCCGAGTTTGATCCTCAGGGGTACAAATGTTTGCTTGTACTCCTTTTGGTCGGTTGTAGTGCTTGTTATGTTCGCCTGACTAGTTCCCACATCTTTGATTAGTTGTTGAAGGTCCGGGTGAAGCTTGCTTCCACTTTTGACTTTGTTCCTTCAAGTTTCCTGGTCAAGATAAAAAAGCAGCAAATGTTGGCACTGTTATTGTGAATTACCTAATTTCCCTAAAATTCTTCCAATAAATTAATCAAGAATTAAACTCGCAAATCATTCTGTAACTTCACTAAGTCCGTGGCAACCCTTGTTTTTGTTTGTTTCTATAATTAAAACGCGACTTAAACGCTCTTCCTTTAATTATAAACCCACTTGACGCTGCTATTTCTAGGAAATCGGATTTGGAAAGGGCTGTTTTGGCCAATAAAGATTAAAGTACATACTTAGACTTGGGTTTGGGTTGTCGATTTGAAAAGCTACAGAGAAATTGAGAAAAACAAAATTTTCCTTTTTGAAAAATATTGGAATCAATATGCTAATTAGAATGGGTTTTTAATTTTTTAAATTATCTCAAATAGAGGCTTCTAATTTAAGTGTATGTTTTTTATTTTTTTCCCATGAATATATCGTTAATAGTTTATCGATTTTGGTAACCCTCTTAATTTAAAAAGCAGGTCTCTAGATATGTTTTGAGAAGATTGGTCTAATAGTATTTTTTCACAATCTTTTTGTTGATACAAATATTATTTATTTTTGTTTAAAGTATTCATTGGGTCAGATTTTTTATGCGTAATTATCTAAAATTTCTAATTAGGTTTTTAGTTAAATTACTATTTTAATGGATGCAAATCCTTAATAACAGAGTAAACTTCTCAACGGGCGTTTGCAAAAAATTCAACGATAAACTTTAGTATACGTATTCGTTGGACTTCATTGAAAAATAAAGCTCAAACGTACCTTAATCACATTCATTTTTCTCAACGCGGTATTAAAAATCATCGGATTATAAAGGACAACGCAAATAAGATGATTTAAAATCTCCAAAAATTATCAAATAGCCGTCAAATCGTGTCGCATGTCAGTTCGGTGTCGGCGCACGGGTGGGCACATTACCTCGGCCCGATGCCCAGCTGAGTCACGGCTGTGTCGCCACTCGCAGTGTTGCCAGTGCTAGACTCACTGCACAGTGGTCTGGCGCTAACACGCAACTTCGGCTCAGTAGTTTATGCGCTCCGATGGGCAATTGGAAATTGTGGTTTGAATTTTACGTTCGTATCTTATGGTTTTCGTTGATAAATTAGACGTTTTTCGCTATACTTTAATAATAACCACATTTTAATGCCTTAGTAATCTTCTTAGGCATACAAACTTGATATTTTTTTTAGGAGTGCAAATAGCACATAACGTCATACAAACAGGACTCGATACAGAATTTTGTGTCAAGGAATTCTTTGATATTTAGATAAGATGATTTAATTGGTTTTCTAGTAATACTACTTTTTTATTCACGAAGATAATAGTTATTGAGAAATTAAAGAAACATGGAAACAATAATATTACAGGTAGCCCAGTTTTTTTGCTGCCAAGTAATAATAATAATATACGTATAATGAGAAGGTTCCTGTCTCTGGATCCTTAACCACCGGTAGCCGGGAACCTGATGGGGAACTGCATTTTTATATTTTTAAATGTTATATTTTTAAGTGTTATACCTACATGGTAAAAAATCTATATTTACAAATATAATTTTGTATGTATTTTAAATGAAATTAAGGAGATAATAATATTTCCAAGCTCACACCAATTATCTAGCCCAAAATAAGTATCATTAAGAAGTTGTGTTATGGATACTTACTAGAAAACGGACAAATTTAATATAATAATAGTATAGATATACATATTTTTATAAATAAACTTAAATAAATACATAAACAACCATGACTCGTAAACAAATGTTCCTGTCCATCACACAAACATTTGCTCCTACCAGGACTCGAACCCGGACCGCTTGATGTGTAAGCAGCGTTACTGTCCACTCCACCACGACGGCGTCAAGTGTATAAAGTTTTAATTTTAATTAGGTACTAGGTACTCAAAAATTTGAAGACATGACATTTAAACTTAAACATGATACTATTAGATTACCGGATCAAATTACATATACAAACACGATATGGGGCACACATGACGCGTGCAAAAGGCAAATTCAATCGTTGAAAAATGATACCATTTTGTATGTTCTAAGACATTTATGAAAAGTGCTCATTTTCTTGATAAGTATTTTTTATTATGTTGAAACTCATATTGGTGTAAATGCAGCAGTATGACAGGCGACTTTGGCATTTGCACAATCTATGTAAATATGCTACAGTGCTGATTGTTGTATGATATTTAACTTACGGTTAAAATAAGTTTCTAGCTTTTAACTTTGGACTAATAGGGTTGATGGGTGCTAAGCGTTCTTTTCCACGTTTCCGTAATATACTCTGATGAGTATATCACGGAAACGTGTATTAAAATTTTGGAACACTAAAGTTAAGACATAATATGGTGACAGTAACAAATGTATGGTTAGTGGTAGGGCTTATGTTAAGTCCGACTGGCTAGTTTCCTTCATAATATCATAGAATCATTGGTCTGAGTGTCAAAGTCCGTCACCATAACCTACAATAATTTAAAAGATGGTAACTTTGACATCTTTCTAGATTCAGTCCACTCATTTCTAGGGAAGTGTTTGGCTTTTCTGGACTCAGCCCACAGCTAGTTTTTATTTCTTTTTGTGAAGTTAAGTTAAAGTAGAAAATTAGCCAAAAACTTAACTTACTCCATTTAATTATCGGTATTAGTTTTGTTAGTTAAAAAAAATTGTTTTATATGTCGATAAGTTTTATGTATAAGCTGTATTTACCTGTCGAGGCATATCTTTTAACTCTGTAATTTTGTATGTTAATGTTATTGTGAAATGATATGTTGTTGGTAAATCTATATCAATAAATAAATATAAATGAATAACGTTAACAGTATTATTGTTCGAAGTTCCGATAGCCGGTCCCTCAGCGGTTGAGTTCCAGGTGAAACTCGCTTCCACTATCATTCATTCATTCATCACATTGCCGTCAGTTGCGAGGAACGCCTAAAGTTTCCTCGTTATTAAAAAAAAAATATGAACATTGGTGTTGCCTAACTCTGTTTCGAAAACTGGTATCAAAATTTTAAAATAGTATACAGGGTTTTCTAGTGAGTGTGGATGGCCAGATCCTGAAATATGAAGAACAGCGAAAAGTACCTACTGAAAGCAGTCTCGAGCCCGATTTTGATGAAATATAAAACTGCATCTTTGAATTTTTGAAAAATCAACAATTAATTAGATAAGGTATAGGTAATGGAAACGTAAGAAAAATAAAAAAGGATTTTGTTAGAAATAAGCTCTCCTTAAGTATGTCGTATGTCATTACATTACTTTCCAGAATTTGTTCCTTACTAGCGACACTATTGAATGGTGAAAGAGGGTTTTTTTTGTCAAAATCAACAGTTCGACTCCAGGCTAGAAATATTGATTTTACAAAAATCCAGTGATGCAGTTTTAGTTTTCATTAAAATCGAGCCCGAGACAAGAGATATCAACCCTCGCGATAATGATGAACTACATGTTGTAGTATCCAAGAAGATGATTTGCGTGTTCATAAGACTGCACACTCCTCATAAAATTACATTAAGATCCGTGTAGGAATTGGTCACAAATTTTCTTTGCAGAGATACTTTTAAAGTGTCTATTTTAGCAAATGTAAATTGGCGCGTAAAAATATCGATACGATTTTACAGACACACATCGAGAAAACGTTATTGTTTGATCTTATTTCTCTGATACATATTTGTTTTATAACTAACATCAGATATTATTTTACACGAAAATTTCACCAATAAACAAAAAAATATTTGTTACATTAAATTATAATATAATATTGTTAGTCATTAATTAACAAATAATTAATTAAATGAAGCAAAAGAACAGAGGAATATAAGTTGTGTACGTAACAACGTTGGAAGCTTTCCATATTAATATCAATACAACACTGAACATCAAGTAATTACAAAGTTCACGTACTTCGTCGATTCCCTCGAAAGTTGGTTTCACCTCCTTCTTGTTATATGGAAACATTATCTTACATTGAAACGTGTTCTAACAATTTCACATACAATCATAAATTCTAATTTGGTGCGTTCGTGGATCTTGTTACCATCTCGCGTTCGGTTTTCCGGACTCATTGTATGTTACTCCCAAGATGTTGCCCCAAAGAACGTATATACAAAATTAATTAGACGAAATCCCGGCTTCTTGTAATATTTTATTATTATTTCCGCTGTTGTGCGAGGTTTTATTAGAGAGTCATATTTATTACTTTCCTCGTATAATGAATCTGAATACGCTCTTGATTAGGAACGTCCCAGTAAGGATGCGTTCTCTTTAGCTACAAGTTTATAATTACAGCAGTTGTAATTACAAGGTATCTACAATGTAGAGCCTTCGTCGGCTTTCCATTTCGTTATCTCTCTACGAATGCTGATGGTTTGTTAAATTAAACGTCGTGTGCTGAGCTGCCATTTACATGATTACGAACGCCTATTTACGCCTAGTACTCAATGTTTTATTTAAATTTAATCGTTTAGATTGTACACTGCTTTTGAGCAAATATAAACTGTATAAATCTAATTAAATGATATAAAAAAACTACACGTTGTCCTACGAAATGCACTCGTTATTGCGTATACCATAAAGGGTATTCTACAGGGTAAGGCATTCTTAAAAGGCATTCGATCTATGTGTCTGTCTGTGCTCCGGCATAAGCACCAACATTGCATTCTACTTAGCGAGATGTGTAATTTCGCACTAAGCGTTTAGTTCCAACCTTTTCATATACCATCTTAGGAGGCGGAGATTTAATAGGCACTGACATTGAAAAACCATTTTCACTACCAACGTCGCACTCTTTCTAGCTTCGCTATAGTCAGACAAAAATCCATTCGATATTTGGTATAGGTCTGGATTTCGTATGTTAGAAGGGAGAATGGTTCTGGCCAGTCGGCTAAATCTAATCATTTGAATTACTTACGGGGGCGTGCATCTCATACTGCGCTTCGTTTCACGGAAACATCATTGATCCATTAAAACTGGGAGGTTTTTAGATTATCGTTTTTTAAAGTGGAGATATGCATTTATGTGCGTTTTATTATGGAAATAATAGGGTTGAAAGTTTAAAAAATATATTTGTAACTTGCCAAAAAATTTAACAAAGTGTCAACCAATTTTTCCTCAAAAAAATTATGGGAAAAAAAGTTCAAAAGTTCCTAACTGAAATAAGTACTTAGTGGTAAACGGAAACACTTCAGAACCAAAAATAAAGAACAAACATCGTTAGTATTCGTGACTCCCACTAAATCCCACGAAGCTAAGCCTAAAATAAGACGTTTAATGAACACGAAAGCCTCGGATAGCGAAACAATTTCACTTGGCCACAATCAAACCTCAACAAAAAAGAACGTATAAACCGCCAAGCAACGTTCAAGTGTAAATATTTACCCGGCATCGTCCACGAAAACTTTCGTAGCGCCAGTAACTTCGGCGAGACCTCACACTTGCAAAAAATTGTAATAAAAATGTGAACCGGTCCAACTTTGGCATACCGGATCACCAGGGATCCGTATATCTGCAAACTCTCTGCATATACTCCAGAGAAGTCGTATTTACTGAAATTTCCAAACGTGCAAGAAGAATGCGAGCTTCATCATTGGTTGGATGTAATTCCTTGATATCAGTCTAAGACGTATGAACCCTAAAATACGTTCTCAAGACTGTAATTGAATTCTGTACACGGCGCGTATATGGCCGGTATTCAGTGCGGGTCGCACGTCGCGTCGCGGTCAGGATTTTGCGTGTATAGGAAATATTTTTTGATGTCTTCCCACTCAACTCATTGGGCGAGGAATCATCGGTATTTTTATGACTCGTTCTTCATTTACGCATACCTTTCTTGGGAACTGGTAACGATGTTGAGTGAGATAGGCAGCTTGCATTAAATCGTGCAAATGGTGTATTTCTGCATCAAATATAACGTGAAAACGCATAAAGCCAAACCCATTTATGGCAACATCGGATGTCCAAACAAACAGATGTGGGGACCTGTAATAGGAGGTTTCCGTCTAACGCCGCTGCACAATAGAGGCGAGATGCGCATTGGACAGTGCAGATTGCATCCATTACGGCATGCAACACTCGAATGGTGCTTCTGAATATATTAATGAACTTACGAACAATATCTTTGGGGGAAATATTTGCGTCCCTATTTCACAAACACGTTATACGTTTGCCTAAAATATATAAATATTTCAACTATCTCAAATGGGTATCAAACTTTAAACAGTAATTTCTTATTACCTATGGATAAATAGAAAAGAAAGTTAAAAATTAAATAGATGATTTGTTCTTATTATACATTCATTTATATTTCATGCTAACATGTTTTAGGTGAGTAATTATGCCACAAGGATTGCAAAATATGCTTAGGTCAACAAAGATATTAATAATTTTAAAAATCTAAAAGTATAACTCTTCTGTTGTCATTTTGAGAAGTATTTTATAACTATTTATTGCACTTCATTGTTAATAATTAAAAAACATAAAGTAACAAGAAATGCAAGGGCGAAGTTATCTCTAAAAATTATCTCTTCCAACCTATCCAGAAAGTGTCACTGAGACTACAAAAATTACTATACCGAATAAACAAGGAATTAAGAATAAAACTTTATAATTATATCTACTTATTAATAAAAGAATAATGAATATTATGTGCACCAATGGAACAATAACATTCAAACGTAAACACTAGCGAGTCGACTAGTTGCATTATGGCATTAGGGTGCAAACGTCAGCAGAGTACTGATTGCGACCACCACTGACGTATGTTGATACGATTGTCCGCCTGTTAAACGTTTTCATTTGAATTTGATCACTCGACTGTCCGCCCTCGATAATGTTTGCTGGAATAGGGATGACGGGACATCATCGATGACCAGTAATAGATTACGAAACAATTGACTAGCTCTCAGAATTTTGGATGGAAGTTGTACAATTTCGAACCGTATATGTGATCAACACATTACGTCTCAGATTTAATAATATAACTGTTAATGGCATATTTGAAGGGATCCGTACATCAAATTCTCAACATCAAAATAGACATCGATAGCCCCCATTCCGAGCATAATTTTGGCATAATTGGCGTTACATTCCCATTGCGTACCCTTTCAAGACGCCATGATGTTACGGCCTACATGTTATTTAATTACGCAATCTTGAACACAATGTGAATTACATCGACTCCTTATTTCCCATTTGAGGGGAATGGATTTCTGAATTGAATATGAACAATTTGAGATGTTAAACTTTTCCATCGAAATGAAGGAAGTGGCCTCATTTGATATTTTGGTAACTTTGTATTAATTTTGCACTTTGAAATTGCTAAATGTTATATCGAGATCGAACTACAAAGAAGTAGGTAATTAATTTTTAAAGTTACATCGAATACTTACAATGAGAACAGGGATTATGTATTTTCAATGCATATTAATTACACAGATTATGGCGCATATCATCTCTGTATTTAAATGGAAGCGCGGTGCATTACGAAAGCACTAGATTTGAGGATAACGACTATTCAATACAATATCTATTATGAATGGGCGCTCACGAACGTTGATTAGGTCCGTACGGCGTATTCCAATTTCCATGGCGACTGCGATCGGCCTGCTCGATTGATGGGAATAGTTTTAAGTATAAAAAGTGCTCAGATTTTCTTTGAAAATTAATCATTTAAATTACGTAATTTAATAGGCAAAGGATTTCACAATTTGTATCTCTAATTGTATATCAATCAATCTCTAGCATTATAATACTTTTTATGGTTTTAGGTATGAACCTATTTTACAAAATTACATAATGGAATATCAATTCAAATTAAACGTCTTAAGCTTATCTATCGTGATTATCTTCCTCAAATCAATACTTTTTCCCTGTTTTTAAAAAGACTTAATTAGGGCTATGGATATATTCATCATCATCACAGCCTTTATAATTCGACCCACTGCTGGGGTACAAGGCCTCGCCTTTTCAACGAAGGAGGTATAGGCAGTAGTCCACAACGCTTGCCCAATGCGGATTGGTGGACGGGGTATGAGATGATCAATACACCTTTGCTGACCCACTAGTCGCCTTCTACGACACCCTTTGGCGGATATGGGGTGATGCTATTGTACCTACTCTGCCGGCATCACGCGGCCAATGGATGGATATATTAACTTCTTTCAATAACTAGGTATTCTTTATTGTTGTTAATTTCTTAATACATCTCATTTGATGGTAAGTAATTATAAGCCTGAAGGTTCACAAACTGTTGTTAAAACTATCGTTATGCAGATCGACAGTCTTTGTTAGGGGCGTGCACTTGATTTACATCACATTTTGTGTCTTTTTCAGACCTAATTTTGAAGCGATGTGAACAGACTTTACAGTGAAATTATATATTATAGGAAGACTAATTCTTGATTAAAACCGCTATAGAGAGAAATTTTAATTTGCACTTATAGTTTTGTAAAGCGAGGAGAAAAATATGGCGCAGTTTTACGAAATGCAGTTTGGAGCTATCTTTCAGATGAAATACAAGCATTATAATGGTTAACAATACTTAGCGAAAATTGTTTTTCAAATAGAAAATATACTGTTATAAACCGCTATAGAGCCTAAATAAGCAAAAAAACATTGTATAACATATTAAAAAAGGATACCAAAAAGAACTTATAAATTGGTAAATTATAATGAGGAATTATTTTATGTTTTTGAAATTATACTCATTTAATATACTTACTGAATTATACCACTTATAATTCTACACGTAATAATGATATAATAACATTGTTAAATGCAATCGGATATTTTTAATAATTATTTGAAAATTGGTTTAAATCCAAGCTCGCGGCCATTTTTCGATCGTACACGCCGGGTCTTCCCAGCTAGTGGACCTATCGCGCTATGTCTATGTGTGCATGAGGTCACATAGACATGTGTATCTATCAACAATACAGCGAAAAAAATATGATCGGTACTTCGATGAATGAACGCTCTCTAGCTGGTAAGTATATCCATTGTAATATCTCGGCGTCTAAAATAATTCATGTATCGAATAAATACTATTTTTATTTATTTATTTAATGTCAACTTGTATATTAGCTGCAAATGTAGATTTGCTCTACGTGTAAAGGTGGTGGATTTAATTTTGAACAGTTAAGACTCAACTAAGGATAGGCGGACATAATTATGTTATCGTATACCAATTATAGTTTTAGACAAAATTAGTTCATATTACTACAAAATAAGTGTAATAAATAGTAAACATCTTTTTTATGTATTAATGATATATGTTTTTACTTTGAATGTTGCCCCAATCTGATATTATTCGAGGGGCTATCGGTCGGCCTTTTGTAACTAAAGTTGTATTTCACAGCGCGGACGCATAGACCGCTATCTGATGATTGGTTTTTGGCAATTAACAGTATTGCTCACGTCGCAATCGAGTTCATTCACCATGTGAAATATGTATGGAGCTTCATTTCCCTCTTTGTTACACACATAGTTCTGACATCTATTGGATCACCGACAAACATTAAACGTAACATAAAATGTATTTAGCACAATGTATTATAAATATATTTTTTTTGAAAATTATTTAAGATGTTTGATAAATATACCAGGGGAAAGAGATACGAGAAATCTAGGTTAGATATTTATTTTTATACATTTTGTAAGGTGGATGAAAAAGGCCACGTGTTCAGATATCGTCTTAGAACAATTTGAGAGTTATTCATGAAATAAAAGCTGAATTTAATGATTATTTTTTTTTGCTTAGCGTCAATGCTTGTTGCTTTTTCAAATGCAATATCTGGGTAGTTTGGTGGTAATAACCTCATCGGTAATAACTATCAATCCCGTGATCTATGGGTCTGATAGAGATGTAGCAAAGCACGAAGAAAATCGATTTAAAAAATTTTCGGTCACCCATCCGAGTACCGGCCGCGTACTTGGTAGCCAAGCTTTCATTATCGTTACGAACTGTGGTACCTATATTCAGTTGAAAGCTTGTTTAGATGTCATTTTGTTATTGACTCAACTGTGTAAATAATTGAATGATTTAAGTTAAAAGAACGCGAATAATAAGACTTGAATGGTACCTAATATATACATATTTGAAAAATGTCATTGCAACCAACGTAGCGTTGGGGTAGATTTTAATTGGTGGCGCGGGTAAGTTGTCAGAAAGCTTTTAAAGTAGATCGAAGACCAAATAGTGTAGAAAATCCATTAACAAGGATTTGTTTTGTTGCACTCAATTTAATAGTAGCTCAGTAAAATTATGGGCTCACAATTTGTTTCTCTAAAAACTGGCCTAAATTTTTACAAAAATATAGATATTTATTAAATAAAGGAGTAAGTTTAAAAGTAAGGTACCAGAAAAAAATGTTATACTTATTTTTAAAATACATTTATTTACTTACACTTAAAGTAAAAACAAGTTTCGTTAGTGGAATTAGATAAACGCGAAATATGAGTTATACTATTAAAATTTTTCATGTTTTTTTTTCAGTGAATTGATAGGTACTTACGTGACATAGACGTCTTCAATTTAAATTTACGTTTCTTAGTTTTCAGGCGTTTTTTACGATAGTATAGAATAAAGAAATTCAATGTAGATCAATCAGTTTCAGAACAAAACAATTTTGTTTTTTTTTATGATGACTCTCTGTCGGTTATTGTTCTCAATATCATCGACGTCAAATGTTTGCCCAAGTTTTAAAGAATTAAAAGTCTATTTTTGCACTTAATATTAATTTCAATGTTCGCGTATATTACGCTGCAATGTTATAATAACACATACACCAGCTATAATTATTTTCATTATACGCGGCGCACTGTGACCTGTCGTCCCTTTATTAACATTTAAATTTATATTACATTTACACAGGAGAAATGTTACCTTGATAAAGTAACTGCGTCGCCTATATTGTATGTTACATGTAGAAGTTTAATAGAAAATTAAAATGTGACAGTATTATTTACGAGGTAGAGTCGAATTTAGAGCGTTGTTATTGCTTTGAATAGAATTAAACCCTTTGTCTCAAGGCGTTAGTTCACCACTGCGATGTCGCTTGACATTTGTACAAAGGTTACGTACCTCCATTCTGTTGGTTCTCTTTTTACTTCCTGACACTGCGTTGAATTGTTCAAGAAAGGGTGTTGTATTGTGTTCGAATTAACCTTTTCGATTGTAAAGGGTAGAGTATTTGGAAAACTTGCCTGGTAGTTCCTTAAAATTTAAGAGGGTTCTTTAATATGTTTTTTAGCAAAATCCCGAATAGATTTCTTTGTCATAATTACACTCGATAACTTTATGTAACCATTTCACAATAAGCATTTAGCAAAGATGCTCGAGGAGTCTTCAGGCGAGCGCAGCAAAACGGTCTTAATAAATGGCGTAATTATGGTGATTACATAGACGTCAAAAGCAACCCATAAAACTATCAATGAACTTATAAACTGAAGAAAACGCTGGAACACGCGAGCCGCGGGCTTGGGAAAGTACAGAAACAAACAGACAACATTAACAACAAGAACCGAGAGATTATAACGTGTGAATAGACGCATAAAAATAGTATTAATTGAACACCCACAACGCATTGTGGTGTAGACAATAATTATGGAAGAGGCGGCTATGAGTCGGTGGCACGTAAAGGAAATTGGCAACATAAGGCTCCAGCTAGTGTAATATGAGAAAATAATAGTTTTAATGTTGGAAATAAATAACGAAGCGAGGAAGAAGACAATGGTGTTGTAACTAGATCTCTTGTTAATTGTGGCGAATGCGGAGCGAGGGCCAGTGATCGGAGATTTATGGAGGCATTGAAATTACACCCTATTTGTTCTTTTCAAAGCGCTCGGAATGTTGTTTCTGCTCCGCGTGCTATTTTTAGGTTATTTTTGATATTTATTTTAAAAACGATGTTAAAATGCGAAAAGAGGAAAGAAATAATCAACCCACACGAAGGATTATTTTACGTAAATAGACTTACCTCTCATTTTTTGTTCATCCAAAAGCTGTCGCTCTAGGTTGTCCTTCACCTCTCTTTCCCTGAGAACGTCCATTTTCAGTTCAGCTGAAACAACATTTTAAATGTTATTACTATCAATCATGTGGCTCTTCTGAAATCTGCATTTCCATAAAAGCACTCCAATAAAAGAAAACATTATCATAAACAATGTTTTAAGTAAAATGAATGGTTCATTGTACACAAAAGGTATTGTATAAATTTAACAGTGAGCTAAACTGGCAACAAGGCTGTTAGCAAGGGGCCGATTAGGAACATAAACACGGATTAACTCATTCGGAATCCGGATACTATTGTGAAGGAGTCGAATTGAGAGATTTGCATAACTTTCAATTAGATCCAACCTGACGGAAATAATTGGGGAGTAACTTCCGATTTCTGTTCACAAACTGAGTAGGATGTGTTGGTGCCGTTCATTGAATTAATTGGAATTGAAAGAAAAAGGAATTACTTATGTGGATTTATAATTTTAGTAAATTTTTGTTTATGACCACTCAAATATGTGTTCTTCTATAATGTGATCGTGTGATGCTGGCAGAGTATAATAACATCATGCCATATCCTCGTAGGGCGTCGCTGAAGGCGACTAATGGATCAGCAAAGGGGTATTGATCACCTTATACTCCGTCCACCAATCCGCATTGGGTGTGGATTAAGCAAGCGTGGTGGATTACTGCCTAAACCTCCTTCCTTAGATAGCAGTGGGTAGAATTAAAAAGGCTGTAATGATAATAATGTGAACTAACTACGAATAAAATCAACATGATTTCAAAATTAAGTTTAATGTTGCAGTTACATATTATCAATAAAATATAACCATTTAAATTTACTTTGAAACTTTCATAATTTTGATGTACCTACATCAAAAATCATTAAAAGTCTTCTTCTAATTTTATGCAAAGTTGGAGCTGAAACAGAATGAGCCCATAACTTTCAATCAGCTCTAATCTCGGCTGTAGAATCGAAACTATCAATACCCATACGCACCGTCGGCATTACGGAGGAGTTAAATTTGAATAGAAAGAGGTCATGCTGAAGGTTTAATTTGGTCCCTCATGCTATTAGGCACCTAAGCAGCGTCAATGTAATGGAGCTCGTAAGGGATCCTACTGATTAACTTGCTTTAGCACCTACGTTAAGTGCATTGAGAAACACATTGTTGCCATTGTATCTCATTTATATATATTTGTTAAAGCTGAATGAGCAATATCCTCGGGTAAATTTAAATCTGTTTAAGCGTAATCTAAATCCTATGAATTAATTTCAGATATCAGATTTTCCCTTGCATTGTAATTGTTATTTTGGTATACGGTAACTGCTTCTACGTCTCTAGTGTCACTATAATGTGTAAGGACATTTATAGGGCTTATGGGAGTAAAGAAATTTGTATTTGATTACAACTTATTATTAAGGACAGACGATATTAGTGTTCCAGTTTTGGTCGCAGTAGTTCAGTTATCTCTGCATGCCTAATGGTAGATCGTTTATATAGAGGATATATATGATTCAATATTGATAGTTAAATTGGAACAGTATTACCGTCCCGCAACTATCTTGTTCGGTGCAACGAGAACTGTGCCGTTTAATAATTCCGTTAGCGATTCAATTATTTCAACAGGTTCTATATGCGGCTGCAATCTATTGAGACAACAGTCGTAATTAAATACTAAATAAGTAGCTTATATCGCGAGATTGGAAGATATTGTAATATGTGATTAAATTTATTAGCTCTGAGCTAACATATCAGTTATCGGTTTTATTTTGATCAATCTTTGGCAGAAAGATATCAATGCTACTGAGTGAATTTGAGAAAAATACTTAGTCATCACAACTGCAGTTTCCATATTCAAATGCCAATTAACAGTAAAAGCGTTAAAAGAAACTATGTGCGATGTTAATCGGCACTGATATGAGCGTCCCTGTAAGAAGTAGCCTGGTAACCGCTCATGTCGTATCGATGTACCAAAATCTCGGCGATAAAGCAGAGACAAGTTAACTTGCCCGCGCTCGGTTATAATAAGGTCTGGATAAAGGTATGAGTATCGTACCAGCTATCGCGAACGCTGATCTTGTAAATTGAAACGTTCACATATTCCCTGCTCATTGTTCTCTTTTATCGATTCGAATGGTTTAGGCTTTGTTGGCTACTGTTCCGAAATATCTTTATCTCTTCTTCGTAAACAACGAACTAAATATAGCTTATTGTTCTCAGTTCCTTTAAAACAATAATTATGACGGAACAGAAAATTCTAAATAATTTATTTACCAGTAGTTAATAGTGTCTGAAAAGGATAATCATTACTCGTAGCTCCACGATCACGTTCAGCGCGAGAAGTCGGATTTTTTTATAATGGAAAAAGAGTCAATCTTAGAGAGGCGTCGGATGCGAGATTAATTTCGAATCAATCCTGTATGGTGTAATTTAGAGGGCTTTTAGTTAAGAGTGGCTTCGCACATAAGACGTAAATTACCTGAGCCAGGGATGGCCATTAAGGGGCCGCGTCGTCGGTATGCGCGTATCTCAACATCTCGCGATTTGTGACTAGAGACGCTTAACAAAAGGTGCTCTTGGTGGTCTCTGCGTACTTGGCAACCATCTAAGTATCTTTGTATTGTTTTATGTTAATGATATAGGTGCTACTACGCTCGCTTGTTCCTAAGACCAGTTACAGCTCGTGTTGCTGTTTTGTAATGTTTCTTGCTTGTCGTCTTATATTAATGCTAATATATGAACATAGAGCCGGACGTTAATGTAGCATAACAATGTTTAATAATAGATTACCCTTGAGGTTTTAACATCTTTGCAAGAAAAATTAACGAAATAGCTATAGGTTTAAATTGGAAATATTTTAACCGCCTCTGTGGTCTATGGAACAAAATTGTGCTCGATTGGGTTGGTATCGTGGCTAGTTTTAAGTCCACCTGTCACAAAATCTATTGCAACAACAATGGCATTATTGTTTTCCGAGGTTAATCATAAGATGACAGCCTCATTGATGTAGGGTGTTGGGTGAACCTCTTTTATATCTTCGGCTTTATCATCACTTACCATTTGGAATGAAAGCCAGCTTCCCGTTCAAGATAATAATAATATTTAATACCAAAATAAACATTATAATAGACAGCAAAACTACCATAATTTATAGAATTATATTTCACAGCAAACGTAATGATATGTAACTATATATCGAAATAAAAAAGAGGCACAAAGTGGCATTAAACATAATTTAAATTAGAAACCCATAAATCGTCGAGACTCACACACTTAGCAGTCAGAAACCAAAATCGATCCAATGAGAAACGGTTACCGATAAAAACAAGAGAAAATCGAGACGCTAAAGCGGAACAGCCGATTATTAAATCGATCTTTATATCGGATCAATCAAATTCAAAACCTGATCGAGTTGCGTCCGACGAAAAAATTATTACTTTATAAATAAAATAACAATAAAAATGATGCGCTCGGTTCAAGGGAATATATAATTATGGACAATTATTATGATACCGAAACTCAATGGCTGATAGATGATTGAAAGGATCGAAACCCATAAACAAAAGGATCAATTTCGATTACGCAATTTAATAACGTGAAGTAATTAGTTGATGTTAAGATGTTCTGAGAACATTAATGCTGATAACAAAATGGATATAACAAAAATACTTAACTACCACACATTTTACATTTTGTGACGAGTAAACGGATTTTCGAAGGGTAGCACAGAAAATTCTATTTCTCTTCAATTTCGTGCACTCCGCAAAAACAACAATAATATTTAAATTTCAAACGTGATGCCCTTGGAGAGTTGTCCAACGAGATGGAGTTCCACTTACATTTAAATTGAAAACGATTACATACGGGAAATCTTCCGATCTTCCTCGTCGGAAAATGAAGAAAGAATTATGGCGTGTAATTGGACTAACTTACAAGTTGTTACAAGAACCGCGAATTTTACACGGGCTGCTTTAATTTCATTAAAACATAAGTCATAGGGTACGAGAATTAAGACATATTTTCATGGCCCGCCTCGCCGAAGACTAAGTTGGGCTTGCAGTTAAAATAACAATTAAAGTCTTCGTAAAATTTACGACTCTAAACTGCTAGAATAATTTGAAAGAGCTCTGTGGTGAAATACGAACGAAATGGATCTTTGAAAAGGGGAAACAAAGGTAAGTATTCAAATCACCCCTGAGTTGCGTTTGGGCGTTTTTGAATGGGAATGAGTCGGCAGAACTCTCTGGCCTTTGCTGAAATTTTAATAGTAATAATGTAAGGAGATATTACTGAGGAACATTGTTGATTTAAGCACTTTTAGAGGTTTAAGAAGGCGAAATTTGATTTATCAGAGATATTGTTTGTAAATCTTAATAAGAAAATGGATTCGACGCAGCGATAGCGTTGTAACTCATGTTGCTTTGTTTATCGGTATTACTGGGAAAGGAATACATTAACTAAATTCACGATGCCTTTAAAAAGTAAATTCAGAGTAACGATAACGGTCGTCACGACGCGGAAAACGAATTTTCTTCCCTGTGCCTTTTTAAATTTACAAACCGTTGGCAATTTTATTTTATTGTTATTAGATTTTTCCGGATTATGTCACACGACGATGTCACTGCGGAGGATTATTCCCGCAGTCTCTGCTCTAATAATCATAAGAATTGCTTCCCTTTATTATGTGTGAAATTTAGAACATAAAATGTGGCAGCCAATCTTTCCTGCTTTTATATTCGTGGCTTTTTCTAGCGAAATATGGTACTAACATTTGAAATGGCAGCTTTTGTTGGTTTATTCATATGTGCATGCAATTTGAGAAATTTGCTTGTTAAAGAAATGTAATATTCAGTAGCGGATTAATCTAATAGTAACTTTAAAAAGGCTTATAAGAGATGCACAAACAGATCAGATAATCCTTTCCTTCTCTTATTGTTGTCTTTCTGTTAGTAAGGTGAGGAAGGGACACAGAGCTCCACGGGTTAGGATTAGGCTTGGCATCAGCGCGCTTTATCCTTTTTATAACGATGGAAATTCCATGAACAGACCATACCACACGCTGGCGAGGTGTATGGCGTGTATGGGACTCACCCGACGCGGAAAAATTCCGGTCCTATCCACTAAAAACCACTGGTTTCCTTCTAAGCCCTTTTGAAGGAGTTTCGGAATCGGCATATCTACCTACTTACGTGAGCCTAGCCTCCGAGAACGTCAGCGCGATTGTAACTTAGGGTTACAACACGTCTGTGGTGTACGTGGTCACCGTAGCAATACCAGGGAATCAGGCGAGCTGTCTTTTATTTAACAACAGCAACAAGCATAGGTGTTTGCAGAGATCAAAAGATCTCACAAATGTTTGTTAACAGTATACAAATATAAAACGTGAGGGTAATGGAAGTTACTTTTCAGGAACAGAACTAGTAATTTCAGTCGGTAATCTGCTGTAGAGCGTAAACAAAATATTGTCTTGTACTCTATGCTAAAATTTAAAGCAAAATTAAATGTCTATTTATTTTTTAGAAGTTTTATTACAATTTAAAGACTACAATAATGAAGATGTCACAGCAAAATGTATTAAAAAACCGTAGCGTATCGAGCGTGCACCGCCGGAATAACTCGTAGTGTTATCGGCGCACGCGCACACAATCTGCGATCGAAACATACCGGATAAGATTATCCGGTAGCCCTGTATTATTTTAATGAGACTACACAACCTCCACAAGATTCGATACGATACGAAAAAGCTTAGGTAACGAAGCGAATAAGAATATACGGGTCAAGAGAGATATCAAGCGACTACGTCGAGATGACGCTCCCGGGAGAAAATTTACTTATAGGAGGGGATTTTTAAATTAGCCACCGAACACTGTAGCCTGTTTACATCTACATACCAGCTGACGGCAGATCGGCCGATACTATTATGTCTCTGGTAAGGCACCGATTAAAAACAACCACATTTATAAGCGGACAACATCTGTTGGTATTTAAATAAGATATAAACGCGAAAGTCCGCGAATGTTTTGTTTTGTGGCAACATTTTTCTCCCCAGCGGAAGCTCCCCTCGTCGGATATATTGGTATTAAAAATGTAAGGGAGATTTATGCGAATGGCTCTAAGCTTTCATTAGTTGTTCTTGCGCGGTGTTCTTGCGGTCCTCACACCCTGACCGGTAATTTTTCATTTTTCTGCTAACTTCCCGATGTTTCGGGCGCCACCGTACCTAAATTTAACTGCATGTATAAAGAATATTAATGCTGTTGGGAGTCCCAAGCAGGTGCGCGATATGACTTATTTTATTTCGATTCGCGTTTCCCATTATCGTAATGAAATCCCCTTGAAATGTGTTTTCTTTTTAATTTTAAATGTAACGTAAGCTCGCTAATGGCACAGATAATATAATACTGCTAAAGACAAGTTATTATCATATTATTCATTGGTTTTTAATTTTGTAATGAAAATTTATAGTTAACAGTAAATTAGCAATATTTGAATGACTCGCTACCTAAATAACAGTTCGTTAGCAAGTAATGAGCAATATAAAATTGTGAGAAGCAAAAATGCCAAGTTCCTCCAACCTCGTAAACATGTTTATGAACAAACACATAATTCTCTCTTGTAATTCCGTATGTAAATTACAACTAGAACAAGGGTTCACCCCATAGAGACAATATTATGACCACCCAGAGTAGAGCTACACGGGGAAGTAGGTAGCGAGTCTTCGTAGATCTTGTTATTATGGATAACATAAACCGCCCTTAAACCCAAGGTTTATGCAAGTTTTAAATATTAAGAACAGTCGGTAACGTAGACGTGTGAACATTTATAGCAACATATGAATGCCGGGATAGGTGTTTTAATTTTAATATTTAAGAAGCCACAACATAAGTAAATTGCTTGTAAAATAGGTAAATGTAAAATGTGCTTACAAAATAATGAGCACATTTTACTGTTATATTTACATAGTTTAAAAGCCTTGTAATAGTGTCAGAATTACTAAATCTGGTAAGGAAAACTCTACAAGTACACCTATTAAAATATTACACGAAGAATTTGACGCTAATAAGATCTGTTTAATTTCAATAAGTAGTTTTATTATTTCTGCAAATATTTCTTACCATGTTTAGATAATAATGTTGTTCAATGTAGTACCACACATGAAAATAATGTAGCAAACAAGAAAAAACATCGAACAAAATAAAGAATTGAATTCGATGCGTGTAGCATAAAGACATCGCACGCACACAAACAATTGGGCGCGTGTCATATTAAATTATTTCGGCTAAGTAATTCCGAGCGGTTAATTATTGTGCACAACCTGGGAGGAGAGTTGAGAATGTAATTATTATTAAACTTTACGATTGTCTCACTTTACCCCTTTACTTTACACTGGCAACCCTAAAGGACGTAAACGGAAAATCTACTCGCTTCAATTGCGACGGTATTTCGTCGGCTTTAAGGTCAATATCAAATGACACCATTACACTTGTAATATTCTAATTCATGAACTTGAGCTACATTAGATCCTTACATCCTAAGGGAGTTTCTTGGTTTGTTGCGGTACAAGATTCATATTTGAGCCACTGTCTGTGAGTTATATGTGTATTAGATTCGTCTATATTTTAGGGTGTTTTAAGCTTTTGGCTTCCTTTTTTGGTTTCTGAGGTGAGTTTATAAGTTACAAGGGGAACAATAATTTACATGTATTTATTATGAAATTTGCCTATGTCAAGCATGTGAAGTATTATGATAAAACGTATTTTACGGCAGTCAAAATACTTAGTTCTATAAAGGTTTAGTTATATTAATGGAAATATAAACAAAATATGCACACAGTATAATGATTTTGATATCATTACCAAAACATTAGGTTTATTTATAATGTAATTTTATATAAATACAAGTCTTATTCTAGAGGAAATGAGCATGTTTCTACCCAATAATCATTCAAACGGCTACTTAGAACACTTATAAAAACTCTCCGAATTAGCATAGCGAATGTATAATTTTAAAAAGGCCTAGACTAGTTTCCACCAAATCATATTGGGAATATTTTTTAGCTATTGACCGAATGTGTAGGATCGTGGGTTTTAACAGTCTCAGGTCAATCACAATTTTTTTGAAGAATATTTAAGTATGAGAACATTCTTCAATCATATGAAAGTACTTATAAATTCAATGCAAACGAACCATGTCTGATATATTTCACATTTCCTCGGCGCCTCGCCATCATCAAGAAAACCTTCAATGAACTGTATATGATTTCGCACAAAACAAGAACTCGTTAGTTGGTAGTTATTAAAAGCAAAACCGAATGGATTACTGAGTTCTCGCATGGGTGACTTGATGAATTCAATAGTGGATGCAGCCTCGGGCGGCCGAGTGAATGTTACCCCTTCGTTACTTAAGAAAATAGGATTAACATTTCATAGTTTATATAGAACATTTCGTAAATCCACAAATGGTATTCCGATTAACAACACATGCAAAGTAAACTTTTAGGCACATTTTGTTATGGAAATTATTTCATCTTCAATGCAGACATACGCTGATTCTAGAATACAAAAAATATTAAGCGCTCTATTTTTTTTTCGTTATTTATATACGAAATTATTTTTCTTTTTACAAGCACTTTCATAAATAGTTTGAACAGCGAGTTATGAATATGTTCAACATATTTATGTATTTTTACATGAAAATATAAATATAATATTGACTCGAACTACTGTTTGTTAATCAATCGAAACTCATATAAGCATCACATTAATAACATGAACATAAGAAAACTCAGTGGAAATGAAATTTAATATTTCCATTGTTAAATATTTGAGTAACGCCTCGGGACTAAAACGCTCGCAAAGTTTTCCCCTAAGAAAATAGGGATAATTATTTATCCTCACACAGACACGAAAGCACCATTTTCTTCCACAATAAAAATAATTGACTTATACCTTACAAAAATGTATAAAGAAACATTACCTTTTACTTGAGTTTATCAACAAAATAATAAACCTTGGAAAAATATTCTTCTGCCTCAATGATAGGATACTATAGGTAGGTAGTGTATTGCGGCAACTATATTTTTAGAGGCAAACCACAAAACGGTTATAAAAACTAAAGTTATAAGCACGATTACTAATAATACCTACATACTAACATTAGCTAAGGATGCGGCTTTATAAGACATATATATTATAGATATGGAAAAACTAGGTCTGTAATACATACTTACTTTATAAGTACCACAGATACAGAGTATAAAGAGTAAATGATAGAAAAAAAATCTCATAGCATAGATGAAAATATTGGATCTAGTGTATTCTCCATTATCATTTTCCTACCATGCTCCCAATTTATTTGGGGTCGGTGCAGTAAACTTTGATATCGACAATACTGCTTAAGGATTTGGCATTAATTTTTTACGGCCGTGTGTCTGACTCCAACCCTCCTTGGGGACGACTGCTATCTTTCGACCGCAGCCAGGACCACCAGCTTAACGTGCCTTCCGAAGCACGGAGGTTAATCGATTTGAAAAATTTTCGGTCACCCATCCGAGTACCTACCGCGCACTTGCTTGCTTAACTTTCGTGATGTTACTAAGAACGCACGACCGGGGCCCATCGACCTCCTCTTAGTGTATTCCAATAGTCTAGAATAACAAACACTGCAACATCTCTTGTCCACTTGTCAGTCCGTGTAAAAGCGTGGCCATTTCCAATATCGAGACTGTACACTAGATGGCGCGCGTGTGGTCGAGTCGCGTGCGCAACGTAACCGGAGCGACACGCGCAGTAATCCAATATGGCCGTGATGTCTCTCGCGTATCGGTACATAGCTGGAATGGCATTTTAATACCTCGCCGTTAATGTCACTTATTGTTTACTTAGCTCAATGAGCGAATGTAAGGAAACCGCAAAGCTTTCGCACGAATAAACCTTACGGCTAAGTGGAGGTAACTAGATTGTATTATTGTCTAGATGGAGCGTAGTTATTAAAATAAATTGATCAGTAAGACAGCCATAAACTAAGCTATATTTGTTTAGAAGTATGTACTTCGTAAAATATTTTAAAGCTACGTTATTGCGATTAATTAATTATATAGATTTGAATTACTTTCGTCAAATGGAAAGAGCTGAAGAAGTGTAGTTACATGTAAATAAAGTCAAAAGCTTTAAAATCATGCTCATACGATCACAAAGCTCATAATTCAGGGGGAACTTAATGTAAACAAACGAAGATCGCTTTTAGTGATTTTTGCGCACACCTCCCCGCGCACAATGGTGTGAAAGCTGGCGCGGCGCGGCAACAATGCGTCGTTGCCATATCGGCGCGCGCGCATCAGCGGTGGCTCGTTACCTGGGGGCGGTGGTGCTGTGGGAGCTAGCCGACTGAGAACCACGCTGATGGACTTCGAGAGACGACGGTCTGTTTATATTAGGTGCATGGTGTGATCTGATTGGATATTAACAAATGCAAACAGTGTAAAGGCTGACCCTTGGATGAGCAATACCAACACATTTATATATACTTATATGTTTGTCACTTGGCAAAAGTAATTTGGTAGGACAATAATGTGTATCTTTTTCACTTAAATGTAAAAAGCACAGTATATAAGAATAATAATGATTATCCACTCAGATTATTTCAGACAAATTCTTTACAATATTATGATAATAATATTGCTTCAAATTGACGTACAACAAAATGCTTTCATTAAGTTTGAAATTGCGTCTGACAATTACTGTTGCTACTACATTTTAAATAGATACAAATGTAATTGCCAAGTCTTTTTCAAATTACAAACTGACAGTATCTACTATGTTGCAGCTAATAGCACTGGCGCAGTTCGTGGTGGCTTGATGACTGGAGGCTATGCACTTTAGAAGTTGGTTGAAACGAGAAGCGATGTAGACAGCGCAACTGACAAGTTCTATTTGCTCAAATAAAATACAATTGATAGAAACACGGCAACCACTATACTTTGCTACTTTTCTACGTTATTTCAGACAAAAGTAAAATGTAAACTTGTTCAAATAATCTAATAGATGATCTATCTTCTGTTAAAGTACCGCATACCATGCGTTTATGTACCTATAATAAGTAAAATACCACTAAAGTAATTAATATGAAAGTATTGCAAGTGTCTCGGGCTGCGGTGCGCGATAACCATTACGAGCACTGTAAGCTTAATTGCCAATGTGGTAATATAAAAAATAGGAAAGCAACAACAAAAATATTAATTCCTTAAATAATGACATGTAAATGTCTAAATATGAAAATCGCCTCTCCACATTTAACGTGGAATCCGAAAAAACACTCACAACATGTCACATGTCCATCTACTCATTTCCGTATCATACTAAATTTGATCAGTAGTGTTTTATCTGTTTATTTATAGATCTCACATATAACAGTAATTTAGTTTGCCGCGATAACGTCGCCGTCAGCATTGTAAAAGCTTTCATATCAATTGAATCCATTAGTTGAGTACACAAGTCCCGGCTGTATATTTGCTCATCAGTTTTTATCATTGGTTAGTCCATTTTTGTCCGATCGGTCACTTCCACGTTATTGATAGGATGTTTCTTATTCGCTTACACAATATTTGACATTCAATAACATGATTGTACTGTTATTAAGTTTCAACAATATCTAAGTAAAAAAAATAGCATATTTGCCTCAAACAACAAATTTCAATGGAAAAATCGCAAAGACAATTGAATAGATAGAAGAGTTGAGAGAATAAATGTGCCGTATTGATAGTATGCTCTTTACAAAGGTCCATAAACAAGCCGTATCTACCCTCTCGCCATTTGTCCATTGCCCAGCACTTAGCTTAACAAAAACTGATAGTTGTAAGGCAAAGAAGAACAAAAACACCGTAACAAGAACGAGCCATTTCGGTCAGAAATAAACTAAGCGGTAAGAATTAACAAGGATAAAGGCTTAAAAGAGTAGCCGAAGTAGATTTATGTCGCGATGATCGCAATCGACCCGATTCCCCTTGTAACGGCCAGTTTATTTTTTCGAATGGCGTAAGGAATGCCAGTGTGCAATACTGAAGGACAACTTCGTCTTTAGTTGTTCAATTCTAAAGTAACTTTGACATTTGAATATTTTATTTTATTTTACGTGAAACATTTTCACGAAAATTTATTTCGTGAAAATGTTTCACGTAAAATATATCATCAAATATTTACAGGAGATAAAGAGAACCCAACTTCAGCGCAAAACTTTTTCACCTATCTGTGAAAGTAAATCTTCAAAACGCACTTTGAAAGGTACAATATGACCGCCATTTCCCATTCATTGCTACTCTATTTACAGGAACGAATCGACAGCGTTTTATGGGATGGGCCTTTCACACAACCCTTCTCGTGGTTATCAGATAACGCAGTGAATGCGCAACACATTTGTCTGTCACACACTGAGCACTAGTGTAAAAATTGTCAGCGAATGTTTCTAGATAGTGATCTGCCATTTGACGCGCTAGGGGGAGAGTCCTATGTTTACCCAGTGGCTGGAACTGCTAGCCCTGTGACGCCTAGAAAAGCGTTTTAAAAAGGTAATGGAAATTCACAGATCCATTTTAATGATATTCATTTAATGACACTGGCAACTATAATAAGTGACTGAGATACAATTTCAGATTGAAGACTTGAGAAAGTACCATAAAAATTAACATGTTCATTTTCTTTATATTCATATATTTACCGTGAATGAATACTTGAATACACAACATCGGCTGTATAATATAAGCACACACAGAATTTACCAAATACATAAAATGCATCCTTCTACCAGAAACACCTATCAATTGAGCCGAAGCGAACCAAGCGAGTGATTGCTGTAATTTCATTAAAAAAATTCAACGGTAAAGTTCGCCAGACACATCGATTCAAAAAAATGTTTCATCAACAATAATTTTATTATCGTAATAACAAAATTACGGGTTGTGTCTATATGGGAATTCCAATCTTAATCTCTTTAGCTTAGAGTGTTATTCCTTTACTGATGCTTTTATATACGGGGGGAGAAATGGAACCTTTTGTTAGCCTATAGCGTTATTATTTCTCATTTTGTTTTGTTTATTAATACAATTGGCTGGAGGCGCAATATTGATATTCAAGTTTGATGATGACTCGGGCCGCGGGTTTTCTCCTTGGCTTATCTGTATTTTTATGTATATTTTATAACAATTCTTTTTTTCTTCTGTTCAGTTATTGGAGGATTGAGAAAGCATTAGCTTTGATTTTTTTACATCACTTGAGCGTAAACAAGTTTGCCGTCCTCCTGAGAGAGACTGAGAGTGAGGAGTGCCAAAAACCTCAGAGGCATTACTCGCACATAGCCGACTATAATTGAGGTTAGATTCTTCAATTACCCATAATTGTCCTGACAATTATGTCAAATGTCCCTTCATGTTAATAAATTAAGATGACTATAGTAAAACATATCTATCATATTCAGCTTACCTTCCATCAATATTCAATTGTTTGTATTTATCTTAATGTTTCTCCATGTTTTAGCTTGCACTAACATCGGAACTATTGCAATTGTGTCCAATTTGCAACTTGTCAAGATCACCATAGTGCACGAACATTTCTCGTGGGGAAAACGGAATGACGTGTATAAATAACTCGCAGAAATATCAATTAAACAATTATGTTGTCCGAATGGAATCGTGTGTAATGATAGTGGGCTGGCCCATAACTCAGGCGCATCTGTTCTACGGCTATTTGCAAATGCACGACATGAGTACTGAGTTTGAGACGCGAGCGGCTGAACCTGTCTCTCGGCGAGTATTTAACATAAGCTGTATGAGTTGAGCCCTACTCGCGAATAACTGATAACTGTAATCTTTTAGAACAAACATCAATACACAATCTTCCGGTATTATAGGTAGTTGCCGTAATAATCACAAAACTCATGCAAGTTGATCCACGCGATTACATTGTGAGTACAATGATAGAACAGTATTTATCCATTATATGATTCCTGGAATGCTATAGGCCCGTTTAGAACCGATCGTAAATAATTATTACAACAAAACTGCTATTTACCGACTATTTTCTAATTTCAATAATTTTGCGTAATAACGTAATAAATACGCAAATATAATGTGATGCAAATGAAACATATATTGCCATAATGAGCTCGGTGCAGACAAGTGCGTGGAACTAAACGCTAAAAGTACGTGATCTTAGATGCTAAGAGTAACTAATCAGTGTTGCTTATAGGTCCGATTACGGAGAAACGATTCGCGGGATACGTTGACCAATATCGATTATAACATTTACATCGATTAGGCTTCCTGCACACAGTGTCACCGTATTCTATAATCTATGATAATTTTATATGTAAATCTGTAGAGCGCGTTTGTCTTTCTCAGAATTTCATCGTTGTGTCGACGTTCATGGCTACTATATTGCAAATATATAACAGTTTTCAACTATAATCTACTATTATCTCTGCTCTAACCTTTATGGCAAGTGAACCGACATCATTAGGTTTATAAGAGGAAATACTGCTTACTTTACATATACGTTCATGAAAGCCAAATTTCTTTTCAGTTTAAGTGTGTTATATAATCGAAGAAATACATTAATTATTATTGTTGATTTTTTCAACGATTTGCAAAAATAATCTATTTATTTATTAGTTTTTGGTATAATATTCTTTTTGGTCATGTCTATGGCTTTGTGTCTACGACTTTGTCTATGGTTGAAGCGCCATCTTTTTATTTTAGTAATTTTCACTAGTATGGTATTAATAATTTCTTAGTACTAATAATTTCTTCAGTATAATCAGTGTTTCAACTACCTATAATATCCTATAATTATACTATTTGACGAAGAAAGAATAAACTAATAAAATTTAAAATAATACATAATTTTATCTATAAAGCATTCAATAGAAAGAAAAATCTTCTTATTTATGTTTTAAAACCACGAAATATATATTCATTTTCAACTTACATGTTTTAAGTTTATCATTATCTCTATATGTAAATTTGTAAAATTTGTAAAATCATTATTTCCGTAAGTGGTAACAATTATTTAGTTTAAGCCATTTATACTTTTTGTCCATTATATGGCTAAGGCCAAAAATTATGATTTTAAACTCACCTTTTTCGTAGCTTATTTGCCGCTCCTGTTGTCTGGCATTGTCGGCTGCAACTTTGAGGAGGCCTTGGATATTCCGGAGCAGAGTTTCCGTGGACGACACGAGTGTGTCCGCTGTAGGGTCCACGGGAACAGAAGGTGGAGTAGCCGTTGGCGCGGCGTAGCTCACAGGCGCTGGTGATGTTGATGCGGGTAGCTCACGTTCACCGTCGCTCAGATCCGCACCTGAATTCAAAATTATCTAATTACAAATTTATTTATCATCAACCGCCATTTTGGCGAGTATAACGCGAGACATCACTACTTTAGTCCAATACACTTAAAATTATTATTCCTGATAAAAGCAAAACAGAATGCTCAATGCAAAAATGCAAACTAGATGTTTAATCTCACTGTCTTAAATACAAATTATGTCACAGATAAATTTACTTTTTCAATGTAAGTATCTATTGTGTTAGCAAAAAGGAGAGATTTTATTAAGTGCTATCGTATTATTGACCAAATTCAGCACTAAAACTCAGCACTCAGCAATAGATAATATTTCCTATTTATAAGAAAGCGGAAAATAGGAAGAGTTAATTAATTAAAAGATGCGAATCGTTTAATTAATAATAATTAACTCATTAATCCTCCTTCTTCTAAAGTTCAATGTTAAAACAATAATAGTAAATTATGATTGTAAGTAAGAGCTTGTTGCATCCTGTACCTACATGAAAAAAGCTTTATTATAAATCACTTAGGCAGTAACAGCTTCATAAGAAGCCCTAAAAGGAATGAGACTAAAATTGCAATATATCCGAACAAACCGCGATATTCGAACGGATCGCGTGCATGTATCATTGGTATCGCAATTATTATTGCACTGAACATCGATATAGCGTGGCAATCGTTTGCAAAGGCTTTGATGGACGCTGTTCTGATACAACATACCATACATCACATTGATTACCATTGGTTTAAAAAGTAATGATATTGAAATAAGAAAGTTAAAATTAAACATATTTCTCGGAGTTATACATTCATAGACATGAATCATATCAAGTGTGGGATGTTTGTATTTCTTTGTAACTGACTTCAAAAAAGGAGGAGATTATCAAATTCTCAATCTGACTGTATTTGACTGTAAATTTGATCGACATCTGACGAGTACTTTTTGAGTTATCCTTAATTATGCTTATATTAACATCAATAACATCGTACTGTTATTACTTGTTTGTTTAAAAGATCTCGAGATAGTTGAAAATTTCTATACTTAAAATACAAAAAAGAAAAAAAAATTGCTAAGCTACGTGATGTGAAATACGACATAATAGGTCCTATTGCTCATCTTTATTTGTAATGTATTTATGTCTATGGTTTTTAAACCGCAAGACCTATTAAATCTTTTGACCTGACATTAAAGTACATCGATAGGCAGTTGGACTCAGTGAAGCCATTCGACACCGAATGGGCTGTCTCTAACCAATTTATATGCTCCGCTGCACTATACCTCTATTTATTCCTTTTGCATACAACTCGGCTATTCCAATGTGCATCACATCGATTAATTTATAATTACCTAGTTGGCATTCCGCACAAAATCATTTAGGTAATAAATCTCCGACAGTGATACATAAAAGCACTTAACTTTAATCGTCACTAAATATTTACGGTTACTATAATATATATGATGAAACTCAAGAACATTATTATTTTGAAAATTGACGAGATAATTACAATAATGTACACGCTGTGTCAATAACGGACCTCACACATAAAAAAGAAAGTGTTTCCATTGGTGATGGCGTCTCTCACGGTCCGAAATAATCTATCGATACATTTAATTTAGCTGACAAGATAGTGAGCGCTCATCAAATAATGAAGACAACATCGTTTCGTCATTGTCGATGCTCACGATACCACTCTCGAGTTGTCACAACACAATCTTCCTAATAAGGCCAATTAACAGGAATAAGTTTGTATTCAATCAAACGAATCCAAACTTTATTTCAATAACAAAAGATTTATTCTCGAAGATACAATGAATACAAAATGCAATACTTCATATTGAGAAGGTTGATTGAAAGAAAAAGGCAATATCAGACATTCTAAGATCAAAGTTGAATGACATAGACGTGCTATCGTGTGAAAAGGCGCTAAGAGCAAACGTGATGCAGATAAATTAAATATTGGTAATAACAATTATTGCTAGCATATCTATTTAATTCTATTACATCATTACATAAACGCCTGATGAACGTTTCTGAAATGCAAATAATTCATTTTTGATCGCTCGTAGATTTCGTCACCAGGCCCATTGTTTGCACAAATTTCCCGGGGCTCATCCCGTAAAATCGTGGTAAAGTGAACATTTTCTATAATCGTTGGCAGGTATCCGTTCCCACGCTCTCTGAGCATTTTGTGTCTAACCTGCAATAACTACAATACACAATCCTTATTGTTTCACTTAATTTAGCTATTGTGTGCTGCATGTATTTGCATTTCTGGATCAATGTTATGATTTACATGGTCGCCTAGTCAACTGCTTAGGTAGTAATGGCTGACCAAACTATTCAAAATTCTACAATTAAAATAGTTTTCCCACAATCAAGCTTTAGCAAGTCTAATCATTGAATAATAATATTATCCTTACCGTCTGATCTAAATTTCCCCAGACATAAAATAATCATTGATAATTGGTATTTGAAATTTCTGTGCTTATTGTTATTTGAAGATTGAAAGACAGATTAATATGTCTAATCGTTTTACGATTTTCTCATTCGTTATTTTGATTTTATGATTTCATATCAAATGGCTGTAATTGCGTTTATGAGATAGTGACGTCGCTCTAATAACAAGTTTTCACTTGATTGATGATGCAGACGGAGATAGCACTAAATTGATTAAAATATTTAGTGCGGTAATAGAGTCAATGAACAAAAAGCTGCAGATAAAACGAATCTGGCCACGTTGCCGGAGAAATTGTCATGCCATCCATCATGCGCCTAATAGTCTTAATAGGTTGGGATGTATTTTGTAGCAATAATCATAGTCGGTTATGTGCGTCTTCCTTGAACGCTACAAAACATTCAGAAAGAGTATTAAGAATAAAAAATCTTTAAGCACCAATCTCTGGTCTCGCGCTTAAAATTGAATTGGGTCCTTTTAAGAGCTATTCATACATCATTGAGGGCAATTGCGGACGGTACTCGTAATAAGATTTTATTATATAGGACCATTACAAGCAAACGTGCGGTGTCTAGGGATCAAGATGAGGACCGTATGGGAACGCAGGCCAGTCATATTCGCTAATCGACCTTCGTGGTTACTCAAGTATTGATACCTTGTGAATTAAAACTAACACATCTTGCCCAAAGGATAGTGCTGCGGTGTCTAGTAACTTTGTTTATACTACGGGAATTAAATTTTCATCCGCATTTTGTTGTAAAATAATTAACATAAGGTATCGACTTACAATGTATTGAAGAGTAGCCATTTTACACTTATTATAATAAGTGTTTCCAGTTTCTAGAATAAAAGGAACGCCGTTTTATGGCTGATAATTTCCGAACTATGAATGCTGAAGGTTCCAGGGCTATTACTGGGTAATTTCGCCGTGCATTACATGGCAGTATATTGAACCGGTGGTATCACTAGCTTGTGTTAATGGTACACGGGCACTTTCCTGTCATGCCTGGCCGTGATTGCCGCCAAGAGTGGGGATGACTTATTACTAATAACTACATGACAATTCTGCAAAACGTAACATATCACGTTGTGATCTCTATTAGCGGTTGTGTTCAGTAAACGAAACCCTAGTTCAATTACCGCATACACTGTTAAGAAATCCCTAATTTACATTTGACGTTAGAGTTTTTCCTGTGACCTCAGTTTCTTTTTTATAAAAAGGTCAAGCAAATGACTCTTTTCTACCTGATGGTAAGCAAAAGTTGAGTCCAAATGCAAAGATCGCTAGTACGAAAGATAAAAACTCGTACTGGCTACCCTTGCTTTGTTGACCTGCAAAATGCTTCTTCACGCCTCTTTTGGATTTATAGGATATTTTTGTTATAATACTACAGGCAACGTGGGTATTTTCTTACTCACTGTACAATGTGTTGATAAAGGTTAAATTCTATGCAGAAATTAGCTTGGGACGAATTGTAGAACAGATTTTTTATTATTTTTGGTTTTCTTCAACTCGTCCCAAATGGGCCGTAGGTATGTGGGACCAGATGACACCAACCCTTATTGAAATGTTGTTGCGGGTAGTTTACTCGCCACCACAGAGATACCACTTGGTGCAATGGTCTGTTCGGGTTTGAGACTCCCTCGGTCAGCTTTTACTACACCCAAGATCCCATCAAGAATAGGACTACCCTTGACATCCGAGAACCCCTTCTCGGATGTCAAGGGTAGTCCTATTCTTGATGTCTTCAAGGGTAAGAATTCAAATATGAGCTTAAACACGTACACCGTACATACACTTTACATTGACAAACTGCGCGCTGTAAGCAAGTTTGCGAACATCAAGCCACTGTAAAAATTATCTTCAGAAAAAGAGCTTAAGCCTATATTTACCTCAATCACATAACAGAATCATGTAATAGCTGTAAACAAAAACTTATGGATTGGCTGAAAACTTTAGAACATTCAGAAATAGAAAACCCCACTTCCTGGTAAATGGGTGACACAAAATATGGCAGTAAAAAAGAAAGTCTTAGATCACATATTATTCGCCCTCGCCTTCAAATACCTACGATCTCGGAAATAGCCCTAGTGAATAAATGTACTATTTTATTTTTATTTGCATACTATCCGTTTTTCGGGTTCGGTGTAAATGAGCTACGACCTGGTAGTCCTGACCGGGGACTGCACCGGGGATTTTTGTCTTATAGACTCTAATTAATAAAAGGTGAATTAGGTCATACCTTCATCCTCATCTTTGACGTTATGGTCGTCTTGATCAGACAAAGCTGCGTCGCTCTCATCGCTATGAGATCTCGGGGAGGCAGCAGCTGTAGCGGCCGACGGCAGTCTAGGGGGCTGTGGAGTGCGCCGCGACGCGGCTGAGCTCCTCCCACTGACAGAGCCCTCTCCCCGGTCTCCGCGGTCCTGGTCTCTTCTGTCTGACCGGTCTCTGTCACCCCCGGAACCAGACTTTGACAGGTTGAGAACCGGACTGTGGCCAGGAGAGGAACCTTTTAAAGATAAAATTTATATCATTTTTGGTAACATATTCACTATGTAAAATATATTTAATACTAGTGGTCGCCCGCGGCTTCGCTCGCGGTTATGTTAGTTAAATTATGGCCTACATATAATATTATTTTGATCTATGAGTTATATTACTGTAAAGTTTCATGAAAATCCGTTCAGTGTTATTTGCGTGAAAGAGTAACAAACACACATCCAGACATTCATACATACATCTATACAAACTTTAATGTTTATAATATTAGTAAGATGTATTTATTTAAAGACAAATATTCCAAAAAATCTACATTTTGTCATCCATTATAATTATATTGTACTTGCAGTAAATAAATACGTTGTTTCAAGAATTGCTACATTCATTCACGTCACAAATAATTTATATATTTTTTGTTTTTTTCCTAAGATTAGTAGGTAACTTGTTTTAAAAATGTATGCTACCCCATATGAAGTAGAACTTGAATCAGAAACCTCATAAATAATCACTACTGATGAACCTAAGTATGAATTATAAATAAGTATTGGGTACTTATTAGGTCATCCACGATTACAAGACAGATGGACAGTGTGTTAAAAACATTCACCCCTTCAGTGATTTGATCCCTGGGCCATTCAATTGTGCTAAGTAAATAGGTATTGTATGTATTACTAACCATTGTGTGATCCGTCTCGGGCCTTGTCCATCGCCATGACTCGCTCCATATCACCTCGTTCGTCTCGTAATCTGCAACAAACACAAACTCATCAGAAACTGATACTCTTAGAAAAAACCTGTCAATATCTCGTTAGAGCGCCGGGAATCAGTCACGCTACCGCAAAATGAATCCGAACAAAGCTACTGACAAACAGTTTTATCATTTGAAACCATAAAGCATGCTTCCCACAGAGTTATGGTGCTACCACAAAGGCAAAAGTATAATATTATAGAACCCCGCTGCGATCTTTTGTGAACGGATGAAGACGGCGCATGTAATCATTTTGTACCTATGCCGATCTTTGGAAGCGCTACCCTAATTCCGTAGGTTCTTTTTGATTGTAAAATATTGGACTTTTGATGCTTCCGTTTGTATTCGTTTTTATTAATATTTGCTTATTAACTTTTTGTGTTATATGAAAGCTTTGGGATTATCTATTTCAAACGAGTATGGAACTAATTAAAATTGCTTTTGCAGTGTATTCAGTAGGTATAAGTTTTCACGAGTATCTGATTAATTTTAGGTATGATTAATAAAGCTACATAAGCACAGCATGGATTCCGAAAACTAGATTTAAAAGCTTAGTTATAGCTGTTTTTACAATTCCAAAACCAAATTGTCAACGGTGCGTGACAAGAAGACTGGTCACTCCAAAATGTGTTTAATGAGCAGGACTTAAAGCCTGTTTTTGATACTCCAGTCGGTTCCTGTGACAGAACAGTGTGGCGCCTATCATACTAAGTATTGTTTTCCATATGAGTTCGAATAATGTAACTTAATTATTAAAATTAGACGGTCTAAAAAGCTATATTATTATAAAAAACAAAGGAAGAAAAAGTGTAATCCGATTTAACTTTCCTATGTAACTATCAAAGTACTTGTAAAAAATACGGGTGAATTCGTTAAAGAAACCAATTTGGTTCATTTCAAAAGGGGTTAATGCTACAATTTTTGCTCAGTAATGCCTTTTGCGCATTTGAATATAAATGACGTCTGAAAGTGAAATGTAACATACATAATAAGTGGCTGTTTTAAGCTCTCGCGGAACCCTTTTGTGGGTTACAGAGTACCAACCACTAGAGAATGGGCGTCACACAGTAAAATAAAATCATTAACTTGCAATTGACAAAAGAAAAACTTCCTCGTTTTTTTTTTGACAATTTAAAATTTTATTTATTATTAATCAATATGGAAAGCCAGTGACAGTGAAAAGATGTATGGAACAGTTGCTTATTCCTGTAAATATATGGGTGCCTGAGAAAGAACCGGTATTATTAAAATCGTTGGTTAAGGTTTCCAGAGCTGTATAGATTCTATTTCTTTGAATACAAAACACGAAGAAGAACTAAATAGCGTAGCTTAATCAAAGTGAATTAACAACATCAATTATTATGATGTGTAATAAATGCAGTGCTTCCCGCGACAGCTGTTTCTATATCGCCAGTGCTCTGCACGGAACCCTCGCAATAGAGCCGTTTCGTCTTTACTGACGAGTCACGGCCTCGGACTGAATTTAATATATTTTTCATTTCCGCACCCATTAATATGTAAATAATTCCCTACCCTTGAAATCTTTTGATCGTGTGAATCTAGAAACTCAAACAGCCTTTTGCAACTTTTTTATTAAAATTTCAGGTTGTTTTAATTTCGATTTTATGACTCACTTTTCGGCTAAAACTTTTGATAGAAATATTTAAATTATTTGCATGATATTTAAGCGTATCTTATAAATAAGTTAAAATTAATTATAACTTAACTTTAATTATAAAATTTAATGGAATGCCTGTCAATATTTTTCAGTGCATATATTACGAGTAATTCTTTTAACGCTTTTAACAATAAGAAGTGCCTACTCTGTAAATAAAAATAACAGACATGTATAAGTACGTATGTATATGAACAGAGTATTATTTCAATGGCGTAAGAATCCTACTAAGTATATAATAGTTTGCATGTATGGATGGATGTGTATTTCTTACTCCTTCACGCAAAAACTACTGAACGTATTTTAATGAAACTTTATATAGTAATATAGCTCATACATCATAGCAACATATAGGCTATAATTTAATTGACATAGATGCGAGCGAAGCTGCCTAGTATAAAAGAAAAAGTTTAATTTCATAAACAGTTATCTGTAACACCATAAACTAATCCGAAGGGATTGATCGCCATCGATCGGACAAAAGATAACGCAAATCAATAAAATAATAAATTATTACGACTTCCTCCGATGGCTTTTATCTTCACAAGTGTTGCTGTGATTGATGATGATGTTTCACTCGATACGGAAAAAAATAATCAAGTTCCTTTATAATTGGCTTCGAATATAACACAGGATGTGTATATATTCAGGATGTATGTATAATTTGATGGAAGAATAACAAGCTAATTTACAATGAAACTTTTTATGAATATTTGAAGTTAAGCTAAGATCAGGTAAGTATTTAATTTTACTGTCGCCTTTGAAAATAAAGAAACGTCATAATTTTAGTAGAAAAGTTGCTTATAAAGTCAAACAGTAGTCAAGACTCACGCAAGTTATTTCTCGTTAAGTTTAATTAAATTTTCGAACATCTCTAGTAGACTAGTTCTAAACGCGATTAGGGTGCTATGCTATTTTCCGAGACCTCCTTGTGGTGCACCCTGGGCAACGACTGGTACCGGACAGACGCCAGACATTAGAACACGGGGGAAGTCCTTTTAGGGCCAGCGGACCTTTAGGTCGTGGGTTGGCTGGCCGATAGGCTTGTGGGTCACCTTGAAACCTGGTCGGTCGCTCTTGACGCGCCTCTGCATTCAGAGATGGTGGATGGATACGACCTCTGGTTTGGTTGTCCGTGGTGGTGTCATGGGAGGCGGCGCCGCCCTGTCAAAGCTAGCGCCTGGTGCCTACACGTTACATCCATTGAGCCTTTCCCTCAATGAGGACCGGTGTTCCGGATGGCTACGGCCTTATGTAGAGGGACAGATGGTTCTGACACATGGCTAAAATTGCGCTGAGTTTCATCCAAGCCACCCTTGGCACCACTGTGGGGACCTAGGAAAAGTCCCCTTTCAGAGCTAGCGAAGCCTTGTGCACTGTGGAGGCCGGTCTCCAAAACCGGCGATTGAACAATGCATCGATTGGGACCTAAAGGGCGGGCATAGATGGCTTCCCAGTAAATATGGTGGGAGTTCGCGATACCAGATTGTTGTCGTAGTGTGCTTTAGCAATGTGTCCAGCAAGGATGTTTAGTGGGTAGTCGGGGGAACACATTTACCTACTATTCCCACATAGTCCCCTACAGTTGATGAGGGGAAAATTCATTAGAACTCTCCGAGATAAAATAAGGTCTAAACACGTTTAATGTATAGTTTTATGCTGATGGATACAATTTAAATCTTTTAACTAATAATCAACTCTTATAAATATTTAATTTATAGTTTACACTTCGTTCCCAAAGATAATATATTTACATAAAGTTAATTAATTAGTTCTAATCATGCAATTGGATTTACTTTACTGAAGACAGGTTACGTAAATCGAGGGAAAAAGTGTAAGACGTTAAGTATGTGATTATCAAGTTAATTGACCACGTTGTCTGAAATGATTTAATTGTTATGTTAATATAGTTCAATACAGTATTTTTGCTATAACCTTACATTACATTGCCTAAAGACTATTAAAAAAAATATCATTATATACGTGTGCCACGATTGGCTGAGAAACGAAATAATTCATTTATTCATAACCAATCGGATTATATGAGTTTGAAATTAGAAATATACTAATCTTCAAGATAATTAGTGTAAAATCTTGTTCGTTATTATTCAGTAATTAAATTAACTATTTAAAATTCATAGCGTACATTTTAATTCAAAAATGCAGTCGCACTATATCAAATTTATTAAAACTGATTACATATTAAATATAATAATAGTCGAATACCTATTTTATGTCGTATAGGTGGGCCCTAATCATAAATCAAACTTAGATTAACAGCGGCCAATATAGATGGCGTTGATAACAACATTAGATTAAGTTTCAGTGCACACGAAAACGTTACGCTTATGAAGTTTGACGTAGGTAGTTAACGCTAACCATTGCCATTACAGAGTGGCCACTGGCCTAAACAGATATTCCGGGGCCACGAGCGCGGACAATGGTTGCAATCTACCACCAAAGCCAATGTACGCTGATTAGTTAATACCGAACGCTCACATAACCTAATACTGCACCATCGAACGTTCCGACCTGTTCTTGTATGCATAATCTGATTAACGTAAGTATTAAACAAAGCTTTCCATACCGCCGATTTACGTAACACTAAATTGCATAATTACTAATGAAACGTGCACTCTTATCTTATTTACATTCCGCGGAATCGATTAAGAAAATCAAATCCAGTCGGAGCGTCACTGCGTAAAACATTTGCTTGACACCCAAATCAAAAATCGTTTTAGGCCACCCTCGCAGGGAAGGGAGCCGGGAAGCGTCGACGCCTCAACATTTATTATTTCAGACATATCACTCACATGCAAAACAAACTCCGTCCGATCCATCAAAAAGTTTCCTCTCACCCCCGCACCTCCCCTATAACACAAATCGAGTGTGTAAGTATCGCGGTTTGAGGAAATGGGGTCATTGGTCTATGGTTTACCAAAGAATTAAGATTTAATCAATTGTTACTTTTGGAAATTAATCAGACTTTACAGTTCTCTGATTAATATGATTTTATATCTTTGTGAAACATGCACATGACGTGGTGAAATAAATATTTTAAAATATGTTTTTAGTTTTGTTCGTAATTTTAGGTTCAAAACAGACGCAATTGCCTTTAATAGGTCTAAGAAAAATCACATAAATTAACAGCTCACTTAAAATTATTTTAGAATGCTATTGCCTTATGAAAGGCAAAATAATGAAACTATAAGTACATACATACATATACATCATATAAAAAAAGTAATTCAGAAATCAAAACATAGAAAATATACAGCTAATCTCAATAATAAACAAGCTTGCTCATCGAAAAGAAACGAGCATTGTAACCCCCAAACAGTCAACAAAGCTTCGAAGAAAATCGAGCGAAAAAAGGCTAAAAACACCTTAGGGGTTTACTAATCGAATAAAAAATATCAGCGGCCGATGCCAATGTGTAGGGGAGGAATGGAATAAATTATAAAGAAAATACAAGTAGCAGAAGGGGCTGTTGTTATAAGTAAAAAGTTTCAAACATATGCAGATAAAGTAATGTTTTGCCTTTGAAATGATCTCAAGGCAATATCGCTGTGCAATAATGCGTAACAAACTGTTTTGAGCAGATTTCAAGGGTTGCCTGCGACAGACTGACAACACTGCTCACAAAAAGATGTCTATGAAGTTAAATTAATTTGTCTGCTTTATTTAGTTTTGATTTAGTGAATTCATTGTAATAGTCAAGATTGAATGTAGACGGATATAGAAGGAGACCGAAGAAAAGACTGATAAAGTTAAAACGATGATAATTATGACAAAGAAGGGTGTTAATGCTGAAATGACGGCTGATCGAGGAGAGTGGAAGAAGAAAACATATTACGCCAACCACAAATAATATTGGAAGCAGGACAGGTGAATGATTATTAATAAAATTCCTCTTTCTGTCAATGAATATATTTTTTTAAAGCAATAGATTTAATTCAACTTTAATATTCACAAATAATGTTTATTTTCCAAGTACCTATTTCTAAGTTTTTCAATGATTTAGTAGCTTAATATTTTTATAAGAAAGGTTATCACGACAAAGAATAAAAAAACATTTACGGTTGAAGATAGATAGCAGAAAGCAAAAATAATAGGAAAGCAGTAACATGATGACTTGTCGTCGAGGCACCCTCCACATAAACGTCACGATGTCATTTGTAAAAATTGCGGCCTCCTAACTTCTCGAATTTGGGAACAACGAATCTATGGAGCTTCTGGTGGTTCTAATTATGGGTCTGGTGAGTGTGAAACATTGTAATGAAATTTCAAAGGGAACTGTAGCATTCATTTAAGCTGTCATCGATAAAATAACTAACCTTTACAGTGAGAAATGCATTGAATTCCAAGCGGTGCGTAATACCTATGCCTCATTAGAACACCTGACCTTTAGGCCCATTTATTTCACGAAGTTTTTTGTATCAGACAAGTTTTTACGTGTGTCATCGACAGACACTTCAAAGAATGTTTTTAGCGCCGATGTTAAAATTTTAGTAGCGATTCCATGGAGCTTTTGTTGCACTGCGGAAATGTCAAACCAAAATAAGCAAATTTGGGGGCGACAAAAAGAAATGGCGAAGACAGTGGGTACTCCGCAGGGGAAACCGGAGACAGTTATTTAAATTTGAATAATATAATATGAAAAAAATTACATCACTTAATACCATAATAAAAGTGCACTAAGCGACCGGGGTATTACGGTTCGCAAATGCGGAGGGCCATGCAAATTTCGCTTATGAAACGTGGAATGAAATATAAAATGCGTTCGGAGGAAAATAAAATATGTCTTTTGAAGCTTTAAAGCTCATTGTGATATTATAAGTGCGTGAGGAGATTTAAGTTCGTGTAACAAAGTTGTGGACGTGATTCTACGGTAGATGGTCGTTTAAATTAAGCTTAAACAGAAGCCGTAAAAATATGTTTATTTGATTGTGATTTCTGGGATGCTAAACACATCTCAGACAAGTTCTTCATACATACATGCAATCACGCTCCATTGATAACATTTAGTTCTCATAGCAGAACAGCAGAGCCTTAGGTAACATTTAGTTACACATTAAAGCTACATTTGGCAGCAAAGAAGAAGAACATAGTGCCTCAAAATAGTGACAGATTGCTAGCCTGTAGCCTTTACTGTGAACTAGTTCTGTCGGAAATTAATAATATGATTAACGATTACAAAGCATCAAGAAAGAAAAAAATTGCAGACTGGAGCTTGAAAATAATAACAATTCTTAGAAATAACAACCTATTTGTTTGAAGCAGATTAGGAAGCATAACGAGATTCCGATCGAGTCTGTGCGATCTTATTAGGATTTAAGAGGCTGCGCGTCGCCTGTCCCCGACACAATGTTGGATAATTATGCAAAATTGCTACTACCATTCGTTGGCCCCGACTTTTTAGGGGCATTACCATTATCTGTAATGGGAATGCGTTTTGATAATGCCCAATTTTATTGCACGAATATTAGGGAAATGCGATTTGAATAGCCTCTTTATATTGGTCTGTTTTTTCTCAGTTTAGATGTAACGATAATGTTTTCTCGGTGAAGCATATTTTAAAATGCATTGTAATCTTAGACGAACAATCAGCGACCACCGATTGCATAAATATGGCTTCAACGCACTCGCATATGGGACAACCGCAGAAAACTCAGAGCCATAGGCACACTTCCAATTCAATTCCTTGGATAATGTGACGTGACAAACCCTTCCTCAATATCCAGCGGCTTGAATCTAACTAAGCAAGCTGAGCAATTTCACTAGACTGGACGGTAGATACGGTGCATCGCTCTAGCCGCTGAATGGTCACGGCGCAGACACAGAGTAATGATTGTGATCGAAATGATCGCTCGCGTTGACCACAACATGTTCTGAACGAGACGATAATGGTGTATCGACGTAGGCCTTTTATTTTCTGCGGTGATATTATAGAATTTTATAAATTTTGTCGCGGTTACGTATCTATATACACAATCTGAATATTAGGGAGCCTAGAAACTACGTTTCAACTTGACATTGATTTGAATATGGTAACAATTAATTAAGAATATCTTCCCGAATAAACGCCTGTCGCTTTAGATATAATATCGGACAGACAAACGCAGTATCTGTGTCGATTTATCTTAAACCAGAGTTGGTCAGTGTGGTGCATCGATCATAGTTTTGTCCACTCGTAACGATAGCAACGTTGGAATAGATAACTATGGTTAAAACTGTCAATTCTCATTCAACAATGGCCGTTAGAGTTATTGCTACATTACCTATAATATTTATGTGAAGATATTGGAGATTTACGTGCGAAGACTGTTTTTATTGCTTACTGATAATTACAATGATAAATAAGATAATATCTAAAACCGAGATAATAATCTGACTTTCACAGAATCATAGTGAAGGTTCTATTACGTGGGAGTCACCGTTGACTTGATTTATTAATTAGTCAACTCAGTAATTAAAAAACTTGTTCAACTTAAGGCCTAATCAATTAGAAACAGCACACAAACTTTAAAATGACAGATTTTATAGATAGCAGTCGGCTACTGCACCTTGTTAATAAGTGAATAAACAAATCTGTACTTATGAATTTCAATTAGTACTGACCTTCTCATTAAAATTACCGCAGTATTAGACAGATAACGTTCTTCCAATTTGGTTTATTTTATATTAGAAATTAACAGCGTAGAACACTCGGTCTACGTTTCTTAAATAAATCATCTACTCTATTAGTAGCAGTCAAAATATAAATGCAAAAACACGTCTGATGAAACCATTACCAAAACGTATAAACAAATTCGATAATTAACGAAAATGAAACAAGCGGGCATCTGTTGTGCACACACGTCACATATCGAAACGGGGAGTTTGGCAGAAAGTAAACAGAAAATATAATTTAGAAGCAATTTGCTGTGTATATGTCCGCAATCAAATTGTCTCGTTAATACCGCGGTGCTATCAAAACATTTGATTTGTGGGCCGCGGCGTAGGGTTGAGCGGTTATTTAGCCATCCGATGGCTGACTTCGTTTGATGACCCTTGGTTGTATTCAATTACGTATTATTTATCATAGACGTATCAATCTCTGGGCACTGTAGGAGCGTCTTCTCTCGGCTCGAAAAGAAAATCATGATAATCTCTTATAAGTATTTTGTACATCATGATTCAAAATAAAATGTAACAGAATATTGCTTGATCTAAATGTAAACCATTACAATAACGTAGTGGGCATTTAAAAACAAGACGATTTTGCAGAAAAAAAGTGTTTATCAAAATTTCACAGCTTGCTCTCTCACATTTACTGGACAGCGCAATTCTTGTAAAACGTTGGGAATGAAATAAAAAAATACGCATTTGAAAAATTTATACACCGACAAATGTTTGCACGGGACTATCGCGTTTTTCGTCGATTTATGCGTACTCACACACGACTCGCACTCAATGCGAAGTCAGCATGTAACCAGTGGAATACTTTTTATTCCGTTGTGTAATTCCCCTGAGCTGGAATTTGCATAACAAAACCGGGAAGGTCAGGAAGCGAACGGAATGGCAAGTGTCCGGTTTGATGCCCACTCAGCATTGCCGCATGAGTCTGTTCAGTGTTTCCAATCAACTTGAACGTAGTTAACGTTTTTAAAAGCAGTTCACCATTCATTTTAGCAGCATGTTTTTTGTATATGACATTATAAGACGGAAGATTTTACTATGTTCAGAAGCGTTTTATGTTATTCAAAAAGTCACCTAACGTGAAATAAACAATAAAAAAAATATAAAAACACAAACTGACTTCAAAGCTGAAAGGGAGAAATAAAAGTTTTGTGTTTAAACGATGTAAAAGTCAATATACCAACTATGGTATAGAGTGACATATACATAAGCTGAGCAATTCTGACAATATTACATACATACAGTTCGAATCGATACCCTCATTTTTAACAGACTTCAAAATCAAAAAATTAGGTTATCAATTCGTTTGTCCACGCATATCTCAAAAACTATAAGTCGCATTTTAAAAATTAGTAAGACTAGGTTGTTATGGTAAGACTAGGTTTAGTCCCAATTAGGGATCTGTGCACGTTTAATTAAATCGGGTACAGACGCCGTTGTTGTGGTGGAGCGGTCAGTATAGCTGCCTACACATTAAGCGGTCTGGGTTGGAATCCTGGTAGCAGCAATTAGTTAGCTAGATTATTCTATTATATTAGTAGTTTTTGAGATACATAGATAAATGTGTATCAGTCACCAAGAAAACCAGTCGTTAGCTTAACAACGTAATTCTTAAAAAAAATGTCATTCGCATGTTGTTTTAATTACAACTGGAATAAAAAACATAAGAAAAAAATAATGTTTTAATTTAAGCGATTTAAAAATCAGTAAGTATACCATCTATTTTTTGATGTCGGTGCCTTTTTTTTAAAAAGCCCCAGCCGTAATTAAAAAGAAATAATTTCATGTGTAATTAATTACTGTGTATTTACACAATAGGTACCTATGAAAATAAAAAGTAGGTAATCTGGAATAATATGAGCATGGCACCGACCTCAAAAAATAATTGGCATATTGACTCTTACATTGTTTAAAACATAAAACTTTTATTTCTCCCTTTTTACTTTTGAAGTCGGTTTAATTTTTTTAAATATTTTTTCTTTATTTTGGAGTCGGTAAAAAGGAATAAAATCTGAACTTGCAAGATCATTTTGAACTTCATTGATATGTTCGTTTGTTGATCATGCGGTCTTGAGAGTGTTTCACAGGCTAGTGCTATTGGCTATAAAATTCGCAAGTTAGTCCCCACATTGCGTTTGAACGCAGCTCTGGATGTTCAAACTCAGGCGTCCGGGATGCATATTCATGCGCCACATGCAAATTGTGATTTACACATTGTAATGAATTCTTTTGATCTGTGGATTCACATATTTGATTTACCCCATCGATGTCCATATTAACATGACACGTTGATTTCGTATTCATAGTTTCTGCAGCCATTTTCATCTGTTAATCACAAATTAAAAATTGGCTTTATATCGATAACACAGTTTCATTAAACAGTGCATGGTAATGTAGTTGGATGTCATTTTAATCATGAACCATTTTCAAATATTCTGAACATATATTGATAAGTTTGATTCCAATGACTGATCTAAAAGCTAACAGAAAATGTATAAAACAAACCATTAGCAATAGCAGATTACATTGTTAATGACAACACGAAGTAACAAAAAACTCTTCATGATTACTATAGGCAGACACCTTTATTTATAGCTCGATCAATAATAAATTGAGAATCAGTAGATCGCTATGAGAGATGTGCAAGAGAGTGCCAAATGGAAAAAATCGACTAAAAACTTACATAATTACTTTAGCAATTCAACTGTTCGAAAGAAACGCAGAAATGACAAGACGATGACAAATGAGCATCGCTCGCATCGAACACAGTCGGGTGGCGGACCTCATCAAATTATTCCCCACTTAAAAAATCTCCGTAAACAAAAACGGAACAAGGGAAAAAACACTCAAGTCGCGGGGTAAAAAATAGGTATTGGCAACATTGATTGATGTGTACTAATAGGGCGCGAAGAAATGAGGCCGCTACATAATTAAAGAAAAAGTGACATCTTCTGTCGACGACACTACAAATAGAACGGTCACGCCTTCGGAGAGGAAGTGATTAGTGTTGCACACTTATTAAAAATTATTGAGTGAAGGCGCGTAATTAATTGATCGGTGCGTTAGTGGTCTCGTTGCAGTCCGCTGGCTGTCCGCTATGCCAGATATACTTAATTTTTACTTCAATTTCGTGGTAAAATAATTGATTAAGTCTTTATAAAAAGACTAGTTATTTTAATATCTACCACATGAACCTTGTTAAGATGATGTAAATGATGATGAAGATGATTATGCTCGTGATTACTGAAATAGTCGAATTTCATAAATATACTTTGAAGTTTATGTCAGTTGCATAAGATAGAATATTCATTGAAAAGTTTACGGTATTTCATTGCATTGTGTTTTAAACAATATGTATCTATTAACATAAATTATAAAAATCTGTGATTGTGAATTATTTCAAATTGTTTTACGCCGCTTATAATATTTTATATATAAATTTTTATGATTTATTTACAAAAATGTCATAATCTAAAAATGTAAGAATGACCTCGGTTTGACATTTCAACACTAGTTTTTATTAATTTTAATATAAGGTCTTAGAGAAAAGAATAGAATTACCTACAAAACAAATAAGACACTAAATCAATGGACTCTTAACGCGACTTCTTATATAGCATTACATTTAAGCATATCCGCCGTTAACAGCAGACTTGAAGCCGTATATTTGAGTTCCAACCGATTTTGCGTAAAAATATAAAATCAATACCTACAACATAATTATCTAGTCTCAAGGTAAGCTTTCCATAGAATAATCCTAACTGGCAAAGATAACATACTGAACTGAAAACGTAGCAAATTTTTAATACCTATTATCACTTAACACCTCACCAATCGAGGGTGGTGACTTTGGAAAATTCTAAAGCATCCCTTATCGTCGTGTACATATCATTAGTAACGCAAAATAATGGGATACGGATACCTCGTGCCGTTTGCGAGTGATGATTAATGCTGTTACCCATTAATTCTTATTTTTGATGAGAAATTTGACTTGTGCTGTCAGCCGCCAGATCCAGATTAATATAAGCTGACTCTGCAAGTTACATTATGCTGCTAGACGTACTCCCGACGCGCGGGGAATTTGAATCGTGTTCTTTACAATACTAAATTGGGGATGTGTGAGATGTTATATTATTTAAGAACAACAATTGAATGAACTATTTTAGAAATGGCAATCGTAATTGATAGCATTACTTTTAAAGACATGAAATCACAAAGGCAGGCTACAATCGAACATCAAAGGAACTAACCATATTCATTACCGTTGAAACTATCCAAGCAGTACCGCATATAAATCGCAAATAAAATTCCTGTACAGCCACATGGGTGACAAACACTAAAGGTATTCGAGGGATAACCGACGCGTAACTCTGTTCCCTCCGCATTGCCCTATGCATATTAGCTCACTGAAAATCAAAACTCGTTATTATTAATGATTGCGCACCATGACAATCTAAATATCTCCCAAAAGCGGGTAAAAGTTACGCTATAATCACATGAAATTACTTTCGGCTAAAACCATCGCCCTAAATAAATGTACAGTCACCAGATGGGATCGCTGATCATCTTTAAAATAGGAAAGAAGAAAAATCACTTAAGATTCACAGCATTCAGCATCTTTATCTTACGGATACAAGAGTTCATTTTATGACCATTAATTTTGCCTTTTCCTTGGGTGTTTTATCACAACGGCTGCGAGGCTCTGTCGCGCGTCTCATTAATCAAAAGCATTTGTTTACAACGAAGGGAATTTGATTTGATTAAAATAATTCGCAATATCCTTGATAAATATCACCCTCATTCTCCGTTTGATCTTAGCAGAAATTAATGGTGGAGGATTCAATCACGCAAATGTTGCCGACGCGGTTCTTGGCTGGATGACACTGATAAAATGTATGTTTAAATCATAAATTTCTACAAAGAAATTAAAAGAAAGATGGACAAAAATAATAAGTTTCATCTGTATAATTGCCAAATTTCAGTTGAAAAAGATAGCGTCGCTGACTTTGTTATTCTTAACAATGGATTTAAAAACAGTGGCGAATGAAGGGTTGAACAAACACAGCTATCTTTGGTGGCAAGGGGCACGGGATGAATAACGATGGCCGTCAATGCGATGTGTGCCGATGCCGGCTATGCCCTCGGAGCGGGCTTAACCCGCCGTGCGCCAATTAATCGCAGCTAATTCGAACCGAAATGGAATTAAACCGGACGAATGCATTGATCCCGACGATTTGTTGGAGCTAAATGACTAGTTTCGGCTCGGTATAACCGTTTCACTAGAACTCCGGAAAATTGCTTCGGTTTAGTTCTATGAGTTTCTGATGTTATATTAAAAGAAATAATTGTGAGTATTAGAATAGAAACCGCGGATGATAATCATAACTAAGAATACAAGTATTTTCTTCTACCTAAATGATCCTTAAATAATAATGAAGGATTAATTTTTAAAGGAATAAGGAACCTTTATAATGGAATAAGCAAATAAGAAATTTCGTTACTCAAGGAGTAGCTCTCACAATTCAAAATGTTAATCTGTTTTAAAGCATTATTAGTTAAGCACAACGGAGTGAAGGAGAAAACAAAACAAACAGTACAAATTATATTAAATCAGAGATAATCCTGTCAATTAATTGGACTTAGCATTGAGAACCGGTTTTGAGCGCATGCGTAAATTAAACGAACCAAAGATAATGTAAGAGCAAGAAGCCTGCCACCACGACAAGGACAACAACAAATTATTAATGTACCATTGAACTGATTACATATCACTAATATCATCATCACGAATTATAAGTAATAAACATATCCGTAAGTTAAGTACTAAGATATTATTGGTACTTTTTTCTGTTTCCAAATTCCTCTTTTATAGTCATCGATACTCTGATTTATAGCATCAAAAATGTTAAAATTAAATAAATCGCGGCATAATTTGAGCAGGCATAGTTTTTGTTGCTTCCGAAAGTAATCATCCAAATTCCACTTCCATTCTTTTTTTACGTTTGAATTGGGTATTAGGGGTAATTTCTTTAAAAACGGCTCTAATCCCGAGCGTGGCGAGCGATCGCCGGCTGACAGTGACACATCGGTACAAGGCCAGCTGTCCGACTGTAATTCTACCCCATACTCGCAGAGCCTTTATTTTACGGATACGATTTTATTTTCTGACGCACAGCTAATAGCTGGATTTACAGCGTTTCTGATTTGGGTGCCTCTTTATCTTTGTATATATTATTTATATTTATAGGTAACTACTTATATTATATCCGCAATGCAATTAAAATCACATGGCAAGTATTTTCGGATCTTAACTCAATTTACTTACTAAAGTTTGTTTAAAGTTTTGATGTCTAGAAGATGGTTTTAATCAAATCGCGCTATATCTATTAAGGCAAATATCAGATATGCCAACATTTTATTTCAAACGAAATGGAATATCTTACCTACTTCATAAAAAGTAAATTTTTATTTCAAGTTCTTTTATAATTTTTTATAGATACGTACGTAAATTTTCATATACGTATCTGGATAAATAATAAAGATTTATACATTTTTACGATTGGCAATTAGGCTTTATTAGGCGACAGGCCGGCAATCTGTCACTATTTGAAGATGCTGCATGACCCATTCTGGCAGATGTGGTTTTATTTGCAAAAAAGGCCTAAAGCGTTGCGAGTGTGATCATATGTATGTACCTATCTATGTAAATTTGTATATAAATAAATTATAAAATCCTAAAATTATTATATTACGTATTTACGTTTCATTTTTAGAGGAACCTTTTTCATTTTGACGTCCCAAAAGTATCGTATTGTCATATCGTTGAAACCATCACAGTATTCGAGCAGCACTTGAAAATGAAATCAAAACCGCGTATCTTTCAAAGCGTACCCGCCGATCAATCACCATCCATTAAACACGGAAAGAAAAGCGCTTTCCCCCAACGATTGGCTCTTGAATCGGCCCAATTTACATGAGAGCCGCTTTTTCCTCACATCGAGATTAGCCCCTGAATGAGTTTGATGAATTGTTCACACCCCGCAAGCGGAGCCGGCGAGCGGTCATTTGTTAAAAATACACCCGATCCACGGATCTAATTGTCTCCTCTAATTTCACTCCCTCCTGTGATATCTGGCCCTCGTTTATATTAAACCTATTTTTTACGTCTCTTCATTGAGCTTGCTTAATTAGAATGTTATCCCGTACGCTTCCTATTTTAGAGTTGGCTGTCTATGTCTATAAAATACGCTAATTCTCCCGTTTGATTTCATAGTTTATTGTGGTAATTCATTTTCAAAAACTTGTGTAGTAAAATCAATGGTAACGTGAAATTAAAATCAACTGACAAGGCTACAAGATCGAAACTGAAAGATAAGATGACACAAGAAGAAAAAAAGTGTAAAAAGATGACTCGCAGACTAATGCCCTTAACATTGATCGAGTAGATTACTGTCACATTTCGATGTTGACAATCCAGGGTATTGTTAACGAGTTTAGTTCATTAGGCGATATATTTCCACACCGTTTATGTGACTCAGTTGAGGTAAGTTCAATTTCTTACCTTTCGAGATGTTTTACGATGTCTTCGTATGCTGCTCTACAATTCTCCCATATACCAGATCTGCAGACAAAGAAAATAAAATGAATGAAATAAAGAAAGGGTACAGAAACTACATGCTTGAAATAAGAAAAACAAGAGAATAATGAAGAAATAAAACTGATCCTAGACTTGAGACCGAAGCATAATAATCATAGCCCCATCATTGAAGACAAAACATTGTATCAAACAAATGATTTTAAAGCACTTATTTCAGAAACTTCTTAAATGAAAAAGGGTTTGAATGTAAAAGGAATAATTATGAGCACTCAATATTAAATGTTCCGTTAGGTTGAACGAGGGGTCGAAGAAATTAATTATGTTTTAAAAACAATTACTTATATTTGTGCCGTAACAACTCATGCGTGATCGTTGAAATTGTTTCTCGATTACTTTAGCGCTTTGTTTTTCATTAAACTTTCTTTACAAATCTATGAAAGGAAATGAGTTGTATTTGTGAACAGGTCAATGTTGTTTTTTGTGCAGCCTATCAATCAGAGCAAGATACAGTACAAACATTATTACCCTTTAATAGTCTTGTTCTTAAAGAAAAAGAGTAATCTTCCCATGCGTAATGTTAATTCGTAAGCAAATAAATGGAATGCTTCATGTGTATGTACCTATTTAAACTCATATAAGTTTTTAAGACTTTATAGTTATTAGTTATGAAAATTTAATCACAATTGATTGGATGAAAAGTATTTTATATCAAATTTAAAGTTAAAAAATATATCGCGAGTGGGTTGGCTAAAAAATCCTGGCCAACAATTATTAATTAAAGATTGAAGATTAAACAGTGTACCAATGAGTATTTCTTAGATGTGGAAACCCCATTTTAGTAAAATTAATGAGTAAACTATGTAGAATGTTTATGTACATTTACAATTACAATTATTTGTAACGAAGTAAGCATGTTTCGTCACAAAAATATGACATTATAATTTTTTATTACTGCAGCGCATCCTTGAAAGTGCTCAAAGAAGTCAGTATATTTAAATAAAAACACCTATATACCTTGCAGTATTAAAGTGGCAGTAAGACAGTGGAGTAAGTCAAGTGAGTATTGTGGGTCTTCGGGACGGAAGTGAGGGCACCACTGTTTGTACTTTTCTAACAGGATTAGCTCCCCTGGTCATTTAACCTGCTCGACTTGTGACCTGCTAAGAGGTTTCTTTTTTGAACGTATTAATGAGTATTACGTCAGTGCTTATGAAGCATATGGAGGGTTGGTAATATTATAAGTTGACATAAAGTTGGACGTATAGTTAACGTTAAGATTACTTGGTATTAGAGGAAGGAATACAATAATGAAATAGTATCCCATATATGGAATATCAGCTTTTCTCATAATTATAAAATACAAATTTGTATATACATTTTGAAGTACGGTAACAATATCAAATTTTACTTTTTCGAGGGGTTGCAAATTAATGTGTACTTTTCATTAAAAAAAAATACGTATTTATTTCGCAAGAGTAGAGTCGAAATGCTAGTTAATGAGTATTTTTATGTAATATTCTTTTTAAACATACACGACCGTATAGGTCGTAGAAACATGGTCAGAAAAATGTTTGCTACTATTTGGTGTACAAATTTTGTCACTAGCGCCACCTAGTTGCTAATGACATAACTAAACGAGGGTGTAATATGAAAGACACTTTTCACACAAAAGTATGTTGAAATATCGTAATCAGTCAAAATTACCAAGATACTTTTTACAATTTTAAAAACATTAACAAATATTTTAAAATGGACGGTCGCACCTATGAATTAAGTTGACTTTTAAGTTACTTCTTGCAAAATTGTGAAACGTGAAACTTGGTGCAACTGGCCGATAGTTCGATTCATATGGTGTTTGCTATATTGTGGTATTACTTGCGTGATGCGTAAACGATGAAGAATGATCTTTACCTTTGCCGCGTAGATATTTGCCCCAGGGTGTATATCAACAAACTTATCTCTGTCTTATGTTATGCCATTTAACTATATGACAAGCAGATCTCGACAGCGCAAACCATTCGATCGAATCAAAAAAGAGAAAATATTCGGTCTCAACTGTCATCTTGCTAGGTCATAATTAAGAAAATCGGGGAGTTTCTCCCGAGTTCTTGTTCTAAAAACACGTGTTGGTAGACTCCATTTTTAAACTCAATCTACCGTGCGTAATTGACTGTTACTTTATGTACATTTTCACTTGACATTGGCGAAATGCGTAATCTTTAATGTGTCGCGAACGCCATTTAGTTAAAAGAAGAAGAAGAAAGAAAATCGATGGTTATAAATAGACATTACACAAAACTTGGCGCAGAAGGCACTACTACTAGCATATACAGTAAACAACCGCCATTGTGTTTTATCTATCAATCTCATATTTTCGTTATTTTTTTTTTATACTGGTATTCTGTACCTATCTGTGGCATACCTATTCTCTAACACATATCAAGGAATTTTGATGGCATTTACTTTACGATTGGTAAAAAATATACCATGTTTGCTGTTTACGGTAGTACTGCACCTAGCGACAGATTATTGTAGTAGATAATGCTCTCTTCGATTCAGTTCAATTTCGTTTAATTTAGCTTTTAAGTTATCAGATCCAAGGTCGTTGTGAAATTTGTGTAAACTTTTGACATTATTTCAATTGTCAATCCTGCTGAAAAACACTGGAATTTAATTCCCCGAGTCTCGTTTTGTGAGAAAGAATAAAGTTTTTATATATTAGTGCGAATATATAATGGTATAAAGGGTACGATGGTAACCTATAAAGAGATAATTAGGCTTGTTATTGGCTGGCAGCATTTATTATGTGACACTAGCGCCGCGTCTATCGGACTTCAGTGGTGGCGCAGAATCTAGTTTTTTTTTTATCTGAGCCTGGAATAATAACGTTATGATATTAAAAACAAAACTTTTCTTGATGTCCATAAGCTACACGGGTACCTATAATATGATTTTTAGGACCTACAGTTTCATCACATCTAGAGAGATGTTACGATAAGGCAGAATATAGAAGCCTACTTCATCCAACATACTGATAATACTGAGAAACTGAGCGCCTCATATCTAAATCACAATTATTATTTTTTTGTTGGTTTAGTTGCAGACTTAACTAAGATGGTGGTAGATAGATAGGTAAACTTAAGAGCGTGCATTCATCGAACTACCAATAATATTTATTTCGCTGTATTCTTATTATATACATGTCTATGTGACTCCATGCATACATAAAATTCCTCAATTAAATTTACCAATTTATAGGTATTTTGGTAATCCTTTTTAATAACTTAATTAGGCTCTATAGTGGTTCAAAATTGTATATTTTCTACTGGAAAAACAATTTTCGCAAAGTGTTGTTTGTCATTATAATGCTTGTATTTCATCTGAAAGATACTTAGCTCCAAACTGCATACAAAACTATAAGTGTAAATTAAAATAACTTTCTATAGCGGTTTCAATTAAAAATTATTCTTCCTATAATATATAATTTCTTAGCAAAGTCTGTTCACATGGCTTCAATTGGGTCTGAAAAATCCACAAAATGTGAAAATTTTGACGTTAATCACGCCCTTAATAATACACGCTGCCACAAATTTTCATGATTATTTTATGAGAGGTGCAATGTGCGAGTGATCTATGAGTATTTTAAGAATCTATAGACTATGGCATAATACTTATCATCAGGTGGCTAGGTTGACAATCGTTACAAAAAGTCTAGAAAGGAGTTATAGGTTGTCGTTATCGCTATCTTACCTCGCAAGCGCTTCCATATTGTGCATAGGTTGGCCTTTGATGATGGAGCCGTCTGGTCTGGGCACGCCGTGATGCGGCATTCCGGGCGACATGAGCGCATGCTGGTGCATGAAGCCCATGGGCCCAAGGTGAGTTGGGGGTGCGTTGTATCCATTCGCCAGTAAGGGAGATTTTTCCATTCGTGCCATTTCTGGAAACAAAGAGAAAAGTCTTTAGAAAATAAATTATTGTATTCACCCTAATTGTGGTTTTACGGAATCAAATCGGATTTTCTTGTAGTATCTTACAATATTTTGATAATGTGATAGTCATGGTACCATGATGACAGCACAAATCAAGTCCATGAAGCCATATCGATTTCGATTACATATTTAATAATAATAAAATTCTTTATTACACAAAAGATATGAAATAAATAGAATATATATAATAACAGAAATGTACAAACTAGGCGGCCTTATTGCTAATGAGCAATTTCTTCCAGGCAACCTTGGACTAAAGAACAATATAAAATAAGAATACAGAGAATGGGTGCAAGAATAAATATTTTACTTAAATAACTAATTAAATCAATAAAAATAATTTAAAAAAGAAAACATATAAACTTGTGTAATAGTGACGAAAAATATAAAAATTTTAGGAATTGCTCGATAGGAAATTTATATGTGGAAACCAAATATCAAGCCCAAATTAAGTATTATTTATTAATTTACCGGACAAGTTCTTGTCCTTAATTACATCTGATGGTAAGCAACGATAAAACTGAAGGTGGATGCGCACTTCACTCAAAATACTTAACCAACAAAGGGTTGGCTATCTTATCATTAACCATCGAAACCATAGATATGTCGTGGCCCGATCGTATAATTGGCCAGATCATGAAATGCTTGGCCATATCGTCTACCTACTAATCATACAGATACGTAGATTAGACTCTCCCACAAACAGTCTACTCCGCTTGGTCATAAAGAAATAAGCTATAAATTCGTCAAAATCTCGAGGTCATATTTTTTGATGATTACAAGACTTCCTCTATACTTCCTCTATATAAAAATGACACAGCTCGGAAACTACTGGAGCTATTTTCGTAAAACTTTGATAAAATATATATACCGTACATGCATGTTAAATTTAGTTGCAATAAGTTATCGTGCTAACGCACATACACACACACACAGACATAATTCCAAAAACGGTATTTTTGGACACAGGGAGGTCCAAAACGTGTAAATCCTTCAAAATCTCGAGGACAATTTTTTTTTCGATTACAAGACTTCCTCTATACTACGCATACGAGAAAGTAAAAACGACAAGGCGTAAGAAGTCCAAACAAGCTGAATAGCATATTCTGAAACAGTGTCTAAATTCAATTTCCAAATTCTAAGATAAACATCAGGGCACTCAGAAGTAACTCTCAGGTAAAATCCAATTAATACCCAGTATTATCATTTAATTACACGTTCCAATAATCGAATCGCCCGTAAAACGGTGCACAAACAATAATAAAATGAGCAATGAATTTCGAGACTATTGTTTTCTGGGTACCACAAACAACCCAAGTAAACATGGAGGGGTGTTGCGCAAATATTCTTAAAATGACCCCCTCCCCCGGAGGGAGCTTGGTGCCTGGCGGTCGTCGCGACCTGCCCGTGAGGTCACCAAACCGACCGGGCGTCGGAAACAATTAACAAGGTGTCGAATTAAACGCGAGTTAACGGTTGGACCGTTAAAGGAGTACAACCCTTTTCCATTGTGGTAGCGTTTTACAGAGGATTTCAGGATTGCTGAATATTAAATATTATGTGTCGCTTTGTTCCGCGATTACCGCCAGGTATTTTGTGGCGTATCACAGGAAATTTTAATTATCAACCGAAACGGATGTGGAGTCATTTTAATTTGAATTTTCCGAAGCAACTCAGTGCGAAAAGTATAAAATTTCGAATTATTTATAAAATATCAGAGAGAAAAGTTTTAATTTCGTAACCTTGTGTACATTTTCGTGAGTAGCGTTACTAAACGTAGATAAAAACAGTTTGTTTACTATTGGGTGGTTTGTTGGGTGAAACAATGTTACAGACAAACAAACATTATGACCAATGGACCCTGAATTAATTGCTGGGGTTTATTTACACTGCCAACCGCTTCGGTTATCTTTTGAGCCATACACGCGGCTGAAACTCTATCATTATTAATTATTCATGATTAATTATTCAAAATACATTTTTGGTAACTACTTTGACCTGTGAAATGTTTTATCTTTTATGTAAAATTTTGTTCAGTCACGCGCAAATATACTTGTATTATGGTTATAATAATTTGGAATTATTTTATTTTAATTTACTTATTTTTTTTTCAGCGTCGGTGGCGTAGTATCCCACCCGGGAAGCACTGGTTCAATCCCCGCCACGTACCAATGTGTTTTCAAATTTTGAATCGTTTAATCGACGCTTTACGGTGAAGGAAAACATCGTGAGGAAACCTGCACACACCTATGAAGAAATTCTTAGTTTGTGTGTGAAGTCGACCAACCCGCACTTGGCCAGCGTGGTTGACTAAAGCCTAATCGCCCCTAATGTGGGGTAGGCTTGAGCCCCTCGGTGGGGACAATTATATGAGCTGTTGATGATGATGATGAATTTTTTTCGAGAACACAAGTTTTGTGTAGACACGGGAACTAAGGCTATTTATTGGGTACTCATTCTTCAATTGATACCTTATCAGATACATGAGCTACCAGAGAAATACAAATTCAGGCTAGAAAGAAATGGTCCTAAGTGAAACCAATTCAGCTTATTTTTAAAATTATGCTACTTAATAGTAACATTATTGTATAAGACAGAAGTAATTAAATTATTGTATAAGACAGAAGTAATTAAATTAACAAAAATAACAGTTGTGTTAATTACGTGTATTAATATAAATAGGTTCATTAAAGAAATGATACCTACTAAATTGAATTAATATTTATGTATATTTTAGTGTCTGAATCGAGTTCAATAAGTACTATGATTGGTATAAAATATGTGAAAATTATCTGTCAACTAAACTACTTTTGTTATAATAATAGCAAAAACTAAATACATAATATATTCTCAAAGAACTCCTTATTTTTAACCCAGCACTATTTAAACTTATTTTGTGAATATGTATTTAATTCACTATTGATAACCATAAAACAAAGAATAGCATGTTGACAAATTATAAATTCAGTAGCCAGTTCTTAGTCCCAAAAATCTAACATTTACTATAGATAATGCTACTAGCCGACACAAATTGCCCACAAGATTCATTACTCCTACTCCATTAAATACCTATAACATTAAGTAACAACTTTTTTATGACCAAGTTTGGAAAAGATTTCTTTTTAGCAATAAGGCCGCCACTATCCTTTGTGTAATATTTGTTATTATTTATATCATTTTATTTTCTTTTTTCATTTCTTTTGTTTTTTTTGCGACGGATAACTTTTGCTTCTAAGCAAAATTAGCCACTGAATAGCCGTTAAGTTCAAACTTAGGCGCTTTAAATAAACAAATCGTAATAAAATAACACTCGAATATCACAATTAGGTCACTATACCGAAAAGGGCATTAACAAATCCCTGTACAAGTAAAACAGCCCTACACCGCACCGGTCAACCGCACTTACTAATTAACTAAATACGTGTTAAGTCTCGTAATAACCTGCGGTTAAAACAACCCTTTTAGTTCATCTCTTTCTTATAGGCACAACGGTAATGCGTTGTCCCTTTCTGATTGGGACCGTGGTCAGCGAGGATTAGACATTTAATGCTTGAATGGTGTAATAAAATAAATTGTTTTCCAAATTAATAGTAGCATGGTTTTAATATCACTTTGTAATTTCAAATTCATTTAACAACAAAACACAATTATCATTAAATACCAATTGTATTAAGATAATAGGGAGGACAAAAAACAAAACAAAAAAATATCTTCGATCTACACAAAATGAAGCTTCATAGCGAACAAAAATGTTCATCGTTTAACATTATTACTATTATTAAGCGAATCCACTGATCAGGCATTTAAAGAAATGAAACGTCGATTTTGAACCGCCATTATAACGATTTTCATCGATTTATTGATCGAATATCGACTGTCCTCGGCAAATGATCGTACCAAATTACCGGCCATTATTTCGAATTAGAATCGATAGAATCGGGACCCCAATTATATCACTTATGTGTTTAAAGGAGGTTGGGATAAAGCCAATCATAACCGCAAAAGATTATCGGCAAAAAAGTGTTTAATGGAATTAGATATCTTTCTGGTGACATCGATAAGCTCCTATCATTTACAATAAAGAGATGTAACTTACGAAATAAGCCTGTAATCCCAAAAGGGTTTGAGCAGAGCTTTAGCTAACATTTATTTACACATAAAGCCACATTTGGCAGTATGGTCCCTTCAGTGTCTCCAATATTGACAGGTTGCCAGCCTATCGCCTACACAAATGAGACACCTAATCCAAAAATGTTCTACTCTTCAGTAATCCAAAATAAAATACCAACAACCAGGACAGATATTTCCATAGATATCGGAACTAGATCGTCAATATGAAAGAGAAAGAGCATACTAACGTGTATGTTATAACGATAGATAGACGCACACGCAGGTTATGTCTAGCATAAGTTATATCTAATGAAGTTATTAATTATAATTGATATTCAGTGATAATAAGTGTTGTCTGAAACACAATGCTAAGCCTAGTACAGAAAATTTGTCATCTTATTTTATTATTACTTTTATAAAGAGCTAGCTAGCAGTACAAAAATGAATGAGAAATTCACCAACTCGTCCCAAATAAACTATTTATATTTCATTGATTGTTGTATTTTCAAAACTTAACTATGCATGGGTTTAAAACAAAAATATCGAAACCTCTTTCGAGCAGAAATGTGTCTCTAAAATAACTCCGCTAAATAGAATAGTTTATAAAAAGCAATCAAAATCCTCTTTATACATTAAGTTTGCATTGTAACATCAAATTATAACAATAAATTTAAAGAAAGCGTTTTAGCTTTAACATGTATAAGTTAGCAAGACCATAAATGTCAAGTGTACCCTGGATCCTCGAATATTCCGACCGTGGAGCGGGCATTACTGACTACGACTCGTAAAAACTCAGAGAATCTTTTTGTTGCTATCGTAAAATAGGAAATATCTATCGTAAACGCTGCCTCCTAGACTTTGTAACTCGGTGGTTTTAACTGGAAACCTTTACACGACCGCAACTGCCTGTAAATCACAATGAGATATAAATTATTGGCGTATTAAGTCCCTAAGGTAAATATAAGGCTAATAAACGAAATACAATATTAGCTCTATTATGCAATCACTTAAGCCATTATTTATTCTTGTTTCGTGTAAATTTATTGCAGTTAATATTACAAAGAGTATTTATTAAGAAACACGTTTAAAGAAACAAAGTACGCGAATGTCTCCATGGTAACTTAGCATGAAATCCAACAAATCCACGGCAAAACGAGGAATCTTGAAAATGATACGAAAGAGGTCGAATTAAAAGCAAATTACAGCCGTCCGGCAATCGTAGCGTTTACAATAAATACATAATTGTACGGTCAGTATACCAATGGCATATGCGATTGGCGAAAATAGCGGCCCGAACTGTCTGACAATAAATTTCTTTAAGTTGTCGCTTTTGAAGACTGAGAGGACGGAGTTGTTATGATGGTTTACCCTACTTTATAGTAAGTTTTAGAACTAACTTACCAACATAATTTAAGTACCTAGTGTTTTATACTACAAAGGTCTACCTTTATGCTTTAGATAGATGGCAAGCGGTCACAGTAGCCTAAAATACGTTATCACGGCAATTGTATCATTCTGGCGTTGCTAAAACAATAATTAAAATCTTAATTATCAATTTATTAGCTAACTTAGGCAATGAAATAGTTTAAGACGTTTTAATATCAAATTATCGTTGTATTATCATTCGAATGTAATAAGTATTTTATAGTATACTGAAGTTTATTTGTCTATTTCTCGGAGTGTCGTCACAGCAAATTCGTACAGTATAATAAACATGATACGAGAACGCGCCCTTGCGAGGCGTTTCATTCCCTACTGCCCTGCAAACACACGCTAAATAGCCTACAAGAGATACAATCATCAACACAAGTCACGTGCCAAGTACAATCAATAACAGTAACATACAATCGCCGACAAAATACGGTCAATAACTTGAGTCAACAAGATGGCGATTGTGTTGCCAGAAACAAATATTATAGTTGCAACATTGTTCGCTGTAATAAGTTTTGTGGCCTCTTATTAGTAGTCTTGTAAATTGATAATTTTACTGTCAGTTACTCCGTGCTTTCATTCGTATAATTATTTGAAGTTCTTCTTTTTAAGACTATTTTTTCAATCCCTGGATATTTTTTATTCATCAGATATCGTATATTACCATCTTTTAATTTGTAATTCAACCGACTGTTTTTTTATCTTAGATTTTTTAAATTATCCTATAATCCAATAAGCTACAAGTGCATGGTTTAAGTTATAACCTTCATTTTTTATCGCCTATTTTGCGCGGGAAATTAGTGTCACTTGTTTTGTTTTGACTTTCAATAAGTTGACCCCATATTTCAAACTACTCTAATACTGTAGACATGATAGGCTACTAACAAGTATCAATCTTAGGGCAATCACCTCGTTTCGCGCAAAAAGTCCCCTACGCCGGCAACACTGACAGACTTACGTCTTCGCCATAAACTCTTTCATTTGGCTCGGACGAGCCTTATGAACAATAAAACCTTGAGGGCTGGAGATTTGGACTGTAATAAAATATTTGCCGTGGCACACGCTAATCCGCCTCCCCTACTTACGGACACAATTTGAGATGTTATAGCCGGGAAGGAACTCCATATAGCGACGTAAAACGGATTAACTATTTTAACGTAATACACAATAATACTATACTAAATAATAGATTGGGTGATATTACATTTACTAAACTAATAAATTTTGAGGTACAGTAAGTACTTTTTTCATACCACATTGGTGGCACAAAAGCATACGGTCCTCTTTACTGTAAGCAATCTCGACAGCCTATGGACACTTGCAATACCAGGGGTATCACACGTACATTGCCAACCTTAATTATTTATTTCATCATCATCATTTCAACCGAGATATGCCCACTGTTGGACATAGGCCTCCCCCAAGGATCTCCAAACCGGTCGGTCCTGCGCTGCCCGTTTCCAGCGGCTTCCCGCGACCTTTACCAGATCGTCAGTGCACCTTGTGGGGGGCATACTAATTAATTATTTATTAGACCTTTATTTTATTATTTTATTTATTGACTAATTAAATACGAGTATATTTTTTATTCAAGAATTGTCATTGACTGATTTAAAAGAAACTCTATTTTCAAGTATTGTGTTATTGACATTCCAATTAAAGTAATATAGTTCGCACAATTACTTTCCTGAATTCTTATTGGGACATTGGAACGAAAATAAATTCAAATGTATTGCGTTACAGTAACTGAAATCATATGAACACATTTAAAACCGGACATTCCAACTAAGGTAATATAGTTCTTACAATTACTTTCCTCCATTCTTATTGGGATATCTGAACGAATTCAAATTGCAACAGTAGGTCTGTACCTATATATTAAAATATTTACATCTATTGTATACATGTCTTCCAAAGTTAAATAAAGTGTTTCTTTTTTTAATAGTGATTGTGCAAAAACTTTAACCAAGTGATATTTTTACTTTACGCAGGAACACATTAATCAAGATTGTAGTAGATCTTAACGCCATTCAAGCCAATAGGATTCCAGTATACCATCCGGGTCCATTCCAACCGGTCAAATAAAAGTTCCCCCGAAAGAGGGTCAGGCTTAATTACTCGTAAATTGACCGGGATACGGTTTATCCCAACTCTAAATATATGTGGTAGAATAATGACGTGTCATACATACGATAATATTATTTTCATTGAAACCTATAAGAAATAATGCAAAATGTTACGTAATTAGATACCTATGATCAAAAATCCATACATTAAAAAAAAGATTAACACAATATCTTCAATAGGAAACATTGATATTTCGTTTCTGCAGTGCAATGTAAGATATGATGAACATTACAATAAAAATGAAGTCGTCTGTAAAAATTTACAATAGACCGTTGCCATTGTTGAGTTAACTACTCAGTTACAATATTAAAGCATATTTTTATTAATAATGTTACACAAAAGAGAGATTATCTGCTGGCGGTTTCGGGACCAGCTGCTACATTTTTGAAGAAGATGCAATATTGTTGGAGAAACGAATCAAATAATTTATGTTACTTGACAGTGTGTAAAATTTTTTAATTTGAAATTATATTCACCAAAGTATACATGCACACATATGTCTATAACGAGCTTGCTGAAATACAAATAAAATGCAGCCAAGAAAATTACATACTTCAATTAAGTGTAGCATTATTGAAACATTATATAAAAAAGTTAAATATTGACTTTTGTCATCATGCTGGTAACTTTGCAATATAATTGTATACAGTAATAGAGGTTACAATTACACAATTAATTGTAAAATTAATCACATTCTCTTTCGAAGGGTTAATTGGGGTTATTACTTGTCGTCAGTTTGATAACTAACGAACAAAGTTACGGAAAGAAACAACGTGTAATTTTGCCTCAAGTCGACGTTCGAATATTCGATTCTGTAATAAATGCCTCGGGGGATATCGAATCAGCTTGTCGATAAATGGCTAATAAATCAAAAGCGTACACGCACTTAAGGTTGCTGACATCTTGCATAGCTCAGCCATGGTGACCTGCGCTATTCCTTCGTCAAGTACAATGTGCAGATAGAAGACTTTTGAATGCGGAAATTAATTTAAACTTTCGCTTTGTGTTTTAATTATTGATATTCAGGCAAGAGCCATACGTGCATATAGTTAGTAAATATATTTTATTCTACACTTCGGCTAGGTCCAAATGGCTTGTTTACTAGCAGACTAAGGGCCGGCGCACATTTGGCGATACATTTTTCATATTTCAGTGTCAAAATTTTTATTAAAATTGCTTGTCTTGGAATAATATTGAAAATGACTAGCGCATAATGGCTCAATTCTGCAATTTTCAATATGATTTTATCACGGGCAAGATTTGAAATTGAAAAATGCCTTACGCTGCGGTTTGCCAAAAGTTTATCGGTCCCGATGCCTGTCGAGAACTTGTGCTTTCTTCCATGTACTTACTATCGAAATTATTATTGGAGTTTGGACTTCAATAGTAGATTGGTCAAGATATCAGCAAAACTACACAGCCTGCGCCGCGTAATAGTTTACTTTTGAACATATCAGAATCTAACAAAACAATACTTTCTTAATATATACTTCGACAGATAAAGTTCCTCTGTTTAAATAATACTTTTTGAGCCGACAAATAAATATCCCCGTAACGTAATTATCCCATTATTCATTCTAATTCTTATATTAGAATGAATAATGGCGTTCGTAAATTACCCACACATACTTTAAGAGACCATAAGAAAAAGATGATAAAAACTTTAAGAAATACTATTACCCGCTATTACTATTACAAATGCAACAATGTAACACCCTCTAATTAAATAGCAACAGTCATATAAACCGTCATCAATTTATACTTATTAATTGATCACTGCGTGCTAAGACATACAGTATTAATTAAGGACTGATTCTGGTGCATTTCTCGTGTATAAAAAGCAAATGAATAGTACTTGATGAGGCCAAGGTGTAAGTCTATCATAAACAAAACACTCGCTCTCCTCAATGACGATTTGCACGCTATGCAAAACGATGGGAATTTAGTACTCGCAGCAATGTGAGCATAGAAATGGTCTGGTGACTCTGGTGTTAATGTTTTCTATGACAGACAAGAAAGGTTTATTGCTTGTACGCGATAAAAACTTGACTGTGCTTATTGCTGTGTTATTTAATATTATTACTGGCCTGGCGACAGTCCGCTACTCATTGCATCGATGCCATTACATTAAATAATTTGTTTCCATTTTCATTACTCATTCCATTCGCTGTCAAGTGATCAGTACCTACGGTAATTTAAAATCTATTTTAATATAACTGCTTAGTTCTGATAAGATATTGAGTAGTTTACATTAGTAGCTTACATTTTGTATTGCACTATTGTAATGAAACAATGAAATAATTTTATTTTTGCGTTTACAAACGCGTAAATATAATACTAGAAAAATGCACTGAAAAAAATCGACTTGCCTCAGGCGGGACTCGAACCCGCACCTTCCACAATCCGGGTGGACGCGTTGACCAATTTCGCCACCGAGGCACTGCTTTTCGCTGTCGAAATTTGTCAGTGCTTGGTGCTTATGTTTTTATGGTAAACATCGTTTCATCAAATCTTTGAAATTTGCACTTCCAAGACCCGAACGAAATATTTTTGCAAATATTTGACGCCCAGCTAAGATGAAACTACCTTACATTATGGAATAATTTTATTTTTGCGTTTACAAACGCGTAAATATAATACTAGACAACGAATTTCGACAGCGAAAAGCAGTGCCTCGGTGGCGAAATTGGTCAACGCGTCCACCCGGATTGTGGAAGGTGCGGGTTCGAGTCCCGCCTGAGGCAAGTCGATTTTTTTTCAGTGCATTTTTCTAGAAACAATGAAATCCAGCGAGTTCCAAATAAAAATATCAAATTTCCCGCAACCGAAATCTATAAACAGTTCCAAAGCTTTCTGAATAAATTAGGTGGTAGTGAACTTTAGGCTGCGGACTCAAAGTCAGCGACGAGTGAGGCGACGGCGGCGGGCGGAGCGAGAGCGGCGCGATTCAATGTATAGATCTAAATGCCCGCTACCCGCTGGCTTCATGGCCGGGCTCGCGACTGCCGCCCCGCTCTCGCGCCGCCGCGCCGTCGCAAATCGCACAGCGCTAGAGCGGCGTTGTGTTGTGTTATGAGAAATTTAGTGTCGAAAAATAATTGAAATAATTTGCTCCTCGACGTCGTCGGCGGGTATTTTGAAACGTCGGTCGATAAAAAAGCATTAAATAAAATGCACATCACTACGTTAATACAGACACGCGGGCACTGCTTGATTAGAGCGCATTGCTCGTCGCGCCCCACTGCCTTCGAAGCCAATTGTGATTTTCGATATCCCTTCTCTCAAGCACAAAAGTTCATGGTACAGACACGATACTGACGGACATGATAACAGCCATAATGCCGACGCGACCAATGAAGAGCGAGGTTGTGTAAGAGTGAGTGTGACTTATGGTGAATGTTACTCTGTGGTGTTTACTCAACGCTGTATCTTAAACGTAAGGTTCATAATTGTCAATTGTGGGCGTGATTCCGTAGTACGGTTTCGTTCTTTTGAGTGCGTGCATTAATAGTAAGTAAAGGGGATAAAGCGGTGACACTGGTTCGGGTAGTAAATGCGAACCAAAGCAATTCTATCCTCTTTATTATTATTTCTGTGAGTTGCATGCTTGTTTGTCACCGCTCTATAAAAAGCCAGAATCTAATGAAATAACTTTTACATCCAGACATATATTGCATTCGCATTTGACTTCGCCTGAAAGTAAGCAGAAATGGAGTCCAAATGTCTCCACTTCTGCTTACCTCCAGTTGGAGCAGCATCATTTGCCTTTTTATTTAAAAATAAAATTTAAAATTTGAAGTAACCTCCGACACAAAAAAAATTAACCCCTCTTTCTGCGTCGGGGGTTAAAATAGTACATAAAATAATCTATAATAAAAAGACTCCTTTCTCAGTATAGGGGTAAGCAGGAATCAATTCTTTCCTCTTGCCACGTTCCTTAAACATTTCCTCATTACACTCCTGATAATAATACATGCCCAGCAATTTCGAGTACTTTGACTTAGCCCTTTTTACGAAGTTTTTGATTTGATCGATAAACAGTCGCCTAGGTTTTCTCCGTCATAACTATTCTTTGTATTATTTTAGCAAATGCATTGTAAAAATTATATCGCAAAGTTTTCTATTGCTCTACGACGGAGGTTTTAGCATTCACCTAACCCATAGATTCACAAAGTGGACGATAACACCCCCTTGTGGACACTGGAGATTTTCAGGGGGCAGTGCAGCAGCAGATCCAGAAAAGATTCAGGGGGCATTAAGATGGCATTACATATCGTGGTAATAGCCGTTTTAAATTCACGACATGATAATTAAAATGAAGCTGGAGGCTCTAGAAACAAACAACAAGTTTGAGAAACTATGTAACCTGATGTCAATATTAAGTCTAAAGATGGCATTAGACTCTCAACAGACTGACTACCTAACCTTACCTTGACTATGTAAATTATCCTTCAGTGATGTTTATATTTTTCTTTGGTGAAGTCTACTAATTAAAACGAATTATGTTAATAGGCTTCCTCGAAAGACCTCCATTTGCTAACAGAGAGTATTGTCGTTACTTCGCTAATTGATAATCGATATCTTGCATTTATCGATCATAATAATCGATTGTCATTCTTTGCGGACGCAAGCAGGTGTGCGAATGTTACATTTACTTAATTGCTCTTAGGGTTCTTTATACATTTATAACTTTAAGTAAGTATATTAATAAAATAAACGAGGAATATATGGCAACAAGAATGAATGTTAGCGTTGATAAATGTATATAATGGAAATAAGTACAAACGACGGTAGATCAGTAGCCGTAGTGTATGTTTTTTCGTATAAAAAGCGTAACTATCGTAGTTAAGAGCTCAATTTGTATAGGAAACGCGAATAGCGTCCCTAGCGGAAAGAAGCGCAAATCATGTTTCCCATAGGCTTCGGCCATAGATTTATAATTAATGAAGTTTACAGATTGGCAATGAACTGACTAGGGCCAGACTAAAAAGAAAAACAACGTGTGAGTAATGAGCATGTGTGCGTGAAAAATACTTATAGTACTGCAATCTGACAGTTGCTGTCTTTCAACGTGACTGACAAGCCGACTTAGGCCGCCTGCGTGTACGTGAACTGGTCTTGTCTATCTATTTCGCTCTAATATACACGTTAGTATACTCTTTCTCTCTCACATCGCCGATCTACAGTTTCCTATATCTATGGTTTCGGCATTAAAACGATTAAAAAATAACAGTGTTTATTAGTTATTCTATTCGTAATCGATTGGCCACTTGTCTAGGCAATCCGGCTACGTAAAACTATCAATTTTATCAACGAATTTTCAACCTTATGTCATAATCATAGAGGTAAAAGAGACGTGTGACAGCAGTTTGTTGTAGCTCTGACGTCATCTGTACAATAAATATTTAGATACCGCATTTAATTAAACCTTAAATTACCTCATTCAGATAAGACTATAATCTTTAAATTTTTAAACTATACGTTTTTAAATAATCATCATAATTGGCCTGCCCTGCTCCCTATTTTATTAGTGATCGGCGTAATATGTTTTTTTCTTCTATTTTCCTCGATCAGACATCATCTCTACATTACACCTTTCTTTGCCATATATCATCTTTTAGTTAACAATTATGTTTCAAAATACAGTTAACTACCAAACAAACATTAATATTATTTATAGTTTCCATTCCAGTACGGAACCTTGCGAGAAAATAATACCACTAAAGTTTAGAATTGCTCATAGACTTATCTGCTATAAAAAGGAATAGGTCACACACGAGCGGATTACGTGGCTACGACTGGAACGTATAGTTTGAAAAACATTTATTTGTAGTAATTGAAAGAATACCGGTATTACTAAGAATTAGTGACAATATCTGGAAAAAAAAACAGAATGGTGCGACACGTAGGCATTTACGTTGTAAGGGTGTTTATAACCTGACGCTAGCAAAGACAACATTCACAAAATAATGTTAGTACAGAAGGCAAGCTCCTTCACTGCGAATTCTTAAGTACTACTGTTGTAAAACTTTGAATCCGTAGACTCGACGCGAAAGGCCTTGTAATCAACACCAATGACCACATAATTTATAGCAAACATTTGCATCGAGCGACCGCGATCGGGCTGTTTTGAGATGTTCTTAAAGAAAAAAAGCAGTTGTTACCACTTGGTACATACTCGTACTTCCAAATTTCTTTCCTCTGTGAGACTGTTCACGCAGAGACGGAAAGCCACGCGACAAACCTGGGTTGCCAGAAGGGCAGTGAAGTTAATCTGAGCAGATACAATGCAACCTCTACACCTACTTATATAAAATATCTGGTGTATTATAAATTAACCAAAACCTCAAATCTACATTCGGGTAAAAGCCCCAGGTTACTGCTCCTGGATCCCTTCTCTGCGATAGCGTTTATTCCCTATGGCTTATCCTCATGGATAAACTGTAGAGACTCATCGTAGGGATAAATAAAACCGTTGAGGCCACTAACTAATGTCGTCTCTGCATGCTTTCCTGTTGACTTTCTATTTCACTAAGTCAAGGTCGCGCTTTACCCATCCACTTGAATTAATTCCTTATAGATTGGACATTCCTGTTGGAATAAACGCTAGTGGATGGGTGGCTATGGACCAGGCACACGCACGGGGAATCCATGGAAAGAGTTTTTGTCTTATGGATCTTAAATCCTAGGTATTTAAGTATAGAATAAAACTTAGGTACCTTATATGTACACTTTATTGAGTCATCGTACTTTTTTGTTCCCCAATTATAATGACTATTTTTGTGGGAGCTTCTTGGTGACCTGTGGCACAGGACTTTATCCTATTAGAGGCACCAGTCCTTTAAAAATTAATATTCTGCTGTTACCTGTATATTAGCTCCAGTTAGCTCATAAGAAAATGTGTGAAGTAACCAATAAATTATTTTATTATAAACTAGCGACCCGCCCCGGCTTCGCACGGTGCAATGCTTATGTAAATATGCATGTATTATACATATAAACCTTCCTTAACAATCACTCTATCTATTAAAAAAAACCGCATTAAAATCCGTTGCGTAGTTTTAAAGATCTAAGCATACATAGGGACAGACAGACGGCGGAAGCGACTTTGTTTTATACTATGTTATGATATTTTAGTAGGATATAATATTACAATTTTATGACACATATTGGTAGTATTACTGTGCGCGTGGTTTTAGAACCACGTGAAGAATAACATTACCCAATTACAAAAACAATTAGATTATAGTTTAAAGTAAAGAAACTCAATTAAAATATTGTGTATTAGAATGTATAAGATTCATCGTGTCATAATCAAGGACAGTTATAATGATACAACATAGTCATTCGCGACCAATTATAAAAAATTTTGAGTGGTTCCGCGCGAGTGCGGTGTTTAATAATTGTTGCCACTAAGTTTACTATTGCGATTTCCTTATAAGAGCAACGGCCAATTTGTTTGATTGCCAGCAATTGCTAGTTGATGTTTTAACCATTAAAATTGTAAACGCAGCCGGAGCTGGCAAGAAATTGCTATGATTGCTGACTTGAACACTGTTTATAGACTGTTTTTGCGTATGCGCCGCATAGAAAGAAAAAACAATTATAAACTTTCGATTCACTGATTGTGGAGAGTTCTCTATGCTTTTTGTGATGCGATAAATGGTTAACAGCATTATTATGCAAAAAGTCGCACCGTAATGGACTCTTGTTAACATTTAAGTAGTTGTATATGCCGCTCTAGTTTATGGGGAACTCATCAGCTACCCATTACAAGGTGATAAAGCTTGAACGAGACGTGAATACAGAAAGTATATCTACAAGTTGGTCAATTAAAATTTTATGTAATAGGTACCAAACATTTTTTAAAGATGAAAATGTAATCTTGCAATCATTAGATGATACGCAGTGTCATACTCTAGGGCCACTTTGTCTTTACAGGCTAGGGATGATTAAATAAAGGGAGTATGCACACGTATAGCACAACTCGTCAAATACAACCGTGTGGTCGATTTCGACCACATCGCAACCACCCTCGACGCTATTCACACGACACCACTTATTGACCACTTTCTGTCGCTGCGATGTGGTGCGGTTGTGGAAAGGGCCTTATCACACTGGCGATTTGAGAGCGAGTTCAAAGCGAGGCGCCTGCGCAACGAGTTCGCTACGAGTGCGCAAAGAGCTCGTAGCAGTCGCACTAGAGTCATCTTGTCTCTAAAAGCTTGGAATGAATATGGGCCACAACACCCTTCCGACACGGACGCCCTAGGGACGCTAAACGGTCGAGAGACTCCCCACGGGGGAGATGCTCGGTCGCCCAGTAATCCCCTAGGAACGTTCTACCTACAGGCTTGAGGAACCCCCCAAGGTCTTCGCCTTCTTAAAAACCCGGTGACGCAGAAAATGTCATCTGAGACAATCTGCAATAGAATTCAAAAAAGGGCCACAACAGTGCCTACGCCAAGACGAGCAAAACAAAGAGGCACGGCCGTACTACCACAATATAGAGAACGATACAGTACTTTGACTCCATATAAAGTGACGAATCGGCGCGCACGCACACATACAAACGTCGTTTACACAGCCTTTTTTGCCGTTTGCCAGTTTTGCCGTACAGAGCATGCTTAGCGGCCGTGTAAACGACGTTTGTATGTGTGCGTGCGCCGATTCGTCACTGTATATGGAGTCAAAGTACTGTATCGTTCTCTATATTGTGGTACTACCATCCTTTTCTCGAAGCCATACTCCGTGCATTCAGGCCATTTTCAACATTCTGTAACTTTCTGCCCTGAATTTTTAGTATTTATTTTACAACTAAAGTCCGAAGTATTACGTAATCTAATAAATAACGTAGGTAATCTAAATTCTAATATAAGAATAGACTAAGATTTTGACGGACATTATAATACTCCCAATATTAGACTCCTACAAGACAGAACCTACTATGTTTTGGTTACTCCAAAACTGGTTTAAATAGTTCAAATTGGAAAAGCGGCTTTATTTACCCAGATTAATATTTTACAGTGAAAGCTATTAGAATTAGGCGCGATGAAGCAACAGGGCCTGAATTAAATCTGATGCTGTAATCAAGAAATGTACAAACGTGTTAACAATGAGAGCACGGATATGCCGAGGCGTAATTGACTGATCGGTCTCACCCCCAACATAAACACGCAAATCCTTACTTAATTTCAGTTGCAGAATTCAATCAGAATGTAGAGCTTTATGCGAGTAATGTTATAATGCCTCACATTATCCCCCTCGGGCCGCCGCGACACTACGAAGCCTTTAATTATTATCAACACGTCATTTTCATGCCTTTCTCCAAAACAGTAGGGTTGCCAATAACAATATTCCCCAAATCAATGATATTCCTCCTGCACCGCTTATTACATCGCGAATTTCAATTTTACAATATTCTCAGACTAAAGTGGCAAATAAAAATCACGCGCTCTTTGTCCACAAAAGCTAATAAATTTTCTATCGTAAACTGCAGCACAGAAAGTAGCAATTTGAATAACAATGAGTGAAAAACACATTAACCTCCACAAATACGTAATCGCGAATCTAAGCGCGACACGGAATGAGCATCGATTTTGATTTACTGTGTCAAGATAACCATCGGTGTAACCCTTCCGCGCACGTGGGCCGGAGCGTCCCTTTGACGCATTTCATATTCGTATTTTCATTCCGTTCAACCTTCGAAGGAGGATTATATTCTGCCTCCGATGTTTTCGTATCCTATTATTTCACGGGGTGAAAATGGGCCAACCCCCTCACTGACACAAGCAGCGAGCTGGTGTGACGTATACCGTTGTGTGTGTGCGTTACATCAACTGTAAACCACTGTCAACGACTCGTCAAAATAATATTGGCTTAACTCTGGAGCCCGTATAGATACAGTAGCAACTTGATACGTGCACAAATTTAATTAGAATTGCTTAAACGGGATTGTTTACATACAATGTTACCTATAAGTATCACCTTTCAATTCCTTTAGCCATTAAAAAGTTTAATCGACTATACGTTAAATTTTTAAATACCATCGAATACTTAAGTTTTGAATTTTTAGATTTTCGGACATTTACTTGAAATCGTATAAACTATCCTTTAATATTTTAATTAAACTATTGTCGAAGCTTGTAATTTTGTTAAGATCACGAACCTATCCATTGATAAACACAAGTATTTTTTGTGAGAAGTTTTCAACAACGTATCCATATCTGTAGCGCATCTAAGATTGATCGTAACTTCGAATCTCAAACAGTCCCCCACAACCATCCATCTTCCGACTAATTGTAAAATAATTAAAACCAACTAGGCAGACGTTATACTACAATAACATTGAATGCTTACCCGTAAGACAGTTAATGACAAGAATATAATAAGGCTGAATCGTTCTCAATTATCTTTTATTGTTTTTTTATAGTTCTCCACTTGAATGTTGTTTAGTTAAATTATTTTTATGCTCCTAATCTCATTACACTGAATTATGTGGACTAAAACCTAATAATTATTTTACTAATGATGGTTAGAAAATTTAATCATCATATTTTATTTTTAAAGGGAATGCCATGTTGCGGGAAATTTTCTTGACACTTTTTTACCCGACTACGGCGAAACGAAAAGGAAAGGTTATAGTTTTGGCAGTCTATATAATTATGTATCGCAGGCCGATCGTATACCACGTTGTATTACAAAACGGCGAGGCGGATTGTAGTCTGCTAGAGGGATAAGTGACAATAATTTCACTCCGCTTGGTCATAAAAAATAACCTAAACCTACCAATAATAAGCGATCTCCATTCAAATATTGATAGAATCGACTACGGATGTATCAAAAAACGGTTTTTTATGGCGTGTTATACGATTGACCTGCGACATAATAATATGTATGTATGTTTGTATGGCACGTTCCTCCGTAGCGTCTAAACTATTTATACCATTTTGATGGTGTGAATGTGTGGTGTGGGTGTGAATGGTATCAATCGATTCGTTATTAAGGAGTACTTTGTTTAGGAGTAGAGTTATTTACGGGTAACTTAGGCTTCATTTTAACCGAATTTAAAAAATATATTTTTGTTTGTTTGAGAGAGACTTTCTTACGTAGTCGAGTTACAGTTCAAAACTTTTTGCTTGTATAGTGTTAGAAACGTTAAAAGCTACTGTAACCGTTTACCATAAGGCGGAATATACGCTTACTTTCTATTTATCTCTATATATAAAAACCTCGTGTCACAATGTTCGTCCACCCTAATCCCCGAAATCACTGAACCGATTATAAGGAAATTTTGTAATTGTTGTGTCCAACTTAGATTACCTATAGGATAGTTTCTATTATCTTCTACTATCTACTACCATTATTGACTTCTATATTTTTTTTGCAATTAAATGTTTAATACAAGACAAGATGTCGCTGTGTGATGCCAATGGGTGTCGTAGAAGGCGACTAATGGATCAGCAAAGGGGTATTGATCACCTTATACTCCGTCCACCAATCCGCATTGGGCAAGCGTGGTGGAATACTGCCTAAACCTCCTCCAATGACAAGGAGAGGCCTTGTATACCAGCAGTGGGTCCAATTATAAAGTTATGATGATGATAATGACAAGACAAGATAATTATCACGGTTAGCTAGTGTTCTACAAAAGCATAAAATTCAGCCCTAACAAAGCATTAAAAAACAAACAAACAAATAAAAAATGCAATAACAGCGAAACAAACCACCGCCTTTTTCACTTATGAGAGCGTTTCGAATTGCAAATTTAGGGAAAAAGTACCAACTACACTCAAGTCGAATGCGGCAGCGCGCGATAAGCAAGTGCCGCTTATGCAACATCACGAATGTAATTGCTCCCTTGTCTGGCACGACACTTCCAGCGGGAAAGAGACGGGATGATCCCAATGTATCAGAGGAAAAGAGAGGAAGAACAACAGAATCAACAAAGCCGTAAGCGACAAAAATGATTGATTACTAGCCGTCTTGCGCTGAGCTCTATTTAATCACTTTATTCCCTTTTCTCCGTTTGTGCTGGGATAATTTTGTGTTTGTGTAATTTGTATATGAAATGAGGAGGTTACCACCCGGGTGGTTAAAGTTCATATCCGGCCTTATCTGGGCGAAACAGATTTTGATATTATCGCATTTGATGTATATTCTCGTACGTTTGTGATCTAAGCGATTAAACCTCTCTGTGTAAAACACAACTTACAATGCCAACATTCGTAGTTCATTTATTCATAACGTAACGGATTAGCTGAGATCTAAAATGTAAATGGAACGTCAGATATAAAGCGTACACAAAACAAAACACAGCTTAATTAAAATTAACGTATACTTAGGTACCTATCCATTTAAGATTAATGCTAAATTGAGTTTCAACCGTATTCACAAACATTGCTATGAGATCTCTCGACTCTTGGATAAAAAAACGCATTGCGTTGAATAGAGCTCTGTAATTGGTTCGTTAATAATAACAATATTTATTTGCGTAACAACATGGTAAAAAGATATTACAGATGGCATACACAACTGCATGTTTTTCCATTTAAGTTGGCATGCAAATTCTTAAATTAAATTAATTCCATTTTTATCACACACAATTCATAATAAAGGCAATAGTAAAATTATTTATCATTAAAGAATTCATTGAAATAAACATTACACGTAATTTTTTATAATATTTTTTTTATTATTTCTGTTGCATAGTTTACATCGTTAAATTTACTGACGTTTTACTACTTTAAACTTTTGACATCTGGACGTTGCTTTTGACATCTCGACCTGTGCGTTGGGCAGGACATTGGGTAATATAGCTACCTAAGCTGTGCGTTCATTTTAAAGTACGCATAGTTCCGATCCCCACTTAACTATTGTTTATGAATATTTTTTACGGTCTATTACGAACCGGCAAACCACTCTGTCCACCTGTGTGGACGGTTAGTAATTTTTTTCTTAACCAACAACCTAGGTTGACTCAACCAGGTCCAACAAGGTGGACAGAGTGGTTTGTCGGTTAGTAATAGACCGTTTTTACGACCCTGTACGTTCACATTGACGTTCACTATGAGACCTCAAAAGCTTTGCCATATGGCACGCACTGAGAAATGAAGCCTCTGAAGAGCTTTCAGGACTGTTCGTCCACCTGCTTCCAGAAGCTCCGCTGTAACTCCGTCATCACCCGGCGCCTTGTTGCTCTTGAGTTGTTTGAGAGCTACACTAATTTCGTATACCTAGGCTAACGTCCGGGATATCTTTGGTGTGTCGGGTCAATTTGGCTCTTGGATCGACGGCGTGAATGACAGGTGTGCGTGAAGTCGCGTAAAGCTGTCCATAGAAGTTTTCGATCTCGGCCAAAAGCTCAGGGCGCGATGTAATGATTCTGCCGTCCTCTGTCTTCAGCTTCGTCAACAAGCTCTCTCCAAGCGTCAGATCTCTAGCGAAAACTTTGGAGCCTTTGTTCCGCTCGATGGCCTCTTCAAAACATTCTGTATTAAATCGGCGTATGTCGCGAGTTAGGCACTTGGAGATCTGTTTAGTGAGCTGCCGTCGCTGACTGGCGTCATCAGAGGACTGCGGAACCATTCCACGTCTTTTTACTTTCTCGTATACTTACGTAGTAGGTATAGAGGAAGTCTTGTAATCGTAAAAAAATCGACCTCGAGATTTTGACGGATTTACAAGTTTTGGACCTCTCTGAGTCCAAAAACATTTTTTTTTGGAATTATGTCTGTGTGGTTTCTATCAACTTTTGAGTCGTCGATCACGAAAGTTAAGCAACCAAGTGCAACTCGGATGGGTGACCGAAATATTAGCATGCATGTATGACATCAAAATATAAGATTTCTATGAACTTTTGATAGAAACCTTACGTTTCTGGTATACGAGAAAGTCAAGGGGAGACCACTCCCGATTTTTTATGTTTGTATCGTGTATACAGGATTATCAGTGGCAAGATTATTCGTTAATTTGTTAACTATCCACGAAGTCGAGTCTTCATTGAGATTTAACGTGTTAAACGTTTATTGACAGAGTTGAAAAATAACATGACTATATTTAATGTAATTCTGACGTAAAATACTTGCTTAACTCATTTTTCAACATTAAATCATTTTCGATTAGATGAACAATTTAATCTTCTCAGTTATAATATTTACGTTGACTCATAAGCAAATTGTGTAGTCACGTGAATACAACGCCTCTGTAATCATTATTTTTCCGTGTAAACCTATTATCGTGAGCTAATTAAACAAATGTGTAGCAAAACATGCCATCCTATTTGTTTTGCAACCGAAATAGAATACTTACTCCTATTTCGGAAGCAGCTTAACAAATAAGCTTATTATTTCGTAAAATTAATAATTTGCAATACTTATTAGGCTTTCACGCTATAAATACACTCTTTCCACTCAATTTCCCCTTAAAAACCTACACTTCCCTCTTGGGTCATATATCCAAAGCACTACTCAAACCCCCTTATTTATAAAAACAAGTGAATTTATTGGAGATTTACAAATTGTTTGTCTCTGTCACTCCTGCACGAGATGAATAAGACAAAACACTTTTTAACAAGGTAATTACTAAAATAGGTTTATCGAGTGTTTATGAATAAGGCTGTAACTCTATATAGATCCGGCATCCACATGGTGAATCCATTGAATCTCAAGAATTTTCCTCTCTTTCTCACCTTAAAATATTCATAAATAAACGAAAGAAAAGAAACGGTTTATCTCCTTACATAAAAAATCAGTTTGTGTATTTTTCTACATTTACACTAAATGTTATAAAGGAATTTTATGTTTGTGTTTTTATAATAGAGTTTCAAAAACTTCTAGGCCGATTGTAAAAACTATCTCACAGGTAGAATGTTACATATTAACTGAGTTACAGCCTAAAACTCCGGGAGCACGATATAGCGAAATACCGAGTGTATTTAAAAAAGGTCCAGCAAATGGCTCTATTGCAGCCAATGGTAAGTTGATATGGAGTCCAAATAAAAAAACAGCTATTTGTCCATCTTAGTAATTCCTTAGTTACATCCAAATAGCAAACATCAGCGTAGTCGAGAAGAGGAAGGAGTTAATTAATTTTATTAATTAATTAATATTGTTGACAGCATTAGTGTGTTCCGGCAATTAATGATAAGGTAGCCAGTCTCTCAGTTTCAACAACTGAGGTTGAAGGAGGAGTGTCGGGTTGAGATCTTCGGCCTTATGTTCAGGCGAGAAAGATCAAGAGCTCGCCGCTCAAAAAAATCTATTACAGTTACGCGACGTCAACTTTTACAAAAACGTTCTTGACGCAATGGAGTGGTAAATTATTATGTGTATGTTACAGGCCAAACCCGATTTTAGGATAAACTAGTTTTCCCTAGGCCAAACCAGTTCACTAACCTACTTATCACTCAGCCATGTAGGTGCATAAAACACAAGACTCTCCCAAAAAACTGTGCACTCCGCCTGGTCATAAAAAAATAACCCTAACCTACCCATCACTCAGCCATGTAGGTGCATAAAACACAAGACTCTCCCAAAAAACTGTGCACTCCGCCTGGTCATAAAAAAAAATAACCCTAACCTACCCATCACTCAGCCATGTAGGTGCATAAAACACAAGACTCTCCCAAAAAACTGTGCACTCCGCCTGGTCATAAAAAAATTACCCTAACCTACCCATCACTCAGCCATGGCAGGTGCTAAATAGCATAAAGGACTAAAAACTAGTTCGTCCTAAATTTGGGTTTGGCCGGTAACATATATAAAAAATATCCGTTATTTAGTATTATAACACAGGTTCTTAATGATACTTACTTTGGGCTAGTAAATTGGTGTGACCATAGAAGTATACTATTACATTGTTATATATTTTTAAACTCACCGCTCATGTGTCCGTTTTCGTAAGGTGAGTACTCGCCGTTCTCGAGCCTGTGCTTCTTGAAGGGGTGTCCGGGGAACTGCGTGGCGGCGAGCGAGAGACCCACGCCAGACGCCCGCTTCGGAGGCCTGCCCGGTCTGGAGCTGCGGACATAGTAGCACGTTACTGCCGTTTAGGACGGGACACTTAACTTTTACAGGGACTGAGAAACCAGCACAAAAGGCCTCTCATGTTTTAATCATTTATACACACAAAGAAGGGTTAAGCAGAGCCTTAGATAACATTTCGTTACACATAAAGCTTCATCTGGCTGTATGCTGGCCATGCAGTGCCTCCAAATAGTGATAGGTTGTCAGTCTGTCCATATTCTAAGCATTTATAACTAACTAGCTTCCGCCCGCGATTTCGTCCACGTAGTCATGTTACCCCCTTAGGGGTGGAATTTCCAAAAATCCATTCTTAGCGGATGCCTACGTCATAACATCTACCTGCATGCCAAATTTCAGCCCGATCCGTCCAAGTGGTTGGGGCTGTGCGTTGATAGATCACTATGTCAGTCAGCCAGTCAGTCAGTCACCTTTGAGTTATATATAATACTATATATTTAGATATAAAATCTTATTTCTACGATAGACATAAATATTTATAATATTTAATTTCATCTGGGAGGAACTCTTTTCCGTATTTATTTAACCTAGCCTGGACTATTCTAATATTCTGGAATCTAATTAAGTTGCATTTAAATTATACTAGCTATTGTATGCAATTTGACATACATTGAAGCGATCAAACTTCTTCAAATTAGCTGATCACATAGTTGATTTTCAGTGTATTTGAAATTGCACGCAATTCTGTGGCCATTGTAAATGAGACATTTTGCACTACATTATTCTGGAAAATATTCTTTAAATGGCTCTATAAAGAGGGTCTCAGTAAGTTATTTGGTAATTGAAGAGCTTAATATACTGAAAATGCTTACGCTTCTACAGTATTAATTAACCTTTACTTCTATATAATATCAATAAATTAAGTTACTTAAAAATAACATCTAGGTGAAGCTAGGCAATACAATATCCTGAAGGCCATTTAATTACAGCATATTTCTGTGATCTCGTTAAGTACTTTACTGTAAAAAAAGAAATCACTAATTCTTACTTACGTCTACTTAATAATTTTCGAAAAAAAATATCAAGCAACTATTAAAATAGCGTTCAGAAAATGCAACAAAAAAAGGAACCATTTTTTTAATACCCTATTATTCAAGTACAAAGTTCATGACCATCTTTCATGTTGAATTAAAATTTGAAAAAAGAACAAGGAACTTATTATTAATTCATTTCAATTAAAATACGGGATTTCTCCGCGGTTCTAGTTGGCAGATACCATATAAATCACGTTCTCGCGTGAGGGTGTTACTGAGTTTATTTTTATTTATTTGCCACCCCCAGAACATCCCAAGAATTATTACCGCAAGACGTCGACCGCAGTTTCCACAATTTCACGCTTATTGTTTTCCCATCCGTGATTTATGTCCAAGTAATGGAAAACAGTATATTCTTGGACGCAATAAAGTTTGTCACCTAAATCTTGGCTAAGCCTATCGGGATACAACCAATCTGCGCGTCATCTACACAACCTTGGACGAATTCGAGAATGTTTTCTCGGCATTTCTACTTGATTAGGTTATATTACAGTGCAAGTGCAAACACATGAAAATATAGGTATAACTCTTCATGTATTTGCACTTGGAAGCAAACTGAGGTTGCATAACATAAAACATTTCGATGATAATTGTGAAGAGATTTAAAGTCGGGCCATAAAGAATTTGAACACCCGCATTGGAGCAAGTTTTACCTTAGAGAAAAATGCAGTCAATTATGTAATCTATATTTTTGTGTTTCTGTTAATGACTAGATTGTAAGGGTTATTTGTAATACGGGATAAGTTGCAGGACAGATAAGTAAATATTACTTAATTGCAAGTTGTCATCAAAACGATACAGGTAGAGTTACAAAAGTGATTACGAAAAAGTTTCCATTGCCAGTAGTTTTATAGGATACGGTGACTGCTTGCTATCAGATGAAATGGAATCTTATTTGCGACCATTAGGTAATCATTTTAGATTGTCACGGGATGGTCACGAGCAATATACGTAGTATGTTTTGTTCTCATCATCATCATCATCAACGAGTCATATAATATCCCCACTGAGGGGCTCGAGCCTGTCCTACGTCATCCACGATGGCCAAGTGCGGGTTGGTCGATTTTGTTCTATAAATGAAATATTCTACCATTTTACATATGCAGGTTTAACGATGTAGCAAACAAATATACTCGGCCTCAAAGGAAGCGGCTCATTAAGAACATTTACATGTTTTGATTCAAAATCAGCACTTTTTCAATGTCTTGATTTTTTTATATGTACTATGGGCAGGAGTTTCGACCACAATCACGCCTGATGGAAAGCGATGATAAGGCCTATGATGGTACACGCTCGTCTAGAAGATGCTTGTTCACTCTGGCCTTAAAGATATCCAGATTTTACTGGTCCGGAAAAACAGACCTCGGCACAGATCGCTGCTTTCCCTTTCCTTCCCTCACTAGAGCGAAAGACAAAGCAGCGAAAAGTGTCAGAAGAACCTTCCGGACAAACGAGGGAAGGAGGGGGTGAATCCTACATGGATACCCAAGGGCCGGCCCTAGGGTTATGTCGAACTCCTACCGACTACAAACACCTATCGAACAACCCCTTATTGCCTAGTGCCAAAATAGCTATAAGGCTACCGGAAGCAGCCGCCCCCTCAGGAGAGAAGGAGGTGCAACCATGAACTCTTGTTCTACAAATGTGAGTATTAGAAAGATCTAGAAAAAAATATCTAGAAATAATATTCTTTTACAAATAGTTATTAGAGAAAATATTTCACTTTATTCACTATTGTAAATTATAACAATTTATCTGAACAAAATTTAGGAAATTTTACGTTTAAGTCAATTTCGACGCTGCAAATATCCTATATGGCTCACAATAAAATCAAATAAAAAAATGTAATGTAACGGAAAATATCCCTAATAAAATAGTGACTTCTTTTCGCTTACGCTTGGCGTTGTAAATATCAAAAATCGGTGGCGTAAATGCTCTTAAAAGGTCATAATTTCCAAAATATTGAAACTAGCTTTATGAAATAAATACTGTAATATCCCATATTTGTAATTAAATAAACTTTAATTTCGTTTTTACTTTAAAAGGATTGCTCATATATTGCCCACATTTATCGCCTTTTTTTATAACCGAACCGCTCTCTATGCGGCCCAGTGTAACTACTTTGTAAGTATGTATTTAGTTTTAATATGATGCGTTGAAATTGTTGTAACAACGAGCAACGAGAAATATTAGGCGTAGAGCTGTTCTCATAAGTATTTGTTATTATACGTGACGAAAATATTTCAGTAACATATCTCGGCGTCATATCACTGCTAATTGGCGTCACGAGGAGATCAATTACAGTGGTACCATAATCCGCACTACATTACAACTAGGTGGCCAACTTCGGCAATTATTGGGGGAGCGATGCTGTTATCATAGTATCGGCTTACGCAGAAACTGACTCTCGCCTATTTATTTTTATGTCAGCAACCGTCATTATGAGACACTCCATTAGCTTGGATTGCGGTGAGTCCCGTTTTCGGTTACGTTGGGGTGCGATTGTTATGTCGCTTTTTTCTTTCTGCGACTTTCTGAAAGGGTTCTGAGTAATCAGATTGGCTGAATCTGTTTTCAAAGTGGAAAATGAAAAATAAGTATCCAAGAGAGTTAGGGCAATTTGGAGCGGCAAATTGAGACCTTACAGAAGTCCGCAGTCTAACTAAGTACATTTTCGATTCGTTGTATTTCTGTCGGAGAGTACTGCCAGAGCTCCACAGGGTAGGTAGGGCATGTGGTTAGACTTGACGAGATTGACCGTTGATGTACAATCGTTTTTAGGCTAGGATGCCTATTTTTCACGACTGGCTGGCCGTATACTGGTTCGTCAATCACATAGCATACGAAAATCTAGGCTTCACCAAAAACCAAAATAATTAAATACGCACTTGACGCCTACTCAACATCAAATTAACGTGAAATAAGTAAAACTAGAATGTTTCTTTCAAGACGCACCGCTTTATAAATTTACTATCAGCATCAAATGAATTCGAGAAAGGTGTTCAAAAGTATTTATTTTCGGTGCGGCGAGTACAGATAGTAAGAAAAAACTAAACAAAACCGCGCCCGCGACGAAATCGAATATTGAAAGTGTCGAGGGACAGAGATAAGGCGAGCACGTGCCGCTCCCTTGCCGCCACTTAGGCCATACCGTAATCTGAATACTGCAAAGCTCACCGATAAACTGCCATTAAAAAGCATTCGATTTATTACCGAACGATTTCCGAACGATTTATGCTGGTGTGCGAAAATGATAGAGTAGGTATGTGACAGAGACGATGTTGCGACGAGTTAGCGGTTGATATCTCCTACGTGCTTCGAGTTTATTGGCAGTTCTTTTTGGAAAGCATCCGTTTAAAAAACATATTCATGTGTATGTTAGGAAATATACGAAATCAGGAAAAATTGGCCGTAAAGGTATGAAATAATTTTACAATCATCCTCATAGTCTCAAAACGCGTTGAGCACAGCCTTAAGTAACATTTGGTTAAAGCCACATATGACAATATGGGGCATTCAGTAGTTTCCTCAAAAAGTAATATACTTTCAGTGGACCAATAAACAAACGCCAAAAACCGGGGGCCCATTTCTGCTAATTTACAATTGCATCTATTGAATAATCGTATAGAATAGTTTGACACAAATTTGACATCTACCTATACTGATATTAGAGAAAAGATTTGATTGTTTGTTTGCATTGAATTGGCTCCGAAACTACTTGACCGATTTTGATGAAATATTTTAAAACCCTGAGAAGGATATAGGATACTTTTTGACGCGATAACCGACATTAACGCGAGTGAAGCCACGAGTGAGTGCTAATCTAACATATAAAATTTCGTGTTGCAGTGATATTTTTGTCTATTGGAGGTAGAAAAAAGGTCCTAAAGTATATTTCATACGGCTAAGAAGAAAAAAAATTTTGGCAGAACAAGGTTTGCCGGATCAGCTAGTAATTTATCTATACCTATGTCAACGAATTAGGAATGATAGCTAATTCGTTGACCTATGTAGCAGAATATTAATTGTATGTGTGTCAAAAAATTCTATTAATATTCAATCAATGCATTTGTAAATTAACAGAATAGGGTTCCAGGCGGACGTTACATTCTAAATCAACTCAGAAGTCTGGGTGAATATATAGGTATAAAACATAATTTGATATACTTTTCCGTGGAAAGCAAATACTTATAGAAGTCATAGTAAGAAATTTAAAGTCGACATTATAATATCAGTTAGGTAATAAACAAGAGAATTCAAAACAACATTACAAACCCATGAGCACGTGTTCATAAAAACAGTAAAAGCCTAAACATCAAAGTACTCGTACATTCCGCGCAGAAAACAGTCGCATACCGACCCCAGTGTAACTAACACCGCGTATAGTTTTGCTTTGTGTGATATTTGCCTGGCAATATTCATCACTCACCGCCTCTGTCACTGTACAAATAACATCCACAAAGGAGTCCCCAGATATTTCTGACAGATATACCCTTGATAGATAGTTGGACAAACATACCCCCAACCAAATCTTGATCGACTGGTACCTACATTGGAATACTTTGCAAAATCAACAATTGCTATTAAAAAAATTACCGGACTGTGTCTAGGGTTACCAACTTTTTTTCTATCAACCTTTCTATTACCTTTAAAAATATAGTAGATGGCAAAAAAAAATTAAAAAGAAAATAGTATGTGTTTGAATATGTACTTTATTTTTCAAAGGAATATTTTTTGCTGCTCAGTGCCCTAATAACTAAATTTAGGCAAAATATAGTAGTGTCGCCTACTATATTTATTTTTTAGAAATTTTGTATTTGATCTCCTAAAATAGTAGGATACTATATTATATAGTATGGCTGGTAACCCTAACTGTGTCTACGAACTACTTTTTCCGTGGATTATTTGTAGAAAAAATAAGATGTATTAGTACACAATTAAGTTTCTTTATTATTTAGGCCTTATTTCTACTCGTATTATTAAAGACCTATTCTAGTAACTTTAATTAATAGAAAAGAAGACAAATATTATTCTTAATAAGTCGTTCTGAAAATTAAGCATAATTTTTACATTAGTTTAAGTTAAATAGGCACGTCACAAAAAGACAATAACTACGCAGGTACCTACTTAGTAATTTGTATTTATTTGTAACAATTCCTTAAAAACTTCACTTGAATAAAAAAAGTGTAAAAATAATGACACATTACTTACATATACATTCTGAGTGTAATATGAAATTACGTTATTGGATGTAAACTCAGATTTACGAAGGTTTTTTTTTCTATAATGAACATAAGTAGTTACTCAACCATAAATAGAAGCTTTCACGCTCTCTTCCAATCACCATCACTAAATCATGGCTCACGTGATGTAAACATCCTCGATAGTATTAAAAAAAACACAAGGACTAAAGACAACCCGCTGACAGCCTATCGTAAGCTAATAGTCATAATCTGTATATATTCCTTTTTGTTTTTGTTTCTGGAGCACCCGATTATTTACACGTTACAGCACTACGAGCCGTATGGGAATGTTTACATATTAAATTAAACTCCTTTTTAAGCCGTTCGGTCCAAAAATATCCTTGTTAACGTTTATTGTTGTCAAACAAAAATGAGCCTTGTATTGGAATGTAACGACACATTTTAGATGCGTCCAAGATTTGGTCTATTTGTACTCTCTTCAAGTTAATTTTAACAAATAGAGATGATTTTAAATATGTAATTACCTACAGATTTTTCTTCAACGAAAATGGTTTATTATTTTACTAGTCAACTTTACGAAATCATAAGCTTAAAGATACAATTTTATGTTCTCTATAATCTATGCAAAATTACTCGTGTAATAAATAAGACAAAATTACAGTAGAATTGCATAAGTGTCTGACATGCTACTGACCCCTTCTTTCATAAATACAGGTAGGTACCTACCAACTGTTCTACTTTAATTCACTTATGAACAATTAATTTAGGTTAGGTAAAATTAATTTTCAAATGGAAATAAAATCAATCAGCTTTGCTAATATACACCAAAAGTTCACAACGACGCTCTTTTTTAAATCTTAAAAGTATCTCGTTCCTTGTCCCTTACATCGGAAACCGTGTCTCCGGGTTCATCAGAAAACAACGAATCTTTGTCTCATAATGGTCTAAGAAATCGGTATTCAAAAACAAACGCCGTAATCTTATCTACGTTAAACTCAAACGCAGTAGCAGTTTGTCTTGGGCGTAAAGCAAACATGATAAATGGCTACAGTTAAAAAAGCGTTGCTATAGTATTCTAGGGTTCCGGTCTGGCTTCTCCCGAGATAGACAATACCTATTCACCTTGAGAAGTACCTGCAGAAGAAGAGAGGTACACATTATTCACTTTATATTTTTTCGAAACTAAAATGCATTCAAAACAAAAACACAATTTTTCAACAAGATTTTAATTATTAAAAAACATTCTTTTAAAATTTTAAAAAGAGAACTACACAAATCGTAACTTTTTATTTACATGCCTCGTTGGGAAAATTAATTAACCAAGAAAATTGTAATAAGCCAGACCTTGCTACTACAACTCGAAGTTGAATCATTAAAAAAAGTTTTAATAAAACAAGATACCAAAATGTAATTGAAGCCAAGAATTAGAGGGCACATAGACAGTAACAATAAAAAGTGAAAGCAAAGCCGCGTTTAATCGTGTCGTAAAAATAAAAATTAAATAAAAAATTGTTTGGGGTGGAAAAGTTTCGCGACCGTAATTCTGCTTTACAATTATTTCATGTTCAGAAAGAAAGATGTTCTCTTAATGCTTACTGCCCTGGGGTCGTTATTGTGCGCGAGTTGACGAATAAGCCGGTGTTTAGATTACAAAAATTTTGTTTATGTGAATGTAAAAATTAAATATAGTGGGTAAAATCATATGGCAGGGAGGGGAATTAATACTGAGGAGACGGCTGAGCAAGACGTATGCAAGTGGAAATCGTTTTACGTTAATCATAAATAAAATTGGGAACATGGCAAGTATTTGATGAGTATTGCTAAAAAGTCAACTTATTGCACACTAGTGAATCAAAATCGAAAACTTCTTTATTTAAATAGACTTTGCTAAGTACTTTTTAATCGTCAAAAACCGGAATGAATAAGCCATCCTCATCTGTCAAAACGTCTTGAATTCCCCTTCTTTATTGCATTTATTATCTACGAGGAAACTTCCGATGAAATTACATTTATTAACATACACTTTTCTATTAAATACGAGTTGAGCGAGCGCTATTCAAGCCGGCATCACAGACAATCATAACAATGTAGCAAGTCACCGCAACAGTCAGGTAGCTGCTACGTTTCAATTTCTGGAGGCATTTTATTTACAAAACTAATTACGTTTGTCTGATGAAGTATTAAACAGCTCCCGGTGCTCAGCTTGATTCGTTGACAGTTAATAAAGACATTCCAAACGTATTTAAAATCCGAACCTATTTCATCTGAGATCTGATCGCTTCGTGATGAAGTTATTATTTGGGTTTCTCTTTTTTTCGCGTGCGACTATACTTCTCGGACTTGTTAATCACCTCCGATCTTATTAGCGTTAGAGTTGATACGTAACAGTGTTCGTTTGTTCTATTCTGCATCGGTGTTTTAGACAGCAATTTTTTGTTAATTTTTATTGCTGTTGGCACGAACATCATTGTTGGCACGCCACGTGGTCTGGATAATTGAAATGTCCAAACATTGAATTTATGTTCCTACTGCGACTCTATTTCTTTTTTATTATACTAAACAGCAGGTTTCCTGTGCTGTAACAATATATATTTGACGTTAATGTTTTATTCCGCTTACGAAACGTAATTGCATGCAGATTATGTTAATAGCTTCATTTTTAATTAATTTCTGTACTGATACGGCATATTCTAATCGTAAAATCAACGTTCTAGAGTTCGGTTACTTAATAGCTGTATAAAACAATTGGATTGAAAACTTTAGAAACTTTCTCAAAAACGTCGCAAGTCGACAAATCAAATTTGTAATAAGTAATAAGCAAGCGGGTGCAACATTAAAATGTTAAATATTAATCGTAACAGGAGCTCCGTCCCGGCATCCCTTCCTCGAATAAGGGCATAATCAGCCCCCGAGGGACAACCTCCCGTAATTAGCGGCTGTTCATTTCTTAATTTCAATATTTAATTACAAAGGAAACTCAATGACTGCTCGAAGAGACGTCATCCTCAGAAAGAGTCGCGAATCTGTTTTGTTTCTAATTCGTTAAGACCACGTTTGATATGGGCTTCGGTATCGTTTCTTTGTCTACTTCAAAAGGATCCTTTAATTGAACCTCCTTTTGAAATCGTAAACTTATTTACGATTAATAATCATAATAATTATTCTACGAACACTTCAGAACGTTTCTTCGTTTGTTTTCTCACATAGCCGTTAAATTAAATATTGACAATGTTTACTACTGTTCCCGATATCTGAAAGGGTCATTTCCACTTTTTTTTATTAACGTTTAGTTTCCGTCTGTTGTATTTTGTGATTGACACGCAGCGTGCGTGTCGAACACCGTTGTCCGCGCGTTAAACACTGTAATTGTTGACTGCAAAATGGACGCAATTTTTGTTGCTCCCTAAGTTTAAACGATGGCTAGCCACCGGTCCAGGAGTCGTATAATTTTACAAAACAATTCAGTCGGTCACTCAATGGACACGTCTCGGCCAGCACTCGTCAAATGAGAACAAAACGTGCCAACCACACGACATTCGATTGTGGCCGATGCAGCGGGAAGTGCGAAATGAAAAATGACATTACATACAAATTTTGAACCAGGGGAAAATAGCAAAGATTAAAGAATATGATTCTGGTGGCTGGTAATAAAGTGTATTTTGTTGTGAAAATATTGGTTTACAAAGCAGTGGGAAATAAAACAAAAAAATACGACTCAAAATATAATGAATTACTATATTTATTACATACATTCGGTTTTTGGTCATGCACAATATTCTGATGTCTATGATGATTCAAATATTCGTGTCGTTAAACATAGTTTTCAGAGCAGACATTTATAAAAATTATAAACTTTGGTGTAAAGTGGTACCTATTTTATTGATTGTGGATCTATTTCTCTTTCTTTTATGAGGAAGGCGTAGGTATATCATTTTTAAATGGAAAAAATCTGAGTACAAAGTCTCTCGTAAAAGCTTATGCAAAGATCTCTAGACAACAATAATGAAATCCTCAGACAGGTAATAGTTAAAAGGGAATGTCATAGCGGGCCGAGGAAATGAAATAAAACGATAATATGTCGGGAGCATCGTCTGACAATGGGGACTCGACAAAGGAGGATTTTAAGACCCCTGAAGCATGATAAAATTACATTGATATTATCCAACGTTGTATAGAAAAGTACCTAGACTGTAATGTGTACCGGAGTAGTTAGTACTATTCGTTTTTAAAATAATGTTCTTAAATTTACAAAATAGTGGGTTTAGATCATTTACTTATATAATCGCCTTCCAAATCGTAAGCACCCTATGAAGTACCGCCGTTTTGTCTCTTCCTTTTTTTATGAATAATATAGAAAAATCATAAGTAGTTTATTTAAACGTACTTGCCTATGTAAATGTTACCTTAAGGATTACCGACAAAAATATATATTCGAATAAGTTATTTAAATTTTTTTTTTTTTTCACATCGTCTCATTCATTACGGGAAGTAGATTTTGCACTTAGAACTACACAATATATTATTAAATCTGTGATTATTATAAATTGTAAAATATCAAGCAAAGTTTTTTAGAATACAGGTAATATTAATTTCCGAATTAGTTACGTTATGTTTTTATTCTAAAAAAGATTCTGCGTATTCTAATACCATTGTGTATTGAAAAACCTAATAAATGTTATGAATTTGTAGTAATTTAACGCAATTTTAATGGTTTTATTTTTTTGTCATATTGAAATAAACCCTTACTTGCAGAAAGCACATTCAATTAATGAAAACTTTTTGCTACTGGCGCCAGTTTTATGGCTAGAACCCGAAAGAAATCATTACAACAAATTAACAGACCCAACGGTCCATGTCGGATGCATTGCTATTCTTCCTAGTTTTGATATTTAATAGTATTCTATTTATCCTGTTACGCGTTTTAAGAAATAATCGAACAGTTCTGCTACCGTTCCCGGCTTCGGCATTTTTTTACTGTTTACCTGCGTTCTTAAACAGTTAGTTCCTAAATTAATTTCGTCTAATTTCGGCCGATAGTGTCGAGTCATACATCGTACATATGCCATCGGCGGCTTTTAACCAAACAGAGCTTTGGAAGCAAAAAATTAGAAGTTCGTTTTTCATCGACTGCCATTAGAGAGACACTTGAAAGATAATTTCGAAACATTTGTACGGTAAAATGATTGCGTGTGGATTTTAGCTTGTTTTATTTTCAAAAAGAGGTATACAATATTTTTGGTGCATGGAGTTTCAAGCAGGCACATCCATCCCAACATAGCCATATAAATACACAATCGTCATATTAAAAATTCAAATATTAATATAATTTTTTTTACAAATTCATATTTTTGTTAACACCATAGTACTTTTATTACTATGTTAGCATGGTGTCCACTTGATATCTCATGTATATACCTATTCAAGTAACTTTTAAATAGAGAAATATAAATTGTTAGTAATAATAATAAATTAATAGAGATCATAATATAGATTACTAGCGACCCGCCCCGGCTTCGCACGAGTGCAATGCTTATGTAAATATGCATGTATTATACATATAAGCCTTCCTTAAGAATCACTCTATGTATTAAAAAAAACGCATCAAAATCTGTTGCGTAGTTTTAAAGATCTAAGCATACATAGGGACAGATAGACGGCGGATAGCGACTTTATTTTATACTATGTAGTGAAGATGTAACAGATTGGCATGATATGGGCATGTAACATCACATCACCATCTGGTGAGCATACTACACAGAAAGTGAAGAGAATAAATGTGAATCTTTATAGAGTAAGAGAAATACCGATGAAAAGATGGATAGACTGTGTGAAAGACGGCTGACAATGATGAATCATAGTATTATAAAATGAAAAATCAATAACAAATTAATACATAAACTAGGACTTGAAAGAAGAAGACATGTATATTAATAGACAGTTTGCATGTAACACACAGCTTGACTGGCTTATAAATTAATAATTTCCAGACGATTATATTAGATATTTTTGACGTGTCGCTAGAAATAATTACTTCCTTCGCATAAATATAATTTCAATAACATAAAAGACGGGTAATTAAAGCCGTAGTAAAATCGTACATAAAATTTTGTATCAGTTCATAAAAAATAAAAGAGAAACAAATTAATTAAAATTTGAGACGCATGCTTACGTGCGCTATTCTCGGGCTGCTTTCGTGCGTCCATTGAAAAATTAAAATAATCATAACAAACACGTAGAAGATTTGAAACAGAATAGAGTTCCGGACGTGTGATCGTTCAGTGCCGAACGAAAATAAACGTTATGATTTGTTAAACAGGTTATTAGAAAAACATCGGCGCTGTCGACGCGTAGTTAGGAAATAAACTATTAAAAACTGGTCAAGCGTGAGACGTACCGTTTAAGTGACTCTATCAAATAAGCATATTCAGACAATTTTCATCCCTCCCGCGAGATTTTCAAGAGCAAAGTAAGCATAAAAATTAACTCATGAATTATTTTTATCCACTTTATTAAGAAATTAAATCTTGTTTTTTGATTGTTTTGTTAGTTTTTCAACTTCTTCGCGTTCAATTAAGTATCAAGTAATGGCCTAATAATGTACGAACAATTCAAAAAGCAATAAAATACTTCTCTCATCTGCATTTTTCCTAGTCAGCGTTTAAGACTTAAAATAACATGGTAACTCTGTGCAAATACGCAATTGTTTCATTAACATGTGGAGTATTTATAGAGACAGGTACGCTATTAAACTTTTTATTGGAATATTTATAGGATAATACATAGTTCCATACGCGGCTGCCATCAGGAAATAATCGGTTGTAAAAATTACCTTTGTTTATAAAAAGACCCCACAGGCGACGACAGTACTACATAAAACTGGTACCATTAACACTATCTCTGAAGAATAAAGAGCAAACAAGGGAAATGTGAAACTAAACGAGGATGTTTAAATTTCAAAACCACTGGGAATTTCAATATAAACAATGACTGTTCTATAAATTAGTATCGTAATAGTTATATTCTGATGGAATGCAAGTACATCTGAAAAATCTTTTGTTTGATCAAACATCTGGATGTTGAACAGAAGTTCATAATAAAATATGAAGAAAAAATGCGTTAAGTCCTTTTGTATCGCCCGCTGTCTGCAAGCCATTAGGAGCGATTGATCTTGATACTTATACTTTTTTTTAAGCGCAGTGATACCTAATTATTTCTAAATTTAAAATGACGATAAACATCTTTATCTACTGATATATTCCAATCAATGATCGACGTTAAATGACCCGTGCGGAGAAAAAGTCGCTACCCTCCGGGTATCCTGACAGGACCTTAATTAGTTTTATTATATTTAGCACGCGGGAATACAATTAGCAACCATGAACAGAGTCCGTCTACGCGACGTCCAACTAAATGCCAAACGGCCCTGCACCGGTTTTTTACCGGTTATGACGCTAGACGTTTGTGTCAAAGGCGATTATCATCTACTATGTTCATAGAACTTAATGTATTAAGATAAGCTTACGATGTAACTTAATACACGGTGATAAATTGGAATCATGCCGTTACAAATAATGGGAATCGCTCAATTTCTTTTTTATTGTTTTTTCAACGATTGAGACCTATTCATATGGTGATGAACAAATTATATGTTAAACATAAATTGGCAATTTCTTTGAAAATCAATAAATTAGTAAAACTTGTTCCAAACTACACTTATTCATAATATTAGAAACCTACATATTTAACTGTGTACCTAAACAAAATGAAGTTGAAACCGAATTATAATGGAACTCACAAGCTGACCGTAGGCCATTTATGCCAATTAAACACTAATGCATTGCTGGATAGTGTTTGTAGACTCAAAATAATGACTTAAAACTAGGGTCGGTTATAGTCAGTAAACGGTCTGTCGTGCCACATATTTATTCTTATAAAAAGTGCTACTTCATATTCTACAGGAGTATTGAAATAAATTTCTTCTCAACACTTTTAACGTCTGCTTTTTATCACTTAAAGTAGAATTAAATGGGCCAGGAAATAATACACATTAGATGAATGACAGGCGTAGAATACACTTGAAGTAATTTAAGAACATTGTTGCGCACTAACACATCGTTATAATTCGATCAAATATGTTTATTGCGATCGTAAGAATTAAATTATTATTATACACATATGCGTGTTGCATTAGTTTACTATAATTCAGTTTTAGTTATTAGTTTCGTCGCTATATACTATGTAAAGCCAGAATATTTTATTTTTTGAGAACGCGTTTCAGTAAATTATCTAAATTTAATTGTAATAATTAAGTAGAGAATTTTTTTACATCCTGAATGGGGTTCCTAATGTGGTACCGTGCTATAACCACATAAATTTAATAATAAGTAACACATTATTTTAAACAAGAAATCAAGATAAAGAAGAAACAAAAAATTTCAATCAAATATCAAAATCATTCGTCGTGGAGTTCTTACAACCGAAACGTATCGAAGTAGTTCATAGTAACTCACAGGGATTTGTTTTGATAATACATCATAAAACTATTAAATATTGTATCGCTGAGTGAGACTAGCAACGCTACCGTTTTCACGGGTGGTGGTACAAGTGAAGGACAAATAGCGATTTCAAATAATTTCATTAATTTTATAGCAAGTTTCATCGACTGCCATTAGAGTCTAAAAATTTCTTCATTCTACTTGATAGCAATCAGAAGTGGAGACCAAATGGAAAAGATAGCAAGTGCGAGAGATATACGCGCCGCACTAGTAACTCTCGCCTTGTCGACCCACAAAGTGCTTCTTTGCGCCTCTATTGAACCCAGGATCGTCAGAAGGAATTCAATTAAAGAGAAAAGACTGGTGCTCAATACAATACATTATTTTTCGGTTCACGAATTATTAATCATCAATATAAAGTTGTCAAACACATGAAATACGTTTGATAAAAAGAAACATTTGTGAATAGTTCGTTTATTCCATTCGTTATACATTTAGTCAATGTCAAGTAAAAATGTATCTATATTACATGTAACAAATTATACGATGGATTGAGTTTAAAATGGTCTGTCAACACCTTTTATTACTATAACAAGAACTCGGGTGAAACTACCTATGTTTCACCACGCCTTCAGCTTGACACTTGGATTGTACAATACGAGTTATCGTGGCGTAATCGGTTTGTTATTTCAGCGTTTAGACGATGTTTAAACCTTGTTTTGCTTTGTCGGAGGCATGTGGGAATCATTCTATTGTATTCCACATCCGGGTTATGATTGGCTCTTTTCATTTTAATTTTAGACTGATTGGTCGTTTAATATACTGAGTACGTATTAACATTTCTATTTTCATAGACGAAGGATAACATGTTGCATTACTATAGAATGAACTGAAATAGACAGGCGACTTCATAAAAGAAAATTAAAAGGCATAGCTCAAGGGTTTTCAACCCGCGGCCTGTCGATGTATTTTCTGCGGCCCGCCAACAGCAGTCTCAATAACGACACATCACATCACATCAACAGCTCATATAATGTCCCCACCGAGGGGCTCGAGCCTACCCCACATTAGGGGCTATTAGGCCTTAGTCAACCACGCTGGCCAAGTGCGGGTTGGTCGACTTCACACACAACCTAAGAATTTCTTCATAGGTGTGTGCAGGTTTCCTCACGATGTTTTCCTTCACCGTAAAAGCGTCGATTAAACGTACATATGAATTCAAAATTTGAAAACACATTGGTACGTGGCGGGGATCGAACCAGTGCCTCCCGGGTGGGAGATGATGCTCTTACGCACTACGCCACCGACGGTTTTTTTAATAATAACGACAACAATTAAGTAATAAAAAGTATCTTTAAGTTGCCGAAATTAGTGAAAACTGCACAGCTGTGTCCGTTCTTTGGTTGCTTTATTATCCTAGCCGCTAGTCTGTATTAACTCGACTGTCGGCATCATGCATACCAAACTTTCTAAGAAATTCGTTCTTTTGTTTACAAATTGGGATTGCTTGCACGTGTAGACTATTGACCATGACCATTGTTCAAAATAAAGTTGCCACTGCCGCCGCCATGAGAGTTATGGTAACGCGGAGGTGGTAGGAAGGTTATAGTGGGCTGCGGGGGCGGGGGTGGCGGCGCTTTGCGTAGTTCGCTAGCTAGTCAGTCAGTCAGTGCAGTACTTATTCTTATCTAGGGTCAGTGCCGAGCGTTGAAAGGCATGTGTTGTGCAATGGCAGCCAGTACTAGTCGAAAACGCAAAGTTACGGATGAGCGCCGATTATTTCAAGAAAAATGGACGAACTTATATTTGTTTGTGTTGGGGAAAAGCCAATTTGCCTCGTATGCAATGAATCGGTCGCTGTAACCAATGAATATTATATCAAACGTCTTTACGATTCCAAACATTCAAGTAAGTTTGCTCACCTTCAAGGACAACTTCGTATTGATAAAGTGGAGTCCCTGAAGCAACAACTTGAACGACAGCAGTATTCATTCCGCAAACATAATGAAGACAGTGATGCAGTAGTAAAAGTAAGCTATATCATTTCAGAAAAAAATGCACGTAAGTCAAAACCATTTACTGAAGGTGAATTTATAAAAGAATGATTGAAGGATGCAGCAAAAGTGTTATCTCCCTTACAGAATTACAGAAACCACTTTACTCCAAAATAAGTTTGTCTGGTGTTACTGTAGCTCGGAGGATAGAAGACCTGGAAGGGGATATAGAAAGAATGTTGTCGGAACGTGCGTCACAATTCGTTTATTACTCCGTTGCGCTCGATGAGAGGGGACAGACTTAACTGATACCGCGCAGTTGGCTGTCTTTATTCGCGGCATTGACAGGAATTTTGCTGTCACTGAAGAAATGGCTGCTTTAGTTCCAATGAAAGGCAGCACAAAAGGTAGTGATTTGGATGAATCGTTCAATGCTGTCGTAAATAAATATAAGCTAAATATGTCAAATTTGGCTGGGATTACTACGGACGGCGCTCCGGCTATGGTTGGAAAAAATGAAGGACTTGGTGCTTTAGTAAAGAAAAATAATCCTGATGTTTCTTTTGTACAGTACCATTGCGTCATTCATCAAGAAAACTTCATTAAATCTCGAGGCTTGAATCACAGGCAGTTTCAGAAATTTTTAAAGGAGATCAATGCTGAATACGGTGACATAACTTATTTCTGCGATGTTTTTGACTTCCGAAAAGAAATTGCCGATTTTATGTAAAGTAAAGATAAAGCTGTGCCGCATTTCAGCGATGAAGAATGGCTTGGCGATTTGGGTTTTCTTACCGATATCACATCACAACTCAATGACTCGAATCAGAAATTACAAGGAATAAATAATTTAGTTCACGAATTACTTGATTTTTTAAAAGCGTTTGAATTAAAACTTGATGGAATTGATAGAGCTACAGTGCAATTCAACCTTAAAAATAAATTTGATGTTGATTTGCTCGATTTCTATTCGAAATACGTCTCCATTACAGATTTCCCCAAAATCAGAGATCATGCACTGAAAACAATATCACTTTTTGGATCCACATATACATGTGAGCAGTTATTTTCACGCATGAAAAACGTGGAATCCAAAACGAGGACCAGAATCACCGATATTCACCTTGAGAACAGTTTGAGGATTGCAACCAGCAATATTAAACCAGATATTGTTAAACTGGTTAAAAATAAGCAGTGTCAGCCATCTCATTGACCAATTGCATTGTATTTGTTTTTATTTGTCCCATTTGTTGATGTTGGCTCAATAAATAAATGTTTTCTACTTATCTACTTGTTTAATCATCCTGACCATTGCCAATAAAATAAATCCTTATAAAAATACCTATGGTGCGGCCCGCTGTGCAGGAAAAAATTTTTTTTTGGTCCTTTATTTGTAAAACGTTGAAGACCGCTGGCATAGCTAATGCCAACAAAATTCTCTAGGCTGTGTAATATTAAACGGATGACATTTAAGTTTATACTAAATAGCTTGATAACTTTTGATGAAAGACTTTATTTAATTATTACTAGTTTAAACAATTATATATTTTTATATTAATTTGAAGACAGTCCTGATGGTAGTCGGCGTCCGGAGCCTAAGGGCATGCAACAACAAGGGAGCTTGTCGACCTACTACAAAACCTACTACTTTTTCACGGCTAAATGTACTAGCCCTTTGGAAAAACATCGTCATTGTACTTCATTTCATAACCTCAGCGTGCATGAAGTAAATTTCTTAATAAGTGTCCTTAAAAAAATGTTACACTTAGTTTTAATAGAAACTGTTTTTACTTTTCTTTATTTCACATTAATTAGATTATGTGCTCTTAGATTTGCGCAAGCACTTCACATTGTAAATAAAACAACTTTTACGGATTTAACTCGCGTGTAATTAGATTTTAAATTTTGTTATTATTGCCCGACGTTTCGTAACACTTTGCAGCGTTAGTGGTCACGGGAATGCGTAAACGTTGTTTTATTTAACTAGATTACTTAAACTATTTGTCACTAGCTCTCCGCCCGCGAAGTTTACGTTCGTGTGGGTAATGACTTTCGTTCATTCCTTAGACTGCTGACATAAGATCATCCCTGATAAAGGCCTACACGTGATAGTTGATAGTAGTTCAATATAAAGGCAATAGGTAAGTACCAATCTTTATTGAAAAATTCACCACTGTATCACAATTTAGAGACAATTAATATTACGCAGCCGAGCAACTCACACAAATACACTAGACTCAGAACATCTCAAAACTTTGTTTATTCGCTTTGCCGATGATGACTGTAGCGGGTACGTCACAGCGCTACATAGACAGTATCGAGTAACCGAGAAATGGTTTATCAGCGAAAAGTACAAATGTAAACACGGAGCCAAGATACAATACAGAAACGTCACAATACGTAATACAGGCCAAAATCGCGCTTATGAAGTTTCTGAGGTAAACATCAGTATATACAAGTTCCAACGATGTAAGTACAGACGGACCGCGGTCCTGAGGGAATAGCTCAGCGGAAGATCTTCCCTTTTCACTGACGATGTGGCGAACCTAGCTACATCCTACAATTACTTTCCGTCAGTCTTACGATGGCCTTACGTAAGTCAGTGTTTTAAAAATCTAAGTACTAAGTCGAGTTCATGTATTAAAAGAGAAGGACTCTGTTGTCTTTTTAATTTAAATCCGCAAATTCTGACTGAACACACTATGTACTCGTAAGTACAACTATGTAATGTAAACAATTTCTATCAATAAAAGTGTAAAATTAAGTTGTAAAGCATAAAACACGAAAGTAACATTGCATTTCTTCAATACAAAACAGTGTTCACTATCATAGTCAGTTGACGTGTTCCCGACCAACTTCCGTTCAAACAACGTCTCGGCTTATCTTGTTCAAATATTACAAATCCAACCTAACTTGTGTTAACACACAAAATATTTCATTTAGTTGCGTTGTTCTATTGTTTATTCAAACAAACTTATCCAGAATTTTCGGAAAGAACTCATTAATAAAACTACTAACTTCATTTCAGATTGTTATCACCTGTAATTTAATGACCTTTTGAATCTATTATTGTTAATAATAGTATGTCAAAGATTAGTTTATTAATTATTCTTTACTGTTTTTGAAAATGAATCAACCCATCTTTTAATGCTAGGGCTGTCACTGGAGAAACAAGTTAATAGAGCTAATCAATTTGTCCGAAAAGTATGAGAAAAAAAGGTATTAAGTCCGCAGTCACGCGAACGTAGCTGTCAAAAGGTTCTCTTTAGGCAGTGACCGGTAACTGCTTTGGGTAAATAGATTTGTAGCAAGATAGCTATTATTTGCATCGTTTTAATATTGATGTGTGCTTTCTTTGGGTTTTTAGACATGCAACGCGGAAAATTAAAATAATGATCGCAATTAATTTGCGATCATTGTTTTCATTGAAACTTTGTCAGTGTTCAACCGAACTTACTAAAAATTTCAAATTAGGTAAAATTACGAATAGAGTGACAGTTTAGAAACAAAAACAAAAAATTAAAGCGTTTAATTTAAATTACTCCATAATTAAAACATACACGGAAAAAGATTATCTAGGTAATATTTTTGGTTAAAAGTTATGCAAAAGGGATTTTTTTTCTTTCTTTTTACAATCGAGTGTCCATGTCTCTGTTTATGCCTATGCTTAACTTCAAGACACTAGAACTCCTTATGTCTAAAAAATAACTTTTTGGTATATGCACAAGTTTTAGGTTTACGTATGTACCTAAACCATGCTGGACCATTATATTTATGAAAGGTGGTACATCTTCAAGGTTAAACTGCATAACCGGTTATAAGGGGTCAGAAATACAACCTCGATAGGTTACGTCATCATTAACTCCAGGCGAATGAAGATGCTCGTAGGATGCACCAAGATGGACAATAAACGATATTGAGATGCTTTCATTTTTATACTAATTATACTGCTATTTTCTAATGAAAATAGCATTTTTAGGAAACAAAATAGTTCATGAAAATTAGCCTTCTGAAACAAACTCACAATATTGCGTCGTTTATATGCTAGAGATATTTTCTAAAAATTTAGGGAGAAGATTATGCAAACTTTGTATTACTTATTAGTAGACAATCAAGTCTTAATAAAGTCGCTGTGAATTTCTTTCTCTGGTCACTGTCCTTACGTTACGTTGCAGGCTACAAAGTAAACAAATATTGTCATATTAATTTCTTTGCTATGTAGTAACTGATTGAAGTAATGATTCCCAAGAAGGGTTGATATCAAGTAGGCAGCCGGCCGTAAAATCTAACGCCAAAACCGCATAGCAGTATGTTGAAAGCAAGACATATTGCACTAAACCCAATTAAGATGGGAACTGGCTAGGAGGTAAAAGAAGTATCTAATAATAACTGAAAATTGCTATTTCATTTGCGTTATTCTCTTTCGGGCTTAAATTGTATTTCTTAATTAAAAGAAAGGAAAATAAAATGTAAATAAAAATGAAACCGTTGTTCATAAATTTTTTTATTGACAAGTAAGGATCTAAGCTTATGTGTAAATTGTTTCAAAAACTTATTTAGTAAAATAAATAATGAACCACTAAAACATTTTCTTATAAAATGTCAAGGCGAGGACATTGGCTCGCACTGTCAAAAAGTTATCAGATCTTATGTTTATATGTAACTCTACAAGCCCTAACTTCATAAACTCTTCACCTTAGTCAAAATATGTGGTATTTCTTTTCCATTTTTTAAATAATTGGGGTGATAAGCAAGCATATCATGGTAAGTTTTAACATCCTTACTTAGGACAGATAAGTCATTACTGACTCCTTTTTTGTTTGATGGGAAAGATGGTAAATGATAAGGGAACACAGAACTCAACCACTGAAGAATTAATTATAGTGCTCATAATATGCTCACCATAATGCTCTTAATATGCTGCTCGAACTGTGCCGGCTTTTAGCACTAACAGCGCCCTGGACGAGATTTCTAGGACCCCCCAACTAGATTTGAAAAATGTATGCAAAAAATTAAACTTGGCTGAATCCCACAACTTTATTGCTACTCACTAGGTCACTTATGACGTGCTAGTTATCGTTTATTTCCTACCACAGTGAGCCATTATTCGCCTACTGCTGCGGCAACATGCACTATGACGGTAACAAAATAACAGACGATATCAAGCGCGTGCCGCGGTCTGCGGTCGGTTGGCCCGTGTCACACCTCTTAACGTCCGCAGTAGGTTTACACTTACACTGATTTATATGTCTTGTCTTGTGCAATTATTACGACGAAAAGAATGGTGAAATTGTGGGTATGATCTAATGGGACTAAATAACATTTTACGCTAGACAGGTACATTAAATGGTCCGAGATCGAATCCTGGTAGCGATAAATGTTTTAAACATGAACATCTCTTTTCAAATTTAATAAAATATATATTTTGGTTGCACTTTTGTATAGAATAGCTGATTTTGATTGTGTTGTATGGCACAGCTGAGTTTCTTTGTTGGGCCAATAGCAAGATTTGTCTGTACTGACGGACACTTTCATACCTTGAAATATTTAAAATTGTTAAAAAGTCGCGGTGTATAAAGTACTTTAACTATTAACACTTAAAACTTACCATTCCAATATTTGCGGTGAATTTCATATACAATATCATGGTAATTATTTCGATTTGTGAAAAAAGTACAAATTAATTTTGCTTTAATAAAAAGTATCAATATTTTCCAACTGTATTTTTTCGATTCACCGCCGTAAACACGCGTGTTTCAAAGCGAACGTTAAAAACTACTATTTACAATCACATTATGAAATGCCTTTTATATTGCCAACTACAAATCAACACGCACCCCTTTAATTAAACTGGCGGCACTAAGTCAACTTTGACTGCAGCAAACTAGCTGTTAGATAGGAAATAAAGGCACGTATAATTTACTCGTACGATTGCTGAGCGACTCCAGTGGAGTGGATAGAGCGATTGGTGCACGGTTATTTCTTGGAATATTGTAATCAATTTGAACAATTTACAAACACAATTCACATGTTTTAAAATATTGCTTAAAATGTTTTTTCTACAAACAGCTAAATAATCGATAGTGTCAATTTATATTTTAAGGTTTCATTTTAAATAATATTGGTATTGATCCAAAAATGTATAAAATATATAATAATTATGGCAAATTTTGTATAGATAATAATATCTAAGAAATTGAAAAAGAAACTTTGAAGAAATTTACTTCTTCTTAAAAGGATAGTAATCGACTTCTTCAATAGAGTGAGCGGACCTGAGAATACAGAAAATGACTAAATATTTCTTTTTATTCGGCTGTCATATGAAACAATTTCAGTTTCCAGAACTGATATTCTATTCTGTCTTAAAAAATCTACATATCCGTGCGCAGTCTGAGGTGACCAATCATTATTATCAGTGGATTTGCCGATTCCGAATCTATTTTATTTAGTTTGGTCATTACATGAAAAAACATCCTTACTGCGTGTTGTTAGTACGGCAGTATTACGAGTATGGGTATATAACACTGCATTTAATTCAATTAAAAATTCAGTGTCGCAAATATCGCGACTAAAATTCATAATAATAGCTTTACCGAAATTCCGCTCGATGCTACTCCCGTCACAGTACGAGCCACCCGCGGTATCGAATGAAATAATAATCGTAGTGGCGACGTCCATTCAATTATCCCTCGAAATTGAAGCTCATTAAAATAATAAAACAGCCGACGGCGGAATCAAATTGAATGATAACAAAAGCTTGTATTAATTTGCAATGACAGCGAATTTTGCAACGATAAGAGAAATCAAGTGATCGCTTGTAATGGTTACAATCAATCTATGTCTTCTTAGATCTCTGCATGGTGTTATTACTGGCAATCAAACTCTGAGCGAAGATTCGCGACAGTAATTTATAAGCGGTGTAGGGTGTAATGGATGTCACGATATTGAATTAAACCTCTCTCTATGTAAATACTATTTAAGATTGCCAAAAAAAGTGAAAATCATTACTTGTTCCTTAAAAAAAGACACCGGTCGAAATTCAGTCACAGTTTCCGACATTGTTTTATCATATGCAATTAGTCACGAGAAATATATCAATTAAGTTTCTGATGCTACATCCATTAATTGGTGGCTAATTAAGTTTATGATTCCCACAGAACCCTATAATGCCATAGTTTGTACAAACAGATTCGAGATATAGGGTTGTCAACCCAAAATATACAATAAACTATTGATGCGTTTTTGCTCTCTGTAATTCGCACATGAAAATCAACATGGTGTTAACTCAAAAACCAGTGTTTCGAGAAAAAACGTTTTAAAGTTTTATTCATAGTTTCTGATTATTTTCATAGTTTCAGAATTGTTTTGAAAAAAAAAACGCGAACTTTCATTTTTATACAACCTTTCAAGCGATGTTTTAACTGAAACTAAGAGAAAATTATTCAAAAACCAAATGTTATATACTATCAACATCACATCTTACACTAATATATTCTTACACGAATAAGTAAAAATTACGTAGGTATATGAGTATATGAATTTCATAATAAAAGTAGAAAAAAAAACGTAGAAATCATTAACCGAAACGTAGAGGTATCTAAACTGGTATGTATGTTAGGGCACTGGTGACAGCCCTGGCCATTTGTGACGTAATGCGTCGGTGTGGCAACTACTCAGTGCAACCCCAAATGCAATTGTGTACATTCGTGCGCGGATTGAGTTACTGTAAATGCGATGGAAACATTTGCATGTACCGGGACGACGTGGCAACTATCTAAACTATTGGCTCTTCTGCTAATTGGTCTTTGTTATCTAATGAACTGTACCTATTGTGAATGACAGGTTGGGTTTCGTTAGCGACAGGAACGATCGGCACAGGTTATCCTTTTTTTAATTTTTGACTGACTAGTGTGTTCCTTACAGTGTCATTAAAGTTTTTAAGAAAGCGAAGAATTTAAGTGGGTCCTCTAGGGTTGGAGATGAAACAGACCTGAAAGATTACTAATTTAAAAAAAAAACATGTCCCAAATCATCTCTACAGAATGAACTAGAGAGTTCGTCTCTATGGCACTCGATGAAGGTGAATCTTAGGCAGTAACTTGATTATACTATAAAAATCTGAAGACTAAAGTTTTATTAAATTCTATATTGATGAGAGATATCAAAAGTCCACATCAAAAACCATAAAATCTTTAAATAAGTAAGCAATTAGAAATTCAGTAAACAGAACAATCAGACGATTTGAACTAGATAAAAAATTACAGAATACCTACTACGTCTTAGGTGACATGAAATGACTCTTGACTTTGAAATGAAAGATATTTCAATTTAACTGGCTAATAGTCAGAGTAATAATTCATTAGCGACCAATATCACCAATAGTCGAAAATATATAATTGTCAATTCAAGTCCAGCGCCCCCTAAATGAGCTCGAGTATCCCCTATTTGGTGAGCACTTGGCGTCGCTGGGCGGCCATCCCGCAAATTGCTCTTTCCCAACAAAATTGTCAATAAAACTCATCTGATTCGCAGTTAAACAAGCGAGCGACATTATTAATTTATGCGTTGTAATATGGCGCAAACGTTGGCGTTATCCCGTGTAAATTATTAATAGTGCTGGGGTAAAAATTAAGCTTAAATCGAATGGGTAGTTTCGGCCGTAACGTCCGTTTTATGTTTCTATGTGCAGATTAATTCGCCGGCCCGCGCGTTGTGACAATCGCCGAATCTCTTTTATAGGAAATGTAAATATTGCTATGAATTTGTTACAGCTTAATTAAAGTGTTATATTTGTGATGTGATAAATTGACGAGTGCGCGTTTATGGTGTTTGGTGCTCTAGTAAATATAATAAATACTAATTAGTTTCTCTGACCATAGCAACGATGGACTAACAAAAAAGCTATATCTCTTCGGTCCAGTGCACTACTTATTCCTAATGATTAGAAGCAACAGTGAACACAGAGGTATCACGAGCGGATTGCTCCCTTGTGATGTATCTCCAATATTGTCTTAAGAGAAAGCGATTACACAAATCTGAAGAAGCTATTAATCCGGCTCGCTGCCCCCGAATGGCATCACGGTTTGTTTAATAAAATCGCGAATTTACATATCAAAACCTACAAAGGGGCATAATTGGACCCGATGACTTAGAAAACGTAGTGGGTGAGGTGGGAGAGCCACCCCTGAGAACAAACAAAGGAATTATACCCGCCTCAAGAAACTTTTAGCAATGGAAAGCGCCTTAACAAACAAACGCGTGTGTATCTAATGAAATTCCTATGGTTGCATAACATACCCGTGCGAGCGGAGCGTTATTAGCGGAATTATTTCTTGGGGTAAAATCTTTGAAGGCGCTTGCTCTTTTGGAAAAGTTGTTAAGAAAATGGGTTGAGATCTTTTCGGGATTTCATTAGTTTGTAACTATGCGGTATGTTGCGCGAGGCATCTAATTTATTAGGTAGGCGTAGCTGAAGGAACGAATGGGCAGCGAGCATTCGAAAATGGAACGGAACTGCCGAATCACGCCGCTTTGACTAAAAGCCGACGCGATACGATTCGTTAAGAGACAAATGTTTGGATTCAATTCCATCATTTTTTCCGTGGGTAATTAGTTACGGTAGGTTATTCCGCATTCAGATGCGACCTACGGTAGCCAGCTCATTTCTCACTCTAATTTAGTTCTGTTGTTAATTTTATTAACACTTAGGATCAGCGATTAACTTGGGCGCAAATAATCTTTATTTTTAGGGATTTCTCTGTGCCGAGAGTTTGAAAATTATATGGTAGTAAGTCTTAAATGGTAATTAAATAATCACGATAAAGAAAATTTTGCTAATGAGAAAGATAATGAGCGTATGACGATTAAAATGTTAAGTAACAATTCTGGACTCCAATGGTTATGGAAGGAAAGGGATATCGATTAAAATATGTCTCTAGTTTATCTTTTAGTAAAAAAAGGTATTGAATACTTAGATTTAATTGATTAAAAAGTAGATAATAATTTTGAGAAAGATATGCTGTTTATAGAACATATATAGTAATAAAAATGTAAATCTTCACATGATCGTTTCATAGATGTGGCGGTGATGAGAGATGCATCTGTTTGAGAGAGCGAGATGAGCTGTAACACTGACATGTACAGTACTTACAGGAACTAAGAGTGTTAACAGACCTCGGTGACGTTATTGTTGCAATTACCTGCTGTTACTCTCGTAGGCGTTGGATCGCAATCACTATTTACAGAAGATTTTGTTCTCAAAAGTTACAATTACATTATTAGTCCAATAGCAAAGTGCTAATGACTCTGTAGGTGCTGGCGCTCTACGACACCGCCAAAGCGGGTATTGGAATGTGACCACGACGAAACGGGTGTTGGCTACAAAAATTTGTATCTTCAGAATTCGGAGCCGTAACTGATCGCTTAGTGACACAACTCAAATTAGTTACTTTTGGGCGGCTGTGATGGGAAAGCGGCGCAAAAAGCGGTACTACATAATAGATTTTTAAACAGTGTTTAAGTTAATGATAAAAAATAGCACCTTGGAATCGATTCGGTTACAGTTCGATCTCTAATCGAAGCTGGGAGAATTTAACGGAATCGAACTCGGTCACAAACAAATCGTGGTAAACGATGGATACTCAAGAATACAACCATTAAGCGATTATGAACAGAACTAAATTACGACTGCATCGTTGGCTACGTCGTTGGTTTGTATGCGGTTGAGGTAGGCGCTAGTGCAGTGGCGTAGCGTAGGGGGGGCAGGGGGGGCGGCCCGCCCCGGGCGGCACATTTGAGGGGGCGGCAAAATTTCACAATAATTAAAAAAAAATTAAACCATTACATATTTTTATTGCAACTACAAATTCGGACCAATTGAAAATAGTATGGAATTTTTCATTAGTTATTCCGTGACGAATTCCCTTTCTTTGAATGATATTTTGTAGCAACTGCTGGCAAAACCGTCTATTCTGACTTGCGGCGATTCCCCGTAGTTTATTTTGTGTTCACGAGGAATATTTTGTGCTTAGATTTTGTGCTTTTATTGTTTATGACTAATAATCAGCGATAATGACTTTGACTATTCAAAGAAAGTTTTATGCATAGATCACTTAATGATTAGGCAAACCCGTTATTAGAAAGAGATAAATTTATATACCTCATGAGTTACGTATTGATTGTTGCTTAGCGCTCATTGGCGAGAGCGCGCACCGATACCGATAACAAAGGATGTGCATACGCGCACTTTTTGTCAATGACAGTCAAATTGAATTAGAAAATGAAATTTAAATTGTTTTTAAGTCATGAAAAAATACGTTAAAAAATCGACCTGTCCCAGGCGGGAATTGAACCCAGCATCTTCCGCAATCCGGGCGGCTGCGTTAACCGCTAGGTATGCTACCAGGGCACTGCTTTCGCCGTCGAAATTTGTCAGTGCTTGGTGCTTATGTTTTTATGGTAAACATTTTTTCATCACATCATTGAAATTTGCACTTCTAAGATCCGAACGTAATATTTTTGCAAATATTTGACGTCCAGTTAAGATGAAACTACCTTATTGTTACGAACTGGCCATCAGGCCGGTGAGGTTTTATACCTTTTCATAGATTGATGTCTATGACTCCTTGGTTGTCTTTGTCTGGTTTTTATCGCTGTTGGTCGTTCTATATATTTTCTTTATATTTTTATATATTACTGTAAGTAGCCTTAGTTTTATTAAGATATTCTTTTTCTTCGAGCTCCTCTCCCTTATTTCTTACAGTCCACTTTTACACCAGTTCGTTACACTTATAGTGTGAAATAATTTTTTGCGTTTACAAACGCGAAATATTTTTGAGACTGGAAAAATACACTGAAAAAAATCGACCTGCCCTTTTTTCGGACAGGCGGAGGAGTTTCTAGTGTTAAAAATATTTACGCGTTTGTAAACCCAAAAAAAATGTTCCATATGAAATTGTTTTGATAAGAAAAATGTAGTTGTCAAATGAAATGACACCTTTTCATGTCTCTAACAGTGATAATATACCTAATTTATACACTTTTTAACTACACAGGAAAGCATTTTTTCGAGCGATTACCTACTTAAAGCGTTGCAATGAAGTGCAGTCGACCAGCCGAAATGCGAGAGCGTTCCCGATTCTTTCTTCATTAGTTCCAAACTGAATGTAAATCCGGCAATTGCCCTACTTTTTCGTTGCCATTTTCGAGCGAGTGCAACGCATCTATACGTTTTGAACTACTTGGTGTGCAATGCATAGTATAAATTACATTTAAATACCTAAATAAGGGGCGGCAAAATTATGTTCCGCCCCGGGCGGCCGATACCCACGCTACGCCACTGCGCTAGTGGTACTAGCCAGCTAAATCTCTATTTAATTAGATAATAACATATGTTATTAAAAGACCTCAGTTTGCTAAAACTTTCGTAGGTTCTGTACTAGAAATTTGATGAGTTCCAAATATTACTGGACAGACAGAGAAGCCATCCATACTAACATTGTTTGTCTTTCTGAGTAAGTAGTGAGTACTTAAAGACTTTACATTATAAGTCCCAGGTACAAATCCTGGCTCCTATGCAACATGGTGGACACAAACCTCAAACGATCTATGGAATGCTAATTGTTTTCATCTTTTCAACACTACAAAGTACCTTCGGAATCGAAAATAATGAGGAGAGGTAATTTATTACTACCTAAGGGAATAAATCTAAAACTAATATTTCAATTACTCTTGTCGTAACTTTTCGAAAAAGTTTTACTGTAGGTATTTAGTAGTTTTTAATTGAAATTCGTAATTCAGCTTAATGGCGTCGAAGCGAGTGACAACAATAAAATGGAGAATCTGTCCAGCGTCACGAGCCCCATCAATCGTCGCCGTATCGAGTGCGCGGCGTCGCGATGAATTATCGAATCTATTAACTCGCGAGATTACTGGATTCCGTGCTGAAATTACAGAATTACCAGTTTTTAGACAGGCCTTGAAAAAAGAGCTACCAATAATCACTTTAGTTCATTTTTTGAGCAAGTTTCGTGAGTAAACTACAGAACAAAAAAATAAATATTATACCTAGTAGTTCAACTAAAAGTAAAGCTGTTTTCCTAGAGGACCTGATAGACCAATTATTGATAATTGATTTCATTTAATAGCAATAAAACTAAATCTTTTGGTGACGCGTCACTTCACATGGCCGAATTTGTCAAACATTTGTGCTGCATCTCTATCGTAGTATATTAGCCCTCCATCCACTAGCGTGGATGCAGTGGATGGGCAAAGCGCAAAGGAACGACGCTATAAAAACCTTAACAATAAATTTACAAATTATTTAAATTTTTGTCCCTTCCATCGCACCTGCACGACGACGCGACAACCTTGAGTAAGTTACATAGGAAGTCACAAGAAAGCATGTAGAGATGATAAGTTAGTGGCCTCAACGGTTTTATGTATCTCTACAGTTTATCCATGAGGACAAGTCATACGGAATAAACGGTAGTGCATGGGGTTATTATGTCATGAGCCGATCGTACAGTTGGGCAGATCGTGATATGTCGGCATATCGTGAAACGCTACTAGACAATAAAAATCTCGACCACTGGTCGAGTAACCCATTTTCTATAAATGGTAGTGGTCAGAAGTGATCAGTAGGTTCAGGGTTATTTTGTTTAATGACCAAGCGGAGTGGACTGATTCTGGGAGAGTCTATTGTCATAGGACATAATTGCGGCATAATTGCGATTTATCACAATGTACCCATCTATACGATCGGCCGACGACATATACAGAATCAAAGAGATGCAGCGCAAAAAATTGTCAAATAATTAAGGCCATGTGAAGTGCCAGCATAACACGTACCCAGAGTACCACAGATAAAGGATAGAGTCGGTAAGGCAACGTGCGAGTGAAACCACAATATTACATTTGTCACAGACTATGGTGAGTGTTAACGATCAGGTGACCAAGGATACAGTACTATATTCAAGCCAATGAGCAGTGTTATACCCTGTTTTGTCAATAAAATAACTGAAATACAATGGCAAACCAAACGGCAGAGACCGGATGATATCAAAAAATTGATCCCTGATTTACAAGTTTTATCTGGATGAGAGTAACGCGTTAATATTACATGCAAATGGATTTTACGATTACTATTAAGTTATTCTAAAAAAAATACATTTGTTTGTGTAACTTATCAATATATTTTCGTATATAATTACAAAAAAAATCTAATTATCCAATTTTATGCGCAATTTTCTTAATTTTTCTTTTCGTTGGAACCTTCTACAAAGTATTAGAAAACTTAATAAAAAAATATGAATGAAATAGGTAAAGTGTTTCTGAAGTTATGGCGTGACCAAAGGAAACAGGGACTCACTTTTATATAAAGGTAAATATTATTATTACATACATACAGAATTGGGTATATTAAATAGTACGTCATCAGTACTTTCTATTGTTCTGTAGTATTCATACACACGAGGCTCATAATCATTTCACATTCTTAAGAAAATCCGGTGTTAACGAGGAATGGAATAATAAATTGCTATTACATAGGTAGTTGAAATTATCATGCCCGTAAGAGAAAGACTTCTGACGAGTCCCTGTTTTTATTACTCTTTGATTAAGTGTTACATAATCAGGAAATTACTGCTCGAATTAACCGTTACCATATTAAGTAGGACCTGCATTAAGTTGCTCCGTGGTGTTATGAGAGATTACTTAAAATAAATTCTGATGTATCATATTAATATTTTTTGCCGTCCGTCGATCAGTGGTATAACCTAGTACATTTATTAATGTTAGAAAATAACACTTGCTTTGTACAACAAACAAGGATAGTAAGCATGGCTCCTAATGGTAATATAGCGTCTAGCATAGAATCAACGAATTATGGTCCAAATTTCAAAATATGTAAATAAATTTCTAGAATCTTAATTTATATAAATCATGTGTCACGTTGTTTGTCCGCGATGGACTCCTAAATTACTTGACAGCTAGTAGAATATAAATGTCCTATTTTTCCTTAGAGAAAATTAAATTAGTATAAATTCCAAGCGTTTTGTTTATTTTTATAGTAGGTAATTAGAATAAAATAAAAACAGTAAACCCAAATCATTAAGATAATTATTTAATAGTACAGTTACGATTTTCTGCTTCAAATGCGCCTGGATTATCTATGATTAGGTCTCTGTAACATATAACTATTAAGTGGCATGAATGAACTAATTATCGTAACATTTGTTTATCATGAAAGAGCCGTTTATTCGTTTCTCAAGAACGTAGATAAAAAGAAAGTATTCTCACAGGGGAGCGAGTGATTTAGCGCTGTCTACAAGTTGTTCGGTCTACTAAGCGCGGATCAAGCAGACAATTTGTACTAATTATAACGCGCGAATGGCGGCGACGCGATTAGCTTTCCACTCGAATCGAACGGGTTCACGGCCTGCTATTGGAATGTTTGGATTTCCTCAGACGAACACTTTTCTTATTAATTACCTCAGTTATATTAAAATTATCTGCTTCATTTATTGGTTTATTCCTGACAAATTACACTGACAATTCTTCTCTGGAATCTTTCGATCTCGATAAGGAAGATGGCCGTATTTTCAGTAACCTTCTTCGACATCGTTTTTCAAAATGATGAGCGAGATTTTTATGAACGTTTAAGAATTTTTGTAAGTTAAATAATAAAAAAGGGGCACAATTTTCATAAGGTACTCAATTCTAATATTAAGTACTATAACCAAAGTTAAAGAAATAAGTAGAACATAATATGTATTTCCTAAACGTTGGGTAGTATATAAAATATAAGTATCCAAAGTTTAGGAAATTAGTTATTTGCGCGTTATAAATGTAGTTGAGTAAGATTATATATTAAGTTTTTGCCCTCGGCGTTAATTTTGGAAAAAAAACTTTCTTAGCGGATGCCAACGTTATAATAACTAAGTATCTGAGTGCCAAATCGCCGCAATCCGTTCAGTAGTTTGATTTGTGTGTTGATAGATCAGTCAGTAACAGTTGCTTTTTATGCAGAAGAATTATGAGGATAATTCGGCGCGCACGTCTCGCGCGCATTTTTCCATACAAACGGAGACAACGTTTTCTTTCCCATATTTCTTATCCAATCTTTACAATGCATTAGAATATGTTTTTAATAAAAAGAAAAATATATGTTTTACATTTTCCTTTTTTTAAAATTCGACATACATTAAAGTAATTTGGAAAATAAAATTGAATTTTGAAAAAAGGAAAACCTATTTTTTGCGTTAAAAACATTATAAAATCGCATATGAATTAGGGGTAAGAAAAGGTTTTCTCCATTTTCGTTATTTTGTATGAACACGGCGCTCGCCGTACTATCGTCTTATCGCTGATATTTAAAACATGTCTTATACGCAACACCAACGGGTGAATCTTACGTCTTATTAAAATTATAAACGCGAAAGTTTGTATAGATATTTGTTACTCTTAAAAACTACTGAATGTATTTTAATGAAACTTTAAAAGAACATAGCGCATACATCAAAATAACATATAGGCTATACTTAAATTATACTAATCCTGCGCAGACAAAGTCGCGGACAGAAGCTAGTTATAATTATATAGGTATCATAACAGCAATCCCGAATTCAAACCTCCATACAAATTAAAGCCACTTATATATTACAACTTACAAGTCATTGCTTAGTTGTAGGGGATCTATTATGCCTATTTATATTAATACAAAATTGAATATTATCATCAAAACCATTCCAATAACATTCATCTAGCTTACTGCCATCATCTCAAAGCTCTTTAAAAGCTCGGCGAAGAAACTGATAATTATAAAGCGCGAAGAGCGCACACGTGACAGTGCGGGTGTAGGCTTACACGTGGTGGAACAAAGAGTGGTGACAACGGCCAAGTGTCAATATCCTCCGCTGGAGAGCATAAGATGCCCCTATAACGCCTGCACTCCATTCACGCCGCACAATAGCACTCGGTGCTTGTGGGAATATGGAAAACACACACGGTGAACGCGAGATTGGTTAGCTAATGACTTGTGATTTGTCTATAATTAATAACCATACAAGCTTATCTGCTCTTATTGTTGACGACTAGCTGTCAGTCTCTTTAGATCATAGTTTTTTATAAAGAGGTCAAACAAATGACTCCATTCTACCTGATGATAAGAAGAAGTGGAGTCCAAATGCGAAGATAGCTTGTGTGAGAGATAAACCGCCGCGCTAACTACACTCACATTGGTGAACTGCAAGTATTCGTTCACGCCTCTTTTGAATGACCCAGGATTGTAAAGAGGAGTTTCGATATGACCTATTTTTCTACTATAGTTCTAGGCTCTTACTTTATTATTGAATTTTGGTATTTTCTTCATTTCAAATATATCATGTCTATCATAGTATGTATGTGTAATTTTCAACTTGAAGGTGAAACTCCTAACTTTTAGGTAAATGTATAAGCAACGCCTTTTCAAGGCCTACTGTCATAGAATATACACAGGAAACCTGTGGGTCAAACACAGCAAAAGATCGTCGGAGACCTTACGAATACAGTACAACAATGTCTTCAAGATGATGTTGGGTCTACCGCGTTTTTGCAGTAGGTAAGTATACATCGGGGACGGATCGATACAATCGAACAATATTTAATTTAATTTCTCATATTAGTAAGTAACAATAAAAGCGAAAGGTAGAATCTAGAACTTCATTCTTCTTCAAGAAATTTAAAGGATTATCCAAGGACCCTTTCTTAGAAGAAAGATCTTATCACTTACGTTCGATAGACTATAACAAGATGGTGGTAGCAAAAATGTGTACTCTCCTGGGAATAACCTCAGGATCTAAATCCGGTGGGCCAACGATTAGACCACGAAGACGGTAAACTTTTTGAAATTTTGGAAATCTTGCCGAGTGGCTCTTCTTGTTGAGTGGTGGTGGTTAGCTCTTTGTAAGACAGTGGTATAAAGACAGGTTGTTTCAACATATGATTGAAAATCAGTGAATTATCAATACTACTTTTGCCCTATAAAAGCCTGGCTTCAGAGTTTGATAAGTCGCCATGTACTAAATTATTTCGTCGAAATGGTGGTAAGGCTTTTGACGATTTAAGAGTACTTAGCAAAGTCCATTTAATTAATGAGCTTTTTCATTTTCACCATTTTAGGCTTCCATGCTTCAACGTGATGAATATGATCTTACTAAAGCAGCCAAAAATTACTGCACGTCTTGACGCTTAACTTTCGTCATCTCGTGTTACAAATGTAATATAAATATTTTTGTCAATCAACATTCGAACGAAAAAAGTAGTCTATTGCGTACGTAGTTAATATTCCATTATTAAAATCAATAAAACGAGCAAATTACGAACCCCTAAATGCATTATTCTTCGAGTAAAGTCCATTGAAGTCCCAAACAGACAAAGAACTTAAAGCATTTCGAAATAACAGCCCTATAAGAAACCTTTCAAAACTTATTAATGTCGATATCCCGACCCTAAAGAGTTGGCAACACGAAATGGAATTACGCATACCCCTAAAAGTCGCCATTAGAATTAGAGAGACAAATTTATTCTGCACCGGCGAGTAATATTTTCTGTGCTCCCGTTCAACGTCGATATTATTTATTAATAAAGTTTGTTACACAAAGAAAATACAATGAAGACTTAATGCTATTCCGAGTTCTAAGAATTATTATTCAACTTGTATTTAAATTAGCACCATACAAACCTAACCTAGCATACAAAAAAGGATAAATGCTCACCAGAATATATGATTCATATTAGAAAAAACTTTTTTAAAATAACAATTTATATAGAGAGACCTTTAGATAGAGAGATTAGAATGTTAGTAGTACGTATATTTTAGTTTGTTATTAGTTACTCAACGAGAAAAACGTAGGTATCGTTGTGACATATTATGTTAACTCAGAGGGAATATTTTTGTCTTGGTCAGTCACACATTACACATCACTGCTATTTGACCTATTGGGAAAAAATGTGATGTCTCAGTGTTACTGTCAAGGTTTATTTGCACTTCTAGCGTTGAATTGTTCATAATGTGGAGGAAGCACAAAGCAAATGACCTAAGGCGATAGATGGTCGTGCACCTAGGTTGAGACTCTGGGTTACTCTTTACGACATCCTTAATTGTATGGTGTTAGGATGAGTAGGTAATGTTTTAACGTTGTTGAGGACTTATTAGCTATTTATATGTTTAGTTTATTTATAAAAACATACCGTTACTTATGAATATTTATACGTCATCTGGTATCCTTAAAACAAGTTCTAAATGATACTCAATATGCTTCAGATAATGACTATAATAGTGTATAATTTCTATCTTTATTTTGAGTTTATATTTGTTAAATTTCCATATTGTAGAAATTGTAAAGCCAGTTCATTTCAGTCATATTTTTAAGTAACAATTAGTCTGTTGTTATTCAATATTATTTTTAAATTGTTGTTTTCCAGTAAAATAATTATTTTTAATTATTTTCAAGCAATTAAAGAACAAAGTGAAGAAGAATAACAATTACCGAGTTCTTTAAGTTGAAACTTGTAAAACGACCTCAAACGGTTGAGACATACAAACACATTAATTTATAGGCACCAAAACAAACTTCTAAGTCCGCCAGACTTGCCAACTTTTACATTAAGGTCGGGGAAGCAATTACGGTTACATTTATTACAGTGTCGTGCCGTTTGTTTGATTACTTCCCCTTTATTTCCGTTACATTTGCTTTGATTTGAGGAAAAAAGTTTTAGTTGATAGATCACACTATTAACAAAAAGCTATTCGAGGATTAAAAAAAAGACATAAAAATTAGAACATCCATAAAACTTTGGACCGCATGTTGTGAATTTTACGCAATCAACCTCCACATATGATTCAAGGCTTAATTTCAGCAACAATGTAATTATTTTATCCAATAAACATTTCAACAAAACAAGCAGCCTGTCAAATAAATCCAGCAAATATTTTAATGGCCACATGCATCGGCCCTCTTTATTGGCGTTATAAAAGCGTCGGAGTAAAACGTGAACCAACCCTTACGGTCGGGACAAAGTCTCCTGCACTATAAAATAAATCTAGCAAGTTATCGTCCACAATAAACAGTCGCCGCGGAAGGCTATCGCCAATTCCCACGCAAAGTTGCTGTTAATAAAAGCAACAAAATTATATATTCAAGAGTTAGGAGGTGGTGGTATGGCAGTTAGGGCCTCTACGTGGTCCGAGTTACAATGCAAATTGCCGTGGAGGGGTGCGCCGATGCCCTCTAACTGTGCGACTCGCAAAGATGGCCGCCGTAATGGTGAAATGAAATTATTAAGCATTGTCTTGTGGAATCGGCCGCAGTCGACACCTGAGTCTTTATCCCGGCTGCTTAATGTGGATACTCCGTACCGCAAACAAGTTCCAACTTCTACTGCTAGCAAATATGATGTTTTCGTTATTTAAAAATCAAAATAATAAAAATGTACGTTACCTATAAGTATAGGCAGCAATTAAAATTACACAACTCAATTTAATTCCAGGAAATGAATGAGCAGATCCACACTTTTCCAACGGCAAGACATCGCAACCCTCGACTGAAAGCTTTGTATTAAAATTTAAATCTACTTTGCAAAGTGTATTTTATACACGTGCTTGTGCAATTTTGATCGTTCATAAACCTTCAAATAGCTTCTATTATTACTCTGTACCTTTGCGGTATTGGGTGTTACTCTGGGTTCCCGACATTAGGACTAATGCCGTCAAGAATATACTATGCATAACGTTCATATATTATAGATGCCTTAATTACTCGTTTGTGGTACACTTGAGGTTGCCGACTTGATGCGCCTTCTTGTTCGTTTTGATATACATATCTATAAATACATTGTACGACGTTAGCACGTGCCTTAGTCTTGAACGTAAATAATGACAAGTAAGTATGAAATTAGTGTGTATTTATTGCTTTTATTTTTTGATTAATTCAATCTTGATTAATTTTTATTGAAGCTTGATCTTCCGACCGAATGATAAAGTACAAAACTGTACTCACTGAGTAAAAACCAAGTACTTACCAAATTTTTTATCAATTTTATAAAGAAAATCTTTGATTACATAGTTCCACAATTCTTCTATAATAAATTGCAGAAAAATTAAGAAATATCGTATGAAATTGATTTTTGTCGCATGATAAGTGAGGCCACCTAACAGACACACAAGCAGACAAAAGGCCAAATTTTTCTTTAAAATATAACTGTTCAAGTAATTATGTTCGTTCCTTTGACATGTTGCAATTAATATCCGAAGTAAAGAAGACAAAGACAATATAAAAACTTATTCGATGATGAGTTCGAAAATCGATCAATAACGACGTCATTTGTACTAATTACGAGTCTATGTTTCATCGTCTCATGATAAAAATAAATTAATTTTCGCATTCGCATTCACAGAGCAGGGCAGGCTTGGCGCCGAATTCCAGTTTAATCCAACGCATGCCTGCCTTGTTTTTAATTTCACACAAAAACGTCCGAGTCGGTGATCAATCAAAACTCCTGGCATTTCTTTTTTTCTACACTTCATTGCAATACACTTTCGCCTCTCTGTAACCGCTATAAATGTGCCTTTATTATTATTTTGTTTGCAAAAAGGAAATGGATACGTTCTGAATTAAATTACTTTGATGGATTTCGTTCGCGACGTGCCTAATTACGTGTATTAATACCAACTTGAAAGTGATTAATCATAAAGTTTTTTTTGTTTAACAATGTTATTTCGATAGTTGTAATGAATGGGCAAGGTATTGATTTTTTATTTTTTATTGGTTAGTAGTTCACGTTTCAGTAAATCTTTCATTTGAACAAAAACCATTATTACGAGAACGTGTGCATGGTTTGTTTCTCTCAATGTCTGAGTTTTTCTTATATCAAAATTATGTTTCATGTTTTTTGCACATGACTTGTCTGGTTTTTAAGTGAAGTAATTTTGAACCGAAAAAAATACTCAACATCTTTTTATGGTTCAAAATCCTATCAGAGTTCGTGTCACATGGTTTCTCAATAGCATTTGAAAGAAATTCTTGTGCTTTTTTTTGTACTTCAAAGATAAGATTAGCCTTTGCTCAACGCCGGCAATCTGTGCCAAATCCTATTTCGAAAACACGCAACAGTGGTTCTCGAAGAGCACTCCACAGTCACACCCACATACAAAAGGCTTTCGTGACATTTTTTGTGTCATCGCCTACAAAAGCAGACATTGACGTAAAAACGCCTTATCCTCTAATCTAAATGTAATTGAATTTTGTATTTAAAGCCCCATAAACCTGAGTTATAAAAACCTCTTGCTTTCCGAAAAAAACACAATGTATCAATCGATGCACACACCACATACTTTTTCAGGTTTTGGTGATGTGAAATTTATTTAAATAGTATAGAATTGTGTTCGAAAAAAATTCAGTGTTATAAAGTTAAGAAAATATTTACTTCCTTAAATAGTTGTTTTAGATTTTAAAGATAAAGATAAATTACTATAAATATTATTGCTATTTTTTAAAACAATACATCTTAATATTTATAAACAAAAGTCCTGACTCTTTGATCAACGCCCAGTCCATACCATTGGACCTAAATAGCTGAAATTTTGGTTCCGTTTAGGATGTAGACAAGGGACCATAACGCCGGATTTTTCAAAATTCAATCCCTAAGGGGGTAAAATTGGGAATAAAAGTATATATAGAGAATCAAGAATTAATGTTTTATATGTTTACAATACGTATAATGGAAACATGTGTATGATTAGTAAAAAATTAAAATGTTGCCCAAAGGAGTATCTATTCCACCGGACGAAGCCGCTGATAAAAGCTAGTATAAAATAAAGTGCTTACAGAGTCATTTTTCAATACGAGCCATATTTATTAGAAAAAAAGATAAAATCTGCATAAATATCAATATCTGTATAATCTGAATACTACGATCAGATATTGCTATTATAATATCTAATTGGTTGTATCTTGTTAGACGTTGACCGGGTTTTCACAAACCGTAGCAAGCAACTGTAACAGTACTGAACAAACAAAGAAACACATTACAAAGCCATAAAGCAAGCAACAAAGGGACCGACGAATACGTGTTGAAACTGATCCATCATGTCTCCTTTTAAAATAACAAAAAACTCATACGACGCACACAACAGATGTTTTAGTATAAAAAACCCCGACCCCATCAACCCCGACTTGTAAAACGCCAACTATAATTTCTATTAAAATAACTGTAATTTACCAAATTATCTTTCTATCGGAGACGTTTAAATGTAAATTTGGCATTCTGATATATTAATGTGGTCATAGTTTTGACAAATTGGGGCAGTCAGCTATCAGAAAATTAATATTTTAATAAACTTTGCCCGGAACTGACGGCTGTTTACATTAGGATATTACTCATGAAAAGTATCTAACACATTTTTTTGCGGGAGGTGAATTTTATTTCAATGGCAACCATAGTAAGTCGTATCTAAATAAAGTGAACTAATACTTTGTCAACTAGCGTACTCATCTTTATCAGGAATCGATACATATGAAATACAACCATCAATATCAGAAAGTAAACATAATATCGACTAATAAAGAGTTAACATATCAACATGCAAAATTCCAATTAGATTCAGAACATATGAATGTGATAAAACGACCGTTATTGGACTGGCTTATCTGCGTAATTAGAAAGGAACTAAGCTGTAACCATTTGTATTTATAATGGGAAACTACGAGTGCTGTACAATCATATAATAGATAACAGGAAAAAGCTGAAGTATTAGTTAGTAATTTTGATGGGAATCTATGCATCGTATTGTCTTCAGCGTCACGCAGGGGTTGTATTGGATAATAGCACGTATAGTATCTAATTGAGAAAATATTTAACATGGGATAATTACATGTTACAATTTCAGTTGACTTTAATATTCCCAAAAAATCAATAAAGTAATCTGTAAATAAAAACATTACAAATATTGTCGATGCATCGCTAGCAGTAGTAGGCATCCTCCTTGAATCTGTAGTGGAATAAATGAGTAAAGTAAAATTTTCGCCAGCTCTCTTATACCTATCTAATCCATTAGGTATATAAATTGTTGAAAAATAAATGAGCAGTGGTGAGTAGAGCGCGGGGACTGAAGGTAATGGTTGCGGTCGTTAACAGAGACATTCAAAAAATAATCTGCCGCGGAATCGGGTACTTCGCACCCGCCGAGGATTCGTCATAAGGGAATTCGCCATCAAATATTCAATTTTAAAACACCCGCTAAAAGCGAAACGTCATCGTCGACCCAAACGCAGCTGGGTCTTGACTATTTAGAAATTTCCTTACAGATGGGACACGCACTCAACCAGGAAAGATAAGAAATTGCATTAGCAAAAGTGAAAAACATAAATGAGCACGTTGAAACAACGTCTCAGATGTCTCGGATCACTTCAATAAACGACGCTGGGGTGTGTTGGTGACGACAAAAACGATTCATGCTCCTTGGAAATTATACTGTCAAGAACAAGAAAATAGCACACGGGAGTAGGAAAAATTTCATTAGCGCCAATCAAAATGACGAGGTCTAAAATGAAGCTCGCAAAGAGAGTCGTAATCACGGAGTTCAGTAGGCACCCCCTCGACGTGAGGTCTTATTAAAGGAATAATATTTACAAAACGAGACGCCTCAGAAATCCCCAAATTAAGATCTCGCCGAAACCCGCCCAACTTCCACAAAGTGGAATCATTAAATTAAAAATGTAAACTTTGCTCTTAGCAAGGTAATGGGCATCCCGATGTAGATAAATAGATGGAATAGCTGCAAAAAGGAGCATTTTCCTGTTCATTAAATTTTTCCTTCGCTTTTTTATTTCGACCCCTGGTGCTAATTTTGTAGGAATTCACGCCCCTCAGCCCCTCCCGCTGGGACTCAATCACAGAAATTTTATATCCGGAATTAAATAAGTACCCGTCAGTATTACGGACAAAATTTAATATGAGCTTATTTGCAGACGAGTATCTTTGTTAATTAATCGGATACTGTTATTGCATTTTGACAAAGTCCGATGTTTACTTTTGAGGGGCGAGTTTTGATGCCACGGATGCTAGTATTCAAAAGCTTGTTGAAACTAAATTTTCCATCAAGATGCGAAATATTCTCATCAGCGGCAACTTATTTCCGAGGGCGGTTTGTGTTGGTAACTCGATTGTCTATAAGATCGAGCTGCGGATCCGCCGTTGGAAACGTCAGCGAGCTCGGTAGCAAATGCAATTATACCAGCTAATATGCCGTCTGCGACCGCTGCGCCACGCCACCCTTAACTGTTTACAGGGGACCACTTACAACTCGGTTATTTCACTCTTGCACCTGACTGTCATTAACAACTTTCAATCCGATTTAGATCAGAAATTTTATGTCAAGGAGAAATTGTACAAGATATGTCCTCGCAATCGACAAGGCCAATTTAAATATCCCTTTGCAGAAACATATTTTTGCTAATCACGAAATGTTGGTACCAAATGAAACGCTAATATACCATGTCAATAGCCAAATAACTTCCGCCTGAGCATGATATCGAATTCCCTTATACGATATTGATTGGTGCAAATAAGGAAATCGAATAATTCAATGTCCGCCCCTCATTTGTTTCCCGCTCCCCCACAGCAGAGATGAAGAAATTCTTTCTGAGTTTTCGATTACTTGTCCAATTAATTTTATAGATTCATTTGTCTTAGACGCTTTGAAATATTTGCCTTCTGAATATTGAACATTTCGTTCGATATTGTACTTTGCTTGTACAGAAATTCTATTTGATTTTGTCAAGCGTGCTCTGAAGCTAGTGGTCATTTGAATAGAATATTATCTGCTTTGCTAGATGTGCACATTTCATTACGTTATCCTGAATTAACTCTTGGATATGTCTCGCTCTTGCATAAGGCTATGAACTTTAGTGGGAGTGGCGCAAAAGACCGGGGTTGGAAGTTGGGCATCGTCATGAGAGGGAAAGTGCACGTTCCGTTTGTCATCACGCCTGCTTGCGCAAGTGGGTGAGTGCGGTGAGTGACTGGCCAACGCACCGGCCAGTCATGACATAATTGGCAGGGGGGCTCATTAAACACAAGAAGTTTCACACATCGCATACTTTAAACGCATCATAAGAAGCGAAGTTAGCACATATGCATAGTATTTACCTTAAGTTTGGGATAAATACTTTTGCCTAACGTGATGAAATTTTGCAGAACCAAACAAATCAATCTTTTAATTATAACTCACATTTAAGCATCAATCACGCTTCATTGCACTGGAAGTTTAACTATATTGTAATGGGAAACAAAATGATACTAATATATAATGCAACCTTCAATTATTTTCAATGTAAACCGTAATGAATCAATTTAATTGTCATAGCCGTTTCAACCAATCACATTTGAATACTACAATAGTGTGTCCGATTATTTTATTACCGACCAAACAAGGACTTTTCGAGCCATTCAAATTGAAGCCTTATTCTTTGAGGCATAGACAAAAATATATTCCACAGGTAATAAATTATCTAGCTATAGAGATGACGATGTTATTGAACATTCTACTTTATTACCATGTATGAAGAAGTAAAGTAGACAATACGTGAATGTCGAAATGATAAGTGGATAGACGAAGTGTTAAGAGAATACCTATTGTTCAAAACGGCGTGAGCGCAATGGCAGGGGCGAAGGCGGGCGGTGAGATCAAAGTCCAAATCCGATTGACATTGAGATGTGACCACACCTTCAACGGAAGAGTTTTATGGATATACGCTTTTTGTTCTTTTCTTAAAATATTTAATTGATTTGAGCAATAGAAAAGATTACAATTTGAAATAACAACGTAGGTACTCTTGGGCTAAGGTAACTTACGCACTTTGAATTTGTATCTCTGAGAAACTACTTTGTTTTGAAAATACTTTAATAATAAAAATAATAAGCCCGATATTGTATTGATAGATCGACAAGAACGTCGCGCAGTAATTGTTGATGTCGCTGTTCCCCATGACGACAACCTTGTGAAAGCTGAAAAAGATAAAGAAAACAAATATCTTGATTTAGCTCACGAGATTGTTGACATGTGGGACATCGATTCAGCAATTATTGTTCCGATAGTCATATCTGCACATGGACTGATAGCCAAGAGCCTCGATAAACACCTTAAGAGGCTTGCGTTAGGTGGTTGGATCAAGAGTCAGATGCAGAAGGCAGTACTTCTGGACACAGCCCGTATAGTGAGGAGGTTCCTGTCTCTGGATCCTTAACCACCGGTAGCCAGGACCCTGATCTTGCTACCGATGGGGAACTGCATTTTTGTATTTTTGAATGTTATATTATTTAGTGTTTATACATTGTAAAAAATTAATATTTAGAAATATAATTTTGTATGTATTTTAAATGAAATAAAGGAAATAATAATAATAAAAATTGTTTATTGCTCTCATAGTTATTACAGTAATGTTCATAGAATGATTATATAAGTAGTTAAAAGATACATAGTATAGTAATAACAGCAATCGTCAGTAACTCAGCATATGCTGACGTAGGTAACAAGACCTGGTCAGCGCTGTTTTTCAGCCACTCCCGCTTCTCTTAGTTGTTCAGAGACAAAGTCACGAGGGCTGTGGGTCTAATACCTTTGTTAGCAATTTAAAAAAAACGAGAACTTTAACAGCTTTTGCTGTTGAGTGTTCAGCACATACAAAGTTGTAAAATCCAAATTTTCTCCCTGATACAAAATTGAGTGTAACCAATACTAATATTGTCCTTGTCTTTTTATAATTCTTACTAAATGACAGTTTAACGTATTACTCTTCACTGGCTAGATTCCAGAAGATCAGACTACAAGCTGTAATTTATTTATTTATTTTTTTTATTTTTGGTTTATTCCACGATCATATAATTTAAAGTCAAAGTTTGTTTATCGTTTTAGACTAAAAGTATTTTATATTTGATCTGAAAAAAAATCCAATAATGTACTGGACTGTTTGTCCACTGAACGATTTTGATGAAATTTGGTAAACATATTGACAAAAGCTTGGAAAAGGATATAGACTACCTTTTATCTCGAAAAAAAGGCCTCAAGGGGTTGAAATAAGGGATGAAAGTTTGTATGGAAGTTCGTCATAATTTAAGATAAAACCTTGAAACTTTGAATTTAGCCATTTCATAATCAATAAACCTATATATTTGCTCTAGCGTTTTTTAAATTTTGACCCGTGTGGGGATGAAAAGGTCCTATGAAAGTACAAACAAAGCTAAATTTGGTACAAAAATAAATGAAAGTTTGTTTGTGTGGGAGTTCGTCACTATCAACGATATAACCATGAAACTTTGAATTTCGGCACTCGATAAGAAATAAATATTTGATGTAGCGTTTTTGAAATTTCGACCCTACACAAAGATGCAATAAGGGATGAAAGGATCAAAGTAACTTTCTCACTCGAACGAAGTCGTGGGCAAAGCTCGTGTTGTATAATTTAGTATGTAAATCACAGTATGGTTTTTAATGAGATCTAAATATTCTTTAAATATTTTTTTATCGGTAGCGGGACCTTAGCCAGATAGTGGTTTTTTCATTCGAAAGTCGGCTAGCAGTCATTAAATTAAAATAAGAAAATTTAATGAGGATTTATACAAATACTCAGAGCAATGTTAAATGAGACACATAGACTGAACACCTCCGATGTCTACACGCTAGCACGCCCTAACTGGGACTTATCAACAAATCACTCGGTTTTGAAAATAGAGGCTTCAATCAAGTTATATCATTAATCAGTTTTATGGGAAATTTTGTGGAAATTAATACATTTTTATAAATCATTACATCCTTCGTGGCTTTAAAGTTTTGGAATGGCTAATAAAATTTGATCATTGGTCGAAAACTACTCGGCTTAGTTAAAATACCCACATAAACACTTAAAATTTAAGTTCCTATTTGTAAATACATAAATAGGCCGAAAACTAGTACTTATTTGTGATCCATTACCATTCCAATTTGAATTGGTATTTATGTTTAAATAATATTTATTTTGTATTCCAAAAGGATACCATTTTATGGAACGGATTTGGATCTATTCCAAATCAATCAACGGCTTTATTACAAAATATATCAAAATGAAAATCTATTAAGGGTTCCTTTTCTTTGTGCAAGAAATACCGAACGCAGGTACAAAATTATTTCTTTTATATTCATTTATGTCTATTTGTTATAATGATTTGTTTGAACAGTTATAGAAGTTTATTTATTTTCACGATTTAATATTTGTCATACGAAACCAATAAATTCGGCGACGGCGAGTGATTCCTTAATAATCCCACAAACACGGTTGTGACAGAACGTCGCGCCGGTCTACAGGACCCTTTACAAAATCATTTCTATTCCATTTTCCAAAGCGAAAATTGCCCACCGACGGTCAAAGGGTTAACGATTTAGTGTTTATTTGAATTCCGCCTTTGTTAGTTTAAAAGGCGTTAGAATGTAAACTGATCCTTTGTTGTGATTGCACTGGGCCCGGTGAAAACATTCACTTTGCGAAACAATCCTTTTGTTTACAGTCACAGGTAGCGAGCATTATTGCGAAATTGGGGACTGGGTTTTGAGGAAATGAAAATATGTAATACAAGCCACTTTGTTCAATTGAATATTTTAGGATTAATTTCACACTACATACCTATTTGGATTTCTGTAAATTAATTTGGAGTAACAATTGCGCAAGTATACCGGAGCTTTGATAGAAACTGTCTCAGCTAAAATGTGTATTTTTTATTGTCAATGTAACCATTTCTAACTGAGCCAACAATATTTAAGTCTACTTTGATAAGCTTAGCAAAGAATTGAAAAAATACTTCGATAGTTAGCCGGGACGTTTGCGTGAACTTATAAATTAGATGCTGAGTTGTACAGCAATAAATAAATAAACTTATTACCGAATGGGATAAGTCACGTTACTTTGTTATAATATTATTTAAAATAAGAAAATCTGGTTTTCACTCCATGGCAAAATTAAGCATTAGAAGATTCTCTGGTAAAATAATTTAAAATTGTATAGATGCATGCTACGAATAAATCTATTAAAATTTAATAAAGCATTTAATAATATTTTTCTTTCTGCTAGTGCTTAATGCCAATCACCGAAGATGACTTTACAAAGTCATACAATAACAATAAAATATTTTAATCGTACATCTACATATTTTAAACTTTACTACAACGACCATATAAAACCATACTCCATATTCTATACTCACAGTACAACGTAAAAAGATGAATTGATTTATATTAGGACTTATCAAAAGGATTATTTCGAAACACACATTTATATTTTATCTTAATGCTCTTAAAAGTTCTACTGTACAGGATTAAAAAAGTTAAAGGTATGTTACTAAGAACGTTCCGTAGAAATGCTTTCCTGTATTATTGAGAACAAAAAGATAAGATACCTTTATTTTAAGTTACAAAAATAGTTTTAAGGTCCCATCGTAAACATATAATTTCGGTATGAAATAACTAATCATATAGGTTGCAAAGATCACGGTATCGCTCATGAGCAGAGACCACTTAAGATTGGCAATATCATCGGGAACAGACGAGCGGCACATTTGGCTTTGTATTGCATTGTGAGTACCACAGCGTGGCACCATTCTTCAATGAGGCCGCGCGGTGGGGAGCCCACGGTAGCTCCGTAGTCTCTTTTTGTTGGGCCAACGTTTTATCAAACATTTTAATGGCCGGCTTTATGACGCCAACAAAAGAAGCGTGCCAACGGAGGCGTTAAATCCTTTACGATTTGATGATGATGATCACGCGTTTGTCATTCGAGAGATTTTGGGTCTCGTTATTGCTCATGCGTAGTGGCACTGAGACAGATGCAGAAATTAGTGACCATGAGAATGGAATTATTACCAAGGGATTACGGTTCTTTCATAACGTTGTATATCAAAGTTACTGACATAACCGCTGTCAATCATAGTCTAAAACTTACCCAATTTTGTTCGAAGAGTAGTTCACGGTAGACAAATAAATAAACCACACAATCATGCTTATAAAATTAAACATAAACAACTAATACATTCAACTCATCTACTAGGTATTTATTACTTTGTAAATTTATCTGTGATTTGGGTTTTTTTTTTAATAGCTAGGGTGTAACCTGGAACCAAAACAACGACAACTAACATTTCACCCACAATAATACAGAAAATAATCACACCACTTAACATAGGCAATCGAAACTTCAGAGTGATTAACGGACCAATCAAGCAAAACAAAATGAACGTGATACCTCAGGTCGAAATTTCAATGGCAAATGAAATGGGACCTACCTGATAAGGATCACATGGAATTTTTGGCGGAGTGGAAATAAAAAAATTAAAACACACCAATAAGCAAATTTTGTTGGAAAAAAATACTGTTCGTAATAATCCTGCGTTGCGGGTGTGTCGTGTGGTCTTCCAGGCTACCCCCTTAGCCTGCGGGTGACCGGTTGTGCGGCCGAGCCCGCCCGAACGTTTCCGAACGTAACCGAACCCGGCCGAACGAAACCGAACGCGCGGCGCGAGCGACTTAGCGACATACCTGTCTGGCGCTTTCATTGACAGGCACCTGAAATGAAGAAAAAAATCGATCCAATTCGTTGAATATTTAAAATTTTGATTCGTTTCATAGTTATTACACAGATAAATTTACATGCAATGACGAGACTTGAACGTTTAATACCATAATAAACCGTTTACTAAACCTACAAAGGGTAGTATTGTAAAATGCGTGTAACATAATAACAAATCGAAATCAATCTATTGAAAGGAAAGATAAAGTCAACAAAACGTAATATAAAAATGAAAAGTAAACACTTTGAAAAAAGAACACGAATAAACATTGATGTGGCAAAAACAGTTAAAAACAACATTGCAAGATGTATTAGGACAGTTGTTAAAATACAGGGTAGCGCGGGACTTTGAACGACGCTGCGCGGGCGCACCGTAGCCGATATGGAGCGCGGGCACGCGATTCTCTCGTGTTTGCGTTCACACACTGATGCGTTACAACGGTTCATTATTTCATATATCAAATTAAAACCAATAACACAACATTGAATCAAATTAAAATAAGTAAGTAGGAACATAAAGAAACTTTCTGGGCTGAAATTAATAGTTAAGTACAGGGGGTTTGGACATAAGAACTAATAATAATTAATTATTATTCATACTGAATGAATTGACCAAATGCCCAATAAAATGCGATTAGTATTTAGTAAGCCCTCTTCCCAACGGATGAATTTATTAGGTTATTACCGGACGAGGTCACGCAAACGAAATCGTAAAATTGACGAAAATCAATTCCGTTAAATTGAATTCAATCCCCTTAATATGTTCCCTTAATAACGAGACATACGGATATTAGAAGCTTTAGACACGAATGCATAATTTTATGAAAATATAATAGAGTCTCACAAATATAGCTAATTATTTACTAATATTGATTTGTTCAATTGTAAACGAAGTCGTGGAAAAAGGAACGTCAATGCATAAACTGGTCTAGTGTAACGGTTCAGATAATACATTTCACTTCGCGTGTGAACAAACATCGATGACTATCGTTTTGTGCTATTTTGACACAAATACAATTCTTGCAGATATTATAATCCACAGCACTTAACGCTCCGAGCACACACGCAACAATATCGCCTACTCGAAAAAACCAATCTATCAATATTAGAATACAAAAAAATATGCAAGTCAGTTAATAATCCCGAATCGGCAATCGACAATGGAAATAAAGTCACAGTCACTTTTTTAATAATGGCAACTCGGTTTTTCTTTTTATTGCCACCCTAGGTACGTTTGACATTTGAACCGGCTGATGACTTGGCCGCCATGATTGATCGTCGCGACCCACTAAATGAGTGCAATTTAACGTTTATTTTCCCTTATATTCATTTGTTATTATTAGCTGCATGCAATTACATTTCCTACGTTTTAAAAAATCAAATAACAATCGTCTATTTATATGAACTCTAAAATCACAATTGAATTAAGTTACGTTAAAAATCGTTCATTAGACACTTCATATTTCTCTTAAAACGAATATGAACATAAAATAACAAATATCATATTTACATACAAATTAACTGTTGAACTGTGACTGGTAATCATTTGTCAATCTGTTGTGTCATTCGAAATCCCACAGAAATGTTATGAATAACGATTACTGAAAACTGATTTCACGCTGGATTGTCATAAGGTTGAAATTAAAAATGTGGTGGCTTCTTCATTTAAAATTTTTCTTAAAACGTGGCCTTTAAATAACATCTCTATCCCTTGGTGTTACGTCTCAGAGTCGTTCCTTTTCGTTTTCTAAGGATGGAGCAAATGAGTGACTGCATACAATTTATCATCGAACCAAGTATCCGCCCAAACCGTAACGAATCACTAGTAAATAAATTGACCACAAACATTCCGGTCCATTACTTTTGATTTGAAGCCTAAAAAAGTTTGATATTAATTTATTTATAGCCACATCAAGCCAAATGTGAAGTATCGCGAATTCTGGGAACCCTCTTAGCAGTGTTTTAATATAAGCCAAATAGCTGTTACGGGTGTATAAATTACATTTGACAGCTCTCATTGGATTGATACGGCCTAGGCTAAACAATCAATTGATCACAACCCGCCAGGAAGTGGGGGTCTACCAACCTATTTGAGCTAAAACTGCACTAATTTATTTCATGCGCATACATAATAAAACTGGTTAAATATTTCCTATATCTAACCGGTGGAGCATTAAAACTTAAAATAGACAAGGTGCCAATTTAGTCTAGAACATTTAAATCTTTTCCTTGCAAAAAAAAGCAAAGATACTACAGACACAGATATTGCTGTTTTAAATGTAAGATTTTAACAAAATAACGTAATTTTTATAAAAATACATATTTTTAATTTCTTATTCATATCAAGCTATATATCTTGTGTGTAAATCTGTAATATATCATTGATTAGGTAAAACAAGTCACTAAAAAATATCGACTTCCAACTGTCAATTCCGCTAACAACAAAGGACACATTGGACTTTCTCCCGAGTTCTTGTTGTAAAAACACGTGTTGAGAGATTCCATTGTTAATTCAATCTAGAGTACAATTTTAGAGTAAAATATATCCACTCGACATTGCTAAATGCTTAATGCGAAGCCTAATCAAAATTAGGATTAAGAGAAGGACACATTATTATCATGGTTTTTCAATGGTAGAATTTGTTTATTAATGAAGATAAAGGAATATAGTCTTCATTAAATTTAAAATACAATTAGATATAATATTTATAGAATCATAGAAGTTATTGCCTTAATATTTTTTATTATGGTATGTAATTGGCAAACACGAAAGATGCCTGATGCTAAGCAGTCACATTAGCCTATAGACTCCGGCAACCTTAGTCGCCGATAGACACAACACTACGAAAATGGAGAGTTATTTATTGGACTGCGGTCTTCTGTAAGGCGAAGGTACTGCCAGCTCGGGACGTTCGAAATTCGATCTACTAATCCGCTGTATCCTATCTCTCTTGACTTTCATCCAGTACATTTTCGTTCAGTTCGTAAGTACCTACATAAAATCGCCATCAAGGAATTATCATTAATCTATCCATTCGTCTCTCGCTTTCCACTTCAGCAGTGATTTGCTCAAGTGTCTATAAATTTCAAAACATTCAATTAAAGCGTCGAGATAATTTCATTTCCAAGTACCCACCCCACTTAAAATTATTTTCATAAATTATTGGTATTAATCTCCATAGCGACATGAAAATATAATGTTTATTTTAATTTCGTTCTGGTGATCTTGAACTAATTATTTATTTGCGGATTATTAACTGCTAAATCACTTAATGCATTTAATCTCTCTTATATATTTGAGGAATTTTTTTTTATAAAATGTCGTAATATCTTTGACAGACGATTACCTGACAAAAATAATTAAAACGCCAAAATACATTAACCTAAGCAGAATAGCGGTAGCCCTTCTAAAACACCTGCCCCTTAAACAAACTTTTGACACCACCTTAGCTATATTTTTCGGGAAAATAATTGCAAATTTATCCTCTGGAGGGCACTTATTTCCCTTCACCTGTGATTCGGCCAAGGAAACGGCACAATTAGTGCATTCCCTCTCACTTAAAAAAGGATTTTGATAAGGGTGAGTCTACACAAAAAATAGTAGCGATAAAATTTGCTTGACTATTTTTATTAGAATAAAAGTATTCTATAAACTAGATACACTATAAGATAAGATAATGTTCAAACCAGTAGATGTACCTTTTATTGCGCTGCTTTACCATTGAAGTAAATTATGCTAATGAATTTTAGAGCTCAAAAGCTTCTATAAACTAATAACACAAGAGCTAAGTGCCGGTAAATTAAGATAACAATAAAAGAAGTGATTAGCAGCCATGCGCATTACGTAGTAATTATGATATTTACTATGGTAATATAGAGTCGGATCTTTCAGAGGTGCGTGTAGCAGTGTAGCTAGCCGGCGCGAAATTGCTGTGTAATTTAATAATGTCAGTGCGCGTGGAAATTCTGCGACCAATTTAACAAAAAAATATATTTTACATTTGCAACAAATTTGCCGACGTTAAGTTAATTACTGTGCTCATAGATACAAAACGCCGATGACATTTTTAAGTCGCCTGTAATTAATCACTCGTATCGGCGTGCAAACTCATAGCACGCACCGGTCTTCTATCGCGCAATGCCTAAACAACTCTTTTCTTACGTGCGGTGTGGCGCGTCCTTAATTTTTCTTATTTATAATACTTAAAGAATTATTACTTCTGAATCGTTTAAGTCCTTGCGCAGTACTTGTAATCCCGAGAGCTGAGATTAAAATGTTCTCCCGCCGCTAATTAAAAGGGTAACTTTTTGTTCTAATGATTAATCGAAACAGTTCCGTTCTTACTTATTTGAGGCGCTTAAAAATGTTTTCCTACTTAACCTTTATAATGAGGTAAGGATCGTTCATACTGAAGTGTATTCAATAACTTTATGGAAACCAGTTTGAAAAGTGTTGACTTACCCGATACTAATACACCTGCTAGGCAAAATGTTTTCTGACACTGACCTTTTTCTTTGATACGAGACAGCAAGTAATTAAGGCTATTTTAGTACTCTTGTGATACTTATTGTTACATGGAGCTGTGCTCCGCAGTATGAAATAGTGGCATAATCAAAAATATGATCAGACTTTAAATAAGGACAAAATAATGCACAATAATTGCTGTCGTTAAAAGTGAGTACATTCATTTATGATATTATAAATGTCTAACACACCCTCTCAGTATTAACCGTATGAGCTCATAATAACCGTATGCGTTATTATCCGAGCCAATTACAATTAATATCTGTGTCAATTAAAATAAACAAATATTAATTTGCAAAATAAACATTGATCTAGATATTAGCTTAGCAATGTACACGAATATTCAAGTACGTGAAGCCTTAGACAGTAAAGGCAGAATAAAAGGCAACAGAAGCGATTAGCCTAAGGCGCCTAGTGCGTGGTCACGATTTATTATGCCTGAACCTAATTAAATTTGCAGCCACTAAGCTGTTTAACGAAATAAATAAACACTAAAGTCTACGGGAAAAGGTTCTGATTCCTCTAGCAGACATTTCTATCGGTTCGAGAGTAAGTTGGCTGTTGCAGCCTCAACGCAGTACAGTCCGTACTGTTTAAGGAAGATGCTTGTCTGGAACACAGGGCCAGTTACATCAAAAATGATTGGACAGCGACCAGTTAGATCGTTTACACCATAATATTTGTGTATGTAGCTTTGTAAAGTAATTATAGCTGTAGGAAACATATAGAATGCTAAAAACAGTGATAATAACAACAAAGAATTATACTCGTATAATCTGGTTATCAAAATAAAGTTATTGTTTTTTGAAATAAAACTTCTTTGACGCCGTCGTGGTGGAGTGGTCAGTAACGCTGCCTCAAGCGGTCTGAGTTCGAGTCCTGGTAGGAGCAACTGTTTGTGTGAAGAACCGTCATTTGTCAACGACTCATGGTTGTTTATATATTTATTTAAGTTTATTTGCAAAGATATATAAAGTATCATGTACAGTATTTCTCCGTAATCTAGTATCCATTACACAAGATAATTTGAGCTAGACAATGTGTGTAAGCGTGGATTTTTTTATAATTATTCTAAAAACTTCAAGCTCTAACTACGAACTCAGTCGCTTTGAAATTTTGAGTGAATATGGAATTTTCTACATCATAATAGTCTTAAGAATGTTCTTATTATTGTAAGTAAGGGTTGCTACACACATAAGCGGGCCGGCATTAATCGGCACAATCGGTCCGGCAAAATTCATTACAATTTTGCCGGGCCGACTGTGCCGAATAACGGTGGTAGCACACTTATCAACTCGGAAAGGGTACGTCGTACTACGTGTGCTTCGACCTTAATGCCGGCTTGATTATGTGTGTAACAACAACCCTAATAGACCTTGTCAAACTAAATTCAATATACAGAGCAATTATTTTAGTAATTCGCCTTTCATTCGTCGCCTTTCCTTCTATTTCAGTTGTTGTCGAGTTATATCAGTGAAGAATATTTTGAATTGAAAAGAAACATTTACTCGAAGAAAGTAACTTAAGTGTACAAACGGACACACTTCTCAAACTTTAAAATATTGCGTGAATTTACCAAGAAATAAAGATGAATGAATTATATTTTATGCCACACCTCACCAAAAGTTGCATTTTCCGTCCGCAGGGGTGACATAAAATTTTGTACTCACCACGGGCGGTAAAACATAAAGCCTCTGATCTCATATTAATAGTCAAATACTTGCGATCCGACACATTCTTTGTTTTACTGCGCTAGTTAATAAATGTACTACTGAGCTTGAAACTAAGACATTAGCAGTAATAACAAAAGAAGTCAATTAAATTGTTAGAATAAAGCCAATGCACGTAAAGTGATGCATCGTTCCGCTCGTTCACGGCATTAAAATTATACATGCTGTTCTGGAACGAGGCATGGCGAAATTTCGACCGTCATACATGCTGATAGTGCCTAAGCGGGCAGCAAAGAATTACGCTGATATAACAACTGGCAACAATTTCACGCGAACACGGGATTCGTAATGTTGAAAAAAATATATAGTATTCGTTATGTGCTTTTTCTTAATTCAAATGAGTTAAGCTGACAAACAAAACAGTTGCACATTCGGAAATTTGATACATTAAAGACAATTTTAAAAAGTTTGACTTCTTCATGCGTAATGAAATATTTAATTTAATAAAAGTTTTTATTTTTATAAGTTTGCTCAAATATTTTAAAAGTTTTGTTTTATAACTGATCGGCTTTTTTTGATAGCCAGTGTTTAGAAAGAGATTTTCTCCATTTCAACAAACATTTTGGCTATTACTATAACCTATCGCTAGTATTTTGTAACAACATATATCATAACGAACGGATATGCGATTAAGACATCAGAACACGCCGAGGGGAGAACACACCTCAATTCGTTTGATTCAGGGTACCATGATTGTAGTGAAACATTAGCACACCCCAAAAATCATTCGAACTTCGAAACTGTTACTCATTACGATTTCCAAATTTTATTAATTATATGTAAATGTCTAGATAAAAAATATTTAAAAAAAATAAGATCATTGAATTACTACGTCACAAGTGTATAAGCATTCATTTATTCATTGCAAGTCACAGGTATAAAAAGGTGTTACATAATAAGTATAAATATTATTATTATATATTACTTACGTATCTAAGATTGTTACTAAAGGTGAACTATTTTATCAAAAATCAAGCTTGATGATCTGTAATACATAGTTTTATTCTGCTTTGGGCATTACTCGTATTCTCCATAATTAATCGACCACCTACATACATCAACGAAAGTTTACATTCACTCGAAAACAAAACAAGTTTTATAATTTTAATTACGTAGTTATTAACAAAAGACAAATTCTTAAAAAACAAGTTTAAATTTTTTGAGCAAAAGGAGCCTAGTGAACTCATTTTTTATGTGTATATATGTATGTATGATGACTTTGACGGTATATGTGAACTGTTATTTATACTATACTGTATAATAGGTTGGGGAAAAAGTTTCTTCGCATTTTTTAAGAAAATTCAAAACATTTTTTAATATAGTTTATTTACATTTAACTAAAGTATGGAGGTACCATTTTGTTCGATAACTTTTTGCCATCTTGTAGGTAGGGACATGATCCCATTGCTATAGAAATTTTGGGACTTCTGGTCAAAATACCGCGACAAGTGGTTTTGGCAGTCCTCTCGTGATGTTAACCTGACACTGCCTAAAGAATTCTGAAGAGACCGAAACAGGTGGAAATCTGAAGGTGCAAGGTCAGGACTATACGGCGGATGCATTAACACCTCCCAGCCAAACTCTCTTAATTTTTGCTGAGTGGCTAAAGATGTGTGAGGTCTAGCGTTATCATGATGAAAAACCACACCCCTTCTGTTGATTAATTCCGGCCGCTTTCTCTCAACTTCTTGCTTTAATCTCATCAGTTGTTCGCAGTAGAGTTCAGAATCGATGGTCCTGCCTGGTGGTAACAGCTCATAATGAATAATGCCCTTCCAATCCCACCACAAACACAGCATCACCTTGTTGCGAGTTAACCCGGGTTTCGCCACAGTCTGTGAAGCCTGACCGGCCTTTGACCACGACCTTTTTCGCACGTTCTTGTCGTACGTGATCCACTTTTCATCACCAGTTATCAGCTTCTTCAAAAATGGTTTGGTTTCATTACGTTGTAATAAAGAATCACAAATGAGTACACGGTTCATTAGGTTTCTTTCAGTGAGCTCGTGAGGTACCCAAATGTCGAGTTTTTTTGTGTACCCAGTTTTTTTCAAATGCGCCAAAACTGTTTTGTGGTCAATTCCCAGTTCTTCAGCTACGTCGTAACTACTGACATGCCGATCTTGCTCCACTTTTTCAAAAATGGCATCCATTTTATCTGTAATAGGGCGACCAGAGCGACGTTCATCTTTGACATCAAAATTTCCGGATTGAAAACGCTTAAACCAAATTTGTGCTACTCTCACAGACACTGCACTAGGTCCATAAACATCGCAAATTTTTTTCGCGGCTTGCGTTGCATTTTTCCTTTTTTGTAGTAAAATTTTAAAATGTATCGAATTTCTTCATTAGATTCACTCATCTTGGCGGTACGAAAAACAAATGAAAATCACACATTTTCCTAATTTGAATTTGGAATTATGTTCTTTAAAATTTAAACTTTCAATGATACCATAACCAGCCAGATACAAATAGTATAGCCAAAGAGATTTGATTACAAGTTTATACATACTATAATGCGAAAAGACTTTTTCCCCAACCATATGTGAACTGTTAGTTAGAGATCTGCCTGTTAACAAATAAAAAAGGCTGTAAAAATTAAATTATATAAAAAGCTTATTACAAGATAAATGATTATTTCAATGAGCCAAATTCGTGGGAAATAAAATCTGCCCAAAATTTACGCATTAAAAAATGTAATTTATTCATATTGATATATTAATTGACGTGTAATGATGTTTTGATATCATTACTAATTTGTAAGCTGTGGAGTTTCTTTCGCCATTTATTCTCCATCTCAGCATATTAACAATTATTTATGTAAAATAATTATTTCGTCCCAAAATGGTGGTAGGGCTTTTCACGATTTAAAAGTACTTAACAAAGTCCATTTAAATAAAGAGCTTTTTCATTTCATTTCAGTAATGACATGCTTTTGTGATGAGATTAATTTTTGTTTTTTTTTTTGGTACCTACTAAGATTCAGTATTTTACTGAGTTACGGTCAGTTTTACAAATAGTTACCTGTTATACAGACACTGACTGAGTTCCCCGATGAATAGTTAACTGAAAAAACCACAGTCTATCAATAATTATGTGTATCCATAATTTAACGGAACTATTATTTGCTGAAAGAAGATGCACCAATTACCAAAGTAGCGAAAGGTAATAAAAATATATAAACAATAAGTATCCATAAAATCTGTCAATAAAAATCAGCATCAAGTGTAAACTACTTAGAGGAAGTGTAGGACAATAAAAGGCAATTACTAGCTAATATAGACGAAATTAGCAAAGTAAAAGCGAAATTACTATTATTACGCTATGTTGTCGGATGCCCGCCTGCAAGATGGAATGATGAAAATACCAAGACGGTGGATTGGCATTCGATAAGTGTGGCATAAGATCGGGCACCCTTAAGAAGTCATGAGGAGACCCATCAATTGATTGAAATAGTTTTGACGAATAAAAAGTTGGCAAGCAAGCATACGGTCTTCTTAGTGGCAAGCAGTCAGCGCAGTCTGTACGCCTTAAACACCTAGTTGTCACTCGCGCGCTGGCCACCCTGAACCGTGAAAGCTACTTGAGTTCCCCAAAGCGAGGACTTCAATTGCATGAGATTGCAGGTGTCTACGCTGCGCCCTATTTCTCTTGGATAATATTTTTATAATTATATTTTTTATTGTCTAAACAAAAGAGAAACGGAATATTTATTAATAGGTTCGTTGGGCACCAATGCAGTGTGCAGCGGGAATTATTCACTGTTCAATTGACACGAACTGCTAGCGGCTAGTTACGAAACCGCAATAATTAAAACTGTTAACGAATGAAAAAATACCTGAGAATTCTGATTGCCAGATAAAGAAGCACGATTGTCTCGGGTTGCATATTGAAAAAACATGCAACAGAGATAAGGCGTTACACGGTTGAGTGACTTAAAGGCATCGTTGGTGAGCACCACTTAATTGCATTTCCTACTGTGTTACTACATTTGTGCATAACGAGTGCACTATTGCAGACTATAAGTTGGTTACATTTTTTAATTTATTTAAATACCGGACGTTCCACTTCATATTATAAATAACGTAAAAGGAGTATGCGGAGGTTTGCGAAAAAGTATTAAATAGAGAAGACGATGAACAAAAACAAATTCACATTAATATATCTTTTGGTTTCCTTACCTCTAGGCGATTTCACTCTATCATAACAGGCTTTATAATACGACCCACTGCTGGGACACAAGGCCTCTCCTTGTCATCGAAGGAGGCTTAGGCAGTAGTCCACCACGCTTGCCCAATGCGGATTGGTGGACGGAGTATAAGGTGAATAATACCCCTTTGCTGATCCATAAGTCGCCTTCTATGACACCGATTGGATGATATGGAGTGATGCTATTCTACACTGCCGGCATCATACGGCTCTATGGTAAGTGATAATAAGGTCGATAATTGCAGCGTGCTGCAATCCGCAACCACTATTGGACTGACTGTCTTATTACTAATTGTCAAAACTGCTGTGACTATTGTGACGGCCACAGACTTCAATAAGATGGCGGTGGGAAGTCAACCAAGACCGTAAATTCGTATACTCCTGGAGATCAAATCCTCTCGCAACGTAGATCTCTGGATCTCATAGTAGTAAGTGATCCACATTGGCGGTTTTTATTCTTTTTCTGTCTATCGCTCTGCTATCGGGATTCTGATAAATTCTAGTGTAATTGGAATTAATTTAAGTGTTTCTTCGAGCTGAGCGAAACATCACGGGTTTGGTATCTGATTTACAATTACTACTAAATCTATTGTAACCATATATTATTTTCTATATGTCTAAATACTTTTAAAGAATATTCAAATTACTTGTTGTATGTTTGGCTAACGCTAAATTTAGGGCCATAAATTATGCAATGAAAAAGTTAACTTACTTATTTCATGATGTTTTTCTAACCAAGCTTTGAAAGCTCATAGTTTGTTCAATTATTTGTGTGAGTGAGTGAACACGGAACAAACCATGAAACTATTGATTATTCTATATGGATGATATTTATAGTGGAGTTTCTTTCGCCATTTCTTCTACATCGCAGCATAATAATAATTATTTAAGTAAAATAATGTTTTTGTCCCGGAATGGTGGTAGGGCTGTTGATGATTTAAAAAAAATTAAATAAAGATCTTTTTTATTTCTTTTCGTATAGCTGTCAATGTCATTAAAATTTTAATTTTTATATTGTATTTAATAAATATATTCATGACTAAACGGGATATTATGTAAAGGTTGTCTACATGGTATTTAATTTATAATTGCTTAAGCAGATGCTCCAATTGTACTGTATTAAGTTATTATCCATGTTACAAGATGAGACACTCACTACGTAGCTAGAATATTAAGTTGTTTCTTGAGCAAACACCATTGTTAACGTCTTGTGCATCTCCAGACAGTGATACTAAGAAGGTATCTTGAATACAATACGGTCTGTTTTTGTTCCGTGATAATTATAAGAACAACAACTATCATATAATAATAATTTGTATTTAAAAGGTATGTCAAGTAAATATCTACATGGACATTTATCGAAATATTTGAAATATAATAAGACATTGTTAAAGAATCGCAATACGGACAACTACTCTGAATGTGAGGGAGTAGATTTTTTTCATTTTTAATTATTAAAATCTTCGTCGTCGTCATAGTAATACAGATATGAGGTAGATATTTACGACTGCATCTCCTATGATAAGGCTTGTCAAATCAGCCCACCTTCAACGCAGGATGTAACAGTAATCCTGTTTGTTCGCACGTAAGAGGATATATTATTATGTTCCTTACTATTTTGACACTTAGATAGAGCGCATTCTGTGATATGATGTCTAACCGGGTATTTACATGTCGGGAAAATTTCACAATATCTTTTCATGTTTGCTTATCTTAAATTGCTTAGCAGAAATAAGAGAGAAAATGAATTTTCTCTTTATAGTAATTAAATTAGTTAAATAGAAATCATTTTAATTACGAATAATTGACTGCACATTCTGATTATTATTATTCATGTAATTTCAAATTCAGGACTATTAATTTTGAAGTTGTATGTATCGATCGAGGCTTTTTAACAACTAAGCTTCAGCAACAAATAATATTCAATATCGATGCAATGCGAATGTTCATGCTCTATTTGCAATATAATGTGAATGCATAATATTAGTACTAATGGTGTAATATGACCATCCTCTGTCGCGTATAATCCTAGATATTTGTTTGTGCAACTAACGATCAATTGCTAGAATCGCTTATTACACCCGTACGCTCCACTATTCACCGGACAATAGAGATATCTGAATCTAGCTATGCATATGTATAGGAATTTTAATTGGAAATATGAGTGGCGACTGCATTGTTTCGAGTTAGAACTGTTACCGCACTGTCTCCATTAGATTGCACTGCGATATGTATTGTTTATTGGCTGCAATTTACATGTTTGATTGCATTAAACAAAGATTCGCTTATTTTCTAAAGAAAATTTACACTTATAGAGCAGCATTTCATTTGCCCTTGCACGAATAAAAAGAGAAAAAGTCTTGTTCAGAGAAAATTAAAATAAAATTAACAACCAGTCAATTACAGTCTCGTAACAAAATGAGCTATGTCTGTTATAAAAAATGCCAGCTAAGGGTTGGCGAATTTCTTTCCGGGTCTGTACATTTATTTAATTAATCACATTCTTACGATTGGGGGCCCGCGTCCGAATGGACGAATACTTGGAAGGTTTTTTTATGGAATGCTCGTTGGAACTGGCCAGTAAATACTTTTTTATACTCAAAATTGCAATTATTATACTGGGCATTTTCAAATATTTCATTTATTTTGCTCTAATTATGTAAAATTTAATCAAACAAGACTTACCTACTCTGTCTTCGAGAAAACCGGCATTTCCAATTTTTTTTATCAAATTAAATATATAAAATAAATGTATTGTCATTAATATTATTTTAAATTTCACTAAGTTTGAGGTAAAACAAATATTTAACCAAAATAATTATTAAAAAGTTATATGATGCCTTCTTATCTTGTCACTGTTGTGATATAAATTAACATCGTCTCTTAAAAAGCAACAATATCTATATTTACAAAAACAGTGAAATTAAAAAGTGCAGTAGGGAAGGGGTCGAATTACGAGTCACTTCGCAACAATTTCGCTTGTAATTATGTTAGACTCACAAAAATATGGGGTGTTGTCAGTGACTACGAATGTTTTAGAGGTGGCTGCTTAATAAAAAGAGACAACATTACACTAGTAATTTAAAAATATAAAATTTACTTAAGTTATTTTTCATGAATGTGAAAGAAAATTTTCTGGCAACTAACTAATACAGAAATCAAACTAACTTTTTACATACTTTTACATAGACACAGCCAACGGTAGAAGTAGATGAAGGATTCGTAGAATTTCTAAATTAATTAAATCAAAAGCCTTTTCAGAAAAGTTTAAGCCTGTTTCACAGGTTCCAAGTAAGTTCCCACTAGCGTATATTTGACAGATAATCCACACAAAACTGTCAAATTAACTGCCAGATAACTCCTAATTACAACCTGTGAAACCGGCCCTACTAGTGTAGGTAATAATTTGAGGAGTACAACAATTAAATACATGTATGTACGGTGGTTATTAAACGTACAACGGTTTTCTTGATAGGAAAAAAATAATAAAACATTGTCTTTAAGTTGCACTAAATTCTATTTTTTCCTTTTCATCACCCTAAGTAACGACTTTCGATGTTTTTACTCAAAATTTAATACAAGATGACAATTTTAAACTAAAAAAGTGTAACTTGAAAGATGGCTACTTCGATAAAATTCTAAACATTCAAGCAGTCGACAAACATTGCGTCACAGCTTAGAGAGCAATTTGAGAGTGTCCAATCGATTTGTAACTCTACTCGCTCAGTGCTAAAAACACGCATAAAATAGAGAAAAAAAGTGCAAAATCATATCGCTGTTACATCTCGAATGGTTCTTTTTTATTTCAATTTTCGAGGGTTCGGTAAACGTTTGGAGCGAACTCTATTATTTGGTTCCCGTTGGGTTGTGACGTAGGCATATTCTGCACTCAATAGCCGTTTGTTGTAAAATGTAATAATGTATATCATAACGTATTCATATCTATGATCTGAATGCCAATTCGATTACTTTGTGTTTGCGAGATAAATATGAGCGGGATTGTTATTACTTTTTTGAAACATATGGCCGGATAATGATGGTAATTGTTATGATTATTTTCCCCTTCAATTTTGTATTAATGGGTGGTTAACTAAAAAAAAAACTTTGGGAACTAATAACGCACCACTTATGTCCAAGGACGTTACTTAGTTACTTACATTAAAATAGCTACATGAAATCTTAAACTCTTACCCCAATATAATAAAATAAAAAAAAATCCAATCATCACAATGTAATAATCTGATCCAAAATATGAAAAAAATATATCTCTGTTGCGAAGAGCTATAAAGCAAGATAGCGAAAAAATCAATCAGTAAGTCGTCAGCGTATAAAATCAGTTGAAGTCACGCACAAGAACAAAAATAATCTAATATAAAATTCAGTAACAAAAACGCTTTATTATTCATTTCTTAACATCGTGTTACGTCAGTTTCTATTTACCACAAAATGTTTCATTTGCATAATAGCTTTTTTTCCCGCCATTACTATTTACGTTAATATTCTGATTCGTTCGAACTGGGGGTCGCACGCACGTAAAACATAAAGACAATCAGTATGTGGTGGCCATTTATGTAAATAAATCCACGATACTGTGCTATTATGAAAATTGTACAAACGGGAGTGGCTCACGTATTTACATTTTTGTTTAGGCGTGGCATTAATCCAGGAAATAATATAATTTGTGTCGACTGAGTCCGGCCATTATTTCAACGTTCCCATGCTAAAACTAGCTACAACACCAACTTTATTACAGCCTACAAAACTTACAGTTTGAAATTGAAATGATTTTCACGATTTTAATTAAATAAGCGGTATTTAAAAGTCTGATCCCAAAAAAGAAATGCAAAACATTGCGCGGAACTTAATAACAATTTCTGTTCATTTAATCAACAAAACATCAGAAAGCAATAAGCTCTATTAAGAGTCCGATAGAATTTCTCATTTCATTCGTCTTAAGTCGTCAGAAACAAAGTGCGGCCGTCGTCGGCGGTGTTATTAACGCGTCCAAATAATTACAGGGCACATCAATCAGAGGCATATGCAGATAGAACGTTTGTGCGAGTCAGCGCGCACTCGGCCCACTGTGCAACCCTTTCTTTGATATCTATAATGATATTTCGAATGGATTTGTTAAAATACTTTAATTATTCCACAGGTAGTGATGGGGTGTATATCGATGACACGGTTTCTTGTGAAATAAAAGACAAATTCTGTAAAAAAATAAAGAAAAATCAATAAGTAACCGCTTCTGTATAGTGGTTCGCTCGATCGCTCCCAAACTCAGAGTTTCTGGGATCGAACTACAAAAGATACAAATTAGTTATTATTATGAGGACTTGTAGATACTAACATCACCTGCCAGGAATTCAGGCTTAAAAGAGATACTAAAAAGAAGCTAGCCAGTTTCATTTAGACGCTTCCGTCGCCGATCTCATCTTAGCGTCAAGGAAGAGGAAAGCCAAGGAAGAGGAGAGCTGTTTCTACTGATAAGGACTACCAATTAATGCCTTTTTATGTTTTATTTTAACGGGAAACCTCTTCAAAGATCTTATCATCACAGGCCATAAGCTGTGATGATAAGACCGATGACGGAAACGAGATTCACCCGAAAGCTTAGACCACTGGAGGATTTGCCATTATCAGAACAAAGTAACGCTGTTAGCACTATTGTTACGTTGACTTCATAAGATGGTGGTAGCTAACCAGGCAGACTTAAAACAAGCCCTATACCAGCAACAAAACAGAGCTCAAATTTGCATACCCTTAGGAATTGAACTTAGAAACTCTGGATCTAATTCGGATGACCGAGCCATTGGACCACGTTGGCAGTTAAATTTATGAATTAACAGTAAATACTTTTATTAAATCAAGCCTAATTAAGACTTTTCAATGAAATTCTCTTATAATCGTAGAGTAATGAAAAAATGGGTGCTACAATCGACAACGTTTTAACCCCACGAAACCTTTGTTTCACCTCAATATACAATGATTGGCATATTTCGTCTAGAACGGCTCAAATTGACCGCAATTAAAAGAACAATGACTAGTTTCAATTCCCCAAACTTAATTTCCGACGAAGCAAACGTGTAACTAACCGAAATGTAACGCTTTTATAAATAAATTACCTTTATCAGTTTTGACGTATCCAGTACAACTTTATGTTCTTTTTGTTGCTGCGTCATATGTGGATACTTTCCTGCTATTCTTTTCTATTTTTCTGACTGTATATTGCTATTGGTGATATTAACAGTGTCACCGAGTTTTTTTTTTAAGGAAGCTTGCTTTGCCTTGCTACACACAAAGCCACGTCTGGCAGCATGGGCCATACCGTACCCCAAAATAGTGACAGGTTGCCAGCCTGTCGCCTAAACAAAAGGGACACCAAACTCAAAAATCAACAATCCTTCTTGTTTTTTTAAAAAACGGAAATCTGCTGCAGTTGCAAGGGAAAGCTAAAGAAAAATAAAGTTGTGTAAATTGTGTTTGATACATTCCAAAAAAAGAAGATGCAGTTAGTTACATTAATGTTTGTCTATTAATAATTACGTCACCGTACATAGGCATATATTTTGGAAAAGTTAGAAAAAATATATCGACATCTTACATCTAACTGTTAAAAAATCGGCATGAGCGTCTAATAAAGTGTTCCTGACGTAATTTGTAGTGTAAGGCGAGTAACAAAACGTGGTATTCGAACGAGAGGAGGTCCTAGGTATTTTAAAATTAAATAAATTTAATAATGAGGCCAAACTGGTTTAATGTTAACATCACAATTACCTAAAGTGACGAAAGAAAGAGATTTCAAAAGAAATAATGAATTAGTATGATAGTGGTATATGAACTATATTTAGAATATTGATTGCCTAAACTATTATTTATTTTAAAATAAGCAAATGAAGCAATCTTTTACTTATAGCGATCAAAGATCTATTGAAACAAAAAAGTAATAATTAGTATTTTGGCTCTGTCATGATGTGTGGACACGCTAGTCCATTGGGCACGCGTCAATGTGTGATTGACATCTTTACCCATCATCATCACATTACAACACAACAAAGTTATAAAATCACATGCATAAATTATTCGTTCTGAAATTCTGAGCCTTACATCGTTCATCATAAAGCTTATTATGACTCGCACAAATTTAAGAAATCAAACCGCTCTCAGACTCTAGATGTTACTCTGTCTTTGAAAGCAGTCTAATTAAGTTTTTTTACTCCATTGAAATTTATTATTGATTGACGGATGGCGCTAGCGGCGACTCGAAATGGATAAGTTACTTAGAAGATTATTGATTACATAAATGCGAATGCTGTTATTATTTCAGTATTGATGGCGACATTCAAGTAACTTTCAGTCTGACTTTAATTTCTCATTAACAGGATCAATTTTTTTTTATCATACATATATACTGAGGAGTATACGCCTAAAGAAGTTTTCCTTTAGACGTAGTAATAGGTTCCATCTTTAATTAGAGAGGGTAAGATAACTTCCTAGCGTGATCCAGATATGAATGCAGTGCTAATCGTATAAATAAATTCGCAGACACGACCGTGAGAGCAATAGGCAACAACGGAGAATCATAAAGAATCCATCAACATCAGCGCAACGCCGATCACGAAATCCGCCATCAATCATAAACATCAGAAAGGATTAAAATCTACGTTGCACCTTCCGAAGCTCGAGTACCCTTGTTTTTCTCTAACCCGTAAATACTAAGGGGCGTAAGTATCGCCGGGGGGCGGTAAATATTATCGGGGGGTCGGGTGGCCCCCACCTCCGGGAGGCACTATCCCTTATCGCGAGCGTTACCCTCGCGGCCGCTAGACCGCCAAAATATGGGGCAAATCGATTTCTGTGCCCCATTTTTGTGCATCTGGACCAAAATCGATTTTCGGAAGCCCTACGAAGGATCGATTTGTGCTATTGCGTTTGCAATTCATTTCTAAAATTCCTATTTTTTCATAAAACTTTATAACCTTGTTGCCAAATAAATCAACATGAAGAGTTTCACTTTTGAGTACAAATAGGTAGTGCATTATTTCACACTTTATCTGCATTCCAAACTTACGTTTAATTACAAGTACTCACTTAACTTTAACGCTATCCGCACTTAAAAGTAAGTAAAATAATAATTGGCAATATAGCTATGATTTACACTTAAAGCCCATTACATGGATACAAAGTAATTTAATTGCGTCCGCGATAATTATTTTAAATGTGTCCACCGACGAAATGTAATAGTTTTATGTCGGCTGTAAATTAGTTTTAATCTGAATGTAGGTAATGTAATCGCCATGGAGGTTCAGCAGCCCTCTTCCAACGCAATGTTGCCATTTTAAAATTAAAACATTAAGGTCTTTTTTCTCTTTATTGTCAGGGAAGCCTTCATCTCATCTCTTAATAAGTAATGGTAAGGACAAAAGTGTAAGCGAGCTTCTCCTGGAAAACACTCTCTCTCTAAACAGAACCTGCTGTTAACACTAGATATTATTACAGAGTCAGACTATGATAAGATTTTAGAAAGCTAGGTGGATTTAAATAAAATGGGATTTCTTTTATTTACCACCAATCAAACCATACACAATATTTTCTTTCTCTGGGGATTGTATCCAGGACCTCAGAGCTCTCACATCAATCGTTACACCAATCACTGGACCATTGTGGCAGTATATTCATATTAATTATCTTAATTAAAAGACACAAATATATGTATAGCCTAAATTATTTATAGGTTCCTAAGTAAGCATACTTTTAAGAGAATGTAGAAAGTCATTTAATAAATTTCCATTTGTTATCTTCCTATCATAGAGAATCCAATAATTTATAAATACTACTCTTTTAATACTAATTTACCAAAGCTAATAGATATAACTAAGAAGTACAAAACAAATGTAGGTACATGACTTAGCTGTTAAAACAAAACATCGAGAGCGTAAGAATCCCAACGCAGGCTGTTCCATGACTTGAAATCAGCTGATTGAGAAAATCAATATTATAAAACAATTACAAGGGTAACCCTTAAAATTATAATATACGACTGCTCCGCGCTAGTTAAACAAAATTATGATCCGATAAAAATCGGCAACGTCGAATGCGAGACATTGGAAATTGTAACATTGTAAAGTTATTTATGAACGATTTGATTAAAAATAAAGCAACCAATTCGACGGTTGTAAAACGCAATTTACTATGTTTTAACTCCAACCTCCGGCATATTTGATACTCACCTACTAAGGCTTTTATTGATTCCCTTTTAAATTGTTGCAAATGTTTTATTACGTTTTATTATAAACCATATATCAAGGTTTAACGAGCGTCCGGACGGGCCTTAAGTAGCCCTTATCACATTTTGTTGCTTTGTTGTAAATGTTTCGATTTGTCTTCGTGTTAGTGTTAATACTGAGAGCTTCGGCTTGGATACTAAATTGTTCTATCTTTAGATAGACGGCGATATCGACTGAATTTACTACCAAACGGCCGTAAACTTTTAAGCCTATTTTTATTAATCTCTTTCACAAAGCTTGTGGTGAAAATGTCATGTATTTCTTTTTACATTTTACATAACGCTCCTAATAACATGAGCTACATTACAAATAATTTTGCAACTTTGCAAACAGCGTAATACCGCTTCGTATATCGTAGTTAAATTCAGGAACACGAGTAAAATCATAAAAAAGGAAAAGAATAAGAAAAAAGCCGCCATTGGACCGATTTTGGGGCATGTTGTTTCTGTTTTATATATATTTATAGTGATTAATAAATGTAAAGAGTAGACTTTCAATTAGTGGTATGATAAACTAACATAGAGGATTTTTCCTTTCTTACAAAATTAAATATATTTGCAACTGCTCGAAAAATAAACTTTTTTTTTTCTTTCTTGGTGTTTTTATTTAGATATTTATAGCAACACTGAACCGTTGGGTGATGAGAAGCTGGCAGCTATCAACAACGTACAAACAATTAAATTTATTTGAAGTGAATCGATACGGGATCATGGGAAACGCGAGCAAAATGTACGTGAATAGTATCAGTTTGTGAATTAGCTAATTGTGCGAAGAGTTTCTTGTTACACTTGTGGGGATTTAATTAATAACTCTATCGATTCTAACGAACAATGGGACATGTTAACAGATTACAAACAGCCATTTAATATAATTCATTAAGTATATACCCACTAAATTATATTATAGAAAATTAGAGCAATAAACATAATAGCCTTATTAGGGGGTGATTTGCATTTTATTATGATATTTTTATCAAAACGTTATCGTACAATCATGCATACGAAATTTAATATCATTTAACTCATTGCAAGATTTTTGGATGTAGATAAGTAGCCTTAATTAATACCTATATATAAATAAAAAAGCACGAGTATGAGTTTGTTTGTTGTTACGCTTTTACGTCTAAACCACTCAACCGATCATGATGACATTTTCTACACATATCGTCAGAGGTACGGAAAAGGACATAGGTAGGTAGCCGTACCCTTCATCCAGAAAAGACTATTCCCGATGGATAGCAACATAATTTTTGACAAAATCTATAATATAGCTAGCAAATCCGCGAGTAAATGCTAGTAATTATAGAGAATTAAATCAATATTATTTTCCAAGCAAAAGCGAAGGCAATTTAAATTTTTATTCAATAGGAAATGATGTTCACTGAAGGCTGATTTTTCAAACCCTAGACATTTATTCATCAGTTACGTATCTTACTCTACAGACAAATTAAAATTATATTGTCAGTTGTAATTTCATACCTTCCTAAATTGTATTTGATTGCAAGTGACATTTCCTTCTGTAATTAAAATTTATCCGATTGTTAACTTTGTCTTAGATATGAAAAATTGTTTTTCATTTAATTGCACGGTAAGTCATTCCAATCATTTACATTTTGTTCGTTAGTAAAAAAAATCATTTTGATAAAAATATAAGTATTATGGGAAATGTGTGAAGGAACATTCCCGATATTTCCAACTATCTCGAAATATTACTGTAGATCAAGATAAAAGTAAGACCGATTTATAGTCAAGATACGTGGATGCAAAACTAATACACAATAATGAATGAACACCATTCATTTCTCTTTGATCATTCCATATCTCATTCCCACAATAAGTTAAGTGAGTTGCAAAAACGTTATTCTCCTATTTCCGCCTACCATTGTCTTGATTATAATCTGCTATGGATTAATAACTAAGTAGGTTTAATATGGCTTAGTGCACAGTTAGAATGATGATCAATGATTTTACATCGCAGTTTCAATAATATCATCAAAAATTAAAGAATAAATTGCATGAAACCTTGTAATGTTTTAAGGAAAAAACATACAAAGACAAATTGAATTTAGTATTACTCGCAATATGGTACGATGTATACTGATTCAAATGTATTGAACAAACGTATCAATCAGGCATGTAAATTAAATGTAAAACAACACGATTTAATTGCATTATAGAGTTGACCTTACAGCTGTAACTGGAGCAGCGTCTAATTCATCATTCTCTGGCAGCGTTTATACGTTTGTAACAGTTCATCTCATGATAAACGGCAATGACTCCTTCTTCTAACTATAATTAAACATGATTAGAGCTCAACACATGGTGGGCTGCAATTATAAGACGTTACAACGGCTACCGGCGCTACGCTACACGTCATGCGATAGTTTCTATCGACCATTCAATAACTACATTACACGGAAGTGAATATTCATTAAACGAGCTCGTTATTTAATTGTCGCTTTTTGTTAATCTTGCTTTGTTGACCGTGACGTATGAGTATCGTACTCGACGCCAGAGGGCGCGTGCAAACGACACTGGCCACAGTTCCCAAATGCTGGATTGTGGGAAGGAAATGCACGTACCGAATCCCATTGAAATCCAGAGTCATGAATGAACGGAATGCGAAAGGGACGGTGGTATGCTTTCTAGGAAGTGCGAGCGAGACACAATTTCAATAGTACGCGTAACGGAAATAGAGTGGAGATGATTCCGTCTAGCCGGAGGGATTCCCTCGTGTCACTTGTGTGCGTTTTTCGAATTGTACAAGAGCTTTTCGAATGTCGGCGTGCGTTGCCGAGGGGCCGCCGTTTCCATTCGGATTGTCGGCGTTCATTCTTTCCTTCCGAGGCGCTTCCCCAGCTACTTGTTGATCAATCGTAATAAATTGCCTCCATGATATTCCCATTGTGGAGCAGTTTGTCGCTTTACTGCCTCAAAGGAAATTGCGTTTCCTTGAGACACTCGACTTTATTTGTCACTTGGTGGGTTGTATAGAGTCGAGACAGCTGTCAAGTACTTTAATGTTTGTGAAATCTAATCATGTTACTTTGGATATATACAATATTGGAAACCATAATTTAATTTCACATTGTTTTTTGTGGAATTGTCAGTAATCGTGCCTGACAAATGCTTATTCGCTTGCACCATAACGGTCTTATTATAACGTAGGTAATCGAGAAAAAACCATAGTATGTACCTAGTTAAAAAATTAGACATAAATAGCAAAATATTAAAATAATAATATATGACCGACCATTATTACACTTCCCTAACCCCTATTTAGGACAAATTAATTTTCATGGATAGGTAAATTATATATTTAAAAAAAAAGGTTTACAAATGTATCTTATGAACGTAAACAAATTACACAAAGTATTTCTGCTCGCCAGGTATATTCACATCTACAAGGGTTCGAACCCGGGAGCGTTTCATTGTGTTGTACTGTAACGGTACTTCCCTAACTTAGTTCCAATCAATAAGCAAAATTTTACTATTATCAAGTAGGTACTTACAATTGGCAACTACGTTCATTATTTACTACATTATTACCTACTTGTTGTGATTAATTCAAAAAAAAAAATGAAAACTTTCATGATAAAAACTATCGTATAGTTGGACCAAGCAAAACTCATTTACAAAAAGAACAGCAGTACATATGAATGAAATATGAATTGTATTTTTGCTATTTTCCCCGCAATTTTTCCATATTTTCTCATCATTTAAACTTTTCCAGGACTTTCATAAATATTTTAAAAACAAAATTAGCCAAATAGTTCTAGCCGTTCTCGAGTTTTAGAGAAACTAACGAACACCAAACCAATTCTTTTTTATATACAACATGTAAAATAAATAACGCAAACTCTGAAGGAAGTGTGTTTGAATCGCTGCAATGAAAGAATAATTATAATTTGGATAAAAAAATACCTACCCAAAAATAAATATTCAGAATTAAATGTACTCAAATAATTAATACCTTAAATAATTTGTCAACTAAAATTGAGTTTTATGTAATGGTTTTCTAAATTAAGTTTACTTTACAAAAATCGTACGATGTAGGCACACAAAAATCTACCTGGACATCACACAACTACCTATTTGAGAATAAAAATTATTGAAATTGATTTATTTCCGTATTAATAACAAATTCATTTCTGGGTTTGCGTTATTTCTGTTACACGATCTTCTTTCTTTAAATAAATGGCGTTCGCGATATATAACGCATTTCGCGAATGTCAAGTAAAAATGCACTTAGGGTAACAAACAATTGTACGGTAGATTGAGGTTAAAAATGGAGTCTCTCAACACGTGTTTTTAAAACAAGAACTCGGGAGAAAACTCCCTGTTACACGTTGTGTATAAGTAGATATACATACCTATAAAAGACATAAATGTTAAAACGCACTAGCTCTAGTATATTCAATTAAAGCCTCGATTTTGATTTATATAGTTGTATTATCTTCTAGTCTCAAGTGAAGAAGCAATAAATTCTAATTATTGTTAAAAAAAAGCAATTTTAAGAGCTTTTTTAAATGTGAATTCTAATGTTTTTTGCAACTTATTTTAATTAAATTATAACAGTAAAGTTTTTCTTTAAAAACTTTCTTAAAAATTGAAATCCTTCCAACATTAATCTTCATAATAAAAATTGACAATTGATTGCAGCCTAATTTAATTTGAAAAGTCTGTAAATCATTTAAAAACAGTTTTGCAAACTAACTTATAAACTCTAATTTATAACAGCAACAATTCTTTCATAAACCTGTTAGGTAGGAGGGTACCTAAAATACGTAAGAAACTGCAAATCTATATCTAAACTAATATTATACTTAAAGAGACAAGATTTGTATCTTTGTAATGAATAAGGCTCAAGAACCACTGGACCAATATTAACAATTCTTTCACCGTAAGTTTGCTACGTTTGCAATGAGTTACATAAGCTATAATAAAATGAAAATTTGACTTTGAAAAAGACTTTGTCCCCATAAAATATTTTTTTGCAGAAAACTTATATTTTATTAAAAAATCAATCGGCGGTCAATGACGCGTGGAAAAAGCGCTAGTAGAATATTAATTAAGTATTAAAATAACTACATTATTACACAAAATAAAATGCATTTCTTTGGTAGCACATAGAGATGTAGGTACTCGTATTTTAAAATGGGCACCTATACATTAAACTTATAATACATATTTCTAATATTTAATTGACATCGATGATATCATTATCATTTTATTACTTGTTTGTCTAAAAGATCCCGAGATAGTTTCCTGAAAAAATCTAACACTAAAAAAGAGAAATAAAAAATTATGTTTAAAAAAATCTAAATGTTTTTTTGTGGTCGGTGCCAACCTCTATATTCGGAATAATCATAGTGACTTGTATTTGGGACCGTTTTTTTAAACAGAAATTTTTATTTATCCGTTTTTAGTTTTGAAGGCGGTTTTTTATTAAAAATATTTTTTGGTATTATATCTGACGGACTTAATAGAATTACAATATTTATACCCCAGTCATTAAGGATAGTGGGAATATATTGAGATAATGCACCACAAAATACCACTCCCGCGCTGCTAACATGGACGCCATCCCCTACCTAATCACCGACAGACACAAAAATACAAATATGTAGATAGTGTTATTTCACTGCGGCCTTCTGTTAGATGGAGGTAACCCCATTTAGGGCGCTATAAATTCGAGCAGGTCATCCGCTATGCCACGCATACGCTATAATGTATATTGTTGAGTGTTTTATTTTATTTTGCAGTCAAAAATACTTTACAAAGGATAGTTGGCAGCTTCGATCTGAGACACCGCATTGCGGGCGTCTTGGTTTAATATTTCAATGAGTACCACCGCTTGGAGCACGGCCAATCGAACTGCTAACGCTATCACCAGTTTATTACTTCGTACACAATAAACTTCTGATAACAGCCATTGTCTATTAGACGAAATATCCTAATACATTGCTAAAGACTTTGAAATTAATCTTCATAGAGTAAGTACCAAATTTAAGTGTTTAATCAAACACCGATACGATTTTCCGATACGGATGAGTCGCAAAATTATAAAATTATATTTATTCATTTATTCTATTTATTAATTGAATCCATTCTTTTTATACCATCAATTAATAGTTATTTTTAATTAGTAATTTTTAATTTTAATGTAATCTATGCCTAGGTACATTTTATTCAGATATATTAAAACGCTATAATGGCTAAAGAAGGTTAGTTATTAGTTAAATAGTAGGTAATATTTATCTATCATCAAGCAATAACAAACAAAAATAACTTTAGATTACCGCTCAGAATTGTATAAAATGGTAGAAGCACTAACACAATAATTATTATACAATACACAAGGATACAAAAATAAGAAATGTAAGTAGGTATAACCATGTAGGTACATATTTATATCACGAAGTATTAGATAGTCAAGCATTATCTATTGCTTTGTAAGTACTAAAATAAAATAAAAACTATAAATGTTTGACGAAGTCAATCAAATCACAGCAAAATAGGAGCACTTGTTTATAGATGATGAACTTTACATAATAGGTTGGGGAAAAAGTTTCTTCGCATTTTTTAAGAAAATTCAAAACATTTTTTAATATAGTTTATTTACATTTAACTAAAGTATGTAGGTACCATTTTGTTCGATAACTTTTTGCCATCTTGTAGGAAGGGACATGAGCCCATTGCTATAGAAATTTTGGGACTTCTGGTCAAAATACCGCGACAAGTGGTTTTGGCAGTCCTCTCGTGATGTTAACCTGACACTGCCTAAAGAATTCTGAAGAGACCGAAACAGGTGGAAATCTGAAGGTGCAAGGTCAGGACTATACGGCGGATGCATTAACACCTCCCAGCCAAACTCTCTTAATTTCTGCTGAGTGGCTAAAGATGTGTGAGGTCTATCGTTATCATGATGAAAAACCACACCCCTTCTGTTGATTAATTCCGGCCGCTTTCTCTCAACTTCTTGCTTTAATCTCATCAGTTGTTCGCAGTAGAGTTCAGAATCGATGGTCCTGCCTGGTGGTAACAGCTCATAATGAATAATGCCCTTCCAATCCCACCACACACACAGCATCACCTTGTTGCGAGTTAACCCGGGTTTCGCCACAGTCTGTGAAGCCTGCCGGCCATTGACCACGACCTTTTTCGCACGTTCTTGTCGTACGTGATCCACTTTTCATCACCAGTTATCAGCTTCTTCAAAAATGGTTCGGTTTCATTACGTCGTAATAAAGAATCACAAATGAATACACGGTTCATTAGGTTTCTTTCAGTGAGCTCGTGAGGTACCCAAATGTCGAGCTTTTTTGTGTACCCAGTTTTTTTCAAATGCGCCAAAACTGTTTTGTGGTCAATTCCCAGTTCTTCAGCTACGTCGTAACTACTGACATGCCGATCTTGCTCCACTTTTTCAAAAATGGCATCCATTTTATCTGTAATAGGGCGACCAGAGCGACGTGCATCTTTGACATCAAAATTTCCGGATTGAAAACGCTTAAACCAAATTTGTGCTACTCTCACAGACACTGCACTAGGTCCATAAACATCGCAAATTTTTTTCGTGGCTTGCGATGCATTTTTACCTTTTTTGTAGTAAAATTTTAAAATGTATCGAATTTCTTCATTAGATTCACTCATCTTGGCGGTACGAAAAACAAATGAAAATCACACATTTTCCTAATTTGAATTTGGAATTATGTTCTTTAAAATTTAAACTTTCAATGATACCAAAACCAGCCAGTTACAAATAGTATAGCCAAAGAGATTTTATTACAAGTTTATACATACTATAATGCGAAAAGACTTTTTCCCCAACCTAATATTAATCTATCATATCCAAGGAGCTTATACTAAGAATGGAGTCATTAGACAAATTAACAAAGTGAGGGCAAAAATTTTGACAATACTTGACATTCCAAATTTCACATTTCTCTTTCTAGAAATTGTCGTCATCTTTTTCTAAACACGACTACATAGAAACAAGATTTCCCCAGTATTTCGCCATCTTTCTAAAACAAAAGTAGAAAAGTAGCTAAAAACTTAACATATTGTATTCAATTAACAGTATTTATTATCAATGAAAGAAATAAATATAATATATTTACTTTTAATGTTTAGATTTGTATTTTATTTTGAAAATCATCATTGTGATTCTTTCTATAACTTATGGGAAATGAAAGGATTTATGTAATGGCAGCACTCTCTTCATGTGTCAATGTCCCGAAATCTCAACATGACATAAATTGTCGTAATTGACGTATTCATAAATATCGACTCGCGATTTTATTACGGCTTTTTACATTTTAATAACTATAAATAGTGCAAAATGGTGCATCGCTGTATAGTTCGTGGTTGCAGAAGTGAGTGGTATCCAGGATGCAGTGTGAAATTTCACTTGTAAGTGTTATAATTGCATATTTTTGTTCACCTAAGTAAAATTGGTTTTTCACATGTAATTCCATATGATTATCGTTATTGGGCGAAACTCCATAGGGGAAAGTAATTTCTGATACTCGGCTTTCATACTATCTGAATTTAATTAATTTTCATACATAAATTACTTATTCAAATATGTGTAAACAAATTGACTAGGGTGACTAGGATTTCCAAAATTATTATAAAATAATAACCTTTTTCCTTTCAGAAATGGCAATCAAAATTGATATAAATATATTTTTAATCCTTTGAAATAGCTGTTATATAGATATATATAGATTATATATATAGTTTATAGATTATGTATATATATCATACATAAATCGTTCTACCCATTTTTGGTTGGGAACGTTTATTTACAAACAAAACATGTAATTTGTGCAATGTACATTATTTTAATTGAGAAACATATTCAAAATGATTGATTGGATTTTACCTGTGTAATAGTGTATTTTATCTTTCACATTTGCATCTACTAACATGTAACGCAGAGTGTAATATGCACAGTGACCTCAAACTTCACTCGAATTTATGTTAGTAAAATTGACACAGCATTAATAAAATTGTGACTGTGCTATTCAAGCCTATCAAATGATAGTTTTTAATATGCTAATGACGACTTCCAGCCCCCAGAACAAGCCGGATTAACGAAAAGGCTTTAGTACCATTGACCAATACAAGTTGCAGCAGGTTATACAGAAGACCGAAGAGTATTGTCTGCCAGTATGCTTAGCGTTTGTGGACTATGAGAAAGTCTTCGATTCTGACGAAACCTGAGCCGTGCTCCAGTGAGTTCAAAGGTGCCAAATAGACTATCGGTACATCAAAATGGTCGTCTCTTGGCTGATATGATGATGTGATGAATTCGGGGTTTGGACGGGGTCGCTTAACTACTATTTAGGTCAGGAAATTACACTATTACGGCTTTAGGAACAAGGCTCTTATCCTTCTGACTTCGTAACTGAGTAACAGGTATAGAAGGTTGATATATATATATACGTAGGGCGTTCAATTTAAAGTAAGAATGAGGTACAAACTCTTTGAAACCGAAAAAAGTTAATACGGGCTATTCCAAATACATGGTGTGATACGTTGCGTACCGACCAACTTTACATAGAAAATCCTTATCGTTTTATGCATATTTTTTTAATACTGGTTAACACATGACAAAGTTATATACCTTGTCATACGTTAACCAGTATTAATCGAGTTACGAGTACAAATGATTCTTTTACATCTTTTACCGGTGTTGGCGACAGACACTGGCCACCGGCACCTCTTTTTGATATTCTATTTGTATTCCTTTTATGAGATTTTATATGACATATTTTATATTATATTGTTTTTACTTTAGTTGAAAAATATATCTTGTACAGTGCGGTTTGTGTTATTCTTTACAACCGGTATTCATATTTTTAATTGTTGGTCTCATGATAGAATAAAGTCACATCTGCATAATTCTTACTTTATAGCAGAGCGATTTTAAGTTTGTCTTGTACAAAATTAGCTGTAACTTTTTTCTTAGTTGTTTTACAGAATCGATTATTTTGCCAATCATTATAAAGTATTATGAAACATCGATTGATATGAAAGTAATATATTTTTAGGTCAATATTTTGTAATTTAGAAGTATCTATGTGAATATGTAACTATATTCTGCGGATATCACTGTATCATATAATAATAAAGGATTTTGTTCCTTTAAGTATCAATATTATGTGTATATATAACTTTGTTTTACATAAATTCTTGAGTCACATATGTAATATATGAATGTTTAGATTGTTATTTATGTTTAGATTTAAAATGGAACAGTTCTTGTGATCAAGTTTTTATTAAGGAATAAACTTAGTGTGTTACAGAATTTATAAAACTACCACTACTACTACTTTATTTATTTTTAATAACTACCCAAAATATACGCATGTAAAACTGTAACTTAAATTAAATTGATAAATATTTATTGACTTGTATTGATGTTTTGAAATCATTACGAGTTCTTCGCCGGAGTCTTTCGCCATTTCTGCTCCATCTCAGCATAATAATTATTATTTCGTCCCGAAATGGTGGTAGGGCTTTTGACGATTTAAAAGCACTTAGCAAAGTCCATTTAATAAAGAGCTTTTTCATTTTCATATTTCGCCAATGTTAAGTGTAAATTTACTTATAGTAACAGACAGTTGTACGGAAGATTAAAACTAATTATTATGAATGTTAATTCTTTGTCATGGTAAACTTAAAAATATTTTAAACTTTGAGTACTAATTAATTTTATTAACTTAACGAAGTCCAAGATTGTCCGTAATTATTTTTTCTGCTATAGGCACCCTACTAGAAAGAGACAGAGCCTCTCTAGAAATGTCAAAAAATGTCAAGGGTTGTCAAAAATTTTGCCCTCACTTTTTTCATTTGACTAATGACTCCATTCTATAGGTAATATAAGCTCCTTGATCATATCACAATAACTCGTATTAAAATTCTCAGTGACGGCATTTCGTAAGTCAACAAATATATTACATGAACTAATAATACAAGTCTTGATTTCTATCATAAGGTATTAAATACAAATAAAAATAGTATAGCCAACCATATAATTGTTTCTTTGGTCGTGAATAAAAAACAAGGTTCCCTCTCATTAAATGCAGAAAAACGAAAATCAGCATTAGACAGAAATATCATCACATTGACTCTAAAAATTTCTTTCATCATCACCACCTTTATTCAAAATTTCTCAACTTTCAAATTCAAAAATCTTTCATTGTAGTAGGCAGTACCTATATCGTATCCAAAATAGATTGTTGAGAATAATAGTAGAGAAAAAAAGTACTAACATGTTCAAAGTTTAATCCTTAAGCGTAATAAGGATGCTTAGAATGTCTTTGAAACACCTTATCTCCAAGTTGTAACGGGAAACAAAAATATCAAAGTCGCGCCCCTCCTACCGGCTCTACAAAGGTAATGAGCCAGTTATTTCAGTGCTTGTTTATTTACAAAATATCACTCCGTTTGAAGGCGGACCATCAAAATGAGTCGTAAACCTGAAAATTCCATAAAAATTCGTGTTGATGACCCCCGTAATTGAACGCCGCCTGTAGCAGAGACAATGGACGGAACCCGGGAGCAATCGATTAGAAAAAAGTGACAAAGCAATGTAAGCTACTTGGATTTAGTTATTTTGTCGCCTAAGAAACGGTTTCTTTAGCTATAGATAACACAAACAATAGTCAGACATCAAAACAATAGCTATTTAACAGAGAAATGTTCTTTCAGAATAAAAAATAATTGAAACTCAGTAAATAATCTACTTACATAATATTGAGAGTATTCCTTAATGTTGGATAAAAAACCTGTCCGTAACAATCAAATAAAATTATCTTCAGTCTAAATAGAAACAGAGACAGAGATTTCAATTTAATATTAAGAAATTAAGTAAGTAAATATGAAAAGCTACCTACATAAGATTTCTGAACAAGTATTGAACTTCAAACTTCTGAAAATATATGCAATAAACATACAAACGTCAATAAAGCTCACCTTATCATATCACACAAGTCTAATTTTATAGTAGCTAATTATCAAACTTTTTTTTTCAGAATAAAAACGCAATTACGATTTATGGGTTTTAAAAGGTATATTCAAACATTCAACCATAAGTTCAAAAGAATTCAACATTTGCTACCCTATACTGGTAATGAAATAAATTAAGCCCTAATAATAAAAATGCTGGCCACTAATAAAAGAGTTAGAGAAACAAAGTCAGCGAACACCCCGTTCCGTTCTCAGCTCGGTAGGTAACTTGATCCGTACTCGTTTATCTGCTGTCGAGCAATTATTGAAGCGTGAAAAGGAACGTCCTCCTATTATTTACAGAGCATTTTGTAATGCGGGCATTCAGTTTTTGAAAAATATCGCGTTTCCTAGCGCAGTCACTTCGTCATACTCGTCATCGACACAGCTGTACTTTTGTCATTCATACTATGCGAGTGTTAAGATTAATAGACCAACCAATAGAAAACAATTTTATCTACTAAAAAAAGTTGAAATATAAAATATACCTACTTATCCAAATGATGCACAGGAGTAAGCCTATGAATTACCTTTAATAACTTAAAAATGGTAAGAGCTAAGAGTGTAATGTACCCACTACAATTTCACCCTCTACCCTATGTTAACAGGGCGCGTTACACCTATAAGACAAATTCACTGCAGCTAGCCATAAAATTTTAAATTGGGAGCCTAAATAACGTAGAGGTTAAAATACTCCAATCAGGATAAATTAATTGCAACTAAGCAGGTACCTACAAAATATTGCAAGTAATTTCTGTGGATTAAAATTCTACGTAACATCAAAATATGACAAAAGGCAAACGTATCTAATCTTTAAAAATCAATATAGCAACAAAAGACCTTTTAAAATCGTGTAACTATAAAAACATAATCCAACCCGACTCGCAAAAAATACAAAAAAGTAAAAAATATTGTTGATTGCATTAGTAGAATCGTAATAGCGGAAAAATGTCAATACACATTAGTGTGATTGAGAGACCGCCAGAGTATTGGGTGCTTTTTTTCCTTTATTATTTCGGCTACATTTTGAATGTAAAATTCTGAACGTAAACTGATTGGATTAGATCTCGCACATGCACTTTTAAATTATTTTTTTCGAAAAATTACCAATAGTTATTATTTTTTTTTGAAAGTTAATTTAAAACTTTGCATTTTTGTGAGGTAGATTTCTATGTATGTATATTATAACAATCTTTAAAGAACAGATAGCTGCTGTTATTATAAGGACTATAAAAAAACTTAAATCATTCTGATAAATTCAATTATTTCAGTACGTATTATAGCTATTAATTTCAAAGACATATTTTTAAAAATGTGTACCAAAATGTCAAAGCCATTGAAAAATTAAGATTAGAAAAATAGGCTCCTAATCACATAAAATTTTTCAATTAGGTTACCTACATTAATTTTATTCTAGCCTGTTACAAAAAAAGTGTGTTTACAAAACAAAACTTGGAATTATATTTTTTATGTTAATACAATAGGTAACACCGGGACGCAGCGATAAAATAAAATTAAACAAAAAATTTGAGGAGCAACAATAGTCGCGCACTAAGCTTCCTCTCACCGATAAACAAACATCAATTATTACAAACATAAAGCGTCAAATGTGCGAAAAAATTAAACTTTACGTGTCCCAAATGCCCACTCTCCGAGAACATTACATTTTTAAAACCGCATTCGAGCCGCCGATATAGGCCTACGGCGCGCTCCCACAACAAAACAAGATTTTTTAATCTAACTTTAGCGTTTGTAAAAATTACTATTTAAAAATTTACACGCCGGCCACTAATTAACAGAGATTTAACCCTTCCGTCGCCGAAGCTCACTTTAATATTTAAACCCAGTGGAAATATTTGGTGCGTATTAAAATGTTAAAAATTAATGCGATAGCGACTCTCCCGCTAGAGCAGTAACTGCCGCTCTACTTGAGGGTTAGCGCTGTTTCCTTTTTCTTTTTGTTCATAAAATACAATATTTCTAACCATTAAAATTTCCATAAATACAATTTACACCTCTATCTTAATTATTCAAAAAAATATACGAGAGTCAAGGCGATTATTCCAACTAACATTAGGTTACATAAAAAATAAGCATAGTGTTTATATTGAGTAACAAATAAACACTGTAAACTTTATCCTAACTAAAACCAAAACATAAAATAACATAATGACTAAAACTTAGAAACACATAACACCCTAAACTTATTCCAAAACATAGGTAGAGATGAAATGATAACGCCTAAAACATTCAAAGCACTCACATTCACACGTACGGGAGTAAAACGTACCTTGCTGTAGTGCAGTCCCTATACAGGACGTCGAAATCCTTGCAGGACAGCAGCTTGCAACGGTTGACGCCTGGCTGTATAGCGCCCAGCCCACGCAGGATGCGCACCTGCTCCACATTGCACACCAGCGGCACTATGTCCAGTCTCTTAAGCTTAGTGTACACTGTGTGCAGTCCACCGACAAGGTGCTTCAAGAACAGTTCAAACGCTTGCGGCAGGCAGAGCATTGTATCGCCCTGGATAATGAAGGCCGCCACTTTCTGGCCGCGGTAGTCGACCAACTTGCACTCGTTGGCCGAGGGGTCGGAGGTGGAGATGGGTGGCGGGCTGCCGTAGCGTGGCGGCCCGTGATGGTGCGCGGCCGCCATCAGCTCCAGCGGCGAGTGGTGCATCATCTGCAGAGAGCCCAGCAGCCCAAGGCCTGGCGGCGGTAGCGGCATCCTTGGCGCCAGCAGCTGCGGCGGACTCAAGCCACGCGCCGGCGATGCCGCCTTCACTCTTGGCGAACCCCCAGAGGAGCCGCTCACCTCGCTCGCGGTTGACGCTGAGTCCACGGCGGACTCCATGCTTGCGGACTGACTACGCGCGCATCACACGCCCGTCGCGCGCGCTCTTCCGCGCAACAATAAATAAAAAGCCGGAGGAAAACGAGGGCGCGGCCGCGTGCGCGCGCCCGCCCCGGCGGCCGTGTCTCATTGGTCCGATTGCGTTCGGAGTTTGATTCGATTGGACGCCGCCGCTGTCGCGGTGTCTCCGCCCTTTTTTCGTTGCGTTCCGATCCGAGCGCGCGAAGAAACGTTCCTGTTTCTTTTGGGTGTTGTGTGGTGCGGCCGCGCGCCGGCCGGGGGTGTATTGATAAGAATGTCACCGGCAATCAATATGAGCCTAGATGCCGCCGTACTGCCACCGCGATTCAAACGTGTACGCTCACCTACTACTGTATACAAATATTCAGTACTACTCACTAACTGTTTTCGTGCAACGCTAGATATTGAAAGTATTTTGTAAAATTCACAAAAACTTCACGATAGTGGTATTATAGCTATAAAATTTTCTTCTCAATATTTAAAGATATGCTCATCAATGTAGGTGAATGCTTGCGTTTAATTTAATGTGAACCTTTAATACGTTCATTAACAGAATCATTAGCAGTTGTAACTTTGGCAGCTCTACCAAAGTAGAGCAATAGTTAGTCGATTGAGTTACTTTCTAAGTTAAGGAGATAAGTTTACAAACAATCTTTAGCGTAATAACTTGTAATAGCCACGATTTGCGTTTACTGTATATTAATTAATAAGTTAGTGTTACCACATAATTTTATGTTAATGGTAATGAGTCTATGAAAGAGACAGGTTGAAAAATTTTCATGTAACGATTGATGTATTTTAAATTTTCTATTTACCAACTTTAAAATACATTTGAGTATACTTTTTTGTACATATTTTTAGCCTCTTTTTGTTAGGTAAATGTACTAGGCTAACTAGGCTTATAGGTACTTTCGAATAGAACCATGCATGCAAATAAAGTAGATATAGATACTTAGAATAACTAAACCTACCTTCCTATAAAAGAGATATTATGACTTTGAAATAAAATGGAATTTAACATAGCATAAATAGCTAAATGGATAGATCTAAGTACATTTACAGACTGTTGGAGACAAAGAACATTATAGAATCTGCTCAAATTGAGTTCTTCTAAATACCATATTCGGTAATGTCAAAAGATACACTTACCTACTATACACAGTACAGAATGGAGACGGTAATACAAATTGGCAACTAAGTCTAGTGGTCAATAAAAATGTAAACCTCGAGAATTGACTAGATTATTATTATTACAAAATATAATTAAACTGTATATAATACGCTTGGTGTATTTACGAATTGGGAGCGAGCTAACTTATTATCTATGCTTCTATACTAACATAATATTTGTACTTCTAGGTATACTCATATTACCAATAAAGAGAAAAGATTTGTATATTTGTAACGAATAAACTCAAAAAACTACCGGACAGTATTGAAAAATTCTTTCACCTTTAGACAGTTACAATAGTGACTGAATCTATATTTGATTTGAAGAAAGTAACTCCACACGGTCAAAGTCGCGGCCGGAGCGCATATTTGAATTTTTGTATGTTTCTTCTCAAAAACTACTGGATCAATTTTAAAGAAATTTGATAATACTATTTATTGGACGTTGAGAAATGACAAAGGCTACATTTTATTTCAAGAAAAGACTTGAAGTTGTTGAAATTAGAAATGAAATTTCTGTGGAATTTTATCATTTGTGAAGATGAAACCATGAAACTTTGAATTTCAGTTGAATTTAGGCACTTCATCACAAATAAATAAATATTTGTTCAACCGTTTCTGTAATTTTGACCTGTGGGGGAATGAAATAGGAGATGAAATGTCGTATGGAAGTTCAAGAAAAGTCACGCTTTCGATTTTGATGAAATTTGGTACAAAAATATAAAGCTACCTTTTTTTTGGAAAAAAGGCATGAAAATAAGTTTGTATGGCAGTTCGTCATTATCGAAAATAAAACTAAGAACCTTTGAATTTACACATTTAAGAAGAAATAAATATTTTATTAGCGTTTTTGAAATTTTTGTTATAGGATTGAAATAGGGTTGAAAGGTCGTGTGAAATCCAAAAAAATCTGTCCAAAGTAACTATTCCAAGTAGATGAAGACGAGGGCCAAAAGCTAGGATATAGATAAAGTTATCAAATGTTATAAGAAAATTAAAATAATAATTTGAAAAAACTTACTTATGTCCTGCATGAAGATACATTTACTCTCGTATATCACAAATTTTAAAAAAATACATGTCCGCCCATGCGAACCCGGAACGGGCCACTAGTCTATCTATAGGTAAGTACCTACTGGGTGTAAAAGACATGAACAGTCAAACGAGAACCATGTATTCTATACATCGAAATAAGACATATTTCAAAAAAATTATTGCTGGGAAATGATTTTTATTTTTTAGTGTTAAAAAAAAATGCAAATTGTACCGCGCAATGTAAAGGGCTCAACTCGCACGCAACTCGCAAAACCGCTATAAATTTGCTAGACGGCGGCCCCTTCGTTAGTGTCCGTGCGCATCGAGTGAGCTACATTGAACGCTAACGTTTTGAAGCCATTTTTAGTTATGAAATACTAAAAAAAATGATAATTTTTCTTTGGACAATAATTAAAAAATAACGCATAGAATACGTTTTCATAAAAAAATTAAAAAAAAATTATGACTTTGACCTTCAATAAAATCGTAACTATCAATTTCCCAGGTATAGTCTAAAGGAAAAAAAATGTTATGATGGTGAGCAGAATACATGGTTTTCGTTTGACTGTTCATGTCTTTTACACCCTGTATATATGAAAATTAATTGGTGCTCGTCAATCTAAAACTCGAGAATGACTGGACCAATTTGGCTAAATTTAGTTTTAAAGTATTTTTGGAAGTTCAGGGAAAGTTTAAAATATAGAAAAATTGGAAGGGGAAATAACAACAATTTTATTTTCCCAAATAAATTGTTCCTACCTATCATTTCATGTTCGTCCCTCGTCATACCAATTTTGTTCGTCTGTCTAGTTAAAAGCAGTTCCTCATTATCCGATCCGATATCGGGACCATTTAAAATGTATTATTTTTAAATAATATTTTTTCTATTTACTCTATCGAATGTAATTAGAAGTAATATTAAAAGTAACTGTTGCCTTTTCATGCTTAAATCACTGAACAGATTTAGGTAAAATTTGTTATCAAGATAGGTTGAAACCCTCATGAACATAGGATAGTTTTTATTCCGGAAATAATATTTTAAAGAGGTGAAAATAAGGCTAATACTTTGTATGGGATATCAATATTATCTCAAATAAGCGCGATCAATAATACCTTATAAGAATATAAAATTTTACAAAACATTAGCATTTAGAATACACAGAAAAGTTTACATGCAACCCCGTAATTCCTTTCAATAATTGAAATTACTTCTTAGAGTTAGCTGATTTCATATTAAGTTTTCAATATTACTTATCTACTAGGTAAATGTGATGCCATATCTTGTGTAAATAAGCTTAAAAGAAAATGAGTTCAATAATACATACCTATACTAATAAAAATATCAAAATGTTTCATTTTGCTCCACCGACACTTCTGTGTTTCAAATAATTACTTAGACATCTGCATTACATACAAACATTTAATACACAAAATGTTTGATATCTAATTTCGTACAATAAAATTAAAAGTTACCCAAACCACAGATAATATAATACTATACTCCCAAACTAAAGTCCGTCGGATAGTTTACAAAAAAACATTAGACACGTATATTTTACTTAATCAAATCAGTAAATATTTTAAAAGATATACTTAGAGCATCTAAGTTAATGGGTGGTGCTTGATGTCACGTTTCAGTAATAAGTGTACGAAAACGCGGCTTAACACGACATTTTAACGCACTGAATTGTTGTAATTGTGTATAATTACGTGATAAAAGAAAAAATACGTGCCCAATTTTTTTCGTGTTGTATACAAAACAGACTTTTTCAATCATCCCTATTGTTAAACAAATAAAAAAATATTAATTATAAGGAGGTCAGTTCTTCACACATAATGCCGGTGATATCTACAAAACAAAAGAATATCACAATGAAAAGAGTCGTTCAGAAGCAGTACTTTATTATGCCACACATTGCTAGTGGGGTTGTGAGAGTAGAAACAATACAACCTCTGGCTGGGGTTTTTACTTCTATACATCCAAGTGTAACTGAGTTATAACCTGAAATAAGGAAAATTAAAGCATATTGCTTAGAATTTAAGGTATTTTTTATTGATAGCACGTTGTCTACTCTACTAGTCTTTATTGAAGAGTTTTCGTAAGAGCTCTACATGACAAGCAACATTGTTTCTTGTCAACATTTCCTTGAGATGCAAGTCCGTCCAAGTGCACTCGAGTTTTGTTATTTGGCTCGAAGAAAGTAGTTTGAAAAATATTTCTTTGTTTATTATTTTAGCAAAGCTTTATTCTTTGTTACCGAAGAATTTTGTGACGAGTTGTACAATGTGACACAATTAGTTGACAAATTGAAAAAAATGTTTATTAAAATTTACTACGTATCATGGTTATTAGACTAATGCTTGCACTATTATTTTGGACTTCAGTTTTGTTTTTAATATGTTTAGATATGCCTAGTATTAGTAGTTACAAGTCGTAAGAGACTTTCAATAAAAACTAAGTAAATAACAGTACTTTCTCCCGAGTTCTTGTTGTAAAAATACGTGTTGAAAGACTCCATTTTTAACCTCAATTTACCGTACAATTGTCTGTTACTTAATGTACATTTTCACTTGACGTTGGCGAAATGCGTAATCTTTATGTGTCGCGAACGCCATTCATTTAAAGAAAGAAGAATTAGAAGTAGATTAGAGAACAAAAAACTCTACATTATTGTACACATATCTACTAATGATTTTCTCTCATTTTTTTTCCGTAGGCGAATAGGAACAGAAAGAAGATGGAAAAACGCATTTATTTTACTTTTCAACCCAAAAATATTAACCATTACGAACATTTATATAGAGTTATAACGCAATAGGACGAAGCGAAGCTTCGCTACGATGTGCTACGATTATTACACCAAGTAATTTTTAAGACTGTTGGCTCCCTCTGCTCTTTGATATTATTACGTTTCTAACAAGTTGTTATTGATCCAAATTATGACTTTTTAATTTAAAGGTAGTCTCGAAGGTCTATAATTATAAGAAATATAGGTACTACTACGGCATGTTATATCAAACTCGTTTAAAATATCGCAGAAGCTTATTTGATATTTTTCTCCAAACTTATACTTTTGTTATATTTGTGTTATGTATGACGAATACCTACCTTTCATTATTTTTTAGTCCTGAAAATAGTATGACAAAAGCAACCAGTCTGATAGATTGCATTGGTATTTTACGTTGAAGAAATTATTTTACGTTGAAGAAATTTTGAAATAATAAATAACCAGATTTATGTCATTATACACACAAAAAAACTTCGCGGCCCTTAATTCCCCTTAACGAAGTTATATTCCGCTCGTAACTCGTAAAGCACGGAATATTTTACCTGTAGGTAGATAATCTGCAGTCCTTACTATCAACAGACAAACAAATTAACTGCGCATAACCACTTGTTATCTGCTCTGGGGTTTCAAGCATCGATTCGATACACGAAGCGCTATTAATAGCTTTATTTTCAAATGAAATATTCAAGCTAGGTCCAATTAATAAATCGTACATGTTGTGGAGAATTAGTTTCATTAATAATTCATTGATATACGTAATTTTTTAACTAAACAACATCATCACACGCGCACATAAAATTCATTGCGCTATTTATAAATGAGATTAAATTATAGCTTTTTACTTTGTTACTTGTCGTTTGCAAACTTTATTAGGACTAACGAACTTCAACATTATTGTTTAATTAATTGTGATTGGTTAAACTAGTCGTATAATTGATATTAACTTTCTTTTCATAGACAGCTATGATTATTTTTATGTGGATATCAGTGTAAATGAAAATTTAACACTTAGTTAAAAATAAAGACGAAAAATGACGAGATATTGTTAAGTTAGGTACATGTTTTAGTCTCTAAATATACTACCTTAATTTACTACTACTTTTATTCCTAATCTGATGACGGTCATATATGACCGAAGACGTCAAGAAAAAAATACATAATATAAAAATATATTTATTTATTAGTTTTTATTAAATAAAAACAATAATTCCAATGCTTAATTATTTGTGGTATTTTTGGCAGTGGACTCTAAATAATTTTGACGGTTTCTAACGCTTGAAATTTGTAAAATCTCATAAAACTATCACTGCTCATTGAAGAAAACACATATCCACCCCACCTTTAGCCATACCCGGTGCAGGCCAACTACAGCTAATAGCAATAGTCACTCCAAATATACCTATTCGTTACTTTGCTATAAGCTAAAGCTGATGTCGCCATAATAATAATATTAACAGCATTATTGTGGTCCGACGATTAATGATAAGATAAGGTTCCAGGTGAAGCTAGATTCCATCTTCAGCCTTATCGTCACTTACTATCAGGTGAAATGAAGGTATAAGCATACGTATATACTACGTCTCTACAAGTCAAAGTATAAAAATACTAACGCCAGTACTAACTTATTATATTGTTGAGAGATTCCCTGTCGAAAAATACGTATAAGCTACGTCTCTACAAGTTGAATTATAAAAATACTAATGCCGGGGCTAACTTATTATATTGCGGAAAGATTTCCCTGTCAAAAAATACGTGTATGCGACGTTTATACAAGTCGAAGTATAAAAATACTAACGCCAGTACTAACTTATTATATTGCTGAGAGATTCCCTGTCAACAAATACGTATAAGCTACGTCTCCACAAGTCGAATTATAAAAATACTAATGCCGGGGCTAACTTATTATATTGCGGAGAGATTCCCTGTCAAAAAATACGTATATGCTACGTCTCTACAAGTCAAAGTATAAATAATCTAACGCCAGTACTAACTTACTATATTGTTAAGAGATTCCCTGTCAAAAAATACGTATATACTACGTCTCTACAAGTCAAAGTATAAAAATACTAACTCCAGTACTAACCTATTATATTGTTAAGAGATTCCCTGTCGAAAAATACGAATAAGCTACGTCTCCACAAGTCGAATTATAAAAATACTAATGCCGGGGCTAACTTATTATATTGCGGAGAGATTCCCTGTCAAAAAATACGTATACCTATACTACGTCTCTACAAGTCGAAGTATAAGAATACTAACGCCAGTACTAACTTATTATATTGTTAAGAGATTCCCTGTCGAAAAATACGTATAAGCTACGTCTCCACAAGTCGAATTATAAAAATACTAACGCCAGTACTAACTTATACTTCCTATTACATTACTGACAGTTTTAAGAACCATAATTACAAATTTTGTGCGTATGGAATATATTTATCACTCAAATCTTACTTTTATGTAGTTTTTGCTTACGACCCGTAGATAACTCTGTTTATGAGCAACCATTTAATGTACAAAATGTTTGACTGGACATATTTACTAGGAAGTGTTTTGTTGTCTCCCCACGGTGTACATTAATGTTTTCCTAGTTGTAATTAATGAACAGAAAACAAATATTACATAGTAACTAACTTAATAACAATATTCGAAAGACTTACCTATATTAACTTGACACATTTTTATCATTGTGTTTGGAAATAGCTCTGGGATGGCAATAGCCAACTGATCAAAGGACCTGCAAACTTAAAAATTATAAATATTTATTATAATAAATTTAACCTTAAAAAATATGTGCATTGGACACTTTACGTAATTTTCTTTATTCATTAATCGAATATTTTCGAGAACATCAAAATTTTATTTGATTATTTATTTTAAATAACAACCTGAATGTTGTCACAAGTTTTGAATTAAATAATTTCAAACTACAGTTTATTTTTAAAATAGTCACACAAAATTCTAGACCAATTTATTCAATTATATTTAATACAACACACTGCCCAAATTAAGTAAATATTGCTTACAAAATAAAGAGATCGCAGAATAGGCCGCAAAAGTATCGGAAACAAATGGTCTGGGCGGGCAATAAATCGAGCTCAACATTTCGAGTTTGCAGCAACTGCGCGACTCGTTAAACTTTATTTTTATATTACAGCCGTAACTTTGCGATGCGATCGAACGGACATTGTTGTAATCCTCACTTTGAATTTTTTTAACAACATATTATATTGTTTTTTGCATTCGCTGCTTGTCTTTATTATAGGTCTCCAACACCGATTAAAATATGAAAAAATATTCTTCCTGCTATTAATTAAACTCTTTATAAACATCTAGGATAAGCCCGTTCTACGGCACGTTAAGCTGATGGTCCTACCTGTTATCGAAACATAGCAGTCGATTCCAAGGAGTGTTGGTCATAGGTAGGCACACGACCGCTAAAATCAAATGCCAACTCCTAAAGAAGTACTGTCGATATCAAGGCATACTGTACCGACCCCACATAAATTGGAACAGGGTATTAAAATGATAATAGATACAGATAGTTGGTACGAAACTCAGTGTAGTTGTAGGTCAGGAATAGGACGACTGCCCCTTTTCATGGCCCAAGGGAGTTAGTGCACGAATTGAAGATTCTTTCAATTTTAGAAAGCTGGTGCTTGTCATGTGGTCCCATTTATTTTAATTAAACCGATATCTGGAGAGTAGTTTTTGAGTTATCCCTAATCCTTTGTGGGCCAATGTATACAATTTTACAATAAAATTCCGAAGAATATTAGAGATTTGCCTGTTAACAAATTTGAAAAAACTGTAAAAACTAAATTATATAATAAAGCTTATTAATAATAATAAATAAATAAAATCTGTTTATTTCGGACAACTTAAATCCATAGGTGTTAGTAACAATTTCTTAATGACTATGACTATGTTAGTAAATTACAAGAGTGGAGTATATATATTACAAAATAATGATTATTTAAATGATACAAATGCGTGGGAGTAAAATCTGCCCAAAAATTAATTTAAAATTGTAATTTGTTTATATTGATATATTTATTGACCTGTAATGATGTTTTGAAATCATTACGAAATTGTAAGCCGTGGAGTTTCTTTCGCCATTTCTCCTCCATCTCAGCATATTAATAATTATTCAAGCAAAATAATTATTCGTTCTGAAATGGTGGTAGGGCTTTTGACGATTTAAAAGTACTTAGCAAAGTCCATTTAAATAAAGATGATAATTAACATGAATAAAAACGGGAACTAACGCGATTAATTTACTTTTTAAATATCTGACGTCTCAACCTGGTTACACCGACCGTGGTGGAAGCAGTTCGCCTGTAACCACGGTCGGTGTAACCCGGCTGAAACGTCAGGCATTTAAAAGGTAATTTAATATCGTTAATTCACGTTTTTACTCATGTTAATTATGCAACGCGAAAGTTTAAAAGTGATCATCTTATCAAAGTTTGTCGCTATAGCAATAACGTTAATATCATTGTTGTATTCCTGCATCATGGTACGCAGTCTGAAGACGGATTCTCGGTGAAGGGCACTTCCACTTCCGGCCTTTATCTTATCTTGACACTAGGTAAGATGAAGGCTAAGCCCTTCTCTGTTATAGAATAGGAAAATGTTGTTAGTGCCAAACATTTCATCATTTTTAACCGACTTAAAAAAGGAGAAGGATCTCTTTTCATATTCATCTATTTTCAGACGCATGGACTAATTTGGAAAATTATTTATATTATTTTTCTTTGAAAGGGTATACCTACATTCCCAATAGTCACATGAAAACTATACATGAATCGATACAGTAGTTTTTTCAAAATCCTGAAAATACGTAGTAGCAAAATGGATATCTTCGGAAGTTATTAACCAATTTTGATGATTCTTTTGTTGTCTTAAAGATCGAAGTTTTGAAATAGTTTCCTAAAAATTTTACGGTTTGAAGAACTGTAGTACTTTATTATTCTGGAAAATTAGAGGCAAAACCCTGTCTTAAGTTTAGTCATCGATAACTTTTAGTTGTAAATCGAACTATCCAACATATTTTATAGTATTTCATTCTTGCACCACTAAAAAGCAAAAACTATTGCATTTGAACAAAAAACCTCGGAGAAATATAAGTTTTATATTTAAAAAAATCTAAAAGTAAATATTTCAACTATGTTTTTTGAGGTCGATGCCAACCTCAATACGTTGTCACTTGTATTTAGCAATGAAAAAGACATAGTTGGCATGTTTACTTTTAGATTTTTTAAAACATAATACTTTTATATCTCCGTTTTTAGTTCTAAAGGCATTTTTATTTTAAAATAATTTTAGTGAACCAAATCTCTTTAGTGTCCAATGTCCTAATTCTCCTCTATATAGGTGGTTCGACTCGTGGTTTCCTAAGTCCCGGATGCTTTCCACTCTCCATCGCTTCAGAGATTCTAAACCTTGAAAATAAATGTTTTCAACGATGAATAGACCGCGAGCAATAACCGAATTACATTGCTTTGGCCGCACCCTGCCGAAGCGCAGTAAATATCTAATGCATTGACCCCCAACCCCCTTCCTGGTGGACTATGAAATTAAATTTGCGCGCAATACAAGGTGGGACACGGTTTTCAGTAATTTATAATATCATTGATAAAATTTGTGCTCTATTGTAACAGAATAAGAGTTGACATTGTTACACATAAGAGCTTTGGTGGTCTTGTTCAGTATTTTTGACAATTTTCATGAAAATAATTCGTTTAGTTGCCTATTTTTTGTCTGCAGAACTGATACTGAGTCGCCAATATCAAGCTTTGGCATATTGACGTCCATTGAGCCTTGATTACTAACCATGCAACGGTTCTTAACCAAACACAGTCTGATGTAAACATTTTATAATCATGGTTTACAATGAGGCTACCTACGATGACCGCTTTTCATGAGGTTCGTCGCGCTCGCCATATGGTAAATAAATGCCATGTCCTAATAATAGATACCTTTAATTGCTAAAAGTCTTTGTGCTTATGTGCTTATTATATAACATTTATTATTTTTTAGTAAAAAATAACACTATAAGAATAAACAAGTGTCACCTTTTAATAGAAATTATCACTGAATCTTTAAATGAACCCATCATTTTTATTAATAATATCTAATAATATATAAAAAGCTAGTAAAATGAAACGTCCCGAATGACTGGCGGACTAAATACCCTTGGACCTAGATAGATGAAAATTTAGCACAGAGGCAGGATTTTTTTAACTTGTAAAGTAAAGTTTGTATGGGTAAACAAGATTAGTTAGACAATTTTATTCAGAGGAGGAGTTTTTTCAGAATTGCACCCCTAAAATGGAAAATGTGGTGATAAAATCTAGAAAATTGGAAAAATATTGTGCATGATTAGAAAAAAATTAAGTAGGTACCCAAATAAAATTAAAAAGCTGTAAGTAACTTTTCCACACGAACGAAATCGCGGGAAAATGCTTAGTATTCCATAATTACACAGGCATTTACAATTCTACTGCCTTTTCATTCTTTCCTTTGACGGCGTCATTCTTTCCTTTTTCATTCTTTTAAATCTGTGCACACAGCTTCCATGAACACCTCACACGCGAAAAGTCACCGCAATCCATTTAAAAGGTGTTTGCGATGTGCGATTCAAGTCCCACTTGTCTTTATGGCGACGTGCTTTGATGTAAAAGTCATTGGTAGGCACCAGTTCAATATTTACACGCTCCATGAAGCCCTATTCTGGAAGGATATTTTCTTATTTTTAGTAAGAAAAAGAGAAAAATCGGGAGTGGTCTTCCCCTTGACTTTCTCTTATACCGGAAACGACTCAAAGGTTGATAGAAATCTCATATTTTGATGTCATACATGTTAAATTTTAGTCACCCATCCGAGTACCGACCGCGCACTTAGTTGCTTATCGTGATCGACGACGAATTTTTTGACGATTACAAGATTTCCTCTATACTACGTATACGAGAAAGTAAAAAAGAGTAGTCGATTCACAGTGATGATTTCCGTATATCGGTGGCTTTTTGCGAGTTAATTTTGAAGTCACATTAACTTATAATGCATAGTAATGATAAATATGAAAAGGAAAAGTCATAATCTAGTTCATAGCAGGCTAAAATTTTAACGTATAGGGCTATTTTAAGTAAAACATTTGAGCAAGATTTTCAAATTACATTATGGTTCAGAGCTTCAGATTAACTTTAATTTTTAATATTTAGCGATTATCACATTTATTTTTGTCTAATCTGCTATATATGTGTGTGTGATAGGTATGAATACCGACACAAGACATTATGCAATGCCTTCGTAACGTTCTACGCTCTCTTTATGTATAAGTATCAGATCAATAAGTATATTTTTCAATTCAAAGTGTACCTAACTTTGAAGTCTTTTATATACAAAAACAAACATACCATATTTTACTCCAGTATTCTCGTGCAAATAAAATTCAACTTCTTTTGCTTTTCTTGTAAAACTTTTATAATGAAACAATTTTTTGTATGAATTTAAAATTTGATGTGTTTGTTGATAGATGTGTTAAGATATTTTCAGAATGTTTGAAGCACTGTGAGAAGTAAAGTTAATGAATGTAAATATTATTTTAACGTTAAAATTCACAATAAATCAATAATTATATTAAAATTATGACATTTTTACATAACTCTTCGTCTTTCAAAGCCTTAGAATTTGTAACTAATATCGAGAGCTTGCCTTATTTATGACTGTTTTCATAACATACGTTCAATTATAACAATAATAACTTTCAGTTTACAATAGCACCTAATTCTCTTTATACAGTAGTAATAAAATGTTTAATGCAAGAAACGTTGATTGCGTGGAATCGGTCATTCGATTCTCCTAAGGGGACAATTAAGTTCGATTGATCCAATCCAATTGATCGCGCGATTCCCCTGAGGGATCAAATAACATGCAACAGGAAGGTGAAATGGCTCACCAATAATGCATTCTGTAACATTAACTGGTTACAAAGACAGCTTAGTCAATTACAATTCGGTAGTCGATTTACCAGCAACGTAATCAATGACGAAATGACGTAAAAAATTGTTTTTTGATCAGTTAGGTTCATAGATACAGCAGTAATTAAGGAGTAATTATATATCTATGGTTAGGATTATCTTTCACCTTCAGACTATTATTGCAATTTTTAATACATTAAATTTAACACCAAGAGTAAAAAATATAATTACAGTTTTTTTCAATGACTATGTAGCTGTTAGCCTCAGATGATCGTATATTATGGTAATATGTAATACCTATGCAATTTTCGAAAAATCAACACACATTAACAACAGGAATGTAAATTTGGAAAAAAAAACTTGTAAATAAGCTTTACTAAAATAAAAAACTTACATATCTCGGAAACTACTGGAGATATTTTCATCATCTGATTTAATTGAGCTAATTTGATCATCGAAATATTCCTTTGAGTAAAATTAGCATCTCGTAAAGAAAAATCAACACTTTTTTCTTTTTCTGTGTGTTTTCTGAGTTTATTATGCAGTCACGGAATGATCCTCTCAGTATGGTTGCCAGCCCTTATGTTCGCTTGCTTTAAGATACGGAGGACCTTAGTGTGTGCTCTAACATGTAGACCGAACTTAAAAGTAAAGAGAAAGAACGTAAACAGTTCCTACTAGTCGACTAATAGGTATTTTCACTATGCGGAGATTCTCAGTACTCAAGCAAGTGGCGGCGGTTGTAAGGCGCCGCTTGCCATAAGTACATGGAGAGGATGCTAGGCTAGGGTGTAAGGCTGGCCAGCCAAGATAAGATAGGTAGGAGCTGCCCCAGGGAGTCACCCTGGCAGGCAAATGATGGTGGTAGGGAACTGGCCTATCGTATCTAAAGCCTGTACGGGATCGGTTCGAAAGGGAGTTGCAGACAACAAAGCATGTTCCATAGTTCCACGAAGGAGTAAGGAATGGGGTCGCGAACGACACGTTGGTGTTGTAAGTATCCATATGGATAACGCTTACCATCATGCGAGCTGCATGTTTCTTTACCCTTTATAATACAAAAACAATACTTTATAATAAGTTGCTTAAAAATACAAAGTATTACACTAACACTACGCACTTTTAGTCTAAGTCTAATAGCAAAGTTACTACAATAGATAAGTTTAATAATACAAGTCTAATAAATAGTCGTGTTACATTAGTGTTTAACTGTAACAAATCTAATAAGCTATAATTACAAAAACTTGGTATACTAAGTCGCGCCTCGTATACATCCTTGTTATTTAAAATACAGAAATTGAAATAAAGAAAACGTGTTTCATTAATTAATTGTAAAAAAAAATATATTGATTAATTTTAATGAAAACAAAAAGATATCAATAAGGCGAAGTTTCTCTCTCCTTGTTGTAAAAACATGTGTTAAGAGACTCCATTTTTAACCCAAATCAACCGTACAATTTTTGTTAATTTAGTTACATTTTTACTTGACATTGGCAAAATGCGTACGTTTAATGCGTCGCCACGCCATTAATTAAGAATAGAATAGTATCAATAAGTCTTAACCATCGTGGCAAAACAAACGACAAACATTATTGATACACTAAACCAAAGTATCAATACCTACTTGGTAGGTAGGTATATAATAGGTTGGGGAAAAAGTTTCTTCGCATTTTTTAAGAAAATTCAAAACATTTTTTAATATAGTTTATTTATATTTAACTAAAGTATGTAGGTACCATTTTGTTCGATAACTTTTTGCCATCTTGTAGGTAGGGACATGATCCCATTGCTATAGAAATTTTGGGACTTCTGGTCAAAATACCGCGACAAGTGGTTTTGGCAGTCCTCTCGTGATGTTAACCTGACACTGCCTAAAGAATTCTGAAGAGACCGAAACAGGTGGAAATCTGAAGGTGCAAGGTCAGGACTATACGGCGGATGCATTAACACCTCCCAGCCAAACTCTCTTAATTTTTGCTGAGTGGCTAAAGATGTGTGAGGTCTAGCGTTATCATGATGAAAAACCACACCCCTTCTGTTGATTGATTCCGGCCGCTTTCTCTCAACTTCTTGCTTTATTCTCATCAGTTGTTCGCAGTAGAGTTCAGAATCGATGGTCCTGCCTGGTGGTAACAGCTCATAATGAATAATGCCCTTCCAATCCCACCACACACACAGCATCACCTTGTTGCGAGTTAACCCGGGTTTCGCCACAGTCTGTGAAGCCTGACCGGCCTTTGACCACGACCTTTTTCGCACGTTCTTGTCGTACGTGATCCACTTTTCATCACCAGTTATCAGCTTCTTCAAAAATGGTTCGGTTTCATTACGTCGTAATAAAGAATCACAAATGAGTACACGGTTCATTAGGTTTCTTTCAGTGAGCTCGTGAGGTACCCAAATGTCGAACTTTTTTGTGTACCCAGTTTTTTTCAAATGCGCCAAAACTGTTTTGTGGTCAATTCCCAGTTCTTCAGCTACGTCGTAACTACTGACATGCCGATCTTGCTCCACTTTTTCAAAAATGGCATCCATTTTATCTGTAATAGGGCGACCAGAGCGACGTGCATCTTTGACATCAAAATTTCCGGATTGAAAACGCTTAAACCAAATTTGTGCTACTCTCACAGACACTGCACTAGGTCCATAAACATCGCAAATTTTTTTCGCGGCTTGCGTTGCATTTTTACCTTTTTTGTAGTAAAATTTTAAAATGTATCGAATTTCTTCATTAGATTCACTCATCTTGGCGGTACGAAAAACAAATGAAAATCACACATTTTCCTAATTTGAATTTGGAATTATGTTCTTTAAAATTTAAACTTTCAATGATACCAAAACCAGCCAGATACAAATAGTATAGCCAAAGAGATTTTATTACAAGTTTATACATACTATAATGCGAAAAGACTTTTTCCCCAACCTAATATTACAGTCATATTTCGTCCCCGCGTGTCCCCATTCCAGACGCCTCAGGTCTAAGATCCCAGAATAGTCTTCACAGTACCAAAGGGCACCTTTATTATTTTTTCCAGTTTTCATCACTTCACGCTCGGTCTGTCTTTTGATTCAGTGGCTGTGTAATGCGCTGTTGGCGCATTTATTTTGCACTCTCCTCAGTGTTTGTTACCAGTATTCCGCAACGCTTTGAAGTCAAAGCTCTTTTGATTTTGCGGGGCGGCTTAGTCGCTGACCGCACGTATGAATGATACTTTTACCCTGAATAGTCGGCCGCACACCCTAGATTTTTGAGCTACAAAGGCAAGTTGTGAGCCGTTACTGCCTCTAAATATCTACAGGCTTCACAGGTGCAGTTAAAAAAACCTAGGAAAATGTCCTTTAGTAAAAATTGCCGTGACGAAATAGAAGTAAAGGATTATAGTCAAAATGTTTTTGAAAAAGTTTCGGTAAAATTTTCTTTTAAACCAATATGATTCAAACCTCATTTGAAACTGATTTGGCTAAAAGACCAACTTTAAGGTGGAAATACTTCAGAAACCTTGCCTATTTATTAGTTTTATAACTGAGAAAAATTAATACAGAGAGAGACTCGTATTTGACTGTCTCTCGGGCTCAAATTTTAAAGACTCTTAGCATTCCACTGACTCAATACTCAATATTTTATTGCATTCCATAAGTACATTTAGATGGTAATTGAATTTGAATTTGAAACAGTTATGGACCCTGGCGGGCACAGCACAAATTAATAGGAGAGAAGAAGAGTACTATCCATATAATTTATCTATGTACGTACCTATACGTGTATATTATTATAATTATTTTCTGTTTGTCATTCCTATAATTAAATTATTATATTTCGGCGGTTTATGTTGAATTTTTTTTTTTTCTTAAAAGGCTTTTGTTTTTATGTTTTTCTATTATTTTAACATCATTATTTTTATGCATTTTAAAGTTAGAAAAAAATTAAATAGTAATTATCATAGAAATTATTACTTACATTCTCTCAATAATATTATTTATACTTTCTCTCCGTGTAGGTGCCGGATCCATAGTGTTGTAGAGAGAGAAATCAGGCATAGTGTCTGCGACTTGTTACCCTTGCAAGTGTAGGTTTAAGTGGTTCCTTAATACATCGACACTCATGTTCAGTACCAGGCTTCTTCCTCTACCCAGTCATTTGATAAGATTCCGAATAAATGTTACTCTATTCTATTGAATTTCGCAAGAGACGCTTTATATTTGAAAGAAATTAATCTCCGTTGCAGAAGTCACTTAATACAATATTTATAGATATGAAATACAATCTTGCAAGCTCGTGCATGTACTTAAGCTGATATCACAAAGTGAGCGGTGCGGTGGCTGGCGAGACATAATGGGAATAGATGAAAAATTATTCACACTCGCGCGTATTGACTTTATACGCATTGACACCGCGCGAGGACGTAGGGCTGACTCGTGTTCCTAGGTAAATATTAACAAAGCTGCAAAAAAACTTTACTATTATAACATTTTTACTTTTATTTTTTTACTTGTACAAAGAAATAAAAAATAAAACTCCAAATAAAATAGAGATTTTTAAGAAATGTCACTTTACTTTATTTGATTTTCAATTATGAACTGAACTGAAGTTGAATAGGTGTGTAAGCTCTTAATTTTTACTTTCTCGTACGTAGTATAGAGGAAGTCTTGTAATCGTTAAAAAATTCAACCTCGAGATTTTGACGGATTTATATGTTTTAGACCTCCCTAAGTCCAAAATACCGTTTTTGGAATTATGTCTGTGTGTGTGTCTGTATCTCTGTATGTCAGTATGTCTGTGCGCACAGACACACATCAGTGCGCTGAGCACGATAACTAGAGCATGCTTTAATTTATTGCAGCCAAATTTAACATGCGTGTATGACATCAAAATATAAGGTTTCTATCAACTTTTGAGCCGTCGATCACGAAAATTAAGCAACCAAGTGCAAGGTCGGTACTCGGATGGGTGACCAAAATTTAACATGCATGACATCAAAATATAAGGTTTCTATGAACTTTTGAGTCGTTTCTGGTATACGAGAAAGTCAAGGGGAGACCACTCCCGATTTTTTCTTCTTATTAACAGTTCTTTAAAAATCAAAATGCATTAGATAAACCCGTAAAAGGAGATTCAATAAATATCAAAGTCTCGATCTACACTTGTCGCACATACCCAGTCTACCCCAAGACTACGGAGGGCAGCATCGCACACCTGAACCAAAGACACCTATCTTTTTGGTATGCCTATCTTTTTGGGCTTGGAAGCCCTAAAAATCGTCTTTGAAGGTTTGCCTTTTTTGTTTTATTTTTCCTAAGTAACTTTCAATGTATGTCAAATTTTGAAAAAAACAAAACTTACGGGCAAACTTTAAAAACATTTGCGAGAGAGCTCAGTGCCGGCACTGACACACACAAAAACAATGTGATGATATATCTACATACGTACGACATGCCTGGCTTACCCGCGTTCATTAAAATGTTGTACTTACTCATAAAATTCTATGCATCTATGAAAAACCTAATTTTGTAAAAAAGTTATTAAAGTCAACAAATATCACAATGTTCAACCCTATGCAAACTCGTGTTTGTATAGGCGTCGAAGTCGGATGTCAACCCGTGACGCGGTTTGAATGTACGGAACTGTAGCCCGTAATAAATAGAATATTTTTTATCGGCGCCCGCAGTTGCTGCCGGCAAATATTGTAACCTCCGCCTAATCTGAGCGTGCCTTTGTGAACTTGAAGATCCCTCAGTAGTCGGTACTGTCAGGAAGTGGAGCTATTTTATTTTGACATTAACATATTGTAGGTACAGTCAAGCTTATAAATACACTCTTTAGAATTAAGAAACAAAATTTGAAATACCATTTTTATTCCTTTCGGAAAAGAGAAATCATTTTTTATCAGCTACAGTTATACATTTAGACATTTTTCAGTGAAGCTTTAAACAAAGTAGGTATTTACGTAACTAAAATAACATATGAAAAATCATATAAGATAATTGATGACATTTATGATGCGCAAGAGCCTGCAGAATTAATTAATTAACTATTAATAACAATATTTCTTGTATTGTAGGATTTAGTGTAGATATAACGCGCTATCCGCGTAATGTTCCATATCTAGGTATCTGTAAGTTAATGTTATTACGCTATTGAAAATTTAACATACCACTGTTCAACAATTTAACGACGCTTAATTTTAATAAGACTGTCCTTATTTTTCTTACACTTACCTTCCTCTCTCCCTTTTTAAATATACCAATATCCTCGTAACTCAATATTACAAAGAACTCGGCGGTTAAGCCTCCAGTACGTGCCTATCTTAACGCGGCACCCCAGCAATGATCAATTTTATTCGGACGCATATTTGCGTAAAGCATTTTATTACAATCCTCGATCCATCAATCCGTCAACATCAAAACCCTTGCCAATAAGCTTCGTAGAGTAATCCCATACACCCGTCTCTTTCGCGCTTTATTCAGATTAATATAGCAATAAAGTATCAGGTGAGTGAATGCTTTATATTAAATCAACATTCTAAGTCAACTATGTTACATAAAAATAAAGAAATATCAAAAATACAAATTATTCCACAAAGTTTTTTTAGTAAGCAGCAAATGACATTCTTGGAGCGTAAACTCTAACTTTAGAAATCCGTTGACCATTTTCATAAAGTGTTGCTAATTTGTGAGCTTTCCAAAACCCCTAAGAATAATGGTGGGTCAGTGTTTGATACGAACATAATTATGTCATTTTGTTGTCATCATCATCATAACAGCCTTTATAATTCGACCCACTGCTGGGACACAAGGCCTCTGCTTGTCGTCTAAGGAGGTTTAGGCAGTAGACGACCACGCTTACCCAATGCGAATGGTGGACGGAGTATAAGGTGATCAATACCCCTTTGTTGATCCATTAGTCGCCTTCTACGACACCCAATGGAGGATATTCTACTCTGCCGGCATCACACGGCAATTTTTTGTTGCAAGAGTGTATTACTATAACTACTTACTATTGAAAAGAGCATGTACCTATTCGTTAGTTGCAATAATATCATGTAGTATCTACTAACACTATAGTTAGGTACCTGTATGAATTTCTGAAATATCTTCAATGCAACAAAATTTTGAAATAACCATTTGCGGATATAATACGACGAATGTTCTGATAGACACGTACGCGACTCTCATTCAAATTCCTCCAAACATACAACCCCTTCGGGGAGGCAAGTATAAACCTTTGATTGATTACTCGCAATTTTAGTTTAAACAAACCTCAGACGCTAATATGTCATAAAAAGAATAAGAATAATTAATTAATTTTACCTTTTTATATTAATTTTGAAGCCAATTTTATTATATTTGGAAATCATGTCCACCAAATATATAAATTAGGTATTGTCAATTGAAAATTTCTTAAAATTCTTGCTTCAAAATTTATAAATGTAGGGAACTCTAAAAGGTCTGACAATATCAATATCTCAGCTAAATCTAAACAAACGTAGCGTAATACCCAGATCGTAGTAAGAGCACCGCAACACGCCTGTCCTTGCTTGAGGACTCGCATTCTAATCCAGAGCTAAGCGGTGATGCATTTTAGCGAATTTCAGAGCAGCGAGGTGTTTTGCATCATACATGAGTAATCTCATTACCTCACAATGGTAGCGCCTAATCTGATACGATAGCGATGCTTTCAGGGCTCAGCTCATATAAATAATCTGATTAAACGTAAGATTAGTATATGCATCGCGGAATTCAATTATTCAGGTCTTGATGGAAAAAGAAACCAGGAGTATTATATTATGTTTGTAAGAAATACTCTCAAATAAAAATAGCCATACATGCAACAGGATACGGAAATATTAGGGGATTGCAACTCTGTACTCCATACTTGTATGATTCTAATAAGGACAACAAATATGGTAAAACATACATACATAGTTATAATGCTCAATACATAAATTGAAATAAAAAAAACACAATTGATGACAAAATAAGGTCAAAGTAGTAGAGATTCTTGGAGAGAACATAGAGATCGTTGAACAAAATAGGGCCTAATAATTAATTTCAGAAAATATAGTCTAGTAAAATATATTGCAACTTCGTTCACTAATATCACTACTTTGAAAATAGATTATTTATTGTTCTTATCTGAAAATTGTAATTCAGTTCTAAATCAAATATGTATAATATCTTACGCATTATAAAGATAATAATATGTTATATCTGGAAACAATATCTAACTCATATTCACAGTAAATAGTTTAGTATACATACATACGATCCCGCTCATAATCCCATGACGGGTTGAGCAGAGCCTTAGGTAACATTTTGTTACAAATAAAGCCATTTAGTGCCTCAAAATAGTGACAGGTTGACAGCCTGTCGCCTACATGAAAGGGGCACCAAACCCAAAAAATAACAATCTTTCAGTAAAAAATCTGACACAAAAGCCAACAACCATGACAGATCTTACACTCAAAACCATCTCAGCAGTCCGGGTACCTGTACCTATACAGTTACATATAACATATATATAAAACAATCATTCTAATGATAGGAGTATTAAATCTGAAAAGAATTATTGTTTAATGACGTTGTGTGATGATTAGTGTGATTGTGAAAATATATTATTATAATATATTGTTATCCTATGTGCGTTTGGATGTGTAGGAAACAAAATGAAATCTAGATGGTAGATTAGGATTCGACCAGTTGGTTAAATACTTTACAAAAACATTTTTTCACAATATCGTACGCCAGATAAAGCAACTGGCGCATACGTACGTACATTTTAAATCCCCCAAGGAAATGTCTACTCGAGATACGTAATTCGGCATACCGATCCCCGGTCACCGGCTAAAATGTAAAATGGCTCCCTTGCATTTTTTTCGTAAGAGCCATAAAATATGACATTTATTACGGTCAGATCTGCCTCAACCACTATTGATAGGCAAATGAGAGAGTTTTTTAAAAGAAAAACGATGTCTGCTTTTTATGTGTTCTCAGGATAAGTAAGGATACTTTTAAAGTTGCGACTTTTGAGCTACGTGCTCGTAATAGCCTCCTGTTTTTGTGGTCAACGTCGACCCACATTATCCTATTCGCAGCGAGAAATAGAAGATAAAAGAACACACAATCTTTAAGGTTTCTTGGTTTAGACGGAAAATGAAAATGTAATAATTATTATTCAATTACGGCTTTATTTCATTTTGCTTTTCGTTTTTGTATTGTAAACGACGAGATTTAATAAGTTGATGAAATTTTGTTTATGGAATGGAGTAAACTGAATAGATTTTTGTTACCTACATACGAATTTCCTTTGCATAAGTAAAAGAATTATTATGTTTTCGATCTCTTTTGATAGCCAAGTAAACATAGAATTTGAGATTTAATACACTACTTTCATATTTCTTTGTGTATTGATTGAAAAATTAATAAAATGTAATGATTTTTTAATCAAAATAATTCATCTTGTTTTAGTACAGGGCAGCAATACTAAGCCTTTTCCTTTTTTTAAGAGCGTGCATTCATAGAAGTAAATATAACACTTTTTTTCGCTGGTATTTTTGTTAAATACACATGTCTTTGTGACCTTATGTACTCGTAGACTCTCTCACTCACTTGAGCTCAGTCTACTTATAAGTCACTGGTTATGCTCGTGATTCAATTCTAAACTATTTCGCTGATTCGTGATTTGATATTGGCACTCGCAGCAAAAAATAACTTTGCTCACTTGTTGAACAATTAACTATTACTTGTCTGTGGCCTTCTGTAAAGTGGAGGTTATACCACAGTACGGACTGCTTCAAATTCGGCGGCTAGTCCGCTGTACCCTACCGCGACTAAAAACTATAAATAACAACATTATGAAATAGATACTTACATATATGGTTGTTACCGTAACCAAGACTATAAAAAACCTATCATTTCCTACTTATGATCACAAAAGAATTTCGAAATTGAGCCATCTTTAGTGATAAGGCCAATAACTCACTAGCAGGTCAAGCACAATACTGAGTGCCACCGATAATCATATATTAAAGCCCTTATCCCTGCAAGCACCTATGCTACAATAGAAAGGAATATAATGTCGAAAAGTGGTCGCATAAAAATGACATACGGTTTCGACGCCTGTGTGGAGCAGTTGGAATTGCCCCTAGATATTTCTTAGCGTGTAAGTATGCGTTTAGATGTTCCATAAGATGTTGAGTTACTAAAATTTTACTCTTGAGATATTTTGTTTGCTTGTTGGTTCACTGAAGGCTAGTTACTTTTTGGGTTTGATACACTTTTATATTAGCGTCATGCTGGCTATATGTCACTTTTTTGAAATACGTAAGGTACTAGACAAAGACAAAAATACATCAATTTAGAAATTATAAACAGGCTAAACTAAATCTCAACATTTTTAACAAAGATATAAAAATCGGCGAAGTGGATAGTATAAAGTTCCTGGGTATGACACTAGATACTAACCTGAACTGGAGATCACATGTAGAAAAATAAACAAAAACTTTGGAGTTATTGCTATGCGATTTCAATTCTACGCATTATGACCTCAGAAGATGTGGCAAAAATCGCTTATTTCGGTTACGTGTATCCTCTATTGAGTTATGGGATAATATTTTGGGGTAACTCTGTGGAGTCTCAGTCTTGCTTTATACTACAGAAAAGGTGCTTACGAATTAAATAACGTATGTGTTCAACTATCTTCCAAAATTACAATTTGTTGGCATTGACTTGCATTTACATCCTTGAGATTTGTAGTTTTGTAAATGACAAAGAGCTTTTTGAATGTAAATCTAAATATAAAGAAAACACACGATTGCAATACAAATATGATATATGCATTAAAAATATTCGTGTAAAGAGTGCATTTATGAGGAAATAGGCTTACGTAGAGAGCCATAACAATTTTTAATCATTTACCGAACAACATTAAAATGATCAGTGGCTTACTATTCAAGAAACATTTAAAAGCATGGCTGATTTTCGGAGGATATTATAATTTGAATGATTTTTTTGTGAAAAATAAGTACTGAATATTGTATTAAGTTTAGTTGAAATGTTGAAATAATAATAGTAGTGCATGCATCCAATTGTGTTGACTAATTAATATTATTGTTGTACGTCCGAAAAGGACACACTGTTGTTTCTAATTGCAACTAATAAGTAAGACTACATATGTACACAGTGAACAATAAACTATTATTCTATTCTCTTCTAGGCACATAGTCCATGTTATGAACGAAAGGCACACGCCGTACTTTGATGGGTACTCCTCGGTCCATCTGTGCCACACACGTCAATCACGCTGTAGTATTGGATCCTCAACAGTCCATACGGCCCGATGTGGCTTTCTGTGTAACCAAAGGCCACATAAAGCTCTGCACAACCCTTTTGGGTTTTACGAGTGTATGGTTTGTATGTAAAATAAAAAACATATTTTAAATGTTTAAACTGTTTGAAATAGGGCATAGGCATAACGATTAATAAATTGTTTTTTTTAATATTCAAAAAATGTAATTATAATAGTAGAAGATCCGAACCTATATCGACCTTCACCGAGCTGATAATAGAATGAAACATATTTTATTCTTAATTTAGTATATTAGAAAATATATTAAAAATGGGTTGTCTAAAAAAATCCTGGACAGACTATTTTTAATTATTTTTTGAAAAAAGATTTAAAAAAAAAATGAATAAAATATTGCAACATCAAGATAATAAGAAAATTTTGTCCTGACTGATAGTAGAAACCGTATAGAATGTGCAGGCATTGGGTTGTCTATTATTTACCTGCGCGAACTACTGGGTTGTCAGGTATGAACAGGTATGTCGATATCAGTTACTTTCACTCGATTGGATAATAGAAAAAAATTTATATCATCATAAGCGCGCGACAAAATTTTCTTATTATCTTGATGTTGCAATATTTTATTAAAAATCATTTTTCAAAAAATAATTAAAAATAGTCTGTCCAGGATTTTTTTAGACAACCCATTTTTAATATATTTTCTAATATACTAAATTAATAATAAAATATGTTTCATTCTATTATCAGCTCGGTGAAGGTCGATTTAGGTTCGGATCTTAGACTATAAGTACCTGAGATACAACTTTTGGGCAAACTTGTATGAAGAAAAAATGGACTCCTTACACCAAAAAATGTACCGTGCCGACACAAATGGCCACTTGAAATTGCATTTTGAGAATAACCCATTTTTCGATGGGCTTTTGTCAATCTTTTTTCATCTCGTAACGGAGCTGTTTTAAATACAATCATATTAAATAGTCACCTCTTCTTGTCGTTTAGGAAATATTTTCTATATTGTTGTTTTTCTTATTCCAACTACGATTTATATACCTACCAACAAAAAACTACCCAATTCACCAAACAAACCACTCAAGTCGGCCTGGGGTTTGAAATAGGTTTTCACATCAGGCGGCAAATGCGAAATCGTAATAAAACTATTCGTACGGTATGTAAAGTAGCCGTAATATTGAAAACTTCCAAAGTCCATCAATAAATGTGACGTCGTGAGGGGAACGTTATGCGACCTTCTGATGCCCCTAGTGAGACACTTACCTAGTTTCTTATCGTTATCGATAGTTTACAACCATATATAACATTAAATAGTAAAATACAATCATAAGCAAATAATGGCATTGATAAGTAGGTTCGCGATTATTTTTATAGATCACTATTTTTTGTTAATTAATTGTTAATAATTATTAGTACCTACTTCTTAATTTTAGAAATGAGTGTTTCGAAAACACTAGTGTCAAAAAGATTGAGAGGTATCGTATTGGCGTGGTATGGGGTATGGATTTGTAATGGGAAAGGATGATGAGGTGAGAATTACAAAGAAGTAGATGAAAATGAATGTGGATGGATATAGCAGGCGAAGCAGACAGCAGCAGACAGCAGTAAAGATGGATATTCTGTGTGACAAAGTAGGAAGGGTGTTAACATTAAGGCGGTGATCTAGCATCATGTGAACCTGTGCTCGTTTGTCCGATGTTGTTGTAACTTTTTAAATTTTCTATTGCTAAAATCTATACTTCTCAATTCTTCTTAATTAAGTATTATATATTTACAAAGCTGAAGAGTTTGAACCCTATGATCTCAGGAACTACTGAAAATGTTTACCCAGTGTGTTATTTGAGTTAGAGACTAGGTTTTTTTTTATTTGTAAGCTATATATGGATAAAAATTAGTAATAGTTCATTAAATTTTATTGTAATAGAGGCAGAAAATTAAGTTTTATTGAAGAAAAACAACAAAAAAACAGAGGAAGTCTTGTAATCGTCAAAAAAATCGACCTCGAGATTTTGACGAATTTACACGTTTTAGACCTCCGTGAGTCCAAAAATACCATTTTTGGAATTATGTCTATGTGTGTGTATCTGTGTGTCTGTGCGTTAGCACGATAACTCGAGTATGCTTATTGCAAACAAATTTAACAGGCATGTATAACATCAAAATATAAGGTTTCTATCAACTTTTGAGTAGTCGATCACGAAAGTTAAGCAACCAAGTGCGCGATCTTTACTCGGATGGGTGACCAAAATTTAACATGCATGTATGACATCAAAATACATATAAGGTTTCTATCAACTTTTGAGTCGTTTATACGAGAAAGTCAAGGGGAGACCGCTCCTGATTTTTTTATATAGAGATGATTAATATTTTAATACTTACTGCAATTAAAATTGTTAGGTTTGTAAAAAACTTTCTATGTTTTTTATCTATATTATATGATCTAGTTAGATACACCACCTTCCGGGATTGCACATTATCCAGGGTCATAAGTTTTGGAATGCTCCTTTCGTTGGTAACGATAGGTACTTGTTCAGTCAAATTGCAAATAGTGAAACTGTAACCTAATATTCACTTTTCTAAACTTCAGTTAGACATACAAGCTTTGCGTTTTCTAAGTGGTTAAAATCGGTACATATTTTGTTAAGAAATACCTAGGTACTGTGACGACCGCCGGGATCGTCTAGGGCGTAGCTCAAATAAAATACTTGGTTTCCTAATATACTTATATTCTTTTATAGCAAACTCAAATATTACAAAGGTACAGCGCGGCGGTCGTGCATCTAATGTGAAAACTGTCAACTCCTATTCTCTGACGTCACCCCGCGGATCGCGTTCCCAAATCAAATATATACGATTTATTAATTATAAATCGGCAAACAACGTGCCAGTGGCGAAGGAGTATCGACTCCGCCACATTCCCCCCGTACAACTAAAATTTATTTATTCGACAAGTCGAATGAATAAATTTTCCTACCTAACTAACGACACGACCTTCTACACATTCTACTACTTAAAACTACCCTACCTGACGAAGGGCATCGTTTACAATTCATGACGGTCTTTAAGATAGACTGGCTCCTACCACCTTATCCATCCATCATGGGATAATGGTGGGAAAAACCCCATGCAAGCAAAAACCTCCGAAAAAGCTTGCGAACGCCATGTAAGACTCTAACCGAGAAGTAACAATATTCAAAAAAGTAAATTTTGAAAATCATAAATTAATATGTTATGTTCCACAAATAAGACCAAATCTATGATCGGTACAAGAGGTCACTGTCAGTTTATAGCTCCACGATCTTTAAATCAAACCCCCAAAAACGAATACAATACTCGTTTAAACAACTTAATCTCAAAATAAAACTTGACACGAGTCCCCAAAATACGAGTTGTCAAACAGTGACTCTCCCTTCCCGACACGTGAGGTGACAGACCTTAGGAATTGAGACATAAGAAAATCTCTTTCACCGTACAATTACAAGAACCATTTCAAAACATTCCAAATCCGATACACGTCCACAATAATAAATTATTATGTTCGAATATGTAATTGGATCGTAATAAAATAATTTCTTATTAATTTGCAGCGAGAACATGAATGAGTGAGGTCTGCGAAATATTAAATAGTCAATGGCATTAAATGACATATAGGACAACAACCGTGTTGCGCAAAAAAAAAAAAATTAGTAAGACAAAAAAAAAAAACACTCATTCATAAAGAGACCGAAATAGACTCGTAAGTATACCAGTCAGACACCCCAATCCGACATCCATCGTTTCCCATAGGAACTAACGGATTTTAGCATACGTTACTAGCCCACGGCACGATGACGGCCTAGCTCCTATCTCCCCGACAATTTGTTGACCTAGTTAATCGTTTTTCTCTCTTGTGGACGTATATCTGGTTCTCTCCAAGAAAATGGTAGGCAGGTCTGGTCATCTCACAGCAACATCATGACAGCTCACAAACCGCAACTCAGGAATCATGTAACAATTTACAAAGCATCAATGAACCGTTCAAAGTCCTAATCTAAAGTCATCCTATCTCTAGTAATTGCCAACAAAACGAACATATTCACAAGAAATCCTAACCACTACTCTAAAACCTTACCACCTAACATAACAAAATTTAAGTGAAAAATTACATAAAAAACAACAAGAATTATCATAACAATACAAACAAACCCACATAACCTACCCCATACATGCATTTCAATTACCCCTTTCTACAGCTATTATTACCTAAGCCTAAACAGCTTTAACTAGGGCTTTCAATACCGGTATTCCGGGATCCCGTAATACCGTAATCACGTTTTTTTTCTTGGTATTCTTCAATACCGGTATTGATCAGTCGATACCGTGATTTTACGGTATTACAAATGAACAATTCTTTATTAGAGTTATATGAACATATAAGACGAAATGTTAGGCATGAACCTTACCTCAAAATACAACTACAACTAGAGGCACTGATTTTGAATCAATAATAAGAGTAGAGATGTGTGTCTTCGAAATCGGTGGACAGGAAATATTTTTTTTTGTCATTAAACGCTCTGTCCTTCTTTCAGTTACAAAAAAGTCCAAAATCTTAAGGTTTTATTGATTATCTTTATCATTTTATTTTCGTTTCTTTTGAAGATTGTTATTTAGGATTGTTTGATTAGTAATTATATGAATGTTACAAGGTAAAAGAATAGATGATTGTTAAGTAATCTACCTATAATAATTATTTTTAATTTGCCATGCGAAGTTTCATTAATGGGAGGGTATTTTTATTGTATTTTTTTTATTTTAATATTTATTTATTAAAATAGGTGCTCCAAAGTGTTCGCGAAAGATTTGGCTATAGGGCTGTCGACACTGAAGACCGACGATGGCAGAGTCGTAGCTTCTAGACCTGAACTTATGTGTGAGGTTGAGAAATTCTTTGGGCAGTTATACACGTCTACAAAGTCACCTGTCACTGATCTGGTGGCAGATCCATGGGGCCAAATTAACCCGGCACCATACCGAAGACCTACCCGACGTCAGTTTGTATGAGATATGTATGTCTCTCAAACAACTGAAAAACAACAAGGCACCAGGTGATGACGGAATTACAGCAGAGCTTCTCAAAGCAGGAGGAAACCGATCCTACAAGCTCACTTCGGAGCCATGTCATGTCAAGTTGTTTTCTAGAGTCATTACGAACCATCTCGCACGCCGATTTGACGAATTCCAGCCTCCCGAACAAGCCGGTTTCCGAAAAGGCTACAGCACCATAGACCACATTCATACGCTGCGGCAGATTATACAAAAGACCGAAGAATATAAAAAGCCACTGTGCTTGGCGTTCGTGGACTATGAAAAAGCCTTCGATTCGATCGAAACCTGGGCTATGCTACGGTTTCTCCAAAGGTGCCAAATAGACTACCGACCGGTACATCGAAGTGTTGAAATGTTTGTACGAAAACGCCACCATGTCCGTCCGATTACACGGTCAGGACTCGAAACCTATCCAATTGCGCAAAGGTGTGAGACAAGGAGACGTCATTTCTCCAAAACTATTCACCAATGCCTTGGAAGATGTCTTCAAGCTCTTGACCTGGAACGGACGTGGTATCAATATTAATGGCGAGTACATCAATCACCTTCGGTTTGCCGACGATATAGTAGTCATGGCTGAGACCTTGGAGGACGTTGGCGCAATGCTCGATGACCTCAGTAGAGCCTCCGAGAGAGTAGGCCTAAAAATGAACATGGAGAAGACTAAAGTTATGTCGAACGCTCATGTCGTACCTACTCCCGTGGTAATCGGTCACTCTACACTTGAAGTTGTTGACGATTATGTATACCTGGGACAAGTTGTCCAATTAGGTAAGTCCAACTTCGAGAAAGAGATCAGCCGACGAATCCAACTCGGTTGGGTAGCGTTCGAGGAAGCGGAAGCTACGTAAAATCTTCTCGTCCAAATTACCGCAGTGTCTCAAAACGAAAGTTTTGGACCAGTGTGTGTTGCCAGTGATGACTTATGGCACTGAAACGTGGTCACATACAATGGGCCTGATAAGAAAGCTCAAGGTCACCCAAAGGGCAATGGAGAGGGTTTTGCTCGGTGTTTCTTTACGAGATCGAATCGGGAATGAGGACATCCGTAGAAGAACTAAAGTTTACGACATAGCCCAAAGAGTTGCCAAACTTAAGTGGCAGTGGGCGGGGCACATTGCTCGGAGAGCAGATGGCCGATGGGGCCGAACAGTTCTTGAGTGGCGATCGCGCACCGGACGCAGTGTGGGTAGGCCCCCAACAAGGTGGACTGACGACCTGGTTAAGGCTGCTGGTCACGCCTGAATGCGAGGAGCACAGGATCGGTCAATTCGAGAAATTTGGGTCTTTAATTTTTAGTTCCGCCGAACTATTAATAAAAGATTACCTCCTGGGAAGGGTAGAAACAATATTTTAGTAGGTAACAATGTATGATCAATATTTTGTTAGCCTGTTTTTCATGTCTTTATTAGGTACGTATGTAACAGAAATAAAGACTGATTAGAAATAAAACAGGCGTTTTGTTTGAGTTCATATTTAATACCGTGATCCCGTGATCACGGTATTGAACATGCTAATACCGGTATTGATACCGGTATCGAAAAAATCCGGTATTTGAAAGCCCTAGCTTTAACCTATTTACATGTACTAGTACTCTTCTTGAGTTACTAATACTCTTTATTAGATAATTATTATCAAAACGCCTAATAATTCGATATGGGCCTTTGAAAGGGCGAGCTAATTTCTTACTCACTCCTGTTATCCTTTTGGGACTATGCAACAAAACTAATTGCCCAGGGCTATAAACTATAGGTGATGCCTTCCTATCATACAATCTCTTCTGCTTCATTCGAGCTCTATACAAATTACGTCTTACCTTTCTCACACAGTAGGTGTGTAAGCGTCGCCTCTCTACGTTACTCACCGATTGAATATTGCGACTCAATCCCAAGTCAGACGGAATCTGCGGTTCCTTAGTAAACATAATAAAATATGGAGAAAACTTCGTAGAGGCTTGCTTCGAACAATTATAGGCAAACGTAACCAGTGGCAGCTGCGCACACCAATCACGCTGAGTACGCCGTACATATTTAGACAACATCCGCAATAACGTCTGATTAAAGCGTTCTACTAACCCTACCGTTTGAGGATGCATAGTGGTCGCAAAACTTTGACTACTACCAAAGCGTCTAACTATATTTCTTACTAACGTAGAAGTAAAAACAGATCCCTTGTCGGATATGACCTTACGGACCACTCCGAATCTACAAAACACATCCTCTATTAGAAAATTACCTACGATCTCCGCCGTAACCCTAGGAACAGCTTTACAAATCGCATACTTTGAAAAACAATCTATACATGTAATAATATACCTATTCCCCGCCGATGATCGATTCAACGGACCGACTATGTCAATCTCTACCGCTTCAAATAAATTATCGACCACTATAGGCTGTAGCGGGACGATCCTATTGTTTTCCTTCTTTTCCTGACATCGCACACAACTTTTAATATAACGCTCGATCTCTACGTCAGCATTCAACATAAAATACCGCGATCTGAACTTCGCTAAGGTTTTCATTAACCCAAAATGACCACCCGTAAACGGATCATCATGTATTTCGGACATCACTTCACTAAATAAAGGTCTCGGTAACACTACTAAATCTTTATTTACACCACGTATATTCACACTTTTATATAATACATCACTTGACACAAAATATCCTTTATATCTGCTACGAGGGCTCGCTGCTACCGCACGTCGCTGCTGCTGACAAAATTGATCACTCTCTTGCGCCGCTGCTAGTTGCGAAACTTCGATTCTATAGAGATGAAGACCATCCTGGACCCCCTTTTCTTCATCACAATCTTCACCAAATGGATTTCTACTTAAATAATCCGCCACCACGTTCTGTCTTCCTGAGCAGTGCAGTATATCAAAGTCATGAGCTTGTATCACCAAGGCCCACCTCGCTAGTCTTCCTGACATATCTCTTCGGTCTTTCAGCCAACAAAGTGCTTTATGGTCCGTGACCACTTGAAATTTCAGGCCCCAAAGATAATGCCGAAAATAATTTAAGGCCCACACTAAGCCCAAGCACTCTTTTTCCGTAATCGAATACTTCTTCTCACACTCCGACAATTTTCTCGACGCGAAACACACTGGAAACATTTCGTCCCTGCCCTGCATGAGACATGCCCCGAGAGCATACTCACTCGCGTCAATAAACAACCTCGTATTTATCGTAGCACTATTATCAAAATGTTTCAATAACGGCGGCGATTGAATTTTTGACAATAACTCGTCAAACGCTCTTTGTTGTGGCAAAGACCACTCAAATTTGACATTCTTCCTCAACAATTTATTTAGAGGTACGGTCAGCTCCGCAAATTTATCAATAAATTTCCTATAATACGAGAACAATCCTAATACCGATTTTAATTCTTTCGTATTTTTTGGGATTTTGACCGATTTTAGTTTTCCCAATTTATTTTCGTCGGGCAAAACTCCATCCCCGGAAATTGTATGCCCCAAAACCGTGATTCGATCGTACCCGAAACTACATTTAGATGGCTTTAAGGTCAAATTCGCTTCTTTCAATCGTAATAAGACTTGATCCAAAGCGTCATGGAACTCCTGATAGGTCCTTCCATACACAATTATATTATCAACGTAAACAATCACATTCTTATATTTCAAGCCGGCTAGAACCTTATCCATCGTTCGTTGAAATATAGCCCCGCTTGTTTTCAACCCAAATGGTAAAACGTTGAACTCAAACAGCCCGGACGGTGTAACGAACGCTGTTTTGTGTTTATCGGCTTCATCAATCTTCAGTTGCCAATAACCCGAATTTAAATCAAGATCAGCGAAATATTTTGCACCATTTAAATGTGAAATCAAATCATCTATTATCGGTAAAGGATAAGAATCTGTAACAACCTTTTTATTCAGCTTACGAAAATCAACACAAAATCGCCACGTATCATCTGGCTTCCTAACTAATACCACCGGTGACGCATACGGACTTCTAGACTCCCGGATTACGCCATTTTTCAACATTTCCGCAACTTGTTCCAAAATAATGTTGTGCTGTTCGCGAGATACCCTATAAGGAGCTCTATGAACTGGGATCTCATCGACCGTATCTATTTTCACCTCTACGAGTCCACATTCCCCTAATTCGTCATTATTGAAAGCAAATCGCGACCGATGACTTAATAGTAACCGATTCAAATCGCTACACTCGCTTTGTTGCAAACCTTTAAACAAATTAAACTCTACGTTCATGTTTGCGACCGCTATGCATGACTCGTACAAATACTTATCATTATCCGTTATTTGTTTTAAAAAATATAAATAATCACATTTCGATAAGACTTCTGTGTCTGACCGTACACATTCTATAGAATTATTTACATTCAACATGTCCGACTTTGAAACAAAGTTACAATACATATTTTTTACACGTAACTGTCCATTTGTAAAATCTACAATTGCACCATTGCAAAACAAAAAATCCTGACCCAGTATCATATCTTGACCAATACTGTCTATTACATAAAAATTCTGGACAAATACCACACTCTCGATCAAAATATTCAACTTCATCGTCCCGATGACTGCCAATCTCGCACCGTTGACGGCTTTCACATGGACGTTGCATGAATCGAACTGCTTTTCCAACTTATTGGCCAATGATTTCGAAATCACAGAAACCGATGCACCCGTATCTATAAGAGTCAGAATTTTCTCATCACCGCACGTAATACTAAGAAACGGAACGGACTCACACTTTTGGGAATTTTCTTCTCGAGGCGGCAGCTTGACGGCCCGTCCAATTACATCAAGCGCCTCTGTCCGTTTGGGTACTGCGGTCGCTGTTCGGGTCGGCTTGCTCTGCTTCTAAAATTGTAAGGGCTTTGAGAGAACGTTCGGGAAGGAGGATTTGATTGGAAGGGTCTGGAATTGGATGATGTCACAGGGACGGTATGCGCCTGCGGTGGTGAACGGAGTCGTTGATCCCCAGTTCCAGTCTCAACCTGTCTTACGGGAGGCGGCGTGGACAAAGGCACAGCATTTCTTACTTCCATTGGCAGATTTATTTGTGCCGACGTCTCACCCCCACCAAACAGCTCCTTCATTTGTTTCAGGACATCCTTCAATTGTTTCTTACTGAGATACATCTGAAAAGCTAGTTTATTTTTTAAATACATATTGCACCCTTTCAAATAATGTTGGATGAAGCATTTTTCGTCGATTATCGGCCCCGCTTTGGCCGCCAACTCATCTAGAGCATAAAAAAAGGTCAAAGGATCTTCTTTGAAATGCTGTTTTCGTTCGAAGAACGCCGCTATCGGATTGCTAGCGGGTGCGAACTCCTCGGTGATCTTCGTTCGTAGATCGTCGAATGACGCCGCGCTTACAACAACATTCTTGTAGAACGCTAGCGCCGGGCCCTCCAGGTACGCGCCCAACACTAATTTTTTCGCTACCTCGTCGTATCTATTGACGGCCGAAATAACTTCGAATTGACTAAAAAAATCGAAAACATCACCAGATTGCCCGTCGTAGCGCTGCATTGCGATTTTTCGTGCTTCTTTTTTCTTCTCAATTCAGCTCCGATAAGCCAACGGCGCCTCCACCATGTGACGACCGCCGGGATCGTCTAGGGCGTAGCTCAAATAAAATACTTGGTTTCCTAATATACTTATATTCTTTTATAGCAAACTCAAATATTACAAAGGTACAGCGCGGCGGTCGTGCATCTAATGTGAAAACTGTCAACTCCTATTCTCTGACGTCACCCCGCGGATCGCGTTCCCAAATCAAATATATACGATTTATTAATTATAAATCGGCAAACAACGTGCCAGTGGCGAAGGAGTATCGACTCCGCCACAGTACCTTTATCGAATATCGACATTGTTGCATCCCTAGGCAACATCGAGGCGTCAAATCGCACCGACCGCAACTATCAAAGAGAAATCTTTTCCGTGTATCAATAACACGAGAGAAGCGTTCGTCGCCACCGCCAGACACATTTCGCTGAGGCTGAGCCTTTATGTCATTTGACGTATCGGGTCGAATTATTATGAAAATCATAGTAGAGTTCAAAGAGTACATTATTAGTAGAATTTCTACTGAAGTCTTGTTCTAATAATATAACACGTGTTGAGACTCCATTTTTAACTCAATTTACCATACATTTTATTGTTACTAAGATATTTTTCACTTGACATTAGCTAAATGCGTGATCCTGAGAGAAGAAGAAGAAAACCATAGTAACTAATTACATACTTCCAATCGATGATAAAAAATAAAGCAGCAGTACATTATGTACCTATGCAGCACCTTCACTAAGTAGGTATTAAGTGGTATTAGTAAATTTTATTTTAACTCAATAATCAAGTACCTACCTAACAATAGTATTCATTACCTAGCTGACCCGGAAACGTTGTTCTGCCATATATATTTTTATTTCTTTTTAGCTGTATGAAATACAGGGTGTAAAAGACATGAGCAGTCAAACGAGAACCATGTATTCTGCTCACCGTCATAACATTTTTCTTCCTCTAGACTATACCTGGGAAATTGATAGTTACGATTTTATTGAAGGTCAAAGTCATAATTTTTTTTTTCATTTTTTTATGAAAACGTATTCTATACGTTATTTCTTAATTATTGTCCAAAGAAACATTATCATTTTTTTTAGTATTTCATAACAAAAAATGGCTTCAAAACGTTACCGTTCAATGTAGCTCACTCGATGCGCACGGACACTAACGAACGGGGCCGCCGTCAAGCAAAAATATCGCGGTTTTGCGAGTTGCGTGCGAGTTGAGCCCTTTACATTGCGCGGTACAATTTGCAATTTTTTGTAAAACCAAAAAATAAAAATCATTTCCCAGCAATATTTTTTTTGAAATATGTCTTATTTTGATGTATAGAATACGTGGTTTTCGTTTGACTGCTCATGTCTTTTACACCCAGTATACTTTACGACCTATTCTCTACCTACACCCGTTATATACAAAAAAAAGTCCTAAAAATCGGTCGAGCCGTTTCGTTCGGAAGAGTGCGTGCGACCACCAACAATGACACGAGATTTTTACTTTAGAATTTCGTGAAGGTGTATTTTTTCTATTAAGTAGCCGACATGATTATCTCGAGACTACTTATATTACTTACTTTTATTATTAAATACGCAATTTGAGGTAAAAAATGTAAAAAAAAGTATGTGGCCCATGAGGGGATCGAACCCGCGACCTTCGCGTTATTAGCACGACGCTCTAACCAACTGAGCTAATGGGCCGTGATAGAAAATGGTGAAATTATTGTATAAGTAATGAAAGTAAATTATTATTGTTTTCTAGAATTGTATTATGTTTTTTGCCAATTTTATTTATCCAATAAATCTTATGATAAATTATTTACTTTCACATCAAATAATTATATACCAATAACAAAATAAAAATTATGTCATGAAAGAATATAATATTTTATTTATACGCGAATTATGTGTTTTTTAAAAAATATTTTCACATAATCATTACGTTAAAAAAAATATTGCAAGCGATCTCGAAGCGATAGTACATTTATGTAGTCAGACTTAAAAAAAATGTAAACAGCGCCATCTAGGATATGTAATTGAAACTAAAACAATCAAGATGTGGTTATTATTTTTAACATAGATTTATAATAATATGTTATCATAATTTATAATTATTAACATAGATTTATATTTAGATTTATAATTGACGCTATCGTGGTGGAGTGCTCAGTATAGCTGCCTACACATCAAGCGGTCCGGGTTCGAATCCTGATAGCGGCAAATATTTGTGTGACGAACACGAATATTTCTTTGCGAGTCATGGTTGTTTATTTATATATTTATTTAAGTTTATTCATAAAATTATTATGTATATTGTTTTTATTTGGCAAGTTTAGTTATGATTGAAATTGATACCAAATTAAATAGAAAACGAAAAACATGAAAAAAATCCTGTCATGGATAGGTGCTGGGGACTTCGTGGTCAAACAGTCCTGTGTAGCTCAGTTGGAAGAGCAGTCGCCCGGATAGCGAAAAGTCGCGGGTTCAAGTCCCGTCTGTTTTTCGTTTTCTATTTAATTTGGTATCAATTTCAATCATAATTAATAGTATATTAAAAAATGTCCTTTAACTACGATACTTACTTTGGGGTAGATAGTTGGTGTGAGCGTGGAAATATATTATTATTATTAATAACTGACGGTATTTTTAATTATGTGTTTTAGTCACTTTAGCTTTAAATTTAATGTGTAGGTATAACTACAAAATACTAAACAGTGGTAAGAAAAATTTTCAAGCAGGCATCCCCACATTATTTCTTGCTTTAGTAGGCTACCTACGCTGCCCCAAAATCACAACAGAAGGGCATCTTATCATGTTGTTGAGAGCGTGAAATTATTTTCCTTGGCGTATGCAGATTAGCTAGGGGTGGTTGATGCTGGTGAACCGGGATTAGTTCCGGTTTACTTTTTATAGGATTTCGATGATAAATGCCTTCGTTCTAAACGGTAACGGGTGGTGCGTGAAACGTATACAAATAAGCAAGAGAATTGACTAGGTAAGGAAAGGAGACACCAAAATCTTTGCGTTGCATAATGTGCGTCTGTAGGGGAAAAAATGAAAAGTGTATAATCAATGAACTAGTAGGCAAGAGTTGGTCAAAGAAGTAGGATGCAATAGTCGAATAGGTAAAAGAGCATTAAAACTTAAACCCCTAAATACCCACCTATACACAGATAGATTTGTCAAAGTACCTACATAGGTAATCAAAGTTTTAATCAAATAAATGTTTCATTAGGTATGTGTAATTTTTATTGTACCTAAATGTAAAACCACGGTGTTGTGATACTTTTTTCTCGGTTTTTATTTTCAATCTTGATTAGGAAAGTGTAGATAAACAGACAACAAAATATATTTTTCATGTTCCCCTCGCGGTGACAAGTCCTGTGACGTATAGAAAGCGTATTGGCGATGACGTGCGATCTATAAATCATATTTTCGGGATCGGCAATCGTCCGCTCGCCCGTCTGCCTCGACTTTCCTTGTTTTTTGTCTGACTCCTAAACCGTTAACTGTGATAGAAGGGTGGTGACATGTGTTGCTATTGATACCTCCATATTTTGTTTACAAAGATTTTCTTCAACAACTAAAATAACCATTTTAATGTATTATGTAGGTATTACCTACTTTCTTTCTAAACAAAACTTGTATTAATTTATAATTTTAAATATTTATAAATGCATTTTGTCTATTTATATCTAACATTTGTATTATTACCGTAGGACTTACCTATCTAATATTTTCCTTTAGTACTACAGAACTGAATAGAATCGCAGCAGAAGATAACCAAATTTAAGCAAAAGAATTTTGGATGTAGCCTCCGGTTATCTATTAGGAGGTTAGATTATGTAAAAGATCAAAATAAGGATCACTCAGTCCGACAATTATTTCCCCGATTGCAAGGAAAGGGTTACCTATGTTTTTCGCTGAGAGCCCAAGTGTTCTTGGGTAGGTAAGTGGTGTTTAAAAAAATAATAGTTTAAAAAAACTATAAAACACGCTTTTACGTTAAATATAAAAGTAAAAAGTGAAAAATAACTTTTTAGTACCTATAGAAACTAAATGATGAAAGAAAGTATACTATTTAGAGAAAAGCGTGGGGTGCTCAATTACATTAGTTTTTTATTTAACATAAAAGCGTGTTTTTTTAAACTATTATTTTGTTTTCCACTTTTTAGTGCGAATTATAACCGCCGATGAAAGTACTTATTTAACGACAACGCCATCTAGTGACGTATAACTGAACTAACATTCTAAACGTTTAATTTATTAGTCCTGGTGATTCTAATCGGGATAATGGGATATTCTTATCGAATTATTGTAATGTCATCGATCTTTGATAAGTCTTTATAGTTTAAATAAAATCTGACCGTTTAAAGTGGGTCAAAATCGAGTCCAAACGAGTCAGTTACATAGGTACATACAAACAAACAGGTGAAACTAATCTTAGCGTGTTAAAAAGCAACATAGCGGCTGTAAGGTGCTATTGTTTAGAGTGTTTTTTCTTTTTTTTTCTATTTAACTTTGCTCTTTCACCGATAACTTTTTGTCTCGATTATTGTTTGGCAATTTCACCCTTCAATTTTAATAAAAAAATATCACTTAAGTATTTATTTAGCCCAAGGTAATGATTTTGAAGATCACTCACATACCTACCCTCAACGCGTTATGCGAATTGAGTCATCTAAATAAATAGATATAGGTAGGTACCTATCTAGTTCATCGTTTCATCGTAATCTCAACTAGAACTGTAGAATATAACTTTTGTGTTTAGATATTTTGGCAATTATATGTTAATTTTAGAACTGAAAATAAAATCAAAAATGGTACAGCGTTACGGTCCTCGCGTGAAACTCCCCAGAGTTTTCCCTTCTATATTACCTACCTACAATGACGTTATCGTAGAAAGGAACGCTACGTAGGTACCTATACTACAACAACTAGGTATTTACTCAGCTATTAAATTGCAGTAGGTACCTAAGTGTATATTTTTTAGACTTAATTTTCCTACGAGTGGCGCTGACGATATAATAATAATGAAACCAGCCGTTAATTGTCCAACAGACGAAGTAAACATTTGTTTCAAATCGAACAATAATCGCTCATATTGTCAGATACAATACAATTTGTTTGGAAACTGTGCGCGTGAGGGAAATAATAACAAATGATTCGCGCCCTAACGCCGCGTGGCGTTGAAAGATCACGCCTATTGCTTTCATTTTGATGAAAAAAAATACAAGCCTCGGATGATATTAACATCACGTAAAAACTTTCATTTGTAATGAAATATGATGTAGGTAGGTATAAGTATGTAGATACGTACTTACCTAAGTTTTACAAGTGAGGTGTACCTAACCTACCTAGTTAGTTACCTACATATCGCACACCTAGATCTAAAGGGAGTTAACTCAAAAATTGTCATTTTTGACTTATGCTCACCATCGAATTCCTTATCGCATTACCTATCGCCCAATAAAACAGATTTAAAAAAATCGTCGCTATTCGACGTTAGATGCCACTAGAAGCGCTTTTTGTTGAACGAGCGGACCCCGTTTCACCTCCACCAAAACAGCGACAACGCTAGTTCCAATCAGTGTGACAAGCGGAGCGCACGTATCCGTCGTTAACAAAGTGGAGTTATTTTGTGTCGTATCCGTATTGTTGAAATTTAGATGAAGTATTATTTTGAGTTGTCGCCATCTTGACGGTTAGTACTGAGTAAAGAAATACCACATTTTGAATTGAACCAGTATTTCTGGCAAGATAAGGAAAGTTATTGTTTTTATTTAGAATTGTTACCATATTGTTGAAACATTTTTGAATTTGTAGTTGAGCCTGTTTTTTTGAGTCATTTTTTAAACGGTTATATTTCTATGAAAAATAAATAAAATTGAACTTTATTGCTAGTGCCGATATGAATCTTTATAAGTTAATATAATTTAATTTTATTCTATCGACTATACAGTTTATTTCCGTTTTAACTGAGCAATTTTTGAGTTAGACGTCTTTAGATGGTATCCGCGGAATAAATATTAATAGCATTATGAATGAGACCATAACTTTAAATATATGGCTTATTGAATCGATTTAGTACACAAAATCCTACATTTAAGTGGAATATTCATTTTCTATTCTAGACAAACAATGAGACGTGGATGGATTTTAGTAAATATAATAGTAAAAAGGGCACAGGAAATATAGCTCCTCCTCGTTAGGGTGGTCTCGGTGCTATGCTAGTTGTGCTTGCACAGACCCCGAGCCGCCCCGTAAAAGCGCAAAGAAGGTCAGGCCGGGGAGGATGTTTAGTGGGTAGTGAGGGAACGCCTTTACCTGGAGTCCCACATACCCCCTGCGGTTGGCACCACCCCACAGGGACGATGCGTAAATGCATTTGACCTCCCTGTCACAAAAAAAGCTCCTCCTGGCGTACATTCTCAAAATCAAACTCTAGTAGTCAACTTCAATATTTCACCAAGCGATGAAGTTTCATCTACCTATGCCGTGATACCCGTGGATGACGAATCTATTCCGAGCACATCGAAACAAAAGGCTAGTGGTCCAACCTATTAGATTTCGCCAACCTAAAGCGATGAAAGTGAAGTTGATGACTCGGATGCAGATCCCAATTACAAATTGGTTTCCAAAAGTAAGACTTGTCTACCGAATCATCTTCAAATTCGTCCGAGACCAGTTTTTAGCATTCATCAACATCGAATAGTTCGTCAGACACCGGAGATGATAGTGACCAACTAGACCCTTGAAATACTGAGTTTGCTGAAACTAATCCCCAAGAACCCATGACTGAAAAAAAAAGTAAAAAGAGAGTACGTAAACCAGCAAAGTGGAAATCAAAAGTCGCAAATATGCTAAGAAATTCTGGCAGTCTTTGTCAAAGTCTAAAAAACAAGTGCCAGCGAGAATAGTTCAACCTCCCGTGGAGACAAATGTTGGCTTAAATGCAAAGATAAGATCTTTGATGGATATTGGGGACTTGGCAATCTTAAAAAGCAGAGAGAATTCATAGTACGGCATTCACAAGAAGTAAAGCCTAAATATCGATACACAAGTACACAAAATTTAAGGGCTCTTAACACCGCCTTTTACTTTGAGGTTATTCCAATTTTTTTTTAAATTTTTTTTTTACAAAAAGATAAAGCAAATTACTCCATTCCACCTGATGGTAAGCAGAAGTAGAGTCCGAATGCGAAGATAGCTGGTGCGAGAGATAAACTGCCGCGCTAGCCTCCCTCGCCTTGCTGACCAGCAAGATGCTTCTTCACGCCTCTTTTGAATGACCCAGGATTGTAGGAAGGAGGGAAAACGCGTGCTGGCAGTGAATTCATATTATGATGTTTATAAAGACATTCTGGGTGATAATGATAATTAACTGCTTTATTGCTAATAAAATGTGAACATTTTTGATTTTAGATTAAATTTGCATAGTGATATTCCCAAACAGTATTACATTTTAAATTTGTGTTGCCTCTTCGAAAGAGAGTCAACTCAAAACTTAATTCATCGAAACGGGTTCAACTCTAAATAATAAATAAATATACAAAAAATTGCTAAGCAATAAGGAGATAACTCAAAAAATCAAATTTGCAGCCCCAATACATCATTAAAACACGAGATATCGATAGCATATTTCTTCTAGCTACACCTGTTATGCAAATATCTATACAGAAATCTCTTGCAGTGCACAGGGATACGGTAATCAGTTTTTCGCCTTTCCTGTAAAAAGTGCTTTTTTGAGTTGACCCTGTTTAGATCTGGGTGTGCGATATGAAAGTGTACATTTTGGGAGGTACATAGGTACATTTTGGTAACATAGGTAGGTATAGCTAGGTACCTACCTACCTACTGTATTGTATCTCTTGTATCTGAGTAGCCACATAATCTAAGTACCGACCTATCTACTAAAGATTGCATGCTCTGATAGAGTGGAGAGCAGTGACTTACCTAAGTAATTAAAATTGTTTTTTTTTTATTTTTATTATTAAATCGAACATACCTATATGTATTATAAACTCGAAAGATTGTAATCATGTATGTGATGTAGGTATAGATGTATAGATGGATGTCTGAATGTCTGTTTGTTACTCTTTCACGCAAAAACTACTAAATAGATTTATTTAATACCTACATCTAAATAACATAAGTACTCATAGGTTATATTTTATACTTACTGATAAGTACTGCGCAGACGAAGTCGCGGGCAAAAGCTAGCACCAAATAAAATAGAAAACGAAAAACAAGGAAAAGGGGCCTGTCATGGTAAGGGCTGAAACGGGACTTATACTATACAAAATCAAGAGGCATTTTTGTATGTTTCTAATTAATAAGCTCAAAAACTACTGGACCGATTTCAAAAATTCTTTCACCGTTAGAATGCTCCATTATTTCTGAGTGGTAGGGTGGTAGGGCATAGGCTACATTTGAATAAAAAAAAACAACTATACGCGGGCGTAGTCGCGGGCGGAGCACTAGTACTTTATAATAACATTGGTGGAGAGTAAATACCTACCAATCTTGTTCTCCGACTTCAATTTCGAATCCGATAAATCCAACTTGAAGACTAAAAGCTCTTTTTGTAGCGATGTTGCCGCGCGTTCGCATCGATACGCTCACGATACAGTCGCGATGAGGTCGCTAGCTGTGTGCCATCGCCCACAAGTCGCGATGCAAACTCGATGCTGGCGCCCTTCCGTCGCGATGCTAACGCGATACTGTCGCGCTTCTATCGCGATGCAAACAAGATTAAGTAACGGGACAAAAATGCCTGCGATCGCTACAGTTGCAGGATGGACTCCGTTTAGGCGACATTAGTCAATTACCTTTTGTGCTACTTTAGGCCTTGTCCGCACAGCGATAAAATTTTCGCGCGGAAATAATATCGCGTTCAATTTGCATCAAACCACAGATTATTTCACGCGATTTTTTTTACCGCATGTGCGGATAGATGATCCTATGTGTCACAGAATTTTGCGAGAAAAAAACGCGCGGTGAAATATCGCTGTGCGGGTAAGCAGCCACAGCGTGGACAGCTGGGCAACAGCACTCTCGGCCTGTCTGTGTTGCACTCACGTTGCACTGATACTCGGTGACATATTTTTTCTAATCTGTGTTGCTCGGTTCTCCACTCACGCGCCATCCTCCTCCGTTGTCACCCCGATGTCGTCCAATACGGTAGCACGTTGGCAATTGGCATCACTTCTGTAGCGCATTTCAAATGCCACTATAACGTGCGTTAGCAGTGATGCTGTCGCGCTTTAACATCGCTACAAAAAGTCACCGTGGGCGAGGGCTTTCTCGAGAATAATGCAAAGCAATAGGAAAAAATTAAAACAACAAAAAAGGGTGGCCGTAAACCATGGCGTCTGGATGTAGGTAGATGTTTGTTTCGATAATTCCAAATTGCTCCGCCGTGGATTTAGTGAAAGGAAAGTGTTGTTATTTTCATGCACAAGCATCCGTGTGGACGAGCAGTTAAGAGGAATCATTGAAATAAAGGTTTTGTGGTGTTACTGGTGACTGGTGTGTATGACGTTGAGAATTTTATAGTGGGATTTCGAGCTATTTTCCAGCGCATCAGTGGTCATTACGGCCCATAATTTACGGGGTCTGTTGCCAATTCACCATGCATTTCTTGCCAAACACTCTCTAGATAAATTAAAATGTATGATACCTACATTTTATTGAGATTAAGATAGAAAACTGAATACTTGGCTGTGTGGACAAGATCCCTTTGCCGTCCCGTTATAGGGGAAAAAAATTATTGTCAAGTTTTTTTTTAATTTCTGAATGAACACAGATTAGAAAGAATGTGGTTTCTTCGATGTGCTAAAATAATTTTAAACAATTAAATAAAATAATGAATTGTGAATGTGAGCTGTGGAATTAAAATTATTCGTTTTTTTTAATACAAAAGATATTTCAAATTATTGTAATAAAATGAGGTGGACAGTTCACCTTGATGGTGGCCCGACACGGGTAAATCATGCTGCTGTTTGTGTTGGCAATTTAATTTATTCTTTTGGTGGTTACTATTCTTCAGAGGACTATAAAGATTGGGATCCGATTCCTGTTCATATATTAGACACTGTCACCTTCCGTTGGGAACCTTTGTATTACGAACGAGATAATATGGTGCCGTTTCAAAGATATGGTCATACAGCAGTGGCTTACCACGACAAAGTGAGTAATGAAAATGATATTCTGTAGGTAAACATTGATTTAAATCTATACCAAATTAAATAGAAAATGAAAAACAAGGAAAAAAATCCTGTCATGATGGTGCTGAGACAGGACTTGTCATGACAGGAACTTTTTTCAGAATGAATTTCAATCTTAATTATCTAAACATGCCAAATAAAAATTACAAACAAAATTCTGTACATAGTTGACATACAAAAAAGAAACATTTGGTAGCATCTAAAATTTTTGAGCATTTGCTCCATAAAAATTGTGTTTATGTGTGGTCTTTATTTACATTCCTATATTACTGTAAGCATATGAAAAGTTTATGTCATAAATTCATGTATCATAGAAATTCCTGATATAATAGTATTTATGTTTGTGATGTTCTTAACTCTAATACTTCACTGTTTCACAGATTCACCTATTAATTATATAGGTTAATAAAATTTAATCTTCAATAGATTTATATTTTATTGCTTATTTGATTACAGGTTTATATGTGGGGTGGGAGAAATAACTCTGCAGCATGTGAAATATTAGCCTACTTCAATACAAGTACATTTAGTTGGATAACTCCCCCTGTAACAGGCTCGGTGCCATACGCTAAAGATGGACACTCTGCCTGTGTGATAAAAAATAAAATGTACATTTATGGTGGATTTGAATACATTACTGATCAATATTCACAAGATGTGCACTGTTTAAATTTAGATACTCATAATTGGACATACATAGATACTAAAGGATCTCCTCCATCTCATCGTGACTTTCACACTGCTGTCAGTGTAGGTGACAGGATGTATGTGTTTGGTGGTAGAGGAGATTTGAATAGTCCTTATAACTCTCACGAAGAAGTCTACTGTCCTCAAATTCATTACTTGGATGTTAAAACTGAAGAATGGAGTACTCTTAATCCCAGTGGAATCTGGCCAGAAGGAAGGCGAAGTCATTCTGCTTGTAAGTTATTTTAGCTTGTAGTTATTCAGTCTTATTACAAAGAAATTAAAAAGTTTTGGTTTTAACCATGACTTTGAGATCTAGAATTGTTATGGTACTAAATTTTTTAACCCACTTTATTTTTTTACACAATCAGACATAAGATTTATAAAATTTTACACATATTTAATGTTTTTTGTTATTTAAACAATTTTTTTAATTAACTACTTTTAAGAGAATGTTAGTTAAAAATTGTTTTTAAATTACTTATTTAAAATTAAATTAAAGTAGGAAAACGTATTTGCAAAGTATTTTTATTTTTTCTTTTTTTACGTAATAGATATAAAGTCAATACGCTCCTAAATTACCGGTGCTTTTGAACTTTAAGCTGTTATAATTGCGATACTTATTTTATTTTAGAAAAGCTTAATAGATATAAGCTACAGTGAGGATTTATCTTACCTTCATGTTATTATAAACTCATCCCACTAAAATGACATAAGCCTCTGTTTGCATGTTTTGCTATACAACATGGCTGCTGACCTTACTTTGACTGCTGACTGTAAATAAATTTTTCATGATGTATAAAAGTAATAATCAAATATCACAAAACAGCAGTATCAAATTAGTATTGCAGATAAACTATAGGGTTCACGGGTTTAAATTAGTACCCAATTCAGTCCAAGCATGAATGAAACACTTAAGGTTTCATTTACTCCATGGTTTAAACATGGTACTAAAGCTGGTACTAGTTACTACGTTTAAATCTTGTTTCGTAATAAGCAGGATTATGTTTATTCCTTACTCAATTATCAATTTTGTTCCTGGACTAGAATTTGAACCTAGATCATTTGATTATATGCAGTATCACTGGCTACTTGACTAAGAGTGAGTCAGCATACAATATAAAAAATTTATTCTCTTTTACCATAATGGAAATTTGCCTTTTTCCTGTATACTTCGTCCTGTATACTTTTAATTCAATTTATTCATAACCAGATGTTGTTTTCGTTTCAGGGGTTTATAAGGATTATATGTACATCTTTGGTGGCTTCAATGGAAACACTAAGACTCACTTCAATGACTTGTACAGATATTCTATAAGTAAAAACTCTTGGGAATACTTGAATATTAAAGGAACAGTACCTTGTAAAAGGAGACGCCAAGCATGTGTATTGCATGGAGACAAGGTTTACTTATTTGGTGGAACAAGGTAATTAAATATTGATTTAAAGTAAAGTACAGCAGTTTACAAGTTAAAGTATAGTCGCCGACCAGAGATAATTTCGTACAATAACCTTTCAGTCGAATGGCAGTTGTGATAAACATTTTTACTAAGCATTATTTACAATGTTATGCCGAGCACGGGCCTGTGATCAACTAGCCATAGCTATTGCCGATTTAAAGAGGCATTTGGTGTACCTATTTGCTGATATAAGACATAAAATACTCATTTTACTTAGTGATTTATTATAAATTCTCCAAATTAGATTACACTCTCATTAATAAGTATTATTTTTAAACAGGGTTTGAAGTGATAATTATCATTGATGATTATTTTTGATAATTATCCAGATAAATATAGATTGATAATTACGTCACTTGTTATTTGTTGCATTCAATGACTACGTGTATCGGAACGCGCCACCTAACGTCCATAGCGGGAATTCCCCGCGTCGTCCTGTTTTCGTATCTGAAATGTCACTTATTCATGAGTTTCTTTATTAATTTGTTTTATCTGTAGCCGAAACTAAGAAATTAAAGTTGTTTTTTTTTAATTCTTAGCGTAACTTGAGGTGTGTACAAAAATATAGACTAGATTGTTTCCTCAACATTTCGTAATGCCACGAAATAGGGCTTATTATCTGTTTGCTAATAGGGTATTTTATACTATGAAAGAAAAAATATAAAATTGCATTTTTAAGATAGATATTGCTTGAAATTTTTTTTCACAATTTTCAATTTAAGCTTTGGTACACTTTTACTTTTTTATCACCTGGATAATTTATGGGACGCTACCTAAATTACATACAAACAACTTTTGCTATAGGACCAACATCGAAATATCATCATACAAAAGTGCATCACCAGTAAACAAGAAACATCGATATTTCTTCATAAATATGCAATTTAAATTTTATAATTCAATTTTAAATAAGTATCGACTTTTTTAATGTCCTTAAAGTCTTTAAAACGCCGCCATTTTGGAATGCGACGTGAAGTCACGTCGTTATTAAACAAAGTAGATTTGTATAGTGCTTTGTGTTGATTTTGAAATCGCAGTTGTTTTGTTTACTAACGGAGTGACGTCACGGTCGCGCGAAACTTCAAAATCGAAAATAAAACTAAGTTAGGCATTTATGGTTTTATAAAATTGAAATAATTCTACTGGTTAATTACGACCTCAGGATTGATTTAAAACAGTTTTCAAAATGGTGTAATACCCTATTATCGGATAATTATCAAAGGGCATACTTTTCTTGAAACCCTGATTCCTTTATCATTGATGTGAATTTTTTCAGTCCATGCCCCAATCAAAATTCTCAACAAGGAGAAAATGTGGAAGAGGATTTTGACAAACTTATAGACAACAGTGATCTACACATCCTAGACTATGCACCAACACTGAGAACTTTGTGTATGCTTGTGGTGATAAAGAATAAACTTGACTTAATTTCACTACCTAGAAGTGTTATGTAAGTATTATAATAGTTTACTATGCTTGACCGCTACCGCTGTACCCCGGTTGGACTCATTATGTTACATTTATTGTTCTTAAACATAACAAACAAGGCAAAACGGGAAGGCGAAGGGATCTAACCCATACAGAAAATTTGATACCGCCAGATAATTTGCAAAACTTTACTGAGATAACTAATAGCTTATTGCCAAAAAATAAAAAATCCTTACAATAATTTTACAGAAAAAGGAACAAACAACAAAGATTAAGTAAATGGAAAATTGGCGAGCCCGCTATTCTGTTGTTTCTAGCTATCAATCGAGGTTGCGTTAAGAAATCCGGCACGCTTTTTATTGGTTCGCTGCATAACGCGTCACGGAAGGGCGCTTCCGATTGGTCAGCTTCTTAAAATCACGTTCTGGCGGAGCGCTTGGTGATTGGTAAAAATGCACGGATCTGTGTTTGCAATACGGCGTCATAACAACCTCTGGAATTTAGTTTTAAGTTCCCGTGGTGCCACATTCAGTAGGTAAATCCTTTGCTCAATAATAATTTGGTCATTGTTGGCCAACTTATACATCTGAACTTCTGAAGCCAAATATGCAAGATATATTATTAAAATTGTATCATAGATAATTACTACAAATAGATAAGTCATAAAAACAGTTAAAATAGGTACTAAGTAGAGGATTTATAAAACCAATCCTTATCCTCAGTGTACCTTAAAGGAACACTGAATTTAATATTTTGTCACGCCGAAACTCGCGTGGGTTGAAATTCCAACCCAAGCAGTTTCTCGTCTTTTTTGCCACTTGTTGTGTGTGTAGGCCTCCTAGTTCTTACTTCTATTCTCACACGACCTACTATTCAAGATAATTCGGCAATACGACAAATACGAATAATAGATATTACATAAACTTAAATATTTAAAAATTTGGAACCTTCCGATTACATTTAGCGCCTAAAGCACAGGCCACATCGCCAGCTAGCTGTGGACTGCGCATAAGTAATATGTAGTAGTTTCTTATGGTATCTAATATACGAATTGTTTCCTTCCAGCTACGACATACGCAACATGACGCTTCCAAACCGCATCAGTAGACCAAACAACCACTCTGGCTGATTGTTAATTAATAAGAAAAGGATGTTGTTAACCTATCCATGTTGACCCACAAAAAATACACTAATTGTAGTGCCGAGAAATGCCAAAATTATTGCAATTAAATTGCATTTACAATGTTTATTACGAGTTTCTCCCGAGTTCTTGTTGTAAATACACGTGTTGAGAGACTCAATTTTTAACCACAATATACCGTACAATTTTTTGTAACTATAATTAATTTTTCACTTAACATTTGCAAAATGCGTAATCTTTAAGATTTGCGAATGCCATTAATTAAAAATAGAATGTTTTGGAATAATTTTATTTTTGCGTTTACAAACGCGTAAATATAATACTAGAAAAATGCACTGAAAAAAATCGACTTGCCTCAGGCGGGACTTTTTCTAATAGAATGTTTATTACTTCATAACTCTTTAGTACCTACCACCTATATTATGTTCAATTTGTTTCGTTTCACATTACTTAGTAGAGAATATTTTTTTTAATGAAAATGAAAATTATTATACGCATATCGCGGGCTACAAGCCATAGGGGACGTAGGTAGGTATTTGCCATTTTTTGCGACTCCCGCCCCTGTGCGTCGCGATGCACAGTTTGGGAAACCCTGGTCTACTCAATATTTGTACCAAATTTAATCAAAATCAGTACAGTATTTTGAGTTTATTCGTTACAAACATACAAATCTTTTCCAGTTATAAATATGAAAAATTCTCTCTACGCTTATCCCAAAATGTTTACAAAATAAAATTATCCAAGATTAAACCATGAAACTTTGAATTTAGACACTTGATAAGAAATAAATACCTTAAAAAAATTAAAATGCTGCCCGAAGTAACTATTCCAATCGGACGAAATCGCAGGCATAGCTGGTAATTAATGATAAATTTGAAGATTATCATAAATAATCTTTATTTATGGGTTATTTTATTAATCTTTATTTATGGGGTTTATTATAATGCACATAGAACTTATCATTATCAATTAATATTTTTGTGCTATCAGGTCAGGGCTATGGGTTAGGGTAGGGTTATTTTTTATGACCAAACGGATTGCACTCTTTTTGGGAGAGTCGAATGTCAAGTACCTACCTACATGGCTCAGTGATGGGTAGGGTAGGGTTATTTTTTTATGTCCAAGCTACTGTTCGGAGAGTTCAATGTCTTATGCAGGTACTAACCTACATGGCTGAGTGATTGTTAGGTTAGGGTTATTTTTTATGACCAGGCGAGTGCACTGTTTTTGGGAGAGTCCAATACTCCACTTTTAAATAGCAATGCCTCACGAACTTATATTGCTGCTAAGATTATAATATTTTAGCTTTTGCCCGCGACTTCGTACGCGTGGAATAGTTACTTTAGGCAGCCTTTTTTTGTGTAGGTACTCATTACAAAAAAATTATAAAAAAACACACACACAAACTGCCGTGCACTACAGTAAATGGCATTTTTACAAACTACCATTTTATGTTTTTCCATCCTTTGCTACTTACACGCAACCTTTCATCCCCACATGGGTCAATATTTCAAAAACGCTAGAACAAATATTTGCGTTTCATGGTTTTATCTTCGGTAATGAGAAATAACATAAAAAATTTCATCTCATATTTCAACCCCTTCATGCCCTTTTTCACAAAAAAGGTAGCTTATATTCCATTTCGAGGTTTAGTCTATTTTTGTACCAAATTTCATTAAATTCGGTTCAGGTGTTAGGCGTGAAAGCGATTAAGCTAAAAAGTCGCGTCCGCCATCTTGGATATCAAAATGGATGCTGTATTCTGAATCCTGACTCCGAATACAGCATCCATTTTTGAGACCTCCGAAAACTACAAAACTGATACCCATATCAAGTTTGAAATTCGTGTCCGCCATCTTGGATCTCAAAATAGAGCCCTGTAAACCACGAAAATGATATCCATATTAATAATAAGTTAAGTAGCGTCTGCCATCTTGGATCTAGAAATTGATGACGTATTTGGAATCGCGATATTTTAATAATTTGAATTTGCGGGTGAACATTATTTAACCAGTACCTACTACTTGAGTATGGACAGGGTGAATTTTTCAAGTGCGCCTTGAGGGCCAAATCCTAAACTATAAAGGCTGCAATACATGTTGGCCGAGCGTCGCCGAGTGAACGCCAATACCAACGTATAGACAGTATATTTGCATTGTCTTGCCATCGCTCGGTGTCGCTCGCCTAGTTAGCCGAGTGAAGGCAAGCGCCAACGTGTATAGAACTAATTTGGCGTAGCTTGCCACAACTTGCGGTCGCTCGCGTCCACTTGCCGCACTACGGAGCGCTGTCGGTTTTTCTGCACAAATCAAAGGCGCTCGCGCGCACTCGGCCAATAGTGTCCACATGTTTGGCAAACGCGTCATCACGCGGTTGGCGTTTGTAGGCGTTGGTCGTCTGTACGCGTACAAAATGTTACTCACAACCTTAGCAACAAACTACGATGTTTTCAAATTTTTGGAAATTTACCAATATATATAGGTTATCTGGAACCCTAAAGACAAGACTATTAAAATATTCAAAATCGCTAACCATAACTACGTAGGAGACGTTTTATACTATAGAAAATATAGTAACTTTTATTTGAAAGATTCAAGGATTTTGTTTTTAACTGAACTACTGGTAAAATGTGAATCTGTTATTTAGGGAAACTGTTATTTTGAGAATCTGGTATTCAGCGACTAAACCCTCATTAAATAAATAGCAGCATCTGCAATAACTTCTACGCCGTCATCCGTCTTGTTTCAATTCACAATACATACTGACGGGGCCCAACGTGTGGGCATCTTTTCAATATTCGTCTATATTGGCCATTTGCATTGGTTTTTGAGAAACTTGCCAAACGTGTAGGCAGTAGCACTTGCCTTGTAATAGTTTGCCTACGCTCGCGTTAGCCTAAGCTCGACCAACATGTATTGCAGGCTTAAGGAATATCGAAAAATGCTCAAAAGAGTCGCGAGCCCGACTTTGATGAAAACAAAAACTGCATCATTCGATTTTTGAAAAATCGATAATCCTAGCCAGGAATCGAACCCAATAATTTTGAAAAAAATCCGTCAAAATCTCGAAGTCGGATTTTTTGACGATTACAAGACTTCCTCTATACTACGTATACGAGAAAGTAAAAATAACACAGCCTGTATTATTACACCATTCGATAGTGTTGTTAATAAGGATCGATTTCTGGGAAGTAATGATTTATAGGAAACTAATGGAAAATGTTAAATTTTAATAAAATATTTCTTGTTCCACGTTGGTTGAAGCGATAATCAAAGCGATGATTATTCATTATTAAATCCAATGATGCAGTTTTTTTTTTCATCAAAATCTAGGTGGTAGACCCATATGTAGGGTCGTCTGGGTAGGTACCACCGCCTTTCTTATTTCTGCCGTGAAGCAGTTCGCTGTGTTTCGGATTGAAGGGAAAGGTAGCCAGTGTAATTACTGGGCATGGAGGGCATATTATCTTAGTCCTTAGGATGGCAAACGCACTTGCGGTGTTAAGTGATTTACACTTAATATTGCAAGTGTCTATAGGCGGCGGTGACCACTTAACATCAGGTGGGCCGCAAGCTTGTTTGCCATCTCATAACATAAAAAAAAAAAAAATCGGGCTCGCCACTCCTTTGAGCATTTTTCAATATTCCTTGTAGTTTAGGATTTGGTCCTGAAAGCCACTTGAAAAATTCATAATATCATACCACAATAAAGTTAAAAAATTAACAAACCGATAATGTAAGCTAATCTGTATTATTAGTCTTTACAGTTATTGTCTATATTATTAAGGCTAGCCGCACACATACAATAATATTGTAAATGCAAGATTGCCAGTAATATTGGTCAATATAATATGGTCCCGTACACTCACAATATTTTTGTCAATATTTCGTGGTAGAGTCTGGCTCAGTCGCACAGTTTCATCTGATTCATGTACAGACAACAGCACGTTGGGTTACCACAAACTGTCAAATTTTCCCAATCGATTATGCACTTTATATTGTATAGGCTTAGGTTGAAAATCGTTTGGAGAAATTTGACAGTGTTGTATAGCCCGACGTGCTGTTGACTGTACACGTTATATACAATGGACAGAAAGAAAATAGGCACTGCATTGGTTATTGCATTAATTTTGTCTGGGGTGTCAATAGGCAATCAAGAAAGAAACGATTTAACGACGAAATAATTTTTCGTTGTAATCACATGAACGTCCTTCTATGTTGAAATCCTTTTCTCAAATAAAATATTGCCGCGTACCCCCTCATACGACAATATTATTGGCAATACCCCTGCCTCCCTCTGATATTGACAGAGAAATCAGAATTTCTGGAACAATATGTTATACCTATGTTAATTATTGTCAATAATATTGTGTGTGTGCGGCTAGCCTAAAAATAGAAAAAATTTATAAAACATCAAATATAGAGTAAAATATGTTTTTGAAAATGTTGCTTGTGTATCTATTATGGTTTAAAAATACAGGGTAAATGATGGTTCACAAAGGACAGCTACACCTAACCTCATGAAAACTATATAAGTATTGTAAAACAGTTGGACAGTTGGTAATATTAATCTTCAAACTAAAAATAGGTTATTTATTATTTTAAAACGCAGAATATACCAGAACCTTTAATTCATTTGTGTCCCATCTCTAATGCCATTCTGTATACAAAGAAACGAGTTTATTATTTATTATTAGGTAGTTCTGAAAGAAGCTATGTGCTTACACTATTAAGTGTGATAATTTAATCTCAAAAGTTAGTATTTATTGAAGTGTAATAAATATGTGTCTAAAAGCACATTTTATTTTATAATGTTAATATTTGTGTTCCTTTATTACATTACGTAATTTTAAGGTTTTAAGGTATTTGAGAATATAGCTCAGGGTTTTATTTAGGTATTTAAATAGGAATTTGCTGGGCTATATCCTCACTTGCTAACATAGACTTCTAAAATGAAATAAAACTAAAAAGTTATAACATGTTGATTTTATTCATCTTCCTTCACAATGTGCTTTCTGCGCTCCGATACATGAGGTACTGCACCAGGTTTGCTATGAGCTCGTCTATTCGCCTCTTTCCTCTTGTTCTTTTCTTTAATCGTCCTAAGCTCATTCTGTGCATTGTATATATGTTTTGGTACATGTCTGTGTCTCGCTATACGTCTTATTTGTGGGTGATGTGCAAACTTTTCTTTGAGTGCATCCGAGTAGTTCAGGGCTGTCCTTTCACGCGGTTTTAGCTAAATAAATAAATTGGTTTTATTATAATATGATTTTCTGTAGTAGATTAACACTTTAGTACCTTGGCGTATTATTATTTCATACAAAATGGTGGCAACTATTACTGCACAAGCGTTGGCATATGACATGGTACTAAAATGTTAATCTACTGATGCTGACTGTACTTCTCTAAGAATTGCCGTGCTATTCTTTGAAGATCTCACTTCAATGCTCATATAGGTTTCACTTATTAAGTAAAATCCCTGGTTTGCCAGATGAATTGGGAATAAACTTAGTCATGAAATTCTACAATGACGTTTAATTTAGTTCCGAGAATCACTCTAGTAAAAAATATATTTAGTGTAGTAATAACACATTTAGTTACACATAAAGTCACATCTGGCAGTATAGGCCATACAGTACCGCCAAAACAGTGACAGGTTTGTAGCCTGTCGCCTACACAAAAAGGGGCACCAAACCCAAAAAGTAACAATACTTCAGTAAACAAACAAAAGCCAACAGATTTTGCACTCAAAATCATCTCAGCAGTCTGGGTAAAATGATATAATAGGGAATATAGTAAAACTTCGAAACTGATATATTTCATTCAATATTTTTTGCTTATTAAAAATTGTCATGCTTATTTGCCCTCTCCCCCTACCCCCTTGTTTCCCAGACTAATTTTAAATTAAGCATATTATGCAGTACATGTATGTTACAGCTGGAAGAGATTGGGAATAAGCTGTAATTACCTTAGTACAACTATCAGTATAATGTAAGCCTCCATTTGTTATTATTTTTGTGTGTACATAATTGTTAAATAAATAATCAGTAATAATACTTTAAATTATGATACTTACAACTCCTAATTTTTCTGCTGCTCTTGCTTTCCACATACGAATATTCATTTCATCTGAACCGGTCAATATGTATTTATTGTCAAGTGTCCATTTCACACATGTTAGCCTCTGCATCCTCTTTGTGTGATATACATCCCTAGAGTGTCCTTTTAGGGTCTCAAATATTCTGACAGATTTATCATAACTACCAGCTACAAACTCGCGTCCTGTAGGTGCATAGTCCACATCTATAACTGCTGATGTATGATCTGTGTGAATGTTTACTGGGTGGTCGAGCTTTCTCATGTCAAAAGTATATAAACTGAAAAAATAAATATAATTAAATTATAATAATAATACATAAAGATCCCCATTTTGCATTGTAACAAATGTGTCCTTATAAAAACATTATGGTTGCTATTCAAAGGTCTGTTTTACGAAATATTGGCATATTTTTATATTGTAATAATTACAACTAAGATATAAATTCAGTAATTATAAATCTATGATCACAATAAAGGCCTGCGCAGGCGAGGGAATATCGTCCACGGTGAACTAAAATCCCTGAAAGTTTATGGATGTCCTTGGTTGTGTGGGGGACTTTTAGTACGCGATACACCATGCATATAGTTCTATCTAAGCAATCTATTTTGACAGATAAAAAAGTCCGTGGACTAAAATCCTTTGTCTGCGCAGGCCTTGAATCAATATTGTAATCGTATTTATAACTTACTTATAATCCTCATTGGCAACAGTGAAAATAAATGCCTCCATAGGATTCCAAGAAAGAGCATTGGACCTCAATTCCATCACAACTTTCCTGAGAGGTCCGGACTCTCGACAGTCATATAAAATGATACTTCTGTCACTAGCACATGATGCAAGCAAGTTATCTTCTACCTAAAAACAGCAAATGAATAGTGAAAATTAAAACAAAATGTGTTTACCTATTGCAGTTGATTTTGATGCAGATGGCACGTAATTTAATATGTATTTAGTATAGTAAATAGTTCCATTTATGCAGACTGGTTTACTCTGTGCATTTAAACTACGTAAAATAATAAAGAAATTCTTAAATCTTTAGGTATATTATCATCACAGCCTTTATAATTCGACCCACTGCTGGGACACAAAGCCTCTCCTTTTCAACGATGAAGGTATAGGCAGTATGTAGCAGTAATACACCTTACTACTCCGAACCGTACACCTTTGCTGATTCATTAGTCGCCTTCTACGACACTCATAGGAGGATATAGGGTGATGCTATTCTACTCTGCCGGTGTCATGCGGCCAAGTATACATTTAGGTATGTTATTATAATCAAAGATATCCCGCCGTTTCGCGGAATGACTGGTTCAAACTAGGTTTGACCAATACCTACTCCGAAATAGATTCTGATTTCTATTTTTTAACCAAACCTAAAAGAGACAAATTTAAAAAGGTTTTTATTTGTGCCCGACGTTCAGCTGTCTCTAAGACAGGCTCAAGGGCTCGAGGCTTTATAAATGCTACTTGCGGAGAAACTACAAAGTTAATGAAATAAAAACCATTTCACTACTGTTATTTCTATTAAACACTAATAGTAATAACTTAACCATAATTTTATGCTTAGTAAATAATTACAATATTACACTTATTATGGTACTTAGGTAGTTAGTTTGTGCGCGGTAAGATGGAGCCATCGCGGAGCGCAAAACGACTTGTAAGTACGATCGTAATTGGACAGCGTTATGTAAGAACAGATTAAGCGACACCTGGGCGAATTTGAGTAAATGAGTTTCAAAGATTTTAAAGTTAAAATTGTCGCTGTGTAATTATTATTTATGTTACGTGTATGATATTTTCACTTTAAAGTAGGATGTGTATGTAGTGTAGATTCATTTAAAAAAAATTAAGGTGCAGGTTATACTTTACAAGATATAACCTTTTTTCCGCTTAAATCGTTAATGTATTTTAGCTATATTCATATTATTTAAATTTGTCAATAACGTACTATACGACATTGTTGTCGTTTGATTCTTTAATACGATTTGTTTCCGGTGAAATAAAGTGCAGTATAAGATTAAATCCAAATATTTTAATGCAAAAATCTCAAATTATACAATTTTATAATACAGATTGTGTTAAAAAAACAATTTGCAGAGGTCTCCAAACTAGGCAGTGCTTATATCTTGGGAAATCAATTTACAATTTACTTGGCCCTGCGAACCGAGTTCCTCTATACCAGAGATTATCAAACTTATTTGTTTTACCGCCCCCTATGAAAATGAATTATTTCTCACCGCCCCCAATTTTTTATACACCTAAAACTAAAAAACCACGATTTCATTGCTTTAATTACACAAACTTCTGCACCTCCCTTCCTCCTGAGGCTGCTTCCGATTCCGATAGCCTTACTAATAAGGGGGCGTTTAGTCAGTAAGAAGGAGTATGGCACAAACTCGTTTATCTCTTTCGACGCTCAATCGTACTGAGAAATTTAGGACAAGTTTCGATGACAACCCTACACCAATAGCGTTATTTAACGAAAACTTGTTACGCGTACGGCTATCCTGTGAAATCTATGTTAAGTATTTTTAGTTTTTATATCATACCGGGCAGAAATATATACTAATTATTCGATATTGAGTAGTAGGTAAGGTAAGTTTTAATATCAGTGAATTTTACGATATAAAGTAAGTGAAATTACAAATCAACCAACGCCCCCCTAAACTACGCCAACGCCCCCCATTTTTATCTGGATCACTTAACGCCCCCCGCTAGGTCTCCAACGCCCACAAGGGGGCGTTATCGCCCACTTTGAGAAAGACTGCTCTATACCTACTAGAGAACATCATAATAAAAACTAATCAAACAACAAAACGAAACAAAACTAATCAAATCTAAAAAAAGGAAAAGAATTAGAATTTAAATATAAAATGAAAAATTACTGTTAAGAAGGAAATGCCAAATTTAAGCTAAAATTACGAAAAATTAAACCATACGATTGTCAATGTCAATATCAACAGCCTGTGTCCGTCCACTGCTGAACGTAGGCCTCCGTCATGTCACGCCATCGTTTTCTATCCTGGGCTTCCCACATCCAGCCGCTGCCAGCACTCCTCCTAAGGTCATCAGACCAACGGGTCGCAGGGCGCCCTACACTACGCTTGCCTAATAGGTGGTCTCCAGTCCAAGATTCGTCTGCTCCAATGGGTGTCGGTTCTCCGGCAGACTGACCAGCCCATTGCCACTTCAGCGTACTTATTATGGGCTATGTCGATAACTTTCTTTCTGTGACGAATGTGCTCGTTACGTACCCTGTCTTTTAACGAGATACCAAGCGTAGCCCTCTCCATAGCGCGCTGAGCGACTTTAAATTTGTGGACTAATCCTGATGAACGTAAGTGATCACGTTTCCGCTGCATAGGTCATTACTGGTAGGACACACTGATCAAACACCTTAGTCTTCAGGCATTGTGGCAGTGAAGACGTAAAGACATGCCTTAGCTTTCCAAATGCTGTCATAAGATTAGAAACTTAAAAACGTCGACTAAGAAGAGCTTCAGTTTCAATATACGAGTTAACAAGCAGCTACCATTTTATAATATTCTTTGCTTCTGAGATCGAGCAGTTCCTAAAGTCACAGACTTTAACCGTTGCATTGTAAACACGAGCTCCAACCGAGTCGCCAAATCTAGTGGCAAAGTGTGAATATCTGAGAGACACTGTATATGGCTTTTGAAAGAAAGATGTTCGTCTATCAATATACCCAGATATTTGAAACGTCAGTACGGTAAACGGAGTCGCAGCCGCAGTGCAAAGGGGAAAAGGGACGCTATTAAGATTCACTCATATGATGACATGAGTGAATCTTAATACCGTCCCTAATTGGTCCAGAAATAGACGTTTTGTGGAAACATACAAAATGCGTTTTTGAGGAATTTAATGTCAATATAATCCTTTTGAGCCAGCTGTTAACGGTTGACAGTCCAGTCTCAGCGATATGAAAAGCATTTATCCAGTTGTTACATTTAAAGAAGATAGCAGTATCATCAGCATAACATATAACATCATAACATCTCTAACTTGCGGCATAATATCTTAGAAGATTCTGTGTCGAAGGCCTTAGCGAGGTCCAGGAACACCCCAACGCATTTCTGGCCCCTGTCCAGGTACTCAGCCATCAGCTCCGTCAGAAGTGCCACAGCATCCTCCGTGGGCTTATGACGTCTGAAACCAAATGATCTGGGAGACAGTATACCATTCAACTCAAGAAACTTAGAGGCGATTGTTCACAATTTTTTTCCAGGATTTTGGAAAAAACACTGAGGAGTGAAATCGGTCTGTAGTTTCCCGTCTCTTCTCTAGGTCTATCCTTATAATCTGGGGTTAAAAGTGCAATTTTCCAAGTTCTGGGAAAGTAGCCGGTACTGAAGGCTCAAGTTGTATAGGTGCACCAAAGGCTCACAAAGCACGAGTCTTGCAAATTTTACAAAAGCCGCACCGACACCATCAGTGCCAGGTACACTATCGCTTTTAAGTTGGCTTATTATACTGAGAACCTCAACCCGGTCAAACCCACCACCTTCTCATGGTCTGACGCAACCTTACGGTTATACAGGCCGAATCACGGGAGAGTGCGCTGCTAGTTGCCGGAGGCTCTGGTTTCACAGCGCACCTTAATCTCTCCTACAAGTTGTTCTTTATCTGTCTTCCTTGTCCCTATGTCCGCTAGCTCCCACTGCACAGTCTTGTGCCTCTTCTGCGGCGTCTTTGCTCTTCACCTCTCTTTCTCTAGCCCACTCCTAATCTTGTGCCATCGACGCGCGAAGTCCCGTAGCTAAGTTCGCCTTCGTCCCTGACCCGTCCGTCGTCGACCTCAACCCGGTCAGTTGGCTCTATAAAGAAGGAGCTAGAAGGACAACTCTTGAAAACAACTCTGGAAGCTAAGTCGTCCTCTGATTTTTTAAATTGAGCTAGATTTTTACCCACTGCTAAGAAAAACGCGTGACAATTGTTTAGTGAAACTATAGGACTGTTTGATGTTGATATTAACTCAGTGGGTGGGTTGGGTTTGACCTTCATGTTACAAATTTTCTTTACTGTTTTCCAGAGTTGTTTCGAGTCTTACTACTTCTTTGTAGTTCCTCTCTTTCGTAAGTCAATCTAACCTTCCTCAGCAAATCAATGTAAAAGTTGCTATATCTCCGATACGAAACCTATAATATTTCATCGTTTGGGTTTTGTTTCAATCTTGTATCTTCTTAAATGCATCCATCTTAAAGACTACTTTTTAATTTACTTAATAAAGAACAAAAAGTGACAGCAAAACACCCAGCCGGCCGGTATTGCGTAAGACGTGCTACTACCCCCGCCGCCGCCCGCTCTCTAAAACCTGTGCAATGTAAATTGTAATAACGAATCAAAAGCCAGAAATTGGCGCTTAATTCTTTATCAATTACAAATCAAATAAAAAAAAGTAATGTGCATTAACGAATTATCTTCTTTTTTGTGGATATAATTCGTTTATGCATTTTGTAACCCCTGTTTGTGTATTTTGCAAAAGTAACCTAGGTGCATAATTCTTTATTACGTAACTAATGTGTGCACAAGTTCATACAAATTTTAACACGTCGCTTGATACACCCCTTATTATAAGGCACTAGAAGTCATTTTTGAATACAAAAATAGCTGAATACATAGTTTAACATGCCTGGAATCGATCTGCATTCAAAACTCATTTTTTTCAATTTTGTCGCTTAATTCGTTCTTACATAACGCTGTCCAATTATAAATCATGCTATGTTCAGTATCGCAGTATCACGGGCGGCTCTCGGACGGATCTGCAGCGTGAACGTAACGTTATCAAGTAAGGGAGTGCTCTATAGGACTCCTACACACGGTAATAAAAATCGCTTTTCAAATTAGTGTGAATGTCAGTCATTGGTTTTGTTCATGGCTTAGCACACCTGTCCGCGAAAGAGTATACTACATGGGTATGGTTCTTGACGAACAATTTGTTATTAGTTGTAGAAAATGTATCGGTTCGGTCGGCCGGTTGATGCGAATGATACCCGCGCCGCGCCGGCCGCAGCGTTCGAGGTGGGCCGGCGTTGGTGACGTCATTAGATGCTGCTTGGGGAGTTCGGCCGCTTCAGGTACTGCGGCCACTGCGGCGCATGCGTAGGTTTGCGTTGCTCTTTATTTTGCGCAATGTGTGTGTGTCGTTCTAAAGCACTTATCGGGACTATTTACACTCCGCAAGCCGATAAGTGTTTAGCGAATTTTGGTGGGAGTAGTCTTCTTGTCGCTTAGTAAATAGGGTGGGATACGATCACTCTAAGGAGAAAGCACTGGTAAATTTTAATGCTAAAAACAATGAAACCACGATGCACCAGGAGTTGGTTGTTGAGAAATCAATCAACAAATATCAACACGAACATAGATTACCACATCAGCAATTAACAAAAGTAATCAAAAAGCTGTTTGCAAATACTCAAATCTGTATATGTGTATTTGTCCATCCTCCTATAATCTTATTGGCGGTAGTAGAAACGTAATAAAATACCAGTCAACCAGAGGCTTTAGACAACATGCATTTCGACAATCGCTCTCGCTATCACTAAGTAAAAAAATGTATGGGATTGACATAAGCAATCGATCACTTTTCGATTGCTTATCCCATACATTTTTTTACTTAGCGATAGCGAGAGCGATTGTCGAAATGCATGTTGTCTAAAGCCTCAGTAAGTAGCCGCTGCCACATGTGTATTACACATACACAAATAACTTTTTAGGCTGATATAATGATTGATGAAGACCACAATAGTACAGACAACAGCACGTTGGGTTACCACAAACTATCAAATTTTCCCAATCGATTATCCACTTTATATTGAGTAGCCTTAGGTTGAAAATCGTTTGGAGAAATTTGACAGTTTTGTATAGCCCGACGTGCTGTTGACTGTACATAAAAGTGTAAAAAGGCAAAATAAGTAGTTTAAAAGTGACTATAGTTCTTGTCCAGAGTTCTTGTTGTAAAAACATGTATTTAGTTTAGAGACTCCATTTTAACTCAAATCAACTGTACACTGTACTTTTTTGTTACTTTAGTTACATTTTCATTTGACATTGGCATAATGCGTACGTTTGTGTATCACAACGCAATTAATTATGAATAGAATAGATAGACTAGTATTGTACAGTCTACAGCAAACTACTTATAACAGATTTCCTAAATTAGTGAGAAATCTTTGCAAAAATATAAAAAAATACAATGCATTGTTTATAATTTTTTGTTTCCTAAATATAATCAAATAATACAATTATTTTCATTGGTGTGAGTAGTCATTTGTATAGTGCGTAATTTACATATCTATTATCAAGACTTTTCTTCTATTGAACTTAGTTTTGAAATTATCAACTTTTGCTGGTAAACATACCTACAGCTAGACATATCCTTATAATATATGTATAGGTAAAAATAAATGTGGTTTAAAAACATTTAAAAAACATACAATGTTTCTAGTTACCTGATTGAAAGCAACATGATGTAAACTATCAACACCCCATTTGAAAACTTTGATGGGTTCATTTCTAGATTTTTCCCACAGCTGACAATGTTCTCCGCAAGTTGCAAATATTTGCTTAGATCTATGATGAGTAATTCCAGAAACTACGGACATGCTCAGCAATGTGTTTATAGGTTCTTCTTCATCAAGTGATTGAACTTCGGATTTCCAGGTTTTAATTGTTTTATCATCACCAACACTCATGAATGTTTCCCCATCAGGAGTATAACATAATGATCGAACCCATCCCTCATGTGCTACAAAGTTTCTTGTACATTTACGGACAGCTAAATCCCAAACTCTAATCTCTCCATCAAAAGCACCACTGGCCAGTACAGCTAGTCGACTGGGATGCTTCGCTAAAGATGAAACACCGTCCCTATGACCATCAAGATTCCCAATAAAGGGTTTTGCAAAAACTCTTTCAAGTTTAACGGCATTTAAGGCTCGCACATATTCACGAGGGGCCTCCAAAGGATGAAGACTTGGGTCATAATTTCGTGGGACTGCAAAAATTTAAAAGTAAATGATGTTAGATTAGCGCAAAGTTTTGTACTAATAATATTGTGCAAAAAGCATAACAATGTATCAAACTCGTTAAACTTTGAAGTTTCCCTCGCTTGTCAATGACTCCACGAAACTGCACCACTATGGTGTCGTTTACGGGTATGGGTACTAAATATTACACAACATCTATTCATTATTTTCACCGTATCTCTTTTTAACTTCATGTTTGTGAAAAAGCTTTTATAATGTTTTTAAGAGTTTATCCTCCCAAAAAATCATCTGCAATCATAGGAGCGAAATACTTTTAATATTGATAAATGCATACTCAAGAACTTCATTACTATGGTGTCTTTACCTAAAAAAAAATGTAAAAGACACCACAGTGTGGCGGTTTCATGGAGAAGTTGACAATGCATGGAAGTTTCGTGAACGGGGTTGGAAGTTTCATAAACTAACTTACGTTTATGTATATCTTTCTTTGTAGCACGTAAATAATCTTCAGGGTTTCTACTTATAACCTTTATTTTGAAGTTAGACATGGTGTAATTTAATGCAAATATAAATTGAATCTAAAATTATAACTTAACCTCTAACTAGAAAAAAATAAACACCACGAATCTATGAACGAACACTTGATACTTTTTATTCAACTTTCCTGATCGTTCATTCCGAATTTTGCTATTCCTTTAATATTTCAACTTCCCTTCCATAACTTTAAATAAGCTTGAATTGAAATCAAGTATTTAATAAAAAAAAACTTGCTTGAAATCTTATCAATGACATATACAATACCACAGTACAATACCACAGACTACAGGCGTCTACGTATACAATACTCTCTAGAGTGCGTTCCAAAACGATTTCAATTTACTCGGGGTAGAGTAATTGATAGCTCACTATTGGTCGTTATTAAGAAGCGCTTACACCATTGGTTAGTTTTGTTATACTATAGTTATTTTACACCAATTAGAAGAATTTTACCCGGGCGTCACTGGTTTTGGAACGCACCCTTAATCTGTGAATATAACTAAAGTCACTAAAGTCCGTGCAATACGTAGACAGAGATGCTGTCTACGGTGCAATATGGGTGCAATATTATAGGCCCGATTTGACACATGTCAAAATATCGTAAGTGATGCTGTGACCAAAATAGTCGATTATTTACTTACACGATTAACATGAGAAATCTTTGTAATCGTAATTATTTAATGTTGTTAATTTGAGAATATAATATAATAATAAGAACATAATACAACTCTGGTAAAAGTAGCAATGTAGCAATAAAGAAATGATGTGTGAATAAAAAATTACATTTACGAATACGCTTCTAAATATTTTGGAGTGAAATTTCTTTAGCACCGATGTGAATTGTGATTTGAAAATTAGATGAAACTTTAGCACCGTTGTAAATTATGACTTGAAAATTAGATGAAATGAAAAAGATAAATATTGACGGTTTGAAGTTCAATATTTTGACATCAACATAAACATCTATTGCTATTGAAATCACTGTTACACTGATAATATATAGGTATTAAGACGATAGGCTCTCCCCTCAGACCAAATAAAAAGTGAAGATTCAGTTCTGCTAAAAACGAGCTGGAACTGAGGCCAATAAATTAAAACTACGCCTCGACCGTCGCCCGTGTACAACCCCTAGTCCAGAGTTACTTACATGGTTACACACACACACACATATAATGAAAGAACGCTTTGCCTTATTCTACAACATATCAATAAAACCATGCCCGGCCGTCAATTTTTTTCTAAATTTTTGATACTTTTTTACAAATACTCCACCTCACGTGGTCATACGTAACAAAAATTCTACATCCTACGTGTTGACATTTATTTAGTAAAATGATAAAATCATGATGTTATTTTAACATCCTCCGTGGTTTGTTCAAATCACTTGGGATTTGATCAATTCCCTGTTTTCATCATATACACATCAAAAACATGCAATTTGCTATTTTTGTAAAATTCAATTTATAATTTAACTCTAATTTAATTTAGAAACCTAGAAATCTCGTTTTTCAATTTCGATACAATGTATTCGTCTACTGTATCGTTTATATTTGTGAAATTAACGATCAATTTAGGTCACTACACTATCACTAAAGAAAAAAAAGATTAATAATAATCAATTATTTACTTACACGATTAACATGAGAAATCGAGTCACAATTATATGAGCTTTGTAATCGTAATTATTTAATGTTGGTAATTTGAGAACATAATATAATAATAAGAACACAATAAAACTCGGTTAAAAATAGCAATAAGGAAACGATGTGTGAATAAAAAAAATCATGTACGAATACGCTTCTAAATATTTTGGAGTCAAACTTCTTTAGCACCGATGTGAATTGTGATTTGAATATTAGATGAAACTTTAGCACCGTTGTGAATTATGACTTAAATTTCGACGGTTTGTCAATATTTTGACATCAACATAAACATCTATTGCTACTGAAATCCCTTCTACTACTTTTCTGAAGTGTCAATTGTGCCGTGTGTGAATTGCACACACTTTTTTTATTCATTTTAGGGTACCTAGATCACACAAAAGGGGGTGCTCATCATAAATACCTACGCTCTAACTTTTTCTTCTCAAATTGGCGCCAAAATAATAACTACATATCAAAAAGTTATACCTAAAAAAATAAAAAGTTAATTATTTAGTGTGGAGAAAGATTTCGCTTGAAATTTAACATAAAATTATTATTTTTTACCTGTTTAGCAAAGAGGTACAGGACTTAAAGAAATTCGACGGTATTTAGTATGGAACCAATACAGGATATTATTAAGTTATTTTGTATGGAACTTCAACTTAGCATAATTTGAAGAAAATTATTACCTATATAACGAAAATTTGAAATTAGAAGGCATATAATGAGTTAATAAAGAAAACGTTCAATTGCGAATTTTTGTAGTACATACATAATTTACATGTATTACACTGCTAATACATACAGGTATTAAGGCAATAGGCTCTCCCCTCAGACCAAATAAAAAGTGAAGAAGGAGTTCTGCTAAAAACGAGCTGGAACTGAGGCCAATAAATTTAAACTACGCCTAGACCGTTACCCGTGGACAGCCCCACAGTATAGAGTTACTTACACGGTTACACGCACACACATAATTATAATGAAAGAACGCCTTGCCTACATATCTATAAAACCATGCTCGGTCGTCAATTTTTTTTCTGAAATTTGGTCCGAGACACTTTTACAAATACTCCACCTAACCTGATCATACGTAACAAAAATCCTACATACCTTCGTGTAGACATTCATTTAGTAAAATGATAAAATCATTTTATTTTAACATCCTCCGTGGTTTGATCAAATCACTTGGGATTTGATCGATTCCCTGTTTTCATCATATACACTTGCATTTAAAACATGCAATTCGCAATTTTTGAAATTTTCAATTTATAATTTAACTCTAACTTAATTTAGAAACCTAGAAATCTTGTTTTTCAATTTCGATACAATATATTCGTATACTGCATCGAATATATTCGTGAAATTAACGATCAATTTAGGTCACTGCACTATCACTAAAGAAAAAAAAGAATAAGAATGTAACTGTTTTTATGAAGTTTCGGAACATTAGAAAATTACATTTAACTCTAGATATTAAGCGAGAAAAAATAGTTTTTATTTTTATTATGACATATTATTTATTTCGCTAAAATATAATTGTATTTGTATTACGGAAAAATGCAAATAACATATTTTTATTTTTTGCTTGCGTCTGTTTTGATCGCGTCCAGTTACATTCTACTGACGTATCTATCTGTCAAAAAAACGGGCCTATTATTGCGCGGCGCGGACTTTAGAGCAAAATTTCCCTATACTTAAAATGCTCTTTGGAGCAAAATTAGTTTCTTTAGACATATACTCTCTAATCTGTGAATTAGTTACTCTCTAATCTCTGATCCATCTGCTGTCTGTATTACTATTGCCCTTTTTTTTTTCTCAAACAAAAATACAAATAAAATAAAGACATCACAATCAAAGATTACATTTTATTATACCGGAATCACAATCAATCCGGATAATTTTCCAACAAACAGGTTAATTCTTCAGTTCTAAAATCCAGAATAAAAGACAACGCTTTGTTTAGAAAATAAATGTAGACTACCTTAATGGCAATGACTTTATCTTGGCTAAAATAGAGGTAAGATTTCTTGTATTTTATTAAAATTAATACTGTCTGAATATTATTGATAATAAAGTATGATATGTGCAAGTTTCAACCTTTTCTAAATAACATACCTTTCTACTAAGTTTAAATAATGCAAAAGCAATAACTTATATGAATATGTTGATACTGCACTACACCTCATACCAAATACTGCACCATGTATTTGACTTGGTTTTTTATTAGACAATAACTTACTTCATACTTTACCTGGACTGCCGAGAAGATTTTGAGTGTAACATCTGTCCTGGTTGTTGGCTTTTGTGTTAGATTGTTTACTGAAGGATTGTTACTGTTTAGGCTTGGTGCTCTTTTTATGTAGGTGACATTCTGGCAACCTGACACTATTTGGAGGCACAACATGGCCCATCCTGCCAGATCTACCTTTATGTGTGGAAAAATGTTACCTAAGGCTCTGCTCAACCCCCCATGGGATTACGAGTGTGATTGTATGCTATGTTATACTTTGCTACTGACATTAAAATACACTTCTTATTGCGATTTTTTCTCAAATTACTATAATTTTAAATAGATAATAATGATATTAATTTGTGTGCATGAAATATACTTAAATAATATTTTTAAAATATTTAACTTTTTGTTAATTGAAGTGTTGTTCAAGTTATGATGTGATCACCATTAATTTATAAGAAGAAAAAGAAGTTATGATACCTAATTTAACTTTTTAATTATGACAAAATAATGGAATAATTTTATTTTTGCGTTTACAAACGCGTAAATATTACAATCTTGTAAATATTTTCTATGACATAATAATTCAATAAGTTGTATTATTAATTCTACACATTATACATTGAGAAAACTGATTATACCCTGACATATTAGTGTTTTGACACAAATTAAAAAAAAAACAAAATAATTAAATTGCAAATATAAGTATTGTTTATTCTGTTGAGACGAGTTTTGTATGATGGTGACCAGATGGTGTTTCTTCCTAGTACTGACTTTATGTATAAGACATTTTTCTGAAAAAATGCAAGTAAGTTTTCTAGTATACATATATTATGATGACACAGTTAGACTATTTATCTCCTTGAACTTTTGTCTGAGCGAGTCACCCGGACCTAGTTGAAAAATTGCTGTAGCAGCCTATTTTTACAAATATGGTATTTATATCTGCAGCTGTTCCCTCCTTCCTACAATCACGAATCATTTAAAAGAGGCGTGAAGAAGCACCTTGCAGGTCAGCAAGGCGAAGGTGCCTAGCGTGGCAGTTTATCTCTCGCATCAGCTATCTTCGCATTTGGACTCTACTTCTGCTTACCATCAGGTGGAATGGAGTCATTTGCTTGACCTTTTTATAAAAAAAGCACTTCCTATTCAGTTCGTATTCGGCCACATTTACTATATTCGGCCAAATAATAAAATAAATAAATAATTGTTAAATAAAAAAATATGTGGGGCACACTAAAAGTTTCTGGAGTGAATAAGAAAATTATGAGTACTATTAAAGGTCAAAAATCAATTTATTATTTCTCAAATTGCGTAAATGCACTTTTTCATTCAATTAAACCAATTTTGAAAGCTTTTGTGCTACTCTTCCTTGGTGACGTCAGAAACGCGTTTTTCATACTCTTCGACAGCCTCTTGTCGCTGACCGCGTACTTAATGGGATCTTAATTTTTGGGAACAGAAAAAGTCACAAGGTGCCAGGTCGGGACTGTATGCAGGATGGCTCATAAGTTCTACGTTTTTCACCTTCAAAAATTCGTTGGTCTGTCTGGCCGTGTGGGAACTAGCATTGTTGTGGTGCAAGATGATACGGCGCTTACAGTTATTTTTACGGAGTTCGTCAATAATTTTCGGCAAACTAATGGTCGTGTACCAGTCACTATTCACGGTGCGTTGATTCTCTAAAGTAACAGTAGCAACGTGTCCAGTTTTAATAAAAAAAGAAGCAATCATCCGCTTAGATGCACTTTTCACGCGCGCCGCTTTGGTTCGTTTCGGCTCATCTTGAAAGACCCATACGCTTGATTGCTGCTTTGTTTTGGGATCGTAGCAATAAATCCATATTTCATCACCTGTTACTATGTCCCACACCAAATTTGACGTACTTTCGTTGAATCAGGTAAGCATAGCAGTTCATCAAGTCACGCGGTCTGGTTTTTGTGCCTCGATCTAATTGTGTTTGTGTAGGATTGATTGTATTTGACTCATGCCTATGTCTAAGGATGCGCGAATCTCATGGTAGGTCACATGCCTGTCTGTTTCAATCACACGGCGCACAGCATCGATGTTTTTGTGGTTCACAGCGGTGGACGGGCGACCATCGCGATATTCGTCACTGTGAGATTGACACAACCGCGCTTGAATTCTGCAAACCAGCTATAAATAGTCGTTTTGCATGGTGATTCATTGCCCAAAGCAAATTAAAGCCGAGCGTTGCTCTGTTGAGCTGACAAATTACACTTAAAATCGTGGAAAATCATACTACGAAAATTTTCCCGATTTAAATCCATGTTAATGTAGACACGCAATTTTTTAAATGGCGCACAATGTAATAACAATTGACAATCAGATGAAACAAACTGCATTCTACAGCCCGAGTTCCATTTTGAAATGTTGTAATTACTTTTTACTTTCTCGTATACGTAGTATAGAGGAAGTCTTGTTAAATATTGTTTGTTTATTCCGGAAACTTCTAGTGTGACCTATTTATTCATTTGTTTTATTATAATACTATCACTTGCCCGCAATTTACTCCACATGGAATAGTTACTTTGGGCAGCATATTTTTTTTGATATGGAAAATCTTATCAAAGGTCTTAGGAATAAATTTCAAAAAAACTGGAACAAATGTTTAAAGTTTCTAAATAAAAAGTTTCATGGTCTTTTCATGGAATTTCAATACAAACTTTCATTCCCCATTTCAACCCTTTCAAGCCTGTGTTTCTGCGTAATCATATCAGAAATGATGAGATCCGCAGGAGAACCAAGGTCGCCGACATAGCCCAAAGAATTGCGAACCTTAGTGGCAATAAGCAGGGCACATTGCTAGGAAAACTGACGGCCGTTAGGGCGGAAAGGTTCTTGAATGGCGGCCGCGTACCGGGAGACGCAGCGTTGCTAGCCGAAAAAGGATATTTTTTATTTTATTAAGTTAGTCGAGGTCGCGGGAAGCCGCTGGATTCGGGCAGCGCAGGACCGTTTAGGTTGGATATCCTTGGGGGAGGCTTATGTCCAACAGTGGACGTTACTCGGCTGATATGATAATGATGAAGCCTATTTTTCGCAATAAAAAATAGCCTGCGTCCTTTGTCAAGCTGTAATCTATGTTTGTACCAAGTTTCATCAAAATCTATTCAGTGGTTTAGGTGTGGAAAGCGTTACTTTTGCATTATTAGTAGGTATAGACGACGTTTGATCAGATCAAACTAACAAATTTATTCAATAGGTACAGTCAACATTACGTCGGGCTATACAAATTTGTCAAATTTCTCCAAACGATTTTCAACCCAAATATAAAGTGCATAATCGATTGGGAAAATTTGACAGTTTGTGGTAACCCAATGTGCTGTTGCCTGTACATTTTTAACTCTATGATTATCGAATAAAGTTGAAAATTAATTGAAGTAGTACATATTTCGACAGTATTGGACAGTATAGTCCGATGTTAGCCGTCTGCTTGGCTTCTAGACTATTAGTCCACTGTGTACCGCGTTGAGGTCTCGAAATATAGCACCCCAGAAATTAAGAACTAGCACTACGACCGAGCATAGGTAAGCCTTAAAAAAGCTCGCCTTTCTATGCTCTTTCATTTTGTGATTGTACCATTTGGCTCTAGGTAGGTACTTGCTCTGCAGATTCACTGTAAATTATTATTATCATCAACCTTCCCGCTTGGTACCTTATATCTCAGACCAAACTTTTTATTTGGTCTGAGCCCATCTGAGCCTACAGAGACACATCTGATGAAATTAAGGATCATAATACCGCTAAGCTTGTCATTAAGAAACGGGGAAAGCTTATGGCAATGTCTTAACACGCCTCTAGGAAAATTTGTCTCTGACATGAAATATGTTCAATATTAATTACCAATGCCGATATTTTAGAGGCAGTGCAATCGATAGGTACCCTGTACACCTATCCATATCTAATTAGTATCTGTAACTGACCAGGGCCACTATTAAATCAAAATCAAAGTTTTGATGTTTCCACATTTTTTAATCATTTAGGTTATATCTTAGATTAAAGCAAAAAAAGGGTTACCTATATAGTCTTTGAGGTATGGTAACTGTGTTAACCTAACACACGAAGAACTGCCTACAAATGAAGTTAATACTCAAACAAATTCAAATACATAATACTAAAGATTAATTCCATACTTAATAAATACAAAACGAGTAAAAATATTTTTGCGTTGATTTATTATTTAAAGCGCAAAATTATGCGGAGGTATAATGCCTAAAATCTACTAAATTTTATATTCCAAGCTATCATTATAAATAAAATCGACTTAAAGTTACAGCATTAGCTAGGAACTTAGTCGTGATTCGTCTACCGCAAGTTTACCGTTATGAGCTTTATAGATCACTTTGTCATTCTCCGGCCCCTCCCACGTAAAACAAAACTGATATTGAGAAACTAATTTAACTATAAAGTGATATAAAAGTTCTAGAATATTTGTGTAGCGTCTGTGTTTTTCTAATCAAATGCGTGCAAGGCTCATTCATCTGAATTGTTATCAGTTCACTTCATATGGTGCGCTAGTGTGGTTGTTTCAGATATTTGATTGCGGTCATTCATTAGATTAACTTTATAAGCTCGTGCATAATTTGCCACGCAATCCAGTCAGTAGCCCGTATTCATTTTAGTCGTCTGTTTGACATGAGCGCTAGGTCACCGGCACGCCGGTATTTGTATTTTGTTCTCTAGATGAGCTGCTGCTCGTAATATTTTGTGCGTTGACCCTCTCGGAGGCGGCTGTGTGCTGTGTTGTGTATGCGTTTGCATCGCCACCGGACGCGATATAAACTGGCTGTTCGGGTCTTGAAGCCTCATAAAACTTCATTTACGAAAGTACTCAAAACTTTAGTGGTAAACAGTCGTTGCCTGGAATATTTCGAGAAAAGTGTCTGATTAGGAGATTAGGTAAGTGTTAGTACTTATTTTTATCTAGCAAAAACATTGTTTTATATATAAAAGCTCTGTTTTCTAATGCCTCTAAACCTTTACACAAAAAGTTTAATTTGATTGTGTCCATTACAACGAAACGTTTAGGGTCCATTGGGCTCAACCAGTGGCACAGTTACATTACCGCTTCATTATTTATCATTTAAAAACAAATTGATAAAGCGGCCGTTCGACGGTCCAGAATTGGTATGATACACGGTACGTACGTGTCAAGTCTCATGTGGCACGCATCTCTACTCGCCGGTCATCATCCGCATTCGTAATTAATTGTTTCTGTTCTCATAATCATGAAGCCGCGAGAAGCATAATATAAGGAGCTAAGAGCAAAATCTCTGCATATTTTAAATTAAATATGTGTGATGAGTTGAATAGGTATATAATTTACGCATGGTCATAATGCCGGCGCAGCGCTTATGATTCTCGAAACTTAAAGTTTAATAAATACTTACCCAGTAACTTATACAATTCAGAGGAATCGATGCAAACTTCCAATTAGTTCGCCATTTTCCGATGCAATCTAACTTTGTTAAGAGTACCTACTTGATGTATTGAATTGCTTGGGATAATAAGATGCAATAGGTAATAGATCTTGCAAAACAGCGATCGAGTTGATATTGTGAGATGAGAAAGGATTGCCTAGAATGGATGCATTTTTAGCTTTACCTATTAATTCCAAACATAACATGGCTTATTTCCGTGTTTTGAATTTGTAATGAAACATCGTGCCAACAACGTTAAGAATACGAATGTGTTTGTTTAATTCTATATTATGTAGTGCTCTAGTAACCGCATCCTAAATATTTGCAGATATAATATATTCAAATGTCTACTTAAGTGGTACATGACTTTGATTTTACAGTTGCGTAAGCAGATTAATTTACATTGTTCATTCTTTAAATATTGAACTTTTTCAAGTGTCTACCTGTTTAAATATTCCAATACTTATCGTTTTTTTTCCGAATTACAGCTCGTAAGTAAGTTATTTTTAATAACAAAGAGAATAATATATCTTTCCTTCGGGTGAATAGTGGAACCTGCAATACTCAAGTAGCCACTGTTATAATAATTGAGCCGCTCCACCGGGACAAAATAAAATTCAGATACTTTATTACTGATTTCTATCAAGCAGAAACGTAATACAGTAGCCATTGACCTGTATATAAGCAAAGCTTAGTTCCGGCAAACAATAGTTACCATGAGTTCACACAACCTTACAGCAGAGAGTTCATTCTCACCAATTTAGCTGGGAAATAACTAAAATAGCTATTGAACGTCATGTGTGAATGAGTAACTGCACATAAAGATAAACGATAACTCGCTCCTATCTTCATCTTTAAAAACATTCAATTAAAATGCGCTTTAATTCGAACCAAATTTTATATTTGAGCCTACCAGTCTTGCATCTTTTTCAGACGTAGATGGTGACAATGGTTCCTAATATGATTAGTCTGCAGCTTATATGCTGCCTCTTAGTATTAAATCTGCATTCTTGGACGAGTGCGGAACTTTTTACAGCGATATCAGAGGTTGAACCACTACTTGAAACACATAAAAGAATTATAGATGACTTAGATCAATATATTGATAAAGAAGAACAAAGACTTATTGCATTGAAGAAGTAAGTAGTTGTTTACTTTAATTACGTTGCAATCTTTTTAAAGTACGTTTCCGTGACATTTATGTAAAATTATATTTCGTTTGCAGGCATTTGAGTCTTTACAAGAAGGAACATGAGAAAGCAATGGAAGATGTTCCCAACTATTTGGGAAACCCCATAAACGCGTTTACTCTTATAAAAAGACTGACAGCTGACCTCGACTATATAGAAAAGAGGATTAATATAGGAACAGGTAAATACACTGTTGTTGCGATTGTAAGTAGTAAACGATAAGTAAGTGTATTTGTGAAATCATAAAAACGTACTATCATGTATTACAAAATAGTACGTTTTTATCCATAATAGAGAATGCACAGTATCATACATTGATCGATCATAACAAATTTGAGCAGATATTATTATTATTATGGCTGTCACTAAGATTTTATTATTAAATGTTAACCACCATTACAGCACATTATGCTGTCACCAAGATTTTATTATTAAATGTTTAATTACCATTACAGCAACCTATTTCGTCAATTTAGTGTGTATCATCAACATTGTTTTTACGGTGTTGGAAATTAAATTCCAATCCTACCATTTCAAATCGAGATAAATCTAAGATTTGTCGTTATAAATTGTATGTCTTCAAAATAATTACATTATCAACTACTGACGATTACATATGTTTATTGACAAATTACAGATTACGTTAAGAACATATCAATGAATCACAATGATGTAAAATTTCCTACTCTGGAGGATCTTACTGGAGCCGCACAAGCTCTCACTCGCCTACAAGAAACTTATCACTTGGATGTCAAGGAACTGTCTGAGGGTGTACTAAATGGCGTTTCGTATAGGTAAAGTATAAATTAATATGTTGACAAACAACTATAAGTAAATTATTAATAATAACTACTTAAAGCCAGTTTGTGAGCACAAAATATTTCGGTAAACATTTAGTGAAGAATAAGTTTTTTAAAAGAACAAAGAAATAAAACGTACAGGAACATTTGAGCTTTAAGCAGCGTTATCTACATCCATCCATTTTACGATCAAACACCGCATCCTTTACCTCTTTACTCTTCAAACACATTGTTCTGTTGTATCGAAAGATTAACACATTAGTCACTTAAGTTTATACAAGGCAGGTTGTGTTTGATGGACCAAACAGTATTTGGTAACTTGTTTTCCTGCATATTTCGCCCACATCTCGCAAATTACCTTACCCGCGTTTTACGATATAAAGATGTTTTTTTCTCTCTTCTAAATTTGGAAACGGTATTGTGGTTTTATTCCGAAATCTGAGATTGTCATGTCTTGCATTAATATTAAAAATAGCCGATTGTCGAGCGAATGAATATCAGTAACATTAAAGATAAACTGAAACACGAGATAGTATGGGCCAATAGGCAGTAAACTAACCCGGTAATATCATATTACAGTACCCCTATGACCGCTGGAGATTGTTTTGAACTTGGCCGCGCCCTATACAACGAGAAAGACTACAAGAACAGTTTGGCATGGATGATGGAAACACTGCGAAAATTCAAGGAAGAGAATGGGCCATATTTGTTCAGTGAGATCGATATCTTGGAATATATCAGCTTTACTCATTATTTGCTAGGTAGGAAAGTAAATAGGTATATCAAAATTACAACTGTCAATATTGAAGTAATGAACTTACGCGACAAACGACTATTTTAGCATTGAGTTTAATCAAATAATGAATACAACATGAGCGTCATTGCGGAAAGCCTTATGATATTTCTTTTATTTGGCAAGTAGCGATTTTGTGCGTCGTGATTGTTGTACATCATTGCGGTATTTTAGACTAATCAAATTTGCCTATATTGTTAGTCTATAGTACAGTCAACAGCACGTCGGGCTATACAAAACTGTCAAATTTCTCCAAACGATTTTCAACCTAAGTCTTTTCAATATAAAGTGCATAATCGATTGGGAAAATTTGAAAGTTTGTGGTAACCCAACGTGCTGTTGTCTGTACCTTGTAAGATTTTCAGTGAAAATATTATAATTATTACAAATGATTTATTAATGTGGTCTCAACTCTCGTTCTGATTGAATGAATACTATATGCGTGAACTGAACTACTAAATGCTATGCATAAAATAGGAATCCTATTTACTGTGGTTGAGAAGCGGCACTTGGAAAACAAGTAATCGTATAATACTGTAATACTAAATAAAGAGATAATGACAGCATATTGGGGACGTTAGGTTTTTACTGAATTAAGGATTTTACTGGAATTTTACTGAATCTCTACAGAAATTCAGTAAAAACACAACTAATGCTGTACATAAATAACATAACATCATCACGTAGTTAACAACATTCTCTGATACATTCGGCTGATTAAAATAAAATACCATAGTAGGTAGATTGCATTTTAGTAATGTGTATTTGATGATAAAATGAGAATAGTATGGAATTTTCAAAAATCTATTTTTGAAAACTCCGTTCTATATATCTTTATATGAGGATCTGTGCAAAATGGCTATGTCTCAATGACGCTCGTGGATTAATTTAATTAGAACTATATTTTGAACTACATTTCAAATATATATTTCTCCTCCGTCAGGTGATATCGAAAGTGCTTTGATATGGACTAAAAATTTGTTAGAACTGAGCCCTAACCATATCAGAGCTCGAGGGAATATACCACATTATCAAAATATAATAGCAGAAGAAAAGGCTAAATTGAAGAAGCAACTGAGAGGGGTAAGCACCATTTAATAATGATAAGTTACGGTCGAACCATAGGACCAAAGCTAAATGAAGCATTTATCCTAAAGTAGTCCTATAAAATTCTTATGTTATAAATTCGCGCTGGTTTCTCGGACTCTTGCTAATTGCTGTTGGAAGCATACCTATGGCCTATCAGGGCAACCTTCCCAAAAAAAAGAGACTCTTCTCTCACTCTCTCTTTCCGTAGAGTCTCTAACGGCTAGTGTCTAAGCCGCGCGTATTCGGCACATACTTAAACGCGTGGATTTGAGCGCTTTACTATTTCGATAAATTGCTTTACGTTACGAATATACGGTATGATAACTTTTAGATTAACGCTTCGCTGCAATCTGTGACTTTTCGCTAAACTGGATCGTCCCTTAAATAAAGAAGTCGGGCCTTTTCAATAACACGGGGATGACGAGGATTATTAGGATTCACTTTTGTTACCTAATCACATATTTACTCTTTAGCATTTTTCACTCGTTTTAGGACCTATGATCTATTTCTTTACTTAACTGTGCATTAGCATTAAGTATAATACTAATGGACAGTTAAGTAAAGAAATTGACGATTTACTGTTTTGGCAAACGAATATTCTACACATAAACTGTCTGGTACGTTCTTAGAAATGCTTACGGTGACTTTGCACGATTTTATAGTTACATCATTATGATAATTGGCCATTAAATGTACTAACGTAAAAACCACGATATTTGTTAACTGATGCTTTGTCTCACAAAATTACAATTAAGTAGGAATGTCGTGACAAGATTGCACGATTTGCTAGAGTCGAGAGTTTATCTCGGGGTTTGTCCTAGTCTTGCCTTGCTAAGAAATAGCCAATAAAGAACTTTAATACCAATAAAGACTACAAGGAAATTTAGTTTGTTTTATTGGGAAATTTAATTTAATATTTTAGTTTATTTATAGTTATGGCTTTTTTATCTGGTTTCAAACAAGTAACGGTTAAACCAAACGCAAGCTATCCTCCTACTCTATAACCAACCTAGAATGTATCTCTCGCGCTGCTATCATAATTCTGCCACAGAGGAAAGAAGAAACTATGTGGTTCTGCACAACTTACTTGCACAGAGACACGGAAATTCCCTAAGAAGGGTGCTCCGATTTCTTTCTAACTCTAATGTGGAATGAAGTAACTTACCAGTAAACTACTAAGTAACTTTAGTAACTATACGACGGTGAAGCCCGTGACCTAAATTTTACCAGCCCCCGATTGCGCTATTTACAACGTTTTTACCAAAACCAAATCGTTATCGTTTTCATACGTTTTGACAGCTGACAGCTGTCAGACTGTTGTCAAAATGTATGATATTTGGTTTTGGTAAAAACGTTGTAAGTAGCGCGATAAGGCCCCAGATCTTCGGCTTTATCATCACTTTGATTGGTTAGGCCGAAGATGGAACTGTGTTTAATCCAGTTAGTACACTTTATTACTGAAAGGCTAGCTATCTTAACATTAAGGTTTGTCAACTCCATACAAATAATAACGTCACTAAAATTAATTGTATGTGTTTGAATTTTTGATAGCATTATACTATCTATTTATTTGACTATGTTAGTTTGAGTAGGTGTTAGCTTGTTGTAGGTACCATGTGCCACACACACACCTTATACTGTGTGTCCCTTACTAAGTTTCAAAATAATTATCTCAAACGTTGTTGCTAACTTTATACTAAACTTTTCCCCAAGTATTATTTGGTAGGTACTAAAATTTTAGTATTCAGGACTCGTGCGCTTGACTCGTGATAGGTATGCAGCCTTTCTTGAAGCATAATACTTGCTTCAAGAACTCGCAAGTCATTTTTCCTTTACATAAGGTTATGTTTTATTTAAATTATTGGAAGTTATGTTTAAATAAAGTCGCCGTAAGAGACATTAGCACGACTCAACATAAAGAGTTGCAATGTGAACCTTATGTGTCGGTAATAAACTGCATTTTTTTTTATATAAAATACTAAATGACCCGACCGCATGTCCTTGTATCTCAGAAGATGTCAGATCAATATTAAACTAAACTCTACTAACTAACTAATACGGTCATCTACTGTCATACTCAGACCAATAAAAAAGTATTGGTCTGAGAATAAACATTACCTAAATTTGTAACACACGAATATTGAAGTCAATAATCGAGAAAACAACTATCCTATACATATTTTAAGTTGGACCAAATTATACACAGTAAGTGTCATACAAGTTATAGTTCCGCCTATCTCAGACAAATATTGCGACACTAGATTTTTTGTTTTACAGGATATCGGCGAAGAACTCTCACCAAACGACAAGACTCCTTCGGATGAAATGACGGAGTATCTGCAAGAAAGGACAAACTATGAAATCCTCTGCAGGGGCGAAATGGATGTCCCAGCTGAAATATCCAAAAGGTATATATTTTGATTAATTTAGTTATACGTACCTACTTTAGTCTTCCATTTGCTCATGGAAGTTTGTCACTACACGAAAAACATGAATGTAAATATTTTATTGTAATCTTTTCAGATTACACTGCCGTTACATGACAGAAAACCACCCATTCCTAATACTGGCGCCTATTAAGATGGAGTACATGTACTTCAGCCCTGACATCGTTGTGTTCTACGATGTTATGAGTGACGAAGAAATTTCATTCATACAAGAATCTGCTAAGCCCAGGGTAAGCTATCAATAAAGTTTTATAAATCACGAGTGGCCCGTTGTGGTATGACATGATTTAGTAAGTCATTCATCAATCCAAACTTTTACATTTATAGTAGTAAAATTAATCTTATGTTACCTTATCAATGTTTCATCGTTACAAAGTTAACAGTTATCGCAACCATCTGATTTCTTTATACAGTCAATAAATTATAAATATATTTTTCCTATTTCAATGATGCATACAGTTATGGGCAAGAATGTCTATCAACTCTATGGAATAATTTTATTTTTGCGTTTACAAACGCGTAAATATTAATACTAGAAAAATGCACTGAAAAAAAATCGACTTGCCTCAGGCGGGACTCGAACCCGCATCTTCCACATCGCCCGCCCGACTTCCGCCCGGATTGTGGAAGATGCGGGTTCGAGTCCCGCCTGAGGCAAGTCGATTTTTTTCAGTGCATTTTTCTAGTTATCAACTCTATTATTCTTTATTAGAAAAGATACACCTTTATACAGGATGTCTCAAAAAATAGTATAAAGCTGAAGCCCAGAGATAGACTAGCCCTAGACAAACCCGAATAACCACTATGTATTTTCTACGATTTTTTGTAGTTTTTTAGTTAAATATTTTTTAAGTTTTTTTTAGTAGTTTCTGACTTTCTAGATATTTATGTATTTTATGAGGTTGTAAACATACACTTACGTGCAATAAAATCGACCCACCTCGTAGCTATCGATTCGAAATATATCGGTATATAAAAAGATGATTAGATAAACAAAACATTTCAATATAATTTGAATGTATGTTTTATGAGCTTTATTTAATCTACTCTAAACTTCGATAGACGAAGTGTTGGTGACAATAGACTCATTTCTTCGGAAACCCTGGTTTCTCATTTTTACATCATACGCCATTTCTGTGACTATGTAGAGTGTTAAAAGTTAATGGAATCATTGTTTATTCAATAATATATTAATCTTACAGATTTATTGAACCTTAAAATTTGGCTGCTTTCCTCAAAAATTTTAGCTCCTTTAACTGTATTTGGTTTTCTATTTGTAAAATCAATAAACCAAAATCTATCACAGTAACATCTGGTGTAATGTAAGTTTAGGTTCTTGTTTAACACACGGCTTTAAAAGTCATTATTTATTAATAATAGATTTTGATTTATTGAGTTAAAGCGTACCGGTGGGTCGATTTCATTGCATGTAAGTTTAGATACAGCCATGATTTTCTTTCCTCGCATAGCTGAATACATGACTAGCCAAACAAATTCATCACCGTTCTCCTCTGATGTAAACACAGTGCAACAAAAAAAGTAATCTCGCACAAAAAACAAAAAAGCGTTTATGAATAGATAAATTAGTTTAAAAAAAAAATAATAAAAATGTGTGCGTGTACTAGTGTACACACGTAAGAAGTGAAACTTCTTTATGGCCTTACATAGACATGAATACAAAAAAGATGGAGCGTAACTGAAAAATGTGACGGTAAATTTTTTTCCAACGCCGATAAAGAAGTTTCACTTCAAAAGAAATTTTATTTCAAAAACATGTCCACCAATTTTTTTTAGTTTTATCACCAATTTACCATAAAAATTCATTGAGCTATCTCTTTAACTTCATAATTAAAATTTGATTCTAATTCTATCTTTATAATCTAATAAAACACAAAAATGTCTTGAAAGTCAGAAACAACTAAAAAAACATTAACAAGCCATAACTCAAAAACTACAAAAAATCGTAGAACATACATAGGGCTTATTCGAGTTTGTCTAGGGCTACTCTATGTCTGGGCTTCACACTATTTTTTGGGACACCTGTATAAATCGTAAGGCACCATCATTTAACAAAATGTTATTTTTACAAATGCATTTTTGTGACATATCACAGAAAAGTCATTAAGAATAATGTTTGCCAATTAGACACACGAGTCAATGATCTTGGTACTTTTTCAAAGCTAAAGTTCTGAAGGTCAATTTGATTTACTATTATTTAACAGCCAATGAACTCAAACAGGCCTACAGATTTGACAGGACGGGTTTTTTTACTAATCGAAATTTAAAACATGTTGATAGCCTCTAAAAATAAATGTACGGTATTGTGTTTGACGCCCTTGTGATGTAGTGGTCAGTATAGCTGCCTACAGATCAAGGGATCCGGGTCCGAAACCTGGTAGCGGCAAAATTTGTGTGAAGAACACGAATATTTGTTTGCGAGTCATGGTTGTTTGTATATTTATTTAAATTTATTTATATAAATATTATGTATATTAAAAATGTCCGTTATCTAGAATCCATAACATCCATTGTTATTAAGCATTGACTTTTGTTATTAATTAAGATAAATTATGCAAGCCAGATTGTTTATCAGAAAAGAGAGGGGCCTTGTCTAATACAGGTTATTTCAAATTTAAAAAAAGAGATCCACACATTCTAAAAACTCCGTGTAGTTAATAAAGATATTTTTGATTTTTGATAACACAAGTTCTTAGTGATACTTACTTTGGGCTGGACATTGGTGTGAGCGTGGAAATATATCATTATTGTTATTGAATGCTTAAATATGTATCAATACTTAATATGTATTTATAAAAAATATACAGGGTGGAATTTCATAATGCCACCTAAAGGGAAAATACTCTTAATACCTACTGTAGATAGAAAATTTTACTCCAAGGAAACATTCCTTTATTTTTGAAAAGAAAGAAAACTGATTTCAAAGGTTTTCGAAAATTCGCTTGCCACACCCGGGAGTCGAACCAACTAAAATCTGTAAAAATTACGTCCTGTACTTTTATTGCATCGATCGTAAGGTCAATTATTAAGACGAAATCTCTGTATAAAACTTGATAAATTAAATGAAAGGAAAGCCATGAAACCCTTAATTATTTTATTTATTTACATAAAATGGTAAACTAACTAATTAGTTGCTCGAAATGGGCTCCGTTCTCTTGAATACACAAATTTATTCTTCTAACAAATTCATTCATTTTAACGTACTTATAAATGACGTCAATGATAATTATTAACTACTAACATAGATAGCAGATGGATCTTTGAGTAAAAGTGCTTTAACTTGACCCATTGAATTTATAAGTCCTTTTTCATGGCTTTCCTTTCATTTCAATTATCAAGTTTGTTGGAGAGATTTCGTCTTTATAAATGACCCTAACGATCGATGCAATAAAAGTACATAGTGTAATTTTTACAGATTTTAGTTGGTTCTATTCCCTGGTGTGGCAAGCGAATTTTCGAAAAATTTTGAATGCAGTTTTCTTACTTTTCAAAAACAAAGGAATGTTTCCTTTGAGTAAAATTTTCTGTCTACAGTATTAAGAATACTTTCCCTTCAGGTGGCATTACAAAATTCCTCCCGGTATGTAACTGTTTTTACTATTGGTTCTACAATTCTACATAGTGTGAAGATTTGTGTGGATTACATAAGCCAGACGGGGTTGCTAGTCTATATGTAATAAACAGCAAAATGCAGTGTTTTTCGACTGTCGAAATAATAAACGAAAAGTAACTCTAAATAAACATAATTATATTATCTCAGAATCCGTCAAATAACAAAAATAATAATTATAAATTAAAAACTGCAATTTTAATTAACCAGATTAAACAAAATTTTCACTTAATTTGACAGTTCAAACGCGCCGTAGTCCATGACCCCAGGACTGGTGTTTTAACACCAGCCTCTTATCGCATCAGTAAATCAGCTTGGCTCAAAGACGAGGAATCACCCGTCATAGAGAGAGTTTCCCAGAGAGTCGCTGACATGACTGGCCTCAGTATGGACACAGCCGAGGAGTTGCAAGTCGTCAACTATGGCATTGGGGGGCATTATGAGCCGCATTATGACTTCGCGAGGGTATGTTTACCTTTATGTATGTTTTTTATATGGCGAAATATGATCTAGCTAGACAAATTATTTTCAAGCGCCAGTTTCTGTAATCTTACTTTGTTTAATTTATTTAATAATTTATTGTACTCAAAGAAACAAAAATGGAGAACATAATCGTAAAAATGAACAAAAGGTGTCGCTTATTTCTAAAAGAAATCTCTTCCAACTACAATAAGAGATGTGCTGCGAGACGTGAATGTCGTGTGTACATACTGATAAATAAAAGCATATTAAATACATAAAACATAAGTTACATAAATCTTATTTTTACAGATTGCGATTTTGGTATATTATACCTAAATACTGTTGATACATCTGTAAAAACAAGATATTATTTGTATGTAAAATACATCTTTATCGAGATAATTCAAACATGTTAAATGAAACGTTATTATTATCTTAATATTATAAACTTAAGTAATTCACTTCCCCTTTGTCACGTACCCGATTTGTTTCGGAAAAACGAGCGTATTACGCCAGTTTTGATTCGTTTCAAAATAACATAAATATCCAGATAAAGTTTGATTTTTAAGCGTATCAAAATCATTTAATCACTCTTTTCACTATGGGAACATAATGACGTCACGAATTCTTCTTCATGCCATACAAAATCTATATAGAATTATTTTTGGACAGCTAATAAAAAGTACCTCAACTGACTTAAAAGGCAACATCTCTATTGATAGTTCCGGCCATCTAGTGACGTCAGAAACCCAAACAGCATGGTGGGCGTTTTCCCCTGGAAACAAAATAGAATGAGGACAAAAAACCTTTTTATTATTAATACATTCGAAACACAATGTAAGATGTCATGTGAAGTACATGAATAACAGAATTTTATTTTAAACTTACAGAGGGAGGAGAATGCCTTCAAGAAATTCCACGGAAACAGAATCGCCACTGTATTGTTCTATGTAAGTAAAAATTTAAGTATATTTTGAAGTTAAGACTGCACTTTATTCAAATTGGATATAAGTACGTTAACCGTAGCAGCTACACGAAAATGATGTTGAGGGATTTTCTATATTTTTTTTGTGAAGTTTCGATCCTCATTCACAGATTTTCAAAAAAATTAAAGTACGCAAAAAAGTTTTTTTGAAGCCAATCGATTTCTAATACAGATCAAATACTTCTACGGGACCAACCCTGGTTGGAGTACTAAAAAAGTCACAAATTGCAAAAAACTTTTCCCGTGCATTTCTTAGGAAAAATTTAGGAAGAATTTTTTTATGCCCATCGATCCTGTTTCCAACACATATCAAAAACTTTTATGGGACCAACCCAGGTTGGAGTACTAAAGAAATCCGAAATTGTAAAAAAAATACTGTTCCAATGTATTTCGAAGGAAATAATTGCCAGTCTTAAACAATAATTTGTGAAAATGAATACAAAAAAAATTAAAGACCACGTTATACACGGTATGTAATTTTAGACACATATCAAAAATATCTTCGTTTCGGTACCGAATGGGAACCGTTTTTTTTTTGCAATTTTTGACTTTTTCAGTTCTCCAACCTGGGTTGGATCCATAAAATTTGTAATAATTGTATTAGAAATAGGATCGATTATCACTATAGATTTTTTTGTGTCAAATGGGCATTTTTTTTCTATCTGTATCTTTTTTTTGAAAATCTGTTATTGTGGATCGATTCCTCTTAACATCATTTTCGTGTAGCTGCTACGGTTAAGGTTCTTCTCCTTACTGCCCCATTGAATATTTCCACCCTGTATAAGTAGATAGAACATTCTTTATTGAAACAAAATAACGAAACATTAATAAACTATGTATTATTATTATTGAAATTCTATTAATCAAAGAATAAAACTTTTTGTATTTTAGAAAATACGTTTTTGGCAATTTTTATACAAAACTAGCTTCCGCCCGCGACTTCGTCCGCGTGGACATTTTACCCCAAAAATCCTTTCTTAGCGGATGCTTACTTCAGAACATCGACCTGCATGCCAAATTTCAGCCCAATCCGTCCAGTGGTTTGGGCTGTGCGTTGATAGATCACTATGTCAGTCAGTCAGTCAGTCACTTTTGAGTTATATATATATCACTTTTGAATTAACGTAATATTATAAAATTTTGTTAAAGATGTCGGATGTAGCGCAAGGTGGAGCAACAGTGTTCACCAAACTCGGCCTGAGTTTGTTCCCCGTCAAAGGTGCGGCGGCATTTTGGTTGAACCTCCATCCCTCGGGAGAGGGAGACCTGGCCACCAGGCATGCCGCTTGCCCAGTACTAAGAGGATCTAAATGGGGTAAGTTAATTTATTTACATACTAGCATAGCCGCGACTTCCTCTACGCAGGATTACTAAAATAAATTATAGCCTATATGCTATTCTGATATATGAGCTACATTATTGTAAAGTTTAAAATCCATTCAGTAGTTTTTGCGTCAAACACACATCATACAACCGTACAAACTTTCGCGCTTCTAATATTATAGTACCTAGGATAAATCAACAAAAGAGGCTATATCATATAAAATAGTAATAAAAGTACTTAGCAAAGTCCATTTAAATAGAGTTTTTTATTTTCAAAGAACTAAATGAAAGATGTAACGTAGGTAGTTTTACAAATTAGGTGTAATTGAATAGTGTTACAAAAAATCGGGAGTGGTCTCCCATTGACTTTTTCGTTTACCGGAAACGACTCAAAAGTTGATAGAAACCTCATATTTTGTTGTCATATATGCATGTGAAATTTTGGTCACCCATCCGAGTACCGACCGCGCACTTGGTTGCTTAACTTTCGTGATCGACGACTCCAAAGTTGATAAAAACCTTATATTTTGATGTCATACATGCATGTTAAATTTAGTTGCAATAAGTTAAAGCATACTCGAGTTATCGTGCTAACGCACAGACACGCACACAGACCTAATTACAAAAACGGTATTTTTGGACTCAAGGAGGTCCAAAACGTGTAAATCCGTCAAAATTTCGAGGTCGAATTTTTGACGATTACAAGACTTCCTATAAACTACGTATACGAGAAAGTAAAAAGAAATAAAGCGGTAAAAATGTTCTGAATGACATTTGGAATGATTGCGAATGTATGAATGAACGAATGAGAGAATGAACGTTTAGGGAGTGATTGAGACGAATAAATTATGCTTGAATGTTTGTACTGTGGCTGTGGCGTAGACAGTGTGAATAGGGAATGCAATCCCGGTATTTGCGGTACATGGATGCCGGGGGATCCAGGTAATTGCGGGAACCCGCGTGATTAATAAAATTTCGCAAATAAAAAACATAAATCGTACGTAAACAAAATAACACTTCGTTTGGGTGTTCCTCTTCTATGTGCCGCCCTTGCGCATCCCGTGTTTCCGAGTGCAAGCAAACAATCAAAGAGATCGTCATTTGTCACGCAACCGTGCGCTATGCTGACACATGAATTTCGCTTCTCTTCACTCCCGCTAATCCCGCGCGGGATCCCGTTTATTTTACGAACGTTATTAGTACCGAACATGGCATGCGGGATCCTGGTATTGCATTGTCTAGGTGTAAAATTTTATAATAATAAATTTTTAAACAAAACTGGCAAGTTAACACGTTAAAATATAATACAGTAGATAAATTAGTGCATGCCTATAATAAAACAAAACGTGTCATGACACTTTTATTTGAATTAGTACCTATTAAACATTATCGCTATTAGTATTACTGGCTGGCTTACGGTGTCACTGATAGACTGTGGTTACCTTTCCAACGCGAACTAAGAAATTTGGCTACTCATTTCTATGTCGCATAATCAAAAAAATCGGGAGTGGTCTCCAAAGCATACTCGAGTTATCGTGCTAACGCACAGACAAACGCATAGACATAATTCAAAAAACGGTATTTTTGCACTCAAGGAGGTCCAAAACGTGTAAATCCGTCAAATCTCGTGGTCGAATTTTTTGGCGATTACAAGACTTATGGAATAATTTTATTTTTGCGTTTACAAACGCGTAAACCCGCCTGAGGCAAGTCGATTTTATTCAGTGCATTTTTCTAGATTACAAGACTTCCTCTATACTACGTATAGGAATTCACTGCCAGCATACGTGTTCCCTCCTTCTTACAATCCTGGGTCATTTAGAAGAGGCGTGAAGAAGCACCTTGCAGGTCGGTAAGGCGAGGGTGACCAGCGCGACGGTTTATCGCTCACTTGATTTCTTCGCATTTGGACTCCTACTTCTGCTTACCATCAGGTGGAATGGAGTCATTTATTCGACCTTATTATTAAGAAAATAAACAATATTATTGAGCTTTTTACAAAGAAACATTTCTATTATTATTCCTAGTATCCAACAAATGGCTCCACCAAGGCGGCCAGGAGCTGCTGAAACCTTGCGACCTTGAGTACCAAGCGGAGGCCATCATCCGAAAGATCCCGCGACCAGTACCGAAGACCTCTCGGTAAGGCCCTGGACAGAGAAATAAACGACCTTATTTTAATATTGAATTAAGGTTTAAGTTTTAATGTAGAAATGACCATGACAGAGAAAGTGATCGATATTGGATTAGCTTCTAAATTGTACCAATTTATTACGTAAAAATATCATCGTAACGTTGTAAAATAGCAATTACCTAAAACTAATTGTAAATTAGCTAAATAATATTTAGATACAAAACGATTTAATTTTAAATCTAAAAAATGTCGTCTAAATCTATTAACTCATTTTCTATTTAGTATAAATAAGCATATAAGATAGGGTTAATTCTAAGTCTGACTGTGCAAATTAAATTAATTTTATTTTCGCCACATTTAAAATATAATTTAAATACTTTGCTAAAAATTGTATTCTCATGTATTTTATACCCTTAATAATTTAATGCCTACAACTTGTAGTCCAATCTCCTAAAACTTTACAATATAGTACAAAGGTGTTGGAAACGTATGTGAATGAATCACATGTGTAAAAAAAATTGTTTAGTCATTTTGATTTCTTTTTATTATTTGACGGTAGTACTCTCCTGTGTGTAGGTTTTTAAATGAAAAGTTTGTATACAAAATAACTAGTATCTTGCCTAATTAAGACATAGTTTAGGAACTTAGAATTAATTTCGAATTGATCAAATTATGAACTCAATAGAGGCTGACATAAAGTCGCAAATATTAAATTTACTTTTACCAGTGTTAAATAAGTTAATTATATTTATTTTTCGTTACGGTATTATTAATGATAATAGTCATATTAAATTGCATTTACTAAGATAAATCATTTGGATCTGATAATTCGTAAGGAATATTATTTTACAAAAATATACAATTCATTTGATTAATGTTACATGCCATAACAATTATCCTATTGTCATACACATATATTATTAGTAGTGGAATATGTATAACGTAAAGGAATGATGCTGTAAACACTCACAAAAAATAAGGCTGTTCGAAGGTTTATAAAATTAGTAATCTCATTATACATTTTGGACTTAAGAAGAGTTTTGTAGGTACCGAATAGTCGAAAATGTTCGTCACATGTGTGTTTTTGGTGGTGTTCGTAATGTTCATATCATGTGCAATGTGTTCTAACTATGGACAGTGTAGTTTCGAGGATATAGGATGAAATTTGACAAAATTTAAGGCTTGTTAGCCAGTAAGGTTTTAAAAAATATAAGAGGTTTACAAACTCACTCGTACACACGTCTTACTTTAGAAGTTGTACAAAGTTAAATTATTTTTATAAACATAATAATTATAAAACATTATTTCGTAAAATTTCTTAAATCAAATAAAATTACAGGTTTTAATATTAGTGAAATGCAAATAATTTTTTAATACTTTTTCTCATTCTGAAAATTCTATAGGTAACTTTTTAAATTTTTTCAATAATAAAACGATTCATGTTCTTCTTAAATACATTAATGTTAAGGTCCCTAAAGAACTTCGTAATTTTTTGATTGTTCTGTTAAAAATATTAAATCAAAACTTTCTCGAATAGCATTCGTTCATAGTGTATAAATTTTGTTGAAATTATTTATCACTCACCTCAAAACATATAGAAAAATTTTGTCGAAGATTTTTTTATACGATATCTTCTACACAGTACTTACACTTAAAAAAATTAAACAAAGTTATAATACGCATTACATTTATTGATTTGTGCCATTTACAAATATCGTGAATCCATGTATCAAAGAATATCGGTCAAATTGGACCTGAGCATAAAATTCAATTTCATATGTACCTACAGTCAACAGCACATCAGGATTGATTTTGACTGACAAATTTTCTCAATCGATTTTGTGCTTTTCAACACACGTTTATGGTTGAAAATCATTTGGAGAGATTTGACAGTTTTGGGTAGTCTGATCTGCTGTCGTCCGTACGAGAAATTCCGTTAAATTAAAATTTTAATTATATTTCGAAAAATATACACAATATTTTCGATTATAATTAAAATTTTCATGAAAGCTGAGCTGAAAAATATACTAATTCTTTTCTATGAAAATATTTGATGTGTACTATATATGTGTAGATATCTTTATAAGTTCTAAAATAATAATAAGCCATGGAAAATATTTTAGTATAATTATCAATTTGACCGATGTTTCTTTAATGTTTTTTTATACCTATAAACCGAAATAGCCTAAGTAGGTAATCTGGCTTATTTGATTGCTAATAAAAATTATACCTAGTTGCTATAGTAAAAATTGCATCAGTCTCATTGCGTGGTGTCATTATTTGAAATAATGTAAACCAATTATAATAAATGTGTTATTTGAAATAAAATGTAATAAATGTGTTTTTGTTAATACGTATCTTTTATTTATGCATATTTAAAAAAAATGCTAATACACATTTGGTGAGTAGCGCTAGATCTTTCAATTACAAAACCGAACAATTACTTAAAGTTGTAATGATGTTTGCTTCCTATTCCTATTAATACAAAAATTAAAGCAAATAGTCCAATGAAAAATATGCAAAATACTCATTCGGTACAAGTCGTAAATTTTTTATTCAAATTCAACTTTGTCCTTGATGTCAAAGGGGATAATTTTGTGCGTGCTCCAGCAATTTCCGCTCAAACAAATTCTTCTCTTCATATTTCGTAATTTGTTGTGAGGAGAGCAATTTAAGACAACAAAAACGTTACATATAGAATTAGACGTATACTGTACATAACATTCCTGTTGTTTATACATTGCCCTAAAGCTTCCTTTTTCTTGAAGTTGTTGCTCACCGAATTCGCTGCCGTTGAACTTTAGAATATTTCAGAACAAACAAAGTAAGTACATGCATATTTAAGCTTTAGCATTGCACACTACTGTGTTTGCTATGAGACATACTTAGCACCTTCAGTCTTCTGGAATCTTCGATTCTTAAATTTTAAATGCACGCACACGCTATGGTCAAGATTCCTTTCTTAACTGCTTCTAAATGATAGAAATAATGAAATAAAAGTCTAGAATTTTAAGGAGGCGTAGGGCAGGTGAAGGTCTTAGCTACTTTATACCACACCACTCGCACACAAAAAGACAAGTTCTTAAATATGTACGTACACTTTGAATTACACTGAAAATAGTAAACAGCGCGAGGTAAGCTAGCATTGCCGCAATCTAGTGATTATGCATAGAGGCATAGATAATTTTTAATGCTCATATTTTGTTGTGCGGGCGCGGTGCAGTATAAATGAGCAATGATCTCTAGCCGTTGGATCGATAGCCTTATAGCTACACTGGCACTAGGCAAAGTCGGTACTATAGGCAGACCGTGTAACTCAGTCCTCGCCTGCGCGGCACAGGGGCGCGGCGCGGGGTGATAAAGGGCACAGAGACAGGTACGGGCGGCGGGGCCCTGCCGCCCGCACCTCTCTCAGCCTATAGTTGGTAAAAGTCCGAAATAATCTGGACGCCATCATCCTTCAGGTATCCATGAGGATTACCACCTCCTCCTTCCCCGCGCCTTTTTCAAGGTTTCGTTCCTCACCCTTTCGCTCCTTCCTGCGAGGGAAGGAAACGTAAAGAAACAGAAGGGGGGGGGGGGGGAAGAAAAAACATAACCGTTTGAATTTAAAATGCCTTTCGTGGGAATGTTGGTCCTTACGTACCTATTTTACATAAGTCCGCAGTTAACTAACACTTGGAGACATTCTGATCTTCAGAGATTCGCGAGAAGAGTTTGAGAGTTGGGTCAGTAGAGACACACATTAGCAACGTGCAATCACCTATTGAGCCAGGGCAGCGTTCGTATTAGGCATATTGGCTACGGTGACCGATTACCTCCAGCATTCTCAGCAAATAAAAAAATTAAGACGACTACTGCGAAGAGGCTGGTAGAATAAAACTACGCCTCGCCCGTCGCCTGTGCACTTGAGAGTTATACGCACACATGTAACGAAACTACGCCTTGCCATGTACATAAAAACACCAGCTCAGGCACTACATATCTATAAAACTGGTCTCGTTGCGGTTTCCGCAGCGCTCAGTCTTTTTATTTGGTCTGATCTGAAGTGTCAGTATAGGCGTATGCTTGATTACCACCTGTAGTATAAAAGATACGGGAGTTAAAAAATCAGTTTATTCTAATTAATGATCCATTAATTATTCACAATAGTTCCTTCTACCCAAAATTTTAATGTAGTTACCTAATAATTTATATTAACTATTCTAAACTAAGTTTATGCTTGAGTTCAGAAAATTATTACATTAAAGAAACTATTGTGAAAATTTTAGGTAGAAGAAACTCATCACCTTATTCGATTCTTATGGCTGGATTAACCTTCAGGATATCATTTCATTGTCCATCATAATGACTCTTTGTTGTAAGGTCAGCTGCAACTGGAAGCGGCTTCTCATATTGCTGCAATGGATTCCATATTCAAGGAATGTCTCGCGAACTCTCCTCATGGAAATCTATAAAAGAAAACAACTTTGTTTTCAAAATTTCATCGCATTTCTAGGAACTATATCTACTCTACCTATACATTTTCTGTCTCATTCAAAATACCTACTATTAACTGTGAATGTTTTGAAGTCGAGTACGAAATCTCCATAATAATAAACAATTATTGTGTATGTTTAAATTTTACGTTAATTTCCCACAAGAATGAAACTCCGGCTGCTATATATTTTTGTAAACATTATGCGTAGGTACCTACCTACCTACATGACTATCAGTTTGTCACGGTAGGAACGGGCAAAAAGAAGAGATGATAGGCAGGTTCCAAAGAAAGCTATGAGAATTAATGTGGGTGGGTAGGTATTAAGGACAAGGAAGACCGAAGAAAAGATGGATAGGCTGCGTGAAAAATTATAGGTAAGTAGGTATACAGGATTTTTTGTAAGAATTCATCATTCAATTTTTAACCATTTGAGGTTTCATCAACACAAACAACTTTTACTGCGAAGCAACACTGAAATCGCGAAAAAAAAAAGTCAGCTGTTTCCTTAGATTAAAGCAAAAGGGAAGGTACATACTACATCCTCCTTATCGCATCTTTCAAAAAGCAGGCCTCGTCAACTACATAGACAAACTATGCTGAACGTGTCGCTCTCTCACGACTCTGCATTTTTTATCTCGCTCACCTAACAATGCAGCTGAGACGTAGTAGGGCCATTGGTCTCAGTTTTGTAGGACAACGCGCGTTACTCGGGTAACGTATCTTCCCATTTTTGCTCTAAGGCTGTTCTATACAAAAGTAACCTAGTAAACAAAAGCAAACACAAAAAGCAATCAAAATGTATAAAACAGCTGAATTTTTATCCCGTTTTCTAAGTTGCTTTCATATTAAAAGTTGTTTGTGTTGATGAGATCTTCAAATGGCTTGAGGGTTGTTGATGACTTACAAATAATCAAGATCCTAAGAGCGTGAAAGAGGAAAACGTAATACGCCGACTCCGAAATAAAATTAGGTAGGTAGCAGGGTAAGCGCAACGAACAGGGCGGTCTGACAACTTATCAACTTTCTAAAAAAAAACGAATTATTTTCATCTTCAAGAAACTGCTCAATTCATCAATGTCGTAGAGGTATACCTATCACCTATGCCGTAGGGTTACCTATTGCGAAATCCGAGTTATTATAATAAAAAAAACTTAAAAAAATTGAACCTATAATTTTTGCGAAAATGCACCTGAAAACATGAAAAAAAGCCTATTAGTTTAAACATTACTTTCTACTGAGAGTTTAAATATAGTCAAAATTAAATAAAGTGTTAGGTAGGTACCTAAATATGATAAGCACCTAACTATTCTTTTTTCTTATTAAACAAAAATATTCTACCATCCAAACAAAAGCACAATCTTCAACCTGTATGACTAAAAAATATTTCAAATCTGGGATACAATACAATACCTTCCATAAAATCAATCCATACGGTTGCTAATAGCTAGAAGTTGACCGATATTTTCTTATGAAGTTTCCAATTGGTTGCTTTAAATTAAATAATTAGCAACCGCAATTAGCACTGGATACTTAACACCGTTGTCACTGTCGTACAAAAGCTGGTGTGTGACTGGTGGTGATCGGGGCCGGCGCGCCGATGAAACCGGAGCCGGTCTGTAAACATCCACCGATTGGCATCCCCGTCCCGCTCAGCTGGCCATAGTAACCGCTAATGTTACATAAAGATAATGACGTGACCACCGTGGTGTGCCATACCGATTAAAATACTACGGTATTTCGCTCAAAAGATAAGTAGAAGTAGACAGTTTTATTCAGTAAAATGAAAGTGTCTGCGTTAATTTAGCATGCAGTAAAGAATGTCACTCAAAGTCATCTCAAAGAACCCTGCCATGCAATACTAAAGACCCACCTCCTCCAAGAGGCAAAAGCGGACTGGCTAAGAACGCATGGGTTAGCACACTCAAAGCACTAATCGAACCATACTTCCGTAAGCGCACTGACGAGCTACTGAAGCTTAACAGGGGCAACCTGAGCGTGTTGATTAGGGCTCTGACTGGCCATCTGGACATCTCTACGAAAATGAGACTAAAAGATACTGATGCTTGCAGATTCTGTGAATAGGAGCGTGAAACACCAGTACACCTCCTCTGCTCTTGTGAATGTCTCATTCATAAAAGAAGCCGACATTTGGGAAGACACATTCTCGACCCAGACGATATCATAACAATCCAAGCTAATATCTTATCATTTTTAGATAGTGCCCAGCTAAAGGAGTACATGTAAAGGTCTCAATAGGACTTACCTACTTGGAGGCTAGTCACAATAGATCTTTACAGGTCGCAGTGACGCAAAAAGCACCGTATTGTTTAAATAAAATAAAGAGTGTCACGGGAATAGTCTCCATAAATTTCAGACATAGCAGTCAGCTAAAGTGCTTTTGAGATAACTTAGATGGTAAGCATCTAATCTAAAAAAAATCTACTACCAGTAAGCACGAGTAAGTTTTTTTTATGTTACGTGATGGCAAACAAGCTTGCGGTCCACCTGATGTTAAGTGGTCACCGCCGCCTATAGACACTTGCAATATTATGTGTAAATCACTGCGTTTGCCATCCTAAGGACTAACATGATATGCCTTCCATGCCCAGTAATTACACTGGATACCTTTCCTTCCAATCCGAAACACAACGAACTGCTTCACGGCAGAAATAAGAAAGGCGGTGGTACCTACCCAGACGACCCTACATATGGGTCTACCACCTAGTAAACGTAAAAACGTAAAAAGTACCTACAACATGTCGCATTAGTTTGGAAAACTTAACAATTGAATGTTTAAAAAGTTTGAATTTTATACCAAGTTAATCAGAAACGAACGTCAAGAAAAAAATCATGTCACGAAAAAGCTGGACTCGGGACTCAATCTGCGACCTATGACGATCCGGGCGAATGCTCTTTCCTCTGAACTATACACGGGACTGATGCATCACGCCGAATTTATTCAAGCCTTTGGCTTCTGTTTGCGTAATAATGCTAAAAACATTTTAAATCAATCAAAATGAAATTAGAAATAAAATTCAGTTCATTGAATGTCTATTTAATTTTACACATAGGTAGTAGCGACGAAAAACAGAACTCTCCACGCTTCCTGAAAATCCCGCTTCACTTGGGTTGGATCAATCGCGTCGCTACGCTAGACGTTATTGCTGTATTATTATAATCACATAATAATATTTGAACATTATCTTTATTATATAAAAATGAATACTGACTGACTGGCATATGAACGCACAGCCCAAACCGCTGTGTCTAGAGATTCCAACTTTGGCAGAGAACTTTTGGCAGAGGTGCACTAAGAAAGGATTTTTCGAAATTCACCCTCTAAGGTGGTGAAAAGTAGGTGCAAAGTTTGTATGGAAATCCGTCATTTTTAAAGTAAAATCCACAAAAATTGGTACCAGTGGCGACGTTTTTTTTTTGTATGACTACTGCAGTTTGCTGCTGATGGCATTTACTGCTTCACCGGGTTTTTAAGAAGGCGAAAACCTTGGAGGGTCCTCAAGCCTGTAGGTCGGACGTTCCTATATTACTGGGCGACCGAGCATCTCCCCCATGGGGAGTCTCTCGGCCGCCTAGCGTCCCTAGGTCGTCCGAATCGGAAGGGAGCGACACGCCCGAGGGTGCCTCTAAAGGCTCGGACCTCGGCTCGGGCACGTCGTGTTGTGGAGGACGTGGCGAGAAGCGCCCCGGCACATATCTGTACCGGGTATAGCGCAGAGTGTGTAGACCGGGTCGACGCACCCTTGTTCGACGGGTGCGGTGATTCAAAAGTGTGCAACACTAGTGCTTGAGTGTGAAGTGTTGTTGTGAGGCGGTAACGAGGCATTTGCGCTCGTGATCGGATCGAGTGGCGACGCTAGACCACATGTGGACGTCGGCGACATCAAGTTCGCGAGGCCTATTTTACTTCACAGTAAAAAAAGTCAACTTAAGTCAGTCAAATTATAAAATATTGTACCTACCTATGAGTAAACGAGTTTTATTGTTGATAATCAAATGATTGTATTGTAAAAATTGTATTGTATTGATAGAACCACGATAGAACCATATGTAGGGTCGTCTGGGTAGGTATCACCGTCTTTCTTATTTCTGCCGTAAAGCAGTTTGCAGTGTTTCGGATTGAAGGGAAAAGTAGCCAGCACAGTAGCAGTGTAAATACTGGGCATGGAAGGCATATCATCTTAGTACCCAGGATGGCAACGCACTTGCAGTGTTAGGTGATTAACCTTAATATTGCAAGTGTCTATAGACGGCGGTAACCACTTAAAACCAGGTGGGCCGCAAGCTTGTTTGGCACCTCGTTATAAAAAAAAGTTCACTCTGAATTGTAATTCAGGACATTCAACTGGTTCATCAGTAGGTACCTATGTTCGTAACTTTTTTCGTTCCTTCGTAAACTTTTTGCGAGGTTCCCTCAGGCGCGAGGTCGTCGGCGGTGGCCGACGTCGCTGACGCCTAGCGCCTATAACATAATAATATCTCTAGTGGAAAAGAAGTTTAAAGATTTGTTGAGCTTTACTATCAACAACAAAAGTAGAGCTGGCTTGCGGTGCCACCGACAAACTCTGGCTTCCATTCCACGCGAACTAAGACATTTGGTAATATTTCTATGTCACACAATCAAGAAATGGAATTCACTGTCAGCACACGTGTTCCCTCCTTCCTACAATACATTCAAAAGAGACGTGAAGAAGCACCTTGCAGTTTGGCTAGTTGACGGTAGCTAGCTACCGTCAGTCCGTGTCAGTTTATCTCTTGCACTAGTTATCTCCGCATTTGGACTCAACTTCTGCTTACCATCAGGTGGAGTGGAGTCATTTTTTCGACCTTTTTATAAAAAAATAAGTAAGCATCATGATAAAGGTTGTTGTACCCATAGCAGCTCGGAATGGAAGCACCTTCCATTTTACTATGAACGCTACGAAATGGCGGCTACGAAACGGCTACGGACCATAGCGCATCTCCTCTTTCTTCTTCTTCTTTTATTTATTGGCAATTAGTCGTTTTATTAGAGAAAAAACATTTCTGCCAATCTCAAGTTAGGAAAAACACTACATTTTGATATTTTCCCGCTGTCGCTCAAGTTCTTGATGTTTGCATTAAAATATGGGTGTCACACATTTTTATGCATCTAGGGAGTGCTTGGAAAGAAATGCATGACAATAGACCACAAAACCTTTATTTCAATGATTCCTCATATAACTGATCGTCAACACGGATGCTTAGGCAACGAAACGACACTTTCACTTTACAAAATCCACTCCGAAATAATTTTGAATTATCGAAACAAAGCTCGACATCCAGACGCGCCATAGTTTCCCGCCAAACACTCCCCTCCTCTTTTTCATAGTAAAAAGAGGCGATACGGTTCCGGGCTGTTAAATGCGCTACGAAATTTAAAAGTAAAAAAATTGCCTTCAAATAAAAATAAAAACCAAGGAGCTTATATTTTACTGCTAAAAACGGAGAAATAAAAAAAAATCTAAATGCACCAACTACGTTTCTTTGACGTCGGTGCCAAAGACAAATGACAACGTTTATTCCTAATATTGAGGTTGGCACCGATCTCAAAAAAAATATTAGTAAGTATTCTGATTTCATAAAAATACTTTTATTTCTCCTTTTTTAGGTGTAAATGCGTTTTTTTTTGCTTAAAAATTTTTTGTTTTTTAGTGGTGTAAAGTAAGTTTACTTTTCGTCTTTATAGTTCTACAGTTCCTTCCTTGACCTTGATCTTTAAGATAAAAAAAGAATCATCGAAATCAGTTCACAACTTCCGAAGATTACGATGTATAAATTTGGAAAAACTAATTTGCGATTGCGATTCTAAAAAAACTACCCCACCCATTCATGTAAATTTTTCATTGCATTAGGTATTTGTGGAAAGTATAGGTACAAAAAAAAAATCCAAATCGGTCCACGCGTCTTAGAGTAATCGGGTAGGAATTGAGAATTTCCAAAGAAGCTCTACGTAATGGGCACACTAATAATTATGAGACATGCGCAATTTTAATCAGTTAATTATTCCCGCAAAGCCCATTGCTGTGTTTCTGCTTTATAGAAAGTTGGTTTTCCTACATCACTTCCTGTGTCTTTCGAGTGGCGCGTGCTGAAACCATTTTGTTTTCAACAGTGGAATCCTCGGAATTACTAAACAGGACAGTTGGGGTGACAACAATTAATGTTGATTCTTTACAAAGTATTCGCCTTGTTTTGTCACGCGTCGTGTTTTCATAACCGTTCCACGGAATAGTGTTATGAAGATGCAACCCACCGCAATAACTGAAGTGTCGGTAAAACTGAAGGGACAACATTCAATTAGTCTTTCGACGCCATTATCGATAGTTTTTTTTATAAATTCCACGTTGAAAAGGAGAGACATAATTTTTATTGCATTTCTTTCATCTTTTCACGGAGAAGCTCATGGTTCTCACCTGATGGTAAGTAAGTAGGTAGGTACCTATCTAATAGAGTTTTATTTATGATAGATAAGGCCAAAGTAAACCAATTATTAGGGGAGAAAGATATTTCCATGTACGGTGGACATGAAGTAATTTGGCTTTGACACATTAGTACCTTGTCACAGTAATTACAAATACCTATACTTAAATAATGGCGGCGCCAACTATACTACCTTCTGCACAAAGCTTTGACGTTCATATGACATAGTACAAAGTCTGATGCTGACTAAAAATTCCGAAAACCTTCTAGGTAGGTACCTGTAAAGCCAAATTACTCATATTTGTATAGGTAGTTCAGGTCAATTCAATTGTGCTATTTCTTTATTTATTCACTAGGGTAGGTATGTACCGATAAAAATTAATTAAATTAATGTTACGGAAAATATTTGAAAATACGCAGCAATGCACTGCAAAAATTTTTTTCGGGATAAATACAGTACCTAAGCTACCTACTTGTCTAACATGATGAGATTGGTAAGTTTATTTTAAGTTTTTTATAATTTACTTCGATCTCTCCATCATCGTGTCTTTTGAGTTGCTGCTCACCATCTAACTTAATACTTTAGGTATAAATTATACCTAAAATATTACCCTATAATGATGCAATGCAATCAAGTAATTAGGTGATTAACTATAGACGATTCATGATAATCACCTAATTACGAAAATAGAGGAAACTTCATTAACTGTCGTCTGGATGATCAAATCAAAACTCTATTCAAAAAGTTTTTAATGCAACAAAAAAAAATTAATGAACCATAAATTCTTACCACCGCCAACTTAACAATAACAACGCCATCTAGTGACGTATAGCTGAACTAACATTCCAAACGTTTAATTTATTAGTCCGCCCGCCTAGCATGACCACCGAAACACGATATGATATAGCCATTTATCGCGTTAGACTGTCAAAAATTATTGGATATAACCACCAACTTGGAATTTTATCGAAACTGCATACATTTATAAGGCTTATACATGTTTGCAGTTGTGATAAATTTTCAAGATTGCGGTTATATCCAATAAATTTTGACAGTTCAACGTGATAAATGGCTATATCATATCGCGTTTCGATGGTCATGCTAGGCGGGCTGGCGATTGTTATCACGATAATGGGATCTTCTTATCGAATTATTGGAATATCATCGCTCTTTGATAAGTCTATAAAGTTTAAATGAAATCTGACCGTGAACATACACGAGTTACAAACATACAGGGCCCTGTTTCTCGAAACTATTAGTTTACTAGTATATTAGTTATTAGTGAAAATATGATGAGTGCTAATATATTGTTCCTCAAAAAAAAAATGACTGGTAACTAACACCGGTAGACTAATAAAAAATATTAGTCTGGCTTGGCTGAAACCTATGCCTCTACATCTAATAAAAAAACGGGAAAGTTTCCGCCACTTTTATATTCGTTTTCTGTTGACGTTTGTAGATTTGCGGTAATAATGAATTAATTTTCTCTAAATAATATTCATATTACTAATGTTTTAAAATGGATCTTAAATTAATGGTTTTGAGAAGTTTTTTAGAAGCGAAAGAAATTCTGTTCGGAAGCTTTTCAGACGTTTTGACAAAACAAGAAAAACGGAATAAATGGGAAGCGTCCGAATCGGTCCACATTTTATAAATTCGTTTGATAAAATATGTCAATAATAGTTGCAACTAATATTTTTTACAAGCCTTTGGAGACTAATAGCTTTATTAGTAAATTTTACTAGTGTATTTTTATTCCCTTATATTCGTGAAACAAAAATCCAATTGACACTAATTATATTAGCTAATATTCATTAGTCAGTAACTAGTAACTAATATTTTATTACTGTAGCTTCGAGAAACGGACACGAATAAACTTGTAAAAAATATTACTTCATGGAGTAATATTATTAGGGTAATAAGTTTCGAGAAACAGGGCCCAGGTGAAACTAATATACCTACATATCAATAGTTCATATCTGTTAAAAATCTACGAAATTAATAGAGCTACGTTATAAGTTAAAGATCAAAATTTCAAAATCTGTGCTATGCTATTACAATTTTCTTAGTAATATTTCGTTTAATAAAAAAATAGTTATTTACGGTGTTGCAAGTTAATAAGTAACCATTATTTCTATTTTTTTTAAAGTTCATTGTTGTGAATTTCTTGTGTTGTGTCCTCGAATTGTTAGGGGTCTGTCGGTATAAGTGGTCTGTCTGTGGAGCCAGAGCTGCTTGGAATAGGGGATGATGCCAGGGTTGTGGGAGCGCGCGTGCGTGACACTTTTGTGTGGAAAACGTATAGACGTAGAGATAGGTCTAGGCTAGTACCTACTGTGACTCTTACCACAAGACGAATCGTTGACCTACTTTCAATCCTTTTATTTTCTCGTATACGTTACTACGTATATATTAGAGGAAGTCTTGTAATCGTCAAAAAATTGGACTTCGAGATTTGACGGATTTACACGTTTTGGACCTCCCTGAGTCCAAAAATACCGCTTATTATGTGCGCGTGTCTCTATGCGTTAGCACGATAACTCTAGTACATGCTTTAACTTATTGCAACCAAATTTAACATGCACGTATGACATAGGTTTCTATCAGCTTTTGAGTCGTTTCCGGTATACGAGAAAGTCAAGGGAAGACGAATCCCGATTTTTATCGTGTGGTCTTGTCTAGGCATCAGGTTAGCCTGGTGTAAGGGTATTATAAGTTCCCATTTCCAGAGACGTAGGTAACCAAAGGCCCTGGTGCAAAAAATTATGGCTCTAAAATGAATATGTAGCTTTCGACCCTTTAGATATAGGAAACTGTAGATGGACAATGTGACAGAGAAAGAGAACACTAACACGTATATTAGAACGAGATATATCATCGTCGTCATGTCAGCCAAAAGACGTCCACTGTTGGACATAGGCCTCCCCCAAGAATCTCCAAGCCGATCAGTCCTGCGCTGCACGCATCCAGCGGCTTCCCGCGACCTTTACCTGACCGTCGTCGGTCCACCTTGTGGGCATACCAACGCTGCGTCTCCCAGTACGTGGCCGCCATTCGAGGACCTTTTCAAATATGACCTGCCTACTTAAGGTTTGCAATTCTTTGGGCTATGTCAGTGACCTCCTCCATCGGATTTCATCATTTCTGATATGATCACGCAGAGAAACTCCGAGCATAGCCCTCTCCATTGCCCTTTGAGTGACCTGGAGCCTGCATATGAGGCCCATTGTATACGGTCAAGTTTCGGTTCCACAGGACATCACGAGATAGATGAGAGACCATTTCACGAACACGCAGGTGGCCTAGATCGGCCTGTCAGTCACGTAAAAGACAGCAACTGTCAGACTGCAGTATTTTTTTAAACGCACATATACGGATTACTCACATATTGGTGCATTTGTTTTTTAGATTGTTTGGTCTCGCCTTAGGTCTCGCCTTAGTCGATTCATTGTCAATCTATAAACGTCAGTAATTACAAAGTGGAAAGCATAGATTTATAGTTACTAACCACCACAACGCAGCGGACAAGCACGGAGGAAAATCGAGTAATAATATAATCAAATCAAAATGTATTCATAAAAATAATAAATCCATATAGCTTTCAACGTTTTTTATTGTTTCATAGATTGATTCAAAACATTTAAAGTAAAAACATCGTAAATATTTGGCTTTTTGTTAATTTTTTATCCACATAAAACATTAATTATTATAATCTACTACATGTAACATTCAAGTAGACATTTTAAACATCAAATGAAATACTGATTGATCAAACATTTAACACATAAATATTCTAAAGTACTACAGCTACCGACTCGGGGAACACAACAACCATGTCGGAGTAAAGTCAGCTAACGGGAAAGTTGATTTTTCAAGGTTGTAAGAAAAAAACTCCTGCCGATCAAGCATCTATACCCTGTATTCGTCTCACAACAATATCCATACCGTTCTATCACCCATCACACAAATAAAAGTATAATACTTATAGTAAGGTAAATAGTTAAAAAAATAGGATCAAAAATATAAATCTTCAAAACATCATAGAGATTCTTAAATAGATCTAACATATTGTTCTACAGCAGAAATGTTTTTTTTTTCATCAGACTCATAAGTTATATCAGGAATGTGCAGAGCTTACAGCTAAGGATAGATCTATACGTGTTTAACACTACATCACACTATATTTGGGGCGTCTAACGTTGATTACCATTACTTACGCTAAGAACAACGTAATACAGACATTTAAACATCAAACACTGAAATTTTAAAGTAGATATCGAGCTACATTCGAGAAACTTTTCGAGCTGACGTGATGAATATTGTGCCTCATTAAAACTAATTATTCATACTTAATATTAAATGTACTTAACAATAAGGAGAAAAAATTTGAATGGCAAGAGATATTAACAGCCTGGTATCAAGAGATGACTTGAGTTCTTAAGTAAACAACGATAGCTTATTACGTAAGTACGAATTCAAAACATTTATACTCAACAACAATGTTTTTAAAAGAGATTAGGGCACATGTAACCTCTTTTATTTAATCAAAACAAACAACAGAAAATACGCCCCTAACGAAATTTAAATATCGCGAGTTTTGAAATTATATTTCATAGTTGCGGAATTTAGAGATGACTTCGGATGGTGGTTCCTGATTACCACCACCCCATCGCCCCCAGAGAGCAGCGCCACCTTCGGAGGCGCGTCGAGCAGCAGAGTTGCTAGGACCAAGGCTTGACGGCCCAGAAGCCTTACCACCTTCGCCTTCCAGCATGCGGTCCTTGGTGTTGGGCTTGGACCAATGCATGGATTGCTGCACATGTTCCTTCATGCCGAGCCACTGCTTGTAACCCATAGAAATGCCGCTACGCTTCCACTTGTCATAGAGAGCTCGCTTGGAGGGATCGCACAAGGTCTCCTTGGCCTCCTGTAAATAGGAATTTTGGATTTTGATAAAATGTTTCTGTTCTGCAGAATAAGTGAGGCTATGAAATCCTTTCAATAATTCGCAAAAGATCTTAAGATACAAGGTAGTATCTCTGATACAATCTTAATCATTATTTTTCGCAATAGCTTTAAGTAAATTCATAGTATCTGATAAACAACTAATTGATAAATTAATAATCTTATTCCCAACTTAATTAATATTATTATTAAAATTGAAAATAATTAAAGTTATAAGTACCGACCTTTAATTTTTGAAACATGGCCTCAGCTTCTTTGTCACCATCATTCTTGTCAGGATGGTGCTGCAAGGCAAGGATCTTGTATTCGGCTGTAATTTGTTCTACCTGGAAATTAAATAAACAGCATCTAAGAACAACGAACAAGTTTTTAGCGGTATTTCCCTGACGCACTCCATTACCATCTATGACGCACTATGTTTATTTGTTTGGTATTTTCCTTGGGCAGCTTCACATAAGTAAGTCGTATAACGGTAAATGAAAATTTCTCTTCATTCATAGTTAGTATTAAAGTTTAAGCACTAAAAGAACTAGCTAAAACAACTAGGTCAAATCCAAGGGCCTCGAAAATATTAAGGTCACTGAACAAATGTAATCAATACAGTTTTTTAAATCAACTTTTTACACATTTAAAGCATTTATTTTGGTAAGATAATACTCACAGATGAATTCTCATCACAGCCCAACAACGCGTAGAAATCGTCGTCCGGGTTCTTTTGATAATTTAGTATTTCATCCACTCCAGTCATTTTCACGTCCCTCCCGTGCAGAACCCCAATGAATACTAGTGTGTCGTTTGATGGGGCTTGGGCGTGTGTGTGTTTGTGTAGTATTTTAATCCAATTCATTCACTTTCATTCATATCAATGTCAAACGTTCATTCTGCCAGTGTTGCAAGTATAAATAAATATCTTACTATGGTAGTTTACTTTTATTTTTGGGATGAATTGAATATTCGTAGCTTTAATTTTACTGTGATTTGCAAATATTTTGACTACCTAGTCAGTATAGGATAGCTATAATTTAGTTGTTACAATAAAAATATTTTACTAAGTTAACGTGTGCTAAAATGAAATTAAGAAACGTAAGCTGAAATCCATTCACTCATTCTAAGAATGAATGGGAAACTGTTGAGGAAAATCAATACGAGCTCAGCAAGTTGGGACTTCGCGAATGAAATGGAGTAAGAAGAGGGAATTACGTAGGTACCTATGTAGGTAGGTATCTATAGCTAGCTTAGTATCTGGTATCATTCAAAGATGTAATGTATTTTTTGAAAACTTATTACAACGTAAAATATTAATACAATTATAGTGATTTAGACCTAAGTCATTTACTTACCTTGTTATTACTTATTATTCTTGTCTACAATAATAATAATTCTATAATTGAATGGCATACAGAATATTTTTTTTTCTCATAGCTTTGTAGTACCTAGTATAGCATTATATTATCTGGTGGTAGTACCTACTTTATGAAATGGCGGATTTTTTAAGAGCGTAAATTTTGAAAAATATATCTAAAGTCTGCGCCAGTCCGCGCAGACGCGGCGCTAGTGTCACATAATAAATGGTGCCAGAAAATTATGTGCGTATCTTTGTAGGTTACCACCTCACCACCGTACAGTTAGAATATAATACAAATAATCGCGCGAATGTGTAAAAACTTTATTGTTTCTTACAATACGAGACTCGGGGAATTTAGTTCCAATGTTTGTCCGGACTTGAGTGGTAGCGCGTACTCTACGTATGAAACTAGACTACCACAACATAGTATATAATATGAGAACATTTTAATTTTTGTACATCTTATTGAGACATCTTTTAAATAGTTCTTTCCGAAATAAAAAAGTGGCATCGCTCGGAAGCTACTGGAACTGTTATCATAAAACTTTATTCATCTTGTAGATAATTTGATTATCTTACATATAACTGAGGATCTAAAAAGTGATGGGACGTACGGAAAAACTTTTTTTTAAACAAAATTTCATTTGAACCTCAAAGGAAACTACTTTTCATAAAAACGCAACTGGACGTGAGGGGTATTTCCACTTTTATGTTTGGACAGTTAACCTGTTTAAAAGAAAGTCAACAGTTTTTTTTAGTATTTTTCTATGTTTTTTGGGTATTTTACGCATGCACGGGACGCTCAATTTAGTATGGTCAAGGTCGACAGCCCATAGTTGACTTTCGAACACTCTTAGATAGGTACTCTAATCGGTAGAGAGATGGAAATCTCGCGGGGGACCGCAGAAGATGCTCACCGACTAGATATGCTCCTAGAAAAGACCCTCGGCCTTTTTAAAAACCCCTGTAACGCGGTGAAAATCTTTGCGTTCTGCGAACAGCGTCAAAAGTCAGTCAGTCAAAAAAAAAAGTTCATTACAATTCGTTTTTATTCAATTGCCTCGCGGACGTTTAACAGGTTATCGGTTCGTTACAAAACGATAATATATAATAACAATAATTTTTGCTTACGAACGGGCTGGCGCGTAATATGAGTACGTACGTGAGTACCTACTTTAAAATTCTTCATGAATTAATCTCATTGACAAGGTAAAAAAAGTCTTCTAAACTAATAACGTAGGAATAAAAGTTTTAATTTTTATAAAATCTAAAAGAAAATACTTCGGTGTGCCAACTATGACTTTCATGAATTTTTCGGACACGCGTACGGTATAATAGTCGGACCTAAAAAACAAAGACAATTTAGTTTAAAACTTTAAATTTCAAGAATAAAAGATTTATTTTAGCTAGCGCGTAGCACTTGCTACGAGCGGACTACCTCTCATATTCGCAGGTAAATTCTTAATGATAGGAAAAAAGACACATTTACCTACATTTTCGTAAAAACTTATGCGTGCAAGTATACGCAAAAGCATTAAAAAGTCTCAATAAAAACGAACAAAATGTTAGCTTTAAAACTTTCTCGTAGCACGATTAAAAAACTCAATTAAATTTTCAAGTAAAATACATAAAACATGTCATTACATATCATCAACTTGAATATTACAATACTTTGCTTGGAAAAACAAGTTAAGATATTACTGATAACTAGGATATGATTAGACGCACGTGATGCGTTCACTTCGAAAGCTCAATTTTTTTTAGAAATTACCTGATTGCAATTCCATTTAGCGGTTTAATATAGCTTGCCCTGTTTGTTGTTGATTTTTGGGTCAAATATACAATTAAGTAGTGTCACTAATAGTGAATAATGCGACAAGGACTTGTGGTCTAATTCAAAACATCGTGATTGAAGCCCACTACGGTACCGCACCACTGTGCGATGTGAACAGATTTTTGAAAGAAATTACATGTATAGGAATGTAGATTGTAGAGTCTTGATTTAAAAACTGCTATAGAGTAAAATTGCAATTTACAATTAACGTTTTTGTAATGTTAGGACAATCATTCGGCGCAGTTTTACGACAAAGTAGACTTATATTTCAAAAGAAAAATAATCATTGTAATAGCAAAAGTTACTTAGCACATACACGCACTACTCGTACTTACACGTACACACAATAAACTTACGAAATGGTAGAGACACGTACTTAAGAAATGATAGAGATTTCGGTGATTTATTTAAAGTTTACATTTAATTAGTAGAGTCCATTTGAATAAATAATTTTCATCGTCATCTTAACAGCCATTGTAATTCGACTAACTGTTGAGACACAAGGCCTTTCCTTGTCATCGAAGGAGGTTTAGGTAGTAGTCCTACGCTTGTTCAATGTGGATTGGTCGACGGAGTAGAAGATGATCAATACCTACCTACCTCTTTCTAATCCATTAGTCGCCTTCTACGACACCCAATGGAAGATATGGGGAGATGCTATTCTACTCTGCCGGCATCACATGGTTGAAATAAAAAATGTATAACGACGAAAGTGTGGTCCCTCACACCACACAAGAAATATCATAATTTAGTGAACATTACCAAATTTATTTATTTTTGTACACAAAGTTTTAAAAAGAGTCTTAAAACATTTTGTAAAAAAGAAATGAAAAAAATATCGGATCAATAGGTAACCGGGAAGTGGATCTAATTTAATTTGCAAGATTTGATGATAAACATCGGGACAGGTGAAACTAAATAAAAGCTTGTAAAAATCGTCACTAAAGCCAACCTAGACGCTTATAACTATCTATAGCTATGACTTCACGTCAAGGAGTTCAAAGTATTCAAATATTTTTATTCTAATAGTGTGGGATTTTAAAAGTTAAGTGACGCACGCATAACAATAGGTAGGTAAAGTTGTATGAGATTATTTTAAGAATAAAAATGGCAACTAAGCCAAAGACCGTCCTAAGGGCTACGATGGTAAGTAATTACGATTGTTACTCATAATATTAATAGGTGCATTTACATAAATATTTGTTTTTGATTAGCTAGGGTCATCTAGCTAATCAAAAGGGAGGATTATAATTTTTATCATAATATAATTAAATGAATGATATCATTTCTTCTAATTTAAAAATTTCCCTAAATATATGATTATTTTCCAAAGCAGCCGCACAAATCCTTGTCTGGAAGAATTCGTGATTTTATCTCCTGCTCAACAACTTTGATGAAGTTGTTTGGGTAAAACTCTTAAAAAAACTCGTCAAAAATTACAAGATTCTGGTAACGAATTAATTAAAAATATGAAAGAAAGAAAGACGAACAAGGAAACAATGTTGACCTAAGTAGATGTTAATTTCTAAAATTAGAAGGTGGAGTTGCAATTTTTTAATTACCTTATTTGCTATTTTTTTTAGTAAGGAAGTACCTCATTACAAAATAATGATTTTAATAAATATTATGTAAAACCAAATGGTGGATCATTATACATTATACACTTTTTTAGACGTAGGTAATTAGGTCTAAAATATCACCACCTAGGTATACTAGACAAGATATAATAAACTAACTTATTTTTATGTAATAAAACCATTGACATATAATGTACTAAATGTCACATGAAAACCAATACGGCACAGCAATATTACCCAAAACATATTAAAACAGATGATTATTATGTTTATAATTGGTGTGTTGAAATAAGACAATACATACTACAAAAATACACGAAATTCAGATAGAAAATAGTATGCCCTACTGAACTAATGGTTTTCAGATGACAAACAAACGGTGGACGTTGAGCGGCTTGAAAGTAAAATTAATATTTGGTCCGTGTCTTCTATTTATATTAATTTTAAACAAAATTACTACTGTATAAATAAACAACGCTGTTTATCTAATGAAAAATCAAACACACATGTGTATGTAGGCCTATTCAAAGGGGGTTGAGCCCCCGATGTTTTAGGTTAGAATAGAATAATCTTTATTGTACATACATACATCCATTACAACTGTTGTGTTTTAATGGAAATCTCTGAAGTTATGGCGACGGAAAGGGCTGGCGAGCTTGACCTTGGCCTAATTGCGTAGAACATTCCGCGCTATATAACACACTCAGAAAATACACGGAAAACGAAAAAACTATTGATTTTTCTTAACAACATTTTCGCATATGAGCACGTCTCCCATAGAAACTGAGAAAACGTTTTACTACCCCTTATCTGATCTGTATGATATTTTATAATGGTTTTTAACATATTAGAAAACATTTTTTCTAATATGTTAGAAACATTCTAAAATATCATACTCGTATAGTGGTGTAGTGCGTAAGGGCGTTGTATCCCACCCGGTAGGCAGCGGTCCCAACCCCGCCGCGTACCAATGTGTTTTCAAATTTTGAATTCATATGTACGTTTAATCGACGCTTTTACGGAGAAGGAAAACATCCTGAGGAAGCCTACCCCACACCTATGAAGAAATTCTTCGTTGTGTGTGAAATTGACCAACCCGCACTTGGCCAGCGTGGTTGCCTAAGGCCAAATCGTTCCTAATGTGGGGTAGGCTCGAGCACCTTGGTGGGGAAATTATATGAGTTATTGATGATGATGATAGTGGTGAAAACTATTTAATACGTTTTCCTTTTTAGGAAATATTCTCTCCGTTTGTATGGAGACTTGCTTTTTAGGGTTCTGATAAATAAACTTACGAGTTAATGTTACAAAAAGATACAGCCGAGCGTCAAAATATGTGTTTTTGCGGCTTTAAGCCGTAATAAGCGGATATGTATTGAAGATTCTTTTTCTTCCTGGGGCAATCTATCCGCTGGAGTACCTCAGGGCGGCGTTTTATCTCCTTTGCTTTTCTCAATATACATAAATTCTATCACTTCTCAAATAACTTCCGCCTACCACCTTTACGCAGATGATTTGCAGATATATTCTCAAGCTCCTGTTGACCAGCTAAGCAGTGCTATAAGTAAAATAAACATCGATCTAGAGAATATTAGCCAATGGGGAAAATCTTATGGTTTGACTGTGAATCCTGGTAAGACACAAGTTATTATAGTGGGTAGTAGTCGAATGTACGCCAAAATTGACTGGTCGCATTTACATAGTGTAATTTTTGATGGAGTGGCCCTAAACTACTGTGACTATGTAAAAAATCTGGGTCTGCTTATCGATAAGAATTTGTCATGGGTTGTCCAACTTCAGAACATCTGTGGAAAACTGTTTTCATCGGCCCGATCATTAAAAAGACTCCAAAATTTTCTCCCTACTGCAACCAAAATTGCGCTAGCACAATCCCTTCTCCTGCCTATCCTCGACTATGCTGATACATCTTATCTCGATGTCTCCGAAGAGCAACTTGACAAACTTGAGCGGCTTCAAAACTTTTGTATTCGATTCATATTTGGATTGCGTAAATATGATCATGTGTCAGATTTTCGCCGTAAACTCAAATGGTTGCCAATTCGCCTTCGCCGGAATGTTCATATCCTCTCCCTTCTTTACAGCATCCTTTTTTTCCCTTCTACCCCTCCCTATCTCAAGGAACGATTTACGTTCGTGAATGATACTCATTCTCGATCATTGAGATCATCGGAGAACCTAAGACTTGCTATCCCGATGCATTCCACCAGATTCTTTGGTAAATCTTTTACTGTTCAAGCAGCTCTGTTGTGGAATGCTTTACCATGTACTATAAGAAAAGCTCAGACGCGGGATGTTTTCATCACTCAAGTTAAAGAACATTATCTTGCAATGTAACTTCTCTATCTATATTTATTAATTGTGTATACCTAACCTATATATATGTATACATTTATATATATGTATATATATTATTATTTATATTGTCATATTTGTATGTATTTTACTGTCGTATTTTGTATATAGTATGTATGTATTTATTATTATTTATGTAAGTAAATATTGATACATATTTGTATTTATCAGCCTGTTTTTGTTTTGTTTTTTTTATTATTATTTTTTGCCATCGACTTATTTATTGTTAATTAAGTGATATCATAATATTAATATTAATATGCATTTATAGTACACCTACAACTTCCCTAATTAGTTATAGTCTTTCCTGTCCATCCAAAGGTTGTCTGGAAGAGATCGCTCTTTTTAGCGATAAGACCGCCCTTTGTACATTTTATGTTTTATTGTTTCATTTGTTATAATTTTCTTTTCTGGTGTACAATAAAGAATATTCTATTCTATTCTATTCTATTCTAAACTTATATTTTGACGCTCTCAAGGGAATAAAAATTTATACGTCATTTTCCGTAGAAATATAAAATTTGGTACTATTTAAAAAAACATAATATATGTAAATGAAATATATTTTTCAAGAAATAAAAAGACTTATTTTTCTTATTTTTTTTCTTGTCAATTGTTTCGAATCATTTACATTTTGAAAAGCTTTTTTATATTAATTTTTTGCTTGTATTTAAGTAGCTGTCGAATAATACTTTTAAGTGCTTATGGGGCTAGTACATCAGACGATATTAAAAAAATACCAGACACATACATACATATTGGTGATAAATTAAAGGTTTATGAGATGTTTTTAAGCTATCATAACTCTTGGACTTCTAATCAGAGCCTAAATTTTGATATGAATTTAAATGAAATATTTTGTATTTTTAACAAGAAAGCAACAATAAAGTAAAAATAATAGGTCGATGACCTAGATTTGTCAAAAAACCTAATTTGTTATTCATAAAAACAATTTTTATGATGATCTTCGGTTTAATTATATGTATTTTTGGTTTTTTATTAATAAATTTGGGCTAAATCTTTTAGCCCTTAAAAATAAAAGCTTATTGCTTATATTTTTAGCTTTCAAATGATACATTTTTTGTTTATGGAGCCAGTACATGAGTTCATATTACAAAATTTCAACGTGCGCCCGAACTGTATTAAAAAAATTTAATGTGTGCCATTTTATCATAGTTGCCTAGAAAATACTTAAGTCGGTGATTTATCGATGAAATTCATTGTCAGTACTTCATAACATTAAAAGCTCCAACCACGGTACACAAAAACATTACATATGTTATATGGAATATTATTAAATATAAATATTCGATGTTGCCAGACCTTTTCTGTGGGCGGTAACTGCCCCAAGACACTTTAAATCTCATAAAGAATTGGCAATGTTGCAGCATTGCGTATGGAACTTATGGAATGTAACATTTACACAACAACAATACACAATAACAACAATATTGCTGTAAGATTTATAGTATTTATTATTTTATTACGCGAAATCAAAACTTTTTAATTGTTGTCGAGATAGGTACTTAAAGAAATCCGCTCTTCCAAGCGAAAAGCGTAAAGGCGACATTGCATATTCCGTGCATGCTCTAGACATTGGCGTCCTAACACGCTTTTGCATCAAAAATAGCTCAGAAGACGCGCTGGACGTAAGTTCACGAGAGACGCCGATCTCAGTGGCCGTGTGTGTGATTTAGCTAGTGGATTTTAAAACAATAGTGCAGGCATGTTTTGGTGAGGGGTCGGAGTAACAGTCAACGAACTAGACGACGCAAGATCCACCATCTTTGGCAGCGGAAGTAGCGGCGGATGTCCCGGCGATGGGTGAGCATATGAATGCTTAACAACAATACTCGTCGTTCCCACATTTCCTATTCGTGCCGTGTCTCGCCGAAAGTTTGTCAACCTCTAATTTTTTGTTAAGATTTTATAATTGTTTTATCTCGGTGATTTGATTCACGGGCTGTGGCTGCTTGATTCAATGTCGAACGATGTGTAAACTTCACAAGCTTCGTGATATGTATACAAAATAAAACTCAACTACCCAAACGGATTTCTTTGTAAGTAACAATATCTACGTATTTTTATTTTCGTCGACTTTATAATATTTCCCCATATACGTTTTCATCTCATAATAACATCTGTCAAGACTTAAGTATACCTTCATATCAGATAGATATAGATAAGGTTGAAATTAGAATGTTTGTGTTTTAAATAATAAAAGTAGCCGGACCCCAACAAATAGATATACATATACTGAGTTCAATAGACTTTATTTTTAGAAAATTTTAGTATCTATCTGAAAGGTGTATTATTATCGCGTAGGTTGTAGATCATTGGATGTCAAGGACTCTATAAATATTACAATATTTATGTTAGATTTGATCTTTCAAGAGGTGTGAAGTACCAGCCCAGCAAAGTGAAGATGCTGGGACGACGACTAAGTATATTCTTTCATGTGCAATAATTATCTTCGCTATACACTACCGTTTACATCCTTTCCGTTAGCATAATTTATTAGCTCTTTATATATAGAAAAATTAAAGTAGTTATACAACGTGTAACAGAGATTTTAACCTATATCCCCATATCTATAGAGTCCAAATACTTAAGAAAATTTGTCTGTTTGTAGAAACCTGCTGACGTGCCTGTTCTGTGCCTATATTGTACTAATTTCTATAGAGAGTATATTCAGCACAACGCTGTTATGATCCATAATGTAAAGCTGTGTTTCTCATAGCGTAAATAACAACAGTGAAGTGCCCCTTAACAAAATGCATTGTTGAAAGCTCTGCTTTATCTCTAATCTCTGCAGTGTTCGCTATGTTGCCAGCGCAACTAATAGACAACAGTCAACCACTAAAGTTAATGGTCAAACTGAAAACTTTACTTAAAGAAAGCTCTGGTAAATAGTAACGGAAATCCTGCATTATACAAAAGCTTTCTCACATCTTTAAGATGAATGTAATTTTAATTTTAGGAATGAACTTTCTTGTAATTTATGAATTTAGGAATAGGTTACGTACTGCCTGACGATGCACTAAAAAAACGTGGGTTATAAAATGATTTTTTAACACAGTTATATTAGTTTCACCTGTATGTTTTAAAAAAAGGTAGCTTAAATGTCCTATAGGTCTAGTAAGTATATTTTTGTACAAATTTTCATCAAAATTGGATAGGTGAAAGCGTGACTTTGTTTAAACATCCATACGACCTTTCATCCCTTATTTCATGCCCATATGGATCAAAATTTCAAAAATGCTAGAACATATATTCTTAACATGAGTACCTAAATTAAAAAATTCATCTCAAATCAATGGCGAACTTCTACACAATCTTTCATTTCTTATTTCAACTCCTTTGAGCCTTTTTTTCCGCAATAAAATACCTTTTACTGCGAAAAAAGCTCAAAGGGGGCTCAAAATGGGCTACCGCCCATGTACTTTCCCAACGTCTAATGAATAATTTGTATCAGTTTTCGTCAAAATCGGTTCAGTGGGTTAGGCAGTAATAGACAGATAATTCTTTCACATTTATAATATTAAGAAGGGATCAGAGATTTCTCATTGAATGGGTTTCAATTACCTTCCAAATCATAACGTGGTGCTGGAAACCAAAATAGTATGTTATATCTTTAACTTAAAAAGCTTCTTTTTGAAGATGGTTCCTATTTCATTCATAAATATAAAGTTTGTCCGTTGTTCCTACGTAAAAAGAGATTTCAACGTCGTAAAAAAATCACCATTTCCTGGCAACCAGAAGTGTGGGAAACTGACTGCGACGGTAGGATGCGGATATGTGAAGGACACTTTTATTTTAAGATCGGATGTGTGTGTATGTACATGATAGTTAAACCATAAATGAGATTAACTACTTATTATTTAGAATATTAACACATCTTTAATATATTATGTCATCGATGAAAAAATGTAGAAAGTAAATAATTAAAATGATTTGCACAAAGGGCGACCTTATCGCCAAGAACGATTGCTTCCAGGTAACCTTAGGATGGACGGGATTTAAAATGAAGTACCTACCCAAGGGCAGACGTTTAACTTGAATATACCACTCTGTTTAGAAAGTACCGGGAAAAGATCAATAATACATATCATATCATAAAAGTCTTTATAATTCGACCCACTGCTGGGACACGAGGCCTCTTCATGTCATCGAAGGAGGTTTATGCAGTAGTCCACCACGCTTGCCCAATGCGTATTGGTGGACGGAGTATAAGGTGATCAGCGGACTAGCAAAGGGGTAATCTCCTTTGCTAGTCCATTAGTCGACTTCTACGACAACCATTGGAGGATATGGGGTGATGCTATTCTACTCTGCCGGCATCACACGGCTGAATAATACACAAAATTTCAATAATACACAAAATGTAGGTTATTCACCCAAAATTTATTTTATTATCTTCAAAGTATGCTCCTTCAGAAACGATAAACATACGCCAAAGAATAATCCAATCATCAAAACATTTTCTAATCGCTGTTTCCGGAATTGAGTTCAGTTCTTGCCGCAAATTCTCCTTTATGTCTTCTACTGATTGAAAACGGGTGCCACGAAGTGTTTAAGAAAAAGAAAAAAGTCAGCTGGAGCTATATCTGGTGAATATGGTGGTTGCTCGATGGTATTTGTTGAGTGTTTGGTCAAAAATTCGTTCACAATGATGGCCTTATGCGAAGGCGCATTATTGTCGTGCAAAATCCGAGAATTTTCTTTCCACAAGTCTGGCCTTTTTCGTCTAACTTGCTCTCTTAAGAATGAGGTTTTCAGTCACTATTTCATTCACTTTTGCGATGTTACTTCAGTTGCAGACGTTGATTGCCGACCAGAGCGACGCAAATCTTCCATCATATCTCGACCGCTTTTGAACGCTTTGTACCACTCATAAGTACGTATTTTTGATAAAGTCGATTCACCGTAAGCCTTCTGTAACATTTTCAGTGACTCCGACCGCGAATTTCCATTAGCGATGAAAAATTTAAGACAATCTCTTTGTTTAGTGTTTTTGTCCATTATGAAATTCACAATACACACTAGATATGATATAACTAAAAACAGCACGGTATTTAATTTATAAACAGATGCAACTCGAACTCCGCGCCAAAATGGAAAACAGTTGTGCCCACAGATATATCAATCTAAGGAGATCGGTCAAATTACTGAGTTTATAGGAAGACCGAGTGTCGCGATCAGCGGCCGTACTACATAACATGGTTCTAGTTGAGCATGCCGTAATACGGACTGCGAAGCAATGAAAGTTAAGCACAGCCGCAAAGGATAGCGGTCAAATAGCTGAGTTCATAGGAACTCCGCTTGGCCGGCTTGGCTTATCTCCTTGTATTATTAAATCTATGGTTGTGCCAATAAAAAAAGAAAAAAAATAAATTGGAACCAATCATCCATTCCCGATACTTTTTTGACTGAATATAGTATTAAGTAGATACCTAGTTTATTTCTAGAGTTTATTCAATTATTATGTTTAATATTTTTCAAATATTGATAATATTTTATATAATTATCTACTATAAAAAGAGTTTTGCGGAATAGGAGTAGTGTACAACAAAATTTTATATGGGTACTGTTCCTACTTAAAATAAAAACCTAACCGAACCAACCAAAGAGTCTCTAAAAACAAAAAACCGGCCAAGTGCGAGTCGGACTCGCACACCGAGGGTTCCTCGGTATAAACTGCTGTATCTTTTGATCGCGTTAACTTAGAAGTTTGATTTTTTCACTGCTTAAAGGGACAATAGACTTAGGTATTTGGTATAAATTTCAATTTGATACCTTTATTCGTTCTTGAGAAATAAGGTAGTAAGTTTCATTTTATTAAAATATTTTTATTATATTATATAACTAAAAAAATGTGATTTTCGCAATTTTTCCTATATTTGCATTATATGACAATGCTTCATGCCAAATTTCAAGATTCTGAGTTTACGGGAAGTATCCTGTAGGTTTTGATTCCTTTGCGAGTGTCGGAAATTTGTTGAAAATATCGACATAATCGGCTGTATCTTTTGATTGGCTTGGCTTAGAAGTTTGATATTTTCACAGCTTAAAGGGACAATAGACCTGAGTATTCCATGTGAATTTCAGCTTGATATGTTCACGCGTTCTTGAGATAAAGGGTCTTGACAGACAGACAGACAGACAGACAGACGGACAACAAAGTGATCCTATAAGGGTTCCGTTTTTTCCTTTTGAGGTACGGAACCCTAAAAATGTTCAGCAAAACTTAAGTATCCATTTTTTTAGTAGCAAACACTAACGGAACTCTCAATCTTCCCTCGACAGTCAGGATCTCAAATCAGATTAAGTCTATCAGTAATCTCGCTAAAACGGCATTATTATCATCATTTCAACCGAGAGACGCCCACTGCTGGACAAGACCTTCTACAAGGATCACCAACCTGATCGGACAGCTGCCCGCAACCAGCAGCTTCCCGTGACCCCATTACCATTTGTGAGGGTCTACCAACGCTGCGTAACCCTGCCAACCGATTTTCTCTTACCCCTCGCAAGTGCTAAAGGATAGCTTCACAACATTATTAGCCCACTTCCATGTCATTAAATACTCGGTGTCGTATTACATTAACCCGCTAATTACAGTGTAGATTGTATTCACGTAGGACAAGAACTCCATACAGTTAGTCGTTCCAAATGCTTCTCTTTGTACCAAAGCTGGCATCAAACAAGGTGCCTATAAAACATTTATTATGCATTGTTATCGCGGCACCTGCAAATTAAGCCACACGCTTCCATATTAATTGCGAGATATTATGTTTTTGTTAACTTTAATTACTTCTCCACCTTAAAATGTAGAGATTAACTTTTTGTAAAAATACAGTTACTTTTGTCTACGGTTACTTTTTAAGCTTTTTTGGTAAGTGATAACGTGTGTGAAGAGTACTACTTACCATACAAGACGCATAGAGCACAGCTCTTTTAGTAAATACTACACCGGGTAATTGTCCTGCTTCACTTCTAATTTATTGGTTTTCCTGTTGAAAATTTTATCCCGAAATTCATCTCACTTATTTAATTTATTAGGTTCTATTTATTATATTTAGGCTTTCTACGTTTTTGAACAAATCTGTTATACGAAATAGAATATCAGATGACCAGAAATTGTAAAACTGTTTTCACACCTTTTTTGAAAAACTACTGTGTAGCCCTTTGTAACCTTGACATAGCTCATTCCAGAACCTAACTGGTGAATTAAATATTAAATAATAACACTAAAACACTAAAGCTACAAGTATAATTGGAATAACTTAGCAAACATTATTGTTAAACCGGCTTGTTCTGGATTCGCTGTTATGTTAACTTCACCGATAAACTGGCACAAAATACCTACTTACACATACATAACCCGACAAAAGTTTTAAATTTCAATTTTCATCATGAAGCGATAATCAACTTCAGCCCAAACCCATTTATGAAATTGGTCAGTGAACTTTGCGTATGAGATTAAGCAGAGCTTGTTCGAGTTATTCACCAGCGGTTTCTATCACCTGCACACCAGATACTGGTTATTATTAGATGTAAGTGTACACTATTTCCATATCATCAGTTTATGAAAGAAGTGGGGAAATGTGGATGGCCTATTTCTAATAAATGATTGATTGGAACGGAAATTCTTTTAATATAGAGCAAGCTTTCGTAATCCAGACAACCTTTATTGCATGTGTAGGTGTGTAAGTAGTCATAATACTTTAACGTAGTTCTAGTTGTACCTATATTTGCTTTGGCAGTCGACATGCTAAATGGCATTAGAAATTTTATAATAATATTGGCGAGTATTATTATAACGCCTCAAAACTCTACACACACGTTATCACTTATTTCTACAAAAAATAAAAAATCCAATAAATATTGAATAAACTTAACTGAGTATTACTTATTTATTTTTAATATAAATATAAGATAATTATAATAATTAAAAATCACTTTACATGTGAGCTACTTAGTAAAAAGTAGGAATGGCAGGTTTCTTGTTTTAAGACAAATGTAGAGTCTGACGTCTTATTACTTTAGCCTCCTATTTGAATTGAATTTCAGACAATGATAAATTATTATAAATACATAAATTCTTATATAGTAAACATAATATTTATAAGAAGATGTCAACCAGTAATAATTGTTTTTCTTAGATAATATGGGTCGACGGGAGCTGAAAACAGCAACTTTGTATCGTTGTTCCATTTAAGACTAATAGCTATCCTTTGTTCTGTAGGTTGTGAGTAGCTTCATAAAAATTAATAAATCTTTAGTTTTCTGAACACTTACTCTTTAAAACGTGTGAGACGTTGATGAAATATTTTATATTTTTAAAAATAATGGTGACACCCATGTGACACCACACGTTTGTATTCAGCCGGTATAGTGAATTCAACAAAAAATCCTTTATTATTCTCAGAGGTTGAATCGCCGAGTTATTAACTTATTACAAATACAAAGATGGGTATTGTGCTGCCACGATGGCGACCGACGGCTTAGATACAATTGGCCGCTTCCGTTTTTGTCGATTCAATTGCTGTTGTACTTACCATAAATAAACTGTGGTTTACGAGCCACATGGACGAGTGCATAGATACTAGAATATCACCGAGACATCTCGGCACACCTTAAAACTGCAAATCACTTTGTCTTATTGAATAAGGGTAGGTAGGTTTCCAAGGAGGTGGAGGACCTTACAAAAGTTCGTAGTCATTTGGACCGCTTCCGTTGTCGTGGTATGCCAACCGCAATTAGATTCAGAGGTCCCAGGTTGGATTCCCAGGGGAGTACAAATTTGTGCTCGGTTTGGTTGGAACTTGTTTTATTTTGCACCTGCTTACTACCACCATCATATTTTAGTCTGTCACCATTGTTGAGAGCATTATTATATGCTGACAATATTAATGATAAGATAGCCATTCCTTTGTTTTGGTTAAGTTCGCTTCCACGCTTATGATCACTTCTGTCTAGCGAGATGAAGGCGAAGAGCTTCGTTGACAAAATAAAAAAAGTCAACACTGAGATCCTGACGAAGAACGCAGTAAGGAGTTTTGAAGTGAAGGCCAACAAGATCTTTCCCGAATAATTATTACAAGCCTTACCTAAAGCTACACATTGGCTTTACGGGGATCAAACCAGAATATGGGGTTCTTGGACAGGCTAACAGGGCACTATGTCACAAACCACATAGGTTAGGTACTCAATAGAATGCAACTTCCAAATAACATGAAACTGCACAGCATGTGGATGACCGGGAACCAATGAGACACTTGCTGTGTGACTACGATTCCATAATCAAGACTAGATTGGGTGTCTTGTGAATAACTATGTGTCAGATCTATCCAACAGGAACCGTAAATTTTTGCGGGATATAAAGTAACCTATGGGTCATTCTGGCGTGACTGTGATAGGTATGTAATAAACATCCATCCATCCAAACTTTCGCATTAAGGATATCTTCACATTTATTTCTGCGGTCGCTCGCGTCAAGGTCGGTTGTCGCGCCAAAAAGTATCCTATGACATTCCCAGGCCAGGGTCTCAAACTATCTTCATAGCAAACTTCATCAAAATCGGTTGAGTGGTGTAGGCGTGAAAGCGCCACAAAAAAACTTCGATAGTAAGTTTTTTTGTGGCGTTTTCACGACAAAAAAACTTACTATCGCATTTATACATATGAAGTGCTTATAGGAAATATTTATTAGAATTTAACGCACATCTTGTTCGCTGCATTTATTAAAAGGAGTAATAACGACAGAATACACATACGCAAAACATGAATAAAAAGTAACCAATATTATGACTAACGAGGGATTTTAATCAGAGTGCGGTGAGCGCTAAAATAAACGCAAACACACATTCCACGAATACTGTGCAGGGCTTGACCTGAGCTTCTCTCCTTCATTTTAATCTTTTTACATTAGACTTGCAGCGGGCTTACGGCAAATTAAGACTGTAAACTAAATTAAGTGACACGAAGACAGGACAGGCAGACACGTTTTTTATCTCTTAACATTAAACGAAATGTTTTTTTTTCACATACAATAAACATTTCTTTAAAAGCTCTTTTAAGAAGTTTATTTAATGCAAAATATGTGATGTTTCTACAAGACTATTATGTGCTTAAATAACGGTACAAATAACAATAAATGAAAAAAAAATCAACGTATTATAACATTACTATATGAAAATTCTATGGAATTTTGCCCAGAATTTACACTTCAATGAAGGACTTTTCATGTTAATAATACTAATGGTATTATTACGAGGCATTTGAAATGTGACTATGCGTTATTTTAATTTTATGTTAACGTAGGTAGATGATATACATGCTGAAATTTTTCAAGTAGGCGTGGGTGGCCAAATCCTAAAATATGAAGAATAGCTAAAAGTACTCCAAGGAGTCTCGTGCTCAATTTTGATGAAAACTAAAACTGCATCATTGGATTTTTGAAAAATCAACAATTAATTAGTTAAGGTACAAAGGTAACGTAAGAAAAATAAAAAGTTTTTTGTTAAAAATGAGCTCTTTCCTTAAGTTTTTTTTTTCACGCTCACACCAATTATCTAGCCCGAAGTAAGTATCATTAAGAACTTGTGTTACGGATACTAAATAACGGAGACATTTTTTTTTAATATACATAATAATTTTAGATATTTTTATAAATAAATATATAAACAACCATGACTCGTAAACAAACATTCGTGTTCGTCACTCAAAAATTTGCCGCTACCAGGATTCGAACCCGGACCGCTTGATGTGAAGCCAGCTTTACTGACCACTCCACCACGAAGGCGTATGTAGTATGTAATTACTTTCCAGAATTTGTTCCTTATTAGCGACAATAATGGTGTAATAATACAGGTTGTGGTTTTTTCAAAATCAACGGATTCGATTCCTGGCTAGGAATATTGATTTTTCAAAAATCCAATGATGTAATTTTATTTTTCATCAAAATGGGGCCCGAGACTCCTTTGAGTACTTTTCGCTATTCCTCATAGCTTCGGATTTGCACTTGAAACATTCACCTTGTATAAGAAAAAAAAAGTGGGAAAATTTACCGGCTACGACGTAGCAACAAACAAGTAATAGTTTTTACGTGTGCTGCTTATTATTTCTTAAAGATGATAATCCGCTATCACTAAATTGGCTTGTATTCGTAATACAAGTTTGGAAAGTAGCTAATTTCTAAATGTGAGTTACACAATTACTGTTGATGTAAAACGTAATCGCTACCTAATGTTTATTATTTCAAGTTACAAATTCTGTAAATAGAATTCAAAAGCTCTACAATTTCCCATGAGTGATCTCCAATAAACATTCGTATGTAAATCCACTTTATCTACTTTTATCATTGGGTTTATTTATTCAGAACAGGTAAGTACATCTTAGCCAGCCATTTCAGAGCGCGGGTAATTAATCCAAAGTGATCCGATATCGTAAACAAACGGTCTTTAATTAACAAAGGATTAATGTATATTGAGTCTACCTACACAGATAATATCAGATGTTCATACTTGACTACCTTGCTGTGTTTAATGTTATTGTTTATTTTTTGTAATTTCACGCTCATACTAATTATCTAACCTAATTAAGAACCTTGTGTTATGGAACTGCATAATTTTAAAGTTACTTATAACGCAAAAGATCTTTTGCGGTAGAGTCGAATAATTGAAATTAAATTTTCGTGTAGGTAATTTCTCCACTAAAACTAAATAGGTAATAATAACCTGAGTTGGTGATACGCAAACTCATATCTAATTAAAAGTGGTATTAACCGGTTTAAACCCCTTTTGACTGTTATAAGTTTTGGCTCTACATTTTCGCTTTGCTCCTTTTCGATCCAAATTCTGCAGAGGCTAGACAACAATAAGACTCCCTCACACAAGATATATCTGCCGACTATAGGTAAACCCTGAAGATCGTCCTACGGGCTAGAAGTCCCAGTAAGGTACTCACCTTCCAAAAAATCTCCGGCAACGCTGAAAAAATATCTGCAGTCAACAGCAGTAGTCATTAAAGAAAAACTCAGTGCTACGATAAAGTACACATCATCATCATCAACAGCTCATATAATGTTCCCACCGAGGGACTCGAGCCTACCCCACATTAGGGGCAATTAGTCAACCACTTATTTTTGTGAAACATAAGTTCAACCAGAAATTATGTGCAATCTCAAGCAAGTATTAAAATGCAAAACGAATTCTTCTCATGGTCGATGTCCATCTATCTTGACATTCCAACTCGCCCTTTGTTAATCTGGCAGTACAAAAGTGCGCTTTGTTTTACAGATGCATGTAAACAGTCGGCCCGACATCTGGTGTATTTTTTTTACTTCCACTAACAGGGGCTCCGTTTTGAAACGGGCGAATTTGTGAATGGTGAATTTCGACGTGAAAGATTTTATATTATCAATGTTTATCATGTGTTTATCACAAACTGTAGTATGCGAGATTGAGGAGGTAGGTATACGAATTCAATTTGTTTGCGTTAAAATAGCTTGACAAAGCTACGAGACAATTGATAATACTCGGGAAGCTAGCTACATTTCCAAAATTGTCTGTGATGGATGATCCCCTGTAGCATTACTTATTTTATAGCGGGGTTGTAAGCCTCTTAACGGTGCAAATCAATCTATCGATTGGGATTCTTTGTGCCTTACTGCAATATTTCTTCAGTTTCTTTCACGGTTTCTGTTTTGCTTCAGTTAATAGATAAATTACTTATGATTTCAAAGTGGGTACTTAGCAGAGCTTGGAAGTTGGTGTGCCCTGTTCGTTGTTGTATAGCACTTAGCAAAGTCCATTTAAATAAAAAAAAGCTTTTGATTTTGAATGTTTGCAAGGGTGGAAATGTCTCTATCTTCCAGTTAACTTATGACTGTGGTTATATTAATTTATAAAGCAATAGAAAAAATCTTTCATCCATACATAACATCTCCAAGAAAACGGTGGGAGACTGATGATATCGTAAAACTAAAAGTAGCGAGTGTTTCTCGTATTACTACCCACGTCACAGTTCTCATTTTTCAAACGACTGAAACGTAAAGATTGGAAATTATACTTAAAGCCGTAAAACGCACGTATTCCAATATACACAGTGCAAAATTTTTGTGCATTTCAAATGCAATGTGAAAAATCATGAAGCTTTCGATTTTGTATTAGTTAAGTATGTAATCAGTACGTAAAATTATATATATATATATATCAACAAGGCTTTACAAATTGCAAATATTTAATGAGTTGGGTCTTCATTTTTTATCTGATTTAATTTAGGAAAGGAAAAGAGAACAATTTGAATATTATTTGGCACGACGACGGCGGTGTGCAGTTAATACGACCCATACTGGGTAAAACCAAGCAAGCCACGAATATGAATGAACGTCAGCACGCATAAACAATGTTTGGCGTTTATTTACAAACATAACGCCTAGCGGGCTACCAAAACGGATGCACAGCGCGCGCTTATATACAAATTAAATCTGGAATTGATTGGTTCTTCGCAGCCTTATTAACAGGGCATAGAGTCGCGATTTGTAAGGAGTATTGAGAGATTTTGTCTGCTCATTTCCTGCTCGCGCGTGCTAAGAAAGCTCCGCTTCCTCGTGAAAGCTCGCACGTGTGCGCTAAGCTGCGTTCGCGTCCACCTGCGCGGGCGCATCGCCGAGATACCCAGCGCAAGCGCAGAGCCCGCCGCGCGCTCGACGGGATGTGTCGTGCTTAGTGTATTTAGTGATCCAAAACCATGGGACCACAATTCGACTATTGTCTACGCGCTACAAGTGAGTCTTTGTATTTAATTTCCTTATATGAATTTTGAAATAACACTTTAGGATATCAGTGGGTAAACTTAATAAATTAGAAAACTTTGGAATCCGCCCGCCCGCCTAATTCGTTTAAGACTGACTGATACTTCAGTTATCTAGTTTCGGTACTTACACAACTCTAATTCAATTTTCTGTTTGTAAAAGTAACTCTCCAAGAAATTCAAACTAAATTATGTCGTCTATATTTTTTGTGAACGTAAATTTAATCTAAGAGAATGACTGTGTATCCATAACAACAGCTGCATTCAACTAAGATGGCATACATTACTGCGTAGGTATGTTGATTACCCGCGCAATACTGATAAGCAATAATTAGTTTTTAACATACTTAGGTACCAACTTAAAATTTTAGTACAGACATTTGTTAACTTAGCTGTCAAGATGCGAGAAAATAATAATGCCTATTCAGTCAACTAGCTATATTTTAAAATTATGTTTACTGAAGCAACATCAACTAAAATGGCCATAGATATCGAGGCGGTTTTTGCAATTGATGTAGTGATATCAAAGAAATATATAGTAGTTTTGGGTACTTTATGACCCTTACTGCCATATGCTTTACGTGATACTAGTTCAGATGATACTAACCTAATGTGTTACCTAAAGCTCTGCCCAACCCCTTATTTGGGATTATGGGTGAAATTATATGTATGTATGTAAATAAATCGTTATATTACGTATTAATTAAACATTGCTTTTTTATTGCAAACAATAGCGTGCAAACAAAAAGTCTTATTAGATTCACGATATTTTGTATTACCTAACATCATTGCAGTCATGTTTTTAATTTTATTTTATATCGGACATTACCTACTTATATGAAAAAAAAAGTTTCATTTATTTTAGTTTTTCTACCTTATTCAACGGACTTTATAGCTTATTAAGTTTATTATACATACTTACACATATTTCATTTAATACATACTTACACATATCATTACTTACACATTTTTCATTTAATAATTAACAATTCATATAGGACCCATGTATTATAATATGCCATTACGGCACTTATCACTTTATTAGTATTATTCACACAACAGTGTTATTTTATCTTGCTAAAGCAGTGCAGTAAAAATGTGTGAAAACATATAACATACTGATCAAAAATATGGATCGTATTTAATTGGTCAGCAAATGTAACCTAACCTAAACCTATGCAAATTCAAATATAAAAAGTCGGCGACATAAAAATATTAACGGTCGACTAACAAATGATTAGTCGCTCATTTAGTCATACTGGATTATTTAGTTCCTCGATTTATTATTTTGCAAAAAAATATTGTCCTATGAGTAGCTTATTATCTGAGCTAAATTGTTGTCAAGGCTAAAATATTATTATGCCTTGGATTAATTACTTATAACTAACTACTATCAGTTAGGTAATAAGTAGGTTATTATTAAAAACTGTAAGATACAAGTTCAGAAGTTATCTCAGAAGAATTTTAAACAGATATAAAGAGCAACCTTATTATTATGTCAGGAACACCGCTTTCTATGTTGCAAGACTGAACTTTAAACCACCTCCTACATTTAATCTGCATCTCATTAGACTATTAAATTATTATGATAAAGAATTGAAGATATTATAATTATCTACTTGTAGATACGTGAGGAAGTGTTTACATATCAATAAGATTACAACATTCAATTAAAACAAATTAATAACTACAATATTACATTCCATCTACCTAATACTGAACAATGTTCTCTAGATGGTAGAGCTTTTTATACAAATGGTGATTACGTATAACACATCATAATTTTAATTAGTCACCAGCTAAATAGTTACACAGCTTTTCCTAAAAGTAATGCGGAACACATTTTACATACTTTCCAAGAATTTTTGACTGATTCACCATACAACGGATGCTGCTTAAATTGATCGTACTATGTAACAGATGTAGATCGCTCCTAATTATTGCTTTTCATTTGTCTACCAAGAATTGGATTCAGTCAGTAGATAGTTTTATCACAGTATACTGTGGTTTTATGCAGGAAATTTACCATCTAATAATTTTACAAATCAAAGTAAATCTGCTAGTAACGTACGACGCAAATAATATTAGCATAAGTACTTGTAGGTATATCAATTTGGTATTCAGCACGCGAACATTGTTAATAGTCAATTAATTACTGTCAAATATATCAACACGATGATTTCTGTGTACAATAATAGTAACATACGACACTAAATACTGTTTGGTAGTGTCCTCCGCTCAGAGGCGGATTATCCTAAAGGCAAACTAGGCATCTGCCTAGGGGCGCGAGGATACAAAGGGGCGCGCGGGCGGAATTGTAAAAAAAAGAAATAATATTATAGCATAAAATTAATTGCGCCAGTTAAGAAGCCAGATAGGTACTTACACAAATTAAAACTATTATTTTTGCTTACAACCTCAATTTGACATATAATATAAAAATATAATAAACGATGACTGACTAAAACTTACGCCTACAAAGAACCTTTTTTGTGAACTATGGGAAATCCATTTACGGACCATACCGCACGCTGGCTTGGCGTACGGCGTGTGCGGGGTGTACAGCTCACCGGCGCGAAACAGCGCTGGTCCTACTCCGCTAAAAACCCACTGATACCCTCTTAAGCCCTTATGGGGCCGTTTTAGGATCGTCGCAGTCGCACATATTGTTCGCCATTACACCAAAACACGCCTACAAAGAACCTTGCCGATGGTACATGATCTCTGATTGAAGTTAAAAAGATTTATTTATTTATTAAACATAATTACACGGGGTTTACCCAATTACATAATTATGAATAGCGATTCACAAGCTTATGTCTATTTTGTTTACAAAAGTTTTGTAAACAAAATAGACAAGATACTGCAATGCTCGTCGCGTCGACCGCGTTCCTGCTTTTAAAATTGCGGAGATGAGGGTAGAGCGCTTGATTTTATTTATTTACCGAGTATTAATAAATTCTTAAAATAAAAGTGCCAGACAATAGACAATTCACAACGGCGATCGTTTCTCATATTTGCCCTACCGAGAAAGAAATCCGGGACCTTCCGCGCTCACAGCAGACACCTAGGCCACTATCTATACTATCGAGGTCGAATTAAGTAACTATAATTTATTAAAGTCAGTTAATGATATAAATTAAATATTAGATACACTGATTTAATTTGTTTTATCCTGTTCATTAATTTAATTCTTACCACTGGCGTGAAAAGCCAGAAATTATTATATAGGGAATTTCATAATTTTGACGTTTACATGCCAGTCGTACCTTAAAGCTTTAAAATATTGTAAACCGAAATCGTAAGATCTGTCCGACAATATCGATCTCATGTAAACTCATCCTCATTTTTCCTCTATCTCACCCCTTTTTGTAAGGCGCGGTACAGCGGTTTCGGTCATACTATGATAAGATTTATCCCTACTAATATTATAAATACGAAAGTAACTCTGTCTGTCTGACTTGAGTTCGGGTAAGGACATAGGGTACTTTTTATTGCGAAAAATAGGCATCGTACCTTAAAGCTTTAAAATATTGTAAACCGAAATCGTAAGATTTGTCCGACAATATCGATCTCATGTAAAGTCATCCTCATTTTTCTTTTATCTCACCCCTTTTTGTAAGGCGCAGTACAGCGGTTTCGGTCATACTATGATAAGATTTATCCCTACTAATATTATAAATGCGAAAGTAACTTTGTCTGTCTAACTTGAGTTCGGGTAAGGACATAGGGTACTTTTTATTGCGAAAAATAGGCATGAAGGGGTTAAAATAGGGGATGAAAGTTTGTATGGATGTTCGTCATTGTTGAAGATAAAACCATAAAACTTTCAATTTAGGCACTTGATACGAAATAAATAATTATTTGTTCTAGTAGGCATGAAGGGGTTAAAATAGGGGATAAAAGTTTGTATGGATGTTCGTCATTGTTGAAGATAAAACCATAAAATTTTCAATTTAGGCACTTATACGAAATAAATAATTATTTGTTCTAGCGTTTTTGAAACATTTACCCATGTGGGGATGAAATAAGGGTAGAAAGGTCGTAAGGAAATCCAAAAATAGTCACGTTAAAATTTCATCAAAATCAGTTGAAGTGTTAGGCGCGAAAGCGCTCAGCTCCTTTTGATGAAATTTGTCACATAAATAGAGTAGACATTGAGATCCTTGAAATAGGACATAAGCTACATTTTTTGTAAAAGAGGGCTTAAAGGGGTTGAAATAAGGGATGAAAGTTTGTATGCGATTCTTCAATATCGAAGATAAAACCATGAAACTTTGTATATAGGCACTTGATAAGAAGTAAATAAATATCTGAAATTTTGATGCGTGTGGGGAAGTATAGGGGATGAAAGGTCGTAAACAAAACAGATCCAAACAAAGTCACGCTTTCACGCCTAACAGCTGAACCGCTTTTTATGTAATTTGGTACAAAAATAGACCACCTATCTCTTGAGATAGGTATAAGCTAAATTTTGTTGGAAAAAATGGCATGAAGGGGTTGAAAGAAGGGATGAAAGTTTGTTTGGGGTTCAATTTAAGCACGTGATAACAAGTAAAATAAAGAAATTGTAGCGTAAATTTTTTTTTTTATATTGACACCCATGTAGGGATGAACTAAGGGAATGGAAGGTCGTATGGAAGTTAGCAAAACATGGAAAAACAGAAACTTAGTTTATAAAAGGTATTAAAATAAGCAATTTACAGTAATCTACATCAGTTTATGAGTATTAATTGCAAAATAAGTACCCTAGTAAAATAAGTAGGGGCGCCGATGAGATGCTTGCCTACAGCGCTCTCAACGTTTAATCCGCCTCTGCCTCCGCTATTGTTGTCAAGTTAGTTTTTGTATGAGACCACATGTTCCCAGGGTACTTTTGTACCGCCCCTCGAAATTTGAAATAGTCTCCACACATGCGGGCATCGAAATTCATAGAAAAAATGGTTTTTTTTACTAAAATTAATAAACTACTGTGACTATTAAGTTTGTTTACTGTTCGTAATATGTTTTATTAATGCAATTTTCGGTAATATAAGCAGATATTACCGAAAATTGCATATATAGGTAGATACAAAAAGTTAAAAATAATTTTTATTTATGTAATTTCTGTTGTATAATTAACGTTGTAAATTTCCACAAATTTCAAATGTGGGAACTTGAAAGTACTGTAAATATTATTAAGGTTCATAATTGCGGCGCTTAGGACAAATTCCGCAGCAGGAATTACATCATTTGTTCCCTTGTTTTGTTCTATACTTGTATCTGTATCCCGCCTACCGTCCGCTACACAGCTAGGCAGGGCGGGCTAGAAGATTGCCTTCAATTCGTATTTTCCGGCTTTGAAAAGTAGGTTGCTACACTCGGCCCGCACTGGACGTAATGGAGAGCCGTTAGTTCATTGGCGTTATTGAATAATTCTTGCAAGCCACAGTCGCGGAGCGGTAGCCAGAGTGCAACGCCGCCACCGCTATGCTTCTTGGTAAAACATCATTTGTCTTCCTAACGGTAGCAGGAAGTTGGTGACCATTAATCTTGCCGCTGTTTTTACAAATATATCGTTTGTTCCAGATAATCCGTCTTACTTTGCGTTGCCGGACAAAAATGTCCCTACCGGCGCTGAGAGCCAACCTACGGGGTCAGAGCCCTATTCTAGGTCTGCCCCGAGCCGCGTTTGGACTGACTCCATCAGGCCTTTGGGATCGCCAAGGCGAAAGGAACCGGAGAGCCCGAGGAGGAAAGAATTCCGGGCTCTACTCAGATCTCTATCGGCGAGGGAGCCGGAACAAGCTGAAGCGTTTTTGAAAGGCCAACCTAGGCCCGGAGACTGCGCTCCAGGCGATATGAGACATACATATACGACGCCAAGAATCAAGTAAGATAAAATAATTTGATTGCTTTTATATAGTAATCTTGTATTCGTTTTGTAATGTATATATCAGATTGATGCACTTTAAAATTTCCTCTAAGATCCTATTTGAAGTTTAATTATCAACTTTTTGTAGGAAAGGCAAGATAAGTGCCACAGTGGTGACGTCTGAAGGCCCTCAAGAAAGAGAAGAGGTGTTCTATACAATACCCCTGCAGGGTCGTAGGAGACATTCTGTGGGAGGGTATTTAGCGACTGGTGGTGGTGGTGCAGGGGAAGTTACAGCGGTGCCTAGCGAAGTACCGAAGATGCCGCCGCCGAGGTTTTCCCAGAGAGATGACGAAGTTAAAAGAAGAAAGCCGAAAAATTTCTCTTTCAAAGGTAAGTGAGTATGTTACTAATTGCCGTACCTATGACTTTGCAGAATTCGATGCACTATGATTTGAAAACACTTACATTTCGTTAGTGTAGTCTATATATTCACAATTGCACGTAACTTAGTATATTTTATAAGGACGCTACGTACTAAAATTCTATAATTAGGAAACAATAGAAACGTGAAAGTGACTAGAACTGATAAATAAACATAAACAACTCAATCAAGACGTGGGAGCGATATAAGAACGTTGAACTATTACCCTATGACTTTACGATAACAGATGCAATTGCATCAGTCCAAATAATTAGCCGTAATTCGGCTGCTTTGAAAGCCGACATTTAAAGTTGCATTTCGTAGAACTGATAAATTTAATAGTCTAAGTTATATTAATGAATGAGTAATTATAAAACGTTACAAACTACGAAATTCAAACAACGATATAAGAATTATTCGAATAGGTTTTTGTGGAATATCGAATTGACACGTGCTTTTTTAAAGGTTATCGCTAAGCCAACAAAACGATTGTACAACTTATCAATTTTCAAGAACCGTAATGTGTCGCCGATTAAGTGTATCTGAACATCGCGTCCAGAATACATTGGGAACGTGTTTAGTGTTTACAGCCTCTTATTTGGCGATCGATAACGCCTCGGGAATATTTACACAAGGCCCAAATTTGTTTGCGAAGATTAGGCGCTGGGGATGGCGTGCGATTATTGTCGCGACGGCGTTTTAGTATGCGAAGTGCGTGCGCGCGCGCCGCCTGACGCCAGCAGCGCGAGTTGTCTTGGCCCGCTACGGTCGCCTGCGCACTCTTCGCCGCAGCTGCGAGGACTCTTGTACGATTTGTGCGCTTTCTAGTGCCCGCTTTCAGTTCAGTGCAATGTTGGACGTTTAAATTCGCGAGTGTGTGAGGTCTTTCCGCTTTGCTATGGAGAACAAAGGGGTGGAGACAGTCGAAGCGAGTAAGTTTTCACGTTTATTCTTTAGGTTATTGAAACTTAGATTTTGTATTTTTGCACACTGTATAAACCTACATGCACTCCTTATTTGTTTATAAATAACCACTTATCAAACTTTTGCTTAATAAATAAGTTTTTTTTTTTATAGTTAATGTAGCTATTTGTTAAGATGTTAGCTGCGTGCAAACATAATTAGTTAATTAACTGTGGTTCATTTATTTTTATTTATGTAACTTAACCGTTAGAATTTCAACGGTAAACGTGGGTCATTTATTAGTCAATTTTGAAATGATCAAGTAGTGTAAGCATGCCAATTTACTATACCACCAATCTATTGTTCTTTAAAATAATTTGTCTTTCATTTCGAGTCCAGCATCGGGACCAATGTCACACTTTGTACTTTGAAGATGTCCAAACGCGTCCGAAATCAATGTCAAAGATACTGTAGGACTTCGTATGCGAATTATTAGTTCGGTTCAACTCTTGCCGGCTAGAGGACCTTGTTCCTTATACTTTTATGACTAAAGTTCGTTGTCAAAAACTTGTAGTGCATTTACATTGTTTGTTGGGCGCGCATTATTTATGCAGGGCGGCGCGTATGGCTGAATAAACATAGAATAATTTACATGCATCGAAGTGGCTCCCGTAATGTACTCGCGTTAAGAATATAAATGTGCAAACGCCTTAGTATTATTCTGTGTTCTCGAGGATCGCTCCCACAGATTGCAGGCATTTACTTAAAGCATACATACATTGTCATTGTCACAATTGCAACTTTATGACGTCCGCACCTCTCACGCTGCGGAATTTTTGCAATTATAGATATAGGTACACATTATAATTTTATTAAATTTAAATTTATAAAAGTCCAGACTACTATGCAGAATAGTATGACTTCTTTATGACTCTACAGTAAACTGCATACCTACCTATCGTTGTACCTAATATTAACTTACGTACTTACATAGGTATAATATCCACCATTCTCAGTTACAATTGAAATACTTATTGACATTTAATTTAAACACCACCCACTTATCAAAAGTTTATGTCTATTCATTGCTACGTAGTCTACCTAGATCTTACTAAATGACACATAGAGTTCAAATTAAACCGAAACTCTAAAGATCGATATTCTATTGTTGTCAAAGTACCTATAGGTACGAGTTGTCCTGCTAAAAGATATAGTTGATTTATAACTTTGTTTGTGGTCTATCGAGACAAGGGACGAGGCGAGACGAGACGAGTCGATGACACTCTATCTGTGACCGCATTCAAGGATAATTTGGTTACACCGAAAGGCAAGCATCAAAATGAGTGAAATCTAATTATATTTAAGAAACGAAAAGAAATTTAATCGCCTTAAGAATATTTGGTATGTAAAAAGTTTTCTTTAATCATAATATTCCTTAAAAGTTACGAGCTGTGGGCCGAGCAAAAAAATTTTTCGACTTCCAAGTTCTTCTATAACTTTCTAATAAGGGAATCTTTTATAAAAATAAAGACTTGTTTGCGAGCAAAATTAAGAACATATAAAAGACAAGTTTAGATCCTATTTTTTCAAATCAAATATCTTTATTGCGTATCACATAACATTCACAGGGGTCTTATACATAGGCTGTAGTTCCTGTGATATAATATTTCGAGATTATTTACTAAAATAACAATGACAGATTTTAATTTCTAAAGAAAAGCGACCGACAGTACAGTAATTAATCAATAAAAAATAGATATATACAATGCAGGGTTAAAGAGTTGTATTCCATAATACTACATTATTTCTCTTTATTATAATTTATTTATAAAATTCGTTACATAAACTTAAGCCAGACTGCGATCAGCTAAATTAAACCATGATATGAAATTGATATGTGTCTTAGTCTTCTCGAGAATACAAAATATCAGTCTCTAAGAAAGTAAATTCTAAAAAAAAACAAGATAGGTACCTACTTCCGATACAGTCATCGGGAGTATTATTGCAACAAAAACAGATACAATTTTATAAATAATGCAAGATGCACTGAAATGCCATGTTATGTTATGCATAAGCACAAGTTTACGTAGTGCAGGCATCGACCCACTTATGTGATCAATTAATTAGTGTCGCGGAATATAAAATTTATGGCATAATAAGAGATTTATGAAGAACTCCCTGACAGATTCTTGGGAAAAAGAGTACGCTTTATTTTGATAATGTGAATCACGGGTCGATTGCTGGCACAGGACTAGGTATGATTCAAAGGAACTTTTTATTTTGCTCTACAGCTAGATTGCTTATTTAAAATTCTATTATGACATTCAAATTATATTTCTAAGAACGCACAATCATTAAATTTATATTATAATGAGCTTTTAATATTCTGACATTTACTAGCTGTTTATTGGCGGCTTAAACGGGCTGTTTATTGCTAATGAATACTTATAATTCTGCAATGTTTTCTATGGAAGCAATGAAGTTTATTGTAATTCTTAATAAATTGCGTTTAATTGCCGTGTCCCAATTACCTCTACAAGTTGTTTCCGGCTGTCTCGTCTGTTCCTTGGTTATTTAAATTACTTTAAAAAATTTCAATTGAGTCTGCCTCGTATCCTAAAGGTTCTGTGGAGCCATTGAAATATAGGAATAAACTATTTTCCGTGATTATGCAATTGGAAGTAACCAATGATTAATATTGATTAAAAAGAAAACAGTAATCTAATATCCTCCAATCTAATAGTCCTGGCTTTAGTTGGTTTGATTACTGAAGGATTGTTAATTTTTGAGTTTGGTGCCCCTTTAGTGTAGGCGATAGGCTGGGAATATGTCACTATTTTGGGTTACCGTCTGACCCATACTGCCAGATGTGGCTTTTGTGTGTAACTGAATGTTACCTGAAGTCTGCTCGACCCCTGTTGTTTGTGATTGTGAGCGTGATTATATGAATGCAATTGTACTACTAAAATTGATAGGAGGCGGAAGGGGAGACGTGTTCTTGTCGATATCACACCAACTTTTTCTCAACGTCCTATGCCGTAAAAGTCTCGTTAGTCTCGGCAAAGAAAAAACAAAATAAGTACTTTTAGAACTTTCAGCAATTATTAAAAATTATAAGAGCATTTTAGTTATTTTTCAGCAAAAAAATGAAAAATTCTTTCACTAGTTATTTTCGTAAAATACTTTTTGTTATCTTCCGAGTAGGGTGGTCTGACTTATTTCAAACAAAGGGCACAGTTTCCAAACTTTTCGCGTGGAACAGATCAAAAAGCCACGGCTGTCAATGGGGCTGTAGGGAAGTGCAATGTTTCAACCCACTTCAAAGGTGCCCACTGAACTGAAAACTGGAAGCGATCAAACTGAACCGCGTCCCAAATGCCTGTACGTTCGGAAACGTTAGATACTATGTAAACATTCGATTGGATACTTTCATTGGGTTGTTTTATAGTCAATAAGGGAGATGCAGTAAGAAGACAAAGTAGCGTCTTTGAAAATCAATTGCGGTCGTGAATTTCGTTCTTTCGATGGAAAATAAATTTCAGCTCTGAAAAACGCCACAAAAGTTGTACCAGAATAACGCCAACACAATTCTTATTTCACTTTCGACTTAAGCTTTGCGCAACGCTTCTAAAAATCAATACTTATTGCACGCGCCTTTAGCAGACGAAAATAGTTTTAAGACTTTAGAGGTGCTCTTTGAAGGGGCTCAAGTTAACTTAAGGTTTCAACCCTAAGTTTTACTGAACCAACAGGGGGCTTAGGTTATTTTTAGATCTATAGTAGGTACCTGAGGCCAGCCAGATGTATACTTGCTGAGACGTGATGTTTAGATTTAAAATTTGATTTACTACGCTCGTAGTCTTTATACTAATCTCTCCAAAATTCATTATAGGTTCAATGTGATATGAAAAAGATTGTTATTAGATACAACTCTAGTGACTAGCCAAGGAGCTTATATTTTATAAGCTCCTTGTGACTAGCACATAGTACTTAACAGGGGCCTTATCGCGCTATTAACAACGTTTTTACCAAAACCAAATCGTTATCGTTTTCATACGTTTTTGCAGGTGACAACTGTCAAATTGTTGTCAAAATGTATGAAAACGATAACGATTTGGTTTTGGTAAAAACGTTGAAAGTAGCGCGATAAGCCCCCCGATCGCGCTATTTACGAACGATAAAGCCAAAACCAAATCATTATCATTTTCATTCGTTTTGACAGCTGACAGCTGTCAAACTGTTGTCAAAATGTATGAAAACGATAACGATTTTGTTTTGGTAAAAACGTTGTAAATAGCGCGATAAGGCCCAAGGCCCCACGTATAAACGCGGAGCATGATATTTTACTTCTTGTATCTAAGTTAAACCCATGAGTAGAGACGCCAACGTACCTAATGTCTGCATTTGTATAGATTTCCCTCAGAGAAAATACTTCCATTCCTATAGAGACAAAGGAAAAAGTTTGCTCGTCGATCAATTATTACCAGCTTGTCGTAGTTTCGAAGTTGACATTTTACTGCCATGAGACTTCCACTAATTTAAGGTCACATAAAGAACTGTTACAGTGTTACAGTCCATAATTTGAAGTAGTACAACAACTCCCATGACAACAGTTTAGCCTCGTATTCAGAGACCGCGTTGCATCTAATCGGGCATAGTTATTCCGGGCGACGCCATGCGCGTTTGTCTATTTAGGAAACGGATATTACATTTAGTCGGGTCTTCATTTGGCGGCAGAGGTGGGTAAGTATAAATCCGTATGAGTTTCCGGCGCGCGCGGTGCATAGCATATTTTGTAAGCAGCCGCTGCGTATGCACAACGTAGAGGGCTATAAAAAATTTACTGCCTACGTATGTTTTCATTCATGTTTGTCGAAAGGCAATATGTTGAACTGTGTTTTTGGGACAATTCGGGCTTCTTTTCAATATCGTCATTACTTGAAAAATAACGTTTTATTGGCTATGTAAGTAAATAAGCAAGTCATTAATCGCACCAACGATAGCCTCGACTGCCAAATTTTGTATGTAGATATTTTTGCAAAAAAATGGTAATCGAATTAATTCACCACTTATACGTAGGAGGTAAGGAGACAAAACTTTACTGGCAAAAAAACAATTTTTAAGAGAAATACAGTTCTATATACAGAGTAACGTTAACCGTTATAGTGTATCTATTTTTTAATAATACGCTCAGCTGACAAAATTAATCACATAAAAAATAAAATATTTTTAGCAAAAAAAATAGGACAACCGACTTCAATGCGTACAAATTTAAACTAAAAAGTAAGAAATAAATAATATTTTTATGAATTAGTTGAAAAGAGCGTCATAGAAAACCAAAGAAAGTATTGATACACATTTATAATTCTTTATTTATAATTCATACTCCGATATATTTGGAGCCGGTGCCAGCTAGCCAAGGAGGATAGTGTTTGCAATTTTCTCTCGACTTCACGGAGCGGCGGATTATTTCTTATCTTCATCATTAATTATTATGTATAGTTAATGGATTAATCAAGTTCGTATCTATTAGGTAAGTTTATTTTGCTTAGGCTGGCACCGACTCCAAATATATCGGAGTATGAATTATAAATAAAGAATTATAAATGTGTATCAATACTTTTTTTGGTTTTCTATGACGCTCTTTTCAACTAATTCATAAAAATATTATTTATTTCTTACTTTTTAGTTTAAATTTGTACGCATTGAAGTCGGTTGTCCTATTTTTTTTGCTAAAAATATTTTATTTTATTATTTTTAGTGGAAATAAAGTATATTTTATTGAAAACGGATAGGCCTACTAGGCGCTCATTTAAACTTAATGGAAACTTTAACTAAAACGTTTTTTTGCTATTACTGATTTGTTCAAAAAGGGTCGAATTTATATAGATAAAATTTATACGGGCCATCTCTGATCTTGACGTACCTAAAAAAGAATCATTAAAATCGAGTCGTAATACTCATAATTGACGAAGTAATCAGGTAAAAAACACAAAAAAACAGTCGGATAGAGAACTTCCTCTTTTTTTTTAAGTCGGTTAACAAATAATATCACGTCTCAGACCTATATCTCATTACAAATGCCTGCCATTCATTCAAAATGAAAGGTAAGTTAATGAACTATGAACCTAGTTATTTAACTTAAGTTCATAAAATAATTTGTCATAGTTTATGTGTTGACTATTGGAGCTACTAACCAAAATTTCACTATTGCATATTAGGTAATGGCAAGTTAAAAAAAAAAATTGACATTATTTTTGTGTTCGTGGACGATATTATTATTTCATCCCCAATGAAATTATCATTTTAACAAAAAAGTACTGAACCAATTTCGGTATAATTTATACGGGACCACCTTTGGAGTATGTCCTTCCTAACGAAAAAAGAATCTTCAAAATCGATTCATAATTGACGAAGTAATCGCGGAACATACATACAAAAAAAAAAAAAAAAAAAAAAAAAAAACATACAGTCGAATAGAGAACCTCCTCCTTTTTTGAAGTCGGTTGATAAACTAGATATAGGTTAAAATGTTTAGAAAATTGAAGTTAGAAACCAAAAAAGGCTAGACACTATATTCAGGTTTTTGTCGATGACGACATGTTGGAAGGAAGACTATATGATGACTAAAGACTCAGCAGTATACAAAATAATACTGTTTTTCTTGAATAAAAACCTTGATAAAAATAAAACTAAAATAGTACGGACTTTTATTATAATGCAATAAAGAAATGTACTGATAACTTAAGTCGAAACCAATCTCAAAGGGTAAAAGAAAACTTGATTACTACTCACTTTCGTCGGCCGGGATCTTCGCGGCAGAAAAGCTCAGGCCCACACGAAAAACCCTTCAGTAAAATGCGCGTAGGCACTACCATAAATTGCTTGTGTCTAATTTTAAAACGCATTACACTTGTTAGTCATTGGATACAGTTAAATTAATTGACTCGAGTGCTTCATGAGTAATAGCATAAAGGAATGTGGGGTGAAGTGGAAAGTTGCAATGGATGCAATTAAAAGTTCAGTTCATTGAATTTCATCCTGTATAACGAAGACGTTCTACTTAGAACAAAAGTTTCTATGCAATTATTGATATTGTTTAAGGGTAGAAAGTTGGAGGTCTGAAACTAGACCTAGGATCATATTAATAGACCAATAACAAGTCATCAAACTGCTTTTGTCAGAATATTACTTTCTCGTTACGTTAGTATCCATCATCATAACAGCCTATCTAATTCGAAACACTGCTGGGACACAAGGCCTCTCCTTGTCATCGAAGGAGGTTTAGGCAGTAGTCAACCACGCTTGCCTAATGCGGATTGGTGGACGGAGTATAAGGTGATCAATACCCCTTTGCTGATCCATTAGTTTCCACGACACCCATTGGAGGATATGGGGTGATGCTATTCTACTCTGCCGGCATCACATAGCTACCTAGTTATACAGGGATAATTGTAGATCCCGTTTTCAAAATATCATACTGATGTGCCCAGTCATGTAAGCATTCAAATATGGATAGGTATAATATACTAGTCATATATCCACGGTTTTATTAGATATTAAAAATTATGATGATGATTCTATACTTACCCAATTTATGATACGTGATATATATGTTACGATAGAAGCTTAAGAGATTGATCCATGATGGCACGATGTGCATTTCCCGTGAACTTCGATCCAGTCAATGACCCTCATCCGATACGAAGTGAACGACATCGTTCATGTCTCGATTATCCCTTGACAACACATCCTTTCTACATAATCCATATATCAATGGGTCTTTGAGATTTGCAAGAGGTTTTAAATGTAATATTTGCAACTTTGAAAATATACTTTGTAATTTTAATATTCCGTGTTATAATCCAATTAGAAGAGTTCTATCTATTGCGTATTTGCAAGCTCAATTTCGATTTCGAAAACAAAGTAATTCACACCTTGGTTTGTCTAAGATTGGCAACGAAATTCCTAATTCGTTGAAGATTGGTGAGACTACTTATAAACCTAGAGTTTCGGAAAGTTTAAGTTTTCGTGCTTTTTATCCCGATTGCAGCAGTTACTATTTGCAATTCCGCGTTGGGCCGGGGCGTGGCACCCATCGCACAGTGGAGAAGCGCCTAAAACTCTTCGTTAATTCTAATGTTTTATCCTTCTAGGCTCGTGTCTTTAATTTTAGATAGGTACTACTATTTTATAAAAGAAAATTATCGTTAAAATTAACCCTATCTATAGTATCATAATATATATCTCTTTTTTCAACGTTTTACTTATTTACAAATATAAGCCAGTATTCTTTTCCCCCTAATTGAGGGCTCTTTTCCATCTTTTATAAGTAATTTTCCATCCTTTATAAGTAATTCAGTTATATATATCGTTGGTAGATATAATATGCTGTTCTCTATACTTATAGGTTTTCTTTTACTGCAACGTCTTTGTCTCTTTGGTAGCTATAATTAAATATAGTTTCACTTGTTTCAGAAATGGAGGACATAGCAATATTGTGGAGCTCGGCTTCTCCGGAAAGTGCACTATGGTCAGACTATTTGGTCGCTAGCTTCGACAAAATTATGTCGCAACGTGCGAGGCACCACTACAGGTAAATTGATTACTCTGAGAACAGAGTTAGATCGCAATCTTTCGCATATTATTTAATTAAATCCGGGGAACTTTTGGCGAAATTGGTAGTTATATTTCCCATTTCTCTAATTAGTTTCAATTGTTGGCCTTATGGTATTGTTTGTACTAAAAAGACTTTGGGTTCATTCCTTTAACGGACTCCTGAGATATTTCAGATTCCGTCCTGCCGGGCTATTTTTTATAACTTTTTTTGCCAGATGAAAGTAATAATCACCGAGTGAATTACATATCCATTGCTTTTCTTTACATGATACTCCCCCCTACCCCTCACCAAAAACCACCAAAGACAAAGTAGCGAAAATAGACAGAAGATCCTTCCGGACAAAAGAGGGAATGAGGGGTCAATCCTACATGGATACCCTGGGGCCGACCCTGCTGGATGTCTTCTGTCGGACTGCTACCGACTAAGCACCCCCTATTGCCTAGTGCCAAAGTCGCTATAAGGCTATCGGAAGCGGCCCCTCAGGAGAGGAGGTGCACTATTAGCGTGTCGTGTAAAACAGCATTAGATATGTAATGTACTCGGTGATAATCTCTTTCATCTGTCAAAGAAAGTTAGAGAATAGGCCTACAGGTTGTCTTGTTTTGTTTATTAGTTCACTGAAGGTTGATATAGTTACTTTTTGGGTTTGCTTTTCGCCCCTTTATGAAGGCGACAGGCTGACAAACCAATTATTTTGAGGCACTGTATGGCTCATATTGCCAGATGTGACTTTGTGTGCAACCGAAACTTACCTACCTAAAGCTCATCTCGACCCTATTGGAATTATGAGCGCGATAGTTGTATGTATTGCTTTGACTACTCCTTAACGTCGCCGCCATGGGTGCAAATAGGTAGATATAGCAACATATACCTACACCCTGTCCGACTCTACGTCACATAGGTAATGTATGCTTCAACAATGTTTGTTTTATTGTTTGCTAAATATATTATTACATACCTACATGCAATCACGCTCACAATGCCATAAGGGGTTGTGGAGATGGAGAGCTTTAAGCATAAAGACACTTCTGGCATTATGGGCCATGCTGTACCCGAAAATAGTAACAGGTTGTCAGCTGTCTCCTAATTTATAAAAGAGACATCGAACCTAAGAAACTAAGCCCTCAGTGATAACAAAAATAACAAAAGCCAACAACCAGAACAGATGTTACACTCTAAATTACTCAGCAGTTATGACGATCAAATAATTGTGTAGATTATTTTGTTTTGGAAAAGTCCGTTCGAAGCCAATGTGGTTATCCTTATTTCTGTCATCGTGAGAATGCAAACAAATGTCTCATTTACTTTTATTAGATTCAATTGTAAATATATAATATTTTGTACTAATTATCTGTCCTTATTTATTGTTAAATAAAGACCATTATTATTTTAGAGTGACACCGATAACAACCGAGGAAATCATGTCATGCGACTCACAAGAGAAATTGGACAAGTTGGCGAAAGCTCAGCTGCAAATCGTGATTTTGTGTCCCAACTTAGCATCGAAACTGGCGGACTTGAAAAAGGAGAACCATTGTGATAGCTTGTTCAAGGCGGACAAGGTCCTAGTGATGCTGCTCGGAGTGGAGAAGAACCACATTATTGCTAATCATTGTGAAGGTAATTTTGTGGAACACTACCTACGTCTAGAAAAATACACTGAAAAAAATCGACTTGCCTCAGGCGGGACTCGAACCCACACCTTCCACAATCCGGGTGGACGCGTTGACCAATTTCGCCACCGAGGCACTGCTTTTCGCTGTCGAAATTTGTCAGTGCTTGGTGCTTATGTTTTTATGGTAAACATCGTTTCATCAAATCTTTGAAATTTGCACTTCCAAGACCCGAACGAAATATTTTTGCAAATATTTGACGCCCAGCTAAGATGAAACTACCTTCCATTATGGAATAATTTTATTTTTGCGTTTACAAACGCGTAAATATAATACTAGAAAAATACACTGAAAAAAATCGACTTGCCTCAGGCGGGACTCGAACCCGCACCTTCCGCATGTTTACCATAAAAACATAAGCACCAAGCACTGACAAATTTCGACAGCGAAAAGCAGTGCCTCGGTGGCGAAATTGGTCAACGCGTCCACCCGGATTGTGGAAGGTGCGGGTTCGAGTCCCGCCTGAGGCAAGTCGATTTTTTTCAGTGTATTTTTCTAGTATTATATTTACGCGTTTGTAAACGCAAAAATAAAATTATTCCATACCTACGTCTAACTTAAACACTCGTTTCGAAAAAAATTACTGAAAAATTACAAAACAACAGAAAGCTTTAGGCCCGTGGTATTTAATTGTTACGGTACGCGACATGATCTAGGTATATCACTAATTGAATAACGTAGAGTATTTTTTAAAAACGGGATAAGTAATAACGTAACGGGATAAGTTTAACTTTATAAGCTTAAGGCAGAAACATACCACTATGTTGTGGTGTGTCCTGAAATTTTAGAAGCATCACCGATGTCGTCATAAAACTCTGTTTTAATGTATTTATAACCAATCTGAATGTGTAGAGCCGATGCTTCTGACACATCACGACACACCACAACATAAGTAGTACCTACATAGTGTGTTTCTGTCGCTAGTAATAAAAAACATACAGTCGAATAGAGAACCTCCTCCTTTTTTGAAGTCGGTTAAAAATAATGTCGCAAACGAGCTAGCAGTACGAGCACAGAAGGTATCGATCTTGTATTGATAAACAAAATTTGACAGTAAAATAATCGACTAAACGGATTAATTTGACAAATAATCGCAAAGAGAGAAAAGGACAGATGCGTGTATCAACGATATATTTCTCTTCCTCTCTGCTCGATATACAAGGTGTTTGGTAAATGGGGTATGAATCCGGCACCTACCCATGCTAACATAGTCATATAAATACTATGAAAACTATGAATTAAAAATTTGAAATTGTAATTTTTTTTGTGTAATTTTCCATACATTTTGTTTTTTTGATCGAACTATTTGTATGAAGAATTAAAATTTGGTGCCGGCTTCATACCCCATTTACCAAACACCTTGTATATATCTTCTCTATCAATTCTATCGACAACTTCATGCTCACATCGCTGATTGGACAAAAAGAACGTCGTCTGATTTAATTATTGTTTTAGACTACCCTACGATAGACCAGTGGCAGATGATGAACGTCAGAGAGAAGGACACATCGTTCGTTGACACATTTTTAACTGCCGCGGTCGGTATTCTGAGGACCAAAGATTGCAAAGACACTGCTACTGACAGGACCAGCTTCTCAATAGTTCCCAAGAAAGTTAAAATAGTAAGTCGCACTTTTTTAAAATCTACGCTTAATGGTCTGTAAACTTTGTTAAAGGAAGGCAGTCCTACAAATTGTAAATATAGAGCTTATTATGGTTTACCGAATTATCGTTCGCCGATGAACGGTTAATGTTATTATAGACACAATGTTAGTAAAACCTATGTAATTACAACACAGGGCCAGAGTCGAGTGATAGCGCTTCTCAACGACCCCATTAGAGACGAAGACAGCATTAAGATAATGGTGGACAAGAAAGGCGAAGTTATCCAAATACCCACCTTTAAGAAGAGGAACCCCTATACACTCCAATTCGATATTCCCGGTAAGTGAATAAGTTTTTAACACATCAATAATTCTAATCCTCTTAGCAAATAAAAAAGTACCAAGTGCCTTTCAGTCATGTAAACATGAATATTTTATAATGTAGAACTCAGTGACGTGAGCACCTAGTTCCATAACTGGGTCGGAAACGGGCATCTCTCGTTGAGATAAGTTGCTAAGTAAGCAACGAGTAGGTAGGTAATAATGACATGTTTGTATAATTACAATTTCCTTTAGTGACATTATAATCAATTGTAACAATAGAGATTATTAACAATGAATAATTATTTAGGTATCTACGCTCTCGTTGGTATGAAATGTTTTTATCGTTATACCAAATAAGTAAAGTACCATCATTACGATATCCCAGTTATGGTTAGCAGGATAACGATTGCCAGGCGTAGGTACAGTACAATCGATGTCACGAACTCACCAAACGTAAATATAAAAACACGAATGTTGTGTAGTGATTAAATTTTCCTACCCATATTTATTGGAAACATGGTGTCTAATTAGTAAAAAATTAATTTAGTAAGTATAAAAAAATGCTCTCCAAAGCACCTAACTATTCCACGCGGACGAAGTCTAGGGTAAAAGCTAGTTATAAATAATTCAAAAATAACACGACTTTGAGATTACTGTGAATCGATAAATTAGGTCCTTATCTATGCTGCTGATTTTTCCTTATACCTACCTATAAATTAATAACATCAACAACTCTATAGATATTCCGATTCTGTAAATTAAATTTAATTAACTTCACACAAAAAAGTGTAGCTAATACAAAAAAATTCGCACATATAATTTGATTAGGTACTTACACACTTCCAAATACACGATTATAAGACGATAGTTATAAAATAGTTAACCAAGATCGTCTTTTTCCTTCTGTCTTAACAGAATCATGCTTGGAAGTGTCAATGCTGGTCTGGGTTCGAGTGAGCAAGAATGGTCAATCATTAGGTAGAAGACAAATTAAATGCGAGAGCCGGCTCAGGGAACTGGACCAACTACTTCGAGCTTCGGATCATCCTTTGGAATTTATGTGCCAGGTAATCAGAGTGAATATAACTGATCACATTTCATTCCGATTTAAATCACCAGTCATCCATTCAATTTTTTATTTCTGATGGTTGAGTAAAAATACAATATTCTTTTGTTTTCAGACCCTTGGCTTCAAAACCACAAGCAAAGAACAGCTTGACAGTTGGATGCTAAATGCTTTCCAGAAAAACATTCCACCACACTTCAATCTCTTAGTTTCCAATGAGCAGTTCAACCCGAAAGCAGATGTATCAAGTAAGAAAAAGTATTTGTTGTTAATTTCATTTGCTTCTAAGAACTCGGAAGAATAGGAAACCAAATAAAACCAGAAATAGGAGCTCGTACTTAAAACATACCTAATTGTTTCTAGGTGGAGAAGAATACCCTACACTTCTGCATTGGGCAGCCAGATTTGGCTTAGAACGTGTTTGTTGGCAACTGCTGGAATGTCCCGGTGGTGCAGCCGCTGTAGCTCTTCGCAACGTCAGACATCGAACACCGGCAGACTTAGCCAGGGACCATAAGCATTACCGTCTTGCTGATGTTCTTTCTGATCATTTAGTAAGTAAATTAAAACATTAAATTGGACATATTATACAAATTCATTTCTCGGCAATCCTCGTGATTTGACTGTTGTCGTGTTTCTAAATCCATCATAAAAAAGTTCAAAGTATTTATGAATAATTTGAAGAGGCCACTCATTAATAATATATTTGCACTGCATTTATTTACCTATCTTAAATTAATAACTATAACTAATTCAATAAAAATCTATCTTTCAGAAAATAAACGAGTTCTCTAATATGTATTATTATCTAAAAAACATGTCTGATAACGATAAAGATGAAGGCATTGAAAACAAAAAACAGGAAGAACTACATATTGAAGAAACATGCGACACAGTTGATTCACCGACCCGTACCGATGCAACAGAAAATGATACTGCACAAAGCACCGACCCTTTTAGCGAAGCTTGTACGAAAAATTTAGAACAGAACACAGAAAATCCTAAAGAAGAAAAGAAACGACCTACATTAAAGTTACCAAAAGTCAAAGAACAATTTTACCAAAACGAACTGCCTTTCGACAATACAGCTGAGAGAATACAACAAGCAATCGAACACGACTATTTAGTCCAACCTTCCAATATAAAAGTAGAAAGCCCAAAGTTCAGACCAAATAATTTATATGCAAACAGTTCACGATTGATGCCACAGCAATCGGATATATTCTTGTATTCACCCACCGAGGAGTCCAAGACTTTTATTATTGAAACCCCAACTAGTGACATAAGCCAAATTAATTTGCATACCAAAGATATCCGTAGTAGTGCCAGCATAAAGTCTGGAAAGGAAAGTTTTCCTTTGACTGGACAAGAAGAGTTAGCAGAAATAATAAATGATTTTAAGAATAACGTTTTTACAATTTCTGAAGTAGAAAAATTAGTGATGGAATGGAGAAATCGAAATGAAACACAGCAATCGCTGAAAGAGAAACAGGAGCAATTGAACAAGATGAGAGAAGAGTACGACAAAATCCAGCAGAAGATTAAAGACAATATGAAAAGGCCGACTCCATTTGAAAGAGTCAAGAAAATGTTCTCTAAGAGCAAGAGTAAACGTAAGTCGATATGTTTTCATAAATAAACATAAATGGCGCCTATAATTTACAGTAACAAAAATTTTATACCAACCCTCTATTTCAGATCACGATAATGGCAATGGTGCTATCGAAAAACGCAATGGTAACACCCGACCGAATAGCAGTATGAGTGACAGTAAGTAGTATTTCTACTGCTAAGTACTACCATATTGTCGGTAACTAGTACGTAGATTTCAAGATCTCTACTAAAGTGTATGTTTTTGTTGTAGGTTCATCCTCATCGGGCCGTCTGAGCACAGTCAGCGGCGGAAGCGTAGCAGAGACAAACAGTGTTCAATCGGAACATGATGACAAAGCCCGATCGATTGTGAGTTACTAATTTATGTCAATCAAGTATTTTTTATTTGTCGTAATTTGTCTGTTCTGCTTCCAATTTCATTTAGAGTCGGTTCAATATATTTTATTCTTCTGTCCTTCATCGAGAAGGACAGAAGAATAAAATATATTGGACATTAACACAGAAAAGAACAGAACACAGCCATTATCTGAACATTTTAACCCTTCTTTGCCTCATCATCTTCTACACGGTTTGTCCATTAATTATTTAGTCTCCCTCTATGTCCATTCATTCAAAACGTGCGCTTTATATTGCGTCTAAAATAACGTTTTATGATCCCAGGGTAACTCACGACTTCGTCCGCGTGGAGTCTTTTTTAATAAAATACAACATGTCACTCAGGAATAATGTGAAAATGAGTTTATTCGTTATAAACATACAAATCTTTCCTCTTTATAATATTAGCATAGATTTATACCGATGTGAATCTTCTACACGGTTTGTCCATTAATTATTTAGTCTCCCTCTATGTCCATTCATTCAAAACGTGCGCTTTATATTGCGTCTAAAATAACGTTTTATGATCCCAGGGTAACTCACGACTTCGTCCGCGTGGAGTCTTTTTTAATAAAATACAACATGTCACTCAGGAATAATGTGAAAATGAGTTTATTCGTTATAAACATACAAATCTTTCCTCTTTATAATATTAGCATAGATTTATACCGATGTGAATCTTAACCTCTGAGCTGTTTCAGGCGGGTAACACGATATAATCTCCACGTAAAAACTACTTTAAATATGAAATTTTTAGGTCTATAATAGACAGCGCTTCCCTAGTTACGCCATTTTAGAAGTAAGATTAATGTTCGACGACAGCGACATACGCAGTTGCGTGGCAATAACCAAATTAAACTGAGTTTTGGCATACTTTTGAAGCCCCGGCCAAATGGCCGGGCCTTCAAAAGTATGTCGTAAGTAAGTAGTTTGCGAACTTTTTCCTGGGACCATTTCAAAGTCAGAAATACTTCCATGTCTTACATGCGTTCACTGATATAATAGCATTAAAACTCACATGTTTCGATTGCAGATATCTTCCAGCACACTGACGATGCATTCGGCGTGCGATGACAACCGGCTCGACGATTACCTGATCCCTCCACCGCCGCGGCCCCTCAACGGTTGTCCACAGTTCACAACCTTTGGACATCCTAAACATGATACTAGGTAAGTAGTAAATAAATTTTATTAGTAAAATCTTGAGCCACTCCAATTGCGTCGTGATGTTGCGTCATTGAGCGCGTTCTGCCGTCTGTACCACGGCGAGTGCTCTGAGGAGCTATTTTCCCTAATTCCAGCATCTCCCTTCCTTTTAAAGGCTACACGTGCGGGTCGGTTTGTCACCGACAAACTGTGGCTACCATTCCAACGCGAACTACGAAATTTAGCAACTGGTTTCTCTGTCGCACAATCAAGAAATGGAATTCACTGCCAGCATACGTGATCCCTCCTTCCCACAATCCTGGGTCATTCAAAAAAGGCGTAAGGAAGCACCTTGCAGGTCGGCAAGGCGAGGGTGGTGGTTTATCTCTCACGCCAGCATTTGGACTCCACTTCTGCTTACCATCAGGTGGAATGGAGTCATATGCTTGACCTTTTTATAAAATAAAAAGAACATCACAGGAACAATACATAGGTATTTTTCTACATACCAGTTCTACTGAAATACGTATATTTAAGTTCAACTTGTATGAAGGAGAATAGAAGCCGCTCTGTGGTACACCACACAGGACCATTTTTCTGTTTGCTGGAGTGATTCGACGACGTACGATGCACGATCTTTATATCTTCACAAAACCTTTGTCCCTATCTTCATTACCTAATAGTACCTACTTTACTTATTTGATATTTCGGAGACTGTTTTAGTACCAAAGTCCAATCCGGTTTAATCCAATAAATATTGGCCATTAAAATTAAAATCACCTTATAGGACATTACTATGTTGTTTTGTATGAATCAAACAAAACGTTAAATACTCGTAAAATATTTAATTGTTATTGTAAGTCTAATTTTAAATGTTATTACTTTTATAATTAGAACAGAATAGTTCACATTTGAGTTTCACACGAATTCTTATTTACGAGTAATAGCACGTGTTGTGAGGATTACTATATTATCACAATCTACCGTACAATTTATGACCGTAAACCTCTATCCAGAATTCGTTTCGCCGAAAAGTCCAGTCCGTTTTACAAATACCGGTTACATAAACTCTCTTCTGCTTGGTCATAAAAATAACCTTAATCTACAGCCTGATTTACGCAAGGTAGGTAAGTAACAGTGCTGGCTCTGTACTCTTAGTATGAGTTTAGTTTTCTAGCTCGATCAAACGTATCGTCTTTTTTCATACATTGCCCACTGTTTCTGATAGTTTACGGTAAAGGTGCGAGTGGGCAATGTATGAAAAAAGCGATAAGTTTGATCGAGGTCGAAAACTAACCAAACTTATACTAGGGGTACATTACTGAGAACTGACCACACCGCTTACATGCAGTCATTAAGCGGGAATATTGAAATGCGCTCACGAGACAAATAAATTTACACTAGATAAGTACCGAGCCAGTATTGGCTTTCCTCAAACCTGTAGTCAGTTACTTACCCTGCGTTAATCAGCCTTACCAATAATTAGTTACAACCATTCGCTTATATGCACTAATATTTATAAAACCGACTATGGGTTTTTCGGCGAAACGTTCATAGGCGTAACGTAATTCTGGTTCGAGCGGTTCGAGTTATACGCTGATAATATAATAAGAAACTTTAATTACTTTTCCTTGACATTGACTAAATGCGTAATAATTCTTTGTCGCGAAGGTATTAATTAGGAATAGTATAGAATCATAACTATTTGGCATCAGATAATAAGAACTTAAAATCATAATACATTTAACAAACATAAAATAGTTTATAATTTGGGAATAAATTATAATATTGTAAGTTTTTATATTTTAGGAATAAAAATAAAAATCCTTGTTTTAGGGCCCACCACATGGCAACGATAGTGGAGAGAGAAGCCTCAGCATCGCGCGAACGACTCGACTGCGACGGCGAATCACACACCAGCACGCATCTGCGTATGAACTTTACGCGTGATCGTACCACCAATCGCTGTGACGATCGCGATGGAGCACACATGTACATGAATATATCTGCCACACACACATAAAAAAAGAAATCCCGCAAAGTCAAAACAGAAAGTCATAAACTCACAACTATAAAATGACTTTCTGAAAATAGATGCTTTCAGAATTCTCTTTTAGCCCATAATAAACTTGATCTGTATTTACTTTTTAAGAAAATGAAGTACGATTCCTTTATATACGACTTGAGTCAAAAACATTACCGACAATTATCAAAGACTGAAATATTTTTGATGTAAATATTTTGTAAATAGTATTATTTTTATTTATTGACATGATAAATCGTGAATTGTATACCTACGTATTTTATATACAATAGTACAAAATGTATGTCTTTTACTTTCGTCTAAGTGTCTAGTGTTTTATTTTAGGTAGAAACAAATGAAACCACAAACTATTTCATACTTTTTTATTAACGTGTCCCAAAATGCATTTATAAATGTACGTACATAATTTGTAAAATAAATGATAATTTCAGAACATTGACTTCATTCATTTGGCATTTTTACCTATTGATACTGATAGTAGTGTCCGTAAAACCACCAAGTGGCATAAAAATCTACTTAAATAGGTGTAAATTATACGTTGTTTGACGATTTGCAAACAATAACTCTTTAGCAATTTCACAGACCATTAAAGAAAGAAAAAACATTAAACAGTAAAGTAATAAGTTAAATATTACGATTTTTCATAATTAATTTATAACATTTTGTATTACACATTTGACTAACATAAATATTAGAAATTATTAGAAATAAAATCACAATTAATTTAGGATTAAATATCACAATAATAGCATTTAATTTAAGTCTTGTAGCAATAGTAGCACAAGTCAGGCCTTAGTATTCCAAAATATTTTGAACTCCTCACCCTCCTATAAATGTTTTAGTTCTCATTCGAGAGTACTTTTTTGTCCAGACATTTTCTGAAAAAAGGGCTCTTGAAAAAAAACAACAATTTAAACCCTTTTAAACTATTTGAGGTAGTTGAAAATTACCAATAATAACTTTTAACTTTAGGCCGCGACAGTGGACTATATTAGACAAAAAACATCCAATGACGACAATAATCGATAATACATTAACGGAAACATAAAACAGAGATATTGAATTAGTGATCCCTGTTTTATTTGCATTATTTTTAAAATCAATAAGTATTTCGTTTCTTTTTGTAAGAATATAAATCAATTGATCTTTTGGAAACCTCTTATTTTTGCAAGTAATATTCTTTGAATTGATTGATTTGCGCAGAGACAATACATGTATGCTATGGACACCAAAACAACATTGAACTTTTTCATTAGAATGTTTCGAATAAGTTTGTGGAAGTTTAAATTTAAGGCTAAAAGTCAAAATTCTTGAAACATAGACCCAACTATAATATGGCTTGCATTTTTTAAATACATATTTTTTTAAATTCACGCGACCATTCCATGGTCATTGCAACTAATAAACTAAGATAACTACTAATTCCTCCAAATTAAATAACTGGTACCCAATAACTCATTAATACTTTGTAAAATTGAACTAAATACAATGTAAATTAGGAAAACTGATGATAATGCATCTAAAAATTAACCTTTAGTTTATAGTCCGAAAAAGATTGACTGTAAAGTAAAAGTAATGATCACAACCTGCTATCTTCTTTGGTATGGTGTAGTTGGCCGTTCGCGTTAGAGGCCATAGCCGGAGGGCGCGCTATGATCGCCTGGTACATAGACCATATGGCCAAGGGCCTCATGTAGGCTATGGATCGGTGATTGCCGTTATCGTACAGAGCTTCGGGTGTCTCGAACGCCAAACCGCTTTGTATCAACGTTTTAACTAGACCACCGGCAGTTGTAAATGCTTCCTCGTACATTCCTGGAATAAAAGGTCTTTATTAAAACTACTATGTTTTTTAAAAGGGGGTTCCCCTTTTCTTGATCTGAAGGCGAGTGATGTTAAGGCCGATGCTAAAGCGAACGTCAGGAACCTTTAATCACTAAGGGATTGGCTATCCTATTGTCGCACAGTGAACGCATATAAAACATGAAATCAGCTCTTTCATACTAGCTTCAATTAAAAATTGACGCCAAATGTCACACAAATATGAAATACAAAAGCAGATAAATAACAATACACGATATAATCTCCGCGTAAAAACTACTTTGAATATGAAATTTTTAGGTCTATAGTAAACAGTAGACAGCGCTTCACGCCATTTTAGAAATAAGATTAATCTTCCCTTCCTTTTTATTTATGGCGTTCTCGGAAAGATTACCTACGCATTTCGCCAATGTCAAGTGAAAATGTAGGTACTTATAGTAATGGACAGTTGTACGGTAGATTGAGTTAAAAATGGAGTATCTCAACACGTGTTTTTACAACAAGAACTCCGGAGAAACTCCAATAAGATTAATGTTCGACGACATTGACACGGAGTTGTGAGGTGATCACGTGGCAACTACTAAACCAAGTTTTGGCGTACTTTTGTGTGAAATCCCGCCCGCTTTGGCGGACTTATTCGTGGACCATTTCAAAGCGTTAGAAATACTTCCATGTTTTATATGCGTTCACTGCAGTCGCAACACGATAGTCTTGTTAACACTATTATTATTCTTTATTGTTCTTATTATTATTTATATTCTTTTCTATTTCTCAGCTTCAGCTGGTTACATTAAATAGGTTACGGGCTGCACCAAGTAACCTATTTATTTATTATGGTATTGTATCTTCTTGTAAAAAACGGACTATTCTACAGGTGTTTAATATTGCTGCTTTCTGCATAGTAACTGTAGTGTACGTCGGATGTATGGCTGTTGTCTCCTTTGCGCTCTGTGGTGGAAAAGAAGTGACGTTTGTGAAGAGCGCGGGAAAGTGGAAAAATATAATTGAGCGGACCTGACGAACGCGGTGCACGAAGGAGCCGATAATAATAGTTTAATATTACATATATACATCAAGAATAGTACAGTAACAAAACAATTTTCAGGGAGATCTAATGTTTTCAGGCTTTGGGTTAAATTTGTGGAATCACACCTGTGCTAGAGAGCACTAGTGGAAGAATGAGGACTTTGTTTAGCTTCCATATTCTCGTTATTTCATCTTTAAGCTCTGAATATTTATGGATTTTCTCCGAAATAGTTTTCTGGAGGTTATGAGTTCCTGGAATCACTATATCAATTAAATATGCTAGTTTTTGTTCTTTATCTACTAAGGTCTATTACATTATATGGTTTTGTCTGTTAAAATGGCTCTATCAAAGTACATTCTGTTTATTTCATTCTGTACATTAGATAAGATTGTGGTAGTTAGCTAGGCGGGCTTAGGGTGTTACCAGAACAATGGATCGATCGTCGATGAACTGCAACGATCGATGGTAGAATGTATTAGTCAATGTCGATCGATAGTTTCTACCACACGGATTGATCGATTGTCGATCGATGGTAGAATCGACTAGTCCACATCGATCGAGCTGCTTGATTATCAGAGAACCAGTCCGATCAACGCCGATCGACGTTATAGATTGGGGATCGATCGATTGGTTAGTCGGACGTTTTACGGAACGGTATATCCGTCGATCAATCAAAACTACCACACCAATCGATCAACTACGATCAACGTCGATTAATGGCATCGATCGATCGGTATGGTAATACCCTAAAACATGCCCTACCATCATTGTAATTGCAGTAGCTGAAACACCCAGAGAGGCAGCTAAAATTTCAGTTTGTATAGTTATAGAGGTGAGATAGATGTTTATTTTTACTTTCTCGTATACATAGAGGAAGTAGAGGAAGGTAGAGGAAGTCTTGTAATCGTCAAAAAATTCGACCTCGATATTTTGACGGATTTACACGTTTTGAACCTCACTGAGTCCAAAAATACCGTTTTTGGAATTATGTCTGTGTGTGTGTGTGAGTGTGTGTGTGTGTGTGTCTGTGCGTTAGCACGATAACTCGAGCATGCTTTAACTTATTGCAACCAAATTTAACATGCGTGTATAACATCAAAATATAAGATTTCTATAAATTTTTGAGCCGTCGATCACGAAAGTTAAGCATCCAAGTGCGCGGTCGGTACTCGGATGGGTGATCAAAATTTAACATGCATGTATGACATCAAAATGTTAGGTTTCTATCAACCTTTGAGTCGTTTCCGGTATACAAGAAAGTCAAGGGGAGACCACTCCCGATTTTTTTTTTATGGAGAGGTTGCATAATGTCATTAAGCCAATCGTTGAACTTGGCTAAACTCTAATTACAACATATTGAAACTACTAGCTTTAGAAGACACACTAGAGACTTACGGTAAAGTTAATTCAGATGTAAAATTCATTTTCTAAACTTACCTTCATAAATCATAAGAGCAGAAAGTCCGTAAGTGACGCCCGTCCATACTTCCTCACTTTGAACAGCAGTTATATCAATGTGGCCCTTATCACCGGTCACATAGCCGTTCACAGCACCCATTTTGCCCTCTTTGAACTTCATCACGTTGTTCTCAAAAATAGCAGTCAGTGCTTTCTTTACGTTTGTCTCGGGGAAAACATCGTCTGGCCAGCCGGACGCGCGTAGATACCTGTAGTTTATACGTCATGGAATCATGTCGAAATGTGGGATGAGAGGAAAGTTTCAAAACACATATAAAACTCCCGCTCTACTTCACAATTGACGATGGATTGTTTATTAATTAAAACTTCAACATGTGAGTGGTGTCTGGATCAAACGCCACAGTGCTACCTTTTGGAAAGCAGTATTTTAGAAAGCAGTAAGGGCTTTCTACACCCAAAACACCTTTTAAAGTTAAAATATTTAATCAAATAAAAAAATATATAACGCGTCTTTTTCATAGTAAATGAGGCGATACGGTTCCGAGCTAATAAGTGTGAAATTCGCTAAAATGATTGACAATATATTTCCTAAAAGGGGAAACTGCGCAACTCTATGTTATCGTTTCTATTATGGGGTCTAACACGACATGGCTAACAATGCCTTTGAGATATCATACGCTCTTTCGCTTAAAGACCAAAATAAAGACTCCTGATCTAATAATGTAACAATTTTATACCGAAATATCTATATAATTTCATAAACGTTTGTTTAAAAATATTTTTTTTTGAATAGAAATAAGAAAAAAATCATCAGAAACCTTTAGTCAATAATTAAAATATAAATACTTGACTATATGAACGTTACATAATAAAAACTATATCGTACCAGTGTCCAGCTAGCTGATCTGCCATGACAACTTTGCTATTCGAGGGTCGGGTGTCAAATTTATAAAAAGATCCATTCCACAACTTCTCCTCAAAGGAGTGACGACATTTTTCAAGTAATTTAGAGAATTCCCGCTCGTCTTCTTCATGCCCTAGAATCCGGGCCATGCCGTGGACGGCCGATATTGATGCTAGCCATAAACCACCACAATATGCACTGAAATACGAGAGCGTAAAAAAGTTATATTTTGTAATTAACACAATTAATGATGAATATTCGAATCTACAATATTGGGGATGTTATTAGGTAGGTACAATCGCGGACACACGTGCTTTAGCAGGGAACCCATCACTTTATCGCAATTAACTTCATCGATTTTCATTCCCCATAAAACTATTCGCAGATCTTTTTATACAATACTTAACAACTCCTAGAATCAGGTTACATCGCAATTTCATTTCCTCGAATAGTTGTTATCTACAAGCTCATTCCATCGTTAATTCTTTTCCTATTTTATTAATTTTATCGAAATAATGTTAAATCGACGTTTTGTTACCCATAATTTTGTTTCCACATAAGTTTCAGTTTGCAGAATAGTTGAAACATCAAGTTTTACTACACTAAAGTTAGTGTACATCGAAAATACTTTTTTTTATGTAATTACTCGTAATCATTTTTGTTTCCCTGTAAAGAAAACCTATGGATTAAGTTAGGTTAGATTAAGAACAACAGGCAGTCAGCAGCGGGGTAACCGAAGCTAACGGAGATTGCTTGTTGTATTCTGTCATGCTACATGCATGCTTGCATTGCATGCTGTATGCATGTTTGCATTGCATGATGTATGCATGCTTGCATTGCATGTCGTATGCATGCCTACAAGATGCTTGCCGGGGGGTGCAGGGGGGCTGGCCCCCCTGCTCGGGGGGGTCGGGGGGCCTGAGGCCCCCCGCTATAAAGAAAAACCATTAATACGAAAATAAACCTAGGTTAGGTTAGGTTAGACTTGTGACCAAGCATAGCGGAGCGAGCGAAGCGAGCGGAGCATTATATTGCTTGCTGCATGTTTGCTTGCATGTTGCATTCTTGTTTGCATGCTGCATGCTTGCTTGCATGCTGCATGCTTGCTTGCATGCTGCATGCTTGCTTGCATGCTGCATGCTTGCTTGCATGCTGTATGCTTGCTTGCATGGTGTGTACCTACTTGCAAATTAAGAATTAGTTTTTAAATTAAGAACTAACCTCAACAGTTTTTATCGTCAAACGTCAACAGGCAAATGTATCGTTCGACGAAACGTTACTGCGATGGAATGTTGTTAAACTAAACATTACAATGTGTAACGTTAAATATTGAAACATGTTTTTATAAATAGTGTTATCGATAACTTAATAGTTTATATGAAATGTTAGTTCGATAGACCGTTATTCTGGTAAGCAACACAACTTTGAAACATTTTTTTTATGAAAGTTTATTCGATAATATGAAACGGTGATTATTAGCTAGTCGATCAATCAAGAAAAATAGATATTGAAAATCGTGGAATAGTTTTCGGTGAAATGAAATTCGATGACAAAAAAATCTGTATTTTGATAGGTACCCGCTTTAGCAAGCACCCATACGGACAACATCGCTTGCGCACTCGTAGTAAAACACTCTAGCACAGTAGGTTATCTGCGGGCTGTCGACGAGTTATTAACCTACTCTGCGTTGACGCTAGGGCTATCGTAAATGTGCCGGGCGGGAAAGAGCGGCAAGCGAATGTGCAATGACATAAAAACACGCGATCACACCGAGACGGCAAGACCACCTTATGCCCCTATATTTTTATGTCAATGTGTGCGTCACAGTGCGTGCGTATACGGCGCCGAGCACGCACGCACACATTCTAATGGATAGCGGCCAATTTGTATGAAGACGTATTACTGTTCTTGGAATACTGTGACTATAGTAAATCAGCGACTACTCGACTTCGCGTGAATTTTACGCGTCAAAGGAAACTGGTTTTGAATTGCTTAAGCACGGAAGACCGCCACCGTACCTATATGTTTAGAGGGAAGTCAACATTCTGTGAATTATCAATTTTAGGATTATCAATTTTTAATCTGTTATAGTATTGCGGATATTCTGAACTAAATTGTAATTTCGAAAATGTGCAAAAATAATTACTACAATCAATGGGATTCTTTTCAAAGGACTTTCTATTAATATGTAATTCTAACTTAATTGCTAAAAAAATAATAGATCTTATAGCAGTAAACAGTTACCTTGGTCCTTGCATAACCCACGCGTCAAAGGTCTGGTCCGGAAATCCGCCATTTTCAATGAGCCCATCTCCGTCCTTGTCCCACATGGCAGCCCGACGAAGCAACGCGACACACGACGGATACATATCGGATATGTACCGAGCGGCGTCCCATACGTTTGCTGTATCGCGAGCATCGTGCCTCTCCGCCCCCTCTTCCACTTCTGCCTCCCCCTCGGTACTCCTGGACAAGATATCCCAGGTTGGATAAAGCGAAAAGTAATGAAAATGAACAGTAGACAAAAAGATCAGTCATACTGACGTCTCGGATTAGATAGTTAGAGACAATGTTATACAGGGCGTCCCACGGCTATGCCACATGGAGGGAAATTACAGGAAATAGACTTCATTTTAATTTTTTAACAATTTAAACTGCATTCAAAGATTTTTGAATAATCGCCTGTCTGAACCGGGCATCAAACTCGGTAACTAGTAAAAAACACCTATAATTTTACGATACCGCCATTTTTTATCATGGTGAATTTTACTGTCACACGGGGGGCGTTGTCACTGTACGTTTGTTTGTTTCCGTGTAAGCAAGTCTACTTTTAGCAATGGGACGTATTATATAGTCTCATAAATAGTTAGGCCATACTTTTGTAAGTGCTTAATAAATAAGTTAAACAGAAAAGGAAGACATGTCTATGCCAATTTATTTGAAATATTGATAGTGTGTGTGTGTAAAGATTGTTCACTGTGTATTACCTATACAGGTAAGCCATATTCCGCAGTTAATTTGCTAAGAAATTTATTTTATTTTATTAGCTAATTACTAAAGCTGCCTTGGGGACAAACTATAGTGAAGTTATCAATCTAATGTATCCGTAACGAACCCGGCGCGTAAAGCTGTGGGGAACGAAATTATACAGTCTAGCATATCAACTACCTTAATTTTTTATTAGTGTATACAAACCACCATGTGCCCCTTTTGAACAATTTTTAAAAATTATGGAAGATGTCCTATTTAAAATCAGTAAATGTCGTAAAATAATTGTTATCTGTGGAGACTTTAATATTAACATATTAGAGACAAACTCAATCACTTGTAATTTTTTAAATTTATTTAAGTCGTATGATTTGGACTACGTTTTTTATGAACCCACAACAATTACTGAAACAAGTGCAACTTGCATTGACAATATTTTTACTAACCGAAAACCTAGCCAAAAATCAATTATTAATATGTTGCACTCTGATCATTGTGGTCAATTAGCATCGTTTCCTAGAAAAAAAGTTGAAGTGCAAAGAACGAAAATAAGTTTTATCCCTATAAATGCAAGCCGAATTGAAAAATTTAAATCGAAATTAATTGTGAAGCTACCATGTTTGCCTTATAATGATTGTCCGGATAAGCTATACAGTTCTTTATTTAATTTAATAAATGATGAATTTACCAACACTTTTGTGCCAAAAGTAAAGACGATCTGTGATCATCTAACCTTTAGTGAATGGGCAACGCCTGGTATCTACAATAGCAGGAATAAGTTGTACGATTTGTATGGTCAAAAATCATTTAATTTTGATCCAGTATTTGTTAATTATGTAAGAGACTACTCTAAAGTTTTCAAAAGAGCCTGTTCCACTGCCAAGTCAGTTTACTTAAAAAACAAAATTAAGAATTCTACAAATAAGATTAAAGAAACCTGGAATATTATTAACAGTGAAACTGGTAGGAGTCAAACACGCTTCCGTAATATTAACTTAAAGATTAATAATGTAAATGTTAAAGCTGATTTGGAAGTAGCGATGGAATTTGAAAGGTTTTTCTCAGATGTTCCCATACAGACTACTAAATCACTTGAGTCGTCTTCCACCTCAGCTGAACAGCTGCTTAAACAAAATGTATCATCATGTGATAGTAACTTTGAATTTACAGCTGTTAATTATAAAGATATTATAAATACGTTTAAAACTCTAGACCTGAAAAAATCTATGGATCTTTGGGGACTGTCAGTCAGGACAATCTCATCCATTATAACTATAATAGCTCCTTATTTAGTAGTCGTATTTAACAATTGTATTGACTCTGGTGTATTTCCTGACTTGATGAAACATAGTAAAATTATACCGTTATTTAAATCTGGCGAAACCTCAGATCCCACCAATTTTCGGCCTGTTTCTATTCTACCGACTTTAAGTAAGATCTTTGAAAGACTAATGCTCAATCAACTATTAAAGCATTTCAATAAATACAACATATTTCATCAAAAGCAATTCGGGTTCACTCGGGGTCGCTCCACCATTGATGCGGGAGTTGAGTTGTTAAAGGAGGTATTTGCTGCTTGGGAAGAATCACGCGACGCCCTTGGGGTTTTTTGTGATTTATCTAAAGCTTTCGACTGTGTTAATCATGATACTCTGGTCAGGAAATTACACCATTACGGCGTTAGGAACAAGGCTCTCAACCTCATGACTTCATACCTGAGCAATAGAATACAGAAAGTTGATATAAATGGTAAAAGATCTCCAGGTTCTCTAGTCACAATAGGTGTTCCGCAGGGCTCAATTCTTGGTCCATTTCTCTACTAGTGTACATAAATGACTTGCCTTACTACATAAGGGACAATCATGACATTGTGTTGTTTGCGGATGATACTTCTTTGATTTTCAAAATAAATAGAAAATTAGATAATTATGACGAAGTGAACAATGCACTTGCGAAAGTAGTTTATTGGTTTGATATTAATAACTTGTTGCTGAATGAAAAAAAAACCAAATTAGTTAAGTTTACTACACCGAATGTGAGATGTGTAGAAACTAATGTACAAATAAATGGAGTAGAATTGAAACCTGTAGAAACAACAACTTTCTTAGGAGTAATGTTAGACTCTAAATTGCAATGGGGTCCACATATTGTAAAACTTTCGGGTAAACTAAGTTCTGCGGCATATGCAGTTAAAACTATTAGGCGGCTAACTGATATAGATACTGCTAGAATGGTTTATTTCAGTTATTTTCATAGCATAATGTCTTATAGAATTCTTCTCTGGGGGAGTGCTGCAGATATTAATACCATCTTTGTTCTGCAAAAACGGGCTGTTAGAGCAATCTATCAACTAGGTCCGCGTGACTCCCTCAGAGAAAGGTTCAAGGAGATAAATATTCTAACTGTGTCATCACAATATATACTGGAAAACTTACTATATGTAAAGAAAAATATTATGAATTTTTCCGAGAAATGTCATACGCACAATGTAAATACTAGGAAGAAACACGATTTGGTTGTATATAAAACTCGTCTCCACAGAATAAGCAATTCCTTTATGGGCCAATGTATACGTTTTTACAATAAGCTTCCGAAGAATATTAGAGATTTGCCTATTAATAAATTTAAAAAAACTATAAAATCTAAATTATATAAAAAAGCTTATTACAAGTTAAATGATTATTTAAATGATCCAAATGCGTGGGAGTAAAATCTGCCCAAATTTACGCATTTAAAATTGTAATTTATTCATATTGATATATCTATGGACATGTAATGATGTTTTGAAATCATTACGAAATTGTAAGCTGCGGAGTTTCTTTCGCCATTTCTTCTCCGTCTCAGCATAATAATAATTATTTAAGTAAAATAATTATTTCGTCGAAATGGTGGTAGGGCTTTTGACGATTTAAAAGTACTTAGCAAAGTCCATTTAAATAAAGAGCTTTTTCATTCATTCATTCATCATTCATTTAATCGTTAGTGAAAAAGTTATTATCCACTATCGTTAGCGATCATATTATGTCAATGCAAGCCTACCTGTACAGTAGTTCTAATATATCACCCACACCGTACGGCCTCGTTACATTTGCGACTGGAGTCGATTGTTCGGTCGACTCCGGGGTTTCGGTCGGAGTTTTCTCCGCCTGTCCCGTGGCCCGCGAGTACAGGTCATCTTCAGTACCGTCCCTGATGTCGTCAATAAACGCCATCGAGCGGTACCTTTCGTTGCCGAACGGCGCGGTGTGGCCACGAAGAATGCGGTAGTCGCGGATCACTTGCAGAATGAACTTCAGGTTGAGATCGCGCCACTCGCTCACGTCGTGGATGTTGTACGCATTTATGTTCGTGAAAGGTATGTCCTCTGTGAATAAAATTAATACAAAATAAAATAATTCATACAATTTTACAATATAAATAGCGGGTTAAGATAGATGATGAATAATATTGCATTACAATTTTAATAAAATAAAACATTCGAGCTTGATTGACTTTTATTTACTAAACATTTTTATGCAAACAGAAAGTGAAAAATGTATGTAATTCTGAATTGCCAGGACTGCTGTGATGTTTTAGGCCATGGCAAACGACGGACTTTTTGTCTGTTATAGTACGCGAAGAGATTCTAATCACTAAAAGAATAAGGTCGACTTTACGCGCTTAGTAAGAAAGATCACGTTGCAGACTAAAGTGGACAAAAAGTTCGTCGACAAGAAATAACTACCCTTATTAAACCAATAAACAAAGACCAACCAGAAGAAATGTTACACTTTAAATCCCATAGCAGATATGGGATTTAAAGTGTAACATTTGTTCTGGTTGGTCTTTGTTTATTGGTTTAATAAGGGTAGTTACTTCTAGTTTGATCCCTCTTTTATATCAGCGACATGCTGGCAACCCGTCATTGTTTTGAGGCACTACAGGGTTCATGTGCCTTATTGTGTAAGTAATGTTCACAACACGAAGATTAATTTTAGATAGATAGATAGGTGCCCAAGTTATTTAGTTCCCATAAAAAGGGGAAGAAAAAGAATACCTATTTTATTGTACAGACAACAGCAGACTAGGTTACCACAAACTTACAAATGTCTCTAATCAATTTTCAACCTAACCTATTTGCTATAAAATTCAAAATCGATTGGCAAATTTTGATATTTGGTGGCAACCTAATGTGCTGTTATCTGTATCTATTGTATTTATACTTAAAGTGATTTTTGTACTTAAAGTTAGAGAAAGACTCCATTTCCGTTATCTGCGTAAACTTGCAAAAATACAAAAAATCTCACCTGGATCTCCGAGGTCATGCGGAATACAATCCTTGATTTTAATTTTAACATTCTTGCCGTCGTACAAAGTAAGTCGAGACTTTTCAGTCTCAAATGCTATCGTATCTCGAAACATATATTGTAACACCACCTGGAATTTAAAAATATATTTTAGTAAAAAACCTACAATTTACAATAAAATTTTGAAAAATCTAGGTGTACAAACTTGCAAATTGGGCCAAAGTTGTGCTAATGCAAAAGATGCATAGAAATGAACGTCGTACGTATTATACATTCTGTATTCGTGGCCTTCCAGGTAACCAAATAACCCAAAATCGTGTCTGGAATAATGAATAAGAAATGAGGTCAATTTAAAATCTTCAAGGTAAACATTTGGTTAAGAAATTAACAACTATACCTACCTAGGATCCGAATCAGGATATTCATCATGGACGTCAAACCAAATAGTACCACCATCGGCAATATAATAAAGCTCATTCATTAAGGCACTTTTTAACCAGTCTGGTATATTGCTGTGAAAGAATACATTGAATTACATGGTAATAAAATCACGATAGAATTATAATAAAATTATTAAAATGCTTAAACTAAATAAAATACCTATTCGTCAATATCGGGTCTTGCCATTCCACAAGTTGTTTTTCCCAATATTTATAATTCCTAAGAGCGTATGCCGCTATGCTGGCACCAGCTATTCCGTCACTACCAAAATATTTTGTATAATACCTGAAAATTCAAATATTTTAAAGAGCCTTTCATACATACATGAGAATATTATAAACGAATAAGATGCTCAAACTGACCTTTTGTGTACTTTTTTATCTTTGTTATACTTAATAACAGGCATATCCCATGCTAGACAAAATTCTGTTAAATTTGATCCACCAGGATCCAAAGATATCACACTAGACAGCCCTACAGAATCACCTGAAACGAAAACTTCATACTAAAAAAAAATCAACATAATATTAACTTACATTTGATTTATATCACCTAACACTCATAGCCACGCCCGTATTCACAAGCAATACCTGTCTAAGTAACAAACAATGCTATGCAAAATAAGGCATTTCTCAATGCGTGCCAGATGGCAAGGTTTTTGAGGTCCCATATTGCGCGTGGACGCACAGGGTCGTAAATACTTATTCATAGACAATACTTAAGTGGGGATCGGCACTATGCGTACTTTAAAGTGAACGCACAGCTAAGGTAGCTAGCTATATTAAGGCGCGTCCAGATATGATCATTTGCCCGATCCGATCAGCGTATCACGTATCAAGCCCCGTATCAAGTTGTGTACGCCTAGATTTGGTCCGCATCCGTATCTTCATAATAGTCCTTTAATGATCGGACAAAAACTGACACGACATGGGACGGGCCGTATCATAACGGCGTATCGAGATCGCGTTTCATCCCCCGTCCACATTATGCGATCATAATACGCGTCGGCGATACGGATACGCTGATCGGTTCGGGCAAATGATACATATCTGGATCTGGCTTTAAGCAACGCACAGGTCGAGATGTCAAAAGCAACGTCCAGATGTTAAAAGTTCTATTCTATTCTTAATTAATGGCATTCGCAAATCTTAAAGATTATGCATTTTGCCAATGTCAAGTGAAAATTTAATTTAATAATTAATAGTTACAAAATATATAAATATAATTTAATAGTTACAAAAAATTGTACGGTAGATTTTGGTTAAAAATGGAGTCTCTCAACACGTGTTTTTAGAACAAGAACTCGGGAGAAACTCATGTTAAAAGTTAAAAGTTTGAAGTAGTAAAACGTCAGTAATTTTGTAGATGCAGAGCAGGGACGTCGGAAGCGAACTATTGTCGAAAACAAAAAAAATATAAGTAATATTTTTTATTATTCTTAACGGTGTTACTCAACGAGAAAAACACGTTGTGTCACAGTGTAACTCAAAGAGAATATTTTTTCTTGTTCAGTCACACTGTTACACATCGGTGTTATTTGGTGCGACTTATTGGGAAAAAAGTCGAAATTAGACATCGAGCCGAGCACATAATCAATAGAGCCACTTGCCACTTATTTTGTTCTAAAATAATTCCGCCAAACAATTGCAACTACACGTCATACTAGAGATGGTGATGACAGAGGCATGCAAATGTTTTTTATCGATATCGTTACCAAGCTATGAAAATAAATACATACTTAATAAAACAAATACAATAAAACTAAATAAAAATGAACTTATTTATTTTCTTTAAGTATACATTTTACTGAGTGAATGACAAACAAAGTTTGACATTGTCAGTCAAATAAGTAAACATAAAATTAGTATTGCAAATATCGATATACACGTTTAGATTTATGATAATGCAACACTAGTAATAGTCTGATTGACAGTTTGACGTTAGTGAATAAACACTAACCTGTTTCGGAGACGGAGGGCGCATATTACCACTCTATTGGTTATGTGCTCGATGAAATTAGGTCACAGTGTGACTCAATAGGAAAATAAATTCTAATAACTCACACTTTTACATTATAGGTGTGACTCAACGGGAATAAACTTATAAGATTAGACGAAAATATAATACACAGTAGGTATGTAGATGTAACGCTTGTAGCAACTGGAAAGAAGTGATCTCTTCACATAAAGGAGACAGGTGTGTAAGCACACATATATGTATCTACAATAGGAATGATGACCGAGTAAAAATATAGTATAAATATTTAAAAAATAGTATAATTATTTTATCAACGCCATGTTGATATGTTGATAAGTGATGTTAATAGGTAGTATTTGTAGGCAAAGTAAATATTTATGTATAGCTTAAACATAAATGTCATATTGATATAAATTAAGTAAAATATCGATAGAATTGTATTGTTATGCCCGACAGGGCTCATACAGAACCAACAATTTATGTAACACCTTTTGTACCTACTTATGGAATGCAATAAACCATTGTAATTGGAATTTGAAAAAAATAAATATAATAATCCTAATAATTATAATTGGACTATCAAATACATAGACACGTATTTTTTAACCAAATCAATCAATATTTAAGTTCAAACGCGGGGGGCTTTATGACGCCGCTTCTCAGTAAAAAGTGTACCTACGTCACAGAACATTTCAACGCATAGTATCGTCGTCTTATTAGTTTACGTGAAAAAATAAGCATCCAATATTCTTTCGATTTCTACCTGACGGACTAAACAGAATTGTTCAGTCATCTTCCCTATTACACAAATTCCTTCCCCCAAAATAAAAAGAAATAATAACTCACATCTATAAATTTTCTTCTGTTTTTCTTTCTTTTCATTATCTTCCTTGTCTGCCTTTTCGGGCACCTTAGGAGGGGGTGGCGTGAGGCTTGGGTCTGGCTCGAGTTTTCCGTGTTTCTTGATACAGTCCCACACATATGAAGATGTCTTTGATGCATTCCACAAACAATAATCCTCGTGTATAGTTTCATTCTCGTGTTTCTTTTTGGCTATTGCAAAAGTACACGGTGTATCATGTATTTTCTGTTCTAAGGTAACTCCGCTAGTATGATCCTCTGAATACCTTTCTAAGTCCAATTTTCCTGTAAATCCACTTAATATTTTACGACGTTGTACAATAAATTCTCTTTTATGAGATATAGCAGGTATCTACCTGAAATATGTACTTATACCCCAGACTAAATAAAAAAAGTACGGACAGAGCGCTACGAAGAATAAAACTGACGCCGGTTTTATATCTATGTAGTGCGATGAGCCGCTATTTTTTAGTATAAGGTAAGGCGTAGTTTTTTTTTGTATATGGCAAGGCGTAGTTCGCGGGCGACGAGCGAGGCGCAATTTTATTTTATAGGCTTTAGTTTTTTCTTCTAAGTGAAATGGCTTGTATTTAAATGAACATCATACTAACCTAAACTAAGGTACAAAAAAGGTTATTTATAGGTTCACCAGAAAAGTGTAAATTTTCACCTAAAGTTGTTTTTGATGGCAAAAACAACCATTTTGGTGAGCACCACAGAAATAATAATAAAGAGGATAGAAGTGCCTTAAACCTTGACCTTGTCTCGTAGGACACAAGCGAGCGACTCGCGGTGGTCTATTATTAACCGACAAACCACTCTGTCCACCTGGTTGGACGGTTAGTAATTTTTTTTCTTAACCAACAACCTAGGTAGTTGGTGGAGATTTATTTTTCCAAACCGACAATCTGGTTGGTTGGTAAGATTTTTTTTTCTATCTGACAACTATTTGGTCAGTTAATATTATTTTGTTCCTTAACTGACAACCGAGTTGGTTGGTTGAAATTATTTGTTTTTTGTTTAACCGACCAAGTCTCTTTAAACATTCTACAACATTCACTTCGTGCAATGAAATCGACCCACCTCGTAGGTTTCGACTCGAAATATATCGGTATGAATAATGTTTCGCAAAATAGCATGTTGGATAGAGTCATTACCAGTATTAGCAGTCTACAAAATAGGTTAATTGTTGTATCTGTTACCTGTTGCCTTCTTTTTATGTGAACCACCAAGTACCTCAGTCCATGTGAATGTAATGCTCACTTCTCTGGGTTCATCACAAACATTTTGTGCTGAAAATACAAACACTGCACATGGTAGGCTGCTATCCTGAAACAAATGAGTTCTAAACACATTCTAAAGCTTACTTAAACTAATCATCACAAATTCACAATGCAACAAATATATTTAATTTCCTGTAATTCATAACTAGCAAACATTTTTAAGCACCAAAGGCGTGTATAGACATCGCGAGGCTGCTCGTGTGAGCAGTAGTCGAGAGGCAGCCTCGCAGTGTGCTAAATTTGCATCTACACGTGTCACAGAACAAAACTTAACTATGTTGACTGGACCGAACCATTTAGTTGCGTTTACAGCTTTTTTTATCGTGTGTCAAATTTAAAGAAAAATAAAAAAGAGAAGGAAACGATGGTAGAAGATATAATAGTAAAGATCACATAAACCAAAGAATTTAGTTTGTATTAATTCAATAAATTCTCAGATAATACAAAAAAAGAAACTCGTTTGGCAAATACAGTACCCACTCAGCACCACCACCCAACAGAGCCGAGCGATGCGACGGCAACCTTTAAATGGTTGGTGAGGCAAAAAAAATTAGCAAAGGCAAAGTTGATGAGGCAAAAAAAATCTCCACTCCACACCATGCCTTGCAATGTAGATACACGCCATAAAATGATTAATAAAAATATTTATTTTATTCTTGCTAGTAAAATTCCTGTTATTTTAATTCGAAAGCACATGCTTAGTTTTAAAAGCGTTCTATTAATAATTTCCATTTTACCTTATAATTATGGGGTATAACTGGTGATATTTGTCTGCATACTAGCTTTACTCCATATTTTGATAAGTCATATGTAGTCCAAGCTCGAGGGTATAGAGCAGTATACTCACAATCTTCCGGATTTAAATTCCATTCCCAAGACGGTGGTGCTTTCTTGGGCTTACTAAAATATACACATACATCTTTTGAAGCTGTACTAAGCTATAGAACATAAAATATCTTCTATTTTAAATTAATAACTTTGCAATAAATTTTTACCTATGTCAATGAGCTTGGGAAAAATAACTATAAATGTTTTTTTTTATTTCATCTAATTAAAGATCTCATTACAACTTAATTAACAGTTTTTATTTCACTTCGATACGATACGTATTTACAAAGTTATAACTTATATATAACCCATTTAAGTTGGGTATAAAATTGGACACCGCTTCTAGTCGCTGGCGCTAGGCTAATTGGCGTGTGACGTCATGCTATTCGACCGCGCTCGCCCGCTCGCGCCGATACAGCATTTAGTTGCAATGCGTTACTTCGTTGCGACGTCCAAGTGGTCCAACCTCCTTTTTTCATGGATTCATTTATTAGTGCACTGTTTATTCCATCCCCACACGGGTCAAAATTCAAAAAAGCTGGTTACACGAAGCTAGGTACAAGATTTTTATTTACTTCTTATCAAGTATCTAAATACAAAGTTTCAAGGTTTTATCTTTGAAGTTTTACATTGAGGATACTGCGAACATGTGTATAAGCCTTATACAAGTTCGCAGTTTCGATAAAATTTCAAGTGGGCGGTTAAATCCAATTTTTTTTGACAGTTCAAAGCGATAAATGGCTATATCATATCGTGTTTCTGTGGTCATGCTAGGCGGGCAGAGCGTGTTATTGTGCGCGATTCTGAATCGCTCGACATTGAATTGCGTTCGACTTCGATGTCTGTAACATTTATGCAGGTTTTAATCAATTGATAGATATTTGAACTTTACGATTAGGGAAACCTTAGTTTTAAGTTTTAATACCCGGTAAGGACCGTCATATGTAGGTTTCAAAAGTTTATGTACCTCGGTCCTTACAAAAACAAACTCACAGTCACTAAATCATCGTGCACAAACATACATTTATTCGAATGTGACTTCGGAGTTGGTTTAAAACTGTTTTCAACGCCACGCAACTTTTAAACGTATTAGATGATCGCGTTTCATAAAAATCTGATGGAAGGCGAATGGTTTAAGCATAAGTCATCTCGGCCGCACTTAACTTATTATCAGTCAAAACAGGCGCTCTATGACTAAGCAATACTATTGACAACTCATCTATCCAAGACGATGATTTTTGCGTACGACGTGCTGTTATTGCTGACTTTAATCTGTGCCACCTTTTAATGGCACCATTACTTTGCGGATAATAAGGCGTTGTTCGAATTTTGTTAATTCCTAGCAAAGACATACTATATTGTGGCCATAGGCTTCGTAAATAAATCGTTCTCAAATTGGCGTCCTTGGTCACTTATTAATCTCATTTTTACTTTCTCGTACTTATACGTAGTACAAAGGAAGTCTTGTAATCGTCAAAAAATTCTACCTCGAGATTTTGACGGATTTACACGTTTTGGTTTTGGAGCAAATTATTTTTTTTTGATCTGATTCCTTTCGTCTGCAGTCTTTACTTTTGAGTCATTGTGTTTTGTTAGATTTTTGGAAATTTCATTTTATTTTGATATTTGATATTAAAGATTATACTTATATACTTACTGAAACTTAGGTTGCATAAGAAGTGTTCTATTTTTTTATTTTTGTATGTGATTTGATAATGTGCAATTCAGATTTAGGAATTTCTACTATATTTGTTAGACTGAAAATAGGTTTACCTACTTGTTAGTCTTAATTAAGATAAAACCCTAATAAAGTTGATTATAAAAATGATCATCCTTTGTGGAATGTTGTTTTTATTTCGCTTTGTTTATTTATTGTCAACCTCTGGTACAAGTCCAGTCCACAACTGGGGCTTGCTGGTCAAAGTAGGGTACAGCCCAGTTATGTACCGATTATGCTAAATAATAATAAAAAAAAAACAAAAAGAAAATAAGTGTTTTTCTTTTCAATTATAACTTTTAATTAAATAACGTCCAATATAAAAAATAATATATGCAACAAATACCCCCATTTGGTTATATGATAACATGTTAAAGTTAATTATTTCCTAAAACCGTTTGAGACTGGTACTTACATGTTCTATATATGATCCTATTTTACAAGATCAAAAGCCCTCTCGATAACCTTCATATGACTTTTAATATTATATGGCTAAGAGCCCTTATAATTAGCCATTATTAGATATTTTTTATAGTTTTATAGTATTATTTGGTTTTATAGACGTTACCTTTTCCAAATTATAATGGCTATAATCTTATTGACTAAAGGATTTATTGCAGCTATATTATTTAGGTTTAATGATGTTAACCTGACCAAATTATAAAGTCTGTAGCCATAGTAGCTGAATCCTCTTGTAAGATGCATTTACAAGGTATTTTTAGGCAAAAACAATGCCACTTTAAATGGCGATTAAAAGAGATTTAGCCATACAAGCTTTATGTTATAAAATAATTTTGCTACTTGGCTATTGGGACCTATTCTGTACTCGATATATACTGCTGAGCAGCCCACAAAAGAAAGTACTGTCACCGCAACTTATGCTGACGATACGGCAACCTTTGCTAGTGACGTGTGTCATATTAAGGTGTCTCTAAAACTCCAAAAGCAGCTAGACAAGATTGGATCATGGCTAAATAAGTGGAGAATAAAGGCTAGTACTACAAAATTAATTTACGTCACTTTTACCTTGAAAAGAGCTGATTGCCCACCAGTAACACTGAATGGTACAGTCTTGCCACAACAATCTACAGTTAAATACTTAAGTATGCATTTGGATAGAAAGCTTACCTGGCGCGAACATATAAAAGCTAAAAGGGAACAAGTAAACAAAAAACTTAAAAACCTATACTGGTTAATAGGAAGGCAGTCCTCACTCAGTCTGGATAATAAGCTCATAATCTACAAGTGTATCCTGAAGCCAGTGTGGACTTATGGGATAGAGCTCTGGGGATCAGCTAGCCATTCCAATTATTTTGAAAACGTTGTAATATTTCTAATTACGTTTTCAAAATAAAGCTTTAAAGGCAATTAGCTGCGCCCTGTGGTTCGCAATAAACACCGTACATGAATACCTACAGATTTCTATGATTAAGGAGGATGTGAAAAGGTTCTGTAGAGTATACAATCACAGACTTGAATGTCATAAAAATAAATTTGCACAATATCTACTTGAGGATGGGGACAGTACATTTCGGTGAAAACGAAAGCGAATAGCCACAATTTGAAGTGCTACTAGTTATCAAATTTTATGTATAATACGAGATGACGCATCAATGGATGTGAATAAGCTTAACGTGACACAGATAGACCAATAATCTGATTATAGCCTAAGGGCTGATTGCAGATAAAAAAAAATACAAGGTCAGTAGTATGAAATTACCACAGCAACATGTGGCCGGGACAGCTAGTAGTTAATATATGTAAGAACAATTTCGTGGTGAAATAGATGAAAGAGAACTGAGTGTGACTCCCAGTGACCAGTTGTGGACGCAAGTGCTACGGAAGTCAATACCCACAGGAACATCCAGAGCGCACCCTACCTGATGCATTGATCCAGCCAATCCTACCAGTAAGTGTTTTCTAATAGCTTTGAGGTGGTGGTTTTTTTATAGGGTCAAGTTCCGATCGGTTGATTTCCTACTCTTAGCCTTGATTTTGTCACATAGGTACTTCTTTTTTTCTTTTGGTTGATTTCCTACTCTTAACCTTGATTTAGTCACGTAGGAACTTCTTTTTTGTTTTTCTCAATTGTTCTAGAGGGATGTAAAATAAAACGTTACGAAGGGCGCTTACAGAAGGTATTAATATTTTTAAGATGAATGTAGCTGCGTTTTGGGGGACCGCTAAGTAAACAAAATAAAACCAAAATTCAAATAAAAATTATATTGATAATACCAAAGTATGGTTCCTGACGGACGCCGCGACATTCATCTTAAGAATATCAACAGGTTCTGTTAATGAACTATGAAGGCCAAGAGAAATTTTTATTTTAGTTTTTTTTTGTGTTGGAGGTTAAATATTTTTTTCTTAGATATAATTAATGCATTATATAATATAATTTCTGTCCATTGTATATAACGTGTACAGGAATCAGATGTAGCTGTGCAACTGAGTCAGATTCTACCACTGAATATTGACAAAAATATTGTGTAGTGTATGGGACCATATATTGATAATTGACCAATATTATTGGCAATCTTGCATTTACAATATTATTGTATGTGTGCAGCTAGCCTATGAGTTTTTATTTCACACTTTTACGCAGAGCTAAGCTATGAAGATGTTTACAACAGTTGGACAGCTGTCATATCTGCTTATTATTACATAAACTTAAAATAAGAGAAGAAGAAGAAGAATTAGTTATGTTATGTAAACTACAACTTTTAAAAATAAGTATACCTACATAATTAAAAAACTTTATATTAAATGGGACTTACTCATATGTTGAAAGGACTGACTGGAACAAAGTCTCTTTTTTATTATTTTGTATGTTGACAATGAATTGACATTCTGGAATTGTAATGTATTCATAGATACCAGGAATCATTTGGAATCGACAGAATTCTCCCTTGAAGCCTCTACCAATTGTTCCTCCACCAATACCACCAATTGGACATCCTGTAATAATAATAACCAATATCAGAAACATGTAAGGAAATTATAATTTTAACATCACAAGTGAGTTTAAGGACACATATCTAGTCTAAAAATAAATTGAGACAATTGCATACTAATAATAAAGTTTACTGTATACAGCTCATAATCTTTATGGGCTATTTGTAAAATATCAACTTAATACGTACCATACATTTTTTGAGCAGAAATAAGGTTTACAAAATCCATTATTGGTCGTTTTTTATTAAGTTTTTTTCCTAGATAATATTTTAAATACCTGTAAAGAACTTAGGTTGTTAGTTTAATTGATAACAAATACTATTGTATTAATTATGTTTACTATTATGCATAAAGTTTTCAAGCATCATTGAATAAAATTAATAATAAGCTTCAATCTAAAGTTTGTGCTATATTACCTTGCAGATAATGGCATCAATTCACATATCTGATTTGGTTTTGGTTTTATAATTTGTTTGCTTTGCAATGGGAACTCATGATTTAATTTGAGCGTGAGTCCAAACTTTGGTGGTTTATCGTACTCAGGCCCCAACTCTCCGAAAGTTTCCATTTTTAAGAAATTATATCTTCATAATAAAACTTTACTACACAAGCCCGATGGCCACGGACTCTGACCGTAATTTAACAATTTAAGAGGAAAAATAATGCGAGTAGAACTCGATAAGAGCTGCGGATAAGAGTACCTAATCAAATGTAGGAATCAGATAGTAATATTACTGTTTATATAAAATAGCCAAAGATAATAGCCGATAACCAAAGTGGATAAAAAATCTTTTGACATTATTTTTTTTTTGTTAAATTTTCTCTGTTACGAGACGGCAAAGGTATCTAGCTCATACAGCCAAGTCTTCAGTTTCATATTCTTTCTTGATGTTTGCATTAAAATATGGACGTCGCACATTTTAATGCATCCAGGAAGTGCTTGGAAAGAAATGCATGGCAACAGACCTAATGACTGTGACTGATGAGAATTGTATAGTGGGATTGCCAACCACTATAAAATTCTCAACGCCACAGGTGACGTACACAAAACCTTTATTTCAATGATTCCTCATAACTGTTCGTCAACACGAATGCTTATGCAACGAAACGATACCACTTTCACTGCACAAAATCCACTCCGAAGCAATTTTGAATTATCGAAATAAAGATCGACATCCAGACGTCATGATTTCCCGCCAAACACTCTTTTTTCGTTTCTTTTGTCCCTAACGGGACGGGCAAAGGATATCAAGTCCATACAGCCTGTAACGTAACTTTTTAGGTGGTAGTTAGTATCCAAGGGAAAGTTCAAAAATAATATCAAAGAACGCAAAGTTTTTAATTAACAATGTATTTAGGATAATAATTTTTCTTAATGTTCTAAATCCTTAATTAATTATGTAGACATTATTAAATGCTAAATAAGTAGCTGATTAAACAATTACCTACATAAGAACAAATTATAGTATCCAGGGATCATGGAGGTCTACTTGATCGATATTGGCAAACAGGTATGATTTTATATAAAACAAGTTAATGATAACTGAACCAAAAATTGAGTAATGCTGCAGGGTTAGTTTGGGTTCTCCTATGATACCTCAAACAAGGGAAACGGTTGGTGACGGCTCTTAAGGCAGGCTGGTTTGCCGCAGTTGCTGCAACCTGGTAGCGCCTGGTGTTGTCTCCTCTCCGTCAAGTTTATTCCTCAACTAGTTCTTGGTTTGGATGGGTTTAAGCCCAAACTTAGATGCCCTGAAGTTCACATTAACAAGGGGTAAGCCAAAATAAGGTAGGTAATAAAACATGTGGTTGGGGAAGGGACATGTGATTTTCTTTAGTTTATTACAAGTTAATTACTGATTTAATTTTGAATATAATGAATGGAAAATCAAGCGAACGGGGTATTATTTAGATATTGGTTGACCCGAACATGCCAAAAGGGCGGTGACCCTTAGTTATTAACAAATCGTCCAAAGCAGGTAGATACAAAATAACAAGTTACCATGTGTTTCCCAATTTTGTAATTTCTGCAATTTTACATGAGTAATATTAGACTTTAACCGGTCGACGGTGATGGTTATAGTCTTCTGGAGTGTTCCATGACCTAAAGTCTACCCTACCTTCTGGTGTGTCTCACCAAATAAATATTTTACATTTAAGTTAGCTAATAATTGCAGATTTAAGTTACTAGGAAAGGTGGAATGTTTGGATAACAATTATAGTAAAAGATGATTACCTGTTGGGCGTAGAATGTAAGGTTTATAAGGGTCTGGCACGTCTCTCTGCAGACCAGGGAATATTATATCCACCGAGTGGAAAACTTATTTACGGTGTTTTAACGGCTGTCGGATCGAAGCTCCGAGAATTAGTTCCCCACGGTTCAATTCCGATGGTTAACCACGAAGAAAGATAAGTATTTCATAAATGCAACTTGAATTCAAAACGATCTCGACTGACCGATCAATATAAAATAAAAAATTTTACAAAATTTTCTAAGTCTCGATGACATTTGGCATGACAGATAATATATTTTTAAATTCAAGGAAGGCAAAGGAAACAACTTGTACAACCAACCAATTTGACTGTTTGTTACTTGAAAAGGAATATGGAAATATCCATGTGAATTAAAAAAAACATAATTGTCATCTTTAGTAACCAAACAAATAAATTTTGGAGTTTCTTGATTCCAACAACAAGCTTTATATCGTGTTCTGTAAAATTCACGATTCCGAAAGTGTTTGATTCAAGAGGTGTTCTGAGTCCAAGAATTTTGGAAAAAATGGTGTTAGCTCGTGGAATACAACATGTATACAAAAAAAACATTTTGCAAAAGCCCATCCTGTCAAAAGTCATGATTTTTGGAATTATCACTTAAGGTTAGAAAAATAATTATAGTTTTATTGTGAAAGACAACGTTACAGTATCCCCCCAACCGGGAAAGAATTCACGAAGGGAATTCGTCGGACGACCTCGTCCGTCGCCTACCCCTAAACAAATAGAATTACTATATGACTCAAAAATATTATGTATTCCTAACAAAAGTACTTCAAAAAAAAACCCTTAACCCAAACGTGCCATGAAATAAAAAAAAATAAAAAAAAAATAGCTCGTGATTTATGCTAATTTTTTTTTTTTTTTTTTAATCTAAATTAAATACTTTAATTACGCAAAGGGAACCTATCTCCCGCGACCTTAACAAACTGAAATATAATTAAAATGAGAGTGGCTGTAGAGAACCATTCACACAAAACTTCACACAAAAATGTGAAGGAAAGGTATACCTAATAATAAAAATGTTATCATAAATACTGTACTTTAAACGCTCGGTGCACTCGAAGCAAAACTAAGATAAAAAGATAACAAAAGAAAACAAATTTGTGTAGCAGGTACTATGGTGGTTTATAAAATAAAAAATAATAATTTTTAAGTACACAGAGGTGACTAACTCACGCCCATGTATGTAATAATGCTTGAATTATAATAAAATATCTATGAAATTTTCTTATAATTCGTGAATTACGTACACATCCTTGATATCACTTATCATGTTAACATGTAAGCCGCAACAAATGAGTATGTAAAACATAAAGTATAAGTGTAAATTAGGTATATAACCACAGAATTTTTCCCTACTACACGTAAAAATGGTAATTCGAAGATACGCAATCTAAGGTGTTAGGTGATTGCATATTTCGAATTCTTGAGACTGTGTGTGTGCGTGTGCGTGAAGATGTATTTATATGTCTGTTTGTCAGTAATGTTGTTCTCTAAAAAAAGATTCCCCAAATAATGGGAATGTACTCTATAATTAGTACATTGCCTTAGAGGATAAAATGTAATAATTTTGAATATATAAAAGCTGATCGCACGTTTAAAAATTGTGTGATCGAGCGTTAAGATTAAATGCCAACAGTTAGGGAACAACAAAAAAATATGTGTAACACACCCGCACACACCAGCTGGCCCAAGATCAAATTGGCCTAAATCCTACAGCCGATTTCTACGACACGCCAGGAAGATTGGCGGGGTAAGGTATTCGTCGGCCGCCCAACCCACGGCGAAACACAACTATATATAAATATTATCGTTAGGCACTAGTCGCTACAAGAATCTTTATTTTTGAAGTCTTTAATATGCCACTTTCCTATATATTTCCCACTTTCATCCTCGAGCTCATAAACCAGAGGGGACAGTTTATTTATAACCTTGCAACGCTCATATTTTGGTGCAAGTTTCACAGAAAAGTACTTCTGGGCCACGCTTTGCTTGTAAGTACGCTTCCACACGTAGTCACCAACGTTAAATGAGATATCTCTACGCCTAGTGTTGTAGGATTTCGCGTTCTTATCGTGTGCCTGACTTAAACGGTTTCGGACGTCCTTAAATATATCTCTTAGGTGACCCAAATTAGCCGCGTGCATATCCCGAGACACAAATATCAGCTCGTTTATATCTGTGAAATCTTTATAGATACTTCCATCGATAACCGCCTCCCTTCCGTGTACTAACATGAACGGGGTATATGACGTAGACTCATTTACCGAGGTGTTTATGGCAAATTGTATCTTATGTATATTAATATCCCAGGTTCTGTGATCATTTTCAACAAAAGAGGAAACCGCAGTAATTATAGTACGATTGTAGCGTTCAACGGTATTAACTTGTGGACAATACACTGGGCCTAGGTGTATTTGTGGAATATTATACTTCTCATAAAGCGACTGTACTTCACGACTTATAAATTGTGGACCGTTGTCCGAAATTATTGTTTGAGGAATTCCGTGCACTAGGAAAACATGATCCTCCAGACGTTGCGCTATAACCTTTCCGGTGGCACGTCGAAGAGGGAATAATAAACAATATTTAGTAAAACAACAAACAACGACTAATAGATATGTGTTCTGTTGTCGTGACATCGGCAGTGGACCAACCAAATCGATGCTGACACACTGGAATGGCCGACAACAAACCTTGGGTTCCCCCATGAAACCAGGTGGCGCTAGTGTGCTATGTTTATAAGCACTACACGTAGAGCAACCTTTAATAAAATCTACCGTATCCTTATACATACCGGGCCAGAAATACCTTAATTTTAATCTTTTATAAGTTTTTGCCACACCCAAGTGAGCAGCAGTAGGCTCTGAGTGATTTTGTTTTATAATCTCCTCCCTAAGTTCCAATGGTAACACTTGCTTCCATTGAAAGTCTCCACTAAGCTTATTATTAGTCTTTGTGAAACGATAAAGTCTACCATCAATTAATTGAAAGTTCGGACATGCCCTAGGCCTATCACTACAACGTTTCACAATATTTGTATACCATGCATCCTTTATTGTTGAAATATCAATGGATGCTACTGGCACTGATCTAGAAAGTGCGTCAGGTACTATATTCTGAGAACCGCTCCTATGTTCAATAGTAAAGTTATAAGGCGATAATCTACATCCCCAACGTGCGAGACGTCCGGTAGGATTCTTTAAATTTAAAAACCACTTTAAACTGGCATGATCCGTTATCACTTTAAAAGGCTTACTACCCTCAAGATAAGGTCGAAAATGCTCTACTACATGTACCACCGCCAAGGCCTCCCGCTCGGTAGCGGAGTAATTTCGTTCCGCCGGCGACAGCGAACGACTGCAATAGGCAACCGGATGCTCTTCCCCGTCAATAGTTTGTGTTAAAGTTCCCCCTATGCCAAAATCAGAAGCATCACAATGAACGGCAAATTCTTTATTAAAGTCGGGGCACCTTAACACTGGGGCGCTAGTGAGGGCCAACTTTAAATCGTTAAATGCTCTGTCGGCGTCAGATGACCATTGAAAAGCCGGAGCGTTCTTACGGGTGGACGTAAGTGTATTAAGCGGACCTGCACGGTGACTAAAATTTTTTATGAAACGTCTATAATATGAAGCGGTTCCCAAAAAACGCTTGACTTCCTTCCTGCACGTAGGGGTAGGGAAGTCCACTAATGCTTTTACTTTATCGGGATCTGTTCGTAGACCATATTCGTCAACGAGATGCCCTAAGTATTTGAGTTGTTTTCTAAAAAATTGGCACTTTGACATATTGATTGTAAGGTTAGCTTCCTGCAATTTATGCCTAACTTTTCGTAGTAATTCTATATAGTTCTCGAAGCTGTGTCGTCCTAAAACGATCAGGTCATCTAAATAGACGAACACTTTACCCTCAAACTCAGGTCCAAACAACTTATCCATCAAACGCTGTTGGGTAGCTGGAGCTGAGGTCAAACCGAAGCACATTACTTTGAACTGATAGAGTCCGCGCGATGGAACAGTGAAAGCGGTCTTTTCGCGCGAATCTGGCTCTAACGGGACTTGCAAGTACGCAGATTTGAGGTCGATTGAAGACAAGTATTTCGCGCTTCCGAGTTGGTCAAGTATGTTACTGATATAAGGTAAAGGATACGCATCATGCTTAGAAACTTCATTAAGTTTTCTACTATCCAAACAGAAACGATAAGTGCCGTCTGACTTGGTTGCTAATGTAACAGGATTATTCCACGGACTTTTACTTGGTTCTATGACGTCATCCTCCAACATTTGATCCACCTGTCTATTGACTTCCGCTAGCTTCTCTGGGGACATGACGTAATAGCGCTGTTTGATAGGGGAATGGTCACCTGTATCAATTTTATGTGTGACTAAATGCGTTCGACCTAGCCCTCTCTTCTCGGCAGAGATTCCCTCGAATTCACTGATCACTTCTTCGGCTAATATGCGCTCAACCGGGGTCAACGAGTCCAAGTTTTGTAAATAACCTCTGTCACACGTTACCGTATCTACTTGATCATAATTTGTTAAATATTCGCTACTTTTTAATAATGATAAAACATCAGGAGCTATATTAAATTCTTTCCAGAAATTCATACCGAACAAAAGCTTAGTGGAGACCCCTGGGACGAGGTAAAATTTTATTATTGCGGTTCTATCTTCTACTGTGACCGGTAAAAATATATAACCCGTAACAGGTGAAGATGAACCGTTAGCAGTTCTAATATAATCTAGTTCTCGAGACTGGTGTACAGTCGCAAGATCAATAAAATGCTTAATTGTGTCTCTTCCTATAATTGATATTTCTGACCCGGAATCCAACAACCCACGGAATTCCAAATCATAAATGCAAACCTTTAAAAATGGACGGGCAACACCATTAATGACATTGACATTCTTAATGAATTTTCTTTTTAATCTGTGACCATTGACATTATCCATACTACTTTTTACTATCTGTTTCGGTTTATTTACGTGAACCGGCGCCTGAGATGACATTTTAATATATTTTGTATTTTTTAATGATAAAAGAAATTGATTAATATGAACTAACCATGCACTCCACTCTTCTTTACTGAAATTGTTATGTCGCCGGTTCACTTCTGCGCGTTTTTTGGTACGTCTACTCTAGATGATGAAACAGTTGAACACTTGGGACAGTTCCTTGCTGTCACCTCCTTTTCTCCACAACGATAGCATATTATCTTAAATGGAGCTGTGCAACTTCTCAGACTGTGACCATTGATTCGACAACGGACACAGAAATTACCACTTCGCACAGGCTGCACCGTTTCTACCTTCGAAATTATATTGTTACTGTTTTTATAACTGAGATCAGGAGCCAAGCAAGAGGAAGTCATCCTGGGCGGTTCACTAAAATGTTGAGACCGCTCTTTAGCGCCCTCCAAAAGTCTACATTTATGCTTCAGATCAGACCATGAATCAGCAGGGTTAAGTGCTAACTGAGTAGTGTAAAATGGCCGGATATTAAAAAGAACAATATTCAATTTCTCTTCGTCTGAAATCGGTCTAGACAAGCGACTGAAATAGTTTTGCATAACACTAAGATAGTTAACAATACTCTCATCTGAGCCCTGAGTGCGTGCCCTAATTTCCTGAATTAAACGGTGATCATAGTCATGAGGTAAATACTCATCGAGTAGCAAATTCCTCAGCTCAAACCAACTCTGAACTTCACCCCGAACACCTCGGTACCAACACAAAGCTTCATCAGTAAATAACTCAGCAGCAGAGTTGAACAATTTACTATCAGATACACCTCTGGATAGACACAACTCGTCAAGACGTTGCAAGAATGCCCTAACACAAGTTCTACCATTAAAACGCAAATTAAGCTTGTGAACTGATGCACCCGTGTCACCAGAATCATGTTGATTACTGATGGAAGGTTTCTCTGAGTCACAAGAAAATTGCTGTGTGAGGCTACTTCTTCTAAAGTGGTGCATGATATTATCAAGTTTGTTTAAAATGCGATCCAAACGAACCTGTGTCGAGTCAATAATTGCTGAAATGTGATCATCATCTGAGCTCAAACGGCTAAGTCTATGAAACAAATGATGTGCTAAAGCTTGAACACGGTTAAGTGATTTCAAAGTGTCAACCTTTGTATCTGATTTAAATATAATTTCATCTAGACTATCTAACTTTTTATTTATTAACTGTAATTCCAATGAAATATCCTCATCACAAGACAATATTTCATCAGAGGGAAATTCCTTATTGAGGGCTCTAACTTGGGCTCTTAGTGAGTGTAGATTCTCCACAGGTTTTGTGCCTCTAATCTTGACCTCATATTCCAACTCATCTTTGAGTAACAAATTAAATGAAATTGGCCGCTGCTCCATTATGGACACAGATCAGGGCAATTAATTATGTATAAAAAAAAAAATAATTTGAAGTAAACTATTTGAAGTGAAGTATTTGGTAATTAAAATGAAACTAATAAATTATGTAGGTTTGAGAGGAACTAAACAAATAAGATGAGGTTCGTTATGGTTAGGTTTGATAGTATTAGGTTAAGAAGGCAGCACAAATAAGAAAATTAATGTATTTTTTTTTCAAAAGACAAGATAAGTTTGTGTTGTTTGAAAAAACCAATATCGATCAACTATTACAAAACACCTCAGAGTTATCTAAACAAAATTATATAACACTAGACAAACTTCATTGTCATTAATTTATAGGAAGTAATATTTTCAAAATTACTGGTTACTGAGTTAGGAAAAATGAAAAATAAAGAAATAAAATTATATAACACCAAGTAAACTGAGTTGTTATTAACTTAAAGTAATGTTTGTATGAAAATTGGTTTTGACCATGTGCCAATATCGATCAACTATGTACTGAGCAATAGACCAGTATATAGGACATTAAAATTTGGAAAAAAAAATTGATATAATTACCTGTCGCGGGACCTCTATTCACTGTAATTCGGGCGCCAAATGTAACGTAACTTTTTAGGTGGTAGTTAGTATCCAAGGGAAAGTTCAAAAAGAATATCAAAGAACGCAAAGTTTTTAATTAACAATGTATTTAGGATAATAATTTTTCTTAATGTTCTAAATCCTTAATTAATTATGTAGACATTATTAAATGCTAAATAAGTAGCTGATTAAACAATTACCTACATAAGAACAAATTATAGTATCCAGGGATCATGGAGGTCTACTTGATCGATATTGGCAAACAGGTATGATTTTATATAAAACAAGTTAATGATAACTGAACCAAAAATTGAGTAATGCTGCAGGGTTAGTTTGGGTTCTCCTATGATACCTCAAACAAGGGAAACGGTTGGTGACGGCTCTTAAGGCAGGCTGGTTTGCCGCAGTTGCTGCAACCTGGTAGCGCCTGGTGTTGTCTCCTCTCCGTCAAGTTTATTCCTCAACTAGTTCTTGGTTTGGATGGGTTTAAGCCCAAACTTAGATGCCCTGAAGTTCACATTAACAAGGGGTAAGCCAAAATAAGGTAGGTAATAAAACATGTGGTTGGGGAAGGGACATGTGATTTTCTTTAGTTTATTACAAGTTAATTACTGATTTAATTTTGAATATAATGAATGGAAAATCAAGCGAACGGGGTATTATTTAGATATTGGTTGACCCGAACATGCCAAAAGGGCGGTGACCCTTAGTTATTAACAAATCGTCCAAAGCAGGTAGATACAAAATAACAAGTTACCATGTGTTTCCCAATTTTGTAATTTCTGCAATTTTACATGAGTAATATTAGACTTTAACCGGTCGACGGTGATGGTTATAGTCTTCTGGAGTGTTCCATGACCTAAAGTCTACCCTACCTTCTGGTGTGTCTCACCAAATAAATATTTTACATTTAAGTTAGCTAATAATTGCAGATTTAAGTTACTAGGAAAGGTGGAATGTTTGGATAACAATTATAGTAAAAGATGATTACCTGTTGGGCGTAGAATGTAAGGTTTATAAGGGTCTGGCACGTCTCTCTGCAGACCAGGGAATATTATATCCACCGAGTGGAAAACTTATTTACGGTGTTTTAACGGCTGTCGGATCGAAGCTCCGAGAATTAGTTCCCCACGGTTCAATTCCGATGGTTAACCACGAAGAAAGATAAGTATTTCATAAATGCAACTTGAATTCAAAACGATCTCGACTGACCGATCAATATAAAATAAAAAATTTTACAAAATTTTCTAAGTCTCGATGACATTTGGCATGACAGATAATATATTTTTAAATTCAAGGAAGGCAAAGGAAACAACTTGTACAACCAACCAATTTGACTGTTTGTTACTTGAAAAGGAATATGGAAATATCCATGTGAATTAAAAAAAACATAATTGTCATCTTTAGTAACCAAACAAATAAATTTTGGAGTTTCTTGATTCCAACAACAAGCTTTATATCGTGTTCTGTAAAATTCACGATTCCGAAAGTGTTTGATTCAAGAGGTGTTCTGAGTCCAAGAATTTTGGAAAAAATGGTGTTAGCTCGTGGAATACAACATGTATACAAAAAAAACATTTTGCAAAAGCCCATCCTGTCAAAAGTCATGATTTTTGGAATTATCACTTAAGGTTAGAAAAATAATTATAGTTTTATTGTGAAAGACAACGTTACAAGCCCTGTCTTTATTTATGTCTTCTTTCTTGATGTTTGCATTAAAATATGGGCGACGCACATTTTAATGCATCTAGGCAGTGCTTGGAAAGAAATGCATGGCAACAGGCCTCATGACTGTGACTGATGAGAATTGTATAGTGGGATTTCCAACCACTATACAATTCTTAACACCACATACAAAAAACCTTTATTTCAATGATTCCTCATAACTGTTCGTCAACACGGATGCTTATGCAACGAAACGACACAACTTTCTCTGCACAAAATCCACTCCGAAGCAATTTTGAATTATTGAAATAAAGATCGACATCCAGACGCCATGGTTTCCCGCCAAACACTCCTTTTTTTGTTTCTTTTTTTTTTTTGGTTAAATTTTCCCTGTTACGGGACGGCAATGGGATCTAGCCCATACAGCCAAGTCTTCAGTTTCATCTTCTTTCTTGATTTTTGCATTAAAATGTGGGTGCCACACTTTTTAATGCATCTAGGGAGTGCTTGGCAAGAAATGCATGATACAGACCTCATGATGGTGACTGATGAGAATTGTATAGTGGGATTTCCAACCACTATACAATTCTCAACGCCACATACACAAAACCTTTATTTCAATGATTCCTCATAACTGTTCGTCAACACGGATGCTTATGCAACGAAACAACACCACTTTCACTGCACAAAATCCACTCCGAAGCAATTTTGAATTATCGAATTATAGATCGACATCCAGACGCCATGGTTTCCCACCAAACACCCTTTTTGTTTCTTTCCTAACGGGACGGGCAAAGGATATCATGTTCATACAGCCTTGCAATTTCACTTGTTTGTAAGGATTTTTGTCTTGGTATCTAAGACCTTTGACCCATATCTTCATTTATTTATATCTTATTTATCGATGATTGCATTAAAATATGGGCGTCACACATTTTAATACACCTAGGGAGTGCTTGAAAAGAAATGCATGGCAACCACGAAGATAGATTAAGATTGGAGTTAATATAGGCCCAACAGACTCACGCGAGAAGTCTCGGCAAGACTTTTCGCCTAAACTTGACCCGAGAAACGAGATGGTATCTGCCGTATCTACACTCACGCGAACGCGACATTCTTATTGCGTTCTTGCTCGTTATGCGAAATGGGTGATTTTTGACAGTGCAGCATCTTGGGTATTGTTTACTAGGTGGTAGACCCATATGTAGGGTCGTCTGGGTAGGTAACACCGCCTTTCTTATTCTGCCGTGAAGCAGTTCGCTGTGTTTCGGATTGAAGGGAAAGGTGGCCAGTGTAATTACTGGGCATGGAGGGCATATATATCTCGGCGTGAGTCTACCCTTTAGACCAATTAAAAAAATGAGGGCAAAAAATTTGACAACACTTGACATTTCTAGAGAGGCCTGTCCTGTAGGCCTATTCGCTAACTTTTTTTGACAGTTGGAAGTGATCATCACTTAGTGAATTACATATTCATTGCTGTTTTAACGTCACGCTATTATGGCACCTGTCGGGGGGCCATGTTCCAGGGGGCCTAGACAAGTGGCCAGTCGATTGCCTTGAACGTCTAACGAAAACAAAAATGATAATAATGTATGAAAATTACGTTTTAGTGAGAAAGCTCTATGGCGACCGTAATAAAAAATTAGCCTTCCATCCACTAGCGTTTATTTCGTATGACTTGTCCTTATAGCTAAGTCATAGATGAACTGTAGAAAAACATCAAAGACTAAGTCAAAGATAAATAAAACCGTTGAGACCACTAACTAAATGTCATTATTTTGCGCCTCAGACCAATTCCTACGTCATTGGGTCTGAGGCGCAAACTTTGGCGCAAACTAATAGGATAGGCCCGTTTTGACACATGTCAAAATATCGTAAGTGGTGATGTGACCGAAATAATCGATTAGTTACTTACACGATTAACATGAGAAATCGAGTCACAATTATATGAGCTTTGTAATCGTAATTATTTGATGTTGTTAATTTGAGAATATATATAATAATAAGAACACAATAAAACTTCGGTAAAAATAGCAATAAGGAAATGATGTGTGAATAAATAAATCATTTACGAATACGCTTCTAAATATTTTGGAGTGAAACTTCTTTAGCACCAATGTGCATTATGTCTTAAAAATTAAATAAAACGAAAAAGATCAATTTTGACGGTTTTTAGTTCAATATTTTGACATCTACGTGAACATTTATTGCTACTGAAATCACTTTTGCTACTTTTCTGAAGTGTCACTTCTGCCGTGTATGACTTGCACACACTTTTTTTATGCACTTTAGGCAACCTGGATCACGCAAAAGGGGTCGCTCATCATAAAAACGCTCTAACTTTTTGACGTGACAACGTCTTATAATTCGATAGAGCCGGCTGCACGCACGAAAAAATATGACGTCATGCGGCGTTACCTCGCTCTGAATCTAATTCTCTAATTTGAATTTGGAATTATGTTCTTTAAAATTTAAACTTTCAATGATACCAAAACCAGCCAGATACAAATAGTATAGCCAAAGAGATTTTATTACAAGTTTATTCATACTATAATGCGAAATCTATTAAACAAATGAAATTAAATTTTTCTTTTGAAAAATGCTACCATTCCATCAGTATTTTCTTAAGATGTTGTCACGTTCAACTATCGTCTGCTGACGACTGTTTGAGTCTACTGAAGACAACCAATTATTATTCTCAAATTGGCGCCAAAAAATAACTATTAAAAAGAGACACTTAAAAGAAATAGAAAAAGAAATTCAAGTGATTTACTATGGAGAAAGATTTTGCATGAAATTTAACTTAAAATATTTTTTCTTTTTATCACCTGTTTAGCAAAGGGGTACATGACTTAAAGAAATTCAACGGATTTAGTATGGAACCAAGACTTAGAATATTATTGAGTTATTTTGTAAGGAACTTTAACTTAGCATAATTTGATGAAAATTACTCGCAATTATTTGATTGAAATTGACATGACACTTGATTCCATGACAGGATTTTTTTTCATGTTTTTCGTTTTCTATTTAATTTGGTATCAATTTCAATCATAATTAAACTTGCCAAACACAAAAAAGAAAAAATAAACAATATTTCAAATAAAAGCAAAAATGTCTAACTTAACTGATCGACGGTATTTGTAAAAACATCTCATCGGGTGTTAAAGATGTAAATCTTCAACATTGTTAGGCATACGTCAGTTTGATGACGTAATCAAAAAAACGAAAGACATGGCTAAATTCGTCGTGGTCAAACAGTCCTGTGTAGCTCAGATGGAAGACCAGATAGCGACCAGATAGCGAAAGCAAATCCTTATCCATGACAGGAATGTTTTCTATGTTTTTCGTTTTCTATTAAATCCTTATCCTTACTCCTTACTAATATTATAAATGCGAAAGTAACTCTGTCTGTCTGTCTGTCTGGCTGTTAAGCTTTCACGTCTAAACCACTGAACCGATTTTGATGAAAATTGGTACAAATAAAGATTAAATCTCGGGGAAGGACATAGGGTACTTTTTATTGCGAAAAAAAGGTTGAATGGGTTGAAAAAGAGGATGAAAGTTTGTATGGAAGTTCGTCATTTTTGAAGATAGAACCATGAAACTTTGAATTTAGGCACTTAATAAGACAGAAAGAAATATTTGTTTTAAGAATTTGAAATTTTGACCTGTATGGGGGTGAAATAGTGGATGAAAGTTTGTATGGGAGTTCGTCATTGTTAAAGATAAAACCATAATACTTTGAAATTAGGGACTTAATAAGAAGAAAGAAAGAAATGTTAGTTCTAGGATTTTTGAAATTTAGCCCCGTGTGGGGATGAAATTGGGAATGAAAATTTGTATGGAAGTTCGTCATTGTTAAAGATAAAAGCATGAAACTTTGAATTAAGACACTTGATAAGAAATAAAGATCCAATCTAAGATGGCGTTTGTGACTTTTTAATATAATATCGATACGGGTATCATTTTCGTGGTTTTCGGAGGTCCCGATTCCTAAAACACCATCCATTTTGAAATCCAAGATGGCGGACGCGACTTTTTAACATAATGTCAATATGGGTATCGTTTTCGCGGTTTTTGGGGGTCCAGATTATGAATAAAACATCTATTTTGAGATCCAAGATGGCGGACGCGACTTTTTGACAAAATGTCAATATGGGTGTCATTTTCGTGGTTTTCGGAGGTCCCGATTCCGAATACGACATCTATTTCGAGATCCAAGATGGCGGTTGCGACTTTTTAATGTAAAATCGATATGGGTATCATTTTCGAGATTTTTGGGTATTCTGACTCCGAATAAAACATCGATTTTGAGATCCAAGATGGCGGACGTGACATTTTAACTAAATAGGAATATGGGTATCATTTTCGAGGTTTTAAAATTCCAAATACATCATCTACGTCGAGATCCAAGATAGCAGATGGGACTTTTTAACATTAAAGCGATTTGGGTATCAATTTCGTAGTTTTCTGGGGTCGCGATTCCAAATACGTCATCAATTTCTGGATCCAAGATGGCGGACGCTACTAATATGGATATCATTTTCGTGGTTTACAGGGTTCCATTTTGAGATCCAAGATGGCGGACGCGAATTTTAAACTTGATATGGGTATCAGTTTTGTAGTTTTCGGAGGTCTCAAAATGGATGCTGTATTCGGAGTCAGGATTCAGAATACGGCATCCATTTTGAAATCCAAGATGATGGACGTGACTTTTTAGCTTAATCGCTTTCACGCCTAACACCTGAACCGAATTTAATGAAATTTGGTACAAAAATAGACTAAACCTCGAAATGGAATAAAAGCTACCTTTTTTGTGATAAAGGGAATGAAGGGGTTGAAATATGAGATGAAAATTTTTATGCCATTTCTCATTACCGAAGATAAAACCATGAAACGCAAATATTGTTCTAGAGTTTTTGAAATATTGACCCATGTGGGGATGAAAGGTTGCGTGTAAGTAGCAAAGGATGGAAAAACATAAAATGGTAGATTGTAAAAATGCCATTTACTGTAGTGCACGGCAGTTTGTATGTGTGTTTTTTGCATAATAAGTACCTACACAAAAAAATGCTGCCTAAAGTAACTATTCCACGCGTACGAAGTCGCGGGCAAAAGCTAGTTTGGTATAAATTTCAATCATACTCGCAATTACTTACAAAAATAACGAAATTTTTGAAATTAGAAGACATATAATGAGTTAATATAAAACGATCAAGTGCGAATTTTTTGTAGTATCCTTTTAGACCAAATAAAAAGTGAATAAGGAGTTCTGCTAAGAACGAGCTGGAGCTGAAGTCAATAAATTAAAACTACGCCTAGACCGTCGCCCGTGGACACCCCCTAGTATAGAGTTACTTACACGGTTACACGCACTCACATAACTATAATGAAAGAACGCCTTGCCTACATAATCTATAAAACCATGCTCGGTCGACAACTTTTTTTCTAAACATTGGTCCGAGACTCTTTTACAAATATTCTACCTCACGTGGACATCATCATCAACAGCTCATATAATGTCCCCACCGAGGGGCTCGAGCCTACCCCACATTAGGAGCGATTAGGCCTTAGTCAACCACGCTGGCCAAGTGCGGGTTGGTTGACTTCACACAAAACCTAAAAATTTCTTCATAGGTGTGTGCAGGTTTCCTCATGATGTTTTTCCTTCACCGTAAAAGCGTCGATTAAACGTAATATGAATTCAAATTTGAAAACACATTGGTACGTGGCGAGGATCGAACCAGTGCCTTCCGGGTGGGAGACGAGGCTCTTACGCACTACGTCACCGACGCTTCTTGGACATACGTAACAAAAATCCTACATAACTACGTGCAGACATTCATTTAGTAAAATGATAAAATCGTGTTGTTTTTGTAAATCCTCAGTGGTATGATCAAATTATTTTGGATTTGATCAATTGCCTGTTTTTATCTTAAACACTTGCATTAAAAACATGCAATTCGCTATTTTTGAAAATTTCAATTTATAATTTATCTCTAATTTAATTTAAAAACAGAAATCTTGTTTTTCAATTTCGATACAATATATTCGTATACTGCATCTAATATCTTCGTGAAATTAACGATCATTTTAAGTAACTGCACTATCACTAAAGAAAAAAAAGAGAACACTATATAAGATATAGGCGAAGTCTTTTATCTGTAATATAGTAGTCTAAGTTTTTTTTTGTATCTAGTTTTAGTATCCCTTTTTATAACGTAGATTTGATTTATTTTATCTTGATTAATAATTTTATATCAATTAATAAGATTAAGAATGTAACTGTTTTTATGAAGTTTCGGAAGATAAAAAAATTACATTTAACTTAACATATTATGCGAGAAAAAATAGTTTTTATTTTTATAATGACATATTATTTTAAAGTATGATTTTTTTTGTATTACTGAAAAATGCAATGATATATTTTTATTTTTTGTTTGCGTCTGTTTTGATTACGCTCAGTTACATTCTACTGACGTATACGATACGGACTAAGATACGGACGTATCTATCTGTCAAAACGGGCCTATTATTTTTGCGCCGACTATAACCTAAAAATAAAAGTGTCAGTAAAGAGTATCCCCTTTATTAGAATAGTCTGTGCAGTAAAGTAAAATAACTAAATATTTTAGCTATTTGTAAATAATAAATAATGTTACTAAAGACTTTTCTCCACACGGAACTTAAACTCTTTCAGAGAGTTTATATTAGAGGTGTGTACTACATACCTATTTAAAATAAACAGGTAAATATTGGGATTTTTCAAGCTTACATTATTTCTAGGCTTCAGCTCCAAATCCACTTGGGACATTGTTACCAGCATTTGTGTTGAAAGACTACCAGTAATTACTCCTCCACTTAATGAAATGCAAAAGAAATTTAAGGAAATGTTATATACTATTGAAATTGAAAAAAGCTTGAAATCGGATCATGAAGTCAGGCATGATAATGACAGGTAATCACTTTTTATTGATGTCTCTTAAATGTGTTTTAACTTTTCATACATAACTAACAAGTTACATTGTTCTAAGATGGGAAGCACTTTTAAAGAGGTACCAAATTTATCGTTTTTTGGTGTGGTGGAGAAAAGAGGGGGGAGGCTGCTAACCCCCCTCCTTCCCTTTTATTAAATATAAATTGCATAGATTAATAAAAAATATGAAAATTCAAAATACTATTAAATCATCAAGAAACACAACTGTTTTACCTCCCAACTTCAGCAAAATTGAGAAAAAATGAGTTAAAAAAAATCCTAATTTCATCATAAAAACCCAAAAGACATGTAATAGTCCATTAGTAAAATGTAAAAAAATGGTTAGTCAAAAAAATGTTTAGCTTTATTGAAAGAAATTATTCATATCATAATTGAGAGTGTTATGGGGCCAGTTTTTAAGTTTTTGTTGTATCGGGACATTTTGAGCAAATAAGTAGAGATGAAACAGATATCCGGTAACTATCTGGTATTTGGCCTATCTGGCCTAAATTTACTATCCAACCGGATACCGTATAGTAACTCAATATCTGTCCGGATAAAGATGTTGAGTGATTTTGTTTATTTTCCTCTTGTCAATTATAAGGGAATTGGGAATTGAATTAGTAATTTAAAAAAAATATTGCAGAATACAAGCAGAACTTCTCAAAAACGAATCCACTGATATTGATTTGGATGCAGTCAGTAAAATTACTGCACAAGATTTTGAGGATGCTGCTACTGATGAGCTGGCACAGTTTACATTTGGTGATATTATAACAGGTATAATGTATTGTTTTTATGAGATTTATTGTTTTAAGCAATCAATCATACATAATACATCAATAGGTACTCAATAATTTATTGCAACCATAAAGTTTATAAAAGGTGTTTGTACATAATGAAAATTATGTACCTTTTATAAACTTTATGGTCTTGACTGCTGACCGGACCTACTGAGATAATTTTGAGTGTAACATTCTGTCATGGTTTTTGGATTTTGTGTTTGATTGTTTACTGAAGGATTGTCACTTTTGTGCTTGGTGCCCCTTTTATGTAGGCAACCTGACACTATTTGGATGTGGCTTCATATGTAACAAAATGTTACCTAAGGCTCTGCTCAACCCCTCTTGGGATTATGAGCGTGATCATATGTGTATTATATCCTTATTGAAATTCTTAGAACTGTTTGAGAAAAAGTATTTAATTAACTAGCCCCTTGACTGTGGAATTTCATAATAAACAAGACTTCCTCTATACTACGAGGAAGTAATTTGACAACTTTTAGCATATCAACGTGTTTCACATAAATTTGTGACGGGCATCAAGCTAAAAGTTTTGTTGATACGTACGGCGGTTTAGTAGAAAAATGCAAAAATCTGTGTCCAGCCACCTTGAATTTACATATAAAACTTCTGGCTGGCACTTCTAAATGTGAATAACGGGACCGTTTTCGACTATGGTTCCTCTACTAACAATATGTGACATAAATTGTGATGGTTTTTTTTTTTTTTTTTTACTTTTGTAAATCTGCAATCAGTCCTTAGACTATAATCAGATACGTTCTGTGTTTCGACTTTGCAGAGCACCTCCCCATTGGGAAGTGACTCTTCTCAATTTCATACAGTTATGTCTGCTGGTTAAAGTGGTCAAAGACCGTAGATCGCTTCAGTCTTTTGCTGTATGTTGGTTTCGTGAGAGCATTTGCAAGGGGATTAGAATGCTTTTCCAGTCGCGATTTGTATCTTTCAGTCAGTAATTTTATCTCCTGAAGCACAGTGTTCTGTTCCAGATGCTCATGCAGCTCAGAGATTTTTATAAACCATGGAGCATTGGATAATTTCTTTAAGATTGAATTTTGCATTCTTTGTATGATACTGATGTTGGAGTAGCTCGCAGTTCCCCAAAGTTGTATACCATATGTCCATATTGGTTTCAATATCATATTATATATCAGCAGCTTGTTATCAACAGAGAGGACAGAGTTTCTATCCAGTGTAGATTCTTATATTTCAGATTTAGTTGATCTCTTTTTGCCTGTATGTGCTTTTTCCACGTGAGCCTTCGGTCTAGATGGATTCCTAAGTATTTTACAGAATCTCCATGTGGGAGTTCTTGTTCACATAGTTTCACAGGGGGGCAGTTACCCCGTCTTAATGTATATGTCACCTGAATTGATTTTGAGACACTCGCTTTAATTCGCCATTTCTTCAACCAAGTACTGATGTTGTCCAGTCCTTTTTGGAGTAGTCTTGACGCTGTGGTTGGATCTTTGTGACTTGCTAATATGGCGGTGTCGTCAGCATATGTTGCTGATGTAACATCTGATGTTAGGGGTAAGTCTGCCGTATATAATGTGTACAGCACGGGCCCTAAGACCGAGCCTTGTGGGACGCCGGCGCGTATATCATAGAATTTCGACGAGTTGTCACCATCCTTAACCTGGAATATTCTATCGGACAAATATGACTGGAACAGCTCGTAGAATGTGTGTGGTAAGTACTTTTTGATTTTATAAAGAAGTCCTTTGTGCCATACTTTATCGAATGCCTGTTGTATATCGAGGAATGCTGCGGAGCAATATTCTTTATCTTCCAGAGACTTTCTGATTTTATCATAAACTCTGTGGACTTGTTCTACTGTTGCATGGTTTTGCCGAAATCCAAATTGGTGATTAGGAATAACCATTCGCTCTGATAAAACTGGTGCCATACGACTCAGAAGCATCTTTTCAAACAATTTCGAGATCACGGGTAGCAAGCTTATTGGTCTGTAGGATGTGACTTCGTGCTCAGGTTTGCCGTCTTTATAGATCATCACAATTTGTGACACTTTCCACAGCGATGGGTAATGTTTTGTTCTGAGGATGCCATTGTAAAGAGACGTTAAAAAGATTATGGCTTTTCTGGGTATTTGTATTAGTATCTCTTTGGTGATTTGGTCGAATCCCGGTGCCTTTTTGCCATCCAATTTTTTTATATTTCTTATAACTTCTCTTGGTGTTATAGCTGTAAGTGGCAAATCCAGTTGAAATGTTTGATTTAACACGAGGTCCATCGCAGACTCGTCTATCTCCGATTCAGAAGCATTAGGTGCAAACACTTGAGATAAATACTCTGCAAAAGTTTCAATCTTTTGTTGGCTAGTTCTCGCCCACTTACCGTTCTCCAGTCTCAGTGGTTTATTGGAAATCATGGGCTTATTCAACCCTCGTGTAGCTCTCCAAAGAGAGTAGTTAGTAGCTTTAGAATTTGTCAGCGATTTTAAGCGATCAGCCATTGTTGCATTTTCTGATCCTCTTTTTGCTTCCTTAAGTACTACGATGGCTCTATTTAAGGCTGTTTTGTCCTCACGTGCTCTGCTCGTGTGCCATACACGGCGAAGGCGTCTTTTTTTCGCTATCAGTTCCTTTAGTTGCCAAGGAATATTGTCTTTAATATTTGCCGCTGACTTGACTGGAGTACTCATCCAACATGCTTTCTGTATTATACTCATGAAGCTTTTTGTAGCCTCCTCAATATCTTCTTTAGTTTTGAGAGCAATTTTCAGTTCTAGTTCCTCTTCAACTACTTCCCTGAATGATTCCCAGTCAGTTTGGTCATTATATAGGTGACTGGTGTACTGTGTAAATTGTGATGGTAATAATGTTTGATTTATGGCGTCACGTGTAAGGGTTTACGAGAAATCAATTAAAAACTAGTGTCCAGACAGCTTGAAGTTCAAACTGGCTGGATACATGTATCTCCACTGCCTGATAGTCTACGGCCTTCAAAATATGTTCAAGTTTTTGTGACGGGGACGATAATGATAATCTCAATTTGTGACGGAGAACGTTTACGTAGTTTCAAAGATATTGATCATTCAATTTTTTCCATACAAACATCTATTAATAATGTGAGGCGACCGTAATCTTACAGAAATAAAGGATTTCTTTTTAATCGACTTATCGGCCAGTAATGGCCACACCTGCATTGTATTTGATTATTCCCAGAGAATAGAAGGTTTGACGCCGTCGTGGTGGAGTGGTCAGTAACGCTGCCTAGCCTACACATCGGGCGGTCCGGGTTCGAGTCCTGGTAGTGGCAAATGTTAGTGTGATGAACACGAATATTTGTTCACGAGTCATGGTTTTTTACATATTTATTTAAGTTTATTTATGAAATATCGAGATTATTATGTATATTTGTCTGTTATCTAGTATCCATATTTACACTTTATGTACTTACTTTAATTAAAATAAATGCAAAAATTGCAGATGCAGACAAAAAAGGGGACAAGAATTCTATAGACAGAGAACTGCAGAGGCATTTGGTATTGATAACTGCTTTAAAATTAGGGAATGAGACAAAAAATATTCTACCACAAGGAAAGTGGGAGGAAGGGGAAACTCTAAGACAGGTACACTGAAAAAAAGTGTAATGGATAATTAAAAAAAATGCTTATTTCCGAAAAAAGAATAATAATGATTATTTTCCTTAATATAAAAACAAATTTATGTTTTGCTTGTTTTTAGACAGCTGAAAGAGTACTGAAACAACAGTGTGGGCAGGACCTAAAAGTGCAATTTTTATCAAATGCTCCATGCGGGTTTTACAAATACAAATATCCAACAGAAATAAATGGAAAAGTTGGGGCAAAGGTAGAGTACTAATTTATTTTTTAACTTTGGTGGGGTATCTCTTGGCCTTTGCTTAGTAGATGGTAGGTGATGATAATGCCTTTTTTTTGTCGGTGAGGTCAAATGCATTTACGCATCGTCCCTGCGGGGTAGTGTCAACCGCAGGGGATATGTGGGACTCGAGGTAAAGGCGTTCCCTCCATACCCACTAAACATCCTCTCCGGCCTGACGTCCAGTGCGCTATTACGGGATGGCTCGGGATCTGCGCACTACACCGAGACCTTCCCAACGCTATAGCGAAAGTGCTTGATGATTTGCTTTGTGCACAGCTGGAAAAATATCTTCAGCTACATGATAACCAGTTTGGTTTCAGGCGCGGTCTGTCAACAGAAACCGCTATCTTGTGTTTGAAGCAAACCATTAAGTACTATACAGACCGAAAAACATTTATTTATGCATGTTTCTTGGATTTGAGTAAGGCATTTGACCTTGTAAATTATGATATATTATGGCGAAAACTTGATCAGATTGCATTGCCCGCTGAGACAAGACTGGTGTTCAAATACTGGTACAATAATCAGGAAAATGTGGTGCGGTGGTTGAATGCATGCTCGGATACATACAGGTTGCGTATACATGCAAGTGCGGAGTAAGACAAGGAGGGATAAGCTCTCCATAGCTCTTCAATCTGTATGTTAATGCTTTAATAGAGGAACTCAGTGGCACCCGCGCTGGCTGTCATGTTGACGGCATTTGCATCAATAACATTAGTTTTGCCGATGACATGGCCTTGCTGAGCGCATCTGTTTGTGGCCTATCTAAGTTAATACGTATATGTGAAAGGTACGCTGTTGAACATGGGTTGGTATACAACGTCAAGAAAAGCGAATGTATGGTCTTTCAAGCTGGAGGAAAACACCCCTCGATTTTACCTCCTATTAAATTAAATGGGACCCCCCTGAAAAGGGTAGAACAGTTCAAATACCTAGGTCATATTATTGTCTCTAGTTTGAAGGACGATACAGATATCGAAAGAGAGCGTAGGGCGATGTCTGTAAGAGCTAATATGATCGCACGCAGGTTTTCTCGTTGCTCCACTGAAGTCAAAGTAACTCTTTTCAGAGCATACTGTACATCCCTATACACGAGCAGTCTGTGGGTCGACTTTACGCAAAGACAGTACGGAGCCATACGAGTTCAATTTAATAATGCATTTAGGGTGCTTATGGGGCTGCCCCGATTCTGCAGTGCGTCAACGATGTTCGCCGAGTCGCGAATAGACTGTTTTTACGCGACCATGCGCAAACGCTGCACATCGCTCGTACGCAGAGTAAGGGCAAGCTCTAATATCAATCTGAGGCTATTTGCTGGTAGATTTGATTGCTATTACATGAATCATTGCAATATGATTCATGTAGTAGCACCACATAAATAAGTTGATTATTCTTTTACTGTTATTATTATTATTATTTTCTGTAATTTATAAATTCAAATTTTATTTTATTTTTATTCTTGTAATTTTTATTTTCATCGATTTTATTATTTTGATTTTAATTATATTTTAACAAAATTTTGTACAATTTCAATTTCAAATATCTTTCTAATTTTAAATATTCCACAATGTGTCGATTTAATTATGTATATACCGAATTTACAATTATAGTAGAATCACATTAGATATAAGAATGTATACCTAAGACTAGATATAAGATATTTGTAACTAACAAACTGGGCCACATGAAGCCTGAAATAAACTATATTATTATTATAGTGAATAATATTTTATTTAAATTTTAACCTCATCATGTAAGCATCTATTAAATTAATATTTAATTGTTACAGGTATTTTTTTACTATGCTAACTACAAAGGCGGTAAAGTTGATGAAAAGGTGAAAGGTCATTGGCTAACACGGAATGAAATGAAAGATTTGCTACCGGAAAGGTATAGGAAGTCAGTAAACGATTTCTTAATTGATGAAACGTATTAAATAAATTAAAGGGTACTTAGTAATAAATTAGTTATGAAGATTAAATTGATTTTTATTTTAAATTTAATGTGCCATGTTTAAATATTTGTATCACAAGTTTGGCTGTTAATTATTATTTACTAGTGGTACGGCGAGCAAGTGTTCTCCTTACAGAGAAAATACCTCTATTTAAAAGCTATTATTTAACTTGCATGTATATTTCTAAGCAGTTCTCCTCAACCGATTGTGCTGAAATTTTGCATAGGTATACGTTTAGTTTGGATGACAATGCATGTTTAGCCAAGTGATTTCATTTTAAATCCAATATGGCGGACTAGTTATTTTTTGTGCTCTCGCATACTATGGGTATCAGTTGACTACTTATTTTTTAGCCTTACAATATGGGTATCAAATGATAGAGTTTGCTGATAAGAAAACGAATAATCTGACTAGAAAATAAAAAATAATTTTCTTCAAAAAACTTATATAAAAACAAGCTTTTATTAATAAAGTTTATTAATAAACTTTAAATTTAAATGTTACAAAAGCTTGTCGCGAGTTTTATTTGTGTAAATAAACAGTGATAGATTCCGCAAAGAGGTAATAATTAAATGATCGAAGTAAATCTCGCGTGAAACTTTTATAATTTAAAGTCTTTTTAGAGCATTTAAATACAAGCGTGTTTTTAAAAATGTTTATTGAAAGTTTTTTTTTATTAATTTTGTAAAAAGGAAAACAATCAGACAAGCTTTTTTAACACGCTTATATTAGTTTCACCTGTATGTTTGTTTGTTTGTTTATTTGTTTGTATGTATACATACATATTGACTCGTTTGGACTCGATTTTGACCCACATTAAACGGTCAGATTTCATTTATACTTTATAGGCTTATCAAAGACTGACATTACAATAATTCAATGAATATCCCATTATCCTGATTAGAATCGCCAGGACTAATAAATGAAACGTCTGGAATGTTAGTTCAGTTATATGTCACTAGATGGCGTTGTCATTGTTAAGTTGGCGGTGTTAAGATTTTTTTTAATTATATAAGTAATAAAATAATATTTTGAAAAAAAAACTATAAAACACGCTTTAATAATAATTCGGACTAATAAAAAGTGAAAAATAACTTTTTATAATAGAAACTAAATGATGAACGAAAAGTATATAATTATTAATTAGAGAAAAGCGTGGGATGTCTAGTCTAAAGTCTGGACAGCAGTCTGACTTGCGTGCCTTTTAATTTACCTCCTCTATTCTTCTTATTGTACGCTTGCTAACTTTCACACCTCTCATGTTTTGGAGCCGCTGTCGGATTTCAACTCCAGTGAGGTAGGTAGCGGTTTCTTAAAATTTCCAAGAAGATAAACCGATCATATCCAGCTGATGTGCACCTTACACTCCACTGCCTGGCCGGCGGATGTAGCTGCCTATCTCCTAGTATCGTTTCAAGGCATATTACATATTGAGTGCAATAGGCACCTTACGTTTTGTCGCTCCCTGATTGATTAAAGCTAGGGCTTGTGCAAGTTACACTGGAGCTAAGGCCATCTTTTTGGTTTTAATGAACGGTTCAAAGTTAAATTGAATCTACAAAATCACAAAACTTCAGTACCACTTAACTATGACTTGAAATTTTTAGACTTGAAAATTTGAATTTATTTGCTCAAAATGTCCCGCTACGACAGAAATTTAAAAACTGGTTCCATAAAACTCAAAGATTATGAATTATTCTCTTTCAATAAAGCTAGACATTTTGTTGCCGCCGCGAAATAAGGGCTTGGCGAAGATTCCGTGCCGGTGAGTGTACCTACGGTCGTAAAACGTTTTTGCCGTTTGTATGCAGACGGTGCTTGCCATACTAATCTCATAAGTATAAAAAAGCGAGATAGATAGCTTATATCTAGATAGCTTATATCTAGAAAATGATTTGTGGGAGTTTTTTTTAACACGAACCTTTAAAACCTACTCAAAGAATGTAGCTGTGAAATCCTGAGCCCCGGCCGACGGAAACCCACGCTACACCCAAGTGGCCCATAGCTGGAAAAGAGCAAGCCCACATTGCTAGCATGAGGCGATTTCAAAGCTTCCAAGACAATGGGTACCTGGGTATTTGTCATATATACCACTCGCTTTAAGGAATTAATTAAATAGAATCTGCGTTGCTCTTTCTACTATTAGTGTCAAGATGGCGATACGTATATTTGAGTAGTTCATTCACACGCACTTATTAACGCGCACCTATAAATTAAACCACTGTCAAAACCATAGATTACCTCCTAAGTCAAAACTTACGTAAACCACTATGTATTTTTACTAAAACAAATAACTATTTAACAATAATTTTACTCCTTATGGGTTATGATTAGCATCGTTGCTGTGCGTCGCATTTACAGACTCGTTAAGAAGAGTAGTATTTTTCTTTGAGATATTGAATACAATAAAACCCTAGGAGATCCAGCCAAAAATTCGTCTTCCGCGAGAAAGCGGGAATCTGCGGGATAGGGAAAATAAAACTTAATAAATATATAGGGACTAGCATTATTCGGGCGTCGTGAGAGTTGTCGTTGTTATTCGTAGAAACGCTTTGAAGCATTCGACACTTAGACAAAGTAATAAATTAAAACCGATAACGAAGTTCGATAAGAACAAAATGTATAGGATTGACTTAGGTCGTCGTTAAATCACGTGACCAATCGTAGCTCTAAGTAAGCTGGTAGCGAGAGCTAAGACGCTGTAGATAACCAATGAATATGGCCTGTGATGACGAATTTCGACATGATATCGTTATGAAACGATTGCCACTTGTCTAAGCCCACTGGGCGTTAGACAAAATTGCAGTTCACTCCTCTTCATTTTCATCGTCATTACCCAGGGTCTCCTTTTTGTGTGTTATTCTCATTTTCAATAAGATCTTCAATTGAACGAATTTTGTGCGGTAAAACATTGTCATCAATGGATTTTTTTCCAAAAAACTAAGTATCACAGGTTTTCCTTCTTCAGATGGCGTTTAAACGGGACGATGAATTGTAATTAAGCGTGATACAATGTATGAAAAACATGTCTCAAGTTACAGGGAATAACTTAATATGGCGTATTATACGGGAAATCGTATTAAACGTGATCGTATTAAGTGGGTTTCACTGTACTTATATTAAATTTAGTAATGGAAATGAGTGACATATTTTTTAAATACTTGTAGTCACTGCTTACCTATATCTAATCAATTGTAGATAGGAAAATAAGATGCAACTACAACACTAACACTTCGAAATACGGCATTGTTGCCTGCCTGCAATCCTCACCTCGGGCATAAGTACTTACATAGCCCAAATAAAAATCATTAATGATTAAGAACTTGAGCTATTGATAAGTTAGTACTTTTCTAGTGAAAACGGACTACTCGTAAACATATCAATCTACTTACATATTTCATAAAAAATCTGAAATAAATAATAAATATACCTATGGTTTAAACAAGCATTATGACTCACGATCGATCGTTTGCGAGTCACGAGTGTTTAAACTGACTTTTGAACAAATGTTCGTTGTCATGTGTAGGCAGCGTTACTGCCACTCCACCTTTACATGCGTCAAATAGTGGCTCAGTCCTCCACTGTGGTAATGGTATAGGTTCAATTTTTATTTTCGTTTTCCTCCTATGGGACATGCAAGAGTTCTATCATGGGTTCTGTAGGTTTGGTACCACTTGTTATATTATTCGACCCGTACCTACCTACTGATGAGATGGGGCCATTAATTTATGATTTTGCTAGTTTTTGACCCCCTATCATCATCATCATCCTTAGCCCGTTATCGCCCACTGCTGAGCAAAGGCCTCTCTTCCTGTACGCCACTTTGCCCGATCCTGTGCTAACCTGGTCCAGGTGAGACCCGTGATCTTTCAAATGTATCCACCGTACTGGCGGGCGTCTGACGCCTAATATAATAAGAACAAATATATTTAAAACGAGACTGATCGCATAATATCCCAAGAGGCCTACTTAAAACCGGAACACCTAGCACCGGAGTTGTATCCCGTACTCACGCGCCTACCGGCTCTCGTACCTCTCGCCTGTACCCAAAAAGAGGACCGCTCACTCAGACCCGGCCAACTATCGGCCAATAGCAGTCGCCTCAGTACCTAGGCTATAATATGCAAAGTTATGGAAAAGATCATCAACCACCACCTGATCCGTTACCAAGAGGATCACCGTCTGCTCTATGGGGTGAAGCTATGGACAAGTGTGGTGAGTCGTTGGCTGTCAGCCTTGATATCGCCAAAGTTTTGACAGAGTCTGGTACAAAAGCCTTACTCCAAACTTCCGGCATATGGTCTGCCTGTTCATCTCTGTACAGGTAGGTACCTACAAAGGTACAAATGTGAAATAGCCCCCTGAATAACATAAATTAAAATCAGCCTGAATAACATAAAATCAAATTGTATTCTTTTTTTAGACTTGCCTTCATTAATGACCACCGTGTTAGTGCTAAGTTGCCAGATTAATTTTATTGAAAAAGGGGATTCCAACGGCCAATGATATGTTAAAAATTACTGGCCCATTGCCTGATCTAGTCGAGCCAGTCCTATAGATAATGGCAGGCTCTATCAACATTAGAAAGCATTATTATTATTATGAAAGCTGTCCGAGTTGTGTTTTGAACATTAAAACTTGTTATTATTTAAAACCACCACGAAGTGCGCAGTTTAATTTCTCTCATTTACACAGAAATATTATTTAGCGGGAAATTCGTGTGAGCTCTTAAAATAGAAATTATTCAAACAACGAGCGTGATTTACTGGTAAACAGTTTTTGGCTATTGAAGCTTCCAGGTGTTTTCTTAGAATCTTCTAAACTAATCCTTAAAATTTAGATGTTAGGGGTAAAAATTTCTTAGTATATTTATGTCGTTGATGAAAACATAGACGATCCAGCAGTTTGTGACTGGTTTTTGTGACGATGGTCATAAAGGTGTTTTTAGCCTGCAGATTGTGCTACGGTTTGATAAAAGATGGAACATGTTTGCTGCACTTCACAAGGCTAGGGCTGGCGCTTATTAAAATAGAATGAGAAGGTTATCAAATCATATCAACGAAATTTATCGAAAGTTATCGAAATAGGATCAAGTTTTAATTGTTTAACGAAAATTATTTTAATTTTATATAACCTACAGGGCACTTAATTTTCCTAGTATCTAAAAGGTTATTCAAAGTCTCATCAATATTTCAAATCTGTCGACTGGCTAAACCTCCTTCGATAACAAGGTGATGCTTTGTGTCCCAGCAGTGAGTAGAATTATAACGGCTGTTATGATGATGATGAAGGTGAAGGACGTTGGAAAAGCAATCACTTCGCTCAAATGGAATTGGGACAGACTGTTGCTAGGCAGATTAACCGAAGCGCTTACGAATTGGTGACCTATCTATATATTATATTTGAATGAATCCCTTGCCGTGTGATGTCGGCAGAGTAGTATAGCATCACCCATTATCCTTTCCTACCTAATACTCCGTCCACCAATCGGCATTGGACAAGCGTGGTAGGATACTGCCTAAACCTCCTTCGATGAAAGGGAGGCCTTGTGTCCCAGCAGTGGGTCGAATTATAAAGGCTGTAATGATGAATCCCTGTTTCCCTTGGTCACGCCATAACTTCAGAACAACTTTACCTATTTCATTCATCTTTTTTGTAAGTTTTCTATTACTTTGTAGAAGGTTCTTACGAAAAGAAAATTAAGAAAATTGCGGGCAGATAATTGGGTAATTAGAAAATTTAGAGAAATTATTACAAAGCGAACATATTTTGATAAGTGAAACAAACAACCGTTGCTATGCAACCAGAACGCCTACTAATTTCTTTGTGAACATTGGTTGTGGTTTTTCTTACTTAGATTGGAAAATGTTAAAATAACAAGTGTTACCTTTAATACTAGAAAAAATACACTGAAAAAAATCGACCAGCCTCAGGCGGGAATCGAACCCAGCATCTTCCGCAATCCGGGCGGCTGCGTTAACCACTACGCCACAGAGGCATTTTTTTTAATTAGCCTATATCATCCCACTCCTGGGCAAAGGCCTCCCCCAAACTCTTCCACTCATCCCTATTCGCAAAAATTATTCCATAAGTGTTATCTTTACTGTATTTTCCAGAGGAATTGGGTATAAGTAGGTACTTATACCGATTCCAGTGATGCTGCAACATACTAAATTTCGAATCGATCTTATCTGATGATCTTCAAATGGCTAAACCGATACTTTTGAATCATAGCTAAGAATACTGTCGATCAAGTAGATAACCTTCAAACAAAAAACTACTCAGCACCTTTTTCTTATAAATAGGTCAAGCAAATGATTCCATTACCTACACCTGATGGAAAGCAGAAGCGCAAGATAACTCCCCTCTTTTTGCATCCGGGGTTTTTTACCCCAATAGGTAAAATGTGTAAGTTACGATTACAATATTAAATTTTTGACAACCCTATTCAAGGTTTCCAAATGGTCTTTCCTTGTCAGTTTACAAACAATTGCGTGCTGTTTTTCGTTTCTGGTATACGATGAAATAATTTTACGTGAGTAGCGACTTCGGTAGCTCGAACCGTGAGAGTTAGTCAAGCTAAGGTCGATTTGTTTTAAGATTTTGGCAACAACACGGATTTCCCGAATACACGTGGCTAAATATTTGTATTTATAACATAATATTATTAATTTTCGAACCGTTGATCTAGTAACACAGATTGATTTTGTAATTTCAATGTTAAGTTCCTATTTTAAGTCGCTGGCAAGTGTGGGTATGTCCGAGGGTTATTAGGTATATAGGCACTAATTTTGAGGATTACTTGAGAATGTAGCAAGGAAACTAATTACTTATGTTAACTCCGAAATCGTATTTTAAAAAAATACTTTAGAACTCTTCCGTGCTTCGATTTGTTCGCCGGCTCTAAACTCTATTCTTAATTAGTGGCGTCGCGCGCGACACATTAAAGGTTACGCATTTTGCACATTGTCAAGTGAAATGTGTCTAAAGTAACAATAAAATTATACGACAGATTAAGTAAAAAATGGAGTCACTACAGGCTCTAAGCTCGTGTGTTTTTATTTTCAAAAATATTTCGTTCTGATCTTAGAAGTGCAAATTTCAAAGATTTGATGAAACAATGTTTACCGTCAAAACATAAGGACCAAGCACTGTCAAATTTCAACAGCGAAAGCAGTGCCTTGGTGGCGTAGTGGTAAGTGCAGCCGCCCGGATTGCGGAAGATGCTGGGTTCGATTCCCGCCTGGGGCAGGTCGATTGTTTTCTAGTTTTAAAAATATTTACGCGCTTATAAACGCAAAAATTATTCCATAAAATTAAACACGTACCGGGTCCACGAAACAAGGCGAAAGTAGGTACATTTTTGAGCTCACTGAAGATAAAAAATATACGCCTATCTACCTAATCGTTCAATCATCATGGCATCCATACAAAGTCAATTCCTCTGCCTCCAGCCTTCAACGTCTCAGTAGGCCCTCTAGGGTTGTCCCTTGATAGGACCATTAACTAGTAGGTATGCTTGAAACTTGAATTAAGTATGCTCCGGAAGTCCCAGTATCTACACTTACGAGCAATGAAATCGACTCACCGGTACGCTTTGGTTCAGAACTCCCTAATAAAATCTACAATTAGTAAGTAATAATCCTAAGCTTACATTAGACCAGTTTTTACTGTGATAGATTTTGTTTTATTGATTTTACAAATTGAAAACCAAATACAAAAAATTTAGGTCTTTTAGCTAAATTTTTTGGGGAAATCAGCTGAATTTTATGGGTCAATAAATCTGTAAGATTAATGAATTATTCCATAATTCAATTAACTCTGAACACTCTGCATAGCCACAGAAATAGCCTATGACGTAAAAATGAGAAACCAGGGTTTCCGAAGAAATGAGTCTATTGTCGCTAATACTTCGTTTATCGGTGTTTAGAGTAGATTAAATAAAGCTTATGAAATATACATTCAAATTATATTTACAGGTTTTGTTTATCTAATCTCATTTTTATATACCGATATATTAAGAATCGACACCTACGAGGTGAGTCGATTTTGTTGCACGTAAGTGTAGTTCATTATAAGATAGCTTCTGTAGCGATACACCTACTGTAAATACATAACCTTCTCCTTAAATGCTGATCATTATTTTTAACGATAACATTTATCATTTAGGTATAAAATGGCCATAAGGAAAACCCATTCTAAACTTGTGAAATCCCTACTTACTATTATAATTGCGAAAGTAGGTAACTCGTCTATTTGTCTGTTATACTCTTTCTCGCCTAAACCACTAAACCGATGTTGATGAAATTTGGTACAAGTATAGACTGGACGTTGGGAAAGGACATAGGCTACTTTTTATCAAAAAAAGGCTTGAATGGGTTAAAATAAGGGATGAAATTTTGTGTGGAAGTTCGTCATTGTTGAAGAAAATACCATGAAACTTTGAATTATAAGAAATAAATAAATATTTAACCCGTCCTACGTGGACAGAACGGCAATGACGAACTTTCATAAACACTTTAATCACTTATTTCCTATGTCCTTTCCCAACGTCTGGTCAATATTTGTACCAAATTTCATGAAAATCGGTTCAGTGGTTTAAGCGTGAAAGAGTAACAGATAGACATAGACTAGTTACTTTTGTATTTACAATAGATATATTAGTAGAGGGAGTAGGTAATGTAGTAGATAAGGTAGTAGAAGATTGATATGTGGAAACAAATTGAGAGTAAGACCCTTACCTATGCATTACGCTTAGGTAGGCAGATAATATTTCATGACGAGAGATCAGTAATGTATACCTAACATAGAGAGAAAACAAGAAAAAGGTTTAAAAAAGATTTTTTTTAAAAACACGCTTTTAGTTCTTGTGGTAACCATCTAAAAACAAAGTACTCGTCAAGACGAATTAAACGAGCCGAAAGTCGATGGGGTTGCGTCGTTTCATTACAGAGTTCCTATGACCAACTTCCATCATCAGGACCTGGTTACCATTGAAAGACAATCTACTCGATGAGATTGTGTTGTTTCATTGTGAAGTTCCTATGGTCACCTTCCAGCTCCATCATCAGATTAGCACCATGTCATCATAATATTGCATTTGTCACGCGATTTACACACGTATGCAAAATTTCAGCTCAATCAGTAACCGGGAAGTGGATCTAATTTAATTAGCAAGATTTGATGACAAACATCGGGACAGGTAAAACTAAATAAAAGCTTGTAAAAAAAACATTTTTATTTCTTTTGCTGTTTCTAAATAATGTTGTTCCACAATAATGAAATTTCTATCCACCTTACCTTAAGAGAAAAATTATCTGACACTGTTGCAATGGACATGACTACGGGGCACTATGGGGTACCCTTTTATGCCAATCAATGCATTCAAAAAATGTGGTAAGTTAGGTATATGACCAATTAATGAAATCAACTTTGCCGATTCAATTTTTTTCTTGCCTCTACAACGGAAATCGAACATCAATTATCTAAACACTCACTTAAATACCTCCTCTTTGATCAGATGTTCAAATAGCCAACGGACATTGGAGTAATTTAATCCCCTTTCCAATTATTAAAAATACTCCACATATCTTCACTACCTACAGCAACCTTTCTCTACGATCCCCGAGGAGTCTCCCAGCGGGTGGCGTGTGGACTCCCGGCACTATCTATAATTGATAAAATTCTCGAAAAGCCTCGGTTTCGTAAACATTCACAAGTTTTATGGAATGATAATATTTATTTAACACAAGAAATTCCTGCAACCGGTTAGATACTATCTCAATTAATTAAGTCGTTGTAATCCAGGGAATGTTTTACTGGTTGTTTTTTTTCTCTCATGTTAATCATAATTTTCAAATTAGATAGTAGATAGGTACTTACGTAAATTAGTCCTGAGTAGGTAAAGCACATTTTTATAAAATCTATCATAGTTAGATGTTAAGAAAAGTATGTAGTTACCTACTTAGGTGATATGTAATAGGTGATTTAGTTTATGTGCACTATTCATGATGTATATTTAACAATAATATTAGTAAGAAAAATATATATCCACTAATAATAACCAATATTGTAGACTTAGAAAATTATCGCTAATAAACGTGCAGCGCCTCTTAAAAACATTTTACCCCGAAAATCTAAATTTTATCGCTGGATAAAATTTAGATTTCATCACGGATAGTAAAAACATTAAAGTGTAACTTTATTAACATTTCCGACAGCTAGTTGCCCATATTAATATCGCATCCATTAAAACAATCATTATTAAAGCTAACATGTAGGTCTTGATTTGTTTAATGACCGCTCCGTTGGAAGGCGAACTCAAAAAACGAACCCGCCAGAATTCACATAATCTGCGTCAAACATAGATAAAACGGGTAATAGAAACTGAGTGGGCCATTGTTCCAGCCTTAATGGACCACCGGCTGATACATGGCGGTCTCCGCAAAAACATTCGACAGAAAAAAGTATACGAAAAACCTTTTTCGCCATTGAGGTAGACAGCCGAAGAATTTCGTCAAGTATTTTATCTCAGCCTTTCACAGTTCCAAAGCGGTGTTGAATTATTGAGACGGGCCTATCGACGAAATGTGAGATGCTTTAGAGTAGTTCGGTGCTTTAAACAGATCTAATTTGATAAGGGCTGTTGAAAACTACTGGCTATTCAATTTGTATACTATTTGCACTTCTTAAAATTCTTTCACTGAAATGGTCAGTCAGAAGTAGAACAAATGAGTACCGCAAGCCTTTTGTGGATATCGTTACATTAGATAAAAGTATTCAACCACATTCTCTACAGTCTGCTGTTCTGTAGGATTCTCTGGAATTCCGTCTGAAGAGTCGTTATCACCACTCACTGTCGTATTGTTTCATTGAACTCTAGTAACTGTACAATTTTTGGTTTCAAAGATAACATATCACTGGAATAAAAAAAACACTATGCACCTCTTTTGTTTCACGTCAAAAGCAACGTATTCCTGACTAACATGAAATTGGAACGGCTACTTATTAATAAAAAATCACAGCTAGAAAGGTTCAAAAACCGAGCGTTTTCGGAAAATCGGCCGTGGGAACGTCCGGGTAAAATATTTTGCTTTAAAGGATTTAGGATAAAACAATAAAGAGTTAAATTAGAACAATAGTATATTTTACGGTCCTAATTGAATGTAAGTAGTAGGCACTATATTATGCTCCTTTATTCTTTTGTTGTTAGTGTAAAACCGTCCAAGCGCATTAGTACATCGGCATTAGGTAAGTATCTTCAAAGCTAGGTGGAAATCTTTATCAGTAATACGTAATATTGTCTCACATTTCGTCGATAATATAGGTTTCACTAGTAGCTCATGTTTCGTAATAAATTACGGTTCTTACAAAACGTGATCCAATTTGTGTACGTCTCTTCTATTAACGTTTATTACAACGAGTAAAATGTCATCTAGACATCTCACCATACTTACCTTCGAACAAAAATATTGAAAACAAATTACCTACCTTGCCAAGAATTTTGATATTAGAAAAATGCACTGAAAAAAAAACCCGCCTGAGGCAAGTCGATTTTTTTCAGTGCATTTATCTAGTATTAATATTTACGCGTTTGTAAACGCAAAAATAAATTTATTCCAAGAATTTTGATATTTACATTCTCAAAGCTAAGTCTGCTGGCATTACCTATAATAGTTCCTTAAGCATCGTGAAGTTTGAAATTTGTAGTCGCCTCTATTTTGCCACCTTAGTAACAAACTACATTTTTGGGCTTGCGTTATTTCTGTTACACGTTGTAACAATTAATACAAAAAAGAAAATTATCATTATACTTATTTAATACCTATCTTTTGTCCGCTAAGAATAGTTATTTGCATTTTTCGGACATTGGATTTCCATATGAGCTTTCATCTATTACATCCACACATGGGTCAAGATTCCAAAAATGCTTTATTTATTTCTTCTCAAGTTCCTGAATTCAAAGTTTCATAGTTTTATCTTCGATAATGTCGAAATCCCATACAAACTTTCATCCCTTATTTCAACTCCTTCGTCCTCTTTTTTCGCGATAAAAGGTACCTACTTATCTTATGTCCTTTCCCGTAGTCAATATGTGTATCAAACATCAAAATCGGAGGCGTGAAAACATAACTTTGTTTGGTCTTTCATATGACCTTTCATTCCCTATTTCATCCGCACACGGGTCAAAATTACAAAAACGCTAGAGCAAACATTTCTTCATTTCTATCCAATGCCTAAAAAATCAAACTTTTCATTGTTTATCTTCAACAATGACGAACTCACATGCAAACGTTCATCCCTTATTTCAACCGCTACATGCCTTTTTACAAAAAATAATTTCTTATGTCCTATCTAAAGGTCTTGTGTCCCATCTTAAGGTACAAATACTGATTTTGTACCAAAGTTCATCAAAATCGGAGGAGTGATAGCGTACTTACGACCTTTCATCCCCACACGGGTCAAAATTTAAAAACCGCTAGAAAGAATATTTACTTATTTCTTACTAAATGCCTAAATTCAAAGTTTCATGGTTTTATCTTCAACAATGAAGAACTTCCATACAAACTTTCATTCCTTAATTCAACCCCTTTTTTCGTGATAAAAGAAAGCCTATAGGTTATTCTGATGTTTGAGCTATATTAATGTAAGGTCTCATTAAAATCCTAGTTCTTTCGCTAGGTGGTAGACCTAGTAGGGCCGTCTGGGTAGGTGCCACCACCTTTCCTATTTCAGCCGTGAAACAGTCTGTGTATTTCGGATTGAAAGAAAAGCTAGTATAAATACCTGTCATGGAAGGTAATTCATCTTAGGCCTCAGGATGACAACGCACCTGCAATACCAAGTGAGTTTTTCCTTGTTATTGCAAGTGTTTATAGTCGACGGTATCCGCACTTACCTACCACCAGGTGGGCCATCAGATTGTTTGTCATCTAGTTGTATAAAAAACATACATCCAGACATCCATTCAAATTTCTATTATATTAGTAGGAAGTAGGACTAAGGTTTCAAATTACGAAACGTGGTGATACTGGCTTTAACAGAATCTAAGCTGGGCAAAGTTAGACGGTTTCACCGTGAACGTTACAGCGTCACAAGAATACAAATAACCGATCCGTTTCTATATTGCTAGTATTTTGTATTTTCAGATGTGCCCACCAAACGGTTTTCATTGCTAACTGTACATTGGTAGAGAGAAAGAGTACCTTAACCACCATCTTTGCTTCAGACTCGCATGCTTAATCTTTCTCTCTTTTATTTTGTTGGAGAACAGTTCACGTGTCGGTCGATTGGAAATAAGTTAGTCCGGGTGTGCGCGTGGAATGTGCGTGCGCAGGCGCGGGCGCAGGGCATTGGATCGTGGAGGGCGCTGCCAGGTGGGCCCCCATTAGCAGCCGCGAGCCTCGAGCGGCCGCTCTTCATCTTTATGATAATTATTTTCTGTTTGTTTTCGTCCAAGAAACGACCCGCCTTGCCGGCGAACGCTTCTCAGAACCAACCTCCATTGTGGTAAATTAAAGCCGCCCGGACCCCTGCCTCGACGAGAGATAATTCGACAGGATGCCGCATATTATTAATTGCACTATGACTTGTGGAAATGGAGCTTCGAGTTTAGTGAGTCATTCATCCTGGATCCGACGCTGCCCGCGTGGGAACCTATAACGTCCATGATTTACACCGGCCGACCTTTTACGAGCTTTTAACGTTTGACGGAAAGTACATATACGGAATTTCACCTTTTTTATTTTAATCTGACTCGTGAACTCGTACACGGTCCACTTTACAATCGCTTACGACGCGAATCAATTAAGTTCTGCAGAAGTAAAGCGATAAATTTCCAATTAAGTGCAACGCGAGCACCGAACTGGTACCGAGCGATCAGTTCGTTAACTAGAGTTTAACAAGGTAATAAATAGGGGGTACGGCCAGACACCGGTGACCAATAAAAAGAGAACCGTAAATAAGCCGAATGCCAGCAATAAAAAAGGGGAACCTCATAATGTTTACAATCTTGTGGCTTTATTCACTTTGTGTTCCAATTTCATGCTAAATCGACCGGATAAAATCATCTTTTATCAAGCAGACTCACCGTCTCGGAGTGGTCCCTGCCCGCCTCCCGCAGCCCGCCGCCCGCGCCGCAGCCGGCACGTCTGACCCGCTAAGCCACCATTAAATACAAATCTAACATCATCCCTGAATTAAGCATAACGCGTTGAAAGGACCTTTTTGTGATAATTCAATTTGTGGCAGCTCAAATGAGGCATATTATATTTACCTACTATAAATTCTACGAAATCCCTTGCAGAGGAGTGGGAAATAAAAAAGTTTTACGACCTCTTACACAATGTCTATTTACATGGTTAGGTATACAAAGTCTTAATTTACGACGTTAATTGATTAGCTGTTTTTTATTTGCAGTTATGATGTCTTAGGACCGAGACATGAATTAACTGTAACTCGTTCAGTTATATAATTTTTATTGACGAGTAAAACATTTAATAAGATGATATCTATGTCGCTTCCGTAATAAATGATCGCGGAAAAACTTTAATCACATACGAACTTAGCTAAGGCATAACTCTAAGAACGCAATACTTACGTGAGTATTTTATTTTCAGGATTCAATTACTAAAATTGTATTGCTATGTTATGAAGTTTATCTTGTCCAAAATGTAAACGAGATAAATGATGACGGGGAGGAAGTGGCAGTCACTGATGTTTTCGCGCCAAGGTGCATGTGAGGGGCATCGTTAGGTTTTAGTGCCTTTAGTAGGGAGAGTTCCACATGGGGTCCACGTCCGGAAGCCTTATTGTGGCGGACCCTGGTAACGGGGTGGGGCAACTTTCTTGGCGGGTGTATGGCTTTTAATGTCAAGTGTGTCGCCTTGGCATTCGAAGTCACATGCCATCGTCGAGTTGTTTTTGTTTTCCCACCACGGCTAGTTCCGGACGGCCCTTTTCAGGGCCACGGCCACGCCCGAAGTCCCCCGGGAGCGGTCCGATGGCTGCTCCCGGTGTCCTCGTCAGGAGGACGCGCCAGGTCGAGCAGCCGTCAGTGAGGAGGCGGCCTATAAGGCCGGCGTCGGCCAGCGGCCCACAGGGGCTGGCGTTAGTCGGTAGGCCCTGTGGGCTGCTGGCCACCAATTGGTGCACAAGGCGTGCCTAGACGGGCAGCGTTGGGACGGTCTCGGTGTAGTTGCGCTCACTTGCGCAGATCCCGAGCCGTCCCGTAATATCGCACTGGAGGTCAGGCCGGGGAGGATGTTTAGTGGGTGTGGAGGGAACGCCTTTACCTCGAGTCTCACATATCCCCTGCGGTTGGCACCACCCCGCAGGGACGATGCGTAAATGCATTTGACCTACCCGACACCAAAAAAAAGGGAGAGTTCCACATAACGTACATGCCACCCGTGGTATAACGTATGCGTAACGCATTTCCCAACGTTAAGAAAGGGTGGGATGGAGTCAGGGTTAGATTATTTTTTATAAAAAAATGACATGTCTCATTATCAAGGACCTAAGTAGGTATGATTATACAAAGAAAATTTAAAAATTCCGTAACGCAAACTCTTTCCCGATGACTTGCGACGAAGTGTGTAGTGTTCCGAGCCCAACAGTGCATCAGGCTCGACGAGTTATTAATTTTATGGTGTCGATGTCCGCACACACCTGGCTGCGCCGGTCACTGCGCCCGCGCCGCACCGCGGGATCAATCACTACTGCATACTGGGATATTTCTGTCATCGCTCCAGCTCACCAAATCTAATAAGGTGTTTTAATGGACTGAAATTTCGTACAAATAGGAAATAGTTTAAATTCATTATAGAAACATATTTGGATTTAACTATTCTTGTTGACTTTATAGTTTGGGTTTTGGTCGTTTCATTCAGTTTTCATTTTATTACAGAACCTTGTATTAAGTAGGTATTCTGTTCATTATTTCAAAGTTCCTCATTCATCATTTTCAAAACCACTTACTTAATGTCTTAAAAATTATGTACACCTATATTTTTCTTAGATACTAACACAATACAGTAATTTTCATTGCCTCGTATTTCTGTAAAGATCATTTCAAATAAAGTACATTTAGTTTTTGCTGCTTAATAAATGTCATCATTTTAGGTTTCGTTTTCTTTATTTAGAACTCTGTAGCATTAAATTAACCACGAACTCTACATATTGTTTCTTTTATTTAACATTTGCAACAAAAATAATCGAGCATTAATAATTTTGTTTACGTTTATTTAACTTTACTATTGATTGGAGGTGAATTTTCTGACACAGTTAGCCTTAAAGGTCAAGGAATAACTTATATCTCCCGTGTTGATGTTTGTACTATAAATATTCTTAGGGAAACCCACGCATTGGCTGACTAGTTGAATTTACGACTATTCATAGTTGAATATGATAATTATCATTTTAATGATTATTACATCATGCTTAGAGATAACGTTATAGATTTATAGCATTGTAATTAATTAGAAACGTGTGAACATCTTGATGGTAGTACGAGCTGTGGAAAAATTTGTGACGAAAGTCTCGTCGTAAAATTGGTGAACTAAATCGTTGATTTCGAATTTTATTATTTTGTTTTATACTACCTATATTAGCGACCAGCCCCGACTTCACACGGCTGGACATTTATTTCTTAAACATTTTGGGGTAAACGTACAGTAAATGTACCTACGTAGGTAGGTATCTTTAAGGACTTCAGTAGTTTTTTTTAATTAGGTACTATTAATATTTTCTTCTAATTTTTATCCATAATCTATATCTTTTGCCCGCGACTTCATCGTCGCATGAAATAGCTAAGTACATTGGGCAGCATTTTTTTTATTTGTTTGGAGTTACATACGACCTTTCATCACCTTTTTCACTCCCTAACCGATATATTTTTTTTAAAATGCTACAGGGATTTTTGTTTTATATCAAGTGCCTTAATTTAAAGTTTCATGGTTTTGTCTACACAAATGACGATTTTCTATACAATCTTTCATCGCTTATTTCAACCACTTTAAACTTTTTTTTTCACAATAATAGGTAGCCTATGTCCTTTTTTCAATGTTTAGTCAATATTTGTACAAAATTTCAGTTTTGAGTTTATTCGTTACAAACTTACAAAAATACAAATCTTTTCTATTTATAATATTAACTAGCGCTCCGCCCGCAACTTCGTCCGCGTAGACTTTTATTTTATTTAAAATATAGCCTTTGTCACTTAAGATTAATGAAGCATTCTAATAGTGAATGAATTTTGGAAATAGGCTCAGTAGTTTTTGAGTGTACCTATTCGTTACAAACATACAAATCTTTATAATATTACAGTTTCTGTACGCTGTCTTTAATGCTAGGTTAATTAACTCTTTACGGGCTGGTTTTTCATTCCATTGATATTTTTTTATTCCCCAGATGTCGAATCCAGACAAATTAAAATTACGTTGTCACTTGTCATTTCGTGGCTTGTATATGACTTTTGCTTCTGTTAGGTTAATGATCTAACCGACTGTTAACTTTTATATAATGTTCGAAATTTTTTCCCTTAGTACCTAATATAGGTACCCAGTCTTAACTATATTTGCAGCTTGATATTGACATTTTGTTGATTATTCCTTTATATTTCCATTTATTGATGAGGAAATTAATTATTTATATAATATATTTAGTATATTTGACTTCCAATCAAAAAGTTTAAATTAATTTTAATATAATTAATTTTAATAATTTTTAAAACTTAGGTAATACTTACCTATGTACTTTCAATAGGAACTTTGACTGACATAGAGCAAACAAATTTATTACATTCCTAAACCCATCCCCGAACATATCTAAGATGCTTAAAACTTTTTTTTTCAGTATACAATAGGAATCACGACTGTGTACAAATAAGTCGGTCAGATAAATTGCTGAAAACATAAGACACGTTTTTCCAAATCGCAAGATCAAAATCTAATCTACTATATAATTGCCAGTATTTATCATCATGAAAGGAGTTTATCCTAAGCCTGCTCGTATGAGTAGATAATAGTGGGTACTTTACATCAACAATAGTTTGTCCACTGGCACGCTGGCATGTGGACTGCATTCCCCTGTTAATCGAACTGGTCGTAGGGCCTGCGCGTGCATTACAATGTAAATGGCACATTTGTCTACAGGTGCCGTACAGAACCTGAATTGTGTGAGCTGGTACCAAAGTTCTATTTATAATTACAACCGAGGAACCGATTTCACGTGTGCGGCGTGCATTACCGCTTTGATACGGCAATTGCACAATTCGAAAGCTTGCTGTACAGCCTTGTTTATTATCCAACGGCGTGTTGTTGAAACAATAGACCGGTTTCCAGTCGGTACGGGTCACAGGTGTGCGCTGAGCGAGACATGCGGGCGACAGTCCGAAGATGATATGGAAATGCAACAGTTGGTTGGTAATTAGGTACCGTTCGTTTATCTATAGGTATTTTTGATATGTCCTACACTTAGGTAAGTGAGGAAAAAGCTTTCCAATTTCATCTTTTTTGACATTGACACGGTAAAGGATGGAAAAGCACAATTTAGGCGTTTTATCATTAGCCAGAGTAATTTAATGAACTCATATTGATTTAAATAGTTCAGTAATAAATGTACCTAAAACAATAAAGTATTACAGCTCTCGGATTATAAATGTAAATAGCATTAAAACAAAACCTTTAGAAGCCCCCAACTCGTTGTGTGTGTCTAACACGTGAGGTTCAAACGTGCGTATGTGTGCTCGGCCTCGGGCCCTCTATAATATAAAAGTCATAATAATGTTTTAACGTTTCGATTCGACGCGCAGACAAAAAAGAAAACAAAGACAATCATTTAGTGAAGGCACAAATTCCAACAGAAACAACGCGCGTCGATAGGCGGCTGTGAACTGCATTCGCGGTAATGAGTCCACTTTCAACGCCTTTCAATTTATTTTCTTTGCTAGGAAATTATCTTATGGAAAAAAATAATCAATATCAGCAAATTTAGTGTCTAACTGAATATTTTTAATGATTCAAACTTCGTTATCATTAAAATCCAGAAAGTTAAATATACCGATCACCGCCGCCCATGAACATTAAGAAATACGCTCTTTTTTAAGATTTGTAGAACGTTTCGGTACAGGAATACTGCTGTTGAAAGATGGTACCACAGTAGAAAATTGCGCGAAAAACGGATGCGAACAACCAGGCATCAAGATTGTGGGGATGGCTCGTATAATTCTGAACAACTCCTCAAAACACTCCCCGTGATATCAGCGATAGAAGATGCAGAGTGATGCCACTTATGTAGTGTAATATGTACTATATGTAGATTTCTTTACGCTATCGTATCTTACTTGCTGTGTCAAAACAATTTTGATTCAGGTTGTTCTTCCATGTTTCAATATATTTAGATCTCTTCATAGATCTAACCATATAAGTCAGGGAACTATATTGTAATGCTGATGTTTGATGTCTTAAAAGCATAAAAAAGCTAACAATAAAAATAAATATGTAGTTTCTTCAGAAAAAAATTTCAGTTTTCGTTGAAATTGTAAAGAAATTGATAACTCTAAATTGATGACGAAAAGTATATCGTCAAAATGAAGATTGACAACATCTTATAAGTGCTGTTAGGCTGGAAGCCAAAATTTGGCTAATGCTTTTGCAGTACTAAATCAATCGTTTACCATATTAAAGATCAAAAAACAGAACATTCAAGTGACTGGATTAAGGTGTGTAAAGGTTTATTGTTGAATTTATTTATCAGCATCAAATGCACTTGCAGCAGCGAGAAGTTATCATTTATTCGTCCCAGCTGGCCAGCTTCGTACCATCCCAACCCACAGTAGGGTTTTAGAGCCTCTAATAAGAAATAAAAATACCCAACGTCGTCTTTCCATGATTTATATGCCGATACATCGATTGTGAATTAAAATCTCATATTGATTTCAAATCAATTTCGTTTGTTAATAAGTTGTTTTCATATTTTATCTATGATGCTTTTGAAGGATTTTTTGATTATTATGTGAATACCTAACGTTTATTGTTTGTCCCCTACCCAAGAAGGGTAGGTGTCATGAAGATGGACATAAAATTTTATGCCAAAACCATTAGGTAGGTGTATCAATTATTTGGGGTCGGCGCAGTGTAGGATGTAGAAGAAGATGTTAGAATTTGGCAGAAGAACACAAAACTGCTAGCACCTATAGGTAGGCACTACCGCACCCTTTAGGTCAAAATCGCTTGCGCACTCGTAGTAAAACATTGTAAAATAGGTACTATAGTAAATCTGCGTTCTGTTCTAATGAGGAGGAAACTGTTTACAGAAGGGTTAAGGTAGGTAAGTACCTACCTATCTACCTATTTCCTTGTATGGAAATCCGTCCTTTTTAAAGTAAAATCCATAAAAATTGGTATACAGCCTTTAGATAAAAAAATAAGTAAGGTTTTTAGCATTTTTAGATATTCAACCCCTAAGGTCGTTGCCCTAAGGGGATGAAATATAGGATGAAAGTTTGTATGGGAAGTCCGTCATTTTTATAGTAAAATCCATACAAATTGGTATATGGCCATTCCGTCAAAAAATAAGTATGATATATTATAGTATTTCTCAAAATTCAACCCCTAAGAGGATGAAATAGGGGATGAAATTTTGTGTGGAAATAACATCATTTTTATAGTGAAATCCATACAAATTGGTAGGTACTATGTATATGGTTTTTCGGTTTAAAATTAAGAAACAAGTATTTTAGGATTTCTCGAAATTCAACCCCTAAAGGGATGAAGGTTTGTATGGGAAATCCGTCATTTTTATAGTAAAATAGATAACAATTGGTATAAAGCTTATCGGCTAAAAATTAAGAATGATGTATGTTACAATTTTTCGAGTAAGGTTGCCAGAACTCCACAGCGCGCGAGTGATAGGTACCTACCTACGTCAGTGTTGCGAGCGTCTATAGGTTACGGTCACTGTTTTTACCACCAGGCAAGTCTTAGATATACTTTTCTGCCAACCAAATAGCATAAAAAACGTGTTAGTTATAAACAGGGTGTAAAAGACATGAACAGTCAAACGAGAACCATGTATTCTACTCACCATCATAAACATTTTTTTCCTTCAGACTATACCTGGGAAATTGATAGTTACGATTTTATTGAAGGTCAAAGTCATAAATTTTTTTTTCATTTTTTTATGAAAACGTATTCTATACGTTATTTCTTAATTATTGTCCAAAGAAACATTATATTTTTTTTTAGTATTTCATAACAAAAAATGTCTTCAAAACGTTAGCGTTCAATGTAGCTCACTCGATGCGCACGGACACTAACGAACGGGGCCGCTGTCTGGCAAAATTATCGCGGTTTTGCGAGTTGCGTGCGAGTTGAGCCCTTTACAGTGCGCGGTATAATTTGCAATTTTTTTTAACACCAATAAATAAAAATCATTTCCCAGCAATATTTTTTTTGAAATTTGTCTTATTTTGATGTATAGAATACATGGTTCTCGTTTGACTGTTCATGTCTTTTACACCCAGTATAAATTAAGTGTAGGTAATAAGTAGTTTAATTAGTGCAATATACAAAGAAAGCAAATAAGTAGGTACTTAGGTAGGTACCTAAGTACTTACCTACTTTTGTAATCAGATTTTTTTCTCTTTATTTTTTAGGGTAAAACTAGAAATGACACATTTATCAGACGCTTGCAGGGTTAGTTAAAAAAATCCTATGATTATAAAGCTTCTCAGAACATCATAATGACAACAGTGGAAAATTTAGTTATTATGGAATAATCTGTAAAGGGCTACTTACGTACATATCATTCAATGTACCTAATGCCACCATTAAAGTTTTAATATACGGAACGGTTAAGGAGTGATGCACAATTACATCTCCTGCTTCCTTTTGTAGCTATTAATGAATAGTAGTTTTATATTAATTAGGTACTATCTTGTAGATAATTACACAAGCAAATTAGGTAGTAGCGAATCTTGTATCTTCCTACTTACCTATCCTAGTTAGATACCTACGTTTATCAAAGCAGATTCTTCCTGAATAGTGTTTAGAGAAAAATGGTAATGCGAATTGGTTGGGCCAGTAATGTAAAACAGATTGGGTACCTACTTATTTGACTACAGATGTAGAGTTCGAAACGGTGAAGATTTTCTGGCACAAAATGCTTTACGAATTTAACACCTTATAATTATTTGTGAATGGTGACAACATCCCTATAGGTATTTACACAGATATTGTATTATTAAATCTGTGGGTATATTGATTTTGGGGCCGGTGTCGTAGTAGTTAGGTTTGTAAACATTAGGGTACCTATTTTTATTAATCTACCTACCTACATGGTGTTCTCCAGCTGCAGCTACCTCCATTCTGCGCTGTCTTGATCCACTCTTGACAAAAATGGTCTGCTACCCTGTGGCTTATTTATTAACATAAAAAATATATATCTCTACTACGTCTTGTTCCCCTCTGGCTTGAACGCCCTATATAGAAACTGTAAATAGTAACTAGAGAAACTCGCGTGAAAGACTCGCCAACTCAAAGACACCACCAAGAAACGTCTTGAGGCTAGCTAGAGGCAGGAAACCCACCAAAGGCTCTAAACGCCATCTACGACCTACGGCAGTAGTCAGTAAAAAAAGTAGCTAATCGTACACCTTGTTACGAACCTTTTTGTGTCCATTCTATTAAATGCTTAGACGTCTATAAATGTACTTATATCAAATCAACAGTTTCCCTAGTATAGATAACACTTACTTGCCAGAGATTTTCATCTTGAAAGAGTTGTTATAGTTTGCCCCTTTAAAATTGATAAATATTTATTTGAATGTATTCTAATAAATTTTATGCGTTAGAAGTTTTCTTCTTTAATGTTTATAGGCGCCGAACACAGAAAACCATACGTTTCCAATAACTTATCTATACCGTTTTAAAATAGAGTACCTACTCCTTGCAAACTGCGTACCTAATGATAGGTAGGTGTTACATTTTACTACTGATATTACCTACCATCTTTGAATCTCGATTGTTCAAAATAAAAAATATATCTAGTGATGCCCAAGAAGATTTTTTGGTTATCTAAAAGCACATTGCATATCTAATAATTAATGGAGTAGGTAAAGAAACTTGCCTTTACACTCAGACCAATAAATTTATTGCTGAGCATTTACATGGATTTATTCAAGAAGCTTCTTATCTATCAGAATGTAAGTACACATAAGTATACCTAGGTACTTTTTAAAACATACCTATACTAAAAAAGTGTCTGCTCTATATTTTCTACATTTATTCTTTCGAAGATTCAAACGTTAGGTATATAATTGTTAGCAATTATCTACCTACACGTTGAAACAGTTATCATTTTCTTTCTATGCTATTAATAAAATAAGAGCTCTATATTTTCTACATTTATTCTTACGAGGATTCAAACGTTATACATAATAATTTTTTATTACGCTTAGAAACAGTCATCATTTTCTATGCTATTTTTGTTTTAACAAATAAAAACTGTAACACCAATAAATATTACTGTGACGTAATTGCATAGTCATTTCGATACCACACAAAAAAAAACTTGCACAAAATCTACAACACAAAGGCACAAGACTATCGTTTTAGCACCTCCATAAAAACTGAGGCGCAACCACGGTCAATAAATTAATAAGTCATCGTCAAATGCTTCCAATTATCGGACAATATAAAGCGGAGTCAAGCAGGTAAACAAAATAGAGCTGTTGTAAATTTTACAAGAGCCGAACGGAGCGCCCACGCTGGACTCTACCGCATTATGCAGTTTTTTTTATCGATCTTTTTGTTCGTTGGCATTCGCTTTGTGGGCTTACTTCCGTCGGTACTTTTTATGGTGGCGCTAAGTTTGGACACAAAAGCGGTAATATACGGCGGTACGGCTAGCGCCATTTGCTCGCACCCCCATAACGCGACCCTCGATTGTTGACCAAAGTGACCGCATTTTTTGGCGTGCGTCACTAGTGAGCTATGCACCTATCCAGGCTAATTGCCCTCCTAACTTTTGTTTTCTTTTACTGTTAATTAATTAAGTCTGTAGCTCTATGAGTGATCTATGTAGGTGATTAGTGAAATATGTATTTTATTACTAACAAATTGAACTGAAATTCCATTTCAAATGTTAATTTTCGGTTTTTACACACATGGGTTTTCGGTTTTATTTAATTCTCGATTTTAGGCAACAGGCTGGCAACCTGTCCCCATTGGAGGCACTGATTGGCCAATACTACCAAATGAGGCTTTATGTGTAACTATATGTAACACAAAGTTCTGCTCAACCCCTTTCGGGATTACGAGACCTACTCGTATAATCCAATTTTTCATTTATAATTTGAGAGACCCTTTCCAAAAGTGATCCTAAAATCCTAAAATAAGATATCTTATTTGTGTTGCCTCTAGGTAGGATTTAGTGTCCGTACTTGTCACTTGTCATAATTATAATATTTTTAATGACTAAAAGTAAAGATATACCTACCTTGCCTACCTACTTAGATAATAATAGTTCTATTACATACGTTATTCCTAATACCTACGACCCCTTGCGTTGTGTGCAAAAGCTTAAATAAAACAAGTGTCTACTTGCATCGTCCAGTTACAAATACCGCATATTTTTCTAACTACGTATTTGCATTAAAACTATACCTCGTGTAGGTACCTGTCAACTTTCCCTTAGCACCGCTGTCATTTTTTTTCGCATAGCATGAAGATGCTGTGTTTGTGTTTGCTCTGTGCGTCAGATAATCGGCATTGTCCTTTAAGCGCCAGCGGCAACTAAAAGAGACTTCTGTACTAGGAACTATTAAGACACTTTTGACTACATAACAAAGAACTTTTTACTTCGTGCCGATTAGTTAGAGTTCAATTCTCATTGACACTTTAATCCTCTTAAAATTTGAGTCCTTTATAGAAATAGTGTTACGGTCCCTTTTTCCATACAATTGATGCACTCGTAATATTATCAGGTTATCAGTGAAACGTTAGAAGCTAGCGGTTAATGTCTTGTGATTCACTCCCACTGTTCATGACTCATTATTTTTTTGTTGGAGTATGTTCAAGAGCCAAATGCATTTATTTTGTGTAAAGAGCCTTACCTATTCTTTAAAGGCTTGTCAGAACTTGAAACCATTTCTAAACATATTTTTTGTTTTAGAATTGCAATGTTTAAAGTAGTTAAGTAGTAGTCACGTGTTTTGAAGAGTATCTCAAATAACTTAACAGTTACGAATAAAGCAAGATTGCATTTAATAGGTAATTATATGACAGTAGGTTTAGGTACCTAGATATTGCGTAAAAAATAGTGTTTGAATAGAAAATATGAGTAGGTAAGTAAGTGGGTATTCAGGTAGATACTTAATTTATTGCTTACATCATTTTCAAGTTGCTGTTTGTGACGCGTTGATATCTTTTACACAGACGTTTATGAAAATAAGTTGAAGTTGTGACAAAATGTAAATTACATTAGTTTTCGTTTGAAATATACGAACGATTATAATTATATTAGGTATATACCTATGATTATAATTATAAAAAAACTTTATTAATTTTAGTATTTTTTTATATAAGAGGTATTGTAACAAAATAGGTAATTTATGTATGTAGGTAATTTAGGTAATTTATTAAAAGTTTAGAATAGATTACTTTTCATCAAACACGGTAAAAACCTACCTATATAAGAAATATTATTAATGGGCATAGTTTAGGTGCTAGTGAGTGTAACATACGTCGACTTAACATTTTTTTTTTCATTCTATTCGAACATTTTTAAACCATGAAATAAATAAAATGTGTATATTGTAAATGCATTAGAGGCCAGTTAGGCTGTCGGCATCACAAAGGTGCAGACCTCACGCGCGCCCTCAGATGAAGAAATTATCCGCTTTCGAGCTAACGAGCGAACTGAGGCCCTCCTAATTGCTACCTGTCGATATGCTTATTCATTGGTACTGGGAAACTGCGGCGGGACTGTAGTTTTATTGCGGCCTTATTTGAGGGCATCGGTGATGAGATGTTTCGGAAATAACGTATAGGTTATATTATGTGTGTGCTTTTTATATGTGCATTTTTAATGACTATTTCATGCTATTTCTGTTGCTATTTCTATTTCTGTTTGCTATTTCTGTTTGTTACATTGGTGGGGCGAATTTCCCGTAGTTGCCAGGTATCTCCCGTGGGGAGTCTCACAACCTCATATTCCTCGATATGCAGTGTTCCAATCGAAAGGGAGCGGCAGACTTGCGGGTGCCTCCTAAAGGCTCCAACCTTAGCTCATGTGCGCCGAGATGGTTGGAGAATTGCAGGTAAGCACCTATGCACTTTGTACCTGGAATAGCGCAACATGTGTGTGCTCGGTCAAATACGGCTCCAGATGCGATTGCGAATACGTAAATGTTATGTTGTGTTGAGCAAAGGACGATTTGGCAATAACGCATTAGGGCTCGTAATAGGGTCGTTATCTAGGTTTTTGTACTTTATCAGGCAGCTGCAGAGCTAATTTTTTCAGAGAAGGACTTTGCATATTTTCTAGTCAAGACGTTGTCTCTGTGTCTAAATTAGGTAAGTGGAAATTTTAACTGCATCTAAAGTTTTGTTACTTATAAGCTACATATCTACCCTATATTAACTGCTAGAGATAGACCTCTCCTCTTAAGCAAAGTACTAATTTGATTCTACTAACCTTCTCCCTCTATCCACTGAAATACTGAGAATTGATTTATTGCGATTTGTTATTATGATTAGGTATGCTTCTCGACCTTCATCGATAAAATGTGGATAAAATCTTCGATTCTTCGCATTTCCATAATAAGGCATCAAATGAACAAACTTATTTATTGATCTACATTCTCCGTAAAAGAACTAAGTAATCTTCTTTAACTGAATTCGAAAACAAGGGTAAAAAACATAAATCCACTTAACAATATCAGTATGTTAAAGATATTCACGCAAAGCTGTGTTATATTTAAGACATCAAAATCAATTATTATTCTCCCACTGGACCTATAGTCTGAGTTATTTATCATTATGATCTTCATCACAAAAGGACCACAACATGGAATAACTTATTTATCGATCCCATTGAAATGTGGTTCTTATTTCGAAAATGTTAAACTCATTTATCGTGTGGAGAGTCCTCACACAGTACTCGAAGCGATTTCGATTTGGGATACATGAAAGCGTGCAAAGGATTTGGACTGTTTACGACTTCGTGGGTGGTTATGGGCGTGGCATTGTCTGTCCCGTTTCATCCTAAAGTTTCTCTATAAGTCAATCTCATGTGCCGGCCGCTCCCACAGGATCTTTCTTGTTAACGTGTTTTTTTGCTGCTCTTGACGTACTCTTAGGAATTGTGAGGCGAGCAAATATTTACTCACGATTTTGAAAAGTCTTGTTTTCACTACCAGTGGTTATGGTGAAGATGTCTTACTATTTATCATTAATGTTTTCGATGATGGCATTTTTACTATAATGTGTTTACACGTGTACCTACTCCATTCTAAATGTTGTTAATGTGCTTACATGGTATCGTGATTTTTTGCAACATCGTCAATTACTTATTTGGTTCTAATTATAGGTTTGATTTTTTCATTGAATCGTTCTAATAAATCATCATCATGAAACTATAACATGCAAACTCTTTTTTGCATTAATATATTTAATAATAGTTACCCCAGTTTTACGATTCCCGTCAATGCTGCACACATTTTTTGTTGGTACAATGCGTTCAGTATTAAACCAAAAATATCAAAGCCATTCCGTTTGAGACTCCATTCATCTGCAGGCTATAATTTGAGCGTCCACTTGGGTGCATAATTAGAGGGACGTGACGCAATAAGTTGCACATCCTTGCCCAGACGAAGGACAAAACGCATAATTTCGAGCCATTATTTTGACCACAAATGGACCACCGTCACACCGTATTCCTATTCCAGGCTACTTTGTCGCTTTTCCATTAATTTTAATCAAACTTGGATTAATTATGGGTCTCAATGTTATTTATCTTGACGGAGATAATGGTCTCTGAAAAAAAATATGGGACAGTTTTTTGAAATATTAATTATTATAGTGGCACCTTTGGTGCATACAAAGTTAACAACCATTTTGTATTACGCTGTAAATTTTGCCAATAATAGTACTATAATTATATATTTATATATATCTAATAATTACCCAATGATAGGATATCTCCTCGCTCACATCAGTTATTTAGCGCAAACTGTCATTATGAACTTGTGTTCCATCCACCATATATAAATGTAATAAAGTAGGTATACATTTTTTAAAAATAAACTCAATAATTACTACTGCCTTAACTAAAATAAATGAAGACTTTCATCGGGGAATGGAGAATCGTCATCTCACGCTGCTCACTTTATTAGACTTTAGCAATGCTACGTTCTCCTTAGTCTTTTAAGTTCTCTTGGCATATCTCCTACTGTTCTGGTTCGGAAATTGTACCTGAAGGGAAAAGCGGTTGTAAAACTTGAAAAGAAAGGAAATGCGTTTAAACTTGAAAGAGGGGTAAGACAAGGAGATCCTATATCACCGAACCTTTTCAATGCAATTCTGGAGCATATTTTCCACAGGCTAGAATGGTCGGAAATGGGACTTAACATAAATGAAGAATATCGAAATAATCTAAGATTTGCTGATGACATCGTTATAATATCAGAGAATTTTGAACATCTACAATATATGATCCACACTCTGGACCTTAGTAGCAGAGATTGTGGTCTGGAAATGAATCTGGAAAAGACTTGCGTCATGACGAATGGAGAAATAAGAAAGGTTCTCATTCAGAATGAAGAAATAAGATACGTGGACTGGTACACTTACTTGGGTCAGGTTATTAGTTTGACGGGTCATTACACTATAGAAGTGGAAAGAAGAATAAAAAAGGCATGGTCTGCATACTGGTCATTGAAACAAATTTTCAAATCTAAGATGGACGTCAAATTAAAGTAGATTGCTGTCGACTCTGTTATAACTCCGACTCTATTATATGGATGTCAAACATGGCCGATAACGAGAGAAATAATATATAAAATACAGACATTTCAAAGAGCTATAGAAAGAAGTATGCTAGGTTTTAAGATAAGCGACAGAAAGAGAAATACAGAGATTAGGAAGACAACAAAAACTATAGACGCTGCTAGGATGTTATGCACATTGAAATGGAGATGGGCGGGCCACGTAGCCAGAACGACAGATGACCGGTGGAGTCACAGATTACTGCACTGGTATCCGAGGGACGGGCGCCAGCAGCAGTGTCGACCGCGGCGACGGTGGAGAGATGACCTCAACCAGGCAGCAGGCATCACATGGACTCGAGTTGCAATTTACAGGATCCTTTGTCCAAAATTGGACAACCCAATAATAAAATATACCAAAACATTTTGTAAAAAATAAAGAAAAATAAAGCATGCAAATAATGAAATACATGTCGAACAATCATAATAAAGGGAAGATGGCTATAATGATCTTTCTAGTGCTGTTAATAAGACCAACAGTGACCTTAAGGCTTTTAAGATAGTTGGAGCAAATCCTATGGTCTAGTGTTCTATCCCCATAAAACGCAGACAATTTTAATCGGAAGTCCTTATTTTGTTTCGAGGATTGATTACAGTTCATTGCCATCGGTTGATTTCAGTGGTACCATCATTCCCTTTGCAAAAAGCGTGAAAAACCTGGGTGTAGTTTTTGATCAGTGTCTTACATCTTTTTCCATTCATGCAGTCCGGCTGTGGAATGCGCTACCTGTGAGTGTCAGGAGTGCTCGCACGTTGGAGTCCTTTAAAAATCAAGTTCGGAGTCATTTCCTTTCCCTTGTGCATGTCTCTAATTAAGTCTTTTTAATCTACTTATTTACAAAAAGTTATATCTATCTGGAGTAAAGTAAGTATAGGTAGGTATAGGTATTAGGCGCTGACCACTCCACCACAGACTCCACCAAAACTATTATGTTTTATGGATTATTGAACTAAATTGTACGTAAGTGTGTACTAGTTGTTTGTACCAAAATGGAATATCTTTGTCATCGAGAATCATTCATTCATTAGGACACATTGGTGTGACAATAGACTTAAATTTTAACTTTCTTGAACTGTAATTGTTACTAAGGAGTATGATAAAAAGAGATTTATTATTTTATAATAGGTTCGTGAACGATACAAATGGTACCTATTTTTTTTTATTTTTACAACAGCCTATTATTATCTTGCACAACGTCCGGCAACAACTTAATTCCAGCCCAGCCTTTGAGACCGTAAGAAGTAGATATCAAGACAAAAAATCGCATTAGGTACCTACTATCAATAATATTTACGTCGGACGAGATAAATAAAATAATTTTAATATTATAAATAAAACAACTTTTACGGATTTAACTCGCGTGTAATTAGATTTTACATGATGTTATTAGCGTTCGTGGTCACGGGATGACGGGGGTCATCCCGTAACCACGAACGCTGAAAAGTGTTACGAAACGTCGGGCAATAATAACATCATGTAAAATCTAATTACACGCGAGTTAAATCCGTAAAAGTTGTTTTATTTATAATGTGTAGTGCTCGCGCAAATCTAAGAGAACATAATTTTAATACTTAATAATTTCGTAATATATTGAATTAACTTTGTAAAAGAAAGGTTTTAAAAGTATTACCAACCTTTAATGTCCCTGCATGTGGACTTCTTCAAGGAAAATTATGTTTGTACTAGTAGGTAAGGTATTGATTATAATCATCTATATATTCTTTTCTGTAATAAATCTATAGATTTCTTTAGGTAATAAGTATTGTGATGTCACCAGCCAAGCTCTATAAAAAGAGCGGTTGCCAGGCAGAGAGCTTTTTGGATATTGTTTCTAATCTGTGCTTTTTGCCGGCCGGCTCTCGAGTAGGAAGGTTGTTTGGTGATCGGCGCATTGCAGTAAGTTTATGTTTACTTCGATTTATTGCAGTAAGTCATAACATAAACCTAAAAGTATAAATTACAAATCCCTTTTAAGAGACTTTCGTATATAGTGTGAGATACTTACTAAATTAGAGTAATTTAGTTACGCTTTTATGGTTAAGTTATATTACAAAACAATTTTAACTTTTAACCCCTTTGTAATTTATAATATACCTACTAGTAGGTACTAGCGGCACATCCCGGCTTCTCATGGGTGGACAATTTTACTTTCTAAACGTTTTGGGATAAAAGTAGAGTAAATGTATCTTTATGCAGGATTTATTACTGTTTGTTTTTTCAAATTACTTATCACAAAAATAACAGCCAAACGAATTGGACTTCTATGCGATTTCTCATACCTACACAGGTCAAAATTTCAAAAACGCTAGAACTAAATTTTATTTATTTCTTAATAAGTGCCGAAATTCAGAATTTCATGGTTTTACGAGTATATTCACAAATGACGAACTTCCATACAAACTTTCATCCCTTATTTCAACCACTTGAATCCTTTTTGTATACCTTTCAAATCATGTTCATGTTTCTAACATTTCAAATCATGTTCAATAAAATTCTAAAAAGGCGTGTAAAACGGTATGACGAATCGTAGTGTATGAAAACATGCCTCATGTTGCAGGGACTGACTTAATATATAGCATATTGTACGGGAAATCGTAAACGGGTTTCACTGTATTTGATTTAGTTCTTTTTTTAACATAACGGGAAGTTCGTGATCTTCATCTCACCTAAAGCTAAGATGATAAGGCCGTAGATGAATTCCAGTTTCTTTTGGAACCCCCAATTTCTAGGGGCTCTTTTATCAAAAGAAACAAGCGACGATATGACTGTTCTCATGTGTCGTCTATAGAAAGACGCTTACAAAAGAAGGGGTGGTAACCTCATTTTGCTTGTGCATTAGGTGACCCTGATTCTATTCCCAAGCTCTGAAAATATAAGAGATACGTAAAAACCGTACTTTACTTACATGATTTGAGGTAGTATTATTTTTTTTGGGGTGTTCTACCCCTTAAGTGGCAGGCAGACATAATATGTCTGACAGTTAATATCGCGCGTGTGGCACGCAGACATATTATGTCTGCCTGTTAGTTGCATTTTTCATACTACCCTCGGAGGGGCCTGCCACTCAACGCCATTTTGGTGTTTTATTTTTGTGCCACTTGTCTGAATAAGGTAAAGAGTATAGTGGGGTCCACGTCCAGAAGCCTCCTCGTGGCGGACCCTGGTAACGTGGTGGGGAAACTTTTTCGGCGGGTGTGTGGCTTTTGATGTCAAGTGTGTCGCCTTGGCATTCGAAGTCACATGCCATCGTCAAATTGTTTTCGTTTTCCCACCACGGCTAGTTTTGGATGGCCCTTTTCAGGGCCACGAATGCGCTCGAAGTCCCCCGGGTGCGGTCCGATGGGTGCTCCCGGTGTCCTCGTCAGGAGGACGCGCCAGGTCGAGCAGCCGTCGGTGAGGAGGCGGCCTATAAGGCCGGCGTCGGACAGCGGCCCACAGGGGCTGGCGTTAGTCGGTAGCCCCTGTGGGCTGCTGGCCACCAATTGGTGCACAAGGAGTGCCTAGACAGGCAACGTTGGGACGGTTTCGGTGAAGTTGCACTCACGTGCGGAGATCCCGAGCCGTCGAGGATGTTTAGTGGGTATGGAGGGAACGCCTTTACCTCGAGTCCCACATATCCCCTGCGGTTGGCACCAACCCCGCAGGGACGATGCGTAAATGCATTTGATCTCCCCGACAAAAAAAAGGTAAAGAGTAAAGTAGAGTAGAGGACAGGTGCTCATCTCATTGCAATATTTGAGACGCAAATACACTGCGCATTAACTTTTCTTGATTTTTGATCTAAATTATGAGCCCGTTCTGATCACACTCTACTTGCAGTGTAAAACAGGCATATTTAGTATTTTCGCAACTGTGGAGCTTTTAAAATGTGGGAAAACGGTGTTTATACAACGCAACTACGTGGGTTTTGTTATTATTCCGATATTTCGGCGCATGCAACTGAGAGGATGAGGACATCCTATATAAAGTGGCCTCTAAACTTAAGGTCGATAATTCAAGGACTTATACAACAATGTTGAATCTTATAATCATAAACGATAGACATTGAAGCACACTGATCTATTACCTAACTAGTAAACGTTCAAGGACGTCGTACGAAATAAAAAAATCGCACAATTTTTTACGGTGGCTTATCAACTAGCCACTGCGCACTTCCGCACATTTGCTGTCATCGCAAGCAGACGTTACATATTTAAGTGCAGTGAACGCATAATGCGTTCACTGGTCTAGTGCAATAAAAAACATGTATTAGTACAAAAGGTGGGTATAACGACTGTTCTAGGATATTAAATACTTTATTATTGTGTACAAATATAATTGAGTACCTTAAATGAAACATATTATTTCGTTTAAAATTACCTTAATTATTTAGGTTCATATCGAATTAAGTAGTTTTGTATATGTAGATAAGTATAATAATCCTGAGTTTATTGAATTTTCATTTCATCGTTTTTCTGCTGTTTTAGAGATAACTTCAGTTATCAGGATCTGGAGATTCTGAATGAAGACAAATGGACAGAAATTATGGCCATTACTGATGTAATGATAACTATATGAAAAACTTAATCATTGAAATTCATAATATCATTAGTCATACATTTTTGGGCGAGTCTAGTGTTTTATGCGCCTACATGGCTGGGTGATTGATAGGTTAGGGTTATTTTTTTATGACCAGGCGGAGTGCACTGTTTTTGTAAGTAACAAGGTAGTAACAGTATTAATAAAAAAATTATGATCACTAACTGTTATGAGCTCCGTTGGTACTAATAAAAATGTATGAATAAAAAAAGTATGAAAAATAAAATTATGAAGAGTGATTATTATGAACACAAATCGGTAGTAAGACAAAGAATAGGATTTACAATATTATGTGAGCCAATATGGACCCCTTATTATCATAGGCATAGTTACTGATGCATAACGGTCGGTAGTCATGTCAGTATACCGACCACTAGATTTTCTGGATTTTCTCAGAAAATAACAAATTTCTGGAAATAATATTAATACACGTTGTTATAAATAGCAATATCTTATATATAAAATTCTCGTGTCACAATGTTCGTTCCCGTACTCCTCCGAAACGGCTTGACCGATTCTCATGAAATTTTGTGACCATATTGAGTAGGTCTGAGAATCGGCTAACATCTATTTTTCATACCCCTTAGTGATAAGGGTTGTCCACCCTTAATTTTATTTATAAGGCAAAACAACGTTTGCGGGGTCAGCTAGTAGAATATATATTCACTTAAAATTATCGCGAATTAAAAAAAAAGATAGGACGGTCAACACCGTCTTCATACACAATAACACAAATTGAGAAAACGTTTTCGTACCCCTAACTTTATCTGATCATTATGATATTTTAGAATGTTTAACATACTTACTTAAAAACTATGTTTGTACATTTTTGTTAGATTTTTTTTTTCAAAAATGTTCTAAATTTATGTTAAAAACGTAAGTACAGATAGTTTTTCTTTTTGTAAAAAAATCTAATGTATCATAAATATCGGATAAGAAAACTTTTCTCCATTTGTATGGAGACGTGCGTGCCGTTTTTGTGTTTTCAACCTTGAATTAATATGTAGGTACGTTTAATCGACGCTTTTACGGTGAAGGAAAACAACGTGAGGAAACCTGCACACACCTATGAAGAAATTCTTAGGTTGTGTGTGAGTCGACCAACCCGCACTTGGCCAGCGTGGTTGACTATGGTCTAATCGCCCCTAATGTGGGGCAGGCTCGAGCCTCTCGGTGGGGACATTATAATAGGTTGGGGAAAAAGTTTCTTCGCTTTTTTTAAGAAAATTCAAATCATTTTTTAATATAGTTTATTTACATTTAACTAAAGTATGTAGGTACCATTTTGTTCGATAACTTTTTGCCATCTTGTAGGTAGGGACATGATCCCATTGCTATAGAAATTTTGGGACTTCTGGTCAAAATACCGCGACAAGAGGTTTTGGCAGTCCTCTCGTGATGTTAACCTGACACTGCCTAAAGAATTCTGAAGAGACCGAAACAGGTGGAAATCTGAAGGTGCAAAGTCAGGACTATACGGCGGATGCATTAACACCTCCCAGCCAAACTCTCTTAATTTTTGCTGAGTGGCTAAAGATGTGTGAGGTTTAGCGCTATCATGATGAAAAACCACACCCCTTCTGTTGATTAATTCCGGCCGCTTTCTCTCAACTTCTTGCTTTAATGTCATCAGTTGTTCGCAGTAGAGTTCAGAATCGATGGTCCTGCCTGGTGGTAACAGCTCATAATGAATAATGCCCTTCCAATCCCACCACACACACAGCATCACCTTGTTGCGAGTTAACCCGGGTTTCGCCACAGTCTGTGAAGCCTGACCGGCCTTTGACCACGACCTTTTTCGCACGTTCTTGTCGTACGTGATCCACTTTTCATCACCAGTTATCAGCTTCTTCAAAAATGGTTCGGTTTCATTACGTCGTAATAAAAAATCACAAATGAGTACACGGTTCATTAGGTTTCTTTCAGTGAGCTCGTGAGGTACCCAAATGTCGAGCTTTTTTGTGTACCCAGTTTTTTTCAAATGCGCCAAAACTGTTTTGTGGTCAATTTCCAGTTCTTCAGCTACGTCGTAACTACTGACATGCCGATCTTGCTCCACTTTTTCAAAAATGGCATCCATTTTATCTGTAATAGGGCGACCAGAGCGACGTGCATCTTTGACATCAAAATTTCCGGATTGAAAACGCTTAAACCAAATTTGTGCTACTCTCACAGACACTGCACTAGGTCCATAAACATCGCAAATTTTTTTCGCAGCTTGCGTTGAATTTTTACCTTTTTTGTAGTAAAATTTTAAAATGTATCGAATTTCTTCATTAGATTCACTCATCTTGGCGGTACGAAAAACAAATGAAAATCACACATTTTCCTAATTTGAATTTGGAATTATGTTCTTTAAAATTTAAACTTTCAATGATACCAAAACCAGCCAGATACAAATAGTGTAGCCAAAGAGATTTTATTACAAGTTTATACATACTATAATGCGAAAAGACTTTTTCCCCAACCTAATATGAGATGTTGGTGGTGGTGGTGGTGCGCGCCGTACTATCATCTTAAATAAAACTGCCAGGATGTGGTATAAACCCCGTTGTCTCACATTTAAATGTTAGTGATCACGTGGAGCTTTTAAACTTAAAATGTGTTTTTCCAAATTCTGATATTTATTGTTCTATCTTAATAAAATGGTACCTTTGGCATATGCGTTTTAAGTTTTATTGTATGAAACTAACTAGCTAGAAAATAGCCTGGTGCCTCTGAATAAGTTGCTTCTTACATGTTTTTTACGGCTTATAAATATCGTGTAAGGCAATGTGGACTTATGGTCTTAACGTGGCTCAATATTTTTGGTCACCTAATCTACACGCTATCTACTGCGCACTTTTTTTTTGCCGAGGCAGTTACATACTTATTACGCAGGATAAAAAAAAATACAATTTATAGCTATTATATATATAAATAAAAAATAGGCTTTACCGACGTCCGGAGGTAAACAGGATTTATGTGATTATGTGATTTGGTTATTTTCTACTTAATAATAATATTTTTAGGAATCAGGAATGGAATAAAATAAAAATAAAGAATTATCATCGTAACTTAAAACAATTTTACTTTCAATTAGATTTTCACAACAAGTAACAAGCGATCGCACAGAAAACAACTCTTTACACAATAACCGAATAATAAGGATGAAACAAATGACTAACTGCAAATCACATCGATCACCACTGTGGTGTCCTCCGGAATGTCCGGAGAGGGTTGTGCTATAACACTAAGTCACTCTATGATTCACTGTACACTGTGGTGGCAGACGTCCGCTCGGTCCGGCGGTCGGAACACGACTGACTCAACCGAGCCGTCACCGCCATTACGGCGTATACCTTTCCAACCGACCTCGCTCTTCAACGTCCGACAAGCAAATGGGGCGAGAGCGAACTAACGATTGCTTTTATAGCTGCGGTTGTGGTGACGTCATGATTCGCAACGATTCATTCTTCCTTTTTCCTAATACGGCCTATCCTGATCATGCGCCGTCCTCGGCCGCATTTCACAAGATATCTTCATTGGAGACCTCAACAGGGTCAACCTGAGCAGACAAGGGTCCAGCACAGCGTCATCATTGTCTTCAGCTTCGGAGTCTGTCAATGAGAAACAACATGAACACAAAACTTTTTTTGTAAAGTTGCCTATTCTTTCATTCCTCACACAACGAAGGCCCTCTTTCAATGATACACCCGATGGTATATCTTAACACTTCACTAACAATCATCTATAATACGATGATTGATTGCTTCATCGACCACACACATCTCTTATTTTCACAATTCTACGTACAAGGCTAAGACATACGCGTCTGCAGGACCAAAGTCCAACACATATCAATGGATATGGATACAAAGTCGAAGCCCAACACATATCGAAAGATATGTCTGCAAGGCCAAAGCCCAATATACACATCAAAAGACACAGGGCCGAAGCCCAACACATATCGCAAGATATGTCTGCAAGGCCGAAGCCCAACACATATCGATAGATATGTCCGCAAGGCCGAAGCCCAACACATATCGTAAGATATGTCTGCCGGTTCGAAGAAGCGAGATCAAGCATCGAATGATACGTCTGCCGGTTCGCAAAAGCGAGACCACGCATCGAATGATACGTCTGCCGGTTCGCAAGAGCGAGACCACGCATCGAATGATACGTCTGCCGGTTCGCAAGAGCGAGACCACGCATCGAATGATACGTCTGCCGGTTCGCAAGAGCGAGACCACGCATCGAATGATACGTCTGCCGGTTCGCCGAAGCGAGACCACGCATCGAATGATACGTCTGCCGGTTCGCCGAAGCGAGACCACGCATCGAATGATACGTCTGCCGGTTCGCAAAAGCGAGACCACGCATCGAATGGTACGTCTGCCGGTTCGCAAAAGCGAGACCACGCATCGAATGATACGTCTGCCGGTTCGCAAAAGCGAGACCACGCACGTCATAAGACGTGCAACCCAGTGCCGCTCGTCCATCCCACTACATAGGTATGCCACCCACTAGCCCGCCGACATCTCTGCACGGCACCTTTCGCGCCTGGGTAAACGCTCCTTTGATCCACGCCAGAGCGCCACGTGACTTGCATACGCACGCACGCACATACACACGCACACATAGACGTTCGCAAGTAAGAACTGTAACATAAGAGCGTTAGGTTCTCTCCCGGGACACCATTTCCCTTTCTATATTCGATATCAAAATTAAAATCCCGTAGACAAATCATCCACCGTGCAACTGCTTGTTATTTTCTCTTTTAAACTTAAAAAACCTCTAATGTAGGCGTAGGAAGTATTATCCCACTTCTGATTTTAGGAATCAGGAATGGAATAAAATAAAAATAAAGAATTATCATCGTAACTTAAAACAATTTTACTTTCAATTAGATTTTCACAACAAGTAACAAGCGATCGCACAGAAAACAACTCTTTACACAATAACCGAATAATAAGGATGAAACAAATGACTAACTGCAAATCACATCGATCACCACTGTGGTGTCCTCCGGAATGTCCGGAGAGGGTTGTGCTATAACACTAAGTCACTCTATGATTCACTGTACACTGTGGTGGCAGACGTCCGCTCGGTCCGGCGGTCGGAACACGACTGACTCAACCGAGCCGTCACCGCCATTACGGCGTATACCTTTCCAACCGACCTCGCTCTTCAACGTCCGACAAGCAAATGGGGCGAGAGCGAACTAACGATTGCTTTTATAGCTGCGGTTGTGGTGACGTCATGATTCGCAACGATTCATTCTTCCTTTTTCCTAATAATATAATATAATAGTGATGTTTATTTCTTCTCATAAAATATATGGCAGGTACAAAGTAAGAAGGTAGCAAAATACAACGATTTTAGTGAGGAGCTGGGGTTTGAAATGGATTTTGTAACCTGTATTACATATCACCAGGTCTCGACCCCACGGATACATTCAATTATAAAATTGCTTTATAAAATAATGTAGTATTCCAATTTACCCACTGGTCTAAAAACATAAGACAATACATTATGAGGAAAATCATTCTTTTTTAGTGTTTATTTCGCTTGTCCGTATGTATGTAAGTATGTGTGTGTGTGTTTAAGTAATGTGAAGCGGAGAGCTGGTGGATGGGTGATGGTATCTCCTAATGAAATTAAAGAGCGAAGAATATGCGTGAAAATATGGGTTTTAATTTAGTTAATTTACGTGGAACAGAAAAGTCGAGCAATACCGTGAATTATGACAACGTTAAGTCAATATTAAAAGGCAATAAACAAATAAAAAATACAAATTATAAAAAGGTATAGCAATCATATAAAAAGGTAACCTATGATGGCTCGGCAACATAATGTGTGTTTAGTTTTTTAAATATAATTTTAATAGAGTAGACCGTTCTCAAAGGAAGCAAAATCTTAAAGAGAGCTGCCGTGCCGTCCAGACTAAAGTCACATAAATCAGAAGAAACATTGTAATTGGTCAAAGTGTGTTTTCCACACGGCTAATAGTATTTTTTACGGAAGTAATGTGTAGGTGATACATTTAAGAATCAAACGAACTTACCTTGTGAAGTTTGATATCTAATTATACGAATGTCTTGACCGAAGATGATTACATATTACATGCAGCAGCACACGAGATGATGCTGTCCTCACCACATTTAAGAGTTATTTAAATACCTATGCTTTTTAGAATTTAAAAATAAAATAAAGTAAAATAATCTATCTATGGCCTGTGACAGCCCGCCATCTACCGGAGCTTACCGTCCCTACTCATTATTTAGAGCAATATTTTATTTTTCGATTGGTCTGGGGACACGGGACGGGTGGGAGTGTAATCATCTTCGGTCAAGACATTCGTATAATTAGATATCAAACTTCACAAGGTAAGTTCGTTTGATTCTTAATTATACTTCATATCTCTCCCGAAGATGATTACATATTACATGCAGATGTTCAGAGCATCGAAAAAAAAAAAATTTTTGAAATAATATAAGAGAAAAACTAGTTTTCATAAACTTTTTAATCACAATTAACATGAGCAATACAAACATAATGTAGGAATGGTACTAATTATTATTGAAAAATAGCGTTAACAAAATCATTGTCATCTGTTGTAGTAGATACATTTTTATTATAATATTTTAAAAATACTTTAGAAGCTTCTGTCCAGCCTGCAGCTTTTCTAATAACTTCCAAATTGACGCCTGCCCTGTGCGCAGCAGACGTCGACGCGTGTCGAGTGCTGTGAGCGCTGTATAAGCTTATGTCTATACCACTCTTTTCCATAACAAATTTTATCCAATGAGACAAAGTTTGAGGAACTACTTTGTTGTGTGGTTTTTGATAACTAATGAAAAGATAATCCTGTTTTCGTAAGCTACTAGTTCTATCTACGTAAGATTTTAAAGCTGAGGCTGGGCAGACTTTCGAGTTTTCTTTAATGTATGGTAGTAATATTAAAGGTTGGTAAGAGCCAGGTCTCGAAGTTTTAGTGAGATCATCAATTTTTATCGTAATTTTATCTGTATCAAAGCTAATATTTTGAATTTTGATAAGGCTCATAGTCTGCACTCTATGCGCAGATGCTAAAGCGAGAAGAGTTATAGTTTTTACCGTAAGGTCTTTTAATGAAATTAAATTATTCGGGAAATAACTAGATAAAAAATTTAATACTAAATTTGGGTCCCACGTAGTATTATATTTGGGAGCAGGTGGATGGAGGCGATAAACGCCCTTAAAAAATCGTTTAATACAATCACTTTCATTGAAGTCATTACGGGTTAGTAAAGATAATGCTGAACGGTGTGTATTAAGTGTACTATAGCTAACACCAGAGTTAAACTTTACTGTTAAGTATTCTATAATTTGTGTAATATTTGGATTGTGGTAATCAATTTTTTTATTATTGCAATATCGCAACCATGATTTTAATGATGAATTATATTGATTAAGTGTGTTTTTAGAAAAGGACGACATTACTATATCTAATGAGGCCTCAGGTATACCACGCTTTAACAACGACTGCCTGATAATTTCCCTGCCATCAGGCTCAGATCCGTATGCAGAGGGTGTTTGACTCTGAAAGGGGAAAATAACAAAGTTGCATGAGGCTTAAAGTATATGACTTCAGATATTAATAGCATTGACCAAAGTGGATACCACGGTTGTGTGGGCCAATGTGGCACTACAACGATGCCTTCGGCCTTGTCCATTTTTACTTTTTGTAATACTTTAGTTATTAAGCTAAACGGGGGAAAGGCATAGAATTTTAAATTATTCCAATTAAAAGTGAAAGCATCAACTATTTCAGAATTAGGGTCTAATTTCCATGATGCATATCTATAACATTTATGATTTTGAATGCTAGCAAATAAGTCAAATTCTGGAGTACCAAATTTTAGGGTTATTTTATTAAAAGCATTATGATTTAATTCCCACTCAGTATCTATATTTGTTTGACGAGATTCAAAATCTGCTACAAGATTTTGACTTGACGAAATATACGAGGCGAATACATAAATGTTTCCCTTTTCACACCATTGCCATATATCACGGGCGATATTATTTAAATGTGTGTACTGTGTTCCCCCCATTTTATTTATATAAGCGATGGCTGTCGTATTATCTATTCTTAATAAGATGTAACAATTTTTTAATTGGGATGCAAATATTTTGAGACCATAAAACGCAGCTAGCAATTCTAGTGTGTTTATGTGATAAAATTGTTGAGAGTGCTTCCAGTGACCACTGGCGGTCTGGTTACCACATGCCGCACCCCAGCCGGTAGTTGAGGCGTCGGTATATATAACTAAAGAATAATTATTCATATGAAATGGACATGACGAGAAATCAATATTTTTTATCCACCACCTGATATCTTCCTTTGTAGTTTCAGGTACCAACATATATTTGTTATAATTGACAGAATAATTAAGAGCCAGAAACTTTTCTCTCTCTAGTAATTTTGTGTAAACCCAGCCATATTTAACAGCGGGACATGCTGACGTCAACACGCCTAAAAATTTTGCCAGTTCACGAATAGTACATTTTTTTGTATGTAGAAATTTATTGGCTAATATTTTAATTCGATTTTTCTTTTCTTGTGGAATATATAACGACATATTGACTGTATCAAAAATAAACCCTAGAAACGTACATTTCATTGTAGGGCTCATTTTACTTTTCTCATAATTTATAATAAAGCCTAATTTGACTAATATTTCCCTAGTTTTATAAACATTATTAAGACAATTATTATATGAATCCCCTATACATAAAAAATCATCTAAATAGACTACAGATAAATACCCATGTGAACGTAAGTAGTGTAACACAGGTTTTAGTAATTTTGTATAAACGTAAGGCGCTGTACACAGTCCAAAGGGGAGAACATTAAACTCAAATAACTGTTTTTTGTACCTTTTTGAGTTCCAATAAAAACGCAACCATACTCTATCGTCACTAGCCACCGGTAATAAAAAATATGCGTCTTTTAAATCTATAGTTGCCATATAATAATTTTTATCTAATAATTTTAATGCAGTGCGGTAATCTTCCAATTTGAAATGAGAAACCTGAATAAACTTATATAATTCTTTTAAATTGAGAATGAAACGATGTTTTCCGTTGGACTTGGGTACAGTAAAAATAGAGGAAACAAATTGTTTTTCACATGGAACACAAGAGGATATAAAATCAGACTCGAGTAATTCAGCAATACAATCATCGATTATTGTCATTTCATCAAGGGTATAGGACCTCAGTTTTTGTGTTCCGGTTTGATGAGGTTCACAATGGAACGGTATTTTATAACCCCTTATCCAAGACAAAATTATTTTGTCATTTGTTATATTAAGCCATTCGTCATAATAAAATTGTAGTCTACCCGCGACAGTAAAAAATACGGTATTTTGTACCTCTGATGACGTGGTTAACGTCTCCAATGCTGGTGGCTGTACTGGCTGACCCTGGGTTGGTTGGCCCCGCGATGGCGGCCCCGCGGTGGCGGTGGCGGCGCCGGCGCAAGCGGCGGCGGCAGCGGTGGTCCTTGGCGCCGAGATTGTGGGGGGTTCACTCGCTGCTCGGCGGCCACTGCCCGCGGTGCCCCCCTGGCGTTTAAAGTCTCCGGTCGACGAAAACCAGACGTACTCGGTTGAGCGATTGGCTGTTGGTAGTACCTACGAGTTGTTGTGGGCTTCAACTCTAAGGCGGACTTAGATATGGCCTTCGATGACTTCAGATGATCAAGTAAATCGGAGCCAAATAAATATTCGTCGATTTTTGTATTTTTAACTATATCTCTCTTTTGTTTGCTGATTGAATTTATAATGGCAAACCTCCTTGATACAGATTCTCTGTAATGAGTATCACAAAGTAAACGGCCTGCGTCACCTAATGTTTTTATTATTTCTTGTGGTATTTGTTCCTTTTGATATAATGCCAAATTAAGAGCTCGACCTATGGCGGCAATACAACTCGCCATTTGGTTTTGTTTTTGCTCACTATAGGAGTCCTTTTTTAAATTGGTTTCAGAAAGAGCCGATTTGATTTCGAGATTTAACTTCGGTGCTTTCATATGTGTGCAATTTTCTGCAGGAAGATACTGTTTTAACAGATCTGATTTTTCATCTTTTGGCAACCCGTTGATCAAAATATATTTCCACCTTATTGCTAAGTCTTTATGCAAGTTATCGCCAAAGCTTTTATCTTGTGTCGGGTCGGTACCTAACAGCTCTAAAATATCTGGTTCTAAATCTAGACTGTTATCAGGAACCTCTTCCTCTTGTAAAGGAGTCTCATTAGTTGGGATCTCGTCTGCAATGCCATAAAAACACAACATCAAATAATATGTTGTGTGAACACACATTAAACCATGATAGGCACTTTTTATCCACACACACAATAATGTCGGGATAAATTAATTTGCGATATTATAAGACGCAAGTTTTTTTATTTTTATTTCCAATATTATCTACACACGGTAAAACGTCGAGATAAATATTTAGGTGATAAATGAAACACCAATATAATAATCCTCACACGATATACGTCGGGATTATATTACAGTAAAATGTCATTGTGTCTACACACGTAAAAAACGTCGAGACATAATTTAAATAAATATGAGTTTTTCCAACATGAGAAAAAAAAACTAAAACAACCTACTTAGATCATTTTGAAATATATATTGTAATACACTTAGTCATTACTTAGAGCATTTTTTTTTTTTTTTCTCCTGGTGGGTAGTTGGTTTTTTTATTAGCAAAAATGTTTGAATAAAATTTAACTTTATTATAGGTATGCTATAACTAACGATAAAAAACTTACCAATATTTTCTGGATCGCTCACTAAATTAATTTGATGCTCCCTATTTTCGGGGGATAATAAATATGCCGTTCGTTCGTCCTCTGAAGAGGACGATTCTATTCGCCGACCTCTTTTAACTAATTTTTTAACCTTTTTAACTATTTTTTCCACTAATTCACTATCATCTTTACTAGATTTTCTCTTTCTTTTACCCATTACTACACTTTTTGCGAAATGTACAAAAATATACTGTGGTTCGGACGACACCAAAACGAGTAAATGAGTAGGGACGGTAAGCTCCGGTAGATGGCGGGCTGTCACAGGCCATAGATAGATTATTTTACTTTATTTTATTTTTAAATTCTAAAAAGCATAGGTATTTAAATAACTCTTAAATGTGGTGAGGACAGCATCATCTCGTGTGCTGCTGCATGTAATATGTAATCATCTTCGGGAGAGATATGAAGTATAATTCGTATCGTAATCGTGTTTACGTTGAACAAAAAATGCTCTTAATGTATCTCGATGCGTAATTTGAGTTTAGATATCGACAAATTTCAAAATAACAAAGTTCTAAGTACGGTCAAGGTTATCACGGATACATAGCAACTAACCAAATATTGTACATAAATATGAGGCTCAAACCAAATTATTATTCCGGAAACGTGACACGTTATGTTTTCAAATGTAAAAAATCGTTTTATAACAGACATTAGACACTACCTGTTAAACAGAATTACAATAAAAACAGCTTAAACAAGAGGCCGACGCTCCGTCTGCCTTGCGCGCTCAAAACAAATAAAATGTTAAAAGGTGAGCGATGCATTAAGTGCATATAAACATGTTGGTGTAGTGTCAATATTTGCGGGAGCTTTCCCATGGGAACCTGCGCGTACGCAGCAGCCTCCGCGCTAAATCACTTAAGTGCACGTGCTTCGAGAACTTTTCCCTTTTTGCTATTGTAATGTCAATTTCTTGCCCCCGTGCGCTGCGTAGCCCTAAATCAATTAAAGCGATCACCTTTTATTAGCCTCATTGTTCTCGTCGGCTTCAGGTTTTATGTGGCAGCGTCGAATTCAAAGTTTTTGTTGCTAATAAACGATTGAAAAAACTTATGTTTTTGTTCTTTTGTTTCACAATCAGCTTTAATTGTGCTTAAATAATTTTAAGTAAATGTTAGATCCAATCAGATAAATTCAAACACAATAGGCGTTCGAATTTCACGCAATCGTCTTGGGGAAGAAGCTTCACCTAACAGAAGAGAACACCTAACACTATCTTTTCGATAAGTTCTGTTCCTGTCCGTGAGTCCAGTTTTCTTGGGATGTGGTACCTAAGGGATATCTAGCGAATGGCACCGTCTCGCTTACCTTCAATTAATGGTAAGCAACAGAGTGTTAATCGCTCGCCAATAAGCATGCATGGGTAATAATTAATTGCATACTCATTTTTCAGCCTGTTTTCAAAAAGAAAAGGATTTAAATTATCTACTTTAAACATTTTTGATAATATCACGCATGCCGTATAGGTATGCTTGATTTGTTTAAATTTGAAACCGATAAACTAAAGAAAATATTTTCCTGCAGAAATTCAGAGATGACAAATCTCCGTGTACGAAACCGTGGCAATCGTGCGATGATCACGAATATTTGTCGCGTGATGTCAGGAGCAAAGCTAAGACGAGATAAGGTAATTGTAAATACGTGTAGCTGTCCCTCGGATATATTGCCGTGGCGTGGTCCCTTCTACCTACAATGTAGAGACAATTTTACCGACTTGAATTATTATGCCGATCATTTTAAGAATAATCCTAAAAAGTACCTATTTTTTATTCAATGGATCTTTAAAAGAAAATGCGACATTATTTCCTTGGCATTTTTTATTTATTTATATTTGTTTTTTTATACATAAAAAGCGTAGGTATGTTATTGTTAATTAATCTATTGCTTCAAAGTAAAAAAATATGAAGTGATTTTTCCTATTATATTTGATATTAAATTTCAAAGACGAAAATGTCCTTTTTCCTCAATTTCTAATGTAATTATATTGGGAAACAAGCTAATAAGCAAATCTACTAAGCATGAAACGATTAAGCTCTTCAGATTACAATCGTTCCAAATCACCGAGGAAATCACAATTATCAAGGCTTGTATCAACGAGGAGCGCTCGGTCGACATGTGTACCTACCTACACCGGCGCGGGCGCAGGTAACTGCGATGGAATGCCCGATACGTCCCTATAATGATGTTAAAACAAACTGTTAGGCTGTCATTAACGCGACTCCGAACCCAAATGGGGGACGCCCATTATAAAAATTTGTCCCATCCGTTTCGGGCCAAATTTATGGTTATCGGGTTGCCCCATTTTTAGAGCATCGAAATTTTATTACCTCAAGATTAGAGAGGGAACAGTGATAACGATGTTTTAGGCATTTGATCCGTGTAGATCTGGTTTGAGGAGATATGAATGAGCATTCCACGCATTGAATGTTTTAAAACTGGGCGACGAGGCTTTCTTTTTCTTCTCATTCCCATAATAAATTCTTATTCTTATTCTTATGTAAGGGGCTGAGGCTGTCTCAGAGCACTTCGACCCTATGGGATCTTTTGTGCTTCCCCTTTCCTTATCACCCATCCCCGCCAACATCGAAAACACCTTGTATGAGTTTCACGATGTTGGCGGGAATAAGGTCTATAATGTCCTCTGGTTTAGGGTAACCTAGACCCAGGATCCTTAGTCGCCTATTGGCTAGTGCATGACAGTCACATAGTATGTGCTCCATGCTTTCTTCCTCCTCGCCACACATTCTACAAATGGGGTCTTCAGTTTTGCCTATTGTGCACAGGTGTCTTCTAGTGGCAAAGTGGCCAGTGAGAGCACCTGTGAGGCAGCGGATTTGTCCTGCTGATTCCTCCTATTCTTTTAAGGTAGCCCGTGTGTGAGGATCCTAAAAATTTCTTTGAGTGTGTCAGTCGGGGAGTAGACAACCATTCCCTGAGGTGCCTCTTTTGACAATACTCCTTTAGTGCCATTTTTATGGTACTCCTAGATAATCCTACAAAAGGCTCGGGCCCATTGAGGTCTTGAGCCGATCCTTTCCTTGCTAGTCTGTCAGCATTTTCATTACCTTCAATCCCTACATGTCCCGGTACCCACACTAGTCTGACCAGGTTGTGCTTGCCTAATTTGTTTAGTGTGTGTATCGCATTCAAAACTAGTTTTGAGTTGATTTTGTGGGTAGTTAAGGCTTTAAGTGCCGCTTGGCTGTCACTAAGAATGTAAATGGTCATTCCTTTGGTGCCCATTTCTATGTTCTTTTGAGCACAGGCAATTATTGCATACGTCTCAGCTTGAAAGACTGTTGCATATTTGCCCATGCTTTGATGGTACTCGTACCCATTGCCGTAATTGCCTGCCCCTGTACCTGACTCCATTTTTGATCCGTCAGTGTACCATATAAGACTGTTTTCCTTAGGGGTTTTGAGTCCTCGCTTCCATTCCTCCCGCGTGGGTACATGGATGCTGAATGATCTCCTAGATACAAACGATGGTTGGTTTACATCACTTGTCATTGCTGTGACGATATCTAGGTTTAGATCCTTTTCAAATTTGGTGTGTCGTGTCCTCAGCTGCGAGTCCTTCCATGTTCCACATACCTGTAGCCTATGGAGAGTGTCTCTTGCTTGGGATTCGATGACTATGTGCAGCGGTGTTAATCCAAGGATATTTTCTATGGCTGCCGTTGGTGTGGTCCGGAATGCTCCAGTGATGGCCAAGCACGCCATTCTTTGAAGTTTTGCCAAGTCACTTTGACAGGTTGATAACTTGGTTCTGGGCCACCATGCTATGCTACCATACGTAACTATCGGTCTTATTAACATAGTGTATAGCCAGTGCATTACTTTGGGCTTTAGCCCCCATGTTTTGCCGTACGTAGTCCGACACAATCCGAATACCCTTTGGCATTTCTTTATTGTGTTGTCTACATGAGTTTTCCACTTTAGTTCCTTATCCAGTGTTATTCCTAGATACTTTACTTCTGTGGACCATGGCAGTTGCGTTCCATAGAGTGTAAGTGACTTGGTCAGTTCTACTTTCCTCTTCCTGGTGAATGGTATTACAACTGCCTTTTTTGGGTTGATAGAGAGGTGGTGGTTATTGCACCATTGTTCCACCCTTTTAAGGGCCTGTTGCATAAGCGCAGTTACTGTGCTCATGAATTTCCCTCTTATCATAACCACTATGTCATCTGCATAGCCAACTGTATATAGTGGTCCATTGTTTAAATCTTTTAATAGAGAATCAATGACAAGGCACCACAGTAGTGGGGACAGTACACCACCTTGGGGACAACCCATTGCGGTTTTGATGCACGCATTGTCTCCCATCAGTGACGATGTTATTATTCTCCCTTTCAGCATGTTATTGATCCACTTACAAAGTGTTGGATCAATATCATGACATATTGCAGCCTTGTGAATAGATTCATGCATGGTCTTATCAAAGGCTCCCTCTACATCTAGAAATGCTGCCATGCAGATTTCTTGTGCCTCTAGGCTCCCTTCTATTTTATCTACCACCAGGTGCAAGGCCGTTTCAGTCGACTTGCCTGGTTGATATGCACATTGAAGCCCGTGAAGAGGTTTCCTTTTCAGTGGCTCTTCCCTAATATGTCGGTCAATGAGCTTTTCGAGGGTTTTAAGCAAAAAGGATGACAGGCTGATGGGCCTATAAGCTTTTGCATCCTCGTAGTCGCTCTTACCAGCCTTTGGTATGTACGTCACCTTTGTTTGCCTCCAAACTTTTGGTGTATACCCAAATGCGATACATGCCTTAAATATCCTTACAAGGTGCGGTATAATAATATCCGCTCCCTCCTGCAGTATGATTGGATAGATGTCATCTGGGCCAGGAGTTTTAAAAGGTTGGAAACTTTTAATTGCCCAGCTCAGTTTCTTGTCGTCTACCACCTTTTTTGCGATTTTCCAATCAGTTCGTGAGGTGCGTGTAAGTTGTTCCTCTTCACTGATTGGCTCGCCTTCATATGCATTGATTTGCGTTGATCCAGGGAAGTGAGTTTTGAACATAACGCTCAGTGTCTCCTTGGCTGTTGCCGTGAGTTGTCCATTTTCATCTTTTACAGAAGAAAGTGGATTGGCCTTGACAGTTGACAAAGCTCTGAAGGTTCTCATTCCTTCAGGTACGGATTCTATGGATTGACAGTGTCTTCTCCACGATTTCCGTTGTTCTTTGCGTATTGCCCGATTGTATTCTGTTAACTTCTTAGCATACTCCTTGAAGTCCTTTTTGGCTTTGGCTTGATTGAACGCTTGGCGGGTTTCCTGGCGTAGCTTAGCTAGTTCTGGCGTCCACCAAGGTTCCTTTTTGCCTGTTGCCTTTTTCTCTGGGCAGTTGTCCGCCCAAGATGTAAAAAGGGCCTTAGTAACGTTGTCAGCTGCAAATTCAATATCTATAATGGAGTTGAACTTACCAGTGAAGTCATCTAGTTTTGTTTCTAGATCCTTCTTGAATTGAGTCCAATTGGTGTTTCTTGGATTCCTTCGTCGTACTGTGTCTCGTATAATATTTATATTGTACCTAAAGCAAATGTAACTATGGTCGGAACCACTGACCTCGTTAGACACATGCCAATTTGAGATTTTTGACAAAGCTCTGTTTGTAACTAAGGTGATATCAATTACCTCTGATCTTATCGAGTTTACAAATGTCGGTTTAGATCCTTTGTTAATAATTTGTAGGGATGAACTTACCAAATAGTTAAGTAGTTTTTCTCCCCGTTCATTGACGTCTGAGCTGCCCCAGACGACGTGGTGTGCATTCGCATCGCAGCCGATGATAAGCTCCAAGTTTTCTCGGTTGCCGTAGCTGATCAGTTCCCCCCACTGTGGCGGTACTGGTTCCTTATTCTCGAAAGGAAGGTAGGCGGATGCTATGAGTACATTTACATTTTGGCCTCCTTCTACTTCCATTTGGATCCTTGCTGTTGTTAGATCCCTGTAACACAAAGAACGCAAGACCATGGCATTTATGCCCTTACGGACATAAATACATGTTCTTGCATCATTAGTAGGACAGTGATATATGATTGTTCCCCCTGTACTACCTAAGCCTTTAATCTCCCCCTTATACTGATAAGGTTCTTGAATTAATGCAATATCGAATTTATTAATTTTGAGCTGTCTGGCCAGAAGGGCTGTGGCAGCCTTTGCCTTGTGTAGGTTGATTTGTACACACCTGAGTCCCTCCATCGCGACGTTTAATTTAGCTGGACCCACCCCCGAGTAGTTCCTCCTCCGTCGCGATGTCCCCCTCGTCATCCGTGTTCAGGATCATCCCACCGAACTCCTCCAGAAAGGCGCCCGTACCCACTGTATTTCGTGAGGACGGGCGACTATCCAGGGCAGGTTCTGACAGGAATCTCCCGTCCACATCTGACCCCTCTTCAGGCCCATGCTCCACCTTTTCTCCCTGAGCGTGGTCCCTTTGAGCTTCCATCACCACCCGCTCGTTCACTCTCCTTTCGGACAAATCCTCAAGGAGTTTGAACGAGCAGTATTCAATGCCCCCCGGGAGCACGTAGCCGGCCTCCGCGATTACTCCAGCGGACACCCTATCCATGAGGACGACGCGACGGATGTGTGATTCCTCTACAAGAGTACTCACAACTCTCCAATCGTTCGTCCTCAGAGACGGGCTGAACCTCTGGAGCATCCGCAGAGCCCTGACGTTATCCGTCAGTGCCATGTTACGGCTCCGGTAGGCCATTTTAATTGGTTTTGGGAGCTCAGCTGTTCCCACAACTTTTAATTTGGTCCCCCCTAGCTCCTTCCCTTCTACCTCGGTACGGACCCATCGTGCAGCCACGTCATCACTACATGACACTTCAATAGCGCCCATAGTGGTGACATGTCCCACAGTAAAAATTGGGAGAGGATCCGGAGCCTCCTCCAGCCTCTCAGTAATGAGCTGCTGGAACAGTCTTAGGTCCTCGCCTTCCAAGTAAGTCCCCGGGTAGTTCTCAGCGATGATTGCGAGTTTGGTCGAAGCTGCCGCATCCCTAAAGGAACAAAACCTTTTGGGCGCGACACCAACTTCCCCCGACTCAGCGCTGAGAACTGCCCTGGGCCTTTTCGAGGATGTTCCTTGTGAGGTTCCATCCTCCTCTTGCGCCATCTGTTTGCGCAGCTTCCTTCGCTTGCGCTTTTCAGCCCCTGATGGCGGCTTTCCTACAGGCCTGTTGGTCGTGGTTGTGGGTCCCATGCTCGTGGAGGCCACAGCAGCGCCGGCAGGCAGTAGCATCGCCCCGCTGGTACCATAGGTCCCAGCAGGCCGTGGCCCCGCCGTACCGCCCCCACGGTGTCCTCCCCGTCCACGGTTCCCGCTTCCCGTGTGGCCCCTCTCGGTGGTCCCTTCTCTGGGAATTGGCAGCAATGAACTGGTCCCCAATTGGGGCCCAGTCGGTCGCCTCCAACTTCCAGAGATGGTTCCTTTGTTTTTGGCATTCCTGCCCTTCGAGGGCCCTCCCGAAGGTGGTCCCTCCTTAACCTCACCCTGCGAAACTTTGCCCCTCCCAGAATACGAGGGGCAGCCTGGCGTCGTCAAAACGGCGCCAGGGAGGGATTCTCCAACGCCGGTGGCGTTGGTACCCTCCTGGGGTACTGCTTCTTTTGGTTTCGCGTCCATGATTTTCCTCCTCTCTCCAACATCGCGGATGCTCTTTTCGGGGGTATTTAGTTCCCCGAGGCCACGTGCATCGAGCTGGTGTGGTTATCCCGCCACGGTTCGGGGGGGAGAGATTGTGATGGATTTAGGATGGGTCTGGATTGGATATTTGGATAAGGATCATGGGAAAGTAGGAAGGGTACCTCCTAATGTGTGGGTTTCCACAGTAAGAGGGGTCGTTATTTGGTGTCGAGGTAGACCACACCTCCAGGTTTGACAGGGGATCTAGGATTTGGAGGGAGGGTTGAATTGTGGTTTTCGGAACATAGGATTCAGGGGAGGGTTATCGCCCGCAGCTGTGGGAGTGCAGTTGCAGACTCAGCCCAACACGCTTTGCTACTGAGGCTATAGGGACAGTTGTTATGTGCGATGCCCATAGAAGACCTTCAGCATTGCCCAGGGTGCACGACCCTCCAAAGTAGGCGGGTTCATTGACCATTGCTGGACAATGACGTGGACGTGCGTGTTCGGACTTGGCGGTAGATGTTGCCGCTCATCATCGCACCCATGAGAACACACATCAACCGCCCGCACCCCTTATATCCCATAATAAAAGAAATGTTTTAATTCTTTACCCAAAATGTACCATCTCGTAAATTTAACTGTTTTTGTTGGAATATTTGGTAGAATTGGCGAGTTTAGAGCAAAATACGTGTTGTTCAGTGTAGATTTTTTATTGAAGTAAAGCTGAAGGGTAAACATGTCAAAAAGTATAAAATTAAATTTGATTAACAAAGGTATTTATAAAAAGAACCTTATAGACGGCTAGTATTATTTCAACACGGCCCCTTAATCAAATATAATTTAGACTACATAATATTATTGTTATGTATGCTACCCATTACAGCTAGGATAACACAAGATATAAGGATAAAAAAGCTTAAGTGAGACCTAACTCAGCTATACATCTAGTATGAGCCGTACGCTGCAGAGCTTTAGTTAAGACATCAGCCGGCATTTGGCTAGATTCTAAAAACATCAAAGTAATAGCCCTATCAGACACCTTTTCTCTCACAAAATGATACCTTGTGTCTATATGTTTCGTCCTATTGTGATGGACAGGATTTTGAGCCAAGTTGAGTGCACTCTGACTGTCACTATATATACGTACAGGACCAGAAACTAATGTACACTCACCTGTATTAATGAAAAGTTCAGAAACGTATCTTTTTAAATAAATCGCTTCTTTAGCGGCGTCTGTCAAAGCCATGTATTCGGCCTCGGCAGAAGATAGGGCCACTGTCGGTTGTTTCCTTGCCGCCCACGACACAGGACCTCCTGCCAATTTAAAGCAATAACCTGTATAGGATCGCCGATCAATTAAACAATTTGCCCAATCAGCGTCAGCACACCCTTTTAATACGTTACCACTACGCGAGTACTTAATGGTAAAGTCTATAGTACCCTTCAAGTACTGTAGCACTCGTTTTGCCGCCAACCAGTGTGTTTTGTTGTAACATGTATTAAATTGGCTCAAGTAGCTGACAGTAAATGCTATATCAGGGCGAGTATTTACGGCAAGATACATTAAACTACCAATCAACTGTTGGTAGGGATAGGACTCATCACTATCACTAGTAACATTACTCACCTCCAACTTCGTATTAGATAACGGAGTATTACATGTCTTACAATATTCCATGCCGAATTTCTTTAGTAAACTGCCAATATAGGGCTTTTGATGACAGATAACATCATTGTTATTATTTCTCAATATATTTAAGCCGAGATAACATTTTAATTCACCCAAATCTTTTAGTGAGAAATATTTTTGTAAATTTGACATGACATTGTCAAAGGCTTTGTCATTTTTGTAAAATAATATTAAGTCATCGACAAAGACTGCCATAATAACTAACTCATTATCAAAAAGTTTAGTATATACACAGGGCTCTGAATTAGTTCTAATGAAACCTATTTTATTTAAAGTTTCATTCAACTTTATATTCCATGCCCTAGGAGCTTGTTTTAACCCATATAGGGATTTTTGTAGAAGGCAGACCTTTTGTTCATAACCTTTTTGAACAAACCCTTGGGGTTGCTCCATGAACACCTCTTCTTCAAGTTCGCCATTCAAGAATGCAGTGTCGACGTCCATATGCCTCATCTTGAGATCCATTTCGGCAGCCAGAGCAAATAACACTCGCAAGGAAGAGTGTCGCACTACTGGGGCAAACGTTTGATCAAAATCGACCCCGGGCACTTGACTAAAGCCCTTAGCTACTAATCTAGCCTTGTACTTGACGATCTTGGATTCTGAGTCTCGTTTAATCTTGTAGACCCACTTACAAGGAACAATCTTCTTATTAGGTCTATCCACAAGTTGCCAAGTCTTTAGTTTGAGTAGTGCACTGTATTCTTTGTTCATAGCTTCTTGCCACAATGAACAATCTGCAGACTTCATGGCTTCTGAGTAGGTCTTCGGTTCATTAGAGTCCTCTGCCGCAGCTATGTAAGTGAGGAAATCGGGTGGCTTCCTATTTCTTTCAGGATAACGACGTTCAGGATTTGAAGAACCTGACGCATTTTCCACCACAGTTCCTTCAGCTGCCTCCGAGTTCCCGAATTGAGGCTGAGCTTCGACATTAACAGTGACTTCAGTAACACCAGTGTCCACCTCGTTAGTTTGATCCACTTCGGTATCGGTCATATGTTCGAGTCGCGTATCAACAATTCCATTAGTACTTCTAGAGTCATCAGAAAATAATAAGACTGGAGCAGAAGGAGGAGAGGAATCACTATAAACATTTTTTGAACGACCTTTTAAAGATGTAAAAGTATCTTCAAAAAAATGTACGTCCCTAGACTTTTTTAGTTTTCTAGGAGAAGTAGGATCCCTAAAGTAATAACTATTTGGGTCATTAGTATATCCAACGAATATTACTTCCTCTGCTTTACAATCCAGCTTCTTTCTTTGACAAGAAGGAATTTGTATGAGAGCCCTACATCCGAATACCTTTATATTACTAAGATCAGGTTTGGAACCATACCATCTCTCAAAAGGTGTGGTATTCCTACCTAAAGCACGATGAGGAGACCTATTTTTAAGATAAACTGCTGTCTGAACAGCATCTTCCCAATACGCCTTGGAGAGGCTACCATCAGCCATCATAGACCTAGCCTTTTCAATGAGAGATCGGTTCGTCCGTTCAGCGACACCATTCTGCTGAGGACTATACGGCGTCGTAGTCTGGTGCTCTATCCCTAAAGAAGTCAAATAGTCTGATAGCTCTTTATTAACAAATTCAGTACCATTATCGGTTCTGAACTTTTTAATTACTGCACCAGTTTGTCTTTCTATATACTTTTGGAAAGAACAAAACTTATTTTTAACTTCTGTTTTAGAAGAAATAAAATAAATAAAAATCATTCTAGAAAAATCATCTATAAATAATAATATATATCTATTGCCTTGAAAAGACAATTGAGAAAATGGTCCACAGAGATCTGAATGGATCAACTCCAATTTAGTAGTTGCCCTAGTAAAGGCAACAGGTTTAAAACTTTTGCGTGCCTGTTTACCTTCTATACACGACACACATGGTTTTCTATCTACGTCCTTAAAATCTAAACCTATACTACTGTTCTTAAGACTACTCATACCTATACGACACAGATGTCCTAACCTCTTATGCCATAACTCGTACCTACTAATTGAGTCAGAGTGCACATCATAGGCCGCAATTTTAGGTATATTTACAGTACAGTCCAAAGAGTAAAGTCCATCACAGGGCGAACCATGTAGAACAGAATCACCTGTAAAAGAAAATGTATCAGCAATGTAAATATTACAACCCGTTCTATCAAAAAGAACACAGAAACCCCCTTTTACAAGCTCCTTTACAGACACTAGGTTAGAATTTAAATTAGGAACATAAAAAACCTCTTTTAACATATTTACAGAACTACAACTACTATTTACAGAATCAGCAGATATAACAATGTCACCTATACCACATATATTTAGTTCAGTGCCATTTGCGACCGTGACTTTTCCAGGTGAAGGCATAGGTTTTATGTTAACAAACCAGTCTTTTCTAGATGTCATATGTCGCGTAGCACCAGAGTCAACATACCATTTATCTGCATTTTCTTTATCAATGGCTCCAAAAGCGCTAGTAGTAGACGAGTCCTTATGCTTAACTGGCTTCTTTGTCTTCTTCTTACGTAATGGACAATCTGGACGTTTGTGTCCAGGCACATTACAGTCTAAGCATATTATTGGTCTATTTGATTTGCGTACTGCAACATTACTTTTAGTTCGCGCAACAACAGCCGTCTCCGCCTCTATTTCTTCCTTATGCATCTCATTAAGGAGTTTGGCTTTGACTAATCTCGTGGTCACCTCTACATTCGAATTTTCTAAAGCCATAATTAAGGGTTCGAATTTCGATGAAAGTCCACCAAGGATTATAGCTGCCACTGAAGTATCCTCAATAATTTTGCCGATGTCAGCTAATTCTTGCACTGTACATAGTACGGCATTTATGTACGCTTCTATATTAGGGAAATCATTTAAGCAAAACCGGTATAACCGTCTCTCTAAATTTAATCTACGCCCCATACCTTTATCTTCGAAGGTTTCCTGCAGTAATTGCCAGGCTTCAGCTGCTGTCTTAGCATTTCTTACATGAATGACAGCGGAGCCATCCAGGGTCAAGCAGATCTTAGAAAGGGCTTTCCTGTCACATCTTGCACGAATATGTATAGGAGTAGGATCACCATTTGGATACCCTTCTATTGATTCCCACAAGTCTTCGTGGATGAGATAATTTCTCATTTTAAATTTCCACACAGGATAGCTTTCCCTATCACGAAGCACAAAAGACGGAATGGAAGACGATGAGCTTTGTCGTGAGTAAAAATTGTCGGACATACCCATATTGTTTTCTCCATCCATTTTGTCACCGACTTCACTACACTACTTATATTTCGCGTATTTTATACTCGTGCTGATAACGATTGTTGGAATATTTGGTAGAATTGGCGAGTTTAGAGCAAAATACGTGTTGTTCAGTGTAGATTTTTTATTGAAGTAAAGCTGAAGGGTAAACATGTCAAAAAGTATAAAATTAAATTTGATTAACAAAGGTATTTATAAAAAGAACCTTATAGACGGCTAGTATTATTTCAACAGTTTTAGTTTTGGTATATTATATTATAGGCATTATTAACTAATGTTGTCTCGAAATTTTCACTTAAAATTTGATAAATTTGCAACCTCTACCTTGGTAGAGTGACTAGAATATTAAAAGATCAACATTATTTTTCCAGGTGCATTCCTCTTTTGACGCGCAACCCTTAAATTGTTAGATTTCTAGCTCTAGAGCTCAATTTATACTTATTCAACAACAATTTGCAACACAAGCCCTTCTTAGATAAATGCAGCTTAGTAACGCACTATTGCTAAATTTGGCCTGATATAGGTACTGCTGGGGTATCAACATTGTGTCAACTAATTTTTTTGTTAACTCACCTGGGTCTCCCATAGCATCTTCAAACAATTTTCAAAACGTTAAACATCTATACTCTGTAATTTTTTATGTAGGTAAGTTCACTCTGCGTTTTAATTATCCGATTTTAATCATACATTCGATGCGTGCGTGTAGTAAAGTAGATATTTATCGACTATCTTGCAAGCACGTATATGAAGTATGTACCTAGCTATACAATATCGATTTACAAACATACGAGTTAATAATTAGCTAAAGATTTTAAACACAAAAGTGACTTAAATATAGGTACCTAAGCCCCATAAAAGCAAAAGCTTTTCAGAAAAGACCTGAAATAAGGTTAAACTTAAGAAGTATATGTTATGTATAGTTGTATAGGTATGCTTATGTATTTACAACCTATTAATATTATAAACGCGAAAGTTTGTATGGGTTTATGTTTGTTACTCTTTTACGCAAAAACTACAGAATGGATTTTAATGAAACGTTACAATAATATAGCTTAAACATCAGAAAAACATATAGGCTATAATCCTGCCCAGTCGAAGTCGCGGGCAGAAGATAGTTTAATATACATATTTTAATTCTTGAAATTCACTAAAACTACTAATTATCTAGAAAAATGCACTGAAAAAAATCGACTTGCCTCAGGCGGGACTCGAACCCGCACCTTCCGCTTTACGCGTTTGTAAACGCAAAAATAAAATTATTCCATAATGTAAGGTAGTTTCATCTTAACTGGGCGTCAAATATTTGCAAAAATATTTCGTTCGGGTCTTGGAAGTGCAAATTTCAAAGATTTGATGAAACGATGTTTACCATAAAAACATAAGCACCAAGCACTGACAAATTTCGACAGCGAAAAGCAGTGCCTCGGTGGCGAAATTGGTCAACGCGTCCACCCGGATTGTGGAAGGTGCGGGTTCGAGTCCCGCCTGAGGCAAGTCGATTTTTTTCAGTGCATTTTTCTAGTATTATATTTACGCGTTTGTAAACGCAAAAATAAAATTATTCCATACTAATTATCTGTTTACTGAATCCTCGACAAATTTGGGAACAAGTAAATATTATTTTAATTAAAATTCGCAACGATCGCAATAATTATAAATTCAAATCACACTGTCTGCTACAGTTGTCTTTGTCAAAATAATATTTTTTTTTAATACAGGGGTATGACGTCTTTACCTGCAGCCATTGGCACCCACGCGGCCCGCGGCCCCATAAAATATTTGCAAGGACATGGTCGGTAGTCATACTGAGTTTGCTACATTTCAATCAAAGATACCAAAAAATATTTTTAAATAAAAAAACCGCCTTCAATAAAAACGGAGAAATAAAAATTTTGTTTATAAAAATCCAAATGTTTTTTGACAACGTTTATTCCAAATCTTGAGGTTGGCACCGACCTCAAAAAAACATTTAGATTTAGAGATTTTTATATACAAAATCTTTTGTGACGAACATGGGAGGAATTTGTAGCCGCCCGTCCTAGGGGTATAATCGTCTCCGCTTCATAGAATAGACACTACATTCAATTAATATTGCATTTGTGGATTTATCGTTAATTTTGAGAAGCTTGAAACTGAATTTTCATACGCAACATAAAAGCTTTACATTACCTACTTTCTCGTATACGTAGTATAGAGGAAGTCTTGTAAGCGTCAAAAAATTCAACATTGAGATTTTGACGGATTTACACGTTTTGGACCTCCCTGAGTCCAAAAATACCGTTTTTGGAATTATGTCTATGTATGTGTGTCTGTGCGTTAACACGATAACTCGAGCATGCTTTAACTTATTGCAACCAAATTTAACATGCATGTATGACATTAAAATATAAGGTTTCTATCAACTTTTGAGTCGTTTCCGGTATGCGAGAAAGTCAAGGGGAGACCAATCCCGATTTTTTTGTAAATGTGAAGTGCACAGGGCAAAGTATTAAAATTGGATTGGCTCGTAAATGCCACCAATTATTCACTGTCTACATACAACTACGGCGCCACTATAATTTTGTATTAATGTAGTACCTACCTACTATAAATCCGACTGATAGTGACTTTTTAAAAGAAATAAATAGACAGGGGCTAAAATTCACGAGCCAATCAAATATTAGTTATCTACTCTTCCGACAAGAGCGAACCTTCTGCACACACTGCCTATATTTTGAGGTGATAAGGTGGGGAATCATGTGACTCTCGGATTCCCCTTAAATTAAAAGGGAAAACCTATAAAACCATCAATAAGGTTGTAGCACACTTATCAGATCAGAGAAGGAACGCCTCTCTTTTTTCTGTGAACGCTACGAGACTACGAACCGTAGCGCATCGCTTCTTTTTAACAGACTTCAAAAAAGAAGGAGGTTCTCAATTAGATTGCATTTTTTTATGTTTGTTACCTCATAAATCTTTACTGGGTGTACCGATTTTGGAGATTCTTTCAACCTTTGGAAGCTGATGGTTGTCATGTGGTCATTGTGGTCCCATTTAAATTTGATCGACATCTGATGAGTAGTTTTTGAATTATCCCTATTTTTTTGCTTATTTAATTGACGTTTATGATATCGTAATAGGTCTAGGCCCGTATTACAGAATGACACAGAGAAGTCAAACATATCTTGAGAATCACTTTCTATCACGCACAAAGTGATAGAGACGTAGGACGCTCAAGTCGGCGTTCATTCTTGAAACTTATTCTATAATACGAACGCTATTCCTTGTTTGTCTAAAAGATCCCGAGATAGTTTCCTGAAAATTTCTATACTTAAAACACTAAAAAGCAAAAGACAAATTATTTTTAAGTAAAAAAAACCGGCTTCAGAACTAAAACAGAGAATTAAAAATTTTGTCTATAAAAATATAAATGTTTTTTTTTGAGATCGGTGCCAACCGCAATATTTAGAAAAAAATACAGTCGAATTGAGAACCTCCTCCTTTTTCGAAGTCGGTAAATAAACGTTGTCGCTTGTATTTGAAACCGATCTTAAAAAAAATTTAGATTTTTATATACAAAATTTTTATTTGTCCTCTTTACTTTCTCGTAAGTACGTAGTATAAAGGAAGCCTTGTAATCGTCAAAAATTCGACCTCGAGATTTTGACGGATTTACACGTTTTGGACCTCCCTGAGTCCAAAAATTTTTTTTTTTGGAATAATGTCTGTGTTGTGTGTCTGTATGTCTGTGTGTCTGTGCTTTAGCACGATAACTCGAGCATGCTTTAACTTATTGCAACCAAATTTAACATACGTGTATAATGGAATAATTTTATTTTTGCGTTTACAAACGCGTAAATATAATACTAGAAAAATGCACTGAAAAAAAAAGTCGATTTTTTTCAGTGCATTTTTCTAGTATTATACGTGTATAACATAAAAATATAAGGTTACTATCAAATTTTGAGCCGTCGATCAAAAAAGTTAAGCAACCAAGTGCGTGGTCGGTACTCGGATGGGTGACCTAAATTTAACATGCACGTATGACATCAAAATATAAGGTTTCTATCAACCTTTGAGTCGTTTCCGATATACGAGAAAGTCAAGGGGAGACCACTCCTGATTTTTTAGTTTTGACGCCGGCTTTTTTCATAGTAAAAAGATTCGATGCGGTTCCGAGCTGTTAACTGTGCTACGACGATTATTATAGAATAGAATCCTAGTAGATGCTGTCTAATAAGTTACCTAATATCGTTATCTAATATCATAGAATAGAATTCTATGATATTAGATAACGTGGCGTTTTCTATCTTGACAGGTGACTGTTTTCATATTAATTGGTAGACAAGATGCCGTTTTTCACGTTGTGAATAGAATAGTTCTATTCTACTAGTCGACAACTAAACGATTGGTCACACCTAACAGACAAGCAAAGTAGATTTAGTTTGTTATTCGTGTTTAGAGTATTTTCATTAAAATAACAAGTGAAATACATTGCTAAGACTTTTGTGGGCATAATATTTTAAGTAGGTTAATGAACAGAATCCAAAAATAAGTATTACTAAAAGCTTACTGTAAGCAGAAATACATTAGACTAAGATAAAATCAATCATTTAATAAGTAAGCTAATAGTGACACAAAATTTGCATCTTAAAATTGCTAAACGGTAAAAATTCCATTACGCAGTCGGTTAGCTATCTAAAACCTCGATAGATGTCGTATACATTTATTAATATTCTTTTAAAGAACGCATAGTACGTAACACGGGAGCCACTGGTTCGCTCATAATGTATTGTATTTTATTGCTATGGCCTGTGGTATGCAAAACTTGCCTTCAATAATCTTACATACATAACACGTTTGAATTTGCCGTTCATGTGCGGTGTTTTGATTGTATTATGGACTTTATTGCGATAGAATACGAGGTTTCTATATTTATTTCGATTTTTTAACTCATTCGCAGCGTAGGTATTTATGCGGTAGAACCGCAGAGACTGGTCCGCGACGGGCTCGCGTATTGACGCGAAATAATAAGTTATTGATGTTATTATTTCTAAATATTCCAGTGTCACTTACAAATCCGTCTACATTATGATTTAAGCTCACATTTAAACAGCCTTAAATGCATAACATGTGAAAAGGCACGTCAATTACATTAGTACCTAAAAACTGTTACGTACTTTGTTTACTTATAAAAAGAAGGTCGGCAGTGATTATACCGTAAATATTATGACCGCAAATTTGATTCATATTAATATTAAGTTGTAATCTAAATTTTAACATCAGAAAGGCGATTGTTCTATATAAAATTTTAAATCACTTTTTTAAGAACGTCCTACCATTTAAATATTCCATCGCACCATAGTAACAATTTTATTTTCTATTTTTATTTTCTTTTCTTTTTCTTCCACATGCTGTTTTCGTAAAGTTGTCGACCTTTAGCGCTTGTTGCTCGTCGGAGGGTGAGAGACTGGGTTATCCAGCCAGCTCACCTCTTACAATAATCTAAAACTTGTAGGTACTTACACTAGGTATGTAGTAAGAAGCACTAGGCTTCTTACTACATACCTAGTGTTTCTAAATCAAAATCGAATAATTTACCTAATCAGTTTACCTATATCTACAAAAAAGTATAAGTAAAATCCAAGAAATAATAGATATAGTTTACCTAAATAGCCTTTTCATCAAGCATTTTATTGCTTATTATGCTGAAAATTCACCGGAATGTTCGGCATTTTAATACGAAACAAAACCTTTGAAAAAAGTGAAATAAACTTAGCTACTAAAACTAAAGAGAAAAGCTTAATTTTATTTTAATCTTAACCTAGATATCAATTTCAAAATGGAGATTGGATGATATCTGCAATTACACAACTTAATATGTTTTTCCTCTAAATATAAACGTAGACAAGTTACACTAAAATAGATATATTAGTTTAGGTTAGGTATATAAAGCATAATTACTATTTTAAATATATTTTTTTACAATTTAAGACTCAACTTTTATTTTTTTCCTATTAAAGGTCGTAGCACACTTATCAGCTGGGAAATAGAACGCATCTATTTTTACTATGAACGCTACGGAACAGCTACGGAACGTAGCGCCTCGAATCTTTTTCATAGTAAAAAGTACATGGCTACTATTTATACGTAGCTATCATAGGTGAAGCTTTAAAATAGATTTTGATCATATGGCCAACCATTTTGAGCATTTCAGATTTTAAGATACGAAAAACGTTAAAAAGTAGATAGATTTGGTATCAATCAATCTCAATTTTTTCATTCATTTCATTTCACATCCGCAAACAACACAATATCATGATTGTCCCTTATGTAGTAAGGTAAGTCATTTATGTACACTAGAAAGAGAAATGGACCAAGAATGCGGCCTGCGGAATGAGCCCTGCGGAACACCTATTGTGACTAGAGAACCTGGAGATCTTTTACCATTAATATGAACTTTCTGTATTCAATTGCTCAGGTATGAAGTCATAAGGTTGAGAGCCTTGTTCCTAACGCCGTAAAGGTGTAATTTCCTGACCAGAGTATTAGTAGAGTACGAAAGATATTGCCTTATTATTTTTACATGCAATTTAAATATAGGTTTTTGTTAATAATTTTTTTTTAAAGTTATTAGATTTAATAACTGTAAAATAATCTAGAATAAACCTATGTATCTACTTATAACTACATCAGAATAAGGTGCGTCAACTTGTAATGTTCAATTAATAAAATCGGTTGTTCATTTTCTTTCCCAATTCGTTTGTTATACCAAAACAATAGACTATCATTGTTACTTTTCACAATTTGATTAGTGTTTGTTATTAAATTACTAATAAGTCCGTTTTATAATAAACATGTACTTATAGAGGCGCGTTGAGTTTCGGAAGCCAAAAATAAATAACGTTGCTAAAATTAATTCCTGCTAAATGAACTTGAATTACTAGGAATCATTTTCGAAGAATCGTAATCATATTTCGAAGAACAAGTATGAATAATGAGATACTGTTTTATGAGTATGACGAATTCCTGTATATTATTAATTAATGCAATAAAACACACATTTTTAATAATTTCTACTTTTATAACTCTTACGTGCCCTGTTCTTCTACTTCTACGTGTCCATCCATTCTTATCTACTAGCTGCTCCTTATCATCTACGTACTCCTTTTTCTTTCTTAATACACAAAATCCACCCATCATCATCATCATCAACAGCTCATATAATGTCCCCACCGAGGGGCTCGAGCCTACACCACATTAGGGGCGATTAGACCTTAGTCAACCACGCTGGCCAAGTGCGGGTTGGTCGACTTCACACACAACCTAAGAATTTCTTCATTAGGTGTGTGCAGGTTTCCTCACGATGTTTTCCTTCACCGTCAAAGCGTCGATTAAACGTACATATGAATTCAAAATTTGAAGACACATTGGTACGTGGCGGGGATCGAACCAGTGCCTCCCGGGTGGGAGACGACGCTCTTACGCACTACGCCACCGACGCTACAATCCATCCATATCTTTGAGAAATCAAACCAAACCCAATCAAATCAAAATTATTTGCCATAAATATGGTGAATAAAAATGGAGTTTACAGGTGGTACCTATTATGTATGTGTAGCTTAACCTTTTAGCCATACTACACATCTACCACATGCTTATAATAATATTGATATTATTATAAATTTGCATGTGATACATGTGTGGAAGATGTTTAAAATACCCATGAGTACCATTACGTAAGGAAAGTAACTTTGTCTGTCAGAATCGAACCGATTTTGATGAAATTTGGTAAAAGACTAGATCTCCGAAAAGGACCTGGGGGGTTAAAATAGGGAATGAAAGTTCGCCATTGTTGCAGATAAAACCATGGAACTTTAAATTTAGGCACTTGATTAGCAATAAATAAATATTTTTCCTAGCGTTTTTGAAATATTTACCCATGTAGAGATGACATAGGGGATGAAAGGTCGTAAGGAAGTTTTTTTTATTGACTATTGCAGGTTGTTTCTGATGATATTCTCTGCGTCACCGAGTTTTTAAGAAGACGAAGACCTTGAGGGGCGTCAGGCCTGTCAGTAGAACGTTCCTAGGGGATTACTGTGCGACCAATCATCTCCCTCTCTGTAGTGTCTCGACCGCCTAGCGTCCCTAAGGCGTCCGAATCGGAAGGGTAACCGTAAGGAAGTCAAAACAAAGTCACGCTTTCACGCTTAACACCGGAACCGATTATGATGAAATTTGGTACAAAAATTGACTAGACCTTGATATAGGTGAGCTGCAAAGGGCATGAAGGGGTTGAAATAAGGCATGAAAGGTTGCATGGGACTCCTCATTATCGAAGATAAAATTATGATATTTTGTATTTAGGCACTTGATAAGAAGTAAATATATATCTATTATAGCGTTTTTGAAATTTTGACCCATGTGGAGATGGCATAGGGGATGAAAGGTCGTAAAGAGTTCAAAAAGTCACGCTTTCACGCCTAAGAGCATGAAAAGGTTGAAATAAGGGATGAAAGGTTGTATGTGATTCTTCATTATCGAAGATAAAACCACGAAACTTTGTATTTAAGCATGTGATAAAGAGTTAAAAAGCAATTTTGAAATTTTGACACGCTTATGGGGTTGAAATAGGGAATGAAAGGTCGTATGCCATTTAGTAAAGGAAGGAAAAATAAAAAAGTAGTTGTCCTGACAATGCTATTTATTTTTCACCTCTCCAGCACCAAAAGACCTCTGTTGCTTCGTAAAATCTCGAAGCAAACATGCTTTTTGCTGCGAGCTCCGAACAAGACTGTAGCGTTCACTCTAAGTCTTTGTAGTAATATTACTTTTAATTTTTATAATTATTTTAAAGACATTAAACATGTATAAAAGTATATTTCACCAAAAACAATTTTCTCGCTGGAGAGGTGAAAAGTTGTATGTTTCACACGAGAGCAAATTTTTTTTAGCAAAGAATAACTATGCTCAGTTGTTGAACAAATTTCTAAAAGCGAATAAACGAATATATATATAAATAGACTATAAGAATATGTTCTTTTCTAAATGTTTGTATCTATACATAATTAACCCATCTTACGTTATTGAATTCAGTGCACAGTAGCGCCAGAAGGTGACCCGATTCCAATCGCCGGTAGTGTTTTCCACTGAGTTTCGCAAAGAACAAAGTGTTTAAAAATAGCTTCATGGACAAAGTTACTATGCAATGAATAAAGCGGAAGCGTAGTAATTAGCCTTGTGGCACGACTGTCAGTCATTGTACGTAGTCTGCTGTGTTGTTGTCCCGTCAACGAGTTGTCAGGCTTTGGTTTAGTCTCGGCTTAGCAGTTTGTTGAAGTAAAACTTCTTTAGGCGCGACTAGGGGGTAACTCAGATTTTTCTAACGGAAGTAACGCTCAGTATTCTATAGTCTGTGTAGTTTCCGCTATTTAAAAATAGTAATTTCGATTGGTCGTAAGTATCTGTCATATTTTTTTTTTTCAGTTAAAATTTAATCATTTCAGTGATCTACGTCAAAGAAGTTTTACTTCAATCGCGCGTAAAGGTTACACGCACACAATTTTTATAAAACATTAACTTTGTTCTATTGGCAGCGCTTTCAAACCAAAGATCTATGTATATACAGGGTGGAATTTCGTAATACCACCTGAAGGGATTGCTTTCCTTTCATTTCAATTATCAAGTTTGTTGGAGAGATTTCATCTTTATAAATGACCCTAACGATCGATGCAATAAAAGTACATAGTGTAATTTTTACAGATTTTAGTTGGTTCGATTCCCGGGTGTGGCAAGCGAATTTTCGAAAAAATTTAAATGCAGTTTTCTTTCTTTTCAAAAATAAAGGAATGTTTCCTTTGAGTAAAAGTTTCTGTCTACAGTATTAAGAATACTTTACCTTCAGGTGGCATTACAAAATTCCACCCGATATATAAAAATGAATACTGACTGACTGACTGACATATCAACGCACAGCCCAAACCCAACGTCTAGAGATTCCAAATTTGGCACGTAGGTTCCTTATGAGGTCCAGGGGTGCGCCAAGAAAGGATTTTTGGAAATTCACTCTCTAAGGTGGTGGAAAGGGGGTGAAAAGTTTGTATGGAAATCCGTCAGTTTTGAAGCTAAATCGATAAAAATTGGTATATAGCTACTAAGTTAGAAATTAAGAATGACATATTTCAGGATTTTTGAAAATTCAATCCCTAAGAAGGTAAAATAAGGTATGGAAGTTTGTATGGAAATCCGTCATTTTTTAAAGTAAAATTCATGAAAATCGGTATATGGTGCTTGAGTTAGAAGAAATAATAAGAAAATTTAAAGGCTGCCCGAAGTAACTATTCTACGCGGACGAAGTCGCGGGCAAAAGCTCGTAGTTATTAAGGTTTAAAAAAAGAGTATTTTTGAAACTAATATCTTCTTAATTTTCTCTATTTGCTAATGTCATGAAACTTGCCTCAAAATCTAAAACAATATTCATAAATAAGTAAAACTACAGTCATTCAGAAAAAAATTAAGCTAGCAGCCAAGTCAGCTAGAAAAGCCGACATTTAGCTTTTTCTGTTTCTCCTAAAAATGTTATTATAACGATATCTGGGGAACTGTCTTAAAATTCTTAACAGGTGCTCATTACTTTTGTCGAAATATCGAAAACTACGTAACTATCTACGACTATTTCTTTTATTTTTTATAAAAATTGTTATTTCATTTTGTAGACGGAGTACCTTTACCTTATACCATACTTATACCAGAATAAAATTAGCAAACATAACATTTTAGTATTATATCCTGATTATATCTATTTAATTGTACTATCAAACTGTGTAATTGGCTCTAGCCAGTGATTCTTAAAAAAAGCTAACGCGTGGACTAGTTCCGGGTTCGTATGTCGGTAGGAGCAGATGTTATTTATTTATTAAGAAACACCACTTCTCTGAGTTTCAGTTACCATTATAGTAAAACTTTCAGCCAAATTTTCCTCAGATAAATATTTTTTGCACTACATCTCAGTTATAATAATTATAACTGAGATGTAGTGCAAAAAATATTTATCTGAGGAAAATTTGGCTGAAAGTTTTACTATAATGGTATCATCATCATTACACTATCAGCTGAGACGTCCACTGTTGGGCATAGGTATATTGTGGGGTAATTATTAGCGGTTTCCATATATATAGAAATTATATCCGCAGGGATTGCAATATTTTACGTAATGTTACAGTACAGAGCCTTATTTTGAGAAAATTGATCAAAATCAAGATAATGTCTTGTTTGAGTATATTCTATTCTTAGAAAGCTTCAAAGTTAGCGAATTGTCATCCAAAATTCATTATTTACTCGTCAATACCATTAACAAAATTTCATGTGAAACAAGATCTGAAGACTCATTGTTTTGACACTGTTAATTAGTCCTATTATATGGGGACTGTTTATTGGTAAAACATATTTTAGTTGTGGGTTCGTTTGTCGGTGCTTTTATTTACACTTACATATATATAAGTTGCTCGAACGGCTGTGATGATTTAAAGTGTAATATATCTCCTGGTTAGGTATTAGTTTATTTGATAGTTCACTAAAGGTTTGTTACTTTCTGGATTTGAGTCAACCAGTCACTGTTTTTGAGGCACCAAATGGCTGGGTTAGTGGAGTTTTCACCCAGTTGCAATTTCACCTGAAAAAGAAATATTAAATGTAGTTGGGATTTCACCCGGAAGAAAAGAAGGTCAGGCAATGAGATGAGTGTTTCAGATTTAAATTTTTAGAAATGAAGTTTATTATCTTAATAACTTTACATAAATACACCGATACTGAAAATGAAAACTTTTTATCTATTGAACTTATACATTGTTAAAAACTTTAACATTGTTCAACTTACAACATTACTCAGTTATAGGTGGCAAAAGAGGTTATTTATTATAAAAGATTATTTATACCTCTATTATCTCTGTATCTCTATCTGATGCCTACATCAAGTTGGAAATATACATTAACTGTTTGTTGTCAGTCTGATTATAAATAATTCATATCTTTCGTAACAAATTTGAAAGCCTCTGTACATTCTCGTGCTAAATCGCAACTACACTTTTTAAAGGTAAAATTGCAACTGGAAAAACGCCACTAACCCACATGGCGGCTCGTACAGCCAGATGTGGCTTTATGTGTAACTAAATGTTACCTAAAGCTCTGCTCAACCTCTTTTGGGATTATGAGCGCATTTTATGTAGGTATGTTTATGAATGAATGAATTATTGAATAAGCTTTATTGTACACCAAAATTAAAGAAGATAATACAGACATAGTTCATAGAATAAAATAAAATTTTAAGGCCTTTTAAACCGTGTATGATGATTTGCCTAAATAATTTTTCACATAGAAATATCCTGGATTTCCGAACTCTCTTCTTTCGTTAAAAGTCGTGTTTATGTATGTATATAAAAGTGATTGTTAAGGGACGTTGGTCACTTACTATAGTACTTGTTAAAATTAACCATTCAAGCCGGCAGCCGCCAGTAGAGTACGTGCATTTATTAAAAACACCAACTCACATATTATTCTGAGATACCTTACTATTACAAAATAATAATTATGACCCATTTACGCAACCATTGACATTTATAGCTTTGTGGTTTTCCGTAAGGATGTGGCCTTGTCAGACAAATATAACACTAGGTTGTGCTTGGAAATAGATTAGACTTTTGTTCTAATTTGTATTGTACATTTAATTAATTAAGCAATTAAATTCATTTTTAGGGTAATTTTCATTTAATGAATATATTGTTGGTAATTAATTTTGGCTAGATAATTGGTGGGTGTGAGGAAACATATTGCATATTATTACTATTCCAATCATGAACGACAACAGACGAGGCCATCACAAACAGTCAAATTTCTTCAATAGATTTTGAAATCTAACTAAGGAGAAAGTTGAAAATTTGATTATTGAAGAAATTTGACAGGTTCAGGTAGCGTCACCTGCTGTCATTTGTTCAAAGCAACTGTTGGAAACTCAGGTTGGAACTTTAACCAGTAAAGCTATGAGACGTTATAATTATCATATATTAGCTTCTCAGTCTTGGCATAAGTAGTATAATATCTTATAGAATAGACACTCACAATTCAAACGCTACAAGGAAGTGTTTAATCAGTAGACACTGAGATTTTATTTTATAGCCTTTTAAACCGTCTATGATGATGAGGATTTCCGCACGCTCTTCTTTCGTTAAAAGTCGTGACATTCTAGTGGTCATCTAAACGTGATTATTTTTCATAAAAAAAAATAACATGGAGTGTTTGGCGGGAAACAATGGCGTCTGGATGTCGATCTTTATTTCGATAATTCAAAATAGCTTCGGAGTGGATTTTGTGCAGTGAAAGTGGTGTCGTTTCGTTGCATATGCATCCGTGTTGACGAATAGTTATGAGGATTCATTGAAATAAAGGTTTTGTGTATGTGGCGTTGAGAATTGTATAGTGGTTGGAAATCCCACTATACAATTCTCATCAGTCACCATCATGAGGTCTGTACCATGCATTTCTCGCCAAACACTTCCTAAATGCATTAAAAAGTGTGGCACCCACATTTTAATGCAAAAATCAAGAAAGAAGACGAAACTGAAGACTTGGCTGTATGGGCTAGATCCCTTTGCCGTCCCGTAACAGGGAAAATTTAACCAAAAAAAAAAAACATTATGCTAACTCAGAAAACTAATTGTACCTTTAATTTTTTTTAATCCACCAAAGATTTTTCTAATGTTACAAAATCGGCTCACCGTCACCTATTGCGGGTACTTGTGCAAGACGCACACATCGTCGGTGGGAAAGTTAAGTCTTATCAAGCGGTCACTTTGATAATTTCATCTGCCCTGTCCCCGTGACAGCATGACGAATGGACTGATGCGAGCGATAGATAAGCCTACCACTAGTCCATCGATGTCCTGTCACCGTCAAAAAACAAATAAGTCCTAATGATCGATCGGTAGGCAGTTTTGGACCCTTTAAAACGCAAGTTATCTGGGCCCACAGTTCGGTCCCCTACCTGTTAAAAGGTGCCTTATTTGTCAAAATGTTGCGCCTTCAGATTCCTTTGTGCTTTACGTGTTTATCATGGTTAGTCATTAAGCAAATGGAGTCATTTTTTTTACATTTGTCCCCTTGTTAGTTTTACTAATTTAGTTAAATTATAGGGTGAGAAAAATCTAAATAGTTTGGAGTTGTGTATAAAATAATTCATCTATCTAGAAACAAAATAAATTGAAGAGATCCTCTATAATTTCTTTTGTTCTCTTGTTTCATTGTTTTCGTATGTCTAATTGCCTAGATAAAGTACCTTCCCAAGTAATGTAAAGAAATTACTTAAATAAAAAGAAGATACATCCACATTGTCTAGACACTGTAAATTAATACATTCATTTATGACATTTATACTATACATTAATTTATAAAAAAATGTCGCTTATATTAAATTATTACATTCAAGTAAAAAAATCAAATGAACAGAAAAGTGTTAAAATATTATATTCAAATTTAAAAAAATCTTTGATTTATAAAATTAAAACAAATACTTCTTTAATTTAAATTTAATAATTTAACACTTTTTTTTTCTAAGTGTTAGACCAAGGCTGAATACCATATAAAAAAATATTATATCAAATTTTTAGTTTTATTTTATATTACCTTAGTTATTTTATAGTACCCAAACCAGATATATATGAACAAATTTTTCAAGAGACACTAAAACCTTTACGCCGAATTATTAATGTGCACAATTAAGATTGTAAATATTGAAAAAATGTGGAGATGGCTAGTTTAATACTAATTAAGGTATCGTTATACCTAACAAAGGTGCATTTTAAACTATTGGCTAACATCAAATTGTTTAGTAAAAGCAACACAATTCTAATGCATATGCCAAGTAAGGTAGAGCACAGCTGTTGTCGTGCAGCGAGCGCCTCACGAATTTTTATAAGTGCGTTTGTACAAAGTGCGCGAGTTGCATAATGGTATCCACCGCGCAACTGGAATAAATAGTAACCTGGATACATCACACGGGCCTCGGATCAGCACTGACCCAGGTCACGTAGGTGAAACCCAAAATATCGAATGTAAACACCACCGCTGACTAACACTACACAACGCAGGCGCCAAAGTTTAGATAGTTCTGATTGCGTTGTTAGTTAACAATCGGAAATAGGTTGGTCGGGTTCGTATTAAAACTAACAGTGAAAGTATAAATTAGGTTAGACATATAAATCTTATGAAAGTAAGCCAAGTCCTTTGTAGTTGCTGAACAACTGCTATGTACCTACATATTTACTTATACCAATGTGCAAAGATTGTATGTAATACTTGCTATACCTACTTCGTTTACGTGTTTGTCGGAAAATAACATACTGGTGTTATATAGCCTATAGCTTTCCTCGATAAATGGACTATCCAATACAAAATTAGTTTTCAATTTGAATCAGTTGCTCCTGAGATTAGCACGTTCAACCAACCAAACAAGCAAACTCTTCAGCTTTAAAATAAGTCTTCAGCTTTATATATAAATATTAGTATAGGTTTACGTTTTTGTTGTGTTAAATGTATAATTTTAAAGGTATTAAATGTTAACTCTAAAAATAGTATACGGTCTTATATACGTATTTACCTTATGATAATATTTTTTTTCAGAGGTTCTAAATGTTTGGAATCAGTGGTTACTGAAAACCGCATAATACGAGTAGGTATATAAATTAAATTATATCAGTAAAGGTCTGCCTCTGTAATCTGACTATAAATTGTATGTTCGCTGTGGTACAGTTTTATTATAATATTTTCAGTAATGTTTTCATTATTAAATAATATTATTAAAGTTAAATTTTAAAGTTATAAAAATACATAAATAATTAAAACAGCATTCTTAACATAACCTTCTTAACATAAATAAATACCTAAAAAAATCTCTAGACACATTTGATATGTATTCAATTAATCTGATTATTTCATTTTGAATAGAAAAAAGAATTACCTAGACATAAGTATACATTTTTTCTTGTTCGACTATATGGTATTTGTATATAAACACCAACACGTATATTAAACATAATATTTCAATAAATGTAGAGTCAATTTAAATCAGCACACACGTAATAAAATAAACATTAAAACAGGATCAAAGTAATTAATTACTTTGCACATCACATACTATTAAAGCTGGTGTCATTTAAATATATTTGGAACGTAATAAATCAATGTGCACATAAATAAAACTCGTAAAAGATTTAATGCCGCGTATGTTTTCATCATCAATCTACGACGACCCGTTTGGTCATTCTATGCCTAGTTTTTGTTCCGGCTATTGCTTTGTCACTTCTATACAAGTCTTATGTCTGTGTTAAAAGTTCGCTTTGCATTATTTATCACAGCTAGCCAGCTAAAACAACACCGGGCTAAAAATAGATGCAGCACCACAGTCTAGAGCACGAAGTACATTTATATTAAGTAGGTAATAAAGTTAGAAGGTGCATAGAATTTTTATTACCCCTTCGGGTGCGGGAACGTTCGATGTTGTTATTCAAGTATTTTATTTATATTATCAATCAAACTATTAACTAAATCAAGCATTTCGGATAAATTTATAATTTTGTTTCCATATATGGCTCTTATGGCAACATTGTGAAAAAGTGCTGTAGAAACCAGAGTGTTTACTCATAATGCCAATCGTGACGCTATCCCCTAACTCATAGCGAAGCAACTCCAAAAACACTTCACTGCGAAAATACTTTTCTTCGGGGTGGATTCCTCTATTCCTTATATTAAGTGAATTCCGTGGACCTCTCGCAGCCTTACTCCCCGACAGTAACACAACACTACAAAAAGGTATAGTTATTTCACTGCAGTCTACTGTAAGGTGAAGGTACTGCCCATGTTCGGCCTGTCCAAAAAGCAGCTAACCTGTTGCGCCTTACGACTCTTCGGCTAAGTCATTTGCCTGCTGTTTTCTGTGAGGTTTTCTCCAGAATGGTATTTCCAAATTGGTCTTTGGTTCTACCTAGGTACAATTTTAAATAGCAGAATTAAGTCTATAATATACAAGTTGTTTCATTAAAGTTACTTCAACAAATCTACGGCATTGAGAACCTTAAGAGCACCCACCCTGATGAATCATCAATAATTGGTTTCCTGCATTCGTTCTTATTATTATATTCTCATCAGACTGGAATGCCACTATTTCAATTCTCAAGATTAATCCATTATGCATCCATATTTAATGGGCCCGAAGCAGTCTCAATATGCGCGGGCGCAACCTGAGTTTTCAACGAGGGCAGTACACATTTGTCTAATTACGATATTTAGATTAATGGAATATTCAAAGTTTAAGTTTCAATTAAAGCGCTGATTATGGGGACTTGTTTAAACGCCCCGCAATTCATCATGTTAACCCTGCTATTACCTACATCTGAGTTATTTATAGAAGTTGCCACATAAATTTTAATAGTCAGATTTGTTAGCTACAAGTTGGTGTGATATGCACGCGTATATTGTATTTAATGTCTATTTAACATAATGACAAGTAATGGATGTCTAAGATAGCGAACTTGACTAACGAACTGCATAATGTTGCTCGCTAGAATTATATTTTCATGAGTTATTATCTATTTAAATATTATGCAATGATTACCGTGAGGTAGGGAGATTCAAGTGAGGTAGGGAATTATGATTAGCCACTTGATTCTGTAGTGTCAAACCTACTCCATCACATAGATATGACTTTAGTCATATTATAATGCAGGCTTAGGTACGGTAGATTAGTTAAATATTTGTCATGGTTAAAAAATCACGGTGTATAACGTTATCATGACAGCCTTTTAAATTCGACCCACTGCTGGCACACAAGACCTCTCCTTGTCATCGAAGGAGGTCTAGGCAGTTGCGCTTGCGCATGCGGTTTGGTGGACGGAGTATAAGGTGTTTAATACCCCTTTGCTGATCCATTGGTCGCCTTGTACGAAACCTGGCATTAGATTTTCACGGCCGGCGCCTGCCACCAGCTCCATCTGCGTGGTAATATGATAAGCAAATGTATTAACTTATTTTAAAAAATCCATATACCAAATGGAGGAAATGGAGTAAGATGGAGTAAATTGATAACACGCATCATAAACTTCGTTCAACTCGAGTCTTTCAACTGCCAATCGTAATGAGTTTACATATTACATTAGACACTTGAGTTGACCCAATTAACTTAAATTACGTAATGTTATGTAAAAAGTTCATAGTCGTTATGATTGCGCGTACTTGCTTTAGGTTAAAAGTTACACTTAGATATATCTACAAGTATAATTTGCATCAAGTATTTCAAAATTATCTGACGTTTTATGATATGACTCAGCCTAGGCTCAATAATATACAAGAAACAAGTTTTAGATGAAAGTTAGGGGAAAAGTTTTTATGAATTTTATGTCTAACAATTGATTCGTAGTTGAACGAAACCAAATATTTAAATATATGAATGACGCGAGTCTAGAATTTACTATCTTTGTGTTTTTGATTACATTAGACTTTGTAGGTAAGTACCTCCTGAGATTATTGGAAGAATAGCCATGAGAATATTCTACGATATATGAGTGAGGTCCACTATGTAACAAAATGTATGAAAATTATGTACTAATAAATTGAACCTGGATTTAATCAACATATTCACTAATGATTTTGCCTACCTACGAGGCGTATGATTTTGACAAATATTTCATACAAAATCAAATATGTATACAGCTATGTCACACAAGTACAGTGTCCCACAGCTAGTAAGTACATGTCTAAAAATGGTGGTACTGAGCAAGTTATTAAAACCGGCCTTTAGTAGTCGATATCGATGAATAAAAAGCCAAAGATGAATGTATAATTAAATTAGAATGAATAAAATATTGTATACGTGAAGATCGAGTTTTCGCCTAGCAACATATTCCCGATCTGGCCGGAATGGCTGCGCCGCGCCGTCACGTTGGTCGAGCGCGCGGCATGCTAGCAATGCTGTTGAGAGTGTATCAGGTGTTGAAGCCAGCTATCAGATGATGAGGGCATTCCGTCGCGGGATCGAACCGCACGCGCGGCGAGCGGCTGAAATGTGGCCGCAACGCGATACCGGCGCGCCTGCGCCCGCAAGGTCGGCTACTGCACTGCGCATGCGTGACCTAGCGCACACCACCACACTACACTTTTCCTTAGCGCAGAGAAAAGTACAAATAATTAGATCAAAATACAACTGTGTAAATAAATAACACGTTCGGTGAAAACTGAAAAGAAGACTTACTATCATATTTATTTAGCTGCTTTCGTTACCATTTTGTTAGGTTAGTACTACAAAGACTATGTGGGTTACTTCGACCTGCGTCCTTGCTATTTGCTTATTAAAATGTATTGTTGTAAAATAAACATTCAATCGATTTTCACTTTGACACTCAAAATTTAGAAATAGTTTTTTTTTCATTTGGTCAGATTATAATCTAGTATGGAAGTAACCATACCATATGAAGCGTCGGTGGCGTACTGCGTAAGAGCGTTGTCTCCCACCCGGGAGGTACCGGTAGGTACGAACCCGTACGTATCAATGTGTTTTCAAATTTTGAATTCATATGTACGTTTATTCGACGCTTTTACGGTGAAGTAAAACGTCGTGAGGAAATCTATACATACCTATGGAAATTCTTAAGTTGTATGTGACCAACCCGCACTTGGCCAGCGTGGTTGACTAAGGCCTAATCGCCCCCAATGTGGGATAGGCTCGAGCCGAGAGAGACATTATATGAGCTGTTGATGATGAACCATACCAAGTTCTAATCTAAGTAGAGTATTTTAAAAACAATCTAAAAGTAATAGTCCAGTCAACAAGTTCAAAAACGTGAAAAATAGAGATAAAGCTCCTAAAAATATGAGCAATAGCTCATTGGATTCGGAACGACCTCTAGAAAAATGAGTTTTGAGGATTTTACTGCACGTAAAAAATTGCAATTGTTATTAACAAAATAAGATGAAAAAAAAGAGGTATTTACGTTTTTGTTAATAACTCATAAACTATTAATATTTAAGATATTTGGAAAAAAGGTCCTTAAAGAGGAGGAAATTTCCGAAAAAAAAAGTCCCAGCTCCCGGAACTCTACCTCTATTATTTATAATTTTAATTTAACGCTGAAAATAGGGCTCCGCGCAGCCATTACGGCATGGGCGCACTGCCGTTAAAGACAGTTTCTTACATAAAATTATTTTTTTATAGTAACAAATATGAATTTAAAAATTTAAATAAATTATGGTGTCATCCAGATACTTGAAAGAATATATTCCCGTTGAAAAAATTTTTTTAAATTAATTTTTCAAAAAGTTATGCAATTGTTAATTAACGAATTTTTTTCCTATCTCCGTTTTCATAAATGACGACATAAAAATTTAAATAATAAACCTATAAATTTTTGGCTCTGTGGAGCTCTTCTTATATATATACTTAACAAGATCCCGCGATAAAAGTTTATTAAAGTTAATTATTTTGTTTATTACAATTTTTTAAAGTTAACAAAAAATGAAAAGTCTAAGAAATGTTATTAAAAAATTTTTTTTTAAAAAATGTTATATTATTGCTGCTTTCTTATCCAACAATGGCATTAAGTAACATCGGAAAAAAATTTTTTACATCATTTGTTAAGAAATTGTTTATAAACAAATAGACAAGTTTAATATTTAAAGAAATTTTTTTTTTATTATTATGTTGTCTTGGCAAAATAATGATTTTTAAAAAAAAATTTTTTTCTTAAATAAATTTTTTTATTGTTTATAATCGTTTTTTTTATATTTCGATTGTTTAAATAATTAGTTAAGGAATGATTTTCTCCTTAAAAATCATAATTGGCATTTCTTCATAGGTAAATAGAAAAAAAAAAATTTTTTATTAATAATTTCATTGTTTGTTAACTTAACAATTTGTTATAAACAAATTCTAACTACCGTTATATTTTTTTTCTAGAGCTAAAAAAAATAACAAAAACAGCCATATATATCAAAATACTAAAAAAAATTTTAATATAAAAGCGTTATAAAAAATAGAAAAAAATTTTTTTTAGTATTTTGATATACTGGGTGTAAAAGACATGAACAGTCAAACGAAAACCACGTATTCTATACATCAAAATAAGACATATTTCAAAAAAAATATTGCTGGGAAATGATTTTTATTTTTTGGTGTTAAAAAAAATTGCAAATTGTACCGCGCAATGTAAAGGGCTCAACTCGCACGCAACTTGCAAAACCGCGATAATTTTGCTTGACGGCGGCCCCGTTCGTTAGTGTCCGTGCGCATCGAGTGAGCTACATTGAACGCTAACGTTTTGAAGTCATTTTTTGTTATGAAATACTAAAAAAAATGATAATGTTTCTTTGGACAATAATTAAGAAATAACGTATAGAATACGTTTTCATAAAAAAATGAAAAAAAAAATTATGACTTTGACCTTCAATAAAATCGTAACTATCAATTTCCCAGGTATAGTCTAAAGGAAGAAAAATGTTATGACGGTGAGCAGAATACATGGTTTTCGTTTGACTGTTCATGTCTTTTACACCCTGTATATGGCTGTTTTTGTTATTTTTTTTAGCTCTAGAAAAAAAATATAACGGTAGTTAGAATTTGTTTATAACAAATTGTTAAGTTAACAAACAATGAAATTATTGATAAAAAAATTTTTTTTTTCTATTTACCTATGAAGAAATGCCAATTATGATTTTTAAGGAGAAAATCATTCCTTAACTAATTATTTAAACAATCGAAATATAAAAAAAACGATTATAAACAATAAAAAAATTTATTTAAGAAAAAATTTTTTTTTTTTAAATCATTATTTTGCCAAGACAACATAATGGTAAAAAAAAAATTTTTTTAAATATTAAACTTGTCTATTTGTTTATAAACAATTTCTTAACAAATGATGTAAAAAAAATTTTTCCGATGTTACTTAATGCCATTGTTGGATAAGAAAGCAGCAATAATATAACATTTGTTTAAAAAAAAAATTTTAATAACATTTCTTAGACTTTTCATTTTTTGTTAACTTTAAAAAATTGTAATAAACAAAATAATTAACTTTAATAAACTTTTATCGCGGGATCTTGTTAAGTATATATATAAGAAGAGCTCCACAGAGCCAAAAATTTATAGGTTTATTATTTAAATTTTTATGTCGTCATTTATGAAAACGGAGATAGGAAAAAAATTTGTTAATTAACAATTGCATAACTTTTTGAAAAATTAATTTAAAAAAAATTTTCCAACGGGAATATATTCTTTCAAGTATCTGGATGACAACATAATTTATTTAAATTTTTAAATTCATATTTGTTACTTGTTACTATAAAAAAATAATTTTATGTAAGAAACTGTCTTTAACGGCAGTGCGCCCATGCCGTAATGGCTGCGCGGAGCCCTATTTTCAGCGTTAAATTAAAATTATAAATAATAGAGGTAGAGTTCCGGGAGCTGGGACTTTTTTTTTCGGAAATTTCCTCCTCTTTAAGGACCTTTTTTCCAAATATCTTAAATATTAATAGTTTATGAGTTATTAACAAAAACGTAAATACCTCTTTTTTTTCATCTTATTTTGTTAATAACAATTGCAATTTTTTACGTGCAGTAAAATCCTCAAAACTCATTTTTCTAGAGGTCGTTCCGAATCCAATGAGCTATTGCTCATATTTTTAGGAGCTTTATATCTATTTTTCACGTTTTTGAACTTGTTGACTGGACTATAAATAGGTATACCAACTATGTTTTTTTTAGGTCGACGCCAACTTCAATATTTGTAATAAACGTTGTCACTTGTTTTTGGCACCGACCTCAAAAAATATGGTTGGCATATTTACTTATTTTTTAACCATTAATCTTCTATTTCTCCATTTTAGTTTTGAGTGTGGTTTTTTTACTTATTATACGACATTAAGTACCTTTTTAATGTATTTAGAGCAAATTAACTAACTATGTTAATATTTAATAGAAATTCCTAAGCCATATTCAACTTTTCGCTAATTTTTATTTACGATTTTCAATGCACAGAAGAGATAATTTTTTGAGGTCGAACACAAGATTACAAGACGATTATTATCATAAGCATGTACGTAGAACTGGAGAAAAGCACATTACGCTATCCAAGGTGGCTCGAGGCATTACTATAACAATTTCCTGTATGTGCAATACAATATTTATGTCAAAATCAATAACACGTAATACACAGAAAGAAATATTTATTATTTATTTTATTCATCACATGAAGGAAACCGTTGAATAAATACAAATTACACGGCTATAAATAAAGACAAATTACAAGTTAATAGACATCTTGTTAGTAATGATTAATGGAAGTGTTAATTGCATATTTTTCTGATTGTCATGAATAAATGTCTCGTGTAGAGGTCATTTAATCCACAGCATAGGCATAAGTGGAAACTTGAACGCAGGATTTGATTAAATTTAGTAATACATACATACATACATATAATCACGCTTATAATCCGAAAGGGGATTGAGCAGAGCTTTAGGTAACATTTGGTACATAAAGCCACATCTGGCAGTATGGACCATACAGTAATCCCAATCCCCCCTCCCGAACAGTGATATGTTGCTGCCTATCCGATGTCGTAATGTTGCTGATTATAGTGCGTTGCAGTATGGAGTTTCATACAAAGAATACTAAACGGTTAGACTTGAGGTGATTCTGATCCGTTTCCGAGCTGGTAGTGCTACTACCTTAAATCGTATCAGCAGTCCAGGGTTTGTTTATAGTTGGGGTCCACGTCCGGAATCCTCGTGGTGGACCCTGGTAACGTGGTGGGGAAACTCTCTCGGCGGGTGTGCGGCTTTCGATGTCAAGTGTGTCCGCTTGGCATTCGAAGTCACATGCCATCGTCGAGTTGTTTTTGTTTTCCCACCACGGCTAGTTCCAGACGGCCCTTTTCCAGGCCACGACCGCGCCCGAAGTCCCCCGGGTTCAGATGGCTGCTCCCGGTGTCCTCGTCAGGAGGACGTTCCAGGTCGAGCAGCCATCGGTGTGGAGGCGGCCTATAAGGCCGGCGTCAGCCGACGGCCCACAGGGGCTGGCGTTAGTCGGTAGCGCCTGTGGGCTGCTGGCCACCAATTGGTGCACAATGAGTGCCTAGACGGGCAGCGTTGGGACGGTCTCGGTGTAGTTGCGCTCACGTGCGCAGATCCTGGAGCCGTCCCGCAATATTGCAGTGGAGGTCAGGCCGGGGAGGATGTTTAGTGGGTATGAAGGGAACGCCTTTACCTCGAGTCCCACATATCCCCTGCGGTTGGCACCACCCCGCAGGGACGATGGGTAAATGCATTTGACCTCCCCGTCAACAAAAAAAGGGGTTTGTTTATAGTTAGCAATAAGACAACCAAGTTCTCTGTAGTTGAGGTTTGCGGGAACTTGCTTCCAAATTACCACCAGATGAGACGAAGGCCAAGATATTCCCCGCCAAGTATTAAATAATTTAAGGTATTTTTACTCGAAAATAGTACCAGTTCAAGATACGACTGCACCTAATCTTCTGAGTGTAAAGCACGTACATAAATGTCTTGATTTACTGTACAGCCGTAAATATTTATGTTAATAAGGTGTGGTATCAATAGTGTTGATTGTATTGCAAAATGGAAACGCTGCTAGACTCGGCGTGTTCGTATTTTGTACTACTTCATAGTAAAAGAGACACGAGACTGATTGATTAGAAATTATGTCAATGAGGCATTTATATAATTTTCTAGGGCTTATAAATTATTTCTATACGAATCGTTCACACATCGCCGTGCCATTGAACGATATTTTGATCGTAGTGTTAGTGAGTGAGATTAAAAAGAGGGTTCCGTACAAATTTGTATTTTTTTGCAGCTTAAACGGTCGTATCTTTTTTGCGTTAACTTAGAAGTTTGATTTTTTAAAGCTTCAAGGGACTGTAGACTTGAGTATATGGTTTTAATTTCAACTCAATACCTCAACTCGTTCACGAGATAAAGGGTCTTGATAGACAAATGGACAACAAAGTGATCCTATAAGGGTTCCGTTTTCCCTTTTGAGTCGCCACCAGTTGTAAGTCCTAAAGATTACCTTTAGTTGAGAAGTGCTTTTAAGACTAGATGACTCAAGATGGTCCATTGAACAAACACAAACTTCTAAATGTTCTGCAATCAATTAACACTCGTTTTGTCTATTCAAAAAGCAGAAGTTTATAAAAAAGAGTACAACAAATATCTCTATCGATCGCACATGCCGGGAAGTGGAAGTGGAGTCTAAATGAGAAGATAGCTAGTTCAAAGGAGAGATGATATGCGACCGAGGGTTGTAAAAAGGATTTTTCCGCGGCATTTCAAACCTTTTTTCTTTCCCGCTCTCAACTTAGAAACTACCTCACTCCCTCTTAACCTAGAGAGTGCGAATAGTACTCAATTCGGTTTGTACCTTAAACAGAAGATTCATTTTCTTTAAGTTCATCAGAATTTACAATAGAGTAGAATGTAAAATACTTAAATGCACATCAACATTTTGGACTTAGGTATAACTAAGTAGAGACGGGACCATCGGTCAAATTAAAACGAAAATGGAACTAATATTAAAATATTCCAGACTGCAAATTTTACGTCATCATCAACAGCTCATATAATGTCCCCACAGAAGGCTCGAGCCTACCCCACATTAGGGGCGATTAGGCCTTAGTCAACCACGCTGGCCAAGTGCGGGTTGTTCGACTTCACACACAACCTAAGAATTTCTTCATAGGTGTATGCAGGTTTCCTCACGATGTTTTCCTTCGCCGTAAAAGCGTCAATTAAACGTACCTACATATGAATTCAAAATTTGAAAACACATTGGTACGTAGCGGGGATCGAACCAGTGCCTCCGGAGTGGGAGACGACGCTCTTACGCACTACGCCACCTACGCTTCCCTACGTAGAGTGTACCTAAATGTATATTTAAGCAGGACTTCAATAGTTTTTTTTTCTTTCACTCTACGTTTATCCCGAAATGATTAAAAATTAAAATTGTCAATCCGTTCGAAGCCGGAACGTGCCGCTGTTGCCATGTAAAACAATATTTATTTATTTTTGGGAAACATACAATTATTATAACACTTAAAATACAATATAAAATTAGCACATAAATCAACAAAGTTTACACAGTTATATCAGACAGACATATCATATTAAACAAAATTGAAATTTTAAAGAAAGTACAGTAAAATTAAATTAAAATGACCATAAAATCGAATTAAAATAAACAGTAATTAAAATTAAAAATACAATTAAAATTAAACAATAGTTAAAATTAAATCATATCTAATAAAAGCATGCAATGTCAATTAAAATAAATTAAATGTCCAATTTGTTTTTTAAAAGAGATTAAACTAGAATATAATAGAAAACAACAGGAATGCCACATTTTTGTGCACTTACTATAGCTGTAGCTAATCGCGAGTAGCTCCCTAACTATTAAGTTTCCTTCGCTAGCTTATGCAAATGCGTTGTATATTGACAAACAATATACATGGTAATTCTATGATAAGAACACTTACAACTGACAGCCCCTAGGTGTGTACGGCGAGCTTCGAGCATCTCGGATTGGCACATAATAAGAACTTTGAATTTTCTCGTTATTTGTGATAAACATTTGGTAAGTATTTTTAATTAATTTCATTAGAAAAAAACTTGAATGTAGATATTGTAAGTTGATATTGGGCATGTTGCTAAATTATAATATCTTTGTATTTCGTTAGAAAGAATGGCAAGGTTGGGACCTTTTAAAATTTTAATTTTAACTCTTTTTGTCCTAATTTTCATCGCAAGTGAAACAAAGGAGGAGTATTAATACATTTGTAGTGGACTTGTTACTTGAGCAAAATAATCCATAATTTAATTCAGAGGTTCTAGTATACATTCTTGGTCTTAGTTTTGCACATTTTACGTGTGAAAATTTTGATATAAAAAGACATTATGTGTGTAATAATTCGTTGCACTTGTAATATAGTTAATACAATAGTCTTCTTTAATGAAACAACTGTATAATGAAATATAACTTACTATATTTATACTTACTTGATTTTTTTAAACTAGTTATATGCCACGTCACTCATATTTTGCAATTTTCTGGAATACTCGTGCAATGAGGCCAGCGCCTATATGGTGTAGTGATTAGACAAAGTGTCGGTCGGTAGATCCTACGATCGCTTCGCAGAAGCTGTGATTGTGCGTTTGGTGCCGAGGTGTGGGTGCGGCACGGCACCTGCACCGCGGTAATGGCCCTCGTAATGTCCCAGATTAATGGCGCTGAATCAAAATGAAATGTCACTTAATTTAATCAATACACCCCGCGGCGCTCGCACATCATGCGGCAAAATAACCGTCAATGAATCATCTTGTTTTGCTGTACATTCTTGGAACCGATTAATAATTATTATAATTTATCTCGTCAATAAAACAATAATTAACAGTCGGTAGTCACTTGAGACGTCGTATAAATTTCCTAATGTGAAACCTTGTGTAACATGATACAGAGATCGAACTGGTTGCGGGCGTACACCTGGCCACGCTGCGTCAACTCCACTAATAGACCATTCAAATTCACTTTTAACATTTTTTGCCAGAAATATTGCTTATTATTCCAATATTAATTTCGCGTAAACACGATTCTAATTTCAATTTTAAACATGTAATATTTTTTTCACAGATTTACTACGAAATTTGACAGAGATAAATGGAGACGTCGAACTTAAGATGCTTATTTTTTTTCTCAAACAAAACATGAATAAAAGAATACATCAATTATAAAACACTATTCGTCGTTCAATAAATAACCATTTGCTAATTTATTCCAATTTAAGTGACTTAATCGCTAATTACTCATCAGTTTGTAAGTGCTTTTGCCTTATATCTTTCGACAATTCCGTCAGACGGAAATAAGACAGAAACTAGACGGCTACCGTCTACTTTTCTGTCTATTTTCTTTAATTTCGCTGGATCTCTGCCAACTCATATATTTGTAAATCCAGTGTCGATTATCAAGAAGTTAAAAGATTTATGATGTTTTCTTTGATAGGGGTACCCCTATTTTCTAGTTTGTTACTTTTATCTCTTTAGCTCGGTTTGGTTTAGTCAGAATGATTATTTGCCTTTGCTTGTTTTATAATTTCGAAAACTCTAAGTTATTTTGCTGATATAAGACTATCATGGACTATACCTATATAGGTTGGTCGGAGAAAAATTTGATGGTGGCAAATTTTACTGAAAGGAAACATTCCTTTTTTAAAAAATAATTCCAATATTGCGTGTAAATCACTAAACACTGCAAGTGCGTTGCCATCTTGGGGACTAAGATGATATACCTTCCATGCCCAGTAATTATACTGGCTACCTTTCCCTTCCATCCGAATCACAGCGAACTGCTTCACGGCAGAAATAAGAAAGGCGGTGGTACCTACCCGGACGACCTTTTTTCTTGTTGACTAGGAGGTCATATGCATTTACGCATTGTCCCTGCGGGTTGGTGCCAATCGCAGGGGATATGTGGGACTTGAGGTAAAGGCGTTCCCTCCATACCCACTAAACATCCTCCCCGGCCTGACCTTCAGTGCGCTAACGTGAGCGCAATATACCGAGATCGTCCCAACGCTGCCGTCTAGGCACTCCTTACACCAATTGGTGGCCAGCAGCCACTCCTCCACCGACGACTGCTTGACCTGGCACGTCCACCTGACGAGAACACCGGGAACAGCCGTCGGACCACACCTCGGGTGCGGTTGAGCCCTGAAAAGGGCCATCTGGAACTAGCCGTGGTGGGAAAGCAAAAACAACTCGACGATGGCATGTGTTCGAATGCCAAGGGGACCCACTTGACATCAAAAGCCACACACCCGCCGAGAAAGTTTCCCCACCACATGACCAGGGTCCTCCACGAGGAGCCTTCCGGACATGGACCCCACCCAGACGACCCTACATATGGGTCTACCACCTAGTATCTAAAGATTTTCGAAAAATCACCTGCTGGAGCCGGGAATTAAACCGGCGAAATTTCAAAAAACAAACATGATACCATTTTATGATACAACATACCTAGTATCTTAAATTAAAGAAAGACCAAAAATATTTTGTTTATTGTAAAGCTTACTTACTATCTAAAGAAAATAGTTCATTAATAGTAAACGCTGGCGTTTGGAAAAATTGGTGATTATCTGTAAATAATTATTACGTCTAATGTTTTTATTTAAATACTAGCTGTGCCCGCGACTTCGCCCGCGTAGAATTTACCAATAAAAAAGTAGCCTAAGTTACTTCTTATTACACCAGCTACCTGACAAAAAAAGTCCCGTCAAAATCAGTCCCGCCGTTTCAGAGATTAGCCGGAACAAACAGACAGACAGACAAAAATTGTAAAAAATGTTATTTTGGTGTATGTACCTTATATATATTCATATGCATGTAGTAAAAAACGGTTATTTCAATATTACAAACAGACACTCCAATTTTATTTATATGTATAGATACATCAATATAGGCCTCCCGCAAGACTTATTCTGTCATTGACGCTGTTTCTACTACATTTCAATGATATGCTGTTAAGAGGGCCGTCTACATACAAACGGAGAAAATATTTTATTACCCTTACCCCTCTTTCTTATCTGTTCTTTATGTAGAGTGTAAAAGGACCTAAGATAAAGCCAAAGTCTTCGCATTCTATACATCAAAACAAGAGACATGTAAAAAAATATATTGCTGGAAAACGATTCTTATTTTTTGTTGTTATAAAAACTCCAAAAAATATTGCGCAATGTATACAGTACCCCTAGTATGAGTTTGTTAGTTTTCGAGCTCGATCAAAAGTATGTATACGTCACGCACTGTTTCAGTATTATATTATCTGTGCTGATAGTTTACGCTGGAGGCCCACTAGCGCTTCTAGTGTAAACTAGCAGAAACAGTTGGTAAAGGGACGATACGTTTGATCGAGCTCGAATACTATCAAAACTCATACTAAGGGTACAGCAGCGTAGCAACTTGGAGACATGCATGGCGTACGGTCGGCGTAGTTGAATGGACAGGATGCAAACATTTTATCGAGTGGTTATTATTGACCGCTGACGTTTTAAAGCCATTATAAAAGTCTTTTTGAAAAAAATCTTCAATAACTTAACATATTTTCCCAGGTTTTGTGACTTTCTCGTATACCGGAAACGACTCAAAAGTTGATACAAGCCTTATATTTTGATGTCATACATGCTTGTTAAATTTTGGTCACCCATCCGAGTACCGACCGCGCACTTGGTTGCTTAACTTTCGTAATGGACGTCTGAAAAGTTGATAGAAACCTTATATTTTGATTTCATACATGTATTAGAAAAAATACACTGACTAAAATCGACCTGCCTCAGGCGGGAATCGATCCCAGCATCTTCCACAATCCGGGCGGCTGCGTTAACCACTACGCCACCGAGGCTCTGCTTTCGCCGTCGAAATTTGTCAGTGCTTGGTGCTTATGTTTTTTTGTGGTAAACATTGTTTCATCAAATCTTTGAAATTTGCACTTCTAAATAAGATCCGAGCGAAATATTTTGCAAATATTTGACGCCCAGTTAAGATGAAACTACCTTACATTATGGAATAATTTCAGCATTTACAAACGCGTAAATATTTCCAGGCGGGAATCGAACCCAGCATCTTCCGCAATCCGGTCGGCTGCGTTTAAGAAATGGGGTACTTAAACGTTTTCTTCGTTTGTATGGAGACGTGCTATTATCTGAGGCCGTACTATCCTCTTAATTAGCGCACATTCATATGTGGATTACAGTACAGGGGTGCCTAGATACTGTACGGATCGTGCTAATAACGGTCTTATGTGGAAGAATGTCGCGAATGACTTGTGTCAACATATGCCTTAACATCTCGAAAGCATTGAGATAAGTCATATAGTGATCAAGATCAAACTAGCCTTTGAAAAACTCCACATGCTCAATAGAGAGCGTACTTTTTCTATAACCACACCGCTCACACATGGGAATGGGATTATAGCATACGTTCCAGAAGAAATTTCCTTCCACGTACGCTAAAATTGGGGGGTCCTTGAGGTTTTTCCAAAAAAGCACTGTAACATGTGTGAGAGAGTCCACATAAGGTAGGTAACGTGAGTGTAACACCCTGATATGTAAAACATGATATTTTAAGTGTCCATAAACTGTGGTGATCTCTTAACAATTAACATCAGGCGAATGGTAAGCTGATAATAAACACCTATGTGATACAAAAATTAATAGTAATCTTGTTTATACAATATAATAACAGAAGCTTTAAGTTGATATTGGACTTCCAGTGTATTAACTGCCACGTTTTACTGTGAGTGAACACTTGACAAGAAAAAATATAGGCATACTTGGTAATTTAACTCCTAATCATATAATTTAAATAAAATAAATATTTATGCTTATTATTTACTGCCTAATTAGTTTAATAATAGGACAGGCAATAACTTCACGCTAAAGTTTTTGATGTCTTACACCTGGCATGATACAAAACGATCAAATTACATTTTATCGCCTCAATTTATGAATAAAGATTTGAAGTTTCCTAAACAATCTAACTAAAATAACGTTTAACGTTATTTGAAATTTCACAAGCAATAAATATCGATTTTAAGTGACGATGATTCAACGCTCAAGAATTAACTTTTTAAAATTACGTCAACTGATGTTCGTATAAATACTAATATAAGCAATTTTCTTATTTTTTCCAATGAAAGAAAACAATGCTGCAGCGTAATATATGGAAAATCTGCCTAAAACCGCAACATTTCAGCTTTAGGTAGATATACGTATACATGTATTTCATTTAAAATAATTTATTAATAAAAATGAAATTTCGAATTTTACATAAATAAAATTCGACGACGTATCACAGGAATATCAGCTCAAGAAGCAATCGGAAAACCAGTGTGCATTTTCCCTGCATATGCGGCGATTCTCGCATTATCTGTCTTGCATTATGGCGTCGCACCGCTCCTCCGAATAAGGGCAGGTCGTTGATCCGACTTCTTTGTTCAAAAAAATAACACATGTCACTTGGGCCAAGTATGGAGAGCCGCATGAATGACTAATGAGTAAAAGGTTTATGAATGTCTTAGGTAATGACGCCGTTTTGTGACAAATTAATTACATTTTCAACACTTTGTACGACGCTTTTGTTCGAGCATTTTTGGTCTTTCACCAACCTAAAAGAAAATTTATGCCATGTATGTTTAAAAAGCATTCAAAAATATATTTTTGTTCAGTTCTAAAAAAGAGGATGACGTGGTGAGTATCGATTTAGTGAGTAATATTTGCGTTGAATATGAAGTTTTTTATTTAATGTTTAGGTGAAGTATCAAGTATCGTGACAGCACGGGGTCGACTGCCAGGTGTGCTGGGACATTATTCGATGATCCACCATCGTATAGATCACAATCGAAACCTGTTTCATTATTTTAAGTTGTATATGACGCAAGTGTTGGTGGTGCGCGCAGGTGGGTGCGTGTATGGTAACATGAGGTTACCTATACTTACGGGCTTTCCGAATGGAACGCTTTAGGACTCATAAGAATAATTCTTGTGCGGAATCATTTTCCATTTTTAATATCTACAAAATTAAAAAAAGTTCACTCCATTATTTTTATAAAGTATTTAAATTAAACGAAAACTTCAAAAATATTTACCTGTATGCAAATATTCCCTGACGGATTGATTAGAGTCTTTCATTTCTCATAAATACATACATACATATAATCACACTCATAATCCCAAAGGGGGTCGAGCAGAGCTTCAGATAACATTCGGTTACACACAAAGCCACATCTGGTAGTATGGGCCATACAGTACCCCAAAATAATAACAGATTGCCCGCCTGTCGCCTACACAAAAGGGTAACAATCCTTCAGTAAGCAAACCAACTACAGCCAACGACCAAGAAGTTACACTTAAAATCATCTCAGCAGTCCGGGAAGTAATTTCTCATAAATGAAGGGAGACAAGTATATAATTCCTCAGAAATATGACAATAACTTTTATTACAACCATTGAAGAATAAAACTTCTCAGCTGTAATGGACGAGAAGGATAAACGTATATTCACAACATCGTTGAGTTATTACGTACTCTACGAGTTCTTCTAATCCTAGGTGACTTGATGTTATCAGGTGAACAGCATAAGTTGGACTCAAACAACTTTATTGAAGAAAATAGGATTTAGTAGATCTCAGAAACAAAGGAGTTGTAAGCATTCACAGCTTGCCTGACGTTACCGTATTCTGTTGTTGTCGACAGCTTACAGGGTTCTTTTCGAAATAATAAGATGATTGAGATGTGTACTGCTGTAATATTGTATACTTAACAAATTTTCTTTGCTGTCACATCAAATGATAGCAAACTGTTGTATACTTAACTGAAAGAGAGAAAAGGCCTTGATAAACCTTGTGCAAAGTTTTCCGCATAGTAAACATGGTATGAACAAGCACAGAACACACTCTTTTTTATATTTTTATGGCTACATTGACAAGCAGAAAATATGTTTTCTTACTTTTCTTACTATACTTTGTGTTCAAGGCAAATAGTTTTTATTTAGTAATCGAGATAAATATTTACAAACTAAATTAGTAGAAATATAATACACATAAAGTTAAAAGTTTTTCCTCAAAATATGCTAATAATAAGGTAAGTTAGCCATCGGCTCGTGACGTGTGTCTCGCATGTAAAACGATATGGTCAGGCGGCGCGGCGACACCGCACGGCGCCCTGTAGTCTACCGCACGCCTATCATTAGCAGCATTTTTGTCCTAAAATGCACTGCATTAACATATTTCCAATATATAGACGTAATGGAAGGTCTCTTCGTAAAAGCAATTTTATACTTACCTTGTTAAGCAATCTTATAAATATTCCTACAACTTTCGACCTTTTTGTGCAACCTTCGAGTGATATTTTTTCCAAAATCATGAAATTGGCTATCAAAGTTAGTATAAAAATATATAGCAAAGATAATTAACAAGCTATCGTTTCTGGGGACCTAAAAAGATAGCATCATAAAAACAGGGAATTTTAAATACTTGCGAACATAAAATGTGATGAATACAGACTACAATTCTGTGAGATGCAATCCAGAAATAATTGGTTGTTATGTCACAAGTTCCATATAAAGATAGCGTTCGCAATCAGGATTCCATTTATAACTGTCCCTGTTTTCCTGCCGATACAAGTCGTACAGTGTACTTGTGTAAGGTACAATATGTAAGTACATATATGAGTGCACGCGCACACATAGGTGCGTGAGGACGCATCCACGCTGGATCTCCGCTTTGAATTCTCAGACACAAATTAATTGTTTACTCGGACTTTAAACTCGCATTTATCATTGCTGTATGTATTATTATTTCTTATACATTCAAACTGTATACAGTTATAATTGTAGGGTAGTAGTTCATTTATTTTATTTGAATACCTACTTAGGTAATGGTAATGGTCTGCTGTTTTAGGATTGCTCCAGAAACTAGACAGTTTCTGAGATGATCAAATTATAACAACGAATTTTCATTTCTCTTAATGTTCCTAGTTCTTCTTGAAAGTAGAATAAAACTAGGTATATTGTTGGTAAAATTCTTGCAATTCAATGAAAAAACCGTTTGAATAAGTAATAGGATATTTAGAATTTATAGTGCCAAACTGGGAGTTCTTGCTATTTTTACTCTGCAATTACTTCTTTAGAGTAATCCAAATGGTCAGGTTCAATCAAAATGTAGTTAATGAGGCCTTAAAAGGTTCTGTCGTGAGCTCACGGGCTGGCATGCGCTGGCGCATTCACGGAAGACAGGCGTCCATGCGTCTGCCTGGCCCGTTGCACCACCTGCCTCCGCCGCCAGCTATTTATAAACCAGACCGTACCTTGGTCATAGATTAAATATATTCATACGATGGACCTTTTTGAATGACGTAGAAGATGTATAGTTTTTGAAAATATGTAGATACTTACATGGTTAATAGAACTGATGAAATATGATGTGTATTAATCAACATTTTGTATAGGTATGTTATGGTTAAAACCTGAAATACAAATGAACTTAAAACTTGATTGTCCAATGATTTGTTTACAATGGCAATAATCATGAATCAAGAATCATAATTAAATTTCTTTAAAATTTAAGCACAAAAGTCGATGGAGTTTGTATTATGAAGATTTTTGATTTTGTATTACGCACATATAATGCACGAATTACCTATTTGATTCATCTTTTTTTCTTAAGTTTTCTAATACTTAGTAGAAGGTTCTTACAGAAAGAAAAATTGCGCAAAAGAGCTGCATAATTCGAATATTTGCTGAAATTATTACAAAACGAAAATATTTTGATAAATTACGCAAACAACCGTTGCACCGAGAACGCAACTGCACTTTCAACACTTTGTAAATGTGTTTTCCTTGGTCTGACTAGACTATAGAATTGTCTTTATCTTTATAAGTAGTTCTAATTTTTTTCCAAATTAACCACAACAACGTGTGGCGGTTCATCTAGTTAAATTATAAAACAAGAATACTAATCTATATACTTACTTATCTCTATTTTTATTCATACCACACACAGAACACAGAAAGAGGTATACTACACTAGTGGCAAAGAAGCTAACAGTCTGCTCGATGGTAAGTAATTAAAGTAGCGCACGCATATATGAAATAGCAGGATTATCACAAGCGTCAACTTTAAAACCCGAATATCTTGATGCATTACGTTTTTTTAAAAAAAATCTACTAAAAACGCTTTTTAAAAACTACTTTTTTTCAGTGCATTTTTCTAGTATTAATATATATTTACGCGTTTGTAAACGCAATTAAATAAAATTATTCCAAAAATCTACTAATTTTTCAAAGAACTTCTGTAATTATGTATAGGTCGGTAATATTCGAACGAGCGCGGTTGTTCAAGTCTGCGGCTCATACTCTTTGGATCGTAGCAGTGCGGCGTACTTTACTCTCTAACTACAAATGCTATAGAGCCACTATACACAAGACATTGTAAGCACTGAGTATGTATATCCAGAAGTGTTTACTAGCTTTTTGCGCAGCGTCTCTACAAATAATTTTCCGTAAGGTCTCTATCTACCTGCATGATCTTGGAAACGTATTTAATTTTACATATTTTAATAGTAAATGAGGACGCATCTGACATCATAAGGTACAAAACAACTGGAAAAAGGCAGATTAATAAATTATGCGGTGTTCGCAGACATCGAGTCGCGGCGTTTCGATTTTTTGTTATTTTTTGTGTAGTAAAACTACGAATGTAATATATTTAAGGATAGGCAGCGGAAACAATTTGGAGGGATATAAAAAGTCGGCTTACGAAGTAGTTTTGTATGACAGTTATCGATGAGCGCACAATGGAGTAAGCAGGCGGTAGAAGAATAAATATTATTTTTAACGATCAGTGCATCGTGTTTGACGAGTGGTACATGTTTGCCTAACAGTGTTCTGAGAGCCGCGGGCTAGGCACTACACAAATAAGAGCAGCTTCCGAACTCGTTGTTTGCTCGGCTCGGATTCCTAGCATCTTCTAACAGATGTTAAAACATAGCCACGTAATTAAGGAGGTGTTTAATTGCTAATACGTATAATAATTTTAAGGGCAAGCATAGCTGTAAAATTGTAAGAATTAATAAATGTACATATGTAATAATAATAATAAAAGAATTTAAAGTTAATTTATAATTTAATTTAAAAATTGATAGTTTTTTATTTTGTAAATGCATAGCACACCCGGACTGTTGAATAATTTAGAGTATAGATAACACCTGTCCTGGTCGTTGGCTTTTGTTTGTTGGCTCCAAAGTGGTTGACTCACTGAAGGTGAGATTTAGCTTTTGGGTTTGATGCCCTTTCTTTAGGCGACAGGCTGATAACCTGTCACTATTTTGGGGTACCTACTCAATGGCCCATACTGCCAAATGTGGCTTTATGTGTAAATATTACGCAAAGCTCGCTTAACCCCTTTTGGAATTATGAGCGAGCAAATAAATGTTTTCAAAAAGAAAACCAAATTGTCATAGGAAAACTATGAACATAAGTTTACTACTCTATATGACTTAATAACATAATACCAACTAAGTATTTTTACTTTCTCGTATACCTACGTAGTATAGAGGAAGTCTTGTAATCGTCAAAAAATTCGGCCTCGAGATTTTGACGGATTTACACGTTTTGGACCTCACTGAGTCCAAAAATACCGTTTTTGGAATTATGTCTGTGTGTGTGTGTGTCTGTGCGTTAACACGATAACTCGAGCATGCTTTAACTTATTCCAACCAAATTTAACATGCGTGTATAACATCAAAATATAAGGTTTCTTTAAATTTTTGAGCCGTCGATCACGAAAGTTAAGCATCCAAGCGCGCGGTCGGTACTCGGATGGGTAACCAAAATTTAACATGCATGTATGACATCAAAATGTTAAGTTTCTATCAACCTTTGAGTCGTTTCGGGTATACGAGAAAGTCAAGGGGAGACCACTCCCGATTTTTAATTAAAAGGTCTACCAAATGGCTTCATCCCCACTAATGGTAAGCCGAAATGTAGTCCAAATGCGAAGATAGCTTGAAAACGTCATCATCATCATAACAGCCTTTATAATTCGACCCACTGCTGGGACACACGGCCTCCTTGTCATCGAAGGAGGTTAAGGAAATAGTCCACCACGCTTGCTCAATGCGGATTGGTGGACGGAGTATAAGGTGATCAATACCCTTTTGTTGATTCATTAGTCGCCTTCTACGACACCCATTGGAAGATTTGGGGTGATGCTATTCTACTCTGCCGGCACCATAGCCATGTGGAGCTGTGTGTTTACTGTAAACAAGAGTATCAAATACGTGTAACATGGTTCGCAAGACTGTATGTTATTGTCCTGTAATCTCATAATACGATTACATACAGGTCATACATGTTTACTAGGTGGTAGACCCATCTATAGGGTCGTCTGGGTACGTACCACCGCCTTCTTATTTCTGTATTTCTGTGTTTCAGAAAGGTAGCCAGTGTAATTACTGGGCATGGAAGTCATATCATCTTAGTCCCCAGGATGGCAACGCACTTGCAGTGTTAGTGATTTACCCTTAATGTTGCAAGTGTCTATAGGCGACGGTAACCACTTAAAACCAGGTGAGCCGCACGCTTGTTTGCCATCTTGTAGTATAAAAAAAAACTCGTAAATGAATTACTACAGTAGTAATTTTATTAGAGCATTCCTAAGGAGGGTTGGGATTGGTGTCAGGTAGATGGCTGGCTATAAAACTAGCCAAAACCTATGAGCATATACCATATTGGTACAATACTGCACCAACCCTCAATAAATTGGGATCAGGGTGGAAGTAAAAAATATCTTGCACTAAATAAAAACTCTTATTTTCCTGAACCTCAAAAGAATTTTATGTAGAAAAGTAAACCTTACTTTTTTGATAATAAATTTTTATGAAATAATTTTTGCGTTTAAATTCGCGCCAATATTTTTAATACTAGAAAAATACACTGAAGCCTGAGGTAGGTCGATTTTTTTTCAGTGTATTTTTTCTAGTAATAAAATTTTTGTGTTTAGATAAAGAATGGAAATATGTCCTGGATTTTCTAAATTGATTCAAAGTAAGAAGCTGGAAAAATACTCTTGGTCGCTGTCCAATAACTGCATTCAGGTGGCATGTTGCCAATTATGCCAACTAAGTAGGTAGGTATAAGTTAGGAAAATTTCTCTTCGAAAGTGAATATATATACATAGGTACGTACTTTTTAAAATATTGATTTTAAATAGTATTGACTTAGAACAAAGTTACGTTATGCTTGAATATTTTTACTATTATAATGTGAATCAAATCAAAAAATCAAAAATACTTTTATTTCTTGAATTTCTTTGTTTACAGGATTTGAGACGCCCCAGTAAGTACTTGTATAGTACTTGTGTTGGGGCTATTTCGCTTTCACCATATTTCATTTCACTAAGATATAAAAGTTAGGTGCATAATCGAATACATGCGTATGTGTGTGTGTGTGAGAGAGTATGTTATGTGTATCTGTGTTTGTAAAATATAAGCTTCTTGGTGACTACATTCATAAGTTTTTCGGTCTCGTCGTAACTCAGTTTGAGTAAAAAGTTAGAATAAGTACTTGTTTACAATCATTAAAACTTCCCATGTGTGTCGATAAGTGTCTCTACATGATGAATATATGTCTTACACGCGAAAATTAAAGAAGCGGAATTATTACAGAAGATAAATATGACCTGCATTGTGAGATACTGGTGCCTCACTGGTGTTAGCGAAGTGCGATAAGAACAAAGTGTATGGGATAGACTTAAGGGCGTGCACTCGATTTACGTGAAAATTGTCACATTTTGTGGATTATTCAGACCTAATTTTCGAGTCTTCCCAGCTAGTGGAACTATCACTTTGCGAGCAATGTCTATGAGTGCATGGGTCACATAGGCATATGTATCTTACAACAAAACGGCGAAAAAAATCTTATAGGTACTTCCATGAACGCCCTTAAGCCGTCGTTAAATCACGTGGCCAATTGTAGCTCGTAGTAAGTTGGTAGCGAAAGCTAAGACGCTGTAGATAACCCAACAATTAGGCCTATGAATTTCGAATTTCAATATCTTTTCTTTATGAAACGATTGTCACTTGTCTAAGGCCCGTATTACAGAATGACACTCAGAAATCAATCATGTCTTGAGAATCGTTTGTCACTTTCTGTCAAGTACAAATAGATAGAGACGAACGACGCTCAGTACGCCGTTAAATCTTGAGATTCATTCTATAATAAAAGATTGCTGTAGCTTCAAATTGTATTTTTTGTAATACAATTTTGAGTTAAAAAACAAAACAACAATAATACCCAAGTCACTAAATTTCGACAATATCGGGTTGAATGTTAGTAACCGAGTTCAATCAAACTAATGAAACTTATAAGGCGTATTAAAATTGACCTCCATTTGTAACTTTATGAAAACTCGTTATAATGATACAGATAACGTTAACTGTACTGTGATCTCCTTAAATACGTGTAGTATTCACAAATTATTTTATTATACTTTTTATAGGTAAATATCAATTGAGATTAAGATAGGTACTCACGGCCACTTGTATTTTCAACTTATTGTATACATAAAAATATATATATTTAACCGTTGTTTGTCGTAATAAAAATACCGATATGGGCTACGGCCAATAAAATTTGCAAGTTAAGTACCTCATGTTGTAAAGGTTCGTCCTCCACCAGAGGTCGGCCCGCAAATCGAACACGTAAAATTCTGGCAAGGTGAACTGTTAGACAAAGGCTCATCGCACACTGACAATTAGGCTGCGCGCGGAATGCGCCTCGGGCCAGCAATTACTGAACACGCTTGCGCCCGCGCCGCCCGTCATAGCGGACCAGGCTTCGCCACTAAGATTTATTTACATCCGGATTCTTAAAGTAATAAGATGAATTTTATCATTCTAAAACATCTGTGAGCGAAGTAAAAGCCGTGGTATTGTAATAAACATGAAGCTTTCCATTCCGACTTCGAAATATAATTATTAACTAATAATATATAAATACTCTCTACTGGCTTTTTTAATCGTTTTATTGTGAAATTGATAGAGATTTATTACGTGTGTCAGAAATTGTGTAGTTTCTAAACGAATGAACACCTATTTTTAAAAATATTGTAAATAACTACGCAGAAGAAATGTTAGCTTTTAGTTTTCAAGGATACCTTTTTATACTCGATGGATTTTTAGTGGGAAACATGTCGCAAAATAAATAAAAACCAGCTCTTGTTTGCAAACAAGAAGTCTAAATACCAGTATATAATTTATAGGAGTAGGTAAACAGTTCTTGACAATTAATGAGAATAATGTTACTTGCAACACATCAAACATAATCTGTTATATAAAATAATAAAAAAAATAATGTAAAAATAATTTCACATCACCTGATGTTAAGTAGAAAATGGATCATTATATGGTACAGCTGATGAAATGTTATAGTTATAGATATTATAATTGATTTTGTATAGTTGGCTGCCGTCAGCTTCTTTATATTTTTACTAACCTTATCTGTTTGTAATAAGATCGTCTTTTGCAGAAATGTTGCACTTTATTTTTGATAAACAATGTTGTCAATGACATCAACTCTATATTAGTAATAACGGCGATTAGTAAATATTTTTAAATTTATAAAATAAAAATATTACAATCCGAATTCGTGTTTCTATGCATATTCAATATCACTCTGATATCATTGCTTGTCTATTAAAATTATGGTACAACATTAATGTTCTAGTGATATTTGATCTGAGGGATATAAACTGGTCATAAATAATTTGATACTTTTAAGAAAACTGTTAATTGTCGAAAAATTATCTCAGTTGGTTTCTTTACGCATAAAACCACTACATTTGGTAGAATTAGTTAGCATCGTTGATGAGATATGAAGATTAAATTACAACTATATTAATTAGGCATTTAACAATTCTATTCAAATAGTCCATGACTCATGTAACCTATTTTAAACTGAAGAAATCCGTTGATTTTAAATTCTAATAAAAACATTTAAAAGGATACCGTGCTGTATACGGCGAGCGTATACATATACGGCGTATACAAGCGGGAAAAAAGTTATAATACGCCTATTTCTTAACCACTTTTATGATGTTTCAGAATATTATTAACATCGCTAGTAAAAAGTAATTCTGTAAGTTTTTATTTTTTCAAAATTCGACATACAAACTCGTATAGGTAATGTAACTTTGAGTAATGTAACTTTTAACTCTACCTATATATCATGGTTTTATCAACGTTTTATCTATCTACCATGGTCGAACTGATGTTAAGTTTTAGGTATATTTACGATATTAGTAGGATTTCCTTCTTTATAGTTTTTTATTCCTATTAAATGACGTAGGTATTCTAAGCTGACGGTAAACACAAGTGGAATCCAAATTTTAAGATAGCAGGAGAGAATAGACACATAGCCACCCTCATATTGCCGACCTACATGCGTGGGATGACCTACATGCTGTCCAAATGCGTGGAGTAATAACTGCCCAAAACGGGTCCATATTGGCTCACATAATATTCTAAATTCTATTCTTTGTCTTACTACCGATTTGTGTTCATAATAATCACTCTTCATAATTTTATTTTTCATACTTTTTTTATTCATACATTTTTATTGCTACTAACGGAGCTCATAACAGTTAGTGATCATAATTTTTTTATTAATACTGTTACTACCTTGTTGCTTACAAAAACAGTGCACTCCGCCTAGTCATAAAAAAATAACCCTAACCTACCCATCACCCAGCCATGTACGTGCATAAAACAGTAGATTCGCCCAAAAAATATATAATTAATGATATTATGAATTTCAATGATTATGTTTTATGAAGTTATGAAGAATGTTTTGTTATGAAGAATGATCATTATGGTTTTAAATGGTATGAGAAATATTTTCGGACCTCCAATGATAGGAATTGAAAAGTTATGTAAGAAAATGCGCACCCGCCCAAAACATATGCATGTAAAACTGTAATTAAAATTATATTGATAACTAGTTATTGACCTGTATTGTACTTTAAAACTCATTAGAAAATTGTAAGCTGTGGAGTTTCTTTCGCCATTTCTTCTTCATCTCAGCATAATAATTATTATTTAAGTATAATAATTATTTCGCCCCGAAGTTGTGGTTGGGCTTTTGACGATTTAAAAGTACTTAGCAAAGTCCATTTAAATAATGAGCTTTTTATTTCATTCCATTTCTTTTGACAAATTACTTCTTCATGCCTTTTTTGAAGGACTCCTGGTAATAAGAAAGAGGAAAATGGAAGTTTATTAAAAAAATACTTTAGAATGTCATATTTGTTTCAAATATTCAGTCAACATTTTAACTGCCCCGTGGCGTGGTGGATCGCCCATCGGAATTACCACCCCTGTGCGCTGCAAAACCTGCACCATACCATAGGCAAAGCCGGCATTGGCATTATCTTTTGTTGACACGGAATCATATATTACCAGCTGACCCATCAACGTTGCTGTGGTTAATTTGCGAAAAAAAATTGATAGCAACGATTCTTTGTGTCACTTATCAGTATATTTTCGCTTTGTAATAATGTCAATAAATTTTCTAACTATCCAATTTTCTGCGCAATTACCTTCTACAATGTGTTAGAAACTTTAAAAAAGAAGATGAATGAAATAGTTAACGTCGTTCTAAAGTTATAGCGTGACCAAGGGAAACAGGGATTGATTTTTATATATGTACAGTACATATCGCGGGCGGATCGTATAACACGCTGTTGAAGCCGAAATTTCGCATTTTTTCACATAGTGTTAGATATCAGGTTGTCAAAATCTTTAACAGTCTGCCCCATACATTTGAAATCTGATGTTGATGTTACTTACATTGTTCCGAAAAGGCCTGAAGAAGTTCTTGTTAGACAAAAGTTTTTATGAAATTAATGTATTTTAACAATGTCCTGATTTGACTGTCTTTTTTTTGGATATTATTGTATTGTATAAATATGTTATTGTTTAATTTTAACCGAATTGTATATGACTTGTATTTTAATGAAAACAGATTTATGGATATTATTTTATTGTATTGTTTAATAAAATAATTATTTAATTTTAGCCTAAATGTATTTTCGATACAAAATGTGTTTTGTTATTGGAATAAATAAATAAATATTACAAAACGGCGCGGCGGATTGTAGTCTGTGAGAGTGGTGGATGAGTGACAATAATTCCCCTCCGCTTAATCATAAAAAATAACCTGAAAATAATATTAAGTGATCTCCATTAGATTACACAGACTAATATTGATAGAATCTACTACGGTTTTATTAATTATTTGGATAACAATTCTCACATAATACAATCCGCCGCGTCGTATTATACGATCCGCCTGCGACATATATATGTAAAGATATACAGATTTACAGTCTTATTCATAAACACTCAAATAAACCTCTTTTAGTTATTACCTTGTTAAAAAGTGTTTTGTCCCATTAATCTCGTTCCAGAGTGACAGAGACAAACGATTTGTAAATCTCTAATAAATTCACTTGTTTTTATGAATAAGGGGGTTAGTGTATTAGTGTTACTTTTTCTGTCGATAAATAGCAGTCGCTCCCAAGGAGGGTTATTATGAGGTAGGCGTAAATATCTAATGGAATTTTACCCAAATTCTTTTTGTAATGACACACATGTCGTGAGACTCAATTTTAACTCAATCTACCGTATCTTTATTATATACCTACTTTAAATATATTTCCACTTGACGTTGGTTAAATGTGGAGTACAAATAATTGTCGCGGAGCCATTAATTAACAATAGAAAATTTTAATGTAAAGCTAAAATAGTAGTATTGTCGATATCAAGACATAGTGAAGCGAAGAGCTGGTGGATGGGTGATGATGGTATCTCCTAATGAAATGAAAAAGCAAATAACACGAGTGAAAAATGGGTTAAAATTACTATATTTTCACATGAATCAATCTTAAAAGCAATAGACAAATAAACATAAACTATAAAAAGGTATAGGTACCTAATCTATACTTAATATTATAAAGCTGAAGGGTTTGTTTGTTTGAACGAGCTAATCTTAGGAACTACTGGTTCGAATTGAAAAAATATTTTTGTGTTGGATAGTCCATATATTAAGGAAGGCTATAGGTTACATAATAACAGACATTAACGTGAGCGAAGCCGCGGCCGACCACTAGTATTCATATAAAAAGGCAAGGCTCGGCAACACACAGTAGGAAAGTAGGAAAGGCTCGGCAACACACAGTATACTGACGCCAAATAAATTGGAAACAGGGTAGGAAAATCAAGATTAGTACCACTTATCCAATACGGACGAGTGAGCGACTAGTAATAACTAGTCGCTCACTCGCCCGTATCGGACAAGTGGCTAAGAGCCTTTTGGAACTAGTCCAACTCGATTATTATTAAACTTTGACGACTCACAATCAGCTTGTCACCACGTCGAAAGCTTACAGTTACGCGGTATGTCATAATATCTAGTTTTAATATAACGCCCACGTTTGATTAACGTTTATTCAGATTGATCCTTCAACCTATCATGGATTAAGCATTTGAGAAAATAAAATAGTTTTTATGCCAAATGAAGATCTGTCGGAAGTACCAATGCTCGCTTGATTAGTTGACTTAAAATACGCAACAAGAGGACTGAATACTCTGAAATTAATGCACGAAATTCTAAGATTCGTAAGGCAAGATGAACCGATTAAATTTAGGACACCCAGAGAACCTTCACGATACAGAACACCGTAGTCAAATAAAAAACTTTTCACCAGATTTGCACAAAGTTTGGGCTCAGGTTGAGTGTGGTCCTTGTGTTTATGCAGGATTGACATTAGGAGGGCTTATGTCTTCCTTGGTGTATAAAATATTAGGGGTTTAAGTATGAAATTGCCGTTTTGTATGTAGAATTTAACGCAAATTAATTTTTCCATACAAACATATTTGCGATTTTTAAACGAACCACAAATCTAAATTTTGTGTAATATTGTGGATATATTTAGACATCATTAAGCTATAGGATACTTAGAGAAAAAATTTGAGAATTGATACCTGTAAAAAATATTCATATTTTTATAATGGAAATGGGCACCTCTTAGGACAAGCTGTTTGTGAAGATGTATTTCTAGTGAAAAAAATAAAAATAAGAATAAAATTTTATACATAAATATAAGTCCTTGTAATTTTATACTAAAATAAAAAAAGAATAATGGACATAGCTATTGTATTAAAGGAATAATACACTAATGAATAAAGAGGAAAAAATCGGCAATTTCATACTTTAACCCCTATTAAAAATACAACGTAACAGTAGCGGCATACTAAGTAACATTCGGCTTCCATCTAGAAAAGAACTATGTCGTCAAGATTGATAAAAATATATTTTAGTACCTCTACAAGAAATCTCGACTTAAGAATAGTTAATTATATCACCATGAAACTAAATACCGGCAATTTAGTGGTAATTTCCTAAATACAAACGAAAAATTTAACTCTTCATTGTAGTAGTAATTTTGCCATTGAAAAATATCTTATAGATACATTATTATATATATACAACAGCCAGTTCAGGCTACACAAAACTGTCAAATTTCTCCAAATACTTTTCAACCTTAAAAGTATCTCATAAAGCGCAAAATCGATTGAGATTTTTTTTTCAGTTTGTGGTAATCCGATGTCCTGTTCACTGTATACATTTTTGGGAGTAAAGGGATTTAACAATTACACGTCACATCCACATCTTATAAATAATTAAAAAATACTGACGTTAGTACCTATGAGAAAATTATATTTGATATGCGTTGCACATAAAATCGATTCATTTGAATCGTGTGGGGATGAACATTGAGCTAGTTATTATAAAAATCTGGTCTACATGTGGTCATAAAGTATTACATATTAGCTTTGAAAGATAGACTATAAAAAAGATTTAGTGGATCACTAAGTTTAAGAATGGTAACACATTTGCAATGTAGAGCTACGTAAAATACATACGTAGTCACGACATCTTTAGCTAGCCTCGTGCTTATTATTTAATATGTTTTATATTATAGATCGTGAATTTTTGGCTTAGCACCTGAGCAGTTTTTGGTGTAGATATTATTTACGCGGCCGGTCGGTGCGGCTGAGTTGTGGTCGGCCTTCGGTCACCGAGAGCCAAGAGGTTTGCTGCCACTTTCACTCCGCTACTGGCACATGCAAGTGCGAAAACCTCGTTTAGCTTCAACGGATGCGGTATATTACAGCAACATTGCACTATGAATGAGCATGTTTAAAATATAAACATTTTAAATTGTCTAAGTACGTACTTACAAGCAACTATTTGGTGAATTACATTCTATGAAGTTCAGAAATAAAAATATGTTTTTTATGCTTGCTAAACGTTGGCATAATGACATAGGTACGTTTAGCTAGCTAGCATAATATTTTACTATAATAACTGTCTTAGCTAGCTTGTAAAAATCACAAAAAAATTAGCTGACCTAATGTAATATTATCACATACACAAAATATTTAAAAGATTAAGAAAAATCATACAAATATTAGAAAAAGGAATAAATACGCACTATATGAAAGGAAAAACCATTGTATAATTTTCGTTGTCACAAACACAGTCAACAAGGTACTACACATAGAGCAGAGTTTATTACTCTAACAACAAAAACGATCTAATCTCTAATAAGAATTGTCTCAATTAAAGTATTCTTGATATTTTATACTGGTACATATTAAATATCCCTAAACAAATATTATTATATATTTAATTCTACATAAAATATGCTAGTATAAGTATTATTATTTAAAGGTAATTACCACTAACACTAGTTTTTAAGCTCTAAATTAACTGTACTAACAAATATGGATGTAATCGTAAGATGAATCTGAAATAAATGTTTATTATTATTATTACTATTATTAAGTAGACAGCACCATTTTAGGTTTGATTCCGTTTAGAAAGTGACCAATGCAAAAATCACCATTAGCCATTTGTTCATAGCTGGGTGGCGTTAATAACATTTATGTACCTTTTTAACTAAATTCAATAAAAGTTTAAGTGATATATGCCTGATTTTCAGGATTTCTGGTACTTTTTATGGAACCTGTTATAGATAGTAAACTTTGTTTTTGAATTTCTAAATTTTAAGGTATTACCCCTGTATTATTGATATGACCTCCATTTATTAATTTTCTTGGCTCGTTGGAGCTGATGTTTAGCTCTTACAAGAAAAAACTAACTTCAAAACAATATCTACATCATTTACTTTTCACCTTATTTGCCTACACGTAGGTATGTTATTTTAACATCTGCCGTTGGAAAGGTTATTTAATGTAATAATTACTTGAAAGTGAAATTGAGACCCGTAAGTTATTCGAAGTACCTAGTATAGACGCAATGTCAGTGTTTATTTTGTTCATTATAAAATATGATGTAGAGAATTAATCATTTACACAATAATGCCCAGTGTAGATGTCTATTTCGTACTGTCAACATATTAATTGATCAATTAGGAAGATGATTGACTCCTGAGAGACTGACACACTTTTGGGAGCTTCTGGGATTCTCGACATTTATTTTGTTTTATAATTGTTTCTCTTTTATAGACTTTTAGAGCAGCGATACAAACGCTATGCAGTCGCGATACATACGCGATGCACTCGCTAAATTTGTAAGCAAGTGTAGCGCGTGTTCAGTGACGTGATGATACCGCGCGTTCAAAAATTTCTATGCCAAAAATCCGCAGTGTTTAAAGAGCCTTAGTTACATTGTATGTATTTAATTCTTGTCTTCAATGAGAATCAGTTAAATTTCAATGAGATCTTATAAAATTGTCAAGCACGAGTTTTTTATGAATTGCGAAAAATTAAAATAAAAATAAAATATAATCAAGTCCTAGATTTTAAAAGATTACACCAGGCAGAAATTGAAATCTTACTTAGAGCATTTTTTTGAGAAATGAATAGATCCACCAGGTAGGCTTGTCCTTTATTAATGAAAAAAGAGCTGTAGGTATAGCCGGACTAGAGAGTTGCTTTAGAGAGAATATCTGTCCAGAGGGCCTGCCAAGTTACCAATCGATTGCGTTGAACGTCTAACGAAAATAATTATGTATGAAACTGACGTACCACTGAGAAAGCTCTATCTTGTCAAAAAAAACTGTCGTGTCAAATGTATAAGTTGTATGAGTGAGTAGTGAAAACTTGAAAACTTACAATTAATAATAATATTAATATATTTCCACGCTCACACCAATTATCTAGCCCGAAGTAAGTATCATTAAGAACTTGTGTTACGGATACTAGATAACGGACATTTTTTTTTTTAATATACATAATAATTTTAGATATTTTTATAAATAAACTTAAATAAATATATAAACAACCATGACTCGCAAACAAACATTCGTGTTCGTCACACAAACATTTGCCGCTACCAGGATTCGAACCCGGACCGCTTGATGTGTAGCCAGCTATACTGACCACTCCACCACGACGGCGTCAAGTAGTGTGCAAAAATTATCATTTCATTCGATAGAAATCGCAGATTTAATAATATAAGGAGATAGGCCAAGCCGGCGTTTAACTTGTGACAAGTGTATGCCCTGTGGGCATATATTTCCGCTACTTCGCCTTCCGATAAATGTGAAAATAAAGTGAATACGTAACTCATCGATTTGACCGATCTCCTTTGCGGCCGTGCTTAACTTTCATCGCTTCGCAGTCCTTAAGACGCGCGCAATGAATAGTGTATATTACGGCATGCTCCACTAGAACCATGTTATGTAGTACGGAGGCTGATCGCGTCACTCGGTCTTCCTATGAACTCGGCGATTCGACCGATCTCCTTAGATTGATATATCTGTGATAGAAACGTATCGTTTGCGACTTGTCTATGCCCTCCGGTTGTTGGTATTTGTTTGTTGGATTACTGAAGGATTGCTACTTTTTGGGTTAAGTGTCCCATTTGTGTAGGCGACAGACTGGTAACCTGTCACTATTGGAGGCAATGCATGACCCATCCTGCCAATTGTGGCTTTATGTTACCTAAAGCTCTGCTCAACCCCTTTTGGGATTACAAGCGTGATTAATGTATGTATGTATACCTACATACAATTTATGGAGAGCTGAAAATAGTTTATTGGCATCTACTTATTTCTATATAAGTAGGTGTTAATTTGATAAATAAATATTGGTTCGTCAAATACCTACTAGGTCACTCAGAAAAACCGCAATACCTATTTATCGAATTAGTAATGTTCTATCGGTAGTAAGTTTACAATGACAATTTTAATGATTATGTCCCATGTATTTATTATTGTGTAGGTACCCCCAATATTATTGGGAACGGACACAACATTTTTTAATGCACTTGTGGTCACACTCTCATTTCTATGTCTTACAATCAAGAAATGTAATTCTCTGCCAACACACGCGTGCCTTTAAATTGTAAAAAATATTGCTGTACAATACTTACCTACATTAATTACACATTATAAAGTCATTGTATCAAAACGGTTGTCAATTTAAATTGTTGTAATATTTTTTAACTATAATCATGAGGAACATTATTGTTAAAATACAATAATATAAATGATCATTTTAATTTTGGGAAACCCTTACCTAAGCAAAAAAAGTTAAAATGGGCACCTGGTTTACGTAACAATTGATTCTTCTTCTCAGAGACATAAACTAAATCATATACACTTGCAGTCGGTTTACATACATTTTTATACTCAAATTTGAATTGAGTTCTAAACTCTTCCGTGTGCGTGCATGGTAATAAAATATAACTCACTCAAAGTATAGTAGCATTTAATATTACTTTTGGATACCAAATATTAGAGGAGTAAATAGGTACCTCGCTTAGTAATAATTTAACTATGGTATTTAACACATCAATTTCATTTTAAAATAGGGTGATGAAAAGTATCTATTACCTGCTCGCCACCACATTAAAGCACTAGCAATGCTTTTGCGTGTAACGAGAACGCGAAGATACGTTATGTAAGTTTCGAAACAAAAAACTAGATGGCTCTTAATGGAAGGTCGGATAGCCGACAGTTCAGATCAGTAATGGTTACAGGCATGTTCAGTGCCTCAACGTCTGTGCCAATTTGCTGTTTATTGTAATGGGTTAGAGTGTACGCAAAGTGTAAAATGATGAGGTTGTTATGTTGCGTATCGTACATAGAGCGTTTCGAAACCGGTGTTGCGCAATAAGGTCGCAGCCAAGGACGCGGGTTCGTTGTCAGAAATAAATAGCTGTTTATGTCTGTCTAGCGTACTAGAGCGAGCTTGGCCCCTCCTTGCAGATAGAAAACTTTTTGCGTTACACCACACATTCCGCTTGTCGACGTGCGACAAAAAATTAACAAATATTTAACAATGTTGCCTACGGGTGTTCCCGGATCAGTGAACGAAATGAGATTTCCGACCTCTACAATGATTCGCGAAAACAAATACTTCATACCGAATTGCTTGTTGTTTTTATGTTAAGTAGTATTTGTTATTTGACTCTTTATTTTTATTTATCAACCAAACAATAATATCGACACTTAATGTGGGAAAAAACGAATAAAGTATTTACGCAGCGGCTTGAGAATTCTAAGAACATGACATAAAAACCAAAATAAAAAGTAGAATCATCAGAGACACACAAACTGGTAATGGAATAAATATAATCTTGACTGCGGAGAAACCGTAATATCTTCGGATAATATAATTATAAGATATTAAAACAAATTAATTTTGAATTATTAAGTTATTTTAATTAAACTTATGTTGGACGTCTTCGACCTCGGTTGTGTATAAATATTAAAATATACTAGCAAGTTGTACATCGTATGCACTTAGTGTTAAGCAAATATATGCCTACATGATATAGGTTCACGTGGTTCTTGTACACATTTGTTTACACTGTAGTAGTAGCATTCTATCTGAAGATACACTTCGGTATGTTTCTATATTTACATAGGTAGAAAGCTGTGAGCTATTCGATAAACTGTGTGAAGATCTTATTGAAAATGTTTAGCTAAACGATGTTATTGATGATGTTTAATCAAACCCAGTATAACAGTAAATAAACCCTTTTAACTGAAAGATTTAGATTATGCCTATTAGTTTAATGTCGAATATAACTGTGGTATAAATTAAATTTGAAAATAGGTTGTGAAACTTTCCAGAAAAACGAACTTGTTACGGTACTTTAAAAATAATAAAAACATAGGTTTAGGAAAGGCTTCATGTGCCTCTACTAAAAATGAAAGACCTTAAATTGCTATCACATGTTAAGCAAAATAAAAAAGAAAGAAATTAAATAAAGTTTATATATTAGGTTGAGTCAAAAGTAACTTCGGTTTTTTATCAGACTTTTATTCGTTCTCATTATATAACAAAATTCTATTAATTTATTATGTATCTCTGTAGTGGTAACAATATTAAAAAACCTTCACTTCTGAAGAGGAAGTCAGGCAGACTGTTCAAAACCTCTTGAAAGTTTTTTTTATTAAAAAGTTTTGTAAGAAACATAGAAGGTGGTAGTCTGTCGGGGCAAGATTGGGAGAGTTGTTGAGCTTGAATTGTCTGTTTTACAAGGGTGATTAATAAGTCGCCCTTGCTGCATGTGGTCGAGAATTGTCATGTAAAATAATGAAGTTTTTGCTATTAACGTGTGCAGGACGCCTTTCATGGAGTTTCTCTTGCATTTTTTGCAACTGGTGAACGTATGTATCCGCAGTAATCTATAAATTTGTCATCGCCAACTCGTGGAATGAATTATTCCTTGACAATCCCACTGAAAATCTTTTTGCCATGGATGTTTGCTATCGGATATGGCAGGGGTGGTTGATCCTTATCACGGCACTGTCTTTTGCGGACTAACCATTTTGTCATCTCCGTTACAATCGTGTTTAAAAATAGGCTAATAGACTTGTGGCGATTAGCTGCATCGAAAGTTATGAGTCGACCTGAATATTTACTACTTACCTGTTGCTCGCGACTTCGACCCGCGAAATTTTGATAATTATGTCAAATTTATCCTACGGATATCATGCACATCAAAATTTGCAGGCTGACTGAGGAAGAGTCTTCACCAGGTCAGGAAGAGAGCAGACCAAGACGACGCATACTAAGGGGCGACTCGCGCAGTGGCGAATAAACAGCATTTCCGATGAGGGCTGTTGTCAGGAAGGTGATCGGCCATAACACTATGCCAAAACCTATAGCATGAAGCGTGAATAAAATATATTGAAATCAGATTTAGAAGAAAAATAATCCGTCATGATTTTAACAAGTCACGATAACATTAGCAAAATAGAGTCGCTTAAAAATTCTCAGAAGATTTTTAAGCTGCTGTCATCTATCTATACTAATATTGTAAAGAGGAAAGATTTGTATGTTTGTAACAAATAATCTGAAAAACGCACGATTTTGATGAAATTTGTTACAATTAGAAATTAGATGTTAGGAATCCACATAGGCGACATTTCATTCCCTAGAGGAAGTTTTTTATGTTTGTAAAGAATAAACTCAAAAACAACCAGATTGATTGTGATGAAAATTTTTACAAATATTGATTAGATGCTAGGTTAATTACTGGGCATGAAAGGCATGTAATGTTAGTCCCCAGGATGGCAACGCACTTGCAGTGTTAGGTGATTTACGCGTTCTCTTCTCTTTAAACATTCTCTTGCACACGTACCGCTCGCGTGCAGACACGTCCAAACTGTCCATATATTGCACGCGAACCGCTCACGAGCAGAATGCAAACCTGTCCAAACTGCCTTTAAGAACGTAACGGTTCGTGCAATTGCGCAGGTCTGAACAGAGCTTTAGATTAATCTCCTTATTAAGGATGCACAGTAGTATTATATAACATTTCATACAAAACTAGCGGCTCGTCCCGGCTTCGCACGGGTGAACAATTTTTATTTTTTACATATTTTTTTTGAATGATTTGTATGTTTGTAACGAATAATCTCAAAAACTACTGGACTTATTTTGATATTTTTTTAAAACAAAATATGGATTAGACGGTGGGAAAAGACATAGGCTACCTTTTATCGCGAAAAAAGGATCGAAGTGATATAAGAGCAAATTTCAAAGATTTGATGAAACAAGTTTACCATAAAAACATAAGCTCCAAGCACTGACAAATTTCGACAGCGAAAGCAGTGCCTCGGTGGCGTAGTGGTTAACGCAGCCGCCCGGATTGCGGAAGATGCTGGGTTCGATTCCCGCCTGAGGCAGGTCGATTTTGTTCAGTGTATTTTTTCTAGTATTAAAAATAAATGTTTGTTCTATTGTTTTTGACCTGCGTGAGGATGAAATAGGGAATGAAACCTGTGTGGAGATGAAATAGGGGATCAAAAGGTAGCCTATTTGGGTTTTTTTTTTACATTACGAGATGCTGGCAAACGAGTTTGCGGCCCATCACTTGGTGTTAAGTGGTTACCATCGCCTATAGTCACTTGCTATATTAATGCTATGATAATTTGTTTTTTAGAATAAATTTATGTTTAATGAAGGAAACTAAAGGTCTAGAGACTGTTTCTGAAATAAATAAATATAAAAAATAACACGTATTAGATCATTGACAAAGAAAATAACTTCATCAAAATGTCTTTTAACCGTTGCCATGAACTTAGATTAGATAGATTTTATATTCAACGTTTATTTCCTTTAAATACTAATAAAATGGAAACAAACAGTGGCTATATAAGTAATCGAAATTTCACCATTTCAAGTTTACAACTTTTCAATTCCTCGTTTGATAGGAAGTTTAAGACGTATTAAAATAGCAATTATAGCCTTAATGCTCCTATAAAATACTTTTGTAGTGAGTTTATCGTAATTGCCTCTTAAATTAATATTTGAACGGAAACTGTATACGAGCTAAATAAAAGGTTCAGTGTAAATCTATTGAGATGTTAAAATAATTAAGGAAAATATTTACTTCAGGTGAGAAGAAGGCTAGGCTGGCGCTCTTATCATATTATATCATATTTTATCACAATATTTACAGAAAAAGGGGTGGTTGTGACATGAAATTTTATTAAATACTAGCGATTGCCCGGGGCTTCGCTCTCGTTAATCGCGCCAAAAAGTATCTTGTCATTTTTAGGGACTCAAACTATCTTCATACCAAATTTCATACAAATATGTTTAGTGGTTACGTGTAAGCGTAAGAAACAAACAAACTCATTTTCGCATTTTATAATATTAGTTAAGTTGCTGGTAGGAACAGCTATACCCGGACTGCTGTAATTTTGAGTGTATCATATACCTGTCCAACAGCCATGTTGGCTTTTTTGGTTGGTTCACTGAAGGCTTAGTTACTTTTTGAGTTTCATGCCCCTTTTATATAGACGACCCAAAAGGAAGGGTTGTAATTTGAGCAGTCTATGACTTCTATTCTATAGACTGTGGTCTATGTATGTATGTTTGTATTTACGTATGTTCCTCGTAGTGCCTAAACTATTCATCAGATTTTGATGAATAAGGTGTCAATAGATTTCTTTATGGTTAGCCTACATTTTACCTGGATTCCTCGTCCGGAAGCCTCCTAGGGTGGACCCTGGTAACGTAGTGAGAAAACTTTGGATGTGTGGCTTTTGATGTCAAGTGTGTCCCCTTGGCATTCAAAGTCACATTGTGCTAGTCACGAGGACGCGCCAGGTCGAGCAGCCGTCGGTGATGGAGTGGCTGCTGGCCACCAATTGGTGCAAGGAGTGCCGGGCAGCGTTGGGACGGTCTGGTGTAGTTGCCCTCACGTGCGCAGATCCCGAGCCGTCCCGTAATAGTGCACTGAAGGTCAGGTCGGGGAGGATTTTTAGTGGGTATGGAGGGAACGCCTTTACCTCGAGTCCCACATATCCCCTGTGGTTGGCACCACCCCGCAGGGCCGATGCGTAAATGCATTTGACCTCCCTGTCAACAAAAAAAGGGTAAATTTTAACCTACTTTACCTACAATAGGAGAGTTAAATTTACCTTCCTTGTAATTTGTTCCTTGTTTTTGCTCTCGGGTCACAGTTTATAGATTTTTTGGTTGTTTGAGGTATTGCATGGCCTATACCTAGTTACCAGATGTGGCTTTACGTGTAACCAAATTTAATAAACCATTACCTAAATCTTTACTGGAACCTTTTGGATACCGCAAAAAAAATATTTTGTAAATATATCTAGATAACTAATACATTTGTCAACAGGGTATATAATATATTATAAGATCAAATTATTAAAATTCCTAACACTTTTTTTATTCTTAGGTATAATCATAGGGTATAATATATAGTATAATCTATCTTATTAATAAATTTTTTGAAAGTATATAATTACGCACGGATTCATAATAGGGGAGAATTATCTCGAACACGGCCTCAATTCAATTCTACTATCATTAAACAGGGCTAAATAGTTCTACAGATTTTTGAACTTAGATAAACAGAAAATCAAATTTCATAAATCGAATCCTATGTTCCAGTTGTTTGTTCAGCCAACTAGACTAAAGAGGCGGCGACCAAGAGATATGTGAGTAACTGTTAACTTCCAGGCCTGTATCAAACAAACAACAGTAAACATGTAACGCTGCCCTTATATTACGGTGAAAGTCGATTGTGATCGAGGTGCAAAGAAATCGACGTGCGAGCTCCGCCACACGCGACTTTATTATCCACGCAAATCTCGCACTAATATTTCCACCTTCATCCATTAAGAAAAAGGTTGAAATTCTAATGAGATTTGGGAAGTGTCGTAAGATGTGCAGTGATGCTCAAATTTGAAACACAAACAATGCGCCAGGAAGAACGTAACGATATCTTTTTACGTTTGACAATCTAGTCAACGTCCTTATTTTGTTTGCACTTCAGGGGGTCAATGTATTCGCCGAACATTGTTATGTAATAATCAATTACTTGGGGAGAGTATAAGGAACCTTTACCACTCGTTTCAAACGAACTGATATTGTAAAAAAAATTGTCTATCTAAATAAATTCTAAAATATTATTGCATATCATAATGTCCTATTAAACTTTATCTACACGACGACGTCGAGTTTTTATTACAGGAACCTAAAGTTCTGGTTCCTGTCATGAAATTATAATACTTAGCGAGAGATACTACAAATAGCTTTAAATTCCTGTCGTGAACAGTTAAATGTTAATGATTACAGAAAAACGACGTTAATCTAATACTAATAAAAATATTTGAAAGTAGAAATAATAATAGCGATACTTGTGTCCCTAATAAATTGAATTCTTTAGATCTTTGACCGTGTAATGGGTTTTATGGATGCCATTCATCTGTGAGCCGAGAGAAGATACTTGAAAATTTAATATTTCGTTGGTTAACTGTTGCAGATTGTTCGTTGATTAAGTATAAAGATCAGGTTGTTATAAATAAATAATTATAAGTGACGGTATTTACTCGGTGCGTAAGGCTACACATTGTAGCGTTGGTCAGCCGGCCGCGGGCATCGACCGCGAGCTTGTCTCAAATATTCCAAGCATGCACAAATTAAACTGGTTTTTTTTCTTCATATTACTTTACTACTTTTGCATAAAAACATTGAAAACTAAACAATCCAAAATTTGTCGCGTCCGCTCCATGATATCACTAAGGTGCATTCCACAATACAAAGCTGCCTTGGGTGTTTAGCGATATCTCTCGGCATAACCACATCATAATTTATTATACTCAGGACCCGTTGCTAAAAACCACTTAGTTGTTGAATAATTATGTGATGTTATACGTCAATTTCTTCAAGTGAAAATCTGAAAAATAACCTTTTTTGGTTTACGAGCATCAAACGTTTCGATAATAATCCTAAAAGGAAATAATCCTAAGTAAATTAATATTTTTCTAGCGGCTCGTGGACTATTTTATTTTTTTTTAATTTTGGGACAAATGTAGAGGGAAAATATATCTTTATGCAGGACATAAGTGGTTTGTTTTTTCCGTTGTTTCTAATTACTTTTAATAATTTTCTTACAAAATTTTATAGTTTTTATTCATAATCTATCCTCACATATATACTAGCTTTGCCTGCGAAATAGTTAATTTAAGCAGCATTTTAGACCATGTTTGGACTTCCATGCGATCTTTCAACCCCATACGGGAAAAAAAATCAAAAACTCTAAAACGAATATTTATTTCTTATCGAGTACCTACCTTAATTCAAAGTTTCGTGGTTTTATCTTCGATATTGAAGAATTCCCATAAAAACTTTCAACCCCTTCGTGCCCTTTTCTCCAAAAAAAGGTAGCTTATGTCTTATTAAGCATATTTTGTACCAAATTTCATCAAAATCAGAGGCGTGAGCGTGTGAATTGGTTTGGACTTCCATGCGACATTTCATCCCCACACAAATCAAAATTTTAAAAAACGCTACAATAAATATTTATTTATTACTTATCAAGTGCCTAAATTAGAAGTTTCGTGGTTTTATCTTCACAAATGCCGAACTTCCATACAAACTTTCATCCCTTATTTCAACCACTTCAAGCATTTTTTTTTGCGATGAAAGGTAGCCTTTTTTAACATCTAAACAATATTTGTATGGAATTTGATCAAAATTGGTGCAGTAGCTTTTGAGTTTATTCGTTACAAACATACAAATCTTTAATTTTTATAATTGGTCAGACTTAACAAACCAAAACCTATATACCAATTTTGATAAAATTTGGTACAAATATTGATTAGATGCTGCGAAAGGACATCGGCTACTATTTATTGTGAAAAAAGGATTGAATTCGTTGAATTAAGGGATGAAAGGGAAGTTTGTCATTTCTGAAGATAAAACAATGAAACTTGAAATTTAGGCACTTGAAAAAAATTAATAAATATTCGTTCTAGCGTTTTTGAAATTTTAACCTGTGTGGGGATGAAAGATAAGCCTATATGGTTTCCCAACATATAATCTACATTTGTACCAAATTTCATCAAAATGGGTCTTGTAATTTTTGAGTTTATTCGTTACAAATATACAAATCTTTCCTCATTATAATATTAGTATGTAAGTATAGATATAGATTTATAAGCCACCACAGCATGTCAAATAAGAATACTCCCCTTCATTCACCTAAATTACACCCTGTGATTACACCTATATAAATACTGCATAGTCTCTCTTAGGAAGACAAAAAAAAGTACAAAAATACAATTAGTAGTAACATTGCTTGGTGCTTTTGTATTAAACCATATTGATCAAGGCTATTATCATAAATATAGGTACCTAAGTGGCTCGCATTGTCTTAACAAATAACAATCTCTTTCACCTAAGTCTGAAAACTCGATTCGATTCATTGGTAACTTTTTGTCTCGAGGGAATGCGAGTCGTCAGACTTTGGTCTGGTCTGCAGGGCTACAGCGCGGGGGGCCCGTGCCTCGCCCTTTTGTTTTTATACCCGTGCAAGAATGCAAAACAATTATAATTCCCCCAGGGATAAGTCGTCGCTCCTTGGGAACCCAGCTCAAGTAATCGCGAGCGATTCGCGTATCTCGTTGTATCTCATTCGAGTTGCGGTTTTGTAAAAATATTTCCCTTAATTGGATTAGCGATGCATCACACTCCGCGTACAGACTGTTAAAGAAGTAATGAGCTAGTGTTAGATAAACAGGGAGTGGTCTCCGAGAGAGGGTCGTGAGAGAAGCGAAGCGGGCGGTCACTCACAGGCACCGACTCCGGCCAATCCATTTACGTTAATTACGCCGAGATGGGGATAAATCGGCGTCCAGCCGTCCACCGCCGAGTTACGAGCGAGCCGACTATAAAATAAATTATACCCACTTCGCTCGCCTCCACTCAGTTTTTTGTTGCCGTCCACGGCGAACGGAGAAAAAAAAACAAAAGCAAAATCTCGAGAGGACGAAATACGAGGCAAAGACAAAGCTTGAATTTATCTACTGATAATATAGACGTAGGACGGCGGGCTCGGCAGACGAAGAGTTGCCGGGTGGCCGGCCAAATTATACGGGCGGGCATTCCTGCGCCCCGGCAAAAACATGATATATAGTCGCCTTATGACGAAATATTTGAAATTTGGAGACCTGCCACACTTTAAATGGAATTTACATTAAATATTATCTCAAGCATTCTTCTTCGACGACTTTATAGTATTGAACGTGATAGATTTTCCAAATAAGTTGTACTGTAGCTTTGTTTAGAAGTTTCACATTCTAACATTTTATTTTCATGTTGCCTAGAGATTGGCGAGAGTTAAGTCGACGCGAAGCTTCTGCGATTATAAAGGGATGTAATGAACTAGTTCATGAGTAACTTGAGTATTGTTACTGAAACTGAAGAATTAAGTCTTTAGTCCCCTTACATATGAAATTGTGGTTTTGTGCGAAAGCTTTAATAATCATTCAACTATTATTGCTCAAGTGCTGGAGTTGATATGACATGGTACTAAAGTGTTAATCTACTTCTGATGCTCACTGTACCTCGAAGGGCTCGAATCTCAGCTCAAGTGTGCTATGACGTGGGGAAATCAGGGAGTATAAAATACATTGTGTAATATGTAGCTGCATCTTCCTCTAAGAAAGTCGATGGCGCAGCTGTCGTCCGTTCTTCGTAACTATAAAGTCTGTACTCATATAGGCAACCGAAAATTTATAAACTCTATTTTTCTCCGTGGTTCGGAAGGCACGCCAAGTTAGTGGTCCCAGCTGCTGCCGTAAGATTGAATGATAGTTGGCGTCAGGCAGACGGCCGGCCGTAAAAATCTTGTACCAAAACCTCTACCAGCATTGTCAATATCAAGACATACTACAAATAAATTGCAGCAGCGTAGGAGAAAGAAGAAAACATTATACCAACAATTTCATACAATTTGACATACATCGATGCAGTGACGCTTCTACAACTTACCTCATCAAATAGTTACTTTTCAGTGTATTGAAAATTGCATGTTTTTGACGTACATCGATACAGTGATGCTTCTTCAAATAATGATGATGTAGATGATGAAATAGTCACTTATTTGTGTATTGCAAATTTCATGGAATTGGACATACATCAATGCGGGTATGCTTCTTTAAATTACCTGACGAAATAGTTACTCTTTAGTGTATTGTAAATTACATGCAATTTCACGTACATTGATGATAGATGCTGCTCCAAATTACCTGATCAAATAGTCACTTTTCAGTGTATTGTAAATTGCTTGCAATTCGACATACATCGATGCGGGGACGCTTCTTCAAATTACCTTACCAAGAAGTTACTTTTCAGTGTATTGTAAATTGCATGCTTTTTGACTTACATCGATGCGGTGATCCTTCTTCAAATCATCTGATCAAATAGTCACTTTTCAGTGTATTGTAAATTGCATGCTTTTTGACTTACATCGATGCGGTGATCCTTCTTCAGATTACCTGATGAAATAGTTACTTTTCAGTATTGTAAATTGCATGCAATTCATCGATGCGGTGACACTTCTTCAAATTACCTCACCAAATAGTTACTTTTCAGTGTATTGAAAATTGTATACAATTTGACATACAGCGATGCGGGTATGCTTCTTTAAATTACCTGACGAAATAGTTACTTTTTTGTGTATAAATTACCTGATGAAATAGTAACTTTTCAGTGTATTCAAAATTGCATGCTATTGACATACATCGATGCGGGGATGCTCCTTCAAATTACCTGATGACATTTTTTTTCAGTGTATTGTAAATTTCATGCAATTTGACCTGGGATGCTTCTTAAAATTATGTGATCAATTAGTGATAAAACACTCATCTCTCTTATCATGTCATTGTGTAACCTGTCACTTAATTTACATCAGCCATGCTCCTCAAGGCTCTCATTTCAACCGCATTTATTCTGCTTTCATGCCCTTTCTCCCATAACCAACTTTCACTTCCATACATCTGTGCTGAGAGTAGCACACCGTCATGCACAGCCATTTATGCCTTTTCAGACTCCTTCTGACCGCTTATTAAAGCGTGCACAGCCCCATTTACCATATTTCCAGCTTTTACTCGATTTTCAATATCACTGTCACACTCTTGTACCCGTCCTAACATAGTTATAGGTATACCTTTTTTATGTCATTTGGTTGGTAGACAAGCATACGGTCTGCCTGGTAGTAAGCAGTCACCGCCCCTAGACGCAACACTGAAGTGACAAGCGCGCTGCCAACCCTGCAAGGGGTTCCATACCTCGTGGAGCTTTGGCAACCTTACTGACCAACAGAAACATATCACCACAAAAATGTAGTGTTATTTGCCGGTGATCTTCTGTAAGGTGGAGCCTACTCTAGCTTGGGAGCTCCAAATTCGATCAGATAGTCCGGCTGTTCACTACCTCGACTCCATTACCTAAAGTGTTTTCAAAAAGTTACTAGGTGGTAGACCCATATGTAGGGTCGTCTGGGTAGGTCGCCTTTCTTTTTTCTGCCGTAAAGCAGTTCCCTGTGTTTCGGATTGAAGGAAAAGGTGTAATTACTGGGTATGGAAGGCTTATCATCTTAGTCCCCAGAATGGCAACGCACTGACAGTGTTAAGTGATTTACCCTTAATATTACAAGTGTCTACAAGGTGTTTGGTACATGGGGTATGAAGCCGGCACCTACACATGTTAACATAGTCATATACATACTATGGTATCAAAAAGTTAAATTGTAAAAAAAAATAGAATTCTCCATACAAATAGTTCGATCAAAAAAACAAAATGTATGGAAAATAAAAATAATATTTTTACAATTTTGAATTTTTAATATCACCATAGTATTTATATGACTATGTTAGCATGGGCAGGTGCCGGCTTCATACCCCATGTACCAAACACCTTGTATAGGCGGATTTACCCACTTAACCCCAGGTGGTTCGCAAGCTTGTTTGCCATCTCGTAGTCAAATGGTTCAATATGAATTTTGCAATCCAATATATGGGGGAAATATCAAAATAATTTTGATTCTTTGACAGCTACTATTTATACAACTATGTTAGCATGGGTAGGTAGGGACTCGCTTCTTATATCATGTACCAAACATCCTGTGTACTCTATGATTATTCGCATCTTCGGCAGAACCAATTTTTGTAATTTAACAGGAGACCCATTTTAAGATGAAATAGTACCTATCGCATTTTTGCAATTTTTATCAAGTGCTCTTTTTCTACAAAAGGTGCGTTATGAAAATTTTAATGAAGGGATGCTCCTAAAAGGTATGCACATAAATAAAGTTATTACAATGTCCATAAAATGCGCCTACGATAATAAATATAAACGATTTAAATCGCACAAAATTTACTACATAATTATAAAGTTCGAGTACCTAGAACATAAAAATGTGTAGAAACTGTAATTATGCTTGATTACCTATCTACTATGATATAATATGTAAATAAGGTTATAGGTATAGTCACGTTTATACTGATATACAAACTTGACTCTTCAGATCACGTATCTAGTATATTTGTATACATATTTCTGAAGTGTTTTTGTGAAAACAAAAGACTCGCCTACACATTTTTCGGCTTTGGGTGTACTATAGCTACATATTTTCAAACAATATTATAAATATAGACTTAAAGTGATATATCTCTTGACCTACAATGATGTAATAAAACATTACGAAATTGTAACCTTCAACAAAAAAAAGTTATCTAAATAGGTAAAATAATTATTCTCGTCCCGATTTTTGATCCATTGAGCAAAGTGCCGTATTTATATAAAGTACTTTTTGATATTTCCGCAGAGAGTAACTATTAATATGCTTGATTACCTATCAGGTGTCAATAGATGATGAAGTTGGGGTTGTCAGCAGCGCACAAGTGACATCATAAGCGTCCAAGAGAGTAGGTGAAATATGTTGCTGTGACTTGCTTAACATCAGATTGGCCGTGTACTTGGTTACTAACCTAATAGCGTATATAAAATATACAGAAGCCTAATAGAAAAGAAACCTCAACCATAAAAACTACACTATTGATTTGATAGGTAAGTAGGTACAATGTACGCTATAAACATACTTTGTTTCCTATTCATTTTTGCTACGATCTATGAGATGTGCTAACTGCTTACCATTACCAACTCGAGGCATTGTCGAGCTTCAAAGTTACAGACTCGGTAGGTATAGAAAAGTTTTAGGTCACTCAAAGCAATTCCTATCTTAAGTCAACGAGGAAGCACGATAGATATTATTTTCTATTTCTACTGAAACAGTATCTATCTTGCTCTTTCCGTTCTCAGGATAGAGCACGCACCTAGGAGAGCTTTATCAATACGAACCTTAATGTGTGATTATTTGACAGTAATCGGAATTTCTGTTCACAATTTCTTTATATTGGCTATCTCTATTACCTACATCCTATACTAGGACATTGTTTATCTGCTTCCATAACGTCGAATCGGGTGTTTTAACATAATTATTAAAATTGCAAAACTTTAAATATGGTATACTCGAATATGAAACGGATAACTTTAAAAATACTAACTTGGATATCTAGGAATTTTCTTCAGTTTTTCTTTTAATAATTGCAGTTAATAACATCTAAACTATACTTACCTACATCTAAAAATAAATCTCTATAAAATTCCTTTGGTGATCTGTCCAATCCCAAGCAGAAGTTAAAAGAATCAAAAATATGCAATTTTACTGCCACAGTTACAAGGGCGAAGGAATCTGCTTATCTTTGTTCTGCAACTCCATGACCCCTGTTTCTCAGAGTTGGTACCCGAGGTCATTATTTGTCCACAATAACCCAAACATCCATTTGTTTTAACGCTGTCATAGCAATCTCGAGCGCTTATAGCCCATTCATGCAAGTTCAGTCACCGGCGACCTTAAGCTGAGGTTAATGTGACACACACTGACCCCGCCAAGCAGTCTAAACTTTAACGAATGTTATTTTGACTACAGATCATAGAACGACCTCCGACTGTATCCGGTCATGTCTGATAATTAGATACTAGATATTAATATCACTATGATTAGGTTCTGCAAACATGGTCACTGTTTAATTTCCTGCGTTGCATTGTATGTGTATGGAATTTCTGTCAAAATAAGAATTACTATTTCTCTCAGAATTATATGATTTATTATATTTTTGTTTCAATAAAATAATAATTACACGAATATATACACACATAGATATGTACAATTTTCGAGGCCACTAACTATATATACACTGGGTCCACGATTTTATCACTAGGTCCGCAACGGCGTGGGGGGCGCCTTCGTCATCGGCAACCACAACCCACCACCATCATGTCCTGATAGTTTTTGAGCACCACATTGTTCACTTCGTCCATATAAAGCATTGAAATAGGCGAGAGCTGCGTCGGTACGCAGCATGCTTTGGGCACCGCCGCCGGGTTCACCGAGTTCACTAGAGTCTGCACGATAGCGTGGTTCGTGCCGTTGAGGTGATCCGCCAGCGGGAATGGGCAGTCTCCCTGGCAGTAGTAGGCATCGTACCCGTGCGGCGCTACGATCCAGTCACTCCACCCCACTTCCGCGAAATCCACGTACAGCGGCCGGCGCTGACAGATCTCTCTCGCCTCTTTGCGATGATGGTGAGTACGGTGACCTTTTCTTTGGGCCGCTCTCTTGTTTCTCGAGAGCCGAGACTCTCCTTTCTCCCGAGCTTCCCTAGCTCGTGCATCCTCAGTGTACAGAAGGAGGAGCGGTTGCGCCGCATTCCACTCTTCGTCGTTTTCTGACGCGCGTCTTCGCACTCTCACATGAGGTAACCGCGCGTTCGTACTCAGTTTATTCTCTTCTATTACACGCACTAAAAGTCCATGATTATGTTTAGGCTCCATTAGCCACCTACGAGCCGCGCCTAGAGCGTCAGCTTTCACAGAGCCCTCGGCGGGCGACAACGGCACAGAGTCCAAAAGCCGAAGGATCGGCTCGGTTTTCGGCTCGGAACGTCGACCGGGCCGAACGACGTCGTACAGGAGCAAGCGCTGTTGGCCGGTCGCGCCGGGCGCTCGCTGGAACGTGAGATCCGCACCCCGGGCGATCTCGTCGGCGGGTACACCGCTCAGGTTGAAGTAGAGCCGAAACCGGTGCTCGTTGGGGAATCGGAGGTCCAGTTCGGTGGTGGTGTGGTGGTAGGAGCGCGCGGTATTGGCGGCGGCGGCGGGCAGCGCGCCCTGGGCGTAGAGCAGGCGCAGGGCGCGCGGCACGGGCGGCGGCGCGGCCGGGCGGCGCGCGGGCCGGCGCCCCAGCCCCAGCAGCGACAGCAGCTGCTGCTCGGCGGCGGCGCGCGTCGCCTCGTCCACTGCCGCGCCCGCACACACCGCCACCAACGCGCAAACCACCGCGCACGCGCACGCCCCACGCATAATTCTCCTCGACCCACCTGTAAACAAAGAAAGGACAAGTTTAGAACAGGGGTGTTGCGTATCAAGTCAGTTGAGATATATTTATTAGCTGTCAAAACATATTTTTTCCTTAGATTTTGTGTGGGATTATGAATTTGTAACCTCATAAATTTTTATGGGCAACTGACTGAATATTATATGGTTTTGATACACTTAAAAATCAAATTCTAGAAATAATTTGAAACTATGTATACAATGTGGTATAAAATGCCATCACCTTGCCACACCTTTATATGCCACGAATTTAACACCTTGCAATTATTTGTAAATAGTGTCAACATCTTTATTATACTTATTATGACAATGCTTTAAAATTGGTTAAGAAGATGCTTTAAAATTTGTTAAGAGAAGCTTGAATTTCCTTAATAATGATGTTAATTAGTTGTTCACTGACTGACCTATATTTATAATTAATGTAAGTAGATAATTATAGATAATTACACATATGTTTCACACATAACGTTATACAATAAAGAAAGTATATTTTTTCGCTTTACACGTTTGTGTTCTTATCACTGAGCTTACAATAAATAGTAAAGAAGTTTATCGTAATCACTTCGAATAGCGAATAATGGCATAATGCACCGGCGATATTTCTCAAGCTGAGTATGTAAAATTTCTAGAATTGCTCGTGTATTGTAGCTTGTTGTCGGCCGGCCCACAATGGCCGACTGTGTTCAACCGGTACTACGTTTATCTCTCCATATTTCTAATGAATGCACCCGGAGCACATTGTATTATTATCCTTGTTACATATTCATACTAATTATATGCACTCAATTCCATGCAGTCGAGATAAAGTTCTAATCTTATTACAACAATTTCGTTACAATAAAATTTTACAATGTTTTCACAAATCCATTTATTTTTATTTATCTCTCAGTATTGATTTAAACAAAAGTATGTTTATGTCATGACAGTTTAATGAACTTTGTCCAGTGACATCAGGAAACGGGTAGTAATGTGTACATTTGCATAATAACCTGCCGTCATTAATGACATATAACATATAAAAAACATATAATTTATTATTAATTAAAAGCTAATTTAAAACAACCCAACTAAGTTAATTGCAAAGTTAACTAGTATCAAATGCGATTAAACAACTCACTTGTAAAAAGATAAATTGTTATTTAATTTCAACTATGTGTCCAAAATTTTTGTTGTAAATTGTTAGTGGGTAGAGTTAACGATACGACCTTGCCAACGTCTAATTGTATACTGACGAAAAACAATACAGAACCAACGATTTTATTTATTATCGACCTATCAACCATGTTTCATACAAGACAGGACTGGCTCTGTCCGTGATTTTTTCTGGATTATCTCAAGGTAACAAAGAATACGCGGTAGGCTAGCAAAGCAACCTGTCACTATTTTGAGGCACTGTATGGCCTATAATGCCAGATGTGTAACCAAATGTTATCTAAAGCTCTGCTCGACCCATTATAGGATTATGAGCGTGAATCTATGAATGCATCACAGAATGGCGGGGTGTTCCATCCATCTTTATGTAAGAGTGTGTGTGCCAAATTTGATCGAAATCCTTCCAACTATCTTAAACGAGTAAAACTTGGAGTAAAATCTATACTTATTTAATATTGTAAAGAGAAAAGATTTGATTGTATGTTTACATTGAATAGGCTCTAAAACTACCGGTCCAATTTTGATGATATTTTGGTAAAGATATATTTTGATATCCTGGGAAGAACATAGCATACTTTTTAGCGCGATAACCGACATTAACGCGAGCGAAGCCGCGGGCGACTGCTAGTAATTTGTAAACAGGTCAAACTTTTCCAATTTTATTATTTTAACATTATCAGGATCTGCATAGTGACTTATTTCAAATATCGGATAACTTATGATTAACACTTGATGAGTTAATAAAATTGTGCACTTATGTAGAGATCATTTAGTAAACAAATATAAAAAGTTTTTTATTGTACAATTTTAAATGGAATACGCAATTGCATATTTCTATATTACCTAAGCACTTATATAAAAACCTATCCTGTACCTGCATTGGGTAAATTTGTAAACACCTGTTTGAAAATTAAATTTGCATCTGTTATCAGATAACGACATAACCTCTGTTAGTTTTTATCAGATAAATGAAAAGTTACAAAAGTTACATCTAAGTATATTTTATATATGTATCCTATCCACATTATCCTAACCACTTAGCCATGTGATGCCGGCAGAGTAGAATAGCATCATCCCATATCATCCAATGGGTGTCGTAGAAGGCGACTAATGGATCAGCAAAGGGGTATAGAGCACGTTATACTCCGTCCACCAATCCGCATTGGGCAAGCGTGTTGGACTACTGTCTAAACCTTCGATGACAAGGAGAGGCCTTGTGTCCCAGCAGTGGGTCGAATTATAAAGGCTGTTAAGATTATCCTATCCACAAGGCGCAGTCGAGCACGAGTATAGAAGCACCAGCAGGTCTTTTTAACCGACTTCCCAACAGGAGGAGGTTCTGTATTCGTCTGTATGTATTTTTTTTTTGTTATTATTGACAGGAAGCTCATGACCTTCATCACACCTTATGGTAGTGACAATATGGTCGAAGATGGAATGGAACTTCACCTGGAACCCTCAACAACTATCATTAACTGTCGGAACAAAATAATGCTATTAACATTATTATTATGGGACAGATTTTGATAAGATCATGGTAGCTAGCCAAACGGACTTGAAAAAACTCCTACCACTAACCAAATAGAGTACAAAATTGTACTTTTTGTAATTGATACTGCCGACCTTTCAACTCGCGGGAGAGTTCTGTCTACTAGAAATCCTCTATGGCAAGTTTGTCCTATGGACTAGAGAATCCATTAAGGTCTTGTTTAAAAATCTCTGCTAAAGCTGTAAAGGTCTTTTGAGGCCAACAACAATAGGATATGAAAAAACGAATACCTATCTTAAAAAACAATAACTTTTTCATGGGTAGATTCGTCAATATATTTAGATTTTAATTACTAATTAGATTAATTATCTAACTATATATACCTACAGACGAGTAAATATTTTTTTTTTCTGACATTGGAATGCTATTTGAATTATTTCCAAACAGAATATCAAATGGAAGTTAAAAGATATTGGTAATATAGTAAAAAAATAAAAAATCAACTTTATAACAAATCTGCTGTAGTTTGTTTTCCAACAACAACATTGACAGAGACTTAATTAAAACGTATTTTAAAATCGAAGTAAGTCGCTACGTTACATAAACATCCAATGCAAATACAGATTTCACGATCTAACACTTTCCAAAAGCGTTCAGTAAAAGACATCAACGGGATGCATTTCTACCGCCGCCGCCGCCGGCAGCCGCGGCGGGCCTTTTGTAAACATTGGCACAGCCTGCGGACATGGCCCGACACACACTCAGGTCACTAATTAACACAATATATTAACAAACTGAACATTTTCTACGATTCTGAAGAAACTTCACACAACAAATCGGTCGAGGATAACGGGGCGTTAGTACATACATGCAGCCAGCACATGTAACCGTCCTATGTACGACACCATATCGATGAATTTACATGTTGTTGTTATAATGTTTTGATCGTTCTAGCGCGGTCGACCGGATCGCAGCGTACGTATTTCGAAAATAATGCGGTCAAACCGGCCGCGGGCGCACGACCGCTCGCCTCTCTCACTCACCCGAAATTTTAACGCATCCAACGTCAACGGGCACGCAAAATCGGCGATATTCTCGCGAGCGATAGCTCAGCGCTTCGGGAACAGATAGAAGAGCACTCGTTTACGAACGAACCGATGGCACATAACAACAGAGTGTGGTAACATCACTAGCGCTTGCATGTGCGCGGGAGTGGTCGCGCGCTCGGCGTGTGCACTGTGTACCGGCAACGTGCATGTCGTGCTCGCGGCGCGGCGCTCGCGGGCGGAATGAGCGCACGAGCACGCGCCAGACGCGGCGGCGTCGGCCCCGCCACTCCGGCCGCCATACCGCCACCCCGGGCGTGCCGGCCCCGCCTCCCGCCCTCGCGCACCCTGCACCACCACGCCATCCCGCCGCACCACCACGTCCCACCACCCCACCACTTCACCATCCCGCCGATTACCGGATTCCAGATAAACCACAGCCCATTACCATAACTAAAAGACGTTAGACTAGTTTATGAAACTGTGATTCAAATGTTTTGATATCTTTAAAAGTTCTTTGATCGTTAAGTGTTGGATCGAAGCTTATAGAAACTTCGTCACTAATGTTATGTCACAGATAAACGGTACGCGTAGTGGCATGGAAATAATCGTCTACGCTATTATTTTTTTAAATTGGATTCAACTACTTTTTAAACTGTTCAAAAGAAGACAAAATTAAGCTTTCTCATAATAACATCAGTTTTCTCTAGGCAGGAACACCATGAAAGTAGCTACCTACTTTCATGGCGTTCCTGCTTATTACCTACGTACTTTAACAAGAAAAGCTAAATAGCTCACGTAGTCCGGCATCGTAGCACTTTTTACATAAAATCAAAGTGCTACGAGATGCTACGGGGCGAGCGCTACGCCTGAGAAAATATGATCACGATAAAATTTAGGATAACTAAGTTGTTGATATTTATCCGGATACAACTGGCTCTATCTACCTCGACAACGCAGTATTAATTAAGAATTATACAAAAGGATGTTTTAACCAAAAAAGCACAATAAAATTAACCATTAAACCCAGCAGTTGTGGACGATGTAATTACTGTGGGAATTTGAACATTTTTAAATGTGTCATATTTTATGGTCGGTATTTTTCTAAAGATATAGGAAATCTCGTTTGTATAGTATTGAGTTTATCAACTCACTTCTTGGGACAAAATTGCAGAGACAATAAGTAAGTGGTTAATTACACTCTACATTATTAAACAATTTTAAAAAGGTAACAACTCTAACAATTAGTGTAAAAAATTGGGTTAGCTCATTAACGAACCCATTAGAGCACACTTCTTTTTGCTTGTACAAACCTACAAAAACATCATAATCAATACACCATAAAGACCCGCTCCATCTTTCCGGCATTACTCATACAACTGTTGAAAAGATTACCAAAAGGAAACGACAGCGATTCTGGTGTGCGCTAAGCCTAATACTTTAAACATTACATTTTTCACGTTCGAGATAAGTGAGCGTGTTTTATATTACCAACACCTGGTCGAGATAACAATGACTGATATTAAGATAAATATTGGCGAGATAAATGAGCGCAGTGACCAGTTTGCGCGATGAGTGTGCACGAACAATGATTGAAAGTTTCATTGGCAAGTGATGATGTGATGCAGCCACGCACGTGCTCCGCAGATGCTGTTATGTGTAATGTTTTTTCTCTTCAAACACATTTTCATAAACTAAGTTTTATATCCAACGTTTATAAGTACTCGTAGGTGTGTCTGTCAATGAAGTACCTATTTTCGTTTTATTTTAAACATTATTGAACATACATACCTACGATCACGCTCATAATCCCATATACAGAGGGGTTGAACACAACCTTAGGCGACATTTTGTTACACATAAAGCCCCATCTGGCAGTATGGGTCATGCACTACCTCCAAATAGTGACGGGTTACCAGCCTGTCGCCTACATAAAAAGAGCACCACCAAACCCAAAAATTAACAATCCCTCGGTAAACACACCAACTAAAGCCAACGATCTGGACAGATGTTAAACTCAAGATCATCTCAGCAGGGAGGGTGGACATTATCTATTGAACTCTACTGATAATTAGGTAATAGTAATAATAATAATATTTGACTTTCCTTAACTTATTAAAGCACAATAATCCTTCTTAATATTATAAACGCGAGTTTGTATGGATATTTGCATGTATTTTGGTTGCTCTTTTACGCAAAAACCACTTAATGGATTTTGAAAACTATACATTGTAAATGGAAACTTTACATACAGCTCATACATCAGTTTAACATAATGGCTACAGGTTATCGCGAAAAAAGGGGTTGATAGGGGATGAAAGTTTGTATCGAAGTTCTTCGTTGTTGAGGATAAAACCATGAAACTTTGAATTCATGTACTTGTTAAAAGTAAACACACATTCGTTCAAGTGTTTCTTAAATTTTGACCCGTGTGGGGATGAAATAAAGGATGAAAGGTCATATAGAAGTCCAAACAAAGTCACACTTGGACGTCTCCGATTTTGATGAAATTAGGTACCTACTAGACCTTAAGCTATAAGCTACCTTTTTTGTGAAAGAGAGCATGAAGAGGTTGAAATTAGGGATAAAAGTTTGTATGCGAGTTCGTCATTATCAAAGTTGAAACCATGAAAATTTTAATTTAGGCACTTGATAAGTATTATATAAAGTTTTTGTTTTTAAAGTATTGGCCCGCGTGGGTATGACGTATGGAAGACTAAATATAACCTCATTTTCAGGCCTCCAATTTTGATGAAATTTGGTACAAATATTGAATAGACGTTAGGTAAGGACATAAGCTACCTTTTATTGCGAAAAAAAAGGCTTGAAGGGTTTGAATTTACGAATAAAAGTTTGAATGGAAGTTCGTTTTTGTTGAAGATAACATGGTGAAACTTTGAACTTAGGCACTTGGTAGAAATAAAGAAATATTTATACTAGCGTTTTTAAAATTTTGATCCGTTTGGGGGATGAAAATAGGAGAGGAAATGTCAGATGGAAATCCAAAGTCCAAAATATGCTGCTCAAAATAGGTAACTATTCCATGCGAACGAAGTTACGGGCAAATGCTGATTGTGTAAATATGTGCGATATATTTATTAAAGCATAGATAAAAAATATTTTTTGTCGTTTATTTGAAACTAATGTCGTAATATTTCTTCTTTAATGAAACTTATCTAGTGAAAAATTAGGTGAAAACTCTAGAACCAATCATGGTGGTAAACTACAAAAGCAGCAAATATCAGTTTTATGTCTCACAATTCCTTATAATTCTATCAAAAACACTTTACTTATTAAAACGTAAAAAAGAAATCAAGATTTTTAAAAAGTATTAAAACAAAATTGCAAACTCATGGTTCCATTTCATATCGACACTATAACAGTGCATTCCTTCCTTTCTAAAATAAGTAATCAGTCATCGCGTATCTGATATTAAATTAATAACAAATCGCAACAATGTATCTAGTGAGCAAACGAAAAAAAGAGTTACTGTAATTTGTTAAAGTCCGAGTGGGGCATTTACAAATAAATTACGTTCCTAATTATTTTAAGCACACTATCAAGTGGAAATTACTGAGATTGCTACTGTGCAGCGGAGCTATTTGCTACCAGCGCCGTTACGCGCAACTTCTCGGTCTTGTTTTTTTTTTATTTTTTTGGCACGTGTCTCTGTGAGCCGTTATACGCGAGGTGCCCGCAGCGAAAGTTAGAAGCACGATTTATACCAGTTCCGTTGAGAATATACAATTTTGATATAACATGGTTATTTTAATTTGAATCGATTAAACTTTGCGTCCCGTTTTCATGTTAATGGGGGCATAATTAGAGATCCTCTCTTGGTTGAAAGTATGCTTACAAAAAACTCAAGTACTGAATAAGTCAAAGTTGTGGTGAAAATCACGTACGCGTTTACCTTATTTTAGTGTAAAGAGACGTGTAAATCACAGTAATAAAGTATGTCAGAGCTAAGCGGAGCCATGCCGTCTGCCACCCACGAACGCCGCGTCCTGCATTGACTCACCAATTCACATCTCATATACGTAATTAGTCCATTAGCAGGCACGCACCGCTCAAATGCTCAATTAGATTAGGGCTGTTGCATGAACAATTATGAACTACTTATGCGTGTTTGTTAAGTATTTTTGGTTTTCCTGTCGATATTAAGAGTGTAATATAAGATCTTTCTGTACATTTTTTAAATTACAACTTCATAAAGTTATATAAACGGCCTCAATGTTCTTCAGACTCAATTTTGTGGGTCAAAGTTCTATCCATGGGGTTTCTATTAAAGAGGCAGCCCTAAATTAGATCAACGACCGTCGAGAATAGCTGAGCAGATTACGTTCCTCTTGTTGGATTCACGGAGCCGGGGTAATGTTTGCTCTAATTGACGGCATCATTGTCTAGCCGCGAGATCGCGTGTGTACTGGCGGATGCTCTGACATCGTGAGATCGCATCGAAATAGCCGCTTCTACTGTTTTCGTTCAGATAAGGGTACAGTGAGCCCTAAAAGTTGATTCACGCTTTAACCAGACCTTAACATTTCACAGCTTGCTTAAAAACTGTATTAAGATATAATAAGTATGTATTATCAAACTGTTACGCATCTTTAGGGACTGACCGTCAACGAATTAGGAATGATCTGACCGTACACACGTAATATGAAGATGTAGGTACCTAATGCAGAATTCAAACCCGAGAAAATCGTAAGAATTAGGTATACGGAATATAATTCATATAGCGTGTTAATAAACTCTGACAAAAGTACTACAGTATTGGCTATTGAAAATAAATTATTTATAAACATATTCAGGAAAATGTTACTGTTTATCTATCGTTAAATTTATTCTAAACATAGGACTCTATTTGTCATGAAGGTCCAATCAATTCCACATCTAGTTTTGTTTTTGTTTTGATGACTCTATATTGAATGAGGGAAATTGTATTAAAGACAATTAAGAGATCAGCGGTACAAAGTACAGATTATATCACACTCAAAGAATTAATCGGGGCCTCGACGCAAGTTAACCTGTTAGAGGTCAACCATGGCTATAATAAAGAGTACATACTCGTACTTTATTGAATACTCACGCATTCATTTCCCACATTCTTCGCTAGATTCTGTTTCTAATAACATTAGACATCTACTACTAAACCAACCTCATTCCATCTGTTATTGTTTTAATGCTTGTAAAAATTTAAACAAATGAAGGTTTTTCTAAAGTTAATTTTAAGTTCATGTAATTCAAATATATAGTTTCATTCTTAAAACTGCTATGAGAAATTTTTCCAATTTAAAATCGTTCGGACTATTTTTTCTTATCTGGGCAGTATAAATGTAGGATGATTGTAATAAAATAAAACCTACTTTTCGTAGTCAATCCACAACACGGACGTGAAAAGTAGGTTTTTATTATTAGTATTTAAAACTGACTAAACTTACCCTTTTTACGCCAACACTAATAGATTCATAATTACCGAGTCATTTATCGTTTCCAAGAAAATTATTTTTTATGTTTAAAGTATTCCTCGATATTGGTATTATTCCATTATCATGAACTGCTATTATGTTATCAAAAAAACGCATAAAAAATGATCGTTCATCTAAATTATCGAAGTAATTTTGTGTAATAGGTAAAGTAATTAAAAATGTGACTACTTGACTAGTTTTTATCGATTTTACTAGTTTTATTATTATAAAAATGATGGATTCACGTCACTTTAATTTAATTAATCACAAAAGAAGAAATTCGTGTTTTTTAACTGATCTAGGAGTATGCAGCGATGCTTCTTCTTCATCATCATCATCAACAGCTCATATAATGTCCCCACCGAGGGGCTCGAGCCTATCCTATTAGGCCTTAGTCAACCACGCTGGCCAAATGCGGGTTGGTCGACTTCACACACAACTTAAGAATTTCTTCATAGGTGTGCGCAGGTTTCACGATGTTTTCCTTCACCGTAAAAGCGTCGAATAAACGTACATATGAATTCAAAGTTTTGAAAACATATTGGTACGTGGCGGGGTTCGAACCGGTGCCTCCCGGGTGGGAGACAACGCTCTTACGCACTACGCCACCGACGCTTTTAGCAACAATAATAAAATTAAAGAATTGATTTGATTCGAGAGAGAAAAAAATGTTAGATTATGAAATCTAATGCATAAAAATAAATGCATTTTATTTCTAAGACCCTGTGTTTCTTAGAGAAAATTTATCGTTAACATCGACTGCATTGATTTGTAAAATAAAATGGATAGGGTTATTTTTATTATTTTTTTTTTTACTTGGTTGGATTCCCAGTTCGGGTAAGCTTTTTGAGAATTCTGTGAATGCAATTATGTTTCTTTTTAAAAATAGCGCAATGTTTCCTTTCAGTAAATTAATCTATTTTAAAGATTTAAGGTGCTTCCCCTCCAGGGTCTATATTTTTTTCCATCCTGTATTATACTAAAATATAGTAATTATTTATACAGAATGGAAAGAAAACCTGTGGTCGTAGGAAAAGTTCCCTTAATATTGATGATGGCTTTTACTTTTACGAGGAAACATTCCTATAAATTCAAAAATATTTAAAACTGCATTTAAAGTTTTTTGAAAAATCACCTGCTTGATCGGTTATCTTTCTTTAATTTAAGATACTATGTTGCTCAAAATAAATTGCTCCTTATAAATGACTCTTTCGGTTAATATTATAAAATACAGGTTTTTTTTTCACATTTCACCGGTTCGATTTCCGAGATGATTTTTCAAATACCTTTGAATGCAGTTTTCATTATTTTTGAAAATAAAGGAATGTTCCCTTTCAGTAAAATTTGCCATCATCAATATTAATGGTCTATTTTTATCCAATCACGGTATTTGTTTCACAGTTTACCTATAGTCCAAAACGGTGGTAGGGTTTTTGACTATTTCAAGTACTTGGCAAACTTCATTTCAATAACGAACTTTTTGATTTTGACCCATGATAGCACCTTCTCTAAAATATAAGCTCCTTGCCTTTTCTTAATTAAATTGACGTTTATTGACATATAAGAAAACAATTTACGCCACGTACCTAGTTATTGTATTCTCTTTGAGATTCGCTGTCATTGGATTTGGGGCCATATCCGAATGAAAAATGAATAACTATTATCAACGAGGGAATAACCATTATAAAAGAACCTGTTTTCATAATTAGGTATGTCACGTACTACATAATTATATAAATGATATATTTACCATTTAAAATGAATTCGTTAAAATGTGTGATTATATTAAATTAATTTGATTATATTAAGTTCTTTATATAGACTGGCAATAGATCCTTGAACTCTTAGAAATCTATATTCAGCGTATACGCTACCTGCTTTTTTGTAAAATATATTAATATATAAATTGATTCGGCTTGTCTAGACTACATCATACAAAGTTTGTGTTGCCGTGAGCACGGTTATGAAGCTTAATTAGTATAATCGAGATAATTAACGGACTACTGTCTTACGCGACCACGGTAGATGAAATAAATTCATGCTAATATCATAATTTACATTCCAAAATCACACTATTAGCGAAATTAAAAAAGTAAAGAAGGCTACTTTCTAAGCCTTTCGAAGATTAACTTGGAATTCCATTGCTTGGCAATGTTCAAACTGGTAGACTAGATACTGTCAGTCTTTTTGTTTTTACTTTAGAGTGTAATATCTGTCCTGGTTTGTTGCGTCACTGAAGGTTTTAGTTACTTTAATTAATGACCGTCCAAATCTAAGGCATTCAATTTAACAGCAGTTCAATTGGAATAAAATTCTTGGGAAAATTTGAAAATCAATATCTTGATATGAAATGAAAATGAAATGAAAAAGCTCTTTATTTAAATAGACTTTTCTAAGTACTTTTAAATCGTCAAAAGCCCTACCATAATACTAATTTCTCCTAGGAATAATAGTAGATTGTTTGCCAAGGGTGGAATGTAGTTAGTAATAGTCCGAGTAGGAATTGATTCCTTTTAACCCTCGTGCTAGTGTTAAGCATTCCACTTTCCATTTCGAATACAAGGAAATTAAAAAGTAGTTTTTCTCAAACATGCATGGAAATGTTGTCATTATTTTCGAAAAAAGAACACGCGAAGTTTCGATTTTACGGACAAAGAAAACCAAATCTATTGCTGGAGCGTTTTTTGAATTTGGAACACTACAACGCTCCAGCAATGTTGTGTTAAACGGCGTGCTGGAGTTATTAAATACGGTAAAATGGGGGTAATAGGGTCGGTACGGTATAATAGGGTCTAAGGGATGTATAGGGACTTTAGATTTCATTTAGATACTCTTTAATTGGATCTCTTTTAACAATCTTGGCATACTAAAGTCTCTTTGCTTAGTACAAATTGCGTTCTCGTGGCTGTATACTGTATAGCCATAATGCGTTTGTCTTGGTGATAAATATAAAATTGGTGGCAAAACTGAAAATTCGTCTTGATTTGTTATTTACATATATTTATAAATTTAATAATTAAAATTAATTCCGACGGTTCAGAGAGTGAAATGGAGATTGATTTTACTTCACCAAATTTAAACGACAATCGACCGGATTTAAGGGATAAAACATATAGCAATTTTTAATTAAAGCCCCAGATGATATTTATTTAGCGACAAAGGTAAAGTATGTTTTATTTCCCTGCATTCTTTTGAGAAAAGCACTATATATGCCTCGGCCGAAATGGCAATTGCCTGACTCGTATTAGTGAAGTCCTGTCGCCTGCGGCTCGACCTTCAAACTCATACTCGACCTGCAATTGCCTATTTCGCGGCCTTTGCAGTAATGTAGTATTTCTAAAATACATAGAAAGATTTGGTATGTTTAAAGAATCTTTTTAAATTTGGTACACATCGCGTCACGCCCGCTGACCAGGGGTATTGTCTGTCAAGTCAGTTGAAATCCTGTCAAGTTAGTTGAGATACTTATTATTAACTGTCAAAACAATTATTCTTCCATAGATTTTGTATGTCATAAATTCTTATAATCAACTGACTGAATTAAATAATTTTGATACACTTAAAAATCAAATTCAAGAGATATTTTGAAAGGATGGAGATTTTCAGGCATAAAATGACATCACCCTTTAGCAATCTAATACTTTAACATCTTGTAATTATTTGTGAATGGTGTCAACAATCTTATTGTATAAAGAATCTTTTTAAATTAGGAACACACCGCGTCGCCGCCGCTTACCATCCCGCCAAATTTGAGAGAGTACTCACTAACCAAATACATTTATAAAATTTATTTTTAAAATTCATTCGCGCTATAGGGAAGTAAGTACGATGAGTTTTTCCCGGCCAGTGGTGGGAATTAGCGTGGTCCACCCACCCAATACTCAGATCAAACAAACGCTACATTCCAAGTGTGAGAAATGAAAATTTTATTGCAAACTAAATTCTTCTTAGTATGGTGGTAAAGGTTAGGCTGGTTTCGTCATAATAAAATCGTACCTTCCCAAACTCAGAGGAAAATCTAGTTGAAAATATTTTGACAACCCACCAATCGAGCAGACAGAAAAGAAAACGTTTTTAGCTTAGAAAGGTGTTCATAAAAGTTGTTCTATTTGCTTATTTAGTCTTTCTTTCTTTCTTTTATGTAGAGTATATGTGGTCGATACCAAAAAAAGACATTAGGTAATCGCTACTAGTTACCTGCAACGTGTATTAAAACAATGCTTAATTGACTAATTATCGTTAAAAACATTTCCTCTTTTAATTTCCTCGTTAATTATTTTACTAAAAATATCTACACTTGTAATTCAAATTACCCAGTCTCCTTTAACGATGAAAAAAATTACAGTACCTACGTGAATGTCAGTATAAAATAGAAAACTATCATTTTGTTAATGTGAAAATTTATATAAACACAAAGATAATCAGAACAGACACCAATATTAGACAGACAATTGCACAAATGACATAACTTTCAAAAGCCAAGGTAGACGAGTACCTATATAACTATTAAATTATATTATGGTAAGTAAGTAAATAAAATTGAATTCAATTAATTGAAATAATTAAAATATTGATTTCTAATGTTATAGGTATATTCCCACGACTTTTTCATATGAAAGTAATTTAAATAGCAATTGAAACTTCATGAAATAGTAGAGTTGCAAATAATAACATAAAAACAAGTAATACCTCGTTACCGTTTCTAGAAGTTAATTATTATTTTGGCTATTCAAGATAATAATAAACTATTTCTGATCCTAATATTTTTTTTGCGATGTCAGGTGGAAATAAATGTTAGTTGTAAATAAGTTGGTTGGAAATATTTTTAATGTATTTAATTTATTATAATATTCACACACAGTAACAACTACACACCACATTTCACTGGAAATACTTAAATCATCGTCAGGGAACGAATTTCTACATAAGAATGCAACTGGAATCGTTTCTAAAAAATCATCTACAATTTCATTCGTACAAATAATTGGATTGAAACACAAGATGGTCGTTGCAGCTCATATGCCAATGATATAAAGTTTAATTTGGTGCAGTTTTATTGGGTGCATGCACATGCGGTCTTATTTCACTTTGTACGAATATGCTGATCGGTTGTCTTGTTGAAGGTCTCTACTCCGGAAGATAGGTACGAAGGTAATCTCTTAATAATTATGTATCATTAGGCGCGGCTAATTTGTTAGAATCTGGTTAGAACGCTAGTGGCAAGGCAAATCTATCGATGTCAGTTCGGGGCAATATATTGAAACTAAAATATATTGAAGTATTTAATCAAAATCAATGTTTTATTTATTATTTTTCGAAGATTGACATTAGCAGGTAAGTAACTACGTAAGTAGTAACTTTCAGAAGCGATGTGAATATGGAGGAATTAGCATAAAAGCATATTTGGATGAAACAAAGAAAATGAAACTGTCTTATAAGTACTTAGTCACTACTAGCATGTAAGGATTTAACTTAAATTAAATAAATATGCCTGCACTCTTTTTTTAATAGGTAATAAACAATGACTTATGCACGAGTATTTGAGAGATCCGTAAGTAACGTTACCGTATCAAGAAACTTTCTAAAACTACAAAAAAATAAAATCTGAATCAGGATTTTCTTAACATTGCTTGGGAAATTATATTATATTAACACTAACATATTAAATTAAAACTAATAACATTATATAAGCACGCATTTTTTTTTAATAACCCATAAACAACTTTTATTTCTGGTTTATGAACGGTTGTCATGAATTTCTCGAAACTGTCATTGCCAAAAACAAGAAGGTCACCACAATTAACGCTGATTTTATAAAAAAAAACAACGTTAATTTGTAAAAAAAAAAAGTGTAATAAGTATGTGCTTACAACGTTAATAATACAACTTCTCAAGAAATGTTAAAAATCCTGATTAAGAAATTATTTTTTGTGGTTTTACAACGTTCAACGTTTTTACAAGAAGCGAATAATTTAAAAAAAAATTCGCTTATACTCGCTTAAACTTAACCTAAACGTATCAAGTTTAGGTTAAGTTTAAGCGAGTAAAGCGATTTTTTTTTTAATTATTCGCTTCTACTCAGGCTTGCCATGAATAAGAAACTGACAAAATAATAAAAAATAGGTGATTAAGTTTTTCTTTCTCACTGATTCACACTTTTTAAAAAAATGATAATTGCAATACATAACAATAATATCAGAAAATATTTCAAGAAAATGGACCTATGCGTAATATCGTAAATATTATAGAGCTTTTTGTTTTACCAGTCTACACTGGTCATCTTCACACCAGGGTTGCCAGGTCTTTTTCAAAAAAATACCGAACAGTGAGCAAAAAAAAAAAAAAAAGCTCCTCACTTGCCGTTTTGCTGATCCTTTGACTCGCGCCTATCCTAGGGTTTATGAAAATAGCTTCACTTTGTCGAATCTCCGGATTTTATTACTAGGGGGGGGGGGGTGCTTTTGCCCAGAGAGCGGTCAAATGGCTAGATGGGCCCTGATAACGAGGCCACGATCCGTTTATCAGGAATAAAAATTAATGAGAAAAAAAATACCGAACCTCCCATACTTCGGTATTTTTGTCATACCGAACACCGAACACAGTGCTAAAATACCGAACGGTTCGGTAAAATACCGAACACCTGGCAACCCTGCTTCACACTGGCATACCTACATTTTCTCACTTTAGTATCGTGTTTAAAAAACATTGACTTAATTATGTCTTAAAAATGGAACAGTTTATGCTCGTTTCTAATTCCTTTACTGCATTATTGCGAGAAAACATATGTAGGTACTATTTTGTAGATTGTGTGTTTGCTCAAACTTTGTCGATGTCGAACTTGACTATTGGCGTTAGTCACCAGTGGCCTTTACATCGTCCCTGGAGATTTTTAAGGCTCTTGGTGCATCCGTATCTATACTTGAGCCAACTTTGATAAATAATTATTAACAAAACAGTGTCATTTTTGTATGAGTGATGAGCAGGAAAGGTAGCTAGTAAAAGGGACAAACTATACAGAATGACATTTGTCTTGTTTACAAATAATCTTTATCGGACTCGGCTCAAGTAATACTTGCTATACTAAAGCCGTAGGGTGAACTTCCCATAGAGTTTCTAATCGACAGATATTTCCCGTGAAAACGTCTCAATGCTGTCTAGAGTTTCTGCAGGGCTTAAGCAGGCTCCGTAAAGACTATCCGACATTGAACAACACCACAAAAATACACTTTTTAAGCACCTTCACCAATTTTCCTCGTTGCTGGGAAATGTTACTAATATCAATTTACGCATCTACTTAGTTGATAAGGTAAAATCGACCACGGCGTAGAAAATTATTCATATGGGCCATCTGTATTTTAACGATAAAAACGATTTTCAAACTTGAAGAACTCGTTATGTTAAAACATAATATCATGACTAAAAATAAAATATAAAGATAACATACTAATGTCACACAAGTGAAATTCTATATAAATTTTAGACTAGTTTATTATTACAAAAATTTAATTATGGATTTATCTGATAGCAACCTAATTATTTCTAGTTCTTGTTAGATGTAGCTAGTCTAAAGTAAGATGTATTTGTACGAAACGGAAAGTAATTCTAGATCATTCTAATACATTACAGAAACGCTCGCATCGTAGTAACTCTTCAACGACTAAGATGACAACCAATCAAGTGAACTGGGGATCAGGAACCTCTAGGGAAACCAGTGTTAGCCGAGCTGGTCTGATTCGGCTTGGAGTTCAGCGTAGAGCTTTACTCTGGATAAAGAGGAGGTCCCAATTGAGATTGAGTTATAAATAATCAAGTGAACCGCTAGGCAACGTGTGGTCACCTTCACCCTATGAACACACTAACTGTTGGAAATCAAACTTTTTTATTGATGTACTCCATGTTTACGTATTCGAAAAATGTAGCATTGATTTATGTCAATATCGGTTTAACAAAATTAGTTACATATAGCTAGCTTGTTCTTAACACTGTGTTAACACTAACAATAGGGGCATCATTACTTTTATGTATGTACTAGTTTTTGCCCGCGCACTTCGCGTGGAATAGTTACGTATGGTAGCATTTTAATTTTATAAGGGTACTTATTTTTCAAATAATACACATACAAACTACTGTAGTGTACTGTAAATAGCTTATTTTAATACAGTTTTATAAACTATGTTTTTTCCATCCTTTGCTAACTTCCATACAACCTTTCATTCCCTATTTCATCCCCACACGGGTGTCAAAATTTTGAAATCACTACATTTTTTTTTCGTTTTTAAAACATGCTTAGACCTACCTCAAGGTCTAGTCAATTTTAACAATGACGAACTTCCATACAAACTTTCATCGCCTATTTCACACATGTCAAAATTTTAAAAATCCTTGAATAAATATTTATTTATTTCTTATTAGGTGCCTAAATTCAAAGTTTCGTGGTTTTACCTTCAACAATGACGAACTTCCATAAAAACTTTCATCCCCTTCAAGCCTTTTTTCGCAATAGACCCGTTTTTCCCCCGAAGGGTATAAAACGGATATTTAGGTTTCAGCCGAAGCTTGACCCATTGTGAGATTAACCCTTGAGTTTTACCCGTTTGCAGTGTGGATCTACCGTCAATATGTTTAATAGTTACGGAATTGAGGGTACATGCACAAATCGTACGCAGTGTCTTAGCCGGTGGCCATCTTGTTCGTCAGTACTCTCACCAAGCCGGCAAGAACAGCCGGTATGGGTCAAGCTTCGGCTGAAACCTAAATATCCGTTTTATACCCTTCGGGGGAAAAACGGGTCTATTTAGGTGTTCGAGCCTTCGCTTGACCCATTGTGAGAAGTGTTTACAATCTGCCGGCTTAAAACACTGACGTACTGTGCTTGTAAGTGAGTCATTGGTAGTTAAATAAAATAAAAATTAGATATGTAAACAAAATAATGTAATTCTCTATAACCAAAGACCTTAGTTACTTAAATGGTTTCATTATATAATAAACTTAAATGGGTTCAAATGATTGTGAAATTCCACTACTAGTTTGATTGTTAGAATCATTATTAATTTCTTTAAAATAAAATTTTATAAAGGTATCTTTTGATTTCCAATTTCCCCTTTTTATTATTTCGTCCATTGAGAAGTTATTGTTACACCAGTTATGCGAATTCACAGCCGCTCTGCAACTTCCTGGAGATGCTGATATATCTGCATCCTGTAATAAGGTGCGAATCCAACCTGAAATTACTGTGCGAGAAGCAGCCTTAGTTTTTCCTCTGGTCGTTACGAAGAGAGATGTAATAGATTGAGGTCTGCGTCTTCTGACGTTTGATAGTGAAATCATCCGATCAATCCAAAAGGGAATGCTCAATCTTTCCTCTTCGGAACAGGTAAATTTCCAACCAGCTTGTCGGTAAGTGGCAGAGTCTGTTTTGGAGCCGAATTTAGGCCAAAATATGATATACGTGTCAGCTTTCTCAAACAGCTCATTAGTAATGTCTAGGAGCGTCAGGTCGTGGATTCTGCGGCCGGTAGCCAATAGGAGAAGTGCTGCTGTGTGGCGAGATATTTGATAAAAGCTTTCAGTATCTATCGTGTATAATTTCAAATAATTTATTAGCTTGGTCACGCTCCAAGTCGTGGGTTTCGCTACAGGAGGGCGTGAAAGAGATACAGCTTTCAGCATTTGTTTGACTAGCGGATGTCCGCTGAGATTCTCCGATTTTGAGGGGTTGGCGAATGTGACTACGACGGATTTGTGTAGAGCTATGGTTTTTGGAGCTAGTTTTATATTTGAATGGAGGTAGCCAATGTATTTTGCTATTGAGCATGGGTTGGGATTATCTATTTGGCAGTTATTCAGCAGAGCCCATTTTCTCCAGCGTTCCCACGCCGGTCGGTAAGTTTTAAGGGTTGACTTTCTCCATGATGTTTCTAGTAGGGATATATTATCATTGTTCCAGGTGCTCACTAAAGCGGCCCAGCCTGAACCTTCCAGACCTGCAAAGTTAGTTCTTTTACCGCAGGCGGTGGTTTCATCGTCCGAAGGTCTATGAGCTGTTGCGGAAGATCTGCTATCGTAAACGGTCTCTCGAGAGCACGTTGCTTTATCTCCGCTTTCCAAAATGTTCGGTCCCACTTTGGAGCTACTAGGAGATACATGCCCGTGCACGATGTTAGGTGTTGCAGAACTCTCGGAATCATGGCTGGGGGTGGAAAAATCCATCCCAGCTGGAACATCCATGGTCTGCTGAACGCGTCTACGAAGAGACAGTTGTGATCTTTGACATTCTCGCTCACGTAAGTTTCCACAACCGCTGATCTTTCGCTTGCAAATAGGTCTACTTCCGGGGTACCCCACTTCTTGAACACAATGTCCAGCGTTTTCCTCTTCAGGGTCCATTCTGGTAACTCGTTTTGTCTGGAGAGGCTGTCCGCTGCCGTATTGTATTTCCCTGGTAGATACCTTGCAATTATATTTATTTTGTAAACAGATGCTAACTCCAGGATTGCCCGAGTTGACTCTAGTAGTATTCGGGATTTCGTTCCGCCTTCTTTTGTTATATAGGCAACCACTGATTTGTTGTCTGTTTGTAGCATTATAGTCTTGTTCGAGAATTCTGACCCTGTCGCTCGCAGTACCTCTATAACGGCCCACAGCTCCTTTTGATTGCTGTGCCATTCCAACTGATCTTTCGTCCAAAGTCCTTTTAGCTGTAAGCCATTTATTGTAGCTCCCCAACCCTTTTTGGCCGCATCTGTCGTCATGAATATAGTAGCATTTGGAATATGTATTGGTGACGGTGTCTGGATGTTTTGTAGCCACCACTGTAGATCTCGTGTTACTATCTTTGGTAGTGGATATTTTTTGTACCGATCTTCTTTTGACAGGATTTTGGCTTTTATCTGCATATTCCGACAATTTAGTCTTCCTAACGGGACCACGGAGGCTGCAAAGTTCAGGTTTCCTAATAGGACTTTTGCAGACCACCAACTCCAGATTTGTTCTTTTAAAGTCCTTTGAATTAGTTCTATATTTTTTAGAATTTTTTCTTGTGGAAGTCTTTTCTGATTCAGCTTCGTGTCCCAGATAATGCCTAGGTATTCGATGGTTCGTGACGGTGTTAGGTTTGATTTTTGTAGATTTATACACCATCCCATTTTGTTTAGGATTGTTAGCACTTTTTGGGTTTGTTGATGTAGTTCGTTTTGGTTGGGATGAATTAGGAGGAAGTCGTCTAAATAGACGATTATCCTGATTTCCTCCTCCCTGAAAAGATTTGCGACCCAGTTAGTCACTTTAGCAAAAATGAACGGCGCCGTAGCCAGTCCAAAAGGTAAACAGGTCATTTCGTACACCACGTCATCGTAATAAAAGGTTAGAAATCGTCTATGGTTCGGCGTGACAGGCAGGTGAAAATAGGCTTGAGATAAGTCTATTTTTGTCATATAATCCTCGTAATTTAATGTATTAGGAATTCTGTAATGGTTTATTAAATGAAATTTAGGCGGTTTAAGGTAGAGATTTAAGTTTTTTAGGTTTAAAATTGGTCGGTTTGACCCATCCGTTTTCTTTCTGAGAAATAGTGGTGACAAAAAGCCAGAAGGGCTTTTGCAGGGAGATATTGCCTGAATTTGTAGGAGCTTATCTATTTCCATTGAGATTTCCGGTGATTTTTTAACGCGTAGTCTCCTTGAACTTTCCAAATTAAATCTTAGTAAAGGTGGAGATTTAACGAACGGTATTCTGTAGCCGCTAAGAATAGAAAGTATACTGTTAGGTGCACCTAATTTGGACCAGTAATTTAATTTTGCACCCACCTGACCCGCTACGAACTCATTAGAGTCTCTTTGTGTCAAATTTTGGTTTATTCTGCTTATTAGCTGTTGGGCGTTGTCTAAACGCTGCTCTCGATGAGGATGGCTTATCCCCAGGTCTAAAGTTCGGTCTCCTGCTGAACTCTGCTTGACGATTTTCTTTGCGGGAGGGAAAGGATTTCGATCCGGTTTTTGGTTTAGTCTTAAATTTGCCAGGAAAAAACTTGCTAACTCCTCCTTGCTCTTTCATTAGTTCTGATAGTTGTGGTTCGGAAAATAGGTGGGATGATGAGGGTGGTATTGCATGAAGCAGTTCGTTCAAGACTTTATTTGATGGTTTATATAAGCTTCTTCTTTGTTGAATAATTTCTGCTCGTTTTCCGCATGCATATTGCAACAACTCATCAGACGTTTTACGGAAGGAAGAGTCTTGTGAGAGAAAGTTTTTGCTTATTGCTCTTTTGATTTCCAGTGAGGAGTTTTGGTAGATATCCTGGAACTCCTTCCTTTGCTGAAGAAGTCCGTGTGATATTGCCCCAAGACAGAGGTCCATTTTTTCTAAAATGGTAACCATTTGCCATTGAGGTGTTGCCATCGCCAGTGAGCTGTTCACCTTAAGGTTTGTGAAAACAGGTGTAGCTTGAAATTTCTTCTGTACGTCTGCGTACCTTATATGTTGCCAATTCTCTGAGCCTAGACGTTGGCATTGAACCGCTTGGTTCACTAGTTCCTGTCTGGCAGAGCCTATTTTTGCTTCCGTCTCTTTTGTCTCTGGTGCGAAGTCAAGGAGAGCTGATTCATCTTCGGATTCTTCCCCGGTAGAATCCCTGCTTTCATTTGGCGAATAACAGGGTTCTTGTTGTATATCTCCCGTAAAAGGCGGGGCTGTCCAAGACTCGTCTGCCGTGTTAGTTTGTTGATCGGGGCAGCGCATAGTGTCTTCCGTAATGACCGAGGAATTGGCAACCTGTAACTGGTACAGCTTCTGGAGGATATCGCTTTGTTGTTTCATAAAGCCGAAAATAATTTCATCCCTATCGTCAGTTCTTCTTCTTTTAGGTGTTTCATCAACAACCGGGCTATGTTTTCTCTTACCGCTGCTTGTTGAAGAAGAGCAGTCATCATTATTGCGCTGTTTCAGTATTTTTTCGGCTTCGGTGCGAGCGATCAAGTGTGGTTTTATCGTGGTGAGCAGAGTAGTGAACCCATTGAAAGCGTCAACCGGGTGGATCTTTTTCATGGTAGCAAAGGGGCAGTAAATTGTCGTCCTGCCTAGTGGCCATGAGAGCAGTTTTCGTTTAAACGCGTTATGTTTTCTCCTGCTAAGGTTCGTGCCAGACCCAAAAATGTAGGGGAGTTCCAATGTAGGAATTGCGAATCTTAGTCGGCATTCGTCGTCTGACGATATCTTTTCTCCAAACAGATCCTCGTATGTGACTTCATTGACTTCCCAAGACCTCCAATTATCTGGGTAATATTTGTCGAGGATCTCCGTCAAGCGCTTGAAGCTGTCGGTATCTAATGCTGGTGGTTCCTGTTCGGCTAGGTTGCCCAGCGTTGTTCTCTCCAAGTTCTGGAAGAGACGAAAAGGTACAGTTATTACAACGTTTTCGGATCAGCGCCTGCGATAGTCGCTTAATGCGCTTTTTAACTGTGTATGAACGACAGTTTGTGTTATACAAAAACGTACTGTACAAACAAAATATCTGCGTGATGTATAAATCATAAGTTGCTTATCGCATGCGTTACCTTTGTGGTGCACGCGTTAGCTACGCAGGTCACTTGTTAGCTGCACAGCACCCGGCTGTTAGCTGTACATAGCACGGCAGTTGGCTGCACAGCCCACGGCTGTTATCTGCCCAGTTAACACGTTAACTACACGGGTCGTAGGCCGCGTGATATATGCTTGTAAGCATGTGTGCCGTGCTTGTTGTGGTAAGAGATCGAGCCATTTCTTGTTATTCAACAAGAGCTCTTAGTTTTGGGGCTTTCCCAAAAATATTAGCGAATAGCTGTCCTGGGAGCAGGCATACGCTTGTACGGTTACTAAAATACACAAATACAATTATTATTTAATGGTACTTACCCCATCCGAGTCCTCTCCGATTAAACTCATTTTATTTTAAATTAATTTTGCACTAAGCACACTGCTCACGGTGAAAACTCAAGACGTACTGACGAACAAGATGGCCACCGGCTAAGACACTGCGTACGATTTGTGCATGTACCCTCAATTCCGTAACTATTAAACATATTGACGGTAGATCCACACTGCAAACGGGTAAAACTCAAGGGTTAATCTCACAATGGGTCAAGCGAAGGCTCGAACACCTAAATAAAAGGTAGCCTAGGATACCTTCGCATTTATAATATTAAGTAGGGATGTGGGTTTAACTTATTATGATTTTTCATCTTTACAGAAAAGCTGTTGGTCTTCATCTTACCTGATTGTAACAGATCATAAAGTCGAAGATTGAAGCGAGTTTCACACTGTACCCTCAACCACAGTGGGACTAGTCTATTTATCTTATTAGTGAGTCAGGACTTTTATTTTTAGCCGACTTCAAAAAAAAGGAGAAGGTTCTCAATTCGACTGTATGTTTTTTATGTGTGTTAAGAAAAAATACTCAAAATCTGAAAAAATCTTCAAAATCGGTACACCCAGTAACAAGTTAAGAGGCTCTTTACTGGGTGTACCAATTTTGAAGAGCTTGAGCAGAGCTTTAGGTAACATTTTGTTATTCATAAAGTCACATTGGGCAGTACCTATATGCCATTAATATCCTCAAAATAGTTAGTGACAAGACAAGTCGCAAGTCTGTCGCCTTCATAAAACAGGCATCATAATAAAAAAATATCAAACCACGTGTTAAGAGACTCCATTTTAATCTCAATCTACCGTACAGTTGTCATTTACTTTTAAGTACATTTTCACTTGATATTGGCGCAATGCGTAATCTTTATGTGTCGCGATCGCCAATTATTTAAAAGAAGAAGAAGATCAAACCGTATGTGAAGGATTTAGTCCTTCCTCTGAGACAATAACAAACACCATAGAATTGGAAGTACAAAAACTAATGAAAAGGAAATAAACACTGTTATTTCCTTTTCAACATGTTTTCAACACTATGATTGCTAATGAAACTAATATTTAGCACTATTTATTAACTATTCGGAACACGGAACATTTATTTATTTTAATTATTATATTCTTCATTCGAACGGTGGCTCGATCTATGAGACCGGTTCGCAAAGTGACACCAACACATACACAGATGTGAGTACTGGCCACTTGGAAACCTGCTAACAAATGTGTTGATCGTTCCTCAATACCGCAATTCAAGCCAGCTCTAAAAGGGCTTATTGCTTATGACGTCGCTAGGTAGATATCAAACGTTAAGTATTTCTTTTAAACAAGTGTGTTAGGATATAATTTTTTTTTTGAAAACAGCAACTGTTGCAAACAAAAGGAAATGAAAGAGATAGAAAAACGAAAATATGGGACTATGTGGAAAATGATAGAGCAAAGTAATTAAATGTTTTATAATGTTGAGATGATAGCTGATCGAGAATGGTAGAAAGAAACATACTACGCCCACCCCAAATAAAATTAGAAGTAGCGTAGGTAGTAGTATTTCTTGCAATTAAAATTTATTTGAAAAAAATGTGCACGCAATGTAACAACAACGCAATTTGTCAATAAATAAATTGAAGAAACCAGACTTGACACCATTATACCTTTTGTATCGGAGAGGTCAAATGCAGTTAAGCATCATCCCTGCAGTGCGATGAAACTGCAGGGTATGTGGGACTCGACTCGAGGTACAAGCGTTCACCTTACCTTACCCACTATTTTTTTTTACAAAAAAAGGTCAAGAAAATGACTCCACTCCACCTGATGGTAAGCAGAAGTTGAATCCAAATGCGAAGATAGCTAGTGCAAGAGATAAACCGCTAGCCAACCTCGCTAACTGACCTGAAAGGTGCTTCTTCACGCCTCTTTTGAATGACCCAGGATTCATGTGAATTCCATATGTTAATTGGGCGACAAAGAAACGAGTTGCCAAATTTCTTAGTTCGCATTGGAATGGTAGCCACAGTTTTTCGGTGGCACCGTAAACCAACATGCATAGTCCTTAAAAGAAATGGAGATGGTTGGATTAGGAAAATAAGCTACATAATTATACAGACGGTAGAACACGCTAAATGGCGCAAGCCGCAACATCGCGACGCAATTGGAGAGGGTCAAGATGTTTAGTCACCTCTTCGTCGCCGATGATGCGGGTCGCGTGACGCTGCCACCTATCCAAGGTAAGGATTAAGTTTTCGGCAGACCCATCCTACAGGTGCGAGCAATACTCCACGTAGCACCGTACTTGAGTCTTGTATATCAAATACATCAGTTGTGCAGGGGTGAAGAAACGCCGCACCTTGTTCAGAACTCCCGAGTTTCCTGGAAGCTGTTTTTATCACGCTTTCGATGTAATCCTTCGTATTCAATTCGCTGTGAATCTCCTTTTTTTGTTTAGAAACAAGGTCTAGCTCCCGATTGAGTACAGTGGCAATTTAAGATTCTTACGACTCTCCACGGTTTCCGCTCGTCCAGCCGCAGTGTGTCCGAAATTAGAAATAGTGCATACGCTAAACTGTCGTCTGCATAGCAATGGATGTTCCCACAAGAATCATATCATTGATATGCAGAAGAAACAGTGTAGGGAATAAAACAGTACCCTGTGGAATGCCGGCATTTATTGTCATGACCCCGAATTGCATCCGTTAAAGAAGACACGAATTCTACGCTCATGCATGAAGTTGGTTACCCAGGTACAGAGCTGAACGGGTAGACCCTACGCCGGAAGCTTGGAGAGAAAGAAGTCTTTTGTGCCAGACCCTATTTGGCGATATCTAGGCTGACAGCCAATGACTCGCCACCCTTGTCTATAGCTTCACCTCAGACTGCAACATGTACGTTAGAAGGTCACCCGTCGATCGACTCAAGCCGTACTGACGAACGTTGATCAGAGAGTGACCCTCCAGGTAAAGGATCAGGTGACTGTTGAGGATCCTTTGCATAACTTTGCAAAATACTGAGGTGACTGCTATTGGCCAATAGTTGGCCGGGTCTGTGCGGTCCTCTTTTTTGGGTACAGGCTGCACATTAATGACAGTGGCTGTGAATTGCAATCAACGACTTAAGAATTAGCCGCAAAGAGCCTTGCCAGAACTTCGGCTTTCTCCTGCGGCTTGTGTGCTAGAGACCCATCTGGACATCTCAGGGGAGGCAGCGAGGACTAGCAGAAATTGCTTTGTACGGCTTTGGCCAGATGCCAGTAACTACGGGAGCCAGTAGGATGCGTTACCAATTCGTGGCCGATCCGTGCGACGCGCTGGGCATCCGCTCTTGTGTTGTGTGTAGCCCTCTTTACTTGGAAGCCTTATTGTAGGCTGCTTTCAGTGACTCGATATCGGAGCTTTAAGAGCCCGACCTCTGATCCAAGCGCGATACGCTTCCTGTAGGAATAGCATCGATACAATCGTGGTTGAACCAGAGGTTACGACTGATCAGAAGACGAATCGGAGATCGGAATGTGGAATGTAATATTCCATACACAATACAATCTCTTCAGTAATGGCAGCGGTGTAAGCTGATATATCGTACTCACTGAAGCAGCCTTGCATCCAAGGGACAGGCGCAAAGTAGTCGCGTATACCATCCTAATCTGCTGACCCATAATAACATACCCGGCGTTTAGCTACTGCCGGTTGTGGAGGCTAAACGCCGGGTATGGCATTATGGGTTTGCGAGCTAGGCCTGCGATAATTTGCAAGATATCAGGCAGTGGTCAGATGAGCCTAGAGGGGCTCGGACCTCGACCTGATATCACTTAGGATGGGTAGTAAGTAGCAGTTCCAGTAAAGAAGGAGCTTGACTTGCAATGTCTGGGATCCTGGTGGGCTGATCAACCAGTTACGACAAGATGTAAAAGTGAGAGCGACTTTATCGTAAGTTCAAAGATCTTCTCAAGACTTACATTTAATTCTATTTTTATTAAAAGACAATAACAGGTGGTGGTTACTGTAAGATTAGGATAATCATTATATAAACAATGTTTGTATAGGCAGTTTAAAAGCTATAAATAAAGAGGCGGCGTCAGCGGCGCCAACAGACCGTGAAGCAGACGGCCTTCCAGCTCTCCACGCTTTGCTTGCCACCAATCAGCCAACATTGCTATTATGTTACTTATTTTCTAGGAAAACTTAGGTAATATTAAACAGCACGGCCAACCAGGATTGCACTGCCGATTTCCTCATTGCAAGAAGTTTACTTGAAATAAGTGAGTGAATCGCCTAAGAATTGCTTATTGAAAAGACACATACAGAGAAATAGTACATTTATTAACACATGTTTATTAAAGTACCTTGCTGCTGAATTTCATGAAGAGGATTCGATACAGTGTGGTGGAAACTGCAAGATTTGAGTACATGAAGCCTATACAAGTTTTAGTGTCTGATTTTTTTGTGTTTTATAATTGCAATAGTAAAGATAATTGTTTTTAAACATACCTACTGGTTGTTTAACATTTTTATATAGATAGATAGATAGAATATTCTACATTGTACACCAAATAAATTTTAAGTATAAAATACAAAAAGATGAAAACAACACATATAAAGACAATGTACAATGGGCGGTCTTATCGCTGTAGAAGCGATTTCTTCCAGACAACCTTTGGATGGACAGGATAGCCATGTTATAATAATAAGGGAAGTTGTAGGTGTACCGTTACTAAGTTGTTAGTATATTGGCTAAAATAAAATATTTATATATATATATATATATAGTTAAATATATTTTTTACACTTTCAGTGCATTTTTCTAGTATTCATATTTACGCGTTTTTAAACGCATAAATAAAATTATTCCATATTTTTTACACATATCAGAAGTTTTTATTGTTGACAAACCTTGGTGACGATACTGAGGGACTCTCCCGTACTTGTCTGCCAACCAAATGACATAAAAATAAAATGTTTGGAGTCTCACACTACGTGTTATTACAAGAACTTGAGTGAATCTCCTAAAGACACCGTGAACCTTCAGTTAACCAACAAACTAAAGCTGGCAACAAGTGCAGATGTTTCATGTTACAGTCTGTAAATCATCTGTAAGTATTATTCGCGCAAATTAAAGCATAAAATCTCAGATCAAATAAAAAAGTAATACCGGGGATACTATGGAATACTTACAATTATGACGACATAAGTATTCGCCGTTGATAGAAAGAATTCGACTTACAAAAACGTCCGTACCTAGCTACTTCCCTTTTTATCGTAGATGCAATGCAACAAAAAAAACATTTACGAACGTTTGTTAATACGGGAACACTTCCCATTACAACCTAAGAAGAGACGGTATGCATATCATATCGTTCTTACTTCTGAAAAGGACTCACTCACTTCACATCAAGCTCAGTACATACATCAGCAGTACCTACTACCTACATAGAAGAATTGACAAGGAGCTTTATGGAAATACAATAATACCCATTGATAATACCTTTACCTACATAGTGTTGTGTAACTTTTTTATACATAGCTTGATTTTATAAAGGTCCGCTTCTAAAAATAAAATAATAGTATCAAATCAATTGTGTCTTCAAATGAACGAGCGTTAATTCTTGTAGGTCAAATACCTATAGGTACTCTAAATTCAAATATGTACCTATATGCGAATATTACTTATGTGATCTGTACCCGTAGTGTAAGTTTTTTAGTGTAATAAACGCAACTACTTTAGTTAAGAGCTCAATTTGTATAGGAAACGTGAACAGCGCCCCTAGCGGAGAGAAGCGCAAATCATGTTTCCCATACAAATTGAGCTCGTAACGCAACTACAATCGGTGCGTTTTGTATACAAAAAAACTTACACTACGGGTACTGAGGCTATATATAACACTCTAAAATTCATTTACGTAGCAGATACGTGGAGACGAAAGCTCTCAGGATTCTTCAGGAGACTTTGCAGAGACGGGAGCTAGGAGCAATGCCTGGGACCTGAGATCCAGGTGCATTCCAGGTGTAGGTTGAATAGACCCTCCTAAGATGCATCAGTAGGTATCACCCTACTCATCTCCACTACTCTGGCTTCTCTAATTAAGTTACCTTCTTCTACTACGAAGAAAGTACAATAATTATCAGTATTGTCTGATGGGTCCAAAGATGATTAAAAGAGAGTGTAGAGTAGAAGATAGACTTTTTGATATAATAACTTTAAAAGAAAACATTGTTTTCATCCTTTGTTAACATTAACGTAAAATAATCGAATTGTAATAATGCCTACTTAATAATTGAACTTTAATGAGGAAATATTCATTAACCGTTTTATACTACTAAATAGGTATGGTACAGTTTTCCTTCCCTCTATTCATTTAAAAGGTAATTTCAGCTAATATTGACTATTATGCTTTGTTTATAATTAACATGAATACAATGTGTTGACAGCAACATATGGTCAACTGTAGGTATTCAAATGGAAGAGACACGATAAGAGCTTCACCGAAAACGTCATCTGTTATCAACATACAGCGATTTAATTGGAACAAGGTAATAATTTATATATCGACTTACGTATTATTATTATTTTATTATCGTCGTAAACGAAGACCGATTTCTCCGCATCTGCTTGTTGTTGTTATAGGTAAGTAATACCTATCTAGCACGATTTTATGATTTTGCCCAAGTTATTTAAGATGCAACAAATCGTAACTACTCTGCATTAAGTTGACATAGTACACTAACATGATGCTAATCGACTTGGCGTTCAGATGTTGGGTTATGGTGCAGTATGTGGTTGATTAAGTATAATATCTATGTATCATACATAATGGTGGTCAGGTAAGAAGCTATAAAGGAAACAATGACATACGTAGCTCATCGCATGTAGTGCACGAGATGAGAGCGCTGGGGCGGCGGTTCGGCTGCCAGCTCACGGGTTCCACTCAAGGCTCGGGCGCTGATCGAAAATTCGTCTCGAGCGCGCATATGTAAATATCGGCACATTTACAAGCGAAAGGGTTCACCGGAGCGGCGCACTAACGCAGCGTTGCGCGGGAACCAGTCAGGTGAGATTCCTACGGCGTCCGATAGAAAAATGTGGAACGGGCTTCGGGTCCATCACCCCGCGGGTGTGTGATTCGCGACGCGGCCACCGGTCGACTGCCGCCCTCCTCTCGCCGCCACACTGCTGGTATATTTATCGCTTAATTATTGAACTCGTCAGTGCAACAATTATGAAGCTCGGCGAACGGCAGCCGCGTAGGGTGCGCGGCGCTGCCGCGTCTGCGCTCTCCGTTGCGTCACAGAGCCACCGCCGTGCCGCGCCGCCGCACGCGCAGCCTTCAGATTTTATCTCAGCCAGCCAACAACCAAGCCGTGGCTCACCTGTTATTTTATACACATTAACCTCCAACTCAACTTACATCACTAAACGATATCTTCCTGAGTTGTGTTTCCGCGGTAGGTTTATCATCATAGTTATTAAAGCCACTCTATTAATAGTTTAATAAGTAACCACCTTTTTTGTGAGCAGGTCAAATGCAGGCTAGGTATCGTTCCTGTGGGTTGGTGTCAACCGCAGGGGATTTGTGGGACTCGGGGTAAAGTCGTTCCTTCCTTACCCACTAAATATTCTCACCAGCCTGTAGGCCTATTCGCTAACTTTTTTGACAGTTGAAAGTGATGATCACCGAGCGAATTACATATCCATTACTGTTTTTTACACGACAAGTGCCATAATAACTTGTCATGTAAAACTGCAATGGATATCTAATTCACTCAGTGATGATCACTTTCAACTGTCAAAAAAAGTTAGTGAATAGCCCCCTTACCATCGGTGCGCTATAACGGGACTGCTCGCGGGCTCTGCGTATTTATGCAATACACCGAGCAGTCACCAGTGCTGGCCGTCAGGGCCCTCCCTGATACCAATTAACTGATAGCAACCCAACTCCTTGGGCTCGCTTGAGCTCGGTCACCCCTCAGAGTACCGGAGCTCGCCTCGCCCGTCTGGGGGCACCGCACCTCGCGTCACCCATACGACCAGCACCGCTTTTTTCCTCCGCGCCACTTTCTCTATGTTGCGGGCGATGGAATCCGTCAGCTCCTCCCTTTGCGGCCCAGAGACAAGGCACATAGTGGCCTCGGTCACCCCCTTTCTCCACTTAAGCCGGGCCACCACTTCGCCGCTGAGCTTGGTACTCTCTTTCGATCGGGTCGGGACCTCCGCGACAGTCATCCCCCCTCTTAGCCTCATCCAGCGCCATATTCGGGTCAGGACCAGAGGCGGCCCTAGCTAAATTTTTAGGTGGTGCAAAATCTCTTGGTAGCGCCTCCCCCCAAACCAAAATAGAGCTCTTTCTATGCAGTTGTGCAAAATTCTACAATTAGAAGCTGAATTCTAACTCCAACGTAACCATTCAAACATAAAGATACACTTGGCAATGCTCGTGACTCTTTATTACTCTACCAGGATAACACCCGTGAAAATTTTAGTTAAAAAATAATAGTATAAAGAAACGTAAGTCTCTCTCTCTCTCTCTCTCTCTCTTTCTATCTTCACAAACTTAAATATCCCTCTCAACTTCCGTTCGCCTCGCCCGATCACACTTTTCGTAATGCTCTGGTCACGCATTCACCAGCCCACCAGGAGTGTTTGGCACCTAAGCGCCTAGGGTTTGGCGGGAACCCATGGCATCAAAAGAACGATTTTTGTTTCGTTGATTCTAGGTTGTTGGGAGTGGATTTTGAGCGGTTTCGGAGTTGTTTTGGATGCATAATTGTATCCGTGTTGACGAGCAGATAAGAAAAATCATTGAAACAATGTTTTTGTGATGTGTATTGTGTTGAAACTTTTAGAGTGTGATTTCCACCTCATCAGTCGCCAATTCGACATCATGAGACCTCATGATGGTGACTGATGAGGAGGAAATCCCACTACATACCTGTAGCGTTGCATTTATCGCCAAGCTTTCCCTAGATGCATTTAAATGTGTGACAGACACCCACATTTCAATGCGAAAATAAAAAAAGAACATAGAAAACTAAAGACATGGATATATGGGCCAAATCCCTTTGCCGTCCCGTAATAGGAGGAATTTAAAAAACTTCACTTTTGACAGGTTGACAAATTGACATTGACATTTTCATTGTCACAAGGTCATGTTATTGTCAAGTCAAGAGATAAAATAATTTATACAAACATGTTTTTAAATTAGCTTCCCGTTTTTAATACGTACATGTAATTGCAAATCCTTTGTTTCTTAAATATCAACAAAATGTACTCTAGGATAAAAATTAGGTAAGTGTATGATCTCTCTATTAATAAAATTTGTTTCGTAAAGTTTGTTCGTAATGTCTAGCATATATTGTATGTTTTAACTATTAAATTTTTTTTTTATAGAGGATGCGGTTGTGCTGGAGTATTTTGTAGATATTTAAGTTCCGCTGAGATATCTACCGCACTACGACCGTTTTATTTTAGTGTACATCCAGATCTTTTTGGAAAGTTTCCAGAGCAAAGAGTATGTTATGCACAAGTCTATATTTTTACACACCCATTTCTGTCACTACAATTTTGGTATGTTTTTCACAATAATATTTTTCATATAATATGATTGGTTTTTCAGAAAGTTAATGAGAATTCCTTGCAACAGTTAAGTGCACTATTAGAGGCACAACAATCCAGTAGAAGATTGGCAGTGCCTCCTTTATCATTTTACTTAAGGCAAAAAAATGTACCTGAAGGTAATAATACTTTTCTTTTGTTTCAAGTTCAAAAGCAAATTGTGAATCAATTTACTGTTATATTTAATGAAAAGAAAATAAATTTATTTATGACCAAGTCAGCTTGCCTTAATATACTACTACTATACTGCTACACTTCTTAAATTCTCAATGATCTTAATATTTTTAAGGTGAATTTAAATTGGTGAGAATACAACTAAATGGAGATAATGTTCGAGAAACTGTTATTAAAGTTTTGAATGCTTGCGACATATCTACTAATTATGTGGACAAAATACCGAGAAGTGCAACTCAGAATAAATCTTTCATGTATGTTATAACTTTCTTATTTGGTATCTTTCTGAATCTCCCTTGTGATAACTTTTCATTAATTTATTAATCAAATCAAATCATTTTTATGCATACTATTTAACAAATTTATTTTTACTATTCCTTATGAGATGTTGTTTATTTCTACTCTAATTATCTAAATACAATTTTCATTTAGATTTGACATAAAAATCTTATAATATTAAAAATGAAAATAATGCATTCAAATTAAGACCATAAAAAATTAATATGTTTCTTTTTTCAGTAAACCTGATTTTGCACAGGCTTACCAAGACTTCAAATCTGAATTTGACAAAGCCACAAATATGAAAAGAAAAGTTGAAGAAAGAAAAGTCATCAATAATGTTGTGTAAGTATACCTATACAACATGTAAACTAAATAACCAACACCCTGAATACAGGTGGTTTGGGATCGGCTTCGAAAAAAATACAAAAAAAAAAACAAAAAGTACCCAGAAAATGTTGTACAATATTTTCTGGGTACTTTTTGTTTTTTTTTTTTAAAAAATTGTTTTTTTTTAAAAAAAAATCGTTTTTTTTTAAAAAAATTATTGAAATCAACTCGAAATTGAAATCCCAAACCACCTGAATTCAGGGTGTTGGCTATTTAGTTTACATGTTGTATATAGGTACATTATTATAGTATAGTATTTTTATCTCTCAAACACAAGTGAGCTATGTCTATGTGTGTATGTCAGTGACAAATGTGCATAAATCTACACATCAGAGGTGTAGATAGGTAACCAAAGGCCCTAGTGCAAACAAATGTGTAGCCCTTCAGGGTTTCAGGGCCCCCTCAGCTCGTGGGCCGGGGTGCACTGCACCGGCTTGCCCCATGTTGCTACACCACTGCTACACATATGTTAATTTTGAATGTTTTTAAGATATTAGCAATTTGGCTCATTTTAGTATGAAATAAAATGGTTTTTAAAAAATGAGAACACATTAAATAAATGCCTATATTAATTTTATACATACAATAGACCATAAGACAATATATTAACCACTTTCTCAAAAGTTATCTAATAGCCTATTATTTTCTATTAGCCCTTGAATAATTTACTGTCTACTATGAAGATGTTTCTATTAGATTGTTTGATTTTTAACTGACTTCAAAAAGGAGGAGGTTATCAATTCGGTGTATTTTTTTTATGTAGATGTACACCGATTACGCCGAGATTTCTGATCCGATTTAAGTGATTCTTCTTTTATTTGATGCGGAATAGCTGCCATTTGGTCCCATACATTTTTTTCCTGAAACAGTTTATTAGTTTTTATAGAGTCGTGAAAATACGCAGTCACAATATGATTTTTTTCCAACTGTTCCAACTTTATGCATTGATATTTTCGAAAGTTGTTAACCAATTTCAATGTTTTTTTTTAAAGACCAAATTCTCGAAACAGTTTTCTGAAAATTTTAAAGTGTTAGAGCCTGAGGTTTATTATTTTTCTGGAAAATACGGCAAAAATCCTGTCTTCCCTTTACTAATAATAACTTTGAGTTGTGAACCGATTTTTGGAACTATCCAACTCTTGTCAATACTTCATATACTAAAAAGCACTAAAAAGCCAAAAAAAATAATATTTTTAAATAAAAATAAAACCGCCTTCAAAACTAAAAACGGAGAAAAAAAATTGTGTATAAAAATCTATATTTTCTTTGAGGTTTATAAAAATCTATATTTTCTTTGAGGAATATCTAAAAATGTTCTTTGAGGAATATCTAAAAATGCTCAAAGGAGTCGCGAGCCTGATTTTGATGAAAACAAAAACAAAAACATTGTTACGAACAACTTGAGGTTGGTAGAAATTGTTGTTTCCCTAATAAAACACCTAATTGCTATTAAATGAAATAAAAAAAGAAGAGGAATACTTTTTCATATTATTCCTTATATTATTAAAGTTTTCAAGCAATACTTACTTGGGCTGAGTGTTGAAGATGGATTCAACAAATGATGAACGACTTGATTTGATGGAGGCATATTTTATCAAAGGGAGCAGTGCCACCCGCGCTTTGGTGGTAACGAAATAAATATCCTCGACGCGATTTCCCCACTATTAAGCGTTTTAGAAAAATAGATAATATAATAATAACAAGGCGGTAGTTAAGCAGGGATGTACCAAATAATTATAAAAATGTATTTAAATACAAAATGCAAATACTTTTCTAATTTAGTATTTCAAATGCAAAATACAAAATACTTTTACTTTTTGTATTTAAATACAAAATAGGTATTTTCAAAATACTTTATTCAATTATAATACTTTCATATGGAATGATAATAATAATAATTTCACTATTGGACATAGGCCTCCCCCAAGGACCTCCAAACCGGTCGGTCCTGCGCTTCCCGCATCCAGCGGCTTCCCGCGACCTTTACCATATCGTCAGTCCACCTTGTGGAGGGCCTCCCAACGCTGCGTTTTCCGGTACGTGGTCGCCACTCGAGGACCTTTCCGCCTCAACGGCCGTCAGTACTCCTCGCAATGTGTCCTGCCCACTGCCCTTTAAGGTTCGCAATTCTTTGGGCTATGTCGGTGATCTTGGTTCTCCTGCGAATCTCAACATTTCTGATATGATCACGCAGAGAAACTCTAAGCATAGCTCTCTCCACTGCCCTTTGGGTGACCTTGAGCCTTCTTACGAGGCTTATTGTAAGTGGCCACGTTTCGGTTCCATAGGTCATCACTGGCAACACACACGAATTAAAGACTTTCGCCTTAAGACACTGCGGTAGATGGGCCGAGAATATGCCACGTAGCTTCCCGAACGCTGCCCAGCCGAGTTGGATTCGTCGATTGACCTCTTTCTGGCACAGGTCTCGACAGAATCGAAGGCTTTCTCATAGTCCACAAACGCTAAGCATAATGGCAGATTATACGCTTCGGTCTTCTGTTTAATTTGGCTCTTGAAAAAACAAGGAACAGGTGTGGTTGATGTAACGTAAAGCTGTCCATAAACGTTTTCAATCGCGGCCAAAAGCTTAGGTTGCGATAAGACGATTCTGCCGTCCTCTGTCTTCAGCTTCGTCAGCAAGCTCTCTCCACGCGCCAGATCTCTAACAAACACTTTGGAGCCTTTTTAATACGTAACACTGCTCGAAGACCTCTTTAATACGTTCCGTATGAAATTGGCGTATGTCGAGAGTTAGGAACTTGAAGATCTGTTTAGTGAGCTGCCGGCGCCGACGAGCGTCTTCAGAGCGCTGCAGAACCATTTCACGTCTTTCTCCATCAGCCTTAACGTAAGCTCTGAGATTTTCTTGTCTTTTTTGGCACAGCGGGGATTAAAGATCTTTGAACCCACCGTAAGGACAGCTTCTACGAACCTGTCTTTGCATGTGTCCACATCTATGCAGTTCTCCAGACATTCGAAACAATTTTGTAGTTCGAGTTGAAAGTGTTCGGGGTTTGGGACCTTTCGGATTTGGCCTTGAGATTCAACGTGCCTCTTACCAATCGGTGGTCACTTCCCGTGCTTAAACTTAGCAGTGCTGCAGTACCTACTTTAAGTCAAAAAGTATTTTGTATTTTACAAATACAAAATGCGTGTCGTATAGTATTTCAAATAAAATACAAAATACTTTTTTAAAAAAGTATTTTAGTACAAAATACAAAATACGTATTTTGTATTTGGTATTTGTATTTTAAATACAAGTATTTCAAATAAGTCACAACTCTGTAGTTAAGTATATCAAAACTAAACTAATAAAGCCACGTATTTGTAATGAAGATTTAGAAATTGCTATTTTAACCTATTTTGAGTCATTCCCCAGTGATTCCATTCGCAATGCAGCTAAAAACATTCAAGTAGGTATCTCAAGCTACCATATTATGTAAAGTTCTAAAAAAATACAATAAATGTTACCGTTCCGGACGCATTGTGCAACAGTTCCGTCCAGGAGATAACTTAAGACGTCCTGATTTTTGCAACTGGTTAGATCAGAAAATTAACAATGATAGTCATTTTTTAAACATGATTTTGTTCTCGGATGAGACGTATTTTTCGAATAACGGGATGTATAATCGAAAAAATGAACGTTTTTGGTCACATACAAATCCTTTGCGGATAACTCAAGTCATCGCCAAGTGCGTTTTTCATTTAATTGTTGGTGCGGTATATTGAAGGACAGCGTATTTTATTTCAAAATTTATGAAGGAACATTGACCTCGTTTAAATATGTCGAAATTTTATTCTTTCAACGAGATAGAGCCCCAGCCGTAATAGCCGCATAGTGAAAGAAATGCTGGCTCAGCAAATTGGCGAAAACGTTATTGGAACATATGGTCCTATGTCGTGGTCAGCAAGGTCACCGGATCTAACCCCCTTGGATTATTTTCTTTCGGGGTAGGTAAAAAACTAAATCTACAAAGACACGTATAATACAATTGATGACTTAAAACGAAAATTGGTAAATATTCTTAACGGATTATGTAATATTGTGTTATTGAATACCTTAGACAATTTAATACGGGACGTGGCAAGCGGACGCTTCCCCTCTGCCAAAGTACATGAACAAAGTTCATGTCAGTTTATAAAAACTAGTTCGCCGCGACGACCGACCGCCATTTTGAATTCGTATCTGTCGCTAAGCGGACCTCGTAAAAATTATTGGTTGCGGAGTGTTTTCTTGTAAACGACGACCAGAAACATTAAAGTTATCCTAAAACGGAGTTGCTTATCACACGGAAGTAATTTTCTATTTAAATAATCTACTGTTTCACATAACAATAAAATTTTTCATCTACAAATTTTGCGACAGAAACAACGATATAACAACGTTAGGCGATATGGTGGTACGTGGGTTAATTTTTGCAACAGTGTGCACGAGTGAGTAAATGTGTACTATGCGTGTTTCCCTCACCCTCCGCAAAAAACAACAGAATGTTTTCAGTACTTAATCTGCGCTATGCCACGTCCCGTGTTAAATGGTCGAAGTTGAATACAATAAAATCCTTGAAAATGAAATGAAATGAAATGAAAATGAAATGAAAAAGCTCTTTATTTAAATGGACTTTGCTAAGTACTTTTAAATCGTCAAAAGCCCTACCACCATTTCGACGAAATAATTATTTTACTTAAATAATTATTATTATGCTGAGACGGAGAAGAAATGGCGAAAGAAACTCCGCAGCTTACAATTTCGTAATGATTTCAAAACATCATTACATGTCCATAGATATATCAATATGAATAAATTACAATTTTAAATGCGTAAATTTGGGCAGATTTTACTCCCACGCATTTGGATCATTTAAATAATCATTTAACTTGTAATAAGCTTTTTAATATAATTTAGATTTTACAGTTTTTTTAAATTTATTAATAGGTAAGTCTCTAATATTCTTTGGAAGCTTATTGTAAAAACGTATACATTTGCCCATAAAGGAATTGCTTATTCTGTGGAGACGAGTTTTATATACAACCAAATCGTGTTTCTTCCTAGTATTTACATTGTGCGTATGACATTTCTCGGAAAAATTCATAATATTTTTCTTTACATATAGTAAGTTTTCCAGTATATATTGTGATGACACAGTTAGAATATTTATCTCCTTGAACCTTTCTCTGAGGGAGTCACGCGGACCTAGTTGATAGATTGCTCTAACAGCCCGTTTTTGCAGAACAAAGATGGTATTAATATCTGCAGCACTCCCCCAGAGAAGAATTCCATAAGACATTATGCTGTGAAAATAACTGAAATAAACCATTCTAGCAGTATCTATATCAGTTAGCCGCCTAATAGTTTTAACTGCATATGCCGCAGAACTTAGTTTACCCGAAAGTTTTACAATATGTGGACCCCATTGCAATTTAGAGTCTGACATTACTCCTAAGAAAGTTGTTGTTTCTACAGGTTTCAATTCTACTCCATTTATTTGTACATTAGTTTCTACACATCTCACATTCGGTGTAGTAAACTTAACTAATTTGGTTTTTTTTTCATTCAGCAACAAGTTATTAATATCAAACCAATAAACTACTTTCGCAAGTGCATTGTTCACTTCGTCATAATTATCTAATTTTCTATTTATTTTGAAAATCAAAGAAGTGTCATCCGCAAACAACACAATGTCATGATTGTCCCTTATGTAGTAAGGCAAGTCATTTATGTACACTAGAAAGAGAAATGGACCAAGAATTGAGCCCTGCGGAACACCTATTGTGACTAGAGAACCTGGAGATCTTTTACCATTTATATCAACTTTCTGTATTCTATTGCTCAGGTATGAAGTCATGAGGTTGAGAGCCTTGTTCCTAACGCCGTAATGGTGTAATTTCCTGACCAGAGTATCATGATTAACACAGTCGAAAGCTTTAGATAAATCACAAAAAACCCCAAGGGCGTCGCGTGATTCTTCCCAAGCAGCAAATACCTCCTTTAACAACTCAACTCCCGCATCAATGGTGGAGCGACCCCGAGTGAACCCGAATTGCTTTTGATGAAATATGTTGTATTTATTGAAATGCTTTAATAGTTGATTGAGCATTAGTCTTTCAAAGATCTTACTTAAAGTCGGTAGAATAGAAACAGGCCGAAAATTGGTGGGATCTGAGGTTTCGCCAGATTTAAATAACGGTATAATTTTACTATGTTTCATCAAGTCAGGAAATACACCAGAGTCAATACAATTGTTAAATACGACTACTAAATAAGGAGCTATTATAGTTATAATGGATGAGATTGTCCTGACTGACAGTCCCCAAAGATCCATAGATTTTTTCAGGTCTAGAGTTTTAAACGTATTTATAATATCTTTATAATTAACAGCTGTAAATTCAAAGTTACTATCACATGATGTTACATTCTGTTTAAGCAGCTGTTCAGCTGAGGTGGAAGACGACTGAAGTGATTTAGTAGTCTGTATGGGAACATCTGAGAAAAGCCTTTCAAATTCCATCGCTACTTCCAAATCAGCTTTAACATTTACATTATTAATCTTTAAGTTAATATTACGGAAGCGTGTTTGACTCCTACCAGTTTCACTGTTAATAATATTCCAGGTTTCTTTAATCTTATTTGTAGAATTCTTAATTTTGTTTTTTAAGTAAACTGACTTGGCAGTGGAACAGGCTCTTTTGAAAACTTTAGAGTAGTCTCTTACATAATTAACAAATACTGGATCAAAATTAAATGATTTTTGACCATACAAATCGTACAACTTATTCCTGCTACTGTAGATACCAGGCGTTGCCCATTCACTAAAGGTTAGATGATCACAGATCGTCTTTACTTTTGGCACAAAAGTGTTGGTAAATTCATCATTTATTAATTAAATAAAGAACTGTATAGCTTATCCGGACAATCATTATAAGGCAAACATTATAATAATATAAATTTAATTTAAAGAATATGATGCATATTCCAAATTGTCATTACTTAATGTCAAATTTGACTGCCCAATAGAGGCAGAAGTTATAGCCAATGTTTTGGCTTGATTAAAAATAAAGTAACATAGCGATTTTGCTATTTGTTTTTTGTAATTATTACAAAGAAAATATTTATCCTTTGTCAAAAAAAAATTCTTAATAAAACCATTAAAATCAACAATGTCAAATTTTTTATCATAATTTGTCATTAAATGCAACTTCATATTGCATTTATATCTATAGTCATTTTCGGCATGAGTCAATGACCTACTGTAAGGCAGGGTAAATAGAATTATTTTTTTTACATGTAATTTGGAGAGGTCTTCAAAATACTTTTCCATAATCTTGGAATTAGCATTTCCACGTCTACCAATAAAAATAAGTATTGTACTATCAGGACTGTAAGTACCACAGATCACCCTCTGCAATATTTGAATGTAATTGGCACCTGGCATACAGAAATTAGTAACAGGCTGTGCCATATACTGAAACATTGTTTGACCCATGTTTTTGCCTAACTCATCACTAAACATAATGATATTGTTTTGTTGTTTACTATTGTTCAATTGTGTCCCAGCTTCATCAAGATTTTTCTGTGAACAAGTTTCGTTATCGACGAGTGAAACTACTTGATCTTGTGTATCATATAATATACTAGAAGGGTGCCCTTCGTTGTTGTAAATATCCTTATCTTGACATGAACATATTCGTTTTTTACTCAAAGATTCAAATCTCTCTGCATTATAATTACAAAAATCTTCCATGTCATTTGAAGCAAGTATTTGATAACTTAGTTGTTTTTGAGAAATAGTCTGTATGTTTTTTAACATACATTTTAATGACTCCTCAAGACTGTCAATTTTTGATTCTAATTGTTTACTATATTCTATGTAATAAAAACAGCCGTACTTTTAATATTATTCAATTTTTCTGATAATTTAATGTTTTTCAAATATTGCAATTTGTGTTTTTTATAAGAATTATGTTGATTTATAATTCTTTTTGTCTTATTTATAAACTTATTAACACGTATGTATTTCTTCAGTTTCTTTGCACTACTAAAATAAGTTTTTGAATTATTAATGTTGGAATTATTTTCTATAAATGACTGTTCCTTGATGAAGCCGGGACTACATACCGTTAACTCATCAAACAGGCTTTGGGAATGTTTGTCTGTGGACAATTCTTTATTTTGTATTTCCAAATGTTTTACATTATTATTTGCAAGACACAAGCTTATTTCTAACTCATTGATTTTACTCAATGCCTGTTCATGTGTATTACTACACTCAGTAAAGGATTTTATGGTGTCCTGCATGTGGTTGCATTGTTCAAGGGCAACCTCATACTTAATATGCAGCTCGGATAGTTCACACTTTAATTGTTTGTTTTTTTCCAATATTTTAACAATTTCAAATTCACTGTCCTCCCGTTCTTGCATTAGCCGTTCACTTAGGTCTCTAGATGTTTTCAAGTCCAAAAGACATTGTTTGAGCTTCATATCTGTGTCCTTAGCAGTGGCCTTACGGGTCATCATTGTGGATGTATGAGCCTTACTGTTTGGCTAATGAATACACTGAAAAGTATAAAAAGCAGTGTCAGAATAAAATAAAAGAAAACAACAAAATAATGTTATACTTGTATTCAACACTTAGTATTTTAAATGTAAAGTGTCAGTAGTAGGTGTGTGTCTGCGGTTTCAACAGTCACCGTCAACTTTACTTCCACTATTTGTCAAGCAAAGAGAGATTACATGAACCCAAATGTATGTGACTTGTCGTTACTCACAGAAGCTGTGAGTTCTGTGGAGTGATTGTATGTGAATTATAGTACTTTGCAGAAACAAATAAATCTTTTAAGACAAATACTATCTATCTTAACAATTCTTTATATGTTCCTGGAAGCACTATTAATGAGTCTGTAATATTATACTAATGTACTCTTTAGTGTGCAAAACAATTAGTTAAAGCCAATAAAAAAAAAACATTTAATATTTTAAACAATCTTTCCAATGTAGGATGTAGGTATCTTTGAAATAAAATTTACTTAATTTATTGCTAAGTGCATAGGAACTTTGAGAAATAGATAATAATAGATAGTATTAGTGATTGATATTTAAGAAAATAATACTCCCCCGGTAAAAACTTGCAGCCGTTGTACTTATTTACAACTTTCTCCAGTTTGAAAGATAGACCAGTAACATCGAGTTTTTGTGATAAGCTATTTTTGACTGATTAAGACTTGTCACTGGTTCACTGATATTTCCACTGTTTGTTATTCACATTAGCACTTGAATTTAGTAGTTTAATATATAAAAAGACATCATTTAAATATTTTATTTCGATAAAACTTATAACAGCTGTTTCAAAAAACATCCAGCTAACAGTGAGACTACGATTCCGCCTGCGTATTGAAAACAATGGCTATCATTTCAAACATTTACTGAGCTAAGTTTTAGTAGGTAGGTTAAATAAAATAAAAAAACATTTTGTAAAAAAATCGCTATTTCCTTAGGTTTTCCGTATATCATCATTACTTCCCAGAAATCGATCCTTATTAACAACACTATCGAATGGTGTAATAAATACACGCTGTCTTTTTCAAAACCATTGGGTTCGATTCATGGCTAGGATTATTGATTATTCAAAAATCAATTTTCGTTGTCATCAAAATCGGTCTCGCGACTCCTTTGAGCATTTTTCGGTATTCCTTATAGTTAAGGATTTGGTCCTGAAGGCCCACTTGAAAAATTCATCTTTATTACGTACTTTATAAAAAAAAACGTGACAACGTCTTAAGAAAATACTGATGGAATGGTAGCATTTTCCAAAAGAAAAATTTAATTTCATTTGTTTTGCCGGCCTTACATGGAACGCCTCAGAGCGAGGTAACGCCGCATGCGTCATGTTTTTTCGTGCGTGCAGCCGGCTCTATCGAATTATAAGACGTTGTCACGTCAAAAACATCTATGGACAATATAGGGAACTAACACTAAAGCGGTTGTTACTAAATGTCATTTTGTATAGGTTTGTCCCATTCTCTCGCTACCTTTCATGCTCATCACTTATACAAAAATGATAATGGATGGTGTGTTAACATTTACCTATTCCTTATATGAAATTTGACTCCGGTATAATATTTGTAGCAAGTAAAGATATTATATTTTCTTTTTCAGAGAATGGTTCTACAATAATAGTTTAATAGCGAAAGATAAATATGAATCAACAACAGCAACTCGACAACAAGTGACAAGTCTAATAGAGAATCTTTGTAAACTTTATGGTATTAAAGAAGTTCGTAAAACCTAATTACCAATATTTTACCGTGAAATGCTTATCTAGATATATTAGGCTAATTATGTCATCTTATCAAGCATTTAATTTGTATTGGTGTATTAATAAAAAAGCTTAAAAATTGTTCAGTCATCCATAAAAAATATTTTTAAAATCAAGAATATGGACACAAAATTTAATTGCATTAAATATTGATATTGGTTTTTAGGTATAATTACATTTATAGTAAAAGATTTCCTTTGAGATTGTTCTGTATTTTCAGGTGAAATACGACAGCGGATGGAATATAAGTCATATACGTGGTGCTCTACAGAGTTTAGTTTCGTTAGCAAGTCAGCATACTAAAATTATGGCGAACTTGGAAGGTGGGTACTACTTGAATTACATGCATGCATATTACGATTACTTTAGTTCCAACATTAAATCTGGCATTTTTACTAGTGTATAAAAGCCAGTTCAAGTCAAGAAATAATATAGAGAGGAATATACACTTTTCTTATGAAATGAAGGTACTGCACAGCATGCGCTGGAATCTTGTACGACACGGGGAAGACAGCCCATTCTACTCATCACAGCAATTGTACGCGAACTTCTGATCGTGGCAAAAGCCATGATAGACAGCGAGAGGATTTGGGAAGCGGTGATCAAGTCATGAAGGTGGATAACTCAGAATTAGGCTGCGGAACGAGAGGTCAAAGAAGAAAAATCGACTCAATGAAGCGCAAAAAGGCTTAGAGCCAACTACAGCCACGAGTGTCAATCAACAATACTCCTTAGCGAGCCCAGATTCGCACCATCTAGAAATGAAATTTGCTGCCAGCAAATGTGTTTCTTCCTTCTTAGAATCCTGGGTCATTCATAAGAGATGTGAAAGCACTAAGCCTTTCATGTTAGCAAGCAAAGTTTTCTTACAATCTCTCGCACTAACCATCTTTGCAAAAGAACTTCAATTTTGTCTGCTTACTAGCCATTGAGATGGTCAACCAATCAGTCTTCCCGTGACCATGAACGCTGCAAAGTGTTACGCTACGTCGGGCAATAGTAACAAAATGTGAAACGTAACATGTTAAAGTAGTTTTACGCCCGTATTACAAACATTACTGAGGTCTCATAGTGCGCGTGGACGCACAGGGTCGTAAAACCTATTCATAGACTATACTTGAGTGGGGATCTTTAACTTTGGGTACTTTAAAATGAACACACAGGTAACGAAGCTAGCTCGCTGTAAAACGCAACGCACAGGTCGAGATGTCAAAAGCAACGATTTTAAATTAAAGTAGAGTGCCACAAACTTATCTGACCAGTTGGTGGTGTCACTAGTGGTGGACAAATAGTGTTATACAAATGTCAAAATCTATAGGTAAATTGTAGTCCTAATTTTTGCCGCCGGATCAGAAAAGTTTGTGGCACTAATAAAACGGCAGTTAATTCAGCGAAGTGAACTACGCACCAGAAACAAGCCAATCACAGAACGAGGTCTAATCAACACAATGCGTTTACTTATTCAAGAGTCGTTTGAGTATTGTTTATGAATTAAAAGGCTTGCCTTATGGAACGAACTGAGAAATGCCTTAATTAGTTATTGTTATTGCACTTGATAAGTATTATTTGTGAATACGGACGTTATTTAATACCTATCTGTAGTGATCGCCTAAATCTAAGAGAACATTAATTGAGAGAATGGGGTGGAGTTATTTACTAGACCATTCTATCCAAAATAAATCTGGCAAATTGATCTGCCTTCGCCGCACAGTAGATAGGTATAACATAGCAAAATCCTTTGGATCTTTAGAGCAGGCTCTCCACATCGTATCCATAATGGAATAGTTACAAAAGAGGTATTAAAGCTCTGACTTGCATAAAACGACTACCTCAATGTGATGGATAGATTCACTAAGAGAACATCTGCAGTGCACTTCACTCGTGACTAAACTATTTTGATGCATGCTAAGAGTGCATATCCGTGAGAGATGTTTATGTGTGCGTTGCTCGAGCGCGCTATGTATAAAGTTTACCTTGTTATTGTTACTTGTGTGTCAATATGCGCATATTATTAAATTAACTTATTTTATTAATAATTTTTTTTCTTTATTTTAGGTCGAATAATAGCCTTAGGTCAATTTACTGGTGTAAGCTTAGATGGCGATGTATTTCTTAATATTATCGACGTACGAAACGAATGGCTTTCGGTAAGTGGTGTGCTAACCATTTTAAAGAACACAGTTGGCATGTTTAGATACACACTTTCAACACACTATAATCATGGCTAGATAGAATTGAATGATATTTAGAACACGCTTCTTTTAAGTAGGCATTTAATAGACACTAACAGATTTGATTTATTTTTAAAAGTGACACCGTCTACTTCGCTAGCTTTTCAATTGGATTTTAGATTGAAATTACGAATTTTATGAAAATTAATCATGTTTCATATTTTACAATGCAGTAATTATTTATGATAATTCTTGAGAGCTTGGACATCCGAACGATTTTGTTCTAGTCTTACTTTTGTAGAAGCTCAGTAAACCTAACATCTTTGAGCGATGCGATGCGATGACATACTGGGGCTCCAATAGCGTGCATTTCGACCTTATCACCGATAAAGTTGACGGCACGACACCTTTGATCCCCCCATACTGGGGAGAAGCCGACCGAGTCCTGCTGCGGCGGCGCACAGTCGGGGTGAGAGGAGCCTAATAATGCTCCTCAAAGCTCCACCGGGAATCCAGGATCAGGCCGAGGTACTTCATGTGCACCTCGACGGAAACCTAGACCCGCTCACCCCGGACTCGGAGCCCCGATGGGGTTCTGGGGCGTGGGTCATGGAAAGTTTTATCGAGGGCCACTTTTGCCCCAGGAGGTGGATCCGCCGGACCACCGACGCAAGGTTCCTTCGCTCATGTCGCGACTAGGGTGTCTTACGCAAAGCAGACGACATCCATCCGCGGCAAGAGCGAGCCGCGCAGAACCCAGTTGGATCCCATATTTCATAGCAAATGACCCAGTACGTAACCCAGGGGTACACCTACCGTCACTGACCACGATTGGACGTGCCCCATCGCATCCTCGTAGAGGATTACCCTGTCACGCAGATAATCTCGGACGAGGGCACGGAGATAAAGGGGCACTTGGTGAAACTCGAGTGCCGCCTCTATGCACTCGTGAAGGATAGTGTTGAACGCGTTCGCGATGTCCAGAGGCACCGCGACCGCCACCTCCCCCTATGCTGTGGCCACCTCAGTCCACCTTTTGAGGTGGCCTACCGCGTCCATCGTGGATCGGCCGGTGTGGAAGCCGTACTGACAATCAGCCAGGTCCGGTCCCGTACCCTCTATGTGCTCGATGATTCGGGAGGCGAGAATCTTCTCAAAAACCTTCCTGGACTCATCGAGCAACACACTACCGGCCGATAGCCCGCCCGATTTTTTTAGAACACCGGCTGGTGTCCTAAAAAATGATAGGTACTTACAAAGCTGAAAACTGGTAAGAATGTAATTTATTTCCAAAACTTTCAGCTTTATCATTTTTTTATTATAACTGTTATTAGGTGCGTTCATTAATTTCTAAAGTCTTTCTTGTTACAGCTAATCAAGAAAGTTGCACAAGAAGACAGTGCCTTAAGTACTATTCCTAATTACGAGAAAGCTTTGTCAAGTGTCTTACGAGATATACATATTTGTAGAAGGTATGTCTTGAAATACTTTCTATGTTTTATATATTTATATTCATTTAATATTTTCATAACTAAGTATTGTTATTATAATTTAATAAACCAAATGATATTAAAAATATTAATGTTTAAATTAACTCAATAGCCAGGTCAGGTACCAATGACAAATTCCTCCAATTTATTTTCAACATAAACATAGTTGGTATAAAGTGCAAAATCGATAGCGAAAAATTTAAGTTCTGGTTTAAACGTACTGTTGTCTGTACCTATTTTAAGGATATATTAAAATATTGTGTAATTATTATAATTCTCATAAATATGAACGGCCGAAGCATACTTGGCGAAGGGAAGTTTTCAGTGTCAAAACATTATCAACATTGCATGTGTTGAAATAATATTAGTAATTGAATTAACAATTCGCGATTTGCGCGGACTTGTACGCGGATTCGTTATTATACCAATAATTGCGCTGGACGTTGACCCTAACTTATTTTTTTTTACATTTGCGAGAATATTTTGAACTTCTTTGATATGATTGAAAACAATGAAAAATATTTTTACTGACATTTTCCTCAATAAATCAATCTTATTCCATAATCATAGAGTTCAGTCTTTTGGAGAAAATCGACAGTTTGCGGTAGCGATCTGCCGTTCCGTCTGTACTAATAAAAGGCTACTATTTTTCCAGGAAATATATGCCTAAAGTATCAGCACACCAATACTGCAATCATTTGAGGCAATTGATTACATCAATGGGGGATTTCTATGGGCGCGGAAACAAGTTTCCTGAAGCTGTGCCAAAATCACTCTACAAATACGAGATTGTGATAGAACCGTGAGTAGTTTTATGTCCTAGTTATTTTTACTACTTATTTGTTACAAACAAAGAATATTGCCTTTTTACAGTGTTTCTTATCTGTTATTGAGTATCTTATGCTTCTTAAGTTAGATTACGGATAAGTATAGTCTTTGAAAAATTTTGGTCTTATAAAACTACAAAGGAGAATGCCCAAAACAGTATAGGACTTAGGCCATTAAGTTTTATCTTCCTTGAATTTTGCATTAAAAACTTTACTCATGTTTAATAAAGTTTTAAATCGTAAATGTAAACGCAAAGGGATCTGAGCCCATACAGTCATGTCTTTTGTTTTCTTTATTACTGGATTAATGTATGATGTCAATCAGTATTGTTTTCTCAATGTCAGTCAATATGGTTCTCAGTATTGTTTCAGAGTGTCCCATTGCTGTTTTTCACGACACGCTATTATGGCACTTGTCTTGTAAAAACAGCAATGGATATGTAATTCACTCGGTGATCGTCACTTTAATCTGTCAAAAAACAGTTAGCGAATAGTCCCCCTGTTCGTTTTGCATAACGTCACTTTTGTTGCCATAGTATGTTGATGTATTTTGATAAAAAATTATAAGCCGTCTGTTATTTATTATTTAACTAGGGAAGCCGGGCCACTAATGGTATCACCAACTGGTCAATTTATAACTCCTTCGTCGTGCCCCGCCGGTGAACTCGTCGCTTTTATAGCCAATAACCTCGATGAAGCCACCACTTTGATGACAGAATACAGCATGTAAGTTCAAAATATCTTAAATAATGTAGCGTTTGCATGTATTCCCACTAATCCCAGTGGAGTAGTCCCATGATGGGACTACTGATAATTATTTTCCGAGAGGTTCCTCTAATTGGACTATTGGGATTTCAATTCCCAGTAGTCTCATGTGATACTCAGACGCATAAAACGCATAGTTTATATATAGGTATTTATAATATAGTTTCATTAATAAAAACTTCATGTTAACATGTCACACTATAAGAAGTAAGTAACTCAACAAAACATCAAATAATAATTATTTGATGTTTTGTTGAGTTACTTCTTTACGTTGACAATTATTGTCAACAGAACATGAAATATCCAAAATTGGTTGTAATGATATTTTTGTTGCAATTATTAATAGGTAGTGTTTCATTTCATAGTCCGTATGTGGATATAAACAATTCTTTTTTTAAATTTCAAAAAACAAACAAAGACGATTACACAAAGTAGGCCAAATTGTTCCTGAACCTCTGAAAAGAAATACCAGTAGCCCCATCAAGGGACTACTCCACTGGAACTACTGGGAATACACGAGCGTTTACAAAAAATTAAAAATTTTGTTTTCTAGATAATTGATGTAGTAAGGCCTTTTTCACATGCACATGGTCAGGCACGGTCGCCGTGCCGTTTATAGTCAAAATATATGCAGGGTACGGCGATCCGTGATTGCGTATCGCCCGTCCTTATCCACTATGAACACGGTTTCCACTAGGCAACCGTTTTTCAGTCATGCATGATCTTGTATTGACGCGTTCACGTGAACACGACCACAACACGGCACGGCAAGCTCAAATGAGCTCTTTGACATCCGAAAATAGATAAAAAAAATATTTTCATGGTCCCGAAGATCCATTACCTTTGTATAGTAATTTCCTTTTTCCTTCCTAATAGCATTGTATGGATGGATCCAATATTATTCTCTCACGTATGTGACGAAGTGGGCGCTGGCGATTTCGATACAATAAGAGTAAAGCTATATAATTTTTTGGTCCCACTTAACCCATTCATTGCCACCTCTAAAATTGTTGTCCTTAGAACACTACCACGTCAATCAGTTTTTTTCTCTTATTGGTGTTTGTTAGTGGGTTATAAAACTGCTTTAATGTGTAATTGTGGTTTTATAGTTAAACACTGCGATTTTAACGGGTATTACATTTCAAAACAACGATGAAGAATAAAGGTGCGTTACTAAGTTTTTTTTACGATTTAGATTGTTATGGAACATTATTTAGTAATTTTTAATTAAAAGAAAGATAAAACACGATAAAACAAAAGTTTAATTGTAAATTTCTAAGCGTTATGTGAAACCCAGAAGTCCTCAACCTTTTTCCAAATAATAATAAAAATATTTTTTGTTACACTTTCATAAAAATATCTTTTTTTTGTAAATTCTGTAAATCAATTTCTATACATAACAAGTATGATAGTTGTTCCGGAGAACACCAATTGGAGGGAGAAACTGACTCATTAAAAGCTTTTATTTAATTTGCAATGTATGTTTGTTCGGGTGGAATCTTGTTACTCGATTTTGAAGCAGATATCTTCAACCGATTGAGCTGAAATATTGTGTACACGTTTAGTTTGGATGACAATATACGATAAGCTATGTGCAACGTCATTCTAAATCCAATATGTCGGACCATCCAAAATGGCGGTATAGTTATTTTTAAAGCATTTCTGCAATATGGGTATCAAATGAAAGGGTTTGTTGAGAGTAACTCGAAAAATAATGTGATGTCAATATGGGTATCATTTTCGTGGTTTTCGGGGGTCTCGATTCCCAATACAACAAGCATTTTGAGACCCAAGATGGCGGACGCGACTTTTTAATATAATGTCAATATGGGTATCGTTTCCGTGGTTTTTGGGGGTCCGGATTAGGAATAAAACATCTATTAAGAAATCCAAGATGGCGGACGTGACTTTTTGACCAAATATCAATACGGGTATCATTTTCGTGGTTTTCAGGGGTCTTGATTCCGAATACGACATCTATTTCTAATTCCAAGATGGCGGTTACGACTTTTTAACATAATGTCAATATGGGTATCGTTTTCGTGGTTTTTGGGGGTTCTGACTCCGAATAAAACATCGATTTTGAGTTCCAAGATGGCGGACATGAATTTTTAACTTAATAGCAATATAGGTATCATTTTCGTAGTTTTCGGGGGTCGCGATTAAAATATATTTATAGCACGCGATAAGAATTATGCAAATATTTGTTCTAGCGTTTTTGAAATATCGACCCATGTGGGGATGAAAGGTTGCATGTAAGTTAGCAAATGATGGAAAAACATAAAATTGTAGATTGTAAAAATGCCATTTACAGTAGTGTACGGCAGTTTGTATGTGTATTTTTTGCAAAATAAGTACCTACACAAAAAATAAAATGCTGCCTAAAGAAACTATACCACGCGGACGAAGTCGCGGGCAAAAGCTAGTGAGGTTATAAGTTTATAGTTAAAATTTTATTTTATTTTTAGAACATTTAAATAAAAAAATCTATTGACACAATATTATTTTGGGTCAAAAATTTCATATTTAATAGCATCATAATCTTCAAAGCTATCGCCGCAGCTACCTAGAGGTGGAATTCCCTATACCTAACCGATAAACATAGCTACTCTCACAAAATTTTGAATGCAACTGGTGAATAGTTATCACTAAGAATCACATTAATAATATTCTTATGATCAGTAACTTTATTTTATTATGATTTAAATATCATCCTCACCCTTACGTTTTCCGGTTTAACACTAAACGCTTAGACATCATATTGGATCTCGAAATAGATATTGTATTCGGAACCGGGACTCCCAAAAACCATGAAAATGATACCCATATCGATATTATGTATTTAAAAGTCGAGTCCTCCATCTTGGATCTCCAAAATAGACGTTGTATTCGGAATTGGAACACCCAAAAACAGCGAAAATGATATCCATATTGATATTATAGGTATTTAGAAGTCGCGTCCACCACATTCGATCTCGAAATATATGTTGTATTCGGAACCGGGACCCCCAAAAACCACGAAAATTATACCCATATTGATATTATATTAAGCGATCGCGCGCTTTTGGCGCCAAGCATGGACGTGCTGCGAGGACACGCATTCTATTGTAGTATGTTAACGATCCAGTTCTACGACCCTGGATCGCGGGATCGCCGATCGTCCGGTGTGGACCCAGCTATTCGGAATTGGAACCCCCCAAAAACCATGAAAATAATACCTATATTGATATTATATTGAAAATTCACGTTCGTCATAATAAATCTCGAAATATATGTTGTATTCGTAATACCCCCGAAAAGCACGAAAAAGATTTATTTGTTGATATTATATTAGAAAGTCGCCATCTTGAATCTCGAAATAGGTGTTGTATTTGGAATCTCGACCCTCGAAAAATACGATAATGATAGATATACCCATATTGGTTATATCGAAAAGTCACGTCTCGCGTCCGCCATTATTGGATCTCGAAAATATCATTATGTTTTATAATTTTATGATTAAAATATTAATATACAAAATTAGTTATATTTATAGTATTCGGACTCAATTGCTAAAAATTATAATTTGATAAAAAAGTTAAGTATCTCTGAATTTTGAAGCAGGACGCCTATGGGCGCCGGCGGCATGTTAACTTAGAATGCGTATTTTGTTATTTCTAAGATATCCAGAGGCCAAATGAGGGAATTGTATACTAATGATTGAAAGGATTTTTTGGTAGTATTATTTCTTTTTACAAATCACATTTGACTGAAAAAGTCGACCGAAAAAGTAGGGCGCCGATGGGCGTCTTCGGCATGTGCGTATACTCGCAAAGAGCGCCCATGGGCGTCCGCGGCACTGAATGGGTTAATAATGACCGTATCCACTGTGCATGTGAAAAGGGCCTAGGTTACTTGTGTGACATGTGTAGAACGCGGGTTTAGGCTTAGGTAACCATTCTGCAAAGTCTACGTTTGTCTGCCAGCAATAGTGTTAAAAAAATAATATTCAACACTGAAACAGTTATGTAACAAGAACAATAATTGAAATTTACCCAAGCTGCATAGCATATTATAATGACGAAAACGAATCTTAAGCGGGTTGCAGACCAAGAGCTAAGCTAAGTTAGTTTAGTTTAGCTCAAACTTGTGTGCAGACTGCAAGGTAAGCTAGTAAGTATGAAAAACTGCGTCAGTAATGCGAGCTAAACTAAACTAACTTAGCTTAGCTCTTGGTCTGCAACCCGCTTTAATCTTATTTATGGCTTCGCATTAATCATTTAGCCATTGCCGAGTGAAAATACTCATTCTACACTAAAATTGGACAGTACAATGAATAAAAAATGGAGTATCTCAACACGTGTTATTACAACAAGAACTCGGGAGAAACCCTTGATGAAAACTATCTTTTAAATTATAGCACAGTAAGAAACTATGAGAGTTTAAGAGCTGTTAAACTCCTCAAAATATTGATATTTTATGTATTAAGAAAATTTATTTCATATATTTTATTATTTTAGATAATTAAAAGGTATGTAAACGTTATCTTTGATTATAGAAACAAACATGTTGAAAGAGCTCTTCACCGCGAAGTGAAAGAACGATTCGGACTTCTAAAGCTGGAAAAGGATGACAGCATAACACCGGCTCTGATGATCATGTGCTGTCAGCGATTGCTTACTCGAATAGATAAAATTGGAATGGTGAGTCAATACTTGAAAGTATTCTGATAAGTCCAATTTTGATCCATAATTTTGTTCTTCAAATGCTAAATAACTAAATATTCAATGATACATTTCATGACACTAGGAAATTTGTCTAGTCTATTTTATATATGGTTAAAATGCTTCCATTCATTGTGTTCAAGTAACTAACATCATGGACTAACTTTGGTGTGGTTAGTGCATGTGGTTTAAAATGAAAATTAAGACATATTTATGGTTTTTGTATATTTGTAACTTTACATTTATAATTTTATTTAGAAATCTCCTACTTATATTTCAGAGTCTCCAAGGCAATATTTTATATATTACACATTACTACTCAGTGTTATCCGATGGAGTCTTATGCATACCCTGGGACTTCAAGTAGATGAAGTCATCGTTATAGAAGATTGTAAATATGTAAAAAAAAATCGAAATGAATAAAAATCTGTATCATTTTTTTAAGTCTGACTATATATTTTTACATGTGTAAATAGTTTAGTTAAATAAAAATCTCGAAAACTATTCAAGGTATTTATTAAAACACATAACAGTCTTTATGGTTTATAATTTTTAAGAGAATAAATATCATAAAAGCTGCTTATCAAGAGATTTTTTAAGAAAAATAATACTACGGAGACAAGATAGCATGGGAAAGAACTTTACGTGAATAAAGTTTCCAGTTTAACTTTAATTATTAATTAATTTATCTGAGCAATCCTCATTACGCTGTTATGCGTGTTTTTAGTAGCCTACCCTCCTCTAGAGGTACTAGGAATATCACAGTGGTAATATCAGTTAATGCAGTTTTGACTACCGATACCGGAACTACGCTACGAGTAAGGCAAATAGCTAGAAAAGGGTAGTTGACAGTATGAAAAATAATGTAATAAGATTTTCACCTCTCCAGCACCAAAAGTATTGTTTTGCTTTGTAAAATTTCGAAGCAAAAACTATTTTTGCTGTGAGCTCCAAATACGACTGTAAAGTTCAATTTCAATCATTTCGGTAATTTTACTTAGGATTTTTAATAATATTTTTTTGCGTAATAAACATGCATTTTAATATTGTCTTGTTTTTCTCACCTTCAACAATTTTCTCGCTGGAGAGGTGGTTCACACGAGGGCATTTTTTTTGTCTACTGCCTTAAAATCAGTCACTGCACTCAGTAGTCTATTTATAAAAATTATGAGCGGCTACTTCGCTGCTTCGTGATTTTAGGTGGACGCACATTTAGCGGAGTCAAACGCGCCGAAGAAATGGTTGCAATGTACATAATTATAGAATGAATGCGAGCGCATCGACCGAATCCGCGCCGAATCTGGTGACGTCATCCGAATTTCCGGGGTATGAAGAATTCTAAAATTCGGCGCGTTCGGCTCGGCTAAATGTGCGTCCACCTTTAAAGTCTGCACGCAAAAAATAATTTTGCTCACTTGTTGAACAAATAACTATTGTTATTGTTAATGAAACGAAAAGTGAAATACAGGCTTGACGTCACAAAATAACAATTTGAATGAGTTACTTGATGGCAAGTGGTGATAAAGCCAGAATAAGTGAGAGGTTACCAGGAACTCTTAACCACAGAGACAGATGACAGTTGAAACAATCTGGTGCCTCCTTCATTATCAGATACATAAATAAGCGTTGTGTAACCAAATAGGAAATGACTTTGAAACTCAAAATATATGCTTGTATTTTATTGAAATATACATATGGTTAAACTAGACCACGATAATGTAGAACAATTTCTCAAGAAATATCAACTAGCCTGTTTACATTGTTTCAAATTCGTCTCTATGTCAGTTTGTACCCGCAAAAAGTTCTCTCCCTGATATATACACTAGCTAGATAATTATTATGAATAATTAAAATATAAACAATTTTGTACAAATAAAATCTTAAAAATATAATGCTTTCATTCCATTTCAGTCATCTAGTATAATACATATACTATTTTATATACAATATTTTATATTTCATCCAATGTAAATATTGCCCCTACATAAACACCAATATTAATGTGCTCATTTAGTACAATATTGGGTACTAAATGAGCACATTAATATTGGTGTTTATGTAGGGGCAATATTTACATTGGATGAAATATAAAATATTCACTAAAAATATTGAATAATTCTTGCACTGGGTACCTATATAAAAGCTTGAATAGTAGTACAACCTTCACTGAAGTTTAACCGACGTAATATTTAAAGACTAGATCCAAATGAGATTAAATTATTAATACCCAAATGTTTACATATACGACTGTCTATTCAATAAGATTAATTATTTAAATTGCGTTCAGAATAAATTTATCAAAACGTGTATATTAAAGAAACGGTATTAGAATTTATAATGCATTTGCAATGTATTCTACATATACTAACGATACTTTGATGATAGATTCATACTAGTTCTTTTTTTCGTACTAAAATGCCATTAGCAAATGTTAAAAATTACTTGGCATATATTTCTACCATTTTTCAGAGCACTTAAGCATCAGTGCTTAAAATACAATTAAGTATTTATGGGAATGGTAATGTAATATAGGTATAGAAATTCAATTGTTATAGGTCATTCATTATTATTGAAACTACTATGTAGGTTATCAGCATGGACTGCCGACTTTTAAGGGAACCGTATTTAATGTGCCTATACTCATCAATAAATTAACTACAACCATGATTAGTTCGTGTCCTCGAAGATCAACTTACATACTATCATAAGTAAAAAGTACATATGGATTATCTAATATTTCAAAATAAAAACCATGCAAATAACTATAATACACAAATATATTTACAACAATCACCAAAAAGATCTATAGGCATATGAGAAAAAACTACTTTCCATTGTAAGTTAAAAATGGCACTACATTTACTGACTTATATTTTCTAAGACACTGTGAGTAATAATAATTCAAATGATGCTTTCAAATAGTTATTTTCGTCTTGATTGTTTAAATTACCCCAAAGTATTATTGGTTAAGTACAGATTACTCTGTTTTTATTGAAGAATTATATAATAGTAAAACAATAGTTGGGACTTGAACGAATTTCACTACAACTTAATATTATAAATAATCTTTCTACTTTTAACGTTTTTACAGCAATAATGTCATGTAAATTGAGCATATAAATAAATTTGTTATAGGTACACTGGCTTAATTTATAACTAGCACAACTCACAATATAGCCTCCTTAAAGGTTGGTTAATATTTTAACAACTTTATGTCATTAGTTTCCATTAAAACTGCTTTCAAAAAGTCAATAAATTAATAGAAAAGGTATTAAAATATTAACAAACTTTTGATGCTGACGATACAATCCAAATATTCTTCAAACTTTCCAAATAGGTTCAAAAGTAACACACGTATTATCCCAGCACTTTCACTTATTTCCAAAATCACAGATCAAACACCAAACTTCAATATTTTTTCAAGTCATCACACTCACTATATACGCTCAATGTCATCATTTGTTTGTATAAAGCATAGATATAGAAACTGTAGGCCGGCTATGTGAAAGAGAAAGAGCATACTAACGCGTATATTAGAGCGAGATAGATAAACCAAACCATTTCAGGTACACTCTGGCGGCCTAGGTCGGCCTGTTAGTCAGTTTGAAAAGACAGCAACTGTCAGGTTGTGCATAGTGTAGCGCACACATACGCATTACTCGCACATTGGTGGATTTAGTTTTTGGTCACTCATTTCAATGCCAATCTATTCTTCTTCTTCTTATTCTGCCTAGCGTTTTCCCGGCTTGCTGCCAGGGTCCGCTTTCCTACTTAAACTCCTCCACTTTGCCCGGTCCTGTGCATCCTCCGTAGTTAAGTGGTTCTCTTCCATGTCCGCTTTCACGACATCCAGCCAGCGTTTTTTGGGCCTACCGCGCATTCTGGGACCTCGTACATTGAGGCTGAGGCATCTGCTCCCCACATATTCGTATGGCTTCCGACATATATGGCCGTACCTAATCTATTATCGTAAGTAAATCCATATGGCATAAATACAATCTGGGTATTCCACAAAATAGAACACTCAAATTTGGAAAAGGATTTGGTACTTGCTACAACAACTATTAGATTAGCAACAAACAAATGGTGACACTGAGCTTTTGAATAGAATATGCAACTGTGGCATATTTAGAACAACACAGCGAATACATACTTGAGTATGTAATAAAAGACTACGGCCAACACTATGTTTAGGTTGATCATAATCAGTGTAATATGCAAATATCAGTTACGTTTGTTTTGTTGTATTATGACAAGCTTATTCTTTTCCTTAGTGACCTTCGCGACGGGAATGTTCGTAGCTGGCATTAGATGCTTCAGGTTTTGACTGGGTATTATCGGAGCCTGTAAAGAGAAATTATCTAAAATCACGAATTGGCAACAAAAAAAAAACAATTTATAATAATTACGAAACCATATGGAGCTTTAGTCACCTAGAACACTAGAATTTTTTTCAGAATTTATTGCTAGACCTCGTTATCTCGGTGCACCTAAGTCATGAAAGAGTATGTTGGGGACAAAATGGCACACTTTGGTAATTATTGTAAATGCCATTTTATTCAATGACAGCAATATTTTGAACATTTATATTTATAGTATAGGTACTACTAATATAAATTATAAACAAAAATGTAAATGTGGCATATTTTAACTTATTTATTTATAAAAAAATTTACCTAAGAGTAATTACGCTACGGGAGCTTACATCGCAGTATACAATAATTCGTGACAAATCCAGGAGAAAGTACCAATACGATGCATTTCAATTGCCACACCTGCCTAATCTGTCAATCAATCTATTTTCAGAAATATGTGACGGTACTGTTTAACAAAATATTCGCCTTTAAATAATTCATCTACAACGTAACGGTACTTTAACCTTGCTACGCGCAGACGGCCCTGACGACGTCGTTAATAAACATTATCACTTATGCTGGGGCCGCATATCGTCACGAAGCTTCGTGCTACGACACGATACGCGCAGATGTGACCGGCCGTTATCGGCTATCGTCGCGAATATTCGGGTTGCGTGTGCGTTATCAGCCGGGAGGCGGTACGTCAGGGTTTTAGCGCGCTAACCTATCGCGCTGCGTGGTCAGACATGCGTTGTTCATTTCGGAGGTTGTTCTCCATTAGTTCAGACGCGTACGGGTGACTAAGTATACGATACGGCTGAGTTATTTTTTTTTTAATAAATGCATAACGTAATTATTAGCACACTATATCCATAGTTAAACGCAAAGAGGATAATAATACTACGCAATTTACACGTCTGGAAATAATTTCGGCACACGGATTATTGCACGATAGTTCGTGCAAATAAAGAAATGCCACATGCTTTATCGCGATAACTTTGCTAGGGCCGCACCTGCGTATATCGTACGAAGTATCGCCACGCATTACTTCGGGACGATAGGCGCAGGTGCGGCCGAAGCATTAGAGAAAAAAAACGTATGATGTTAACGATTAACATAAATATTTATTTAAGTATCAGTTTTATTGTAGACATTTTTGGATCTCTTTGAAATACTATTTATAATAATAGAAAGCAGCGAAATACTCTTGTGTTTCTGTATAAATAAGTTAAAATATGCCACATCCTCATTTTTATATATTAGATATTTATATCAGTAGTATCTTGTAAATATAAAAAAAAACAGCTTAGTAGTCGCAATTCGTTCGCCTGAATCGTGCTAAACGTCCCCTTTCAATAATACTGTTTTAGTAGGCGTTTCGACCGGCTTTATTCTAAAAGCGTGCGAATCAACTCCTTCAAGAACTAATAGTATGCGATTCGCCCACTAAAAAAAGGTGGTTGTAATCGCGCGATTGTGAATTCATGTATACAAAAGTATAAACATGTTTTATAATATTAGACAGAAGTAGATACACCAAATAAAATTAGAATATAACTTACTGGATGGCACCTAGCAATCTGCTTCATTCGATCAACCAGCCGCATTGCGTCGTCGGACGTTTCAGAATCTGACACCATTCCGAAAGATAAGGCTCTCTCTGCATTCCCTGTTTCTAGACATCGATGCATAGTATGGAAGGGCCTGGAATGAATAAAAAGCTTATTACAAAGTAGCATTACCTTAACCCGGCGTCATTGTGGCCGGGTATCTTATACCCGACGGATTTAAAAATCATAATAACTTTAAAATAAAGTATGCGTGTTATTTGCCGCTTTCAGTAGCTGGAGTCCTTGATCTTTTTGCGCAAATTAGCTGTTCTATTTAGTGTTGCTACGGCTATTGTGGAATTGGTACGTCTATGAAGAGCGCGCATTTTTAGTTATGCGCAAGGTACGTTAATTTCGAGAGTGATTTACTTAGTATATAAGTAATATTTTAGCTTTGTTTTACATGCTTCATCATTAAATGTTGTATTGTTGATATCAATTTTGTTTTTTATATTCATAGTTTAAATTTTGGGCTTTTGAATATTTCTTGTAAGTTATGACCTAACAAATTGATCTTCGGAAAAAATATTCATTTATTTCAATGTTGATGATTATACGTACATTTTATAATAAAACGTGCTTACTTTTCATAAATAATGTATATACCTACATATTTCCTTAATGTAGATAAGCAATATTGGCATAATATTTATTTTGTCTGAAATAATTTAACATGGGTATAATATACCCAGACACAATGGCCGTGTTCTGTTTGGTCGCCACAATGACGCCGGGTTAAGACGTGTAAATATTGGCCATAATTTGGACACATTTTTTAAGCTCTCTACTATTTCTGTACACCAGAAACAACGGTAAACAAGTAGGTATAATATAGCCTGATGTATTTACATTCTTGCAATCATCAATTATATAATAAGTATTGAGCTAGCACTAAATTGAATTACGTATGTGTACAGACGACATCATATCAGACTACTCAAACTGTAAAATTTCTCCAATTGATTTTCAACCTTAAACTTAAAGTCTATTAGGAAAATTTTACAGTTGGTAACCTGGTGTGCTGTCAACTATTCATAGGGTTGCAGGAGCAACTAAACTTTGTTCTGTGAATAGTAATAAGAAAAAAGCAATTAGACTCTTTTTTTATTACTTTCATCTAACTAAGATGAACATCTCCTGATCCACAACTCTACCAGTTGTGCTGTGGGGTACTACATCTGTGCTACAGCCGAAGTGGTGTTGGAGCTTGCATAATTTTATGAACAGCCAGAACATGTCGACTAAAACATGACTATGACAGTGAACTGGTCTCAAGACTAAAAATTAAGTATGGAAAAAAGCGTGAAAGCAAATACGGTATAAAAATAGCTCTGAAGAGCATGATTGGTGTAAAATTGAGTGACAGACTAAAAAAATGACGCGATAAGAAAGGTGTGGTTTGAAAGAAGTCATTGTAACAAAAATTGAGAAAGGCATGCGCAGATGCATTGGTCATGTAGAATGCTTGAAAAGAGCTTGACAGAAAAAAGCATATATGAATCGGAAGTGAGTGGACATGCGGGAGGGAGACGAAGACGTTTGTCGACCAAACCGGAAAATTATAATGGACTAGGTCTCGAAAAGTACTAGAAATCGCACTACTTTCATCAGAGTAGATCATAAGTTCACATGGGCGTTTGAGACTTTCAGGCGGTATTGGTATATTATGGAATATAGTCGTGGCAGTGGTTTTTTAAATTTTGCGTGTGATAGTAAAATTAAGATAATAATAATAATTTATTCATAACCCAGTAATGTGACATTTAAATTTTACAGCACTATAAATTCTAGGGTTAACAATTTTGCGGCCCTTTGAGCCACAAAATCTGGGGCCGAGCCCCTGACCCGGAAACTAGTTAAAAACTGTGATATCAGGGTCAGTGAATCCTCAAGGTAGGTACTTGATTAAACCTATGTTGGTGTATAATGGTGGTCTAAATTTAGCAGCAAGTATGTTATGAATAAAATTTGTGTGTGTGTGTGTGTGTGTGTGTGTGTGTGCGTGCGTGCGTGCGTGCGTGCGTGCGTGCGTGCGTGCGTGCGTGCGTGCGTGCGTGCGTGCGTGCGTGCGTGCGTGTGTGTGTGTTCAACTTTTTTATTTCAACAGATTTTCAGTTTCTGTATAGGACACTTTGAGTAGGCAGGCCGTAATTCTTTTTGTGACATCAAACTTATTTAGGGTGTAAAATTGTAAATACGAGTAAGCTTGTGTAATTTGTTGTATAGTTTTGAGGATAGGGCGTCATATTGGCGTCTCGAGAAGGCCGTTTTACACTTTTTGGTTCGACAAATTTGGACAGATGCGCGTCGCCTTGATATTATGTTAATGTCCAGGGGGACGGTACGATGTCTTCTCAAAGTACACCGGAGAATATATAATTGCCGTACAGTTAAAACCTCGCACTCTGAGTACAACAGTTGGGTGGGATAACGAATACGTTTATGTGTCATTAATTTAAGATAGAAAATAATAAAACATAGCTATATCTTCAAAGTGGCGGTTGGAAGAATAAAGCTGATAAACTATGGAGAGAGTAGATGAAACTTACCCTTATGAGAAACTCGATGTAAATTTTTCATACAGTAAATAATCAGTGCGCATGTTATTAATATACCCTCATTACCTGGAATGGTTATGTGGTCGTGTTCGCTGTGCATGCCTCCAAGCAGCAGCGGCTCTCGCTCGCCATGCTGCCGCCTCATCGGTCGCCGCCGCTACACCTGATTCTAGTGCCGCACAAGCTCCTCGGAGATCTACCACCTATAGGTATAACTTTTATATAACATAATTGGTTCTTTTGCTGTGTCGACTGGAGGTAGATACTATGTACCTGGGGTCCACGTCCGAAAGCCTCCTCATGGCGGACCATGGTAACGTGGTGGGGAAACTTTCTCGGCGGGTGTGTGGCTTTTGATGTCAAGTTTGTCCCCTTGACATTCGAAGTCACATGCCATCGTCGACTTGTTTTTGTTTTCCCACCACGGCTAGTTCCGGACGGCCCTTTTCAGGGCCACGACCGCGCCCGGCGTCCCCGGGTGCGGTCCGATGGCTGCTCCCGGTGTCCTCGTCAGGAGGACGCGCCAGGTCGAGCAGCCGTCGGTGAGGAGGCGGCCTATAGGCCTAAGGCCGGCGTTGACAAGCGGCCCACAAGGGCAGGCGTTAGTCGGTAGCCCCTGTGGGCTGCTGGCCACCAATTGGTGCACAAGGAGTGCCTAGACGGGCAGCGTTGGGACGGTCTCGGTATAGTTACGCTCACGTTCGCAGATCACGAGCCGTCCCGCAATAGCGCACTGGAGGTCTGGCCGGGGAGGATGTTTAGTGTGTATGGAGGGAACGCCTTTACCTCGAGTCCCACATATCCCCTGCGGTTGGCACCACCCCGCAGGGACGAAGCGTAAATGCATTTGACCTCTCCGACAAAAAAAAAGGTAAAGTTCGCGGTTTTCCATTTAGCAAATAAATACTTTAAACGGCCCGCCTGGTTTTTACTCCGACCAATAGAATATTAACGTAACTAATATGACGCAGCCAATAAGGCGGAGCGTCTTAATTCCTCTCATTCCGCAGGTCGCCTTCCCTCGGTTTCCTCCCCGCAGTCGCTGTAGCTTAGCCGACGACATACGACGACGTGTACTCTTATTTGCTCAAGCTGGTATTGGGGATCGGGTCGCATTTCAATGTCTGATTGACAGGCGACGTCGGTGCCACGCGATTATCGCCTACAAGTAGTACTTTGCCGATTGTAGGTTTAAATTAGATAAATTATACAGCTATCGTATCTCTAGTGGTATTTCCACCAAGATGGCACACACACAAGCATGAGATTTAAAATGAATGAACCTTGTTTGTGTTAAACTTTTGTTCTATGGCTATTAAATAAAACCCATTGGCAATAAACAAACAATGTCAGGAATGTGTTTAAAATATTACTATTACAAATACTCACAAATATAACAAATAATCTCACCTTTTGGAAATACCTATAAAGTAAGGTCTTCATTTCATCATGAGACAATTTGTCAAGCCTAGCCATCAGCATTTGCTCACCACGAGTCCTAGACTCCCTGTTGTCATGGCTGTCTGAGAGAGAAGCTGATGGTGACTTGCCACAAATTAAATTATTTTTATATTCAATAGCAGTGTCTATGGCCTCTATGGCCTCTTCACATTCAAGTAATTTTCTTTCCTGAAATTTGATCATATTTTTAGTATATTATTTTTAATAAGGTCACATTTTCACTGATATCCTCAACAGTAAAAAAAAATTTACCTCGGAATCCGATAGAGATTTGTAAATCTTTCGTTTGTGGCCTAGGCTACATCTCTGTTCATGTAGGCACTCCCTAGTTTTCCGGAGATTTTTTATTTCCTTTCTTAACATTAGTTCTCTTTCTTTTGAGAGTTGTAAGTTTTCTAAATCATTAGTTTTCTCCTTCAGAATGCTGTCTAACTGTGTAATCCTGTGTGTAAAGTGCTTCAAGGAATTTACTTTTCTATCCTTCAAATCTATTGACACCGAAGTTTCAGAAAGTTCATCTAATTTTAATTTGTCTTTTATAAGTTCCACATCCAAAGTATTTTTACGCTTTTCATCCTTTTTGATTTGTCTTTTAATTTGTTCAATTTGCTTTTTATATGTTTTTAAGTTACTCTCATGTCTTCTAATCTCTTTTAATGTATCTTGATCTACTATATTTCCATCCGTTTTATCTGTGTGATGTTTGTTCTGACTAGTACGACTTACTGCTCTAGAGAGATCATCAATTAACCTTTCTTTTGCTATACATAAATTGATTAATTCTTTTAATTGCGTTTGACTGCTACTTATTTCTTTTGAAAGTTTTCGAGCTAGAATTTGCTTTTGTGAGTACTTCTCTTTTGTTATTTTATATTTTTTACATATTTCATCAGTTTTTGGAGTGTCTATCATTTTCAATAGCTCTCTTTCTATCAATTTTGGCTCTGGATCAATATCATTTTTGTGAGATTCTATAAGAATTTTCTGAGATTCAGGTGATATTGCTTTTGCTGCTACTTTTCTCAGTAGTTCTAATTCAGCACCAGATAGGCTTTCACCAGGTTGTATGGTTCTCCTACGGCCAGAATTAGATTGTGAAGTCATAATAGGTAAAGACTGAGATCCACTAGTTTCTGATATAGTGATATCATCAGAATCAATATGGTTTAGGTACTCCTCACATCGATCAGCAAATAGCTGATCATTCTTTTCCCTAAAGTATTCCATAAATTTTTCTACTTTGTCCTGAAATACTGTTTCAGAATGACTGTCTTCCTCAGAGTCTGTCTCCACATCTGTCTCACTGGGTTCACTTGGTTCTGTGTCTTCAGCTATTCTTGGTAGACCTTGCTTTGTCCCTGCATCTTTATTGTCTACTCCAATGTCAGAATTTAAGCATTCATCACATTCAGCTTTTAAGAATAACCATTCAGATACTTGATTAATATCAGCCTCTGACAGGGATTTTGATTGCAATATCTTGTTAAAAAGTCCTTCAGCATTAGATACAAGTTTAATCCATTGGGTTGTAGCAAATTGTAAGTTAAAGTTATTATCAGTTTGCTGCCCTATTGCCTTATCAGCATAAACAAGAGTATTGTTGTCTGCAAAAAGATTGACAGTAACAAAGTTTTTGATACCACGGCAACATAAACACAAGTTCAGTATTTTTAGAGTGTCTTGATAGTCTTCAGGCTCAGTGCTAATGCATCCGATAACCCATGTAAATGCACGACCTCCGAATGAATCTCGCAGCATTGCAGTAAGTATACACTGATCATAATTTATTTGCTTTGGAGGGTTACCCGCCAGAAGCTCCTTGATGATATTTTCTAAAGCAAAGAGGCCTGGATCAGGATATGCTGCTAAGTCACAAAAGCTAGCAGTAGACATTCTATGGTTGAGGACCCCATTTGTGCCAACCCATTTTTGCTCAACACTAACAGTAAAGACAGTGTGATTATTTCCTTGGCATCTCTGACGCCAGCCTAATTGTAAGTATTGGAAAGCTTCTTCTACATTAAAACATCGAACTAACCCCAATCCTAATACATCAAATATATTGTTATTAACAACTTGCATCCATGTAATATGTAGCATAAACTCTCTTTCTGGTAACTGGTTAAATTTGTGGAATATCTCAGTTAAAAACCTTGGAACAATGCCTTGATCACTCTCACTGTGTATACATTCAAAACCTGTAAAACGATTAGAGTTCACTGCACAGAAGAATAATACAGGATTTGTGATTTTAAAAGTAATTATTTAGATATAATATCCCTTACCTGGTCCAAACAAAGTGTAGGTTTTACCAGTTTTTGGCTGCCCAAAAACAACAACAGAAGTGTCACATCCATCCAAGAAGCAGTTAATTTGAGGTATCATAAAAGAATTAAATAGATTGGCCTGAGTACAGTCTACTGGTAGGGCTCTGTTTACATGGAAGGTTTGGCCACTTTCTGTTATTACAATTTGAGTCACTGGGTTACTAAATATGCATTGTGTCGAATCTGCTAGACCAGGAGGTTTGAGCCTTACTGCTATTTGAACTGGTATATCCATTCTAAAGATGTATTTTATAGTCCAAACGAGAACGATAGGAGTAACTGAAAATGTGATTGAAATCTCAGTAATTATTACAAAAGCACAATTTTATGTGTTGATGCTCATAACAAACAAAGAATTCTAAAGTCCTAACAGTAAATTCCTTTTTATTAATTTTATATTTAATAATTTTATATTTCTATTCATAAAAATAAATAGAACACATCCATAACAATTTAGAACTGGAACCACAGACTAGTTAGAGATACTACGCAAAGAGAATAATATAATCACTATAGTCCGCGCAATATTGAAGCCAAGTAGACAGCGTAAGAAAGCTTTCTAATTGCTGTAAATTAACTATAGTTTAACAAAACTAACCAATGGTGAAAGCGCTTCTTAATAACGACCAATAGTGAGCTACCCGTAGACAGAGAAATTTACTCTACCCCGAGTAAATTGAGATTGTTTTGGAACGCACCCATAATAGGCCCGTTTTGACACATAGATACGTCAGTAGAATGTAACTGGGACGCAATCAAAACAGACGCAAGCAAAAAATAAAAATATATCATTGCATTTTTCAGTAATACAAATACAATCATATTTTGGCAAAGTAAATAATATATCATAATAAAAATAAAAACTATTTTTTCTCGCTTAATATTTAAAGTTAAATGTAATTTTCTAATCTTCCGAAACTTCATAAAAACAGCTACATTCTTAATCTTTTTTTTCTTTAGTGATAGTGCAGTGACATAAAATGATCGTAAATTTCACGAATATACTCGATGCAGTATACGAATATAAATTGTATCGAAAATGAAAAATAAGAGTTCTAGGTTTCTAAATTAAATTAGAGTTAAGTTATAAATTGGAATTTTCAAAAATAGCGAATTGCATGTTTTTGATGCAAATGTATATGATGAAAACAGGGAATTGATCAAATCACTTTGGATGTTAAAATAACAACATGATTTTATCATTTTACTAAGTGAATGTCTACACGTACGTGTATGTAGGATTTTTGTTACGTATGACCACGTGAGGTGGAGTATTTACAAAAGAGTTTCGGACCAATATTCAGAAAAAAATTGACGACTGAGCATGTTTATAAAGATATGTAGGCAAGGCGTTCTTTCATTATAATTATGTGTGTACGTGTAACCATGTAAGTAACTCTGTATTGTGGTTTTAATTTATTGGCCTCAGTTCCAGCTCATTTTTAGCAGAACTCCTTTTTCACTTTTTATTTGGTATGAGGGGAGGGCCAATTGTCTTAATACCTACATATTAGCAGTTTAATACATATAAATTATGTACCACAAAAAAAATCGCACTTGATCGTTTTATTCATTAAGTCATTATATTTCTTCTAATTTCAAACAATTTCGTTATTTTTTGTAAGTGGTTGCGAGTATTTTTTTCAAATTATGCTAAGTTGAAGTTCCATACAAAATAACTCAATAATATTATGAGTCCTGGTTCCATACTAAATCCGCTGAATTTCTTCAAGTCCTCTACCCCTTTTCTAAACAGGTGAAAAAAAGAAAAAAATATTTTAAGTTAAACATGCAAAATCTTTCTCCATGCTAAATCACTTGAATTTCTTTTTTTTACTTTTTTTGAGTATCTCTTTATGATAGTTATTATTTTGGCGCCAGTTAGAAAAAGTTAGAGCGTATTTATGATGAGCACCCCCTTTTGCGTGATCCAGGTACCCTAAAGTGAATAAAAAAAATGTGTGCAATTCACACACGGCAGAAGTGACACTTCAGAAAAGTAGCAATAGATGTTTATGTAGATGTCAAATTATTGAACTACAAATCGTCAAAATTTATCTTTTTCGTTTTATTTCATTTTCAAGTCATAATTCACAACGGTGCTAAAGTTTTATCTAATTTTCAAATCACAATTCACATCGGTGCTAAAGAAGTTTTACTCCAAAATATTTAGACGCGTATTCGTAAATGTTTTTTTATTTTTATTCTTTGAGCAAGTATTACATGATTTCTGAATCGTCAAATGAGTTAAAATTTACACTGTGGTGTGCATCCAACCGTTCGTCCCTCAAAAGGAACTTGGTCTTGACTGGGATGTACTCTGTGATCTCCTTTGCTCCTTTTCTGCCTTTGTAGAGTAATGCAGCCGGGACACGTACAGCAGCGTCGTTGGTACAGCAGGACGCAGCAGATGGTTAGATCCGGTCGGTGCAAAACCACACAAATTGCGGCGAGCGGGCTTCCTCTTCTTCCTCTCCACGGTGATGAAACCCTCCTCGTCACAACAACGCTGCGGCTGTGCAGTAGGTGTAGCTTCTTGGGTGAAACCCTACTACCCTTCTTCCTCGTTTAAGTCGTTTGCCACCCTAATTGCTTGGTGGCTTTGAAACGGCGGCTGGTAGCCGTAGAGGCACGCTGTGGTGTCGATGTGCTGACACGTGCAGTCTCCAGGGCGGGGCGAAGGGGCGGGCGACGGGGCGTAACGCTGGACGCTCGCTGTCGGCGACCGGTGACACACTTATATGCGCCGACTCAAAACTGCAAATGACGGCACGTCATCAGGATCTTCCTCCCTCAGCAGGGTGATGATATCCTGCAGACTCTTTTGCGTTCCATCTCTACGGCGGGCGTGATGGCATCTGGTCGAGCTTACCGACCGCCCGGAAAAGCAGCTCCTTGCCGCTGCAAATTTCATCCTCCTTGAAGTTAGATTTGCAAATCTGCAAGATGCTAACTTCATCCATGGTATCGATGGCATTTTGAATAAACGCCAGTAATTCGTTAATATGTGCTGTGAGGAACTCATAATTATAAACACGCGCTACGGCTACTGCCGCGCGAGTCGCTTATTTAAAAATAATTCTCAATACACAGCGACACACGTCCGTCTCCGAGCGCACATCGAGTTATATAATTATGTATATCTGTTTATGTATTTCTTGTTTTGATCTAAAGAATGCGTAGAGTTAGGCTTTGTCTTAGATCTTTTTACATCTTATATCTTGCAGCCTTATTATAAAAAAAACGCGTAAAGAGGAAGCAATGGATGACAAGATGACTACAGAGATCTTCTCTGCAGTCATCTCTCATCAATTGCTTAATTGCTTCCAAGAGATCATTCCACTGTGCTAGTTTATTTCATAAAATTAATTTATTATTTCCAAAAAAAAAGGTAATTTTTTTAAATTTAAATAAAATCCCTTTCAGCCTCAACTGGGGATGGTGGAGGTGGGGATATCATCGCTGGTCTCAGCTTCGTCATCTTTGTGTTCGTTATTTAATTCTATGGTGGTTCGTATGCATGAAGCTATATAGCTTCATGTTCGTATGCCTCCTTCTCTAAGGCCTCCTTGGCTGTCCGGGCGTTGACCACAGACTAGTTAGAGATTGACTGAAGTTGACGCGAGAATGACGTAAGTGTTAAGGGGAAGGTAATACGATCAGTATTTCATCAGTCTCCGCTGGACTGACGAGCATTATCAAAAATATTTAATTTTTATCAGTATTTAGTCAGTCATTGTGAAACATGATCTGTAGGCCTATTCGCTAACTTTTTTTGACAGATGAAAGTGATAACCATCAAGTGAATTACATATCCATTGTTGTTTTACACGACACGCTATTATGGTACTTGTCGTGTAAAACTGCAATGAATATTTAGTTCACTTTGAAGTTTCTCCCGAGTTCTTGTTGTAAAAACACATGTTGAGAGACTCCATTTTTAACCCAAACAATCGTACAATTTTTGTTACTTTAGTTACATTTGCACTTGACATTGGCAAAATCCGTACGTTTAATGTGATGTGACGCCATTAATTAAGAATATAATAGAATAGTTCACTTTGTGATTATCATTTCATCCAATGACGTAGGAATTGCTTTCATCTGTCAATAAAAGTTTCATCTGTTTGATCTGTCAGTCTAGTATGGATGACTTCACGGGTTAAGGATGACGCCAAACTGTAACACAGTGACTGACGAAATGTTTTGATGATGATTTGGTTTTGATTTTGGAATTGACTTGAGTTCGGGGTAGATGGCGCTCCCGAACTGCCTACACTGGTTCAGGAGATGTTGGCCAAGGGTTTCGCGTATCGATTTATCGCACATTTAAATATTTTAAATAATGGTCCATAAGTGCCTATGGGCATCTGTAAAAAAAAGTCTCGTCCGCCATCTTGGATATTGGAATCGGGACCCCCGAAAACCACGAAAATGATACCTTTACTCATATTTTATTAAAAAGACGCGTGTGCTATCTTGGATCACGTCATTGCAAACATCTGCCATTTTACGTAACAGATTTACATCAACATACAAAACAAAAACTAGTTTTCCTTTTTACATTATACTTCTAATACCCTACATAAACGTGTCACCACACCACCAAATCCACCAACAAGCAAAATCAAAATGTAGAATAGGGGTCATCCATAAATTACGTCACACGTTAAAGGGGGGGGAGGGTATCACCAGAATGTGACATTGTGTGACACGGGGCAGGGGGGGGGTCAAAAGCTTTGTGACGTTACATATTAAAATTTAAAGTACTAAAACGCGAAATTTATATGTGAATAAAAAAATCTAAAAAATTTCGAACTCGATCTATATTTTTAATACTTTAGCACTCTCGCTATGAGATTATCTCTCTTGCAATAACAATCAACTTCTAGAGCGGCTTTGTAATGCAAGTTAGACACAAAATTCACGAGAGTACTGGTAAGGGTTTGAGTAGGTTTATGAAAAAAAAAAGAAAAAATTAAAATAACTGTTTTCTTTTGATTATTTCTAAATACATGCATAAAATTAAAAAATGTGTGACGTCACATCAGGGGGGAGGGGTTCTAAAAATGTGACAACCTGTGACAAGGACGGGGGGAGGGGTTAAAAAGTCCTAAAATTCGTGTGACGTAATTTATGGATGGCCCCATAGACTAAAATTAAAAATATGCTAAGAGCAAATATACCAATGACTTAGGAATTCTACGTCATTGAAATATTCCAAAAAATATGACAACCATAAGTGTCTAGATAAAAGCGGCATTTTCCTCAACTTCAAAGGTGTCGGACCACTGTCATTTGAGACTCAGTATTTCACATAGATTTATTATTACTGACGTGTATTTCATCAGTCCCCGTCGGACTGACGAAAATTATCAAAAATATTTAAATCAACGGTATTTCGTAGAAAATGAAAAAAATAAGCGGGAAACTCCGAATAGTTTGTTTGTTTATTTAGTTAAAATAATATTTAATAATAAGAAATGATTTATCCAGCTCCAGCTTAAACAAAAATAATTGTTTATTATTATTATGGCATTGGCATGGCAACACTCTTCCGTCTTTTCCGGCTCTTTGTGTCAAAGACAGTAGGTGAAATTTTATTTAAAAATCCGAGATAATCTTGTAAAAGTATTGGTTAATGCCAATTCTTTTAGTGAATAATTGTTATTTTTACAATTTTAGATTAGTGTGAATTAATATTTCATTCATAGGACAAAGTTTTAGTGGAATACCAATGTCAAACGTTATAGGTTAGAAATCGGACGGTGGCTACATTGTTATTTTCTTGTTTTTAGGCCTCACAATGAAGCAAATTGTGGCTAATCAAAAAGTTAAGATCCCTGAGGGATTAACAGTTCATGTGAAATCACGGTTGGTGACAGTGAAGGGCCCGCGAGGTGTTTTGAAAAGAAACTTCAAACACTTGGCAGTGGACATTCGCATGATGAACCCCCGAGTCCTCAAAGTTGAGAAGTGGTTCGGTTCTAAGAAAGAACTGGCTGCCGTCAGAACTGTTTGTTCTCATGTCGAAAACATGATCAAAGGTAAGATAGACCTTGTTTGTATTTTGATTAGATGGGTTCCTACCAAAAGTAATATCATCAATTTATTGTCCATAATGCTACATTTAACAATCAATGACCAATACCATTTAGAATCATTTGGCAATGGTTTGTTTACATATTAACGACCCTACTCTCGACTACAATAATACCTATAGAATAAGGCTGTAGTAGTGTAGTAGGTCAAAAATAGCTTATACACTGTGCTCATAAGGATATCTATTGACTTTGGCCTGTATTAATGCCAGAATTAACATTTTTTACAACTTTATATAGATCATTGTATTTATCTTTTTGCATACATCAATTCTGTGATTTTTGGTACACACGTTTTTTTTTTGTGGCAACCATGGTAGTTTTCTAGTAATTAGGTATTCAGTTGGCAAAGTATGGGTCCTCTATCCCTACAGTCCAAAATGCGCAAACACTACAACGTTACCAACAGTGCAAATGCCTTGGACCGAATTGAATACGGTGCTATGTGCACTATTTGCGTGCAATCAATTTGATCCACGCTTTGTGTGTAAATGTCAAACTTCTAAGAAGAGGTTATGTAAAAACCATTTAAACACTTAAATAGCACTCCAGGATTATTAATAACATAAAATAAAATTATTGTAGTAAATAAAGTAGCTATAACGAGTCTTTATTAATTCAAAACTCAAATGTTTGCTCTAATAATTCACACACTTAACGTCAAATTAGAGTTTGACATTTGCGCACACACTGCACTACCTCTTTTTCTTGTGCACCGTTAGCACTGCTTAATGACGTCACTCATGACGTCACATATTTTCGTTGGTATGAACACGTTCAATTTGATTCAGTCTGTGTGCGCGCTATCGGTGCCGATAGTGCACATTTGCGCAATTTGGACTGCGGTGTATCATTCCACATGGATGTGCAGAATGCTGATGTACAAGTCATTGTCACCTGTCAAACTGAAGTTAGAGTAGTTAATTAGAACTAGTTCTTGTTGCAAAAACACTTGTTGAGGCTCCATTTTAAACTCAATCTACTTTACAATTTTCGGTTACATAAAGTATATTTTCACTTGATATTGCATTCCATAATTTTTATGTGTCACGGTTGCCATTAATTTAAAAGAAGTAGACTGTTAAATTGATAATTTGTCATTCTGGATACATTTATGAATATTTTATATATCTTTTTCATACAAAAAATGCTTGAATGTTTATGAATGAAATTACCTAATATGTATTGCCTATTCTTTACTCCTTACCGAATGCAATAGGTATGTTGAACATGTTTTTTGCACTCAACGGCATTATAGCGTAGATCATAGCTATAGGAAACTGTAGATTGGCAATGTAAAAGAGCATACTAACACATAATATATTAGAGCAACATAGATAGATGCAGGTGGCCTAAGTCTGTCTATTCATGTAAAAAGACAGCAACTGTTAGACTGCAGTGCTATTTTTCATGCATGTGTGCATGCTTGCATTACTTGAACATTGATGCATTTTTTTGGTCTCACCCTAGTTGATTCATTGCCAATCTATAAACATCTGTAATTATAAATCTATGGCATAGATAGACTTGATGTAGAAAGCACCCTAGGTGTGTAATTTTTATTGGTCAGCCCATTAGATGGCTAGCAACTTGCTGACATTAGACCTCAATAGATGTCTTCTATAATCTTTCTGACCAAGTAACTATTTTGTGTATAACTCTCTAAATACATTATGTTCTGTGCTTCCAGGTGTGACTAAGGGATTCCAATACAAAATGCGTGCAGTATATGCTCATTTCCCTATCAACTGTGTCACAATTGAAGACAATACTGTTATTGAAATCCGTAACTTCCTTGGTGAGAAATTCATTAGGAGGGTAAAGATGGCACCAGGTGTGACTGTAGTCAACTCTCCCAAACAGAAGGATGAACTGATCATTGAAGGAAACTCCCTTGAAGATGTATCCAGCTCAGCTGCTCTCATCCAGCAGTCCACCACTGTTAAGAACAAGGATATTCGAAAATTCTTAGATGGTCTTTATGTGTCTGAGAAGACCACAGTTCTACTGGATGAAATATAAGAACATTAAGTGAAACTTAAGTTTTGTTTCATTATATTGATAAAGCACCTGTAGTTACGATAAAAAAAACCTCATCAGATTCATACACGAAGGGTTCTGTACCATTATCTATAAAAAACAGCAAAAACATCATGTCTGTTGTATGGAAGCCCCACTTAAATATTTATTTTATTTTATTTTTTATTTTTAAAATGAATAAGTATTCTGTGAATATTTCAAGCATCTACCTTCCATTCTACAAATTATGCTAATAGTACTACAATGTTTATTTATTTCATTGACAAAGAGTTCAGTCTATTGAGGAAAGACAAGTGCAGCCTCTCTACATAAGATAGATATGATAGTTGGCTAAGGTTCTTGCCCGCCTAGCATGACCAACGAAACACGATATGATATGATATGATATAGCCGTTTATCGCGTTGAACTGTCAAAAATTATTGGATATAACCGTCAACTTGAAATTATATCGAAACTGCGAACATGTGTAAGCCTTATAGTTACATGTTTGCAGTTTCGATAAATTTTCAAGATTGCGGTTATATCCAATAATATTTGACAGTTCAACACGATAAATGGCTATATCATATCGTGTTTTGGTGGTCATGCTAGGCGGGCAGGTCATTAGTAAATGTCGGAAGTTAGTAGTAAAATACTAGAATAAATCAGTTTGTGTCAAAGGAAGCTTATTGTGAATTGCATAGCACAGAAATCTGCCACCGTACCTACTACATATTGATTGTGGTGTGTCCCTTTCAATAACTGAATAATTCAGGCATTTAGTGTCCTATCTGGTGTAAATGCGCCCGTAATTTGAGCTCTCATTGTTCAGCAGTAGTATTTAAGAAAAACAATGACTTTAAAATGATGCACACTACTACTACACGACTGGTCACCTGTGCTCCAAAATTTGACTTTCAGATGACAGATAATTGTTTATTATGTTTTGGGGGAAAGCTCCCGAAAAGACCTGCCACACAGGCGAAGGGCCTGGAACACCTAGGTACATTGGTGGGATGCAGGGTGCTTCTGGAGGTGGGTCATTATGCGCGTCGTCACGATAAGGTCTTAGTAGTCATACTGCGAGAATATGTTACGAGCCTTTACACGTTATCGTCACAATGGCTGGTCGCCTACGACACACGCCGAGTATACCTAATAATTACCTACTTATATTTGCTATATATTTCTTCAAAAAATTACTTCATATGATAAATTCAGAGAAACAAGAATATTTTTCGACCAGCCATTCCAGAATGTCTGGTCGCCTCCTCGTTCTCGTTTAGCACGAAGGCCGCATCATTTCGATACTTAAATGGTATCATTAATTCCTTACTATATTTCCTTCATTAAAAAAAAAGGTTTATTAAAAGAAATCAAGGAACTCCTAAATAAACTGAATCGGCAATTATCTTTACTACAGTAATTCAAATTACGCGCAGGCGTTCATTACTGACGACCAGCTAGAAGCTAACCTTTTCAACGTGGCAACCGGGCCCGTAGTTAAAGGAAACTAGATCGGCAAGTTAAAAGAAAAAAGCATACTAAACTAACGCATATATTAGAGCGAGAAAGATAGAAGAGACCATTTTATGTACACAAAGGCGGCCTAGGTTGGCCTGTCAGTCACGTACAAAAGTTCAGAGGAAGGAGTCCTTCCTCTGAGTAGAAAAGACTGCAGTAGGTACTATTTTTTACGCACGCATGCCCACTACTCGCACATTGATGTATTTTTTTGGTGGCGCCCTGATTCATCCTTATCCTTACTAATATTATAAATGCGAAAGTAACTCTGTCTGTCTGTTAAGCTTTCACGTCTAAACCACTGAACCGATTTTGATGAAAATTGGTACAACTATAGATTAGATCTCGGGGAAGGACATAGGCTACTTTCTATCGCGAAAAAAAGGTTCTATGGGTTGAAATCAGGGTTGCCAGGTCTTTTCCAAAAAAATACCGAACATTGAGCAAAAAAACTCCTCACTTGCCGTATTGCTGATCCTTTGGGATGGGGGGGGGGGGGGGGGGGTGCTTTTGCCCAGAGAGCAGTGAAATGGCTAGATGGGCCCTGATAACGAGGCCACGATTCGTTTATCAGGAAGAAAAATTAATCAGAAAAAAAAATACCGATCCTCATACCGAACACCGAACACAGTGCTAAAATACCGAACACCTGGCAACCCTGGTTGAAATAGGGGATGAAAGTTTGTATGGAAGTCCGTCATTTTTGAAGATAGAACCATGAAACTTTGAATTTAGGCACTTAATAAGACAGAAAGAAATATTTGTTCTAAGATTTTTGAAAATTTGACCTGTATGGGGGTGAAATAGTGGATGAAAGTTTGTATGGGACTTCGTCATTGTTAAAGATAAAACCATGATACTTTGAAATTAGGGACTTAATAAGAAAGAAAGAAATATTGGTTCTAGGATTTTTGAAATTTAGACCCGTGTGGGGATGAAAATTTGTATGGAAGTTCGTCATGGTTAAAGATAAAACCATGAAACTTTGAATTTAGACACTTGATAAGAAATAAAGATCCAATCCAAGATGACGGTTGTGACTTTTTAATATAATATCGATATGGGTATCACTTTTTGTGGTTTTCGGAGGTCCCGATTAGATCCAAGATGGCGGACGCGACTTTTTGACAAAATGCCAATATGAGTATCATTTTCGTGGTTTTTAGGGGTCCGGATTACGAATAAAACATCTATTTCGAGATCCAAGATGGCGGACGCGACTTTTTGACGAAATGTCAATATGGGTATCATTTTCGTGGTTTTTGTGGGTCCCGGTTCCGAATACGACATCTGTTTCGAGATCCAAGATGGTGGTCGCGATTTTTTAATATAAAATCGATATGGATGTCATTTTTGTGGTTTTCTGAGGTCCCGATTCCTAATACACCATCCATTTTGAGATCCAAGATGGCGGACGCGAATTTTTAACAGAATGTCAATATGGGTATCGTTTTCGTGGTTTTTGGGGGTCCGGATTACGAATAAAATATCTATTTCGAGATCCAAGATGGCGGACGCGACTTTTTGACAAAATGTCAATATGGGTGTCATTTTCGTGGTTTTCGGGGGTCCCGATTCCGATAACGACATCTATTTCGAGATCCAAGATGGCGGTTGAGACTATTTAATGTAAAATCGATATGGGTATCATTTTCGTGATTTTTGGGGGTTCTGACTACGAATAAAACATCGGTTTTGAGATCCAAGATGGCGGACGCGAATTTTTAACATAATGTCAATATGGGTATCGTTTTTGTGGTTTTTGGGGGCCCGGATTACGAATAAAACATCTATTTCGAGATCCAAGATGGCGGACGCGACTTTTTGACAAAATGTCAATATGGGTGTAATTTTCGTGGTTTTCGGGGGACCCGATTCCGAATACGACATCTATTTTGAGATCCAAGATGGCGGTTGCGACTATTTAATGTAAAATCGATATGGGTATCATTTTCGAGATTTTTGGGGGTTCTGACTCCGAATAAAACATCTACGTCGAGGTCCAAGATGGCAGATGGGACTTTTTAACATAAAAGCGATTTGGGTATCAATTTCGTAGTTTTCGGGGGTCGCGATTCCAAATACGTCATCAATTTCTAGATCCAAGATGGTGGACGCTACTTAACTTATTATTAATATAGATATCATTTTCGTGGTTTACATGGTTTCATTTTGATATCCAAGATGGCGGACGCGAATTTTAAACTTGATATGGGTATCAGTTTTGTAGTTTTCGGATGTCTCAAAATGGATGCTGTATTCGGAGTCAGGGTTCAGAATACAGCATCCATTTTGAGATCCAATGTGGTGGACGTGACTTTTTAGCTTAATCGCTTTCACGCCTAACACCTAAACCGAATTTATTGAAATTTGGTACAAAAATACACGAAACCTCGAAATGGAATAAAAGCTACTTACCTTTTTTGTGAAAAAGGGAATGAAGGAGTTGAAATATGAGATGAAAATTTTTATGCAATTCCTCATTACCGAAGATAAAACCATAAAACGCAAATATTGTTCTAGCGTTTTTGAAATATTGACCCATGTGGGGATGAAAGGTTGCGTGTAAGTAGCAAAGGATGGAAAAATATAAAATGGTAGATTGTAAAAATGCCATTTACTGTAGTGCACTGCAGTTTGTATGTGTGTTTTTTGCATAATAAGCACCTACACAAAAAAATGCTGCCTAAAGTAATTATTCCACGCGGACGAAGTCGCGGGCAAAAGCTAGTTGCCAATAAATCTATGGTATAGCCATGCTTATTAGCTTTCACATGTACCTACCTGTATAGTTTGGGTAGGTACCTACCTACATTGTACCCCAGGTACCCAGCACCGGTTACCCGGTTGCCGGCACGTCTAATATTTGGTCTGAGGTCATAATATGGTATTACACCATTTTTTGAAAACTGTTTTAAATCAATGCTGAGGTCGTAATTAACCAGTAGAATTTTTATTTCAATTTAATGACACCAAAAATGCCTTAAAAACTTAGTTTTAATTTCGAAGATTTTGAATTTTCGCGCGGAAACACTTTCGGCCCGTGACGTCACTCCGTGAGTAAACAAAACAACTGCGATTTCAAAATCAACACAAAGCACGATACAAATTAATTTGTTTACTAACGGAGTGACGTCACGTCGCATTCCAAATGGCGAACGCCATTTTAAAGATTTTAGGAACAGATGAAAAAAGTCGATTATAAAATTTAAATTGCATATTTGTGAATAAATATCGATGATTCTCCTTTACTTTTTGCAATATCTATCATAAAAATGCAATTTTATATTTTCCTTTCGTGATGAAAACAACCCTATTACAGCACAAGAGGCATGCCTAATAACATTAAATCACCAGGCCTCGTAGTTTAAAAATTCGGATTGAAAAATAAATTCGGTTTTATCCCTAATCATGGCTAGCAGTCGAGTTGCTTTTACTTTTCAGCTGACATATTCTTCGACGGAAGATTGCGCGAAGAATACACTGGCTATTTACAAACATTACTAGAAAATACGCGTAAGTGCCATGTTATAAATTTTGTTTATGTTAACATAAATAAATAAAACTACTAAAAAAGTTATCTCTTAGTTTATAATTTATATAGTAATATGTAACAGAACCACAATAAAATTTATTCAGTTTTCAACCGACAATTTTCAGTAGACCGCCGTTTTCATTTTAAACGGACAGGCAGACCGACAGTTAGGCCGCTACGTTAAACGCACGAGAAATGATCTCTCACTAACATACGCGTTAGTACCAGGGTTAGTACTATGCTCTCTCTTTCACATTGCCAATCTACAGTTTCTAAGTATATGATCTCTACACTAACCATAGATTTATTATTACTGACGTTACAGTCGTGAGCTCCCCTACATTCGTGAGATTTATAAATTGCAGTTTGTAGTGGTTAAATTATTTGGAAGAGGATTTAAAAAAAAATGAAAATTTATGAAGGGATTTTAGAAAAACAACAATAGAATTTTCAACGTAAATAATTTTATTCAAACTATTCTATTGAACATCACTAACTCATAAACACTGTACATCTGCAAATATGGATATCAGGTGTGTTAAACGATAATTAGAATTATTAAAAAATACATTAATTACACTTAATTATACACAATTAACACGCTCGATTAATTAAATACAATACCTACTTAAACTCGACGAAATAAATAGCTATTAAAATAAAACATTCACAATAAAATATTGTTAATACATCAGTGTATAATCTTAGAATAAAATTATTATTATTTACACAATTTTAACAAAGGAATCACAACCAGCAGTGTAATCTGCCAAACCGAGGACCGAAACAATAAATAACATAAAGTCCACATTGGTAATTTTGTAGCGCTCTAGTTAAATCTTTGGTAACCAACCTTACAAGTTGATATGATTGCATAGATATAAAGCCAGTTATGATTCCTCAATTTCTTCTATGATAAAATATGTATTTGTCATGCATCAGATGATCGGTTAGATAAAATATATTCAGACTATTTGAGATAAAAATTATTAAGTACATATAAATGTGTTACAAAAATCAACTCTTTCAACAGAATTACAAGTATAGCAACACAATCTTAATAAGAAAATTAAGTATCAATTAATAGTTTCCATTAAAACATTAAATAATAATAATTGATTTAATGACATAAGATAGAATCAACAGCATTAATATTTCAACTAAAGCCGGACAGCTTGTGTCTAGGGCCATATTTGCAGATGGGCACTCTATTACTCCGTAAGAAAATAAAATTCTCAATAAATAAATGTCTAACACTATTAAATTGGTGAGACATTTCACACCGTATAACACAATTGCTTACTATAAAAATGATCAACAAACAACTTTGCACCTCGCCTAATGTGTTAAGAAGGACATTGGAGTGCAGAATGTCATGAGATTCAATGGTTACAATTGCCGCTTGAGCAAATAATCCTGATTATGAACGTCTTAGCCTAGCCATGCGTGAGGTGGGTTGACTACAGCGTCATACAACTAGTATCCGTCCGCCTCCAATACAATAACTTCACTATTTGTATAGTAATCATTAATATTAAACTCTTAATGCTGAAGATTTAAAATGTATCTAGCAACCTGAGTAAATTAACATGAACAATAGCATTTTCATAATTTATTTTCAATATACAATAAATTTACATATTAGTTACAATTGAAGCGCGGATTTGTCAAATAATTAAAATTATTATTATATAAACATCGCATAAAATATGGCGAATTGTCGCTAGTTAAAATTTGCACATTAAACATAAGCTTCTACAGTGAATGCGTAATATCGTCCTGGTCAACAATTTATGCGTACGTGAAAATTTACATTTAATTTAGAAATTCAAATAACTCCTTACACTATATCAACTCGGATAGGGTCTCTATCAAGCGTTTATTAAAATTTTATCGCGAATTTGAGTCGACCGTTTTAAATCACATGACTACCTATATCATAATAACGCGGTTGGTTCGCGGGTATAGGCCCCGCGCCGTTTATTGCTATACGTGGTATCGAAACGAGGGGCCTTACCGCGACTAAACTAATCTTGTGACACGGGAGTAAGTCCACGCGAATATCGACAAACAATGGACGATAACGAATGTCGCGCTTTACACCGGGACTGACAACGGATCTGTATTCCAGTCAAGTTGTTATGAGGGACGCCGATTAAAATTTCACAAAAATCTTACACAGCATTATATTTTTCATATATAATCTTGTAAGATCAGTTTTGATATTTACACGTGCTAACAGTTTTAGTGGGAAATTCAGGTGGCAGCATCTAATTTTGAAGACTATCAATAAACAAGTGCGAGTTGCTACTAGCAAGAAGCAAACGGATTGAAGAAGTCTTAACCGATCAACTCCGGAGCGCGTTGCAAAACAGAAGCGGGTTAACTTCCGAGTTACTTTGTCAATCTACCCGCATTAACTTTGTACTGAATGTATGATAATATGACTTCCATTGCTTTTTTAAAGTATTCCGGGATGTTTTTTTCAAACTACCCTCACTTTTGTTTACTTTATTAGTAGTCGACGGTTAGTTACTTTCGATTTTGAGCGGTGTATAATCGAGATTATTTTTGTTTTTTTTTTCAAACTACCCACGCTTTTAATTACTATAATAGTAGACGATTGTTAGCTCCGATTTTGTGCGGTGACGAGATAATTTGTTATTTTTTTAAGTAACGTGTTATGTTTTTTTTTTCGAACTACCCGCACTTTTAAGTACTTAGTTTTGAGCGGTGTTTTAACGAGATAATTTGATCAAAGTACCCACATTTTCAGCGTAGGTGGTCATGATCGGCGTTGGGCTGGTGTCCCGGTGGGGCGAGGGTGGGGCGCGGGTCGAGGCACTATGCGGGAACTAGCGGTGGCGCGGCTCACAGCGGCTCGCGGCGCGGCACCCACACGCTGGGCCCGCTCTCCGCCGTGATCACCGTCTTCACTTTAGAGTATATCTCCTCGGGCGTGTCTCCGGTCACCACCGCTGTGGACAATTACAATACATGTATTTAGCCTGGCGTCGACTGCAGCAAAACGCGTCGAATTGAAGCGAATCGCATTTAATTTTTTATGCGTCCATCTCAGACCAATCGAATTATTGACTCTTCATCGAAGTAGGTTTTCGCGTTACGGACAGCTCGTTTATAGAAATGTTTTTATATCGAATACTTTATCTTGGATTTTTACTTGGATCTTCGTGATTATGCAATTCTGTATCTGTTGGACTAGTGATATTAATAGATCTTCAGATTTTTAACTACATAAAAAATGATAAAAATACGTTAGGGCGCATCCATTTCCCCGCGTCGATTCGGCGCGCCGCGGGTCGTCGCTAGTGGACGTAGTTTCATAGTAAATAATAGGAAGCGACTTTCTGCGATTCGATTCGACTCTTCTTGGCAAGGTTACTAGCCTTTATGCTACGCGATGTGTGTAGCCAAGTATTCGCGAATACAAGCAACAAGGACATCACACCGTTGTCGGTGCTGGCGCACATCAAAGCGTTTTTATCGCGATGAATTTCGCTTGTGTTGCAACACTTTGTGGTCTTCTTTTAGTCGGCCCACAGACATCGTGCCCAGCGGATGTGTTGCTTTAAATTAGTTTTCGATCATGGATTGTAATACCGACAAGATTTTAGAACATATTAGCAATTAGGAGTGTGATTCGCTATTATTTAGCCTTGCTTTTTTCTCATACAATAATTCCTGACACAATAAAAATATTTATTGGCTGCCATAAAATATAGTCCGACCGCGGCGTCCATTTTGTTTTTTTGCGTGTGTAAGTACATCGCGATAGGTTGTATAATGTGTGGCTGTGCACATTTGCCGCTGGCTGAAGTTTAGCACCCGAATGTTATGGCGATGTATGTGGTCGCAACATTAGGCACTTTTACCCTACTTTATTTGGGGGGCGAGTAATCGTCCGTCTCACTCGCACACTCGCTTATAGCCCAGGGACAAAATTATCTGACCTACACACTCGCTGCTCGCAAACTCCTTTTTAGTTTCTAGCTTTACACTTCTCGTTCATCATCGGCGGTGGGACAAGCAAGGACCTTTTAAGCGGAGATTATATGCAATTCTATTGGTTGATTTTTATCTCACTAACCGCTCTACCGCCTCGCTCCGCTCAAATGGTCAGGCAGCCTTAAGCGGATATTTTACTACACGGTATTCGGGTCCCGAACACTGACTCAGGGTGGTGCAATAATAGTTAACGTGTTAAGGTCCCTAATTGGACCGCTTCGCTCTAGTTCGGTCCCTGACTCCCTTACTACCAGGCAGTGTAGTAGCGTGTGGCATGACTGGCAAAATGACACGAGTCCCGCATGAAATGGGGCCCTGACAATGTCAGTCGGATCTTCTGAAAAGAATTGCTAGGGATATTTGCCTTTCGGAGCCCATATGGTATAGCCACTGGAGATAAACGGAGTGAAGTACGTAAGTGAGAGTAGTTCAGTAGAGACCCCGTAAGGGACGTGAAGAAGCACCTTGCAGGTCGGCAAGGCGAGGGTGGCTAGTATCGGCGCTTATATACTCGTTCTTGAATTAGCTATCTTCGCCTTTGTACTCCCACTTAACATCAGGGCGCATGGAGAGAGAGAACAACATATAAATGTTACAGGTCTTTAATTATAAGTTAATTGTTACTAACACTAACTATCTATGGACATAATAGGTCTGAAATAAATGTTTTATTATTATTATAAAAACAAATTGTACTGTATTATTCAATACTTACCAGTAAAATATTCAGCAAACTCTTGCTCCATTTTCAGGGCGCGTTCGTACGTTTTCTTCGCTTGGTCTTCGGTCATTCGCTTATTCATCTCCCTGTATGAATATACATTATAATTACAAGAGAAAAATAAAACCATTTACGTTTAAAAATATATATCATATCATACAAGATGAAAACAAAATGTGTGAAGATATTTTTGGAAGGAATAATAATATTCCTTAATCCGTAATTAATTTATTAATAAATAATTCCGTAATATTGAATTTTAAAATTCAAAGTTTAAATGTAGTTTTGTGTCAACAAAAATCGATTGCATTTAATCAATATTCTAATATGTATGTCGTAGTATTAGTATACTTACATTATAGACTCTACACTCTTTGGTTTTATAAATATGGCAATAGGGTAGAGCTGCGCAACTTGCAATCTCTTTATGGCGTTACCGCTGACGTCTAAAATGCAATGTTTGCCCTGAAAAAAAAAAAAAAGAAAATAGAATAAATAAATACATAATATAAAAAGTCCTTAGTGAGCGTCTGTCATTTTCTACATGTCTTTAAAACCGTGGCAATCATGTACATTTAGGTTTCCACCGAAATGACGAATTTATCCAATAAATTTTCAACCTAAACGTGTTCGAGTCCCGCCTGAGGCAAGTCGATTTTTTTCAGTGCATTTTTCTAGTATTATATTTACGCGTTTGTAAACGCAAAAATAAAATTATTACTAAACGTGTTTGGTTTTTAAAATTATTTGGGCAAGGCCAACCAAGCAACCACTATCGACCATATCGGCAATTGATCGGAACTGGGAGGCTAGTCGCTCCTAAGCCGCCTCTGATCTAAGTCCTGAATAACGCTTGAGTTGCATCGTGCTGCAGAGATGATGCGTAAAATGATCGTAGCAGAGGGGCGAAGAGAAGAGTGCCGCCAAGGCGGAGACAAGATTACCAGCGATCACCAGTCCATCCAAAAAAAAACTGTTTAGTATGACGTAGCTATATCGTAATAACTCTAAACAGCGGAGCGGATTGTAGTGTTTGAGAGTGAGATGAGTGACAATAACTTCACTCCGCTTGGTCATTAAAAAAAATCTGAACCTACCAATAACAAGGGCTCTCTATTCGATTATACATTATACATACTAATATTGATAGAATCTACTACGGATTTATCAAGAAACGGTTTTATTTTATTTTAACATTTCTCACACAATCCGCCGCGCCGTTTATGCGATACGGCTGCGACATGTATACGAACCTTTTCGGCGACCTCCCTGACGGAGGCGACGGAGGTCCCGTACAGGTTGTCGTTGTACTGTCCCGCCTCGATGAACAGGTGGTTCTGGATGTCTCGCTCCATCTGCTCGCGGCTCGCCACGAAGTGGTAGTCTCGCGCGTCCACCTCGTAGTCGCGTCGCGGTCGCGTTGTGTCTGATACACGCGTGCGTTTAGTATTCACCAAGAAATTTATAGTTAAAATTGGAAACCACACCACCAACAAAAGTGAAGACAACTTTTGACGTGACAACGTCTTATAATTCGATAGAGCCGGCTGCACGCACGAAAAAACATGACGTCATGCGGCGTTACCTCGCTCTGAATCTAATTCTCTAATTTGAATTTGGAATTATGTTCTTTAAAATTTAAACTTTCAATGATACCAAAACCAGCCAGATACAAATAGTATAGCCAAAGAGATTTTATTACAAGTTTATTCATACTATAATGCGAAATCTATTAAACAAATGAAATTAAATTTTTCTTTTGAAAAATGCTACCATTCCATCAGTATTTTCTTAAGACGTTGTCACGTTCAACTATCGTCAGTAAACCGACTTTACAGACAACCAATTTTTTTGACACGCAAGTAACCTTTGAATGTTTCCTTTTCCAACTGTCTCTTTCTAACTCTGGTCTTACTTTATATGTAACATCTTATATCACATTATGGTTCTGCAATAAACGATTGATTGATTAACTCTCCCCAGAAGTACCTAATATTAGACGGTCACGTGACACGTGTTCTAGTGGTTGGAAAGAGACAAATGGATAGTAAGAAGTGTCAAGGTCAAATTTTTTGTCTTCACATTTTGTTCGAGTTGTGGCTTCCAGTTCTACCTATAAATTTCTTGGTATTTACGCAAAATTAAGTTAAGTGATTGCAAAACAGGTTGGGTACAGTCACGAGCAATAACAATTGTATAGGGTTTGCTGAGAAAAATACGAATAAACTGACTGAAAAACATTTTTAAAAACAAGCTTTTAATAAATGTGCCCTAAAAAGAAGAAAATAAAATAAACTTTAAATTTAAATGTTATAAAAGATTGTTGCGAGATTTAGCTGCGTAGATAAACAGCGATAGAATAGACAAAGAAATATATAGTAATACTCATAATACTCGACGATCGAAGTAAATCTCGTGACAATTTTCTTCTTTTTAGAGCATATTTAAAAAAGCTTGTTTTTAATTTCTTGTGAAAAAGATTTTAATATTATTCGTTTCCTCGCTAGATGTAAAAATGATGTTATGTCAATGTATTTTAAGTAATTAAATATAAGACTGGTGAATGTATAAATTTATTCAAAGGCAATATATCATGTAAGATTGAAGCTCCCTGAGATGTTTAAGAAAGAGAGAGAAGGAGAAACTAGATGGCACCACTATGGACCCTATTAATCTCTATTCATGAAGCTCACATAACTTCGCGCGCCAACCTGACACTGGAAAGAGAAAGACAGGTATCTACTGCTACGGTAATTTAAGAAAAAAATATGTTTCTTTCCCCGTAGGGAATGCAATGCCAGGATACTGTGAACCCTAAATTCCGGAATGCATGTATAGGACTAATCCCGTTCGTAAAATTAGCGGGATCCCGCGCGGGATAAGAAGCGACATTCAATTCATTTAAATCAAATGTGCCAGTATACCGCACGGTTGCGCGACAAATAACGATCTCTTTGATTGTTTGCTTGCACTCAGAAACAAGGGGCGCGCAAGGGCGGCATATGGGAGAGGGACACCAAAACGAAGTATTATTTTACGTACATTTAAAATATATATATATATATATATATATATATATATATATATATATATATATATATATTAATCACGCGAGATCCCGCAAAAATCTGGATCCCGCGGGATCTAAAATGTCCATTCCCGCAAATACCGGGATTGTGAATTTCCTACGGGATTGCATTCACTAGTTACCACGTTGTCTTAAGGTAGCGAATGGCTTGATTTGACATTTTAAATATGGGCCTTAGACACGAGGTCTTATTCCCGCTCCGCACACGTCATAAATTGATGATAAACTTTGATAAATGAGGATTTATAACTTAAAACTTGACGCCTGACGCTAAAGACAGCTGACTGCTGACTGGATCCCACGCCGCAGTGTTGCTACCTAGAGAGTACTGTTCTAGAGATCTTATTACGATAAATTATTCGATTGTTACTCACGAGGCACGCAGCTGCCGAACTTGTCCGGGAACTCCGATATTAGGTCGTCATTTATTCTGTCCTTGAGCGGGCCGAGGATGATCACGGGCCGCGTGTAGCTGATCGTCAACTGTTGCACCGTCTCATACGACAACACGGTCTCGTCTTGACCTGTCAAACATTTAACGTTTCAAAAACTCATTTTTCCATATAAGACGTTGCATTGTAATGACTCTATTGAAGTGAGACTCTAATATTAATATTTCCTAATTATTAAGATGGAGTCTATTGATATCATTATGGAAATTAATTTTAATAAAATGTCGTGAAACATTTGAAAACTGTTACGCTACAAAAACTAATGACGATATTATTGAAATTACAATGGTGCGAGTGCTGAACATTCCATCAGCGTGCAATCCATACATGTGCTGTGATTCTATACCTTTCCACCATACGTCCGATGCCACTATAATAAAATAGTCTATAGCCCTTTTACAAGAAGTATACTAGAATAATTTACATACAAATAATAAATACAACAAATATATCTTAAGAAATACTATTATATAATTTCAAACTACACATTATAACACTCTATAAAATGCAAGCACTGTTTGTAGCTGCACGTTTTCAGTTGGAGACAAGATACTTCAAGCTTATGTAACTCAATGTTCCTAGATATCATGCTTACAAACTAACTAATACATATACACTATTTAAATTGAGTAATAGTCATTCAGCCAGGATTAAATAAGGTCTATTCTAATGAACATATTGTTATTCATACAATGTTTTAATGATACGTTTAATTAATTCTGGCTTAATATTTTACATAATAACATGTAGAAGCGAATGTCATTTACAATAATAATCAGCGATGTCTAGGGTAGAGAGATAAAAAGACCTCCCCTAAATTTGAAGCCACAACAATAACTCTAAAAATAAACCAGCACAGCTAAATTCTCAAAAAGTAAAACAAGCTCCAATGAAGTATGTTGTGATCGTGAGATCGAATCGTATATCGAACATGCCAGTGACGTAGTGTAACTAGAGGCAAAGCGCGTATACCGCGTGCGTACAGCTGACAGTGCGACAAGCAACGTTACCCTTGAAAACGACCTTGTGCAATGGTAATAAGGGTCGTTTTAATTGGGTAGCGGTGCCTGAGGTGCCACGCTGCACATGTTCGCGAAGCGTCAGCTAGTGTGACAGAGGCGGTTCTGGTGTCCTGATGTGCTTCCAGTGGCCCCACACTCCCTCCACAACTAACTAGCCTTCGAGGCTCGGTAATGATGCAACCATATTTGTTTTACGCGTGTGCGAGCTCGGCTCGAGCCGCGGTGTAACAAAATTTTGAAACATGATCCAAACACTTTCGTGAGCTCAATGACAAACTTTCGAGTGCGGAGCGCTATTAGAATCATCGCGTTGTATGAATTAAAAAACAACTGAACATAAAGAAACAATGAGAAATAATAATAAAAAAACTGGAGTGTTATTGAAATGAAAACTACATTTCTAATTGATGATCATAACCAGAATGCGGGAGGTAAGGTAACGGCTACGGCACTCGCAAGCTACGCCTCACTCCCAAAACTTACACTCGTCCTCGAGATAAATGAGCGTTATCTCCTCCATCATGGGAAGTTCCACTCGATACAAGATTTCCCCTACACGTAGAAAAATTAACGTTACACATTTTTAATATATATTTTTCAAAGTGGACGTGGTCCGTTTATGGACGTAGGACTGTTGACGACAATCTATTTGCTCATGACCATACGTGACATGGCGGAGTAAGAGCCATCGGAGTTTTCGTGTTTGTTAGCTGTTTGCTAGTTATGAGTAGCGCTTGAGAACATAAAGAGCAAATAAAAATACGTTATCTTTGATGGATGTTAAGACGTCGGTTGGCATCGGTCAGGCAACTAGAAGCACGGGACGGCGGCCGAATGTGTCTCAAACCAATCCGCGTGCTCGCTGCGACCCATTCTTAGTTCAACATAAACTACACGTGTAACACCAAGTATCGTATCACCTAAGCTTGCGCCGCACAACCGCGTTCAGTCAATACACTTGTGTTTATTGAAATTTTAAAAAGTGGAATTTCAAAGCCAATAGTCAAATTAGTGTAACTCTTGACCCATGTGTAGTCTTGAATACGTCAGTATCATATAAAAATGTATCTTTGCAAATGTATTTTTGTAAAGCTGTTGTGAAAATATTTGATGTTAATTGAAGACAAAAACATGGTTGCGAGGCAGAGCTTCTGACAAACAAAATTAGATCTAACTAACACACATAGGTATGATAGCTTGTCACTGGGTCGCCGACATAGTATTATCCAAGAAGCGACGATATTTATGCTGATACTGGATAATACACTAAACCTATATATTATAGGCATCACCATGCTTCTTCATATACACTACAAGCGATAATTATTTACTCACACAGATCCGACAAAATTTTGTATAACAATAAATGGGAGACATCACAGGTTTACTCTTACAATTTAATAGTAAATACAACTACACTATCTGACGATGATGTAGTGCAAATAAAGACTACCAATATTGTTACATAAAGAAATATTTGAGCAAAGCGAGAGCCACATCTTCAATCTCTCCTTTATCGAACTCTCTTCTCATACATACTTAGCACCCGTTTACACCTAGCCACAACAAAACCTACTGGTGTAAAGCGTCGTTATAACTTGGTAAGAGCGCGATTCTTGTCGCAAAATGTCCGTGAGGTAAATTTGTGGTTAGAATAAGCGAATAGCTCCGATGTAAAACACCTAACTTTGAATACTGTGGTTATTGGCAGCCGCATGAAAAAAAACTGCGTAATGTAATGACCTACGTACAATAAACAGCAAAATAGCGAATGTAATAAGAGTGGGCATACGGATTGGGCACTTACCGTCCGCGTTGGCATCCTCTTGCGTGTAGCAGAGCATGAAGGCTGGAACAACATTATTTTTTATTTATATATTTGGTTTACCTTTAATTGTTACACTTGTGAATATACGTGTACAATATTTTTGAAACACTAAGGGGACTAGGGCAATATCAACCTATTCAAAATTACTCCACAATATGCAAGTGCGTATTATTAGATTTCTACTAAGACACATACACACACAAGCCAGGTGACAAGCTGGCAACCTGTCACTATTTGGAGGCACTACATGGCCCATACTGCCAGTTTTTTTGTGTGTAACAAAAGGTTACCCAAGGCTCTCTGCTCAACACCACATGGGATTACGAGCGTGATCGTATGTATGTATGTATGCAAGACGCACACACACACAAATATTAAAGCACTCATTTGTGTGTTTACTTTATAATTTACGGTCCTTTACACAGGTAATTGTGTTAATAAATCGTATTAAAATGCCAGAGGTATGGCATGTGTTACAAATAGTCAATGAAGTGGAAGTAAAATTAATGATATATTGCTACTGCGAGATAACGAAACGACTATCGAAAATATATTAAATATTGCAAGCAATTATCATGATTTTTATTCCTAATCGCACTTTATATCACAATATTTTTTGGAGTAATTTAAACAAAATTTTGACTATATGGAAGAAACAACACTTACGTTCTTGATCTGAACCGTCTTCTGATTTGCCATCCTCTCTGCTCTTCATGAAGGGGAACTTTCTACTGAATGACAGAGTCTTCTTTTTTCTCTCTAACGTGGACTGGCTCTAAACAAATATGACATTAAAATTACAAAAACTTAAAAAATAATTGTCAGGTAATGAATCAATTCTAAGATATAAACATGGAGAATCATAAGTTTATTTTAACACATTAACATTCAATTGCAACACTGCTCTACTGCTAGACAAGTATGTCTTTGTCTAACAGTAGAGTGATGTGTATTTTTTTTTAAAGATTACATAGGTTCTCAAAGTGGGCGAAAAGCCCTCTTGTGGGCGTTGCAGACTTTCAGGGGGGCAGTAGAAGACCGAGAGGAAATAAAGGGGTGAGATAGCATAAATACAGGGTGTAAAAAAACCTAAGACAAAGCCGAAGTCTACGCATTAAATACAACATGTAAATTAAATAACCAACACCCTGAATACAGGTGGTTTGGGATCGGCTTCTGAGTTGATTATTGAGATTTTTTTCTAAATATTGAAATTAACTCAGAAGCCGATCCCAAACCACCTGTATTCAGGGCGTTGGTTATTTAATTTACATGTTGTATATACATCAAAACAAGAAACATATTAAAAAAATATTGCTAGGAAAGGATTTTTATTTTTTGGTAATAAAAAACTAGACCCAAATAAAACAATACTAGGAAAACAAAAACAAGACACAACAATCAAAAGACCAAGACTTAAATTCAATATTTCTACACTAAATACAAGATCATTAAAGACACGAGAATCTTTATTAGAACTAGAGTATGCGTTGGAGACTATTAACTGGGATATCATAGGATTGAGTGATATAAGAAGAGCCAACGAGAAAACGGAAGAGTACGATAAATATATATTGTATTATAAAAATGAAATAGCGGGTAAGTATGGAGTAGGATTCATGGTAAGGAAATATCTAAAGAAGGAAATAATTGAGTTTCAAGGAATATCAGATAGAATTGCGATCCTAAACAAAAATTCCAGGCTATAAACAACCTATTTCAATCGTACAAATTTATGCTCCTACCAATGTTGCTGCAAAAGAAGAGAAAGACGAATTTTACAACAAACTTAACCATATTATGCCAAAGGTATTCAAAACAGTAATTGTAATGGGCGACTTTAATAGTCAAATTGGTGAAAGAAAAAAGAACGAAGATAATATAATTGGTCCTTATACAACTGGTAAAAGAAATGATAATGGACAACGAATAATAAATTTTGCATCAGAAAATAACCTTAGAATCATGAACAGCTACTTCAATAGAAAACCCAATAGAAAATGGACATGGTTGTCTCCTAATGGAAACACCAAAAATGAAATAGACTTCATCCTGACAAACAAACCAAAACTTTTTCTATCTATAGATGTTGTTAACCAACTGGACTATAGCACAGATCATAGAATGCTCCGCGGACAATTGCCTTTAGTAGAACCTAAAATGTCAAGGAAAAATTTACTAAGTGGAAAAAAGCCAATACCCTTACCAATATCAAGCAATATCCTGAAATCGCTAGAAAACGGTCTCAATGAAATAACAAAAGCCATAAACGTCCAAGAAAAATATGACCGACTAGAAATAGAACTCAAGAAAGTTGAGAGGAAACACAGAACAAATAAGGGTTCGGAAGATAAATTAGGAATAGTAGCAAGAAGTTTGATTGCACAGAGGAAAACTTTATATTCGGATAGGAAAAACAACAAAAATCAAATAGAAAATCTCAGTAAAGAAATTAACTTAGAAATAAGAAAGTATAGACAAAAAAGAAGAACAGATACGATAAATTACTACGTTGAAAAATCTGGTGGAGTCAAGAAAGCATGGGATGAACTAAAAGAAAACACGAACTGGATCGACAGTATGTCATATCACCCTAGTAAGAACCGCGTTAAGACAAATAGAATTGAAATTATACAGATAGCCACAGAATATTATCAAGAATTATACAAGAATGACGACAAACCATTAGACACGCACTATCAGCAAACAGAAAGGGAAGAGGAAACCCCAAGCATACTGAAAGAAGAAGTAAATAAAGCAATCATGTCACAAAAAAGAGGCAAATCACCAGGAGAAGACAATATTTCTAACGAACTTCTAATGGGATCATCCGAAACAATATTAAACACTGTTACGGATTTATTCAATGATATTTTACAATCAGAACATATACCTCACCAATGGACTACATCTACTATAGTCCTATTACATAAAAAAGGAAAGAAAGATGATATAGCTAATTACAGGCCCATTAGTTTGATGTCAAACATTTACAAAATATTTTCGAAAATACTGCTAAGCCGTCTAACAAAAATTCTGGATGAGAATCAGCCCAGAGAACAGGCTGGTTTTCGTAGTGACTTCTCCACTATTGATCACATACATACGATAAAACAAGTCATCCAGAAATGCAACGAATATGGTATTACTTATTATTTGGGATTCGTAGATTGTAATAAAGCGTTTGATTCGCTGAAACACGAGAAAATATGGGAAGCGCTAAAATTACAAGGAGTGAGCAGTAAATATATAAATCTGATTGTTAACATATATAAAGACATGAAAGCTAGAGTACGGACTGAAAGAATAGGAGAATATTTTCCCATACAAAAAGGGGTCAGACAGGGAGATCCACTATCACCTAAACTATTTTCTTCAGTACTCGAATACATATTTAGAAGGCTAGATTGGAACAAATATGGACTTAACATTAATGGGCAAAAACTAAACCATCTAAGATTTGCAGATGACTTAATCCTGGTAGCAGAGGGCCCAAAAAGCTTACAAGAGATGCTCGAAATGCTTGTTTATGAAAGTAACATGGTTGGACTTGCCATGAACACTACGAAAACCAAACTAATGACAAACCAAAACGAAGTACCCATCACAGTCAACAACATTCAAATTGAATACAAATTGAGTAAAGGAATACACATATCTCGGTCAAACAATATCACCAACAGACCATACAACTATAGAAATAAACAAAAGAATACAATTGGCATGGAAACGTTATTGGTCTCTCAAAGAAATTGTGAAAAACCCGCAAATACCTCTCAAGGCGAAGACAAAGATCTATAATTCGTGTATTCTACCCATTATGACATACGGATGCCAAACATGGAGCTTAACCAAACTGAACCTAAGAAAACTAGAGATCTGCCAACACAGCATGGAGCGAAGCATGCTCAATGTCAAATTAAAGGACAGAATAAAACTAACAACACTAAGGAGTCAAACAAAAATTACAGATATAACATACTGCATCAAGAAACTCAAATGGAAGTGGGCAGGTCACATGGTAAGAAGTAAAAAAGACAAATGGACTAAAGAAATGACTGATTGGTGTCCAAGGTATAATAAAAGAAAACAAGGCAGACAACGTCAAAGATGGGAAGACGACCTTTGGAAAATGGCTGGGGTCAATTGGACGACTGTGGCGCATAATCGAAAATTATGGCAAATTTTAGGGGAGGCCTATGCGAAAGAGCAACGCAATCTCGATAACGGTGTCAATTAATAAATTTAGCATAAGTACTCATGTTTTTTTTAAGATTGTGAATAAAGGCTATTATTATTATTATTATTATGTCCTTTATTTCATTTAAAATACATTATTATTATTATTAATAAAAAAAAACTCCATAAAATACTATGCAATGTATACAGCGCGCAAGTCGCGCCGCTTAGTAACTTTGAGACGTGCACGACGTTCGGTCGACAGAGTTGAATGGCCCCGACAAGAAGCTTATATTTTACCTTGGGCCCCGATATCGAGTGGTTACATTTAGCGCTGACGTTTTAAAGCCATTTTTTGGTATGCAATACTTAAAATTTTGATAATGTTTCTTTGGGCAAAAAGTATGAAATTCATAAAAAACTTGAAAAGAAAAATCTAACTATGACCTTTAATAACTTCATAACTATTAATTTCCCAGGTATTGTCTAGAAGACAAAAATGGTCCTAATGATGAGAGGAATACGTAGTTCTCGGCTTTGTCATAGGTCTTTTTACACCCGTTATAATCGTGGTAATGGTAAGTAAAATAATCGCATAAGAGAAAAAAAACTGTTTAAGGTAACATTAGGGTTCTAAGATTATTAATATATTACCTCATTAATTATGTTTAAAGGTATTTTGATTTGGCTGTTGATTTTGTAGTGTTGTAATACATAAAAGTGGGGGTTAGATTTTTTTTCTTGTAAAGGGTAGTCCATAAAAGGTTGAGAACCTCTAGTGTAATACTTACGGTACTGACGGGTGTGCCTTGTCCCTGGAACTTGACCTGACGATCCCGCGCTCTTTGTTTGCGCTCCCATCGCCTCTTTGACGGGATGATGCCTATTGCGTCTGCATCTGCTTTATCTAAGCGTCTGTATGGACGTTTATAAAAAAAATATTAAATGCACTCTTCCTTTAGTAAGTCTCTATAAATTGCAAGCGACCGAACGAAACCGGGCGCTTATATGGAGTCGCGCGGTGAAAAGTTTTTGAGATTTTTTGAAGTATTTTAAAAATAAAGCGACAAAATAATATTTTGAAAATAGTTCGTTAAATGGGTCTCTAGAATTTATTTTGAAATTTTGGCAAAAATTAACGCTGTATAACTCTTTCAGGCGTGACTTGCTTACAATACGTTAAATTATGAAAAATTTTGACGAGCACAAGCTTTAGAAGAAATAAAAGTATATTTTTCTTTGACCCTTTAATACTAGAAAAAACGCGTTTGTAAACGCAAAAATAAAATTAATCCATTTGACCCTTTAGTTCAGTAGTCAATTAAACGGTAAATGAAACACGCCATTACCTTGCTTGCCACCACTCGTCGTCGGAAGCATTTGTGACGTGTAAAATATCGCCGTAGCGGAAGGGGAGTCCTCTAGAAGGTAAGCCATCGTCTCTTACTGGGTCGTAGTCGAAGAGTGCTCTGTAAAGAAAGGTTTCTTGTAATATATTATTGAGGTCGATGGCACCACGGTCGTGCGTTCTTAGTAACGATCACGAAAGTTAAGCTACAAAGTGCGCGATCGAAACGCGGATGGGTGACCGAAAATTTTTCAACTCCATTTACCTCCGTGCTTCGGAAGGAACGTTAAGCTGGTGGTTCCGGTTGCTGTAGAAAGATATCATTCGTCCCCAAGTGGGGTTGGTGTTGGGTAAAAATCTTATATTTATATTTGAAAAACAAATTCCTACCCTCATTCAGAACAGATATTTGGCGTGAGTGTGGAAATGTATTACTATTGTCCTATTTCTTTAAGGTCTGCATTTATGCCAAAGACTTGTAAAGTAGTCCAAATTAATGTCGAATCTCAATTAAAACTAATTTATGTGATCCGTAAGGGTAATTAATAAAAACAATGTTGTCTACATACTAACTTTAAAGTAGTTTAAAGCGCATTGAATAATAGCAGAGCAGACATTCGGGACTTACTGATTAACTACGCACTATACAACATTCTGAAGCTAATAATAATCATAATTAATATGCAAGTCCGATGTATTCATATCACGGCATAGGAGTTAACTCATTGTTGGATTAATATTCATTGTTGTTTTATTTATAAAATAGTACTTGCATATGCATGGTGTGTTCATGCGATTAATTTTAAGGGGCTTGGGAATAATTTATACAACTTCCGTGATACTTTCGCATTTGAGACAATCAGATGGATAGAAATATATGCAGCAGTTTGATTACAAAATTATGGTGGCAAAAAGAATAATGTTTAAGAATAAACCATTTTATTTTATACTAAGTAAATTCAAATAATTTTACAAAATTTACGAGGATATTGAAATGAAAAGCTCTTTATTTAAATGGACTTTGTTAAGTACTTTTAAATCGTCAAAAGGTCTACCATCATTTTAGGACTAAATAACTATTTCACTTATTGTTGTAAGCATTGTAAGTCAAAGTCAAAATTTCTTTATTCATTTAGGTACAATTTGTACACTTATGAAAGTCAATTTTGATGCCATCGGTTCAAGAGTCTACCAGGAGGCCTTGTTCAGAGAAGAACCGGCAAGAAACTCAACAAGTTCACACTATATTTCATATAAAGAATACTAAACCGCACGAGTTGAGTGGATTCTAATCCGTTTCCGAGTTATTAAGTGCGCTACGACCTTTATTCGCCACCGCGCGAATTACCCTTGCAATGGTCTGTCCGGGATTCACAATCTACCTCAGTCTGCTTTTAGCGTAGTACACCTAGGGGATGAGAAATATGTCTATTCGTGACAATTTTTAACAACTTCCAATAAAGAGGAGGTTATATATTCCACTATATGTATTTTTATTGTTTGTTCACTGATATCTCTGTCATTTGTGGACCCATTTTCAAAATTCATTTTTTTTTATTCGATAGTGTATGATGGAAGGTCTATTTAGGAAGTCCTAAACGAAAATAGAGTTAGATGAAAATTCTTTAAATAGTATAGGTATGTATAGACAAATATTTCTATATTTCCAGGTTATTCAGGTAAGCTGATGACGGAAGATAAAACACCGTAACGGTTAGCAGTTGGACGATTCAGGGGACGTTTGATGAATGGCGTACGTAAGTACTCCGATTTTAAAACGCCCCCAAATTATTTACACTAAAAATAGAAAAATATACAACTTGAAAAAATAGTTAAACCGCCTTCAAAAAAAATCGGTGTCGAGTTAACTAGGTATTCGATAGGTTTCGTACGTCCCGCCCCGTCTGCCACATCAAATTAATTTTTCACACCGTCTCGCGATTGCGACCGAACGCACGAGCTTGGGTAGGGGGCTCGACGTTCTGAACGATTGGCATGACTTGGCACCGTTATCAAACCGTTCAGTAGGTACCCTTAGCACACATAATAATATTTTATTTTTATACTTTTGAAGTCGGTTTAACTTTTTTTTTCAAAAGTTGTTTGTTAAATAGTCACTATTACTATTACATACCTCACATATAAAGATCGTTTCTGTGATGTCCTCAGGAGTGTGTGGTGTTGTTTCAGTTCATTTATACGAGCTTCGAATTTGTTATACTCTGTTGGCCTATACACCACAGTCAGTTTCACCTGTTGACCCGTGCCCTGAAATAGGAAAGATAATGGAATAATTTTAATTTTGCGTTTACAAACGCGTAAATATAAATACTTCACACAATTTGTTCTTTTTTTAAATAACAAAATCCACAATCCACAACAGCCTTTTTAATTCGACCCACTGCTGGTACAGAAGGTCTCTCCTTGTTATTGAATGAGGTTTAGGCATTCCACCACGCTTGCCCCATTCGGATTGGTGGATGGAGGACAAAATTATCAGAATTATCTTTCCTACTAGAAAAATGCACTGAAAAAAATCGACTTGCCTCAGGCGGGACTTGAACCCGCATCTTCCGCATCGCCCGGATTGTGGAAGATGCGGGTTCGAGTCCCGCCTGAGGCAAGTCGATTTTTTTTAATTTTAATATTATATATAACACTAATGTAACATTATAATACTTATAGTAATTTATGACGAAAATTATTCACTGGCCAGCAGGATAACTGGTCAATGGACTCTTTATTATAGTATTAATACTTCCTTAAATATAACTTTTAGACCTTGGGATGTAAATTACAAGACTGCAGTCATATTTATTCACTTTATTTTATAGATAATAGGGTGTTAATTATAGTCAGTACCATTGGGTCTAATTTAGTCATAATCGCCGAGCATATGAGGACTTTATATTATAATGAGACTAGATGAAGAATAAAGAACACACTAAATGGAAAGAAGTGATCGTTCCTACCCCTATGGGAGAAAGGAGTGACTATATGTATGTACACTAAAATTGATGCATAATGTGCATTAATATATCTACATACACAGATATGGTTCCCCATGGATAAAAAGAGTTTACTGCAAAAGGAACCTTGCAAGTATTTCAAATAACTCTGCGATCCTTACCTTTAAGGCTTTAGCAGCTTGTTCGTGTGTTGCGTGCGTGATGTCCACTTCATTGACAGCAAGCAGCCTGTCCCCCCGCCTAAGTTCCCCTGACCTCTCAGCGGGGCCCCCGGCCAGTAAGAAGGACACATAGATACCATGCCCATCTTCACCTCCCACAATGTTAAATCCTAGACCCTGGGAGCCTTTCTCTAGTTCCACGACCCGAGGCTCCTCAGTGCTGTCAGTCACGTCCTCTCGACGCAAGGAATTCGCTGTACTCGAGGCTGGAAAAATAGAAGTTTTTATTATTATTACGAGATGGCAAACAAGCTTGCGGCCCACCTGGTGTTAAGTGGTTACCGTTGCCTATAGACACTTGCAATATTAAGGGTAAATCACTTAACACAGCAAGTGCGTTGCCATCCTGGGGACTAAGATAATATGCTTTCCATGCCCAGTAATTACACTGGCGTCCTTTGGCTTCAATTCAAAACATAGCGAACTGCTTCATGGCACAAATAAGACGTATTGCTTTTTCAACTAATCCTTATATGGTTTTTATAATGATGATAATTACAAATTAGGATTATAAAAATAGGCTTTAATTAGACAGAATCTTTTAATGCACATACTTTGCTTTGTTTAGTCATATGAAAGGTTGTGTCACACTTGTCAGCTCGGAAAGGGACCGTAACCGTATTGGCTTTTGCCTCACCGTCCACCAGGCGTCAACTATACGTAAGCACATAACCAATTCGGATCAATACCGACTCAGCTACGGCGTAGCCTTTGAATCACTTTGACTTACAACTTCAATAAAATAAGCGCGCAACACGACTGTAAGGTGCCTTGTGAATGAAAGCACGTTCGGCAACAGTAGTGTGCTGCAGAAGGCCATAGGAGGGGTGAGAGGGACAAGTGTGGCGTAAGAGACGTAGGCTCGCGTACGGAGACGTAAGCGCGGCTACGGACAGACGTAAGCGCGTGGCGACGTCCACGCGCTTACGTCTGCCGTAAGCGCGGGAACTGCCACACTTGACCACTCACCGCATCGCCGTTCGTCAGCTTGTCCCGAGGTGAGGCAATGTCGTTAAGTTGCTGGTTAGTGTGAGATACAGTATAGAGTTGCATACAAAGAATACTAAACGGCTCGAGTTGAGGCTATGCTGATCCGTTTCAGAGTTGACAAAGGTGATTATTTAAGAGTTAAAAGATTATTGTATCAATTTACACAACAAAACTATGTTATTTTCTTGTTTCTTTTTAGATGCTGGTGTCGGATTGTTAAATAAATAGCAATATTAGCTTAAAAGTATATAGATTTTCCAGACTGTTGAGATATTTTAGTGTATTAATTTTTGGATTTATTGTCGCTGAGGCGAATACCTGAGAGCCTGTCACTATTTTGAGCATAGATTTGTAATTACTGACGTTTATAGATTGGCAATGAATCGACTAGGGAGTGACCAAAAAAATGCACCAATGTGTGAGCAATGCGCATGTGGGCGTGAAAAATAGTACTGTAGTCTGACAGTTGCTGTCTTTTCTACTCGACTGTGAGGTCGACCTAGGCCGCCTGCGTGTACGTGAAATGGTCTCTTCTATCCATCTCGCTCTAACATACGGGTTAGTGTGCTCTTTCTCTTTTACATTGCCGTTCTACAGTTTCCTATACCTATGACATTGAGGCACTACTTGATTCACATTGCCAGATGTGTCTTTATGTTACCTAGGGTTCTGCTCTAGCCTATTGGAATAATGAGCATCATAGTAACTAGTAAATAGATTCTTAGTGGAGTATTATACACTTTGATTTGGATTTCAGGATAAATAAGACTTACGTGTGTTAGCTCGTGAGGTCCGCGGTGAAGGTTGTCCATGCTTCGGTCCTGGCACAAGTACCAGAAGAACCCGTTCCCCTGATGCTTTTAATGCGGCCACGGCTTCTTCATGCGTCACATTGTCGAGATTTACGTCACCACGCTGAAGGAAAGTTATTTACACAGTTTAAAATAATGCTATAGGGAAATTATAAGAGATGTATGGCCAAAATGTCTTTTAACCCATTCAGTGCCGCGGACGCCCATGGGCGCTCTTTGCGAGTATACGCACATGCCGAAGACGCCCATCGGCGCCCTACTTTTTCGGTCGACTTTTTCAGTCAAATGTGATTTGTAAAATGAAATAATACTACCAAAAAATCCTTTCAATCATTAGTATACAATTCCCTCATTTGGCCTCTGGATATCTTAGAAATAACAAAATACGCATTCTTAGTTAACATGCCGCCGGCGCCCATAGGCGTCCTGCTTCAAAGTTCAGAGATACTTAACTTTTTTATCAAATTATAATTTTTATGATTTTTAGCAATGGAGTCCGAATACTATAAATATAATTATTTTTGTATATTAATATTTTATTAATAAAATTATAAAACATCATGATATTTTCGAGATCCAATAATGGCGGACGCGAGACGTGACTTTTCAATATAACCAATATGGGTATATCTATCATCTTCATATTTTTCGAGGGTCGAGATTCCAAATACAACACCTATTTCGAGATTCAAGATGGCCGTGACTTTCTAATATAATATCAAATAAATAATATTTATTCTATTGTAGGTAGGTACGCCTATCTTTTTCGTGCTTTTCGGGGGTATAACGAATACAACATATATTTCGAGATTTATTATGACGAACATGATTTTTAAATATAATATCAATATAGGTATCATTTTCATGGTTTTTGGGGGGTTCCAATTCCGAATAGCTGGGTTCACACCGGACGATCGGCAATCCCGCGCCTAGGGTCATAGAACTGGATCGTTAACATACTACAATAGAATGCGTGTCCTTGGATCGCGCGCAGCACGTCCATGCTTGGCGCCAAAAGCGCGCGATCGCGCTTGTGCTGCGCGCGATCGGAGCGCGTTGGATCGTCCGGTGTGTGGATAATATCAATATGGGTATGATTTTCGGGGTCCCTATTCCAAATACAACATCTATTTCGACATCCAATATGGCGGACGCGACTTCTTAATATAAAATAATATCAATATGGGTATAATTTTCGTGGTTTTTGGGGGTCCCGGTTCCGAATACAACATCTATTTCGAGATCCAATGTGGTGGACGCAACTTCTAAATACTTATAATATCAATATGGATATCATTTTCGCTGTTTTTGGGTGTTCCAATTCCGAATACAACGTCTATTTTGGAGATCCAAGATGGTGGACTGGACTTCTAAATATAATATCGCTATGGGTATCATTTTCATGGTTTTCGGGGGTCCCGGTTCCGAATACAACATCTATTTCAAGATCCAATATGATGGACGCGACTTCTAAATATAATATCAATATGGGTATAATTTTCGTGGTTTTTTGCGGTTCCTATTCCGAATACGAACATCTATTTTGGAGATCCAAAATGGCGGACGTGATTTTTTAATATTATGGATATCATTTTCTGTGATCCCAATTCCGGATATAACGCCTATTTCGAAGTTCAATCTTACGGACGCAACTTACGGATTTAGAATGACATCACATTATTTTTCGAGTTACTCTCAACAAGCCCTTTCATTTGATACCCATATTGCAGAAATGCATTAAAAATAACTATTTCGCCATTTTGTATGGTCCGCCATATTGGATTTAGAATGACGTTGCACACAGCTTATCGTATATTGTCATCCAAACTAAATATTTCAGCTCAATCGGATGAAGATATCTGCTTCAAAATCGAGTAGCAAGATTCCACCCGAACAAACTTACATAGCAAATTAAATAAAAGCATTTAATGAGTCAGTTTCTCCCTCCAATTGGTGGTCTCCGGAACAACTATCATACTTGTTATGTATAGAAATTGATTTACAGAATTTACAAAAAAAAAAAATATTTTTATGAAAGTGTAACAAAAAATATTTTTTTTTATAATTTGGAAAAAGGTTGAGGACTTCTGGGTTTCACATAACGCTTAATAATTTACAATTAAACTTTTGTTTTATCGTGTTTTATCTTTCTTTTAATTAAAAATTACTAAATAATGTTCCATAACAATCTAAATCGCAAAAAAAAACTTAGTAACGCACCTTTATTCTTCATCGTTGTTTTGAAATGTAATACCCGTTAAAATCGCAGTATTTAACTATAATAACACAATTACACATTAAAGCAGTTTTATAACCCACTAACAAACACCAATAAGAGAAAAAAACTGATTGACGTGGTAGTGTTCTAAGGCCTCAAGCCGAAAGCGCCGATGGGCGGCAATAAATCCGTAACTAAGATGCCGTGGCCGCCGATGGGCGCTCGTTGACAAATGTATGGCGGCACCTAGGTTAAGACACAATTTTATAGGTGGCAATGAATGGGTTAAAGTGGAAATGTTATCTTAAAGCGTTAAATATTATCCGCCTTTTATTCAATGTGTCACCATTATTATCATATGAATATGGTGGCCTAAATATATTCAGTCAGCATTTCAAGGAATTTTAGAGATTAGTTAGTTCCATAAATAGAAGAATTTAAAAATCTTTAATGTTTAAAATGGAAAAAAGTGTGACTGATAAAAGGATTATTAATTTTTATGACATTAAATTCTTATGAATGCTAACTTGAAGGCCCTTTTTGGTTTTGTCTTGCATAATGCTGATAACAGAAAACAAGGTACTCAAGATAATTAAAGATAAAGTTATAAAGATCTAAAGAAGTATTGTATTATTTATGGACAACCAATATTATAATAAACATTTCTGTACTGGAACCACCAACAATAGACTATGAAGGCATAAAGTAGCCTAGTATTAAAATTATACAAAGTATTTTCGTAATTAGAAATACGCATTGAATAGATTCGAGTTCCATCAATAATGTTCATTTCTGAAATGGCTAACAAATGCCCTGTATCAAACAATACACGTGGGCGTAACGTCTGTCGTATTTTTATATTCTATAAATAAATTCCAAACGTCATGTATCGATTTTTAGGGAATCAATGCTTTAATATGTAATGGAATGTTCAAGACGTTAATGTTAATTTAGATAAGAAACGTAAAGTCAAAAAGAAACGTTTGAAAATGGAGGTATAATTTGTAAAAGTATTTACTTTTATTGACAACTTCTAAGGTGACTTTGATTCAGTTAATTTACTTCAATATAAAGTATCATATTGAAGTAAATTAATTCAGAATAAAGTATTATTCTGTCCTATTTTCAATTAATTACCTACTTTCACTTTTCATTTGAACACAATTCTTTTAAGTTGGTTCATGATAACACATAAAATTTTACATTGTTCCTTTCTTATATTTAGTCACATTGCCTCAGAGTAATTTTTAAGATTGGCAAAGGAATTTTTGCTATGTTGAGCTAGTTAAAGTTTGAATTATCACTATATAATGGAAAATAATGAATTACCGATGTGTTTTTGACCATGAGCAGTTTGTCCCCAACCCTGAGGCGTCCGTCCCTGTGTGCAGCACCACCAGCCATTATCTTCGTCACATAGATGCCATTGTCACCGGGAATGTGCTGGTTACCAAGTCCTCCTGCTATACTGAATCCAAGCCCTGAGCCGCCTTTTACTAATTCTATCTCCACTGCTTCTTCTTTGTTTGTTGGTTGTGTTACATTTAGGGTGTCTTCGGTGCCGCGGCGTTTTATTTTCTGCGATAGTAAATACGATTTAATAGTTAAGAAATGTATTTTAATTGATAATTTAAATAGCAACTGACAAACAAATAAAACCTATATTTTGAAGAATTTTGTTATAAGCAAATAGTACCTACAAATCTTTGCACAGTTTTGGGTGAAGCATATCTATCAGATTAGACATACAAGTTGAGTCACCGCATAGGCTGTAATAAGTAAGTATATATACAACAACATAGCTTAGTTGTTATTAATTAAACTAGCTTTTCCTTGCCTATTGTTATCACCATCTATGCGGATAAGAAAGTTAAAGAATATCTAAAGAAATAAAATGTACAAACAACACCAGTTCTAGTTACTACAAAATGACATTTTACTCCAATGGATTTTCAACCTAAATGTATCGGTATAAAGTGCAAATTCAACTGGCATAATTTGACATTTTGTGGTAACCTTTTTGTGCTGTTGACTATACAGTCTGTACAGAGTATATGCATTAAATACTTACCAATCTAACTGTATTTCCTGCTTTTTTTAATGCATCCACTGCCTCTGCATGAGTAACATTTTCTACATTTGCATCATTAACCTAAAAATAAAATCATTCTTAAACTTATGGCAAAGTTTCAATTATAATGAGGGTGGGAAAAGAATCTTTTTTTCACTTTTCTTTCAATTTAAAAAAAAAATAATATTTTTTCTGTAACACTACAAATGGCTTCATATAAAATTTTGAAAAATTCGTAAAGATGTCCGCGCGCTAATTTTCATTTAAAAATGCATGCGCCGTGACGTCATCGTATTCTTACTTGCTCGAGCGAATTCCGAGACCGTGCAAACCCCTTTGGTGTAGCCTTCGCGCATGTGTCTATTACTTCCGGACTTCCTGTCGCGAATTCACAGCGTGTAATAATAATTAAAAATGTTTAAAATTTTGTAATACAGTAATACCCGGAACTTACGCGGTTATCCGCGTAAGTCGGGATATGATTTTCCATATAAATACATAATTGGAGCAGAAATAGCAATTTAGACAATTTTTTTTTATTAAAATCTTTGATTATACAAACACACAATCACCAACCGAAGTTGTTTTAATGTAGAAGGCTTCATAAACTCAAATATTTTTTACTCCCGTAAAGTTTCCTCATAGCATGCTAATATTTTTTTATTCCTTGTTTTGTTTCGGAAATGCGATCTTCGTTGGAGTCTTATTTTCATAAATTTGTAACCTCTTTTTGACAAATTGACGAGATTTGGAAATCGCGTAATTCCGGGTTCGCGTAAGTCGAGGTATTAGGTACTGTGTATAACTTTAAATAAGAGTTATTATCACTAAAATCGTTATAAAATTAGCTAACAGAATATAATTAGTACAGTTATATTTTCAAATAATAATAATCATCATTGATTTTCATCATCAGAAAACAGTTCTCAGAAAACATCATCAGAAAACAGTTCTCAGTTTTATTTTTAGTATTAAATTGTAAGATAGGATAGGAATTACCTGTAATATGGCGTCATTAATTTGTAACTGACTAGCAGCTGCCGCTCCTCCCGGTATCAGCTTTGTCACATAGATATGTGGATCATCAGGCACATGTGGATTGTCTGAGCCCCCAGCAATGCTAAACCCCAGACCTGCACCCCCAGCTCGGGACAGTACTACTGTCAAGTATGTGTAACCGTCCTCCCCGTGTATGTGATCATTTCCACCACCTTCTATACCATTTACCTGCAACTTCAACAGACCATAATATAATATAATATATTTCGACAAATTCACCAAATAGCTAGCCCAAAGTAAGTATCACTGAGAACTTGTGTTATGGATGCTAGATAATGGAATTAACGACCATGTAATAAATTTTCTTATGAACAATGTAGTTATATTAATAGATTCCTATGTTGGTGCAAGTGAAGCCTTATACTAGCATTACGCAACTGATAGGTTACTGGCAACCATTTATTATGAATTTTATAAGAAACATGTAATATAAAGAATGAAGTCGAAAATTAGTAGGCTAGGAAAAACACATGATAATAAATGAAACCAATTTTATAAGATAAAAATTACCTGCTTCATTTCTGGCGAGGTAGAATGAGCCTGCAAAGTAAAAATTATATGTAAACTTAAGAATAAATTTAATAAACATCAAAGAAGCAAATTTTACATTCCTTAGTAAATAATTTTAAATTGCTGTACTTATTAGTTAAATACTTAAGTCATTCAGATCTTGGTGCAGTAAGTACATTACATACAATTAAATAAAATATGTTAAGATTATTGTAAGGTAAACAGATAATTATTTTTAAATAATAGGTACCTACATCATGTTGTCATAATTAAATAAAAAACAACTCAAGGTTTGAAAATACATATATAACATAAGGTAATATTGATAGAATTACATGTTATTTGATTGTGAATCACTTTTCTTATTAACATATTGACTGTTATCAAACAAAAACAATGGCACATCAATTCTTATTTACTGCAATACTTGTGATTCAAAAAGCACAAACAAGGCCAAACTATTCACAGTAATAAAGTGAGTAGTAATATTTGAGTAAGTTGATTGTAATGCACACATTTAAATATATAGTTATAGAATGTATTATTCTGTATTCAGTACATGAAAAACTAGTTTGGTGACCAATCAGGTCAGTAGTTCAGAGAAACTAATAAACAAAATGAACTGTGGAATGTTTGTGATGCACAGTTTGAGGAATGTTTTGAATATTGACTAACTATAAGAGCTATTTAGTTATGTTTATAAAGAAATGTGTATCTAAAAAGTAACATTAATGGTTAACTATGGTAAGTATTAGAAATGTGTATGAATTATTACTTGGCATCTTAATGACTTTATTTTAGTCATAGATCAAGTACAATAGATCTTGATTATGACTTTGATATTGGATGCCAATAAGATATTAATAATTTTAATTCAAAACTTTATATTTATAGAAATGTTAAGTATTAAATATTAGAAAGCTATTAATTTTAGCGTCTGGATTTGACTAATATAATATTAAATGCTCTGATTATTTTGAACCAATTCTTAGTTTGTTTTAGATTAAAAAAAAATTGTAATTTTTTTTTGTTTTATTTTTTGAAGATAGAGCAACTCAACACACACTCACCGTGTCAAGGTTAAACAATGAAGACACTTTCCGTAGGAATCCATTATGGGTTTTTTTCTTCCGTCTCTCTGTCATTTTGGAGGCTTAACTATCATAGCCCTCCGGTACTTATATGTCCGTTTTATACTATGTACACTGCATGCATGTTAGTACACACTTGTGTCCGTTGTCAGCACCTTACTTGATGATGTTCTGCATGCACCATTGTCTACCTAGAACCCATGTCTAACTTGCACCAACACAATTTTAAATGTATATGACCTCTTAATGCGACCTGTTTTCATGTTTTCACGTTAATTTTGTTAGAATTGCAGCAGATCTTATCTAATGAATGGAGTAAACCGAGGCGAGCCCTTATTTGATAGCGGATTTTAGTAGGTACATGTACGGCTAGATAATTAAAAGGCGTGTTACCAACTTGTGTACAATGATAGGATGGTATGAATGTCAAAGCGATGAACTTTAATTAGAATGTCCGTGTTACGTTATTAGTGTGCAATTTATGACGACTCGATATTATTACATGTTGATAGAACCATCAGCAAGTAACATAGCAGATTGTTACAAGCAAAACTAACTCAGAAGTCGCATTAGTCTCACCAAGAATTGAAAACGTTCCCAAAGTGTAAAGAAATTACTAAACGTTTAAAAATAGATTAGTGTTTATTAAATGGCCTTACTTGCGACGAATACGAAATAACAGCAGTGTGAATGTCAAAATTTTGTGTGCAATATCATTTCACTGATTATCATCTATGGGGAGTATTTCTCAGCCGATGTAGAGTTCGCACGTCATTGGCACAGTTGTGAAATTTAACGGCACCAATCCACACAACCAAGAAACGTTAGCGTACATATCGCCGAAAACTTGTTCTATATTTTAGGTTATAAATAGTACTACGAGACGCGAAACACCAACTATCCGCCATTACCGACCACTTGTTGTGTGATGTAGCGGCATTCAGCTACCTTCGCAGACGTCACGTCATCAAAAAACAAAACGCAACATTCGATCGACCAACCGATCAAATGCTAAGTGATTTAGTATTTCACCCAGAGGTGGCGCTTCTTAGGAGACAAATCTATACCTACTATAGATTTTATAGGTAGGTAGTGTATAAACATGGTGTATGTAAACCATGAAGCTTTAGACAAAGTAAATCGATACACACATATATATTTATATTATAAGTATATATAAGTGTGTATTAGTTTCAGGAAGCATAAAGGTAAAATTAGTTTATATCGTTAACTACCTTTATGGGTATTTATTTTATGTAGTATTAGTTATCTCCAATATGTAGGTATATTGAATTGACACTAGCCAATATTTATTGGAGATTGTTATCTGAGAAGAGGAAGCTTACATTCAAATAATTGACTATCAATTTCAAGGTTGTAATTGAACTGCTACTGTAGAGTTGCTCTATCTTCTTATTTTTTCGTTTTACTCACTGTGTAAGTAGGTATATTTGTTTCGTCGTAGGTATTTAACAACTTATTATAATTTGAAAAAATACAAAATAATTAAGGAAGTACCTATGTTCAAATTGTAGATAAGTAGGTATACGAAGGTACTTACCTTCTTTTCTTCAGCATTTCCACTTTGCGGTGGAATAACAATGGGTACTGGAAGCACCTGAAAAAAAATTATAATAACGTTTAAATTAATAACACATTTCCATACTAACACCCTAGTCCAAATTAAGTATCACTATGAACTCGTGTAGGCATATAGATAGGTAGTGATACCTACTTAATAATAGTAGGTATTTTTTAAATAAACTTAATTAAACATACAAACAACTAAGACACATGTACAAAAATGTTCTTGTTCATCCAGCACACAAAAATATTTTATTACTTACTAAAAATTATTTACTTATAAAAATTACGGTACCTTTGTTGAGTCCGGTGTCTCATTTCGAGATTCCGACTTCTTATTGTTATCCTGCAGGAAAGCGTTCGACAACAATCTAAAGTCGGTCTCCTCAGTCGGTATCTGTAACATAAGAAAGTTTCAAATAATATATATAGGTAAACGATCACGCTCATAGTTCCACGAGCTCTATTTCTGGTAGTATGGACCATTTAGTGCTTCCAAATAGTGACAGGTTGTCAGCCTATCGCCCGAAGACCGATCTGGCCATTTCGCCGCTCTGGGCAAAATTCTGTTGAAGAGATCTTCAAATATAGTTATAACGTTGTTCCTGTATTACAAATAACCCTGTATAGGTAGGTACCTACAAATTTCTCACATTAAAACTTTTAATCTAAGATATAATTATTTAATTTTACTTTTCCCCGATAGTAAGAATCCAATAAAACCCATTTTTAACACGCTTTTATTAGTTTCAACTGTATGTTTGTAACTCCTGTATGTTTGTATGGAACTGATTCGTTTGGACTTGATTTTGACCCACTTTAAACGGTCAGATTTCATTTAAACTTTATAGACTTATCAAAGACCGATGACATTACAATAATTCGATAAGAATATCCCATTATCCTGATTAGTATCTCCGACTAATAAATTAAACGTTTGGAATGTTAGTTCAGCTATACGTCACTAGGTGGCGTTGACAATAAGTAAGTAGGTACTTTCATCGGCGGTTATAATTCGCACTAAAAAGTGGAAAATAAAATAATAGCTGAAAAAAACTAGAAAACACTTTTATGTTAAATAAAAAACTAAAATGTGAAAAATAACTTTTTAGTATAGAAACTAAATGATGAACGAAAAGTATAATTACTATTTAGAGAAAAGCGTGGGGTGCTCAATTACATTAATGCTTGAAATTAAACTTTTCTTTCATCATTTAGTTTCTATACTAAAAAGCCTAAAAAGTTATTTTTCACTTTTTAGTTTTTTATTTAACATAAAAGCGTGTTTTTTAGTTTTATTAAACTATTATTTTTTTATTTTCTGGCCGCATAAATTTTTAAAAGCGCGCCAATTTGTCTCCGCCACTTTCAGCATATTTTCATTAAAATTTTAAATTGATGCATTAAAATGGTAACGAATACAATTATTTTAATAACTAAACGAAATAAAATGCAACTATTGTATTGGTGACAAAATAACAAATGAAAAGCAGTCGCAGTCTGGGATCGATAATCGATTTATTTGGTGACAGATCTACCATTCTGAGCACAAAGATTATTAAAAGAACGAAGTTTATATTCATCTAATGCACTACAATTTTATTGGTAATCCATCTCTTATTTTACACATTTATTAACATGAATTTGAGAATTCATACCTGGGAACACTTTTTGTTTCACTGAGAACGAAAATATTTCGTGGCGATAGACCTGTTTATTAGGTGATACAACTTGATGACAAATATAAATTTTGGTGACAAGAAATGTAGTCCCCAATAATAATTATACTTTTCGTTCATCATTTAGGTAGGTACTTTCTATACTGAAAAGTTATTTTTCACTTTGTAGTCCGATTTAATATAAAAGCGTGTTTTTTTTTAGTTTTTTTAAACTATTATTTTATTAGCTACATTTACGTTGGTATGTGCCTTAATTACAACCTAAAAATTTACAGACTCGTTAAATCGGTATTTGCATGCCCTTAAAGTGAACTTTGATTGATCACTGAAACAAGTTTGGCGGTTAACTGTTTGTGAAAACAAAATAAACTTTGGTATAGGTAATTGCAGCCAGACGGTTGGATAACAATAGCAGGATTTTTCACCATGGATAAAAGCTACAAAACTAAATTAGAAATGAAAAATCGGGAGTAGTCTCCCCTTTACTTTCTCGTCTACCGGAAAAGACTCAAAAGTTGATAGAGACCTTATATTTGCATGTCATACATGCATGTTAAATTTTGGTCACCCATCTGAGTACCGACCACGCACTTGGTTGCTTAACTTTCGTGATCGACGACTCAAAAGTTGATAGAAATCTTATGTTTTGATGTCATACATGCATGTTAAATTTGGTTGCAATAAGTTAAAGCATACTCGAGTTATCTTGCTAACACACAGACACACACAGATAAATTAAAAAATATATATTTTTGGACTCAGGAAGGTCCAAAACGTGTAAATCCGTCAAAATCTCGAGGTCTAATTTTTTACGATTAAAAGACTTCCTCTCTATACTATGTAGGTATGCGAGAAAGTAAAAATATATCGAAACGATATTGTAAGAGGAAATTTTCAATTTCATAGAATTAGTACCAAACTAAAAAAAATTAACTGCAAATATCACGAAATTACGTAGGTACTTATGAAATTGTTATTTCTAGCAATTAATATCGTTCATTTGATGAAACCAATGACGTAATAACAACAGAAGAATATGTTTTACGAATTACACAAAAAAAAAAAATTGAATAAGCGTTTAGCAAAGCATGTCCTTACCCATGCTTTGTAGTAACGTTAAGGCGCTACAACGGCGCTACGAGTTCGTACGTAGCATTTTACAGCGTAGCCATGGGTCGTAGTGGATTGATGTCACCAACACTTTCATGCGAAGCGAAACAAAGTAAGTAGGTACCGCCATCGTTTAAGGCTTCGGTCGATAAGGAGTAATATGCAATTTTCGAGCGGTTATTACGCGTTAACAATAAGACCGTAAAATTTTAAAAATCTTGATATATAAAAAGAAAAATCCTGACTCACTGACTGATTTATCAACGCCCAGCCAATACCTTAGCTGACATTTTGCAGAGAGGTTCCTTTTATGATGAAGACAAAGGATAAATCCGCATTTTTCGAAATTCAACCCTTAAGGGGGTAAAATAGGGTAGGAAAATTTGTATGGGGAAACTAGATTAGTTAGATTATTTTATTCGAAACTACAGTAATTCCTATCGATAAATAAGTAAACACGTGTTTCAGTTTTTTTTTAGAATTCAACTTTCAAACAGGAGATGTTGAGGATGAAATTGATTTCTAAACAAATCTGTCTATGTTCCTTTTACGTAGGTATCTTTATTGAAACGAAACGCAAATAAAATGAACTGATGCTATTTTTGAAAAAGTGAACACATGATCCTATCATGAGCTCACTTTTTTTTATATTACGAGATGGCAACAAGCTTGCGGCCCATCTGGTGTTAAGTGGTTACCTTCGCCTATAGACAGTTTTCTTGCACGGAAAACTTTACGTCAGCTCGAAGAGAAACGAGAGAAAGAGGGAGTAACAGTTTTCCGTGCAAGAAAACTGTTTCGTTACAATACGTCCACGTAAAAAGCACATTATTTTTATATTTACAACTAGTGATCCGCCCCGGCTTCGCACGGGTGCAATGCTTATGTAAATATGCATGTATTATACATATAAACCTTCCTTATGAATCACTCTATCTATTAAAAAAAACCGCTTCAAAATCCGTTGCGCAGTTTTAAAGATCTAAGCATACATAGGGACAGACAGACGGCGGATAGCGACTTTGTTTTATACTATGTAGTGATCTTGTAGTGATATATAATTTAACGAAAAAAGAAAACTCATTACTAATGTAATGAGTTTTCTTTTTTCGTTCATAAATAGATCCAAGAATTAATATGTCTTTTTTACTTTCTCGTATACGTAGTATAGAGGAAGTCTTGTATTTCCCAATTCATAAATAGATCCAAGAATCAGGATCTATTTATGAATTGGGAAATACATAATAATACTTTTCTAACTATTATTATAAATACGAAAGTGAGTTTGTTTGTTTCTTACGCGTTCACGCCTAAACCACTAAACCGATTTTAAAAATTCTTTCACCAAAAGAAAGCTACATTATTCCTTCGATGTCGGAAGAGTATTAACTTACCTCTCGTCTGGTGCCATCTGCCTCCCACTTATTGGCGATGCGGATGGTTTCGGCAGTCTTCTGCTGGATTGATTTTGTGTCATCTAGAAGAGTGAGCTCGTAGAACTCTTGGATATCTGAAACAAAATTAGAAGATTATAGGTACTTTATAATTACAAACTTCACTTTAGACACGATTTTTTCCAGTACAAACGACATGTGAATGGGTCTATGCACAAATGTAAGTGCCATTATGTATTCGTTAAGACGTATCCTGCAAAAAAAACGTGCAGGACAATGCCGTGTGAACCAAGCCTGGGCATACCAATCTCTGGTGTCCTAAATTCTAAGCCCTACCTTTCTCAACTCTAACTTCACAAACTCTACACCTTACTCAAAATATGTGGCTTGGCCGTTTCGTTATTACAAGAACAGAAAAAGTAATAACTAGTGAATAAATTTTTCACGCCCATGTGATGCTAGCGAAATAAAATTTTCACCTTACGCCCTTGTGACGGTAGCGTACCGGCCAAGCTAAGGTGTACAGTTTGTGAAGTTAGGGCTTGTAGAGTTAGAAGCTTGGCTTTACATGAGTTTGTAACAGTGCGAGCCATATGTTCTCGTGTGGCAATATTTTACTTAAAAATATTTTTGGTGGAATTTGTTTTTACTAAATCTTATTATTTCCAATTATATTTTATTTTAGTTAGTGTAATGAACCTTCGCAACGTACAAATCAAAAAAATGTTTGACAACTTGCGATTACTATTTCGTTTTATAACGGATTTTATTGCGCTACCCCGTATTTGTAGGGGGTGGATGGTTGCGTCAAACCGTCCGTCGGGCGGAAGTCCCCTTAGTGTGTGGTCGTGGCAACATGTGCTCCAGTAGGTACCCTTTGCCCATGCATCTATATGTAAGAAATGGAGGTATATTAGGGAAAAAACTAGGAAAGGACTAGATAATCACTTCCGGTGTTAGGCGTGAAAGTTTGACTTTGATTGGACTTCTTTCCATCTTTCATCCCCTATTCCATCCCTACATGTCTTAAAATTTCAACAAAAAACGCTAAAACAGATATTTATTTTCATTTTATCGAGTGCCTAAATACAAAGTTTCATGGTTTTATCTTTAACAATGATGAACTTCCATACAAAGTTTCATCCCCTATTTTACTTACACACAGGTCAAAATTAGAAAAATCCAGAACAATGATTTATTTGTTTCTTATTAAGTGCCTAAATTCAAAGTTTCATGGTTTTATCTTCAACAATGACGAACTTCCATGCAAAAATTCATCCCCTATTTCAACCCTTCCTTTCCCGAGCTCGATTCTATATTTGTACTAAATTTCATCAAAATCGGTTCAGTGGTTTAGACGTGAAAGCTTAACAGACGGACAGACAGAGTTACTTTCGCATTTATAATATTAATAAGGATTCTAAATATACATTATCCTTTAATATTAAATGTATGTACTAATTTGTAGTTTTATTATTATAATCTACTTTTAAAACGTGAAGCAAGCGGGGAGCGACATTCCTCGAGGCTCAAACAACTAACATATTTTTTACAATATAAACAATGATGTAGGTACATAAAATTAACAGTTTTTTATAATACTCTACACATTTCATAATTTAATTCTCTTGTAAAATCTAAAATAAACAATTCAAAAAAACACTACTGTAAAAAAGATAATTTAGTACCGGTATCACAACAAAAATTTAAGCTACGTCGATAACTTCCGAACTTCTGCCATTCAATGGTACCTATTTGTGATGAAACTTCCTGCATTGTGTTTCATATAGTTCCGTTTTGTAAAGGTTTTTAATGGCTGAATAGCTTCACAGACTGTTATCGAGCTTAGTTATTTTTAAAAATCGTTCATTGGAATACTTAAGTAACGGAATGAGCCTTCACATGAGTACATTTTCCAAAGCACAACATTTTTCCGTTTTTCTGTAATATAATAATATAAAGTGTTCATGAAAGGTTAGTTTGGAAAGATATTCAGTTATTATTATTTTTAACAAAAAAAATACGTTTTTTAAAAAAGTTCAAAAGCGCTACACAAACCTCGGTTGGACTATAATGTACTAACCACACTTATTCAGCTTTTCTCCATAAAAACAACGACTTTGTATTGAGATGCGTACGCTTCTGTTCAGCTTTCCGAAGCTTAAAATTTCTCTTTACAATCTAATGTAAAGACGATAGAATAGAATAGCAAATGCAGGTATCACATTTGAAATATACTCGTGCTGTTTAATAGTCTAGTAATTGCCTAGGTTATCTTAGATTATACTTGTTTGGGCCATATTTTTACTGAAAAGAGTGGTAGTGCTTAGCGGATTGAATAGTACAAACAGGACATCACAGTTATATAAGAAAGATACTATCTTTTTGATATACTATGTTATTTTGGTAGGAGTAAGGTTTCTTTTTTGACGTGACAACGTCTTATAATTCGATAGAGCCGGCTGCACGCACGAAACATGACGTCATGCGGCGTTACCTCGCTCTGAATCTAATTCTCTAATTTGAATTTGGAATTATGTTCTTTAAAATTTAAACTTTCAATGACACCAAAACCAGCCAGATACAAATAGTATAGCCAAAGAGATTTTATTACAAGTTTATTCATACTATAATGCGAAATCTATTAAACAAATGAAATTAAATTTTTCTTTTGAAAAATGCTACCATTCCATCAGTATTTTCTTAAGACGTTGTCACGTTCAACTATCGTCAGTAAACCGACTTTACAGACAACCAATTTTTTTTCATCGAACGTGTTTCCTTGGTATTGCAAGCTGCGGTAACCGCTTACCATCTATAGCCTTGATTGCCACTAATTTCGTATAAAAAATACATCCGTAACCGTACACTTAAGGACCTTAAAGAAACTAGAAAGCAGAATTCGAGATTCCTAATTTTGGTGACCCATTTTAAAGCGACTTCACATGATATACAACACAAATATTTGACAAATACGGCCAGGAGAAGTCGCCAGCCTAGGCGATAAGCGAAAGTTAGTCGAAATCGAAACCAGAGCATGTAACACACCGAACTGCTCTTAGAATAGCTAGTGCAAAGTAAGTATCGCGTGATTCTCGTCGTCGTGTTGAAGATCGATATCGAACGGGCGCCGACCCCATGCCTCCCCGTGTAGACGTTGTTATGAAATGGAACACTGGTCGAATATTGTGAAGCATTGTTTACGAATGAAAAAACATTCATAAAGAACTTTTATCGACTATTGATCAAGTTCATCCATCAAGAAACAATACAAATAATCTATCGGACAGCGTTGTTTGTTTAATTTTAATTTTATCTTCAGTTTTGTATTTTCTAGGTGATTTACGAACGTCTTACCAGAAATCCTGGCCAGGAATTTTTCAACTCGTCGTCTCTACACATTCTTAAATTACGATTTTAAAAAGGGATTTTTTGGATTAAACTTAAAAACTTCATGAAGCAATGAAATCAGTTGCTGGGAAATGTTAAATTCTACTTACAAGCGTGTCAGCCTGGACAGCGCAGTTTATAATCAACCCTTTGATCGCTCAGTTCCGGGTATTCTGTAGTACCTGATAATCATTCTAAACCAGTAAGCTGGAACCGACACCATAATGCGACGAGGATTATTTCTTTTTTCTTAGTAACCCGAGGAAAATATGTAGATGAGAGTGTTAGGAGGTAGAAAAGATTTACTGCATACCTGCATGCTTAGGATATTTTTATCAAATTGTGGCAAATAACTGAATCAGAGTAAAAAAAGAACCTTTTTATGTGTCTTCAAAATAGGAGGAGGTTCGCAATTCGTATTCATCTTTGTTTTTTTCTATGTATTTTCCCCGATTATTTGGAAATTCTTTTTTTTTGTTTGAAAAGATGAACATGAGTCAGTATGGTAGCTTTTTAGAGTCGTGAAAATACACCGTCACAATATGATTTTTTTCCAACTTTTCCAGCTTTATACGTCGAAAGTTGTTAACCAATTTCGATGATTCTTTTTTTGTCTTAAAGATCAAAATCTCGAGATATTTTACTGAAAATTTTAGTGTCCAGAACTGTAAAACTATGCTTACACCACTAAAAAGTAAAAAAATAATTATTTTAAAATAAAAAAGAACCTTATTTAGTTGTTAAAGTATCGAAAAACAAACTTCAGAATAAAACTAAGGAAACTAAACCAAAATTTAATTAGACCAATTAATTATTCTCATATAAGTATTGACATATTTTTCTACATATTTAAAACTTATTTTACTTGTAAGATTTTTTTTTTTTTTTTTTTTTTTTTTTTTTTTTTTATATAAAAAGATCAAGCAAATGACTCTATTCCACCTGATGGTAAGCAGAAGTAGAGTCCAAATGCGAAGATAGCTAGCGCGAGAGATAAACTGCCGCGCTAGCCACCCACGCCTTGCTGACCTGCAAGGTGCTTCTTCACGCCTCTTTTGAATGACCCAGGATTATAGGAAGGAGGGAACACGTGTGCTGGCAGTGAATTCCATTTCTTGATTGTGCGACAAAGAAACGAGTTGCCAAATTTCTTAGTTCGCGTTGGAATGGTAGCCACAGTTTGTCGGTGACAACGTAGACCAGCACGCGTAGTCCTCAAAAGGAAGGGAGATGGTGGGATTAGGGAAAAAAGTTCCTCAGAGCACTCGCCGTGGTACAGACGGTAGAAAGCGCTCAATGACGCAACATTGCGACGCAATTGGAGAGGCTCAAGGTGTTTAGTCACCTCTTCGTCGCCGATGATGCGGGCCGCGCGACGCTGCAACCTATCCAAAGCATCGAGTAAGTACTTGGCAGAGCCATCCCACAGGTGCGAGCAATACTCCACGCAGGACCGTACTTGCGTCTTGTATAGCAAGCAAAGTTGATTTGGCGTGAAGAAACGCCGCACCTTGTTCAGGACTCCGAGTTTCCGTGAAGCTGTTTTTATCACGCTTTCGATGTAGTCCTTCGGATTCAAGTCGCTGCGAACCTCCATACCGAGCAAGGTGATACTGCTCTGTAGCGTAAGTGTTGTGCTCTGGAGAGAGGGAAGGGAAAGGAATGGCGACGTTTTAGCCGTAAACGCGCACACCTGAGTTTTCTTGGCATTGAACTCAACCAGATTTGCTGTACCCCATTGAGAAACAAGGTCGAGCTCTCGGTTGAGTTCAATGACAAGATTCTCACGACTCTCCACGGTTTCTGCTCGTCCAGCCCTTGCGTGTCCGAAGTAGCCCGCATGCACTGTACTGTCGTCTGCATAGCAATGGATGTTCCCAAGAGGAATCATATCATTGATATGCAGAAGAAACAGTGTAGGGGATAAAACGGAACCCTGGGGAACACCGGCATTCACTGACATGAACCGCGAACTGCATCCGTCGGAGAGGACACGAATTCTTCGCTCATGCAGGAAGCCGGCCACCCAGGTACAGAGCTGAGCAGGCAGACCATACATCGGAAGCTTGGAGAGAAGACTTTTGTGCCAGACCCTATCAAAAGCTTTGGCGATATCAAGGCTGACAGCCAATGACTCGCCACGCTTGTCCATGGCTTCACCCCAGACATGCGTCATGTACGCTAGAAGGTCACCCGTCGATCGTTTCGGCCTAAAGCCGTACTGTCGATCGTTGATCAGAGAGTGACCCTCTAGGTAACGGACCAGGTGGTTGTTGAGGATCCTTTCCATAACTTTGCAAAGTACCGAGGTGACTGCTACTACTGTTTCCTATAGCTTAGAAGTTGAAATGCTTAACTAAAACAATCTTTCACGACGCCAAGTTCATATTTCGCTCATTAAAAATACACTAAATACCTATATACTGTTCTACATTCCTTTTTTTGAATGGCAAAACGTGACATAGAAAAGCTTAAAACGTCCGTATTACAAATACCTTAACGAAGTACCACTGACCCGTATTTTCGACACGACGGCGTCCTATACACAATACGCATGTAATTACATATTTTTTGTTTTTTAATAATAAGACTACTTGATTTTTGCATATTTCACTGCAATATTTTTACGCGTGCCTAGCTTAAAGTAAACTAAGATGTAAGTTGATAGTTTATTGCAAGAACTTTTATTATTTGAAATTTCTAATTTATGGGTTGTAATTTTAGTACACAGGTACATTCTTAAATTCCTTCCAATACATAGTTGTAAAAGATGTTGAAAATCACGACAATGTGATTAACTTTACGTAATACTAAAATGAACATTGTTCGTAGATTTATTATCCGCCGAGGATGATTCAGTGAATGTCGTACAGTAGATGTAAAGCAGATCGGTTATCAACTAAAACATATTTTTAAAGCTCAGTCAGTATTTTATGATGCAAAATTGGCGTAATGTAATGCTGCATACAGGTGCAAATTAACATGTCCTTTCCTTTTTCGTAATTCGTTTGAAAGTTTAATTAAAATATAAGCAACATAAAAAAAAATTTACTGAACATAAAAGCAGCACTAAAACTAAAATCAATGAAAGTATGACCATTCCATCAATCTGAAGACAACGATTTCAGCTAATCGTACATTCATAATTTCATCTTGAAATTATAAGCTTTACATAGAATTAAGTGCTTACTTTGAATTTTCACGCATTTTAGTAAAGTATTAACATTTTTCAATTACTCCAAAATGTGCATAGGAAAAATTGCTATTCGTCAAATTAGTTCTGAAATTGATAATGTAATTTATATACATTTATTTCGAAAAATATTATAAAAAGGCGAACATATTTATAGGTACCTACTTAGGCGAAGTGACTCTTTGCCTTAAGAGGATTAGTATTAGATACTAGCTTATTCCCGTGACTTCTTTCGCGTGCAATAGATATCATTTATAGATAGGAGTACTCATGTGAAGTTTCTAATTAAATATAAAATGAAAATGAATGAAATGAAATCAAAAAGCTCTTTATTAAAATGGACTTTGCTTTAAAATGGACCTTTAATTAAATCGTCAAAAGCCATACCACTATTTCGACAAAATAATTATTTAGTCTAACTAATCTTGTATCCCCATACAAACTTACCCCTATTTTACCCCCGTAGAGGTTGAATTTCATAAAATCCGGCCTTATACCTTGTCTACGTCATAAAAGGTACCTCTGAGCAAAATTTCAGCTAGCTATGGACTGTGCGTCGGTCAGTCAGTCAGTGAGTTAGGACTATTCTTTTTATACATCCCAGTTCCTCTGTGTTTGAGGTTTCCAGGTAAAGATCAATTCCACCCTCGTCACTAACCAACAGGTCAAGCTTTCCTGTCAAGCATTGAAAAAAAATAAGACGGAACCGAAAGGCCATATACCAATTTTTATGGATTTTACTTGAAAAACTTTTTTTTACGGTTTTTAATACAAACTTTCATCCCCTATTATAACCTTGCGGGTAGAATTTCAAGAAATCCTAAAAGATCTCCATCTTAGTTTTCAACCGAAAGGCCACATACCAAATTTTATGTATTTTACTTTAAAAATTATGGATTTGTATACAAACTTTCATCCCTTATTTTTCATCCCCTTTAAGGGTAGATTTTCGAGAAATCCTAAAAGATCTCTTTCTAAATTTTTATCGATAAGGCCATATACCAAATTTTTATAGATTTTGCTTAAAAAATTTCCATAGAAACTTGGGGGTTGTCTGCTCAGATTAAATTTTCAGCCCTTCAGGCAACCCAGGTTTGTCGCGTGGCTCTCCGCCACTGCGTAAACAGTCCCCTCACACACATGCGTTCGGCCCCGCTATGGTGTCCGTACGCGCTTCCACGCATATGCCCTAGTCTAGTCCCTTAGGGTATCCATGAGGATTCACCTCCTCCTTCCCTCGCTTGTCCGGAAGGTTCTTCTGTCTGTCTTCGCTGCTCTCTGTCTTTCACTCCTCCTCGTGGAGAAAGGAAAGGGAAAGCAAAAGCAGCTTGCGGTCAAAGGAGAAAAAAAACCATACAAATTTGTATCCCATTTCATCCCCATGTAAGTCGAAATTTCAAAAACGCGAGAATAAAATACTTTTTATTCTTTTCCAAGTGCCTAAATTCAAAGTTTCATGGTTTTATCTTGAAAATTTAACAGGATGTTGTTAAGAACAATGGGCATTTTTTTTGAACCTGTGTCCCATCAGCGTGCACTTAGGTATTTCGGTAGAATTACTATTTGTAAATGAGGCCTGGAATGACGCGGAGGAAACTGCGGGAAACAAGAAAAAAAAGCTCCTAAACATTCTGGTAACAATTTAGGAAAATCTTTGTGCATTTTTGTAAGCATTTTTATACATTTAGAAGGATTTAAATATACAAAAATTTATCGTTATATTAATTTTTGTTTAAAATCTTAAAAATCTAGACTCATTTCTACTCTATTATATTTCTAATTTAGACTCATCTCATCGTGTAGTATATACTACACGATGAGATGAATCTAAAAAAGTATAGAAAAGTATTTTTTATGCAAAACAAAAATTAATATAACGATAAATTTTTGTATATTTAAATCCTTCTAAATGTATAAAAATGCTTACAAAAATGCACAAAGATTTTCCTAAATTGTTACCAGAATGTTTAGGAGCTTTTTTTTCTTGTTTCCCGCAGTTTCCTCCGCGTCATTACAGGCCTCATTTACAAAAATACTAGTTTATGAGTAATCCCCACAGCAACCTGAAAATAGTTACCTACCTACATGAGTTCACATAAAAAAATTAAATAATATAACCTGATAGTTCTGATTCCAACTATCGTAGTCTTTTATGCTAAAGGAAAGGAAATTTTATACTTTTTTGTAGACTATAGCCTAAGTGCATATACATAAAGAAAGCTTGTTACCAGCGCTGATTAACCGGTGCTTATCGTTCACGTTGGAAGTCATCGATCAGCACTCTCCAGCGCCGATCAGCAGCTCCCCACAAAAATATAAAAACACCAGCGCTGACCTGCGCCGCGCTGTTAAGCGCTGGGGCCTATTTAATAAACGCGACAATCCGACAATTTTGTCACTTTTTGACAAATAAGTCGGATTGTGAGACAATTGTTGTTTCATAAAAATTACAAATGTGACATGTAAAATATTGACCTAATTGTAAGTCTAAAAACCTGTTTAATAAAGACGACAAATGTCAGATTTAACCTGTCGCATTTTGACATAATTGTCATTTTTATTAAACGAACAAATGTAATATTCTCTGACATAATTGTCACGTCAATTGACAAATTTGGCATTTTTTTGACATATTTATCATATCATGATTTCGAAGTATGCGTATGAGGAACATGAGTAATTAAAAAATATAACAATTTTACTTTTGTGTGTGCTGTCCAACTTTGTTTATTATGTATTCAACGGTAGTTTTAGATACTAGAAAGCGTTTTAGAAATATGCTATCAATTACATTGGTTGGTTAAAATGTACGGCGATGTACAATTTGCACCAAATATTCATAATACTATTTACTACTATCCGTCGACGACGTTAAAACCATTTTTTTAAATTATTAGGTCACTGTCAAATTGTCTTGACATTGGATATGGGTTCCTGTCGCAAATTTCTGACAATTCGACAATTATGTCCACCTGTGATGACAATTTAGTGTTTAATAAAACCAATTTGACAAGTTTTTCCTGACACATTGTCACCTGTCGCATGTCAAGAGAAAGCGTTTATCAAGGAGCTTATACTAAGAATGGAGTCATTAGTCAAAATAACAAAGTGAGGGCAAAAATTTTGACAATACTTGACATTTCAAATTACACATCTCTCTTTCTAGAAATTGTCGTCATCTCTTTCTAAACACGACTACATAGAAACAAGATTTCCCCAGTATTTCGCCATCTTTCTAAAACAAAAGTAGAAAAGTAGCTAAAAACTTAACATATTGTATTCAATTATCAGTATTTATTATCAATCAAAGAAATAAATATAATATATTTACTTTTAATGTTTAGGTTTGTATTTTATTTTGAAAATCATCACTGTGATTCTTTCTATAACTTATGGGAAATGAAAGGATTTATGTAATGGCAGCACTTTCTTCATGTGTCAATGTCCCGAAATCTCAACATGACATAAATTGTCGAAATTGACGTATTCATAAATATCGACTCGCGATTTTGGTACGGCTTTTTAGTTTAAAATAAGGATAAATAGTGCAAAATTATACATATATAGTTATTTCGTGCTGGTAGAAGTGAGTAGTATTGAGGATGCAGTGTGAATTTCACTTGTAAGTGTCATAATTGCATATAATATTGTTCAATCTATAAATTTCATTTTTCACCCGTAATTCCAGATTATTAGCGTTATTTTGCAAAACTCCATAAGAGGGAGAAATTTCTGATACTCGTATTTAATCCTATCTTAGAATTTAATGAATTTTTGTACATAATTTACTTATTCAAATATTTGTAAACAAATGACTAGGGTGACTAGGATTTCCGGAATTATAAGGAAATAATATCCCTTTCTATCCATTCCTTTTATAAATGGTAATCAAAATTGATAGATTATTTTATTTAATTCTTTGAAATAACTATTACATAGATAAAATACATAAATAGTTTTACCCATTTTTAGTTCGAAATGTTTATTTACAAATAAAATATGTAATTTGTGTAATGTAAATTATTTTATTTGAGAAAAAGATAATGAGAGTATTGATTGGATTGTACTAGTGTAATAATGTTTATCATTCACATTTGCATGTACTAACATGCAACGCAGATACATTGCACACAGACAGACAGTATTAATAAAATTGTGGCTGCGCTCTTCTGCACTTGTAATCAAATAGCATATTAAAATCTATCAAATGATAGTTTTTAATATGCTATTTGATTACAAGTTAAAAGTGTACATAAATATTTATATACACTTTTAACTTGTATACATAAAATTTTCTTTTCTTTTTAGATTTCCGAAGCGACGGACCATATGGTTGTCTATTGTGTCTTTAAAAACAAAATTTTAATGAATTTGAAAATATGTAGCTTCCACTTTCAAGACACCGACACTTTCAAGGCAACTGCTTATGTCAAACTTCAAGCCCTTTTTTCAATAAAACCACTACTCAATCACTTTTCAAAGGCAACCCTTGAATTGGTTAGTACAAATTTTCTTGATAATATAGGTACAGTTAATACAGAGAGCTAAAATGTTTGGGGAAATAATTTTAAGGGCATCAGGCATCATCAATTATTGAATATACAATGACTCAATTGAATTTTAACATTCTGTATAGTCACCAAAATGCCGTATGACGCAAAAATGAGAAACCAGGATTTCCGAAGTAATTAGTCTATTGTCACCAACACTTCATTTATCGATGTTTAGAGTAGGTTAAATAAAGCGTAAGAAATATACATTCGAATTAAGTTAATATAGTATGAATAATTTCTAATCTAGTCCGTTACACTTTTATCTTGATTATGCTATGCCCAAATGGGCACCATGATGTGCTGGTGTTGTTTGTGAACATCTGTTATTTACATTCATGAATGCATTAAATTATTTGATTTGATTTGAATTATATTTACAAGTTTTGTTTGCCTAATCTTCTTTTTATATACCGATAAATGTCGAATCGAAACCGACGAGTTGGGTCGATTTTATTGCACGTAAGTGTAGATAACGGTCATTTTTTCAATATAAATTAATAGCTTTAGATATTTTTATAAATAAACTTAAATAAATATATAATAACCGTGACTCGCAAACAAATATTCGTGTTCGCCGCACAAATATTTGCCGGCACCAGGATTCAAACCCGAAAGGCTTCATGTGTAGGTAGCTATACTGACCACTCCACCATGACGGCGTCAAAAAGTTGTTTATATTGATGGCCTAAAACACCCCAAATATTACATATAATGCAGGCTGTAACATGTAGGGTACCATGTTTAAGTACCCTTCATGTTACAGCCTGTATTATACTAAAAACCAAGTGCTACTAAACTTACTTTTTTGTAGCCAGTAGCTGTTACTTATGTAACTAATTCACGGAAAGTTACTAGAGCTAACAATTTCTTCTGTTGTATAAAAAACCGCACTTCGGCTTTCAGCCGTAATATCTATCAATATAAAGAAAGTCTGGTAGTAAGTTGGTAAGTTGCGCATCATTACGGCCCTATTATCATTACTCAAGAACGGCTAGATCGGTATATCACACAATGTATTTTTATAGCATTGCTAACCGGAAAACCTTAAATGTATGCTTAGCACCTAAAAAACAAGAGTATTTTAATGTCTATGAGTTGACGTGACATGAGATAAGCTATATAATAAACTGTAACGTGCCTCTTAAAATCAAGAGTCACAGAAGCGATAAATCCTCGTATTTCGGTTGCTGATTTTTTTCCTGGGAGCCGAAAATAGATAACATTACCGTGCTAAAAGGCACTCAGGAAAAAAAGTTTAAAGTAATTATTATGAATTTTGATTCTTTGTCATGGAAAACTCAAAACTCAAATTATTTTCAACTTGTGGTTTTATTAACGTAACGAAGTTCAAGTGTAACGTTACACATACATATTTTACCGACCTACATACATAATTTTTTTTTAATTAAATCAGATTACACTATTTATAAATATTACATAAATTAAGATATAAAGGAAGCTCATCTAATTGAAATATTTCTTTAAAGTTCGCCTCCTAAATTTATCAATAGGTTTTAGCGCTCCATATTAACGTTGATAAGCTACATTTTAGTGACCGTACGACTGTTGCGGGCAATCTCCGATAGATTGCGCCTGCGTCGCCGGGCAGTCTCGATCGAGTCAGGAATCGCAAACAAAGGCTTGGTGATTCGGTTTTGCGCTTGCGTGGTTCGCTAAATAAATTGAGCACCGACAAGACCTACCTAATACTAATTAACTAATTTGATAATCGTGTGCAATAATAGTTATTTATTTAATGTGTTTAACCCCTAATTGGGGTCCAAGATTAGGCTAAGGTAGCCGCTGTCGCCTCAGCTATTTCACTTCCGCCCAGGGCTGGACTTACAGTGAGCAGCAGTACAAGCCGCCCTAACTCGTCCCACCGAGCGACCCTCACCGAGACCATCTCCGGCTACCACCAGGGGAGTACACGCTATTGGGCATTATACCACCATTTAATAAATTGTTCTGCACGGATCTCTCGTGTCTCATTTAACTCCCTATATCTTAGGACCGTGGGAGCACGTGAGACCTTACCCGTGGCACAAGACTGTCCGTGATTAATTTATGCTACAGGCACCCTACTAGAAAGAGACAGGGCCTCTCTAGCAATGTCAAGAAATGTCATGAAATGTCAAGGGTTGTCAAAATTTTTGCCCTCACTTTTTTCATTTGACTAATGACTCCATTCTTAATTCTATCTTCATGGCGTTTATTAAACAGAATTATACAAATCTGTCAAGACAAGTGACATATTATTAGTAGATTTTCCACCGTGACACATTTTGTCAGTAATAAGATAATCTTTATTTTATTAAACAAAAAATTGACAAATTGTCGAATTGTCGCCTGTCATTGTCGCGTTTATTAAACAGGCACCTGGTTAATCGGTGCGGTAACAAACTTTCTTTATGTAAACGCACTAAGACGCACTCGTAGGTACGTCTTAGTGCATTTTTAGTTAAAAACGCGTTATTTAAAATTTCCATTACAAGAAGGTCGAAGTGAATTGTGCCGGCAACGGGACCACTGTGCCCAGTGACCCGTATCTGAGATCTGGGTCAATCGGACCAGTGCACACATGTTCGCTAAAGCACACCGATACAACTTGCTAAACGTGATCCCATTGACGTATAATCGAACACTTATGCCAGGTTTCATTAAGCTTCTTTTTCATTGATAAATTCTATACCGTTGAGTAACGACGCTTGTTATTACGTAACGCAAGTAATTTTCTCTGCCAGCCCTAACCCTATCAGCCTATTCCAACTGGTGATATGTGCCTAGATTTAATCGCAAACCTACTGATATTACTCGTGAAGAAAGTAATTAAAGTCTAATTGGGATACTTCAGTAGGGAGCTCTGCAATTCTGCATCGACAGACACCTGAGACCTACATCGGTGGATGCATAATTCTATGAAATTGTATGATACGGCGCCAGCATTCCATAGAATTATGCGCCCACAGATGTTGGTGTCACACCCAATGGAGGAGCCTATATCCTGCACCATAATATTCTAGAAGGCACTTAGACTTAGAATATCTGGAATATCACAGAGTTGGAAAAACACCAACAACCTTCAAAACATTTGAAAATCTCATCAACACAAACAACTTTTACTACTAAAGGAACTCTGAAATCACGAAATCAAAATGTGTTGTTACATACAAAAGCGCAACACCTACGAACCAAAATGTATGAAACATCTGATTTTTTTTTCGCGACTTCAGAGTTGCTTCCATAGTAATAGTTGTATGTGTTGAAGATATCTTCAAATGGTTTGAAGGTTGTTGGTGTTTTACCAATAACCCTGTATAGTACTTATAGTATTAACTTTGTCTCTGTGTGCACTGAACCTGTTTCTACTGACTGAACTCTCTCTCTCTCTCTCTCTCTCTCACAAACAATTTGCAACACAGTCATGGCTCATCCACGTTCGTGAGATAAAAATACTGTTCATGAAACATTAGGCTCTGTAGGGTAATGTTATTTGAATACCGGCCTTCTTTCAGATGGAGGTACTCGTTCCATTTACAAGCTGATCTGCAGTATATGCTTAAGGGACATTATTTAAGTAGAAGAAGAATGATTTTTTAGAATTTTTTAATTAAGCAGAAGCTTATAAAAGTTAATGTTTCCTCCATCTAAGATATTGGAAGAAATGTTAAGTTTTGTAAGCTACTGTTTAGAAAGCTTAAAGAGTAAGAGTCCCTAAGCAAAAGTTTAACCCCAGATGTCCAATAACTTAGGCCAAATCAAATATGCATTCTAAAATATTGGAGTACTTTAGAAATCTGTAAATTAATAGAAACAAAACTTTTTTCCACTGTTCTTCCATGTTTTTTCCTATGACACATATGTATCCCGTGACCCAAATGGAGAGTCACGGACTGGTCATTATGTTGCATCGTGATCCACCACGTGGGCCACTGGACAGTGAACGGGCTAATCAACACAAGTCGAAATCTACTCTATTACTCATAAAATAAAACCAGTAGATACATTTTAATAAATACAATAGAAACAATCGCTGTTACTAGGCACTTAATTTGATCGAATAATCCTATTTTAGAACTGGTAGAGTGCGCATCCTACTTAGTTTAATCCGAAAATCTGTAATCTTCACTCCAATAAATCTCGCTTGCATTACCTGCGTAAAGCCAAAGCTTTTAAAACAAGAGTATTCTAGCTAAAATCCAATACTCGCACATTTTGGGGTTTTAAACTTTTATTAAAAAAATTTAATGCTAGGTGATTGACAAACAAGCATAAAGTCTGCTTGATGTTAAGCATTTAACGATAGCCTATAGACGAATGGAACCATAGTAGATCAGAAATGTGTCCGAGAAAGAGCATACTAACGGGTATATTAGTGCGAGATAGATATACAAGAGAACATTTCACGTACACGCTGGCGGCCTAGGTCGGCCTTTTTTTTGCGTCAGAAAATGCTTTACGCATACTTTGGGGCAGGTGGGGCCACCTTAAAGTTATGTAGGACTCACCCTATCAGGGCATACCCACTAAAAACTGACGTGTTCCTCCAGGTCGTGGCTTTAACGCACGCGGTACTTGGCGCAATCACTGTGTGCGTCAAAGAGACCTAGGTCGGCCTGTTAGTTTGAAAAGACAGCAACTATCAGGTTGTGCATAGTTCAGTACTATTTTGAACGCACTACTCGCACGTTGGTGCGTTTCGTTTTTGGTCTCGTCCATTTTATTACACAATAGGGGATATACATATTATTTATAGAATCACTTGTAAGAAAACAGTGTTCAGTTGGCTTCAGAAACTAGATTACTATGAAACACAGAACTTCATATGAGGAAGGAATTTGTAAATATATTATATGTTTTCAAAGACCAGTAGGAGTAGCTCTGAAGTTTTTATAACTTATTTTTTTTATTAGTGTTAGAATATCTGTCTTAACATCTGATTGTAAATAGTCGCTATGACTAGTACTTGAGTTGTGAGCGCTGGTATCCGAATACAGTGAATTCTTATTATCTAATTCGGATGTTAACGTATTTTCGATGTGCATCTTGTTTGACTGGAAGTAGTTAAACATTTATCTGTAATAAGCTCATTGTGCAAAAACAATTGTATTTATTATGCTTATAGTGCCAGTAAAGATTATTATTATACATCTGTATTTGTAACGCTGTCATTCCTACGCTGCAAACCCTAACTCCACCTCCTACCGCGTGGAGATCTCTTAAAACTTATCTCACAGAACAACAACACTACAAAAAAATTGACTGCCGTCTGTAGGAGGGACGGCCCGACAATTCAGGACCCTACCAGTATAGTTTTGGAGCTCCAAATTAGAGCGGGTAACCCGTTGTGTTCGTCTTATTTAAAAAGATTACTGCTGGCGACCTTGCTTTGGCGCAGCAGCCCGCGCCTACATAGTCACTCAGAAAAACACAAAGAATTTGAAAATCTATTTTTTTTAAGAATATGCTACTTTTTCTCATATGAATTATTTTAATAATGAAATTATTTACAGGCCAAATATTTTTAGGTTCCATTAGTTTCACGGTTATGTACTTACTTTTTAACCGATTTCAAAAAAGGAGCCTCTTCCTCCTTTTCAATTCCACTGTATTTTTTTGTGTCATAACTCTTTACTGCGTGTACCGATTTTGAAAAATTTTTTAACTTTAGGAAGCTGGTGATTGTCCTGTGGTCCCATTTAAATTTGATCGTCATCTGAAGAGCATTTTTTGAGTTATCCCTAAATTATGCCTATTTACTTGACGGCGAGGATATCTAATCGTTTTATTACTCGTTTGTCTAAAAGATCTCGAGATAGTTTCCCGAAAATTTCTATACTTAAAACACAAAAATGCAGAAAATAAATTATTTTGAAATAGAGAATTTTTTTTTTCAGAAATCTATTTTTTTTAGTACGGTGCTACCTCAATATTTGAAATAAACTTGTATTTGAGACCGTCCTAAAAAAAGATTTATTAAAACGAAATTTCTACTTCTTCGTTTTTTGTTTTGAAGGCGGTTTTTTTTTATAATTATTTTTAATTAACTTAGGTACTACAGCACACTGGGGTCCACGTCCGGAAGCCTCCTTGTGACGGACCCTGGTAACGTGGCGGGGCAACTTTCTCAGCGGGTGTGTGGCTTTTGATGTCAAGTGTGTCCCCTTGGCATTCGAAGTCACATGCCATCGTCGAGTTGTTTTTTATTTCCCACCATCCCACCACGGTTATTTTCGGACGGCCCTTTTCAGGGCCACGAACACGCCCGAAGTCCCCCGGGTGCGGTCCGATGGCTGCTCCTGATGTCCTCGTCAGGAGGACGCGCCAGGTCGAGTAGCCGTCGGTGGAGGAGTGGCTGATCCAACTGGGCCACCAATTGGTGCAAGGCACTCCTAGACGGCAGCGTTGGGACGGTCTCGGTGTAGTTGCGCTCACGTGCACAGATCCTGAGCCGCCCCGTAACAGCGCACTGAAGGTCAGGCCGGGGAGGATGTGAAGTAGGTATATAGGGAACACCTTTACCTCGAGTTCCACATATCCTCTGCGGTTGGCACCACCCCGCAGGGACGATGCGTAAATGCATTTGACCTTCCCGTCAAAAAAAAGGTACTACACACTACAAATTAATAGTAGGAGGTACTTATGTCAGTAGCAACACTTTTTTTATTTCCTTTGAGTCAATAATATCAAAGTTGCGTCTCTTATCGCTGAATTCAAGCCAGTAAATTGTTTTAGTGGCAGTAAACAAATCTACCGATTGAACTAAGCTTCTCTTATCGAACAATGCCTATTCAAGTCTCTCGACGGGAACATCGTCACAATATAACTGAGATTTCATGTTTGATTTAATAATTTGTGAGCTGTATTGATGTAGGTATTATTATACATATAAACCTCATATAAAATGAATGATAATTAGGCGTCAAATAAAGGGAACTAAGGAATCGTAAATATTAGTTAACTTCATTACACATTTATACAGGTAGTAGCATTTGCCCGCGACTTCGTCCGCGTGGAATGATTATTTTGGGCATCATTTTTGGATTTTGTTTAGATTTCCGTACAACCCATCAGCCCCTGTTTCATTTCCAAAAATAAATATTTATTTATTCCTTATCAAGTGCCTAAATAGTTAGCATATTGACTTATAATTCGTTTAAAGCATAAAACGTTTTCTCCCTTTTCAGTTTTGAAATCAGTTTAATTTTGAACCGTCTGCAGAATAAAAAAGGAGGGATCTTCCTAGGCCAGTATTCAGTAAAGATGGCATGGAAGTCCCGTAACGTGACACGGACGGACAGTGCAAGGGTCCTGAGCATGGTCCAGATGATTCATCCAGAATTTCGAGATATTGTCAGAATTGCACAGTTTTTGCACACTCTGTGGCTTTTATGTTAGTCTATACCAGCTTCTAAAAACGCGTGCCAAATTTCATGAGTGTAATGAATGTGTGTTAGATTGAATAAAAAATTCAAATAGTTTTCAAGATTGTGTAACATATACAAGGAAAACACTCAGGTACAATGCAAATGAGAAACTTTAAATCTGTTAAAATACTAAAAGGGTTAATTGTGAACAAAGTGGTATGGGGGTGTATTTACAACATCTTGAGCAATCGCTTAGAAAAGTTCCTCTTGGAACATTATGATTATATACGTTTATTAGGACTATGAAGAAATGTTGTTTTCGCGGGCGAAAAACTTTTTCCTTTAAATAGCCTATTTTTAGAGAATAAAAGTTGTATGTACTTTCACAGGTTTCTTAGGAGCTGTTATTGGAGTTATTATGATGTAATTCAATTTTATTTTTTACGTGCGCTTACATAAGCTCTTTGTTAGGCATCAATTTATGATATTTTTTGTAATATTGTGTTTTAACATAGAAGAATGAGAGAATATAATATATTAGAGGTATATTATATGCAATATATTTTTGGTATAAAAGCAACAATTTTAGGAAATTTTACTAACACAACATTGTACCTACTACTTAAAAATCAAAGGTCTATTTAAGTTTAGAATTCATAGATAAGAGACAGACAGTATAATGTTTATTACTTAAAATTCGAATAAATATCGGCAGTAAACATCAGAAGCGGAAAAAGAAGAACGTCTATTTCTATGCATGAATTCCTAGTCCATATGTCTTAGTTAAACTACACGGGATTACTAGTTAATCTTTTTGATACTCAGATTGCTGAGTAATTAAGGCCCGTGTTACAGAATCACACTTAGAAATCAATCATGTCTTGAGAATCGTTTGTCAGTTTCTATCAAAGACTACCGTGCTTTCTATCAAGCACAAAGTGATATAGACGTACGACGATCAGTACCCATAGTGTAAATTTTTAGTATAAAAACGCAGCTATTTTAGTTGCGTTAAGAGCTCAATTTTTATAAGAAACGCGAATAGGTGGTAGACCCATATGTAGGGTCGTCTGGGTAGGTACCACCGCCTTTCTTATTTCTGCCGTGAAGCAGTTCGCTGTGTTTCGGATTGAAGGGAAAGGTAGCCAGTGTAATTACGGGGCATGGAGGGCATATCATCTTAGTCCCCAGGATGGCAAACGCACTTGCGGTGTTAAGTAATTTACACTTAATATTGCAAGTGTCTATAGGCGGCGGTGACCACTTAACATCAGGTGGGCCGCAAGCTTGTTTGCCATCTCGTAACATAAAAAAAAAGAATAGCGCCCCTAGCGGAGAGAAGCGCAAATCATGTTTCCCATACAAATTGAGCTCTTAACGCAACTACAATCGGTGCATTTTGTATACTAAAAAACTTACACTACGGGTAGGTACAGTACGGCGTTGATTCTTGAGACTCCTTCAATAATACCAGCCTTAGGTGTAGCATCAGTCCTAATTGTAGGCTTTTGTTTGTTGGTTCTGGCAACATGTCGCTATTTTGGGGTAGGTACTGTACGTACCTTTGTGACTTTGTTTGTTTGTAACTATATACCTACCTCATGTTTGTAACCATATGTTACCTAAAAGTAAAGAACTCCATGAAACAAAATCTTGTAGATGGCCCAGTTAACCATCCTTTTTTTTTATAACGAATGGTACGTTTCAAATCAAGTTGTTAAGTGTCATTGTATTATAAAGTCCATGTCAATATTCGGTTAACGTCTATTCGAATGTTACAGTCCTTAATGGAAACAATAACGTCTGTAACATTATGTACCTACTTGTATAAGTATTATATACAAGTTGAAGACGGTTTGTGTTGTCAATGTGATGCTGCGTATCTCGTATTTGTTGCCAATTTGCAATATTGTTTTCAATATCTGCCTGTTTTCATTATGTGACGTTATAGTAGGACTTTGGAAATTTTGACTCCCGTAAAATGGTATAAGTAGTTATTTATTGGTTAGATGGCTTATGTGGTAGATAGCTGATATTATAACAATCGAATGATTGTTAAAAATGAGTGAAAATGTTAAGGGTTTACTTTCTTTTTTTGGTTAAAATAATATTCTGGACTTTGGTTTCATTAATTTCACGTATTTTTCTGAGGTTCGAAAACGTTTTGTATGCTATGTGTACTTACAAAATCGGTTCAGTGCCTACTTCCAGAGATTACTTACCTACTTAAAAAATTACCTACTTTACCTCATTAAAATACCTATTAGTGATATTATCTAATTGACTTGTTGTATTTTATTATATAGCATCTATTACCTAATTAATCTACTAGAAAATTAAAAACCAAAAATATGATTGTAGGATTACAAAGTTTGTTTTCTGCCACTTTCTCATTGTTCTTTATAATATAATTCATATTATATATGTATACGTCTAAACCTACGCCAATAGTGGATACGTATCATAATCTTGTTTTCGTTGTAAAATACATAATAAACTGTCCGTAGAAAGGTTACCCCGGATGTATTCTTTAGGTATTGATAAACAATAACATCTGACAAAAGATAGTAATTAACAATTTATCAATTTTATAGCCAACTGGTGTTGTTTTGAAAGAGATAACTGCTCGCATCTGGTGCAAATGACGATCAGAGCAATGATTGGGGTCATGATATTCATAATTTATAATTTTCGGTGGTTACTCGTATTGTAGCGATTAATGTCAGAACAAAGTTACCTTTTATTATGTTATGGTCGTGACTCCATTCGCGTGGAAATTTCGATCTATTAAATCCACGGGCACCGTACATTTTCCAAGATAAAAAGTAGCATTTATGTGCTATTCTAGCTTATAATCTGTCTCTGTGTGAAATTTCACTTAGGTCCGTTCAGTTGTTCTGGCGTGATTGAGTAACAAATATCTATCCATCCTAACTTTCACATTTTTAAAAGATTCAAAGAGATTTTGTTCACATTTTTGTAAGTTTTTAAACACATCTTTTAAATAAAACTTCTAAGACCATTTCGTTTTTACGTTTTGTTATCAGGCAGCTGAGAGTCCGAAGATTTGTAATAATTTTTATGTTACATAATTGGCAGAGAAGCATACAGCCTGCCTGGTGGTAAGCAGCCACCGTAGCCTATAGACGCTTCAACACTGACGTGACACTCGTGAGTTGCCAACCCTAATCCCTTTCCTTACCCCGCGGAGCTCTGCCCTTACTCACCACCAGAAACACAACACCACAAAAATATAGGGTTATTGGACTGTGGTCTTCTGTATAGTGGAGCTACTACCCCAGTTGGGCCTGCTCCAATTTCGAGCGGCTACCTCGACTAAAATTCTGTAATACGTGATGATTGAGTACACTCTAATAGTTTCTACATATTTAGTGCGTCAATGTACCAAAATATTTATCTAAGTCAATTAATATTAATTAGGGCAAAAGGTGAAAAATCTTGTTCTTTGAACGATTGTGATGCGATAAGAGTTCAGAAACCATTTCAGTACAACATTTTTGTGCAATAATAAATTAAAGTAAAATAAATAAACGAGGATCTAATTAATCCTTATCCTTACTAATATTATAAATGCGAAAGTAACTCTGTCTGTCTGTCTGTCTGTCTGTCTGTCTGTTAAGCTTTCACGTCTAAACCACTGAACCGATTTTGATGAAAATTGATACAACTATAGATTAGATCTCGGGGAAGGACATAGACTACTTTTTATCGCGAAAAAAAGGTTGTATGGGTTGAAATAGGGGATGAAAGTTTGTATGGAAGTTCGTCATTTTTGAAGATAGAACCATGAAACTTTGAATTTAAGCACTTAATAAGACAGAAAGAAATATTTGTTCTAAGATTTTTGAAATTTTGACATGTATGGGGGTGAAATAGTGGATGAAAGTTTGTATGGGACTTCGTCATTATTAAAGATAAAACCATGATACTTTGAAATTAGGGACTTAATAAGAAAGAAAGAAATATTAGTTCCAGGATTTTTGAAATTTAGACCCATGTGGGGATGAAATTGGGGATGAAAATTTGTATGGAAGTTCGTCATAGTTAAAGATATATGAAACCATGAAACTTTGAATTTAGACACTTGATAAGAAATAAAAATCCAATCCAAGATGGCGGTTGTGACTTTTTATTATAATATCGATATGGGTATTCGTGGTTTTCGGAGGTCCCGTACACCATCCATTTTGAGATCCAAGATGGCGGACGCGACTTTTTGACAAAATGTCAATGTGGGTGTCATTTTCGTGGTTTTTGAGGGTCCCGATTCCGAATACGACATCTATTTCGAGATCCAAGATGGCGGACGCGAATTTTTAACATAATGTCAATATGGGTATCGTTTTCGTGGTTTTTGGTGGTCCGGATTACGAATAAAATATCTATTTCAAGATCCAAGATGGCGGACGCGACTTTTTGACAAAATGTCAATATGGGTATCGTTTTCGTGGTTTTTGGGGGTCCGGATTACGAATAAAATATCTATTTCAAGATCCAAGATGGCGGACGCGACTTTTTGACAAAATGTCAATACGGGTGTCATTTTCGTGGTTTTCGGGGGTCCCGATTTCGAATACGACATCTATTTCGAGCTCCAAGATGGCGGTTGCGACTTTTTAACATAATGTCAATATGGGTATCGTTTTCGTGGTTTTTGGGAGTCCGGATTACGAATAAAATATCTATTTCAAGATCCAAGATGGCGGACGCGACTTTTTGACAAAATGTCAATATGTGTGTCATTTTCGTGGTTTTTGAGGGTCCCGATTCCGAATACGACATCTATTTCGAAATCCAAGATGGCGGACGCGAATTTTTAACATAATGTCAATATGGGTATCGTTTTCGTGGTTTTAGGTGGCCCGGATTACGAATAAAATATCTATTTCAAGATCCAAGATGGCGGACGCGACTTTTTGACAAAATGTCAATATGGGTATCGTTTTCGTGGTTTTTGGGGGTCCTGATTACGAATAAAATATCTATTTCAAGATCCAAGATGGCGGACGCGACTTTTTGACAAAATGTCAATATGGGTGTCATTTTCGTGGTTTTCGGGGGTCCCGATTTCGAATACGACATCTATTTCGAGCTCCAAGATGGCGGTTGTGACTTTTTAACATAATGTCAATATGGGTATCGTTTTCGTGGTTTTTGGGGGTCCGGATTACGAATAAAATATCTATTTCAAGATCCAAGATGGCGGACGCGACTTTTTGACAAAATGTCAATATGGGTGTCATTTTCGTGGTTTTCGGGGGTCCCGATTTCGAATACGACATCTATTTCGAGATCCAAGATGGCGGTTGCGACTTTTTAATATAAATTCGATAAGGGTAAAATTTTCGTGGTTTTCGGAGGTCCCGATTCCCAATACAACAACCATTTTTAAAAAGACCCAAGATGGCGGACGCGACTTTTTAACATAATGTCAATATGGGTATCATTTTCGTGGCTTTTGAGGGTCCCGATTCCGAATACGACATCTATTTCGTGATCCAAGATGGCGGTCGCGACTTTTTAATATAAAATCGATATGGGTGTCATTTTTGTGGTTTTCTGAGGTCCCTATTCCTAATACACCATTAAACTTGATAGGCGTATCAGTTTTGTAGTTTTCGGAGGTCTCAAAATGGATGCTGTATTCAGAGTCAGGATTCAGAATACAGCATCCATTTTGAGATCCAAGGTAGTAGACGTGACTTTTTAGCTTAATCGCTTTCACGCCTAACACCTGAACCGAATTTATTGAAATTTGATACAAAAATAGACTGAACCTCGAAATGGAATAAAAGCTACCTTTTTGTGAAAAAGGGAATGAAGGGGCTGAAATATGAGATGAAAATTTTTATGCGATTCCTCAGTATCGAAGATAAAACCATGAAACGCAAATATTGTTCTAGCGTTTTTGAAATATTGACCCATGTGGGGATGAAAGGTTGCGTGTGAGTAGCAAAGGATGGAAAAACTTAAAACGGTAGATTGTAAAAATGCCATTTACTGTAGTGCACTGCAGTTTATGTGTGTTTTTTGCATAATAAGTACCTACACAAAAAATGCTGCCTAAAGTAACTATTCCACGCGGACGAAGTCGCGGGCAAAAGCTAGTGCAGGATATTTGTAAAAATACCTGAATGTAAATTGGCTGCTTGGCATAAGTATATCAACTTATGAAATCACTAGGGATCACGGGAGGGGAAACGCCATCTGACGGCTAGATATTTTTACTTTCTCGTATACGTAGTATAGAGGAAGTCTTGTAATCGTCAAAAAATTCGACCTTGAGATTTTGACGGATTAACACGTTTTGGACCACCCTGAGTCCAAAAATACAGTTTTTGGAATTATGTCCGTGTGTCTGTGCGTTAGTACGATAACTCGAGTATGCTTTCACTTATTGCATCCAAATTTAACATGCATGTATGACATTAAAATATAAGGTTTCTATCAACTTTTGAGTCATCGATCACGAAAGTTAAGCAACCAAGTGCGGGGTCGGTACTCGGATGAATGACCAAAATTTAACATGCATGTATGACATCATAAGGTTCTATCAACTTTTGAGTCGTTTCCGGTATACGAGAAAGTCATGGATGTGTGTAATTTATTAAATAAATCATGTTTCCATTTGCCCTAAATTTACGTATGTACTTAAAACTTTAATTTACACATTGACTTGTAATGATGTTTTCAAAACTCACCACACTCCGTTTTCGCCGTTTTCTTCATCTGAGCATATATAATGATTGCTTAATTTAAGTAATTATTTTCGACCTGAAACGGTGGTAGGGTTTTTGACGACTTACATAAAAGTACTTAGCAAAATCGATTTAAAAACTTTTTGATTTTTCACTCCAGGACTTCTGAATTTAGTTCCGGAAAGTGAACCTGCTAGACCACGGATTTATTATAAGCAAAAGAAACATATTATGATGCAAATTAATATCAACCATAATATAATGCTTTAAATGCATAAACAAAACCGCAACACAATGAGTTCATAGTGAAGCCCAGATGACGCAGGGCTGCAATAAAGTACAGGGAGCAAGGTTAATCCAATGTAACGGCTAGTAACTGTACCTTCGTAACTATATTATTATTTATAACGCTTTAACATTCAAACTATGTCGTTTGAATATACAAATATGCAAAGACACAACAACGACGACTTTTTCAAGTTTGTAAAATTTATGAATGGTATTTTGAATATTAGTTTGTATTGTTGGAGAATATTTAAGAAATTTATAGGTATAAATCTAATTAAATTACTTGTAAAGATTATATTCCCTACCTTATATTTTAGTCTATAGTAGGGTAGGTTACCTATGTAGGTTTTGGACTTAGTTTTATCAGTGTTTATATTAAAATGTTTGCAATGCCCCACAAGGTCCTTAATTGTTACCTTAAATTTACTAAAATATTTTTAGCATCTGTATGTACATTATGAAGCAATAAACAATTTGATTTGATTTGACCCACTTTCAATTTTTATTATTAGTAACTATAAATAACCGCCTTCAAAACGAAAAACAGGAAATAAAAGTTTTGTTTTAAATAATTTAAATGTAAAAGTAAATATGCTAAGCATGTTTTTTGAGGTCTAGGTATTATTGAAACTTGGAAAAACGCTCTGGTTTCGATTTCTGAAGCTCAGCAACATTCAAAAAGGTGGACACTAGATAGGTCAACACAACATTTATCATCTTGATCCGCCGATCGCAAGACACATAAATAAAACCCCTTCAATTCAACAATTAATAAGGCAGTCTAACGCTATGAAACTTAGTAACAAAGGAAGGAAATTCACATGAGAAGTATTCTAAAACTCATTTTCATAATTGTTGATATTTTGTGTTATTTTTATTATGTAAATATCATAATTATCCACCCATGAATCGTTTACAATTACAAATTTGACCTGATATACTACGATATACCCATTAAAACAATTTGCATAATAAAATAACCGACAACGTAGGGTAATTTTATATTACCTATGTACTTTACCCACTTTACGAAGGCCTTTATAATAAACCCTTCTATATTTAAATATCATAATGTCTAACCGCATTCACATGTCGCTTGAAATCTAATTTTGTGTTTCTAGTTAATTGTAAAGTAGGCTATGTACGGTTTAAAGTCGTTAACATTGCGCTAATGAGCCCTTGCAAGATTGTATCATTATGATTGCCGTTCGTATAGTAACTTATATATGACTAGTTGAAACGTAAGTTTATTCTGACAAATATATTGGATATGGAACCTCGGTGGCGTAGGTATGGTGGGCGTTTTGGTTTTCCATTCACAAAACAAAGGAACATCTGTCGTAGGCGTAAAAGATGAGATAAGGACGCGTATTAGCACTTCGTAGTTTACAAACACAATATTAAGTTTAGTAAAGAAACTAGCAATGAAATAACATTACACAGTTGTCGTCGTAGTGTCGTTTTCGCTCACCGACAAAAACCTGCACAAACAAAAATTTTATCTCTAATTCTTTCTTGCTTTAGAACGCACATACAGCCGTTGATTCTGGTAATTAAAAGAACAGAAATCAACCAATTCCCATTCGGGGACGTGGAGATGTTATGGTATGAAACTTTTTATAAAATACCTCCTCAGCAACCTAATGATCAGTAACTAAATATTATTTTCTTTATCCAGCGGCAACAGCAAACCAGACATGTATATTGCTACAGTTATTTACCAGCCCTTTGCTTCGCTGTTCTGAATGTGTTCCATAACGAGACGAACTATCGAGGCGTGACCAGCGAACAGTTTAGTCTGAAATATAGTGGAGATAATTTTGGATACTTTCCAGCACAGATACTGTCCAAGTTTTCAACTTTAAAACTAGACATAACGCGTTGGATCAGTAAAACACTCTTGAGTTATGTTTTTGGTGGGATTTAGATTTATTCAAGCCGCCTACTAGCTAGCCATGTGATACCGGCAAAGTAGTAGAGCATCAGCGCATATCCTTCAATGGGTGTCGTAGAAGGCGACTCATGGATCAGCAAAGGGGTATTGATCAACTTATACTCAACTCAATGCCTCTCCTTGTCATCGAAGGAGGTTTACTCCTTCGATGACAAGGAGAGGCATTGTATCCCAGCTATGAGTCGAACTACAAAGGTTGTTATGTTGATGAAGCCACGTACGCGCTTATGTGATCTAATGGTTAGCCTATTGACCGGTAGCAGATCTAGAGATCCTGGCTAGGTATTTTTCTAGTATTAGCAGCATAATTATAAAGTTGCGATTATAAGTAATATGATAACCAGTCTTTCAACAGAAGCGTATAATCGTAATGATAGCGTTAATTAAGATAGCCAGTACTCGGTGGTTAAGGTTTCAGGGTAAGGATTCAGTCTTATTTTGCAGATGACAATAAGGGTTTTCTAAGACAGGACTCGCCAGTGGACGGTAATGCAGCGTGTGGTCCAGTCATCTGTCGTTACTGTCAAGTTTTAATTCTCAAGTCCTCATTTGTTTCTTTTATAACGTCTGTGGAGCGGGAAGTTTTGAGAACAAAACCTCCTGTATAAGTTCCTCAAACACCCTCCTTAAGAACAAGAGGTTTTGCTAGCCTACTTTATGAAGTACACAAGGGCTAGATATTATGTTTTTAGTCCCCTTACACATTGGAACAATGTGATTTTATTTTTTGACCATATTTCGACGCTCTAATAAACCATTCGCAATTTAAACAAATAATAGTATTTGCCCTGTAATTACAAAAGCCTTATCAACACAGTTTATTATTACGGTTAATTTATTAAACGCGACGAAAGCGAAAAACCATACAATTTATGTTCGATAGCAAATCCATTGGCTTTATCGACGAAATTAATACACGCCGACCTACGTGTATTATGCACGTGCGTTGCATAAGCTTCTAATATTAAATAAAATCCTTGATTATTGGTTAGTGCACAGGTATTTCACAGTATTTTTTAGTTTGATGTTTGCTTGTTTTCGGGTAACTAACAGTTTTTTTTTTGTTTTTAGTTTTTTCACCCTCGACGCCAAAATAGTTGTGTTATAAGTTTGACGTGTCTGTGTATCTGTAGGTCGGTGTGTCTGTATGTGGCATCGCAGCTGCTAAGCAAATGGACCGATTTCGATGCGGTTTTTTTTTCGAAAGCTGACGTGATCAAGATAGTTCTTAGCTACAATTCATGAAAAACTTTTCAGGCGTTTCAAGGTCATCAGCTCTCTTGAATAATTTTCATGAAAAATGTAATCTGAGTACCTATCTTTAGATCGGAATTAGGGTCCGCGAGTACTTTAAAAAGAATGAAATAATAATAAAAATTTTAAGTAACTCACGACACAAAGAAAACTAAAAAGAAAAAAATAAGTTTTTTCTTCCCAGACGCGGCGACGTTCATCTTAAAAATATTAATAGGTTCTTTTAATGAAGTTAAAAGGCCGATAGAAAAATTACTAGCTTTTCTTTTTAGTTTTTTTTTTTGTGTCGGGGTTTACTTAAAATTTTTCATGTTATTTTTTATTATGTATTAGGTACTAGCACTAAAGCGTTCTGCATTTTTCATTGCAAAGGAGTTGCCATAATCACTCAGTATAAACCCTACATCAGGCGGTGCTACACCTTCGACTACGTCCAAGATTTATAAAAATATCTATTTTAAAGGTGATCACAGCCTTAAAGTTCTGGAAATCTTGGATGGTATTCGTATGTGTGCACCCTGACGTCTATCAGATCCCCATCCGACAGACGTTATCCTGTTCAAAAAACCCAAAAATATTTTGTATCTCATGTTCACAACTATGAACAATTCAATCCGATAGAAACCTAAATAAGAAACCATTCTTAAATCCACTTAAATATAAAAATACATCATTTCATTAAAGCAGTTCACCTAAGAAGGACTAAATATACAAGTACCTAACAGTTAAAAATGTGATAGCGTAAATAGGGCATGATTAAACTGTACGTTTGAGTGTGGTAGGTCGCATAGTGACCTAAAAATCGGTCATGAACATGTTGTCTACTACGACTAACCCAAAAGTGGACAGATATATCGTTTAACCCTAGATGTTATTATACGGCATAAGGCGACCGACATGATTTCCTTCTTGTATAGAGCTCAATGTTACATGCTGAGTAGACGGCGAAAAACGAGAGATATTATTTAAAGGGTATGCTATATTTGCATATCTACCTAATGATGTTTTATTTAGAAACTAAAAGCAAAATAAAAATAATAGTATAAACTTTTATCTCTTGTAAATCTTGTTATACTTATTAAGTACACGTATCGTCATCTTCTTTCTTATCTACTTTATACTTTACTTACAAATTCATTCGCGTGGTGATGTGCCAATTCTGGAGTCAAATACGGAATCTCGACGCACAAAATAACGATGAATGCTAATACGATGCTACAAGATTTGCATCACAATCGCAAGCATCGCATCGCATTTCGGATTTTTTTTCTGAAATGCGATATTTTTTCACTGTGCCAAATTTTTTCAGTTCAGTCATTCTGGCGTTAGACAGGACTTTCACGTTTTCTTCTTCCACTCTCCTCGATCAGTCGTCATTTCAACATCACACCCTTCTTTGTCATATTATTATCATCTCTCACACACTTATCCATGTTTTCTTCGGTCTTCCTCTCCCTCTATATCTATTCACATACATTCTCATTACTTTCTTTGTTACATGCTCATCATCTCTTCTTATTATTTGCCCGTTATATGCCAATCTCTTACCTCTCAGACTTTCTGCCACTGGTGTTACTTTCAAACTTCGTCTAATGTACTCGTTCCTCACTTCCTCCATTCTTCTTACTCGACACATTCATCGTAGAATTCTCATCTCAGCCTCGTGTAATCAATTTGTATGGTATTCAAGAGAAATTGGACTTTATAAAACAATTTTACAATAATTTTAAAGAATATTTTGTCCAGACTTTGCACCAAGTTTTACAATTTCGCAAAAAGTAACATAAAAGTCAACTTAACTTATGGGAATAAGTTGTTCCATTTTTAAACATAAGTCTATTTTTTGCGAAATTGTAAAGTCAAAAGTATACTTGGGTGCAACCGGTCGTATTCGGATCGTATTGTCTTACTATAATAGAAAATATCACTTCTGAACATGTCAAAAACTTAAAAAATGTACAACAAAAAACATTCACTGCGTCCATCCATCCATCCAGAAAGACTATAAAGATTATCCTGCCATGTGAGAGCTCAATTTGTTTGGGGAACGTGAGTTGCACAATTCCCATACAAATTGAGAGCATTATGCAATTAAAAGAGTTTTTACACTAAAAACTTAGACTAAGGGTACTGATTTGTTCTAGTTTTTGACTTCCTATTAAGGTATAAGCTAACAAATGCTCCTGGTTCCTTCTCATGTCAAGATTATTTCTAGTCTTTTATACTTTCTCGTATACGTAGTATAGAGGAAATCTTGTAATCGTCGACCTCGAGATTTTGACAGATTTACACGTTTTGGACCTTTTTTGGACCCCCATGAGTCCAAAAATAACGTTTTTGGAATTATGTCTGTGTGTGTGTGCGTTAGCACGATAACTTGAATATGCTTTAACTTATTGCAACAAAATTTAATATGCATGTATGATATCAAAACATAAGCTTTTTATCAACTTTTGAGTCGTTTCCGGTATACGAGAAAGTCAAGGGGACCACTCCGGATTTTTTGTATTTTTAAATTCGGTGTATGAAACAATACTTATACCGAATAAAATGTTCTCTGCACTCCATTTGCACATGCGGTTTTGGACCTTCAAAAGTTCAAAAGGTGAGGTCAAAAAGATTGAGTCCTTCTCCCACCTCTCTCCGGTTTTCGCTCGTCCAGCTGCTGCATGAGTGTCTAAATTTTATTATGCCGTATGCACTGGATATTCCAGAAAGGAGCCATATCATTGATGTCCAGCAAAAAAAAAATGTAGCCTTGGGCTACCTGGCATTCACTGACATGAACGGCGAATTGCATCCGTCGGACACGATTACATGACTGCACGTTAGGATAACACAGAACTCACATATGGAGATATTGTCACAGCAGCATGCAAACACATTACGATTACGTTTATTATTTACATTACGAAGTTGTCCTACGGTAAGATTCACATCATACTTAATTTCAACGAATGGGAGTCCTAATAGAGTCGCGAAAAGCTGTTAATATAACACATTTCCTGCACAATCGATACTAATTCCAAAAAGTTTCCGCCGCGCCGGCGACTTTATGTTCATGAAAAACTAGGTCAAAACATAACATTGTGACTAAGTTTAAGCAAGTGCTTGAAAGTTACACATACCGTTAGAAATTATCGATATCTTGTTTGTCATACAAGATGGGAACATACAGAATAGCTACACAATATTATTGTAAAGTACTGACGGAACTGCGATCACCAAAGACATGTTACAAATTGTTTGTTACCAATCGATGACGTAGCGTCAATAAGTCCGATATACCTTCTATTTTCATGAAACCGAGCAGTCAGTACGAGTTAATCTGATATTAAACGTGCGTCCTACGACCATTGCAACCGGCTAAATATAATACGGATCACAATACCCAGTGCCGTGGTCAAGAGCGCTAGTGACGCGGGATCACGCGTTTGCAACCTATAAATAGATTTACAGGTTGAATGGACAATAGAATCGATGCTGGAAATATTTCTATACATGTTTTTTTAACTTCCTATTGCAATCCGTAAAATCGTACACTTTTACAAACACTCTCGCACACTTTGTTACTTCACAGTAACACCATTTGCAAGAGTTATATTAGTTTCTGTAAATTAAAATTCTGTAAAATAGAGATCTCTTTCAGCCAATCCCGAATTTGAGTAATATAACCTAAACATTCACATTGTTTTTGGAGACATTTATTAGCAAGAGAAGACTAGCTGGTAAGTAAATCTAATCATCTAATTGTATTATACAATGAATGATTAGATTTTCTTACCAGCTTAGATAATCGCTTTTATGTCTGTTTTCTTTGCCTTTTATAAGTGTAAGATTTTGCATTATTGCTATGTTATTTGTTTTGATTGATGTCGATGAAGTATTTTTGTTGCGGCATGCACAGATTTGAAAAAAGCTATGGTTTTAAACACTTTACTCACGCGTCTCTACACTGAGTCGTCGCTCTACGACTATAGACGATGCACTGATTTTGACAAATTAGTTTCTATAAGATTCAAAAGAGAAAGATAATATTTTTTTAGAAGATGACAATGCTTATCATTATTGTTAACCGCCACATACTGGTGATAGCTGTTTTTGCATCAAAAAGTGAGCATTGGAAGAACTCGCTAACACAAAAGGTTACGATAAATAATTAAATTCATTTTTTCCTGAGCAATGATAATGGATTCCGCTATGTGAGATATTTAAAAAGTACTTAAAACTTTTAACTTTTATTACTTTTTGTTTGTACGGAATGGTAGTCATTTATTTCTTTTAATGACCAGAGTTTCACATTAATAAAATCTTGCATAACTATGAAACCAATTCCTGTAAGATAATTTCAAATTCTATCCTAACGTAACTATATTTATAAATACATTAAATACTTAAATCACTAGGAAGTGACGTTGACATATCTAGGAAGTTTTATTGCCAATTCTGTTTGCATACGCGGACGTGACTTGTAAGAATATGCATAGATAACATTCCTCTAATGGTGCGCATTTCCTTATGTAAAACCAACAAAAGTGCAATTAATTTTGTCTAGACAGTGGATGTAAAGGAGATGGAAGGCTTTATAACTAGGAAAAAATAATTATTGGTTGGGTTCTTGTTCAATTAATCATATTGCGTTCCATTTCATTGTCGTAATCAATTTCATTTAGGTTAAATAAGACCTTTCAAGTGCTTATGGGTCCTATACATCAGGTAATATTAAAACATAACCATAATAAGAACTGGATAATGTAAATTGTTAGCGCACTAAAATAAAGTAATTTGTATGTCGTAATAAGTGGATAACGGTGTGAGTTACACATTCACATTACTTATCATAGTAAATTGTACCTAGATAAGGATTACTTGTTACAAATATTTAATGTGTAACTGTTTGTTATTCCAAAAAAACAAAAGCATCATTTATTCATATTCATGTATTCTACGAGTTTATTGATTCATCCATACTATATTGACAACTTTGTTGTTTTTGAGGTGTTTTTAAACTTACCTCTAAGAGCTTAAATTTTGGTGTCAATTTAAAGAATATTTTGTACTTTCAACAAAAAAGATAAAAATAATAGATGGACGCCCTAGATTTGTCAAAAAACCTAATTTGTTATAAAAAAAATCATTTTTTAATGATCATTTTTAGTTTACTTATATTTTTTGGTGTTTTATGAACAAATTTGGGCTGAATCTATTCAACTAGTTTATTGCCTACAATTTTAGCTTTCAAATGAGACCTTGAGTATTTTCATTTTTTTATATTTATATACCGTTACATACGTTTTAACAAAAAATAAAATGGGTGCCATTTTACTATACATTAGTTGTATAGATATGACTTTAAAGGGGTGAATTGTCGGTAATATTGATTGTACTTTATAGCATTAAAAGCTGCAACCTCGGTACACAAACACATTGTACATAGATATCGTTGAATAAACATTTAACGTGGTTTCAAATGTTTGCATTTTCTGCCGCCGCTTGAAGTCCAGCGCATACGAGATAATGCAGATATCAAGTTACATCTACATCTGTCATAATTTTAAACTGTTATGAAAATTATCCACAAGTAAGTTTATTATATGAATAAAACATATTGTTGACTCATTTTTTTATTGTGACGTCTATCAAACTATGTTTATAAATATAAACAGAGAGATTCTACAGCCCCTCAGTAAGCACCCCTAAAAATACGCAGATGACAAAAGCAGTCAACTGTGACTTGGGGATAGATTGGCAGAAGACAATTAGAACATATACCGTACTACTTCGATCTACACTGAAATATACTTTGTAATAATAATAAATATAACAAGAAACAATGTCTATTTACTTCGCACAAACAAATTACGTTAGGTTAAGTTCACGTGTAGCTTAAAATTAATGCCAAGTGGGAGTCTGGCGCTACTATTAAATAGACAAAAGTATTAGGTAATGTATTACTCGTGTGATGACTATTTAAAAAATATTTTTATTTATATTGGTTCACTGTCTTGCGCTAACTAGTTACTAAGCTTATATTTAATACTTTGTACTTTCTTAATCATCATCATCATAGCAGCCTTTATAATTCGACCCACTGCAGGGACACAAGGCCTCTCCTTGTCATCGAAGGAGGTTTATGCAGTCGTCCATCACGCTTGCCCAATGCGGATTGGTGGACGGAGCATAAGGTGATTAATACCATAATCAATTTGTACTGTACGTACTATAATAAATAAATAAATATCTATACAGGATGTAAAACCTAAGACAAAGCCAAAGTTTACGCATTCTATACATCAAATCAATTAACATATAAAAACATATTGTTAGGAAACAATTTTTATTTTTCGATGTTAAAAAGTCGGCTGAGTTGAATGGCCCCGATATCCAGTGGTTACATTGAGCGCTGCCGTTTTAAAGGCATTTTTTGGTATGAAACTTAAAATTTTGATAATGTTTCTTTGGACAAAAATTAAGAAATAAAAAATATTTTTAGCAAAAAAATAGGACAACCGACTTCAATGCGTACAAATGTAAACTAAAAAGTAAGAAATAAATAATATTTTTATGAATTAGTTGAAAAGAGCGTCATAGATTACCAAGGAAAGTATTGATACACATTTATAATTCTTTATTTATAATTCATACTCCGATATATTTGGAGCCGGTGCCAGCTAGCCAAGGAGGATAGTGTTTGCAATTTTCGAACTTCACGGAGCGGCGGATTATTTCTTATCTTCATCATTCATTATTATGTATAGTTAATGGATTAATCAAGTTCGTATCTATTAGGAAAGTTTATTTTGCTTAGGCTGGCACCGACTCCAAATATATCGGAGTATGAATTATAAATAAAGAATTATAAATATGTATCAATACTTTCCTTGGTTTTCTATGACGCTGTTTTCAACTAATTCATAACAATATTATTTATTTCTTACTTTTTAGTTTAAATTTGTACGCATTGAAGTCGGTTGTCCTATTTTTTTGCTAAAAATATTTTATTTTATTATTTCTAGTGGAAATAAAGTATATTTTATTGAAAACGGATAGGCCTACTAGGCGCTCATTAAAACTTAATGGAAAATTTAACTAAAACGTTTATTTTTGCTATTACTGATTTGTTCAAAATGGGTCGAATTTATATAAAAAAAATTATACGGGCCATCTCTGATCTTGACGTACCTAAAAAAGAATCATTAAAATCGAGTCGTAATACTCATAATTGACGAAGTAATCAGGTAACAAAACAAAAAAAAGTCGGATAGAGAACTTCCTCTTTTTTTAAGTCGGTTAACAAATAATATCACGTCTCAGACAGAGATATAGTCTCATTACAAATGCCTGCCATTCATTCAAAATGAATGGTAAGTTAATGAACTATGAACCTAGTTATTTAACATAAGTTCATAAAATAATATGTCATAGTTTATGTGTTGACTATTGGACCTACTAACCAAATTTCACTATTGCATATTAGGTAATGGAAAGTTCAAAAAAAAAATGACATTATTTTTGTGTTCGTGGACGATATTATTATTTCATCATTTTAACAAAAAAGTACTGAACCAATTTCGTTATAATTTATACGGGACCACCTTTGGAGTATGTCCTTCCTAACAAAAAAAGAATCTTCAAAATAGATTCATAATTGACGGAGTAATCGCGGAACATACATACAAAAAAAAAACAACATACTGTCGAATAGAGAACCTCCTCCTTTTCTGAAGTCGGTTGATAAATTCAATTTGTCTTCATAAAAATCTTGAAAAAAAATATTATAATTTCAACCTTCAATAACTTCAAAGTTTCATAACTAATAATTTCCTAGGTATAGTCTAAGGTCATTCAGACTAACACAAACCACTGTTCTGCAGCTCAGGATTTACTTCTTCAGTCAATGAGACAGTGGTCTGTTCATCTAGCTGTAACTGCTGAACCATACTACGTCCCGCCTGATCCTGACTGGGCCTCTGACCTAGACTCTACTGTGGCAATCATCCAGCTACGACAAAGTTCTTCTCCGACTCTCTCAATCCAACAGAGAAGGCACGGCTTTGTTGTTGCGAAATGGGGAAAAATAACTGTAATTGGGGTTTACTTTTCTCCCAACAAAACCTTCGCAGAATATGAAACATTTCTAGGAGAACTCGGTTCTGCTGTGCGGCAATTTTCGACATCACACGTGTTAGTCTTGGGGGACTTCAATGCTAAATCTCCGGCTTGGGGTTCCCCGGTAACTGACACTCGTGGACGAGCTACTGAAGCTTGGATGACTATGTTTGGCCTCGTCGTATGTAACAAAGGCTCCGCCTTTACCTGCGTGCGACAGCGGGGGGGGTCCATAGTAGACTTAACGTTCGCTACCCCTGCTCTCGCTATGCATGTACAAGGCTGGCAAGTCCTCGAAGATGTGGAAAAATTGTCAGACCATGTTTATATTTCGTTTGACATATCTTTCTCAACCCGAGTTGATAGTCATCTGGTGGTTTCGAGTTGTGTTTTTCCCAAATGGGCACTCTCCAAGTTGCATAAAGAGCGAATGGATGAAGCAATTCTCCTTGAGGACTGGTACTCTCAGTCTTACCCTTTATCAGAGGACGTCGAAATGGAGGCTGAATTATTCCGCGCCTCGCTACAAAGAATTAGTAGTGCAGCCATGCCACGTGTACACCGCCGTCCTCAAAAACCGGCCGTTTACTGGTGGTCTGGCGAGTTAGCTGAGCTCCGCGCAATCTGCTCTGCTAAGCGTCGTGAATTAGCAAGATACCGTCGCCGCACCCGTAATGGAAACCGAGATCTCATTATGGAAGGGCGTCTACACGGAAGTTATACCGAGGCACGTCGAACTATGCGTGCCGCCATTTTCAAGGCTAAACAAGAAGCTCGAGCGCAACTATTAGAGAACCTCGATAACAATCCGTGGGGTCGCCCGTATCGCGCAGCTCGCGACAAACTCCGTGGACAGGGCCTACCAATCACGCAGTGCATGCGACCGCAACTCGTTCAGAGAGTTGTGGAAGCCCTCTTTCCATCTTGTGCTCCACACACTCCTCCGTGCATGGTTCGTCCTCGAGAAAATGCCATGTTGGAGGAGGGTGTGGAAGCACTTCCTATTACTGAAGAGGAGTTTAACTCGGCAGTCTTAAAACTTAGGTCGAAAAAGACTGCCCCTGGCGCTGACGGAATCCACGGCCGAGTATTGGCCATCTCCCTCGCAGAATTAGGACCACGTCTACAAGATCTTTTTAACGCCTGCCTCATATCTGGTAGGTTTCCTCGAGCGTGGAAGACGGGGCGCCTAGTGCTTCTCAAGAAAGAAGGTAAACCTGAAGACTTGCCCTCTGCCTACAGACCCATTGTTTTGTTGGATGAGGCCGGTAAAATGCTAGAGCGGATTATTGCTACCCGCATTAATGCCCACCTAACATCAGTAGGCCCAAATCTATCCGACAGTCAATTTGGCTTCAGAGGGGGACGCTCTACCATCGACGCTGTAACCAGTGTAAAAAGTCTCTCAGATGCAGTAGTAACCAACGGCGGAGTGCTGATGGCGGTTTCGTTGGACATAGCGAATGCCTTCAACACTCTACCGTTTGAGTGCATTGCCGAGGCGCTCAAATACCACAGAGTGCCACACTACCTTCGGCGTATTGTCTGTGACTATCTGCAGGATCGCACGGTTCTTTGCCAGACCAGAGACGGTCAAATACTAGAGAGAAGAATGTCGTGCGGTGTCCCACAGGGGTCTGTTCTTGGCCCACTCCTGTGGAACATCGGTTACGACTGGGTACTACGAGGCGCTCTGTTGCCGGGTGTACGCGTATTCTGTTACGCTGACGATACGCTTGTTACGGCTCGCGCGGAAAATTTTCCCATCGCCGCACGACTCAGTAAAGTCGGGACTATTCAGGTGGTTCACAGGATAGAACAGCTCGGTCTGAGGGTGGCCCTCAACAAAACAGAAGCTCTACTCTTTCATGGGCCTCGTAAGGGTCCGCCTGTGGGAGCCACTCTTGAGATTAAAGATGTCCGAGTCCATATCGGCCCCACGATGAAGTACTTGGGGCTCGTGCTTGACCCACAGTGGCGCTTCACAGAGCATTTTCGGCAACTGAGCCCTAAACTAACAAGAACGACGGCCGGTCTAAGTAGGCTACTGCCGAATTTGGCTGGGCCCAGCGACTTATGCCGCCGCCTCTTCACAGGGGTGGTGCGCTCTATGGCGCTGTATGGTGCTCCAGTCTGGGCGCACGCACTGTCGACGCAAAACAAAACCCTCTTGCGAAGGCCACAGCGGGTTATGGCCATTAGGGCAATTCGGGGATACCGCACCGTCTCATTTGAAGCTGCGTGTTTGCTGGCCGGGACTCCACCATGGGACATAGGCGCGATTGTTCGCGCAGAAGGCTGTCAACTTATTATGCCGGAAGTGGTTCGGCGTTGGAGGGAGCGTGCCCAACAAACCACGTTGGAGGAGTGGCGTCTCCGCCTGGAAGAGCCCACTGCTGGTCACAAGACCATAGAGGCAATCCGCCCCATCCTGAGGGAGTGGGTAAATCGGCGCCACGGGGTTCTGACATTCCGGATGGTGCAGATCCTAAGCGGACATGGTTGCTTTGGCAGGTACCTACATCACGTGGCCAGAAGAGAGTCCTCACCACGATGCCATCATTGTGGCAGCGACGAGGACACGGCGCAGCACACACTTGAGCACTGTCCAGCTTGGAATCTGCAGCGCCAAATCCTCGTCGACAACATAGGTAGTAACCTCTCACTGCCGACTGTCGTTGTGAAGATGGTCGGAAGTGAGTCGTCCTGGGAGGGAGTTGCCGCCTTCTGTGAAGAGGTCATATCACAGAAGGAGGCCGCGGAGCGGGTACGCGAGGAAGATGAACACGCGGACCTGATTCGCCGAAGGCGACCTGGTCGGAGAAGACGGTTACACGGTCAACTTCATCCACCATAGTGGGGACGGCGGGCGACAGGTTGGGGCCCTGTCACCTGCAGCAATGTACCCTGCGTGGGGGAACACCTTGCTGTTCCGCGGGTGTTCCCTACCCCCGATGGGCCCAGACATGGGCGGTATACGTCGTCTAGTCTTTGACGCATGGCAGTGATTGCGAAAAGTACCCTGCCGTGCGTAGAAGCCTCGACTAGAGCGGAACACGTTGGTTTTTAGTGGGTAATGTTGTCGACTCCCACATAACCTACGGGAGCCCCACTGGCCCGTAGGTACCCATAAAGGGTTTTCCAACGAAAAAAAAAAAAAAAAAAAAAAAGGGTATAGTCTAGAAGAAAAAAATAGTCCGAATACCTAGTTCTCGCCTTTGTCATAGGTCTTTTATTTTACACCTGTTATATATAAAAAGAATGGCTTTTCGTCTAGTCTCGCTTAAATCCGAGAACAGCCTAACCGATATTGCTGATTTTGATTTTGAAATATCTGTGGAAGTTCGGGGAAAGTTTAAATGGGTAGAAAGTATGGAAAATTTGCGAAAAAAATGGTAAAATCAACATTTTTATTTTCTATATGAACTGCTCCTACCTATTAATAAACATTTGAGGTTCTTTTTTGTGTCAAGTGGTTATAGACAAGCATACGGTCTGCCTAGTGGTAAGCAGCCACCGTAGCCTATAGACGCTTGCTCACTGATGTGACACTTACGTGCTGCCAAACATAGTCCCCTTCCCTACCCCGTGGAGCTCTGGCGACAAAAATGTACGTCCCGTCGCGTCGTTCAGTACCCGTAGTGTAAGTTTTTTAGTATACAAAACGCACCGATTATAGTTGCGTTAAGAGCTCAATTTGTATGGGAAACATGATTTGCGCTTCTCTCCGCTAGGGGCGCTGTTTGCGTTTCCTATACAAATTGAGCTCTTAACGCTACTAAAGTATGGAATAATTTTATTTTTGCGTTTACAAACGCGTAAATATTAATAGTAGAAAAATGCACTGAAAAAAATCCACTTGCCTCAGGCGGGACTCGAACCCGCATCTTCCACCAACAAAAATGTAGGTTTATACACAATTAAAATGCCCGCCCGGATTGTGGAAGATGCGGGTTCGAGTCCCGCCTGAGACAAGTCGATTTTTTCAGTGCATTTTTCTAGCTACTAAAGTAGTTGCGTTTTTTATACTAAAAAACTTACACTACGGGTACAGTACCCGTAGCGTAAGTTTTTACTTTCTCGTATACGTAGTATAGAGGAAGTCTTGTAATCGTCAAAACATTCGACCTCGAGATTTTGACGGATTTACACGTTTTAGACCTCCCTTAGTCCAAAAAACCCGTTTTTGGAATTATGTCTGTGTGTATGTCTGTGCGTTGGCACGTTATCTAGAGTATGCTTTAACTTATTGCAACCAAATTTAATTTAATCAACTTTTGAGTCGTTTCCTGTATACGAGAAAGTCAAGGGGAGACCACTCCCGATTTTTGGTATACAAAACGCAAAGTATAGGAAACATGATTTGCGCTTCTCTCCGCTAGGGGTTCTGTTCACGTTTCCTATACAAATTGAGCTCTTAACGCAACTAAAGTAGTTGCGTTTTTTATACTAAAAAACTAACATTACGGGTACAGAAATTAATTTCGTTTATCTGACATTTTATACTTCATCTAAATTTACTTTACTATTGGCCAATTTCGGTTCCTAACCGTTTATCGTATATTTCATGTATTATCTCGGAAACTAATGAACCGATTTTAATGAAAATTCGTAAATGAGTTTTTAGACTAAAGGATAGTTTGTATTTCGATAACTAACAGTTCTCATTTGTTTTTTGCAAATTAACGACAACAACGTGTAGCGGGTCAGCTAGTATAGCTATACATAAAAATCACATGCCGATTTTGATGGTTTTTTTTTTAATTTGCTGGATTTATTCCAACTTAGGCTATAGGATATGTTACATTTCAATTTATATTAAAAAACTGTAGAAAACTCACATAAAATGTTGTCTGTCTGTCATTATTTAGGCAACAACAACGTGTGCCGGGTCAGATAGTATTTTATATAATGCTTATGAGAGCACAGTGGGATGGCCGCTCGACTTTGGGGCGTTTGAGCTGGAGCAGGATCTCCACTTTACGAAAACCGCTGTCTAAATATCTCTACATAATGTTGTGTTTTGTCGGTGAGTGAGCTTGCCAGAGCACCACGGGTTGAGATGGGGTTCGAGTTGGGACGGGTGTGACGTGACCTAGGGCACAACAGCTGTTCTATTTCCGACCGCCCGTTGCCTGGAAGGATGTATCTCCTTGCTACAAAAGACCGATGTGAAATAGCCATAATTCACGTCTCTAACATGCAACGCATTTTCTACAAAGTAATCTCGTCAAAATTACATATATAGTTACCTGCACGCTCGACAGAACAACAGTGATTTCGTAGCAGTTAAGGTTATTAATTTGTTGGCTCTATAATTTCTATTTTATTTTTCGATGTTTGTAACTATTGCAAACGTTTCATTAATTATTTGACCGTGACCCATAATGTTAAATTTAATTTGTATATTTTTTGTATACAAATGAGTGGCCAAAGCAGGTGGACCTGTCTGATATTAACCATTCATATGACCTATGATCCGATCCGACAATATTAGAAACAAGACACGTACGCATTGAGGGAAGATATATTTCTGTAACTATAAATAGCACTAAAAACCGAAGTAACGATAAAAAATCAAAAATATTACGTCATGCTCTACAAACCTAGTAGAGCTTGAAACAGCCTGGATTTGAATATCCTGATGACTCTCTCGATGGCCAGTCTCAGCTGTCGGTCTTGGGGCTTCACAAGCTTGCTGTGGTAGTCTTCCAGCAGTTCTAGTGCTCGGTGGGCCTCTGAGAAATAATACGTGTATTTTGAAACAAATAGTATATCATAGAGTTAAAAAAGAAGTTTTTTTGGTGGACAGCGGTTCTTGCTGTTAGTTGAAATTCTGTGTATTCCAAGCATACTTCTCGAAGTTCAATAAGCAGAAATCGAAAAATTCTAACATGATTATTGGAACACGTGGAAAATCGTGTAAGCTTAACTTTTTCTTTTTTAATAATAATATTTTGTAAGTGTAAGTAGATATTGAATTATATTAATATATTATTGTTGGTAAAGATGTTAGCGGTCATAATTATTAAGTAGTGTCAGAAGCATGCTTGATTTTTTGTACAAGTAAAGAGGTATTGGTAATTCGAACACACGACAATAACTAAGCATGCTTCCTGCACCTGACAGTTGGCAACACCAACTATCGATACGAATCAACAGCCAAGGGGAGCCGAGCGTTCACCAACCCTTCCGAATAATAACGCACCAAAGAGAGTAAAGCTAAATAACAAAATTAAAACATTCTCCACTCATACAAAATAACTTTAAAGCAACATAAATCACCTTGCTTACGAACTGGCATCACGGCACCACCCGCTAACGTAATTTTAGAAACCTATATAACACTTGGACAAAAATAAAAATACAAAATATTTCACAGTAACTCTGAGAAGTTGGTGCACATTTTAAACGATTTTCATCACAGCATTTGAACGGCACATATTGTCGCAAAATGAAAACATTAGATGATAAAGTGCGATGCGTTGCGCGGTGCAGCCACACTGGCTCTTGTTACGAGGGCCATCGAGCACTGTGCCCAATCGGATTGGTCGATTTTCACTGTGACGTCAGGGGGTGGAAGCATAGACAAAGAAAATGTAGAGCGTGGGGTTAGGGTGCAAAAGTGTGTCGTTGGATTGCCAGAGCGAACAATTTTTAGTAGAATAGAAGTATATTTAGTAACTAGGTAAATATTTAGTAAAGTGGATTGGCAAACGTCTTTGATAATTTAATGATTATGTTATAGTTTTCTTGGCAAGAACTTATGCAAATATTATAGTTAGTGATTTACTTTCGAAATTCAGATGTAGAGTAATTTAAAGGTTTTTACTCTTGTTTCAGTGTTTTCTATAGAGAAAACATGATTAAAATTGAAGATTTGTATAAGTCATAGATAGTTAGAAAAACATGCATGTACCTACAATTCAATATAAAATACAGATGTTTTTTTATATTTCTCTTATTTTCTCCATATACTATTTATTTTAATAGACTATCTAGCATGCGCTAAATTAAAAGGACACAAAGTCCTTTTAATTTAGCGCATGCTAGATTTTTATTATTATTAATGCATTTTATGAATAAAATGTGTGATATGTTACGTAGGGTGCTTTTTTTTTTTGCGACTATTTTTTTTTTTCGGTCCCATCGTGAAATTTTGTTGGAAATACCCAAAAAAAAAATTCCCTGAAAGTTTGAGCCCTTAATATTAATTTTAAGTACTCGACCAAGGCGTGTGAAGATTTTCCATTTAAAATACACGGGAACTTTGATTTTTTTTTTTAAATTTCTATAGCTCAGCGGCATTTAATGGTATCACCTTGTCCAAAATGGGGATTTTTTCAGCATTAAATGCTCTACAAAAGTGCCCACTGTGGCGAAGTCGTAACTCACACCGGCGAGGTAGTACGGGCCACTAAACCTGATTTTTTCATGAAATTTACGTTTTTTCGCATTTATCTCGTAAATGACAAGAGCTATAGAAAAAATGTAAATGAAAAACTTGTAGGAAATTTTGCACTGGATAAATTATGCAGGCATTTGTGGTATTTACATGAGCAGCTAGCTGGATTGGCTCTTTTTGATAAAACTGTTTCACAAAAAGAAAAATTAAAAATTGTAGAGAAAATTAACAGCACCGTAATCGTTGAGAAGTCAAGAAAACGTTACGCAGTGGCCTCTAGTGCCATAACTTCAATGAGAGATAAAAACATAAGTGATTTTGCGACGACGAATTCATTATTTATTTTTAAACAATTTAATCTTCCTTACGGATTTCTAAATTCACAACCAAATACATGGAAAACTAATCAAGAATATCAACAGTGTCTCAAAACATTCAACAACTTGAAGGTAGTGAATGATATTGCCGAGCGAGGAGTAGCACTAGCTGAAAAATTTAATCAAGGTTTGACAAATAATGAAGAGCAGAGGCAAAAAATTTTTCAGGCTGTCCAAAACCATCGCTCAGAGCACCCGTCGTGTACAAAATCACAATACAGTCGAACAGAAGTGAAATAAGAAGTTTTTTGTTATTATGCTTATCAATAAAATTTGATTATCTGACGTATTTCAAATTATTTATATTTTTTACCCTTTCATCTTAAAAAGAAAAAAGGTAATTAGTTAAAAAGTAGTGATAAATAATAAAAGAACAATATTTTTTATAATTTTACGTGATTTTTGATAAAAATTTAAAACTTCATAAACTTAAAATTGAAATATCTCAAGCAGTATTGAAGTTAGCGATTAAGCGCCAATGAGCTTTTTTGTAGGAAATAAAATTTCCTACAAGTTTTTCATTTACAGTTTTTCTATAGCTCTTGTCATTTACGAGATAAATGCGAAAAAACGTAAATTTCATGAAAAAATCAGGTTTAGTGGCCCGTACTACCTCGCCGGTGTGAGTTACGACTTCGCCACAGTGGGCACTTTTGTAGAGCATTTAATGCTGAAAAAATCCCCATTTTGGACAAGGTGATACCATTAAATGCCGCTGAGCTATAGAAATTTAAAAAAAAAAATCAAAGTTCCCGTGTATTTTAAATGGAAAATCTTCACACGCCTTGGTCGAGTACTTAAAATTAATATTAAGGGCTCAAACTTTCAGGGAATTTTTTTTTGGGTATTTCCAACAAAATTTCACGATGGGACCGAAAAAAAAAAAAATAGTCGCAAAAAAAAAAGCACCCTAATTACCCCACTTAATATGAAGCTTTATGTTTATTTATTGGACGTTTTGTATTTTTTGAAAGTTTAAATTTTAGTATAAATCGGTATAAAATATCAAAAATATCGATAAATCAGTTTCAACTAATCCTTTAAACAAGCATCCTTAGATCGGGTTTTCTATCTCGTTTTGTCTTGTCAAGGAAAAATAAAGTAGGCATTTGAATTCTTGTGCTAATATAATATGGTAATGTTGTTGTTGCCTTTTAAAAACCGGTCAAGTCAGAAGAAGCATCATTTAAGCGTTGATATTTTATTATAACACAAATAGTGGTTTTATTTTTAATGCCGTAAGTAATAGGTACCTCCTTAGATAAGCATTTATGTAATTATTCGTAGGTAACTAGTCGCCAAGGTACGGACTCTTTTATTAAATCGTATTTATTGTAACATTATATTATACATACATTTTATTTTTCTTCATTTCTTATAAACTTTAATACGCCAAATCTCACAATCCTCCGTGCGCACAATATGCTTAAAAAGGGGTAGGTATAAGATTTTTTTTGCACCCCTTGTTTTTTTTTGTAACCTAAGTATATTGGTATCGGTGTAGTTGCGTAATCGGTGTAGTTGCGCCCACGTGCGTAGATCCCGAGCCATCCCGTAATAGCGCACTGGAAGTCAGGCTGGGGAGGATGTTTAGTGGGTACGGAGGGAACGCCCTTACCTCGAGTCCCACATATCCCCTGCGGTTAGCACCACCCCGCAGGGACGATGCGTAAATGCATTTGACCTCCCCGACAACAAAAAAGAACAAAAAAAAAAATTGGTTGTCTGTAAAGTCGGTTTACTGACGATAGTTGAACGTGACAACGTCTTAAGAAAATACTGATGGAATGGTAGCATTTTTCAAAAGAAAAATTTAATTTCATTTGTTTAATAGATTTCGCATTATAGTATGTATAAACTTGTAATAAAATCTCTTTGGCTATACTATTTGTATCTGGCTGGTTTTGGTATCATTGAAAGTTTAAATTTTAAAGAACATAATTCCAAATTCAAATTAGAGAATTAGATTCAGAGCGAGGTAACGCCGCATGACGTCATGTTTTTTCGTGCGTGCAGCCGGCTCTATCGAATTAAAAGACGTTGTCACGTCAAAAAGGGGTGCACTAAGAAAGGATTTTTTGAAATTCAACTTCTAAGGTGGTGAAAAGTAAATGAAAATGAAAAATGAAAACTGTTTTTTTAAAGTAAAATACACAAAAATTAGTGCATAAATTTCAGTTAGAAATTAAGTAAGGGGTATTTAGGATTTTTGGAAATTCATCCCTATCCCTAAGGGGGTAAAATAAGGGATGAAAGTTTGTATGGAAATCCGTTATTTTCAAAGTAAAATCCATGAAAATTTGTAAATGGCGCGTCAGTTAGAAAGTAAGAGAAGGATTTCTATAAATTTTACCCTTACGAGGATATAAAAAAGGGGACGTAATTTATATGCAAATCCGTAATTTTTGAATAAAATCTATAAAAAATGGTATATGGCCTTTCGGTAAAAATTAAGAAAGAAGTATTTTAAGTAATGTTCTCTTAGATTTGCGAGAGCACTACACATTTTTTTCTTAATTCAACCCCTAAAAGGAAGGAAAGGCGTGAAAAAGGCTGTAAATTATCAGGTTTATAAATTAAGTATCCAAAAAAAATGATGCCCAAAGTAACTATTACACGCGGACGAATTCGGGGGCAAAAGATAGTTTGAAATAAACAAAAGAACCGCCTTAAAAAGTTGTCTTTTCTCCGTTTCTAGTTTTGAAGGTGTTTTTATTTATTTAAATAATTTACTTTTTTGTGGTGTATTTCTAAAATAGGTACTTACCTACGTTGGATATAATTATCGATGATTAAAGTCAACATAGGGATTTTTCAGAATAATAAAATACTACAGGTCGTCGGTCTTCAGTCTTCTCGAGACTGTAAAATTTTCGGGACACAAAATCATCGAAAGTAATTAATAACTTACGAAGATATATAAAATGATCGACTGAGTATTCACGATTAATAATAATAATAGTTTGTTGACAAAAAACGTGATACAATTTGTGTTTGATTCCCCTGTATTCCAAAATAGGCAAATGCCTGTAGGTAGTATGGAATTCAGTGTCCTCTCCCATTTGATACATTCAAATTGTCAATATAGCACTAGTACATAATATTGATTTTAACCTTTATTGACAATAAAACATAAAAAGTGTTATAGTGTGTGTGTGTGTGTGTGTGTGTGTGTGTGTGTGTGTGTGTGTGTGTGTGTGTGTGTGTATGTGTGTGTGTGTGTGTGTGTGTATGTGTGTGTATATCTCACTGTACTATATGTTTACTATATCCGGGTGTAATCAACTATTAAGTTCTCAACCTCATCAAGGTCAAGATTGTAAAAAAATACTGAACCGATTCATGTACATTTTCAATGGATCATTTGGAAAGTATAGTATATCCATTCAAACACAAGCGAGTTTCCAAGTCGGTCCAGGTTTCTTCGAGTAAAAGATGAATACGATTTGAGAACCTCTCCTTTTTAGAAGTCGGTTAAAAATCTTTATATTAATATTACAACTGAGGGAGTACAAACTTGTGCTCGGTTTAGTTCTACCACCGGATTGGATTTTTAGTCTGCCTGGCTAAATACCATTATTTTTAGGTTTTATCGTCAATTACTAATAGGTGAGAAGAAGTCGAGACGAGTAGAATAGCATCACCCTATCTATATCATATCCTCCATCCTCCAATGTGTGTCGTAGCAGGCGACTAATGCATCAGCAAAGGGGTATTGATCATCTTATACTCCGTCCACCAATCGTTATTCCTAAATGATAAATAAGTAAAGACGGCGTTTTCAAAATTCAACCCCTAAGGGACTAGGGTGACAAAGTTTGAAGATCAACATAGGTATTATTTTTCTTCATTTTCGTAGATGAACTGTGGCGGATTTATAGTAGGCTGATAAATTTTTGCCGCCAGTAGGCTAATAACTTTTCCCGTCAGTAGGCTAATAAATTTATGCCGCCCCACCCTCCTTCTGAAATTCAATACACTAGTTCCACCGAGCATATGCATAGTTCACAATCATATTAATCACATTTGCAACTTTATTGTACTCTATCTTCCTCATTTCATTACATTAGCTTTTTTCCATTTATTAGAAAAAAATGTAACTCGTTTTCTATGTGATATAAAAAAATTTGGGCCAAATTTGTCGCCTCTTACAATCTGCCGCCCAGACTCCAAGTTTCTCAGCCTACTGGTAAATCTACCACTGAGATGAACCCATGACACCTTGAATTTAGGGACTTGATAAGAAATAAATTAGTATTTGTTCTAGCGTTTTTGAAATTTTAACCGACACGGGAATGAAATAGAAGATAAAAGTCAAAACAAATCTATCTATGTTTACTATACGTATTACGTATATTAGAAAAATGTGTATGATAAAGTAGTAAAAAATAAGTATACAGGGGAATTTTTCAAGGGGGCCGTCAGGGCCTTATCCTAAACTATAAGGCATATCAAAAAATTCACAAATGAGTCTGTTGCGAGCCCGATTTTGATGAAAACAAAAATTGCATTATTGGATTGATTGATAAATAATGATCATCGCTTTGATTGTCGCTTCGACCAAATAGTCCAGTTACTTTGTCGCCGGAAAGTGTGGGTCAAAACCGGTAGTTCTGATTTTTCTTTTGCAATTTTTTTTATGATGTTGGCCTAATGAATAATACAAGTTTGTGACCTCGAGCAACGAACGCAACTTGGTAAAAAAAACGTTATTTTTTCAAATTTTGGCGATATTAACCTAAAGGACTAGTTTTTGAAAATAACTTTTTCGGACGATTTTAAAATTGTCTATATTTTTTACAATATGATTTAGGAGTTTATATGGACAGACTTGGGACAGACATTTATTATGGGCTCCTCAGCTGCGAGAACTTAGACGTAAGATGTTCGATGCGAACATCTTACGTTGAATCTCTAAGGAGATTGCGGAATTTTCTTCCAACTGCCACTAAAATTGCACCAGCTGAATCCCTTCTCCTACCTATCCTCGATTACACTGATGTGTGTTACCCTGATTTAACCGAGTAACGACTTAATAAGCTCGAGAGGCTTCAAATCGCCTGCATAAGATTCAAATTTGGCCTTCGTAAATATGATCATGTATCTCAATTTCGTATTAAACTTCCTTCTCTACAATATTCTCTTCAATCCGATGTCACCCGCTTATCTTAAGAATCGCTTTACCTATTTAAGGGATACACACGAAAAATCTTTGCAATCATCTTATATTATGCTCATGTGAGTGACATGCAATAAACAATTTGAATTTGAAACCTTAGACTGGAGCAAGGACCAATGCATTTTACCAAATTTCTCAAAAAATCCTTTGCTGTACAGTACAGGCGGTACAGGCTATTCATTTGTGGAATACATTGCCAGTTACAATCCGTCGAGCACAGACACAGGAAACTTTTAATTTAAAGACTTGTCAAACAACATTACTTATCTATCACTGTAACCATATTTATGTTTATACCAATGACGTAGGAAATTCCTACGTCATTGGTTTATACCTATGTTTATTTTATTCATATTACCTATATATGTATTTTATTATTATAGTATATTGGTATCATATAAGTACATATGTATATAAGCAACAGTTTTTAATTATGTATTATTATAAGTTATATATTTATATAATATATAAGTTATATGTTATTACTAATGTGTGTAATTTATATTTAATACTGATATGTAGATCGCCATGCCCATCGTGTTGTTTTCTTTCTTTCCTGTCCATCCAAAGGTTGTCTGGAAGAGATCGCTTTATGCGATAAGACCGCCCATTGTACAATTGTATTACATGATGTAATTTTAGTTCTAACTTCTTAAATGTTGATGTACAATAAAGAGTATTCTATTCTATGATACTAGAATGGTCTCTGTAGAGTGGACCAAATAGTTTCAGAGATTAAGCTTTTCAAAGTTTATCATTTATTTTGAACTTCGAAATTTTTGGCAATATTTTAGACATCACTCAGACATCCTGCTTCTTTGGATTAGGGAAGTAGCAAATGATGTCCATAGTAAAAAAAAACAAATTTCAAAGTCATTAGGTTCGATTCCTGGCTAGGATTATTAATTTTTCATAAATCCAATGATGCAGTTTTTGTTTTCAACAAAATTGGGCTCGAGACTCCTTCGAGCATTTTTCGATATTCCTTTTAGTTTAGTATTTGGCCCTGGCCCACTTAAAAAATCTAAAAATTAAAATGCTGCTCAAAGTAACTACCTATTCCACGAGGATGAAAGTCGCTGTAAAACGTGAAAGTTTGTATGGATGTATGTGTGTTTGTTACACTTTCAAGCAAAAACTAGATACTGAACGGATTTTAATGAAACTGTTTCGGGAGAGTACCTAAATATTATTTTACGTCGCAGGGGCGATTTTTATCGACGTCTGGAGACCGGTAAAATTTACCTGACAACTAGCTGTCAATCTGTTGAGCATCATCTACGTTTTCATATTAATTATCAAATTTTTGAATTTTATATTCCGTAATTACACAAAAACGATGGTTATTGTAAAAGTAATGGCATGGTGTTAAGAGCTTTGTCATTCAATTGGACGTTTGTGAATTAAGAAATTTTTTGATTAGTGATAGCGAGTATATCTATTAATTAAAGATAATATTTACATAAAGTTGAGAGTTAATTTATTAAATTCGCGCGCAGTATTGTCCAATAAATTATAATAAACAAATTAAAATGGCGAAATGTCATGTTTTCTTATTATTTACTCGAGATTTCCTCGTTAGCGTTCTAAAACAATGTTTTTTCTCTTTCGAGCTTAATGCTCTGACTCTTTCTTATTCACGAAGTAAATTTTACCCTGGCGTCACTGTTTTTGGAACGCACTCTTAAGTTAAGTGAAGTTGTGAACTAACTGACCAACACCTAGTTTGTCTTGAAAAGAAAAAAATAATTTTAACCAAGAAGCTTAAAGGTAATTTTAACCTTTTTTTGTTGACGGGTAGGTCAAATGCATTTACGCATCGTCTCTGCGGGGTGGTGCGCCAACGTGGTGCCAACCGCAGGGGATATGTGGGACTCGAGGTAAAGGCGTTCCCTCCATACCCACTAAACAATCTCCTCGGCCTGACCTCCAGTGCGCTATTGCGGGACGGCTCGGGATCTGCGCACGTGAGCGCAACTACACCGAAACCGTCCCAACGCTGCCCGTCTAGGCACTCCTTGTGCACCAATTGGTAGCCAGCAGCCCACAGGGTCTACCGACTAACGCCAGCCCTTGTGGGCCGCTGGCCGACGCCGGCCTTATAGGCCGCCTCCTCACCGACGGCTGCTCGACCTGGCGCGTCCTCCTGACGAAGACACCGGGAGCAGCCATCGGACTTCAGGCTTCGGGCGCGGCCGTGGCCCTGAAAAGGGCCGTCCGGAACTAGCCGTGGTGGGAATACAAAAACAACTCGACGAAGGCATATGTGACTTTGAATGCCAAGGGAACACACTTGACATCAAAAGCCACACACCCGCTGAGAAAGTTTCCCCACCACGTTACCAGGGTCCGTCACGAGGAGGCTTCCGGACGTGGACCCCATAAGTAATTTTAACCTACCAACTAGGTAGTTATTTAAGAAAAAATAATATCAACTGATCAACTAGGTTGTCAGATACGACAAAAAAATCTCAACCAACCAATCAGGTTATCGGTTAGAAAAAATAAATCTCAACCAACCACCTAGGTTGTTGGTTAAGAAAAAAATTACTACCCGTCCAACCAGGTGGACAGAGTGGTTTGCCGGTTAGTAATAGACCGCAGCATCTTCTAGCTAACGCTAACGTTGCCGTATGGTCGGGAACCAAACATTTGTCCGAATTTCATTTGACCGAAAACGGTTGGCCGTCATCTTTTTTGCTTTATGTATTGTTTGCCATATGCTTATGTGTTGTTTGCCATATCAAACCGTCCATCAAAATAACACCACTTTCACTGCACAAAATACACTCCGAAATAATTTTGAATTCTCCCCGAAAAATCTGCTTTAATTTCGCGCCAAATAACTCCTATTTTGCTTTTTTTTTTACTAGAACTATCAAATGAGTATAATATCCACACGTATTTTCTGCTTTTGTCAGTAGACATTAGCAATATTTATAAACTAGTTTATAAATTTTGGTAGACAAGAAATAACGTCATATGTACTTACTATAATAAAATTTCCATTGAAGTTTAATAAAGCCCACATCATATAGACGAAACACGAGATAGAAAAACGAAACGACGTGTGGCAAATTTTTGACAAATCGACTGACCTTGGGCGCTCTGCGCAACATTCCGTTTCGTTTGGTTCCGTTTATCCGTGAAGCCAGCCGAGGAACATACTCTATCAAGTAATCTGTGCACTGTGCAGCCGAGCAAGATTATTATTCTGTCCAGTCACAGTCGTTATATCTGCCGTATGTGTACGTAGATATTTATTAGATAAGTGTAGTAGTGTAGGTCGACATTAGTGTGGGGCGCCAAGATGCCTCTGTTTGGGAAAAAAGATTTTGGAAGAAAATCAAAAAAAGATGCACGAGAAAGTGAGAAGCAACCATCAATCGAAGACAAATATGTTGTGAAAGATCTACTTGGCACAGGTGCCTTTTCAGAGGTTCGATTGATAGAAAGCAAAGAAAACGGCCAGCTGTTTGCTTGTAAGATTATTGATAAAAAGGCTTTAAAAGGAAAGGAAGACTCATTAGAAAATGAGATTAGGGTATTGAAAAGATTTAGTGAGCAAGCAAAAGTCGAAGGAGGTGAGAAAAAGATGTTTTCTCATCCAAACATAGTCCAGCTGTTGGAAACATATGAAGACAAAAATAAAGTGTATCTTGTGATGGAATTGGTGACAGGTGGCGAATTGTTCGACCGTATTGTTGAAAAAGGTTCCTACACTGAAAAGGATGCATCAAATCTCATTAGACAAGTCTTAGAAGCTGTGGATTACATGCACTCCCAAGGTGTTGTACATAGAGATTTGAAGCCTGAAAATTTACTGTATTACAGCGCAGATGAGGACAGTAAAATTATGATAAGTGACTTTGGTTTATCAAAAATAGAGGACTCTGGGATAATGGCTACTGCCTGTGGGACTCCAGGGTATGTAGCACCGGAAGTATTAGCTCAGAAACCGTATGGGAAAGCTGTGGATGTATGGAGTATAGGAGTTATTTCATACATTTTGCTTTGTGGATATCCTCCCTTCTATGATGAGAATGATGCCAATTTGTTTGCCCAAATACTGAAAGGAGATTTTGAATTTGACTCGCCTTACTGGGATGACATCAGTGATTCTGCTAAAGACTTCATCCGGCATCTGATGTGTGTTGATGTGGAGAAGAGGTATACATGCAAGTAAGTAAACTGTGTTCTAATCATAATAATATATATAAAATTGACACTCTTTTTGGCATTTAGTATTTATTTCAAAATCGTATCAGATAACAAAGAGCTCTCCATTTAACTTATTTCCATTTCTGGAATCTATTTCTTTGATTTATCTAACCTCGAGTCTCTTTCATCACTATCGTAGAAATGGTTTTCCATCGGACATAAAATTCAAAGTTGAAATTGATACTTAATCTTATTTTGTTGCATTATTTTGATTTGTTTTTCCAGCAATACAAAGTCAAGTTGAACTCAATTTAGTTTCATATTAATTGTAAACAAGTATAAAATTCACAGTTTTACTCTTTAATTCCTCAGTCCATTCTAAGGTTGCCTGGAAGAGTTCGCTCTTAGCAATAAAGCTGTCCATTGTACAATATTATGTAAACATGTTCTTTTGAATCTAATTGTGTTAGAATGATATGTACAATAAAGTTTATTTCTCTTCTGTTCATATTGTACATATTGTCGTAACACTAAATTTATTTCTATTCTATTTATAATACAGAATATATAAATTAGAGATGCCGCTAATATTTGTTAAAGTGAATAGTTGAATACCAATTAATCTCCATTACCTATGGCGAATAGTCGAATCACACACAACTGCCTTTATAATTCGACCCACTGCTAAGACACAAGGCCTCTACTTGTCAATCGAAGGATGTTTAGGCACTAGTCCACCACTGTTGCCCAATGTGGATTGGATTGGTAGTTGGTGGAGAGAGTATAAGGTGATCAATGCTCCTTTGCTGATCCATTTGTCACCTTTTACAACACCCATTGGAGGATATGGGGTGATAATATTCTAATCTGCCGCCATCACAGAATATTTGAATAACTCACCATTATTATTCGACATAAAAAAAACAATTTATTTGCTATCAAATAATAAAATCACACTTACACTAATCATTTATTTGGTACTGTAATCTAAGTCAGTTTCATATTATAATAATTCGGATCCAGAAATGGCATCCAAAAACCTTGTTTAGATAATAAAAGTGGGAAACTCAATTTAGAAACTCAAGCTTTTTTACACATGTTTTGAAGAGTCTACAACTAAGCCACCTTCTGAAGAGCAACCCAAGAATGCCATTGTTGAATCTGGTGACCGAGGTGTACAGTTTTAGCAGCTCATAAAAAAATATAGAAGTAATATTTGTGAACAAATGAATTTTATGTGTGAAGCACTAGGAAATATTTGTTTGGCATCATTTTCTGTCAAAATAAAAGTGAATTCTAAATGTGAATACAGGTTTATCATTTTATACACACAGTTATGTGGACAGCCTTTATTTACAAGATACAACAAACATTATGCATCTAAACAATTTCGAATTTGGATTCTGAAAGTACAGGTTGTTACTTTAGCACATGTAGGTCAGTAAACCATACTTAAATTACCAATTATTGTTTTTACAGACAGGCATTAGCTCATCCTTGGATCTCAGGAAATGCTGCCAGCAACAAGAATATCCACGGTACTGTTTCTGAGCAACTGAAGAAGAACTTCGCGAAGTCTCGTTGGAAACAAGCATACCATGCCACTACTGTGATTCGACAAATGCAGAAGATGGCTTTGAACAGCAGCAGCTCAAGTCGTAGTGCTAACACCCAGCCCAAGCAATAGCTGTATCAACAGACCCCTGACATCCCAACCATCATATTTAACACTGCTTAATAAGGTACTTAATATTATATTGACTTTATGAAATATTAAGAAATGTTTACAGCCATTCTATTGATGATATAACTGCGGCACTTATTAAATTGGTACCTAGATATGCCATGCCATGATAATTGACATTCATTGTCCAAACAGTTGCTAACAGATGTGTCTGTGATTTGTGTCGTCATCACTATATTTATAATGACTTACATTATCAGCCGCTTGAATATTTAATTGGAGTATTGCTTATAAAACTAAGCATATTATGATAATGGAAATCAACGAACTGTTATAAGACATTATACCTAGTCATTTTACCATTTCTCCTTAGTATGAATAAAATTTTAAAAAAGTATCCTTCAACCTAGATCTTGCTTACAATATCTTATCACATTTGTTTACTAATTCCTCTTCTATTATAATGACCCAGATAATTCGTATCTTCAATGAATGACATTTTTAAAAGTAACTTGGAATCTCATTTTTAATTAAACCAATAACATTGTGTCTCATACGATCTGTTAACTCATGACACTGTATTATATATATGATTAAGTGTTCATCAATTACACTTCTGACTATCCTAAATCTTCATTTTTGGAAATAATATTAGTTAGGTTTAAAAAAGTTCTCTTAAAAATACTGACTAATAATATTATAAAGTATGGTGATAGATAATCACTTGAATACTTAATTATAAGATCTGTTGCAAAATCGTTAGGATAATTCTATTTAAATGACGAATATTTATAAATGATATGGTTAAAGATGTTATAGCTAATATACTTCGCAAAGTAGTAATTTGCAGCCAGTGTGCAGTGACATTTTTGAATCATCTATTAGTATACACAACCTGTATAACCATATTAATTATACATAATGTGATTGACATAAGTTATATGAACATTTTAATAAGTATATTTATAATCCTTCAAATACCTAGTAGTTGTTTAAAATTGTGAAAGTCATATTAATGCTACCTACATTTAGTGTAAGATTTTTTGATTCTAAAGTTTTATCCTTCCTGTCTGGTTATCACAAATGCCTATTTTAAGTAGACTAGCGGTCATAATAATGCACTATTAAAATCAATGTTGTCATAGGTGAATACTCTGATAATTCTACTATGTAATGGATAAATACGATATATATAATAAAATTCTGGATATACCCATGATGCTACAGGCCTAATATAATTGGACTTGCTTTGATGTGTATTTAGATACACCATCTTGCAGAACTTTAAACAATTGATTAGCCATGTATTTATCCAAAGATTTTAATATTAAGAATAGTGCATTTCCATTTGCCAGCAAGACTGACGAATTGTGGTTATGCTTGGAATATACCTACATCAGCTACATGTGTGTAAGGGCAGACTTAATTGTTTGACAAAACTTGAAAGATCATATCAAGATATTTTTTCATTTATATTATCGGGTTACTTAAAACATTGGCGGTTTTTCAGGTTTTTGTGATGGATTATAATTATTTATACAAAAATATACACTAGACTTATCGCATGTTAAACTTTTCAATGGAATTTTAAAATAGTATGATAAAATTTTTACATTCCGTGTATAATTAAATGAAAATATGAATATTTTTAGATGGATTCTATCTTAAATTTACTTAACATTCCAAACTCAGTATTTGTGTTTGCGAAAATAAAATGTATTTTATGTGAACATAGTTTTAAATGCACTTTATTGTTTTCGTAATATTGCTATCTTATATGCTTTTGTAATGCTAACAGTAACATTTTACAAGTGTATATTCATCAACTTTGTTGAAGTACACAAAATAGAACATTCCACAATTGGGGACTTGCGTTTAGGTGGAGGTTTATAAAGTCATATGTTGCCATAATTTAGGAATATATGAAAGACGAGATTTGGAAAAGATGCATATTCAGCAGATTTACATCCAAATAATATGTATCTTCCGTCCATGCATTTTAATGGAATAGAATAAACATATAATTTATTATACCTTCTTTTGGAAATTAGTTTACTGCTAATGGGATTGAAAACACGTTAATAGAGTTGTAGTTCAAGCTATTTGTCTTCCTAAAAGTGAAAATTCTTATCTAGTTAATAATTATTTTTGTCATTATTATTCAGTAATTTTGTTAATTAAATTAATCCATGTGTCTTTTCAAAGATACCTACTTCGTAATTAATGTATGTATAGTATACTCATAGTTCCCCAAAGGAATGTTCCTCATAGCAAGAATATGCACCATATTTTGGTAAATAATAATTGTAGTGTTTGTGCCAATATTGACATTTGACAAAAGTAAACATATAGTTCTGAGAGAGCGGGAAATTTGGTATAATTTGCAGAAAATAATTAAAATATTAATTTTAGTATTATAATATGCTACATTCAATTTACATAAAAAGGGAAGTGAATTTTTGCTATTAAAATTGTAAACAGCATTTTGAACTTTATTACCATTGTGAGCTAGCAAAACAAGACAAAGGCAGCAAAATGTCATCTTTGCTGTGATAACATTCTATTAAAGGTCAGGCAGGATTCTATTTGCTTGGTAGATAAGTCATTCCTTTGTATGTTTACTTAGTCGCAATGTAAATGGTTATAAAATGCTTTAGTCAGGTTAAAGCATTGCATTGCAAGCACCTGACTAAAGCATTTTATAACCATAGATTTATTGTTGATGTTACTATATACTTCTAATTTTCTTACATGTACAGTCGAAGACACTGTTAACTGCCCATTAAAGTCGGAGCTGACATAAAATGTCACTGTGCGAAAGGGATATGTATATGTTACTATTATCAAAACTTATTGACCTCCCTTTCACACAGTGACATTATTTCTCTGTCGTATTTTTCTCTCGTTTTAGTGTAGCTAGTGTGTAGTAGTTTGTACTTATTTCCTTTTGTTCGGAAGCTATATATTATTTTGCGAAAATCCTCCTATACATGTCATATTTTCTAAAAGATTTGCTTAAATTTTCTAAGCACACTCACAAAAAATTATACGTTTAATTACAAATGACCTTCATAGCCAATTATTAGGTTGACAACAAATAGTTGACGGAATTGAAGTTGGATGTCTTCACGTAATGCATATATGCTACGTCGTTATATTATATATTATGTTACTTTTATTGACTATTATTTTAATTTTAATTAGGTATTAATTTTTATATAAATTTTACTTTAACTTGAAATATTTGAAATAGATCTTTTATTAGTTTTTTATTTCCGACTTTTATGTGTTTTTCATTTGCATTTATTTATAGTATTTATTTTTTGTTAACTTACAGTCAACAATTGAAAGTTCACTAATATTACAATAATATATACTGAAAAGTTTAATTTCGTCAAATATTGATTGTAATCTGAATCTTGCATATTTACTCTTAAAACACAAATTAGGTGTGACATATGAGCATACGTTATTCAAAGATTTTTTAAAGATCCTTGTAAAATTGAAGATTTGTTTCTTTACGAAAAATATTCGTTAGCCAAGGCTTTGTCATATTAACTACCTGCGTGCTCACAAAATTTCTAATTCATACCATATTTGGTGTTGTGAGAGCACATAATCCCGTGTAAATTAATTTTGAATCATAGATTACCTCCTGAACGAAAATGCACATTCGGGCGCCCATTTATCAGCTTTAGAGAAACAGGGGTTTTTCATAAGTTGGCATATTAACAAAATTATATATAATTATGGTTATGTATTGCCATAATATCGCTTGATTGTTATAAAAATTGTATTGCTTAAGTCTTTAATATTTTAAGTGTAGCGTACATGGAATAATCGTCTAAATGCGCCTTAATCTGTGTAACTAGTACTTTTGTGGTCCTTGTACTGGATGCATTAGTTATAAGAATAACCTGTTGATGCTGTTATTAGATCTGTCATTGTCAAGGCACTTGAACAGTTCTGGATTTTAAATTTTATCATTAGTTAAACACGGCGACTTGTAATAGTGTGATATTGTGAAACGTTTGTTGAATATTTTGAGAGCATTTTCATATTCTGTAAAAAAATACGTTTATGTATAGACGACTGTCTATATCAGGCTACCGCAATCTGCACAAATTTCCTCAATATATTGAAATCTATGACTATTGAGTAAGGTTGAAAATTCAATCAAGAAATTTGATAGTTTTGGGTAGCTTGATCGGCTGCCGTCTGTACCTAATATATCTCTAATACGCAGGCAATTATGTGCCACTCTTGGAGGTGAATAAATTAAGGCTTACATAGTTTCAATGGACATAATATTTATCTTTATAATATTGTAAGGATGAGCCTGAAAAGTTGTTAAATATTGTAATTTGTCAACGTTAACAATTTGGTCGCAAAGCTTTTATGAAAAAATATTACCTACAACTTTTGACTTTATATTTTAAATTCTGACTGTACGTACGTCTTCCAAATTCGGCGCACGTGTCTCGGCTGATTTGAGTGATAGATAGTTTACATACAACAAAATTATTAGGCGGGAAAAAGAGTACATATATTATTTTAACAAATTGATGAGTTAAATTATTTTAATTAAAATTTATTTGAAAAGACAATCTGATCAAAATTAAGTTTCGACCATTTTATGAGCCATCACACGATTGCAGCAGTTGCCTTAGACTAAGTGCCATGTTTAGTTATAGTATGAATATTATTTATTTTAACAAATTTTATGTATCACATTGACATGTTTAATTTTTACCAGATTTTGAATTACGCACAACATTTAATATCATTATATAACATTTATGTTATCGGATATTTATTACACACATAAATAATTGTCTATGATATTTACATTAATTATTATAACATATTACTAAATCTTAGTCTTAGTTTTGTGTGTCGAAGTTTTAAGGCATCTTGTTTTGTTTGTGCACAAACATATCTTATAAAGTTATCGAAAAATTAACATATACCATTTGTATAAAAGAGAAAAGTTATGTTATTGTGATCTTGCCATGACTATACTGTGTTAAATATATTTTTTATTCGTGCTCTCTTCACATGCTGAGATTTATGATAATAATGTACTATTAAATTGCTTTATTGATTTTAATGTAATTTCTTTACAGGCACCTGATTTTAAATGATAGTTCGGTTTTAACATAAGAATACTTCGGATTATATAATACTTCAAAATCTAACTATTGACGTAATATTTCAGCCATCTATCTGTTTTAGGTTTTTGCGGGGGGCTAAATAACGACTTATTTATCATGTTCTACCAGAGGTTCTCCCTAATGTTTACTCATTCGTGAGAAATCGGTCTCGTTTCACTGTGAAATAGTTTTTGGTTCCAAACCAGCAATTCTAACAATTTAATGGTACATTTTTCTTATAGGTTATATACTTTTCACTGTGCCAAAACCATATCATGATCCGTCACGTGATTTATTCATAAGAAAAGATCGAATCTTATTATATAGATCTGATTTTTATTTACATCTATTAACTTTTTTTTTTAATCTTCACTACTGTTCTTTGACGCGTGTATGCAATACAGTACTAAGATGTTCAAGTTCCTCGTTCACGTAAAACAAATTATTTTCTGTAGTAATTAATCATTTATTCATTTTAGTAATAGAATACATAATAGCTATTTTTCGAGAGTTATTCATTATGTTTTGGATATAAATACACTTATAGTTTTAAAATAAGCACAATAGTTTAAGGGCTGGTACATTACTCGGGAAGTTGTTTTCTGGTTATAAAAACAAACGTATCATGATATTTGGTTGTGAGGTTAATTTCCTTTTTTCAATACTACCACGAGGAGCTAGGTCGGAGACTTGCGTATTGTTCATGTTTTGATATCTGATACTGTTAAATACTACTCTTGTGATTTAGATTTTATACTTCTTGTTCAAAACAATCAAAAATTATTAGTAGTGTACTAGATGTTAGCTATATTTTCAATGTCATTGTAAATAAAATGCCAACTTGTTGAAACATGTTTCATTTTCCACCCAACAGTCCAATAAATAACATAATTCATAATTTGATGGTAAATATTTATATATAGCAATAATTTATGTAACATACTTATTTTACAATCATAATATTTTGGTGAGATGGGAATGTTTACTGAATCTCCTCTCCCAGCAATGATAGTTGTTTTAAGAACTGTGATGCATTGGGTAGCGTTGTTGACCCGTAAATGATTTTCCTGGGCGTTCCACTTGTCGCTTGTTGCTAAAACAATAAGAAAAAGTTGTTTAAGTTAAACGATCAGACATAATATTGCTAATGTCGGGTGAATCGGGATCGTTTGTGTGTGTTCAATTGTTCATATCCAATGTGCGCCCGAACTAGACCAGTACCTCCTTACAGAAGACCACTGTCAATTAACACTAACGTTTTTGTGGTGTCACGGGGTAGTGGAGGGGACTATGGTTGGCAGCGCACGAGTTTTTTTTGATTGACTATTGCAGATTGCCGCTGATGGCATTTTCTGCGTCACCGAGTTTTTAAGAAGGCGAAGACCTTGGATTGTCCTCAAGCCTGTAAGTCGACCGTTCCTAGGGGATTACTGGGCGACCGAGCATCTCCCCCATGAGGAGTCTCTCGCTCGCCTAGTGGCCCTAGGGCGTCCGAATCTGAAGGGAGCGACGCACCCAAGGATGCCTCTAAAGGCTCGGCCCTCAGCTCGGGCGCGTCGTGTCGTGGAGGATGGCGCACGAGTGTCACGTCAGTGTTGCAAGCGTCTATAGGCTACGGTGACTGCTTACCACCAGGCAGGCCGTATGCTTATCTGCCTCTCTTCGCCTACCCTGATTTTATTTGGGGTCGGTGCAGTATGCCTTGATATTGACGATACTGCTTAAGGATTTGGCATTAGATTTTTACGGCTGTGTACCTGCCACCAACCCTCCCCGCCAGCAAAATAGTGACTAGCCTCCAACTAAGTCATATTGAGCCTTATATGTACCTACCAGAGATGAAACGGATAACCGGATCTCAATATCCGGCCGGATACCGGATATTCAAAAACTACGGTAGTTTCTTAAAATAAAATGCCAGACATCTTTGTAACGTAAATATCAATAAAATGGCTCATAATATTGACTGCTTTTATTTAAAGTCGAGAAAGTTACAAAAAAGCCATAAGGCCTTCCAAAAAACTATTTTTTTTCTTCGGAGTTATTCACTCTAATGATAAATACATAAATAGTAAATATCTAAACTAAAAAAATTGGTTGTCTGTAAAGTCAGTTTACTGACGATAGTTGAACGTGACAACGTCTTTTCAAAAGAAAAATTTAATTTCATTTGTTTAATAGATTTTTGCTTGCACTTCAAGCCTTACATGGAACGCCTCAGAGCGAGGTAACGCCGCATGCGTCATGTTTTTTCGTGCGTGCAGCCGGCTCTATCGAATTATAAGACGTTGTCACGTCAAAACTTTTAGTAAAAACTTAGCGAAACCGCCCGAATTGATCAGCCCGCCTAGCATGACCACCGAAAGGTGATATGATATAGCCATTTATCGCTTTTAACTGTAAATAAAAAATTGGATATAACCTCCAACTTGAAATTTTATCGATACTGCGAACATGTATAAGCCATAGTATACGCGTTCATTTTTTTTGACAGTTAAAAGCGATAAATGGCTAGATCATATCGCGTTTCGGTGGTCATGCTAGGCAGGCTGATCACGTGCGCCTCACCTGTGCGGTGCTAAACTCGTCACAACATGCAACCAGACAATGGGTCGAATATCCGGTCTCGCAGCACGCCGGATATCCGGTATTCGGGTTCCGGCCAAACAACTATCCGTTTCATTTCTAGTACCTACTCCTTTAGCTGGGCACTATCTAAAAACGATGAGACATTATGTTTACCTTAGCGAAGTCTATGAGGTTGTGGTACTCGATGTAGTTGCCGCCGCCGACGACGAAGACGACGGCGTCTGTGGGCGGCGGGTGACGCGAGGCCCGCGCGCGACCCGCCGCGTCCGTGCGGGCCGCGCGCGGGTCCAGCCACGTCAGATCTGTGCTCTCACTACCGCCCAGCGCCGCTTCCACGGTACTGCTCACCGGCAGTTTCTGTGCACAACGGTAAGTATACCCATGGAATGATAGATTTCGGCATTGTATAGCAAATTGTACTATGGGTCTCCGTAATCTTCCACCTTAAGGGTCGTTTTTGTATTACACTGTCGACGACTACCTTTAGCCTGTTGACCATTATAGAACCCTGAGTTGCCACAACTGCCTTAGCAAACATTGCCGTAAAGACATCTGGTTGCAATTTATTATGCTGGCACTTCACATGGCCGTATTTGGCAAACATTTGTGTTGTATCTCTTTCATTCTGTATATATTATGATAGAGATGCAACACAAATGTTTGCCAAATACGGCCATGTGAAGTGCCAGCATTAAAAAATGACCTTTTTTAAATAAATTGCAACCTTTCTTACAGAACAAAATGGGGTTTACTATTAGTCAACAGTAATAGAAGGTGGGGTCAGCAAAAAGGGCTCGGTTCAAACGAATTTTTTTTTAGGTAACTAAAGATTAGAAAGACCCTGATAGTACATATTCACACCAACGACAGTAATGTGGCGCTAACACTGCAAACGAAAAAGAGGTAGTGCAGTGTGTGCGCAAATGTCAAACGCAAAGGAGAATGCCCTATTTAGTATGGCACTTGGGCCAAGATTGCGCTTTAATGAAATGAGTATCAAAGGCTGGAAAAAAAACTATAATTTAAGTGGGAAAAATATCATTAAATTATTTTAGTGGAGTTTTGAGAAATCAAAAGTGTTGTTAGTCATTTTTTTTGTTAGTCATTTCGAGAGGTAAAATTTAATTCAAATAATTGACAGAATGACAGCTGTACATTAAGGGAAGGTAAAGGGATCTAGCCCAAACAGCCACGGCTTCGTTTTTTTTTGTTTCTTTTGTCCGTAACGGGACGGGCAAAGGATATCAAGTCCATACAGCCCTGTCTGTATTTATGTCTTCTTTCTTGATGTTTGCATTAAAATATGGGCATTGCACATTTTAATGCATCTAGGGAGTGCTTGGAAAGAAATGCATGGCAACAGACCTCCTGATGAGAAATGTATAGTGAAATTTCAAACCACTATACAATTCTCAACGCCACATACACAAAACCTTTATTTCAATGATTCCTCATAACTGTTCGTCAACACACGTCTGCAACACTCTTTCACTGGACAAAATCCACTACGAAGCAATTTTGAATTATCGAAATAAAGATCGACATCCAGACGCCATGGTTTCGCGCCAAACACTCCCTTCGTTATTTTTTCTTTCACAATTTTACATTAAAACATTAACCATGTTTATTAAAGTTTTTAAATGGCAAATGTAAAGGCAAAGGGAACTGATCCCATACAGCCATGTCTTTTGTTTTCTTTATTTCTAGAAAGATGGATGATGTCAGTCCGTATTGTTTTCTCAATGTTAATAGTAGACACTAAATATTTTATTAGGCTTTTTACTGATAAGTTCCTTATCTGTTCCGGGTGCCAAGCACCAAGGGGGTGACAACGGCACACAGTTACTAATTTTGTAGTTAGGACCTAGTAGGCACTACATAATCGCCAAATTTGGGAAAAAATATAGATATCATAAAGAAGCAAGTTAAGTGTATGAAATATGTAACTAGCTTCAACATTGTCCGTTTCAGATATTGGATGGACGTTTTTCATTTACTAGCCACCTACGCTAGTTCAAGAGTACAAGAGACATTACTTACATGTTTCTTGACAACTAAATTTTTCACTCCCTCCATAACAAATGAAGAGCCTTGGGATACCAATTTGGAAAACATAGACACTGTTTTAGTTCCTCCACCTTCATATTGACTTGACATTTTTGTGAAGCCTCTGTAACAAACAAGAACAATTTTCTTGGTAATGTAGGACAAGTATAAAAAATATATTTGTGGTGCCGCAAAATTTTACTTTTTCTTATAAAAAGAACTAGCAAACGACTCCATGCCTGATGGTAAACAGAAGTGCAAAGATAGCTAATGCAAGAAATAGTTATATGCGCCACACTATAAATCTTTGCTTTGCAGAGTTGCAAGGTGCTTCTTCACTCCTTTTTGCATAACCCAGGATTGTAAGGAGGGAATATAATTATGTGGTAGATAATTCCATTTGTTGATTGTGCAACATAGAAATAAATAGCCAATTTTTTGTTCTTGATTTCGTAGTACAGTCAACAGTAGAAGTTGATGATCAGAAACCAAACTTTATGTTTATTTTATTTTATAAAAAGGTCAAGCCAATGACTCGATTCCGCCTGATGGTAAGCAGAAGTGGAGTCCAAATGCGAAGATAGCTAGTTCGAGAGATAAATCGCCGCGCTAGCCACCCTCGCCTTGCCGACCTGCTGCTGCGAAGTGGTGGTGTTTCTTCACGCCTCTTTTGAATGACCCAGTATTGTTGTAGGAAGGAGGGAACACGTGTGCTGGCAGTGAATTCTATTTTTTGATTGTGTGACATAGAAATGAGTTGCCAAATTTCTTAGCTCCTTTAAATTCATTGAAAGCAAAATAAATACAAAAATGTATGATTCCTAAAAGTATTAAATATTCATCTTGTGGATGTATGTAGTCATTTGGCATATACACATCATTTAAATTTTAACTATCTATAAGTAGCTTTCATTAAGTGATTTTTTATTGATCATCTACTTTGGCTGCAGACTGTACTATGGACCTATAAATAAAATTCTTTCATATAAAAATATATTTACTTACTTCCACCTCTTCATGTATGCCATTGGTTTAACGTCGCAATTTGCAGCAGCGAGTGCCGACTCGAACTTCTTATATTCGTCATCTGGTATTTGTGACATGCACAAGTAGTAGATTATGAAGAGACGCATCTTGTCTTCCTCGGTGCCAGCACTTGGGTCACCTATTAAGTCCATCACAGCTTTGCTCTCTATACTACTGCTTTTGCTCATTATTTTCTCTTCTAATTCAAAGAATGAGTCCAGTCTTCTTGACTTTATAGCATTCAGTATGGCTGGAAAAAGAAATGCCATATTTTTTAAAGACGTAATTTTACTTTTTTTATGTTCCCTCAATTTCATACATTTTTCCTATTATTTTGTGTGGAACCTTAATTCCTTAAAAATATTTGCATGTGGCTAAAAGTCAGTTTCAGTAAGTCAGTATTTGGACTTACTGAAACTGACTTTTAGCCATTTGTTTAACACAGACATTCCTAGGTTCTCTTTCTTTTTTCTGCAGCCGAATCAAAGTTACAGCCACATAGATAAGGAAAAGAAGTTTGTTTTCCATTTTATTTATTTATTTATTGAATTCTTTGAGCACGTATTTATCTTTTATTTCAAACAAGAAATGATTGATAGTAATGACCAATACTTTCGTGCATGAAGTGGCATTTTTAACGGTATCGATCTTTATGATTTTCGTCAGATTCATTAAAATGATGAATCATACTGTGGAGCCTTTACAAAGATAGCGCAATGGTGCCACCGAGCTCCTCAAAGTGTATACTCTCACCTGTAGCAATTGTAGTGTGCATATCAATGAGACGTTTCTTCTCCATGAGTTGTGGCAATGAATTTACGGCACTGGTCAGTCTCTGGGTGTTGTCGCTGACTAAGCTAAGTGCTAAGTCGCTGTCTGCATCTAGGCCCATTGAACTCTTTAATTTCTTAACTTCAGCTTCAGAACTCCTACAAAACAACAGAAAGTTTATATTGTATATCACAACAAACATTCAGTAATTATAGCAAAAACATATTACTTATAAGAACTAAATGATTGACTATATAATATTTTATTTCTTTCTTATTCGAACAGTTAAAACAGTTTTTAAGTTGCTTTTATTAAGCCCAATATTGAAAATTTGTATTATACCTGTACTTATCTAAATCTTCTTGTATAGCCTCTGCAACAGTAGGAAACGGACTTCCCTTGTGTTCTGCCCAAAGTGGGTCTTTTGAGTCCAAATCACAAACTCGTGTTTTCATTTTCTGACCAGATACAGCTGTACTTGAGTTCTCGGGTACCATAGCTCTGAAATTAAGTTTTGATGATGAACAGAAAAGAATACAAAGCAAATAATATCTTGTTATAATAGATCATAGAGGAATTTAAGAATTGTTCTAAAACTAGAAACTATATTACGATTTTAAAAATAGAGAATTGTCCATGAATCAAGTTAAATTTCGAAATATAATTTTTTTAGAAAAAATATAGTAAAATACCTGTTTAGGGATAAGTCCAATACGTCATGAGCTAATGCCTGGTAAGTCCATGTGTGATGTAATGGTGTTGCCATATCTAAATTTCTATCTAACAATATCAGCATAGGCCGAGTAAAACTAAATGAACCAGCCTGTCCAGTGTTGCCATGAAACAAATTATTCCTAGCGTCCCATAAGTTTTCCCTTAATTTTTTATCCAGCTTTTTTGCTACCATTTCAGCAGCATTACCTTTACTACTTCTTATTATAGGAACATTACCTGTAATTATGAAAAGCAATTATTAAAAACTTAAACAAAAAAATCTAAATTCCATTATATTTATATATTTTGTATGATGCGAAGTAGATTTATTTATTCCAAGAACAAAATCAGTTGCAATTAAAACTCTTGAAAAAATAATATTTTATTTATAACTATAAACACAAAACTCACCTAATGTGACGAACACAGAAAATAAACTTTCCACTATATTATCCATTATAGCTTCCATTTCAGTATCTTTTGTGTCACCTTTATTTATTGCTGAAAATATTTCAAATAATTTATGTATTATGAAACTAAATGTCAAGTGAAGTAATAATTATAGATTTAGAATTCCACCCTGAGGTTAGAGAGTAACAAGCTATGGAGCAGGACAAATTATCAAGGCTGGTAAATAGTAACATCTTATTGTAATGAGTATCTGTAACCATCTTTTTTGGGAGTTTCAAACAAGTTCTTGTAGTAAAAACAGTGTTGTGAGACTCCTTTTTTAACTTCTTCTACTAGACAATTTTCTGGTAATTTATTAAAATATATATACTTAATATTATAATTAATAAAAGAAAATAAATGGTTTCATAGTAATTATAAAAAGCACTGGTACAAACCATAGTAAGATAATATATCAGACTGTTGATGTTTCATAATAAAAAGATCATCTTCCAAGCAGATAAAGTTTAAATATTGATCATAGATTTTTTGAATATTCACAGCAGAATTGGATTGGATTGCAGATGCAGCAAGATCTTCCAATTTCTGTCTAGTAATGGGAGAAATGAAATTCAAGTGATATTGGTCATAAACTCCATTATCGAGATCTTGACAAATCCTGCCAAGATTTTCTTCTGAGGGGGCACAGAAATAAACAGCAGGTACTTCTGGTATTGGATCTCGGTCTGAATGAAGTTGTCTGGAAACATAGTGATAAATGAAAATGAAAAGTAGATTTCATTTTGGTGAAATATTCAGAGTGTCAATCTTAAAATTTATGTTTACGGATTACGGATAGAATTTATTCATAATACTTACACATGCAATGTAACTCCTAGTTCTCTCAATTCCTTTACAGATATCAGTGGCGAGATAATGTCTTGGCCCACCCTATCGTATACTAAAACTTTCCATGTAGGTTCATTTGCTATGCTCTTTGATAAAGGCTGATTTAAGTTTAGCATTTGTTTCAGCGCATCTATAAAGTATTAGAAATTTTAATTCCTGCCATGGTATGTAATGGTATGTAAGTTAAAATGTAGGTAATCTTACTTAATTGTCGTTCACGTAGAGTACTCATTGTAACGGATTTTTATAATATGCCATCCACCATAAAATATTATTAGCAATTAGTTATTATATTAAATTAAAAAACATTCAAATAATTTTAGAGCCAAGCAGTAAACGATACAAGTGAACGATGACGTTCACTGTCTAATTTGACATTTACACGTCAGCCGGTTAGTGATCGTTCAGAAATATGAGTTATAATTTCACCCTATTTTTTCAACTTCTTTCTCAACTTCTCGACACCCGACAAAAGCACATGTTGTGTATAAGACTCCATTTTTAACCGAATCTTCCGTATAATTTATGTTTATTGATAGACACTAAATTCACTTGACATTAGATCAAGAAAATAGGTAAAATAGGAAGCCACACTACAAATAAAAAAGTGAAGACAAAATGTTTACTTCCTAATTGTTCCTTTCTAACCTCTAGCTAGATCACGCGTATTCGACGGTCAACCGTCTAATACGTCATACGTACGTACGTCATCATATTACTTGTGCGGAGAGTTTAAAAGAGACAGACAGGAAACAGAAACATTCAAAGGTTACTTGGGGCGAAAAAAGTCGTCTTCAATGTTTTATTGTTATTGTGACTTCCAGCTTTACCCATTTTTTTGCATTATATGAATGCGTTAATGCATTATCCCGCGAAACTATTACTAAAGATTAAGATAGTTCAGAAATAGTAAAGCGTTCATTAAGGGTGGGCGCCCACTGACGGCAAGGCACGGTACGCTTCAGCATGCCGAATCACCTGACCATCCCGTAGCATACTGAAGAAGATCCCGCGGCATCTTGTGGCATACCACGTTAAGACGACAGCAAGCGTAATCTGGCGCTAACTTGCATTCAGTTCACTACAGTTCCCTTAGATTATAAGCAAAAAAGAGAAGATATGTTACCCTAGTAACGCGCGTGTGCCTACAAAACTGTGTCCAATGGACCTACTACGTCTTAGTCTCCAATAGAACGGTGAATCGTTTGTACGTGCATGATCCGTTCTTTAAAGTGAAAGAAATATTACTATTAAGAAAATAGCGTAAAAAAGCTTTCCTGTGTATTTAAACAGTGCACAAATCACTCAATGAATAACGTTTCATGCATAAGTACACTAAACAGTAATATTTTCAAGAAGATTCGTATTAGAAAATATTATTCGGACATTTTGAGTAAGCGAAACTAAAAAATACGCTGACGCTACTTTGTAATATAGTGAGTGACGCTCCGAGACTCCGATCTCTTTGACGGATTTACACGTTTTGGACCTCCCTGAGTCAAAAAAACCCGTTTTTGGATTTATGTCTGTGTAGCTGTGCGTTAGCACGATAACTCGCAGTGGCGTAACTATAGGGTGGCATGGGTGGCAAAATGCCACGGGCCCCCGAGGAATAGGGGCCCCGGTAGTGTCACTGACATTTTTAAATTTAAAGAACGAAAAATTTCAAAACTTGGTGGGGGTGGTGTATATGAATTTGCCACGGGCCCCACATGGTATAGTTACGCCACTGATAACTCGAGTATGGTTTAACTCTGGGTTTAACTTATTGCAACCAAATTTAACATGCATGTATAACATCAAAATATAAGGTTCCTATCAACTTTAATCTAAGACAGTAGGTATGTACCTCTAAGTTGACAAGGTTGGCGTCGCCAAACCAAACATGAACAAAATAATAAAATAACTTTTACCAATATTACACAAATTTAACTCTCAAAACATACTAACATACCGTTATAGTAGTTTATTTTATTTAGCTACAAACCCACCACCAACCCATGGTCCTTCCTGCCTCACGAGGTACGGACCGAAATCGTTGGGAGAATGCGGCTGTACTGGCATTGGCTCTTTCCCCTCTGAGGCTTTAGACAACATGCATTTCGGCAATCGCTCTCGCTAAGTAAAAAAATGTATGGAATTGACATAAGCAATCGAAAAGTGATCGATTGCTTATGTCAATCCCATACATTTTTTTACTTAGCGATAGCGAGAGCGATTGTCGAAATGCATGTTGTCTAAAGCCTCTGCACTGTATTGACTCCAATTTATTTAGATACAGTCACCTGAATCATAATTTCGTCGCGACTACGTTGGGCGACTTTATTGGCGGCCAATTGCCATCATACAAGCGCCCGCTCTCGCAGCCTCTTACGCTCAGAGGCTTTAGACAACATGCATTTCGACAATCGCTCTCGCTATCGCTAAGTAAAAAAATGTATGGGATTGACATAAGCAATCGATCACTTTTCGATTGCTTATGTCAATCCCATACATTTTTTTACTTAGCGATAGCGAGAGCGATTGTCGAAATGCATGTTGTCTAAAGCCTCAGGATATTACGCGGCTGGTTAGCGCTGTGATAGGCGCCAGGAAATTTGCTCTCGCGGAATTTTTTATTGTATTAGAGGTTTTGCTTAACTTCATGCATAATAAATCTATTATAAAAAGAAAAGTCCTGACTTACTGGAAGACTGACCAACACCCAGCCCATACCATTGGACCTAGATAGCTGAAATTTTGCACAGAGGTTTCTTTATGATGTAGGCGAGCGATAAGGCCAGATTTTTCGAAATTCATCCTCTAAGCCTTAAGGGGGTAAAATAGGCGATGGTAGTTTGTATGGAAATCTGTTATATTTAAAGTAAAATCCATAAAAAATAGTTTAAGGCCTTTCGGATTTCTCGAAATTCAACCCCTAAAGGGATAAAATAGAGGATGAAAGTTTGTTTGGGAAATCCGTCATTTTAATAGTAAAATCCAAACAAATTGGTGTATGGCTTTTTCTTTAAAAATTAAGAAGGATATGTTTTGGGATTTCTCAAAATTCATCACCTAAGGTTTTAATAGGGGATGGAAATTTGTATTGGAATTCCGTCATTTTTTAAATAAAATCCATATTTTAAAATATCTCGAAATTCAACCCCTAAGAGGGTTAAATAGGGGATGAAAGTTTGTATGTAAAATCCGTTATTTTTATAGTAAAATTATTTATTTATTTTCAATACATTATTATAAAACAGACATAATGTAAGGTTTATCTGTGTATGGCGAGTCACTAACATAAACTCAGATTTTCTTATGCTGTAGTTGCAGTAGCACGATCAAGGCAGTAATTTTGCAAATAGAATTTCTTAAATATGGATTTGTATTTAGTTATAATAGTATTCGTGTACATGTCCTGTAGGTTACTAGGTAAATCATTGAGATAAGACGGTATTAAGTAGGTAATTTAATTTTCTATAACCATGTACGTTATTGAATTTCGGTAAAACAAAATTTTTTATGATATACTTTTCTTAAGTTATTTGGTCTTTGATATACATTCAAACAGGGCCGGATTTAAAGGTCTGGAGGCCTCGGGGCAACAAAGGAGTGGAGGCCCCTTCGCCCCAAATTATTTTCCAAAATAAAATGAACAATTTTTTTAAATCGAGTTTTTGGTTAAAAAATAGGCATACTTCTTGACGACCTTTAATCAACGAACAAAATAGAAAGATATTATTATTATTATTATTCATGTAATCATGTTTGTACAAAGTACCGTAGGTAAAGGTAAAACGCGAAATAAAATATGAAAGGAAAAGTTGTTTACTGGTGTTTACTAGTCTGAATTTGAAATGTTTTTTTTTCCGAAGTCTCTATTGTGGAGGCCCTGGGGCTGTAGCCCCGCTTGCCCTCCCCTAAATCCGGCCCTGCATTCAAACATTCAGTTTCAATTGGTGGCGAGCAACCACTCCTCCACCGACGGCTGCTCGACCTGCTCGGTAAAACAGGGGATGAAAATCCGTCAGGTTAAAAGTAAAATCCACAAGAAAAGGAATAAAATGGTCTTTAAGTCATTTCTCATCCTCCTGAGGATTTTTCCAAAATTCTACAATTAAGGGTATAAAAGTCGCCATTGGTTTTAAGTCCACATATTGTTTTCATACATCATCCTCCATAAATTAATCAAAACATGGAAGTGAGCCTCACGCGCTACACTCCGGACAGACGAGAGAAGGCGGGCTCGATAACACGTTTATTACAAGTGTAAAATAGGGAATGAAAATTTATATGGGGAAACAAGCAAGATTAGGTAGTTAGACTAATTTAATATAACTTCACAGGAGTGTCCTGTCTATAAATGTAATCACGTATTTCAGGGCTTTTTAGAGTTCAACCCCTAAAAAGGGCAAAGGGTGACAGAGTCTGAAAATCAATGAAACGTTGAAAAAAATAAAATTATGGAATAATTTTATTTTTCTAGTAAAATAAAATTAACTACTAAACCGATTGTGATGAAATTTGGCACAAATATAGATTAGGAAAGGACACAGGCTGCCTTTTATCGCGAAAAAAGACTTGAAGGGGTTGAAAGTTTGTATGGAAGTTTGTCATTGTTGAAGATAAGTCAAGGTAGGGCACAGCAGACTGGGGTCCACATCCGGAAGCCTCCTCGTGGCGGACCCTGGTAACGTGGAGGAAAAACTTTCACGGCGGGTGTGTGGCTTATGATGTCAAGTGCTCCTTGGCAGTCGAAGTCATATACCATCGTCGAGTTGTTTTTGTATTCCCACCACGGCTAGTTCCGGACGGCCCTTTTCAGGGCCACGACCGCGCCCGAAGTCCCCCGGGTGCGGTCCGATAGCTGCTCCCGGTGTTCTCGTCAGGAGGACGCGCCAGGTCGAGCAGCCGTCGGTGAGGAGGCGGTCTATAAGTCCGGCGTCGGCCAGCGGCCCATAGGGGCTGGCGTCAGTCGGTAGCCCCTGTGGGCTGCTGGCCACCAATTGGTGCACAAGGAGTGCCTAGACGGGCAGCGTTGGGCCGTCCCAACGCTGTCCGTCTAGGCACTCCTTGGTCTCGGTGTAGTTGCGCTCATGTCCGCAGATCCCGAGCCGTCCCGCAATAGCGCACTGGAGGTCAGGCCGGGGAGGATGTTTAGTGGGTATGGAAGGAACGCCTTTACCTCGAGTCCCACATATCCCCTGTGGTTGGCACCACCCCGCAGGGACGATGCGTAAATGCATTTGACCTCCCCGACAGCAAAAAAAAGGGCACAGCAGACTAGCCGCTCGAATTTGGAGCACCCTAAAGTGGGATAGTACCTTCACCTTACAAAAGACCACAGTCAATAATACTACATTTTTGTGCTGTATTGTTTCTGTTGGTGAGAAAGGTCGCAAGAGTTCCACGGGGTAGGGAAAAAGACCAGGGTTGGCAGCGCGCGAGTGTAACGTATGCCATAAAAAAGATAAAAACATGAAACTTAAATACTTGATAATCGAAATAAATAAATATATTTTCTAGCGTTTTTGAAGATTTGACCCGTGTGGAGATGAAAGGTCGTATGGAAGTCCAAACAAAGTCATGCCGCGCCGGAATCAATTTTGACAAAATTTGGTATTACAAAGATGGACTAGATCTTGACATAGGGCGTAATTAAGCTACCTTTACTCTTTGTAAAAAAAAAATTAAATTAAAATATCTTTATTTCAGACATAAATATCCATATTTAATTAGTAGTAGATTAGTAACAATTTTTGCTTAATTCGATTAAAGCGATTTTTTTTACATATTACCAGATGGCAAACAAGCTTGCGGCCCACCTGATGTTAAGTAGTCACCGCCGCCTATAAATACTTGCAATATTAAGTGTAACTTAACACCGCAAGTGCGTTTGCCATCCTGGGGACTAAGATGATATGCCCTCCATGCCCAGTAATTACACTGGCTACCTTTCCCTTCAATCCGAAACACAGCGAACTGCTTCACGGCAGAATAAGAAAGGCGGTGGTACCTACCCAGACGACCCTACATATGGGTCTACCACCTAGTAAAATATATATTATTATTATTATTTAACATTATAATTATTAAGACCTAAGGCAGTCACTACCCAGTGCCTTTGAAGGGGGCAATCTGATCTGGCAGCAATAACCTTTAGGATGCTATTGGTGCTATTGCGTATGCGCTGTAACAACGACGCCGCTTTCTTACGCATAATCGCATGGAATCCGTCTGTGTAAAGAAGGGCATGAAGGGGTAAAAAAGGGCTGACGAAATACCTATTCCACGCGGACGAAATCGCGGGAAGAAGCTAGTTGATAATTTCATTCAAATTAAGGAATTAAAAAAGGCGTTTTACCGACCTTTATTAAACATCTAATTATGTAAATATTAAATATTTCACATCAATAAGAGGAACAACATTATTTTGATGCGGGGTAGAGAATTTAATACAAAATAAATTAAACCATAGAAGTTAGGTACGCTAGGTACGCAAACTTCAAAGGAACAACTAACAATATTTCGGACTTAATTACGGAGTGCATATTAAATGTCTTTTGTGCTTATTGTTATTATTTCAGCCGTGAAGCAGTTGGCTGTGTTTCGAATTGAAGGAAAAGCTAGCTAGTGTAATTACTGGGCACGGAAGGCACATCATCTTAGTCCCCGGGATGGCAACGCACTTGCAACCGCAAGCTTGTTGGCCATCTCGTAGTATCAAAAAAAATTATGACTGCTTATTTTATTGACCTGATTATTTTGAATGTTAATTTAAGAAAAAACAAATATTTCTGCCAAAAGCCACCTAGCGGTAAGATCCTGTGTCAGAGGGTTTGCGGAGAAAGCTGTCTGCGGAGGTCGGTGGGAGAGGTGGTTGGTGGTAACATCGGTGCGCACTCGCAGTTTTCCGGATCGGTAGTACGCGCGCGGCGGTGAAAGGAACCATGTCGCGAGTTACAGTGAGCGGACGGCCCATGGCCAAACTGCCATATACGACGATAGTACTTTTTTGTGCCATATTCGGAAACGGTTAGTTAAAACTTATATTTTCTCTTATTTAATACAGTGTTCTAGATAATTAGTTACATACAAAAATGCAGATGCATTAATTAAAAATGTAGCGTAACAGACGCGTAATTCTTAAACTTATGCAAGCGATACTGTGATCAATTCGTTAACGTAACTATTACCGCGAAATGATACAGTGAAAGCTATTCGCATGTTAAGTCAGTTTGGCAGAGAACTCATAGGTAATGGCGGGAAATGTGAAAGTAAGAAAAGTTTATTTTTACTAGGATTTTAACATCTACTTTCAATATCGGACCAGGTTTGTGTTTGCAGAGCGTAGAAAGCGCATCCAGTGTAATAATGCCTTCAAAAATTCTCGAGTACCTGATTATAATTCGTCTCGTGTATGTCCTTTCATTCACTTGACATTGAAGCTGTGACCGCTTGATGAAGGATATTGACTTACCTATAAATACATTTAGATTGCTTTAAACCTGTAAATAATTTTATCTTTGAACAGTTCATTGTTAAATTTGACTAAAAAGAGGAAGAGATAGTTACAGAATTGACTGATTATTCTAAATACTTCTAAATATTATAATTATGTGGGTAGAACTAAAATTTTATTCCTCAATTACTTACGGCTTTTTAATTTACAAAACTTTAAGAATTGCTCCTACACTAAGTGTTATAATAATTTTAATTAACATTAATTAGAGCATCTATACTTTTTTGAATTTCTTTTTTTTATTGGAAAATCATGTACCAACGCGAGTTCGAAAATTTTAGGTTTTTATAACAATTTTAATTAACATGTATGACCTATACTGCCAGATGTGGCTTGTGTAACCGAATGTTACTAAAGCTCTGCTCGACTCCTTTTGGGATTGTGAGATTATATGTATGAATGTTTAATTACAAAGTTACTACTAACTCGAATTGTTATTTAAGATCTAAAAACTGACGAAAGCTATAAAATCTGAATCAATAAGGCCTTTACAAACATTTGTGGGAACTAGTTCGCGTCATTATCATTATTACTAAGAAACTAAGGTCATTTTTGCAATTTTAACTTTTGGGCTTTTAGCAATAAAGCACATGTCACCAGCTACCTAGCACAAGACGAAGGTACTAAGGCATACAAGAAGGCTCGAGGAATTAGAAGGATGTGCCTTCCATGTCTTTTTCTAGTCCTTTCCTCCTTTGTTATGCAACCATTATGCAACTGTAAGATACGAGCTCGGAAATACATTTTAATAAGATACCTACAATGAAATTTCGATTTCTACCCTAAAACAAAATTGAATGATCGCAGGATATACTGAACTAAATTGCAATCGCTCAATTTAGATGAAAGGTGGTCGCACTCAATCGATTACTACGGTATTTCTATTCATACCAATTTCAATTCACGTCGCATCTGTTATTCGGGAATTTCAAGTATGTGATTCTATCGCTCGTGTTTATTAAAAAATATCAGACTACAAGGTTTTTCAACTCACTTCACTTGAATTATGATGAATTCTCTTTGCGTCCAACGTTGTAGGCTTCTAACCAATAACTGTTGGTGCATTCCGAACTTCACCCGAAAGGCTAATTCGGTCACGGGTTAGGTTGTTATTCTCTATGACCCGGGTTAGACGAAAAAAATTGTAATATTTGTTCCTAACCTGACCCCACCAGTACTATTATCTGTATGTTCTTTAGTTTCAAGATTATTTTTTTATAAGGGAGGGGAACCTTTGAGGCAGAGTTACTTCGGCTCATGTTAGGTAGAGGGTTATGTTCGGAACAAATATTGTAAATCTCATGAAGGACCTAGCCCGTGATCGGGTTAGCAGTTCAATAATCGTAACTGTTAAACAATTAGACTACAAAGATTTTTTTACGAATCGAAATAAACTTTACCTATATCATATTGTTTTATCGGAACGAATTATACTTTATATACTTTTTATGCTCTATCTTCATCATTACATCAGCTTTTAATCGTTTATTAAAAAATTCAAACTTTCGTGGCTCGTTTTCTCTGTGCAATAAAAAAATTGGGCCAAATTTGCCGCCCTCTAAAATCTGACGCCCTAGGCTCCGGCCTACTCAGCCTACTGGTAAATCCGCCACTGCATTAATCTATAACTAATTTAAAAACGTAATTACAATTAAGTGTACAGGAAAATTTCGACATAAATCGGCTCTTTAACAATGAAATTTAGGTAAGTAAATGTTAAAAAACAAAATAATTTAAGTCAATGTCACGTTTAACACTGAAATGTAAATCGGTAGGTCAGTCAGTTTTTCTAGCATTTACGAGAGTCGACTTTGTACAAGAATACAAATTAATAATTAATTTTATTTATTCCGAAGTGGTTTCGTATGATAAATTTGTTTACTCAATACTGTGAATCCCAATGCATACTTATGGACTTGACTTTCCAAAGTTTTGTAAAAACTTTGAGGTAATTTTTTTATTGCATACATATGATAAAAGTAATTATCAACTTATCACGAGTATAATTTAAGTACAATAGTTTCCTTGAACAGTTTGTAGTCAATAATTATTATTCTAAAAAAAACATGAATGTCTTGCAAAATGTATTCAGCCATAATTAATTTCCTTACTAAAAATAGGCGTAATTTAAACATGTTTAAATACGTTTATCTACACTCATGTCATAATATACGAATTACGACAAGGAGCTTAGTATAAGCTCCTTGGAATTACGATATCAAAGGTGAACATAAAATGACATACTTTTTAATACAGATAATCAAAATTAAAATTAAAAAAACAACCTGTAACATAATGACCATTATAACACCGGTTCGACTCATTATGATACAGCAACCTGTAACATAATGACCATTATAACACCGGTTCGACTCATTATGATACAGTTATTTTTCTTAAATACTCGGGAAGGCAAAGGGATCTAACCCATACAAAAAATTTGACTCCTAATAATTTGCAAAAAGCCACAACAAATAGTTTATTGCCAGAAAAATCGGACGCCACTACTTTATCTTCACTAATGCAATTAATCAAACAACAAGAGTAAAAGCATTAGTGAAGATAAAGTAGTGTATGCAACTGCATATAACACGGGTATTAAAACACTCGTTACTATTATGAAACTCGCTGCGCTCGTTTCATAAACTCACACTCGTGTTTTAATACCCTTCATTAAATGACAGTTGCATAAACTACTATTTCGTTTCCTGTTCCCTAATTTAATCTTCACTAAATATAATTATTATTTTATTTCTCGCGTGCAATACACTTATAAAAACAGTGAAATACATTAAAACTAGAACAAAGGTAAAGTATTAAAACGCAAAAATTCTTAGTCATTTAGATGCAATGTGTACACTTACGAATCGTATTATTCTGTCTGAGTATTCCAAGAACTTGAGAAAAGAAAGAAAAGTACGGTTTGTTCTTTTCTTATACTATAAGATTGGCAAAATGGCCTAACCCACGAAGCTTGGAAAAAAAATCCGTGTTATTTGATTATGGTTTTGTACGGTTGATGATAAGTGCTCATTTATTTTTAACTAGCGACCCGCCCCGGCTTCACACGGGTGCAATGCTTATGTAAATATGCATTTGTATTATACATATAGACCTTCCTTATGAATCACTCTATCTATTAAAAAAAACCGCATCAAAAGCCGTTGCGTAGTTTTAAAGATCTAAGCATACATAGGGACAGACAGACGGCGGATAGCGACTTTGTTTTATACTATGTAGTGATAATAATAATGGTCTAACTTTAATTTTTTAAATAATAATATAAGGCAAAATAAACATGTGTTTGACCTCCACATAACGACGTTTATACTTGGTTTTAATAACCTAATTTATAAAATTATAGTGTGTATTCTCTGCTATAATTATAGAATATGCATTAAGCGTCACGTCATTCAGTCATGGTCATTGAATAACTATGTTTTATAATTTATGTATTGTGATCTCGTGGGAGAAATAATTAAACTTTTAGCTTTAAGATCATAAAATTATATTTGTACCAACTGAAACCAAAACTTACTTCATACTACTGTCACAATTAATTTTTTCCTCTATAGACAATAGACATTTTATGCAACCTCTCTTGACATGTATATTCGATTTAATACTAAGATTTAATACAGTTCGAAAAATAGAGAAATATTTTTTGAACTGTATTAAATCGTACTTAGTACTTTATAATATTTTTATTTTGTTACGACTGCCATCTTCCGAATACTATTGTCACTTCCACTCATTAGGTACATACTTTTGAAAACAATACTGAGGATCAAACTTTAGTTATTATTTTATACTCGTATATTGTAATATTTATTATTATTGCATTCTTAACTACTTGACTAGATTAAAATTATTAATTAAAGGATATTTATTCAGTTAGCAGTTCCACACCATACTCACCAGAAAGTTATGAAAATAATAAAATTTGCCAACATCTGCGTTACCTCACAATACATAGGCTATCATGACATGTTTGTATTAGAAAGTCATATTTTTGAATAGAAGAATTAGAATTTTTGGGTAAAAAACAATTTGTTTGAGACTGCAGTAAAAAATAAATCTAGATTTTCGTCAGTGTCGGTTCCTGGGTGTGTAGTGTAGTCCTTGGTTGACTCCAGGGGGTGCGAGCTTGGCTTCGATAATAGCATAGTATTATAGCGTGTCAACTTTATTTAATATAAAGTGATTTAATTAATTTGTTCAGGTTTTGTTTGGCGGCGCCAATAGAGGAATTCTTACTGATTTTCGTAGTGAAGTATTTATGAAGGCGAGTAATGCTAGAGTTCCATAAGATAGGGTTTAAGAGCAAGGTTGCCAGCGAGTAGCCGTATACAGTATATCTGGTTATGAGTTAGCGATAATTTAAGCCATCAAATATACCTAATTTCATCGATAAAACCACTTATATTAGGGGTCTAATCTCACTCTTTTTGGATCAGCCTTAAATATTTCTTATTTAGTTTTAAGCACGTCTGCTAATATATTGATTTCCCTAGACATAAAGGTCTTGTCTACCTTTTAATTAAAAAAGCACAATATGTAAATTTAAATGTTTAAATAGTCATAAAAAAATATTAATCCAGTTGTAGTCAAAAGCAAAATTTTACCTGTTTTTTAAATTATTCCGAAATATCACAAAAACTTACACATTAAGGTAAATTTCTTTTGCAATGTAGGAATAAACAATCATATTAGCTACAAAACGGCATCAAAATTATTGCTCTTATACATAACGATTGATTTATTGTCTGAGCTATGAAGGTGCTAAGGGTGAAATTTTTTGCGAGATGTAGTTGTTTGTAGGTCTTGTTTTAAATCCATCTAACTAGTTACCAATAACAACTATTAACTTACAGAAGCGTTACTCATCGTTTTTTCTGGCATATAGGGGTACGACCACCAGTTTCTGCATTTGAGGATATCGGGTGAGTAATTACTTCAAAAGAACCGTTTCCAGCAGAATTTATATAAAATATATGTCGCAGGGAAATGAGGATATTAGGGATTTCACGAAATCCCTAGTGATATCACGAAATCTCGGCAGATGTCGAATATTTTTATTTATTACGTCTTCTTACTGAAAATGTTTAGTGATATGACAAATAACTAATTTATCGTTATCGTTATATCCCATAAGCATCCAGCCAAGTAAATTGAGAAAATAACTTTGCTTTAATAATACATAAGAAACCTTATAGACTTTATTTGAAAACATAACGTTTGTTTATTTATATCTTAAAATAATCAGCAAAGTGGAGTACTTAGTTTTGTTTGGCCCAGCGGAAGTCTTATAAAATTTCCTAAAGAATAAGGAAAAGCTAATTAAATAGAAACTCGGCTGATAATATTCGAGGTCTCTAAATAGGTAAACAATATCTAAACCTACATAATATGTTGTTTTTATATAAGTGGCTATACTAGTGGCTATACTAGTGGCCACTCGCGGCTGTCGGTTATCGTACTCGCCTTACACGATAAATTATTGTTTCCTTATACAAATTTTACCTAAATCAGTTCAATGGTTTAAACGTGAAAAGGTAACAGACAGACAGAGTTACTTTCGCATTTATAATAGCGGTATTGAAAAATTGGATATAATATAAAAGATTATTCAGGTATCGAAGAGTGTGGAAGGTTAAAATTCGTTTCGAGGTTTGCTTCTTAAGTTGTAAATTTTGTAATCAACAACTTGATCATAATCAGAATCCCCTTAAAACATCATCTGACCTGGCATTGACCATTTCGTGGCATCCCTGATCATATCTCTTAAAATGTCATTTAGGGACCGATTAGTAGGCAAAACCGATTCATAAGTTTATTAAGAGTCAAAAATATTTTGAAGATTTTAATTTATTTACTATGTAGCTCAACTCTAAACTTAACCTACTGCTGTTCATAACATTGTTACGGATGATTTAGGGCATGTTTTTTAATAGTTTAGTAGTTTAACCGAATCTTAAATTTTAGTTGTGGTTTGAAAAATTAAGTCTTTAATAATTTTTAATTTCTTTATCGGCAAAGAAATGACAAAATTGTTACACAGTTTCCAAAATATTATTTACCTATTTAATTTTGTACAGCATGGTTGAGTGGTGGTTGAGTGAGTAAACGATAATGACATATTAAATTTATTACGGATAGATAAATAGCAAATAGTTGAAACGTTTTTTATTAATATTAACTACATATCTGTTTTGTGCAACGTCAGCTTAAAACCAAGTAAATAAAGTTTAGCCACTTTTGGTTAGAGCTGTGACTAAAACAAAGCCTCAGTTCGTTTTTGCGAGATTCAGATCAATAGATACACCAAAAAAATATTTCTGCAACTTATTAATACAATACATTTGGAAATAACTCAAGAATTATAGAGCATGAGAAAGACGTAGCCTCATTAGTTTGCAAGTTAAAGTTTAATTTAGTCTTGTACTTCGTCATAGATTTACTTCGTATTTTTAATAAGTATAATTTATTTATTTTTATTTTCACAGGTAACAAGTTTGAGATACAATTACAAAGAAAACAGTTCCAATCTTGAAAATTACAATTAATTAAGCACAAAAAATGTTAAGACCATATTATATGCTGTTAATAAACCTAAAAGAATATGAAAATGAGCACATACTCAAAAAGAAACTCCACCCATCCAAATTTAAACTACGGTAAAATATAGGAATAGTGATAATGATATATAACTAACATAAATCTACATATTTCACGTTTCAAAAAATAAGTTTGAATGTTTGCGTCGTCGTTGCGCCATCACATCCAGAATTAAAAAGATTAATATCCTCACCGTACAAATCATGAAAACATCTGCCCGCTCGAAGTAGGAAAGATTTTTGCCTATAGGTACCTAATTGGTATTAGAAAGTGGAGTTCAAGAATTTGAATAGTACGACGGTAGTTTAATATGTACCAACCCCCTTGGATCTTCAAGTTTACGAGCATTGTAACTACTACATCATCTATACATAGTAGGTATAAAACGAATTCGCTTTTTCCGTGTGTGCGCTTATAACTTTTAACTACGCAACGGATTTCAGTATTAGATATAGTAGTTATGATATTGCTTGTTTGCTAAAGATACAGTATGAATAATGATACGTGTCAAAAGAATTATCTGCCAGCACTTTCTTACAATTTTAGGTCGTTCAAAAGAAACACGAAGAAGCACTTTGCAGCAAGGTGTTGTGGCTTCTACATATTGACAGTATACTTGAACTGCTTATCAAACCATTATTTGTGATTATGTCAGTGGAAGTATTATGACAATCGTGACTTCCCTATACAACGGTTTGATAGCATTGAACCGTCATTATTTTAATATACTTTCACTTTTAAGACCAAAATAAACGAAAGTGACTGACTACGTGTAGATGAGTCTATTGATAATTGTTATACAATGAAACCGTATCGTGTTATGTTGTGTGGTATCAGTGCATTATTTTTCAGTTTGGTTCGTTTCGTAAACAGCATGATTATGTAATTATTTAAATATTGATGATATGTAATGTATTATAAATACAACAATTTGTATGTTAATTAAATTACTAAGGAATTATATAATAAGATTACATTAACAATTTCCCTAATGACATGTTTTAATAACTACCGTTTTAGTAATAAGTGGTACCTATAACTATTGTCTCAGACTTCAAAGATTAATTATATAAAAATCATTCAAAATTATTCTAATAATTTGGAATATATTTATCTAATTACTATATATTTCTACGCTCACACCAATTATCCAGAGCCCAAAGTAGGCTATAGTATCATTAAGAACTTGGGTTATGGGAACTAGGTAATGGACATTTTTATTATACTAATTTTAGACAATTTTATAAACATTCTTAAATAAACATATAAAACACCACGACTCGTCAACAAATATTCGTGTTCATCACAGAAAGATTTGCCACTACCAGGATTCGAACCCGAACAGCTTTTAGTGTAGGTAGCTATACTGCCCTCTCCACAACGACGGCGTCATTACTAAAAAGTTCTTACAGTTTTAGTTAATCAAAGAGAGATTAAACTAAATCCGATAGCATACAGAGTTTTTGTCGAAGTTTCCCGTCCACTGCAATCAGCCCCGACATTAATAGTTCAAAGTTTTAATTAGGAGAATTTATTATTGAGGTTATAAAGCCCGACCAGGGATTGAATGAGAATATTAATATATACAGCCAAACAACTGAGAAGCAAGTTTTGATTGCCCTTTAATTACTTCCAGTGCGGTGTCAGCAGAAGGATAAGGAGGCCATAGAGTTCGTTTGTCCGGAAGGCACGCAGGGCAACGGCAATTTCGCGGATCCAGCTACCTGCAGACGTTTCTATCAAGTATGTATATACATGTCACTCCATTTCCTATAAGATTTCATACACATAGCGTCAAAAAATCAATTTTTTAAACATAAATTACGAATTTCGCCGTTCAAATTGTTCTATCAATAAAACAAAATACACGCGAGATTATTTTACAAATAGCGGGGGCCCATAACTTCGATCGCGCCAAACAGTATCATATGTCCTTTCCAGGCTTCAAACTATCTTCATACCAAATTCATCAAAATCGGTTCAGTGGTTTAGGCGTGAAAGCGTAACTAACAAACAAACAAACTCACTTTCGTATTTATAATATTAGTGAGGATTTAGACTGTTTGTTACTGTATTGAACAATAATAATTTCTGTTTCTATAACGATTTTTTTAGAGAACGACAACATTTTGATCGGTACTGTTACGTTCTTCCTTCTTCTATTTTGCAGAAGGAAGAACGTAACAGTACCGATCTTTTTTGAATATAGATTTACCTGTTTTTAGGTACATATTCTCTATTTGCTGCAGAGCTGCACAGCTCAAATTCACATTAATGCTACGAAAGCAAGAAAAATAAACATTGTAAGATTTCTAATTTGTTTTAATGAGAGCTTTGTTAAGAAAGCTTTGTGAGTAAGTGAATTCTTCTTCCTACTCTGGCACCAATTTATTTCGTGCTATATGTCACCGTGCTCCTAAATGTTCTGGCGTAGTTAACACCAACCTTCCTATCAGCCTCGATGTAGGTTTACTCAGTGAACGTTTATATGTGTTCACTGAGACCTAGATCAGGCTACCTGACTGCTGATCACCAAGATCAGGTTACCACAAACTGTCAAATTTCTTCAATAGACTTTGAACTCTATGGTCGTGGTACATAAATATCTACATATAACCACGCTCAAAATCGGTTGAGCGTTTAGCTTTAGAGTTAAGCTTTAGGAAACATCGGCTTTAGGCAACATCTGATTTTGATGAAATTTTGCATGGGCACAATTTGAGACCTCGGAAACTTTTTGACGCAATAACGGACATTGACGCGGGTGAAGCCGTGAGCGACCACTAGTTAAACATAAAAGTTTGGACTGTTAAAAAATTGCAATAAAATAAATTGTTTCAATACGAAAAAAATGTCTACCAATTTAAATAATACAGCAAAATTTATCATTGTGTTGCTTCAAAAGTTAAAGATTATCAAAACCAAAATATTTATCAGTCTCTATTTACAGCTATAAAAAAAACCTCAAGCTTTTGTTAACAGTGAAGCAAAAATCATTTAGCACCTAATGTTGACATTACCTATGTAGATCAACCGGTTCTTGTGCGCCGGAATGTCGATAAAAACTTGGAGATTTATGGTGTAACTTGTTCTACGTATAAAAAGTATTCTATAGTACACGGTGCGAATTGGTTCCTACGGTGTCTTGAATTATTTATTTATTTTAATATACCTACTTATAAGCAATTTATGTACTAAAATTGCTTATAAGTAGGTTCATATTATAGTTTTCTAGAGCGCCATGTGGAGAGAAAAATAAGTTTTACGAAAATGCAGTTGGAGCTATCTTTTAGATGAAAACCAGCATTATAATGGCAAACAATACTTTGCAAAAATTGTTTTTCCCAAGCCCAAATAAGTATAAATTGAGATAACATATTAAAAAGAGTAGAGAGCCTATAATAGGATCCTACTCTTGTGATGTGAAATAAGTGGACTGTAATTTTATGTAACTGGTTAAATAAATAAATCGAATGTACAAAAAGATAGCCCGACAATCACGACGTCGTGTGAGCGCGACCGTGTCAAATTGAAGTGTGTGGGCGCGCGGGTCTACTGCGCCAACCACAGATTTAATAATACAATGAATGAGATAGGCCAAGTCGGCGTTTAACTTGTGACAAAGTGTATGCCCAGTGCGCATACATTTCCGCCACTTCGCCTTCCGATAAAGTCAAGTGAATACGTAACTCAGCGATTTGACCGATCTCCTTTGCTTAACTTTCATCGGTTCGCAGTCCATAAGACGCGCGCAATGAATAGTGTATATTACGGCATGCTCAACTAGGACCATGTTATGTAGTACGGCCGCTGATCGCGACACTCGGTCTTCCTATGAACTCGGCGATTCGACCGATCTCCTTAGATTGATATATCTGTGGCGCCGACGCATCAGCCCCTCTCCCCACACAGTCTCTCTTGTCTCATAGTGTTGTCGCCACTAAAGGGATACCAAAAATATTTATAAATTGGTAAATTTTAATGACGATTTTTACACTGTACTTGAAATTAAACTCATTAAATATACTTATTATCACAGAACACAGAAACCTCTTTCTGTGTTCTGTGCTTATTATATTAAAATACATATTTTAATGCTATACATAATATTGATACTATAACATTGCTAAATGCACTCAGATATTTTTAATAATTTTATTAAAAATGGTCTAAATCTGAGCTCGCGGGCATTTTTCGCCCGTACACCCCGGGTCTTCCCAGCCAGTGGACCTATCACTCTGCGAGCAATGTTAGGGGTCAGATAGACATGTGTATCTAATAACAATACAGCGAAAAAAATATTGTTGGTACTTCGATGAATGCACGCTCTTAATACTGCTAGTGCGTTGGCATCCTGGGGACTAAGATGATATGCCGATATTCCTTCCATTCCCAGTAATTACACTGGCTACCTTTCCCTTCAATTCGAAACACAGCCAACTGCTTCACGGCAGAAATAGAGGATAATTGATCATAATATTTTGCTGAGAAATGTTTCAAAATGAATTGGCGTGGGTTAGATTAGAACAAGAAGCTTTTGGGTTAGAATGTTCAGTTTTTGTAATTTGCTAAAATCTGAATTTATGAGGTGAAACCTCTTTGGCACTTTTGTGATCAATGACTTAGGAATAGTATTCCTGAATTGTGATTTGAATATGATATATTGCGATTTGATGATTATATTTTGTTATTGAATAGTATTGTGATTTGAAAATTAGATGAAACGAAAAAGCGACACCAAAAAGTTTTTAACGCATAGAAGTTTGTTATTCAATATTTTGAGAACCAATATTAACATGTGTTGCTTTTGATATCACTTTTGCTACTCTTCTGCCGTGCGTGAATTGCACACACATTTTTTTTATCATGACAAGGTTAATGTCTGTAGTATAATTATTACGTGTTTAAATTTTCTAGCGAAAATTCCGAATACATTTCGGAAAAATGTGGGAGCGAAGCGTAGCTGTTACCTGCCCTTTATAAACCCATTATAATAATGTAGGTAAATTAATGTCAATTTTATCTTGGATAGCTTAAGGGCATTAGAGATCTCGTTCGACGAGCCTACACCGGTCTCGTAGAGCAAATTTATCTTAACCACTATTTATAAATACAGAGGTCTCTGCCCTTCCGTGGGAGGGGAAGTGGTCGGCAACGGATCAGATCGGCCAGATTCAGGAGGAATCAAGGATACGATAATACAGAATTTAAAGCTTTCTTACGCCTTTCTCCTACCCTGCTCTCAATTTATTTGCGGTCGGTGTATATCGATAGTACAGCTACCTTACCAACATCTTTTGACGCGATCCAATTTAAGACCTAAAGCGAATAGAATCGTTTAATTCGTACTATGACGCTATCTACGCAACTCAGTTTTGGCGCTACTTTTGACAGCGATGCAGTTCAGAGTTGAATCGCGACCACGATATCATTTATTCAATTAGTATGAAGAATTATTGTAAAAACGTGTTAAAAATATCAATTCAAATAAAGTATTCTTAAATATAAAATAAACAAAACTAATATTAAAATAAAAAAGTTATTCCCCTTCCTTTCCCTAAAAACAGGTAGAATTAAAAAAAAAACCGACAATTTTCGTTCATTGTTTCGTTGCAAACGCTAATCAGTAATATGAAGATGATGGTACGAAGTAATACGATTCAGTTTACGAATCTATACTTAACCGTGTGGAATTTGAATCGCTTTTATTAAGATGATGGTTAAGAAGGACCTTTCCCTTGGTATTCTGCTATGGGTTTCGGCATTAAATTTTTATGGAAAACTTTGCTTGGGAATAACTGCCATATTTCGACAGCAGCCGGGACCACCAGCTAAACGTGCCTTCCGAAGCAAGGAGGAAAGTCTAGTTGAAACATTTTTGGTCACCCATCAGGGTAACGACCACGCTACGACCGCACTACTAAGGTACCAAGTGGTATCTTAGCTTTTGTGACAGTTACGAAGTACGCACGATCGCAGCAACATCGATCTCCTCGAAAGCTTTTTTACAAACTAATGAAATCGTGCGGCTCGATTTATAATATCCCTAATAAAATTACTTTAAATAGTAATTTTGAAACCACAACATAAAAGTTTTTTATAAATGCTCAAAACAAATTGAATGATAATTAAATACTGGTATAACAAAAGCAAAAAGCGTGCCGCAGCTTCAAATAAATTGTATACGCCTACTGATATAAATACGCTTCCTTTTAGTATCAAACATACATATAGTACAGACCTTTGTAATCGCCTAAAATAAATTATGCCATACCGTTGTAAATGGTAAAGAATTATTTCCTTTTTATGTCCATTGTGCGAGTCTTTCAGGGAGCTCTTAATTAAATTTGAGCGTCTCTAATTAATTGTTAAACAAAAGGGTCGTTTCTCAAATAAATCACCGAAGGTAGATAATGAAAGTTTCGTATAGGTAGATATTAATTAGAGCTCAGAGTCGATAATGTTAAGTTTTACGTGCTATTTCTTTCAGCCATGGCGGAGTAATTAATGAGCAGACAACACAACTTTTGCCTAACAATTTATCCTTAAACACAAGGCGCCTCTTTTTATTCAAATACAATAGAAAGATCAGTAAAATTGAATTAACAAATGCAATAAAACTTAGTCTTTATAAGGACTGTAGATGGCATAATGTTTTGTGAACTGAACACAGTGTGAGTTTCTTTTTGTCAAAGATAACTAAAGGAGTTTATTTATAGTAAAACTCATTTTGATTTGTCGCCCTAAGGAAGTACTATTACCTTACAAAAGGAAATGGTCTAACATTTAGCAGTACTTATTGTGTTTTTGTCATCAGTGACTAATATTTGTTATAGTTTCATAGTAAACAGCATAGTTTCTTAATCTTATTTTGCCCACCACCACTATCTACATTTTACTTACCATCTGTGGCGAATTGAAAACAGTTATTGCCACAATTAATTATAATGTCAACTCAATTACTCCTAAGTTTTACTGTATTTTTTACTGTCCCATAAGTCTCAGTACTCAATAGTAAGGGGGCTTTACGATGACTCCTAATTTTTACTGTAAGTATCTTTTACTGTCCCTTAAGTCTCAATAAGTACTCAGTAGTAAGGGGGCGTTACGTTCACGCTAAACGCTGCACAGGATCTGTCTAGTGCTGGAAGCTCTTTTGCGACTTGAACGCTTTAGAGCATTTCCACATTACCCTATCCGAAATCAGTATCAAAAGCAGATTCGCTATTGGGGCATGCAAAAGATATGAAATATGACAGATATTGGACCGGCTGTGAAATGTATTACTATAAACGAGACTATAATCGGTGCAGAGACTCCCCCGTATGATATGTTCGACCGAAAATACTATTACGAGGTTTGTATTACAGGCTAGAATTGAATTGAATTTAGAACGTCCTTCTCAAAAAACTGGTGAAGCTAAGAATGCCACCAACATTAGTCCTGTCATAAAAAAGGCTGGCACCGTGTCTATAATAGCTTGGTGTAGAAAGAGTCTTATAGTCGACGGTATACAATAGGTAACGGTATACAAAAAATCTGCTGTGTAATTATTCAATTGTTTCGTGCAATATTTGTAAACCGTATCATATATTATCATCCCTATTTGTTAAATGTAGAAAGCCTCCGCAAACACTAGGATCCAAACTATGTAATAACATACTTAATCATTTCGAGGGACGATTAGTTCAATCAAAACAAGCCCTTGACATAAATATTACTATCTATTTACTCCAGCGGCGCGTAGCTAGTATTTGTGACGCATGAATAATTTTGAATGGGCTTTGATTCGATCCCTCAGCCAATACTTACAGTTGAATGTATTTTATTTTGCTGTGGTCGCACAAGTGTGTAAAATGTGCGAAAACTTCGTACATACTGGGTGTAAAAGACATGAACAGTCAAACGAGAACCATGTATTCTATACATCAAAATAAGACATATTTCAAAAAAAATATTGCTGGGAAATGATTTTTATTTTTTGGTGTTAAAAAAAATTGCAAATTGTACCGCGCAATGTAAAGGGCTCAACTCGCACGCAACTCGCAAAACCGCGATAATTTTGCCAGGCGGCGGCCCCGTTCATTAGTGTCCGTGCGCATCGAGTGAGCTACATTGAACGCTAACGTTTTGAAACCATTTTTTGTTATGAAATACTAAAAAAAACGTTAATGTTTCTTTGGACAATAATTAAGAAATAACGTATAGAATACGTTTTCATAAAAAAATGAAAAAAAAAATTATGACTTTGACTTTCAATAAAATTGTAACTATCAATTTCCCAGGTATAGTCTAAAGGAAGAAAAATGTTATGATGGTGAGCAGAATACATGGTTCTCGTTTGACTGTTCATGTCTTTTACACCCTGTATATACACACTTATACGTACATAAAATACGGTTTCATGTAACGGATATTTGATACTACATAGTAATAACTTCAGTGAACACCATTTACGGTCAAATATTTAAATGGGTCGAAGAGTGGTTACGATATCCTGCCGTATAACTGTTTGTCCATGTTTGTCAATACCAAACGAGCGATACACCATGAGTAGTGATTGATTATGGCCGGAAGCATGTAGGTAACTTTTTCACGCACACGCCAATTATCTAACCTAAAAATCGAGAGTGGTCTCCCCTTGACTTTCTCGTATACCGGAAACGACTACGACATGCATGTTAAATTTTGGTCATCCATCCGAGTACCGACCACGCACTTGGTTCCTTAACTTTCGTGATCGACGTCTCAAAAGTTGATAGAAACCTTATATTTTGATGTTATACATGCATGTTAAATTTGGTTGCAATAAGTTAAAGCATACTCGAGTTATCGTGCTAACGCACAGACACACACACAGACATAATTCCAAAAAAATATTTTTGGACTCAGGGAGGTCCAAAACGTGGGATGGGAATTACCGGAAATTTTTTAAACATATATAATATAGATATTTATATAAATAAATTAAAACAAATACATTTTAAACAATCATGAGTCGTCAACAAATACTTGTGTTCATCACCCAAATATTTGCCGCTACCAGGATTCGAACTCCACTTGATGTGTAAGCAACTATTCTGACTACTCCACTAGGTACGACGGCATTATCAATAGTCTGTCGGCTGCTCATTTATAATGTTATTCCAAAATAATGTTAATGTGTGTAGTAGCAAAATATTATAATATTACTAGCTGTCCCGGCCACGCGTTGCTGTGGTAATTTCATACTACTGACCATTGACATTGGATCTGCAGTAAAAAAAAATATGACGACTTATTAAGATAAAAACTATCCTATCTCTCAAGTTGGATCAAACTGCACACGGTGTACAAATTTGATTAAAATCGTTTAAGTAGTTTAGAAGTCCATTGCGGACAAACAACGTGACACGTTATTTATACATATTAACATATTGGTTTATCAAATTGAAATAAATGCAGTTTTATATTGAAGGTATTAAAAAGATATTTTTATGTTTTCAGTGCGTCGACGGATACCCTTACCTGAACAGATGTCCGTCCGGGCTATATTTCGACGATATCAGCAAATATTGTACCTTCAAAGCTGAGGCCAGATGCGGGCCTATTCCTACAAGTAAGTATGTCGTCAATTTTAGGTAAATGATCTAGAGGTGTGTTTCAGTTAGTGATTATGCTTAGAGATAATAAAATTTTTCGCCGCTCTGGACAACGGCCAAAATCCCCCCCCCCCCCCCTCCCGGACATAAAATCCGGAGATTCGAAATATAAAGTGTCCGGAGATTCGAAATATAAAGTGTCCGGAGATTCGAAACTACACTACTAACAGAACAAATTAGTAAAAAAGAAATTTTTAATTTCGCCCTTAATTCTCAATTTTGCCGCTCTGGACAATTTTGTAACTTAATAACTAGATTATAATATACCTACTTTGTTACGAAATTAATATAAACAATTATGGTAAAAATGGACAAATTTCGCCTGCGAAAGCAGTGTCCCGTCAGCCTAGTAGTTGACGTCGTGAGTATTTTCAAGCATTTCTCAGCGGCAGGAAGAATTCCAAGCAGTTTTCGTGCTAAATATTCTATTTGGCTACGCTTAAAATGCTTGAAAACTTTTTCCTTTATCGCACATTTTTCAGCTTCAGCGCACCGACCGCAAAAATGCACTGAGTCGCACCAGCAAGTGTATTATACATCTATATTTTCATCTTCCCTCAAAACGTAAATGGTTATCAACGGAGATAATTAAAAATCACTCAAGAAAACGGGTGTGTATCCCACTATTCCATGGATATACAAAATGTTGTGTGGGATAAGCGTTTTTCATAAAATATATCTCATTATTTCTATGACGAAAAATCGCAAATGGTAAGGGCGTGTAAACCACAGAACAAATAAAAGAGGTTAGAAGTCGTAAGTAGGCGGGGCGTGCGCGCTGCTGGTTATGAGTAAACACTCATATTCGATCCTTTTCGAAGAGGAAAAATATTTATAAAATAAATCTTAAACACCGTCTTGTGCTATTTTAACTGGCAGGAAGCAAAGTAAGAGTCATAATCTCACTAATGGAGACATTTCTTGGTGCGCTAAAGGCGGGACTGGAGTTATTTTTATCACACTTTATAAACTACCAACAAAAAAATTACTGATGGAATAATTTTATTTTTGCGTTTACAAACGCGTAAATATTAATACTAGAAAAATGCACTGAAAAAAATCGACTTGCCTCAGGCGGGACTCGAACCCGCATCTTCCACAATTTTTCTAAAAAAAATACTACTAAAAATATTTTTAGCAAAAAAAATAGGACAACCGACTTCAATGCGTACAAATTTAAACTAAAAAGTAAGAAATAAATAATATTTTTATGAATTAGTTGAAAAGAGCGTCATAGAAAACCAATTAAAGTATTGATACACATTTATAATTCTTTATTTATAATTCATACTCCGATATATTTGGAGCCGGTGCCAGCCAGCCAAGGAGGATAGTGTTTACAATTTTCGAACTTCACGGAGCGGCGGATTATTTCTTATCTGATTATTTCTTATCGTATAGTTAATGGATTAATCAAGTTCGTATCTATTAGGTAAGTTTATTTTGCTTAGGCTGGCACCGACTCCAAATATATCGGAGTATGAATTATAAATAAAGAATTATAAATGTGTATCAATACTTTAATTGGTTTTCTATGACGCTCTTTTCAACTAATTCATAAAAATATTATTTATTTCTTACTTTTTAGTTTAAATTTGTACGCATTGAAGTCGGTTGTCCTATTTTTTTTGCTAAAAATATTTTATTTTATTATTTTTAGTGGAAATAAAGTATATTTTATTGAAAACGGATAGGCCTACTAGGCGCTCATTAAAACTTAATGGAAACTTTAACTAAAACGTTCTTTTTGCTATTACTGATTTGTTCAAAAAGGGTCGAATTTATATCTAGATAAAATTTATACGGGCCATCTCTGATCTTGACGTACCTAAAAAAGAATCATTAAAATCGAGTCGTAATACTCATAATTGACGAAGTAATCAGGTAACAAACACAAAAAACAGTCGGATAGAGAACTTCCTCTTTTTTTAAGTCGGTTAACAAATAATATCACGTCTCAGACCTATATCTCATTACAAATGCATGCCATTCATTCAAAATGAATGGTAAGTTAATGAACTATGAACCTAGTTATTTGACTTAAGTTCATAAAATAATTTGTCATAGTTTATGTGTTGACTATTGGACCTACTAACCAAAATTTCACTATTGCATATTAAGTAATGGCAAGTTCAAAAAAAAATGACATTATTTTTGTGTTCATGGACGATATTATTATTTCATCCCCAATGAAATTATCATTTTAACAATCAAAAAGTACTGAACCAATTTCGGTATAATTTATACGGGACCACCTTTGGAGTATGTCCTTCCTAACGAAAAAAGAATCTTCAAAATCGATTCATAATTGACGGAGTAATCGCGGAACATACAAAAAAAAAAAAAAAAAAAAAAAAAAAAAAAAAAAAAAAAAAAAAACATACAGTCGAATAGAGAACCTCCTCCTTTTTTTGAAGTCGGTTGAAAATATAGTAACTTTTCATACTAACTACGGGCAGTTATATTGCGAAATCACAAAACAAGACACTTTCTGACATTTCTTTCGTATCATTACGTCCCTAGTACAATATAATAGTGTTTCACTAATAATTCATGAAATTTTTCGCGAAATCGCAATTTAAATAGTGGGATACACCCGAAAACGGATCCTCAAATCCCCTAGATAATGCACATATTAAAACATGTTATCTATAAAAAAATGGTTTGGTTAAACTTACGAGTTCTTGACGATATGCATTAACTTTTATCTACGACTGTCTACGAGTATTTTTCAGTACCTACAAAAAAGTTATTAAATAAAATAAAATTAACTTAAAAACTCTTACGAAAAATACTTACAAATACACTTACCAAACTAATTGCACCATCTATTATATAGACAGTAATGATAATAATAAGATTGATAGTAATTTTTAAAATATGTTTATCGAAATCCATAAATATAGATTATTAGATCATCTTTATGAAAATTTTAATAATAAACACGTTACAATTAAATACGGTGTTTATTACGAATTGTTAAGCACTTAGTTTTAAGCTGTAATAGTGTAAGATTTTGTTGGTTGTCCTGAAATAAATAAATTACGATGGAGTTAAGTTGCACAGTAACATACATAGCGCAATAGCCAAAAATAAAATTGAGCAATTCTAAAATTACAAAACAAAGCCATGTTACATTTTGTGCTTTGAAATTTCCGGAAGCAGCTAAAACAGCTAATCTGAATTCAGGTAGTGGCTATGAATTTTTGACCAGCAATCGCTTGGTTTGCCCGTTCGGCTGCCTAGTCGCGGCCAATTGTCAAATGTAATGCAATTTACCGTCGGCTAATTGACAGCCAGCCTATTTGCAGAGAACACACGCGACCGTACTACCCACGGCCGAGCATTTGTCTTTGTGGCTACAATAGGCAATATACAGTAGGCATACAGTAGGTACTTAATATCGAACATTTTAGGATGTTACCTATGCCTCATTTGTAGGTGATATTTGAATACCATTCCTAAATAGAGCTATCGTTATATTAGAGAAGTGCGAACCAAGTGCGCGGTCAGTACTCGGATGGGTGACCAAAATTTAACATGCATGTATGACGTCAAAATATAAGGTTTCTATCGACTTTTGAGTCGTTTCCAGTGTACAAGAAAGTCAAGGGGAGACCACTCCCGATTTTTGCACTACATACTCATCAATTTTAATGAACGAACAAAGTGTAGAGTCGTCGTCATAACAGCCTTTTGGGACACAAGATCTTTCTTTGTTAACGAAGGGGGCTTAGGCAGTAGACCACCATTCTTGCCCAATGCGGATTGGCGGACGGAATATAAGGTGATCAATAGCCCATTGCTGATCCATTAGTCACCTTCTACGACACCCATTGGAGGAGAGGAATGGAGTGAAATGGAGTGACAATATTCATCACGTAACAGTAAAAAAGTTTCACAAAAATGTCTATGTTCTTTTGTCAATTATTCACGTGATTCGTTAACTTTCAGCACCAGCGCCCATTACAGAGACCCCTGTAGACTTGGCAACGAAATGTGACCCCGCTGAATGTCAGCTGCCATACTGCTTCTGCTCCAAAGATGGTACCCTCATTCCGGGTGGCTTTGATCCAGAGGAGGTTAGTTATCAATATTTTAAGTATATGTTTAAACATATGTTAATTAGATAGATTAAAGTACAGCCACCATATCACAATTAGCAACATCGCGACGTCACAGCGTAATCATTTAGCAGCCACTCCGCTCTAAGTAAAATTGCTTCACTATGACAACTTACTACGACATTAACCTCTTAAGAAAAAACATGGACTGGACTAGCTTTAGTCAGTAGTCATGGTTTAAAACTGATATTGTCACTTTTATTTGCTGAATGAAAGACAGAATTAGCACTAGTTTTAAACCATAACTAAATTTAGTCCACATCATCATCATCATCATCATCAACAGCTCATATAATGTCCCTACCGAGGGGCTCGACCCTACCCCACAGTAGGGGCGGCGATTAGGCCTTAGTCAACCACGCTGGCCAAGTGCGGGTTGGTCGACTTCACACACAACCTAAGAATTTCTTCATAGGTGTGTGCAGGTTTCCTCACGATGTTTTACTTCACCGTATAAGCGTCGATTAAACGTACATTTATGATTTAAAAATTTGAAAACAAATTGGTACGTGGCGTGGAAAATACAGGAAAACTTAGACGTATTGTTTTAAGTGAAACACTTGATTCTATAATATTAAAATATCAGAAACGTATCTAATTAAATCAGTACATCTAAATTCTTGCTAAACCACTTCCTTCTAGAATATTCCTTTCGTTGGCGTTCTGCGTACCTAACCGATCGTCGTCTCCCACCCGGGAGACATCCCGGGTGGGAGACGACGCTCTTACGCACTACGCCACCGACGCTTCTTTAGTCGACGTTTTATCCTAATGGGGGACTTCGGTGCATCACGCACGCACGACCAAACACTATATTATAACCAAATCGCGACCGATCGTAATCACGCGCGAGGGTAGTACAAGTAGTCCGCGGCTGATGCGACAATAGTCCTAGAATGAATATGTATGGCATCAGCCGCGCGCCTCGGTAGCGACCCTCGGTGCCATTCATTTTCATACTACGAGTATTGTGGCATCAGTCACGCGCGTCACATGCACGTCATCGATCGCACGCGGCTGATGCTACATTATCAGAGTGTTAAATGTAAGGCCTTCCACACTGGTGCGACGCGTTTTGCGTGCGCGATCTGCGGAAAACATGCGCGTGGCAGGCGACAGGCGACCGCTACCAGCGTAGAACATAATAGGTGGTTGCATGTCCATCAATTGTGTTGATTTATCATCGCTTACCGCACGTCGCACGCAGCCGCTTCAACGTGGTATACTACAACGACTAGGCACAGCATCTTCACTCCTCTAGCTTCCGCAGATCGTGTCCGCTCCCCGTGGTTGGGACAAATGTGTGCCGTTGGTTGCGCATGTCTGTCGCAACCCACGGAAGCGGCGCCATACATTTTCATACTTTGACTATTGCCACATCAGCCGCGCGCGTCACTTGTACGTCATCGATCGCGCATGGCTGCGATCCACCGTGACGCACGGATGTCGCAGCCTTAGTATCTAAAAACTTATCAAAGTCTATGTTATGTTTGTGTGTGTTAATATTTTTAGGTATATTCATCGAAGCTGCAGTCTTATTTTATTATATAGCTGTTTGTATATAATACTAATATTGAATGTGAAAGTTTGTAAAGGTGTTCGGTTAGTAGAAGATCCGAACCTATATCGACCGTCACCGAGCTGATAATAGAATGAAACATATTTTATTATTAATTTAGTATATTAGAAAATATATTAAAAATGGGTTGTCTAAAAAATTCCTGGACAGACTATTTTTAATTATTTTTTGAAAAATGATTTTTAAAAAAAATGAATAAAATATTGCAACATCAAGATAATAAGAAAATTTTGTCCTGACTGATAGTAGAAACCGTATAGAATATGCAGGCATTGGGTTGTCTATTATTTACCTGCGCGAACTACTGGGTTGTCAGGTATGAACAGGTATGTCGATATCAGTTACTTTCACTCGATTGGATAATAGAAAAAATTTTATATCATCATAAGCGCGCGACAAAATTTTCTTATTATCTTGATGTTGCAATATTTTATTAAAAATCATTTTTCAAAAAATAATTAAAAATAGTCTGTCCAGGATTTTTTTAGACAACCCATTTTTAATATATTTTCTAATATACTAAATTAATAATAAAATATGTTTCATTCTATTATCAGCTCGGTGAAGGTCGATTTAGGTTCGGATCTTAGGTTGTTAGTTACTCAATCGTGCGTAAACCGCTGAACGGATTTGTATGAAACTTGGCACACAGACAAGCCTATTCTGACTGTCCAGTCATGCCTTGGACATAACTATACGAGTATATTTTCCCGGTAATTCATTTCTGAGCGATAACTTTTTTATCAATGTTCACGAACGTCGTGGTTAGAATCTAGATAAATAGGTAAAAATTAAAATATGTTGTAGTAGGACTATGGAAACAAAATTAGTTTAATCTAAGTGTCTCTTTGAAGAACTTCAAGTTGAAAGCAGACATACATACTTCCACTCCTTAACTCTGGCAGCATGACAAGGAATTCAAATTTCGTAAAGAATATGCACAAAGCAACGACGAATGAGTTTAATTCGCTTCTACTTCTCCGGAAATTAGAGGAAATTATTTCATTAACGAAATTTAGGATAAAGATTACCGAGTTTCACAAAGATTTTGATATGAGGTTTACTCGCTGTAAAGTTGTTAAGCACACACGGGAAATCTAGGCATAAATGTTATTGCAGATAATTTAGCGAGGGCTAAAACTTTCCTTTATTGCTTCGCAGACGCCTCAAATGATCATGCTAACTTTCGACGGTGCCGTCAATTTGAACAACTTCGAGCTGTACAAGAAAGTTTTCAACGACAAGATAAAGAACCCCAACGGATGTCCCATACGCGGGACTTTCTTCCTCTCCCACGAATACAGGTAAATAGTGAATACAAGGAAATATGTGTTGTTATTATGTATATCTTAATTTACACTTGTTCATAGTATGACACAAGGGATAATCTTCGTCTACCCTCACTTACAATCAAGCAGATAGTCCGTACGATTATTTTTTTTATATACATTTATTGTAAGTATGGTAATGGTTGGTATACGGTACCGATTTATCATCGGATTAAAGTTAAAAATATTATTATTTCGAAATATTTACAAATGATGTCAAATAGAAATATAGCCAAAAAATAATGAATACTTTCCCTGATCTTTTATTTTTTATCCGATAGATGCACTGTACAGAAAATCCTTTCATATAACTTCCATTTAAGATGCTTTTACGAGTGGAATTCCTCCACGTTAAACAACAAGGCATACTGTTCCGAGTTCCATTATCGTTGAAGAATTTCGCCAGCCACTGTGTCCTATCTTAAAGTATTTAACGAATTTGAATTACGCAAGGTGTTTTAAATATATTTTTCTTTTTCAGCAACTATGCTATGGTCCAAAAGTTAGCACATAGCGGTCACGAGGTGAGATTTTTTTTCAAATTAAAATGTTTAAGTGAAGCCATGTTGCCAATCGATTAATATTAGAGTCGTATTGATAATGTTCTTTTATTATATTATATTATTATTAATGTAGGAGGAACTTTGATAGTTATCTACAGTTTTACTTAATTTTTGAAGATTGTTTAGTATTTTCCTAGCTTAAAGACACTTCTTTTTTTAAAAAAAGGATACCCTTGCTACCAGTTTAACGATAATAATGATATCGTAATATTATAAAGGGCGGACTTTTATCTCAAAATAATGAGTCTTGTCTGATTGTTATAGTTCTTTTCTCGTATTTCTTCATAGCTTCGCGAATAATTAAATTTGTTGGAGAACATTTCTAGTAATTCCTAACAATTTTGTAACCCCTTTATTAATCTTTGTATCCAATCCATCCAACAATAATCTAATTGAGCGTTATTATCTACTTTTAAGAAATGTTTTCAATATTTTATATGAAACTAGCGGACCAGATAGATATTGTCTAGTTTAATAACAAAAAAAAAACTTTTTTTTAATATTAAACTAGAATTTCGACATATCATCATCAACAGCTCATATAATGTCCCCACCGAGGGGCTCGAGCCTATCCCACATTGAGGGCGATTAGGCCTTAGTCAACCACGCTGGCCAAGAGCAAGTTCTAAGAATTTCTTCATAGGTGTGTGCAGGTTTCCTCGCGATGTTTTCGTTCATCGTTAAAGCGTCGATTAAACGAACATATGAATTCAAAATTTGAATACACATTGGTACGTGGCGGGGTTCGAACCGGTGCCTCCCGAGAAAACGCCCTTACGCACTACGCCACCGACGCTTCAAGCACTTTTGTTAACTGCCATGTAGGTATTTATATTATGTGTTTTTCAGATCGCCACAGGCACAGTTTCCCAGCAGCAAGGCCTTCAAGATAAGGGTTACGAAGAATGGGCGGGTGAAATGATCGGTATGCGCGAGATACTGCGCAAGTTCTCCAACGTATCCCGTGCCGAGATAGTCGGTGCCCGCGCACCTTTCTTGAAACCCGGCAGGAATACACAATTTAAGGTAAGTGCGACTAATCTGATAACTTCTGACCCCAATGTAATCGACATGTTTTTTTTTGCACTTAGTAGGTACAGTTAGCGTCATAATTTACCATATAAGCGCCCGCGTGGCCAAAAAGATCTTACGGACAAACATACAATTTTATATAGGACACAGGAAAGACACCATATTGATCTCGGCATGCAAAGTGTACATAATAACTGAGCACCCTTTCATTCAATTTTATCTAAGCAGTAAAATTGTCAAAAACATGTTAGCAAGGAAATAGTTCAATGGTATTTATCTATGCATTCTTAATGGTCAAACAGATGTTTGACCATTTAGTTAGAGTATAATTTTCCCTGACATAGATATGTAACAGGTAAAATTATACTCTCCAGCCTTTTGTTATATGTTCTTGACTACCTACTTAGTAAGTTTTGCAATCTATGTATATAAAAATTCAAAGTCCTGACTGAGATATCAACGCACAGCCCAAACCGCTGAACATAGAGACTTGAAATTTTGCAAATAGATACCTTATACAGTGTAGGCATCCACTAAGAAAGGATTTATGGAAATTCCACCCCTAAGGGCATAAAATGTCCACGCGGATGAAATCGCGAGCGGAAGCTAGTTTACTTATCGAGTGATTTACTTGCTAACATAATTTTGAACACCTCGGCTGCTTAGATCAAATTGAAAGAAAGGGTGCTCAGATGAATTGAACATATTTCGTGTTTGGATCAATATGGTAACTTTGGGTGCCTAGATAAAATTTAATTTCTCTACGTGATATTTTTTGCTCACATAGTCCACTTAGATTGATCTGAAAAACAATAAGCACAAAATCATTGCATATTTTTGGGATTTGATTACTTTGTGACAACCAAGAAGTAAGTTATGTAAAACATATAATTTACGTACAATGTCTAATACTTTATTATAATTTAGAAAGTTGTATGTAACACAATGTTGCAAATGACGTAAGTTAATACGTTGTTTAATGATATTAATTAAAGACTTAACTCTCGTCAAGTTTATGTCCCGATAAATTAGCACAAGTTGAATTGTTGTCAGGGTGTTAAGCTAAACAAAAGCTCGTTTTGCCATGTGACGCTACAAGTATGCCAGTAGGAATTTAATTTCAAAAGTTATATCTAAGCTCAGTTTATACTTCATACCACAAACCACGCGTGGTGAGTGTACGATTCTGTATAGAATTTTCAACTAGCGAACTTGGCATATGAATATTATAGTTATAATTAGTTGGCAGGCACATGAATACTAATTGCCATTTAGAACGCATTGTTTTGTAATGGATTCGCAAAGTCTAAGCATGTGTGTAGAACTTAAATTACTTTATTTTAGAGTTTCCCAACTTTTATATTAGTAAACCTACGTTAGGTACGAAGGTTTACTGAAGACTACAGTCAAAAACCATTACCCTTTCGTATATTGTCTTTCTATCTATGATTTCCAGAGTGCCATGTCGTAAGGGATATAATTTATTGTTAATAAATACATTTTAAGCTATTGCATAGCTTCTATCGCGGGCCTTGAGCACGGGGACCGAATCCAGAAATTCCGTAACGAAAAAACCTCACGCTCCCCACTCCGATGGGCAAGGAGGTGTGGCTTGAAGGCCGTGCATCGTCTAACGTCGTTTCAGTTCGGCAGTCTTCGACACGGCGTTGTGTGCGTGCGATTAGACGTATTCATAGCTGTACTTGTAAAATTTGTGTATAAAGTGTTTTGAATATGAATGTTAATTATTTCAGTTAATTATTTCAATTATAAAATTAATATCAAAGAAAAAGAAATACTGCATGAATAAAATAAATAAATAAAATTATAATTGCATAAGTTGATACAAAATGCTATGCAATAGCTTTACCGCGGCAGTCCCCGAGTGCCACACGTCTATTTTTCATTTGACATTAGCTGAATGCTTAATCCTGCGAATACCATTAATTAAGAAGAAGAGGAAGAAGAACATGGTCTAACATGTTACAGCAAAAATAGTATTTAAATAAAAAAAGACTGTATTCAAAACTAAAAACGCAGAAATTTAAATTTTGTTTAAGAATCTAACTGTTTTTTTGAGGCCGGTCCCGATTACAAGTGACAACGTTTATTCCAAGTAGTGAGGTTGGCCCCGACCTCAAAAAAGTTTTGAAGGCGGTTTTTTTATTTAAAAATAATTATTTTTTGCTTTTTAGTGTTTTTAGGCAACTATCTCGAGATCTCTTGGACAAACAAGTGATAAAAAGATTACGATATCATCGATGTCAATTAAATAGGCATTATTAGGGATAACTCAAAAACTACTCGTCAAATTTAAATGGGATCACACGACAAGCATCAGCTTTCAAACGTTAAAAAAATCTTCAAAATCAGTACACCCAGTTATGAAGTAAAACACATAAAAAACAGTCGAATTGAGAACCTCCTTCAATTTGTGAAGTAGTTAAAAATTAAAGAACTTTAATTAAAGAGTAAAAAGAAACTTAACTTTATTATGTTTACTTGATATTTTACTATGTTATATGAGTATAACTGCTGTATGGGAGCACCATTAATAATGCCTACTCTTGTTTAGGTACTGGAGGACTTCGGCTACATATATGACAGTTCGGTGGGTGTACCGCCTCTTCCCATCCCCGTGTGGCCTTACACTCTGGATTACAAAATTGCGCACGAGTGTAAATCCGGAACCTGTCCTACCAAGTCCTTCCCTGGTAAGTAGATTTGAAAATATCTTTTGTATTAACCTTTTAACACGTTCGCTGACAGTTGTTACTTACCTTGACTTTATAAAACGCACTGGATATTCTAGAATCCAGGCGCGCGCTCACGGCTCATGCCGAGCGACGTAATTGATTTATGTGCGTGCGCTTTCTATATGTGTGGGCATGCGAGACAACGGTATCTTTCTACCTTTATAATATCCGCTACATGACAGTAGGTCACTTTGGAAATTCTCACAATACGACACTAGTAACTGACCTTCATGTTGATTATATAAAGTTTCGTCGGCCGACGTAGTGCTTTGGATTTTTTAATTTGTTTACCCGTCCTCCGACCGAGCATAATGAAACTTTAAATTTTCTCGCCTTGTGACGTAGTGTCAGCGAACGTGTTAAGGGGCGTTTGCTAGGCTAGGGTTACATGTAAGTTTGTAGGATTCCTCTTTGGTCCAAATAGTGACAAAATTTTTTATGCTTATTAATATTGAGTTAGTATTTTCTATGATTTTAATTTAAGTTAGCATGTGAGTGTATATTGTGATGCAAATAAAATTGTTATCTATCTATCATTAAGAACCTATGAACGTGCTTTGTTTATTTCAATGTTCTTTGTGCAATGCAAATAAAATCTCTACTAATTTATAAATCCAAAAGTAACTCTGTATGTCTTCTCTGTTACTTTTTCACGCCTAAACCTCTGAACCAATTTTGATAAAATTAGGTATGGATCCTGGGAAGGACGTAGATATAGTAGAATAGATACTACTGTTTGGCGCTATACGTAACTGACATTGACGCAAGTGAAGTCTCAAGTATTCCCTTTGTTAGTGATTTTCGTAATTTCTGAGCAATACAAATTGTACCTTCGTTAATCATTTGTAGTTTATCACTTTCTATCAGAATCCATAAAAGGAACATTATTTTCGTTTACGTTATTTATCTATGACCGGTCATAATTCGATAACAATCTTTACATAATGACTATTAATCATCCTGCCCTTAGTAAAGCCGTTGAATTCTGTCGTTATTGATTTTAATAATAACCTTGTTTAAACCTTGTAAATGTACAGTTAAGTACGTAAAAATAATTATGTATCCAAAAAAATTGAATCTTAAATAATATGTTATTTAAAAATGGTGCCGATCTAAACCGTCATAAATATGTCAGCGAATTTTTTTTCAATAACATGTTTGTTTATACAAAAGGAAAAATATTTCCGATACGTAATATTTTTTAACGTCACGTACCTTACCTACATATTATTAGTAATCAAGTTATTACTTTATTTATAAAACATCAAAGACTTATTAATTCCTTTAGCACATACATGAAATTGAAATGGTGAGGTGGATACATATTTTTATGCTTGACTGTACTGTCGTGAGCAATATTATGTCGGTATCTAACCACATTTGACAGCACGTGACTTATTGCGTACGTAACAAAGATTTTGATCTGTCAATAGCGCGTCTCGTGACTGTACTGGCCTATATAAATAATTAAAATTATCAATCCTCATAGTTTTCGGATAAAACACTGGAATGTGGGAAGTATGAATTTTTATAAATCAACTTTCATTATATGTTTTTTTTCGGAAGAGCAACGGTTAAGTTTTTAAGTTTCCTTTCTGACTGGCCAAATGAAAAGTAACTATAACTTTTCTAGTTTTGGATGACACTGAAGACTCGCAAAAGCATAAAAGTTTTAATTTTGAAACAAATGTTCGTTAGGTATGTTATCCATATTAGTAAAATAATTATATACATGCCAAAACGGTGTTAAGGCTTTTGATGATTTTTGAAAGTACTTACTTAGCAAAATCCTTTAAATGTTAATTTGTGGCAATATTTTATCATTCAAAATGGAGGGATGCTAGCAATATGCAATATTAAACAGTTGAGTATAGTCAAGCTGTCCCAATTATGATTCATACACCGTATGTCTTTGTGTTGGAGATTACTAATGGGCAATAAATAGTTACCGTAATATTCTACTGAGGCGAAGTGGAGCCGGATGGAATCAAACGGCGCCAAGTGGAGCCAAGTTAAGCTGAGATGCTTCTAATATTATTCCCACATTGATTTTGTTCATGGTAATATTTAGACTACTTTGAAGGCCGGTTAGGAGTGAGTCTGACAAAAATATTACACAAATTGTGTCCTCTGTTATCATGTTTCTTTTTTAAAATACAAGATTGCAAACAAGCATGCGGCCCACCTAGTGTTAAGTGGTTCCCGTCGCCTATAGACACTTGCAATATTAAGGGTAAATCACTTAATACTGCAAGTGCGTTGCCATCATGGGGACTAGGATGATATGGCTTCCATGCCCAGTAATTACACTGGCTACCTTTCCCTTCAATCTAAAACACAGCAAACTGCTTCACGGCTGAAATAAGAATGGCGGTGGCACTCACCCAGACGACTCTACATATGGGTCAACCACCTAGTATTTACCTTCAATGTACTATTTTGAAAGTGGTTGTCTACTGTTAGAAAGTGACCGTTCTGGTGACACGATACAAACAGCATTATAACAGTTTTTCAATCAATGAAGCCAGTCACTGTCCGTCCAGTGATCGACGTAGGCCTCCGTCAGGTCAGGCCTCCATTCTCGGTCTCCCGCTTCTCGCCATTGGTGACCAAGGTGACCTGACCAACGGGCCGGGCACCCTACACTACGCTTAACGAATTGCGTTATCTACTCCAAGACTCGTCTGCTCGAACAGTTATCGGTTCTCCGACAGGCAGCCTATTGCTCTTCAGTGTACTAATTCTTTGACCTATGTCGATAACATTCGTTATACGACAAATGCGTAACGGGATGCCCACTCCATAGCGCGTTGAGCGACTTTAAACTTGTGGAATATTTCTTTGGTAAGTGGTCCACGTTCCCGCTGCGAATGTTATTACTGGTCGGACCTTAGACAAAGAATCCTTGTCTAAGGGTCGGACCCACTGAAACATCGTCTTTACACTTTTATGACGTAAAGATGACATACCTTTACGTCATAAAAGTGTAAAGACTCTTTCACGCAAAAACTACTGAACGGATTTTTATGGAGCTTTAGAATAATATAGCTCATACATCAAAATAACATATAGGCTATAATTTAACCAACATCAACACGACTGAAGCCGCGTCGGCCACTAGTAGCATATAATCTATAAAGAAAAGTCCTGACTGACTGATTGATCAACGCCCAGCCCACACTCTAGGACCTAGATAACTATAACTTTGCACAGAGGTTCCTTTTATGGTCTAGACAAGGGATAGGATTGGATTTTTCGAAATTCAACCTTTAAGGGTGTAAAATAGGCGATGGAAGTTTGTATGGGAAACAAGATTAGTTAGAAAATTTTATTAAAAAATTCACAGGAGTACTGCTATCTATAAACGAGTAAACGTGTTTCAGGTTTTTCAGAATTCAACCCCTAAAAGGGGGAAGTGGGGTGACAAAGTCTGAATTTCAATATAGGTATTTTTTCGTCATAAGTCAAGATAAAAATACGAAATATTGAATTTAGGCACTTGATAAAAAAGTTATAAGTATTTATCCTAGCGTTTTTAAAATTTCGACCCACATAGGGATGAAATGGTAGATGATAGTTTGTATGGAAGTCCAAACAAATCTGTTAATGTTTACTAAGTATATTAATTAGAAATATGTGTATAACTACGAAAAAATTAAGTAGGCATCTAAAAAAATGAAAATGCTGTCCAACCAAAGCAACTATTCCAATAGATAGTAATTAATAAAGATGACGGTGGTCTTAACCACAGTCTTGGAACGTTCAAATAATTGTTATAGAATTATAAATTAAATACGTCATTCTTTCACAGGTTTATGGGAAGTACCTTTTAATGCTCATTACGTGGAGACATATGAGGGAGGTCACTGCCCCTACTTAGACCAGTGTGTGCTGCACAACCATGACTCGGACGAGGTAAGAGTTTTATGCTGCTATAAAAGTACCTTTTAATGCTCATTACGTGGAGACATATGAGGGAGGTCACTGCCCCTACTTAGACCAGTGTGTGCTGCACAACCATGACTCGGACGAGGTAAGAGTTTTATGCTGCTATAAAAGCTTTATATTAAAAGAGGAATCATATGACTTTATCTCGGACTATAAAATTTAAATTAAGAGTCTTCGTAGACTACTATTTTACTACCAATCGTCAGATATTCAAATATTTAATCGGATTCGCAGTTCGTCTGAAGGTGTTTGTAATGCTATATAGTCAGTGAATACATTAGTACGGTTCTCTATCGGCCGCTGTTTATATATGTCGTGGGCCGATAGTATAGTTGGGTAGATCGTGACGTTCTGGACCACAGCTTGACCACTGGTCGAGTGATCTATTTTATAAAAATGGTAGTAATCAAGAGGAATCAGTAGGTTCTGGGTTATTTTTGTATGACCAAGCAGACTGGACTGTTTGTGGGAGCGTCTATTGGCCTGCGACAGCGTGCGGCGAGTGTAAACTTATTGACTGATAGAAATTTTCGCAGACTACAAACAGCTATAAATGTTTAATTTGGAAACAAACTATGTAACATTATAAAAATCTTTATAAGATTAAATTTTAAAAAAAGAAATGAGAAGATATACGAGTACTTAGATATGATCTATATTTTTTAAATTGAAATACCTGACTGAATATTTCTAATATGTAAAATAATTATCCTGTAAGCGACTGTGATAAATCTCATTAGCCTACGAAATAACAAAAAATAATTCCGTGCGATCTATTTAGTCGTTAGACCTCCATTTTATTTAAATATTTTATTTGGAATATTTTTTCAGCATATTTTTTCAGCATTTTTTGAATTAATACAAGTTCTTGGAAATGTAACCAGTGATATCACTTACCCGTAATTATACTTCACAAATGTAATATTGCCAATTATTTTCGAGCTCAATCAATTCTGGTACTGGAGGCATATTAAATGACACGAAAAAATAACGAATCTACATCAAACAAAAATAATAAATTTGATATTCCAAATCAACGAATCTAATTAAATAATGATTTGAAATTTGTCAGTTGAAATGTTTCAAAAATATATTTATGTTTGTTTACTAAACTACCTACCTATAGTCAGATTTCCGATGAAATCTTAAAATCTGTATTCGAACTTAAAATTTATTTATTGATTTATGAATGAATGAATGAATAGACGTTTATTTGGCACAAAATTACAACACACAAAGTAACAAAAAAATAATAAGGTACTACTTGTACACCTATGAAAGCCAAGATTAGAATGCCAACTAATCCTATGTCTACTAGGCTTTGTTGAGAGGAAGAAACAACTTGCCGAGTATCGAGGTCCTGACCGTTGTCAAGAAACTCATCAAGTTGTTTCTTCCTTCATATTTTTGATAGTAACGATTCGGAAAGAGAAATTCACAAGTTCAACATTAATAATTAAATTAACATACATACATATAATCACGCTCACAATCTCAAATCCCATCTGGTAGTATGGGCCATACAGTCTCCAAAATAGTGACAGGTTGCCAGCCTGTCGCCAGTCGCCTACGCAAAAGGGGCACCAAATCCAAAAATAAACAATCCTTCATAAAACAAACCAACTAAAGCCAACGACCAGGACAGACGTTATATTCAAAATCCGAGTCATAAAATCAAAGTCCGGGTATATAAAGTTTATATTAAAAGGTATAAGAAGATTAAACTTTTATAAAATAGGCCGTTGCCCTTAAAATATATAAATGATCATCATCATCAACAGCTCATATAATGTCCCCACCGAGGGGCTAGAGCCTATCCCACATTAGGGGCGATTAGGCCTTAGTCAACCACGCTGGCCACGTACGGGTTGGTCGAATTCACACACAACCTAAGAATTTCTTCATAGGTATGTACAGGTTTCCTCACGATGTTTTCCTTCACTGTTAAAGTGTCGATTAAACGTACATATGAATATAAAATTTGAAAACACATTGGTATATGGCGGGGTTCGAACCGGTGCCTCCCGAGTGCCCAACGCCCTTACTTACTACGCCACCGACGCGATGCTTCCTAGATATATAAATATCAATATGAAACAGAATGATTGTGCATTAATATTTCATTGGCCTAGAGTTGAATTGACCACGTTTATGACCTACTTATACGAGGAAGGGATAGTTAAATTTAGAAACTAGGCATTTTCATCTGCCTGTTTGGTATTTATCTCCTTCCATACCTCACGATCAGCCTACATAGTATGATTTCATAGAATTATGCGTCCACCGATGTCGGTGTCGGGTGTCGGTGCTGAACCGGGCCGGCCAATGTAGAAACGCACAATACATTCATCTTTTCTTCTATCTTCCTCTCCCTCTAATATAATAATTGTAATATTCATATAATAACATTTGAATATCATTTAACATTTTCATTTAGGTGACTGTTCTTTTTTTTATCTTTGAAGAAAATATTTCTTCTAACTTATCTATTGGTCTCAGAACAAAACAGATTGAAAACAAAAGAGAAACGTAGGTACTACAATTTCATGCTGTACAAAATGAAAGCATTAAAACAAAGAGATGACAAACGTAAAAGACTAATCCAAGCAAACTTTATGAAAAAGCGGAGCTGTTGTTATTCCTAGAATTTATTAGCTAACTATGTCGCGACGGGCACATTAAGAAAATCTTCACCTCACTCGGCGGGCGTACTAGACGTATCTGCACGTATATCTTAACCAACGTTGTACGGGCGAGCTATGTAGTTTCCAACTTTGTCATTTGATGTCGAAATTGTACTTCTAATTAGTGTAGATGCCGACAATGCTAGCACATATAAGGATTTTGCGGTATTCATAGACAGAACTGCTATAAGTTAAAGTTTTTAATGAAACCGCTACTTTGTACTTTTGTTGTTGTACCCTCACTTGTGTTATCTTGAGAAAAACGTAGTAACTGTGGCACCTTTTCTTAACTGCGTTTTATTTGTAAATATTAGTACTTATATTTTATTACATTAGAACTTCTTTCCTACATACAATCACGCTGATAATCCCAAAAGGACTTGAGCAGAGCCTTAGGGTAAATGTGGTTACACATAAAGTCAAATCTGGTGGTATTCGACACGGACGGAGTGCCTCAAAAAAGTGAGACGTTGCCAGTCGGTCATCTATATTAAAGGGGCTTTAAACCCCAAAAAGTAACAAAACCTTCCAGTGAACTAAAAACCGAGAAGCAGGGCAAATTTTAAGGCTAATTTACACAGGGCAAGCTGAGTCAGCTACAGGCAGTATAAGCACACAGTCAGTAATCGTGAATTATTGAAGTCAGCGCTCACGCGATTGCGCTGTACTGACTCCAAATCTTCTCTTTCCTCGAAGTTGCGAGTCAGTTGCTTACCCTGTGTAAATCTGCCTTTACACTATAAACACCTTAGCAGTCCGTTTCAAGAGACAATGTTACATATTCAAGGAACACCTTCAAATAACTTTGTTTTAAAAATGCCATGACAAATATAGACCGACCGAGGTCGATTTTTTTTAGTGTATTTTTTCAAATATCACAATGATAAAATTTACTCAAAGCTTGAGGGTTTGAGTAAATTTTATCATTGTGATATGCGTATATGGTGATATCCCTACTGTATTTTTCCTGAACTTTGTCAATCCGCTTTAGTCAACATTGTTGTTCGTTTAGGTCCTGGAGTGGCTTCAGGAAGATTTCAACAGGTACTACGAGCAGAACCGCGCACCATACATGATGCCATTCCACACTAACTGGTTCCAAATTAAGGAGCTAGAGCGTGGGCTTCACAAGTTCTTGCTGTGGGCCGCTAATTTGTAAGTACCTACTTGTTGATGATACAACATTATTTATTAAATATATCACTTATTTTAAGCAGGTTTGCTGAAAACGTTCATGGCCCTTTAAAACGCTACTAATAACTGGGTTATATCTTTGGTGACTCGTTTTGTCGATTTAGGTCACAATTTTATTAGTGTTGTATTGTGAAATTATCTCAATAATTTTCACCCTTATTGCAGTACAATAGATTTCAAAGTCTTCTGAAGAAATGGTCAGTGTCAGACAGACAAACATACAGCCTGCTTGGTGGTCGTAGAATCACAGAAGAAGCAGTCTCCGTAGAATGCAACTCTGACGTGACATTTGCGCGCTGCCAACCTTAGTCTCCTTCCTTACCCCATGATCCTCTGGCAATCTTGCTCATCAATAGATACATCACAGAAATGTAGTGTTATTTGGACTGTGGTCTTCTTTAAGGTGGAGACAGATCTGGCATCGTCTGTACATACATGTATGGGGAAATTAAGGTACCCTTAACTAATTTTGTTGTCTTTAAATCTTATTAATTATGTATGGTTAAATATATGCATGCATAGAAAGATGAGAATAATGAAACTTTATAAAATCTTTAAAAGTCCAATGTTTCGCGATCTAGGCTTTGATTCTATTTAAAAAAATCTTGAGTGGTCTCCTCTTGACTTTCTCGTATACCGGAAAGGACTCAAAATTTGATAGAAACCTTATATTTTGATGTTATACATGCATGTTAAATTTGGTTGCAATAAGTTAAAGCATACTCGAGTTATCGTGCTAACGCACTGACATACAGACACACACACAGACATAATTCCAAAAACGGTATTTTAGGACTCAGGGAGGTCCAAAACGTGTAAATCCGTCAAAATCTCGGGGTCGAATTTTTTGACGATTACAAGACTTCCTCTATACTATGTACTTATACGAGATAGTAAACATACGTTATTAGCATTGAATAAGATGTTACGGTTAAAAATCTATTCATACTGAGAATTAGAAAAATACCTATATACCTCGAGTTTTTATCGCTTTTGTTTGGTTACGCGAATCTATCTAATTCCCGGCGTCTTACGTGCGTAATGTTCACGTTTATAAATAATCGTTAACATAAATCATTTTCGCGGTTTTTATATTCGCTGATACCGACATCGACAACCCGATACAAAATCCTATTAAGTTCAATGACGCAGTAGACGAAACGCGAGTCAGGACATAGTTCAGTGGGTAGAAAATACAACGTAGTTTAAATGATGGCTTTCGACAAATTATGAGTTGGCAGCCCATTCCCTTCTCTGATATCAACTGGAATTTTTTCTTGGATGACTTGATTTGATATACTGTGAAAACATTAAGTGCCGCCTATAGTTGATTATTTTCAGTTGCGAATAAAATGTTAACAAAATGGTAAAATAGAGGGATGAGATTATAATTTTCTGAGGATGACGAAGCATAAATTATGTACTTACTGTTAATTTTTAGTAATTTGCGTTTGCTGTCTCATACGGATATAACTCCAAATATGTGTTATGTGTTTGTTATCTTTTGTGAATTGTTGCATTTTTTTTGTTATTTATAGGAAAATTAATACAAGATGTTAAAAAACTTACAGTGTTAAGTTCGACTCAGAATTACGTTTTCGCGAAAAACACGTAATCTGTTCCCTAACCGACTATGGGTTTTTCGGCTAAATGCTTCGATCTCGAAATCGAGTTATACGCTCCCAAACTTCACACGTATTTTTTTTAAAACTACCATTCTCTTATTCTTACTACGTATTTAGAGAAATATTTGTAAAACCGACTATGAACTTTTCGGCGAAACGTAATGCTGGATCAGAAGATCAAAAGGTATATAATCGTTTTTTTTCTTTGACGGGGAAGTTCTTGGCCTTTATCTCACTTGAAGGTATGTGATAAAGAAGGTTGAAGGTGGAAGCAAGATTCACCTGAAACCCTCAACTAACAAGAAAGACTTATCATTGACTGTCGGACGACAATAAATGCTGTTAACATTAGATAGTCTTTGAAAAGATGGTGTTTAGCCAAACGAATTTAAAACACGCTCTAAAATCAACCCAACCCAAGAAAAAAATATGTTAAATCTGAAAGGCCGAATATCATTTATTTTCGATGTAGATGTAATGAAATGAAATGAAAAGCTCTTTATTTAAATGGACTTTGCTAAGTACTTTTAAATCGTCAAAACCCTACCACCATTTCGGGACGATAATATTATTATGCTGAGATGGAGAAGAAATGGCGAAAGAAACTCCACAGCTTACAATTTGGTAATGATTTCAAAACATCATTACAGGTCAATAGATAATAATAATATAATTAAAATTACAGTTTTACATGCGTAAATTTTGGGCAGTTATTACTCCCACGCATTTGGTTCATTTATAATAATAATTTATGTTGTAAAAGCTTTTCTATACAATTCAACTAATCACATTAATGAACTAATTAATTTAAGTCTTATACCCACCACCATTTTTTGTTATTGTTAGATAGATTTTGCTCAATTTAGGTGCTAAGCATACATTTATGATCCTTTGGTTAATAAATATATCTATAAGAATACAATGTGTGCATACCAAAATAAAAAAAAAAACCAATACCTAATACATTAGTTATATAAACAATATCATAACACAAACAAAATTATCCTATTAATGGCATGTGTCATACAATTATCCATCTAAGAATAAACAACTACATTGTCTAACATTTACATCAAATAAAAATAAAAAGTTCAAGAAAACATGAGATGACCAGGTCTCATTGGCGGCACCTGTTCACAGGCATGACGCAAGAATCAGCCATCGCTTCGCTCAACCATATTTTAGGGAACGTAACGACCCGACGCAAGACGACACCGCCACAAGACCTTTTTAGTGAGAATGACATACACATGCTTCTTGATTATAATCTAGAACAAATTTAAATTATGTTTCTTAGTTAACTATAAGACACAAGGTTGATAATCTGTGTAATTAATATATTATATTTTGGATGCATAGATCATGAACAAATTCACCCCCAAGCGTTAGAATCATTTATGTAATCAGCTATTTTATAGTAAGCTTTATTATACAGTTTAGATTTAATAGCAGTTTTGAACTTATTAACAGGTAGATCTCGAATATTATTTGGGAGTTTGTTATAAAAGCGTATACATTGCCCCATAAAAGAATTGCTTATTCTGTGGAGACGAGTAGCATGTACCACTAGATTATGTTTTTTTCTAGTATTAATATTATGAGTGTCACACTTTTCAGAAAATTTTGTTATGTTTTTCCTTACGTAAATTAGATTTTCAAATATGTATTGTGATGCCACTGTTAGAATATTTATTTCTTTAAACTTTTCCCTGAGTGAAACCCGAGGTCCTAATTGATAAATAGCTCTTACTGCTCGTTTTTGTAAGACAAATATGGTGTTAATGTCCGCAGCATTCCCCCAGAGAAGAATTCCATATGACATAATGCTATGGAAATAACTAAAGTATACAATTCTGGCTGTGTCTACATCAGTAAGTCGTCTGATAGTTTTAACTGCATACGCAGCTGAACTAAGTTTACCAGACATTCGTTCAATATGTGGACCCCATTGCAATTTAGCATCTAACATTATGCCCAAGAAAATAGTCGATTCAACAGGTTCTAATCCTATACCATTTATTTGTATATTTGTTTCAACCCGTTTCACATTGGGTGTGCAAAACTTAACTAATTTGGTTTTATTTTCGTTTAAAAGCAAATTGTTAATGTTAAACCAAACCAATGTAATTAACAAAGTTTGATCATATTATAGTTAGGCATCTAGTTCATGTGGCTCTCGTCTTTATAAGAATTAAAATATTTTTTGGAATTCAATTAAAGTTACTGAACACTTGAAAGAAAAAGCAGGGAATTTATTCAATTCTCAGACTCGCTAATTAATGACAACTTTGCCTAGGATTATAGTAGCAAAGGACATTCCAAATGAAAATGAAACAAGGTTAATGAAGATCAAGGTAAATAAAAGGTTGGGTACGATTTGTAGCAAAAGTTTCATAGCTACAGTTCGCTTGATATTGCTCGGATTTTAATCTCGTTTAGGTACTAAATCACTGTCTGATATTAATTTTACAAGTTTGCGTACAATTTGACAAATTTATGTGTTCTCTCGCGTTCATTGGTTACAAACTAATTTTTGGGAATGATTATATGTTTTGTGATAATTTACAATAATTTACTCATTCTTGTTGAAAAATTTACAAATTAATTTGCGCACAGTAAATTATAGACAAATTTCCTTTACAATATAATATATATTCAGAAGTTAATTCTGTAATATTTTCTAACATATGCAGGTTGAAAAAATAACAACTTGAATAAAATAATAATCAAAATCATTGTCAGAAAACAATAAAAATTTGTGATGTACCTACTATAAAGAAAATATACCTGGGTAGTCTGTGTGCTTAAAAGGGTTCTCTTTTTTCATTTTATCGCTTACAAATGGCATTATCTGGCAAACACAGAATTATGGTTGGCGATTCTTTAAAAGAGGATTTACTTAGATATTTATTTCTTCGATAGCATTCGTTCTTTTAAAAAAATTTATTGCATGATTTACTTTGTGATTCGCATTTTATTCATTGAAAACTATATTGAGAGTTACTGTATTAATGAAAATGTATGAGTAGATATTTGTTGAGTAGTTTTCATCAAAATCGGCCAGGCGACTACTTTGAGCATTTTTCGATATTCTGTAAAATGTATATATTTTACGGAATAAGATTCACATTGTATATTACATTAGGATTTATTATTATTATATAGAATAATAATAAATCAATTGTAGTATTGTCATTGATATGAAGAGGTAATTTGTTTTTTTTATTTTGCTTTGTTATATTTGATGCTTTATGCGTTTACTGTGTTTAACATATTAGATTTATGGACGAGTGACCTAGGTTTTAGTAATTTAATCAAACGCTTTATAGTAAGTAAGACACCGAGGTCTGAGCGACGTGTGCTGTTACATAATACGAATGCCTTTGTCAACCTATTCGTCGCTACTCTGTAATATTATGTGTACCAAGCCCGGAGTTTTGTTGCACGTGGCGGTACTCTGTGGAAAGTTTCCCTTTTGTAATTAGAAGTCCCTTAGAGAAAACTGAGCAAATAATTGCGAAGTTGTGCTCACGTTTGAGTTACTACAGTTTTGTTCCAGTTCAGTTGCTTGTCAAAGGTTTGGCGACTTTATTTTGAGTGTTCGAGAATGGTCAGTGAAAAAGTCTGTTAATATTGAGACTTATAATCTCTTGAAAGTTACATTTTCTGTTTATATAATATGCAACCCCCTGCAAATACTGATTTAATGACACAAATTTTAGCAACAGTAAATACCACATTGATTTATATAATCAAATATTGGTTAAAACACATCTCAACCTCATTTTCAGTAAATAGTTATTTGGTAATTGTGTCAATAAATTCAATGACTCTTGTGAAACCTTTACATTTAATTATGTCATTTATCAGGTCATAATTTTTTCAATTTGTAAATACTCCAACCTGTTGGTAAACTTAGGCATTGGAGTATAGAAGAAGCAATGAAAGGTATTTTATGTGAAATAGAAAAAAGGTTAGCTATAGTATTCTTTTAAAATATCATAGTTTTATTCGCATACCCGATCGTAAAACTATGACTCCACCTAGTGGAGGGGACTACCAACGCTGCGTACTCGTATGTGATGAGAGTTTCGTAGTGAACGTGATTATGTTTAATGGATGACAAACATACGGCCTGCCTTGTGGCCTATAGACGCTTCCGTAGCCCAGAGAGCCCGTAGTGGAAAACCAGAGTAGTGCCTGGGACTTGTGACCTAGTGTGTAGGTTTACCTACACACTCACCTCCACTACCTTTAACTATTATCACGCAACCGTCGGACATAGCCTACGCAAGCATTCCTAATACAACTGTAGTGCGCGCCAACGCACAATGTTCTAGAGCGTAGACAAAAATCAATTTTCTAAAATGAAGGTAGGTGAAAAAAAGTGATTGATATTAATAACTGGGTTGTTTACCCGTGGCATGTCATAAAAATAAATGGTAAGTTCCGAGCATAAGTATTATAAATCGATGCCAAAAGTATCGTCTTTTACAATTAGCAGAAATAAGGATAAATTTAAGTGCGCAAACATTGCTTTATTACAAAAGTTGTAGTGAATTTATTAACAATTAAATTATGTCGTCAAGTAGCGAGGTTAAGTATGATTTATTTCAGATAATTTTGTTTTCTCAGTTACAATATACAAAAAAAAATCCACGAGCTTATCTTTTTTTTCACTTATTTTGAAATTCGTAAAGGTTTTTGTTTATGTCTATTATATGACATTTCTTAACATCAAAAACTATACTATATTATTCTTTAAGGTGTGTAGATTCATGATCAATACAAGAAATCTTGCGCAATTTTGCGCTAATTAGAGTAAATAACTAAAATTTGTGTTATGTCGTGATTTCAGAAATTACGCGACGTGAGCTTGCGGATCGTTTATTCGACGATCCTATTAAAACCTGGGCAAACAAATAAAAAAACCTAATTTATTATTTAATTGAACGATTAAACTGCCCACCAGAATATGTACATGTTTTGAAAAATCATGTTTCGAGATTTTGAAACATACTTAAAATTTGAAACATACTGCTTAAAAACAGCAGTCGTATTTATAAAACTTTATCCCTGGTATTTCATGCCAACTACCATTCATAAAAATTTAATACATGGCCCAATTATTGTCTCTAGTGCTTTGTTGCCCATTGGGCAATTAAGTGAGGAGGCTCAAGAAGCACGAAATAAACAGATAAAACCTTTTAGAGAATCTTATGCCAGAAGATGTTCACAAGAAGCAAATTTAAAAGATGTATTCAATAGACTTCTGGTGACATCCGATCCTTTTATTAACAGTTTGCGTAGAGTTCCTGCCAGTAATAATAAAAATCTTCCACCTGAAACTATAAATATGCTTATGCCAGTTAACATAAGTTCTAATACTGAATCAATATTATCAAGTGACGAAGAGTATGATACGGATTAAATAGTATTATAAGTAGTCTGCGTTTCATTTTCGTAATTACACAATAATGATCACGCCAAAACACATCACGTCAATCACGCCAAAACTACTGGACCGATTAGGATGAAATTTGGCACACACATATAGCTTATTTCCTGGATTAACACAAAGCAAACCGAAATATTAACAAAATATTTAATTTAAAATTCAAATAATTTTTGGACAGTTTTGATAAAATCTATGGCACGGAACCCTTCGTTCACGCGTCCCACTCCTTCTAGGCGTTTTTTTTTACTATTTTGACAGGATGTCTCCGATGACCTTCTTTGAGTCTTTTAGTAAAAGAGTGGACCTCGGTGGGTTCTCAAGCTTTAAGGTCGAATCACTCCAGAGAGGATTCCTGACCGGTGAGCATCTCCCTCGGAGGAGTCTCTAACCTATTAGAGTCTCTAAGGCGTCCGAATCTGACGGGATCAGTAGTTCCTAAGATAAGCGCGTTCAACCAAACAAAAAACAACTCAGTAAGTATAGATGCGTGCGTAGTACTTGATCATTATTTAGCTGCGGAGTTATGTTAAAACTATGATATCTCTGAAGATATTCATTGAAATCTAATGATGTAAAGAACAATTTTGTACAAAATGAAATACTTGTGATGAATAACGTATTTATTTTGATAAGGAATAATATTATGTTTACAAAAATACCTTCGCATCTAATGCATTATTTTAGAACAAAATTTATTAACAAAAATAGGTTATAGCGAGTCAACCTTAAGAGATAGATAAATGCTGTCTGAAACTTTTGTTTAGAACTTTTAAAGGAGAATAATTCCGTCATACATGATTTTTGCGTAACTTTAACCGTTTACGCAGCGCACACAAAGAAAACTCTGAAAATTATAATTTTTTATTTTCCGTTTATTTCAAACTATGATATTTCTTAAGATATTCATTGAAATCAAAAGAAGTCATGAACAATTTTGTGTAAAATTAAATACTTGTGATAAATAATGTATTTATTTTGATAAGGAATAATATCATGCATACAAAAACACCATCGCAGGTAATGCATTATTTTAGAATAAATTTGATTACCAAAAAGAAAGGTTATAGTGAGCCAACCTTAAAAGATAGATATATGCTGTCGCGGACTTTTTTTTAGAAATTTTAATGGAGAACAATTCCGTCATACATGATTTTTACGTAACTTTAACCGTTTACGCAGCGCACGCAGTGAAAGCTTTGAAAAGAAATATTTTTCTCCCGTTTTTGAAACATTCTTCATTGATGCTCAGCTCCTATTGGACGTACCGTGATGTTATATAGCCTATAGCCTTCCTAAATAAATGGACTATCCAACGGAAAAGAATTCTTCAATTTGAGTCAGTAGTTGCTGAGATCTTAGGGTTCAACCAACCAAACAAACAAACAGACTATTCAGCTTTATTATTAGTATAGATAGGGCGACCAGAGCGACGTGCATCTTTGACATCAAAATTTCCGGATTGAAAACGCTTAAACCAAATTTGTGCTACTCTCACAGACACTGCACTAGGTCCATAAACATCGCAAATTTTTTTCGCGGCTTGCGTTGCATTTTTACCTTTTTTGTAGTAAAATTTTAAAATGTATCGAATTTCTTCATTAGATTCACTCATCTTGGCGGTACGAAAAACAAATGAAAATCACACATATTCCTAATTTAAATTTGGAATTATGTTCTTTAAAATTTAAACTTTCAATGATACCAAAACCAGCCAGATACAAATAGTATAGCCAAAGAGATTTTATTACAAGTTTATACATACTATAATGCGAAAAGACTTTTTCACCAACCTAATATTAAGTAAGAGATGTCACACCTAACTTGTGTTAATTAATAATTTATACAAATTCCAAAATACGTTCACTGAAACTTGTTTGATTTATCGTCAGAAAAATAGGCGATGTATTGTTAATCTTAAGCCAAATTTTATTATTTTCAATCTATTGTAAAGACCTATAGATTCACTTATCAATTTATCAACAGAATTCTAACTGTTGTATTGGTCTTAAAGCATATTTAGTAATTTTGTAGTTTATTATAAATATTGTATCAAATGATAACAAGGATACACATTAGGTTTATGTGACATAGTGAGAACCACAATGTCTTTTAAGCTCAAAAAGCCTGACTCAAAATATCCAAGTGTAGGCTTTAAATGCCATATACATTCTGAAGTGACTTATAAGCAAATAAGCAGTACAGGCTATGCCCTTAAAGTTCTTTAGCCATCAAAACCAAGCTTATATTACCAAAAATACAAAAATGGCTAATTATCAAACATGAATATCTCGCTAATTATAAGGGATATAAGAATCTTTGATATACCATTAGAAAGAGCTTAAAAAACTCAATACGAGTGTAACAAAAAGTCATTTTCGCCAAAATGTCCTTTAAGCCATTTGACATTATAGCCATCGAAATGTAATTCTATATGCTTAAATGATCAAAAATAGCACTAATCGTGAAGAGAAATCATGTACACATCCATTTTCTTTGAGTAAATATGGAAAAGTAAAAACCCAATTTAAGTTGATCTGTTAAACCATACAAAGTGTTTGAAGTTACAGCTCAACGTAAGCTAGTTATGAAATTTTTTGTTGAAAAAAGAGTAAATTCATTTATAATTTTCCTTGTTTATCAAGAGCAAATGTAACGTATACACCTCAATTCAAGTCCTAAATAATTTTGTCTAGGTACTTCCATAGAACCGAAACTATGTGCAACGTCGCGCGGCTAGTCCGCTGTCCGCTTACTTCGACTGTGTTGACGACCACGATGTTGAGAAATTCAAAGTTTGACGTACACCTAAGATAGTTTTTCTAATTTTCAATATTCGTTTACAGGAAGGACGTCTGGTTTGTGACTGTGACGCAAGCGTTGACATGGATGACTGACCCAAAGTTAGCAAAATCGCTGAACAATTACGAGCCATGGCGGTGCGACCAGAGGGACCTACCCCCTGCACCCTGCAACTTGCCTAACAAGTGTGCCCTCTCCTTCAAACACCCTGACAGCAATTTCACTGACACACGTTACATGGAGACTTGTAGTGACTGCCCCAACCAGTAAGTATAATATACATATCACTGAATCATAATTGATTTTTCCTGTTCGGGTAATGTGTCGTGTTTTAATAGGACGGGAAAGGGCTGAGTGTGTTCTTGGAAAGCAAAACATGAAGAATGCCTAGCATTATCATAAGCAAGTATTTATAGACTGGTATTCGAGATGTCAATGCTTATTATATTATATATATCACTTGAGCTTCTAAGAAATAATATAAATAGGTACAATTCCCCAAAATTTTGTTGCTTTTTAGATCTTTTCTTATATTGATGGTTTACGGCTCTGGATACTCAGTACACTGAATATATTTTATTCTTTCCTCTTTTTAATGTTCGATCATTCCGTTTTCCATATTTAATTATGAATGTATCCAGGAAGTGTTTGGTGAGAAATGTACGCGGCTTATGATGTGGCAATTATACCAAACCATTATAAAATTAAGTAAATCTTTCTACATTATAAAGATTTTACTTCAATGATTTCTCACCACTGATCGTAAATACGGATCGGATGTATTGTATTTGCATCAATATAACACCACCTCACCTCTGAAATCCACTCCCAATTTATTTGTACTAAATAAAAAAAAATCGTCGTCATTAAAGCGCATCAAACACTGGCAACACTAACCATTAAAACATTATCAATGTTCAGTCAGTTGAGCGACTTTTGTACTCGAACTTTTTTGTCCATCATAATATTATCATAACATAAAAACCAAAGCTTGCCAAGGAGGGTACGTGTTTCACAAGGAGGGTACGTGTTTCCAAGGAGGGTTGATATCAGGAAGGCAGCCGGCCGTAAAACCTAATGACAAAAGCTATAGCAATATGTCGATATACAGATATACTGCGCGGACCTCAATTAAATTGTAAGAATTTGGAGTAACCTCAAATAGATTTAGAACGAACTGCATGGCATAACGCAGAGTGACTAAAAGTACAGACTACAAGTCCCCCAAACAGCCCAGGACATCGACAGAATTCAACTAAACTACAGGACAACGTAATCTTAGAATATTTTTTTCTATAAGTAGCACCCGCTTCACAAAACATCTAACGAGCAAATGTCGAATTGTGCACATGGGTGTTTGTTTCACATGTTTATTCCGTGTCAAGTTGTTGTAGGACAATGTTAGAGGAAAATTTTCTGATGGATTTTAGACCTTGTGACAAAAGTCCCTCGTCTGCGCTGGCCTTAATAGGCTGCCACGAGCCAACTAACGCCACCAATATATTTAATTTTATAACTCCTAAATCAGATAAAATTTGAAAAATTTGAATCGGCCACGATCTTCTTAAATGCAAGCTAAATTTATTAAATGACATACCACTACTTTTCATTGTTCCGTTTAGTTTTGAAATGCATTTCTGGGATAAGTGGCCACTTTTGATGTAAACTCATTTTAGAAGTTTATGGAAGAATCAAAAATATATTTTATTCAACGTAGAATTTACAAGTACTTGTTGACGTCATACATAAGTAATTAAATTAAATAATATTTATACTAAACTAAAGCTAAGAGCTGGTTCGGAAATCTGAGCCTACTGAGAAGACCCAGCAAGAAACACAGTTAGCTGTTGTCTCTTAATTTTATTAAAAAAATAATAATAAAAACAATACCAGTGACCACGAACGCTGAAAAGTGTTACGAAACGTCGGGCAATAATATCATCATGTAAAATCTAATTACACGCGAGTTAAATCCGTAAAAGTTGTTTTATTTATAAAAACAATACACTTAATATAAATAGAAAAAACACTAAAATAACTAACAAAATAAAAAACAAGACATAAGCTAAAGACATGAATAAAAATAATCTTGCTTTCTTATTAGATGTGTACTATGTGATTGTGGCTGTTTTACGTTTTTCAAAGTTTTAAAATTAAATGTAAACACGGCGCTAATTTGCTCATTTCAACCCTTTAATATTAACCGTGTTTTTTTTTCTAATTATTAGGTATCCTTGGCTAGGTGACTCTGGCGGCACCGGTGTACCTGGTACTGACAATTACATCCCTGACAACCTCAAGAGGAAATAATTATAGTGTAATCATTTTAAACTCCATTGTATAATCTATTGAGACATACAGAACTTACGACAAAGACTACCTCTATTTTAGTAGGAATAGATAAAATAAATAACTCTGTGTTGGTTCTGATTTATGTTCTTAGATTATAATCGATTTACCTATGTATGTTCGTGTGAGATATAGGTACCTATATCGGGACAGTGACTAGTCCTTGCTACTTATTGTAGTCTGTAATACTTATGTATCGACTTATTTATAATTGTTTTTAATTACTGTTCGAACTATTTGTTCGTAATAATTAATTTTCTGTTTTTTACATATTAATCTTCGCTATTTTTCTATTACTAATTACAACTTTTATGCAGTCAGATCTCATTTCTGTCCACATTTTTTTTTACTAAAAATCTTCTTTTGTAAATACATAGGTATTATAATAAAATAAGGTGTGTAGTAAGCTAGGCATAAAATATTATTATTGACTTTAATTAAAATCACACAGCAAATTTCTTATGTAAAAAGCGTAGAGGATCCAATAATCCTTTTTTTATTATTTTATGTTGTAAAAAAACAACTAACTTCCTTTTACTAAGTGATTATTTGCTTGTTTTTCAACGTTGTTTTATGAAATCAAACGTATGTTGCCATATTTTCTAATGTTTGATTTTCGTAAGTTAACAAATTCTAGAAGTATAAAATTAATGCCACTATAGAACCATTGTAATGCCTCATCAGTACACATTTAAGCTTTTTGCTTTCTATTGTAAACAAATTTAAATCTTAAAAGCCAAATATTGATAAGTTGATTCTGTTTTATTTTTAATCTTTAAATTATTGACAAAAAAAAATTGATTTTTTTTATTAATAATTTGTATGTGGTTATTTAGATAGGCAATTTGTTTGAGTAACAAATGTAAAGTGGTACTGCCTACCATTAATGTAAACGTTCTATTCGAGTAAATTATAATATTTCCAATAACTTCGGTGCCCTTCGTAATTATAATGTAGACTTGCTGTTTATTTTGTTAATTGTAAATAAATATTATTTTGTACGTTGTGTATTTTATTTGATGCTTTGTGGATTTTGTCTACGTAAATATTCCAAATGTTAATACTTAATATAATTTACGGTACATACATAATATTTTGATGTTTAAAGAGACTGTATGAACTACATTCATCAAAATCGTGATGGTTTTTCTTCTTCATATCAACCTCTAAATTATCACCATGGAATCCAGTGATATGATATAACCAAATGCAAACCGCGATTTCAGAAGTCTATAAGCCCGATTGTGTCAGTGTTGTTGTGTTGAAGCGAGGGTAGGACTGAGAATAACAATATAATGCGAGGGTAGAAGATATTCACACCGGCACTTCTGGCAGACGACGACGGCCCGGGGCACCAGTTTGCTCGTGACCACGGCCGCTACAAGGCAGCCGAAACGTTAAGTCAAGGTACGTGGTATTTTGACAATGCGCGCTTAGACCCTACATAATTATCCAAGTGAACTACTATAAAATTCTCAACGTTATACAAACTAATTTTACCTAGGACAAATGAACCGTTCGACAATGAACCTGCCAAACCCACTCAGCAGTTTTTGAAATAAAATTCTGGGTGACGCCATGAAAGTGCGCTAAGCACTTCCCCTACTATAAACGATATAAAATCATTATCGAATATATTCTGACTTTATGCATGCTTTATGCATGTATTAGATATTTAATTTAAGATAAGGTATAGTTGAGGTTAGAGGTAGCCACGGGCGTGAATATTAGTCGATGCACGATATATTGAAAGTCTTTCACAAAGGTAAAGTTAGTTTCATATTTGTCGTTGGATTTTGAGTCTTGCTGCATCCACTTAAGAATAACTTTATAGCCTTAACGCTGTATTTGATCAGGTTCATTTACACGTTCCAAATATTAGCAAATTGCAATGCTTTTATGTAAACTTAGATCGAAAGCGTTATATCGCTTTCAATCTAAAGTTTTTTTAAAGTTTAAAATTTATTTGAGCCTTATAGCGTATTATTGAACTCAAATGGTAAATGAGCATACAATAGTGAATTTGAACAATAAATCTAAGAAATAATGTAATAATACCAACCCATTTGTCCAAAAAAGTTACTGTTGGGTTACGTAAATTGCAAGAAAATTTCAAGTACTCCGCAGGATTTTGTGTCATCCACAAGATATTTGTAGTTGTTGGCAATTGCTTACGCAAGCAAAGAGAAACAACAAACACAAAGTTTTTAACAAGCTGTATCAGACGTCATCAGATCCTTCGCAATGTTTTGTCGAAGATGTAATTTATTACATAAAAATATTTAATTGCTATTTCTTGTAGTAGGACGTACCTACCGCACTGATGCGATTGCACTTTTACACATTTATAATATATAAGTAATTACGTATTTACGTTGATGTTTTGACGCGCTTTAGTTCATGTGAACCTAACTTGATCGTCGCTTGGCTGGCTGTGTCGAAAGATAGCAGTTGTAAGCAAGTGACGTCAGACGCCAGAATTTATTACTTTTTGTCAATCCCAAGCTGCGAACACAATGTGTTCGTAGGTCCCAAGCAGGGTTGGTGTAAGACAGGCGGCCGGCCTTGCGATCTAATGCCAAAACCCAAAGCAGTAAGTATGTGGATAGCAAGACATACTAAACCAACCCCGAATAAATAAAGAGCAGGGTAGAATAAAATAGAAGAATTAGATGATTGTGGAAATTTATGTGTCATTATTAAGGGCGTGCACTCGATTTTCCACAATATTGTCACATTTTGTGGAATTATCAGACCTAATTTTAAAACGATGTGAACAGACTTTCCAAAGAAATTTAATATTAAAGGAAGACCAAAACCGTTACAGAGAAATATTTAAATTTATACTCACAGTTTTGTAAAGCGAGGAGAATGCAATTAGGAGCTATCTTTCAGATGAAATAAAAGAAATAAAATGGGTAAAAATACTTTGCGAAAATTGTTTTTCCAATAGAAAATATACTATTATAAACCGCTTAAGAGCCTTAACAAGTAAAAAATTGAGATACTTAACATTTTAAAAAAGGATGCTAAAAAAATTATAAGTTGTTTAATTTTAACGAGAACATTTTTGAAATTACGCTCATTTAACATACTTACTATATAGTAACATATAATACTAGACATAATAACGAAATTATAACATTGTTAAATCAATCACATTATTTTCCCATTATATCAATCACATTATTTTAAATCCGAGCTTGCGGCAATATTTCGATCGTACTCCCCGAGTCCTCCCAGCGCCTGGACCTGTCGCTCTGCGAATAATGTCTATGTGTCCATGGGGTCACACAAACAGCAACAACATAATAGCAACAATACAGCGAATAAAATGTTATTGGTACTTCGATGAGTGCACGCTCATAATATTGGTATTTCATCTAAATCCTAACATTTCTTCGGCTGGTACCTCTCAAAACAGAGTAACTTGTGTTTACGTTTTGTTAGAAGTATAGTAGCTCTGTATATACAAGTACTAAAATCCATAGAGGCATAATAAAGACGTGGTTATTTTGCCCAGCGTGCCAACCCCTTAGTGTTGTATAGTAGAGGTTCATAAAATATAATAAGACTATTATCCTCCCTCCTCAAATAGGTCAAACGGAGTTGTTCATGCAAATAGAAAATTTAATTAAAACGAACACATGGGATTGGACACTGAATGTAGTTGGTAACAAACAATCTATTAGAACAATGCGATGGGTTTTGAAGTTATTTGGTTTATAAGGGAGAGTGAAATGAAAATGAACAATGTATTGACACTACCAATACAAAGTGCCGATAACTCCTGAAATAGTAAGTAAGTAAGTAAGATATTAACCTTTAGTTTTTTCGTGCTCTTTATGGATTTATTAATATTATAAAGCTGAAGAGTTGGTTTGTTTGTTTGAACGCGCTAATATCAGGAACTACTGATCCAAATTGAAAAAATATTATTTTGTTGAATACTTAGTCCATTAATCGAGGCAGGCTTTAGCTAAAAAAATCCGACGGTAACGTGAGCGAAGCCACGGGCGTCTACTAGTGGATATATAAAATGCATGCATGCAGGTTGTTTTTACTTTCTCGTATACGTAGTAAGTATAGAGGAAGTCTTGTAATTGTAAAAGAATTCGACATCGAGATTTTGACGGATTTACACGTTTTGGACCTGCCTGAGTCCAAAAAACTCGATTTTGGAATTATGTCTGTGTGTGTCTGTGCGTAAGCACGATAACTCGAGTACCTATGCTTTTACTTATGCAACCAAATTTAACATGCATGTATAACATCAAAATATAAAGTTTCTATCAACTTTTGAGTCGTCGATCATGAAACTTAAGCAACCAAGTTCGCGGTCGGTACTCGGATGGGTGACCAAAATTTGACATGCATGTATGACATCCAAATATAAGGTTTCTCCCAACTTTTGAGTCGTTTCCGGTATACGAGAAACTCAAGGAGAGACCACTACCTATTTTCTTATATTTGAAAGGTAAGGATTCTTCTCATCTGATGCGAACTGACGATAAGGCCGAAGATGGAATCAAGCTTCACCTGAACCCTCAACCACAGAGGTACTACCTTATCAGTAATTGTCAGAACACAATAATGCTGTCAATTGTGATAAGGTGGTGGTAGCTAGCTAGGCGGACTTGAAAAAAGTTCTACCACCAACCAAACCAAGTATTAGTACTCCCTGGGAATGGAACCCGGGACCTCTCCGGTGGGCGAAACACTAGTGTGTGTGTGTGTGTGTTTGTGTGTGTGTGTGTGTGTGTTTGTGTGTGTGTTTGTGTGTGTGTGTATGTGTGTGTGTATGTGTGTGTGTGCGTTGTATGCACTTTTTATGAATCAATGTGTTGAACAGTTAACTCTCTCAAAACTCTACATGTCATTCTAAATAAAATAGGAACTGACTGTCACGCGTTTACATAGCTATATAATAAACCACAGAACATAGATATTATATAATATGTTCTGTGTAATAAACCAATAATAAACATTTGATTTGCATAAAAATATTGACTTTAATAATCGATGTAATTTTAGGCCACCTAGTGGACCAAAATTACACACACTGAGCTCAAATAAAAAAAAAATTATGTAGTTACCGAGTTTATACTTAAAAAACATTATTACTCGAAATTTTATATACATATATATAAGATATTAACTTTACTCGTTACTAATTAGTTACAATGACTTTGTAATGTTAAAACAGTAAAAAAGATACCTTCAAGTAAAAAACCTCGCAGAAACTTTAGCAATGAACATGGTAAAAGGGAAAATCGTTAAGGCAATTTCAAAGAGTCATAATAATTAAAGTTTATTCCTTCAATTATCACAAAAGTTGGCTTTCATAGCTCGGAAAATGTTGCCTTCGTTTTATTCAGATACTTAATGGTAGTTAATCTTAGGTGTAGGAATTAATAAATGCACTATATTAAGATCTTTATTGCAAGTAATAACGTGAGTAACATTTAGAAATTATATTAAGATTTAAATTCGTAGCAGTTAAATTTTAAAGTCGATATATTCAGCTAAATAAAATCGCTGCGGACCGACCATACCACCGGCCATACCACTGGTGGTATGGTGGGTCCAAAATTATACCACTTAGAAAGTAGTGTTGTGAAAAAAAGTATTACGTGTTACTAATACCATACTATTTATATATAGGCGATTACGATATCGTAATAATATTCATAAGAGTCTACAGAGCAATGCCAACTGTTCGTTTATCGGTGCGCATGCTCCTCTATGATTCAAATGATGCTTTCGTATTGAAATTGCGTAAATAATAATATGAAAACGAAATTTGAATTTTTGAATTATGTATCCACGTCAATAAATAAATAATAAGAACATACATGAAAGATTACATGTAAGATACATAAGCTTATGGAGCTTCGAATATACTCGTATAATATCGTAAACAAATGAAAAATTCAATGATTATACAAACATAATTATACCAGCTCCGCAATAAACTTCTTTTTCTTTTTAAATCACGAATGCGGGTGAGGCGTGATGTACGTGCACGATGCACTTCTAGAAAATTTTCTTTCAGAATTTATTAAAAGGATATAATATTTAAAAAAAACTAAACGTATCAAAAAAGGGCAGCGTAGAATTACTAACAAAAAATGTCTTTGCCATCCATCTTTTTTTTCTTAATTTTTGATTCAAAGGATTTATATAAGTTGTGTCATCTTTTTTTTTATTTTGTAGAGTCCATGACGTTAACACACCAAAATCATACAGTTGCACTTACGTAGTTTTAGAATGAGTAAGTTGGAGTTTCTCCCGAGTTCTTGTTGTAAAAACACGTATTGAGAGACTCCATTTTTAACCTCAATCTACCGTACAATTGTTTGTTACCCTAAGTGCATTTTTACTTGACATTGGCGAAATGCGTTATATATCGCGAACGCCATTTATTTAAAGAAAGAAGAAGAATGAGTGAGTTTTGAATACTTAAAATCAAAATAAAAAAACATAAGAAAGTATTCGTTGAGTCTTTTAAAGTCTATTTTCCATCCATAAACATATTAAAAATACTATTAAAAATGTAATGTTGTCAATTATGTGCGTTAGTCCCAGCACTGAGCGCTCCCGCACTGACGCTCATAGAGACAACCATCATTTCAGCCGAGAGATGTCCATTGTTGGACATAAGCATAGAACATAGAAAGAGATAAGTTTACACCAAAGTTCTCTAACCCGATCAAACCTGCGCTGACCGCATCCATAGAGTTATCTCTATGGATGACATGGTGCATGGTGACATGAAAATTATTATATCTAAAGTACACCTGTTCGTGTTCGTGCTTAAATTTGTTTAACTAATATACCTCTTGCAGTTGTATTTAGTTGTAGGCAAAATACTAAGGCCTGTCTCACAGGTTCTGAATATGAGATATCTGGCAGCTAAATTCACAGTTTTGTATGGGCTATATTTCAAATAACCGCTTCCAGCGAAGAGCAGCTCGAACCGTTGATATCTAGACGCTTTGGCTCTACGCAGATGTGGCTTCTCTTTGCAGAGTACATACGGAGAGTGTTCAGAAGAATTGCTTAGATTAATTCCAGCTACTGTGTTTCACCACAGCAACCGCTTCAAACTCAAATTCCATCGCTACCATTTAGACATTTAGAAATCCACCACATGCGTTTCTCACGCAACTTTCTGTTTCGCACAACTAAGTTGTGGAATCAGTTTGTACGTACAGTCTTTCCAAGGGTGTACGATATAACCTTCAAAAAAAGGGCATATTCCATTCTTAAAGGCAGACTACGCAATCACAATTGATACAGTGTTGTGGTTGATCACGGGCGATATTGATAACTTAACAGGTGACTCGTATGCCAGCTTATCTTCTTATCTATACATACATATAATAAAAATTGGAGTTTCTGTTTGTAATATTGAAATAACCGTTTTTTACTACATGCATATGAATATATATAAAGTACATACATCAAAATTACATTTTTTACAATTTTTGTCTGTCTGTCTGTTTGTTCCGGCTAATCTCTGAAACGGCTGGACCGATTTTGACAGGACTTTTTTGACAGGTAGCTGGTGTAATAAGGAGTAACTAAGGCTACTTTTTTTTCTTTTGGTAAATTATACGTGGACGAAATCGCGGGCACAGCTAGTATCATATAAAAAGAAAACTCCAATGGAAATTTATCTGGAACTAGTGAAACAGTAATAAAGTAATCCATTAACTCTTTTGACCCTGTGATGAGTCTAAAGCGGAGTTTGTCGGCGTATTGAGCGAGTTGTTGCATGCCAATACAACGATTGGTTTTTATAGGCTGTGCAAATAACATGTCCACCAAATTGACTGCTATTTTACAGCACCTGTGCCATGCTAACGATGATACATAAACTTACATGGTTACAGTGAAATTTGTCAAACGTTACATGCATCAATTCAAAAAGCATAAGTAGATTTTGTTTAACGTAAAATTTAAAAATGTGATCTGAATACAATTTTGCTCTATTAATACCGAGTACGAGTAGATGATGTCGCCGCAGTTGTGCATTCTTCATACTGAGTACGAGTAGAGGATATCGCCGCGGTTGTGCGTTCTTTATATTGAGTACGAGTAGTGGATGTCGCTGCGGTTGTGCGTTCTTTATACTGGCTACGAGTAGAGGATGTCGCCGCGATTGTGCGTTCTTTATATTGAGTATGAGTAGAGGATGTCGCCGCGGTTGCGCGTTCTTTATACTGAATAAATTAGGAGCAGAGTAGGAGAAAGATAGAGAATGCGTAGAGTGCGATTATCAAGGTGAAATGTCGAGAACTCGGAAGTTCCACCAATTGATTTCCTTTCACAAGGCCTCTACTTGTCATCGAAGGAGGTTTAGGCAGTAAACACCACGCTTGCCCAATGCGGATTGATGGACGGAGTATAAGGTGATCAACACCCCTTTGCTGATCCATTAGTCGCCTTCTACGACACCTATAGGAGGATATGGGGTGATGCTATTCTACTCTGCCGGCATCACACGGCGTATTGATTTCCTTTTATTGCTTCTAAAGCCGATAAATTTTAATAATTGAGCTACCGGCGCACTTGGAAAACACCTATTAATATGTAATGAACCATTACATTGTTTTGTGTTCCGTAATTTTTTCACAAAACTTGCTATCCCCAAAAACTGACCACTTTATTTGACCACTTTTTGTGAGTAATTACAGAACGATAAGTAGTGTACAGTGGATCAATGAATATTATAGGTTTATAAACATGGTGGTATACTTAGGGACATAGTTGCACAATTATATTGAAAATTTTAATGATTGATTCTGAATATTGTGTACTTCTATATTTTATTTGTTTCTCCTCTATTTCTTGTAGTTATTATCAAGCTCAGTTCTTATTTCTTATTCTTATGTAAGGGGCTGAGGCTGTCTCAGAGCACTTCGACCCTATGGGATCTTTTGTGCTTCCACTTTCCTTATCACCCATCCCCGCCAACATCGAAAACGTTTTGTATGAGTTTTACGATGTTGAATCAAGCTCAGTTACTCAGTGACCGATGTAGATGATAGTATTATTAATTGATATATTATTTTTATTCATTATTTAGGTATATGTACATACATAATGGCAAGGCGTCAACTCTGTTTGTGTCCGAGATAATGCGTTGACCACAATATCTGTGTCGCGATCTTATTTCACTTCATTAACTTATCCGTAATAACAACTTAATAAGGATCGGCAGTTATAACTCCGTTCATTATTTTTTCTTATCATCGCATTTGTCTAGATAAATCTGACAAGTTATTCTTCCAGACGACATTTTTATGTCGTCAGAATAGGGAAATAACGAAGTCATAAATGGAAGTAGGACGATAAACAAGCTGTACTCTCCGAGATAAGGAGCCACGATCTTGTTCAGGACCACTTAAACGGGAATCGATAGAATTGTTTCTATTACGTACAATCTTATGAGGAAATGATAAATTGGGACAGATAACGAGCTCGGTTTGCGAGTCGGAGTTTTACTGCATTTTGGTTAAATATTCATAGAAACTGTCGAAATGTGGAAAACGAACGAACACAAATAAAAACAATATAAGTATATAAAAAAATAAACAACCAACCTGAGATCAATCCAAGACATTGAGGCACTGCATGACCCATACTGCCAAATGTGGCTTTATGAAACCAAATGTTAGTTAAAGCTCTACTCAACTCGTTTGTGACTATGATGTTTATGGTTTCAATAATATAATTTGTGTATTGCGACTTTCATAATGGACAAAGAATTTGTCTGAAACTTTTGCATCGCCAATGGAATTTCGTCGGGAAGTCTCTGAAAATGTTACAGAAGGCTTACAGTGAATCGACTTTATCAAAAACACGTGCTTATAAGTGGTACAGACAACAGCACGTTGGGTTACCACAAACTGTCAAATTTTCCCAATCGATTATGCACTTTATATTCTATTCTATTCTTAATTAATGGCCTTCGCAAATCTTAATGATTATGCATTTTGTCAATGTCAAGTGAAAACTCAATTATAGTTATAAGAAAATTGTACGGTAGATTTTGGTTAAAAATGGAGTCTCCAAACACGTGTTTTTACAACAAGAACTCGGGAGAAACTCCCACTTTATATTGAATGGTCTTAGGTTGAAAATCGTTTGGAGAAATTTGACAGTTTTGTATAGTCCGACGTGCTGTTGACTGTACAAAGCGTTCAGAAGCGGTTGAGATGACTGTGATGAAAGATTTGCCTCGCTCTGGCAGGCCATCAACGTCTACCCCATTCAACTGGGAGAGAGAAAGCCGCTAAACTTTGATATGAATCACTTGGGTATGAAACATGTTGCCGCTTAACTAGTCCCAAAAGATCTGAATTTTCTCCCAAAACTCAATCGCATGTGAGTCGCTAAGGACATGCTAGAACGAGTCAATTCCGACCCAACCCTCATGAAACGCATCGTGGGTTTACGAGTTTCGCATGCAAACTAGTTAACAAGCTTCGGAATGGCGCCTTCCAACTGAAGCGAAACCGAGAAACCCACGCTAAAGTTGATCAAAAGTCAAAGTCATGTTGACTGTTTTCTTTGACTCTCGCGGGTTGTGCACTCAAAATTCTTGCCGGAAGGTCAAACGGTAGATAAAGAATATTATTTGAGACTTATTATGCGGCGCTTAAGAGAGCAAATTCGACGAAAAAGGCCAGATTTGTGGAAAGATAATTCTTGGATTTTGCACCACGATAATGCACTTTCACATAAGGTCATTGAGAAAGAATTTTTGACCAAACACTCAATAAATACCATCGAGCAACCACCATATTCACCAGATATAGCTCCAACCGACTTCTTTCTTTTTCCTACACTCAAATTACTACTTCGTAGCACCCGTTTTAATCGGTAGAAGACATAAAGGAGAATTCGCGGCGAGAACTGAACCTAATTCCGGAAACAGTGTTTAAAAATGTTTTGATGATTGTATTGTTCGTTGGCGTAAGTGTACCGTTTCTGAAGGAGCATACTTCGAAGGTGATAAAATAAATTTTGTGTATTATTGATCTTTTCCCGGTACATTCTTCACAGAGTAGTATATGTCGCAGGGAAATTGTATAGAATTACGAATTTTACAAAATACCCCAGCATATATATCATAAAACAGCGCAATTTCGGCTTAGTAGGCTACTGGACCATAAAAATCTCGACCATTGGTAGTGTAACCCATTTTATAAAAATAATGGTAGTCAGGTGTGATCAGCAGGTTCACGGTTATTGTTTATGACTAAATGGGTAGACCAATGACATAGAATTCCTACGTCATTGGGGTAGACACTTTTTTTGACATAAAAAGGTCAAGTAATTCCTGAATATAACTCCTGAAATATATTAGCCGTGTGATGCCGGCAGAGTAGAATAGAATCACCCTATATCCTCCAATGGGTATCGTAAAAGGCGACTAATAGATCAGCAAAGGCGTATTGATCACCTTATACTCCCGTCCACCAATCCGCAATGGGCAAGCGTGGTGGACTAATGCCTTAACCTTCTTCGATGACAAGGAGAGGCCTTGTGTCCCTGCAGTGGGTCGAATTATGAAGGCTTTTATGATGATGATGAATAACTCCATTCCATCTGTTGGCAAGCTGAAGTGGACTCTTATGCGAAGATAACTAGAGCTAGAGATAAATCACCTCGCTAACTACTCTCGCCTTATCGACCTGCAAGGTCCTTCTTCACGCCTCATTTTGCCTTCACCATATTATGCGAGTTCACAGGACGACGCCGTCTGGCATCTGGCTTTGGGAATTAGCAATGTTTAGTTATATTGGTCGGTCTGAAAAGTAGATTAATACTTTAGTGCCTACACTGCTTATCCATTTCAGTACGAACTGAGCCATTGTTGTATAACTTTTGCGTTCATTACATGACGCCAGACGGAGTTATCAACTTTTTAAGAGGAAGTTTGCTCAGAGAGACAACAAACTAAGCTTAAAGGTTATATTTTAGGTAGGTACGATAAAATATTTCAGACAATTAAATACTTCTAATGATTCCACAGAAAACCCCGAAGTAACGCAGTCGAGATAATGCCCCTTTCCACCTGCTTTACATACGAGAATTGTATGGTCTCTCGACTTCACTGTATGTTTATTTAAGTGAAATTTAATCATAGTAATAGCCCACAACCGGCTGGAGTTACTTTCGGATATGAAGTTGACATTTCGTTCTGTTGGATAATGAATTAGCATACGGCGGTTATGTATATTATAATCTAGTTAAGTTTTACAATACAAATTAATGTTTGTTATTTTGAATACATTTTTATAACATAACCGCCACTGTGGTATCACATTCAGATCTCTCGGTTCCTCGGTTCTCTCGGTAAATCCTTAGGCGGTACGATTTTATTGGTGTTGGTAGGTGGACTTAAGATGGACCAGTGATCTGGTAAAGCCGCTGGATACGAGCAGCGCAATCCGATCGATGTTCAAGACCCTTGGGTGAAGTCTATGAGGCCCGACAGTAGGCGTCTCTTGGCTGACATGTTGATGATGGGGATGACTGGTTTAATGTCTGCTTGGTTGACTTAGCTACCACCACCTAATAGAAAACTTGAAAAGGACCCAGGTATATATATATATATATATATATATATATATATATATATATATATATATATATCAGGAGCGTCGGTGGCGTAGTGCGTAAGAGCGTCGTCTTCTCCGGGAGGCACCGGTTCGAACCCCGCCACGTACCAATGTATTTTTAAATTTTGAATTCATGTGTATGTACGTTTCATCGACGCTTTTTTACGGTGAAGGAAAACATCGTGAGGAAACCTGCACCCCCCTGTGAAGAAATTCTTAGGTTGTGTGTGAAGTCGACCAACCCGCACTTGGCCAGCGTCTTTGAATAAGGCCTAATAGGACCTAATGTGGGGTAGGCTCTAACCCCTCGGTGGGGACATTATATGAACTGTTGATGATGATGATATATATATCACGCTCATAATCCCAAAAGGGGTCGAGCAGAGATAAATGTAACACTAGCTTCCGCCCGCGACTTCGCCCGGGTGGACATTTTACCCCGTTAGTAGGGGTGGAATTTCCAAAAATCCTTTCTTAGCGGATGCCTACGTCATAACATCTACCTGCATGCCAGATTCCAGCCTGATCCGTCTAGTGGTTTGGGCTGTGCGTTGATAGATCAGTATGTCAGTCAGTCAGTCACCTTTGAGTTATATGTATTTAGATTTGGTTACACATAAAGCAGCATCAGGCAGTATGGACCATATAAATAGGTACCTATATCTACCCCAAAATAGTGACAGGTTGCCATAATATCGCCTAAGGGGGCTAAACCAGGTGGTAATCCCGGTCGATAAATACAAATATATACTTGCAAAGATATTTTTAATAATTATAAATGCATACATGTGATAAGCATATAAAAATATCTACGATAGAAAAATTATATTGTAAGAGTGTTTTTTGTACCTACTCACCTAATGAAAACATACCGAGAGTAAGTTCTTATAATGTAGAAGTAATATACTTAGAGTCATCTTATTTACCTAGCAAAGACATCTACAACGCTAATTTACGCATTACCGTTGCATTCCCTTTGAATACTTCCACAAAATGATTACCTACTAACGAATAGACTCTGCCATAGCTCTGTGAAATCAATGAGACTTTGAAATAGCAGCGTTGATTCAGTTTTGAATGGTTAACAGAGCAGAGGAAGCGGGGCGAGTAACGTCCTGTAATAGCGTCTTTCAAGTGACGTTGAATCTACTCGTCAAGAGCGGCTCAAAAGCGTTCGTCTTTTAATGCCAGCTATAAAGTTTCTGCGGAATATGTGCTTACGTAGAAAGGAAATTTCGAATTATTCCATTTGAAAATTTTCTAGCACAAATTGGGTGTTAGCGTCGGCAAAAGCTTAGGGGAGCTACAGGCTGTTAAAGGGTCATTAAAGTGGAATATTTGGAACAAACTAATGTTTACGCAGTTTGGCACAAATAATTTTATAGTTATACTGGAGACTTAACAGTGATTAGGTACTTCTAATATAGTTTGATAAACTGTAAAGTGCTGTAAGATTTAAACTATCATTAAATTTTACTATTAAACATAATAGTAAAATGGATATATTCCTATAAAATTTATACTTTTAATGTCAATGGATTTTATTAAGTATACATATCATTTCAAAAACATATTTCTTTCGACTACCCTGCTCCCAATTTATTTGGGGTCGGTTCAATATGTCTTGATATTGAAAATACTGCCATATGAATTTTTCAGCATAAGTTTTTCAATTTATGCCGAAGCATCAAAAAATTTTGCTTAAGCAATTTTAAACTATAAGGCGTTCAGTGAATATTCGAGTTAAAATGTTAGAAATGTTATTCCAATCTCGTTATTTTAAACAAGAAACTATATACCCAATGAGCTAAAAAATAGAGTACGTACTAGTACTTTATTAAAACCGAATACAGTCTAATATGCAATACCAAGTATTCGAACACAACCGCCTCTAACCACAAAGATGTTTACATTTTGGAGCGCGGTCCCAGTTATTGTTGGTTCCACAAAAGAGAAGCTTTTTAGCCTGGCCAAGTCAAGGAATTTGGCTGACTTTCGTATTTCAGACAAATAACATGTTCCATCTGATAAGAGGTTGTCGTCGGCTCGTCTGTCTGCCCAATCGTTCCCGGGTTTTCTCATTCCGTCTTGTTATTGTAACACAAAAATAAACGTCCCATTGTTGTTTTAGAAAACCCATTAAGTTATCCCTGCAAAGGAAACAGTGATAGTGACTTTCAATGTATCATCAACATGTTAGAATTGTTACTTTTATTTGATTGGTAATTGTCGCAAATACGTTAAGAGCGTTTACGCGTATTTTGCGAAAATCTGCACTTTTTGAGCTTCTTAATTTCCATGAACTCTTATTCTACCAATATAAATGTTATAAAAACTACTAGATAATATTCTTTCGCAAAAAGTTGTAAAGGAAAATATTTCATTTAATTCTTTATTCATAAATTATAACAAAATATCTTAACAGCATTTTTAAAATTTTACGTTTAGATTAGACGCTGCTTCGTCTGTGCAGGGTTAGTATAAATTATAGCCTATATGTTATTCTGACGTATCAGCTATATTATTGTAAGGTTTCATTAAAATCCAGTAGTTTTTGCGTGAAAGAGTAACAAACATACATCCATCTAGACATCTATACAAACTTTCGCGTTTGCAATATTAGTAGGATATCAGTTATGTAATGGTCCAGTTTGTTTATTTTTTTTTTATAATAAACGTGAATTTATAATAAAGGCGATTACAATTCGATTCAAATGAATAATGATAAATTATGTTTGTACGGTTTGTAAGCTTTCACTCACTGCTCAATTGATAGCCTTAAAATATCATATAAACATTGTCAGGAGAAAAGGAGATACAAAAAAGGTTTCTGGTTTAAATAAAAAGAAAACACTGGTAGCCTAAGGATAGAAAATATTTTGATTAAATTTACGAACGGTGCATGCTGATAATTTGTAAATTTTTCGATTCTAATCCGAAAAATTTTCTGATCCTATTTTTGTGGTAAATTGTGACGTTCTCGCTAATCAGCTTGTACTCTTAGATACTGTTACAATTTTTAGTCAGCTTATAATCTCGTGCGAGTTTTTCATGAGCTTTACGATGACCTGCTTTACAAGTAGTGTTCGCAAACCCTCAATTGTAAAGCACGTAACTCACAACGAACTTACCGCCGTTTATTTATTGGATGTAAGTAAAAAAAAGAAATACTCATTCTCACCACATACCTAGTTACTTTATTAATTCTATTATGAAATCGACCCACTTCAGACTAACAATGGTTCGTGTTCTTTCTTCGTGTTTGGCGGCTATTGCTGACGACGTATGTATCATAATTGTGTGGGGCGGCACTGCAGAGTAAAGTGAAAAACGGCTCATATTATTTTCTTTATTAAAACTAAGCAAGATTTGCGCGAAAATCGCAACAGCTAAAATAAAAAAATGTATACTTTTTTATTGAGAGCCATTGTAATTTCCATAGCCGTTGCTAGCCATGTAATACTGGCAGAGCAGAATAGCATCACCCCATATCATCCAGTGAGTGTCGTAGAAGGCGACCAATAGTCCACCACGCTTGCCCAATGAGGGTTGGTCAACAAAGGGCTATTGATCACCTTATACCCCTATAAGGTGATCAATAGCCCTTTGTTGACCCATTAGTCGTCTTCTACGAAACTCATTTGAGAATATTGGGTGATGCTATTCTACTCAGTCGATATCACATGGCTAGACTTGACTGCCAACTATTTAACATAAAAAAATCAATTAAATCTGCTCCCGGTATTCGCCATCGGGCTTTTATTATGTTATTAATTATTTTATTCTAAGATTTGCATCGGGAAGCGTTGGTGGCGTAGTGCGTAAGGGCCTCATCTCCCACTCGAGAGGCACTGATTCAAACCCCGCCACGTACCAATGTGTTTTCAAAATTTGAATTCATATGTACGTTTAATCGACGCTTTTGCGGTGAAGGAAAACATCGTGAGGAAACCTACACACACCTGAATAAATTCTTAGGTTGTGTGTGAAGTCGACCAACCCGCGTACTTGGCCAGCGTGGTTGACTAATCTGGGGTAGGCTCGAGCCCCTCGGTGGGGACATTATATGAGCTGTTAATGATGACGATGTTATAAGATTCGTGAGACTTGTCCATGTTTGCGTTCAATTCTATGTTGTTGTTGGTCTATGTTTGCGTATTCAAACTTGTAATGGACAACGCAAGTCCCTTTATTATGAAATACAAAGCTTTGCTACAAATCATCATTTATAATATTTGTCTTGCTCACAATTTTATTTGGGTTTGGCGTAATGTTTTCTTCTTCCATGTCTCGACCAATCGGTATTTCAACATTTTTTATTCACCTATTTAAAAGGTTTCTATTAAGGCTGTATATACAGAGGAATTCATGTCGACAAGCATTAAAAATTCACCGTATACATATAGTATAGGAAATATTAAGCCACATACACAATGACAAACTCTGTTTTGACCCGAGTTTTTGCAGTAAAAAAACGTGTTGTGATTATTTTAACTCATTTTAACGTATAATTTTTGTTACTTACCCTTTGCTAAATCAACTTTCACATGTAGTTTATGCACCTTTACATTGGTCTTCCATATTCATTATAATCACATCTTTGTAACGTGTTCTAAATATTTTGTAAATTATAACAACAACTGCATTGAAAGTCTTGCAATTGTACGTCCAATTATATTTTGGGGAAATTGTGGCTTCATTTCCATGCCTCGACTGAAGACCGCTTTGTTGTCACCTATTATTTAGCTGGTTATCCGTTGTTTGACTTGAAAAGAAAGGTTGCTTTTTGAATACTCTATGCAGGTTGGCGGTTAATGCGAGAACTAGTAGAAAGTGAAGACTTTCAGTATTTCTTTCTTAAATATAGGGATAATAATGGAAGATATTTTTTTTACATAAAAAGGTCTAGCGATTGACTCCGTGCTACCTCAAAACTATAGTGAAGAAACCAAATGAAAATATAGCTAACGCGAGAGATACATTGACGCTATATGCAAAAGACTTGACCGCTTTGCCTTTGCACTAAAAAGACGACAAACTGTGTCCACGGAGACTGCTCAGACGGCTTGCCATGGCTATGTTTCATCAGTGCTTAGTTATGGCATATTGCTATGCGGTAACTCTGTTGATATACAGAGAGCTTACAAAAAGAATTATTCGCGCGCTTAGTATTTATATAGTTGCAGGCCATTTTCCAAAAAGTTTGGTTTGTAGTAAACCACCAACCGCTTACCGTACTTAGTATGAGTTTTGATAGTTTTCGAGCCCGATCAAACGTAACGTCTCTTCATGCATTGCCTTTTTTCATTTATAGTTTACGCTAGGGGCGCTAGTGGGCAATGTATGAAAAGAGAACTTATTTTGCCCACTTTAAGAATATATTTCTCTCTAGACCCTCATCTTAATTTTATTTACCATTTGTTGCGAATTTTCCAAAATTCTATGATTGAATATTTTTGTATGTATTGCATTGACTTGCCGGTGTATTGAACTTGCTCTGTAAATCAGCATGTGAATGAATAAATAAAGAAATAACATAACACGTTTAAATAAAATAGTCATTTATTGTATTTAAACTTGTAATATTATCATCATCATAACAGACTTTATAATTCGACCCACTGCTGGGACACAAGGCCTCTCCTTGTCATCGCAGGAGGTTCAGGCAGTAGTCCACCACGCTTGCCCAATGCGGATTGGTTGAATATTATACCTCTATTTCCCTATTTCCCCTTTTGCCCACCTAAAAGTCTCAAATGCCTCAAGGAGGCGTTATCAACAACATTTTTTAAAAACATTTGCAAAAATTAAACAAAACTATAAGGTTTCTGAATACAGTTCACATTTTATTTTGTTATCATTTCCGTAAATTCATCTTGTATACCGAAAAATGTCTAATGATTCTTACATAAGCACGAGTCGCATTGCAAGCTGCATTATGAATTTGTACCCTTTTGTGCAGAGTTTTTAATTCTACCGGTAAAATGTATTGTTCACGGAACAAAAGTCTCTGGTGTCATTGTTGTTGGCCAAAGTTCATTTAAATTCCGAGCCCGTGAGAGGGAACAGTAGCAAATATGAATTCCTTTAGTCCTATTGTCAAACTGCTTTCGCTTTGCAGAATAATGTTTTCGAGAGCCGTATTATGTAACGTGTTCTCGGAAAAAATCTTGATTAAATCTGATAATAAGAAAAGATATTTTCCATTCAACGTTTCCTTAGTGTATTAAAATAACAAAAAAATGTTTAAAATTTTTGCAGAGTAAGGTTTAAATTTTTGTAAAAAATGCTTCTCATTTTCTTCAGTAGGTAGCTATCAATACCTGTATAATATATTTTAAAATAACTAAGCGGACTGCTCCATGATCGATAATGGCTTGTAACACCAAGGTGTCGTTTATGCGTTGGCAACTATGAATAGTCCTTATTTTGTAGAACTATGAAAATCTTATTACCGACAGAAACATAGGTACATGACGAAAAAGCAGTACATTTGCCCGCGGTCTTCATTTAAGTTACCTGATTAAACTTGACTTTTCGATGTTTACACTTCTAGTTTTTAAAGCAAGGCGAAATTTATAGCATTGTTTTATGAAAATGCAGTTTGGAGCTATCTTTCAGATGAAATACCAGCATTGTAATGGCAAACAATACTTTAAAAAAATTGTTTTTCCAATAGAAAATATATTATTCTAAACCACTATAGAGCCCAAATAAGTAAAAAATTTAGATAACATATTGAGATAAAAAGGAGACCTAAAATATTTATAAATTGGTAAATTTTAATCAAAATATTTACAATGTATTTCAAATTAAACTGATTTAATATACTTATAATATAAAAATACATATAATGCTAGATATAATAATGATATTATAACATTGGTAAAGGCACTAAGATATTTTAAATAATTTAATGAAAAATGGTCTAAATTCGAGCTCGCGGGCATTTTTCGATCGTACACCCCGGGTCTTCCCAGCTAGTGGACTTATCGCTCTGCGAGCAGTGTCTATGTGTGTATGGGGTCACATAGACATGTGTATCTAACAACAATACAGCGTAAAAAATATTTTCGGTATTTCGATGAATGCACCTTTTTAAGAGATGAATTTTTATGCGAAATGTGATTTGCGTTTCTTTCCTCTAGGGGCACTAGCCAAGTTTCCCAACAAATAAAATTAATTACGTTTATTAAACTAAAAACTACCACAATGGGTATTGTATCAATTGTCCATAGTTCGTCACTCATTAAGATGCACCGTATGCTTTTTTGTCAACCACATAGAATAAAAAAATACGAACTCGCCACAGCTGCCTAAAAAAGTATTTACTATATCATTTCAAAGTAATAAAGCCAACTTGCAACTTATTTTCAAACAAGGCAATAATTCAATGCAGTCATGTGTTCTGCACGTTAAGCCAAGAACTACTTCATAGTTGTGCCATGTAATAGTTGCTAAAATCCAATTCCATCCCGCTGTCTCACAAAAAAGATTTACGATAACATCTCGACTATTAGCAATTCGTTTTAAACGAATCAAAGTTCGTTCCGTCGCCAAAGAGGCAGAAATGACCACCCTGGCTCCCATCCAAGTCAGCCTGTCGCTGCCGCGTCGCAACAAGTTATGGATCATAGGGTGAAAGCTCACTTTGAACTAATATCTACATTTTGCAGTAACAGCTGTGAACGTTGCAACTTTGAGAAACATATATTTATTTACAAATAAAATAAGTGAGACCAATCACAATTAAATATTTGAAGAAAATATATTTGTTTGGACTCTTGTCATCACGCTCGATGCATCCTATTATCACACTCATAATCCCAAAATAGTGGAACAGAGCATTTGATAACTCATAAACTACATCTGGCAGTATGGACTCTGAAGTGCCTCAAAATAGTGTCAAACGGATAAAAATGCTCGTAGAAGTCTCGTAGAGGAATAATACAAAGCAAGCAAATTATAATAATAATATATTTCTACGCTCACACCAATTATCTAGCCCAAATTAAGTATCTTTAAGAACCTGTGTTATGGATACTAGATAACGGACAAATATACTTAATAATCTAGATATTCTTATAAATAAACTTAAATAAATATATAAACAACTATGACTCATTATGAAAACGTCTTTCTCAATATTAGAACACCGCAAATCTAATTCAAGAAATGTGATTCATATTAACAAATTATAAAAAGAAGTGGCCGCTCTGGCTGGCATCCAGCCGCACCTAGTAACATTATGGACTCAGCCGGCCAGAAGTGGGCCAGAATTTGTTAGCCTAAATTCTTAACCTCTTATTTGTAACATTAAGGGATTTTTTTAAAGGTAAAATTAAATTTTACGCACATCATGCTAACGTTAGGTACATCAATTAAGTTAAATTCATTTCGTTGTTTCGAGGCTATGTATACGTCACTGCGACCTATAAAGATCTATTGTGAATAGACTCCAAGTAAGTCCTATTGATACCTTACATGTATTCCTTTAGCTGGTCTGGTCTAAAAATAATAAGATATTCCCAGCTTGGATTGTTTTGATATCGTCTGTCGTCATTAAAAAACTATAATTATTAAATTAGGTACATAAATCTTTAAAATTATATTTTAATTAAATAAGGAAATAAAGTTGTATTATCTCTATATCGCTGAATTTTAAATAACTATGTTTTGGGCTGTGTTCACATTACCTTCACGTTATGAGTAACTGAATTAAAAGTTAAAAAGCTGTTCCTCTATTTTAAAAAAATAAATGAATCATGGTTATCACAGAGATTACAATTAATATACCGGGATAGATAAATAGCAAAATTCGTCGCGCATTATAAAAAATACGTCACAAATAAAAGACAAAAGTTGACATTTGAAAGTTCACCCAAAAAAATTTTAATGGTCTTTGTAAACCATTGCATAATGTACATACATTTAAATAAAGTCTTCGTTCCATGGATTGCGAAGTAGTTTGTCTCTATTTAGAATAGTATAAAATAAAAAAATATATAAATTATTACACAGTTTTGACCTCTTTTAACGTGAAGTAAACATAATAATTTACGTTCACAAAGTTGTGCTCGGTTTGGATGTGGTTTGGATAATGAAAGAACTTCCTTCTTGCTAGCCACTACCATCTTATGAAAGTCTGTTATCATGACAATAGTATGAACAGCCAGCATTATTGTGGTCTTCAGTAAATGATAATAGACAGTCCTTCAATGGTTGAAGGTTCTGGGTGAAGCTCGCGAAGATGAAAGGTTAGACAATTCGAGTCGAAGAGGAAATCTGAGCAAGAATAAATCTACGAAAGCGACGATTCATAACTTAGAATTTCTTCTATTATTGATGCTTCATGAATTAATAAATAAAATAGACCTTTCGGAACTTAAAATATCTGTACCTCGATTATAAACCAATTTAATATTCATTCTATGTCTTTTCTCTCAAATAGAATCTCATATTTTATAGAACGTAACTCGAATATAAATTGGCACAGCTATACAATGTAGAGATCACGAGAATAATTTGATTTCTACAATTATTAAAGTCAATTTTCATTATTTCTTGGCTCAATGGTGGGTTGCGAAGGCGAAGCAATTTTGTCAGGGGCCGAATGGAACTTGAAACAGGAAAATTACACAATTTGCTAATAGCCACGGCACGGTTAATAATTGTTACTTGGTTTTTTATTACGACCGAAAGACATAAATGCGAACTGAAATTAATATTTATGACATGGCGATGGAAAATTATTAGAGAGATTAATTCTCTCGCTGCCGATTGCTGCGGATAATATTACTTTTAGAAAGAAGAAATATTGTCTTTTTTTTGGTAATAATCAACCAGTGCTCTTATAACTTTTTACATGGTTTGTAAATCAAAGTTTAGCTTAAAAATATCTGGTTCAGGTACATGGAAATCTAGACGACTTATTCAACTAATAGATATCCAATGTAAGCAAAGGGTACGACATGCGGACGCGGGGTCACCGCAAATTTATCAACGGCAAAGTACCTTTTCCCTTTGTACTCCGTGGTTACCTACAGCTCTACTAATACTAGACGAACTTTTTCCTAATCTGCTTCGACACAAATTCGTGTGATAATATTTTTATATTGAATTTTCGAAAATCAAAAAGTTCTGTATTTAAAAAGACTTTGCTAAGTACTTTTAAGTCGTCAAAGCCTTACCAGTTTCAGGACGAAATAATTATATTTTTAAAATCCTTTTGCCGGTTAGATACTCGTACAGAGCTTATGTAGATTAGTTTGGGCATTAGACGTATCCTAATTATTGTAATTTTATTTTTTTATTTGAAAACCAGCTTAATGGACGTGTAAGAAAAAAAATACTGTTTTTATTCTTTACTGATAACATTGGCATAAATTACGAAGGATCTTTCGTTGGTTGACACCTAGGGTTGTTTTCACCTCGATGTCAATCACACAAGAACCCTTTTTGAAAGGATCGTTTGGAATTGTAGTGTCAAACGTTGAATAACATTTTTGAACTTCGACGATTGACCACATAGGCCACATGATGCCGGCAGAGTAGAATAGCATCATATCCAATGGGTGTTGTAGAAGGCGACTAATCGGTCAGCAAAGGGATGAACGTTATGGACTACTAGGTATATGCCTCTTTCGTTGAAAAAGAGAGGCATTGTGTCCCCGCAGCGGGTCAAATTTTAAAGGCTGTTGTGATGATGATGATGATAATTGGGACCAGTAGCAAAAAAAGGTGAAGCGGTTAATCGCTTTTCTACGCTATTTGGGGCGCCATCTTGAGTACACAGAAGATTGTAGTCAAATAACATTGTTTCCGTCCACGAGTAGTTTCCAGAGCTATGTATGGTCAACAGCAATGGTAATTGAAATAAAAAAGAGATAGTCGGCTCTATAAACAACTGGATTGCTTTGAGAAACATAACAAAATATGCACTTCTACAAAACATAGACATCAAATTACGTTTCCTGGGGAACCTGTAAAATATTTCAAGCAAAACAAAAGCGAGTAGAATTTAATTCGAACCAAAGTACCCACGGGAGCCGCACAGATGAGCTGCTTTATTAAAACTGTACGGACGGCAGGTAAGTTCAATTCTGTCGGCCGGATTACGGGCAGCGGTAAAGGCGCTTGAGGTCAGCCGGTCTGTATAAACGCGCGATTTGGTGGCAAATTTACAACTTTTTCTCAGTTCACGACGCCCGGGGAAGGCAGTAAACTCGGAAGCAATCTCGCCGCGCAGGCTACCGAGTTATTTCGCAGAATATTGCGGGGCGTGCAACTAATAAAATGACAAATAGCTGACGGTCTACGGACATACGAGTCGGATGGTTGACGAACACAACATTTCAGATTTATTTAAATCAGAATTAGTTTGGATTATGAATAATTTTACTAGAGATTTTACGAATATCATAACTTTCACTACTAAATTATTACGTCATGTTCGTGCGTTCTTCGTAATGGTCACAAGAGCTAAGCTACCAAGTGCGCGTTCGGTATTGGGATGGGTGACCGAAAATTCTCAACTTGATTTTTCTCTGTCCTTCGGAAGGCACGTTAAGCTCCCGGCTGCTGTTGGGAAATAGAAGACGTAAACAAGTCACGTCAGAGGCCAGAAATGGTGACCAGCTAACCCTCGATGAAGAAGAATAAGACGAATAAATGGGAAAATCAATCATGCCAGAACGACGTGTAGAGTGTGACGGGCGTCTCCTTAGTAAACGTTAGTGTGATTCGATAAAGCCACTACTCCACGTGCAGCCGTGTGATGCCGGCAGAGTAGAAAAGCATCACCCATATCCTCCAATGGGTGTCGTAGAAGACGACCAATGGATCAGCAAAGGGGTATTGATCACCTTATACTCTTGGGCAAGCGTGATGGACTACTACCTAAACCTCATTCGATGACAAGGAGAGCCCTTGTGTCCCAGCAGTGGGTCGAATTATAAAGGCTGTTATGATGACTGCTCCACGGCGGCGCATGGAGAAACTGCGCACTGTCAGGCTTCGCTTTGTGGCACACGGACACGCTATGAAATAATGTCATAGTACTCTCATATAATGATCGGATATGTTACCTACATAGCTCAATGCTGCGCACGCTACACACGTTACATACACAGAGGCTATGTACAGTAGCGGCATGGGTCTATCGGGCCACGAATATTGAAGCATACGCAGTGGTATGTGGAGTCCTCAGCGCTATTGTAAAATGTCCAGTGTGCGCCACGTTTATACCATGTGTTGCGTTCAACTGCGTGAGTGCGTGACGTTTGCCGTGCATTAGGTGGCCTTGGGTTGCATTTTAAAGTAGTGGAAACGTCGACCCATACGTGGGCTAACAAGCAGACATATGCAACTAACGTGGGCGTGGATATCGTGCACCGCGTAGGCTGCAGTGGCTTTATATAAATTGCGAATAATGCCTAATTGCTTTTAAGTGGAATAATTTTACAAGTAAAAGTGTACTTTTATTAAATTAGTTTTGTTAATTTTAATGAACATTTTTAAAACATAAGGCAAATTATAATATTAGCTATTCAAATTATTTAAAGTAATAAACAATGAGACAAGATGTGTGAATAACGAATTTCTATTGGTTGTTTAAAACACATCTCCTCTCCTCTCGTCTCATTTCCGCTTTGATGGAGTCCGGGCCTAAGCACTCGCGAGTTGCAACCGTACGAATGCAAAAATTTAAAAAAATCCTAATAATTAGGAATATTAAATTATATTTTAATGTTTATACGGGTGGTGTTATTTTTAGATTATAATTAAGAAAACACTGGTTTTTCTTCCCTTCCTAAAATAATTCGGTTCAGTTTCAAGACGAAAAGAATTATGTTGCTTACTGAAGATACACCTTACAGTGACAGCATAAAATAGAAGACATCGTGCTAAGCGAGTTTGCCACAACCTAGCCACTGTAAAGCTTAAAGTAAAGCACGAGTTCAAGAATATTTAAACACTCATTTTTTGTCGTTCGGGAGCAGTGCTGTAATACAGGCTCACTTAGAGCATGGTGACTAAATTCTTTAAAGAATGAACTGTCGTGTTGGAGTTGTCAGTAACATTGCCGTCATCACCAGCTCATATAATGCCGCCATTGAGGGGCTCGAGCCTACCCCACATTAGAGGCGATCAGGCCTTAGTCAACCACGCTGGCCAAGTGCGGGTTGGTCAACTTCACACACAACCTTAGAATTTCTTCATAGGTGTGTGCAGGTTTTCTCACGATGTTTTCTTTCACCGTAAAAGTGTCGATTAAACGTACATATGAATTCAAAATTTGAAAACACATTGGTACGTGGCGGGGATTGAACCAACGCTCTTACGCACTACGTCACCGACGCCTCACGACGCCAACATTGCCGTAGTAGAGATAAATGCTTGTGTTATGAGCACGAAAATTTGTTCACGGTTCATATTTATTTCAGTTTATTTATAAAAAAACAGTACTTATTGCAAACTGTAATTATTTTGCGATAATGCATGACCCATACTGCCAGGTGGACCTTTATGTGTAACGACATGTAACCAAAGGCTCTGCCCTACATATTTTAGGACTATGATCGTATGTTAATTAATATCTAAAGGACAAGTTCTTGATGGTACTAAATTTTACAGGTAATATCAGATGCATTTTATATTAGTACAAACATGTCGTGTATTTCAAATATTCCGTCCGTGTGTCCTTTTGTCAGCGCTCTGTGAGCATCGTCGTGAACTCGTACACTTGAGCTATGCACAGATTCTTGAAGTCAACCTTGTGTAACAAAATCTCGGTCAACACACCGTACTCATATTTCACTGTCATTTAACTCGTTAAGCCCCGTTCGCGCTCAGGAGCGCGAGAACACAATTAAAATCAATTGTGTCTGGATATTAATAATCGTCCAGGGATTAAAATCTCATTGTAGATTGTAGGTCTAGGTACCTACCACTTGTATTCTAAAATAAAAAAATATGTATTAAAAAGTACAGACGGATTCAGTAGTAAATAAATATGGAATTATGTAACGTGGTACACAAAATTGAGATGTTATAGCACCTCTTTCTTCTTTTTCAATTTACTCGCAATATTTATAAGTAATTATAAAGTTTAAATTCAAAATAATTAATCAATTAAAAAAATGGATTTTTACATGATGTTTGAAATATGTACTGAATTGTATTTAACATAATATTGCTTTTTATTTAATACGCCATTATCAATAATAATTATGATATAATTAGGTACCACGTCCTTTATGCACACCAAACCCGGCGGCTTGGTGTTGGTGCTGATATTACAACAAGTCAATGTTGTTACAGGATGTTCATAGATTTTGTAGTCAACTGAGCTTACAAACTTCTGTTCAAATAAAAAAAAATCGGGAGTGGTCTCCGCTTGACTTTCTCGTATACCGGAAACTACTCAAAAGTTGATAGAAACCTTGTATTTTGATGCCTAAACCTCCTCAGATAACAAGGAGAGGCCTGTGTCCAGTGAGTGAAATTAAAAAGGCTGTTATGTTATGATGATGAATTGTTTGCTTAGGTTATCATTTATAAATAGATTCTCTTAATTTATTGTGGGCTGCCCATAACAATGATAGTATCTCATGCACCAAAAATATATTTGAGACTAAAAACTATAGACTCTCTGTGAAACTAATAGAAAACATTAATAAAATGCCTGATTGAATTATTATTTGGAGATAGATTTAGATATTCCACACATATTCATACATGCATGTTAAATTTGGTTGCAATAAGTTAAAGCATACTCGAGTTATTGTGCTAACGCACAGACACACACACACAGACATAATTCCAAAAACGGTATTTTCGGACTCAGGTAGGTCCAAAGCGTGTAAATCCGTCATAATCTCGAGGTCGAATTTTTGACGAATTTTTTGAAGTATACTACGCATACGAGAAAGTAAAAAACAAAAGAAAGCGTTTGGATGTCTCTTGGCTGAGCATAATTTTGACTGACTTTTAAGAGCATGTTTTATACAAAGAAGGACAAGGCAACATTACGAGAAAATTAATACACTGTTTACATAAATTCTGTATTAATTTAAATTTGATACTTTGCATTTCATTGTCAACGCGTTTTACGTATCCTTAATGGCGAGTAAACACAACGACAGCCTTGATAAATTATATGGTTCAATTTGGCGTCAATTGCAGCTTTAACAGATGGGTATAATTGCTCCTGTTTCTCGCCCCCAAGACTTGTCTTAACCAATACGACGTGCGGATTCTGAATTCGTTTGCATGTTATTGTAGGGATAGCCGCGAAGATCATTGGATTAGAGATGTCCGAATAATTCGGCGTTTGCACTATCTTAATTAAAATGTCACAGCTGCTTGTGTGAAATCAAAACACACAAGTAAGAAATGTTCTGTTTATCTATCAGCTATGTGCAAAAATGTGTATGATATTTAGTGTGTTAAAATTTCGTTACAGACCTCTCGCGATTGTACAATCGACCAAATAAAATCCAGGAACCTTATCTTATTCAAACTTACTTTTATTGATTTTACAAAGGCAGCAAATAATTTCTGTGGTCATTTCTTTTACTGTGACAAGGTATCTATAAGCCAGTATATATTTCCACGATTCTACCATGAGCAGACGTAGTGCGTTTCAACATGCTGTTTTTCTTTCTCGTATATGTAGTATAGAGGAAGTCTTGTAATCGTCAAAAAATTCGACCTCGGGATTTTGACGGATTGAGATTTACACGTTTTGGACCTCCCTGAGTTCAAAAATACCGTTTTTGGAATTATGTCTGTGTGTGTGTATGTGCGCTAGCACGATAACTCGAGTATGTTTTAACTTATTGCAACCAAATTTAACATGCATGTATAACAACAAAATATAAGGTTTCTATCAACTTTTGAGTCATTTCGGTATACGAGAAAGTCAAGGGGAGACCACTCCTGATTTTTATACAAAAAAATAGACTATGTAAAATATAACAAAGAAAAGTGTTAATGTAGACTTAATGGCCAATCAAGAAATATGGAGAACAAAATATTACGCTGACCTCAAATACCATTGGAAGCAGGTCAGACAAACCTTTCCTTGCAGTCGTGCAATTAAGTCAACAAAAATTTTGAACTATTAATAGTGTATACGTTCAGATCGAGTCGGCCAAAGTTGAACAATCTCACAGGCAGTTTGTTGCAGTTTCGTATGCGAAATTTTGAATGCTCTTTTTGCGAAGTTAGTGCTATTCTCCTTTGTATCGTTAAACTTTCACAACGGATTTCGACAGAAATTAGTAAGCCCAATTTAATTGGAGTATCTTAATATACCAAATATGGTGGCTGCAAAAAACTAAGCTTATTAAAATTTTAAAGATTATGTCATCACTAGTTTTCGCCCGCGACTACGTCCGCGTGGAATAGTTACTTTGGGCAGCTTTTTTATTTTTTTAGGGTACTTATTTTGGCAAACATGCACATGCACGGCTGTAGAATACTGTAAATTGCTTACTTTAATACATTTTTTAAACCAAAATTTCAAAAACGCTTCAACAATTTTTTACTTCTTTACACGTGCTTTAAACACAAAGTTTCATTGTTTTATTTTTGATAATCAGGAATTCCAAACCAACTTTCATCCATTATTTCAACCCGTTCATGCCCTTTTTACAAAAAATGTAGCTTAAGTCCAATCTCAAAGTCTTGTCTATTTTTGTACCAAATTTTAACATAATCGGTTCCGGTCCGGTATTTGGCGTGAAAGCGTGACTTTGTTTGGACTTCTTTACGAACTTTCATCCCCTATTTCATCCTACATAGGTCAACATTTCAAAAATTCTACAAATATTTTTTAATTTTTTTCTTATTAAGTGCCTAAATTTCAAAGTTTCACGGTTTTATCTTCGAGAATGACAAACTTCCATACAATCTTTTATCCCCTATTTCAACCCCTTCAAGCCTTTTTTTTGCAATAAAAAGTAGCCTATGTCCTTTTCCAAGCTCTAGTCTGTATTCATCACATCTAGCCATGTGCGTGTGGTATGAGGGCTCATTTTTTTAAACTAATCATATTTTTACGAAATCAAGTAAGAATTTAGGAAATAATTGTGTTATCTTCATGGTGAAGATAAAAAAATTGTGAAATATATAGTGAGAAAGTTCTGGTCAATTAACTGGAACACTCAATCTGCCAACCAGAGAAAATATTGTAACTCAGATCTCAAAGTATACTAGATGTATGTTTAACATTTGCATGTGGAAAAATTGTGTTTAATTTCTGAAACCTATTCACAAATATTCAAAAGATTTAAAAGGTTTATTAGGATTTGGTAAAGGTTTATTTAGAACACTCAATTCTCTTATGGTGCAGACGGAGTGTTCAAAATCTTACCAACTTCGGTTAAATAAATCGTTAATATTCTTACTCTGCTTTACGAGCACAACTTAAGAGTCAATTTGTGACCAAAAACCTTGACATAAAACGTAATAGTTAGAGAGTAAATAAAAAAAATACTTTCTTTTCAACATCCCGTTGGAGAGCTCCGTATTTTAGAGTTTATTTACATAACCCGAACTTATATACAAACGGATGCAACATCAGTAATTGTGAAAATGTTATCACTAAAGTTTTGACACGTTGTCTATTTATGAGAATGTTTAATTTTAATAATAATCAACTTTAATATATTTCTATTCTAGAAATGTATTTAGGGTGACCATGCATTCATAAAATAAAATAATTTTGTTTGTACTCGTAAACATTTTATATGCCATTTATGTCTAAGGTGGTCGCCTAAAAGATGTTTTATCACTTGGCCTTAAAGATGTCCAGATTATACTAATCCGGGAAAACAGACCTTGCAAGAGTTCCATTCCTTAGCTGTTCCTATAATGGAAGCGAAAGCAAATCGCTTCATGCGAATGGAAGGAATATCAACAACATAATGTGAAAGCCCTCGCTGCCCCTGGTCTCCCGGTGCCGGAAAGGGACGGAGCGATAAATCTATCTACGTTAAAACTTCCACACACACTCCGAAATGAAACCGATTAAAAACCGAGACGCAAGGAACACGTCGTCGGTGGTCGAGGCTCTGGAGATTAGCCTCAATGAGTGTGTCATTTCCGATGAGTCTCTTGGCATGGTGCTCCACCAAGTCCATTGCATCTAGCTGATATTGAGCAGATCTGTCCCAAAAGCAGCAGTACAGTAGGTACTCCAAGCAAGAGCAAACTTGAAAGATTTTACATTCTTAAACGGTAAAAAAAAAACGTGGTAGACACTTTTTCTAATTTATCTTGTAATTTCATGCAAGACAAACTAAAAGATGTGTAATAGCAAGTCATCATGCGGTATTTCATAATTGTTATCTACATATACAAAAAATCTCTGATTTTTTTCAGTGTATTTTTTTATGGAATAATTTTATTTTTGCGTTTACAAACACGTAAATATTTTTAATACTAGAAAAAATGCACTGAAAAAATCGAATGTTGTATTTTTTTTAGTTTTAAAACTATTTACGCGTCTGTAAATGCAAAAAAATATTCTATAATATAAGGTAGTTTCCTCTAACTGTGTGAGAAATAATTGCAGAAATATTTTGTTCGGATCTTAGAAGTGCAAATTTCAAAGATTTGATGAAACAATGTTTACCATAAAACATAAGCACTAAGCATTGACAAATTTCGATAGCGAAAGTAGTGCCCTGGTGGCGTAGTGGTTGACGCAGCCGCCCGGATTGCGGAAAATGCTGGGTTCGATTTCCGCCTGAGGCAGGTCGAATTTTTTCAGTGTCTTTTTTCTACATTGAATTTTATTATGTATATAATATATTATTGTGCGGGACATAAGATGCCGCGGCAAACCGAAGCGTGCCATGCCGCGGCGTACCGTCTCAGTGGGTAAATGGCCATTTCAAAATTAAGAAAGAAAAAGAAACACAAGAACGCAGCGCAAAATACCGTTCTTCAGGGTTTCAATATTTTTAGGAGCCTTAATTAAATGTTTACGCTATAATTTCATTCTATTCTCAACACATACGAAAACGAAACACTTAATAGTTGACCAATATCCCTTTACTATAATATAGAATAAATAGTTAGTGCGTAATGATGAGGGTAGAGAAAAAATGTGTCCGGAAAAAAATATGTCACCCTAGCCATTTTTCGTATGCAAATGTAATAAAGTTGATTATTGTTAAAATGAAACAATCTCAGAAATAGAAAACGTGTCAAAACTTTAGTGATAACTTTTTCACAATTTCTGATGTGGCATCCGTTTGTATATAAGTTCGGGTTATGTAAATAAACCCTAAAATACGGAGCTCTCCAACGGGATGTTGAAAAGAAAGTATTTTTTTATTTACTCTCTAACTATTACGATTTATGTCAAGGTTTTTGGTCACAAATTGACTTTTAAGTTGTACTCGTAAAGCAGAGTAAGAATATTAACGATTTATTTAACCGAAGTTGGCAAGTTTTTGAACACTCCGTCTGCACCATAAGAGAATTGAGTGTTCTAAATAAACCTTTACCAAATCCTAATAAACCGTTAAAATCTTTTGAATATTTGTGAATAGGTTTCAGAAATTCAACACAATTTTTCCACATGCAAATGTTAAATATACATCTAGTATATTTTGAGATCTGAGTTACAGTATTTTCTCTGGTTGGCAGATTGAGTGTTCCAGTTAATTGACCAGAACTTTCTCACTATATATTTCACAATTTTATTATCTTCACCATGAAGACTACACAATTATTTCCTAAATTCTTCCTTGATTTCATAAAAATATGATTAGTTTCAAAAAATGAGCCCTCATACCACACGCACATCATCTAGCCACCTTCGTCTTCCTGACCTGCAAGGTGCTTCTTCAGGCCTCTTATTGACCTTTTATTTACGTCATAACTGTCAATATTACATCCCTTAATTGCAATTCAAATAGTAATTTAGGTTATTGATGTCTGACGTAAATAAAACAATTGGAGTAATTAATACCACTCTCGATAAAAATCTACGGCTATAAAGCTTTTTAGTTACCTATAATATACATGTAGGTACGGGTAGCGTAGATAATTTAAGCCTATTAAATCAACCCTTTCTCGTAGTAAATTATTCTAATACCTACCTTAGATAAGACGTCCAATAAATTTCCTATTGGTCCTAATGATTCCGCCTCGCTCACTAGATATGGAGCGGTGTGATTATTATGAATTGGTGATTAATTTCTACTTACACCAGAGTTTAATGGCGTCCGATCCCCATGGAATTAAATATTTGTGCTCGTTGTTTTAGACTTGACTTAAGTCCACATGGCTACGTACCATCATGTTCCTGTCAAGGAATAAATATGTACATTCATATACAAGGTGTTTAGTACATGGGGTATGAAGCCTGCTACCCATGCTAACATAGTCATATAAATACGATGGTGATCTCAAAAACTTATATGACTATGTTAGCATGGGTAGGTGCCGGCTTCATACCCCATGTACCAAACACCCTCTATACGTAGCAGACAGCGCAGGAGCGTTCGGGTTGAAGATACTTGGGGGACGCCTATGTTCGGGGACTGGAAGTAAAGGCTCTGCCGGTTTACCAGTTCCAATTTTCCCGGGGAGACCCACACACCCCTCCGGATCCCCGGCGGGAGGGCATGCGTAAGACTTTTTTTCCAGCGTCTAAGAAAAAGGCCTATGTTCACAGTGGGATGATGATATAATCACGCTCATAATCCCGAAGGGGGTTGAGTAGAGCTTTAGGTAACATTTCGCATAATATAAAGCCATATCTGGCAATATGGGCCATTCAGTACCCCCCAAATAGTGACAGGTGGCAAGCCTGTCGCCTACTACATACTAAATATAATACCTATAGGTACTATATAATATAGGTATTAATATAATTAATAATCATAAGTTATAGTTTGTTTGAAAATGAAAAAAATAAAATATTATAAATGTATCCATAATACCAGTAAAACACAACCAAGTTAATGATCAATCTGTAGGTGTCTCTCTTCTGAAATGATGATGATGATGATAATGATTTGAATAACAAGCCAAAGTTAATGCAAATCCGTGCATATCTCAAACAGTGAGTTATGAACTTATAGCATATCAAAAGAGGAGCATTTTTACAGCCCTTAATAACGGCCGTAGCAAGGAAAATGTGCGTAACCAATAAAACGAAACAACAAGCTATCAGAAACAGACGGAACCGTCACTGTCGCCGTGACGTTGACAAATAAGCCGTTCCGAAAAAGATCTCGTTTTATCCCCTACTATCGCAATAAATGGTTTAATATTGTTTAAAGCTTTCTGTAGATGTACGATGCAAAAACGAAAGTCACGTATTGCTTTCTTTATTTACCTATATGAAGTCGTAGTACGTGTTATAGTGTTTTATATATTTAACGGTCAAATGACTACAATCCACGTGATGGCAAGCAGAAGTAGTCCAAATGTAAATATAATTAGTGCGAGAGATAGTGTGCACTTGCCACCCTCATCTTGTAGACCTGCAAGGTTCTGTCCGTGAATCACATTTCTTGATTGTGCAACATAGAAATGTCGCCAAAATTTTTAGTTCTCATTGGAATTGCGTTAGAAATAAGACGTTACACTAATGCAAAGACAAAATTATGCTCTGAAATTCAGAGCATAATTTTGTCTTCGCCGCACTAATGTGACGTTCGACAGACATTTACAGTACGGTCACGTGCCTTGATGCATATAGGGGTAATGAATAATATAATAGTAGTAATGCAAAATGTGCCATACGCAGCAGGGTCTCGTATGTTAGAAATCTAATACTAAGATTTTAGTCTTAGGTCCGATTACATAATGACACTCAGAAATGAAGCATGTCTTGAGAATTGTTTGTCACTTTGTGTCAAGCACAAAGTGATAGACACGCACGATGCTCAGTACGGCGTTGATTCTTGATAGTCATTATATAATATTAGCCTTAGATGTAGAATTTAAATACGGGTTTATGTACCGTGTAATCGAGACTTCAATATTGAAATTCGATCACCAAATTACACTTTCTATCAAGCTCAAATATAAACCTACTTTACGTAAAAATTATATGTAATTTAATAATGTGTGTATTCTGTATCAGACGATAGCAAAATTATTGCGTAAAATCATACTTAAATAACATTTTATATGTGCTACTCCACAATTTATATCCATAAAAGATTAATAAACTGACTAGAAAAAGGCTTAATAGATAATAGAAATTGACGAGAAAAGTATTGTATCTTTATCGTGAAATAGATTTCAGAAAAGTAGTTTGATCCTTTTTAACTCTTTTTCAATAAAAAGAAGATTTTCGATTATGCCTATACTCTAATTTGACAAACGGTATTTTATTTCGAATTATTTCAAACTTATCTTTATGGATACGTATTTGGACACTTATTTTTGAGTAATATTTGTTAATAAAACGTGGTTTTTTCCTACAGTTCTCAACAGAGCTATAAGAGTGAGTACAAAGAAAATACTTCCAGATTATAGACCCAAAATTTATTGCACTGACAAGTCCCGTGTTATCAACATATGACTTTTACTTAGCTTATACCACGAAGATATAGGTAAAATATAAGCTTCTTGGCTCATAGTAAAAATAATAATAAAACATTTATTTCAGACCGTTTACGTCCATAGATAGTTAGTTTGTTAGTGACAATCAACTTATAATTATGTTAATGCTAATTAGGTATATTAGCATTTATTTATTTATTTTTATCTCACGAACGCGGGCTATGTGTGAGCGCTGAAGAGCACAGTGCGGGCACACCAAAATTCCGCTACTTCCGCCCGTATGGGCGGACGCTGACGCACTCGTTAGACAAAAAACTATACATATATATATATATATATATTTTTTCACGTTTAAGTGACACCAACAACTACCTCTACCCAATGTTTTTGGATAGGGCAGTCAAGTCTAGCAGCAATGACCTTCAGAACACGGCTGTTAGCACTTCGCAGACGCTGCAGCAGAGAAGCGGTTTTTTTACGGATTATCGCTTTAAAGCCATCCGTGTGCGCCTCCGCAAACATTCCGGAGGCGCTGCAGCACCGCGGCAGCCTCAGCAACATTCTGAAGGCATTGTTGTATTCGATACGCAGCGTTTCGTAGGATCGCCTTGTATAACTCACCACTTATACCAACCAAGCGTCTATTAGCTGTTTTATGAATGATAGTAAGTCTGTCTGAGACCCACTTGAAGGGGATTGGTTCGAGATTGTCAGCGCGAAACTGACAGTACTTAGCAAACGCCTATATCTATGCTGTTTACCTACAGGGCTGTATGTTGTACAATAGATGGTTTAGTAATATGAAACGCATCTGTGTCCTATAAATTATCTTATGGTTTTCTGAGCTACACAAGGTAGGGGTACACTAAGGTCAGTCTGTTAGTGCTACTGACATCCCACTTAGACATATCCATTGGCTATGTTTAATGCTTACTATCAGGCAGGCCGTATGCTTATTTTATGTGTGTGAATATGTGTTTGTGTGCACGCATCTGTATAAAAAATATATTAATATTGATGTCCAGAAAACTCTTTGTGTTAATGTGTAATAATGTTCTATTACATTCCGTTTTAATAAAATCGAGTACCCAACAGTGAACTGAAGATAATTCGCATATTCCTATAGTAGGCGCACTGAATACGGAACAACCCGTATTACGAATTTAATCTCGTAGAAATGTGGTATCGCTGAAATTGCCTCAACGAAGCGCCTGTTTACGACAAACGTTGACTGAACCACCCGCCTGGAAAAATTTAAAGCAATCTGTGAACAATTGACATGTGGAATATGAATCCATTCATACAAATGCACAAAATATTAAGGATCCTGTGGAGAAAATTGTCTGTTGTTTATTAGATATTTTATTATAAAGCCACTGTGATAAAACTCTGCGATACTTTATTTATTGCGTACATTTAAATGATAAACATGACCAAAAAGATTATGGATTACAAACATTAATATTAACATCAAAGTCATAAGACTTTCGTGCAACATCAACTGTAGAATCATACAATATTTACCCAATTAGAAAAAGGAATAGTAATGAAGGTAATCACTTAACAAAAAACAGTCAAGACACACCTAATGAAGTTAAAGTTTTGTTTATGTCCAACCATTAAACTTTTTGATTTGTAAATTTATTCTAATACTAAAGTTACACTTTTAGATGTCGCAGTAGTATTTTTCAATAAAACTAGAAACACGGTCCTCTCTCAAAGGGAATTACGTGACAGAAATTTAACTTTATTATTGAGACGAGAAAGTTTTCGGTTGAGTGTGTATTACTTGGTTGAATTGAAAAGTAACTTAAATACGAAAACGAAATGCTAAAGGTGATAATTGGCCAGCCGGTAATTTTAGTCATAGCTAATTATAAAATTTAATTTTAGTTCTTTTTTGACGTCCTATAAATGTTGGTCTAAACAAAAAACGGTGTATCCAGGTCGTTACGACTTTCGATGGAAAATGGTACGTTTGGGAGCGTATGCACACATACTACTTACTGACACAGTTGGCCCTCCATTTCTTAGAGTGGGACGATGATGACGAAGTCGGGAAATAACTCCACCTGATTGTCCTAAAATAGTCGACATGGTGTTGGTACGTTATTTTTTACTTTGAGATAGATAGACTTCATCTCTCTTAAGATAACTTCAAAGAAAGCGCACTAAACCAATATGAATGCGAGCTTCATCCGGAACTTCTGATGTGGTGGCTTAATCTTATCAGCAAATCTAGGAACACAATGAAGATTTAAGTCCTTAGTAGATCCCCTAAGGATCGCCCCTCCATCCTATACCGACTACTACATTACGGAGGCGAGGATTTCACCTCTAAATTAATATTAAAATATAAAAATTAAAATTATTGCTATAGGGACAGACGCTAGTCAGGCACTGGAAAAAGCGATACCACCAAGCAAATCAAGCAAATGTAAATCAGGGGCCCTACTTATGTAATCGAATCACAAGACCACAGATGCACCGGTATTACACGTCAATTTATAGAGAGATTGGAGACAACGGATGGCTTACGGATTATATGAATTTGGAGCGGTCTTCCTGGGAAAGCACCTAACGAAGAAGTCCGCAGTCAATAACTTGTTTGAGTATTTGCTACAGATCCGTGGATCTGATCTGGGTAGCGGATGGGCTTACATTTGCCTGACGCGCATGAGTGATACTTTAGCATATATATATATATATATAATTATGTTACAGTCAAAACTCATAACCGGTCAAAACCACTTTTGACTGTAAAAATCAGTCAAAAGTGGTTTCGCCGAATTCAGACTCTTGGTCAAAATTCATTTTACACGCGTCCCTGGGTGATAAGGGAACAGCAACTGATGTTTGCGTTATATTCATACTTGAAATGAAAAGCCCGCTTCTCTCCGCCCAGCTCCACATCAGTCGCCTTCTACGACACCCATTGAAGGATATGGGGTGATGCTATTCTACTCTGCCGTCATGTGGCCGTCATCACATGGCGTCCCGTCTATTCCCAGTCAAAGTAGTTTTGACTGACATGACATTCTTAGTCAAAACCACTTTTAACCGATACAATCTGGTCACAAACACTTTTACCCAATATTTTCGCAGATAAAAGTGCTTTGACCAGCGTGGTCTTAGTTAAAACCACTTCTGAGTGCGAAAATCAGTCAAAATTGTTTGTAACTAAGGGCATCGGTCAAAACCACTTTTGCCAGATTTCTGCAGTCAAAAGTGGTTTTGACTGTAACATATTATACAATACGAGAAATGAAACCGTAAAAGAAGTCTCATTAAAAGATGAATTTATATGATTACAATTGATTACATATTTCCAGAATCCTCGGTTGCAGATAATCTAAATTTTAATCTATATTTGACATACATTTTCAAACGGATATACCTACGTATGCGATGAATATAATTAGGTATCTGCAACGAAAATACCAGGTAGGTGTATTCTTTTATGCCGAAAAGTCGTTTCATGTAGATTAACTCAATCTTTTAGATTAAGTTCTTTTGTTTGAAAAAAATATTGTATAAACGAATATATTATCAATGGAAGTCTCAAAGTAGGTCAAACCAGTGATAGATTGAATATGGCGAACGGTTGTCAGGTGCCAGTTATTTCTCTTGAAAAGTATTAATCTCTTGAAATATTACTGGTATGTTGGTGTGAAGTTAATTTGAAAAACGTTGCTGCAAATTACTCGTCACAGCTGCATTTAGACGTCAGAGTGTGTAAAGCCGATAGTAAGTTGTAGGTATTTTGAAATATGAGTTAGAAAAATATTTGTAATACGAGTACATTTTTGTAAGCTCCGCAAATCCCCATTAGGCACTCAATGCGACTTTATGAAATAAGCCGTACCATAACGATAGGATGATTTCAAAAATAAATAAAACTTTTTTCTTTTAAGCATAGACGGCGGTACCACGCTGTACTGAGTGAAAATAATAAGACAATTTAGAATATTGTTGTGTAGGATTACAGTTATTTTAATGAACATAATATCATTATACCCTGACTGTTGAGATGATTTTGAGTATAATATCTGTCTTTTGATTGTTTACTGAGGGATTGTTAGCTAAACAGCGCAACAAAGAAAATCCAACTCAGATCAATCTCGATGCATATAAATTATTGCGTAATCGTTGCAATAGAATGTGCAGAGACGCCAAACGCAAATACTTTCACGATAAAATTAATAATATGGACACCAACCTTACGTGGAAATTTTTAAAGTCTTTTGGAGTGGGCAAGCCTGCAGTTTCAACCCAGTGTACTGTAGATCTGAATGTTTTAAATAGTCACTTTTCTACTCCACCTGTAACTTTAAATACGTCCTCTAAATTGGCTTCGCTCTCTCGTCTTTCAAGTCTTGTCCCACCAGACTGTCCATCCTTTACTTTTCGTCCAGTTACTGAGGACACCGTAGCGAAGAATATTAAGAATATCAGTACCAAGGCTATTGGTAGTGACGGTATTAGTCTTGACATGGTACTTCCCGTGTTGGATGATATTGTCTCAATAATTACTCACATACTGAACTTCTCATTGACGAACAATATTTTTCCAACAACGTGGAAGAAGGCCACTGTTATTCCTCTACCAAAATCCCCTAATCCAACATCCTCGTCTGATTATCGTCCCATCTCCATTTTGCCTCTCCTGTCTAAAGTCCTCGAGTCCTGTGTATATCAACAATTATATTCCTTCTTCACCTCCAATTCCTTGCTTTCACCCCTTCAATCTGGGTTTCGACCCTCACATAATACAGTTGGTGCGCTGCTGAATGTGACAGAAGATATCCGATACGCTATGGACAACACAAAACTCACTGTTATCTGTCTTCTGGACTTCAGTAGCGCATTTAACTCAGTTGATTTCGACATACTTCTTGGTATTCTTCGCTCGGTCAACATATCTCCTTCTACCATTCAATGGTTTCATTCGTACCTTGTTGGCCGCCAACAGTGTGTAAAAATAGACGACGCGACGTCTAATTGGTGTCATCTGGCTGCTGGTGTGCCTCAAGGCGGCGTACTCTCTCCGTTATTATTCTCCATTTTTATAAATGGAATATCTAGCGTCATCTCTTCTTCTTTCCATCTATATGCCGATGATCTGCAAATTTACAGGCATTCGGGATTGACTGAAGTATCAGAATGCATTACCTCCTTGAACAAAGACTTATCAGAGATTCAATCTTGGTCGAAGTCTTTTGGCTTACTTGTCAACCCGGCTAAATCACAAGCCATGATTGTAGGTAGTAGTAGACTTAGGAGTCGACTTGACGTTAGTTCATTGCCTTCACTCGTTTATGACGGAACTGCCATCACTTACTGTGACAAAATAAAAAATCTTGGCATAGTGATGGACTCTACCATGTCTTGGATACCTCAAGTCAACGAGGTCAGTAGGCGTATGCATTACTCATATCACTCTCTCAAGCGACTTCAATACTTTCTCCCATTTAAAACCAAAATAATGCTCGCGCAATCTCTCCTTCTCCCTATTCTCGACTACGCTGACGTTTGTTATTTGGATGTGACTCAAGAATTACTTAATAAGCTCGAACGGTTGCAAAATCTTGCTATTAGATTCATTTATGGCCTGCGCAAGTATGACCGTGTGTCTGCTTATCGCGCTGAACTACAGTGGCTTCCGATTCGAGAGCGCCGTAATGTGCACATCCTTTCTACTCTTTATAAAATCCTGCACGATCCTAAAGCCCCCTCCTACCTTCGATCCCGATTCCAGCTGTGTCAACCTCCAACTCGCTCAAGACGCCCATGTCTAACTAAAGCACTGGTGCTTCCTAAGGGCAACACCAACTTTTTCCTCCACTCCTATTCCTTTCGCGCTGCACTACTGTGGAACAATCTACCTACTTCCGTCCAAGATAGTCCGTCCATCACTAGTTTCAAATATCGATTAAAGAAGCACTACTTGTCTCAAGCCTCAGGTTAATCATCGTACCTACGTTTATCCTAACTTTTGTATGTATGTATATATATTTGTATGTATGTATATAAGTATAGTTATTCTATGTATATATAATTTTGGATTTATTCGTAATTTATGTATAGTTTATATATGTACTTATAATATTTATTGATGTAACATTTAAGTATTTATTGTATTGTTTTTTTTTACTTTTATTTGCATTTTGTTAGTCACCTATACTACAATTAAGTTATTACAAACATTCATGGGTTGACTGGAAGAGATCTCTTTTAGGGATAAGTCCGCCCTTGCAAACTATGTATTATTTTTAAGTTTTTTAATGTATTTTCAATTGCAATAAAGAGTAATATATTGTTACTATTTGAGTTTGGTGTGCTTTTTGTGTAGCCGACAGGCTGGCAACCTGTCACTATTTGAACGCTCTGCATGGCCCATGCTGCCAGATGTGGCTTTATGTGTAATGAAACGTAATCTAAGGCTCTGCCCACTGTTGGGACTACAAGCGTGATCGTATTGCATTAATCATTAACTTCTAAACTGTCTTTTCAAATCTCTTTTTTTCCGAGTAGAAAAACAATTAAGCATCATGCATGATATAAGGACAGTATCTACTTTATTGATGACCAAAATTCAGTAGTCATTTTCTTCTTCATTACGCACACAGATCGTGAAGTAAGTAAAGCTACACTTGTTAAAGAAGATGATATTCATTGAACTTCAGCATATGAAGACTAACTACACGCCACAGGCTATCCATTATGATTGTAACACATGAGGATTTCAAGGCACGTAGAGAGAGGTCTTTGAACTGGAGATTATTATGGTGACCTGAAGGAATGCAAAATACTGTGCCATCATCATTTCAGATTAGAGACGCCCAGTGTTGGATATACTATGCCATGGAGACTTTCATCTTGACATCTACGTTTTTTATGTTATATTGGTGGCAAACGAGCAATCAACCCGCCTGCTGGTAAGCGATAACTATAGCTTAGAGACACTCGCATTACTAACGTGTTACACGAGCTGCCCACCCTAATCCTATACTCTACAGAGTTTTGTCAACCTTCCTCGCTAACGGAAAGAAAATTCTACAACATTGTAGTCTTAATTGACGATGGTCTTCAGTAAAATGAAACTAATCCAGTTAGGGCGTTCCAAATAGCGACTTATTCGCTATGTTCTTAAAGCGTCACCAGTTATTACATTCCACTAGCTTCCGCCCGCGACTACAGCCGGATAAAAATTGTACCGCTTTAGATGTGGAATTTCCAAAAATCCTCATTCTCCTTTCTTAGCGGATGCCTACGTCATAACATCTACCTGCATGCCAAATTTCAGCCCGATCCATCCAGTGGTTTGGGCTGTGCGTTGATAGATCACTATGTCAGTCAGTCAGTCACCTTTGAGTTATATATATTTAGATATTCATTGTCAAAATACAATATTTCTCATTTACATTAAAATAAACAAAACAGTAACTAACAACAAACAAACCAGGAATAAATAAGTAAGTAAGTACCCACATTTTATCTCTGCTAAAAGAGCGCTAGTAAATTGAAATATTTACTTTCGTAGTGAAGACAGTTGTGGCGCTTTTTACAATATTAACACAAACAAATGCTAGCCAGCCCGGGAGTAAATATCTCAATCTTTCTTTGTTTCTGTTTGCGAGCGCAACGTGAAGGCTGACAAAGAAAAACATTTCCAAAGGCTTATTTATAATAAAATTCGTAGGGAACTCGTACTCGTACTACTACAATATTATGAATATCGATACAGAAGAACAACACCCGGAATGAATACAATTTCCGATCAGGATTTTAAAATTGAACTTGTGTTTGCAATCTAGAGAACGTGGAGTTTGTGAAAAACTATTTTTATTTAGTAAGCTAAATAAGAACAGTTTTGCTATAAAAAGCCTTTTGCAAATAATATAATTGGTTTGTTGAACAATAGTCTCTTGGCATTTGATTCAGTTTGTTAACAAATATTCCAAAATTTTTAAGTTTTTGAAGCTCTTCGGTTTCCACACAGGGTACTAAGAACCCTCGTTACTCTCAAACAAATTTAAAGATCGGTTCTTACTTAGATGAATGTAAACTTTTAGGGTTGCAGAACAGATTATCCGCAACTGTTTAATTACTTTAGTAATCTTTCACTTTATGTTAAAGTCATTTGAAGAATGAAGAATGAAAAGATGATAACCTTGTGTGAAATATGATGGAAACTATTTAAAATTCTAATATGTATAATATTTTTTAACAATCTTCACACAAGAAGAAACAATCACTTCACAAAAGACACATTTTCAAAATCTTATACCTTGATATTACGCCTGCAGAGTTTAATCGTTTCCCGTAATTAATACGAATAAATTTCAATAGTCACAGCCGGCTTTAACTAGTAATCCCTGTTGCTCCAATATGAGTACTGGAGTAGAATAGTCACACGCTACCAGCACTACAGAAGTTTTCCAATCTAACTTCATGGTACATCAGGAATTGCTCGCTTCTTACGTGCTCTCTAAATGTAATTTTCGGTTCCGTATCTATTTCGCGTCTGTACACCACACAATTGTTATTACATGCATTCTATCTCACGATATTTTACGATTCGGCTTCGTTCGACATTCTAATTGCTTTCCTTACCACAATTGCCAGGCGTGATTTAGCGTGGTTTGTTAAGTACTTTATTTTAGTGGAGTTCGTAAATTTCAAATAGGTTTTCCCACATCAGTATGGTGTGGGAAAATTCTTGCCAGATATTAAGCAACAGAGATATGCCAAACATAAACGTTGGGGTTTAGAACTAATTAATTCACACTAAATTTCGAATAGCAAATATTGTCGACAACTATTAGCTTAACTTGTCAGTTCGCAATGTTATATTCATGTACATTATTTGCAACAGATGGAAACTCCATATATTAAAAATCTTCAGTAACTACCGAGTATTTTTTCCCACGAACCAAGGCTTTTAATACTAACACACCTTCACTTTACCAACAAAGAAACATAAACCAGGCTGGTTTCTAAACATGATAACGGTAATGAATGCCTCGGGGAACTTTTCGAAAAACTCGTTCGTATGCTTTGAAAACTGACTGGTTTTATTTCCACGGGCAAATGAAAGTAGTCCACACTCTGGCACACGTTAAAAGGTGACTAGTAACTACTAACTACCGCATTGCAAGATTAAAGGCGGTGTATTCAACATGTCGGGCTGTAACGAAATGTTCTGTATAAATAATCCGGAATAAAGCTTCCACACAAAGCGGCGTAAGAGGGAAGGAGATTTATCCTCTTAAATCTAATCTCGTGAAAAGAGCAGTTTTCTACAAAAAACTCAATTCTGGTGTACTGGCGCCTTTAGCGTCTTCACGGCGTCCACTGGGAGATCATTTGGGGAGATGAAGGGGACGGTGGCATTCACAAGGTTGGGGACAAACGATACATCTTTTAATCTTTCCTCTTTAATAAACACACGATTAGGGGTGCCTGCTGTTTGAAAAAAAAAACATTATTATGAATACTCATTTGAAAAGTAACTATTCATAGTTGTAACGTTTACATAATTTCTTAAAATTAATTATTTATTGAAAATAATAAATAATAAATTACTTAATATTTAAAATAAATATTATATTCAGTTTGGTCTGGATAAATTTATCGCTTGGTTATAAATGCGCGAAGCAACCGTGCTTTAGTGGCACACTGAAAAAGGACTTTTACGTCAAGGACAAACTTACTTTGCTAGTTAGTTTAGTACTTTGAACAAGATAAGACATTTCATATATTTGTATGGTATGTTAGGTTAGTTTGTAAAATATTGTTTTGATAAACTACAAGATTGTTGGAATACAGATTTTTCCAAAAGAAATTTTGCAAAACGTGGATGTTGTAAGCATATACCTTGTAAATAATTATAGTGTGCTTAAAAAACACTTACCTATGAAATCCAGTTTTTGCCTGATTTATCAAATATTTGTTCATAAAGTTACCGAAGTGACATATTCTTAAAAAATATCAAATATTAGCTTTAGAATAAAAAAAATGCTTTTCTATCAATCCCATCTAATGTGACAGTCTAGATATTATCTAATTATATAGTTGTACAGACATAAATCCTTTTTTGCATAATAAGTTAATATTTACTCAGGAGGAATTCAGCGCTTTTCTAATAATTTACTTAATAATCCTCAGTAAAATATAGTTCATGAATGCAAATGAACACTTTCAACGCTGCACTTTACATAAACTAGTTGGAGTTGCATCAAAATTTTGATTTGTTCCTGTTACAACTTTACCTTTACTCTAGCATCGTCGGAAATAAAAATGTCTAGCTTCATTGTAGCTACAACGGTTTAATTGAAAAACTTGCAAATAGCCGCTGATTTATGCGGCCACCGGCAGTTTAGAATTAGTTTATAGGTTCTCCGAAGGATGACGTTGGTGAGTTAATTAATATACAGCTTTGTAGTTTAAGTTACTCTATTTTCCTGCATAGAATCACATTATTTATTAGTTCGCCATTGAATATACGACTGAAAAATATTGACAATAATTTGCTAGGAATATATTTTTTATTGACTTTGAAACCTCTAACAAAAGGGTCAAATCAAAAATATTTTTTATCAGAATCTATAGAATAAACAATCTAAAGTTTACATAACAATGCTCAGTGAGCAATTCAATAACGGCAAACTAAAGATCTTGGCACACTTATTAACTTGGAAAGATAACGCCTCTTTTTCACTATGAAGGCTACGGTTTCATAGTAAAAAGACGTTCTTTTTTTACGTTTTTTGAATGTTAATAGTTTTGTTTTCCTTCTTTCGAGTGTATCCTCATTTGAATAGTTTAAATATTTTAGTATGATATAGTATATTTTTGATATAAGTCCTAATGTTAATATTTTTGATATAAGTCCTAATGTTATTATAATAATAATGTAAGTTCTAATGTTATTATGTTAAGCACGTTTAGATAGGTACTCAGTTTATTTTCCAGTAATTGATCACTCTTAACGCCTAAAATGTAAATTTAATCTGTGGTAATTGAAGCTGGTGTTGAAATTAATACTACATAGCTATCTAATATTCTAAGCTTCACTGTATTCAACATTGTTTTTTTTACTCAAATAAATAAAAGAAAATGGCTCCGACCTGATAAGCATGCTTCGTCCTACAGGTATTACCTCTATGTTTAATGGTCATAAGGGTTCGATGGGGCTGACATATCTTTTAAAATAAAAGCCTCTAAAAATAAAAGATAAAAATGGCCATAGCACAGTTATCAACCGGAAAGAGAACGTAACCTTAATATAAAAAGACGCGAAGCGCTATGTTCCTTAGTCACTCTGTAGCCGCCGTTCCATAGCGTTTATAGTAAAAAACCGGCTAAGTGCGAGTCCGCACCATTATCTATAAAAAAATCACGTTTGTTATATGGGTGCCCCCTTAAATGTTTACTTTATTTAATTTAATTATTTATTTTTCATGTGAATATATAACTAAATATTCTGTGAATATTTCAAGCGTCTAACTGTTGCCGTTATCAATATCGAGCAAAAACAAAAGAAAAAAATAATCACGCTTGCTGTATGGGAACCCCCTAAAATATTTATTATGTTCCGTTTATTAGTATTTTTTGTTAAGCGGCAACAGAAATACATTATTTGTGAAAATTGCAACTGTCTAACTATCACGGTTCATGATATACAGCCTGGTGACAGACGAACGGACGGACAGAGGAGTCTTAGTTCCATTTTACCCTTTCGGTACGGGACACTAAAATAGAAGCGTTCCCTTTGCGACCTGATAAGTGTGCTACCACCTTAAAGGGATTTATGGATCTAGTCTAATCGTAAAAACCGGCTAACAGTTATATAGTTGGCGAATTATTACCAATTAGCCGCCAATATTTATTAATAATAAATAGGTACCTATTATGATTATGTTAACGCCACACCCGGCCGGTTCGTTCATTATTAACAGAAAAAATGCAAAATGAAACAAAAGTCTGCATCATACCGACCTGGGCCCCGATCGCGGTAAATAATTTCAAGTCGAACGCAGATGAAACACAGACGCTGTCAAAGTTACGTTTCTGTTAAGCCCTGTCCGCACAGCAATAAAATATTCACGCGGAAATAATATCGCGTTCAATTTGAACACGATATTATTTATCGCTGTGCGGTCAGGGCTTAACAGAAACGTAACTTTGACAGCGTTTGTGTTTCATCTGCGTTCGACTTGAAATTATTTACCGCGATCGGGGCCCTGTTCGCAAGGCAATTAGCTATAGACGAAGGGTCACAAACATCGCAAGCAAAAAATGATCTTCTAAGTCGATTATCCGGCAGGCTAGTCGGCTAGTTTGCTAATCGCCTCACGTTCTAACAAATTCAGAGTTTATGATTGTAAAATTTTGATATTGATTATAAAATACTTCCATAGAAAGGCACTTTATATATAGGAGCGCTTAATCCGCTGTGTCCTGTTGTTGTACAAAATACAGTAAACTTCTATAACCTACTTTCTCTAGGGAACTCTTTAGTCCTATTTGTTCAAGTGTAAAAAAACGAATGCGTGAAGTATATAAAAATGAAGTAATGTGTTTTTCACGTGCAAAAAGAATATTCAACAAGTTCCCTTGGGGAGCGAACATCAGTCTGTCCATCTTTGAGAGCAGCACGTAGAACCTTTTATAGAATGATCTAAGAGAATTCTTTAGTACACAGTAAATTTTAATTTGGTCACAAAGGTCTTACTATCACCATTTTATCTGTTATTATCATCTTAGTCGTATTTTTAGACCTCAGACTTGACAAGCATCAAAAACTATCGAAATAGAATATTACTAGAATAAATACTAACTAAAGCTGATATTACACAAACCAATTTTGCAATACCTTATTCTTTCATCCATCAGTATATTCTATAGCAACGAAGAAATGTGGATTCTATTGCAAAAGCAATATCTTCGAAATACGGTGTACTTATTTATGGTTGTATTCTCAGGGCGATTTCGGACGAGTTGCGAACTGCGCCGAGATACCTACCTGGACCAGGTTAACACGTGTTTGTAATTAAGCAGCTACAAATACTACAAGTAGCGCTGGCAGTGTAAGTTTGTAAGTGCCAATATACCAAGACAAGACAACTAGTTGCAAATTATTAGAATGTCTGCTGGATAAGCAGTCTTCGATTCTGAATTGGTTGCAAACTAAGCTACGAGTAAGTAAATAAAATCATGAAAATCCTTTATTGATCGTAGTACTGCTTTACTACTAATAGTACTACCTTTTCTTTTAACTTTGGAAAGGGGATAATTTTTTCAAATCATTTTATTGCTAAGAATCAAAGAATTTATAGCCGAAGTGCTTTGATTGTTATTTGCGTGTAATGGCACTTCGCTTTTAGCCGCTGATTAAGGAACACCGTATATACAACGCACGCGGCATCCGATTTGCGTTGCTCTCACAGATTTAATAATACAACGAGATAGGCCAAGCCGGCGTTTAACTTGTGACAAGTGTATGCTCAGTGGGCATACATTACCGCCACTTTGCCGTCCGCGTCACTCGCTCGGACTTCCTATTAACTCAGCGATTTGACCGATCTCCTTTGCGGCTGTGTCTAACTTTCATTGCTTCGCAGTCCTTTTGACGCGCGCAATGAATAGTGTATATTACGGCATGCTCATCTAGAACCATGTTATGTAGTACGGCCGGTGATCGCGACACTCGGTCTTCCTATGAACTCGGCGATTCGGCCGATCTCCTTAGATTGATATATCTGTGGTTGCTCTGCAGAGCCGCAGTGCTGCGCGGTTTATCGGCAATGCTTGCTCACACTTCGTGTTGACGTTAGTACTACCGACGCGGAGCCGTGCGCGTGGAGCAGCCCCGCGCTGCGTCTGATGCGCGGTGCTTCATATACACGCATACAAAATTCCTGCTATGCGCCGCACCGCGTGCGGTGTGCGGTGCTCCTTACAATTCTTTGATTGTCTTGTCATTAATGGAAGGATTGTCAAAAACTACCCCTTCAAGGCAGTTAGTCATTCCAGTGTAAGTATACGAATAGTTTTAAGTTTCAAATTATTTTCATCGTATAAAAGGATTTATTTTCTAGAAAGGCCTGCAAAAAGTGCCCAGTAGTGATGCGTTTACTAGCCTTGCGGCAAATATTAATGTAAATATTTAAGCGCAAATATATTAGTCACCTTTTGATTCAAACGTTGAATTTCCAATGTCGTTTCAATCAATATGAATACTCTTATGATTAAGTTACATTATATATATTTTTTCCTAAAAGATAATGAAAGAAATTTTTACTACGGAAAAATTCATTCTATTAAATTGCGTAGAGGAATACTGTAACATTAATTTATTCATTAAACGAGGTTAAAAGGTATGTTGGACGGCTTCATTTCTACCGTAGTAGTAAGTAAGGGTTGTTAAAGTTAATTTGAAAAAGTAAAGGGTGTGTCGGCTGAATAAACTTAAAGTACGATTCGGCTTTTGAGGGTTGGATTTCAGAATATATTATTTCCTCAATTTTTGAATTTCACGTACTCAGAAATATTATAGAATTCGTTTTTGCGTAGCGAGTTTTTATTAAAGCTAATATAGACTAATAAAATATATCCAGCTGATATAAATCCAGCGTGTATGCAGTGCAGTGGCAAACAGATTTACTGTATTTCTTATAGTAACTTCTTCTTCTTATTGTACCCTGTACATTAGGATGACAGAGTTTTTATAAGTCGCCATTTCTATTCTGTGATGGTACTTGTTTTTTTCGACAGCAATCGGGACCACCAGCTTAATGTGGCTACCGAAGCACGGAGGAAAATCGAATTCAACCACGCACACGCAGCTTAACTACTGCGATCGTTATGAAGAACCCACGACCACGGCACCATCAATCTAAAGCTAGCTTCCTACGGTCCGTGATATCGCGGACGGACGGGGACCAGCTCGCACGACACATCGTGGGAAGGGTCTCGTCCGTGGTAGCACAGGACGTCTGTAGCGGTGCGCTGGTATCCGTCGCGAGTCGGCACGTCCGCAGAATGACGCACCGTTGGAAGAGCCTTGATGCGCGGTGCGTGGCTGTCTGTAGTCGTCGGCTGTGCGTGTAGATCCGCAGAATCACGCACCGTGGGAAGCTAGCTTAAGTGGATAACCATAGCCTGTCCTTTACTTTTTATCAAAATGTAACCTTGGTATAGCTTATTCTAACGCCAGAGTTTTCGCCATTTATGACATCTGATGTCTACGAAAGCTACCGTATCCACCAGCTTAATCTTCCTTGCAAAATATGTAGAAAACATGAGTCATGGATACCAACAATTCACTTAGTAAAGGGTTCCCAGTGGAGATCGCTTCCACCCATCACTTATCATCAGGGACAAGGACAAAAAGTCAGACAGTCTGCTGTTTCATAGTTGTCATGTTTTGTAATTGATTGGATAGCTTGACGTATCAACTCATATTATTGAACAGTAACACAATATCAATAAAGCTATTACGTCTGACCGGACTCTTAATTGTTTTCTGTGAGGCTTTGGTCAGCACAAGTTGATTGGTCTCGATTGTTTGCTGGAAATTGATGACGTCGTATGGCTTGATTTGCCGATTATTAATCGCTTTACTCGCGGTCAACTTTGTACCTGAAAACCAATTTACTGATCGATGAGACTATCGGAACACTAAAAGTCTGTGCGTGTGTTCTGAACCTAGATTCCGTAATGTATAAGCAAGTCACACATCAGAGTGAAATGAAACTTATGAATTCAAGACTCCTAACACATAATAATAACGCAGCATGACAAGAGGCATGAAAACAGCATAAAAGCGGTAGAAATAAGAGCATTGAGGAGCATGGCAGACATGACCGGATAAGAGAGAGGATTGGAGTTTCATGCAAGTTCTTGTTGTAACAACACTTCTTGTGAAACTCCATTTTTAGCTTAACTCTACCTACTCTACCGTACAATTTATTGTTAGTTTTGTTACATTTTGACATAACATTAGAAAAATCGTTAATCTTTATGTGCCGCAAAGTCATTAAAGAAAGAGAGAGGTGTGGTTTGAAGGAAGTCTTGCCAGAATTGAGTAAAAGATGCTCGAATGTTTCGATCACAAAGAATGAGTGAAAGTAGATTGATGAAAAGGATATATGAATCGAAAGTGAACGATGGAACGGCGATCTAAAATAAATAAAATCGAAAACATATTGAAATAGGGACAGGTCAAAACTACTCGAAATCGCCGATCATGTAATGACTGTAGTAACAGTAGATCAAGTAAAGCAAAAGAAATACGTAAGGATCGTAGGAAGTGTAAAGAAGTGATCACTGTCTACTCTTATGGAAGAAAGGAGTGACTTTATGTATGTACTGACGTACCGATTTCCACAACAAGCAACTTCTAAAAAGCAATTTACCTTGTCGCGTATGTGTACGGATACGTACCCGCTTGTTGTGCCTATTACTAAGAATTTGTTACAACATGCACAACACCTGCAGGTGTTATTTGGTTTGTCCTGCTGTCGTGCGATAGATAGGCAAAAAAAAACCCGCCTGCATAAGGCAAACTTAAAACATATTGGTTGTTTTTAGAACTTTTGTTCAACATACTCGTAGTTTTAGTTTTTTTATATAATACGGTCTTAATAAAGATACATTTTAAATTCTTATAAAATAAGCTCTTTATTTTGATAAACACATTGATGAATTCTAGAGAAAATAAATCACTTCTAATAGAATATAATAGAATATTACTTTATTGTACATCAGCCAGTTATAGAAAAATACAGTAGATAATCAAAACATTTGTACAAAGGACGACCTTATCACTAAAAGCGTTCTCTTCCAGGTAACTCTATACATTTTGGATCCTTTGAATATTTTGAATTCAAAATATACAGGTCAAATTACAGGTCAAATCCTGTCCATCCTAAGATGGACAGGATTCAAAATATACAGACTTTGAGGCAAGATAGCGACGTATCAATACACATAATAAGACCTCACAGTCGCTTCGTTTATTTTTTACTTTCTCGTACGTAGTATAGAGGAAGTTTTAGAAGTAGGAACACTCAAACGTCACAGAGGTTGAAATATACTACCAAAATTTGCGTGGAATGAGAACAAAGACTAATGACATATATCAAAACATTGCACTACAAAACTCATATGATATCCTGATTTTCACCGAAACATGGTTGAACCCCGGTGTCGCGAGTGGTGAATTCATTGACTCGAGATATATTGTGTATCGTCGTGATCGTGGTAATAACAGTGTCAAAAAAGATGGCGGGGGTGTGTTGATAGCTGTATCGCGAAAGATAAAGTCATTTCGCGTTCAATGCTGGGAAACCACATGCGAGGACCTGTGGGTCAAGATTCAAGTACGTATAAAAAATCAAATAAAAAACATCGCTTTATGTGCTGTCTACATGCCTCCCCCCGTTAAGCTAGATACCTTAAGTATTTTTCTGGAAAACGTTACTGATTTTATCAACCATGTCGACGATGTCTTTATAGCTGGAGACTTTAACCTTCCATTTATCAATTGGAATAGATCAACTAATAATAATGATAAATTTGTGATACCCAACAATTATGCTAATTCTTTGGGTAATATATTTGTAGACTTCATGTCACTGTGCAATATTAGTCAATTTAACGATTTACGTAATGAAGACGACAGAACATTGGATCTTATACTTAGCACACTGCATGGAACTGGTGTCTCAAAGCCATTAACAACACTTAGTAAGCTAGATCCTAAACATCCACCATTGTTGATCTCATTATCGGATAATGTATTTGAGTATCTTCGCGAGCGTAATGTTAGCGGTTATAATTTCTTTAGGGCCGACTATGGAATCGTAATGTCTGAATTAAAAAAGATCGACTGGCAAGATACCTTTTCGGTGACCAGAGATCTTAATGAAATGACAGATATATTCTATGAAAAAATTAATCATATAATAGACATGTTTATACCGAAGAAAAGAAACATAGACAAAAAGAAATTTCCACCGTGGTTTAATAAAAATTTAAAGAACATGTTAAAACAAAAGGACAAGCTTAGAAATCGTTTTAAAAAATATCAAAACCCTCGTGATCGGATTGAATATGAAATCCTAAGAGAACGTTGTCGTAGTTACTCTGATGCTCTTTACACGGATTACATGGGAAGGGTTGAGAGCGATATTATCAAGGATCCTAAAACGTTTTGGCGATTTGTGAAGGATAAAAGAAGTGACAGGTCAACTTTTCCTGCAATAATGCATATGAATGACATTGCAGCCGATACCGGCCCCGGTATAGCTGATCTTTTCGCACAAAATTTTGAATCCACGTTTCTTCCATCGGCTTTCAATGTGTCAATGCAATGCAATTCTAGCTTAGCGGGTATCTCTGTGTGCAACACCGTGGGTATGGTTCACTTTACCGAAAAAGAAATTTTCAATGCTCTTAAAGCGGTGGACATTCATAAAGGTCCTGGTTCCGATGGCATTCCTCCGCTTTTTGTTAAGAGATGCGCTGCTGCCCTAACTTTACCTTTTAGTTTAATAGTAAATCGTTCACTTGCAGAGGGGCAATTTCCCGATAAGTGGAAACAGGCTCGTATTATGCCATTGCATAAAAAAGGCGATTTATGTGATGTAAAAAATTACAGGCCCGTGTCAATTCTCTCATGCTTTCCGAAGGTATTTGAATCTCTTGTATGTCCAATCGTCACTAGTCATACGAAACAGATAATTTCAGAACATCAGCATGGTTTTAGAATGGGACGGTCTGTAGAAACTAACTTGGTGTCTTTTGTAAACGAGCTTTCGACGGAAATTGACAGAGGGTGCGAGATTGACACAATATACACCGATTTTAACAATGCCTTTGATAAAGTTTGTCATCCCATTCTTTTAAACAAACTCAAGCAAATCGGTATACACGGCTCATTTCTCAGTTGGCTTGAGTCATACCTCAATAATCGCCCCCAATCTGTTGTGGTAAACGGTTTTGAGTCTAAGCTGTACATTGCTAAATCTGGAGTACCGCAAGGATCAATTCTTGGACCGGTTCTTTTTTCTATTTTCATCAATGATATTACAAATCGAATTATGCATTGTAGGTATAGCCTTTTTGCTGATGATTTAAAAATATATAGAGTGGTCACTACGTTAAATGATGCCGGTCTTGTTCAGGAGGACATCAATAACATCAACATGTGGTGTAGAGAAAATGGGATGACCCTTAATCCAAAAAAGTGCTTTTACATTAAATACACTAGGAAAAAAGTTACATCAAAAAGGTTATATTACCTTGGGGACATTCCCCTAGAAGAAGTCAATGAAATACGTGATTTGGGTGTTACCATTGACCAAAAACTTACTTTCAAATCTCATATAGAGACAGTAGTAAAAAAATCCTCACAAATGCTCGGGTTCATTCATCGTAACTCAAAAAGCTTTAGTAACTTGATGACGAAAATAGTATTATATAATTCGCTAGTACGTAGTCATCTTGAGTATGCGTCTTCTGTATGGAATCCACTTTACAGCTGCCACTCGCAACGAATCGAGCGTGTACAGCGTTCGTTTACAAGATCACTTGCATTTTCTTGTACTGGTATATCACACAGGATCGATTATGATAGCCGCCTTGCGTTTTTTAAGATGACCTCTCTTCGTATAAGGCGTAAACAACGCGATCTGCATCTTCTACACAAAACAATACACGGTGATATAGACTGTCCGTACATGGTGAACAATATCAAACTGAATGTTCCATATTGTTATCCTAGACACCCAATCAAGAAACTTTTTGGTCATACAATGTGCAGGACAAATCTCGGAGTAAATGCACCATTGATACGACTGTGCTCTTCCTATGGTGAGATCAGCAATAGCGTTGATATCTTCTCTGGCTCTTTCAGACATTTTAAATGGGAGGTTTCTGACGTGCTGAGTGTAAAATGATGATGTCATATTATTTTCTTTAATCTCACATTTTATATTGTTTTAATCCCAATTGTAATTTGCTTTAACTTTAATTAGTTTAATATTTTTATAAAAGTACTGTTTTAAAAAAAAAGTTGAGTATGCCTGTAATTGGCCCATATATCAGAATGTAACCCTTTGAAATATTTCTATTTTGTATTAATTTAATATGTGAGCTGTTGGTGTACCTAAATAAATAAATAAATAAATAAATAAATAAAGTTTTGTAATCGTAAAAAATATCGACCTCGAGATTTTGACTGATTTACACGTTTTGGACCTCCCTGAGTAGAATTTTGTTTTTGGAATTATGTCTGTGTGTGTGTGTGTCTGGGTGTCTGTGTGTGTGTGTCTGTGCGCTAGCACGATAACTCGAGCATGCTTTAACTTATTGCAACCAAATTTAACATACGTGTATAACATCAAAATATAAGGTTTCTATCAAATTTTGAGCCATCGATCACGAAAGTTAAGCATCCAAGTGCGCGGTCGGTACTCGGATGGGTGACCAAAATTTAACATGCATGTATGACATCAAAATATACGGTTTCTATCAACCTTTGAGTTGTTTCCGGTATACGAGAAAGTCAAGGGGAGACCCCTCCCGATTTTATTTAACATCTCTTCTGCATCCCTTACTTAAAAACACTTGGGCTGTCAAGACAAATGTAACGATACTTTAATTAAAGAAATCCGTTCAGCATTTGAAAGATATCAGGTAATAAAGAACATTACAAATACAAGATACGCAAGTATAAAAAAAAACATAACCCTTTCCGTGCAGTTGGGAAAAATTAAACATTGGACGGCGTAGTAACGCATACGACCACGGTTGGCTTAGACGCTCCTCAATAGGGAAAGGCGCGTGGAACTGAATACTATGCTATTGAAGTTCGTCAAAAGCCGGAAAGAAAGTAAGATACGATAATCGTTCCTGAAACGGCACTATAATTGGTATTACAAAAAGTAGGTCATGTGCGAGGTCGCTAATTAATTTGTCATACTGTATGAAAATGTGAACTGAGCATCCTTGGCATAATTTTACCGTGTCATAGGCAGATATCGTCGAGACAGAGGGGCGGGGCAACTCTCACCATTTTGTTATTCTGCTACTAACTAGCGTTCGTGGCGATAATTCGAGATTTATAACATTCAAAGATAGGTTATAATTGCTAAAAAAAATGCTAGTTATACGTACACTAGACGTTATCCTGTTAAAAAAAGCAAAAAAAAGTATTTTATGTTGAACATAATTTTAAAAAATATCATCAAAATCGCGCAGTTAAGGAGTTCAGTGACATATACAAAAGAGGCGTGAAGAAGCACCTTCCAGGTCGGCAAGGCGAGGGCGGCCATCTGCTTACCATCAAGTGGAACAGAGTCCTCAATAGCCTGACTTTTTATAAAAAAATACTCGGACCTATGAATTATAATAAAAATATACTCGTATATAGTCGTATTATCACGCTCCTAATCCCTCCCAGTGTTGAATAGGGCTTTAGGATTCATTTCATTAGTTACCCAATTACAAAGGCACATCTGGCAGTAAGGCTCATGCAGTGCGTTAAAATATTAACAGCTTGCCAGCCTGTCAAAAAAGGCGTAAACCCAAAAATCATTTTAAATAAAAAAGCTTTCGAAAGTAAAAACGGAGAAATAAAAATTTTATGATTAAAAAATACCTAAGTATTTTTTGAGCTCGGTCCAAAATTCTCAAAAACACATTTTGGATATTTTTACACAATTTTTTTTTGCTTTTTAGTGTTGAAAGTATATAAATTTTCAGGAGAATATCTCGAGATCTTTTCGACAATTATGTAATAAAATCATAGCGATATCGTCGATGTCAATTAAATAGACATTATTAGGAATAAGTAAAAAACTATTTGTCAGATGTCGATCAAATTTAACGTTAAAAGAATCTTCAAAATCGATACACCAAGTAAAGAGTTATGAGGTAACACAGTTGCCTTATTAACACACACAAAAAAACATACAGTTGAATTGAGAATCTCCTACTTTTTTTGAAGTCGGTTAAAAAGTAACAGAGCCTTCAATTAAAACAAACTCCCACAACGGGGAACAGGATCTCAGTTAACTACTGAGATGTTTTAGAGTGTGGTCGCTTATGATGGGCCTCATAAGAAGGCTCAAGGTCATTCAAAGGGCAATGGAGAGGGCTATGCTCGGAGTTTCTCTGCAAGATCATATCACAAATAATGAGATCCGCAGAAAACGAAGGTCACTGATATATCGCAAAACTTAAGAAGCTGTGGGCAGGGCTCATCACGAAGAGGACTGACGGCCGTTGGGACGAAAAGGATGGAGAGCAGCATTATTTTCATTTTTAGGCAGCATTTGTAGGCCCCACACAAGGTGGACCGACGATCTTGTAACAGTCGCAGGAAGCCGCTGGATGCGGTCGGGTTGGAGTCCTTGGTGGAGGCCTATTATCCGACAGTGGGCGTCTCTCGGCTGAATGTGTGACACCCTTTATTTGATGCCTAGTGTAAATCAATAAACATAGCTGGGAAATACCTATAATCTTGTGACGATAAGATAATACCTACGTATTGTACGAGTATGTATATTTTTACGTTCTCGTATACGTAGTATAGAGGAACTCTTGTAATCGTCAAAAAATTCGACCTCGAGATTTTGACGGATTTACACGTTTTGGACCTCCCGGAGTCCAAAAAAACTGTTTTTGGAATTATGTCTGTGTGTGTGTCTGTGCGTTAGCACGATAACTCGAGTATGCTTTAGCTTATTGCAACCAAATTAAACATGCGTCTATGACATCAAAATATAAGATTTCTATCAACTTTTGAGTCGTCGAGCACAAAAGTTAAGCAACCAAGTGCGCGGTCGGTACTCGGATGGGTGACCAAAATTTAACATGCATGTATGACATCAAAATATAAGGTTTCTATCGACTTTTGAGTCGTTTTCGGTATACGAGAAAGTCAAGGGGAGACCACTTCTGATTTTTCTTTACAGAGTGCATTCAATGAATACTGTACGAGTAGTTATGTTGGGTATCGCACTCGAGCCCATAGTACATACTTAACATTCTTCTCAAGAAGTTTAATTTGAATTTTACCTTATATTCTATTTTCAGATGTATCGTCGTCTATCCATGTGTCCACATTTTTGATCACAGGTGGGGCACTTGATGTTGACAGAATACGGACCCGGGGCAGATGTGGGTCGTATTATAAAAAATTAAAAGGGCACAATGGGTCCTCGTCTATTTTGGATTATATTTTATGCTTTTGAGCTACGGTAGGCAATTAACAATAATTATTATTCTTCTAAAGTTTATAATACTGACGTTTTTATTTTTGTTACTAAAGCTGAAAACATTAGTATTAATAATTTATTAATATTAAGTAAACAATAGTAGTTTTTCGTTTGAGCGCGAGGGAACCATACTTGTAGATATACAAAAATACTTTCTCTTGTATGTATACACACATTTATGACTTACTTGCGTTAGTAAAAATAATAATATTTCAACAAAAGATATTATAATAATTGTCGTTGTTTGTCTGAACTAATAAGACGCAAATACGTAACATACGAGTAGGTACATCTAAAAATTCTAAGTTCTTTCGTTTTGCTTGTCCTATTTTTTACAAAACCCATATCTATCATTCGCCATGTTGAAAAAAATGTTCAGAACTAATTCCTTTGTAGAAAATAGTTCACGAGAAGAGTCTTTGAAATTCCTTGTCAGAAACATTTTATTTATCCAATGTTATTGTATTTTGAAATGTTTTAGAGGTTAAAAACTCTTACAACATTGCAAGCAGCTTTATATCACGATTCACGAAGCATTCAGGGAGTTAAATGTTATTTGTTCGCGAATCCAGTTGTGAGGACGACCACGCTCTTCCCGTATCCCGAGGAACTCTTAACGAAACCGACGTACCTTACTTATTGGTAATAGAGTTTAGATTCGCCAAATAGATAAGTCTTAACTTGCTGACAGTACCTTAGTCGATTCAGCGTCGAGAGTCGACTTATTTGGTCACGTAAGTCCGTCCGAACTCTCTCTTGCAGTAGTTTCTAATCTGCTATCAAACTAACTTTTTTATTACTTGGTAACTAGTAAACAACGCAGCAGGAAAATTTGTTCTACCTACGTGGTCAGACTTGCTTTGATAACATCAAATTAGAAGCTTTCTTTATTTTCATACTGTGTTTCAGGTATATCTCTAAATTGCGGACAGCGAATTGGCTGCTCAAATTTGGAGCGCCTGAACTTTATGAAAGACGTACCTATTGTTGTTTTTCTGTCTGTGAGAAAGATTGCCAGAGTTCCACTGGGTTAGATATCGGTATTGAAAGCGTCTATAGGTTACTATGACTGCTTACAATAATGGCGGGCTGTATGCTGCAACAAAATTTAATTATACTTTTAAATTCGGCGCTATCGATATTTAAGTAAGCGAACGAATGACATGAGCGACGACGTTAAACGTTTGACATAGATAGTTACAATTACAGTAATTAATTTAAGTAAATAGGATTGTTGTGAATGGTGGTCTTGCGTAGATGAACCTTAAGTTTTCCGGGCAAAGATATTTGATAAGTATAGTACTTTTTAAACCCCACAGTATAAGTGGGCAAGAGCAACGACTGTCTAAGGACTTTGATGATAGAGACGGAAACACTGCTATTTCATTAAAGAGCTTATGAAGATTGAACAATTATGATGATTGTATTTCATAAAAATTTATAAAAAGATATTTTAAATGCATTTTTTCGTTTCAGTTATCCACCTAGGTTGAATGAACAGGTGGACCACGATTACCACTTGTTAATTTTAAATGCAATTTAAAGATAATGAAAAAAGGCTACATACGTTGCCAATCGAAAAGTAAGCACACATAGTAATAAATAAACCTCACATATACTTTGTAGTAAGCATCTAAAGTAAATGATAATCGCTTTCGGATACCTTAAATGTCTGTTAGATAGCTATCAACGCCTATCAACCCGCATTTGTGCCAGCGTGTGGCTAAAGTCACCTATTAAACTATGGTGAAAGAAGTGCTTTACGTTCCTTTGAGTTAACGTATTATACAAGAATTTATAGAGAATAATCTTTAATCCAGCGTTTTCAATTTCGTTTAACCGTTGCAGAGAAACCAAATCGACATAAAAGAGCTGGAACAGTCTAAATTCTGAACAGGGTCACGAAAACAATCGGAATTAGACAAATAAAAAACATACACAGTCGGAAAAATAGAAAAATCGTTGAAGGTTTTATTGAACGATAGATTATCCGAATGTACGTAGATGACGAATTGTTTTATGTAAGTACAAGTATACTTTTTGATTTTTATAAGATAACTGATAATAGAATTACGAAAAAGAATCTGTTCCGTAAATTAAAGATCACAGAATAATATTACGAATACAAATTGGATAGACATTACATTTTAATCGCGATTTTGCTCCAGCTTTGCCGAAGATTGTGAAATCGAATCACGACCACGAACGTGAGAAAGTAATCAAAATTTATTATTCTTGCCTCTATGCCAATGACGTTACGAGTTATTTTTTTACAAAAATTCAATTACAATTTGAATATTTTATTCGTTTTTTTATTAGTAGACAGATTTGTTTTGCGAGAATGTATCAAATCTCTTTCCGATTTTCTGTAAATGGAAAAAAAATCTGTGAAATTATCAACGCAAATTGAAGTTGGCAAAGGCACTTTATTGTCTTAAATTTTCCTGTTAATTTTCATGAATAAATAAGTGATATGTTTCGATTACGACAGACAGTGAATTGCCATATTAAATATTTATGCGTTAAAATGATTTACGCGAAGGTTTATAAATAATTAAATGCGGTTCTTGTTGTGTAAAGATTATTTTAGCATTGGTTGTTGATAAGTCGATCTGCTGCCATTACATCTATTTTAATTCTCGTATATCTCGGTATTTAGGGAGCATTGACACGAATTACAACCACACCACATCGCAGCGACAAAACTTGCTAAGCAATCAAATGGTGCAGTGTATTAAAAAAAAAACTCCAACTTATTTAGGTTTACGCAAACGTAATAGCCGTAGAATCTAATATCAATTATCAATTATTCGGTAATTTATAGTGCGTTATTAATAAAAACGTTTTGTAATTGCAACTAATAAGATTAGATTTCGTTTTTTGTCCTTTTGTACATCGATGTTCTTTTCACACTTTATTAGATAGTTTTCCAAAGTCCAATGTTAGAGGTACGGAATCAGAGAACACTGTAAGAGTGTTGTAAAGTCAATTTCCAAGAAAGCTATCCGACGAAAACTTTTATCATATTCGGAATGCGTTTTCAAACGGGCACATCCCCGAAATATTGTTATGGCCGTTATTTGATATGCAATCAGCCATGTTGGTCTCATGAATAAAATTATGTTACTCGTCGAAATGTTCGGCATTATCCATTGCCAGTGTGGGCCCGCTATGGCTCTACAGGGTGTACTTACTTTCATTTTAACTTCCACAACGATGTGAAAATATTTCTCGGGCCGTTTATTGCCAGCGGGAGAGTTGCGGTTCACACTGCTGAATTTAGTTGTTCTGAATTATTAGAACTGCCCATTTGAATAATGCAACCGGCAACACTTCGTACAACTAGCTTTTTTGCGAAACATTTTACAGCTGTCTCGGGAACTAACGTTAAATTGTTAATGTGTATAAAAGTCTAACTTCTATTTAGTTATCGGCTGGTCCGTTTGATATTCAGAGGGCGCCGCGGAAGCTTAAATTCAACAGGGCTATTGACTTTGTCTTTAACTAACATTCAATTTATCAGAGTTTTCTTTAGAAGAGTATTGATTTGTGAACTTTTTGTACCGTCGCTTCTGGGTTACGTAATTAAAGGAAGGAAAAGGAAGAATAACACGGTGTGTGATATAGGTATCTTATTTTATTTAATTGAAATGTTGTTTATGTAAGAAAAGAGAAGTAGGTAAAGCACAACTTATTAGTTCGTAATTGTACCCCCCTCATGGAAAGTACTTCCAGGAACACTTACATAAGTTTTTTTTATCTTTGACGAGAAAGCTCTTAGTCTTCTTCTCATTCTTATATTTGATGGTAAGCGATAAAAAGTCCTAACGTATGGAGCTGAGACCTGGACGCTTACGAGAGAGTACGTCCAAAAGTTGCAGGTCACGAAAAGTAAAATGGAGCGTGCTATGTTAGGTATAACACTTATGGACCGGGTGAGAAATACGGAAATTTGTAGAGGAACTGGAATACCTGACATAGTCAGCTCCGTTACAAGAAAGAAGGGACAATGGACTGGAGACGTGTGTCGAAGGACAAATGGATGATGGGGGAAAGGAGACCATGGACGGGGAGTACAAGTGTCGGACGTCAACCGACGAGATGCAGTGACGACATTAAGAAGGTGGGAAAACACTGGATGAGTAAGGCACAAGACCCGTTCGGTCTTGATTGGCGTGTGAATGAGTAGAACTATGTCCAGTAGTGGGTGACAATGGGTTGAGAAGAAGAAGTTCGAAGGTGCAACCAAACTTTATCTGGAACACTCAACCACTGCGGTTGTGACTAAGTAGTTGTCGGGACAGAAAATCTTGTAAACATTATAGTTAAAACTTTGACTTTATTCGAGCCAGGCTGCTACCAACTATCACATCAGTAGATAGTTTTCACAGCTTTTTGGTCTATACATATGCTCAAGGTTGGCAGCATGCGTATGAAATTATGATGTTACAAGTATCCAAAGACTATGTTAATGTCGCAGTCATATCGTATAAGTAGTGTGTGAGAGTTAGTGATGTATGTGTTGATTGTAGTGACAATAATTCCATTCCGCTTGGACATAAAAAATAATAACCTGAGAACACCAATAATACCTCCTATTGTGCCGTCGCCGTTTTGTAACATTTCGCGCATGTGTCAGTTACTTCCGGACTTCCTATCGCAAATTTTCCGCTTGTAATAAAATTGCAAAATGTTTAATTATTTTTAATAAAACTAAAATAAGAGTTTTTGTTACTAAAATTGCTATAAAATAAGCTAACAGAATATAACATAATAAGTACAGTTATATTTTCAAATAATAATAATAATCATCATCATTTTCATCATCGGAAAACTGTTGAAAGGGGGACGACGCCGCCTGTGCGTTGTGACACACAGGCGTTTTTGAAAGCGACTTCTAGGAGGCCGCGTGACACACAAGGGTTAAGTGATCTTCATTCGATTATGAGACTAATATTGATAGAATCTACTACGAAATCAGCAAACGATTTTATTTGGTTAACAATTCACACATACTACAATCTGCCGCGCCGTTTTGTAATGCGGCGTGTTATACGACATGGCTGCGACATCAACAAGACGTGTACCTATTTTAGCCACACTTGTTGTTTAAAAGAAAACCTTGCAAGCTTCTGAGAAAGCGTCATTGGGGTTTCTCTAGTTGCTGTAAATTATTTACCTACTCCATGCACATTGCACACCTAGACGACGTTCGCGTAAACTTTTAACGGGTGTAATTAAGGAAAGTTATATTTTTTGCAGTGGCACTTAACACGTTAGACGTGTATTTTAGTTCCGTTTGCACTTGGGGCTGTGCCACCACGACAGCTTTACAATAAATATAATAAATTAGAAAAGGAATGAGTTCTTAATAAGATGTGTGTTTTTCTAGAGTTTATGAGACCGTTCGTGGCAATAAAACTGCAAAGAATTGCCATGGGACTTGGTTAACGAATCGGGGAAGATACATTTGCTGCCAAGTCGACACCAAGCTTTATAATTGCTTTCAGAATGAAGCTCGATTACGGAATTAAGCGGTTGGGATTTCAGATGCCGGCAGAGTAGAATAGCATCATCCCGTATCCTCCGATGGGTATCGTAGTAAGCGGCTAATGGATCAGCAAAGGGGTATTGATCATCTTATACTCTACGACTACTGCCTTAACCTCCTTCGATGACAAGGAGAGGTCTTGTGTCCCAGCAGTGGGTCGAATTATAAAGGCTGTTATGATGATGATTTCAGCTTCCTTACTTTTTTTTACCTTGTTTTGACTGATATTGCTGATGTTTTATGCAGCGTCTCTGAGGTTTTTAGAGGGTCTTTTCGCTGGCCTCTTGCATTAAAAATATTTAAAAACTATTTCGAAATTTGAAAATAGATCTCTTGTCATGTAACGGGAGGTTACGTAGCACGAGACTAATTGTAGTGAGTACCTAACTGAAATCAAAGAGCATGGATCTGAATGGATGGAGCTTGGACTCCCGCCGGATGAGTAGTGCAGGTAGGGCGCGCACGTAGAAGATGCGCTGCTGGGCGCGCCCGTAAAAGGCACCCAGCCTGTGCGCTCTCTTAGGCGGCGTGCCTTTTACGCGCGCCCTCTTAGGCGACTTGCCTTTTACGCGCGCCCAGCTGCGCGATCTTAACGTGGGCGCCTTGCCTACGCTACGCGCCCTCTATGTGCGCGCCCTACCTGCACTAATAGCCGGGCGGGAGTCCAATCCTTCGGAGCCCTGCATCCCTGAACATACGTCCTTTTGCTTGGCCCCGCTAAATGTCCTTTTATTTTGGTAGCCCCGGACGTGCCCTATTAACTTAAAAAATATCCTGTAGTACCTTCTTTTATTTCAGGTAGCTACTCACTACAGTTAGTCTCGTGCTCCTTAACCTTCCGTTACGTGACACCCTTTGAATTTGAAACGTATAGATCAGTGTAATTTTCAGTAGGTACCTATGTAACTTTTGATTACTTTGTGAGTTTGATATCTTTTAGGAGCTACGAGAATTACTGGTACAAATTCGCCGGGCTAACATTGATAACTCTCACCTATAAGACTAGCATGGTGTTACGGACCTAAACTGCTCAAATATTTCTACCACGCCGAATGGCTTGTGCTCAGCAATTTAAAGTAAATATACTTGATAAGGAATTGCCTCATCATCATCATCAACAGCTCATATAATGTACCCACCGAGGGGCTCGAGCCTACCCCACATTAGGGGCGATTAGGCCTTAAGAGCGGGCATAAACCAAGAAAAATATCAGAATTCACCCGCGCGTTTCACCCTTCCCCTCTTGCACATCGCAGTTCGCAGCCGCAAGGTGGCACTCGCTTCATGATTTTTCTTTTTTGTGATCGCACATAGTATACGCGAAATAACTAGATAAAATTGGCTAAGCACGAGTCGGACTATCTATCCATTACCTATACTTTGATATGTGGATTTTTAATACTTTTCGCTGATGGTAAATAAAATATAATAAATTCAAATTCAAATAATTTATTCATTGTGTGTGTTTACAAAGATATGAGGTAGGTACTTACAAGTAAAATATAGCTCAACACATGAACCCTGCAAGGTTATAATAAAGTATATAAATAAAGTTTTATTTACATCAATTATATTTTTTTTTTATAAAATCATGCTAATCGCTCAGAATAAATACCAGGTATGCACATTCTTCAAAAAAATAATTATTGGTAATTAAATCATTTATTCATAAAATATAATGTTACTTTCAGTTTTGATTATGTTAATGTCAATCTTATGTGGCATGCTCAAACCAAGTGGCATGCTATATCACATTCTTGTTATTTATGACAAGAGTTGACAAGATACCACTTTGGATTGTCCAAAGCTAAGACAATGTTCGTAAAATTGGCCATTATTCTTTATTACATTTTTCTGTGGATATTTATCAAAATCAGTGTATTTTAACATATAAGATCTTTGGTTACATAAAAAAATATTTACATTTTATGACAGGTACATTTTTTTTTGTATTATACATGCATGGAAATTTTGCAGTAAAGATCTGGTGGTCAAAGTAAAAAGTTCCTCATTCTGGGCTAAAATACAATATATTGTGGGCATAGTCGCTACACATTCACGAAGTCTCATCAATGATTCCATCATCAGCTCACCTGAAAAACCTAAAAGAATACAACTATCGGTATTTAGGTACCTCTAATACTTAAATTATCACTAACCAACTCCTAATAGTTAAGGAGTTTTACCATACATCATCAGCTCATCAACACGAGATGACAACCAGACGCAAATACTAGAATAGCTTTATAAAAAATATGAATAACCCTCTCTTTCTGTTCTTTTCCGAGGGTTGCCCTCGATTTCTCTACCTTCTCATCATCAGATCCTGGCTTGGTGAGAACGGGACTACCTCAGGAGTATACATACACTATCGAATAAAAAAAGAAATTTGAGAAACGGTCCACAAATGTCAGAGATATCGGTGAACATACATTTACCTTCCATCATCAGCTCATGAAATGATGACTACCCGGTGCAAATAATAGAATAGGTTTAGGAAAAATATGAAAAACGTTATATATGCGTATAAAATTTGAGGGTTGCCCTCGATTTCCCTGGCTTCCCATCATCAGATCCTGACTTGGTGACAATGGGACCTCAGGAGTATACACTATCGAATAAAAAAAGAATTTTGAAAATCGGTCCACAAATGACAGAGATATCGGTGTACGGGTCACCATCAAAAGTAGATGAACACTGTAGTACCTTGTCATAATAATATTTCATACATAATTGTAGCAACTATTACTGCACAAACGCTGGCGTTGCTATGACATGGTACTAAAGTGATCATCTACTTCTGAAACTGACTGTACGTGTACATACATAAAAAAATACATACAGACGAATATCTCCTCCTTTTTGGTAGTTGGTTAAAAAATACTTTACACACACCACACAATTGAAACTTTGCACCAATTCGTGAGTAGTCAAAAGCATCATTTGTTTTGCGTTTACTGCTACCCGCGCCGACATTGTTACATTGTGCCGTGAGCTAAAACGTCAAATTGCGATATTTTTTGGTTAAACTACTTATATAATATAATAAAAGCAATGTATACCTCCGACAATTATTCATGAGTTGAATTTTTAAATTTCTAAGCTCTTTCTTAGAGTGTTTTCGCATTTTATTTTTATTTCTCATATTTTTGTCGAAGTATTTTCTCAAGCCGGTGGCGGAACACAGAAACACAGCCCACTCGTCTCAACGGAGCAGTCAAGACTGATTGATGAAACAAAACATGTCTGTTAGCACGGATGAGGCGCGATAGACTGATGCGTTTTGCGCGGAATAAGAACGTAATAAGCGACAAATTGGTTTTATGAAAATAAGTCGTAAAGTATTCATTATTTTTTTAAATCCCTAGTAGGGCTGCTTTGTAATATAGTTTTATATTATGTATTAAAATATTGACGCAGTAATATGCATAGCATTGAAAATAAACTGATTTAAGCTGGAAATTAAAGGTAAGTTCGTGATATTTTTCCATGCTTAAAAATATTTCATTATATGTTTTTTCCCAGACTAAAATCTCTCAAATATAATGTAATATCTATTTTAAAAAAATGGGGTGGCTTGTGGTTTATTTTGGGGTGTAAAAATCAAATCAAAGATTGGTAATTTTGCTTTATACCCCCTCTTAGTCAACCACGCTGTCCAAGTGCGGTTTGGTCGACTTCACCCAGAACCTAAGAATTTTTCATAGGTGTGTGCAGGTTTCATGCGTGCAGGTACGTGGCGGGGATCGAACCCGTGCCTCCCGGGTGGGAGACGACGCTCTTCCGCACTACGCCACCGACGCTTGGCCTATAGAATTATAACTTTGAGGAATTGCCTACAGAATTATAACTTACATTAGCTTTTGCATTTTAGCTCACAATATCAAGATGCACGGATATTTTTTTTCCAAACCACTGTCTTTCAAAAAACACACATACCACCCATTGTCATGCCATCAGGTGAGCAATAGGCTTACTTTTTACAATAATGTATCAAATATGCGTGTGAAAAATACGTGTAAAATATCTACAGCAGAGCTTACCTGATTCGGTTCTAAAAAATTTAGTTCCAATTTGTTAAGGATTTGAGGAAATAGAGCTTCGCTGACGTACACTTTAATTTAAACCGAGTGTTCACTCAGGCTCCGGCAGTCTATTAGCGAGCTGTCGTTCCTCTGTCCGTGGTTTGTAAGATGTTTCTGGAATATTGTCGGTCTATTTTACGTTGTCCAACCAAAGGTGCTGGTTCAAGGGAATTCCTGAAAATTTATATTCAGATACAATATATCTGTGTATGTACTATAGAGTCTTGTCTTTGTATTGAGGAGGTCGATAGCAGTGGTCATGCGTTCTTCGTAACAATCATGAAAGCGTAGCGGCCAAGTACGCGGTCTTAGATGGGTGACCAAAAATTTTTAACTCTATTTTCGTCAGTGCTTCGGAAGGCTTCGTAAGCTGTTGGTCTCGGGTGCTGTCGAAAATAGCAGTCGTTCCCAAGGAGGCTTGATGTCAGACAAGCGGCCAGCCGCAAAATCTAATGCCAAATCCTATGACAGTATTGTCAATATCAAGATAGATCCCAAATAAATTGGAAGCAGGTTAGGAGAAAGAAAGCCCTGTCTTTGCAATTCAAAAACAGTGTCGAGGACAACTTAATCGGTTTTGTGAAGGAAGAACTACAGAGGGTCTATTCTAGTTTAGCTGGAATTTAAAGCGTAGCGTAATGATCAACCTAGGGACTTTATAAAATAATCAAGAGACCTTTAATCAATCTTCCCTCAACTTTTGCGCTACTCCAGTGTATCCCAAAGTACCACCTTTAAAATAAAATAAAATACGCTGTCTGTCATCTTAACCTACCCCCTTTTGTGTCGCCGCCATTTTGTAACATTTCGCGCATGTGTCAGTTACTTCCGGACTTCCTGTCGCGAATTTTCCGCGTGTAATAAAAATGCAAAATGTTTAAATTTTGTAATAAAACTATAATTGAGAGTTTTTGGCACTAAAATCGTTATAAAATAAGCTAACAGAATATAATCTAGTATGGTTATGTAAGGATCTATCTTTTACTTAATAAACCCTTTCTTTAACCTGTTTGACGATCAGGGTTAGGGTCGGTCAGACAGAATTAGCAAGCAGGCTACAGTTACCTCTTATCATCCAATAAGGCTTATTTATTATTATACAAAAAGCCTATAAAGAGGCTAGCAAATATACTAAAGTAGCGTGCGGAAAATCTCAGTACATGTCAGTGGGTGAGAGAAAATTCCACTACCTGGTCAGTGGGTGAGAGAAAATACCACTACCTGGTCAGTGGGTGACAGAAAATCCCACTACCTGGTCAGTGAGTGACAGAAAATCCCACTACCTGGTCAGTGGGTGACAAAAAATCCCACTACATGGTCAGTGGGTGACATAAAATCCCACTATCTGGTCAGTGGGTGACAAAAAAACTTGAAATGTTGGATTTTTTTTTGTTTGGCAAGTTTAGTTATGATTGAAATTGAAACCAAATTAAATAGAAAACGAAAAACATGGAAAAAAATCCTGTCATGGATAAGTGCTGAGACGGGACATGAACGGAAAAAAAAACGAAAGACATGACCTAAATTCGTCGTGGTCAAATATTTCTGTGTAGCTCAGTTGGAAGAGCAGTCGCCCGGATAGCAAAAGGTCGCGGGTTCAAGTCCCGTCTCAGCGCTTATCAATGACAGGATTTTTTTCCATGTTTTTCGTTTTCTATTTAATTTGGTATAAATTTCAATAATAAATTGAAATGCCCGAAGCAAAAAAGGTCGGTAAAAGAGAAAGCCTCAGATAGTATAGTATTATATTATCTGTGCCTCAGATATTAATCGTCAAATACCTGCGATCTATGACATTTTTTGTTAAACCGCGCTAGTTAAATTGTTATAAAATCACCATTACAGTATAATTTCGTATTTAATGATGTAGTAGTATCATAATATCTTCGAGCACATTTAAGTAAAAATAATAATTACGAGTACTTCGGCGAGCAACTTAAATAAAGTTAGTTCTATCATGAAAATCATGATAGTCCAGAGAAAAGGAATAACCTCGTTTCATATTTATAATGGTATTGAAACGGTCGTTTGTGCATAATAAAGTTGTACCGCATCGATTTCAAAGACGTCGTTACTCTAATAGTTTGCTTTTAAAATTTAAAATCGGGTTTGGACTCGGGAGAAAGGTTCGTTTCTTAAGAAGTATTTTTAAAAGTTCTTTTAGATTTTCGAAAGAAGGAAACGATTGTAAAGCACACTGTATGAGTACGTGCTGAGCGAAATTAACAATGAGCTTGAATAATAACGTTGTTTTATAGTCTTTTTGTAATGCAACATTTATTTTATCAAGCAACTTCAAAATATATAATGAAGGGAGTTATCAATTCAACCTGTATGTATGTAATATTGCCAAACTTGCATTGCAGTTTTTGTATATGTGAATCGGGTGCCAAATAATGCATATCTTTATTTGGCACCCGATTCACCCGTTTTGCAAATATGGGTGCCAAATAATGCATATCTCAAAAACTAAGTCAGATTGCAATTTTTTTAAGATAAGAAAACATAAGATGCAGGTTATTGTCATTCTGTGTACTTACAATTTGATGTTACTTATTTATGTCTAGTGTCGACATTGCTATTTTCGAACGTACAATATTATACATCTCGAAGATATTTTATCTTCGAGATGTATAATAATGTTCGTGTTCATCACACATTTGCTCCTACCAGGATTCGAACCGGCGAATCATTTCGGCGTCAAATGATTATATAAGTGATCCAAAATTTACGCATGTAAAACTGTAATTTTAATAACCGCTCTTCTGTGAAGTGGCGGATTTCCGCCATTTAAAAATCTAACCCTATCTGTGAGATGGCGGATTTCCGCCACTTAAGAGGTGTCGTATTTCGTGGCTTATCTCAAACAATTCATTAGCTTTGTTAATGCGATAAGGTCGGGAATGTGTTTATTAAGAACTTGGATGTATGATAAACATTCATTGCAACAGTGTTTAGAGAAAAAAAAAACAAACAATCTATGGTTAAAATTTGCGTTCAAAAGTGAGGGTATTTGAAGTTATCGCGTTTTTTATTTATTATATTTATATTAATTGTTTGTAACAGACTTGTTACATTATGTTATGATGATGAAATTAAATGCTACTTATTATTTAACATTTCCTATCATTTTCTTATATACATAGAATTTCAAATACATAGATTACCATATGTAATATATAACATAACAATAAAAATATTATATTACGGTTGAATAGATTTAAAGAAATAGGTAGAGAAACAATTTAAGAACAAAAATCAAGAAAAGAAAGCCTTAATTCTTAGTAGAACTGGAGTTATTACAGTTTTTTTAAAATTCGAACCATAAAAAACCCTTGCCTGTGACGTGGCTGAAATCCGCCATCACACTTGACATCAATCACTCATCTGACAGTTCAAAATTCTTCCACGGATGAAAGGAATTAATTTTATCTATTGACCTGTAATGATGTTTTGAAATCGTTACGAAATTGTAAGCTATGGAGTTCCTTTCGCCGTTTCTTCTACGTTTCAGCATTATAATTTTATTTAAGTGAAATAATTATTTCGCCCCGAAACGGTGGTAGTTTGACGATTTAACACTATTTAGCAAAGTCCATTTAAATAAAGATTTTTTTATTTCATTTCATTGTTTTCAACAACACTTTTACAAATTTTACGTACCATACGAAATAGACCCCCTTACAATATGTACATACCTCAACATCGTATTAAATTATGCAGCCATGACTCGAGTTCCCAGAACGTACAGCAAGAAGTTTAATGAAATTGACATCTTTAATTTATCCAAGTCTCGTAAACGTGAATTAGTATTAAGATTGTCTAGCGCTGGCACAGAAAGGCTTTAACCATCAAACTGCTTAATTAATAAATTCTCTTGTATTTAGTTTATAGGTACCTAAATTCTGTGAACACATGACTTTATGTTTTTATTTATAATTTTTTAATAATATTTAGGTTGACAAAGGATTTTTGAACTTGGATTCGAATTTACGGAGTGTGATGGTGACCTTGAGAACTGCGTAAATAATAGGATCATATGAACGGAGTCCACACTTTTATAAAACAAGCAGGTGTCTAGAAAGACACGAATGGCTGTGCACGAAGTGAAAGCTTTGGAAGAAAAGCCTGAAAGCAGACCAAAAGCAAATATTAAGACGCACTTATCACAGTGAAACTGTAGGACATGATATTTAATGAAGTCATTTAGTTATTTATAAGGAACACAGATAGTGTATTAATTGTAAAATCACACGGTACAAACAACAATCGTAGAGTTGAGACATAACAAATTATCGAAAACATGGTTTTTAAATGTATGACAGCATGCCATATTATGGCACGCGCCCGAATAGTGTATTACAACTCTTGACACTTTCTCATGCTTCCCCTGTTTAACACAAATCTTCGGAAATTCTTCGACCAAATTCATTTTTAGGTTTGTTCTTTATTTCTGTTCAATGCGCTTTCTTTACTAATATTATAAACACTTTTCTATTTTATTCTGGCGTCATGTATATTTTTACCAGTGCCACGAACTGTAAAACAGGTCAGCTTATCTTATCAAATATTAGTTTATTTCTTTTTATATTTTATAAACGTTGATACTCTCTACTCATTTGCCTTCCTTCTATTCTCTCTTTTATTTTCGTCTTTTTGCTTCACTCGGCAATAGACTGTTCTCATTTGTTAAGGTATTTTTTTTATATAAAAGTTCTGTAGTGTCCATGCAACACCCAAAATAATAAATTAATCAAGTCTAAATTTCAATCGCAGTCAGATACCGGGACTCACATACATCAACTCTTTGTTGTCTGTTGTTGAACCGGGGAACTCCAGAACATAAGGTATAAGGGTTATATTTGGTAGGTACTACTTTTCCGTTTAACCACAAATCAGAAATAATTGAAAAATACCCAAAACAATTGTAAATTCGACCCGAGTTTTAATTGTATTTCACATCTGCAATAAATCTGAAACGTATTGTAGCAAGATAAAATTACTCTGAATAATGCAAATTTATCGAAGTATGTGCATATTAAATCCAATTGATAGGCGTTTTCGGAATTATAACGGTTATGCATAGTGTCAATTTATTACATACGATATCTTAAATTAAATAGTAGCGAATGTTATTTTGACCACGAGGATAGACTAGGAAAGTAATACGTCAAGTGTAACGTGGAAATTGATATTTGTTTATGCAAATGAAAGAAATAAAAGGGACCCCATTGCTTTCTCGCACGAGTTCACTGCGCAAATGTGCAAATTCTCGCCGGCGGGAATTCTTCGTACAACTACTATCTACGTCCTAATTTATTGGAAGAGTCGAACGGGCAAGAGTTCGATTGGTACAATAAATTTCAAATTTCATTATTTGAAAAGGAAGTCGCGAGTTGCCAATTGCGATTCAGTTTCCAGATCACGTCTCTATACTATTGGCGGGATATCGAAGGCACCTGGGCCCGCTGTATGAGCATCTAACCGCGCTCTCTTCGATAAACCGACCGTGAAATATTCGCGGTGTTCGTCTAAAACCGCATTTCCTTATGAATGATACATGTCACATCGGTCGCAAGGCCGTTTGTGGAATACCTCAGTGAGATCGAGTCCTGATCGAACGGCTGGATACATTTCATATGGTGCCTTTTACAATGTATTGTTGTATCTGAATATATTATTTGCTAGCCACATCAAAATACATTTTATTTCTCGGTAACAAAGCGTGACATTGCTGTCTTTTTACTATGAACATTTCAATATAGCAATGAATGATATGTAGGTACTTTATTTCACTATAGCAGATTCCAGATGAAGAAAGAAGAAATAATAAGAATTTGAATATAAAGCTATTTACAAGATGCTAATAAACCCAAATTTGCAATGGTTAATACTGAAATACACATTGACGCAAGAATTTTGATGTAAAGAAATGGAAAGGAACTTTAAGATGTGATTCTTCGTGACACAATCACGGAAGCATTTTTTTTGTAGTAATACTACTAATTCTTGAAAAAAAAAGAGTAATTTAATGTACTTTCCAAGAAAAAATAAGTAATCTTCTAGTTCCGACGTTCTGGCATACCCAAAGTTGTCTTGCCCGGTAGTACCTCTATGGCACGAGCACGCGTGATTTTAGGATATTGTTAACAATTTAAAGATTTTTATTTTTGATTCTAACATTCACAAGATTGTAGTATTCTAATGCACACAATACCAAAGCTGTCAAAGTCGTCCATTTCACATAACGATCGAGAACGCAAGTGAGAAGTTCGCGTGAGTGTAGATACCATCTCGTTTCTCGGGTCAAGTCTCGGCGAGACTACTCGAGTGAGTCTGTAGGGCCTATATGAACTTTTCATTAGTTTTTCACAACGTCAGCCATAGCCAGTCCCTCATTGATTGACAGTTGCGGGTGAAGATCTCTTCCATCCTCAGTTTGATCATCACTTACCATCACTAGAGATGAAGAACAACAACTTACTGGTAAAGAATTTAAATAAAAGGCACCTGTCACACCGCCGTCGATAAACAAGAAGTCAGTTCTGCTAGTATGAGTCACACGTCGTTTTCGTAGTCTCGCTTATAATTCTGCGACAAAACTATTGGAACTACACACTCATTTCTCCTAATGCGGCCGCAAGGCAGCGATAACAAAAGAATAGGTAGTAGATTTATATATAGAAGTGTATATTACACTTCTATATATTTCTATCGGCCTATTCTTTTGTTTTCTTCCTTAGGCATCTCAGTTCTAATTTCTTTTTTATAATTTATTTTGCTTCGCGTACCAGTATGTCACATTAAGGCTCTGCCAGAATAACAGCGCTCCTATGGGACTATGTCGCAGAAACACATACTGAGGCAGGTACCTCTTGGCTTTGTACACGATATTAATTGTGTGTAAAGAATCTTATAAATATTGATGATACTCTCCACCGAAAAAGTGAAATAAAAATATTTATTGGCTAGAGAACAGCAAAAAATGACAAAAAGCTATAATTATGTTGTATATTTCTTTTAAATTATCTTTCATTTTGTGAGTGGATAAAACACTGCCTTAAGTTATTAATTTTATAATTAGGTCATTACAATTTTTAACTAAGTCACATTTACATAAATCAAGGTAACTTTCATCAATCGATTTTTATTATGCAATGTATTTTACGAAACTTAGGCCAACCCTCATAAAAGCGCCGTACTAAATCCGTGGACCAATTTCTAGCATAGTTGTTGCATAATTCCTGAACTTCGCGGGGAAATCTGACTTGCGCCGTCAGTGTTCATATAACTTACAGTTCGGCGTGAATATTCACCGATCCTATCAGGGAACATATGGCTGATCGCGTCGTGTTGCCCTCGAGAAATGTTATGTCTAGTTTGAATATAAATCTCCTAGCAGTACCTAATATAAATAGTGGTTAGATATATTTCATTAATGTATTTAGTTGATTACACATGTTTTACAACCATCTAGTTATTATTGTTAAGATTGTTTTATTCTCAGAGTGCCAAACATCAGTGACAGTAAGAGTGAGATGGACTATTGTACAGAACAAATAAAAGAGGTTAGAAGTCGTATCAAGCGATGTTAATACCAGAGCCCGTGTCGCCACACGGGACATAATATTTTTTTAGTATATTTACACTTACCGGTGAAAAGAAATGTATCCATTAGTAAGATTATGAGTCTTACTTTGCTTCCTGCCAGTTAAAATAGCACAAGACGGTGTTTTAGATTTATTTAATAAATATTTTTCCTCTTCGAAAAGAATCGAATATGAGCGTTTACTCATAATCAGCAGCGCGCGCGCTCCACCCACTTACGACTTCTAACCTCTTTTATTTGTTCTGTGGACTATCGTGATACGGACACGTAATGACTAGAAATGCTGAACATAAATGTGGATAGGTATAGAGGGAGAGAAAAACCGAAGAAAAGATGTGACTGTATGGAAGAAGATATTGCAAAGAAAAATGTTAATGTTGAGATAACGCGCGGGCAATCGAGAAGTGTGGGAACTAAGCAAGTAGATGATGAGCAAATAAGCATTTTCGTGGTGTTGAGCTTCTAGTAAAAGGGTATGCTTAAAAGGAGATATCTGCCACTGTTGATAGTTGTATACTTCAATTTTACTGAATAAACATTTTTGATTTCGATTTTTGTGTCAATAAGTATGGTTGCCAGAGCTTCACGGGTAGGTAAGGGAACTAAAGTTGGCAGTAAGCGAGTTTCGCGTGTCAGTGTCAGATAAATAGATTCCGTTTGTATTTTTTTCTTTATTTAATTTGCTGCTTTTAACCACGGTTATGCCAGCCCCATTGTATCTACTCTATTACAAAAAATGCTTTATTACAATAAATTTAACATAATCAATCATTTGCTACCGGGTATTTGTACAGCCAACAGCACGTCGGGCTATACAAAACTGTCAAATTTCTCCAAACGATTTTCAACCTAAGGAAATTTAATATAAAGCGCATAATCGATTGGGAAAATTTGACAATTTGTGGTAACCCAACGTGCTGTTGTCTGTACAGCGTGGATGGTTGCGTCAAACCGACCGTTCTGGTGGGAGTCCTCTTAGTGTGTGGTCGTGGCAAAATGCAAGTAAGGTGGCATATCCATGTAAGAAATGGAAGTATATTAGGGGAAAAAATCTGTCATCTGATGTTCCAGTCCCTTCAGAATCAAAATCTTGAGATGTTTAATTTTGTCCCAGATGAAAAGACTGTAAATCTCGCTTTTTGTTTTTCGAACAGTTAAAACAAGTCACTTTTATTAAGGCCTTTTACTATTATGTGATACTGAAATAAGTGCCTTATCACTATAGCTATATAAGCTGATTATTGATAAATGTTTATAATTATGTAAAAAAAAGATTCATTTACTGGGGTACACCAGTATCCCAGGGTACTGTTACTGAAAGTTTATGATGGGTACGGTTCTAGGGTTAAATATGCAAACTTTGCTGACGGATAATGTCCAGAACGAAGGCGCACTTCAATACTCCGTTGCTTACTTTGACTGCTTATCAACAGGCAGACCGTATGCTGGTCTGTCAACCAACAAATAACTTAAAAAAATAAGCGTACGGCACAGGTGATGTTAAGCGGTCACCGTAGCATAAAGATGCTTAAAACATCAGAGCGCCATTTTTAGTTTTCAAATATCATCATCTTGTGGAGTTACTCAAGATAAGGTTTCTAGAGACCACGTCTTTATACAGAATCCTCCTGGTGTTGAGAGATAGATGGTTTCTCAGTCGAATGACGATTCTATGTGCACCTTCTGTTTGAACTTGTCACCAGAGTGACATTTGGCTTCGTCGTCACAGAAAGGCCTAAGCTATCCATACTATTATTATAAATGCGAAAGTATTTATAATATTAGTAGTAACTCTGTCTGTTTATCTGTAACGCTTTCATGTCTTAAGGTCGCGTAGCAGACTTAACAGCTCGGAAAGGTAACTCCTCTTTTTTCACTATGAACGCTACGGAACAGCGGCTACGACAAGACTACGGACCGTAGAGCATCTATTGATTTGAATAATAAAAATAAAACCGCCATCAAAATAAAACGGCTTTTATGGGATTCCTCATTACCAACAAATCCATGAAACTTTCAATAGCCATTGATAAGATTTCAAAATCGATAGATAAATAAACATTTGTTCTAGTGATTTTGAAATATTGATCCATGTAGGGATGACAAAGGGGATGAAAGGTCATAAGGAAATCCAAACAAAGTCACGCTTTAACGCATAACAACAGAACCGATTATTTTGAAATTTGGTACAAAAATAGGACTAGACTTTAAGACAGAATATACGCGAAATTTTGTTGTAAAAAGGGCATGAAGGGGTGGAAATAAGGGTTTAAAGTTGGTATGGGATTCCTCATTATCGAAGATAAAAACAAGCACGTGATTAGAAGTAAAAAAATGTTGTAGCGTTTTTGAAATTTAGATACACGTGTGGGGATGAAATAGGGAATGAAAGATCGTATGGAAGTTAGCAAAGGATGGCAAAAAACAACGTAGTTTATAAAAAAATATTAAAATAAGCTATTTACAGTAATATATAGCAATTTGTATATGTGTTTTTTTGCAAAATAAGTACCCTAAAAATATAAAAATGCTACCCAAAGTAACTATTCCACACAGACGTAGTCGCGGGTAAAAGCTAGTAAGCTATAAACTAAACATTAATTTTCAGTTTTTGAACTAAATAGATCTTATTATATTATATTGTGAAAAAGAAAATATATCAACAGGGTGCTTAACCCTGTTGATATATTTTCTTTTTCACAATAATAATTTTTATTCATAATATTTTGTATAGCTTTTTGGACTTCTAAATGGCGTTTCTATATTTTTATGGACTACCTACTACATGAAAGAACGCTTAAAATAAATAGGGTTTCCTTAAATGAAGATTTAAAAGAATCTGCTGTCCCGCAGGTAACATTTTTTCCAAGAAAAGACTATACGTTATGTCTTTTCGCGGCAGTAAGAAAATCTCGAGCAAACTTCTTTTAAAAAGCTTAAGAACGTGGAATTGTATAGTGTTCTTCAAGACTTGGCTGTGAAAAATTCACTTTTTAATTTTGTTCTCACCATTATTAAGACAATTTAGCTTAATTTATGTGCACTTGTAGACATGACCAGTCGTGCATTATAGATAAGGTGCATATTTGCGTAGTTAAAAAGAATAAGTAATATGATATCAATAGAGTAAATTTTGTATGTCCGTTTGTAAAAGTAAAAAAATATTTTAATTACTTTTACGTTAAACCTTGATGACAATAGGTATTAACTTGATATTTGCCGTGGTGCCACCCTACCCATCAATATTCAATTATTTATACATAATAGTGGCATCTTTTTTGTTGTACGCTGGTGTTGCCATGACATGGTACTAAATAGTTTAATCTACTGAAAAAAATCGACTGTTTAGGACGGGAATCGAACCCAACATTTTCCGCAATACGGGCGGCTGCGTCAACCACTACGCTACACTGATTACGCCGCCGTTGCAATATGTCAGTGCTGGCAAATATGTAATGGCGCGGAGGAGGCCGTAACTCTCCGTAAGATCGGCCTCCTCCGCGCCATTACATATTTGCCAGCCTGTTGCCCATAAAAAGGGCAACAAACCTAAAAAATAACAATCTTAAAACAAACAAAAACCAACAACCAGTGTTACACTCAAAATAATCTCACCAATCCGAGGACATTTGGTGCCGACTAGTAGATTCCCACGCGATGATAATTTAGGAATCACAATTTTAATCCACACCACTGCTTAAAAGCCACGCTGAAAAGCGTATTACGTAACTCGCTCAAAGCATAACAATTTGCATACCGCAAAAGAACTTTTCTAATCAAATGCTGGTATACAAAAGCTTTTACGTTAATAAACGAACGTTGTTTTAGGTGCGCCGTTCCTTACGAAGATTTGTTTGGAGATTTAATTTGTGATATAAACGGCCGAGCAACTTTTATCTACAACTTTTTTAAATAAACGCCCGCTCTGTTGCGTGAATATTGCCGTTAGTTACGTTCATTTGACACAATCGAACTGTGGCAGCGTGGCGCAGATGTTACTAATGCATGCTAAAATAGGCCGTTGAAATACCCACAAAATGTACACCATTTAGTCCTAGTATTTGGTGCGGAGAGTATATCACTGACACGTACGTGATCAAAACCATGTTACCGGGAATTTTACAATTGCTTACATAAAAACAATTGATAGATCGCATTTAAATAGTAAATTCTTCGGAAATGTTACCTTCTATTCTAGGGTCCGTATTAATAATATCTACATAAGTAAAGTTATAATATACTTAACTTAATGATATTAAAAATTGTAAAAAGTATTAAGTTACTTATATTTCCTTTTTTATTATAATTATAATTATTTTATAAGTTTATAAATGAAGAGTACGTTAAGAGTATTATAAATAGTATTTTGAACTTATATGTGTACACCGAAAGCTGAGGATTTTCGAAATTATTAGTTGATCATGTTACCTAGTTAAAATGTAAGAAGAACGCTTTATTCTAGCACAACTTTATATAAACTTTAATGGATAAAGCCTTAAACATTATGTAAGAAAACAAGTATTTTTGCCAAAAAAATATTTGTCTTTGTACATATATTCATGCTTATATGTATTTCCAAAAGGGGTTGAGCAGAACTCTAGGTTATCCAATCCAAATACATCGTGGCCGTGTTCGAGACGTGGCAGAGCCGTGTCAGGACAACACTCAGGCTATGAAGTTCTATCGCCTTATATCTATCGAGTTTATATAAAAAGTACACAATGATATTTTCGACAACCATTAAGGGAACACGTACCGTTTACGCGTCCCATGTTACACAAAAAGCCACATCTGGCATTATGGGTGTATACCTGTGAATCGTCATCATTTTGTTCGCATCTTCGAAGTGCAAATTTCAAAGATTTGCTAAAAGAGCTACCATAAAAACAAGTACCAAGCACTGACATATTGCAACGGCGGCGTAATCAGTGTAGCGTAGTGGTTGACGCAGCCGCCCGTATTGCGGAAAATGTTGGGTTCGATTCCCGTCCTAAACAGTCGATTTTTTTCAGTAGATTAAACTATTTAGTACCATGTCATGGCAACACCAGCGTACAACAAAAAAGATGCCACTATTATGTATAAATAATTGAATATTGATGGGTAGGGTGGCACCACGGCAAATATCAAGTTAATACCTTTTCCTACCACGGCTAGTTACGGACGGCCCTTTTCAGGGCCACGACCGCGCCCGAAGTCCGGTGCGGTCCGATGGCTGCTCCCGGTGTCCTCGTCAAGAGGACGCGCAAGGTCGAGCAGCCGTCGGTGGAGGAGTGGCTCGTCTAGGCACTCCTTGCACCAATTGGTGCAAGGAGTGCCTAGACGAGCAGCTTGGAACGGTCTCGGTGTAGTTACGCTCACGTGCGCAGATCCCGAGCCGTCCCGTAATAGCGCACTGAAGGTCAGGCCAGGGAGGATGTTTAGTTGGTATGGAGGGAACACCTTTACCTCGAGTCCCACATATCCCCTGCGGTTGACACCATCCCGCAGGGACGATGCGTAAATGAATTTTACCTCCCCGTCAACAAAAAGAGGTTTGGGTTAAGTTAATCTGCTGACCAGTTAAATATTAGGTTGGGGAAAAAGTCTTTTCGCATTATAGTATGTATAAACTTGTAATAAAATCTCTTTGGCTATACTATTTGTATCTGGCTGGTTTTGGTATCATTGAAAGTTTAAATTTTAAAGAACATAATTCCAAATTCAAATTAGGAAAATGTGTGATTTTCATTTGTTTTTCGTACCGCCAAGATGAGTGAATCTAATGAAGAAATTCGATACATTTTAAAATTTTACTACAAAAAAGGTAAAATGCAACGCAAGCCGCGAAAAAAATTTGCGATGTTTATGGACCTAGTGCAGTGTCTGTGAGAGTAGCACAAATTTGGTTTAAGCGTTTTCAATCCGGAAATTTTGATGTGAAAGATGCACGTCGCTCTGGTCGCCCTATTACAGATAAAATGGATGCCATTTTTGAAAAAGTGGAGCAAGATCGGCATGTCAGTAGTTACGACGTAGCTGAAGAACTGGGAATTGAGCACAAAACAGTTTTGGCGCATTTGAAAAAAACTGGGTACACAAAAAGCTCGACATTTGGGTACCTCACGAGCTCACTGAAAGAAACCTAATGAACCGTGTACTCATTTGTGATTCTTTATTACGACGTAATGAAACCGAACCATTTTTGAAGAAGCTGATAACTGGTGATGAAAAGTGGATCACGTACGACAAGAACGTGCGAAAAAGGTCGTGGTCAAAGGCCGGTCAGGCTTCACAGACTGTGGCGAAACCCGGGTTAACTCGCAACAAGGTGATGCTGTGTGTGTGGTGGGATTGGAAGGGCATTATTCATTATGAGCTGTTACCACCAGGCAGGACCATCGATTCTGAACTCTACTGCGAACAACTGATGAGATTAAAGCAAGAAGTTGAGAGAAAGCGGCCGGAATTAATCAACAGAAGGGGTGTGGTTTTTCATCATGATAACGCTAGACCTCACACATCTTTAGCCACTCAGCAAAAATTAAGAGAGTTTGTCTGGGAGGTGTTAATGCATCCGCCATATAGTCCTGACCTTGCACCTTCAGATTTCCACCTGTTTCGGTCTCTTCAGAATTCTTTAGGCAGTGTCAGGTTAACATCACGAGAGGACTGCCAAAACCACTTATCGCGGTATTTTGACCAGAAGTCCCAAAATTTCTATAGCAATGGGATCATGTCCCTACCTACAAGATGGCAAAAAGTTATCGAACAAAATGGTACCTACATACTTTAGTTAAATGTAAATAAACTATATTAAAAAATGTTTTGAATTTTCTTAAAAAATGCGAAGAAACTTTTTCCCCAACCTATTATGATCCAATTTTTATTACTAAAATGGATGTACATGTACTGTCCAGTGACTATACTAAAATCTTGGTAATCATTTACTATTTCTCCTGTTACTGTAAAAGCATTCTGTATATCTTAATATAAGAAAAAAGAAATCATTACTAGTGTATAAAAAGTGCTGAAATCGAAACACAATGGAGGCTAATTCCGAGCGCGGGTAAAAAATTGGCGATGCCGCTCGTGGTCGTGACCGTATCTCAAATTAAATCTCACCAACAAATCTTAGCAGGGATGAAACTCTGCACCGCACCTAAAATAACTTTACTTTATTTTAATATAAGTTTTATATTTAGCTGGTCACATAAATGTGTAAAATACATGTGACAATAACGTGTCTTTTCACAATCCTATATACAGAATGTGCAGAGAGTATAACGCATTATTGAGCCAGCAGGACGGAGTACCTGACATTTGCGGTTCGTCCCTAAATAGTTGGAAGGCATATCTTGGAAGAATAATTAATTAATTAATTGAATTAATAATAATAAGAAGAATTTAATTTTTTATAATATACATATATAGCACGGTGTATGTATATAAATATATATAGTGTGTAATAGTTTATATTGTTTCATCTATTGCCTATCTATTATGTTGCTTAATTGGATTGTATATGCTGTTTACACATATTTGTAGAGTTCCAGCCTATAATTGTTACTTAATATGTCGAGTCCTCCACCTAATGTCTGTTGTAACTCTGTATTGTGTGACAAATAAAATAAATAAATAAATCTCATATGATTGCTACAGTTAAATAATTTGTAACACACACACAGCCTCACACAAACACATACATACAGTGGACAAAGCGGCTTGCTAAATATTTTGTAACGCGAACAGCTAAGGGCTAAGGAGTGGAACTTGTCGCCTGCTGATGTGTTTTTAGATAATATTATAATTTGGGCGCCTTCAAGGTGAGAGTGAAAAGGTTAATTCTAGGTAAGCATCGTAGTCTCCATCTTCCTTGAACATCAGGTATCAAAAAAGACACGTTAAAACATCTACTTATGCATGTTTGGATATAACAGCATTTTTTTAAACGTAACGTATACGTAACGTGTAATATATTATCTATGTTTAAGCTCATGCCATCTTGCTCATACACAACCAACGAACGAACGAGATGACAGGCTTTGAGGATCCAGGCGTAATTATTTCGACAAGTAAAGCCTAAGCTTTCCTTTAAATTTCTTATTCGTAAATAATATAATTAATTAAAATAAAATATTAAATTAACTAGTCCATAAAGCAATTAATCTTCATGAAAAATATCAGGCCACTATTAATCAATCAACCAACATTGGTTTAGGTACTCCTGGATAACGCCTCTCCCTAGTTACGTCATAACCGTATAGATTAGCTAATGAAAATATTTTCTTTATTACTTCACTAACATTACAGAATATTGAACTACGAGTAGCTCCTACATTGTATCAGCTTTGTATTTCCTGCTAACTAATGATAGTACAAAAAGTGAGTCGTCTTTTTAACCGACTTCAAAAAAGGAGGAGGTTTTCTATTCGACAGTATGTTTTTTTTTGTATGTATGTTACGCGATTACTCCGTCAAATACGAATCGATTTTGATGATTCTTTTTTCGTTAGGAAGGTCATACTTCAGAGGTCGTCCCGTATAAATTATACTTAAATTAGTTCAGTACTTTTTTGTTGAAAAATCATTGGGGATTAAATAATGACATCATCCACGAACACAAAAATAATGACAATTTATTTTTTAACTTGCTATTATCTAATATGCAATAGTGAAATTTTGGTTAGTAGGTCCAATAGTCAACACAAATTATTTTATGAACTTAAGTTAAATAACTAGGTTCTCTTCAAGTTTTAATGCTTCATAGTTCATTCAAACTATACCATTCTTCATGGATGGTAGGCATTTGTAATGAGCTATAGGGCTGAGACGTTATATTATTTGTTAACCGACATTAAAAAAAGAGGAAGTTCTCTATTCGACTATTTTTTGTGTGTTTGTTACCTGATTACTCCGTCGATTATGAGTATTATGACTCGATTTTAATGATTATTTTTTTTAAGTACGTGATGGCCCGTATCAAGTGTATCGATATAAATTCGACCTTTTTTTCAACAAATCATTAATAACCAAAAAACATTTTTGTTAAAGTTTCCGTTAAGTTTTGATAAGCGCTTAGTAGGCCTATCCATTTTCAATAAAATATACTTAATTTCCACTAAAAAATAATAAAATAAAAGGTTTTTTCCAAAAAAAGACGAAAACTGATTTCAAGACGCATAAATTTAAACTAAAAAGTAAGAAATAAATAATATTTTTATTAAGTAGATGAAAAGAGCGTCATAGAAAACCAAGAAAAGTATTATTTCACATTTATAATTCTTTATTAAGTCATGCTCCGATATATTTGGAGTCGGTACCAGCCTAAGAAAAATAAACTTACCTAATAGATATGAACTTGATTAATTCATTAACTGTACATAATATAATTGCTTAATAAAGATGAGAAATAATCCGCCGCTCCATGAAGTTAGAAAATTTGTTGCAAAGGCTACACTATCCTCCTTGGCTAGCTGGCACCGGCTCCAAATATATCTGAGTATGAATTATAAATAAAGAATTATAAATGTGTATCAATACTTTCCTTGGTTTTCTATGATGCTCTTTTCATCTACTTAATAAAAATATTATTTATTTCTTACTTTTTAGTTTAAATTTGTGCGTCTTGAAGTCGGTGTTCGTATTTTTTTGTTAAAAATATTTTATTACAACTATAATACATTGCGTCATTTTGTTTATAGTAATAATAATATATTTCCACGCTTACAACAATTATCTGTATCATTAAAATCTTTTGTTATGGATACTAGATAACGGACTTTAATATACATAATAGGATAGATATTTTTATAAATTAACTTAAAGAAATACATAAATAACCATGACTAGTGAACAAATGTTCGTGTTCATCATACAAGCAGTTGCTCCTACCAGGACTCGAACCCGGACCGCTTGATGTGTAGGCAGCGTTACTGACCACTCCACCAATTAGACAGTTTCGTGGATCATTTTTTTAAGACTTACTAGATGGTACAATTTAAATGCCAGACCAATGTTGGCTACTCTACCTAATGGGAAAGAAGTCGAGACGCTGTCAAAAAAAATCTTGTCCAGAATTTATGAATGTCCGTAAAAAATAAAAATAAAATACTCGATTACACAATTTTATTGCTTAGCGTATTAAATTAAGTTTAGGCTTCGTTAGCATTCTGTTAACCAAGATATAGTACGCTAATGGCACTATGATATTAAGTTTATGATTTTTTAAATTAAAGTTTAGTTTATTTTTTAAACGACTTCAAAAAAAGGATGGGGTTCTTAATTAATTGTAATCTTTTTTATATTATTCTCCCCATGCTCCCTGTTTGCTCGAAGATACCTGGACCGATTAGGAAAATGATTTTTTTCTTTAAAAGGGTACACTTTTCAAATGGTTTTATGAAAATTCACATGAATCGATTTAGTAGTTTTTTCTAGAATCGTGAACATACGCAGTCGCAATATGGTTTTTTTCTAACTTTTCCACCTTTATGCATCGATATCTTCAAAAGTTGTCAACTAGTTCAGATGATCCTTTTCTTGTTGTAAATATCAAAATCTCGAAATAGTTTCCTGAAAATTTTACATTATTAAGACTTGAAAATTCTGTAAATTCCAGACCTGTAATTTCACAGCACCATTTAAACAAATCACTATGTTATAAATCTACACCAAAAACTCAATGTAACAATTAAACTTAAAAAATGTTGCAAATTCCGTTACTTAATTGTCACACGAACCAAGAAATTTACACTCGTGGTGGGGGCGAGCTCATCTCCCGTCGGCTGCGAATGGCCTGACTCGCAATTTGTTCCCGTACAGCTTTAAAAATCCGCATTTTATTGTCCCGCCTCTCATTTCTACTTCAACTGCCTTCTCTGTAGAAATGAGCTTTTGCATGTACCTAAAACTCATCGGGACTTTCCTGTTGTTTGCAGGTAAATTACTATGTATAAATAAGGCAAGGAATGGCTCAATACAATTCTTGGAACCGCGATAAGAAAACTCGCTATCTTTAATACAATGTTGTTTCAGCTGTGGAGTTTCTATGAACCTTTTTCTATTTAAAAAACCACTTAAATCAAGGCTAAATAACCTGCTTTAGTTTTAGCTTTTGAAAAAAGAATTTTATATGTCGTCAGCCCTGTGAAGTTAACGAGAATGGGTAACAGATATTACTGACATCATTAAAACTGTTCTTGAATGCGCTTGTCTCTAATAACTGTTAAGAGATGGTTGATTCCTGAGAAAAGTGTTCTGATCGTCAAATCCGTGGCAATTTTTTTTTCTCATCACAGGTGCTAACTAAAATTACAACTGAATAAACAATCAAAAAAGTAACATATCTATCCATGAGGCACACATTCAACAGATCGTCTTGAAAAAAATAATGAAATTTTTGGACCCATGGATCTGATTAAAGAATCCACGGATTTGATTGAAGTTTATACAGTACTAAAATGGATGGAATAAAGGAAAAACAATATATGTAAAAGGTTTATAGTTTCTTTATTTTAACATTAATTGGAATTATTTTTCAGTCTGTGACGTGTCTCTCTCTCTGTCTATCCTTAGCTTATACATTCTTAAGTTTTATGATCTCTCTTAACTACAACCCTTCTCGTTCTCTCACTTATCTTATGTTGAAGTTCACTTCTTAAATATGTTTATTTAAGTTTTATAATCAGAAACAAGGAAAATATGTCCAGCTGCTTCTCGCGACCTTCGTCTCCTGGTATGTCACCGCCACTAGAGGGTCTTTGAGTCATCTTGACCGTTCTTATGAGGCCTATTGTAACTAACCACGCTTCAGTTCCGTAGGCCATTGTAAAGCCCCCGGTAAACCTAATAGTCAACAGCTTAATTGTAGAGCTTCCAACCTTTACAGGAGTGCTTAAGTACGATATGATTTTTGTCTTATCAATGTTCATTTTAAGACTCACTTGTTGGAAGACACTACAGAGATCAGAGTCTCTCACGGTCTCACCCCATGACTACGATAATTTCTGCAAAGTGAAGGATTGCATTTACTTGCCATTTATGTTGATGGGAAGTCATCTCCAGTCAAGAAGCTTAAACACGTCCTCCAAATTAACTCTGAATAGTTTTGGATAGCATCGCCCTACCTTACACCTCGCTGGAGCCGTATTGGCTTCGAGTCCTGGTCATGGAAGTGGACTGGCATAGTGGCGTTTTATTACAGTGCCTGCAACACTTTGATGTCATCCTCATCATTATTTCAGCCGAGAGACGCCCGCTGTTGGTCATAGGCCTCTCCAAGGATCTCCATACCGGTCGGTCCTGCGCTGCCCGCATCTAGCGGATTCCCGCGGCATTTACCAGATCGACCTTGTGGGTCCACCTTCTGGGGGGCTTACCAACGCTGCGTTTCCCGGTATGTGGCCGCTACTCGAGGACTTTTCCGCCCCTTGCTGCCGCTAGTCCTCCTCGCAATGTGTCCTGCCCACTGCCACTTAAGGTTCGCAATTCTTTGGGCTATGTCGGTGACCTTGGTTCTCCTGCGGATCTCATCATTACTTATGTTATCACGCAGAGAAACTCCGAGCATAGCCCTATCCATTGCCTTTTGGGTGACCTTGAGCCTTTTTGTGAGACCCATTGTAAGCGGCCACGTTTCGGTTCCATAGGTCATCCCTGGCAACACACACAAAATAAAGACTTTCGTCTTGAGACACTGCTGTAGATGAGCCCAGAATATGCCGCGTAGCTTCCCGAACGCTGCCTAGCCGAGTTAGGTTCGTCGCTTGACCTCTTTCTGGAAGTAGGACTTACTCAGTTGGACTGTTTGTCCCAGGTAAACATAATGGTCGACAACTTCCAGTGTAGAGCTTTCAACCTTTACAGGAGTGGGTGCGACATGTTAATAAGGCATAATTTTCGTCTTAAATCCGTATTCATTTTAAGACCCCCTTGTTGGGAGACCCTACAGAGATCGTCGAGCATTGTGCCCAGGTCTTCCAAGGTCTCAGCCATAACTACGATATCATCGGCAAAGCGAACGTGAATCATGTACTCGTCATTTATGATGCCAAGTGCTCTCCAGTCCAAAAGCTTAAACGCGTACAGTTTCGGCGATATAATATCACCCAGTATCACGCCTCGCTGGAGCTATATCGTTTTTGAGTTCTGGTCCTGAAGGCGGACTGACATAGTGGCGTTTTCTTACAGTGACCGCAACACTTGGATGTATCGATAGTCTATGTGGCACCTCTGGAGTGACTGGAGCACGGCCCAGGTCTCGACAGAATCGAAGGTTTTTCTCATAGTCCACAAATGCTAAGCATAGTGGCAGATTATATTCTTAGATCTTATGTATTACCTGCCTCAGCGTATGTGTGATCAATGATACTCTAATGAGTCTTTTCGGACTCTGGCTTGTTCGGGAGACTGAAAGTCGTCAAACCTGCGCGCAAAACGATTCGTTATATAAAACCCTCAAAAACAGCTTATAAACATGACTCAGGAGCGTGATGGGACTATAGTTCTTCAATTGGGTACTATCACCCTTTTGGAAAAAGAGTCACACCACGCCGCCGTGCCATGCATTTGGCGTTCACTTGGATGTACCGATAGTCTATTTGGCACCTCTGGAGTAACTAGAGCACGGCCTATATCTCAACACATTTGAAGTTTTTCTCATAGTCCTCAAACGGTCAGCATAATGGCAGATTGTATTCTTTGGTATTCTGTATAACTTGCCGCAGCTAATGCATGTGGACTATGGTACTACTACCTTTAAGGAATCCGATTTGTTCAGTAGGCTGGAAGTTGTCAACCATGTATGCGAGACGGTCTATTATAAATCTCGAAACACGGAGTACTCTTTGTCTCGAAAACAGCTTTTATGGGATTATTTCTACGTAGAGGGACCATCGATTTTAAGTGGGTTAAAAGTCTTCTTTTTATTAAAACTTGAACTGTGTTAGCGTGATTTGTCAACAAATTAAGTCAAAACAACCTGTGTTGCTGCCAGCAGTCCTCCTAAGGTCATCGGACCAAGAACGGGTTGTTTTAAGGCGTCTAATACTATGCTTGTCCCCACTCCAGCATTCATCAGCTCTAACGGTTGTCGGTTCTCCGGCAGACATGTGCAGCCTATTGCCACTTCAGCGTACTAATTTTAAGGGCTATGTCGATAACGATAACGAACTGTCTTTTAAAGAGATACTGAGCCTATCTTCTACATAGCGCGGTGAGCGACTATAAATTAGTGGAGTAATCCTCTGGTAAGTGACCACGTCTTCAGGCATTGTAGCAGGGAAGAAGTAAAGATATGTCTAAGCTTTCCAAATGCTGGTGCAGCAGAACTGGATCGTCCTACTGGCTTCTACCCAACTGGACTATCTGTCCCAGGTAGATATATTCCTAAACAACTTTGAGGACCAAATTTCCGACTAACAGAGGCTCTAGGATAACTAACTTGTGCATTGAACATGACTTTCGTCTTATCCAAATTCCTCGCAACACGTCGAGTGGCATTATTAAGGCTTTTCAGCATTTCCAAGCTCTTAAGAAGCGTTGTCTCTTTTTTTATGGAACAATATCAACTTATACTCTTGTTCCATGCCTGTGGGGTAATACACATAATAAAAAAACAACTATTGGAATGCCTTGTGGACTGGTGGCGATGACGCAACATCAGATCCATAGGAAAATATCCATAGATTTGAGACCATGGATCTGTTTTGGACCATGGATCTGATCGTGACAATTTTGTTTTTGATTAGCTACTCAAAAACTTGCAATAATATCGGAGATATTTTTACCTCAGAGTAAACTCAGATGGCAAGGACATCATATTCTAGAAACAGTTTCAACCCTAGGTTCACATTTCTATTTTTTAATCGACCCACAGATCTTACCTACCCAGGTGTACCAAAATTAAAGTTTAAATAAGAACTGACCTGGAAAGTTATGCTTGTACTCGAATGACACAACTCTTCTATCAAAAGTTCAGGACACATCTAGAGACCCTCGACAACCATTGACTGAAGGTTTATTTCATATTTACACCACTGAAATACTCCCATCTTGTCGTGGGGTGCAATTTAAGCCCGCCGCGTGACAAATGTTTACAACGGCTCAACTTCTTTATATTGATAGGTTTTTAAACAAAATTTTATATAAGAGTAGAGGCATTTCTGTATTTTTTAATGATATATAAATTATGGTAATATCACGTATAGTTAAAATAATATTAACGATAATACTGCGAGCGAGACGCGTGTGACACGTCGAAAATCGGTAAAATGTCCCCGTTTTCAGGTTTCAAATGTGATTTTATTTTATTAAAACAAAAATTATGTAGATTTATTTATGATGCCTCAAGAGAGTAGTAGTTCTTCTAGGTTTTGACAATTATTTAAATATAATAATCTAAATAATATAGATTATATTGGCCTGTGACACGAAAAATTAAGCGCCCCAGGAACCACCCAGATAAATAATACTGTCATATCGCAAAACTTATTCCTACTGGAAAGCTTATTGAATCTATGTTGAATGTACATATAAATACTATGCATTTTTCTAAGAAACTATTGCTAGTTTATATGGCATTTTTTTCAAATTTTGAATTCATATGTACGTTTAATCGACACTTTTACGGTGAAGGAAAACATCGTGAGGAAACCTGCACAGCCCTATGAAGAAAGTCTTAGGTTGTGTGTGAAGTCGACCAACCCGCACTTCGCCATCGTGGTTGACTAAGGCCTCATCGCGCCTAATGTGGGGTAGGCTCAAGCCCCTCGGTGGGGACATTATATGAGCTGTTGATGATGATGCTTTCTTTCTTACCGCCCTTACCTACATAGGACGGTACAACATTTTATGTCACCCCCTGACCAGGAAGTGGGATTGTCCGTATGCGTAGCGTGCGCAAAAATCCACTTTCTGGTCCGGTGTGGCATATAGAACTTTCTGATTTTTAAATTACAAATTAAATAACCAACACACCATAGGGTAATACTACATAATTAATATTGGCTAAGACCCTCCGGATTAATTTGCCGTTAAGATTATCAATGAGGATTTATAATAATCTTACTAATTAGTTTTACTGTAAGGGAATCTCAATACCATTATCTACGATATGCTATATTATAATTTTGGTACTGGATTAGACCTTGTTACTCTAAGAAGATTACAAGCCAGATACTTGTTTTTAACCGACTTCAAAAAAGGAGGAGGTTCTCAATTCGACTGTATATTTTTTTCTTCCGACCTTTGGAAGTTGGTGCTTGTCATGTGGTCCCATTTAAATTTAATCGACATCTGACGAGTAGTTTTTGAGTTATCTCTAATAATGCATACATATTTAATTGACATCGATGATATCGTAATCTTATCACCTGCGTGTCTAAGAGATCTTGATATAGTTTCCTAAAAATTTCTATACAAAACACTAAAAAGCCATAAATAAATTATTTTTAAATAAATAAAACCGCCTTCAAAACTAAAAACGGAGAAATAAAAATTTTGTTTATACAAATCAAAATGTTTTTTTTGAGGTCGGTGCCAACCTCAATATTTGTAATAAACGTTGTATTTGGGACCGACCTCAATCTTATAAACAAAATTTTTAGTCCTCCATTTTTATTTTGAAGGCGTTTTTCTTTATTCAAAAATAGTTTTTACAATCAGATACATACATGCATACATGAAGCGTCGGTGGCGTAGTGTGTAAGAGCGTTGTCTCCCACCCGGGAGGCACAGGTTCGACTCCGCTACGTACCAATGTATTTTCAAATTTTGAATTCATATGTATGTTTAATCGACGCTTTTACGGTGAACGAAAACATCGTGAGGAAACCTGCACTCACCTATGAAGAAATTCTTAGGTTGTTTGTGAAGTCGACCAACCCGCACTTAGCCAGCATGGTTGACTAAGGCCTAATCGCTCCAAATGTGGGGTAGACTCGGCTACTCTATGGCCCATACTGCCAGATATGGCTTTGTGTGTAACTGAATGTTATCTGAAGCTCCACTCGAGCCCTTTTTGGATTGTGAGCGTGATTATATGTATGTATGTATGTAGTTTTTAAATCTGACAAAGTCAAAAGTATCAAGGGCTAGCCCGTTGTTATTGGGTAATCATTTGTATAAAGTATAGCATCTTTCGCCTTTGTCTGTTGATATCGTAATATCACCAACAGCACTCTCGCATATTGAATTCTATTTATTTATTTTGTAGATATTTCAAAAAAGATATTCTTAAGATTCGTTTACACAAAAAATTGTCCTTACCAGAGGCCTTAGTATGAGTTTTGATAGTTTTCGAGCTCGATCAAACGTATCGTCTTTCTTCATACATTGACCACTGTTTCTGATAGTTTACGCTAGGGGCGCTAGTGGGCAATGTATGAAAAGAGACGATACGTTTGATCGAGCTCGAAAACTAACAAACTCGTACTAAGGCCTCTGGAGTCGATCTTGGACCGCTTGGTGTGCAGTCAGTGTTACCAACAACGGTTACTCATATGTAATTAATTTTATATTTACAAAACTTTTTATCCTTTCCATTCATGTATGTCGCTATATGTAATAAGAATAAAACATCTACTGTATTTTTTATAACTGGTTGATGTACAATAAAGTAATGTTCTATTCTATTCTAACATCTGCAAGCCTTCAAATATTTCTATTTAGGTAAGTAAATGAACATTTAAACTTTGTGTGTTGTTATACATACAGATAAAATACATAACATTAATCAAATTCAAAGCCTAGAACGTCAAAACCAAAGCTTTTTATTTTAAATTCAGACAAAAAACTGAAACAATAATACTCAATTTTATTTAACAGACGACGAGTCTGTTTGAATGATGCTTCAGTACGCATAGTTTTATTTTTTGTGGCGTTTGTGTCAATAATACAGTATGTGGTACAGTTTTCAATCAAATATGTTGTTGGCAAACTCAACCAAATATTATATATTTTGTATTGAATTTGTTTTGCGAAGTGCTGCTTTATGATGGATGGGTATATGTAATAGGGCATTATTTTTATTGTTTTCTTTTACATAGCATTAACTATGAAAAGAATAGCATCACTTGGCATTCTTTTCATAGTGTGTTAGGACACACGTGAGAAATTTAGAGACGTATTAGTTCCACACTGGGCCAGTGTAGTTTATTTGGGTGGTAGGTAAGCAATAGTGTCACCTACTTAGCTTGGATTCTATTTGAAATCAAAGGGTGTGCAAATGACCACGACTCGCCTCTTATTTGTAATGTTTGAAATTAGTTTTAAAGAGTTTTAAATTACTTAAACTAGAAAAATACGACAGACTCGTTCTTCATAAAGCATCTACTTACTACGAGCGTACGACGATACTACGATGGATTTCGTAGCATCGTAGCTAAAGTTTTTTTTACTATTGGCTGTTTGATCGCAGGTGGCTTCGATAGCGTCACCGGGTTTTCAAGAAGGTAACCTTGATGGTTCGTCAAATCTGTAAAGCAAACATTAATTACTGTGATGTTACCAAAATATCATAGGTAAATATTTAAATTCCATTTGACCTCATTTCCATTGTTAAAAAATGAAATCCCATTGGATCGTCGAAAATCAAATTATCTTCGACAATAATACGATCAGTAAGAACAGAGAAGTGGTACAGTCAGCGTCAAAAGTAGATTAATATGTGGATATTAATAATATCCAGACATAATTGATTTTATTTGACTCGCGGTGGATATCTACCGAGCGGGGACCAAAAGGTTAACACTAGTACTATATCATAGCAACGTGAGCGCTTCTGCAAAAAGAGCGATAGCACAGGGCGTTACCACGATTTGATATGAATGATTATTATGACACAGTACTAGTCTGTTAATGTAGTTCTGATACTGACCGTACGAATTGTTGTATTCTCCAACGTTCAATTTGGTAATTGCTGCATATTTATTAACAGGAGAAAATGTTACATGAGATTTAATGTACAAAGTGTACACCCAATTGTTGAGAAAAGGCTTCATATATGAGAATTTGTTTCTTTATTTTCAGTTTTGCAAGAAGATGTAATGAAATTCTTTAAATGATTCAAAATATAAATAACTGTACACAATGTTCGCCCCGACCGTCCGTCGAGCTCTGAACAACTACATTAGAACCAATGGGCGTCCATGCGCGGGATCCATACCGCGGAGGAGTGGCGCGGATAGCTTGCCGCCACGCGGACAGCTCCGCATCGCATTGAACAGACTGTATAGGATACATACATTTTACCGTCCGTCACGGACATTCGCGTAGGTCATCCGAGTCGGAACTAAGGAAAGAAGCCGCCCAATGTCAAGCAGATCTTTCTCCTTCCCAATTTACTTGGGGTTGGTGACGTATGTCTTGATATTGTCAATACTGCCATAGGACTGTCAAGCAGATACCGTCATGTTATTTTTCTAGTATCATCGTTTTTTAATTATTAGATAAAAAATATTAGAATTCCATGAATTCACCTTGAGTATCGGAAGCGTCGGTGGCGTAGTGCGTAAGAGCGTCGTCTCCCACTCGGGAGGCACTGGTTCGATCCCCGCCACGTGTGTGTTTTCAAATTTTGAATTCATATGTACGATTAATCGACGCTTTTACGGTGAAGGAAAACATCGTGAGGAAACCTGCACACACCTATGAAGAAATTCTTAGGTTGTGTGTGAAGTCGACCAACCCGCACTTGGCCAGCGTGGTTGACTAAGGCCTAATCGCCCCCTAATGTGGGGTAGGCTCGAGCCCCTCGGTGGGGACACTATATGAGCTGTTGATGATGACCTTGTGTAGGTTGAGGGCCCTTTTATATTGCATAAGTCCACTACTCTGGATTCTTTCTTATGAAGAAGATTCATTTATTTCGCAGCAATAGTAACTTCACAATTAAAACACTCCTTTATTTCCATCTGAAATATTATCCTCTCCCAATGTTTATAAGAACGAATCTTCCTTGTTTCAGTTTAAAAACCTGTTGTTTATAAGTCGGCCATTGGTAGAATCCCATCCCGTTCGGTCTCGACTACATTATACTGATTGCAGCAATTAGCGAATGGCGTAATTCTCGTTTTTCAAGCCACTCGCCCCCTCCCGTCACCCCCAGGAAATTACTTGAGCCTCTCAGGTCGTGGCGACTTTCCTCGGATTAAATAAAATTGAAGAAGTCGAATGGAATTGTTTTGGATTTTCTGCTTTGATCAGTTTAGTTGGCATTCGTCTCGATTGTGGCCTTAATTATAGTGAGTGGTTTACTAATCGAATTTATTTGAGGATTGTATGGATTTGCGATCAGTTGAGAAGAATTTGGGCAGACTAATAAAGTCTAAATTTTATTGTCAATAGAACCAGCGTTATATTGTATACATTTAAGTACATCTATTTTCAATAACATTGTTGGAGTTTCTCTCGAGTTCTTGTTGTAAAAACACGTGTTGAGAAACCATTTTTAACTCAATCTACTGTACAATTGTCTGTTACTTTTAATAGTCTAAGATCCGAACCTAGATCGACCTTCACCGAGCTGATAATAGAATGAAACATATTTTATTATTAATTTAGTATATTAGAAAATATATTAAAAATGGGTTGTCTAAAAAAATCCTGGACAGACTATTTTTAATTATTTTTTGAAAAATTATTTTTAATAAAATATTGCAACATCAAGATAATAAGAAAATTTTGTCGCGCGCTTATAATGATATAAAATTTTTTCTATTATCCAATCGAGTGAAAGTAACTGATATCGACATACCTGTTCATACCTGACAACCCAGTAGTTCGCGCAGGTAAATAATAGACAACCCAATGGCTGCACATTCTATACGGTTTCTACTATCAGTCAGGACAAAATTTTCTTATTATCTTGATGTTGCAATATTTTATTCATTTTTTTTTAAAAATCATTTTTCAAAAAATAATTAAAAATAGTCTGTCCAGGATTTTTTTAGACAACCCATTTTTAATATATTTTCTAATATACTAAATTAATAATAAAATATGTTTCATTCTATTATCAGCTCGGTGAAGGTCGATATAGGTTCGGATCTTCTACTATAAGTACATTTTCACTTGACATTGGCAAAATGCGTAATCTTTAATGTGTCGCGATCGCCATTAATTTAAAAGAAGAAGATGAATAACATTATTTAATTATTTTGTAGTAAGATTGTAGTATTAATTAAATTGCAAGTCTTTGTGAGTATAACCTCTTCAAATATAACAGAATTTTCCATTCGGTACGTGTACAGTGAAAATTATTTTTCATTTCAAATATTTATTTTCGTATTGTAAATAGAAAGGATGTTTAAAAGTAGATTAATGAAAACGATTATTTGAATTGGAAGTTAACAGAGAAGGGGACGCGAACGTCTGCGATTCTCTCTTCTTCCCTCTAATCGAAGAAGTCTTGAAAAAGGATAAGGATCAAAAGTACTCAAAACCGCTGAGCGTAGAAGACTGTGATATGAGTAGAAGAAGCCAAACAAATATGTAAAAATCATGGCAAATGGACACAAGTAGTATCCTTATGGGGAAAAAGCGTGTATGTATGTATTGTAATGTCAATAAATAATAAATTTTACTCTGAGAAGTTGCCCTTATTCACACAAAGGATTGACACCTTTGTCTTCATTTTCAATGTTTAAAATTAAAGACTTAACCGCTTCATGGTCTTATCGTTCGCCCAACCAAATTAGATCTCAACTTTTCGGGTTTGCAGAGGAACACAAATTTGCCCTTACCTTATCATCACTTCAAATTAGGCCTGATGAAGGCTAGCTTTCCCATCATATGTAAAAAGAGCCAATGAAGAGAAAAACAAATCATTTACGGTTGGTTTGAATTAGCCTCTCGAATTTGAAGTGCTTCTCTGGTGTGTCTTAGGCGACAATGTGTCTTAGGCAACGCATATTTCAATTTATTTTTATTTTGTAACTCAGACATGTTTTCTGTCAGTGTTCACCATCAGTTCCTTCAATCATTAATGTACTTTCCGAATCATCGAGGAAAATAGATCGAAAATTATTTTGGTCACCTATTTGACTAACAGCTTCGTGCTCAGTTGCTTAACTTTGCGATAGTTACGTAGAGCGCGCCAAAGCGTCGCTATCGATCTTTACACGCGCATAACAGGCTGGTAGAGGTAGCTTTGGTAGAACAAGCTTGAAAATTGAACAATACGAATCCTTACAATCTTCACGTTTTCAACACTCAAAAGAAGTAACGTTGTCGCTTTGCTTTGTAAAAATGAGGCCGTATTAAAATCGGGCATTCCATAGTTAAATACCAAACGAAAAAGTCATAACGTGAAATGAAAATGTCACTGTAATTCATTACATTAGTCCAAGCATTCTTAGTTCAGATAAGGAAACAGGCACGATTCCAAAATGGGGGACCATGCGAGTTCACAGGCGACAGTAACGTGCTGAAATGATACAATACCTTGAGCACAATGGGGATTCTGTGGGACTTACATAGCCACGTATATTTATATTTACGCGGGGTGGCAATAAACAGGGCAATCGCAAGCCTCGCTCTCTCATTCATATTATGCTCCCTTCGACTGACCATCATTTTTTATTACCTGTGCAATAAGAGTTAAATTACCTAAGTATTCAACAGGCACCCGCATATCGCAATCTGTAATTGGGATACGGTATGACGTAGCATTGTTATGCTTGTGTTGAATTGACGGATTCGTCGAAATTAGTTTCATTGGAATAATCACACGTAGTCAGTTGGTTCTTTTCGTTAACAGTTAACAACGTCGAGTTGGACTATCCTGGCGGCTAGTTAACTTTGACAATTTTGTAGCATTGTGACTGAATGTAAAATATTATTTAAAAGGAGAAAAATAATTTTAGTAAAATTTCAATATCATTGCTCGTAAATTAGGGGTGTATAAAACGTATAACCCCTATAATATCAATGTAATGCAAAGTTAATCTTTGTATTTAAGTACTTTGTAAACACGAAGAGTACACGCCTGTAAAGAAAGTTGATCGACTGCTTGTTTAAAAAGGGCCCCGTAATAAAACAAATTGAAAAAACACCCACTTTGAGACAAACTTAAAAAAATGCGTAAATGCTGTCAATATGCAATAAAGTTTATTTGTATTCTATTCTATTCTACTAAAAGATGTAGACTACTTATAAAAAAAAATGTTTTACTCGTAGCGTTCTGTTTAGATGTATATAGGTTATATGGAAGAGATCGCTTCTAGCGATAAGATCGCCCTTTGTACAAAACTTTTGTTTGAGTGTTATCTACTATATTTTTTGTTACTGGTTGATATTACTTAATGAAATACAGTATAACTTTATTGTACAAGTTATATTCTATTCTACTCTATATACGTTGTAGGGATACCACGAAATCACAAAAGATGTCTAAATTCGTGTTTATTACGTCTTCGAATGTGATATGTCGTTCCACTAAACTAGAATCTAATAAATCAAGGAAAGTATAATATATTAGATTCTTCCAAAATTATACCCTTTTTGGTCATATAAACCCTGAACCTACTGAACACACAGTATATCACCAAAATATTTTGTGCAATTACTAAAGGTGACGGGATGTTGCTACCTATTATCGTAGCCAATATCTCGTTCACAAACCTATCAGTGCTGTCAGATCAGTTCAATCAATGTTTCACAAGGAAACGTTCTATGCAGCTGGCAAATGGAATGGAGTTTCTGTATGTCAAGTAAATCTGACATTTCCATCATCCATTTCAATTTATGTAGTAACCGTATTGTTATCTTGTGAAATTTAGGTTTGTTTATTCAAATATTCACATCGATGCGGTACATAAATACGAACAATGGAATGTGGATTAAGAGCAGTTGAAATAATAGCGTCCAAGATATAAATTACTGAGTCCATAGTACGGCTGCATAGAAGGCCAGCTACTGTGACCTGATGTATGCGGCGAGTGCTCGCGTGTTCGTAATGTTTTATGGACCGAAGACCGTTGAAGTTCCAGAACCTATAAGCATAAAATATTATTACCATTTATATTAAGCTTTGAAAGTTTGATAATTTTATTTACTATTTTATTGAACATGAGAATTAAAAAGGGGCAAACACTAGATTATAAACATTACAAAAGCTGTAGCTTATTTCTGTAAGAAATCCCTTCCAACCCACCTGTGATAGGAGACACGCTTCAGATGCGTGGATGTCGCGTATACTTATATAATATACGTACACACATAATAATATCTTGTTACATTATAAATGTAACATTTATGTTGGGAAGGTGAAGGGTCTTAAGTTGATTCGATATTAAATTCTTGGAAATCCATATTTTTGGAAAAGAAATAAAATCTAAATTAAAAATATTTAATTAAGAAGTAGGTGGCTTTAATATAAAGACCATCACGGAATATTACTTATCTTAATAACAGGGCTTTAATATGTTAACTATATCTTTCACAGTGTTTGAAAATGCCTTGTATCTTACACATCGGTGAACATTATTTTCCCACTTGACCATTGACCACGCACTTCATCAACATAATAATTATCATCAGTTCAGCCTAGAGACGTCCACTGTTGGACACGGGCTCCCAAAGACCTCCAACCGATCGGTCCTGCACTGCACTCACCCAGTGGCCCCCGCGACCTTTACCAGATCGTCGGTCCACCTTGATGGGAACCTACCAACGCTGCGTTTTTCCGCGACATATGATCATCTATATCTATCCTAGACCTATCAACGCTTTGTCTTCTTGTGACCTTTACCAGATAGGAGGTCCACTTGTAGGGAACTTATCAACGCTGCGTCTCCGGTACCCATCCACCAATCGAGGACCGTTCCACCTGTATGGCCGGTAGTCTTCTTCACAATGTCTCACCCTGCCCACTGCTACTTACGTTTTGCAATTCTTTGGGCTATGTCGTTGTCCTTAGTTCTCCTGCTTTCCCATAAACTATACAGTGAAAAGACACGATTGTTTATTTTCCCATAAAATTCTTTTATACAATTGGTCACGTCAAAATCACATCACAGTAATTATTCCCAATACTCAAAAAGTTATTTTGGTTGGTAGTAGAAAATCTAGTCTTATTTATGTCTCTTATATTACTATTACACTCAGTTTCTACCACTTACTTCATTACTAATGTTCTAATTTCTCACGTCGTTTTAGTATTTTGATGTATTGTACGGTTATTAAAAACTAATATTAAATTTATACTTATTATCTTATAAAGGTATTACAAGTAAAACTAAACCGTTAGAGTTAAAATTTGGTATGAAGATAGCTTAGGACCACAGCAAAGGCTACTTTTAGCCACAATAACCGACTCCCACTCAGATGGAACCGCCTGTGGCCACTAGATAACTATATTTTTATTGTATATACCTACCATAATTTGTGGTTACCGTTTTGTTGGGTACACCTAAACAAATAATATATGCTTGGCTTAACATTTTATCCTACTTTAATTAAATATGATTAAATGTGTTGCCACGTAAAGTAATATTTTCAACTGGTCACAATAAACAGGAAAATGAAAGTTAATAATGCTTACCTCTAGCAATAAAATATATTAATGCCGGGCCCTCATAGGCTTCCACTACATCACTTTAAACATATATGTGTATATTTACGACACCCAAACCCTTCTTGCCTTTGTACCCGAAACATTTATTTCTGTTAGGCGCGAGGTTGCCTCACAACCCGCGGTGAGGATATGTTTCTGATTTTTTCTCGATAGGAAAAAGCGTTGTATTGACATATCTCATGGAGTGTGAAAAGAAATATTCATACAAAAAAAATGTTCAAACAAACTTGCAAAAATATATTTATCTGTAAACCTTCCTTTCCGGTATAGCATACTTTCCTTATACTATGCTTCCGGTCTTCAGGTGTTGTTCGCTAAACAGGAATTAAATAACGTTTATAAAAGTGTCATTATATTAATACGACCTTTGAAGAAGGTGAACACTTAAGTATTATGTTATAACTAGCTTCCACCCGCGACTTCGTTCGCGTGGAATTTTTACCCCCTTAGGGGTGGAATTTCCATAAATCCATTCTTAGTAAATGCCTAAACTGTATTAGGTATCTATGTGCAAAAAAATTGTGGTGGATTACCCTTAACATTTAGGGGGATAAATAGATGTTGTCCGATTCTCAGACCTACCCAATATGCACACACACAAAATTTCATGAGAATCGGGAAAGCCGTTTCGGAGGAGTTTAACCACAAACACCGCGACACGAGAATTTTATATATTAGATATAGATAGATGAAACCAGAGCTTAACCATTAATAGTTGACATCATTACGCATGAATAACTATTACGATAATGGGGTAAGTACTAAAGAGTTAATCGAATTCTGAAATGGTTTCGTCGGCTCAAAAAAGTTAAATAAAACATCAATGTTTTAAATAACAAACTCGGAGTAGATGATAATGGCAATTTATTGATCAGACTGATCATTGATGATCAAGAGGTCAATAGATCGACTTACATCGATTTTATGACTCTGAAATAAGAAATTGGCGCTTGCAGTAATTTTGACAAAAAAAATTGCTTTTCATAATAATTATGATAAACTTAACTCACTATTAAATTGGTAATTTATCGGTCGCCCGCGGTATCACTTGCGTTTAATGTCGGTTATCGCGCCAAAAAATATCCTATGTATCTATGGGCTATTATCCCAGGGTTTCAAAATATTTCCATACCAAATTTCATCAAAATCGCTCGAGTAGTTTCGGAGCCTATTCAATGAAAACCTATAAATAGCGTTTTAATCCGTCTTATGTATGGATAAGAGTGATTAAAAAGAATGAACAATGATAACTGCACTTGAAACCAGTTTCATGTATGTACAGTTAACAGCCACGTAAGGTTATATAAATCTGTCCAATTTCTCCAGTTCATTTTCAAACTTAATCACTTAACATAAACCTAAAATTAATTGAGTATATATGACATTTTGTTGGCTGTACCTACACGAAATTGGCTTCAATTTCGGCTTTAATATCGATATTTAAGTAGCGATTGAGCAGCATTTAAGTATGGATTGATTCGTTGTAATCAGGTCACATACCTAATAGCTACTTAAATATTTATATCCTCTGAAACAAATTTTCATAAAATTTCAATTCCAAACGATATCCTCTTCAATTTGATGGCTTAAAATATTTTTCTTTTAACTCCATCATTAAAGCTAGAGTTTATAACTATTAAAATATATATGTTGTTTACCTCACTATTGTGGATTTTGGTTTAAATCAAAGTGAAATATATAAGTTCAACTCGGATTTGAAATTTGTTTTCATCAGTCTTCCTACTTTTTTAGTAGTAGGAAGAATGATGAAAACAAATGATGAAGCGTCGGTGGCGTAGTGCGTAAGGGCGTAGTCTCCCACCCGGGAGGCACCGGTTCGAACCCCGCCACGGAACAATGTGTTTTCATATGTATGTTTATTCGACGCTTTAGGGTGAAGGAAAACATCGTGAGGAAACCTGTACACATTTATGAAGAAATTCTTAGGTTGTGTGTGAAGTCGACCAACCCGCACTTGGCCAGCGTGATTGACTAAGGCCTAACCGCCACTAATGTGGGGTAGGCTCCAGCCCCTCGGCGGGGACATTATATGAGCTGTTGATGATGATGATGAGTTTCCTACTTTTTTATGTTATGTCTTGCCTTGTGGTAAGAAGTCATCATAGCCTAGCCTACGCTTGCTATAACTCACATGACACTCGCGCGCTGCAAGCCCTAGCGACTTCCCTACCCCGTGGAGCTATGGCAACCTTAAAGAACACAACCACTCCTGATTACAGGAGTTGTTGGTTCCGTAAAGTGGTGGTACTACCACAGGTCAGGCGCTAAAAGTTAGAGCGGCTAGTCGGCTGTGCTTTATGCCTACTAAAATATTTTGCAACTACTCTGGTTTAGTTTGACTATAGTATGTACCTACGGTTTTGTTATTTATTTTTCTTGCAGATATTAAATATTTTATGTTTTACATCGCAGAGTGTGTCCCATTGGCATTCGAAGTCACATGCCATTGTCGAGTTGTTTTTGTTTTCCCACCACGGCTAGTTTCGGACGGTCCTTTTCAGGGCTACGACTGCGCCCGAAGTCCCCCGGGTGTGGTCCGATGGCTGCTCCCGGTCCTCCTGAGGAGGACTCCTCAGGAGGACGTGCCAGGACGAACAGCCATCGGTGGACGAGTGGCTGCTGGCCACCAATTGATGCAAGGAGTGTCTAGACGGGCAACGTTGGGGCGGTCTCGGTGTAGTTGCGCTCAAGTGCGCAGATCCCGAGCCGTCCCGTAATAGCGCACTGAAGGTCAGGCCGGGGAGGATGTTTAGTGGGTATGGAGGGAACGCCTTTACCTCGAGTTCCACATATCCCCTGCAGTTGGCACCACCCCGCAGGGACGATGCGTAAATGCATTTGACCTCCCCGTCAACAAAAAAGGCGTTATTATTGTAACTAATAACATACTACAATACAAATATTATGTGACTAGGATTAACAACCGACATGTTCTTTTTTACCGATATTATATGCCAGTATTTGAAAATTTAATTCTATTTAAATACAGCAAAAGAAATTAAACACTATATTTAAAAATAACACGCTGTGCGTGTCGTAGTTTAAATAAAGGATCTTTTCGTAGTATTAAAACTTCAGGAAAATCATATTCAATATTTTTTTATTTGTTTAGCATTAAACCCTCATTGCCCTTCTATTGAAATCAAATGTTTTTAGTATTTTCAGATGAGAAATAAAGCTGGAACACTCTGTGGCTATAATATCAAACAGCCCTTTTGTTGTGGCAAGTGTATGGTTCAGATGGAAAAATACTGAAAACTAGAAACTATACTTTAATGCAATACGTTCTAGAATATAAAATAAGTCAGACGTAGGTGTTGGAGTGAAATCGCATTGTTGATCGTTGACAAATAGAATCAAAATCAAAAAATTCTTTAAATGGACTTTGCTAAGTACTTTTAAAACGTCAAAAACTCTACCACGGCTTTGGGACGAAATTATTATTTCACTTAAATAATTATTATGCTGTGACGGAGAAGAAACGGCGAAAGATACTCAACAGCTTATAATATCGTAAAGATTTCATAAAATCATTACTAGTCAATAGACAATTTGTCAATACATTTAACATTAATCTAGTATTAAGCTTTTTTTCAACATTCAATATAGGTTTAGTTCATTTGGTTTGATGATGAGGGTTGAGATGACCTGTATGTAGGGTCGTCTGGGTAGGGGCCACCACCTTTCCTATTTCAGCCGTGAAATAGTTTGCTACGTTTCGGATTGAGGGGAAAGGTAGGCACATACAGGCCACCTAGTAATTATTATCATCATCATCCTTTCAACCACATGACGTCCATTGTTGAACATAGGCCTCCCCCAAAGAACGAAACAACGCCCAGTCTTGCGGTCAACCTTAATCAGGTCGTCAATCCACCTTGTAAGGAGCCTACGCACACAATGATGCGCAGTCATCACTCTAGAACTCGTCGGCCCCATCGGCCATCCGCTATCCTCACAATGTGCTCTGCCTACTGCCACTTTAGTTTAGCAATAAAATTCTTTGGGCTATCTAGTATACTTTGGTTCTTCTGCGGATCTCCTTATTCCTCTCTCTCGACTCAACAGTATTTTTAGGAATAACTTTGGATACACGTTTGCAATGGAATCCTCATATTACTACCCTATCAGGAAGACTTAGCTCTGCTGCTTTTGCCGTTAAAAAAAATAGATTACTGTCTGATGTTGAGACGGCAAGGCTTGTATATTTCAGTTACTTCCATAGTGTTATGTCATATGGTATATTGTTGTGGGGATCAGCAGCTGATATTCAGGACATTTTTGTATTACAAAAGAGAGCCGTACGCGGCATTTAAAGATTAAGACCTCGTGACTCGCTTAGAGAGTTATTTAAAGAAATCAATATATTGACGGTTGCTTCCCAATATATATATGACAACATTATGTATGTTCATAAAAATTTACATAAATTTTTGAAGAAAAGTGATTATCACAATTTAAACACCAGAGGTAGAAATAAACTTCCTGTTCCAAGTTCCAGACTTCATAAAACTAGTCACTCATTCATGGGGAAATGTATACAAATATATAATAAACTCCCACATCATGTAACTGAACTTCCGTTACATAAATTTAGGCTTCACATTAAGCAAATTTTAATGAAGAAAGCGTATTATAAAGTTCAGGAATATATAGACGATAAAACGTTCTTCTCAGAACAAGGCCTCCTGGTAGACTCGTGAACCGATGGCATCAAACTTGACTTTCATAAGTGTACAAATTGTACCTAAATGAATAAAGAAATTTGAGTTTGAGTTTATAATTCGACCCACTGCAGGGACACAAGGTCTGTCCTTGTCCTCGAAGGAGGTTAAGGCAGTGGTCCACCACGCTTGCCCAATGCGGATTGGTGGACGGAGTATAAGGTGATCAATACCCCTTTGCTGATCCGTTAGTCGCCTTCTACGACACCCATTGGAGGATATTGGGTGATGCTATTATACTCTGCCGGCATCACAAGGCTGTAAAACACCATACTACAATATAGTTTATATTCACTTAATATTTTTAAATATGAATAAATTATACACTATTTATTTACACCTACAGCAAATAAGGGATTGTCATAATACCCACAGTATAACTCGATCCAGAATTACGTTTCGCCGATGTAATCCAAAATTCGCCCAATTTCGCCCAAAAGTACATGAAAGGCCTTCATGCACTGCTCCCAATACGACCCAACGATCCTTTTTTGAAATACTAGGTTAAAGTTTTGTCAGTTTTACAAATACCCGTTACATAAAGTCGCTTTCACTTGTTTATAAAAAATAACATTAATCTACCAATGATTAGTCATCACCATTCGCATATTCACACTAATCTTTATAGGGTTTCCGCCGTTCAACGTTTCATCGTAAAGTCCATACTTGTACTCCGGATGCATTCTCAATAAAGAGCTAAATAATAAATCGGAGCGAAATATTTTACTCTGCCATTCCAGTAGAAACGATGTGAAATGTTCTGTTCAATGATTACTGTATACTTTTTTCAAACGTCGATAAAAAACAGATCGTATTGTCTCGTAACTAGAGTCCACCCTTGGTCGATGTCGCGTACCCTGTCCCTTCACTATCAGGCTCACTCGAGATTAGGTTAGTAAGCGTGATAAAATAAACATTTTACGACGTTACACGAGCAAATTGCTACATAAAATGCAATTATCTCAAGAATAAGGCCGTCTTGACGTCACTCGCGAGTCGTTGCCCGGCTTTTTGTGGCAAAAGGATCTTCTTATTTCATTACACAACAATGTACTTTGGAAGGGTTAAGTGAACAAAATATTTCAGAACGAGAAACAAAGGATTGTTTATTTATTAACGTCAAGGGCGGATCCAGGGGGGGGGTCATGGGGGTCATGACCCCCCCCTGGGCTGGGTCCAGGATCTAGGTGGACCACTAATAAAAATAATGTTTTTATATATTTTAATTTTTTTTATTAATTAAGTACTTTCAATATTTAAATAATTTAATTTAATACTTTGACGGCAAACACATTATTCGGGAAAATTTGAATTTACTGCGTCCTTAACCGCCATGCACCTTCGTGTTTTTCTTGATCTGAGGTTTTTCCTGAGGGTTTTTTGCCATGTTTCGACAAGGTTTCGACTAACGTCTAGCTAGACCTAACTTCAACCGGTACGACTAAACTTTAGTAATAAAGTACTAAGTTAAAACATTTTAAAATTTCAATCTGTAATAGTGTTCTTAAAAATTGTTGCCACAAATGCACGTGTGTATTTTCATCCATTCGCTTTAATGCCAAACTTTCTGATCCATGCAGGACGACAGATCTCAAGATGCTTTTATAGATTTTGAGGTAATCAAGGGGAGTGACATCATCATTTCAGCCCAGAGACGCCCACTGTTGGACATAGGCCTCCCCCAAGGATTTCCAAACCGGTTGGTCCTGCGCTGCTCGTATCCAGCGGCTTCCCGCGACCTTTACCAGATCGTCGGTCCACCTTGTGGGGAGCCTACCAATGCTGCGTTTTCCGGTACGTGGTCGCCACTCGAGGACCTTTCCGGCCCAACGGCCGTCAATCGGGCTATGTCGGTGACCTTGATTCTCCTGCGGACCTCATCATTTCTGATATGATCACGCAGAGGAACTCCAAGCATAGCCCTCTCCATTGCCCTTTTCGTGACCTTAAGCCTTCTTATGAGGCTCATTGTAAGCGGCCCATTGAGGCCGCTTACATACTCAATGGGAGTCCCATATTATCCCGTAACCTGCCGCCATTTCATCCATCCTGAGCTTACTCGTTGATTGACATCTCGGTCTATATTACCGTTGTGCTGTATGTATAGCCCAGGTATCGGAATTCAGAGCAGACTGATACAAGCACTCCGTCGAGAGAACCGGCTCAGAACATTTTGGTTCTACTGATAAAAGTGGCGCCAGGTCATGGAGAATTCCATGACCTGGCGCCACTTTTATTATTTCGTTGTTTCGGGGCGATTTCCATCACTGCTGGTTAATGAAATGAAATGAAAATGAAAATGAAAATGAAATGAAAATGAAATGAAATGAAAATGAAATGAAATGAAATGAAATGAAATGAAAAAATATCTTTATTTAAATGGACTTTGCTAAGTACTTTTAAATCGTCAAAAGCCCTACCACCATTTCGGGACGAATATTTATATGCTGAAATGGAGAAGAAATGGCGAAAGAAACTCCACAGCTTACAATTTCGTAATGATTTCAAAACATCATTACAGGTCAATAGATATATCAATACAAATAAGTTACAATTTTAATGCATTTTTGGGCAGATTTCACTCCCACGCATTTGTATCATTTAAATAATCATTTATCTTGTAATAAGCTTTTTTATATAGTTTAGTTTTTACAGTTTTTTTAAATTTGTTAACAGGCAAATCTCTAATATTCATCGGAAGCTTATTGTAAAAACGTATACATTGGCCCGCAAAAGAATTGTTTATTCTGTGGAGACGAGTTTTATATACAACCAGATCGTGTTTCTTCCTAGTATTTACATTGTGCGTATGGCATTTCTCAGAAAAATGCATAATGTTTTTCTTTACATATAGTAAGTTTTCCAGTATATATTGTGAAGACACAGTTAGAATATTTATCTCCTTGAACTTTTCTCTGAGGGAGTCACGCGGACCTAGTTGGTAGATTGCTCTAACAGCCCGTTTTTGCAAAACAAAGATGGTATTTATATCTGCAGCACTCCCCCAGAGAAGAATCCCATACGACATTATGCTGTGAAAATAACTGAAATAAACCATTCTAGCGGTATCGGCATCAGTTAGCCGCCTAATAGTTTTAACTGCATATGCCGCAGAACTTAGTTTACCCGAAAGTTTTACAATATGTGGACCCCATTGCAATTTGGAGTCTAACATTACTCCTAAGAAAGTTGTTGTTTCCACAGGTTTCAATTCAACCCCATTTATTTGTACATTCGTTTCTACACGTCGCACATTCGGTGTAGTAAACTTAACTAATTTGGTTTTTTTTTCATTAAGCAACAAATTATTAATATTAAACCAATAGACTACTTTTGCGAGTGCATTGTTAACTTCGTCATAATTATCTAATTTTCTATTTATTTTGAAAATCAAAGAAGTGTCATCAGCAAACAACACAATATCATGATTGTCCCTTATGTAGTAAGGCAAGTCATTTATGTACACTAGAAAGAGAAATGGACCAAGAATTGAGCCCTGCGGAACACCTATTGTGACTAGAGAACCTGGAGATCTTTTACCATTTATATCAACTTTCTGTATTCTATTGCTCAGGTATGAGGTCATTAGGTTGAGAGCCTTGTTCCTAATGCCGTAATGGTGTAATTTCCTGACCAGAGTATCATGATTAACACAGTCGAAAGCTTTAGATAAATCACAGAAAACCCCAAGAGCGTCACGTGATTCTTCCCAAGCAGCGAATACCTCCTTTAACAACTCAACTCCCGCGTCAATGGTGGAGCGACCCCGAGTGAACCCGAATTGCTTTTGATGAAATATGTTAAATTTATTGAAATGCTTTAATAGTTGGTTGAGCATTAGTCTTTCAAAGATTTTACTTAAAGTTGGTAAAATAGAAACAGGCCGAAAATTGGTGGGATCTGAGGTTTCGCCAGATTTAAATAACGGTATAATTTTACTATGTTTCATCAAGTCAGGAAACACACCAGAGTCAATACAGCTGTTAAATACGACTACTAAATAAGGAGCTATTATACTTATAATGGATGAGATAGTTCTGACTGACAGTCCCCAAAGATCCATAGATTTCTTCAGGTCTAGAGTTTTAAACGTATTTATAATATCTTTATAACTAACAGCTGTAAATTCAAAGTTACTGTCACATGATGATACATTTTGTTTAAGCAGCTGTTCAGCAGAGGTGGAAGATGACTGAAGTGATTTAGTTGTCTGTACGGGAACATCTGAGAAAAACCTTTCGAATTCCATGGCTACTTCCAAATCAGCTTTAACATTTACATTATTAATCTTTAAGTTAATATTACGGAAACGTGTTTGACTCCTACCAGTTTCACTGTTAATAATATTCCAAGTTTCTTTAATCTTATTTGTAGAATTCTTAATTTTGTTTTTTAAGTAAACTGACTTGGCAGTGGAACAGGCTCTTTTGAAAACTTTAGAATAGTCCCTTACATAATTAACAAATACTGGGTCAAAATTATATGATTTTTGACTATACAAATCGTACAACTTATTTCTGCTATTGTATATACCAGGCGTTGCCCATTCACTAAAAGTTAGATGATCACAGATCGTCTTTGTTTTTGGCACAAAAGTGTTGGTAAATTCAACATTTATCAAATTAAATAATGAACTGTATAGCTTATCCGGACAATCATTATAAGGCAAACATGGTAGCTTCACAATTAATTTTGATTTAAATTTTTCAATTCGGCTTGCATTTATAGGAATAAAACTTATTTTTGTTCTTTGCACTTTTACTTTTTTCCTAGGAAACGATGCTAATTGACCACAATGATCAGAGTGCAACATATTAATAATTGACTTTTGGCTAGGTTTTCGGTTAGTAAAAATGTTGTCAATGCAGGTTGCACTTGTTTCAGTAATTCTTGTGGGTTCATAAAAAACGTAGTCCAAATCATAGGACTTAAATAAATTTAAAAAGTTACAAGTGATTGAATTTGTATCTAATATGTTAATATTAAAGTCTCCACAGATAACAATTACTTTACGACATTTACTGATTTTAAATAGGACATCTTCCATAATTTTTAAAAAATGTTCAAAGGGGGCACATGGAGGTTTGTATACACTAATAACAATGAATTGTTCAAACTCTATACAAGCTATTTCAGTAACTCGCTCAACTGACATACTGACGAGGTCATTTCTTTCCTTACATTTAATATTCTTTTTAGTAATTATTAATGAACCACCATGTAATATGTTTTTTCTGCTGTATGAGCTGACAACATGGTGATTACTAAAATTAAACATGAGCTGATGGCTTTTTAGCCAGTGTTCTGTAACACACAATATATCAATATTATTACAATTCATAAATAGCTCCAATTCTAAATCTTTGCCTGATATCCCTTGAATATTTTGGTGGAAAAGGTTGATAAAATTATTTTTAGAATTTTTATTCATTACAAGTGGGGAGGATAATTGATTTGAAACCTTAAAATTTGAGTCTAATTTTTCATTATAGTTAGTACTGCCAGAGTTAGTCTCTTTTGTCTCGAAATTTAATTTAAAGAATATGATGCATATTCCAAATTGTCATTGTTTAATGTCATATTTGACTGCCCAATAGAGGCAGAAGTTAAAGCCAATGAATTGGCTTGTTTAAAAATAAAATAACATAGCGATTTTGCTATTTGTTTTTTGTAATTATTACAAAGAAAATATTTATCTTTTGTCAAAAAAAAATTCTTAATGAAACTATTAAAATCAATAATGTCAAATTTTTTATCATAATTTGCCATTAAATGCAATTTCATATTGTATTTATATCTATAGTCATTTTCTGCATGAGTCAATGATCTACTGTAAGGCAAGGTAAATAAAATTATTTTTTTTACATTTAATTTAGAGAGGCAATCAAAATGTTTTTCTATAATCTTGGAATTAGTATTTCCTCGTCTACCAATAAAAATAATTATTGTACTGTTAGGGCTGTAAGTACCACAGATTACCTTTTGCAATATTTGAATACAGTTAGCACCTGGCACACAGAAATTAGTTACATTTTGTGACATGTACTGACACATTATGTGACCCATATTTTTGCCTATCTCATCACTAAACATAATTACATTGTTTTGATGATTATTGTAATTTACGTTGTTTTCGTATTTACTTACATTTGCTTGTGTCCCACCTTCATCAAGGTTATTAAGAGAACAATTATTATTATCTGTGAGTGATACAACTTCTGGATAAACTTCTACTATTGAATCTTGTTGATCATATAATATGTTAGAAGTAAGTGCTTCCTTGTTCTGAATGTCCTTAACTAGGCATGAACATGTTCGTTTTTTATTTAAAGATTCGAAACGCTCTGCATTGTAATTACACATATCTTCCATGTCATTTGATGCCATTATTTGGTAACTTAATTGCTTTTGCGACATGGTTTGTATGTTTTTTAGCATACTTTTTAATGTCACTTCAAGACTGTCTATTTTTAACTCTAATTGTTTATTATAATCTATGTAATCAGAACTTATTGTAACTTATTGTATTGTAACTTATTGTAACAGCATTGCTCTTAATATCATTTAATTTTTCTACTAATTTTATGCGTTTCAAATGATGCGACTGATGTTTTTTATAAGAATTATGTTGATTTATAATTCTTTTAGTCTTATTGATAAACTTATTAATTCGTATGTATTTCTTTAGCTTCTTGACACTACTAAAATACTGTTTAGAATTACAAGTGTTAGGACTATTTCCTATGAATGACTGATCCTTGATGAAGCCGGGACTACAAACCGTTAGCTCATCGAACAAGCTTTGAGAATGTTTATCTGTGGACAATTCTTTGTTTTGCATTTCCAAATGTTTAACACTATTATTTGCCATGCACAAGCTATGTTCTAACTCATTTATTTTCGTTAGTGCCTTTTCATGTGTATTGCTACATTCCGCAAATGATTTTATAGTATGCTGCATTTGGTGACATTGCTCAACAACATCCTCATATTTAATGTGCAGCTCAGACAACTCATTCTTTAGTTGTTTGTTTTTTTCCAATATGTTGAAAATTTCCAATTCACTATCCTCACGTTCCTGCATTAGACGCTCACAAAGCTCCCGCGACGCTCTCAAATCAACCAATGCCTGTTTTAATTTCATGTCTGTGTCCTTAGCAGTGGCCTTACGGGTCATCATTTTGGGTGTAGTTGAGCGTACAGTTATCAATTAATACACTGAAAAGTATAACAACTATGTAAGAAACAAAAGGAACACAATAATATTACAGTTATATACTTGTTGTCAACACTTAGATATTATTATTAAATGGAAGTGTATGTAGGTGTATGTCTGGGGTCAAAGTTGTCACCGTCAACTTTACTTCCACTATAAGTCAAGCAAAGAGAGATTACAGTAACCCAAATGTATGTGAATTGACGATTCTCACAGTAGCTGTGAGTTTTGTGGAGTATCTTTGTATAATGTGATTAGTTATGATTTACAAAATAATTAATTAATTTAAGACAAATATTATCTTTTTCTAGTAAGTATATTTTATACTCCTTCAAGTATCGCATTAATTGGCCTATAAAACAATTAGTACATAACATGGAGATGTAGATAACATTTCCAATGTAGGTAGCGTTTGAATAAAATTTACTAAGTATTATATTTCTAAGTAATTAGGCACTTGGAGTAATAGATAATATTGTTAATTGTTTTAAGTTAAGAAAACAATACTCCCCGGTTTAAATTCGAAGCTGTTGCTATATTTTTATACTTATTTTTATCTTTCTTTGTGTTTGACAGTTAGCCCGTACCGGCCGACGGGATTTTGTTTCCGTGTTTTTGTGAGATTTGGACTTGTCACTGTACCACTAATATTTCCACGGAAGATTATTCACGTATACATTTAGATTTAGTCATTTATTATGTAAAAAGAGATAATTAAATAATTTTATTTTAATAAACTTCTATCAGCTGTTTCAAAGACATCTAGCTACCAGTGTTGCCAGAGCAAAAAAAAAAAAAAAAAAAAAAAGAAAAAAAAGATGGAAAAGGTTAGTGCGCTTACGGGAGTATGGTTCGATTTTGAATGTGTTAACTCAGGCGTTCTTTGCCAGTCCGCTTTTGCCTCTCAGAGGAGGTGGGTTTTTAAGTATTTCATAGCCTGTTTCTTTGGGATACGACGGAAAGGCTCTGGGCCAAATTGTAGTCCTTGAGTCCCAGGCCTTGCTAGCTTATTGACCTTTTCGCTACCGATGACCCACTCTTACGGCTCAGACCAAAAATTTTGTTTATTGGTCTGAGTCTTATGGTTACCGAATTACTATAACGGTATTGTGCCCAGTCCACCCTTTTAATCAGTGCCATGGTACTTCTTGTGGAAGTTAAACTCTGGAAGCATGACATCTGATGTCATTGCGAGAGCGTGGACATTCAAACACTTTTTGAAGTAAATCACTTATTTCTTTACATCAAAAAGTGTTTATCATGCAAATCTAGAATCTAGAATTTAATATAAAAGCAAAAAATATTCCTATTTTTTTCAATTTTTATTGACTTTTACCTCAAACCTGAAAAAACCGATATAGCTGGTTTTTTAAAATAAAAATCGGAAAAACCGGTTTTCCAAAATCATCCGGTTTTTGAATCGTACTTTTTACCATGTGGGGCCCGTGACAAATGTGACAAATTCATATACCCCCCCCCCCCCCCCCCAGTTTTGAAATGTTTCGTTCTTTAAATTTATTCAGTGACACTACCGGGGCCACTGGACTGGACTGGACCACGACTATGTGACCCCCCCCTGGCGCCAAAGCTGGATCCGCCCTTGATTAACGTCGCCTTGATTGTGGACTTCGTTTGTTTATATCAGGGCTATTAATTATGTATAACAATTTGTGGCTTCTGTGCTATTTCATGTGGTATAAATAACAATTTACGTTTGAACGCACCCAAGTGTGTGGATTTTTGAACTGTAATAGAATGTTCAAGGAAACAGGAATAAGTTTGTTTGAATTGAGTTTCATTACTTTAAAGTCATTATACCAAAAACAGTAGCATATGTTTTTGAATAATATTTAATTGAGACTGTGTATTACAAATGAAGAAAGATAAAATATTCTTTCCATTATTCTGCGTTGGTAAAAACCTGAAAAAACCGGGACCAAATTCATTCGTTTTAATAAGCCACGATGGAAATAAATGTTTGATGTTTAATTCTTTCTTTGATGCCAAGTACGACAGCATTTAAAAGAACAAGCCTGTGTATAAACGAAATTATGTTTCACAAAGCGCCCATTTACAAATTTAATACTGTAATTGTGAGTCCGAAGTATTTATTTAATCAGAGGTATCTTTTTAATACACGCTTACACCAGTTTTCTAGCTTAAATTAAGTGTCATTAAGAAGTGGCGTTATAACGGACAAATATACATAATAATATATATTTTTTTGGTAAATAAATTATAAACAACGATCAGTAGTGAACAAATCTTCGTGTTCATCACACAAACATTTGCCCCTGCAAGGATTCGAACCCATGATGTAGGCGTTATTGATCACTCCATCAGGACAGCGTCAAAGTAAATATTATGAATTATTAAGTTAAACATCTGGTAGTATATAAATCTGGTGGTTGCATTTAAAAATCGCATATCTCAAGCTTTTGTTCGTCTCAACAATAGGTAACTGAACCAGTTGGACGCTGGAAAAGAAACAATAGCATACAAATTTATAATGCAGTCTGGAATGAATCACGTCATGCCAGGGTCCTTTGGGGCTGCCTTGAATGAAAATGAACAACAATGCTGCTACAACATGGACGTGAATGGAAAATATTTTTATATCGGACCCGTCGTGTGATGCGCTCTATTCAGTTGAAGCCGTTCCACGTCTCTGTACATAATCTTGATTTATTAACACTATGTTACTGCGCTGCTATGTTATGTCAATGAAGCGTCTTCCACCCGGGAGGCACTGGTTCGAACCCCGCCACGTACCAATGTGTTTTCAAATTTTGAATTCATATGTACGTTTAATCGACGCTTTTACGGTGAAGGAAAACATCGTGAGGAAACCTGCACACACCTATGAAGAAATTCTTAGGTTGTGTGTGAAGTCGACCAACCCGCACTTGGCCAGCGTGGTTGACTAAGGCCTAATCGCCCATAATGTGGGGTAGGCTCCCTCGGTGGGGACATTATATGAGCTGTTGTTGATGATGATGATGATGATGATGTTACTACGCTCTCATTATTGTATCTGTTACTGTGTAAATGACTTAATTTTTCATCAGTCCTGTATCACTGTTAGACTCAGCCCTTCCTATTTGGTACAGAGATGAACTAATAATGCGCTGGGCTGATCGTGTCACATAATATTCAGAGAGGTACCTTAACGATTACAAATTTAGAGAGATAACACTTTTTTTTTAAAAATTAAGAATTCGATGGGCGTACCACTTAAACTACAGAAGTTGTTGTGATATCGAATCCGATGGGCGAAATGCTTTGAACCACAGAAATCTTAAAAGAAAGAACAAAAGATTTTCTTGGTTTTAATTTTTCATTAATCATACACTATGTTTCCATTATATATACGAATAGTAAACATAAACAGATTTGTATAAACTTCCATACGACCTTTCATTGCCTATTTCATCGCCATGTGGGTTTAAATTTCAAAAATCCTTAAAAACTTTCAAGTGCTTAAATTCAAAGTTTTATGGATTTCAGACTTTTGAACCTATTACTTTTAGCGGTTGAATTCTGAAAAAACTACTTAGTCACCTACTTAAATGCGTTTTTGAAAGTCAAATAATTATTATATCTAAGATATCAATTAGATTGTTGTTACAGCAAGATCCACAACGTGAAAAAAGCTATCTCAATCATGGTCTAGAAGTATGGAAAAAATATGGAAATTATATAAAATCTATTCGTGTATTTAGACAACAAAGAAAGGACTAAACATGATAAAAAAGTAATTGTAATATCAACATTCTTATCTACACATGTCACCCTTACCTTGCCTTGATATTACTTTCTATTTATAGAAAAAAGGGCTTGCGCTAACCTTAAAATTTATAAATAGTCCTTTATTTGAGCAAACATGACAAAATATGAAATATTATGAGAGTTATGGATATATTAATTAGATATCTGAACTAAAAATTACGATTTAATTCTTAGCTAGATGGATACATGCAATACAAAATAGTGGAGAGGGAAGTGCAACTGCTTACGCGCGTACACGCACCCCTTTTTTAAATTAAGTACGTTTATGCTATTTAATGAAAAACACTAGAATCTCCATATAGAATTTATATTGGACCAGCGAAATAAAATGAGCCTTATTTTAGAACTCACACTGGCGACTTTGATTGGGCGCCTAGCGAGCTCGCGGCGTGCAATTCAATAGCGGCATTGACTACGCTAAACGCTGCGCACTCGTTTCGAACTCGCTGCGCACTCGTGGCGAACTCGCTGCGCACTCGTGGCGAACTCGCTGCGCACTTGAGACGAACTCGCTGCGCACACTCTTAGCTTTGACGTTGCTCTCAAATCGCCACTGTGATATGGCCCCTAATTTTAACAAGTCTGCGACTTTTGTGTTACTTGTGTTAATATTTCTTCTTTTATTTTATTTGCAAATTGTGAATCAATTAACGTGGACAAACCACGTTATTTGATTCACAATTTGCAAATATTATTTCATTCCAGATATCTACATGGTGACTGAGTTATATTACGGTACACTAAAGTACATTAAACTGTTTCGTTAAATCTTCAAAATATTTTCTATTTTTTTTTTCGTGGACAGGGAAGCTCTTGTTTTTCACCTATATTATATATATAGTGGAGCGAGTTTCAATTTCAACCACTGAGGGACTGTCAATTATGAAATTTCTATGTCAAACAACCGAGAAATGGGATTCATTGTCAGAACACGTGTTCCATCTTTCTTACAATCTGGGTCGTTCAAAAGAGGCGTGAAGAAGCACCTTACAATGTGAGGGTGTCTAGTGCGGCGCTGTATCTTTCGCGCTAGTAATTTTTGCAATTTGAATCCACTTCTGCTTAACATTAGGTGGAACGGCGTAATTTGTTTGACCTTTTTATACAAAAGAATATCGTAAATAAACAATAAAGATTCCACATACCCTAAAATTGAATACAAAATGAAACAAAAACAAAAAGTAATTTCTATAAACAAATGAATATATTTTTAACCCAGTATCGTATTAAGCTTTTAATTCATTGGAAATCTAATAAAATAAAACGCGCTTTCCAACAAATCAGCAGCCAAACAATTCATTGTTGATTCGGTTTACCTCGGCTCGTCCGCGGTCATTATGTGGGTCGTGTTAATTGAAACAAACAAAAAAAATCCGTACCTACGCAATACCGTGTTGTAACGATCAACAAATACGTTAATTTGGGAGGCGACTGTACATAGGCGTTATTAATGCCATAGCCATGAATAACGTACAGTTCGCACAATGTTGCCAGCAAATGGCCCATATGTCAGGCTTAGTGGTGTAAACGCTCCAAATAATAATATGATGCTTTTGCATGGCATTTTCGAAAATCACATGTTATATAAGCGTGTTTAGCGCAATTATCTTTCAACCGTTGGCTTAATGTGTTGAAAGCTTGGTTAGTTGAGCGCTTTATTATCAGTTTGTTGTGAAACAAGTTAGGAATTTAATTAGAAATGTAGTTTAGTTTGTATTGTAAATTCATATTGTTTTGGTTAATATCAATGTAAGAATGATTGAGAGGTAACATATTGCAGCATGGTAATCAGAGGAGATGATAGGTATTAAATAAATAGAGATGAGAATAAATGTGATAAAGATTTATAGACTTAGTGAAAAAGGATATGGCAAAGAAGGGTGTCAATGTGATCTCAACATTACGGATGATCGAGAAGGATCAGAGTTTAATTTTAGGCATTAATTTTATGGAATTGGAACGTTAAAATAACTGATAGGGTATTATGTTAATTTATGTTGCTCAGTGATTTATTAGACTTACCTAAGTCATTGGCCTATAGTAAACTATTAGTAAAAAATGAAGTTTTTATATCCTACCTACATTAGTTATTTTCTTATCTTTTAAAATTTAAGGAATAGTTCAGTTTCGGTGTGAATGGAAAATATTTCGCAAACAGGCACGCCAAGAGCGAGTACAATTTTATAAAATTATGTGTGTATGCTTTTACTGGCTAATATTTTGTTGTTTAGAATAATGAAATATTAATAATATGAATAATTAGTATAATAGTTTAATTGTTTTTACTTCTAATTCTGCTAGTGCTGACTAGTGGTTCAACCGCCGATGTTAAAAGATCTATGGTTTCATAGCCATGGGGTCCACGTCCGGAAGCCTCCTCGTGGCGGACCCTGGTAACTTGGGGAGGAAACTTTCTCGGCAGGTCTGTGGCTTTTGATGTCAAGTGTCCCTTGGCATTCAAAGTCACATGCCATCGTCGAGTTGTTTTTGTTTTCCCATCACGGCTAGATCCGGATGCCCTTTTCAGGGCCACGACCGCGCCCCGGGTCCCCCGGATGCGGTCCGATGGCTGCTCCCGGTGTCCTCGTCAGGAGGACGCGTCAGGTCGAGCAGCCGTCGGTGAGGAGGCGGCCTATAAGGCCGGCGTCGGCCAGCGGCCCACTGGGGCTGGCGTCAGTCGGTAGCCCCTGTGGGCTGCTCCCCACTAATTGGTGCACAAGGAGTGCCTAGACAGGCAGCATTGGGACGGTTTCGGTGTAGTTGCACTCACGTGCGCAGATCCCGAGCCATCCCGCAATAGCGCACTGGAGGTCAGGCCAGGGAGGATTTTTAGTGGGTATGGAGGGAACGCCTTTACCTCTAGTCCCACACCACCAGTTGGCACCACCCCGCAGGGACGATGCGTAAATGCATTTGACCTCCCCGACAAAAAAAAAATGGTTTCATAGCCATGGGGGGTACAAATACTCGCTTTGGTTACTAGTATTCGCAATCGTCTCATATTCTGAGTGCTTTGACAAGTGGTCAATCTGAATCTGACATGTTACTGAGAAAACACCATGGCAAACCGTCGTCGTGTCAAAGGTCAGAGATACCCCTGTTTTACACAGAAACGTTTTGTGGCATTTGTCATCTATTTTAAAAGACAATCAAGTATCCAACTATCTGCCTTTTTTATATCCTACTCGCCATACGAAACTTGTAAGGTATTAACTGTCCGCCAACTCTTCATAATGAATGAATGAATTTATTTATTTCAGACCAACAGTCCATAGAATTTATTAGTATAGTTCTTAGTAACAATTTTCACTTAAAATTAAAAATTAGTATTGTTAGCTATTACTACTACAGATCCTGTTTTAACTATATTTTGTGCCAGTAAGTCTACGAGTACACAGAAATACATTCCATTCAAAAGAAAACATTAGATTATTTTAATTTCAAAATGTCATTAAGTTTATAATGCACACAGTACTAAAACAACACACTATGCTTCCGTTTGATAAAAATGTTTTATATGAAAGACGAAGAGATAAAGTCTGAAGTTCAATTAATACCTCGAAATTTAGCTATACAAATAGATTCTAGGGCCCTTATTGTATAATAGAGTAAATAGCTTACTGAATATTTATGAGCTAAATTATTATAATTGTAAGAAAATTATATTTAAGTATCTCCAAAGTTTATCTTATGAACAAACTGAGGAGTTAATATTAATCTATAAATGACTAGAATTAATTCGATTCAGCTTTTTTGGTATGTTTGTATAAATAATCACTTTTACTTGTAATTTACTAAATGTGTAAGAATTTGTGCAATTAGATTTAATAACGTGTAAGCACTTTCTCGCCTGAAACACGGGTTTAACATAGTTCAGGCAAACAATAAAAACTATGACCTTATTTTTACATTGTTTACATTTAAGAAAAATCATGTACTTACTTATGAATAAATAATTAATTAATTAATTTATCTAGGTATTCGGTTCCCTTGACAATAAATATAAAATCCGTAATTGTGTTCTGAGTTCTGATTTTTAGTGATAAAAAAGCTAATCCCTCAGTAGTTCCGAACTTCGCTTCCGCCTTCGGCATCACTTATCATCAGTTAAAATGTAGGATGCGAGCTTCCCAGTTATTTTTTTTTTACTAAAGTGTAGCAGCGATCTAGCACAGAATTATTCTACATCAAACACTTTATACTGCATTTTTTATCGGACTGACTGTACTGTTGACGGCGAATAAAGAGTTCGAGAGTGGACGAAGACACTTCAACGAGTTCTCTCGATAGGCAATGCCGCACTATTCTGTCCGTGACTACGCCACGGTGCCAGCCAAAACGTTGCGTGAAAAAGGGATTTACTGAATAATTTCACACATAAGTTGCTACGTAAGTACACATTTTTTTCACATGACTAAGGCTAGTGGCATCGTTTTTATCGCTTCATCAGCGTCACCGGGTTTTTGATATCGAGGACCTTGGTGGGTCGTCTAGCCTGTAACTCAAACCTCCCTGAGAGAGAATTTCTACTCGGCAAGCATCTCCTTCAGGGGAGTCTCCACACCGATTACAGTCTCTAGGATGCTTGAGTCTGAAGGGTTACAATACACAACGTAAAAATATTACTAGTACTTGTCACACAAAACATTCAAGAGCATCTTGGTGGAATGGCATACTGAACTATACTCCCTTTATTCACATCCAGTGATCGCAGGTTAACATTCCTTATAAACTTAAAACCAATTTTACAATATATAAAATCATTTGTTAAATAAGATAATCCATTATCTCATCATCATCATCATAACAACATTTGGATACAAAGCATCTCCTTGTCAGTGGGCAAGCTTAGTAGTCCACTAACCTTGCCCAATCCGGATTGGTGGACGGAGTATAAGGTGATTAGTACCCCTTTGGTGATCCATTAGTCGCCTTCTACGACATGACAAGGATATGAGGCGATGCTATTCTACTAGTGATATGAAATTTCTATAACACAATTGCTATGAACGTAGAGCTATATATAATTATAAATATTGCTCATGCCCGGATTTGATTCTAGGTCCATGTGGCACCGTGTGACAAGCTACTCACTTCAATATCAAAATCTTCATCCAAACAAAGTTAAGCGTACACTTTTCTTTATTTCCGCGAAAATATTTCCAACGTTTCATTGTCGATAGCGTCGTTCCCGGCACAAAATTGTTTCGTGATAAAATCACAACTTACAAGTGACAAATTTACTGCATAACGTAGGATGTTCGTAATATGTGGGCGCCGGTAACTGCTCTTGAGTACAAATATCTCGTTATGCCGCGGAGTGGGCTGCGGCGTGGCGCGGCTAACAGCCTCCGAGGCAGTAAACGTCTGCAGCGCATGACTTTCGGTGATTTACTCCAATTTTATGTGTCGCCTCTCCTCTAGATTTATATTAAACTTATTTTACGGCACAACTTTACAACCCTGAAACATGTCACGGCGGCCCTCCGCCCTATCTCGTTTAGACACTGATTTTATGGCATTTTAACTGTCATTGGGTTTCAATCAAGAGTTAATGAGTAATCGCTTATTGATTTTCCGACTTTTTGTCTCCTGTTTTTTGGTAAAGTTTTGGTTATATTTTAATAATGTTCGGTTAGGGTAGTTTAATCCAAAGCACGAGCGTGCCGTGATAGTGATAGTTATTGTGATATAAAAACTGTCAACACGCTGCAGGTACCATATCACACATAGAGAACTCAATTGCTACCATCATAAGTTGAAAATAAAAACATCTTTATTTTATTTAAAAATATATCCAGTGTATGTTTTTAAAAAAATAGCGCTCTTTATTTATAAATCAAAAGACTTACAAACGTGGACAAACGGACTGAAAGGATCACAGTCGAAATCATTTTGCTCTACAACAATAGTAGGTACCGTCGACATTTTATTATTGTTTGTTCTGACCATTGTGCAAAAATAATCAAGTGGAAAAAGGAAGGAGTTGTATGTTGTATTGCGGAACAAGCGGCGAACACTCCACTGTCACAGTAATTATTAATCTGCAGAATTGTGGCTTTATACAGTATTTTATTTGTACAGCCATTGTGCCATGTTCATCTTCATGCTTTATCAGTATTGCATTTGCGAGAGGTTCGTTTTAGGTCAAAATTTTGTATTCGTATTTGTAGTGATACTCTGTCAGGTTAATTATGAATGACAAGATCCGGAGAAGAAACGATTGGTTCTTCTCTTCCCTATTAGAGACTTCCGACATAATATGACAAAGTCAATTTGAGGGGACTGAAGAGTTACGAAATTATAAAGATTGCAGAAAACCATTGGACGCCGACAGCAAGGACCGATCGTTGCGTTTATCCCTCTGTAATGCTTGTATTAATCAGTAGAGCACTTCATTCACACGGCATGATGCCTCTGTCTGGATCTTGACTTTATTTTCACAGTACTTAAGCTAAGTAGCACAAGTTAGCGTCAGGTCACACCCGTTACCCACATTGCAAATGGGAGACCGGAACCAACGAGCCAACATCAGTTAATGAAGTGTACGTACATAAAAGTCCTATTAGGTATAATTCCCATCTCTTTGTTTTTATATCCTTCTCGGGCAAATACTCTTTGTTTATTTGCTATTTATCTCAAAAATATTCTTCTGTCACTCATATTTCTATAGCAATTTGATTAAAAGGAGACATCCATCATATTTCTTTTTTGTTTTGCGGAACAAATCAGTTTCATGATAGAATTTGATTTCGATCCGTTAAGGTTCGATTTAATTCTAATTTAGAAAGAATTGCCCATACAACAGGGCGTCTAGCTCCGTGTAGACTTGTTTGCCAGGCATAAAGCTCTACGCACGTGCACGAGCCGTGCGTTTCACGTGTCGCTCGTTCGCGAGCGCGAGCAGGACATTGTGGCGCAGCCCCAGGGGACAGCAACCGGACCCCCCCCCCCCCCCCCCCAGGGAGCTCCACCACTTCTTTCACACACGTTTCGCTCACGTCTGGACAGAGCTTAAAGTTGAATAAAACTTAGTATAATTATGGACTATAATAACTAATATTAGACTAGTTACAATATAATATACAGTTGATTTCAGCGTAATCTAATCATGTAGTTAATAATCACATCTGATCAATTCTTTATTAATAAGCTAGGTAAGCTATTAATTTAGGCGTATAAAGATATCGTCCGTGATATTAATAATAGTTTTGTTACTTCGTTTCTTGGGTAATGGATTGCTAAACTGACAGATTTGGTGATACACGTCTTGCTAAAGCCATAATGAACCTAAGTGCGTAGCAGAAAGGCTGGTTCTACTGCGAAAGGTAAGCTTGGCTGGAAAATTAAAAGCGACGGCTATAATAAACGTAGCCGGTGAAAATACGTGACCAATATGTCGCGAGAGGTTCGAACTGAAACTTTATGTTACTCACGTCGGACGAGTTTGCTTTACCCGCTACGGGTAGCTTACCGCTCACTGCCTCCAGTTGGTAGCATATCGAATCAAACTGCGATCGAGTGCATATTTACAATGTGCAATTTTAATATATAAAATCCGATGTTTGTAAAGAGAATTGAAGTGTTTGTTGGTAGTGATATAAATTGTGTTGTTAAGCAAGAAAAAATATATTTGAATTATGATGTTGTTGAAATTTTTATAAGGCGTTGTTGCAGGCACCCTTACTTAAGATGACCTTACTTAAACGCCTATAATTGTACTTATTAACGTGGTAGAAAACGTATGCTTAAAGATTTTTTAACATTTAGGTAACTTAGGTCAAGCAATGTGTAAAGTTTGTCTTTACATATTGCTTGACCTAAGTTAAATCAGGTTAAAAATGTAGATATTAGACTATAAGCTGTAAGCTGTTCAAGGCTGTATAATTGTGTACCTATATCCAGGGTTATTTGTAATAAATAAACAACCTTCAAATCATTGAAGATCTCATCAATAGAAATAACTTTTTCTATTCTACTGGAAACAACTCTGAAATCGCAAAAAAAATATTTACGCTGTTCCATACAAATTTACAAAATTGAACTCTTCTGAAATGTATGGAACGGTAGACTTTTTTTCGATTTCCAGATTTACTTCCATACAAAAGGTGGTTTGTATTGGTTGAGATCTTCAAATGGTTTGAAGGTTGTTGATGAATTACAAATACCTCTGTATAGGTTGTATAGGTAGGTATGTTTGTAATGGTTTTTAACCGACTTAAAAAAAAGGAGGAGGTTATCTATTAGGCGTATATACTATACATTCAGTCAAAAAAGTACCGGGAATGAATGATTTGTTTATGGTTCCATATTATTATTTTTTGTTCTTGTTGATTGGCACAACTATTTTCCATTTTGGCGCGGAGTTTGAGTTGCATCTGTTATTTATATTAAATACAGTGCTGTTTTTAGTTATGTCATATCTAATGTATATTGCGAATTTCATATTGGACAAAAACATCAAACAAAGAGTTTGTCTTAAGTTTTGCATCGCCAATGGAATATCGTGTTCGGTGTCACTGAAAATGTTACAAAAGGCTTACGGTGAATCGACTTTATCAAATACACGTACTTATGAGTGGTACAAAGCGTTCAAAAGCGGTCGAGATGTGATGGAAGATTTGCCTCGCTCTGCTAGGCCATCAACGTCTGCAACTGAAGTTAACATCGCAAAAGTGAAGGAAATAGTGACTGAAAATCCTCATTCAACTTTGCGAGAGATAGCTGCAAGTAAAGAATATTATTTGAGCTTTATGCGGCGTTCAAGAGAGCAAAATCGCGAAAAGGGCCAGATTTGTGGAAAAAAACATCTTAGGATTTTGCACCACGATAATGCGCCTTCGCACAAATACTACCGAGTAACCACCATATTCACCAGATATGACCCCTGCCGACTTTTTCTTTTTCCTAAACTTAAGTAACCACTTCGTGGCACCCGTTTTCAATAAGTAGAAGACATAAAGGAAAATTAAAAAATGCTTTGATTAGTATAGGAAGGAGCATACTTTGAAGTTGATAAAATAAATTTGTATGAACAACTGACATTTTATTGATCTTTTCCCGGTACTTCTTGACAGAGTAGTATGGAAGGGAAAGAAGTAGAAGTAAATTATTTCCAAGGTGGGTTGGTGGCAGGCAGGCGGCTCGGCATAAAACTATGCTGAAACTTATAGAAGTGTAGTGACATATTGCACAGACCACAAATGAATTAGGACTAGACGAGGAACAAGAAAAGTTCATTCTTAAAAATGAAAGACGAAATAGAGCGATTTTCTCTTAAATTTAAATTAAATAATACAATCATGATAATAGACATCTTGATCGAAGCTGATTAGCTAATCAACAGGTTAATCTGCGATTGAACTTAGCATGTAGGTCATAATTGACTGGGTTATAGAGAGTTTAGTAACTCTAGTCATCTGGATCTTTTCTTATGGCGCTGAGACTTGGAAACTGAAAGCTGCAGACCGCAAAGGCATTGGCGCCTTTAAGAAATGAGAAATGTTGTTGGAGAAAGATGCTCCGTATCGCTTGGACAGCGTTTCGGACTAACGTCTCAACATTGCGAGAACTCAAAATCTCCTCGCGGCTGACATCTGAGTGTCTACGCAGAATCCTAGTATACTTCGATTACATAGCAAGAAAAGACGGTGACAACCTCGAAAAGCTCATCGTGCATCGATGCAGCCCAATGCGTTGGTCCGACCAGATCCGCACCGCTCTTGACTTGGCTCACACGCCCTTCACACTGCCGGGGACAGAAAGATTTTTTCTGTGCTTCAGTAGACACGTTAAACTGATGGTCCCAGCTGCTGTCGAAAGATTGCAATTGTTCCCAAGGAGAATTGGTGTAAGGCATGCGACCGACCCTAAAAATCAATTGTAACAATATGTCGATATATCATATTAACATACTGCTGTGATATTCTATATAATATCGTGTACGGTCTAATTACTGTTACAGTAGGTAAGTACTATACTGCACTGATTTCAAATAATTTGGGAGCAGGGTAGCAGAAGGAATGGGTCATTAAGCTATTAGTAAATTTTATTATGGTAATTTAATCGCCTAATTAATATTTATTTTCATGAAAATGTCTAGCATTGTACACATAATTCTACCAAATTCTAGATGGTAATAAAAGTGAAGTTCACATGTTAAGGTAATAATAGAATAATAAAAGTAAAAATAGCGCGCGAGAAATGAGCCCACAGATGATCCGTTGCGCTAGCCACCTTGCCGACCTACAGGGTGCTTCTTCACTCCTCATTTCAATGTAAGAAAGAGAGAATTTAATTTAATTTTAGAATAAGATTATAAATGTCTTAGTTAAACAGCAATAGTGAAAGCGACCAAAATCCTTTTATTTTAATTGTCTAATGTCATTTTATGTGCGTATAGAATGAAAACCTTTGATAATAACTTTCCCAATCTCTTTTAAAGCTAAAAGCTATTAATTTTTTTCAGTGTTCTTAATACATTATTAAATTACTACTGTATTTGAACGAGCATCTAAAGTAGTTCTCAGGGGAATCTTACCAAATATGAGCGAGCAAAGAGATAAGCCAGATTGATGGAAGTGATGCATTATCTTCTGACTCACTCTGCAACACCGTGGACTCGGCACTCACATGTTGAATCTATGGAACAGTGAACGCATATCTATAGAATACTATCGAGTGGTCGCTTTAGAACACTCTTTCAAAACTTGTAAGCCACTGTACACAGCATATACAATGCTAAATTATTTGCACAAGTAATGTTTACATAGTTGGATAAGTTGTGAATGTAACTCACGTTCTAGCGTTTATATTGTCTGTACGTGATGAGTGGCGCTGCTTTGTACCTAAGTATATATGGTAGATATATAATGCTAACGTGAGGTTGATGATAGCAGTTGTTAGCTTGGCTTTAAGAGGTTATTACAAAACTAATAAAAAGTTTAAGATTAGTTTAGAAAGATTCTTTTAGATTTTTATTTAAATTCTAACTGGCGCTGGCGACACCTCATGCTAAATTACTCGGTACACTTAAATAATACTAGGTACATATAATTTTTAGAGGTACATCAAATAGTACATATGAGTCTATTGCTTTGGACATAGGAATAGACCTTATAGAAACTATTTATTTTGTGTACCAATGTTTGTACACAAATATGAAGTAAAGTAAGGAAACTTGTATTTTTTTGGACTGTCTTTTAGCGCTGTGGTCGATAAATTAAGCATCAAAGTCGTGGTTGGTACAAGAGAAAGAATATTTCATTCGATTTTATTCCATGGATTGAAAAGCACGTTACCAGGTAGTCTAGACTGTTTTCGAAGTGACTACAATGCCGTCACCCGTCACACTCATCCTAACATAGACGCGGACGCAGCAACGAGTGCAAGGACCCCATTGCTGCCGTGCGTTAACTTAAAAGGCGCAAAGCCACAAAATCTAAATTTGAGTTATGAGCGAAAAACGCGCGAAAATTTTAAAAAATATGCCACTTGAAAACTATAGGTCGTAGAAAAAATAAATAAACATCCAAATATAGCTTGTTACATTTACTAGTAAATAGTGATAGTTTTGATTAAAAATAACTACTTTTAAGTAAAAAAAATAGCTTTTTTGCTTTTTAGCAGTGCATATTTTGGTGAATTGAATATAAAAACTATACTAGAAAGTCGCTAAGTACCCCTTAGCGACCTTATAGTTTATGATTCCATCGTAAATAAAATTTTATTTTTTTGTGTAAAAAAATTATTCGAAATTACTTAACTAAAATGGCGTTAAGGTACTTAATGGCTTTAAAGTTATGTATTGCTAATTTCCATTTATTATTAAACCTTCACTATATAAACACAACAGTCTGTTAGTGTCTTTTTAGGCAAGCATTTGAATTTAGTGTCTTTTTTTGTTTTATTAGGAGTGTTTTAACACACTATTACTACACTTTAAAGCCGTTAAGCTTTGAACCTTTGACAATAAACGATTATTTAGTTAAGTATTTGGGATTAAATATTCCCAAAGATAAACGAAATGAATCAATAAATTTATTAAAAAAAATAAAAACACAAGAGGAACTTTTGTAAAACAACTAAAACTTTGTTTGGGAACATGAACAACAACATATAATAAATAACATGAACTTTAAATAAAACTTTTAAAAAGTTATTACACCTACGATATAAAACAAAAAAAAAACTGCAAAAGCAATAAGGACCTTTCTGAAATAACCACAGAATTAATAATACAAGGAGATAGGCCAAGCCGGCGTTTAACATGTGACAAGTCTATGTCCAGTAGGCATATATTGCCGCCAGTTCGCCGTCCGATAAAGTCGAGTAAGTACGTACGTATGACAGAAAGAAATATCCGTTTTTCTTTCAAAATGCCATCCTGTTCAACTGTAACATGCAATCATTGCAGTGAATCAGTTATTTATCAAGTAATGGAATAACTTTTCACACGTAAGAACCGTAAAACTTAGATTTATATTTAAAAAACAATATTAATTACAATGCGGCTGTGCTTAACTTCCATTGCTTTGCAGTCCTTAATATGCGCGCAATCAATAGTGTACATTACGGTATGCTCAACTTAAACCATTTAATGTAGTACGGCCGCTGATCGCGTCACTCGGACTTTCTATGAACTCAGCGATTTGATCAATCTCCTTTGCGGCTGTGCTTAACTTTAATTACTTCGCAGTCCTTATGACGCGCGCAATGAATAGTGTATATGACGGCATGCTCAACTAGAACCATGTTATGTAGTACGGCCGCTGATCACGACACTCGGTCTTCCTATGAGCTCGGCGATTCGCCCGATCTCCTTAGATTGATATATCTGTGGAAATAACTAAAACTTTGTTTGTGAACATGCATGAACAACAACTTTATGAGCACGAACTTTAAATAACATTTTTAAAAAGGTATTACAACGAAGACATAAAAAAAACACTTAGCTTAGTAATTAATTAACTAGTTTGGTATCTATAGAACTCGTTTTGGCCCTTTACTTGAACATTTAAATGTCTTAGAAAGAAATATGTACTAAATTATATTTCGGTTCGGAGTCCCCCAGGGATCCGTTTTATCCCCTGCACTGTTTCTTTTGCATATCAATGATATGATTCCTCTTCGTAACATCCATTGCTAATTGCAGACGACAGTACAGTGCATGCGGGCTACTTCGGAGACGCAAAAGCTGGATGAGCGGAAACCGTGGAGAGTCATGAGAATCTTGTCATTGAACTCAACCTAGAGCTCGACCTTGTTTCTTAATGAGTTACGGCAAATCTTTCAAAAACTTCAATGTTAAGAAAGCTCAGTTGTGCGCGTTTAGGGCTAAAACTCGTCATTCCTTTCCTTTCCCTCTCTCCAGGGCACAACAGCATGGAGGTTCGCAGCGACTTGAATCCGAAGAACTACATCGAAAGGCTGATAAAAACAGCTTCACAGAAACTTTGAGCCCTGAACAAGGTGCGGCGTTTTTTCACGCCAAATCAACATGTGCTTGCTTTACAACACGCAAGTACGGTCCTGCGTGGAGTATTGCTCGCACCTGTGGGATGGCTCTGCCAAGTACTTACTCGATGCTTTGGATAGGTTGCAGCGTCGCGCGGCCGGCATCATCGGCGACGAAGAGGTGATTGAACTTCTTAAGCCCCTCCAATCGAGTCGCAATGTTGCGTCATTGAGCGCATTCTAGAGTCTGTACCACGGCGAGTGCTCAGAGGAGCTTTTTTCCCACCATCCTTCCTTTTAATAACTACGCGTGCTGGTCTACGTTGTACTACGTACGTCACCGACAAACTGCGGCTACGATTCCAACGCAAACTAAAAATATGGCAAATTATCGTTTATTTTGTTATTTGTTGGACTATGCCTAATTGCCCATTATTAAGTTCGCATAGTTGCTGTTGTTCAGGTACAGATGACATTTCTTCGTAACAAGTCAAATCCTGGACTTCAAGCGCAGGTGCTGGCGTTGGTTGTGTTTGGGTAGGTGAGCATTCGCAAGTGGTTATATCAAGTGATATATAAGGGAAACGTCTCGTTCAAATGTTTTGTTAGGTCATGAAAGTGGCGCCAACTTTATGTGGTTTGTGTTTCACAAAATTTCATAAACACCGATGATGTATGGCCATATTGACCATGCGTAAAGTTTGACGGCATGATATCGTGCTGTCCGAGTAACAAGCGGTTAATTTCCTCTTGTACTATTGAATTGGGATTGAGGGAAAAAATAAAACATGTCGACTGTCGGTAAAGTAAAGCATGGTCAGTACCAACATATGATGATATGAAGCAAGCAATAAAATTGTCATAATTAAATAATTCAAACAAAATAATTTTAAAAACGGGTTATTAGTTTAAGCCATTCCTCCATAATACAAAGAAACGTGCATAATTTCACCTCAATATAATACGTACAGATATATTATTTACTGCATTTATTAAGTGATTACTATTATACTATTATACCAAGGCGTTTTGTCAGCCATTGTAAAGTTTTAGCGGGTTCCTTCCGCTTTGCGGTGCGTGTCCTCCTACGAAGACAGCCTACGCGCTATTATATTAGTCTTCAAACATATACGAGTACATACTCTCTCTGTGGCAACTAGGGACGCTCCCCAGTGCGCCGGGGCGGAAAGTGAGGCGAGAGCAGATTGCGTCTTTTTAGCTAAGTATTGTAGCTTAGCGTCCTTCTAACGGAGGATTCGTACCATAATCTGAGTAGCTAAAGGCGGTATAATATTTGTGAAAAGTATTCCTTGATTTAAACTTTACGAATCCTACGCTAAAAAGGTGTTAACAGATTTTAACGTCCTTCTAATGTAGTATTTTCAGAAAACGCCTTTTTAACCTAGGATTTTAATGTAAATTACAAGAGTAAATCTTGGCTTAAAAGTAATTAAAGTATCTTTACGACTTTCTTGTGTAATACTATTGAAAAGCGTCTTTTTTGCTAAGCACCGCTTTAAAAATATCTAAAATATCAAAGCATTAAGGGCTGCATGTGACCTTTTAGTTAGGCATCGATGGTTAACGTACTTTCAGTTGTGTAAACTGTTATCTTTTTCGTGTTTAGCGACTTATTTGCTTAAACTATTTCAAAAACTATAAACGTTACAAAGATGATTCCTAGACAGATCGATAAAGATTTTTTTTCTACATAAGATGGCATTAAAATCTCAAAATCGACCCCCTGAGGGTTAACGCCCTTCTAGTTAACGGACGGCAGATTGGTCGGCGTCCATTACGGCATTGCTCTCAGCGAATCCGACGTGTGACTAAAATAATTATAATAATAATAAAATTTATATTTCATTTATTTATACATTTATTTATACAGTTCATATATTTATTTATACAGTCCACTAAATCGATTAGTTTTATTGTAATACCACCACCATATTGATTTACCATAAGAAAATCTACCACGCGGTAATTCGAATCGGATCTATCCGTTACCAGTAACGGACAACACTTCGAGTGCAGTAGGATGGTCACAATAACGTCATGCATATTGCAGGAGACTGGTCCAACGCCCGCCGGCCTCCGTTCACCACCAGTGCCCGCTCTAATAAAGCTGTTCACAGTAAGGAAAATGTGTGATGGAAATTTCTAAAAATTAATAATTACAGTCCTCTTTATCGATTAGTTTTATTAAAGCACTATTAGCAGCTGGCAGCAGACCTACCAGAGTAGGTGGCAGTTGCAACTCATGTTTGCAAAATATGGAGTACCGTACGGAACTCCGTACGTATGAAACGTAAGGTTGCCACCTTGAAAATACGACCTAAAAAAGTATATGGCTAACTTTAACCACGAATATACGTTTATTAGTAGTTAAATATCACCTTTTTGGCACAGTAAAACTGAAAATTCAGCATGAAAAATCAAATCCCTGCGTGCTTATCTTAATTCAATTTATAACATCAAAATAGATTTAATGGAAAGCCAGTATGTAAAGGAAAAAACAAATTAATCCCATCATTCCACTTTGAGGGTGTAATTTTCCAGCGAAATAAATTGTGCCAACACAATATCCACGGGATGCTTTATTTGGTTCGTTCGTAATCCTTAAATGGAAGCTAGCGATATCATTTTGGCATACATAACGAGAATACGTTTTGAGAGCAAAGTACAAATCTTTATTGAAAAATAAATTATTCCTAAGGTCGTTACATCGAGCTGAATAATAGATGAAAGGACGCGCGGTCAAAACACACGGCCTCCTTGCGTCTTTGAAGACAACTTTTCGGTAACTCATTTGTCGTAGAGAAAGGGTTCCCGCAAAGATATCGGCAAGTTTCGGAACGCCTAAGCAGAATTAATTTGCTAAAACGTAAACTTTGGGACTTCATAACGAAAGGCCTTTGTACGATTGTGACATCAAGTTGCAACTACATAACGCCAGTCCCTTCGGAACTATGAGTATGTAAAGTTTTAATTAAGCCCTTTTATCAAACATCTGGGTGGACAGTAACGGCGTGGGTCGTGGTTTTGCCCGAAGGAAGGGTACGATGGCTATCGGGCGACCGTTTCAATCGTGGCAAAACTTCGCTCATTAGCCGGTATGTGTACATATCAAGCCATCGCATCGCAATCTGAAAACATTTCGTGTAAACATTGAATTTGTTCATAATTTTATTTTGAAATGTTTGTAAATGATACGAAAATAAGTAGAAAATGAATTTGGACTCCACTTCTGCTTACCATCAGGTGGAGTGGAGTCATTTGCTAGAGATTTTTTTTATAAATACCGCCTTCAAAACTAAAAATGAAGAAATATAAAAAATTATGTTAAAAAAATCTGAATGCTTTTTTGAGGTAGGTCCCAAATACAAGTGACAACTTTTATTCAAAATATTGAGGTTGGCACTATCCTCATTGATTTTTTAACAAAACCTTTAGTTCTTCATTTTTAGTTTTGAAGATCTTTTAGACAAACAAGTAATAAAATGATTACTATATCATTGATGTCAATTAAATAGGCATTATTGGGCATAACTCAAAAACTACTCGACAGATACAGATCAAATTTACATGAGACTACCTACATGACAAGTTCTAGCTTCCAAACTTTAAAAGAATCTTCAAATTCGGTATACACAGTAAAGAGTTATGAGGTAACACACATAAAAAGCATACAGTTGAATTGAGTACCTCCTCTTTTTTTGAAGTCAGTTAAAAAGGGCTGAGGCAGGACTCAAATCCGCGACATTTTTGCTAACAGTCGAGTATTCTTCCATCTGATCTACTTAAGACTGTGTACTTTTCTACTCAATATGATATCATTTTCAAACATTACATTTCGTGTCATATTTTTAAATGTTTTATTAGCTCTTCGAATTCCTTTGCGGAGGTAGGAGCTGCTGAATTATTAACAAATGCGGGTCGGATTCTTGAAGGCCCTGCTTTCATGCGGTAAAAGTCAAAACGTAATACAAACTCTGCGCATACCTATGTCTAAAGAATTTGAGTTGAAAACTGGAGGGTGCTGCCGGCATAAAGATTTTACTTTTAGACTTTAATAATTTCCTTGGTAGGTTATGCTAAATCATTTACTTAACGTGTTTTTTTGTAATATTCGGCATCCATTTATTTTATAAAGTAAGGTTTAAATTTCATGTTAAGAATAATCTTACTGCCCGTGCTTAGTTTGTATTCTATAGTATACATTTCCTGACTTTTATATTAAATAATATTTATAAATAATACTTCTTTATTTTATAATTAATAAATCGCCGTGTGATGCCAAAAGAGTAGAATAACATCACCCTATATCCTCCAATGGGTGTCGGTCGTGGAAGACGACTATTGGATCAGTAAAGGGGTATTGATCACCTTAAACTCAGTCCACCAATCCGCATTGGGCAAGCGTGGTGAAGCAACCTGCCTAAACCTCCTTCGTTGGTATGGAGATGTCTTGTGTCCCAGCAGTGGGTCGAATTATAGAGGCTGTTATGATGATGATGATATTAAATAATTAATTCCTTTTTTTCTATTTTATTCCATTATGATCGTTAATATATTTAGGTATGCCTATCCTTACTATTATGTTTATTCATAGTATTGTGGCCAATGCCGCTTCCTCAAAGAACACAGAGATGGCGCTATACGACAGTGCTCATACAAGCGACAATTAGTATGGAAACCTGAATCGCGCAAACGAAGTTTCCCAAGGTGCTCGCTATACAGGGTGTAAAAGACATGAACAGTCAAACGAGAACCATGTATTCTGCTCACCATCATAACATTTTTTTTTCCTTTAAACTATACCTGGGAAATTGATAGTTACGATTTTATTGAAGGTCAAAGTCATAATTTTTTTTTTCATTTTTTTATGAAAACGTATTCTATACGTTATTTCTTAATTATTGTCCAAAGAAACATTATCATTTTTTTTAGTATTTCATAACAAAAAATGGCTTCAAAACGTTAGCGTTCAATGTAGCTCACTCGATGCGCACGGACACTAACGAACGGGGCCGCCGTCTGTCAAAATTATCGCGGTTTTACGAATTGTGTGCGAGTTGAGCCCTTTACATCGCGCGGTACAATTTGCAATTTTTTTTAACACCAAAAAATAAAAATCATTTCCCAGCAATAATTTTTTTGAAATATGTCTTATTTTGATGTATAGAATACATGGTTCTCGTTTGACTGTTCATGTCTTTTACACCCAGTATATTAGAAGTTCCAACTATAGACAGTTGGACCGCGGTCCCCGGTCATACAACACCTTGCCCGGAGGAAGTACTTCCCTTTGGATTGCCTACAGTATGATGTATGTTTATCCTGTGCCTTGCACCTATATTTTTATATTTTATTAGCCTCCTCTTTATTTTATTTTAAGTACCATATCCAACACGAGTATTGAAAAGACGGTAGAACACGCTCAATGACGAAACATCGCGATGCAATTAGAGAGGGTCAAGATGGTTGGTCACCCCTTCCTAGTCGCGCAACGCTGCGTCTTATCCAAAGTATTGAGTAAGTACTTAGCGGAGTTATCCCACAGGTGCAAGTATTACTCTTCGCAGGGCCGTTCTTGGCTCTAGTATAGCAAACACAATCGTACGGGTACTCAAAAATATCAAAGTTTTTTAAAACAATTTTAATCATATTCCAAAGACGAACTTCAAAAACTATTGAGAAAATACAGTTTGAGGTAACCCATACGTGTCTGTATAAAAAGTTTTGTTTTATTTATTTAAAGCGAAATTATGTGAAGATTTAACTGCGTCTGTGGTCCACCCAGGCAGAAACTCTGTATGACATTTATGATCACAGCGAGGCTTCGTGAGAAATACCCAACCTGTCGACTAGAAACCCTCTACGGAAAGTTTGACATATATAGGCTAAAGGCCCGACAAGGTCCTCGGTTTCTTTAAAATCTCCGGAGATGCTGCAAAGTCGATCTGCGGGCGGACACTGTCCTATAAATAAAAACGGTAATATATCCCACAGAACGGCCCGCAAGAGCATCTTATTTGTAAACGTCGCTTGTTGGCATTAAAAAGACGAATGTGGCTTCGGCGAAAACGATTTAATAGCCATATTCAAGGCTGGCCTCTTGATCCGCTTACAAAACGAATTGGTTGCGAAATTGCTTTCTAAATTGGACTAGTTCGGTGGTAGACAATTTGGCAAGACATTTGTATTCTTGCGGAGAAAAATAGCATATACCTCGAACATCTGATAGTGACTGTCGTGGCCCCGTCCGCGCCCATTCGCCTCTTGGGCCTGAGCCAATCATTGGATCGAAATGAAATATTTCGTACCAATTTAGGGGCTTAATGAAAAAAGCTCCCCTTTCTCTCATTTAATATGTTCGCATAGGTGGGACGGATATTAAATTTACTTCGGCGTTTTGCTTACGTAATCTATCCCTGTTTTTGCCCTACTCGCAAATTGGATGAAAGATATTTATTGTTATTCTGCGCAATATGCTTTGTTTTTCTACTTTAGTTGTTATGATCATTATGTTGTTAATAAATGATGGAAATATTTGGACACAAACAAATGAATGTGATGTTCATATGAGAGATCAGTGACGAAACTGATGTTTTGAAAATAAAACTGTTGATGATAGACCATTTTCTTTTAACATTTTTTACATCATAAAGTTGTATCTCTAATAAGTGATAAAAAGTGCGTCCTTAGTGGTTGATAGTTTCAGGTGAAGTGCATTTCGTCATCACTTACCTTACCACCAGGTAAGATGACTATTTAAGATAAGAAATCTAATGTTATTTTTGTTTTCTTCTTTTCTCTTACATGATATTATTTCATGTCAGTTAAAAGGCTGCGCAGTGCAGCTATACATGTGCATCTAAAATTGGTAAACCAATAAACGGCTAAAGCTTTAGAGATTTATTGAATCTTATTATTTTGTTAGATTTAATCATTGAATCCGCAGAATCGTTTCCGCTAACGAGAAAATTGTAAGATTAAATTAAAACCTACGAGTTTCAACTAATCTAAAGTTAATAATTGAAAGTTATTTATTAATGTCCTGTCGTAAAAATACGAATAAAGTATAGAAATAATGCGAAACATAAAGTTATTTCGATTTTTATTTATACAATGCTAAAACTGTGTTATAGTGAATTTTGAGCAGTGACTTTTTGACGCATTTGATCAACTACGAGTCATTGCAATAAAGGTTAAGTCTGAGGGTTGACTATTGTCAGACATGTGGTTGTAATTGTGATCATGGCCATTGAGAAATGAGTGGTATTAACTACCTCATAGAGTTGAGTGTGAGAGGGACAGTTTCCGAATTTCTAGCGAAGCGTCTCAAATATAGGTACAGCGTTTGTGGGCTGGTGGTTCGCCCATCGGAATCAGAATCAGAGGTCATCTCGGGTTCGCTCCCCAAGGGAGTATCTATATAATGGAATGAAATGAAGAAGCTTATCATTTAAAGGGACTTTGCTAAGTACTTTAAAATCGTCAAAATCCCTACTACCATTTCGGGACGTATAGTTATTTTACACTAGCTTTTGCCCGCGACTTCATCTGCGATTTCTAGCTGAAAGGCCATGTACCAATTGTTATCGATTTAACTTTAAAAATGACGGATTTGCATACAAACTTTGCACCCCCTTTACACCACCTTAAAGGGTGAATTTCAAAAAATTCTTTCTTAGTGCACCCCTAGACTTCATAAGGAACCTACGTGCCAAATTTGGAATCTCTAGACCCAGCGGTTTGGGCTGTGCGTTGATATGTCCGTCAGTCATTCAATTAGTATTCATTTTTATTTATATAGATAAATAATTATTATTATGCTGAGATGGAGAAGAAATGGCGAAATAAACGCAACAGCTTATAATTTCGTAATGATTTAAAAACATCATTAGAGGTCAATAGATATATCAATATGGACAAATTACCATTTTATTGGTCTTAAGTCCTCCCGGCTATCCAACCCCACCTTATCTAAGTCTGTCGCCATAGCAAACGTCAACAGCATTATTAGGTTTCGACTGTTGAGGTTAACATAGCCACTCAGTGGTTGAGGTTTCTAGGTAAAGCTCACTTTCACTAAGACATCAATTACCATCAAGTGAGATGAAGGCTAATAATCTTCTCGTAAATAAGAATAAAAATGTGCACTTGAGATTTGATTTAGGACCGTATTACAGAATGACACTCAGAAGTCAAACATGTCTTGAGAATCGTTTGTCACTTTCTATCACGCACATAGTGATAGAGACGTAGGACGCTCAAGTCAGCGTTCATTCTTGAAACTTATTCTATAATACGAACATTAGACTCATTCAGTGATAAGATTGATTTATTTATACGGCCTTGGTCCCTACTTGGCTGTAAATAAGCTAATGAAGACAACCGTAGTATTCTGTTCAAACAAAAATTCCATAACATTGCGATCTCAAATCTTCATATTTAATTAGAATAGCTATGTTAACAGTTCTTTTGTTGTCTAGAAATTGGATGGCGGCGCGGCAATTTGCTCGTCGTACTGTTTTTAAATGGGTATTTTATTGTTCTCTCTTTTATTTAAACTGAAATTACTCCTCATTCATTAGGAGGTCGTAGCGCACTCCAGTCCATTTTTATTTCCCATTGTTGCTTTTCAAAATTAAGCCTCAGCAAGAATTGCTTTGTTAATAGGGCCACTGCGATAAATCTACTTATTTTTTCATTTCGCGGCGACAAATTCGTAGTACAGGTTTGAGTAGGTTTATAAAATAATTTATTTTATTTTATTACTTATAGGTGCAATCTCATTTTGCAATACAATATTAGTAACATTTAATTACAGTCACATCAATTATTATAGCGAGCGAAAGAGAGCGAATGCATGAGCAGACATCCCTGCATGGCCAGTTTTGGAGGAACTTAAGCACATACGGTGGAGAGCATTGAATTCCCCCCAAAACACCAGTTCTGCATTGAGAGATTGCTCTTGCGCGTCATCTGCCACATGACTAAGATGGTCGAAAAGTCTAGTATATAGCCCTACCACAAGTTGAGCGGATGGTCGCTCAGAAATAGCCTTAGGCGCCTTCTACGACACCCAGGGGAAAGAGAGGGGGCTGTGACAACTGTATTCTTAAAGACCGCCACTGCACGGTCAAAAAGTATCGAAATATAAACTATGTACCTTGACTTGTCGTTTCGATCGCCTTGTTGCAAGGCTGAGTCAAGGTATTTCGATACTTACTCGTCTATTGTGCACGTCTAGATCCAATGTTATTATCCAAGTGAATAATGAAATGCAAAAGTTTATTTTATTATAATATATACAACAATTACTCGTTTTAGTAAAATAATTAATTGACAACCATTAAAACAGGACTTATACTACAAAAGTTATGAACGAGTTAGGAAATGGGAAGAGGGAAGTGTTAAATTGATCATTAGAGGAGCAAAATACAAGGGAAGTCTGACGTTGTAAAGAAAGTTGAAATGTAACAGATGGTAGAACAATTTCCAGCCCAGAAAATCATCATAAATACGCAAAGATGAGCATGGAATATTAATATTTTATCATTAGCAACGAATCGAAGGTGCTGCCCTTCATTATTTAAATAAACTTGTTTACTCTTTCAGACAACGTAATTTGTTAAGGGATCATATTTGAGCTCGTTTATGAGAGCGTGATGCTGCCATATTTGTTTGTTGCTCTGCAACAATACGATGTTGCCATCTGTCAGGCTCAACTGGCGACACGCGACCGGGGGCCGAATAAATTGCCCATCATTTATATTGATGACTGACAGCCAGTATTTTAATATATTCGCTGTTCTATACAGCTTCAAAATTGATGGAAAAATCTACTACAGAATCAATTTTATTTAATTGCGCGTTCAGATTTATTCATGTTATCTAACGCGCTTTTTGAACCGGACACATAATACGTATATTTTCGCTCGATTGATATTCCTGTGAGTTAAATATAGAAAATATGTTGTTTCGATGAATGGTTTGGCTGTGGGTTTTTGTGAATGGAGTCTATGTCTAAAGGATCTCCTTCTAAGTATTAAAAAATAAGCCAACAAAATTAATTCAAGACCTGAACAGGCCTCGGAACGAATTTGATTCTCAAAACATATTCAAGGCCTGAATGGGCTATTACCAAAACTGGAGGATCCATCCAGTGGTTAATCGTTACTTAATATAATATTCCTGCGTATTTTGCTTGCAATTTGTGGGTAATGTCACTGCAAAAGTTTTAAGATGATTGAAATGCATAAATGAAGCTGTACACAAAATATTCTTATTAAACCGAAAAAAAACGTTTCGTTTTATTTCTAGACCAGTGGCTCCGCCCGTGTAGTCGGTTATCGGGCCCACCTTACTTAAGAAATTATTGGTTCTCCATACGAACTTCCACTCATTTCACTCTCTCAAGGGATGATTACAGGGATTAAAACCATTCTTATTCCAACTAAATTAGTTCTGCGGCGTGAAAAGGTAACACAGACAGATTTACGTTCACATTTATTTTGTGTGATTTTTGCATAATTATTATTTTTTTGATTCCTATCGTTTTGAATCCTTTATGAGCTGAAAAGAAAAGAAAATTTCTGGAAACACAGGATTTTTATTAAAAATCCGAAGAGTATCCGAATAGTTTGCTTAATTCTTAATTATTTTTAACACAAAAAGACTGAGTTCTGTGATTTTAAGACTTTCTGGATCCTTTTATTATAAGAGCATTTTTTACTTTTTGAACTTAAGCTGCGAAATTGATATTTAATTTCCAACGAAAGACAGATTCAAGATATTATATTTGGTGATGCTATTTTAATATTTTATTTAATCTGTCTGTAATTAATTAATCTGGAGGTGGATGAGAAATTACAATTCAACAAACGGTGCTTCTCGAAAATCTAATAACTTAGGCACTATTTGTACGTTAATTGACACACAGAATTCAAGTATTAGAACGAAGTCAGGTGTGTCTTATGAATGCTTGGATCATTCCTAACGATGTAGCCTTCTAACAGAATTCTTGATGACATGAGTAATTTTAATTTAACTTCTTGGCGCGTTTGAAAACAATGTCTTGATTTCCCTACCGTGCTTCCAAATTTATTTCAGTTTGACGTAATATGTTTTCTTCATCCACTCTCCTCGATCAGCCGTCATCGTAATATTAACGATCTTCCTAGCCATATCATTTTTCCAACAGTCTAATTCTGTCTTCTTAGGTTCTTCTTTTAATCTTCTTAGGTCTTTTTCTATATCCAACCACATTTATTCTAGTCACTTTCTTTGTAACATAACACAAACTGACTAAGGACATGTAGATGACGAGTCCTCTGCATGTCCTCAGTCAGTTTGTTCCTCCATACTATTTTCCTTACTGCTTCTACTCTCAAACGTCTTCTTATATACGCATTCCTCACTTTGTCCATTCTTGTTACACAACTCATCCATCGTAGCGTGCCACACCTATCCAAGCTTCAGCGTGGCTGTTTTTTTAATGTGAAGCCATCCGCTGCTGTAGCGGCGTTTTACATTAGGTCGCGCTGCTAACGACCTAATGTAAAAGCGGCCTTATAATGTTATCCCTAGACGCGTTCTTTTTTACAATGGCTACTGCCGTGCGATTCCATAAAGATCTCATTGCGAATTTAGCTGTCAAGTTTTATGGAAAATCCTTTGTTTTGTTGAGGAAACTGAAAACGATGTAAGCCATGGTAGTGCACAACGACATTAAATCTAATTTAGAAATAATATTGATTAAAAATATTCCTTTATTGTGAAATATTCTTTTGTATTTGACAGCTAAATTTGAAATGAGATGTGAGAAGTGAGATCCTTATAGAATCTCACGTTTGACTTAAACACTCCTTTTGGATGTTACTTATAAAATTTTGGGAAAAATCACTAGTCTCTGTCGGGAATTGGAAACGATGTTGGTCGGGGTATTATTCCGCGTCCGATACGAATTCGGAGAGTCACATTAATTAAAAGGATTTTTTCGCAAATACCTCGCTACTGCTCGACAGGTGAATTCGATCGGAAAACTGACGTATTAAGGAATAGCACGGCAGTTTTCAATGGCTTTTTTATATCATAAACGTAATCTATACGGTTGCAACATGGAGATTTGATCTCGTTATTCATTAACTCGTTGAACTTTCGAGTCCTTACTCATCTACATTAATATACGAAAAGTATTATTTCACTACTACAGCCTTCTGTAGAGGTAGTTCCCACAGTGAGCGCTCCAAATTCGAACAGGTTATTCTAGACCCTCTTTAAATCCTGCTTGGGATAGTATTGAGATTCAAGCCGTGATAATTGAACTGCTTTAGTGCAGTAGTTTCACGTTCAAACCTTTATTAGACCCAGTAGTAAGAACCAAGTAACTCTAGGCCCTATTTATGGTTCTCTAGGAAAAAGTCTTAGTCGAGTCCAAAAAAATATATGATAGGTAATTGTATTTCGAGTTGGAGCTCTAATAAAATAATACTGCACCAGATTTTATCGATCGGTTATAACGCGCCTGTGGGGAAGAGCCATAAAACAATAAAACATTTTCACATAACATTTTCCTGAATGTTTAAAAGCTTAGTTTAAAAGTAATAAAACGTTCTGGAAATATTTAAGTAAAAATATCGCAAGAATTTAGATTATTGTCGTCTTTATATGTTATTTGCACGTCTTTATGCCAACGTTCAGTTGATAACTTCTTTTTTACAGCCACGGAAAACGAACGAAAGCTACTTATTTGAAAAATGTTATTTTGCAAATGGCTGGTGTTTTCCAACCTGTTTTTACGGACTTATTTTTATCTAAAGCAAATAAACATATTTGCAAAAACTTCGGCCATTGACCACCTATTCTATATTGCTATTTTATAAGAAAAACAAACACAATATGAAAAATAAGTACTATTAATATCCGTTAGCACGAAAAGTAGCCGAATACAAAACAAATACTGTTTTAAGATTATGTTGTTATCATGTTTTGGTTAGCCATGTGATGCCGGTAGAGTAGAAGAGCATCACCCCATATCCTCCAATGGGTGTCATAGAAGGCGACAAATGAATCAGCAAAGGGGTATTGATAACCTAATACTCCGTCCACCAATCCGCATTGGGCAAGCGTGGTGGACTACTGCCTAAACCTCCTTTGATGATAAGGAGAGGCCTTGTGTAACAGCAGTGGGTTTAATAAAGTGGGTAAAATAAAATGAAGGCTGTTAAGATGGTTATGGTTCATGTGATTTATAAGACTCCACGCAAATGGACCACCACCACCGGTGACGGCCACGCACCTTGTCCTTTGGTACCGTGATGGGTAACCGCCACGAAGTGTTCAGTGGCCGCCACCGGTGGCTGCCGCGTGCGTTGTCCTTTATGGTGATTTCAGAGTCACGCGTTGGAATAGCGCCGTCCAGACGCGCGCGCTTCCAAATGCACTAGTGGCTAGTTCCGTTTTAAAATGACCTGTTGAATCGTGCCGATAGTTTCATATAGCGGCGCATTTGCAAGCGCGCGCGTCTGGCCGGCGCTATTCAAACACGTGATTCTGAAATTGAAATGAAACCTTATTACCGCCCAAACGAAGGTAGTCAGTGCCACCGCGGACACTGCTGAAGCGCGTGGCCGCCAGCACACGTGTGCGAAGCGAAATAAGCAATATTTCATGACACAACGTCTTGAAATATTGCTTATTTTTATCTCTGGTTTTCCTCCGCTATGATTCTGTTTTTTAAATATAATTTTATATTACAATAATTTTTTTCCCTCTTGATCCCTATTGCTTCGCTGTCAAAAGATTACAAATTGAATATGCCACTGTCGTATATTCAACTTTTAAGCTTTTACCGATACAAGCATATCGATCTTTAATTATATATCAATACTGCAGCATATGTTGCGTCTCGAAATAATTCATCTCGAAGATATTCTTTCTATTTTTGCATGTGAGTTGAAATATTCTCAGACAGTATTCAAAATGGCTTTATAATTCCGTTCACCGGAGTAACATCTTGATTGAAACAATGAAGTTCATCACGCTCGCATGTAAATTAAATCAATGTCTATATAAAGGGCGATAGTAAGCCTTTGATTGTAAGACCCAGCACGCCATACAGCAATAAACCTGCAACTACGGAACTCAAATTTCAACGCAACTTTATTTTTATCAAAGGAAGTCGTTAGACGCTATCTGAACCACCTCGCACGTATTAACATACATAATTATAGGTAGTTTAACAATTGGCGTAGCGCCAACTCGATCCAACTTGTATTATACGACTATTAAAGTTTTTAGGTTTCCGTTGGTAAGGGAAACAATATTTTTTTTTTGCCTAAATCTCTACATATCCGGTGAAATCATTTTGTGAGATAAACTGGGAATACATTATCTCCAGGAAGTTATTATTATGAATTCATCACAATATAAAACTTAATAAACACCATCACTACTTTTCAGATTGATGTCGTTTTCCCGACCAATAGATATTCGTTTCATGCGGAGTGACACCTCATGAACATAGAAGTAGTAAATTTGATAAATCTGACAGTTTATACGAATTTTAAAGAACTCATCTCAGTATTAAAGTCGGTAAGAAACCAAATGAAATCAATTTTTTTAATATACTTAACAAAAATTAATAATTTTATATAACCCAATGACCTTTTAATTATTCTTTGTTTTTTTTTTATCTATTTTTACTTTCTCGTATACGTGAGTCTTACGTCAAAAAATTTACGGATTTACACGTTTTGGATCTTTCTGAGTCCAAAAAACCGTTTTTGGAATTTTCTGTGTGTGTGTCTGTGTATCTGTGTGTCTGTGCGTTAGCACGATTACTCGAGTATGCTTTAACTTATTGCAACTAAATTTAACATGCATGTATAACATCAAAATATAAGGTTTTATCAACTTTTGATTCGTCAATCACGAAAATTAAGCAACCAAGTGCGCGGTCTTTACTCGGATGGGTGACCAAAATTTAACATGCATGTATGACATCAAAATATAAGGTTTCTATCAACTTTTGAGTCGTTTCCGGTATACGAGAAATTCAAGGAACTACGCGCTGGTTTGCATAGGGTTCGGAATTTCCATCAGTCGTTTAGTACGACTCTTACATTATGAGATGGGGTAGTCGTATTCGTGACCGGAAACATTAATTATGATCAATACTAAAATATAATACGAGAACAAATAAAGGACGTGTTCTCTCCTTCCTTCAACCCTGGGTCATTCAAAAGACGTGTGAAGAAGCACCTTGCAGGTCGGCAAGGCGGGGTGGCTATCGCGGCGGTTTATCTCTCGCACTAGCTATCTTCGTATTTGGACTCCGCATCTGCTTACCATCTGGTGAAATGGAGTCATTTGCAATGAAAAATTTAAATAGAGTTTTAAAAAGGTTTACTTTTTACATAAAAAATGCATATTATTATGAAGAAATTTAGGGCGGCTACTCGCGTATAAAACACTGGTCTGTAGTTTGTATGGAATCGTGTATGGAATCGTGTATAAAGAGCACCGTCTCCCACCCGGGAGGCACTGGTTCGATCCCCGCCACATACCAATGTGTTTTCAAATTTTGAAATCATATGTACGTTTAATCGACGCTTTTACGGTGAAGGAAAACATCGTGAGGAAACCTGCACACACCTATGAAGAAATTCTTAGATTGTGTGTGAAGTCGACCAACCCGCACTTGGCCAGCGTGGTTGACTAAGGCCTAATCGCCCGTAATGTGGGGTAGGCTCGAGGCCCTCGGTGGGGACATTATATGATCTGGTGATGATGATGACGCGAGTACGAAATATAGCGTGTAAGCGCGTATTCCACAACGACCGTAAACGCGCAGATAAAAACGCTAGTCTGTAACCGCCCTAAAACAACTTGGATAGAATAATTTAACAACATTTCCGGGGCAGGGTGAAATTGTTGACAGCTACAATTATTGACCGACTAATTTAGACGGCCATGTTCCTTTTCTGTTTTTCGGTTCAGATCGTAACATCAACAATTGGCTTAAATCACGCTATTATAATCACTCGTCACAAGTCGTAATGCTATATTATACGTAATTGCCATTACAAGACCTCACGATTACCTTTTGTGCGTCGAGTGTTAACATTGTAGATTGCTGATATTACATAAAAAAAAATCGGGAGTGGTCTCCTCTTGACTTTCTCGTATACCGGAAACGACTCAAAAGTTGATAGAAACCTTATAGTTTGATATCATAGATGCATGTTAAATTTTGATCACCCATCTGAGTACCGACGGCGCACTTGGTTGCTTAACTTTCGTGATCGACGGCTCAAAGTTTGTTACAGCAATAAACGTCGGTGGCGTAGTGCGTAAGAGCGTCGTCTCCCACCCGGGAGGCACTGGTTCGATCCCCGCCATGTACCAATGTGTTTTCAAATTTTGAATTCATATGTACGTTTAACTAATATTATAAATATGAAAGTAAGTTGGTTTGTTACGCTTTCGTGCCTAAACTACAGAACCGATTTTAATGAAATTTGGTATGGAGATAGCTTGAGGCCATAGAAAGGACAAAGCTTGGTTTTGGCGCGATAACCGACATTAACGCGAGCGAAGCCGCAGGTGAACGCTAGTAAGAAATAAAGGAAAAGCAAATTAACAAGAAAAATATACAGCAATATCCTTGGTATGGGCTAATGGAACTAATACAAAGAAAATATCGAGGCTGTGAGCGAGGCGTGGGTATTAGAGTTTTTCCAATACTTAATTTTTCCTCTTTGCGACATATAATAGTGACGTCAGAGACAAAAATTGGCTTATCTTTGACGTCACAATATATTTATATGCCACCATAGACATGAAAAATTTACAGAGCCATAGGCACTGCATCGCTGAGACGCTGCTCATCCGATATGTTTACGTGATTACGTCAAGTTGAAGGCGATATGGTTGCGATCCCATTTCAAATTGATATGTGTGCCACGAACTTTAGATACATGTTCCAGTACAGTATTTTTTGATATTTTTTTTTTGTGAAATCAAAGTAGTTATTGGATTTTAAGGGCGCAAGATCAGTTCGTACACATATCAGTATCAGTGAGTAAGAGATGTAAGAATGTGTAAAGATTACAAGTTGACTAAAATTGCGACGCTCCAATCACTGATCAGACTCACTATCTATACCAATATTCTGCGATTTAATTTATTGTTTATAAAGGTATTCAATACTTTGGGTTTTGTTTAAAAAAAGTCTAAAATCCTCAGTATTACTTTTGTTTTTGTATCTGTTTCTAAGCTCGGAATTGAAAACTCTACTTTAGTAGTTTTATTTATTTGTTAAGAGCTGTCTTCAAAGTATATTCATGATATAAAAATAGAAATCGTAAATATTTTCTGTCATCGACTGTACTAGAATTTTGGCACATATTTTTCTCGGACGCAACAGACCTTTGCAGAGCGAAACAAAGAGACTGTATATTTCTTTATTGTCAAGCACAAGAACTGTGTGGGTGACACTTCGATTTAGTACCGACCCTTCGTTTGATTAAAGTCCTTTTGCAGGTCCACCCATTATTTAAGAACAAGCACCGAACAGGCTTATTTCAATAAACATAAACATCCTCGATTCGGGATCGGCCCTGTTTTGATTTAGGTCGCAGACGTACTTCCACAGCTTTAAGTATTTCTTAGACGATATTTTACGTTAACATTGAGTAGACTAAATAATCATTAATAAATTCGCACAAGGAAGTTAAGCGAAATTTAGTGCCGACGGTGTCCTTTGAATTGGAGTCTGTAATATTCAATTATAATTTCAGCCTTGGACATAGAAGCTGGGAGCAAGTTATAGCTAATTGATTGCTTTAAATTGTATTTACATTAGTAAAGTGTGATTATTATATAATAATTTCATCCGTGCTAAGGCGGTTGTCCCACTGGCGGTCGACACGCCGAGCGACGGTCACGCGGTTCACGAACACAGAGGAAATATATTTCGTAAATAGCTCAATTTACTCTTAAAATGTCTTAATTTTGATACGAATACTACCGTTACCAAAACAAACAATGAGATGTCTATTCTTTAAATATTTGTACTTCGTGAAAGCAAAAACAAGCCTAAAATTCGCAAATATCTACTTCTTCTTACTTTTTCGTAAAACAAATATCTACTTTTTGAGGGTAAAGTAGGTATGTTTGTAGTTCTTAGTTAAAATTGTAGGTACCATATCAGAGAGTTGAATAAGATCTTTAACCGTATTAGAATCTTTATCATAAATCTTGGTGTAGGTACACAGTAAAATATTGGGACGAAATTGAAAATAAGTTTGGTCCAATTTAGAGGACAAAAGTGAATAGATTTTGGAATAAAGGTAACTTTTTAGAAATTTACGTTTTTTAAATCATTCGCTAACTCAAGAAAACGCGGGAAAAACAGATTATTTCTGTAGTCTATACCTTCCGAAACAGTATCTGCATTGCTCTTTTCAGTTTCTAGATTTTAATAAAACTAACTTTAAATTGTTTTACTCTCTGATCTTACCAGCTTACGTTATGACGTCAAACGATACGCATCAATGTTTCCATTTTTCGTTGGTCTTACTTTAGCTGTATTTATTATTCTGTACGCATAATATAAATACGAAAATATTAAATTCGATTCAGTAAGACTAACAAGAAAACTTGAGTTGCTTTTCATATTACGTAAAGATTCTGTAATATTGCAATGTGCTCAAAGAAGAGCCCAATCGTGTTGTTTCGTAGAGCCCTCGGAGTTGCATAATACTACGTTCGGTGTAATGGCAAAAGTTTTAATTCGTATAATTGTTGGTCATATATAACGCTTTCTCGTTCTCCAAAACTGGCTTTGTAACTTTAACGTACAAACAATTTTGAACGCCAAAGTCTCATTGTTGTCTTAAAAAATAATTTCGTATTTTGAGTATAGTGTGGGTCCATATTTGTGATATTCTAGTGTAACATGGCTCGTGACTGTGTCAGCAACGTGTGCTAGTATAGTTGACGTGGAAGATATTTTATTAACAAATATCACGATATCGGTGCGATCTTCCGAATACTCATCATCCTGAACTTCCAAACATTGGTAGTCACAGTGAAATATGTATGTTACGTGTCACGAAATATGTGGACAGTGCATTTTGTATGTCACGGACTAATGTTACGAGTCACAAGTCGCTCCAATTATAGTGGACTTTTTCAAAGATGTCCGCGTCACATTATACATTCACACTTCTGTTTTTATCACGCGTACTTGTCACAGTCACGGTTCCAGTCATGGTTACGAAGTCCACCAAAAGGTGGATTGCATTCCCTCCTGTCCGCCTGCCACGCCGCGACAGCCGCAACGGCCACGGTATGTTGTCGTCTGCTTTTTTTTCGAAGTCACGCAGACATTGTCACGCGTGACATGGTGCTCGTCCACATTGTCGTAGCAAGCCCTGTATCTAATGTCACGAAGGCATGTCCGCAGACATGTCACTATTGTGTACTCACCTTTAAAGATACACTACTGGGCAAAAGCTTTCCCGCAATATGACAAAACGATGGGAGATGGTTATCTTTTATTAAATTCTGGTGCACACAGGTTACTAAAAATATGTCATTCAGCATACACGTAAAAAAAAGGAATAGTTACTTAGTATTACATACACATAATCAGGCTCATAATCACATAAGGATTTTAGCAGAGCTATAAGTAACATTTAGTTACACATAATGCCACAGCAGTAGGTACCCTAAAATAGTGAAAGGTTGCCAGCCTGTCGCCTTAAAAAAAATTAAGTAGGATATAAGACCTTATTTTAAAAATCGACTGTATAATACTTTAGCATTCTTACTTTGTAACATTGATTATACATTTGTGCAGGAGCACATACTCTTTTACATTCATTTTGTATTTTTCTTTCTTAACATTATTTTTTTGGTACTTCATTGATTTATTTTTATTATCAGATTTGTCAGTCAATCCAACTGAGAGACCCTGAGTAAGTTCCATTTTTTCCTACTTCAAAGGTTTAATAATCACACTAAAACATTTTTGTCATGTTACAAAATAATCAAGAGGGAAAGTATAATAATATAAAACAACATTAAAATGTTTCCTTATAAGAATATTTCTACTAATAAAGTACTAACGGCATGTCAAGTGTCAACCCATACATAGACGTGGCTTTGACTTCTAAACCTTTTAGAGTAGATGCGGTCCCTTTAGCGTCCCGTTTTGATGAATATAAGTATTATGTAACTTTCCCGTTAGCTCTCTAAGCAAAAACGGTTATAGTTTGTGTACCTAGACATTCCTAAGAAAATGAATCCAAATGGTTTATAACAGGATAAACTATTTCATATTTATTTTTCTGTGACTGTGCTATTACATATTATTAATGATACCGTTCAGCCTTTTAAACAGAGGGATTCTACTTAAAAAATCCTCAACTGACGCTTTCTGACTACATACGATTCTTTTGAATTTATAATAAGTAAAATTTAGTTGATATTTTATTTATTAATTTAATGGACAAACTTAAGTACACTATTACAGGATAACATAATGCCGCGTACAAGTTCTTTTTGTTGCTCATAATTACTAATTCTTACTAACTAATGCCTATTTTTTTATCTATACGTGTCTATATATTTTTTGTGTTATATAAGTTTAATATGCATTGCACCATTTTTAAATAGGTACGTTATTGATTAAAATTAAATTAAATACATTATTAATGAGAAAAAGAACTTTAACTGAATTCGTAACTTATCAGCTTATAAGCAATTACAGTGAAGTCATTCAGCGAACACGAAAATAAAGCCAACTGCGCTCGCTGTAGCAGGTTACTGCGCGCTCGCAACCCCTCCAGTAACTGTGGTCTTCGTCGTCGCCCTACGTACTCGTCCGGTACACACAAACGAATTTCTGTTAAAATATCCGGACTAAATATTTTCCCGCGACGTACATTAAACAGCTATGTAGCTAGGGCAACTTCTCGCCTTTCTAGTTTATAGTATCCCATCATACCCAAAACAAAAAGTGTTGAGTATAATAATGAATACCTACCCCGGATACACCTTAAATGATTTTAGATAGAGAAATCTAAGAAACTCATTTTGAATCTTTTCTATCATAAATTTATACTTGGCTTCACTTGGTCCCCAATTCCCCATACTACTGCATTGTATTCAAGGTGACTTCTCACTAGAGCGTCATACAGAGCCTTCAAAGTCTTAATGTTATCAAATTCACTCATTTGCCGTAAAACAAATCCTAAATTCTTTTAAGGGCTTAGGAAGTATGTGGTAAATTAAAAATATTCGAGATGACAATGTCGGGTGAAGCTCTGTGCCTTCTTCGGCCTTATTAAAAGACGTTAGATGAGGAACAAAGAGTTAAAAAAAACAACATAAAAGTGTTTTTTTTTTTCGAAACAATGTATTTATATTTTCATTTAGGACGATTTTTTAAATTTATACAAAATAATGACATTAGATTCTATATACTTAAAGAGACTTTTGATTGACTCGAAGTTTCAATTTGGTGACAACAAGTGAATTAAGAATGTTCACTGTGTTTTTCAACAGCAAAAGTCAGACTTACATTTTAATTACGCCATCGTGTTAAATATACACAACTCCACAAAGTAACTAAAGGCATAAATAACAGATAGTAACTGCAACGTTTGCCGAGTCGATTCAAAAGGAACAGAATTGATGCTAAATGTCCCTTTTTGTAACGTAACAAAGAGCCTGAAATATAGCACGTCTGAGGAAAAGGAGGGAAAGTAAATTCAGCAATTTATTGCTTAGGCCCCAGCCTTATATTTGTTGCAAATGAAGACGGCGGAGGTGACAATTTTCGGGTGTCGGGTCGAAATGACCGTTTTGGGACTATCCGTGGTGTGTGGTTCTTCAGTTTTATTCTTATGGCGTTCTTTCGCGACGAGATCGCGTGATACGGCTGTGAAATTGGATGTGTTATGTCCTAGGTTTATGGCTGCGTATGCGGAAAGCGCTGCGTTTGAAAGGTTAACGATTTCGTAAAGGAAGTAAAAGACACCTAAAATTTTACTCGTTATTACGTAATTTTCTGTACGCTTATAGGTAATTTTTCACTTGTTACCTATTTTAGCTCATAAAGAAGAAGATTTGCAAAGAAAAAAATAAAAATAAAACGTAAAATAGGTACTTTTTTTCCATAACATAAAATTGCAATACAGTTCTTGTGAGGTTCACACTAGCAAGTTTGTATCGCGGACATCAATTACAAGCTCCAGAATATAAATTTAATAATCATAATCAGATTTATAAGTACGTAAATGTTATAATTGCGTTTATATTGTACTAGCGACCCACCCCGGCTTCGCACGGGTGCAATGCTTATGTAAATATGCATGTATGATACATATAAACCTTCCTTAAAAATCACTCTATCTATTTAAAAAAACTGCATCAAAATCCTTTATTTAAATTTTAAAGATCTAAGCATACATAGGGACAGACAGATGGCGGAAGCGACTTTGTTTTATACTATGTAGTGATATGTCACAGTTAAAACCCGTTCTTAGTTAAAACGCGTTTTCTCTAGTTAAAACTAGTTTTCAATACATGCTTTTGTTACTAGAATTCAAGAATAGCATAGAATTCATTCAATTCAGTTCAAAAATGAATACTGATATTCATTTTTGAACAGCAGTTTTTCTAGTTAGAAAACTATTTCTAACTAGAAAAAACTCGTTTTCTCGAAATGTTTCAGTTAAAACTGTTTGATGTCAAAGTTTGGGTTTTAGTCAGGGTTATTTTTTATGGCACTGGTTTTAGGAACCAATCCCTGTTTAAATTAAAACAAAACTTACAACTTATTTTCAATCCCCAAAAAGTTTACCTTATGCTAGTTTATCTACAATTTGCTAGTTTTAACTAGTGAAACGCGTTTTATGAAATGCAGTTAGTAAAAATATTTTTAAATTATAAAAAAAAGATCGCCTTCACAACTTCAATTTTGTTTAAAAACATCATTTTTTTTTGAGGTCGGTCCCTAATACAAATGACAAAGTTTACTCCAAATATTGAGGTTAGCACCGATTTCAAAAACATTCAGATTTTCTTAAACAAAATTTTGATTTCTCAGTTTTTAGTTTTGAAGGCGGTTTTATTATTTAAAAATAAATTAATTTTTTGCATTGTAGTGTTTTAATTGTAGAAATTTTCAGGAAACCATCTCGAGATATTTTAAACAAACAAGTAATAAACGATTACAATATCATCGACGTCAATTAAATAGGCATTATTACGGATAACTCAAAAACTACTCGTCAGATGTCGATCAAATTTAAATGGGACCACACACCAAGCACCAGCTTCCAAAAGTAAAAACAATTTTCAAAATCGGTAAAGAGTTGTGAGGTAATATAATAATGAAATACAGTCGAATTGAGAACCTCCTCCTTTTTTGAAGTCGGTTGAAAAACTAGTTTTAAATAGGGAAAACGCGTTTTAACTCAAACCGGTATTTAATTGTATTTAACGTAGATAATAATGTACTTGATAATAAAGTGTATATTGAGGATAATATAATATTATTTTGTTTGATGTTTAGTGCCTACAGATAAACACAACTATTTGTTATTTTTTGTTAATCAAATATTGCTGCAATATGTAAGTACCTAATATTACGCCATGGGAATTAACATGATATTTCAACAATCACAGAATTGAAAAAGAGATTTTGAACAAAATATTTATTTGACAAAGTTGGATAGTACGCTTTGTAAACGCCGATTTATAATGTTAAACGGCGAAAACGAACTTCAATATCTTAAAAAGGACTCATGAATAATATTAATTTTTACCGTACAACTGGGAAATACGCGGAAAAATGGAGTATTCCGAAAATTATAACAGACCAGAATTGTAACGTAAAATTTAACGGTAACTTAATTTTTCATTTGAAAATATTTTTTGTTCCCCTTCCGTGTAGACAAGTAATAACAAAAATTGAGGAGGGTAGGATCAAATAGAATGCGACCTTTTAATGTTATGGCTATTATTCATAATGCTTGTGTACTTATGTTAAAAATGATAATTGTTTTGTTGAAAGGTTGCCTTACAAATTCATTTATTTTCACATTTCACAGGAGATAATACAAGCAAGGATGTTAACATAGGAAACATAAGATAACATTGGTAAATATAAATATTTTTATTGTATATTTGAGTGTTTATTACTCAAAACTGAATTATTGATTTACCACAAATGCTGCTTCTTCGAGTTATAGGTTTAATAATATTTACGCGTTTGTAAACGCAAAAATTATTCTTTAATATAAGGTAGTTTCATCATAACTAGGCGTCAAATATTAGCTAAAATATTTCGTTCGGATCTTAGAAGTGCAAATTTCATAGATTCAATGAAACAATGCTTACCATCAAAACATAAGCACCAAGCACTGACAAATTTCAACAGCAAAAGCAGTGCCCTGGTAGCGTAGTGGTTAACGAAGCATCCCGGATTGCGGAGCTTGCTGGGTTCGATTCCCGTCTGGGGCACGTCGATTTTTTTCAGTGTACTTTTTCTAATTATAATTGTTTTTAAGTTAGGCATACTTAAAACTAGCGAAACTGAGCTCGGAACAGAATAGAACCCGGAATAGAACCCGACACCTCTGGGACTTGTGTACTACTAGACGACATAGGTAACCCTATGTCGTAAAAAGAGGTTAAAATTATTTAAGGCCTCCACTTATTATCGCCAAATACCACACTTGGCTGCAAAAAATTGGGCCACCTGTAATATTTTGGTTTCCAGAAACTTTGATTTCTCAAAAACTTTTATATTCGTAAATGAAGAAGTAGCATTGTTAGACACTTAAAATTATCTTTCTAAAAATTATACTTTTTACCAGAACTCCTTAAAACAACATCTTGTAGATGGCCCAGTTTTTTGCTGTTAAGTGTATTTACTAACTACAAGATTAAGGGTTTACTCGGTATTATCTGGCTCAAGATATAAATTATATTATCTCAAGTTAAGCGGCGCTTACCCAGCAAATAAGAGGGATAATAGGACAGTAAACGCGAATTACACGGGTTAATTTCGGAGATTCCGCAATGCTGTTCGGTATGCGGAGCGCATTCTATTTGCGAGACATCCTGTTAGGTTTCCAATACATCTGGGCGCGGGCGAGCGGCCCCTGACTCCCTACGTGCCCGCTTTGACAATGCTCGCTGCACCAAATAGACTTTTCATGTACTTCGGGTTCAATGTACGACTGTATGCATCTGTTCCTGTACGTTGATTTTATTAGTACACACAAAAATAACGCACATGTTCTTTTATAAAATACTAGCTGACCCGGCAAACGTTATTTTGCCTTACAAAAATGATTAAATTACTAAAATGGTTATAAAAAAATAGGGGTTGGTGATAAAAAAGTAAAAATGTTGGGTTGTATGTATTTACAAATGCTGTATCATAAAAAAATAAAATATCTAAAATTAAAAAAATAATTTAGGGGTGGATTACCCTTAACATTTAGGGGGATAAAAAATAGATGTTGTGCGATTCTCAGACCTACCCAATATGCACACAAAATTTCATGAGAATCGGGAAAGCCGTTTCGGAGGAGTTTAACCACAAACACTGCGACACGAGTATTTTATATATTAGAGATTTAAATGTGATTTTTATACTCAACATTACAAATATAATTTATTGTTTATATAACTATATTGTTAGCTATATACTCAATATAAAGCTATGTACTCAATTACCATGTGAACGCGATTTAATTTTTTTAATACATGTAGTTAAGCTAAGTTAAGCCACATACCAAGAACAGTAGTTTATCTGCGGGCTGCGAGTTATTAGCCTACTCTTGCTTTGACGCGTAAATGTGCCGGGCGGGAACTACCGGCGAGCGAATGTGCAATGACATAAAAATGCGCGATCACACCGAGACGGCGCGGCCGGCACTGCAGCCACCTTATGCCCCCATATTTTTCTGGCAATGTGTGCGTCACAGTGCGTACACGGCGCCGAGTACGCACATACACATTCTCATGGATAGCGACCAGTTTGTATGAAGACGTGTTACTGTTCTTGGTATACTGTGGTTGAGTCCTCTCGACCTTCCACGCATCTTAGCGTAGCTTCCCGTATGCTCTGTAGTCTAATATCAATATTTTTGTGTCTATCATTACAGTGTATTTGCTATAGATTTCTTACAATTTATATTCAACTCTCAAAGTAAATAATGCTATTTATTTTATTAATTTTACGCGATTTACGCGACAACCTGGAAAACTGTCACTATTTTCGGGTACTGCCTGTATGGCCCTTACTGCCTGATGTGGCTTTGTCTGTAACCAAATATTACCGGAAGCTCTGTTTACCCCTTTTGGAATTGTGAGCGTGATTAAATGTATGTATTTTCCCTTATATTGTGAATGTGTCGCAATGAAACAGTAAATTTAAAATATCTTACAATTTTTAGATATATTAAGATGAAGAACCAAAAACTATTGCCACCAATATATTATATAACTATTAAATGAGGTCAATTTGCAATAACTGTCCGACAAGGTTTCCCAGGAAAACATATTTAATATTAAATTTATTGAACACTGTACACAACTTTTTGCCCTGTAATTTACTCACAAATCCCGCACAAAAAAGTGATCACTGCTGGCGGTAGCAACGTAATACGGAATACAAAACGATTTATAAAAATTGATTCAATCAGCTGAATTCTTGGTCGTTCGATTATTGAAAGTTGATCTTATTTAGTAGCTATAAAATGGTATTGATGCCATTCGTTCTTCAAATCTTTCATAATACACGACTATTTCAAGATAAATATTATAAAATTAAAATGTCATGACATAAATACTCTTCGACGTTTCTATATTTTAAACAAATTGTTCCTTGAAATTGCGAAATATAGAACCATCTTTCCCTTCTCACATTTCGTGATGGAGCATCCCTTGTCAATGTGTATTGAATATCATTTTAAGCTTTATTACGTGTGACATACGGAGAAAGTTATTTGGTAAGAGTAGGTTTTTAGTATTTAAAGTGCATTGGTAAGAGTAGGTAAATATAGTAAGATAAACCGCTTTACTTCTTATTTACATAGGCTTTTCTTAAGCTTCATTATCATCAGTTGGAGATAAGCCTCCCCCAAGGATCTCCAACCCGATTGGTCCTGATCTGCCAATCTTTGAGGTAGAGTCAACCTTAGAGATACGGATAACTTTTCGCATTCGATCCGTCGAGCAAAAATTTTGTTAGAATTGACATCCTCACGGATTATGGATTTTCCATCCAATTTTCCACCTACCAAGGGACATGATTATTTTAACTTCTTTCCTTTTTTTCATTACCTGACAATTTTTAATAACAATCTAAAGAAAAATTAATTGAGTTGATGTCGTAAAATTCTTCTTTTTTTAAAATATTACAATTTAAATGAATGCCCATAATGTTTTTAAGCCTCCTACCCTAAATTATCGTTGGGTAAGTGATTAAAATACACGATTCAGTCGTCTGTAAGATTATTCATCTCTGGCAATGTTCTGATTTCAAATAAGTACCTACTGATTTAGTAAAAGTATAAATAACCGGTTTGGTTTCATTTATTTGTTTACTAAAAGATTTTTACTTTTTGGGGTTGGTGCCTCTTTTTTGTAGGCGGCAGGCTGGCAACCTGTTTGGAGGCACTGCACGGCCCATACTGCCAGATGTGGTTTTAGGTGTAAAGAGATGCTACTTAAGGCTCTGCTCCACCCCTCTTCGAACAAACACAAAATGAAATAGCTTAAACCTTCGTCTGCATTTGTATAAAAAATCAGTTTTATATTCAGTTCATTGATCCCAATTCTGAATCCTAAATAACATATTGCAACTTTTCTAAAATAAAAAATAAACGAGCAACAAAATTCGAAACTACTATTACGATTAATTTCCGTCTCGAGTTGCGTTTTCATAGAAAGAAAAAATCTTGCGTTTAATTGTTTGCGAACCTCTTCCGCGCTTAAATAGTACGTACGAACGTAAAACGAAGAGAAAATTGAGTCCTTATGTCGCAAACGGTGTGTGTTGCGCTGGAACAGAGGACGAGTCAGGCGGAATTGATGGCGCAGTATAAAGTTCAATTGTCCCTTGTGTGAACTGCGGTGAAATTGAGGATGTACCGCATTTACTGATGAACTGAATCGAGTACATTTTCCAGGGAACATTTTCTGGTTGCCTGTTCAGATAGCATAGCTCACGATTGCATGAGCATTTAAAATTATAAATTATAAGAAATTTATTAAGAAGTACAAAAATATTAAATTTTTTATTTATTTGGCGTGATTTGATACTATGCAATTTGGTATTTTTTTAAATTTCATAGTTATTATAATTGTGTATCCTTACTAAGACTATAGTTAACTTTCAGTGCTTAGTCTGATATGTTGAAAACTAATCAGAATGGAGTATTTAAATAATATTATCAATGGCTTTGAATATAAAGATCCAACTACAATTGGAGAGAGTAATCAACTAGACAAGCTATTACTGAGAGCAAGCTTATATTTTACCTGAGCTATTATTATTTAAAGTCCTGTCCCATTATAAAAATTTAACCTTAAATTTCACTATCGCTGCTATGGCAGCGCTGTTTTCGCAACCATAAAGTTGTAAGCGACGTGATTTTTGTTAGCGCTTACGCATTTCATTGAATGTATTGTAGCATCGTCATTCTTATAGACTAAACTTCAGTCTGTAGAACGGACTACTCGTACTAGGGTGGTTCATTGGACGAAATTTCTCCGTTATTTCCACGGTATTTTTGACATTACTTAATTAATTGTATGTAAGTCAAGTGAGTTACGACAATATTTCGAAAGTTTATGCTAATTTAAATAACCTTAGAAAATTCGACACGTCTTGAATCTAACGTCGTTAAAAAGAATTTTTATGGATACATGCGATCAAATGAAATGAATTCAAAGCACGATCTATAATCTGGGCAAACATACACATTTACTTATTCTGGTATTCACATCATTCCTCGAATTTCACGATGCCGACAAACAGCTCAAATTAATGTTTTCGAATCAACTCTCGTCATCATAGAAGTCTAATAACCTTTGGATGCATTATTGAAAATGAGCTCATATCAGATTAGATTAATTAATTTCTGTAAATTGGAAGCGATATCAATTTAATGGCTTAACCACTGTTTCATTTTGGAATAATAAGGCTTGTCAGATTATAGCAATATTAAGTGATGCATAAAAAATATTTTTAATTAATTTTTGGTAAAATAAACTTTTTCAAAAATTATATTACTCACTGCAGGAGTTTTTTGGTGATAAGAAGAGGAATAATAAACCATGGAATTTTATTTTATTTCTTTTATTTCAATTCGTCTGTGGCTGGATCTCATTTTAATGAACGTTAATAAATAGTAATAATATTATTAAAATGAAAATGAATTAATTCATATACTAATATTAATATTTACAGATGTATGTGAAATAATGAGTATAATTTAATAGGTTTTATCAAATTAATTGTAATTTTATAGTAGTGACATTGTTACCTAATATTATCTATTGTGTTGCGGTGCCCTTCTCAGGGTCATGACATGGTTCTGTAAATCTTAATTGTACATCCATAATACCACATGATTGCAATAATGTTTGAGTTTGAGTATTCTGCCAAAGAAAAGTGAAAGTATTCATGATAGCAACATTAAAATTATACCCTGCGTATTTCGTATCATTTTAGTGAAATATTATTAAAACACTTCAATATCTTATGAATCACATTTCCCAAAAAATACTTATTAATTCTTCCATTATCTTGTCACTCATAAAGTACCTATATTATATTAATTTATTGAAATAGGGTTTTGTTATGTATTAATGCCACTTCAATTTATGTACCCCAGTAAGGGAAGTCTCTGGGGCGTATCTTGATTTTTCGTCGTCATTGAAATAAAATTGAGTAAGAAGATTTTGCGACCGTTAACCATTTTCGCGTATCCTCATAACTATGGTACTATCTCTATGATAACCAGAACAACAGTGAGTTAAGGTGACCAACTTACATAAGAAAAAAATATAGTTTTAGTATTGCTGACAGAAATTACATCATTCTTGAAATTATATAATTAATCACTTACACTCACAAAAATATTTTCATAAAGAACACAAAATATAAAATAACGACCATACATATCGTATGTCTGTGACATGTATAGAGGCCGGCGCACATGGTGGCAAGTAGCGTAGTATTATTTTTCAGTATCACACCTTGTCTAAGTCATGCTAACCCTTAACTGGTATCGTGGGGGCCGCGCGGCCCCACGCCTGATATTTTTTTGTATTTCTTAAAATTATGCATCATGTGCATCCGCCATTCCGGCTAATCTCATTACGTTGCTACTCGCGGAGGGTGCCGGAAGTTGAACGCTATAGCTTTTACCACGGTGGAAGTTTTTAGTAAATATTTTATTTCATTTCTTCATATGTTTTTCACTTATTTTTACAAGATGACGAGATCTTTAAGTTTTAAGACAGTAGAAGACACATTGAACGAGGATTCTGACTCCGAATCAGTGCTTGGTGGCTACCCAGCAGAACAAATCAGCGACAATGATTGAATTAGCGATTGTGAAGAGAAGCCACCACACGATTTAGAGAACAGTGAGGATCTGGGCCCTAAATTTGAAGCATGTTCTTCAGAGAGTGAAGAAGATCCTGTATTTTTTTTGCAAGTTGCTTAGTAGCCCAAAAGAACTATGTGATGGGGGGGGGGGGGGGGGGGGGTCAAGTGCATTTACGCATGCAGGGTCCATGCAGGGTGGTGCCAACCGCAGGGGATATGTGGGACTCAAAGGTAAAGGAGACCGTCCCAACGCTGCCCATCTAGGCACTCCTTGTGCACCAATTGGTGGCCAGAAGCCCACAGGGGCTATCGACTAACGCCAGCCCCTGTGGGCCATTAAGTAAAAAAAACTCACAGTGAATGTTTAAAAAAATTATACCTTCAGCATTATTCCTTATAAATATTGCCTAACGTTAAAGCAATATAGTCTTTGATAGTAAACGCTTATATCGGTATTAGAAACCTTTTCAAAGAAAAACTAATCACTTAGCTAAAATTTTTGGAACCTTAAAGGACGTGTAATTTCTTTTTATGTAGTTATATACCTACATCATATTTTTAGTCCTTTATGAAAGCGCTGCTAGTAATTATCTCTTTGCTTGTTGGAAAATGATTATTCAGGCTTTTGATACACGTGTTTTCGCAAATTATGTTTTGGTCTAAAAAGTTGGAAGCTTCTGGCCCTTCTGGAACCTTCGATTACTTTCTTGAACATTCTATTATTTTCTCGTGATTTCTACGGCTATTTACGAATTCGTAACAGTATAATAAACATACAATTATCATTACAACTTTTCAGCACAATTTAAAGATTTGTTCGGCGTGGGCAACACAACGCTCCACGCTCACTAGAACGATTGGCGCCGACCTCTGCATACCGACCGTCATCCCAAAGACGGTTGGTGACGAGACGTCGTGGAGGGCTGTCTCCTTCTTCTATCGGGAAGTCATGACACAGCGCAATTCGCATTAGGAGACTGATACTGAGGAGGCAGCTGTGCACATTGCAGCCGCAACCGCAAATGTCAACCCGATGTTCAATGGATGCGGTGGATGAGTAGAGTCTCCTACTATGGGCGTCCCTATGTCGGTCTGGACTGGTAATATTCCGTAGATTTACCTAATAATAAATAAAAAAAGATATAAAAGTACTAGCTGTACCCTGCCACACTTCGCAGTGGCACATTGTGATTGAATGGTTGAGAAATGAGAAACAAAACAAAGAATACATTTAATATAAGTTTAATTTTGCAATACTTGTGGATATACTTAAAAAAACTGTTTTCTCGCGGTTGCAGATATGTGACTGATGCAAAAATAGATAAAAACAATCCTTGATGCGGATTTTATATCATGTTAAAATTTCAACTCAATCGGTGCAGAACTTTTTGAGTTTTTGAAGCGTACACAAACCAACATAACATTTATATATATATATATATATATATATATATATATATATATATATATATATATATATATATATATATATATATATATATATATATAAATGTTATATGTATAGATAATACAAATATACTTTACCTACTGAGCAAACAGAAACATATAGTTTAAATGACGCCATCGTGGTGGAGTGGTCAGTAACACTGCCTCCACACCGGGCGGTCCGGGTTCGAATCCTGGTATTGGCAAATGTTAGTGTGATGAACACGAATATTTGTTTCTGAGTCGTGGTTGTTTATATATTTATTTAGATTTATTTATAATATATCTAGATTATTAAGTATATTTTTTCCGTTATCTAGTATCCATAACAAGTTCTTAAATAGACTTAATTTGGGCTAGATAATTGGTGTGAGCGTAGAGATATATTATTATTATCTCAAATAGGACAGTACAAAGGGCATCCTTATCGCTAAGAAGCAATCTCTTACAGGCAGCCTGTAGTGAAAGGAGACTTAAAGAATAAAGTAAAAAAGTGCAAGACTCAGTATAAACATACATTATACTATTGAGAATAATTAAATAAAGAAGACAATTAATACATAATATATTGTTAATTATAGTGTATTGCAAAGATTGTTTAGTAAAATACAGTCAAATTGCTAGTGTGTTCCTATAAAATAAAACTCAACGGTGATTTTCTTTTATATTGCAAGTTGATCTTTTCGCGTCCATTGATCCATTTTTCGAAGCCTTAACTCACCTACGAACTCGCACACCCTATACAAATTGAAAATCAATGAACCGCTGAATTCAATTTAATATGAAAAGCTATTCATCTTAGTTGCGAACGGAGCTGAATAGGTAACTGCTGTTGTACGGAAGTATGCGTACCAGTGAATGCAGTGCGTACTGAAAATAGTGTCAGTGAAATTTTGCTCGTCACTTTTTGCTTTCTCGTATACGTAGTAAGTATAGAGGAAGTCTTGTGATTGTAAAAAAAATCAACCTCGAGATTTTGACGGATTTACACGTTTTGGACCTCCCTGAGTACAAACATATTTTTTTTTTGGAATTATGCCTGTATGTGTGTTTGTGCGTTAGCACGATAACTCGAGTATGCTTTAACTTATTGCAACCAAATTTGTCATCAAAATATAAGGTTTCTATCAACTTTTGAGCCGTCGATCACGAAAGTTAAGCAACCAAGTGCGTGGTCGGTACTCGGATGGGGGACCAAAATTTAACATGCATGTATGACATCAAAATATAAGGTTTCTATCAACTTTTGAGTCGTTTCCGGTATACAAGAAAGTAAAGGGGAGACTACTCCCGATTTTTTGTTGAATCTAATTATTAGCATAAAAGTTAAAATGTAAAAATTGTTGAAATGAATTTTATTATGTGTTTAGATGTAATTTTGAATTCGTGAAACAATATTTTTGATTGGTATTCAACGTTACTCGGTTTGTGTCTTCTGTAAAATATTTTCAACGTGAATAAACAAATTTTACCGCATATCTGCTATTCTTATTGATAAACACGCAGAATATACAGCAGCGTCACATTGACTTAATACAGCGAGCGCCTCGGATGTCAAAAAAATGGAAACCTTTTGACATACTATTTGTATTATGTACGTAAAAAGATAATTTTCATTTTCATCATGATCGTTCACGCTCATAGTCCCGACAGTGGTTGAGCAGAGCCTTAGGTCCTTAGGACCCCTTAAATAGTGACAGGTTGCCAGCCTGTCGCCATCTCTAGCTCTCTTTTTGATGAGATATTATTTTGAAATCTGTATATTTTCTTATTTCAGCAGCAACGACGAATAACTCAAAATCTACTCCAAATTAAATATCTTAACAATGCTAACTTACTCTTATTTTGGAATAACGAAAATATTCCATTCTCCCGCAAGCAAAAATAATGAGAGAAGCACATATAATTTCAAACATTTAGCTTCCAGCAACAATCCTTGAGTAGAAAAATGTTATATGTAAATAGGGGCGTTCAACAGAGAAAGTAATATGTCCCTCGTATTGTATATGACGGCACATTTCTTATATGTGTAGTACAAGGAGCTTATTACACTGCAACCCAACTTATTATTCTCTCTTACTTTTTTCCTGTTTTCGCCAATTATTACGTTGTTCTGTTTTATAATATTTTATGTTATTATGTGAAACAACGTCAGAACAATTTATATTTCACAATTACATCAAGTTTAATTAAGGTCTCAATGAAAATTACGGCCCAAGGAGGACTGATGTCAATCCAATGCCAAAATCTATTACAATATGCCGATCAAAACATCTGCATTCCCGACATATATACCGACCCCAAATAAATTTGATCAACAAACGAAAGCCAATAATCAGACAGCTCTTACACTCTCAAACACCGAGTGTATGACAAATAAACAATTACATGTTTTGTTACACATTCAAGACACAAAAAACTAGACCCAATCCGTAAAAATCCATTACGTTTAACATTCCAATGATTGTGAATACTCTCTACGGGCAGTGCTGTAATAGAATCGCGCAAATAACTGAAGGTAAACAAAAAACATATTTGCAAGGAGAAGTGGAATCAGTATGTGTCGATACTCGGCACTCGGCGCCCGCTGTCGCTTACGGAAGTAAGCTCTTAATTAAATGTCATATTATTCTGTCAAGTAGAGGCGTCGGTCCTGTCACGTTCGTTTGATACTCAAGGCATGAACATTGAGGCAATTAGACGCCTATAATTACTATGTTAATTACAAACAGTGTTCTTGTTTCTCATCTTGCTATTCCGACCGTTCCGTTGTTATATAAACACGATTCGTTCGCTCTGAAGTTAGGTCCAATTAGCAAGTGTGGGTATAATTACAGGGTAACTATTTACTTTGTAATCGTTAAAGCTTGTGTGTGTTCGCGATGGATTTTCGAAGGATTAGCATAATCATTCGTATATTGACTTTATTTTAATAATATTGAGTTTATTTTATTAGCGTCGGTGGCGTAGTGCGTAAGAGCGTTGTCTCCCATCCGGGAGGCACTGGTTCGATACCCGCCACGTACCAATGTGTTTTTAAATTTTGAAATCATATGTAGGTTTAATCGACGCTTTTACGGTGAAGGAAAACATCGTGAGGAAACCTGCACACACCTATGAAGAAATTCTTAGGTTGTATGTGAAGTCGACCACCCGCACTTGGCCAGCGTGGTTGACTAAGGCCTAATCGCCCCTAATGTGGGGTAGGCTCGAGCCCCTCGGTGGGGACATTATATGAGCTGTTGATGAGATGATGGAATTTGTATTAGGCTTATTTTATTTTCCTTTTGTACGTTTGTAGTGCCTAAAACCTTTTGGTATTTATCAAAGGATCGTACTTAACTGGTCTGCAGATTAACCTAACCTAAACCTATTCAAATACTAAGTGGGCTCAAAAATCATATTTATTATTTTTTAGTCGCTCATTCTGGATTTTTTAGTTGTTCGGTTTATTATTTCCCTTTGTCAAATATAAAAAAGTCTCGTGTCACGGTGTTTGTGGTCACACTGGATTTTTTTGTTTTTTTTTGTTGTGTATATTTGGTAGGTATGAGACATTACATTTCATATCGCATAAAATTTCATACCGCTAATAAGAAAATAACAATTGACATAACAACATTTGCTGGTCTGGATGTATCTTTCAAACATGAATGGATTTGAATAATATAAGTCATAGATCAAAATAAAATAAAGACTATAATTTATTCTAATCCTGCGCAGACGAAGTCGCGAGCAGAAGCTAGTATAGAATACGTGAGTCAGTCTCAGTCAGTTCAGTAGTGTCGCACAATCTTATAATTATAGGTACTATGCTCGTTATGTTTATATTCACGTTCCGTGTCTTCGTGTCCGCGAATCTCGGACTGTGGTTTGATTGGTAATCAATGTAAAAATAAAAACAAAACAATACATGCCTTTCTCTTCTCTTTAATTGGACGCCACCTTAATTCGCCGCTTTGTCAAGCGCGAAGTGCTCATACAATACGGCGTACTTTATTTCAGCTAAATTGTGATCGGGCTGGACGTGAGGTAGCCGCATTCCATAACGGCGACGTCTTACAATCGAGCGTGCCCTTTTGTAATACGGCGTGTACCATTCCATACATCGCAGACGAGTTCGTTTGCAAATTTGTATGGAATATTAAATAACTTCCGCGATTTCAGAGTTGCTTCCATAAAAAAGTTGTTTATATTGATGAAATCTTCAAATGGTTTGAAGGTTCTGATGTAATAACCCTGTATAAACAGTAATGGCTCACACGCGTTCGTTAGAGAAAGAAATTCTGCTTTGATTAGAATAATTTACAATAAACTATAAAATTTTCAAGATGTAAGTCTTATACGACAGTGCCGTTGTATAATTATTTAATTAAGCCCACGTCGCGCTGTATTATTGCACAGCGGCGTGGTCACGAATGCCCCTATAACTAATAATTTCATGCAATTTATTTTTAATATTGCACAGCATGGCTGATGTTATTAAAAGTAGAATAAAACTGAATTGTTTTATTAATTTCTTTTTGGTACATTATATTCGCACCTATTTCTGATATAATAACATAATATATATTTTTAATGACACCACCTGAATTTGTGGACTAGGAGAATATGTTGATGGGACTAGACTGCACTTGTTGGCGACTGACTGGTGACGTCTGATCTCTTTTTTAGAAGTATATTTTGTATTTTATATTCTTTTTTATGACGTATTAATGTCTTGGCTTTTGATTTTGGTAGCTTAAGTTTTTGTCAGTGCTCGCCCGAACGTGTAATAAACTCTTGGCTGCGAAGTTGTCTTGTTTCCATCGTCACATACCAAAGAACCATATACCATTATAGTCCACTCTCTCATAGTTATCAGCACTATTCTCAAGAAACAAGCATGTGTACCTACTCACTCACAAACACTCTATGCATAATTAGTTTATTTTTATAATTAAAAACTGTGCCCAGTGTAGGAGCGCTTATAGTTTTCCAAGCATGAAGAGAAATAGAGACGAAAATGTTTTAATCACTTTGACTACCAACCATCGTTACGAAGTATTCGGTACCGTTGTTACTCACTAGAATCCCTACAGCCCTTGTTCTGACCCAGTGGGGTAGAAGGCATTTATTTTACTGTGAACCGTAAAACTTGGACTTTACGTTGACGCGAGTAATGTTTGCCGAACTAATCGATGAGACGTAGAGGACCGTAAGCAATGTTGACCTACGTCCAATATAGAATGGCACTCCTGCCGTCCTTAATTACTCTATTCTTAGATTCTACAAATTGGATTCTAAAAAAAGCGAACGAGACCTTCTTAAAATAGACATAGCCTCGTTCGGCCTGGCTTGCACAGGTTTCCAATCACAGAAATAATAATAATAATATTTCTGTGTATCCAATACAGGATTCACCGCCGCACTCTCTGCTTATAGTGAAAAAAGTAATATTTCGTTATTTTTTAATAATGAAGCGTAATGGAGAATCATATTATCTTTATTGAATGGAAGTATTAATTTAGCAAAACCGTATGTATGGTGTTATTTCTATCACAGATAATAGGTATAATACTATACTAGTATAGTATTATATTATCTGTGCTAGTATTAATATCCATGTGCTATATTAGCTACTGATATTTGGGTATTATTATGATAGGATTATTAAATTCCGTAAATTGAAACGTAGGAAGCCCAACCAGGATTTAGTGGCGCTGTGTTATTGCCTACATGAAACCTTTCCTGACGCACTTTAGCTTAGTTGGAAGAGGTGTAAGTCACAATATCGGACTCCATTATATCGATGACGAATAGGTATTGAATAGTAATTCATCAACATAATTATTGACGGTTCATTAAATCAATTTCGGATTTTAGTTATTCAGGTACAGTTTTAATCTCATTAACACACGTGATTCATGACCATAACAGTTTGTGTTAGATATTATGATATATTTAATTTAAAATTTTCTCTATGTACATCAGTATTTAGCGGGGTCAAACAGAGACAAAGTGTATGTAGATCTAAACTAACAGTCAAGGCTCACCAGCATTCGTGACATAGAAATACCTTAATACTCGTTTAGATTAGGTTACAACTGTCACCACAAAATATAGTGAGCCGAGTGACAGAAGCGAGCGTGCTGCGGTGGCAAGAGCTAGCCTAGCGGGAATGGCAATGGTAAAGCCCCTGCCACGGTGCCCATCGTCAGTGAAATGCCAGAAAAACCGCCTTTCTTATTTCTGCCGTGAAGCATCGATGTGTTTCCGATAGGTTTATTCTTAAATGTGAAATATTTATCTAGTATATTAATATTACACTAGTTAGGTACCCTTTCTATCGACATACTGCCATAGGTTTTGGCATCAGATCTTTCAATAACAGCCGGGCCCTCCAGCTTAACATACCTTGTCACGTAACGGAAGGTTACGGAGCAAGAGACTGTAGTGAGTACCTACCAGAAATAAAAGAGCGGTAGGGTACTATAAGGATTTATTAAATTAATAGGGCACGTCCGGATATGTAAAAGTAAATCGAGACTTAGCGGGGCCAAGCAGTCGGCACACGCGATTGGACGCAGCGCTCCGGAGCGTCGCAGGCGTAGGGCGCGCAGCAGGGCGCGCAGGCAGGACACGCAGGCAGGGCGCGCTGACAGGGCGCACAGGCAGGACACGCCGGTAGGGCGCGCAGGCAGGGCGCGCCGGTAGGGCGCTCAAGCAGGGCGCGCAGCAGCGAGGCGCGCAAGCAGGGCGCGCAGGTAGGGCGCGCGAGCAGGGCGCGCAGATAGGGCGCGCAAGCAGGGCGCGCAGGAGGGGGCGCAAGCAGGGCGCGCAGGTAGGGCGCGCAGGTAGGACGCGCAAGCAGGGCACGCAGGTAGGGCACGCGGCAGGGCGCGCTGTTAGCCCGTGGAGGCGCGCCGGTCAGGTCACCCGCTCGGAACCACGAACAGGACCAGGACCAGTGGCAGGGATCAGGAGCGGCGTCAGGATCCGGAACGGCGTCTGGAAGTTGGCAGGCGGACAGGAGAGGTGCTTCGGGGCGTAGCCGGGAGCCCTGGAGTCGGCAGGCCGTAGAGGACCGACTACTCCGGAAGCACCACGTCCCGTCAGAGATTATACGCGGAAACTGCGAAGGTGGGGGGTAGGCCCCACCGATAGGTTTAGAGAACTATGTCGACTTATAAAGGCAGGGGTAGACCCTACCTTCCAATTCAAGAGTCGAGAGAAGAGTGACTGCCATACTGCTTGGCCGTGCTTATATAGGACGCTTCGAGCGTTTGAAATCCAGAATCCCGAACGTCTTCGGAATTCTAAATTTCGAAGATTCTAGATGTTCGGGGCTCTAAATTTCGAAGTCTCGAAGCATCCAAAGAGGCTAAAGACACAGAAAATGAAACATAAATGATGAAGAAAAATATAAAAACAAAAGAACAATGGATGTCAATAAGAGATTGACATTGTCAACCATGAAAACAAACATAGAAAATTTAGAGAAATCAGCTCTTAAAATACGAAAATAATACAGAAAGTTTTATAAAAAGTAGTGAAAAAGTGGTAAAATACAAGTGCGAGTGTAGAAAAGTGCATAGTGCGTACAATTTAGTCGGATATGACCGGTTTAGTGCCAAACAGTGTTAAAGCTATTTTTTATACAAAGAAATGTTATTTACAAGGATGAAATAAATCAATTTGCAAGGTAAATGTGTCGACTAAGTTATTTACAAAAGGTAGGACACATTTTTACACATGTAGGACACATCTAGGCACACTTTACAAAATTGCGTAGTATTAGAGCACCTTTAGGGCGCAATACTACATTTTCCCCCACGGCCCCGGCGGAAGGTTACGGAGCACAAGACTGTAGTGAGTACCTACCAGAAATAAAAGAGCGGTAGGGTACTATAAGAATTTATTGAATTAATAGGGCACGTCCGGATATGTCCGTTAATACGACAACGAACGCAAAATAAATTTGGTTGTTGTGAATTTGCGATAGTGTTAGCTATAAATTTCCTATCAGAATAGTTAAAGTTCGAAGGTTTAGCATTGTAATTCTTGACATGTGTATTTGAAAGAGTAGGTGTAGTGTTAAGTTTTGTATGTGAAGTTTTGAAACAGAGTTCTGGGATGAAGGACTCTGCTTCAGCAGTTGGTTCTTTAAAATTTTTATTTCTATCGATGTATCTTTCGTAGTTTTGGCAAGTTGTGAGTAAAGACTCAATAGAATTTACTTCCTTCAGAGCCACAAATGTAGAGTAACATGGTCTTATATTACGTAAGAGAATTTGGAGTTTATCATGGTCTGAAATTTTATTTGTGAGTCTTGAAAACATTTCAAATATTATAGAGATATATAATGCAATAGACTCATTTTTACCTTGGGTACGTGATTCTATAGCTTTTAATAATTTGAAATCGTAATCGTATTCACCAAAGTCTTTAATTAATAGTTCAGATATTTCATCCCAATTAATACTAGGGTTTCGTTCTCTTTGAAATCGAAACCATAACAGCGCGCTGTCTGTAAAAAGATCAAAGGCAGCTGCTACGAGGACCTGCTTATCCAAGTTCCTCGATAATCTAAATTCTTCGATCTTTTTTAAGAAAGATCGAGGGCATGAAGTGCCATTAAAAGCAAGAGTCTTTAGCTCTTTAAAATATTTAGTATCAGTTAAGTTATTACATAAGTTAGAGTTGACCAAGTTAGTGTCAATAGTGTTTTGTAGTGAGGTACTAGTGGTAGGCAGAGTGGTAGTATTAGATAATTTCCTATAGTATTCTTCTAGTGTAGTAAAATGATTTTTTAGGGTGTCGAATTCATCTGCCATGTTTGGTTGAGTGCTAATATCAATCCTTAGCAGTCTATAGTGTAGATGATTTATGTAAGACTCTATTCTCCTGATTTGCATAGAATTAGTTTGGCCTTCAGAAAGTTTGTTTTCTAAGACTGCAAGAGTACTCTTAATCTCCTGCAGGTCAACCTCTACAGGAAGCACCGACGACAAGATGTCAGCCGAGGGGTACTTCTGGGCCAGTGGAGAAATTTGCTTCCTAATTTCTAATAAAGTGTTCTTTGGAAATTCTAACCTTATTTTAATTTCATATTCTAATTCAGCCTTATTAAGCAAGCTAAAATTAATAGGACGTGCCATATTAATAAGTTAAAGAAGTTAGTTTAAGCGAGTTAATTTAGGCTAGTGTGCCTAGTAAGGAGAAAAAAAAAATTAGTGAGTTTATGCCAAAAGTAGAGCCAAAATTAGTGGAACTTGTGCAAGTTTAATTTAGAATTTAGAAAAGTGGGTTTTTGGAGTTGGGCGCCAGACTGTCACGTAACGGAAGGTTACGGAGCAAGAGACTGTAGTGAGTACCTACCAGAAATAAAAGAGCGGTAGGGTACTATAAGGATTTATTAAATTAATAGGGCACGTCCGGATATGTAAAAGTAAATCGAGACTTAGCGGGGCCAAGCAGTCGGCACACGCGATTGGACGCAGCGCTCCGGAGCGTCGCAGGCGTAGGGCGCGCAGCAGGGCGCGCAGGCAGGACACGCAGGCAGGGCGCGCTGACAGGGCGCACAGGCAGGACACGCCGGTAGGGCGCGCAGGCAGGGCGCGCCGGTAGGGCGCTCAAGCAGGGCGCGCAGCAGCGAGGCGCGCAAGCAGGGCGCGCAGGTAGGGCGCGCGAGCAGGGCGCGCAGATAGGGCGCGCAAGCAGGGCGCGCAGGAGGGGGCGCAAGCAGGGCGCGCAGGTAGGGCGCGCAGGTAGGACGCGCAAGCAGGGCACGCAGGTAGGGCACGCGGCAGGGCGCGCTGTTAGCCCGTGGAGGCGCGCCGGTCAGGTCACCCGCTCGGAACCACGAACAGGACCAGGACCAGTGGCAGGGATCAGGAGCGGCGTCAGGATCCGGAACGGCGTCTGGAAGTTGGCAGGCGGACAGGAGAGGTGCTTCGGGGCGTAGCCGGGAGCCCTGGAGTCGGCAGGCCGTAGAGGACCGACTACTCCGGAAGCACCACGTCCCGTCAGAGATTATACGCGGAAACTGCGAAGGTGGGGGGTAGGCCCCACCGATAGGTTTAGAGAACTATGTCGACTTATAAAGGCAGGGGTAGACCCTACCTTCCAATTCAAGAGTCGAGAGAAGAGTGACTGCCATACTGCTTGGCCGTGCTTATATAGGACGCTTCGAGCGTTTGAAATCCAGAATCCCGAACGTCTTCGGAATTCTAAATTTCGAAGATTCTAGATGTTCGGGGCTCTAAATTTCGAAGTCTCGAAGCATCCAAAGAGGCTAAAGACACAGAAAATGAAACATAAATGATGAAGAAAAATATAAAAACAAAAGAACAATGGATGTCAATAAGAGATTGACATTGTCAACCATGAAAACAAACATAGAAAATTTAGAGAAATCAGCTCTTAAAATACGAAAATAATACAGAAAGTTTTATAAAAAGTAGTGAAAAAGTGGTAAAATACAAGTGCGAGTGTAGAAAAGTGCATAGTGCGTACAATTTAGTCGGATATGACCGGTTTAGTGCCAAACAGTGTTAAAGCTATTTTTTATACAAAGAAATGTTATTTACAAGGATGAAATAAATCAATTTGCAAGGTAAATGTGTCGACTAAGTTATTTACAAAAGGTAGGACACATTTTTACACATGTAGGACACATCTAGGCACACTTTACAAAATTGCGTAGTATTAGAGCACCTTTAGGGCGCAATACTACAACCTTCGGAAGCACGGAGGACAATGGAGTTGAATAATTTTCGGTCACCCATCCGAGTACCGACCACGCAATAGGACCAGAGTACCAGATACCAGAGTTTTCGTGATCGTTAGGAAGAGCGCACGATCTGTCGACCTGTTGTTGCGACACACGAAAAACAGACATTATTACTTTCTTGTATACGTAGTATAGAGGAAGTCTTTTAATTGTCAAAAAATTCGACCTCGAGATTTTGACGGATTTACACGTTTTGGAACTCCCTGGGTCCAAAAATACCGTTTTTGGACTCAGGGATTATGTCTGTGTGTGTACACACGTTTGTGTGTCTGTGCGTTAGCTCGATAACTCGAGTATGCTTTAACTTATTGCAGCCAAATTTAACATGCATGTACATATGACATCAAAATATAAGGATTCTATAAACTTTTGAGTCGTTTCCGGTATACGAGAAAGTCAAGGGGAGACCACTCCCGATTTTTATTTTTGCACTGCTTGGAGTTGGAAATAATAATTAAGCTAGTAAAAGTACACTTCACGACTGCTAAAAACTTAGACGTAATTTGTTAAACTTACGAAACCCTTGAAACGAATTGGTCTTTATTTATTGTCGGCTTCGCGTAGGTAATCTATGACTTCCTGGAACAAAGTTTGTGAAGGACTGAATTTTTTTTTAGTATTCACAGCGGTACCTTTTTAATTTACTCATATCTACCGAATTGGAGCTTCCGTGTACATTGTCTTTCTTATAAAGTGATATGAAGCTGTGAATGTAATTATTATGGTAAACACAAAATAAGAACAAAAATATTAGCTTACTTACCCTATTTTTACCAATCATAATTAGCCTGAAAACCAATGATCGTTATAGCAGTTGACCTACATTACAGACCGCGTTTGAGTAAGCGTACTGTAGAACCATAGGTTGGCGGCTGGCAGTAGCCCTGTATCAAAAATTATGACTCAAAATGAGGGTGGCGTGATAAGAGAGATGGTAGAAGATATAGTGACAAGAATCGAAAAGTATTCAAATGGTTCGGTCATATAGAAAGGATCTGTGAAAGAAGATTGAAAGAAAATATACAGAGACGAGGTACAGGAAAGATCTAGGCCAGGGGAGGTTTAATTCTAGGCGAACGCTTATCGGTCAAGCTCAAGTTGTGGTGGCCAAATAGCTTGGCTGCCACCTCATAGATGGCGCTATACTACAATGCAAGGAACCTCCTCATACAAGCGCGACAGTCAGTATGGGAACCTGAATCGCGCTAGCGAAGTTTCCAATGGTGTTCGATATTATAGGTATACAAGTTGGACCGTAGCCCCGGGCATACAACATCCTGCCCGGCGAAGTACTTCCCTTAGGAATTCCTGCAACGTCTTCGAAAAGCCTCAGTTCAATGCTTTAAACCGCCGTGTATGAGGGCTCTGATGAAAGTAGATGAAGCGAAAATGATGATTAGGGTGTCGCAAAGGGGGTGCAAGTTAGGTTAGCCGAGCGAGCGTAGCGAGTGTGCCGCGGCACGGGCCAGCGAAGCGACAGAAACGATTATTTTTTTTCTTTTCATTTTTTTTATTACTACCAATCCCAGTTCCATACTAAACTTATTTTTTGTTATAATCTTTTTTCTGTTTTTCTTTTTAATTTTTTTTTGTTACAACCAGTCCCAGTTCCATTCTAAATTACATCGGAAACCTTTTTTTTTTCTTTTTTTTTTAGTTGATGGGAAGGTCAAATGCATTTACGCATCGTCCCTGCGGGGTGGTGCCAACCGCAGGGGATCTGTGGGACTCGAGGTAAAAGGCGTTCCCTCTATCCCCACTAAACATCCTCCCCGGCCTGACTTACAGTGCGCTATTGCGGGACGGCTCGGGATCTGCGCACGTGAGCGCAACTACACCGAGACCGTCCCAACACTGCCCGTCTAGGCACTCCTTGTGCACCAATTGGTGGCCAGCAGCCCGCAGGGGCTACCGACTGACGCCAGCCCCTGTGGGCCGCTGGCCGACGCCGGCCTGATAGGCCGCCTCACCGACAACCGCTCGACCTGGCGCGTCCTCCTGACGAGGACACCGGGAGCAGCCATCGGACTGCACCCGGGGGACCCCGGGCGCGGTTGTGGCCCTGAAAAGGGCTGTCTGGAACTAGCCGTGGATGGAAAACAAAAACAACTCGACGATGGTATGTGACTTCGAATGCCAAGGGACACTTGACATCAAAAGCGTGTGGCTTTCACCCGCCGAGAAAGTTTCCCCACCACGTTACCAGGGTCCGCCACAAGGAGGCTTCCGGACGTGGACCCCATGAGCAGCCTACACCTAGCAGTGAATGGTTAATTTGAATGAAGTATAAGTAGTTTCTCCCGAGTTCTTGTTGCAAAAACACGTGTTGAGAGACTCCATTTTAAACTCAATCTAAATTGTCGGTTACTAAAAGTACATTTTAACTTGATATTGGTGAAATGTGTCGCGATCGCCATTAATTTAAAAGAAGAAGAAGAATGAAGTATAAAAACCTATGTCATGCAAAAGATATCAAATAAAACACGAAAATCATGAGCATGTTCTGATCCTGAATTTGTGAATAAAGATGACTTTTATACATCAATTTCACACTGCGCCGTTTCATTTTATTAAAAATATTTTCATATTTATATACCTTTATTTATTTTGCAACACCCCGCTACTCTTTATGGCAAAAAAGATAAAGGTACTCTATAGTCCATATAGCTCGCCCAACAATAACAATGCTGGTTTATTGTCAGCTATAAACCTGCTCAATATAATAAATGGGTCCCAAAACAGGCTAACGTGACCATTTTCCTCCTAGATTAGCCCCATATTAGCCGTGGGCATTACAATAGTATGTTATGGATGACTCTGCAGGTGGCGCAGAAGTATTACAGGAATAGTTTATAGCTAGGGCTCTAAGGAATTTTGTGTGGTATTATAGAATTCAAGAAGCTATTGCACTTAGCAAAAAATACTAGTTTAAAGTAATATTCATACATTCATGCTATTCATACAAGAAAGCTCGAAAAATTTAAAAATTGGCTGAGCGTTTCGAATTATGACAGTATTATTATGAAAATGAATCAATTCAGAATATATAATGAATTAATTAAATGTACGTACATACATTGTTAAATAAATAAAATCAAAATTATTTATTTAACAATATATGTACAATACAAAGACAATTACAAAAGGACAAAACATTAGACAGATATTGTACACAGGTACGGCTTATTCCTACTAGAAACGACGATTTCACTTGGAAGACATAATCTTCATTTTTGCGTTTACTAGTAAAACGAAATTGAAATGACAACAGAGTAAAAAAACACGCTTTTTCAAATTTGTACGTTGACAGTACAATCAAGTTATTAAGGCAAGTAATAACGAGCTCCGAGCTAGTTCAAAATTAAGCTTGCAATTTTCAACTCATCAGGCAAAGACGCTGGAATGACACCACCGCGATCATGAATCACGATTCATAATAAAGTTTCACCGCGGCACGTCCCGTTACGACATAGTGCATAGTATAAATCAGGGTTGGATTGTCGCGAGGCAACTTAATCTCGCACCTGCAGTGTTGCTGGAACACAACGATCATACATCATGATATATTATGTCATTTATTAGCTTCCAGAAGCGCCGGCGCCGTAATCTGAGATGTTTTGATGGCGTCGAGGATCCCACCTGCAATTGTAACGGATATCATTGTAATTTAGTTTTAACGGCCTCGTGTTCTATACGTACCTCAAACATTACAATAACATCGCAGGTGAGACTTGCTTCAAAACTTCTTGGCCAGAAAAAGGAGTTAGTGTTGAATACTTTTTTTTTACAACGCCTGCTGGATTACTTTGTTACCTACAAACTGTGGCTGTTGGTTCTACAATCTCTACGAAAAATAAGAAAATTAGCAACTCATTTTTAATGTAGAGAATTAAGAATGACCCAAGATTATTAGAAGGAGGAAACCTTCCTTATAAATCTAGGTTATTCAAAAGCGGGTGGCTATAACGCTGCTTACATTACCTCATGCACTAGTTATTTTTGTATTTGGAATCCACTTTTATGTACTTCTTATTAAATCAATTAACTCCAATCCGATTTAACAAGAAGTTTTTATATGAAAAATAATAATAATAAGTTAACTAACATTTTCAAACTTATTTTTTCAACTTTCTAATTTAGACCTCGACTTTTTTACCTAGACTAAAAAAGTATCACTTCTATTCGGAATACACCAGTTGCTCTGCGCCAAGACTAGGTACGGCGGCCTGCCTGACACCTCCTTTGGTTTGCTTACCTATTAATAAAAGGCTAATTATTTTCGAGGCGACTTATAACTTAAAGGACGACTAACTATTAAGTTACTAAAAATAACTTAGCAGCGATTAAATATTTCAGCAATAACATATTACATGAGCTTCCAAATGCAAGGATTTATAAAAACTAAATAATTGTTGCTACTTTAAGGTAACAAACATATTATACAGGGGCAATGAAATTATTCGCGAGGTATAAATAATGACATGGTGACTATAATATTAACAGTGGGATTTGACTATAATATTAACATTGTATTGTTGGCAACTACAGGATTACACACAAGTAACCTAACTACATATTTTTTTATGACCAAGCAGAGTGCACTGTTTTTGGGAATCAATGTCAGTTTCAAATAAATCAAAGCTTACAACTGATTATAAAGCTGCTACATTCTACTTAAAATTATCCTTCACTGAAGCTGCCAGCCTATTAAATTTCCAACCGGCTTTAATTTTTAAAAAATCACAAATTCAGAATAGTTTGGATCAAAAAATATTATCATGGAAATGATTATTCAAATTATTTCGTTTCAAGTGAGACTCTAAAGTGTGATTTCAGATGATGCCAAAGTTGTCAACGAATAAAAAATCCTTTTTCTCTCGAAACATCAGACTAATTCTTAACAAAAATTGTTTTGCAGTTGCCTGTGGTAAAAATGCAACATTAAAACTGTTGTTAAGAAAGTTTGCAAAGAAACAAAGAAAAAATCTTAAGAAAACTGTGATCAATAAAATGCTGTGCTGGTCTACGTTTTAATTATTTTAATCTCGAACGGAAGGAGTTTGTTATTACCATTTTGTTAATCCTTTGAAAGTTGGTCACTTTAATATCCTTTAGTTGAATTATGCATTTCCTTATATATTCGATGTGGACAACATTTTGTAAAACTTCAATCCGAAGATTTCGAAATATTAAATTATTTTATCGACCTCAGTCCAGTCCGGATTTTGTCTTGTTAATGTTCTCTTTATTTCTCTATGTAAAAACTGGTAAAATAATGGTTGAAATTGTATGAAAGAGAGACTGAAATTAATCTGGTCAGCGCGTACAAAATAATGTTATGTTAGGGTTTAAAAAAATGTAAAAATGTTTTCTCTAAAGCATTATGCACTCACAAAATCCGGTTGTGGCCCGCATGATTTTGCACTAGTACATTTTTCCTTGTATAAACTGGTGCAGCTTCACCATTTTAACCCTCGTATGCCTGTGTTATGTCGCCCGGGGCTAGCATTGTTAGTGTTTCCACAGCCCAGCGAGGGTGTGATTACAGTTTTGTAATAATCTCCAAGCCAGGATTAACCGGCTGCCGTATCTCACGATATTTATATTTTTAATTTTATGCCTCCCCGCGCATGAGGGTTGTCCGTGTTTTAATATTTTGGTGACTCGCCAAACTTCTGCTAAGTTATGTTACTATGAATATCTTCTATGTTAGATACACTAAGCGTTTTGTTTTTGTTGTTGTTTGCTATAACGCAATAATAGCCTGTTTACGTCCATAGCTTAAGGAGTAGCCTAACATTATTTTCCAAGGCTATACAATAATACAGCTAGCCTCATATATACAAGGTGTTTGGTACATGGGGTATGAAGCCGGCACCTACCCATGCTAACATAGTCATATGAACACTATAGTGATAACAAAAACTTTAAATTGTAAAAAAAAAATATTTAATTCTTCATACAAATACTTCGATCAAAAAAACAAAATGAATGGAAAATTAAAAAAATATTTTTAATATTTTGAATTTTTAATATCACCATAGTATTTAAATGACTATGTTGGCATGGGTAGGTGCCGGCTTCATACCCCATGGACCAAACACCTTGTATATATCACTAAATAGTAACTGCTAATTTTCAATCGATGAATCGAGTTTTCATCTCATAATACTAACATTATTCTCTAATGCTTAAGTACGAAATTTACGCTGTTTTTCCTTTTCTGTTTAATTTCAAATGTCAGCTGTAAGCCAAAATGCATATGCAAATACGGATAAACACCTGTACTTGAATTTCTAAAATGGTATTACTAATTAAAATACAATTTTAATTCGTAATACCATTAATTAGTAATACAATTTAAAAAATCTTGCATTTATGTTAAAAAATATATCAAAAATATATTCTGTAAGAAATAAATTACAAGTAAACGTTTTTAGCAAAACCGAACAATCATGTTTTGCTCCAATATTTCAAATTTGGGGCTCAATATTCGAAGTTTTCATCCCTTGCCAATGGATCTACACTCGCAGGTTGATTTATTGAAGCTCGTTGATCTAAAATGTAAATGTAATAAAACATCTTTGAATGTTCAAACGCAATTATAACTTAGGCCGTAACTCAAAGTGCTCAGAAACAATAACGCTGTAGTAGAATTAATAGTAACAGTTAAATTCCTCGTTTACCTTGTTTAAATTAGTTTCGTTTCAATGAAGCGGTGTGCAGTCACGGGAAATAGTTTCCAATGCATCTGTTATTGTCTTACTTTGATCTTAAATTTGATAATACAATTGAAACTGTTGTTTTCATGTTCGGGTTCATTGCAAATCATTCCTCTCATTACACTTGCACATGATTTCAATAAGCGAATTCATGGTAAACTGGCTTTTATGCCTTATTGTCAACGTTCAAAATGGCGTCTAGGGATATTGAAGCAAACATCAGCGAACAGCGGCGAGGAGTCTCGTAGTTAACACTAGAAACTGTCAAACGTAATTTTTACTATAAATATGGTATTTTCGTTGTACGGTCACTTTGGTGTAATGAAATTTGATGTTGGAACTACGAATTTTACATATTGAAACTTACGTTTTATTTCCCATAATTTTGATTAATTATAAGAAATAACAGTTTTTTCAAAACTACAAGTGAAGTTAAAGGTCGCAGCACATTTATCAGCCCGGAAACGGTATCGACTCTTTTTAACCGACTGCAAAAAAGAAGAAGGTTGTCAATTCGACTGTATGTTTTTTTACTTGTGTTACCTTATAACTCATTACTGGGTGTAACGATTTTGAAGATTCTCTTAATGTTTGAAAGCTGTTGCTTGTCATTTAAATTTGATCGACATCTGACGAGTATTATTTTTATTTTTGTTTGGCAAGTTTAATTATGATTGAAATTGATACCGAACGACATGATAACGAAAGACATGGCTAAATTCTTCGTGGTCAAACAGTCCTGTGTAGCTCAGTTGGAAGAGCAGTCGCCTGGATAGCGAAAGGTCGCGGGTTAAAGTCCCGTCTCAGCACTTATCCATGACAGGATTTTTTTTTCCATGTTTTTCGTTTCTATTTAATTTGGTATCAATCTGACGAGTAGTTTTTAAGTTAAACCTAATAATGCGTATTTAATTGAATCGATGATATCGTTATCATTTTATTACTTTTTTGACTAAAAGATGTCGAGATAGTTTCCTGATAATTTTTATTTACAACACTAAAAAGCAATAAATAAATTAACAATGAATAAAAAAAACCGCCTTCAAAACTAAAAACGGAGAAATAGAAATGTTATGACTGACTGACATATAATATAAACCGCTGGGTCTAGAAATTCAAAATTTGCCTTGTAGGTTTATTTTCAAAATTCACCCTCTAAGGTGGTGAAACGGGGGTCCAATTCCAAAGTTTGTATGAGGAAACAAGATAAGTTAGACCATTTTATTAGAAACTACACAGGAGTGCCACCTGTCGACGAGTGAGTGGATACGTGTTTTAGTTTTTTTCAGGATTCAACACCTAAAAGAGGGGAAGGTGAGACAAGGTCTGAACATCAACATGGATATTTTTTGTATGACTAGAAAAAATACACTGAAAAAAATCGACCTGCCCCAGGCGGGAAGATCTTGGGGTCCACGTCCGGAGGTCTCCTCGTGGCGGCCCCTGGTAACGTGGTGGGGAAACTTTCTCGGCGGGTGTGTGGCTTTTGATGTCAAGTGTGTCCGCTTGGCATTCGAAGTCACATGCCATCGTCGAGTTGTTTTTGTTTTCCCACTACGGCTAGTTCCGGACGGCCCTTTTCAGGGCCATGACCGCGCCCGAATACCTCGAGTGCGGTCATGGTTGCTCCCGGTGTCCTCGTCAGGAGGGCCCACAGGGGCTGGCGTTAGTCGGTAGCCACGGGTCGTGTAATAGCGCACTGGAGGTCAGGCCGGGGAGGATGTTTAGTGGGTATGGAGGGAACGCCTTTAAAGTGTGTATGGGGGTAAAAGATTAGTTAGACTATTTTATTCGAAACTTCACAGGAGTACTTCTGTCGATAAATGAGTAATGTGTTTAGGCTTTTTCAGAATTCACCCCCTGAAAGGGGTGACAAAGTCTGAAAATCAATGAAACTTTGAATTGAGGCATTCGATAAGAAATAAATAAGTATTTTGTTCTAGCATTTTTGAAATATCGAACCAAATGGGGATGAAAGAGATGAAAGTTATTATGGAAGTCCAAATAAATCTATATATTTTTACTATACGTAGATATGTTTATTGCAAACATGTTTTTTGATTAGTAAAAAATTAATACTTAAGAAAAATTTAAATGCTGCTCAATGTAACTATTCCACACGGAAGAAGTTGCGGGAAAAGCTAGTTCTGAATTTAATATCGATAGTTTTTATTTTTAATTTTACGATCAGCCTTTGCTATGTAAGCTAATTATTTTTTTAATATAATACGCTAGGAAAAATGTGGAATAAACAATATTTGTTCAGTTTGTAATACTTTCGATAAAATTAATCTTGAGAAGGAGCTTCGTAAGTTTGTTTGGTTGGCTCACATTCGTTCCATATGAAATAAACTCTGAGTTCTTTATTACTCAACTCGTGGGCTAAAGGAGAAATTAGTTTTAAACTTTATTCATTTCATGCACCTATATTTATCAAAAGCAAACAGCCAATGGCTTATTGTACTAATTTGAGAAGTATGTTAGTTTTAGTCCATCTCTAACGGAATTGAATTATTTTTTTAAAGATTTTACGGTATTATATTTTTTGTCATGAACGCAGTTAAGCCGTGACAGTGTGTACATACACATTGTAAATGTGTGCGTCAGTGCAAAACAAAGTACCGTTTAATAAGAAGAATACATTCTTCCTCATAGGGAACTAAATAAAATATCGATTTTCTATGAGGAAAGAATACCATTTGATAACCAGGTTAACTAAGACGACTTATTTTTCCTTGTATAACCAGTTATCGAATTTGGTTATCAACGGGGAATACGGTAATACTCTACTACTAGGAACAAGTTCAGTGTTAATTGACAAAGAAATAATAATAAACTACTTTTTTTAAAAATAAAAACAGACTTTGCATTTCTTTTATCATGTTTCGTTTTAAACCAATTTCCAATACATTATCATAAACATATTTATTAACATGTCATATTTAATGTAATTATAAATTTGAAATACGAATATATTATTTGTTAACGAACCTGACCCAAATAAATACGCGCTAGGTTACTTTATCGAAAATTAAGCTCTGTAGTAATTCCCATTTATCCCTTGGGCAGCAATAGAACATATTAGCGAACAGTAAGCCGTAACGAAACTACTCAGAAACATAGTCGCGATAAAAGAAAGTATCCAAGTTAGTACGTGTTTCAATTTATCATTATGTCCTGGAGTTGTGTTTCAGTCAATATCGCGAAGTATAGAATCTTGATTTCATGGTATACAAAGGAAATTCGATGTCGTTGAGAGAAAAACAGGAAAAATATGAGTATTCCACCTTTAAAGAAAGTTAATTACATTAGAAGCTTCAAGGTTCAATTTCCTTTATATCGTTTGGTTATTAGTAGAATCTTTATTTAGTTAAGGAATTATTTTTGCGTTAACAAACGCTTAAATACTATTTAACTTAGAAAAATACACAAAAAATCTACTTGTCCAGGGCGGGAATCGAACCCAGCATCTTCCGCCATTCGGGAGGCTGCGTCAACAACTACGCTACCGGGACACTGCTTTCGCTGTCGAAATTTGTCAGTGCTTGGAAGGTATATTTTTTTATAGCTCGAGATTGCAAATAAGCTTGCGGTCCACTTGGTGTTAAGGTTACCGTCGACTAGAGACACTTTCAATATTAAGGGAAAAATCACTTAACACTGCAAGTGCGTTGCCATCCTGGGGACTAAGCCGTCCATGCCCAGTAATTACACCGGCTACCTTTCCCTTAAATTGGAATCACAGCTAACTGATTCGCGGCAGAAAAAATAAGTGCCGTAGTAGGTGCGTACCCAGACGACCCTACATATGGGTCTAACCACCTAATGAAAATTGTAATATCATTGTTTCATTAAATCTTTGAAATTTGCACTTTTAAGATATGAACTAAATATTTTTGCAAATATTTGATGTCTAGTTAAGATGAAACTATCTTAGAAGAAATACACTGAAAAAAACTTTTCTTCTTTCTCTTACTATTATTATTTCCGGTCGGTGCGGTCTATCTTGATATCGACATTTTGCTACATAGTGCAAGATTCTGAATCTGCTAGTCTGCTAGTGAAAGAAAAATTGTCACTGTTTACACGTTTAATTTTCGATGACCGATTTTGATTCGATGTACGATGACAGATGCCCTATAAACAGTGTACGATGCTAGATGAAACCTTTCGGGTCGCTAGACTTTCAACGAAAAGTCACTTCAATAAAAAACGATTAATCGTCTTATTTATATGCTCATCGAAAATGAAAGCAAAATTTAACCGTCCAAATAATAATGGAGACTGACATGATGCAAAGAACTTTAATATACATTAGATATTTTATTTCACAAATAATAACTGTATCCTAACATAGCTCCTTTTTTCGTCCATTGCCTTTGTCACTGAAGCTAAGAGCTAGGTACTGGAGGATTTGTTATTCATAGACAAACCTGAAGACAATTATACCTAGTAATCCCGAACCTGGCCCTTGTGCCACGTTGTAAGAGAAATTATTAAATACTCCCTCAAAAGCGTCTCCACTAGATCTCTCTAGAGACTCTACTAGATCACAATAGACTCCACTGGATCACTAGTAACTCCATTAGATCACTAGAAACTCCAATAGATCACTAGAAACTCCGATAGATCACTAGAAACTCCACTAGATGGCTTTTGTTAAACACGTTCTGTATAGTTTCGCTTCTAACATAAATATGAAATGCTTCAACAGTTATTTGTACGATTGCTCCAATGGCGAGAGTAAGGTGATTCAAGAGTAAGTTCGAATATTAAATAATAAAGTTTCAAAGTGGGGCACATTGTTTACGAGGGCCCGCCAATTCATTACTTTATTTGTTTAATAAAGCACGAACGGCACCGTCTGTGTACGTTGGGATATAAATTACGTCTAATTTAGGTGAACGATCCAGAAAATATAATGATATAAGGTTTTCATCAGGTGTTTAATAAGCAACGATGTTGGAAGCTGTTAAAGATATTTTCCAAAATGATAGAAGAAAGGAAGGTAATTTGGAATACCAGTTTGTTTTAGCTCTGCTATTTTGTTCTCTCAAGATATAAACAAATAAAACCCTCATTCCATTATAGCAATATTTATAGTCTAACAATCTGCAAGCTGTCATAAACATCTGAAAATCACTACTGGTGAATTTTTTATTTTAAACGCAAAATTTCAGAATTCTGTTTTGTACACGAGGTGCAGGTAATTTGGAATACGAGTATTCCATATTATATTTATCATGCTTAACTTACTAATCGGACTAAATAACGCGTAGGGCGTTATTTAGTCCGATTAGTAAGTTATAAATATAATTAGATAATATTCACAAAGATCAACAAAACTATTTTAATTAAGATGTGTTTTCTTTACTTTGCATACTGAGAAGAATAAAAGAGAACATAAAATAATTAACTTTACGTCGATCTTGTCAATATAAACTAGAAACGAGTAGAAAGCGGTCAGGTGTCTTCCCCGGAATGCGCTTTGTGGATTTATTTCTAGTTTATATTTCGATACATCGAAAGGTACTTGTTATAGTTGTTGAACATTCTATTTTGAAAATAGAATGTTCATATAGGTTTTAATGTTCAGTTCGGTTTAATAATAGCACTGGTAGAAAGAGGGCCCATATCACCAACTTTTTCATTTTTTTTAAATATTATCATAGTGTCACATTGAACTGGCTATACATATATCTCACATTTTACTACAGTTTAGACATTGCACACAAGTGATCTCAGCTAATAGTCTAAGTTTTTTTGATACTGTTGTATTATGAAAAAAATTAGATCATGTTGGCCAATAATTCTTCAAAACACATTTTTAAATAGCTAACAGTGCAAAACAGTTTAGGATTGTTCATGTTCACGGAAGAAAGAAGAAGAAGAAGAGTTATATTCAGTTGTTTTTTTAATTATAAAGAATATTAAAATTGTTTAATTGCTATCATACCCTTTATATTACAGGTTGTTTACAGAACTTTGCGTTAAATCTAATTACAAAAAAAATTAAATAATTTGAACTCAGTCTTAATTTTATGCGAGATAATATTAATTTCACCATGATTTGACACTAGTCATGTCAACTTGTAACTTGTTTGTAAAACTGATAAAGTACAGAGTAGATCCAATATGTCGATACAGAGACAACATATCCAATCAGAGCGTATATTCAATCAATGCACTGCAGTATCGTTTCAGGAATTTGGACCAAAATGTGTTTAGTCTCTGTGTATCGTTCGGACCATTATTGCGTCAAAGAATTTGATACTTTTCAATTTATTTGCTGACCAACTTTGATGGGAACTACACGTTTTTACGGAAAATAATATTTTAGAATTTTTTCAACCTAAATAAAACTTTACTATAGAGCAAGGTTATTTATTGTTTTTTTTTTCAAATGCATATATTTATTTGCAAAAACAGTCACGAAAATAAAAAGTAGTGAAGGTAAAAATTAGTATTAGGTATTTTATTAGAAAAGAAAAGTTTAAAAACTTTTACAAACTATGTTTGAATTAATTATTATTGCTTCTCTACAATTAGGTATATAACTAAGCTCTCGTTACATAAACACACGGACAAATTATATAGGTACAACCAATTTCATTTCCTCGCTAAGTTATGTATAGAATTTAGTAAATTAGTGGGTAAATTAGATTAATGGATTAATTTATAAAGCATCTGATATAGGGGTGGTAACCCAGTGATTTGTTATTACCCATTTCAACAGCTCCTGACTAAAATAATTGTTTTTGCTTCCTTTGTAAATTGTGCCTGTTATGTATTTAAGAGGAGGTTGACGGCGCCGTGGTCCTTCGTTCTTTACTAAGTGCGGGGTCGGTACTCGGATGGGTGACCGAAATTTTTTCAACTCAATTTTCCTCCGTGTTTCGGAAGGCACGTTAACCTTTAACGTCACCGGCGGGGTCTAAGCAGACCCCACGTGCTGTTTTTAAACGGTATTTTTTGAAATTGACAAGTTGCGATCGCGCGTTTTCGGCTAATCTCAATGCGACGCGAGGCCTCTCGGCGAGTGGACGTTCGTCGTTCTTCTGCTAAGGTAAGTTACATTTTTGCTTACGTGGGGATACCCGCAGACCCCACCCGTGATTTAACGTAGTTATTTTTTTCAAATTGCACAAGTTATACACGATTTTAGTGACTCTGAAAGTGAAGGCATAGGAGACACGCCTCAAGAGAACATTTTGGAAGATGTACGTGTTATAAGAATTGTAATTTTTTTTCTATAATGTTTATTGTTAGTTTTTCTTATAATTACTTGTTTTTGATTCTTATTTTATTAGAATAAAATAGTAAGTAAGTCAAAAGTTGACTCTTTTGTTAAATTGTAGTACATTAAAAATGTGCCTTAAAAATTCTATGTACGAGATTGTTAATTTGATAAAAATGTTCCTTACTGTCTAAAGACTGATTGTTTTATGATTAATAAATACTTTTCATAAATATTATAATGTCTTTCCTTATAATCTAAAACGACTTTTAAAAATTATCAAAAAATTCTGAATCTTGTAAATTTATATTGGGGATACTTCTGGACCCCACGCGTGACGGAATGTTATCCTAAACAACGCGTGTACTTAAAGGTTAAGCTGGTGGTCCTGACTGATGTCGAAATATAGCGGTGGTTCCCAAGGAGGGCTGATGTCAAACAGGCAAACGGCCGTAACAATCTAATACCGTCGTGGTGGAGTGGTCAGTATAGCTGGCTTCACATCAAGCGGTCCGGGTTCGAATCCTGGTAGCGGCAAATATTTGTGTGACGAACACGAATGTTTGTTTGCGAGTCATGGTTGTTTATACATTTATTTAAGTTTATTTATAAAAATATCTAAAATTATTATGTATATTAAAAAAAAAAATGTCCGTTATCTAGTATCTGTAACACAAGTTCTTAATGATACTTACTTCGGGCTAGATAATTGGTGTGAGCGTGGAAATATATTATTATTATTATTATTAATACCAAAACCTCTTGCAGTATGTCGATAGCAAGACATACTTCATCATCAACAGCTCATATAATGTCGCATCATCACCGAGGGGCTCGAGCCCCGAGCACCCCACATTAGGGGCGATTTGGACTTAGTCAACCTAGCCAAGTGCCGGTTGGTCGACTTCACACACAACCTAAGAATTTCTTCATGGCTGTGTGCAGGTTTCCTCACGATGTTTTCCTTCACCGTAAGAGCGTCGATTAATCGTACATACGAATTCAAAATTTTAAAACATCTTGGTTCGTGGCGTGGTTCGAACCGGTGCCTCCCGGGTGGGAAACACCGCCCTTAGGCACTACGCCACCGACGCTTAGAGATACTTTACCGACCCCAAATAAATTAGGAGCAGATTAGGAAAAATAAGAGATTGGTTTATAATTATGAATTAATAACTTTCATTTCTCCTTATGAATACAGCTTTTTTTCTACGTGCCTTCCTAAGCACAGGGGAAATCCGTTTAGAAAAAAAAATCGGTCACCCATCCGAGTACTGACCGTGCACTTAGTAGCTTGACTTTCGTGATAGTTACTAAAAATGCATGACCGCAGCGAGATCGACCTCCTCACTGCTTGTAAGTATGTGTACGAAGTAGTACTTAGTACCTATAAGACACAAAATAACTAAACAGAAGACGTGAAAAATTTCTCACCATTAAAAACTAGCTTTTGCCCGCGACTTCGTCTGCGCGGAGTAGTTACTTTGGGTAGCATTTTTATTTTTTTGGGGTACTTATTTTGCAAATAATACACATAAACTGCTGTAGATTACTGTAAATCACTTATTTTAATACCTATTTATAAACTTCGATTTTTGTTTTTCCATCCATTGTTCACTTCCATACGACCTTTCATTTATTCATCCCCATCTATTTATCCCCACACGAGTGTCAAAATTTCAAAAACCAAACAACATTGTTTTTACTTCTTATCACGTCTAAATACAAAGTTTTATGGTCTTTGATAACGAGGAATGCCATACAAACTTTCATCTCTTATTTCAACCTCTTCATACCATTTAATAACAAAGTTTTAATTATATTCTATCTCAAGGTCTAGTCTATTCTTGTACTAAATTTCATCAACATCGGTTCGAGTGCTAGGCGTGAAAGCGTGATTTTGTTTGGACTTCTTTACGAGCTTTCATCCCCTTTTCCACCACACAAGACAAAATGTCAAAACAGGCTAGAACAGATATTTATTTAGTTGTTATCAAGTGCCTAAACACAAAGTTTAATGGATTTATCTTCGATAATGAGGAGTCCCATAAAAACTTTCATCCCTTATTTCAATCCCTTTATGCTCTTTTTACAAAAAAAAATAGCTGATGTACTATCGAGGGATAGTCCTTTTTTGTACCCAATTTCATGTCTAAATTCAAAGTTTCATGGTTTTACCTTTAAAAATGACGAACTTCCATACAAATTTTCATCCCCTATTTCAAACCCTTCAAGCCTTTTTTGGAATAAAAAATATCTACGTCTTTCCTCGAGTTCTACTCTATATTTGTACCAAATTTCATCAAAAATCGGTTCAGTGATTTAGACGTGAAAGATTAACAGACAGAGTTACTTTCGCATTTATAATATTAGTAGGGATACAGGCTACTTCATATATGACTTACGACTTAAATTCCAGTAACTTAAATAAACCAGCAACTGTTCATTTCGGTATCAATAAACAAAATTATCAAAATTCGCTTTTATACTTAAAAGCTTTTAGTTTCTTATTCAAATACAATAACATTGTTAGGCAAAAGTTATTTATCCCGAAAGCTTAAAAGAAAATGTTTGTATTAAGTTTAAGAAATAAGGATAAGTAGGTAATTGTGTTAAGAAGCTTGATCTTACTTAGAAAGCTGTTATTGGGATCGGCGGCTAAGACTTTAGTCGAAAACTTGCGGTGGGTCGTAAAGGTAGAGTATATTTTGTCTATTTTAATATCTTAACGAGATTCAGGAGGGCTGTGTGCGTAGATAAACAAACAGAGTAAATATCAGCTCTAATTTGGTTTTCATACTTAAATAATAAGCGTTATTAAATTTAATTATGTAATTCGTTATCCGAAATGCTCTAGTGATTTAGCAGAAAGTTCTTTCCAAATTGGGTCTAGTTTAAGCGTTCTGTAATTATTTCATTGAAATTTAAATAATTTAAGAGATTTTTATAGAAATTATTAAAACTGATTTACTTCTCAGAATGACTGTAGCGGTACCTATTTTATCTCGACAACAATAAAAACGTTTTGTTCGTCAGACCCTTAAGTCATCTATTGAAAAAAAAAAGCCTTGGAAGTTGTTTTTTTAATAGATTTTCGCATTTATAACTTAGGAGCTACAAATACAACGTACCACAACAGATTGCAGTACGGTTAATGATATTATAGTACCTATAAAGTATGAAAGAGGTATGGTCTAGTAAATAAAATCTTGATCCATCATCGAACCACTTCTTATTGAAACTTATTATATTAGCTGTGTTCAAACTGCCTTTTATTGAATTGATATTGAGAAGAAGCTTATATCCATCATCAAACCATTTCTTGTTCAAACCAAACGTATTATAATTATTATCCGTGTTCAAACTGCTTTTTAACCCCCGACGCAAAAAGAGGGGTGTTATAAGTTTGACCTGTCTGTGTGTCTGTATGTATGTGTATCTGTCTGTGGCATCGTAGCTCTTAAACGAATGGACCAATTTTGATGTGATTTTTTTAGTTTGAAAACTTACATGATCGAGAAGGTTCTTAGCTATAAATTTATGTCGGGGGTTACATAAAATTTTAAATTTGGTAGTTTTTTTTTATTGAATTGATAATAACAAGAAGCTTAAATTTTATCTTCGTGGATACTGACAACAAATAAGTCAACTTATTTCCTTTACTGTGAACTGTGATAAACTTCTATCATGGGTCAGAATTTGATTTGCTCGACAGGTACATGCGCTTCAGAAGATCGTATTCAAATAACAGTACTCTAGTCACGCTGGGGCGGAAAGGTCCTCGAGTGGCGACCACGTACCGGGAAACGCAGCGTTGGTAGGCCCCCCACAAGGTGAACTGACGATCTGTAAAGGTCGCGGGAAGCCACTGGATGCGGGCACCGCAAGACCGACCGGTTTGGAGATCCTTGGGGGAGGTCTATGTCCAGCAGTGGGTGTCTCTCGGCTAAAATGATGACTCTAGTCAAGAGGTAGATAGAATTATGAGCGAGTGAGTTACTAGGTGGTAGACCCATATGTAGGGTCGTCTGGGTAGGTACCACCGCCTTTCTTATTTCTGCCGTGAAGCAGTTCGCTGTGTTTCGGATTGAAGGGAAAGGTACCTAATGTAATTACTGGGCATGTAGGGCATATCATCTTAGTCCCCAGGATGGCAAACGCACTTGCAGTGTTAAGTGATTTACAATTAATATTGCAAGTGTCTATAGGCGGCGGTGACCACTTAACATCAGGTGGTCCGCAAGCTTGTTTGCCATCTCGTCACATAAAAAAAAAATGCGGACAGTACAGGACCAATCGGTTTAGAGATCCTTGGGGATGCCTATGTCAAGGTAGTCGTCTCTCGGCTGAAATGAAGATGATGAATTATTACGAGCACACCAACTCCTTTACCTCTATTTCCAAGGTTTTATTGAAGTAAATACATCATGTCCAAATATTGCAACTGTTGGTTTTATTAATGTCTCCATTACACGTCTTGCTCTACAGATGAAGTAGTACGTACAAATCCACTGAGCCTCCTTCCTATGAGATTTCGATTCGCCTTGTGAATCCCTTTATTTTAAGTCATATTTCTTTACGCAGCAGCAACAAAACATAATGATCTGTATGTATCTCTGTCGCAGAACTGTACCTTTGGGAGTCGCGCGTAATAAAAATTCCGGTACACGCGTAACTGTGCTTTCGCGAAAGTAATCCACGAAGAAATACAGCCTCAACCTACAATTTCCACATTTGTAACTGGGAAATCTCCATTTCTCTTTGACTATCAGTCGTTTCAATGCTGCCAGTCCCCAGTGTGTCGTGGCAAGGCGATGCTCATAAAAATTCTCACCGAACTTTTGGATCGACGTGCCGTTATGAAAACGATGTTGTTATAATTTTAAGCTCCACCCAGGCAGTAACGTTACATACAGAAGCAGTTTCTGCGCAATACAGATAATAAATTGACCGAGCGTGAATGTGACCACATTAAAGAGTTCGTAACAAAAACGGGTTATAGTGTGAAATGTTTAATTGCTTTATTTTACTGTGAGCACGTTTATTTTCGTAAATAATATCCCCACGAGTGCTGTTTGTAGGTAATAAATTCGAGAAGATTGTATAACCTGCAATTATTTACGACGTAGGAAATAAAGACGTGCAATTTTAAAACGTTTGATTTGAAATCTTTATGTTTGATTCACTCGGAATAGCGGTGCATTTTAATTATTTCGTTTTCATAAATATGTTAATATAGTTTATTTTACGTCCGCTCATGGCGGACATAGCGGTCTATCGAACAATTTCAAGCTCGTATTTAATAATAGGTATTTGCCAAATAATAGACCTTTTAGGTATTTATTAAAGTGTGAATGTATTATGATGTACCGATAGATACCGGCATCGGTGAACTCATGATTGGTACGCTGTCTCAAGCCGGGTCCAGACATGGAACATTTGCCCGATCCGATCAGCGTATCCATATCGCCGACGCGTATCATGATCGCATTATGTGACGGGTGATTAGACGCGTATCATGATACGCGATCTCGAAACCCCGTCATGATACGGCCCGTCCCATGTCGTGTCGGTTTTTGTCCGATCATCAAAGGACTATTAGGAAGATACGGATACAGAATAAATCGAGGCGTCCACAACTTGATACGGGGCTTGATACGATAGGGGTGATCGGATCGGGCAAATGATCATATCTGGACCCGCTTTCATTGGCACGACATGCCGGCGCTGGCATTTCATACAATGTCGCCCAATGTCAATGTCTGGATACACTAGGTACATCAGTGATTACATAGTTCATTATATCAGACTAGCTTCTGCCCGCGACTCCGTCTGCGCAAAATTAGTATAAATTATATCTTATTCTAATCTATGAGCTATAATAATGTAAAGATTCATTAAATCTATTCAGTAGTTTTTGTGTGAAATAGTAACAAACCTGTGTAACAAACACACAATCCATCCATACATCCAGAAATCGATAAAAAATTTGGCGTTTTTAATATTACTACGTTATCTCCTTGATTAAAAATAAATACATGTGAAAATAAACTAAGAAAAATAAGATGAACTGCAGAATATTAAGCTGTATAGAAATATTATTCAAACTTATTTAGAAAATAATTTAAGTGTCTATAAGTTACTAATCAGACAAACTAATTGCGCAGACTGCAAATTATATAGGTAACGATAAACTACAATCAGCCTTCCATGTCTTAAGAGTCCGAACACCAATTAGATCTTGAACTGTCTAAAAGAAGCGATATTTTAAGTGTTAAATTAAAATCAGCACAGGCATTCAGCTTAACGAGTTTCCAACAATCCGTGACTGTGTTGGTCGTTACTAACCGACTATATCAATATCACTGCACGGCAATCTTTATTTATGATCTTAATTCAGCAGTAAATCTTGGATGATGTCTCCTTCGGAGGCTCACAGCTCATTAATAAATAAAGCTGGCTCGGTGGATCGCGACCCTCTCTGCCTTAGTTACCTTTATAATGACTCTCACCAGTATTACGGGCTGTTTATTATTTATACTACAAATTTTGTTCAAAGATAGCCTTCGTGAGATGTAATGTTAGACGTTAGTTTATTTTTAAATATTATTGTAGCTAAGTTATCGCTTGGTTTGCAGATGGACTCTGAAATATTTAATTAAACAATATAAAAAATACTTTTAAGTCAGAGATTAGTAAAAATATGAACTTGGACCTAAGGTGGGTAATATAAATTGTGACTATTTCATAAAGTATAAAGAGGTATTAAAATAAGAATGAATAAAAAAATATTTTATAAGAGGGTTAGTTGAAAAATATCTACCGTTGACTAAATATTTCAATTTTAAGATGAGAAAGAGTTATTAGGGGGTTTCTCCCAAGTTCTTGTTGTAAGAACACGAGTTGAGAGGCTCTATTCTTAACTTAATCTACCGTACAATTGTCTGTTACTTTAAGTATATTTTCACTTGACTTTGCGTAGTTTTTATGTGTCGCGATCGCCATTAATTTAAAAGAAGAAGATGAGTTATTAGCATTCATTTATACGGTTAACCAAGCAATGTTCAAGCCCTAATACATTACTTATGGGAAAACATTTAAAATTTCTCAGTAGACTATAAACTCGTATGTCTAAAATACTGATAGTTTGGGTTGGATCCATTGTAAACATGTCACTTTATATCATAGCTTTTCCCCGCGACTTATTTCTCTCCTTTTTATTTGTATTTTATTACTTATAGTCTCCTATTTTACCCCTATGTTGGTGGAAATTTCGAAGTGAAAATCGCTGGAAGAAAATGTTTATTTTATTATCAAGTGCCTAAATACATAGCTTTATGGTTTTCTCTTTGAAAATATCGAACTCACTTTCATCCCTTATTTCAACCCCCTTATGCCTTTTATTACTTAAACAACAAAACTTATGTCCCACGTCAAGTTCTAGTCTGTTTTTGTACCAAATTTCAACAAAATCGGTTCTGGTATTAGTTGTGAAAGCTTGATTTTGTTTGAATTTCCATACGATATTTTATCCCCACAAAGGCCAAATTTTCAAAACCAATTCGCCACGGAATTTCCGATAGGTATCGCGTTTCAGCTCATTACATTGGTGTCAATGAATGGGCGTATGGATAGATAGACAGATCAGAGTGTCGTAATGAAGAAGAGATTATTGAAGATAATTTTGTGAGAGATTTTATGAAGATTTTTTAAATTTATTTTATCCCTACTTGTTTCATTTATTATTTTATTTTCATCAGTAACTTTTTCAGTTGACTGTACCAACCCTTGCTATTTCTGAGCTTGGGCGCAAACAGAAAATCATATTAGCCCTCAAGCTAATTTATATCAACGCTTTAATAAAAGTTGCTGAAACTTTTGGGCCTTACTCGCTCCTAATTACATTACATAAGCCCCATGTAAACACGTACGAAGCCAAAGGAGTAATAGCGCCTGAACAAAACCATGAGAATTAATTAGTAGTGTCAATAAGTGTTTTCTAATTTGTGTTTGTAGGCACACAGAACTTTCTGGTGTTTTCTCTACTCTTTTTGCTTATTCATAATTAAACTAGCGATCGACCGTGGCTTCGGTCACGTTTAAGTCAGTTATCGCACCAAAAAGTATCATGTGTCCTTTCCAGGGCCTTAGACTATCTCCATACCAAATTTCATCAAAATCGGTGCAGTGGTTTAGGCATGAAAGCGAAGCAAACAAAAAAACTCGCTTTCGCATTTATATTATTACATAAGGTGTAAGTACACACCGTGATTTTTTTAGTTATCGAGCCTATTTCCTTTTACATATTGTTATTATTGCCCGACGTTTCGTAACACTTTGCAGCGTTCGTGGTCACGGGATGTCTTCGGTGGGGAAGGGTGATATTTTCCCGCCTCTATTACAACGAACTAAAACACCCATACTCCACTTCTAAAAATCCTGTGGGCAAGCTATGCATGGGGATATATACCAGAAACATAGTCATTGGTCAAAGTCCGGTTTAAACCAAAAACAGAAAAAAGGACTACTCTCCTTAAAACTATGGAGAAGCTAATTGTATTAGGGTACGAGTGTATTAAGGTCCCCTGAAGGAACTTCCTTTGCATCCGAAACAGCATGCATATCAGAATGGGAAATCGACAGATACTGCCTTACTGGAGCTCATGGACAACATCCAAAGAGGTGTGAACTAGCAAGGGCTGGGGCTCAAGAATTGCAGTGCTGTTTGGTCCAGAACCTTTTTATGGTATCTCAAAGAACCAGACCATGCAATGATTAAAAACCTACCTCCTCCAAGAAGGAAAAGTGGACTGGCAAGGAACGCATGAGTTAACACACCCAAAAGCACTAATCGAACCATACTAGTCCCGTAAGCGTACTGACGAGCTGCTGAAGCTCAATAGGGGCTCTGACTGCAGTGGCTGCATGTTGAACAGACAACATGAGACTAAAATATATTGATGCTTGCAGATTCGAGCGTAAAACACCAATGCACCTCCTGTGCTTTAGTGAACCTCTCATTCACAAAAAAAAACGATATTTGGGGAGACACATTCTCGACCCAGACGATATCGAAACAATCCAAGCTGGGAATATCTTATAATTTTTAGACAGTGCCCAGCTAAAGGAGTACATGTAAGGTCTCAATATGAGTTACTTACAGGCTAGTCACAATAGATCTATAAAGCGCGCAGTGACGTAAATAGCTCCGAAATAACGAAATTGATTGAAATTGAAATGATTTTTATTGTTAGATGTATTTTTATTTAAAAATTTCGTCGTCATGTTGTTACATATATCAGGCGACAAAAAGGCAAATTTTGTTACTGTGGATAAAAGTCACAACATAACATCTCATAACACGAGTATCAATAATGTAAGCGTCCAATTAGAAGCAAGATTAACAAGTACTTTGTAATTTGTTTTGCCAACGTTTTTTTTCTATTTTGTCACAATTAATGTCATTAAAAGTTAAGGCTAATGTTGTAATAACTTTTAAATCGCTAATCACTTAAAACATAAAATTTATTAATTTATTATATCAATAACTGACGCCGTCATGGTGGAATGGTCTGTAACGCTGTCTACATATCAAGCGGTCTGGGTTCAAATGCTGGTAGGAACAAAATGTATGTGATGAACACGAACAGTTGATTTGTCATAGTTGTTTATGTATTTATATAAGTTTATTTTAAAAAATGTCTATTTTATTATGTAATTTGTCACAAGTTCTGACACCCATTATTATGAGCATGGAAATATTTTAGAGGAAAAATATATTATTAATATTTGATAATTACTATCTTCGTATTGGAAAAAAGGTTACACCTGGACTATACCGTGATAAAATTCAATAAAAGTAAATTTTTCAAGTTTGTTCACATTTATTGAAGCAATTCTTAGTCAGATTTCATGCCGTCAAATATATTTTCATTAAGGTAATCCGAGAGGCGCCATACTTCAGTTATAAGCTCATTATTAGATTAGACTTAAGTAAAAAAAGAATTACAGTTTAAGAAAATTGACCTATCCTTAACGTAATAGAGATCATTATAATAATGTATATTCAATTTCATAATTATTATACATGCCACTCATCTACAAAAAGAGCTATAGTAACATTTAGATATATAATCATATCCATATGATCACGCTCCGAATCCAATGAGGGGTTGAGGTAACATTTTGTTACACATGAACCCATATCTAGTAGAATGGGCCATTCAGTGCCTTCAAATAATGACAGGTTGCCAGTTTGTCACTGCGTACAAGGCGGATCAAACCCAAAATATATATTTAACTTATATAGGTACATAAATACAATATGTAAGGCGTAATTGGTATCAACCAGCGGTCTACATACAAATAATTCGGCCAGTGAATACAAAATGTAGGTATCGGAAATCTACATTTTTTTATGCTTGACAGAAGGGAAGCTCTGATTTTGGTATAATTACGGTGGAAGAACCAGTAGACCACAGAGCCGGTTAAAATAATATTTATTTATTTTAGGACAACCCACAAATCCTACACTATTACAGCTTAAAACTAAAGTGCAAACTTAATTATAGGTTGCCACGGCATGCATATCTTGTGTATCAGTTTTAAGTGTTTTATTGTTTAGTTTTTACATTGTATTTAATTATATTCTTTTCAGAGTAACTTTTATATACCACATAAATCCTGTTTATTATTACCAAATAAAGATAGTGACGAAATTTGTGTCTCATTCCCGGACTATACTGCCAGACTTGGACTATTGACGACACGACGTCACACTCTAATCTAATCTAATATAATATTCCTTAATTAATATTATATTTAAATTAGTTTTGCACTAGCTAGTGTGTGTAACTCGCAAGTGATATTATTAAGACGTATTACGTCCGGCTAACATCAAAATTAAAACGGTTTTACTGAAATGAAGCGAAATCTGGGTACCTATGTAATTAAATATGCGAAGGGTTTGTAGAATGGGTTATCTGTGAGCAAAAAGTTGTTTAGTCTACCAATTTGGTATGCAATGTCGCGGATGCTGGCGCAGCGAGCCTATTGCAGCTTTAATGCTCTGCGGTTTGGATTCGGTCCACGTAGGGAGGTCACCATAAAAGTGGTCGGTCCGGCCCCCGCTCAAATTGTTTTCAACCCACAAACTGACACGGTACAGTTAACACGACAAAATAGAAAGTGAATTTTGTGGGGCTTCTAGACCGTCTAAGGGCATGTGAAATAATTTGTGTTTTTATTTATAATCCTTGTTAGAACAATAAGTTATTCACGTTTGAGTTATGACTTTTTTCGACGAGGAAGCTCTTAGTATTCATGTTGATAGTCACAAAATAGCAATGATCTTTGTTTGGAATCCTCAATCACCGAGGGACTGGGTATCTTATTACTGATCGTCAGAATGCACCAAAATTGTTAACACTGCTTATTGTTATAGCTGCGGACAAACGTTACCATCACTTTGTCTGAGCGTATATTTGATATCCGTATCTGATACTGGTGGGCAAACCACAGGTTGTTAAAAAAGTCTTTAGTGATTACTTGAAAAATATTACGAAATATTTTTTGCAAAATTATTACTGTAATGATTTGGTAGACAAATAAAATTCATATTTCGCTTTATCGCTAGGTCGGTTTTATGTTAAAATATTCAAATATTATTCTGACGGAACACTTGAGCTCCAGCTTCGGCCCGACATTTGAAAATGGAAATAGACTCTTGTGCCTGCAAGGGGAATTGTATTCGACATTTGACGCGAAATGATGATGCAAATTTCGTGAAAATGCCAAATATTATGCACGATTAAGTATCAATGATGGCGCGTGGATTCGGATATTCGCGAGCTGTTTGAGTTTTATGCCTCCTAAAAAGATTTTCGTAATATTTATCGGTGCGTGGTTTTAACAAACTTCAGCATTTACAATCTTTATGACAGGCCTTAAAATATATTTATTTTACTTTTACAGATATTTACAACTTATATTCGTTTTCGGTGTGAAAATTCAAACGATATTGAGCTTGCTAGAAGTAGGACAAGGACAAAAACATTGTAATTCGTGTAGTTTTATTGTTTGTACCTAAAATTTGTATTTTTGACTACCCCTCTCCATATTGCAATATACTTACAATTTAAAATTATTTTACTATAAAATAAACTGTTTTGAGGAATCAACGTAAGGGACTGTATGTGATCGCGAAAACTGTAAGTCAATAGATGCTATGCGATGTTTGTAGTACATCGTTCAGCAACAAAGTCCCCTATTCCAAGGCTATGTAAATTGCTTAACAGTTATAGTGACTTGATAGACATCTTAGATTATTGGTGTTGAATTAAAAATTGTTGAATAGGCTATACTACTACCACTATAACATATCACGTTACGACTAATAGGATTGAGCAAGAACATTAATGAAAAATGTTGATAAAACGAGAAATCCACGCGAACGAAGTCACGGGCATAGCTAGTGAATAATAAATGCATAATCACTGGTGTGACAAATCGTTCACACAAATCATACGGAGCTTTGTTTTATAATTATTTTGCGGTTTTAAATTAATTTTGGCTTCGTATTTCTCCTCTTGTCTGTACTAAGACGTGATAATTATAATAGGCGTAAGTCTACTTAATATAGTATTTACTAAGCATAACCAGAATATGTAGTCTTGGAAATTTAATTTTAATGAAGATTATAATGAAATTTTAACAAAATAATAACAGTACATTATTGAAATTGTTTGAGAGCAATATCAGACCACTTCACAAAATAAATAAGTGGACACAAAATATATTGTAAGAAATAATATTGTTCATAGATGCTACATTTTGGGTAAAGCCACCAAGAAGCCTGCCTGGTCGTAAGCAGTCACCGTAGTCTAAAGACCTTTGCAATACAGTATTGCAAGGGTCTATAGACTATGAATGCCAACCCTAGTCCCTCCCTTTTTTTGCGGGGAGTTCAAATGCGTTTACGCATCATCCCTGCGGGGTGGTGCCAACCGCAGGGGATATGTGGTACTCGAGCTAAAGGCGTTCCCTCCGTACCCTCTAAACATCCTCCCCGGCCTGACCTTAAGCGCTATTACGGGACGGCTCGGGATCTGCACACGTGAGCGCAACTACACCGAGACCGTCCCAACGCTGCCCGTCTAGGTATTCTTGCACCAAGAAATAATGTAGAAAAACTTTAAAAAAATACCACGCAATGTATACAGCGCGCAAGTTACTCGGCGCTTAGCAAGTTTGCGATATGCGCGACGTTCGGTCGGCTGAGTTGAATGGCCCCGATATCAAGTGGTTACATTGAGCGCTGACATTTTAAATCAATTTTTTAGTATGAAAATACTTAAAATTTTGATAATGTTTCTTTGGACAAAAATTAAGAAATAATGTTTTAAATTTGTTTCATGAAAATCTTGAAAAATTCTAACTTTAAACTTATTTTCCCATCACAATTTAGGAACTTATAATATATTGTAGGTACATATACATGGCTGTAGCCTAAATAGTGAAAGGCTGGTGCCTGAAATAGGTTTCAGAGTGAAACCTGTGCCACAGGTCACCAGGCCACACCCTCAGACCGCAATACGCATAAGCGATAGAAAAGTGACGGTATTATAACTAAAAGATAATATTTTTTGATATTAGTAAGTACTAAGTAACATTAACATAAAAATATTAAATGAAATGATTTACAGAGAGTTGTGTAAAAAGTCACCTGTATAAGTGTGTGTGTGTTTGAATGTATTTGTGAATGTATGTGGGTGTACGCTTATAAGTGTGTGTTTAGATGATAACTATAAGGTAGGTATGTAATGATGTAGGTATGTAAGGAAGGTAGTAAGATGAACTATTTTAGAGGTCGAATCAGCTTTTCAGTCGTCTTATAATTGAAGGTTTTCAGATGTTTGGTGACTATGTGTTTACAACCTGCCTTCGTGAGAGGGTAGATGTGAGTTATTCGTTAATTTGTTTGTAAACATAAGGGCCTAGAAAGCAATGCCGAAAACTTCCACGTGAAGAATAACAAAAAATTTGCTTTGAAGTTGTAATATTCGTAGTCTACCCATTTATAAATACTTACCAACTATTCTGCGCACTCTTTGGAATTGTGTACTCTTAGGTGGCCCTACCCTTGTGATACATCGTGCAAAAACTACGAATCACTTCCCTTGCGTACAAAGCTAAATCTTTCAATACTCTTTTGCCGGTATGAGTGCGACTACGTATAAAGATTGCCAACAATGAAATAGTTTCGGATTTTCCAAAGAAACCTTCCCGAAAAAGTCATTTCACAATAGTAATATTTTTGTAAGTAACTAGCTATTTTTCCAATATTCCCATAGCGGTATAAAGGTACATATTCAGTAATCGTGACCTTTCTAGATTATTCTAGTCACGTTTAATTTTTCTTTGCAGTGAGTATTTTTCGATACAAATGCGCTCAGTGGCTATTACATAATAAACAAGTTTGGTATTATTGGTGCTGATTGTGGTAGGATAAAAAAAGAAAAATCTAGAAAAATCTATTATTTGCTTAATTTTGACCATCTGAATAAATATTCCTAAGGAGACTGGATGTTAATCGTTTGATCTTAAATTTTTATCCAGGAAATATACATATTATACTAATGCTCACCCCGCGATTTCCCTCACGTCTATGACGGTTATCACACCAACAAGTATTCTATGTCCTTCCTAGGGTCTCTACTTATCTACACACCAAATTTAATCAGGATCGGTTCAGTAGTTTAGGCGTGAAAACGTAACAAACAAATAAACTCACTTTTGCATTTATAATAGTAGTAAGGATTAGGACTCGTAGGTTGATGGGTAGTTCTTCCTCTTAAAGTTCTGTTCTGGAATATCTATCGTAGCCGTTTTGTAGTTAATAGAAAAAAAGCGGTGCTCTCTTTCCGAGTTGATAAGTTTGCTACGACCGCGGCTCTCGTCGAATCGTACCAAATATGGCTGAGCAGAGAGAAAAGTCGGGGTAGTGGAGGTGAACGCTGATGCATCAAAAGCTTAACACTAGTCACCACCAGGGTCCCAAGTCCACTGTGCCACATGGACAACTGGACCAGTCACCCGTACGGTGAATCCATGGACTGCTAAGAGTTTTAGTCTCAAGAGTAAAATCACGTTAAAAGGTACACTTATCAACTTATCGTATACGTATTGCTTTTTTTCTAGGAAAAAGGGACGATATGCTTACGTTCCGTTGTTGTTCTGTAGATGTTCCGTAGTTGTTCCGTTGTTGTTCTGTAGATGTTCCGTAGTTGTTCCGTAGTTGATCCGTAGTTGTGCCGTAGCTGTTCTGTTGTTGTTCCGTAGTTGTTACGTAGTTGTTCCGCAGTCGTTCCGTAGTTGTTCCGTAGTGGTTCTGTAGTTGTTCCTTAGTTGTTTCTTAGTTACTCGTTAGTTGGTTACGTTCTCTTTCCAAGATTTGATAAGTGATTCGCTTTATAAATTGCCTACGAGAAAAAATAATTGATTGAGGTGTCCTTCAAATACTATAGTATAATTACTATAGTATAACTAACTTTTAACATTATTGAACAGGCAAGACTCGCCTCACCCAATATCCAGCCTCGTCTATTCAAAGCTCTATTACAGCTAAGTAGATCTCAACTCCGACTAATAAGGGGGCTTTGACTGGACATAATAACTTTTACAAATAGTTTTTAACCTAAGTATCATAGACAGTTCACTGTGCAGAACCTGAATGGTGACAGAAGAAACAGCCACCAAAGTTCTGTTGGAGTGCATTGGAGTGGCCTACTACTGGGCAAAATACCTGGCATCTCCGGGTGCCCTCCGGGAGGCATTTGATGACGTTAAGGCTGTGAGTAAATCCCTGGAGGTATAGGGATGGCTGGAGTGAACCAGCCCCACACCCTCGAACGCAAAATAGAGGCAATAGTCGACGATTTGGACACCACCCGATTGAAGAAGAACATGAGGTACATTATTGCAGAATGATAATCTAAAATAATACTGAAGTAATTGTAGTCGATATCTTGCATATATTTTAACCTTACTTCAACACAAAGTTTTCAACAGTCATGTTTGAATTTAGAACTTCAATCAGGCTTCAAAGGAACGCTGCAGAAGTTAGCATACGATCCGCATACGCTAGACTTAATACTTAATAACAAACTGCGCTCAAATAGTCTCCAGATATTCATAATTAAATTCTAGTTAGCAAGTAAGGAAGGCAGGGGCACAGAGTTCCTTTACAGAAATGAAATTTAACAATTCACGCCAAGATCTAACTAGCCAGTCAAACTCTGGGTTAGAATAGAACAAGAATAATAGAGCATTTGTCGTCAGTCTCCCATTGTCGCGAATTACAAATCTTGTCTTTTGTTTCAGAGAAAGGGTCTATTGTTAGGAATATAATTAAATATTTACTCTGTATGTAAGTGTATGATTTTTTTATTTAGGATTACGCGTTGGCAAAGTGTAGAGTGGCTTAGTTGCTGCAAACTTAAGATTCATGACAGTGGGTCGAAGCTTTTTACAATCGTTATCTACAAATTATCATTATTAATAATTAACATTATCTATTTTTAGTGTGAAACAATTCTAAATGAATATGCAATACAAAGAGATGAAACGACATCTCGGCACGCTCAGTAACGAATTGTCTTGTCATAGTGTGGTATTTAAATCGTAAGTTAAAGGTACATGCACATTTGTGTGTGCGTCAGTGCGTAAAAATGTGCATGTAATTCTACACACAGTGATGGGTGACCCGCGTTTGTGAAATAAATATATTTTACTATAAATTAATGTCATACGGCATCAAAGCGATTTATAAAAAACGATTTACTGTAAAAATTTGTTGACATCTAATCATGAAACTATTACCGTATATTGCAAGATATGAGTATTAATGGAGATATAAACAATGGAGATATAAAAAATAATATTATAATAATAAAACTATTTGTATTAATAAAGATGTTTAGAAAATGAAGCTTATGGTCTAAAGATGTAATGCTTAATTTCGAATGAATTTTGTGGTAATTTTGAAAAAGACTGTATTTTGTTCAGTCTGAACCTACTTTAGCATTTATTTATTTTGTAAATCTGTACATAAGTAGCGACTCCAAAGCTGTGAATTTGCAATAAAACACGAAATTCAAATCCTGAGTGATACACCTGGAGTCGTTACAAACTCGTTTAGTTACCACGCTAGAGCTGTGCTTTATTCTTAGAATAAGTTCTCGTAAAAAGAATACTGCGAAAAATTTAGTGGTAATTCTATGTATGTTATACCTATTTATCTCAGTGAGGAGATTTTGTAAGCGAAATAAAAAAAAAGTAAAAAATAAATCAAATCATTAGGAACAAGTCAGCTTAACTGTGATGCTATCTGAACTACGCGACCTCTCTTCCAACTTATCTCGTTACTTGTCTCCCAACCCATTTATAATTAAAAATAATGGACTTAATTTCTTTGTATTTTCAAACTTTTGTGTAACTCGCCGTATGGGAAATTTAAAACTACATATCAGGGTCTTGTTTACACAAATGCCAGTTTTAGTTAATCTACGTTTCGTATCACTTTCTTTTAGGACTTACAGATCAGCCATCCCGATTATTATTTTGATGAAGTCACCATCCCATTGTAGAATCCTTCTTTCCACTTCCTATGATCCTTACATATTTCGTTCGCTTTATTTGTTCTTGACCTGGATTTTCTATAAAATATTTTCGAATAGATTTTTTATGTATTACTAGATGGCAAACAAGCTTACGGCACCTGGTGTTAAGTGGTTACCGTCGCCTATAGACACTTGCAATATTAAGAGTAAATCACTTAGCACTGCAATTGCGTTGCCATCCTGGGGACTAAGATGATATGCCTTCCATGCCCAGTAATTACACTGACTACCTTTCCCTTCAATCCGAAACACAGTGAACTGCTTCACGGCAGAAATAAGAAAGGCAGTGGAGGTACCACTGCCTTTCTTATTTCTGCCGTGAAGCAGTGTGTCACCCAGACAACCCCACATAAGGGTTTATCACCTAGTGGTCTACCGATTGACAAACTGTGCCTTCTTTCCTGTCCTGTCCTGTGCTAAATCTCCACTATCTTTCTTATTCTTATGTCCAAATCATCTGATCATCCAATTTTAATTTAGTTACAAAATAAATCTTAAAATTTTTGTTATGGGCTCAATGACATAAAAAAATAACTTTTCGTGGTTTTGCGTGTTATGGAAGGTTGGCAACGTTTGTTTCCCTATAAGCTATGTTGATTGTTGATCATAATTTCTTAATCACTTTTACTATGTAAAATGTACTTATGATGGCTTTCCTAATGACACGAACTGTCTTTCACTGCAAAAAAATAATGTTTTTTATGGTTTACTTCTACAACAAATTCTACAATGTATTAGGTTATTACATAAAAGGTTAAAGACGAATTGTCATCATCTACCTTGTATTAAATAAATATATGTAAGAAATTTGAAAATGTGATTTTAATCGACAACATCCAGTCGTGACACTTGTTGCTTATTCATACAACTAACCACTTAATTCTGTTCTCAATATCCAAATATTTATAGTGCTAAAAGAAAATGAATGAAATTTCTTCTGATTTTTCTAAAATAGAAGCAGATTTAATTGCTGACCGCTTAATGGCCGGTTTCAATATTCTACCAATGAGTAAAAGTAAGCTTACTGTAGTTTGGTTGCATAGCATTTATTGTTAACATACTAAAAATAACAGCGGTCATCTAACAAACAAACATTGACAGGGCGATCTCTAACAGAGAATTGAAAAATGAAACCGGCATAAGATGATTATCAATCTTTGTCTTTTGGAATGGATAACATACATTTTTCTAATCATTCCGATAAACGCCTAAAGTAATTTAAGCATAAATGAATGCAGAGTAAATTTAACGTTCACGTAATTATTAACTAACAATTCAAAAAGCCTGCCAGAAATTCTGAAGGGGAAACAGCATAAAGTTTTGATACAATTAAACGTGCATTTTCTGAGAAAATTTGATATCCGAATGGTATGTTACTAAATTACCAATTTCAATATTCAGACTGTTCTCTATAAAATTTATCTTCAAAGAACGGCTAATTGTGGCAGCTAACTTTTTCTCACGGGTATCAATATCGTTGTGAAACAGTGTCGGTTCATTTTGTACATTAAATTTTGCCAATAATGTTCACTTTTACCTCTAAGGGCTTAATCGAAACGTAGGAATTGATACTACTTAAGTTATTAAGGTGTGTTCCTATAATTAATGTTAAAATACCAAACTTTTCATTGAAAATTTCTTTTTTAATATTGCATGTAGTAAAAATAGTGTGTGACAGTGTGATATATCGTAGGAAAAATAATGCAAGTGATGTAACGTATATTTTCAATTTTATTGGTATATTTTTCAGTCTCTGAAGTTTATGTTCAAACCACTTTGACTTTTAGTGTTATTCATACCAGTTATTACGAGTAACATAGAATGTCGTAAAATAACACCGTGTCCAGGGAGTCTGGATATGGTAATGCAGGAGAGGTGTCAATCGACCTTGATAGTATATTGTAAGCAGCCAAGTATTATAATAATAATAAACTTAATTTAAAATTGTTATTTAATTTTATTTTTAAAATAATTAATTTAAAGTAGTTATTTAAAACAACTGTACAAAACAACAAATTAAAAGATAACGTTACCCGCAATAACGTAATCTTTTAATTTATTATGCTCGTTTCAACAATTTATCTATCCACACTTCTGCTTATTAGACTTATCATTTTGAAAGATATACCTATATAAAATATGTTAAAAATTCTGCCTTTACGAAGGGAAACTGTTGGTAGATAAGTTATTGAAGTCACTTTGAAACAATTATATGTTTGATGGTGGTTTACATAGTAATATTTGTAAATCTGTACCATATGCTTGGTTATTGAAAAAAAAAACATATAATGGAATTATTTTTGCATTAACAGACGTGCTAATACTATCAAACTAAGAAAAATACACTGAAAAAAATTGACTTGTCCAGGTGTAGTGGTTGACGCAGCCGCCTGGATTGAGGAAGATGCTGGGTTCGATTCCCGCCCTGGACAAGTAGACTTTTCTTCAGTGTATTTTTTCTAAGTTTAATAGTATTAGTACGTTTGTTAACGCAAAAATAATTCCATAATGGTAGATTCATCTTAACTGGACGTCGAATATTTGTATAATTATTTCGTTTGGATCTTAGAAGTGCAAATTTCAAAGATTGATGAAACAATGTTACCATAAAAACATAAATACCAAGCACTGACAAATTTCAACGGCGAAAGCAATGTCCCGGTAGAGGTAGCATAGTAATTTATTATGAGATGGCAAACGATTGCCATCTCATAATATATTTATAAAAGGTCAAAGTCACATTTGTCTATATAGCACGGAAATGTGAGCAATATCGTGTGAATATGTGAAATGCATCCGCATTGACAGGCCGACAACGTAAAAATACACTTGAAATACGAATAGTGGAATTTTTTTAAATTCGCTTACATACGGGGTATTGGTATTTCCACTATAAATGTACTCGGCTGTCGACTGGTGAAGTACCTTCGTCCCCCGTGAACACACTTCACTCCACTTCACGTTTCAGAAGATCGAAGTTTCAAAATGTTACATAAGAGTATATTTGTACAAGATTTTAATTTTTGGAGTAGTGAATAATAGAGAAAAGTAATCAATTATGGGATCTCTAATATAGAAAGTCAACCTTTCTCATTAACATATTTAGATTTTTCATGTAATTATTGACAATGGTGTTTAAGCTTTAGCATTGCTTCGAACGGTTGAAATTTGATGAGTAATTTAGTATGAAATCAACAGTTACGCAGTCATTAGGAGACAAAATTAAGGAATACTGCTAAGGAATGCCAGAAATATTCCCTTAATAAAGATACTATTCTTATTTATATTAGTATTCCAGCGGAGAGATGTCACTGTTGGACATAGGCCAAGGATCTCCAACTTATAATTAGTTACTTCCCTTTAATTCTGTCGAAACATCTTGGAGCACTGTAGCCACAGGACAACTGTCTACTTATCACGAATATTCGCTCTCTACATTATAGTCGCATCAGCCGAAAGGAAGACTCACCGTTTCCACAGCTGCCACATGTTCCAGTGTCACGCCCAGTACGAAACTAAAATGCAATATGAATCTTAGGACAATATTTCATAATTGTAGGTAGTTTGCGTTTTTCCATTTGTTTTAAAGTTTGAACCATGTCTTGAAGTAAAATATAATTTGAGTTTTGGTCAAATAACAAAAAGACGCAATATCTAAAGTAATTTAGTAAGAGTTTCATACAATCTACTATTAGGAAGACTAAATTTGAAGCTTTAAATTTTAATGCCGCTAGGCTACAAGAATATTTACTTAGCTAATAAACGTATAATACGTTAATGAAGCAATTTTCTTAACTTATTTTTATTAGTCTCGTGCCGAGGGCCAGTTGTCTTACAGTTTTATTACTCTCAGGCAAACTACAGTTTGTCTTCCAGCTCTGGTTTGTTTTAAATTCTTTTTTGTAAATCTCTCTTAATTGTTTAATATATTTTAAAGTCCATTTATATTTACGTAAAATAATAATAAATCTGCTGTTTTTGGACATGTTAGAAACAGCGACAAAAGCGCTGGGAAACAAAATTAAAACTTCTGGCTTTCCAGACTGACTTTAAAGATGGCAATTAATTTACTGATTAAGAATGATTGTAATTGAAAGTTTAATCGACGCTTTAACGGTGAAAGAAAACATCGTGAGGCAACCTGCACACACCTGTGAAGAAATTCTTAGGTTGTGTGTGAAGTCGACCAACGCGCACTTGGCCAGCGTGGTTGACTAAGGCCTAATCGCCCCTAATGTGGGGTAGGCTCGAGCCCCTCGGTGGGGACATTATATTAGCTATTGATGATGATGATGATGTGTTCGTACGTGCGTATGTGGCTTAAGATTTTCGTCTTTTTATGTTATTTTGGTTGGCAGACAAGCATACGGCCTGCCTGGTGGTAGGTAAGCACTTACAACGCTTGCAATACTGACATTGTTGGCGCTTGCTTTTATAGCAAGACGGGATTATTTATATCTTTAAATAATTCGACAATGCTACGACAGTTTCCCTTATTTTAAGCTTATTTTAACAGACATGACAGTTGCGCGCAAACCCTAGTGCCCTACTCGACCCAGTGGCGTTTTATTAAAGTGGCGTATTAAATTATGTTTACAAATACCTAATCAAAATCAAGTACAAAAAAACATTTCTAAAGATAGTAGTCCTATTTTAGGAATGTCTGAAAATTAACGTAAGTGTTTCTTAATGAATTCAGAATTTAAGTAATCCTCTGGCATCCCAGAATCCCAATTTAAATAGTTACTTTCAAACGAAATTATTTATAAACGCTAATCAATAAATTTAATTATTTTTGTAGTATTTTCTCTGGAAGCTTTTTAATGACTAAAAGATTCGAACCGTAGTTTGCTCTACAATTCATATTCTTCTAAAATGAAGCGGTGGAATAAATTAAGCCGTATATTCAATTTGAAGCTATGTTTCACTAAACCAGACGGGAAAGTTAGAGAATGCAATATTGTGCAATATGTCGCCTCGTCCGCATGACACTGTCGCTATTGTGCACCGATATTACGCAACAGTTTCTCTTTAAATTCTTAGCAAAAGTTACCTTCTATTAAAAAACATCATTTGTTATTCATTCCGTATAATCTGGACATCTTAAGGCTAGAGTGAACAACCATCAGGCAAGCGTATACCATCTAAGGCCTCTCCTTTGAACATAAAAAATGTGTTATAAAATTATGTTCCTCTTTTGTCGTTAAATCTTGACAGTATATCGTGGTAATGGGAATCAATTCGACTCTTTGTTTTTTATGTATGTCGTCAGGATTTAGATCGAATCAAGATCTCACATACGAATGCCGAGTCAATTTATCAACACACATCACAAAGAGGAGAACCAGAGTAGTGCCTGGGACTTGTTACCCAGTGTGTAGGTTTACCTAGGCACTCGCCTTCACTTCTCTCTAACTATTATCACACAACCGTCGGACATAGGTTCCACAAGCATTCCTAATACAACCATAGACACGTCCGCACTCAGCGACGCCTCGAACTAGACTGAGCTCTGTCGAGCGCGCACCGCTGCAACAAAGGCGCGCCCCACCACTATTACGTCGCATCGTACGATGCTTGTGCGGCGCTGACGTCACTCGCAATCCCACGTGGACTATTTCCAATGAAAATAACAAATTCAATTAAAATTGAACCTAATAATGTCATAGCGCCGTCATGTATATTACCTCATAAATCATTACTCAATATACCGATTTGGAAGATTATTTTAACGTTTGGACGCTGGGGCTTGTCATATAGTTCCATATAAATTTGATCGACATCTGACGAGTGGTTTTTGAGTTATTCCTACTAATGTCTTTTAATTGACATCGATGATATCGTTATCATATCAATTACTTGTTTGTCTAAAAGATCTCGAGATAGTTTCCTGCTAATTTCTATACTTACAACACTAAAAACAAAAAATAATTTTTAAAGTAAAAAACCGCCGTCAAACCTATAAACGGAGAAATAAAATGTTTTAAAAAATCTATTTGTCTTTGAGGCCTGTGCCAACCTCAATATTTAGAAAAAACTTAATAACTTATATTTTGGACCGAGCTCAAAAAGATATTTATATTTTTCTAAACTTAAAATTTTTAGTTTTAGGTTTGAAGGAAGTTTTTTACTATCTCATCATCGTTGCATTTTCCGTACACATGGTAGGTGACTCTGTGAGAACTTTTACTTGGCCTGCCCATCACACAGTAATATCTTGACTTATTCACTCTATCCTGGACGTCGAGTTTTTCCATGGTGTCGTTTTCTTTAATTACATAGCTTTGACTCTATACCAATTTAGAAAATCTACAATTTGCACTTATGGAAACATACTCGTATTCCCTAACAGAAACACAAAGCCAAACAGAAAGCTAAACTGTTTAAATCAAATCATACATTTTAATAGTGGGTCTAAAAATGTAACTGAAAATTCTGTTCACTGTGACTGTCCTATGAATCAGGTCCGCATTATCATCTTATTCGCGTACCCGGTCGTTGGCCTCCTTCTATGATATGACTTCTTCACAGAAGGAGCAACCGCTTCCCACGATGTCTCACTGCGGACCATCTTCAGAATGACAGTGGGCAGTGAGAGGTCACTACAAAAAGTGTACTCTGACCTGAGACTGCGACATTTACGCACACAAACAAACCTGGCTCACTCGCATTTGTCAGATAAAAATGATATACCTGTCACTAGCTAAGTATTATGATTTATCTAAAAATATCCAACTCTTGTTCAAACTGATCCTGTCGTTTGTCATTTAAAAATTAAACACTCATTGTTTATGAAATTGATGAAACGGTAATTGTTTTAAGACAAGATTAAATGAAAACTTAAAGCGGAATCTATTTACGTTTTCATTATCTTATTGACCCTGTTCCCTACAATATTTGCAGTCATTCGAAACTTCAAAAGACCACTGAGAGCTTCAGTGTTTTCTGAAAGTACAATCAAGTATCTACGTACAGAAAGCTTTAATGCAAAATTGGATTTCTCGCTCCATTAATTTTCAATTTGCGTGATTGCATTTTTGGAGGTTTGCTTCTTCTATAGCCGTCTCAGAGGGGACAGTGAGTAACAAAAAGTCTTGGCAGAATGAATATATTACTAACTGAATCCAACCCCGCTTTTATTTTGTTTATCAGACAGTATTAGAGGGTGCATCGGAATGGAAAATTACTTGCAGTAAAAATTTAATTTGCTCTCTTTATCTGACTTCTTTGAAATATTAGGTAGTGAAATGGTATTATGACGATTATTTTTATCATCCATAATTTCACATGAGTTTGATGACGTCACATGACGATGTGCATTATTCACACTGATCGCAGAAGTGAAGCTACTAAGGTCGTGGTTGGTATATGGATGGGTGACTAAAAATGTTTCGACTCGATGTTTACGTTAAGCTTGTGGTCCCGGCTTGTTTCGTATGATAAAAATAGTCAAAAAGAAGTCACTTTGGAAGCCAGAAATAGAGATTTGTTAAAATTTTGGACATAGGCTTAACCTGTACCAATTTCACATGATAAAAAGATAGTTACATAATTTGATCCCCCAGCCCTTCCCACCACCGGACGACAAGGCGCGGCAAGGGCATTCAACCTTCAGTTTTTGATAAGTATTCCACCGATTCGCACGAAGCGATTTGCTTCTTCTTTCTTTAATCATCTTTTGATTATTGAGAGTCAATGTAATCTAGAAATTTTTAAGACCAGAGTGATAAAAGTATCTTCTAAGCGAGCGCGTAACATCTTACGCCTCATGATCGCTTTTCATAAAACGTGTTTGTAGTCGAACGATCTACCTAAAAAAGAAGATCCGAATCTGAGAAGTAGCTGAAGTAGGGGTGATTCTAGTAGGTCCAAAGAAAGCATAATATAGATTAAAAGATCTAAATAAATTAATGAACCTACTTGTATATGGACTTTATACTAGAATATTTAAATTGAAGTCCCCACAGACAACTATCTTCTTTTTGTTAGTACAAATAATATTTAGAAAATTTTCCATGGCAGTTTCAAACAGATCATAATTTCCAAAAGGAAGTCTGTATACACATACAATTATAAATTGCTCAAATCCCACACATGTGCCTTAATATTTGTATTTATTATGTACCTTAATATTTGTATTTATTTATATTTTACATGTATTTTGTCTTCATAATATGACATAGTATTTAATTTTATGTTTAATCTATCTAATTTAATTTTTTTATCTGTGTCAAACTATCGCAATATGGAAATGTGAACATTATATTTTTTACATTTAATTTTAGTAGCTTTGTAATGATCTTTTGTTTATGTGATGTCTAACTTAATATTTGGGTAGTTGTGGAATAGGTAATAAAGGTATACGCCGCAATGGCGGTGACGGCTCCGTTGAGTCAGTCGTGTTCCGACAGGCGGACCGAGCGGATGTCTGCCACCACAGTGTACAGTGAATCATAGAGTGACTTAGTGTTATAGCATAACACTCTCCGAACACTCCGGAGCACACCACATACATTATCCCTATTTCCTATGAATAAAATTAAGTTGTATTTTTTAAAACTTTTTCTATAATGTCAAACATGAAAATCTCTTACAGCCAGCATAAGCTATTTGTGAATGAAACCATTTTTTGTTTGACACTGACTTTTTAATATTATATTGACAATCTTTTGAATTTGAAGTATATGCATAAAAACTCCTTATAAAATAAATGGTAATATAAAACATGGTATTACTAGGACCTATTAAACTATTCGTCGTCATGAACATGGCCCCCGGCGGTGTAGACACCCAGTTCCTTAGGATACGACCGACACTGCAGGTATCGCCAAAGTAAAGTTTGATCTGCAATGCACATCCAACTTCCAAATTTTAAAGTACTAGACTTGTTAGTTCCAATTTTGAAAGTACTAGACTTCTTGGCTGAGTGACATTATGCTAACGTGGGCAAGTAATCGTAGAAGACTCGCTGCCAGAATTAGTCAGTCAAATGTTGCACCTCCTTTGAGCTCTGCTGGATAGGTCGATTTCATCAAAGCATCGAGTTTGCGGGGGCGATCTAGCTTCTAACGTGACAGCTAAAGCATTCGTATTCTCCCAGCACCCTTCCATGAATGAAGCTGACAGCGGGATGAGCTTCACCTCCACAAAGTGGCAGCTGGTGATCGGGATCGTAGTTAAGGCGTCCATAGCCGCTGTGTCCCGGAGAATGCTGGCGAACCGTAGCTGGAGCTGGTACTGCCGCAGTGGCGACTTTACTTTGAGCTCTTGTTAAGGGCATTTTCGAAGATTATTTACACTTTTTCTTCTGACACCAATGTTAATGAAACACTGGCTTTTTACTATTATTTTGTCAATCTTTTGAATTTGAAGTATATGCATAAAAACTCCTTATAAAATAAATGGTAATATAAAACATGGTATTACTAGGACCTATTAAACTATTCGTCGGTCGTGAACACTATTCTTGCATCATAGTATAAGCTATCTTTTCTTATTTTGCCTAGTCACGCAATTATTGAAAATTGGTGTAATTTAGTAGCAATTTAATTCAATTATTGGAGGCGATAGTTCTGCTTACCCTTCGCCCCAACCATGTTTGTTTAGCTTTGAACTTAAAAAGTAAATTGTTTCATTTGTGTCGTTTAAAATGCTTAAATTACACAAACGAAACAATTTACGTCTGCTTGTATTTATTTATTTACAATTAATTTATACACAAAAACAATTACAAAAGGAGACATACGATTACACAGTGAATTGTACAAAGGTACTGCATATTCCTAATAAAAGAAAACTTTCAGAGAAGCCCCCATAAATGAGAGAGATTCAGATTTTTAGACGAGTGTGGGCTTAGTATAATACATATTTTTAAATAAATATGATCCGTATGATAAAAACAAATACAACATAAAGTCAAGAAACAAACACACTAATAATAAATAAACGAAAATAAAATTAAATAAGAGACATTTTATTTAAGTAGAATAATGCACTCTTGCTTCAGTTTTAAAGTACGTTGTATGTTATGATCATGATATTTAATAAATTCATTATTTAAAAAAGAGTTGAAAATACCGCACAAAGCAATTTCCTGTGAGACAACATAAGGCATACTTGACGGCTTTTTGCGTTCAACTTTTTTATGAATATGGTTGGTTTATTAAAATAGTTCAAGTTATAAGACTTTTCCTAAGTTTTACAGGATGTTATACATGTTGTATATATTTCTTAAAATTATGATGGAAAGTTTTCTAAAGAATATATTAAAGCCACAAGAGAGAGTTCAAAAGGTATTATCTTACTAATATTATAAACGCGAAAGTTTGTATGGATATATTTGTGAATGTTTGTTACTCTTTCACGCAAAAAATACCTAATGGATTTTAACGAAATTTTACAATAATATAGCTCATATATCAGAATAACATATAAGCTATAATTTATACTAATCCTGCACATACAAAGTCGAGGGCAGAAGTTAGCAATAAGCACATTTATACTCAAGCAACGCATGCAAGCACATTTTTTTTACACTAATCGAAATTATTTACTCATACTACGTATTTACTAGAAGCTGTTTACTCGTAGAAACCATTATTGAAATTGATTACAGTTTGTAACCCAGGGTTTTCCAGAACTTACTTGCGCATTATCATTAGACGCCGTCGTGGTGGAGTGGTCAGTATAACTGCCTACACATCAAGCGGTCCGGGTTCGAATCCTGGTAGCGGCAAATATTTGTGTGACCAACACGAATATTTTTTGCGAGTCATGGTTGTTTATATATTTATTTAAGTTTATTTATAAAAATATCTAAAATAATTATGTATATTAATAAAAATGTCCGTTATCTAGTATCCATTACACAAGTTCTTAATGATACTTACTTTGGACTAGATAATTGGTGTGAGCGTGAAAGTATATTTTATCATTTACTACTTAATACAGTACCTTCAATTCCTAGTACGTAATACAAAGTTATAACGTTGTTTATAACCCTTCCGCGTGAGAGGTATCAAGTTGCAATACAAATACCTGTTTCGGTTAATGGCCCTTACACACGTCGTTTGGTCACCTGATAATATAAGTGAAGTATTATTAGGAAATTAAGTGGTGAAAATGAGCTCAGGTTGAGCCGGGGTCACTACCTATCTCCCCCGTTATTACATTACCAAACAGGAGCGTAACTAAATACGTTTGGGTCTTGTATCTTTGGGTTGCTTGTGTTATATACCTACGGCCAGGATTTTGTAAGTATAACAAATTTTCTTATAAGAATAATTTACAAGACAATATCAATAACTAGAAAAATAACAAAGGTAACTAGGTAACCGCCATCAACGTAAACTCAATACAGACTGTGTTTTTTTTTTTCAAAATCATTGGGTTCGATTCCTGGATAGGATTATTAATTTTTCAAATGTCCAATGATGCAGTTTTTGTTTTCATCAAAATCAGGCTCGCGACTCCTTTGAGCATTTTTTGATATTCCTTATAGTTTAGGATTTCACCCTAAAGGCCGACTTGAAATATATTCTGTAACATGTTCTAAAGGTAAGTTCCATTAATTAGCCAAGGGCTTAGTGTATAGAATCTCAGTCTCGTAACCTTATCAAGTACTTGTTATTTAAATGACATTGTTATATCTTTATAATATTAGTACAAAAATGTTGAATGTGAATTCTAGAATAGTCTTCAGAATGATACTTTATTTTCTAATAAGTAGATATCATGTCTAGTTTTCTTGCGATGTTATTCCTTTTATTATGAATACTGCTTAGAAAGTCTACTCAGGCCTGTTATCACAGATATTGGCCGTTATGTGTAAGGGCAAACTTTAATGTATGTATTTCATTTTCTCGTATTAGATATACACTGTCGATGTAGCTGTGTTCTGGCCCATTTGTTCGGGGACGTTTAAACGGCGAAAAAACGTGACAAGAAAACAGAAATGTCACATTAAGCTTTCTTTATTGTTGCTCCCGGTCTGCTTTGTGTGCAGATTAAAACATGGTATTTATGAGGGACGGACGTTGTATGTTTTAAGATGGACACTGCTCTAAATCCATTCATTGTTTACAAAGAGATGTGTAATTAGGCGCTTGCTTGTCATAAGTAGGTTTATTTTTATATTTTTCATTCGTTTAATATTTGTATTTATTATGAGTTATTATTAATTATAATGTCGGCATTTAAGAATTATTCTTTCTCACATGATCTCGATGGTGTAACTTTGTAATTCCTAAGTCACTTTAACAGTCTGATTTTTGAACTCAAGCAACAACATATTTAAGCGTGTTGAGATGAAGTTGACTCGCTTTATGCCAGCCAGTGAAGAATACTTCTTTCATTTGCAAAAAAAAATACTCTTACTCTTCCATTAATAAACTTTTATTCAAATAAATTATTATCAAGCAAGCGGTGTAAAACAAACTCATAAAGAAACCAAGTGCAGCAGCTAAGCAATATCGAGGAAACCACAAACAAATGTAAAGCCTGTTATTGGCTTCTGGAAGTTACGATCGAAGAGTCGATTCTAATATCGATAACACGAATGTACCACGAATGAAAATTAGGAAATATGAAATGTAGACTTGCCTATAATACCTACCTAGGGTAATAAACAAGTCAAAGATTTATGAATTTGTTAGATAATAACAAAAATATTTTTCATATTTAAATAATAATTTGAAGTGGTAGTTTCCTTTTTAAGTCTATAATACTTAGCAAGTGTTTTTTCATTGTTGTCGAAATAAACGGTCACGTAAATATTATACTAACATTAAATTAGGTACTTAATAAGCGTGACTGAACATTAATATAGATTATTAGAGATAAATTCAAAAAGTGATAATAAAGAAAAAAAAGAAAAAAGAATAGATAAAGAAGTCATAGTTAAGTATCATATTCGTGCAAATATCTCTATATATATAAAAAAATCGACATTTCTATGTAACAGAAATTAAGCTTTCAAAAGTTCATTTCACAACAACAGGCAGAACACGACAATAAAAACGTTATTTACGAGAATCACATTATTTACGCTTTGTATGTTTTGTAAAATATTAATACCTATGCTTTTTCCCTTTCCCCTACACAACAGCCAAATGTCAAGAGAATGCATCTAGAACTCTATATCTAGAATTTAGAATTTTACTAAGACTTTGTCACTTGCACTCTGCATTGCAAAATGCATGTTTCCCAACTGGAGTGTTTGCTAAGTTATCCAGAACGAGTCTGCATATCGATGCAAGCCGAGCTCGCAAGATGTAGTGTCAACTTGACTATTGAATTTATATTAAAATGCATAGATTAATACCTACGTGTTCTTTTAGACCGACCTATAGGTATTTTCAATATTTTGATTTAGCATCTTTAAAATGGATTTATTATTCTTATTATTCATAATTCAAATTCAGTTATTGAAAAATTCCAGTAACATTATGGATAATTTGCGCGCGAGTAGTATATTTGGATTCTAAGCTTTCATTCAACATGCATATAGAACACATAACAGCTAAGGCCTATCGTTTGCTCGGCTTTATAATAAGAACCGGCAGAGATTTTAAGCAGTGTTCCACTCTCGCATTACTGTATAACGCTTATGTACGCTCTATTTTAGAATATGCGTCGATAGTATGGAACCCTAAGTATAAGGTTTCTATCGACGCTGTTGAAAGAAATAATAATAAATTTGTCAGGCACATAAATTACAAAGCTGAACGTTTCAATCAACCCATCCCTTGCATCCCTTCCTTGTTAGACCGTCGTACTGAGAGAGATCAAATCTTTTTATATAAAATTGTTAATAATTGTGTGGATACTCCTTATATTTTGGATAATATATACTTAAAATGTCCCCGGACATCTTCTCGTTCTCCCAAACTATTTTTTGTACCTTTGGCTAAGACAAACTATGTAACTAACACTTTTTTATTTAGAGTTTGTAATAATTATAATTTGAAATTTAATAGCATAGACCTTTTTAATTCTAGTTTAATCTCTTTTAAAAAACAAATTGGACATTTAATTTATTCTAATTGACATTGCATGCTTTTTTAATGATTTAATTTTTATTGTTGTTTAATTTTGATTGTATTTTCAACTTTAATTTTAATTGCTGTTTATTTTGATTGGATTTTATTCTCATTTTAATTTAATTTTAGTGTAATTTCTTTTTAATTTCAATTTTATTTAATATGATATGTCTGTCAGATATAACTGTTGAAACTTTATTGATTTATGTTTTAATTTTATATTGTATTTTAAGTGTTATAATAATTGTATGTTTCCCAAAAATAAATAAATAAATAAATAAATTGATAAGTAGAGTACTTGTACAGTAAGGTATGCTGTACGAGTACTCTACAAACCTCTGTGCAGCACAATCGCAACATTATCGATGGCGGTGATTTTTTGCCTACAGTCTTCTGTAAGGTCGAGGTACTGTCCGCAGCTTCTTGGCAGTCACAAAGAATTTGTAAAATCTGTCATTATCAATAAATACCTTTTAAATTTAGGCATATCAGACAGCTTCCTATGCAGAGAATGCATCGTAGCAGAGGAAAAATCCGCTCACGTCCTAATGGAATGCAATGGAGTGGCAACACACCGGGCTCGCTACCGTTGTCATTTTGGGTAGACTCCAACAGGTATTCAGTGCTGAGAGATTTCCTGGAAGAGTTGGGCTGGCTTGAAAAACCCAGGTTCTCACCCTGCAATGCAAAACAGTGGCAAAAGTTATCGAGAAACAGAAACAGCCCGTACGAAGAAGAAAAAAGATACTCTGGAACTGTTGAACCGATTTTGAAAATTCTTTCAGCAATATTTAGAATGGAATTTTAGAGTGGGCAAAGGAGACTTCCTACCCTAGTACATCAATGAAAACAGGAAACCGCTAGCGTTTTTAAATAAATAGTGGTGTAAGCATTGATCTCTTTGTGAAGATAAATTGAACAAATTATTCGTTTAAAGAAATTGCTGAATAAGATTCTTCGATGAAATTGACGTCTCAGTAAAGTTATTAAGGCTAGTGCTTTGTTCGCCTCTGTTGGTAAGAATTGATGGACAAAATATGTTCAACACTGTTCAGACACAGGCGTTTAAGAATCAATTGAAAAATGTTTTCTAATAAATTTAAACAAACATGAAAATTTGAAACTTTATTTGAAATGAAGGACTTCAGTAATGACATAATAATTATATTTATGCCACACCTGACCAGAAAGTCGCATTTTCCGCATGCAAATTTTGTACTTACCTCGGGTGTAAAAAAAAGCCTCAGATCGTATATAAGTAAAATACCTGCGATCTGAGATATACTTTGTTTGACCGTATTTTAATTTATAATTTTAATGCTAAATATTTATGCTAAATATTTTTAAAATAACCTACGTGCATACTGCTCTGTCTGGCCACACTGAACCCAAAACATATGCAGTTCCCGCCAGCAATTACTGCAGTCATTACGGAACACACAAAGTTAGCGAATAAAATAAGAACGAGGAAAAATCTGCAGCATCCAGAGCAGCAGTTAATAACGTGTCGAGGCTATTAGGCGGCAATTGTGACGGGTCCTGTTACCGAGGGGTTCATTTTACATTCAAATACGGTCTTGTCCCGCTTGCATGCAGATTCCCATCAAAAATTAACGTCACTGGAGAGGGTCGAGCGAAACTAGGATTAAGCTAGCTACTGTACCGGCTTTGAAAGTAATATTGGTGGGACTAATTAAATATTTAATGAAAATTTCATTTGCTTAAAATTAAAAGCGGTGGGTGATGAGGAAAACCAGTGAAATGAGAAAAGTAATACGGATTTAATAAACGAAAGAAGCTTAAGAATGACAGGTCGGATTATATTTTATACACCAATCGCTCGCCTAAATTATAACTGCCTTTGTGATATAATGGTTCGTCCACGGCATCCAGAGGTACCCGGGTTCAATCCTAGGTTACAAAAGTGAGTGCTTAGTTCGGTTCGTGATAATGCTTGCAATATTATTTATTTATTATTTGACTACGCGAAGTGAAAAGGAAGGGTGATGAATTTATCAGTCTATGTATGTATGTTCGTATTTACGTATGTGCCTTCATAGCGCCTTTTTTTTGACGGTGGTAAAACCAATTTACTGGCCATACCGCACGCTGGCAAGGCGTGCGACGTGTGCGGGGATCACCGGCGCGGAACAGCGCCAGTACTACCCACTAAAAACCACCGGTACCCTCCTAAGCCCTTATGGGGGCACTTTGGGATCGGCGCACTATACGTGCGCCAGTTCACCAAAGCGTCCCCGGGCTGGCCCGGTCCAACGGTGGACCGGGCGACGCGCCTTTGGGGGATTACGCTAGGGTACTAGGTAATCCCCAGACGGGGTGGCCTATGCCGACTGGCACCAAGGACGCGCGGTTTGCCAACCGCGCCCAGACCACCTTTGGGCCGACGAAGACCGGCGGTCACAGCCGCCTGCCTTCTCCGGCCCTGCCGTCTTCGCCGGAGCGGCTAGAGCATCTCTTCCCGCTCCCTCTCCGCTGCCTCCTTCTGCTCCTCCATAGCGCCTAACCTATCCATACGATTTTGATAAATAAGGAGTAAATTAATTAGTTATTATGATTCGAGTAACAAAAGCTACATTTTAATCGACTTTAATAATAGGAGAACTCAATATTACCTTGTGAAACCCGATTTTAACCGATTTCATTAATTTTTTTATTGTCATTAGTCGGTTGTTATATAGTATATTGTAAACGAGAATTATAAAATTTAAAGTCTTTTGACGATTTCGGGTGAAGCTGTCACATTACACTTTATCATTCAGAGCATCCCCATCTAGATAAAAAAATGTCTGCCGTATATAATTGGACTCACCAACTTCTTTTCTCGTACATTACGTGTCACGCCTTTTGTGTGTGAATATTATAAATTTTAATAATATTTTTTATTTCAATCCAACGCCAATGCGTAAACAAATTATGGTAATCAAAACTAAGTGATAGCTTACGTTATCTGGACCTTCATGTCTCGATAATTGGTGCTGTTAACTCGAGTACTTAACCACGTAAATGCCAGTGTCGGAATTTTCCAAATCGACCAAAATAGCACGCCTGTGCGATTACACGAGCACATATTAAATGAATCGAAATCTCATAATCGTAATTATGATCGCGGTGAGCTACGCGCGTCTGCTAATTTGAGTAGCGTGTCGCCCGCTTTCAATTTTCGACGATCCCGTTCGATAGCGTTTTGTTTCTGCTCCTCACTTTGTATTTGTACCTTGTAATAGGGAAAGTACGTGACTAGAATGTTTATTATTTTATTATCACCGTAGCGCATCCTTTAAAACGGAGAACAGCGCCGCTCGCTGAAAATGCAATAAAAGTAAATAACAGGAGTTAATTTGTTTACTTTCGTGAAAATCGAATGTTTAATTAATTCTAATAATTCGCGTACTTTGTCTTATTTGAGAGGGGATGGAAATTAAGAAGATTACTTAAATAAGCACGTAGGTACTGAAATTGTATTTGAGATCGATATTGCGTCATCTACACGACTGACAATGTTATGTTTACTAAAGAAACTGTGAATACATTACATTTGGACAACCTACTAGAGTGTAGGTATCTCAGATATATGATCTGAGGTAGGTCTACTTACTTGTTACGTACATAATATAGGCATGTTTATTAAGTTTCAAAGATCGTCAACATTTTTCTTTACTCACTATGGGTACATTTCATAAATAGTATCTACAATATGATTACGCGTGCAGTGTGCAATAACCCGTCCTCTGACGGCGTTCAGTACCCTGCTTATAGTTAATCAAGGGATTTTAACTGTGATGGCATATTATTATCTGAAGCAGGCTATTAGCGATTTGGTAGCGAAAATCACTATACCTGGAGATTTCCGTCTTGCCTTTCAAGCCTAATAAAAGAGATTAAATCCAGGAAACAGAGTATAACCGACTTAAAAAACCCCCGTTCAGTTCTCGGCTTCCTCAAAAACGACCCCAAATTAAGTCTACTGGCAAAATATAACTGATCTGAAGAATAACTTGCTATTGCTATCTGCTGAGGAAACAATCATTAACGTGAGGGCTCGAATAACATATAATATAAGCTCACGTTTGAACAATGTGGAAATCAAAATATTTCTCAGGTACCTATATTTTGTTTTTAACCGTTCCTACTTATACCGCTAATTGAACGGCGCTGTTTAGTAAAGAGACTTGGCTGTTGATTGAACGGCTAATTAAGCTAGTTGGCTGCGACATATTTATACTGTAGTGAAAGATGGTAATGGCAAGGAAGGTAGATGTTCATTGCAACGGCTGATAGAGTAAGATGGAAGAATAATATAAAAGGAGCAAGGCATGCAAAACGTGATGATTATATTATACAAGTACTGCTCCTCGCCCGCGACTCCATCTGCGTTGGTGGCAATTTGCACAAAATCTCAACGATTATACATCTAAACCTTCCTCTTGAATTACACCGTCTATTGATGAAAAATAGCATTAAAATTCGTTGAGGAGTTTTAAGCGTACATATAGATGTAGCGACTTTCTTAATACTATCACATGAGTAAATGAAGGGAAAAAATTTAAAAAGAAAATTATTAGAGTAAGTAATTTGTAAAGTTCCTATCATACTGAATAACAAAACTATTTAACAAATGCTTTGTTTCATTTTTCTTGATCTGTTGTGACAGCTCTACCAAAACAGATGACAATCTGCACGTTCTTAAGAAGCTTTTACTCTGTTCCGTTTATCTACTCGTGTGATAATATACTGTAGAGAATTTTGTAATCATTCTAATTTTCATCATTGGTTGAAATGCATACTTAAGAACATTTTTACGTATGGGTATGTTTAAAACATTCAATAATGTTGTATTGTTCTAGTTTAAAATTTTAACTTTACGGTTTTGGTTAGCTAAAAACGCACTTATGAGCAATACAGCGGTCGTTACGCACGAACTATTTTGCCGTACGTAACAAGGAGTGGGTCAACAAAGGGACATGACGTGAGTTTTATTTTCATTAACAAAGAAACTTTCGCAATTAATTATCAAAATCAAGTGGAGGGATGTGAGGGATTGACCACTAAGCGAATAGTAGCGGTGTTCTCTGCTTAGAATAATGAATAAATTTTCCTCAATACGGCTTTAAGTAAATGCAGTACACTTAAAATGAAAAATGTACTATTTTCATGTCAACGTACAAAAAAGTTTCATTGTATTCCATTCTATTCTATTCTAAGTAAATCCATATTATATTCAATTTGGAATCTAATACCGATGTGAGATTGTTAGGTACCTCTAGGCAAGTTATTTTCTGTGTGACATGAAAACAAGAAGTGCGAAGAAGATGTATCGATGTATCGGTCATATTAATGTAAATGCAAGTTTGGACCTGTGTTGCATGCTATGTAAAGTAGCGTGTAATTTAACGTCAATGTAGCGTGCAATGCCGGACACCAAATATATATACAAATAAATATTTGTTCAAAATATACTCTCACCACTGGCATAACGAAATTCTAGATTTTTTCAATAAAACCGACAGAACGTTTGTGTTCGTTACCCAACAAGCAACCCAAATTGGTATCGGCTTGCGCGTTCCAAAGGCTGGTGTCAAATACACATTTCGTTACAATAAACGTTCGATGGAGACTATAAATTGGGGGGAGGCGGACACAGAATAAAATTAAAACTACGCTTTTGTGAATGCACTGAATCATGGGGTCTGTATCGGGACTCCATCCCCTGAGGATTTGGCAACCGATACATGATTGTGCACTTAGGAGCGGCGTTGGACGGCCGCTGTGTTGACCCCTATATAATAAAACCTTTCGTATAGCTTGTTCGGCTTGCGAGTACAACAAAAATTAGGATTTTGTGCGATGTTAGACATTGAAAAACACAGAACAGCTTTTAGGTTTGAATTATTTGTTGTTTTGTTGATAGAAGTCCAATAAAAAAAAGCGATTTATAATGTATTCTAATAAAACAAAGCAGTCTTACCTATAGGAACACAACCATGACAATTAAACCCTTTAAAAATAATACTAAAACATAATTCATTAATATGACTTCGTTAAATTTGATAATGATATGTATTTAAAATTCGTTTTACAAGAATGACATACGAAAATCTTTTGTGTCTTCATTAGTAAGCATTTTTACGCGTTGTTATTAATTATTAATATAACAAAGACTAATAGGAAATCTTATAAAATTATTTACAAAAATAGTTTATATCAAAAATAATCACACAGGCACATACTTTATGAAATTGTTACACATATAAATAGATAGACGTAATGAGAAAGAGGACAGCAATATCATAAGTGGTCAGTCAATATAAAAATAACCCTCATTTTATTATAAACAATTTTGTTGTTAAAAGTACTCGCATTCAAATTTTCCAACGGAAAAAGTTTTAGGGATTCAACGACAATAAAACTTATTTCTCTTCAATTTTTAAAATGTGGGTTCCAGTGGAAATACACAATAATGTTTTGTGGGATCCAACGCCAAAAATATTAAACTGGGATTCAAAAGTGATCCAACGAAAATAAATGTTCAGAAGCTGATTTCAAGCTGATTTCAGGGTGTGCATTATTTTTGTTACACATTGTAGAGATAAGGGAAGACCGAAGAAAAGATGGATGAAAGCTTAAACGTATTTTACGATGATAAAAAATTATGGAAAACTAATAAAGTAAAATGATAGTAGGTCAAAGTGATAATTTAATCATTATAGAATTCGACTACAGCAACTGCGATATAATTTCGCAAAATGAGCACATCGCGTATTCAGCGCAAAATTACGAGTTCGCGTGTTTGATTATTCAAGTAATTTTTAAAATGTAATTTAAATTATCTGCAGCCAAATCCCATGTCCTCATGGGAGGGTAGCTAATTCGCTATCAAAACATATCTTTTCATTCTATCTAAGGTCATTAATCTTCGCATCGCTGGCACCAGCTCCCGGTGACTTTTACTCCTCCATCAATTACTTTTAAAGTAGATTTTATTGTAATTTTCAAGCAATGCAGAGTTGACTAGCCGTAAAACAGGAAAATGTAAAAAGATCTAAGAGTGAAATTCTACTTCCCCCGAGACGTAAAGGCGATTTGGGGAATACAATTATACAATATTTGCACGGGTGCTGCTCCATTTTAATAAGATATCAGTAATTAATTTCTCAAATGAAGACTCCTGTTTGTGCTGATAGTATTTTGTTGATATTATAAAGCTGACGAGTTTGTTTGTTTGGTTGGTTGAACGCGGTAATCTCAGGAACTACTGATCCCAATTGGAAAAAAATTGTTTTGTTACATAGTCCGTTTATTATAGGTTATATAACATCACGCTATACACGTAGGTGAAGCCGCGTACGTGCAATCGTTTTAAATGTACTAGTATAATATAGTTATATTATACTAGTACATTTAAAACGATTTCATCATGTCAGTCGAGAGTCAGCCACTGTTGGACATAGGCCATCCCTAAGAACCTTTACCAGATCGTCGATCCACCTTGTGGGAGCCTTCTGTATTTTTGGTCACCTATTTGAGCATCGATCGCGCAGTTGGTAGTTTAGTTTTTGTGATCATTACAAAGAACGCAACGCCCTGGCACCGTCGATCCGCCATTGAACACAGAAAATAAAGTACCTACCAGTCAAATCTAATTGTTACTTTATATAATACTAGCGACCCGCCCCGGCTTCGCACGGGTGCAATGCTTATGTAAATATGCATGTATTATACATATAAACCTTCCTTAAGAATCACTCTATCTATTAAAAAAAAATCAAAATCCGTTGCGTAGTTTTAAAGATCTAAGGCATACATAGGGACAGACAGACGGCGGAAGCGACTTTGTTTTATACTATGTAGTGACAACCGCTCGCTCTTGTCTCATGTCTTTCCCGTGGTCTTAATTTACCTCCATACCAAATATCATCATAATCGATTCAGTGGTTTAGGCGTGAAAGCGTAACGAGAAAGCAAACAAACTCATTTCGTATTTATATTAATCGGTTTGCCAAAAGTAAAGTACAATTATATTTACAATCAAAAATCATCATGAAAGTGTCATTTCTTTAAATTGAAAGTAGATACCAAAGCCATTGCGTTAGATGATGATATTAGAATAGTAATTGTTGCGCTACTGAAATTAAATGGAAATAAAGTTCTCACCAAATTTTGTACTAATTTAATTACAATGTTCAGTTCAACCATTACAGTCATTGTATTTGTGCTATTTCTTCCTCACGCGTAAATCCGCGTAAACTTTTTCATAACTTTAAATTATTTGCACTCTCGTTTACAATTTCTGATGCATGGACGTGATATTTATTTTTACGTCGCTGCAGCGTTATTTTAATTGCGAACTGTTTCATAAAAAGAGGATTCAAAAACTTCGGAACAGAAACCGCAGTAAAATTCGAATTCTCGTTCGAAGTTGAGACTGAGTTTGAGGCAACTGAGAGGAGCCCATTAAACGTTGAGAAAACTGCTATAGACTTTTATGGTCCTCTCGCTACGTCATTGTTGGAGTTGTGAATCGTATATTTAGCAACTTTGTCAAGTTAGTGCCTTCGTAAGAGAAAGATTGCGTCTAAACTAAAATTCCTCGCCCTCTCATTGCATCCAGCAACATACTGTAGTTGGTACACAGAGCAAATCTGAATTGTGCTTACAATGTTTCTACAACGTACTACACGCTTATAATGGTGTCGCTAAAGCTTGGTTGAAGTTAAAGGTTGGTTGAAGAGATCTCTGTTAGAGATAAGCTCACCTTTGTATATGTTTTCTGTATTTATTTTTATAACTGTTTTATGTGTACAATAGAGGATAATATACTGGATCAACGAAAAGCTCACTGGCGTAGTGTTGCACATTGTCATCTTCGTCATAATTATCAGGCAAGAGACGTCCACTGTTGGACATAGGCCTCCCGTAAGGATTTTTAACCCGATCGGTCGTAAACTGCCCGTATCCAGCAGCTTCCTCGTTATCCATCACTTTTAACGATAAGAGCTAAATCCGCCCTTGCAAACTATGTAATTGATATGTAACTTAAAACTAATCCTATGTATTTTTAAGTGCTATAAAGAGTATACAGGATAAATTTTTCAAATGAGCCTTCAGGGCTAAATCCTAAACTATAAGGAATATCGAAAAATGCTTAATTGAGTCGTGAGCCCGTTTTTGATGAAAACAAAACCTGCATCATTGGATTTTTGAAAAATCAATAATCCTAGCCAGGAATCGAACCCAATGATTTTGAAAAAAAACACAGCCTGTATTATACACCATTCGGTAGTGTTGTTAATAAGAGTAGATTTCTGGTTAGTTTTTCAATATTATTGAAATCTGAATATTCATAACTTCAATATCATTGATGGCCAATAGTTTTTAAAGTGATAAGAGGTTTATTTAATTCATCTAAAAGATATAAAAATATACGGCAAACTAATGAAAATAGTTAAATTTTAATAAAATATTTTCTTGTTCCACTTTGGTTGAAGCGATAATCAAAGCGATGATCATTATTTTTTTTATTTGTACTTGCGTCGCAAGTACTCCGGCCGTGAAGAAATGCCGCACCTTGTTCAAAATATTTTATTTCCAAAATATATTCTTTAGCGTTCCATGCTATGAAAAAAGGTGAACCAAAAATGAAAACACAATCGTGGAAGTTTCGACATTTTTTTCCTTCGATTATTTTATCTGACCTAAGGTATTTAAGGTTCTCTTAGTTTATTTTAATCTTTGGCCACTACAACAACATTACACAAATATTTCGCTTGAGCTTCTTGACTGTAAACGGTCTATTAGTGCGTTTAAGAATGGTTTTGATAAACTAATCTCAGTAAGAGGAAAACATATTGTATCTAACCCTATTAAATATATGTTATCTGCAATAATGAGAGAGAATTGGCAGTTTTTACTAGAAATTATATAGCTCGCAGGAGCATCTGAACCTGTTTTCCTCCCACATTACAAGAACAAATATATTATTATACTTATGGAGAAATGTTGGGTCACTCACAGAGCAGGGGTCACGTGAAAGTTTTCTATACGGGTGAATTGCTACAAAGTCAAGTTTATTATTATATCTATTCGTTTCTGTTGTTCTGTCTGTGATGTCTTAAAAATTTAACACTGATTCATATCACAAAGCAGGAATATATCCACACAAATTAAGCCTTGTTTTGGTATCAACTTAATATTTATTTATGTGGCACATCAATCGAAAATTAGGTTATCGCGATATAGATTGTTTATCAGTTGGCATATTCCAAAGCTTTTTTGTAATTCTAACACGTCTGTGCGGCGGCGGCGTGTTGCTTTGTGTAACGGGCTATTTGAATATGTATGAGAGACCGCGCACTCCGTGCTTCGCCTATATGAAAATGTGATGCCCCGATAAATTGTCAAAAGGGTTGATCGCTGTTATAGAATAGCCAACAAAAATATAGCATAAAATGAATAGCCGCCGGCAACACTTTAGACCGAAATTGTTTGTTTATTATCTATTAGCGTACGTGGCCCGTAAACTTTCGTAGGGAAATTTTCAATATGCTTAAAAACAGATTACGTGGAACAAAATTTATACACGGAAGATCAATGAATATTTTATAAAAATATTGTTTTATTTTTAATAAGTTAACAACCGCGAAACCAGAAAACTTTTTTGAGATTTTTAGCGATCATTTGCCTCTGGATGACACACGTAGGACTTGTTCTAGTCTATAGTTGTGACTTGATATGTGCTTACGTAAGTCTAACAATGTAAGAGATGCATTATTTGTGTATTATTTATCAAAATTTTAAAAATTTTACCGAATCACTTATTCTACTATTTCTTTAACTTCCATTCGAAAAATAAAATAAAAGTTCATTCTACTAAAAGAAATCCGATATTCATTACAATAAACGAGGGAAACATGAACTGTGAAAAACTATTAAATCTTTACCTAAACTTTTCGAGACACTGAAAGTAAATTTTACTAATATTAAAATTAATTTGTATGCTAAAATGATATCTCCTTTTGGAATTTTTATAGTTTATTATATTGAAACACGACTGATTCGAAGAAATGAAATGAAGATAAAAGCGCAACATTGGAGTTATTAAAGTGTTTGAATACACGTTTCATCATCAATATTTTTCTCGAAGATTGAAATTTTTCGGCTGGAATTTGGAGGTTTTCTCTTCACAATCATATTTTGAGGTTTATTTTGCCGATTATCATGATGAATGAATTGATTTTACAAGGAAGCTGATAAATAAATATATTAATCAGCTGTTTATGTACATTTTCTGAGCAAATTATAAAATGAAATACTTATGACTTACAAATAATTTTATTATATGATCATGTGAAGTGTTTTTTTTTCCAACTAACTTCTGCCCGTGACTTTGCCTGCGCAGTATCCAGTATAAGGTTATATAACCTTTATATTATTCTGATGTGTAAGCTATATTTCTCTAAAGTTTCATTAAAATCCTTAAAGAAGTTTTTGCATGAAAGAGTAATAAACACATTATAATTTATGTAACATAACATAAGCATTGCTTCACTTGCGCACTTGCACGAATCTGCGTGTTAAAACTATAAATAAAGGGTTTCCTAACACTATGTTAAGTAGTTATTTCAATAACTCGATATTTGTCTTGCATCAATGAAAACTAACCCCGGGTTTGCTAACTCTGGCAGGATTGCCAACATTCGCAAAAACCACAGAGCAAAACTTATTATTTAGTTCATTCTTTTACAACCTAGAAAAATTTAAAACTGAATGATAAATATTATATTCTATGTGCCATGCCAAAAAACTCCTACTCAGGAGCTTTGTTTTGTATCTTTTAGCACATATTCTATTTCCATATCTGTGGGGCTTATGGATATTTTTCTGTAACAATGTATGAAATAAGTGTTGGTTCTGCATCACATTCACTACTACTTCTATATGTATAAGAATGGCAGTGTTAATATTTTCATTTTTACAAAGAACGGTTTGCAGCTGACAGTTGACTTGAGACCCATCATTGCTGGAATGCACCTTTTTTGCGCCTTAAATATTATATTTTCATTTACAGAATTACCCCAGAATATGTTTCAATACTTTACTATTAGTATAGGTAGGTATATAATGGGTACGTAGAGTCTATATTCTACGTACCCATTGTATGCCATTACAACACTTTCAGTATTTGCAACTTTAGAAAGTCGTCTCAATGCAAAAACTGTTTCTATTGCTAACATAACATTGTATCAACTTATGAGCTATACCCCTAATGGGGTATAGCTCTTTAAGTTCAATAGTCACCTCTAGGTGCTCTACCATGCGAGCCCAAATTGCAATTTTGCATTACTATGTTGCAATAGTGTATAAACACTGTATTCAAGCTTTACTTCTTAGCTTTCCTAATTTATGCCTATGGAATATATGACCTACGAAACCCAAACATGGCTGCTTACAGTGGGCCTCATAAGAAGGGTCAAACGGCAATGGCTTTACATTGGTTAGGTTATGTTCGGAGTTTCTCGGCGTGATCGTGTCAGAATTGATAAGATCTGCAGCAGGACCAAGGTCACCGACAGAGCCCAAAGAATTGCGAACCTTAAGTAGCAGTGAGCAGGGCACATTGCGAGGAGGACTGCAGTTGGGGTGGAAAGGTCTTTGAATTTGTAGCGCCCGTCCCAGAGAATAATCTCTACCTTACCCAAGTCAGCAACTTTAATATTGAAATGACATTCCTTCTTCAGTATCATCTTTCTGCCGGTGGCGATGGTTTGCATATCCCCATTTTTGTAAAAACATGGTGGCACTGGTACAGTGATCACTTAGGCCCTTATCGTAGAGTTAGCTAAGCGCGACCAGTTTTACGACGTTTCAGTATATCTTAAACGTACTGGCAGCTTCCGTAATATTCAAACGTCAGAACGCCCACGCCTGGTTAACTAGGGATCAGAGCCTTAAGATCAGGTCTGTAGTATCCTTGTTTGCTATGGAAGAAAAAAAGCGCAAAACCTTTTCCAAAAACCATTTGCTTTTCCGGCTCTGAAAAAGTTTTGCCATTTCTGCTTTTCCTGCACTAAAATCTTTTTCGCTCATACTAAACCTTCTGTATTTCTTTGAAATTAAATCTATTCTGAAATGAAATTCGTCTATTATCAGAAATTAAATCACAAGAGGCGAGATCTGAACCTTGTGTTTCGGTCAGAATATCTATATCTTTAAAAACCCAAAAAGCCATTATGACCTTTTTCATTATTATTGTCACGATGAAGTGATTAAGCGTGAGTGTGAGTGAGTGACAGTCGTTCCTCCATTGTTTATTTCGAAAACATATGTACAGTGTTTTGAGATGGTAGCAAAGAGATCTTTACATATAATCCTTTTTCTTGAAGATGTCTTACATGTACACATGATACTTAGATTTTTTTACGTTGGCTATTGTGTAATATACCCCTCTTGATAATAAGCAGTTGCTGAATAGAAATCAAAAAGAAATTAACCGCTATTTAAAAAGATTTTTTTATTAAAATATTTGAATCGAGATACGAATCTTACGACCTTGTTGCCAGTTCAATGAACATTAAATCAGATAGGAATGTTAAATACAATAATGAAAATTAATTAAGCAGATAGACGTGCTTGAGATAAAAACTTTTAAACATTAATTTGAGGCTTTTTGGCAGCAATTATTATCATTGAAAATAAGCCTTTTATATTGTTCACGATGCGTAAAATAATTGTTCAAATCAAATTTAATTATATTTAAAGTAACTTTGTAGTCTTCACAAAATAGATTTACACGTCTTGAGATGAAATATATATTATGCCACACCTGACCAAAAAGTGTCATTTTCATCAAAAGTGACAATTTCAATCGAAATTTCACTTCCTGGTCAGGGGACATCCACTTCCTGACATAAAATTTTGTATTTACCTCGGGCGGTAAAAAGGAAAGTGTCAGAATATAAATGTATATGACGGCGGCGTCGTCATACGCCTTATTTTAAAATAAATCTTTAAGCGAACCGTCATTGTAAATGACGTAATATCCGCGCCACCAGGCGCTAGCCAATCAGCGCGCAGCGCGCGCTTTGTCGTTCCAGTTTTGCCACCACTCAAACTTGTTCCGCTACGGTATAAAAGAACGGACGGCGGCGCGACGAGTCAGTCTTGGCTCTGGCGTGACTCGGTGCACTTGTACCTTGCTCTTAGCTTATCCTAGACTCTTTTGGATAATTAATTTGTTAATCGAATTAATTATTATTATTAATTGTAAATCTGTCGTGAGATGATTTATAATTAACCGATTGATTTTTATTTGTAGTAAAAGTGTTTTTGCTACAAATAAATGAAGCTCGAATTGGGATTGTGTTCGAAATATCAGGGGTCTTGATATTTCTGGTCATTTTATTAATCATGTCGGCCTTATTCCGACATATATTTTAAGCTTTAAAGTGTTTTTATTTGTGTCAAATTGATAAAGTTTTCTTTTTTACATCATCATCAACAGCTCATATAATGTCCCCACCGAGGGGCTCGAGCCTACGTCACATTAGGAGCGATTATTTTCTTAGTCAACCACGCTGGCCAAGTGGGGGTTAGTCGACTTCACGCACAAATCTAAGAATTTCTTCATAGCTGTGTGCATGTTTCCTCACGATGTTTTCCTTCACCGTAAAAGCGTCGATTAAGCGTACATATGACTTCAAAATTTAAAAACAGATTGGAACGTGGCGGGCTTGAACCAGTGCCTCCCGGGCGGAAGACGACGCTCTTACGCACTACGCCACTTACGCACCTTTTTTTATAAAGTTCCTATGCAAATTTTTTTTGACAATGGATAATCCCTTGACAGACCATACTGCACATGGCGTGAGTGGGACTCACCTGGCGCCGAACAAAGCCGGTCCTACCTACAACAAAGTACTGGTACCCTTCTAAGCCCCCCTGGGGGCGCCCCTGTGTAAACACCGTTAGGGTCTGCACAATGTGCAGATCATTGCACACGCTGTTCACTCTCAAAGTGGTGACTAAATCCTCTATTACGCATAGGTACCCAAGTTAGGTTGGTCTCAGACAAGCGGCCGCCAAAATCTCTAGCAGTATCTCACAAGACTCATAGCAGAACATATCGCACCGACCCTAAATGATTTGAAAGCATGATAGGAGGCAAAAGAAGCAGACTTGTATGTGTTATCTAGTATCTACAATACTAGTTTCTAATGATACGTAATTTGGTCTAGATATCATTCATTCATATCATTAGTTATTCAAAAGAAGCACCAGATGGTGGTAAGGTAGCTGAAGAAACGCCTTACAGCTACCACCATCTTTCATCGCGATCCAATTTAAGACCTAAACTGAATAGAATCGTTCATTCGTACTATGATGCTATCTACGCGACTCACTTTCGACAGCGATTCAGTTCAGAGATGGTTCAGGGTGACACGCTCATCAGTCATTTTAAGCGTTTCATTCTATTCTTAAATATAAAATGAAGCTTGTAAATGCGTGTTAAAAAATTCAAGTAAACTAAAGTATTGTTAGATATTAAATAAACAAATATAGTATGAAAAAAAAACAAATAAAAGGTTATTGAAAAAAAAAATACTAAAGACGAGGCTGTATGAGCTTTAGTTCCCCTTGCCTTCCCTAAAAATAGGGAGAATTAAAAAAAAACCAGACCAGCGAAAACTTTCATTTATTCTTTCGATGCAAACGCGAATCAGTACTAATAAGATGATGGTACGGAATAATACGTTTCAGTTTACGAACCTATACTCAACCGTGTGGAATTTGAATCGCTTTTATACAGAAGGTGGTAAGGCCCCAGGTCAACTAGGCAAGGGTGGTTAGCCCGGCGGCTTATCTCTCGAATTATCTATCGTCGCGTTTAGACTCCTCTTTACCATCCAGGTAGAATGGAGTCATTTACTAGATCCTTACCCTTTTATGAAAAAAAATTAAATGTGTGAGTGGAGCTTTTACGTTAATTTTAACTTTCTTTTTTATGAAAGAAAGAAAGAGAAAGAAAGAAAAACATTTATTGGCCACGACAGAACAACAGAAAAATAACATAACAAAGTACACATTAAAAAAATACCTACACAATGGCCTATGCGAGGCCAAAAGGTACCTGCCTCAGCATGTGCTCCTACGACATAGTGCCACAGGAACGCTGTTTTTCTGGCAGGACCTTCTTTGCTGTGACATACGGGTATCATGCTGTCTACAAAAATAAATAACATACATATAAGTAAATAAAATAATACGAATTTATATAATTAATAGGGATAAATATTAAATACTTAAGTAAACATTTGAGTTTTGAATTATTAAAGACTCGTTATAGCTACTTTATTTACAACAATAATTATCTTTTAATCTAAGGTCAGATTGGGTAAGTAAAATGAAATGAGAAATTAATCATCATAATAATTATAATGTGAGCTTACGAGAAAATACACCAAACTATCTTAACCTATCTGTTGATAAGTTATTGAAGCGAGAGTTTGTTTTGTTTTTAAAGAGCTAAATATTGTTCTACGTTTATACCAAAGAGGTGGCAGGTGTGCGAACGCAATCCTCTTTCGTTTGAAGCTTTTCGACCCCAAGGAACCCCTTTTAAGTGACATGACTTTTAACTTTGTGACCCGTCTTTGCTTTAAAGTGCTTAGATTTATCTAATTCAAGATATTACTTGAGCAACGATAAAAGTAAGCTAAGCAAATATTTTCTCGTTATCACGAAGTGAGTTTTGTTTATTTAATAAAAATTAAGTGCTCGTTATTTTGGTTGCTTATTTGTTTTGATTATTTTTTAAATAATACTACTATAGTATATAGTATTATATAGTCCGTGATAATACATACCATCACGCTTGTAGTCCTTAAGGTAATATTTGATTACACATAAAGCCATAACTGACACCATGAGGCGTACAGTGTTTAAAACACAGTGACAGGTCGCGAACCTGTCGCCTACATAAAAGAGGCATCAACCCATAAAAATACAAATCGACAACAACAACCATTGTAACACTCTAAAAATATAAGAAATAAGTAGAGTTTTCGTTATATCCGCTTTGTAACTCTAAACAAATTGATGCTTTGATGGTCTATTTTTTGAATTAAGCAGCAATGAAATGGCGGAGCTCTAGTGTCTAGATTATTTACTGTTTTTTTTTTTTACCAGCAAATAAAATATAAATTATTCCTTAGTATCTAGTAGATACTAAAAACTTAAGAATAACTTACATTTGCGTTTGATAGAAAATAAAAAGCTATTCTCCGCTACTTGACTCTTATGTGGATTTTTTTTCTCTCTATAAAATTCTGCTCTCCATTAAAGTTTTGTTCATGTACCTAAATGGGACCTAGTTTGGGAAAGCATTAACTTTTTATATGTAGTTTCTAGAATACGACGCACTGGGAGTTTTAAGTTATTTTCAAGAAAAAATGCTCTTCTTTAGTAGTTTCTTTACTATAATAATAATATAATATCGACGGCTCCTAAGTGTTCTGAGTCAACTAACAAATTTAGGTCTTTCCACTTTTTGGCATATTTATAAAAATTAAATCATTTCATATCTACCTATGTTAAAAAAAAGTTCATATCCCTATAATTAACTGAAATAAAATGACGTATCCTGGTTTAAGTGTAATAATTTATTTATTTTGCACATAGTACACTCAACTGAGTTAAGTGTATACCATACCAGTTTACACGGGTCGCGAATGCTGCCGTGTTTAAAATGGTTCCGTATACGTTGAAACCATAATACTCCAATACCATCACCCTACGAAGATTTTTGTCCTTCGCCCTTTTTTATTTATAATTTCAGTCTCCTCCAATATCTGTTTGGAGTCTCTTTTTTATATGCACGTGTAAAATATATCTTCCTTTATTATTTGGTGTAAACGGCGCACTGCCGACCATGGCTGCATCACCTACGCTATGGAGTTCTGGAAACTACTTACCAACAAAAATACGGCTTTTTGAAGTGGTACTAATATTTGACTTCAGTCTTCAGTGGAGGTATAGATGTATTTTACTTACGTCAATAGATTAGCGTTGAAATGAATAGAGCGAGACCGAAAAAGAAATACGCCGAATACGCCAATGTGCGACATGCAGTAGTACTGGACTATGCAGTCTGACCACAGATTTAATAATACAAGGAGATAGGCTAAGCCGGCTTTTAACTTGCGACAAGTGTATGCCCTGTGGGCATACATTTCCGCCACTTCGCCTTCCGATAAAGTCAAGTGAATACGTAACTCAGCGATTTGACCGATCTCCTTTGCGGCTGTGCTTAACTTTCATCGCTTCGCAGTCCTTAAGACGCGCGCAATGAATAGTGTATATTACGGCATGCTCCACTAGAACATGTTATGTAGTACGGCCGTCTTCCTATGAACTCGGCGATTCGACCGATCTCCTTAGATATATCTATCTGTGAGTTTGACAGTTGCTTTCTTTTCAAACTGAATAACAAGCTGACCCAGCCACCAGCGCGTACGGGAAATAGACTCGTCTATCCATCTCGATCTAATATATTTATTTAAAACTTTATTGCACAAAATAAAGGTATGTACACATGGCGGACTTAATACCATAAGGCATTCTCTACCGACTGGTAGAGTAATACCTTACCACATAAGTCAACCAGAGAGCTGGGTACAGAAATAATAGTAGGTGGTGCGTAAAATGAGAACCGCTATGTAAATATAAACAACGCAGTAAAAAAAATATACAAATAATTGTAATTACTTACAAAATATTAAATAAATTTCATAGATACTATATGTATACGCTGTAGCATACTCTTTCTCTTTCAAACTGCCGATCTACAGTTTCTAAATCTATGTATAGAGGTGTTTCCTCTAAACGGGCGCTCCAATTTAAAGCGGCATCTCCGATTTACTGTACCCAAGCTCTATAGGATATATTTCTCAATTATCTAGTCCATAATGATTGCTGTTATGCTATGGATATTGTATAATGGATTAACACGCATATCAAGTTATGGTTAGTGTTTTTACTTTCTGGTACGTAGTATAGAGAAACTCTTGCAATCGTCAAAAAATTCGACCTCGAGATTTTGACGGATTTACACGTTTTGGACCACCCTGAGTACAAAAATATTTTTTGAATTATGTCTGTGTGTGTCTCTGTGCGTTAGCACGATAACTTGAGCATGCTTTAACTTATTGCAACCAAATTTAACATGCGTGTATGACATCAAAATATAAGGTTTCTATCATCTTTTGAGCCGTCGATCACGAAAGTTAAGCAACCGAGTGCGCGGTCGGTACTCGTTTGGGTGACCAAAAATTAACACGTTTATGTTTTTTTTCTAGACCCCCATCTTAGTTATACTAGCGAACTGAAAACAGCTATTGCCTTGATTATATTCAAACTTGTAATAAGTGTAATACTTTCTATAGTGACCCGCTGAAAGTCTCAAACGCCCACACGAGGGCATTATCGTCCACTTTGAGAACATACGACCGCTAGACGGTTTTATTAAAACAGTTTTGATTGCGAAATGTATAATATTAGAACAGAGCATTTGTTTTCAGAACATTGTTATTTATATTAATATTATAGACCAAGAATGTACCATAATATTTAGCAGCGTCTACCCACATATTTTCCGTTTCGAGAGCAGTTTAATGGTACCTACGTCATCTGAGAGCTTACTATAGGTACTAAAGCCGTGGGCGGGTATCAAGGAATTTCATGAAACCTTTCGTCATAAGGTATTTTGGCATCTTTTCAGTGAGAAAATGCCGAGATAAAAGTATTAAGACGTACAAAACAAGGGTTTCTCACCTGCTAGTATATAGATAACACTATGAGACGACATTGTGGGATTTAGAAACATGAATTGTATTGGAATAGAAGACAACCTCGGCTGCTACAAAACGACAGTTTCTCGGAAAGTTTTGGCGACTTCCCTTACCGCAAGAACATAATACTAAAAGTTGTGTTATTCGCTGCTAAATTACACTTGTATTGTAACGTAGGGGTACTACAATAGTCGGGCGTTGAAGTTCAGTCTAGAGATACACCTTTACTTCTTTCGTTATTTGTTAGACTTGAAGTCACTACGATGTTCGTATTACATAACAATTTTAGTATCTTCTCGAGTTCTTTTAAAGTGGTTTTTATTAAATGTAGAAAGAAAATAGATGACAATTTTCCGAGAGCAATGTTTTGACTCGCTAGCTCCTATAAAGTTTGGTGGCATAGTATGTAGGTACTAATTTGCTAACTAAAATACATAGTACATTTTGATTAGTTTTATAACGCTCAAAATTCCGATAGAAGCGATGAAAACATTTGAACATCGATTCAACTAGCGTCATCAGTCACCTTTTCTATCTAGATAAGAATACAAAATATAGTTTTTTGATCTTTAGTTTTTAATTCTTTTATTCATCCGTAATTATATTCTTATACTTACATATGTTTATGTATTTTATTCTTCTAAACTCATTCTAAATTCATTATTTTATCAGAGCCAATGCTATATTGGCTCTGATAAAATAATGAACAATAAAATGTTCAGAATGTTATTTGTTTGGGTTTTAGCCTGTTTGATTTGCGGATCAGGCAAGTGATTCTTCAATAATATTTCAATGCAGCATTTTTTTATTTTAGAGGAATGTTTCTTTTTTAGTAAACTTTGCTGTCATAAATGTTATGGGAACTTTTCCTACAAATACTTTATTTTACCATTTATTTATTTCGTTTAGAGGAATTGTAGTGTTTGATAGCTATATTTGCTACTAGTGCGCCAAAAAGAATCTTATATCCTACCTAGATTCAAATTATCTTCATAGCGGTATAAATCGGTTCAATACTAAAAAAAACAGAGTTAGTTTCGTCGTTATAATCAAATAATCAAAGTCAAAGCCAAAATTACTTTATTCATTTAGGTACAATTTGTACACTTATGAAAGTCAATTTTGATGCCATCGGTTCAAGAGTATAGTAGTTTATAAAAGTATGGTATTAGTATGGTTGTTTATAAAAATATTGTAACAAAAATAAAGTAACTACGATAATCGTCTCGGTCTATTCGTTATTGTTTATGGAACGACAGCTCCGCAAATAAAAAAGCAAGGCGACCAAATCTGAATCAATTTTTCTCGTTAACGTTGGCCTAGTAATGAAGGATAATAGAATTTCTCGCAGTGAATCAGCCACGGATATTTGTAAGGTGTTTCAGCTTTAACGGAATTATGAGGAACAAAGGAGTCCCTCAGAGGGGGAATTTAATTCCGCTTGAGGTCCACTCTCATTATACCCATTGAGGTGGAGTCGATTATTTTGTAAGAAATGGGTAGAAAGTGCTTACATTGTTTAAAGGATTATTCTTTGTCGAATTCGCTTCTAGTGCCGTTTTTTGTTCGTTAACTAAAATAAGTTAGGAGTGCAATTTATAGTTAGATTGTAGCGTCGTATATTGCAAGATTGTCTTACACTCGTATTCACAAACATTACTATGTGGTTCCTCGACTCTTGGATAAATAAACGTATTGCATTGAATAGCGCTCTGTGATTGGTTTGATTCTGTTGTCTAGTTCCCATTTTGAATGTACCTACTGACGTTTTATTACTTCAAACTTTAAGCTTATGACATCTGGACGTTGCTTTTGACATCTCGACCTGTGCGTTGTGTAATATAGCTAGCTAGCTACTAGCTACCTAAGCTGTGCGTTAATTTTAAAGTACGCATAGTTCCGATCCCAACTTAAGTATTGACATTGAATAGGTTTTAACGATCCTGTGCGTCCACGCGCACTATGAGACTTCGAAATCTTGCCATATGGCACGCACTGAGAAATGCCTTATTTTGCATAGCATGGTTTTTTACTATGATAAGTATTGTTTGTGAATAAGGGCATTAGATACGATTACGCTTACGATCATAAAGAAAAACGATGTGCTTTACCTAGCCACACACATCGGGGCCGTGTGGCACCACCGTAATCCATGTGACGCCAGGGGCATTCTGTTCACACGTGTCCGAAGCGTGGCCTCTCCGCTGATTTCAATCTATACCCCAGCGCTATTTTGTTTTCATAACACTTTAGTCAGTTACTGTTTATTGGTGAAAAGGTATAGAAAATAAAGGATACCACTTGCATCATGACCTTCACAGTTTAATTTTCGTCCAATTATGTTTTCAAATATTATATTTTTATTTTAAATAAATCAACACGCTATATATGCGTAACGCTTCTACTGATAATAAACTTTCATTTTTTATTATGTAAAACCTGGACGCGCTTGCTTGGACACGGACGTGTTTGAATGAGTCCATATAAAAAGTACGCAATGATATTTTTGACTATCACTGACGAAGTGGATTTCACGCTATAATAAAGTACATTTTTTTTCTTTGAAGCTATTAGCTTTCAAAAGTTAAAGCAACTTTGACCCGTAACTCTCAACTACAGAGGTGAGGTGAGAGGAGGTCAAATGCATTTACGCATCGTCCCTGTGGGGTGGTGCCAACCGCAGGTAAAGGCGTTCCCTCCGTACCCACTAAACATCCTACCTGGACTGAACTTCAGTGCGCTATTACGGGATGGCTCGGGATCTGTGCACGTGAGCGCAACTACACCGAGACCGTCAACGCTGCCCGTCTAGACACTCCTTGCACCTATTGGTGGCCAGCAGCCACTCCTCCACCGACGGCTGCTCGACCTAGCGTGTCCTCCTGACCAGGACAGCGGGAGCAGCCATCGGACCGCACCTTCGCGCGCGGTCGAGGCCTTGAAAAGGGCCGTCCGGAATTAGCTGTGGTGGGAAAACAAAAACAACTCGACGATGGCATGTGACTTCGAATGCCAAGGGGACACACTTGACATCAAAAGCTACACACCCGACGAGAATTTTCTCGGCAGGTGTGTGGTGCGGGTGTGTTCCCCACCACGTTACCAGGGTCCGCCACGAGGCCAGTGTAGTCCTCCTAAGGTATTATTTCAGTATGGATTGCATAGCGTCTTACACTATGCTTTCCCAAACGCAGTTTCTACTCCAGGACAGGTAAGACACACTGGTTAAACACTTTAGTCCTTAGAGGTCGTGGTGTAAAGATGCGCCGGTACTTTTAGCCCAAATAACTTCTTTTTCTTAGTTATTTGTACATAATTGGATTATTTGTCCTAGGTATAGTCCTGAACAACTTTGAGGTCCAAACCTTCGACTAACAGAAGTTAAAGGATGTTTCGTTGGTTGAAAATGACTTTCGACTTGTACGATACTGATATTGTATAACGCTCCGGCTCCGCACTTCAAAACGTTTGAAATTTATGCCAAATTAAATAGAAAACAAAACGCAAGGAAAAAATCCTTTCATGATAAAGGCTGAGACGGGACATTATCTTGACAGGATTGTTTTTGGTGTCTTTAATTTTCATTTCATTTGGTATGAAATTCAAGCATTTCAAATCATGGCCAACAAAATGAGTAGCAATAATTCTATGCTTTGCACTTTTTTTTACTAGTACCTACTGGGTAATATAGACAAAATTAAGACACATCTGCATCGAAGATTTTGACATGTTTTTGAAGTGGCAAAAGTTAACGTCTACATTTTATTAGACTTGATTCTATCTTCATGAGAATTAAAAATAAAACTTTTGTCAAAAAGAATTTGTCCTCTGCTTGTCAGGGTAAATTAATTAAATAATGTTACGGCTCTGGACTGGTATGTGGGGCGGTTTCTACATGACGGAACATGGGGAATGCGAATAGAGTATGTGCTGTTGGATAAGCGGTATAACATTGCTTGAAGGAACATATACCCTACGTAACCATACTGCTTACCGAGTTAATAGCATATATGAAATATGTAATTGTCTCGTCCTGTTTTGAGAATAAGGTGTAACAATGATCAGGATAATTTTGCCTTATTACTTATTTTGAGTTTAAGTTTGAAATATATGAGCACCTTCTATTATTGCTCACATATTTTGAACTCAAACTTATATTTTTTTGTAATAAGGTTAAGCAAATGACTATTCAACCTGATAGTAAGCAGAAATAGAGTCCAAATGCGGAGATAGCTAATGCAAGAGATAAACCACCGCTCTAGCCACCTTCGTCTTGCCGACCTGCAAGGTGCTTCTTCAAGCCTCGTTTTTACCATGGATTTTAGGAAGGAGCGAACACAACGTGTGCTAGCAGTATATTCCTTGATTTTACGACAAAGAAGCAGTTGTCAAATTTCTTAGTTCACGTTGGAATGGTACCTAGCCATAGTTTGTCGGTACAACGTAACTCAGCACGCGTAGTCCTTAAAAGGCAGGGAGATGGTAGATGGGGATTAATTTAAATAAACCATGCGTAAATCATCAATAATTCGTATGTAAGTCTACCAGGAAACCTTTTAGACAAGCTTCGGAATACTGTATTCAAATGACACTATCTGGTCGTGGTGCTGTGTTTTGTGTGGGGTCCATTTCCTATCATAGAAAATAGCATTGAAAAAAATACCCTGAAGACACTACGCCATTGGAATCCTTTTAAAATATGAAGCCATATAAAAGATCCACTCAATTTTTGACCAAGCCTTAATGGTCTTTGTATAGGCATTTATACAAGCGATCCTCAGAATCCCAAAGAACAAGTTAATCCTCTTAAAAACTAGCAGATTTCTCTTCATACAAACAGCTTTTAATGAAGCCTATATTTCACCCAACATGGCGATTGGGGGCGCAAAATATAAGTATTAAAAGACAAGCGCGTAAGTCCAGCAAAGCCTTTTGGTCGAGCCCGGGGCGCGCTAAGCCCTGCCGCGCACGCATCTACCCGCATTACTTCTAATTGTGATTTAATGGCCCTGCGCGGGTACGTTTGACCTTAAAAACAAAATAATATTTCGCTAGAAACGAGTCCCGGGTGACGTGATTATTGAGCAATGTTTATTTTTATGTGGGGACAGATATTCGCCAGAATGTTATTTTGCTGCTGTAGCAAAATGAATTTTATAATAAAATTGACTGAGAGGAAAATCTGTTTTTCCACTGACAATATGTTTTCTTGATTTCGTATTCTCCGGTGTTGTAATGAAATTAGTTTTGCGGATTTGAGAAGTGATTGTCTATTGTGATTTTACTCAAATATTTATTTTCCGATTTCAAATTTGAGCAGAATTTTATTTATAAAGCTATAAAAACATTGAATTGGTACAGCTTACAGTGATACACGTATAGTACAGGTATCTTGATTTAGTTGATTAAGTATTTTTAATATTATTGAGTAATTCAGTAAGTTTAGTCTTTGATGGAGATTAGATAAACGGAAGTATGTGACGTTGAGATCTAAAAACCACCGTTTTGCTAAATTTTAGGGAATATTTACATTGTACTTACCACAATCATACGTCAACTACAAAACTCATCACAAGTTTGTGATGTGTTTGTTACACAAATGTGTAATTAAAAAATAATAATTAAACGTCTTTATATTTATTTTCACTTCATATTATTAGGATATAGACAAAGCTATTCGCATCTCAGTCCCACTAGTACCCACCTGAAGCGTGAACAATACAGTTCCATTATCTGCGGTTGTCTCGGGTGAGTGTTCTCTACAAGCACGAGCGACGCTGTTCCGCTAATGATAGGGGCTGCATCTAACACAGATTCGTGCTTAGAAGGAGTTTCATTCATTTATTTAGTGAGACGGAAAATAACATAAGCTTTAAAGTAATCACTCAGCAGTATATTATATACTGACATACTATCACACACATAATCCTAAAAGAGGTAGAGCAGGTGAATTGCCATAGAAACGGTTATAGCAAAATACATAATTTTGATGTTCTTTTGTTTTCCTTTATATCCCAAGTGTTATCTGAAGCTTAATCGATACGTAACGTATGTAATGTACAAGTATGTTACATCTTCAAACGTTATATAATTATTTATGTCATACTTTTATTCCTATGAACATTACATTGTGATGTTACTTGAGCTTTGACGGTGATACTGCTAGTGACTTTTGCGAGAGCTTGTGTATGCGATTACCCGCATTACTCAACTAGACCTTGTGGACTCATAGCACGAGGAGCCTTTGTTCCTGATATTATTATTTAGTGGCAAGAACTCAAGCTGTAGTTAGCTTTGAGTATTACCTTAAGGTTTCATATCCTGTGGAAGTTTGGTTGCTATGGATGACATCAAAAGAATGACATCAACAGAAAAAATAAACGGTTATAGTATCATTATTATGTAATATTTACCCTTTTTGTTATTTTCTATACTTCTAATTTTAATTAAATTTCTTAGTTAACACAGGATACATTGAAAGACCTTATAAAAAGGAGATAAGGCTTAAAGAAAATACATTTTTAAAAGCGTCTAGTTTGTCGACCTCGACTAGTCATAAAAGCGAAGCTATCATTTTCTAATGAAGGGTTTGATTTTTAGACAGACTAGTATATAATATAAACAAAAATAGGTAGATGATAAATTCCTAACACTAATTAAACGTCTACAAAAGAGATTAATTCAAGCATTAATTTACTAAAACAACTTTGTCGAAACAAGGGCTGGCCGCTTAAGTAATAAAAAACAAGAATAAATTAAAATTGTATTCATTCAGCTGGAAACATTAATTGTTTTTGACGAAGCTCTCGGCCCTCATCTTGCCTAATGGTAAGTGATGATAAGGCCGTAGATGAAAGTCAGCTTTACCTGGAACTCTTAACCAGGGCTCATAAAGATTGCGGCTTTTTGCAGCTACCATTCCAACGCGAACTAAGAAATTTGGCAACTCGTTTCTTTGTCGCGCAATCAAGAAATGGAATTCACTGCCAGCACACGTGTTCCCTCCTTTCTACAATCCTGGGTCATTCAAAAGAGGCGTGAAAAAGCACCTTGCAGGTCGGTAAGGCGAGGTTGGGTGGCGCAGCGGTTTATCTCTCGCACAGCTATCTTAGCATTTGGACTCCACATCTGCTTACCATCAGGTGGAATGGAATCATTTGCTAGACCTTTTTATAAAAAAAAGCTATACAAACGCGCGCTTCACAGCCGCGCGCGACTGAAACGCAGCACCAGCGATCAACAAGTAAAGGATGTTCTTTTTTCAATTTTCTATCAATAATAGCCCGTTTCATTGATATTAAAAATATGTTTTGGAATTTCTCCCGAGTTCTTGTTGTAAAAACACGTGTTGAGAGACTCCATTTTTATCTCAATCTACCGTACAATTGTCTGGTACTTTAAGTACATTTTCACTTGACATTGGTGAAATGTGTAAGCTTTAATGTGTCGCGTTCGCCATTAATTTAAAAGGAGAAGAAGAAAAATATATTTCTTTGTTTAATTATGACTTAAACTTGTGTAACTCTTTTAAAAATACCCTTTATTTGTATAGATTCATACGCCAGTTGGTATCGATAGAAACGCCCGTTTCTAGCGATTGCTGCATCGGGTATATGGAACTCTTCGACCTCAATTTTTATTATGTAACTAGCTTTTGCCCGCGACTTCGTCCGCGTAGAATAGTTACTTCGGGCAGCATTTAAATTTTCTTATTATTTCTTCTAACCCAAGCGCCATATACCGATTTTCGTGGATTTTACTTTAAAAAATGACGGATTTCCAAACAAACTTCCGTACCTTTGTTTACCCCCTTAGGGAATGAATTTTCAAAAATCCTGAAATACGTCATCCTTAATTTCTAACTAAGTAGCTAAATACCAATTTTTATCGATTTAGCTTCAAAACTGACGGATTTCCATACAAACTTTTCACCCCCTTTTCACCACCTTAGAGAGTGAATTTCCAAAAATCCTTTCTTAGTGCATCCCTAGACCTCATAAGGAACCTTCGTGCTAAATTTGTAATCTCTAGATCCAGCGGTTTGGACTGTGCGTTGATATGTCAGTCAGTCAATCAGTCAGTCAGTATTAATTTTTATATTTAGAGATTCTCATACTTAGTATTAATTCATTATTATTTTCTGTATCACTATATTTTTGTAAATTACTTAGATTTTACTATGTTATTTAGACTAAGTTTACAAAGATTTTTTTTTTTATCTTATCTTATATGCACTTTTGTCTGGATTCAGGTGCGGGGTTAGAGCGGGAAAGAACAGTCCCGCGCTGCCACCACTCACGATTTTAGCACGTTTGTGTCGATCTTGTATCGCGTTTACTTCATTTGTCTGATCGATGGGGTAAGGGCTATTTTTTATGACAAAGCGGGGTAGATTGTTTTAGGAGAGTCTAATGTCGTATACTTTCCTCATTTTACTAGATAATAGTTTAGTGAAACGACATTATCGCTAAACCTGAAGCTAGTAAGAAGACGTAATAAACAAGAATATAATGTGCTTTTTCCAGCGATTTCGTGGTAATTCTCCTACGACATATTTATAACGTAGGTACTTAATCACACGAAAACACGGAAGATTGCAAATAATCCGTTGTACCCTTTCCATTTTGACTTTCTCGTATACGTAGTATAGAGGAAGTCTTGTAATCGTAACAAAATTCGACCTCGAGATTTTTTGACGGATTTACACGTTTTGGATCTCCCTGAGTCCAAAAATACCGTCTCTGTGTGTGTGTCTGCGCGTCTCTGTGTGTGTCTGTTCGTTAGCACGATAACTCTAGTACGCTTTTATTTACTGCAACCAAATTTAACATGCATGTACGACATCAAAATATAAGGTTTCTGTCAACTTTTGAGTCGTCGATCATGAAAGTTAAGCAACCAAGTGCGCGGTCGGTACTCGGATGGGTGACCAAAATTTAACATGCATGTATGGCATCAAAAAATTAGGTTTCTGTCAACTTTTGAGTCGTTTCCGGTATACGAGAAAGTCAAGGGGAGACCACTCCCGATTTTTTAAGAAAGGGTACCACGAATTATTTGCTTTGAAATTGGAGCGTCTGTTCTGGGTAAGATCTCTACTTTAAAGAAATCGCAGTCTTCATCAAGTTCTTTACCTGGTACTGGTTAGCCCGGTGACAGCGTTTTTTACAAGTCGCCAGTTTAAGTTTCTGTCGTGACTTGTTTAAGGCTGTCATCTTTCGACTGGGACCAGTAGCTTAACGTGCCTTCCACGATATATATGTTCGGTCACCCATCTGAATACCAACCGTCTACTTTAGTTGCTTAGCATTTGTGATCTTTACTAAGAACACACAGCCGCGACGTCATTGACCGTAGTCAAACGACATGTAGTGTTTCTGTCGATTTGTGAGGTTTCCAATTTTAGAGGTTATTTCATGGATTTTTACTAGGTGGTAGACCCACTTGTAGGGTCGCCTGGGTAGGTACCACCGCCTTTCTTATTTCTGCCGTGAAGCAGTTTTCTGTATTTCGGATTGAATTAAAGTTTTGAATAACAATTGAATAAAAAGTTTAATTAATGGGCATGGAAGGCATATCATCTTAGTCCACAGGATGGCAACGCACTTACAGTAGGGTGTCCCGTCAATGTATGAGAAAATACTTTTCTCAAGCTACGCTAACGCAAGAGGCATCAAAATTTGCGTAATTTCACACTCTTTATGCAGAAAGTAATAAAAAATTAATTATGTGTCATCTTTAGGGTTCTACCACACTTTGAAGTTTTGTAAATTTTACGTTTTTACAGACTTAAACCATTGTGCCTAAAATAATACAAAATCAAGTTTTATTGTTGAAATTAATGAAACTAAGCACAGGAAATAAAAACATATAAAATATAGCTTTTAATCAATTACAAATTAATTAAATTTTAAACTTATTTTGTATTAAAAATTCGATATTTCTGCTGATGATTGCCACCTATTTCTCTCTAAAAGAAGCTTCAGTTTGTATGGGCTCTGTTACGACTTTATCATCAGTTTAACCTTATGGTCCCCGCTCGGTCAATACCTCGGATACCTCGGTAGATATCCACATATTAATCTGTAGATGATTAATAATATCCAGAACAATTGATTTTAATTGTCTCGCGGTAGATATCTACCGAGCGGGTTGACCAAAAGGTTAAGATCTACTTTCCCTATACTTTTCCTAAATTATATGTAACAAGGAAAGTCACCAACTTCCAATGTCTTATCTTTCATATGGTTTGAAGGTCCTTATTGGAATTGTATTGATGAACTAGAAACTGACAATCGTGCCACAATAATCTTAGTATTATTTCTAACAGAAAAGTTATTTTTATTGGTGTTGATTAATATAAGTGGTTTGTTTATCTTTCCTTGGTTAACACTACTTTCCACTTTAATAACTTAATCGTCACAATTCCAGCTCCCTAGTGTAAAACTTATTAGCAATAAGTTTTTACTAGTGCACAAAAAAATAATTTCGTTCGTAAACAGAATTAACAGTGTTGTCTTGATGTGGATTCTATTGTCTCGGATTAAGACTATATAATTAGTTGAAAAATATATCTGACTCCGTCAGACTCTTCTTACAAGTCGCATTTTCCTTAAGGAAAGAACCAACTTTTCGGTAAGTTATTCAAATCACCAGTCACCGCACACCGTGAATCTGTTTTCGTAACCAGCTAACTCTTTTCTAATATTTCTGTAATATTCTCTAGTATAGTTGCACTTCGGGCAGCCATATTAGGTCAATAATAAATAACGAAAGGTTAACTCATTGGAATGAAGCATATCAATCCACCAATAGATTGTAACAGTCTTTCCAAATACCCTTTAACTCATTGGAATGAAGGAAACCAATCCATCAATAGATTGTAACAGTATTTCCAAATACCCTTTACTAAATCCTTTATTATCTATTATATTATGCCAATTAAAGAAACTGGTATTAGTTGCAGTTCCATCACATCTGTAGAGTATGTAATTTTATTTCCAACCCAACCCCAAGTCCTCTAAGAAATTTGTAAGAATATCCTTTACAGTGCCATAATTCCTTGACGTTTCTATATCGCAAGTAAATTGATCCAGCTTATATTGCAATTGATATTATTATCTTAAATTAATGATAAATCGCCACACCCCAAAGAAATTTTAGAAGGGAATTTTAAATAATAAATAATTCGTCCAACAACTTAAAAGCCTTTTATAACAGTACCTTCTTGAAGCATCTGGCCGGACTTTAGAGACAACTTTGTGGATCATGTTTTTATCAACAATCAGAGTTAAATATTTGGTAGAAACTCTCAGCCCTCGCCAACTATTTAGGCTCTACTTGGGTTTCTTGTCTAAAACCAAACAAAGCAGAAGTGGCAGATCATAATGATACTCCGCAAATAAGTATCGCAGATCTTAGCAAGTGACAGCATTGGCAATGTATTCCAGATGGCGGTTGAAGTCTATAGTGTTTCTGTAGAGAGCGTGTTTTTCAGGAATTTATTTATAATCAAAATCAGATACGTTTTGAGGAAATATTCACGCACCGAAACTTCATAACAATTTAATTAGACAGAATCCATTTTTAGAGTAGAACATGACGCTTTTGATACAATTATTGACTTTTCCAGGTTAGAACTTGATGTTATTTTCAGGTTGAATAAACACGAAGTCGATGGTGTTTCTGCATGCTAATCAAAATATCGCTTAAGTAAAACCAGAATACACCAAAAAATTCCATTTTTTTAAATATTTAAGGTCAGTAGGCGAAATGAGGAATAGCGATAAAAATGACAAATTTTCAAAACTTTGAAGCCTGGTAGAGCCCTAAAGATATAGTTTTATTTTAATTTAAATATTATTTCGGTAATCTACAGTCAATTACGCAAATTTTGAGTTGTCTTGTGTTATGAAAAGCCAAAAAAAAATTTCTCGGTACACCCTAACTTACAGTGTTAAGTATTGCAAGTCTCTATAGGCGACGGTAACCACTTATCACCAGGTGGGCCGCAAGCTTGTTTGCCATCTCGTAACATAAAAAAATTGAGCTCTGAAAACGAGGTGTCACAAACGTCTATAGGTTACGGACATTGCTTATCACCAGACGTGCACATAGCATATTAATTATGAGCATTCCATTTTCGTAATATTTGTTACAAAGTTAAGATCTTATGCCGACAGCATTTAAATTTTATTTGGTCATCAAGATAGAGCACAGTTGATGTGTCATGGTTTGTTACCCTTATTACATATTAAATTTGAATCTATAACAAGAATTTTTGTTCCTATCGGAGCACTTCTTGGAAGCTACGAAGCCACCGTCACAGCTCATTACGTATACGGCCGCATTACCCAAGTCCTTTACGAGAATTCGAGTCGCTGAGTAAGTTTCCACCCATGAAGTATGAGTACTTACACGAATTACCGAACTTACACTCGTTATCTTCTTATTCTGCTACCCTGGTACTAATTTATTTAGGGTCCGCGCAATATGCCACTATTACGTCCTTGTATGACACAATTGACCTATGTCATACAAGGACAATTGTATGATACAGGACAATTGTGATACACATGGAATTAATAGAATAATTTTGTTTTCGTGAATAATATTGTGTAAATAACTAATGCATTTTTGGATTTTTGTATACCACACATGCTAACCAGAGGATCTTATATGTATGCTTAGCACCTAAATTGAAAGTAATGTCTGTAAGTACCTATCTAACAATAACATAAAATGGTGGTGGGTATCAAAACTTAAATTACTTAGTTCACTAACATGATTAAATGAGGAGTTTCTCCCGAGTTCTTGTTGCAAAAGCACATGTTGAGAGACTCCATTTTGAACTAAATCTACCGTACAATTGTTGGTTAGGTATTTTAATAAATTTTTCACTTGATATTGGCGCAATGCATAATCTTTATGTGTCGCGATCGCCATTCCTTTTAAATGAATGGTGATCGAGAAGAAGAAGAAGATGATTAATTGAATTATATAGAAAAGCTTTCACATGACAAGTAATCCAAATCCAAATGCGTGGGAGTAATAACTGCCCAAAATTTACGCATGTAAAACTGTAACTTAAATTTTATTGATAATTATTTATTGACTTGTATTGATGTTTTGAAATCATTACTAACTTGTAAGCTGTGGAGTTTCTTTCGCTATTTCTTCTCCATCTCAAAATAATAATAATAATTTAAGTGAAATAATTATTTCGTCCATTTAAATAAAGAGCTTTTTCATTTCATTTCATTTTAACTGCCATAGGTATTGTTTGGCCACCTGATCAACACCAACCCTTCTTGCCAAAGCGGTACTGGATATCACTAACACGCTATTGACCAATTGGTGCGATAATCTCTATCGGGTTTCCGAATATTTTTCAGTCAGCTTTTACAATACCCAAGGGATGAGACGGGGTTGTGGCATTCGTGACACAGTCTTTATGATGCTGATTAATACTTTAGCAGTCCGAAATTAAACATTTAAATTCGGGACAATTCTTTTCGCACGTACTGCTCCCTAATTGTGATATAATGACAGTTAGTCGTACTTTACCAAGCCTTTTCATATTTTAAAATCCTTTTTGCCTTAACAAAAATTAATTACATTCACATTACATTATCAAATACAAAAAACGGAGTTATTAGGCATCTCGTCCCACAAGACGCAAAGTTAGATTACATAATATTTTTGTTTTTATAGAACCATCTAAGCTTGCGGATTGAAATTATACTTAATACTTTATTTCAGAATGAGATACATTTAACACATGATGCTTTTTGAGAGTAAAAAGTAAAACAAACAATAAGCAATAATTTTGGGTGCCATTTTTATGAAATTTAATTACATATTATCACACTCCAATCCGAAAAGGATTCGAGTAGTGCTTCAGCCAGATGTGGCAGAATGTGCCACACAGTACCCCAAAATGTCAATAGTGTCCAATATTTTGGAAGATATTAACGTTTTTGTTACCGTCCCGCTATTTTTGCGCAATTTAAATGAAACCTTGCGTAAAGTTAAATCAAAGCTTTCAATTCTAACTCAAATGAAGATTTTAAATGAAGCGGTGTTGTACCGAAACTACTAAAGCACTTTCCAGGTTGAACTTACATTGCAGAGCATCGTTCAAATAACACGGAATAATTAGAGACGAAAATTATTTACCTATATTTGTGTCGCACAATCAAGAAATGGAATTCATTGCTAGCAGACGTGTTTGCTCCTTCCTACAATCCTGGGTCAAAAGAGGCGCGAAGAAGCACCTGGCAGGTTGCAAGGTGAGGGTGGCTAGCGCGGCGGTTTATCCCTCGCACTAGCAATCTGCGCATTTGGACTTTACTTCTGCTTACCATCAGGTGGAATGGAGTCATTTGCTTAACCTTTTTATAAAAAAAATAATAAGAGCTTATTTTAGCTAATCAAGTGAAGAGACGCTTGTTGGACTTAGGTCTCCCATGAAGATTTCCAACCCTATCGGTTCTGTCTGTGATAACATTAATATCAAATTTTGCAATATCGTGGATCATGATTCTAAAATACTAATGATCGCCTACGGCTTCGCTCGCGTCAAAATTTTTGGTGTGATTACCTAAAATCACGCCAAAAAGTCTTATGTCCTTCCCACGATCTCAAACTGCCTACTTTTGTAAGGTTGTCTGGGTAGTTACCACCGCTGACCTTATTTATGTCGTGAAGCAGCTTGCTGTGTTTCGGATTGAAGGGAAAGGTAGTCAGTGTAATTACTGGGCATGGAAGGCATATCATCTTAGTCTCCAGGATGGCAACGCACTTGTTTGCAGTGTTAAGTGATTTACCCTTTGCAAGTGTCTATAGGCAGCAGTAACCACTTAACAGGTGGGCCGCAAGCTTTAAGAAACATCATTAAAATTAGTTTAGTGGTTTAGACATGAATGCGTAACAGACAGACATACAAAGTTAGTTTTGCAATTATAATATTAGTAGGGACTAAATGTTTGTCACAAAAAATACACATTCACATATTTTATTCAGCTATTTTTACACACAATTCTTGGATTTTGCAGGTATTCCGCCAGTAATACTCTGGAGGGTAATGTGAACTAAAATGAATAAAATCTAAACAAATGACAGGGTTGCTTTCCACAAAGTTGAAACAATCTGACCTTAGGGAAGGAATATTACACCGCGATTTATTGTTCTCTTCATCCCTATAGAAAACCAGTTATTTTGCTTTCAGTAAGGACATGAATCTACTCATGCGGTAAGGACAGCCGATTATGTCGATATTTTCAACAAATTTCCGACACTCGCAAAGGAATCAAAACCTACAGGATACTTCCCGTAAACTCAGAATCTTGAAATTTGGCATGAAGCATTTTCATATAATGCAAATATAGGAAAAATTGCGAAAATCACATTTTTTTAGTTATATAATATAATAAAAATATTTTAATAAAATGAAACTTACTACCTTATTTCTCACGAACGAATAAAGGTATCAAATTGAAATTTATACCAAATACCTAGGTCTATTGTTCCTTTAAGCAGTGAAAAAATCAAACTTCTAAGTTAACACGATCAAAAGATACAGCAGTTTATACCGACACCTTAGACAAATTTCCGACACTCGCAAAGGAATCAAAACCTACAGGATACTTCCCGTAAACTCAGAATCTTGAAATTTGGCATGAAGCATTGTCATATAATGCAAATATAGGAAAAATTGCGAAAATCACATTTTTTTAGTTATATAATATAATAAAAATATTTTAATAAAATGAAACTTACTACCTTATTTCTCACGAACGAATAAAGGTATCAAATTGAAATTTATACCAAATACCTAGGTCTATTGTCCCTTTAAGCAGTAAAAAAATCAAACTTCTAAATTAACGCGATCAAAAGATACAGCAGTTTATACCGACACCTTAGACGAATTTCCGTCACACGCTAGGAAATCAAAACCTACAAGGTACTTCCCGTCACACGCTAGGGAATCAAAACCTACAAGGTACTTCCCGTGAACTCAGAATTTGATTTAATACGTCATAAATTGTAAACCGCTACGTTTGTACGGCGGAACCCTCGGTGTGCGAGTCCAACTCGCATTTGGCCGGTTTTTTTTACTAAATTTATAGTAACGAATAGTACTTTCTCTTCTCATCGCGTGGATGTTGTCAAAGCCGACTGAGGGAGATTTTGGGCCCTTGTAGACCATTGCAACATTTTTTGTGTAAAATCCTTTTACCTACATCGTCTAGCTCACCGTACGGTCCCTCCGTACGGTGAGCTAGACGATGTAGTCTGTGTGAGACACCCCGAGGTCCTCGGCAGTACCGGTCTTTTTCAGAAAAAAGCCTGCCAAAAGAACCTTGCCTCCGACCCGTTCCTGAGCTGACCTGGGCCAACAGTTAGACGGGCGAAACGCCGGACTAGAGAAGAGTACTAAGGCAATCCCCAGACTGGGGACCTGTGCAATGCAATGTGCACCTCGTCAGACGAAGAGGGTGGGCGCCGCTGCAAAGCGGCGCCATAATCACCGGCAAGCTACGGCTTGCTGAGAAGACGCTTGGGCAATGAGCCATCGCTCGAGTCCCGCACCGCCCTCCCCCACAAGGAAGTGGTGACGACCCGTCAGTCAGTCAGTCGCCTCGTCAGAGGAGGCGCCAATCTGAATGTTTGAAAATGAAATGTTTTCACCGTCCTCAGACCACCGCAACAATGGGTTACACCACCAACAACAGCATTTCCAACTAGGGTTTGTATCAGCAAGGGTAAACAAGGTTACGGTGGTAAGGCAAAGCAAATACATTGAGATCACGTTCGGCAGAAGATTACGTAGCTAAATTTAGTAAATAATAATGTATATAAGGTAAGACACCTTATTATTTCAAATTAATTAAATAAATATTAACTAAATCCATTTTATTTTGGTCTCGAAGCCGCAATCAGTTTGATTAAAGAATACACTTTTTATACACTATTTGGAATTCTATACAAGCACTTCCACCGGGACGTTTATTTGCAGCATGATATTTGACACATCCATTACACCCCGCTCGCACAACTGAGGTTTGCTTTTACCAATCGTATAAAAGTCATCACGGGAGTTTACTGGAAAAATATAGACACGGAATTGTTCTGAGCTACAATAACATTCCATTTTATATTGCTTTATTGAGACACCGACGAAAATTTTATAAGCAAAAGAAAATAATTTTGTACAAAATCGAATACTGAAGTTTGGCGGGTTTTCCAGTTTTTACGTTTTTATAAGGTGTTGAATTTCTCATAGTTTTCTGTATAGGTACTTTTTTTCTATATGACCAAACCAAACTATTTGAGCATTACTTTCTCAATTTTTGCAACATTATCTTCTTTAAAACGACATATCTCTTTTATCACTTAACAATAACAAAATCTCTTTGATACTAGGAAAATGCACTGAAAAAAATCGACTTGCCTCAGGCGGGACTTGAACCCGCATCTTCCACGATCTGGGCGGACGCGTTGACCATTACGCCACCGAGACACTGCTTTTCGCTGTCGAAATTTGTCAGTGCTTGATGCTTATGTTTTTATGGTAAACATTGTTTCATCAAATCTTTGAAATTTGCACTTCTAAGTCCCGAACGAAATATTTTTGCAAATATTTGACGCTCAGTTAAGATGAAACTACCTTACATTATGGAATAATTTTATTTTTGCGTTTACAAACGCGTAAATATTAATACTAGAAAAAGATGCGGGTTCGAGTCCCGCCTGAGGCAAGTCGAAATTTTTCAGTGCATTTTTCTAGTATTAATATTTACGCGTTTGTAAACGCAAAAATAAAATTATTCCATTAAATCTCTTTGGATATGAACAGTGCGTACGTTAGTTTCCTGTTACCCCCTTTAATGTGATATCTAGGGACGTAAATCATACGATCAAAGCTGTGACTGTCAACGTTCGGCCATTAATATTTACAACTAAAACATGTCAGCTGCCTCACTTTGCTTAATTCAAACTGGCGGCATGTTTCTATTATTCCAGATGCAATCTGGATTAGTCCCTTAGAGCATTTCTTATATTTCGTATTAGAATACGATATAATCCATCACAGTTCATGAAATGCCATTAAACTTCTGAATATGGCTTTTATATGGAATTCCGAGTAAGTAGATATAACACGCCGTCGCTTAAATTCGAGGAAAAGATGAATTATGTTTAGATATGCCGCTTAATCCCTGGTCTAATGGTAAGGATATTAAATGCAGAAGTCCCAGTATGAACCTTAGAGGATTAATGTTTTGTTGGTTGTGGGCCTATTTTAAGTCAACAATAAAGTTAAAAACCTAGGACAAGATAGCTCTTGATGGTTGAGAGTTTCGGATGAACCTCGTTTCCATCACAGAGTAATAAAAACCCTTCAGCTTTGATATCACTTTACATCAATTAATGAATCCGAAGAGCTTTCTTGTCAAAATTATTAAAGTTTAATATCACTACTTGCCTCAGTGCCGGGTAAAGGCTTTCCTAAATGTCAGAAGCACATAAGGAGGTTACTACCACAGAACACAGAAAGACTGTGTTTTGTGGTTACTACAGTGCTTTACTGTCTACCACGCAGACTTGATGAGTATCAGTGGGTAGAAACAGTTATCAAAGCTTTCCGAAACACAGAGACTCAATATTCCTTTTGTTTTGTGCGAACTAAAGTCATTATTACTTAATTTACTTTCTTGTCAAAATTGTTGTCCGCCGTAAAATTATCCAACTCTTTACTGCTTAATTTTGCAACAAACGTTTGATGATTCATAATAGTTTTAAATCTGCTTGGTTTTCTTTATGTATTATTAGTACGCCAGACTACCGAAATGCATGAAGTAATTTTTGCCTGCATCTATGTCAAATATCGCAAACGAAAATTGGATTTAGGCGTAAAATAGAACTCATGCCTGTGCAAGAGGACACCTACTTAGACTTCAAATGGACGATGGAGCCGTTACTTTGTTAAAATTACGACGCTACTTCTATGAATAGAATTTATTCTGGTAACCTCCCTGGTTTGGAGTGTCAGTTCAATGAAATTTCCATACGAGTACTCATTTTTAAACCTTTATAATTCATGCAGCTGCTGCGATTTTTAGACTACTATTGTTTGAGGTTGTTTATTCGTTTTGTGAAACTTCCATGTACTTGTTTGTACCTTAAATTCAGTTTACATGCTTTTGCTATATAAATATTTGAGACTTCATTTGGAAGGTCCTGTAAAGTTTCAAAGATATAAATTACTGACTTACACAATATCACGACTCTTTACATACAGTGATGTATTTCGTTCTGAGAGAAGAATCCAATTACGATAACGTTATGTTCCGCATGAAAGTGTCACGTTTATGGTAAAATATTAATGTATTTCAATTTGGGGAGGCTGCTACAGACCTCTATAAATATCAGTAGCTTTAGGTCGCCTTGGGTCGCGTAAATACTTCCACTAAAATTGAATGTTATAATGCGATACTAAACCAAAGACTGCGGATATTTGTCTGAGCTTGCGAAAAATACATAGGAATATAGTATATCTGTCATTGGAATAAGGGTAATAATGACTGTGACTTATGGTTCCAATATGAATTGTTTTAGATTTAAGTAAGTTCTCGATAGCTGATCGAGCTAAAATGATTTCTTGGGCTATCATCTACAGTAGAATCTCAAAATTAGTGAAATTACAACAACCTCAATTTTAAATCTGCATTACAATAATATCGATTTAGTTAACTATTTTCATATGACGTAATGGTCTCGACATTTTTATTATTAACAGGAAAATGTTTTGATACTGTGCTCACTTTGCAGTTTGTTTGGAGAGAAGCTCCATGAAAACGCAACGCTCTCTTTAAGTACATAACAAAGGAATAGGAAACTAGACATACAAATAGCATTTGGCAACAACTTTTAATGCAATATACTAAAATTGGTTTTCCAAAGTGTCTGCGAAACGGACCGGCGAAACACTAAGATACGCTTTAAGAAGTTAGGGACAGATTTATAGGTTCAGGCAAACAGTTCTGGGGTACAACGCTATACTATCAACCAAACAAGTTGTTTGTGGAAGCCGACTTTGGTCATTTAAATGTTGGATTTGATAAAGTGCAAGTCGAAATTGCTTTGCGCACTTTGGATTTTTGGGGACGTGACTTTGTAGTTAGCATATTTGAAACTTCAGTTACCTATGGAAACTGGTATTATTGGACGAGAATGTAATGAAGAGTTTTTCGTTGTTACAAACTAACAGAAATTTAAGTTTGTTACATACCTATAATTTAATAAGCTACTTATTTGTTAAAAAATAACATTAAAATATAATTTATAATGTGCCCCAAAAGCTCCGTGACCTAGTAAGTTCTACACCGCTGTTGTTTTGATTTCGAATAAAACTTTCTGCTCGGTCCATTACAGATAGATCGCAAAAAAAATTCAGTGCAAAAATTTAATAAAGGTGTATCCACGCTATTCCAATCTCGATTTCGCGAAAAGCATATCGAAGAACAACACTTTGTGTCGTTTAAATTGAATTGAAAAATGATTTATGCCAACAATCTCTGGCGATATTCCTGTTTCCTCACAGACTCGATCGCTCTAAACGAATATAATAAATAAATTGTGTACTCCGCGAAATTGATCGAGATATTTTACGAGGGGAATATTCGGAGGAAGTTTTTAATTTTTTGCGTGCGTCAGATCCTAATTAATTGCTCTGAAACTTTTAGGAGTTCGTTTGAATTCTTTTGAGCCTAGCCAAGACATTCAGGTTCGTTCCAAATGAGAACGTTTCAATTGCGGCAAAGATAAATACAAGGCGCGTTTTCCCGAAAATGTAGAGGACAAAGAATAAGATTAATAACCGCAATGAATTAGTTACGGGAAATTACAGTTTCTTGTTTAGTAAATTTCTCCAGAGGCGGCGTGTGCTATAAAAATTGCTCGGTAAGTGCTACTGGCGACATATGAAGACGAAGTGTACGAATTACGAATACTCGTGGATCTGCCCACATGGACATTAATATTGCTCGCCTTTATCGCATGTAAGGACATTTTGCGAGCCTAAAATCGGAGGTAATTGCGTTTGTTCCTCAATGTGTAAACGTATACCAAGTCATAAGAGTAAATCGGCCAATTTAAATGATATAGTATCTACGCGACAAACTTGGCTTGTAATAATCACGTCTTTTTTATTACGCTTAATGTGAAGTATGTGTCCAATTACGAACTAAAACACGTAGACCTAAGCCCTGGTAATGTTAAAGCGAATTCTGGACCAGAACCGTTGTTTTCATAGTGCTTTTTTTATACACTAGCCGGCTTGGCGAGGACACGACGAGCGCGCCGCAGCATGCATAATTAATAAACCCGGTCAAAATAAGCAATTTGGACACAGAGGCACTGGTTTGCGGAGCCGTTAACTTTTAATGCAACACATTTACTTTACTTACTTACTGTTACATCTGACCCCTTTCTACCCGAGGTGATGTTGCCTCTTAGCCTTTACAGAGCGTTGCATAAAATATTAAGATAATTTAGTGATGCTGCCTTTCGCGCGTTCCCGCCGTTTGTTAGCAACAATTGGTTGTTAAACACAACACTCTGGTTTTTAGAATCTGAACTTTATGAGTTGGAAATAAAGTAAGTTATAATAACTAAGCATAATTTTCACAGTCAATAGTACACCATGGTAGAATTTACCACGTAACCGTGGTAACGACTACGTTGAGGATGTTTAAAGGGGTCTAGGAAATGCTTTGACCTTTCTTAGAACTTATTAAGCCGCATTGACGTCTTAATATGCGCAATAATAGCCCATGGCTTTTTAAAAATTACTTTTTCAGTCAGATATAAATATACCTCATCAGATTACATGAACAATTTGGATAACTTAGAATGTATTCAACAACATCAAGTCACTGGGAGCCTTCCTGGAAGATTTACCTAACTGAGCATGTATGGAAGTAAAATAAGCAGCCACTCCATGTCAGATGCAATCTTATAGAACTAAGCGTGTAGCAGTAGTCACATTACATGTTAATCATTTGAACAACTTTACAAGATTAATATCTTGTTTTAATGATCGTTTTCGTCATACTTTAATGTAAGACAAGCCTTGGATAATTGATTGAGTAGAATAATCGCCTATTTAGAGAGACATTTCAGCTCAGATTCCACGTCAAGACAAGATTTTTTTAGAAGAAAAGATCAACTGACTAACTTTGTTAAGGATGAATTAGACAAAATATAGATGACGGCTAATTGAGTAGTATAGAATAAGAAAAAATATTACACCCACACAAAATAAAACTGAAAAAAGAGCTGGAAAATTATAGTATAAAAATAATATAAAAAATATCTACAGTAAGAATAAGGTTTTCTGTTTAAATACTCGAAAGGCGCTTCATAAAATGACAAGTTATTATTTAGGTTGTGATTTATTGAATGTTCACATGAGAATCATTATTTATTTATTATTCTAATGACCAGCAGTACACATCACGGTTTCCCGTTCATTTACTACGTCCGTGACAGTGGAATCGTGCGATAATTATTCAATAAAAGGTATCATTTGTCAGCGCTGTCGGAATGTCAGCAAGTTGACATTGCGATGATGAACAATGTTCCAGTCATTTTTGGATGATTGCTATCAGGAACGGAATGAGGGTATAAAATTATTATTATGTTCAAGTTACAATAAAATTTTGAAAATATTGCAGACATGTTTGAGGATGAATTTAGAAACTTAATTATTACAAACCGGTGTAAGAAATTTGATTTGTATGCTATCATGTAACGCTCTATTGGGTGAAAGACAAAATATTCAAAATATGTACATACATTTTATATGTATAAAATATGTTGTGCTTGCCTATTATAAGTGGTACGATATTTCTGGAATAAAAGTTTTTTCTTTAATTTATATATATTATCTGAGTACTCGAGTATAATTTTCATTTAAATATGGATTTTATTACCAAATCAAAAAAATATTTGAAAAAAGAAATATATCAAAAAGCAAACACTATACGTACATTCTGCGTACGAAGTATTGGGAATTTTTCAATAAAACAATAAAATACAAATTATTCATCTAAATTTAATTTATAACCTTCAAAGTAGGCACCATTGCTTGCAATACAACATCTCCACCGCTTCACCCAGTCCTCTATACATTTTTCGTAGGCTACTTGCGGTAGGGCCTTTAGCTCATTCAGCGAATTTTCTTTTATGGTTTCTATCGATTCAATACGTTTTCCTCGAAGTGGTAATTTTAACTTAGGAGACAGAAAAAAGTCAGACGAAGCCATATCAGGTGAATACGGTGCTTGGTCAAGAACTTGTTGAATTTTTCGCTAAAAACTCTTTCACAATAATGGCTGTGTGTGATGGTGCATTATCATGGTGCACATCCATGAGTTGTGTTGCCATAAATCTGGACCGTATTCGGCGGACACTCTCACGCAAATGCTTCATGACGTCTAAATAATATTCTTTATTCACTGTTTCTCCCTCTGGAAGGAATTCGGAGTGAACCACACCACCGTAGTAAAACAAAAAAAACTCTCAGCATCACCTTGATTTTAAAGCGACTTTGCCGCGGTTTTTTGGGTTTCGGCTTATTTTCGAGACGCCATTTTGAAGACTGTTGGGTTGTTTGCATGTCGTAGGTACTCATAAACCCATGTCTCGTCGCCAGTTATTATACGTTTCATAAAAGTAGGATCCGTAGAAGCTCGGGAAACCATGTCTTCAGCAACATGCTTTCGCTGCGCTTTTTGAACAAAATTGAGCTCTTTTGGAACTAGTCGAGCGGCGACGCGTTTCATGCCTTAAATGTCAATGAGAATGTTGTGGACGGACTCAAAAGATATGTTCACCTCACTAGCCAAATCGCTCAGACTCATACGTCGATTTTCGAGCTTATTGCTTTTTTATTTTTTGTTACGAGATGGCAAACAAGCTTGCGGCCCACCTGATGTTAAGTGGTCACCGCCGCCTTTAGACACTTGCAATATTAAGTGTAAATCACTTAACACGGCAAGTGCGTTTGCCATCCTGGGGTCTAAGATGATATGCCCTCCATGCCCAGTAATTACACTGGCTACCTTTCCCTTCAATCCGAAACACAGTGAGCTGCTTCATGGCAGAAATAAGAAAGGCGGTGGTACCTACCCAGACGACCCTACATATGGGTCTACCACGTAGTAAATTCTTCTTCTAATAAATTCTTCTTATTAACTTCTTGATTCTGTTGATGTTTTCTTTGGTCGTAGCGGTTGAAGGTCTACCAGAACGAGGCAAGTCTACTACTACTTCTCGGCCTTCTTTAAAAGCCATATACTATTCATATGCCCTTGTTTTTGATGCACAATTCGCCGTAGGTTATTTGCAACATTTTTAACGATTCACCACCTTTCACCACATGAAATATCATTCGAAATACAAATTTAAGGCACTCTTTGTTCTACAATATTTTCCATTGTAAAAATCAGTTTTAAAAAATAAAATGACAGATCCCGCTCAAATTTTGCGCGGTAAATCAGTACAGTGCTACCAACATGCAGTAAAAAAATTAAAACGATCTCTTTTACGCGGGCCTTTTTATTAACATATATTATTCCCGATCTTGTTCCCGATACTTTTTACACAGTGAATAGGTATATATGATCGCTCTGAGAAAGTCATCTTAAAGAAGTCTGCAGTCAAATAAAGCTACTGTTCCGTTTAAAGTCACCGTATTATATTTTGGAACTTGGATACCCTGCGTGGTATAGGCCCGGAAAAAAATAAGGTAAAAAAAAACACTCAAGGAACGGTCAGTTTATGAAGAGGGACGGCTATATACGATTAAGCTAAGGGGCGAGGTGAACCTGTTTGTTGAGGTCACGCCTTCGTCTCATAATACAGGGGGCAAGCAGAGATTGTCCACTTTCAATGATTCTTATTCGATAAAATGAGACAAATACGTACGATATCCGAGATTAAGTCCTTTTGATCGGCACTGCTTTAAAATGTTTTCGATTTGGACACAAACATTCGTCTTCATTTTCTTCGGCTCAGACATACTTCGGAAGTCAACTAAAAGGTTAGCAAATGAAGAATACTTTCGCCTCGCAAATAAGTGTACAAATGACCTGGTTATTACAACTCATAGGGGCTTCAAATACTAAAGCGATGACAAGTATGACTAGTGCAGTTTCAAACCAACTCGTATATTCTCTTTTGAAAAAAAAAAATACTATGCAAGTTTCGAGTAGGTACCCTGTCTCTCTCTGTGCTTGACAAAATGCAAACAAATATGACCTCTTGCACAACCTTCCTGTAAAATCAAGACTGTGTCATTGCGTGCTTTTAGTTGACAACAATAGCGAATGTCACCCTCTGTGACCTTAATCACAACAGGAATACAAAACTACAATCCGAAGGTAAAGTTATTTGGCTGTTAACTGTGAACATTGTGGGTGGGTCTAGATGTTAATTACTAATCTGATATATTTAGTTCGTACGGCTAAAGCTCGAAGTCGAATTAAACTTAGGTTCTGTTAATTCTGATCACTAATCTAGCCCAATTTATTCTATGGGTACGATTATTCAGTGGATTAGACATTTAATTCAAAAAGAGATTGAAATGTAGATATAGATTTTAAGAACGTCTGATGAAGTATGTTCTGTAATTAATTATATCTATGGTGTATTCACGCGACAAAAGTTATTTTTAAACGGTTTTATTTACGAGTAGCTTGACCTGTTTGTTGTTGTTTTTTTGTTTGGGTCAAATTTTGTAATTGTCGCCGTTGTTTTGAAGTGTTCAGTATAGTTTAAAAAAACTAAATAGGACATTAATCAGAAAAAAATGAAATAGTGAGGCGCGTGAAATGTCTATCATTTACGCTACGCCACACGATTTTAGGGGAGTGATATGATAACTGGTAGCAAAGACCTACAACATTATTTTTTAACTTTTAGTAAGTAGTTTTTTTTTAAACCATTTTTTTTTTACTAATTTTAATTTAATGGAAAATGTAAAGACAACCGCGTAGTCTAGTGGTTCACCTACTGATTTTAGATCCAGATGTCCTGGGTTTGACGCCCAGTGGGTACAATGTTCTTCAAAGTTTGGTTGGTGGTAACGCTTGTTTCAAATGTGTATGGTCAGCTATCACCGTCTTATCGGTCGCCATCAGTGTTAAAAGCAGCAACAATCCCTGTGGGTCCCAGGTTGATCTCGCTTCCGAGCTTAACACACATTGTTACACAACATAATTAAGGTGAATATAATTATGCCAAGATTATAATTTATGCCAAGATCGTTAACGATTACTTGATCGAAGACGATCGGAAATAAACAAACTTCCATGTAATCATGAATACCGTAGGTAACGACAACAGTGTATGGCTCTTTGCGATCAGTCGTTACGATTTTCGTCAGATTAATCGAAACGATGAATCGCGCCGTATATTGTGTGTACCTTTAGTGAACGCTTCTTCTCACATCTACTTACAATATTATTGTTTAATGAGTTTATACAAAGAGAATATAAATTTGGTTTCAATCACAACCACCTTCAAGTACGTGCTTTCCAAATTTATAAAAAAAATACGTAGTTAATATTACACATTTTATTGAATACTAGCGCACCACTCGCGACATTTTCCTCGTATTTTTTTGCTACAAAATAAAGCCTATGTTAGTCAGTGAAAAATATGACTTAGCATTCTAACGGTGTAAGAACTTTTAGTATTGGTCCAGTAGTTTTCGAACCTATTCATTACAAACATGCATGTTTTTCCTCTTTATAATATTAGTAAAGATATTAGATAAAACAAGTGTGGCAGCAAAGCAGACAAGCATTATGCTTGAATGAGAATTGGTAATCGTAGCATATATGCTACGAATGTGCTACGAACTTGAACATGAATATTCACAAAAAGTATTGCAGGCAAAAAGTTTCCTTATAAAATGTAGGTATTCTACATTTGCAGCTTTCCTGTAGTCAATAAAATCGTCAGATCATATCCTTTTTAGATTTCACGGCATGTTTTCATCGGTCGAGCTCAAGAATTGAGTACATTTTTAAAGTAAGCTCGAGGCCGAACACCGTTTTGAAAAGAAGAAAACTTAGGGTGGCCTAAAATCTTTAGGTGTTCAAGCTTATATAGTGATAGTTACTATTAAGCAAACCATGACGTGGTTGTAAGTAAGCATACGGTCCACCTAAGTGCCACCGCGCATTATGATTTTTTTAGTTGGCCGATAGTTTAATCGGTCAGGGAATCACTATGGGGATATATGGCAATGCGCGCACTAAAGAAAAGAAAAATAGGATGATCATATTATCGCAAATCACTGTCCGATTCGTATTCAGTCAAACTATCGAACAACTATCGACCGATAGTGTAATATGCATGAAGCACTATGCGAGCGTAGTCTATTGACAATTGTAACACATGGGCTCACTGCCACGCTGCCAACACCAATCCCATGCCCCATACCGTCGTAGAGCTTTGCGAACCTTACACACTGGCATAAACAGAACACAAAGAAAGTGTAGATTTATATGACTGCGATATTCTGCTCCTGTTTGGGCGGTCTATGGAGTGGATAGTCAGTTGTACCCAACTCTTATTAGCTTTGCAAGAAGAACCCAAAGAAGAACATTATTTCACATAGTAGCTAAAATATATTATGTTCATGGTTAGTCCGAATGTTTCTTCTAGCAATATTGAGTCATAGATCACGTCTACCAAACCGTATCAACCGCGCGAGTAAGGATATATAAAATATTCAATTGGCGGCCGCTACACCGCACAATTTAGGGTCTAAATGCGTGCCTTGTATTCTTATTGCCTACTTTTTAGCAGGTGTCGCCCTACCATTACTCATTCTATTGTGCGACTGCGCTTTGTTTGTCTGTGTTCAAATTCGTTATTAATCGAAATTGTAGTCATTTGTTTGAAGAATTCTGATCTAATTCCGATGACTACAAAGGGTGGTATTCCATTCCCTTATTGGTATTAAAATGAAAGTGATAGCCGCTGTAATATATTCGAATTCGAAGCATATATAGATATATGCTTCGAATGCTTTATGTGTAACCAAATGTTATTTAAGGCTCTGCTCAATCTCTCTTGGGATTACCAACGTGATCTAATATATGTTTTTATATCTAATATATTTTATAACTTAAATCTGCACAGTTTGCAGTATGACTTAGGCAATGAATTAATATTGTTCTAGATGTCAAATATACATAAAATAATGTAGGTACATTCTAATTTTTATTCAATAACTAACTACTAGCGTTACATTACATTAACTAAGTTGTAGAATCATTTGAATGTTCGTTTGGACTGCTCGCTAGGTATTTTGGACGTAAAAGGAAAGGTATTCAGTGTAATTACAGGGGAGAAGTTAATATCTTCTGCCTCCATAATGATAATGCACCTACAAAATATAGTAGTTCCCTTAATGTTTTGTAAGGTACTATTAACGTTCAGAGGACTATCTGTTTGTATGTTTACCTTTCTGTACGTGGAAAAAGGTATTTTTGTTTTCCCGCCAGATTTGGGGCAATATACAATTATATAAAAGTTTTAAGTTCAAACTACCTACTGAAACCTCCAGTATAAACTAGTCAGTTGGAGCTTGCACTCAAGTCAGTCACTAAGTAATTAATTCATAGGACCTTGATATGGAAAATATTTATTTAATTGTTATCTTGTCTGCTTATTTCATCCTACGCACGTGAATGGCCGGTTCGTAGATAAAAATATACTTCATGTGGAGGTAGAGGTTAACCGCCTCCATCTCTTGTCACTCTCAGTCTAGTGATTCGATCGAAATTAAATCAGGAACAAATATATTGACAACAAAAAATTTAATCAAACCCCAAATTCTGTTACTTAAAAAATACACTAAGCACCAAAAAAACTGTATTCAAAGACAATTTTGTTAAGTCCGCCTAACTAGCGATCGCCATCTTTTTAAAAATTAATAGAACGATCTCATTTCAGGAGGTCGATGGTGCTGCGGCGGTTCACGAAAGCTAATCTGCCAAATCCACGGTCGGTACTCGGATGGACCGGAAAAATAATCTTCCCTGCTTTGGAAGGCTAGTTAAGCTGCTGCTCCCGGCTGCTTTCGAAACATTAGATTCGTTTTCCAATGAGGGTTGATGTCAGGCAGGTGGTCAGTGGTAAATCAAATCAAAACCGTATATCTTGTTGCCAAAAAATGCATGTCGGTAGCAAGATATATTATACAGCACCGAACCCAAATAAATTGCGAGCAGGGTAGGAAAAAGAACAGGAGACGCATTTTTGAATCATTAGAATTCCAAATCGTGTATGAAATCGCAAGATTCGTATGCGAATCCCTAAAATCGGTATTTTTGAATATTCATACTTGTGAATATTGCAACGAGTGGTCCCACCCACTCATTTTGAATATTCTTCTTCTTTTTTAAGAATGGCGATCGAGACACATAAAGATTACGCATTGCGCCAATATCAAGTGAAAATATGGGTACTTACAGTAAACGACAATTATTATTATACGGTAGATTGGGTTTAAAATGGAGTCTCTCAACACGTGTTTTGCAACAAGAACTCGGGAGAAACTCCTCCGATATTCTACCAGTAGAAAATCAAATGACTGACAGTGACATTATAACTTATAATTTACGTTCCGTTTCCTCGTAACTCATTACCGGTTTCTAAAATCAATTCCGGTTTTTATTTTTTCTGCATAAAATGAAAAATGTTATAAGATTCGAGTTTTAAGGCAACACTCATTTCTAATGATTCAAAAGTACGTAAAATTGGGAGCAATAGAAACTAATTTAGTATACGTTTTGCTTTCGTGCATGAATTTAAGATTCACTTCGAATGATTAAAAAATGCGTCTCCAGAACGATCTCCTTTACTGGGAAGTTGGTATTGATATAAGTACCTAATTTCCTAATTTCCCATTTTGCACGGAAGTCACGCTAAACTGCCGTCATAGGAAAGAAACGCTTGGATTTAATTTATAAATTGACTTATTGATATCCTAGTGATTTTCAGCCCTAATAAAGAATTAAAGAGTAAACTAGACTTTCCTTTCTTACATAGATTCAAGTAGGTTTTCACTTTACTTTTCTGTAAAAACTCTAGACATTTTAATATGCAATTATGATTTTTGGGGTGAAAAATAAATTCCGTTTGTTTTAAAACATTTCGAAATGAAATGTCGAATATTACAAAACGGAGGAAAAACATAAGGGACAGCTAAATTACAAATTCATTGAAAAAGTTTTCATCACTGTTTCGGCCCAACCCATTCCCTCTGGCTAAATAAAATTTAAACATAAATTTTATATTAATTCGATATAGTTAAATATGTATTTACACCGGAATTACAAAATATAATACTCTAAAGAAATTATCAATACTCTATTTTTATAAATATATAGCTTTTGCCCGCAACATCGTCCGCGTAGAATGGTTACTTGTAATTTTTTAGGGTACTTAATTGTTTTACTAGTTGCAAACTATGTTTATTTTATTTATATTTATCAAGTCCCTTAATACTAATTTTCATGGTTTTATATAGTTAGTTTTATATAGTGTTTATATAGTGACGAAAAATTACCTGTGTTGATTTTCAGACTTCGTCACCCCATTTCTCCAATTTTAGGGTTAGAATTTTGAAAAAACACTGAAATACGTGTCCACTCATTTATTGATAGGAGTACTTCTGTAAAGTTTCGAATGAAAAAGACTAACTAATCGTGTTTCCCCATACGACTTTAGACCCCGTTTTACCAACTGAGGGATTGAAATTCGAAAAATCCAGCCTTATCATATTGTCTCTATATCATTAAAGAAACCTCTTAACAAAATTTCAGCCAATTCGGTCTAAGGGCATGGGCTAGGCGTTGATCTTTAAGTCAGTGAGTGAGGACTTTTCACTTTAAATTTGAGATTAAGATTGATATTGAGTAATTTATAAATGTTATTTCTACATAAATCATACGGCTCATTATCACAAAAAATGTTTACATTTTAATTAAAGTTATGATTGCTTTTTTATAGTTATCGAAGAAATATGCGTTATATTTCCAGTAGTGTTGTAGATACATAGATAATAGATAAATATATTTTTTTAAATTGTAACTTATGATTCATATTTCTGGTATATTTGACCTGTGTTAAATGATGTCATACGCTTTATGCGTTTCAGTGTACTCAATAGAAGTAGTTAAAAGTTTTAAAGTTTTCTTCCAAAGGAATACCTTTAATCACTATTTATTGACCTCAATTCCGAATGAATAGAAATCATCAAGGTCATTGAACCTTGATGATTTCTATTGATGCGTGTATTTTGTAATTACGTAATCGAAAAATAAAATTGTTACTCTTGAAACAAAGTTACTTCATAAAATAACTTTACTAAATATAATTATCTTTACTCAAAAGTAAATTACATTATGAAACATTCTATAGTCAGCTACTCTATATAGACTGTGCTAGAGTAAAAAAATAAAACAGTACTCTAATGGTGTTTTCAGTAAATTACTTAAAAAAGATAAAACACACTAAACAAAGAAACGGGAACATTAACCATTTGTAACGGACAAGCCTCTATGAGTAGTTATAATCATATTAATAGTAGGTATAATCAAATTAATCAATTAGACAATACTGTATGCATATAAAAATCATAATATTAAGTAATTTAACAAGTATAAGGAAAATAATATTTTAAATTCATTTCGATAGTGTAGTAGGCTACAGAATAATATCTGGAAGATTCCACAAAAAAAAACGGACAATAGAATAGATCGCAGTTTATGGCTCTGTTCCCATGGAATTCAGTCTCAGGCCAGATTAAATAGAAATGAACCTTAAATTGTTGAACGTAAGGAACGAATGTTCAATGGTTAATATTTTTTTGGGAAAAACCCCGCGTGGTAATTTTTTGTGTGTTTGTTTGAGGTAAGTAGGAATGTGATTAGCAAATTTCTCTCGTTTTAACAAGCATTAAGGTTTATAATTGTAGATCATGATGTATGCATACGCTCATAAATGAGGCAAGGGGTGAGGGGGGTTAGGACGATGTGAAAGCGAGAGCCGTGTGCGCTGGGACAGTCTTGGAAGAAATTTTGAGTGTAGTGGTCGGTGTCAAGGTAGCAGCCAGCATCGGTAAGTCATTTTTTACTTTTCACTTTTCTGTTTGTTTCTTGCATAAATTATTAAATGTGTTTTTATTTTGCGGAGAATTAAATATCTTGGTTTCTTTAGTATATTTTAATGTTGAGTAAAATTTCTTGCAATTAATGATTAACTTAAATTTAATTTATTTAAATAGTTCATTAGAAAATTAAGAGAATTACTTTAATTTGATACAAACACGGTTTTTTAAAATTATAGTTTTCATAGAATTAAAATATACTTTTATAAATTCTTTTCAGTTAAATAATATATCTCGTTTAAATAATTTATCACAAATTTTAGAGGATTATTTTAAAGGTTTTATTCGCACATCAGTAACTTTTTTAAAAATAGTTTTCTTCAAATTTAAATATTCTTTTATTAATTCTTTTTCAATTAAATATTTTTATATATTTTTTTTTATTTTTTGTTTGTTTTTTTTCTTTAATATTTGCTTGTTAGTGACTGATCTATTTTCAATTTGGTTACGAAATTCAACTAAATTTGAAATGGATCAATTATTGACATTTTATTTCAATTTTTCTTTCTTTTCTTGTATTTGTTGTTTATTGTGTTTTATGTTCTGTGTTATTCCAAATATAATACTCATTTATCATTGGGCTTAGATTTAAGGGTGGTGGTATATTTGTTCAGTCCGCGAAATTACTTTGCCTATTCTTTTATTTCAAAGCCACCACGGTTCAAATCTCGTGGAAATTAATATTATTTTGTTTTGTTAGGTTTTCATTAGCAACTCATTTGACATAAATTAGTTTATTGTAATTATTTATACTTAAATTGTGTAAGAGTAGTGGATTGAACTTCGTATATTTTATAGAGATTAAGGCTAGGTATAAATTAATGATTTATTACTCAAAAAGAGGATAACGTAAATCATTACACCAAGGAAAGAACCCATTAGTTATAGTTAATTAGATATTAAGTTATATTATATATATATTGGGGTATATAACACATACATGACACTGTAAATTTTGTAGCATTTGGATTTATTCAATAGTTCCGAGATGAAATTGTAGAGTAATCTCAAGATTTTAGTTTTAAGTGTTAGGAGAATCTATCCAAATAGCTGAGGTTTTAACCTCTTAGTCACCTTTGCAAAACACATAGGCAACACATTAGTATTAAGACAAAAATGAGTATTATATTGGAAATAAGTTAGTTAAAATTGGGAACACTCAAAAATTAGGTGCTGTACTTTGAAGCGTAGTTTAATTTAAAAAAATATATATATTAAATAGTAATAATAATAAAACTGTAAAAAAAAAAACATTGCAAGTTACAAAAATGTAACTATGGGCTAACAGAGACAGGATTATAAATTTATAAAATAATACTATCTCTGCAAGAAAGACGGCACTTCTTAAATGTTAAGGCTGTTTTTTGTGTTGGAAGCCTATTTTAGTATTTATTTCATTTTATTAAACTTTTCTTTGAAAAGTACAGTTCGCGACTTGCCATTTTGGTTTATTTCGATTTTAAAATTTTGCTCGAAACTATTAAAACACATTTAATGAAGGCTACTTTAGTTTAGCGAAAGGCAAAACTCAAGGGGAATTGAGGGATAGTCTATTTTAAAATATATATGTATATACCGTCAAGTAGCGGCTAAGTAGTCCTTTATTTATTTGTGTGAATAAAAATGGTATGGACAAAAAAAGATAAATCAATTGTGGTTGGGGTGGCGTGCCTGGTGAGATTGGTGTAATTTTAAGTACAAAAAAAAAACTAATTTTATTTTCTTTCAGCTCTACGTGTAATTTTAAGTATTAACTTAGGTTAAGGAAAATTTAGTCATTAGAAGCACCAATCACTTGTGATCCGGTAACCCTTAATACCACTTCATACCATTTCGCGATTAGACTTAGTTATAAGTAAATTTAATCGTAAACGTTAGGTAAGGTGGCGGGAAATAATTATGCTTCTTACAGATTCAAGGAAATGTTCCCGATGATCCAGATAGATCTGGGGTCTCCATGCTTATGGGTTATTAGGTAGTTAAATTGGGGGGGTGTATTTATCTAGCTATTTTCTTTCAGACATAGCTGGAGACCCAAGATCGAGAAGACTACGTAGGTTTGTGCCTTTTATGTAGACTAGTTTGGTCTGAAACATTGCAGTTCTATTATTTCATAATTATATTGACAATTATGATTGTCATTTGAAAATATACATTAATAAAAATATATATTCGGAACCAAGCAAGTCAGGTCATTTCAAAATTGAGTGATTTTGAGTTTTGTTTTATGACATAGTAAATATATAATTACTCAATTTAAAATGACTATTTGGTTTTATTTTTCTTTTTACTTTAATTGCTTTTCTTTGCTTTGTTTGTTTCGACGTGTCTTTCTCTTTTATGTATTATGTGGTTCTTTTTCGTCTTGTTAGTCCGGATTATTCGATAAATTTCGTAATATGTGATGTTTTGTAGTTTTATGGGCGTATGTGTACCGTCGTGATAAACCAACAAAAGGTTATTCGGTTCAGTTGGTTCACGTTTTGAGTTTATTTCATACCGAACTTTAATATTAATATTTGATTTGGTTTAGGGTGTAGGTAGATAGTATTCGTTACGCGTAAAAGGACAATATGGTTAGGATAAATCTAAACGACATTAAATATAATAAGATATTAATTGTGAAAACATTAACCCTGTAATAAAACAAAGTAGAACTTATTAACTTGAATTTTCACCAAAACTTATACTATTTTATTATTGAAATAATCTAAACTATAATTTGAAATCTATACTTAAACCTTTATATCTCAATTTACCTACTGTGAATTCCAGATTATTCTAAAAACTATACTTCAACCTTTATAACTCAATTTACCTACTATGAATTCCAGATTATTCTAAAAACTATACTCAAACTATTATAACCCAAATTATCTACTATGAATTTTAGATCATTCGAGAATTTGTTTTACGACTGTGCTTCACGATATTTAGTTATAAATTCTTTAATATTCTTATGAAGAGCAACATTCAAATAAACTCATATTTCAAGAAATTATAACTATCGAAATTAAACTATGTAATTTTATATTTTCTTTAATAACATTATAAGTATGGGGACAGTTTGGAGACATTTCGTTATGGATATACACCTGGTTTTAGTTTGGGCATAGGTTAAATAAGTCAGTTTAAATGAACGACTTTGCGTACCAAAATAAAACCAATACTCTACACGCAGCTGAGACTATGACTAAATACACTCCACATGCTCCAAAATTAAGCAAGTGATTGTTTTGTGCGAGCTCTCTGAACGATACATTACGGTGATCGCGACACGATCAGAATGGATCTAATTCAAACAAAAAAACGGAACTATTTAGATTAAGGAAGGGATGTATTGCAACACAAACAATACATTGCGAATAGCGCTGACTGAATTCACAACTCAGTTCCTTTTCGGAATTTAAATATTCTTGGTTGGAATAATTTTCATTCAAACTTAGGATGTCAGAAGTTTGGTGAACTCAATCTTAATCAATTGCAACCTTACATTTTGGTTTAAAATCACACCACATTCACAATCCATGGCAAAGTGTTGGCAAGCGTTTCTATATTTATAATTTAGGTTTTCTTAATGAGGAACTTCCTGTGGTTTTGGAAGGGGGGAGTGGATTGACATTGGCCTTGTCACTCACCGATTGAAGCGAGGGTGGAGCTTCAACTTCCTTGTTTATTTTTTTATGCAATTACTAAAGAACGTTATTAAATTTCGACGTTATAAGTTCTCTTATGCTGTCCATATTTCATTCTCTATTTTCTAAAAGAATTTTGGTTACTACTTCACAACATGGGTACTAGACGATATTGGACTTAGGAAATTCTTAATTCCTGAAAATAAATTACTTATATTCTGTCTTGTATAATTTATATGAGTATTCATATATTCATATAGTAAAATATTATTTTACATGAAGGGGGGTTCAGTTTCAATTTGGTGCCGTGACCAGGATTAATTAAATAATAAAAAAAAATAGTAAAGACAGAATATAATATTAACACAGTAGGCTTGAATGGCCTACAATTTGTTGTCCGTGAAATGGAGAGAATTTAGGAGAGTGAAATTAATTGGGCGGCTAAGAGAATCGGGGGTGATGTTTATGATTAAATTAGTAAAAAAAAAAAAAATGTGTGGTAGGGAATTCTAAAATGCTGAAATATGTTCTTTTAACTTATTAAATACATATTTTTAAAATTAAATAAAGTGGAATTGTCATTGTCAATAAAACGACTTTTACAGATTTAACTAGTGTGTTGGACATATTGTTATTTTTGCTCAACGTTTCAATCGAAATGATCGAATCATCATATTCAGTATTATATTTGTCATGAGACATGACAAGGAGACTTGGAGGTGGGCAGCTGTTTAGGAAAAAACAAATCACGTTAATTCGTATAAAATGTAGTAATTAGAAATTAGGTTCGCTGTTAGTTTAGGAATACTTTGTATTCTATAGTTATTCAAATTTGCCCATGGCATGTATAAGTGAACGATGATATATTTTCTCTCTTAACATGTATATTCTTGAATCAGTAAGACCATTATTTTCATTTACTGCCATATTTTACTGGTAACGATGTATATAAGGAAAAATTTTATTTGGCTGAAATCATTCGCTTTCACCAAACAAAAATTTTGGGGGTGATTGTAACGGACAAGCCTCTATGAGTAGTTATAATCATATTAATAGTAGGTATAATCAAATTAATCAATTAGACAATACTGTATGCATATAAAAATCATAATATTAAGTAATTTAACAAGTATAAGGAAAATAATATTTTAAATTCATTTCGATAGTGTAGTAGGCTACAGAATAATATCTGGAAGATTCCACAAAAAAAAAACGGACAATAGAATAGATCGCAGTTTATGGCTCTGTTCCCATGGAATTCAGTCTCAGGCCAGATTAAATAGAAATGAACCTTAAATTGTTGAACGTAAGGAACGAATGTTCAATGGTTAATATTTTTTTGGGAAAAACCCCGCGTGGTAATTTTTTGTGTGTTTGTTTGAGGTAAGTAGGAATGTGATTAGCAAATTTCTCTCGTTTTAACAAGCATTAAGGTTTATAATTGTAGATCATGATGTATGCATACGCTCATAAATGAGGCAAGGGGTGAGGGGGGTTAGGACGATGTGAAAGCGAGAGCCGTGTGCGCTGGGACAGTCTTGGAAGAAATTTTGAGTGTAGTGGTCGGTGTCAAGGTAGCAGCCAGCATCGGTAAGTCATTTTTTACTTTTCACTTTTCTGTTTGTTTCTTGCATAAATTATTAAATGTGTTTTTATTTTGCGGAGAATTAAATATCTTGGTTTCTTTAGTATATTTTAATGTTGAGTAAAATTTCTTGCAATTAATGATTAACTTAAATTTAATTTATTTAAATAGTTCATTAGAAAATTAAGAGAATTACTTTAATTTGATACAAACACGGTTTTTTAAAATTATAGTTTTCATAGAATTAAAATATACTTTTATAAATTCTTTTCAGTTAAATAATATATCTCGTTTAAATAATTTATCACAAATTTTAGAGGATTATTTTAAAGGTTTTATTCGCACATCAGTAACTTTTTTAAAAATAGTTTTCTTCAAATTTAAATATTCTTTTATTAATTCTTTTTCAATTAAATATTTTTATATATTTTTTTTTATTTTTTGTTTGTTTTTTTTCTTTAATATTTGCTTGTTAGTGACTGATCTATTTTCAATTTGGTTACGAAATTCAACTAAATTTGAAATGGATCAATTATTGACATTTTATTTCAATTTTTCTTTCTTTTCTTGTATTTGTTGTTTATTGTGTTTTATGTTCTGTGTTATTCCAAATATAATACTCATTTATCATTGGGCTTAGATTTAAGGGTGGTGGTATATTTGTTCAGTCCGCGAAATTACTTTGCCTATTCTTTTATTTCAAAGCCACCACGGTTCAAATCTCGTGGAAATTAATATTATTTTGTTTTGTTAGGTTTTCATTAGCAACTCATTTGACATAAATTAGTTTATTGTAATTATTTATACTTAAATTGTGTAAGAGTAGTGGATTGAACTTCGTATATTTTATAGAGATTAAGGCTAGGTATAAATTAATGATTTATTACTCAAAAAGAGGATAACGTAAATCATTACACCAAGGAAAGAACCCATTAGTTATAGTTAATTAGATATTAAGTTATATTATATATATATTGGGGTATATAACACATACATGACACTGTAAATTTTGTAGCATTTGGATTTATTCAATAGTTCCGAGATGAAATTGTAGAGTAATCTCAAGATTTTAGTTTTAAGTGTTAGGAGAATCTATCCAAATAGCTGAGGTTTTAACCTCTTAGTCACCTTTGCAAAACACATAGGCAACACATTAGTATTAAGACAAAAATGAGTATTATATTGGAAATAAGTTAGTTAAAATTGGGAACACTCAAAAATTAGGTGCTGTACTTTGAAGCGTAGTTTAATTTAAAAAAATATATATATTAAATAGTAATAATAATAAAACTGTAAAAAAAAAAACATTGCAAGTTACAAAAATGTAACTATGGGCTAACAGAGACAGGATTATAAATTTATAAAATAATACTATCTCTGCAAGAAAGACGGCACTTCTTAAATGTTAAGGCTGTTTTTTGTGTTGGAAGCCTATTTTAGTATTTATTTCATTTTATTAAACTTTTCTTTGAAAAGTACAGTTCGCGACTTGCCATTTTGGTTTATTTCGATTTTAAAATTTTGCTCGAAACTATTAAAACACATTTAATGAAGGCTACTTTAGTTTAGCGAAAGGCAAAACTCAAGGGGAATTGAGGGATAGTCTATTTTAAAATATATATGTATATACCGTCAAGTAGCGGCTAAGTAGTCCTTTATTTATTTGTGTGAATAAAAATGGTATGGACAAAAAAAGATAAATCAATTGTGGTTGGGGTGGCGTGCCTGGTGAGATTGGTGTAATTTTAAGTACTAAAAAAAAACTAATTTTATTTTCTTTCAGCTCTACGTGTAATTTTAAGTATTAACTTAGGTTAAGGAAAATTTAGTCATTAGAAGCACCAATCACTTGTGATCCGGTAACCCTTAATACCACTTCATACCATTTCGCGATTAGACTTAGTTATAAGTAAATTTAATCGTAAACGTTAGGTAAGGTGGCGGGAAATAATTATGCTTCTTACAGATTCAAGGAAATGTTCCCGATGATCCAGATAGATCTGGGGTCTCCATGCTTATGGGTTATTAGGTAGTTAAATTGGGGGGGTGTATTTATCTAGCTATTTTCTTTCAGACATAGCTGGAGACCCAAGATCGAGAAGACTACGTAGGTTTGTGCCTTTTATGTAGACTAGTTTGGTCTGAAACATTGCAGTTCTATTATTTCATAATTATATTGACAATTATGATTGTCATTTGAAAATATACATTAATAAAAATATATATTCGGAACCAAGCAAGTCAGGTCATTTCAAAATTGAGTGATTTTGAGTTTTGTTTTATGACATAGTAAATATATAATTACTCAATTTAAAATGACTATTTGGTTTTATTTTTCTTTTTACTTTAATTGCTTTTCTTTGCTTTGTTTGTTTCGACGTGTCTTTCTCTTTTATGTATTATGTGGTTCTTTTTCGTCTTGTTAGTCCGGATTATTCGATAAATTTCGTAATATGTGATGTTTTGTAGTTTTATGGGCGTATGTGTACCGTCGTGATAAACCAACAAAAGGTTATTCGGTTCAGTTGGTTCACGTTTTGAGTTTATTTCATACCGAACTTTAATATTAATATTTGATTTGGTTTAGGGTGTAGGTAGATAGTATTCGTTACGCGTAAAAGGACAATATGGTTAGGATAAATCTAAACGACATTAAATATAATAAGATATTAATTGTGAAAACATTAACCCTGTAATAAAACAAAGTAGAACTTATTAACTTGAATTTTCACCAAAACTTATACTATTTTATTATTGAAATAATCTAAACTATAATTTGAAATCTATACTTAAACCTTTATATCTCAATTTACCTACTGTGAATTCCAGATTATTCTAAAAACTATACTTCAACCTTTATAACTCAATTTACCTACTATGAATTCCAGATTATTCTAAAAACTATACTCAAACTATTATAACCCAAATTATCTACTATGAATTTTAGATCATTCGAGAATTTGTTTTACGACTGTGCTTCACGATATTTAGTTATAAATTCTTTAATATTCTTATGAAGAGCAACATTCAAATAAACTCATATTTCAAGAAATTATAACTATCGAAATTAAACTATGTAATTTTATATTTTCTTTAATAACATTATAAGTATGGGGACAGTTTGGAGACATTTCGTTATGGATATACACCTGGTTTTAGTTTGGGCATAGGTTAAATAAGTCAGTTTAAATGAACGACTTTGCGTACCAAAATAAAACCAATACTCTACACGCAGCTGAGACTATGACTAAATACACTCCACATGCTCCAAAATTAAGCAAGTGATTGTTTTGTGCGAGCTCTCTGAACGATACATTACGGTGATCGCGACACGATCAGAATGGATCTAATTCAAACAAAAAAACGGAACTATTTAGATTAAGGAAGGGATGTATTGCAACACAAACAATACATTGCGAATAGCGCTGACTGAATTCACAACTCAGTTCCTTTTCGGAATTTAAATATTCTTGGTTGGAATAATTTTCATTCAAACTTAGGATGTCAGAAGTTTGGTGAACTCAATCTTAATCAATTGCAACCTTACATTTTGGTTTAAAATCACACCACATTCACAATCCATGGCAAAGTGTTGGCAAGCGTTTCTATATTTATAATTTAGGTTTTCTTAATGAGGAACTTCCTGTGGTTTTGGAAGGGGGGAGTGGATTGACATTGGCCTTGTCACTCACCGATTGAAGCGAGGGTGGAGCTTCAACTTCCTTGTTTATTTTTTTATGCAATTACTAAAGAACGTTATTAAATTTCGACGTTATAAGTTCTCTTATGCTGTCCATATTTCATTCTCTATTTTCTAAAAGAATTTTGGTTACTACTTCACAACATGGGTACTAGACGATATTGGACTTAGGAAATTCTTAATTCCTGAAAATAAATTACTTATATTCTGTCTTGTATAATTTATATGAGTATTCATATATTCATATAGTAAAATATTATTTTACATGAAGGGGGGTTCAGTTACACATTCCATTAACTATTTAACGTTAGTAATGGTGATTAACGTTTATTTTGTTAAATGAAATCTTGAATATTCATTGCCGTTTCTCTAAAAACTCTTAGAGAAAGTCAAATAAACAAAAATAACATTAAGCGTTCCACTAATTATTATTGTACGTTAATTTGTAGCGGCGATCACTTAAGGATCAATTATGAGGGAAACAGAGTAGGCAAGAGCTACCAACCGTGAGGGACCCTCTTCTCATTATAATATCATTAAAGACCGAATTTAGACACGTCTTGCAATGTATTTTTGGAAAGAAACTCGTTAATTGAAGCGTTTTCTGGGTAATGGCACTGTTAGTTTATACTGCTACTCCTTAGGTTACAGGGCCATAATATTTATTTCGTACTTCGATTTTTTTGTCATGTAAATTTTATTATTCGACTATATTTTCCTAAAAGGCGATAACTTTTAAGTGCCTTGGACAATACTATGTATACTAAGGTAGAAGTACGTAATGTCGACAGTGTCCCAGTACTCGTCAGTTTTCCAAAAAATGCAAATATCACTGATATCCTACCACACAAAGCTGTATTTTTGTTGGCAACACATTCTTAGAAATATTTAGCATAATTATAATGTGAACATTCTTTTTAAAAACATATGGCGACTACAACACACGCGTTCAAAGGTAAGCATTGCCGATTTTTTAATTTTTTTGCTAATTTAGGTACTAGAACTGACGTCTACCAGCTTATGTTTCTTCCTCTGTCGTGCAGTGTTTTTTATTTACAGGGAGAGTGCAAATACTTTTTGTAAAAGATAAGTAAATTGTCTAGCAATATAACCTATAAAATTAATCATTTTTAATATTTAGATTATGTTTTTTGTAAGTGACATATTTTGGGTCACAAAAACCGTCACATGAGCCAATAGCCGTCAGTTTACCCATTGATCTGACGGTAATTAGGACACGCTTCAAGTATGAACCTAATTCCGTCGTCACATGAATTTAGCTCTTATCACCATGGAATAAAAACTAAAGTTAATTGTAATTCTGCCGGTTACCAGGACACGTTTTAAAATTTGATCCTGTTTCCGTCATTAAAGTAATTTAGATTTAATGTGCCGGCAATACGATCTAAAGTTGATTGCAATCTGTCGGTAACTGGGACATATCTGGAAGTTTGAACATAAATCCGTCATTATATCGAATTTAAATCTTTATAACCATGCAATACGGACTAAATTAAATTAAATAATAGCATTAGTCGTACAAAGTGGTTCGGGCTTTGGTTTTATGTGCATTAACTTATAATTTCGAGATTAAAAATTTCGTTTCTTTTTTTGAAGTCGGTAGATGCCAGTTCTTTAATTTTGAGTAGTTGTAAGTCGTATTGTTGTGCTCCAAGGAATTCCCGTTGGTGCGCTTGCTAAATCTGATATGAGTCATATAGCAACTTTCCGGACTAAGACAAAACATTATTTTTCTACCACTTTGCGCATGTTTTTTTGTATTAATTTTTAGGCATACTTAGGTAAATCAGATTGCAACATATTTATAATGTGTAGTAACACATTCATTAATGACTCACTAATTCACTAATTAATTAAAACAGAGCGCATGCGGGAACGGCACTTGTAATTAGAACTAACCTCTAAGGGTCGACCGAGACAGGTTTTTCGTTCTCGGCCGAGAACGAGACCGAGACCGAGAATAAATTAAAATCTCGGCCGAGACCGAGAGCCGAGACCGAGAATAGGTAAATTGAGAAAAAAATAGCGCATTTTCATTTTATTCTTATAATTTTCATTATCCTATATAATTTTCTTTTTTGTATATTTAAGAATGTAATAGTAATTTTGCCGTTTTCCGCAGTTTATTTTATTATGAACTAAGTTCTAAGAAAAACGAACATACAAATTAGCGACTCCATGTGTTCTGATGAATTTGGCCACTGAATCTAAAAAATATCCGTACACTTGCCAGCTTTCCAACATACGTAATGATTTTGATATTCACTTAACTAGTTTATGTAGTTATTCTGGCTAGTAACTTGAACTAACTTATTATTTAACAGATAAAATAACATAATTTTCTATTACGAACAAAATTCAAAGAAACTTCCTTTCACTTCAAATTGTTTGTTTACAAAAGTACCTAAGTAGTGAAATTAATGGATGAAGTAAAAACCGCCAGCCATGAAGCTATAGAGAAATCTCTATAGCTTCATGCCGCCAGCAGCCAGCCGACCAATCAGAATTGACAGCTCTCTCACGCACTGACACCACGTGACGAATATGGACGCGCGCGGTAGATGTGAATCCCATTAATATCCTACACCGTACCTACTTACAACAGTCTCGGTTACGGCCAAGAATCTCGGCGATTTCTCGCCGAGACCGAGACCGAGATCTCGGTCGACCCTTACTAACCTCAAACACTCAATCATGGAACCGTACTCTACATCTCACCTACAGGCCACTTCAATAAAACTGGAAGACCGTGCTGGTAGCATTACGCTCTCCTCAATATACTGCCCGCCAAGACATAGAATAACAACCCAAATGTTTGGTGACTTCTTTCAAACCTTGGGCCCAAGATTCGTAGCTGGTGGTGATCGGAATGGCAAACATACCTTTTGGGGCTCTCGCTGTACCAATACCAGAGGTCGAGAACTGAAACGTTGCATTAACATAAATCATCTTAAGCCGATCTCGACCGGTGAACCGACATACTGGCCAAGTGATCAACGGAGAGTACCCGATCTTCTCGACTTCTTTATCGGGAAATATTTAAATACAGCTGTTGAGTCTAGTCTAGATGGATCTTCAGACCACACGCCAGTCATTCTGGACTTGGGCACTTGCCTATTTACACGAGAAACTTCGGAGACATTAACAAATCGTAAAACAGATCGGGAAGGTTTTAAAAGCTACATTGACGAAAACATTACTCTGTCAATCCCTCTTAAGGACCAAAATGAGGTGGGTGAGGCCTGCAGATATATCACCAACCTAATTCAAGTTGCGGCCTGGATTAACACACCGACTCAAAATGTAAAAAGTATGATCTCTAACAATTCACTTGCCATTAAACAAATTATCCTGGAAAAGCATAGGTTAAGAAGGGTCTGGTCCTCGTCCGGAAGCCTCCTCGTGGCGGACCCTGGTAGCGTGGTGGGAAAACTTTCTCGGGGGTGTGTGGATTTTGATGTCAAGTCCCCTTGGCATTCGAAGTCACATGCCATCGTCGAGTTGTTTTTGTTTCCCCACCACAACTAGTTGCGGACGGCCATTTCAGGGCCACGACCTATCATTTCAAGTGAAACAGGGAGAGGCACGACCAAATCTATACAGCATACAGGCAGGAGTTCCGCAGGGTTCAGGTCTTGGTCCAGTACTGTATAACATCTTCACTTCAGACCTTCCTGCCGTAAGACTAGGGGATGATATACTGCCACACAGAGACTGCGTGTACCTGGGATTTCACCTTGATAGGAGACTGACCTGGAAGCAACTTATCAAACAGAAGAGAGACCAAATGAATCACAAGTTCCGAAACTTACACTGGCTCATGGGGAGAAACTCGGTACTATCAGTTGATAATAAGCTTCTTATTTACAACGTCGTATTGAAACCAATTTGGACCTACGGCATCCAAATGTGGAGCCTTGCTAGTAAGACCAATATACTCTGCATTCAGCGTGCGCAGAATGGTATTCTTAGTGGTACCGTTGTGAACCTAATTTAATAATTTTTGTTTGTTAGAGTATAATAATGTATGGTATCATCATCATCATCATCATTTCAGCCGAGAGACGCCCACTGTTGGACATAGGCCTCCCCCAAGGATCTCCAAACCGGTCGGTCCTGCGCTGTCCGCATGCAGCGGCTTCCCGCGACCTTTACCAGATCGTCAGTCCACCTTGTGGGAGGCCTACCAACGCTGCGTTTCCCGGTACGTGGTCGCCACTCAAGGAACTTTCCGCCCCAGCGGCCGTCAGTCCTCCTCGCAATGTGCCCTGCCCACTGCCACTTAAGGTTCGCAACTCTTTGGGCTATATCGGTGACCTTGGTTCTCCTGCGGATCTCATCATTTCTGATGTTATCGCGGAGAGAAACTCCGAGCATAGCCCTCTCCATTGCCCTTTGGGTGACTTTGAGCCTTCTTATGAGGCCCATTGTAAGCGGCCACTTTTCGGTTCCATAGGTCATCACTGGCAACACACACGAATCAAAGACTTTCGTCTGAAGACACTGCGGTAGATAGGCCGAGAATATGCCGCGTAGCTTCCCGAACGCTGCCCAGCCGAGTTGGATTCGTCGATTGACCTCTTTCTGGAAGTTGGACTTACCCAGTTGGACTGTTTGTCTCAGGTAAACATAATGGTCGACAACTTCCAGTGTAGAGGTTCCAACCTTTACAGGAGTGGGTACGACATGGATATTATACATGATTTTCGTCTTATCCATGTTCATTTTAAGACCCACTTGTTGGGAGACACTACAGAGATCGTCGAGCATTGTGCCCAGCTCTTCCAAGGTCTCAGCCATAACTACGATATATATCATCGGCAAAGCGAAGGTGAGTCATGTACTCGCCATTTATGTTGATGCCAAGTCCTCTCCAGTCCAGAAACTTAAACGCGTCCTCCAACGCAGCTGTGAACAGTTTCGGCGATATAACATCACCCTGTCTCACGCCTTGCTGGAGCTGTATGGGTTTTGAGTTCTGGTCCTGAAGGCGGACTGACATAGTGGCGTTTTCGTACAGTGACCGCAACACTTGGATGTATCGATATTCTATGTGGCACCTCTGGAGTGACTGGAGCACGGCCCAGGTCTCGACAGAATCGAAGGCTTTCTCATAGTCCACAAACGCTAAGCATAATGGCAGATTATACTCTTCGGTCTTCTGTATAACCTGCCGCAGCGTATGTATGTGATCTATGGTACTGAAGCCTTTTCGGAATCCGGCTTGTTCGGGAGGCTGGAAGTCGTCAAACCTGCGTGCGAGACGATTCGTTACAACGCTCGAAAACAGCTTATAAACATGACTCAGGAGCGTGATGGGTCTATAATTCTTCAATTGGGCCTTATGTTTGGTAGATGTATGTTAAATATGAAGAGTATAACTAGAGTTCCGTATTACCTAAGTTCCTGAATTGGTTAAGTAGGTACTCAGTAGATTACAGAAAATCTTTTTTTTTTCTTAATGTAAATTTTTAACAGTAGATATATTTTTGATTGTTTATTAGATGTCCATATAAAGAGGTACATATAAAGTCTGAATTAATTAAAACTAGTTGTTTTATGTTCCACTGACCAAACTGCAGCTAGCACATTTTTTAAAATAATATGTTTCGGTTCAAAGCTGAGAAGTAATTTCTACAGTTTATGAAACTTATCTGTAAGGGCGTAGAGTTCAATTTGGTATCAAAAAATTGACGACTTCTGGGTCATTTTGACGATTAATGGGACAAACCTGTCGAGTACTGGTACAAATCGTCTTTTTTTCATATTGATGGAGTTTTATTATATTTCTTAATTATTTTGACTTAAAATTAATATTTAAATAAAAACTAAGATACATTTTGCACCTAGTCATGCAATACACCTTTCATTATCTGATATACCTTAAGCACAGCATCACTGCAAAGTCAGCCAAGTTCAGAAACTGACGGATACTGGGACGTTTACCTTACCTATTGTCCTCCTATCGTAACTTTTTATGTTATAAGGGTGCTTTACAAACACTTGAAACACCTGAGCCAATGGTGATAGTGTATTTTGATCTTCTCTTCGAATCATCATTCTTTCCTAATTTAATTTGGAGTAAGTTCAATACGTTGGAAATCAGCGTAAAAATAAATGGCATATCTAGCAATTTCTTAACTTAGGAACGTACTCATTTATTTATACTTGTTTTTTTTTTTGCTGATAAAGTTATTCAATGGCTCTTGGTCAAGGAGCTTATATTATACCTATAGAATGGAGTCATTAGTCAAATGAAAAAAGTGAGGGCAAAAATTTTGACAACCCTTGACATTTCTTGACATTTCTAGAGAGGCTCTGTCTCTTTCTAGTAGGGTGCCTATAGCAGAAAAAATAATTACGGACAATCTTGGACTTCGTTAAGTTAATAAAATTAATTAGGACTCAAAGTTTAAAATATTTTTGAGTTTACCATGACAAAGAATTAACATTCATAATAATTAGTTTTAATCTTCCGTACAACTGTCTGTTACTATAAGTAAATTTACACTTAACATTGGCGAAATATAAAAATGAAAAAGCTCTTTATTAAATGGACTTTGCTAAGTACTTTTAAATCGTCAAAAGCCCTACCACCATTTCGGGACGAAATAATAATTATTATGCTGAGATGGAGCAGAAATGACGAAAGACTCCGGCGAAGAACTCCACAGCTTACAATTTTGTAATGATATCAAAACATCAATACAAGTCAATAAATAATTATCAATTTAATTTAAGTTACAGTTTTACATGCGTATATTTTGGGTAGTTATTAAAAATAAATAAAGTAGTAGTAGTGGTAGTTTTATAAATTCTGTAACACACTAAGTTTATTCCTTAATAAAAACTTCATCACAAGAACTGTTCTATTTTAAATCTAAACATAAATAACAATCTAAACATTCATATATTACATATGTGACTCAAGAATTTATGTAAAACAAAGTTATATATACACATAATATTGAAACTTAAAAGAACAAAATCCTTTATTATTATATGATACAGTGATATCCGCAGAATATAGTTACATATTCACATAGATACTTCTAAATTTCAAAATATTGACCTAAAATATATTACTTTCATATCAATCGATGTTTCATAATACTTTATAATGATTGGCAAAATAATCGATTCTGTAAAACAACTAAGAAATAAGTTACAGCCAATTTTGTACAAGACAAACTTAAAATCGCTCTGCTATAAAGAAAGAATTATGCAGATGTGACTTTATTCTATCATGAGACCAACAATTAAAAATATGAATACCGGTAAAAAATGTAAAAGAATCATTTGTACTCGTAACTCGATTAATACTGGTTAACGTATGACAAGGTATATAACTTTGTCATGTGTTAACCAGTATTAAAAAAATATGCATAAAACTTAAATTGAACGCCCTACGTATATATATATCAACCTTCTGTACCTGTTACTCAGTTACGAAGTCAGAAGGATAAGAGTCTTGTTCCTAAAGCCGTAATAGTGTAATTTCCGCCTAGGGTCTTTCGGAAATCTAAAAAGAAAAGAAAATTTTATGTATACAGGCACTTTTAACTTGTAATTAGCATATTAAAAACTATCATTTGATAGGCTTGAATAGCACAGTCACAATTTTATTAATGCTGTGCAATTTTACTAACCCAAATTCGAGTGAAGTTTGAGGTCACTGTGCATATTGCACTCTACGTTACATGTTAGTAGATGCAAATGTGAAAGATAAAATACACTATTACACTGGTAAAATCCAATCAATCATTTTGAATATGTTTCTCAATTAAAATAATGTACATTGCACAAATTACATGTTTTGTTTGTAAATAAACGTTCCCAACCAAAAATGGGTAGAACGATTTATGTATTATATATGTATATACATAATCTGTAAACTATATATATAATCTATATATAACTATATAACAGCTATTTCAAAGACTTAAAAAAATATATATATCAATTTTGATTGCCATTTCTGAAAGGAAAAAGGTTATTATTTTATAATAATTCTGGAAATCCTAGTCACCCTAGTCAATTTGTTTACACATATTTGAATAAGTAATTTATGTATGAAAATTAATTAAATTCAGATAGTATTAAAGCCGAGTATCAGAAATTACTTTCCCCTATGGAGTTTCGCCCAATAACGATAATCATATGGAATTACATGTGAAAAACCAATTTTACTTAGGTGAACAATAATATGCAATTATAACACTTACAAGTGAAATTTCACACTGCATCCTGGATACCACTCACTTCTGCAACCACGAACTATACAGCGATGCACCATTTTGCACTATTTATAGTTATTAAAATGTAAAAAGCCGTACCAAAATCGCGAGTCGATATTTATGAATACTTCAATTACGACAATTTATGTCATGTTGAGATTTCGGGACATTGACACATGAAAAGAGTGCTGCCATTACATAAATCCTTTCATTTCCCATAAGTTATAGAAAGAATCACAATGATGATTTTCAAAATAAAATACAAACCTAAACATTAAAAGTAAATATATTATATTTATTTCTTTCATTGATAATAAATACTGATAATTGAATACAATATGTTAAGTTTTTAGCTACTTTTCTACTTTTGTTTTAGAAAGATGGCGAAATACTGGGGAAATCTTGTTTCTATGTAGTCGTGTTTAGAAAGAGATGGCGACAATTTCTAGAAAGAGAAATGTGAAATTTGAAACGTCAAGTATTGTCAAAATTTTTGCCTTCACTTTGTTACTTTGTCTAATGACTCCATTCTTTAGTATAAGCTCCTTGCTCTTGGTCGTCGATTTGACAGCATTGTGTTTTGACAGCTAGTGATTTTTTTTTTTGTTAGGGCTTTTGGCTTGGTATCTTGAGCCCTATCTTCATTTAATTATGTCTTCTTTCTTGATGTTTGCATTAAAATATGGGCGTCACACATTTTAATGCATCTAGGGAGTGCTTGGAAAAAAATGCATGGCAACAGATCTCATGATTGTGACTGATGAGAATTGTATAGTGGGATTTCCAATCACTATACAATTCTCAACGCCACACAAAACCTTTATTTCAATGATTCCTCATAATAGTTCGTCAACACAGATGCTTATGCAACGAAACGACACCATTTTCACTGCACAAAATCCTCTCCGAAGCAATTTTGAATTATCGAAATAAAGATCGACATCCAGACGCCATGGTTTCGCACCAAACACTCCACAGCTAGTGATAAAATGACCAGGAGATGCATTTTTGAATCATTCGAAGTGAATCTTAAATTCGTGCATGAAAGCAAAACGTATACGAAATTAGTTTTATTGCTCCCAATTTTACGTATTTTTGAATCATTAGAAATGAGTGTTGCCCTAAAACTCGAATCTCATAACATTTTTCATTTCATGCAGAAAAAATAAAAACCGGAATGCCATAACACGTTGATTTTAGAAACCGGTAATGAGTTACGTGGAAACGGAACGTAAATTAAAAGTTACATTTGATTTTCTACTGGTAGAATATCGGAAACGAGTGGGTCGGATCACTCGTAAAATTCACGAGTATGAATATTTAAAAATAGCGATTTTAGGGATTCGCAAACGAATCTTGCGATTTCATACGTGATTTTGGCATTCTATTGATTCAAAAATGCGTCTCCAGATCCTCAGCGGTTTCGGGTATTAGCTCTCTGTCACTTTCGGTTTTATCATCACTTACCACCAAGTGAGATGAATAGGCAGCGCTTTTCCGACATTATGTAAAAAAAAATCCAACTATTTGTTACATTAATTTTTAAATGAAATACTTTTTAATGGTTCGGATCCAAGCGATCTTCTCACCCGTGTATGCCAATTTAGATACGTTGTATTAAGTTAGTCTCTGTCCGTATATATCAATTCTCTGACAATTAATTAGGGAACTTCGAAACCTTCTAAAAAGAGAACATAGTAGCTTCTCACATAACGAATCCTGCACGAACTCATAATATATTCACAAAGACGCTTATAACTTCAGTGGCTAATTTTAGTTCATTAACTACTTTACCCTCGAAACTTAATTACGACCTCACAAGTACGGCATTCCACATACTATTCATCAATATTAATGGATGTGAAAGTCCATGCTCTTAGGCCCGACGTCCAATCAACCGGTCATAATACAATTAATGTATACAAATGACTCTCGTAGATACAGTAATGTTTAAAGGTAGCGGAAATTGTGTATACTGTGGCAGAATGAAAGAGGATGCGAGCACATCTTATCGATGAAAATTTTACCCTATAGAGGTAGCAGAGACTATTGCTTACTATACTCTCACATTCAAAGTCCTCAATTATAAATAATATTGAACAGGCCCTTTTTAAAATTGATTTGAATTTGTTCGACAAACGGTCGCTTCAATTTTCTTTCATTATTTCTACATGACCTAATCATCTGAGCAGACATCTCAATTCTTGTAACTTTATCTTCTTGTACTAAAACCTTTCTCTTATCACGTCATTGTGGAACGTCATTCAATTTTAAACTCCTGAATGGATTCGGAAGGACTTTCTCATTTTTATTGTAGGAAGTATAACTTAAAATTTTCAAAAAGTCGTTATTATATAAAATGTTAAGTTTGAATTGTTTATTACTGTATTTAAAACTGTCTCTTGTATATTTTTTGGAAAGATTATTTTATTAACATTCGAGTTCCCGATTAGTTTTGCTGAAAGAACCTCGCATTTTGTCAAAAGGAAAATGTATCACTGGGAATTTCATTAATTGTTCAGTCTCTTCTTTAAAAACAATTTGATATTGCTTCAAAATTGAATAAATTGGACGCGATTTAATGTTTCACATCCCATTTAGTGACAGAAAATACATACAAACATTGTAGTTTTACTAGACATTTTATTAGGCACTCAAAGAAGCTAATAGTCGATTAGCAACAGTGTTCAAAAAACAAGAGCACGCACGCCGTAATCACTGGTCATAAGAATATTACCATTAAAGACAAAGCTTTGTAATTAGTACCTGCCAAATCCGTTTAAACAGTGCTATCGCAGTGTTCTACACAAAAACACGTAGGACACTTCCTTTCGCCTTTGCAATGAAAACGCACGCTTTTGTTTCATCTTTTTGCAGAGCTTTTTGTCTCTTTTTAATTTCCTTTATGAGCTCACAATTACCCTCATAATGGTATCGTACCTTTCATTAAAACTCATTTGAGCCGGCGAATGGTGGTTTTGCCCGTAATGGGTAGAAACGTTAGATGTACTCATAAGCCTTTGTGTACACTTTATAGAGCTAAGGCCTTTCATGGGTCATTCGTGCTTGCTCACTATGTAGTTTCAATGGGAGCTTTATTAATAAGCCCGCGTTGTAATAAGCATAGTGTTGCCATGTTTGCAGTACAACATTCATTATTTACGTTGCTAACACGCTTACAGGCTTATGAAACGCAGAGGAGAAATAGGTACTTATTTTGTGTTACGTAATCAGTGTTCGTTATTATAATTTCTAGTTCTAATTTTGGTTGTGCTGAAAACTTGTTTGTGAGTAGCTCATTAATGTTTGATTATAAAATGGTGAAATGTGTCAAATCTTTTAAGTATGTTTTCTGTTAATTACGATCTGTTCTTGTATAGGCAGAAAATTTGTTATGTAAATTGTCTCATTAAACTTCAACTTCAAAATATGTTTTTGGAAGTAGTAGTACCTGTTTTCTAACCATGACCTATATGAAATTTATAATTAACAAGATTTATAATAATAAGTCCATCGATGGACTTACTATAAAAAATATTTGTGTTATAGCCTTTGCTACGCTGCAAATAAGCTAACAATTCATTATGAAATTTGTAAAACAAAAAGAACCTTTAAAATTAGAATGCATTAGTCCAACATCATCTAATGAAGCCAAGCGTCATGGCAACTTATATTCGTTGTCTTGTTTGTGGTCCATCATATTGTGGAAAAACCAACTTAGTTATTAGTTTGTTGTTGCATAAAAACGGTCCCCGCTTCCGTAATTTGTATGTGTATTCAAAATCTATGTACCAACCCAAGTATAAATTCCTAGAAGACGTTCTACAACAAGTACCTGGTACCTACATCATTTTACAAATACAACCACAATAGTGAGATTTTAAGTTCTCATGAAGATTTGGTAGACACAATTATTATTTTTGATGGTATTGCTTGCGATAATCAAAACAACTTTCGAGATTATTTTGCTATGGGGCGTCATAAGAATATTGATTGTTTTTATATTAATCATACTTATACTAAAATTCCAAAACAGCTTGTGAGAGACAATTCTAATTTTATAATTTTATTTAAACAAGATGATATAAATTTCAGACACGCTTATGATGAACATGTAGGTCTTGACATGTCATGGCTCCAATTTCGTGAAATGTGTTCTACTGTTTGGACCAAACCTTACAGTTTACCTTGTAATAAATAAGAACTGAGAACAAAATAAAGGATGCTACAGAATGAAATTTGATAATAGTATTAGAATAACATTCATAAGTAATTGTAACGTTGTTAACTATCACTTTCATTTGTGATTTCAAAAGGAGTAGAGCTAAACATGGAAAGAAATCTTAAAGAACAAATTGTTAAATCTGCAGCAGCAGTAAAAAGGAAAGTGAAAATGATAAAAAATATCAAAAACCTATAGTTAACCCCCTTAATAAATTGGTAAATGAAAACGATGAAAAATTTGAAGAAGAAGAATTTGAGTATAAACCTTAAATTAAGAAAAATAAGGATAGTGAGAGTGAAGAGTCATATTCTTCCAACGAATATTATGAAAGGACATGAAAGTCCAAACAAAGCTATATATGTTTATTATAATGTACGATATATGTTACTCAAAGTAACTATCTCACGGGGATGAAGTGACGAGCAAAAGCTATTATTAGCATAAATTATCTTTCTTAATTAAAGTTAAATTATCATTGCCTATTCTTGATTAATGAGACAAAGGAGTCTAAAAAAAAATATTCGTTCTTGTTACAGGTTGATTATAAAAATTTAAATGGAAAAATTATTTAAATATTTTGTTTCATTATACAAAGCACGAATTTCTGGACCAAATTGAGGTGTTAAAATTATACGAGGATACCTGAGAAAATGCGGTTGGAACATAATGAAATTCGCCTCCCTTAAACATGATGAAATTAAAACATAAATTATAATAACACAGTCCACCTTCGTACATTTATCCAAAAGCATAAAGGTGTAGGGCAATTATTTCACAATGCTAAAGCAACACATTGTACATTGTGACGCAGTACCTCGGTTTCCTAAAAACATATCTATCGTTTGTTTTTTGATAATCAATTTTATCCTAACAGTAAGTTGTATTTTTCATATTAATTTGTTATCGGTATTTTCTCGTTTCGAATCTATAAACATTTGTGAATCGGAGTGTAAAAAAAAAATATTTAAATTTTCAACTGAAGTCTGTTGAAAACTTGTTAAAATTAAAACATAGCATTAACAATTATTTTGTTTGAATTAATAGTAATAAACGAGCACACCCATCGTGATAGTAGCAACAACTTGCATACGCTTATAAAATCAAATATCCTAACAAGAAAAATTAACGGTTTTGAATACTAAATGATAATATGTCATCGTGGATTAATACCAATTTATAAGTCCAATTACTTTTTTCATTTACTTTTCATTCAGATGTTATATAAAAACAAACTCTTTATAAGCCGGCTGACTATAAACCTCAATAAAATAAGGCTTTATAATTCGTACTCTATACCCTATATGACGGATACGACGGTGCTTTTATGTGGTATTTTGATTAGCATTCATAAAGTTCAGTTTGCGTCTGGAAACAATCACAGATTATGAATATCCCCAAGCTGCGACTACCAAACTATCGACTTTTAAAATATCAAATTGTATGACTTAATAATTTTGATGTTTAAATGTAGATAAATATACAAATATTTCGAGAAACGCTATCCAAAAAACCTTATCAACTGTGTAAAAATGTTATAAACATAAGCCTAAAGAACTACAAGGAATCAGACAAAAACATACAAAGATTATCCTACTCAAAAGAGAAACTAGGTATATTTACATATATAACAAATGCTTAACTTACTCTATTCATCTATCTAGTTCCCATCCCCTGGACAGCGTACCGCGAAGATCCCACTAACATTAACATTTGAAGTCTACAAGCATGAAAAAGGAGATTTGTATAGTATAATTAATTATAAGAACTGTTACGAAGTTTAAACCTTATTAATTTTGATAAGGCGCCTAAATTTCTCATTTCCATATAGATTAATTTTTGATGTTGGGACTTGACATTTAAGTCTCATTTGAAAAATATTCAGTTAATTTCTTTTAAACTTCATAATAATGATGTTTTAGTACCTTCAGGCAAACAAATATTCGATCATAGCATTGGTTTATCATATGTTGCAGTCAAACCTCATAATTTTCAGCGTAGTGGTTAAAATTAGATTACTAATTAATTCTTCTACAACTCGACGATTCAATTATAAAAAGTTATGTATGTTATTTACATTCCTCAACACATAGCCTCCAAGAACTTGTTGTTATTATTTGTTATACAAATAAATAGAAAATGATTTGAGAAAGTACTTGTGAAAGCTTTTGCATGGAATATTGTTATTAATCGGACTATGTGTTTACGCGGAAGAAGGTATAAATAGATTCAGTGGACTGTATTTTAAATTAAGAGCTGACACAACCAACACGTTCAGAAATTGGAAAATGAACGGCCTGCAGTAAGGATTAGGACTAAGAAAGACAGTTTAAGTATGGAAAGGTGCGTAGTACCATGATGTAGCCCGCTGATCTGCACTTTTAGCTCATGAGCGTAACGGCGGCGGCCGGCGTGCGTGGCCGGCCAGTAGCTAGGTACGGAAAGTCTTTAAAACTGTTTGGACGTACTAACTACATCGGATCACTTAATTATAACTACTTTATTATTTTGATTAATGCAGACACAATTTAACTCGCGGTTCAGAAAGACGCTTCCGCCAGTCTTCTTGCGACCTCTTGCGGTGGAAAATAGCAACGGTGTTATTTGCTGGCGTAATCTCGCGTTCGCATTGTAATAGGTTTGTTCGGGAAAAGGTTAGATATATAGGAAAAGTGCGAGGATAGAAGCATCAAGATACCAATATACTATTTTTTATTTTTATTTAAAATGATTATGGCGCAACTACTATGAAAAGCGAACGTTTAATTAAAATTGTACACCTGGGTTACTACATTGTCTCATATTACCTGTGAACAGAACTCATTTTACGACCAACCATTAGTACTAATGTCTACACCCGAATTTTGTGTCCCGTGAAAAATAACAACTGATCCATTATCGTTGTAATAAAGGCGCAGTTTCGACTAGTATCGCAATAATGGACTATTTTTAGTAGTTCCCGTAATCACCGTTGACCCAACAAAGGCGTTCAGAATAACTGAAATTATACGGATTATGTTGCTTTTATTCGACAAAGCAAATATTTCGGCTAAATTAAAAATAAATATAGGCGAGGGTAGCCAATATGTGACCAGCTCATAAAATGTATTAGCTTTGTATGTGGTATCAAACTAAAGTATTATTATCCACGGGTTGATACGTAAAGCTCGTTGATTTCAGCTTTCTTATGGGAATAGAAATTAGAGGGAATATGCATGTAAGTAGAGTTTATAATAAAAAGAGCCATATATGAAATATGGTTTTTTTTTATTATAAACTCTATTACTTTAGAATTGTCCCTCTATCAATATTGAAAAAAAAAATCTTTTTGAGCAACTGTGGCAAATTTAAGTATTTGAAATGCGACCAGAGCGATTTTGAAGTAAAAATCTAATTATATAATACATTATATGTATGTCAATGTCGCGATGACCACTGTTTTTAACATAAAATCCAGATTTTATTTCTGTTGAAATCGAAAGGTGTGAGATCTTTAAATTAATGTTTTACAATACTCCCTTACCATTTTAGTAATCCAGATTGTATGCCGTGGTGTTCTACTGGAACTCCAACGATTTTTTATCAGTGTGGTAGTATAAAAACAAATGAAAACGATTTAATATTACTCACTATAAACAAAAGCGTTTTGTATAATTCGTTCGTCGATAAGTAGCTCCCTCGCAATTGCTCCAGTGAAATATCGCATTGTGTTGAACTTATAGCACACCTTAAGGAGTAGGTATCGGAGTAAACGTCGAACGTTCCCTCGAACAAATTGAAAAGCAATGAACCGCAGAATTCAATTTCATATTGAAAGCCATTCATCTTTGCCGCTTCTTCGAGACTGAAAGCGTTACATCCCGACTTCGCCACTATGCCTCGTCTCTTAAAAAGTTCACAGCTTCTATCGGTATAAAACCGTTTTCTTTTAGCTGATTCACCCATTATTATTTCAATTCTAATATCGGGGTAGTGTTCAAAGTTAATGAAGATCTTTTTTCGACGATCCCATTTGCATTTATTCATCGGACCGTGTAATTTATGTGTTTTCCTATTTTTAACGTAGTAGATAGGCTGGACGAGAAATAAAAAATGAACTCAAAATCTACTCGTCAGATCTCGCTAAAATTTAAATGGTTGCAGCAACTTTCGAATATAAAAAGAGTTATCAAAATCGATGCACCCAGTAAAAAGTTATTAGGTAACACACAAAAAAACGTGCAGTCGAATTGAAAATACTTCCTTTTTTAGAAGTTGGTTAAAAATATCAAATTTCGTCAAATACTTTGAACTCTATAACTTTATAATTAAGACAAAGAAAATTTATTTACACAATTTGAAATTTTTGGGTAACATGACTTTGATAGAGGCATGAACATAATAACTGCCGCCGTCGTAGTGGAGTGGTCAGTAACGCTGCCTACACATCGGGCGGTCTGGGTTCGAGTCGAGGTAGTGGCAAATGTTAGTGAGATGAACACGAATATTTGTTCACGAGCCATGGTTGTTTAAATATTTATTTAAGCTTATTTATGAAATATCTAGATTATTATGTATATTTGTCCGTTATCTAGTATCCATAGTACAAGTTCTTAATGATACTTAATTCGGGCTAGATAATTGGTGTGAGCGTGGAAATATATTATTATTATAACTGCCATTTTCATTCAGATAAAACAAATGGGTATCCAATTTTTGATTGGCTGGTAACTAGTTCTTGAGATACGAATTACCATCAGATTTAATTAAAGATTTCACTTTGCTATTATTCATCGGGTAGGAAAATACAATGATACTGCATACGTAGATGAGCACTTTACATCGAAATAAAGTAAAGAAGCGAATATAAAGGGGACAGCAGCTTTTATTGAACCGGATCATAAATAGTGCTAGCTTTAGTCACTGTAACAATCTGAAGATAGTACGGAGCGCAAACTTCATACAAAACTTATTCCTACCCCTATTTCTTAACTGATCTTTATGATGTACCTATTATTTTGAATAAAAATAAAAACTCTATGCCTTTAAGTTTTCCTTTTTTAAATTTGGAATTACATTTAAAGATGTTAAAAAAAATATTTTGAAAGAAAGGGAAACTAAAAAAAACTTAATGTTAAGCAAAAACAATTTCTCATCGTTAAACTCTAATTTGTTATTTAAAAAAAACGTGTTTCTTCTATCCACGTTATCTATCTGGTGAATCTGCAAATCACTTGTATTAAAAGCTTTCGGTTCTAATAAAAAGGAGTAAAGTAAAAATTGCTATCTTCAATATTTTAAGGCACCTAATTTCCACCCACCGACGGCTTTTTCCCGCCACGTACATTTTTATTAATAACAGTTTACCGACGCCGAACCAATTTACATAATACACCAAATATTACATCTCCACACCAAGCCGAACTAATTTTGAGCAGAAAACAAAGTGTTTCATTATACCGAGCTGCTTCGGAGATCGGGCCTCCATAATCGTTGAATCGTATTACCATTACTACTGTCCACCAGACGCCAGCTGTTTTCAACAACTTTATTTAATGTATACCTATTCTGAGTGTATTCCATAGCTTTGCAAAGGTCTACGCTCGAATCTAATAAAATTTTGTACAGTCGTTTTTGCTATGGAATACTAAAAAAAAATTGAAAATAAGGATTTAATTAACGTAATTAAGGGAGTGACTTGTCGTTTTATCAGATATTTATTTATTTATAAGCAAGCTTAACAGCATATCACTTTACATTGGAATCATATATAAGAATCTTGAATAGCCAATTACAAAGTTTATCAAACTAAATTACAAATTTTGTTGACGTAGATATTAAAAAGACATGCAGAATTTAGGTTCGCTATTAAAACAATTCAATAAAAAAAGGAAATCAATTGTGTATGTGTTAATGTGAGTGTATATCCACATATATAAATCGAAATCGACATAAACAAATAATTATTTTTATCTGGGGTCAATGCAGTATGCCTTGATACCGATTATACTGTTCAAGTATTTGTCATTAGATTTTACGGCCGTGTGTCTGAGACACCAACCCTCCTTGGGAATGACTGCTATCTTTCGACAGCACCAAGGACCACCAGCTTAACGTGCCTTCCGAAGCACGGAGGAAAAATGATTTAAAAAAATTCGGTCACCCATCCAAGTACCGACTGCGCAGTTGGTTGCTGAACTTTCGTGATCGTCACTAAGAACGCACAACCGCGGAGCCATCGACCTCCGAACAATAAAAACGTAATGGTATGGTACTATTTTTTTATATTTTTTTTATGTTAAGTGGTTGGCAGACAAGCTGTATGGTTGGTAGCGTTTATAGACACCGTAGTCTATAAACGCTTGCATCACTGACGTGACACTCTCGCCCTGGCAACCCTTTTTTTGGTGATGGGGATAGTGCCAACCGCAGGGGATATGTGGGACTCGAGGTAAAGGCGTTCCCTCCATACCCACTAAACATCCTCCCCGGCCTGACCTCCAGTGCGCTATTACGGGACGGCTCGGGATCTGTGCACGTGAGCGCAACTTACATGGCCTTTCAATTAGAAATCGCGGCCGAAGTTGCGGGCAAAAGCTAGTACGAACATAAGACTTTTATATTTACTTATTTTTAGTTTATTTTCATTTTTTATTATAATGTTTCTTTTAAAGTTTTATGTTATACGTATTAAAGATTTTGTCTCAGTTCCAGTCCGACTTTTGATTATTTTTCTAAAACTAGCGCTGCAAGTGGTTCTGGATTTTATGTCTGAGCATTTGGCTTCTTGCAATCCTACTCATTTTACGACTTTTGTACGCTTTGATTATAAGTTGACTGCTTCATTTAATTCTTGATATACTTATGTCAAACGTGAACGTGAATACCTTCAAGTATTATATGATAAAGTTTGCGTTGCAATACGTAAGAGTATCAAGTAACTAACTGATAAGAGAATGCTACACAATATTGGCTAATGTTGGAGAAAGTGGTGTAGTGTGAACATGACTAAGTTTATGCTTCGCGATTTACAAACTTATGTGATAGACAGATCTAAATAGATCAAGATAAGCACGTAGTATAAAACGTACTGCTAACTAATCGTTCAATGTGATTAGGCATCCATGAATTGTGTACGTAGGTATAGCACGTCGTAAACTCATATGTTAATTATTATTAATATACCGGGTGGAATTTTGTAATGCCACCTGAAGGGAAAGTATTCTTAATACTGTAGACAGAAAATTTTACTCAAAGGAAACATTCCTTTAATTTTTGAAAAGAAAGAAAACTGCATTAAAAATTTTTCGAAAATTCGCTTGCCACACCCGGGTATCGAACCAACTAAAATCTGTAAAAATTACACTATGTACTTTTATTGCATCGATCGTTGGGGTCGTTTATAAGGACGAAATCTCTCCAACAAACTTGATAATTGAAATGAAAGGAAAGCCATGAAAAAGGACTTATAAATTCAATGGGTCAAGTTAAAGCACTTTTACTGAAAGATCCATCTGCTATCCAAGTTAGTAGTTAATAATTATCATTGACGTCATTTATAAGTACATTAAAATGAATGAATTTGTTAGAAGAATAAATTTGTGTATTCAAGAGAATGGAGCCCATTTCGAGCCACTAATTAGTTAGTTTACCATTTTATGTAAATAAATAAAATAATTAAGGGATTCATGGCTTTCCTTTCATTTCATTTATCAAGTTTTATACAGAGATTTCGTCTTAATAATTGACCCTAACGATCGATGCAATAAAAGTACAGGATGTAATTTTTACAGATTTTAGTTGGTTCGACTCCCGGGTGTGGCAAGCGAATTTTCAAAAACACATGAAAGCAGTTTTCTGTCTTTTCAATAATAAAGATTTGTTTCCTTTGAGTAAAATTTTCTATCTACAGTATTAAGAGTACTTTCCCTTCAGGTGGCATTACGAAATTCCACCCTGTATAAGATGAAGGTTTTTCAGTAAATGTTATTATTCTACAATGGACAGTCTTTGAGTTACATCCTCCGGTGAAACCCCATCTACTTCACTTGACAGGTGATTATATTGACTTATTTTCACTGCGGAGGTTGTTTTGAAGTGTACTATCTGCCCTGGTTAGCGGCTTTTGTTAGTTGATTCTCAGAAGGACTAGTTACTTTTTGGGTAACCTAACTATTTTGAGTGACTAATTGACCCATAACATCATGCGAAATGTGGCTTTATGTGTAACCAAAAGTTACGCGGACGGAGTAAAGTGGACGGCTGCGTGGTTTGATACAAAAAACGGCGCGAGGGCACGCAACGGTGCACTTTTGTATGGAATCGCTTGGACTCCCGCTGTTTCCTCCCTACTCAACCCTCTCAGGATTATGACCGTAATAGTACAGTCAGCATAAATAATAATTCATAATATGAATTATTTTATTATGTCGTGGCCTGATTGTATAATTGGTCAGATCATAAAATGCTTGGGCATATCGTCTACCTACCGATCACACAGATACGTATATTAGACTCTCCCACAAACAGTCCACTCCGCTTGGTCATAAAAAAATAACCTTGAACCTACTGATCACTCCTGACCACTACCGTTTTAGATACTGGGCTACTCGACCAGTGGTCGAGATTTTTATGGTCCCGTAGCATTTCATGATATGCCGCACATTTCATAATCTGGCCAATTATACGATCAGGCCACGACACATACATAAAACTGTGGCAACTATATACTGCAAAAGCGCTAGTGTTGATATGACATGATACTAAACTATTAATCTACTTCTGATGCTGACTGTACTTGTGTACCTTGAACTTAAGGGATTGAAGAAGAAACGTATCATTTCGATATCTAATTATATAAACAGAGAGAATCTCTTTATAAGGAAAATAGAGTATCTATATAATATATTCGGGCTAACACCTGAGAAAGGTCCCTTTAAACTGATGATGTGGCAAACCGCCACGTCCCTACAACCCCAATAAATTATGTTAATCGTTATGTACCGCTGCCATTGTTTAGTATGAAGAGATGAGCTTTGCTATATTGCTCTCTATTTAATGTTGTATTGGTGGTAATCTGGTTAACTTTATCATGGTCATGATAATAGTGTTGCTATCTGAAAGTTAGTGGTTAGATAGCCAAACTCTTAGTGGTGAACCAGTCAAGATAAAAAAGCAGCTAGTGCCTATGTCCTTTTTTGTCCAAATCGCTTATTGGTATGCAACGAGAATATAAATTTAATTTGCATACAACAGCTAAATTGATAAAGTATAGTGGCTCAACCATTTCCTTCTTGACTGCACGCACGCCATGTAAAAAGCAAAATATCGACAAAACGTACAAAAGGAAAATTTCATTAAATTCACGTCAATTTGAACTGTACGTGCATCAGAGCATATTGAATTGCTCTCAACTTCCCATGGAATGCGAGCGAGTTTATTTATTTTTAGAATTTACAGAAAATATTGAAATAAAAATAGTTGCGAAACATGAGCCACCGTTATGCGTTTTCTAGTACAACAATTTGATTGCAAAAAAATCGGGAGTGGTCTCCTTTTGACTTTCTCGTATACCAGAAAAACCTCAAAGGTTGATAGAACCTTATATTTTGATTTCATACATGCGTGTTAAATTTTGGTCACCCATCCAAATACCGACCGCGCACTTGGTTGCGCGGTCGGTATTTGGATGGGCATGGAAGGCATATCACATGCAGTGTTAAGTGATTTATCTTTAATATTGTAAGTGACTATAGGTGACGCCCCCTTAACACCAGGTGGGCCGTGTGCTTGCCATGTGTGTTTGCCATGTACATGCACATGTTAAAAAAAATAGTGCGGGTCCATCACGATGCGGTTTTTCCCCGAATCTCCCTTAAATTAAAGTGTAAAATATATAAGACAATAATAAGAACTGCTGCCTTGTATGGATCAGAAAGTTGGAAGGTAAAGCGGACGGATGACAATAAGCTACACGTGACCGAGATGAGTATGAGAATGAGATTTGTGGAGTAACAAGAATGGACAAGGTTAAGAATGAGCATATTAGAGAATACCCCTATTGTGTCGCTGCCATTTTGTAACATTTTGCGCATGTGTCAGTTACTTCTGGACTTCCTGTCGCGTTTTTCCGTGTGTAATAAAAATGAAAAATGTTTAAAATTTTGTAGTATACCTATAATTGAGAGTTTTTGTCACTAAAATTGCTATAAAATAAACTATAGGTATAATATAATTAGCATAGTTATATTTTCAAATAATGATAATGATTATTGATTTTCATCATCGGAAAACAGTAAGGGGATGGATTGACCTCCAGGAGGCTGGCCGACATACAGGCGTTTTTGACAGCGACCTCCATTTTCTTTGTTCCTGCATTCTTCGTTAGTACGACAGAGAAGCAGTCTGAAAGTAGTACCAGTGGCATAAAAATTGAGAGTAAACGACTAGCACATTATGGGCATGTAATGAGAAGGTGTGAAAATCATATGATAAAGAAGGTGATGAACCCGTCCACATTCATGGACGGGTTCAAAGGGAGAGGAAGAACGGAGAAAAGATGGACAGATTGTGTGAAAAATGATATGGAATGCCAACTATAACATTTGACGGTCGCCACGCCATGGTTTTTTCTCAGTGTCACACATAATATACTTTCCGTTAAGCGTTCAACGGTTCAACGCAATCGATTGGCCGCTTTTCAGACTCCCTGGGCTCTGCTCAACTCCTTTCGGGATTTTGGGTGTGCATGCTTAAAACATTCAAGAAATAAATGTCATCAACATTGATCATGTAAGAACAGTGTAGAGATTTTCCCAAGTTCTTGTTGCAAAAACACGTGTTGAGAGATTCCATTTTAAACTCAATCTACCGTACAATTGTCGGTTACTTTAAGTACATTTTCACTTGATATTGCCGCAATGCGTAATCTTTATGTGTCGCGATCGCCATTAGCGTAAAAGAAGAAGAAGAAGTAGAAGAACAGTGTAATTTTTAAAAGTAACTTTAACATTAGTTTTATGCAATTCAAATCTATTCGTTTAGTTGAATTTTTTATTGCATTTTTTTTAAATTTTAGTTGAAGAAAAAGTAAAGGTTTTGTGACATTTAAAAAATAAACAGTTATTAAAATCAATAACAAAGAGATAATAATGATCAAACACGGCCTACGAAGTCTTTCGTCGCATTGCGCTTATCGTGAAATCTACGTTAGCAGATTACTTACCTACCATATTTTGGGCTTTCTCGCGTGGTTATTCTCGTATGTAATTGAAATATCCCAGAGAGTAATAAACAGCAATCGTACTATGTTCAAATTGCTTACTGGTGTAATAGGAAGAGGAAATAATAAATAATGTTCAGAATTTTATCAAATCACTAAAATTTTGTCACTCTTTTTACAGGAAATATAAGTTTTTAGTGACTTACTTATAAAATATTCAGAATTTTCATAATTAAAAGTTATTTTAATTATGAAAATTTTCATTGATTGATTCTGAATGTATTATTGTTAAAAATTAAAAAAATAGGGAGTGGTCTGCCCTTGACTTTCTCGTATAGGTACTGGAAACGACTCAAAAGTCGATAAAAACCTTATATTTTGATGTCATAGATGCATGTTAAATTTGGTTGCATACTCGAGTTATCGTGCTAACGCATAGACACACAGATACAATTCCTAAAACGGTATTTTCGGACTCAGGGAGGGCCAAAATGTGTAAATCCGCCAAAATCTCTAGGTTGAAGTTTTTGACGATTATAAGACTTCCTCTATACTACGTATAGGAGAAAGTTGGAATATTGTCTTATTTAAGTTGAGGTATAGTCATAAATTATTTACTCGGGATATACCGTATACCATCATACACCCTATAAATGTTTTTATTTGAATCTCATTGCTACTACTCAATCTTAACCCTAAAAGTATATTTTAAATAATTCACTCTTCTAATTGGGACTGTAGTTAATACTTAGTAAAAGGACAAGTTATTTCTATGTCTTATATTGTATCAAGATATTGAATTTATTATGATTTTGACTTCATTTATGGTAGAATAAAGATAAATTATTGGAAAAATAATTCGTAAAATAAAAGTGCACATGTTACTTATAGAAAACTAATTATTAAATTATATTTATTAAATTTGGACGAATTAAACGTCACCGCTTAAGGGATTGAAAAACTATTTCTATTACCGCATAACGCATAACCAATTATTTTTGAGAATTGAAGGAATATTCTCAGAAAACATCTTACTGACTTTCAATATTACATTTTCCTCAAATTTATCATATTAGTATTAAGTAGTTACTTCTAATATACTTATTATAAACTGACTTATCAATACCAAAAATTCAATTGTTACACAAAGCTATTTCAATTGCGGAGACGGCTGTCCGCAATTTGTCAAAAATAATAACTCGATGGAGTGTAAAAATTACGCTCAAAAAATTCGTCCCGGAAGTTACAATTCCTATATCAGTGATTTATGAAACAAATGGTGCGAAGTTAGTAAGTAGACTGCCTTGGGGGAAAGCTTCTATAAGCTTGATTGAATACAAACAGATATACCCGTGCATTTATATTACGTTGATGTTCGGGAATAGAAACATAATATTTTTTGTCATTTTCATAACAGAATTTTTATGGTAAGCGGATGAGACGAAATTGTGTAACGCCAAATAATATTCAGGCAAGAGGAGTAGGATTTATGAATAAATTATTTATCAAAACTTAGAAAGCTAAGTACGAAAAATGAAACATAAAAATCTCTATTAAGAGATTTTAAGATTGAAAATCTTAGTTTGTAGTTATTGTTATTCTCTTATAATACTATAATCCAATAATGTATATCCATTTTAGGAGTTTTGTTCAACTTAACGTGTTATTTATATACAGGAAAATTTTATTTTATAAATTTTGAATAACGGTCTTGCTTCAATGCAATAGCGCAGCCATTTTAACTTTTAATTATGATAATTATTGTATATAATTTCTCAAAATAATTATCCAAAATGTATAAAGTGGGCCGTTCGTCACACCCTAATAATTACAAAAGCCTTGGTAATGATCACAAGCTATTGATTTGAAGGGCAATATGATTACGTAATTACAGAATACAAGAGACGCAAACGAATATGAAGATCCTGTAATTTTAATCATTATTGAAGCTGGGGTTTTAATTATAATAACAAGGTAAACCCCATTTTATGATGAAGTCTATAGTTTCATAACTTTAGGCTTGTATTACAAAATCCCACTCAGATATCAGTCATGAGAATCAGTTGTCACTTTTTATCGAGCACAAAGTGATAAAGACGTTTTTTTAAGTGCTTACCACACTTGCAATATTAAACACTGCAATTGCGTTGCCATCCTGGGGACTAAGATAATATGCCTTCCTTGCCAAGTAATTACACTGGCTACCGTTCCCTTCAATCCGAAACACAGCGAACTGCTTCACGGCAGAAATAAGAAAGGCGGTGGTACCTACCCAGACGACCCTACATATGGGTCTACCACCTAGTACGTACGACGCTAAGTAGGGTGTTGATTCTTGAGACTCATTCTATAATACCAGCCTTAGGCCCATATTACAGAATGACACTCAGAAATCAATAATGTCTAGGGAATAGTCTGTCACTTTCTATCAAGCACAAAAAGATCGATAGGTACTACGCTCAGTACAGCGTTGATTCTTAAGACTCATTCTATAATACGAACATTAGTCTAGTTAATATGCATCTCAATTATCGTTTATGTTATCGTCCAGAGGGTGGTTCTGTCAGTTACCTGTCCCATAACTGTACTATCGAGAATCACTACGGGTATCCAACCTCGGACTGCTCTAGCTACTGCTGGCATATCCCTCTTTCCCGTGACAGTAGTACCCCCCTTCCCCCCTTTTTCTAGCTACCCCAACCTTGGCAGATGTCTCCCATCGACATCGACTGGCGACCCCGGCTAGTCACTGAGCCTAAAACTATACATGAATAAAGCTTAGGTCTGCGTTAGAGACCTCGCTAACGCCTAGGGATGTCACTGCCTCTCTCTGGTTGTAACGGTATTCCGTTCCATTAGGTACAGAGAGGTTAGTGATAAGAGTGCACCTGTGTCTGCGCGTACATTGTCGTTTTAACGTTTCGTGCACTTTAATGTTCCCTGCGCAAATGACTTTGGTACTGACAACGGATTACGTCAGTCACCTGAGAGCACACCAACGAAGCTCTCAATAGTTATATCTAAGTCGCTGTGGCCGAATACGGTATATCGGTCGGTGTATATATATATGGTGGACGTTAAGACGGCGGCGTAAATTTGAGATGCATATATCCATATATATATCCATATATGCATCTCAAATTTACGCCACCGTCTTAACATCCACCATTGTAGAGGACTTCAGAATGATGCTGCTTACACAAAGGTTCGAATCCTGGTAAGGACAAATCTCTAACAGTACGAATATGTTACGAATCATGGTTATTTATAAAATTACGCTATTTTTATGCTCACAATCCCAAAAGGTTTGAACCAGGGTTGAGCAGAGCGCTAAGTAAAATTTGGTCATATTTTTGGCTGGGCGATTGACCACTATCATGCCTAATGGAAAGCGATGATGAGGCCTAAGATGTTACACCTTCGCCGAGAAGAAGCTTGTTCACTCTGGCCTTAAATATAGCCAGATTATCCTGATCTAGGAAAACAGACCTTGGCAAAGATATAGTGAAAGCAGACGCAAATCATTCGTCCGAATGGGAGGAATTTTAACAACATAAGGGTGAAAGCCCTCGCCGCACCTGGTCGTCCGGTGGTGGAAAGGGGCAGGTGAGATCAAATTATGTAAAACTTCCGAACAGTCTCCGCACAGTCTCCGAAATGCAACCGGTAAAAGCCCGAGAGGCAAGCCATAAGTCTTCAATCGTAGAGGCTCTGGAGAATAACCTTAACGAGTGCGTCATTACTGACGAGTCTTTTCGCACAGTGCTCCACCGAGTCCAACATACATAATGCCACATCACATACATAATGCCACATCAAGCACAAGAGGCGTGAAGAGGCTCCTTGCAGGTCAGCAAGGCGAGGCTGATTAGTGCGGCCTTTTATTTCTCATACTAGCTATCTTTTGCAATTGTGCTCCACTTCTGCTTACCATCCGGTGGAATGGAGTCGTTAACTTGACTTCTTTATAATAAAACAATCTCATAATGGGCCATGTAGTGCCTCAAAATAGTGATAGCCTGTCGCCTTCTTTTTATAAAACTTTTGTTATTATGTTTTACTATAATCTACGAGTAGTATCTAAACACCAGTTCGGAATGATAATTAGAGCTCGATAATTTGTATGAGTGTGGTGTTGCACGTAATATATCATTAGTGTGAGGGTATGTACTATATCATTATGTCAATACAGCCAAATTTCTACAGATAATTATGACATAGTATCTCAGCTGAAATGCCCTTGTACACTTTAATGTAGCTAGATATTATACTCCACGCCAACAATATACCTACATCCATAGACATAGAATTTACTATTCTATGTCTATGCCTACATAATCATTTTCCTACCCTGCTTCCAAATTATTTAAGGTTGGTGCAGTCTCACTCACGACGCCGTCGTGGTGGAGTGGTCAGTAGCGCTGCCTACACATCAGGCGGTCCGGGTTCGAGTCCTGGGAGGAACAAATGTTGGTGTGATGAATACGAACATTTGTTCACGCATCATGGTTGTTTATGTATTTATTTAAGTTTATTTATAAAATGTATTAGTGTATTTATTAAATTTTATTTATAAAAATATCTATACTATATGTTTATTGTCCGTTATCTAGTATCCATAACACAAGTCTTTAATAATACTTAATTTGGCCTAAATAATTGGTGTGAACGTGGAAATATATTATTACTAGCTATCCTGGCCACGCGTTGCTGTGGTAATTTCACACTACTGTCCTATATCATTGAATTTGCAGTAAAAACAATGAGGACTGATTGTCAAGATAAAACTATCCTATCCTTCAAGTTGGATCAAACTGCACACGGTGTACAAATTTGATTAAATTCGGTTAAGTAATTTAGGAGTCCATCGCGGACAAACAACGTGACACGTAATTTATATAATATTAAGATTATTATAATATTATCACTTTATAGTGACAATACTGCCATAGGTTTTGGCATTACACCTTTACGGCCGTGTGCCTGCCTGACGCCAACCCTCCTTGGGCACGACAGCAACCGGGACCAACAGCTTAACCTTCTAGAGGAAGATCTAGTTGAAACATTTTCGGTCACCCATCCGAGTACCGACCACGCACTTGTTTGCTTATCTTTCGTGATCGTTACTAAGAACGCACGACCGCAGCGCCATCGACCTCCTCCTAGCCTAACAAACCTATATAAATTAGATTAATTGAGCTTAAATATCTTAAGGTGTGCAATTTATATTCCGGCGCAAGCAAGGACCAGCTTTAAGCTCAAGGGTACCTTAATAAATAATAGTCGTTAATTACGCTTTCTAGGCGTAGTATTTATAAACCATGCCATAGATGATAGTGATACAAAGTCAAACTTGCTGGGAAGCTTGGAGAGAAAATGAATCTTTGCTAAACGCAACGCTATGAGGAGGATAAAAACAAACTTAGTAAATAAACTAATAAAACCGACCAAACATAAATTTTACAAATACATACTAGACTGAGTATTCTGGAAGATCATACTGGAATTTCCCCATTATTATTGGCAGACAGGTATACGACCGCTGGTATAGTCCGCGCAATATAATAGGCCCGTTTTGACAGATAGATACGTCAGTAGAATGTAACTGGAACGCAATCAAAACAGATGCAAGCAAAAAATAAAAATATATTATTGCATTTTTCAGTAATACAAATACAATCATATTTTAGCGAAATAATTAAAATGTCATAATAAAAATAAAAAATATTCTTTCTCGCATAATATTTAAAGTTAAATGTAATTTTCTAATGTTCTGAAACTTCATAAAAACAGTTACATTCTTAATCTTTTTTTTTTTAGTGATAGTGCAGTGACTTAAATTGATCGTTAATTTCACGAATATATTCGGTGCAGTATACGAATATATTGTATCGAAATTGAAAAATAAGATTTCTAGGTTTCTAAATTAAATTAGAGTTAAATTATAAGTTTAAAATTTTCAAAAATAGCAAATTGCATGTTTTTGGTGCAAGTATCTTTAATGAAAACAGGGAATTGGAAACCACTGAGGATGTTAAAATAACAACATGACTTTATCATTTTACTAAATGAATGTCTACACGAAGATATGTGGGATTTTTATTTATTATTAAAACCATGATATAATTACGATTACAAAGCTTATATAATTGTGACTTGATTTTAACATGAGAAATCAAGTCACAATTATATAAGCTTTGTTTATATAAATTTTAACATCCTCAGTGGTTTGATCAAATCACTTGGGATTTGATCAATTCCCTGTTTTCATTAAAGATACTTGCATTAAAAACATGCAATTTGCTATTTTTGAAAATCGTGTAAGTAAATAATCGATTATTTTGGTCACATCACCACTTACGATATTTTGACATGTGTCAAATCGGGCCTATTATATTGCGCGGACTATAGGAAACAGTCACCGTATTTTAAAGTCGCTTGCAATACTGACGTAATACTCGCGCGCTGCCAACCATAGTCCAGAGCTCATAGGATAGGGAAGGCCCTATCCTCTGAGCTCTGGCAACGTTACGTACCAACAGAAATACAAGACTACAACAGTTTAGTGTTATTTGAGTGTGTTCTCCTGTACGGCGGATTTAATACACCAGTTCTGGTACTCCAAATTTGAGCGGCTAATCCACTGTGCCCTACTTGAACTGTACAACGACTAATACCTTTATGAAATGTGAAAATGTTGAATGAAAGTTAAGGTGTTCGAGTGCTTGTGTGTCAATCACAATTCAGATCTATGAAACACATGTAGGGCGTATATACTGTAGAAAGCGGGGTAGCCAGCGACGAGTCTGAAATGAAATGATCAGTAAAAGCTTTTTCTTAAATGGTATTTTTTACAGTTTTTTTTTTAATTATTAATAGGCAAATGTCAAATAATCTTCGGAAGCTTATTTAAAAATGTAAACATTGTCTCACAAAGGAATTGTTTATTCTGTGCAGACAAGTTTTTATACAAACAGATCGTGTTTCTTTCTAGTCAACTTTCTAGTATTGATATAATGACATTTCTCAGAAAAATGCATAATGCATTTTTTTTTTATTTTAGCCTCAAGCACTACCACTACTCATTACGTGCTACATCAAGCAAGTTGACATATGAATAGGCTGCCTGTCTATAAAAGCTTACAAACATAACGCTGATCGAAGCAGGTTTGAACTTTCCGGTGACATTCAGAACTTATCGCCGTGTTCTCTACAAAAGTACAGAGGATACCTGCGCCAGCAGCTTTCTTTATCTATACACCCATAGATCGCAACCTGAATTGAAACACAAAAGAATAATTTTTTTCTCCAGTAATATGGATGACCGGACTGCTGAAAAATTTTACACTGTAATTGTCGGCTTTTGTTTGTTTGTTCACTGAAGGTTAAGATATTTTTTGAGATTTCATGATGAAATTCTTGTTTCCTTTGAAATATACCTATTTAATTTCTAAACGGTGTCATGAAATATTTACGCGAATAGATAGAGTAGTTTCTTTGAAATCCTAAAAAAGCGCAGCCGCAATATGAATTTTTCCATCTTTATATGAATCTCCGAAAGCTGTTGACCCATTTCTATTATTCTTATTTGTATTAAAGATCAAAGTCTCGAGAGAGTTTGTAAGCTAGTAAATTAAATGAAAATTTCAGTGTTAAGAACTACTGTCATATATTTACACCTAAGACCAAATAAAAAGTATAGACGGAGCGCTGCGAAGACTGAGGCATGTTTTGTATGCATGTGTGCAGGCATGTTTTGTATGCACCGATGCCGGTGCCGCAAGCTTAACTGCACAGAAGAGAGATGGAAGAGGTGTACTTGCGTTACGTGTGTGTGCGCTTAACTGTGTATGTACACGGTTAGGTGTAGTTGAACTTGCCTCAGGTCTTTCTTCGCAGCGCTCCGTCTATACTTTTTATTGGGTCTGAGATTTACACCAACAAAAGCAGATAGTAAGTAATGATTTATGTGGAAGTAATATCTCATTTGTGCTTTGCCTAGGATACCCGCGTGCTATGTACTAAACAGACTGTATATGACACGTCGTACTTTTTTCTATTTAGACACGCTGCATAGTGTTCCAACACAACAAAGTTACAATGATAAAAAAGACAACATGATAGAGAGGATAAAATGCTTTTGTCTTTGTGTTTAATATTTTCCGCACTGCGTGCTTTGTGAGAGCCTCCATTAAAATACCTTGAAAAAGAGGACGGGATTAATTTAAAAAAGTACTGTCAGAAAGGAGATCAGTTAATTGAAAGCCCCGCTATAAAAGGTTCACGAATAAAATATTTACGATGTTCTCATAACAATGGTGTTACTGATAAAACATCAAAGTTCTAATTTTAGCCAGACTAGGATTTGTTCCAATTTTAAAAAATCAGGTTTGCTTCTTCTTAACCTTGTTGTCCCTACAATCTACATAATAATATAAAAAAAAAAGGAAATATAACTAAAAATTAAATTTGTTTGATTTTCGATGGGGAGAGATTTTATTTAATAGACCTTGTTATGTTATAAATGGGGCTGAAAATCTATTGAACAAAAAATTACCTGATGGATCAAGCCTTTAGTTGTATACTAAAGCATGGCATGTATTAGTGCTAACATTACGTTTTTCACGTATATAAAATTGTAAGTAAAGCCACGCGGCGCCATTTTTTATCGTTTAGGGAAAACTGAATAAAAAGGTAACGCTTCCATTATAAATTCTCGAAGGATCATCAAAGGCAAATTACAACTCGCAAAAAACAATAGCAACAAAGAGAATTCATAGTCAGTTTCAGATATTACAAATATTTTGCAAAATAATATTCCATGAAATATTTACGAAATTATTTTGGGAATTACGAGAAAATGTTCCTCCTACGTTTTTTGTGAATAATTCAAAAGATAAAAATGAGTTTTCTGCAAAATTATTATTCTTATTCCGATAATTAATCTTGGGAAAATCTTAAAATAAATACGTTAATGGTAACTGCTTGGAATCAAAGTGTAATTTGATTTTTTCAAGATAATTTGCTGCTCTGGTTTCGTATAGGCAAAGGAAGAATGTAAGAAGACAACATTATGAACATTAAATTCGTTTATAGTGATATCTATTTACCGTGTACATACACAAAGCAAAAAATGCGTTCATATGGCAAAACTGAGATTCTTTTGTTATGCTAAAAATCAAACACTATTTACTAAACGAATCGAAATAAAAGCAATGATATAAGTAATGTTTTTAAAACACCTATAATGATAGTCGTATTTTTTTTTAAGATCTTACTCCTATGCAATCTCATATGTAACGTAGAAATAAACAGTAGGTTATATGAGAAGAACATCATGTTATCTACTGTTTATTTCTTCGAGTTATTGTGTGAAAAACTTTTAAAATGAATGTAAATTATTACAAAATCATATTAAAAGAGATTTTAAAAATACGTCAGAAACTTGATGAATTCATTAATTACTTTTGTGTAGAGAAATGTGTTGATTTTAATAGTAGCTACTTTCTTTTAATCGACTTTGAAATTAATTATTTATTGTATACCCACTAACAAGCGGTTTACTTTGAAACCTTTCGGCATTGAGTTGTACCTAAACTCAATGCCGAAAGGTTTCAAAGTAAACCGCTTGTTTCAGTATTTGAAAAGTTGAAATTTAAATGCCTCTGGAACGTCAGGGTCTATTTGTTACCAGGAGACATATAAAGTACAGCCAACAATTGTATCGTTTCAGCTATAACGGTGCTTGGCAATGGGAACTTACTCGCTCTAAATTACGACCTTACTCTACTAAATTTCGCGGGAGTGTAACAATGAAGCAATTGAAATTAAGTGGGAAATCTAGTACTTGCATCAATTTTAGTTTACTTTACAAATTAAAAATAAAATATTGATGATCAAATTGGGCTTGAGATGAGTTATTTTCGCGCAACCATATAAATTCTGTGCAGCACTTTGTGGTCAGTTAACTTTTTATTTGATAAAATATATCAGTATTTTATCAAATATAGTATAACTTGATAAGAACCATTTTAAAGATCATTGTGATTAGTAAACTTCATGTTTATATTTTCTAAGCAATCCTCGCAATCCTCTATGAAATTTATTGATATAACGTTACTTATACGGCGAAAAAATTACTGGTTTTAAAGGGTTCGTATATGATAGTAGGCTGAAATACTTCCCACAATATTTGATTTGCATAGTCTATATTCTCGGTTTTAGTTACAGTAAATTCCATTTAACATTTGTAATGTCCAGATAGCGTAACACGTAGAAATCGCTTTTCTTTGTACAAGATGTTGTACGAGTATAAAATTTAAATTATGTTAGAAATTTTAACTGCAGGTGTTTGTATTGCATCATATTAATGTTTTGTGAAGGATGAAAGACTAGTTTACCTTAGTACTACTTCTTTAATTAAAGTTTCACTACCATGCTGAATTACATCTGTTGCCGATTGATACATTAATCAATCCTTTTTGATAAATACTGTTTTTTAATGTTTTTTTTTTATTTTGATACTCGCTTTATTTTTGATTTTCACGTATGCATGAATACAGTTTCCTGAAGTTTTTTTTAATATTTTACCACCAGAGCCTATCTCCGTCGCTTACAACATCATTATGGAACATATTTGAATAAATACGTGCAATGCATAATTTCTGTGTAATTATAGATACAAATATGGCTTTAATACTTCATGGAAGTGTAAATTTAATAATAAATTAAAATTATAAGTACTTTTAAAAAGTAGAGGAAGAATTGTCACATGATAACTATCATAACAAAACTATCACAAATTCAGCACATTACACGATTTTTATCTAATTAATAGTGGCATTGTTACTATCCTAAACACAAATACAATATTTTTCGCCACACAGTTACTTAATGAATATTAAGAAAGCAAGTCCATACTCAGAAACTAAGCTTCTATAAAAAAAGGTTATCATGATAAATTGGTCGGTGCATAACATTTATCATAATTTTGGGGAGAAGTAATCGCGTGCTACGAATAAAGGGTTCTGACCATTTGTAATAATTATCTAGCTATTGAATTGATATTAGGGAGCTAATTCTGAACAAGAGAATGAAATGGCTACGTAGTCTGGATTTATACTATAGATAGAATTTTACGTTCCAGTGAAAGGAGAATGACTGTTTTAGTCTTTTTTTTATTACAACACGTGTACAACAAAACCGTATTTGCAATTCATAAATTGAAAAACTATTTTTGAAAATAGTTTGAATTAATAAAGATGAGGTTTTTTGAGAATTAAATTAAAGTTGTAAAAATGTCCCGTTCACGACGATAAATGGCGAGAGCGTTTAGTTTCATACAAAACAAATATTTTTAATGTTTTGAAAATCATAAAACGTATTTTAAAATAATTATTTTGTAAAAAAATAAGTATTTTAATTATTTTGTTACTATTATTATGAAGGAGCTATCCCTGACCCTTATTTTAGCAAGGTGGACCGGTGTACACGCATGACCCAACTATAGTCGGCAAATGGTAGATGTGCAACTGACGGCTTTAAATTTAAAATACCAGGGTTTGACAGGAATGTCACTTTGAATCTCCGCATAAAACCTTCCCTTAGAGTGACTAGTTTCTTTCCACTGGGATTCCCAGGAACTACGCATTTGCGGACCTGCTAACAAAACCATATCGTGAGAGAAAGTTAGTGCGGCAACCATTACTAACAGCTTCTTTCGCCATGTTGTTCCAATAAAATGCACGTTTCTTTGCAAATTGAGGTGACCCTTCAACTAATGACAGTATGAAAATTGCCACCATCTTGCGATCTCTATAAAGCAATACCATGCTGCCATTAATATTCATCATTTATGATCTAAGTTTCAATGAATTTCATATTATGAAATAAGTCTTTATATTTGATGAGAACTGAGAACAATTTAAATATCAAAGTTGGCAAAATCACATTACTCAACTTCAGGATTGCTTTAATTATTAATTTGATAATTCTAATATAATAGAACTACTACTTCATACTTAAACTTTATAATAAAATATTATTTAGCCGAAAGCTTCTTATGTTGCAAACGTTACAATAATATTTAATACAACGTGAAAATCTGTGGTGTGAAATACATTGTATAAAATTCATGTACGCGAAGCGAAACAGGCTTGCTTACTGAAAGTTTAATGTAATGGCCAGAAGAGCTCGTGCCTAGAAAACCCCACACACTGATTTCGGCCCCGCCACTAACTTGCTTCTGCGCCATTTTGAATCAGCGAGTGCCTAAGTGCAATTAGTGCTTCACGTTTTATTGGGATACATTTTAGGGTACAGTGACGCAGATGCTACAGAATGTTTTTAAGAGATTACCGAGCTTTCAGTCGAGTAGAACACCCCATCTGATCAGATTAGCAATAGTACAGGAATGTGTAAAAAAGAAGATAGTGTAGGTAGGTATCTATTGAAGATATAAAGTATATGGGATTGTTAGCTATTTGTAAGTGAATGTTAAGTTTTGCTTATGTTTTGAACAAATATTTTTTTGTGGTGTAGTTATTAAGACCAAGTTAGAGTCAAAACAACCAACGAAAACAGAGTCTGATGAAATCAGGCTAGGTACTAATTTTTAGAGTATAAGGTTCTGATAACGAACCCTGGTATACGGATCAGAAATACCTATCATTTACAATTCAAATTAAAATATCAAATAATAATTATAAAATTCACTCTTTCTCTAACAATATGTTTATAGTTTCCACGTTAATAATTAAACTGTTTACGTATATTGTTACTTAAGTTGAATAAACTTAAATTGTGTATAGGGGACGTGACACTTCATCTTTTTATTCTTCACAGCGAGCAAAATTAAATACAGGCATCACTTTTCCCGCCAAAGTTTCCGTCACGTGTTTTATAAAATTTCCACGTACGACAAAAAGCTGGTCCGGATGTTCAACGTTGAAAAATGGCATTCAATTCTCAAACTGCACTTTTTCGACCGAGTAAATGGGGTGAGGTAGGGCAGAATGGTAACACAGTAAGCCCGAAGTTAACTTGGTGAGCATTCATCTAAAACTTTGGCACCTCCTGAACGGCCTAAGCTGGGGGCAGCTACCGTGACAAATCTTTGTTTCAGAGTTTAAGAGATACGTTTAGAAAGTTGTGACAATATCCTAACAGTGTAACCACTATATAGCCGTGTGTACTTATAGGTACTGTAGGTAATTTCTTTTATCATCCCACTAATAATTTTCCTACATCCACGTCTTACAATTAAAAGTAAATAACTTGTTTCATGTGTAAGATAACGAATAAACACAAATCATAATAACAGCCTTTATAATTCGACCCATTGCTGGGACACAAGGCCTCTCCTTGTCTTTGAAGGAGCTTTAGGCAGTAGTCCCACCACGCTTGCTCAATGCGGATTGGTGGACAGAGTATGAGGTGATCAATACCCTTTTGCTGGCCTATTAGTCGCCTTCTACGACACCCATTGGAGGATATGGGTTGATGCTATCTGCCGACATCACAAGACATAAATAGTTAACAGAAATATTTATAAACCCGGACTGCTGAGATAATTTTGAGTGTTAATTTGTCCTGGTTGATGGTTTTTGTTTGATAGTTCACTGAAGATTTGTTACTTTTTAACTGACTTTAAAAAAAGGAGGATGATTTCAATTTGACTTCATAATATAATAATAATAATATATTTTCACGCTCACACCAATTATCTAGCCCGAAGTAAGTATCATTAAGAACTTGTGTTACGGATACTAGATAACGGACATTTTGTTTAATATACATAATTTTAGATTTTTTTTTTATAAATAAACTTAAATAAATATGTAAACAACCATGACACGCAAACCAATATTCGTGTTCGTCACACAAATATTTGCCGCTACCAGGATTCGAACCCGGACCGCTTGATGTGTAGGCAGCTATACTGACCACTCCACCACGACGGCGTCAATGTTTTTTATTTGTGTTACCTCATTACTGTTTACTGTATGTACCGATTTTGATGATTCATATATGCCCTATTAGCCTTCCTATAGCAATTATTTACAACCAAAATTATATATTAAGAAAAACAGTTGATATCGCAATATCACAATTCTCTTACAAAAGTTTAACCTATTCGCTCCTGATAAAAACATATAAATCCCAGATATATTTAATAGGTTCTTGTACAGCTAAAACATTCCATTTATCAGCTGGCTCCCCATAAATCTTGTTAAAAGCCTCCGCTACATAGGATTTCGATTTTAACGAAGTCTCGTGGACCGCAAAGGGCGAAACCAGGGCTGCGAACTGATATAATTATCTACATATCCGAACCGTAGAAAACCGTTTCAAAAGACGCCAGTTTTATCGCTAACATCTGCTGGGTGAATTATCCTAAGCCACCTGTTTGGAATTTTGCACTAAAGATTTGTGGCCGTCTTCGAAAATGTGCAATATTATTAAAGGAATTGAGTGCATTTTTAACCGACTTCAAACAAAAAAAGGAGGAGGTTCTCTATTCGACTGTATGTTTTTTTTTTTGTATGTATGTTCCGCGATTACTCCGCCAATAATGAATCGATTTTGATGATTCTTTTTTCGTTAAGAAGGTCATACTTCAAAGGTGGTCCCGTATAAATTATACCGAAATTGGTTCAGTACTTTTTTGTTGAAATGATAATTTCATTGGGGATGAAACAATAAAATCGTCCACGAACACAAAAATAATGACAATTTTTTTTTGAACTTGCTATTACCTAATATGCAATAGTGAAATTTTGGTTAGTAGGTCCAATAGTCAACACATAAACTATGACAAATTATTTTATGAACTTAAGTTAAAATAACTAGTTTCTCTTCAAGTTTCATAGTTCATTAACTTACCATTAAAACTATACCATTCATTCTGAATGAATGGTAGGCATTTGTAATGAGCTATAGGTCTGAGACGTGATATTATTTGTTAACCGACTTAAAAAAAAGAGGAAGTTCTCTATCCGACTGTTTTTTTGTGTTTGTTACCTGATACTCCGTCAATTATTAGTATTACGACTCGATTTTAGTGATTCTTTATTTAGCTACGTCAAAATCAGAGATGGCCCGAATAAATTGTATCGATATAAATTCGACCCTTTATGAACAGAACATTAATAACAAAAAAAAAATTGTTTACGTTTCCGTTAAGTTTTAATGAGCGCCTATCCATTTATCCAGTAGGCCTATCCATTTTCAATAAAATATACTTAACTAGCGACCCGCCCCGGCTTCGCACGGGTGCAATGCTTATGTGTAGTTTTAAAGATCTAAGCATACATAGGGACAGACAGACGGCGGATAGCGACTTTGTTTTATACTATGTACTAGTGATTTCCACTAAAAATAATAAAATAAAATATTTTTAGCAAAAAAATAGGAAAACCGACTTCAACGCGTAAATTTAAACTAAAAAGTAAGAAATAAATAATATTTTTATGAAGTAGTTGAAAAGAGCGTCATAGGAAACCAAGGAAAGTATTGATACACATTTATAATTCTTTATTTATAATTCATACTCCGATATATTTGGAGTCGGTGCCAGCCTAAGCAAAATAAACTTACCTAATAGATACGAACTTGATTAATTCATTAACTACACATAATAATGAATGATGAAGATGAGAAATAATCCGCCGCTCCGTGAAGTTCGAAAATTGCAAACACTATCCTCCTTGGCTAGCTGGCACCGGCTCCAAATATATCGGAGTATGAATTATAAATAAAGAATTATAAATGTGTATCAATACTTTCCTTGGTTTCCTATGACGCTCTTTTCAACTACTTCATAAAAATATTATTTATTTCTTACTTTTTAGTTTAAATTTACGCGTTGAAGTCGGTTTTCCTATTTTTTTGCTAAAAATATTTTTTGACAAATAATATAAAAGTTTGAATGTCGCGTTTCATCTTAAGTGTTATTTGTATTTAATAATAATAGATAATTTGAGATTTTGATTAGTATACAAGGTGTTTGGTACATGGGATATGAAGCCGGCACGTATCCATGCTAACATAGTCATATACTTAAATACTATGGTGATATTAAAAACTTCAAATTGTAAAATATTACATAATTGTAAAATGTTTATTAATTTTCCATACATTTTGTTTTTTTGATCGAATTATTTGTATGAAGAATTCAAATTGATTTTTTTACAATTTGGAGTTTTTGATATGACCATAAAGTCCCCCTCGCTCCTGGTGTCTATTTTGGACATTGTTCTTTACAACTTAGTTATAAAACGCTCACAGAGTTGAAATATAAACTGTTTGTAGTATTAAGCACATTCCTAAGATCACGTTTTTGCAAACAAAAGCTAAGAAATATAAAAATATAAACAATCCAGTGTGTAGGAGATTGTCAAAAAGTTAATGTTATATTTTATCAAAGATGTCATTATTAGCCTCTCCATTGCAAAAACATCCTATTGGGTTAGAGATCCTTGGGGGGCGGTCGCTCAGTTAAAATACTTCATCATGACGACTGCAAAAATATCCACTTATAATTTGTATTTATAATTGTTTTGATGGTTTGTTTTGCTTCTGTTTGGGGCGCTATGTAAAATGTTTGTATCTTTAATGGTCGCTATAAACTGTATCAGTGGTCCTATTTTTAATTCTTAATTACGAAGTGAATAGAGATGCGATCTAATCACAAAGTTATTTAAACCCTGAAAATATTCATTTCAAAATTTCACTTCGTTATCTGGGAAGTTTAAAATTTTGTTACCGCTCCTGATAGTTTGCCGGCACTCTCGGACTTTAACGCCACGACATTTTGCATAATTTAAATCTCTGCGTCATAGAACAATCTTTCCACCATTGTTTAATATGTAAAACCTGAAACGGTACTGCATTCGTATATATTTGTGATAAGTGCTATTAGTCGTTGTTTTTTCAATAAAAGTTTGTACAGTTTACGTTTTCTAAACAGGTTTACGTGTTTGACATGTTTACCTACCCATCCTAAAATTGTTATGTAAATAGCATAGTGTTATCAAAAATTCTAAACTTTATAAAATTGGCTTTGAAATTTCCCATATATTATGCTTTACAAGTCAACCTCTTTGTATGGAGAAATTAGAAATATAAAAAAACGAACAGAATAGATAAATGAAAAAGATAAATTAAAAAATATTTAAAAACATATCAACTTTAATTTCATTTTTAACCAATATAATCAAAACTGGTTTCTAATTCCTTACATTAGCAACTGTTAGATTGAATTTAATTATTATGTTACATTTCAACACTAATTGTCCCTAGTAATTATTATACTTATCCACCTATCTCATTGCACATAAAAATATTTCCTGATATTCAATTTACTTACATGAAACCTTAGGTAAAAAAATCGTGAGTGGTCTCCCCTTGACTTTCTCGTATACCATAAACGACTCAAAACTTGATAGAAACCTTATATTTTGATGTCATACATGCATGTTAAATTTGGTTGCAATAAGTTAAAGCATACTCGAGTTATCGTGCTAACGCACATACACACACAGACATAATTCCAGAAACGGTATTTTTGGACTCAGGAAGGTCCAAAATGTGTCAAAATCAAAATCTCGAGGTCGAATTTTTTGACCATCACAAGATTTTGTCTATACTACGTATACAAGAAAGTAAAAGTAAAACGGACACGGTGTGTAAGAATACAGGGTCCATATTGGCTCTCATAAACCTATTATTCCTATTTTGTTTCTACTACCGATTTGTATTCATAATAATCACTCTTCATAATTCATTGTGTTGGATAGTCCATTTATCGAGAAAGGCTATCGGCTATATAATAACCGATTTTATCGCGGGCGAAGCTCCAAGCGACCACTGGTATGTTAATTAAACAGAGGTGTATGATTATTGATATTATGAATTGCAATAATGCCGACAAATAAAACTTATGATTCAGATATAATATGAAAACAAATATTAGTTTAAACAAGGTTTATGTGTAGTGATAATAATATTATGAATTCTGCTGATTATGAGTTTCGATCGTTAGTGTATAAAAAATATATGAAACCAAAACATTAGTTTAAGCTATGTGTATGGTTGGCCGTGTGATGCCGGCAGAGTAGAACAGAATCCCCCATATCCTCCAATGGGTGTCAAAAGGCGACTAGTGGATCAGCAAAGGGGTATTGATCACCTTATATTCCGTCCACCAATCCGCATTAGGCAAGTGTGGTGGATTCTGCCTAAACCTCCTTCGATGGCAATGAAAGGCCTTGTGTCCCAACAGTGGGTCGAATTATAAGGCTATTATGATGATAATGATGTCTATGGTTAGTGATATTATGAATTCTGGTGATTATGAGTTTGGATCGCTAGATTTTTTTTTTAGTAGAGTGATCATGATATGATCTAAAATGGTATGACAAACATTTTCGGACTTCCGATAGGACTTAAAATGTTATGAGAAAAAAAGTGCACCCAAGAATACACCATGTTCAATCTACAAAAACAATAAGCATAGTAGAGTTGAAAATCTTTTACTAACCGTTTTAAAAAGTTTAACTAGAATCGTATTAGTCTGTGTCCTTACAATTAGCGGGAAATCAAGACGACAGCTCTGATTCCCGCCGAGACTAGTCTCTCATCAAATTTCTTGCTTTTTTCATTGTTTTGGTGCAGCATTCAGCCTCGAAAACTGCTGATGCAGATCTTTGTCGTTATTTGATTTGAAGCGGAACTCTTTTAAATAACTATGGTTAGATTTTAATGCTCGTCGTCGAGAATGTTCCATTAAAAGTGGTCGTTTATTTAAGTGTTCGGGAGTGTCTCATTTGTGTTCAGTTTCATTGCAAAACTGGAAACAGTGATTTTAAAGTGTTGTCTTGGTTAGTTAGCTGTGTGTATGATAATAGTATGTTATTAGACATATTTGTTGATTGGTTGAAGTTTTATGCTCGGTTAAGGTTGTCGGTAGGACTATTGTAATCACTCAAACTTTTGCGGTGCATGATTAACATGAGTTAAAACGCGATTAGTGGCGTTTCAGCAGACTATTTATTAAAAAGTTGTGCGTAAAGCGATTGTAATCAAGAAACACGACAATTTCAATCAGGAAGACGGTTTCAAATTATCAGCGACATGAAATCCAGTGATAAATATTACACAGACGACATGTCGGCAAATTACGGTCGCGTCGGTCAGTGTACAGCATGGGGACACAGTCAGTGTGGTGTGTGACGGTAGCAGAAGAAACATCCTGTGGGTACCTAGACGAGGACGAATCTACTCCACATACAGAGTGAAGACATCACACTGTTCTCTAGTCCGCCTGTGGCTACGGTCGGTGTAACCCGGTTGAAACGTCAGGCATCAAGGTAATTTAATTCCCGTTTTTACTCAGGATTATTTTAATTTCGCCTGGCTAGCTTGCACTTTGATACGACGGTATAGATACCACGTCAAAACTGTGTCCTTCAAGCAATAGTGTTCATAGCATTATGCCCCCTGTGATTGGGGGTTCCAAAGTGAAACTTGCTTATTAACACTACTTACCTTATAGTGCGATATAGTAGAGCTTCCACTACATTTTTATCTATTTAAATCACAACAACCCGGTAGTTTGAAAAAGCATTTTGATAGTGACTGTAATAATATTTAAAAAAAATCTTCCTTTTCCTGACAACTAACTGTAAAATAAAACCCAATATCCGATTACAAGCAATAATGAAGCCCAAAGAAATCGCAATTCAATTCGATTCATGTCGATTCGAGATCATATTATTATGAAAATTAATTTCAGAATTATTTTCTATCGACACCGAATCAAATAACGTGTTACAGATATAACTCGTACAATCTATTATTAAAATATCGAACTGGCCACGGGCAGCGGGCAGCTATTGGCGTGGGAAAATGTAAATAAAATCTGTGTCACTCCGGCTCCAAATACGAAACATAACTCCATGAGCAAACGGAAAGAAGCAGGATATTGGCTGGCGGAAAAAGTGGAGCATCACATGTGACACCACCACTGTTGGCCTATTTAATATAAGCCCAACGGCGCGCGATGAATTCACACTCACGATATTGTATATTTATATACACGGTTATTTTTCATAGGTTTTTGAAGCCATGTCCATTGTATATTAAGCGTCAGTAGTCCCATTAGCTAGTCTATGTAAGAGCACGATTTTTTTAGAAATAAAAAGATGAGCCGGAATCATGATAATACCTACTTAGTAGCTGGCGCCCTTATCAAGGTCAATGACAGGAGACGGCATGAGGCGACACAGTCGTGTAATTATAATATTAACTTCGACTTTCTCATCAACTTCGAATTATACAAAAATCAGCAACTACACACTCTTCTTAAGCTTCCTGAATACTTCACTGGAAAAACGTAAAGATAATAAATAAAATACTGTACAAAATAACCCAGTATGTTTTTCAATATAGCACCTGCAAAGTTTGTAGGTTAAAACAAATACGTGAAGTGTACTCTATGCAAAGTCTACATAGAGATTTATAATTAAGTCTTAGTTAAAAATTACCGACATGATTGTAACCGACCCACAGAGGTCCTTTGTTAATGCAATGTTTTTTCAGTGTGATTTATTTATACTCATGCATTACAGCTAGTAAAAATATACATTTTGACACTTCCTCTCGTCAATAAGACAATAAAGGTGACACACTTATCAGCTCGGAAACGGACGCCTCTTTTTAAACTACGAACGCTACAGAATGGTGGCTACGAAAGAGCTACACAAGGAGGACTGTTACATCACTCCTTTAGATAGCTCGTTCTCTTCTAAAAGGGGGAGAAATGTAAAGGAACACATACTTTTTGTAGTTGTCTATTCTATTCTATTCTTAATTAATGGCGTCGCGTCGCATTAAGCGTACGCATTTTGCCAATGACAAGTGAAAATATAACTAAAGGAACAAAAATTTTACATTTGATTGAGGTTAAAAATGGAGTCTCTCATGTGGAGTCTTATTACAACAATAAACTCGTAGTTGTCTATATTTTTAGAATGTTTTTGTTTAATATTTCTTTGTTTTATTACTCTACAAACAGTCTGGAAAATATATACACTGACTTGCAAAAAAAACGGACAACCCTACTAATTTCATAGAAAGTGCAACACTTTGACTAGGTTCCAAATTAACAAGGAAGTGCAGTTTGAATCATCGGAGTGACTCATATATATTTTTAAATAAAAATAAAATAACCTTCAAAACTAAAAACGGGGAAATAATAATTTTGTTTATGAAAATAAAATTAAGGTCGGTCCGAAATACAAGTAACAACGTTTATTCCAAATATTACGGTTGTCACTGACCTCATATAAACATTTAGATTTTCATTAACAATATTTTGATTTCTCCATTTTAAGTTGTGAAGGTGGTTTTATTTTTATTAAAAAAAAAAATTTTTTGCTAATGAGTGTTTTAGGGAGGTAAAGGCGTTCCCTCCATACCCTCTAAACATCCTCCTCGTCCTGACTTTCAGTGCGCTATTGCGGGACGGCTCGGGAACTGCGCACGTGAGCGCAACTACAACGAGACCGTCCCTACGCTGCCCGTCTAGGCACTCCTTGCACCAATTGGTGGCCAGCAGCCACTCCTATACTGACGGCTGCTTGTCTCGCGCGTCCTCCTGACGAGGACACCAGGAGCAGCCATCGGACCGCATCCCGGGGACTACGGGCGCGGTCGTGGCCCTGAAAAGGGCTGTCGGAAGTAGTCGTGGTGGGAAAAAAAAAACAACTCGACGATGGCATGTGACTTCGAATGCCAAGAGGATACACTTGACATCAAAAGCCACACACCCGCTGAGAAAGTTTCCCCACCAGGTTACCAGGATCCACCATGAGGAGGCTTAAGGACGTGGACCCCACCAGCTAGACACCTACAAAAAAAGATCAAAGCCTATGTAACTCAACCTTCAGTAAACTAACAAACGAAAGTCAATAACTAGGATACTCTTAGTTTGCGGATACAGTGCCACAAACTTATCTGACCCAGTGGTGGTGGCGCTAATGGTGAACAAATGTGTCATAGAAATTTCAAAATATTTATGGGTAAATTTTAGTTATAATTTTTTGCCTACGAGTCAGATAAGTTTGTGGCGCTGTACATGGGGAAGAGTCTCACCAACCGAAAATCCCTAAGTTCCCTCGTTTTAAGGACTTAAAAACTTCCCATCTTAAAAACTTGTTGACTCGTGAAGGATAGAATTAAGTTGCCAGCAGCAACTAAATACTCCATTAAAAATTTGGTCAAGCAAATACTTGGTTATTAACTTTTGAAAGTTTATGTTGTTACTTAGTTTGATTATATTTTTTTGCATTTTGCTATACTTATATTATAAACCTATAGAGTTAGTTTGTTTGAACGCTATCTCATGAACTACTGACTTAAATAGAAATTTTATTTTTGTGCTGGATAGTCCATTTATAGAGGAAGGCTATATATAATAAACAACATTAATACGAGCGAGCCGCGAGTGACTACTAGTTTGTAATTAATACCATTATTTTATATTCGAGAACATGTGTGATTAATATTACCTAATAAACTAAACGAACACTATACAACATTTCACAAAGGAAAATTCCAGGCATCATGCAGGTTTCTAATTATTAAACCGCTTTAATATGCTTTATCCTTAATTATAATGAAATGCATTATGAAACGAGGTGTGCCTCCATTTGCATAACAAGCTGGCACAGGAGTTTCGTCGACTTAAATGAAGACAATAATATAATAAAGTTTCAGTCTCTGTATTTATTAATGTGGTTGGTTTCGCTTAACACGATTGCTTTTCTTTATCACTGTAGGTGGGCCGATACAATAAATAATTGCAAAGACCCATAAATAATTTCAAACTTTTATAATTATATTTCAATACTGTGTTAGTTGAAGCTCTGAATGAGCAAATTATATTCAGCATTGACGGCAATTGCATTTCGTATTGAGGTGTTTTTTTTATTCAAGGGGAAGCTTTTTGTCTTCATTTCACATGACGTAACTTTTATTTTAAGCTTTTATTTATCTTTGAATATGAACAATTTAAGATTCAGAGTATATACATACAATAACAATGTGAATGCGTAACTCACAAAATTATCCACATATTATAAATTACAATTACAGTTTAAATATCCGTGTATCAGTTTTCATAAACAACATAAAAAACTTGTATTTTTACTACTATTTTTCATAAACAACATAAAAAACTTGTATTTTTACTACTATTTTTAATAAGTGAATGAATAATATACTAAACAAAATTATGAACATTTTTGAAACGTTAGCAAGTAGTGACCTACTTGCAATTGTGTGGCACTCGGAACGTAGAGTACTGATACATTTCATATCGCTTATCTGTAGCGAGCGGCCAGTGGACGAAGTAGCGACATGCTGGTCGCTGTGCTAAAGACACCTACAGACTAACGACTTAGAAATCACGTCGAGCCTCAAACGTAATTTCATTTAAGAACGAAAGCAAATAATGGAAGTAAGTATTCTAAATTATTATCGATGCATATTTGTTGAGTTTGTGAATGCTTTGCAATATTAAAACCTCACATAATAACCTTAGGTGGATCTTATAACCATTTTTACAACCTAACTAATTAAAACATGAATAATTTTGTGGACCATCATTTAAAAATGTACCAAATTAATGAAAATGATGGTAAATTAGTTGCCGCGACAGTTGACTCACCAACTACTAACTAGTAATTTAAAAATGAATTTCCTGTAAATTTTGGTAGGTACCTATCTAATTTTAAAATGTTCCTATAAATTATATAGCTTTTAATGAATTGAACTAAAGTTTATTAATTTGAAATTATACGATGATCTTCTATAAGGATTTATAAAATATATGTTATTTTAGGTAGTAATCATGACCTGATGAAATTTTTAAGGGAGTAAAACACTGTCACAATTAAATAACCGTAGTATCCTGTGGTTTGTACGTCCTTGTGTTGGTTAGGAGGCTGATGGGTCGCGGTCGTACATTTTTCGAAACGATCACAAAAATTTTCAACTCGATTTCTCTCCGTGCTTAGGAAGACAATATGGCAAGAATAAGGAAATATAGCAGTAGATCCCAAGGGTTAGTGTCAGGCTGGCTGCCGGCCGAAAAAATCTTATGCCAAATTCTATGACAGCATTGTCCATATCAAGCTATCAAGACATACTTCAGCAACTCCGAAATAAAACCCGAAGAAGAAATCTGTACTGTTTGTCGACTTTCATTTGTTATTTTATTGAAAAATTAGTTTCTTTTTGGGTTTTGATGCTTCTTTTCAGTACTGGCAGTCACTAGTTTGAGCACTTAAGACCATGCAGTGTATGCCATACTACCCGACATGGACTTTTATATAACCAAATGTTCCATAAAGCTCTGCTCAATCTTTTTACGGATTTTGAGCATGACAGTATGTATGTTTATGTATAATTATAAAAAAATAAAGATTAGTTTAGAATAAACAGTTTCCATTTAATACCATTGTCGTTTGTAAGTCCACGTACCACTTGTAACAGCCCTAAATTCCAGTCTACGTTCTCGACACAAGGCAGTTTTCAAAACACTAAAACCCTCTTAGCTAATATTATGTACTGTTTCATATTTTTTCTATTGTTTGGGTGAGTTTTGGATGACATGTTGTTTAAATACTTTTTACGTCCAACTCTTTCGCGGTTCTGAATGAATCATGAAAGTAGCAAAAATTATTTCAGAAGCGATAGTTTAAATGACAACCAATATATTGTTGAAATGTTGAACAACAAACATACAACCAAAATCGTTTACAAATGCGTAAATATAATACTAGAAAAACATAAGCACCAAGCACTGACAAATTTCGACAGCGAAAAGCAGTGCCTCGGTGGCGAAATTGGTCAACGCGTCCACCTGGATTGTGGAAGGTGCGGGTTCGAGTCCCGCCTGAGGCAAGTCGATTTTTTTCAGTGCATTTTTCTAGTATAAGGTTACTATCAACTTTTGAGTCGTCCATCACGAAAGTTGAGCAACCAAGTGCGTGGAGGGTACTCGGATGGGTGACCAAAATTTAACATGCATGAATGATATCAAAATATAAGGTTTCTATCAAATTTTGAGTCGTTACCGGTACACGAGAAAGTCAAGGGGAGACCACTCGAAAAAAATCGTTTTTTTAATATAAAAAAATACAATCGAATTGAGAAGTTCCTTTCACATCCTTTTTTGAAGTCGGTTAATAACCAGTTCATTAATTCACTAATATTTATTGAAATTTTTGTGTCCATAAATACAGTGGCAATATGTGCTTAACGATTTCCAGATATGTTTTTGATGAAGTTTGCGTTCTTTTATTTATTATAACGCCTATAAAGCTTACTTTTCAAGCGAGCACAGATTCTTTGGATAACCCAAGAAGATAAGCAGAGAGCTCGCAAGCACTCACAACTTACCGCCACTATCTTCCAAGTCTATTACATAGTTAATAAAACTTATAAGTGGCATGTCGTTAGAAGTTTATAGCGGTAACTTTGTCAAGAAAAATATAATTTTTAATAGTAAACTTTTTCTATACGTTGTATAAAAATATTGGACTGTGTGTACACACATCAAAAAGTTTACTTTGGCTTCAAAAACTACGCTACAATCTACGTACACGATTTTATTGTGTAGTATTTGTTAAAAGACACAATTGTTTTGTACTCTGGCCGATGTTTGCCTTCGAACCACTTTATAAATAACATTGTCATAGCGAGCAGTTACTAATTTCATGTTTATAATTTTATTGTCTTTTAGTATTCGATTAGATGCTAGGCCTTTCATTTTCCATTGGATTTCGTCGGGACACTCACTTTGCATCTCTTTTATTGTCTACTGCATTTTACAAAGATGATAAATTATGATAAGTGCATTGAATTATTACTGGTTTGTTACTTTTTGGGATTAATGGAGGGTACAGGCTAGAAACCAGCAACTATATTCTAGGTACTACATGACCCATACTGCCAGATGAGACTTTATTTGGAACCAAATGTTACTCAAGGCTCTGCTGAACTCATTTTGGGATTATCAGCGTGATAAAATTTATGTATGTTTAAGTCGGAAAAATAATTTTAATTTTTGAAGTCATAAAAAGGGACAAATAAAACTAACTACACAGTAGGTATGAAAATACAAGAGAAATCTGGAATAAAATAAGGCTGGCACCGACCTTAAAAATAGTTGAAATAACTATTGACTATAATATCGTTTAAAACATAAAACTTTTGAAAATGAAAACACTTGTTGAAAACACGTGTTTTAACAACAAGATCTCGGGAGAAACTCCACCAATAATAATAACTATTGCAACTCAAAGTCTGTATGATAGCTGCGAACTGCCCAATGGCTTTAGAGATTTTTTCACTACCTACAATTTTCAAAAAGGTAAAATTTCTCAGTCGGCTATTTATTTTCAAGTAGCAAATAACTCTAGATCCTACTTATGATATAAGATACTTGTTTATTTGAAAAGCGTTGAAGACGAAAGTTCAAGAACTGCTTAAGCTCTTAGAAATTATTATAATTATTAAACGCAAGCCCGTGTTTATTTTAAGTACCTATAATCTGGCACTTATGTTATATAAACGAAAATGTAGATTTTCAGAGTACTCTTATCAGCACAGATTATTAATAGCCAGTTATTTTAAAATAAACATACCGCACTGCTGAAATTTTTAGTGTTGTTAACACCTATCCCAGTTTTAGCCTTTTCTTTCTTGGTTTACTGAAGACTTTGTGTTTTTTTTTTTGGGTTTTATGACCGTTTTTGGGTGACAGGTCAAAAAAGCGGGCAAACACGGGTAACAAAGTTTCGAAATGAAGCCATCGATCATTTTAGTAGCAGCGAACAAAAGTACGTCGCAGATACAAGCGCTATCAAGTCATCGATTTATAGTTATCGATGATGTGACTTTATCGGGACTAAATGTAGCTCTAGCCGCGTCCACACCGGACGATCCATTTTGGATCGGCGATCCCGCGATCCACGATCCAGAGTCATTGGATCGTAGATCCGATCGCCGATCCAGTTTGTTAAAGTTTGCGATCTCCGAAACACGCTCCGGTGATCTACAGGTGATATAGAATATTTAGTTTAGTCGAACTCTTGTCCGATATGGAAACTCACGTAAAGCAGTAGCGTCGAATTTTCTGTGGCAGCAATATCATTATTTCGCTTAAATAAGGGATATTTTTACGCATAAAACGACGACTTTGAGAGATTTCCTTTTAGGCTTATAGAGCGATCCACAGAAACGTCCATACAGCGCGCTCCACGGACCTGATGTGCCTTTGAGTATAGCATACATACAGTGTTATTATGTATACATACAGTGTTATTTGTAAAGCATCCATAACTTTCAAACCATTTAACCTGGCGTCATTGTGGCGACCAAACAGAAGACCGCCGTTGTCACCGGGTATGTTATACCCATGTACATTATTTTACACAAAAACAATATTATGACAATTTTGGATTTCTGTATTAGGGAATTAGGTTAAATTAAGCACTTATTTATTATGAAATGTATTAATAACCATCAAAATTGAAATAAATATTTTTTTTCTCTTAAAATAAATTTGTTAAGCTATAACTTACAAGAAATATTCAAAAGCCCAAAATTATAACAAGATATCCAAAACAAAATCGACATCAACATAATTATGAATAATTATAATTATGACGATAACATTAAATTATGAACTATGTAAAACAAAGCTAAAATATTACATAAATACTAAGTTAATTGCTCTCAAAATGAACGCAACTGTGGCATAACTAATACCGAGCGCTCTTTATAGACGTGTCGATTCCACAATAGCCGCTGCAACACATAATAGAACAGCTAATTTGCTCAAAAAGATTAAAGACTCTAGCTACTGGCAGCAACAAATAACAGGCATACTTTGTTTAAAGGTTATAAGGATTTTAAAGACCGTCGGGTATTAGATACCCGGCCACACTGACGCCGGGTTAAACACCTCATCAATACAAACATTTTTTTTCTATGTAAGCAAAACTGGAATCGCGAAGAAAAAAGTTTACCGTTCCATACATTTCAAGCAGTTCGTTTGTGAATTTGTATGGAACATCTTAAATTATTTTTCGCAATTTCAGAGTTGCTTTCATAGTAAAAGTTGTGTTGATGAGATCTTCGAATGGTTTGAAGGTTGTTGATGCTTTACAAATAACCCTGTTAAAGAAGGTTATTAAAGTTAATAGTACTCATAAATAACCAAATTTTTATTTCGATCATTATCTGAAATGCTAACAACTCAACTGTAATAAATAATCTTCTATGTGAATGGGGGGTTCAAAATGATTTTTGAGGGCGCTTAGTGGTTTATTATTCCCATATAGGTGCAATTTTGTAGGATTAAAATTGACAGCATGATTTTTATTGATGAATTAATCGAATACTACAATATCCAATTTCATAAAATTATTGTTATTCAAATGGGAATTTGATATAAAGCGTTACGAAAAAATCCTTTAAACATTATGTCTTTGATATAAAATAAATCGAAATTAAAATGTCAAAGTAAGTTTATTGAAAAATATTGAATTTGCGAAAAGTTGACCCGGTTACTTATTTTTATTGTGACATGGTGGATATTCACCGTGCTCTAATTGTCCAATCTGTCCACCTGTATTTTTTTATACGATAATACTATTAGTTTTATTAGTAGATAATGACATAAATAATATTTGATGGTACCTCCTAACCAAGAATAAATAAAACACCTAGAGTCAAGGAACTCCAAAAGTATCCTTACTTCGCCTCCATTTCCTTTCCTTATTGGCCCGGTTATAAAAGAAACGAAGATACGAAGAAACTGCAAAAATGCATTATCGAACATTCTTTCACTCGCGTCTAAAATAAAAATTAAATATGTACTTCATCTTAACAATATTCTCCACGCTATAGTCTTACCCTTTCTTATATAAAAATATTTCTGTGTAAATATTTGTGTAAGAATCTAGAATTTTTATTACCATTTTTCGAGTTGGACATTAAGATTATTTTCCTACTTAAAAAAAAAACTTTTTATAGAAAAAATACTTGAGAATCGGCACCTGAGATTGGCACACAGCTTTCGTCATTTTACTTGAGTAGGTATTTTGATTTATAAATTATTGTCATGCATCTGACCTAAATTTCAACTTTTATTATTATCATTTATTAAATACAACACCGTTTTAATTACTAATACAGTTTTAATAATATAGATATGAAAATTAGCTATCGAATCCACAACGAATCCTACAGATTAATTAATATTTACATGCAGCGTTTTTTTTCAACGATTGTGTCACCGAAATATGTTAATTATGTTTGTAACTTTTATAAAAAGAAAAAAAAACTGGAACGCTGCTGAATCGATAAATGAAAAATACGTCAGATTTTAGTTACTTTACGTTTTTTAATACCAAGTTCACGCTTACAATAAGGTTTACGACAAAACAATATCCTTATCCCACAATATTGGATCTCGGTTTATTGGCAAAATATAAGGGGACTTGTTTATTTTCTTTCTTAGTGTACAGAACGGATTCAGCTTATCGCTACTGGGCAGCCGCTTCATACGGCTGGCCACCTCCGCCCCTTTTTGGGGTATAAATCATAGGAAACACACATTTCCTTTCCACAAACAGCTCAAGGCGAAATTTATTTTTACTTTGAAGTCTATCGAAGAGATGGAGTGAGATGGATGACTTATACTACCCTTGAGATAATAGTAGGGTTTTTGAAAGTTACATTTTATGGGTGTCATACATTCAGACTTAATTTATAACTAATCTAGAAACGATCATAGCTTTTTAACGATTCTGCCATGATTTTAAAACATTTACTTGACTCGTTTTAAATAAAATTACATAATATATCCACAAACAAAAGATAGAGAAATTAAGATAGCTAAGGAAAAGCGGATTAGCCGTTCGAATTCTTAGTGACCCAATCCTTTAGGCCAATATGATATTTGTGTTTGGTTACCTAAGAAGTAAATTGTCTTCTTGTCTCGTTACTAACTTACAAACCAGGACTTTCTGTTTTCGTAACAGTTTCTGACGGGAGAGTACCTCAATCTTATTCAGGACTACAATTAACAAATATATTTTCTAAGTGTTGTGTTTTTGTTGGCAAAAGAGTAGGAGGAGGTAAGTATTGGAGTTGGCAACGTGCGAGTTACAGTTTGGTGTTCCAAGCGTCTATAGGCTGCCGTGACCGCTTGCCATCAGGCGAACCTTATGCATAGCATAGAAAAGTTAAAAATAATTGCATTGCCAGCCTTAGTTATTCAATTCATAATTATCTGGATTTAGCATTTTGAGGCGATGAGGACACTAGTTCTCTACGTTGGTATTGACGCGATATCATAATATTTTTTCTTAAACTTTTTCTTATAAGTGAAATGATTGAAAAGATGGATATTTTTAAACTTTCGTCATAAATTGAATCCTACTTTTTGATCCAATTTTTGTTCCCTTTTAACGATATAAAAACAAACATTGACAGTTCTGGTACAATTTTAATTGGCGTGATCTTACTAATTGGATCCAAGTTGCAACAATGTGTATGTAAGTTGGTAAAGAATGGAAAATTCATTAATTTACTACCTATCTTGATTTCACTGAAAAAATGGTATAGTTTTAAAACAGGGTCGTATTGTTATAATATTAACATTTTGGAGTTTTATTCCGAGTTCTTATTGTAATAATACTTGTTGTGAGATTCTATGCTTAACTCAATCTATATTTAAATTCTTCTCTCTTAATCATAAATTAATCAGAGAGAAAAGAGAAAAATAAACTTATATTTGTTAAGCTTTAAAAATATAAAACACAATATTCCATTTAAATACGAGGTAAAAAAAAATCTTCTTACACTCGTTTTACATTATTATAATCAATTTGTTATCCGCTATTCAGTTCAGCGTAATCCGCTCCTATAAACTGGTCCCGATTCCGTTTCATTTGCCGTATTAAGTAAAATAAATGACATCCCGAGGAACTTTCAGAAGTCTTTATTCTTTTTTACCTTTTAACTGATTAACTCGCAAACATACTTCGCGGAAGGATACTCGCGAAATTGTTTTTAAGACATTCTCACAAAGTTAGACGGAGAGACGTCGACAAACACGGAGAAAAATTCAAGAGATTTATAATAGCTGGATTGCGGGTGTATCTATGGTAAATGGTGAGACTTCCTAACAAATTGAAAATCAATGAACCGCGGAATTCAATTTGATATTGAAAGCCATCCCTCACGTTGCCTTGCAAGTTGGCGTCAGAGAGCACTTCCCGATATCTCCCTCTTTGAACCCATTCCATACAAAGCCATATTCGAAAGGACTTGCACTGAAACTCGATAAGTCATATAGGGGAGGTAACTGGATAGAAATGGCTATAATTAAACTGTCAATAGCTCTATCTCGGAGCGTCGAATAACAGACGCAGACTTGTACCAATTAGGCTTGAAACGGGACTTTTGAACTGTGCATAAATTCAATTAAGCGCATGCACTTGATGTAATCTGAAATGCTTTCAATTGCCTGTGTGTTTTGTGATATCAGTCATTTGCTGCTCGTTAATAATTTTGTTAATTCGCTAGTGATAGTCACAGAAGTTTGTCAAAATTGTTACTTTCTGATCACTCAAGTCAAAATCTATTTATGAACAATTACAAACAATTTAATATAATATTACATCAAAATGCTTTAACAAATTCTTCATGTATGCATATGCATATAATTTTGCTATAATATTTCAATTAAAGTGCCATTAAGATAATGACAATTTTCACCATCAAAATACAACCCAAATTCAAAATATACAAATTATAATAATTAAAGTATTAGAAATACATAGTTATTTATAATTTTTTGTTCTACTTTTACTTTTACTAGCTATCTTCACATTTGAACTCAATAGAGTCATTTTCTTGACTTGTTATAAAAAAAAGATTAGAAGTATATTAAGTTTTTATCTGGTTTATTTTAATTTTGATATATTATTTTCATCTCACCGAAATTGCAAGTTGCAAACTGTTGAATCATCATAACACAGAAAATTTTTGGTGATAATTTATGCAAGCTGTAACCATGTCTTTCCAAAACTATCATATATGAAGCCTGTGACAACCCTCGTAACGGTACTCATTTTTGAGGGGTTTTAATGAGTTGTAATACCGATGGTTTTCGCAGTAGTACAGACACTGTGAAAACATTGTTTGTACGTCAACTGTATTTAAACATACTCATTTAAGGTAATAAGTAAACATGATTTGAGAAATGCAAATTTGCCTATAATACTTCGTACATAAGTAGGGGTAATTATGAAAACTATCGCAAACATTACAAAGTAGCAAGCCCATTTGAAACAGAGGCTAACATGAAAAATACATCAAGAAAGAAAAACTCCTAAGAGTCTAGATCTGACTAATTTTCTTATCGCTTACAAAGGCCCATTGTTAGCCGACGAAGCCATATAAAATTCTTCGTTTGCCTATAATTAAATTTAATACCTCGCAGTTTACAGTGACTTATCACGCAAGCCTTCAAAAAAAGTACAGAATTTTCTATAAGTTTATTCCATTTTATGCTCGTTTTCATAAATAACAAATCACTGTTAAGCATCTATGAAGTCCTAAATATGTTATTAAAACCTCAAAAGAGTAATTAAAGGTTGTAATCAAAAGATATGATTTGTTTCGCGACTTTAGTTAACTCTTTGAAGGGTTACAATGTTGTATTACGTTTTGTTTCTTCTTGTTTGAAAATTGAACTGTATATTGAAGTGAACAATAAAGTTTTTATGATTTAAGCGTTCCAAAAACTGAGTAATCAAGTAATTATTATAAACCAGTCCTATAATACTTATTGAATTACAGACTGCGATAGCAGCTATGGATAATCCTTGAAAGTGTCAGCTAGCTCTTTCTATGTCAAAAAGTTATGAATAATAATATATATTCAAAAGCATAATAATAACTTTCTAATTTGTATAATCCTTAGATTTATTTTTTGCCATTTCATATTCACAAATATTAATGTCCTAGTATATTGGTCATTGTACCAAAAAGACTATGTGCTATTCTAAATTACAGCCTATATTCACCAAATTCACTCTAATGGCGTAACTGAGTCGCCTTGACGCCGTCGTGGTGGAGTGGTCAGTATAGCTGCCTACACATCAAGCGGTCCGGGTTCGAATCCTGGTAGCGGCAAATATTTGTGTGACGAACACTGTTTGCGAGTCATGGTTGTGAATATATTTATTTAAGTTTATTTATAAAAAATATCTAAAATTATTATATATATTAAAAAAAATGTCCGTTATCTAGTATCCGTAATACAAGTTCTTAATGATACTTACTTAGGGCTAGATAATTGGTGTGAGTGTGAAAATATATTATTTATTTATATTATTTAACTGAGTAGCAAATATAAAAAATTGTAATGTGGGGATTTCAGTTCGCGAACATTAACTTAAGAGCACCAACCGAACTTTCGCAATTTATAATAAATAGCCTCTCCTCACTTTTCACTCTAAATACATATTCATCGTAAGAAAGCAAAGTAATAATTAACAGTTGTAAAATACTAGAACAAACAAAACTACAACTCGAGCTACCAAAATTACTCATCCAAGATCGTATCTCGACTGCCCATAAAAATAGCCCCGACTTGCCCGAAATTAGTATGACGTGATCAAGTACGTTCACATATCATAGTGACATCTGTGTTATTGCACCGCGCTCCTGAGAAATATACGTGAGTGAATACGAAGTCTACCTATTCTGAACGAATTCGCTTCGTGTGATATATGCCTCCATCCCTCACGGTGGTTTTGGACCGAGTGATGTTACGAGCTGAAAACGGCATTTCCACGCGCAACTTTCACAAGGCGATTTCTTCTCAATACCTTTTACTAACGATTATTTGGAGGCTACTCTGATGGCCATCAATATATTATTTGCTTTATCTATTTGACGTCAAATACGAGGACTTATGATCGTAGGTTTGCGACGAAGAAAGAAAGAAAATCTATTTTTAAATTGAGTGTTAACTACTATAAAACATGTAAAAATAAATAATTTAAGAAGAACATACCAACCTATGCAACTATAAATATAACTTTTAATATATTTAAACGTATGAATAACTAAATAATTAAAATTCACCAACAATGCGCGAACTACACATCTACTCAAACCTGCATCCTCCGCATTCAAATATAATATATTTGAGTGACAACACACAAACATATAATTTATACTTTTAGTAGGTATGTACTCAAAAATATTAAAATTTATCAAATAAAATATATGACATGTAACTAGTCACCTACATATTTTATCTTTCTCTACGAAAAGATCCATATTTCAAGTTCATTAACACATATTTAATGAGTTTGTGAACAGGCTGAGACTTCGTGTTTACGAACTCTAAATACCAGTGTACACATATACAACTCTTAGCTTAGATGGCTATATAAAAAGGGCTCATTGTAAATTGGAATTTATTATAATTATTATTATGTGGGAAAAAAACATCTTTTATGAATATAAAAGAGACTTTTTTTTTGACATTTATACTACAAGAAAATGATATATTTCAGAGTTTATTGGCTATATTGTCACCGCGGAATTCCCAAGTAGGGTTGGTTTTAGGCAGGTGGCCAGATGGAAAAATGTAATGCCAAACCTCAAATGTCATTAGCAATGTATACTGCACCAATCTCAAATTAATTCCGAGTAGGGTAGGACGAATAATTGGAAACAACTTCTTTTTCCTGCGTTTAAAGAATCACGGGAGGTTTTGTGAGAAGACCTTTGTTGATCTTCCAGCCTGTTGGGAAAACTTTCCGTAGAGGTTTTGTAGTTGCATGTGTGTGTATACTAGGGAGTCTCATTATCGGCTAGAGTCTCTATGCTAGGTTAGTCTCTTCTAGGTTCAATTCGATAGGGAGTGGCAGACCTGAGAGCGTGATTCTGGATTCGGACCTGGGCCCGCCGTAAATCATTTCAAGATGAAGCGCGAGTGGAACACGAACGAAACTCAACTTTTTAATGTTTTCGTATCGCGGTGTTGATTTGACAGATGGGCCGAACGCATGTCGAACGCAGACTTAGACAAAAAAACGCAGATGAAACATAAACGCTGTCAAAGTCACGTTTAGATTGCATTTCATCAAGGAGCTTATATTTTACCTATAGAATGGAGTCATTAGACAAATGAACAAAGTGAGGGCCAAGGAGCTAATATTTTAATTCTAATATATCTTCGTGCATTTCAAACTTAGATACAGAATATTTCAAAGGACGCTACTTTTTCTCAAACGTTGCAAGAACGTTAACGGATTTTTGGTACTTTACTTAAAATTTTCTTATAAGTAAATATGACGTATTTGGAATTCTTAGAATGTGCTGTGCCGCGACTTTACCGCGATAAGGAATTTCACATTGACTGGAACTCAAATGGAACGCAAACGCAGCTGGAACACAAACGAAACGAAGATAATTATTTTTGTATTATATTACCGCGATCCCCTGGACTCAAGTAAAAAAGATAACTTAAATATATTTTTATTTTATTTTAGTAAATTCCCTTTTTAAATAATAATTTATCGTAATTACGGCCGCGGCATTTTAATCATAAGCGTGGTATTCATTATAGGTAATACTTTTAATTTTGTTTCATATTTATCTTTGTATTTGTTTAATTTTTTGGCTCTCCTAATCTTATGAAATAAAACAGAATGTTATGAGTTGGTTATGAGGAGAGATTTGGCCAAACCACAACCAAATATCACTTATTTCGTGTGTCGAATTTCTGTAGCCCAATAAAGTTTGCCGTGCTTCCTAGAGTTGTACGTAGATACGGTGAGGTTTAGCAGTGCGCATGTGAAAGTCTGGTGGTGAAATGTGCCTGTAGGTTCTGATCACCGCTTACCACAAAACACGGAATTTGTGTTTATGGTTACCCTTGTTGTTTAAAAATAAAACAATATATTATCTTATTCTTATATTAAATAAAAAAGCAATTAAGTTAACCTTAGTGTCTCAAAATTAATATAAAAGCATTCTTAGAAATTCTTATTACGACAAAGAAATCCTAGACAAAATGAGGTTCCTAGAAATAACCCTTTATCACAATATCTTCTAACGACGTGCCTTGACTTTAGCAGAAATATTAAACAAAAAGGGGTAATTCTGTACACTCAATATCAATATACTGTCTTTTCTCTTCGTGCGTAATATATTAAATTTCCCGATGGCACGCTATTTCAAATATTTGTATAGGATTGGGTAACCACGCACGTCCTGGGCCCGCCATTTTTATTGAATGATTCCGCGTCTTTGGTATGAGTAATATACGATTATCCTTATTTGATATAGCGCGTGGATAAATAGACATATACACATTATTCCCCAAAGAAGATTCCGACATAGTTAAATATTTATTCGGCCCATACCCGATTGAATTCGAGGTGTTAAGCTCTCTTTAACTGCCAATTCTCGATTTTCATGTGGTAAACGTGAAGGTAATGATTGAGTTACTATAAAGTTAGTGTGCTAGCGAAGTTTCTTACTAATAGTAATCTTTTGGAAGCGAATTGATTACTATAAGACATATTAGATTTAAGGAGACAGAGGTACTATAGATAATGGTTATACTATTATCAATACTGTAAAAAGGTTACTATTTGCGCTGACTAATTGATAACAAGACTACGCCTAGCACTTTTGTATTTTAAATTAAGAATCATAGATTATACACCTGTGATCTAAGTTAAGAATCAATATTGATATCTATATGTGGTAGCTTATCAATAGCTTTAAGTATCAATGATTTCTAATTATATGAGTGTTTATAAGCTGTTAGCTATCCTCAAAACATGTAAATAAATAAATAAATTATTCCCTTAAAACTTTTTTAAAGGGCTAATACTATTAGGAGAAATAAGCGTGCCATAACATTCTATATAAGCTGATTATTGATAAATGTTTATAATTATGTAAAAAAATTACTAATTTACTGAGGTACTTTTAGTAACAGTACCTCAGGGTACTGTTACTGAAAGTTAATTATAGGTACAGTTCTAGCGTTAACGAGTACTTATAATAAGTATGTTCATCATCATCATAGACGGTATGATTCCTTTTTCGACTACACGCAGCAGTGCTGTTGATGCCGCTGCACGAAGTGATCCCCACATATCGATACTTGTAATCTCAATTGACGTGCTTTACGTCTTAGTTTATGACAAGTATCGATATATTCTCTACAGGTTTGTCACTGATTTGCTGCTTCGGCATGCTGCGGTGCTTGGAATGTAATCCTACTAATATAATATTATATTATAAACACGAAAGTTTGTATAGATGTATGGATGGATGTTTGGATGTGAAAAACTACTGAATGGAATTTTTAAATAATATAGGTCATTGCTACATTAGAATAACTTATAGGCTGTAAGGTATGGGGTCCACGTCCGGAAGCCTCCTCGTGGTGGACCCTGGTAACGTGGTGGGGAAACTTTCTCGGCCGGGTGCGGCTTTTGATGCCAAGTCCCCTTGGCATTCGAAGTCACATGCCATCGTCGAGTTGTTTTTGTTTTCCCACTACGGCTAGTTCCGGAAGGCTCTTTCCATGACCGCGCCCGAAGTACCCCGGGTGCGGTCCGATGGCTGCTCCCGGTGTCCTCGTCAGGAGGACGCGCCAGGTTGGGCAGCCGTCGGTGAGGAGGCGGCCTATAAGGCCGGCGTCGGCCAGCGGCCCACAGGGGCTGGCGTTAGTCGATAGCCCCTGTGGGCTGCTGGGCACCAATTGGTGCTCAAGGTGTGCCTAGACGGGCAGCATTAGGACGGTCTCGGTGTAGTTACGCTCACGTGTGCAGATCCCGAGCCGTCCCGCAATAGTGCACTGGAGGTCAGGCCGGGGAGGATGTTTAGTGGGTATGGAGGGAACGCCTTTACCTCGAGTCCCACATATCCCCTGCGGTTGGCACCACCCCGCAGGGACGATGCGTAAATGCATTTATCGTACACTGTTTATCTGATTTGTACTTATGTTATAGTTTCAATAAAGATTTTTTTTTTTTTTATTTATTTGACCTCCCCGACAAAAAAAAAGGCTGTAAGCTATACCAATACTGCGCAGACGAAGTCGCGGGCAGAAACTAGTCTGATGTTTTAAAGAGAATATATGGGGGCCAGTAGCGTTGCAGGATAACTGGCTGCGACGGCCCTGCTGCATGCAGTGAAGCTCGGAATCTTATCTGAAGCTATTAAACTTTACATAATACGAATATTTGTTCCTATCCTGTCCAGAATTTACTAAGTAAAATAAAGAATTTTTATCCATATCATTTTAGTATCCTTATTTTTCGTATTCCATTTTCAAAGAACGGAACACTTGAAGATTCTTATTTTGGTGAGTGCTTACTTAGACTTTCGGTTAATATTGGTCTTAGTAAAAGCTAGACTATAATTATTCTGAACTTATTAAATAACAACTATAAAAATAAAAAAATAACTCTTTAATAAGAACCATTCATAGAGTATTACAAAGCCTTGTTCCCAGGTGTCGCGAAGCAATGAGTATGTCAGTTTCTTGATTTAGGAACGTTTCAAAGACAGGGACTCGAATGTTTGTGGGGAGCAAGTTGACAATTTCAATTATGGCCGTATTTCATGATGCTTGTGACAGCCAACTGAATAATTTTGTTTTAATTAAATTACTGCACAATGTGATTGTCTGAGTTGCCAGCGCCTTTTCTAATTTGGCTGTCTAGTTTGATTTGATGTAAAGAACCAGTTTTAAAAACAGCAATCATTGGCCATGATAGCCTTTTAATGGTTAAAGGATAGCGTAAAATTTTCGGATTTCTTCGGAAGCAAAAAACGTGTAATTGAAAATAATTTAATTTTCACCCTGTGCATTTCTTCTTTTTACTAGGTGGTAGACCCATATGTAGGGTCGTCTGGGTAGGTACCACCGCCTTTCTTATTTCTGCCGTGAAACAGTTAGCTGTGTTTCGGATCGAAGGGAAAGGTAGCCAGTGTAATTACTGGGCATGGAGGGCATATCATCTTAGTTTCCAGGATGGCAAACGCACTTGCGGTCTTAAGTAATTTACACTTAATATTGCAAGTGTCTATAGGCGGCGGTGACCACTTAACACCAGGTGGGCCGCAAGCTTGTTTGCCATCTCGTAGCATAAAAAAAAATCTTAGAAATAATTTCCGAACTTTAACAGCATTAAACATTTCCCAATTTGGATTCGTGGTAAAGTGCTTAGCGCACCGTTTCTAAAATTATGAGTGTCAATTGTCAAATTTCATAATTAATCAAGGTAAAGTGAATAAATAGAGAGCAAAGCAAGCGGGGTAACCAAGTCTTGTCATAATAATGGCGTCATCTAAAATTATTAATTTGGTTATCGGCGAAAATACACAGCCATTTTCTCGGCAAGGGATAAGGCAAATTGAATTATATCGCGGGGCATTGATCGGGCCTATGAGAAAAGCGATATTATATACGTATAATTTGATTTCGAAGCGACTCTTGTCGTATAAACAAATTAGTTGGAGCTAATTCGCTTAATTCGCTATCATGCAGCATTAGTTGTGAGATCTTTGATTTTCCTTACTTGACGTTAATATCCAAGGATAAGTCGATAACATTGTTACGTTTTAAAATAGATCGATCATGATTCTATCGAAAAGTAAAACAATTTCTGCGTTCAATTTCTTCAATCACAAAATATGTTTTGATCTCAATTCTCTAGCACGTGATAAATAATTAATTAAAGGGAAAATAATATAACTTTAAAAAAGTGGTGGGAATAATTGAAAACATGACTATATTGTAATTTTTGTCATTTAAAACCTCGTGAATGCCCCAGATGTTTCATATTAATATTAAACACTTAAAATATTCATATAAATGCCCTATTGGAATCAATATCACCCAAAACGTTTTTGTATATATTTTTATAGCCGCTTAAGGGTAATCGTAGTGCAAACGAGGTCGAAACAATTACGATTCCACTTTTCAAACATTACTTCTTCGTTAATAATTTGTAAAGTGCTATTTACACACGATACAGTAAATTGTAAACTTGTACGTGTAGTAAGGTATCATTTCACGTGTTACAATCTGCTAGCGATTTATAGTTAAATATACCCAACGAGCCGAATGAGTACAATTATGAATTTTTAAGAAAAATGCGTCTTGTAGTAATTCTAAAACATTGATTGTTAGGCATCTCTTGACTTGGTGACTAATATGATACATAAAAAATACATGTTTTAAGCTTTTTATTACATATTATGACGCATAAATTTCGCATGCAAAAGAAACACCTAATGTCAGACCGTATGACATACATTTGGTGTTATAACAGAATGACATTTTTATTATAGTTATAACTATGGACCGGATTATATGAAATTGCACATTTGCATATGCATTGGCATATTAAATCCATTCTCAGTACTAATAGCATACATTAACTAAAATCTAGTGATCAAGCATAATAATATTATCGCTTTATTAACAATACTTTTGATTATGGAATAATTTTATTTTTGCGTTTACAAACGCGTAAATATAATACTAGAAAAATTTTTTTCAGTGCATTTTTCTAGTATTATATTTACGCGTTTGTAAACGCAAAAATAAAATTATTCCATAATGTAAGGTAGTTTCATCTTAGCTGGGCGTCAAATATTTGCAAAAATATTTCGTTCGGGTCTTGGAAGTGCAAATTTCAAAGATTTGATGAAACGATGTTTACCATAAAAACATAAGCACCAAGCACTGACAAATTTCGACAGCGAAAAGCAGTGCCTCGGTGGCGAAATTGGTCAACGCGTCCACCCGGATTGTGGAAGGTGCGGGTTCGAGTCCCGCCTGAGGCAAGTCGATTTTTTTCAGTGCATTTTTCTAGTATAATACTTTTGATACCGAGTGCAGAACACTCACCCTTCGACATCGACACGAAATGCGCTAAAAGTGATAATATCTTGAATGCGACCAAATTTACTACTCACAAAAAATAAAGGCTGCTGAATAATAATAAATAAATAATAATTGTGAATTTGGTCGGATTTGCGATATCATTACTTTTACTGCATTCCGTAACGCAAGTAGCCGCGCGCGTCTTCTGTTTTGACAGCTACTATCCTACGATACTAAAATGAAAGAGACAGAAGAGCGTCTCGCTCGCTTCCTGCATAATTATTATTACTTGTTCATACTTAAATTCTGCGCAGTTACTTCCTAGTAAAGTAACTGCGGGTAGATGTGGAGCGAAGCTTTTCCACTTACAAAAATATTCTAAATGATCGAAGACACAATCTTACCACTGAACATTTGGAACAATACTTGATTGTTTATATTTACAAAAATAGTCAATAATTTTAAGGTCACGTAGTGTTACCTATTATCGCCTCTTCAAGAATAATTTACTAATTGAATGCTGATTTAAAATAAAAAAAATAAAACTTACTTTTCTCTTTTTTTGGGTTCGTTAATTTAAAAAAAAAAATTTTAAAATTTAAACTGTTTATTTCATAAAAAAAAAATATCACTAATTTTACATTTTTTTATTTCATTATTATTTCATTTCGCATATTCTGCCATTTTCGTGCATATTTCAAGCATTTTTATGCAATTATTTGCATGCATATTACAAAGTTTTTTATTTTGCATATAATCCGGTCTCTAGTCATAACATAGCACCGAGGCTAATAACATCCCATTAAAGATCCTTTGGTATACTTTGACTCAGATTGAAATGATTTTGCCATGATAGCTTTTCATTCCATGTGTTAATCATACAAAGAACACTTCGCAAATGGGACAGTGTTCTTTAGTTTCGGAGTTTTGAAGTCAATATTTATTAAAAGAGAGGTATCCAGTTAGGTGGCTTCTTATTAAATATTTTTTTTTATATTTGTGATGGAAGTTTCATTGTGACATAGAGACGAAAAGTATCCCTGAAAAAAAAATACCTTGTGTGCCTTTACTTCGTACTGTATTTAGTTAGTAATGTCATAATTAAAGCGTACTTCTTGCAAAATGTTCTTGGTGGACATTTGTAAATGGCAGTTTCTAAAGTAAGTTTTAATTAGGTTCTTTTCAACTAGCTGCTTGAGGGTATAAAAGAGGTCTATATTTGAAACATGTACAGTACATTGTACTCATAGGTACAATGTAGGGTTTTGTCGAATACTCCACACACGTTGTCCGTGACAATTTGCATGCCAACGACGCAAGGTTTGGCTGTAATTTATTGTGGGAGCGTTGATCGATCAAACGGCCCGTCTGTCCGTATCGCCGCAAAGTTTTACGATGCCGGCCATTCATTAAGTACCCTATTCAGGCGATGAAACATCCACAATCGCGCAATCGCGCCCATGCGTTGTTTGCATACCTTGTTCGTAATTAAATTAGTGTCACGGCTCTGCAAATTACTCGGGCAGTTTAAATTAACTTGTTACGAGGGCGACTTTGGCCCTAAACTTCGCTAATTTTGCAAGCGCAACATCAAACTGTACTTCGGCCATATTACCCTGTTTTGGTCCCACGTGAATTTTCAACGCTAATTAGTTTGGCGATGTTTATTTTACTTAAGTTTGCGCACACTACAATGATTTATGGCTGTGACGAGTGTTGCTGCTGGGTTTATTCTTATTCGTGTTGGTGGCATGCGAACTATTTTGAGTCAAATATTTGGCGTAAAATACCAGTTCTACCACGAGAACAACATCGGTATGATTAATATTTTTTATCAATAACAAATTAAAAAGTTTGTTTCTGTCTGTAATCACTTTATTACTTGTTTGTCTAAAATATCTCGAGATAGTTTCCTGAAAATTTCTTAAGGTTGTGTTTTAAAAACTAAAAAGTAAAACAAAAATATTTTTAATTAAAAACGTTTTAAGTAACCCACAACATAAAAATGGGTAGACAGACTAATGCACATAAGTCAATATGGGCTTCATAATGACTTATGTGCTTTATTCTGCCTAAATATTGAGGTTGGCACCGACTTCAAAAAACATTTAGATCTAAATAAATATCTGTTTTTGGTTCTGATAGCAGTTTTTTTATTTTATATTTTTGCTATTTAGTTCTTAAAATACAACGTAAAGAAATTTTAAGGAAACTGTCTCGAGATATTAAACAAGTAATACAATGATTACGATATAGCTAAGACCTAAGAACCATATCGACTATGTCGGCTTTCAAACAAAAAAAGCGCGTCACAATCTGTCAGTACTTTTATGTGCACGATTTTAGTACGATGCTACATACTTTTTTTTGTCTCGGGGGTTTTTTTTTATAAAAAGGTCAAGCAAATAACTCCATTCCACCTGATGGTAAGCAGGAGTGCAGTCTAAATGCGAAGATAGGTAGTGCGAGTGATAAACTGCCGCGCTGGCACCCTCGCCTTACTGACCTGCAAGGTGCTTCTTCACGCCTCTTTTGAATGTAACCCAGGATTGTAGGAAGGAGGGAACACGTATGCTTGCAGTGAATTCCATTTCTTGATTGTGCGACAAAGAAACGAGTTGCCAAATTTCTTAGTTCGCGTTGGAATGGTAGCCACAGTTTGTCGATGACAACGTAGACCAGCACGCGTAGTCCTTAAAAGGAAGGAAGATGGTAGGATTAGGGCAAAAAGCTCCTCAGAGCACTCGCCGTGGTACAGACGTTAGAATGCGCTCAAAGACGCAAAATTGCGAAGCATTACTACCCACCTTGGAAAAGTGCTCGCCGATGATGCGGGCCGCTAAAAATTACTACTGAGTATCACCTGTATCACTATAAAAATAAAAAAATCTATTTATTTGGTACCACAGTCATGATAACAAGAAGAATATATAACACAATAAGTCTTTGCCTAACATAATGTCCCGTGCAACGACAATGATAGCAAAGAATAAAAAATCTTTTAAATAATCGTATTTATAAAAGCAAGGTAAAGAAACATGGTACTGTATTTTATTTTATTAAAATTAACGGTAAATGATATCCTTATGGCTGAAATAATTTATTAAATTACAGTCAATCATAAAATCACTTATTCCTATTATGATAATAGGCCTACTTTACCCACAATATTAAGTACCTAATAGGTACTGTATTATTAACGACTGTATTATGGACGCCTGAAGGGAATTTGGAGGTCATTGATTTTGCTGATGATCTCTGTATCCTAGCCAAAACTCGTCAAGATCTACAATCCAAAACGACTAACTTTTGCACGGAAGCTGAAATAGTAGGGATGTGCATAAACACCGTGAAAACCAAAGACATGCGTCTTAACACCTCCGATTCAACCCCATTGGAAATTACGAGCGAAGTGAAAGTGTCTATTAATGGATTATGATACTTGGGTAGGATAGTGAACGCTAGTGGAGGTACAGAAGCGGATGTTGAGAATCGCATCAATACAGCTGCATTTTGCCAACTTATACCAGTCTGGAAATCGGCCACTACATCCAGGTGAAGAAAACTGCGCATCTTCAACTCCAATATCAAGTCAGTGCTACACTGACTTGATATTGGAGTGTGGTTGTGAAACGTGGTTGCTCCGGAAAGACCTGACCAACGAGCTACAAGTGTTTGTGAACAAAAGTCTGAGGCATACGTAAGGTACCTTGTGGAAGGATGGAAGCACTTTTGGCAACAACACTGTGCTGCAGGCAGGCTGCGGGAAGGTTGAAAAGTGTAAGTGTGTATGAAGAAACGTAGGCTCACGTACGGACACACTTATGCGCGGATACGGTAAGAGCGCGTGGACGAGCCGTAAGCGCGGGAACTACAAGGTCCGCACCAATCCGTTCGTGAGCTTGTGAGGCGAGGTAAGTCGTTACGTTGCTGATTACTGTGCATTACAGTATGGAGTTTAATACAAAGAATACTTAATGGCTCGAGTTGAGGCGATGCTAATCCGTTTCCGAGTTGATAAGTGTGCTATGATCATAAATAGTCAAAAGGCCGGTTCCAATATTCTTTTCTATTCTGTACTTAATTAATGGCGCCGCGACCATAAAGACTACGCATTTCCCCATTGTTAAGTGAATATGAAGTCTCACAACACGTGTTATTACAACAAAAACTCGTATCGTTTCAATATTCTATCCGCTAGTAAAAGTAAGCGTACTAAAGTAAGGTTGCATAGCAATAATTAATTACTAAAAATAACAGCAGATCTAACTGAATATTGAAACCGGCCGATAGATATTAAGTACGTCGAAAGTAAACATAATATTTGTTGACTTTTCCCGTGAGTCAATGTAATAGACCATTATAGTTTTTATCTCATGTACTTACATAAACAGGTAGGTACATTTCTCATCAGTGCTGGCACTCACCGATTTACTCATTGTTTTGTCGGTGAAGTCGAGAACGTCGGATTTTTCGTCGGAGGTTTTGCTCTCTGGACTTGCCTCTTATTTCATATTTATGTTTTTCATGGGATAGTTTTTATGACGCGAAGGCTGGTGAGTAAAGTTTGGGTACTGTCTTGACTGGTCTCATGAGTGCTGGCACCAAGCGCTGATGCACAGAGAGATAACTTGCATGTTTATGTGCTATTTTTTATGTATATTCTGAAGGACACTTTTCGGTGTCGTTAACTTATGCAAGCCGCTACCCAAAAAATCTTTATACACAAACCAAAGTCAGTTTAGTTACACCATTTATAATTCAAGAACGGCTGGACTGATTTTGATGGTCTTTGATTTATCGGTACGAAGTTTGCCGGGACAGGCAGGCGGCCGGCCGTTAAAATCTAATGTCAAATACTTAAGCAGTACCTATTGTCAATATTTAGAATTACTTAACAGACTATAAATACATTGGAAGCAGGGTAGGATAAAAAAAAAAAAACAAAATTTAGCCTTCCTCAATAAATGGACTATCAGTACAAAAACATTTTTCCAATTCGAACTAGTAATTCCGGAGATTAGCGCGTTCAAACAAACAGACAGCTTTATAATATTAAGTATATAAAAATTCTATCCAAGTTGATGATCCAATGCCTTTGTTTATTGACGTTGGTTAAAAATAATACCCTAAAATAGCATAAATAATTTGTACAGCGCATTGTGTGGGTGTTTTGATTCAATTTCTTTTCACAGAATGCCTGGCTCACCGGCTTAAAGCGAGCGAGTATCAAGCTTTCTATACAGCCAGAACCTATTATCCGTTTAATCGATAACCTAAATAATTCCCATTAACAGAATACCACTTTGTTCGCACATAAAAAAATCTTTTCACATAATTTTCAATTCTCACGCCTTCCGTTTAGCCAATGAAGGAAATTTCAGCACGTTTAATTGAATTTTTTTCCCTTTGACAGATATTGATCGCTCGCAGACTTTCAATAGCTACCTTTCTGTTTCGTTCGACAAATACTTAAGGAAGTGTAATAAATCATTGCAACCGAAAGCAGTTTTTTAAGTCTTTGAAAACCTATAAATCATATTGAATTAGTACCTGCGCGTGTTTGAACTATTCATAAACAAATACTGTGAAAGATGACGAAAATGTTTATTTAATATTTGGATCGTTAAAAAAGAAGGTTTTGTTAGCATTTCTTTTCAAGTGACATATAAGAAAGAGAATAGAAAATTATAGGTATTAGAATTACCAGCTCGCGTTTGAGAAAGTATCTTAATCTTGCAGAATATTTTCTTAAGAAGTAATATTAATTTGTAGAGAGGTAAACGTCCTCGTGATGCACTCAAATATATGGATCTCGGCAAAGTTGCGACTTGTGTTGCGTTTGACTAATTTCAAAAAGGGTGTGAAACTGACATTTTAGTGTTCTCAGCAGGCGGCGCATTATATTTGGTGATTTTATTATTATGATGGTAAGTCAACAAGCTCACGAGAAGAAGTCCTCATCTCCCGATCCAAGGGACGGGCTGGACAATACTTATCTAGATTTTTAACCCCAAATAGGCCTGCAATAATTTAATTTAATTAACGGCATTATTTATGACGTTACAATACGAAACAAAAAACCGAAAAATAATTGTCAAATCAGGAAATTACCGTTTTGTTATTGGAGGGTTAAATAAACGTTGCCTATTCTATAATTAGAAATGGATATGCGAAATTGCATTCACCATTAATATCTATCAGCCACATAATGCATGCATTGTTCTCTGCAGTCACACAAAATAATATACATGAACAAACACATACGCAGATGTAAAACATGGCTTTCAAATTGTACAGTTTTGGCTTCTAAAATTACCTAACAATTTTAGAACAATATTACGCCTGTGTTCATTGGAACAATTACTGGTATAGTAACTACTATACTAGTTTAACAAGGACAGCATACAATGATTTTATTAAAACCATATTATGAATGTTCTGGTACAGAGACATTTCGATATTTTGAGGAAATAATTTTAGCTTTTTTTTGTGTCTTTACACACTAGGTTTCAACCTTGTGATCGGTAAGAAAAGCCAATAATCTAAAAAAATCAATAATCACTTGAGCATACGCCAAAAAAAAATATTACAGACGTAAACGGCAACATGGGTGTCAGGTCAACCCTGACTTACCTGTAGCTCAGAAACGACGTCTTTCCACTGTCACCGCGCAATAGGCACTGATGACATGTGAAAAGATACGAGAATACACGGAATGTCAGAACGAGACAACTAAAAACGAGCGAGATGCGCATGATTGGTAGAGTACGCGCCACCAATCAAGTCCCGCGGTAAAACACTGGAACTAAATTCCCCGAGTCTCGTATTGTGAGTAAGAATATTTTTTTATAAATTCGCACTATTATTTGATATTCTATAATACCTATCAACTGAACGGTGGTAACCTACAAAGAGATATTATGCACTTAATTTACTGGCAGCAATTATTATGTGACACTAGCGCCGCGTCTATGGGACTTCATTAGTGGCGCGGACTCTAGGTGGAGGTGTTGGGTCACCCGTGTTACTGCCCTAGGGTTAATTCAGAATCCTCTGATGATCTTGACAATAGCTGCCTTTACAGGTACGCTCTATCCCGCGTTCTCTGGACCACACAAGATTGCACGCCCACAAGCCAGTATGCTCACTATTCCGCCTGGTTATTTTTAACCAGTTTGTGTACACGTTCTTAGACCTTGTCCAGAAGAGCGAATTCGCCGCGAATCTTTACACGCGAACACATACTCAATCTCAACGTGCTTCGGTCTCTTTTGTAACTATGAACGCTACGGAACAGCGGCTATCAAATTACTACGAAGTCGTTTCGTAGTCGCTGTTGCGTAGTCAAAGAGGCGTTCCTTTTCTGACGCTTAGTCGTGCGCGGCGCGTGCTCTTTCTTTTCCCATTGGACATCTTTTAGACGCACACTTTTTGACGTCCAATTTGTTCGTTTACGCGTGACAGAGCGTCGACGTGTAAAGGTCAATTTATAATCATCATTTATGGACCTGCGGGCCTAGACAAGTGGCAAACGATACAACGTTTCTATCGAACGAAATGATAATAGCCCCCCATCCACTAGTATCAGTTCGTGTGTATGGTAACAAAAGGATTTTCCTCTCGGACTGGAGAGGAATGATACAGTCACAGGAAAACATGTAGAGATAACATTTAGCTAGTGGCCTCAACGATTTAATTCATCCCTACGATGTTTCTCTACAGTTCATCTATGAGGACAACTCGTACGAAATAAGCGCTAGTGGATGGGAGGCTAATTTTTGACTACGGTCGCCATAGAGCTTTCTCACTAAAACGTCAGTTTCATACATTATTATTATTTTCGTTAGACGGTAGTCACTTGGCTAGGAAATTAAATACCAGTTCATTACGTTTTTACCATAATAATAATACTAAGAAACGTATACACAATGTTATAAGAGGAAATTTTCGTTCTCCAATACAAGTAGTCATTACGGCGGGCAAGCCGATATTCACGTATTGAGCGCAACGTGATACTATCTGCTTAAATAGAGAGGAACGTTGTTTATATACTAATACCTTCGTTAGGCAGATTGCTTTTTGGTGAATAGGACCACGACCCTATATTACCTATTACTGAATGCAAAATTGTTTTGGCAAAACTGGTAGCATATCGGATTAATTTAGGGAAAAATGTATTAAAAGAAACGTAAGAAATGCTTAGCTTGCGATTTTTTGCTTTAAACAGCAAAAATAGATGATCGAAGACAGAACTCCTAAATTCAGTACCCTCATCCTAATTTATTTGGGGTTAGGGCAGTATGCCTTCATATCGACAATACTGCTTAAAAATTGGCATTAGATTTTAACGGCCTTGTGCCTCTCTGACACAAACACTCAATGGAGACAACTGCTATCTTTTGACAGCACCCTGGACCACCAGCTTAATGCACGGAGGAAAATCAATTTAAAAAAATATCGGTCACCCATCCGAGTACCGACCAAACACTTGGTTGCTTAACTTTCATGATCGTTTACTAAGAAAGCACCACCGCGGCGCCATCGACCTCCTCCCCTAAATTCAGTACGGTATGTGCATGAGAAATCTTTCCTAAAACGTATAGACCTTTCTTTATAATTTTATTTCACATCATTATGAAATGATTAAAAATAAAAAAACGTGTTATTACAAGCCCTGGTCCTGAGTAGCTTAGTTAGAAGAGCACTTGCCCATATAGCGAAAGGTCACGAGTTTGAGTCCCGTCTTAGCACTTTGAGAGAATAAATTTTCATAAATTTTCTTTTTCATTTTTCATTCATTCATTTATCCCATAGTTATGATATTTTAGAATATTTTTATCATACTAAGAATCTATGTCTGTACGTTTTTATTTTTTAAAATAATTGTTTTTCAAACCCCGACTGCTCAGATGATTATAAGTGTAACTTAGTTGGTTTGTTTGCTGAACGATTGTTGATTTTTGGGTTTGGTGCCCCTTCTGTGTAGGCATCAGGCTGGCAAGCTGTCACTATTTTGGGGTACTGTATGGCCCATACTGCCAGTCGTGGCTTTGTGTGTAACCGAATGTATATGAAGCTCTGCTCGACCCGTTTTAGGATTATTAGTGTGATTATATGTATGCATATGTATGTATGTATTTTACAAAGAATAAAAAATATTTTATAAGCTTGTTTGCCATCTCGTAACATAAAAAAAAAAAAAAAAAAAAATCTTGATAGGCAACGTTAGCTTGAATAAGTTAGGGTTCTCTAATGTTTCGCACACAATTGATTAGCAAATTACCATTTCGCAAGCAACATTTGTCAATGTTTCATTACGCAAACTAATGCTTTAACAAGGGCATCAAAACGCAAACATGCATATGATAAGCAGGCATTTCAAAAATGCATTGTTAAATAAATTTTTAAAAGACATACTGACATATCAACAAGTTACAAAAACCAAAAATGTTATATAACAAATAATTTGTTTGACTAAATTTCAATTACAAACGTTTTGTTTACTAAAATTTCAATTTGCTATTTTTCAAATTAACAAGTTACAAAAACCAAAAATGTTATTTTACAAATAATTTGTTTGACTAAATTTCAATTACAAACGTTTTGTTTACTAAAATTTCAATTTGCTATTTTTCAAATACAGTGAAAACGCCCTAAAATCACTTCTGGCACTTGACGGCCGCTGCCGCGGCACTCTCGCTTCGCTCGCTCAGCTTGTGCGCTGTATTCATGTCAACTTAACCCAGAAAACTATTCCACGATTTTTAATATCGATTTTTCTTGTAAGCAAGTATGCAGCATGCAGGCAAGCATGCAGCATGCAAGCAAGTATGCAGCATGCAAGCGAGCATGCAGCATGCAAGCAAGCATGCAGCATGCAAGCTAGCATGCAGCAAAGCAAGCATGCAGCAAGCAATACAATGCTCCGCTCGCTTCGCTCGCTCCGCTATGCGTGGTCACAAGTCTAACCTAACCTAACCTAGGTTTATTTTCGTACTTATGGTTTTTCTTTATAGCGGGGGGCCTCAGGCCCTCCGACCCCCCCGAGCAGGGGGGCCAGCCCCCCTGCACCCCCCGGCAAGCATCTCGCAGGCAGGCATACAGCATGTGTTAAAACCTCATTATCTGAACTGTATGGTTTTAATTTTATGTTTTTTCTCGTTTTGTCACTGTCATAAAAAATATACACCACCGAATGTCTATAAAAATTGTTTAATTTTATTTTCGTAAAATATCCCGTTTATAAGTATTTTCCACATCTGGCGACCGTTGAAATGGAAGAATTAATAAAAAAACGAACCGTAGCGCGGAGATTTTTTACGATTGCCGAAAAAGATGTTTTAGTTGCATTCGGTGACAACGAGACAGACCTTCCTGCCTTAATAAAGTATTTTGAAGATAAGGCGGAAGATATGTTTGATATTGACCAAAAAATAAAGGATCTGCTTTTCCAAAGTGACGCGGATGAAGAGAACATTCTTTCCGAATTGGAGTCAGCAGAGCAGTACAAACGTCGCTATCACAAGGTACGTGCGAAATTATGTACAGAAAGTAATCATCCAGTGCCATCGGTAGATGCTGAGGGTTTTGACAATGTCAGTGGCACAATCAAACGTACTGACAATGTAAGAACATTTAAGTTACCGGTACTAGAGTTGAAGAAGTTTGATGGTCAACCCATGAATTGGATTACTTTCTGGGGTCAATTTAAAAGAATTCATGATGACAATCGTATAGATGACTTCGATAAATTTCGCTATTTGGTTCAGTCCACAGAGCCGTATTCAAAGGCTAGACAGTTCATCGAGAGTTTTCCACCAAGTGGAGAGAATTATAGCCGTGCGTTTCATGAACTTAAAGAGAGGTTTGCGCGGGACGATCTACTTATAGAAAGTTATATCAGAGATCTATTGAAATTAGTTATTCGTCCAAAAGATGATATCTCCTTAAGTGAGTTATACGACACATTATCTTCACATCTTCATGCACTAGAATCCCTGGGCGTTACTACCGACAAGTATGCGGCAATGCTACTTCCGATGGTTGAGTCTGCAATTCCTTTAGATATTCTCAAGGCATGGGAGCGTAGTCGAGATAAAAGTAGTAGACCAGATCTAAACCAGTTGCTATCGTACATCAAATCAGAAGTTGAGAGTGAAGAACGCATTTCTGCTGCTAGAGAAGGATTTGATCAACAAGCCAGAACTTCGAAGCAACCAACAGCCGCTTGTATAGTAGCACACCCAAAGGCGAGAGAGGAGAAGGGCTCTAAATCAGAGTGCATATTTTGCCAGAAAGGTCATTCTTCTACAGAGTGCTCTAAGTTATCAAAATTGACACTTGATGGAAAACGGGAGTTGCTTAAAGAAAAGAAGGCATGTTTCATATGTTTTAGAATTGGTCATGGTACGAAGACATGTCGAAGTTTTCCAAAATGCATGATTTGCGACCGACGACATTTTGTGGCTATGTGTCCTCGCTTAGATGATATACGATCGCAAAAATCAGAGGAAGGTACACCGCAGAGTAACGTAGAAGCTATGTTGTGTTTACGTAAGCCTAAAACTACATTTTTACAAACTGTTCTTGTTAAGATTGTTTATAATGGTAAAACTGTAATTACTAGAGCTTTATTTGACAGCGGCGCTCAGAGGTCATATATTACGGATGATATTGCTAATAAATTAGGCATGAAGGCGTCTGGTAAGGAAACGGTAACACACTGTTTATTTGGCGGTTTTCAAACAAAAGGGTCTCATGATATTTATGATTTTAAAATAAAAAATTTAGATGGTAAATTCAGTTTGAATATAAGGGCTTTGTGTCAAAAGAAAATTTGCGGTGCCTTGCCACGCCTCTTAGATAAGTCGTTGATAGATAAGTTAAACAGTTTCAATATAACTATCAATGAATCACGGGTAGACATATCAGGGGTAGGACTGCTAATAGGAGCTGATATATCTGGTCTTTTATTGTTAGGGCATATAGTCCATATTGAAGACAGTCTCGTAGCGATAGACACAAAATTAGGTTGGACTCTACAAGGTCAAAGTTGTAATGTAGTAGTGAATAATTCCAGTGCAGTATCGTGTTTAATGAATTGTTCACCATCCGACTTATGTGACTTTGATTTATTAGGTATTAGGGATCCTTATGAAGTAACACCCACAAATAAATGCGAACATGAAACCCTTAAATTTTTCAGAGACACGGTTTCAAGCGATGTAGAGGGTCGTTACGGGGTGCATTTACCTTGGAGGGAAGGTTTCCCTGAAATGGTGCCTGGGCATAATAAAGAACTTACCTATAAGGGACTCATATGTACCAGAAAAAAGTTTAAAAGTACACGTCATTTAACTAGATACGATAATGTATTTAAAGATAAACCGAAGGTATTAATGAGAGAGTTTGGGACAGGAATAGTAATCATTGTAAAGAGTGTTGACAAAGTAAGAAGAGCGGCTGTAGTTAAGACAAGTAGTGGTAGTATCACAGGCCGAATCAGAAGCTATACTCAGTCGGGCTGATGATTATGTAACTCGAGCTGGCCCAATTGTTAAATCACCTGACGTATTAACATGTCATAGTTAATTGTACGTTATTTATAATTTAGGTTTATGTTGTAATGTGCTGAAAACTTCTTGCGGTCGGAGGATGTTAAAACAGTTTTTCAGTTTGTATTTTTGTTAATTTTGTTATACAGGCTGTTCTGAGTTTCTTAATCAAGGATTTTGTTGTAAATTAAATGTTCGTTACTTTTAGTTGCGTGTGGAGGATGTTAAAACCTCATTATCTGAACTGTATGGTTTTAATTTTATGTTTTTTCTCGTTTTGTCACTGTCATAAAAAATATACACCACCGAATGTCTATAAAAATTGTTTAATTTTATTTTCGTAAAATATCCCGTTTATAAGTATTTTCCACAGCATGCAATCCAATTATTCATACAGCATGCAATGCAAGCATGCATACATCATGCAATGCAAGCATGCATACATCATGCAATGCAAGCATGCATACATCATGCAATGCAAGCATACAGCATGCAATGCAAGCATCCATGTAGCAAGCAAGAATTCAAGAAGCAATCGCAAAATTTGTGGGCGAACCGAATGGCACTAATAAACTATGATTGAAGAATTTCTTTGTATTTTTATAATTCTTATGTTTTTAGTATGAAAAAATAAGAAATGATACGGTGCCATACCATAAATTGCCTAATGTCTTTAGACTAAGTAACCATATTATTAAAGAAAAAATGTTCAATTCTTATGTTTTTAGTATGAAAAGTTAAGAAATGATACGGTGCCATACCATAAATTGCCTAATGTCTTTAGACTAAATAACCATATTATTAAAGAAAAATTGGTCAATAGATCTTTGTCGTTTAACATATTTGTGTAAGGAAAAGTTTACTAATGTTCTTTTGCAAAATGAAAATATATGAAGAAATTACTATATGAAATGTAAAGTTTGTGAAACATAAATAAATGGAACGTTGATTTGCGAAATGATAACTTTGCATTTCGTTGCTTGTTATCTGTAAATTTGTTTAATAACTGTTGGTCAACCAAAGGGGAACCGGTGCATAGCTGTAGTACGGCAACTCGGATGCCACAATATGACGCCGTCGTTGTGGAGTGGTCAATAACGCTGCTTACACACAGGGCGGTACGGGTTCGAGTCCCGGAAGTGGCAAATGTTAGTGTGATGAACACGAATATTCGTTCATGAGTCATGGTTGTTTAAATATTTTGTTCAGTTTTTTTATTAAATATCTAGATTATTATGTATATTTGTCCGTTATCTAGTATCCATAACACAAGTTCTTAATGATACTTAATTTGGGCTAGATAATTGGTGTGAGCGTAGAAATATATTATTATTATTATTATATTGCATTTCAAAGCAAAGTGTTGGTGTTGGTGACCACTTTGTTATTAATGTTGTATCTTTTGATGTTATTTGATGTAATTAATAATTTTTGGAATTAAAGTTGCGTAAATTGTTGAAGATGAGGACATAAGTTTAGTGTAACAATCTAGTTTTTAAGCTTTATATTTTTAATTTTTTTCTCATGATTGTTATTTGCTTTATGTATTTTATAATTAAATGAATAAATTTATCACAATCTTGGGTTAATATAGTCCGTAGCACTGCAAAACCAATGCGTTCTCCATAGACTACAAGGTTTTTGTTACTGATATCATGCTTTGTGATTCTGAAAAGCATCAGTTGGAAACTATTATCAAGATTGTGATTACTGGGAGTGCTCCTTTGGCTAAGGCAGAAGCTTCTGTTACTGCATATTATTTTATGTCTACAACTGCTTGTATTTTGAATTTCATTGCTATGAAAGTAGGAAACAATATTGTGTGATTAAAGATCAGGAACAATGTTTTGATAAAAAATACTACTATAAATATATTATACTATTTATATAAAATAACACTACTTTTACATTCCTTGTTTGGATTATATTGTTGTTATAATATTTTGATATTATCGAAGTATTCGTAACGTATGTTAGATATTTTAGTTTGCACCTCTACCGTCGGGAATGTAGTTCAAGAAATGGGACAACCCAGGCAACCCCTAGTGAAAGCTGAAATGTTTTTTCCTTATGTTTGACGTTATTTATGTTTCAATCGGAAATATATTTATATCAAACGTTACATTTATCTGAACATTACCTATCAAATATTTATCAACATTTTCTATATATAGTATCGTCAAATAATTTTGCGAGTAAGGCTGAACTGGTATTAGTTTACAAGTTGCCTCTCTGGAGCGTTTAAGTGAAATTACTCTACAGGGTGGAAACAATAAGTTTCGCCACGTAATTGAGGGACATTGGAGTTGGTTAATTGCAGGGCTGGTAACATAAGAGCAGCCACGTGGGCCGTTTCTACCCCGTGCTGCCCACATAAAGCAATTACGGATTTTGCGAAGTATCCAATTTTCATCTCTATTATTAATATAAATTATTGATTGACTGAAAAGGCCTCTTTTGGATGACCCAGGATTTTAAGGAGTATACACATGTGCTGTCTATGAATTCTATTTTTTTATTGTACTACATGAAAATTATTTGCCAAATTTCTTAGTTCGCGTTGGAATGGTAGCCACAGTTTGTTGGTGGCAACGTAAGCCAGCACATGTAGTCTATAAAAGGAAGTGAGATGGGGGGATTAGGGATAAAAGCTCCTCAGAACCCTCGCCATGGTATAGACGATAGAACGCACTCAATAATGCAAAATCACGACGCAATGGGAGATGCGTTTCTATGGCGAACCGACTTAAAGGATTCAGCAATCTACATAATGGCAGCAATTTTTACTGCACAAGTGCTTGCCAAGATAAATGACATAGTAATAAAGTGTTAATCCACTTCTGATGCTTATTATACCTAAATTTCTTTTTACAGTTATTACTTTAGGTTGTCACACGACTCACGCGTTACTTTATACCAACGTTTTTCAATCTTTTTTGAATATGAGACCCCTTTACTGGTTGAAAAATTTTAGCGACCCCCTTAGGCAATAGACAGACAAAAAGTTAAACTCTATTTTTCTATTTTGTTACCTATATTCATTATTAAGACCTACAACACTGCAAGAAGCCGCGAGAGCTTTGAAAGCTTTTGGGAAGTAAGTACGAGGTTAGTCAAAAACAGCACCACGAAAGCACATATTTCTCACTGAAACTTTGTTTTGTATTGTAATACCTTGCCTTTTCCTTTTTCCAGTGACCTCCCGAGTAAGGCCTCGCGACCCCCTTAAGGGTCGCGACCCACAAAAACACTGCTTTATACATTTTAAAAACATATCGGTACATTCTTCCTATTTTTCATTGTACACAACAATCTGAAAAGAATATACAAGAAGCAATAATAAATTTTAATTATTAGTAACGCTGTTGAGATGGTCGATGACGCCATAGTCGTGAGTTTTAAAATCACGAAATTTAAGCAACCAAGTACGCGGTTCGTCTTCGGATGGGCGACTGAAAATTTTCAAATCGAATTTCCTCTGTGCTTCGGAAGATACGTTACTAAGCTGGTGGTCCCGGGTGCTGTCGAATAAAAGCAGTGATAAATAGTGTCGGGCAGGCGGCTGGCCATAAAAATACCTAAGCCGTTAAATTTCTGCTGTGAAGCAGTTCACTGTGTTTTGAATTGAAGGGAAAGGTAGCCAGTGTAATTACTGGGCGTGGAAGACATATCATCTTAGTCCCCAGGATATTGCAAGCGTGTATAGGCGACGGTAACCACTTAACAACCAGGTGGGCCGCAAGCTTGTTTGCCATCTCGTAGTATAAAAAGAGCAGCATATTGTTGATATCGAGGCATACTGCACTGACCCCAAATCAAGAGCGAGTAGGGTAGGAAAATGATGATTATTATGTTGTTTGGCTGCCATATACTGCTGTATAAGCGATTATTGTACGTCATTGCTTAAAAATGTAATATAATTTAATTTTCATTTACGCGTAACAGTAAAAACAAAACATGACTTTTGTCGATTATCTACTACACAACTAAGTTGAGTACAGCATTTACACAACATTCCAGCAGCTGCTTTTATTAAAATATTATTTAAGCTTCCCATTAAGAATGATAATAATAATCCAAAATACAAATGTTTGCGGATGTAGCGAGCAAATGGCACATTCAGTTACAAAGTGGCCAGTGTTGGAGTGAGTTCTTGCGTCAAAGCTGAAGGGACCACTTTAAGTAATTATAATCTCGCAAAAATCTTGCCTTATTTTGTGGCGAATACTCAAACATGAAACTGATTAAAGTGATTGATTGTACTGTAAACAACGCCGCGTATAAATAACAAATTAAGAAAGTAAGTTTTAAGAAGCAATGAAAAAGTTTGGACGCTGGAAGGTGAAAATGTTTTTGATATTGAGGTAAAATTTGTGAATTTACTTTTCAATTCTAAATTACCTTGTGTTGTTGGATATTTCAGAGTACACTTAAGAAATAAGAATCTAAAGGAATCAACTTATATATTGCTTTATTAACAAACCACACATATAAAAAAAATCTATTACACTGGTCAATCATCAAGTCTATCATGTCAAAATGTTTTGTGCATCATAAAATAGGCGAAATATTATAAAAACTAATTATAAACAAATCATTTTGTACCTGCAAAATGTTGTAATATATCAGGCGGTTGTGTTGTTTTTTATAATACCGATAATCGTAAGAGGACTTGACTGTATTCCCTTCCAAACGGAGCTCTGAGAAACGTAAAAAACGCAAACCTAAGTTGGAAGACGTGTTTGACGTATTCCACCTCTTCCAAAGCCTTTTCAAGAGGCCAAATATGGAGTATGCGAAATATTTTCAGGTACTAGTAGTTCGGTTTCCATTGTAATACGCGCATACAAACGGTAAGTTTCCGCGACAAAGGCAGGAGTTTGTGATGTCGAACGTACAACTTGAACTTACTTTATTGGAGCCAGCGGCAGTTGGTGCCATACGTCACGTCCGCTGCCGCCAATTTGTCTGTCATTTGGCAAATCGAACGGGCCACGGATGTCTCTCGAATATATTCTCGATAAATTTGTGTCCTTAATGTGTTCTTATTAAAAAAGTTAACTCTATTATTTTGCATATACCGCACATACAAATTTAAAACATCTTAGCTTAATATATGTTCGCTTTTGTACAATTACAAATATGCAGACCATGTTTTGTCAACTACACGACTGGACGATACGGCAGGCGTATCGTTCATTACTTTTGTTTTGGTAACCACAACAGACACCGTAATGAAGTTCTGATAGTATCATATTTCGGCCAATTTCAGCAAATTTAATGCAACTTATTACATGATATCAATAAAAATTTAAACATATTAACATAATTACTCGACAATGGTGTAGTTATAAAATGGTACCCTTTGGTGACATCTAGTGGTGCCGTTTATAATTCATACATGGCTTAGTCAACAATAAATTATGATTCTTTAATATTTTATTAGTGTCCATAAATCCTGCCGTAATTAGCTAAACAAAGCGTTATTGAAAACATATCAAATAGATATTTAAAGTGAGGGATATAGATAAGCAAAGCGAGGTATTTTAGGAAGAAATAGTTAATGAAGATTTTTTATATAATAAACAAATATTGGAGTAGAATAATAAACAGGTCCTAAATTTATTAGCACAATTATTTAAACTATAAACTTTAGTCAAAGAAATAATTGTAAAAGTGTGTATAGAGCAATGATTTTAAATTAAAAATTTTGTAATGTTAACGAGAAAAAGCCTTTAAAGTTATTCCATTTTATTATTTACGAAGAATGAGTATTGTTTTAAGTAAATAAACACTTCTCCTTTCTTTCTGATAATATTTATAAATTAACGTTGTATGTAAAATACTTCCAGAATCTTTTGCTTCGATTTTCCGAGGCACTTAGCATACCAAATAGGTAACAAATTTATAAACTTAACTAATTAGGCGGGCGCTGGCCGAAGTTTCTTCATGTTTGCCCCGAACATTGTGAACTTCGGCTAACTTTCTAATTTGAATCGGCCGTAATTATTGTAAAGACCATTTTACAATGTTGTTCGCATCACTAGGTTAAACATGTTTATGCATGTGAAAATTGGAAAGTGTTTATTTACTACATTTGTTTATATTTTTATTTGGCATGATTTTAAATAGTTGAAAAGTCACACGACTTATTTTGCAAGCGGTAAGTAGTAGGGGTAATAGGAAAGAGGCATTTAAGCAGTGGTTTTAAACTTACTATAGTAAAATAATGTAATATATTATGATTTTTTTTTGATAAATAATTATAAATACCTGACTTAGAACCACATCAAGTCACACTCTTTTTCACAATTAAATATAATAATTAAACATATCATAAAAACTAATCATAATTAAGTATCTATATTTTTTATTACTTTAACTTTTTTTAAGATTTTAATTTAATGTATATTCCCCATTATGACGATTAAAAGAACTTAGTCTTAAGTCAATTTAAATAAAGATTTTTTTTTATTTTGACATCAACTAGACAGATTTTCTTTTTACTTTTATAAAAAGCTTTCGAGCTTGCCGAAGATGGAAGAGAGCTAACCGCCGAGGGACTGTCTTTATTTATACTAATAGACAGAACAAAATAATGCGTCTAACTCTGTTGCTATTGTTGTAATAGCTAGCCATCGCAACATGACCAAACGAAACGCAAATCTTCGGTCTTATTATGACTTTTACAAGATAGTATATTTGACGTTTAACTTAACCTATAAAATGCCTGCCATGTAATGCTGGCAAAGTAGAATAGCATTACCCCATAACCTCCAATGGGCAATGGGTGTCGTAGAAGGTGACGAATAGATCAGCAAAGGGGTATTGATCACCTTATACTCCGTCCACCAATTTGCATTAGGCAAGCGTGGTGGACTACTGCCTAAACCTCCTTCGATAACAAAGAGAGGCCTTGTGCCCCAGCAGTGGGTCGTTATTATAAAGGCTGTTATGATGATGATGATGATAACCTATGAATGTATGGAAATCTTTGCATGTGGCTAACTACAGGCTGTTAGAAATATATTGTTTAATTTAGTAGGTCTCTGTCACTTGCTCTTGGCAACGGAACCACGATATATGTAATTGTTATAAAAAGAAGTAATAAAACAACCTCTAAAGGCTCGAGATCACCAACACGTAAAACAAGCGATTAAAAGTTAACCATCGGTTTTTGACAATTATTCTTCTATACGATGAAATATCTAAAAAAGTCGGTTAAATAATAACCGCCTGTTTAAATGCTGGTGAACTCCAGCCTAAGTGTTAAACCAAGTGTTTTATTAATATTAAAGAAACCACAATCTAATACAATTGCAATATACTTTGATACCACCATCTGGAAGCCACTCAGGTGAACTTAAAATAAATCCTATTTAGTGGTAGGTAGAACTTATTTTAATTACTTACGCCTGACGTCTTTTGGACTCTTTTTTGGTGCCAAAAAGCGTAAGAGTGTAAGCATAACCTTAGATAAATCTAATCTTATATTTGGAGTAAAATATTACGGTATTCTAAAATGTTAACATGATGTTGAACTTAGTTTATGCATTGATGTATTAGAATGTTTTTAATAAAAAGGAAACAACTACGTCTAAGTCAGTTTCTTTTTTTTAATTCGACATTTTCACAATATAATTTTGAAAAAGAAAATAATAATAAAGGAAACCGTAGAGAAATGTTTTTAATATGTAAAAAATACATTCTAAAGTATCCTAGCGTGGTGTCGTCATGTTTCTATGTAGATCTACCGTGACACTAAGTAGCAAACATCCAAATCCGTTGACTTGTAACTATTGTGTGAAAGAGGACAAAAACATACCAATATGAAAACTCTAATACCTATAATATAACTCATCTACCGGTAACGGTAGCATTATTTATGACAAAACAATGCTACCGGTAGATGAGTTATTGAGCGTCGGCGCGATGCCATCAAAATAAATTATTCCACAAAGCTACATTTATTGTGTCCATGTTGTATGCACAATATTCCTTTTACATTGACAATCTGCCCGAAATCATTTTTACCACGTAAAATTTAAACGCCGCTGCTGCCACGTGTTCATAATAGATTCAGGGGTATATTCGATTCGGTGACGCTACAGATCTAGCAATAAAATCTGCATAATTTATACAGCGTTCGAATATTGTGCGACCAGATTTCAGAGTTCCCGATGGCAATAGTCATGTCGGTGTAACTTTGTAGGGGGTAATCATTATTTATTTTAGCGATTACCCAATCGGATACTTACTAAAGTCACATGTAGTTTGTTAATTTTGAAAATTTTCAGAATTGTTACTGTGCATTTTAACGCTTGATTAATTATCACAAACAATCCAAACTTGCCGAGATCAGTGACGTAGTGTTTTTGCACATTGTGGTTGAAGTAGAATAAATATAAAACATTATAATCCTTATTAAGTCGTGCGTTCTATAAGATATTATGTTGTAAACTTATTCTTAAGTGTTTTTAACTTCTTACAATTTTATCCAGCATTGGTACGTATTACGATGAGTTTTATAATATGCTTGGTCAAACTACATACATAGGTACACTAATGCATAATACGCTGAAAATCTCAAAAGGGTTGGAAATAGTTTAGGTAACATGTGGTTACATTTCCTATAGAGGCAGAGCGGCAGCCGGCTGCCGCGCGCGACATAATTTTTTAGAAAATTGTAGAAAAAACTACAATTTATTTTACATTTTGTAAAAAATAAACCGATAGCCAAAGTTTTCAATCTCCTTGTTTGGTTAAGAAAGTTTTAGTTAAAAAAAAACAATATGGTGGATTTAGCAATTATGGCCTGACTAGCGCGATGACGTCACCGCGTCAGCTGGCTGTGCGGCGGGTTTCGACAGGTAGCCACAAGCGGAAGTTTGGCTCATCCAATGACTCAAAATAGGGGCAGGTTGACAGCAAGTCGCCCTTAAAAAGAGGCATCAAACCCAAAAACCAACAAAAGCTTCAGTAAACCCACAAACAAAACCGACAACCAGGATGCATGTTGCAGTCATTTCAGCGGTCCAAACGTGTACTACTAACTTGCAATGTTCCTATGTTCGTACGAAAATCATTTTTCATCCACTTCTTGGTATTCGATTGAGATTTATTTCGGATAACAATGCATGCTAAGCCAAGCGACGTCATTCTAAATTGAATATGGCGGACGGCTCAAGATGGCGGACTAGGTATCAAATGAAAGGGTTTGCAGTGAACATGCTGAGAAGAATGCGAAAATTAAATTTACTCTACTCTAAAGCGAAAATGGCGGACCGCCCAAGATGGCTGACTATTTATTTTTTAGTACATTCATATTATGAGTATCAAATGAAAGGGTTTGCTGACTAAAAAATAAATATCTACAAAAACATTTTTAAAAACCGGGTAAGAGTGGGAAGAATCAGCAGGACCCAAATCCGCTGCCTCATAGGTGCCTTCACTGGCCATTTTGCCACCAAAAGACACCTGTGTACAATTGGCAAAGCTGAAGACCCCATCTGTAGAATGTGTGGTGAGGAGGAAGAAAGCATGGAGCACATACTATATGACTGCAATGCACTAGCCAATAGGCGACTAAAGGTCCTGGGTTTTAGGTTAACCTAAACCAGAGGACTTTATAGACCTTATTCCCGCCAACATCGTAAAACTCATACAAAATGTTTTCGATGTTGGCGGGGATGGGTGATAAGGAAAGGGGAAGCACAAAAGATCCCATAGGGTCGAAGTACTCTGAGACACGGCCTCAGCCCCTTGCATAAGAATAAGAATAAATAAACGATGATCGAAGTAAATCTCGTGACATGCTTTTATAACATTTTAAATATAAAGTTTATTTTATTTTCTTATTTTGAGAGAATATTTAAATAAAAGCTTGTTTTTTCTAGTGTTTTTTAATTATTTAAATTTAAAGATTTGTTACATCTGCGTAGATCACTGTTACATGTTACCGGTAAATTATTATTACAAACTTCGAGTGTACAGTTGACCTAAAAAGTAGATTAACACTTTAGAACCATCTCATAGCAACGCCAGCGCTTGCACAGGAATAGATGCCTCCACTATGTATGAATAATTATGACAAGTTACAAAAATGTTAGTCCACTTCTGTGGCCGACCGTACGATCGAATGTATATTAAGCTGTAAATTTTATGTCATCTACGTAATTATAACAAACCTGAGGCTTTAATTTCAAAGTTCTTGGCCAAAATAAATTGGTATTTTAACTTAAAGTAGTCGCAAAAGCAAAAGCTTATCTCTTTTAATAACCTTAGCCGCTAAGTTTGTTAGAAAACACAAGAATATCTTCTGACACATTTTTTCGCAATAAATTCAAATTATGTACATCTCTTTTGATATCTCGAGCAGTCATTCTTAAATCAAAAATCTCATCCGGAACCTAGAATTACTAATTTAAACTTTGCATTTAATCTTACCGGCTGACGAAACTTTCTCAGAGCGAGATAAAGTATCACCTAAAACAGTAGCTCCCAACATTATCAACCATAATATTACACACAGTTAAGACGGTTAGCGAGCATTATAGACGATAAAAATATACCCATTCAAATATTATGCTCGATTCTCCATTGTAATCTAGTGACATAATAATATCATTATGTGAACAATTTAAATTCCAAATTGACAAATAGAAAGGGATGACGTCATAAATCACATTTTTTTTCTATAAACATGTAATTATTATAATTTTATTATAATAAAATAATTTTATATTCCGTCCGGGTCCGTTCGGGTAGTCGGTCTGGGTTCGAGTCCTTATAGCAGCAAATATTTGTCATATCACAAGTTCTTAATATAATATCATATATTTCTACGGTCACACTTACTTTGGGCTAGATAATTGGTGTGAGCGTGGAAATATAATATTATATTAACTATTAAAGACTTTAACATGTGATTTATAACTCTTTCCAAATCATTATCTATAAACTGTTAGGGAGGGAGGATGAAACTTGCTGAATTTCTTGCTGGTTCTTTTCAGAACAAGGCTTTCTGGTAGACTCTTGAATCGAAGGCATCAAATTTGATTTTCTTAAGTGTACATAAATACTTGATTTTTAACCGACTTCAAACAAAAAAAGGAGGAGGTTCTCTATTCGACTGTATGTTTGGTTTTTTTTTGTATGTATGTTCCGCGATTACTCCGTCAATAATGAATCGATTTTGATGATTCTTTTTTCGTTAGGAAGGTCATACTTCAAAGGTGGTCCCGTATAAATTATACCGAAATTGGTTCAGTACTTTTTTGTTGAAATGATAATTTCATTGGGGATGAAACAATGATATCGTCCACGAACACAAAAATAATGTCAATTTTTTTTTTGAACTTGCTATTACCTAATATGCAATATTGAAATTTTGTTTAGTAGGTCCAATAGTCAACACATAAACTATGACAAATTAATTTATGAACTTAAATAACTAGTTTCTCTTCAAGTTTCATAGTTCATTAACTTACCATTAAAACTATACCATTCATTCGAAATGGTAGGCATTTGTAATGAGCTATAGGTCTGAGACGTGATATAATTTGTTAACCGACTTAAAAAAAAGAGGAAGTTCTCTATCCGACTGTTTTTTTGTGTTTGTTACCTGATACTCCGTCAATTATGAGTATTACGACTCGATTTTAGTGATTCTTTTTTTAGGTACGTCAAGATCAGAGATGGTCCGTATAAATTGTATCGATATAAATTCGACCTTTTATGAACAAACCATTAATAACCAAAAAAAATTTTGTTTACGTTTCCGTTAAGTTTTAATGAGCGCCTATCCATTTATCCAGTAGGCATATCCATTTTCAATAAAATATACTTAACTAGCGACCCGCCCCGGCTTCGCACGGGTGCAATGCTTTTGTGAATATGCATGTATTATACATTATAAACCTTCCTTAAGAATCACTCTATCTATTAAAAAAAACTGCATCAAAATCCGTTGCGTAGTTTTAAAGATCTAAGCATACATAGGGACAGACAGACGGCGGATAGCGACTTTGTTTTATACTATGTAGTGATTTCCACTAAAAATAATCAAATTAAATATTTTTAGCAAAAAAATAGGAAAACCGACTTCAATGCGTACAAATTTAAACTAAAAAGTAAGAAATAAATAATATTTTTATGAAGTAGTTGAAAAGAGCGTCATAGAAAACCAAGGAAAGTATTGATACACATTTATAATTCTTTATTTATAATTCATACTCCGATATATTTGGAGTCGGTGCCAGCCTAAGCAAAATAAACTTACCTAATAGATACGAACTTGATTCATCCATTACCTATACATAATAATGAATGCGAATGCGAAGCGTCGGTGGCGTAGTGCGTAAGAGCGTCTTCTCCCATCCGGAAGGCACTGGTTCGATCCCCGCCACGTACCAATGTGTTTTCAAATTTTGAATTCATATGTACGTTTAATCGACGCTTCTACGGTGAAGGAAAACATCGTGAGGAAACCTGCACACACCTATAAAGAAATTCTTAGGTTGTGTGTGCAGTCGACCAACCCGCACTTGGCCAGCGTGGTTGACTAAGGCCTAATCGCCCCTAATGTGGGGTAGGCTCGAGCCCCTCGGTGGGGACATTATATGAGCTGTTGATGATGATGATGAATAATGAATGCATAATAAAGATGAGAAATAATCCGCCGCTCCGTGAAGTTCGAAAATTGCAAACACTATCCTCCTTGGCTAGCTGGCACCGGCTCCAAAAATATCGGAGTATGAATTATAAATAAAGAATTATAAATGTGTATCAATACTTTCCTTGGTTTTCTATGACGCTCTTTTCAACTACTTCATAAAAATATTATTTATTTCTTACTTTTTAGTTTAAATGTGTACGCATTGAAGTTGGTTTTCCTATTTTTTTGCTAAAAATATTTTATGATTATGATTTTTATAGGCACTTTTGCATGTACACTTTTAACCACAATGGTAACAAGTAGTAAATCTCACAAATTCGTCGCCCACAGCACACTCTGATCACTATATATCTACCTATTTAAATCATTATAAACAGCAAGCCCATGCTCTGGCTTAATTTTGTGGGCAGTTGGGTATGCTTCAAATTCGAGCAGGTGATGCTACAATATATCACATTTATAATCAATCAGATCTGCGAAAGACCTGTGGTCACATAATTATATCTCGGACTTCCTTTTAGTTTTAAAATACACCTGTGACAATATTATACATTATTAGGTACGAGAAGCGTCAGTAGCGTAGTGCATAAGAGATCAGTGTCTCCCACCCGGGAGGCACTGGTTCGATCCCCGCCACGTACCAATGTGTTTTCAAATTTTGAATTCATAATATGTAGGTACGTTTAATCGACGCTTTTACGGTGAAGGAAAACATCGTGAGGAAACCTGCACACACCTATAAAGAAATTCTTAGGTTGTGTGTGAAGTCAACCAACCCACACTTGGCCAGCGTGGTTGACTAAGGCCTAATCGCCTAATGTGGGGTAGGTTCGAGCCCCTCGGTGGGGACATTATATGAGTTGTTGATGATGATGATGATGATTAGGTACGTTATAGTTGAGTCGGTTAATAAAATTGTTAGTAAAATCAGTAGGCCTGTACAGAGTTTCAAACATCATTGTAATTCATGATTCGCGATAACTTTCTGTCTTTCGCATTACACAGTAATTTCCCAGTAGGGTTAACTTTATAAAACTTCATAATTTGTTTGGCATGCTGTTTACGTATTGGTTTGCAGAAAATATTATTTCTTTACCTTAATATTTCGGTATATTTATTTTCGTGTGGATAGGCAAACAATATAAACATATTCCAACTCCCCTAGAGTTTGCAAAGCCAAATATTATTGGAAAGATAATAAATATTATATGATATTATGCATTGAACCACAACGAGTGATTCAGTCATTACTTATTAAAGTCAAAGTTAAAACCTCTTTCATGTGAATGTAATTTATCCAATACATTTATCTTATTTCAATAAGCCACCCTTCGTAAGTCAAGTTCAAGAAACTTAGCAATGATGATCTTCTGAAGAAAATTAAAATCCTTAAGTATTATCATTTGAAAGGAGTAGTAATTCAATAATTGTAATGAGACTATACGACGATATCACAATAATAAATAAATATAAAACGAAATCTTGGGATTGTCGTGATCGCTAATAGTCGAAGGGTAAGGAAGCTTAAGAGGTCAACGTCGTTGCATTCATGCGTTCTTCCTTTATAAGGATTGCAGAAGTTAAGCTTGGTAATCAGATGGGTGACAAAAATTATTTCAAGTCGAGTTTCCTCCGTACTCCGTGACACGGTAAAATTGGAATTTGTTCCCGGCTTCTGTCGATCGTTAGCAGTTTTAACAATGAAATAACGTTAGAGGCCAGAAATGGCGACTTTTAAAACACTGACACAATGCTAACCTGTATCATGTTAACCATAATAAGAAGAAGTACGCAGACGAATGTGAAGAAGTAAATAAGTAAATGTATATGTACACATGGTTTGTGCTGGCGTAGGATTCATTACCACGCAAGCAATCACCTGAAGAAAGAAATATTGTGCTAGTTCCAACTAGTTTTCTTTTGTCATATATCCACTGAGTAGGTATTATAAAAGTTCTTTATTCATTGTATTTCCAAGCACTATGTTCGAGTTGTTAGTCCGTAAGTCTTCACGTTCGTATATCCAACCGTAAGTCTATTAATCTCCAGTTGGATACCTTTGCAGCTTCGAGAATTAAACTTTCCTGACGAGAATATGGAACTAAATTAGATAATTTTTGAAAGTCGGAAAAACAAGGCAGCTCTTGCTGCTTACAAAAGCGAATAATAAATATTCTGAGCTATTTGGAAGTTCCGATGTGAAAACCTCGAATAAGGATTTGGCATTACATTGTGTAAAACTCACATTCTTAAATAAAAACAACTAGAAACTAAATAAATTTTTATAAGTGATAGACATAGCTCGAGACAAATACCACATTGTAATTAATTAAATAAATAAAAATAACTTATAATGACTATATGGAATTCACTTGCAACAAATATGTAGGTATATAATGTTTACACTGTATATACTAAGAACATAATACGTTAATAATAAAGGTTATAAATTGTAACAAACACGATAGACATCATTAATAATAACTCAATGACAGTGAATGTGTACAAAGTAATTATAGGAGCTATTAATTCTTTTAATATATCAAATATTAGAATAGTTCGATTAGTATTAGTGTATACTAATGGTTAATTAAGAGAAACCTTTTATTGGCTTTACTCAACAAATGTAATAGTTTTAGGGTGTACCATTTGTGAAGCTGTTGGTTTTCTTATTAAATAAAAATATACAAGAAAAGTTTTTTGATGAAATTTCACCATTATGATTTCGGTTTTTGCCAAATGAAATTTACATTGCTCGAAATCGTAACGTAATTCTATATTATAAGAAGATCTTCGACTTTCTTCTGTTTCTAAAGCTGTTTAAAATATCAGAAGAATATTCGTTGCGATTTATGCCTCAGAAGTTTTGTAACGATCGCGTGACAGTAAAGTTTTTAAAGCTAGTACTGGCTTTGTATTAAAAATGATTGTTTAATACTTATGAAAGAAATAGCAGGGTTTAACTTCAACGAGTATGTTTCGTATCTTTATAGTTAGAAAACTGAAGTACTATACTATCATCACCATCATAACCCTATATCCAGGAATGGGTGACATACACAGCGAGTATTTCTTATATAATTGGACTTAAAAACTGTTTTAGGAAATGACATTGCTATGTTAATTAGGATATGTTATGTGTTTTTTTTTTACTTTTTAACCCACCGACGCAAAGAGATGCAGAAAGAATATGGCACCGTAGCTTCTAAACGAATTGACCGATTAAGTATGATGCCTTTTTTTTTTGTTTAAAACCGATTTGATCGAGATGGATCTTAGCTTTATTTCATGAAAATCTGCTCAAACGTTTCAAAGTTTTTTCTCAGTTCTCTCTCTCTAACAATATTTAAGAAAAATATTTTTTAATAAAAAAACCGCCTTCAAAATTTAAAACGGAGATAAGAATTTAATGTTTAAAAAATATTTTTTTTTCTTTGAGTTCAGTCCCACATTCGGTAACCACGTTTGTCCCAAATATTGAGGTTGGCACCGACCTCAAAAACATTTAGATTGTATATAAAGAAAATGTTCATTTCTCTGTTTTAGTTTTTGAGGGCGGTTTTTTTATTTAAAAATAATTAATTTATTGCTTTTTAGTGTTGTAAGTATAGAAGTTTCCAGGAAACTATCTCGAGTTATTTAAGCAAACAAGTAATTAAATGATAACGATATCATCGATGTCAATTAAATAGGCATTTTATGGGATAACTCAAAAACAACTCGTAAGATTTCGATCAGATTTAAATGGACCACATGACAAGCACAAGCTTCCAAAATTTAAAATAATCTTCAAAATCGGTACACCCAGTAAATAGTTATTAGGTAACACTCATAAAAAAACATACAATCTAATTGAGAACCTCCTCCTTTTTGAAGTCGGTTAAAAATTGTAATTTAAGTCATATCAGAAATAGGGCGAGCGAGTAACTAAAAAAAAATGAAATAAAAATTAAATTAAACAATACTAGCTGCAATTGTAACTTAATTAGCTGTAAAAAAAAAACTTAAAGACGATTTTATGATCAGAAGGCAATGGAATGGAAAATTTGTGTATCATGAATAAAAGAGCTACTGATTTGTTCACACGAACGATCACTGACAGTGAAAAACATCTACAATATAAGAAATATGAAATCTAAAAGAAATTTAATACGAAATTGATTTTATGAAACTGAATATACTATTGATGTCGGCAATTTTATTTGTATTAGAATCAGCATAGTATTTCGATAAGCGATATTTAACAAATAGAAGGTAACTCATAGCAGATTTATGCCCGGTTTCAATATTCAATTCCCAGCAACATATCGCTTTTCCATAGTTTCGTTGCTAAGCGACTGCTGTTGAGCGCTAGGCAACCAAATTTCAGTAAACTTACTTTTACTAACCGGTAACCGGCCAATAGTAATTCGCATGATTTGTATACCTGGGAATAGAAACGATCTCAGGAATGCTGTATGGTGTTACCTATGGTACCAGAGATGGTACTATTTTTAATACATAGAATTATTTCTTTTAAATAAAGGCTGGTACCGACCTCAAAAAGGAAACTTGAATTTCTGCCTTTTTACCAATTTTGAAGTCAGTTTATTTTTTTAAATTATTTTTTTATTTCTCTATTTTGTTATTTCAGTTTTATTAGAATGTTTTATACGAAGTTACCTGATCCAGCGGCCGAAATTTGAACTACAATTTACCCATAGCGGGCAGGATAAGTTTTGGCACTGTACGGTGTTAAGCCAACGACTCGTTTTCTTAGTGACTGATACACACATAATTATCATCCTAAAAACTACTGAACCGATTTTAATGAAACTTGCACATAGTTATCTTTAAGTTAGTCTAAACCTGTTTAAAAAATAACTTTTGCAATCCGACTTATAGTTTTTGAGATATTCGTGAACAAACATACATACATACTACACTCATTAAATTTGGCACACGTATTTATAAGCTGGTATAGACTAACATATGTCATTCAAAGACTGTGCAATTCTGAAAAATTACATTCATACAGGTCAACTTGATAACCTCCTTTTTATTTTGAAGTCGGGTAAAAAGCGCTCATTTTTGGCAATTTTATTAAAAATAGGAAGCGCATTCCTATTTTTAATGAAATTGCCATAATCATAGAGATTATGCAATATTATTACTGTACTATGTCCAGCTGGAATGAATCCTTGGTGTCTTAAATCTAGTTAAAAATCAATGCAATTATTAACACCGCTAAACTGCTATCATCTAGGTACTGTTACAGATTTAACAGAAGTACTCGGCAAATTTGTTACACGTGGAAATGACAATTATTCACGCAAAGCGTTTTGTACAAGTACTGTGTTTTAGCAGTACTTGTACAGAACCTGATGAAACTTATCAGGGATGCACTATAATGCTTGTAAGCCACAATTGCAGTATAAATTAAGGACAGTCAACGAGAATATAATCACTACGTTTTAGAACAGTCTAGAACTTTTTTGAATAAAGAATTACCACACCGCGGACGTGGCGTGTGTGTGGCGAATGTACTTACCACGCCGTCCCGCCGAGCTGGAGGTACGGTGTGACATCCTCTACGTTTCATTACATCGCTCAGCGACACACACACGTCAACAGGGCTTAGGTGGCTACTGGACCATAAAACACTCGACCTCCGGCCGAGTTGCCTATTGCCTAAAAATGGTAGTGGCCACTGGGTAGGTTAGGGTTATTTATTTATGACCAGGCGGAGTGCACTGTTTTTGGGAGATTCTAGTGTGTTATGCAACCTTACATGACAGAGTAGAAAGGTGCACTCCACCTGGTCATAAAAAAAATAACCCTAACCAACCCAGTGGCCGACCTGACCACTACCATTTTTAGGCAATAGGCAACTCGGCCGGAGGTCGAGATTTTTATGGTCCAGTAGCCACCTATGCCGTCAACAGCCCGCCCCGTCCGCAGTGTGGTGTCAGCTTAACTCATATTTGACAAAATCTCGCTTACTTTTGGGTAACTCGTGAATAATCTATAGAAAATAAATATCTAATAATTTAAACAGATAATTAATTTTAAAGAATTCACAATAATTTTAAAACTTTTTTGGAATTTTTTATGTATTAATTTTAATTCAGAAAATACAATACCGATAGTTTAGAAAGTGAGTGTGTCTAAAAAGGTAGATGGAACTAAACGTTATGCTGCCATATTATATTCGTGTATAAATCAATGGCGACAAAATTTTATACAATGACAAAACTATTTTAAACCCTTAAAATTAGTTGATATTTTGGTTTGTTATTTTTAGTAACAAATGATATAGGTAAAGAAAACTTATTTAAGACATAAAATAGCCATAAATACTTTTTCGTGGGATGTGGCAGATGGAAGGTAACGATTTTCGTCACTGTTTAATGTGGTCATAAATACGTCAAGATATTCGGGCACAATTTCATTACATAAACAGAAACTTTGTGGTGTTACGTCGCAATGTAAGGCCGCTTATCACTCCGTTCCTTGCTTTAAGGTAGCAGTATTGCCGCTCGAATACACCGTGACATAACTGTGCCCATTATCTTACCCTGCGCAGCACCAAGACCACAAAGTAAAGAGAGCACAGGAGGCAAGCTTTTGTTTGTAATTTTACATTTACATTCTTTTCAAATATTTGTAAAGGCTAAGGCTCTGCGCAAATGGGCCACCGACGAAAGCCACCGATGGCAGACATAAGCAGTGTACACGTTTTTTCATACATTTCGTAGAGACAGCGGCGCGAGGTACCGCACACGTATGGGCGGTGGCGGCCACGCGCTTTAGCAGTGTCCGCGGTGGTAACCATCAGTGGTGGCCACTGAACACTCGTTTGCGCAGTACAACACCGACGTGATGGGAAAGACTTGTGATTTCGATACTAATTATCGTCAGTTGGTACTAAGCCAATCATGAACATAGGGCATAGCTTAGCCATAGGCCTCCCCCAATTATCTCCAACCCGATCGGTCTTGCGCTGCCCATTCTTCTTGCCTTGCTATGGCTTCATAATAATATGGCCTTTACAAGGTTGCTTCGTTTTTAAGAAGTCCAGGACCTTGCTGGGTCTGCCTGTAAAGCCGGGTCCAGATTATTTGCAATGCGACGTTGCACTAGTATAAATGGATGGCTTCCGCGGTCGCTGCTCGAATGTTTGTTCCAGACAGCTTTTAGCGCGTTTGTGAGCCACGGAGATCGCGGCACGCACAATTGGTATAGAGCGTACAAATCACCTAAAGTGTTCGTGGGAAAAATGCAATACGAATCCGCGCAACGTGCGCGTAGTGTGCGCGCGAACTCATTAAAATGAAAATTGTTACAATGAATGTTGTGTAACAAATAATATGGACCGGGCTTAAGGTACATCTCCCAATAGGATATTTAGCCGGCGAGCCTTTCACGCAAAGGAGTTCTCTACCGACTAGTATCTGCCGGAAGGATTTATTGAGCTCACCTTCTGTACCGTATTTATTTAGTGCTCATAGATAGTGAGCAATCTTGCTAATTTATACTAAGTTCTGTATACGGGAATATTATTAAATGGAAGAGCATACAGACGCTCGCCGTTAGTACAGTGGTTTATTTAAAGATATTTCACAATGGATGCATTTATAATTAATACTAGCATTTCTGGGGAAGCAATAAAATCTTTTTTCTACTAACTAGTAAAATCCACAGTGATAATTAGAGGGTATTTAAGTTTAAATAAAACTAAATAAATACTAATATCTCGCACACCAATTTTCATTTTAAACTTGACGCGAAAGTTTCTGAAGGCGACAAAGGCGGCTGGTTAATCTGATCTACTTGCAGCCAAATTCACAACTTAAAATTAACCTACAGATGTTCTACAGCCCAATAGTGTACATTCATATACACACAAATATTCTACAAGTTGAATTTCCAAAGCCTCGCCTTGATAGTGATACCTTACAAGTCGGCGCAACCAATTTCACAAAATTTGCAGGATTGGCCAAGTCCGATTGCAACTTTGATATTTCAGTAGGGTTAATGCTTTATACTTGTTTGCCACCTCACTGGCTTATCCTACTAATCTTCTTCAATGTCATTTAAGCAAGACAAGTTAGTGCTTGTTATTAATATAAGTGGATAAAGGATTTTGGTATTGGCAGTCAATTTGATAAAATATCCAAAATAATGCTCAGATTTTCACAGATTCAGTTTAACATAATTATGAAAATCTCAGTAGAACATATCAATTAGCATATACCTAAAGCTAATTAAATGTAATCAAAGGGATTTATTGAATACTAAAAATTAATTACTAATTTAAGTATCCTAAATGATGGCTTCACAGTAATTACGGACTCTATTGAAGGAAATACACACTCCTAAGTTACAGGAGAAATCCTAGTTTAGGAGTTAGGGCTCACACTGTCTCGTTTTGGTGTAATGGAGCACATTGGTGTGCCGATCCCAAAACGCCCCTCCACAAGGGCTTAGGAGGGTACCGGTGGGTTTTAGCGGAGTAGGACCGGCGCTCTTCCGCGCCGGTGAGTCCCGCACACGCCGTACGCCTAGCCAGTGTGCGGTATGGTACGTAAGTGGATTTACCACCGGTAAAAAAAGGGCTCACACTGTCTAGTGCTTAGTCAGCTAGTTCTGTTAACCGAGTATTACCTTGTGTGATTTCAGGATATTTTTTATATTATTATTGGATAGTGTTATTATAAACTTAAAATTGTGCGGTAGATTGAATTAAAAATGAATGAAACTGTGAGTAGGTACGTACAAAAAATGCTAACCTTTCATGTGTTCAGGGTGTATTTGTACTGTAAATCCTATCAAACTTACAGACATACATAATTGAACACGCTCGTAATCCTATGAGGGGATGAGCAGAGCCTTCGGTAATAGGTGACATTTGTTACAACAAATCCATATCTGCCATATGCAGTATCTCCAAATACTGACAGGTTGCCCGCCTGTCACTTATTTAAAAGAGGCACCAAACCACAATCTTTCAGTAAACAATTTAACGCAAAAGTCAATAACCAGGATCGATGCAACACTCAAAATCGTCTCAGCAGTCCGGGTCCTAATAAACTTATCTAAAATTATTAAACTAATATGGAATTCGTCACATATTTTGTTAGTATGATGAATATTCCAATACATATCCGGAGCGTGAGCACATTTCATCATCTGTATCTATAACACGAAAATGAATCGCTTAATGTGTTGCTAAGCACAAATCTCGAGAGCAACTGAACCGATTTCTCTAATTCTTTTATAATAATATTCCTTAAAGTAAAATTTTAAAAAATATTTAAAAAAATATTTATTTACATAATGTAATTATTGACTTTCTTTTTTCTGTTATTCGGGACACTGGGTCTAGAACAGTAGAATAAGTATTAAAAAAAAGAATCGACTGATAGACGGTACGTCTTTCGCCGTGTCAGCTAGTTTGTAATAATTATGAGTGATGAATTTATTCATTTAAAGTACAAAAAAACAGTGAAAACAAAATTAAAATACAAAATTAAAAATTCTTCTATCTATTTTTTTTTGTAAACGATTCCGCGGGGTTCCGCAAATAAATAATATTGTAAACCTAATAAGCTATACGTATCAAGTATCACGTTAACACCCACGTAAGATTTAATAAGTCTTCCAAATATGAATTACCAAATCCGAATTTAGGCCCTCTGTAACTCAAGATGGAATATAACCCGTAACAACAAAGGGCCCGGTTGAAATAAAACCGAGTCTGAATGAAAACTTTGTCATTGTTACAGGGGAGCCGCATTGTTCAAGTTATATTAAAGTGGGAGTTTAATACTTCAAAGGATTACTATAAGATGTGGTCAGCGGTATTATGTTGCCACGCGAATAGATTAGAACCTTACTGACGGCTGCAACCGAATGATTTTAAAGAGGAGTGTTATCATTAATAATAAGAAATAATAATATTATTGATAAGAAATAATAATAACAACAATAATAATATAATATTATTGATAAGAAATAATAATAACAACAATGAAATGGACCCAAGATATAAATGAACAGCTCCTCCGTTGTTACTACACTGTCACGCGTTGTGAAACAAATCTCACCGCGTACAGGCATTTAATGCATACAAAATTTGTAGAAATATTTCCAGAATTAAGTCATCTAACGGAACAAAGACTGGCCGATCAAATAAGAGTTATACACAAAAATAACAGAATTCCAGCTCCGACCCGCGAACGCATAAAACAGTCAGTATTAACAGCAACAGAACCGCCCAGTGAGGAAGATAACTTAATAAACACACAGAATCATATTATAACAGCAGACGTCACATTTATAAATAGTCCACAACAAATAAGTACAACTAATACTAGTACGAGAGAAATACAGAATAATAGACATGACGAAAATCTATTAATTCAAACCAATTCCATCACGCAATCAATACCATCCACAAATTCAATCACATCCACTTCTATCACGCAACCAATACCATACGATTCACAGTCGCAGCTACCAGACGATTTTACAATTATAACAACAACAGATCCAATCACCTACACAAAAATAGAAAACACGTTTTTAGAGATGCTAATAAAATACAGCTACACTGATCCCACCCTTAGACCTGCAATCCCCAAACTCCAAATAACAAGAAGCACTATTAAATCAGTTAATACGGTCAATGAAATAATTAGAAGATATCTAGACACTAAACAAACAATAACTATACACGAAGTCCATGATGTTCTCTACTGTGCTGCTGTAACTGTTACGAATATACACAAAAAACAACATAAAATCCAAGTTAGTAATCGCCCATTCGACCTCAACACTCAACCACAAGCCAAACAGATGAAATCTCAGTGGGAAACAAGAATTGTTAATAAAATCACACTATTACGCAAAGAAATAGGACAGTATACACAATACCTCAATAACAATCTTACACAAAAGAAACAACAGAAACTAAACCCTAATAATAAGAATAGAGATGAAATAACAGAGCTACTAGATCACCTAAAACAAAAATTACAAGCACAATCAAAAAGATTGCGCCGGTACAAAAAGAGTAACCAGAGAAAATCCGACAACAATTTGTTTAACAGTAATCAAAAACTATTTTATCAAAAATTGAGCAATAGGAATAGTACACAAATAACTGAAACGCCCGATATAAATGATGTACAAAGATATTGGGAAACCATATGGTCAAAATCAGTACAACACAACACACACTCACTCTGGACAGAAATAGAAGAACAAGAAACAGAAACTATAGATCCTATGCCAGAAATAACAATTAACAAAGACGACGTTACACAAGCCACTAGAAAAACTTTAAATTGGAAAGCGCCTGGTCCCGATAAGATACAAAACTATTGGCTAAAGTATCTTACCTCTACACATGAATATATTGCCAATATATTTAATCATCTTATTAATAACCCTCAAGATATGCCATCATTCCTAACACAAGGTATCACATACCTAAAACCTAAAGAAACTCACACAATCAATCCCTCTCAGTACAGACCCATCACCTGCCTTCCTACTATTTATAAACTCCTAACATCCATCATCACACACAAACTCAACACACACATCACACAAAATAACATTATAGCTGAAGAACAAAAGGGCTGCAGTAAGGGCTCAAGGGGCTGTAAAGAGCAGCTAATTATAGACTCAGAAATACACAACCAAGTCAAAAATAAACATAGAAATTTATATTATGCTTATGTAGACTATCAAAAAGCTTTTGACAGCGTACCGCATTCTTGGTTAACACATGTCTTGAGAGCCTATAAAGTACACGACACTATAGTAAATTTTCTACAACATACTATGACAAAATGGACGACTAGTTTAAGCATAAGAACTGACAATGTAACACAACAGACACCTCTCCTGAAAATCGCAAGAGGAATATTTCAAGGGGATTCCCTCAGCCCTCTGTGGTTCTGTTTAGCCCTCAATCCTCTGTCCCAAATCCTGAACAACACTGAATACGGTTATCTAATTGATAGAGAACATAACATTAAACTTACACATCTTTTGTATATGGACGACATAAAACTGTATGCCGCCAATAGACACCAACTAGATCACCTACTCAAAATCACAGAAAAATTTAGCAACGATATAAAGATGACTTTTGGAATTAGCAAATGTAAAATTAATAGTATTGTAAAAGGCCAACATAAAGAGACACATCAATTTAATTTACAATTACAGGATGGTACGATAAGTAACATGGCGTTCAAAGAAACATACAAATATTTAGGTTATCAACAAAGCATATCACTTAATCACACCGACATCAAAAATACACTTAAAACAAAGTATAAACACAGACTAACCGACATACTAAAAACCCAACTATCAGCTAGAAACAAGACTAAGGCTATCAACACATATGCAGTACCCATCTTGACGTATTCTTTTGGCATTATAAAGTGGTCTAACACTGAACTAGATGCTCTTAATACTCTGACTAGAACAACTAGCAATAAACATAACATTCATCATATTCGATCAGCAGTAGAGAGGTTCACACTCAAAAGGAAATATGGTGGTCGTGGTTTTATAGATATCAGAAATCTACACAGTACTGAAATACATAATTTACGAGCATACTTTTCAAATAAAGCTCACGACAGTAGATTACATAAAGCTATAATTAATACATCTCTCCATGGAACTCCGCTAGACCTTAATAATAACCTATATGACCCCCTACAAAAAATTAGAAATAAAGATCATAAAATAGAAAACTGGAAGAAAAAAGCTCTCCATGGTAGATATCCACATCAGCTAGATCAAGAACATGTAGACCGAGCCGCATCATGTTCCTGGCTTACAAAGGGCAACATATTTGCTGAAACAGAAGGCTTTCTCATAGCAATACAAGACCAAGTAATCAGGACACGCAACTACACTAAATATATTTTAAAAGAACCTATAGCAACAGATAAATGTAGATTATGTCACCTATCCACTGAAACAATAGACCATATCACAGGAGGCTGCAGCGCATTAGCGCACAAAGAATATACCCACCGCCATGACAATGTTGCAAAACACATTCACCAACAACTCGCATTAAAATACAACCTGATCGAAGCCTATACTCCATATTACAAATACAAACCTAAAAATGTATTAGAAAATAGTGCCACTAAACTCTACTGGAACCGAGACATCATAACAGACCGTACAATTCTTAGCAATAGACCAGACATCACACTTACCTTAAAACCTACAAAAACCACATACCTTATAGACATAGCCGTACCAAACACTCACAACCTAAAACAGAAACATTCAGAAAAAATACAGAAATACATCCCATTAGCAGACGAAATCAAGCAAATGTGGCACCAAGATATAGTTAAGATCATTCCCATTGTAATTTCCTCAACAGGAATAATACCAAAAGCCCTCAGTACCTCATTAAAAACCCTTGACCTTCACGAAAAAACCTACATCCCCCTACAAAAATCAATAGTTATCGACACCTGCTCTATAGTACGACGCTTTTTAAACCCCTCTTCACCTATCTTACAAGACACCCAGACTCAGGAAACCAATAACGCAAGTCAACAACCAATAATTTTGTAATAATATGGTATGATACTTGGCATAAGCCCGTATCCTATCATTAAAACCAACAACTAGTTGTTGAGATAAAAATTACATAATAATAATAATAAACTCTATATTGCAAATGTATGTTTTTTTTATTTTTAATAGGCTGAGCGTTTGACCTGATGGAAAACGAAGATAATGCCTAAGATGGTACACGCTCGTCTAGAAGATGCTTTATCCAGATTATATTGATCCGGGATAAATTAACTAGGAAAAAAATATTTCTAAAAAAAGTTTTTATTTTAAATAAAATGCACTGAAATAACAAAAATAAACTTTAAATAGCAATAAAAGCTTGTCTCGAGATTTACTTGTCATTAAGATAAACGATAGATCTAAGTAAATCTTTTTTTCTATTTAATATATTTTTTACTTTTTAGTCAATATTCGTAATCTTCTCAGTAAACCCTTTCATTTGATACCCATATTGTAAAAATGCATTAAAAATAACTATTCCGCCATCTTGGATGGTCCGCCATATTGAATTTAGAATGACTTATTGTCTTGTGTCCTATAAACTAAACGTGTATACCAAATTTTAGCTCAATCAGCTTCAAAATCCAGTTGCAAGATTCCATCTGAACAAACATACATTGCAATTTAAATAAAAGCTTTTAAAAACAGATTTCGGCAAAGAATTCCACTCCTTAAGTATAATGACAGAGGACGTAAAGCCCTTCGTGCGGATGGAAGGTAAATCCACAACAAGGGTGAAAGTCTACACCTGGCCTGGTCGTCGCTATGAAATGAATCTGACTGCCCGATCAAATAGTGAGTCAGGTTGCGTCTTAGGGGACCCTCAGGCATCCCCCAGACGAAGAAGCCTGCAGTATACTCATGGGGAGTCCAATAGAAAGAGAAGACTAGCGGTCTTTGCTATCTGCCTATCCGTCTACATCCTCCTTCTGCTTCTTTTCCTTCGTGTCCTTCTGCGAGATCATCATTTCACAGAAAGACGCAGCAGTAGTGTGCTAAGCTGCAATTGTTTAAGTTTCGGAAGGTTTCACAGTAAACCTATTACTGCTAAGTAGTTTATATCTAGAGTGAAATGAAGCTTCGTGGGCTATTAATTCTTATCAAGACTATTAAATACCCTGGTAAAATGTACATACATAATTATGTTAGTCTACTTTGCAAGAAATGCAAAGTGAAAACATTCGGCATAGATAAGTTTTATTTCATTGTGAAGGTATAAGAGGTGCTATTTTTAGCTGCTTTTAGCCTACTTAAAGTTTATCAAGAAGGATACGGTAAACTATCCTGCCTTGATTCCGTTTTTCATAAATTATTTGTTTATTTCGTTATTCTTTTGATCAATAATGTTGTTTTGTTTTATTTTTAAAGTATTCGCGTAATGGATTGTTTAAATCAGTCCTATTCACATTTTGATTGTATTGTTTTACTTACTTCTGCTCGCGACTTCGTCTGCGTAGGATAATCAATTATAGCCTACTAGTGGTCGCCCGCGGCTTCGCTCGCAGCAATGTTGGTTGAATTATAGACTATATGTTATTCTGATGTATAGGCCTATGTTTTGGTAAAATTTCATTAAAATCCGTTATGTAGTCTTTGCGTGAAAGAGTAAAAAACACACATATCTATACATACATACAAGCTTTCATCTCTCAGAGGTAATGCGTCCTCCACCCTGCCCCGCCCCGTCCAGCCCCTACGCACTAAACATCCTCTCGGGCCATCTTGCCAAAGCACACTACGACAACGGCCCGGGATCGCGAAATTTCTCCACTTTCACCGGGAAGTCATCTATGCCTATTCCTATGTACCCGCTGTGGTGCCAATGGCGGCTTGGATGAGACTTAGCTGCGCGTTACACGTACCTATCTATAATTTATAATATTTGACTACCTGACGTTTACCGAAAAATAAATCTTTCAGTATTCTTCCTTAAAAATCTCCGCCATATTAGTCTTCTAAATGAACGTGTTTCGTTATCCTTATAAACTACCAGCTAAATTACCCCTCTCAATGCACAGCCATGCAATGATAGTCGAGTGGCATAACATACTTGAACGCGGTGCTACTAGCCTGGCGAGTCGGGAACTGCAGCTTAGACTTGCTTTAGCTCGCTACCGTGAAAGCTAAGAACCTCATTATAATGTCTTCTTAAGAGTTCCACTTGCACTACTTGTTATCTTAAAGCTAACTTGTTTATTTTGAATGCTTTATTACTGGTACAGTTAAATGTAGTGATACTTAAAAACTTGTTCATGTAAATGGTTAATGACACTAGATGGTACTGTGTTTTGTTTACATAGGCGTTTAAAAAAGCGCCGGTGGCGTAGTGTGTAAGAGCGTCGTCTCCCACCCGGGAGGCACTGGTTCGATCCCCGCCACGTGCCAATGTGTTTTCAAAATTTTAATTCATATGTACGTTTAATCGACGCTTTTACTGTGAAGGAAAACATCGTGAGGAAACAAACCTGCACACTCCTATGCAGAAATTCTTAGGTTATGTGAGAAGTCGACCAACCCACACTTGGCCAGCGTGGTTGAATAAGGCCTAATCGCCCCTAATGTGGGGTAGGCTCGAGCCTCTCGGTGGGGACATTATATGAGCTGTTGATAATGAGATGCTTAAAAAATTGCAAGCAAAGAAGAGATGTCAAAATTGACAGAGACAGAGGCTCTTAACCTAAGGTATTCATTTTAATGAATCCCATTATTTATCGAAATATCAAACAGCTTTTGCATGTTGATTAAATAAAAAAAAACATCAAAAAAAATATTAACAGATTTAAATGCAATCTTCAACAAATAATTTCTTATATCCTTTATAAAAATATTATTACTGATAATTTTTACTTAAAGTTGCGTTATTTTCTATTAACTTGCGTTTTCAATCTCTGACAAATTAGAAGAAACGACGAAAAAATATCCGAAGAAAGAACATAATTATTATTGATTTGTTAACCTTTTTTTAAAGCACCTAAATGAACAAAGGATTTATATTAGATTTTGTAACAGACTACCAGTAAATTTAATTATTTTAATAATAATGGTTCCAAAATATTCCCTTATCTTTATTAAAATTTTGTATTATGGGTCTACGTTGGGCGTAAAAGAATGCGGGTCGGCAGTAAAAAAAAACCTCAATTACTTCGAAAATATTGGAACAAGCTTTCTTAAAGAATTTATTAAAGGCAGTTAAATATGACACGTTTAACTTTTTTCTATGTATTTAATTAAATCAATTTAGTTTTTATTTCAAAAAAAAAAAAAAATTAAAATTTTGCATTTTGATAACAGGTCCGCTTTCTTTGCTGGCCAGTGTAGATAACCTCGAAAGTAAATAGTATATTACTATTACTTCCGGTGATTGCGAATTCGATTCGGTTTACAAACGTCAAAATCTTATTGGTGCAAGAAATTATAATTTTGATAATACTCTTCATAACAGTTTTTTTTTTTTGCAAAGAGGATGTTTTAACTAAACTCTTTCATTTTCATTGAAATTTCACTTTACTTCAAGGTAAATTTTCGTCATTATTATCGCTAAAATAGTATCAAGTTAACGTTCATCGAAAGTCCTTATCTCTAGTTACTTATTTGATTAACAACTCGACGAAGTTAATCAGCGTTTGCAACGGTGAAGCTTCCAATAAGGCAATGTTCTCTAACAGTCCCCTAACTGGCATGCAGAAATTGCCAACCTGCACTATATCGTCTCATTAATGGACAGATATTTCGACCTGTCTCAAACTAGGCAATATGTCTTGATTTGTATCAACTTCTCATTTTGCTCAAAATCTGTAAAAAACAGTATTATATTAAGTCTGTCAGTATAGATTACAAAAAAAAACGTTAGATACATAATTTTTTACTCGAACCAGTAGATATTTAAAAATATGTAGAGCATCTAACATCTAAGTTCAGGCGTGCAGGCTTGTGACGTTGCGCTTTCGTAAAAAGTGAAGCGTGACGTCACACAACATTTCAACGAACTGTTTCGCCGCCATTTTGTTTACTTACTGTTTTACCTACATGATAAAAATCGGGAGTGGTCTCCCCTTGACTTTCTCGTATACCGGAAACGACTCAAAGGTTGATAGAAACCTTATATTTTGATGTCATACATGCATGGTCAATTTTGGTCACCCATCCGAGTACCGACCGCGCACTTGGTTGCTTAACTTTCGAATCGACGGCTAAAAATGTTATAGAAACCTTATATTTTGATGTCATACACGTATGTTAAATTTCGTTGCAATAATTTAAAGCATGCTCTAGTTATTGTGCTAACGCACAGACACACACAGACATAATTCCAAAAAAAATATTTTTAGACTCAGAGAGGTCCAAATTGCGTAAATTCGTCAAAATCTCGAGGTCAAAGTTTTTGGCGATTACAAGACTTCCTCTATACTAATGTTCGTATTTTATAATAAGTTTCAAGAATAGACGCCGACTTGAGCGTCCTACGTCTCTATCACTTTGTGCGTGATAGAAAGTGACAGACGAGTCTCAAGACATGTTTGACTTCTGAGTGTCATTCTGTAATACGGGCCTTAGTACGTAGGTATGCGAAAAAGTAAAAATACTTGTCCAACTTTTCGTGTCCTACTGACCAAACACTAAAAAGTACTCCGTGTAAGACAATAGACAGACTGTTTTTTATCGCTTAGAGATAAGATACCCAGTCCTAGAATAGTTGAAGGTGAAGGTTGAAGCCCGCATCCATCTCCAGCCTCATCATTACTTACCATCAGGTGAACTTAGGACAAAATTTACATTCCACCCTTGTCAACCAATCTACTATTTATGATATGGTACTTATAGTATATATAATAGTACCTACTCATTTTCGACATTTGAAACTTAATATTTAAATGTCGCTCTTGCCAACTATATTAAACTTAGTTTTCTTTAAAAAGCACTACGCCTTTCAATTCTTCGCAAGGTAATCCCAGTGGCATGATATTTCATAGAAGCGACAATAAAGTTGCGGAGTATATCACTAACGGCATTATTTATGGCTAGAATAACGTTATTGTGCATCTAGGTGCTCGCTTAAGCAGAGTCGCACCTTAAGGATCTCAGCGTAAACAGGATGATGTCTAGTCAAAGTTTTGCTTTCACCCATTTGTTATTTACGATTGAAAAGAGCTAGCAACAACAAATCTCACAGTAAGCTTGGAATAAAGATAAAAATAACCGCATAGTCTCTAACTTTTACTGTTACGAAATGAAAGAAAAGAAAATGCTACAAAAATACAGAAAGAACAGCTTTCTTCTCCCACACTGGATTCCAGTAACGGTGTTTTCCTACGCTGCTAAAAGCACGTGCAAATTAAATTTTTCTTTAATAATACGAAGACCCTAGGTAACCTCGTTCTTAATAATATTTACAAGAAGAAAATATAATACGCCAGTAGAAGCTATTTAATTACAGGTACTTAATTTAAAACATGATATCAATAGCATTAGCTTCAAAGTCAATTTCGTCTGTCTATTACCACCGCGAGCAGAAATAGCTCTTCAGCCAAGAGAAAATATGAAGTTTATTAATCTGAGGGCATTTTCCGTGCGTTGCTTTTAGTATGATGAAAGTTGGTACGAGAGTCCCTTGTGCCGTATAAGTCCATTAAGCAAATGGATAAAACGGAAATGAGAGCTCGTTTTTAATTTCGTTGTCGTGTAAATAATACTAATAATGTGTCCCCTGCCGAGTTGGCGTTTCTATTAATTAATGTCTTTTATAAATTGAAAGCGTGGAAATGAAACGAGGTTGTTAATGACATCGTCATAAAAGGTTGTGATATCGATTAATATGATATAAGGTGTTTGTCTACTGAAGTTTAGTTACGATATACGTGGTACAATTTAAAGAAACAAATAATGAAACTATGTATTCCTATTGTGAGCATTAAGGGTATATTATAAGTAAATAACATTGCTATATTATTCGATGCACAAAATTTTCGCATGAAGGGCTTGGAATGTGAAAATCATGACATCTTTTAACACATTTATTACTAGGTTACGCTAATTCGCACCAATAAAACTAGATGTGTATTCTGCCAATTGAAACCAGCCCGCCTAGCATGACTACCTAAACAGGATTTGATATAGCCATTTATCGATTTGAACTGTCAGAAATCATTGGATAAAGCTATCTTCAACCCGTTCAGATTATGACCGTGGTAGTATGTATGTTTATAAAATATCGATCCTAAGAGGCAAGAAACGGCTTCGATATTCTCAGAAATTAATTATATTCTTTTTCTACCATTCCCTTGCAAATTATTTTGAACGATATTTAATTTATCCTAAATTATTATTGCCTTTTTGTTTTCAAAACTTTAATTAAACCGAAATATTCTTATACCTAATTTTTGTTAATATTTTAAGTTTTATATTTTTTAAATCTAAGTTTTTACTCTGATTTTAATTAAACTGGCGATTTCCAGTTAATTCATACTTATTTACAATACAGCTATAACCACTCATTCCACTTCTGTATTATTTAAATTCTTGTTGGGAATGGATTCTCTGGAAGTTGGGAGAACTAGTATAGATTTGTCACCCAATTTCCTAGTGATTTTTATAGATGTTTGTCAGTTTTTTTTTGTTTCGTCACTTTATTTTGATACCTTTGGATAGAAAGTATATCAATTAGTACCTTGCCATTTACTGAATGACAAAATATGGCTTTGTTGTTAATAAATAATATCTAATATATAGAATGACGCGCATGCGCAAATACTGATCACGCACGGGCAGTGTAGATGGCGCACCTGCTGTCATTTTGCTGCCGTTTTTTTTACGTTTTCGATCGGCCCTGAAGAGTTAATATGACATGTCCGTGTTTACAAGATAAAATAAAAGAAAGCGGGCCAAGCAGTAGAGGTATGCAGGGCTCAGGAGGGGCGGACGCGCCCGAAGAGAAGCGCAGGTAGAGAGTGTCATACAGGTACCCGGCCATAAAACTAAGTGTTCATAACACCAATTCCGTTGTATACGGAATTGGTGTTATGAACACTAACAAAGTATTTTTCTTGTGTTTTCGTTATTGTTTAAAATATATTATATTATAATTATTAATTTCCACGGTCGCACCAATTAGCCTAAGAACTTGTGTTATGGATACGAAGCAGCGCAAAAACTACATAATAATGTACCTACATCCTTTTATAAATAAATTTAAATAAGGTCGAATATAGATCACTTGATTCGTAGACTTCAAAAACGGAGTAAAAATCACGCTTCCAAGAAAAATCAAACAAGAAATTTGTAAAAAGATAAGGTCAACATTGAAACATCCTCCACTATTGTTATTTATTTACAAAAGCCAAGGGACTAGCTTATGACATTATCATTCATTACTTTCGCCATTACGATAATACGTTTATGACAAATCTTGACGTAGAATTTTTTCTCGTTAAATCGTATTTGCGTTGTCGTTAAATAAGCTTTGGAAAGACGACCACTTGGTCGTAACTTTTAAATTACGTCTCAGCTCGCGCTAACTTATTTACTCCTTATAAGAAGAAACAAAATATATTTCCAGTTTTCAGGTCAAGAGATAATGGCCTTTGATAACAACCTGAAAAAGCTTTCCGCTGTTTTGTTTCTTTTATCTTCAACTTTCGTTTAAGTTCTCCGCAAAAATTATAACTTGAAAGACTAAATAAAGAAGTTTTAATAAATTGCCTCGGATTGTCTGGGATTAAGACTTAGGTGAAGCCAATTTTTGATTAAATTAAATTCTAATCCTTCCATGGTTGTATGCAGGTCAGATATCTTATACACAATCTATTGTCAGTTAATTTTTGAGATACAAACCGAGAGTTTAATGTGAATGATTTTTAAATAATTAAGTTTATATGGACTTATTTTATGGCCATCGACACTTTAGTTTGTTGTTTCACTGAAAAGGCTTAGCTACTTTTTGAATGTGATAACGTCAGTAATTATAAATCTATTCATGTGATTCTTTTTATGTAGGTGACAGGCTTGCAACTTGTCATTGCTTGCCACTGCATGGCCCATACCATGACGCCATTTAGTACAGTCATAATGGTTTACCCTTATTTGGTATAACAATGTTTGCTTGAAAATCGTTTCGTCTAATTTTAGTTGCAATAAAGTCATTTCGCATAATTATTCATTTGACCGAATATTTAATTGGTAGAATTTTATTTAGCATAATTATTTATTTGACCTAATGTCATTTTACCGAATTTTCATTTGCACTAATTTTATTTAACCTAATGTTTAATTGGTAGAATTTTATTTAGCATAATTATTTATTTGACATAATGTCATTTCACCGAATTTTCAAATGCACTTATTTTATTTAACCTAATATTTAACTAGACTAATAATGATTTGGTCGAAAGATCGTATCGAATATTCAGTTCAGTAATAATTCAGTGATAACGCCCTAAAGTCTGCCTGCTCCCAATTTTATTTGGGGTCGGCGTAATATCATAAAATACTATCATAATTACCATAGGTATATTAGTTTAAATAAGTTAATATAATAGTATATTTTAATTATTCATTGTAGGAGATTCGGCATATGCATAGTGGCAGTATTGAATGACTCCTGCTCTTGGCACTGAAGAAAACACTCCAGAAGCCCATTATAAAAAATTACATACCACAGCCAGAAATTCTGTAGAGCGTACAATAGGATATACTTTTTGATCAATAGCGCAAACGTTGTTATCGCAAATGAACATTCGATGAAATGAAAATTATGTCAATCGATATTATACAAAGTGATTATTTTCTTAAACGTTGTTCGAAGAAATGATTTTCGACTAAACGTTGTTATACCAAACAAGGGTGAACCGTCATAATTGCACTATTTGTCTTACAGGGCTAGGATAACCACTATAGACGGCGATTAAGGCAAAGGCAAGGGCAGTGTAAGTCATAGGTTTCACACACAACAAACTACAGTAAGCGCTGAGATTTCTCTGGACCTTAGAGTCATTTTCTACCCAAATACTGGGTCGTTACGATCCCCGCTGATGTACTATACGAATGGCGTATTTTATCCTCGTTGAATAAATAAAGGAGTTTTTTTTTTAATTTATCGTTTTATATCAAACATTTTCAGTTCTTTTGTTGCAGAATTTTCTGAAATTTCATCATGATATCAATATAAATTAATGAATCAAATCGTATTGCCAAATTCGTATAAGAACGAAAAGGATCTATTTATATTTTTATGTATTTCAATAGAATTAATCGAATGGAAATTGATATCCTCGTTAAAAATTTCGTACTATTATTTCCTTTAAGAAAAACTCATCTCACTTCTTGGAATAATATTTATTATTGATAAATACAAAATATATTGAAAATATGGCTATATATATTACTTCCGCCATCGAAGCGTGATAAATGAGCACGCATGAAAACTACTACAAACAAGCAAGCTATTGTAACATTACTCGAGGTAGGGTACAGTGGAGTAGCCGCCCACCATAAATATGTAGTGTCATTTGACTGTGTTCTTCTTTAAGGTGGAGGTATTACCCCAGTTCAGGCTGATCCAAATTCAAGCGGCTACTCCACTGTGCCATACATAAACTATAACTTCAGTTTCATTAATCCCAAGATCTCAAGTTGAGTAACCTTTTGGCGTGCGAGCCTCAGTACATAAGTATGAAGTCCGTATGGTACGCCGGAATACCCTTCACCGAATAGGACAGTTTTCCGATAACACTGTACTCCGACGGTTAGTTGATCTAAAAAATACTTGGCCGATGGAACTGTTCGCCGAAAATATTATTCATCGACGGTTGGAAGTCTGAATGAATCCTTCGCCTATAGAACGGTTCGATGTAAACGCACTTCAACGACGATTGGTTAAAAAAAAGTACTGATTTTCCATTGTTTCGTGATTTAGAAAATGTGGCGTAAATTGGGCGTAAATTCAAAATATGTCTTTTTCCCGCTAACGCTCACACCAATTATCTAGCCCCGATTAAGTATCATTAAGAACTTAAGTTATGGATACTAGATAACGGACAAATTTAATATACATAGTAGTATAGATATTTTTATAAATAAACTTAATCAAATACATAAACAACCATGACTCGTGAACAAATGTTCGTGTTCAATTTCATCACACAAACATTTGCTCCTACCAGGACTCGAACAAGGACCGCTTGATGTGTAGGCAGCGTTACTAACCACTGCACCACGACGGCGTCGTTTAACACTTAGTATTTTACAGTAAAACTACTAAGAAAAAATACTTTGAAACTCATTAGACTCTACATTTTTCAAAATTACCACAAAATAAATTTGTATTTTCACGAAATGGAACGACATTTAAATTATTAATTTGGTATACTTACTCTTTGTAGGATTAATAATAAAGCTATGTTTGTTACTGATATAATTCAATTAAAGTAAAACAACTGTTTCTTACTTGGCATGTGTGTGTGTGTGTGATTGCTATTTAAGTATTGTTTTGTTTGACTTTGTCGCGTTATAATAATATCTAAAGTATTTATTCATTAATTAATGGGTAAGTAGGCAAGATTCTTTCACATCTATTGTCAAAAAGAGAGATATGTGTAATATATGACGTCACAAATACAAATATAATATTTTTGCGCACTTTATAAAAATACATCAAATATTACATGAAAAAAGTTCAATAAGCGGCCTTATTGATAAGCAGAAATATTGTTCCTGGTAACATGGCACATATCAAAAACCGGAAGAAATATGCCTAGTAGTGGGTGCAAAAATGAAGACAAAAGAATATTTGATAATAACAAATAAATTTTGTGTTCTTTCTCCTACCCTGCTCCCGTTTTATTATAGGTCGGTGCAGTATCACTTGATAGTGACAATACTACCATAGGTTTTGTACACTTTTAAGACTGGCCGGCACTTTGACCCCAACCCTCCTGAGGAACGACTGATATCTTTCAACAGCACTGAGGACCATCAGCTTAACGTGCCTTCCGAAGCACGGAGGAAAATCGAGTTGAAATATTAGTGGTCGGTCACCCATCCGAGTACCAACCGCGGACTTGTTAGCTTAGCTTTCTTGATTGTTACGACGCACGGTCACAACACTATCGATCTCCTCAGTATCAATGCTACTAATTAAAACCAATACACACATACTGCATTGAAAACAGTAGCTTAAGCAATTATTCGTTTAATTTTCTCGCAATTGCTGGCAATAGCAATGAAAAACCCAAACTAATAGAGTGCACAGTCAACGTTGTATGTACGAGTACTCATTTCGCCGTCTCGCCCAGTAGTGAATATCACTGAGGTTATTACTAGGTTGACCAAATCTATTGTTAAATTTTCGCCAAATTTAAATATTGAATTACAAGTCTCTTATAAAGATATATCTTTAGATGACTAAGTTGATGAAGTCAACATCGAGATGTTTTGACTAAGTTGATGAAATCAACATCAAGAAAATTTTGCACTTTATTCTTTTTTATTTTTCTACTTTATATTAATATATATGAAGGTAGTTTGATAAACTATTATCGAGGCTTAGACTATGATAATGTAATTTTACCATGCCCATTTAATGTTCCCACTGAGATGTTTTATTGAAATCTACGTTTGCGACTTCACCTGTGTAGAGTTCTCAGTCTATCAATATGTACTAGTTATATCCGTGTGCATCTGTATATGTTCAGTTCTTGTTTGTTACAGTTATAATGACTATCAAAATTATTTTTTGTGAAAACAACATTTTCTAATGTTTTTTTTACTAGGCACACAGAACAATATGACTATTAAATCGTGCATGATAAACACATTATGAGTTTAAAGCAATTTATTCAGTACAATTTTATAAGAACATTTTTGAACTGATTTCTCATAGAGTTTAAAGTCTATTGAAGGAATCAAACAGATTTTGATGCAAATAGATCAAATGTGTTTAAAATAATAATTTTATTTAAATATGGTAACTCATGTTATTTAACTTACAGACAGGATATCCAAATCGACACGGAAATTTGGTCACCCTACACACTTATTATGCAAAATTTGTGCCAAAACTCATCTCTGTGCAGTTTTGATGGCGGAAGCCGTAGGCTTTTATTTACTTGCCGCCTGGATGCAATAGCAATTGTGGTGTGAAAACCCGCATGACAAATAGTCAACTGATTTCGGTTCAATTTGTTAATTAACATTTTGTTTGATGAGTTTTGTTACTTCGCATTATGGAATTTAATCTGAATAACATCTGATACTTAAGATTGATTATGGGTATCGATTGGATTACGTTTGGAATACAATACCTAATTTGTTTCATTTTCAATATTAGGTAACTCTATTATTGGGCTAATAAGATTTCGAATTTATTTTGTTCAATATAACTTAGTTGCTTTTTATATCTCTTGGTAATTTAATCTGTATCAATACAAAATACAGTCCTTGGTGGTTTGCAACAGCGTCAGTCTCTACTAAAAACTTATTAGAAAACAATTGAACGGTATGCTGTATTTCATTTGCTTGCCATTTCATAAAAAAAAGAATATCGCCGGTTTGCTCCCGCTTTCTGTATTCTGTGATAAGAATATTCACATATTTCGTGTTACAATTACAAGTCGGCCAAACGTCACAAGTCCTACTTTGCTATCTTCTTCCTCTGCGTAATGCCTACTGTTCTCTAGATTATTTCCCTCACACAAGACCAGGCAGTCTTGTGCATCCTTCGTAAAGTTCTCTTCCTTTTCCACTTTTACAACATCCAGCGAGCGTTTTTGGGCCTACCACGAGATCTGGACCTTGTATATTGTATAGTTAGACTGAGACATCTGTTTCGAACAGAGTCCGTTGACTTCAGACATAAGGCACCATAGTTCATTAGCATCCAACATAATCTGGTCATACCATCGCAGATAATTTTCTTGCAACTTGTCTGTTGTATGAACTAAGATAAAAATAACGATAATCCTGATGTTTAAGTAAAGTAGTAAGTTAAAGATTTTCACACATACTTACCCTGTGTAAGTATTCACTCTAACAAATTGACTTACTCATCGCGAGTCATCAATTCGCTCACCTGCCTAACCCATAATTATACCCACCTCACATTAGTACATCAATCGGTCATTAGTAGATGAGATTGTTAGTAAATGAATATGTCAGATAGTGGAGTGTAAGCACATGTATTGATAACCGAAATATATATGCAATCTATTGTTTCCTTTAGCTATTTAATACGAATAATAGCGCCTGAAATTTAGTGAGTAGCATCTTAGTGGATTGCTCTAATGATAATTGCTTCTAATACTACCTTCACATTAAAGGAATTATTTCGGTTCCTGCTAATTGCAAATGTTGGCCAAGATGAACATTGGTTATTATTAATTTAAACTTTTGGTATTTTACTCGTAAAATTATGTATTTTAATATTTAGGGGTTTTATTTTGTTTATTTTTACATGACATATGTATTCATTGGGTTATGTTTATTTTTTTTTATTAGTTGGTTCGTGCTTTTAATTGATATTTACGTACTGTTACTGTACCTACATCAAATAGAGCGAATAAAGCACGAACCGGTATTGTTTTAATAAATAAATAACATGAATAATTTATTTATTAAAACAATACCAGGTACATGTTAGGGACTGTAGCGAGATAAAGTGATATATCTATCTTCCTACTAGAGTTTTCCACCAACTCTCGCATCTCATTTTCAGCTGCTCTGATACCTACATTTTTCCACTAAAAAGAAAGTGAAACTTGACAGTATTCATAACACAAGTTCTCAATAATAATAATGTGGGTTAGATAATTTCTCAGAGCACTTTCCTATGATAAATTTGTACTAGATTAATGTTAAGCTAAAGAACGGTAATATAAATGACTATTTTGTTTAATATTAACATTGGGTAATTAATATTTACTTGCGTTAAACATTGAGCATGCATAGTCATTACACGGGTATTAATAACACACTTTTATGTCTTCTTATTGACTTTTCGGTCGAGATTTTGTTGATTTCAGTAATACTTTGGACTTAGTGTTGAAGATACTGCCAACACTAAAAGCTTTTATTACGCATTAGCTTCTTAGTGGTGTGAGATTCATTTTGCACTGCTTTTGCTGAAGTTTAGAAACGTGTGAACTGTGAGGCCTAATTTTTAAGTTAATTTTGGGACAAAACTCCGTTAGCGTTGTGGAGTTGTTGCGAGTTTGGAACTAAATGATGCTAGAAATTTCAACTCCAAGAGACATAGCGTCGTTGCAGTTAATCTGACTTAGTTTAATAGTTCTTTCAAACTTTTTATTGGAGTGTTTTATATTCTAACACATACACCAGAACACTCTCATAATCCTAAAAGTGGTTGAGCGGAGCCTTAGGTAGCATTTGGTTACACATAAAGCCACAGTTACAGATCTAGTCAACAGTCTACCGCATTATAAAAGAGGTATCAAACCCAAAAATTAACAGAGCTTCAGTGAATCAACAAGCAAATGTCAACAACCAGGACAGATGTGCTAATTGGTAATAATTTAGTCATCATCATCATCATCATCATCAACAGCTCATATAATGTCCCCACCGAGGGGCTCGAGCCTACCCCACATTAGGGGCGATTAGGCCTTAGTCAACCACGCTGGCCAAGTGCGGGTTGGTCGACTTCACACACAACCTAAGAATTTCTTCATAGGTGTGCGCAGGTTTCCTCACGATGTTTTCCTTCACCGTAAAAGCGTCGATTAAACGTACATATGATATTAAAATTTTAAAACACATTGGTACGTGGCGGGGATCGAACCAGTGCCTCCCGGGTGGGAGACGACGCTCTTACGCACTACGCCACCGACGCTTCTCATGTATCAATAATTTAGTACGATATATGAATTTGGAATCAGGATAGGAGAAGGGAAGACGGACTTCAGCTTCATACGATACATTTCAAAGTGTAATTTACTATTCGCTAAGTATTACAAATTGTTGAGTAACAAAAATGGACAAAGTGAGAAATGAAACATTAGAGGAGTTTGAAAGTAGCACAGTGGGAAAAAGAATGAGAGGTAATAGATTGCCATAATATGTGTTTAGGACTCAGGATTATTTTGGAAATAAAAGTAACTTATTTGTGGCTGAATGAGAGAAAACGCCCAGATTTAATCACACGTAAGATAAGTTTTTTTTTTTTTATCTAAGCGGAAGTACCTCCAATAATAAGGCAGAGACCACACTCTTATAGATCCCAACATGCCCCCGGCCGTTGAAAGCTTGCCTTTCAACTGGAATTTTCATTTAACAGAGGGCAGATCTTCGAAAAGGCACGTCGTAGAACACCACTGGTAGTCTTTATATCAGCTACTCTGCTGATTCCGTCGCTGCCTGGGTACACAGCAACGACACGACCCAATCTCCACTTTAACGGTGGAAGATTGTCTTCCTTGACAACCACCAGGCTATTAATGTCTAGAGAATCTTTGTTGATTTTCCATTTTACCCGCTGTTGGAGTTCAGAGATGTATTCTTTACTCCATCTCGTCCAAAAGTGTTGACGGATTTGCTCAATCCTTTGGTGACGAGTCAAGTTGTTAAAGGAACAGTCTCGAAGATCCTTGACCGGTAGGGAAGTAAGTGGTCTTCCAATTAAAAAATGTCCCGGAGTGATTGGCGTGAGATCTTCAGGATCGGATGATATCGGCGTCAGCGGACGAGAATTCAAAATGGCTTCTATTCTTATTAAGGTAGTGTTAAGCTCCTCGTACGTTAAATGACAATTTCCCAACACTCTGTTTAGGTGATATTTGGTGGATCGAACACCTGCCTCCCAAAGGCCACCGAAATGCGGAGCATAAGCAGGTATAAAATGAAAGGAAATACCATCATTGGCCACCTTTTCGGAAAAAGAGTTGGAATTGTCTTCAAGGAACTTGGATATCTCTTTACTTGCCCCCACGAATGATGTTCAGTTGTCGGAAAAAATATTTAATGGTTTACCTCTACGGGAAATAAACCTATGCAGAGCTTGCAAATAATTACTGCTAGTTAAATCGCCTACCAATTCTAGATGTATTGCCTTGGTGGTAAAACAAACAAAAAGTGCAATATACACCTTAACAACCCTTGACCCACGACCCTGACGACTCAAAGATGATATTGGACCGGCATAGTCAACGCCTACATTTTGAAAGGGAAATGCTGCAGGTGTGAAACGGTCTACGGGTAGGTTGCCCATTTGTGGCGACATGGTTTCTCCCTTCATACGCTTACAGAGAACACAACGCCGATAACACGCTTTAGCCAAATTTCGACCACCAATTGGCCAATACGACTCACGAATCGTTGAAAGTAACAATTGTGGACCTGCGTGCATTAGTTTTTTATGTTCACTGGCAAATAAAAGTTTAGCAAATTGGTGAGTGGACTGTATGATTATAGGGTGCTTTTTTTCAAAAGAATATAATGAATTTGCCAAACGACCACCAACACGTAATATTTTATCATCATCTAGGAACGGACTTAATTTTAAGAGCGAACTTTTACAAGGCAAGGACTTATTATTTAAAAGTAAATTATATTCATTGAAACATTCCTTCTGCGACTGAATTATAATCAAATTCAATGATTTCCTCAGCTCTTCTGTTGTTATATAGGAAGTAAGATTAGGAACTCCTTTGCAAATATTAATAAAACGAAACATGTAAGCTACAGCACGTTGCAGTCGTGAAAGGTTGGAAAATCGATTAAAATTAATAACTGTATTGTGACTGGTGACAATTGAGGTATGCAGTGATACTTCTGGTTTTAATTCAGGAAGTTTGGTTGTGTTGCTCGGGTTTGGAGGCCATGTAGTAGAATCCTGATTTAAGAATTGGGGGCCACACCACCATAAATCTAAGGACTGCATAGTATCGCAGTCGGTGCCCCGCGATAATAGGTCGGCAGGATTATAAGGTGACGGTACATGTCTCCACGTAAAAGAACCACAATTTTCTAAAATGTCTGCGACACGGTTACGGACGAAGGTGGTTAATTTAATTGGTAACATTTTTAACCAGCCCAAAACGATCATTGAATCAGTCCAAAATGTAACGCAATCTATCTGAAATCTAACCGACGAACTGATTTTTCTATACAGGCGAGCTGCTGCTACAGCAGCACAAAGTTCTAGTCGCGGAATAGTCAAAGGCTTAATAGGCGCGACGCGACTTTTAGCCATTAATAATCGTACCAAAATGCTGCCTTGCTCATTAACTGTGCGAACATAAGCACAAGCCCCGTAAGCCTTCTCCGATGCATCTGCAAAGATGTGGAGCTCCAAAGAAGTATATGCATCACAAACGATACGACGAGGTATTTTAAGATTATTTAGACTCGGTAGTTTATTAATTAAATTAATCCAAATATTGTAAATTTCAATAGGCAGTTGTTCATCCCAAGACAGTTTCTCCAACCAAAGCTTTTGCAACAGCATTTTCATTTTTGTAATACAAGGTGACAAAAGCCCCAAAGGGTCAAATATGCGAGATATGATTGCAAGTATATCACGCTTTGTGTTACCAAGTTTAGACGGAATTGAAATGGGAAAACATAAAATGTCTGTTTGCGTGTGCCAATTTAGACCTAAAGTTTTGTTCAATTCATCACTACCGATATTTAAATCGAAATGTGATCGAATAAACTCACCTGATATCAAGGCTGGCTCATTGGACTTCCATTTCCTCAGTGGCATGCAAGCGGAAGCAAGAGCTTTGGTAACCTTATCCCGCAACAAACAAGCTTGTCTGTAGTCATCAACCCCTGTCAATAAATCGTCAACAAAGAAATCGTGAACGATGACATCGGAAACTAGTTGATCACTACATTCAAGACCGATCTGTTTAAGACAACGGGTTGCCAGGAACGGTGCGCTAGCCGTACCGTAGCTAACGGTGTTTAATTGGTATGCCTTGATTTCTGTCGCCGCATCATCACGCCAGACAATCTGTTGCAAATGTCTGTCTGAGTGATGTACAGACACTTGCCTGTACATCTTCTCGATGTCTGCTGAGAGAACGTACTTATGAAACCTATATCTAATTAAAATGGATAATAAATCATCTTGGACAGTAGGCCCTATCATTTGTATATTATTGAAAGAAAAACCTGAAGTGGTAGGGGCGCTGGCATTGAAGACAACACGCAGTTTTGTGGTTGTACTATTTTCACGCAAAATACCGTGATGAGGGATGAAATAACCTTTATTAATGTCTTCAATCTTACTTTCAGACATATGACTCAACGAAATGTACTCGGACATGAAGTCTTTATACATTTTTGAAAAAATAGGCATATTTTGATTTCTGCGCTCCAATGACAGAAGACAGCGTTTAGCACGCTGTAATGAATCGCCTAACACATTAGGGGAGTCCTTTAAAGGTATCCGTACATTGAAACGGCCGTCAGCTAATCGAGTAGTGTGATTAACAAAATGAACTTCACATAAATTTTCCTCTTGTGAATAAGTGGATGACTGATGGTCAATCTCTTCCAATTGCCAAAAACGCGTAAGTTGGTTTTGTATGTCATCATAATCACTACAAGGGATAGAAAGTTGCTTACCAACCTTTGTGAAATTACATTTGATAGGGATGGATAAATTCGACACATAGCCGCAATTAATAGGGCCACAAACTAACCAGCCGAGTTTGGTTGAACAAAGTGTCGGTTTTCCATCGCCTAGTATAATTTTATCTGAATTTAACAGATTCCAAAAAATATCGGCTCCGATTATAATGTCGATCTCAGCAGGTGAATGAAAATTAGGATCGGCTAAAACTATATCTGAGGGAATATTCAAATTTTGTAAATTTATTTGTTTACTGGGAATATTATCCGTAATTACAGGCAAAACAAAACACTGAAGAGCAGTTGTGCAGGCTTCGTTTAAAGATTTCATAAATACATTGCACATCTTACCAATCGGAGTCAAAGAATTATTAATACCTTGTATCGTTTTATTAACAGTTATGTAAGGAAGACTCAATGCATTAAATAATCTTTCGGTCATTAAGCACGATGAACTGCCTGAATCTAGCAACGCACGGACTAAATGCATATTGTTGTGCGAATCGCTAATTTTTACCAAAGCAGTTGACAGGAGCACATCAGACGAGGCAGACGTATGCGCGTGCGCAGCAAAATTCGCAGACAAAGTAACGTGTGCGTTATCGTTGACGGGCACGGGAGGCTCGCAGCTAGCCGGGCGCTCGGTTGACCTACTTTCGCTATTTTTCGTATAGGAGTTTCTGTGAATGAGCGTATGGTGTTTACGTTTGCAGATTTTGCAGCCGGTTTTCTTGCAATGATTGGAATAATGACCGCTGCGAAAACAATTATAGCATACTTTAAAATTAGGAAGTGAAGATAATCTTTCATCTATGCTTAGTGCCAAAAACTGTGGACATGTATTTAAATAGTGTTCACCAGTACATTTAGGACACGGACTTAAAGAAGTATTGCTACTCTGAAGTGTTACCAATGTTTTTATTTTAGTGTTATTTTTGGAAGCCATATTTGTATGAGATGAGACTAGATTATTGTTGCGTGATAACTCTAATGTTTCCAGTAAATCAGCACGGTTTCGTATGAACTCGATAAATTGGTCAAAAGTAATCGTCTGACTTTTGTCGAAACGACCTTTGTTCTCTTCCCACTCCCTATAGGTTTTGGGGTCTAATTTTTGGCTAATAATGTGTATCAACAGTGTATCCCATGAAGTGACAGGCTCGCCTAACGAACTTAGTGCACGAAGATTTTTATTAACTTGATCGATTATTCGTTTTAACGATATTGAGGATTCTTTTGTGATCGATTCGAGGTTAAAAAGTGCTAAAACGTGATTCTGTATTAAAAGACGTTTATTATCGAATCGCTCACATAAAACCTGCCATGCTACGCTATAATTTCGGGCAGAAAATTCAAAAGACTTAATCACAAGAGCAGCAGAACCATCCAAAGATGATCTTAAATAATGAAATTTATTAATTTCGTCTATGTCGTCGTTGTTGTGAATAAGGCTCGAAAAGGTGTCATGAAACTCAAGCCAATTATTGTAGGATCCACTAAACTTAGGCAGCTGAATAGTAGGCAATTTAACTGGCTGACGATAAGAACTACGAACGGATTTGCATTCACCATCATCTTCCGTGTGAGTCAATATTTGCTTAGCTTCTGTGACTAAGGAGTAGTACTTTGATTCTACAGATTCACGCTCACTAATCTCAGACTGAGCATCATCAGAAACACATTCTATCTCCAATTGCACGGCATCAAATTCCTTGAGAACAAATTCCAACTTAGTGATACGTAATTGCAATTCCATTACCTGACATTTACTTAGCTTTGAATCCTCTAAAGTAGATAAATAATTTTCAAACAATGTTAGTTGACCTTTATAACTGCTTCGCTTCTTTTTTAGCCTTTTTAACTGTTCGTTATCCATTTTGGGAAGCAAATGTGTCGACCTGGAATTTATATTACAATATGATTAGCTAATGAATACAATGTTGTGCGTTCCTATGGAGGTTTTGATAACACTAATTACTATTTAACTTTTATAATAAATACACTACTTTGCACAAATAAACTATGTGTTTTAATGTTGATGTATGTACCAAATGATTAATTTACTGTAACTGTATATAAAAAAAGGTAAGACTAAGTTCTTAGCTTAGGAAATTACACATAAACAGTAAGATAGTTAATTAATGTAACAAATCGGATGTTACTGTACTGAAATTAGCACAAATTAACTAAAATACAATGTAAATTAATTACCTTATAATAAATGTTACAAGTAACCGGTACTAACCTTGGGCGTGATCAATTATATAACACAATAAATACCTGACTTTGAGTGTTGGGTAAATGAAATAAATAAATAATGTGGATGCTTAACAACACTTGGTGAACTGAATTATTCGATTGCTTCAATGAATCCAGAAATAATTAGTCTTCTTCACTACCAAGGTGCCACATGGCAATTTTGCTTCGGGCAGATAATTTACCGATGAATTCACGCAATCACTCCAAATTATATATCCAATTGCTAGTTTTGATAATTTGGCTCGATGTAGACCATGTTTAGGACTCAGGATTATTTTGGAAATAAAGGTAACTTATTTGTGGCTGAATGAGAGAAAACGCCCAGATTTAATCACACGTAAGATAAGTTTTTTTTTTTTTATCTAAGCGGAAGTACCTCCAATAATAAGGCAGAGACCACACTCTTATAGATCCCAACAATATGGGTAGGTATATAATGAAAGAGGGCGCAGAAAGAGGCCACTGAGAGGGAGCGGGAGAACGATCCTCTATCCGCTCCCATCTGGCGTAGAAGGACGGGTCGGAGAAGGCCGGCAGTAAGTGTTGTAGTAAACTGCCACAATTTAAAAATTTTGTAGCTAGTTAATTATATACAACATTTTCTTACTTCAACATCATTATAATGTGTGTGGTATGTGAAAGCAGTCACATATTTTATAACCACTCGACTTCAAATTCAACTATGTAAGTTATGTTGAATTAGAATGCCTGAGATTCCGCGCGCGTTGCGGCTGTAGCACGTTAGGTAGGTAAATCGAAAAACTTTCTGTGTCTTACATGCCTCTGACAGGTGTTATATTTTTTTAGTAGCGTATTAAAAGTCGTGCTTATTTGCGATATTTCGTGGGACAAAAATTTATTTTTTTTTTAATTGTGAATCGAACTAATGAGTTGGTGCGCGGAAAATACAGTCATCTAAATATCTTTTTAATTGTCTAAATTTATTCATATTATGTAAGGTGGTGGAGGATCATAAACAAGATAGCTTAATTTAAATTGATAAAATTAAAAAAAAATACGTAATTGCGCATTTGTTGACAATATGCAAATTGATTTCCCAAATCCATTGGTTTGCGTGTGTCTTGAAGAGCTTTATCCCACCTTCTCCCTTCCGTATGCTGGCTTATGTTGTTACCGCCAAACTATCACTACCATTCCAATGCGAACTAAGAAATTTGGCAACACATTTGTATGTTGCGCAATCAATAAATGGAATTCAAAAGAGGCGTGAAGTATCTTACAGGTTATCATAACAGCCTTTATAATTCGACCAACTATAAGGCCTAGTCACCAAAGGAGGTTTAGGCAATAGTCCACCACGCTTATATATGTGGCGTTAAAAATAAATTATATCTCGCACTAGCTATGTAAGCTACTATTTAACTCCACTTCTGCTGCTATTAAAAATAATTTAAGAAAATTGCTAAATTCAAAATAATTTTAAAAAATACAGTTTGCACAAACTACAACTCTGTTTTTATTTTTGAAAATTAACAATGCTGTATTCCTTAGACCATTTAACACGGGACGTGGCATAGCGCAGATTTAGTACTGAAAACATTCTGCCGTTTTTCGCGGGGGGTGAGGCAAACACGCATAGCACACATTTACTCACTCGTGCACAGTGTTGCAAAAATTTTAATCGCTATTATGAGCGCACACTCGCGGGCTCGGCTAACCCGCGTACCACCATATGGCCTAACGTTGTTATTTCGTTGTAATTGTCGCAAAATTTGTAGATGAAAAATTGTATTGTTATGTGAAACAGTAGTTTATTTGAATAGAAAATTACATACGTGTTTTTACTTATGAATAGAAAATGTTTCTGGTCGTCGTTTACAAGAAAACACTCCACAACCAAATAATTTTTACGAGGACCGCTTAGCGACAGATACGAATTCAAAATGGCGGTCGGTCGTCGCGGCGAACTAGTTTTTATAAACTGACATGAACTTTGTTCATGTACTTTGGCAGAGGGGAAGCGTCCGCTTGCCACGTCCCGTATTAAATTGTCTAAGCTGTATTCATAGAAGTCTAGTCTAGTCTCTAGCTAGTCTGATAGTAGCACCAGTGGCAGAAAAATTGAGAGATAAGCGGCTAAGTATGGCCATGTAATAAGAAGGTATGATAATCATGTGATAAAGAAGGCGATGAACATGAATGTCGACGGGTATAGAGGGAGAGGAAGACCGAAGAAGAGATGAATAGATCGTGTGAGAGATGATATAGAAAAGGAAGGAGTTATGCTGAGATGACGGCTGACAGGGATGTATGGAAGTGAAAAACATATTACCACCCCAAATAAAATTAGGAGCAGGACAGGCAAATGATGATGAATACTGTATTCATGGATGATTTATTGTGTTGAAAAATAAATATACAAAACAATAGAAAATTGCTTTATAGTTCTTATGATAAACAAGAACTTGATTTAAAGCTAAATAAGTATTATATTCAAATTAAACATATATATCCAGCGGATTTATACAAACACACATCAAAAAATAATAACAGAAACGTCGAAGTTACTAATCTAAATTTGAACGGACATAAAGTATTTAATAAGCACAGTTAATGTAGCAGCTCTATATGTTCATAAATATAAGTATCTAGTTGTAATAAGCTATATCAGCTATTGCCGGCTAATGGTGATACAAATATTAATTTGTTTGCAAGCCGCACCCGTGTTGCTGTCACCTCATTCCCCAAATTAATGACAAATAAACCCGCCCAGCCTCTAAATGTCACCGGGCTGTTTCGATGGCTAATTAGCCTAGTTAACCAATCGTGGGCTACGAGGTATCAAATGGGCCATTCATGGTTGTATTGGGCATGCAATAATACAAGAAGATTTCTTAAAATTATTAGTGATCATAAACATCGTCTAGTCTAGTGTATTTTTAATAATAGCATATTCCTAAGCTCACACCCAATAAAGTATCATTAAGAACTTTTGTTATGGATTTATGGATACTAGATAATGGACAATTTTACAAACAATAATTTTTAGATGTTTTTTTAAATACATATATAAACAACCATGACTCGTCAACAAATATTCGTGTTCGTCACACAGACATTTGCCCCTACCAGGACTCGAACCCGGACTGCTTGATGTGTAAGCAGCTATATTGACCACTCCACCAAGACTGCGTTATTTTTATTATGAACGTGGGTGGGTCATGTCGCAGGGAAAAAAAATAGGAAATCATAGATTTCACGAAGTCCCTAAGGATAAGGATACCACGTAATCAAGGAATAGGTATGTCGAAATATTGTTTATTACGTCTTCTTACAAACATAATGTTCTTTGAGATTTGCGCGAGCACTACACATTGTAAATAAAACAACTTTCACGGATTTAACTCGCGTGTTTTTAGATTGTACATGTTGTTATTACTGCCCGACGTTTCGTAACACTTTGCAGCGTTCGTGGTCACGGGATGACTCCAATAATAACATGTAAAATTTAATTACACGAGAGTAAAATCTGTACAAGTTGTTTTATTTAGAATTCTTACAAACATGTTTAGAAGAACGTATTCTACCTGGTCATTAGACTCTCCAACAAGAACAACAAGAAGTTCACCCCGCTTGTCATAAAAATGCCATAACCTACCGACCACATAAACAAATAGTAAATTACCTAGTTCTTAACTTGTATTACTGATAGATACTACATAATTCGTATCCTTTGTCGAGGTAGGGCACAGAGGATTGGCCGCTGGAATATAGAGCGACCCGAACTGGGTAGGTACCTTAAGGCGGGTCCAGATATGATCATTTGCCCGATCCAATCAGCGTATCCGTATCAGCGTATCCCCGTATCAAGTTGTGGACCCCTCGATTTGCTCCGTATGACAATCGTATGAAACCGACATGACATGGGACGGGCCATATCATAATAACGGCGTATCGAGATCGCGTATCACTACCCGTCCACGTAATGCGATCATAATACGCGTCTGCGATACGGATACGCTGATTGGATCGGGCAAATGCTAGATATCTGGACCCGGCTTTATAGAAGACCATAGTCAAATATCACTTCATTTGTGTTTCATTTTGTGGTACTGTGTTTCTGTTGGTTACGGGGTAGTGAAGAGGATCGCTGGCCATCAATTGGTGCATGGACTTTCTAGACGGCGGCGTTGAGGCTGTCTCGGTAGTACTTGCACTGATCCCGCGCCACCCTATTAAAGCGCGAAGGAGGTCAGGCCGGGGAGGATGTTTAGTGGGTAGTAAGGCAACGACTTTACCTCGAGTCCCACATACCCCCTGCGGTTGGCAACACACCGCAGGGATGATGCGTAAATGCATTTGACCTCCCCGAAAAAAAGAGTTGGCAAAGCGCGATCTCTTCCAAATAACATATGGATGGTTATAAAAGACGTAGAATAATGATATGTGGGAAGTTTGTCCCGACGTAGTTTTGACTGATTATTGCTATTATTGCAGATGGCTTTTACAGTGCCACTAGAGCTTTAGAATGCGATCCTTGGGGCCTACCATGAAAATTTTACACTACAGTGCTTAGAGATCACTACATAGTATAAAACAAAGTCGCTATCCGCCGTCTGTCTGTCCCTATGTATGCTTAGATCTTTAAAACTACGCAACGGATTTTGATGTGGTTTTCTTTAATAGATAGAGTGATTCTTAAGGAAGGTTTCTATAATACATGCATATTTACATAAGCATTGCACCCGTGTGAAGCCGGGGCGGGTCGCTAGTATCCAATAAACAACAACTCCTACCTAGTACCTGGCCGTATTTACGGAAATTCCTTGAAAAAATAATTTATGCTGGAGAAAATCCGTTTGTCATGCCATAACATACATATGCATGCGATTCGAGAACTCGCCTTTTGCCATCGGTCAATCGTTTCCGCGCAATGTGCTTATTTTACCTAAAAGCTAGGTATACAACATGTAAACTAAATAACCAACACCCTGAATACAGGTGGTTTGGGATCGGCTTCCGAGTTGATTTCAATAATTTTTTTTTGAAAAAAAAAAAAAACAAAAAGTACCCAGAAAATATTGTACAACATTTTCTGGGTACTTTTTGTTTTTTTTTTTCAAAAAAAAAATCGTTTTCTTTAAAAAAAAATTATTGAAATCAACTCGGAAGCCGATCCCAAACCACCTGTATTCAGGGTGTTGGTTATTTAGTTTACATGTTGTATATATAGTGTTATTATAATATAGTACTCAAGAATAGACAACATAAACCTACATTTCAACTTTATCAAGAATTAAATAGATACTACCGCCTTCCATAAATATTTATACTTCACAATAAATATTTATTATTTTCTCATGAAGTTCCCCTTAGGTTCGTGAAGAATTCTTTGGAATTATTTGAAGTTCAGTGGGCGAAATTATTCCGGTATAGATTTCGATATTTTCGTAAAGAGACTATTTATAGGTGAAACCATTCCAAAATACATGTACATTATCAGTATGATTTAAAGAAACGTTATGATAATCTTTCTTAGGTTAAGCTTGCAACGGAGTGCATATCTCAAAAGCAGCCATAGCCTTAAATACACTGCTGCGCCTCCTACCAAAGAAACGAGGGCTGGTAATAACAACCCAGTCCTCATTCCTTTCCCTATGTTCAGGTAGAGAATACTTTAATAATGCCAGTTCGCTTTCTCGGGAAATGTTTGAATGACCTCCTCTCGTAATTGTCTGCCAGATTTTTACTTTCGCCGATTCGTAAAGTAGTACTACAGTAAAAACTCTCTTTAAATATTTACTCTTGGAGAAGTAAAACTCCCTCAGCTTGTCAAAAGTAAATAATGGTAATTTTACAATATGTGCTATTTCATTTCAATTATTTTCGGTCACTTTCGACGAAATAACACATCAACAATAGACATAACGTAAACAAATATTTATTACCTTTGTTATATTCAGGTGAAAAATATATCTATATTCCATAAAAAATAAAACCGGTCTCAAAGCTTATATTACGCGATACGGCAGGTCATTTTACGCCTCGTAAAATACAAAATAATGTCTTCGTCATACACATAAATCATGTTTTACAGCGAATTTTACGCGCTCCTTTCTTTTATAATATTTATATGTACACCCGGCGTAGATTGGAAATGATAACACATTAATGTTCGTTTGGTTTTAAAAGGTTGGCTTATTCCTTCCACGCTGATGCCGATAAAAAAAATCATAAAACGCACCTATTTACTTAAGATTCTTTTCACGTTTATTTTTTAGGACATGCATGACGCAGGAGACTAATATTAATAAAACATATACTTAATAATTAGTCCATGCAGTTTGCTTCAACTTGAGAGATAGGATATAGTTTTTATCTTGATAAGTAGTTATTTTTTTTTAACTACAGATACAATGTTATAAGTCAGTAGTATGAAACTACCACAGCAACGGGACAGTTAGCATGTATATATATTATAATAATATATGTTTTAAATAGATTTTATGGCTAACTTATGCCGAATATTGAAACTGGAAGAACAAAAATCCGTAGGTACTAATTCTTAGACTATATACAGTTGTTCTTGAGCACGCGGTGGTTGGATGTTTTTTTTATTCAACTAGATGACCAACAAGCTGACGGCCCACCTGGTGATAAGTGGATACCTTCGCCTATAAACCTGCAATAACAAGGAACTAATCACTTGGTACCTATTGCAGGTGCGTTGTCATCCTGAGGCCTAAGATGAAATGACTTCCATGACCGGTAATTACACGGCTGAAATAGGAACGGCGGTGGTACCTACCCATAGGATCCTACATACAGACCTACCACTTAGTAAAGAATGATAAAATGTATTTCGTTACAGGTATGTATTTAAATGCAGTATTCCATATTATATAGTACCTACGGTCCATACTCCGGAACACTCTAAGGTGATTTTCTAGCTAGCGGTAATCTTATTTAGATCGAAATCCAAATGGTTTATTAGTTTGCGATGCAGCGTCGCGCGACCTGCATTATCGGCGACGAAAAGGAGACTAAACATCTTGAGCCTCTGCAATTGCGTCGCGATGTTGCGTCATTGAGCGCATTCAACCGTCTGTACCACGGCGAGTGAGCTTTTTTCCTAATCCCACCATCTCCCATCCTTTTAAGGACTACGCGTGCTGGTTTACGGCGTCCCCAACTGTAGCTACCATCCAACACGAACTAAGAAATTTGGCAACTCGTTTCTTTGTCGCATAATTAAGAAAGGAATTCACTGCCAGCACAAGTGTTCCCTCCTTTCTACAAGCCTGGGTCATTCAAGAGGCGTGAAGAATCTCTTGCACTAGCTGTCTTCGCATTTGGACTCCACTTCTGCTTACCATCAGGTGGAATAGTCATTTGCTTTTTTTAAAAAAATTGAGTTGTTCGTATTTTTTTTATATTACGAGATGGCAAACAAGCTTCCCCCCCACCTGGTGTTAACCCATTTAATACTACCAAGAAAACAACACAAGATAAGAAAAAATATTACAAAAGATTTGGGTACTTTATATTATTTTTATTTATGTTACTTAAAAGGTGAGCGTTTTTGCAGTATTATACAACTATAGCAGCATGTTTAATGCTGCTATAGCAACGTACTATAGCAACGTATACCTCATAATAGTGGATTATAATACTGTTGTTTATAAACGACACCGTTTTTCCGAATTTCCACGAGGAATATATATTTTTTCTTATTTTTCCTATTTGACGATATAGTATATAAGCCTCATATTAAAAAATCATTAAGTTCGGACACAACTAAATGTTTCAGGATTATGTGGGTTAAGTGCTTATTTTTCTACCAACGACGTCTTGCTTACAAGGCGTATTATTTCAGCATACATAATTTCATAATCCTTATAAACATTTTGCCTTGTAAACATTTTATAGTGTTTAGGAAACCTAAACATCTGCTGTTACAACATAGTGAACTGCGTAGGATTTTTAACGGCCTAAAGTGTTCAGTAGAAATCGCAATACCAAAGTTTTATTTTTAGTAATTCAACAATAATTGCTAGGCAACTAAACTTCAGTAAGCTCAATCCTATCTGTAGACAACTAGACTTTTGAAACAGGGAGTCAGATGTCCATGTTTTTTTCGGCCATAATTTTTTTTTTTGCGAGGTGAATGATTGAAAGTGACAACCTGTGATGCGTGCGTATTTTTCGTACTTGGTAACTGGCTTTATTATTATGTAGATACAGCGTCTTCTATGAAGCCATAAATATCGAAGTTTCAGATGAATGTTTAGATATTTCTAACTATGGTCGGTCGGTCGGTTACCTGGCTGAATTTATTTGACATTCACTAAATCATAAACTAAAATTTTGACGTGTTTCGTTCGACAGAAGTCTTTGATTGTTTCTTCTCTCGAATTTCACGACCACAAAGTAGGTCGATAAGACCAGTACTTTCGTATTTTTCTTCATAATTATACCTATTTACAGTTCACATACGACATATTAACGTATGCACTATGCAGTGTATTTTCTGAACCCCGATTCTTAAAAGAGAAAACATGGCGGCGGAAAAAAGAGCGTCTGTTTATTGCGCGTCAAACTCTGGCGCCGATTTCTTCCACAATTTTAGGCGACAATTTAACCGGGTTATAGCTACTATTTATAATATTCATTGTCATTTATTTTGCGATTATCTATTGTGTACATTTTTGAAAGGTTGATGAAAACATATTCAATGGGGGCATTTTCGACATCAAAAGCGTAACCATTACATTTTTTGAGCCGAATTGATCACATTAAGGAACTTGCACTCCATTCTCCATAATTATCATTTGTTCCTTCGAGCGGGATCTGAACCAGCTACTTGGATCTACTGAAGCTTATCATCAAAGTACACTGTGTTAAAATTCTTATAAATTGGTATAATGCAGAAAATATTACAGTTATTATTTTTGTAACATTAACTGTTATAGGAACCACAATAATAAAAAAAAATACCAGCCAAGTGAAATTCGACTACCGCACACTGAGGATTCCGTACAAACTTTTCACATATTGTATAAGTTTAAAGAATATCGGATTCTTCCGATTTTCTTTACTTGTACTATTTACGAAAGATCCATGATACTAGGATAGCGACAAGTAGGTACTCTACAGATTTTAATTTCCGCGAATGTCAAAATATTGAGCGGTCATTCTTTATTTTCTCTGTCATTGTACTTGTCTACTTTTACATTGAATTGAATATTTAATAAAATGTACAATTATAAGCGGCCTTAACGCCATAGAAGCGATCTCATCTAGACAACCTATCCTACTTATTACCTCTTATTGCAGAGTCTTTTACGTTTACTTTTTAACCGACTGCAAGGAAAGAGTTATGTTCATCGCGCGTATCTAGCATGTATGTTTATTTGTAATATTGTTTATTACCTCATATCTTTCAAACGGCTGAACGTTAGATTTATCTTGACAGCCCAAGTTTTCTTAAGTAAGTGATGTTAAAAAAATAGCGGCTGTGAGGTGCTGTTGATTTTTTAAGTAAAATAAGTAAGAAATTAGTTGGTTAATCTGTCATAACTCCGATTGTTTGCTTGACTTTTCTGAACTTGTAAATATCATATCCGGACTGTTGTGATGATTTTGAGTGTAACATCGTCTTGATTGTTGGCTTTTGAGTTAGATTGTTTACTTGAAGGATTTATTTTTGCGTTTGTTGCCTGTTTTATGTAGGCGACAGGATGGTAACCTGTCACTATTTGAAGCCGCAGCATAGCCCATACTGCCATGTGTGACAAAATGGTTCCTAAAGCTCTGCTCAACTTCTCATGAGATTGCAAGCGTGATCGATCGTATGTATGTCAATATCCTAATTAAAATCCATTTTCACTGTGATTATTCGCTCTTATTTCATTACCTAGCTCTCCGCCTTCACCTTTCTTAACTTTGTTTTAATTCTGTCGCAGCTCCAAAGGATTCCTGTTTTGAAACTAATATCATAATTTAAAATTGATACCTCCACGCGTTGTTAAGAAAAAGGGTATTGACAGACATACACACGGCAAACGAATTGCACCTAAAAAGGTTTCTTTTACACAACCCTAAAAACAAATAACGATCAACTAAATTATGAAGTGTACTTAGCACGCAATTCAACTATGGTTATAAATATCTAGATATGAAACCCCACTTTCACTTGAATGTTATTAGGTAACTCAATGGGGCAGTCAGCACTGTTATACTTCTGATAACAAAATTGTCCAATATGAATTTCTTTCAGGTAACATGATTTGTAGGACTACTGTGTACTCCGGTCCCCCATCCAATTTACTACAGCAATCGACAGTCGTTAATAAGTCACGTTTGTGTCACCTAATCGAACGAGAGCCTATTAATTTCCGATTAAGTTCTTTATAATAAAGGCACAGAGCCGACTATTGATTGAATTGCCTCAAAGTTACTGGCTGTTAGTAAAGCAAACATAATGGATTGGCTGCGAGTCAATCTATATAATTGATTAGAAAGGAATATAACTTTTTTAATCAATACAAAAAGTTCAGAACAAAATAGAGCTAACTTGTACCGACTTTTCGTTAATTAAAAACTTTTAATAACACTGTCTAAAAAATAACAACTTTTTGTTGTTAATGTTATATCATTTATAAGTCTTTTTGAAATTGATGGTTTTGTTTAAATTTTAAAATGAAAGTCTAATATTTCACGTGAAAATGAGAATTAGTTAATTATTTCATACTGTTAATATGTCCACTTCAATATCGAACACAAAATTAATTTTAATTTACCAAGCATATTACAAGCACAATAATTACAAATCAGTAGGTATCACACTATGTCTTATATGATGGATTTATTAAATTGTTTACTATTAAAGAAGGTATAAACCCTTTTATGTAACTTCAACAAGAGTACAAACATCTGTCCTGGTTTTGCAACAATACCTACAAAGACGAGGCGAAAACCAAGAAAAAATGGTCGTCATTTCTAACATGATATCACAAATGAATAAGTATAGTTTATCATATCCTTTAATTTAATTTAAGATATCATGTTTCATAGTAACATTTATTTTCGTATAAACTACACGATCAATATCCAAACATAAATAATGTACTTAAGTTATGTTTTAATACCAGTTCGATTTCGAACTGAGTACAAGTTTTTTTTTATATCTATGTATGCAGTTTTTCTTATCACAAAAATCGATGACATGGTGCTCTTTGTATGCGTTATAGTTACAGACGTACCCATACTGACCGATCTAAATGAACATGTTATTGTATGGATTTCAGGAGCCTGAAATATGTTCATTACTATTATTTATCATTAATGAAAACATTCGAGATTGAGCTTTCCAATTAAAGCTATGCATTTCACATTAGTTCCGACTATTAGATCCAGTATCTTCTTAACACTAAATCCGATCTGTGTACTAATGAGTGATAATTCTAACTAATTGAGATGTCTAACTGTATCACAGCCAATTCAATCCAAACCAATAATGGTTGATCTTGAACATTTGCCTTAATCCAATATAGCAGAGTATTTCACCTGGAGTTAATCCATGTTACCGGGCTAGCGAACCAATTTATTATCGACAGATAGTTTTTCTAAGGAATATGTTTATTGGATTGGCATTTTGTTTGATTAATGCTCAACAACTTCAACACTCCATCTCTTATGGAGTTAGGCTTGTACAAATAGACAGAAAAACCGAAAAAAATATTGAAGGATATATATATTAAGTGTAATACGTATTAAGAAGTTTGTTTCTCATGGAGCTTTTTATATATCCGAGAATCTACATTTATTAAAAGAGAATAATGTCAACTTATGTCAACTATCCGTGTGATGCCGGCAAAGTAGAATAGCATCTCCCCATATCCTCTCCAATGAGTGTCGTAGAAGGCGAAAAATGGACCAGCAAAGGGGTATTATCACCTTATCCTCCGTCCACCAATCCGCATTGGACAAGGGTGGTGGACTACTGCCTAAACTACTGCTGGGACACAAGGCCTCTCCTTATCATCTAAGGATGCAAAAGGAGAAACCTTGTGTCACAGCAGTCGGTCGAATTATAAAGGCTGTTATGATGACAACTTAGATTCCAATATAAATAAATTTAGTCCTCTCACTCCTATTAAAAAAAGATGCAACTTTAGTAACCGCACGTTTTACAAGGGTTACCTTAATCAACATCCACAAAAAATACACAAAATTTAAAATCTGAACTCAAAATATAGGCACCGTATTCCATCAAAACCCATTTTTTAGTTTTATTTAAATTAAACGTAAAGCGTCTGTGAAGTTATACCAAGTTTGCTAGTCGGCACAGGGCAGCAGTCTGCGCCAAAGTTTTCGCATTCCGTCGTGCTGTACCGACCGCCCAAGTTTCTGCCTTTGTGTGATTATCAATATATTGTGTTATACTGTGTGTATTACGTAAAAAGGATAGGATTTTTTTTTTGAATAGTTATTTGTTCAACAAGAGAGAAAAGTTAGCGAGCGCGACAAAAAAATTTGCTCTTTTATGAAACATACAATTTTCCACCACTCTAGCGAGAAAATTGTAATAGGTGAGAAAACCAAGGCAATACTTTTATACATATACATACACCTTAAATATAACAGTTGGAAATTAAAAGTTAGATTACTAAAATAATTTAGATTGAACGTACAGTCTTGTTCAGAGTTTGCAGCAAAAAGCGTTTTTTCTGTGAGATTTTACGAAGCAAAAGAGGTCTTTTGGTGCTGGAGAGGTGAAAACGTAATTTACTCCTTATATTTTATTATCGTCACATAAATAAATTTCATATAAGTGAAGCGCTGTTATCCGTGATAGTAGACCACTACCGTCACCTAATTGTTAGCCTATCTGAATGAGACTCAAATTCCCGGGCTCGATTCCCGGAGGAGTAAAAATTTATGCTCGGTTTGGATAGTGAAGCTTATTTGAAGCTCGCCTAGCTAGCTACCATCATCTTATTAAATTCTGCCGCCATAACAAAAGCCGTTAAGAGCATTATTATGTTCTAGCAGTTGATGATAAGACAGCCAGTTCCTCGGTTGAGGATTCCGGTTGCTACTCGCTTCCAACGTCAGCCTTATCATCAACTAAGATGAAGGCCAAGAACTCTCCGTACAATATAAAAATAAATTAGAAAGGGAATATTAGTTATATTGAAATAAAGCTAAATTAGCCCAGAAAATTGCGAGTTGGCTTTGCCAAGAAGATAGATCGGACACATAAGACGCCCTCTAAATCTCCAGAATGTTTGTCTGGGGATGCATTTAAGATATGGTTAACAGGAGGCCGATCAAAAATATCATGAATCTTCACAGGCGTTCAGAGACCAATGCTCAAGGAATAAGTGGGTACGCGTGCTGAATTAAAATGGGTGTAAATTGGGGCATGTGTTAGCCATTTTGAACAGTTGCGTAGTTGTCGTTTTGCATTTATTGCAGCCCAGCGCTCCGATTCCGAGATAGTTGGTATTGAAAGATTGCTGAAACTTGAGGCTGGCTTGTGATTGTAGAAAAACGTTTTAATTACAAACTCAATGTAAATTATACAGATATTAATAAAAGCTTTCGTCAAAAGTTTAATATTGATAATTTGAGTTGTTTTTAATATTCATTCAATAGGTACTGATAAATTAATATTACATTCGTAAAATGAGTATTTAATCGACTGGAACTAAGGCGATGTTATTCAATATTATGTATGTTAATGGGGATTATTTTTATACACGCGTTTTTATACAGTATTAAAGGCTAGGTATGTTTAATTTCTTTCTTGAAAGAGCAGCCTACAAAATTCTTCCAAGCATTTTGAAATATGACAGAAATTCTTCTCGAATGATTTACTAAAAGCTTTCAACATGAAATTAAAAGTACTATTGACCTAATGAACATCACTCAGCCCAAGCAAACTTTTTCACTCGGATTGTTAACACTTTGGAGTCGGACGATTTATCTTTCCAAATAAATTAACATTTTGCACGACGGGATATCACAGGGGAGACGCCGCAATTAGAAACGTTTCAGCTACGAATATTGGTGGCAATATTTTGTTAATAAATGATGCGATAAATCTCCAATAATGCGTCTGAGTAGAGATTTACGGAGTCTAATATTCAAATAATGTTCATAAAGTTAAACATATTGAAATTAATTATTTAGAAATATTAATGGAAAGTATATGTTTTATGTTTTTAATGAAGCGTCGGTGGCGTAGTGCGTAAGAGCGGCGTCTCCCACCAGGGAGTCACTGGTTCGATCCCCGATGTATTTTCAAATTTTGAATTCATAATATACGTTTAATTGACGCTTTTACGGTGAAGGAAAACATCATGAGGAAACCTGCACACACCTATGAAGAAATTCTTAGGTTGTGTGTGAAGTCGACCAACCCACATTTGGCTAGCGTGGATGACTAAGGCCTAATCACCCCTAATGTGGGGTAGGCTCGAGCGGTGGGGATATTATATGAGCTGTTGATGATGATGATGATATATGTTTTAACAACCAACGAACACAGTCATGCTGCAGCTGTTACTTTAGATTTTGAGGAGTTTGAGTAGTAATTTTTAGATTTGGTTGGATTTTCAGATGAGCTTACGTTCCCTATTCAATTCAAGTTTTATATTTTTTTTACTTCGATAACGATGAATTCTCATATACACTTTCATCTCTTATTTCAACCCCTTCAAGTCTTTTTTCGAGATAAAAGATAGCATATTTCCATTCCCAACGACTAGTCAATATGTTTACGAAATATCATCCAAATCCAAGGTATGACAGCATGATTTTGTTTGGACTTACATACAACCTTTCATCGCCACATAGGTTAAACTTTCAAAAATTCTGGAACAAATTTTTATTAACTTCTTATAAAGTGCTTAAAAAATTTAAATTTTCATCCCTTATATCAACCCCTTTACGCCGCAACGTTGGTAGGCGCGGCGCTTTATTACTTATCAAGTACCTGAATTCAAAGTTTCATAACTTCATCAAGATCAAGTAAGTAGAAGAACGACAGAAACGAAAAGAAAAGAATTTAGCTAAATCTAGGCTTCTAGACTACACACGAAACTAGGCAGATAAAATATACTCTCTAATCTGTGTGACTGGCGACGGCCGTTGGAATGCGAATTAACGCTCTGCGCAGGTGTGGCCCAGAGAACAATAGGTGCGCCTGCGTCACAGCGGTTAAGAGCGGACGAATTTTCTAAGCACGCACACCTGACTTTACTCGTGTAATTAATTTTATGCTAAATAATAAATTTTATACAATAATAAGTAAACCTATGTTAAAATAATAATTTGTATCTATACATAAAATATAGAGTAAATCATATTAAGTTAAATTAAAATTGAAATTATAGGGGTTAGTCACTACAGTATCATCATTAAGTACAGGTATGCTCTTATCTTGAGGTGAGCTAGGCAGTGGTGTATATGTCACCGGAAAATTTCCTAGGAAATTAATAAACTTTCGTAGGATTCGAAACGTGAGATAAATTGTATTATTTTACGTCCACATTTTCGCAAATTGAAAAACTTACCGAACTCACGCGTAAAATAATAAGTAAGCAATAACCAAACGACATTTCCTAGGAAATTTATAAACTTTATAAATTTCCTAGTAAATTACAAAATACAGGCATGAAGAAGCACTTTGCGGGTCGGCAAAGCGAGAGTGGCTAGTGTGGGGATTTCTCTCTCGCACTAGCTATCTATCTTTGCATTTGGACTCCATAGTCCACTTCTACTTACCATAAGCGGAATGGAGTAATTTGCTTCAATTTTTTTATGAAATGTTAAGCAAATGACTCCGTTGCACCTGAATAACCGTTTTTATTACAAAATCTGCACTTAGCGCTCCCGTACTCTATTTAAAAGAATTTAACACAGTATAGTTTGATGTTATGCTTTTAAGTTTGGAGGTACACTATTTTTATTCCATGAACGCCGCTAAGCCATGATGATTTGTGTAAATATACACGCTTATTTACCTATGCGTGTGTCGGTGCCAGCAAAATGTAAAGGCCTGTTCAGATTACAGCGGTATTTGCTATCGCCATGGGTTGCTAAAAATATCAAGCGATATAGATGTATGAAATTTCGCAGCTAGCGCGAAAGCGGAATCCGCGCCATTATCGCCTGGGTTGGCGGTTTCATTTCGCCTCATTTGCGGAACAGGTTTCAGAAGTAACCATTCGTTCATCGCTATCCATTATGAAAATAAGATGTTTTATTTCACTGGTCACGTACGATACGGTGATTTTTACTCACGAGTAAAACAGTGCTATCTGGTCTTTACTCAAGTTTTGCTGTGAAACCGATGAAAGTATGTATGGAAGTTCATCATTGTTGTAGATGAAACATTACCACTTGACAAGAAATACGAAAAAATGTTTCAGCATTTTTAAAATGTTGTCCCGTGTGGTGATGGAATAAGGGATTAAGCGGCGTATGGAAATCCAAACAAAGTCACGCTTCCGCGCCTCCGATTTTGATGAAATCTCGTACAAAAATATACTAGATCAGGGCTTCCCAAACCTATTTTAATTGTGACACCCCTAGGAATTTGCAAATTTGCGACTCTCCAAAGTTATAGTTCTAGACAAGTTACTTTAATTAGAACAATAGGTACTTATTTATTTAAATAGGTGCTTGCTTTTCTGAGCATTGCTTCTCAAAACGGGAGTCAAGTTTGAAAAGCGCGACTCGCATCACACAGACAGCTATTCTATGTGGATCGCCTCACGGGTATCCCTGGGATAATGCCACGACAACCCAAGCCGTCGTGGCGCACAGTTTGGCTAGCACTGTACTACACACTAGCGGTCGATGTCTTTCCCAGTGTCTCAAAATATCCCCCAAAAACCAAATTTCATCAAAATCATTTCAGAAGTTTCGGAGCCTATTCAATGCAAACAAATAAACAATCAAACCTTTCTTCTTTAAAATAGAAGTAAGTATAGATGAAGATAAGACATAAGCTATTTTTTTTTGTAAAAAAAAACCATGAAGGGGTTGATATAAGGGATAAAAATTTGTAAGATAGATCGTCATTATCGAAAATAAAACAACGAATCTTTGAATTTAGGCAGTTGATAAGAAATAAATAAATATTTGTTCTAGTTTTTCTGAAATACTCACCCGTGGAGGGATGAAAGGTCGTATGCAAGTCCATACAAAGTCACGCTTTCATGCCTCCGATTTTTTTTGAAATTTGGTACAAAATACAAGATGTAACTACCTAACCTAAGACATAAGCTACATTTTTAGGCATGAAGAAGTTGATATAAGGTATGAAAATCTGTATAGAAGTTCATCATTATCGAAGATAAAACAATACAACTTTGAATTCATGCACTTATCCCTTCTTCTCTACTAATATTATAAATGCAAAAGTAATCTATCTGTAACTCTTTTATTCCTAAACCACTTAACCGTGTTTAGTTTCGTGTGTAGTCTAGAAGCCTAGATTTTGCTAAATTCTTTTCTTTTCGTTTCTGTCGATCTTCTACATACTTTCTTCTCCTTCTGTGCTTGTGTTATGCTTTTATTATAATATTTTAAATGTAAAAACTTGTGATATAACTAAATAAACTATTTATTATCAAATCGTGTTTTCGCTTAAACTCCCGATAGGGTTCCCCTATAATAGATACAATAAACCTCAGGTAGTTCAATGTACTTGAAATAAGAATATAACTTCTATGAAAGAAGAAAATTAACAAGCATAAAAGTAACTAGAAAAACATTAGTTTAAAAGGAGAACCTGAAAATTGATTGTACGTCAACTCAACACATATATTATGTAAGGAAGTTTCGTGTTGGTTCGATTTTTCCGGACCGCAACTACAAATTAAACTACATATTTAACAAAGTTTAACTCATTAAAAAAACAAAAATATCCCAAATTTTGGAGTGTATTGCAACATAGTATCAGTTATATAAATTATTTTTCTGCAATCCGAATGGTTTTGGCAAGTGGCCACCACAATTTACACCACAGGTCATATATTTTTTAAGATTGCGTTGTGGCTCTGTGTGGAATAAAGTTGCTAGAGCGGATTATTATTCGGAAATATTTCCATATTAAGAGCACTCACTACTAGATAGTAGACTGATAAATGCTAGAAAACTGATGAAAACACTGTGATATTTCGACAGGTGTGCAACTTGTCACTACTTTGAGGTATTGCATGGTCCAACTGCCAGGTATGCTTTAACCCTTTGTCTGAAATATTGCCATCATCTACTAATTAACCGACAATAAATTATTCAATCTGTTGATTCAGTTATACCTGTACGTGCCTGTACCTATAAATCTCCAACCTGAAGTACCAGGCTACCATAATTATGTAGGAGATGTTTAGCATAAGTAGGTAATACTTTAATAATTCAAGTTTCAAAAACTATTTTGTCTGTGATTATCCATTGTCTAATATTTTGAGAATGTAATATTTTGAGAATATAATATTATGTGAATATAATATGTTGCTAATATAATATCATGAGAACAAATGCTTTATACCTATGTGATATGGTTGAAAAACAATGAAAAATTTTGTTTTCTTTACCGGTCAACGGGTTATGTTACCTTAATAATATCTTTTTTCTTCTACTCTGCTCCTAATTTATGTGAAGCCGGTGCACTATCTCTTGATATCAACAATACTGCTAAAGGTTTTTAGCATTAGGTTTTTAAGATCGGCCACCTGCTTGATCCCAACTCTCCTTTGGAAGTTACCATGATGGGATGGTATTGTTAGCATTATTAGTTGTATGCATGTATTACGAACAAAAAAAAATATACAATTGATATCACGTAGTTAAACATACTAAGAAATATAAGTGAGAGATTGATGTTTGATTTCAATTTGAAAGCATCTTAAGCTTTTGCTTCCAATGAGACAAACGGTAAGTAATAAAATACCTAGAGAGCTTAAAACGTGACGAAACCTCGAACTAAATAAATAAATGTAAATCACAAATATACCGAGAGTTAAGAGTTAAAAATTATCAAAACTACTGAAATGCAATTTTTTCTTCATTTATTACTGTGACGAAAAATCGTAGCATTCCATGGAATCAGCCAGAAGCAGTTCCTGGGGTTTGTGAACCAGGTGTAGTCCTAATGGTGCACCGGCACTTTCCTTTACTACCCTGGCTTCTCTTTACCTAGGTAAAGATAGAAAGCTAGCGATTTTTGATACGATTCCGCAAGAGACGTGATACAGTACAGAAATTATGGAAGTTCTAGACAAACCGAAGCATTTTAACAATGTATAAGTATATAGCGATTTAGCTGGAACACCCCTCGCGACTACCGCATGCAAAGCAACAATATAGCCAATTTCTCGATACTGTTATGTATTTTTTTGCGTTTTACAAGCCGATAACATAATCCACTGCTCGCCCATCACACGTACATTTCATCTATATTATTTATGTAATTATATGGGTACATTGAATAAAACGCATTACTTATTATAAGTAAGATACATCTGTAACATCGTATAGTGTGATAAACTTCCAAGCTAGTCTTAAAAGTTGTTAGCGCGAAGGGTTGGTTTCCTGAACGTCGTAAATACAGGTAAGCAACGTATGCAGCGTTACAATACAAGTAAGTTCTACATAATTATTATACTACGCTACTTGCCGCTAGCATTCAACTAACAAAATACTCTCTTGTATAAGTTACCTATCATTAATTATAATTTGTATGCCATTTGCTGTGAGTGGTTCGAGTTCGACCTATTTACGATATTTGGGCTTCGATTTCGTGTCATATTGAATGAAGGCTTATAAAATTGAAAATTATTTTTCGTACCACTTGCTGAAAAAAGTGACATTCTATGCCACAAAAAGCGAACATAACAATAGTCATTTTTAATATGTTAAAAACAGGGAAAGAAAATTGTACTGAATTTCATTCATCCTCTAGGGGGAGAATGTGATTTAAATTTGGAATACTTACCGAAATTTATAATGAACTACATCTGTGTTTACACCATTGAGTTTGTATATAATGCATTATACATCTTTTTGAAAAAGGAATACGCATTTATTGTGCAGTTATGATTATTAAATAAAATTACGAAAACCGACGAGGCCGTACGAGCTTGATGCTTTGCTTTTCCGACAAAAAATATTAGTCTAGGAATTTGCCGCGTTTTTTTTTCTTCAAACACATAAACGTTAAGTTTATTTTAATTTATTTTTATAAATAAGTTAATGTTCTAAAAATACGTTACGATACGTTATCACATATTATTATTGTGTTAATTTTTTCGAAAATGATACGAAAAGTAGAGTATTTTCCTCGGTGATAAAGCTGTCTTAGTTTTGGGTGAACTTAAATCGTCACCCGCGACAGAAGACACTGCTTTATCCCCTTGGTTAATAATCTACTATGTCTTTCTTTGTTTTAACCTCGTTCTGTTTCTTGTTTTACATGTAAAATATATTTATAAGCATGACAAATATTTTTTTTGTTGTATACAATTAATTAGGTATACACATGATTGTCTATTTCAACTCGAGATGAAGTAAGTACATGTAGGAGTTATAGCGGAGTAGGAGCCTTTAGTCCCTGAACTATGAGAGCATTACTAGTATAGGTGACATAATTTAAGAAGCTTGTAGTACCAGAGCCTGTAGAATGCAGAACTGTATTGATAAATTAATAAATAACAAACTTCTCTGCTACAATAATTATGTTATTTTTACCTTTACGTGTTAAAATAAACGTATGTATTTTTGTTTGAACGTGCAATGATATTTTCTATGTTTAGTCTACAATTACAATTTAGTTAAGTTATTTTTAATCACGGTGACAAAATGTGTAGGGATACGAAATAGCCCATAACCAAGTTTATAATGACCATACCCTGAAACCGTTTTGCTAAAGTTAAATTACCGCGACAGCATCGGCTTTTTGGATGGGTAAAGTGATTTCAATATACTTAGGTCAACACGAAGGCACCAATATCCCCCGTCATCAATAACCTAGTTAAAATAGACAAAAGCACGGCACAATGCCTTCCGGGCGTATTGTTGCGTTTAATGATTGACCAGCTTTACTCATCGATCTTTTAGGTTGGTGCATGAGGTTGAATAATTAAATCCTATATCGGATATCACGGATATTGCCCCGAAATAGATAGTGAAATATTGTGCGAATTTTTCGACTCATATTTTTCACAGTCATAATTTAATATTTGCTTATAGCAAGCTTATAGTATGGTGCGTCTCTAAAGCTATTAGTGTGTGTGTTTTTGTGTGTGTGTGTGTGAGTGTGGATGGGGGGGGGGTTTGTGTGTGTGTGCGTGTGTGTATGTGTGTGTGTGTGTGAGAGAGAGTGTGTGTGTGTGTGTGAGAGAGTATGTGTGTGTGTGAGTGTATGTGTATGTGTGTGTGTATGTGTGTGTGTATGTGTGTGTGTATGTGTGTGTGTATGTGTGTGTGTGAGTGTATGTGGTGTGTGTAAGTGTGTGTATATGTTCCCTCCTACCTACAATCGTGGGTCATTGAAATCATTCTAGAAGCACCTTGCTGGTCAACAAGGCATTGAAGCTAATGCGGCGGTTCATCTCTCGCACTAGCTATCTTCGCATTTGAACTCCACTTCTGCTTATCTGCAGTCATGCAGTCATTTTCTTCACGTTTTTATATAAAAAAAAAACATGTAAATAATATATTTTCATTACCTGCTGTTACCTCTGAATTTGTCTGCCTCTGGTGCAAATTTCAAGCTTCATGTAATGTAATAATTCCTCACTTTGTCCATTCTTGTTTATTAATGTTTAATATTCTATAAGAAAATTTGCTCTTCTTTTGCAAACAAACAATTCTGGCTCGGTAACGAAAAGCAAAAGAAATATAGCATTACAAACTCCTACACTGCTCCCGACCTTTGTAAATCAGATCATTCTCGTTTGAGATCTACTTCAAAAATAATTCATCATTCACTTAAGCAAGGATAGAAATTACTATAAGGGCGCGCTCACACAGCGTACAGTTTAAGAGGTTCGTTTTATTCGGCGATGGTGTACCTATATAGATGAACGAGCGTATTCACACATACAGGACTTTATTCAAGATCCAGAAAAAAATATTGATCCGTCAAATGAACAGTGGTCCGTTTTACAAGTTCGCATTATCGTATACGTTAACGTGCCATCGCCGACTTTTTAGTCGGCGATGGCACGTTAACGTTATTTATTTATTTATTTGAGATAGGTACACTGACAGATTATGGTCATTACATAAGCTCAGAAATATAGACTAAAAAATTATACAAGACAATAATCCAGATTGAGTGTACACAACATGCACATTAATTTAACTTTACTACTGGTAACCTATATGTATATAACTAAACTAAAAAGCAAAAAAAAAACAAGTGCAAAAATAGAGTAAAAAAATATAGTTGAGGATGCTTAGTTAGTTGTACTAGAGTGTTCATACACACAACTGTATTCCAGGTCTAGAAAAAAGTACCAACCAACCTAACCAGTGCAAGTCTTCAGGGGCGATATTTTAAGCCGGCCCTGTCAATGCAGTGTGAACGAACATTATAGCCAGTAGCTATGTATCCGTTGAAAACAATCCTTTCAATACGTATTTTATGTGAACGCGTCCTAAGATCATATTTAAAAAAATCGAGAGTACCATTAATTATTTAAAATTTGTCCTGATAATGGGTAAATTAACTTGCTAAAGGTGCATATGTTTTATTTGGGTAACTGTTTGATAAAGAACGTTAGTAAATTAATCTTACGCATTTCAATTTGTGGACACGAACTGCACCAAATATTATGTTTAAACAGGCAGCTGTGTTTACATTATAAAACTTCTATTTGCACTCACATAATAATCTATCAATTTACGCATGTACCTGGGAATCAATAGCAACAAAATATTTTTAAATTTACATGAATTAGATACATACAGAAATGACACAGATTTTAAATTTAATTTCCATCTTTAATTTAAAATCTGTGTCATTTCTGTATGTATCTAATTCATGTAAATTTATAAATGTTTTGTTGCTATTGATTCCTAGGTACATGCGTAAATTATCACTATGCATAAATCATACCTAGTTGTCTCCATAGGAGTAGGCAGAGATCACATTTTTCCATTTGCCACGATCCTTACATTTCTTTCAATATGACAACAGCCTAAATTCACGGATTTTCGAGAGATATAATGCTTATAATTGATGCACGGTAATTTACTCACGTAAAGAAACCAGTAATATAACCTCACCTACAAAGATTGAGTTATGATGGTATATCAGCTATGTGAAACTGGATCCTTGCTCAGGCTGAATGACAAAATGACTGGCAATATGGTAATGGTAATTTACAACTCGGCATCTGTTTCGTAAAGAAGTTATAGATTGTCGTAAAGTGAATCTTCATTCACCGTATCTAATCTAGTAACGTAAATCATAGAGTAATCTCCACCCTTCCTACTAATATTATAAACGCGAAAGTTAGTATTGAATTGTGTTTGTTAATCTTTCCAGCAAAAACTAGCAAAAAGAATTTAATGACGCCATCGTGGTGGAGTGGTCAGTAACGCTGCCTACACATCAGGCGGTCCGGGTACCTAGGACTCGACTAGTAGTGGCAAATGTTAGTGTGATGAACATGAATATTTGTTCACGAGTCATGGTTGTTTATATATTTATTTAAGTTTATTTATGAAATATCTAGATTATAAAGTATATTTGTCCGGTAGCTAGTATCCATAGCACAAGTTTTTAATGATAATTAATTTAGGTTAGAATAATTGGTGTGGGCGTGGTAAAAAAAAGTAACAGTCACGGGCAGAATCTAATACAATGATAAATACCAAATACCTGTCATCAGCTAGGGATCAACACACGTCAGTCTCAGTTATCCGGCCGATTCCTTTATTACAGACTTCACCGTAAGATATTTTCGTTGTCGAATATGAAATTTTGTTACTTGTTCCCCAACTCCAGCGAGACTGTGTCAGCTTACTTTGTTTATAACTCCGAGTCGGAATAACACGAAACTTTGCCTATCAAGCCCTTCTAGTGTGAAATCGCTTTGTCTAAAAATTGCCGGATCCGATTTTCTGCTGGCTTACAGTAAATAAGAAAATTCATCCGGATCGCGTCGTTAAATGTAATCGAGCGTTGGGAAGTATTAAAGGAGAAGATGCTATATTGCATAAGTTAAGATGTTACAATGAAAAGTTTTAGTACAGCACCAAGTGTGCTCAATTCCTCTTTGGCGGAGCACAGCTATGTCATAGTAAGTATGTATATACAGCACCCCGCTCCGAATAAGCCCTCGAGAAACTGTTTTAATTAAAAGCGCCTCTGACATTTTATTTTTACGATTGCGGTTTATCAATGCCTGTATAGAGAGCTGAGTTTCTGTTTTTATTTGCAACCGCTATACGCGGTTGGGTATTATTTATTTAAGTTAATAGGGAGAGCTGTAATACCCAATGATCATTGCCTTCTGGTAGACAGTAAAACTTTCAGTCGAACGTTGCTAGTAATATTGTGGGTAGAAAAAACATATTTACACTAACCCAATAAAAAATTGGGAACAGCGAAGGAAAATGAAGACTTTCGAAACAAGAGGCAATAAAGATTTTTAGTGGCTTATGTTGCACCCTCGTTGGACCCAACAAGTTGTGTTGGTGGAATTTTATGTGGAAGTTGGTCTTATTATTTTAAATTCACCTGTCTACTGTACATATTTTTAAATCTATCGCCATAGTTAAATTAACGGCATTAGTTATTGAGGAATCTGCGTGAGGCTCGCTTCTACATTAATTAAGATTATTTTATGCATTTAATTGAAACTGTCATCGAAGTAAACTCGAGGTTAGCATTGGCCATTACTAGACCTCTTCCCCCGTAACCCTATCACACACACACACACACACACACACAAGACTTTAGTAACGTGGTGCCCAGTATCTTGCGGCTTTAGTCAGCCGTGTAACTGCTTTACCAGGCGTACCGTATGCATCTCTCTGCCACAGGATCACAGCATTGTTTTTTCTGCTATGCAATCTCTATCATTCTTATGTTATAAAACAAAGCAGTTACTACGTACTCGGGTCGTCAGAGCGGCATTTCGCATGCTAATGACAGCATAGAAGCTATTGTATTGACTTCAGAGAATATCAAATTTTTATTTTAACCACTTCCGTGGTCAAGTGTTTCGCCTATCTAAATCCAGGTGTCCTACTGGGCTCAATCCCCATGGCTGGTACAGTGCTTGGTATAGTTGAAAACTATCATTTATCAAAATTTACCGCAATAATTACTGTTAGCACAATTTTTGTGTTCCGACAGTTAATGATAAGGTAACCAGTGCCTCATTTGTTGAGGTGTCCGGGTGAATCTCGTTTGCACATTCGGATATATAATCACTCACCACCAAGTGAAATGAAGACCAAGAGATTTGCCGTAAACCATAAAAAATATGACTGCAAAAACTCGACGACGTACTTCAATACCAGTTTTGCCTGTTCATATCTTTCACTATCATCATTTCAGCAGAGACTAAACTGTTGGACTGTTGAACTGTTGGACATAGGCCTCTCCCAGGGATCTCCAAACTGGTCGGTCCTGCGCTGCCTGCATCCAGCGGCTTCCCGTGACCTTTACTAGATCGTCAATCCACCTTGTGGATCAATCAATCCACCACTCGATGACATTTCCACTTCAACGGCCGTCAGTCCTCCTCGCGATGTGCCCTGCCCACTGCCACTTAAGTTTCGCAATTATTTGGCGTATGTTGGTGACCTTGGTTCTCCTGCGGATCTCATCATTTCTGATATGATCACGCAGAGAATCTCCGAGCATAGCCCTCTCCATTGCCCCTGGCAACACACAAGAATTAATGACTTGCGTCTTGAGACAGTGTGTTCATATCTCTAGAATAGTAAAATAGCATAGACCTTATCGAAGTAATTTAAACAGTATTTTACTGAGTTAAATCACTAATAATTTAGGTAAAGTTACGAAACCAAACACACGCTACTCAATATCTTATCTGCACAGGTCTCTCATCATATTATATCCTGAGCCGAAACACGTACAATATTTTACTGTACTGTGCTCTGAAATTACATTGGCACCAATCCAAGTTTGATGAACTTCTTGAATATGACTGTATTTGTTCGTATGAATACCAGCTATTTTTTATGATGTGGGAGGAGCATACTGATTGATGAGAGGCGTTTAAATTAATTATTTCCTTTTTTTTCATCGCTGTTATTGCTCAGTTGCTAATTTGATTTGAGATTAAAGCAACAAATGTAGTTGGCTTTGTTGCTATTTTATATTGTGAACGTAAAATGTGAATAATACCGAGACATGGGTTAAATACTTTGGTTTGAATTTAAAACAATGCAATTTCCTACGAGAGCAGCTGCTTAGAAAATATTTAATTTCGATGTCATGTACTTACGCTACGGAAGAAACGTTATAGCAAATTGGTATATGCATACAACATGTTATAAGGTATTTTCATACGACGTTAAAATATTCTTCAATTTAGGTATAACAGACAGCCCCCTATGCAAAGGATGCATGGAGGCAGAAGAAACAGCCACTCACGTTGTAATTGATTGCAACGGAGTGACAATACACCGGGCCTGCTACCTGGGTTGTCAGAGTGTACTCTAAGATATTTTCAGAGACGTCAAGGCGCTAGGAGACTTTCTGGACGAGCTGGGCTGGCAGAAGTGTTCTAGCGTCTCACCTTCCGACGCAAAACAGGCGCAAAGTCCACGAGTTGTGAAAACGAAGAAGGAAAATGGTTTTATGAATATGAAAATAATGTTAAAATAAGAAACAACAAATGATAAAACGTACTGACACCCAACGACATTTGAACGAGAGTTATATTTAGGATAGCTTCGGGCGGCTACGAATTTGAAAAGAGATGGGCACTATAACCTACGACTTTTTACTCACTTAACTCTTTCAATTTTTTAAAAATATATTTATAGAGATAACCACTTCGTACGCGCACATGCATGACAATGCCCTGTTTTTATTATAGCGTATCAAAAGCGGATAGGCTACCCAATTTTGGCGGGTTTATGCCGCCAAAAGTCTTATATATTCGCCACTCTTCCCCTAACCCAGACGTAAAGTCATAAATTTTAGATTTTAGGGATCGGAGCTGCATACGAAATCCAATTTGGAGGTCGCTTACTTTCGTTTTGTATAGTCAAGTACGAGTGCCTACCGATTATTTTTATATCTGCGATTCAAGCTTCATTTTTCGAGTAAATTATTTTGTGTTGGTAACCGAAAGTACAATAAACCTGTAGCTACAATAAAGAACAATTGTTTTCTTATACAGTATAAGAATATAAAAAATCTTTTGAATGTTTACTCCTTCTTTCTAACATTGAACAAGTTTGTGTTTCTTACAAAATTTCCACTGTAATGAAATATTCAAGCCTTCGAAAACATTCTGCTTCGTTTTCAAAATAGTCTCATAAGGAACAATATTTTGCCAGAACACTAAAAACTTATAATTTGCATTCCTAAGAACTAAAGGCAGAGTAGAAGGAAAAGGTCACTTTCCGTTTCTCCTCGTCAATATTTCTAAGTTACGCGACAGTACGTAGAACGGCGCGTTATTTCACTACATTTAGCTAGCAAAGTTCCAATGCTTAATTTCGAAACCGATAGAGTTTCTTTGAAATGACAAAAATGTGCTAAATATTTCGATGTTCTGTTATTTGACAGCGTCGTTGTGAAGTCGTCAATAACGCTGTTTATATTCAAGAATCTCGGAACAGGGATAATCAGGTACGATTTTTGTGTGACGAACACATAATTATGTAAAAGTAACCATATTATGTTACTTTTTTTAAGTTCAATAACAAAGAAATATATAAATTATTAAGTACAGTATTTTCATTTTGTCACTTTCGTCGTTCATCAAAGAGAATTTAAAAAATAATTATCTTGTCTTTTTATATCACTCCGTACACATTTTATGTAGGTACATGGTGTTACTTACAGTATTTTAAATTTTATATTCGTTTTCATCGTGATGTACTATTTCGCTTCTAGAAATAAAGACCCACAACTCCGTACAATACAATATGTAGGTTGTAGGTACACGGTGTTCCTTACAGTATTTCTAATTTTATATTCGTTTTCACTGTAACGTAATAGTTCGCTTCTAAAAATAAAGACCCACAATTAAATGTATACCTGCCACTGACGTAATAGTTAAATGCACATGACCTTTTTAAAAATGTTCAAAACTATACCAAATAAAAAAAAAACCTGTAATGATTAGTTGTTGATTGTTCAATTTTACACCATATAAATATGTCTCAACAGACATGATATATTTCGTATAAAATTGAACATTTAAATTAAAATTAGAAACAAATTCAATATATGTGACTGTTCGGTGTTAGTTCAGGTCAAAATTCTCTAGTCGCTTTTCAAAACGGCATCCAAGACTAATGAATAATATTATTTTTCATCCCACCACCTCGGAAAGTGTAATTTTGCGCTTCGAAATCTGGCTGGAAAATTCTATTTTATTCGCTTGAGTGGCAAAGTAGATTTGAATTTAGAACATCACATATAATGAGTACTCAATATAATTGTAAATTCAAAACGTCATTAAACCTATTTAATGTAACCTCTATGGTGCCAAATTTATGATTAGAACTTTTTAAATTGTGAAAAAATTCTTTTTCATTTTGTCATTTCCTCGCTGAGGTGGGATGAAAAGTTACGTATTGCACTCGAGTGGAAAGATTTTTCACCTTGTGCTCGTTTGTTTCCCTCGCTGACGCTCAGGATTCTAATTTAGAATCACTCGCTGCGCTCGTGATTCAACTTTAGAATCCTTCGCTTGCTCGGTCATCCAAATCGAGCACGCGGTTAAAAAGGAACTTTCCACTCTTGTATAATAAATAACTATTGAAGTGTAGTATTTTTATGGACCACACGACACTAGTGATAAAGCAATGACAACAGTCTTAACGGTAGTGAAATTCCGAGTGATAGTTCTAAATTTCTACCGATGCTAGCATAACGAACTCCAGCATTTCATTAGTGCCGTTTTCTCTCTAATATTGTTCTTTCGTCTATTGCTACTGCGTATACATGGTTTAATTAATTTGTTTTACTATCTCGTATTTTCATAAATAGCCAGACTTCGGAAAACTATCCCAACGTTATGATTATTTTCTTCGTAAAAGGATGCCATAAACAGTAATCAAGAGTTCATGAGAAAAACAAAGTTATAGTGTAATGTTTAACGACCAATCTTGGCATTATTCTCTTGAAAGTAATACGTAAGGATTCTCAACAGCCATTATTAAATTTGTTCGGAACATACATAAATATTGTAGTTATTAATTACAATGCAATTTTTGTATCTATTTTACATAATAACCATTCCTGATCTTTTTGTTTGTTAAAAGTTGTTTTCTAATCTTACAGAATGTTTGGGCTTAACAAGGCTGATCTACCAGCTTCGGATAGCTTCTACCAATGAGATTCATTATGGTTGCAGCCTTGGCGTTGCACTGGCAGTCTTTCAATGATTCTCCGTCATTGCCACATTCTCTGTAATTGAGCGTTTTTTGTCTGTCTTATCATCAGGTCATTATTATATTAATACTAGAAAAATGCACTGAAAAAAATCGACTTGCCTCAGGCGGGACTCGAACCCGCATCTTCCGTAATCCGGGCGGCTGCGTTGACCAATTACGCCACCGAGACACTGCTTTTCGCTTCGAAATTTGTCAGTGCTTGGTGCTTATGTTTTTATGGTAAACATTTCTTTCAGTGCATTTTTCTAGTATTAATATTTACGCGTTTGTAAACGCAAAAATAAAAATTATTTCATTATTATATTATTTAGTGCTTAGTGGCGAAATATTACGTAACCTACGCTAATTTTAATATTACAAATCTATCAAGGATATCTTCCTAATATTTCATCACATAATGTAATAACATCTAATATTAGTATTATTCCGACGGTTATTGGAATGTCAGGAATATTATACTCTTAATAATTAGATACCAGTATCAATAGAGTATCGCGTAACAATATAAAATCAATTTCAATAGTCAGTGGGAATTCATTTCACGGTTCCATAAATTTAAATATTCATTTTCGATATTCCTGTCAGTAAGAAATCAGTTAAGTACAATAAACAATTTTTACATTATAATTTGTTGTTAATCCATCGTAACTAGTTCGTTTTGTTTAATAAAATGTTTACACTAAGTATAGGTATGCGGATATGACCGGGAACCAACGGAACACTTGCTTTGTGACTGCGATTCTATAGGATGAATATTCTGAAAATGGTCTTCATATTCAAAGAGCGACAACAGTAAAAGGAAAAGGGGGACACAAAAGAGTGCACCATGAAGAGACTCACGACCCTGTGATAAGATAATAAAAGATTGCGAGTTATGTGTAAAAAAAAAATAAGTTTTTTTTTTTATGTGACGAGAGAGCAAACAAGCTTGCGGCCCACCTGACGTTAAGTGGTCACCGCCACCTATAGACACTTGCAATATTAAGTGTAAATCACCTAACACCGCAAGTGCGTTTGCCATCCTGGGGACTAAGATGATATGCCCTACATGCCCAGTAATTACACTGGCTACCTTTCCCTTCAATCCGAAACACAGCGAACTGGTTCACGGCAGAAATAAAAAAGGCGGTGGTACCTACCCAGACGACCCTACATATGGGTCTACCACCTAGTGATGAGTGAAACTCATAAAATGGCATGCTTCAATAACAAAAGTTGTTTATCTTTAATTGATTGGGTAGTTTTTATTGTCTTACAAATAATTCAAAGTCACCGACATAGCCCAACGAAGGGCGAACCTTAAATGGCAGTGAACAGGGCACAATGCGAGGAGTACCGACGGTCGTTGGGGCGAACAGGTCCTTGATTGGCGGATATGAAGACGCAGCGCTGGTAGGTCCCCCACGTGGACCGACGATCTGGTAAAGGGCGCGAGACGAGCGGGAAGCCGCTGGATACGGGTAGCGCAGGATCAATTGGTTTTAAGATCCTTGGGGGAGGCCTATGTCCAACAGTGGACGTCTCGGCTGAATTATGATGAAATACATCTGCATGGCTATGTCCCATATTTATTAGGTATGTGTTGTATAATTTCCTACATCATTATAAAGTGTACAAGTATTGAGAAATACTTAAAAACTGGTAAAATGAGATATTTAATATTATTCTTATTAAAATTGTGTGACATTGTTTTAGTTATAAAAAAAATCAATGACGCCCTAATCGCATATCACAGAGGAATACAAATGTCGCTGTAACAACAAAAATAAACAACTTAAGCCAGCCCCTAATACACAATTTATAATTTAGATAACTAACTGCCTCTCCCTTATGTCAATACGTATCGTCAAAGATTGTCTTCGGTTCAGCGAACTGGGTAAACATATAGAATTGTTCGAAAAACAGAGAGGGCAAGAAATTGAATGCGTTATCCCTGACGATAAGGGATTTCCATTTTCCTCGCAAAGCCTATTGTCTGCATTACCTGTGAATGTGGTTTCTTTCTCAACTTTAAACTTGGATATCTGATTTACTTAGTCACTTTTGGGATCACGTTACCTGCAAAGACAAAATGTAATAACAACTTTACTTTTAGGGTCATTTATGCCTTGCACGTTTTTTTAACCCTCTACCCGTCGCACTTTTTTTCTAATGCGAGTAGTTACCAAAGACCCCAAAAATAAATATGATAAAATTTTTGTGATAACCTACATTTTGTTTGATTATAGTTAGGTTATAAGGGGCTATATTCAAATATAAAATAGGTATTATTTTTTAATATAAAAGTTTAAAAGTCAGCAAGGGACATTTTTTATAATATTAAATCATACTTATTTCAAAAGTGAACTTTTTAATTAATTCGAAATAATGTCTGTCAAACTTTTAACTATTCAAAATTGATGCAGGTCTTAGAATGCAGGCTTATTATTCTTACAGAAAAATAATCAACAAAATACAACGAAAAAACACAAAAACTTTTCCTTACCTAAGTAACATCAGTTTTCTCTTTGGAAACGTGTAATATTTTCCTCTTCTAACTTCCGCAATATTTATTGATTTTGCCGCATATTCATATATGCTGTAAAAAAATCACAAGCATCAACAACAAATAAAAACAAGTACAATTTTACTAACGTCAGTCGTCGCGCGGGGGTCTGAGCCTCACGCCGAAAAACGCCCCTGTCTCTCACAGCACACATGCCTAGACTGAATGTTGGTGGCACAAACGTAATGTCTATACACAGTCCTTTCAGGAAACCTAAAAAGGGAATCAGTTGGAACACTAAAATTTTTCATTAAAGCATTTTTAGAATGCCTGGGCTTTTAGAGAACCCACGCGACAGGTCAGTGTTAAGTAATAATATTTATGTGCTGCTAAAACTGATAGACCTGCGCTTATCCTAGAACTGGTCACGTCAGTAGTCGAAAGGCAGCTGAGATCGATCTCCGTTCACACAGAAACTGACTCTGACTGACTGACTGCCCTCATTGATTAAAAAATAGTCGTTTCGCAATACCTATGTATATTTTTTAGACGAAAACTCTACAGCACTAAGCGATATGCTGCACGCTCTGAAAATTTACCATAACCACCATGCGTGCAGCAGCTGCAGAACTGCACTTTTCTTCATTAGTATTACTTTATGATATAAATTTACACCAACATTAGCAAAGTACCACTTCGAAACATACAGGTGGGTAATCAATTTTGCGGTTTAACATTGTGATTGGGAGTGGCGAGGGTGAAAATCAGACTGTTTTCTTATTAAACCGTAGGCTATCCATTATATCTCAATGTAAGCTGCATAGATACGTAATAATGTTAATATTCAATTTCGAGAATACTATTTATGTTCCTATGAAGAATAGAGATAATAGGTACAAAAATTACAATAAGCAAAAAAACTATTTATTATTCATCTTAAACAATCAAAAAGTGTATGACACTGTTACCCGACTACGACAAAAAGAAAGAAATAATATCGGTCAAAATTGGGTTTTGTAAGGTAAAATCTACTCCTGCTATTGTTAAAGTCGGTTAAAATGTAGCCTATGTTACCCAGACCATAATAATGAATTGATTTTTTTCACGCTTACACCAAACTTAACAAAACATGCAAAATAGTACAGATATTTTTAAATATAAACTTAAACGACATAAACAACCATGACTTGTGAACAAATGTCCGTGTTCATCACACAAACATTTTCTCCTACCAGGACTCGAACCCGGAAAACTCGATGTGCAGCGTTAGGGATCGCTTCACCACGACGGCGTCTTGATTGACGACGATTGACACTTTATTCATCAAAATGGGATGTTAAGTTTAGGCCTTTCGGAGGACTATACATAAATACAAAGATACATACTCATAGGCTCCAAAAAACATAATCATTCCTTTTGGCTTTGCGGAGTCGTGTAAAAGAGGTACATGTTGAAAGCGTAGGTGGATAGACTTGATACTCGCAAAATAGGTAATTGTTTTTGAGCCTAGCTCACTTAAGTACCTAATAGTTAATGGTTACAAACAAGAACTGTTACTTTAAAAGAGCTTAGGCTTATTTTGGCGAAGTTTCTAAAGTTTCCCGTTTGTGCGGTTATAGCTTTAACTTCCACTTTGGTAAGACAGTTTATTTAACCCATTAACGCCCAAATTAAAACCACCTTTATTTTTTTTGTTTTAATGATATTTGTTGTATTATTAGGGACAAAAGAAAAGGTATTTAAAGAAAAACAGAGCAGAAAAGAAATATTTATTGAAATATAGGTATGTACTCGGCCGGGTACACTGGGCGGATTAATAGTGAAATTGTCCGAAGCAAGATCTTTCTACACATAATGTTTTCACACATTTTTTAGACACATTCACACATTTTTTAGTTCTATTTACTCGTATTTTGCCTGAAGCTCTGAAGCCTAAGGACCGGAGGTCAACAAATAACTGATATTTTGTGAAAAAATTGTCAAAATAAACGATATGTTCACTAGGAATTACGGCCATTTTGTCCAGAAGAGATTTCACAACTAGAGGATTATCAGCTACTTCGTTAGTCTTGCCACAATACACATCGAACGCATAACAGTATCCATCTGAACTTGTGGCTGCCCAATTCCGATATCCGAATCGTACAGGTTTACCCATTATAAATTGTTTTTCGGGATGACGGCCGATACATTTTATCATGGTTTCATCTATACTGTATAAAGTTCTATAGATATATTCTCATGAAAAAAATCCCGATTGGCAAGAGTTTTTCTGTATTTCTTCACACAAAGGTCTCATCTTGAAAAGCTTATCGGTGGAACCTTCAGCTAATGAGTTATCTACGAAATGAAGACTACGTTTTATCTCCAAGAATCGATTCCGTGACATGCAATTTGATACTATAGGAACTCCAAGGTTTTCATCCAAACTCCAATAAGCACATTCAGTTGGTAGTACAGGAGTGCAGGCTTTCAATTTTTCTACGACCACTTTTTGCCGGATATATTATCAGGATATACTGGCTTCATCTTCCTCCACATAGGTTTATTTGATTGAATATTTCTGGATCGTTTCGAAGGCCTTACATAATTAGACAAAGGCTCATCGTCACTATCGGACCAGTCTGAAACATCATGATTGGGACAGCGTGGTATGACTTCTACAGTTCGTGGAACTTCTCTAGGAAGATTAGAAGAAACCAAATCATCATCGTTCCCTTCTTCTTCGTCACTTACAATAGCAGGTTCCGGAGGCCCCAGTAGGACATCATATTACGAATCATCATTTTCATCTGCAAATATAGATTCGATGGCTTCCTCCAGTTTAGCATAGCTATTTTGGCTTGTGAAGACACGACGGTTCGCCATTGTTGAATGATGAAAATAGCTGATAAAAATATAATTTTGTTATACATATGTGACCATTGTACCCAGCTGAGTACATTGGAATAAAGGGAATCAAAACGTTATAATATCGTAATGAAATTAATAAAAAACAAGAGATAATAACAAAATAAAGAGTAACAAACTATTTGTATCAAATTTTTGTTAAAAAAAGTTCTATTTTGTAATAAAAATTCATTGTTGAAACTTACCATATAAACTTTCTTTGCAACCCGTATTTGACAGTGGCAAAAGTGACTTTTATTTTCGCGCTACACTAAACTTTTTTATTTTATCAGACGGGTTAACCATCTGGTAATGAAATAATGAATTATTTGAATGACCACCATAGATCATAAAAACTAAATAATACTTTTTGTAGTTGTGCTCGCGCGAGTACAGAGGGCGTTAATGGGTTAAGTACCGTGAAAAAATATGAATGGAGTTTATTTATAATAAAATAACTGCACACGGCATGCATTGGAATGCCACGTACATTTACAATAAAGATTTTTTGGACCAGGAACCATCTCGGGCAAAGTAAACACTACCCTACCGAAGTTTCATCACAATCTGATCAATCATTTTGAAACGCATAGAAGGACAAACACATAAACATCGATCTTTATTTATATAGATTTGTTTGGGCAAAACATATTTATTTATGAATACTTAGAAATTGCTCGCCTCGACTAGTTCGTGAAGATTGAAATCAAAGTTGATTATAATTACACAATTACTTCTGCATGATTCCCGACCTGATAAAGCTCTGGCCACACAGAGGCGACAGTGGTGCAAGACGGTGCGGTATGATTTTCTAAGCCTAGAGAGGAGGTCGATGACACCACGGTCGTGCCTTCTTCGTAATGATCACTTAACTTTCGTGATTATTCACAAACCCGTATTTACAAACATTACTATGAGATCACTCGACACTTGGATAAGAAACGAACCAATCACAGAGCTCTGTTCAAGGCCATTGCGTTGAATAGAGCTCTGTGATTGGTTCGTTTCTGTGTCGAGTGATCTTATAGTAATGTTTCTGAATACCGGTGTTAAGCTGTCTAGTGTGCGTCTAAATACTAGTATGACCGACTGAATTTTTTTTTAACAATTTTCCTTCGTGCTTCGGAAGGCAAGTAAATCTGGTGGTCCCGTCTGATGTCGAAAGATCGCTGTCAAAACCTATAAACTATTGTCGGTATCCAGACTATATTGTATGGACTTCAAATAAATTTGAAGCAGGTTAGGAGAAATAGAAACAAGAAGAAGATATACCCTGGACCCCACACTGGGACGATAAAAACGCTATGACAAACCTAAAAACTTCGCTTCGCTTCGGGGCGCGGGACTATACTTTACCTGGCGTTGCAATGACAACATAATTTTATGCATCGCGAAACACTTCTCCGTGCGGTAATCGGGTGTGGCAGGCTCGAACCGCAAGCGTACCACCCTTTTGTTGCCTCACCGTTTCACACCGCTCCTGCCTCTATGTAGCCTGAGCTTAACAACGCCATGGAAATAATTTATCCAATCAAGACAAAATAGAATTAGCAGCTATCGAAATAAAGTCGTTAATTTCAGTTACAACTGTCTCCGGTGTCATCTCTATCTTTTACAAAAGAGCTCCTCAAAGACGATTAACGCTAACGCTATTTTAATTAGCTGATTCACCCAATCGAAATCAATCATCTCACGGCGATCCGCTTTGTTTGTTAATTATTAAGATGTTGCCGCATTTCAATGGATCGTCGCCCGTGTACCTATTAGGCTTCCAAATCGTCTATTAATCAATTCTAAGCATCTACTTGACAAGAACTGTCGGCTTAAGTAGCATTTAGTTGCTACAGTGTAAACAGTTGCGGTATCATTGTTTACAGCTATACGATTAGAACGCGGTTCGTAAGCCGAATTGTTTTGCTTAGAACAAGTTTTTGTTTACGCAAGTGATGTTATTACAGTGATAAATTGGATAAGTTGGAATTGATGATCCAGATAGTGATGGAACAACTGTAATAAAACGCTCCGCTCGTGGAATGCCTAAGGCTAAGTTTCTCTATTTTTATCCTTGCTAAACCAGTACCCGACGAGTTAGCTGGAAAGAAAATAATATGAGAATCGAGACTGTAAATCAAAGTAATTACTTTAGGCACTATCTTAATGATAATTTTATCTGCTGTTTGCTCTAAAATTGAAGGTTGACAATTTAAGTTTACCCTATATTACGATGACTTGTATATTACTAGAAAAAATGCACTGAAAAAAATCGACTTGCCTCAGTCGGGAATCGAATCCGCAAAAGCAGTGTCTTGGTGGCGTAATGGGCAACGCAGCGGAAGATGCGGGTTCGATTCCCGCCTGAGGCAAGTCGATATTTTCAGATTATTTTTTAGTATTAAAAATATTTACGCGTTTGTAAACGCAAAAATCAAATTATTCCATAATGTAAGGTAGTTTCATCTTAACTGGGCGTCAAATATTTGCAAAAATATTTCGTTCGGATCTTAGAATTGCAAATTTCAAAGATTTGATGAAACAATGTTTACCATAAAAACATAAGCACCAAGCACTGACAAATTTCGACAGGGAAAGCAGTGTCTCGGTGGCGTAATGGTCAACGCAGCCCGGATTGCGGAAGATGCGGGTTCGATTCCCGCCTGAGGCAAGTCGCATTTTTTCTAGTTTTAAAATTATTTACACATTTGTAAACGCAAAAATAAAATTATTCGACATGTATATTGTTTTCTGCTATTAGGTAGATACTTGACTTTAAGAAAACGTTGACGTTTTAAATTTTACGAAATATTATTCTAATAGTATTAGGGTATAGGGTATATGAATGGATTAGGGAAAAAACTTGTACTAAACTCAATCACCACGATATCACATGACAAACTTGTGACGCAGTTTGCTAAAATTATGGAAAAAAACATAAAAAATCTAGTAATTCAGAGAATTTCTTACATTAAATTTGAGTGTCTCTAGCGGATTACGTTTCTAGAGAAAATCCTACTGATTGAGCTCATTACATTACAAAATTAATTCTCATTATGAATCATTACTAAAAAAAACAAGCTAACCTGGACTTGACATAATTCTGCTTCTTAAAAATAATTGTTCTAGCTAATAATTTTTATATCGTGAAGGCATACGACAGCAGATAATCATTAGCAATATTTAAAATATTTTCATTGTCATTATCAAATCATAATAAAATGAAGTCGTTGACTCCGTTTTTGCCGTTAGATCTATCCTAACTCTAGAGAAGGTCAATAGCGCCGCAGTCGTGCATTCTTAATAACGATCACAAAAGTTAAGCTACCAAGTGCGTGGTCGGTACTCGGATGGGTGACCGAAAAATTTTTCTAATCGATATTCCTCAGTGCTTTAGAAGATACGTTAAGCTGGTGGTCCCAAGATATCAGTCGTTCCTAAGGAGGGTGTCAGGCAGGCAGACGATCGTAAAAATCTAATGCAATATTCTTTAGCAGTATTGTCATACTGCATAGACTCCAAAATAAATTAAGAGCAGTGTAGGAGAAAGAAGATGCTATCCTATTTTTTTGTTCTACGTACCAAGGAGACCTGAAGGCGACCACTTGACTGCGAGCTCATGCTCTCGGCATACGCGTCATGGAAACAGTGTGGACAGATGCACATACTGGAATCTCTTTTTTTACGATGGGAAATGCGTTACGCTGACGTCACGCCCATGGTAGCCTGAATTTTATGTGGGACTGTCCCAACGAAAGGTAGGGCCGCTATCCTTTGAGCTCTACATCCCAGCGGGGAATAGGAAATAAAGAAGAAGACATATCGCGAAGACTATATAGTTACTTTTACGACGATACAGATTTGTTAAACCGTATGTATATTGTGCCAATCTAAATCGTAACAATAATTTATATTTATGTCGCAGGCGGATAGTAAAACACACCGTTTAACTAAACGGCTAGGCGTATTGTAGTCTATGAGAGTGACGAGTGACAAAAATCCACTCAGCTTGGTTATAAAAAAAAATAATCTGAACCTACCAATGAATAAGCGATCCCCATTCTATGTACAGACTCATATTGATAGAATCTACTACGGATTTATCAACAAATGGTTTTATTTGGTTAAAAATCCTCATAGACTACAATCCGCCTAGCCGATTAGTTAAACGGCGTGTTTTACTATCCGCCTGCGACTTATATACAATAATTTGATTCGGTTTGACATCAATAGTTGCCTGTTGCTATCAGTATCTTTGAGATGACTGATGATTTGAATTTCCCCCGAAACTGACGCTGAAATATCCATATAAATTTACATTCATGTGGTGAAGAAAGAAGGGAGAAAATTAAATACCAGAAATGTAGGACGATCATTCTATGTATCAACGAATGAACAAAACCCATAGACGCTTGCATGACTTGGCTTGAATTCGAGCGATGCCAGCATAGCATTTGCCGTTCAGTTAACAAATCTCACTAATTCAAAAAATATTTTTCTATAAAAATTGCTCTTTAAAAAGAAATACTTGGCCATTTAAGAAGTGAAAGTAAAATCCGACCCATTACCTTAAACGTAACAGCCAACTAATTAGATAAGAAACATAGAGCCTTAAGAATATCATTAAAGAAGTGGTAACCGTTATCCCACTAAACGCATTCGGCATTCCGAATCAACAATGACATTAACCCCCCTAGTGTGGCAATCAGAGAATAAGTGGGAATTTCCGCGTCGTTTGCCACGGCTCCAGCGAAATGTTAAGAGCCAGACCTCTCTGGGGACACACGGAGACGACGTGCGGTAAGCACTGCGGTACGGTTGCCAGGAAAACCTTTTACCAGCTTTTATTCCCAAAAATATTTAGCAAGAGTGATTTTTGTTTCTATAATAGGCGTTATCGGGACAGCAAAAGAAAATGCAGATTGAAGGATATAATATAAAAATTACATTGTATAAAAAACGCAGAGACGAAATCGAAGTCAAAAGTTGGAGAAGCTACAAGATAGAATATAAAACAAAGAACATTGTAAAACAAGATGAGAAGTTTTGTCCTCGTCATGAATATTTATAATAAATAATATAATAAATGAATAAATAAATAAATTTAATCATAAAAGCGTGGTAGTAGAAGTTGTTGAATGCGTAAGCTCAGTAAATAATGAAGAAATAGAAAACTTATAAAGTTAAATTAGATTATGTTTTGGTCACTGAGAATTGCCGTTCTATTTTCTAATGTTTCCTACAAAAATTACCAATGTTATTTATTGAGTGTCGCTTCTAGTTTAAAGTTAAGTATTTTTGTGATTTTTATTAAAACTCCTGGATTTTTATTATATTTATTTCCCTGTTTTTTATAATCAATTTAAAAATTTCTTAAAACGTGTCGATAAAGTTTTTTTTTTATAAATTAGTACTGACTTTCTTTAGATGTAAAATATTATTAGTAATCTCATGGGGAAAAAAATCTAAAAAGCTTTAAATATTACCACCATTTATTGTTTTAAAATATCGAGTTCATAGGACAGTGTGTCACTTTTTCATGAAACTATAGTTAAGTTTCTTTTAATTAAAATACTCTGTATCAGAAAATTCGGGCGTTTTCCATTGGCTCGATTGATGGCCAGACTATTCTGGCCTGAGGCAATGAGGCTACATTTTCGTATTGATTAGAATATTTCGCAATATATTTAAATCAAAATTATGATGATTTACTTTTTACAGTATGTATGAGAAATTTATGGGGTCAAAGATCGTATCCTGCATGAGGGGAAGCTCTAATAATAACCTATAAATAAGATATATCTTCCTGTCATGCGGGCTATTAGCCGACCCCAAATAAGTGAGGAGCAGGGATAGACGCCACTATAGTTCTACTGACACTATTATTGACCTGACGCCAACTGTCCCTTTCCCATATCTCGTGGAGATGCGGACAAAAGACCAGCACTACTTACTGCGGTCTATTGTATAGTAGAGGAATATCTTCTGCAGTATTCTTTTTTTCTTTGTATTTCATACTATTAATGGTTCACAATAAATAATATTATATATGTCTGTCTATAGTTCTCCATTCCTAAAATCATCATGACAGCTTTTATAATTCGACCCACTGCTCGGACACAAGGCGTCTCCTTGTCATCGAAGGAGGTTTAAGCAATAGTCCACCACGCTTGCTCAATGCGTATTTGTGGACGGAGCATAAAGTATTGAGTACGACTGCTGATCCATTTGTCGCCTTCTACGACACCCATTGGAGCATATGGGGTGATGCTATTCTACTCCGCCGGCATCACATGGCTAATTTCTACAATGTAGTTATGTAATTATATAATTACGCAATCTTCATAATTAATCGATACTGTCAAGGATTATGTATAGTATATTCATACAGAAAATCGTCAAGATTCTCGATGACGAAGCGATTTCCAGTGTTATATTCATTTTCTATAAATAGAATCAATTTCCTTGGCTGGTGAGATGATTTTGTGTCATTTGCCGTGATGTTGGCTTTTGCTTTAGATTGTTTGCTGAAGAATTGTTATTTTTGTTTTTGCTGCCTCTTTTATGTAGGCGGCAATCAGGCAACATGTAACTATTTGGAGCCGCTTCATGGCCCATACCTACTGCCCGATAAGGTTTTATGTGTAACAAAGTATACGCTCAACCTCTCATGGGAATTATATGGGTATGATCGTATTTATGTATGTAATTGTAAAATAATGTTGTTATTTTTTCAGTGTCGATTGTTTGCTTTATTGACGAGAGGGTTTGTGAGTATCGAAAAGTGTATTTCGATTCCAGTAACTGAGAAAGAGCTTGAGTTAGTGAAAGTAGGCTACTAGGCACAGCGAAATAGCTACTCGAGTATGCAGCGCCCAAACTAGGGTAGTACCTCTCCCGGAGACGGGTACGTATCGTAATGTATAAAATTAAATGGATAATATAATAATTAATAATTCCACGGGGTAGAAAATGGGATAAAGAGTTGGCAGCGCGCGAGTGTTACGTCAGTGTTGCAAGTGTACTATACGAAATTCTCCCTCGCGCTGATTGGTCGTTCCGGGGCGTCGTCACACACGGTACCGGAATTTCTTCTCAACAGCGCTAAGGCTTCATCCTAGGGTTTTGCAAGTATGCTATGGCTGCTTATCACCAGGCAGTCCGTAACCAACCTCTTTATTATGTCTGAGATCTGATGACCAGCTAGCACCATCTGATCAAACTCGAAATACTATAACGTACATTATTTTACTGTATTTCGACAGTTAGTGATAAAAAAGGTAGTCACAGGTCCAGTCAAATATGTCATGTTTTAAAAAATATTACCATTCATTATAATATTTTTGAAATTTATACTTAATAAATTAAATAGAAAACGCAAAACAAGAAATAAAGTCCTTCTATTAATGCTGACCCTGCGATTTATCTATTAAAAAATAAAGATATTAACACGTGATTGTTCTAAATATTTGATTGCTCCCTAATTACAATATCAATTTTAATAGATTACAGTCAATTTGGGTAATTTTAAAAATTACTTTGTTAAATTGAATACCCAAACAATATCCATTTGCTCTAATGTAGTGGAGTACGTCCTTGACAAGCAACTTCGTAGCACTTAATTTATCACAACTAATAATATTATATGACGGTAGATAAATGAAAACCTAGTAAAAATATTACATTGAATGATACCCATATTGACTGTATATTTACTGTCAGCTCTGTGGAAAACTAAGCGCTGTTTCCTTAGTATTTATTCCATAGAATGCGGCTTCATAATCTGCAGATACTATTAAATAATTTATATCTGTATCAACAGCTATAACCGATAGGGACGCACATAGAAACCGCGATAATTCATTTATAAGCGAATTTGAATTTAGATTGAGAGCCATGTCTGATCTTTATCTTGAATATTTATTGGATCATAAGCCAAGAGAGCGAATTAACACTTAACTTGGCTTGATATAAAACGCGTCTTAAATATAATTCCCTAGATTATAATTGAACATTTTTATGTAACTTTTCTATTTTTCAAATGGTTACAATTTACTCATCGCCGTTAGAGCTTCTTGCCTAAGTCCATCTTTGTTTAGTTGCTAGTTCAATTAAATGTTAAATTAATATTAAATATTTTGCTTTAAAGAAGCGGAAAGTTTGACCAGACCGGAAGTATCAATCACTTAATATGATTGTATATTACTCGAAGTAGCGTCAACATGATATGCAGCAGTGTTAATCCATCATCAGATGTCATCAATTACTAACGCTCTAACGAGAGTACGTACACAATTAATGTAAGCTTAGAAGGTTCAAATTAATTGCTAGTGTAATCACGAAAGGGAAACCGTAGCGTGCAATGGCGTGCGTGGTTTTTCATTGGGACAAAGTCCTCGCGCAACAAGTTACTGCTAGGCCGTTACTATCAAAAGATTTTTGCCTAACCCACACTTATCGACTTCCAACTTCTTAATTTTCGAAGTAGTCTCTGGGCTTTGAGATAAAACTTTTCATACGTTCAAATTTAATTTCAGTTTGAACTGCATCCCTATTCTCTTAACAAATAGTTCGTATGAGTTTATTTACTTTCCGCCACTTTTAAAACAGCAGAGTACTCCGCGCGCCTGCGCGAGCACAGAGGGAGAAGTCACGAGGAGAGGGATAGGAGACAGTTCCACTCGCTCGGACCAATCGATTAGTCGCATAACGATAGCGGCTTCTTAAATGCAGATGTGTCGTGTAGACCAACGTCAGTCAGCAAGCGGCGGTCGCAGAGAGCGTTCGGGTATGGCTCCGCTACTCCGCCGCCGCACGCACGTTGTCCCTTTGTGGTGAACTAACGTGCCGGCGGTTGATCGACCAAAAGCTCTATGTGACCCCACGTTCTAATTCCGTGATACATAACACTTCCTACGAATAAACTTTAGAAACTCCCTCAAACTAATTGAACTTTTAAATTACGGCCTAAATCACCGTCTTTAATCACAAGCGAACACTTGATAAGTGCAGAGAATTCAATTATGAAGTGAACAAAGAAAGGATTGTATCCCGAAAGGTAATTGTGTATAAGTTTTAGTAATTTATTTTTGAAAATGTTAGGTACACAATATCCGTAGACATTTAAGATGTAGAAAACTTGGACCAATCCCTGCTCACTCAGTACTGAACATAATATCAGATGAAACGTAATAAATCAAGGCTTAGCTTTACTATTGAACCATAAAAATATATTTCTGAAACTTATGTGGATTTAGCAAGTATTTGTTTTTGTAATTTTCCGACGAGTGTAAACAAAACAAGGTTGATGTTTAAATAGCAGATCATACTTATGTATCCGAAATTTAGAGAAACCACACAACTTAATTTAATAGATTACAGTCATTAAATAGGAGAATACCAAAATGTTTCAAAAAGTCAAAATGTGAAAATGACAAAGCTAGTTTAACTGCGTTCACTGAGTTAAACCAATTGTACAAATAATTTAATGAATTTACTAGTTTACTTGTTCATGCAATTCAAAAAGAAATCTATGTTTAAATTCTCATTCACCAAAACTGGTAATTGAAATTAAGCAAATAGGTTTGATACGATTTTCGTAGCAAACTACGATTCATCTCATGCCCGGGATGATAACAATAATTGTCGTTGTAAGAACCGTAGTAAGCTACGGAATAATTCGTAGCAAATATCGTAGTATTTCTTCGGAAAATAATAATGATTTAATTTTGCATCAAATTTTACAAAATTGACCATGATTGTCGCAAGACTGTTGATTTTAGAAAGACTGTCTAATATTTTACTTGAATTCTTTTTTCGGGAACATACGCGTCTAACAACGGAAGTATCAATTTGGAGGATCTGTCAAGCTGGGATCGTCAGCAAGATGCAATCCGTGACGCCAACAAAACGATTCTATGCTAGCTCATTTTCCTTCAAAATTTTATTCACATAACATTTTGCAAAGACGAGTTTTGTTTCTGAAAAAATATAGAAACAGTTTTCGTTTTATGTAAACCTACGAATAGATGTTTATTGTTTATTCTTCTGAATTTGTAAGCTGCTTTTACGTGTAGAATTTTTAGCTTAGGTTTAAAAAAATAAACGCCTGTTGATTATTGAAATGATTACAATAATAATTGATAGATGTAATATATTTCAGAAGTATGAAAAAACATTGGCAATACTTTTAACTACGGAACGCTAACGTAAATGTTTTTATTTGTAAAGAAAACTTATTAGATGGAAAATAAAACAATAAATAAGTGCAAGACATTATTTGTGAGTAAGGACTGGTCTATAGATATTTATTAAGAGAAAAAAGCATGTTTCATCATTAATTTATTATTTACAAAACCAAGAAGTTGATAATTGTTTTTATATTCGTATAATCCGTAGCTTAAGCAGAATAAAACAATATTCACTTAATAAATTATTGATTGAAGTAAAAATTATTGACCCAATAATAATTTTGATTATAGAGCATAATACAACGAATAAGGGTAAATATTTATTTAGCAGATTTTATTAAATATGTTTAAAATAATAGCTTGTTTTCTCGTTTGTAATCATTTTAATCACTGCCTACAAAAAAAATGTTTTTTTATAAGCAATGGTTAAAATATTATCTATGTATTTACTTCCATAAATTGAAGCTTTTTCAGCGTCACATATAAATGTTCAATTAAAAGTAAAATATCGTAATCCGGGCTTGAAACAGACAACTGAATGTTTCACTCGGTGCCTTAATAACTTATATGTTTATTATGATTTCGTTTCATATAGCGGGGATAGCGCGAGCCAATGACCCGTTAAGAGCGATTGGTTGAGGCGGTGAATGCTTTTCGCTTCGCTGAGTTGTTTCCAACTGTGGAAATGTAAAATTCTTTTAATTATGCTTCGCTTTTATTAAAAAATGCAACCTTATTATTTGCATTTTTTATGGAAATTAAGAAAGAGAAGAGATAATAATTAATATAGAAAGTATTTTAGGATTTCTCAAAATTCAACCCCTAAGGGGATGAAATAGTGGATGAAAGTTTCTAAAAAAAAATCCGTAATTTTTCAAGTTAAATCCATAAAAATTAGTATGTGGCGTTTCAGTTAAAAATTAAGAAAGGAGTATTTTGGAATATCTCGAAATTCAATCCCAAAAAGGGTTGAAATAGGGGATGAAAGTTTGTATGAGAAATTCATCATTTTTATAGTAGAATTAATACAAATTGGTATATGGCTTATTGGCTAAAAAATTAGAATGATGTATGTTACGATTTTTCAAATTTTAACCTCACGAGAGCCAAGTCGCAAGCAAAAGCTAGTTTTATAAAATCTGGTTGCTCATTAGTGAGTTTCAGCCTCAAGACGTCTTCGAGTTGAAGTCTGTGACGATGTTTGCTTATTTACCTACATTGATCTATTAAAAATATGTATATTTCGGATTTTTTTTTACTGATTAAATTATCTTATTCAAGAGATTGCCACGCGTACCCATTGGCGCAACTTCGCGTACCCCTAGGGGTACGTGCACTTAATCAGGAAGCACTGGACGCACAGCGTCGGAAAAAAACTATTCATATAGAATACTTGAGTGCTGATCAGCATTATGCGTAGGTACTTTAAAATGAACGCACAGCTAAGATAGCTAACTAGCTATTTTATAGAATGCACAGGTCAAGATGTCAAAAACATTGTCTGATGTTTGAAGTAATAACACGTCAGTCAATTCAACGAAGTGAACTACGCACCAGAAAGGAACCGATTTAATCCAAGAGTCATTTGAGTATAATTTATGAATTAAAAGACTTGCTTTAAGGAACGCACTGATAAATGTTACACTACATACCTACACACATAGTACTGTTATTTTACTTCGAAAATTTTTGTTATAACTGTGGGCGTTAATGATAGTAAAATTTTCTCACGGTAGATATATACGAGTATGTACATAAATGTTGACAAGTAAAGTTCTTTCTAAGGAAAGTTCTCCATACGGGCTAGAGACCTCACCAAGTTCATGGCCTTCTAAAAATCACCAGCGTTTTTAAAATTTTCTTCTATTCGTTGGGGATTTAAAAATTTGGGTTCATTGACTGTAATCTCTCTGTAAATAAATGCTTCCTGAGAACGTACTGTTGCATATTCGAGAAGCTACTTATCTTAATTTTTTTTTTATCTTAAACTACAATTATTTGTAAAGGCTGCTTAAAATAAGTATCATTGACTATTTTACTACTAAAGTGGCCCTTCATTATGCTTTTAAGTTGTTTGCCGTCCTAGAATCCGAGAACAAGCATATTGGAGAGTGAGTATTAATTATTCCCAGGCCAATTGCAACGAGAATCTTTTGAATTGATTACAATATTTGTGCCAGATATGTGTTTGTAGGTCGAACATTCAATTCAATATAAGGTTCTGCGTTCCTTTTTCTTGAATAATAGGTTCCATTATTACCAATTAACGTGCGTCAAACGACCATTAGGTACACGTGATAGCACAGGATAACGATTTGTTTCGTCATTTCACGGTTTCATTGTTTTTTGGGGCAAAATTGGTATGGTGCCGGCGTCACAAATACGGCGTACTCTTTGAAGTAATTTTAAATATCGCTCCTTTGTTCTGAACAGTTGATGGCAGTTTAATTCATAGCCCAAAATTCATAAAGAAAAATGGTACATCGTTATTATTATCTTTTTTTCATTTTTAAACCGAGCGACTAAAAAATCCAGAATGAGCGACTAAAAATACAAATTGGCGACTAATCATTTGTTAGTCGCCCATTAATGATTTTGTTGTCGTCCCCTTAGTATTTGCATAGGTTTAGGGTAGGTTAATCTGCTGACTAGTTAAATACGATCAATTTTTTCGTAGTATTGCTTGCTATTGATAACATGAAGCGTCGGTGGCGTAGTGCGTAAGGGCATTGTCTCCCACACGGGAGGCAACGGTTTGAACCCCGCCACGTACCAATGTGTTTACAAATTTTGAATTCATATGTACGTTTATTCGATGCTTTTACGGTGAAGGAAAAACATCGTGAGTAAACCTGGACACACCTTCTTAGGTTGTGTGTGAAGTCGACCAACCCGCACTTGGCCAGCGTGGTTGACTAAGACCTAATCACTCCTAATGTGGGGTAGGCTCGAGCCCCTCGGTGGGGACATTATATGAGCTGTTGATGATGAACATACTGCTGTAGAGTTTTGCATTAGATTAATTCGCAGGCCGCCCTCTCGAGACGGCATGCCCGAGCCGAGGACCGAGCCTACAGAAGCACCCTCAGACGTACCGCTCCCCTCTGACTCGAACGCCTTAGAGAGTCATCTGTGCAGAGACTCCCCCAGAGGTGAAGCTCACCGATTAGCAATCCTGTATGAGGTGATTCGACTTACAGGCTAGAGGACCCACCAAGGTCCGCCTTCACCAAAAACCTTGGTGACGCAGAGATCATTAGAGACAACCTGCAAGATTAGTAAAAAATGGCCTTATACTAACCCTCTTGAGTTTTAAGTCACCATTTTTGCCTCTGGCGTGACTTGTTTACAACAGCTAGCTTTCAACAGCCGCTGGGACAACCAGCTTAACATACTCTCAAAAAATTATCTTGAAAATCGAGTTCAATAATTTTCGGTCAACCTTATCATAACAGACCGCGCGCACACTGAGTAACTATGTATGTTATATGATAAAGTATGATATATGTTAAAGTGACAAATTACTTGGTATATAAGCACCGTATACTCAGAAAATGTGTCTCAAAGGACGACTGTCAGGAATGCTAAGCTTCTACAACACGATGTCGAAGTATATGCTGAGATAGGTAACGGAGAGATACGGCATACGTCAGGCGCCTAAATTTGGAATGTGTGCTCTATGAAGCTGGCGTTTTAGAATTAATACCTTTGTTTGAATTCAAGTAAAATAACTTTATTCGCATTAAATGTGGTCGCTTGTGGGGGTTCGCTCAATGATATATAGAAAGAGGCCATAGGTTAGATTTGATGAAACAATGTTTACCATAAAAACATAAGCACCAAGCACTGACAAATTTCGACGGTGAAAGCAGTGCCCTAGTAGCGTAGTGGTTAACACAGCCACCTGGATTGCGTTCATATCACACTTGCAGTCGATGGAGAAATAATCCTCACTAGTTAAAATTTTCTTTTTTGTTATTTATTACTTTATGAAAAGGCACGTGCATACTTCCATTTTTTTGACCCATTCCACGTGATGGAAAGCAAAAGTTAAGTCCCAAAACACGCCACACTAACCATTTCTTGCCGACCTACAAGGTATTTCATTTCACCACTTTTGAATAACGCAGGATTGTAAGAAAGACGGAACACAGCGAGCAGCGAATTCCATTTCTTGATTGTAGTGTCTAAAAATATATACAATTCACCCCAGACCTCTTTCCATACAAGAACTACGTTTTGCCTTTGCCAGTAAGAATGGACTTAAATTATAAAATTCAGTATTGTTTTCCAGCTCAATGTTTGATGTCTCAAATAAAAATACAGTTATGGTATTAAGCTCGCGTATATTCAAATTTCACATTGTTATTTTTACCCGGCGTTTCGCAACACTTTGGAGTATTCGCGATCACGAGAAGGGGAATGTCGTTGTGCTGGACTTATTTATGATGCTCTATCGTCAACCTTGTTTTCTATTTTAAAATACTCAACTTTACGGTTTCTTTACTCTATAACTCAGGTCCAAGTTAAAATAGGTTCTGAACTTAAGATGAGCAGATTCAGAGTCTTCGTGTTCGTTCTTTACCTCAGACTTATTTTTCCGAATGTTGTTTATGTTGGTGAGTAAAGGTTAATGAACATTACGGGTATGAACAGTACATTAGAGGATAAGGTTACGGGTTGGTATCGTATGAGTGACATATTTATAAGCTTGTAAGCCACCCTTATGCTTCAAAAATATCGTCTGAAAATCTATTGAAGATTTGAGGGAACAACCTATTGCAAAATCTTTTCACTGAATTCATAAATAAAAATGTAAGTCTTTAAGTTTTAGGAATTAAACTTTTGATTCCCTTTTTTGAAACAAAAAAAAAATCGACATTTGCTTTTATTTTTCATTTACAGATCGGTTCACTAATGCAATAGAAACATTTGAAGTTTTCAACTAATTATAAAATTGATTTAACTCAATGACCAAAATTTTTGTCAAAATCTCTATCTATTTTTGAACTCATCCTACTAATGATATGGACGCAAAAGTTTACTTATGTGTGTTGGTTACTATTTCACGTAAAAACTGCTGAATGGATTTTAATGAAATTTAAGAATTATATAGCTTATATATCAGAATAACTTAAGGCTAAAATCTATTCTAATCCTGCGCAGAGGATGTTGCAGGCAGAAACTAGTACCTTATATTTTCAGATAAAATTTTCTCCTGTTAATACTGTATGGTAGGTCACGAACAATGTGACATAAGCGGGAGCTACTGAGAACACAGTGAAATAGACACTGAGATGTCAGCCGCATGCGTCTGATGCAGGCTTCTCGGAGATATTACCGTGCAGGTATTATTTACTCTTTTATTCGCAGAAAGTGGTATATTACTTAAAGTTTTATACTTTTGATGTAACCAATAGGAAATAAAGACATAATTATATCTTATTAAACATGTTTTTTGCGGTTGCTTGCCTTTTTATTTGGAGTCAGAGTAATATGTAAACTCATATTGTAAATTTAATCTTTATTTCTTAATTTAATTTGATATTTCTCACATTTATAAATATTATCAATGAAGTAGGTAGACGAAACTTACATTTTCTAAATTATTTTGGGTAGGACTACAAATTTACCGAATCGCTACTTTGACTTCTAAAACAAATTTCTCCCGAGTTCTTGTTGTAAAAACATGTGTTGAGAGACTCCATTTTTAACTCAAATCAACCGTACAATTTTTGTTACTTTAGTTACATTTTCACTTGACATTGGCAAAATCCGTACGTTTATGTATCGCGACGTCATTAATTAAGAATAGAATAAGCTTTTAAAACTCAGTCGATTACAATTTCGGTTACATCAAATTAACTATAAGTTAAATATGCCATCAGCCGGTGCTATAACAAAAAAAATTGTTTTTGAATAAACTATTTATATTTGGATCGGATTTAAAATTATTAAACGCGTCATTACTTCACACTTGGCGACTTATAAACATGCTCAAAGATTTCTCCTTGGATTCTAGGAAGAATAAAATATAGCTTAGAATAAAATAATTTCCTGTAACGTAGCAGGACTGTCTGCAATTATCGCACCTAATGACCCACGAAGTGCGTACGCTCGCACCGGTAAGTGATTAATCTAGCAATGGCCGGCCATTTTCTGCGACTGTTGTATTGTGTAATTCTGAAGTCCGATTGTTACGAGAAAAAATATACAATACGTGGCTATTTATTTTATTTCCCTCCGAGTTTGGGTTAGATATATTATGTGCGTACATAAATTACAACGGATTGTGGAGATGAAACAACAGGTTACGGTTATTTATGGGAGTTTGAGCCTATTATACTTTGCAATTAATAAAAATAACTTCGCGTCATAAATATAAAATAATGTCAAATATTATAAATGAGTAGTTTCATATTAATAATTTATGTCCGTAGCCTGAATGAAAAATAATCTATGGCTTTTCTCAAGTCCGTGTAACCTATAGATGTCTACAAACCAAAGCCAGCCTGGTAGCATACCTCAGCGATTAGATCTATACATATTTTTTAAAATAATCATGCCAATAGATTATATCCACGTTTATCATCATCATCATCATTTCAGCCACGTGACGTCCACTGCTGAACATAGGCCTCCCCCAAAGAACGCCACAACGACCGATCCTGTGCTCCTCGCATCCAGGCGTGACCAGCAGCCTTAACCAGGTCGTCAGTCCAGCTTGTGGGGGGCCTACCCACACTGCGTCGTCCGGTGCGCGGTCGCCACTCGAGAACTGTTCGGCCCCATCGGCCATCTGCTCTCCGAGCAATGTGCCCCGCCCACTGCCACTTAAGTTTGGCAATTCTTTGGGCTATGTCGTAAACTTTAGTTCTTCTACGGATCTCCTCATTCCTGATTCGATCTCGTAAAGAAACACCGAGCATAGCCCTCTCCATTGCCCTTTGGGTGACTTTGAGCTTTCTTATCAGGCCCATTATAAGTGACCACGTTTCAGTGCCATAAGTCATCACTAGCAACACACACTGGTCAAAAACTTTCGTTTTGAGACACTGCGGTAATTTGGACGAGAAGATTATACCTGTGTATATATAAAGGTATACAAAAGTAGTTCGGGTTAACAAATTAGTTGGCCGTCGGTATGAGCTACCAGCACCAGCCTGCTGGGCTATGCAGCTGTGCCGGCGGCTTCTATAAATAGCTGGTTAACAATAAAATAAGTTTACTAAGCCGATCAGATAGATTACAAAACACATATTTTTTACTCAATCGAATCAGTAAATATTCAAAGAGATAGAGAGCATATAAGTCGGTCGAGCCACTTCGGAGGAGTGCGACCATAAACACCGTGACACGAGATTTTTATATGTGAGATATTACCAACAATGTCAAACAAAATACACACAGTTGCTAAGTGAAAATAGAGAACACTTTTGTTTGAAACAATATATACACAGAACATTTTGTCGAATATTTCTAAACGAAAAACGTCTCCTTTCAGTGAATTGGACAAAAATAACCGGGTAATTTTTATTTTTAATATCTAAATTCCAACTTCCCTAATTTGGCTCCAAATTAAAACGAGAACATTACAGAACACTCTTACAGGTATAGTAGTCCCGTTTGATCGCTCACAATCAGCAAGCCTAATGACCCACGAAGCCGGTGTGGTTGCACTAGCAACCGATTAATCTCCTATCGACGTTTTATACATCTATAGTCTACACTTATTCATTCAGAGTATTTAATCTGAAGAACCTTTTGCTAAAAATGGTTAAAAATGCTCTTGGGATTATCTATAATAAAAAAATGAATTGCTGAATATGTTGCTAAGCGCAAATCTCGAGAGTAGCTGAACCGATTTCGCTAATTCTTTTTTTGTAATATTCCTTGAAGTACGAGGTTGGTTCTTACGGAGACAAAATTGTTAAAAATTTAGAAAATAATATTTAATTACATAATGTAATTGTTGACTTATTAACTTTCTTTTTTCTGCTATTCGGGACACCGGGTCTAGAATATCAGAATAAGTATTAAACATAGTAAGGAATCGACTGTTAGGTGGTACGAAGTTCCCCGGTCAGTAAGCTAGTGAGTGATAACTGTGAGAATGGACTGTTTATGTGGTTTTGGTGTGTGATGATGAAAACACGAGTATTTCTCAGCCAACTGACAAGAAAGTAGCAAACAACACAGATATTAATTTCATAAAAAAGAGAATAAAACGCAAAATAAACGTCTAAAAACGAGATCTGCCGGTTCTCAACAATAAGGAATGAAATGGAAGATGATGGAAGGACTTGAATGTTGAGGGATAGAAGGAAAGGAGACAACTGCAGAAGACATAGATGGATTGTGTAAGAAATGATAAAAAAGAAAGAATAGTAAATGACCATCATCTGTGGCAATGGGGGCATGCTATGCAAGAATGGTCGGACAAGACACATTGCAGTGTAGTATTCTCGTATTACTAGGCATCTATAACCTATTTTTTGACTTACCGCACGTCCCGGCTACGCACGGGTAGACAACTTTATTTTTAAACATTTTGGGATAAATGCAGAGCAAAATTACTTAAATCCTTCATAAAGATACTAAATGTATCTTTATGAAGGATTTAAGTAATTTTTTTTGCTATATTTTTCTCACAAAATTTTAATCCATCATCCTATATCTACACATATATCCTAGCTTTTTCCCGCGATTTCGTCCGTGTAAAATAATTACCTGTGGGTACCATTCCTTGAACTTTGTTTGGTCTTTCACACTATCTTTCATTCCCATGCGTGCAAAATTTTTAAGAACGCTAAAATTAATATTTATTTCTTATCAAGAGCCTAAATCTTCGATAATGACGAACTCCCATACAAACTTTCCACCCTTATTTCAACCCCTTCATGCCAATTTTCCCAAAAAATGTAGCCTATGTCCTATCTTAAGGTCTAGTATTAAAGTTAGTTAGTTATTTTGGTTATAACAAATTTCATCAATATCAAAGGCATGAGAGCGTGAATTGGTTCGGGCTTCCATGCGACCTTTCGTCCTGTATTTCACCCCCACCATTAAGAAATAGTTCGGATAGTACAATTTTGGTGACTGATTTTCCTAACATATAAACGAAAATTGCTTTGTTATAAATATCGAACGCCACTCCAACGGTTTTTGCGTTGCAGTAACTTAATAAATATAATTTCCAGCTATGTCGTGCTCATTTTACATAATTGTTTAGCTTCTCAAAATAGGTAATAATTAAAGCAGTAATTTATTCAGTTTTACTTTGGTTGATTAAACTGTACAACTCTATATTTGTTACACTATACGTACATTTTTACTTTAAGTTGACGTTGCAAACTTTTTAACTTTCACCGCCGGTAAAAGCACTTATGAAATTGAAAATATTCTTTACATCAAACTTTGCGTAACAACTTTGCAGGCATACCTCACATAATTAAGTACTAACATAGATATTGCTTTAAACGAAATTTATATATCCACCTAAATACGACACATTGTTTGACAACTATTACCAAATTAAAGGTACATCTAACCGAAGACACGACGGGCGTAACAGTATGCCCGACGCCGACGCACTAAGGGCGATTTCAGATTAGCATTTTTTTCCGCGTATACGTAACGTATGGTTTTAGTATAAGCGCGTCGGGTTGGATATAAACAGTCGCGTACACGGGTTTATTCTGGCGTGTTCGTTCGAACCGGTAGTGATAAGTCAGTATAAACCTTGATTATACTTATAAGCGAGCTTATAAGCGCGTCAACGCTCATACGATTTGAGCTTGTGGCATAATGTACTTATACGAGTTTCCAAAATCGAGCTATTATATACCCACGTATAAAACGCTGGTCTGAAACCGCTCTAAGGCATATTCCGTTATACATAATTGTCTAAGGTTGGATATTTTATTGTCTATTAATTTTCTCGTGCGTTATACAACATAGGTAATCGACGTCATTTGTAAAAATATAATATGATGTTGAAAATGTAATTTCTTAGACACTGTTTGGCATACATCAGCTAGTGACGTAATAGAAAACGATAGACTAGAACAAAATCGTGTTCTCACAGCACTGTGTGGCTCAGTTAGAAAAGCATCTGGTCTCGTCTCAGCACTTGATCGCGTATTTTCTTCTAGCTAATTTGTTTTCTTCTAATTAGATACAGTATTTTAAACGGGTAAAAGTTGTAGAGTACAACGAAACCAAAGGGTTATGATTTTAGCAGTCTGCCTTCCTTCGAAGCGCCTAAACTTTGCTTCCGATTTTGATGAATAAGTTGACAATCGATTCCTTATAATGGCCCGGGTAATATAGGCTTCATATTTACTTACTTCAAAAACTAGAGGAGTCGATTTTACCTTGTAAAATCCTATTTCAATCCATTTTATTCTTTCCTGTTTTTCTTAGCGCGGGTTTTAAATGATTTCCCTAGTAGGGTTACAGTTCTTAAACTTTTTAGTTGTTATCTTACGAGCGACGGTCACCCATGTAGCCAAGCGGGAGTGCTCAGTGTCGATACAAACACACAGAGACAACTCGCACGTAGATCGAAACAGGTATGGCTAACCCGCGTTTGTGAGATAAAATACTACCCCATTTCGACACAAATCAATACAGTTTTCAGGTACAAGTAATGATTATTATGGGGAGGCAATTTCTACAAACACAAATATTGTTATAGCTACTTATTACAAAGTTATCATCCTTCAGGGCCAGCATTAAGTTTCCTATGTTCTCGATAATTACACGGGCTGCCTTTGGCTATCGTTGAAACCACAAAATTCATAGAAGCATGGGGAAAAAGGCGTGTACACAGTCATGTCAGAGCTTAGTTAGTACTTCTTATAGTATAAACGACAACCGATGAACAAACTCTGGAACTCAATTAAAAATTATTTGCAACTTCGTTAGCCATTTCCGCCTTAAAAGTTTACAATTAGTAACGCGGTTTGTGATATTGCTTTTTTGTTTCGTAACTTGAATCGTAAAAAAAGACCGCGACTGCAAAAGACGTTTTATATTTTAATAAAACAAATCCAGCAAGCTTTAACTAGTCTTAGACCTTTAATTCTTAGTCCGTACGCCATTTTTTCAAAGTATCTATCACAGTAGCAGTTTGTCTGTCATGCCTAAAGCTACCATTTTCTTGTATATTTATTTCTTCTAAATTTTCTTTAGTCTCATCTTTATATCTATAATATATCGCTATAATTTTATGATATCTACTAAAATACAGTTAATAGTTAGAGAGATCAGGTTTTGAAATGCCAATAAACTTACAGAACGGTTAGGTTTAAAGCCTTTTAAGAGTAGCCATAAATATTTCTGTGTTCAAACCATAATCTTTAAAGTACTTTATGGTAATGCATCATTGAGTAAACATGCAACATATGAACAGTTCGAAGTGAAAGATTGCTCGGCATAAAGGCACGTCTTGAACACGAAAAACTTTTCCAATTATTTGAAGTGCTTCCGCGAGATACAAGCTACGAGTGACGACAACATTATGACTGTGGACTCTGCTTCAGTTGCTAAGGAAATATTGAGCGGTGGCAGTATGCCTCACGTTTCAATTAAGGATAATTGCGTAGGTCAAATACTTGATAATAGTACACCTGAAAATTCACTCAGAACCAGAAATAACGAAGCCCTGGAAGAGATTGCTTTCGGTGATAAGGCCGCCCATTGGTCAATGTGCTGTAAAATATTTCTTACTGTAATTATTAATTTTTGTATCGATGTACAATAAAACTTAGTTGTATTCTACTTTACGGGTCAATTCAAGTCATCATAATAACAACCAAAATTTGCGACCGTTCCACCAAGAAGAATCTAGATTGAATACAAGTGTAGCTAGTACGTGGTACACTACTATAGACGTGCGCGTAGTACAAGGCAAGGGACTCGAGTCGGGTGTAACTAGGGTAGATATAAAAAAGGTATCGAGAAACCTAACTTTGTCTAGTGTCATAATAAAGCTGCGTCGAAATGACGAGCGCACTATAGAATCGCGATTCTTTCTCTACAGTGGACTGGACTTTCTCAAGGTCATGAAAAAAAAAGATTATTTTTTCAGCAACTTTTAGAGTAACTAGTAGGGAATATGTCTGTTTCAACTCTGAACTCATATGTCAAACGTAGGGAAAATCGGTCACCGTTATTACTGACTGCTTACAGTATTCTTAAAAATTAATTGTCTTTTCTTGTATATGTTATCACTATTTATTATCTCCATCTTTCATTAGACAAGAAAAAATACATTATGATATAGAAGCTACACAAGCAGATGCTATTTTTGGATATTAACTGGACGTAATTAAATAATTATCTCAATACTTGTAAAACCGTGGACGCGACCCATTGGAGGATAAGGGGTGATGCTATTCTACTCTGCCGGCATCACATGGCCTATGATAGCTAAGTGCGAGAGACAAGATATGCGCCGAACTATAGCCACCCTCGCCTTCCCTACCTGCAATGTGTTTCTTCTTGCCTCTTTTCATAAGACAGGATAAGGAGGAAACACATGTGCTGGCAGAGAATAAAATTTACTGCTTGTGTCATGTATGTATAGGCAAATGAGTTGCTAAATATCTTAGTTCTTTGTGGAATGGTATTTTGTCAGTTTTCGGGACAATATAAGCCAGCACGGCTTATATTGTCCCTAAAACTGACAAAACAAGTTCTCTGCGAGCACAAGTGTTTCCTCCTTATCCTGTCTTATGAAAAGAGGCAAGAAGAAACACATTGCAGGTAGGGAAGGCGAGGGTGGCTATAGTTCTGCGCATATCTTGTCTCTCGCACTTAGCTACCTTAGGCTATGTGATGCCGGCAGAGTAGAATAGCATCACCCCTTATCCTCCAATGGATCTCGTAGAAGGTGACTGATGGATCAGCAAAGTGGTATTGATCACCTTATACTCCGTCCACTAATCCGCATCATGCAAGCGTGGTAGACTGCCTAAACCTCCTTCGATGACAAGGAGAGGCCTTGTATCCCAGTAGTGGGTAGAATTATCAAGGCTGTTACGATAATGATTATGACTTAGCTACCTTTGCATTTGAATTTCTCTGCTTGCCGTCAGATGGGTTGGATTCATTTGCTGGACTATTTTTAAGAAAAAAGCAGATGCAACAAAACAAAATCAGCCAATAAATTACACGATAAATAATAGGGGGGTTTGAAAAGCATTTTCTCATTTTATTTACCTTGCTTGGTAAACATAAGAGAATCTAGCTACACATCAAAGATATGAAGTCCACATTAAACACTAGTCTGTACCACTTCGACTCAAATTCACGTAGTGTCATGAAAGACTAATCCCTAGTATCAAGCGGCACTGCTGCGTCCGGGCTCAAAATCAAAATTCCGAACGTTTGTACACTCTACTTGAAAACAAACCGGAGAATTGAAATAGAACTTACTTACATTTTTTACTACTTTTTTTAATGATATTTTCTCTTTTACGTAAAATTATGGTTACGTATCATGTTACTGGATAAGATAATGCGTTGATGTCTCTCAAGATAGATTTAACCCTAGGATCATAGACTTTCAGTAACAGTACCCAGGGGTACAGGAGTACCCCAGAAATTACATATACTAAAAGTGACTTATTTTAACTGTTTTACCAAATTTTTGTTTGGATTCTAAAAATAGAAAATTTATACATGTTTCCACATCAAGAAAAAAAAAGTAAGATTTACAGTCTTTTCACCTGGTACAAAATTAAACATCGGCCAGATTTTGATTCTGAATGGAAGGAACATCAGATGACTGGTTTTTTCCCTAACATATCTCCAATTCTCACATGTACCGAGGGTACTGGAGCACCTTACTCGCATTTCGACACGACCACACACTGAGAGGATTCCCGCCCGATGGACGGTTTTACGCAACCATCCACCCCGTACAAATACGCGGTAGAGCGAAAAAATCCGTTGTAAAACAAAAAAATCGGGAATGGTCTCCCCTTGGCTTTCTCGTTTACAGGAAAGTACTCAAAAGTTGATAGAAACCTTATATTTTGATGTCATACATGCTTGTTAAAGTTTGATCACCCATCCGAGTACCGACCGCGCACTTGGTTGCTTAGCTTTCATGATCGACGGCTCAAAAGTTGATAGAAACATTATATTATGATGTAGTTAACGCATGCTCGAGTTATCGTGCTAACGCACAGACAGACACACACACTCTGTGCGTTAGCACGATAACTCGAGCATGCTTTAACTTATTGCAACCAAATTTAACATGCGTGTATGACATCAAAATATAAGGTTTCTATCAACCTTTGAGTCGTTTCCGGTAAAGAAAAAGTCAAGGGGAGATCACTCCCCATTTGTTTATTTGTACCCCAGAGTATGTTTCTAGGGTTAATGATGGTGTCTTCCTATTTTACTCTTGTTCTTCCTCCTAATCTATTGCCAATTTATTTGGGGTCGGTACAGGATGTCTTGGTATCGACATACTGCCCTAGCTTTTGGCATTAGGTTTTACAGCTGGCAGCCAGTCTGACACAAACCCTTCGTTCTTCCTATTTTACTACTAAATTAAAGGAAGCACTAATCCAAAAAACAAATAATATTTTAGTTTTCGTTAAAATATATTATTTTCATCTCACCAACTTTGTTGAGTTATCGAGTCTGTAATTTTAGATCGGCTCCTACATTGTACCAGACTTGTATTTCCAACAGGAGAATTCATCTGAGCCCTGTTTTTTTTTTTATAAATGTGAGCATGTTTTTCGGTCAAACAGACATTATTTTGTACCTACCACGAATTGAATTTGAATTTAAGACTCTTGATGTGTAAGAAAAATTAAAAACCCACTTTACCAAAGTGGTCTTCACCAATGTCAAATAAATAATCTGATTTTAATTAAAGTAATTGGTCATTTGTGAAAATTGTTGAAGATAGCCGTGTCTGTGCGTAAAGTCTTTTGATCAATTGAAAGTAGTTTTTAGAATGTTTCTTCTTCTAAATGAAATATAAAAGATAAAACAAAGACATTGCGTCTTGGTTTTGACTACAAAATAGTACATTTAATAACTAGGGTGGTAAAACAAAGTATGTCAAGTATTTGACGATTATACGCGATTGTTCAGGGGATACAAAATTTTATGTCATCCCCTGAACAGTAACTGGTATGTCACTTTTTGGTCAGGTGTGGCATAAATATATATTTTTTTGCTTCTATTGAAGCAAGTACTCACTGTGTCTATTATTAATAATAGTGACAGAAAAAATTCATGGCAATGCATCTATTTATATTGAAGCGGTGCCTATTGTTACACGTAAATATACATAATAATTTATGCCAATCATACAATAAGAAGATAATGGAAGTGAGCGTTTCGTACAGACAACAACACATCGGGCTACCACAAACTGTCAAATTTTCTCAGTCAATTTTGTCCTTTGTATCAAGCACTGTAAGGTTGAAAGTCGGTTGGAGAAATTTGATAGTTTTGTATAGTCTGATGTGCTGTTGACTGTACATAAAATTATTGCACTCGTAATATTCTTTCTTGGATTTTGTAGGGTTTCTTCGTAATTTATTGATCCTCGCGTTGTACTGTGAGACAAAGATATAATAAACATAAGTGTTGTTATAAAAAGAAGGAAAATAAGTTAACATTATCTTTATGTAGTTTTTGTATTGTTTATTGACTAGCGCCTTGCACGTATATATAATTGTAGGGCTTAAAAATAATATTAACCACACTCCATCTTACTTAATCTTAATATTCAGAATCAATACAACGCAATTACTAAGCACGTACCAGTATAAATATGTCGTCGACATCACACGACGTGAGATCCAAACGCTAATATGAGGCTCCTTTTACGATAACGTTTCACCTTCCCTTACAAAAGCCATTATAACTCTATTATAATACTTATCTACGCGGGATTGTCACGTGTGAACCGTTAGACAAAATGTTCAATATCGAGGCTCTCATAAAGATAAGGATAAGGTGACAACTGGATAGAGTTGCCGAGTAATATGCACGAACGGAAGTGAAGTGAATAAGTGATTCTTGAATATTAGTTTCAATTGCAGGTGGCTGCCGTTTTATATATCATAGGACGACAGATTAGGTTATATTAATTTTAATAATACAATTATGGTGTGCTGTGAAAATGAATACCCAGACTCAATTCCATTTCAATTTCAAAGGGTCTAAATTGATTTTATAATAATATATTATGGTACTAATACATAAAATATCATCGTAAGTACATTATTTGAAATTTTGTGACGTTTGCCGAGCTCAAAGTCGCGGGCACAGCTGGTATCAGATAATTCACAAAACAGAGGTACGTGGTTTACATCCGGTTTTCTCACATTTAATTGATAGTGACCAAGTAAGTTTAAAAGAATAAAAAGGCTATTTTTATGTAACGTTTTGAATTTATCATCTCCCAGAACCTCAATGAAGTCCACCACTATCACAATCAAACTATTTTGTTTCACACACATAATGGAATAATATTTCAAATGATCAGTATCGCATAGGCAGTGCCGGCAATTCTGTCAGTGACATACAAAATTCAAAAGTAAGCTTACTTGCTCATAAGTTACGCTCGAATTTGGAGTGATCAAACTGGCTTAGAACTTGGAGAAGACCTGTGGTGTTGTGTTTCTGTTGGCCAGTAAGGTTTCCAGAGCTCCATTGAATAGAGAAGGGGACTAGGTTTGGCAGCGCGCAAGGTTAAGTCAACATTGGAAGCTACAGTGGCTACTTACCACCAGGGAAGCCGTAAGCTTGTCTGTCAACAAAATAAAATGAAGAAAAAGAAAATAATCGTGAACATTTTTTGTATTTGTTCTATTTACAGATGTGACAATACACTTACATTCGTGAGATACCTCCTATACCTACTATATTATAATTTGTGCATTTTAATAATCACAAAGTTTCAGAAAATCTGAATATTAGAATGAAATTCCAATTCTTGCTGCACGCAAAGGCATCATATTAATGTCAAACAAGAAACACAATATTGCTTTTTAGTCACATAACCATGTGTACTGAATATAAGCCAATTCATTCGATCTGGATAAAAGAAGCTTTTTGCAAACAGCAAACATAATATTGTAACGTAATTCAATAAATGCCTAATGCAAAGTGGCTCTATATTGCATCACTCTAAAGATCAAGTTCCCTTGTTTAAGTCAATATAAATAAATGCGAATCAGGGTAGGAAGTTGAATACAAAAGACGGTCAGCCTATTTATATCGTTTGTGGAACTTTCCCCTAAGAAAACTGAACCGAAAGCCCATAGCAAGTAACGGTTACGGTTTATAAATACTAGAATAATTCAATCACCTCAACCGTTAACAATTTTCATTGCTTTGTTGTAATAAAAGATTTACTTCGAATCTTAAGAGCCCTTTGCTCTTTGAAATAGAATTACATTTACGGAACCGATATTGCGTTAGTATTTCGCTATTTTTATTTCTATTTGAGTTCTTATAGTAAGAAGTTTGTGACTCTGGTATAAAAGCACAAACATGTTACCTAGTTATACTATTACATCAAAAGTAATATTGAATATTACTTTTAATGTAATAGTTTTAGTACCTATTATTACAGATCGTTAGCGTTGTTTGCCTGTTCTGATTTAAATTCTAAAATAAAGGAACAATCGCCATGTGAACTTGGCGATGGAAAAATGTTACAGGGGGTTGGGTCTCACAGACCCGCTTATTAGATATGAACTATTCAAGTACCTTATAAATAAAAATTAAAATATTTATTTGTTTTCATATTTTACATATTAATGTAAATCAAATAAAAAATAATGTCATATAAAACATTTTTTTTTTTAATACTACGAGATGGCAAACAAGCTTGTAGCCCACCTGGTGTTAAGTGATTACCATTGAATATTGACACTTGCATTGCAAGTGCGTTGTCATCCTGGGGACTATGATGATTTGCCTTCCATGCCCAGTAATTACACTGGCTACCTTTCTTTTCAAACCGAAATACAGCGAACTGCTTCACGGCAAAAATAAGAAAGGCGGTTCCTACCCAGACGTCTCTACATTGGGTCTAACATCTTTCTAGTCTAACACTTTTAAGTACTATTTCAAAATAATCAATTAACAATAATTGCAGTCACTTTTACTGTACAAGTGCTGGTGTTGCTATGACATGGTACTAAAGTGTTAATCTTCTGATCTGAAAATACCATCCTTACTTGTTTCTTTCTTTCTTTCACTTCACCTACCTAATGTGTTAATCGAATAAAGACTCTAATTTTGGAGTACTTAAATTTGCGAGGTTATTGATATGACATCGTTGTTAATTGGTAAATAGCTAGGCGCAGCTGTTCTACACACAAACACTTAACGAGACTCAAGTGTTTGTGTCTGACGGTTTTGGTAATCTTATTCCTGGAAGATTTTGAGGGATATTACATGCAAACTCCATGATACTTACACAATTAAAGTTATAAAAAAAACACTATTTACTTACAAATATACTGCGAGGGTGTGATAAAACTAAAAATTATAACTTGACTATTTGAGTACAGAAAAATATTGTAAGCTTTAAAATCATAAACATTAACCACGATTTACAATGACACAAAAGTGGCTAAGCATGCACGCAAGCAGAGTTGTTTTTGTAAATAGCAACTACAATATACTAAGCAGCTTTTTTGCACAAGTCAACCTCACTTGTTGATTAAATAATCATGCAACTCGCATACATAAATACATATAAACACGCTCATTTTTCCTAAAGGTTAATCAGAGCTTTAGGTAACATTAAGTTATAGCCACATATGGCAGTACCTATGGGCCATACAGTACCGCCAAAGTAGTAACAGGTTGCCAGACTGTCGCCAACATAAAAAGTAACAATCCTTCAATAAACGAACGAACAAAAGCCTGACCAGGACAGATGTTACACTCAAAATCGTCTCAGCAGTCCAGGTTCTCGATAGTCCTCCAGTAACGCCACTCAATTAAAATATTATCTATAGAAATGATCAATTTCAAACCCTTTCAATTTTATTTAATATACAATATTCTTGTAACGTAAAAAAATAAACTATTCCATTCTCCTATTATTCTCGGCTCCAATGTAAGTCATTTAAACACTTTCAGACTTACAATCAGATAGCGCAGCTGTGATTTAGAGCTGAAATAAATTTCACGCAGATCTACGCGCGAATAAATTGGCATAAAATAGGCATTTAAAGCTATTTGTACCCTTAAATAATTGTTACATGATACCCAATAGAACCTTTGTGACTCGTCGCTTTGTGTAACAAAACACTTTCTGTTCTTACATATTCCAGGTCAGAAATGCTATGGGTAACGTAAAATGTGGCATGCCCTTAGAAGTCCCCGTTATTTAATCTAGACCTATTGAAAAATACGTTTTGCGTGTCTCTGATATTGGCATATTTTTTTTGAAAGAAAGATTTTTGTTAAGCGGCATAGTTATTCCAGAACATTACCGAAGACTATTGTCAAAAAACACAACATTTTCGAATTTTTGTGTTTCATTCTAATAGTTTCCAGACCTTCTATGGGGATAGGGTCAGAGCTATCAGTGCTTGAGTTATTCTAGTGTTGAAAGTCGTATAAAGCGCAGCGCAATAGGTTTTGTTCCTTATTGTAATTATAATTTAAGAGAAGCGATTCGACCAAATAGAACATACTTAGCACACCATAGCGCAATATAGCTCAACTTTAATTTTGCACCCTAAAACCTACGGTAACCACTCCAGACCAAAGTTATTAGGTTGAGTTGATTAAATAAAAAGCACGCAGACTTGAGGGACCTGAAATATTTAATGTCCCAAATAATTTAAAACGATTATTTTCTTTTTTTTACTATGTGCAATTAATACACAAATCATTTATTTGACATCGTGTAACAGAGAATAGATATAGTCTTTATTAAATTAGTCAGTATATGTGAAATATATGTATAATCAGCACAAATATTCCAGATAACGATTACGCATATCATCAGTAGATTAAAATTAATTCTCGAAGTTTGATAACGTTCTCGAATTCGAGTATTTGCTCAGGACTACTAGTAACCACAATAAATCCCACGAGGCCTCCCCTAAAAGAGAAATTCCTATTCATAGGGTAGAACTTTCACTAATTTCCGATAAATTTGTGCGTTCTCATGAGTAAAACCGCCCAGAGTAGAAAATTTATAGCTTTTGAAACGGCATTTACCTTTAGAATCGGGCGTTAATCTTGTGTAAAAGACGCCTCGAGTGATGCGCGTGTTTGATTTTGATGTCTTGAACACTTAAAGAGCCTTTTCAATTTTGAGGGGGTTCGTAATTTCTTTTCTTTTCTTCAGTGCATTTATTTACATAAATTACCATAGTAAAATTGTGATATTCTACTGAAGTACGTGATTCGCTGACACCTTAGCTAACCACTGATTAATGAAATGTTAATCTTATGGCCACTTTTAATATTCTAACTGCAGATAAATGTAAGCATACTGAAGTTTTGCGGCCTAGCAATGTGTGATTACTTGGCAACAAAACTCTGGAAGGGCGATCTCTATCTGTAGATTGAATATTGCGAACAGCCGTTAAATATTGACAGATTTAAAATTTTGGGCTCAGTTTCTTAGATAGTAGGGCGTATTTTAAGTCTTACTGGCTAGCTATCAACATCTTGTGTAAGTTAGATCCCAAAACAATATTTTGGGGTTTTTTAACCAGTTTGGGATCCCAAGTAAAATACATTGTTACCTTTGTTTCGGTCTTATCCTTACCTACACGAGGTTGGACACATACCAAGCGCTTTCCTATGAAAAAAATCGACAAATTATATTTATTGTTGCGCGAATTCAACCCTTCCCCACTACCTATATCGGGTCTTCGTTGCTGCGGCGTACGCTATTGCCACTTGCAAGCTTCTGCGATCTATCTGCCATCCGTCTTTCGGTCAATGTGACTTGAACAATTTGTTAATTATAAATGCCGCCACATAGTGATTTGGACATTCAAACGCCATCGATAGGTACAATCCGGATTTAAGAGGATCAATTAATTAATCGATACGCCCAAACATTAGCAAAACGTCAAACGATAGTTATGGCAGGTGAAAGCTGGCGAAATCATGAAATAGTGGCGAATCATGACAAAATGTAGAGGACTTTCATGATCTGGCTAGTTAAACGTTTGGACGACGAATATATAAATAAATAATTAAAAAATCTAAATAAATAATCAATAAAAATCTATAAATATCCGTTATTGCGGACTGGCTAGTTTTTATACTTACATATTTGTATTTTTAATATTTGTTTGTTTTTACAAATATCTTTTTTATCTTAATTAGTCTGAGAATACCGATGGAGCCTACCGATGTTATTAATCCCTATCATTATTATTTAATATCTATCAACAACCTTAACAATAATTATTGTGGGTATAGGATATTTATTTCGCATTAATTTGCGTTGCAGACATTACTTTGATCTTCAGACAGTCTAACAACCTCCACCCTTTTGTGTAAAGATTTAGGACTAATGATTTTACTTCTAACAATGTACGTTGTAACTCGTGATCAACAAAAACATTAGTTCAAGAAAATTCCTTCTCCTAATCGACTAACATAATATGTTCTTGTGTAATCTTTCTTTCTGACTTAAGACTACTAAAATTTTAGGCTGGAAAGGTAGATGGGATGTAATCTATATTAATAATAAAGAGTTAATGTTTGTGAGTTTAGAAGAGCGAATTTCTTAAAATGAACCGATTGTGATTAATTATTTTTGATACCCACTGAAGTGACCACGTGTCTGGTAATGGTGACGGTTTGCTTACTAAAATTATTTTCTAGGTAGTATCTGTACGAAAATATAGGCAAGAAAACATAAATCTATTTCTCAAGATTTTATTACTACAACGGGCGTTAATCTCGCGAGAAAGACAGCTCGAGACGGCTCAAGAAGTGTTTGTGATTTTGATGTGTGAATTACGAGGTCAAAGGCACTCCATTGCTCAATGGGATTTATTTTCAAGAAGACGAAAATTAGCTTAGCATTCTCAATACAGGTTTCTTAAATGAAATCGAATGCCCTTTGCTCGAATATTGAATACTCGAAAATCATCCCTCAAATCTACCGAATGGGTGAAAAAGATCATACATCAGATTCTTCTTTAAAGATCGGCCTCACTTGGTCATAAAAATAACCCTGAACCTACCAATCATACAAATATGTCGGTACTAGTCATTAATGAACCTAAATTATACTCTCTCTTTATTTTATATTACGAGATGGCAAACCTATCGTACCCTATTTGGTACGGTATATATAGAAAAATATTTATAAGTCCCTTCACAGTTTTGAAAATTTAGTTTAACAGGAATTACAAGATAAATACATTGACAAGGCTGTACAGCAATTGTTTGAGAATTATTACCTCTCATCTTTCGTATTTAAGTGTATTTTTATTGAAGATAATATATATTTAAGAATCAAACGAACTTACCTTGTGAAGTTTGATATCTAATTATACGAATGTCTTGACCGAAGATGATTACATATTACATGCAGCAGCACACGAGATGATGCTGTCCTCACCACATTTAAGAGTTATTTAAACACCTATGCTTTTTAGAATTTAAAAATAAAATAAAGTAAAATAATCTATCTATGGCCTGTGACAGCCCGCCATCTACCGGAGCTTACCGTCCCTACTCATTATTTAGAGCAATATTTTATTTTTCGATTGGTCTGGGGACACGGGACGGGTGGGAGTGTAATCATCTTCGGTCAAGACATTCGTATAATTAGATATCAAACTTCACAAGGTAAGTTCGTTTGATTCTTAATTATACTTCATATCTCTCCCGAAGATGATTACATATTACATGCAGATGTTCAGAGCATCGAAAAAAAAAATTTTTGAAATAATATAAGAGAAAAACTAGTTTTCATAAACTTTTTAATCACAATTAACATGAGCAATACAAACATAATGTAGGCTATTTTTCAATTATTATTGAAAAATAGCGTTAACAAAATCATTGTCATCTGTTGTAGTAGATACATTTTTATTATAATATTTTAAAAATACTTTAGAAGCTTCTGTCTAGCCTGCAGCTTTTTTAATAACTTCCAAATTGACGCCTGCCCTGTGCGCAGCAGACGTCGACGCGTGTCGAGTGCTGTGAGCGCTGTATAAGCTTATGTCTATACCACTCTTTTCCATAACAAATTTTATCCAATGAGACAAAGTTTGAGGAACTACTTTGTTGTGTGGTTTTTGATAACTAATGAAAAGATAATCCTGTTTTCGTAAGCTACTAGTTCTATCTACGTAAGATTTTAAAGCTGAGGCTGGGCAGACTTTCGAGTTTTCTTTAATGTATGGTAGTAATATTAAAGGTTGGTAAGAGCCAGGTCTCGAAGTTTTAGTGAGATCATCAATTTTTATCGTAATTTTATCTGTATCAAAGCTAATATTTTGAATTTTGATAAGGCTCATAGTCTGCACTCTATGAGCAGATGCTAAAGCGAGAAGAGTTATAGTTTTTACCGTAAGGTCTTTTAATGAAATTAAATTATTCGGGAAATAACTAGATAAAAAATTTAATACTAAATTTGGGTCCCACGTAGTATTATATTTGGGAGCAGGTGGATGGAGGCGATAAACGCCCTTAAAAAATCGTTTAATACAATCACTTTCATTGAAGTCATTACGGGTTAGTAAAGATAATGCTGAACGGTGTGTATTAAGTGTACTATAGCTAACACCAGAGTTAAACTTTACTGTTAAGTATTCTATAATTTGTGTAATATTTGGATTGTGGTAATCAATTTTTTTATTATTGCAATATCGCAACCATGATTTTAATGATGAATTATATTGATTAAGTGTGTTTTTAGAAAAGGACGACATTACTATATCTAATGAGGCCTCAGGTATACCACGCTATAACAACGACTGCCTGATAATTTCCCTGCCATCAGGCTCAGATCCGTATGCAGAGGGTGTTTGACTCTGAAAGGGGAAAATAACAAAGTTGCATGAGGCTTAAAGTATATGACTTCAGATATTAATAGCATTGACCAAAGTGGATACCACGGTTGTGTGGGCCAATGTGGCACTACAACGATGCCTTCGGCCTTGTCCATTTTTATTTTTTGTAATACTTTAGTTATTAAGCTAAACGGGGGAAAGGCATAGAATTTTAAATTATTCCAATTAAAAGTGAAAGCATCAACTATTTCAGAATTAGGGTCTAATTTCCATGATGCATATCTATAACATTTATGATTTTGAATGCTGGCAAATAAGTCAAATTCTGGAGTACCAAATTTTAGGGTTATTTTATTAAAAGCATTATGATTTAATTCCCACTCAGTATCTATATTTGTTTGACGAGATTCAAAATCTGCTACAAGATTTTGACTTGACGAAATATACGAGGCGAATACATAAATGTTTCGCTTTTCACACCATTGCCATATATCACGGGCGATATTATTTAAATGTGTGTACTGTGTTCCCCCCATTTTATTTATATAAGCGATGGCTGTCGTATTATCTATTCTCAATAAGATGTAACAATTTTTTAATTGGGATGCAAATATTTTGAGACCATAAAACGCAGCTAGCAATTCTAGTGTGTTTATGTGATAAAATTGTTGAGAGTGCTTCCAGTGACCACTGGCGGTCTGGTTACCGCATGCCGCACCCCAGCCGGTAGTTGAGGCGTCGGTATATATAACTAAAGAATAATTATTCATATGAAATGGACATGACGAGAAATCAATATTTTTTATCCACCACCTGATATCTTCCTTTGTACTTTCAGGTACCAACATATATTTGTTATAATTGACAGAATAATTAAGAGCCAGAAACTTTTCTCTCTCTAGTAATTTTGTGTAAACCCAGCCATATTTAACAGCGGGACATGCTGACGTCAACACGCCTAAAAATTTTGCCAGTTCACGAACAGTACATTTTTTTGTATGTAGAAATTTATTGGCTAATATTTTAATTCGATTTTTCTTTTCTTGTGGAATATATAACGACATATTGACTGTATCAAAAATAAACCCTAGAAACGTACATTTCATTGTAGGGCTCATTTTACTTTTCTCATAATTTATAATAAAGCCTAATTTGACTAATATTTCCCTAGTTCTATAAACATTATTAAGACAATTATTATATGAATCCCCTATACATAAAAAATCATCTAAATAGACTACAGATAAATACCCATGTGAACGTAAGTAGTGTAACACAAGTTTTAGTAATTTTGTATAAACGTAAGGCGCTGTACACAGTCCAAAGGGGAGAACATTAAACTCAAATAACTGTTTTTTGTACCTTTTTGAGTTCCAATAAAAACGCAACCATACTCTATCGTCACTAGCCACCGGTAATAAAAAATATGCGTCTTTTAAATCTATAGTTGCCATATAATAATTTTTATCTAATAATTTTAATGCAGTGCGGTAATCTTCCAATTTGAAATGAGAAACCTGAATAAACTTATTTAATTCTTTTAAATTGAGAATGAAACGATGTTTTCCGTTGGACTTGGGTACAGTAAAAATAGAGGAAACAAATTGTTTTTCACATGGAACACAAGGGGATATAAAATCAGACTCGAGTAATTCAGCAATACAATCATCGATTATTGTCATTTCATCAAGGGTATAGGACCTCAGTTTTTGTGTTCCGGTTTGATGAGGTTCACAATGGAACGGTATTTTATAACCCCTTATCCAAGACAAAATTATTTTGTCATTTGTTATATGAAGCCATTCGTCATAATAAAATTGTAGTCTACCCGCGACAGTAAAAAATACGGTATTTTGTACCTCTGATGACGTGGTTAACGTCTCCAATGCTGGTGGCTGTACTGGCTGACCCTGGGTTGGTTGGCCCCGCGATGGCGGCCCCGCGGTGGCGGTGGCGGCGCCGGCGCAGGCGGCGGCGGCAGCGGTGGTCCTTGGCGCCGAGATTGTGGGGGGTTCACTCGCTGCTCGGCGGCCACTGCCCGCGGTGCCCCCCTGGCGTTTAAAGTCTCCGGTCGACGAAAACCAGACGTACTCGGTTGAGCGATTGGCTGTTGGTAGTACCTACGAGTTGTTGTGGGCTTCAACTCTAAGGCGGACTTAGATATGGCCTTCGATGACTTCAGATGATCAAGTAAATCGGAGCCAAATAAATATTCGTCGATTTTTGTATTTTTAACTATATCTCTCTTTTGTTTGCTGATTGAATTTATAATGGCAAACCTCCTTGATACAGATTCTCTGTAATGAGTATCACAAAGTAAACGGCCTGCGTCACCTAATGTTTTTATTATTTCTTGTGGTATTTGTTCCTTTTGATATAATGCCAAATTAAGAGCTCGACCTATGGCGGCAATACAACTCGCCATTTGGTTTTGTTTTTGCTCACTATAGGAGTCCTTTTTTAAATTGGTTTCAGAAAGAGCCGATTTGATTTCGAGATTCAACTTCGGTGCTTTCATATGTGTGCAATTTTCTGCAGGAAGATACTGTTTTAACAGATCTGATTTTTCATCTTTTGGCAACCCATTGATCAAAATATATTTCCACCTTATTGCTAAGTCTTTATGCAAGTTATCGCCAAAGCTTTTATCTTGTGTCGGGTCGGTACCTAACAGCTCTAAAATATCTGGTTCTAAATCTAGACTGTTATCAGGAACCTCTTCCTCTTGTAAAGGAGTCTCATTAGTTGGGATCTCGTCTGCAATGCCATAAAAACACAACATCAAATAATATGTTGTGTGAACACACATTAAACCATGATAGGCACTTTTTATCCACACACACAATAATGTCGGGATAAATTAATTTGCGATATTATAAGACGCAAGTTTTTTTTTTTTTTATTTCCAATATTATCTACACACGGTAAAACGTCGAGATAAATATTTAGGTGATAAATGAAACACCAATATAATAATCCTCACACGATATACGTCGGGATTATATTACAGTAAAATGTCATTGTGTCTACACACGTAAAAAACGTCGAGACATAATTTAAATAAATATGAGTTTTTCCAACATGAGAAAAAAAAACTAAAACAACCTACTTAGATCATTTTGAAATATATATTGTAATACACTTAGTCATTACTTAGAGCATTTTTTTTTTTTTTTTTCCTGGTGGGTAGTTGGTTTTTTAATAGCAAAAATGTTTGAATAAAATTTAACTTTATTATAGGTATGCTATAACTAACGATAAAAAACTTACCAATATTTTCTGGATCGCTCACTAAATTAATTTGATGCTCCCTATTTTCGGGGGATAATAAATATGCCGTTCGTTCGTCCTCTGAAGAGGACGATTCTATTCGCCGACCTCTTTTAACTAATTTTTTAACCTTTTTAACTATTTTTTCCACTAATTCACTATCATCTTTACTAGATTTTCTCTTTCTTTTACCCATTACTGTTAAATAATAACATAAGAACTTTTTAGTTTTTCTCTATAGCTATTATCTATGGTTAATTGTCATAATTCATTTCAGCGATTGTAAAAGCAAATTTATATTTTGTTCAATAAAAAATGTTTTATTATATTTCTTTGTTATTCTATTAACAAAAGTGGTGCCGAAACCCGGGAATATTTTCCGTAAATAATTATTGATACAAATTATCTATCAATGAAGTAAAAATATATTGTTCGCCATTGTTCTATGAATGCCGTTTTTTGCCGTTGCCGTGTAAACTATACTGTGAGTACTAAGCAATTGAATTATTTTATATCGGATTTGATTTTCAACGATTATACCTATTATAATAATATATTGAAAAATGCCGATCGAAGAAGATAATAGTACTGCAGTCAAAATAAAAAAGTTGCGCCTAATAATTGGGCAATACAAAGGCCAAATTACGCGGACCGAAAAATACATAAAGGAGCAGAAGGGACAGGTTTTATTGGAGGTACGAATTAGACTGGAGGAACTGCAGCGAGGTTTTCAGCATTATAAGGATACTTCCATAGAGCTCATGCTTCTGACCAATGATGACAGTTTCGAGGACGACGAGGTGGAGGAGAGATATTACAAAGCGATGTCGGGCATAAAAGGTTTGATCGCTGCTGGCGAGTGCTCTAATGTCGGTGATGAGCGCAAAGTATTAACGCATGCTCAATCTCATCACAGCAAACTGCCGCAGCTGGACATAGCTTGTTTCGATGGAAAGGATATTACTCAATTTAGGCCGTTTATGGACATCTTTGAAGCCATCGTTGACAGAGATCAAAATTTGTCTCCAGTACAAAAATTGTTCTACCTGCGAAGATATTTACAGGGTGATGCTTTGCTAATGATAAGTGGCTTACCTTTAGTAAACGAGTCTTATGTACAGGCGCTTGATTTAATTAAGCAGCGTTATGATAATAAATGTTTAGTTATTACTCATCATGTAAACGCATTGTTGGATTACCAGCCAATTTCAAAGGGTACATCTTCGGAATTGCGACATTTAGTTTCTGTGGCTAGACAGCATTTGGGTGCTCTTAAAGGTCTTGGGCAAGAGGTTCAGTATTGGGACATGCTTCTTATTCCTATTTTATTAAGAAAATTAGATGCCTATTCTTGCAGAGCCTACCACGTTGAGAGGAATATTTCAGGGCTGCCTACGCTAGAGGAATTATTTAAATATATTGAACGGAGAGCAATTAGATTCGAAGAGTCGCAAGTATCTGCTGGTAAGACTACTTTTAACATACCTTACATTAATAGGGCTTCTCATTTGGCTAGCACCAGCGAACAAAAGTTATCGTCTTGTAAGTTTTGTAAGGATATAGGTCATAAAATATATGCATGCAAGGAGTTCCAAGCGCTTGGTGCAATTGACAGAGTTAAGTTTGCTGAATCTCAAAAATTATGTAGCATTTGTTTAAATTCTCATAATAAAAAATGCAACTTTCATTTCAAATGTTCAATGTGTAAAAGTAAAGAACATAATTCACTGCTGCATGTTAGTGAAAATGCTTGTAATTTTGCTAGCTATAATCTTAATGTAAACAAAAACATGGTTTTGCTACCTACCATGAAAGTCAAATTCCTAGCGCATGATGGTAATTTTGTTACAGCGCGAGGTTTGATCGATAGCGGTAGCCAAGTGTCCTTTATCTGTAGTAAATTACTACGCAAATTAAATGTTCCAACATTTCAATATAATATAAATATTACAGCTCTCGGCCAAACACAAAAACCGGTTGCCAGGGCTGTCAATTTAAGAATGAATTCGATGTACAATAATTATTATTGCAATTCTATTTTTCCGTTGTGGATAGCATTACTACTTATCTACCGCAGACAAAAATTGATGTGAGTAGCATCCAAATACCGGAGTCAATTAATTTAGCCGATGATGAGTTCAATATGCCTGGCGAGATTTCATTTCTGGTTTCAGCCGATATTCTATTCAAAATTATGCTGCCAGACAAAATAGCTTTATCCAGGAATAACTTATATTTATTAGCTACAAAGTATGGTTACATTGTCTCTGGTAGATTAGAGGAACCCAAAGTTTGTCTCTCTTCAAGTATTTTAAAGAAAGGGTTTGTTTCGCATGTCGCAATAAACGAAAGTAGGGTTGACAGTCTCATACAAAAATTTTGGGACGAGCAACATGTTTCTGAAAGAAAAGGTGAAGTTAATGTGGATCGATGTGAGGAAGTGTTCCGTGAGACTGTGCAATTGATCGACAATAGGTTTCTATAGGAGATTACGGGTAATTGAAACAACGAATATACTGAAGAAATTATTGTGTACTATATTCTTCTCGTCACTAAGAAGGTATACGTCCGTTGCCTAGCGCTGCTCAACAGAAAGTGAAGCTCAAACTAGTGTAAAATTACCAAAGAAAAGATGGCGCTTCAACCACTGACAAAGTCATCGTAGACATAATGCCACAGACATGACCATAAAGAATATTATACCACAAACTAATATTTAATAGATTAATTTTTGCAAATTAATAAATAAAAATCAACACGCCCCCTCAAAAATTAATCGACTGGTGATTTATACAAACTTAATCATAAGTTAACAATCAAATCCTAAACAGATCGTACACCTTCTATGTGCTTACTGGGATACATTATTATGGTCCAACATTTGTTGCTAGGATTAGGGAAACCCAGAAAAACCTAACCAGACCATTCACTCACTTATATATCTATGAAATCATATGCATTTTATAATAAGATCATTACATATTAATATTATTATTCAAATACATCATGAACTTCTCTTAAGCCCATTTTTTTTCTATGAATGTATTACAACGTCACTGCGAGAAGAGACGCTTCGTCAACGCATCTGCTGCTGACCTGTTGAAATTTAATTTAATGTTATCACATATTTATAAATCTGTTAAAAAGAAAAGTGATCATTGATATCTAGGTAGGTATATGTTTAGTTTGCAATACTTTTGCAATCGTTTTTATCGTCAAAAATAACAAAACTTTCATCAATACTTTTATTCACATTGACTACAAGTGATTTTAGCCATAACGCATCTCTGACAGCTTCATAAAATGTCATATATTTTGTCTCATTAAATGACACTGCTACGGACATTATTTTGTCTGTTTGTGTTGCAGTTTATTAAGCATTATAAATTATGTATTTTAACTACAATATACAAATTCAAACTAATGGTATTATACTTATTTGGCGTTTAGACAGGATTCCAGGTGTGGTTACTCCTGTAAAATCTCATTTTGAAACACGATTGCAAATAGAAATAGGGGGTAGATTGAGATTTTTCTCACTGTGCCTCATAAATATTACTTGGATCATTTTGTATAAAAGATGAATGATCTTTGATAGAATAATTCAAAGTTTTACTCATTTTAGCAGGTATCACTTTGATACTACTGCACACGTTGGTCTTGATTGCACAAAATTAATTTCGACTCACGAGCTACAAATTAATTCATCTTTTTTAAAATGATTATTTGTAAACACTTAAAATAAAACTTACTTATTTTGACATAAGATATTTCTGTCACAATAACGTTTAACTTATGCAAGTAAAATTGAGTAAAACAAAATATTTTCATTATTTATTTTTAGGTTTTATGCCACATTTCATATAGTGTTTTATCTATCAGAGCTTTAACTGGGGGAGATACGTTAATTAAATACGTATCTGTTACAACGACAGATATACCCCAAAAAGATTTGCTTTGTTTCGCACTTGTAGCAATGCTCAGGTCTAAAACAGTTTAATTTCTCAAAAGAAAATACATTTACTTATTATTAAAAATAATAATTTAGATTTAATATTAAACTATGCCAATGATAGAGTCATTTCTGTAAGTGTACGATTTATGCGCTCTGATACACTGTTTTATTGTGGTTTGTATGGCATAGTCATACATACCTAATACCTTTGCCAAAACAATAAGTCTTGAAATCAATTTACAGATAAAGAATGCAACTCATCTCTAAACATCTGATGACGAACAGCCAGATTAATTACATTTTACAGTATCATGTTTTACTTTTCGAATTTTACTAGGGCTAACATGTATAGGTAATATCAGATTTTCAATTATCTGATTTTAATACGTCCGATTTTGAGACTTATTTGACACTGATTTCGATTTTAAATTAATATCAGTTTTGTCACGAGAATTTAGTGTATTCTCTTCAGGCTTCTGCGCAGACCTGTATTGGAAAATAGCCTTGTCTACAATAACATCTCTGACTTTAGTTTTCAGATCCCCAAACTTAATAACCGTTAGGGTTTACTCTTCCATGATTTAATATCAAATTATGGTTTCCTAGACTTATTTAACACTGATTTCGAATTAACATTCATATCAGTTTTGTCACGAGAATTTAATATATTCTCTTCAGGCTTCAGAAAAGGCCTGGATTGCAAAAAAAAATAGTATCTTCTACAAAAAACATCTGTGATTAATACAATATACATGTACCTTTTGTTACCAGGTTCCTAAACTTTACAACCGTTTGGTTCATGCACTATTACCCTTCCATGATTTACTGTCAAGTTTTGATTTACTCGTTTTATTAAGAACAAAAGCGGTTGAGCCAAAGAAACTTTACTTTTCTTTAGGTCATTCCTTATGCCACATTTCGAATGGTATGTATTTGTGAAAACTTTTAAAGCTGATGTTGTTATTTTTATTAAATAAACCACAGGCAAAACAGCTTGACTCCAAAACATTTTATTTAATTGACCACCATTTAACAATAAACGAGTTTTTTTAAGTGACATGCAGTAACCATCTGCTCAGTAACACTATTTAATTGTAAAGTTTGAGAAACTGTCAAAAGATATGTTATAGGTACCTTTCTCAACACAGTAACTTTTTATTTCAGTAAATCAGCATGAACAAAACACATAGGCCCATATAAATATAGACCTTAATGTCTAACATACTGAAAATAAAACATAAATAAATAATTAGCCACTGGGCATCTTCCGCGTCGCATAACGTACGGCGCAATGTTCAGTAGCCATCCTGTAAAGCGCTGAAATACAACAACTTTCGGTCAGAAGTCTTCCTTTAGGAACGTCTGCAGGCGTCAGTAAGCTTACCAAAATTGAGTTGAGATTAACTTAAATATTACCGCCATATTAGAATGAAGATTAACTAAGTACTTTAGAATTGAATTGGGTGTCACTTTTTGCCTTTGAACATAGAAACTGCTGATTTACATGTCACCAAGTATGTTACACAGTAATGAGTATACTCATCAACAAAAAGAACGATGTTATTTTTGCTGTCAATGGTTGAAGGAGTTATAGGGCCGCAAATATCAGAATGAATAATATACTAGCTAACTTACCCACGTGTTGCTGTGGAAATTCCACATTACCGTCCTCAAATAAACGTTTAATTTGCAGTAAAAAATCAGGTCTACTAATCATAAAAAAAACTGTTCTATAACCTAAGTTGGGCTAAGCAAAACACATTTGCAAAATTTCATCAAAATCGGTTGAGTAATTTCGAAGTTCATCGCGGTCAAACACTGACAAGGAATTTTAATGTAACTTTTATACTTGTTTAGATTGATTAAATGGCAGTCGACTCGTTATTTTCCTATTTATACATGCTTCACATAACTTATTGTTAGGTGCTACTCTATTAATTTGATCTACATCCTCGATTAATAATTATATTTTATTTATAATTTTTTTTTTCTCATAATGACTTGAATGCTGTTGCCATAATTAATAACTATTGTTATCACTACTGCACGTATGAGAAACAGAATCACTACGATTCACAAAAGCTACAAAGTCAATAGCAATTGATTTGTTAAAAGGTTACCTTGCACAATGATCTTACTGTCCTTGTTAATTTCGGCTCCCTGTCGTCCAAAAACAACCTAGTATCCAGCTCACTGTATCTTGGAGACTGACTGCAAGTTACCTATATGGTTTCCCAAATTAGTAGTAAGCTGCTGCAAAAATTCAGCTTCGCCAATTACTAACGGAATCTGCATATTGTTGTAGGATTTGTAAAAAATGTGTTTTTAAACTCGCTCTTGAATCTAGAACAAAATATTTTTAATCAGTATTAGAATCAAGTAATATCATTCACACTATAAACAGATTATTAAACAATACTGTCCTTGTTATTAGGTTTCCATTGTATCCGCAGTAGATTTGTAGCCGCTACTGCAGTTGCTAGCTTCGTTAAATATTGATTATAGCTAACGGTGATTTTTCTTGACACGATTGCGGCGACTACAATTATCACACACAATACAACTTCGAAAATCTTATGCATCGTATTTCCTGAAATAAAATTCTTCTCCGCTTGTTGCTTGTGGTAAAAACGTTTAAGGTGTAGTATTCTTTGTAGTAATATGCAATATTTTTGAACTCTGTGATCGTCACCTGGTAGTTTTCACAATGCAGAAATTCAATTGTTCTTCTCTATTAGTTTCTAAGGCAGTTGTTACACCTTATTCGTGTTATGAGGGTAGGATCGATTTTCAATTGTGAATTAAAAAAAATGCACCATATATATTTCACACTCGCACTTTTTTCTTCTTTTTTTTTTATTCTCTTGATGCGGTAGTTTATAACGACACTCGTGATTTCTTACGAAACTTTCACATTCTATAACGTTCACTGTTAAACTGTTGAATATTTCTTCTTACGCGACCTCATTTTAATTTTTATTCACGACAATTTTAAATTCACTGTTACCGTACTTTTAACACACTAATCGTTACGTAGACTGGGCCCATAACCTATAGGAGATTACGGGTAATTGAAACAACGAATATACTGAAGAAATTATTGTGTACTATATTCTTCTCGTCACTAAGAAGGTATACGTCCGTTGCCTAGCGCTGCTCAACAGAAAGTGAAGCTCAAACTAGTGTAAAATTACCAAAGAAAAGATGGCGCTTCAACCACTGACAAAGTCATCGTAGACATAATGCCACAGACATGACCATAAAGAATATTATACCACAAACTAATATTTAATAGATTAATTTTTGCAAATTAATAAATAAAAATCAACAGTTTCAAGTTAGTTTGCCCTTAAAAATTCCACTCAATGAGGTGGTCTTAGGAAATTATTTTAGAGGTTTGCGATTAGACCTTAGGTCTGGTAGGTTTATAGTCTCGTGTCCTTGCAATTTATTTCCTAATAATTGGACAAAGCGCACGGTGTTAAGTTTTATAGGCACATTTTTTGACCCTTTGGGATTGGCTGATGGTCCAATTGTGACACGTGCTAAAGAATTCCTACAAAAAGTGTGGCAATGCAAATTAGAATGGGATGAATTTCTCCCACATGAGTTATTATTGTCTTGTAATTCATTCTTTAATGATTTAAGGCGTATGGAGCCTATTTTAGTTAAGCGTAATTTAAGTATAAGCGATGCTGATTTTATAGATATAGTGGGTTATTGTGATGCCTCTGCTATTGCCTACGGAGCATGCATTTATATTAGAGTGGTGCAAGGTGATAACACGTTTGTAACGTTGCTATGTAGTAAGTCGAGGATTGCTCCATTGAAGACGAAGCCAACTATACCTAGGTTGGGGTTATGTGCATGTGTGCTTCTAGCTAAATTGTTTAAGCGCATAAGTCATGTATTAATTAATTATAAATTTAGATATAAAATTTTATATAGCGATTCACAGATTGCTCTAAAGCTTCGGCGCATTGTGTCTTTTGTGTTAAGGTTTGTGAAGAACTTTAGGCATAAGAGTTATTTGTCACAGCTGCAAAGCCGCCCCAAATGGTACAAGGCCAATGCTAATGTGGAAGAGAGTGCTCTGGTTCTGCTAATGGGTGAAAATGTGTCTCCTTTACAATGGCCTGTAGCTAGAGTATCAAAAGTATTTATGGGTAATGATGGCCATGTCAGATTGGTACAGGTCAGGGCAAAGAATGGGCACATTTCGTCTAGAGCGATAAATAAAGTGGCTGTGTTGCCAATATATGACGAATAACTGTCGGCGGGGGAGTTTATGTTAAATAATAACATAAGAACTTTTTAGTTTTTCTCTATAGCTATTATCTATGGTTAATTGTCATAATTCATTTCAGCGATTGTAAAAGCAAATTTATATTTTGTTCAATAAAAAATGTTTTATTATATTTCTTTGTTATTCTATTAACATTACTACACTTTTTGCGAAATGTACAAAAATATACTGTGGTTCGGACGACACCAAAACGAGTAATGAGTAGGGACGGTAAGCTCCGGTAGATGGCGGGCTGTCACAGGCCATAGATAGATTATTTTACTTTATTTTATTTTTAAATTCTAAAAAGCATAGGTGTTTAAATAACTCTTAAATGTGGTGAGGACAGCATCATCTCGTGTGCTGCTGCATGTAATATGTAATCATCTTCGGGAGAGATATGAAGTATAATTTTTCACCACCAATTCTTCATAACCCTATGTTTCGTTATGTTTGATTGATATTTATATAAATTATGCTCATTTCGTGTAAATAAATTGCTTAACTTTGTTCAACATAATTTATAATAAATTATGTTGAACAAAAGTTCTAAAAACTACCATCCATCTTTTCAGTTGACTTATGGTGATTTTATGCAGACGGTTTTTTTAGTTTTTGTTTTTTTTTAATCGTATATTTTTATATAATACAATCATGCAATACCTTCTTAAAATTCTTATGAAAAATTGATACCCACCAAGCCGAATTAAAAAATAATAATTCACTTTTAATAATAGCACCTCGGCTTTGAGGTGCTATTATTAAAAGTGAATTATTATTTTATTTAGTTTTTTTAACGCCACTTGCCTAAGAACACTTGAGCTGTCAAGACGATTCTAACAATATCCGTTTAGCCGTTTGAAAGATATGAGGTAATAAAAAATTATTTCAAATAAACAAACACGTGCCAAAAACATAACGCTTTCCTTGCAGTCGGGTTAAAAAACCGCCTGCTTAAAAAGAGAATTATTCAACAGGAAAGATGGAATGAAAATCAGAAAACTTAAAACATATTGAAGGTCATTTTTATAGATATTTTCTTCAACATAATAACATGCAGTCGGAGGCATGACATTATGAATGATTTGACTTACTTATTATTAAATTCTATGCAACACGCAAGAAATTATCATTTCGTATGTTTTTGTTTCTCTTACTAGTATATATATTATTTTAAACTGGTAGTTTTGCGTTTTGCTGATAGTTTTTTTTTCTTGAAAATAATATCGTGGTTCGTTGGAACCAAGAGATTCTTCCTTCTAATATTACCAACATAGACAAAGAAGATGATTACATAGACATAAGCGCTTGGCATTTAGCGGAAAGACGCACCTACTCTAAAGTTAAATCAAACGTAGCTGAAGCGAATATTCAGTCCACTATTCCAACATTTTCCAGTACAACGCTGCACGGCTTTAATAAAATTAGAAAGCTTAACACAGATACGAAGCGTTGCGGAAAATCAAAACTAAGTGATGTTATCCGTGTTGTCATTCGCAAATTGCATTACTTTTAATAGGTGTTATAGTTCAGAATATAGATGTGCCAATATAGAATTTCATTGTGTGAACTCGACTATTAGCTTGGTAGAATAGTAATGCAAGTCTTTGTAAAAAAAATGTTTGCCTTGATTGAACCAAAATTAATCGCTACAATATTGTAATTGGTACCTATCACAGAACATAGATATGTTCTGTGGTACCTATGGTAACTGTTTCTACCCACAAGTCCGCATTGGACAGGTGGCGCAGTGAAGTGGTGTTTCATAACAAAATTCCTTACTTGTTTCTACCATGTAGGATTAACCGAAGGCTAAACGGTGTAGGATTCGTCCGACGCCGAGAATATCCACTAAAAACCACCGGTACCCTAAAAGCCCTATAAGGGGAAATTTCAGAATCGGCGTTCGGGATACGCCTCTTCTTCGAAAAGTCTCTGGATTAACCCACCACCCAGGAGATCGTATGTCGCACCTGATGTGGATTACCCTATTTTTTTCTAAACATCCTCCCCGGCCTGACCTTCAGTGCACTATTACGGGACGGCTCAGGATCTGCGCATGTGAGGGCAACTACACCGAGACCGTCCCAACGCTGCCCGTCTAGGCACTCCTTGCACCAATTGTTGGCCAGCAGCCACTCCTCCACTGACGGCTGCTCGACCTAGCGCGTCCTCCTGAGAAGGACACTGGGAACAGCCATCGGACCGCACCTGGGGGACTTCGGGCGCGGTCGTGGCCCTGAAAAGGGCCCTCCGGAACTAGCCGTGGTGGGAAAATAAAACAACTCGATGATGGCATGTGACTTCGAATGCCAAGGGGACACACTTGACATCAAAAGCCACACACGCGCCGAGAAAGTTTCCCCACCACGTTACCAGGGTCCACCACGAGGAGGCTTCCGGACGTGGACCCCTAGGTGGCACTAAAGCAATCCCTAACATGATAGGAAACCTATACTGGGGACCGCGTACCGGGAGACGAAGCGTTGTTAGGTCCTCCACAAGGTGGACCAACGATCTGGTGAAGGTCGCGGGAAGCCGCTCGAAGTTGGCGGTGCAGAACCGGGGTTGGAGATCCTTGGGGGAGGCCTATGTCCAACAATGGGCGTCTCTCGGCTGAAATTATGATGATAATGAAGGAAGTCTACGTGGTAGAAACACAAAAGGTGTTAAACGTATATACGTTGATAACGATTATATTACTGTCGCAGACGCACGTGCAATATGCGGCGATTTCAGGACTTTGGCAGTAAAGTGAGTAGTTGAATGTAAGCGGCAACCTCTAACTCGGGAGTTTATGATTTTCCAATTCAATGGTTTATCCTTTCAGTTAACTTTATAGCCTTAAGCAATACTAAATTATTTTGCCCAGAGCTGTTAAAGTAACTGATTTTTGCACAATTTCCAAAGTGCATACTCGACTAGAAACGAACTAACTCAAAAACGATGTTCAAGGTGTTGAATGTTTAGTTCCACTACTTCTAGAACTTGCTAAAATTGAATTTAAGGAACTAAAATAGTTTTTATAATATGAAATACCGCATACCCTTAGAGCCAAGTTGATAGTGGCGGTTCCTACTAGGAACTCTCTCAGAACTTAATATTGGACGACATATTCATAGCAAGAAGTTGCAAATGGTCGGATACGCCCCGGAAAATCAGTCAAATAGAAAGTACTTTGTAGAGAATATACACAACGTCAATATGTTATAGTAGCATACAATTTTACTTCGAAGAACTAATTTGTATTTTAGGTGGGAATAAGAACGGAATCTCTGTAGTGGCTTATGTTTGTGTGATAAACACGCACATTTAAGTTCATGATTCATAGTTGTAAATAAATTTATTTACAAAATATGTAAATTATCATACATTTGTGCGATATCTAGTATCCATAACACAAGTTCTCAATTATACTTAATTTAGACTAGATAATGTGCATGAGTGTGGTTTAATATAGTACATATCCTGTATTCGCAACTACGATTACGAGATACGTCTGTTTACCATGTTTTTGATAATTATTTATTTTTAATTTATTTTATCTTTTTTACAACATCACAGACAGGACAAGTCAGACGATATTTTTACAAAATAATACCTATAGAGACACGCCCAAATAATTGTGAACCTTAAGTGGCAGTGAGCAGGGCACATTACGAGGAGGACTGACTGCCGTTGGGGCGGAAAGGTCCTTGAGTGGTAACCACGTACCGGGAAACGCAGCGTTGGTAGGGCCCCCACAAGATGGACTGACAATCTAGTTAAGGTCATGGGAAGCCGCTGAATGCGGACAGCGCTAGACTGGCTGGTCAGGAGATCCTTGGGTCTATGTCCAACAGTGGGCGTCTCTCAGCTGAAATGATGATGAAAAAGACACATCAAAATCCCACTTTCTTACAAGGTTCCATTATTTTCAAACCCCAATACTTGTTGATTAAAACATCAACGGTAAAATAAATACTTTCGCATAATAATCTTTAACTCGCTCTGCAAAAAGCCTCACCACGACGGAGGTTATACCTCCCTACTTTACCTTCCTATCAGTTCTTTTGTCTTTTCTCGGTCCACAAACTTCGCTTTATTTCCCCTGTGCGATTGGCTCATTCCGTTATAAGTATAACAAATGGAACAGAGTTATTATCCGTTTGGCCGAATTATTTGATAAAACAGTCTAGTCGACGATTTCTTTTTGCAGATTTTGTCTTGTTATTCTAGATTGTCGATAAAATATACGAGAAAAGTTATTCCATTATATTATCCTAGCACACTGGCTGATTAACTCAATGCATTTATAATTCTTAATTACGAAAATTAAGATAATATAAAGCTATTTTATGATATCTTACTACTCGTAAAATTTGCTATAGCTTTGAATACTTTTATATCAGATCACATCACATCAACAGCTCATATAATGTCCCCACCGAGGGGCTCAAGCCTACCCCACATTAGGGGCGATTAGGCCTTAGTCAACCACGCTGGCCAAGTGCGGGTTGGTCGACTTCACACACTTTCTAAGAATTTCTTCATAGATATGTGTAGGTTTCCTCACGATGTTTTCCTTCACCGTAAAAGCGTCGATTAAACGTACATAATATGAATTCAAAATTTGAAAACACATTGGTACGTGGCGGGGATCGAACCAGTGCCTCCCGGGTGGGAGACGACGCTCTTACGCACTACGCCACCGACGCTTCCTTTTATATTACTTACGCTTAATTAAAATATGTCTGTAATGCTTAGGCTTGAACGATATCATATTCGTGTCTTAAATTGAGATGTTCAAGGTCGGTATTATAAAATGAGTCTAAAGAATCAACGCCGAACTGAGCGTCGCACGTCTCTGTCACAAAGTGACAATCGATTCTGAAGACATTATTGATTTCTGAGTGTGATTCTGTAATACGGGCCTTAGAGTGTTACGGCTTTTATTAATTGGTTCACTGGAGTCTTACTTACATTTAGAGATTAGATGTAGGCACTGCTAATCAAATGTTACCTAATTTGCCTAACTCTTTTGGGCCTATGAGTGTGATATTAAATAATTATGTATTTCCATTGGAAACCTCTCTTTAAAAAGTGGACCAACAATTGCTAATTAACCGCGTGTGAGTGTTCAAATTTAATAGAACAAATTAGTCAAACCACAGCAATGCGGAGAGCTCGTATACCGCAAAAATGAGATAATCGATAAAATTAAAGTTCACAGTCAAAATAGATGGTGACCGCGCGCTTGATCGATTTTGTACTTGATCGAGGTGCACTCGCAACATAAATCTACTAAATGCGAAAACTTTTGTTACGGCTCGTCCGTACCCGGGGAGACACATGTGAAAAATGTTCCCGCTGACTCGCTCCACCCGTAACTATTGTAAAACAACTTCAATATAACGGGACCATTTGAAAATTAAAATCTTTTAAAGTAACGAGACTGGGGCGGAACCTAAGCACGGTTAATGTGATGACACGACGTGAAAAATTTACCAAATGGAAAAGTTTCGTCCACAGAGCGGCATTAAATCACACGTTTCGCGAAATACGCTAAATAGGGGGTGTGTATTATAAAGTAGACTGGGCTTGCTTCCGTTAAATTACATTGAATAGTGTAATTTTACGTAATGACTCTACAAAATGTTATACGAGGCTTTTCAAAATGAACTTAGAATTACAGATATCAAAAAGATAACACATTCTTTGAAGCAAACTAAAAGCCTGTCTTTCGGATTAGGTACTTGCACTTTTTTATGGCGGACAAACATACGGCCTGTCTGGTTGTAATCACGTAGTCTATAGACAATTGCAACATTAGGGTTGGCAATACCTGGCACTCGCGTATTGCCAACCCTAATTCCCTTTCATACTCTGTGGAGCTCTGGCAATCCCTATTAATCAACTTCCCTACCCCGTTGAGCTACACTGTTGGTGAGTAGGGTTGGCTGTGGTCTTCTGTAAGGTTGTGGTACACCAGTTTGGGTGATCCAAGCAACTATTCATCGACTAAACATTCTGGTGCCCTGTGATCTCAAACAATTAATAATGCCATTGTAGTACGGTCAGCATCCGAAGTGGATTAACTTTAATACCTTGTCATAATAATCAAAATGGTGGACTCTACATATATTACATTATTAGGTTTAACAACAATTGTTACAATAATAGATAACTACACATCACAAAATCTTATCTTATTGCACAATCAACTAAAGGTAAACACAACACGCAAATTTTGATAACATCTCACTTATTTAATTTTCTAAAGTAAGAATTTAATTACAAAATTTCAACTAGATAAAAATATGTATTCGTAGTCTATCCATCAACAATAGTTTCTTGCAAGTGCCTACGTAATGCATTGAGAGTTACAGCGTGGATATCCATGGTCTTTCCATACCTATTCAGAAGTCTGCTCGCCCTGGGGACAAAGGAAATTATTACCACAGATATTATAATACTATACTGGTAGATAAGGGCTCGCTTTGTTATGACATGGTACTAAAGTGTTTATGTACTTCTGAAGGAAAAAAGGGTATCGGTTATAAATAATGCGATAGCATTTTAAATTATTTGAGCAATATTTAAAAACTAATTTAATGTTAATATAATCAGAAATATATTAATAAGAGATCCTTGGGGAGACCTTTGTCCAACATTGGGCGTCTTTCGGTTGAAAATAATGATGATACAAGGAAGTAAAACCTTGTAAATTATCTACAACACAGTCTTTAATTAAAAAAAACAGTTTTATTGAAGTTTTTGTAACCGAGCTGCTCTATCTTTGCGAACCACTGTAATTACGTAACTTGTAATTATTATTTCACAAATCAGACTATAATTAAGCCAGTTTGTCCTTAACAAAACTGGTTAATACTATTTTAGTATACCTTTCTGATAAGGTGTAATATTACAAGGTTCATTTTAACTAGGTTGGACTAGTACGAAATAGTTTGAATATTTCAGTCGATAACATTATAAAGTAATTAGTTCAGGCACTACAAACATGTATTATAATTATCTTTTTTTACTGAAATTACTTTTACTAAAAATAATTTTAATTAGCCTAACTATGAGCGAGGATCTTATGAATATGAATAAAGAGTAGGTAATTACATTAGTTTTTTAATTAAACAAATATTTTGGAAGAGTATTTTCAAGTTAATCAAACTTCTCAGTTTAAATGTATGCAAATGAGAACGTTGAGATAATAATGGAACTACATTTTTGTATTAAATTGAGTGAACATAATAACAACGTCAGAGAAGTGTTACCCTTCGGTAAATTAAACCTCACCCTTGATAACGTATAAGTGTATGTACATATAAATGTGGGCCATCGGTCCGACCGACCGACGTGTATCGTTCAATCAGTTTATGCAAAACAAAAGAACGGAAAGCATGCCTACTAAATAGGTATGTTAAGGGTACAGTCACTCTACCATAGATAATAGATACGCTTACAGAGTAGAGATATTAAAACGAGATGGAGGCAAGGGACAATTATTATTAGTTACGTGCCAAGACGGGTATAATCAAGGGTAGGAGGGTACGAGGATTGTTTTAGTACTATACACTGAAATGAAAGCTTCGTCGCTTTAGTGTTTGATTTTGTTAAATAAGCAGTCACGTTTAATGCTTATACGATATTTTCATCATCATTATCAACAGCTCATATAATACGACCCGAGGGTTTTCGAGCCTACCCACATTAGGGCCGATTAGGCCTTAGTAACCACGCCGGCCAAGTGCGGGTTGGTCAACGTCACACACCGTGTAAGAATTTCTTCATAGGTGTGTGCAGGTTTCCTCACGATGTTTTCCTTCACCATAAAAGCGTCGATTAAACGTACATATGATATTCAAAATTTGAAAACACATTGGTACGTGGCGGGGTTCAAACCGGTGCCTCCCAGATTGGAGACAACGCCCTTACGCACTAATTCGAAGATGTGAAGAGTGTAAAACCATGCCACCTGATGGTGAACAGAACTGGAGTCGAAAGGAAATTACAGCTAATGATAATGAAAGCATTCCTCCCGCTTTTTTGCGACTCTTTTGAAAGAGCCAGGATAGTAAAAGGGATGAACAGTATGAACACGTATGTTCGTAGGAAATTTTATTTCTTGTGCTTTAAAGAAATCCTTTCCAAAATCCAAAGTCCTTCAAAAGAGGCGTGAATGGGTAGACTGAGGGTAGCTCTTTTTTTATTTTTGCTTCTGCTTACCAACGGGTGGAATGGAGTTTTCTGTTTAACCTAAAGACAATAAGTTGACATTTTTTTGTTAGCATTGGAATGGTAGTCCTTACATCAAATGAGATGGTGGGATTAGGGTAAATAACTACTCAAAACATTTGGCATGGTATTGCTGATATAAAGGAAAATATTGGAAAGTTCTGTGAATTTATTTGAGAGAAATGATGCATTAATTCTGTACCAACATATAGTTCCCTCTATCTTGCAATCCTGGGCATTTAAAAGAGTGGCTGGTGCTGCATTTTATCTCTTGTGCGAGCTGTCATTGGATTTAGACTCCATTACCGCATATAGTTAGGAGAGATGATCATTTGTTAGGCCTATTTATAAAAAAGTGTTTATATCGGTAAGGTGAATAAAGGCTAAAAATAATTGGCAGACTAGTATTGCATGTGTATATTATATGTAGAGCAGATCGCACAGATGGCCATGCACTTATAAATCACTAACGTTAAGGTATAAAAAATAATTTTAATACTAAACAACAAAAACAATGTTAGAATTTTAATAATAAATTGCCCATGCCTATAAGATCTACTAAGGGTTTAGCACCGTTTAGAGAGTCTCCTTCATGCCGCTCTCTAAGTAAAAGGCTTTTTGGCTGGGAAACTTTTGATGTCATGTGTATCTATGTGCCCACTCAGAAGAAAGCTATGTCTAAGAAGTGTTTAGGGATTTCACACCCTTGAATACGGGATCTGCACTGGTTATCTCTAAAATTAAACAAAACAACTTATATTATCTATTTTAGTTGTCGAAATAATTATATATTTTTTTTTAAAATATTTACATTTTCTTGCAGGAGATTGAAGAAACGGCCTCGATGTAGAACACCGGTGAGCAATATGGGCCATTGGGTGACCGCGGCCAGCTCCTTGCTGGCCTTTCTACTCTATTATAACACCTTGGATGCGGGATTCGTTTACGATGACAGGTAATGACAAAAAACATTATTTTATTAACAGATAACTAAACCAGAGTCAGACGGACCGTTGGGAATAATAACGTGAGTCGAAAGCCTCGCGAAACAATCCGAACTACTTATAGGCATTCGAGATTCTCAACGAATCACAAATAAACACGACCTAGCGATACAAATGACGCCCATCCTGAGTGGACGCGGCAATAAGACCGAAGCCCTGAAGCGCCTTTTAAGCAGGATAAAAAAAGTGACATATACAACTCTTTGGCTTTTGGTTGAGGCAAGGCAGCCTTTAAATTTGCCATGTGATAACGGCAGAGTAGAATAGCATCACGCTTAGCAATATGCTCTAATGGGTTTCGTAGAAGGCGACTAATGGATCAGCAAAGGGAGATTGATCATCTTGTACAGCGTCCACCAATCCGCATTGGGCAAGCGTGGTGGACTACTGCCTCCTTCGATGACAAGGAGAGGCCTTGTCTCCCAGCAGTGGGTCAAATTATAAAGGCTGTATGGTAGTATAATTTACGTACTGAGTCATAAGAGAACTGCACTAGCTTTGCGCTTGAGATCTCCGATTTCATAAAAAATGTACATAGTTTTTTTTTCTATTAAATGGAATCACTCACGAAGCGTTTAAATATAGATAATTATAAACTTATTCTACAATAAAATCAGTAGTAATTGAGTAAATTGAATAGTAGTTGTCATGACGATATTTCCCGTGAATTAAATGTAGCTAAAAGATTACAATAAAGACGTCGTCATCCAAAAGTGCTATATTAATATCGAGGAATTCGAAAATTCTAACACGCGGATTGACCTCCGTCCTCAGTCCACCTGTGACCACGGTCGGTGTAACCCGGCTAAAACGTCCGGCATTTAAAAGGTAATTTAATCTCGTTAATTCCCGCTTTTACTCGTGTTAATAACATGTAGTAAATACTACTACATGTACTTTATTAATTACTTTTAAAAACAAAAGACGATTGTATTGTTCTGGGTCAAATTTATGACGTAAAATATAATTTAAGTAAATCTTTGTTGTGATACCCGGACTTCTGAGATGATTTTGAGTGTAACACCTGTCCTGGTCATTTACTGGTTTTAGGTTTGGTGTCCCTTTTGTGTAGACGACGGCCTGTCAACCTGTCACTATTTTGAGGTTCTGTTTGGCCCATGCTGCCAAACGTGGCTTTGTGTGTAACCGAAGGTTACCTGAAGCTATGTTCTACCCCTTTTGGGATTCTGAGCGTGAACTCATATTGTTGTGTTAATATTTAATGACGAAAATATCCATCGAGGATTTGTCACACAAATATGTCGGATTGTGCGACAATTGTCGTTTAATAAAAATGACAAATATGTCCAAATGTGACAGATAAAATGTTGACATAATTGTAAGACTAAAAGCCTGTTTAATAAAAGCTACAATTGTTAGATTTCACCTATCGCATTTTGACATGATTGTCATTTTTATGAAACGAATGAATGTCATATTCTCTGAAATAATTGTCACAGCAATTGAGAAATTTGTCATATGACGATTTCGAAGTATGCGTATGAGGAATATCAGGTAAATTCAAAAGCGTTCTAGAATTACATCGAAAGAAAAGTTAATTCTTAGTTTTAATGTACGTCGTTGTACAATTTCAACCAAATATTCACCTATAGAAATACTACTAAGTGTCGATGACATTAAAAACATTTTCTTCAAATTATGCCTCTAGCAAATTTCAGATAATTTGACAAATATGTCCACCTGTCATGACAATTTAGTGTTTAATAAAACAAATTTAAATAATAATCCGAAATGTCGGATAATTCACATAACAGAGAAATCCCGTTTTCTCAAATTTAATGTGTAAATGTACGATAATGTGAAATCATTTCAACGACCTATGAGTAAAAACTAGTGTCCTTGAGCTACCTTTGTTACCTAAAAGCAGCTTTACAAGTACTATTATGAGCCTCCTTGTCTGCTTAATAAGTAGGCATAGTCGTTTCAATTAAAACACTCCAGTATTAATCGTTCACTATCACGAGAATTCCAATTAGTACGAACGTATAAGTCGACAAATACTATTTAAGATATAAATATCTTATAAAATAGTTATGGAAAACGGGCGTGTAATGAAGAGATGGTAAGTGTGTGACAAAAAAATATTTGGTCCCGGATTCCAGGATAGATCCGGATTGTTGACTTTTGTTTGATTGTTTACTGAAGGATTGTCACTTTTTGGTTCTGTTGCCCCTTTTATGTAGGCGATAGGCTGGCAACCTGTCACTATTTGGAGACAATGCATTGCCCATACTGCCAGATGTGACTTTATGTGCTTCGGGCCTATGGACTACGAGCGTGATCGTATGTAACGGTACCTATAGAGGTAGAAGAAAACCCAAGATGAATAGATTATGTAGAAGATGTGAAACGAAAGAATTTAGTGCAAAGTTGACCTTAAAATAAAATTGGGAACATAGAAGACAATAATATTACCCAAAGTATATAACCAAACAACTAGTAACTTTATCGAATAGACTCATAAATACATGATGTCTCTTTTTAATATTGCATGTTCATAATATAAGACTCTGCAGTATATTTCCAAATTAGGAATGATATTAATTTTATTGGTTATAAAAATAATGGAAATACTTTTTACTCACATGTTTTATAATCTAGAAAATTCTGTGCCAAGTAAAATAATTTTCAGTTTCTTCTAGATATTTTGTACAAAATAAAGCAGTTCGGAGTAGTCTTTAATTATAATGTACATATTGTATTTTTTTTTAACAAATAACAACTTCAGTTTAATGTGAGTTTACCAAGTATTATATTATCTATGCTAAGAGTACATAGAACTTGAGAATTAGCTATTCAAATTTAAAATATTAGTAAGAAAAAAGAAGTTTACGTAAACAATTCGAGAAAATATAAACAGAGAAAGACTTTCAAAATTAAAACCTCATTATTATAAAATATTCACTAACTTATTCATAACACCAAGAGCAACTAAATATTGGAGGCTTAAGCAAAAATTTGCTACATAATATTAAAAATACGAAAACAAGATATTTTAGTTGTGTAATAATATTGAATAAAGAGCATAAATAAGTTTATTGTGCATTGATAAAATTATTTACAGCATCTTACATTAACACCTTTCCTTGCCACATCATCAGTTAACAAAATGTACATCAAAAGTTTAATTCAAGGAGTAACGATCTTATTGTTTGAGTATTGTACGTGACATACTGAAATCAGAGAATGAACAAGTAACATTTAGAAACAACAATTAACTTAATATTCAAGTCACTAAAACTTGAAGCATTCGGTAAGTTTCGGAAGGCCGTATACATTTTTAATTGAACACGAAACGAATTATTCCAAGTGGTTAAAACAGCTTCAGTTCTTGGGGGTCTCAGAAGGGTTGTACTGTAATTAATTAATAAGCCTCACAGGCTCCATAGGGGCCGTAAAACAAAAGTAAATCCTTGATATTAATTACTTAAGTTACGTGTGTACTAACAGCCAATATGAACCTTATTGATATCGCTGTACATTTAGTCACTAACACGTGGTACAGTTGACGTTAACTATTAATTAACGCTTGAAATAATTAGAAATAATTCCTTCTCCCGTAGAAACACGTGAGGGTATTTAGCACCTTAAAACTACCATGCTGGCTATCACATGTTAGTCATTAGCAGCAGTTTCTTATTTTATATAGATAAAAGTAGATGAGCAATTGGCGTCAAGGGTTTAACATGCCTCTCGAAAAGCTCTTGGGTTTCATCTTACCTGGTGGTGTAAAAGGTCGACGATTTTATCAATATTCTCCTTCAAACCATATTCACCGACTGGGTTTATAACTATTCGGGAATATGGCGCTGGCAGGGAATTCCACTCTTTTGCGGTGCGCATAATAAACGGTGTTGAAAACCGCTTGGTACGCACAGGCGGAATATTTTGTAGGTAGGGGTGGTAATCTGCAATCTGTCTAGACCCTCGATGGTAAAAAGGAGATGGTAGAATAAGCTCATGTAGCTCAAGAGCACACTCGCTAAAGTACAATCTATAAAATACTGACAGGCAGGCGACTCTGCGACGATGAGTCAAACTTTGCAGATTAGCATGCACCAGCCAATCATCATTTAGTTTTCTTCAAGTTTTCTTGCTCTGCGATCAACCGAGTCATGAGCGGTAAGTTGATATACTCCATACAAGATCGAACCTGTGCCTTATATAAGGTAAATTTATTGCGGCGTGAAGCATTTCCTAACCTTGTCAAGAATACCTAGTTTTATGGCCACAGTTTGAGCTACGACAAGCGTGGCTTAGAAAAGTGGCATCGTTTCATAACGATAATATATTCGACATCATAAGTCATATTGCTTTGTTATCTACAGCATTTTAGCTTTCACTACCAACTTAGATTAGAGATGACGATTGACCACGTTCTTTAACAAGAACATTCTCACCCTAATTTAAGTCAATTCCATAGATTTTCTTCTTATTGAATTTCATTATCGTTTAGATGTTTTGTTTTGTCTAATCCTGCTGAACGTGTAAAAACCAAACAAAGTCAATTTCTTCAAATGAAAGAAAGTCGACGATGTTAATACTGTAGTGCTTAAAGATCGGTAAAAGCAAAAGTTATATTTTTTTTGCTTATTAAAACGTTAATATTAATTATTCATACATTTTACGGAGTTAATAACTAATTCCTTTCTCTACTAGTCAAACACATTAAGTAAAATCATATCAAATTAAGAGAGAGAGAAATAAAGTATTGACATCAGACTATTACAGAATTAGAACGCATCTTGGCGTCCATTTTTTATCGAGATGGACCGTTCCATAGCTATTATCATTATTATTAGCCAAGGGAAAAATATCATATACGTGAATTCATCCAAACCTAATGGAGACTGAGTAACGTGCGACTGTCCATTCTAAAAAACAAATCATCTGCTATAATTATTGCCACTAACAGGCGAATGACAGAATAATTATAAAATTCGATTAAAGCTATTAGGAACGAGATGTGTCTGAGAAGCAAGTGTGGATTGGATTAGTAAGATTAGTATAGTGATGAATTTAGCGACAAAATAAAATCTAGATGACACTACAATGATTGCTAGTATTGTGGACATATATGCACAACATTAATGAAGAGATTGTGTAAAACGAGACTTGATTCGTATTAATAAAGTTCACCAAAACCCATACATCATCTTGAGAGTAAAGAAAGAACAAGACAGATATTATTTCAGTAGGTATCATCATCACCATAACAGCTTTTATAATTCGACCCACTGCTGGGACACAAGGCCTCTCCTTGTTATCGAAGGAGGTAGGCAGTTCCACCACGCTTGCCCAATGCGGACTGGTGGACGGAGTATAAGGTGATCAATACCCCTTTACTAATCCATTATTCGCCTTCTACCGCACCCATTGGACGATATGGTGTGATGCTATTCTACTCTACCGGCATCACACGGCTATCTACTAGCATCACACCGCTAATATTCGGTAGGTATAGTATATTATGTCTCGTATTTATGTAAGGTCTATTTATTTATTTATTTATTTTCTTAGAAAACCAACAGCGTTTTACTGAGATTACATTATGTTGTGTACAATTCCAAAAGTAAGGCCAATTACAGGTTTTCCTCAATTAACAAATATACTTATACCGTGGTGGTGGTCTGTGCAAAGACACTCTAAAGCAATCGTTGTATATTTACTATGGTAAAACCGAGAACTACAGAGAATCGTTACCTCGTCATATAAACAACATAAAAAAAACTATAAAATATCAAAGAAATGAATACACTACACATATACAAAGACACATATATATATATATATATACATATACATAAAATACATTATACATATATACACTCACCCACATATACATACACACTATAATCATCACCCTATCCCTCATTTAGCATTTCCCTAACCTTAGCCTTGAATCCCATCCTAGTGCACGCAAAAATGTCAATGTCGTCGAATTTTTTGTTATATGTTCCCACAATACGTGTAAGTACTGAATTCGCGGAATAATTGCAATGGTGCGGTGGGACATTGAACAGAGATGTGTTGCGAGTGCGGTACCTTGGTGTGCGAAACATGATTCCAGACACCAATGCTGTGCAATCCAAATTACAATGCACAATATCGTAAAGAAGGCACATATCCATCAGTGTACGTCGTTGTTCGAGAGTCATAAGTTTGTGTTCCATGCAACCCTCTTCATAAGACTGGAAACTTTTACGGCAGCGATAATTAAGGTGCTTTATAAAGATCTTTTGACATTTCTCAATCCGATTTCTGTAAACAGTGTATTGTGGTGACCATATACTACATGCATACTCTAGGACACTTCTCACATATGCAAAGTAAACTGTCTTAATAGTTGATACGTCTTTGAAAGGCCTACATACGCGCAAGACAAATCCCAAATTTTTAAACCCTTTGTTTGATATATGATCAATATGGTCAGACAATGTCATTTTTTGGTCGAAGTATACTCCGAGATCTCTAATAAACTGTGCTCTGTTTATTTGCTCACCGTTAAAGTTGTATCTGTAATTGATAGGTTGTAATTTGCGTGTGAATGTTATACATTCACATTTTCCTGTATTAACAGTTATTCTGTTTTTAATGTAATATTCCATTAAACAGTCCAAATCTCTTTGCATGGAGTAACAATCTTTTTCAGTTCTGATTTTACAATATATTTTCTTATCGTCTGCATACATTAGAAAATTTGAACTGCTAAAACAAGAGCCGATATCGTGCAAGTACGCGTTGTAAAAGAGTGGACCAAGATGGGAGCCCTGAGGGACGCCGGTGGGCACGGAAACAAAATCTGAGCGATATCCACCCATTACAACGGCCTGGGAACGGTTTGATAGGTATGATTCCGTCCACCGCAGCAAGTCTCCATGGATACCAAGTGATTGTAGCTTACTCAACAGGATGACGTGATCCACACGATCAAAAGCTTTCTCAAAATCGGTGTAGATCACGTCAACCTGTCCGCCGCGCTCCATGTTTTCAAAAATAAAACTAGTGAAACACGCTAGATTAGTGGTAGTGGACCTCCCCTTAAGAAATCCATGCTGTTGTTCAGGAATCGACCGAGACAGTGCTGAATAGATTTTGTTATAAACTATAAGTTCAAGTATCTTTGATACTGTGTTCAGAATGGATATACCTCTGTAATTTGTAATATCTGACCGTGACCCCTTTTTATGTATCGGCACTATATGGGCTAGTTTCCATTTCTGAGGAAAGACACCTTCACGGAGGGATCGATTAAATAAGATTGTCAGAGGAACAGCTAGAGTTTCAGCGCAATGAGTCCAGAACAGAGAAGGCAATCCATCACTACCGGCACCTTTATCCTTATCTAAATTTTTAAGCCTTTTTTTTACTTCAGAAATAGTTGTTTGTAGGTTAGAGACCACGTCTATGTTAAATGAGTTACGCTGTTCTGGAGTGTAACTAACAGAATTACAAGGAATTCCAAATACGCTTTGAAAGAATGAGCTGAAAGCATCACAGATGTCTTTCCCCTCTGTATACTCAACGTTGTTCAAACTCATGCACTGTGGATAAGCTGATCCACCTCGCAAAGCTTTTACAAAGGTCCAGAATGTCTTTGGATTACTTTTGATGTTAGATTCGCAGATAGAGGTAAATTTTTTAAAACATTCTTTCTGAACCCGATGTTCTCTTGATCGCAAGAGAGAAAATTCATCATAATCCAGTCGATTCCCAAACTTTTTCCACCGTGAGTGGGCTTTCCATTTTTCTTTAATTATATTAATTAAGGCTGGCGTGTACCATTTTGGGTAAGATTTTTTACCAGTTATATTACTCAGAGGAACGTACGAGTCGACGGCGATATGTATGACATTATACATAACATCAACAGCGTCATCAACTGTGCCCTTAGATAGCAGTGAATGCCAATCTACCTCTTTGAAGTGTGAGTTTATGTAATAATAATCTGCTTTTCTAAAGTTACGTTTTGGTGCTACAAGCTCTCTTAGCGGCATAACGGACAAATCGGGGATTTTTATATAAAATGTTGGGTGTGCACGATCTTCATTGAGGAGCGGCAATGAACAAGGAGTGATATACAAAGCAAGGTTAGAAAACGCGAGGTCCAACGTGTTACCAGCAAAATTTTTTAAGTAATTATACTGCTTCAATCCAAAAAATGCAAGCTCCTCAATCAACTGCACACCGGCATCCTGAACATCAGTTGATCCTTTTCTTAGCGTTCTGTAACTATCAGAGTTCCATAAAATAAAGGGCAAATTAAAGTCTCCTATTAATATAAAATTATCATTTGGATGAGATTCCAAGCTATTTCTACATTTTTCTGAGATAAAATTTAAGTCACACGGTATCCGGCGAGGATCAGGGGGAACGTATACTACACAAAGATGCAGGTCGACGTCAGCAGAACAAGCTCGTGACGGCACTGTAACCCACAGGATCTCAGTTGGTGCACAAGCGCCGAGATCACGTCTTGTGGCCCCGAGCGTGCGTCGTATCATTATCAAAACGCCACCTCCAGTACTTTTACCGCTAGCAGTCAAATCCCGGTCGGCCCGAAACACATCGTACCTGTTATCACACAATTCACAATCGAAAATGCCGTCGTGAAGCCAGGATTCGGTCAATATTATCACGTCATAACTATTCCTAAGAATACTCTGCTGTAGATCAAAACATTTAGTACGAAGACCGCGAACATTTTGATAATAAATGTTTAGGTGTTTTCTAACCACCGTAAATGCAAGAACTCCAAAAGTAAATAATCTTAAAGTTATAAAGTATAAGCGAGTTATATAGAATAATTAAACCACTAGTAAATAAAAACATGCAAACTATATTGATCAACAGCATATCCTTTTGTTTATCCTTTGTTTCCCTTGCTAGTGAAGACAACATTCGTTTTATTAAAACTGTTTGAACGGTGTTATCGGTCGTATAATTTAGCGGGTAATATAATAATACGTACACTATATGAAACAGAACGCTAAAAAAAGTTATACTAAATAACAGTTGTAAACACGGCACACAGAACTGACAATTATTGTTCATACTGAGTACAATTACATACACTCGCAATTGTATTGTCATCTCACAATTAATATAATAAGCGATGTCGATCTTATCACAAAATATTCTATTTGGCGGGTATATTCTAAAAAATATTACCAATACAATAGTCCGGCATAAGTGGCCACAGCAAGTCCTCAACGATGCTAGCATCATACTACGCACACTAAAATGAGGTGAGAGCTTAGTACGCTGTGGAATATTTCCGTAAACATGTACTATCAGTATTCGCAAAAAATAAAAAATGATGGGTGTGTATGCGCTTGCTAATGAAAATAGTCTTTTACATATATTGAGTAAAATTAAAAATATGATAATTATATTTATAAATATACATTTATATAAAATATACACTACAGTATAATATAATTTATTATATAGACGAGGTACCCAAAAATAATAAAAATTAATTGGAAAACTGAATATCTGTTTATTCCTTATGTATGGTTCAAGATGAGGTAAAGAATCATAAACAGCGAAGTGTTGCACATGTTTTGTGCGTATGGTGTGTACCGACAATTCGCAAGTCATTGTGTTGAATGAGTTGTTTATGACCGTATTCAAAGAGTAAATGAGTAATAGATCGGTCAGTATAAATATTGTGTTTCCAACGATTGCTTTTACAATATTTTTTTGTAGGTAAAAATTACGAGAGTCTATTTAATATGTCGACCTTTATCCTTATCCGATATAATTGCCTGAAGGTAGTCAATACGTAGGGGTTGCCTTAGGTATAAGTTGATCGTACGGTGGCGTACGGGTCAGAGGATGTAAATAAACACGTTACTGACTGCATCTGACGTGAACGTAGAGGCATGCGATGAAATTAGGCTCCGTCGCTTGCGTACCTTCTCTTCGACATAAGCCATTAGTGAATTCTCAAAGTATTCATTGGATATTCCTCATAAAATCTTGTTTTGGGCCGCAACATCATGACACTGTTCAGTAAAGAGAATAAATTTTAGTCGCCGTGCTGGACAAATAGGTACACGGTAACTCGCGGAATATTGACTGTTTTAGTTGTTTTGTAACATAAAGAATCCAACATCTTTCTGTGGATCCCATCAAACAAGGTAGATATAAAATCTTTCAAACAAAAAAAGTATCAGTCGTCGAAGTAACTAAGCCCATCTAGGTTCCATTAAACGGATAGCTCCAATTTATCGGAAAAGGACTAAATTGATTACAACGACAAATCTGCTTGCCGAACGTCGTTAAGTTTTATTTTTATTTAAATTCTGGTTAAGTTTGGAGGTCAATTGCGTTGGTGCTTGTTAGTATAACGAGCGACACAGACAAGATTTTATTTATAGTATTTCATTTAAAATTAAAGAGTACATGGGTCACAATTTCCAGGTACTGCCCTTTTTTTGTTGTCGGGGAGGTCAAATACATTTACGCATCGTCCCTGTGGGGTGGTGCCAACCACAGGGGATATGTGGGACTCAAGGTAAAGGCGTTCCCTCCATACTGACTAAACATCCTCCCCGGCCTGACATTCAGTGGGCTATTACGGGACGGCTCGGGATCTGCGCACGTAAGCGCAACTACACCGAGACCGTCCCAACGCTGCCCGTCTAGGCACTCCTTGCACCAATTGGTGGCCAGCAGCCACTCCTCCACCGACGGCTGCTCGACCTGGCGCGTCATCCTGATGAGGACACCGGGAGCAGCCATCGGACCGCACCCGGGGGACTTCGCGCGCGGTCGTGGCCCTGAAAAGGGCCGTCCGGAATTAGCCGTGGTTGAAAAACAAAAACAACTCGACGGTGGCATGGCACACACTTGACATCAAAAGCCACACACTCGCCGAGAAAGTTTCCCCACCACCTTACCAGGGTCCGCCACGAGGAGGCTTCCGGACGTGGACAATTCCAGGTACTGGCTTCCCACCTGGCTTCCTTCTCAGCAATATGGTGGACCCGACACCCACACGGTGAAACCATGGAATGCTAACAGTTTTATTTCTAAATAGGTATAGGTAATAATTCTACGATCGTACCAATTATTCTCCGAAGACAGAGGAAATTACATAATCATCATCATGTCAGCCGAGAGAGGCCCACTGCTGGACAAGGCTTTTCGCAAGAATCTCCGATCCAATCGGTTCTACACTACCCGCATCCAGCGGCAGTAAATATGTGTATTTATAATTTGATTTAATAATGATACCATTAGCTTTTAACATTACTGGAAATTAAATTAGGTGCTCTCGATAATTATGTTGGCAACCATGTGCCATAGCTTGTCTATATTAGCGTGATATTGTCAAATTAGCCTTGTGATGTCGGCAGAGTAGAATATCATCACCCAATATCCTCCAATGAGTGTCGTAGAAGACGACTAATGGATCAGCAAAGGGGTATTGATCACCTTATACTCTGTCCACCAATCCGCATTGGGCAAGCGCGGTGGACTAGTGCCTAAACCTCCTTCGATAACAAGGAGCGGCCTTGTGTCCCAACAGTGGGTCGAATTATAAAGGCTGTGATAATTATCAAAAAGGGACAACAATATTTTGATATCCGTCAAACAAAAAAGTCCTTCTATTCACTACTCTATGACGGTCGTGATTTTTTAGAACATTTAGTTCACCGAACAATTTTCAATGGGTACTGAAAATAAATGATTCTAACGGCATTCAACACGAGTTATGACCTCCCAAAATGCTACTATCGTGTATTAAGCTTTCAATCTGTGAACCGTGCCGACTATTCGAATGTTAGGAAAACTATTATACGTCTACACACGTCACTCCATCGTTGTAGTTTTCACGTAAAACTCACTTGGAGCCCTGATTGACCTAGCAGGCAGTGCTACTGACAACAATTGTCGGTGATAGCCTGTTAACGGCTGTCATTCGTTTGTTATCGTGTCTCGAGACTTATCAAAGCTTAGCTTATCGACAACGACCCACAACGTTACGACGTTGATTTGGTTGATAGCAAGCGCTTGTTCCCCACTTTAATACGTATGATTGTGATTTTATGTCATAGGCGTAGCTAGTCCGTATTTATAAAACTTATTTCACATTTAATACAAAGTTATTTTGTAAATGTCGAACCCTTTTGTTTGAGTAGGTACCCCTCTATAATAGCGAACGTTTGTGTGTTTTATTTTGATTTTTCACAAAATACAAACTTCTAAATTACGAAGTTATGACTTGGGAAATTGGTATTTGCACCAATTAATCTCGCTTATTTGTGTTTTATACAAAAACAAATATTCACTTATTTATTATGATAATATATTGAGATTTTACCCTGAATGTTTGTCCATTATCTAGTATGTGTAGCACAAGTTCGAGATAATACTAAATATAGGCTAGGTACTTGGCGTGGGTTTGAAAAAAAAAATATTACTCTTTAAAATACAACTTTAAAACACGGTTATACATATAATTTGAGTAATAATGTTTTTTTTTATTTGTACTTTGATTAAAACCAAAATCATGTCGAGAAATGCACCCATCATTCGAGCAATCACCCCTGCAATATATTGCTCAAACTTTTCCTTGTTTAATTATGTCCAGCGAGATCTTCCAACAAAAATAACTGCTAATCCGGACCGGGTTTAGTCCGTTAATTTGCTCCGTCCAAATCGAACTCGGATAATAGTGATAGAATCGATGAACTTTGTTCAGGATCAAAGCTTCCAAAAACCACTTCAGTGTTTCGTAATTGAGGGCTTACGTGACGAGTCGGCGCATCTGGCCCCAACTCGACCCACAAAAAGTTTCCCACTATCCCTAACTTTATCTCAATTTTCGATTCGGAAGCTTGGAGTGTGAGTAGTTTTTATCGGCTCCCCATGAAAACTTATATCGGCTAATATTGGTGCGGGCGGTAATGGCGATTTCATATCGCGGAGCTTTTGATGAATGTTGAACAACATTAAGCTGTATTGTCATCATTAATCTACTTACGAATAAGGGGGTGTTCAATAAAAAGAGAGAGGTGAGAATGAGTATGTTGCCGGTAACTTTATTAAACGTTATTTTATTTTTGACAAAGTCGCCTTTTATATACTAAAAAGTCGTAATTTAGTACACTTTAAATATCTTTTTTCTGAGCGAATATTTCTGTCTAAAAAGTCTTCAGACCGAGCACCTAAAATTCCTGTACTGTAACGACTACGGCTTCATCATTTTCAAATCTATGTCCTCACAATGACTCTATCAGCCTTAGAAATAAACAGGACCTACTAGAGGCCACACGTGCTTTTCATTTTTTCCCATTTTTGTCAACATGCTACGATAGTCTGCAAACAAAAGACTTCCCTTTGTATTAAAAAACAAAAGCTATTCAAATTATAGCTATATTTTTTAAATCTTATCAGTATAGTAGCTTTAACAGCCAGTATTAACTTTTATCGGTTTCAAAGAGTTTGTAGGTACCTCATTCTCTCTTTATATTTAACGCCCTACGTATTATAAGGAGGAAAAAATTTTATGTTTGTAATGAACAGGCTCAAAACTACTGGACCAATATAAAAAAATCATGTATGAAAGTTAATATTTATAATCAATCATTATAAATCATTACACTTACTGCGTATGGAAAACATAAAAATGTTATTACTAGATAAAAATTATATTCTTATTGAATAGGTATAATAAAATTAACTTAATAATAATTAGTTTACTAACAACTCCTATTGATCCGCACAATCATCGCATAAACTAGTATAATATATTCTCATCTTACTAATAGAAAAAACTACTTATGTAATCAAAATGAATTTTTATATTTTTTTGACGTGATAGATTATAATTATCAATATTACAAATATTCTTAAAAGTGATTTATAACACCGTGTACAAGAAAATGTCTACAAAAAAATATCTACGAATTCCGATACACCTCAGACGACCTCTGAACAGATAGAAAATAATATGTTCAGAGGTAGGAAATGGAATTCGTGGATATTTTTTTGTAGACATTTTCTTGTACACGGTGTTATAAATCACTTTTAAGAATATTTGTAATATTCTTAAAAGTGATTTATAACTAATAATAAGGTCAAAAACAAAGTCGTCTTTCATCATCATTTCAACCGAGAGACGCCCACTGTTGGACATAGGCCTCCCCCAAGGATCTCGAACCTGATCAGTTCTGCGCCGCTCGCATCCAGCGGCTTTCCACGACATTTTCCAAATCGTCTTTAGCTGCAGATATTTGAGATTAGGAATAAAAATTAAAAATAACTAGGTACGTGACGTTATCTTTTGTCACAAAATTTTACAGATTGTGTTTTATTTAATAAATACTCTTTATTGCACATAAAATACATAATAGTTCTCTAAAACATAGTTTGCAAAGGCGAACTTATCTCTAGAAGAGATCTCTTCCATGAAAATGTGTTAGAATGATCGTAAGGTAGGCGACGTAAATGCAAAAATTGTGCAGTACTTTTTCATAATTTACAATTTGAAATAATGATGTAAAAACACATTCAACTTATAAGCACTAAAGCTTATCCTCTAAGTATATTGCTTGCTTAATTGTTGAATTAGTTTACTATCCCCTGTTTTACCTTTTTTTTAATCCTTTGAAAAGGTGACGAAATCCTTTTTAAATCCTCTAAAATGATTTATACAAAATGAGCGCTCCGTCCGCGACTTTGTTCTATATTCGCAATAAAATAGCATATGTTACTCAGTGAAAAAGTAGCATTCTAATTCAATTAATAATTTTTGATACTAGTCTAGTAGTTTTTGAGCCTATTCATTACAAATAAACGTACAAATCTTTGCTCTTTATAATAGTGTAGATAAAACATTTAAATCGTTCTTCTTTACAGAATTTGTTTTTCTTACTTCACTTTTTTATGCCAACATGATGAAATTGCTTAATTAAAGTGGGGAAAAATAATGAATAATAATGTGACGCTGTTTTAACTAGATTACTCATTTTTTTGTAAGCCCTCCCAGACTACTGAGATGATTTTGAGTGTAACATATGTCCTGGTCGGTGAGTTTACTGAACGATTGTTAATTTTTGGGCAAAATAATCCAGTCCCGACAGCCATGGCTTCAGTATCTTCTTTCTTGAAGGAATGCTAGGAAGTGCTTGGCAGTGTGTGGCAACAAACCTCATGATGGCGATTGATGAGGTGGAAAGCCCACTTTAAAATTCTCAACGTCAAACACACCACAAAAAAAATATATAAATTATTCCTCATAACTGCTCGTCCCCACGGATGCTTGTGCATCAAAATAAATGCACTTTCACTGCACAAAATCCGGAGTGGATTTTATGCAGTGAAAGAAAAGTTGTTGTGAAATGATGGTGAATTAGCGAACGAAAATTTTCCCGGTCGATGGCATGATTTCGCGCCAAACACACCCTTAATTATTCCTTTTTTCAAATGTTACCTTTTTAGTAGAGTCCAAATCAGCCAGATACAATTTGACAACCAAAAAGATTTTATTAAATTTTGATACACAGCTACAAAATACGAGAATACTATCTCCCTAACTATTATTAAGAGTTTCAATTAAAAAAATGTCTGGCACAAATATTTATAGTAAAAAGGAAGAAGATAGAATAATACAATGCTAGGTCCTTAGGAATAAAGGAAATGCCGGAAAGCAATCCAAGACTAAAATAAAACTCAACGAATTTGATTGCATTCTATTGTACTGCGCGGAGCTGAGCTGATCTAACGCCTGGTTTCAGATAGTTAATTTACGACAGATTAATTTGTGTTTGCGTTTTGATAATATAATTATTCTTATCGCATTAAAGCATACATTTCATAAATTACAGCACATTATGCCATCCTAAGGTTGCTTGGAAGAGATTTATTTTAGTGATATTGCCGTCCATTGTGCAATTCACTTAAAATGTTATAAAAAAAATTGCCAACTTTATGTCGATGTACAATTTTATTCTTATGTAAGGGGCTGAGGCTGTGTCTCAGAGAACTTCGACCCTATGGGATCTTTTGTGCTTCCCCTTTCCTTATCACCCATCCCCGCCAACATCGAAAACATTTTGTATGAGTTTTACGATGTTGGCGGGAATAAGGTCTATAAAGTTCTCTGGTTTAGGGTAACCTAAACCCAGGACCTTTAGTCGCCTATTGGCTAGTGCATCGCAGTCACATAGTATGTGCTCCATGCTTTCTTCCTCCTCACCACACATTCTACAGATGGGGTCTTCAGCTTTGCCTATTGTACACAGGTGTCGTTTAGTGGCAAAGTGGCCAGTGAGAGCACCTGTGAGGCAGCTGATTTGGGTCCTGCTGATTCCGCCTATTCTTTTAAGGTAGCCTGTGTGTGAGGATCCTAAAAATTTCTTTGAGTGTGCCAGTCGGGGATTGGACAACCATTCCCTGGAGCGGGAGAGTGATCCTGTAGCCGATCCCACATGGCGTAGACGGACGGGCAGGAGAAGGCGGGCGGCAACGACCGCCAGTCTTCTCAAGCCCTAAAATGAGGCCTGCACATGGAGTGGCTCCTCATGTACACATTTAAGGCCCCCATCTGGGGTATGCCTTAGCGCCCTAGGGTAGTAAATAGCCCGTAGACTTTTCGGAGACGAGGCGCACACTGTGCGCCGTTCCCGAAACGTCACCACAAGCAAAACAAGGGCTGTGAGGATGCTGATGCTTTTAAGTGGGTATTCGTGGGAACCCCTGGAAGAGCCTCACGCACGCCGCACTGTCTAGCCCACAGTGCGGTACGGTCCGTAAAGGATTTTCCATCGTAAAAAAAGGTAGTCCTTACCTAAATAACTTATTAAAACATGACTTTTTCATTGGTATGGTCGACTGAATCTAAATACATACATACAATCATGTACGTATCGAGAAAAGGTTGAGCGAAGCTGGCTCCAGCGCCGCCCTGTCGAAGCTAGCGCCTGGTGCCTATACGACACAGCTGGTTGTACGAGTTGCTCCCTCGTGTGGAACCGGTATTACGGATGGCTGTGTCCTTAGGTAGGTGCACAGACGGCTTAAGCTGCGCTGAGTTTCATCTAAGCACACTTGGCAACACTATGGGGGACCCGGCAACGCCCTTTTCAAGGCCAACGGAGCTTTGGGCTTGGTGGGGGCCCGTCTGCAAGACTGTTCCGCTGTAGGACGCGACTGAAACGATGCACTGGTTGGGCCCGAAAGGACAGGCACATATGGTTTCCAAGTGAAAAGCGAAAGGTTCGTGATCCTAGGTCGTAGTGTGCCTTGGCAGGATGCCCAGAGAGGATGTTTAGTGGGTATTGGTAGGAACAACTTTGCCCGTGAGTCCCACATAACCCTGCAGTTGCATCGTACTCTGCAGGGATGATGCGTTAATGCCCACTCCGTAATAAAGCCCATGCAGTGCCACAAACTAGTAATAGGGCTGCCAGCCTCGTTCCTACATAAAAGAGGCATCAAATCCAAAAAGCAAATAAGCCGTAAAAATTACTACGTAAGATTATGAATCTAATGCCAACTGTACACTCTCAGCCGAGGACGCGAGATCACGTGCTTACTGACTTCGATCAATTTGTATAAAATGTAAATAAAATAAACTATTATTATTGTATAAAACGCACAAATAAAAATCAACTCTATATGAATAAAAATACATAACATTATTACTTGTCGAATAGCGCCGGCGAGCGCGGCTGTTGAAACCCAACAGCCACTTGAAAACCTTCACGCCGTAAACCGGAAACTCCTATAACTGGAGCTTATGAAGGTATTTCGTACTATTGCCGTTTTAATATAAGCCTCTGCTTACCGGCGTTTTCGATATTTTTATCTAAATATGTGTTACAATTTGGGCATCAGGATCAAACCAAAGATCCTGGATAATTTGTGCTCGATTTGAATGTTGGTGGGGTTTGTTCAAAGTATACCTGGTTGACTACCGCATTTTTACTAGGTGGTAGGCCTGTATGTAAGATTATCTGAGTAAGTTCCACTGCCTTTCCTATTTCAGCCATGAGTTAGTTTTCTGTGGTTCAGATTAAGGGGAAAGGTAGCTAGTGTAATTACATGGAAGCATTTCATCTTAGACCTCAGGATGACATTGCAACTGGTTTAGCTGCCTACACATCAATCCAATCCTGGTAGCGGCAAATATTTGTGTGACGAACGCGAATATTTGTTTGCGAGTCATGGTTGTTTATATATTTATTTAAGATTATTTATAATAATATCTAAAAAAAATATCTATAGTAAAAAAAATGTTTGTTATCTAGTATCCATAACACAAGTTCTTAATGATACTTACTTTGGGGTAGATTATTGATGTGAGCGTGGAAAAAAAAAATTTACTACCAGTCGGGCCGTCAGCTTGTTTGTCATCCAGTTCTAGTAAAAATATAGCCAATGTCAAGTGAAAATTTACTTAAAGGAACAATGGATTAGACGGTAGGTAGATTAAGTTAAAAATTGAGTGGCACGACACTTGTTTTCATAAGAACACTATAATGGTTTCAAAAAATTTACTTGATTGTAAAAAAAACGCACAAATAATTCCATAACATATACTAGATTGAAAGTGAAACTCAGGTGAAACTCAACAATCTTATAACAAAGTTTGTCGCCATATAGTGACAGCGTTATTGTGTTTCGACAGTTAGTGATAAGATAGGCCATCATTCAGTAGTCGAGGGATCTATTATTTCCATTACACGCTAAATGTAATGTGACATTAGAAATTATATTGTCGTATTATTATTTTCATTTACTCATTAGATTATAATCTCTTGTTACTAATAATCTTTAATTTCTGAACAATAATTACTCTCTTATACTACCGCATAGCTTCTGCTAGTACCACCGTGGTAGGCGAATGAATGACCCCACACACTCCCTTGAGCCGATAATAAGCCTTTACCCTCCACTTTACTACTTCCGCTGCTAACACATGTAATGTCAGGAGGCGGAAAAATAAATGTACTAAATTCAAAACAATATTAACTATATTATAATACGTAACTATCAGAATACAAAAAACCATAATCATATATACAAATACAATAATTGTGAATAAAAATTTACTTATAAGTATGTTAGTAGCTCACTGACGTACTTTCTAACATTACTGCTAAAAATGGCATAACTAAATACATAAAATATTATTTTGTTTTGTAAAAATATTTATCTCAGTTGTCTTGAATGTAGTATTTTTCAACAAAGCTGCTGACTGCTACAAAAAGAAAAAAATATTTGCAAAGTATAAATAAACTCCATTTATTCGCCACCACATCTTTTTCTTTTCAATGATTTTATGCCACACTTTCGCAGGTTCGTGCGGACCATAAAAAATAAAAGCACTCAACAACCAAAGCAAATTTTCGCCATTTAATAAGTATCTTTTTGCGAGATCTGAAGCGGGAGTCCAAAGCGAAAGTCATTTAAGAACAAAATACTCGGCAAAACTTTTTATGTAAATAACAGTAGGAAAACGCGCCTTACTCACAATTTGCAATACAATGGCTAGATGTTAGAGATGATTTTTCCTTATTCGCATAGTAAGCACGGCTTTGAGTCCATAAAAATATATTATTCAATAGACTATTTCTCGGGATTTTCAATGGAAGTCTAAAATAAGGGATGCAAATACATTTGGGCTTAGTTGCCGGAAAGGTATCTGTGACGCATATTCTTGAGTGAGGGATGATGGCTGGTAATAATGAATCGATTTACTGTCATCGGGGTCCTTTAAATTGATATTTTTTATGTTCATTATTTTCGAATAAATTTTCTAACGAGAGAGGAGGATTTCTCAGAAGTCAAATAACAATAAAACTGTATGTTCTTTTTCTTCATGTGGTAAGGACAGTTGAATGAGATGTCTATGGTCAACGTTAGCAACTTGTGAACAACACTTTAATAAAATCTTCGGCAACCATTTACGCTGCCCCGCCCACGTCCCATGATCGGTGACATATTTTTGTAGGGGGAAAATGAAATATATTGATTCCTACAGCAGTGAAACGCACACTCCTAAAAAAGTCGATCAGAAAATGTAATTAAATTTCAAGTAATGAAAAAATCGGCTCGATTGTCGATTTTACAAAAAAGTCTTACGTGGACGTACGCCGTTAACATCAACCGGATCGTATTATTTCTCTGCATCGGTTTTAAGTAAAAATAAACTTTATTTTTCGCATTGACAAGGATTAATAGATTACAAATGATAAAAATTATTTAGATATAATTTTAGTCGTGTTATAACATAGTCGTATATAGGTAGAAGATATTCCAACATCACCTTAAAATGATGGAGGTCAATGTCATAACTTCAGTCAATATGAATGATGGCTGTGGTACAAAACCACCAATCAACATTGAGCGTACATAATTTCGAAATCCACCTAATGTGTACATACACTCTGCGATAATCACTTAACACCTCAATTCAAAGTAACATTTACAACTTCTAAACAACTTTCCTCTTACTAATAGGTATAAACTTCGATACATTTTCAGTGATCGTGTTAAATATTCGCGAATGATTGTTTTATTAAGTAGTTTACACAGCCACATCGAAATGTTGTTGTTGATACAGCTATCGACTCCTATGTGATTTGGTAAGATTAATTTAATATGTGCCTTCGAAACGTACCAGGCGGAGCAGCATAAATTATTAATGCCAATGAGAATTGGATCCAGGTGCTTTCGTTTTTGATTACTCTGAATTACATAATTGAATGGGCTTGTGAAATATTGCAAATACAAACATTGTTTTAGCGTATTACGTCTTTATTGTGTTATTAAATTTTAATTTATTTAAAGAATTACAATTTGGATTCGTTAATCACATAGGTTTATGTAACCTAGTTAGAAATTTCACTAATCATTCAACATGTTTGAATTGATTTAACCACATTTTAATGTGCGTATTTTTTATATCTGGTTGTACATAACATAAGGTATGAAAATTTTATATTATGTTATGTTATGATAATAGATCTTTGAAAATATGAACCTTAGAGCAAGATAATGAGAACTCACGTTTAGCATTACCTCTAATAAATTATGAAATCTACACAGCATCGCCATGGCTTCAAAGCATTGTTGTAGGCCTAACTACCTACATTGATATTGCACGAAGTTATATCACAGGTCACTGGGCGCTTAGACGATTACTGGACCGTATCCGAATCGAGACATCGCACTTGGATCGTGTTCGGATACGTAGCAAAAGCAATCGCTTCAGAATTGCCAAAGCGATTGCCGATTGCATATTTAAACAAGTACCTACTCATAAATATGAACATGGTAAAGTGGAAGATCCACTTTTTTGGAACAACCTGACCTAACAAAAAAGTGCTTTGTGTTAAAAATCGTGAATTGCTGTCTAAGAACACATACTAATCACATTCATTATTAATAAACATAAATAATAAAGGCATAATAATTTTGAAAGATACTTAGCTACCCCTGGCAGGGGTTGAGGATTTTGGGTGAAGTTCTTTTTACCCCGTCGTTAAAAATTGTGTCGTAAAAATACGCGTTTATAAACGCAAAAATAAAATTAATTTCTTCTTCTTCTTCTGCCTAGCGTTTTCCCGGCTTGCTGCCAGGGTCCGCTTTCCTACTTAAACTCCTCCACTTTGCCCGGTCCTGTGCATCCTCCGTAGTTAAGTGGTTCTCTTCCATGTCCGCTTTCACGACATCCAGCCAGCGTTTTTTGGGCCTACCGCGCATTCTGGGACCTCGTACATTGAGGCTGAGGCATCTGTTCCCCACATATTCGTATGGCTTCCGACATATATGGCCGTACCATCGGAGACGACTTTCCTGGAGCTTATCCGCTATGTCCCTGATTCCGAGACTACCACGAACATGTTCGTTACGAATGCGATCTAGTCGCGTAACACCGCACATCCATCGTAACATCTTCATCTCGGTAACATGAAGCTGCTGTATATGTCTTCAATTAAAATAATTTATTAAATATTTTTTTTATCAAAATTCTAAGCGTCAATTTCAAATGTTAAATACTTCCCTGCGAATATATGGATACTTCTAAATACGGAGACATACAATGAGATGACCGTACACACGCACGCTCCGCCCCACGCCACTCCACGCCGTTCTCGGTACGTTGTTAACCACTCCCTTTTGGCCCGAAACTAGATCTCGAGGCAACGAGCCAAAAGCTTGCTGTAAACATAGAAAAATCGCTCAAAACAGTGCGCATCCCAGGTACGACGTAAGCTAATAGCTGACGTGTTTTTCCAGTAAGGTTTTTGGAATGCGATTCTAGCCAACGTGCATTTTCCGAAAAGCTATTTTCTACGTCTGTATATTGAAATAGAGAGGTGTATATTTTTTATTTTGAGCGACATATGATTCTGATAATGGAATGTTAGGCGGACTACACAGGTTGCTACAGTTACAAAAATATCTATCAATTCAATATTAACTCACAGATTTACGTTGAATCACTTGTGACGACTAATTACGAGTTTCAATAACATAAGTACCGATAACGGCAGAATTTCGACATATTTTGTATTGATATCTTAGCCTAGTAAACAAAAATGTAGATTGGATATGTTATTGACACCGAGTAAAACGCCCGGTCCACTGCGTCGACAAACAGCAGAATCCTATAATTTCACCTAAATTACAAAATTGATGACGCGATCTTTTTTATTTACAAAGCAATTGAAAATTTACCTAGTTCGTAGCAATTATGTAAAATTTAAGTTGCCGTAGAAATAAAAACTTTACTAGATTTTTAATGTACGCAAAATGACAGCATTCCATGCTACTCGTTGCGCTACTGTTGCGTAGTCGCTGTGAAACATGCCACACGAGTGACGCTACGACAATTTGTCGCTATCACAAATCCTCTACGAGCCATGATACCATAGTGGCGATAATTGCCGTCACGTGAAAATATCCGACGATAGGAAAATTGACGGATGGCAACGCACTTGCAGTGTAAAGTGATTTACTCTTAATATTTATTGCTATTGTACATAAGCGACGCGACGGTAACCACTTAACACCAGGTTAAAGTCGCGATTTTCTTGCTTACTCGTTGAAGTCTCAATTCGTTTTAACCCCTAACATATTACACATTTCAAAGATTTTATGAATCACATCACATTAATAAACAAAATTGCATTTAAAAAGCTTTTGTGATACGGTTCTCGTTTAAGATTTTGATATTGTTTTATTAATGAGCGCTACCAGTATTAAAACAAAGGGTATTCATTAATAATGTATTTTCTACTAACAATGCCATTTAAATATTATCTCTCTAGCGTATCTGTAACACACCTATTCTAAATTTTAATTCCCATTTCGTTATAATGATTCATGACAACAATATTTTGCTTTGTTTATAAGGACCTAAATATTGCCTAATTAGAAAAATATATTAACTGATTAAAGTAAGTGAGGTCAATAAAAGTAAGATTTGATTATTGGCTATGTTTAGCAAAATGCGTCACGTTTATAAATAAATATTATAAATGTTTTGCCAGAACCATTTCCTGGAATATCTAGTATAATTAAAAACAATAAAGTTAATCAAAAAGTGATTGAACCTCAAAAACGTTACAAAAATACAATTTCGTCGAAAATATTCAATTTTTTCCATTAAGCTTAAAAGCCCCAAAATTACCAGCAACAAATTCTTTTAGACAGTTTTTTACTTGGCCATTCATTTCTCACATGACAATCGATTGATCAAGCCGTAATGAATGGATGAAATGTAAATTGATTGATGGACTTTATGATGCCGCTGAAACGCCGGTAAAGGCTGGCACGTTTTTGTACAAAAGATATTTACGCTACCGATACTGACCAAGGGCTATAATAATATTTACACATATGAATTTCACAGGAAAAAATATTGAAATGATGTTAGGGCACGCAATTACTTATAGCGCTGCTATTTAGAAGTTTAATCAAGATGAAGTAGGTAGTTAATTGAATCACCTACAGTTTTAGCCCAAGCCGCAGCTTATCCCAGAACAAATTACTAACTGAGTCCGGAAAGATTTACCAAAAAAAGGAGTTTAAAATTGCTTTTTTATTCCACAGGCGGGCGATCCTCTCCAATCCGGACGTCATCGGGCATACACCAATGGAGGCTTTATTCGAAAACGATTTCTGGGGAACGCCGCTCTCAGACCCCGGCTCTCATGGCTCGTACCGACCACTGTGTGTAGCCACTTACCGCTTAAACTACGCCTTTAGCGGATTCAAACCGTGGAGCTACCATTTCCTAAACGTAATATTTCATTGTACAGCCACAGCATTAGTAGTTACCGTCGCGAGACGATTACTGCCTCAACATTGCATGAGAGTGGGGACCGTCGTCACCGGCTTGTCTTTCGCTGTTCATCCAATACACACAGAAGCCGTTGCCGGTATCGTTGGCAGAGCAGACCTAGCTGCATGCAATTTTTTCCTCCTCAGTTTCCTATTGTACAGCGAACATATAAGGCTCAGAGAAAAGCATCAGAGACGGCAATGTCGTCATGTAAGCAAAAACATTGTACTACATCGAAAACTTGAAACTAGTGATCATACATTTAGACTCAGCTGCCACGGATTAGTGCAGCATATCATGATGAATTTTCGCAGACTGCTAAAGGCCGGCAAAGCTGGCCCCATGAAAGTCTTCGAGCCGTGTGAAATAAAAACTGAGACTGTGAAACTCAAATGTCAAAGTGATAGTGTAAGTGAAGAATCTAGTGAATTCATACAGTGGCTCACATTATCTGGGACTCTACTGTTTGCTGCCGCAGGCACTCTATGCAAGGAACCCGCGATAATGGTCTTGCCTCTTTGCATATTCTATGATTTTATCAAGGGCACACGGCAAGAGGAACCTTATTCCAAGGTAAGAGAAACTATTTTATCGTTTTCTTGTTTGCTTTCAGCGAAGGGTCTAGTATTTTTATTGTGTAAAGTCAAGCATCATAAAGTTATAAGAGATTTTTGATATTGAAAGGTTCTTACGTTACTTTCGGAACGGGTCGAAAATGATTTATCGCTTTATATGTAATATATTGAGACGATGCTACGGAATTATATTAGTTCCTTGACCAAAAACGAAAAGATTTTACCATGTTGTTTTAATGTTATAAAAAATAGTCCGGTAACGTTGTTATTAGAAAGCAAGTGTGCCTAGATCAAACGTTATTTAAAAAAAAAAGTTTAATTCGAATCGACGAAATGGCAGCAGCATGAAGTGAAATAGAAAACGTTTTCCTCATACCTAATACTCTTTGTATCTATTAGCTAATTCCAGCAATTGTCTGGAAGAAAGTTCCCTCGTTATGTTTCTTACAATCGTTGTGTTGCACAAACGGCCCTTATCAGAAATAGATAGCAAATTGCTTAGTGATTGCTCACAACTTTCTACGATACTGATGAAGGAATAACAAACAAGCGGTATTGGCTAAATATAAAGATAGGATTAAAGGTTCCGTACTAAATCTTGTATTTTTATGATTTTATTGTTTTTTATACTAATACAAAAAAAATAGTAGAAAGTCCTTTTTAACCAATCATAGTCTGGCTAAGAATAAAAAATCTAAAGATGTTCCATTTAGCATCCAAGAACTTTATTTGCTGAGCCATTGTGATCTCGGCATTTTCTAGACTTAAGTCTCTTTGAGTGCGACGACCCACGACTCTATGTTAAAATACAGTCTTAAAAATTATTATAGCCATACTTCGTATAGGAACTTAAACCATCAAACTACCGAACATCATTTCACAGAATGTGTAATACTTTGGTAAGATATTATTCTAGCGCTAACGATTAGTAGTAATCCAATAAACATAATACTCCACTTACTGAAAACACATTTAACCAAAAGCTCACACTTTATTACCATAGTACGTAGTTGAGACTTTCACTCCCGTGAGGAAATCACGAATATAAATTGTTTCAAAGATTATGTCACAAATAAAATAAAACTTTTTGTTAATAATTAGAAATATAGCATTGCACATAGCGGTGTAATATTATATTGCTCGTTCAGATTTTGATTTAGACTGCTATTATAGAAAGCGCGCCGGGCGCACGACCTCTCAATGACGAATTATAGTAAGGGTCGCGGGTGCACGCCCACTCGCCATACATTATCACGGCGCGTGCTGCGGTCGCGTGCCCGGGACACTTTCTATAATAACAGCCTTAGAAAAAATAATAAGTTCTCCGTAGTTGATCAAAAATGAGTTTTAAACAACTTATAGTCTTGAGTGTCTGTATGTTTTAGACCAATTTCGCTTAAGCCATTGTTTCTGCAACTAGTTCTTTCCATCAATCCACATTCTGTGACGTTACAGATGAACTCCTGATATAAAGCTTATTACATGCTGGAAGATATTCACTCAGTAGTGGGCATGTATGGTATATATGTTACTGTAAAAGCCCGTATGTTGGTTAAACTTAGGTTTGCCCGTAAATCTTATGATTAACCGACAAGAGTTAGTAAATGTGAGAATTTACAAAAAGGAGACAAATTTTTTGGGCTTTTACCATCACAGTTTAGTACAGGCTAGGTTTTACCAGTGACGGCTGGTAAAGGCTTTGGAAATAAAACGATGAATACTTATTGCAATAGTCAGTGAACGCATATAAAACGGGTTCACTGGTAATAGGCCTTTAGTAAAATGTTAAAAAGTCATTTCTGGCGCTTCGCCGGCCGCTGTCGCAATGACTAGTTTTATGAAGTCAGAAACTTGAAACAGCAAGTTTATTTCTACCTCTTGTGTTTAATGCAAATCGTAAATTATATTGTATTGAGTCTTTATCTACTTTCCAACTAAAAGGACCGTACGACGCACGAAACAAAGTCCAGATAAAAAAGAATGATCGCACTAAGTTCCATAACTTTTCCCGCTTTACATAGAAAACGCTATCATTCCTCTTGGTGAATTTCCCGAAAATTGTTCTTTCATTAATACCACGGGCCCCTAAAAACGGTACAATCTGTCTTCTTAAACTAAAGTCACTACTAATCCGATTCTCATCCTTTGAACGTCTTGATTGTTTCAAACTCGTGGCTGGAAACTTTGATCAGGGTTTTGTGGGGTGAGTTGGCCTCGTGTAATTAGTATTGGGAATATTTGGAGAGATACTGGCCAAACATAATACTGTTGTAATAAAAGTAATGAAAACATATATGAATGCAAACAATGCATTAATATTATGCTATAAAAATCTTAAAAAAGATAATATTAGTTACGAGTACTTTCATAATTATTAGACGATACAATGTAAAATCATTAACACTAATATCGTATTTACCTTTAGTGCACCTTTATATTTATAACGTATATAAAACAATATCGACCAAAAACATAAAAAAGTATAACACACAAACTACTTCAAAGAGCTCTGTTTCACAATATATCGTCGCCGTCTCGGTGGAGTGGTCAGTATAGCTGCCTTCACATAAACGATCCAGGTGCTAATCCTGGTAGCGGCAAATATTTGTGTGACAAATACGAATATTTGTTTGCGAGTCATGGTTGTCTTATATATTTATTCAAGTTTATTTATTAAAAATATCTGTAATTATTATGGATATTAAAAATGTCCGTTATCCATAACACAAGTTCTTAATGATACTTAAGTACTTTGGGCTAGATAATTGGTGCGAGCGTAACATACAAAAGCCTTATATGAAAATAGCAACTCGTCTAAAACTAATTAATTATACCAGAAACTATTTAAAACAAAATACGGTCGACTAGCAAAGTCATATGGTAGCATATACCCAATATTTACATGGCCGAATGATATTGCAAGTGAGTGCGAAAAATATAACTTTCGCATGTAAAACAGGCCACTTTTTCGATGTCATCTCGATGTGAAATTTACGTTGTACAGCCCGGTGTGATTTACGAGCACACACTTTGGGGCAGAATGTAGGCCAAGATAAAATTCACGTTAAATTGAAACTAGGTCTAGTAAGTGATGCATGAAAATAATAAGGATGAACACAGTACCTGAAACTTATTCATTATTTTAGAGTATGCTGGAGAAACCGGGTAGATTTTAACGTTTTTGTGGCGTGAATACAGAATTGGGTTGTTTGCGATTTTCTTCTAAAATGTTATTTATTTTTGAAACTAAAATAAATATATTGAAAAAAAATCGACCTGCCCCAGGCGGGAATCGAACCCAACATTCTCCGCAATCCGGGCGGCTGCGTTAACCACTACGCTACCGGGGCACTGCTGTCGCCGTAGAGATTTGTGAGTGCTTGGTGCTTATGTTTTTTATGGGAAACATGTATGGTATGCGAAAGCAGTCTTCAACACAATGGAGATATAAAAAAAAATATGTTTAAGAAAATCTACCTCAATATCTATAATATAAAATTGGATCGCTGAATGTGTTGCTAAGCGCAAATCTCGAGAGCAGCTGAACTGATTTCGTTAATTCTTTTTTTATAATACTCCTTGAAGTACGAGGATGGTTCTTACGGAAGGAAAATTTTAAAAACTTGAAAAAAAAATATTACATACTGTAATTTTTGACTTATTAACTTCCTTTTTTCTGCTATTCGGGACACCGGGTCTAGAATAGCAGAATAAGTATTTAAAAACTAAATAAAAAATCGACTGTTAGGCGGTACGAAGTTTGCCGGGTCAGCTAGTTTGGAATAAAAATTGTCATTTAGATTTACGAAAACATAAAGTTTCTATTTCTCCGTTTTACTTGCTTTTATTATCATTATCGTGGAGATTTAACAATTAAATTGGGATGGTTGATTCCGCCATAATTATTAAACATAGTAATAGTAATAGATGACTTAGTTCCCGATCCGCGCAGATTACAAGTAACACAAAATAGTTTTCTCTGTTTGAAGGAAGCTACATTTAAGCAGTATTTTAACAAAATTGCAAACTTGTACGTATAATAGTCATTATGGCAGTTAAAGCAATCACTTCTGAATGGGTGTGTCCACTTAAAGCATTTTTTCGCAACCGAAGATATATGATTCCTTTCTCTTACAATAAACTGCTCGAGAAATCACATAAGCTTCTCCAGCAAAAAGTAAACAGCTTTTCTTTTTCCGTTCTTATTGGCTACCCGAGAACGATATACGCACAGGGTAAGAAACTTCCTAAGTATTTTCAAGTCTTACTGGAGATGCAAAAACAAAACTGTAGTCGATCAATTTATTAGCATTCATTAAAGCCAGACTGCTATATGCCATATGTAATAATGCATTTGATTGCAATGAACTTAGAAATAAACTTAGATATGTTGTCCCAAGATCGTCAAATATACGTGACAGCAGGGCCCAGCAGGTCTTTGCTAAACAAACGCTGGGGCGCGATCTCCCATGCGTCGACTGGTAGAAAACTATCGTGAGCTTTTTGTAGACCTTGATTTTTTTACTTGTCAGCTCCTAAATTTAGAAAATACGCCGAAGAAATTGTAAAAAAGCTCACAGACAGTTAATCTTAATCACAAGCTATTTTTTTACTCTCTGTTAATTAGTTAGTATTGTATTCAGCTACATTAGTATCTACTCTGATAAAGTTTTTTTTTATTAACCCGTGAATAACGTAGTTGGTTATTGTTGAAAATATAAATTTAATAAATAAACTAAAATGCGTGTGTACAAACATATATTCGGTAACCAAGTAACAAGCTGTCATGAACTGACTTAGAACTATGTAATTTTAAATACAGATTTAGATTACAACTAGCCAGTATACAACATACGCCCCCTTAATCTAAATAATTTATAAAATTAACAATGAGAGCGTAAACAGCTTCCAAAAATAAACCTAAAATCTATCCTATACAAAAACTAAAAACACAAAAACTTAAGTTATGCCCATACTTTCAAGGCATCTTTTATGTTTGATTCGCCCTAACGGTTTGGTCAATATATCGGCAGGTAATTTATCTGTCGATAGATACTTTAACAATACAGTTCCATCATTGACCTTCTCCCGAATAAAATGAAACCTTACATCGATGTGTTTAGTTCGATTGTGATGGATAGGGTTGGAAGCTAACGCAAGTGCACTTTGACTGTCGGAAAACAAAACAACTTTGTGGCGTTCACCTGTAAGCTCTGCATAAAGACGTCTGAGAAAACAGGCCTCCTTGACAGCGCTGGAAAGGGCCATGTATTCAGCCTCAGCAGACGAAAGCGAAACAGTTGGCTGCTTACACGCTTCCCACGTAACAGGACCTCCAGCAATACTAAAATAGTATCCTGTATACGAGCGTCTATCTTCGGTACAGTTTGCCCAGTCTGCATCGGAATAGCCGCAAAGCCCCGTAACATTTGTCTTTCTGTAAGTGATACCCAAATCTTTAGTTGCAACTAAGTACTTCAAGCACTGTTTAGCACATATCCAATGACTTTCGTCATATTTGGTGTTAAACTGACTTAAGTAACTTACCGTGAACGCAATATCTGGCCTAGTGCTTACTGCAAGAAACATCAAACATCCTATCAGCTCTCTGTAAGGACAATCATATGAACCTTCTCCCTTAGGTTTTTCCAACCTCTTACAGAGCGGCACAGACACACTTTTGGCATCACTCAAGTTAAATCGTTTCGCGATTTTTTCAATATAAGTCTTCTGATAAATTTTAAGACTATTATTTTCGTATTTTAAGTTCATTCCCAAACAAAAATCTATGTCTCCCAAGTCTTTTGTTGAAAAACATTTTTGTATGTCACTTTTGAAGTTGTCAAAAGTCATAGACCTCTTAAAAATGCAAACGAGGTCATCAACGTAGACAGCTAAGAAAAGAGTTTCATCGCCACTAATTTTCTTTGAGAAAATACAAGCCTCAGAAGGTGACTGTATGAAACCAATAGATGACAATGTTTGCTTCAATTTAATGTTCCAAGACCTCGGTGCCTGCTTAAGACCGTAAAGAGAATGTTTTAATAAGCAAACTTTTTCTTTCTGTGTGTCATCAATGAAACCTTCTGGCTGTAACATGTAGACTTCTTCGTCCAAGTCTCCATTTAGAAAAGCTGTATCCACATCCATGTGACGGATTTTGTAACCTTCTTGGACAGCGAATGCTAACAGAGTCCTTAAGGAAGAGTTACGTACAACTGGTGCATAAGTTTCATAGTAATCTACGCCATATATCTGCGTAAATCCTTTTGCAACTAAACGAGCCTTATATTTCAAAATATTTCCAACAGCGTCTCGTTTGACTTTGTACACCCACTTGCATTGCACACATGGCTTGTTTTTAGGTTTATCAACCAAAATCCATGTACCTTTGTTTATCAACGCATTGTACTCGTCCCACATAGCAGAGATCCAATGAAGTTTATCTTCACTCCTTATCGCATCAGTATAGCATTTTGGCTCGTCGTCTAAATTAGAGACCAAAGTATTATACGAAAAGAAATCAGGAGGCTTACGATCTCTTTTCGGGTAACGACTCACAGTGTTATCACTATTCTCATGAGATGGTTCTGTTGAAGAAACAACATCTTCATGACTGCATTCACTGGTACCTTCTGTTAAAGAATTTTCACTGGTATCAGTTACTACAGCACCTGACGACTGCAATAAAATATTATTACTTGAAAGAGAAGTACAAGGTTCTGATATGAGAGGCTCTGACAATGTATTTCTACCTGGTTTTTCAGCCTTCAAATCAGTAAAAATATTTTCAAAAAATACAACGTCTCTCTCCTTGATCAATCTTCTCGGGTACTGTGCATGCCTAAAAAAATAGCTCCTTGGATCGTCAGAGTAGCCGACAAAAATATATTCTTCAGCTTTCGCGTCCAATTTGGAACGATGACATGTTGGAACATGCACAAGAGCCCTACATCCGAATACTTTTAAATGAGAAATATTCGGTTTCTCGTTATACCATTTTTGGTATGGAGTTTCACACACCAAAGTACGGTGTGGAGACCTATTTTTAATATACACAGCAGTTTCCACAGCGTCCTGCCAGTATGCTTTAGGGAGATTACTCTGAGCTAACATAGTTCGAGCCTTTTCGACAATACACCTTATACTTCGCTCGCTAACACCATTTTGTTGCGGGCTATAAGGAACTGTTGTCTCATGTTTAATGCCGAAATTATTCAGGTAATTGGAGAGTTGTTTATTAACAAACTCAGTCCCATTATCTGTACGCAAGCATTTCATTTTCAAGTTTAATTGTCGTTCGACAAGAGAATGAAAAGCTTTAAAAATCTCAAAAACATCGGACTTCAAAGAAAAACAATAAACAAACATCATACGTGTAAAATCGTCAATAAATAAAATGAAATAACTATTTCCCTTAAAAGATGTAGTAGAAAACGGACCACAAACATCGGCGTGTATCAATTCTAGAGGACAACACGCACGTTTGTATTTAACTTTCAAGAAAGGTTTCCTGGCTTGCTTACCTTCTATACATGGGATACAGGGATCTTTATCGACAGCAGAATATGTCATACCATTTGCTTGACCTCTTTTAAGTTTGTCCATCCCAATCGACAGCCTTTTTAACGGAAATTAAATTACAATGTAAATTAGGTACAAAAACAACGTCTTTTATTGTACATATATCTGGAATACCACTAATAGCAATATCACCTGTTCCAACAGCTGGTAATTTGTCTCCATTCGCAATGGTGACAGACCGTCCGTTATTGACCAAGGGCTTATAGTTATCAAAATATTCCAAACAAGGACTCATATGACTTGTTGCTCCAGAATCAATGTACCATTTTTGACACTTATTTACATTATCATCAGCCACACATGCAGTAATCAGTGTCGAGTCTTGAGCGCACAAGGAACCTTTAGTCTCCGAAGAAACACTCGCTTTCTTCTTGCCTTTCTTATATGGGCATTGAGGACTTTTATGTCCTGGCTCGTGACACTTGTAGCATATTATGGGCTTATTTTTATTATTTATTTTTCTTGAACTCAATGCTAATGTGTCATTTTGAGTAACATCTTCTTTAGCCATTTCGTTCAGCAATTTACTTTTCACCAAATCACTTGTTACCTTTACATTGGAGTTTTCCAGTGCCATTATGAGAGGCTCATATTTTACTGACAATCCTCCCAACAAAATAGCAGCTACGGATTCGTCATCAATGACTTTTCCAATGTCGGACAAATCTTGTACCGTACACATTACAGCATTTATGTAAGATTCAATTGTGGTAAAATCGTTTAAGGCATACCTATAAAGGCGTCGTTCTAATGACAACCGGCGACCCATACCTTTGTCTTCATAAGCATTTGCTAATGCATCCCATGCTTCCTTTGCTGATTTAGCAGACCTGACGTGAGTTATGGCCGAACCATCCAACGTGAGGGAGATCTTAGACAAGGCCTTCTGATCCTTTCTAATCCTCACATCCTCAGCGGTCAGATCACCGGGAGCATAGTCAGCAACAGACTGCCACAACTCCTCGTGGATAAGCAGAGCTCGTATTTTGAATTTCCAGATGCTATATCCATCACGATTTGTTAACAATTTAATGCCACTAAATTGATCACTCATTATTAACTCACTTTTACTAGAGTTTCGTGCTGATAACGAATGTTGAAAATATAAATTTAATAAATAAACTAAAATGCGTGTGTACAAACATATATTCGGTAACCAAGTAACAAGCTGTCATGAACTGACTTAGAACTATGTAATTTTAAATACAGATTTAGATTACAACTAGCCAGTATACAACAGTTATGCATTTATTAATTTAAGTACTAACACTGCTATTCATTGTAAATATTTAATGTATAACCGTTTGTTATTCCCAATAAAATAAAATAAAAATTAAATTAAATTCCTTCAGTTTCTTTTATTAAAATTTATAATAATAAATCTTTTAATTAGTATCAAATCCTGTAATTTACAAAGCTTGGTTGATTCCACATTTTATTTTTTCCAGTTTTAGCTAGAAAGAAGAGCCTATAAAAATATTTAGTTTAATCATCAAAACAGAGACAAAGTCAGTCTCTGTTTTATAAATAACTCAGATCACTGTTCTGTAAATTACACTGGTGTCAACATGAAGCTCTCTTCGAGTTCACTTTTCAGTAACAAAAACCATAAAAAAATGTATTTTATCAATTTGGCTCTCCGAATTGAGCCGTTTATTATTACAGAATACAACAGGTCATTTCGTTTCCAATTTACCCGGCAAAACTACACAGCGATTCTCCATAAAATTTGACAGATGAAATAGCTAGGCTCAACCAGAAGTTCGTTAACTTCAGTAGAATTTATTCGAATAATCAATAAACTGTGTTCTAAGCTAACGAGAGAACCATGTCAATTCGAGAACTACAGATTAGATGAGATTACTAAAATAGGGTAGTTTTAATATTAACGGCAAAAGGAGTCCAAAATCTGATCCTCTTTTGATCGAGTTTAGAGCGGAGCAAGTCTATTTCCATGTCTGTTTTTAATTTTCCGCCGAGTGCTTCGAGGAACGGAAAATACTGCGAACATAATTCGAACTCACCGAGATAAGTAATTTCTACCTGTACACCTACGGCGTTGTCACGTTGATCAAAGGGTAAATAAATATTTCCATGTACTAGCTAGGGTATACGACAATCCTAACGATATTTTTTGTAGCTTGCAATTAGTCCATGTATATTAGATTATATAGTACATATCACAAACTGTCAATAGATTTTGAACATTCTGACCTTCGGAAAAGGTTGAAATTATTGAAGAAATTTGTCAATTTTGGGACTGGCTGTTGTAAGACCTTGACATTCTCCCAATATTCTTCATCTATGGTGAAGTCGTCGATATCGCTCAAGTCAGTAGGCGATCATCCATCGTCAAGTCTTCCACAGCGCTGGTCAATTGTCCACTTTCTATTTTCCACAGTGGCAGAACCTGTAGTAGCGTCATCTCCGACGTTAAGTTGCAATATAGAGCACACATTCATGTTCACTGTTGATCATTCATTTTTCATTAATTTATTTTATATAGGAATAGCCTTGCTAGTTTATTTAATAATAATAAACATTTAAGTTATCATAAAATGACAACTTCTTAGTCTAAAATTTGCTCATGCGATCAGTTAAGAATCCCTAGGTCGGAAATGGTGTAAAAACTAGTCCATTGTTAATCGCACGGATAGCGCGATTCATCAAAAAGGGGATTTTAAACAACGGCCATTAACTAGCTGACGGAATACTCAGAACTCACAATCTTAGCACACTTCCGCCTCTTAAGGCAAAAAAGCTTTTTACGCATGAATGACTTCGTCTCTATAGATTTTACATAATTGAAAATTTTAAGCTACTTGTAGAATAAAAATGTAGGTAATAGAACTAAGCCTGAAATTGCGATAAAACCACATGCGAATGTATGACGAACATTATATCCTGGTGCGTCAGTGCCGGTACTGTACGCCTTCTTTCTCGTAGCGTGTATGACATTACACTATTTGTTTATTATTTATACCCAACACTATTTGGTTTGGGTATGGTGGGATACTCTAAACTGGAAACTAGGCTAGAAGGTGGCAATAACTACATATCTGTTTAAAGTATTGAGCGGTAACATATTATGTAGTCCGAATATTTTAATAGAAATTCGTTTGTGTGTACCGGACGAGTACATGAGGCGACAGGAGGTTCCGCGAGCGCGCACCAACCTGCTACAGCGACCGTGCTGCTGACGCGCGCCTTGCCCACGCTTAATACCAGCCAACCAACTGGATTTAGTGTTCGCTGAATGACTTCACTGTAATTGCTTCTATGGTGATAAGTTGCGAATTAAGTTTCTTTTTCATGAATTTAATTCTTATCGATAATGTATTTGAAAACTGTGCAACACATAATCAAATTATATAAATATAGACACCATAGATAGATAATAGGTGTTAGTTAGTGAGTATTAGTATTTAAAAAATAACTTGTCTGCCGCATTAGGTTATCATGTGATGGTAGATTTAAGTTTGTTTGTTAAATAAATAATTAAATGACCACAGTCATACTCACTCTCAAGGTCTGCATGAAGCACATTGTTATATTTTCTGTACTACTGAATCAATAAATACAAGCGCTACTACTACTAGTTGTCATTTGTTTTCCATCCGGCTTCCCCTCAGGCCATAAGTTTATTAGCTAATCCTTTTGTGACAGCCCAACTAAAATAAGTATAAAGTTGGGACGCGTTTTAGAAGCTTAGTCCCCGTTTCGTTTATTTACTTATGTGCTGAAACAGTCTACTATCCTCACTCCGTTTGATAAATGAGTTTGGTATTTTTTATCATGGTTCTGAAATAGAAATGAGGATAGAAATCCTTAACTAAGACTATACATAAGGAATAATTAATGCGTTTACAAACACGTATATATTTTAAAATCCACGTTAAGTTTACCATAAAAACATAAACACCAAGCACTGACAAATTTCGACGGCGAAAGCAGTGCCCTGTTAGCGTAGTAGTTAACGCAGCCGCCCGGATTGCGGAGGATGCTTCGATTCCCGCCTGGGGCAGGTCGATTTGTTTCAGTGTATTTTCTATTTTTAAAAATACACAGGCATAGTTAAATTATTCAAGTAACAATACAATTACAGGAACTTTTATTTAATTCAACTTAGGTTAAGGTAACGTCTTGATTCAGCAAGATAATGGTGTAAAGACAAAACTTCTAGTCTTATTTGCTATTACTTATGCTATTATAAAAAAAAACTTAGCTTGGCATTATGGCTAGTACTCTTTGAATGTGGCATTTCATAAGAGATATCGGATCAGTTAATAATTTGTATCAACAATTTCCATAATAAAATAAAATTACCCAATAAAACTAAAGGAGTCGGTATTTGTAAATAGAAAAATTAATAGTCCGTTACAGTTAGAATATTCTGTGTATGAACCAATGTGTGTAAGTCAGTTAGAAATTGAGCAAAGATAAAATATTAAGATAACATTAAATTTGTTATAATATTCACGATTGTATTAAATAAATTTGTAGCAGAAGAAGAGCGACGCGATCTACAAAATTAATACCATAAGAACCATTTTTCAAAACACCGAATCCCTTTATTTTAACTTTGGTACTAATTTTAATTACTCGAGGTAGAAATAAATTTAAAAGGCTCGCTGCAGATAGCAGCATCGCACTTAATTAAGCCGTGAAGGATGTCCGCTGGCAAACCAAATTAGTCAGATCAAGTCGGAACAATTATTGAGCATTACAAAGGCGCTGCGGTCGACTGAGAACTTTAAGCTTATATTTAATTGCGATAAGGTTCAATATTCTATAACATTTCACTGTAAGCTAAGGTATTTTTGTTTGAAAACTAATTATAAATTTAATAAAACATAGAAATGAAAATTTCTTCAAGATGCTGCATTCAAATAATATAGTAAAAAATAATGTCATGTTTGTTTTTTTTAACGTTTTCATGATTAAGCCGCTGAACTTACTTTAGTAAGAAAGTAGTTTGAGTAGAAAGAACATAGGTTACTTTTGCCGTGAAAACTTAAAATGAAAATGGAATAGTTCTTTATTCAAATGAAGAAACTTTTAAATCGTCAAAAGCCCTACCTGATAACTGACAATCACGTGCGTGGAGACGCAAAGCCAATAGTACAGTACAATCGCCAATAGAAAGGTAACTTCGTATTTTGTCATTAAGCATATTGAAGCAGGAATTAGAATCTAGGGAAGAGAACTTTGGTGATGCTGCGAAGTCCTTATGCTACCGTCAGCATGAGTCAGTAAAAAAAAGATAGTGTCTCAAAATATTCTCGCAAATGCATTATAACATCTTTTACTGAATTTAAATATAATTACTAATTTTATTTCCTTTTTTCTTTAAAATCTCTAGTGAACTATGAAAATAGTCGCGTTATACAAACGATTTGATGCCTTTTTAAAATACTAATATGATTCAGAATTGTTGGAAAGTAATAGTTTTATTATATCTCTAACAATAGATGAAATACCCGCGATATGAAAATAGAAGTTTAACAGTTGTAGACAAAACAAAAAAATATATAAATAGGTTTTTTTGTTTCGTCTTTTATAATTCTTTTTTTTACCTTCGCTTTAAAATTCTCAGGAATAACATCATGATTGACGGCAATTAAACATAAAAAAATGGGACCGAGATCTTCAGTCATTCATCATCATCATCATCAACACCTCATATAATGTCCCCACCGAGGGGCTCGAGCCTACCCCACATTAGGAGCGATTAGGCCTTAGTCAACCACGCTGGCCAAGTGCGGGTTGGTCGACTTAACACACAACCTAAGAATTTCTTCATAGGTGTGTGCAGGTTTCCTCACGATGTTTTCCTTCACCGTAAAAGCGTCGATTAAACGTACATATGAATTCAAAATTTGAAAACACATTGGTACGTGGCCGATCGAACCAGTGCCTCCCGGGTGAGAGACGACGCTTTTACGCACTACGCCACCGGCGCTTCAAACTTCAGTCATTAAGAAATCACAAATGCTTGGATTAAAATATCAGTGGGAAGCAAAGATAAATAAGAAACTACTATTACTTTCATATTAATAAGAGTTTTTTTTTCATCGCTTTTGAAAATTAAAAAACTGTCCTACAAAATATAATAACACTGATTTTGTTTTGTGTCGCTGTAACTTGTTGTGAACTTAACATAGCTATTTTAATAAAAGCCTTTTAAATAATTAATTTTTGTAGGTTGTTTAAAATATTTATTTTGTATTTTGATGAAATAGCTCAATTATTTAAGTCATTTCTCAAAACCAAAGCCATTTTCGTTTTCTAGTTATAATTTGGTGTTACTTGATATTTAGTTTCGGAAATGTCGGTGTCGGTGATTGAATGAGGTGTCATTCATCAAAATCAGATTAATAGTTTAGGCGCTAGGTTGGAACATATGTTAATACAAACATACATTCATAGACTGCCAAAATCATAATCCTTCCTTTTGCTTCGCCGTAGTAGGGTAAATATTAAAGTCTATCTAAAATTCATTTTATAACTTTTCTTTGGCAATGACATAACTTATGTCAACACTTGAGGCCGCCCGCGGCTACTCCAACTTAAGCCGGGTCCAGATATGATCATTTGCTCGATCCGATCAGCGTTTCCGTATCAGCGTATCACGTATCAAGCCCCGTATCAAGTTGTGGACGCCTCGATTTGCTCCGTATGACAACCGTATGAAACCGACATGACATGGGTCGCGGATCATGATACGCGTATCATCACCCGTCCACATATGCGATCATGATACACAAATGATCATATCTGGACCCGCCTTTACACATTGATTATTGCGCTAAAAAAACCTATGTGCTAATCATCTGGATTGGCATCAATTTCTATGCTAAAACTTCATCCAGATCAGCTTAGCAGTTCGGACATGATTAAGTAACAAATATTCAACCATTGAAACTTATGCATTTATACGAGTAATTGTAGGAAGTATTTAACAAGATGTAATAAGCTTTACCATTTCATACTTACGTATTTTAGACGCGGAAAACAACATTTTAATAGATACGAGTATATCCGTTACATAATATACACATACGCCCGATGTTTTGTTCTGTAATATTCATCTCATAGCAAAATCACAGCGAGTAATTCAATCTATCTTCTCTCGCTTCAGCAAAATAATAATGATTTCGGCGGATGTTCATGAATTTCCACACAATATCCGTTGTAGGAATGAAACATATACTTACGGCAACGCAAATTATAGGAACGAGCTCCTAATTTCTGGAATATAACAGCCATTTATTGTTAGCCCTTAATGTTTTGGTGCGGCAGTGTTAATTATGTGTTTATATTCAAAATAGTTTTAACCCTTGATAATGTAGAAACAGGTTTGGTTATTCATTTGTTTTTACCCTTACGCGGAAGTGTATACAAGGTGTTTGGTACATGGGGTATTTCACCATAGTATTTATATGACTATGTTAGCATGGGTAGGTGCCGGCTTCATACCCCATGGACCAAACACCTTTTCTAGTGTGTATAAGGTTGAAAATATACATAAATACTCTAAAATATATATTTTAAAGCCATGGGATGCCAGCAGAGTAGAATAGCATCAACCCGTATCCTCCAATGGGTGTCGTAGAAAGCAACTAATGGATCAGCAAAGGGGTATTGATCACCTTATACTCCGTCCACCAATCCGCATTGGGCAAGCGTAGTGGACTACTGCCTAAACCTCCTTCGATGACAAGGAGAATGTGTTCCGGCAGTGGGTCGAATTATAAAGGCTGTTAAGATGATATATAAAATATATAAAAATAAACCTTGGTGTTTTAAAATATATCATCAGACAGAATCTAAAAAGGGGTCGAGTAGAACTAAGGGCCCTGGTATGCCAGAAAACAGTGACAGGTTGCAAATCTGTCGCCTACGTAATAAGGCAACAAATCTAGAAAGTAACTAAACCCTCAGTGAACCAACAAACAAAATCCAATGAAAGTTGATGAGTCCGAGTTCAAAATATTATGCTGAAAACATATTTATTAACCTCTGCCTTGGCACCCCAAGGCAGTGGGCAGGGCACATTGCGAGGAGGATTGACGGCCGTTGGGGCGGAAAGGTCCTCGATTGGCGACCACGTACCGGGAAACGCAGCGTTTGTAGGCCCCCCACAAGGTGGACTGACGATCTAGTTAAGGTCGCGGGAAGCCGCTGGACGCGGGCAGCGCAGGACCGACCGGTTTGGAGATCCTTGGGGGAGGCCTATGTCCAACAGTGGGCGTCTCTCAGCTGAAATGATGATGATGATGATGACCTCTGCCTTATAGTCTTCAAGAGCCACTGGGGATCGAATCCAAATTCTCTGGATGTAATTCCGATGAGCGATATCACTTGACCACAGAAGCGTTGAAGCCTAGTCACTGACAAAGACACAACCCTAACAAAGATATATTTAGACTGCCGTCCTTTCAAAGGTATTATTAAGATATTCAGTACTTGCGACTTTCAAAAAACTAGTCATCTTTAACCTCTCTAAAAGTGTTCTTATTTTTTGATTAAAATTCATAATTTCACCGGTTATACACAAAGGTCATTGACAGCGGAACAGCTTAAACTATTTTAGATTCACTTAGCATCAGCTCGCGCTTCAAATAGGATTCCAATCATAGCTAATTAGTCAGCTGCAGGTAATGTAATTATCGATTACCAATATAACTGTCGCGAAATCGCACGTATTTGCAATTACAAATAACCAGTTCAAAGGACGGTAATTTTGAAGATTTATGACTGAGTGATATCTTCAAAACGACAAAATCAGAAGAGAACACAATTTCGTCGTTGGAATTGGGGAAAAATTTGGACTAGAAAAGCAGATGAAAGAAAATAGGTACTGGATATTCTTGGAACACAAATAAAAAGCAATTTATATTTGAAAATGTATTTCAATCACTAGTCTAAAAAATATGTCAGTAATAAGGGCTTATCTCAGCTAATTGAGTGTAAAGTCTATTCAATGTAACATGCTTTCCAAGGTTTGTGATAAAGATCAAAGAGATTTTGATAGTCCATTTTAGATGGTCCCCTGAGAAAACAGCTTTATTTAACGCTTATTATGTAGGGGACAAGTGGTGCTTCCACTAAACGCTTTCTCAATAGGCTCACTTACCACGAGAACATAACATTATAAGAGTTTTTGGCTTTTTTGTGTTTGGCAAATAAGGATTTAACTCGGCTGATTCGAAGACGATTGTAACCTTTGCTGTGTATGTTGACCGTCCTTGTGAAAATGATGCTACTTCACTCACCCTACGTACGCAACCTACTTATTTCCAAAACTCGAATACGTACTCAATTAACAAAACGTAGCTATACAGACTTCAGGCACCTCATATTTCCATTCAAAAAATACAACGAGGGCTCGGTATTACATAACAAGTTCTCCAAGTATTTTCGCCGTAGTAGCATTTTATTACCACCGCCTTCGCAAGTTTATGCGATCTCATGCAATAAAGTGATAAAACAGTTAGCTAGCACAACGTTACCAAAACTGGCTCAGATATATCGACGCGAACAAATAAAACTGCCATTAAATGCGCAAACTTGCCAATGTTTTGTTTTCCCTTTTTGATAATATAATAACTCACATATCCCTTATTTTAGAACTTTACTCTCGACGTGACGGTCGTATCCATATAGATTTATACTTACAGATGTTCACGTATGTTGAATCACTTTTAATACTGTTGAGTTCATACAGTTGTTTTCAATATAACATTCAATATTTAATAATGCAGAGCAAAGAATCTCTAAAAATAACTGTATATAAAGCAGGCCACCCACGTTAGGGTTTACCTGACAGTTTTAACTGTTCAGGTAAAACTGTCATGTAAACCTGAGCTGCATAGAGACCATACACGTAGCGGTAAACCTGAACAAACTCTCAGTTGAAACCACGACCTCGGCGGCGCTTTATCTCGTCACCGTAGCGTTATTAAGTTTATTTTATTAAAGAAAAGGAAATTTAGCTACTAGCGGTGATAGGTGACAGGCTGGCAATCTGTCACTAGTTTAGGGCACTGAGGCATGCAGTGACCCAAAGTATTTATGCAAAGCCAAATCTGGCAGTATGGGCCATGGCATAGCATGGTCCATACTGCCAGATGTGGCTTTATGTGTAACCAAATGTACACCTTTTCGGAATTATGATTTTGATTGTATATTATGTATGTAGGTAGGTATTAGCGGTAGGTGACTTCAATAAATTACAATAATGAGAAAAGCTTTGTCGCCTCATAGATGACTATATCAATACCTCAAATATATTATTTTGCTATAATATCATTATTCATAATTAATTTAATTATTCTTTCATAAACATTGGTAATACCTACCCATGTTTATGGTGTTGATTAAGCCACCATTTATCGGGTTTAAATAACATTGTATTTGTATTACTCAAAAATGCAATATTATACTTTTTCATTGATAATTTGCGTCTCAATTACATTCTATGGACGAATTCATCTGTCAAAAAGGACTTCGTAATTGGAACAGGGTATACGAAGTCATTTAATACAATTTTTTATAATTTAACAGTAGAGCGCCGTGCGTCTTTACTCTCTAGGAATCATCGGACAACTGACGCCTGCGCGGCGACCGCCATACACGCTCAGTTTTACCTGAACAGTTAAAACTGTTCAGGTATACAATATTTAAATTCATATTTTTTCGCTCGCCTGAACAGGTGTGGAAACCTGCGCAGTTTTGCGGCATACACGCTCATGTTTACCTGAACAGTTCACCTGAACAGTTAAAACTGCCAGGTAAACCCTAACGTGGGTGGCCTGCTTAAGATGTATATAATTATGGTTGCACGCACATTAACTGTTGCTTGGACTTTGTTACTTTGTAACTTGTATCAATTTGTCATGATGTAGTCTTATGGCAAAAGTAACAAGCAAAAAGTAAAAATGAACTGTAGACCGACTACGAAAAAAAAGGAATGAAGTCGGAGTTCACAAGGTAAAATCGACTTCTCCAATTGTTGAGATCGGTTAAAATATAGCCTTTGTTACTCGAATCATAATAACAAATAGATTGACACCTTATTCATCAAAATCGGATGAATATTTTAGGCGCTAAAAAGGAACTTACCTAAAAACAAACATACGTATATAGACTGTTAAAATCCTTCCTTTTGACTTTGCCGTAGTGCTCAGAATTTCTTCTATTCTATTCTATTATTAAATAATGGCGTCGCGATACTTATAACGTACGCATTTTGCCAATGTCAAGTGAATATGTAACTAACGTAACAAAACTTGTACGGTTGATTAGAGGTAAAAATAGAGTCTTCAACACGTGTTTTAACAACAAAAACTTTCAAGAACAGAATTTCTTAAAAGCACTAAATATTTAAAAAGACATTTGTTTATAATTTCATACGAAAAGCATTAAAATAATCACGTCTTGATTAAATGCTGAGATGGTACCGACGGGACAGGACGGGACGATTTTGTCATTGTTAGGCATGTTAACTTATGATGTAATCAGAGACTAAAGACTTGTATAAAATAAAATATATATATATAAATACGTCTTGGCTTTTATAGTCCTGTGTAAAAATCATATCAGAGCACTCGCCTCGATAGCGAAAGATAAGCGTCTCCTCATCAAAGTCAAAGTCAAAATCTTTATTCATTTAGGTACAATTTGTACACTTATGAAAGGCAATTTTGATGCCATCGGTTCAAAAGTCTACCAGGAGGCCTTGTTCTGAGAACTGTCATCATCAAAGTCAAACTTTTTTTATTCATTTAGGTACAATTTGTACACTTATGAAAGGCAATTTTGATGCCATCAGTTCAAGAGTCTACCAGGAGGCATCGTTTGATCATGTAATTTTTTCTTGTTATTTGTTTTATACTGTTAAACATACCTACGTTACTTTATTAATGCACGTCTACACTTATAATAATACTGTTGTATATATTTAAGCAGTGCCTCTGATGGAAGCCGTCATAAGCTCGTTTGTTGTCTATTGTGTCCGCTTGATTTACGTTGTATTGCGTTTGACACCAAACTCACATTCAGCGCACAGATTGCAATTGAAGTTCAAACCGTGTCTGTCTATTAGCCAAATATCACGTTTAATGAAATATAATGTCCTAAATGGGGCTAGTAAATCTTCGAGGAATGAAGATATTGTCATTTTGTTACTACGATTTATTTTCCCTATTCCATCATTATTCATACTGATATTATCCCCACCAGAGTTTTACCAACTTTTTTCATGAGCAGCATCAGGTTTAAGATTCAATCCAGTCAATTGGCATATTCAGCTCTTTGCTTGGTCATAAAAATAAACATAAACCTATTAATGCTACTCATGAAGTCTGCTGGGGGATAATAACGGGTGTAAGAAGACCTATGTCAAAGCCGAGAACTACGTATTCCGTTCATCATTAGGACTATTTTTGTCTTCTAGACTATGCCTGGGAAATTAATAGTTAAGGAGTTATTGAACGACAAAGTTAGATTTTTTTTTCAAGATTTTTATAAACACAAACTGTGAAAATTATTTCTTAATTTTTGTCCAAAGAAACATTATCAAAATTTTAATTATTATACCAAAAAATTGCTTTAAAACGTCACCGCTTAATATAAGCACTTGATATCGCGGCTATTCAACTCAGTCGACCGAACGTTGCGCCCATCACGCTCTATACATAGTGCGGTATTTTTTTTTAAACCAAAAAATAAAAAAAAAACACCGTATCCCAGCGATTTGTTTTAATTTATAGAATGCGTAGATAGGTTTTGTCTTAGGTATTTTTAAGTATTTTTAAATCCTGTATAAGTAGGGTTATATGGTCTGTTTATTCGATGTAAGATGAGTATGTCACCACTCTGCTTTTGATACAGTTTTATGGCCGGCCAAATGCCTCACACTGACCCTGTTTGGGAATGCTGTTGTAGGCGGCTTACTCGCGAGTAACCCATTCGTGCGAACGTACGCACGTGGTTAAGAATTACCTTAGCTTGCTCTAACGACACCCACGCGATAAGAAGGGTTAGTTTCATGACCGGGAACAAGACAAATAATTTAGGTATCGTACGAGTACTTTACTTGTTTCGTAGACGGAAATTGGAACCGGTGGATTTATAAAAGTCTGTCGTCATAACAATAGTACTAAGAGTGTTATTGTATTCCGACAGTTGGTATTAAGATAGCCAGTTCTAGGTTTTGGGTTCCAGTTGAAGCTCGCTTATATACAGTCATATATGATATATATACAGGATGAAATTTTCAAGTGGGCCTTCAGGGCCAAATCCTAAACTATTACTAAACTATAAGGAATATCGAAAAATACTCAAAGGAGTCGCGAGTCCGATCTTGATGAAAACAAAAACTGCATAAGCTCTGTATATATTCCTACTGTAAAACGAAAATTTATAGATAAGTAACACAAACAAATGTTGCTATGCATACGAATTCTCTACACAAATGGAATCACGTTTAGGATTAGCAGATACTTAGTGTACATTTTTATTTTTGCAAATTAACCACACAACGTTTGTCTGCTAGTATATTAAAATAAAACTTTGCCTTTAAAATCAAACTAAACTTTTGGCAGTGTAGACAAAGTAAACCATAGAAAACCGAAAGCAATTTCATTTATAATCGATAATAACACAACCAAAAGCAATAATAATTATCAAACTCACTCCTTGGCCGAGCCTTTAAACAAGTAGTTAACCGAAATCGTTTTACAGTAAAAATTAACGTTCGCTTAGCCGAATGAATATCGATTGAACATCGCCGTACTCTCGGCTCATTTACCCTGCATAAAATTAGTATCTGGCCTTTTCCACGGGTAGCAGCCAATATTTCTCGCATCTTGAGGACTGAAGCAATTTTCTGTAGCTCTCAACATTAAATTAACATTTGGGCTTTTTCTCTCTGTTGCCCTTCGTTCCTCGCAGGCCGCGGCCCAGTATATTTCAGCGGTCGCGTAATTTGTGGCTCGTAAATGTTCAGAAATTGGTCATCCCTTTGGTTGAGGTGAATTTATGGCCTCCTCGGTCCGCCTGTCGAAAGGGGAATTAATAAGTCCCCTCTAATGGTGAAACGTTCCCTTACCATCAATTTGAATGCCCCAAGATTGCCGCGGCCCAGCAAACGACCATCTGGACGTGAAATATCTCACTTACAAATTCTTATTCGTTTTGTGTAACTGATAAATTGGATCCTCATATTACCATCAATTCAATTTCATTAGAGGTAAATGATCCAGAACACTTTGAATCGATATTGTAAAGTAATTATTCCTTGAATGAAATGAAGGTTTAAATTTTCATCTTTCTACTTCTTCTGTCTTCTTCCTACCCTGCTCCCACTTTATTTGAGGTCGGTTCAGTATGTCTTCATATTCACAATCGCTTAAGCTGGTATGGTTTAAGAATTAGATTTAGATCACCTGACACCAATTCTCCTTGGAAACAACTGCAATTTTTGGGCAGAAGCCAGTACCGAATAATCGAGTTGAATTTTTTTCCGCCACCCATCCCAGTAACTGACCGCGGATCTTAGCTTTCGTAATCGATACAACTAACGAACGTTCACGGCACGATCGATATGCTTGAAAGTCTGAAATTTATTGCCATTTTGTATCCATGTGTAATATGGATACAAAATGGAAATAAATTTCAGACTTCCTGGTAGATATCTACCGCCAGACAATTAAAATAATTGTGTCTGGATTTATTAATGATCAACAGATCAAAAATCTTTAAAATAAAATTAATCTGTTAAGATTTTTGAAGATATTATCTTCAAAAATCTTTAAAATAAAATTAATCTGTTGATCATTAATAAATCAAGACACAATTATTTTAATTGTCTGGCGGTAGATATCTACCAAGCCGGGACAAAAAGGTTAAAACATTATACCACCTTGTAATTATTAACGATATACTTTTTTTACTTAAAGCACTTTTATTAATACTTCATGATTAGAATACTTAACAGTGCCTTTTCTTTGAAAGTCCTTGAAATAATAATTGTTTGAAACTCTCAAATCTGAAGCGCCGTATTCCGCCTTTTGTAATTGAGCAAAAAGTTGGAACAAAAGCTTTCGTAGAACATAAAGAATTTCTATAACAATTTTAGGAAAATTACGAAATTGCTTTTTGTGCCTATTGAACAGGACTCAGATGACAGTTCATGTTAATTTATTTAGGGTTTCTTGAGCACTGAGAATGTCAGTTTTATTAATTTAATAATTGAACTAAGATAATTATAATAAAGCTTTATTAAAGACTAGCGTTTCGCTCACGACTTCGTCCGCGTAGAGATTTTTTAAAATAAAATATAGCCTATGTCATTCAAGAATAATTTAGCATTCTAATGGAGAAATATTTTTGGAATCAGTCTGCTTTTGAGCTTATTCGTTAGAAACATACGAACATACAAATATTTTTAAATATCAATATTTTAAGAGTGGTTCCACATTATCCGATCCGATATCGGTACGGACAACCGATACGACATCGTGAGCAATTAAAATGTGTGAAATGAAAAAAATAAATATTTACCCGCCTTTCATTTTGTGGGGCCCGATATCGGACTGTCAAAGGCGTATGCCCAATTTAGTATGGGACTTGGGTCATAATTGGGCGCTTTAATAAAATGAGTGCCAAAGACTGGGAAATCTATAATTTATGTACCTAAGGAAAATATGATTACATTATTTTTGGGGAGTTTTGAGAAATCATAATTGATATTAGTCATTTGGAGGCTACATTATATTCAAATAATTGACAGAATGACAGCTGAAGATTTTTCCTAAATACTCCCTATTTAAGAGAAAAAAAAGGGCAAAAGCAAAGGGATCTAGCCCATACAGCCACGCCTTATGTCTTTTTTCTTGAATTGCTATTTTTTTAGTTTATTTATTAAAAAGAAAAATAAAAGTACAAAATTATTAGCACAACAAAAATCACGGAGATTTGTCCGGTGTGCCAAATATGAGAAAAAAAATATAATAATAATTTCCTCACTGCACACCAATTACAATAACACCATTAAAACATTAATTATTCTTAGTAGCTTTTTAAAATGTCAAATGTAAGGGCAAAGGGATCCAAGTCCATACAGACTTGTCTTTCGTTTTATTTCTGGAATAATGTATAATGTCAGTCAGTATTGTTTTCAATGTTAATCGTAGACCCTAAATATTTGTTATTTTATTAGGATTTTTAAAACTAGAAAAAATACACCTGCCCCTGAGGATTTTTAACTGATCAAGATGTCCTATAGTGTATTTTGTAACAACCACGTTTTTCTTGAAACAAGGAATAAAGTTTAAAAAACTGTAACCTATATATGGAAATAATATAAAGCTATCCATGGGGCTTACCCTATGTTTTAATTGCTAGCAACGAGAATAGTACATTTATTAACTAGCCCTAGTTGTGTGTGTGTGTGTGTCTCAGATCGCAGGTAATTCACGCCTGATCTGAAGATGGGAGCAATTAATTCGAGGAGGATTTTCTGATAAAATCTTTTGGAGAAATAAATCTAAACATAGTTTTCGCTTGATTGCTACTCACTCTACCGTGTCCCCTGAAGACGCATCGTGCAAAAACCATAAGTAATATATTCCCCAATATCATTGAGAAGATATAAACAAGAGGTTGTAAATAACACTGCTTGAACGCCTCCTTGTCTGAAGAGAAGAATAATGGTATTTTCTATTTCGTTAGCTTGCACTACGTATAGCTGTGTTCACTCGGATGGCTGCCAGCTGGGACGCAGGCCGGTTCATGTCCTTAGTTCAACGAAGACATAAAATGGTGCGGTTACATGCTGGAAGCGACTAGTGGTCGATGCGGTTCAATGCGTCTGTTCGTCTTTTTTATAGCTGTGAGTGGTGGAATCATGCCAACGTCTACGAGAGTTGCACATACAACGAATCTTACTCAAGCCTACATGTTTTAATTGATTATAAAGCAGATTCCATTGAATTTTTCCCATCGCAATTTATTTACTTTTATTAATTATCGTAATATGAGATCCGATTTTTGCAAAACTATAAACAATTTAGTCTTATCTGCCTCCATACCCAACTATCTAATATCTGTAATGACATAAAATGCCAATTAAAGAATAGCTGATCGCAAAATAAAATATCGCCAATTCACTGAATCTTTAATAGTCAGTCAGCCACAAAAATTGGCGAGTGTCGTCGTAAATCACTTCCTTTATCACCGGACTATATGAAACTCCCATTTCAGATTTACTTGGCTCAGACAATATCAGATGAAATAAGGCCAAAATCTGACAGTAACAGTTCGTAAGGTCTCTTCCATTCCATTTCTATCATATGACGTAGAGCTAGTCCTAAATCAAAGAGCCGTGAAGTCCCCCCCACTACCATATTTTCGCACCCGCCGTTCTCGTATAATGGCTATTGACCAAATTTATCGACTTTCGTGTCATATTTCCATCTTTATGATTGGGTTGGATCGGGATAACATGCGGTATAAAAAGCTTCGCTACAATAAAGTATTCAGATTTCAGCTTATTGGGGATGGTATTATTGATAAAGGACTTTATTTTAGTTTACGCGGCATATTTCAATCTTATTAGCTTTCTGATCTGGAGATTTTCGTCGACTTTATGTTTGTGACTTTTTATTTTATCATGTAGACATTAAAATATTAGTTTTTCAGTGTTGAATAACGAGAGGTACTTTCTGAATACCTTATAATTTGCGAGGCCGAGGCCAGACGTAAGTAATGTATCGTGTAATGCGTACATGCCCAACCTAGGTGTACTTAGAAGAACATTTTCTTCTGAAACGTACAGTATGAGACATCAACTATTAGGCGTCATTAGTATTTGACAAGGCTATGTTATCATGAATAGGTTTCTCGCTTATATAAACCATGTACTATAACAAACCTTTCTTTCTTGGCAAAGCTGTTATATACAGTATGAATTAATTTCATTTCGATTACTGTAGCTCATCTTACACTAATCACGCTCTAACTTATCGTTATTTTGACTAATTATTAAGCTCCTTCATCGATGCTTCGAATGTCCATCGGCAAACAATGGTATCGATCCTTCCGGCGTTTGATCTTATATTAAGGTACCTACTACCATTATCTGATTAATCCTCCTAATCGCTTATCAACGCTCTTAACGATATCGCTTTGTAAATTAACAAAGGAACTTGAAGCGCCTGATCGAGTAGACATCGGCTTACATTGAAAGTCAAGTGACAAGGGTTCTGTAATAAATAAAATTGTTTGAACTCTCATTTTTGTGTATTATCAAAGTAGTTTGTGAACACGTGTTCGATTAAAGATACGAGTTAAAATTCTCTAGAATATTATAAATACCTATATGAAACCTTAACTATAGAGGAAAATTTAAAGTAAGGAAATTAATGCTACATATAAAATAATGCCTTGCAATACAATAATGCCTTCAGGATGCTGATGGGCCTTCCCAGATACTGCAGCGCATCAACTATGTTTGCTGAAGCTGGTGTTGATGGTTTTCAGCCATGTTTGCTGAAGCTCGTGTTGATGGTTTTTATAGCATCATAAGAAAACGGATAGCTTCCATGATGCGCAGATCTCGGGAGAGCTCAAACGGAATCCTGGAGGTATGGAAAGACAAACTTGGCTGTCCCCTTCGTATGCATTGGACTACGATGCATATGGGCGGAACACTCAAGTTTTTTAATTAATTATTCTTTTTTTTCTGTGCCACCCTGTAATATTTAAATAACTAACATAATGGTTAAGGTACATACTGGCAAATTTATATGGATTTTGTGAAAGTCTGTTATTATGAAGCTACTACAATGGATAATAGAAATTTAAATGACATAATTCCCACTTTTTTCACGCACCACGCGCATTACTTACACATTGGTGCATTTTTTTGGTCTTCATGCCAATCTGTAGACGTCAGTAATTATAAATCTATGATGCCGATACAAGGTTGGTTAGTCAAAGGCTTTCAAATTATTTCCTTGTTCCAGAGTTTCAGATAATCTGACTATTATTACGTAATTGACAAGATTCGTCGGCTTACGCAATCGCTGTTATGAGATTTGACAGTTGAATAAATTTCATTAGCGTTGCTATGACTAGGAGACAATATTATCATCTACTAAAACGTATATGTAAATTAATATCCATAAATTAATAATATCCTATACAATTAATACAATTTCCATATTATACAGTTGCGAAATTTTGCTCAGCAAGATGAAAACTATTATGTTTATGAAAAAGATTATGTACGAAAGAGTATAATTTTCTAGTAGGTAGGTCTAGTCAACAGCACAAGTAGACGATAAAAACCAAAACTTTAAATTTTATTTAAAAAGCAAAATAACTCACTGCAATCCAATTCAATTCAAATATAGTTTATTGCACAAACAGAAAAAAAATTATTACAGAACATATTAATACACATAGGACAGTATAAAAGGCGGCCTTATTTCTAAGAAGCAATCTCTTCCAGGCATAAAATAAGTACAGAAATATAAGATTCCTAGAAGCAAATTCGTTTTGTGGGTGGTTGTTGAACTATATAAAGGTCTTAGTACACTTATCGGATCGAAATGGGAATTCGCCTTTTTATTAACACGCTTTTATAAGTATGTCTGCTTGCTTGCTTGTATGTTTGTAACCGACTCCTTTGTACGCAATTTGACCCACTTTAAACGGTCAGATTTCATTTAAACTTTATAGACTTATCAAAGACCGATAACAATAATTCGATAGGTATATCCCATTATCCTGATTAAAATATCCCATTATCCTAATAAATTTCCTAAGGGATCCTCTACATGAGAGAAAGAAAAAATCATCCACAGTACTCACTGTTAGCATGATGAAAGAAATGTAAAAGTTGTAATTTTTTTCCATTGTATAGGTGTAGTAGTAAAGCTTTCTTTTTTCAAAACTTGAACTGTCATTGTTGGAATTATAATGCACGTAATTTATGTACATGAATATCAATCAGTGATAAATCAGACTAAAAAGTGAAAATTACTTTTTAGTATAGAAAAATAGTGATGAATGAAAAATATAATTATTATTTACAGAAAAGCGAGGGGTGCTTAATACCATCAGTTCTTGAAAATTTCGATCGGTAAACATAATATGAAAATAGTTGGGAAATACAAAAGTGCATGATTCATAAAATATTATTACGAAAAATATCGATTTAAAATATTTTGCGGTATTTCATATAGGTATTTTTTAATGTATTACGAGATGGCAAACAAATGTGCGGTCCACCTGATGTTAAGTGGTTACCGTCGCCTATAGATACTTGCAATATTAAGGGTAAATCACTTAATACTGCAAGTGCGTTGCCTTCCTGAGGAGTAAGATGATATGCCTTCCATGCCCAGTAATTACACTGGCTACCTTTCCCTTCAATCCGAAACACAGCGAGCTGCTTTACGGCAGAAATAAGAAAGGCGGTGGTACCTACCCAGACGACCCTACATATGAGCCTACCACATAGTATATTAGTTGTTTTAATTTTTTAACGTTAACGCTTACGGTAAACCGCTACGGATCGGCAGCTACGAAACGTAGCGCCTAGCTTCTTTTTCAGAGTAAAAAGAGGCGTCCCCTTTCCAAACTGATAAGTGTGCTACGACTTTAAGGGTGGTAATTTAACCTTGTGTCCCGATAATGAAATGGAATGGATTTATACATTGTCGAATATAACTATTCCTCTTTTAGTATTTATCCTGCCCTTTCACTGTAAATTGCAATAAAATGCGAGTAAGCAATTATCTCCTTAAAATGTATTTGGCAAGACTTTGAAGTACTAGCTTGTTAATAAATGGGGCACGAGTATCGACATGCGCAGAATCGACATTACCTTCCGGCCTCCTCCTTCTATACTCGTAAATGTTTTCAAGTAACAAGTAGGTACTTGAAATAATCATAATCAAGTTTCATGATGGTAATAGGGTAATATGATTGTTATCTGCCAATCAGCCGTCGAACCACATTCGTTTAACATGTCCTTTTATATCTTATATATATAAAATTCTCGTGTCACAATTTTCGTTCCCGGACTCTTCCGAAACGGCTTGACCGATTCTCATGAAATTTTATGAGCATATTGAGTAGGTCTGAGAATCGCCTAACATCTATTTTTCATACCCCTTAGTGATAAGGGTTGTCCACCCTTAATTTTTTTTTTTAAATTATAAGGCAAAACAACGTTTGCGGGGTTAGCTATTTATATTATAATCTTTAAAAGTACTGGCAAATAGAACTATTAATATTGTGGTACCTCCAAAATACATATCGACAAAATGATTTTTTGTTAATAATTTTTGTTTGACATGACATACAGAGTATTTAAAAAAATATTTGGTACATTTTTTTACATTGAGTTTAAAATACCTAGTCTTTTGCCTAGAAGAAAACTTGTCGTGATCAACTACTGACACAGGGATCGAACCTGCGACGTTTAGCAATCAGAGATTTTAGAAGTGCAAATTTCAAAGATTTGATGAAACAATGTTTACCATAAAAACATAAGCACCAAGCACTGACAAATTTCGACTGCGAAAGCAATGCTCTGGTGGTGGCGTAGTGGTTAACGAAGCTGCCCGGATCGCGGAAGATGCTGGGTTCAATTTCCGCCTGGAGCAGGTCGATATTTTTCAGTGTATTTTTTCTAGTTCTAAATAATTATGTTAATATAATAATACTATTTATTTGATTTTGATTAATGGTTTGGTTTTTGCTTTATAATCATTATAATATCTTTTAAAATTCATATAATGATAAATGATCGTCTACCAAGTTTTAAAGGAGAAAATGGCAGAAATATATTTCCAAAGCTAAGATACTAGTACCGCAAATATCATCAATATATCTAGATAAAGTCCTTACTGAAAGGCATGGGCTTCCCTACATGATAAAACACTTGAAAACTTGAGGGTCGTAACTCCCACTCCCTGATCAAATGCAGAATCAGCGCAACTAAGACCAAAGGCCTAATGTGCGTTGCGAAAATCTCAGCGTTATTGAGATTATAATTTTTAAAAACGAATTTAACTGGTTTTTAAAAGCTTTTATTTAACTCGCAACTTGTTCGGGTGGAATCTTGCAACTGATTTTAAAGCAGATTTCTTCAACCGATTGAGCTGAAATTTTGTATACACGTTTAGTTTAAATGACAATACACACTAAGTTGTGTGACGTCATTCTAAATCCAATACGGCGGACCGTCCAAGATGGCGGAACAGTTATTTTTAATGCATTTCTACAATATGGGTATCAAATGAAAGGGATTACTGAGAAAAAAGAGTCGACTAAAAAGTAAAAAACAAATTAAATAGAAAAAAAAATCTAAAAAAAGCTTTTTTTAAATCAAATTCACTAAAATGATAAAAATAAACTTTAAATAGCAATAAAAGCTTGTCGCGAAACTTACTTCGATCTGTAGTTTATCATAATCACAAGTAAATATCGCGACAAGCTTTTATCGCTATTTAAAGTTGCATTTAATTTAAATTACAAACTTTTTTTGGAATATTTTTTTATATTTAATTAAAATTGGATACAAAGCTCGTATGGCAATACACTACACGCATACGAACCTCAAATAAAGGAAATATCGAGCACTAAATACGCTGTCAATGTTCAAATTAAAAGAAACGATATTAATATTTTAAAACCCTTTAGTAGGCTTATCAAGAGCAGTAATCGGCTATGAAGTAGCACAAAACATCTTAATACCTCGGACAATTGTTCGCTCACGTATGCTTCAACGTTACAAAGGCAGTAGTGGCGTGCATTCACAAAGAAGCGGACGGAAACGAGCAGCGAAGAAACACTGGCATTAATAAGCGTGGCGTTTCATACAGCGACATTGAATTGTTACGTCGAGATTTTTTGTGCCGTATTACAAAAGAATGCAGTTTTGCCAACATTATACAAGCCTTTGTTGCGAATTAACTTACTTGACACTCTCGTAGATAATGAAATACAAACGAGTACTTTAAATAAAAATCACAGCGGAGCGGAGTTTGGGTTTCAAAAAAAAATTAAGAGGCGTGGACAAAGAGGACTACCTTAGTGAGTTTGGAGCGCAAATGGGATAGTACCTCCAGATCACACTTCATTTTCTTAGGCTACGTCCGTACTGACTAGAGCTCAGTGGCTGGTTGGAAACATTCAAGAATATTCTTTTTACAAAGATACTCTCTAGATGACTCACTAGACTCTAGGCAGTCAGTGAGGACGTAGCCTTTTTTTATGACGATGGAAAATCCATTGACGGACCATACCGCACGTTGGCTAGGCTTACGGCATGTGTGGGACCCACCCAGCGCGTAACAACGCTGGTCCTATTCACTAAAAACCACCGGTACCCTCCTAAGCCCTTCTGGAGGTGTTTTGAGATCGGCATACTTTACGTACGCCATTTCACCAGACCGGCCCGGCCCAACAGTGAGCCGGATGACGCGCCACTGGGGGACTGCGCAAGGGTGATAGGCAATCCCCAGACAGGGGGACCTGTGCACTGCACCAGGACACACGGGGGCCAACCCGTGTGCAGGCCACACCTTAGGGTTGGATAAGAGCGGCGGTCATAGCCGCCTGCCTTCTCCGTCCCGTCCATCTACGCCGGATGGGAGCGGCTAGAGGATCGTCCTCCCGCTCAGTCACCGCGGCGTCCTTCTGCGCCATCATAGATTCACAGAAGGAGACGACAGCCTTCCAGACTCTCTCATTACCAAAGCAGGGCAATGAGATGTCTCCAGTGACGACGTAGCCTAGTGTTTTCTTACTGTCGGTAAGTAAGGTTACCAGAGCTCCATGGCGAAGGGGATGGGGTTCGGGATTGACACATCCATAGATAAAGGAAACTGTAGATCGGTAATCTGAAAGTGAAAGAGAATACCTACTAACGCGTATATTAGAGCGAGATAGACAGACGAAACCATTTCACGCGCACACAGGCGGCCTAGGTAGGCCTGTCAGTCACGTAGAAAAGACAGCAGCTCTCAGACTGCATAACTATTTGTCACGCACATTTGCGCATTACTCATAATTCATATACATCACATATTTTTTGATCTCGCTTTTGTCGATTCATTGCCAATCTGTAAACTGTAACGTCAGTTTATAAATCTATGCAGACATCAGTGTTACAATCATTTATAGGCTACGGTGAGTGACTGCTTGCTGTCATATAGTCTCTATGCTTATTTTTAAACCATCTATCATAAAAAATGGAATATTTGCTGTTAAACACAAAAATGGTCTTAAACAAAACATGCTCCCCAAAATATCAACAAACAATGCATGCCAACAATAATTTAATTAAACATTGAAACGTGTTACATTTTACTTAAAATTTTATTCGTTACTTGTTTTACACCCGCTCTTTTACGAGAGGTGAGACAAAATAGGTTCAGAATGTATTATGTAGGTACATTTTGCACGCTTTACTGCTTCCCGTTACCGTAAAATGAAATTTTATTTCTCTGATACATTTTCACACCGACCGTCGGGATGGTTAACGCAACATTAGAAAACAAACATGCGATCTTTAATAAAATAACGGAGTTGCAATTAAAATACGACTTAAGTCTTTATTGTAGCGACAGTAAAAACTTAAATCGTATTTTAATTATAACACCAGTTCTACTCATTACGTTAGAGTTATTTTTCTTAAATATTCACAAATTTATGGCAAAACGGGAAGTCAAAGGGATCTAACTCATACAGAAAATTTGACGCCGCCATATAATTTGGAAAAAGCCACTGAGATAACAAGTAGTTTGTTGCCAGAAAAAAAAAGCATTTTATTAATTTCAAAGAAAACGAAGAAACAAACAAAGAATAATTTTAAATAAATTAAATAGAAGATTGGCGAGTCCGCTCATTATATTATTTTTATAATGTTATTATTTTATCACCGTTTTACTTTCTCGTAAACGTCTATAGTATAGAGGAAGTCTTGAAATCGTCAAAAAATTCGACCTCGAGATTTTGAAGGATTTACACGTTTTGGACCTCCCTGAGTTCAAAAATACCGTTTTTGGAAATGTGTGTGTGTGTCTGTGCGTTAGCACGATAACTCGAGTATGCTTTAACTTATTGGAACCAAATTTAACATGCATTTATGACATCAAAATATAAGGTTTATAGGATTTTGTACTCTTTCGTATTGTTTGTACTGTTTCGTAGCTTCCATGCCATAGTGTTCATATTAAAAAGAGGCGTTCCTTTTACGAGCTAAGTAGTGTGCTATGACCTTCACTCTCACTCGCCACCGCACGAATGATCCCTTGGAGCAATCTTCACGGAGTTCAGAAACTCCCTCAGTCGACGTTCGTAACCGAGAACAACACCGGCTGTTGCATACATTATTTTTATTCAATAGCATATTTTTAATTTTCCGTCAAATAATTAATTTGTTCGTTGGACCTTTTTTTTCAGTTTTGTTGGGTAATTTGTAATATAATTACAATATTAAGCTTTTGGGTCACTTGATTTACATTTTAATATCAACTCAACAAAAATATTTTATCTCGTTTCTTAATTATAAAGTCCAAAAATACTAATAGCATGGTCGATCCTTAAAAAGATACTTAGAATATAAACGGCCGGCTTAAAACTCCGACGTCGCCATCATAACTCGCCGGCTCTAATAAATACTCCGGAAACCTCAGTATACCAGGTGAAAGTACAAAATTTATTATAGAATGTTTTTACTGGCTTTCAGTTCCTTAATCTAAAATCGATAGAAACATCGGCGAACAAACTTGTGAATAGTACCTTAAGTTCGGAATCGTACAAAGTTCAACACCTGCGTAGAGATACGCTCTGCTGATAAAGCTAGTACTGGAAGCAAAAATAAGATAAAACGAAACCTTTATAGAGAAAGTCACGTCTTCCAGTGATGCGAGAAATAATCTTATAGACATTTAGAAGCTGCGACAGTAGGCAAGCTACGGAGCGTGAACTCGAAGGGCGTTTTGCTCTCTATAACTACATAGACATCTGAATTATAAGTGTTTTCTGTATAATCACACGTGCGGCAAAAATTGAACCTCAATTTCTTTTATAAAACTACCCATTGTCGATCCGAAAACAGCCGCTTTGACGTTTCATTAATTTTACTAAGAAATACCAATTCGAATATAATTTATACGCGCTTGTAATGGGAATAAGTAGCTTGCTCACCAAATTGTGCAAAGTATACTTCGTAAGCATTAATTTGTATTCAACCAGTAGGAAATTTATTTTCAATCCCTTATAGGATAGTCGAGGAAAATAAGTATGAACAAATATAAAAAATCGAGAGCTTTCCTGCCGATTCCCCATAAGGCGGTAGAGGTGAAACAAATTTATATTTGTTCAGTTCACTTCATTTGTTCGCGATCGAAATTTTGTTTAATGTTCGACATCAAACTGATTGATGTTTTAACACGAAACGGTTCACGAATTGTTACCATAATTTATTTGCTTATTTTATATAAATAATATATCGGTTCTTTTAGGGACCTATTAGGGATTTATCACACAGGAGGCGGTCACGTGGTCACGCGTTCAAGCGGTCAGGTTTGCGTTCGCCATATTGTATTGCAATACTAAGACATGCCCACACAGACCGCTTCGGTCAACCTATAGAAATGGAACGCAGAATATGATCGCTTGAACGCTGGACCGCGTGACCGTCTACTGCCTGAAAGATCCCTGATAGAAGGCAATCACGCGGTTAAGCATTCAAGCGGTGATTTTAGCGTTTATTATTGTATAGCTTTGGTGGAATAACTATTTGGTGGAATAATGTGCTATTTTCATAAAAACCACTGTTTTAGCTTCACCAATATCATATATTTTTCAGAACTGCCAATAAAGTAAAAAAACCGGCCAAGTGCGAGTCGGACTCGCACACCGAGGGTTCCTCGGTATAAACTGCTGTATCTTTTGATCGCGTTAACTTAGAAGTTTGATTTTTTCACTGCTTAAAGGGACAATAGACCTAGGTATTTGGTATAAATTTCAATTTGATACCTTTATTCGTTCGTGAGAAATAAGGTAGTAAGTTTCATTTTATTAAAATATTTTTATTATATTATGTAACTAAAAAAATGTGATTTTCGCAATTTTTCCTATATTTGCATTATATGACAATGCTTCATGCCAAATTTCAAGATTCTGAGTTTACGGGAAGTATCCTGTAGGTTTTGATTCCTTTGCGAGTGTCGGAAATTTGTTGAAAATATCGACATAATCGGCTGTATCTTTTGATTGGCTTGGCTTAGAAGTTTGATATTTTCACAGCTTAAAGGGACAATAGACCTGAGTATTTCATGTGAATTTCAGCTTGATACGTCCACGCGTTCTTGAGATAAAGGGTCTTGACAGACAGACAGACAGACGGACAACAAAGTGATCCTATAAGGGTTCCGTTTTTTCCTCTTGAGGTACGGAACCCTAAAAAACAAAGAAATATAAAAAAACGTCATACAAAAGTATAGACAATATTTATAAAAAGGTATGTGTTCCTGCACAATAGCGTTACAAACATATCCTTTGGGTGTTTCTTCACTGGCTGGTCCCGGTACAGCATGAACACCGATACCGGCATCGGTGGACGCATAATGCTAAAAAAATGTATGGTATGCCGTCTCATTAGCACGACATGACGACGACGCGGCAGGGACGATGAAATAATTGGTTACATATGATTTGTATGAACTCAGTCACACATCTCCATGTCAGGGGGATCCGTATCCGATTTTTTTTTACAATCAGGCCGTTTTTATGATAATTTTAACATAAATTGCGAAGTTTTAAATTTCACTAATATGCGTTCATTAAATTAATTTTCAAATAAAGGCGATTATTAAGAAACCGCTTTCCCGGATATGAGAGAACACGGGTGTCGGATGGCGCGTCCCTGACGGGAGCACTGAAGCAGACAACTCAGAACTTGGATAGCCCTGATACTGTAATGTGTGGATACTGCTTTATGCGTCCACCGATATCGTGTCGTAGTCGATGTTAGATTTATCGTGTAAACGAAACCTTTGCAGACTGGATTGCTCTCGCTTTTTCCTTTCCCCGTGCATTTGATCTTTTACGCATAGAGCTTAGATCTAAAGGCGGCTTTTGTCAAAAACATGGTGACAGTAACGGAGCTCATGAGCAACTGATTGCTCTAACGTAAAACATGAACGCGTGACCGCCTTCTGCCTGATAGATCCTTTATCTGCCGTGTTGTATTAGCTGTAAAGAATACTACCGCATTGACACTACTGATGGTTGTCGTAAAAGGTGACATGCTCGGTTTCAATAACTTGTATATCTTAATGGCAATCTACAATGTTACCTGAGTTAACGTTGTTAGTTTTTTGTAGTTGCTGCTATCAGACCTTTTTTTCTATATGACTACTCACATGTGGAGATTAATGTATATAGTATAGAATATCTATTTATTGTTACTTTGTTATGCTGGGGCCGCACTTGCGCCTATCGTCACGAAGCTTCGTGCTAGGACACGATACACGCAGATGTGACCGGCCGTTATCGGCTATCGTCACGAATATTCGGGTTGCTTGTGCGTTATCGGCCGGGAGGCGGTACGTCAGGGTTTTAGCGCGCTAACCTATCACGCTGCGTGGTCAGACATGCGTTGTTCATTTCGAAGGTTGTTCTCCATTAGTTCAGACGCGTACGGGTGACTAAGTATACGATACAGCTGAGGTATTTTTTATAATAAATGCATTACGTAATTATTAGCACACAATTTAGAAGTAAAGAAAGTGATTATGCATAGTTAAACGCAAAGAAGGATAATAATACTACGCAATTTACACGTCTGGAAATGATTTCGGCCATCTTGGATTATTGCACGATAGTTCGTGCAAATAAAGAAATGCCACATGCTTTATCGCGATAACTTTGCTCGGGCCGCACTTGCGTGTATCGTACGAAGTATCGCCACGCATTACTTCGGGACGATAGGCGCAAGTGCGGCCCCAGCATTATAGTGATTATTGACCCTGTAAATCGCCTAAAAATTATAAAATAAAATAATCATTGTTGCTTACTAACACTACATACAATTACGCTCAAAGTCTCAAATGGGGTTGAGCAAGTTAACACTTGGCCTCAAAATAGTGTCAGATTCCAAGACTGTCACTATTAAACAATTAAAATAACTAATTCTACCTGAATTATTTCACTCACAAATCCAAGTCAGAAGTGAAGTGACTTTGTTCTTCAACTAGTCGTTAAGACACTCAAATTTAAATGCTATCTAATAAAGAGGCGGAAGGGAACAACATGACTTGCGTGACCAAGCATTCAACACATCAGCCTAATCGCGGAGTCATCTATTTTATTTTCTCATTACCTACCGTAAGGGCAAACCTCCTAAATCAAAATTTATTTCTGGCAGAATACTTACCAACTTATTTAGAATATAATACAAAATCTTGCATAGTTATAAGAGAACTGAAGTTTGTGAGTTTTATTGTAGGAAGTACTGAACCGATTTTCATTCATTCACCAGTAGGTAGAAAGCGACATTATTTCCTGGGTAACAAATGCTATACTATTCGAATGTAATTAAGTGAGCACCATTATAAGATAGTGGATTCTGAAACACAAGAAATTAATGTTGACGTTATTCAATTGTTTTAAACATATTTTTTTTCGTCTCAATGAAGAAAGGGCACCGTTCATTTTTTTGTGTCGAATTTTTTGCATCCAAAATATTGAATTCAATGTTTCTAGCGAGTTCGGAGGTCATGGCTTTAATGAAATATTTATTTCAATTATCACATTTTGTTTTTAACGACGTGGTTTGAAATTAAGAGTTTTTCAAATACTAACCTTAGTATCAAGTCCAAAGTGCGCCTTACTCCAAAGTCCAAATCCTTCCATAAATAACCAAATTCATTATCAGGATATCCGTGCTCGGGTGGTATCTTGAACGTCCACGGTGACTACAGTTCCCGAACGCTCGTACTTTAAGCATACAACTCAACGTAGATACTACATAGTTCCTTCAAAAAATCACAAACGAGATTGCGTGGTTCATACTTCTAAATGTGACTTTATGTAAAGTCAAATGTTACTTAACGCTCTGCTCAATCCTCTTGGTGAGCATGTTAGTATGCTTGTATATTATCACGCTCATAATCCGACAAATGTTTTATTTCAAATTAGTCAATATCCAAATTCAAATACAACAACAGAATTTAAATTGGTGGTTGCTGACCTCTGTGCTTGTCATGTCAGATAATACCGGCAGTGTTAACCGCGGTCGGTCTCCATTGTAGCTTTTTGTTTGTGAAACGACATTTCTACTATAAAACCGTAAAAGAGTTAAGTTAGCGTCATAAATACTTTTAAGTATGTATACCTGATATTTGTGTCTCCAAACTTCGTTCGTGTAACTGACTTATATGGGCACGCTATTTTGACAGTAGAAAGAGCAAGACAGATACTGTGACCGTAGGTCTTAGCTCTTCGAGTAAAGTGATATGAGCTGAGCGGTAGGGTATAGAAAATTATATCTTTCTCACTCCCACGTTGTCTTGAAATATTGATTTGATATATGATTTGAGTGAAGTTTATTAATACGATTCTGTTTTAGTGTGTATTAAATAAAAAAAATAAGTCTTGAGAAATATCAAGTTGTCACTTTGAACCACATGCAAATTTGTCCATTGGTTCTTAATTTAACACAAACATATATTCATCCAAAAATTGTTTTATATTGCCATCTGATGATGAAAATAAGAAAAACCTATACCTATTTATCAACCAATACAGAACAACAACACAATTCATAACATACAAAGTTACAAGACTTTGTATGTTCTGAAATGTGTTGTTGTTCTGTTCGAGGCCAAAAGATACCTGCCTCAGCATAAAAAAACAAAAACAGAACACTTGAAACACCGGTGTATTGTTTGATACCAAACCTGACCTTATCGAATACATGCTCTCGAAATCGTACTTGCCGACAGAATTTGTTTCTCTTGATAAATAGAAAATATTGCAGATTTAATCCGACGAGCTGACAAATAAATTCATATGCGCGAAAACTAAATTCGCGACGAAATTGCTGTGTACTAGACAGCAATGTTGGCTGTCTTGGCGAATTTGCAGAGTAGGAAAACTTAATACAAACCAGTGTTATGAACGGAAAATTTCATCAATATTACTTTTTTGCGGCACAGAAGAATAGATGAAACACAATTACTTAAACAGAGCTCCGCACAAGCTGTTTCTTTCTCGCCTACTACAGTAATGGGTTTGTGCCCTCCCTCCACTGGTAACACCCTCCCCCTGTCTCCAACGCTGTCGGTGCCACCAACAATGACCCCGTATTTTAGACGGAATTGCTCAAATACGGAACAGCGAAAACGTGGAATAGTGTTTTGTAATTCACAACAACGTATAGTACGTCGTATAGCCGTACTTGTGTAGGAGCCGAGAAGTTTCTAGGATGACTCCTTGCTGAATTTATGGAGTTCAGTAACTCAAGTATATGGGACGTCTAGTGAATTGTATGTTTCTTCTCTTCGACGCTGCGTTGTGTTCGTTCTAAAATTAAGGACGTCATTTTTCTTTTTATGCATCCAAGTCTCGCGCATCGTAGAATTTAACTTGATTACAAATTTTTAATTCGAGTTAGTAAAGGACAACATAAACAATAAGTTGTTGGAGTATTTAAATCTTTTGTCATTCAACAGAGCCAGGAGTAGTGACCATGACTTATAACCCAAGTGGTGGTTTAAGGGGTTTCTCTTAGATTTGCGTGAGCACTACTACACATTGTAAATAAAACAACTCATAAGGATATAACTAGCGTGTAATTAGGTTTCACATTTTTTTATTATTGCCCGACGTTTCGTAACACTTTGCAGCGTTCGTGGTCACGGGAAGTCTACAGATGTAGGTTGTATTATTTGATGAAATAGTTAAATCTACCGTCATTTTCATTATTAATTTTGATTGTTCCGCATAACAAAATCAGAGCTCACGGTGTCATTTGGTCTTGCTCTCTGGTGGTTTGGATAATTTTTAATAATTTCAATTAGGTACTGAATCTCTAGAAGGTGGGGGTGGTACCAAACGTGAAACCTAATCACACGCTTGTTAAATCCGTAAAAGTTGTTTTATTCGCTTCTATTTCCCTGACTTCTTCAGCCATACCTAGTAAGGTTCCGCGAAAGCTTCCTTATATTTCGTCAAGATTTTCTTCATGATTCTATAAGAAAAAGCAAACGAAAATTCGTATGTTTATTTTGGCACAAAAGAGTATTAGAAAAGATCCTGTTATCGGGTGGAAATCGAACACATGATTTCTTACAATTGAAGCATCCGTCCGCATTGTTTAAGGTCTATTGATTGAGTAAAAACCTTCGTTTTAGGTTTCATCCCAGGAAAATTATGTTTTCTGTTTTTAGGATATTAAAAACCTTGGCAATCAAAATAAAACCGGACCAGGAAGGGAATTCTCTATGTACTATAGTACAGCCATAGCAAAAGTATTTAATAACTGTATTTTCTTGAGACACTTTATATGAATTGCTGATTATGTAGAATTGTTATTTTTTATAACATAATAATTTTCTTAGAATATTAAATTTGAGGAATGTTTTTAATGCCTGTGTTTATACATACATTGTGGCAACATTTCGTTCTCCCCTTCCGTCTTTGCCACATATAAATAATCCTTTACTTTATATACCCGAACGGTTTACAATATGTAATATTTGTAAAAAATATTTACATTTATCTGTTCAAATTCGCACGACCGTTGAGGACTGATCAAATAATTGTACTTCTTCTGTGTTGCTTTTTCCCGAAATAACTTCTTGGGGTAATCAATTGAAGTTCTCGGTGAATGTTTACTATCATGCGCCCATGAGCTTGATTCCAAGTTGTGTGGTATAAAAAAAAATTAATTGTTATCAGGCTAATAAATTTTAATCTCTTTATCACTTTACCACTGTGGTATAATCCGTATGGCGGAGGATACCCACAACCAATAGATTGCCCAGAGAGCGTTGACATACCTACTCAAGAAAAAACAATCTCTGCTGACACTCTGCCCTTCCCAACGCACGCATCGCATCGAAAAATTTTATTTCTTCACGTTCCCCGCCAACCGCAAGCCAATCCCTCACGCAACTCAGCAACAATTAAAGGTACATCTCGTACATTTATGGTACACCCGTTGTAAGTGTTTTTTACTATAAAAAATGTAACTAACCACGTTTCATTTTTTAACTAATCACGTTACTTATACAAAGCTCAATCTGTATAGGTAACGTAATTAGCACCCCTATCTGAAAGAAGCGCAAATCACGTTTCCCATAAAAAATAATTTCTTAACGCAACTAAAATTGTAACGTTTTATAGTAAAAAAATATAGTACGGAAATTGGCAGGCGGCCAGTCGTAAAACTTCCAGTCAAATCTTGCTTAGTGATAATTATTTAAGTATGTACATATACATTTTACGCCACCTCCAAATAAAATTGGGAGGAAAACAGGCAAAGATGATGATCACTTAACCTTTGCTTTGTAAGCTATTTTAACTTGATTTTAACATATTAAACAACTCATCAAATATTTATAGGTCAAAAATATTTTCTGAATTAATTATTCCCCTTCCTATATTACCCAATTAATTGCTCTACAGTTTTAAAGGCCTGAAATTTCATAACCCTTCCAATGCCAACGTCGAATAACGGAAAGCGTTTGAAAATGATTAAAATGGATGGTTTCCTCAAAGCTATCCCAATTACGCGATCTAAACTAAACGGGAACTCCCAAGATGAGACGTGCCGTCCTAAGTACACGAAGTTGCCCCCGAATCCACTTCGGACAATTTTCTCTTAGTTTAACGTGACCCCGTTTTTATTAACTGCTCACTTGATAACTTAAAATCGGCCAACTGCCTCCGGAGCATGTAGTCGGGCGAGCTTGATGAAGCTATTTTTTGTATCGCAAGAATATATTTCAATGAACTGAGCCCTAACGTTTATTGATGACGTTTATTATTGATATGTAAGCGTGTTGAAAGTCTGTAGATTATTGTTTTTACATTAGATTGTTGTTTATTAGAAATGGACGTTCAATGGCCTAAAACAGTGCATCAGCGGCACATTTAATGCAGTAGTGGAGAAGTGGTCAGTATACCTACCTACACATCATGTGGATTCATGTGGATTGTGTATCAATGTGGATTCAAACCCGGACCAGGTTCGAATCCTGATAGCGGCAAAAATATTTGTTTGAATAACATGAATTTTTGTTTGCGAGTCATGGTTGCTTATTTATTTATGTTTATTAAAAAAAAATATTATGTATATTACAAATTTTAATGTCCATTATCTAGTATCCATAACACAAGTTCTTAATGAGACTTACTTTGGGCTAGATAAATGGTGAGAGAAAATATATACTAATATATTACACCGACGAAACACTAAACAAAATTATGTTCGAGTATAATATGTGTGAATAATTGATAATCAGTAAGGTATATAAGATGTATTTAATTGTTATAAAATTTCTTTGAAATCAAATAGCATTGGGCAATCGTTGCTCTAGGTAAGCTTTCTCTCACTGTGGCCAAGACTCCCTTAGTCATCAACCTTGGCCCTTCACAAGACTCGCCATTCGCAGATAATCCCTTACTTATCTATATGTTTATTTATTCGCATCTATATTGGAGGTTTGGACTGTAGGGACTTAGGAAACGTAGAACAGTTCCCTACGGGATATTTGGTTCAAGAATGGTCTGCTGGTAACTATTCGGACACCACAACGTCATAGTTGACAGGACCTCAAGACATGCTAGTTGGCAGTCTCAGTTCAGAAGTAATATGGAATTGTGGAGTATTAAAAAAAGGTTCGAAGTCAAAATGTAACTAAGCGTTCAGTGAACCTAGAAACGAATGGAATCACTGTCAGCATACGTGTTTCCTCCTTCTTACAATCCTGGGTCATACAAAAGAGGCGTGAAGAAGCACCTTGCAGGTCGGCAAGGCGAGGGTGGCTAGAGCGGCGGCTTATCTCTCGCGCTAGCTATCTTCGCATTTGGACTCCACTTCTGCTTACCAGCAGATGGAATGGACCCATATTTCGACTTTAAAAAAAACAAATTTATTTATTTGTATGTCATATGGTTTACAAAAGGTGTTACATTATATTCCAGTACATTTCACACATGACACCTCGTGGAGGCTCCGCAAAGATAAGCGAGAGATATACAACTAATACTTTTTCAATACACAATTACAAACCTATATTATTTATTTAATAATAATATAATTTCAAATCTTTGTAATTTTATTTTTGTCAGCAAAAAATTCATTTAAGTCATAATATGCCTTTTCTAGTAAGTATGTTTTGAGTTGTTTTGTAAATGAAGTTAGTTAGTTACAAATGATGACTTAACTCTATCTTCGCTGCCCGGTTTATCAAGATGCTAATTTCTAAGAATTTTGTTTGTAAGTACCTGCGTTACTAATAAGTGCTAGTTATCAAATCACAATTGTATCAATAAATAAAATATTCCATGAAATATGCCGATTATGTTTAATCTAAATGTATCGGCTCACAACCTTGACCCTGTCGCCAGCCCATTATAAGTTTTTATCGTGTTGTATTCCCTGAATTTTACGGTCTATTTTCGTGTGCTAGCGAGTAGGTAAACTTGTTGCTCATCCCGTTCAGTTTAACGCGTCCTGCAAATACTTTTGGAATCGGCAAAGCACGTGTGAAATGAAGGGTTGAAAATTATAGCTAAACTCTTTACCTGTTTCCAACTTAACGCGAAAAAGACAACATTAATTTAAATAAAATATTGAATATCGTTATCTATCAAAATACAGTTTTTTTTTATATCGAATTTCATTTCAAAGAAAACTATACCACGATTTTTAACTAGGATAACAGGATACATCAAAAAGCAGGATACACGAGTAGGAAATGGAACGCGTTATTGATTAAGAAAATGTTTCAATATTTGAGGGTACACTTTATAATGTTTTGTTATGAAACGTTACCGTGATGAAAAGTTGTTAACTTTTCATCACGGTAACGTTTCATCGAAGGATTCATTCGCGTGTTGATGATAAGAACTGTTGCGTTCAGTTCTTATTTTTTATAAATTTAATAAACGTTACCATACTTACAACATAATAATTGTTACATTACGATCACGCAAACATGCAGCAAAGCAAGCATGCAGCAAGCAATTCAATTCTAAGCGTTGTCACAAGTCTCACCTAACCTACTAGGTTTATATTCGTGTTCATGGTTTTTCTTTATTGAGAATGATAATTACACTGTTAGATTTAAGTTTGGTGCTGGTTTTTGAAATAACCTTGTTGCAAAATTTGATTTGAAAAATTTGCACACACAAAATTTTATCCTTTTTTTAATTATATATTTGTTTGACAGAATATAATTGAGAGCGAATAAGCGAATGATGATGACTTTTGTTTGACAGAGTTTAAAATGTAACAAAATATTTACCTTTTGTGAAATTTGTAACAAAATTAAATAGCAACGACGAAACCTAGTTTCGTTTCGAAATTTTACAAATAAGTACATAAAATTTATTTAGGTATGTAATTTTTTTCCTAGAACTTCAAACAAAAGTAATTTTAACAGGTAATGAGTTTTGACTTTCATGTAACACATCAAAAATGTTTGCGTTCATTAGACTTGGAAAACCTGATATTCTATTATTAATGCTGAAATTTCTTCATTATTTACTCAAGAATTAGTTCTTCGTTTAAATTAAAAATGTGTAATTAAATACTAAAATGACTTACTTATAAAATAAAAAAAACTATTTTTAATAAATCACTAAACCTTTTTTTGTTTCCAAATGAACGCATTTTTACGTTCATTTGGAAAGTAGTAGTAGTGGTTAATAAAAATAACATAACGGAACAAAACCTACAACAACATCTAGACGTAATTTGAAATCCATTGTACTACAAACATAACCTAATAAACTCGTAATATTGGCTTGAATTATGGATGAAAATGGACTCGGCAACGCGAATGTGACCTCGCTCGATTGAGCCGGAGACAATATTATTGAATATTGAAAGCTTATGTTTGTGTTTCATTAAATCGTTGAATGAATAATCTTCGCAAGCCGCGAATTTAAAAGGAGCGACGCTAAGCCGGGAACAATACGATCCCTATTGTTTGTTTACGTAATAAGTGTATACGAACACTTATTGCGTAAATAAACAATAGATGTTTGTTGTTATTGGTTTTTCTTTGTTTGGAATTAGAATACCGCGCATTTGCCGTTCGATTTGGGAGTAATTTAGCGACGCCGTTCACTACAGGGACAGTCACTATATTACTGATATTAAGCATCAATATTGACGGTCGCTGTATCGAAAACGTGCCATCGACAGTACACCATATCAATGGTACGTTGTATCGACAGTACAACGTTTCGAGTACGTTTGTTAAAACCGCATAGGTTATGTTCGATTGCGTTTCATTAGAATTATGACCACAGCAAAGCGTGAGCCGAGTGATTGAAGCGAACGTGTTGCGGCAGCGGCCGGCCAAGTGCCAGAAAACTATTCCAAAAGATCCTCTCCAAATGTCGATACAGCGTACCATGGATATGGTGCATAGTCGATGTAGTGACCCGGCGATGGAACGTTTTCGATACAGCGACCGTCAATATTGATGCCCGATATCAGTAATATAGTGACTGTAGTGAACGGGTGCTGTTAAATTACTCCCAAATCGAACGGCAAATGCGCGGTATTCTAGTTCCAAACAAAGAAAAACCTTTCGATAGAACGCTTTCGATACAACAACCTTCGATGTAGTGGATGTCGATGTCGGGAACTAGGCGATTCATGACTCGTGGTCCCACTAGTCTTCAACACTAGGACTCGTGATCCAACTGCTTAATGAGACCACCAGTCGTAGTAATAAAGTAGGGTTCGTGGTCCCACTACTATAATTAAATAGAAAAAAAATATCATAAATATTAAAAAAAATCATTTTTTATTATTCTTCTTCTTCTTATAAAAAATATTTTTTCTTATTATGATTTATTTATTTTATATATTTGTTTTTATTCATTTGATTTTTCGACTTCTATCAGACGGGTCATGAATCTTAAATGCCACCTTCAGTGGGACTTGTAGTGGGACTAAGGACCCTAACTACGAGTCCGGTGGGACAAAATTGGTGGGACCACGAGTTAAAAATGAAGTAGCCCTGTAATTTAGGCTGTAACTGTATGCTGATAATGAAGTATTCGGATTGTAGTCGTATGAGATTCCAAATCATAATTGTTGAGAAATTAAATTAATAAATTAAATAAAGATGCCTTTTTAAAATACAGCAACTATTTTAATAGGAAAAAACAATATAACAAGTTCACATCACCATGACAACGACAAATAATTCAAAAGTAAAAAAGAATACAAAATAAAAACATATAAAATACAAAGAGGTTCGCCACATGCTCCCCTTTTTTAAAGACGGACAACCTTTTTTAATGGTCGCCTCAGGACTCCACCAGCAGTCCTTATATCTACCACCCTGACTATACCGTCTCGACCTGGGTACGTAGCCTCGACCACTCCTCGAGGCCAGGTTCCTCTTGGGAGATCACCGTCCCCAATAAGAACCGGGTCCCCTGGCTTGATCAACGCAACGGTCCCTGGGACGCGGCGAGGAGCTAAGGTTGGTAGGTATTCAGAGACCCACCTACGCCAAAAATGATCAGCAAGCCTCAAGGCTTTCCGCCAACCGCTTCTGCCACAAAGATCCGAGTCCGCAAGTTCTACGGGAAACGGCCGCCCTGCCGACTCTCCAAGCAAGAAATGGTTAGGCGTCAGTGCCTCTGGACAATCAGGATCGGGTGGTACGTGCGTAAGTGGCCGTGCGTTCACTACGGCCTCTGCTTCCAACAAGAGCGTTTGCAGGATCTCATCTGACGGCGCTCGCTCTCTTAGCGTTGCACTGAGCCCTAGTTTTCACCGTCCTGACCATTCTTTCCCACGCTCCACCCATAAACGGAGCCGAAGGGGGGATGAACCGCCACTCAATCCTCTGATCCGTGGTGAAGTCTGAGACCGCGCGATCATATAGCGCCCGTAGCTGACGATTTGCACCCACAAACGCTGTCCCGTTGTCTGACCATATAGTACTCGGTGATCCGCGGCGTGCAATAAATCGGCGGATACACATAATTGCGGCATCAGCCGACAAACTGTAGACCACCTCCAAATGGATCGCCCTCGTGACCAAACACGTGAACAAAGCCACCCATCTCTTTTCTCGTCGCCGCCCAATCGCAACTTGCATAGGACCAAAATAATCTACGCCCACGATGGAGAAAGGACGCTTGTGATGAGCGAGACGGTCCTCCGGTAAGTCGCCCATAGGAGGTGTCAATAAAGGCGCCCGCAGCAATTTGCATAGTTGGCAGTTTCGGGCGACAGATTTTACGGCATTTCTCACGCCAAGGATCCAATATTGCTGGCGCAACTCATTAAGTACGATCTCCGTGTTGGCATGAGCAAACTTGATGTGAAAATGACGTATCAATAGGCGCACAGCGGGCTCCTTTCCACATAAAATTATCGGACGCGCTGCTTCTCTCGATACTCCAGGTGCAGCAGATATTCGGCTGTGGAGAAAAATCAGACCTTCCTCGGTCAGAGCGGGAGATAAATTGGCCAGGCGGCTCCTGGTGGGTAACTGCTGACCACGGCTCAGACTAACAAGCTCCTTCTGGAAGGTGTTTATTTGACACTGACGTAAAACGTGCCTTTCTGCGCGGCGGATGGCTTCCACATTTAATGATATGATCTCTGTGGCAGGAGCAGGGACGATAATCTCACGGGGAAAGAAATTGGAAACTATATCGTCCAACATTGGATTTACAAAATTATGATGCCGACTTTTAAAAATGCGCGCGATGAATTGATGCAGTCTAGCAGTGGCTCTAACTAATCTCTGCCAAGAGCTAAAATGAGTTGCATCTACAACTGCTGGTAAAGGCAAATGAAAGGTTTCATTAAAAAGAATGACTTCGCACGGTGGAGGAGGTGAACTTACATGAGGTTTTGATGAAATATTACGATGAGCCTTATAACTAGGTTTTAATTCATCTTCTCCTAGCGATGATGTAGAACTTATCGACGATTCCGCCGGCCAATCGCAAGGAGGAGATAATATAAACGTCGGACCAACTATCCAGCGTGACTCGATAGACAGAGATTTACACTTCCCCCTTGTAGCATCATCCGCGACGTTAAGGTCGCTGGGAACCCAACGCCATTCACTTAGGGCGCTTGATTCCAAAATTTCGCCAACGCGGTGAGCGACAAAGGGCTTAAACTTTCTGGCATCATTACGTAGCCAGCCCAAAACAGTCATCGAGTCAGACCAGAAAAAACGACGAGCTGGTTTATACCTATGACTACTACAAATGGTCGCACTAAGACGAACGGCTAATAATGCGGCTTGTAGTTCCAACCGTGGAATGGAGACGGGTTTGAGAGGAGACACACGTGCTTTGCTCATAATTAAGGCGAGGCGTACATTACCAGTCTCAAAAGTAAACCGCCAGTAGGCAACTGCAACATGCGCTAATTCGCTGGCATCGCAAAACACGTGCAGCTCTAAATCAACAACTTTATTATCACAAAGATTATAGCACCGCGGGATCTCCACATCAGATAACGACGCTAAGCTAGCAAACCACTCTCTCCACACGCGTTGGTCTGTCTCGGGTAACTCGTCGTCCCAGTGCAAACTCTTACGCCACAAACTTTGAAATAAAATGCGTCCTCTAACTACAATAGGCGCTAGAAGACCAAGTGGATCGAAAATACGCATAACCTGCGCTAAAACAGTACGCTTCGTGAAATGATCAGGCGACTGACTACACAACTTAGAACTAAAACTAACTACATCCCGACTGGGGAACCAAATTAAACCTAAAGTTCGTACAAAAGCTGATGACCCTAAATCTACACTACGATCTACATTACTCATAAGAGCAGACACTAACTCGTTTGGCAGCACACATAAAGACTTCGGATTATTAGATACCCAATCGCGCATCTTAAACCCACCACGACTGTGAACCGTCGTAATATCAGCGGCCAAACGAGCCGCGTGCGTTGCACTGTCAACACTTCCGATATAATCATCCATATACGTGTCACTTTCTATTGCACTCACAGCCTCCGGAAACTCTTCCCGAAATTCAGATGCGTTCAAGTTGGTAATAAACATCGCGGTAGCCGGGCTAGAGCAGGCTCCAAACATCATCGACGACATACGATATGTTTTTACTGGTTCTGCTGGACTGTCGCGCCAAAGAAAACGTTGGGCGTCCCGGTCACGCTCCTGAATTTTGACTTGAGGGAACATCTCCTGAATATCTGCAGTCAATGCTATTTTCCCCTCCCTGAACCGCATCAAAATTCCGAGGAGGGAGCGAAGTAAATCAGGGCCGGTCAACAAAAATGAGTTTAGTGACACGCCATGGGACTTGGCAGCAGCGTCGTGGACTACACGGAGTTTGGCCGGCTTGTTGGGATTTATTACACCAAAGTGTGGCAAGTACCAACAAATCGGCCCCGGCGTCTGGCCTGTGCAGTCTTCGGCATAACCTTTGCTTAAAGTGTCATGAATATTTTTCCGATAACGTTCAGCATAAAGTGGATCCTTGAGCATCTTCCGTTCGAGGCTATGAAACCTGGATAATGCTAAAGGATAGCTGTCTGGCACGCGAGGATTATCCTCCTTCCACAACAGACCAACCTCAAAACGCCCAGACGGCAGCCTGCGAGCTGTGCGTTTTAAAATTTGGAGAGCGCGTTGGTCATCATTGCTGCGTGGTTCATGTTTTGTAATACCTAAGGCCTCCAATTTGTACTGCTCCTTAATGAGGCTCTCTAGCTCATGTTTAGGGTCAGAAAAATCAAAAGAAGTTACATGACATGCAGTTGCATAATCTATAGGATTAGTTTTGCTACTCGAGAAACCAAACAGAACCCAACCTAAAACCGTCCTTATAGCCACAGGTTGCGACTTTGACCCCTTCCTGGTCTCCTGGGGAACAGTAAGGTGCCAATTATCAATACCTATTATCAACATAGGCTTAGCAACATCGTAACATAGCTCCTCGGACAAATCCCTTAAATATAAATAATCACGTAAACTATCACGAGTAGCGGTTTGAGACACTAAACCTAAATTCTTAATAGAACGTGCCTTAGATATTACAAAAGTATCGGATGAATACTTACCTCTAATCTTAAAATCTACGTAATTAACAGTGCTATCTCGGGACAAACCTCCAACGCAATCTAAACGTATATGTCCCGCCGGGCCTTTTGCACCTATTCGGGTAGCAACATCCGCATCGATGAAAGTCCCCGTAGAACCGTCGTCCAACAAAGCGTAAGTCTCGACGCTTCCGGCAGGTCCACAGACAGTTACAGGTAGCACTTTTAGCAAAGGCCGGAGAGAAGATGACACTGGCGTTGAGGTAGTCCCAACAATAGCCTGCTCCGCAATATCTACATTTTCCTTGCGCGGGGACGGAAACGACGTAGATGCTACAGGGTTATCTCGATCTTGCATAGCGTCACCGTCATCACTCGTGTTAACGTTATAGTTGGTCACGTCGTTCCCGTGAAGTAATGTGTGGTGACGACGGTTCTTACAAGATGCCACAGTACAAGTCGTCTTACAAATTGCATACCTATGGCCACCCTTAACCAAGCACTTCCTACAAACCTTGTTATCCGTAACCCATTTATCTCGCCTATCGACTGACAACGAAAGGAAACGCGGACAAGCTGAAATCTCATGACTATAAGATTGACAAAAGGCACATGAATACGAAGGCTTCGGCTTGTCTTTAAAAGAAATTTCTTTGGAGTTTGTACTCGTATTTTCTTTAAACTCTAAAAAATGAGACTTCTCTTGACGCCCCTTATCGCGAGGTATAAAATCATTCAAAATACCGAACTTAATATGAATGTGAGCCTCGTGCTCGAGGAAGTCTGAGAGAAGTTCTAACTTAAAATTACGAGAATGCTGACGAGAGAATGCAAACTCTACCCATTTTTCCCTAAGAAGGGGAGAAAGCTTACCGAGAATGGTATTCACGAGCTCCGGACTAGCCAAATATTCAAAATGATTTAGTAACTTGATGGTATTAACACAGTTACGGACTTTACAGGCAACATAGTTAAGGTCTCTACTGGAGTCAAAATTACCAATCTTCGGTAAAGCTTTCACCTCAGACAAGGCATTTAGAACAACAATTTCCGGATTACCGAATTGCTGTTCCAAAGCTGTCATCACCTCTCGCGGGTCGTCACACGCGATCAAGAGCGTTGCTACGGCTTCACGTGCTGCTCCCCGAAGAGCAGTGGATAAACGGACTAGGTTGTCCGCGTCCTCAAAATGAGCCCTAGTCCGCTCGTAACTTTTACGGAAGCAGAGCCAATCTGTGGGCGAGCCGGAAAAAATAGGAAGATCACTCACCCTCCGTCCGGTCCGCGCGAGGCTCTTGATGGCTTCCGTGAATTGTGTAATGTTTTCGTATGGTTTATTTGTGTAACTATTACAATTATTATTTTGACTACTTGGGTGTGTGCCTAAGCGTGCATGTGTAGTGGTCGTGACGTCCGCATAAGCGCTCCCAACCTTTGGGGCGTTCCGCTGATCTGGCAGCGACGCCGGCGGGGAGCATGTGGCCTCGGCAAGGTATGGAAACTGTCCTCCTTGGGCCGAGGCACGGTCGTTAGGTGCGACCTGAAATTGAGTACAGTCTTTAATACTAGAATGAGACTTTACCCAATTTTCAACATGTTGCGCTGAAGCTCGGCTGGCGGTGCGACTGGTGTGGCTAGCGCGGCTGGAGCGCAATTCTAGAGCAGCAATCTCAGCTCGTAATTCCGCGTCCGCAATTGCGCGTTCTGCAGCCGCGACGCGCTCTCGTTCCTCTCGCTCAGCTGTCGCGGCGCGCTCGCGTTCCTCACGCTCAGCAGCCGCAATGCGCTCGCGTTCCTCACGCTCAGCAGCCGCAATGCGCTCGCGTTCCTCACGCTCAGCTTGTATCCTGTTCAACTCCATTTCTGCCATACGCCGAGCATGTTGCGCTTCTAACGCAGCACGCTGGGCGACGACTGATGAATTTGATGTGGAGGAACGTGCACTACCACTATCTGCCATATTCTTTGCCTGAGCCCTAGTTTTCACCATTAGCAATAAAAATAATACAATAAAATAGAATTAAATACGTGAGCACTTTTAAAATTAAATACTTCTGACACCACTTGTTGAGAAATTAAATTAATAAATTAAATAAAGATGCCTTTTTAAAATACAGCAACTATTTTAATAGGAAAAAACAATATAACAAGTTCACATCACCATGACAACGACAAATAATTCAAAAGTAAAAAAGAATACAAAATAAAAACATATAAAATACAAAGAGGTTCGCCACAATAATTGTTGATCGTTTAACAGCTAGGAGGCGGTGTCGCCAACATAAGTCAAAATCGCGTTGCAAATAAGATGACAGCAAAGAAATAAGAATGGAAGGACAAGATATACAGCAACAACCCCAATATATTATCTACTCCTTTTACTTTCATAACGAAGAGAAGTCATTATTAGCCGGGTTTCTAAACTCTACCAGCTTAGTAGCAGTGTAGTCGTCGCTTTATATAAAGTGAAGGAAGCTTATTACTTCCGTTGATAGGAAATACAAATCTGTTACGATTGTAAGATCCAGTATCATTAATTTACTTTCCTATCATTCTCCTATCATTTTAAATATCATGATTATTTAATACTGTGTAGATACACAACACGTAGTTTTCATAATTGTAATAACATTGTACATACTCGTAACATAATAATTTTATTAATCTACAATTTTATTTATCAAATATAGGAAAGTCAGTTTATTGAAAATTATCAATTAAACTGATTAACATTATTCCTAATGCTGCATAAAATCGTTAATGTATTACAGAAACAGGTTAGCGAATTCCTATACAATTCGATTTCAGTTAAGCAATCAGCACAAAAAATATTTGCAATGACATAAGTTAAAATAATTATTAGAGATTTTTTTATATTTTTCTTATAACCGAACAACAATCTACATTTATCTCGAGGGGTTTTAGGAGTTTTTGTGCCAAATACCACCTTTTCTGTTATTTCTTAGGACCACGCGTGCCACGTTGTCTCCGACAAACTGTGGCTTCCTTTCCAACTCGAACAAAAAAAATAAACAACTAATTTATATATCGTACTCAGAAATCGAACTCACTGCCAGCCGATGTATTCTTACCTTCTTAAAATCCTGGGTCAATCAGAAAAAAGCCAAGATACAAACGCACAAATATCGCGAACAATAGGTGCGCGCGAAAACGCGCTTCATCTGCTAATTTGTGGCCCTTATTCATTATAACAGGCTTTATGATTATACCTATTGCTAAGACTCAAGGCCTCTCCTTGTCATTGAAGAAGGTTTATGCACTAGACCATCACGCTTGCCCAATGCGGATTGGTGGACGGAGTATAAAGAGATCACTACCCCTTTGCTGATCCATTAGTTGCCTTCGACGACGCCCATTAGAGGCAGAGTAGAAAAGCATTACCCCAGGCCCTTATTATTACATTATTATTAATTTTCAATAACATCAAAAAGGAATTAAGAAAGAACACAAAAACTATTTTCATAACACTAACCGGCTAATTAAAGTTTCATTACGTACGTCTGAGACATTCATGACATTTAATAACTGTCGTGTTTAGCATCCACGATGAGTAATCCCTTTATTAGCATTCCCTCGACGATAATAAATTGGTTCTGTAATATACAATATGAAACACGTAGTGTTTCGCAGACGCGTCATGTAGATTAGCTAATTTTTCGCCAAGCGATTACCATTTGCATAATTCGAAAGCCTTTAATATTGTGCCACTTTAGAACGGAATGAAGAAACAAATTGACATAAATGGATTATAATAATAAAAGGTTATTTTGGTATTATTCGTTTAATATTCGATTAGGATACTTAAGCTGACGCCACACCGCGGGCGGGATGGGCCGTCGACTTCCACGGGTATCACTACTGGGTTTGAAACTCCCAAGTAACGGTCACCTTTTCGGGTACACGGTACCCTACTCCCTGCCGAGTACTGCACCCAGGAGGAAGAAGCTGCCGTGCCACCACCCGAACAGACAGTACAGGAGAGTACTCTGGGCGGATTACGCAGGCCAAACAATTAGACGGGCCTTCGGCCCACGATCCACCTTCTCTTATTTTTTTTTATTTTAGTATAGTTTATGTTGACTGGGAGTTCAAACACAAAACCCTTAACAGAACGTTCGGGGTACATTCGTCACGCACACACATTCGTTTCAATCAAGTTCCTAACAGCGTTTCTTTGATATGCCGTCCATACAAAAATGTCTATTTAACTTCCAGATATCTCCTAATCAGAACCTATGAAACTCAAAACTATTAAAAAAGTTACCAAAATAAATGCTATTATTCATGTTATCAGCTTATTTATGAAATATTTAAACACGTGGCCTTTCTCTTTGCTCTTGGTCAAAAGATTTTTATTACTTATATTGATAAAGGAGACTGGATGAGAGAATTTAAGTGATAAGGTCGCCCTTGCAATCTATTTTACGTTAACAATGTATTTTAAATGTATTAATAATTTTCTGAATTAGTAGCTAGTTATGAAGTCTTAAAACCAGACCTACCGCCAACCAAAGCTAATAACTAAATAACAATTAAGACTTCCTGGGAATTTAATCTGGTACCTCTGGACTCTGGATCTGTAATCGGTGGATGAATCGCTAGACCCTTATGATGATTGATGTTATTACAGATATAATTTTAGTATGCAATAAAAATGTTTTTTATTATTATTAATTTACTTAAAAACATGACGTAACTAAAGGAGCTACAACAGTTATGAAAGAAAAATAAAAAAAAACTTAATAGAACATATTAACTAGGGTAGGTTGAACAAAGAATGTCACAGATCGCAGGTATTTGACTTTTACGATTAATATGCGATGTAAGACTTTCTTTTTACCACCCAAGGGAAATACAAAATTATATGTCAGTATTATATTATAATTATACGCTTAGCGTGCGGAAAATACCACATTTTGGTCAGGTGTGACATTAAGATATTTACTGACTCGCAAAAAAATATAGAACACCATTATTTGCATACAAAAGTCCTTCCTTGCTCAGCTTGTGCTTCTGCGACATAGTGCCGTAAGAGCGCTATTATTATGGCAGGGCCATTTAGCTGTTTTTTTTTTTCGTGTAAATAAATATAAGAGTTATGGGGCCATCAACCGTATTATTGAATAGTCAAGTAGTGATGTCTAAAAAGGCTAATTCGATATCTCGTAGAGGGCAAAATGTGTGTAATGAAACGGAAATAGTACATTTCGATACCAGTGTGGAAAGTATGTCATTTCTCCACGAGTCCCGGTTTGTTGACTAAAGCCGAAGCCGCGGGTCAATAAAAGAGACGTGTGAAAAGAAAATCGATGAAGAACAGTTTAATCCGTGGACAAGTAATAATTGACATAACATGAATTAGTCATGTTTTAATATTATTTACGCTGTGAAATAGTAATTTTATATAAAAAAAAATGTACAGAAAACTTTGTGATAAAAAAACTGTGTCGTCTAGGGACGCTTGAAATCAGCGAAGCTTTATAGTATAAAGCGTAGGAACTAAGCGTTAAAAAATATCGTGCAACGGTACTAAATCTGATGCTCTCGTCTAACGATAAAATCTGAGTTACTAGTTTAGCACGGATAGATTCTTCGCCTCAAAACCTCATTTTTTTTGGATGTTGTATGCAGGAGGAAAACAAACAACCTTAGTATGGAAAAGAGTAACTTTCCGCACGCTGAAACACACATGGAATAGTCTGATTTTTTAGCAAGTGCGTTAATATTTTTTTGGGTCATGGCTATACAGATAATAGCTTAGTTACCACAAAATGACGAAAATTTCCAATCGATTTTCTACCTACTCTTGTATGTCATAGAGTGCTAAATCGATTGGCAAAATTTGGCAATAAGTGTGACCACTTTGATGCGCTATTGTCTGTACTTTTTAATTTAATTAATTACCTAAATATATAAATATAAAATTTCAAATAAACAATTATAAGCGACTAAGGGCAACCGCAACGATTGCATATCGTGGTGGTTACCTAATTACTAGTATGTGTTGCAATTATAATAACGCAATTAATCCTACCACGAAAGTTCAAACCGTATGCTAACCAATGTCGAGGGTATAATGTTAACAAACTTCCTTTTCACGATATTGCCAACAACATTAATTATAACGTTAAAAAATAATTAATCTAAAGTATTTTTTCTTTCGGTGTGGCCACGATATTCACGTTTTATAACGTGCCAACGTTAACGGCCTCACCCGGTATTCATAATTAGGCATTATAATGAGTTCAGTTCATCCCGCGATCTTATGATAACATAAACTGTAATGAATACTGCGTAATTAAAACAAAGTTCATTTTTGGGGCACTTTCGCTTAAGGTAACGATTCGTTTAATGTAGGTTTTTTTAAGAATGATATGATAGGTACCTTTGAAAATAACATAGAATAATTCCGGTTATTAGTATTTAAAACGAAATTAAAGATTTTTTTTACAGAAATTATTTTACATGAATATTTGTGACTGATAGAAATTAAGTATGAAAATACGTATTTCATTATTAGCTTCCATCATTCATAAAATATTGCCATCCTATCAATTAAAAATGAAATAACACTGTATTCTTTACTAAGAAATATTGTATGAAAAATTTTAACTACTATATTTTTGATACACTTATAGAATTGGATATCATGGCAATTAATAATTAATATTTGAGGAAAATAAATAAACAACTTTGTTTCATATTCTGTAATCATAAATATATTATTATGACGCATTAATATTTGCTTCATAAATTTTTGTCGGTAATTAATTGGTTTCTGTCTTAGTAACGATTTTTTGTATCTTATTTACTTATTTAGGTTATTTTCGTGACACTGTGTATTAGAATTCTTAGAATTGATTGTTAAAAGTGTTGCTTTGTTTTTGCAAACACTTTCAAAACTCGCGAGTATTGTAATTAACTCGAATAATGAATGTCAGGAAATTAACAGTTAGCATTCTTGTTCAGTTTATTGCAGGATTATTTAATGAGTTTAACAGGAAATTAACAGTTAGCGGTTTTGTTCATTTTATTACCGTAGTATTAAAATGTAGAGAAATTGTTTCGAACTATTACTCTGCCGTCTAAACCAAAACGATAACGTAAAAAGTTTGATAGAAGTTTGGTTATGGACTACCTTTTTTAGAGGGAAATTCAATTACGTGCTTACTGCACACTGGCTTTGCTATGCTTTGCTTTGCTAAAGTCGTTGCCGGGAATAACCACTAAAATCGCACGTTATCCCCTACTTCTTTCAAGTGAAGGCTTCTCGGTGCCTCCAAGAACAACCAAAATGGCATCGACACACTGGGAATCTGTCATATAATAGCCATTTATAATTCGACCCATTACTAGGACACAAGGCCTCTTCTTAGCATCGAAGCAGGTTTAGGCAGTAGTCCACCACGCTTTCCCAATCCAGATTGGTGGACGGAGTATAAGGTGATGAATACCCCTTTGCTACTCCATTAGTCGCCTTCTACGGCACCCATTGGAGGATATGGGGTGATGCTATTCTACTCTGACGGCATCACATGGCACAATGAAATCCGTATTTGTGATCAAATACCATATTCATCATCATCATCATCATTTCAGCCGAAAGACGCCCACTGTTGGACATAGGCCTCCCCCAAGGATCTCCAAACCGGTCGGTCCTACGCTGCCCGCCTCCAGCGGCTAAAAGCTTCCCGCGACCTTTACCAGATTGTCAGTCCACCTAGTGGGGGGCCTACCAACGCTGCGTTTCCCGGTTCGTGGTCGCCACTCAAGGACCTTTCCGCCCCAGCGGCCGTCAGTCGTCCTCGCGATGTGCCCTGCCCACTGCCACTTAAGGTTCGCAATTCTTTGGGCTATATCGGTGACTTTGGTTCTCCTGAGGATCTCATCATTTCTGATGTGATCACGCAGAGAAACTCCGAGCATAGCCCTCTCCATTGCCCTTTGGGTGACCTTGAGCCTTCTTATGAGGCCCATTGTAAGCGGCCACGTTTCGGTTCCATAGGTCATCACTGGCAACACACACGAATTAAAGACTTTTGTCTTAAGACACTACGGTAGATGGCAATACCATATTACTTTAATAAAACTTAACAAAACCTACACACATAACTAAAGTCACGACTTTCCACATGAGAAGGTAGAAATATTTTTTTTTGTCCTAGAACGTTATACAATATACATACAAGAAGTAGCTATGGCGAAGAAAAATTTTAAGAGGACAGTACGCCGAACACCGTCTGCATACAAACAGAGAAAACATTTTGCCCTATTTCTTATACGCTATAGGATATTTTAAAATGTTTCTAACGTAGTAAAAGACTATGTCTGTATGTTTTACTTTTTAACCGACTTTAAAATCAAAGAAAACAGGTTATAAATTCGACCTGTATGCATGTAATATTGTCAGAATCGAACAGTTTTTGCATTTGTATAGAGATAAAGAAGTATGGAAGACGAACAGAATGGTTATTTATTTTATAAAATTCCCGTTCCAACTTGAGATATAGGCTAGTTTTTATCTTGATAAGTAGTCCTCATTTTTTTTAAGCAAATTCAAGGTTATAGGACAGTAAAATGGAATTATCACAGCAACGCGTGACCTCCCCGGTCAGCGAGTAATAATATAAGAAGTAACTCGGTGTTGTTTTTTTTTATCAAGAGGGAAAGGAGAAAGGAATCTTTAGTAGAACTCCGAAAATCCGGTGCTTTAAAGATTAAAAAATCGAATTTTCAATGCAGGCTTCCAGAAAAGTCACAGTTCTAAACAATGTCTTGTGAAAAAATACAACGCTTTTGTAGTGTCGTGTTTCAGTGATAAAAGTTGACAGATTTCAACAGGCAATCGCTTCTGATTGTAATACGCTCAAAGTACTTATAGACGCTTTGCACTTCAATTACGAGCGTATATAGGCTACGGTAGCTAGCTATCATCACGACTTTTACTTTTTTACTACAGTCGTAAATATTTAATATCCATCCCCTTCGTGTATTTTGCTCGGGAAGTTGACTTCGCGTTGATATCGAAAGCCATTTATAAATACCTATATGCAAACTAACTCATTTATCGTGGTTTCCGTTAACTCACTTTCATGTTAACACCGTGTAGCGTAGAGTTCCTCACAGTTTTTCCTAAAGCTGTTGGTGACACTCAACTTAATTTAAACTGAAAATGTATCGAACATGTGGGATAAATTTTGTGATACGTGAAAACATTTTCACGAGGACTAGAATTCGGTGCATAGTGTAAACTAGTTGCGAATATCTGTTGTTATATTATGTGTATGTCTAAAGTTATATTTACGTGGGGAACGTGTCATTGACCTTGAGTATACATTGCGTAAGAACGTCGTCTTCCACCCGGGAGACACTGGTTCGATCCCCGCCACGTACCAATGTGTTTTCAAATTTTGAATGCATATGTACGATTAATCGACGCTTTTACGGTGAAGGAAAACATCGTGAGGAAACCTGCACACACCTATGAAGAAATTCCTAGGTTGTGTGTGAAGTCGACCAACCCGCACTTGGCCAGCGTGGTTGACTAAGGCCTAATCGCCCCTAATGTGGGGTAGGCTCGAGCCCCTCGGTGGGGACATTATATGAGCTGATGATGATACATTGAAATATTTATGCAAATAATACATACTATTATCATGCTAATCTCAGACCGCATTGAGGCTGATAAAATAAAACTACGCCTCCTCCGTCTCCCGTGTACGTACACATTTACACGCACACATACCTATTATGTAACGACTGTTAGCTTACAATGAGCCTCACAAGAAGGCTCAAGGTCACCCAAGTGGCAATGTAGAGGGGCGCAGGGCACATAGCGAGGAGGACTGACGGCCGTTGGGGCGGAAAGTCTTCGAGTGGTGACCACGTCCCGGGAAACGCTCCCCACAAGGTTGGTTGACGATCTGGTAAAGGTCGTGGGAAGCCGTTGGATGCGGGCAGCGCAAGACCGACCGATTTGAAGATCCTTGGGGGAAGAACTTATTTATAAAAAAACACCCCGCAGCAGTCTTCATATTTTATTTGGATTGAGCCTTTAAAGCTAAGAAACTACACCATTTAGGCATTAGAGTGCCTCAAAATAGTGACAGGTTTCCTACATAAAAGGGACATCAAATTTAAAAGTAACAAGGCGCTATGCAGACAGACCAATTTTGATATCCGTAATGCAGCAACAGGCAACTTGCAACTAGCTGTTTACATATAACTGAAGAACTTAAAGCACAACAACAACCTTAGTTTTCAGTTGCTGCAGTCTAGGGTAGAATCTTTTTCTTCTTATTTTAAATAAGTGGCGTTCATAATACATAAAGATTACACATTTCCCCAATGTCAAGTGAAAATGTAGTTATAGGAACAGACAATTTGACGGTAGATTGAGTTAAGAATGAATCTCTCAACACGTGTTTTTATACTCGTAGCAAGAACTCGAGAGAATCTCGAGGGTAAAATCAGTTTCAAATTGACGCAACTAGCAATTGTCAAATTTGTGTAAAGTTTCTGATTTCCCCAATCGGCAAGCATCGAGCGATTTTCAATACAAACAACTATTCATGGAACAAGTTAACAGAAATTCTAAAATGTTGTCAAATTGTTCACGAGGTTTTTGGAGCTCGTTATGTAAAAAGGGCGAATCCAAAACTGACGATTATTACGAATAATTTGTTATGATCTTTGAACTTTTAATTTGACGCCGTTGTCGGCGACCTATTAAGAGTGCTGCTTATTGGAGATCCATAATAAGTGCGTAGGTATACATAAAGAAAGCTCGCTACCAGCGCCGATTAACCAGCACTTATCGGCACCGGTCCGCGCTGGTAGTCGGTTCACATAACGCAGACATTTTTTATACGTTTGTAGGGAACGCCAATTGATGCAGGTTGGCTAGCAGACTGGGCTTTTTTGTTGCTGCAAATGGCAACAAATATTGAAAAATTGATAATTACTTCAACTAAGTTGATGTTACTTCAACTAAGATGATGTTACTTCAACTAAGTTGATAGTTTCTTCAACTTAAGTTGCTCTGTCTACATAGCGCCTAGGTTTTTATCGAACCAACAACTAACAAACAAAAGCCGACAAACATGACAGCTGTTATACTCTGTAATATCTCAAGAGTCTGGGCCTGGAATATAAGTTAATATCTAATATCCGACCCATTATGTTATACATTTATAATTAGTGAAAGTGTCGAATTATTATTATTATGAAGGTGTACCCGCGATATAAACGAAAATTCAGCTGGTTATCTTAATGTACTCACATAGTTATATCCTTAACAGGTCAGTAAAGTCAGTAAACGATACCAATTCGCCCTAATTTTATAACGACCAGGCCCGGAAAATATTTGTAACTTATATTTTGTAATCTCGAAACCCGCGTAACATTTGAAGGGTAAATTTTCTTACAGCTTGTTTTCAAGTCATTTTATGAGCTCTACACACGAAACAGAAAGCAGTTATTGTGAGTAATAATATGCAACAATTATAAATCACGTGACTGTATTTAGGTGAAGAAAAGCATTAAGAATGCTTAACCCAGATTTTTTGCGAATATATGGTAAATATTTATTACTTTTTGATTGTCATCTGAGGGCCTGAGGGCCAATCGATTGCGTCAAACGTTTAACGAATATAATACAGGTTGATCCATAAAGAAAATCAGTTTTAAAAACAGAATTAAAACTAAATGATTATATTTGAAAGCATTTAATGTTGTAGAATATAAAGTTTATTAATTGAAAGTTATTTTATTTATACATTTAACCATTAAAATGAAGTCCTTAGTGGTTCAGACACTCTTTCAAGGATACGGAAATTTAGAAATGGTGTGTAAAACCAAAACAACCCTTCGATAGGCCGTGAAAGCACGGGCGCTAGTCACCGTTGTAAAAATCCGTAACCAATAACCTTGTTAAGATAATTATCATGCTCACCTGGATTATCTCACTGTCCGTCCAGCAATTTTCCCCTTTATTCAAGACACCTTCACTTTCTTCATCCTTTAAGTAATTAGTTATAATTTTTCTCCCGGGAGTTAAAATGAAATATTAATAGCGAGCACAATATGTTTCTCAAATCAATCTCCTTAGCTGCCCAGTGCTGCCTCCGAGACGGGCCCATTACTTCATGCGCACTGACATATCGAGCGCGCGAATATTTAAAATAGTAGCAGCGTCAAGTCACAGGTACACAATCACATAGATTTTAGGCTACGATAAACACCGGATCGCGTACCTAATCATATTAAAATAACGATGTTCAGCTTCAATTGCCGATCTGTTGTTAGATTATTAACATAACCTTGCTATTTAGCTGACCACATAAAAATAAGTCTGAATTTAAATCAGGACTCCTTATAGTCTAAGATCCGAACCTAAATCGACCTTCACCGAGCTGATAATAGAATGAAACATATTTTATTATTAATTTAGTATATTAGAAAATATATTAAAAATGGGTTGTCTAAAAAAATCCTGGACAGACTATTTTTAATTATTTTTTGAAAAATGATTTTTAATAAAATATTGCAACATCAAGATAATAAGAAAATTTTGTCGCGCGCTTATGATGATATAAATTTTTTTCTATTATTCAATCGAGTGAAAGTAACTGATATCGACATACCTGTTCATACCTGACAACCCAGTAGTTCGCGCAGGTAAATAATAGACAACCCAATGGCTGCACATTCTATACGGTTTCTACTATCAGTCAGGACAAAATTTTCTTATTATCTTGATGTTGCAATATTTTATTCATTTTTTTTTTAAAAATCATTTTTCAAAAAATAATTAAAAATAGTCTGTCCAGGATTTTTTTAGACAATCCATTTTTAATATATTTTCTAATATACTAAATTAATAATAAAATATGTTTCATTCTATTATCAGCTCGGTGAAGGTCGATATAGGTTCGAATCTTCTACTATTAGTAGCCAAGGTATGTCACCTCTCCAAGCAATCAGTTTCTGTCGAATTTTAACCTTGATCCATTTTTAATTACAGGACTCTCCTCCTTTACGTTTAGAAATTAATGCGGTTTCAAAAGTGAACTTCTTTGCGGGCCACCCATGGCGACCGTCGTGTCGAATATATGATTAGTAGTCAAAATTTTTCATTCGTTCGATAAAACGTTGTATCCTTTGCTACTTGTCTAGGCTCTCTTGACCACAAGAGTATGGTTTACCTTCTATCTCTATTATATCTTATTCCCACTCGGTCCTAATATAATTGCGGTCGGTTCTATGTTACCTGACTACTTCAGGTTATGGTGGTTTTGATATTAGTTAGGCCACCTTTTTTTTGCGACTGAAAAGATTTTATATCTGCCCTAGCTGCGATAAGGGGCCGCACTGGGGTTATGTAGAACTCTCTGGGACTCCAGCATACCCACTAAAAAACCGTCGACGTTCCTCGACTAAAATCAACCCTGCTTGAGAATGCTGTTGTGACCTTTGATGCGACGATCAGTGTGGGGTTCAGGAAGTCCCTCAGTTGGCTTTTGTGAGACTCACGGGATAAGCATGAGTAGTTTTATTCGTGACCACCTTTAATACTATATATATACAAACATACTATCACGCCCGTTATCTCTATACTATATTAAAAATACAATATTCAATCAACAATTCATTGAAATTTTAATGTATCGGGTTATTTCCTAGAAAAGATATATGAGAATGAGATTCGTAAAAACGTTATTCGTGGTACTAAGGCTGGTATAATTAATTGAATTACCTTTGATACTTAGAATTCATTTCAATATTAAGTTCTTCTACGTTTTATACATTAATGGAAAGGTGATGGCTTTTTGAAAGTAATTCGATTCTACCAGCATATTTAAAAACTACCTACGCTACCGAGACACTGCTTTCGCCGTCGAAATTTGTCAGTGCTTAGTGCTTATGTTTTTATGGCAAATATTGTTTCATCAAATCTTTGAAATTTGCACTTCTAAGATCCGAACGAAATATGTTTGCAAGGAGGAACGAGGAACTCCAAAAAGCATAGCTTGTTCCAAGCTTTTAAAGGATAATCAATTATATTACTGAAACCTATTTAAGATTTATATGTAACATTTTACGTTAAAGTATGCTTATTTGCATTTATATTAGAAATGAACACTGTAGTATTCAAGGTTATTCGGTTTCTGTACTACCCACACAAATGTATACAATTTTATAATAACGTGTTTCCATTCGGTACACCTGGCATTATAATGTTGCAACATAATGTTTTCCTCTTATACCGTCTAACATGCAAATTGAAACACCGCAAGTAATTCTTTACCCCGACATCCTTTTATGAAGTTCGGAGAGAAATAAAATTGTTCTAAAGGGGGTTTCACACTTAGAATCAGTCGAATAAGATTTTCGAAAATATAAGTGACACTTTCTATCAAAGAGCTATTATTATTAGCTTTTATTAAAAAGTAAAATAGTCTTCAATAGTTAACCTTTTGGTCCCCTCTCGATAGATATCTACCGCCAGACAATTAAAATCAATTGTGTCTGGGTATTATTAATCATCCACAAATTAAATAAACTTCTGAAGACCGCCCATTTTATTCATATTTAGTTTTAAAAAATCTGTTTTAAATGGAGGGTACATTTGTTGTATTTTTTCTATAAGTTCATGAATTCATTATCTAAGAGGTAAAGCATAATCAATTAATAAACATGATAGGTTCCGACGAAGTGTTATTATATTGCTAGATCTCAACAGACAACAATCAAAATAGTGATGTCTCTTGATTTTTACATGGTGATCCACACCCCATTTACGAGTCTATTCGTTAGTGTCATAGTTTTAAAAGCCATATTAGATCTATACTAGAAACGCGGGCGAGTCATGGCTGTGTAGATATGTACACAGAGACAATATCTACACAAGCAATCATGACATAAGCACGTTCTTGATACTATAGTGACTAGTTGTATTTCTTTAATTCATTTTGCGACAGCTACTTTCCTAAAGCAACAAAAAACGAAAGCAACTAGAATTAACCACAGCACAAAAATTACATATTATGTGTGATCGTCACTGCAAATTCCTTAGCTTAATCTCGCGAATAAATTCCTTTGGTTCGGTAACGTCTGAAGGCATGTGCTCGATGTCTGAAGCCTACGATAGTTGCTTAGCAACGCAAATCCACCCCTGTTGTGTACATAATACAATAGTATTATTGAGCTCTTCAATATGTAAGATGGCACTGCGAGCCTTACATGTAACGCACGTAGTTCCGTCTAAACGCAGAATTCACATACACGTTACACCCGTCTAGACCCAGCTTAAGATACAAACCAAAAATCATTCAAAATTTTCCCATTCCGTCATATAAATCTTTAGAATTACTTCGCTGTGGTAAATGTTATTTTAGAAATTTGCAAAGGTTGTACGTAAGTGTGAATTTATTGATCATATTCGCCGAAGTCATTTTAGGTTCAAATGTTTCAGGCGAAAATATTAACGTGGCTTACAAATAGAACGAGTTAAAATAAAATAGCTGATTAGTCGACCTCATTACAAGTTTAAGTACTCAATTAGTTTTTTTTTTGTTGGTAAGGTTAGGTCGTCATACCTAATACCTAACTACATTTTAGGTTGAAATAGGATTCATTTCGTATGTGTCACGCAACTTCGTTTCAATTACGCTCTCATAAAACAGTAGGCAAGTTACAAAAATTTATATATATATATTTTTTATCAGTTATAAAAATTACGATTACCTATCAAAAATTTGAGCAATGCTTCTAAAACAAAAACTAAAATAAACATTATTTGATTAAAAATATAAAAAATAAAATTATCTATTACAATTTAGTTCCAATACTTTGATAGTTATTCCGATGCCGAGCCGCTACTTTGGCCGTCACAGTGTATTAGTAATATCAATGTAACTGTTGCTAATACTTAATTACTTCTTTTTCAAATATACAATTAGTAAAATACACTATACAATAACATAAAATGGTGGTGGGTATCAAAATTTAAATTGCTTAGTTCAATAATATGATTAATTAAATTATGTATATATAAAAGCTTTTCACAAGATAAATAATCCAAATGCGTGGGAGTAATAACTACCCATACTTTACGCATGTTAAAATGTAACTTAAATTATATTGATAATTATTTATTGACTTGTATTGATGTTTTGAAATCATTACGAAATTATAAGCTGTGGAGTTTCTTTCGCCATTTCTTCTCCATCTCAGCATATTAATAATTATTCGTCCCGAAATGGTGGTAGGGTTTTGACGATTTAAAAAAACTTAGCAAAGTCCATTTATATAAAGAGCTTTTTCATTTTCATTTTCATTTTCATTCATTTTCATTTTCAGTATAAGTAAATAATAAGTAAGTATATAAATAAGTATAAGTAAATAAAATATAAATATGTGAAAATACTTAACTGCGATTGCGAAATGATCTATAATTATTTTTAAACGTATTTAAAAAATATAAAAGAAAATTAATTGAAACGACCTGCACTCACTTATCACTATTTTATTTATTCTTCGACCTTCGATTCCCAGTACGATAGCTTAAAATTTAAATAATCTTTATCGAGACGAAATTAAAAGCTGCAAAGTATATAGTTGGTTTTCTCTATACAGTTCGGAGAATACGACGAAATTATACGAATTAATATTACCAGCCTCCTTTCATTATCGGGAGACAAGACGCAGGTTACGAATTGCCACCCTTATGTTGTTTATATGCCAGGCATCCGCACAAAGCGACTTGCTAACTCTATCATACTGCGGAGAGCCAAGAAGTGCAACTCGTTGCCTGCTAATGTGTTCCCTGCGCATTACAACTTGGGTACCTTCAAGGCGAAAATATTCTACTTCTAGGTAAGCATGTAACATCCGTACCTATCTTTATTTTAGGTCAGGTGGATAAATGCTTGTCTAGTAATGAAAAACATAACTTAGGATCTTGTGACCTACTTAAAATCTTGACTTTTGTCTTAGTGGTAATTATATGCCAAAACATATTGATCAAAAAACATCGTCTTAAAGTGTTTAAGTATGAGAAATTTAAAAATTAATTTAACAATTTAGAATTTTGATAGCACCATTTAGTAATTGGGCAGGTTCTCGCTTGTTACACTATGTATGTACCTACCGAGCAATATCATATACCTTAGTACCTAAAGATAAAAAGCTAAGTGCCACTCTTAGTATGAACATAAACAATAAGCAGTTTGCAGCAATGAGTTTCCAGTCCATGTCGTACATATTTTTTTTCCCAAACATCGGATGTCTGTTTTATTCGATTATTTCACTATCACGTACAATCACATGAGAGACGACGGCGCGACGTACCCAACCGTGAACTATCGATTGTCAAACAAATCATATCGGTATTGTGGTTTATTCCCAAGTTATTTTCTAATCGCTTTTATAAATACACTGTTATTCAGTAGTATATTTCAGTTTAAAGTTAAAAAACAAAGCGTTATAGCACCTTTTACCGCGAAAGCATTTAAGTGCATCATGAAACACTCCATGTAAGGCACACGTGGGAAATTACGGCAGGCGTTTCCAGTTCTTGTTATATTCTCTTTCTTGGAAATAAGGCATAAATTTCATTGGCACGCAGAGGGTACTTTGTTAAGTAAACTGTAAATAATATAACGCACATTAGGAATAAATAGTATTCGCAGAAAGAGCCAAAGAACAAAGGACTCCGGTCTAATCATTACCTAGACTAGACTTAGTTTTGGAATTTCATAAGAAAGGACCTAATAACAGCTTTATTATTGATATCTTCTCCTGGTGAATAAGAAACAAAGAAAATCCTTCACATCAATAGCTCAGAAAGGATACTTAATAAATAGCTCTTTCGTATTTGTAAAATTCCAACTCTGCAGTTGGAATTTTACAGGAAGTACATTATATATAGCTGCTTAGAAAATCTCTAATATTGTTCCTTGTCCTAGCGTGATTTTTTTTTTCTTGTAGCAATCCCTGGTGCTGCATAATAATACTTTAAATGTAACAAAAAGAAAAATGTTGTCACACAAAGCCCGGACATAACTACGTAATAAATAGCTCTTTCGTATTGTTTGTACAAAGTTTAATTTCATAGGAAGTCCCAATAATTGCTTTAATATTCTTCTTTCTTCCAATTAGTAAAAATTGTTGTTGTAGCATACTCCTATGTTGCATAATTGTTTGTTTATGTAAAAAAGAATAATGCCGTCTCATCAATAGCCCGGATTGGACATAACTACTTAATAAATAGCTCTTTCATATTTGTGCAAAGCGCAGAATGTTTCATGACGCTCCCCAATCGAATCCTTGCACAAAGGCTCTGTCCTATAAATTCGTTCGCATTCGAAAATAGCAGTTCGCCCGACTTTGCAGCTACATAAATTTTCAATTCACGACTCACTACGGATGACAAAAAAATGTTGAACATTGAACATCTCTCATCGCTCGTCTTAGGGTATCTCGCTCCCGGGCGGTGGGATTACCTTTGTTTGCTCTCCGAGTCGGTACAAAGCGAACAGTCTGTTGACATTGACAGTCACGGTAAATACTCGGTTTACCATTATTTACCGAGCGGACGTAATACGTCGAACCATACTACTAAGTAAATAACCGCAAAAGAATATAACAGGGTTGCCGACCGTTACGTAACTTGGCGCCTTTGTATTTATATTAAAGCTGACAAACTGTACTGTCAGCAATGAATAATCTTTTTTTTTCTTCAATTCAAAAGAAAATATTAAGAATTGAAATTAAAGGTTTCATCTGTTCAGTTTAAAATCTGTATATTGTTGCTATTCGGCAGTTCGGTACCGGCTACTTATTTCACAAAGTTTAATCAACTTTCAACCGTATTCAATAGACTTAAAGTTATGGAATAATTTTATTTTTGCGATTACAAACGCGTAAATATTAATACTAGAAAAATGCACTGAAAAAAATCGACTTGCCTCAGGCGGGACTCGAACCCCCATCTTCCACAAGCCGGCTTTTTTTCTAGACTTAAAGTTGATAGCATAAAAAAGAAACTGGACAGATTTTAGGCTATTAAACTGATGTATACGTTTCAAAGTAAAGAACGTGAGTAAAAATACAGTGATTAAGTAGGTTTTGGTTAATTACAAACTAAAAAGAAATCGTTCCGATTTTAATAACCCTCCAAAATGTTTCTCATTCAACAGAGGAACATTAAAGCTCACCTTAGTTTTCTTTATCCGATAAGGATTCTTTCAATCCAATCCAATCCAATCCAAAATCTGATTAATGTCTTTTGGTGATCATTTTCCGTTTTCGACGAATTCGGAGTTTATTTTTGTAGGTATCTATTGAAGAGAAAAAGATTGCGAAATAAATCGATTATTACGCTTAGATCTGAGTGGCCAAACTTTCATTAATTTAACGTATAACTAGAGTATGAAGTACCATGTTGTGTAACGCAAATACAGTATTTTATTTATATATTTAGGATAATAATCAAGAAGGCAAACATCACAACCTCATCTATCTATATATATAAAAATGAATACTGACTGACTGACATATCAACGCACAGCACAAACCGCTGGGTCTAGAGATTCCAAATTTGGTACGTAGGTTCCTTAAGAGGTTCAGGGGTGCACTAAGAAAGGGTTTTTGGAAATTCACCCTCGAAGGTGGTGAAAAGTTAGTATGGAAATCCGTCATTTTTAAAGTAAAATTCATAAAAACTGGTACATGGCCTTTCAGTTACAAATTAAGAAAGATGTATTTTAAAATTTTTGGAAATTCAATCCCTAAGGGGGTAAAATAGGGGATGAAAGTTTGTATGGAAATCCGTCATTTTTTAAATAAAATACATGAAATTTTGTAGGTATATGGCGCTTGGGTTAGAAGAAATAATAAGAAAATTTAAATGCTACCCAAAGTAACTATTCTACGCGGACGAAGTCGCGGGCATAAGCTAGTATTATATAAAATTATGCCCCACAGAAAATTAATAATAATAATAATAAACTCTTTATTGCACACACGATTGGAAAACATACAGTAAACAAATAAATAAAACAAAAAAAATGTACAAGGTAGGCGGCCTTATTGCTATAAAGCAATATCTTCCAGGCAACCTTGGGTGAAAGGATTACGTGGTAACTACAAGATAGGTGCAGGAGTAGAAAGCTTTCTTAAATTAAAAACAAAAAAATGAAATTACAAATAAAAATTAATAAAAACATTACTAAAGTTTGTGTAAAATGAGCAATCTTAATAAACTAAACAAACAGTAGATTAAAAAAAAAAAGATTAAATTACAGACATGCATAAGAAAGGAAATGACTCCGAACTTGATTTTTAAAGGACTCCAACGTGCGAGCACTCCTAACACTCACAGGTAGCGCATTCCATAGCCGGACTGCATGAACGGAAAAAGAATAGGTAAGAAAGTTAGAATGATGAAGTGGAATATCAAGGGTGAAATTGAAATTTGAACGCAAGGTGCGATTTAGTAAAGAAGAACGAAAAGAAAAGTGAGATCGAAAAGAATTACATTTTTTGGACAAAATAAGGTATCGATATATTTCGAATAGTTTCTTTAAAACACCTGAACCACGTAATACATCTTCACAGCTTTATAATCTCCCGATATAAAAGCGAACATTACGAAAAAAAAAATCGAATTGATTTTAATCGATGGCGACGTGAGGTCTAAGTTTTTGCTTGAACCGTTTGATTATTCCTTTCTTCTCAAGCATGAGAAGGGTCGGGTCGCTGTCGAACTTCGCCCGCAAACGTCTAAAACTAAACGTACGTTAAGCGATTGTTCTTTGCATCGAACTATTTGAGAATATCTACAAGTCATAATAACCTCCGACGGTATAGCGGAAAACGATAAAGTTATGTTCCCACAAGACACGATTTCTCTCATAATATTATTTGCTGGTGTGTGCACGTGACTTGAATTCCGCTAGCTACCTGGTTATGATGATATGAAATTCGTTCGCTACGGAAAACTTGCTTATTTACCTTCAGTACTAAAGCTCAGATTATACAGACTGAGTGAGAAATGCTGTCTTAATTTATTCTTCAAATTAGATATTAATTGCCTGCTCCTTAAGGCGAGGATTTATAGAAATAGAAGAATTTTTATGTATGTAAACTCAAAGATTTGGAAATGAGATTGGAAATGTCATCTAACAGTATGGGCCATGCAGTGCCTTCAAATAGTGACGGGTTGCCTGTCGCTCACATAAAAGGCAACATCCAGGATAGATGTTACACTCAAAAACATCCCAGCAGTCCAGCATTTATTCTTCTTCTTATTTTAAATGAATGGCGATCGCGACACATAAAGATTACGCATTGCGCCAATATCAAGTGAAAAATTATGAAAGTAACCGACTATTGTACGGTAGATTAAGTTTAAAATGGAGTCTCTCAACACGTGTCTTTGCAGCAAGAACTCCGGAGAAACTCCGTCCAGCATTTATGTCAGCTGATTTATAGTTATCACATATACCTACATAATGAAGTAATATTTCGATAGAGATCGCAATTTTGAGGTTTCAATTTGTATAATTTGCAAACTGTGTGTTAGGCAGATTACCTGAGCTCTTAGTAATAGTTCTGTCTCCTATCCCATTATATCAACATAATATAGAACAAGAAATGTACCTACATCATAGATGGTGGATTAAGATTTGCGTGAAATAATGGCGGGCGGAATTAAGAAAGCTTTTCTCTGTTGTAGAGATTTCGTCATGTAGTTATGAGGGCGTTAAAGTTAATGGACCCTCGTCGCCCACCTCGCCGAGTTTATGGGCTTATAGGCACCACCGAAAATATATTATGTTATTTGCGGAATTCATTGAACGTTATTTCGTGTTATTTTGAGGAAAAAGTATTTTCTTGATCATGTTGCACAGTTTTTCTTTGTTTCATAACTAAAGTTTCCACGATTGCACGAGAAGTGGTAGAAACCTTTCGGTGACCTTTAAGTATTACTCATATTTATTAATTATTGGAGAATGGGACTACTTATATCAATTGACAAGACCGAATTTTAATACCAAAAATTTGTAGTTTGTCTTTAAAGTTGCCATAGTTTAAAGACATAATAATGCAGTATTAAATTTGAGTATAATATAAAAATATCATTAAAGAAGCGTTATAATGGTATATGAAACGTGCCTTCAAGTACACAGCTCCATTGTTGTGTATATGTCCGCAATAACGAATTATTTCAGGCTATTTTTGTCACATAGCCGTGAGTGTACGGTCTATGAAAACAATAATGTTTTATTAAAGAAAAGGTTTTTTTTTATTTGAGTCCAATTTCGATATTAATAAAGTAATTTAATATCATCTTTTTTCCCACTACATTATGAAATGTAGATTATTATTAATGGTTTCTGCGTACTTTTTACTTACACTTCTATATTGTATAAAGGTAAAGTTTGTAACTTTACTTGTGGGAAGTTATTTCTGGAACTTCTTAACCGATTTTGAAAATTCTTCAGTGATATGGGCTTTCAGGGTAGACACTGGACATAGGGGATATTTTTTATCAGGTATACCAACGAGATACAAGGAGGTGAAGCCGCTTGTGAGTCGCTAGTTTGTAATCATTTATGATAGGCAATAATAACGCGACGTTAAATCCTCTATTTGTAAATTTACTATATTTCACATCTCAGAACTCAATATTTATAAACAGCAAAATCAATTTTCTAATAATATTATGTGTCACAATTACAGCACGATAACATAAAAGAGCTTTTCGTTAGGCTCAAGGAGACACTCGCTTTTCGAACCAATATTAAATTTAGAGGTCGTACCCTTGAAACACAGTACGTCATAATATAGTATAGTGTACATATACGCCACCCTTCAAAGTAAAGGGATTGTTCCAAGGTTTTTGCTCTCCCAATATTCCTAGAGACGATCTTGAAGTTCATGTGATAACTTTTATAAAACGGCAAGTACAAAGTTTTCGGGTCGCTCCTCTAATCTCGGAGAATGTAGGCTTAAGATTTTACAAGATTCAGTTTTGGCAAGGTTTATTCTTTGACCCGTTTTAGTATTAGATTTTTTTAAACTGCTTAACCCTTCTTCCATGGTTATTTTGTGACAGAGTTATGGTATATAAATAAGGAAGAGGTCAATGTCAACGCGATCTTGTGTTTTTAGTAATAATAACAAGAGTTAAACACCTTATTGCACGGTTGTTACTCGGTTGGTAAAGAAACATGTTTCTATTCGAGTTTCTTCCTTGTTTCGCAAGGCACGATAAGTTGATATCAAAAGATTACACTTATGACGGATGTCAGAAACAGCCTACCTGATGGTAGCAGTAGGTTACTTTGATATAAATATTAAACATAAATACAAGATAACACTTTTGTAATATTAGGTTGGGGAAAAAGTCTTTTCGCATTATAGTATGTATAAACTTGTAATAAAATCTCTTTGGCTATACTATTTGTATCCGTCTGGTTTTGGTATCATTGAAAGTTTAAATTTTAAAGAACATAAATTCAAATTAGGAAAATGTGTGATTTTCATTTGTTTTTCGTACCGCCAAGATGAGTGAATCTAATGAAGAAATTCGATACATTTTAAAATTTTACTACAAAAAAGGTAAAAATGCAACGCAAGCCGCGAAAAAAATTTGCGATGTTTATGGACCTAGTGCAGTGTCTGTGAGAGTAGCACTTTGGTTTAAGCGTTTTCAATCCGGAAATTTTGATGTCAAAGATGCACGTCGCTCTGGTCGCCCTATTACAGATAAAATGGATGCCATTTTTGAAAAAGTGGAGCAAGATCGGCATTTCAGTAGTTACGACGTAGCTGAAGAACTGGGAATTGACCACAAAACAGTTTTGGCGCATTTGAAAAAAACACAAACACAAAAAAGCTCGACATTTGGGTACCTCACGAGCTCCCTGAAAGAAACCTAATGAACCGTGTACTCATTTGTGATTCTTTATTACGACGTAATGAAACCGAACCATTTTTGAAGAAGCTGATAACTGGTGATGAAAAGTGGATCACGTACGACAAGAACGTGCGAAAAAGGTCGTGGTCAAAGGCCGGTCAAGCTTCACAGACTGTGGCGAAACCCGGGTTAACTCGCAACAAGGTGATGCTGTGTGTGTGGTGGGATTGGAAGGGCATTATTCATTATGAGCTGTTACCACCAGGCAGGACCATCGATTCTGAACTCTACTGCGAACAACTGATGAGATAAAAGCAAGAAGTTGAGAGAAAGTGGCCGGAATTAATCAACAGAAAGGGTGTGGTTTTTCATCATGATAACGCTAGACCTCACACATCTTTAGCCACTCAGCAAAAATTAAGAGAATTTGGCTGGGAGGTGTTAATGCATCCGCCGTATAGTCCTGACCTTGCACCTTCAGATTTCCACCTGTTTCGTCTCTTCAGAATTCTTTAGGCAGTGTCAGGTTAACATCACGAGAGGACTGCCTAAACCACTTGTCGCGGTATTTTGACCAGAAGTCCCAAAATTTCTATAGCAATGGGATCATGTCCCTACCTACAAGATGGCAAAAAGTTATCGAACAAAATGGTAAATACATACTTTAGTTAAATGTAAATAAACTATATTAAAAAATGTTTTGAATTTTCTTAAAAAATGCGAAGAAACTTTTTCCCCAACCTATTATGATACGACAATAATTTGATTACTTTTTAAAATTTATCATTTTTATCATTTGCGACAGTATTTACATTGTAATTTATAAAACAATTTGTAGTAATCCTTCTATTAATCAAATTAATCTATTAATCAATAATTATAATATATTTAATGTTATTAAGAAGCACCGCATAACGCACGCGCCGCGTCCGATGTACGTTGATTATACACGGATACAAAATTCGCCAGTCGTGGTCACCGCGCTGCACCAAACCGACCGCGGGCGATGTGCGGTGTTCCTAAGAGGGCGATAAGGTGAAAATTGCAATTTTGCGGATGATATTAACGCGTTGACAATAAGACCGTAAATTTTGAAAATATAATGATGAAATTAGACTATGTACTTACACAACAAATATGAGAACATTAAAGCAGTCGCCACACCGCAGACAAGACGGGCCGTCGACGTCGACGTGTGCATGGCGAATGACTTCCTCGACGTTTCCCATATTACAACGCTCAGTGTCATGCATACGGCGCCGTCGCCGCCCCGCCCCGTCCCGCGGTGTGGCGTCAGCTTAATTCAAGATTTGTACATCAAAAAGTAGATATTAAATTTTGAAAATAGATCTTACCAAAATCAAAAGGTGACATACGAGTAGCTCGGAAACTGCAATTTTCATAAAACTTTAATTTTCTTGTAGATAGTTTCTGTTATTTAAATATTCACATGAGAAAAAGTAGCGTATTCCTGACAAAACATCAATAGTATTTTGATATCTAAGTGTGCTATGCAGGTCCGGGATATTTCATTCAGTAATTTTAAAGACTTCTTAGTTACAAGCGCCACCTTTTTGTATTTTAGGTATTTTGTCTCTACGTTAGTTTGCTTATAAACGCAGGGGAAAGGACAAACAAAGAGCTTAAAGCTTATAAATTCTAACTTTGCCCTTACCTCCAAAGTTTTCTTAAACTCAAATGTTAAGTGTGCGCTCAGGTAAGATCAATAGCAGTTTTACAAGAATGAGCGATAGAGAGATTTCTGTGTGAACAATAAATATTAATTAGTTACAGTATCAACGTACTTAATTAAAAAAAAAATAGGTCAAATCAAACGCCCAGGCCGATAGTGGCCCAGATATTTTTTTAGGTGAAACGTGCAACAGATGTGCCTTCATGGACTTGTTCTCTTTGTATCAGTTTTATAAAAAAAACTACTTGATTAAAGCTTCTATAACCTATAGACTAGATGGCACTACACTAAACACCGTATCAGGTGTTTAAAACAGGCTGAAAATAAAAAGGTGGTTTTTCTGTGACCTTGTGCTATTTTTTAAGTGTAAAAGTGCTTCGTGTTTGCAATGTTAGTAAAAATGTATTTATTAATAATAATAATAATAAACTTTATTTGATTGCTACAACACACATAAATTAAGCAGGTAGGTAAAAAAGAAATATAATAGTACAAAGAAGAAAATTTTCACAAAATTATGATAATGCACGTGTGCGTGTGTGCTGCAGCAAGCGAAATAGGCGACAGTTCAGCGCAATGTTTGCTCAGGATGCCCATGAACAAACCGCTGTTTTTCAACTGTGACCCTGGTCTTACCAAAACGACAGTCTCCTCGCAAAATCAAATCGCAGACAAGTGCATGTAAAATATGGTATATGGTAGCAGCCTTCGGAATTGACAATACACATATAATTCAACTTATATTGACAAACATTAAAACAAATACATACTATAATATAATACGAAAAAGTAATAATATGCTATGTTTGTGTGCACTGGTGATATGAGTGAATTTATGTAACATAATGAGCAATGAAAAATAATATAACTGTATTAGGTAAGAAATAATACTATTGATTAAATTATACTATGATTATTCAATGATACTAATTCAATAAAATAAAATAAAAAATGTTATAAATAATGCCTACTGATTATAAAAATTATTAAATAAATAAAAACAATTGTAAAATGTCTCCGCTACCTACAAACGAGTTGTGGTACCCAAAATTTGTGTACGAAGAAGATGCATTTTATATTGTTTTTTGAAAATATATTTAGATTTAAGTTGCCTCAAAGGTGGAGGGACATTGTTCCAGCACTTAGTTGCGTGATAGCGGAAACTTCCGGTGAAAGCAACGGTTTTATGTTTTTGATATTTAAGTGGAGCGCAGGTGGACCTAGGTGCCTGATCATTGTATTTAACTTTGTTGAAACTCAATTTTGAGAAAAGATACTCGGGTCTTTTAAATCGAGTGATGTCAAACATTAAGCAGGCCAAATGTAACCTTCTACGTGACTCCATGTTTAGTATGGATTCATTATTGAGAAATGGGGATATATGACTTCTCGGTGGTACATTAAAACAAAATCTAAAGCAAGCGTTTTGCACCCTTTGTACTAAGCGATACGACTTATACAATAGACGCGGACCGTATACAAGATCTGCATAGTTTAGTTTAGACAACACTAACGCCTCAATAACATTGAGACGTGCATCAGGACTTAAAAGATTTCGTATCTTATAAAGAACCTTAAGTCGAAAAAAACACTGCCTGACCAGGTTCTCAATGTGGTGAACGAACCGCAATTCACTGTCAATAAAAACACCCAAATTTTTTGATTGCTCTAGATTGCTTGCTTTAGATTTTGTTTTAATGTACCACTAAAACAAAATCTAAAGCAAGCGTTTTGCACCCTTTGTACTAAGCGATACGACTTATACAATAGACGCGGACCGTATACAAGATCTGCATAGTTTAGTTTAGACAACACTAACGCCTCAATAACATTGAGACGTGCATCAGGACTTAAAAGATTTCGTATCTTATAAAGAACCTTAAGTCGAAAAAAACACTGCCTGACCAGGTTCTCAATGTGGTGAACGAACCGCAATTCACTGTCAATAAAAACACCCAAATTTTTTGATTGATCAACACGTTCAATATTATGCCCACTAATGGTGAGAACCGGGGATTTATCAATGATTTTCCTGATTTGAGTTTTAGAGCCGAGAATCATAAATTTAGACTTACTTGGGTTGAGCACGAGTCCATTCCTTCCAGACCAATCAGCTATTCTATCTAAATCACTGTTTAGCAAATCTGACGCTTCCAGAATTTTACCCGGAGTTTCAGAAATGTAAAGCTGAACATCATCGGCATAAAAATGGAATTTACTGTGCTTTGGAACATTCGCAAGGTCAGCCGTATATAGTATGAAAAGGAGTGGACCGAGTATTGACCCCTGTGGTACACCACGACTAACCTGTCTTGTTGCTGATACAAGAGTGGATCCGTCATGTTGTCTTAAGACAACGGACTGACGACGGTTGTCCAGGTAGCTTTCAAACCACTTCAATGACTGGTCATCTAACCCATAGTAGGCCAATTTAGCGAGCAAGAGTCGTATATCAATACAATCAAATGCGCGTGAAAAATCAAGCAAAGTAAGAATTGTACCTCGCCCAGCATCCATTTCTGCCAGTACATTGTCGGTAACGTCAAGCAAAGCCGTAACCGTACCACGGCCCTTGCGAAAGCCAGACTGAAGAGACGGTAGTATATTATTGCTTTCAATGTACGCAGTCAACTGATCGTATACGATTTTTTCTAGAATTTTTGACAAGAACGGCAGAATGCTTATTGGTCTCAGGTCCTTGTAGTCACTAGGCTGCTCAGATTTAGGCAACGGCTTAACGAGCGCCTGCTTCCACTGAGCAGGAACGACTCTGAGATAAATGGACTGGTTTAGTATAAATGTTATTATGGAAAGTGTTACAGGAAGTGTGAGAAGCACCATATCCCTTGTGATATTATCATGCCCCATGGCGTTAGGTTTGACTGACATGATACATTTCATTACGGACTGCTCGCTAACCGGCCGAAGACTAAACGTCGAATCAGAGTAACCCCCCTTAGGAAATGATTCAAACTCTGAGAGTGGGACATTGCAAATACCAGGAACATCCAAAAAGTGATTATTGATGGAATCGGGGTCTCCAAAACACGGTGGCAATGAGCCATCACCCTTACTGGGATCAATTAAAATGTTTCGTTTTAAATTATGCCAAAATTTTTTACTATTCTTAATGTTACAGTTAATGCAATGATTAAAAAAAGCTTGATGCGACTAATTTTTTTAAATCATTATAGTAATGTTTATGTCTATCTAGCTTGGTCCTTTTATAGTTTATATGAGCTTCATTACGCAAACCTATCATATACCTAATATTGTCCGTAATCCAGGGCAGGACTTTATTGCCATTTAGGCGCAAAGATTTAACGGGTGCATGTCTGTCAAAGAGCTGTAAGAGTAGGAAATTGAGTTGATCTACCATGGCATCCACACTTGGCATGCCGGCAATGGAGTCCCAGTCAAACGTGGTTAAATCCTTGTTGAAATTATCTAAGTGCATGTCTTTAAGAGGTCTGTAAGTAATGTGTTTAGGGGGCAATTTAGCTTTCTTTAAGGTGAAAGTAACGTTGATCATGGAATGACCCAACGAGCCCGTCATATTTGTGACCGTGACATCACGTACCGGGCAGTTAGTACAAACGATATCTATCAGAGACTCGGAGTCAGCCGTTATTAGCACATTGGAATAGTGTCACATATGAAAATAATCGGCAAGATTGCACCGGTTTTTCGTAGTGAGTTCGTACTTTTTCGGAGTGACATAGGATATAGGTATTTAATATAAAAAAAACTTTACACGGACGAAGTCGTGGGCGGAGTACTGGTTTTAATATAAGTACCTGATTGTAATAACCAATTCGCATATTCTACATATATAAAATCAACCTTCTTAACGAAATAAAATGGGAACAGGATAATAAGTTTTTTGGCTCCATACTGATGTGTGAATATATCTCCTGTACTCTTCTTTCCGACCGTCGCGGAGCTGAAATTGGACCTACAAAGGTTTTATTGCTTTTAGAAATATTCAACAGCTACCAGCACTAATATCGACTTACCGAAATTGTTTTCTCGAACGACACTTGATCATTCGTTTTGCAAATAGGCGTATCTAAATATACTGAGTAAATTATCTCAAATAGGCAGTCTAAATCACGTAAGCTCGTTTACGTTTATTAAGTTACTCTCTTCGTGTCTCAGGTTACTTAGAAGATTTATTTGAATTATATAAACTAATAATACCTGTTATGAAGGCTCAAGGTCACTAAAAGGGCAATGGAGAGACTATGCTTGGATTTTCTCTGTGTGATCATTTCAGAAAGAATGATATCTGCGGGAGAACCAAGGTCACCTACATAGTCAAAAGAATTGCGAATCTTAAGTAACAGTGGGGAGGGCCGTTGGGGCGAAAAGGTTCTTGAATGGCGAAGCTTTCCGCCCCAACGAGAGGCATGGTTGGTAGGCCCACCACAAAGTACACTGACGATCTAGTAAAGGTCGCTGGATGCGGGCAGCACAGGACTGAAGATTCTAGTAGGAGGCTTATGTCCAACAGTGTACGTCTCTGCTTATATAACACATAAACTTATGTATTTATTTATTGTTAGTTACTGGCCACTAATATGACTACCCTTCTCATCCCGTGGGTTCCGTAAAAACTGACTGAGGAAGTTTCTGAATCTGATGCAGATATCGCACCAAGGGGTCTCTCGCGTGGTGGCGAAAGTACCCGTTCACACAGACTGGCTCGGAGAGAAAAGCAGATTTAGATCGCAATTAAAATTGAGCTTTGAATGATTTAAACAAGGTTTATTTTTACATTTCCTTTTGTAAGAAAGCTCGTAAGCCAGCCTAATGCGCTTAGTGTGAAACAATAAGAGCAGCTGACTGTCTGCCTCTGTTGAAGTGTTCTTACGTGCTCGTGCAGCTGACTAGCTCCAATTGCGTGCTCTTTCGCGCTTGCGCAACTGATCTCCGATCTGATCGGCTCCGATTATATGCTCTTTGCATATTTCTTTCTTTAGATTGCATTTTTCTTTATCAGAGCCATCAAAATCCATGTCTCAAAATTAAAGCACACGTATTAACAGATTAAAAGCAAAATCCGAACTACGCGATGCTGGTGAGAGGCAGGACAGGGTTCCGAGCGCATCCGCTTCAACAATGCTCTTCCAGTTGGTTTATGGGACACGTCTTGGTCAGATCCAGTCAGTTCCAAGCGTATAATCCACGCCGGTGTGTATGAAAAGAAGAGCGCCCGTCCGATGCTCTCTGAGCTGGTCTGCGTGAACGGACACGTAGCCCCTCACAACAACATTCTCAAAGTGGGTTAGTCATGCATATAGCACTTAAAATTTATGTGTCTTCGAAATTGTGATGTGAGCTATTAGTTTTTTGTAATGATCTCAACTAACAAACTATTGTACGTTATTGTAATTTTAGAAAAAAAAAGTTTTTAAGACGTTTGTTAGAAAAAAATCACACATTTAAGGTATTATTATATCTGTGATGCCAAAAAAAGTTAACTATGTAATGTTCTCTTAGATTTGCGCGAGCACTACACATTATAAATAAAACAACTTTTACGGATTTAACTCGCGTGTAATTAGATTTTACATGATGTTATTATTGCCCGACGTTTCGTAACACTTTTCAGCGTTCGTGGTCACGGGATGACGGGGTTCATGGTCATCCCGTGACCACGAACGCTGAAAAGTGTTACGAAACGTCGGGCAATAATAACATCATGTAAAATCAAATTACACGCGAGTTAAATCCGTAAAAGTTGTTTTATTTATAAAGTTAACTATGTGTTAAGTTTAAAGCGCCATTTAAGACTGTTTTGATTGAGCAGTATATTTTTACAATAGCATTTAAAAGGACAGAGGTTGGCCTAACGTAAAAATATATTTTTCATACTCTAATAAAGACACGTAAAAACCACTTGTTTTTCTAAAAGTAGCCTCCCAGTGATGATTCGTGTTGAACAGTAAAAATTTACATTAGTAGTCTAAGTATGAGGTCCCCTGTTCACGTTTAAATCGTAGCGTGTTTTATGTGTATTAGCGTTAATTGAAGAATCCGTTAAATCCGGATAATTCCAGTCATTCCTTGAGAAATGTGCATAATGTGGGAACGAAAATTATCCTAATTGCTCGGGGAGGCTGCATGAGACTAATTAAGTATTCCCAACATTAACGAGTAATCTGCAGATAAATGTACGCATTGAATATGATCTATTGTCGGAGTAACAGACAATGTTTACAAATAATTCTAAAACGCAACGGATTATTTTGGCGATTTAATGTAAATTTTTTGCTTACTGAAAAAGAAAATATTTTATAATTTGGTACTTAACTTTTTTATGGATGTGTAATGTCAATGACCTTGAACACTTCCAATATAGGCCTCACCTCTTACGTGACATTTTTTATCATGTAAAATATTTTAGCTATAAATAAGGCAGCGCATATTGAAAAAGTCGATAAGCTTTAGCGCCTTAGAGATGAGAATAATGATTACGTCAGGAGGAGTCTAAAATTAGCGACTAAAATTCGATATAATATTTTGGTACGAACGAAAAAGATCATGTATACGTAGAACTGTAATGAAAAATAGAGTCTTATACTAATCTAATCGCATACAAGGATTGCATGTAATGTTACTAATACCTTTATTAAAAATACCAAATGACTACCGACTTAGAAGAGTTCGCTTAAATTATTATATTTTTTTATTACAATTAAGTATCTTTAATGTACCTGTATAAAGGAAACTAGGAATAGAAATTGACACGTCAAGTTACTACAAACTGTTTAATTTTGTTGAAAGATTTTGCATTTTACAATATGGGTTGGAGATACATTCATATTAATCTTTTCCGTTGCTATAAAGAGTCGCCTGGTATTGAGTTTAAATAGATATTGAAATTTATTAAAGCCTATTATGATCCGTTTCTGGTTTATTTTATAGTAGAAAAAGAGTAGCTTAGTAATAGTGGCGAAGTTAGAAGTAGAGGGTTCAATGTTCTGAAATCAGCAGAGCATTATTAATTAAAAGACATTTACATGCATATTCGCACTGTTCGTATAAGGATAAAGCAGCTCCCTGCTCCATGTGTGTGTACCTACTGGTGCTAATGCTCATTTGCATTATTCCCCTCTGGAGTCCGCTAGAAGCTGCCTTTAAATTCCCATTTATCATTTATGCTAATACTGTATTTTATAATCATAACATACGATTTTAAAATAATAAGGGTATGTTAGATATTTCAACTTATTAATATTCGTAAATATCTTTTTTACAAGTTACCATTTTACGCCTTGGACGTAACCAGTTTTTTACGCCTACCTTCTTCCAACAATGGATGAAGCTAAGCTTTAGGGCTTCGTAATGTGTTCTTGTGTGAAGGTAGGTAGATAGAATAAGGTACGTAAAAAACATAATCAAGACGCCATCGATTTCCTCACTGAGCACAACGAAATATTATCTTTCACTATATATACACTAGCAGCTATCCGCAAATCATCAGCTCTGAGTTATGGCTAGCGAAACAGCTAATCGATTGCAAACGAACGGTGTGAGAAAAACTATATTATTCAGCACCCATCCTCGTTTCTATTGATTAATCTAGCGCTCATCTAAGTTTCCCGAGATTTCCGTTTTGCTCCGCGGGGTCCCGTGTAAATTGTGCAGGAAATCCGAAACGGCGTCGTTAGTTCTGCGCACGGGGATCCCCTGGGCAGGCCAGGCAAGCAGGGGACGTGGTTACCTTAATAAATCTTTTCCTCGCTCTTCCCGCAACTAACAAGCCGGCTTACTCTCGACTCCGCTACCTGCTACTAGTAAATAAAGTCGAAAACCTCCATAATGATACCAATTTCACTAGATTAATATGCTGGAGGTATGATTAACAGGGTTTTATTATATTCGCGTAGGCATTGTATGACATGTTTGAAATTATACGTCATATTGTGGTCTGAATAATATATTGTGGCGGAATATATGTCTAACAGTAAATTAGCTTCTCTTTTCGTGTAGTACCCAGTACTTACTAGGAGAACGCTTTTTGTATAGCATGTAAATGTAGTACTGTTAAAACTTATTTGTGAACATATTGTCAGCTACGGCTGTTGTTGACTTTAATTGTAGTCACGGATATTACACAATTTTGCTTATTACTCACCTTTTTGACTGGGTAACATCAGCTGCAATGTGGGTGTCACCTAATCATATAAAGTAAATCTAAAACTAATAAAAACACAACGTGACTGTTAAAAATTCTGTATTCGTTTTTAAAATGTAATGTCTCGTATTTATGTATTGTTCTATGAGTTAAAGGAAATGGATAAAAGTCTCCCATATTTATCCTGAAAATTGAATGATGGAAGCAATGGATCAGTCACACGATTAGCAAACGCGCTTGCCTAAAAATATATTTTCTATAAGTAACTTTAAGTAATAAAGTCTAAATTACCAATTTATCTTTTGTCGTGTTGAAAAAGGGTCACACAACGCCAGTCATGTAATAAAGCAGAAAACAAACCATGTCCATGATCTAGTCGTCAAAGGAATTTAAGGAAATCTATACTAAATAGATTTCCTAAAATTCCTTTGACGACCAGGTATTTCTAGCGTCGTAGAAGTTCCCCAATCAAATTTAATAATTTAATTTGAAAATACTTTCTTTTCAGCTCATCTATTAGTCTGTAAGCACCTACAGAGTATTGTAAGTCTTAAAATGTAATTTTGGAAAGTTCTTCGCAATCCCTAGTACTGATTTGATGAAGGTCACAAGTAAAATCTCAATATTTATTTACTCTCATCTCGGAAAGGCGTTTTTATTCATATGAAAGTAAGTTATAATCCGTAAAAATCTGAAATATCGCGGCAAATTCTTTGACAGATATTAATGAAATATTCCCCACGAGGTAATCAATCACAACGAAGCTACGAGACGCTATGAAAAAATCTCGCGGTCCATGATCCGCACTTGACAATATAACACGTATTAAATTATAGGATTTGAACAAATTTAAACAAATTGTCAATGAAAAAATGTTAGCTGTTTAAACTAATAGACGTAGAATACTAAGTAACGAACCCATCACACAAAATTTTTTCCTACTAGATTTTGAAGCCTAGATATACAAAATGTAGGCTTACTACTTGATACCAAGATGCTCTATTATTGTATTTTCAGAAGAAATCAACGAATTTTTTGTTTTGTTGCAGAGTCGCTGGCGGAGCATCTGTGCCCTTGGAACAGGAGGTTTCGCCTTACTTTACTGGCGTCTACGTGTAGCAGGGACTCCTACTGCCTTCGCCACTGCAGATAATCCCGCCTCCAGAGATCCTTCGATCTTAACCAGATTCTATACCTTTTCATACCTTCCAGTTTTTAACTTTTTCCTACTTTTATACCCTTTTCATCTCAGTTTCGACTGGTCCATGGAATCTATCCCCCGCATTACAACCATATCTGACCCAAGAAACATATCCACAGTTATTTTCTACGTTGTCGTAACCAAAGTAACGTTGCGAGCCATTAAAAATGAACTAAGAAAACGTCACGAGAAAACTCTGAAAGACGTGAAATATTACAAGAAACAGAATTGTAAGGTCAGGCACAAATGGACCTACACGAAACAATACAACAGGGGACAAGACTACGTAGAAAGAAAAAGTTATCACGTGCTACATAGAGAGCACGCGTCGTCGAAAAAGATATTGTGTCCTTGCACTGAGTGTAAGCATTCGCTTACGGAGGAGCACACGAGTGTTTGTCGTGCGATTAACAATAACAATATTATGATGCAAAATTCCTCTTGTGTCTGCCCAATGGTGAGCGCAAAAGCTAAAGCGCCTAACCCTCCAAGGAACATTTACCGCAGTCCGCAAGTTGCATTGCTAATGTTCATAGCTTTTATGGTCCTCCCGTTCGTACCTGCTACTAATGTACTATTTTATGTGGGGTTCGTGGTAGCGGAGCGAGTGTTGTACATACCGAGTGTGGGTTTTTGTTTGTTGCTCGGCTTGGGAGCCGGGGTAGTGACGCGCGATTGGCACAAAAGTGAGGTGAAAAGTAGAGTCTTCATGTTGACCTTACTGATCGCGCTATCTTCAATGTGCTGTTACACAATACGTCGGAATCAAGACTGGCGTGAAGAAGAAAGCTTGTTCAGGAGCGCCTTGCACATAAACCCGCCGAAAGGTAAATATTTTCTTAAGCGCTTTTGTCTTGATTAACTGATTGCTGTGCTTCAATAATTGATCTATTTGGCTTTTTGTAAAAATAAAATACTTACCATAATTAAATATGACGAGATGCCTTAAGTTATTGAAGCTTAGCATCCTTACAAAGTTCAATAGTAATATTGCATTTTTTTTTAACAATACCTAAATAGAGTGAAGTAATAAAAATGCCTTATATTAATAAAGCGAAAAAGAAAATATCAAATCGAAAACAAATTCGTCACTATAAAAGAAGCATAGAAATACCAATTAGCAAATGCCTGTCGTGTCAGCTGTCAGTGTAATTTTGCAAATTCACGCCATAACATTTGAAGGGGAGGGCGTCAGTGTGCCTTCGCCAAAAGTTTGTTAGAGTTCGCTCGTTACGACTCTAAACTAAGACACAATTAATTTGTTTGAGAGACAGCTACAAACTACCTGTCCGTGTGTTAGTTCAAAGTTGGAAAAGAGGCTGTCACTGCAAGGATGGCTACCTACACACCCACTTGGGAGGTAGTAATGTATTCACTACCTCTATAGTCAGACTCTTGACCTTTCCAGGACGCCATTAAACATGCATGTGCGACGTCCCGAGGGAGGCCGTCCCGGGTTTCTGTTCACATCACAAACTTTCGAGCAAAGAGAAAAGTTTGGTTCTCATTTTGGCTCAATTCATACAGTGAATACTAGAGTCGATTCCAAATATTATATTAGTTTTGTTGTGTAAACTGCTTGTGCATGAATACTTTATTCTACTTCTTTGACAATGTTTTGATAACAAGTACAAAACATTGTACAATGTACATTCTCTAAGAACACAATAAAAATTTTACGTTGTTATGAGAAACCAAGTTGGTATTATTCATATAATATTGTTCTTATTCGATAAACAATGGTGTAAGTACGAAGTAATAAAACAATAATAAACAAAATTAATACGGTTTTAAAACATCAAACTACTTAATTTAAGGAATAATTTTTATTTTTGCGTTTACAAACGCGTAAATATAATACTAGAAAAATGCACTGAAAAAAAAAATCGACTTGTCCCGCCTGAGGCAAGTCGATTTTTTTCAGTGCATTTTTCTAGTACTTAATTTAAGTAAATTATCTTAAAATTTGACAAATTGAGAGTACACATGAAAGACATACTTATCAACAGGTCTCGAGCACGTCTCGATAAACAAATTTGCCCACAAAAGAGTAACGGCCTATTCGAATACCACAAATACGATAAGAAAATATGATCTCCCCTAGAAAACAATATTTCACGTAAATTATGACGCTTTATCGAAGGGTTCCCGATGTAAAACTATCCAACTTTTCGGCTGCGGGCTTGCAAGGAAAAAATAAGCGAGCCGAGTAGCTTTTTAAAAGTTCCTCCGGAAGTTCTTGTATTTTTACGATATCTGGAATCACTTTTAAAATATCGAGGATGAGCGACCGGACTCCGGGCAGCTGTGCACCAAGTTATTTTCTCACGAGGATTAAATACTGCGGAAATATAGTGAAATAAAAGTTCTGAAATAAATTTTCTTTGCGGACGTCTTTAGAAGCAATGATGAGCATAAAATTTCTAACTAAGATTGAACGTTTGAATACAAAATATCGTGTCTTTAGCATCGAAGTAAACAGCCTAAAGAATCGATGGAATACATTAGTTATCTTTACATATTATATAATAGAAGACAATGTACACATGAAAGTAGTCTTAAGTGATTAATAGAAATTAGTATTAAAGGGTGCTCTACAAACTTCATAAGCCAATCAAATAACATTGAACTCAAATTGTAATGTAACCACATAATGGTGTTTCGTTAATAATAAAATATTAATACCACTTTTTCTTATTCATATTGTCATTTTATATAGTATAAATATTTATTGTTTCCATCGACCCTAAGGCCCGTATTACAGAAAAACACTCAGAAATCAATCATGTCTTGAAAATCGTTTATTGTCACTTTCTATCAAGTACAAAGTGATAGAGACGTATGACGCTCAAGTCGGCGTTGATTCTTGAGACAAGTTTGAGACTCATTCTATAATACGTGCCTAAATCTACAAATCTAAAATTCTATGTAATATGTAACTGAAACTAAACTGTATTCGAGCTGCAAAATCGGCGTTGTGTAATTGTTGTGCAATGTAACTGCACTATGTAATATAGTATCAAAATGAATATGAAATATTATTATTTAGTTCTGTACTATCAACCATACTATACACAATTACAGTGAAAGATATATTATTGTTATGCTAAAGTGACATGAGACACAGAATGAAAAGAAACCAATAGACTGTGTGAACGATGATATTGCAAAGATACCAGTTAATGTAGTCATTAGGTTGATCGAGAGGTATTAAGACAAAACGGTATTGTCCGGTTGCATAGCTGCTAAACTTCTCTAGGCATAGCTAATTGACTAAAGGCAACTGTTGACGAGTGACTAGAAGCTTGTGACGCTCTATTTAAAACAGACCTACCCTGAATCACTTTCAGTTGAATCACTTCATACTAGTAGGTATTTTATTGCTTATTCATATTAATGACTACCGATACGGTTGTTTTATTAAAGGACATAGTTGGATTCATTGTTTGAGTTACGACTCCTTAGACCTAACTTCCAATGTTAAAAAGAGACTACTTGTAATTGCTATTGCTACAAAAAATCTAATAGTATTTTTAGTAAAATTGATGGAAAAAATAAAGCACACTACAATCATAATAGCATACATAAATATTATAAACCCAAAAGGGGTCGAGGAGTGCATCAGGTAACATTCAGTTACACACAAAGCTACTCTGGCAGTATGGACCACACTCCAAAATTGTGACTGCTTGCCAGCCTGTCGCCTTGTATTATGAATAAATGAAATATAAAACAAAACACTGTTAATTTTTTTTTAGTTCGTTCGATGTCGATTGGGAAACACAGTGTTTCTTGTGTTTCCGATCGCAGTCATAGGATTGCAAAACCATAGCATATCAGAATATGGCATATATACATATATGAAAATGGCAGCCAATTCCCGTCATGCTCATAAATCAAAAATCAAGTGTTCGCACGGAACTGGCTCCTATTACACTATTGTGTGTGTCTTGGCAGCCTTCCTCAGTTTCACCATATTATTTAGTCTTTTACTGTAGTCGGGATTGTTAACACCATTCCACTTTATTCCAGACAATTTTGCTATGATCTATAAGGTTTACGCACTTTATTTTATTGGCGAGAAAAAATATTACACAAATAGACTAGGATAAAAATAGAAAAAGTTTTTTCTTATAAGGCTACGCTGAAATGAAATATATTGGAAAAATCTCATTTTATACCCAAGATATGTAGCTTTTTGATATCTAGACGAGAGACGGAAATTCTTAGTATTTCATGGATTCACCGGGCAGGTGCCGGGTCCATAGTGTTCCAGAGAGGGGTAGTGCCTGAGACTTTTTATCCAGATGTAGACTTAAGGGACCTCCTTATGATGAATCAGCACCCACCTTCACTACCCTTCACCGAGTCATTTGAAACGATTCCGAGAGTTTCTTTACTTACGCAATAAGGTCCTAGCACACTTATCAACTCGGAAAGGGGAAAAAACCGTATCTCCTTTCGCCTCGCCATCCACCAGGCATCAACTGTACGTAAACACGTAACCATATCGGATCAGCAGTGACTCTACGGCGAGGCGACGCTGCGCTTACGGCGAGCCGTAATTTTCAATCAGGTTCATACCTACAAATTCAATAAAATACGCGCGCAACACGACTCTAAGTTGCCTTGTGAATAAAAGCACGTTTGGCGACAGTAGAGTGCTGCAGGAGGCCACGGGAGGTGAGAGCGGCAAGTGTGAAGAGACGTAGGCTCGCGTACGGAGACACGTAAGCGCGGCTACGGACGTCGGATAGACGTAAGCGCGTGGACGTCGAGCCGTCAACGCGGGTCTGCTGGTTGACCATTCAACGCACAGCCGTTCGTGAGCGGAGCCATCCCGTAATAGCGCACTGAAAGTCAGGCCTGGGAGGATTTTTAGTAACAAAAGGGTAATCTACATCAGGCGTTACATCCGACCTCCTGGGTGGTGGGTTAACCCAGAGACTTTTTGAAGACGAGGCATATCCTGAACGCCGATTCTGATATTTCCCCTTAGAGGGCTTTTAGGGTACCGGTGGTTTTTAATTGATATTCTCGGCGTGGGGCGAATCTTACACCGCACCGTCTAGCCTTCGGTTGTTCCTACATGATAGAAACTAGTAAGGATTTTTTTTTTATGAAACACCACTTCACTGCGCCACCTGTCCAATGCGGACTTGTAGGTAGAAATAGTTACCATTGGTACCAATTACAATATTGTAATGTCTGAAGGCGATCCACTGTCATTACGTTACTTATTAGTGTGCGTTACTGTATGGAATTTCATACAAAGACTATTAAACGGCTCGAGTTGAGGCGATGCTGATCTGTGTCAGAGCTGATAAATGTGCAATGACCTTTAGGGTACAGAACTTACTGAAGTTCTAGACACGCCAATATATTTTATTAAGAAACTTGTGAACAAGATAATGTGATCATAATCGTCATAACTAAAATTATTTATTATAAATTATACAAGTCGTTGACGAGTGTCTTTGTTTATAAAAAAGTAACTCTAAAACCGGTTCCATTATAAAAATACAAATAAATAAAGAATGTAGCATAGTTGTGAGGTAGGAAAGTAAAGTAGTAGATACAAAGCGATATGTTTCATTTATTCAAAGCGAGGTTGAAGGATACCCTATGTTATAAACAACCGTCGTACAAACCTCTTTAAATATTCAACTAATTGACTCTTCCTGAGCAAAATGTGCTTAACCTGAAATTATGCTCATTAGAATTCGATTCACACATTAGTAATGTGCTTTTAATTGCTTTCATCAACTCAAAGGAAATCATAAATAAATACCTCGGGCCGATTGATTTCACTGGACGGAAATGACAGCTTGTCCGATTGGAGGTCAATAATTAGACAGAAAAGAAAATGACATTTCAATTGCCGTTAATTATTTCAATGCGAATGTTTGACAACATTATTGGTTTTTCGAAAACAAACACGAAAGTAATTTTTAAAATTAGGGAATCAAATCCTGGATCTGATAGCAGTGGGAGAACGACGACAGCGACATAGATAGTTAAATATTTCTATTTATTTTGTTTTGTCCACGCACACTTACAATTTTCTAACCATAATAATACTCAACTATTATTCGGCTGATGGAATGGGTACAAATACTAAAATAATAAGACAGACCTAAATATTTCAACTGTACATAAAAGATCCGAACGAAGGTCATTAACTGTAGAACGCATGTTGGTGTTCCTGAGAAAAGCATTTACCTCCATTCAAACTAGGGTGTTGCGTTCCAAGCTAGGTCACTGAACCTTTAAATCTAAGTTGTCCATCTTGTCTAGTTGTCCTTCTAAATATCTGAGCTGAAGAGCGGAGATCTTAACAGCGTTAATGAAATGATTCTTAATATAGGTATATTGTCTGAGATTTTATTTTGAAATCCTTTCTTTTTAACTAGCTTCGGTGGTCGAATACCCGTAAACTAGGTCCTAACTTGATTCGATCCAATCGAAACAATAATTTCCTACTGTCACCCGATCATCATCGTCAACATGACCATTCGAGCTTCGAATCGCAAACTGAATGCCCCAAGTATCAAAGGAAACTATCGCAGTCTAATTTCCGATTTGGCTTACCCCACCTCCCATAAACCGAGCGAGTCTGACTAAAGAAATAGTACGACTACTTTGATGGGCTTCTGATGTGATCTCAAAATTGTATGTTCCATTTTATCTTTTGTACTGCGCTTGGAATACTAAACAGAGATTTGCCCGATTCTAGTCTCGCTATCCTTTTGACACATAAAACAGCGAAATGTGGGACAACGTAAACAAAAAGTTGTTTAGATCGATATGGTGATACCAAGCCGTCTCTATTATTAGGAAACGTGTCCGTAAGTTGTAAAATATGTAAGGTAACTAAATTTTTTTACAATTCGAAACAATCATTTATGCGATATATGTATAAATCTCCATGTTATCGACCAATCATCCAATTGATTAGTAAATAGTATACGAACAAAATACGTGTTCGGCAAATATATTCCTTTATAAAAAATCTGTCAAAACAGAACAAGTGTCGATTGAAATATTAAAATAGTAGTGAAACTATCTGATATTAAGTCAAGAGGTTCATAGATCATCAAACTACTTCAGATGTAAAAGTTTGATCTGTGTTGGAGAGTTCACAAAAGAAGTTAGCGTCGATTGTGAAAATGATTACAAAGCTAAATAATGATTAGATTGTTTGAGAAAAATATACAATTTTGAGTAAAATAACTGCTATTTTACAAAGAAAGTCCTTCAATAACAAAACGGTTTCCAGAGAAAATGGAATGAGTCCATTTTATTCCCTGTTAGCGGAAACAATAAAGAAATTATATTTCCAATAATTTAAGAAAGAATACGGTATCAGTATTGAATACAAATCTATCTAAAAAGTATAATGGTTTTTGAAGTATGATTTGTATACGAATACATTATATTTTTATTAAGTTTTATTTTCAATTTCTCAGTGACACTATCTACTAATAATGTGCAACTTGTTTGTAAAGCTGATATTTTTGCTAACTAAATAGCTTAACAAAGAAAGGATTCGAAAATCTAAATTTGTTTTTGTTTTATTATATTAAAATAATAACCACTACAGAAGTGTGACTATTTTTGACCACTACAGTTAAGGGTTAAAGAAAAAGTAGATCTGCAAATAACCAGTTGTATTATTTATTTATTTATTTATACTTTATTGTACACCAACAAATAATAAAATTACATAAACAAAAATATACTAAAATTGGTACAAATGGCTTGTATTTCAACAATTAAGATATCATATATCAAGTTGTATAAATAATTCTATACAAACGCCACAAAAAGTGACTTGTAAAACTTTGACACCAGTGTAACATGTACCAGGTTAACCACATAATAATTACAACAAGACGAAGTTAGCAAAAACTGAATTTATTTCAAGGCATTATTTTCAACGTTAGAAATTTAATACGTTAGATATTATAATAATTCTTCGTATCTTTTAGTGATGAATAATGCATATATTTATTTTCATTTCTCATACTCGGAAAGCAGCGTTTGTTTGATCTGAGTATTGGGTGGAACACGTTAATTTTCACGATTAGGTTTCAGCCAATAATATTATTAATATCATTGGTATCAGCTTTGAACTTGAGATCTTTATATTCACTGTTTTTACATTGCTTATTTGCGCGATAAAACCCGTTATTAACCAACGTAATTGTTGCAAATTAATATCTAACAACAATGCCATTAAAATCTATTCAAAACGTCGACGTTATTAAGAACTTATGTTATTAAATATCACATTTAAACATAAAACAATTTACAGCCTTAATCAATGATAACACTATATCTCAGGGAATGAAAGAGTTTTACTGCAACGATGTAATATAACATAAAATAGTAACCCTTATATCTGGTTCCTTCCTGACGCTGATAAATTGTATTGTTAGACGTATTTAGCGGTAATTTATGATGTTTATACTTCACAAAAATTAGGGAAAATGTATTTTTATATAAATCTCCCTCCTCGGCTACGCTCAGAATTTCTCGTTTCTCTCTTCTACTATTATGCATGTATTATACATATTAATCTTCCTCTTGAAGCACTCCATCCATTGCTGTAAACTGCATTGAAAACGGTTGCGTAGTTTAAAAGTTCAAAGCGCACATACAGAATGAGCGACTTCATTTTATACTACGTATATATAGATACACTTCATTAATTTGTATAAGTTTGTTAATGACGAATCTGGACGAATACATGAATATTAGTAGTTATGCAGTTATACAACAGATAAGAATTTCCGTCTCTTTTATTATCTTAAATCTTTGAAATTAGAATGACAATAAGGTGACTTTACGTAAAGAAACTTGTAAGGATCTATTTCTTTGTCTGGTTTTCCATAGCTCGAACTAATTGGATTTTCCTCAATAAACCGAAGTTATATGCCAATAACTTTTAGTGGAGTTAGCGTTCCCTTGGCTGTTGAATGGCCTAGTCTTGGATGACGAAAATAAAATAACGTGGTATGGGTTGGAAATAGGGGTCGTTTTAAGTACGACTGTCTTGCTTCCGCCATCTTGTCAAATCTGCTTCCATAAAAATAACTCTAATATAATAAAATCTATATGCTAATAATAAAGCTGAAGGATTTGTTTGTTTGGTTGAACCCTAAGATCTCAGCAACTACTAATTCAAATTTAAAAATACTTTTTGTGTTGGATAGTCCATTAATCGAGGAAGGCTATAGGCTATATAACATCACGCTATGACCAATAGGAGAGATTTTTTTTATGTTACGAGATGGCAAACAAGCTTGCGGCCCACCTGGTGTCAAGTGGTCACCGCCGCGTGCAATGTAAGTGTAAATCACTTAACACCGCAAGTGCGTTTGCCCTCCTGGGGACTAAGATGATATTCCCCTCCATGCCCAGTAATTACACTGGCTACCTTTCCCTTCAATCCGAAACACAGCGTACTGCTTCACGGCAGAAATAAGAAAAGCGGTGGTACCTACCCAGACGACCCTACATATGGGTCTACCACCTCAGTTACGAGTTGCAATCGATGTTGCAAAAACGGGAAATAATATTCCTTTTCACAGCTTTCGCTGCGTACGCTGCGTAAAATGTTAAAGTTACGGAAGATAATGTATGACGGAATTGTTCTGCTTTAAAATTTCTAAAAAAAGGTCCGCGACAGTTAGCATATTTATGGCTACGTATTTTGTCGGTAGTATTTTTTTGCAATAGCTCCTAAGATATTTCCATATAAACTATTATATATGGTGTACAAAATTATAATAATGATATGCTTAAAGTAACTAAGGTAGGTATTTAAAATGATAATTATTAATGCTGTATCCGTTTATATAGCTTTCCCATCACCGCATTCTACTTCTAAGACCATTTGTTTACATCAATAGATCATATAATGTCCCCACCGAGGGGCGCAAGCCTACCCCACATTTTGGGGTGATTAGGCCTAAGTCAACCACGCTGGCCAAGTGCGGGTTGGTCGACTTCACACACAACCTAAGAATTTCTTCATAGGTTGTTTAAAGTTTCCTCACGATGTTTTCCTTCACCGTAAGAGCCTCGATTAAACGTACATATGAATTCAAAATGGTACGTGGCGAGGTTCGAACCGGTGCGTCCCGGGTGGGAGACAACGCCCTTACGCACTGCGCCACCGGCGCTTCAGAATTGGTATAGTAAGCCAAAATTACACGAAATTGCGGATTTGTTTGTAGATCTATAAAACAGGGAGTTTTGTTATAATATCTCAAAGGGATTAGGCAGTGTTTTCAATGAAAGCTCCCAGGCGGTTTCACTTTCATCCAATTTACACAAAACCCAGGAAAATCATATACCTAACCAAAATATTTCATAAATCATTCTATCTATTAATTAAAACCACATGAAAATCCATTTAATACGAGTAGTTTGTCAGTTTATCGCGAACAGACAAACGCAGCAGAGGAATTTGTTTTGTAATATGAAGTAATAGTAATTACTCGTTTTTATGTCTAAGTTCATGTTATTTTATGCTTATTAATCTTAATTTTTCCATGAAATTTAATTATTTTCAAGTCCTGTCCATCTTACGGTTACCAAGAAGAGTATTTAAAAAGCTATAGTGCGAGTTAACAAGTCGTATTGCTATCGAACATTGCCTTTTCCACAGCTCGTTCTAATTGTATATTCCCCAAGAAACCGAAACTACATTCTATTAGTTAACACATCAAGTAGGTTCGGCTAAAGGATCACTTAAACTAAAATATATGGCGCCCCTAACAGTCCGTTAAGAGTGGTTCTCAGTATTGGAGGCGAGCGCTTAGTCGATTAAATTCGATTCGAGAGACCCTTGTCGGCCAATCGTCATAAGCGTTAATGCGGCCGTAAAATATTCGAGTATTATTTCGGAATATCCGGTCAATGTAGGGCGTCCACCAAGTTTTTATTCTGCGGCGTGATATTACAATTTGTAGCTGGTTTGCATTTGTAATAGGGTATTACACCATTTTTTGAAAACTGCTTTAAATCAATCCTAAGGTCGTAATTAACCATAATAATTTTTATTTTATAAAACCGAAAAATGCCTTAATTTTTTTTACTTTTCGGGTTCTAAATGCAGGTTTTGAATTTTCGCGCAGAAACGTTAGCCGTCACGTTTTTCGGCTCGTGACGTCACTCCGTTAGTAAACAAAACGACTGCGAAAGATCGTGGTCGTAATCTTCGGCGCTTCAATTGTTAAAGGTATCATCATATCGTTAAAGATATATCATATCACACTTACTACCTCGGAACGGTATCTCTTCTTTCTACTACGAAAAAGGGGCGATGCGCTACGGTCCGTAGCAGTTTCGTAGCCACCATTCCGTAGTGTTCATAGTAAAATTTATAAAATAAAATAAAATAGAGGCGTTCCCTATCCAAGCTGATAAGTGTGCTATGACCTTAACTTGGTGCTACCGGCAGCTTTGGAAAGATAGCAGACGTAAACAGTTTACGTTACAGACTAGAAATGGTGACTTGTAAAACTCTGATACCATGCTAACCTAAAAAAAAGACCGATTAAGTGAAAGAATTTAATTATAAAAGTTAGATCTAGTACAAGTAAACGTACAAAAGACCTTACGTTTTATATTCAAAGAGCGTTACAAGTCGCATAGGTTAAGCGTACATACAGAATGACTGAGTAAATGACATTTTGTCCATTCGAAAGTAGGATGAGGGATCAAATCCCACAGGCGCTGGAGGACTTATGCTAACAAAGGGTATTATCAAATAAAAGCAATGAAGTCACCCTAAAAGAAATTCCTTAGTTTGTCCCTCTGACATGTCTAAGAGGAATACATTATATAAGTTTACACAATGTCTTGGTGATGTAGGAAAAATGGAACATACATATAGGTAGACAGTTTGTGGTTTCAATATTGTTTTATGAATTGTATTTGTCCTCTTAGGTAAGATGTTTTCTTTGTGCATAAATATACGTTCCTTTGTTGAAAAGTAGCCCACTTTAGGTATTATTTATAATAATGTCATTATTTTGTACTACGATGTTATCAAACAAGTATTGTATAGTTGATTGTAGTATTTATATAGTATCTATTCTATTCTTAATTAATGGCGTCGTGATACTTATGCTTTCGTATTTTGCCAATATCAAGTGACAATGTAACTAAAGTACCTAACAAAAATTGTACGGTTGATTGGAGTTAAAAATGGAGTCTCTCAACACGTGTTTTTACAACAAGAACTCGGGAGAAACTCCAGCTATCATTAAAGAATGTAATATACCTACTTCTAGTATCATAATAGTAAATATAAATTCCCTTTTTTACTCCTAACGTCAAAATTAGCGAAGAGCCGAAAAAGGTAATCCGAATTGTAAATTAGATTGTGACCTTTCTTACAAGGAAAAAGAGATGACTGATAATTAATACAATTTATATATTAAATAACATTTTGAACTTTCGCGTTGCATTATTTACTTAGATAAGTATATAGGCTAATGTTCGCGTTTGGACCCAATATTATTATCCAAGTAAATTAATATGTTACTATCTAAATTTGAACTATTATTATCTAATAGTACGAGAGCCCACGACCAAAACCATGTCTCATAGCAATACGGCAAAAACCCTATAAAATCGTTAGATTGTATGATTCTGAACCCGACTAGGTGTGTAGTAACGGTCGAAAGTGTAGCAACTGCGTGGGAGGCCATTTCTGCTGTGTCAAAAAAAAAGACAGTCGGTATTATAGCAATACGTCTGATAGTGAAAATGTACATAGATTTTATAATTGTATTACGAAAAAGTTTGTTTTCAGACATTTTGCGCGTAGCATATAGCCTGATCGCATTTTTGAAAATGTCAACAAATTTAGCCGACCTGTATCATAGCAATACGGATAATATTTTTTTCAAATTTTCGTATTGCTGCCATGATTACCAAAAACCTGTTTTCAGACACTTTAAGTTTAGCATATACGTTGTCTGATAGAGAAGGTGCTACACTTAATTTGTCTGATATAAATTTTTTGCACATGTGGACAACTTATTTTATCATGTCCAACAATTTTCAGACATATTGCTATGATACCGATCGATAAAATTCGTTAACATTTTCAAAACGGTCTCAAAATTTAATGCGTTCACATTTCCGTCTGAAAATTGTTTTGTTCACATCAAATAACCAAAATTTACTAATAAAAAAGATTTTCAGACGTATTGCTATGAGACATTTTTTTTGTCTCATTTTTAATTTTTTAAGTGATTTTACGGGTTTGCGCTACACCACTAACGTCTGAAAAATATGTTTCCGGTATCTCAGAACTATCATTCAACTACAGTCTGCAAATCAGACATATTGCTATGATGCAGTTCGGTAAAATTCTTTGACAATTTTGAAAATTCGGTCAGATCAAACGCTACGCGGAAAATGTCTGATATTGGTATTTTCGAGTTCAGGATAATCGTATCTATCGATTTGATGCGGTTTTGGCCGTATTGCTATGAGACAAAAATTTTGGTCGTGGGCTCTCGTACTATAAAGTATTATAAAGTATCTTTAAAATACTACAACAATACTGAAATATTTTTTTTAATAAATTACAGTAGGTAATAATGGTAGTGGAAAACCAATGGAAAACATAAAAGGTGAAGGAAAAAATCGCGAGGAAACCTGCACACACCCATGAAGAAATTCTTCGGTTGTGTGTGAAGTCGACCAACCCGCACTTGGCCGGCGTGGTTGACTAAGGCCTAATCGCCCCTGTGGAGTAGACTCGAGCCTCTCGGTGAGAACATTATATGACCTGTTGATGAGAGTAATAATCCCAATTTATGAAACATAATTTGATAAGAATGGTAAGTTTTTTTTTGCTAGATGCGTATTTAGTATATTTATTTCCTCAAACTAAAAGCTTGTATCAAAATGATGAAATCACCGGAATACTTATACGTCTTCACCAAATAGACCTTAACATTTGTGTTTTAGCATCTTCATTTACTAACATACGTTTACTGCAAAGAGGTGCTTACATGAAACTGTTACAGCGCACTTCCCTTAAATAGGGTACATCAAAAAAGAAAATAAAATCTTATCCCATTTACGATCGGTGCCATTAAGAAAAACATAGAACGAAAAATATAAAGGAGACACGACGTTGCTTAGTCGTTCCGGTGATTGGTATATTGCTTTGAAAGCTTTTTTATGTACGAACGAAATTTTGCTTCGGGCATACGTAGGTATTTAATACATGTGTTTACACATGACGCTCACGCGAGGGATTTAAATTACGCGTATACGCTTTTAATCTACCTATTTGATTGATTGGTTCGGTCAAAATTGTGGGTCTATATAATATATATCATCTATTACACATGATGAAAGCTGGAACGTTATTTGCGGCACTCAAAATGAGAATTATTTTGGAATATGTGTTAGGGATAATTATGAAATTTGGTTCTATAGAGCAATAAATTGGCTTCCGCGGTTTTGTATGTCGTAATTCTTTATTACAGAACAGTTCACAACTCGTCAGTTCATGCTTTTGTAGAAACTTTAGAAGTTAATGCTCGTATTTATCTTATTTTCTTTTCAATGTAATTGCTATTATTGGAACCGCCTCCAGGAACAGAATTATGTAGATCCAGAGGCCCTAGATCTCTGGTTCGATCTCCAGGGAAGTGCATTGTTCGGTTTGGTTGTGGTAGAATATTGCTTCAAGTCTTCTTAGCTACCTACCAACACCTTATAGAAGTTTGTGTTATAAAAATTACTGTGTTACAATAAGACAGAAAGTCCCTCGGTGGTTGATAGCTCTGGGTGAAGGTCGCTTCCACTTTCAGAATTATTATCAGTAACTATCAGATGAAATAGAGGCCAAGAAGTTCACCAATAAAAAATAATAATATGCTTTCAATAATAGCAGTGGTTTAAGTCGTACGATGCCGAACCTAAAAGACTGCGATATAATTTACACGATATGATAAAATTTATTGATTGATACCTACATAGAAAAGTTACCAACCATTTCTTTCTCATTGAAACTTCACGCCTTCACGATTCTAGGAATTTTGGATTACTAATGCTTCCCGCATTAGTAATCCAAAATTCCTAGAATCGAGAACCTACGCAGTTATGCTATAGCCGTTAATTTTATTAGTTTCATCAATCACGTGGGAATTAGGTGTATTATTCGGATAGTTATTGATATACTACCTTACCGAAGGTCATATGTAAATATAGGGTTTGTTGATATTGTCCAGCGATAAACTCTGACTATAATACTCGTAATTATGACACAAAATAATACCAAATAAGCTCTTGATAATTTAATGTTCTATTTTTTGAAATTATCAAGAGCTTCTTTGGTATTATTTTGTGTAATAAGACTCGTAATTATGACACAAAATAATACCAAATAAGCTCTTGATAATTTAATGTTCTATTTTTTGAAATTGGTGTAAAATGCAAAACAAATGGCATCCCTAATTCGTTGACAAATGGTCCTAATTTTTACTTGACTTTAGTGTTTGTCGATCTAATTTAGAGCACTGCTATTTTATATCTGTTTTTTTTTTGTTTACTTTTCATTCTTGCGATAATAATTAAGTTTCTTTAATGTCAAATAACATAAATAATATCTACATATAAAAATCTAGTGTCACACTGTGTTTCTGGTTGGACTCCTCCGAAACGGCTCGACCGATTTTTATGTTTTTTTTTGGGTATATTTGGTAGGTGTGAGAATAAATTAAAAAATGTTTGCGGGATAGCTAACTATTAGATAATTTTTGTTAGTTAATAATACTTACGACCGGTTACACCAAGTTATACTTTTTGTAATTTCGAAGACAGTGAAAATAATTATATTTAAAAACGGAACAACTCATTTCTGTGAATCATGTTGACTTTTACGTTATTTTTTGCAAAATTATAAAGCCTAAAACTTGGTGCAACCGTCCGTTATCAGTTAATTACTGCTTCATTTACACGATTTCACGGCGACGTTTGACACTAGGTGGGAAAGCTCGTTCTCGCGAGTTCTTGTTGTAAATGCACGTGTTGAGGGACTCCATTGTTATTCAATCTACTGTTAAATTTTAGTGTAGAATAACTATTTTCACTCGACTTTGGATAAGTGCTTAATGCGGAGCCATAATTAAGATTAAGAATAATAATATATCCTACAATCCTAGGTCATTCAAAAGAGGCGTGAAGAAGCACCTTGCAGGTCGGCAAGGCGAGGGTGGCTAGCGCGGCGGTTTATCTCTATTTTATCAATGGGGTTAGTGTTGCCAGTATGTCAGTGTTGCAAGTTTCTATACGTTACAGTGACTGCACCAGGCGAGACAGGTTTGTATGCCCACCAAATGGCCTATAAAATACTTTTCAACTGAAACTTAATACCCAAAAGAATGATACAAGGGTTAAAAATGATAGCAACATTATTATTAGAAATAATAGCAATATTATCATTTTTCTAGCATGTAAAATTTCGAGTTTGGCGATTTAGAAATATTTTTTTTTAAATTTAAACTGATTTGTTAATAAATACCTATTACTTATAAATTTTATAAACAGAATTGGAAATTACTCCATATAAAATCATTTCGCGAGTTAAATTATTTTACGCCCCTGATAAAACGGCCAAATACTGTTATGTCCAAGTCGATTAGAGGTTGTCAAAAATATGACAGATTGTCAAATAAACGAACGCCTTTATTTCACTATGAGCAATTTAATGTTTAGGTAGGTACTCAGGTACTCTAACGTATTAAAAATAATTCTAAACTTGAATCAAACCTTTACAGAACGACTTTCTGTTTTAAATATTCAAAAAAATTTCAACCATAAAACCTGTCATCGTCATGCACGTACTTTTTTTTGCTTTTCTGGCCAGGACTCAAACTTTTATGTCATATTTACCTTATTTTGTCTACTTTCTTCTGTTTTTATCAAAATATTGGTGTCTTTGGCTCGAAGGAGTGCTTGGTGATATACCTATATGTCACAGACGGATAGTAAGACACGCCATTTAACTAAACAGCGCGGCGGATTGTAGTCTCTGAGAGTGGTCACTAAGTCACTCCGCTTGGTCATGAAAAAAAAAACCTGAACCTACCAATAATACAACGACATAAATACAGTTACTGACGAGGTGCTGAAAACGCTATAAAAGCAATAAAATTCTCAACCTCAAATACAGCATAAAACCTTTTATTTCAATGATTCTTCGTAATTGACATTGCACAAAATCCACTCCCAAATTTTAATTGACGCCGTCGTGGTGGAGTGGTCAGCAACGCTGCCTACACACCGGGCGGTCCAGGTTTGAGACCTGGTAGTGGCAAAATGTTAGTGTTATTAAGTAAGTTAAATATCCAGATTATTTGTCCTTTATCTAGTATCCAATACACAAGTTCTTGAAGATACTTAATTTGGGCTAGAAATTGGTGTGAGCGTAGAAATATATTATATTAAATTAATTTTGAATTCTTGAAATAAAAATCTGTGAAAGCGACCCAAAAACTCTCTCGTGTGTTTCTTTTTATATACTGAGCATACATTTCGTTAAGAAACAATACGGATAATTTGACATTAATCTCATTTATTTATCTCTCATATAGGATCTGAGGTTCATCTTTACACAGGTGTATCTTGTCGTAGTATCACATATCGATAGGTACTGTAAGAATCAGAAGTAGATTAACACTTCAATACCCAGTCGTAATAATTATTCACACACTATCTTAGCAAACACTACTACATAAGAGTTGGCGTTGGTATGACATGGTACTAAGGTGTTAATCTTTTTCTGCGGCTGACTATTTCTGGACGAATTTGACTCTTCAAATTGCAGGATAGCATTTCAAATTTCTATGTATAATAGAAGTATTGACGATCTCAATACAGATAGCAAGCTAAGTTCTTTGTTCGTATAGTAAATATTTTTATCTAGGGAATACATACATGTGTGCCATGTTGGTTAGATAAACATGCACATCTTCACTGTGTCTTTAGGCACTTACTTTAGTCACAGCAGGTTTGTATATATCTGGATTTGTCAAATTTATCGACCGTATTTTCCATACTCGCAACATTATTTTCACTATTGTATGTAACAGATTTAATAAAGATAAATTTGACATCATCAAATTTACACAAAATATTCTCTTAAAACGTCTCAACGAAGTAAATCTTTATCAAATCGGTATCGCAGAAATCAAATCATACTTATTTCAAACCTAATCCACAGAAATTACGGTGGGCCCATTCATTTTTTGTGGTTTCTTTATGTATCGGAATTTACCCACATTTCGGTAACTTTTACAGCTTCTTTATACTTGCTTGTTTGAATATACTCTCAAAGTTATAAAAGTCACGACTCACGAAAATTGATTTTACGCCACTTTTCAAACTTTTCTACGCTGTATATGGAACTTTTTCGGTTCAATCATGCAAACTGTAATTGTTTTCTTTCAGCTTCTTTTGATAAATAATGCAGTTTCAAATAAAATAAACTTAGGTTTCATGAATGATATTGGAACTATAGCACTTAGTAATTAGTCTTCTTATTGTGAAGAAGCGAAAGCTGGTGTTAGAATTTTTACATGATTTTTTTTTATGACTATCAACTTTGTACCTTTTTATACCACATTACTTGTAGAAACTTTTTCACTCCTTTCTTTCGGTAGAAGAAATTCGATAAATGTTAGTTTGGTGTCATTTAGAATCGTCAGTAGCCGTGTGCGCATGCAAGTGGACTCTGAGATCGATCTTGGGCCACCGTTAGTCTACTGACGTGAACCGACTCCTAGCATAAGCGCATTAGCTTAGTTGAAACTTACAAGAATAATATTTGCGTTGGCAACACAATACCTACCTCCGAAAAATCTGTGAAGAAATCGACCTACATATGCCCACAGACACGAGCCGCGAGACCTTTTTCGCGAGGTAAGGTTCATTAGACGCTATCGTCCAAAATGTGGGCCATCGAAGACCGCGATAGCAAATTTGTCACAGAACTGGACCCGATTTCTAATACTTGGAGGGATTATTGTCAATTCTTGTTTGAAGACTCGTAATCCTCTAATTTTCCCAACACAGAGCCTAAGGTTGAAGAATTTGAATCACCTTCTCATTAGCTTATTTGAAGCTGCTAAAACATTTGAAAAGCGGAAAAGCGATGGGCAGAGACGCAATACCCATCGACACCATACGAGATTTGGGAGAGTACGGCACTCGGATTTTACACATAATCTGCAATAGGATATGGCAGACCGGAGTATGGCCTAGTGAGTAGACTCATACCGTTTTCACTCCGTTACATAAAAAAGGAACAACAAAGAAATGCAACAACTACCGTCTTATTGCACTCATATATCACACTCCAGCAAGATATTGTTGCATATTCTTAATGAAAGACTTAAGGCTTACTTGTCTCGGGAAATTGCGCCGGAGCAGGAGGGTTTCGTGAGGGGAAAGGGTACTCGGGAACAGATTTTCAACGTTTGCCAAATTATTTAGCTCGAGAGTGCAATAACCCCATTTATATAGGCTTTGTTGACTTCTCTAAGGCATTTGATTCAGTTCAATGGCCAAAGCTGTGGAGTATGCTGTTGTCGATGGGAACACTGAAACATCTGGTACACCTTCTCAGACGTCTATATGAGGAAGGAACAGCCATAGTGCGAACATATGACATCTTGTCGTTTAACTTCCATCCTAGTGCTGGTGTTCGCCAGGGCTGCATAGTATCACCGCTCTTGTTCAATATATATACCGAACTCATTATGACAATCACATTGGAGGGTTGGACTGACGGCGCGACCGTAGGAGGATACACTATTACGAACTTGCGATATGCTGACGATACCACTTTATTTGCATCTAGCGAACTACATATGACAAAGCTGCTACGGAAAATGGAGCAAGTCAGTTTTGACTTCAGACTAAAGATAACTCGTATAAAAACTAAAATGATGGTTGTCGATCGCGCTAATAATAACTTACCAGAAGTGACTCAGATCGCGCACTGTGAAGTGGTTTAATCTTATGTGAACCTTGGCTTTCTAGTGTCAAACAGCGGTAGTTGCGTGGATGAGGTGAAAAGGCGTATGGCGATGGCTAGAAGCACAATGGGGAGGCTGAAGAAAATATGGAGGAATAGGGACATCACGAAAGTCACTAAGACCCGACTGGTTGGATAACTTGTTTTTCCTGTCTTCTTAAATGCTGCGGAAACGTGGACGCTGCGTGAAATAGAAAAAAAGGAGATAGACGCTTTAGAGATGTGGTGCTGGAGATGAATGCTGGGAGTTTCATGGACCGAATTCCGTACAAATCTATCTATATTCCAGGAACTCGGCATCAAGCAGCGTCTGTCTACTCTCGTACAAACACGTATATTGAAATTCTTCGGACACGTCTCAAGGCGGGAAAACCAGTCGGTTGAGCGATTGGTTGTTCTGGGTAGAGTTGATGGTTCTAGACTGAGAGGCAGATCACCCATGCGATGGACCGACCAGATAAAATCTGCCGCGTCCGTTGCATGACTGCAAAAGAAGCGTTACAAATCGGACACGTTGGCGAAATATAGTGAGGCGAGCGACAAAAGCCAATGGCACTCCCTCATGACGACCACGAACGCACTGTCAAGAGCGAAACGAAGAAAAAGTTTGAAACACATTAATAAATTATTCTTTTTTAAAAAAAGGCAGTTGGCTTATTTTTAAAAGAAAAGGATTGTATCTTTTCTTTTAAAAATAAGCAAACTTAGATTATTCAAACTACATAATGTTAAAGATACCCCATATATTTTAGAGTTTAACAACTGTCCTGGTTGTCGGTTATCATTAGTTGGTTGACTAAAGGTTTAGTTACATATTGGGTTGACGCCTCTTTTAAGTAGGCATAATGTCACTAGATGTGGCCTTATTATGGATAGCTATTACCTAAAGGTCGTGGCACACTTATCAGCTCGGAATGGGAACGCCTCTTTTTTAATATGAAATATGAATGCTACGGAAAGGCTGTTACTAAATGACTGCGGACCGTACCGCATCGCCTCTATTACATAGTAAAAAGAGGCGATACGATTTCAAGCTGATAAGTGTGATAAGACCTTTAAACACTGTTCAATCCCCTTGGGGATTGTGAGCGATGATAAATGTGTGTTAAAAAGCAGCATATTTTTTAAGGATCAATCTTTGTTAAGTTAATTTAGTATCTGAATTGTTATTGTTAATGTATCCGCAGCCTTAGAACGGTGACTTTATAATCTTCGCGCGCACGTTCCCTTACTTCTAGTTAATGTTTATAAATAATTTGTTTTTTCTCTGTAAGTGATTATTTGTAATCTTTTTGAGAAAATAAATGTCTGAAACCATAAAACGTATAAAATTGCATAATACGTTGTTAATTCCTAAGCGTAATTAAGTTTATCTTTACTACGTAAACTCATCATTTGGATATTGAATTTAGATAATAATAACATGGAGTTGAAGATAGTATTCGTAATATTGTTTACTTTTAATTAAGTAAGCAACTAACACCATAATGGTAATATTATGTGTTAGGGAAGAGCATCGAAAATAGATTAATTCAAAATAATATTATTAAATACGTCGCTGGGTATCGATTTTTTTTATATATATAATAATTATTTTGTAATTGACTATTTATTTCAATCTAATCATAACCATCGCAATTAAATATTCTGTTAGTTTTGTTAACAAAATAAAACCAAAATAATTATTAAATAAATATTAGATGAATCCCTAAGTAGAAAATTGAAAGGACGAATTAACTTTGATTTAAGTATGTCCATATAACGACATTGCAAGGCATATTTTGCCCTTTGGTTGATTTGTACAAACTTTAAATCATTAAGTGTACTTTTTACAAATATTAAGTCACAAGATCACATCTGTTGAATTTAGGTTCTTGGACATATTCCTCACGCAAACTTTTGCCCCTACCAGAACTCAAAGCCGGACCGCTTAATGTATAAGGAGCGTTACTGACCACTCCACCACCATAGAATATCAGTGAAGATCGTGTCCTGGTTCTCCCATAATTATCATCATCATCATCATCATGACAGCGTCTATAATTCGACCCACTGCAGGGACACAACGCTTCTCCTTGTTATCGAAGGAGGTTTAGGCAGTAGTCCACCACGCTTGCCCAATGCGGTTTGTTTGACGGCGTATAAGGTGATCAATACCCCTTTGCTGATCCATTGGAGGATATGGGGTGATGCTATTCTACTCTGCCGGCATCACATGGCTTCCCATAATTATGATCATATTTAAATTAGGCTTGTATTTAAATGAACACTATACTAACCTAACCTAACCTACAAAAAAGAATAAATGTCACCAAAAAGTGTAAAGTCTCACCAAAAGTTGTTTTCAGTGAGCAATATATCCATTTCGATGAGCAATCTACTACTTTTTTGGTGTGCACTAAATTTGTTCCCTTTAAATAATAACACAGAAATACCTATTTTAAATTAAATAACTAGGAAGGAGGTTACTACCTCCTTCCTAGTTATTTGGTTTGTGCAACGGTAGGTTCACGGTTATATATAAATAACACTTGTGGATAAATATATTTATCCTTAAGTGTTATTTCTTTAAGGCGAGAAAGCGTAACAAGCCAACAAAATCACATTCGCAATTATAATTTTAGTACTAAATTAAAGAAGTGAATTTGTTTTGATTATTAGACATTTGTTCACCGCTTAATAAGTAGTTGTCAAATTAAAAACTCTTCCCTATCACACAATCAATTTAACTGCACCATAAGCTTGCCTCCGAATAGAAGGAAAAACAGAAGGAAGTAATTTAAGACATAAGCTCACAAACTTACATAAATAGATTCCTCTTCCTGTCAATGGCTCCCGCGAACAAGCACAAAGTTAACGCCGCCTAAGTAGCCGTGAGGTAAGTTGCCAACTATGATAATGGTGTTAATCTCTGGACTGGCCACTCGATCTCTCGGATATCTTACCCGAGAAAAGCTCGATAGTGACTCGGGCTCAACTGATTACATCAGCGTGTCGGAGTAAAGAGTTGTTCGACACAAATCCCGGGGACAATATTGATTAGGGTCGAAGATGTTTTAGATAAATTGTAATGAATCGGCTATTCTTTACACATGCGTATGAAGCAGTGAATGACACATTTACCCCAAATAAGTGATAGACAGTGTGGATGAAAATGAAGGTATTTCGAAAATTGTATCTTTGTGCGATGTCCGATGATTCCTTTTCCATTTCCGTTACGATATTTTTCCCTATAGAAATCAACATTCCCCCGGACTGCACAGTTACTTTGGAGTTCAACATTTGACCTGGTTTTGTTACTTTTTCAGTTCAGCTACCTTTTGGAGTTTGTAGCCTCTAGGCATGTAGGCGACCGGCTGTCATCATCTTGAGTAATTGTTACATAAAACTCTCCTCAACCATTTAGGTATTATAGCGTGATAGTACACAATATAAACTTTCTTCACGATTTAGTTTTCCTGTAGATCCATCTGATTATAGGCCTATATCATATCCAAACTAAGCTGCTACTGCTGCTACATAAGAGTGTTTTCACACGGGCGATTTTAATCGGTGATTCCGCGGTGGAGCGAGATCACAGCGAGCACGCGGCGTGCACGCAACGATATCGCCGCGAGTTATTAACCGCTGCGATAATGCCGCGTGCTCGGAACGAGTCGCCGCGTGCTGGCGGCGAGTACCTGCAGACTTCGCACAATTATTTGTTAGTAGCAATCTACCCTCTTTCTGACACCGTTTTGTAGTCTTCTGCACAGCGTTCCTTAGATTACACGCAAATATATGTGCGATATTTATAATGGCACTAGACTTGACTCGTCTGAGTCCATTTTGTAAATGACGAAAGCCGTTACCGACGGTACCGAATAGCAAGCGCGAGTCCGCCGCGTACTCGCAGCGAGCACGTGGCATTATCGCGGCGGTTAATAACTCTCAGCGATATCGTTGCGTGCACGCCGCGTACCAGCTGCGATCTTGCTGAAAAGGTGAGAAAGGTGTCACTACTATCACTGGTGCGAAATCGAGAATCTCTTTCAGTTTTTTAATGTATTATAACTAAAATAAGCCTACGATGTTAAAAGTCTGTCTGTCCTTTTCATATTATATACGAATGAAGGGAACAAATGACTTGATAAGCTGTCGACATTTTCATTCGCTTTTATGAATAAGGGCCTTTTACGACTCCCTGAGTTGGGTGATTTTATAGTTTATTATGCTGTTAGATTTTAGCATTACCCATGTATCTAAAAAAATATTATTATTTGACAAAATTGAGTAGTAGTGTTTGCACAATGCTTTGGTTTTCAGATTGAAAAAAGTAGTTTTCGATAGTCTATTGCGCTTAGTCACCAATAACTGTAAGGTTGTACACCCGGACTGCTGAGATGATTTTGAGTGCCCTGGTCGCTGCCTTAGTTTATTTACTGACGGATTGTTATTTTTTTTTTGGGTTTAATTCCCCTTTTATGTAGGCGACATGCCGGCAACCTGTTACTGCTTTGGGGGTGCTGAATAACCCATACTATCAGATGTAGTTTCGTGTGTGACTGAATGTACCTGAAGCTCTGTTCAAACCCCGAGCAGAGCTCGGGATTGTTAGTGTGATTATATGTATGTAAGTATAAGGTTGAAACGTTAAACCTTATTCCAGTAAGTTAGTGCAATTATTTTCTACGGCCTAAAATGCATTGGATCAGTAAGAAACTCTGTATATACTCCTAGCAAAGTCAAAGTCAAAATTTCTTGATTCATTTAGGTACCTTTTTCGGTACACAAACACAGTCTAACCTAAACATATATTTTACATTCCATATACATGTTTGCATATACAGCAAATATAAATCATCATTTCTCTGGTCCACTCCCAATTTTATTTTGGGTCGGTATAACATATTTCTTCTACCACCCTTCACGATCAGCCGTCATCTTCTCTGTCATATCACACAGTCGTTCACTTCGTTTCTTCTGTCTTCCTCTCCTTCTATAACCATCCACATATTCTCATAATTTTCGACACACCACATATTCTCATAATTTTTTACAGGGTGAATTCAGGGCCAAATCCTAAACTTTATACTTTATACAAAATACTGATCATTATTCTATCAATCAATCCAATGATGCAGATTTTATTTTCCTCAAAATCAGGCTCGCGACTCCTTTGAGCATTTTTCGATATTCCTTATAGTTAAGGATTTGATCCTGAAGGCCCACTTGAAAAATTCATCATGTATACCCGTGCCCATACGATGCCAATCTGTTACCTCTCAATCTTACTGCCACAGGTGCTCTTTTCAAACTTCCTGTAAAGGTATTCTTCATACCTTATCCATTCTTGGTACTCCATATTACACAGAAAAATTAAATGCATAAGCAATATATGAAATAAACCCTTTATCATAGTAACGTAATAATATATAATGCTAATACTATCAGCAGCGAGATTTTAAAGTAAAATTCTCTAGGTAAATAACTGTTGAAAGTATAATAACAATATTTGCTAAACAATTGTGGGATTCGGATGCAGATTGAACTGTACGTTGGTGTTTACACAAAAATGCTTTTAATACATTTACTATTTCGTTTGTTGTGTTGTGTTTTAACAACAGATTTTTGTGGCACAGTTAACTGCGAAAGTAAATGGCAATAAAGTGAAAACTAAATTAATTGTTAGAAAGCTTTGCGCAATAGAAACTTAATTTGCTCGCATATTATTACACCAATAATTACGCATACCAATATAATAAGCTTTACTTTAAACACGATCACAACAAATTGTCATTGCCTAAAATTTTTCAAACGATTGTTATTTACAAAAGGGTAAAACTTAAAATAGGGCCACAAAACTAAATTAATAAGAAGGAACATTAGACTATAAATAATATTTTTTAAGCCGCAATAGCCTTATCATCCTACCCTATTTCTATTAGTAGAAGCGTAACCGATCTCTAGAGGCCAATATCACGGGCTATATATTCAGCTTAAGTTTATTCGATAAAGTTAGGCTTAGTCGATTAGACCTCACCGGCGGCCGCAACAAAACGCCGTAATGGCTATAGCGCCTTGTGATTGACCTGTGCCTGGCAGGACACAGACAAATTGGATTCAGATAGCCCCCAGGCCTTTAGGTCAAGTTGTTTCGCTAAATTGTAACATTTTCCGGGTAGTTCAATTATTCCCATTGTGGATACTCTTACCCCAGAGTGAATGAATTTTGTTCCGTATTTACCTATATTTATATTTAGGGTATTTACCTATCTCAAATTGAGGATATTTTTCGTTCATTTAGTTAATAATTTCCATTCTATTTATATTGCATGCTTATAAATAGTCAATTGCTAGACAAGGGTGGAATGGAATCAATTTCCATACTAGGTAGTTAGACTGCTATTAGTCCGAGTGGGAATTGATTCCTCTTACCCGTGGAAAGCACTGTACTTTTCATTTCGAATACAAGGAAAAAAAACTAGGTTTTTCTAAAATATTTATCGATAAAAATATTCGTAACATTATACGTAGGTACCTAGTTTTTGAATAAAATGAAATGTGTTATTGCCATTTATGTAAGACCTCCATAGCGTGGTAGAAGGCTGTATTTTTCGAAATAGTTCATTGTCATCAGACCGACGCTTCAGTTCATTGTATTATGTAAGAAATACACTTTCAGATAATGATTTTATTTTCTTGTCTGCTCGCCCTTTCATAAAATCATTGTATGAATTTACTTCAAAATTTCAGAATCACTTGTACTTATTTTATATATATATATACCTATATTATTCCAAAAAATCAAGATTTTGAATTTAGGCACAGCGCGCGTACCTGAGCTATTATCCAGCCAAGTAATTCTTTTTGGCAGATGAAAGGAAGTATATATGTCGTGGCCCGATCGTATAATTGGATAGATCATGAAATGTGCGGCATATCATGAAATCCTACTGGACCATAAAAATCTCAATCACTGGTCGAGTAACCCATTATCTAAAAATGGTAGTGGTAAGGAGTGATCAGTAGGTTCAAGGTTATTTTTTTTTATGACCAAGCAGAGTGTACTGTTTTCAAAAGTCTAATCTACGTATCTGTGTGATCGGTAGTTAGACGATATGCCCAAGCATTTTATGATCGGGCCAATTATACGATCGGGCCACGACAGTTATATAATAGTAGTTTATGCAACTGTCATATAATGAAGGGTATTAAAACACGAGTGTGAGTTTATGAAACGAGCGCAGCGAGTTTCATAATAGTAACGAGTGTTTTAATACCCGTGTTATATGCAGTTGCATACACTACTTTATCTACACTCATACATAAATTCAAATAAAACAACAGAAAAGACAAATGTATGGGTTAGATCCCTTTGCCTTCCCGAGTATTTAAGAAAAATAACTGTATCATAATGAGTCGAACCGGTGTTATAATGGTCATTATGTTACAGGTTGTTTTTTTAAATTTTAATTTTGATTATCTGTATTAAAAAGTATGTCATTTTATGTTCACCTTTGATAACGTAATTCGAATATTATGACATGATTGTAGATAAAGAATCTTTTTAAACTTGGAACACATCGCGTATTATGAATCAGCGGCCGCTGACCATCCCGCCGAAAAGAGAATATGTTTAAAGAATCTTTTTAAATTTGTCACACCGCGTCACCACACACGAATCAGAAAGAATATTGAATAACCAAATTCCGTACTACAAGTTTTTCCCGGTCAGTGGTGGGTTTCTGTTAACTTAACGCTATCAAACTTTTGTCAAAATATCACTAAACGGAAACGCTTCAAATGAAGTTTCGAATTTGGTTCACACGTTGAAAATAGCGCAATAAGGTCCAAGTATTAGTGGAAACATTCGATTTCTTGTTTTAACAGAATCATTTTTACACAAAACATTGTTTTACAATAGATACCTCCTATTGAAAAACAATCTTAATAACATTATTTAACTTCTTACTTACTTTAATAACAGCAATAAAAGTCAATTAGTTAGAAATAAATCCATAGTTAAGAAATTCTATATGTTACCTTTTTACGTTCAAGTTTAAAAAGCTGAAATTAAAGGAAGGAAATATTATAGTTTTTATCCCGGAAATAAAAAATATTTTGTACAGAAGCATAAAGTTCTTTAATCCCTCAACAAGTAATTAAGCATACCTAGGTACTACAACAAAACGCCTGATTCTATTCTCGTGATTGTCTCCACAATCATTTAACTGTAAAATATTTTAATTTTGTATTTTATTGTTAGTTTTCACAATTCAGCGGCTGAATAATTTCGATCATAGATAACGTTACAAACCATTTAACCTTTTTAATGTTTCAATACACACGCAATAGTTTATTTAACAAAGCCTCTACGTGCCGAGGGCCTTGTTAATCTTTATGAATGTTCAATGGTATGCCTGAACTATTAAAAGCATTTTTGAAGCAATTCTCATGTGCGAATGTAATATCGGAATACTGTATAAATCACTTTTGTAGTGGCCAGTGCCAGTTTGGTTGAACGTTCCGAACTTTTCTCCCTAAAACCCCCCTTTTTTTCGCTATCCCTGACACTTCCCTTCTACAAAACTACATTCATCATCATAACAGCCTCAATAATTCGACCCACAGCTGGGATACAAGGCCTCTCCTTGCCATCGAAGGAGATATCGCTTGCCCAATGCGGATTGGTGGACGGAGTATAAGGTGATCAATACCCATTTGCTGATTCATTAGGCGCCTTCTACGATACCCATTGAAGGAAAAGGGGTGAAGCTATTCTACTCTGGCGGCATCACAAGACTGAAAACTACATTATACAAAATTAAATACCGTATTGCTTGTTTCACATGTCGTGAGCACAACTGATACTGGTGTCACTAGCGCCGTGGTTTATACAAATTTAATGACTGAAATCTAGACTGGGACCATTTAATGAGTGTTACCTAATTCTATTCCCCCTAGAACTCCACAACTTAAAAACAAATATATTTTGTTTTGTACTACTGTATTCTTTAACGGTTTTGATAGAACTGCATCATTAAATTACAGGTATATTGGAAGAGATTGCTTCTTAACAATAAGGCCTTTTGTACTGTCCTATATGTCCTATATGTACTACTTATATGTTCTGTATTTTTTTCGTTTCGGTTTGTGCAATAAAGTATAGCAAATTATTTGTATTGTATTATTGCTTTTAAATTTGATAGAAAGAAGGAAAATTCTTTCTTCTTCGTCGTCGTTAGTATATACTAACGACGACGAAGAAGAAAGATCCCATCACTAGTGCCTGACACTCCTAAATCCAAGCGTTCATTGCAACTCATATAGAACTGAAATAACAGAGTGTTACTAGTGCGCATTTTTCGGTTTTCTGTTGTGTTCCCTATTTTTTTTCCATAATCTAAAGTGGCACATTTTTTTTGTCCTAATAATCATTAATTTGTCCGAATGATAACTTGCCCGAAGTTAATGTCACATAATATCGCATGCCATAAACTTAGAACCCCTCTAAATACAATATGCCCTAAATTTGATTGTTATAAATATTACAATCAATATTAAACAAAAAACTTAACACCATTTACAATATAGGCAAGTCCTAACTTCAAATTACTTATTGTACATTTATCCTTATAATGTTTTTAAAACAAACGTGTAATGGAACAGTTTTTGGGAAAAGAAAGGGTGTACCATTTGTATTATCACTGAATAAAACAGTTTATATCGTGTAGGTACATGGAAATAAGCATATATCATGCATACAGCAAGTATGCAGCATGCATGCAACAATCATGCAGTATCCATGCATCAAGCATGCATGCACGCTGCATGTAAACAAGCAAGCATGCAACATGCAGTAGGAATGGTTTCTGTCACAGCTCCGGCGGTCCCACGCCAACTTATCGTTGCACCTGCTCCTCAACTCGCAGACCGCCTCGCCCCTCCGTGCATACGTGATTCTAAATTATACTCTAGGGGTAGAACAGACAAGCCTGCGTGGAGTCGGATTTACAGCGATTCTTGTAGCTAAAACCTAATTTTTAGGACAATTTTATTATAAATGAAAATTCTAAGTGTATTACAATACTTAGGACATACGCCTTTATCTAATGCAAAATTATATAGTACTCGATATAATAATATCTTAATATATATAAATTACGTGTCACGTTGTTTGCGCGATGGACTCCTAAGCTACTTAGCCGGTTTTAATCTTTGTACACCGTGTGCAAGACAATTATGAAAAAAAAACAAGCAAGATTTTTTTTAACATCATGGTTACTTTATAGCAAACTTGTTATGGATAATGATTTTCGGACAAACAATTTTAAGAGAAGAAAGGAAGTACCCAATTTTACATGTAGTCATAGTAGCTAGCTCTTACCCATCGATTTCTGGAGAACTCACCGACAGAAATATAATAATAATAATATATAAGCATTATTTGAATACGATGTTCCACAGAAGCTTACAAGAGATTATATTTGATAATAGTCACATTCCAAGAAAAAGCGCTCTAAATACAAGAGAATAAATATACATTTAGATGTTTGATAATATTCTTATCCGAAATAAATATTATGAATAAGTTAACTTAATAATCAAGAAACAAAAATTGCTGACAACCCTGGGCGTGAAGAAGTACTGTGACGACCACTGGGATCGTCTAGGGCATAGCTCGCAATAAAATACTGACTTATTACTTTTTTTCGACTTATGTTCTTTTTTTCCTTTCAATGTGCGAGTGGCGACAGAGTATAGATAATATCACAATAAAAGGGATATTTTTAATCAATACGATTTCTAAATTAGATTTAATGTCGCTGTACACTATCATGCCTTAATTCGTTTTCAGTTTACTCAAAAAAACAAGGATTTTCCATAAATTTTGACAGCTAAACTCGAAATGAGACGTGAGAAGTGAGATCTTTACAGAACCGCACGGCAGTACCTAATAGGTTTGCAAGCCAAGAGTTGCTAGTGAGTCACGTGTTGCTTGCACGTTGTATTTAGACTTCTCTTGCCATGAGGTGGGGTGGAGTCACTTGTTAGATATTTATTTATGAAAAGATTTTAAAACCGCATAAATGTATTCTAATAAGTAACATTTACAGCGGACTAATAAGTGCCTGTAATTCACTGTACTATTCCGGGGGGATAAACAATCATGGCCTAATAACTAATCTTACATGTATCGGTACCTGCCGGAGCATTAAAGGCTAATTTATTGGTGCTAGCTGCAAACCAATCAGTGCAATACCATCTTCTTGTATGGGATAGTCAAGATTTACCGTATTGAGCTCTTAACAATAGGTACAAAAGCACTATTAGTGTGATCATCGCTGCGGTGTACTAGAATATACGACCTGTTTATTAGAATTAATGGTTTTTATCCGACATCAAAAAAGGAGGAGGTTCGAATGCGTTCGAATTCGACTGGATGTTTTTTTAAGTGTGTTACCTCTATTATTTTAACGAGTGATTCTTTTAACGTTTGAAAGCTGATGCTTGTCCCATTTAAATTTGACCAACATCTGACGAGTAGTTTTTGATTTGTCTCTAATAATGCATATCTAATTGATATCGATATCATTTTATTACTCGTTTTTCTAAAAGACCTCGAGATAGTTTCCTGAAAATGTCTATACTTTCAACAACAAATAGCAAAAATTCACTTATTTTAAATAAAAAAACCGCCTTCGAAACTAAAAACTGGAGAAATAGAAATTATGTGGTTGGTGCCACCCTCAAACTTGTATTTGTGACCGACCTCAAAAAACATTATAAGATTTTGTTGATCAGTGGATGATTAATAATATCCAGACACATTGACTTTAATTGTCTCGCGGTAGATATCTACCGAACGGGGACTGACAGGACATAAATTTTTACTTTCTCGTATACGTAGCATAGAGGAAGTCTTGTAATCGTTAAAAAATTCGACCTCGACATTTTGACAGATTTACACGTTTTGAACCTTCCTGAGTCCAAAGCAATTTTTTGGAAATAATGTCAACACAGATATATCAATCTAAGGAGATCGGTCGAATCGCCTAGTTCATAGGAAGAGCGAGTGTCGCGCTCAGCAACCGTACTACATAGCATGGTTTTAACTGAGCATGCCGTAATATACACTATTCATTGCGCGAGCCTTAAGGACTGCGAAGCGATGAAAGTTAAGAACAGCCGCAAAGGAAATCGGTCAAATCGTTGAATTACGAATTCACTTGACTTTATCGGAAGGCGAAGTGGCGGAAATGTATGCCCACAGGCATACACTTGTCACAAGTTAAACGCCGGCTTGGCCTATCTCCTTGTATTATTAAATCTGTGCGTTAGTATGAAAACTCGAGTATGCTTTAACTTATTGCAACCAAACTTAACACGCATGTGTGACATCAAAATATAAGGTTTCTATCAACTTTTGAGTCGTCGATCACGAAAGCTAAGCAACCAAGTGCGTGGTTGGTACTCAGATAGGTAATCAATTTTTTTTTTTTTTTGATTAGGTGACGTCCTCATCTTTTCAATATTTTTAAAAAAATCTATCTGAAGAATGATTTCTTGTGAATCTGAATTCGATAAATAAAAACACCACGCCATAGTGTCGCACTTTAACAAAGTGTGGCAATTGTTACCTGACATTATCGCAATAAAGCCGTCAACACCGTCAACGCTCGCTAAACTTCCTGAGCGGCAAACGTCAAAAATGTCACTAGCTGTCATTTGGCCCCAGATTTATTTTGGCCAAGATTGATAGGACCTAACAGGAGAGGAAGAGTTGGAAAACAAAAATAGTTTCGGTCTGACAGAAGTCACACACAAAATATGCACATAGATATTTCTTTTAATGTTTGGTAATTTATTATCCTTTCCAAAGTTCCAAGGGTAGGTGATAGGATTAGAGTTGACTCTATTTATGACACCCTTTTCGGATAAATATATTGGTTAAAAATGTATCCTCTGGGTGCATCTTAAGCCGAATGAGATACATTGGATAAAATTAATGATCCGATAACTGTATTACTAATAAGGGATCTTTTTTTACATTTCTGTAATTATTTTTGTGATGTAATCCACGCAGCAATTTTATTAATTTATGTTAAAATACCTAGATAGTGTTAATTAAACAACTTCATTGTCAAAAACGGAAAGTTTAAAAATTATTATTTTTCTAGCAGTTGGGAACAGCGCATCCCGACATAATTGTTATTGACATGGCATGACGCGCAATAAATGTATACATGCACGACACGTGCTTTGATAAAAAAAATACTTTGCAACACTAGTTTGGTTTAAAACTGAACGCTTTTTATTAATCAATAAAAAAGGTAAACTTTATTTTTTTTTAGTTAATAATGGTTTCAGTATAGTATAAAATGAATAATTAAAAAATGTTTATTTTTCTACCAGTTGGGAACAGCGCATCCCGACATAATTGGTATTGACATGGCACGATGCGCAATAAATGCAACCACGTGCTTTGATAAAAAATAAATACTTCTCTATTTATTCTGTACGTCTGTGTTATCCTTAAATGTATGATAATTTGACAGCCGTCATAACATACATACATAAATAAACGATCACGCGTAATCCCGGAGTTAAGTAGAGCCATAGGTAACATTTTGCTACACATAAACACATCTTCCAGTAAGGGCCAAGCAGTGCCTCCAAATAATGACAGGTGGCCAGCCTGTCACCTACATAAAAGGGGCAGCAAACTCAAAAAGTAACAATCTTTCAGTAAACTAACGATTAAAAGCCAACAACTCAAAATCATGTCAGCTTAGCAGTATACCCGGTATAAATAAACTAGGTGTTAGACTCATGTGTAGGGTTGTCTGGGTAGGTACCGCCGCCTTTCTTATTCCTGCCGTGAAGCAGTTCGCTGTATTTCAGATTGAAGGGAAAGGTAGCTAGTATAATTACTGGGCATGGAATGCATATCATCTTAGTCCCCAGGATGGCAACGCACTTGCAGTGATAAGCGATTTAACCTTTATATTGCAAGTGTCTATAGGCGACGGCAACCACTTAACACCAGGTGGCCGCAAGCTTGTTTGCCATCTCATAGTATAGAAAAAACTTTAATAAAAAAAGCAAACATAACTAGTATATAAATGTTTGTGTTCAGCACACAAAAAATTGTCACTACTAGGAACCCAGAGCGCCTGATATATAGCCAACGTTCAACGTTACTGACCACTCCACCACGATGGTGACGTGTACAACTTATTAACTTGTTATTTAAAACATCATCAAAAAGACTAACATTATTTGACATCAAAAAAATCGATACAAGTGCGGAAAGTATGTCATTTTTCCATGAGTCCTGGTTTGTTGACCCAAGTTGATATGACAATAAGGACGAGTGGAAGTAAAAATTCTGCACGTTTATCGACCGGCGTTTCTTAATGCATTTGCGAAAAAAAAATAAAACAACGAAAGGATATCAATGTAAAACAGTTTTAGCCTTGGACAAGTGCCTATGAATTAAACGTTTTGGAGGCTAAATTCAAAATTATTTTAATTGCGTTATTTTTTTCTTTGATAAATTTAATTTTAACAATATTTAATTTTAACTTCACAAAATATTTTAACATTTTTTTCACAATTTTCATTTGTTGTTAACAACATTTGACATTTATGATCGCTAAAATGTGAATAAAGAAATGCATTTTTATTTACATTGTAAAAAAATATTTATTTTAAATTTAACTCATATATTAATAGTATTTACGCTGTAACATAGTCATAACATACAAAAAATTGTATAAAAAGCGTTTTGATTAAACCGCCTTCATTCATTTGCATGTTTACATGCAGGAGGAACACAAAAAGCAATAGTGCGGAAAAGTATAACTTTCCGCACGCTAAACGTATATGGAAATTCTACTTTTTTAGCAAATGTATTATGTAAAATGGTAGTGTAATTCATAATCATTAAATTTTTATTCTCACTAAAAGCACCTTTTGTTTGTTTCTACCAAGATAACAACGATTAGTACCCGCACAGCGTGAGTAATAATTTGTATCTGTACTTTAAGCGTATTGCGTTAATTTCAGTACCGTCTATTTAAAACCGTAGCAGTAATTACGGCACTAACTATTTAACTGGAAGTGTTGTAACGCGACGAAATACAGCGAGCGTGTTAATTTTCATCAGAGTAACAATGTGAGGCTCTGGTGTTTATTCGTATTCGTTAGGCACGACAGCGCGCCCGGCTTGTGATAATAAAAGCTTTATTCTGTATTATTCACCCTACATCGAGCGTGACGAGTAAAAATACAATTATCTACCAACAACGTTACACAATTTAAAAGTAATTCGCTTACGTACGCGCCGTTAATCAAATGGAAATGAATGGACATCTTTTTTGTCACTTGCTTCAAGTAACCCTCCGGTTTCTAGGAATTGACTCATCGAATAAAAATCCTCGCGAATAAATATTCTTGAACGATAGCTAAGAGCACCCCTGATCTAAAAACAATACATTTCGAACAAAGAAAACTACGTCAAAATCGGATCATTCGGTGTTACGCACAGATTTCATAATAAAAGGAGATAGGCCAAGCCGGCGTTTAACTTGTGACAAGTGTATGCCCTGTGGGCATACATTTCCGTCACTTCGCCTTCCGATAAAGTCAAGTGAATACGTAACTCAGCGATTTGACCTATCTTTTTTGCGGCTGTGCTAAACTTTTATCGCTTCACAGTCCTTAAGACGCGCGCAGTGAATAGTGTATATTACGGCATGCTCAACTAGAACCATGTTATGTAGTACGGCCGCTGATCGCGACACTCGGTCTTCCTATGAACTCGGCGATTCGACCGATCTCCTTAGATTGACATATCTGTGGTGTTACGATTTCACGCCAGCTACGATGATGACACAGATTAGAAAGACATACAGCAGACATAACGTTAAACTTATAACATCTCTCTTTTTTGTTGGGGGTTAAAAACTGTAGTAACTTTCTATGCTGTGTTAGACAGAAGAAAACAAGTGTTGTTTGAGATTCTGCGATAAATCTATTGCTAACACGTAATATTGTAAAAATTTTAACACACCACGACAATTCTCCCGTGGAATAAAAATCGTTCCTAATCTCCTAATTCAAACATCAGAATTTATTAATTTAAAAAAGAATCGATTTTCTAATAGCATCGATCTAAATTAAACGCTCTGCTGCTTGCAGTATTAAATTAAATAGCAAAAGCCAATGCCACGAAGCGATCTATAGCAAATATTTGCTTGCGTGGAAATCCATCATGAATTTATTCTGAAAGAACACGAAGTATTCGCTAAGATATCTGCTTTAACATAACTGACTTTCGGTAGCGTTAGTAAAAGAGTCCATTTTAGTGTGGATTTTATAAATGGTAACCATGATTCGTAGCCGCATTTACGCTCCTCAACTATTAACAAACGAGAAAGGCAAATCGTCTATTTTTTTATATTTAGGTAAATAAGTAATGAACTAGAAAAATCGACTTGCCCCAGGCGGGAATCTAACCCAGCATCTTCCGCAATCCAGGCGGCAGCGTTAAACACTACGCCACCGGGGCACTGCTTTGCTTTGCTTGCTGCCAAAATTTGTCAGTGCTTAGTGCTAATGTTTTTTTGTATTGTATTTTATGTAAACATTTTTTACTTTCTCGTATACGTAGTATAGAGGAAGTCTTGTAATCATCAAAAGATCTGACCTCGAGATTTTGACAGATTTACACGTTTTGGACCTCCCTGAGTCTAAAAATATTTTATTGAAATTATTTTTGTGTGTGTGTCTATGTGTTAGCACGATAACTCGAGTATGCTTTAACTTATTGCAACCAAATTTAACATGCGTGTATGACATCAAAATGTAAAGTTTCTATTAACTTTTGAGACGTCGATCACGAAAGTTAAGCAACTAAGTGCGCGGTCCCTACTCGGATGGGTGACCAAAATTTAACATGCATGTATGACATCAAAATGTAAGGTTTTATCAACTTTTTTTCAGTGCTTTTTTCGCGTTTGTAAATGCAAAAATTACGAACAAACATAAAGGCCCGCCACAATACCTTATAAACGCTTAGTAATGTGAGGTGTTAATCAGTCGCTGTTATCTCTAACGTTAACAGCTACCTAATGGAATATGGCTATATGGGGTAAAAACTTTAATCGACTACACAAAAATAATGTAACGAAAACTTGTTATTTAAATTAGAAGTGTCATTTTCCAGGCACTGCTCCAAATACAAGCAGTTTGTCTGCTGCTTCTATACGAGTAAAAAGTAACAAAACATTTTTCTTAAAACGTTAATTAAACAACACACAAAAATAATTATATTGATGCAGTTCATTTGCCCTTAATTTAACAAATATGCGTGACTATAATTATGCTATTAATTATATTTTCAAGGGGAGAGACATTTGAAACTACACTCAAACCTAATGGCTGTGAATACTTAAAATATAATTAAACTAAATTGGTTGATGAGGAGAGCGGGATGGTGGGGATGTGGTTAGGGGTTTGGTTTGTGAAATCTAAAACAATTTTTAGATTTTGTGAAATCTAAAAAAATCTAAAGCTAAAGATTATTATAAATGTGCTATTAACGCTTTGATAGTCCATTTTTCTCGTGCTTGGAAGCTTGAATCAGGTATATAATATTGCACTAAAGCAGTTCGTTGCACGCATGTTTTGTCAATTTAAACGTATTAGATCTCACTTCGATTTCGGTCTTCGGCGGGAGAGATTCCTGTACAGTTCCCTGAACGTAAGTAAAATAGGGCCGAAGTTGAAACTGGCTATCTTACCTAATATAGGATAACAGAACAACTAGAACTAGAATTGTTGTTGGTTCGTACAACGAACCAACGATAAAGGCACAAATTTGTACTCCCTGAGAATCACACCCGAGAATTCTGAGTTTGAAACCGGTGCACAAGATATTTAAACTGCCCAACTATACAATCAGGCGATGACACATATGACTGGATAACTACGCTGGTTACAATAAAATAAAAAGTACACAGAATTCATATATATTATTATATGCAAAAAAAAAAATCCTAAAGTATTTTTTTTTTAAATCTGGCATTACAGGCATGTGGTTCCTACGTGACTTGGTTATTAGAAACTTCTATTTATAGAATTATTCTATAGGGTAAAATTTGGTTTACTTTAGCAATTAATTTTTGGATCGAATCCAGGACCCCTGGATCATATTCCGGAGGACCATAGATATACCTGTAGATCGGCGTGTAAACGAGAAAAGGCATATTAACGACTAAGATAGATATTTTTGCTGACAAGGCTTAGACGAGACATTATAAATTGGTCTCACGCTCGGACCTTCAAACTCTGATTGTGTTCTTAACATTTTATTTTATATTCTTAGCTTCCTAAAAACTTATTGTAGAACAGATATGCATGCCGTGGCAACCTTTAATTAAGTCTGCACTTAGAAGGATTGTTAAGGACTTAGTTTTTTTAAGCTGTAATAGTGTAAGATTTATTAGTTGTCCTAAAATAAATAAAAATAAAAATATAATATTTGTATGTCTATCAGACGAGACCATTTCACGTACACGCAGGCGGCCTAAGTCAGCCTGTCAGTCACGTAGAAAAGACAGCAACTGTCAGGATGCAGCACTATTTTTCGTGCACACGTGCGCATTACTCACACATTGGTGATTTTTTTGGTCTTACCCTAGTCGTTCATTGCCAATCTATGAACGTCAGGAATTATAAATCTATGCGGAGGACAAACTACTAGATCACAGAGGCGGCTAAAGTCTATTGATATAATTTGTAATAGCCAAGTCTTTTCCATTTCCATTTGGCGAGTAATAATCAACTCAATCACCACATTTTCTACAATGTCCTTTCACAATTCCCAATGTAAATTCTAATGTAAAATACAACTGCGCCCTCTCTTGACTGATGCCTAAAATAATATTTAATTTATTTTGTTTATTTATAACCAACGCAGTGTTGTTCTTTCACAGCTTACGGCAACCTGGGGTCGGTGCTTACGGCGCAAGGGCGCACATCGGAAGCGGAAGTGGCTTTCGAAAGGGCGCTCAAATATCGACCTAATATGGCAGATGTACATTATAATTTGTGAGTATTATTTAATAAATTAAAAATCTTATATGATAGGGCATTTTTTGACCGATCAATCTAGCCTCAACGTATTCTTTTTCCGTCTTCCCATCACATGACAATGGCAGAAATGGTTGTTACTACTTATATTTAAAATTTTTCGCTATTAACGATTTTCCGCTAAAACACGCACTGTATAAGCTTGGGACATCTTTATTATAACATCATTGCCAAAACCTACAACAGAAATGTCGATATCAAATTATACTAGACCGACCCCAAAATAAATTGGAAGCAGGGTAGGGGAGAGAATTAAATAAAAATCCTGATCTTTACTTCGGCAGTTTGCATGAAAAATTTAATATTAAGGAATCGAAAGACCAGCAAAAGATATTGACGGCAATAAACTAAGGTGATTTCCGTGCCCTGAGCTTTCATCGATCCAATGGACTTTGCTTCCACCTGAGCTACGCAGGACTTTGGAAGACCTAAAGAAATTGTCCATCAATTGTTTTTACTTGTCATGAGCTAACATAACGTCGTAAGATCCAGTTTCAAGAGAAAATATTTCCATTTATTGTCATTGCGTTAAAAAAATCATACATGTCTAATAGACTAACGGTAGCACCATACTGTAGTATGAGCTTATTATGTTTACTTATACTAGGGTATGAAGACAAGCGCTACGATGTAGCATGTAGCATTTGCAGTATCGTCTATGATAGAAGTAACTCCTACAGTTTATCTGGTATCAATTGACAGGCGGAAAAATGGTCGCTAAGCGAAGGGTGGCACACCTATTTAGCATCATATTGAAGAGATGAAGAAGACTGATAGAGGTTTTTAAACAACAACCGACGTTATAGTAATTTTATTTATTTTTATTTAAGTAATTTATACCTTAAATATCATTACACTTATTTAATAAAATGTATCCGAAAATTTACCCAACTTCTGCATAATAGATGATCAAATAATGTGTGAAGACTTAGTTTCCTTATTCAGAGGTGAAGACCGGGTCAAAAATAATATACTTGCCTAATTCAAAAATATTTAAGAGGTGTAGTGCTTAGAGATATCATGATATGAAACTGTGTTTTATAATAATAATTTCAAAAGATAGAACTTATTTCTTACTAAAAATAATTAATAAAAATATATTTTAATAAGATTCAATTGAATTTACCCATGAAGAAATATTAACAAAATCATGCAGATACAGCGCCCACGCACGTCGCTCAGTACAACGTATAACCTTAAGATGACTGAACTTTGCCATGATATAATGGCAGTATTTATGTAAATTTATTCAATAATAAGCCATATGCTTCCAAGTGTATACGTTGATAAATTCCATGCCGGTCTAATTTGGATGAATACTGATCGGATGTTAAATAAGTAAAGCTATGCCTTAAGTTAATTATAATGAAAGACCAGATTAGCCTATGACATTAAATGACCATTTAAATTGCTCGAAAAATTTTATATTAAGACGATTTTTTTGTTAATATAATATGTTATTTGAAATAGATATCATTCTAATAAGTATACTATATCGATTAGTCAATCAAAAGGAAAATTCAACAACCACCGAACTACTTTAAATGTAACAAAACAACGAGGACTTTTTCAAACGATGTCTGACCACAATGATTTATTTATATAGAGACGACAGAAAAGGATTTCTAGTTAAATTATAATAGGTAAAAATCGCTTTTTGTAATTTCTCTAATGTTTAACGCTTCTAGAACAAAATTGAGGTATTGCTCTTTTTTCAGTTACAGGTCCTTTGTTTTATTAATACATAAAAACTCATTTTGCTTTCAAGAACAATTTAGTGCCATCTACTTACTTATAGTGCAATATTAAGTTATTAATTAGTCAACTGGTTATACACTTTTGGATGGAGCTATATTTTACAACATTTTCACGCCTTCCAAGCCCAAATTTACAATAGTAACTAAGTACAATTAGCACTAATATTTAAAACAGTTAGTTTTTTTTTTTATTTGAGGGATATAGGTACATATTTATGTACTTTCGAACAATAAAGGGCGTTGATGACTTTGAGCATTAGCGTTTTACCTGGTTTGTTTTTTCGAGAAACATTATATCATTTTGTTTTTCAGAAATACCCAAAACAATAGCTTAATAAAATGTCATTGTCTATTAAATTACAGTCCCTCAAACAAACAAAGCTCAAACAAAAGAAACTGTTTAGGGACGAAACTTGGCGACAACCACATATTATTCTAATCTCAATAACAACAAAAGTTTAATAATACGCTCAAAGGTCCAAGTTTAGCTTTAATGGAAGGGGAAATAATATTCCGCGTGTCTTCTCGAGGGACCAAAAAGGAAAAGGTCCAATCTTAGTGAGGGACGTAAAGGACAGAAAATATCATAAATATATGTAAACATTTTACGACAAGAATATACACTTTATACGGCAGTCAAAAAACATCGCTTGACTTTGGACCTACATAGGTTTGGATATGAAAATGTAAAATACGGTACTCCACAGTTCGTTCTATGCCTACTGAACTAACGTTAGGCACTCAACAGTTGCTAGTACTGTCACAATATAGAGAACGATACAGTATTTTGACTCCATATATAGTGACAAATCGGCGCGCTTTGCCGTTCAGAGCATGCTTAGCGGCCGTGTAAACGACGTTTGTATGTGTGCGTGCGCCGATTCGTCACTTTATACTGTATCGTTCTCTTTATTGTGGTACTGTTGGCAATTTAATTTTTATTCCAGTTAATTCGAGTTAATTTCAAATTTTTAAAGGCGAGAAAGCAATGAATTTTCACCCGACATCGCAAAGCCATAACGAAATATTCTGATTTTAGAGTTTGTGTATATGTGTGTTTGTATTTACGTATGTTTCTTTTCATCCAGTTTTGATTAATAATGTGTCTATCAATTTGTTATTATAGTCCGTGTAACATAGGCTACATTTTAACCGATTTCATTGCTTTTTTTTATCCGTAGTACGGTTACGTGTACGTTGCTCATATATTAGTAGTTTACAAGAACTATTATGGAAAACCTTAAATTATTGTCTAGGGCGGAGGTACTATGGCTACAAATTGTTGGGATCCCCGATGAAGTGGACTGTTTCTTAGACTGTTGAAAATTAAATGTAACTTGTACTGATTTATGGGATTCATTAAACTCACAAATTGGAACTCGCAAGAATTAAGATGTTGCACACGCTCAAGATCGGGCGGAAGAGAGACCAGAGTTGCCATTATTACAATAAGTTTTACCAAAAATATCGTAAATCTAAATGTTGCCAGCAACACAAATCACAAATTGATTACCTATTTATGAGATGCTTGCTTACACTTGTCTGGGGTTCCGTTTGAAAATAGAATACCTAGATTTCCATACAATATTTTTTTACTAAATTTCTTATACTATTTATCATTCAATGATTGAATATTTATTATTGCCAATTTAATTTATTATTTTATGACATTAACTTTTCATATTAAGGAATTAAATTATTATTATTGTTATTATACACTCATCTACATCCACCGTACATTTTTAACTGATTCCGATATGAAATTCCAATTCACCAAACACATTATTTTTCTCTTTAGCATACAACTATTTATCTTTTGCAGTACTGCTCAAAGCGGCAGTACAATTAACCATATTCTTTATACAAAATAAAATAACGATTAAACACCTAATAATTAGTAAAACAGTTGCGTATCTCTGATTCTCCAAATGAGTAAAGGATCGAGATGAAATTTAGTGAGAGCATTTACGGATAGCGTTAACACCCGTCACACGCAATCACACTGGAAATCGATTCATCTTGACGTAACGAATACGGGAAGAAATCGTCTCCTCAGAATACGATTATCATATTCTGCTTAGAACTATGTCAATCTATATTCTAATTTTTGCGCTTAAATTGATGCCGTCGTGGTGGAGTGGTCAGTAACGCTGAACGCTGCCTACACATTAAGCGGTCCGGGTTCGAGTCGTGGTAGTGGAAAATGCTAGTTTGATGAACACGAATATTTGTTCACGAGTCATTGTAGTTTATATATTTGTTTAAGTCTACATTATTATGTATATTTGTCCGTTATCTAGTATTCATAGCACAAGTTCCTATTGATACTTAATTTGGGCTAGATAATTTGTGTGGACGTGGAAATATATTATTATTATAAATTCCAATAGCTAGTCCGCTATGCCTTAGCTCTAATAAAAATACTTTAATATCTACATAAACAATATTATATAATTTAATTATAACAAACTTTATTGGCAATTACATTTCTTACATTAGGTACCTTATCGTACGATTGAAACATTTCTTTTGTACGAAATTTACGTTTGACACCATAGATCACCATAATGTTTTGTTAGTTAATGTCAGCTTACATCCTATTCTGTTAGAAAACTGTTCGATGGAATATATTCATTATCAACTTGTCTAGGTACTCTGTACTTATTAACCGACTTGAAAAAGGAGGAGGTTATCAATTCGACTGTATGTCTTTTTCATAATATTTGTTACCTCAAAGCTCATTATTGTATGGACCAATTTTGAAGATTCTTTCGACCTTTGGAAGCTCGTGCTTGTCATGAGGTCCCATTTAAATTTGATCGACATCTGACGAGTAGTTTTTGAGTTATCCCTAATAATGCCTATTTAATTGACATCGATGATATCGTAATCTTATCACTTGTGTGTCTAAAAGATCTCGAGGTAGTTTCCTGTAAATTTCTATAGGTACTTAAAAATTTTAAATAAAAAACCCGACTTCTAAACTAAAAACGGAGAAATAAAAATTTTGTATAATACGTCTGACTCTAAATGAATGACAAACTTGTAACCCTTAAGTCATAATTATTTTTTACAGAAAATCTTTCTTCAACACTTGAGTAGCTCACTCTCTATAAATATGTTTAAAAAACCCCTAAATACATTTTAATTAACGACTTGCTCTCCACTTTGCCTCTCCACAAATGTCGAAAATCAATCAAGTAATCAATTGACACATGTATTTTCTTAATAAAGACAAAGGCAAGCAGTATACAGCCATATACGTACGACTTTTATTAATTTACGAGATTATGTTATTATTTTTTATTACTTAAATGTAAATACTACTTCACATTTGAACTGAAGTATAAAAATCTAAATGTTTTTTGAGGTCGGTGCCAACATCAATATTTGGAATAAACGTTGTCGATTGTATTTGGGATCGACCTCAAAAAAACATTAAGATATTTATAAACAAAATTTTTGCTAATCGATATTACATTGTCATACGAGTAACTATATGAACAGCAAATAACATTATTTGCCTAATACATAACCTTATATTGTGTAAATGTTGCTTAAAAGCTTTACAATCAAAGAAACAATATCCGAGCAAGAAAAAGAAAAATCACATTCTAAACAATACCACGTTCATTTAAGACATTTCTTCAAAGTACGTATGTACCTGAATGCCGGAGACAATGGAATGTTTTGTTCCGTCCGAAGTATCCTCGATCAATAAACTTACAACACAATTTGTCTCGGAACTCGAAATGGATTCCAATTCTTGAATTAATCGGGTCCCGTCCTACCTATGCGGCCGCTTTCCGTACAGTTTCACAAATTAACGTCAAGACCCGAGATCAAGTTTTGAGCTACAAGAAGCGGTAAACATAAGCCCTTGTTTCTAAGGGCGTATACATAAAGAAAGCTTACAGGCGGCGTTCTGCCAACGGTTTGCGGTACTGGTCCTCGCTGGTAGTCGGAGAAGGTCAGCTCAATTGTTCTGTATACTTTTTTGGAGATAGTCATGTATACGCCCTTTTTTTTGTTGACGGGGAGGTCAAATGCAATTACGCATCGTCCCTGCGGGGTGGTGCCAACCGCAGGATATGTGGGACTCGAGGTAAAGACGTTTCCTCCATACCCACTAAACATCCTCCCCGGCCTGACCTTCAGTGCGCTGTTACGGCACGGTTCTGGATCTGCGCATGTGAGCGCAACTACACCGAGACCGTCCCAAATATGTATACGCCCTAACAAGGCACCCAGCGCACGGTAATTCTCGCGATTACTGTGTCTAAAGATATGGACTTGCAAATATTTGGGACACGCAATCTTACCTACAATACATTTATGGTTGTCTAAGTAAATATACATACGTTGTCGTTTTACGTATCTGTGCCTTTTTTACCCGACTAGGGCGAACCCAAAAGTGTGGCGTAGTGCGAGAGTAAATCGTGGAAAGTAGCGTAACTTTTGTTACGCCACACGCGCCCCACGATTTAATATTTTTGTCTGATCAATACCCTAGATAGATGAGGAGAATGGTGTGATAACTGGTAGCTATGACCTACAAAATAATTTTTTATCTTTTAATATTTTATATAAAACCGTTTAACTTACTTTTTTACTAATTTTTTTACTAATTTTTATTTTCTAGAATTTAGTTTTTTTGTCATAAGTATCTACTAGTCGATCCCGAAGGATATCAAATGAAAAGGTCATGTGAAGGGGTTGTGATAATTATGTAGTCCGCCTTTTTTTGGCGGCCATATTGGATTTGCATTTTTTTCATAGCTTACTGTATTAAACTAGTCAAGCCCAAAGACTATATAAAGCCCTTTTATTTCATATTGATGTTGAAGAGTTTGAGAAAAAAAATCCGCCATTTTATAGCGGCGGCCATCTTGGATTCACATTGATACTGAATGTTTAAAAATGTATTATCATCAAAACTAAAGGTGTGTGCAAATACCAGATCAATCTTTTACTACTTCGCACGGTCTTCAACATCCTTGGTGCAGAGACCATTGACACGTAAGTCGTCCTTCATAACGTCAAGCCATTGTTTCAACACAAAGGTGCAACAATTTACACTTTTTTTTCGATGGCCGTCTTAAGCGTCATTACGCACCGAGTGACCTAAAAAAGATCTAAGTCATACTTTCTAAGATTCAAAGTTCAGTAACTAACAGAAAAGAAAAAAAACTTTATTATACTATTTAATATAAAAGGTTCCAAAAACTAGATACAAAATACTTACAACATTCTTTTACTTCAGTAATTATTTCAGTAATCTGAAATAGCGTTATATGAGACAACAGTTGTCGTCACAGGAGACATCTAATATCTTAAATATAAGAAGTACGTATCAGATAATTTAATATTAGATTTTATGAAATATAACGTGACATGCTAGACTGACAAATTGATGGATGTTACTGTCAAGACTGGTAAGTAATTTTACTTACTAAAATAAGCTAGGAAACTTTACATTTACTTAATAAAATTGTAATGTTATTACATTACACTATACAAATAACACTCCCGTGACAATTTCTGTCACTTACGTATATACTAAAAATGTATTAAATCGTGTTTCTCCCGAGTTCTTGTTGTATTATCACGTGTTCAGAGACTCCATTTAACTCAATCTACCGTACAATTTTATGTTAGGTACTGTGACGACCGCCGGGATCGTCTAGGGTGTAGCTCAAATGAAATACTTGATTACTATTAGACTATATTCATTTTATAGAAAATCTCAAATATTTAACAACGGTACAGCGCGGCGGTCGTGCATCTAATCTGAATGTGTCAAATCCTATATCTGACGTCACCCCGCGGATCGTGTTCCCAAATCAAATATCTGCATTTATTATTTATAATCGGCAAACATAACGTGCCAGTGGCGAAAGAGTATCGACTCCGCCACAGTACCAAGTTATATTTTCACTTGCAATTTTGCAAAATGCGTGATCTTTTGTGTCGCGAATACCATTATTTAAGAATAGAATAGAATATAACATTCTATTCGATTCTTAACCTCCTGAGTCCGGACTTTTGATATGTTTGAGTGTAAAGTTTGATTGTCTGCTTTAGTTTCTTGGTCCTCGGAAGGATAAGTTACTTTAAGGATTTGACGCATGCCTTTTAGACTAAAAGATGTGGTTTTTGTATAAACAAATGTTAGGTACCAACCTAAAGCTCGTGCACCCTGGGCAGCATCTGGTGCCCGACAGATGACTGACATTGGAATACGGAAGAGCCCTTTTTAAGGCCAACGGATTTTTGGGCAGACACGCCTCTGCTCTCAGAGGTAGCGGGTGCCGGGGGATGTGACCTCTTGTTTAGTTTTCCATGGTGGTGTCGTGGTTGAACGTGAGAGGGCGGGCACAGATGGCTTTCCGTCGAAAGCGAAAGAGTGAGTTTCGCGATCTAAACAATAGCATTCAATGCTGCAAGATAGTTGTATTGCAAGAAACAGTTTTGCAAGCATCTGGCAAACTAAAAGAACCGCAAATAATGAAATGGTATTTATCGATTTAAAGGTACAAAAATTTCAGATTGCTTCAAGGACATTTTTTGCCAAAAAACGTTTTGCAACTTTGGATATATAAGAGCTGACTTAGCCCCACTATTTCCCAACCAGCAGGCTTACTCTTGAAACCAATCCCGATCGATCGACATTGTTATTGGGACGTTCCGTACTCTTGAATGTCGACACTAGCGCCACATTGGTATTTTATTACGTGGATATTGGGGGAACTAGTCCATGATGAGTTTTAGCACAAAATCCGTACTCTTGACGCTATTTTGACACATTGGATTGTGACTGCATTGCGATTGAATTGCGTCAAGGTTGTCATTTATACAATAACCAAAGTGGTACTTTGTTTATATTGTGGGTTAATTTAATTTACTTCAAACGTAATATTATTGTAAAAATAGTAACGTAAATGTTATTTAGAACTTGTGTTACATCCAAGTAGTTATTAAAAGTTGTTCTATGGTTTCTAGAAAGTTTTTTTTTATCAAACTTTTAATAATTTCTTAGGCAATTCCTTGATTGTAAATTTTAGAAAACAAGAAGTTTTACAAATTCTTCATGTATAATTGCTTGTAAAATTTCTTTAATTTCAATAATAGTTAATTATAGTCTTATTAAGGCTATGTCCCACATATATTTTATAGTTTTGTATGCAATAAAAATACACTTCTTTAAAAAAATATTTTTACTTTTTTAAAGACACTAAACATTTATAATAAACTTAACATAACATAGATAAAATGTTTTGACTAATCCGGTCCACGCCGGTCCAACTGTAATTACTCCTCCTAGGGAGTTTAGTGAAAGAGCAATTTCTGCCCACTTTCTCTTGCATTCCTGCTTCCCTTGGGTAGTCCTTAAAAAGACCCTGGCAATAGCGGCGTGCTGCTCCAAAAACTCCACAAGGGCTTCTATTTGCAGAGTAGATGGGCGATTGCGATTGGACATGTTTTCTGCAAATGTTATTTCCATAAACCGTATAGCAAAACGGAATTAATATACAACATTTACAATACAAAAACGAGTATAAACCTTTTAATAAAAACAATAATATTTATTCAACTACATAATTATTGAAATTTCGCGGTTTGAGCACTAATTGAGTGATTGATGTCATTTTTTTTTGTCGTCACATTTGAAGGCAAAGGCATCGCTCATTATAGACTTTTAAATAATTTTTACTCTATTTACTATTGCTTTTTGCAGTAATTTAAAACACAGAAAATTAACTTAAAACTTAATAATGTATTTTTGAACTTGAATATAAAGGTTTAAGCTATTTATATAGATAAAAACCAAATTTTTAAGTTTATCGATATACCGTAAATGCAAAGGTTACACTACTAATGACAGCTAACTTCATGTGTCACTCGGTAATTCGGTTACAATGTCAATATCAAGGCAATACCAATTTCTAACGTTTTGAGAGTACGGTACTTACGATTATATTGTCATTGGATTGGTTTGAAATCAGAATTGACATTATATTCAAGAGTAAGCCTGCAGGTCTGCAGCTCTGTGTTATGGTGTTATAAGAGAGTTATTTTACTCAAATACTTATGTCTACTCGCTCTCTAACTATTACTCGTTACTAACTGCGAAGTTCCAGCAAATAGTTAAATCTGGAATTTCACTTAATCTTCGTATAACGGTTGTTTACTGTGACGCATATTAAAATTTATGAGCAACTTCATTTCAAACCGAGCTTGCGGTGTTGCAGTACGTAATGAATGACGTATATAGATTGCGGAGCATATTTAGCACATTTGTATATTTAATTTTTTGTTCCTCCTTTGTTTTCAAAACACACTGTTTATTAATTACATTAATTAAATGTAATATTTTACTTCCACGCTCATTTAGGCCCATTATGAACTTGATGATACATAAAGTTTATTAATTTGAAATAATTAGGCTAACAATAGTGTTTACAATATTTCAACATATATTTAACATCTGAGCTTTGACCTATTTAGTCGTATCATATCATACGGGCATGCAAAAAAAAATGGGCAAAATGTCAGTAACAAAAATTTGGGAGACTTGAATTTAAGCTTAACTTCAGACTTAAAATTGTAATAAAGTATAGTTATAGTTAAGTAGATATTTTCGTAACATTTTGCTACACATAAAGCCACATCTGGCAGTATGACTCATACAATATTCCAAAATAGTGACAGATTGTAACCAAATGTTGCCTAAAGCTCTACTCAAGCCCGTTTGTGAGCGTGATTGTATGTATGTATGTATGAAATAATTAAACAAACAATAGAGAATAAACTGTTTAGCAATGTTCACTTTTTAAAGTCTGTATTTTGCCGTTAGCAATTGAAGCACGGCGATGTATTAAACATGCTTTCCTTAAAACACACAAGTTATTTCCATTCCATGAAATGTCTAACAAAAACTTTAATTCCGAAGATTGCAATCATTTGATGTGATTATACAACGCGGTCATGCTATATCACAATTAGCACTGTAGAACAAATATGTGCGCTACAAAATCATCCATAGGCAAAGACAAGAAAAAGAGTAACAGAATTATAACAGTATAAACCATAATTGTTATAATTAAGATTTTTTGGATACAAAAAGAAATTAAGAACTGTTTTATTAGTTAAATAGGTAATATAATGGCTCTATATTAAGACTAAATAAAAAAGTTTCAATAAATATTTATTTAAGTTTGTATATATACATAAATACATACTATCCTGTTCATAATCCCAAACGGGCTTGAGCAGAGCCTTAAGTAACATTTGTCAGTATGGGCTTTAAAATAGTGACAGTTGGCGTTATATTGTAAGTTCTACGTTCTACTGAATTACTTTACGGACTTACATAAAGACGTAACTTAAAGTTTTTATTTAGTTAAAATTGTTCGCGGTTTTTATATATATGCATATCGAAAGTAAATGTTTGAAACACACCTACTGGTTACCAACATTTTAATGCTGACTTCAGAAAACAAAACAAACCTTATAAGATACTTACATTCCCAGATCAAAATGTTTTATTACGGAATTGTAATCCTAAAAAGGTCTACAGAAAAGTCCGCGATGATACGAGTAGTAAGGATAAACCGCAGCAATTTTTAGAATTAAAATGCTTTCGTATTAAATATATTACTTATGTGAGCATTTCATGTGGATCAAAATAGGTCTAAAGTCAATAAGGTCAAATGGAATAACTTTTGAAATAACGTTTGAGATTATTGTAAATTAGGCGCAACAACAAAAACACAAATTGGTTGATAATAGTCAAAATTAAATTAAAATTAGATATTGCTTAGTATTTCTAAAATCGTCCACTAAAAAAAATTATTTAACATTTATGACGTCACAATTTTGTAGTTGTGCAAATCCAACGGCCGCTAGTCAAACACAACTATAACTATAATTTTTAAATTAATATTCATCAGACGATATTTATACCAAATCATTCTTTCAATAATAGTACTACTTCATGTACTCATTCTGAAGTCTCTAGGGCACCGTAGGTTTCCTTGCGATGATTGATACTCGTATAATTAATTTTACTTTATAACTACTCAAGGATAAGTAAGAAACAAACCTTCAAACTTTCAGAACTTTCGTCGACTTTTATGAATATTATGTGATCTATCGGTAATTCGTGTACTAGATGTGTGTTGATGTATGGAAGAAGTTTACGTAGAGTAGTAATCATTATTTACATTCCAGATATGTGGGAGTGGCTAGAATTTAGGTAGACGCAAAGGTATTTTCAATATTCCGCTTGTGAGGCTAAGTGGAGGGAACAAAGTTGCTAGCGTCTGCAGCAAACTGATAAAGTAACCGTATAAACTCGAGTGAGCATAAATACAGGCTTAGCAATGGAAGCGGAACCCTCCACATTCTATGTAATCGGAACCCTCCACATTCTATGTAATCTTAGTTGACTCTGCGACATATTTGTATAATAGTATGAAAGGGAAGGATAATATGGTAATATTGAGAAGGAAATACGTTTTTGTAGTGATTATCAATCAAATTTTGTTTTATGTTTTAGTATCTGTAGGTAGACTCTTGTGACAGGAATGGTCGACCGATCGATCACGACTTTAGTCTAGTCGATGGACGTTTCTTTATAAGCCAGCCTGGCTCGGCACTGACACCGCTGTGAAATCGTAAATGGTATGCTGTCTTATTAGCACAGCCCGACACATGCCGGTGCAATTCTCCCATTGGTGTTGGCCAGCAACGCTGTGTTGTGTATACCTTCGTTTGCTTCTAAATGTGCGTGTGGTTGGCTGTTCGGAAGTCTCGTAACAAAGAGCCAGCGTATCGTGTTACATGTGGGTCAACATAAGAATATGTGTCGGTGTCGTGTCGTTGAATACTGCCGGTATCGGCGTCGGTGCCGGCTCGGCCAAACGGCCAAAATCAAAGAATCTCTTAGATCGTTTGTTTAATGTATATTACGAGATGGCAAAGCTTGCGGCCCACCTGGTGTTAAGTGGTTACCATCGCCTATACACACTGGCAATATTAAGACTGTAAGAAAATCACTTAACACTGTAAGTGCTTTGTCATTCTGGGGACTAAGATGATATGCCTTCAATGCCTAGTAATTACACTGGTTACCTGTTACCGACTGATGATAGTATCAATCATTTTTGATATATTTTCTGTTTACTTTTATAAAAAACTAATACTCGTTTTGCTTTTGATACTTATCAGGTTTTTATACGGTTAATACAATGGTTTTCTGGGTTTCTTGAAGTTGCTCTGTAGCTTTTGCCACCAGTTCCGTCTACGTCGTCTACACTACCTTTCCCTTCAATCCGAAACACAGCGAACTGCTTCACGGCAGAAATAAGAAAGGCGGTGGTACCTACCCAGACGACCCTACATATGGGTCTACCACCTAGGTTCTTTTTTACCGCCCGAGCTAAGAAATTTTTTTTGTATCGTCCCCTGACCATGAAGTGGGATTTTCCGTACGCGTAGCGGAAAATGCCACTTTCTGGTCAGGTGTGGCATAAAAGATATTTCATCATTACCTAAAATCTCAAAAGATATACATACTTAATATGTTACTTAGAGTAATATTAAATAAACATATTTAAATAAATAATCCCAAAGGTGGTTGAGCAGAGCTTTAGATCAGATTTGGTTACACATAATGCCACGTCTGGCAGTATGGGTTATACAGTTACTTCGAAAATAGTGACAGGTAGTCAGCCTGTCGCCTACAAGAAATTAGCATTAAACACAAAAGCAATTCAGTGAACCAACAAACAAAAGCCAACGACCAGGACAGATGTTATACTCTCTTTATATAATATAGATTACTTAGCAGTCCGGGTATAACCGCGTGTGAGGTAACAGTAATGATAAATAAATCGATAATAATATATTTCCATGAAGCGTCGGTGGCGTAGTGCGTAAGAGTGTCGTCTCCCACCCAGGAGGCACTGGTTCGATCCCCGCCACGTACGAATGTGTTTTCAAAATTTGATTTCATATGTACGTTTAATCGACGCTTTTACGGTGAAGGAAAACATAGTGAGGAAACCTGCACACACCTCTGAAGAAATTCTTAGGTTGTGTGTGAAGTCGACCAACCCGCACTTGGCCAGCGTGGTTGACTAAGGCCTTGTCACCCCTAATGTGGAGTAGGCTCGAGCCCCTCGGTGGGGACATTATATGAGCTGTTGATGATGAATATATTTCCACGCTCATACCAATTATCTAGCCCGAAGTAAGTATTATTAAGAACTTGTGTTATAGATACTAGATAACGGACATTTTTAATAAACATATTAATATTAGATACTTTTATGAATAAACTTAAATAAATATATAAACAATCATGACTCGCAAACAAATATTCGTGTTTGTCACACAAATATTTTCCGCTACCAGGATTCGAACGCGAACCGCTTGATGTGTAGGCAGCTATACCTACTGACCACTCCACCACGACGGCGTCATATAATGATCAATATTATAACCTTTTCATAAATAAATATTTCATATTTTTTTTTTTACTGTAGATGGGGTACTTCTTCTATTCCTTGTTAGCGTACACGAAGTTCGTTAGTTCAGGGCGAAAGAAATCAAATTTAATTGGATTTGAACTTCATACTCAATTTAACATTGTTTTGTGATTTTCTATTAACTCCTCGTCGACTCCTAGTTGAGCTGAAATCGGCGAAGTTTGCAACTTGAAATTTATCAGAAATTCCTTGAGTACCGCGGATGCCTAAGAGAGGATTTCACTAAAATACCGCAGGATTGATGAGATTATTTGAGTAACTAGAACTAAGGATACAGGTTCCAAATAATTACAATTTTACTCTGTAAGTCATTCGAAATACTCCGACATAATCCTTTGATGTACATACAAAAGACGAAATAGCAGGACATTAATTTATTCGTTTTATTAAATTTTAAGAAACTAGAGAAATTTTATTTGGCTGATGTTTAACTTCACTCCATTTACTGTAGTTAAATAATAGTATTACTATTACAATTTTACAAAAAAAAAAATAGGTCAAAAATTAAACTGACTTCAGAACTGAAAAGGGAAAGATAAAAAATGTTTTAGTCGATCAAAAAGTTAATATTATACTATTATTTTTTGAACTCACTTGTCTTGGTACAATTTAGCAGAAATGTTTAATATGTCAGAATTTCATGTTTTAAAACTGACAAACTTTTTTACACTATCTACTTTAGAACTATGCCATAAGACTAAAAAAAATATTGGCTAATTTGGCCAGTTTTAGGTAGTTAGCCAGTTTAATGTAAAGTCAACTCTTTCCTAATCGCATTTATTGAATAGTAGCTTTTTCCTGCAACTTCGTCAGCGTGGAATAGTTACTTTGGGCAAAATTTTAATCTTTTTATGGTACTTATTTCTTTACTAATGTTTATTTTATTTTATTCTTGGCCTTAATTCATAGCTTCATGCCAAAAAATGCATTTTTAAGAAACCTGTTACACGTATTTACTCTCCTGTGAAGTTTTGAATAAAATAGTGTAACTAATATTGTTTCCGCATACAAACTTTCAAAAATTCTGGCCTTGGCGTTTTGTCTGCATCATTAAAGGAACCTCTTTGTAAAATTTCAGCTATCTAGGTCCAAGGGCTGGGCGTTGTTCAGTCATTCGGTCAGGAATTTTCTTTTTATATCATCATCATCATCATAAGCCTTTATAATTCGACCCACTGCTGGGACACAAGGCCTCTCCTTGTCATCGGAAGTGGTTTAGGCAGTAGTCCACCACGCTTGCCCAATGCGGATTGGTGGACGGAGTATAAGGTGATCAAATACCCCTTTACTGATCCATTTGTCGCCTTCTACGACACCCATTGGAGGATATGGGGTGATGCTATTCTACTCTGCCGGCATCACACGGCCAATCTTTTTATATATTAAGATATTAATATTGTACATCATTATCATATCTCACACATACAGCAACCATTCTACCTGATGTTAAGCAGAAGTGGAGTCCAAATGCGAAGATAGCTAGCTAGTGCGAGAGATAAACCTTAGGTGAGGGCTACCCTACCCACCCTCGCCTTACCGACCTGCAAAGTGCTTCTTCACACCTCTTTTGAATAACCCAGGATGGTGCATTCCATTTCTTGATTGTCTATACAGCGTGCAATAGACATACAGTGGACTAGCGTGTACCAAACGAGTGTATGGCAGTTTGGTGGCGCCACCATGCCCCTCTCGTCCCGCGACCCCCTCGCGACTGCCCTATCTTAACGTGCTCGTTGGCTGACAGTAAAAAAACAAACTTATAGAGACTGCGACTGTGGTTATAGTATGTATTTATGTATGTAAGGAAAATCGAGTTAAAAATCAAGCAAAACATTCTAGATGCTATTCCGTTGACAATAAAAAACGAACAAGCAAAACATTTACGCAGTTAGAGACGTCTTGTTCGATTAACATGCAATTTTTAGGATCAGTGCCCTGCGTAATGACTTCCCTTAATACCCGTACGTGACGATAGGCGACGATACGGAGGAAAGCTAAACGGCATACATTTAAACCGTCTTATTCTATTAGGGCCACGTAATACTCTCGAACGTGCCCGATACAATCTCTAATAGTCATCTCGACGCTCGAGCCAATATGGGCTTAAATTTCAATGAGCTTTAATATCGGGGGTATGACATTGACGTGACTGACAATGAGCAGGTATTCCGCATCGCTAGTTTAGAAATTCGTTTATAAATTTAAATAGATATAATCACGCTCAAGCGTGTCATTGGCCGTGTGATGACGGCAGAGTACAATAGCATCACCCCATATCCTCCAATGGGTGTCGCAGAAGGCGACTAATGGGTCAGCAAAGGGGTATCGATCACCTCATACTCCGTCCACCAATCCGCATTGGGCAAGCGTGGTGGACTACTGCCTATACCTCCTTCGTTGAAAAGGAAAGGCCTTGTGTCCCAGCAGTGGGTCGAATTATAAAGGCTGTGATGATGAATCATGCTCGCACGAATGAAATTGTAATATACTATGACAGTATTATACTGTCAAACAGAGCGTCGCTGAGCTTCGACGCTAGCAGTTGGCTGCACCACCACACCACACCACGGACGAGACGGGACGTGTGCGGGACGTCAACGTGTGCGTGGTGCTGTGTTATATAGTAAAAGTCGAAGATATGATACCGCAACGTCCCGTTCGACGGAACGTACATTCGTCACGTACATGTCGACGTTCCGTCCCATCCGCGGTGTGGCATCAGCTTTTATGTAACGCTCTGACGCAACGCTAAGATGCTTTGAAGCCTTTAGATAACCACATCTGGCAATATTAGCCATGCAGTGTCTCAAAAAGTCAAGCTGGATGGCAGGTCGCCATCGATTTTCAGAGAACACTGACGCTGGACAAACGCTAGTGTTAAGGAGCACTTAGGGATAGGAAAACTATTTCTCCATTAGTGTTATTTTGTATGACGACGGTGCTTGCTGTACTATCCCTTTAAAACCAGTTGATAGAAAATTGTACCCTTCTGGGAATTGAACCTCTGAATGTCATTGAAAAACTGCTATATTACTGAGGTAATTGATATAATATGTCAATCATCATTTAATGATACACGTTTTTATTTTTATCTATTGACGCCTAATATCCGTTTCCCGATTAAGAACTCCTAATTAGCTCCAAAGAACTTCAAATGATTCTTAACTTGTAATCTTATTTATATAATCCTTATTAGTAACATTTGTACAAGGAAAAGAGGACAGCTGAAAATGAGGGACTAACTTAAAAAAATATCCTATTATGTGAAGTTATTACTGAGGAGCAAACGTAATGAGGGCAAGCTGCGATTTCAAAAATAAGATTATTCTAATTCTTTCATCGCTTGAGCACGTACGTTTGGAAAAATCAAGGTATCTCCTCCTTATTATCATAAGAAGGCGACAGATGTTATATACTTGCTAAGACCGGAACACCATTAGCGTAGACTCCTAAATTGGATTAATAACTCAAGTCAATTTCTTTTTAATGAAATTTTAAGTTCTATATATAAGAAAAAATTGTAATATGCGAAATAAAACCTATAATTGGCCATGTTTAATATGTTTGTTACCTTAAAGTAGCAGCCATTATTTAGTTTTTATAAATCCTTGCATTTGGAAGCTCATGTAATATAATTATTGCTGAAATATTTAATCGCTGCGAGGTTATTTTTAGTAACAAAATAGTCTCCATTTTAGTTGTTAGTCGCCTCGAAAATATTTAGCCAATTTATTGGAGGCAATCTGAAAGTGGCAGAAAAATTGAGAGATAAACAACTAACAAATTAAGGGCTTGTAATGAGAAGAGATGATAATCATGTGATAACGAAGGTGATGAACATGACATGTGAACGTGTATATTAGGAGAGTAAGACCGAAGGAAAGATACATAGATTGTGTGAGAGATGATATTGCAAGGAAAGGAGTTAATGGTGCGATACTTCAGACTGAAATCTAAAGACCAAAACGGGTATCTAAAACAAAGATGAAAGGTTAAGCCTTTCTAATAAAAGATTATCAAATAAAAGGATTAGAGCAAGTAAGTCTCTGTTGTACCGGTTACTTAGCAAAAATTTGTCGATAAAATAAAGATACTTACAAAAAGTAACTGATGTGATTGCAATTCAAAGAGTACGATTGTTTTCTTACGTTGGAACAAATCCAAATTACATTTTCAATACGTTGTTGCAACACGGAACATTGATATTTGTGTGTGAACTCAACAACTTCAGATTATATACGGACTATTATGTGAACAGAAATTCTAACTCCAATAATAGATTATTTACCGAGAATTTCCGAGTTTTCAGAATTTCCGGACTAGTGAATCTATGAGAGAAATAATTTTCGATTGTGTTATTAAAATTTAAATAGATACTAACGTTATTGCGCCAAATCAAATCAATATAGTTAAATAGACAAATCGTGTTAATTATTAGGTGAAAGAAAAATGACAAATCAGCAAAAAGTACCAACACAGTGAATCTTGGACAAGAGTTAAAGCAATCATAAAATGAAACACCATTCAATAATTTCATAAAAGTCATCAAGTTTTATAAGCTTAAGAACATGCTGGTTCATTGTAAAATATCAAAATGGACTTGTTAATCGCAGAGCCAGGAAAGTTGTAGGTGATAATAGGCTGGTGCATGGTAATCTGCAAAGCTTGGCTCATTGTCGCAGAGTCGCCTGCCTGTTGGCATTTTATAGATTGTACTTAGGCGAGTGTGCTCTTGAGCTACATGAGCTTATTCCACCATCTCCTTTTTACCATCGGGGGTCTAGACGGACTGCAGGTAGCCCTACCTCGTACAAATTCCGCCTAAGCGTACCAAGCGGTTTTGAACATCATTTATTGTGTGCACCGCCAAAGAGTGGAATTCCCTGCTGGCGTCCATATTCCCGAATAGTTATAACCCTGCTATATTTAAGGTTAGAGTGAATAGGTATCTTCTGGGTAAACTCTCTCCATCTTTGGCTTTCTGTTAGTTCAGAGTAATGCCAGGAGTGAACCCATTTAAAGTAAAAAGCAATCCAGTATTATACGAAAACTAATTTACTAAATTCGTATACACTCTGAATGTGTTTAAAGTTCCATATTTCCAGAAATAGAAAACAATAACTTGGTACGTATGCACTCTGTGACTACAACAACGTATATAAACAGTAATTTGAAACGGGCCGAGAAGAGGCGAGGCGTTGCTACAGTGGCGCCTCCTAGAGCGATAAGGCGTAGATTAAACTCGTGTTTGCTCACACACACACATGTATTTAGCATACCCACGAAGCTAAAACGCGACAACGCTTGCTGGGTATTTGCATACTTGTTTGTGGAACGATTCAGTCTGATCGTGCACGCAAATGCAATATTCCCTGATTAAATTGTTGGATGCTGATTTAAAGTGACCTGATTACTTCGTACGTATTTCGTTTAACTTTGTGAGGCAACTTATTTCTATTTATGTTGCAATTTTATGATACTCACGTATCTTGCAGTTTAGAATCGTAGCTGATTGTTAGAGCAATCATCATTATATCAAGCCGAAAGACGTCCACTGCTGAATATACGCGTCTCCCAAAGAACACCACAATTTCTTTATTTTTTTTACCGACCTTTTAAATTCATCCGCTAAATAAATAAAATTAATATATAGTAATAAAGTATCGATTAGCCACGGTCCCCCAACGCGTTGACTCTCAGCTTAAAATATTAACAAGTTATTTTAATGAACTTAAAAATGACGAGAGAATTTTTTTTTTTTTACTTTTTAGAGTTTTCTTTGTGTTCATTATTAGGGGTTACTTAAATTTTAATTTTATTTTTGATTGAGTTTTGCTAATGACTGCAGGTGATCTTCACAGCGTCACCGAAGATTTTTAAGAAGGTGGGTCCTCTAGCCTGTAGGGACATCTGCCCGTAGAGGGTTTCTAGTCAACAGGTCTCCCACGAATGAGTCTTACTGTCATCTCTGTCCCTGCAGGGTTCGAATCGGAAGGGAGCGACCTGAGGGGTGCCTCTAATGCCCTTTACACACTGCGACTTTTAGCATCGATACAGTCGCACGACAGTATCGCGACACCTTCCAGATGCTGTCAAGCGTTAGTATCGATACAGTTGCGCGTTAGCATCCATACACACGCGCTACAGCGTCGATGCAGACGCGCGTTAGCGTCGATGCAGAATTGCAAACGCGGGGTAGTTGGGGCATGACACTTTCCGTCATCACTTACGTCACGCCGCACGCGTGTTGTTGACGTCCGTCCGGTCGCGTATTTTTTTCTTACTTTTTCATAATGGAACTGTTTGACACAGAACTTTATATCTCTGCAATTGAAAATAAACCAGTAATTTGGAATTCACAAACACACACCGAACTATTCCAAGAGGTTCCAATAAAAACAGTTACAATCAAACTCATCGCGTTGTGGTAGTCAATGAATGACTGATCAAAATAAGTTTCGCGTCGTGGCTCACGTTAGCATCGATACAGTCGCGATGCAAACGCGATACAGCATGGATGCTGCATCGCGATTGCGTCGATACTGCATCGCGACTGCATCGATGCTGCATCGCGATTGCATCGATGCTGCATCGCGATTGCGTCGATACTGCATCGCGACTGCATCGATGCTGCATCGCGATTGCATCGATGCTGCATCGCGATTGCGTCGATACTGCATCGCGACTGCATCGCTGCTAAAAGTCGCAGTGTGTAAAGGGTGTAAAGGTTCCGACTTCGGCTCAGCCACAACGACCAGACCTGTGCTGAGTATATAGGTGTTTTCAGCGACCTTTACCATATCAATCAATCCTTTGTCCCACTTTATTGCGTACATGATATAGCAGATAACATTACCGCGGTATAGCCCATCGACCAAATGTTCTCCGAGAAATAGATCCCGCCCACTGCCACTTTAAGTTTGGCATTAGCTATGTCGTATACTTTAGTTCTGCTGCGGTTCTCGGATCTAATGGAGTGAAACTCGTTCTTTGAACATTACAACTCGGTGTCTTTAAGGCAATAGTGAATGGGCTACTTTTAGGTTAAAGCATCGAAAGTCAACAGCACTTCAGGCTTCCATTAACTGTCAAATTTTCCCAATCGGCTTTGCACTATAAAACACGCACATGTAAGGTTGAAAATCATTTTAAAAAATTCTAATATCGTAATCTACATCTTCACTTAGTAGGCATTAGATGTACAAAATGCTTGACTATCATCATTGAAAATAATCATAGTAATAATTCGATCTCGCGAAGAAAGACTAAACATTAGTCTCAATTGCCCTTTAGAACGCTTTGACCTTCCTCACATGTCCCATTGTAAGCAACCTTATCTATGTACCGTAGGTGATCACTGCGATCATACAAGTCATCAACTTTCACGTATTTATTGTCTAGTTCGTGTATCTCACCAAAAAAAATATGATTGCCTAATTGACTTTTAAATATAAGGAGATTTTTTTTCGGGATCACGTCTAACAAATTTTCTAGGTCTCAGTTCCGTAGATTCAGAACATGAATAGAACATAATTACGCTGCCGGCTGCTTGAAAGATGAAATTAGTCAGAGTTTTTTGCGCCTAGATTTATATGAATGATTCCGTTACACAATTCTATATAATCTGTTCACAGCCTAATATGCTGTAAATATTACAATTATCAAAATTTCCTTTGTAATTGTACTCCTAAAATTAGAAGTATAATAGTTGGGAATCTCAAGATAATCAAACTTTTTCAATCATCCAAATGACCGGTTCTTTTTAATTACAAAACAAGAACAGAATTACTATTTAAAAAGTTTCGTCTTTGAAACTTACGACCTTAATCAGAACTGAGAACGCCAAATTTTCTTTAAAGTTCGTCACAAAATTGTTCAAAGTGCCGTTTTGTTAAAAACAGAACCAAGGAAATGGCCTGTACCCTCACTAATAACATTTTAATGAGTTTAAACTTTGTTCCCGATCGTTTAGGAAGCTTTAAATATCCACAAAGAAAATATTTCGTTACGTGGATGTTTAATATTAAAGAAGTCTTTCCAGTCGTTATCTTTACAGTATTTGCATGACGTAACAGAATTTTGATCTGTAACTTTGACTGTTTAAAGATAATTTTTGCAAATGCGATTATCACGTTGGCGTTACATTCAACAGATAAGTTGATAAAACGTTTATTTTGCTTCACAACACACATAGAAACTTCGTTTCTTATTACAATTGAAAAGTTTGAACTTATGGAAAGCAATTACTAAAAGTAGAATTCAGCTGTTTCGAGCATTACATATGGTTTTGGAAATTTTCTCAGGACTTCTCTCACTTCTAATAACTGTATGACGATGCTCTGATTTCCAATTATCTGTTACTTTCTTACGTCAGACTGAACCGAATGAAACTATTATGCACTAACCGATCCTGCATAGGTACGTTTCGTGGAATAAGTTTAAAATCCCAACCAGAAATTACTTTTCGCTATCCAAATCTTTACAACATAATTACCTAAATACATTTTTGCTAACGCCCAAACGACATAAAAAAGTTTAGAAATGCACAATTTGTAAAAACATTTAACGACAAAAAAGCCATCAACACCGGCGTTAAATTAATATACAAAAGCATTATGTCTTTCATTAGGTGAAACGCCTATAATTATTGTGCAATAAAGTTTAGCCTACGAATTATGATCCGCGTGCCATAGTGTACATTAATTCAATTCACAATTTGTCACCTCAGCTTAAACGCGGAATGTCAGTGTCGCGTGACTGAGGCATCCGAGCCGTTCGTGAGGGCTGACTGCATAAATTACACATAATTTATACAGGGAGCGTTCAGTCAAAATGGCAAATCGGTAATGAAATAGAGTAAGTACTTCGCAGCGCGCTTTCATAATTTCATTTTTTGTAAATGTCAATATCAATAACAATTATCTTTCCCTGACAAAGCCAAAAGCAAGGGTTATAATTTTAGCAGTCTATGTACTATTAAAAGAAGCGTCGGTGGCGTAGTGCGTAAGAGCCTCAACTCCCACCCGGGAGGCACTGGTTCGACCCTGCCACGTACCAATGTGTTTTCAAATTTTGAATACATATGTAGTTTAATGGACGCTTTTACGGTGAAGGAAAACATCGTGAGGAAACCTGCACAAACCTATGAAGAAATTTTTAGGTTGTGTGTGAAGTCGACCAACCCGCACTTGGCCAGTGTGGTCGACTAAGGCCTAATCGCCCCTATGTGAGGTAGGCTCGAGCCTCTTGGTGGGGATATTATATGAGCTGTTGATGATAGATCCATATTTTTTCTCCTTTGTGATTATTATATTCAACAGAGGGATGAGTAGCTAAAAAATCCTTCTATGTTATGATTTTTAAAAAACTTAACCCGTTTACGCTTGGTAATATTGATCCGAGCGCATTTCGAACGGCTATATTTTGTATTTTGCGTACAATAGGTATCGGACATTCGAGTAGCTGGAGATACAGTCTCCCTCCACCCGTACCGCTAGTGAAGTCGGTGTGATGACATCTACCCGGAATGATACACATGCTGCAAGTGAAAACGGGTCAATATAACACAGCGCCATTAACGGTGTTGTTTATTCGTGACATATTTTAGATGTGTTTTCTTATGGTTATTGATAATTTTCTTATTTTTATGTTTGGAATTTATAATAACTCACAAGCAACCCTGGGAGCATTTCGGAGATGCTAGAAGCGTCGGACTCCAACAGTGAAAGAAATGACGCTTTCTCAGACGACGTAAAATTCCGTATCAGAATGCAGCTAGAGTAGCGGAATGATACATGATGCAAGAGAGAAATGAAAAATGTGGACATATCAAAATTCGGGTCATCATGACTCGACGTCATTCTCTACGTAATTATTTTCACGTCATTGGTGCCGGTTTCATATTTTTTTATGACTGTCGAATTCATTCCTCTTTAATAAAACGTTATCTTTCCGATATCATTAATAGACTCAACATAAAGCTATTATTTCAAACCCTTATCAATCTACAGCCACGGTTGTTTTCCAAAGAAAATATTGTATAACACTCCCTCAAAACGAGTACAACGAAAAGCCGTTCAATATTTCAATTATACGCCGTATCATAAACAAAAAATGATTCTAATTCAACCAGATAAAGTACTTATTCCTTTGAAACATAAAAGTCCCACCAAGCCTCAGACTTTTCGATGGAATTGATATAATGACATCAATTTCTTTTTCATTACTGAAAGCCTTATAGTGTAACCGTATTAAGTGCGCCATAATTCAATCGGAAAGCTTTATTTATATCTGAAATAAAATAAGAAACTAATGGAAATACAATGTAAAGGTAAAAAATTAAAGGAAGCGAGTTCAAATTGATTGTTACTAAAGTACTTCCTTCGTCGACAACGGTTGGATTAATTTCATTACAAGAAAAATAATAAGCATTTAGCAATGAAATTTTATTTTGTATTAATTCGTAGGTACCTATTTAAACAATAAATATATTATAAACACTTTGAAATAGGCTGGTTGGAAGTAATAGTTGTCAAACCAACCATACTCACTAACATAAACACAACACCACATTTTTTTTGTTATTTAACTGCGGTCTTCTGTAAGGTATTGCCCCAGGATACGCATTTTTGAATCGCAAGATTCGTATGCGAATCCCTAAAATTGCTATTTTTGAATATTCATACTCGTGAATTTTGCAACGACTGGTCTAACCCACTCGTTTCTGATATTCTACCAGTAGAAAATCCTCAGAGAAAATTAAGGAGAAAATCAAATGACTGACAGTGACATTATAACTTTATAATTTACGTTCCTTTCCCCCGTAACTCATTACCAGTTTTTAGAATCAACGAGTTATGGCTTTCCGGTTTTTATTTTTTCTGGATGAAATTAAAAATGTTATAAGATTCGAGTTTTAGAGCAACACTCATTTCTAATGTTTCAAAAATTCATAAAATTGGGATTAATCGAAACTAATTTCGTATACGTTTTGTTTTCGTTCATGAATTTAAGATTCACTTCGAATGATTCTAAAATGCGTCTCCAGTTCAGGCTGCTCCAAATTCGAGTGGCTAGTGCACTGTGCTCTACCTTGAGCTTTACCTATAACACCCTATTGTTCAGACAACAGCACGTTGAGTTACCACAACTGTCAAATTTTCCCAAGCGATTATGCACTTTATATTGAATAGCCTTAGGTTCTAAATCGTTTGGAGAAATTTGACAGTTTTGTATAGCCCGACCAAGGAGCTTATATTACCTATAGAATGGAGTCATTAATCAAATGAAAAAAGTGAGGGCAAAAATTTTGACAACCCTTGACATTTCTTGACATTGCTAGAGAGGCTCTGTCTCTTTCTAGTAGGGTGCCTATAGCAGAAAAAATAATTACGGACAATCTTGGACTTCGTTAAGTTAATAAAATTAATTAGTACTCAAAGTTTAAAATATTTTTGAGTCTACCATGACAAAGAATTAACATTCATAATAATTAGTTTTAATCTTCCGTACAACTGTCTGTTACTATAAGTAAATTTACACTTAACATTGGCGAAATATGAAAATGAAAAAGCTCTTTATTAAATGGACTTTGCTAAGTACTTTTAAATCGCCAAAAGCCCTACCACCATTTCGGGACGAAATAATAATTATTATGCTGAGATGGAGCAGAAATGGCGAAAGACTCCGGCGAAGAACTCCACAGCTTACAATTTTGTAATGATTTCAAAACATCAATACAAGTCAATAAATAATTATCAATTTAATTTAAGTTACAGGTTTACATGCGTATATTTTGGGTGGTTATTAAAAATAAATAAACTAGTAGTAGTGGTAGTTTTATAAATTCTGTAACACACTAAGTTTATTCCTTAATAAGAACTTGATCACAAGAACTGTTCTATTTTAAATCTAAACATAAATAACAATCTAAATATTCATATATTACTTATGTGACTCAAGAATTTATGTAAAACAAAGTTATATATACACATAATATTGATACATAAAAGAACAAAATCCTTTATTATTATATGATACAGTGATTTTACTAACCCAAATTCGAGTGAAGTTTGAGGTCACTGTGCAAATTGCACTCTGCGTTACATGTTAGTAGATGCAAATGTGAAAGATAAAATACACTATTACACTGGTAAAATCCAATCAATCATTTTGAATATGTTTCTCAATTAAAATAATGTACATTGCACAAATTACATGTTTTGTTCATAAACGTTCCCAACCAAAAATGGGTAGAACGATTTATGTATTATATATATACTAATCTATAAACTATATATATAATCTATATATATCTATATAACAGCTACTTCAAAGACTTAAAAAAAATTTATATATCAATTTTGATTGCCATTTCTGAAAGGAAAAAGGTTATTATTTTATAATAATTCTGGAAATCCTAGTCACCCTAGTCAATTTGTTTACACATATTTGAATAAGTAATTTATGTATGAAAATTAATTAAATTCAGATAGTATTAAAGCCGAGTATCAGAAATTACTTTCTCCTATGGAGTTTCGCCCAATAACGATAATCATATGGAATTACATGTAAAAAACCAATTTTACTTAGGTGAACAATAATATGCAATTATAACACTTACAAGTGAAATTTCACACTGCATCCTGGATACCACTCACTTCTGCAACCACGAACTATACAGCGATGCACCATTTTGCACTATTTATAGTTATTAAAATGTAAAAAGCCGTACCAAAATCGCGAGTCGATATTTATGAATACGTCAATTACGACAATTTATGTCATGTTGAGATTTCGGGACATTGACACATAAAGAGAGTGCTGCCATTACATAAATCCTTTCATTTCCCATAAGTTATAGAAAGAATCACAATGATGATTTTCAAAATAAAATACAAACCTAAACATTAAAAGTAAATATATTATATTTATTTCTTTCATTGATAATAAATACTGATAATTGAATACAATTTGTTAAGTTTTTAGCTACTTTTCTACTTTTGTTTTAGAAAGATGGCGAAATACTGGGGAAATCGTGTTTCTATGTAGTCGTGTTTAGAAAGAGATGACGACAATTTCTAGAAAGAGAAATGTGAAATTTGAAATGTCAAGAAATGTCAAGTATTGTCAAAATTTTTGCCCTCACTTTGTTAATTTGTGTAATGACTCCATTCTTAGTATAAGCTCCTTGAGCCCGACGTACTGTTGACTGTACATTATGGTTTAGAGATCTTCCGTTTTTGCTGAACATGTGGCGAACCCAGTCACTCTTTACCATAATAATGCAAAATCAATACGTCATCCACGTACACACATATACTTAATAATAATGCAATACGTCATCCACGAATACGGTTTAATACAATGTATATCTACATATATAAAAATATACATACATATATAACATGAACATTTGTAATAAAATATTGTTAAACATAAAACAAAAATTACGAAATAAATCTAACATAGAGAAAGGTAGTGCTCTTAAACTCTTTTCTTGTAACTATGTTTGACTGTTGTAATAAATAATATCAAAAACTTTGTTAAAAGGCCAACATGGTTTAATTTATTAAGTGCATTCTCTTATCTTTCCATAATCATCATCATCGTTTACCTGTGTTGCTCCCAAATTTATTTCGGGTCGGAGCAACATATGCACATGAACTTTTCTGAAATTGCGCGATAAAGCGTACGTGAAAAGGCAGCTATTGAAACACAGTACAAAGGGCATAGCACACTTATTAACTCGAAACTGTATCGCGTCTTTTTACTATGAAAGAGAGGCGATGTGCTACAGTATCCGTTTCTTAGGCACTGTTCCGTAGCGTTCATAGCAAAAAATAAATTATATTTAAATAAAAAACCGCCTTCAAAACTAAAAACGGAAAAATAAAAATTTTGTTTAAGTACAACAATCTAAATGTTTTTAAGAGGTCGGTCGCAAAAAGTTGCTTTTTAGAGTTTTAAGTATAGAAATTTTCAGGAAACTATCTCGAGATCTTTTAGACACACAAGTGATAATATTAGGTTGGGGAAAAAGTCTTTTCGCATTATAGTATGTATAAACTTGTAATAAAATCTCTTTGGCTATACTATTTGTATCTGGCTGGTTTTGGTATCATTGAAAGTTTAAATTTTAAAGAACATAATTCCAACTTCAAATTAGGAAAATGTGTGATTTTCATTTGTTTTTCGTACCGCCAAGATGAGTGAATCTAATGAAGAAATTCGATACATTTTAAAATTTTACTACAAAAAAGGTAAAATTGCAACGCAAGCCGCGAAAAAAATTTGCGATGTTTATGGACCTAGTGCAGTGTCTGTGAGAGTAGCACAAATTTGGTTTAAGCGTTTTCAATCCGGAAATTTTGATGTCAAAGATGCACGTTGCTCTGGTCGCCCTATTACAGATAAAATGGATGCCATTTTTGAAAAAGTGGAGCAAGATCGGCATGTCAGTAGTTACGACGTAGATGAAGAACTGGGAATTGACCACAAAACAGTTTTGGCGCATTTGAAAAAAACTGGGTACGCAAAAAAGCTCGACTTTGGGTACCTCACGAGCTCACTGAAAGAAACCTAATGAACCGTGTACTCATTTGTGATTCTTTATTACGACGTAATGAAACCGAACCATTTTTGAAGAAGCTGATAACTGGTGATGAAAAGTGGATCACGTACGACAAGAACGTGCGAAAAAGGTCGTGGTCAAAGGCCGGTCAGGCTTCACAGACTGTGGCGAAACCCGGGTTAACTCGCAACAAGGTGATGCTGTGTGTGTGGTGGGATTGGAAGGGCATTATTCATTATGAGCTGTTACCACCAGGCAGGACCATCGATTCTGAACTCTACTGCGAACAAATGATGAGATTAAAGCAAGAAGTTGAGAGAAAGCGGCCGGAATTAATCAACAGAAGGGGTGTGGTTTTTCATCATGATAACGCTAGACCTCACACATCTTTAGCCACTCAGCAAAAATTAAGAGAGTTTGGCTGGGAGGTGTTAATGCATCCGCCGTATAGTCCTGACCTTGCACATTCAGATTTCCACCTGTTTCGGTCTCTTCAGAATTCTTTAGGCAGTGTCAGGTTAACATCACGAGAGGACTGCCAAAACCACTTGTCGCGGTATTTTGACCAGAAGTCCCAAAATTTCTATAGCAATGGGATCATGTCCCTATCTACAAGATGGCATAAAGTTATCGAACAAAATGGTACCTACATACTTTAGTTAAATGTAAATAAACTATATTAAAAAATGTTTTGAATTTCATTAAAAAATGCGAAGAAACTTTTTCCCCAACCTATTATTACGATATTATCGATGTCAATTAAATAGGCATTATTAGAGATAATTCGAAAACTGCTCGTCAGAAATCGATCAAATTTAAATGGGACTAGATGACAAGCACCAGCTTTCAAAGGTCGAAAGAATCTTTAAAATCGGTATACCCAGTAAAAAGTTGTGAGGTAACAAACATAAAAAAACAAAAAAATGCAGTCGAATTAAGAACCTCCTACTTTTTTGAAGTCGGTTAAAAAAGAGGCTTTCTCGTTTCGAGCTGATAAGTGTGCAATGACCTTAAGTAACCTTTTACGACATCCATAATTAGTTTATAGGTAGTAGTATTGTTTACGACCCCTACAACATGGCACCATATCATTCCATAATCAAACGCGTAAAATGGGAAATTATTGTTGGAACGAAACGGGAAAATTAAATCACTAAGCAGATTTATTTAATTACACCCCTTTATTCCGTATGCAATTATACACAATTTACAGTAACACAGAAACAACATTAATGCAATCTGAGTAAACATGGAAAGGCTTTTAAAAGCGCAAGCTAATTTAAATGGACGACCCTCTCATTACATTAAAGGCCATTGGTCATCTGTATTATTGATAATAAACGTTTCTATGTTCTTCTATCTATATAGATAAAAATATTTTTCAGTATGATAACATAATAACATAAGTTTGAGAAGTAATTGGAGATGGAAAAAATGGTGGTAGATATCAAAAGTTTAATTAGGTACAGTCAACAGCACGTCGGGCTATACAAAAGTGTCAAATTTCTCCAAACGATTTTCAACCTAAGGCTATTGAATATAAAGTGCATAATCGATTGGGAAAATGTGACAGTTTAATCCAACGTGCTGTTTTCTGTACTTAGTTCATTCATATTGATTAATTTAATTATAAAGAACAGCTTTATAGAAGAGAAATAATTATATAAATGAACCAAATATGTCGGAGTACAAGCTGCCCAAAATTTACGCATGTAAAACTGTAATTATAAAATTTTAAATAATATTGTAATTATACAGGATAAATTTTTCATGCGGACCTTCAGGGCCAAATCCTAAACTATAAGGAATATCGAAAAATGCAAATCCAATGATGCAGTTTTTGTTTTCATCAAAATCAGGCTAGCGACTCCTTTGAGCATTTTTCGATATTACATAATGTTTAGGATTTGACCCTGAAGGCCTACTTGAAAAATTCATATATACAGGAAATATAATGATGTTTTAAAATAATTAGGAAATTGTAAGCTATGGAGTTTGAAGGTTGTTGATGTATTACAAATAACAGGGTTATTTATCCAATTACACCCTACGGACTCGACACTATTAATATAAAAGTAGCCGTAAAAGTAATTTTATTTTAAGGTTCTCGACAAATGTGACTATTTTTGCCCTACAGTGAGAAGTCCAAATTCTTGTTGGGACAAATATTTTTGTGATTTACTCGTGAACAATGTAGTGCAAATTCCTTATAATACTTAATATAATTCAATCAAGAAAATATGAGAAAGCGCGAAAACTTATTATTTTATAAAAATTACCCATTAAGTAATAACTCCTGTACTTTATAATTCCATTGCGTATTTTGTTACAAACTTATTAAATTGGTAGTGTTAATACTAAGATATAGAACGAATATAGAGTTGAGTTTTATTTACTGCAAATGAGGTGTTCTGAGGTCAAGAGTCGACCTTGATGTATGGCGATTTTCCCATATAAGCACGCAAGATTGATGAGGTCCATTTCACATCCCGTCACATAGAACATTGCGAACGCGTTCCAGTACTTATCGTTTATTTTGTATGGATCACTGATCGAATATCAAAATACAGTCTTAACTGTTACTAAAAACTTTCTAGTCTGTAAATGGTGGGAAAAAATTTGTAGCATAAAAAATTATCTATACTCTATACATACAAATAAAATTGGAGTGTCTGTTTTTAATATTGAAATAACCGTTTTTTACTACATGCATATGAATATATATATAAGGTACATACACCAAAATAACATTTTTTACAATTTTTGTCGGTCTGTCTGTCTGTTTTTTCCGGCTAATCTCTCAAACGGCTGGACCGATTATGACGGGATTTTTTTTGGCAGGTAGCTGGTGTAATAAGGAGTAACTTAAGCTACTTTTTTTTGTACTTTTGGTAAATTCTACGCGGACGAAGTCGCGGGCACAGCTAGTATTAAAATAAAATATTACCAAATATAAACTAATAACTTCATACGTGAGCGCTGTCGCATTTGTTATCGAAATGACGACGTGTTGTTTTTATCTTCCTTCCTCGATGCACACAAGGAAGGAAGGAAGATGAATAATCTGTCACCATCAATTATTTATGTAACTGTCGTGTCCCGATCGTTCAATTGGCCAGATCATGAAATGCTTGGGCATATCGTCTACCAACCGATCACACAGATACTAAGTACGTAGATTAGACTCTCCCACAAACAATCCACACCGCTTGGTCATAAAAAAAACTTTGAACCTACTGATCACTGCTGACCACTACCATTTTTAGACAATGGGCTACTCGACCAGTGGTCGAGATTTTTATGGTCCAGTAATATTTCATGATATGCTGCACATTTCATGATCTGGCCAATTATACGTTTGGGCCACGACATACCCAATATTGACAGTTCACAGTCTTTATTACCTATGCAATAAGAGCGAAGAGCTGTCAAATATGGTTACGTATTATTTCTTGTACACTTTATTGCTGAAGATCGTGTCTTCCATAACTAGCCAAATTATAATTAGTCTCCACCACGTATTTCTGTCTGCAGCCTGTCGCAGGACCGTAATAGCAAAACCTGTGGGGAACTTACTTGGTCCATCCAGCGAATATATTGTTGGCGAGGCCACTTCCCTCTATTCTGCTCACCCGTACAAATCTCAAATTTATCAGGACCTCTACACTCTCATCTACGTAGATGCGTTTTCATCTATCTACATAGATATTAATATTATTTTAGTTGGAATTGTTAAAAATCTCTCGTGCCGTCATAACGAGACTATATTGTCATTAATTCGTTTACGTTTTAACTTGAAGTGGTCCCAAGTGATGTTTCAATATCAAACCATTAAATACATTTTGGTGTATCGACCCACGAATTCATGTCAATCTTCTTAAAATGAAAGGTCTGAAAAAACATACGAAAAACGGTTCTTTTTAAAAATAATCATATTTTACTTTACTCGATGTCTAATATTGTGTTTTCTACGACTATTTTGAGGAATGATCGTATTTTCAATATTAAACTCAAATCGTCCGTCTCCTAATGCCGGCCCTACTACACATATTATATCTACCGGCATAAACTGAGGTATAAAGGTCGTAGCACACTTATCAGCAACGAAAGGGACTCCCCTTTTTATTATGAAAAAGAAGCGATACGCTGCGATTCGTAGCCGTTTCGTAGCCGCTATTCCGTAGAGTGCATAGTAAAAAAAAGAGGCGTGACACTTTAGAGACACTTATCAACTCGGAATGGGAACGCCCTTTCTGAGTTGATGAGTGTGCTACAACCTTTAGTCTTCCACTATACATTTTTTTTGCATTTTTATTAGTGAGAAAAGAGAACGAATAGTCCAATGTCTTCATATCACGATACAAAGAAATATAAGAAGGTGGTCACACGATCAGTATTTTATGATTTTGATCTGTCTATCTAGTATGAATGACGCTAAACTGATCGTGTAACACAGTGACTGACGACATGCTGATGAAAATTCAAATATTATTGATAATTTTCGTCAGTCAGGCAGAGACAGTCGATTAAGCGTACAAATGAATTCAAAATTTAAAAACACATTGGTACGTGGCGGGGTTGAAACCGGTGCCTCCAGGGTGGGAGACAAAGCTCTTACGCACTACGGCACCGACGCTTCAAATTACAATATCTTGGGTGAAACTTCGCAAAAGATACCGCCTAGCTTAGTTTTTAATGTTGGCATTGCAACGCAAAAATACACTAACTTTAATTACATAGCAGTCGCTACATTTAGCCTGCAATAATTAGAAGGGAATTAGTAACAAATTGTTGCTATAGGAGGACGTCCTAATAGCCACGGCAAGTTGGATAGGTCTCATTAGTGTTCGCTGGGCCAACAGTGAGCCCGGTTCGTTGTGAGCCTTGCATTATTCATACGGACAATATTGCATCTACAGGTACCGTCCGCAAAGAAATTAACGCGAAATTAAAAAAACAAATATTCAGAAGATTCTTTTATTTAGTGCCTGGTTAGACTAATTAAGTATAAACGCTGACCTAGTAGCTCCTCCGATGTCGCCGGCTCTTTCATTTGCAAATTTCAGAGTGCATGAAAGAGGGTACTGTTCTCCCGAATACCTAACTGCTGAACTTTAAGCCGAGTGCTGTCATTTTCCTTATTTTTTATACCGTGATAAATTTTACAAAGCAAAGCAATACTTACATGTTAAGTAATAAAATTCTGATTCTGATTCTGATTCTTACATAATCTAAACTGTATGTGGACGCCGTCGTGGTGGAGTGGTCAGTATAGCTGCCTACACAACGGGGGTCCGGGTTCGAATCCTGGTAGCGGCAAAAAATTTGTGTGACGAACACGAGTTATTTGTTTGCGAGTCATGGTTGTTTATATATTTATGTAAGTTTATTTATTAAAATATCTTAAATTATTATGTATATTTAAAATGTCCGTTATCTAGTATCCATAACATAAGTTCTTAATGATACTTACTTTGGACTAAATAATTGGTGTGAGCGTGGAAATATATTAATTTATTTATTTCTGAATAATGTATTGAAAGTCGATGATTGATTTATTTTGTCTTTTGTTTTATTATAGAAAGAAGAAAATAGAGCAATAGCGATATTTGATTTTATTGCAGCTTATCTTTTCTATTTGTGTATTCTATTACTGTATTTCACATATCATTTTTTATGTAATTATAATAATTTAAAGCATATTATGCGATATACGAATAAAATAAATGAGCTAAAACATTATAATAATTAATTTTATACTGTCAAATCTGTTGTCCTCTAACAATCATCATCATCATCATCAACAGCTCATATAATGGCTCCACCGAGGGGCTCGAGCCTACCCAACATTAGGGGCGATTAGGCCTTAGTCAACCACGCTGCTAAAGTGCGGGTTGGCCGACTTCACACATAACCTAAGAATTTCTTTATAGGTGTGTGCAGGTTTCCAAACGATGTTTTCCTTCACCGTAAAAGCATCGATTAAACGTACATATGAATTCAAAATTTGAAAACACATTGGTACGTGGCGGGGATCGAACCAGTGCCTCCCGGGTGGGAGACGACGCTCTTACGCACTACGCCACCGACGTCCTCTAACAAGGGCTTATTTAAATATTTTAACACTAGTTAAAGCATTTTGCTATCCTCCGCTTACCTACAAAGCGCAGCTTATTTTCTGTCTGAAAATCTATCTTTTATTTGTGGACAGTACACACTGTTCCCTACCGTAAACAAATCTTTATTACGTCTTGTGTTATATTCTAGTAAAATTCTAATTATCTATAACTATTATAATAATAATATATCTAACAGTATTTATTTATAATAGTAATAATAAATGTAATAAAGCTGTTGAAGAAGCTTTTCACAAAAGGGTTTTATGTTACAGCGATGAAGATAAAGACTGGCGACCTTGGACAAACTGAGTGATTTTTTTTTAACGAGCTGCCCTATTTTATAAACCTACAAGTTACAATTCTACAAGTAAAGACTGGAAACACTGATCAAAATAATTCTCAAATTGTTATAATTACTGTTTTTCAACACTGTACCAATTACAATTTAACTAGCAATACGCTTGTTGTTCAACTGATCTAAATTGAACGAGCGTTTTTCAAAACAATTGTTGATTACATGCTACAAGTCTACAACTCGTCATAATTTTCTACAGGTCACTGCTATTTTTGAACATTTAAATAATCATATTATCTATGACATGAATAAAGTTTTATGAAATCATCTCCGCTAGCTTCCGAGCTATGTCACTTTTTTATTTTGGTAAGACCTATTTTCAAGATTTATTCTTGATAAGTAGTGTATCAAAATATAATAAAATCTACCAATTTTAAATGTGCTAATACTAATTTCTTGTGTAAGTAATCTAGTTTCATAAGTATATTTTTTCAAAATTTGCAGTCTTGTTGTTAACGTGGTGTTAGCGTGGCACCCCTTATCGTTGCGTTAAACGGCAACAGGTTAGACTACAAAAAGAAACAACATTATTGCATAGTTACAATGTTCAAATTCGCAAAGAAAGCCGTAGAAATTAAAGTTAAATAAACTAAAAGTTTTTGAATTGTAATTGTTAATTTTCTTATACTTCGTAAAGTTAAAATTTTATTATTCTTTCTCAGACAAAACAATATTCTGGCTTGGCTTCACAAACTTTTACTTACAGCAACCCTAAAAAAGCCATCTAAACTTCCTTAGCTAAAGCCTATAAATAAAATCCGATGTGTTTATACAACAACAGGCTTCCAAAATGACGATAAGTTGTGACAATGTTTTAGCTCCATAATAAAAATAAAAAAAATATTATGGAACTAAAACATTGTCCTTAAAAAGTTTAAAAACCTGTAACTCAACTACGGAAAGAAAGAAAGAAATGAAATTGGTTAAAATTGCAATTTATAGAGTAAAATTAACTCCTCGTATTGTTGAAGGCGGCTAAAATGAAGCCTATGGTACGTTACCCGGACTATTATTAAAACATTTATTTCAGGTACTTTAAACCCATAACTTGTTAGTAACAATTTTAACTGAAAAATGTAATGTTAGTAGGTACATAATTACGGTGGTCTTACATAGTGAGGCACTGGCCAATGCTAGAAAGGGAACGACTCTTCATATTCTGGAACTACGCAGGTCTCAATTGACAATGTAAACAAGTTTATAAAAATATTTTTAAACACAATTGTACCAATTGCTAAATGTAAATGTCAATTTGTTTATTACCACGGGCTTTTAAGCTATCTGGATAAAGCGTCCTTTGAAGCATTCCATTCGCTCGCTTATCGCATCTGCCTCATTAATGGAAAAGCGGATGAATTTAATACCTACAGTGCAATCACTTTTCTGCTCTGTGAGTGCAATGGAATCTACAGACTTATTTGTTAATCAGAAAATTATTGCGAATAAAAATGCTAAGTTAAATAACATCACAAATGCGTAAGTTACCACTTTAACACTAACAATTTTGACCTAATATGTTTTTGAATTGTGTTATAGTATGTCTTCTTCGACAATATAACAAAATCATTAATACTTTCGACAATATAACAAAAGCTTTATTTTATCTAACGTATTTAAATCTAATCTACAAAATGGCGATGTCAGGATAAGTCCAACATTTTGGTTTTCTATTGTTTTATGTGTCGTAAAATTATTGCGAAATCCAGCTAATTAGAAAAAACTGTGTAGCCAGGTCGTGAGAAGCGTAGGTTTTTATTCTTACCTACCAAGTACAATAAAATATCTCCAAAAACCTTAAATAAATTAAAAAAAAAGCCAAATGGACCTAATATTTTCGCAAAAATACGATTTATGAAGTGATTCTGCGACATATGCACCTTTTAACGAATGTTATATTTAAAATGAAAAATCGCCCGACTGGCTCTCAGTGCTCTCTGCTGCTCCATCACGAGGCTCTGGACACTATCTATCTATTTGTTGACTATAAAATTTTACGCCATTAAACTATAAAATTATTAGGACCAATCACGAGGGGTTAAAAGCCGAAACCTTTCATGTGATTTGGTGAGAAGTTGGGTATTGTAGGTATCGTTTGATGAAAACTAATTATCCTCACTGAAACATTTTTATTTTCAGGACAAATAAAACACTTTTCAAGCTCCGCACAAAAAAACATCTCGCTATTGTATAATTTTCCATCTATCATACAATCAACAATTCTTCTCCATTCCAAACCCACCACAAAGTATACACCAAAAAGATCCAATCACTAACAGTATACAGTAGATTCTTAGTAGTAGCAATATAATATCATTATAAATACAGCATACCACATTTTGAATCTATCAGATCTGTGGAAGTTCTTCAGATACCTTCATAAACTATAAAAGCGCTGGTGATCTTCAAATCCTGATCAAAATCTTCATGGCATCGTAGCTCCAAAAGCAATGATCAAATTTTGATTTATTTATCTTTTACTGTATGCAGCAGGCTGGTAACTTGTCGCTATTTAGGGTTACTGTAATGTGGCCCATACTGCCAGATGTGGCTTTATACGTTACAAAGTATTACCTCTCAGTATTAGCTCGCCGCTCGACCACTTTTGGGATTATGAGTGTGATTTTTTTTATTAATTTAGGACAATCAACAAGACAAACATCACAACCTGGTATATAAAATCTGCTTATCTTAATGCTGCATGCATTAATGATGAATGATGAATGAATGCCATGGCAATCTTTAATTAAGATAATTAAAGACTGCCATGGCATGCAATGCGTCGTTCTATACTTGGTACAGATATGTACCGGGGTGTTTCTCCCCACCTCCGCCACGACACGACGTGCCCGAGCCGAGCTCCGAACCTTTAGAGGCACCCTCGGACACTCCCTTCCGATTCGGACGGCCTAGGGACACTAGGCGGCTGAGATACTCCCGAGAGGGAGATGCTCGGTTGCCCAGTAATCCCCTAGGAACGACCGACTTACAGGCTTGACACTCCAAGGACTTCGCCTTCTTAAAAACCTGGTGTCGTAAAAAACATTGCAATTTTGCAAGTGATTATATACTTACGAGTATGTATTTTATGTCGGAAAGGTAACTTATTAGGCCTTTTGAAGACTATCAGCAATGTATTAGTTTATGAAGGGATCAGAGTAGCTTCTACTTGATCTATTCGAAATTTGGTATACTGTTACTTAAATGCTGTTACTGATGCTGCAGCATCACCTGGGACCTGTTTACCCAACTCTTTACGGAATTATAGGAGAGGTATTATGTTTGGGCTCATTAGATTAGTTTCAATGAATGGTTTATTACATAGATAAAATTTCCCAAACTTATTTTTATTGTGACTCCCTTAGGAATTTGCCATTGTTAGCAATAATAAATAGATAGTGATAACAGTCCAGTTCTGTAGTCGGGATGTTGTTTTTTTTAATCAAATACTGGTCATAAATTTTCTAAAGTGTGTTCTTAAGAGGCCTAATGAACATTAATAATTGAATGAGTTTTGTTTCTTTGTTTCAGAGGAATTTTACTACAGAACCAAAGAAGATACGGAGAAGCTATAAAAAGTTTCGAAAGAGCAATTTATTTTAGACCTTCCATGGCGTGTAAGTATCTAATAAATTAAATAAGTCCTGCTCAGATTTAGTGCAGTATTTTAGCAATATGGGGATGTAATAAAGATTGATATGTTATAAACATTACCATAATTTAATTTTAATCTCAAGAATGCCTTTGAATAAAATTAATTTTGTAAATAGGTTTTCGCATTCCGTAAATAAAGGCTTAGATATGAAATTATGCAAGCACATATTTATATAACTACTAAGGTCTAAATATATTTTTTAGACCAAATAGATAATACACGACTCTGAACAAAGACTAAGATGAGGGTCGCGCAGAAAAAATGCCTAAGAAAATGAAGCATTTCAAGCGAATATAGTTGTGGTGTATCAAGTAACGAAAGCTATTAGCATAGTGGATGTAAAAAAGTGTAGTGTAAATGTGTTTGGAATTTTATAAAAGGAATTCAAGGGTTATTCTGTAAAATAGCTGCGGGGTTTTCTCTTAAAACGAGCTTTGGCCATTAGCGTTATCATGCTTGCTAATCTTTACTATCGTTCCACGTATGGAAACTCCCGGTTTATTTTGCAGGCTTTTAATAATGCATTCATTTTCGTTTTTCACATGCAATCTCAGAATAAAATATTTTTACATCAAAATCTGTTTAAACATCCTTTATTGTTGTGAAGTAGGGTAGTAGTACTTTTTCCACATAAGCGCCTAATAGTAAGCGGTCTCTATAGCCAATAGAAGCATATATAATAAAAGCATGTAATACCAGGATACCAGCTCCGAGCAAAGGATCTGAGGAAGCAAACGCCTAATCTGATAAAAAACTGTCACCAACACCTTTAGATACTTGCAGCACAGCATGTGCACTTGCATTATTCTTTTGAAAATGAAGTGTGAGGAGAATAAACTTAATGCCAAAACAGGAGGAACACAAGGGAAGTTCCTGAATCTTGTTTTAAATCGTTATATTAAGTCCACTAAAGAGAAGCATTAATTACTGGCTCAAATATAACATTAAAATGTACTCTTTCCCCGTGCAGGAATTTCTAAAAAGCTCTACATGTTTAAAATCTGTATTTAGTTAGACATACTTAGCTTTCTTAAGGTCATAGCACGATTATCATCTCGGAGAGGAAACGCCTCCTTTTTACTATGAACGATACGGAACCGCAGAACTAACATAAATAACACGCAATGTAATTTTCAGTGGCATACGTCAATTTGGGGACGTCGCTTATGGCGGACGGCCGGCTAGCAGAAGCCGCGAGCGCTTTACGAGCTGGCTCCCGCGCAGAAGGCGTGCGCGTGCGCGATCGACGCGAGCACGACTCAGCGCGCGTGTCAGCGCTCGTGCAGCTTGCAGCGCTGCACTCGCAGCGTGGACATTGGCATAAAGCGCTTTCATCTTACAAAGAAGCCTTACAGTTATTGCCAGATACTAATGCGCCGATAGTCGGATGGACGAGGCATGTAAGTACGGTTTTGTCAATAATTAATGTTAACGGATTCTGAAAACGGGACACAATCATCACTAATGTACCCAGTTTCGGCGCGTGGAATCAATTATACCTAATATGTCATGAAGTAACAGTCAATTTTCAATGAATAACGGCTACAATTTTATTAATGTATCCCTGCAATGACTGTATTAACTATTTAATTATCACCCCGCTACACTTGATCTTTGATGGAATTTCTAGGATCTAATGTATTAGTTATACTTACCTATATACGTTTATGTATAATATAATCAGCTTCATGTATTATATGATATATTATATTATATAGTATACGTAGTACGTATCCAATGAACTCGCCTCATGAAACTTCTCGGAAGTAAATTCCCAGTTTTTCATTTATTGGAATCTGTTGGTACGAAAATAATTCTAGTCTTAAAGCTTGACAGATCAAAGAAACACCCTAGAGGCACTACTGCGAATACCTACAAGCTTTTGAAAAATGTCTGCGTTTTGGCTGTTGCCGCGGTTGTACACGCCACATAATAACATTTTTAAAATAAACAACAAGAAATAGATTGAATTAAATTACTTTGATATCTTATATTTTGTAAGAAAATCAAAAATAGCATATTTGATACATGACAGAAAATCGAAAATTAAGATTTGCCCAGAGATAATAATTATAAAAGTCATTTGCAATATTCCCAGAACACATACATACATCTACTGTATTTTATGCACCGGTTAGCACGTCAGATATACTGCTTAAACAATCCCTCTTACACTACTAAGATCAAAAGTCGGTTGAATGATTAACCTAACATAAAAAAAAATGTCACTTAGTTATAACAAGATACCACATGACAAGGTAATTATAATTTCTCTGAATACGAATCTGAGTACGTTAGCTGAGGAATAGAAAATATCTAGTTATTGAATAAATCTGAGCCCTAAGAACTAAGTTTATTCATTCCGTTAGCTTCAGGCACTGCAAAGGCAACTCCGATTTAGATCATAATATAGCTTTCAACTAAACCTTCATAGCTAATCTAATAAATTGTTCTAGAACGTGCTATCGATGGCTGGAGAAATTTACGTACAGCTCCAGCAATGGCCTCAAGCGGAACACAGTATATTATCGGCGTTAGCAATTGCGCCGGACCACGTCGAAACACATCTGACACTAGCACAAATACTAGCAAGAAATGTAAGTACCAAAAAAGTCATAAATTATATACATACCAAAGATAAATTATAAACTATAGATATGTTACGTTTACAGTAAGTAACTGGCATTAAAATCTGTGCCGCGCAATCTAATTCTGCCAAATGTTTTCTTGTGCTTAGAATAACATGAGAGTCCACTTAACTACTATAAATTTTATGGTAGATAGCGTAGAATGGACAGTCACTTTTGAAACAGACACGAATATAACGACACAAGTACTACAACAGGGCGGGCTCGTGATTGCGCTCGACACAGTATACACTAATAGCAAGACGTCCAAGTTGAGATGTATTCTAGTCTTCACGACGCGCGTGCTTATAACATATCTTCTTCTTGTTTACATATAGTCTGGATTTCCTTCCATAGGGAAAGGCAGCGATCACTTCTTTCCACGTTACGATCCTTTCATATTTATTTCGCTTCAATCGTTATCTATCTACTCTCGTGACAGTCGCCATACAAGTTTGGTGAACTGGGCTAATCGTAGCCCTCACTTTACAATGTCAATGCAAACTAGTCCAACATCTCTGACAAGTAAAGAGCTCATTGAAAAATATATTTACCGTAAAGAAGTTACATTTGAAATTCCATTTGTTCTTCATACTGGTGTTATTGCGCTTTTTAATTTACTATTCATAAAGTAAGGAACGATGTTTTTTTTGGAATATAAAGCGGTCGCTGGTGACAGCCTGGCAACCTGTCACTTTTTTGCGGCACACTGCCAGACGTGACATTATTATGTAACCAAATGATACTAAGGCTCTGCTCAACCCCTTTTGGCAGTATTCATACATTGTATGCTATCGGTCTCTACAGTTGAAAATGGATTAAAGTAGTTATGTTACTAGTATTTCTCTTTGTAACGTGTTAAACCTACAAGGAAGACACTGTTATACATATGTAGTATAAATAGAAATCTCATAAAACTACATTTTAATTATGAAGACTGTCAAAGTAAATACGCTCTAAATTCAATAAACACTACGTAGCCGATAAGAGGAAACAAAACCTGACGTCTAACGTTAGGTTATATTTCCTTCCCCCTTTTGAGTCTAAGACAAAGCTGTTTGCTTTGTCTACTAAACACGATAACAATATTATAGTATGTGAGAAAATGTTACTTTATATTTTGTACCGTTAACTCAAGTGAATTGATAAACTTTATATCAGATTAAGATGTCCCATTTGTATTGTAAAGTTATATAATAGAGATTCTATTGAACAACATAGTAGAACTAAATTACTTCTATAATAATTTTCGATATCACCACGACAAAACAATTCTACTAGACAGAGGAATTCAAACAAAAAAAATCAAATCAAATCCAACTTTTTGTCGTTGTGGCAAAACTTGTTGTGGCTAAAATAATTGTAAACTAGGTTGTAGAAGAAATCGCAGAACTGAAAGTTTGCGATGCAACGTTAACTCATAGAAACAATAGGTGTCAGCTACAAACGACTGTCGTCAAATGATAAGAATACCCAATACACTGTTGGAACACAATAGCGACATAATAATATCATTAATGTCGTAACGACATATCCCGTTAAAACGTCGTGGTTGGTCATGTACCGCTTGACGCGAGTCGCAGTCGCTCACAATTTGCAAAGCGTAATGGCGAGCGAAATGTGTGACCAATGTTGTAGAACTTTGTACAAAGTTAACATCGGATTCCTTCATTAACAAAAATCTTGATATTTGTACAAAAATACTCCAATGAAACTCCTTGTTTTTGAGAGTTTGTGTGAGTTGAAATTGGATTGGTAAATAGTATATCAGGAAATATTTTGTAGGTAGACACTAATTTATGGCACATTTTATTGCAGACAAGTAGATCAATAGAAGCTGAGATGTGGTTCAAGAAGGCACTGACGTTGGCTCCCAACGATCCATCAGTACGAGACCAATTCGGTAAGACTAATAGTATTCTAATTAAATTAAAAAATACACTGAAAAAAAAAGGCGGGAATCGAACCCAGCATCCTCCGCAATCCGGGCGGTTGATAGGATTGCGGAGGATGCTGGGTTTTTCAGTGTATTTTCTAATTTTAATAATATTTACGCGCTTGTAAACTTAAAAATATTTACATAATATTTTTTAAATATTTGTATGAACGAATTTGTAACGAGTATAATTTTCAATCGTGACATATTTCTGAACAGCTTATTCAGTTTGAACTAAGAATACTTACACACTTTTAAGGTCATAACACACTTATCAGCTTGGAAACGCCCTTTTTGCTACGAATGCTACGGAACGGTGACTACGGAAAGGGTAGCATATCTCCTCTTTTTCATAGTAAAAAGCGGATACGATTCAACACAAGTGATGGCTTTAACTTAAAATTACGGTACATACAAAATGGATCGCAATTAATAGCTACTCTCAGGTTCACTGAAAATAAAGGAAGCAGCAGCATTATGCCAATATCAAATTATTTTAAGAGGTATTTCTGTGTGTAAAAACCTGCTTGCTACTTGCTTTCATTATTTTAGTTATTCTCTAAGAAGAGGAAATTCTCATAATTTTCACTTGTCGAATGATGGCGATTGAAGATTACAATAACAATATTTGTACAGAATTTTCTGTACGCCCCAACAACAATTTTCTGGTCCAAGCATTTGGCACAATCTTTGGTACAGTTCAAACAGACACTTGTATTATTTCAACAAACAATATCCTAGAGAGGTGATATAAGAGCGTATACTACTCCTTTCCGCCCAATAACACATAAACAATGCCCCAAAGCTAGCTATACACTAGGAAAACACCGCAGTGACCACAATAGCGCGACTAGTCGGCCCGCTCCGTACAAATGCCGACATACAATCGAGATGCCCACTATAAATCGCATAAGCCGTACGCCAGATATATTGTTGCCACTTGCATTCGTAAACACATGAACGTCTGATTCGGAATGCATTGCCGCTGTCGTGGCTCAAGTCATGTCATGTCTAAAAGTAGGAGTCCCGCCAGTAAAGAGGTTTTATGGTTTTATGGTCCGACAGTAGGAATAGGTTTGTATTTTGTACATAAATACATTACATGTACATTTTCTAACTTGGAAAAAAAAGTACACCTTAAAAAAATTAACAATCAATTATTAGCCTCTCGATTTTGGAGCGCTGTTTCTGAGGAATTTAAACACCGGTCACAATCAAATTTATCGTCAACTCTTACAACGAAAACTTAACAATCTTCATGATGGAATTAATTTACAACTGCCTTACTGCCTACTGTTACTTAAATGAAAATAACATTCCCAAGTATTGATTTTTCAATTTAAACCGTGGGCCAGAGAGAATTTTTAATTTCAACTCATTGTTGTAAAAATTTGGGCAAAAATTTAGACCCTTGACCGAAACATAATTTACTTTACGACAACAAAGTGTTTGTGAAAAATAAGATTTCTGGCTTCTGTGGAATTGCTTTGTGACAAATTAAAGGGACTCGAAAAAAAGTTATTTTTGTTCAGATTTCTATGTCGCAAAATAAACGAGTTGAAACATAAATCAGTGATTTTCTTTTTATATTTTCAAATTGTCGGTAAATTACAAAAAAGGAACTGACTCTTTTGTTGTTCTGTTTGGTATTGAAATGAGAGATTACATCAAATTTAATCAATGATTTTCGTGAACTGCCTTAGTTTTCAAGTTCTAAGTACAACACCTACTACATTACAACCGATATTACGACATGTAACACTTATTTTTATCAATTACTCAATCAATTAATAGGCTTACTATAAAATAACACAATAAATAAGTGGACTTAATTAACATAATATCATATTATATAATATATCCTGTTTCACCTTAGAAAATAATGATACACCCATACCTAAAAGGGTTACTTCAAACAGTTAAGCAACCTTTTATTTTTCGAAATATTATTTGAAAATTAAAAGGCTATCTCGATACTTTTTAAATAATGACAAAATAGATTTTTATTCGCGCTTACCTCAACTGCATACAAACCAACGATGTCGACTTTTTTGTTAGTATTCATTGGGTTTTCAAGCGTGGTCTTTGGAGATGTTCGTTTCCTAAAGTACGGTCAGTTCGATAGTCAATTCACGCTTGAGTATCCGTCTTAGATGTAGAAACTGCTGCGTTATTTTGTAAATATTACTTTCTCACAACCGTGGAGTTTCTCGCGAGTTCTTGTTCTAAAAACACGTGTTGAGAGACTCCATTTTTAACTCAAATCTACCGTACCTACAACTTTTGTTACTTTAGATAGATAATACGTTTATTTGTACCAAATTACACACACTGGTTTTAGTTACACAGTAATAAAAATAAGAAAAACAAGAGAAAAAGATGAACATAAATTAAAAGACACAAAGACTTCAAATTTAAAACTTATTCTTACACAATATATAAAATCAAGTGTGCTGCAGTAGTACAAAAGGACCCATGACTTAATTACATTTTCACTTGACATTGGCAAAATGCGTAACGTATAGGGACTCGGACCCATTAATTAAGAATAGAATACTTTCTAATTTTGCATTTTTTCCACTAGGTATGTTCCTGAGATCACAGCGTAGACTTCGTGAGTCGGCTGAACAGTTTGTGGCTGCTGCTCAGTTGACACCAGCCGACAGTAGCCGAGCGGCGTCAGCGGCACGAGCGCTCCGAGACGCTCGCCGCTGTCGCGCGGCCGAACGGTGGTACTCCAGAGCTGTACAACTCAAGCCAGAGGTAAGATCTTCAAACCACTCCACCTCCTGTGCTTTTGGGAATATATTATTCAAAAAGATAAAAAAAAAATACCGAATAAACGTATATTAAAAAATATTGCGAGAGTATCTTTGTCACACAAAATTTCATTGATCATTTAGATACGATTTGTATGTTTACGAATTGTCAAATTCTAAGCCGTCCGTTGGACTTTATGTTGTTAGATTTTTTTTAGTAGTAGGACGGTTAGTATAACGCAATTATGATTATTTTGATCTCAGAAAACAAAATAATTACACTTCCACAATAAATTTGTGTGCTTTATTAATTTAAATAAAAAATAGATATAATATAATAATAATATAAAACGTTATGCCTCTTTATTTACATTCCAATTTAAAGATATTGCCACTGGACACGGTGGACACGAATAATAGAATTATATTTATAAATGAAATTCAATCCTTGTGTATGTGATTGGTGTCGGTTCCCCATCACGCACGTCGCCGTAGCAGAGTCGCCATGAAAGGTCAAAGGTCACGTAATTGTGATAAAACTAGTTTATATGTGTTAAATTGCAAGTAATGAAACAGAGTGTTGGAAACTCTTTTATGATATTATTTTTATACCTTTTTCATAACTCTGTATTTTTGAAGTCCTGTCAGTTATAAATAAAATGTGACATGTCAAATGCTTAAGCTGGCATGTTTCATTGCTCTCCGTCAGCTGCAGATAGTATCTGTATAGGTGACAGACTGGCAACCTGTCATTTTTTGAGGCAATCCATGACCCATACTGCCAGATGTGGTTTTGTAACCAAATGAATAGTCTATATGAATGGTATCTGCTTATAAGTAAAGAGTCGTATATTATGTTTTATACAGTACATACAAATGCTGGCACCAATTTCTCAATTTGCTACCAATAAATTGACTTTCTCGGTGAAGATTTTGAACGCGAATAACACCGGTGGATTGCACGAGCAAGCGGCTATTTTCACCCAGTCTAAGGACGGGACGTGACCGCCCTATCAAAATAATAGAAATACTTTCACCAGGCATGGAACATTTGTACTGTGTAGGAGCTCACGTGACGCCTCGGAACTTTTGCTTGCGCCGGTATAATATTCTACGTCATTTTATGTGTGTTTTGTAGGAAAATGTACATAAAATGTCTAGCTACTGAGCATTCTTTCGCTAGGAATTTTATGTACTTATATTTTTCATACTTCGTCGTAAAAGTGAGAGTGGTTTGGGTAAAGACTCTTTGCACGGAATGAAATAGTTACGAAAGGAGAAACAGTCGTCAATTTATTATATTTGAATACATATTTAACTAGATTGATTCTGCTATAAATTTAGGGTCGGGTCATAAAACAACACACTAACTAAACTTTTAAAATATGGTGATGCTCATGCTTTACCATAACTTACTCGTACCTTAGAAACCAGAGCTATATTCAATATTTGTGGACGCCCGCGGCGTTAACGTCGGAGTTATTAGCCTAAAACCTTCCTCGATAAATGGACTATTCAACAAAAAAAAAATTTCAATTTGGATCTGTAGTTTCTAAGATTAGCGCGTTCAAACAAAGAAACTCTTCAGCTTCTTTCTTACCACGTCACAATCTGACATTCACATCTTACCAATTACATATGACAATTAACAAATATAATGCTATTCTAATCTCAAAAATTGGCTTCGCAATAAGCATTTAGTCAATGACGAGTGAAAATAGTTATTCTACACTCCAAACTCCAAAATATAATGCTAGATATAATGAGTCACAACTTTAGCGATTATATAAAAGCCGTTGAAGAAATTGTTATTAACATTTAATAAGAAATAGAATATAAGCCTAACAGGCAGAAATCGATTTTTTTTTTTGACTGACTACTGCAGGTTGTCGCTGATGATATTTTCTGCAGCACCTAGTTTTTGAGAAGGCGAAGACCTTGGAGGGTCCTCAGGTATGCAAATCGGCCGTTTCTGGGGGATTACTGAGCGACCGAGCATCTCCCCATAAGGAGTCTCTCGCTCGCCTAACATCCCTAGGGCGTCCAAATCGGAAGGGAGCGACGCGCCTGAGGGGTGCCTCTAAAGGCTCGGCCCTCGGCTCGGGCGGGTCGTGTCGTGAAGGAGGTAGGGAGAAGCGCCCCGGTACGTATCTGTGCCGGATATAGAGCGAAGTGTGAAGACCGGGTCTTCGCACCCTTGTGCGACGGGTGCGGTGATTAACAAACGTGTATTTAGTGCTTGGTTGTGTAGTGTTGCTCTGCGAACTACGCGGCGGTAACGGAGCGTTGGCGCTCGTGATCGGATCGTCGGGGTCCAATAGGACGTTTTTGGGACGGCGCAAGGCACGTGCGACGTCTCTATTAGCACAGTAATTAGAGGTTACGGAACTACGGAAGTCGAATTAGGATGTTGCCGATTGTTTTATATAAATTATGTTATCTATTATAATACTTTTGATACTGGTTTTGTTTTATGATACTTTTCAGATTTAATTTTTTTACGTTTACCAGAGACGTTTCCTGAAGGTTTTTCTTAGTATTGTACCTCAGAGTCGTCTCCGTCGTTTGCAAATTTTTCGACATATAAAGTTGTATTTAAATAAAAATATTGGGAAGTGAAGTAATTTATTTTGTTTTTAATTTCAAAAAGTATCTAGCTATATTATTATTAATGATAGGATCGCTCATTGTAATACTCTACTCATCCCTAAATCTATTTTTTCTACCGTAATGTGTATTCGTTTCTTTTGTTATTAACCTTTAACTAAGGACATTGGCTCTCACAAACTTGTTGATATCTTGAGTGACACTAAGGTTAGGTTTATTCACTAAGCGCTCGTTGTTTGTTCAGTTGATTAATATTAAGTGATTCTTAACTTAGTCGTAGTTAGGACCTTATTAGTATCACAGAAAAATATAATTGCTAACATTGCGGACTGGCTAACTTTTTATCTATACTAATATTGTAAAGAGGAAAGATTCATAAAAGAGGTCTTTTGATGTTGCAGAGGTGAAAAGAATATTCTATCTAAATCACTTGCGTCGCATCTCTTTTCTCTCTCGTTTAAGGAAACGGGCCTTAACGTGAAGCATTCCTAAAATTTAACTCAATTGTTGTCCACTTATCGATTATCGAATCGCCAGAAGTTTCAATTCAACAATTGTTCTTAGTTCAAGTACTCAATAATAACAATACTCGAAAATTATTTGAAAACAGAATAGGTAACGTAAAGGCTTTCACGGGCAAATGGAAACAATGGCAACTTAAGCTTATATTTAATATACATACATACTTCTGCTACAAATCTACTGGTGGAAGCCTATACAGTCCCGTTATAATTACATTTGAATGAGCTGTTCTGTTTCCCTGTAACAAGACATTCAGAGCTGAAATTGTGTTTTGTTAGGTACGTCCGAGTGAACATTGTTACTGAATATACCAACCATGATTAACGTCTTTAGAAACAGTGCAAGCATAACGCGATTTGATCCTTGTGCATCACAACATTAATGCTTCTGAGAAACCAGAATACTGAAATGTAAAGTGAACATTTGGTTAATGAAGTAGTTTGTGCTCGGGAATCGTTTCTAATAGTTTTTATAGGTGACATTACGGCTGAATATTCTTAGTTAAATATCTTCTTGATTTTGATACCAAGTTGCTTATTCACAATAGAGGACGAGCTAAAAAACGAGTTTTAAGTACCTAGCTACTTAACTACGTTTGAGGTTTTAGCTTTTTGGCAAGATGAATTAAAGGTCGCAGCACACTTATCAATTCTGAAAGGAAACGCATCTTTTCACTATGAAAATGAGGCGATGCTCTGCGGTTCTCAGCCATTCCATAGTCGCTGATCCGTAGCATTCATAGGAAAATAATAAAAATTAGGGGTTTAAGCATGAAATTGCCGGTTTGTATGGAGAATTTAACGAAAATTCATTTTTCCATTCAAATATATTTGCGATTTTTTTAAGGAACCACTTATCTAAATTTTGTGTAATTTTGTGGATGTATTGGGACAACATTAAGCTATAGGATGCTTAGAGAAAAAAATGAGAATTGATACCTGTAAAAAAATATTCATATTTTTATAACAGAGACGACAACCTCTGCTGTTTTTGAAGATTTATTTCTAGTGAAAAAAATGAGAATACAATTTTATACGTAAACTAGCTGACCCGGCAAACGTTATTTTACCTTACAAAAATGATTAAATTACTAAAATGGCTATAAAAAAGTAGGGGTTGGTGATAAAAAAGTAAAAATTTAGGGTTGTATGTATTTTTTAATGCCACATAATAAAAAAATAAAAACAAAAAATTTCGTTTTCGAATTATAGACTTATGAATAATGAGGAAAAATTTCATGCTTTAACCCTATTGAAAGTGAAAATACATTGACTCTTGCAATTTATATTCGTCGTTACGGGCTACAATGACCTTATGTTTACGTATATCTAAAGAAGTGAATCTGTGATGTTAGTATCGGATACGGCATTATATTTCCACACTTACACAAATGTATCTTTCTCAAATATGCACGTAATGTAGATCTTGTTCTGATAGATAGAAAATAATTATGAAGAAGAGAAAAAAAAAACAAAAAATGCAATGATAAATACAAGCATTTCCTTCAAGACAATCTTTAGTTCTATACAATTTAAGGATGCTAGATGACAGATGAAGATTAATATTTAAGATCATTATAAATTACTGTGAAAGTAAGATGCTTGATGCGATACAAATATCGCAGGATTGTCTCAGCGGGTTTTGATGATATTGATACACAGCATGGATTGAAACCTAGGCTACTTTTTATTCCTTCAGTATATTCATGTGGAATGAATTCACTAATTTAAATCGAATCGATACACATGCGGACGAAGCCGCGTGAAAATGCCGGGGTGTAAATGTCTCGCGTTCATAACGCATACATAACTCTCTATCACCCGGCCCAGCATTGCCAGGACGCCATCGAAATTATTGATTAATATGGAATAGTTTATCTATACTTTTCGTAATAGATCAGAAATTTTGTTGCTACTTCGTACATATAAGCAATTGTTTTGTAAGAGGATATGCAATAAGAGGATTGCGTGCCGTGCAACAATGTTATGATATATTGAATACGAAAATAACGATAGGTACAAATAGGAATCAAAGTTTGCAAAATGTTGTGAGGATTTTGCCTTATAATGTGCGCGCATAATGGTTGGTTGGAGAGCAGAATATTCTGTGAAACATAATATTTTATTATTGAATATGCAAACAGTATTGACACTTTTTCAATATATGAATGATGTACGATGACTTTGTTTCCAGCAAATAAACAGGTACCTCAACGTGTTGGTAAAAATGTATTATGTAGTACTATTCTATAAGAATATAGAAACATAAAAAGACGAAGAAAAGACAATAAACAAAACAAAATGTGCTGACAACAAAAATAATTAAGTTTATTTATCACGATGAATCAAACGAAGCATTAGCATAGTGGTAGTTGCATAATGTGCCTTGATACAATCTATTATACCAAACACTTTCAAGCGTTTTTTGATATTTGCTACTAAATCTAAGACTTTTCAGTTACCTAGGACCAATATTGTCTTTTCAGTTACCTAAAACTTCTCATACCATACGTCATCCAAAAGTCTGTGCCACCATCAATCACATAGTTTTGATATGAAGCCTACTTAAAATCATTGATAAATTGGAAACAAAAACTAAAAACAAGCACTTGAATCCATGTCTCAAAGTACAACTAATATCCACTTTAAATTTATTAATAGGCTTTTAACGTCCGAAATCACACGAAATATTTCACCCTAGTGCAACAATTATGCGGAAATTCTGTAGAATATCTAAATGCCTGTCGAGGCGGCCGGCGTAACGAATGCGCAACCTCAACGCGGATGTGGCATGGATTAGATACTGGCAATTAATTCTTGGCACAGGAACTAGTGAATTACTGAATTTAATCAAATTCTTTCACTGGGTTTGTAGGCAACATAGTGTTAGATGAGTTTTGGGTGCCAAAAACACTTTCGCTATAATGACTTTGAAGGCTTAATAAGGAACTCGTGTGTGGTAATTTCTTCTGCGTTAATCCTAAGAATATTACTTCGTTTTTAAATGTGTTCACTCTTTTTATTTTATTTAAAAAAAATCTTTTAATTTTGAATTAATAAGTCTATTTAAATGTTCGTGCTGTTTTAATTATAACAACTCGCCGATAAATCGCCAAAAATGCCGAATCTTTGGTTCAGTTATATGTATTGAAATACGAATTAGACATACATTTTCATGTTCGGTTCTCTTCGTGATTGGTGAAATCGGCGTTGTTTAAATTTTTTTGTCTGTGTGTATATGTGAAAACTCTCAGTGTAGAAGTAAACCGTTTAAAAAAAACTCTTACTATTCAACATTTACAACGTGTCTGAAGTTTTTATGATTACCATCTATGCATAAATTTTATACGAAAGTAGTAAATAATCCAATAGAAATGATTTATTTCAAAACCTTTGTAATAAGCCGAGTTATTATTCAACGCAAAATTAAAAATTAAAATGTCTCGTACAAAACAGAAAGGTCACAGAAAGATAACAAGGATAATTAACCTCGGTAGACGAGGCTCGCAAACACGGCGCGCGCTGAATCTGCACGGGGAAGCTGTAACGCGTTGAAAATGTGCATTTTGATGATAGCAGTCTGAGCCAGAATTAAAGCCTGCATCGGAATGCTCGAACCATACTTGAACGTACAAAAAATAGACATGACATGACAGAGATTGTTCAAGTATTCATTCACTTATATTGTTTTGGTTTGCGATTACCGTTTTTAAGTTCTGGTTTCGATTTTAAATACAATGAAAGTTTGATGTAGCCAATTGAAAATGTTTCAACAAAAATTCATAATAGCGGGCTCTTCGGAGTTTTAAAGGCACGTTAAGCCCTTGGTTCCCGTTGTTACTGAAAGTAAAGCTATCCAATGATCCTAATACTACTTTGCCCCAGTAATGATCGGCCAGAATTCTTCTGGCAACCATTTAAAAAAAAAAGCTATTTTCATTAGAATTCAGGCAGATATACTGAGACTCTAAAAACATTAACGGCATTTTGAACTAATCGTTCAACCTTAATGCACCCAAAACTATAAGGGCTTAAAGAGAACAAATGAGGACCGCGTACGCCGACTAACCTGTGTATAATAGGGCCTTAACGCATGGACGTTCCCGCCATCAACGCAGATCTTTTGACTGTTTGCGAAACAACTATATTCAGTAGAATCTGTCGAATGTATTACAAACCACTCTTCTTTACAGGATGCCGAATACCATTCAAATCTGGGCGCAATTCTGCATCTAAACGGCAAGTATGCCGCAGCGGTGTCTTCGTACAGAAGAGCGTTACAGTTGCAGCCGAACGACGAAATAACAATCACGAACTTGAAGCGAGTGAGGGCACTAATGAGCAAGCAACGCAGGAAATAAGATAAGTTACTTTTGTTATTTTCAAACTTAAATATTGTTGTTGTTTCCGATGGAGAAGACGTCATTATAGTGTTTTAAAATTATGTGTTATTTAATCATTATGAATTGTAAAATAATTTACTTATTATATAAATTTGAATTGTTAAAAAGTTCATTGGCATATAAAACCTGTTAAATAATTGAATGCAACGAGGTGACAAAAAAAGTTTAGACATTAATTCCAGCCTGTGGTCTTTATCACTAAGAGAATAAGATCATGTAACGTTTATAAAACTTTATGCGGTTAATAATAAAGATCATGTCACGGTCTAGAATCCACAAAAAGATTAAGAGTGCTATGGGTCTAAAGATGTACATATATAACCGCTTCTTCCTGCCCCATAGTCCAGTTTATATAGAGTTAACCGACGTCAGTCAGGACTCTCAGTCCTGACTTGCAACTGACGCAAGGTCCTGTTATATGGTCAACACATTGGCGTTGATCATCCTCGGTCTCGGTGTTGGTTTAAGATGTTCACTCTTGTAAAAATGATCTAAGCTAAGAGCCGAGATTAGAGAACTTAAGGGCGTCTCAGGTATACCACTCCCTTCCGGCTCGAAAGCTCTAGAGACTAACTGGTAGAGTAACTCGCCGACTCTCGGGAGAGGTTTGCCGACTCTATATCCTATTGGGAGGTCTTACAGTCTTAAAGTACCACCAAACTCGTAGCCTTCATTTGCAATTAACAGCTATAGTCAGTCAAATAAATTATCGAAGCAGTACTCATCTTGCCACATTACTTAGCCATGAAATCATTATACCCTTAAACTATTACATTGAATCTACGACGTAAATACACTGGAGTGAAATCCACAAAATATGTAGTTTATTCAATATTTTCTGCCCTACACCATGTTCGGTTTTGGAGGATGCTGGCTTCTTACAACGAAGTAATATCTCCTTAACTTTTCTATAAAGAGTCAGCGGCATAATATATGTCTTAGATAGATGTGGATCATTCCAAAATAAGTCACCTATCTGGCCAATAAACGGGAATCAGTAATCAAAAATTCTAATGTTTCTAGAATTCTCTCTTTCGGAAACAATTTGTTTCCCAAATTAAATTAACGTCAATTGCCAAAGATAATGAGCGTCGAAAAAATGTTCTACTATTCTTTTGTTGTATCCACTCACGGCTCTTAAATTGTTTATAGCTTGTTTACAGTACACTTACAGAATATTGTAGCTGAAACACTTTTCCCTACTAGATAAAAGGTAAATAATTAAATGAAAGTTACTGAACAGGACTCTTTATTTTGCCGATCCATGTTTCGACGGTTCTAATCTTATCTGTACTGAAGGGTCTTGATACAACGTCGTAGAAATAAATATTTATTGTACATAAAAAGATAATTAAGAAGATTTTATACATGTGAAGATAAGAATCTTTGTATAAAGGTTGATCCCATTGTTTATAAAATTATGGGATTTTTTGATTTTGTTATTACTTTTATTTTGTCTTCCATAATAGATATTTCTTACGAAAACTAATTAATAACGTTTAAGTCGAGGCTAAAGGCTAGTGTATTCATACTAATATGTATATTCAATGTTTGTATATATTTTATTATCAATTACTTACGAAGCAATATGGTGCCTCTTTTACGGGAATTTAACAGATCTAATAACAATTACGTATAATAATAATTCAATTAATTTAAAAATATTGAAATATTTTGTTTAATGTCGCTTTATATTTTCGCAAAAGAGGCCCATACTCATTATGGTATATTATTAACACAATGCTTATTCATTTTAAATTCAGTTCTTACAAACAATAATAGTTAATTAACAATGGCTAACGCATGTGAACAATTAATTTAGACCACAGTGAAAAGACTGATATTGTTATTATAACCCTCGTGGTCCAAGAACATTGCCAGTGGAAATTTCTAGAAACAACTTATCATTACAAGGATTTTTCTTTGTATTTCTGAAATGCCTAAAATACTGCGTTAGCCATTCAAAACGGTACCTTTACAGTCGCAAAGTTTACTATAAAATATCAAAAACAATTTATAAATATTGGGATTTTTTCTTTTATGAGTCACCAATATTGATGAATTTAAAAAAATAGTTGAGTTCGTCCTTTATCCTATTGTTACACCTTTAAAAGACGTAAACAAACGATTCTATTATGTTTAGAATCAAGAAACCAATTGAAGCAAAGTAAAACTATTATGTATGAAATAGTTTAATTCATAAATATAGCCGTATTAACACACGAGAATTGACAACGCCACATAAATTTTGTGATAGAAAGGATTTATTTTTTGTAAATTGAAAAACATATCTATTTCATGTTTATAACGTTACTCGAAATATTGTTAATATTCTCTAATGTAATCTGTAATATAACTACTATAAATTACTGTAAATAGTTATCATTATTCTTGTATAGATTTATTATTAGAAACTTTTTGAACGTATAATTTTCTTTGTCATTATCTTCTCACACCTGTGACAATAAATGTAAATTACGCTTTGTAGTAATAGTTGAAGGCCAAATAAATTAAATTGTGTTGATAAAAACTAATTTTATTACTATTTATTTATTTTTAGTCTTCTAAAAAAGGTCAGGTTGATAAAGATAATTATGCACAATAAAAGCCTATACTAGAATTATTTTATATTTCTTAATTAATATTAGAATTGTTCCTTTAATGATAATGTATTTCTCAATAAGATATTTTACTCGATACATCATAATATTGTTAATCAAATACATTTTATACTTATAATTACAGTAAGTATACAATTAATAATTTAAAGTTAAAAAGTTTTGAAATTTAAATTATTTCTCAATTAAATTGAGTTAATATTACGTTAATGGTATGACTCTGTGGGCATAAAACCTATATTGGCTTAGATATGTTTACGCAAAGCTTTAAAAAAATTAAAATATTTTTGATCTCATGTTTATGAATATTTTACACGTATCATGAACTGTTATAATTTTCATAAGATTAATTAGTTATATGTAATATGTTGAAAAAAATAAGCATTGCTATTTTATACTGTACCTACTTCCGTAATATTGTACCGTTGAACATAGTCATGCCTACTATGATATGTAGGGACCTACATAAGTAACATTCCAGGAATTGTAACCGCTAATGTTTTTATGAATTAGTAATGTATAGGCATGTATATTAAAGGCGTTATGTAAGTAAACCTGCAAATTCCCAAAGTGATATTATATGTTGGTAATTTTGTAAATAAAAGCTTCAATATTTTACCTGATTACTCTTTTAATTACCTCTCTTTAAACAAAACTTCATCTTCGTCTGACGATGGTAAATAATGATAAGGCCATAGATTGAAGCGAGGTTTACCAGGAACCCTCACCACTGATATACTCGCTATCTTATGAGTATGTAGATTGGGCTATCACTTGTCACCCCAACCATCTAAATTGAAATGACAATGAATTTGCGCATTGATTAAACAGTCGCTTCCTTGAAATAATTGCGCAACGAAGTGTGATCTGAGGGGCCACCTATAAAGTCTTTTAAATATCTACACTACCAAGCTCAGATTTTGTGTACAAATCTTCTCGAATTCGACAAAATCATAGATAATTTATATCAAAATTCATCCAAAATAGCCCTAATTGTGAGGTCTCACAACTCAATGAGGTCCTGCACCTCAATTTAAGTGCTTAGTTTGAGGTGCCACTATTATTTTCATATAACTTTTGAAGTATTCCACTACAAAATCCAAGATCAGTCCTACAATATATTCTCAATTACTACAAAATAACAACATACAGTTAATTACGATAGAAAAAGCGGCACCTCAATCTAAGCAAACATGCTATCTTATCATTTACTTCTCGGAAGACAAGATGGCAGAAGAACAAGCAATCAATGCAAGCCCAAATTTGGGAACAAACCAGAGACCACGGCAAAATTCCAAGACCACGGAAGCGGTGTCTATATCGTTCAATGGACAGATGTTGTTGATGTTAAATGTTATGTAATTATAATTGCTGTCATCCACTTTACATCGAAATTGTTCACGGCCGTAATAGGAAAATGCAATAGTAAGAAATAGAAAAGTGAAGACAAAATATATAAAATTAATCAAATTAGACTTTAGGGTGTCTGCCCGCTTAACGTGTCATACCATGACCGTAATAGGAACGTGTCAGGTACGTAGAAACACGATACGCTCTACTATGCCCACTAAAACGCATCTTAAGCGTTCTTTTCCCGTACGTTGTACGTAAGCAACGCGTATGATGACTGTAAGCAACCCATAGGCATCTTGTCTAGGCCCTCTGTTTGCGTTCGCACGGCTCGTAGATACTGAAAAATTACTACTACGCATTTACAGCACGTATACTCCCGTTTTGCCGCCAACGCACAACGTCGCGTTTCATGCATGAAGCGTATCAGCTACAGCAAAATATTCTCGCTCACTATTCTTGACGCTCCGGTCATGATACGCTACATGCACGGGCGGCGGCGGACCGGTCCAGTGGGCGATGTTTCATATAAATTCATACATAGAATATTTTTATCCTGTGCCGGTACGGGCATGGTCATGGTATGATACGATATGAAGTGGGCAGACATCTTTAGGCAGCGCAGGGCCCGTCGACACAGTAATAAATTAAAACGATAACGAAGTTGGTTAAGAAAAAATTTATGGGATTCACTTATGCGGTCGACAAATCACGTGGCCAATAATTGACATCTCTACTGTTAATATTTACTGTACGAAAAAATTCTTCGCCGATAGAATCTTTCGTCGAAAACACGCTTAACCGTTATTTGGTTTTACGAAATAATGCATCGCCGATGGGCGTCTCACCGAAAGAACTCTATCGATGGTTGGTTCTACGAAAGAATCTTTAACGAATTGAACCCAGTGCTCATAAGAAATAATAGGTATATATCTATACTAAGTTATAATATAAAGTGGTAAAGTTTGTCAGTTTATGAGGTTGTTACTTTGGATCTACTGAACCAATTTTAAATTTGAACTTTTATCAATAGAAAGCCACGTTATTTGTGAATATGATAGTCCATTTATCTAGGAAGTCTATACGCTAAATAATAACCGACATTAACGCGAACGAAATCGCGGACAGAGCGTTAGTAGGTAATAAAACAAATAAATTGAGTAGCAAATATTATTTTTTTATTATTAACTACATTACTTGGTATACAGAATAAAAACTTCTTATTTTCGAACTTGGCAAAAAGAAAACAAAAAATAATGTAAATAGCATAAGTAACTATAAAAAAGTCTTACTACATTACTTATTAAGTAACTGAGAACAAACCCAAAATATTCACCCTTGACTGGGCTTTCGTTTCTGAATTAACTAAAAATATATAATTCTGGGTTTTCAAACATTTCATATTCATAATAATGTCGAAATAAAATTCATTAAAAATTGGTTTTGTGTGAATTAAAATTGAATTTACCTGGAGGGGACAGGAGCCATGTCTCAGACGTGTGCTTAGGCATTGCTTCAGGCCCCTCTCTGTAAATCGATAGAATCGGCACTACTGAATAGCTTTCGTTACTTCATATTATATTTTTTTATTGACATAAGTAGCAAAGTGTAGGTTGTTGATACAAATCTTTTAGCTCTAGCATTACTCTTAATATTAGACTTTGCTCTATTAGTTTTCCTTTTACCTTCTGCTCGCAGACTATTTCTTCCTAGAAATGTTATACCGCCGTCACTGGTAATTTCCGCGGAATTTCTACTCATCGAAAAGAAACGAAAGAACATAACAGCACTACTCGTATCAGCGTCTATTTTAACTTAGTTTTGTTATGACTGGGGTCAGGATTAAAATCGACGAGAGAATGTATTTATATCAGGATCTATATATGTTTAATCCATCTTGATCGCATATACGCTTGATGTAAGCAGGAAAATTGAAAGATTGATAGTATGTTATTAAATTTTTACAATAATAATAAATAAAAAAAAATGTGAAAGCGTTTCGAGTGCTGATAGAGACATTTGTTTTTCCAGTTTTGTAACAATTTAAAAAAGTTTTTGACAAGTCCATTTTTATTGTTAAGTTAATACGACTATAAAAATACTAGCTGACCCCGCAAAAGTTGTTATACTATACTTTACACATAAAAAAATCATAAAAAACAGTCGAGCCATTTCAGAGGAGTGCGACCACAATCACCATGACATACTTCCTTGATAGACGAGAAGAAATCACCAATATAGGGTACACTCAGCGCAAATCTAAGGATGCTAGCTGACATATATCGAAGATAAGGTATTTATGCAGAAGATCTACAGAATACAGAACATCTCTTGTAATGGGGACAATTAATTTAATAATTATCATTGTTGAAAATATTTAATAAAAATTACTGATTTGCTTATAAGTAGGTAAAATAATGCTTACTGAAGCTTGGTTAACGGCTAAAACGTCGCCATTCCTTTCCCTTTCCTCTCTCCAGAGCACAACACTAACGCTACAGAGCAATGTCACATTGCTCGGTATGGAGGTTCGCAGCGACTTGAATCCGAAGGACTACATTGAAAGCGTGATAAAAACAGCTTCACGGAAACTCGGAGTCCTGAACAAGGTACGGCGTTTCTTCACGCCAAATCAACTTTGCTTGCTATACAAGACGCAAGTACGGTCCTGACCTGTGGGATGGCTCCGCCAAGTACTTACTCGATGCTTTGCATAGGTTGCAGCGTCGCGCGGCCCGCATCATCGGCGACGAAGAGGTGACTAAATACCTTAAGCCTCTCTAATCGCGTCGCAATGTTGCGTCATTGAGCGCTTTCTAACGTCTGTACCACGGCGAGTGCTCTGAGGAACTTTTCCCCTAATCCCAACATCTCCCTTCCTTTTAAGAACTACGCGTGCTGGTTTACGTTGTCACCGACAAACTGTGGCTACCATTCCAACGCGAACTAAGAAATTTGGCAACTCGTTTCTTTGTCGCACTATCAAGAAATGGAATTCAATGCCAGCACACGTGTTCCCTCCTTCCTATAATCCTGGGTCATTCAGAAACACCTTCCGGTCAGCAAGGCGTGGGTGGCTAGCGCAGCAGTTTATCTCTCGCACCAGATATCTTCGCGTTTGGACTCTACTTCTGCTTACCATCAGGTGGAATAGAGTCATTTGCTTGACCTTTTTATAAAAATGTAAAATAAAAAGTTGCCTGGCAATTATAAATAACAACGGTTACTTGGCTGGCACCAAAACTCTGATAGAGCTATCTCTATTTGTGTAGATGGCAGATTTAAACCGGCCTTAAATCTGCCTCTATTCCATGATTATCTACTTATATAATAATAATCTTCTTGAATCACTGATTAAAATAAAACCAATAACTTTAATAAAATCTGAGATAGGTACATTCATGAAGAAAATATTTTCTCGAGGATAAATTTTCGGTACTTGCGTAGATTTATCAATGGTTATGTATTTAACAGTGAGTAGTGTAAGATTTGTGTATTGAGACACGACTTTATTAGTACCAAAGAAGCCTAGCAATACAAAAGTATTTTACAAGGTCGTCAGTAGGTACATTATAACAAATATAGCGTAAAAGCAAAAATGTTATATTCATACTGTTCAAAGGCGACGCAGTTTTCAAAGGCCTTTTATAATACACACATTAATGTAATATCAAAGGTTTTTTGACGATTTTTCTTGATAAATTAGAGTGTTAGGTATTTATCAATGAAATGGCAGATTTTTTCTTATATATTGTTATTTTGCCTTAGTGTTTCTAGAACTTCCAAGACTCTCGCGGAATGGTACGTATTAAATAGGCAGAGAGTGAAGCCAGGCTAGTGAATAGGTACTCGTTTTTTGTCGGAGAGTTCATAACCACCTACCTACTAAATGTCCTCTCCGGGCCTCCACCCGACAGCTCCCCGTGATCGCGATAATTCGCTTTTTACCGGGAAGTATCTGTGCCCACAGTTCACTCGTGTCCGCTTTTCGGGGGGTAACCAGACCGCGAGTCTTGCAGACCGGCCGACATAGAGCACAAGGCTCCACTCGCGTCCCCCATAGTGGCGCCAAAGCTTAAGCCCGATGTCTACGCCATCTGTCCCCCATCCGTCGTACCGATCCCGCATGAGGAAGTGGCTCGATTGTATCCGGCTGTGTCTTGTAGGCACCAGGCGCTGGCTTCGACAGGATGGCGCTGCCTACCATGATACCAGCGCGGAAAACCAAACTAAAGGTCACATCCATCTGCCACCTCTGATACCAGAAGTTTGTCAGGAGTGACTGACCTGCCAGTATCACTTAAGGCGGCCCACCAGCCTATCGGCCGGCCAACCCACAATCCAAAGGTCTACTGTACCCTTGCATGAGTTTGTTAGTTTTCGAGCTCAATCTAACATATCGTCTCTTTTCATACTTTGCCCACTAGCGCCTCTAGCGTAAACTATCAGAAACAATGTATGAAAAGAGACGATACGTTTGATCGAACTCGAAACTATCAAAACTCATACTAAGGGTACTGGCCCTGATAAAGGCCCTTTCGTGGTCTGAAGTCAGCCGACTGTGGGGGACCAGACGTTGCCTAGGGTGCATCATAGTGAGATCTCGGAACATAGTACGATAAGCCTACTTAACCCTAGCAGTGCCTGGGACTTGTGACTCAGGTTCTTGATATACTGGTCCCACCTAGGCACTGTTTCTGTCACTCTCTGCAACGTGATGGACCCGGCACCCGTACGGTGAATCCATGAAATGCTAAGAGTTTTCGGCTTCTCATTCCATTATTCTATAAATATTGTTCGCTTCTTATTCCATTTTATATATAAAATTCTCGTGTCACAATGTTCGTTCCCGTACTCCTCCGAAACGGCTTGACCGATTCTCATGAAATTTTGTGAGCATATTGAGTAGGTCTGAGAATCGGCTAACATCTATTTTTCATACCACTTAGTGATAAGGGTTGTCCACCCTTAATTTTTTTTTAATTTATAAGGCAAAACAACGTTTGCGGGGTCAGCTAGTTATTCTATAAATATTTCAATTATAAAAATATGACTAATTTATAATAATCATGAAATTTTAGTAAATACTTTGTACCTTTTTGAGCATATACCCTTTTTGAGCATATTGAACACGCACAGAGGAGTGAGATTTGGATAATTAAAGTTCACGTAGAGAACTGCAGAAAAATTAAATTTATATATAATATGTCTTACAATAAATCTAAATGAATCAAAGAGTCAGCTTTTGTGGACTTATCGATGACTACTTAGCTCTAATAATTTCGTGAATAAAATATGTCTTTGAAAAAATTATGTCGATAATTCGGCTAACAAAAAAAAACACAATTTGAACATTATTTTATTCAAGAATAGAATTCTAAGTACTTTTTTTATTTAACACCTTTCTTCTCAACTCTGTACATAAACTTAACGTTGACACCTTTGTAAATCTATTATATAAAAACCGGGAATGGTCTCCCCTTGACTTTCTCGTAAACCGGAAACGGCTCAAAAGTTGATATAAACCTTATGTTTTGATGTCATACATGCATGTTAAATTTTGGTCACCCATCCGAGTACTGACCACGCACTTGGTTGCTTAACTTTCGTGATCGACGACTAAAAAGTTGAAACCTTATATTTTGATGCCATGCATGCATGTTAAATTTGGTTGCAATAAGTTAAAGCATACTCGAGTTATTGTGCTAACGCACAGACACACAAACACACACACAGACATAATTCCAAAAAAAAATATTTTCGGACTCAGGGAGGTCCAAAACGTGTAAATCCGTCAAAATCTCGAGGTCGAATTTTTTGACGATTACAAGACTTCCTCTATACTACGTATTCGAGAAAGTAAAAATGAATTTAATGTAATAACATCTTTGTAACGTGTGACTTGCAATCATGCCATAAACGTATATATTGAATACTGACTGACTGACATATCAACGCACGGCCCAAACCACTGCGTCTAGAGATTCCAAATTTGGCACGTAGGTAGGATATGAGGTCATAAGGATATGAGGTTTAAAAGTGCCCCAAGAAAAGAGTTTTCAATAAAGTTAGTATGGGGAAACAAGATTAGTTAGACTATTTTATTCGAAAATTCACAAAAGTACTTCTGTCGATAAATGAGTAAACAAATATCTCAGGTTTTTTTTAAGAATCCAACCCTTTAAAGGCGGGAATTGAGTGACGAATTCAAAGAACAAAACATAGGTATCTTTTCGTCATTGTTGAAGACGAAACAGTACCATGAAACTTTGATTTTAGGCAGTTGATGAAATATAAATAAGTATTTATTGTAGCTGAAATCTGTTTGTTATAAGTATTATATTTGTAAATATGTAATAAATTAACTATCTAAAAAAAAATGTTGTCGAAAATAAGTATTACACGCATTTTTCGTGCGTTTATCATGCAACCAGTCATGAAAATTATTTTAAAGAATTTGGCGTGAAGAGTTGAAGTCCTCATTAGGACTCCACTCTTATAGTAACTACAGTCAGCTTAAATTTACTATCCAGTTCCATGATTTTGTAAATATCTATTGTATTTATTTAACCGACTTTAAATTTTAAATAACCATGAAAAGAAGATGTTTTTTTTTTAAGTTTGCCGAATACACTATCTTTATATTTTCAATTTTGTAATCCTTTCGTGGAGTCGCATCGCGATGAATTTAGTAGTTTCTGCGTCCATTCGGCGTGAAAGGAAAACGGTAGGCCGCAGAAACCCACGGGAGCGAACATTTTGACCGTAATCAGGCTAATGGACAAACCCTGGCCGATCCGCACAAGAGGTCTATTCAGCTGACACTTTAACAACCTTATTTTGTTTATTTGCTCTTACATTGTAGTTTGATATCGATTTGGAGGATTAACCGTTTCAGATGAGGGTGAGGAATGAAAAGGGACAGATAACTAAATTCCTATTTAGTCATTCCTGCTTTAGGCCGTAGAGATTTTCTTTTTAGTGTTTAATGAGTTATTGTGTGTTTAGATTTAGTTCGGTAACACAATTTGTAATCGAATCGACCTATATGCTAGAGAAATATATAAAACTATTATTACATCCCACCGCGACAGCAAAATTGGTACTAAAGTCAACTGTTTTTCCATAAATAATTTACAAAATTTGCATTTTTTTAGTGTGTACTTTTAGTTAAAAGTCATTCTACTATCTCAAACTTTTTTTAACATTGGTAAATGTGTGACGCATACGTCACGCCTAGGATGGCGTGAGCGTTATGTGGGACTCTCACTAGGGAAGCCAGGGCTTACCCACTAAAAGCCAAAGATGTCCCTCACATGCACCTTAGCGCGAAAACATCAACAGCCGCCACTTCCTCGCCGTCATTGGACGAGGAGAATGCATCGGCCGCGGATATGTTACTGCCGGACGGTGCCATTTGAACCCTTGCGGAAACTTACACGAACCCGTCGGTACTTGCTCGCCTATGGCGAGCCCCTCTCACCTCTCCAAAAGGTGGGGGAGTCGGCGATGCCCCGTTACCTCCTGGACATCGACGATGGCGGTGGCCTGTGCAATGCTAGGTTTGGGCTTCTCCAGCCCGCGCCCCGCTGGTCACCAACAGGAGGAAGGAAGCGCGTAAAGCACAAAGTCACTATAAAGGGTAAAATAAAATTTTCATTTCAATTTTTATTCCAATATTGGTCATAAATCAGATCAGATTAATAAACTTTGATTTGATTCGACAAGATTTTTTTGGATAATGTTTTGTTAGCCCGTGTAAATTGTCCGAATAGACATTCAGAAAAAAAATGTCATGCAGCATAGAAACGATTTACAGTTTATATATTTAATCACTCTCACAATCCCAAGGACATCGAGCAGAGCTTCAGGTAACATTGCGTTACACACAAAGCCACAAGGCGGTATGGGCCATACAGTACCCTAAGATAGAGACAGACTGCCAGCCTACCGCCTACACAAAAAGGGCACCAAACCCAAAACTTAACAATCCTTAAGTAAACAAACCAACTGAACAGATGTCACACTCAAAATCCTCTCAGCAGTCCGGGTATTTATTTATAGTTTATTATTATTATTGTAAAGTATAGATGTAATAGATTAGACGCAAAGAAGCAACTCTTTCTTAATAACGTTTGAAGTCCATCCAAAGATTTATATTATTTTTTTTAATGGTCAAACAAATTACTCCATTCCGCCTGAGATGGTAAGCAGAAGCAGTGGCGATAATGGTGAGTTGAAATGTCGTTTGACATCATGGTTTTATGAAAACTTGAAGTCACACTTAAACTTAGGCTGATCTATATCTTTTTAATTTTTTTCTGATTCGATTAGATAAGTAGCAAACTAATTTTTTTGTGTCTAATGTTTTATGGTTCTATAACTGACGAACTTTAATAACTATTATATTTTTACCCACTCAAAATCCCAATTACGTTCTTGATACCTGCATATTATTTTCAGGTCAGAGGACCAAAATTCATGACCTCGGTTGTCTACATTTGAGTCTATACCGAGGTCGAAAATTCCAATAAGCGCTTACCTTCGATGAGCCATGTTGAAGTATCGGGGACTAGAATCTTTCACCAAATTCTTGCAATACTCTGCAGATCCATTGGCGAGTATATTTTAGTTGAATTTGGTATAAATTTCAAATACCTCAATAATTAACATCTTATTAATATTCAAATCTTTATTGCAAGTCACATGTTCAGATATAACGTTAAGTTTTATTATAGAACTATCTAAAATTTCAAACAACAACTCAGCACATTAATAATTATTTATGTAAAATAATTATTTCGTCCCGAAATGGTGGTAGGGCTTTTGACGATTTAAAAGTACATAGCAAAGTCCATTTAAAAAGAGCTTTTTCATTCATACTTTTTTTTATTACATTACTTTTACATAATACTTTGTTGTATGGTGGAACAAAGTCTTTCTCGTTTTGCTAGGTGGTTGGTTGAGGTTGTCCACCTGATTATCTACCACCATCTCATCAAAATCTGCTGAAATAACAATAGTGTCCTGTTAACAGTATTTGTTGTTAGCTATGATAAGATATGCAGTAGTTCCGGGTGTATCTCGCTTCCACGTTCAGACTAAGGCACTTAATCATCTCTACGTTAGAATCAATCGTGACTATGTTATCGGCTTGTCACTAAATTCTACGTATATAAGTACTAAATGTGACTGTCACGCGGCGATATTTTCGCGGCGCTATTAATATAGAATTTAGGGGCCCGGCGATAACATCGTCACTATTGACTCACTCGTGGAAGTGACGACTTACCGTATCGGTGAGATAAAAGCAAAGAGCTTCCTAAATAAAAACAACGTATTAGTTGACCTTCTGTACTCACTTCATTTTGTGATAATAACCTGAAATAATAGCTGGTCTTAGGGCACAATACCCTTCACATTATTTGTAATTATTTTAATTCTCCTTAAGTACATTTTTGAGTGCTTTCTGATCCCTTTCATCCCCCAATTTAATGCTTTGAAAGGTTCCACTCATTGTTTTTAATGAACCTTTGTCCGGAATTAGGCTTGTTTTGGTAAAGCTCCTTAAATGTAATATGTAAGTTTGCTAACGTCATCCTATTTGTGTAGCGATTCGCTTTATTTGTGTAATGGGTTGAAAGGCTTTAAAACGTACCACGATTACCTCTAAAACGGGAAATGATGGCGCACTTTGTTCATGGGTAATCCTGCTAAAATTAAAACGCGTCTTTATATATTTATTTTTATAAATTCCTCGAAAATGACTGAGCTAAGATGGAATTTCATCTGATGGTAAGCAAAACTGGACACTAAATGCATAGATAGCTTAGGGCGCCATCTCCTACCAGAGTTCGGCTATCAACATGATTATTTGAACTTTGAATACAGGTGCGTGGAATAGGGATCTCGTGCTCAGATTGAGCCAAGTCCGTAAATTTTTGAGCCACAAGGTACGCCTTCCTTCCGGGTGGCCATTTGCCTAGGGCAATTTTTCCTTGCATTATGTTCGATAACAGATTTCTAATTACTATTCACTCCATAAATAATGAGCCAGGTAGATTCTAAGTCCATATTCATAGTTCTAATAACAGTAGCTTTTAATGCATTAATCTGGTGGTTTATTAATAAACAAAGAATGACATGTTCTTACGATGTAAGGCAACCTCTGACACCCATTTACTTTCTCCGAGCTTTTATCAACCGACAACGGGTCTCACGTTACTCCTTAATACATGATATGACAAAAATCACAAAATTTTCGCGTAAGCTAATCCCTAACTATGAATAATGTAAGACTTTTTGTTTCTGATCATTATTTTGGAAATTTTTATTCGATTTCGGTTTTATTTTAATGCAAACCAAAATGCCTTTAAGCCAAATGAAGTTTGCTCAAAATTTCAATACAAAATACAAATCTATTAAAAACTAAAATTAATATTGCCCATGTGGATTGACATTCAATAGGTATATACAGGGTAAATTTTTCAAGTGGACATTCAGGGCCAAAACCTAAACTATAAAGAATATCGAAAAATGCTCAAAGGAGTCGCGAGCCCGATATTGATGAAAACAAAAACTGCTTCATTGGATTTTTGAAAATCAATAATCCTAGCCAGGAATCGAACCCAATGATTTTGAAAAAAAAAACACATTCTGTATTAATTACACCATTCGATAGTGTTGTTAATAAGCATCCATTTCTGGGAAGTAATAATATACGGGAAACTAATGGAAAATGTTCCGGGTAGATGCGTTCGAACGCATCCGCCCGGATTGTGGAAGATGCGAGTTCGAGTCCCGCCTGAGGCAAGTCGATTTTTTTCAGTGCATTTTTCTAGTATTAATATTTACGCGTTTGTAAACGCAAAAATAAAACTATTCCAAAATATTTGTTGTTCCACCCTGGTTTAAGCGATAATCAAAGCGATGATCAATATTTTATCAATCAATCCAATGATGCAGTTTTTGTTTTCATCAAAATCGGGCTCGCGACTTTTGATGGATTTGGCCCTGAAAGACCACTTTGAAAAATTCACCCTGTTTACCTCATAGATCTTTAAATATTAAATTTAATACATCCTTAAAATTTGGTTGAAAACTTAAAATAACATTACGAACACAAAAAGTGATAATAAAATAATACTGACAAATTCTCTTTAATTTTTTTTACAATCAGTGGCCGAGGTAATAATTCTTTATGTGGCCAAAAAGACGACGTAGATCTATTGACTTCAACTCTGTATAACATGCTTTTATTCTAATGTTATTGGTTTCTCGTTGATCTCCATAATACAACTAATCCATATCATTAGAAGTTGAAGTTAAATTATTCAGTGACTCTTCATCCTCTGCATAAAGAAAGTCTAATAATTTTTCCAAAACCGAACATTTGTCATCGCTTATGGCGCGCCAAAAAGACATAACACCCGCCGCACTCAGTTGGCTTCAAACAACAACTCCCATCTGTAACGCAAAACACTGAATACAAAACAGTAGGTATATATAGTAGCAAGGTAGCACAAGCAAAGAATATGTTCCAGGAATACGCGTTGAGTAATGAACATCATTTCTCTTCCAGCTTCTTATGAACTGTAGTACAATCTTGTCGAACGAAATTACACTTGTTCCCTTATTCTTAATAGAAAGTCGTTCAACAATGAACGTTATGTAACCTGCTTTATGGGGAAGATATCACCTGAACTTCATGGTTCTCTTATAAAATTTTACTGTAGTTAACAATGGGAAATAGGGAATTAGATGCACTTACTTAATGATTAATACCAGTTATGTCAGTGACTAGTATGCTAATTTATAATAACCACTCTTAAGTTTTATACCAATGCTCAATGACTATTCTCTGATTAGAATTAAGACAATTTTAATGGCTCCAAATAAAATTTGCATAACTAAACTTAACAATAGAATTGGAATTGCGCTAGTTTTATTATGTTCGGCGATACAATTATCCGAGCCCGTAAGTTTCAGCTGGATTTTGCATACGAAGGTAGATAACTACGAGTCCCTTTCATCACAGGCAACTGGAGCGTGATTAAGTGCCTACTAATTTAGTTAGGTTGGACGTCTAGTTCAAGAGCGTCTACGTCCTGATAACCGAGCTTTGAAATATAACGCTCAGCTTTATTGTGTTGTATTCAAATGCTATTTGCAACACGTATTTTTTAAATCACAATCTAATGTAAATCTTAAAACATAATTTTTGACAATATTTCGATTTTAGTCAAATTTTAGATTTTTGACAATAATTCAATTGGAAGAAATGTCTGAAAATGTACCATAAATTGAAAATTTTAAGATCCAATACTGAGACTCAAACTTGAACCTACGATATTTTTCTCATTTTTTTCATCTCGCACAAAGTTCTAAAGAATTGGCCCAATGATCAACATAGGGATTGGGATAGACAATCTTTTGGATACTGAACCATAACATGTTCCTTGATACTTAGTTTCGTATTAAAATAATAAATTAATACAAAGATAAGAAAGATTTCACGCAAACTAAAAAAGAATAAAATAAACTCTTATCTGTTCATATTTTTGTGTCTACTCCCATGATTTCTTAATCATTTGAGTAGACACAAAAATATGGACAGATAAGAGTTTATTTAATTATTTTCCCCGTCCAATTACTGTTACTTCTTCTGACAGTCGCTAGCTTATCAAAAGCTTGTACTATTTGGTTACATAAATTATCTATAACACATCAATGGCCAATAGAATTACAGAAAAACCGGTTCACATTTGAAACTCTCGAGGAAAATCAATCAGTTTCAATCTTTCGTTACACGTCTTTAGGTACAAATTCATACGTGATTGATTTTTCTCTCTATGTATAAGAGTTTTATCAAATGTATTGATGTTATCAAATCTATATTTACTTCGAAACTCAAAACGGAGGTATCGTATAAATAATGTAATATTGGTTGATAATATTGGCACAGCTCTAGTTCGAAATTGAAGTAAATTTATTTAAGGCGAATAATTTATTTTACTAATAAATTGGTATAGGCATAGCTAAATACATTAAATTACATTCCACACTCGTTATCAAGATTATAAAATGACCCAAAACTTTAACAAGAAAATGTAATTTGCACTTTAATATAAACGACGCCAGAGCGATATTAGCTATATGTGCATAGGAACAATTGTTTCATAAAATATTTCCGAACCAAATCACGGACAAAGTAAGCGATACGATTGTAGCGGGAACTCTATGAATAAAATTATCATTTTGCAGAATTGATTCCGGAGTAAAATACTCGTATTATACTGCCTGTTTATGAGTAGCTGCTTGTTCCGACGGCTTATTTCTCGAATTGTATGGTTCCGTTTATGGCACATTTTTTTTTAAATGAACAAAATTATCATTACTTAGAATCGACATCACTTTAAATAAGAGGTACTATTGTCACGGAACCTAGTAAATATCATCTATAATTGAATTATTCTAATAGATAGGTTCATTATGACACTTCAAAGCAGTTATAGAATGTATTTTTGCATCTTATACTAAACGTAAAACAATTTTTATTAAAGTTATAATTGACTTTTAAAAAAGAAAGATTTTTAATATTTATTGTAATGGCTTGAAAGTAAATATAATTATTTCAGTATATTTCTTTACGTGTAATTTAAAATAAACCAAGATTCTTTGTAGCTGTGAGACGTATTGAAATAATTATGTTCTATGGTGTTTACTTTTTCATTTTAGTGTTGTTACATTTTACTCGTTTTAAAGGTACATATTTATCGGTACATGGTACCTTATATTATATAATAAACTTAAAACATTTAAGAATTTCAAAAAAACCATTTTAAATAGGAGTTCCGTTTCAAAACTTACGGAAGTTCTAGACAAACTGAGATATTTTAATAATGTGCCCCCCTGCGCCTTGTTTCCTTCTACTGACAAAAACAAAGCAACTTTTGGTACACCTTTTTTATTCGATATTATGATTGCCATTTTACAAAAATTTGGTTATGTTTATTACATTTGTGTGTTCGAACCAATCCTAATTCGTTGGTTCAAACTCCACAAACGAACTCACACGATTTTAATCTTTGTTCTAGTGAAGGTGGCGCGGACTGAGCTAGTGCATACAAACTGGTTTGGTATACATGGCGGGTAGCCACGGACATCAGTTCCTTTGCGCTATCGTTCGCGGTGAAATTAACCGACCTGGCCTGCCCCGCCGTCTGCAAAACGCCTTACACAGCACATAATTCTTAAAATTATCAAAACAAATAATTTGAAAAAATTGTGTGTGTCAGCTCCGACGCACGACTGGAGTTTACTCCGAGACAGGTGAGATGGCGCACCTGCTGTCATCCGTGTTTTCGAACCAATTATGACTTTGACCTTCAAAAACGTAACGAGTGAATTCATCGATAGATTTTACTCCTCAAATTTTTCTCATACCGGGCCCCTTATATATGCAAATCGATTCTTAAGGAGTAAACTCCAAAAAATGTTTTTAAACAATTAAAACTAATTCGGTAAGAAAACGATTTGTTATTTGTGTGGAATATTATATCTATTAATTTATAAAATTCATCACTAAATGTCAACTATCATAATGAACCTATTAAAATAATTCAAGTATAATTGCAACTACACACTCATAATAAGCAGAGCCTTTTGTAAAATTTAGCTACACATAAATCCACATCTGAGAGTATGTACCGTGCAATTCCTCAATCCTCAAAATAATGACAGCCTGTCGCCTACATAAATATAATATATATAGATAAAAAAATCCACAAAGTAACCAAACTTCAGTAAATAAAATCAACAACCAGGACATAGCTACGTTACACTCTAAATTATCTCAGTAGTCTGTGACTTGATCAATACCAAGATGATGAAGATTATTTTTGAGTATTTCTATAGAGTGTGTATTTGCTAAGCTGTAGAATGACGGTCGTGACGAAATTAAGCCTAAAAACGTTACCTATATCTCAAACTTTACGGGCTTATTTTTGTTTATCAAGAAATTTATCAGTTCTGCTCGTCTCCGCTTCATTGGAAGTACAAAATCTGATATAATCTTATAACCAACCTGTATACTTTTGTTTATCAATAAATTTATCAGCTCCGGTCGTTTCCGCTTTAGTGGAAACTGAGGTGGAAACGCTTTTTGTCAATATCTGACGTCTTCTTCTAACGTCTACCACATGAGTTAGTAAAATTATATAAAAATCTACCTTTGGTAAATGTCGATGAATTATAATTATAACAAAAAATAGGACATGGCTTGCAAAAGCCTAAAATAGCCTTTTTGCTCTGTCTGATATTTTCTGAAGTTTCTATTAAAATATAATGAAATAATTATGCAAAAAGGTATATAAAACACGGGAATATTATAAGGTTTATTAACCAGCACGTCGAGATATTATTACGTAAATCCGTCTTAAAATTATAACGGTGTCTACACTGTCACCTTGGAGCTTGTAAGAAGCGTATCAAAAGTAATAATCTCGTATGTAGAGGAACGTGCATTCAGCTAATGAGATACCTTGACGAAAACGGGGCCTCGACATGTATATACAAAAGTCTCCATTACACTCTACTACGGAGGGAAAGATTAGGAATTATTTACAATTTTGCCGGTGACTTATATTAAATTTATTCGCGTCCTACATTCATGAAAATTATGATGACGTAAACAATGTATTATCAACTAAAATACATGTCAATTAGGCTAGTCATACATTGGATGCGTTTTCTTACGAAATGAACACGTACGAACACGCACGACGAGTATTACGGTGCGCTCGCACACTCTATGGAAACTATGACCGCTACCGCTGTACCACGCTCTAGGTACGACAGGAGTGTGCGAGAAGAGAAATTCACACGAGATTAATAGTATAGGACAGATCTTATGATTGTGCTTCGTGATTATATTAGTATGTTCATTTCTGGGATTATTGATTGTGATTTACTCAGAAAATTAAAACAAATTTAAGTATGGTACCGAAGTTGGTGATATAAACGTGAAAATATCAAAATCAAATAAATAGGTAGGTTGCAGTAAAAATTAGCAAAAATAAAAAGAAAAACGCTGTAGAAGTTTCTTGTTCCATTTATTCTCTACCATAATCATTCAAATGAATAATCATCGTTGCGTTTTTGACGTTTTGTAAATTCTTGGCAACGTTCATTTAAATAAAGAGGAAACTTATTGCTGTTAAAATATTCGACCACTTAAAAAATGACGTTTTGGATATCACGAGATTAAACTTTGGAAATAAAATTTTGTAGTAGTAAGCAGAAGTGGAGTCCAAATCCGAAGATAACTAGTACGAGAAGTGCGAGAGATAAACCGCTACCGTATAATTGTCTGTTACACTATAAGTACATTTTTACTTGACATTGGCAAAATGCGTAATCTTGATGAGTCGCGAACGCCATTACGCGTTGCGCTAGCCACCCTCGCCTTGCCGACCTACAAGGTGTTTCTTCACGCCTCTTTTGAATGACCCAGGATTGTAGGAAGGAGGGAACACGTGTACGGGCAGTGAATTGCATTTCTTGTTTGTGCGACAAAGAAACGTGTTGCCAAATTTCTTAGTTCGCGTTGGAATTCTAGCCACAGTTTGTCGGTGACACCTTAAACCAGCACGCGTAGTCCTTAAAAGGAAGGGAGATGGTGGGATTAGGGAAAAAAGCTCCTCAGAGCACTCGCCGTGGTACAGACGGTAGAACGCGCTCGATGGCGCAACATCACGGCGCAATCGGAGAGGCTCAAGATGATTGGACACCTCTTCGTCGCTGGTGATGCGCGTCGCGCGACGCTACAACCTATCTAAAGCATCGAGTAAGTACTTGAATGAACTTTGCTACCAGCCTCACCCCGCACTCACGAGTATCTGAGGCGATAACTGTGTGAAAATATGCATGCACATTATCTGTGTGTGTCACTGCGAAAGCGCCTATCATCATCGTCGTATCAGCCGAGAGACGCCCACTGTTGGACATAGGCCTCCCCCGAGGATCTCCAACCCGATCGGTTCTGCGCCGCCCGCATCCAGCGGCTTCCCGCGACCTTGTGGGGGGCCTATACTTTAGCCAAATTCTATATATAATAGACTAGTGGTCACTCAATGCTTCACTCTCGCTGATGTCGGTTATTATGTAGCCTTCCTCGATAAATGGAATATCCAACACAAAAATAATTTTTCAATTTGATTAAGCAGTTCCTGAGATGAGCGTGTTCAACCAAAACAAACTCTTCAGCTTTATAATATTTTAATATATATAATAATTTTCATTTAAGTGTCAGTCCAATATTGGCATGCTAACATTAATAGCTGAATAAGTTGATTTTATTATTACGTTTACCATCTACAGTGTACCTTATTCCTAGGCAAATAAATAATTTAAATTTGAAAATTTGATAGAACCTTCTACGGATTTATCAACCGGCCTAGCCGTTTAGTTAAACGGCGTGTTTTACTATCTGCCTGCAACATATATACCACCTAGTAATATGTGCTATAACGCGCTGTATGAATTTGCCCTTACATTTAAACGCGTGTTGTCTAATCGTGTAAAACCCGCACTAAAATCTTAAATGCCCTAAAATAAATGGTTTGATTTAAAACTCTATTGGAAAGGTTTTAGTTTTCGCTACGGATCCGAAAAGTTAATGAAAATGAGAAGGTTTGTAAATGTAGTCCCAGAAAATAGGTATGAAGGTAATTTGGGTTTACGATAGAGTACGTAATCTACTATACCCGACCGCAAAATATTGAAGGTTCATCGTTTAAGGATATCTATAAATAATAGCGTAAAAGATAGGTCCCACGCTCCCAAAGTTTTTTCGAAAGGATCACTCAGGAACAACAATTTGTACCGTAACTAATTCCACAACAAACTTCAAAAGGTCTGACGTAAAAAATGACAATAAATGCTCGCTTCGGAATTGAATAAAATTTTCAATTTCGTCCGATCCCTGGCGGGTTTGATCGACAAACAGAAGGATTGACTGCAAATTCTCCAAACGGTTCGTATATTCGGCAGCTTGGAAATTGTCGTCATATTTCAATGTCAAATGCCCGCGCCGTATAACTTCCTTACGTTACACTCAAAGTTAGAGCAAGCAAATTTGTCATTGTAAACAATGAGAGTTTTTCTAAGTTTCTCGCGCTCGTTAAGAAAGAGAAATAACGACAATATAATTGGGAGAAACTCGTATAATTCAACGTAAAGAAAGTAGAATAACTCGTTAATAATTAAGAAAGCATTTTTAAAAAAATTACAGGAGTTATTTTGAAGAAAACAATCATTGCAAAGGTTCTAATTCTAAGTTAAGATATTCGTCAATTTGATAAAAACCGGAACTTTTACTTAACAAAGAAATATTGTGAAAACTTTTTCTTCGCTTCATTAAATAATAAATTTATATAAACAGTGTCTTAATTTAATGTATATAAGCAAAATTACCCTTGTGTATTTGAATATTTTATTGTACTCGTTATTAATTTCAACAAAGTGAAATCCTGATTAGTTTAGGGCAAAGTATGTCAGCGCTTTGTTCACTCGCCTGGATTAAAAGAGAGCCCAGCTTCGATTCCTGCCTCAGTACAAGATTTTAACCTGCTTCTGTTAGTTTCTTAATTATTTCTCACATTTTTAATATAGTAATTTCTAAACGCCGTATCAAATAACAATAGCGAGGACAGTTATAGCATTATTTCAAGCTCTGCAATCAAATCTAATTTAATTCTAATAAAAAAAGATCCCATCAGGCTCATATTCATGTTATTGCATCTGGTTTCATCTAGGATTTGTAATAAAATCTAAGTAAGTGGATGTCGTAAAGCTTATGAGTTTGCCGTGGGACGCAATATTACGGTACAAGACTCTTTACCGTTCATCTGCCAGTGTATACACACAATATATGACAGTATATGTATACGAGGCTTAATATTTGGGTACTCTAGTGGTTGAGTGATGTCGCAAAATATTGCAGACTAAATTGGCAATAACTTCTCATTATATTACATTAGTAAGGAAGCTGGAATTTTGTAATATTCGTTGTGTTTTAATATTATATTTGTACTCCTAATATTTAATTTATATTAGAACAAGTATCTCTTATTGTCAATTACTTAGATGAAATTTTTTGGTTATTATATACTATGTTACTTATTGTTTGTAATATATTTTTTCATTTTAAGTACGATGGTGTGTTTTATCGTATAAAGTAATAAAATTGTTTGACCTGGATGTTTGGATACTCCAAACTATTAAAATCTTGAGAGAGTAAAGTGCGATTAAAACTATATGTATTACAAAATGCGTCGACAACAAAAAGGACTAGGTTTGTAATAGGTAGCGATGGGAACTACGATTTGTTCAAATTGCAAAAAGTGACAGCTTGAAGCCATGCCAAATTCATAAACCAAATGAACTATTGCGTCTCTACACCTATACACTTTACATTTACATTTTACACATACATTTGAGCACTATGCATGTGCCTTATAACATTCTTCTTCTTTTAAATTAACGGCGATCGCGGCACAAAGATTACGAATTCAAGTGAAAATGCCAATATCAAGTGAAAATGCTATTAAAATAACCGACAATTGTACGGTAGATTGAGTTCTCTCAACACGTGTTTTTGCAATAAGAACTCGGGAGAAACTCGCCTTATAAAATCTAAGCCTTATTACATTAAATGCAGTGACATTACGCTCAGTCAAAAAAGTCAGTTTGATCCTCAGAGCAATGGAGGTTTGATCAATAATACAAAGTTCTTCCGTGGGTCCGGATTCTATTAGCTCAAGCGTGCTAACAGCAACAGCAGTCTAACCAACTGCCCAATGCTGTTTTTTTCAGAAGTCTGCACTCTATTATTAAAGGAATAAGATTCAATTTTTATTGAAGACTGACAGTCTTGGGTAGTACACCTAGTCCTCAAATTTAATTATACCAAACAGTATTTTCGTCAAACGCACTCATTCACACATCCCAATCCTCGGCTATACTTGATCATTATTTACTGACTATCTTACAAGATAAAGCTGTGCTTAAGCTATTGTACTTAATTAATACGTAAGTAAGGGAGGTAGGGCAGATCGGATTAGCCGCTCGACTGGAGCGCCCGCCCTGGGGAATAAACCTTACCTTACACAGACCGTAGGCAAATAACTCTTTACCTTTACTTGGCGTTTATTTCTGTCGTAGAGAAAGGTTTTTATACCATCACTGGGTAGCAGCCAAAATGTAGGTAATTCGTTTGATGTGCCATAGATACAACAAGGCATATTATTACTTTCTCGTGTACGTAGTATAGAGAAAGTCTTGTAATCGTCAAAAAAATTGACCTCGAGATTTTGACGGATTTACACGTTTTGGACCTCCCTGAGTCCAAAAATACCGTTTTTGGAATTATGCCTGTGTGTGTGTCTATGCGTTAGCACGATAACTCGAGTATGCTTTAACTGATTGCAACCAAATTTAACATGCATGTATGACATCAAAATATAGGGTTTCTATCAACTTTTGAGTCGTTTCCGGTATACGAGAAAGTCAAGGGGCCACACTGAGGCAGAGTCAAAATGTCATTTTAAAGATTTACATCGCTTGTTGATCTCTTTGTCCATAACGTGCACACATTTTTATTGAGATAATAAAGACGCGCGAATTCGAACGAATGCGCCCGAATGCTTATTACTTACATATTAATAATAAAAAGAGATAAGATTTGGTTGTTTGTTTTGCGTAATAGGGTCCGAAACTACTGGACCGATATTGATGACATTTGGTATGGAGATATTTTGAGATCTTTGGCAGGATATAGGACTTGTTGGCGCGATAACCGACATTAACGGGAGCGAAGCCGCGGGCAAACGCTAGTAAATAATAATATTTTCTATACTCATACCCATTATTATGGATATTAGAAAACACTATATATATTTATAAATAAACTTAAATAAATAAATCTATATATATAAAAATGAATACTGACTGACTGTTTGACTGACTGACATATCAACGCACAACCCAAACCGCTGGGTCTAGAGATTCCAAATTTGGCACGTAGGTTCCTTATGAGGTCTAGGGGTGCATTAAGAAAGGATTTTTGGAAATCCACCCTATAGGTGGTGAAAAGGGGGCGAAAAGTTTGTATGGAAATCCGCCAGTTTTGAAGCTAAATCGATAAAAATTGGTACTCAGCTACTTAGCTAGAAATTAAGAATGACGTATTTCAGGATTTTTGAAAATTCTATCCCTAAGGGGGTAAAATAAGGGATGGAAGTTTGTATGGAAGTTCGTCATTTTTTAAAATAAAATCCATGAAAATCGGTATATGGCGCTTGGGTTAGAAGAAATAATAAGAAAATTAAAATGCTGCCCGAAGTAACTGTTCTACGCGGACGAAGTCGCTGGCAAAAGCTAGTACTATATATAAAAACGATCACTACTCGTCAGTAAATGTGTGTCTTCAGCACACAAATATTTTTATCATGTAGGATCGCTGGATGTGTAGGCAGCGTTACTGACCACTCCTTACACCACGCGTTTCTTACTTTGGGCTAGACAATTGACGTGAGCGTTGAAATGCGAGTGCCTATATTTTAAATAACAACACAATCTTTCTAACTAGGGTGACACGTAATTACCTTACGTGAACTTTAAATCATTCGTAAATGCCGTGAGCAGAAATCTTTATGACTCAATAAATTTCTCTTTCCAATAACGATATAAAATCGTTGAATAAGTTTTGTGCTTAATACTAATTTCTGAACTTACTAAAGGCATACTAATCATTAGATGAATAAGTTTTATATGTTTGTTAACTATTATATTTGGGATAGTTCTTAAATTTATTCGATGATCAGTGAATCGTTATTTCTTTTTTTATACTACAAGACGGCAAATAAGCTTGCGGCCCACCTGGTGTTAAATGGTTACCGTCCCCTATAGACACTTGCAATGTTAAGGGGAAATCACTTAACACTGCAAGTGCGTTGCCATCCTGGGGTCTAAGATGCAATGCCTTCCATGCCCAGTAATTACACTGGCTCCCTTTCTCTTCAGTCCAAAACACAGCGAACTGCTTCACGGCAGAAATAAGAAAGGTGGTGCTACCTACCCAGACGACCCAGACGACAGAGGATTTAAATTAGCTGCTATTTGCGTGACGTAGGTTTTTTATGTTTGATAGGCTGAGCGTTTGGCCACAATCTTACCTGAAGCGAAGATGTGGCCTAAGATGCTACACGCTCGCCTAGAAGATGCTTGTTCACTCTGGCCTTAAAGATATTATATTGATCCGGGAAAACGGACCTTGGCAACGAGTTCCACTCCTTAGCTGTACGCATAATGAAAAAGGAAGCAATGCACTTCGTGCGGATGGGAGGTATATCCACAACGTTAGGGTGAAAGCCTTCGCCGCGTCTGGTCGTCCGGTGGTGGAAAGGGGCTGGGGGGTCAAACTATGAAGAACCTCCGCACGTATTCTAGGACAGGAGACTAAATAAATAACGTAATAAGTGGTGTCATGTGGTAGCAGTCGTAAAGAACACTACTAACTATGTAGATACTCTCTTGCCCTACCCTGCTACCAATTTATTTGGGGTCGGTGCAGTATGTCTTGGTATCGACAATACTGCTTAAGGATTTGGCATTACATTTTTACGGCCGTGTGCCTGCCTGACACAAAACCTCCTTGGGAACAACTGGTTTATCCTTCCACATCGGCCGGGGCCACCAGCTAAACGTGCCTTAAGAAGCTTGGAGGAAAATAGAGTTGAAAAATTTTCGGTCACCCATCCGAGTACCGACCGCGCACTTGGTAGCTTAACTTTCGTGATCTTACGTAGAACGCACGAGCGCGGCGCCTTTTATGGATGCAACCTATCACTATTCTGGTAATGCATGTCAAATAACCCATAATGCCCTATGTGGCTTTATGAACCAAGTCGAGTAACCAAGCTGCTAAACCCTTTTTCGCATTATGAGCGTGATGGTATGTATAGTATCATCATCATCATCACCAGCTCGTATAATGTCCCCACCGAGGGGCTCGAGCCTACCCCACATTAGGGGCGATTAGGCCTTAGTCAACCACGCTGGCCAAGTGCGGGTTGGTCGACTTCACACATAACCTAAGAATTTCTTCATAGCTGTGTGCAGGTTTCCTCACGATTTTTTCCTTCACCGTAAAAGCGTCGATTAAACGTACATATGATTTCAAAATTTGAAAACAGTGGTACGTGGCGGGGATCGAACCAGTGCCTCCAGGGTGGGAGACGACGCTCTTACGCACTACGCCACCGACGCTTCATGTAGGTATAGTATACCAGGATAAAAATTGTCCTAAGTCTACTCTGAAAGTCTCTTTTAAATATTGTTGAATAAAAATTCTAAAATCGGTTCAGTAGTTTTTGACTTTATTCGTAACACACATACAAAAATGCAAATTTTTCCCGTTTATATATATATTAATATAAAACTGTAGATAGCAGAATTTCAGCCTTCGATGAACGCTTACCAAACCAGGTTCTTATATTTGTTTGAAACTCTCAAAACAAATTAACAGGCATAAGAATTTCAAATTACCGCCAAAAATTACCTTTCGTCTCGTATTGTTGATTACAGCCCGTCAAGATTCATCGGCCCCCACTTACATCCAACAATGTTTCGTTAATATTTCGTGGATAAGCTCTCAGCGTTAGCCATTTTAAACAAAACACGTTACAGACAATGGTGGACCCTTTGTTCTTTAACAATAGGAGTGCTTGAATATAAACTGACTGTCTTATCGTGGAACACTTATTTGTTTCTCGAATCACTTTTCTCAACTACCTACATCGTGTTGGTGTTTATTCAAGAAAGTATTTGCTATACATTGGTATCGATAAAATTATGTTTATGTATTTAATTTTAAAGACTTCATTCGCTTCATGACTTTAGCCCTTAAGGTTAATCTATCTATCTATTCTTAATTAATGGCATTCACGATAAAATCGTGTTACAAAGTTCAGGAATACGTGGACGATAAAAATGTGTAGACACATTCAAATGTTCCACATTTTTTTTTTCCATGTAATCTAGTGAGATATCAATGTTGTACAATTAAAATTTTTAAGCCAATATTGTAAGGGAAGACGTCTTAAATCACATTTTTTTTATTATAAGTTTAATTATTAGTCTTTATTTTATTCTATTATTATGATTTCAACATTGTGAATTATGACTCTTCTCAAATCAAAACTATAAACCTACCATGTTTTATGCAAATAAAGGAATTATTATTATTATTAAAAACTGTAGAGTCTTGAACCGATGGTATCAAAATTGACTTTCATAAGTGTACAAATTGTACCTAAATGAAAAAAGAAATTTTGGCTTTGGCTTTGACTTGATTAGGTACATACGCATTTTGCCAATGTGAAAATGTACTTTTGAAGGAACAAAAATATGTGTACGGTAGATTGAGTCAAATTGAGTCTGTCAACATGTGTTTTCACTGTTGCTCCCGAGTTCTTGTTGTAAAAACACGTGTTGAGAGACTCCATTTTTAACTCAAATCAACCGTACAATTTTTGTTACTTTAGTTACATTTCCACTTGACATTGGCAAAATGCGTACGCTTAATGCCACGCGACGCCATTAATTAAGAATAGAATAGAATAGTGTTTTTACAATAAGAACTCGGGAGAAATACCAAGGTACTTATATTTGTATACTTACTAGGACAGAAATAATATTATCATTATTTCTGTGCTTAATAGTGATCGATGGGCCCGAGTGTTAGACCTGCATTTTTTAAATATTTAAATATTTCCTTTCTTAGATGTTAATAAGTTAAGTTTAATTAAAATACGTTTTACCTATGTCACTAAAAAATAATGTAGAATTCTAATGGTGTAAGAAATGTTGAAATCGGTCCAATAGTATTTAAGTTTATTCGTTATGAAGATACACATCTTTCCTCTTTATAAAATGAGTATAATATAAAAAAAAAAAATTTAATAAGGATACTTGAAACGGTATTTGTCTGAACGTCAATTTTGTACATACATCCGACTGTAATTATAAAAAGTAAACTTAATATGTAGGGTCGTCTGGGTAGGTACCACACCGCCTTTTTTATTTCTGCCGTGAAACAGTTCGCTGTGTTTTGGATTGAAGGGAAAGGTAGCCAGTGTAAATACTGGGTATGGAAGGCATATCATCTTAGTCCCCAGGGTGGCAACGCACTTGGAGTGTTAAGTGATTTACTCTTAATATTTCAAGTGTCTATAGTCGACGGTAATCACTTAACACCAGGTGGGCAGCAAGCTTGTTTGTCATCTCGTAATACCTATGTATATTTTATGCCTATACATACCAAAGCCATACACAGCCTACTTCTTGAAAATTATTTTCGTGATAATATACAAGTCCCAATTATGCATAAAATAGCTACAAGAAGCGTAACAAACCAAAAACTTTATATTCCTAAGCATAATAAATAATATGGCAAAAGAACATCACAGTATTTAATACCCTTCTTTATTAACAACTTACCATCTGAAATATAAAATAATATAAACAAAAAAAAATTAAAAACAATCCCTAAAAAATACTTCACCTTTAATGACCCAGTAGCCATGCGCACACTAGCGACCGTTTTAGCATCTTTCAATGTCGGGTAGAATAATTCACACTGATGACGGTAGATGGGTTTCGAAGCTTGTTTGGGCGAGCCCGCCTAGCATGACCACCGAAACACGATATGATATAGCCATTTATCGCGTTGAGCTGTCAAAAATTATTGGATATGATATAACCGTCAACTTGAAATTTTATCGAAACTGCGAACATGTATAAGGCTTATACATGTTCGCAGTTTTCAAGATTGTGGTTATATCCAATAATTTTCGACAGTTCAACGCGATAAATGGCTATATCATATCATATGGTATTTCGATGGTCATGCTAGGCGGGCAGGGGGGGTCAAGTCTCTAGGTAGCCAATGCAAACATCGGGCAAAAGGAACCAAAAAGACACAACGATATACGCTAGACAGAGAAATCACTATTGGTGTTTTGCTTCACCAGATCAGAACATTCCTACCATATTGGTAGAATTGTTATTGTTATATAACGGTGGTAGCCCCGTTTCAAATAAATAATTATTTATTTTATGGATAAAATTTATGTGATGAACACATCTGTGATTATTATTTTTATTATTATTTATAAAGTATTTATTTTATAGAAGCAATTAATAATTTTACTCTGGCAACAACACCTGAAAACAAAACCAATATGGTGGTTTATCGTTCGCGGCGCGGCGCGGTTTTTTAACATGTGCCTGAATATTTTTACGAGATAGAGACTCATTCGTTTTATAATTATTTCGTGCTGCTGTGTTTTTGTTTTGTGTGCTTAGACACTTTGACGAGATATACACCCGTATTCACAAACATTACTATTAGATCACTCGACACTTGGATAAGAAACGAACCAATCACAGAGCAATGGCCTTGAATAGAGCTCTGTGATTGGTTCGTTTCTTATCCAAGGGTCGAGTGATCTCATAGTAATGTTTGTGAATACGGGTGATAGAATCATTTCCAAATTCAAATTTTACTGAGACAGTGGAGATTGCTGCAACAATTGTTAATAAATTTTTGGATGAGCATGGTTTTAAAATCAAAATAAAAAGTGAACTTATAGAAATATTAAAAATAAAATTGTACTTCGAATGTTGCTTGGTTGTTCTGAGCATTATGATAAAAATAAAATGCATAATATTATTTCAAGTATAAGTATATGCTTAAAATGACACTGTATTATAAAAAATAGACATTTTACCGACGAAGCTTAGAAAAAAGCTATCAAACGCAAAATAAATATTTTTAAAAATGCTTACAACTTTGTTTCTTTTAAAATATCTTTCCATAAACATGTGTGTATCATGAAAACAAACCGAAATTCAGTTAATATTCTATTTAAAAACTGGGATTTCGCTTTGTTTTCATGATGAATCAAAATAAATTATTCATCGTAGAACTAAAATAATATTATCAGTTTTAAAATCTGCCGCGAAAAGTAGTTCCTAGGATCAATAACTGGCGCGCTAGTATCGCAAGCTGTTGGCATGTTTTTTGAAGTAAAACTTCTTTAGGCGCGACTAGGGGGTAACTCAGATTTTTCTAACGGAAGTAACGCTCAGTATTCTATAGTCTGTGTAGTTTCCGCTATTTAAAAATAGTAATTTCGATTGGTCGTAAGTATCTGTCATATTTTTTTTTTCAGTTAAAATTTAATCATTTCAGTGATCTACGTCAAAGAAGTTTTACTTCAATCGCGCGTAAAGGTTACACGCACACAATTTTTTGTATGAAGTCTTCATTCTTCCCGCTAGTAATACTATTGAGATGATGTGAGAACTCATTAGTATCTAGAGAAACCTAACATAGGCTTTAAGATACTTCTAATAATTCAATGTATTTGTCTTTTTTGTAATAATAAATAATTAAAAATAAATAAATAAACTATAAAAAACGCATTCCTCCAAAAAACAAGTGAACAAGAGGAGGAAGGCTGAGAATTATTTTGTATCGTAGCCAGGGTTGCTAACTTAGCGATGTTAATCCCGAGAAGCCGCTTAAACACTAAGTCCGCTTAAAAATTCCATTCCGCGGACTGCAACTGTCTATTGCGGAGGTACCAAACCGCGAATCTGCAAATTATGAAACTTAATTTTTGACACTTATTAAATAAGTTGTATCCTTTATGAGATAAGCTCCAAAGCCATACAGAAGACTAATTAAAGATTTATGCAGTGGTAACGCACTGATCTCGCCATCTGGGACTCCGTAATCTTCAGAGAGATCAAAGTGTTAAAACTATTTACAAATAGGGCAGCACTTTAGGAAAGCCTGGCGCGAGTTGCAATCGTGTTCACAAATTAATGTACATCCAAAGTACAAATATATACAAGTTTGACAGTTCATGGTTTTTATTACAAAAGAACAAATTGTAAATATACTTTGAGCATTTGCTATTGAATTTACGAGAGAAATTATTTTGACCTACAAAGTAAAAAGTTGCTAGTGTTAATATTTTCCATGTTTTGCATTATACTTATTTATTAATGCAAATATGCTTTTGAGTTATAAATTAGGTCAATTAAAATGTACATAGTCCATCAATCACGACAATCAAATTATCATCCCAAAGGGTTACATACAAAGTTACACCATACAAGGTTACACCCAAAAATTAACTATCCTTTAGTAAACAAACCAACTAAAGCCAACGACCAGGACAGATGTTACACTCAAAATCATCTCAGCAGTCCGGGTGTGTTAATTATAATATAAATGTAAAAAAATTCGTTCATGTGAATTTTTCCATTAGGTACATTTATGCAGAACGTCCCAGGCGTCTCTCGGATGAAATGATGACGATATATGTAGAATAATATTAGAATAGAATAAAATAGAAATAAATTTACTATCACAACTCAACGATGCTCTTACACAAACATTTTAAATAAGAACTACAATAGCTAACAATAGATAAACATAATCACTAAATTATTATATGTATATTTAACCGTGGAGACCTATTATTGGCTAAATGCTGCTACTATAAATTTGTATGTATGTTTGATGAGCTATTGTTCTTCCAAATAAAAATAAATAAATAAAATAAATAGTGGTCGTGTTCAATAATATGTATCCACATTTGACATCTCTTGACTCTTATTACGCGTGTAACGAAGATAGTGAACTGTAAACAGTGCATACATATTCTTGCTTGCGACTGTACATATTAATTTATCAAAAAGTTTTACACAGAAACAGAAAAAAGCTTTGAACAATCGAATCGTTACTAAAACGCGCTAATTAATTTCTACGTCGATCATTTCGAAAGCACTTGAAAAATAAATTAAAACTAAAAAGCATCAGCGAATTAATTATTAACTTGAACATAAGTACTTTTCTTTGGAATAAACTTTCTACGCGTGAAGCTTCAAGTGCCACTAATTTTGAGACATCGCTCAATGCTCACGCTTGTGTTGGGTACGTTAAACTCAATGTAAAGTGTCAAAGTTATATGTATGGAAGAAATGCCTATAAAAGCACAGACTATTGCGTCAACAACGTTAGAATATAATAATGGTATTCTTGTAAATGTGTAGGATGGTAAATATCATTCGAGGAATCATCGCTCGCCCAGAGAAGGTAAGACGTAGTGGGTAAGCCGGGAAAAGAAAAGGAAATTGAAGATTTAAAAATAATTCTTATACATTTAAATAAAGAGCTATTTGATTTCCTGTCCTTCCAAAGGTTGTCTTGAAAAGATCACTCGTATAGCGATAAGGCCGCCCATTGTTATTTTGTTTTATGATTGTTCTTATTTTTTGCTGATGTACAATAAAGAATATTCTATCTATTGATTTGTTTTAAAACACAGCCATCTCATGTATGTACATTCAGTTAAAAAATTATCGGGAATGGATGATTTGTTTATGGTTCCAAATTTATTTATTTTTGTTTTTTTTTTTGTTTTTAGATTGGCACTACTGTTTTCCAATTTGGCGCGGAGTTTGAGTTGCATCTGTTATTTATATTAAATACAGTGCTGTTTTTAGTTATACCATATCTGGTGTGTATTGCGAATTGCATAATGGACAAAACCATCGAACAAAGAGTTTGTCTTAAATTTTGCATCCCCAATGGAATTTTGTGTTCGGAGTCACTGAAAATGTTACAGAAGTTAACATCGCAAAAGTGAAGGAAAAAGTGACTGAAAATCCACATTCAACTTTGAGAGAGATGTCCACCGAATTTTCTGTATCTCACGACTCTCACGAGTCCATCCCTACCATTTTAAATAATCACTTGGGTATGAAACATACTGCCACTCGGCTAGTCCCAAAAGACCTGGATTTTGCACCACAATAATGCGCCTTCGCCCAAGGCCATCATTGTGAACGAATTTTTGACCAAACACTCAACAAATACCATCGAGCAACCACCATATTCACCAGATATGGTTCGTAAACTCAAATTACCACTTCGTAGCACCCGTTTTCTATCGGCAGAAGACATAAAAGAGAATTCGCGGCGAGAACTGAACTCTATTCCGGAAAAACAGCGTTTAAAAAATGTTTTGATGATTGGATTATTCGTTGGCGAAAGTGTATAGTTTCTGAAAGAGCATACTTTGAAAGTGATACAAAAATTTGGATGAATAACTAACATTTTGTGTATTATTGATTTTCCCGGTACTTTCTTAAAAGAGTAGTACATATTCTCGGGCATGACAATTAACAAACGTAATCATAATTGGACGCAATATTATAATCAATATATATTCTCGGATAATAATTGCTTTTTCAAAAAGTACTATAAAAAGAGGTTACACTAAGTGAACCAAACAAAGGCTTAGTCATAATATTCTCATTTCCCTTCCGTAAGCCCAACCCCTACTCCATATTTTTTCCATCGTTGTATCATTTCGTTCACGTCCTATTCCCAACCCTTATTGTCCTAATTTAAAATGTGAATAGATAATAATGTTTCGTGCCGTAATTATTCCGAACAATAGATGGGGTAAAATTACATTCTTTGTTATTCGTACTTTTCTTAAAATTACTTTTGAGGGATTCCTTAATAACATTCTCGCATCGTCCGACCAAAATTTTTGCAAACTTTTGTACTTAGAAGAGTTTATTTTGCAAAGAACATTTTTATTTCTTTCTTTGAATTAAGCGTACCTAATCACGATGATGGTGTTACAACTCTTTTAAAAAGAGCTCCGTATCCATCTTATTTAACATTAAAATAATGTACCACCTTATTTGAGAGTACCGCTGACCTTATGGAAGAATTACTTCTCAGAATGGAGCGCGTAAGCCTTACGTTTGGATTAAAAATAAACTGATGTAAGACCAAGGTTATGATCGTGGATCGCGCCAACGACAATTCGCCCGAAGTGACACAGATTGCGAACTGCTATGTGGTTCAGGCCTATGTATACCTTGGCGCTTTAATCACAAACAACGGTGGCCGCGTAGATGAAGTGAAACGACGTATGGCCATAACCAGAACTGCGATGGAGAAGTTTAGGAAGGTGCGGAGGAATCGCAACGTTACCAAAGCCACCAAGGTCAGGCTTATGCGAACACTTGTATTCCCCATTTTTCTTTACGCAGCGAAGACGTAGCCAAACGCGCGAGTTGGAAAAGGGAAAGATAGATGCTCTAGAGATGTGGTGCTGGAGGAAGATGCTCGGGATATCGTGGACGGAGTTCGGCACCAACGTGTCAATTCTTCAGGAGCTCGGCATCACGCAGCGTCTGTCGGCCGTAGTAAAGTCGTGCATACTGCAATACTTTGGATACGTCTCTAGGCGGGATAACGACTCCATAGAGCGGTTGGTGATACAGGGAAAGGTGGAGGGAACCAGATCGCGCGGCATGTCGCCTATTCGCTGGACTGACCAAGTAAAATCCGCAGTGGGTAGCCGCTTGTCTGATTGCGCCAGACAGTCTGCCAACAGAGAGAGATGGTGGGAGATCGTGTGGAAAGCTGTGTCTCCCTCTACCACCGACGTGAACGCCTCAACGTGACCACAATCGCTCTGCCAAGAGCGAAACGACGGAGAAGAAGAAGGAAAACCACATAAAACGTAGTAAGATATACTCTGACTTTGAAAACGTCTATTGCATTTCTCTAATAATGAAAAATAAACAAACAAAAGAACTCCAGATATCATACAATTAGTGTTAGATTGTTAAGGAGTTTTAGTGTATAGCTTTTTTATTATCAATCAACAGCCGTGACCATCAATGAATCCGGGCGTGGACTACCAGCAGTATTTCTAAAGGGCTGATGGGTTCTAAACTACGCTTGCGGTCTCCATTCCACGACACGTCTGCTCCAATGGATGTCAGATTGTTAGATATGGTTTGATAAAAATAAAACTAAACAAAAAAAAAACGCATTTACATATATAGGTCCATTCATTTAGGAGCTAAGATACCACAGACAGACAAGACACAAATACACAGACCCGTCAAACTTGTAACAGCCCCCTTTTTGCGTGGAGGTATAAAAACAATTTTAGTGGATATTTTATCACATAGTAATAGCTAGACTATATTTCTCACTAGCTTTAAATGCAGATTATTTTTGTCTGGGTTTTGATAATGCTAAGTACCAGAACCGTAAGTACCCATTGACTTTAAGTAACATACCCAGGGGTACTGGAGTACCCCAGTAAATAAATAAATTTTTTACATAATTATTTTAAACTTAAACATATAGACTGTTATGGCACTTATTACAGTCTCACATAATAGTCATAAATAGTAAGTCACTTTTATTTAGGCCTATTAGGCCTTATTTAAAACTAGTGGTTGCCCGCGGCTTTCTCTCGCGATAATGTCGGTTATTATGTAGCTTATCCTCGATAAATGAACTATTCAACACAAAAATATTTTTTCAATTGGAACCAGTAGTTCCTGAGATTAGCGCGTACAAACATACAAACTCTTCAGCTTTATAGTATTAGTATAGAATGTTTTTGCATCTCTGTTTGGGGCTATAAACATAGGAACATTTTATATGTCGAAAAACAAAAAGCGAGATTCGACCAGAGAAACATCGTCCAGATTTTGATTCTGAAGGGACTGGAACATCAGATGACTCTTTTTCACTCGTATTTTGCCACAACCCCTCACCAAGAGGACTTTCGCCTGACGGACGATCTGACGCAACCAATCCACCCCGTTAAAATATATGGTAGCGCAAAATAATCAGTTGTAAAACAAAAAAATAGTACACTCAAATTTTCAAATATTTTTTGATTTGTACCCCAAGGTACGGTTTTAGGGTTAATAATAAATGGAATGGAAACTCTCTTGGAGGATAATCTTGCAAGTTTTGGATACTGCAACTCTTACATTCCAAGAACAATAAGCTTATATCAAGCCACATTATAATAGTGAATAAATTGTTTTCATCCGGAATACATAGCGACTTGTTAAGATGGATCACGTCCGATCTTGCGGACCGCTCCATCTCGAGTTTATTATTAGTGGGCATAGATCAAACTTCATACTAATGCTTTCGGTGCCTCTCCAGGGAAAACACTTCATATCCCACTTTATGTTGACTATATATTCGACTTTTATATCACTTACTTCGTCCTAGGCCGTTTTTTGGTCAAAAATCAGATCAAAAATAAGAACAATATTGTCACAAAGATCATCATCATTTGCCTGCTCTCAAGTTTATTTAGGGTTGGCGTAAATCTGTACTAAACAAGATTTAGAGAAAAGTTTTACAACCGGCCGCCTACCTGACATCAATCCTCTTTAGGTATGCTATGTCCACGGTGTTAGTTCAAGTTAAAGTTCTCTGAATCGCCTTTTTAGACACTCATAGTGCTCCCGGACTGCTAAGTAATTAAGAGCGTAACAGCTGTCCTGAGGGCCTAGCCAAGTGACCAGTCGATTGCATTGAACGTCTAACGAAAATAATAATGTATGAAACTGACGTTTTAGTGAGAAAGCTCTATGGCGACCGTAGTCAAAACTTAGCCTCCCATCAACTAGCGCTTATTTCGCATGACTTGTCCTAATAGATGAACTGTAGAGAAACATCGTAGAGATAAATAAAACCGTTGAGGCCACTAACTAAATATCATCTCTACATGTTTTCCTGCGACTTTATCATTCCTCGCCAGTCTGAGAGGAAAAACAATCCTTTTGTCACCATACACACGAACTGATGCTAGTGGATGGGGGGCTATTATCATTTGGTTCGATAGAAACGTTGTATCGTTTGCCACTTGTCTAGGCTCCCTGGTTGTTGGCTTTCATTTGTTTGTATACTGAAGGATAGTTACTTTTTGGGTTCGGTATCCCTTTTATGTAGGCGACAGGCTGGCAACCTATCACACTTCTAAATATCTGCTCAAACCCTCATGAGACTACGACCGTGATCGTGTGTATGGTTATAGTGCCTCAAAATAGTGAGAGTGCCAGCCTGTCGCCTACACTAAAGGGGCTTCAAACCGAAGTAACTAAACAGACAGCCGACAACCAAGACTAGTAGTTCTTTTTTAATGGACTGTGTGAATTTAGCGGATTAGAGAACTTTTATGTGTACACAAAAGTATATATACAACACAACACGTATACTGCGGGCGATTAGCTGTTAGAGAATTGCAGTTACTTGCGGGCGTCAATGAAACACACAACTGGTTCGATGCAGCGATTCGAAGACTGATTTTTCAAGTCTTCGTCTGCATGGGAGGGAACGAGAGAAATGTTTATAGGATAAGTTAAGAATATGATTAACTTACGAATCTTGCAAGCGTTCCTATCGGATTATGTGATATATTATTTTTAAATCCACCACCTCTCTCTAAAAATCCGCTCTAAGTGGACTACATGCTATACCTATTTGTATGAAAATTTAACCCCTTCGACTTAATTATGTGATTACATGAAAACGTCTATTACTACTGAAATCATACAGTTTGAAATGCTTGCATTTAAACTGGCCTATACTTTTCGTCGAACTAAACGTACTATTACTCGAAATGTAGGCTGTACCAATCAAAACACTACTGCATGATTTATTTTCTAAAATACGCTTAAACATATCTTTGACATACATTCAATGTTATTAATTATTTATAAATACAGGATATTATAATTTAATAAATTATTTTATGTAGTATTTCATTTTAAAGATAATTTTACATTTATGATATAATAATGAAATATGCGCGGTATTTCTATCTATAAGTACAGTTGGTATCAGAAGTAGTATATGTAAAAATACTTGAAAAGTTTATTATAGAAACATTTAGCAACATACACATTTGTTAGTCTTTAATCGGACGTAATTTTAATTTAGGCAGTCCGGAAAAAAAAATGTCTGATGCATTTTATTAAAGTCACTTACCTGAAAATTGTTCAAATGTTCTTGTTTGTATTAATATTATTCAATCGGAAAGTTATTTAAAACTTTCCGATTGATAAGTTTTAAATTTCATTAAATATTTAAATTCAGCTTTCCTATGTTGTATTCATTTTAAGTTTCACATTAATGAATCGGTAATCTTTAATTTGTACTTCGCAGTCGATCCGATCACAGCCAGATTAACACCATCTGAATAATTAATTTATCATCATCCTGATTTAATTATGAGAATGTTTACCTCGGTAATTATAGATATATGAACTCTGTAGACTTACTGGTTGTTTAATCTCCAGTTTAATTAAGAATTTCGGCGACACCGAAATTTAATGATGGTTTTCGCATATTACAAAATTGATAGTATAAAGAGAAATGGGTACGTTTCGGAATAAAAGCCAATTATCGGAAAATATTATTTTAAGTAAAATAAAAACAGCCGGACTGCTGTGTCACACCTGCCTGTGGTTAGCTTTTGTTTGTTTTACACTGAAGGTTTAATTGTTTTTGGGTTTGGTGCCCTTTTTGTGTAGGCTACAGGGTGGTAACCTGTCACTATTTAGGGTACCTAATGCCTGATCTGGCAGTACGGGACATACACCGTACTGCCAGATCAGGCATTAGGTGTGTAACCGAGATTATGAGCGTGATTGTGTATGTAGACAGTATGTATGAAAAATTAAAATTCAAACTGTAACTCAACATCTTTATGCACCGACTCTCGCGTAATTGTACCAAAAATGGTTGAATAGAATATAAAATCTATCTATTTATATAATTATTTAACTAAATTAAGTGTTTCTGTATAAAAGTCTAGAATTTTAACATATTTAAAACTAGAATCTTATTTTACTTTATTTATTATGGCGTAATTATATGTTTATGAGTTGCGTAAGTATGGAATTAATTAGTGTGCGGTTTGTGTGTTGGTGTATTAGTGTACGCACACTACACGCGTGCGTGCGTAAGTGCGAGCGGGCGTTCGTGCGTGCGAGCGTGCGTGAGTGTGTGTGTGTATGTGTGTGTGTGTATGTGTGTGTGTGTGTGTGTGTGTGTGACCGTTGTATGTGAAGGTGATGTTGTTCGTCTAGTTTTGTACTCGTATAATCACTTAATAACACTGTATCTATACAATTTTGTGTATTCCATTTTATAATCTTCGTTTTAGCAGAAGCAGAAGTACTGAAAATAGAAAAATATAAATACTACCTATCTATAAACCTATCTGCATTACATTTTTAAAATCTCACCACTAAATAAAACTCAGAAAGATCTACAGTCGATCCCTGCGCAAATCGTATTTATATTAGAAAGATAGCGCCATATTGACTGTTCCGATAACAGCTGGAGCGTAGTCCAAACGGAATATAGACCAAGATAAATTCAGTTGAAACAAGAGCTAGATAATTAACATGGGCCCACGGCAGCCAGCTATCGGCAAATAGTCGGCGGCGATCACTCGCCGACACCTTATCGTCAGCTAGTTAAGCGTTTCGCTGATTGCTGGATTGAGTTATAAATCTTCGACGGCACGCGATCCATCCCTTAACTCGAAATATATAACTTATGGAAACGGTGTTTCTTTTTTATGACTGTAGGCGGCGCTTGCGTGGGTGATGATACTCCTTTACATATCATAAGGTCCCGAATTTGCATTTTAGTAGAAATTGGTTGTGTAACCGACAAGAATGTTTATCATATTTCTGTATTTTATTTATTTGCGACGACTACATTTTAAAAATGTATGGTTTAGTTATCATACTGTATGAAACTATAGTAGGTAGCAGTATGACGATAGCAAAAAATACTAAACACCGACCCCAAATAAATTGGTAGCATGGCAGAAGAAAGAAGGGGATGAGTATTTAAGTGGTTTATTATACAAATATATGTATTTACATTTTATATTACAATTGTTCATGCGTGGTCATATTATTCATAGTTTATAGTTAGATGATAATAATTTGCAATATTCACAATATTGATGAAATGTTTATTCTAAGTAGGTGCAAAACAAAAAAGCATGTGTTGTCATAATAAGTGTATAATTATTTAACAGTCTAAAATAATTTTAGATAGTCTTCCTTGACTGATAGGGACAAATTAAAACGTGATAAAACGGTAATGTTATAACAAAAAAGAACACAGATTGACACAAGCTTTAAATATACAATGTAATACGATAGCAGTACACCGTTACATACAATGGCAAGTAGGCTTTAGATCTTTTGAAAAAAATCTTACATATTTATCGGTGAAGAAATCAATGTAATTCTCTTTGTGCGCTTTTTTCTCGCTCTTCTTTTTGCTAGCTCTCACAGCTTCCGTGGAAAGTCGCCCTAATCCGTTAAAACTAACTAGCCAATACACAGTCGCCAGACTGCAACGTTTGCTTGAACCGGCACGATATTTCATTTCGATCACATATATGCCGTAAATAAATGCATGTGTTTTTAATAGTACATTATGATATAAGTAAAATTTACAGCACCAGAAAGAACTGAAAATATTACAATATTAGAGGTCAATATTTAAAAGTTAAGATAAAAAAAAAATATTGCATAATAATAAAAATAATATTTGGTCTGCATAAATTAATAATTATAACAAAATAAAACATGTCAAATAGATACAGTTAAATTTTACTTATAACATAATGTACTATTAAAAACACATGCATTTATTCTCAGCCCCCAACAACAGAAAGAACTAAAAATATTACAATATTAGAGGTCAATATTTAAAAGTTAAGATCAAAAAAAATATTGTATAATAATAATAAAAATAATATTTGGTCTGCATAAATTAATAATAACAAAATAAAACATGTCAAATAGATACAGTTAAATTTTACATAAAGTCGATTTGTTGTTAATGTAATATAACAGTCATTTAAATCTTAAAATATACTACTTTAATATTCTTTAATGTACTTTATATACCTATTCATTTATTACAATTTTCAAGCAAAATGGACACTCGTAAATGAATACATGGGTTGTAAGCACTAAGTATTTACCGTCACTGTTTGCTGTTTCAGCTGTTTCAGAAAAGCTTCATGTATACCGTAACCGTATACTACAAACATGTCAATAGCGCCAAACGAATATATTTTCAAATGTTTTGTATTTATTTTCTGGTCAACATGTAAAATTATGCCGCACATTTTTAAAACATCTAAAATTTGTGTTACGTCGCGATTGATAAGAATATCACAAGTTTAGGAGCAGCGTAAATTTGGGTTAATAAGTTAGTTGTGAGCAACTTATGTTCGTCCTACTCACACCTGCCTTACGCAGTCTGATTCAATAGGATGGACTCAAATGTTAGACCTTAAAAATGAGCAAGTATTTGATTACTGGACAAACAGATCTAAAGGGTGTTACTATTACGTATATTATTCTGAAATTACGACATTTGAAGCTGTATCCCCACTCGATTCAAGAGAAGAGCAAAAGCTTGGCCAAAAGTTTTGCATATTCTGGGAAAGCTCTACTGCAACCTATGAACATTAAATTCAAATAATTTTTTATAATGAAAGTAAAAGAACTAAATCAACTATTTATTTATTAAGAGTTCAAGAGCTGTAATACATATTGACTTTCACAGACCAATACTTGTAGCTCACGTAAAATGATAAGTGAATTCGCACTCACAACATATTAAAAAGAGAAGAAATTTGAGCGTTCTCCAGAGAAAACTGATTTTTTCTTCCCTATTATATCCGCTCCTTAGGACGCTTCGTCTTTTTGCCAGAGGCACAAATGTGAGACTTCGTCATGACGAATACTGCTCAGGTCATTTTAGGACGTGACCTGTGAGTCAAAGCTCTATTTACTTTTTAATGTGCAAACAAAAAACAAAGTCAAAACATTTCAGTAAACGCTTTTGCAGTTATTTCTGATTGACAGCATACTTACAGTTCATGAAATAGGATCATATTTTTCGTGGTTCCATATGAATCGGACTCTATAGGACCATTCGTTGCAGCAGTGAATAGTTTTTTAGTTTCGCTCAATTTAGTTCGCATTGAACATGACGAGTGAATATGTTTTTTTCGAAAGCCAGCATTTATTTTATAGACTGTTGTACGATATTCTGATATACAGTACGCCTTTCAATCACGCAGTACACATAAAATCGAATATTCTATGTGTTTAATCGGGTTATCAAAATAAAAATTGGACCAGATAGAATATAATATTTTTCACCTCTCAAGCACCAAAATACTTCTTTTGCTTCGTAAAATCTCGAACGAAAAACGCTTTTTGCTGCGAGCTCTGAACGAAACGTTACGTTCAAATTCGTACTAAAAATTGATACGATTATACTAGTAAAGCTTTTAAGACGTGATGTTTCTCCCAGATTTTAAGACACAACTCTGATGTTTCCTACAATAGAAAAAAATCGGAAACCCTTGCGTAACTTATCGAGGCTGTATACTGTGCTATAGTAATATAGAGAACCTGCTTCGTTCATATAACAAGTCTCAGTTAATAGTCAAATCAACTGGAGCAGCCGGCATATTGCTTGAACCTCTGTAATTAACCCATCGTCCCTCACTCTTCAAACCGGAAAACAACAATACGAATAGTGCTGTTTTGCGGTAGAATTGATGTGGGGTGATACCGATTAGAGGAAAAGCTTCATGTTCCAAGTTATGAATATTTTTCTGGCCGTGTTAGACTAGATATTAGTAAACTTGTGGCTGAAAAACTAAGAGTTTTTGCATGTTTTACGATTTTATCAGAATTTGTGAAATTTAATGCTTTTGATTTAATTTTGCTGATACATAACATTTCATATACACGGTGAATTTTCAGTGGTTATCTATCTGTAGGATCTTCTATCCTTATTTTTCGCCATACGAAGTAAAATGAAGAAGTTGCAAAAGTGAGTTCTTATGGAGAACACCACATGGTAATACTCATCGTTTTGTGACTACGAGATCTGACTGATCTCGACCGCTCGATCGACCTCGGTAAATACACAGATGTAAGGCGTTATCGGCTATCGTCCGTCGCAAACATTCGGGAGCGTATACGATGAGAGGTACCCCACGAGTTGACTTTGATGAGAGCAATTTTAAGCTTACTTATAAAAAAAACCTAGTTAATAGGTTTCTAATGACACTTTATATAAAGAGGAATTCCGCTCGAAAACCACTAAAAAATCACCGTGTATAGATCCGATAGTATAGGGCAAGTTATATTCGACGACCCTCGTAATCACGATCAGTATGTCACTTCTCTAGAAGAGATCTCATAATGAAGATACAAAGTATTAATTAATCATATAATTTAATATATTTCTACCCTGACACCAATTAGGAGTCCCAAATTATATATTATTACGGGTTCTTAATAACATATAATTTGCGAGATGCTTACGAGATGCTAGATAGAAGATAAATTAAAAGTTATTAAATATCCGATGAATAAGTGAGTTATTAAAAAATAGATTTCGTCATCTTTACTTCAACTACTTATGGCCACACAACAATCACCCAGACTAGATAAATCAAAAGCCATAAAACTTTTTTGATCCTGGTAACTTACTCAGATCTCTTAAAAAACCCACACAACTGCCCAAACGAAAGTTTTGAGGTATCGCACCAACTTTGCGAGTTCGTTTCAAACGAGTACAGTTGTTTATGTAAGTTTTGTTATTTAATGAAATCGATATCACTGTTTTTTTTAAATCAATTTAAGCTGCCTTAGATAATTAAATAATATCATAACATTTATGCCTTTCTCCTTGGTAGGTACCTAGTTTGTTTCCAAAATTCCTCTTCGTCTTTAGAAAACGAGGAATATTGGCTTCCATAAGAAAAACACACCACTTCTCTTTTGCCGAAACTCGACAACTTGTAACAGAAATAGCCACTTATTAATTTATCAAACTGTTATTCCAGTTTTAGTGCCTGCGGAGATCTGTCTAACCTTATAACAGTCCATTTAGGGTCAGTATAAACCCTATTCATTCAGGCGAAAGTGAAAGGAATAAATAACGAAGTTTCTCCCGAGTCTTGTCGTAAAAACACGTGTTGAGAGACTCCATTTTTATCTCAATCTAGTGTACAATTGTTAGTTACTAAGTACATTTTCACTCGATATTGGCAAAATGCGTAATATTTGTGTGTCGCGAACGCCATTATTTTAAAAGGAGAAGAAGAATAAAAATAAACACGAAGTAAGTAAAGAAAGTAAGAAAAACATTTATTGGTTAGCATAGAATTTCAGAAAAATATCGTAAAAATACAATTTTGTTCATACATAATGTCCATAGTGTTATTAAACGGTGGTGATATTCTACTAGCCTTTCTTTTTTAGTGTACAAAACGTAACTATTTAAGTTGCACTATGTAAATTTATGTAAGAAACGTGACTTGCGCTTCTTTCCGCTAGAGGCGCTAATCGCGTTTTCCATGGAAGTTGACCTCTTATACCACAACCGAAATAGTTACATTTAGATACTAAAAAAACTTACATTAGGGGCACTGTAAAGGTACGTTAAGTAGTAGACCGCAGTAAAACACCCCTACCTAGCATTGTGCGGAATAGTGCGTAATGCCTGAGTGACAATCTGGTACTGGTATTTCAAATATTCCTAGGCTACGGAGACAAATTACCACCAGGCAAGTCGCAATTGTTTATTAACGCAACACATTATGATTTATTTGGACAATAAAAGAATAAATGCTACTAATACTGCTGTCAATTATAAAACAAAAAATCGGGAGTGGTCTCCCCTTGACTTTCTCGTATACCGGAAACGACTCAAAAGTTGATAGATACCTTATATTTTGATGTCATACATGCATGTTAAATTTTGGTCACCCATTCGAGTACCGACCACGCACTTGGTTGCTTAACTGTCGTGATCGACGACTCAAAAGTTGTAAAACCTTCTATTTTGATGTCATAAATGCATGTTAAATTTGGTTGCAATAACTTGAAGCATACTCGAGTTATCGTGCTAACGCACAGACACACACACACAGACATTATTCCAAAAACGGTATTTTTGGACTCAGGGAGGTCCAAAACGTGTAAATCCGTCAAAATCTCGATTTTTTCGACGATTACAAGACTTTCTCTATCCTACGTAAGTATACGAGAAAGTAATAAAAGAACAGAAAAATCGAGACCTATGTACACGTAATCACGAACTTAAACTATTAAGTAATTCGCTCTCTGAGCTTTGCTATGGCTTAAAAAAGCATTTGAGGTAAATAAGTTTCATTTCAAATCGTTAAGTCTACTGCTTTCAAGAAAATACTAATGTCGAAACCCATTTAAAGTTCCACATTTTGTTATTATGTTGATAAAGTAACGTTTAATTAGAAACCATCAATGAATTCCACTAAAACTTAGTCTGCCACAAGCCACGATACAGATGATGGTACCATTTGTTACGCGAGTTCTTTTAATCATCATCATCATAAAAGCCTTTATAATTCGACCCACTGCTGGGACACTAGGCCTCTCCTTGTCATCGAAGGAGGTTTAGGCAGTAGTCTACCACGCTTGCCCAATGCGGAATGGTGGACGGAGTATAAGGTGATCAATACCCCTTTGCTGCCATCCACACCGCCGCATATAGAGCGAACTAGCGTAAGATAGTCCAGGACGTTGTTCAAAGAGGCCACGACCCTCAGTATTGAGGATAAACGACGCAAGGAGAGAGGAGAGAGACCCCTTTGCTGATCCATTAGTCGCCTTCTACGACACCCACTGGATGATATGGGGTGATGCTATTCTACTCTGCAAGCATCACACGGCTTGTTATTATATTAACATAAATAAAATAATCATATAAAGAAACTAAGGCACTTTGTGAAATAAATTCAACACGCACACAGCACAAATGACAAGATAAGTTGCGAACTTTATTACCACTGATTATTATAAACGATCACTACAACTATAATAACACTATTATAACAATATAATAAATGTCGATAGAATTGTGACAAAATGTGCTAGTTCTCGAGTACACGTCTACTCGGTACGATGGTTAACGAACGACTAGCCGCTAGACAGCTAGCCGTTTTGCCGCGCCACGGGCGGTAGTGCTGGGGCGCGCCGTGGTGGAGGTGGCGAACGTGCGTCAAAGGCTATGACGTCACTTCAGCGCCCTGCTTGTGATGCCGAGCGATAACATGTCAGAATTTGCAAAACTTATAATTATTATTTTATAAAATAAAAGTCCATAATATTACAAAATAATATAAAAATCTTATTTCTTCTTCCGAATTATAACCCTAGATAGTAGATGCTTCTTATTAAGAACGACATAGAGCCTTTTTTCAAACAGCACTATTAATTTATAAGGCAATATAATAACCGTACGGGTCAATTGAAGACCATTCGCGTGTATTGGACTTTATTCGATAATACGGAGTGGCAGGCACTTTACAGGTATTGTACTAGCCGACGCACTAGGGTGACCAAATTACATAAATATTTGGGAATATGTATACTGATTTATAAGACATTATTATTAATCATATAAAAAATGTAAAGAGAGGAACAATCTTGCCGAGTTTCTTGCCCGATCTTCTCAGAACAATACCTATTGGTATACTTAATGAACGGTTGGTATTTGAGAATTTGATTTTCAATAGGCGTACAATTTGTACCTAGATGAATAAAGAAACTGTGAGTTTAAGTTTTAGTTTATTCTTACCAAGAAACCGCTAAATGCAGTAGTAAATTTATGAACAAATTATGAATGAATTCTGGAATTTAGGCACGGTTTCTTAGTGCTTATACACACATCAATAACATGTCAATGGTGTCATGTCATGACTAGTTTTAGATTTTGCATCCTATTTAAAGTCAACAACAGGTCGCGACCCTATACATATAATTTTATTTACTTACATTTTTCCAAATAAACATTACATTGTTATCTCATATTATAAGCTTTACAGAAAAGAACTTGCTTATTCCACATGAACAAAACGCACACTAAAATCCACCAAAAAGTAACTTTAAGACTTAATCTCAGTTTATATTATCTACAAATATAATATGTCGGAGTTATCATTCTTGTTTAGCAAACAACAGCTTTGTTTGTGTACTGCATACATGCTTGAGTAGAGCTTTGTTCCTCTCTGGTAGCAATATACGTAATAAGCAAATTATTGTTGTTAAACGAAGTTTAAGTTTAATACTAACTAATGTGGCTTAATCAATGTTTGGTGTACGTGACATACGGTGGCATCATCATCATCATCAGCCTATCGCAGTCCACTGCTGGACATAGGCCTCTCCAAATGTTCGCCACTTCGATCTATTTTCGGCTTCTCGCATCCAGCTCCTGCCAGCCACCCTGCGCAAATCGTCACTCCACCTGGCCTGAGGGCGTCCCACATTACGTTTGCCGAGACGCGGTCTCCACTCAAGAACTCGTTTACCCCAACGGTTGTCGGTTCTGCGGCTAATATGGCCGGCCCATCGCCACTTCAGCGTGCTAATTCGGTGGGCTATGTCGATAACTTTGGTTCTCTGCCGGATTACCTCATTTCTGATTTTATCCCTAAGAGAAACTCCGAGCATAGCCCTTTCCATAGCCCGCTGGGCGACTTTAAACTTGTGGACCAACCGTACCGTCAGTGTCCACGTTTCAGCTCCGTAAGTCATAACGGGTAGGACGCACTGATTGAAGACTTTTGTCTTTAGGCATTGTGGGATCGACGATGAGAAGACTCGACGTAGTTTTCCAAATGCTGCCCAACCCAACTGGATTCTTCTGTTCACCTCATCCTCGAAGTTGTTTTTACCTAACTGCAATGACTGCCCGAGGTATACATATTTTTGAACAACTTCGAGGGCGGCGCCGTTCACCACAATCGGTTCCGGTAGTACATGCTCGTTGAACATGACCTTGGTTTTATCCAAGTTCATCCGTAGGCCGATGTGTGCAGATGAACCAGCCAGGTCATTCAGCATTTGTTGTAGGTCCTGCAGCGTTTCTGCCATTATAACGATGTCGTCTGCAAATCGCAAGTGAGAGATATATGCGCCATTAATATTGATGCCCCGTCCTTTCCAGTGTAGCGTCTTGAACATATCCTCCATTGCATTTGTAAACAATTTCGGGGAAATTACGTCCCCTTGTCTTACTCCTCGATGCAATGGTATTGGTTTTGTTAGTTGATTCTGTACTTGGACGGACATGGTGGCGGCTTCGTAGAGACATCTCATCACTTGGACGTATCGCCAATCTACTTGGCATCGCTGCAGGGACGCCAGAACGGACCAGATTTCAATCGAATCAAAGGCTTTCTCATAGTCCACGAATGCAAGACACAGGGGCTGCTTATACTCCTCAGTCTTCTGTATTATCTGCCGCACAGTGTGGATGTGGTCTATGGTGCCATATCCGCTCCGAAATCCAGCCTGTTCCAGTGGTTGGAATTCGTCGAGTCTTCGCGCAAGACGGTTCGTGATGACTCTTGAAAACAGCTTATAGACGTGGCTTAGAAGGGAGATGGGTCGATAGTTCTTCAGCATGGTCTTATCTCCCTTTTTGAAGAACAGGATGACCACACTTCATCACAATACGGTGGCATTGTGCTAAAACAGAATTTACGCTGTGAGAAAATTATTTAAAAATAAGAATGTTTTGAAGAAATGCATATGTCTGTTTGTCATAGCGAAAGTCCATTCTATTTATATAAATAAAATATAAAACAGAAATCATGTGACGAGTTGTTAATATTAACCAATACCTTAATTTTTCTTCTTTAAAACCAAATTAAGAGAAAATGCTTTCTTTTCTTTTTTTTGTTCGCGTTGGAATGACAGGGATATTATTTCACTGACTATGTAAGGAATCTCACGTGGTTTAAAAAAGTAAGGGAGACGATGAAATTAGGCAAAAAGGCCAGCCGCACATATGATGCGTTTTTATACGAATTTGATTCGTATAAACACGTACGAATACACACGAATGGCCCGACTCACCGAGTACTACGGCGCCTCGCTCACTTTATGAAAACTAGTCGTATGAAAACGAGTGTGCGCGGCACTGTAGTAATCGGAGAGTCGGGATCGTTGTGAATGTTTGTCCGTGCTCGTACGAGTCGAATTCCTACGGAAACACATCCAAAATGCGGGTGGCCTTCTCCTCAGAACATTCAATTTGGCATAGACTACAGTACGCACTTAGTGAGTATATGACATTTTTCGTATAATTTTATAAAAATGATGGTCACCCGAACTTGAATCTTGACTTCGCCAACGTTTAAGGTCCGTATCGGTCCTGATTCACAATTGAATTCCAGCATTGGCAATGTCTGTTATGTTATTGGTTATTGTGCATCTAGGTCACAGTATAACGAGCATAATATACCTACGTATAACCACCACAGACTACGTCTTTGTAATGTAAAAATTAAGGTAGTTTCAATTGTCTTTCTTCAATGTCTTTTAAAATATTGGTAACGGGGAGTATGTTATTGTAATAACATTTGTTTAGGCAGTAGTCCACCACGCTTGCCTAATGCGGATTGGTGGATGGAGTATAATGTGATCAATACCCCTTTGCTGATCCATTAGTCGCCTTCTACGACACTCATGGGACGGTATGGGATTATGTTATTCTACTTTGCCGGCATAACACGGCCGTTTATTACTAATACTAAATGCTAGATACAAATATGGCATAGTGTTACTTGCTTCTAATAAGGAGAAGCGCGTCACACTCCACTGTCTAATTAAATGAGATCTTTGCAGATTCGGTACCAAAACGAAAAGGCGCAGAGCCGGTTAGAAAGGAACCTTAAGCAATGATTGGTTTGATAATGACCTCATCATATATTAATCCAATAAATTCGATGATGACAACTACAAATCATCAATAACCAATGCCTTTAGTCCATTGAAATGCAAACCACAATAGACGCAACAATAAAATATTAAGCAACCGCAAACTACATATTGCGAAAGCAATCAGGAGTTAATAACCTAATGTTGTGGTTAAACTCTCATTTGAACCAATGTGTTTCAACCACGATAATGAGACGTAACAATACTACATATTAAAGTTTACAATTTTGTTTGTCTAAGCGTTGTACATACTCGTATGTTACATAAATGCGTATTTCGCAGCCATATCGTATAACTAGCCGTATTACAAAATGGCGCGCCGGATTGTAAAACGTCGCTGTAATAGGGCTACCTCACGTGCGAAAATCATTCCACTCCGCTAGCTAATTAAAAAAATAATCTGAACCTACCAATAATAAGCGATCTTCATTCGAAATTCATAGAATCCACTTTATCGCCTTACCAGTCGTCCTCCTGACGAGGACACCGAGAGCAGCCACCGGACCGCACCCGGGGGACTTCAGGCGCGGTCGTGGCCCTGAAAAGGGCCGTCCGGAACTAGCCGTGGTGGGAAAACAAAAACAACTCCACGATGGCATGTGACTTCGAATGCCAAGGGACACTTGACATCAAAAGCCACACTCCCGCCGAGAAAGTTTTCCCACCACGTTACCAGGGTCCGCCACGAGGAGGCTTCCGGATGAGGATCCCGGCAGTATGCAGTGCCTGGAAATAGTGACAGGTTGCCAGTCTACGGAGGGGTGACATCATATCCAAAAAGTAACAAACCTGTAGTGAACGAACCAACGAGGTGTATTCGCTAACATTTTTATTACTTTCTCGTATACGTAGTATAGACGAAGTCTTGTAATCGTCAAAAAATTCGACCTCGAGATTTTGACGGATTTACACGTTTTGGACCTCCTTGAGTCCAAAAACCGTTTTTGGAAATATATCTGTGGGTGTGTCTGTGCGTTGGCACGATAACTCGAGTATGCTTTAACTTATTGCAATCTTTAACATGCATATATGACATCAAAATAAAAGGTTTCCATCAACTTTTGAGTCGTTTCCGGTACACGAGAAAGTCAAGGGGACACCCCTACCGATTTTTTGACAGATGACATTTATCCGAGTAAATTACATATCCATTGCTGTTTTAAACGACGCGCTATTATATGGCACTTGTCGTGTAAAAAACACAATGGATATGTAATTCACTCGGTGATTATCACAGTCAAAAAATTAGCGGTATAGCTCTTATAAAGGCAACCAATATCTATATCATTTTTGACACATTTAAATTAGTTTAAAACAAACAGTGCGCAGCACAAGCCTTCTTTCTTTACATAAATTCGTTTTCCTAGCGGATGCCACTTGCGGTTTCGTTCTAAATAAATTGTCTACGTACGTTCATGGCTCCATATGTTACGGCGCCTTGGTCATTTAAACGTCTCCTTGTTCAGGTAGACGCAAGCGTAATGCAAAGTCCGTCTAAGAATACGTTGTTATTTGTGAGTACAATTCCATTCGGGTACAATGAAATAAATCCACGAAACAATTGTTCCGAGTAAAGACTATTCGGGCGAAAGTTTTGTGGCTACGACAAGTAGAAAAGTGGCAACATTAATCTGATCTCCGGCAGCAAATAGCTCTCGAATGCGGTGGACGAGGGTAATGCACCGTGTGAGAAGTAGTTGGGGCAGAAACTGAGCGGCTACAAAACGATGCGTTCCACTTTCAGACGAGACAGTCGCTGTTGTTTCTTCAGCAGACTGTTATGCTTCCATTTAAAAATGAATTAAATTAATTTCAGTGAAACTAGCGAACAGAATAAAAGGATTATAAAATATGCGAAGTAGAAAACGTTACAGTGTATGAAATTCTGTCATATCCAGCGAAGTGTTATATAATTTATGCATAAAGTTCTTCATCACTTTAAATTTGTGAATACGTTATTGTTGCTAGACTTTAAAATGACCGAATGTAGAAATATTCTTATAATCGTTATTGTTATTTACCCAAGACTAGTCGCTTAAGGAGCTGGGCGTTGTATGTTGATGAAGATCACACGCTTCGACTTTATGGAAGGATTTCGACAATTGACGACGTCTCCACCGCCGTGAACCCACTAGTGCTTGATGGCAAGCACAGGATCGTGCGACGTCTTATTGCTTCGGTTCACCAACTCATGGCCCATGCGAACAACGAAACCGTCGTAAACGAGTTGCGCCAGAAGTATCACGTAATTGGCCTTCGACCGGCAGTGAAGAGAGTGGCGAATGATTGCTGTCAATGCAAAATTCGAAAGGCTCTACCAACCACCCCATTGACTGGCAACTTACCATCGGAACGGCTGGCCCACCATGAAAAACCGTTTACGCACGTGGGCTTAGACTACTTCGGACCACTTCAAGTCTCCATTGGACGGCGAACAGAGAAACGATATGTGGCGCTGTTTACCTGCCTCACGGTGCGCGCCGTTCATTTGGAGGTCGCGTCGAGCCTTAGCACCGATTCGGCAATAATGTGCATTCGCCGGTTCATCGCCCGCCGTGGAACACCAGCGACTATATTTTCAGATAACGGCACGGCTTTTGTTGGAGCCAGTCGTGAACTTCAGAAGCTGTATGGTGAGCCTGTAGCAGAGTACGCGTGCAACAAGCGGATCAAGTGGAAGTTTATTCCGCCGTCGGCCCCTTTCATGGGCGGTTGTTGGGAGAGACTCGTGAGGAGTGTTAAGACGGCTCTTTTTGCTACATTAAGAGAGCGCTCTCCCTGTGAAGAGGTTTTCAACACGCTACTCTTGGAAGCTGAGGCGATTGTCAACTCTCGGCCCCTTACGCACGTGTCTGTCGAGTCAGATTCGGAGGAGGCCGTCACACCTTCGCATTTTATACTGGGAACATCGTCCCCCTACAACGTTCTCGCAGCGGCGGATGATGTGGATTTGGTTCGCCGGGTCAAGTGGAAGAAAGGGCTACGCTTGGCGGATCACTTCTGGGCACGCTGGGTAAAGGAGTACTTGCCGGAGTTGAGGCCTCGACCTTCAGGGACAACTGCGGGGACACACACATTTAGAATCGGGGATTTAGTATTGGTCGCCGACGGCAATTTACCCCGAGGCGCATGGCCCCGTGGTCGGGTAGTCACGCTATTCCCTGGTCGCGATGGCGTAGTGCGTGTCGCCGAAGTTGCCACTAGTACTGGTTCTCTACGTAGGCCAACCCGCAAGCTGGTTTTATTGACTTAGTGTAGTCACTCCCTTATCTTGGTGTTGCCACACGGGGGCGACCATGTTGACTACGCTAAGTCAACCTTTTTATATTGTTTATGAGTATTTTTTGATATCTGTTTTCTATGGTTTTTTACGATTGTATTTTGTTACTTTTTCATATTACATTGTCACTGAGAGCAAACAAGAAGAAAGTTTTATTTTCAGCTTTTCACAATTTCCAACAGGATCTTTCTCTTAATAGTAAGGACTGAATAAATAACGAATAAGATTCTTCATTAATGATTTAACTATTCAAATGTCGAGTGTTAGAAACATAGCGCCAACACAAAATGCAGTCATAATAGTACCTTTCCAGAAAAATCATATCCTCATGGAAATGGTTTTAATTTCAATAGTAAAACGATGGCTTTATATTGCATTGAAACACATGATGAGCGTTGTATTTATTGTTTCGGTTAACAGAAATTTATTTCTCATTAAGACGGTCACATGAGAATAAAATTTTAGTGGGTAATGAAAACTTTGTCTCGAAGTGGGTAGTTTTAATTAAGAGAAAACAAAACATCTTTTCATGTTACCATCGCAACACATAAATAAATTCAAGCTAATTATACCAATACCATAACGTAGAAATCACGGTACAGAGTGGAACACACCAAGCTTGGGCGGACGACTTATCTAAATCATACCACTATACGCCGGCCCCGAGTTTGTTTGACACACTTGCGGACTTACAGACGTATTTACTGCCAATAGCAATAACAAAAGGATTTCTGCTACCAAATACTAATAGGCGCCTCCTGACCTATGTTCCTGATAAAAATAGCTATGTGTTAGACGGTGTATTACAAATACGTGGGTGGCTTCTAGGATTCTCTTTATATTGCTTAATTTCACTTTTTTCTCCTTGTTACGGGGCCGTATTGACATAACAGGGGTTTCTACCAGGCGTTAGATGTCACTTTATACAACACTAATCAGTTTATACTAACTACTGCGTCTAGTAAAAAAATCTGGTCAATTGTCGCATGTGTTGAATATTGCACCCGTCTGCATCGTGAAGTACGAGTTTTTCGGTAAACTTGATATCTTGATGTATATGTTGGGTCCTTATTGGCTCACATAATATTCTAAATCCAAATTTATAACCCAAAAATAATTCGAGGCAGCCAAATGATCGTCACTGCCACATTAAAAAAGTTAAAGGATTTTTTAAAGGATCGCTTTCCCGAATATTTAAAATGGGGTTTAAAAGTTGCATTGCAGATAAGCTGCCGGCTAAAGTAGATATGTACGTTCCGTTACTTTCAGCTTCCGTTCCCGGCCGGTGGAAATATTACACGAAGGTGTAAACCGCGCCCGGTGAGCCGGTTATTGCTGTCGTTAACTTTAAATTCTCCCTCTTGCGCGGCAACATGAATGTGCCACATAAACACAAACAGTTATGTTATTTGCAAACGGAATTGGAATGAAAATAACGCATTACTTAAAGAAAAATTGCCGAATTTTCTTTATATCATGTTTACGTTTCACGGCTCGGGAATTTAATTATGACGTTTTTATGACATACCGCGTTTCCCTTTTTTATTGTTCAGATTCTTATAAGGATTCTTAGCATTTATGACCAACCCAATATTAGTAAATTATTTGTAGGTAACTGGACTGGAGCTTGCGTGTTGGCAAGAACACATGAGAAAAACTTAGTTTAAGGTCTCTTAGTTAAATTCTCCTACACCAGTGAAAAAATACCAAAAATCGACCTATACAATAAATTAGAAATTAATTAGTAGGAAGTCAAATATTGATTCATTTACCTACTTCACAAAAAAACTACGTCAAATTTAAAACATGTAAGTATTTCGATACTAGAACAATTATTTTTTTGTTGTAGGCTTTTTTTTTCAAAGTTATGGGTAACTAAGAACGAGAATTGTATGAGTGGTCGAGGCCGCTGTAAGGCGCCGCTGCGACTTTCCACTACAAGAGTTGTTCGGGATAATGGAACTCCCACCTTCTTATCTCGCAACACAATATAACTGTTTTTATATGAATTTTCGTTTGTAGAGTTTTGAACTGTGATTTATAACAAATGGTCACATAACATTATAAGTGGTTGAAGGAAAAAAAATCGGGAGTGGTCTCCCCTTGACTTTCTCGTTACTCCTGCCTGGTGGTGAGCAGACACCATAGCCTATAGACACTTGCATCACTGATATGACACTCACGCGCTTCCAGCCCTAATCCCGTTCCCCACCCCATAGAGTTCTAGCGACCTTACTCACCAACAGAAACACAACACCACAAAAATGTAGTGTTATTTGATGTGGACTTCTGTAAGGTGGATCTACTAACCCAGTTCAGGCTGCTCCAAATCCGATTGGCTATCGCTATGCCCTATCTCGACTAAAACTTATACGGTGCTGGGGCCTCTTGGGATCTTTATAAAAGCAATTCAAATTCCACACGGTTGAGTATAGGTTCGTAAACTGAATCGTATTATTTCGTACCATCATCTTGATATCACTGATTCACGTTTGCATCAAACTTAGTCAACAGGATTCTTTGTCTAAGGCACAGAGAAGGTAATCACTACGTTTTAGTCTAAAGCCGCGTCCCCACTAGAGCCGCGCGGCTTTTGGTGGCCGCGCGAGGCTTATTTGTCATATTGTTTTAGGCCTCGCTCACGTACACACTCACGAGGCTTGGCCGCGCGGCTGGGCCTCACGGAGCCGCGCGGCCCTAGTGGGGACGCTGCTTAAGGCATCAAAAGAGTTGTCGCTGGTGTTTTTTTAAATACTGCCTATTTTTAAAGAAGGCAAGGGAAACAAAAGGCCATACAGCCTCGTCTTGAGTATTTTTTTTAATAAGTAAACTTTTTATTTGAACATTGTGTTGATTTTATATTAGGAATACTTTAGTTTATTGGAATTGAATTTTTAACACGCTTTTACAAGCTTCATTTTATATTTAAGAATATAATGAAACGCTCAAAATGACAGATGAGCGTGTCACAGTGTCACTCAACTGAATCGCTGTCGAAAGTAGCGCCTAAACTCAGTCGCGTAGATAGTGTCAAAGTACGAATTAACGATTCTGTTCAGTTTAGGTCTTAAATTAGATCGCGATAAAAGATGGTGGTACGGTAGCTGTATATAATATATACAATAATATTTTTTGTCATTTCGATTTACGCAATCGACAAGTACACAAGAATGAAAGTGAAAATAAATCTCACGTTCATCCTGACTTCCCTAATTGAGATAAAAAAAATATACGGTGCGAAAAGTATAAAAAAATCACGTACCTCACACGCCTTATTAAGCGAAAAACCTTCATACGTGTAAACCTTTTGTTTTATTCATAAACTGAAATGTGAAATGGCATCGTAATTGATTAAAACGTCCATATCGTCTGAGCGAGCGTTAAAACAAATGGGTTATGTACAAAAAAAAATGCATTAAATATAAATATCGTGAAAAGGGTAGTGACGGAATACACGAAGCACGTGACTCTGTGACTAATTCCATTATTCATGATTATCTCATTTGCATCAAACAGAATTCAGACAGGTTTCACAGGGAATAATTCATTTTCGGCAACATTGTTGCGCGACAGTTCCACTCGCCATGTTTTTAGCTCGACACTTGAAAGTATACTTTAGTATTTATAATCTTACAAGCTACGACTAGATTCCGGTTGTCTATTGTTTGCCCGAAAAATATAAGCTATAATACTCATATACCCGAATTTTACTTGCACGAAGTTCATTTGCCCGAATTGTTTGTTTACCATAAAAGTTATTTGACATACTCTTGTTTACCCATACATCAGATTCCATAATGATACGAGTGCCAAACGTATTGTTATCCATTTTATTAATTGCAATAATATTATTTTAACAGAATATTTCAACGCCATACTAAATTAACTTCGAATACATCCAAGCTATGCATTTGCTCATGAAATTAACCTAACGCCTTTGTCCTAAACAGCGATTGGCTTTCTGGCACTTCGCCGGCCGCTGCCACAGCACGTTCGCTTCGCTCGCTCGGCTCATGCGTTGTTTTTCATGTTCTAGCCTAACCTTAAACCGATTTTATGATTTTTTCTAGAAGCAATTTCGATGACAAATGATGGGCATATAATAAGTACGGCTTACAATGATGATAACAAATGATGTTTTTGAAATTTACTTAATGGGAAACAAAGTTTCTAGCACTTGACTAATATAGTAAACAATGAGTATGACATAAAATTAGGAGAAACAATATTATGTCTGTTGACCAGTACCTATAGCAGATGAGAAAGGGTATGGCAAAAGAAATTCTGGTAAGTGGGTGTAGGTACCCCAAGAAAACGCCAAAGTTGAGCGGGATAATTCATCAACTCGTCCAGATACCTACGGCCCATTTGGGACGAGTTGAACAAAATCAAAATAAATAATATTTTCGTTGTGCAACTCGTCCCATCTCAAAATTAAATTGAGGAAAGATACAATTAGTAGCAAAAGTGTTAGCGTGGAAAAAATAAAAACGGGTTTGTTAGAAAATCTTTCATGATCACAACCATACTTATAATAAAAATTCATAATATTTTAAATTATTTAAGAATAAAAAATATTAACGGAAAAGTTTAGTTTTAGTTCTAATAGGTAATTTTTAGGAGTTGTTATGAGTAGGTTCATTCGATATAACTAAAATCACGTTTCTAAAATCAGTCATACAATTTATTTAAAAATAACAAATTCTACTTGTTTAATTTCTGACTGTCATAGATGATAGAATAATTAACAATAAAAAAATCAACAATTGTGAAAGCATCATCGCATCAGCACTACCCGGACTTCCCTATCTGCCTAGACATTTTGCTCTGCTGCGATTGGTCAAAAGAATATAGCCATGAACCTACCTGTAATAAGTCCATTCGATTATTCAAACTAATATTGATAGAAACGACGTGAATTTTACGACGAAAAGTTCAACGGCAAACGGTAATTCGGTTAACTATTCGGCACTGAAGCAATGTGCAGATTCGCTTATGAGCAATGGAGTATAAAGCTACAACGACATTTAAAAAACAAAAACCATTTTGTAAACCATCTCGTTGAGAATTATAGGAGTGAATCGAAAGTGAAGACAAAACAACTTCTATACAGGACTCCCCTTGACTTTCTCGTATACCGGAAACGACTCAAAAGTTGATAGAAACCTTATATTTTGATGTCATATATGCATGTTAAATTTTGGTCACCCATCCAAATAAAGACCGCGCAATTGGTGGCTTAACTTTCGTGATCGACGACTCAAAAGTTGATAGAAACCTTATATTTTGATGTTATATCTACCTACATGCATGTTAAATTTGGTTGCAATAAGTTAAAGCATACTCGAGTTATCGTGCTAACGCACAGACACACACACTTTTCAGCGTTCGTGGTCAAGGGATGACTGATCCCGTGACCACGAACGCTGAAAAATGTTTCGAAACGTCGGGCAATAATAACATCGTGTAAAATCTAATTACACGCGAGTTAAATCCGTAAAAGTTGTTTTATTTATGATGTGTAGTGCTCGCGCAAATCTAAGAGAACATTGCATGTATGACATCAAAATATAAGGTTTCTATCGACTTTTGAGTGGTTTCCGGTATACGAGAAAGTCAAGGGGAGACCACTCCCGATTTTTTACCATGTGTACTGTACCTGCAATAAAAAAATATATGTCGTGGATGTCGTCAGGATTTAGCCGAATCACTATCTCACATACGAATACCGAGTCAATTTATCACAACACACATCACAAAAAGGAGAACCAGAGTAGTGCCTGGGACTTGTGACCCAGTGTGTAGGTTTACCTAGGCACTCACCTTCACTTCTCTCTAACTATTATCACACAACCGTCGGACATAGCTTCCACAAGCATTCCTAATACAACCATAGACACGTCCGCACTCAGCGACGCCTCGAACTAGACTGAGCTCTGTCGAGCGCGCACCGCTGCAACTAAGGCACGCCCCACCACTATTACGTCGCATCGTACGATAGCTCGTGCGGCGCTGACGTCACTCGCAATACCACGTGGACTATTTCCAATGAAAATAACAAATTCCATTACGATTGAACCTAATAATGTCCTAGCGCCGTCACGGCCATCCTGCATCATCACACGTCCTCGTGTGTCTTAATTGTGGTTATAACCTGCAAAAGATAAGATTGCGTTCGATTGCTGTACTCGAGCTCGGCCAGTCTGACATCAAATAACACAAGACTAGATGAACTAAACGGCATACATAGTCACACAAACGGCTTCTCACACAGACGACCTTTCACACAGACGGTTTATCACACAGACGGCTTGTCACACAGACGGCTTATTTGTCACCCAGGCCATTTGTCACACAGACCACTGGTCACACAGACCCTGGTCACACAGACCTTGGTCACACAGACCCTGGTCACACAGACCCTGGTCACACAGACCCTGGTCACACAGACCCTGGTCACACAGACCCTGGTCACACAGACCTTGGTCATACAGACCCTTTGTCACACAGATGAACCGTCACACAAACCACTTGTTATACAGACTACCTTTCACACTGACTACTGACACACAAGACTATTCGTTTACACACTTATTGGAGTATTAACACACATTAATTTCCATTTTGTTTGAAATTTACTTACTTTTGCCGTCATCGGCACATCCTGCGTACTTCTAAGATAGCACTTAACTTCCAAAGGATCAATACAATTTGGCATAGCATGAACTGAACATGGTCATGATCGTATTTGTATGTTCTATTGTAATTGACATTGAAAAAAAACAAGTTCAATCACGAAACCATTTAAAGCCTTTGTCATCCAGAATACTATTTTTCATTTGCAGATTTTTTTTTACTGCAGATTGAAAAAAATGTTGATTGCGGTAGCGGAACTAACGACAACTAATAAAGTCGTTAAACATCACAAATCATTCAGTTCATTTGACTGTAATGTAAAACTACATGCCACGATGTATCCCAACTTCAACAATCCACTTCGCTGCCAAAAGTCACTGAAACCTTTGCTAGAAAACGTCTATCCTGATCAGCCATGACGTGAGTTGGGGCACCAAACAACCAAGCTATGTATTGAAGAGTCCTTATAGCATTGATTGGGTCGATAAATAAAGTGTGATACATTTATAGAGTATTTCCTATACGCGTCAAACTAACGCAAAAAAAATAATCTACATGCTCCATTCGATATCAAAATTTCCAATGTACACGAGGCGTTAGATTAATTTTATTCTTAGATGCTTTCTAGGCATTACAATCGAAAGTGGCTCTACATGTGACTCTAACATAGAGACTCTTCCCAAGACTTTACCTTAGACTCTACCTCAGACTCGCAGCAGAATACGTGTCACTATTCTGAAATAAGACCGATCGTCAAGTTCCCACTATCACCCCCTCTATCAACATGACAACACATCACCGTCACACACGCAAAATCGCAAATATGTCTTATCAGAATTGTAAACCGGTCCTTCAGTTAGCTACTCTCATAGCTAGTCCTTTCGGCCCAATGGAAACACAGTCCTTTGGTTTCCAACAACACAGTATTTCGGCTGCACCAGAAACACTCTCAGTTGGTTATTGATTCCATATCAAACGTTCAATGGTGTCAAATAGTCACTAGGTAAAAAATGCATGTCGTGAGTAGCCACTAAATTCCAATTAACATCTCACAAGAAAAAAACACGATATCAACTTCGTTAGGTACTTGGTGGTCCGGGGCCTTACAGATTTGAGTACTGCAATACTACCAGTCACTTTACAGGTGACTATAGTCTATACTCACACATGAGGTCTGATCAGTCACGTTTTTTTTTCTTCACTAATAAGACTGGGCCAGCAAAAGATGAAAAAAGGTCTAATTATTTTAGCTTGCTCTTATACCTACTTTATGTGGCATTACTCGTGTTGTGGGCAAACCATTAATAAAATGTTAAGAAGATAATTTATTCATAATTTCATCTAATCTATTGGCACGTTGATACGACAGAGTAAAAAAAAACTTACAGACTGCACTACACGTATTTACAACCCTATTTCTCTCTAAGGTAAAATAAGCCGCAGTTACAGTGGCACAAAACCAGTTATTTTAAAATTAAACTGCCTTTCAAAATTTACTACGCAAATAGGCAACCTCATGCCTAAGCCTAGAATAGAATTTCAGACGTCCAATTGTTAATTTATTTATGTCGGGTAGACATAAAATCTATCCACAATTGAGTAATTTGAATTACAAACGAATGCAGTTAAAATTAACAATTACGATTCTATTGAACAACAATAATTTCAATTATCCTTCATCTAGTTCGAAATTAAATTCGAAATAAATCATTAACTACGCTCAACACTACGCAACACTTTCTTTGAAATAAACAGCTCCAAACTTAAAATCATTATTTAAACACTCACCAAAGCTATCCAATGCAACAGACGGCGGCGGGCGGCGCGACCATACTCGTCCAAAGTGGGCATGGTGGGTACGAATCCCGCTTCTGATGTCGTGGATGTCGTCAGGATTTAGCCGAATCACTATCTCACATACGAATACCGAGTCAATTTATCACAACACACATCACAAAAAGGAGAACCAGAGTAGTGCCTGGGACTTGTGACCCAGTGTGTAGGTTTACCTAGGCACTCACCTTCACTTCTCTCTAACTATTATCACACAACGGTCGGACATAGCTTCCACAAGCATTCCTAATACAACCATAGACACGTCCGCACTCAGCGACGCCTCGAACTAGACTGAGCTCTGTCGAGCGCGCACCGCTGCAACTAAGGCACGCCCCACCACTATTACGTCGCATCGTACGATAGCTCGTGCGGCGCTGACGTCACTCGCAATACCACGTGGACTATTTCCAATGAAAATAACAAATTCCATTACGATTGAACCTAATAATGTCCTAGCGCCGTCATATATTATTTTTATTTTTTTGTAGAATTGTTTATTAGCTTATATAGGTATACCTGTATGCTTCTTTTTCACTACTCGCCGAATATGATATAATAATGACCGAACAATCCAACCGAGAGTAATAATTTCACGTGGTACTCAACTAGGCAACCGTCTTCAGTTGGACGAAACAAACAGCCAATAGAAGAGATTTCCCAAGGGAGTGCTATATTACGACTTTCTAGCAATATAGGAAGACGAGGGTACAGAAAAAGTTGATAATTTAATGACTACTACCTACATTCTATTTGTGGAGGATACCGGTGACATATTGATGTGAATCATTTCCGTGGCCCTGTTAACCGACTACGAAACGAGGAGGTCATCAATTCGACCCGTATGTATGTAAAATTATCAGAAATGCTCAGTTTTTCTATTATTGCCCAATTTGTTAGGAAGTTATGTTTGCCCCGCACATATAATTTTTTTTAATTCGTATCACAAAATTCTGTTTTAATTAGACTAGGTTTAGTCCAACTGTGCAAGTTTCATGAAAATCGGTTTAGTACTTTTTGAGATAGTTTTTCAGAGTGTGTATCAGCCACTAAGAGAACGTGGGCACCGACCTCAAAAAAAATAGTTGTCATTTTTATTTATAGATTTTTTTAAAATAAATGACTTTTATTTCTCCTTTTTTAGTTAATACATACATGATCACTCTCGTAGTCCCAAGAGGTGGTGAGCATAGCCTTAGGTAACATTTTTTTACACATAAAGCTGCCTCGGCTCCTCTTCGAAATGGGCCCGAGGCCTCTCATGGAAGGGCCTCGGGCCCATTTCGAAGAGGACTGACGGACGTTGGGGCGGAAAGGTCCTTGAGTGGCGACCACGTACCGGAAGACGAAGCCTTGGTAAGCCCCCTACAAGATGGACTGACGATCTGGTAAAGGTCATGGGAAGCCGCTGGATGTGGGCAGCGCAGGACCGGCAGGTTTGAAGATCCTTGGGGGAGGCAAATGTCCAACAGTAGGCGTCTCTAAAAATCAGGTAAGATGTAGCCTATGTTGCCGGAATCGTGATAAAGAATTGATTGACACCTCATTCTACAAGATCGGATAAATACTCGTAGTTTAGGCGCTAGGGTGACACATACGTAATTTTTCAAGTGGGCCTTCAGGGCCAAATCCTAAACTATAAGGAATATCGAAAAATGCTCAAAGGAGTCCCGAGCCCGATTTTAATGAAAATAAAAACAGCATCATTGGATTGATTGATAAAATAATTATTATCTACACTCATGTCATAATATTCGAATTACGATATCAAAGGTGAACATAAAATGACATACTTTTTAATACAGATAATCAAAATTAAAATTTTAAAAAACAACCTGTAACATAATGACCATTATAACACCGGTTCGACTCATTATGATACAGTTATTTTTCTTAAATACTCGGGAAGGCAAAGGGATCTAACCCATACATTTGTCTTTTCTGTTGTTTTATTTGAATTTATGTATGAGTGTAGATAAAGTAGTGTATGCAACTGCATATAACACGGGTATTAAAACACTCGTTACTATTATGAAACTCGCTGCGCTCGTTTCATAAACTCACACTCGTGTTTTAATACCCTTCATTATATGACAGTTGCATAAACTACTATTATCTACACTCATGTCATAATATTCGAATTACGATATAAAATGACATACTTTTTAATACAGATAATCAAAATTAAAATTAAAAAAAACAACCTGTAATATAATGACCATTATAACACCGGTTCGACTCATTATGATACAGTTATTTTTCTTAAATACTCGGGAAGGCAAAGGGATCTAACCCATACAAAAAATTTGACTCCTAATAATTTGCAAAAAGCCACAACAAATAGTTTGTAGCCAGAAAAATAAAAAAATAATAATTTTACAGAAAGGGAACAAACAAACAAAGGTTAATTAGGATTTAAAATAATTAAATGGAAAATTGACGAGCCCCCTCATGTTATTGTTTTTAGTGTGTATTTATTCTATGGCTCGATTGGTCGCGTTAAGAAATCCCTCTTATTGGTTCGCTGCATAACGCGTCACGGCGCCGGGCGGGCGGGGCGCTTCTGATTAGACAGTTCTGGCGGAGCGCTTGGTGATTAGTAAAAAATAAACAAATCTGTGTTTCCAATACGGTGCGAACAAGCATATTCAAATAGAAAATGAGAAAAAAGCACTTGTTTTGGAAAACGTAATATTTGTCTTTTCTGTTGTTTTATTTGAATTTATGTATGAGTGTAGATAAAGTAGTGTATGCAACTGCATATAACACGGGTATTAAAACACTCGTTACTATTATGAAACTCGCTGCGCTCGTTTCATAAACTCACACTCGTGTTTTAATACCCTTCATTATATGACAGTTGCATAAACTACTATTAGATTATCGCATTGATTATCGCTTCAACCAAGGTGGAACAAGATTTATTTTTTAATTTAACATTTTCCATTAGTTTCCCGTATATCCTTACTTCCCAGAAATCGATCCTTATTAACAAGACTATCGAATGGTGCAATAATACAGGCTGTGTTTTTTTTTCAAAATCATTCAATTCCTGGCTAGGATTATTGATTTTTCAAAAATCTAATTGCAGTGTTCTCGTTACCACTCGGAACACTGGCTCTACACTACATTCTGTGCACAAATACTTACACGTCCGCTCGCGGCCACGGCTCCAGCGGTACTGACTCAGCGCCCCACCACAGAGTAAGCACTTGACGTATGCACTACACCAATAATGCAGTTTTTGTTTTCATCAAAATCGGGCTCGCGACTCTGTTGAGCATTTTTTGATATTCCTTATAGTTTAGGATTTGGCCCTGTAGGCCCACTTGAAAAATTCACCTTGTATACAGGGTGTAAAAGTCAACAGTCAAACGAGAACCATGTATTCTGCTCACCATCATAACATTTTTTTTCCTTTAGACTATACCTGGATTGATAGTTACGATTTTATTGAAGGTCAAAGTCAACAATTTTTTTTTCATTTTTTTATATAAACGTATTCTATACGTTATTTCTTACTTATTGTCCACAGAAACATTATCATTTTTTTTAGTATTTCATAACAAAAAATGGCTTCAAAACGTTAGCGTTCAATGTAGCTCACTCGATGCGCACGGACACTAACGAACGGGGCCGCCGTCTGGCAAAATTATCGCGGTTTTGCGAGTTGCGTGCGAGTTGAGCCCTTTACATTGCGCGGTACAATGTGAAATTTTTTTAACACCAAAAAATAAAAATCATTTCCCAGCAATATTTTTTTTGAAATATGTCTTATATTGATGTATAGAATACATGGTTCTCGTTTGACTGTTCTTGTCTTTTACACCCAGTATATATACTTCGCCATAGTCGAGTAAAAAAGGCGATACGGTTCCGAGCTGATAAGTGTGTTACGACCTTTAACCTGCTAATAAAACTCTTGTTCCAACTGAGTTACCTTTTAGTAGTCTTTTTGTGAAGTAATTGAATAAATATTTGACTCTGTACGAATCAATTTCTAATATAAGGATTAGTCTTAGACAACTACTTTAAATTTTTATCTTTCACTGCACTTTTATGTCACTCATGTACAGACATAGTGTCTCACTGAAGTTTTGGGTTGGCTGGAAGATATCTCTTATAGAGCTAAGTTCACCTTTACAAACTGTATTACTGTAAATTTTTGTTTTGTTTTTTAAGTGCAATAAAGTGTTATAAGAAAAGAAATTCTCAAATCACTCGTTAAGCATAAGTAGAGACAGATGATATATACATACATATAATCACGACCAAAATCCCAAAAGGGGTCGAGCAGAGCTGTAGGCAACATTCAGTCACACACAAAGCCACATCTGGCAGTATTGGCCGTACACCAAAACAGTGACATGTTGCCACCCCAATCCTACAGTAAACAAACCAACTAAAACCAACGACCAGGCGCTTAGGCAAGTGGCAATAGTTTCATAACGATAAGTTATCCTCATCATCGCCTATATTGCTTGGTTATCTCCGTCTTAGCTTGCGCTATCAACTTACGTAGAGATGACGATTGACCACCATTTGAAGACGGCTTAAGTCAATCCTAATACCTACTTAGCTCCTATCGAACTTCATTATTGTTTTAATTTGTAACTTTTTCTACAGGCCCAGGACAGATGTTACACGCAAAATCATCTCTGCAGTCCGGGTTTATACAGATGTTATATTTACACTTGTTCCATTTTAAACATGTTTTCTTAAATAAATATCCTCCCTTGAATTGTCAAATAAAATACTCCTGGGTAAATGTATTCCCGTGAGATGACGCAATTTTATTTCATTTGGAAATGTTTGCTCTATTATACATTTTCCAATTGTAAAGTCGGAGTAACGAGAAAGCGGATTAAATAGACAATAAAATAAGAATACAAAACAAGTGGAGACAATCCTAGATTAGTCTGATTAGAAATCATTTACCATTTATGTAATAGGTAACCTGTTTTTTAATATTAAAAGGAAAATTTGATTTACAATTTAACAATTATTCCTATAAGAAAACACACACTTAATTTGTTTCCGAGATTACTAGATACCGAAATACAGGTTTTGTAACCTATTTCGGTAATATATGCTATTATTGTTGATATTATTGAATGTTTTCTATTCTATTCTATTATTAATTAATGGCGTCGCGATACTTATAACGTACGCATTTTGCCAATGTCAAGTGAAAATGTAACTAAAGTAACAAAAATTGTACGGTTGATTAGAATTAAAAATGGAGTCTCTCAACAACAAGAACTCGGAAGAAACTCCATTGAATGTGTTACTTTTAGATATAATACGGGTCTTTCCTTATGAAGGGAATTTAAAGAAATTTGAAGGAATTATGAAACTATATTCAATTCAAATCCGAACTAATACTAACTAAACTTATAAATGCGAATGTGAGTGGTTTGTCGACGCTTTCACGATTAAAGTACTCAACAGATTATCATTAAAAAATTTACACGTATTGTCAGAGATAGGCACAAAAGGTACCATTTGTGTCCTCTTACAAATGGTACCTTTTATCCAGAAAAATACTGTTCCCGAGCGATAGAAAATAGTTTTAATGCAAGCGAAACAAATGCCAGTAAAAAATAAGCACTAAAATAATATTGGTGTGGTCGTTACTAGCTTGTAAATATTCAAACAATATCAAAATACAGGCTTTTTAAAGACGTTCGAAATTTTTGAATAAAATGCAATGGAATGGAAAATCAGATTTAATATTTCAGAGGCTTGCCTTCCACACGCTACTAGATTATCAATAAGCTTCGAAATGCACCAACGCTGCTCGGAATTTGGATTAAGCAAGAGTATTCCATTTAACTATCGTCACACCTGTCGCTGACTTTATTACCTCACCATTGGAAGTTATTCCCATCTCCTCTGGGAACATCGTCTGGAGATCAATACTGTTCTTTACAATCTACAGTCGGGCACTGATATCGAAATCTGGTTTCTGGAAGTACAGGTTACATTCTTCTCATAATAAGTCTCCGTACAATAGTAATGTCCTTAACCTCAACCACCCAACCCAAATTAAGTATCATTAAGTACTAGTGTTATGGATACTAGTTAAATACATATCTAGCATCCATAACACAAGGTACATACATGAACGAATGTGTTGATCTGATCATATAAATATTTATCCCTACAGTGATTCGAATTCGGACCACTTTACCACGAATGATCATTATAAAAATCATAGATTTTTATTATACTAGCGACCCGCCTCGGCTTCGCACGTATTTTTTCGGCATTTCTCTACTTTTGTGCATTTTAACCTTCCTCTTGAAGCACTCTATCTATTGATGAAAGCTGCATTGAAATCCGTTGCATAGTTTAAAAGTTCTACGCGCACATATAGAAAGAGCAACTTCATTTTATATTATGTATAGAATTATACATGTTTATCATCATCATGACAGCCCTTTTAATTCGACCCACTGCTTGTCATCGAAGGAGGTGTAGGCAGTAGTCCACCACGCTTGCCCAATGCGGATTGGTGGATGGAGTATAAGGTGATCAATAACCCTTTGTTCTGTTCATCCATTAGTCTCCTTCTACGACACAGGATATGGGGTGATGCTATTCTACTCTGCCGGCCTCATACGGCCAATACATGATTATAGTGACATGTACTGGTATATGGTGATTGGTTTAAAATGTAATATGGAGTAAAAAGTTAGTTTCATTTGACTGCGATTTTTAAAATAGAATAGAATTTCGATAATTTGATCAACACTTTTGTCAAATTCTGTTTCCTCTTTAGTAATACACAAAATACGCCTTGCTTGGAAGTCTTCGTGATGGATTTTAGAAGCTTATCATCACCTGAGTCACACTAAATGTTTTTTCTTACCACATAATAGACTTAGAAATTCCAAACCCTAAAAAAACCGGACCCCGATATAACTTCCAACGAAATCTTGTAGGTCATTCGGATTACGGATCGCGTTGCTTCCGAGCTGCTTCGTAAAAATTCTCACGACATCCGCAAGCCAACAGTCGCTGGTGGTTGATAAATTGACGCGCCTCTACGTGACGGCCCGCCGGCTTTCAGCCGCTGACTCAGCCAGCCCGTGTACTGTCGGACCATCCATTGATAGCGACATCGAAGATACACGCGTGTATAGAATCGTAAATGGATGTAGTCCATTTGATATTAAGTGGGGAAACAAAGTCGTTTTGATGAAAAGTTTTCGGGGGTGTGGTAAATGATGCTCGAACCTACTCGTTGGAGACCAAACATTTAGCTTTATTTGGTTAGCAATGTTTTGTTAACACATCTCAAACAGTCCGCACAACGCCTTATGTGACTGTGAACGTGATAGTATGTATCTTACAAAACTTTCAGACTGAAGATTGAATAAACGTCCTAAAATTAGAATTTATTGAGCTTTACGTTGGTGCTATATTCACGATTAGGACAACGGGAAATCCAGTGGTCCTCTTGACAGGCACGAAGCGGGTAATCCAAGAGCTGTAGGCATTCCGACCACAGGCTCAATAGAAACGAAAACTTATAATTATACGATCATCATAATGATATTATAATATTGTGTGAAAGTTTTTATACCAAAGACTTTTAGCTACTAACATTTTTTAAAATTAGTAACTCCAATCACTAATGGCCCGGAAAGTGTTTGTAAATATGTAATTTATTCTAAGCTATTTACAACAATAAATAGTTCAAAAAAATAACTGCAAATTGGGTAGGTAATATTTATAACTTAGCAAAGTTTTTAAGAATACAGTTTTAGAGGGGAAATAGTAGATTGTACATTGTACAACAATGTCTTGTTTATGCCAGTGTTTAACACTCTGCTTTTCACTTCGATTGCGAGAAAATTAAACAAATTACTTCAAAATATGAACGAAAATTTTGAAAAAAAAAGTAAGGTTTGTACAGTATGCAGCCTAAGAATGTTGCGCCGCATAAAGAAGGAACTTAAATAATAGCCAATTCCCGCCAATAAACTTTTATTAAAAATTTTAAATGACGATATTTAGCTTAGTTGGGTACATATTTCATTCTGCCAAGTAATAAAAATAATTTGATGCGTTTTAATAATTACTGGTTACTATTTTTATCTGGTTTCATGACTTTTGAGGTAGAAAACACAAGACAAACAAATGTATGCAAATAATATTATCGCAAGTTATTCTGTGAAGTTTTATTGACCGTTGTTGGCTGTTGGGCCTAAGAATCTTTGTCTAAAAGAAAAATTTAATTTATGCTCTAGAATATAAAAAGCCATTTTATACAGCCAATAAACGACATAAAGACAGACTTTGCGAGCATGAGAAGTGAAAATGTTATAAAAATTGCAAGGTTGGTGGCGTAGTGTGTTGGTTATGATCTAAGAACGGTAGTTTTGCGTTGGACAGCAGCAGATGGGTTACCATGTAATACAATCACGAGACCCGCAGTTATTCGTAAGGCACGTTAATTGACCCAGGTTGTTAAAGTAACTTGTCCAATAAATTGCATGCGACTTTAAACTAAGCATAACGTCTTAACATGTGAGAAGGTCACATGTGTGTGAAGTGTATTATGACGTAAATACCTCATAATAAATAATGTGTAGAAACCAAACCAAGCATTATTCAAATTTTGCCTGAATAATCAAACAATAGAAGAGGCGAGAGCAGTAGACCGATCATGGAATGTCTGTAATACTGCTAACAAAATTACTACAGCTATCGATTTAGGAACATCACACGTGACTGTACCGTATTATTGGATTTTATTACTTCATTTCGCTTCAGTTACCGAGTGAGTAATCGAATACGCACGACCACAACGGGTTGACGACGATGCCACGTTAATAAAACAATTAGCCACGCTCAGTTTGCGAATAAGAACGGTAATCAAACCTGAACAAAATGCTAGCACATATCAACTGCCGTAGAACGTAATTTTATTGTAATATTCTTCTTGTGGTGACTTCGACTAGCGAAGATAGGCGCTCAGCTTCACATACCCCACTCTATTCCTTGCAAGGTAAAACAGTTGGACAGTACTCGAAATTCCTGTCCATTCCCGGATGTGTCGGAAACAAGATTTCTCCCTACTAACTAAATATCTCTTTCCTTCGATTTGACCCATCATAATTAGTCGCAAGAGTTCATATGAATCATGCGTGAAAAGTATGATATCATACTTTTTCTTCTTTGTGATGGCTCAGAGCTTACGCTGAAATCAACTTCATCTTTCGTCAGTCTTGACATCACATCAGTCGAGAGACGCCAACTGTTGGACACGAGGTGTGGGCTATGGGCAAATGGACTGTATAAAATATATAGGTGAAATTAATATTAGAAATGAAAAGGAAAGGTGGTAGTCAAGGCAAACAGCAAACTTATAATCCTTTTTAAAAACATACGAAAAACATCCATCAAAAATATAAAATCCATAAACAAAGGTAAATAAAATATTTTTAGCAAAAAAAATAGGACAACCGACTTCAATGCGTACAAATTTAAACTAAAAAGTAAGAAATAAATCATATTTTTATGAATTAGTTGAAAAGAGCGTCATAGAAAACCAAGGAAAGTATTGATACACATTTATAATTCTTTATTTATAATTCATACTCCGATATATTTGGAGCCGGTGCCAGCTAGCCAAGCAGGATAGTGTTTGCAATTTTCGAACTTCACGGAGCGGCGGATTATTTCTTATGTTCATCATTCATTATTATGTATAGTTATTGGATTAATCAAGTTCGTAGCTATTAGGTAAGTTTATTTTGCTTAGGCTGGCACCGACTCCAAATATATCGGAGTATGAATTATAAATAAAGAATTATAAATGTGTATCAATACTTTCCTTGGTTTTTTATGACGCTCTTTTCAACTAATTCATAAAAATATTATTTATTTCTTACTTTTTAGTTTAAATTTGTACGCATTGAAGTCGGTTGTCCTATTTTTTTGCTAAAAATATTTTATTTTATTATTTTTAGTGGAAATAAAGTATATTTTATTGAAAACGGATAGGCCTACTAGGCGCTCATTATTACTGATTTGTTCAAAAGGGGTCGAATTTATATCGATACAATTTATACGGGCCATCTCTGATCTTGACGTACCTAAAAAAGTATCATTAAAATCGAGTCGTAATACTCATAATTGACGAAGTAATCAGGTAACAAACACAAAAAAACAGTCAGATAGAGAACTTCCTCTTTTTTTTAAGTCGGTTAACAAATAATATTACGTCTCAGACCTATAGCTCATTACAAATGCCTGCCATTCATTCAAAATGAATGGTAAGTTAATGAACTATGAACCTAGTTATTTAACTTAAGTTCATAAAATAATTTGTCATAGTTTATGTGTTGACTATTGGACCTACTAACCAAAATTTCGCTATTGCATATTAGGTAATGGCAAGTTCAAAAAAAAAATTGACATTATTTTTGTGTTCGTGGACGATATTATTATTTCATCCCCAATGAAATTATCATTTTAACAAAAAAGTACTGAACCAATTTCGGTATAATTTATACGGGACCACCTTTGGAGTATGTCCTTCCTAACGAAAAAAGAATCTTTAAAATCGATTCATAATTGACGGAGTAATCGCAGAACATACATACAAAAAAAAAAAAAAAAACATACAGTCGAATAGAGAACCTCCTCCTTTTTTGAAGTCGGTTGAAAAGGTGTGTTATCCGGCACACGAGGCCTCCCTCAAGAATCTACAACCCGATTGGTTCGGCGTTCTCCGCATCCAGGGGCTTCCCGAAAGCTTTACCAGATCGTCGATCCACCTTGTGGTACGCTACTATCAACGCTGCGTCTTCCAGTATGCGGCCGCCATTGGAGGTCTAACTTATTTTCAGCGTGCGTCCGTAGGCCCAAATCTAGGCATCGTTATTAAAAACTCCACTATTATGTAGAGATTTTACCGTCCACAGATCCTCTTTAATAAATTACAAGTTTCGCTCGTCATTTAATTGGAGAAGCTCCGAAACATTTGGCAAAGAACACAGAATGAAAAACTAGAGTTCACTCTGCTACGTAATGTATCAATGCGACCCTTATCAATTTATCTCGTGTGACTGTCTCGCCAATATTCGGCCACCCTTTATCATGTACATAATATTTCCAGCTAAAATATCACGCGGATAAATCAGACCTAAAGCCACAGAATTGATTATGCTGCTTACTAGCTCGTATCGATTCGTCATTAAAGTGAGACAAATTATGACTAATGTGATTGAAAGTGCTATGTATTTAACAGGAATATCGGCGAAATTGTTTCTTACACTTTCTGTATGTTATAATTAATTGTTGCTAAAGTTTTTATTAATAGTCAAGCATTTGCTTCCCTCTGATTGATAATAGAACTGTAGAAACATGTAGATTGCTACATACACAAGGACGGCATAAAGAGATTCTCTTTAAAAGAACATCATTATTCTTCCAGATAAAGGAGCCATACCTGGTGAATATGGCGGTTGCTCGATGGTATTTGTTGAGTGTTTGGTCAAAAATCCATTCACAATGATGGCCTTGTGCGAAGACGCATTATCGTGGTGCAAAATCCAATAATTTTCATTCCACAAATCTGGCCTTTTTCGTCGAAAACGCTCAAATAATATTCTTAATTTAGCGTTTGTCTTTCCGGCAAGAATTGCGAGTGCACAACACCGCGAAGGTCAATAAAAAAGTTGACTTTGACTTTTGATCAACTTTGGCGTGGTTTTTTTCGGTTTCGGTTCAGTTTGACGGCGCCACTCCGAAGCTTGTTGACTAGTTTGCATGTCAAACTCGTAAGCCCACGTTTCTTCACCTGTAACAACGCGTTTCACGAGTTGGGTCGGAATTGAGTCGTCCTAGCATGTCCTTAGCGACTCTCATGAGATTGAGTTTTTGGAGAAAATTCAGATCCTTTGGGACTAGCCGAGCGGCAACATGTTTCATACCCAAGTGATTATTTAAAATGGTACGGATTGACTCGTGAGATACAGAATGTTCGGCGGTTCTCTCTCTCAAAGTTTTGTGAGGATTTTCCGTCACTATTTCCTTCACTTTTGCGATGTTAACTAGAGTTGCAGAAGTTGATAACCTACCGATTGAACGCTTTGTACCACATATAAGCACGTGCTTTTGATAAAATCATCGTAAGTCTTCTATGTCATTTTTTTATCAGTGACTCCGAACACGAAATTCCATTGGCGATGCAAAATTTAAAACACACTCTTTGTTCGACGTTTTTGTCCATTATGAAATTCTCAATACACACTATACTTATATGATATAGGTAACTAAAAACAGCAATAATAAAAATAACAGATGAAACTCAAGCTCCGCGCTAAAATGGAAAACAGTTGTGCCAATCTAACAATAACAAAAAAAACAAAAAGGTGAATTTGGAACCATAAACAAATCATCCATTCCCGATACTATTTTGTATTTACTTTTTGTAAACAAATTGTATGATATTTCTTGAAGTTTTCATCATCGATATAATATTACACCTTTTAAAGCATCTACAGCGTGTTTTGCAATAAATATTTGCTGATAGTCTTCATAATGGTGACTGATCATGTGGCAAAAACCGCTATTAAATCCTTAACTTAAAACACACCATAAAACCTATAATTCAATGTTTCCACATAATTAAACAATAACAGCCATGCTTGTGTATCGATAATACACTCCTTTCATTGCACGATTAACGAAATAAAAACCATATTGAAAGAAAACATCATGGGATGACTCATAAATGATAATATTTTTGATTTTGAGTCATCCGTTGACATTTTTAGTTGAGTACGTTTATTTTCTAAGAAGTTTCGAATGTTTCTTATCTCCTGTATTCACAATCACTCAATGGAAATTTGAAGATTTCAATCTCTGGTGGCATTCAGTCAAGTTTAAAAATCTTTCCTATGAATGAATTTTAATAAATTCTGATATTCTTTTTTTTGTTTTTTTTATGTTACGAGATGGCAAACAAGCTTGCGGCCCACATGATGTTAAGTGGTCACCGCCACCTATAGACACTTGCAATATTAAGTGTAAATCACTTAACACCGCAAGTGTGCCATCCTGGGGACTAAGATAATATGCCCTCCATGCCCAGTAATTACACTAGCTACCTTTCCCTTCAATCCGAAACACAGCGAACTGCTTCACGGCAAAAATAAGAAAGGCGGTGGTACCTACTCAGACGACCCTACATATGGGTCTACCACCTAGTGAATTCTTCTTATTCTTGGTGTTACCAATAATCTCCACGTATACAATTCAAAAGCGCCGAAAGCTATTAGAATCACCACCTCAGTTATTTTTGTGCTGATCTAAAAACATTCAATTCATTCAATTCAATTCATTTATTTGCATATTAAGTGTACATTATGGTCTTAAAGATATGTAACACATATTTCAAAGTATTAAATTAACAAAAAAGTTGTTCAATTTAATGAATCTTCTCTCAACATAAATGAAATACGAAATATACCCGTCAAAGTAAATTCACCATTGTTTTAGAAATTCGCAATGAATAAAACATTTCACAGGCGATACCAATAAACAAGTAAAAAATAATGATCTCTTCGGAAGATTTCCTGCTCTTTGTGATGGGTTTGTATGAAAGGGGAAATATTTTGCGGTCGTGCCCTAAGATCTTTCTATAATCGGATCAGGCATTATCGAGGTCGCGCCAACGGAACAGTATTCGAATAAATGACACTCTTTTTTTGACATAGAAGGCTTATGCTCGGAGCTTTTTTCGTTATAGCGCTAAGTTGTGCTATAAAAAGATATACTTATACGAAAGTCGCCATAATTGTAAAGAGTTCCTCGACTTATGTGTCTGTATTGATGTTTTAAAGAAGAGTTAAAATAAATTCACCATTGCTTTAATTATAGAATGACATATACATGAGAGAGAGAATATAGGAACTTATCCACGCATTTTAATGAAGTCTCATGATATTTTCTTGCTTTTACGGTTCTTCGAAGAAAGGTTTTTGAGTTTGTAATATTCCAGCAAAGCGTATTCGATTTGACGTATGGAACCCAAAAGAGTTAAATATTGCATACAAATATGCAAACAGGTAAAATTAAATAAAATCATGCTGCATAAAATTATTTATATTATTTACTAGTGGTCAATTTTATCCGTAATCACAGCCATAGCACAGTGGCTTTAACACTCATTACTAATTAAAAATTAATTGCACATCGATACTTTGGCTTTTAATAAATAAATATTCATTGACGTTAATTTCTGGATTTATTAATAAATTCCCGCGCTTATAATTTTTTTTTAGAATGTTTGAATGTACTTTAGAAAATATTTGTAATTACTTCTGAAGGAGGAGATTGTTCATAACCATACGTACGCTCATAATATTATACTGTAAGAGTATATTAATAGTAGATTGTATAATAAGGGAGCAAAATAGTATTTTTACGGCGAGGGCGATACTTTGAACCACAAGCGAAGCGAAGGATTCAAACGTACCAAAGTACATCGCCCGAGGGAAAAATAATTTGCTCTCGACGCATATACTACTTTTTATGCCCTTTCTATGAGAAAATATATACTGAGTAACAAGAACAGAGACGCAATTCGCGAGCTTTTTTTTAGGTAGCCGTGTAGCTAACACGTACTAGCCAGTAATTCATTCAATTTGCGTTGGATTTCTATGAATGATATATGTTCCAAATTCAAATCTCATTTCCGCCCGCTAAACAGTTCCTATCGGAAAAGAGTTATTTTGCTCCCACATAAAGAGGAATACAGCGACACTTTTCGAATAGAAGGGATGAAAAAAATATTATGTGTTTCAAATTAACGTCGCGTCGCAAGCATTCGCTACTTACATACATATACTCACGCCCTTCTCCCATAGGGGTAAGCATACGATCCTTATATATTTCTTTCCCTTCATCTACTTTAATCGCAGTTCTCATAAGATGCTCAGCGATTTCAAGTTTTTTTTTACCTGGCTGTTCCGTAGGCATTCCCTTGCATTTTGCATACTTGCATTTTTTTCGTCAATCTACTTTCACTAATTTATTCTTCATGTTCAAACCATTTGAGCATCCCTTTCTGTGTTCTTGTCACTGAAAATTCTTTCAAATCATATATTTCTCTTCCATAAAATAATTTGTTTATATAATAATGTCATCGGCTAGTTTAGGTCAATGCTCAGGGTGAATCGAAAGGCGATAGCCTCGTGTCTGCAACAGGCATGGCTTAGTTATCGAAAGTAATTAAGAATCTTATTACCCTTGCCATAAAATAAAGAGGGCAGAAGTTAAGCTGTAACTGCTTAAGTAACCAACTAAAACTTTTTTTAATAAACAAAATCTGGGGTCACGTCCGCTGTGATACTTTCGTTTTTTCTGTCGTTCTCGGATGTGTTCATCTTCGTCAAAAACCAATCTAATATCGTTCCAATATTAATTTCTCCAGGGACGGTTATTTTTAAAATTTCATAAATTGTTGTTTGGATCATATACTTGGTAGACTGTACCATTGTACAGTAAACACACTGTTGTAGCGAACAAGAGCTCATAACGGATTCAGAGAACAAACTTTGCAGCGCTTATTTCCAACTGAAACTGTGGCAGGCGCGCTCTCAGTTGAGCGACACGAGTCTGCCAAGCAAAAATTTCTGTATTATTTACTAGCTGTCCCTTTAAAGTTTGAAATTCTACTATACTTGCATATTTCACATGCATTATCCGTTTTGCTACCCAATATTTTAAGCCTGTATACAGTGGATTAGTGATTTGTTTTTGGAACGCTCGTACAGTACATACATATAAAAATATGTAAACGACAAGTTTGCAATAATGTAATCACTATGAAGATTATATGCAATCAATTATGTGCCTGATGGTAATAAGACAAGTCAAGTGTTAACAAGTTTATTCTTTAAACAATAACACATACTACATACCACAACACAAGGCGTGGACCGGAGCTAATTTGTATGAAAATTAATTTCCGCGAACCACATTTTGCCATCTAACGTAAAACGTAACCGTGTGGTCAGCACCGATCACATCACAACCCCACGGCGTAATCACTAGTGACACCGCGCCCTAGAACCTCTATACCTCGCAATACATGCAAGCATTGTGTGAGTCCCTAACTATTCGTAAAGAGTATCAGTCAGGTATTCATCAATCGATCAAGAGATCAAGAAAGTTTGTCGTGTAATTATAAAAAAATTTTTTTTTGACTTTATGACCAAAGTTTTTAATCTTTATTTTAGTAGATTAGTCATAATCCAACCCTCAAATAAGGTTGTCTCCTGCCATAAGATGCGTGCGGGACAATTTCAGTGGTAGGCATCTCTACAAAGCCAATACACATGAACCAAGTAGCTCAGTCTTACATTGATCGTAATGTAATTTTCACACATAGTGGGGTCGTCCGTAATCGATACAGCAATACAGCATAATCGGTTTCGTAACGACAAACTACACCATTTCGCCGCTTGGATCAGTTTCCATTAGAGCCCAAACCAATCGAATAGAGAGGGAATGGTGGATTATCCTTTATTTTGAAGCTGTTTTTCCAACGGGCACACGTCATGAAAAAATGTGATACCAAATCTAAAATACGTGAAAAAGAACTTGAAAGAAAATTTTATTAATAATTATCTCCTCTATACTACCTCTATTTCGATTTAAATAATTCGAAATTAAATAATAATTACAATAAAAATTCTTTTTCTCAAACATGCATGGAAATATTGTCATTAATTTCTAATAAAGAACACGCAAAGTATCGAATTTACATACAAAGAAAATCAAATCCATTGCTGGAGCGTTTTTTGAATGTGGAACATTACAACGCTCCAGCAATGTTGTATGAAACGGCGTGCTGGATTTATTAAATATTCTTTGATTGGATCTATTTTATCAATCTTCGCATAACAAAGTAAGTCTCTTTGCTTAGTACTAATTGTGTTCAGGTGGCTGTATAGTCATAAATACTTGATGACAATGCAATAATAACATTGCACGAGTCTAAAACAAAGATTGACCAGATGTTTGTAGTCCGCGGAGAGTTCCTAACAATTGTAAAAAATATCATAATCTTCGTCCAGCGAACATAACATCAGATAGGTTTTTTCTTAATTTCAAGAAAGGGAAGTGCACGAAGCAGGTCGTTGGGAGACACAAAATAACTAGACTTCCTAAAGAAATAGCAACTTATTTAAACAGTGTCCAGTATAAAATTCTGAATGTTATACTCGACACTGTTTCCGTAGTTCTTCAGCCACTCTTCTGGCTGATTCTGACGCATTTGACGACTCAATTGAAAACAAAAATGATATAAATAAAATAAATCAAAACATCACATTGCAACGTCATTCGGGAACAGAATCTCACCCGCTAACCACTAGCCAACATTCTAAGTCCACAACCATCCACTTCAAAACAGCATATTCAGCCATCACCCCATTACATCCAATGCGCAGCTGCAAATGTCATCAGAAGTCAACAAACAAACATAAATGTACCGGGGGAAATCAATAACATTTCCTTTTAGTTATTGCCCCAATATGACTACTGTCACTTTTAATATTAATTTTCTCAAATATGCATGCAAATATTGTCATTCTCATTATTTTCGAAAAAAGAACAAGCGAAGTATTAAATTTACGGACAAAGAAAATCAAATCCATTGCTGGAGCGTTTTTTGAATTTGGAACATTTCAACGCCGTACAGCAATGTTGTATGAAACGGCGTGCTCTATTTTATCTTGGCATACTAAAGTCTCTTTGCTTAGTACAAATTGCGTTCACGTGCCTATAACCATACAATACATGCATTTGTTTTTCGGCACAGGTGATAATAAGAAAATTGGCGGCAAATCTGAAAATTGATTTGTTATTTACATACTTAATATATTTATAAATTTAACAATTAAAATGAGTTCCGACGGTTTAGAGCACGGAGATTGATTTTACTCCACCAGATTCAAACGACAATCAACCGGATTCAAAGGCAAAAACATAAAGCAATTTTTAATTAAAGCCCCAGATGATGTATATTTAGCGACAAAGGTAGAGTATTAGAAAAATGCACTGAAAAAAAATATTTTTCAGTGCATTTTTCTAGTATTAGTATTTACGCGTTTGTAAACGCAAAAATAAAATTATTCCATATGGTAGAGTATGTTTTATTTCTCTGCATTCTTCAAAGAAAAGCATTATATATGCCTCGGCGGAAATGGCAATTGCCTATTTCGCGGTCTTTGCAATAATGTACAACTGTATGTCACTTAATTTGGAAAAGGTTACTAATTCCTTAAACAATATGCACTGTAAACTTACGCGTAACTAATAAACGATAAGTAACAAATACTTATCGTTTTATAATAGATTAACATGTCACATTACATTTAACTAAGATACCAAGTGAGATTGTCTGGAAAAGAGCAACTTATAATACAACAATACATAGTTATTACCTTTTTATATTGGAAAATGCTCCTTTATCATATGGCGAGTGTCGGCAAAACATTATTGAAAGAAAAGTTAGTAAAAGGCTAACTTTGGAGCGCATACTTCCTCGAGTCACAGAGGACCAGCGGCTACGAGTGACAACTGTCGCCAACTTCCGAGAGGCAATCTCTCAGCGTATTATAAGAAAATAAATAGAAAAACAAATCTATAAAATCACAGCCGTGCTTGTTTTAGATAAGTACAGAAAGTAAATAAGTTTTATTCTTGATTTTTACCACTCGCCTATCTAACTGAAAGAAAGAACACATATAACTCGCTAATTTACAGGTAATTCTTTTTTGGTAAGAAACATATATAGATAGCTAGCGTGAGCGATAATACATATATGCACTGCATTACCCACCTGCAAGGTGCTTCTCACGCCTCTTTTGAGTGAACTACGATTCTAAGAAGAAGTGTAAATATGTATGTCGGAGCATTCCATTTCTTGATTGGTCAGTGGCCTGCCTTCCTTCATATTTAAATCCAGATGTCCCTGTTTCATCCCCAGAAGAGTACAAAGTGCACAGTATGTTTGGCGGTTTGCTTCTTTGAAACCCCCCTGGTTTCTCCTCCTGAATTCTTGTACAAGTTTACAGTGACGTGCTTTCAAAGGCATCGAAATTTTTTTATGTTTTTTGCTTTGGTAATAAAATAGCGGTATACCGTACCTACTGATAAATATTCAAGCTCTTTTTCAGTAATATAAAAGTATGATTTTTAAGCTTTATGTACTTACGGTGGTTGATGAGGCTGAAAGATTTGAAGAGGAAATTTGTTTTCAATAACCTAAATATATTTTCAATATTTATTTTAAATCATGTTACACAATAATATTTCAACAATTCAAAATAGATATTTGAAACATCTAAGATGCCGCGTTTAAATGTGAATATTCCAATTTAGCACAAGCCTAGTCTAATGTGAATTTAATTAATTTTGATTTGATTGAGGAAATAGAGAAAATCCTGTACATGTTGACATTGTATCAATCATGTATCCAATATGACACAGCTCCCGGCAACAGATTGCTTTGTAAGATAAACAATACGAAATAAGGCAAGATTATATTGTTTTTATTTAACGTGACATCTTATGTTGTAAACTTAGACCAAATAAAAAAGCAAAGGCCTGCGATGAACGCACTGAGGCTGGTGAAATAAAACTACTCCTTGACCATCGCCCTTGTCAGACAGCTACACGGATACTGAAACTACGCCTTAGCCTTATACATAGATAATACACCGGCAGTGAGCTGGCTGATGTGTGCCAAAAGTCAACGGTTTTGTCGGTACCCCGCATAAAATAATGCATAATGATTAAGTAGTATTGCCAGTATAGGAGTATTGCTCGCACCTGTGGGATGGCTCTACCTTGTACTTTCTCGATGCTTTGGATAGGTTGCAGTGTCGCGCGGCCCGTATCATCGACGACGAAGAGGTGACTAAACATTTTGAGCCTCTCCAATTTCGTCTTTGAGTGCATTCTACCGTCTGTACCACGGCGAGTGCTCTGAGGAGCTTTTTTTCCCTAATCCCATCATCTCCCTTCCTTTTAAGGACTACGCGTGCTAGTCTATGCTGTCACCGACAAACTGGCTTTCATTCAAACGCGAACTAAGAAATTTGGCAACTCATTTCTTTGTCGCACAATCATGAAATCGAATTCACTGCCAGCACACGTGTTCCCTCCTTCCTACAATCCTGGGTCATTCAAAAGAAGCGTGAAGAAGCACCTTGCAGGTCAGCAAGGCGAGGGTGGCTAGCGCGGCAGTTCATCTGTCGCACCAGCTATCTTCGCATTTGGACTCCATTTCTGTTTACCATCAGGTGGAGTCATTTTCTTGACCTTTTTATATAAAAAAGTAAAGACGGTGAAGGAAACATCGTGAGGAAACCTGCACACACCTATAAAGAAATTCTTAGGTTGTGTGTGAAGTCGACCAACCCGCACTTGGCCAGCGTGCTTGACTAAGGCCTAACCACCCCTAATGTGGGGTAAGCTCGAGCCCCTCGGTGGGGACATTATATGTGCTGTTGATGACGATGATTAAGTTAAATGTTATAGGTATTTTTCTGAGTCCGTCATATCTTATATATAAAATTCTCGTGTCACAATGTTCGTTCCCGTACTCCTCCGAAACGGCTTGACCGATTCTCATGAAATTTTGTGAGCATGTTGAGTAGGTCTGAGAATCGGCTAACATCTATTTTTCATTTTTTTTTTTACCTTACCTTTTTTTTTTTTATTTATAAGGCAAAACAACATTCGCGGCGTCAGCCAGTAATTATTGAAAAATCTAGCTGACCCACCCGGACTGCTGAGATGATTTTGAGTGTAACTGTCCTCGTCATTGGTTTTAGGTGATGTGTTTACTGAAGGATTGTTAATTTTTGTGTTTGGCCACTTTTATGTAGGCGACAAGCTGGCAACCTGTCACTATTTCGAGGCACTGCATGGCCCATACTGCTAGAAGGCTCTGCTCAACCCCTCATGGGATTACGAGCGTGATGGTATGTATGTATAGAGCTAACCCGCCACACGTTGTAGTGGTTAAATTGCAAAAATAATCCCAAACGTGGCTTATATTTGCGTTGATGGCAGCAAAGATAAAAATTCGTCTTGAATTGTTATTTACATACATAATATATTTATAAATTTATAATTAAAATGAATTCCGACGGTTCAGAGAGTGAAATGGAGATTGATTGTACTCCACCAGATTCAAACGACAATCGGGCGGCTTCAAAGGCAATGACATAAAGCAATTTTTAATTATAGCCCCAAATGATATATATTTAGCGACAAAGGTAAAGTATGTATTATTTCCCTGCATTCTTTTGAGAAAAGCACTATATATGCCTCGGCCGAAATGGCAATTGCACTAGGTGGTGGACCCATATGTAGGGTCGTCTGGGTAGGTACCACCGCCTTTCTTATTTCTGCCGTGAAGCAGTTCGCTGTGTTTCGGATTGAAGGGAAAGGTAGCCAGTATAATTACTGGGCATGTAGGGCATATCATCTTAGTCCCCAGGATGGCAAACGCACTTGCGGTGTTAAGTGATTTACACTTAATATTGCAAGTGTCTATAGGCGGCGGTGACCACTTAACATCAGGTGGGCCGCAAGCTTGTTTGCCATCTCGTCACATTAAAAAAATTCTTAAATATTAGTGAATTCTCGCCTACGGCTCGGCCTTCAAACTCATACTCGACCTGCAATTGCCTATTTCGCTGCCTTTGCAATAATGTACTACTATATTTAATTTAATACGTCAATAAATATATTGCATATGGGTTGCCTAACAAATTTAAGTCCAGGGTATGATTAATTAAGAATTAAAAAAAAATTCAGACATTTCACCGGCTTGATTATTAGACAAATTCTATACTAATCGAAAGTATGAAGCCCATAGAATATGCAAACGATAAGTGGCCTATTCTTTCCCGGTCACAACTCTCGGGTAGCCAGGTATAAACACCATAATTATAACACCGGTCTGATTATTGTATTAAAATTAAATTAAATTAAAGATTATTTCATTACGAACACGATGGTATAAGGTTGACTGCGAAAAATCAGTCCCGAATTCCGCTGCATTAAGTCACATGGAATTTACGAAAATAGTCCGTAAAATTTTATGAATTAATGATATCCAGCATGGTGGTATGGTGGTGGTCGTTTTAAATCGGGATCCTATACTATTATTATTCATAGACTTAAGTGCAAGTTGGTTTAAGTTTTTGAAGTTATACTTCTTTAGGCACGTTATGAAAAAATTATGAGAGTGAAATTTTAAGACTTTGACTTTGGTGTAACAAAAGTCAAAGTCAAAGTTTAGAGAGTTTTCGAGTCCGCTGTGACTTAGAATAATTCCCCAAGCTCACGACCGAACCGACCTAACACAATCTGGACTTTGAGGAAAATATTCAGACTTAGAAAATTTCTCTAGCGTACTCGGCGTGCCTGGCAGTTGTAGAGTTTTGCCGCTCGGTACATATAATTTTCTCAAAGTTCATTCAAGACATATAATTATCTCAAAATTCATTAAGACTGACTTTAAACTGTCTTTACTAAGCCCAAAAAGAATTAGGACAATTTGTTTCATAATTTAACATGTCCAAACATTGTATGTACAAAGTTTTACGTTACGGACCATGTTAAATGCAATGTGCAATATGCAAGAAATGCAAAGTGAGTGCCCCGACGTCCCGACGATGTGCAAGGGGAACCGAAAGGATACTGCAGTGTTTCTCAGATACCGTCTAATTGAACACAAAAAAATAATATATTATAAATATGCATTTAGCGACGGCTCGCTATGACAATGCACTTTAATAAAGTCGGTCGAGGCCAAACATCGGCCAAAGTACAAAATAACTGTGTCTGTATTTTGACAAATAAAGTAATAAACTATTACACAATAAAGTCATGTACGTGCATCGTACAGTCCATATAGTCGGCTTCATCAACACTCACAATTATGTCATCTACGGACTTTAAAAAATTAATTCCCCCTGCAATACGCATCCGAGCCCGCTGATCTTCTTGTCACCTGGGTCTACTCTCCCAACCTCTTGTACCCCTATTTTTTCATAAGTGCAGCAACAATAAAAAATCAAAATTCAAATAAAATTTCTATGCTATGTGCAAAGAAGTATATCGTCTCACGCACGTAGAGATCGTCTAATCTAAAACTGAACGCCACTGCATTCTTGCATGCAGAATCAGTTAACAGATACAAGATACAATACACTCGAATTTGGTATAGTCATTGACTCAGTCGCCGGCTAGCCACGAACCTGGTAGCACGCTTTGATCACTCATAAAAGCCCCGTCAGTTCATGTTTAAAGTTTAGATTTAGATCAGACAATCTCTACACGCACCCATTTTTGTCAAGATATAAGATACTATTTTCAACAATAGTACATTTATTAACTAGGGCGGTAAAACAAAGAATTTCTCAGATCGCAGGTATTTGATTTGAATATGTATTTGAAGCTTTATTTTTTACCGCCCAAGGTATGTACAAAATTTTATGTCACCCCTTGACCAGGAAGTGGGATTTTCCGTACGCATAGCGGGCGGAAAATGCCACTTTATGGTCAGGTATGGCATAAAGTATTTTTATCTTACGAATACGGGTGAGCCATAACAATGCCAGCACTGACACACAGATACAATGTACAATATGTATATTATATCTACATTATTTATGTGTTCTATAATCTACATAAACAGCTAAGGCTCACCTGCGTTCGTGTGATAAAACGCAATACCTAATTACTTCCAAATTATAATATAGTAGCCTCATTTGAAATAAATCTTTTTATTTGCATTAATTTACTACTTAACCAGGAACGACGGAAAGACGAATCCCACCCGTGACCTAAATTTAAAATTCTTGATCAAACTTCTTATTTATCCAATTTACAGTTAAGTTTACTTTTGGAATTTAATCCTATTCATTACGTAACCGTTTCCAGTTTCAACGTTTAATTTTAGTTGATGTCAAAAATTTCGGGTAGAACTTACAATTAATTTAAACTTTCCATTTAATCTTGTTGGCTGATGAAAGTTTCGTAGGGAGATAAAGTATTGCCTAAAACAGCAGAAGCCCGAAGTTATATAGGCAATAACCTCGTGGACAAGGGGTATTCTTGGGGTGGGTGGTGTGTGGCAGTCTAATTAGCATGATAAGTTTTACATAATATTATACAATCGAAAGCAGGTAGTTAGAAATCAATTTGCAATATACTAGAATGAAAGTTAAATTTTTAGTGATGATTTAACAAGGCATGTACGATAACAAATACGGTAAATTTACGTGATAATTAGTCTAGATATTTTCAGGATCAAAATGGATGTTGTATTTGGAATCGGTACTCCCAAAAAACACGAAAATGTCACCCATATTGATATTATAATAAAAAGTTGAGTCCGCCATCTTGGATCTCAAGCTAGATTTTTATTCGGAATCGGGACCCCCAAAAACCACAAAAATAAAACCCATTTCAATATTATAATAAAAAGTTGTGTCCGCCATCTTGGATCTCAAAATGGATGCTGTATTGTACCCCCAAAAACAATGACAATGATAGCCACACCAATTTTATATTAAAAATCGCATCGCCCGTACACTCGTATCATCATCATTTGTAATCCGGACCCCCAAAAACCATGAAAACGATACCCGTATTTCTTTAATACTGGTCGCCCGCGGCTTCGCTCGTGTCAATGTTCATTATCGCGCCAAAAAGTTTTCTATGTCCTTTTCAGGGTCTCAATATATCTGCATACCAAATTTCGTCAAAATCGGTTCAGTGGTTTAGGCGTGAAATTATTTATTTTATTAATAGAAGGGATTAAAAATTCGGGTCCGCCATCTTAGATTTCCAAAATACTGTTGTATTCATAAAATAATAATATGTGTATAAAATTAGTTACTGATAGATTTATTTAAAGATATTAACTTGAAAATAGTTATGGTGACTATAGCGAATCCATAGCCCATTTATTTATTTAAAAACTTATCTACTTTGTCTCACTACTTGAAAAGATGAAAAAGGATTTTACAAATCGATCTATGCGTCGAAACATACAGAAAAAAGTAGATTACGACGACTTGAGAACCTCCTCCTTTTTTAAGGCGGTTAAAAATGTCCAAATGTGTCTAATCATTAGAAAATATGTTTTATTTCTTTAATAAAATTGTAGAACAAGTAATATGATTAAATTATTGCATTCGACTAAATTCTAAATTACTAAAATAGGTAAAAAAAACTTTATTGCATACAAGTGCAAGTTAAAATACAATAAAACATTTACTAAACATTATTAACTTGCGTGTGAAGAGTAAAATTCTCACTCTTTTTATTTTTTTCAGTTCGGCTATAAAACCATTTAATAGCACAAATCGTCATTTTTTAATAATTGGTAGGAGATGCGTACGGAGTGCGTTGACCTTGAGGACTGCGCATCGACTTTCCGTAGTGAGCCAATTGAGGCCTAGTTTTTTGATCTAAAGACCACAGTCGTGCCGACTTTAAATCACGAACCAGCGAAGTAGATTCATAAATAGACTACATAGTACAGTGAGTGATTTCAAGGCACGAGAGAACAAAATTGCACTCGTGTGAAACATACAAATTTTCACCTCCCCAGCGAGAAAATTGTTGTAGGAGAGAAAAACAAGACAATATTTAAATACATGTTTATTATGCTATAAAAAATATTCCAAAAAATTAAAAATAAATTTACTATAATTATTTAAATTGAACTCTACACTCCTATTTGGAGCTCGCAACAAAAAGCTTTTTGATTCAAGATTTTACAATTTTCACTTGACAAAGTCAGCAGCTTCAGACTGACAGACTTTGACAAGTGACATTAAGTTTTTTAATATATTGACATTTAGGCAAAGTGATCAAATTGTCATTTAATATATACTTATATACTTTCCACGCTCACACCTATTATCTAGCCTAAGTTAAGTATCATTAAGAACTTGTGTTATAGATACTAGGTAACGGACAAATTTAAAATGGTTTAAATATGACTGACCATGACTCGTGAACAAATGTTAAAAAAAGAAGAAAAAGTTACTGTCTCTTTGAGTAATATCATATTTCTGTTCGACATTGGTAATTGTAGTTTTGAGTTGCGTGTATTATTTTTTAGTAAAAAGTGTGGTAAGCGACCGAGATTGTCTTAGGTCTGCGGTGGCAATCTACTGATAAGTATATTTATTGTAAATATTTTCAGTCTTGTAGACTGAGTCTTCTACACTGTATCTCACGCACCTTTCTGGTTGACTGGTAGAGAATGCTGTATAGCATTAAGTCCACCCTTTGTACTGTCTTTGTGCAATAAAGTTTTTAAATAAAAATAAAAAATAAGGAAGGTATGACGCCATTTTAACAATAATCTTACTACTGACACACAGTAAACTGTTCTTTAGTTTTTAGGAAAGTGTAATAGGTCGTTATCTTTATTTCGACTAGCGTTGCTTTGTCCTAAATTATAAAAAAAAACATCAGTATGTTAATTACAAAAATAAATAAGTAATTAAAAGACCACTTGCTTAGAATCACTTCTTAGAATCTCCGCTTAGAAAGCCTTCGTTTAAAAGTCTTACAGAATATTAAATATCCAATCGATCACTCCAGGAATTTACTCAGATCTTGTCATCATAGAGATCTCAACTGTATTCGAAAACATGATTCGATTCATTGAATTCCTAATGCTTTCTATAGTAAAGTTTGAGATAAAACCCCTTTCAAAATAATCTAACTGGTCACACAGAAGAAAATTATCCACGAATCGAGATATCTGACCTACTTTCTGTTCGCTGACTGCCTCCTAAACGGAGAGGAAATGATAAAAAAAGTACCCTTGCTTTACCGTAAACAGGCTTTTATCAAATAGGTACTCAAAACTTCTAATATTTCTTTTGAAAAGCAACAAAAGAAATAGCAAAAGAAAAAGATTCACTTAGCCTAGAAGTTATTCGTTTAGATCTTATTGCAAAAAAATATTTCACAAAAAATACATCAAGATATTTGTAGCATGTAAAAAAAAGAAATAATTATAAAGTTTTTATTTTGTTAATTGCCAATAAATCAAACGTGTAAAATTTTAACCCCCTTATTCATTAAAACAAGTCAATTTATTATAGATTTACAAATCGTTTGTCTCTGTCACTCTGGCACGAGACTAATGAGACAAAACACTTTTTAACAAGGTAATAATTAAAATAGGTATAATGTGTGTTTATGAATAAGGCTGTAAGGCTGCGCTTTAGTTTGTGCGAATTTATTTAAATTATTTTTTAAGGATACTACTATAATACAGTTCTTGCAATGAAAAGGCGTCACTGAAGTCCGATAAGTAACTAGTAATGATTGACTAAACATTTTTTGATCATTATCTAACAGAGGCAGTAACCGTTTACTACATCAGTTTAACATATTACAATAAACTTAAAAATTCAAATAAAAAACCCCGACAACCGACTATAGAGGTGTTGCCTGTCAAGTCATTTTATATGCTGTCAAAACATAATTCTTTCCTAGATTTTGTATGACGAGTTTGTGACGTCATAAATTCATAAAGTCAACTGACTGAATATTTAATCGTTTTAATACACTTGAAAATCAAATTCTAGAGATAATTTGAAACGATGGTGATATGGTGATCTGGCATAAAATACCATCACCTTTTACGAACTAAACACTTTGTAATTATTTGTGAATGGTGTCAACATCCCTATACATCATCACATTAGGTACTGATAACTACCCAATTAGAAGCAAAATGGCAAAACCTACAAACCATAATAATTTTATTTACTCAAATTACATTAATAATTTGATTTCAATGTTAAGAACTACTGTAAAATTTAATTTGAACTAGTCCAAAAAACTGGGCATTATGCCCAAAAAACATGGATAAGACGTAAATCACATTGCACTTTCTCTAAGTCCTCGCATTCCGCAAAACGCCTCGATAGACCTGAAAGATCGCAAAGACAGGTAAGACGACTATACGAATATAAATCGAGCTCGTACTACAGATCGAGAGAAATATACAATATAATATGCGGCAGGATTTCAACACCAGCTACAAGCTTAACAAGCATAAAAATATTTTTCCGATTTCACTTTTCGGTCTCGTAACGTATAAATAAAAGAATGCGTCATATAGTAGTTCGATTTTCAAGTGCTTATTTGGAATTAGACTAAACCAGCAAGATATTATATATTAGCAGTAAAGTATGATATGTGGATGGTTTCAAAACTAAGTTGATATATCTGATTAAACGTTCTAACACACCATTTGAACGATTTATAATGTAATATAGAGCCATCGAAAAACACTAAGTCCTTTATCAGACTCCAGCAGCGATTCTCGCACCCCAATGCATTTCCATATCTAGCGGATTTGCTGGCATCCGTAATAACATTCCGATAAAATATTCATCGTGGTACCAATGCCACCCAATTTCGTAAATATCTTTTGAAACGAGCACTTATATTTGCACGGCCGTTAAATGTCCCTTTGCCGTGTTTAGTTTTTCACGTCATTAATAATTTACAAGTCAATTTAGTGGCTTGCGTTTTTTTAGAGATAATTTTTAAGCATTATATTTACTTGAAAAATTTAACAGCACCACTGTTGCTGACAAAGGAACGGTCAAGTTTCAATGGGTAGGTCAGAAAGTAGGTTAATTCAAATTCAAAAGACACAAAAAAACATAGAGGTATTAAAACTATAGTCCACAATAGCTTCATTTTTGTTTCACGAACTTCAATTGAGGTTAATTGGTATCGTCAAATTTTTTTTTTTTTTTGGTGTAGTTAAATCCAGATAACTCCAGCTGATGTTAAATGGAGGCCATGTCACGGATGTTATCTATGCTAGGTGTTGCGACAGAGATATGCAGCCCGTAAAAATATAATTTATAAGGGTTACGAATGAGACTTATAAATTCGGAATCTGCGCTTCCAACAAGAGCGTAATTTTCATTTTTATTTCATAGGAAATTAATACAGCAAAGAGTACTCAAATTTCTTTACTGTTAATGTTGTCATACAGAAGGCAAAAAAAAATCAGTTTTACACAATCCTGACCCTGTACCTTTGATATTAATTTAAGAAGTCTTAGAACCATGCAAAGGAATATTGTATAAATATTATAATGCCAAGACATAATAAATTTAAGCTACTCTTTAATTATTAAAAAATCTAAATAGAACCTGGTCCAATAATGCAAGGAAGGGATTTTTACCTTTTTGCTTCTACGGCGTGTCGTAGTATGTGTAAAACACGTAGCTCGTAACGGCTTGTCTACGACGTAGCCCACTTGCATTGTGAAATAGGATAATACTGTTACGGTCGGTACTAGACGCCTTAATATTCTTTCCCGGGGCTATAACCAGAGTAAATCGTTTACAACACACGTAATGTTAAAAGACTTAGATGCCAGAAGCACATTTTCTACAAAATTAATATAAAGCTGTGTTATTAAAGCTTTAAGAATAGCGATCTACTCCACTTTGCCTGAGTAACGCATTTGCTTATCTATTTTGCGTGTTCTAAAAATTTTTGTACATAAAAATGCTGTTGAAATACAAATTATGCCAGGAAACATTTTCTCTCGAGATCATCGAGGTCATTCGGACAGAATAATAGACGTAAATTGAGTGCAGGTAATGAAATATGAAATTCTAGCAGCCAACTAATTTCGCCTAAGTAATTTTTGTTGGTCTTATTTAACTTATATATCAGTTAACTAAATTTTGAATTAACAAAATTAGAAAATTATTAATGTAGAAACAACAAAGAGTAACAGAGTAATAAAAAAGATTGGTACAAAAGAGTTATATCGGAAAGAGACTCGTTGCCAAATTATTAGATAAGCTGTATTGCTGATATGTGACGTAATTTTTTTCCACTCTCTTTTTTTCCTCAACTTGTGCTATGGATACTACATAACGGACAAATATACATAATAAGCTAGATATTTCATAAGTAAACTTAAATAAATACGTAAACAACCACGACTCGTGAACAAATATTCGTGTTCATCACACTAATATTTGCCACTACTAGGACTCGAATCCGGACTGTCCGATGTGTAGGCAGCGTTACAGACCATACCAAAAATTTGATCCATAATCTAAAACTTTACATTACAGTACTTTACCACCAGAGTCTTATCTGTATTTATTTGTTGTTCGAATCGTTGAGTCTATGTAAATAGACGACATGACGTAAATGTAAAGTGACATTTAAGTATTCGCCTAAAAAATATTAACGAAAAAAGCATTACGATTCCCAAAGGGATTATTTTCGCGAGCAATTATAAAATGTATTTAATGCCTTCATAAACTCAGACCTGTGTCTTTAATGCACGAGTAATTTATGAAGAGAAGTCTCTACACGAATTACTTGTTGTTCCTACTAACACAGACTTTTGTTCTGTTGAGGTATATTTTCAGAAAAAATCCCTTTCTCATTAAAAAAAACTGGCGCTGGAATTTCTCTAAAATTGAGGCAGGCGATTACGCCGCTTGGTGCGAAAAAAATGTTACGCAACAGTAAATGTGCGGTCGGCGATGATATGGGTGACGAAAAATTTCTCATTCCGATATTTATTAGTGCTTCAGAGATCACGTTGAGTTTGTGTCCCGGTTAATAAAGGAATATCTTCTTAGTCGATTACTCTTGGCGTGGATGCATAGCTTTTTTGGCCGTCTCTCACTATTTATGACTATCTGAGACACTTTGTTGCCATAAAAATCTAATGCCAAATCCTTGAGTAGTAGGATATCAAGACATACTCCACCAACCCCACATAAATCGGGAGCAGGGTAGGCAAATGATGATGATTTAGGTGTATTGTATTGGAAGATTAACAAGTATAAAAACTAGTCACGTAGGTTTAAATTGGCGACATATAAAACTCTTACACAACGCTTATTATTACCAGATGAAACACGTAATAAGAAGGAACATATCAACTTTCTTTTGGACGCCGTCGTGGTGGAGTGGTTAACGATAGCTATACATCAAACGGTTCGGGTTTGAATCATGTTTGTGTAATGAAGACCAACATTTGTTCACGAGCCATGATTGCTCATGTACTTATTTTATCAGACATTAGTTACGTAAATTAAATAAGATTTTTCCAAATACTTTTGGGCAGCTTTTACTCCCACGCATTTGTATCATTTAAATAATCATTTACCTGGTAATAAGCTTTTTTATATAATTAAGATTCTATTTTTTTTTTAATTTGTTAATAGGCAAAGCTCTAATACTCTTCGGAAGCTTATTGCAAAAACGTTTGGCCCACAAAGGAAGTGTTTGTTCTGAGGAGACGAGTTTTGTATACAATAAGATCGTGTTTCTTTCCAGTATTAACATTGTGCGTATGGCATTTCTCAGCAAAATGCATAATGGTTTTCTTTACATACAGTAAGTTTTTCTGCATATATTGTGATGACACAGTTAGAATATTTATCTCTTTGAACTTTCCTCTGAGGGAGACACGCGTACCTAGTTGATAGATTGCTCTAACAGCCCGTTTTTGCAGAACAAAGATGGTATTTATATCTGCAACACTCCCCCAGAGAAGAATTCCATACGACATTATGCTGTGAAAATAACTGAAATAAATCATTCTAGCAGTATCTACATCAGTTAGCCGCCTAATAGTTTTAACTGCATATGCCGCAGAACTTAGTTTACCCTAAAGTTTTACAATATGTGGACCCCATTGCAATTGACTCTAAAGTCTAACATTACTCCTAAGAAAGTTGTTGTTTCCACAGGTATCAATTCAACTCCATTTATTTGTATATTAGTTTCTACACGTCTCACATTCGGTGTAGCAAACTTAACTAGTTTGTTTTTTTTTCATTAAGCAACAATTTATTAATATTAAACCAATAAACTACTTTTGCAAGTGTTAACTTCGTTTTAATTAAGTATATAATTTTCTATTTATTTTGAAAATCAAAGAAGTGCTATCCGCAAACAACACAATATCATTATTGTCCCTTATGTAGTAAGGCAAGTCATTTATGTACACTAGAAAGAGAAATGGACCAAGAATTGAGCCCTGCAGAACACCTATTGTGTCTAGAGAGAACCTGGAGATCTTTTACCATTTATATCAACTTTCTGTATTCCATTGCGCAGGTATGAAGTCATTAGGTTAAGAGCCTTGTTCCTAATGCCGTAATGGTGTAATTTCCTGACCAGAGTATCATGATTAACACAGTCAAAAGCTTTAGATAAATCACAGGAAACCCCAAGAGCATCACGTGATTCTTCCCAAGCAGCAAATACCTCCTTTAACAACGCAACTCGGTGGAGCGACCCCGAGTGAACCAGAATTGCTTTTGATGAAATATGTTATATTTATTAAAATGCTTTGATATTTGATTGAGCATTAGTCTCTCAAAGATTTTACTTAAAGTTAAATTGAAAATTGGTGGGATCTGAGATTTCGCCAGATTTACATACAGGTATAATTTTACTATGTTTCTTCAAGTCAGGAAATACACCAGAATCAATACAAATTGTTAAATACGACTACTAAATAAGGAGCTATAATAGTTATAATGGAATGAGATAGTTCTGACTGACAGTCCCCAAAGTTCCATAGATTTCTTCAGGTCTAGAGTTTTGAACGTATTTATAATGTCATTATAATTAACAGCTGTAAATTCAAAGTTATTGTCACATGATGATAAATTTTGTTTAAGCAGTTCAGCTGAGGTGGAAGACGACTGAAGTGATTTAGTAGTCTGTATCGCTACTTCCAAATCAGCTTTAACATTATTATATTATTAATCTTTAAGTTAATATTACGGTAACGTGTTTGACTCCTACCAGTTTCACTGATAATAATATTCCAAGTTTCTTTACACTTATTTGTAAAATTCTTAATTTTGTTTATTATGTAAACTTGGTAGTGGAACAGGCTCTTTTGATAACTTTAGAGTAGTCCCTTACATAATAACAAATACTGGATCAAAATTATATTATTTTTATCTATACAAATCGTACAACTTATTCCTGCTATTGTAGATACCAGGTATTGCCCATCAAATTCGACTGCCCAATAGAGGCAGATCAGGCAGAAGTTATAGCCTTGTTTAAAAATAAAATACCATAGCGATTTTGCTATTTAAAATGTAATTATTAAACTTTAGATTGTATGAACTTTTTGTGTAGGTGACAGACTGGCAACCTGTCTCTATTTTGGGGTACTATAAGACTCATACTGCCAGATGTGGCTTTATGTGCAATCCAATGTTACCTAAAGCTCTGCAGTTAGGTTTGTCATTAAGGTTACGCTACACATCCACTTACACACGTGCAAAGCTTACGAAGATTTACAATGTGAACAATAATAGGGGGAACGTAAAGAATACAACACGGGAAATGCGAATGTTACTTGGCTCTGATCTCCACTGATGTGAATAGGTATATATTCAACCAATCCAGGAGCTCACAATTTGGTAAAAATTATGTTCCTTGCCTAAATATAAACTAATTTACGAAACGACTTATTACTTAGTATTAAATGAGAAAAGTTTTTTGATAATAACTCCCTAATTGAGTCCTTGCCCTTTCGTATAAAGCTTTTATAAATGTATCTATAAAAAGAAGCAAAAATATATGGTGGACTCAATCAAATAAAACCATACAAAAGCAAACGTGGAATTCTGTATTAGTATTGAGAAAGCAAACATTGCGGGAACTAATTATGATTGCGCAAAGAAACGTAATTTTCTTGTAATATAAATAATGATAGAGTAAAGGCAGCCATGTAAGTAGAACACACCGTCGTCGGGGGTACCATAACACGAGGTAGGTCAAAGGTAAACTTAACTGTAATTCCAACCTTTATCAAAACACCTCGGCGTAAAATCCTTCATTCTGAAGTCTACAAAGGCCGCAATGAAGACACAATAAAAACAAGTGCTGTGACTGTTCCTGTGTACCGTGCTAATTGAGCACAGTAATGGTTGAATAAATTTGTTTGGACAATGAAGACGCTTAAACTGAACTATGTCCTATTGTTGGGGTTCCAAATTGCTAATTTGACCGCGGAGATTTAATTATGCATGCTGGAATAGGAAAGGGGGTTATAAAAGCGGGGTGTCACGGACAGGGTTGTTTATAATGTACCGAGTAATGCGCAATCTGACCCCGCGTGCCGCCGCCCGTGTATTAACTTTTTATTACATTGAGCTCAACTTTCGCGGTTGCGCAGCCGGGAGCAGCGTCAAAATTTCAACTACCAATATTTTATCGCGGAAATATATTACGCATACACCTGAGGGATTCGTTTTAAAATTTTAATCAGGCCTCTGCAGCTGAGTTATGTTAGAACAACTTCAAAATTATTTATAACGTATGTGCATTTGTGCTGTTAAGCTACTACTTACTAATGCATCTCCAACACAATAACAAAAATCCTTGAGAATATTAGTATTTTATTAGATATTTTTTTTTATGTCAAGTGGCTGGCAGACAAGCATAAAGCCTGCCCATTGGTAAGCAGCCACCGTAGCTTTTAGATGCTTGCAACACTGTAATGATGACCATAGTCCCCTGCCTTACCCCGAGAGGTCTGGCAACCTTACTCGTTACCAGAAACAGAACACCACAAAAATGTAGTGTTATTTGACTGTGGTCTTCTGTAAGGTGGAGTTACTGCCCCAGTTTGTATTGTATTAGTACCCACTAAAAACCTTTACATGGAAAATCGTTCTAGTTGCAAATCCTTATCTATTCTTCTTCAATTGTTGTAAATCGACATAATGTATAAGTTTTGATACTGGATTCTACGGCTGCAGCTTGTCTCTCCTTCGGAATGCTGTTGTATGTATTATTCATTCATTCATTCATCAAAAGTAAAATTACTTAGTTCATTAATGTAATTAATTGAATTTGAAAGAAAAGCCTTTATAAGATAAATTATTATATAAATGATCCAAATGCGTGGGAGTAATAACTGACCAAAATTTACGCATGTAAAACTGTAATTTAATTATATTGTGACTGTCTATTGACCTGTGATGTTTTGAAATCATTACGAAATTGAAAGCTATGGAGTTTCTTTCGCCAATTTCTCAGTCTCAGTATAATATTAATGAATGAATAAGCTTAATAATTATTTAAGTAAAATAATTGTTCGTCCCGAAATATTGGTAGGCTTTCGATGATTCAAAGCTACTTAACAAAGTCCCTTTAAATAAAGAGCATTTCATTTATTTATCAGGTAAGTAGCTGTTTACGAAATTTCATAATTAAAGACGTATTATTTATATTCGAATGATTAAGTGGTGATTTTTTTCTGAGCTTTATTTTTCTTAAATATTCCTAGTGTACAAATATAAAGCAGAATCACTATTCGGAAGTCGTATCTGGCAACAAAGTATTCGTATCAAAGACAAGGAGAACTACAGTTAATTAAGTTGGATCTAAAGCCCGCTATACCCCAGAGACATCACCTGTCCAATAAAACGATGACAATGGAACTTAATTTATTGTCCATCGGATAGACATTGGCTCCCGATTGGATACAGCGGCAGTCAACTAATATATAGCGCGTCAAAGCTCACTAAGCCTTTGTTAAGTCCAAACTTAGCTCGGAATGGCCTTGTTACTATTTCGGTAAATGTTTTGTCAAATTGGTTTCTTTGGTTTGCTTATTCGAGGTAGGGTGCTTAGACCAATTCACTCAGAATAACATACACGATAGACATTTTTTTATAATAAGAGATGGCAAACCAGCTTGCTAACCTGGTGTTAAGTGGTTACCGTCGGCTATAGACACTGCAATATTGAGGGTAAATCACTAAACATAACACTGCAAGAGCGTTGCCACCCTGTAGACTAAGATGATAATATGCCTTCCATGCCCAGTAATTCTAGCTACCTTTCCCTCCAATCCTAAACACAGCGAACTGATTCACGTCAGAAATAAGAAAGGCGGTGGTACCTACCCAGACGACCCTACATATGGGTCTACCACCTAGTAAGTAGTAGTAAGGACACCATACCTCACTCAGGAACCTTTATATTGAGATATCTGTCAATAATGGGGCTTACTGCATTATATTCTATGTTACAATTGCCTTCTATTAATTCTGTAAAAGTATTACTAATGCTTAGTTGTATGGTACAATTCACAAGAATAAGCAATTAATTTAGCTACATTTTTGACAATCTATGTAAAACCATTGAAAAGACATACTGGTGTTGTAAGCGCTTATAGGGTAATGGTTGCCCTTTAATTTAAAGCTGGCCATAAACTTATTTGATACCCTTGTAAAACAAAAACGGTCTAAGCTAACAATTTACGCTACATTAATATATGTCCCTATTGGTGGTGGTTAATTAACATTTTTTAAGTAACTTCACACTTTTGTTTTATATTCGGTTTATGTAGAAAACAAATATTTTGTCAAGGGTGATGCAAGAACAATGCAAATCAAGAAAGAAATATTTTCTATTATTAGAATACGAAAACAAACACGGTAAAGGTTTCATCATAAGTAAGTTCATCATAAGACCGCCTTTGAAATTCACGTTACCTGTGAATGTGCATTGGTCTCAGACTTGAGTCTGAAATAGCTTTGCGCGCCAACTGGGTGCAATAGTAAGGAATCAAAACGCTCTAACGTCAAATAGCCTAAGGGTGTTTACAGACAGGACTTCTTATGGGAGCGAATATAAACTTGTTTTTGTACGTATGTAACTATCAACCACGAAACTCAAATGTCCCTTTGCAAGACGACGAGAGTTCCTTGGTATATCACAAGTCACTTTCGTGTTTATAAATAAATAATTATTTTATTTTGTTTTATTAAATTTCTTGTACAAAAGCTGTCGTTCAAGTCTAATTTATTGGCAATTTTTATTTCACTGATAAAATAATAAGTAAATAGAAATGGGACACAAAAATATGCTGTCCCATACTACTGAGGAGTTCTACCTTACACATTGAAACAAATTAAGGGACAGACATCGCAGAAGCAGTAATAAATAGAAATATGGATGGGTGCTCTCAGCATAGCGCTCTGTTATATATATTTAATGTATATAATAGCTCGTTAATTGAACAATGAGATACTCCATTACTAATTGTTTAATTTTATTTTTAACAGCTTTTGACTTTTTAATTGGTCTGAGCTTTTACCTAAATGTTTTTTTCTAATATCGTTTTAAGTAATATTGTTTATAGACTTGCCATCAGGATGAGGAGTTTTATATCTTTTTATATTTTGTTTTAATGACTGTTGCGTTTAATTATTATTCTTGTTGTTCGCTTGCTTGTTGCTTAATGTTCGCTTGCTTGGTCTTGGCCTCTTGTTTGTGGGTTGTAAGTAGTCCGCTTCCTTTTGCTGAAACAGTCCACTCTTTAACTTTTCAAATCTTTGCAGTTTATGTCCACACTATAAACTCTGCCAGGAAATAAACTAAGTATTATTATTATCATCAGCGTATGCCAGTCTTCATTTCTCATGGTATTTCTGACCGTCGCGTACTTACTTCGCAAGAATCAACTTTTACTAACGCAAAGTCGCGTCCGTAAATTATCTATTATATTACTGAGTGTGTCTTAGCGTCAACGTTGAGCGCACAATAATCGTGCCGTATGTAGTCACCCTAAATCCACTTACACATACACACTGCAATAGTTTGCTAATCTCTGAATAGTAATCTTCACATATTAATGTTCAGCAGAAAGGGTGTAAATTAAACTCAATTAAATGTACAGAATTTTAACTCATTAAAATGTCGTGTTTTAAATATTTTTACGAATTGTTTGGTTCTGTATATACAATATTCAACCGCATTCCACAACAGAGTTCAAAGTCTATAGAAGTAATACAGCTTGTCGTAGAATGATCTACGACCTTACGTTGGACTTAACAGGATCCTTACTAATATTGTAAATGCGAATGTGAGTTAGTTACTTTGTTACGTTTACAAATTACTGAACTGATCATCTGATATTTTCTACACAAATTGTCAGGGCTACTCAAAAGAATTCAATAAAAGGCGAGGTGCCTTTCATTGAATTCTTTCGAGTAGCCCATCTTCAAAAAATAGGGACTGTTCCTGAGGTAAAGAAAAGAAAAGTCTTTTGTAAGTACCTACCAGAGCTCAGCTCCAAATTCGAGCACCTAAATCGGCTGTGGCCTACCTCGACTAAATTACTAATCAAATATGATTACAAATTATCACTATAATTACCTAAAGTTGTTTATAAATCCTAAGACATTAACTCCAAACAAATTATCACCCTATTTCGAAAATCATTTTCATTCTGACTTTGCAAATGAAATCACAACAGAATAGCTTCTGTGCTGTTGGTATGCAAAACCTATATTTGGACTCATTCTCCATACGTAAACAGCTGAGAACCGGAGCGCTGTTAAAACACTAGGTACCGATTTCAAGTGACAACTGGAAACGATATTTTTTTGTAACAAAACTGTCACTACGATAGAACTATCGGTTTTATCTTGATATCGGAACTGGTGCTAAAAGTAGGTCGAACGCCGAGATACAATCTTGTATTAGCGATGCTGTGTCGACCGTTCAAGACGGCTGCCTCTCATCAAGTTTCTTAATAAAGTTTTATCTGGTTCGGGTACAGATTTACTTTTACTAAGTCACTCTTGACAACTTAATGTTCCGAGTTGTGGTTATTACTTCAATCGCACGGACTTTGTACAACCTTTAAAGGGAGGCAAATTGATGGAGTCTCTAGAGAGAAAGTAATGCTTGTAAACCTATACTACTCTGTCAAGAAAGTACCGGGAAAAAATCAATAATACACAAATGTTAGTTATTCATCCAAATTAATTTTATCACCTTCAAAGAATGCTTCTTCACAAACGATACACATCCGCCGTCGTCACGCCGCGCCGCTCACGCGCGCTCGCGCTGTCCCTTTCGAGTTTCGTTTCCATTAAATTCGATTATACGTCTGTTATAATAAATATACTTTGTCGTCTAACATATACGTAAATAGCCAAAGAATTTGAAAGGGCGGAATAACATTAGGTATCTAGGTGGGTAAAAAAAAATAGTCCCGGATGTTATGTCATTTTAAAATTGTTATAAAATAAGGATATTTATACCCGACTCTATTACCGATTGTTTGTTACAATCAAATCTTTCCTCTTTATGTTAGTATAGACTAGCTTTTTTGTGTTTTTATGATATGTTTAGATTTGTAATAAATAAATGATCATTAAATTAACAAAATATTTTATTCTTAAACCTAAAGGAACACAATAATAAAAATCCTATGCCTTTATAACCCTCATGTATAACCCTGAGGTCCACGTACGGAAGCCTCCTCGTGGCGGACCCTGGTAAGTGGTGGGGAAACGGGTTCTCAGCGGGTGTGTGGCTTTTGATGTCAAGTGTGTCATCTTGCCATTCGAAATCACATGCCATCGTCAAGTTGTTTATGTTTTCCCACCACGGCTAGTTCCAGACGGCGGTACGAACCCTAGCGCCCAGTTCAGCTTTAGGTATAAATTTCAAGGACACGCCTGAGTCGGGCTACTGTTCGTTCTCTATATTGTAATGCATGCTTCTCTACTAATATAAAAGAAAATGAAGGTTCAATTGAATTTCTTAAATACGCCGTCGTTGTGGAGTGATCTAATCTAATATCCACAACACAAGTTCTGATACTTAATTTAGTCTAGATACTTGGTGTGAATTTAGTGTAGATCTTCCGCAATCCGGGCGGCTGCGTTAACCACTACGCCACCGAGGCTGTGCTTTCGATTGGCACCGATCTTAGAAGTGCAAATTTCAAAGATTTGATGAAACAATGTTTACCATAAAAACATAAGCACCAAGCACTGACAAATATCGACAGCAAAAGCAGAGCCTCAGTGGCTTAGTGGTTACCGCAGCCGCCCGGATTGCGGAAGATGCTGGGTTCGATTCCCGTCTGAGGCAGGTCGATTTTTTTTCAGTGTATTTTTTCTAGGTAGAAATCTGCTACGGGCTGTGCAAACAGATTTTCTGTGATTGTTATTCATCTTGAAGAAATTGCTATCCTACGAGTATTTAAAATAGCGGCTTTCTGCATTGTAATATGGCTGCTCTTCCGAGAGAACTAATAACGTGAGGCTACAAAGTAGTTGTTTGGATATCACGAGTACCAGTGGCACCACTGGCACAATGTACACTCTATCTAATTTCCAAATTCTTAATATTTCCTCTTTCAGTTCTGAGTATTTATTTATTACTTTCTCGTTTAAGTAGTATAGAGGAAGCCTTATTTTTTCCGATATAGTTTTTTTTAATATTGTGTGTGATTATTATTGACAATAAGATATCTAGCTCATAGGTTAAGCAAATTATATGTCTTTTATACCCAAATATTGTGTTCCCCAACTATTCGTTCGGTCATTTTATATTTAACAAATGCTATATAGCTTGAAATTTACCTGTAATCTTTATAAAATGGCCAATCAAAGAACTGTGTTGTGGGCCAACGTTAATTAAGATAACGTCGGTACGTTTCTCCAAAACATGGGTTAATAATAAAGTAATTAGAGAGTTGTAATCTTATTATTGTATCAATAGGCAGATAATCATAATTTTTATATTTCATTATATTCATGTGGAAGATATTTTATACACTACTGTTGTAACTAGGTATTTCTTTTTCTTACGACCCTGTTCCAAAGTCTGTGTGATCACATTGTTAAAGGTTTTGGATTTGGTATCTTACTGCCCACAGAACATAGAATCTATGTTCAATCGTGGGTTGCTCAATAATATTAGTTCTTGAAAGTATTCGATCGGTACAATTAAATTGAGCACCCCACGCTTTCCTCTAAATAATAATTATAATTTTCGACTTTCGTTCACCATTAAGTTTTTATATATACTAAAAAGTTATTTTTCACTTTTGAGTCCGAATTAATATAAAAGCGTGTGTTTTTTTTTAACTATTATTTTACTATCCACTTTCTAGTGCGAATTATAACCGCCGATGAAAGTAGTTTTTTATTATTCAAAAAAAATCTTAACAACAATCTCAAGTTAACAATGACAACGCCATCTGAACTGAACTAACATTCCAAACGTTTAATTTATTAGTCCTGGCGATTCTAATCAGGATAATGGGATATTCTTATCGAATTATTGTAATGAAATCGGTCTTTCGTAAGTCTATAAAGTTTAAATGAAATCTGACCGTTTAAAGTGGGTCAAAATCGAGCCCAAACGAGTCAGTTACATACAGGATAAGCGTGTTAATTAATCATTGGTTTCTAAAAAGGTCAATAAGCTTATAATTCTAAATTCCTTACATTCAATGTCATAAGATACTTCAAAATACAAACACAGCCTGCCTCATCTTTTTTTGGGTACAGATTTGGAGAGACCGATATATAACAGATTCAGTTAACTAGATAGTATGTGGCGACAAAATGCAACAGTAACGTGGCAAAGGAGCTTAACGTCACCTGGAGCTTTCCTCACAGCGGCACAACAGTAAGCTGATTATGATGGATACGTCGACCGCCACCGGGTGTCCTACGCAATAGCGAACGACGATAGCTCGAATGACAACCGCGCGAAGACGATATAGCGATAGTACCATCGCTGGAAAGTGTAATTGGGCGAAAACTAAATTGCTTGACACACAAAAGCGCGAACCTTCATTTGCGCGAAAATCACATCAGCGAACGGATTTATGTTTTCTGGGGGATTAGCTGTAGACATCATTTCACTCTTTACATAATTAATTAAATAAGCAGTAATGTTTAGTTGATTTAATTTAAATATTTTTATTAATAGAAATCATGAAATTCACAAAAAATCTTTGAACATCTAATATTCATAACAAAACTGAATAAAAATGCTACTTTACTCAACAATTCAACATCGGAATTTATTAATTATGATTATTAATTTTACAACCTTAAATTCATGGCAATTCCATGAATCAAATCTGCTTATATTATTTCTGCATCTGATAATATCATTTAATGCGTTTTCATTACTCTTTCCATTTTTTTCCGGGGGATTTTTTTATACACACACAGATAAAAAAATTGTGTTACCTCTCCCATGATGATGTAACGAAATGTTCAATTGAATTTAATTACAGTTTTCATATAAGATATTTTTTTATTGACTAAGGAAACCTTTTACTAAATCCAATTGAATATTGGATGGGAATGTTGAAATTCTATTAATTTTAGAATTTCTATTAATTAAAATATTGAACATAAAAATATTTAAAAAAATCATTAAACATTATTGGTTATTTAATTAATTATATAAAGAGTGACATGATGTCTACAGCTAATCCCCCAGAAAACATAAATCTATTCGCTGGTGTGATTTTCGCGCAAATGTATGTTGGCGCTTTTGTGTGTCGCGCAATTAAATTTTCGCGCAAATGAACGTTCGCGATTTCGTGTGTCGAGCAATTAAGTTTTCGCGCAATTTTACACTTTCGAGCGATGGTGCTTTCGTAATATCGTCTTCGCGCTGTTGTCATTCGAGCTATAGTCTTTCGCTATTGCGTAGGACACCCACCGCCACCCGCCCTCCCACATAACATTACTACCTGCTTGCTACAAAACTGGGTTCTTTGCTACAAAACCAAAGCTCATTTTGCGCTTGCTCGACGCTGTTCTAATTAAGTGCATCGAGTTTCAAAATTAACAAGGTTTTGGCGACGAAAAATATGTAAATATTAGAAAAATGCACTGAAAAAAATCGACTTGAGGCGGTCCCGCCTGAGGCAAATCGATTTTTTTTTCAGTGCATTTTTCTAGTATTAATATTTACGCGTTTGTAAACGCAAAATATAATGATTCCAAATGTAAATATTTTTGAAAATGTCGACGGCATGGATACTAATTATAATGAAAAAGACTTTCTTATTTGAAAATCATGAAGTTGTTTGCTTTGGCATATAAGTATTAGGTGGTTATTATTATTTAGAAAATTCGGGGCTTTTTGCGTCACTGCGACCTATAAAGATCTATTGTGACTAGCCTCCAAGTAAGTCCTATTGAGGCCTTACATGTACTCCTTTAGCTGGGCACTTTCTAAAAATGATAAGATATTCCTAGCTCGGATTGTTTTGATATCGTCTGGGTCGAGAATGTGTCTTCCCAAATGTCGGCTTCTTTTGTGAATGAGACATTCACAGGAGCAAAGGAGGTGTACTGGTGTTTCACGCTCCTGTTCACAGAATCTGCAAGCATCAGTATCTTTTAGTCTCATATTGTAGAGATGTCTGTTTGGCTTGCAGTGGCCAGTCAAAGCCCTAATCAACACGCTCAGGTTGCCCCTGTTAAGCTTCAGTAGCTCATCAGTGCGCTTGCGAGAGTATAGTTCGATTAGTGCTTTTGAGTGTGTTAACCCAGGCGTTCTTTGCCAGTCCGCTTTTGCCTCTTAGAGAAGGTGGGTTTTTAAGTATTGCATGGCTTGGTTCTTTGAGATACCACAGAAAGGTTCTGGGCCAAACTGTAGACCTTGAGCCCCAGCCCTTGCTAGCTCATCGGCCTTTTCGTTACCGATGATTCCAGAATTAGATTATAAGATAAAATTATTTATTAATAATAGCTGGTATTAGGTGGTACCAGCTATTATTAATAAATAATTTTATCTTCACTATACCATAACAACACTTGTCACACAAGTATAATTTTCATTATTTCAAATCATTACATAAACTAGATAAATTACTATCCGTCGTATGTACAAAATGATAACTGTATGTACGTGCAATCTCAATTTGTCTGTTTACCCCCCAGAAAATAATTCAGTACTACCCTCAAATTAAAGTTTTTTTTTTAACTCTAATGCCTACCCTATAACTTCAAGAAATAATTGCTGAGCACACTTTTATTTTCGAACTTATATATTAGTTATATCATCTTCGCAATGAATTTAAAGAACATATATAGTTTGATCTGATGTAGAGCTAATTAACGAGATTAATTTTGTATATCTATATGGCGTAATACAAAACTACATCGCTGGCTAACGGCTACAATTGATGCAATTTTTAAGAAAACCAAAACAGAACAAATTACGTACTACTTCTATTTCGATAAAACTATTAAATAATAAAAAAGAAATAGTAAAATTGAAATAGATTTCAATTTTACCCTAATTAGGGTATATATACCCTAATGTATCTTAATAATTCTACTTCTCCGCTTTCATATTTTACTCACATTACGGGCTGCACATTCGGTACTCTATGGAATACCTAGGTAAAGTATGATTTAAACAATATTTCATACTTTAGCTACACGTTTTGGGTATTTTATACATTGCGTAGGTCGGTAATCTGTATATTACGTTATTCTATAGTTACAATAGTACAGCATACCGTATTATTTACATTACCGGTGACATATAAATTGCATTGTTTATTCAATTTATTCTACATAGCATACATACACTACAAATTTTGGTGACAGGCCTTTGGCCAGACCGTAAACCTGATTTCCTTTTGTAGAAAAACGTTTTAGTAACTTGGTTATACAAAACATCTGTCTTATTTTTCTTTATTTATCAAGCGCAAAAAACATCCCATTTATTTATCCTTGAATCAGTGAAACATTGAATTTCTCGTAATCGGATAATACCGTGTGAGTGAATCTCCATTGTTTGTTTAAGTCGCAGCTTGCGGCCGTTCTTTCTCACTTCCGATGCAATTCGAAACCAAACACAAACTTGAACAAATCGAAATCCACTTTACTATGAAATAGACTGCGCTCAACAACGACAGATAAACTGTGAATTTCGGTCTTTTAATTGGGCGTTGTTTTAAATATTGGGCGAGACGCCCGTCTCTCTCTCTCTCTCTCTCTCTCTCTCTCTCTCTCTCTCTCTAAGTGTACGAATTGTACCAAAAAGAATGAAGAATTTTTTACTTTGAATTATGAAATGAGTATTATGACGATGATGAATTGTTGTTACGTAACGGTGCAGTGTACGGTAGTCGTCCTCTAAAGCACCGAAAGACCTTTCTGAGACAAAAGACACCTTTCGGAAAGAAATCTTCCGTGAGGAACGTCTGTAGTTGTTCTGGCGGCAGGCTCACCAAAAATGAGCTAAAATTAACTCCATGACGGGATTCCAAACGTATAATATTATAACCTACATAACATATAACCCTTACTTATAAGAGGCTCTACCACCAACCTAACAAAATACAAAAATATTTATTGCCCTTTTTTTCAGAATTTTGTTTTTTTTTTATATATATACCGTATATGTGTATATTTAAACATAATTCTTTTAAGGTAAAAATGTTTTTTACATCTGAGCAGCGCCTAAGCTTAAATCGAGCCCAGGTTCGCTCCTGCATGGATACTGTTGGCACCTGTGAAACGGGTCTGCCCGTTATAAGTTGGATGTACTAGACTCTGTGGAGCACCAAGCGAGGAGACTCATCGACAGTGAGGCACTCATTGAGAGCATAATTTCTTGACTACCAAAGACGTGTGGCTTGCCTGACGGTCTTTTATTGGTTGCATTTGGAAAAGAGTGCGAAAGTTTTACATATTTTGATCCTAGCTGCTTTTTTCGGCGGGCGAAGACTTTCACCCTCATGTTGTACCTAGATATACCTAACGTTTAAATAATAATGATAAACGAAACGTTTTGATTCCACTTTCATTCGAACAGCTAAGGAGTGGAACTCGTTGCCTAGGTATGAGTGAACAAGCATTTTCTAGGCGAGGGTGTATCATCTTCGCCTTCTATCAAACGTGATTGTGGTCAAACATTCAGCCTGTTAAACATAAGTAAACAAACAACAATCAATGACTGTATTTCAGTACAACTTGACTTACAAGCACAGTTTACCAAGAACAGTAGTTTATCTGCGGGCTGTCGGCAACTTATTAGCCTACTCTGCGTTGACGCTAGGGCTATCGTAAATGTCATGCGGAAGAATCCATACGTTCCCGCAGCCCGAGCGAAATGGTGCCGAGGATGGAACAAGTGCGGTTTTAATGGGTATTCCTTCGGGTTAGTCCCACATATCGGGGGAGCAGGTCCGGCCTGCTCCCCCGAGGGGGACCGGAAATCGTAAAAGCATTTCCCCACTATAAAAAAAGGGCTATCGTAAATGTGCCGGGCGGGAACGAGCGGCGAGCGAATGTGCAATGACATAAAAACGCGCGATCACACCGAGACGGCGAGACCACCTTATGCCCCCATATTTTTATGTCAATGTGTGCGTCACAGTGCGTGCATACACGGCGCCGAGTACGCATGCACACATTCTAATGGATAGCGGCCAGTTTGTATGAAGACGTACTACTGTTCTTGGTATACTGTGCTTACGAGTTACAATATTAAACATTGATTTTCATCAGCAACTAATTTAGAACACTTGATTTCATGAAAATTTTATTATTATTAAACCCCAAGCTAAGTCGGATAAGCGTTAGAAGTTTAAATTAACTAGTTAGGACGGGTCCGCGCAGGCCAATACAGTTTACAAACAACGTCTCGTCGCGGTTCTCATTCAACCCTTGCATACAAATTGGTACCCCCGAAATTACAAAATGTGTGGGGAATGGGGACATGAATGAATTACGAATGTGACCCAAAACAACGTAGGTAGGTAGATACTTATCTAATAGAATAATTATTCCTAACTAAACCTGTGTCCCGCCTGATAGAGTCGGCCGGAATTTTAGTTCCAACAATTAAACATAATGTTTGGTAATTCAGTTCTGACACGTCCGCGTTTTAATTGGAGGGTATTCGGTCACGCAAATGTGAGGGCATTAAAGATATGATATTTTTAGTGTTAGAACAGTTTTAGCTCAGAGTTCTACTTCCGAAACTAGACGATGGTACATTTATAGTAAAAGAATTGTAATGTTGGATGTGGTTGGGTTCGCAACATCTTCAGCGAAAAGGGAAGATCTTCCGCCGAGCTATAGATGCTCGATCGCGGCCCGACGGTACATTGTTGGAACTTGTATATGAACTGCTGTACTTCAGAAACTTCGTAAGCGTGACTTAGGCTTGCATTAAGTACGTATTGTGACTGGCTCTGTGTTTTAATTTAGTACTTTTCGCTGATCAACCACTTCTCGGTTACTCGATACTTACTGTCTATGTAGCGCTGTGACGTAGCTACATAATATGATAACATGTTTGATTTTTTACGTGAAGTTTGGTTTTTATATTAGTTGATGAAGGTAATTATAAAGGCGTGGCTTTATGTGTCACCAAATGTTACTACCCGCGCTCCTCCGTGCGCGTTAGACGCGGCCACCACGCACGCTGTCTGTTAAAATGTCGAAGGAATGCCCACTTCTGCCTTCAAAGTAGGATCAGGAGGTCCTAAGTTCTGTAAACATCACCGCAATCCGTAAGTTTTTATTTTTTAAACACAATACGACGAAAGATAAGAGTAATTTGTCTTCTGTAATGCGGAAAGTACAGAAGACTGCAGTCAAATGGGGTACAGTTATTGATAAGTCTCTTTTAATTTTGAGCGACTCATGTTTATTTGTAAAAAAAACACTCTCGAATGTACTAGGCGCCACAATCCACAGTTTTTTGGCAAAATACATAGATACCTCCAGCCGTATTCCTCCGAAGGTAATATACCTCTTAGTTAGGCACGTCTGTCGATTAGAAGTGTTTTAAATTATGGTTCAACTGGATGGCCGGGTTCCGTGTGATGCTCACGCCAACTTTTACCGTCACCTTAGAAAAAACTGCCCCGTTCAAAACGTAATGTTCTCACTATTAGGCACTGGCAGAGTAGTATGGCTTTATCACTAATATTAAGTAGCTACATAATGGTGCGCATATTAATACATCTTGACTTTATCAAACATCCTCACTTACACAGAAACGTAGGTACATTTTACAATTTTCACTTATTCAGCGTTATTAAAAACGTAATTTTCAAGTGCGAGAAAGTATATTAAAGTAATATAATGGTAGAGCTCAATATGTGCCTGCTCAATAAGAATGAAATTGGAGAAAATGTGTGTCGTGTCACATACATTACGCATTTGTAAGGCGAACAGTTACGCCACATTGAAAGTAATTGAAAGCGAGCATCTATCAAAATTCTCCCTTCGAATATAGGTGACGAGAAATTTACCCGAACTGATTTTTCTGTCTATTTTAAGATATCAGTCCATTGTTAATATTAATGTTGGCAGAAATCCGAAATTATATTCTTTTTCCTCGCGTTTTGCAGTGTTGTACTCAAGACGAAAATTTCTTAAGATTTTTCGTAAGTCGTGATGCGAAAAACTTGGATCACCTCGTCTATTATAACATTCTTGAAGAAGTTCTGTGAAAATATTCAAAAAGGATTTCGCGTTCCCAATGGGAATAGGTTTCTTTGATTTTACCATTGTCAGAAAATACTTTACTCTTGACTTCGCTATGGAATATTTAGTAAAGTTCCGCGAGTCAAAAGGCCTATTTAAATGTATTCAAAAGTAAAGATAACATGTTCAATATTCCATTATATTTTACTGCGAATTTCAAATTATATAAGTCTTATTCAACTGCGTTTTGTAGTCGTGCTCTAAACGGTGCCTATTATCCTTTCAGAGTATGACTTCACAGTAGCTCAGTCAAGGAGTATGCCTCCGTAGCATAGTCACCTGCTCTGACTCGTTATATCTGTATTCTACAGTTGTAGAATATATTAGAGGGCACACAGAAATAGCGTACAATATCTGTTCAATGAATATAGTTTTTCAATTTATTTTGACCCCTATCGATTACATAATTGAGTAGGTACTTTGAATTGTATTGTAATTTTGAATTTGGAACATTATATTTATTTAACAAAGAAAGAGCTTAAAACACTCTAACCCGACTGCGAAAAAAGGAATTAAACTGTTAAAATCAAGGATTATAACGTGAAATCGACTCCTATTGTTAAAGCCGGAATTTGAGGAATAGTTTAAGCGCTACGGAGGAACATACGTAAATAAAAACATACACACATACATAGACTGCTAATATCATAATCCTTCCTTTTGGGTTCACCGTAGTCGGGTAAAACCATTCTTAATCCCATTTATGTGGGGCTGCTGAAAGATATTAATTCTCACAGGAATAAACGTACAATTGTGTAAATCTCCTTCAATTATACAAATAATCTTTTGTAATTAAATAATAATAATAAAAATAAATAAATATATGAAACAGTTTAATGATACCACTTATTAATATTTATTATTAATTATAATAATAATATTCCACGCTAATTATCTAGCCCAAAGTAAGTGTAAGTATCATTAAGAACTTGTGTTATGGATACTAGAGAACGAACCTTTTTAATAACATAATAATTTTGGACATTTTTTACTTAAATATATAAACAACCATGACTCGCAAACAAATATTCGTGTACAGAAATATTTGCCGCTACCAGGATTCGAATCTATATATAGCTATACCACTCCACCACGACGGCGTCAATTGTTAATTGTCTTTGTGCATACAATAATAATTGTTAAATAAGTAAAGAAAAAATTGGAAAAATTCCTACTTTGATTGTAAAAAGTACAAATACGTCACTTTAAAATTATTGACTTGTAATAGATATTTCAAGGGAGGTAAATGACGCGGCGCTCGTGCGTTTTTCGAAACGACTACGATACCTAGCTAAGCTTCCAAGTACGCGGTCGTTACTCGGATGGGTGACCAAAATTTTTGGGAACAGGGAAGGAGATAGAAAGAGAGAATAGAATAACCTTTAATGTACACCATTATGGAACCATGTGGAAGCCTTTAATTAGCTACTCGTATCTAATTAACTTTTTTATAGTTGTTTTTATTGTATAGCTGTTGGTTTTCCAAATACATTAAAATTTGACGTCTTTGTGGACAGTTACAAATCTTTTGTAAACAAAATAGACATAAGCTTGTGAATCGCTATTCATAATTATGTAATTGGGTTAACCCCGTGTAATTATGTTTAATAAATAAATAAATAAATAAATAAAATAAAATAAAATAAAATAAAATTATTAATTAGGGAAAAAAACCAACAATAAAAAGTGATCTCTTCCAGAGAACCTTAGGATGGACAGGAAAGTTTAAAATAATGAGGGAAGTCATTCGTGTATCGTAGAGAGTTAGGCATTTCAAAATTCTCCTAATGTGAGTAACAAATCTAGTAATAACTAAAAAAAAAAAAAAAAAAAATCATAGTAATTGTTTCCCTCTTAATCGGTTCCTTCCCTAGAGGCGAGAATGAACTTTATAAATAGAACTGTATTTGGTTATTTTATGCCAGAAAATGTCCATCGTTTAAAATTATCTCTAGAATTTGATCTTTTAAGCGTATCAAAATAATTTATTATTCATATAAGAATTTATGACGTCAGAAATTTGTAATGACATACGAAATCTATGGAAGATTTTAAATAAACATAATCTAATAATACCATAGATTTATTATTACTGTTCTATGAATAATACCGTAGATTGAGAATAGAGTATAGATGAGCTACTAAAGAATAATAATTATTAGAGTGAGAAAGCTTATATGTCTGTCTCTGTTTGCGTATCGGATTTTTATGTTTGCCACCATCGCTTTGGTGGCAGACAAGTGCGTGGTGCTTTGATATTTCTCATCATTTTAAGTGATTTTATGTCAGTTTTAACAATCCAATCATTCTAATACGCAGTATTTTGTGTGATTTCGTTTGTAGTAATGGTGAATTGTTGTATAATTGGCTGTAAAAGCCAATACTTAGACTATTGTTGTAGCTATAGGTATAGTATGTAGATACATACATTGCTATCTCGCTTAGGTGTACGCTGATGACTTATCTATACTCTATTCTCAATCTACGAATAATACCTATATATAACCTACTCTCTCTAATCTGTGAAAAATACTCAGACCAAGAAAAATACTTATTATTTACAAGTATTTTTATCAATAAATTCCTACTCGCACTAACTACGTCATCATATGGAAAATGATACCATTCCACACTTGTCACGCAATCTACTATTATTTGACAAGTGAGCAAATTTAGTTTTGTTGTGAGTGCCCACTTTAAATCACTAACCAGCGAAGTTGTCTAGAATTGATATAGTCATCAATATACTATATGAGCGCAGTAAGTAATTTAAGGGCACGAGAAAAAATTTGCCCTTATATGAATCATACAACTTTTCACCTCTCCAGCGACATTTTTTTTTATCTATATGTGAGGAAAATGAGATAATATTGATGTTTATAACGCTAAATATAGTATTAAATATTAAGATTGTTGCCATTGTGTAGATTGAACGTTACAGCCATGTTCAGAGCTTGCAGCAAAAACTATTTTTGCTTTGAGATTTTACAACGCAAAAGAGCCATTTTATTGCTGGAGAGGTGAAAAAGATTATCGGTAAATTATTAGTACGTACCCACGTAGTATTTATTTTAAACTCTATTTACATTACGTGAAATGCCACTCCAATTCGTAATCGGCATAAAACATTGCGTCTCGCGCAAGGCAAAATAATTCACCGTCGTTGTAAATACGTTACTTAAACGAGAAAATGGAAGATAATTCGTCGGTTTTTGAATATAAGTTGGGTATTTAATAGCAATAGAATGGCGGTAAAACCAAAAATGTATTTGACGCCCGGCCTGAAGGCGATGGCGATTAATATGCGATCTGTGGCTTTTTTACCGCCCGAGGTAAATACAACATTTTATGTGACTCCTGACCAGGAAGTCGGATTTCCGTACGCGTAGCGGGTGAAAAATGACACTTTCTGGTTAGGTGTGGCATAAATAAACTACCAAAACCCACCCTCTAAACCCTCTGCGACGAAAAGAGTTCTATAATTACAACCGATCGTGGCATTCTGCATATTGCAAATCTGTACTTATATTTTAAAACTAAAGAGTTTGTTTGGTAGAACGTGCTAATGTACTACTACCGATTTAAATTGAAAAATTTGTGTTGGATAGTTCATTTATCCAGGAAGTCTATGAGCTATATTTGTTTAAAAAAAAACAACGCGGACGAAGTCGTGGGCGGAGCGCTAGTGCTTTATAATTTTAATAAATATTGTATACTGTTTAATAAATGCTCTCGCCAATAGTTTTCTAAGAAGAACCAACATAGGAAGAGCTATTCAATGTAGAAAATATAGCTTAGTTCAACCCATTTCTTCCTTGTTCAATGCTATGTGAACCGAAGAATATGATTGATGGATATCAAACGCATCCATAGCATAATACATCTCTGGTCGAAAAGCAGGCATGTCATCTTGAAAAATGCAGTAATTTATGATTAAATATACACAATGGCACCTATTACACGAATCCTGGATCTACAACTTAATATGCTTCAGGAAAGCGAACGTTGAATCGTAGTATCACTACACAGAGGACGTCGATAAGTTGTCAATCGTTACTAGTAAAAATCGGGAGTGGTCTCCCCTTGACTTTCTCGTATACCGGAAACGACTAGAAACAGGTTTCTATCAACTTCAAAATTCTATCAATAAGAGTCCCTTTACGAGCAATGTGTTATAAATTACAATACTACAATAACGCCCATAATCCTAAAAGGGCTTCCGCGAAGCTTTAGGTAACATTTGATTTCATAAAAAGCTAACTCTGGCAGCATGAGCCATGCAGTGCTTTAAATTAGTGACATGTTGCCAGCCTGTCCATGTCCAGGTATCAAACTCAAAAAAGTAAGGAACCTTTAGTGTCTTTTCTAATATTATAAATGCAAAAGTATATGTGGATGGATTTTTATGAAACTTTACATTAATGCTCGCTCATACATCAGAATAACGTATAAGCTATAATTTATATTGATACTGCGCAGACGAAGTCGCGGGAAGAAGCTAGTCAGAAAATAAAAGTCTACTACCAGGACAGATCATCACAGTGGCCCGGGTTGGCAAATTAACACTCATGACGGGATTGAGGCTTACGTTAAGAACCATAATGTAAAAAAAAGTTAATACAATTTATAGAACAGACATGGCTTTTGCTTAGGTTCTCGCCAGAATCCAATTACCGTCTCCATTTTCAACTTAACTCGAGCCACAGCGATATAATCAGGTCTCAAATGCACATTTTATTGAAAAAGTTATTTCCGTCGTCTTCGTAAAATAATATGAAAGGAACTAGATATATTTTGTGTTCAAAATAGTACAAGTATTTTAAAAAGGTGTTGCATTGCTAATATTTTGAAGAGTAGTGCTGCGTGATAAATAAGTTCTTTCTGAATTCTTTTCTCAATTTAGCCTGATCGGTTCATCAATTCCTAGTTAATATTTTTGCTGTTATTATATTGCAAGCTAAAATATTTGGTGGTTGGTTATAATATTCGGTGGGCCCACCGAATGAGCAAGCTGAAGTGGCAATGGGCAGGCCATATTAGCCGTAGAACCGACAACCGTTGGGGTAAACGAGTTCTTGAGTGGAGACCGCGTCTCGGCAAACGTAATGTGGAACGCCCTCAGGCCAGGTGGAGTGACGATTTGCGCAGGATGGCTGGCAGGAGCTGGATGCGAGAAGCCGATAATCGCCCGAAGTGACATTTGAAGAGGCCTATGTCCAGCAGTGGACTGCGATGGGCTGATGATGATGATGATGATGGTTATATATACGAGTATATAGTATATCTAGATTTGATAGAAACGAACAACCAAGCTTCTTTTAGGGTAAGTGTTACTAATGGAAACAAAAACTTGTTTATAATTAGACCCATTTCAGTATCACCGGAAAGTATGCTTTTAATTCAACGGAAACTGAAGAAGCGAGCAACTTACAGACTGATGACCGTATTGCAATATAGATGGACTAAAGATATTTTTCACACACATCCGCTGTGAAACTCAAAGGGCGAAACCGCAATAGTTTCACTGTGAGTTATGAGTTCTTTGGTGGCGAAACAGTGGCGAAACAGTAGCGAAATTCCCTGCTCTAACGTACAAAACTGACTATGATGTTGTCTCTTTCATGATTTCGCTCATTTGCTCAGGCGCCGTCTACATCTCCACCCGTTGTCCGCCATTTTGGAGCGGTTCCGCATGTCACTCGGACGCGGCTGTAGCAATCGACAATTTTTATGAGCGAACGGTCTTCATGTGACTGTAACTCTTTACATAATATATTTTCTCCCAACTTTTTACTTTCTCGTACGTAGTTTATAGGAAGTCTTGTAATCGTAAAAAAAATCTACCTCGAGATTTTGACGGATTTACACATTTTGGACCTCCCTGAGACCAAAAAATTTTTTTTGGAATTATGTCTGTGTGTGTGTCTGTGCGTTAGCACGATAACTCGAGCATGCTTTAACTTATAGCAACCAAATTTAACATACGTGTATAACATCAAAATATAAGGTTTCTATCAAATTTTGAGCCGTCGATCACGAAAGTTAAGCAACCAAGTGCGCGGTTGGTACTCGGATGGGTGACCAAAATTTAACATGCATGTATGACATCAAAATATAAGGTTTCTTTCAACCTTTGAGTCGTTTCCGGTATGCGAGAAAGTCAAGGGGAGACCACTCCCGAGTTTTTCTTTTTTTATTGATATCATGCACCCAGGTATGACGCCTTTTTAAAGTTGTTGACCACAGTAAAATTAGTTCCTCCTCCGACTCTGAAAGCGACGACATTTTCTTTCGATTGTTATTTCTCAACTGTTTTAGTTTTAGGTTTCGCTAATATAGTTTCGCGTAAGTGAAGTACTGTTGCACAGCGAAACTTGCGCAGCGGTTTCGCAGTTGTTGTTTCGCAGCGGAGGTGTGCTACAGGCATTAAGGATGAGATCTCAAAAATGACCGTAATTTACAGAGGGAGACATGAGAGTCGTACTAAAACTGACAACCAATCTACTAACTGTTCTGCGGTAAATCTGCAATATGCTTTGCCTTGTGAGTGACACTGTTCCCTCTAGGGAGAGTATATATTCACATTGTAAATTAAATAAGTAATTTTGTTTAAGATTCGAACAAAATGACTTTTTTAATTTACCATGCGAGTAGACTCTCGTTAGAGCATACGAGCACACACTGTCACTGTCAAAACATTCGCAGCTTGCAGATTAATCACAGTGCAAAAAAATATTCGTACAATATTTTAATGGATTATCTCGATTACGATATCCATTGACGGACGTAAAATCTCGCTCCGAGTTCATTGAAAAGTACATAAGAACGTGTAAAAATTATTCAACGGCAATGAAGAACCAAACGAAAACGTTAACCAGTTTTCAATAATTTTCGTTTATTTTGATTGATAATTTCACTAAAATAACTTCTTTAACTTGACGTTCACTTCACCACGGTAACCAATAAGTAAGCCGAAGGTGGATACAGGGTTCAACCGGAACTCTCAACTACAGTTTACCTTATCGCCAACTTTCGCAGCGCAATAATGCTGTTGATGGCTTAGACAAAATGGTAGCTAGCCATAGCTTATGAGTATTCTTGTGAATAGGGTAAACATAATTATTTACTTACAGCAACAACGTAGTCCTTGCTAATAGACGAATTTACGGCTTACTTCACTTGAGAACCACTCAAGGGATTATGAAGGCCTTTGGCCAACGGAGCTAGTGAAATCCTCAACATATCAAGCTCTACAAATAAACTTTGGTCATTTTACCAAACGGCTACCTTGAAAGCTTAGAGAAATTACTTCAACTTCCGTGAATTAATAATTTGTTGGATAGGAAGGTAGTACCTACACAATTCGCAGATTATAATTATTAATTAATTAGCTCATCGTATTTTACTCACCATTATTGGTGAAAGTTGTATCGACCTACAAATATTAAAAAAAAGGAACAAACTTCAACAAATTAAGTTTTTATGCTAAACCTTACCAGTACCTACTTTCCTCAAAAGTAAGGTTCTTTATCCTTGTGTATGATGTGCTTGTGCTTGATGTAATATTTCAGAATCATGAATAACAAAAGCGTCAAAAATATGCCATTATTTTATGGGTTAAGTAGACAGATCTTTAATGTTTTCTTATAAATTAAATATCGTTGAAAGAAAAAGTAATATAAAATTCTACCTTTCGCACTGTGTAGGCAAGTACTCAAAATGTGAATTTTGTTTCCAACACAATTACGGCTCAAATGGAGTGAACTCAATGGAAAGAAAATGGTTACGATAACTTTAATGCGATTTGACAGTTTAACACAACGTAATAGTAGCTTTTTGTTTTAAAACTTTTATCTTGCCTCTCAGTGATGTTTTGCTCTATATTTTCATCCTTTCACATGCAAAAGACTTCATTTAAAACTATCGTACACTAAGTAGGTATTAAATAAAATTTACCTTTGAAATTTTAGTAACTTTAGAAACAAAAAAAACTATATTCTTTATCTACCGACCTGAACTAAACAGACCACTAACACCAAGGTAACGTCCAGCAGACGTAATATTTTAAAATGTCCGAGGAATGTAGGTATTTACATATTCGAGTCTTATAACTTTTATAAGTTACAAGGTTAATGTTTTAGGTAAAGTAAATTAAGATTGTAAATAAAAATTCTTAGAAATCAAAAGCACAAACAACGTTTATTTTTGACATAAAAAGTTACATAGGAAATTTTAGGAACTTACTTCAGCCTTTTTACAAGTTTTTATTTAAGTTACCCTGTTCGTATGTATATAAATACGTAAGTGAGTTGTTCGTCAAAATTTGCAAACCATCTAAAAAGTCGCGTCCGCCATAGCCTTCTAGTGGCCTTCTACGACACCCATTGGAGATTGGAGGATATGGGGTGATGCTATTCTATTCTTTTTAAATTTAATAAAATGTTACTTGGTACATTTTCCTAACATTTAACATCATGTAACATTTTTATTCTCTCTAGTGATTAGAGCGGACCAATACATCACAGAGAAGATCGATCTCCGGACCAGAGGCAATTAAAAACCTTGAACGTATCCATATTCGTAATTATTTTTTAATTCTATAATACAAAAAAAAAGTATAAACCTAAGTTGTTTATTATTTATTGACTGTGGTGTCCTATAAGATTAATTCCGGACAATGCAAAAAATATTTATGTTTTATTTACAAAACGGAATGTAACTAAATAAAAAATCTTTTAGGGAAATAATAAACCGAGCAACTAGAAATTCCAAAATGAGCAACTTAAAATACTAAATGGGCGACTAATCGGCGGTTAGTCGCTCATTCTGGAGTTAGATATAGGTTTGGGTTAGGCTAATCTGCTGACCAGTCAAATACGAATTTGGGTAAGTACCTATACTTTTTATAAATTTATCAACCAATATAAAACTTCCAACTAATCGTCGCCAACGAAAGCCGATAAAAACTCGTCAAACAAAGTCTTTAAACCAGCGAATTTAACGCAAAAGCGTAGTCACACTGTAAATTTTTTACGCCGCGATAATGTTCAAAGTGATTACATTTCTTGCTTCCCGTTCGCTTTGCAATACGCGGTATTTTTTGCAGGCAGACATGTACGGAAAAGACACGTCAAATAACTTGGAAAAAAGCCACTTAGCCCTCACACTCGAGCCTTTCCTTCGCCACTATAGGAGCACCACTGCCATAGTAATTTTCCACGAAGACATTATTTTCTGTAGCTCGAGCGAACTCCCTATTTTCTCTTTTCCCGCGTTTTGCTCTCTCGCTTTGTGCGTTTACCGGTTTGGTGTAGTTTTATTTAATCCATCATCTTATCTTTTCACTTTTATTTCGCTTTGAGCTTAGCAGGTGTCCGAGAAATGTGTAAATATTTTACATTCGTTTTGTTTATTCATAAGCGTGGCTTTTCATTTTCTCTCGTTTCTGCTTGAGTTTTATTTTTTTACGCCTGAGCATTTTTGACTAAACACTACTATCTACAATAATTAAAGATTGTAATATAATCATGTAAAGAATTGCTATATATTTTCTACCGTTTATATTTTCAATTGAGTAAGTGAAAAAACCATTTAAGCACATTGTCAGCAGGTTGATTTTTTTATACTACAAGATGGCAAACAAGCTTGCGGCCTGCTTCTGGTGTTAAATGGTTACCGTCGCCTATAGACACTTGCAATATTAGGGGTAAATCACTTACAACGCACTTGCAGCGTAAGTGCGTTGTAAGTGATTTACGTCGTCGATTTGCGGATACTGCCTGATTGAAGAAGGAGACAGTAATTTCCGAAACACACACAAATAAATGTTGGCAAGGACACAAGTACCACGACGCGGCCGGTTCGTGACTGCGTTCGATGTTAGCAAGACGTCCTAATCAGGACATCTTCAAGTCTACACATTATACCTAATATCATTGGCCCATTTTCTTCATCCCCACATTCTTGCCTTGTTTAATTTATAAAGTCAAAAAATACACGAAGAGCATGGCTTGCCGGAAGTTTCTTTTTAAATTAAAATATTTTAATATCGATGACCCGCCTTTTCTCCTGCAGACGTATCGAGCTAAATTCGTGTTTATTTTCCTTGGATACCTTGCTTTCCAATCTGAGGATTAATTAAAAGCCATTTTAATTAAGCGTACCGTCCTGTTGAAGCAATTTTACTACGACGTTTAAAAAGTTAAATCGACTGACATTGACGAATTAATAAACAGTTGCATAAAAAAACATTGTAGTAATTTTTATACACCAGTGAACGCGTGTTTTATATTCGTTCACTGTTATAGACATTTTTGCGAGAAGTCGCCCAGATAGCAAAAGGTCGCGGGTTCAAGTCCCGTCTCAGCACTTATCTATGACAGGATTTTTTTCCATTTTACAAATACAAGTGACAACGTTTATTCCAAATATTGAGGTTGGCACCGACCTCAAAAAACCATTTAGATTTTTATAAACAGAATTTTTATTTCTCCGTTTTAAGTTTTGAAGGCGGTTATTTTTTAATTTAAAAATAATTGAATTTTTTGGTTTTTACTGTTTTAGGTTTATACATTTTCAGAAAACTATCTCGAGATCTTTTAGACACACAAGTGAGAAGATTACGATATCATCGATGTCAATTAAATAGGCGTTATTAGGGGTAACCCAAAAACTACTTCTCAGATGTCGATGAAATTTAAATAAGACCACATGACAAGCACCAGCTTCCAAAGGTCGATAAAATCATCAAAATCGGTACACCCAGTAAAGAGTTATGAGGTAAAAAACATAAATATATATATATATATTGTTAATTGTTAACCTCTTCCTTTTTGAAGTCGGTTGAAAACACTCATAACCGATAAATGAACAAAAATAATGTTTGACGTAACTTAGATAGAATGCATTCAATTTAATTATTTTTAACTTTTTGATATACCCTACAAAGTGTTTATATTTACAACGTTCATTTCACTAAAAGCGTTCGATCTCATAAAAACGTTTCTTACCTAGGTAAATAGCTATTTGTTCGCATTTATTTTGCTTAATTTACTTTAAGTGGAATCACGAGCCATCCTACCGAGCTTCCATTGCCATCCTCGGCACGATTTATGGCTTTAAAGCAATTTCATTAGGATCTAGTAAACTTTCATTGTAAGTGATCAGGTGTTAACGGGGCGGAGACTATAAAGGGAACTTATTTGTATAGTATCTACCTAACAGTCATTTGCTTAAACGTATAGATACGAACACTGTGTAGAGTTATAGTAGATAAACTATATAGAAACATGGAACAACTATCTGAGACGAGTCACTCAAACCGAATGCGCCGCTACACAACCTCTAAGCGAGTTTGGGAAAAGAATGAGTCTGACTGCGAGTAATCATGCTTGTTCGTGTTCTCTGAGTACATTTTTTTTCTTAAAAGAACATATTTTTAATAATAATAATAAATCTTTTATTATAAAGGATGGAAAACTAACAGGTTCACTTATTTTAATTGAATTAGGGTTTTATTATAAGAAACAACTCCATCATCCGTAGACGTTTGCAAAAGAAGACCTTTTTATTTTTAATTATCCATAGATTACAAAACCATAGTGTTGTACCAACTAAAATAAACTATAATAAAGTGACGTACTAAACCGATACAACGAGTGTTTCCTTAACATTTATTGCAGACCATAGTCCATAAAATTGCTAGTAGGTATGTACAATTCTTATAAAATATGTTAGTAAAACAAATCAAAAAAGCATCATCATCATCAACAACGTAAGATCACAGTCTATAGAAGTTACACTGTGGTACGATGATTTGTAGGTAATTCTTCGTAGAGTGAACCTTTGGGATTCTCGACGAGACGTATCATCTGCTGTCGAATCTTATGTTTTGCAATTGCTAACGTAATTACAACAGTGCCATCGAGCTAACTGTGAATATTAATTAAACAGTACCTAATTACATCGTCCAACAATAACATTAGCGAGTATGAACAACGCAAAGGAAATTAGGAACGCAAATTTTGTGAGCAAAGACCTTAGTTTTGTGTGATTTACGATGTTTACTCAAGCGACGTGTGTTTAATAACCCGCCCAAAATGTATGTACGTATGTAAATGCGGTAAAGTACCTAATTTACATACGTCTAAGTAAGGGAGGATAATACACAGGTATAGTAAGACAGCGCATCTGGTGTGCCTAATATTGACACTGCAATTAATTTGAACAATGGCGGTGTTTGTCGGTGTGGGAATTAATTCTGACTTAATTTTGCAATGTTAGCTCATGTGGTGTTCTAGTTCTATCTAATTAATAAGATATGGTTAACCTCATATAAGTTATTAATAATAATATATTTCCTCGCTCAAAGCAATTATCAAACCCAAATTAAGTGTCATTACGAACTTGTGTTAGGAATACTAGATAACAGATAAATATATTGAGTAGCAAATTATGTTATTGTTTGTAAACGACTCATGACTCGTGAACAATTAATGTTCATGTTCACACAAACATTTGTCCTTACCAAGATTCGAACTTGAACCGCTTTAAGTGTAGGCAGCTTTACTGACAACGACGACGGTTAAGAGCTGAGACTTTTTTAGCTTATTTTATTACGTTTTTAGTGACAAAAATCTTATTTATAGTTTTATTATTAAATTTTTATTATAAAAATTATTACACGCGGAAAATTCGCGAAGGAAATCCGGAAGTAACTGACACATGCGCGAAATGTTACAAAATGGCGGCGACACAATAGGGGTTATCTATGAAATTGGCGTTTTATTTTCTTGTAAGTACCTAAATTTGCAATTTCATTAATTCAATAGTTGTTTTAGGTTTTTATTTTTTTAAACTACACTTTTTACAACATTTTTGTCGGTAATTAAGTTATATTTCAATACACCAGCCGGCGTCAGACATGTACAAAGTCCCGAAGTGTGGCACGGGCATTTGCGTATTAGTGCGAAGTTTGAACACACATTTGAAGTCAAAAAGACATACAAATGTTTCAAATGTGACAGACATTCAAATGTGTGCTCAAACTTTGATTGCCATGTCTGGCACTGGCTTACAGAAGAACACAGGCAAATAACACTACATTTTAGGGGTGTTATTTCCGTGAGTAGGGTTGCCAGAGTTCCACTGGGTATGGATGAATGGATGGGGACCATGGTTGGATGCCCGCGAGTGTCATGTCAGTATTGGAACCGTCCAGCGCTACGACTTAACAGGTTTACTACCTACTGTACAATACACGGCCGTATCTTCCAACCAAATAACAAAACAATACCCTTTGGGGATACATCAATTATTTGAGATTTATGTATTATTTGGTTACACATAAAGCCACATCTGACAGTATGGGTGACGTAGTAGCTTAAAAAAGTGAAAGGCTGCCTACCTGTCCCCTATTTAAAAGTGGTGTCAAACCCAAAAAACAAAACCCGTACCAACCAAGACAGATGTTACACTCCTAAAGCATCTCAGCATTTTGGACAAAGCCACGCAATAACCAGAATAAAATTTTGTTTTCCTTATTGTGATTCTGTGTTGTATTACGAAACATTGTGAGGTTATTGATACTTCACAAAAGTGATATCGACGGTGACTCCGCAGCCTCCTATACAGAAAAAAGTAATATGCAAAAAAAAACTATCCGAAATCTGATGTGGGCACCATCCATCATTTTAGACGACAGGGGCGAAGGCTTGTCGACCCTAATCGAAGTATAAACATACAACACATACGTAGGACATGTTACACATATTACGCGCATGTGTCCCTGGCGTATGTACACTACATTTTTTTACGAGACTGCCCTAAAAAGTTGACGAGACCCTGCAAATTTCCGTATGATAACCAACGGTCTAATGGTGGGACGAAAAGTTATCTTAAAGATTTTATAAATGAAACACGGAAAGTATTTGACAATTTTATGATATTTTTTGATGATAGTCAATAGAAATGTTTTATAATTCTACGAGGTGTCTTACACTACCGATACTCGCACACATAGTACGAGAGCCCACGACCAAAATTTTTGTCTCATAGCAATACGGCCAAAACCGCATCAAATCGATAGATACGATTATCCTGAACTCGAAAATACCAATATCAGACATTTTCCGCGTAGCGTTTGATCTGACCGAATTTTCAAAATTGTCAAAGAATTTTACCGAACTGCATAATAGCAATATGTCTGATTTGCAGACTGTAGTTGAATGATAGTTCTGAGATACCGGAAACATATTTTTCAGACGTTAGTGGTGTAGCGCAAACCCGTAAAATCACTTAAAAAAATTAAAAATGAGACAAAAAAAAATGTCTCATAGCAATACGTCTGAAAATCTTTTTTATTAGTAAATTTTGGTTATTTGATGCGAACAAAACAATTTTCAGACGCAAATGTGAACGCATTAAATTTTGAGACCGTTTTGAAAATGTTAACAAATTTTACCGATCGGTATCATAGCAATATGTCTGAAAATTGTTGGACACGATAAAATAAGTTGTCCACATGTGCAAAAAATTTATATCAGATAAATAAAGTGTAGCACCTTCTCTATCAGACAACTTTTCGATACTCAGATATCATTTAAAAATCGTATTGAGGCATCTTGAATTTTCTATTACAAACCAATGAATACGTTGCGACCCTGAATTTATTAGATGATAATTAACAAAGAATTTACCCGAAACCGTAACATTGAAGTTGAAGGATTAAAATAAATCGCACAAAAGGAAACTGGGATGAAGTTGAAAAAAAACGGTTTATTCAAAGTTACAAAATTACAAAGTTGAAATTAAATACTGATTGATTTGATAGTTTTGGTTTTATTTAAAGCACACTTGAGTAACTTTTACAAAAGAAATAAGTAATGACATCTGTCAAATTCTTGAATATCTATGAAGGCTGTAAATTAAAAAAACATTTAACAGAGGCGTCGTCCAGGCGACTCCGAAACGTTATTTTCGTTTTTGGGAGTATATGCTACACTTAAAGTGTCTGAAAACAGGTTTTTGGTAATCATGGCAGCAATACGAAAAGTTGAAAAAAAATTTATCCGTATTGCTATGATACAGGTCGGCTAAATTTGTTGACATTTTCAAAAATGCGCTCAGGCTATATGCTACGCGCAAAATGTCTGAAAACAAACTTTTTCGTAATACAATTATAAAATCTATGTACATTTTCACTATCAGACGTATTGCTATAATACCGACTGTCTTTTTTTTTGACACAGCAGAAATGGCCTCCCACGCAGTTGCTACACTTTCGACCGTTACTACACACCTAGTCGGGTTCAGAATCATACAATCTAACGATTTTATAGGGTTTTTGCCGTATTGCTATGAGACATGGTTTTGGTCGTGGGCTCTCGTACTAACAGGCTGGTCATTATGGAACTCAAAGACTTGAAATCGTCTACTTTAAAATAAACTTATAATATTCCGTTTCTAGTCGGCAGACAGCCTCGAATCATGGTACGTAGGGCGTTCAATATAAGTAAGGAATGAAGTACAAACTCCTTGAAAAGGAACTAAAAAAGCTGGAATACACAATAGATTTAAAAAAATATATTTGAATACCTTTTGTTTTTAAAAAGAGAAGTGGGGTTAGAATTTCAAATAAATGGAAAAGATTTTAAATGCTCAATAATAAGGGATAACATTATTATATCGAGCTAGTAGGTATATGGTTGACATACGTATCAGATCTTTTTATCCATTTGTCGAATGCACTGCCTACAAAAAGCAAATCGTAAATTAGATGAATTTATTGGCCACGAACTTGACAACATACGGAGAGAAGACAGATTATGTTGAAAATAATAAAGATTTATTGAGCATCGTTCATGTTTAAAAAAAAGACCTCTCCTCGTCATCGAAGGAGGAAGGAGGAGGAGGATTTAGACAGTAGTCCACCACTCTTGCCCAATGCGGATTGGTGGATCTAAGATGTTTAAAAAGTATAGATACCTCGCACCTGCTCGAGAATGGCATCGAAATAGTCAGGCCATTGCCGGATTTGTATTCAGTCGGGAACGCTCTCACGTCTGGCTGGTCGACTTCACTTCATTACAAAGCTTTGAGTTATCGCACGAAAAAATACCTTCCTGTGTTTTTAAGTGGTGTACAAGATACAAGAAGAACGTCATTTTATTTGAAAGTACAGTTATTATTTATTAAAACAATTTGTTTTAATAAAAAAATCTGTTAAATCAGTTTTAATTTCATATATTTATTCAATTGGACAGTTTTTGACTAAAAGCTCGCGAACATCCTGTGTTATCGGTATTGGTGCGCGCTCGCGCAAATGAGCGCTAAGCAGCAATCGATACGTAACTCATGAGGTATATTTATCTCTTTCTAACAACAGATTTGCCTAATCATTTGTCACTTTCTTATCGCGAAGTATCCAAATAAATAACAGTACGTAGATATGCGTCACTACTACTACTACTACTACTTGCGCCACTTAAAAACAATTATGTTCGTCTATGACCTGTCTTTATTTTTAACGTCATTGTGTTGGATAGTCCATTTATCGAAGAAGGCTGTAAGCTATATTTGTTTAAAAAAAAAACTCCACGCGGGCGAAGTCGCGGGCGGAACGCTAGTAATTTATGTAGTATATTCATGCCACTAAAATGTATATTTTCTACGAAACCGTGTGTACTTGTTAAATAAGTTAAGGCTTTTCTAAAATTCACTCGAACCATAATTTACATGTTTGCTTTACATTCCTAATTACATGCCGCTAACATCGCGTACTCTGTAAGGCTTTTACTTGCATATGTAGATACGTTCATCTAAGGATTTCTGCAAACGGTCAGCAGTGGCAAAAATCTTTAATTCTTCTTCCACAACTTATTTCTGAAACCTTAATTGCATAATAAAGTTTTTATTACTTTCACATAGTATAACTTTTGTTGTAATCGAGTATGTAGTAAGTGTGAATATATTATTTTCTTTTAATGGCATAACAATTCATTTTTTTATCGTTGTCGCCCACTCATTTCGCTTCAAATTATGTTATTTGTGTTATATAATATAATAACTATACATTTCAACAATAAATAAGATATAAGTGCGTAGTACTTCAATATATGATGAAGAACTAACATTTTTCCCGGTACATTCTTGACAGAGAAGTATAGTAGTGAGTATAAAGTATCATAGTGGTCATAGTTTTTTTCAGTCTTTGGTCATGATCCACGTGCTTAGTTCACCTGGCTAGATCACAGGCAATTTTTATTGCCGGTGGTCCACCTAAACGATGACTAATATGCAAATCAAAAATGTTTTAGGCAATGGTCCACCTAAAATTAATTCAACGTGATCCTGTGATTATACTACAATGAAAAATTTAATTCTCTCTACTAATGTAAATTAGTTTAAAAAATATATTCGGTTCTGGCGCCTCGCCAGCCGCTGCCGCGGTATACTCGCTTCGCTCGCTTGGATCGCGCACCTTAATGTTGCAGCTCTACCTAACGTTCCTCTTCGTTTCGCTCGTCTTCCTACCTAATACTAAGCAGGTGGACCACGACCGAAGACCTATTTGTTCTGCGCGTATATATATCTGTCTTTTCGGCATACAATATCACATTACAAATACAATTCAAAAAACCGGAGTCACGTACATGGCCTTATTTCGGCGTGTTCGCTCGAAACGTTATGTGGTGATGGTGACCCAATACTAGTATCAACAAAAAATCTGGCGCTTATATGAGCTAATAAGCGCGTCAACGCTCGTACCAGCTGTACGTGTGACACAAGTCACACCTTATACGCACTTGCAAAAACGAGCTTATACGCTATAAAACTCTGATCTGAAACCGTCCTCAATAAAAAATGCATACTTTATTCATTTTAACATTTTAAGGGAAATATTTAAAAAAAAACCTTAATTACTATTCAAGTGATGTTCGCATTCGAACTCCTTAAGTAGTAAGTTTGTAGTAGCGATAGCCAGGTGTATTTTATCAATCTTTCGATTACTGCACTCGGTTAGGGCGGTGCTACACGCGATCTAATCTACCTTACACCAATCGTCGGGTAGCTCGATCACTAGTGCTGTCCGCAAATTGCTAGCTAGCTATGCTTAACTCTTTTACTGAAGTAATATCAGCAATAATTTTAAAAGTTGTTTTATTAGTACATTTATTGAATCTATTTTTGATTTTATTAATAAAATAGTTGGTGATATTAACATTGCAGGTCAGGGGGCTTCCGTGACCGGACTTATGATCCCGAAAGCACTTTGGGATTAATAATTATTTTGAGTGGTAGTTGGGACCACAAATATAGAAACAGTTCTCATATTTTTGTCTATATCGGAAAAGTTCAGTCGCCGAATGACGATTTTATTAATTTTTGGCGCCTTTTTGCCTTTAATTTTCGCCAAGGATTAATTTACTTAATTAGAAAATAGGCATTTATTTGAAAAGTTAAAATACTCTCACCATTATGATAATTTTCATGCGTAGCTTTTAATTTGACTGGAATACAATTTAAAATCCCAATCGTCCAACAAAACTCAACGTGCCTGGATTAACCCTCAATGTTATTGTTTCAAAGTAAGTTTATAACGCAATAATTTAAAAGCTTTTGTGTCAACATTTTACCTAACGTCGACTTATTTCAAAAGGCGTTAATGTTTTTATTTCTTGACAGAGAGACAAATAAGCTATTACTTGTTAAAATCAATGATCCGATCTCCAACAAACTATAACTATTTTTAACCGACTTAAATAATAAGGTTCTCAATTGGACTGTCTTTTTTTACCTATGTTATCTCATAACTCTTTACTGAATGTACCGATGGTGAAGATTCTTTTAACTTTTGGAAGCTGGTACCTAAGTACTTGTCATGTGGTACCATTTAAATTTGATTGATATCTGACAAGTACTTTTTGAGTTATCCCTATTTAACTAAATATTACTTGTTGCTCTCGATAAAGATCTCGAGACAGTTTCCTGAAAATTTCTATACTTAACACACTAATTGCCAAATTTTTTTTTTAATAAAAAACTTCATTCAAAACTAAAACCGAAGAAAAAAAAATTTGCTTAAAAAATATAAATGTTATATTGAGGTCGGTGCCAACCTCAATATTTAGAACCTCAGACCAATCATTACATTGGTCTGAGTTTGGAACTTATATTTGGGACCGTTTGATTGGCTTAACGTGACTAATGACGTTTATTACAAGCATATTCCAAATCTAAGCCAATCTTAAATGCGAGTTTACAATGTATATTTGCCGGTTTCAAAAGAAGCTAAAAGGCATAAACAGACATGTTACTGTGCCAAAGAAACGCTAACATTTACATAATTACGATGCAAACAACTTTAAGGCGTAACGAACAAATTTAACTGGGTTTTGGCTTTGAAGACATTTGTAATAAAACTACACATTGCAATATCAAACATGTGCGTGCACCTAAAGCAGACTTCCCCGGCCATACCCGGACTGCTGAGATGAATTTGAGTGTAACATCTGTCTTGGTAGTTGGCTTTTGTTTGTTGGTTTACTGAAGAATTGTTACTTTTTTGAGTTTGTTGCTTCAACGTTTACAACAGGCTGGCAACCTGTCACTACTTGGACGCACTGCATGGTTTATAGAGCCAGATGTGGCTTTATGTGTAACAAAATTTTACCTAAGGCTCTGCTTGGGTGGAGCGAGAGTGATCGTATGTATGTAAAGCAGACTTCAATATTAACCTATTTTATTTCGGAAAATAATAAACCGAGCAACTGAAAACTCCAGAATGAGCGACTAAAAATACTCAAGTATTTTTAGTCCATACTAAAGTATTTTAAGTCTATACTAAAATATTTTTAATCTATACTAAAGTATTTTTAGTCTATACTAAAGTATTTTTAGACTATACTAAAGTATTTTTAGTCGCTAATTAAGGATTTTCGCTCTTTCTGGATTTAGATAGGTTGAGGTTAGGTTAATCTACTGGCCAGTTAAATACAATCCTTTTATTTCTGATAACAGGCGATACCTGAGTATGTGTAATGACGTAGTGACACATTTGGCGAAAAACGTTGCCGATTGTTCCACTGAATTGCGAATGTGAAGCCTGAACTACACCACGTAGGTTTCGTATGCCGCCATACCTTTGCTATTTCCGTGAGAACGCATATAATGTAATATTACCCAGCTACCAGCATATCACGCAGTTTAAGACTGACAGCTCGATGCGCGTAAAGGTTCATGCAAGTTCGTAGCTGACTTTAAGAAGCAGTAGCAGGCAGGAAATACTTTCATGACTTATTGTTTAATAGTTTACTTGTCAAAATACACGCACAGTAATTTTTGTACTTTGGCCGATGTTTGGCCTCGGCTGACTTTATAAAGTGCATTGACATAGCAAGCCGTCGAAAATTTGCATATTTATAATTAAATTAATTTTTAGTGTTCAATTAGACGTTATCCGAGAAACACTGCAGTTTCCTTTCGGTTTTTCTTACATATCGTCGAACGTCGGGGCATTTTACACACTGCATTTTACACGCTGTATCGAAAACGTTCCGTCGGCAGGTCACTACCACGACGGTACACGATATCGATGGTATGTAGTATCGACAGTACACCATTTCAAGTACGTTTATAAAAACCGGATAGATTATGTTCGGTTAGAGCTGTGACCAAAACAAAGCGCGACCCGAGTGTGTGAAGGGAACTTGCCGCAGTAGCGGCCGGCAAAGCGCCAGAAAACCATTCAAAAAATCCACTCCAACTGTCGATACAACTTACCATCGATATGGTGTTATGGTGTTCCGTCGATGTAGTGACCTATCGATGGAACGTCTCCGATACAGCGACCATCGATGTAGTGAATGTCGTGAACTAGACCCATCATACAGACACTACACAGATGTCATTTTTGACACTCGCTACTGTGTGCGTGACGTCTAAGGTAAGGCCAGTCAGCCCTGATTGGTTGGGGGAGCCGCTGTCCATTCTATACGTGGTACTATTACATGTTCTGTGCTTCAGTAGCTAGCGACACGTCATCTATCTGCATATAATAAAAATACAAAGAGATCCTGTAGTGTCGCAGTAACGTATCGCCTACTGCTGCTGTTTGTAGTCGGCTACAAACGTATACTTTAAATTTCCATGTTCGCTTCCGAGGTACCTGGGACGAACCGAAAAATTCCTATATTTAAAAAAACATTCTTCAAAGCTGGTTTTTTAGAGTATAATAAGTATACAAGTATAATAGCTAATACCATAGAATTGCATCTTTTTTGGAACTTACCGACAGCCATTCCGAAAAGTATGTTTGAGAAAGGGACGATACCAAGTAATAGAACTTAGGCCCGTCTTGTACATTTTGCGTTTTGCTCATTTTGCGCGTGGTGCTCATTCTGCGTGTTGCACATTCTGCGTATTGTATTGCTCATTTTGCGTGTCATGCACATTTTGCGTATTGTACATTATACTCCGAAGGGTATTCCGTCGTGTAGTGCGGCTGTAGGCGGCGTGTAAGACTACGGTTCCATATGAGCTAATCTAAGTATATCTCTGACTTACAGCAGTGACGCTATAAAAATAAAGCAATTCATCTACTTATTGCTGTAAATCAGACGCATCCTTATCAACGTCACTGAGCCTAACCCACGTGGAACCGCGCACTCAGTTTTTACCAGACATTAATTTGCTTTTTATGTTTATATTTAGGAAATTTTTCGAAATAAACACAAAGGACAAAAGTACATTGCAGAATACAATATAGCATTGAAACGGCCATGTTGCGCTGTGAAAAATGGCTTTTAAATTTAAATAACTCCCTTGGACACCATTATCTGCGGAACTGAAATGATAGTGCTTTCGATAAAAATTTCCGTTTGTATAGAATTTTGCATAGTCAGTTGTTTGTGCTTTATAAGTAGGTAAACTGTGTTTCTAATAGATACTTTCTATAGTCGTAAAGGCAACAGCATGTCATTCGCACACTGCTGACCCTGATCTGACCGATGCCTTGAAAAATTTGGATACCCTATTCATGAACAGAAATCAAGATGTTACTTTCTGGCCCTACGCAGGTGAAGTCAAGGACACAGGGTTTCCTTCATGGAAAAAATATGAGAAGATGATCCTGATATTGAAACCCAGGATCAAGCGATGCTTTTGTGGATGGTTTTATCCTCAACCGCCATTGCTCACAACAGATACGAGAGTCTTACTTTTAATTCATCTTTCATAATACTAAATAATGTCCATCGTGTAACTCGATCCAGAATTACGTTTTGCCGAAAAACCCATAGTCGATTCTAGAAATATTAGTATGAATAAGTTAATGATGATATCTATTTATTGGTAGCTTAACGTTATTTTTTATGACCATTTTTTTAGGACCAAGAGTTATTTGCAACGGGCACAGAACACAGAGTGTTCTGTGCCGAGTTATGACCAAGTGGAGTGGAATTATTGTCACTCATCACTTTCGCACACCACAATCCGCCGCGCCGTTTTATAATACGGCGTGTTATACGATTCGCCTGCGACATGTCTACACTAGTGATGTTATCCATAACATCACTAATGTAGATGTGATACCGATTCCGAAACGTTGGAAGTTCCGATTGATTTTAGACCTGTGATTCCGATTTTAGCTCCGATAATATTGAATTGGAGGTTAAAACGGAGAACGATACGAAATACTCAAGAGCATCCGCTTACACAAACACACTTACACAAACGCGCTTACAATTCAGCAGATGAAAATAAGAATAATTTAAAACCTATTTAATAAAAATGCTACTCATTAATATTAGTAGAGTAGCGTAAATAGGGATGCTAGCTAACACCACAACAGACAGTCAACATAGTCATAAATGTTTCGTATGGGAGTATTATTAAACAATCACAGAAAAACGTAAACAAAAATCTAGTTCTTGAGCCAGATTTTATATCGGTAGCTTGCTAGGACCGATTTCGGTTCCGACTTAACTTTGAATTCCGATAAATTTAAAAACTTTGGTTCTGAATCCTGTTTCGATAAAGTCACCTCCGTAACAATCCTAATCTACACATACATAGTCATGGCTCTCCCACATTCGTGAGATAAACATACAAAAATGGAAACAAAAACTAAGTAGTGACTAGTGACTTTCCATAAAACAGGTGAAATCGAAGTGTCGAAATGCGATATAATTTTATTACAGAATAATTCTGTTATGTAGCTAAATGTAAAATTATTAACAGAGCTTACTCTAATCAAGCTTTCTACGACATTGCCGTACCTATACGAACTACACCGAGTTGCATAATGTGGTATTAGTTTGCCAGTTATTAATTCAGCTTTTAGCTGCAACACGAAACTTCAATTCGGTGACCGTATTGAAGGCGAGAGAGCTCTGTTAATTGTTGACTAACTTCAGCTAGCCAGAGGTAAGTTTACTAATTGACGTACTTTAAGTAGTAATGCACACTCGCGAACGGGAGTTGCTTGAGAACAACAATCAGTTCTGCAACTGAGTATTCGCGTATTGTTTACTAAGCCCTGTCCTAAAGAACCGGAAACCGATATTACTGGAATAAAATGTTGAATATCGAGGTTTTCTTCCTTGTGGCTTCTTTCGAACGGGCGATCGGTCGAATCGCGCTTTGAAATTTAATTCGATTGAACTTTATCGTTAACTTAACTCTTGCCGTATCTTATTTTACCGATAATTTGAAATAAACAAAAACGTTTCGACGTTAATTTATTATAAAATTTTAAATTATCAAAATCGATCGGTTGGATATTTGTTGGTTTGCATTTTGAAGTAAAGAAGATTCGAAAAAAGTCGATGGAGTACTTTATATTATTTTCCTGGACCCAGTTCTAAACTAATCTATTACGTTAAACTGTGCTTTTACAATAATTTGATTATAAGTAAAAATAAATAGGTTTTGACTATCAAAAGCCAATGGAACAAATATACTTCGGTCATCATCATTATCATCAACAGCTCATATAATATCCCCACCGAGGGGCTCGAGCCTACCCCACGTTAGGGGCGATTAGGCCTTAGTCAACCACGCTGGCCAAGTGCGGGTTGGTCGACTTCACACACAACCTAAGAATTTCTTCATAGGTGTGTGCAGGTTTCCTCACAATGTTTTCCTTCACCGTAAAAGCGTCGATTAAACGTCCATATGAATTTGAATTTGTTCTAAAGCTCTTAACTCATATTGACATTTACCAGCGCCCTTACGCAAACCGGCAGTATCACCAGAACAACAATTTTATCTTGTATTTCTTTTATAATGAAATATAATAACATTAATTAATACTGTATAAAAGTACTCAAAAAAACAATTTGTTTAACCAGTCAATGCTCATCATAATCGAGCAAATTCGTTAGCGTAGCATATTGCAGTGCGTATTCCTGGTATCTGGGGACGTGCGCCCTGTCTCGCGTCAAACTGACTGTCCAACTGTTAAATGGATAGCTGCTGTCCGTTCACCCGATACACCCGGTGGGACTGCGTTAATTCTGCTTTAGTTTGCCTCTGATAGCGTAATTGATCGATTAATTCAACTGCACTGACAACGAAATCTACAGGCTAAGGCATAATCTATCAATAAATACCGTACATTGACGAAAGACTACGTGCATCATTTTATTTTTTAATATGACACAAATAATTGATAAATGTACCAAATTAAATAAAAACAAAAAAGTGTCAAAACACATATTTTAACCTGTAACTTGCTCTTGGTCCATTACGACTCTCTGATTAGTATCTATCTATGTATGAACTATTCATTAAGACCAATCGAATGAGCCCAAACACGATTTCTGTCATTTAGTGAGGAGTTGAGTATACCTACTCTCTCATTTAGTGAGGAGTTGAGTATACTAATCCATAGATGATGCTGCAGCATCAGCAATGTCATTAAATTTACAGCACACAATTTTTAATTGACCTGAATAGTTATTCAGTACCCATTTAAACTATAAAAGAGGTGATGATCTTCAAACGGAGGAACTGAGATATTCTTGGATCATAACTAATATACATACTGGAAATTGTCAATGGGCCCTGAAGGGAAACCACTTTAAATCCTTATGATAGATTATTTTACGAAACTTAAAGGAAACATGCTTTTATTTAAAAAATAAAGAAAACTGCTTTCACAGATTCTCAAAAACCTTACCAGAACCAGGAATCATACCTAAGAAAAATAAAAGAGTCGTCTATTTTATTCCAATAGTCGATACTTACAGTGTTACGGATTAAAAAAAAACTCGAAGGCACTTTAGTTTCTTACACTATCGTACAAGATATCCATAATATCTAATACTTCCAACAACTAAAAGAAACGTTATAATTTTGTTATAACTTATAGACAGACAAATACTGCAAATACTGTCTATAAAAGTTTTGTCGCAAAAGGTCAAAAATTTTGTGAATAATGGTTTTCAAAAAGCGTTTAGAACTCCCATCGCCCACAGCAACAAACTTTATACCTACTCTTCAGATGTTGGAAGAAATAAGCATCAGCCATACTCATGCACGTTTGAAAAAGTACAAATATAAATGTTTTCGTAGTGGACGATTGGTGCAGAATTCGTCAAAGAAGATTAGAGGTCCGTTAAAATATGTATTCAAATAGAAATAGTCCGCAACGCAAATTTGTTATACTACAATGAAGCAAACTTCAGTAATAATGATACCTATGTATAACAGGCGTAACATTCATTATTGGTCTCGTCTAAATCCATTTCGTGTTCGCAAAACAGTCAGTTTCCTTTAATGAATCAGAAGAATCGTCTTGCTGGGTAATAATTTTCTTTCAGGTTTACACTTCCTTCGTATTATAATTGGTATAGTAAAAGATTTTTTTTTTTTTTTTTATCCTAAACATTGATCCTATTGATTAGACGAAAAAATAATAAAATCATCGTCATAACAGCCTTTATAATTCGACTAACTGCTGGGCCACAAAGCCCCTTCTTGTTATCTAAGGAGGTTTAGGCAGTAGTCCACCACGCTTGCCCAATGCGGATTGGTGGACGGAGTATATAGTGATCAATACCCCTTGGCTGATCCATTAGTCACCTTCTACGACACTTGGAGGATATGGTGATGCTATTCTAATCTCCCGGCATCACATGCAATAGTAAAATAAAATTGACAACAAAATAGCGAGAGTTTCTTGAATTTTTAGCAGGTTCCATTCACGGGTGAAGTAAGCGAAATTTAGAAAATCTTTGAATGTAGTTTTGTTTCTTTTTAAATGTTTATATTGTGATTTCTCTTCAGGGCCCATTAAAATTTTCCACCCTTTATAATAATGTAGAAGCGTCGGTATACTGTACCTACTATTGGAATTGGGAGTGAACGGAGATGCAAGACGAAGAAAACCTAGTCGAACGTTTATCCATCAAATCTAAACTTCATTAAAAAGAGTCAGGGCAAAAAGCACTCGAAATCGGTGAGCATGTATGAGGACATGAAAGTAGATAAAGCGAGAGAAATAATTATGTAAGAATCGTTGCAAATGGAAACAAGTTATCTCTACCTACCCCTATGGGAAAAGGCATGACTTTGTGTATGTATGATCAAGTTCGGAGAGGGTTTTAATTTTTTAAACATTTCATTCAAATCATGCCAAATGCGAACACACAAACATACAAATCTTTTCTTTATAATATTAGTGCAACTAATTTCTTAATTTGTCTACTGAATTTGTAGATACTTTTACTTTAATAATACAATACACTTGTATGTTATTATCATTATTTAATAATTTATGCACACACAAAACAATTATATACAAAAGAACAATACAATAGACAGAAAATTATACAAAGGTACTGCTTATTTCTATTAGAAATCTCTTCCAGCAGCCCCACATGTGGGAGAGATATATTAGGATAATAATAATGGGAAAATTAAATTAAAATAACAAAGCTAAAATATATATGTATATAATACACTTGTATGTTATTAAAGAATTGGTTTTAATAACTATGAAAAGTTTTTCCCAAAAATGCTGTATGTTTATTTTTGGATAGTTTTTCAGGAATCTGTCACACGACACGAATCTTTTTTTGTTTCGTCGTGTATCACCAAAAGCTAGCGGATTCATTCAAATGGAATTTCTAGAAAAATATTTTGCAATACTGGCGTTTTAAAAATAAAATTGGGACTTTGAAATATACTTTGTTTCATTATAATTTGGCTGTTGTACAACGCTACAACGGCTTAGTATTTTCGCCATCGAATTTAAAAATCTTTCTACTGATAAAAATGCGAAAGTTTGGATGGAAGACGGCCGCTCTTATGTGGATAAAATTTGGCACAGACATAGATTACTCAGTCCTCAAATTTAGAAACAAATAATTAATAATTTTATGAATAAAAATATTATAATAGTATTACTATGATTAAATTTAATTAATGCAATTGAAATATTCACAGAATGGTGAAAAGAAAAAATCAGCAACTTCATGAGTAAGAACCTCAGAATTAGGTAGTCATTGATAATAACACACAAAATAATAATTAAAAAGTTTGAAATTACATATCATCTGTTGATAATAAAGACAAATACAAGACAATCTAAGTTAATCTATCAACCACCTAATCACTACTAATAAATAACCACCACACGAACCCACTCAGAGTCAATTCATCCAATTGGGGCTCCCATAAATATAATGGCGTATTTTATTCCACAAAATTACCGACGCAATAAAAAGAAAGATTTTCTTAATTAGAAACCAAGGTGAAGATAACTCGCTTACGTCCGAATCGTCAGCTCGTTGCGTGACTGCTCCACGATTTATGACTTAATAGCTGAGTCTCGCGTTAAGTAGGCCTTAGATAAGCCGCCTCTAAGTGATTGTCGGCGTTCACAACAATCGTAATTACTCCGAACTACTATCTTCGTTCGCCGCACGCGATCTCTTTCATCGGCCAACTTGAATTGTGTTAATTGCTAGAACCATATTTCACTGATCGTTGTCGATTGCCGAAACCTGAAAGCGTGAGGGAGTTTGAACAAAGCCAACGCCGAACTGGTTTTATTTCATTGTTGTATCGATTTGAATCAACTTTCTATGTTTCTAGTCTGTTGAATCTGTTATTGGATTCCTATTTATCAAAGGCCGCCTTAAAGTGACGCTTAATTAAATTAACAACAATTGAATAGGAATGGAAAACAATATTTCAGTTTTGATTTTAATTGTAATTTATTATGAATAGGGAGCTTAAGTTAGACAATTCTCTTGAAGCATCGTAGGTTCTTTTATTTGGAACATTTTGACTTCGAACTATAGAATGATAATGGAAAATAATAATAAAAACATGGCAATCTAGTGACGCTCTTAGAGAAATATTTTAATCTGCTGTGGGATCATCCTCAGCCTCTTTTTCAAAGATCCTTTTAAGTTGGGCTACTAATTTTGATTGACAATATTAAATCGATTTCCAATAATTAAATTATACGTTTTAATTAAGTGCTATGTATATATAAAGAATTAATTTGGGTAAAATAACGTTAAAACAGGAAAATAATATTGAATATCCAACACAATAAAATGAATTCCAGGAAACCGCCCCTTGTAAAGCACCAAGCTAGAAGCATCTTTAATATTTTTTGCGCGATAGCTATTTGTTCATTTAAATTAATGAATGAAACTTGGGTTGTTTGCGCTTATTCCAATTAGTATCTTAAACTTTAATTAAAACGTTGCAGGTATTCTTAACTTTTTCCATAAATCTTCCACAACGTTACCGCGCTAACCACAGAAGAAAATGTTTGGCGAGTGCTTCAGTTACATAATTACTTTCGTTTTGTTGAAATGCTTTAGTGTAATATTATCTACAGTGCATTGAATGATTCAAGGGTGAAATATTTATCTATATAAGTATTTCATGTATTCTAGCCAGTCACCCGCGTACGTTCACAGTTACATGTAACGAAACTCTCGCTACCATCAAACGAACCGTATGCTTGTGTACCACCCATACTTATATGATTTGATGTATCATACCTAAAGAATATAAAAACAAAAGAGCATTAAAAAATTGTACATAATCCCATATTTAAAAAACCTGCACTTCAAAGAAAAACAGCAACACATTTAAATATTCCTATTTTTAAATACATCCCAAAGCATTGTACCTACTGTAGTTATTCTGTCGTCTTACGAATGTGAAATTTTTTTATGTATTCGCTTTTTCTTCAATAAAATAAGCTTGTTGGCATAGCATCTAAAGATATAACTTTTCCTGGTAATAATCAATCAGTCATCGAAATAAGGCTACTCGCGAACATGATTTAGTATAAAATTAATTGAGTCTAAAACAATTGGCATATTTGATGAAGAAATCATAAAATATGCAACCAGCAACGTTATTTTTCTTAATTACATGAAAATAAATTATACTAATTTTAAAGTCTCTCACAATATCACTACTAGCATAGATAATATAATACTATACTAGTACTACTAGGGTGTCGGAAAACTGTAAAAGTAATATCTAATCACCAAGATAAGAACACAGCTGGTTAACCTTTTCTATTTCGTCTAAAGTTTCCTATATATACAAAGTACTTCGTGTCTAAAGATCCAAATATCTCCATTACGTATGCACGACGCAGTCTTGACAGATACTTCATTTATTACTTTTCTTAATGAATTTCTAAATGGTTTCTAGTTCTTTTTGTATTCTATAAATAGAAAATAAAAGCTGAGTAGCTTAAAAATGTAACAAAGAAAATGTTTAATTTAAAACGAGAAGGTATTTAAATGGGAAGCAAGATTAATTCTCCTGGAACCGGCGCGGCATACTGGGATCTACATAGACTTGTTTTGAATAACGGCAGTTCGAAATAAACTGAAAGAAAAATAAAGTGGATGCACAAAAGGCCTTGCCTTGTCCTAATTAACCCTCAATGACAGTGAAAACTGAGACTCTTGAAAGTAAGACCCGTGTTAAAATATTGCGAGGAGTGAGAAATACGTACTTTTATATTTTTAAGTGTAAGAAACACTTAGCAAGTAGTGTAAATTCTAAGAGGTGGCTAATTTTTATGGGTTCTTCGAAACATGGGAATGGTACTCAGATTGGGGACCAAAAATGTTTTATCTTCATCTCCAATGCTGAAGAAAACGTTAAACGGTTGGTTGTTACCAAAAGATAGTTACGCTCCAAATGGCAACACCAGATTAGCGAGTTGAAAAGGACTGCTGGTGCTAGTAATAGTTACCTGAGATGTAGTCAGGTTATATCCTTTATTGTACATACATAAAAAGGTTTAAAAACATACATTGAGAAAGGCATGTACATAGGTTACTACAAACCTCAGCTAAAACAGTCTTCTCTTAATTTTCTCCAAACTATGTAGCTAAGGAATAAGGTTTACTAAATAAATTTGCCATTTTGAATATCCTGATCAGTCGTCATATTTACAAAAAAATCGTTAACAATTAACAACACTCATTTTCCGCTAACGCTCATGACAAACGGTTTTCTGGAATCAAGGGTTAATTTTTGTTAATTTTTATGAAGGTCCTTAGTTTTATCAGCGTCTATAGGCTACCATAATTGCATGGTATCATTATGACCGTGAGCCTCATCAGTTTTACTATTACTACAAGAGATCAAAAGATTGTCCTGAACCGCACTGAAGAATGTTCTATTTCTTTATCAATATTCTTTGGTTCACTAAAGGGATTAGATTCCTTGTTTCTCAAAAGTTTTTAATGATTGAACACAAACTTCTATAACCGTTTTTATTGTAATATGAAACCAAAACTGAATGACGATTCGTAACCATAAAACTAATAAACTCGCAAAGTATCTGCATTTATATTTTTGAGTAAATTTGATGAAGATCCTGCGGAGTCAGAATGGAATAAATTTTGGTGGGACCAATTAGTGAATTACATAGAATGCTGATTACATTTCTCTTTTTATTTCTATACTTTCAGTCGGGGATGAACAATTGTGTGCAAATTAGCAGTGACAACCCGCAGCGGGGGACTGAGCCCTCATTTGTGACACACGGCCCTGAAATATGTACAACTTAATATTTAATTTCGATTTTATTGTTCCTTTTTCTCTCGTTAGTTACGCACATAAAATAACAACAATTATAACGCAAAGCAAACGGAAATATTATTTACGAACGTATATCTGGTGTACGCTGTCCGCAATTTGAATTTCGCTCTGCTAGGAACAAATTTCATTTTTTTTTTTAGAAAACCGGTCTTTCCTAGTAATGGAGTAGAAGACCACAGTCATATAACACTATATTTTTGTAGTTTTGTGTTTCTGTTAGTGAGTAAAGCTACGATAATGACTTACCACCGGGCAGGTTGTATGCTGCCCAACCAAATAAGATAAAAAAGTGAGGTATAGGTCATTATTTCGTCCCGAAATGGTGGTAGGGTTTTGACGATTTAAAAGTACTTAGCAAAGTCCATTTAAATAAACAGATTTTTCATTTAATTTCATTTCATTTCATTGTCATTTCATTTTCTATTCTCTTAGTTAGGCATAAGTGATTTAAACGTGTCGCGTAAGCCTATTGCCTAACAACTAAGACACAGGATTCTTTGTCTAAGCTTATCAACGTCCAAGAAATTACATTTACATCGTCGAAATATCGATTAATTATATTATACAAATACCTTTTACCAGTTAGGCATTTTAAATGATAACATGACCACAAAAGTACATATTTTCCACTTTTTTTGTTATCAAAATGTAAAATTTATATTTTGGTACTACATTTTGTAAATCAGATCCGCGTTATGGAATTGCTTGCCAATCTTCGATGCCATGTGACACGATGAATATTAATCGTCTCTGCGAGTAGTTGAGACCTTTATAATGAAGTTCTATTTTACTTGCCACAGTTTTTGTTTTAATTTTTATTTTCTGTCTGCCTCATTTAAAGTAATTAATTAATAATACACAGTGTTAATGCTTTCGAAGGCGTAGAACTAAGGAGAATTATTGTTGTACTAAAAATGCTAAATTGAAATGCAGAATATTACTTTTGCTGTAGATGTATTTTTGAAGCTTTCCTTTGGTCTGAAAACGTAAACAAAGCAGACTAATAATTCTTTATTTTGTGAGAATGATTTATTTTTACACAAAATAAGGAATATGTAACAAAAATAATATTACAATACTGGTGAGGGTTTTTTGAAAAGGGGAAAGTTTAGGCCTTAGACACAAATATGCAGATGTAGAATATCCCTGCAAAAGTTGAGTTTTTAACTCCCACAACGGTTCTGTAGTTTGTTTCTCTTGGATTTGTTACGACTGGTTACGACCACTAAACAGTGTGTGCAGTCGTTACTGAGACTATTGTTTAACTTTGGGTACACGTTGTCTGGATGGTTCGACGTGGATTAAAGTAAAACTGAATGAAAACTATAAACAAATATAAAGACATCTTACAGATATTTAATTTATTCGAATAAATATGAAGTTGAAAGCTTTACATTTTTTATATAGTACGCATCACAACTCGCGCATCCTCTATGCGTCTCTCTGCTTTTGAGTCCTCTACATCTACAGCTACCTGGTGTAGGTAGCCGTAGGTTGTGTGTGTCTACTTACAGAAGACAATCAGCCCGCCTAGCATGACCACCGAAACACGACATGATATAGCCATTTATCACTTTGAACTGTCAAAAATCATTTGATATTACCGCCAACTTGAAATTTTATCGAAACTGCGTACATGTATAAGGCTTATACAAGTTCGCAGTTGCGATAAAATTTCAAGATATCGGTTATACTATATCCAATGATTTTTGACAGCGCAAAGCGATAAATGGCTATATGGTATCGTGTTTCGGTGGTCATGGTAGGCGGGCAGGAGTGCTATACAATCCCGATTGTCCAGTGTCGTCTATTTATTGATCGGTGATTTTTTCCTTAATCAGGTTCGTTATATTTAGTTTCATCATGGTTGATAGTGTTATAGGTACTTTATTTTAGGTGTTATTTTGTCAAAATGAGCAAAGTTTTCATGCTATGTGGATGGAAAACAAGCGTACAGCCCGCATGACGGTCAAGAGTGGATCCACCATTGTGGGAACAATGGGCATGCCCACAACTCTAATAGACTTATTTATTTATTGATATAGATTTACCAACAACATATCATTTCACAATTACAATAACATACAAAATTACAGAGTTAAAAGATATGCCTCGACAGGTAAATACAGCTTAAACATAAAACTTATCGACATATAAAACAAAAATATATTTTTTTAAACTGATACTAATAATTAAATGGAGTAAGTTAAGTTTTTGGCTAATTTTCTACTTTAACATAACTTCACAAAAAGAAAAATAAACTTGTCATGTCAGACTTGAGCTATACACTGTACTAAATCTGGGTCAGCCATAGATTCATAATTACTGACGTGTATAAATTGTCAATGAATCAACTAGGGCGAGACCAAAAAAAATAACCAACGTGTGAGTAATGCGCATGTGACGTGAAAAATAGTACTGCAATCTGACAGTTGCTGTCTTTTCTGCGAGACTGACAGGCCGACTTGGGCCGCCTGAGTGTACGTGAAATGGTCCCGTCTATCTATCTCGTTCTAATATACGCGTTAATATGCTCTTTCACTATCACATTGCCGATCTACAGTTTCCTATATCTATGGGGTCAGTCATGTTATACTATAAAGAACTCACGTCTCTTCTCACTTCACATCTCACCTTGAATTTAGCTGTGTAACGCAAAAATATTTAACAAAAAAGGATCTAAATTGCATCTTATGTCGTTACAGAATACCACGCTAACTTCGTTGCCAGTTTACCCGAAAAAAGTAAGGATTTGCCCTAAAATTTGACAGGTGAAATCAAAGTGAGCGTCGAAAGGGTGAAGTGCCATATCTACATAATAGCACACCATACAGGAATAGAGGGACATACCTATAATTTGTAAACATCTACCTCCTTTGTAGCAATGCACTATATCGATCACTCGGATTCGCACTTGGTCGATTTTTGGGTGGTTGTAACCACAGCCTTTTCTCTTTCAGGGCTGAATCCGGCCCTGCTCATAGTCAGCAGTGTGACTAAGGACGATTAAAGTAAACTATGGACGATTCTAATACTGAGGTGAGGTAAGATATCACTAACCTCATCTCCTACCCCAGACCCACAACAACCGTTCTCAAATACAAAAACACAATGCTACAAGAACGTCATGCTATGTGACTGTGGTATTTTACTAAATTTTAAAATCTGGTCTAGATTCGAGGGCCTAATCCGCTGTGACCTACCTCTCTAAAATTCTTGTCTTTTTCAGTATCACGCTGCTGATTGTGTTTTTTTTTTTGTTGTTGAATATATTTTTATATAGTAAGGGATTGTTAAACCACATATAATATAATACTATACTAGAACTCCATTGACTAATTAAAATAAATATATGAGCATATTTTTGTAGAATAATAATTACTTAGGGTGCGTTCCAAAACGATTAGGGTAGAGTAAATTTTACTCTAAGCCGTTCTAAAATACACCAGAGTGAAACCGAATGTGTGCGGAAATTTACTCTGATAGTATCTTAGGGTAAAATTTACTCTACCCTGAGCGTTTTGGAACGCACCCTTAGAAACATGAGAACACTAGAGCTCTTATCAAAGTCAATGTTCTTCGCCGTTCCCATTGACTGTGTAGGAGAGCTGGCTACCTACGCATACAGATAATATCATACTAGATATCAATAATAAATCACCACGCAGAGAAATCTATTACCAGTGGTCTTTATCACTAAGATAATTCAATATTTTTAGCTCGCGTCGCGACCCAGTCCACTGCATCGTTCCACGGCCCGTAATATCATTTCCGAAGGAAGCTGAACACACACGTAGCTCACAGTTGCAAGATAAAAACTCTTTAGACAAAAACTCAATTCCAATTCAAGCTCCATAGTATCATTGAGGATATTGATTATTAATTTCAAATTCATTCTATTACCATAAGCCTCTAGCTTTGCGACTTATATTATTTTAGGCCCAATTAGTTTTAAGGAGTGAGCGCCAGAGGGAAATTCAATTACTTCGCCTACAATAATAACTAAGCGTTTATCTATAACTCATAAATTGGATCAACATTGTGATGCCTTTCTGTAGGGCGGTTAGTTTTGCACCTAGGGAGGTACCGTTCCATTTTTTTATTGTTTTAGTGTATATTACTCTCAGTTGTAGAGATTGTACAGTAAATAAATTTACGTATATTCATTTATGAATAAAGTTTTTTTAAGCAATAATTTTTAAGCGTTATTAATTTTATATTCGATTTTTATTTATAAAAGTCCTAGCTGAAGACTGAAATAGAGTTCAATGGGAAGTTAGCTGGTGCAGAGTAGACAAACCACATCAGCTACGCCAACCTTTCTAAACTGCAAGGTTCTTCTTCCGCTTCTTTTGAATGGTTCCGCGATTTAGAAAGAAACACGTCTGCTAGCAGGGCATTCTATTTCTAGAACGATCGACGCACTATTACTGCTGAGATAATTTTGAGTGTAACATCCGTCCTGGTTGGCTTTTGTTGGTTTGTTTACTAAAGGATTGTTACTTTTTAGGTATGATGCCCTTTTTTGTGTAAGCGACGGACTGGCAACCTGTCACTGTTTGGAGGCACTACGTGGCCTGTACTGCCGGATGTGGCTTTGAGTGTAACGAAATGTTGCCTAGGGCTCTGTTCAATCCCTCTTGTGACTCTGAGTATGACCGTATGTATGTATGAAAGCTATAGATCATTATCTACAGCTCATATAATGTCACCACCGAGGGGCTCGAGCGTACCCCACATCAGGGGCGATTAGGCCTTGGTCAACCACGCTGACCAAGTGCCGGTTGGTCGACTTCACACACAACCTAAGAATTTCTTCATAGGTGTATGCAGGTTTTCTCACGATGTTTTCCTTCACAGTAAAAGCGTCGATTAAAGGTACATATGAATTCAAAATTTGTAAACACATTGGTACGTGGCGGGGATCGAACCAGTGCCTCCAGGGTGGGAGACGACGCTCTTATGCACTACGCCACCGACGCTTCTTTCGGAAAGCTTTATATACCACGTTTTAAATGATGCTATAAACCGACATAAAGTCACGAATTTTTCAAAACTTATATTCTATGTCGCAGAGAGCACTTCTTTATAAATTCTTTATTGCACACATAAAACAGTAATAATAATACATAAAGAAAGACATGTACAACGTTGAAGTTACCTCTAAAAGAGATATCTTCCAGCCAGATATAAAAGCGAGAATAATATGTACAAGTAAATTATTACTTACATAAAAGCTTTCTTTCCACTTACTATGATCACAGTCCCCATAATTATATGCTCAGCGATTTAGAGTACTTTTGACCCTGCACTTCTATAAAAAATTTACGATTTGTTCCATTAATGTGTTTTTCTAGGCTTTATTTCCGATATACTTATCCCTTTTTTCAACTCTTATCACTATCTTCTTTGAAACCACACCTCTTACAGTGTCTAAGTACTTATTTCATTAAAAAGCTCATACGATCTTCTCATAACTAAATATCAGCTAAAATGTAGGCGAATAATCCAACAGGTGTGTTAGTGCAAACGTTAAAAAAAAAATCAAAAAGATTTTCCATTTTAATAAACATCTTAAACGGTTTCTTCATCTATGTGTACCTTTTATAAAGAGTAGCAAAGTAATTAAAAAAAGTTAGAGGCCGTACGATGTCAGTTGAACTAAAATCTCAGTCTAAAATGAACTAAATATATATTTCAATATTTTATTTATGGAATGTAAGTCATACCTAATCTTTTGATGTAAATACCAATTTTAAATTCTAACGAAGCAGAAAATTCCTTTGAATAGTTTACTTTACATTATTCAATAAATTTTGAAAGTCGAGAAGGAGTTTGTTTTGAAGGTCAAATATTTATAATTTATGTTTTAGAATAATATAGGCTATACGTACCTTAAAACAGAAATTTGAATGAATGTAAAGCAAATATTAAGATTATTTCAAATGTTTTTACATTCTTTAAAAAAAAACAAATTTAAAGTAACTAATTAAAGTTTTGTAGGTAGGTATCCAAAATAACTTTAACTTTACGTACTGTGCTGACCTGTGTGTTTAATTGAAGTAACATAAACTCGGTTACAAAAATTAAGAATTTTGGCCAAAAAAGGGGAAACAGGGGGTTTATGTCCAATGGCGTGGTACCTATAGGTATCTTGCTAATAGACTTGATGTGGTGGTTACCCATTGGAACGACGCTGCGACTACGTAGTGATACGACGTGACGTCATTGGGACCCTATATTACACGACGACTTAGGGTTCCATATTATGCGCACTAGATGGCTTCAAGGGTCCCATCAAACACTGGCTCAAACAATGCCTATTTCAGGTTTTTAATTGTAGAGTTTTCTTTTCATTGACGGATTTCCTATGTATTATAATGTAAGCACATACCTACAAGAATTTAGCATTACAATCGAACGATTTGAAGATTGATTTTCGTATTGTGAATTTTTCAGTGTCCCTCAGAGACCAGAATCTTTTCCAGACGTTACCTACGCACGATCTGCTTCTACATTTGGCGCTAAGCACAGTGATCTGGCGTCTGGCAAGGACACGCCGCGGACATCATTCTCTTTCATTCAAATACCATACCAAACACAATTCAACGCTGAATTGGCGTGCTGTCGCGCGTCCGATGAGTGCCGTTGAATTTGTTCAATTAGTGACCTTATTGCCGTGAGTTTGGTACGGTATTTGAATGAAATAGAATGATGTCCGCACCGTATCCTTGCCAGATGCCAGACCGGTGTGCTTCGCGCCTTTGGTCATGGAAAGATGCTCCAAAATTGTACAGACTGTCACATGTTCTACACATACTTTGATTTTGTTTTGTTTGGCTGTTGTTCATAGTAAAGCTAACCTGTTGTATAATATTAAATTGTCATTATAACATCATCGATCGAAGTAGTAAAATACTTAGAAGTCATAAAACTACCAGAGGTAATATACTCCTGGGTATTGGACATATCATAGAATATTATTTACCTCTAAATTTGTTTTTCATACATAGTAATTTCAATAATGAAAACTAGTTTGGACTTTGTTCTCGCATATTCGTTTCGTATATCGTCGGATGAAACGAGGTAGGAAGTTATGTCGCCCTGACATGGATGGATGGATACCGGACACAAATACAACTTTGGGTAGGAAATTCAAAATGTGGTGTTTATGTATTATTTTACGTTTGCAAGTTTTCAAAGCACTTTTACAGGCATAGGAGCTCTTTTGATGTTTGTTATTAAGTACTCATTAGTGGGAATCCTTCATCATTCGCCTATTCCGCGTAATAATAACGTCAAAAGCGTTCGTTAATCGTCCTTAGATAACATTAAAAATACCAAATCCTACTAATATTGTAAACGCGAATGTTTGTATGTATGTAAGGATGGATATCTGGATGTCAATATGTATGGATGTGTGTTTGTTACTCTTTAACGCAAAAACTGAATGAATTTTAATGGAACTTTACAATAATATAGCTCATGGATCAGAATAACAATTATAGGCTATAATTTATTATACTAATCCTGCGCAGAAGAAGTCGCGGCCAAAAGCTAGTACATACTTATTATATTTATGTCAACCATTTCTATACATACTCGTAACACAAAAACATCTGCCCTTACTGGCATCTACCCTTACTATTTTAACGTCAGATGGAACTTAGATAGGTCAGAAACCAGGTAATCAAATCATCGTAGTCCGCATGTGTGCGGAAATGGTTTGTGGACAAAAAGTTCAATGATTCAGTGTGAATTTTCGCATACCTCATCTACACACTACCACAAAAAGTATAGGTGTCCAGTTGTTAATTAGATATATGTCGACAGGCCAGGAAATATGGTATAAATTCAAAAGATACGATGAACTCATTTCCTTTTTCGTAAAAAGATTTTTTCGCATGACCAAAACGAGTATTGATTTCCATTTATCATTTCAGGCGTGTTGATAAGCCTAATGTTTTTCGATTTAAATTACAGCAGCGTTTATGTTTGTTTCCTGGGTTGTTATTATCATCTCGTTTATAATACATTATTGTTTTATTATCCAAATTTAGTAGAAAGGTTTTCTTTTTCAATTCTTTCTAGCTAAGGAAGGCAAGGAGATCGAGGCCATAAAATACAACAATGTTTTTTGTATTTTTTGTATCTCATAACTTGAAGTTTGTATGAAAGATGTTATATAATTTCATGCACCAAAGAAGGGTGCATGAATTTGGGTGTTTGTAGAGAAATGTCCCTATAGCAACTAGGAATGATTCATAATTAAAAAGATCAGACTAACTTGCCTAGTAACGTCCGATCCCCAATTATGTGAAGTAATCTCGTGCTCATCCTAGATAGTACAAAAATGAGAACAATCAAAAAGATCAGACCAACTATCAAATTAAAAATAAAATATGTAATTGGCTCAAAGGTCACGATTATGAAGCAACTGAAACCCCTTTAAGTTCTGACATTTAGCTTTGGTATGCTTAATGGAAATAAATATACTATATGATCACCCATATGACATTTCAACACATTCACACTAAGACTCTCTCTTACGTCACGCATCAAATAAATACATACAGACACATTAGCCATCTCAAATTTATTAGCGATACCATCACAGTAGTTTGGCTATGATTGTTATCGTAGTTCTTCACATAACCTTAACAAATCCCAATAGTATTGTGCAACGATAGGAAGGTAGTGGCTTCTGTAACACAGGTTATCCTATCTCAGAAGTCAGGATATTTACACTAATCTTTATATTGGTGATGGTTACAAATAACCATTTTTTCATTTTCATTTTTTCAACTTAGCTAGTGACGTACGATCCCCAATTATGTGAAGTAATCTCGTGCTCATTTTTGTACTATCTAGGATGAGCACGAAATTACGGAACACAATTCGTTGATCGCGATGATGAGGTGGTGAAAAGTACTAAACTCGTTATGTGGCGTACACACCATTATAATGCATTTACAAATAAACGTAAGTGTAAAAAGAACTGAATGGTGCTTACAATTTTTGTTCACGAGTCACGATCAATCGTGAACAAAAATTGTAGGCACACAAACATATACCCCTATAGGAGTAAAATTCGGGGTGCTGTCAAAGACAGTAGTCGTTTCCAGAGAGTTTTGGTGGAGGAGGTTTGTGAAAATTCAATCCCAAAACCTGGGTATAGCAGTAGTATTTCGATAGCAAGACATACTGCACCGACTGCAAATTTGGAAAAAAAAAATTGGGAGCAGGGTAGGAAAAGAAGAAGAGACAAATCCGGGACTTCTAGAGGTATACGCAACGCAGCGTATTGTCCAACGAATCAATTGTCAAAAAGAATTTCCTCTAACTGCTATTGAAATACGGTTCAAATTTGTACAGGACACATACTAGATACATTACCCAAACTGATCGGTTAGAATGTACTCATACTAAATAACCATAAAATGAATCTTTATTGTCGCGCTGTACACAGGTTTTATGATAGACAAGTTTATAGGTAAAGGAAAACTTTATAGATGACGTTAAATATAAATAGGGGCGGCATTATTAAATTGGAATTTGGCTGACGTTTTAGTATGTTATTATAATAGTAGTTTATGCAACTGTCATATAATGAAGGGTATTAAAACACGAGTGTGAGTTTATGAAACGAGCGCAGCGAGTTTCATAATAGTAACGAGTGTTTTAATACCCGTGTTATATGCAGTTGCATACACTACTTTATCTACACTCATACATAAATTCAAATAAAACAACAGAAAAGACAAATGTATGGGTTAGATCCCTTTGCCTTCCCGAGTATTTAAGAAAAATAACTGTATCATAATGAGTCGAACCGGTGTTATAATGGTCATTATGTTACAGGTTGTTTTTTTAAATTTAAATTTTGATTATCTGTATTAAAAAGTATGTCATTTTATGTTCACCTTTGATATCGTAATTCGAATATTATGACATGAGTGTAGATAAAATATATTATGGTATATGGCTTAGCTGTTATTAAGATATTTTATACAGCAACCGAATAGGCGCGAGCGTTAATTTCAACCATAAAAAGAAAGTCATTATTTTAATACTACTAGGTTGAGGTGACTCTACTCCGGTCTTTTGTATCCCTAATACGAGTTTGCAATGAGTAAACAATAAAAATAAGTTGCTACAAACGTGAATCATAACAGTTTCGATATTTCAATTTTGCCATTCGTCATTTATCCTTACTATTTAAAGGAGAGATATAATGCAAAAAAGAAAAAGAATTGGTAATAATTTTTATTGATAAGTATATCCACAAAACAAGTTATGTTAACATAATACATGATTTAACCAGGTGAAACCGCAACCAAAGTCCGTATTTGAATGGAATCCTTTGCCTTCGAAAAAAAAGGGTTTACTTTTTTTTGTTGTTGTCTGGGAGTTCAAATGCATTTACGCATCGTCCCTGCGGGGTGGTGCCAGACGCAGGGGATATGTGGGACGCGACGTAAAGGCGTTCCCTCCATACCCACTAAACATCTCCCCGGCCTGACCTCCAGTGCGCTATTGCGGGTCGGCACGGGATATGCGCACGTGAGCGCAACTACGTACGCACGTAGCGTTGGGACGGTCTCGGGCCAACGCTGCCCGTCTAGGCACTCCTTGTGCACCAATTGGTGGCCAGCAGCCCACAGGGGCTACCGACTAACGCCAGCCCCTGCGGGCCGCTGGCCGACGCCGGCCTTATATGCCGCCTCCTCACCGACGGCTGCTCGACCTGGCGCGTCCTCCTGACGAGGACACCGGGAGCAGCCATCGGACCGCACCCGAGGTCATCAGGCGCTGTCGTGGCCCTGAAAAGGGCCGTCCTGAACTAGCCGTGGTGGGAAAACAAAAACAACTCGACGATGGCACGTGACTTCGAATGCCAAGCGGACACACTTGGCATCAAAAGCCGCAAACCCGCCGAGAAAGTTTCCCCACCACCTTACCAGGGTCCGCCACGAGGAGACTTCCGGACGTGGACCCCTGGCTTCGATAAACCCTAGACAAGTGGTCAATCGATTGCATCGATCGCTTAACGAAAAAGATATAATATATAAACCTGATGTATTACTGAGAAAACACCGTTTCTGCCACTTGTCCGGTAAACAGTTTTCATATTTCGGTCAAAACACAACTCTACATTCTCTGTACGCACAATGTATAATAAAACAACCCTCTTGTGAAGGACATACGTTTTTGCAATAAATTATTTACATATAACGCGACTTAGTTTGCGTGAAATTAGGACGTACCCAGGGGAAATTTGCTTGTTTCACATCCAATTCGTTGGTTTTAGACGTATGTAGGAAAATTGTTACACTCGTCAATACGAATATAACATATATAACAACTTTCTGTCAAACAACTCCCATAGGATTGTTTACAGAAAACATTGTGCTGTTATTTTTTTATAAGAAGTTCAAGCATATGAGTCCATTCCACCTGATGGTTAGTAGAAGTGGACTGCAAATGCAAAGATAGCTACTGCGAGAGATAAAGCGCCGTACTACACCACTTAGGCCGCATGATGCCGGAAAAGTCGAATAGTATCACCCCATATCCTCCATTGGGTGTCGTAGAAGGCGACTAATTGATCAGCAAAGGGGTATTGATCACCTTATACTCCGTCCGCCAATCCGCATTGGGCAAGCGTGGTGGATTACTGCCTAAACCTCCTTCGAGAGCAAGGAGAGGCCTTGTGTCCCAGCAGTGGGTCGAATTATAAAGGCTGTTGTGACTACACACCCTCACCTTGCCGACCTGCAAGGTGCTTGTTCACACCTCTTTTGAATGACCCGGGATTGTAAGAAGCAGGGATATAGAAATGAGTTGCCAACACAGAAATAATAATGTTGCCAATTTCCATTGTTGCGTTGGAATGGTAGCCACAGTTTGTCGATGGCACCGTAAGCCAGCACGAGATGATGGGATTAGGACAAAAGCTCGCCGATGTATAGACAGTAAAACGCGTTCAATGACGCTTAGAGAAAACAGGCGTCAGAAGACTGCAGAAGGAGCCCCTATTTTTTTAGTGACTGCTGTTAGCATCAGATGACCTTTACAGCGTCGCTGGAGATTTTTATGAAGACCTTAGTGGTCCTCTAGCCTCATTCCTAGTAGTAGGGTGAAATCCTCTATTCTATTCTATTCTAAATTAATGGCGTCGCGTCGCATTAAGCGTACACATTTTGTCAATGTCAAGTGAAAATGTATATAACTTAAGTAACAAAAATTTAACGGTTGATTGAGGTTAAAATGGAGTCTCTCAACACGTGTTTTTACAACAAGAACTCGGGAGAAACTCCCGGTGAAATCCTCATTGAGGGTTTCTAGACGTTTTTAGACGGGTTTCTAGAGCGAATCTCGATGTTGACTAGATTATCTGCAGGGTTCAGAACGAAGACCGGCAGATCTGAGGATGTCTCTAAACCAAACGACCTCCACTTACGCGAATTACGAAAAATTCATGAGAGAATGAGGTCAAAATGACGGCAGTTGCTCTTCGTAGACTTCGTCTAAAAGCTCAGTTTTCTGAAGAAAGGTTTGGTTGTGATGCGTTTCTATTTGCGATTTGAGCTATACCACATTAATACCTTTAACGAGTAAACCTATGTATCTCAAAGTTCTGTCCTTGCATCTTTTTAATAAATCCCAGAAACAATGCACTAGTTTTGTAAGTGTAATAGCTAAAGAAATCCCTCTAGAAAGTTTGGTTATATTAAGTTGTGAAAGAATCTCTTTAAAAGGGTGCCCAACAAACAAACAAACAAAAAATCTTGTGTTACGATACAGGTGGCAGTATTTCTTATAATTCCAAAATACGAATGAAAAAGGAATTTTATTTTAGATTATTTAGCCTTCCCTGGAAATGTTTTAATTTACAAAATTCTCCAATTGCCTTATCGTTTTGCTCAACGATGATTATGAAAATAGACTAAAAAGTTTAGACAAATTCCGCATTCAACGAATTTACAGTGCTGGTAAATCACCTAAAAACCGAATTACCAAGCAACCAATTACGGCGTTTTGATTTATAAATTTTCCATTTTATGTATTACAAGCATAACTTGAATTATTATTATGGTGATCAAAGAATGCATTAAAATCATATTGATTAAAATATTCATTTTATTGTGAGATTTCGTTTGTGTTTGACAGCGAAATTCGAAATGAGATATGAAGTGAGAAGTGAGATCCTTACAGAATCGCACGGCCAAGTTCGGAGAAATCTCCAAAAACGTTTGCTAATGCTAAGTTACCTTCGTCATAATTGATAGTATAGGTACATACTATCAATTATGACGAAGGTATGAATCTAATATTGTTAATTATGATATTTGTTTTTGAGATCGTGTTCATTGATGTTTGTACCTGTGCCTACATTCTTAATATTTAAAACTTATTTATTATAAAATAATTTGAGCATTCCAAATGTGTAAATCTTTTTTAAGCTTTAAAAGAGCTATTAACGTCATGTCAACGTCCATTTTAAAAGCGTCAATACACCATTTTAAAAGGTATGCATTTTTGGTTGAGTCATTATTGTATTAAGGCTGGGAGTTATTGCTGGTGAATAAGCTTCAATTATTTGTTTTACTTCAAATTACGGATTCACAATACAATTTAAAATTTTACTACCCGATTACGGCGAAACCAAAACGAATGATTATATGAAACGAACTTCTATAAAATATAGTTTTATAGAAATTCGTTTCATATAATTTTTTTCTCATAATATTATAATTTTATAGAATATTAACAACGCAGAATACCTAAGCCATGAAGGTACGTAACACACTAGACTCTCCCAAAAACATTATACTCCGCACGGTGATTAAAAATAACCCTGAATCTAACTAGGTATCATCTAAGACCAAATAAAAATTTGGTCTGAGGCTATTACTTACTCAGCCATGTAGACATACCTAACACAAATGTTTCTGTTAGATATGTTTCATTCAAGCGAATAGTCGTTCAAACAATAATATTCGAAATAAAAATACAAGAAACAAAATTAAATATTCCATGAAGCATTTTCTCCAAAACGAAAGTATATGAAATTGATAAACTGCCTGCGAAACAAATGAACACCCAAAATGGAACACAGTTAAATTGTTATTGTTTTTGTTGATTTTGATATTGTATCAATATCTTTTCTTATTTATGTTTTTCTACTATTTACCTGAAAAATGCACTGAAAAAAATCGACTTCCGCAATCCGGGCGGCTGCGCTGACCAATTACGCCTCCGAGACACTGCTTTTCGCTGTCGAAATTTGTCAGTGCTGGTGCTTATAATAATAATATAATATAATATAATATATTTCTACGCTCACACCAATTATCTAGCCCAAATTAAGTATCTTTAAGAACTTGTGTTATGGATACTAGATAACGGACAAATATACTTAATAATTTAGATATTTTTATAAATAAACATAAATAAATATATAAACAACCATGACTCGTGAACAAATGATCGTGTTCATCACACAAAAATTTGCCACTACCAGGACTCGAACCCGGACCGCCCGATGTGTAGGCAGCGTTACTGACCACTCCACCACGGCGGTGCTTATGTTTTTATGGTAAACATTGTTTCATCAAATCTTTGAAATTTGCACTTCTAACACCCGAACGAAATATTTTTGCAATATTTGACGCCCAGTTAAGATGAAACTACCTTACATTATGGAATAATTTTATTTTTGCGTTTACAAACTCGTAAATATTAATACTAGAACTGAAAAAAATCGACTTGCCTCAGGCGGGACTCGAACCCGCATCTTCCGCAATCCAGGCGGCTGCATTAACCAATTACGCCACCGAGACACTGCTGTTTGCTCTCGAAATTTGTCAGTGCTTGGTGCTTATGTTTTTAAGAGAGGAAATTTAGTTAGAATACAATTTACTTGTTTCCCCTTTCTAGAAAGAGCAAACTGTATTGAGTCAGGGCTCAGTAAAAAACTAAGTGTGTTGTACTGTAACCGGACTACAGAAAAATCGTCTTCGTTTAAAGATAATTTATTGTTAGGAACCTAATTTATAATCAAAGAAATAAATTATTATAGGGGTAAATGGTAAATACAGTACCTACCTAGATTCAAGAGCCACGCTCACCTATGCGGGAAAAATCGTTTGTTTACTAAATTAAATAGGATAAATTATAGCTTGTTGATAAACTTCTTCTTTAAAAAACTATTTATCCTTAAGAATAATACTTCGGGAGTCAGACTTTATCGCTTTGTACATGATTATTTATGGATGAATATGAAAATTATTATAAATTATTGAGGCAGTCGATTTCAACAGAAATTTACAATCAAACATCATTTTGACATGACAGTCGTAGTTCCAATTTTGGCCATTTCTTTGAGGAACCACCTTCAAAGGAATTTAATTAATCGAGGTTACAAGGAAAAATTTTCTCAATCCTCCTCTTGTTAAAGTAGGTTGAAATGTAGCCTATGTTGACCGAATCATAATAACTAATCGATTGACACCTCATTCATCAAAATCGGATAAATAGTTTAGGCGCTACGGTGGAACATACGTAAATACAAATATACATACATACATAGTTCATTCGATCCTTGACTTCTTCTTTTAAATAAATGGCGATCGCGACACATAAAGATTACGCATTCCGCCAATGTCAAGTGAAAATGTATTTAATGTAACAGACAAGTACAACATGAACTCGGGAGCAACCACGGAGAGACTGACCTCCTGGGCTTAGAACGATCCAATGCAAGCTTCACTTGATGACATTTTATTGCTTCACTTGATGACATATTATTTACTAGTCGCCGATTATTTTTATCAAAAAATGCTGACTCTTATTCAATCATTTTTTAAACACGTATTATAAATACATACATTTTAATTTTCGACGTCATATTTTCCATATGAACTTTATGCCTAATCTCACACTCATACGTGCAATATATGCTTACACAAACATAATAAAAAGGGTACAAAGTTTTTTTACTTCACTTATCATTTATGATTTAATTTTCATTGTGTAATTTTGAGATACAATATATTTGGAGATTGTTTTTCAGTAATTTCATAACTTTACTAAATCCAAATGCGATGAATTTATGGCCACCATATTTCGTATCAACTTAACAGAATACTAAGAAATAAATTATTTTGCAATTTATACTCAAAACAAAATACCGTTTGTAAAATAATACGACTTACCTTTGTCTTCTATTTATTACTTTACGAGAGTAATATTTAATAATATGCCTTTGTTATTTAACATTAAAGGGCGTATTTAATGAAAGCTAATAGATAGGCATTATTTTGTAGAGATAAAATAGGGCATATTATTATGATATTCTTAACGATTTGCTGCGCGGACTCAAGACCGCCTATGGATATAATACCACAGTTGGATGGAGAACAACAGAAGAGAACAAGCAAATCTATCCTTCGTTTTTTGAAATGAAAACAAGAGCATTAAACATATTAAACTACTGAGACTGATCATTCATGAGAACCTGAATATTGGTATATACCTGGTGTAAAAGACATGAACAGTCAAACGAGAACCATGTATTCTATACATCAAAATAAGACACATTTTAAAAAATAATTGCTGGGAAATGATTTAAATTTTTTGGTGTTAATAAATATTGCAAATTGTACTGCGCAACGTAAAGCGCTCAACTCGCGCTCAACTCGCACGCAACTCGCGAAACCGTGATATTTTTGCCAGACGGCGCGGCGGCCCCGTTCGATTGTGTCCGTGCACATTGTGAGCTACATTGAACGCTAACGTTTCGAAGCCATTTTTTGTTATGAAATACTAAAAAAAATATAATGTTTCTTTACACAATAATTAGGAAATAATGTTTAGAACATGTTTTCATAAAAAAATGAAAAAAAAAATATGACTTTGACCTTCAATAAAATCGTAACTATCAATTTCCCAGGTATAGTCTTAAGGAAGGAAAACGTTATGATGGTGAGCAGAATACATGGTTTTCGTTTGACTGTTCATGTCTTTTACACCCGTTATACATTTTGTTTGTATACGAGAATTATTCAATAAATAAGGCAAGTAAATAAATTGTGACTTATATCATGTCCAAACAACTCTAGGTACCTAAGCGTTGGTGGTATTAATTTAAAACGACGAACACGACGCAAACTTTCTCCGTAGCTCCTAATTAAAATTAACAAAATTCCAAGAAATAATTAATTACCTTAGATCCGAAACTTTCAATAACGTTGTATTTTTGTTGAGAGCGAGAAATAATATAATTATATTTACTTCACAACAAAATATCTTGAACCGAATGTTTGTCAGAAATTTCGAAACGGAAACCTACTTCGAACAACTCGAAACACGATGAAAATTTTAAACAAACCGCTCATTTGTAATTTAGAAATTCATTCTTGCAAATGAAAATCTCTAAAGGGCGCGATGTAAAACTTTACAACTACTTTCGTAATTGCGCCCAAAGTTGGGGAACGAAGACGAGGGACCCCCAGGCTCCAAGTTAAGATGACGGAACCAATAATTATAGTACAGGAAGGGGTAGTACCATTAATTAGTAGCTTTATTGCAAGTGAAATAGACGAAAGTTGGAATTCAATATTCTTACCCCTTCATTTAACTTTTAAGAAAGGTCTGGTCCATATTTGTCGGTTGTTCTGTACTAGCTAGCAGCCTAACTAATTTCAAATGGTTTTATTTTTATGAAAGATAAATCCCATTGAAATAGGAGTACTTACTATATTGATACACAAGTTATATCAAGTTGTCAAATAAACATGTCATGAATCATGGACGATGTGCTGTAAATAGCAATAGAAATCGCCACAGCAATTTTCAAAGGCAACATACAAGGAATCTAGCCATGTGATACCGGCAGAGTAGAATAGCATCACCCGTTAACCTCCAATGGATGTCGTAGAAGGCGACTAATGGATCAGTCTTCGTATTGATCACCTTAAGGACTCCACAGACGGCAGCTATAATGTATATTATCATACATTACATCCCGGGATGTATAGCTTTACATTACCATAAAGGACCAAACACACAGCATGTAATGTAATGTATCTTTTTCTACATTCCATTGCGATGCGTCTCGATGGACGCTCTTTCAAACTACCAAAATCTTATACAGGTTGTATTTTTAATTGTCTATCACCAACGAATTACATAATTCTTAATTTGTTGTCTATCACAGTTTTTCCGCCGAAAACATTGTTTTAATGATTTTTTTTAACACCCTGTTCGAGAGAGATGTAACGTAATATGGAAATGTATTGGTATATATCGAGGTGTAAAATGTATATTTTCGTACCGCTCGGTATGAAGATGTAAAAATTTACAATAGCAGTTGGGTGTTGTCTGCTGAAGATTTCTATAGAAAGATGTATTGAGATGTATGCTATAGATTTACATTATAGCTGCCCTCTGTGGATTTCTTTATACTCCGTCCACGAATCTGCATTGGGCAAGTGTGGTAGACTCCTAAACCTCCATCCATGACAAGAAGTCTTGTGTCCCAGCAGTGGGTCGAATTATAAGAGCTGTTATACAAGGAACCTTATTGTGATAAACTGCGAACACAAATACGTGCAAATACCCAACCATTTCTATACGAATTGACAGTTTTTTTTCTACTGATGACGTTTGGAAATCACTGGTGGATTCAAAATTGCTAATTCATAGTAGTTAGTATTTTTAGACAACATTTTTTATCAAAAAGGTATTTATTTGTTACTTAACTTTTAAAGAATTAATCTGTGTAATCATATATTTATTAAATTCGTGCTAACAAAATATAAAAAGCAAGATAACTACATTAATATAGTTACGCAGAAAAATGTGTAACATTTAAATTCAAATTGCCATGAAAAATAAAGTCGTTACCAAAAATAATCAAAAGGTGATCAGATTAATTTTAATTACACGTCAAGCTGGATTTATATCGGCATCGAATGATCAAACAGATAATAAGGATAATAACATTAAAGTTATTTATGCTTTCCAAGGGCGGCAGCGACGCTAAAGCCCAGAGCTTATTAAAATCTGACATAAAAAGCCTGCAGCGGCGGTTCCCCTATGAATATAGTCGCTACATCCAATCTGCTATTTCCAGTAAAAAAGGCTTTGCCCGGATTATTATGGAGCGCGTTGGGCTGAAATTTCTTTAATCACATTTAGTGATTCGGCACAGGCAATCTGCTTAGAAGTCAACTTGCAGATCGTTTCTATTAAAACATTCATCGGCTCTTTTATAAATTAAGGACCTCTCTATATTAAGTCCGAGGAATTTACATAGCCGACACTGAACTGGTCACGGCGTAATTAAGCGGAAAGTAATACTTTTGGCATTTCTTGCGAAAAGGGATTAAATCTCATCAAAATTCTTAATTTTGGTTGTATTACGCAACCGCCGCCTGATAAGTTTTATACTTATACAAATTATGTGAAAAGAGTTGGTTGAGGCTAGAAGTTTAGGATTTGTTCCGTGTCTTTTTTGACTTTGGAATACGATAAGAATGAAACAATAAATGTGATTTAGTTTTTTTATATTTGGTAGGTATGTGAATATATACCGCTAAAAAGAAATTTATAGATATATGTGTATATATATAGGTACATATTTCTTTATATATAGTATATGTAATATGTATATATATATACGTACAACAGTATACTTTACACTTCTCTATCGCCTAATTAAGTTTCTGTCTTCATCTTCTATTCTATTCTATTCTTAATTAATGGCCTCGCGTTGCATTAAGCGTACGCATTTTGCCAATGTCAAGTGAAAATGTAATTAAAGTAACAAAAATAATTGTTCGGTTGATTGAGCTTAAAAATGGAGTCTCTCAACACGTGTTTTTACGACAAGAACTCGGGAGAAACTCCCTGTCATCATCTTCCTTAGCAGACTTTATAATTCAACCCACTGCTGGGATACAAGGCCTCTCCTTGCCATCGAAGGAGGTGTAGGCAGTACTCCACCAAGCTTGCCCAATGCGGATTGGTGGACGGAGTATCAGGTAATCAATACCCATTTGCTACACCCATTTGAGGATATGGTATGATGCCTTTTTACTCTGCCGGCATCACATGGCTAGTCCAAGGCTTCAATAGTGAGGAATGTTAGAATGCTTCAATCCTATTCAATAGTAAGTAGGTAAGGATATGTGCGTGTGGTATGAGGGCTCATTTTTTTAAACTAATCATATTTTTACGAAATCAAGGAAGAATTTAGGAAATAATTGTGTTATCTTCATAGTGAATATAAAAAAAATGTGAGATATATAGTGAGAAAGTTCTGGTCAATTAACTGAAACACTCAATCTGCCAACCAGAGAAAATACTGTAACTCAGATCTCAAAATATACTAGATGTATGTTTACCATTTGCACGTGGAAAAATTGTGTTGAATTTCTGAAACCTATTCACAAATATTCAAAAGATTTTAACGGTTTATTAGGATTTGGTAAAGGTTTGTTTAGAACACTCAATTCTCTTATGGTGCAGACGGAGTGTTCGAAAACTTACCAACTTCGGTTAAATAAATCGTTAATATTCTTACTCTGCTTTACGAGTACAATTTAAGAGTCAATTTGTGACCAAAAACCTTGACATAAAACGTAATAGTTACAGAGTAAATAAAAAACTACTTTCGTTTACAACATCCCGTTGGAGAGCTCCGTATTTTAGGGTTTATTTACATAAACCGAACTTATATACAAACGAATGCCACATCAGAAATTGTGAAAATGTTATCACTAAAGTTTTGACACGTTGTCTATTTCTGAGATTGTTTAATTTTAACAATAATCAACTTTAATATATTTCTATTCTAGAAATGTATTTAGGGTGACCATACATTCAATAAATAAAATATATTTCTTTTGTACTGGTATACATTTTTTATGCTATTTATGTCTAAGGTGGTAACATAAAAGATGATTTTTTCACTTTGGCCTTAAAGATGTCCAGATTATACTAATCCGGGAAAACAGACCCCGCCAGAGTTCCATTCCTTAGCTGTTCCTATAATGAAAGCGAAAGCAAATCGCTTTATGCGAATGGAAGGAATATCAACAACATAATGTGAAAGCCCTCGCTGCCCCTGGTCTCCCGGTGCCAGAAAGGGACGGAGCGATAAATCTATCTAAGTTAAAACTTCCACACACACTCCGAAATGAAACCGATTAAAAACCGAGAGGCAAACAACACGTCGTCGGTGGTCGAGGCTCTGGAGATTAGCTTCAATGAATGTGTCATTTCCGATGAGTCTCTTGGCATGGTGCTCCACCAAGTCCAGTGCATCTAGCTGATATTGAGCAGATTCATCCCAAAGGTAAGGCAGTACAGTAAAGGTACTCCAAGCAAGAGCGAACTTGAAAGATTTTACATTCTTCAACGGTAAAAAAAATGTGGTAGACACTTTTTCTAATTTATCTTGTAATTTCATGCAAGACAAACTAAAAGATGTGTAACGCATGTACATGCGGTATTTCATAATAGTTATTTACATAAATAAAAAAATCTCTGATTTTTTTCAGTGTATTTTTTTAATGGAACGATTTTATTTTTGCGTTTACAAACGCGTAAATATTTTTAATGCTAGTAAAAATGCACTGAAAAAAATCGTATGTTGTATTTTTTAGTTTTAAAACTATTTACGCGTCTGTAAATGCAAAAATATTCTATAATATAGTAGTTTCATCTTAACTAGGTGTCAAATATTTGCAAAAATATTTCGTTCGGATCTTAGAATACATAAAACATAAGCACTAAGCATTGACAAATTTCGACAGTGAAAGTAGTGCCCTGGTGGCGTAAGTAGTGGTTAACGCAGCCGCCCGGATTGCGGAAAATGCTGGATTCGAGTTCCGCCTGAGGCAGGTCAAACTTTATCAGTGTATTTTTTCTACATTGAATTTTATTATGTATATAATATTTATATTATTGTGCGGGCCATAAGATGCCGCGGCAAACCGAAGCGTTCCATGCCGCGCCGTACCGTCTCAGTGGGTAAAATGCCATTTCAAAATTAAGAAAGAAAAAGAAACACAAGAACGCAGCGCAAAACGCTGCGTTCTTGTGTTTCTTTTTCTTTTTCTACCGTTCTTCAGGGATTAAATATTTTTTGGAGCCTAAATTAAATGTTTACGCAATAATTTCATTTTACTCTCAACACATACGAAAACGAAACACTTAATAGTTGACCAATATCCCTTTACTATTATAAAATAAATAGTTAGTGCGTAATGGTGAGGGTAGAGAAAAAATGTGTCCGGAAAAAAATATGTCACCCTAGCTATTTTTCGTATGCAAATGTAATAAAGTTGATTATTGTTAAAATTAAACAATCTCAGAAATAGACAACGTGTCAAAACATTAGTGATAACATTTTCACAATTTCTGATGTGGCATTCGTTTGTATATAAGTTCGGGTTATGTAAATAAACCCTAAAATACGGAGCTCTCCAACGGGATGTTGAAAAGAAAGTATTTTTTTATTTACTCTCTAACTATCACGTTTTATGTCAAGGTTTTTGGTCACAAATTGACTCTTAAGTTTTACTCGTAAAGCAGAGTAAGAATATTAACGATTTATTTAACCGAAGTTGGTAAGTTTTCGAACACTCCGTCTGCACCATAAGAGAATTGAGTGTTCTAAACAAACCTTTACCAAATCCTAATAAACCGTTAAAATCTTTTGAATATTTGTGAATAGGTTTCAGAAATTCAACACAATTTTTCCACATGCAAATGTTAAACATACATCTAGTATATTTTGAGATCTGAGTTACAGTATTTTCTCTGGTTGGCAGATTGAGTGTTCCAGTTAATTGACCAGAACTTTCTCACTATATATTTCACATTTTTTTTATCTTCACCATGAAGATAACACAATTATTTCCTAAATTCTTCCTTGATTTCGTAAAAATAAGATTGGTATAAAAAAATGAGCCCTCATACCACACGCACATGGTAAGGATGGCTACGTGAGAATAACTTTTTAGTGTTGCAAGAATCTACGGTGACAGTGACAGCCACAGATTTAATAATACAAGGACATAGGCCAAGCCGGCGTTTAACTTGCGACAAGTGTATGCCCTGTGGGCATACATTCAAAGTCAAGTGAATACGTTACTACGATTTGACCGATCTCCTTTGCGGCTGTGCTTAGCATTCATCGCTTCGCAGTCCTTAAGACGCGCGCAATGAATAGTGTATATTATGGCATGCTCAACTAGAACCATGTTATGTAGTACGGCCGCTATTCGCGACACTCGGTCTTCCTATGAACTCGGCGATTCGACCGATCTCCTTAGATTGATATATCTGTGGTGACAGCTTACCACAACATAGACCGATTCTGTGTATTGTACAATACACATTGTAATGTATAAAAAAAACGGGAATTCCCTTTTGAAAATACAAAGAAAAATAAAAATTACCGACTCGTTAAATAATCACATCATTTTATTATAAACACAAAGAAACGTCGCAAAAGTTTTTCAAAATGTTTCAAAGCTTTCCAAACTTTTCTCGTGGAACGGAAGAATTTTAAACATAATACAAGGTGTGATGTAAGTAATGGTAAAGTGGTGGATTGTCGCTTTTATTTCAACTAGGCGGTGATATGGAACATCTTCGTTGAATTAAAAAAAAATGTTAAAGGTATATTTTGGGCTGGGTAAATTTTAATCAATATTTCTATTTGGTATGATTTGATTTCTAATGTTTTATTCCTATAAATTAGCAAATAAACCTTTGCAGTTTTGAAAAAGTACGATATCCCTAATTTTTATTTCTATAATTATTGAAAAAATGATACAGAATGTATTTTGTGCAGTGCAAATGGTGTTATTTTGATGCACAATCATCCTTGTTTAGAATCATTGAAATAAAGGTTTAAACTAAATAGTACTTTTATTAAATGTAGTTACTTTATTGAATTACAATAAAAGACTTATTTTTCGAGTAAAAGAGCAGCCGCTTTTACCCGAGACGATGGAATCCTGGAAACGATTTAGCTTAAACACGATACGTCTCTTGGGTCTAAAATGATGAATCGAATAGGAATAAAATCCAGAACAAGATAAACCCTCCTTGTGAAATTGGATTTATTTAGGGTCTGTTATACGGTATTAGTCTCGCCAATCAGCCTGGTATGATCTTAATGTTTCATTATTATTCTCTGTTAAGTAGGTACTCAGAGTAAAGTTATGTAACTGGATTATTTTTATTTCTTAAATATCGTTTTTGTTTCATTTACGAGGTGGTAGATCCATATGTAGGGTCGTCTGGGTAGGTACCACCGCCTTTCTTATTTCTGCCGCGAAGCAGTTCGCTGTGTTTCGGATTGAAGGGAAAGGTAGCCAGTGTAATTACTGGGCATGGAGGGCATATCAACTTAGTCCCCAGGATGGCAAACGCACTTGCGGTGTTAAGTGATTTACACTTAATATTGCAAGTGTCTATAGGCGGCGGTGACCACTTAACATCAGGTGGGCCGCAAGCTTGTTTGCAAACTCGTAACATAAAAAAAAATCATGATGTGTACTAAACGTTGCTTTTATTGAAATAGTAACTAAAATGTGCTAATTCTGTTTGTAATAATAAGCTACTAAACTTATTTTAAAAATCCTTTCACCTGTAGAACGTTACACTCTGATATATTTAGAGATTTATATAGAGGTCGCATCCATCCACCACCACTGAGAGGAGAGGCGTGTCAGGAGAGAAAAGTTTATGATTGACTAGCTTTTGCTCGCGACTTCGTCCCCGTGGAATAGTTACTTTGATCATCATTTTAATTTTTGGTACTTATTTTTGTGTATGATTGTACACATAATATTACCAATATACGATAGCTAGATTTATTTAGGCTTTCATTTCCTTTTACCCCCTATTTTGGTAGGATTTCGAGAAATCTTAAATTATTTTCCCTTATTTTGAACTGAAAGTTCATACTAATATTTGTGAGGCTTACTTTAAAAATGACAGATTTCCTATTTCCCCTTAGGAGTTGAATTTCGAAAAATCCTTAAATACGTCATTCTTAATTATTAACGGAAAAGCCATATACCAATTTGTATGGATTTCACTATAAAAATTATAGATTTTCCATACAAACTTTCATCCCCTATTTCATCCCCTTAGGGGTTGAATTTCGGTAAATCCTTAAATACGTCATTCTTAATTTTTAACGGAAAAGCCATATACCAATTTGTATGGATTTTACTATGAAAATGACGGACTTCCCATACAAACTTTTATTCCCTATTTCATCCCCTTGAGAGTGGAATTTCCAGAAATTCTAAAATACCCCTTTCTTAATTTTTAATCGAAAGGATTATTTTATGATATATATTTTTTGATTTATGGAGTTTAGTTTAAAAATTACGGATTTCCATACAAACTGTCATCCCCTATTTTACCCCTTATGGGTTGAATTTTGAAAAATCCGGCCTTATCTCTTGCCTACGTCATAAACGGAACCTCTGTGCAAAATTTCAGCTATCTTGGTCCAAGGGTATGGGCTGGGCGTTGATCAGTCAGACAGTGAGTCAGGACTTTGCCTTTTAACTTAATATTTATAAATTACGTGTCACATTGTTTGTCCGCCATGGACTCCTAAACTGCTTAACCGATTTTAATCAAATTTGTACACCGTGTGCAGTTTGATCCAACTTGAAAGATAGGACAGTTTTTATCTTGATAAGTAGTCCTCATTTTTTTTTAAACTGCAATTCCAATGTTATAGGACAGAACAGCAACGCGTGGTATATAAATTAGATTTTTAACATTAAGTTAACTAACGTAATTATAATAATATTACTATGTCAAAAACATTCTAAAAGATCGGATATATATAAAATAGGGGTAGTAAAAAGTTTCCTCCGTTTGTTTGCAAACGGTGCTCGCCGTGCCTCATAATGAAACACCACAACGATTTGACTGCAAAGTTGAGTAACTGTAAATAAATTAATGTTTTACGCAAGCGCCGACATTGCTTTTCGAACAATTTATACGTTTTTTAACTGAACAAATTAAAAAAGTTCGCAATCACTTCGGTCTACAAACAGATTTGAAACTGCCGGTTAACAATTGTACGCGATAGGAAAAAGGAAAGTCTCCAATGTAACAGACGTACACTTTTGACTATAAACAGTACTTTTATTACTGAAGCGAGGGCGTCATGTTTGTCCCTGTAACACAGAACATAGTTGCAATGTACATTTCCACCAATTAAAATTTGTTGAGGACGCCGAACTGAAAATTATACATGAAGTCAACTAGGGTAACCACAATTTAAAAAGTTAGTTTTGACTTGACATTATTCATCTGAATTTAACTACGAACAAACCGGACAGAATTTAGTTGCCTGATTTTCATTGAAAATGAATAGCTCATAGCTCGTGAAAATGGGCTAGTCATATTTGCCGTAGAATCGATGGAAGGTAGAGTATAAGGTGACCGCGTGTGATCTCACAACTTCGGTATGTATTGTTGTAATCGACACCTCGTGTAAATCAGGCTTTACTTGACATACCCACCCCACACAGACCGCGTTAGTCTAACTGAAGGAGCAGAACGCATGAACGCGTGACCGCCTTCGGTCTGATAAATCCCTTAGTTCCTTAATTTAATTAAATATTGGTGACACACTGTTTTATTATGGTTTTATTGCACAACGGCCGTCATGATACGAAATAAATTATTTGTCTTGCTTAGTGATTTAGCAAAATTGCTGCCGTACTGTATGAACAGTTACCATCTCTTCAGTGGTTAAACTTCTTTGTTTATGGGCGTTTTATAAAGTGTGACAAATTACGCGTTTCCTGCGAACACATATACTCCGCGTATCCCACCTTTAGCGAACAATATATAAATTGTAAAAAGGCTCTTACCATGTGCAATTTGCCATTGAGATATAATTAGGAAAAAAACGCTTGTTTCACAATAAAATTTTGTATTTCCGTGGAATTAGTGGGAAACGCCGATCAATCTTTACAAATCTATATAAATAAAAAAATAATGTTTGTATTCTCCGTGTAGTCTTATCCGAGCTGATAAATGTGCTACGTACTACCTTTACACTGCTGAAGGAAGCGTAAATATAATATAGGTAAAAGAAAATCTAAGCAGATTCATAATTTGTACTCTAAATATACCCATTCCATAGGATTCGATACATATTTAATGGCCGGTCGCCAACCGACAGACATTTTAAACCAACAAGGTAACAAGGTAGAGTTGGGGTGACAGGTAGGAAGTATTAGCCGTCGCGCTACCACACGTTATCCAGATTTATTAAGTGCGGGCTTAGTCCTCTAACATTACAACTCGTGGTAATTCTACAGGGCGCTAGTAGCCGGGGCTGTCCTCGACGATTAATATTAATGAACTGTGACACGCCGCTCAACAACGCCTGCCCGCCTGTTTCTTTTGATTGTAAATTCTGCGCTTCGCGTACTTGTTGCATAGTAAACGACCACGCAAATACGCCGCGGTATTCAGGTAAAAATCGTGTCCAAAGTGTTCGCGGTTCATTAATTTTGCATAGAACAAAATAAACTTAAGATTTGCAGGTATAAATAGTACATATCTTTATAATTCTTGTGCTAAAAATAGCTTGTTTTGTTGACTTTAATATTTTATATGATGGGAAATTATGTAAAGCAAATAATACGTAAGCTCCAACTCGCAATTGATTCCAAGAATCTTAACGATGAAAATAGAATTTGATGTAGGTAATAATTGTTAGTTAGTAATATTTATAACCTTGCTTATAATATATTGAGCAAGTTCACAATTACTAATAGGTTAGCAAGATAAAGAAAGATTAACATTTTATAAGAGTACAGCGGATCAGCCTCTCAAAATTGGACCGTCCAAACTTGGGCAGGTAGGTACCTCCTCTTTACAAAAGACCGCAGACAAATTACACCACCCACTCATAGTGTACTAATTTTGTCCGTAAGTAAAGATCATAGCACACTTGTCGGCTCGGAAAGTAAAAAAGGCGATGCGGTACGTTCCGTAGCCGTACGGTAGCTGCCGTAGCGTTCATAGTAAAAAAACCGGCCAAGTGCGAGTCGGACTCGCGCGTGAAGAGTTCCGTACCATTATCTATAAAAAAAACCGTAAAAAAATCAGGTCTGTTATATGAGAGCCCCCCTTAAATATTTGTTTTATTTTAATTCATTATTTATTTTTAAAATAAATATATAACTAAACTAAACTAACTAACTAAGAAGCGTCGGTGGCGTAGTGCGTAAGGGCGTTGTCTCCCACCCGTGAGGCACTAGTTCGAGCCCCGCCGCGTACCAATGTGTTTTCAAATTTTGAATCCATATATATGTTTAATCGACGCTGTTACGGTGAAGGAAAACATCATGAGGAAACCTGCACACACCTATGAAGAAATTCTTAGGTTATGTGTGAAGTCGACCAACCCGCACTTGGCCAGCGTGGTTGAGTAAGGCCTAATCGCCCCTAATGTGGGGTAGGCTCGAGCCCCTCGGTGAGGACATTATATGAGCTGTTGATGATTATGATATAACTAAATATTCTGTGAATATTTCAAGCGTCTACCTGTTGCCGTTATCAATATATCGAGCAAAAAATCGCGTTTGTGTATTAGAGCCCCCTGTAATATTTATTTTATTATATTAGTATTTGTTGTTATAGCGGCAACAGAATACATCATCTGCGAAAATTTCAACTGTCAATCAATCTGAAAATCATGGTTCATAAGATACAGCCTGGTGACAGACGGGCGGACAGCGGAGTCTTAGTAATAGGGTCCCGTTGTACCCTTTGGGAACCCAGGCGTTCCTTTTCCGGGGTGATAAGTTTGCTGCCTTTAGGTTGCCAGAGCTCCACAGGAAAGTTAGGGTACGGGGTTAGAGTTTTTAGTAAGGTAGTGACTCTTCAGTGTTACGGCAACAGTTAAGTATTCTACGGTACCCGCTTACAATTAGGCGAGTTTTAAGTTTGTTTACCAAACAGCATAATTAGCATAATTAGTTTAATCACACAGCATAAAAAAACAACAATTTTGGTATTGACAATATAGTCATCATTTCAACCGATAGACGTCCAATGTTGGACATAAACCTCCCCCAAGGATCTCAAACCGGTCGTTCCTGCGTTACCCGCATCCAGCGGCTTCCAGATCGTCGGTCCACCTTGTAGGCCCCCCCTACCAACGCTGCGTCTCCCGGTACATGGCCACTTGAAGGACCTTTCGGCCTCTACGCGGCCGTCAATCCTGTCGTCTTTGCAATGTCTACTGCAACTTAAGGTTTGTAATTCTTTGAGCTATGTCGGTGACAGTGCTACTGCCGATCTCATCATCACAATATAGTATAGGTAATTTTATTATCGTTGGTGAAACTATATGGTTATATCGAGGATTGACCAAAAGCGAGCGCCGTAATGTAACACGTTCGATGTGAACATTCACGTAGCATTTAGTTTAGTAAGTCAAATCATACATGCAAACATGTAATCGCGCCGATAATCCCAAAAAGGGTGGAGCAGGTTCAGATAACATTTGGTCACACATAAAGCCACATCTGGCAGTGTGAGCCATACAGTTCAGCTATTTCATTTCATTTCAACATGCTGAAGCCAAAACGACGCAAAGCTGAATTGACGCGTAGTACGTATGTACGCGTCTTCATACAAAATGCGGTTAGCTGCTGATAAATATATCTTCACCCTAAAGTTTATATTTAATAGTGTAGCTTACTGTATAGATGGATTATTGCATTATGATCACTCCAAATGCCATTTATTTCTGTGGCATGTGACAGGATCTCAATTGAATTTTCTCGGAGATCGGACAGAAATGTGACCTTAAGTGCTAGTTTCAGCTGACACGCTTATGAATGCGACTATCCGATACTATGTGTTTTGGTTATACTGCTGTGCAGAAATAGACCTAATGTTCTAAAGTCCCTCATATATGGCGTAAGATAGATTAGGTATATTTAAGGTGAACGCACATTTTGTCATCATCGCACGCACCGCACGCGCCGTACGAGCCGGCCGCAGATCGCGTCACTCGGACTTCCTTTGAACTCAGCGATTTGACCGATCTCCTTTGCGGCTGTGCTTAACTTTCATTGCTTCACAGTCCTTATGACGCGCGCAATGAATAGTGTATATTACAGCATGCTCAACTAGAACCATTTTATGTAGTACGGCCGCTGCTCGCGACACTCGGTCTTCCTATGAACTAGGCGATTCGACCGATCTCCTTAGATTTATATATCTGTGGTGTCACCATATTTTACAGCAATATGTTCCGACACTTAATGATATACAAAACTGATATAAAAAGCAGAGATACACCCAGCAGTGGGTCGAATAAGGCTGCTTCAATGACAAGGAGTGGCCTTGTGAGACAGTAGTAGTCCATCACGCTTTCCAAATGCGGATTGGTGGACGAAGTAGGTAGAAGGTGATTAATACCCCTTTTCTTGATCCCTTAGTCGCCTTCTACGACGCCCATTGGAGGATATGGGGTGATGCTATTCTACTTCGATTCTACTTCGCCGGTATCACACGGCCATTTCATAATTAACACAAAATACTAAACCTAAAGCCGGGTTCAAACGTGTGTAACTCGTAATGCAATTCATCCTTTAATGTAACGCAAATTTAGCAAGTGGACGGCAATAATAGCGTTACTGTAATCCGTTACATTACACGATTACTTTATATTACGGTTTACACACGTCTGCACCCAACCTTAGATAACACAGGCTTCTATTGACAAGTTAGATACGACGCAACGAGCATATAATTATTGTAAAAATACTTTTAAAATACTCTCACGTCTAACTAAGGAATTATTCTCGACACGGAATGATACTATAATAATCTTCCGTTTTAACACCAACTTGATTTTATGACGGCACCTATTTATATAGCTTTATATATTTTTTTAGTGCGAGTAAAAACGATACTTCATGTTTTTACGGTCTATAAAACCACTAAGCAACTTATAAATATTTAAATACCATTATCCAAACACAACGTATATCAAAAATCATTATATTTGAAGAACAGATTTGATGGTACCCATCGTGTTTTAAATTACAAATTTCCAGAAATACAAATGAAGACTAAAAAAATCTCTATTACAAATTATGTATGTAGTGGGTTCCGTAATGATATGAATATAAAAGGAAGTGAAATAATAATTGAAGATTTACGTACGTAGTTTATAAAATTACTGTTCGAAAAAATAGTATCTAACATGTTTGGTGGTAGGATCAAAATATTCGTCATGAGGCAAGTCGAGTGCTGATAATGTGGCTCCAAAATAATGTCTTGTAAAGTGGAGCGCGTCATTGGGTCGAAGTAAAAGCAGGGCCTGGAGGTAATCCCTAACAGCGGCTGTCAGGGAGCCACTTTCTGTCATGTAGCGTGCGCCTTCTGAAGATCTGGTACTCTGTTTGGTGAATCAAATTAAAAAATTAGGAGGCAGGATGCAGTTGTATTATATAGGTTCTATATAGGTTCATTAGAGATCTGTGTTGCGTAGCGAATTTCATTCACTGATAAACAGATATAATAGTACCTACTAGACACAGATTTAATAATACAAGGAGATATGCCAAGCCAGCGTTTAACTTGTGACAAGTGTATGCCCTGTGGGTATACATTTCCGCCACTTTGCCTTCCGGTAAAGTCAAGTGAATACGTAACTCAGCGGACCGATCTCCTTTGCGGCTGTGCTGAACTTTCATCGCTTCGCAGTCCATAAATAGTGTTTATTACGGCATGCTCAACTAGAACCATGTTATGTAGTACGGCCGCTGATCGCGACACTCGGTCTTCCTATGAACTCGGCGATTTGACCGATCTCCTTAGATTGAAATATCTGTGCTACTAGCCGTATTTGGGGTGACAGTTCTGGGTAAAAAGTGCCTTCACCATACAGAACGCTGTCAAATAACTATATTTACAAGTGGTATTGCGTTTTGTCGGGCAATTTTCGCAGACCTGTACGAGGTACCTAGAGCATGAGGTTAAAGTTGGTAGAACGCAAGTCACATCCTAATATTATAGCATCTGTACGCAACAAAATATAAGGCTAGCTTACGGTTATTGAAATCCGACGTTAGAATCTCATCAATCAGAAAAAGATTTAATCTAAATAATAAAGACACAATTTACGGATAGATACGTTAACGCTATTCTATGAAAGATAGCAATAAATTGCACAGTGGGTACCGTTTACTGAACAACTAAACTTCCCACACCAAAGTAACGCACAAATTAATCATAAGAAAATATTTTCCTACGACTCAATGTTGCTACAACATTGAGTTTTCTCATTAAGTCAGTCTGTTCATTTGGCTATTCAATATTTCCAAGTGTACTAACTAAGCCTATGAGATTATATGACCATTTTGGAGGACTAGGTTAATAATTAATATCCCATTCCAGTTCTCAACTGTCAAAGCTGCATTATGTATAGGACAGCTGAATAGCATTGTGTAGCGTAATTTAGCTTCAGTCATCGCCACTAATTAAATTGCCTATTATCTAAATCAGCTAATCCACAGACGGTCAACATCTTAATATAATCATAAGTTTTTCTCTAACAATAGATATTATGAAACTTCGCAAAACACAGTTTGAACATAAGGCTTTAGATCGTCTTTTATTAATTATATTTGTTTTTTTGTTGAATTTGAGCTCTTGTGCTCATTTATAAATCACTTGTAGTTTCGTTAATTACAAATGTTTGGGCTTTTGCAATTAGGTTCAAAGAAACAACTTTGCGCAAGATGCCGACAGAAAAATACAGGTGGGTTGGGCTGCCTTTGAGAAATTGCTTTAATTCGACTTTATCTATATTACATTTTGTCTAAAGACAAAAGTCCGTATTCGGTAATCATTGCGTACATGGCTTGGCTGTGGGCACTCACATGGGGCTTATTTAACTTTACAAATTCTAGATCCCGTAGTGGGCTATGAAAAGAGCTACGTTCGGAGTCTTTGTTAAGGATTGCCATTGAAGCAAAATAATCAAAATAATCTTGTATAAGCAAGTTGAAATGACAGTGAACTGTCAAAATTTTCTGGAGAAACGAAACTGTAAGGGCACGGTGTTCTAAGTTGTTCCAGGATTATTCTTAGTCGCATATGAGCAGCCTTATTAAAAAGTATAAAAGTACCGCTAACAAAAACATACGTGTGATAGATGAAAACTTAATATTACTCTAAGCATAATTTTAAGTGTGGAAAATTCTTCCCATATATCACCACCACTCCTTTAGCTTAAAAGGTGCACGAATAACTTATTATGTAACCAATCTTTATTTATATTACAATAAATCATTGACGATCTGCAAATATAACCTTTCTCTGGCTTATAAAATGTAGACTTTTACCTTGAAGTCCAGATAATCAGAGAGCAATTGGAGATCTTCACGCCATTTTTCACGTAAAGGTGCATGAGGCTCAATTTCGTCCTTCTCTGGTGTTATGCGGAGGAGGGGATTTAGGTGCAACATGTAATAGTTGTCAGCCCATTCGTGACTCACGATGTAACCTAAAAGTAAGCATAACACACAATGATATTTTAGACAAGCAAGAACCTATTTATATGTATATATATAAAGGAGTGTTTTTGTAAGTAACATTGATTTAGGCGTTTAACGCGGTTAATCATGAATCCTGATGGGTTCGCTTTAATGACATTCATCCAACAGCTTCTGAGATATCGTGGCGTGTGGACGACGTGCCTCATAACGAGTATGGTATAGAATAAAATACTTCTCTTTGGTGCAACAATGCAATCCCAGGTGTGTGTCCCACAAGGTAGCGTTTTATGTTCTTGTGATTTGCATGTTTTTCTTACCTTCAATGTCCTTACCTCATTTCCTACAACCACTTTATACAGATTTTCTACTTTATACGCATTATTCTATTAATCACTTATCAGATGTTATGACTACCCTAAATACAGAATAGAAACTGTGACCATAAACAAATGATCTAAATTACATCAGCGACTGCAGTATAATTTGTGGTGAGATTAAAATGATTAAATCGTTCAAAAACTCAAGTTATTGTTGTGGCTAGTCCTATATCAATGGCTGAAATTGACTGGTCTCAATTCTTTCGATTACCTTTCAAGGAACAATTACACTAATCAGTAACAAGGATCTAGGCTTGCATATTGATGATAACCTCTCCTTTGCTCCACAAGCTCAAGAGGTCAGCCACAAACTATTTGCATTTACTAGATCCTAACTTTTTACCGACTGCCTTTTTAAATCTGGGTTTGCGTAAGTAGGGATTACGCAAACCCATATTTAAAATGGCAGGTCTTCGCAAACTTGATTATACCGATGTAAGTTATCTTGATCCCATTAGAATGGACATTAAATTAACATGAGCGGTTTTTAATTTTTTGTATGAAGTTCATATTAGTACTAACGACGCAAATATGATCACATTTTCATTTTCGCTGTAAACTCAAGTGATTACCAAATTCGGCTTTTTCCGAAATGCATATTAGTGTATCTATTTAGTCCCAAAACTCCAATTACCATGACTATGTTGGTCAAATCATGCCGAAGTTAATGTAAACCTCAGGAACACGATTATAACAATATTGGGAAATACCTCGCAATGTTAAAACTGTCAATGTTTGATGAAGCAATCCAGATGGTTCAATAATATGCCGTTCCACTTTTACTACAAACAATGGTTTTCCATTTACTATAGCTTGACTAACTCCTAAACAAACCTGAAAAAATATAAGTAGTGATAATAATTCTACATTTTCATTTAAATAACACACTTTCATGTTCTTTCATGCATAAAATAGTTTTGCAGAATTTCGTTTCACACACAATTTTTCTCATATTATAATTTCATAGAATAATCAACACGCCGAAATCAAAGGAACACCACATACTACATTTATTACTCCAGTTACAAAACTTAATTTTTGTTGTGTACTCGATCGTACTCACATAAATACTTTCGCAAATAGTGCCATCCATCAAAACTGTTTCTGTTTTAACAGTGCCCCTATAGCGACGAAGGCCGAAATATCTCAATAGTACAACATTAGCCCCTTCAAGTATAAAATTGTGGGCATCCTCAAAGGAATGGTAAAATCGTTTCACCACATCACGCTCTCCACAAACACGTGTGACCTTGTTATAATAACCGTTTTCACATACGGTCATATAATTGCGACGTTCTTTCGTGATATCGCTTTTTGTTATGTATCTGAAACAAATAGGAAAATGAGCACACGAACTGGTATGTATGTATAGTATAGCCAAACAAATAATTTAAGACACGCGCCGATATGAATCGAAAGAGGGATATTAAATGATTTTGTGAGAGATAGGTACTAAGTTCCAGTATGGGGCTCTTTTTTAATTGTAAACTAACAATTTGACCTTGAATTTAACTTTGAAGGTAACTGCCAGTCTTTAACCAAGGAGGTGCTACACGACGACTTTACGGATCTCACTAAATCAGACCTTTGCTTGTACTAGTATAGTAAGTATTATACTATCTGTGCTTTTGGTAAGTGCCCATCTTTATACACTGTTACCTATTTGTAATACATCAACAACCTTCAAACCATTTGAAGATCTCATCAATTTATAGAACTTTTTCTAAGAAAGCAAAACTGGAATCGCGAAGAAAAAATGTACCGTCCTATACATCTCAGACGAGTTCGTTTGTAAATTTGTATGGATTAGCTTAAACATTTATCGCGATTTCAGAGTTGCTTCCAGTTGTTTGTATTGATGAGATCTTCAAATGGTTTGAAGGTTGTTGATGTATTAAAATTCTTCTGTTCGTGTGTTTGTTACTGAACTCCTGCTAAATGGTTGGCGGGATTTTTATGAAATTATTTGTATCTATGTGTTCAAGCGGATCTGAGAAAGATTTAGATTCAAATTCGATCCGATAGTACACGTTGTTTTTAACAGTACAACCAGAGTCGGAGCGAGGCGTGGGCGACGTGGGTTATCGCCTACGGCCTCACGGTGTCTCATGGGCTACGCGCTTCGAAATTTCACCGAGATACACCCACTAGGTACAACCAACGTCTGTCGGTTGTACCTGTAATCACCGCTAGTTTGTTTTATAAAATCTATCTTTTGCCCGCAGGTTTTAAATTTAGACACATTTTGTCCATAATTTCAATAAAAACTTATTTAAGTAACTCCGGAGCTCCATCATAATGGTTAAGCGATAAGGATAAACGTGTTGCTAACGAAAAAACTCACTTTAACGTTTATAATATTAGTTAGGATATAAAGTCTCACTCTGTTCTATTCTCTTCCATTGTATGTAACTGACAGTCAACAATGCTGACAAGCTTTGATCCAGTCTTAGCTCCTTCCTTAGATGCATGAGATACTACTTGAATAAGAAATTTGTCCTTGTCTTCTCCAAGAGTTTCAACACTGATACTTATACCTATAAATATATAGTCTTATTAAAGCTACCAGCTAAGAATATTACTCTAATGTGGAAATGAAACTGCATACCTCCAACCGAACTGCAACAGTCTATAGATGGTTTTCTAACTTTCTTTTTATAAGGAGGTGCCTTAAATCCATGAACGGGACATTCGTCTGATTCCTTATCTTTCTCTCCAGCTAAACCCAAAATTTTAATTTTTTCACGTTCTTGCACTTCGTAAGATATTTTATCATGTCTATTGTAACCATAATCAAAATATGTATGTCGTGGATCGACTTCGTGGCACCATCTATAACCATGTTTTCCAGCTCTTACTCGTTTCAACTTTGATGGATTTTCTTTCGCATTTTTACTAGAACACGTACATATTAAACCTCTTTCTAGTTGTTTGGTTTTATCAAAGCACATACAGTCAACTTCATGGACTTTCGTATCACATATACACGGTTCAATACATTTGCAAACAGTAAAACATTTACATTTTTCAGGATTAACACATTTACAAACTTTTTCTGGAAAACACATACATACAGATGATGTTTTAGCAACGCAAGCACATTCTTGAGGAACATCACAACCGCAAATAGATTTAGAATCTTCGCTTTTGCACACGACTTCTTGACTATTAGTTGGTTCACAAATGCAAGTTTTTTGAACGCCACAGATACACATGTTTTCATTACATGTACAATCTTGACCCTTAACACAGCGACAGACGGGTTTTGTATCCGGCTTTTGACATATACATGGTTCTTGTTCAGATTTGCTTTCTACTTGGCCAGATTCGTCCTGATCTTCGTGCTCTCCTAACTCAATGTATTCATCTCTCGACTCTTCTAAATCTTCAGCAATTGGGTTTTTGTGAAATTTAAATTTTGGCTTATGTTTGCATTTACAAACGGGGCAAGGGTATTTACCGGGATGACAAATACAAGGTTTATTTATTTGATCACATGTGCATTTAGGATAGATTTTACCGTCAGGATCACATAAACATACGTTGCTACCTTTACAAGTACACACTGGCTGAGGTATATCGTCATTGCACATACAAATGTTTTCTAATTTAGAGCAAACACACTCTGTAGTCGATTTAGCTCCACATTTGCATGGAATTTTTATGTAACAAACGCAATGACCTTTTTTATCTTTATCACATGTGCAGGAAGTTGGAAGTTTGGCACTTTGATTTACTTGTGGCAAACCATCTACCAAGGTAAGACTCGCTTTACTGTTTTGAGGTGGCAAAGGCTTATTACAATCAGGAAAAAAGAAAAAATGAAAATCATCGTCTTCTTCAGGAGCTTGTTCGTCAAGCGCTTCTTCTTCCACGTGATCTTTTACTTCGAATACAGTGGAGTCCTTTTTAATGTCTTCCGAAATATCAGATTCAGTCGTATCTTGACAAGACCATTCTGATTCTGATGAATCTTCTTGAATATCACCTTCATAATGTCCACAACTTATTACCAGTGTCTCGCCAAAGCATAATTCTTCTTTCAATTTATTATCTAAGAGGAGGAGAGGAGGAGTAAGGAAATTATCAGAAATATATTATTATTACAGAAACATGCACGAACCGTGCATACTACGCATCTCGAACAGCTATTGAACACGTCAAGTTTAACGCACGAGTGCTTCGCGAACTGTTCGCGTGCCTCTAGAGAACGGTTCGCGTGCAAGCAAGAATAACAGGAGTGGCAAACATTCTCTTGCACGCGAACCGCGCGTTGGCGTGCAACAGAATGTTCGCGCAGGTTATCGCTGATAATACTCTCTGGTCGCCAGGTTTTTATGGAGGCGAAGACTTTGAGAGATTATTATTACTACGACCAAGGATCTCCCTGTCTCGGGAGTTTCTTACCGCCTAGCGTCGCTAGGGCGTCCGAATTAGAAGGGAGCGACATGCCCGAGGGTGCCTCTAAAGGCTCCGACCACGTCGTATCCTGGCGGAGATGGGGACAAGTGCCCCGGTAACCACGGAGTATATAATCTTTGAACATTACTGACGACGCGAATTTATTCTTATGAGCTTCTAAAATTAAATACTTAACTTATCAATTTTAACATTACCTATTTCAAAAGGCAATTGCTGCGACAAATCTATTAATGATATGTGCCCAGTAAAAGACATATTGTATCAACTTTTTTTATAATTTACTTTAAAGCTATTATTAAATAAAATTGTGTATGACTATGACATACACCTAATCAATTACATTTTTTGTTTTTGTCACCTATTTATGAAAATAGTTTTTCGCCCATAAAGTACTTAATATCATAGAGTTAAACCTAATGTTCGTAATAAAGAATAAGTTTCAAAAATTAACGCCGACTTGAGCGTCCTACGTCTCTATCAATTTGTGCGTGATAGAAAGTGACAGACGATTCTCAAGACATGTTTGACTTCTGAGTGTCATTCTGTAATACGGGCCTTAGAGTTAATATACAGAACAAGGAGCTTATATTACCTATAGAATGGAGTCATTAGTCAAATGAAAAAAGTGAGGGCAAAAATTTTGACAACCCTTGACATTTCTTGACATTTCTAGAGAGGCTCTGTCTCTTTCTAGTAGGGTGCCTATAGCAGAAAAAATAATTACGGACAATCTTGGACTTCGTTAAGTTAATAAAATTAATTAGTACTCAAAGTTTAAAATATTCTTGAGTTTATCATGACAAAGAATTAACATTCATAATAATTAGTTTTAACCTTCCATACAACTGTCTGTTACTATAAGTAAATTTACACTTAACATTAGCGAAATATAAAAATGAATAAGCTCTTTATTAAATGGACTTTGCTAAGTACTTTTAAATCGTCAAAAGCCCTACCACCATTTCGGGACGAAATAATAATTATTATGCTGAGATGGAGCAGAAATGGCGAAAGACTCCGGCGAAGAACTCCACAGCTTACAATTTTGTAATGATTTCAAAACATCAATACAAGTCAATAAATAATTATCAATTTCATTTAAGTTACAGTTTTACATGCGTATATTTTGGGTAGTTATTAAAAATAAATAAAGTAGTAGTACTGGTAGTTTTATAAATTCTGTAACACACTAAGTTTATTCCTAAATAAAAACTTGATCACAAGAACTGTTCTATTTTAAATCTAAACATAAATAACAATCTAAACATTCATATATTACATATGTGACTCAGGAATTTATGTAAAACAAAGTTATATATACACATAATATTGATACTTAAAAGAACAAAATCTTTTATTATTATATGATACAATGATATTCGCAGAATATAGTTACATATTCACATAGATACTTTAAATTACAAAATATTGACCTAAAATATATTACTTTCATATCAATCGATGTTTCATAATACTTTATAATGATTGGCAAAATAATCGACTCGGTAAAACAACTAAGAAGAAAGTTACAGCTAATTTTGTACAAGACAAACTTAAAATCGCTCTACTATAAAGAAAGAATTATGCAGATGTGACTTTATTCTATCATGAGACCAACAATTAAAAATATGAATACCGGTAAAAGATGTAAAAGAATCATTTGTACTCGTAACTCGATTAATACTGGTTAACGTATGACAAGGTTTATAGCTTTGTCATGTATTAACCAGTATTAAAAAAATATGCATAAAACGATAAGGATTTCCTATGTAAAGTTGGTCGGTACGCAACGTATCACACCATGTATTTGGAATAGCCCGTATTAACTTTATTCGGTTTCAAAGAGTTTGTACCTCATTCTTACTTTAAATTGAACGCCCTACGTATATATATATCAACCTTCTGTACCTGTTACGCAGTTACGAAGTCAGAAGGATAAGAGCGAAGATAGTGTAATTTCCGCCTAGGGTCTTTCGGAAATCTAAAAAGAAAAGAAAATTTTATGTATACAGGCACTTTTAACTTGTAATTAGCATATTAAAAACTATCATTTGATAGGCTTGAATAGCACAGTCACAATTTTATTAATGCTGTGTCAATTTTACTAACCCAAATTCGAGTGAAGTTTGAGGTCACTGTGCATATTGCACTCTGCGTTACATGTTAGTAGATGCAAATGTGAAAGATAAAATACACTATTACGCTGGTAAAATCCAATCAATCATTTTGAATATGTTTCTCAATTAAAATCAAATTACATGTTTTGTTTGTAAATAAACATTCCCAACCAAAAATGGGTAGAACGATTTATGTATTATATGTATATATACATAATCTATAAACTATATATATAATCTATATATATCTATATAACAGCTATTTTAAAGACTTAAAAAAATATATATATCAATTTTGATTGCCATTTCTGAAAGGAAAAAGGTTATTATTTTATAATAATTCTGGAAATCCTAGTCACCCTAGTCAATTTGTTTACACATATTTGAATAAGTAATTTGTGTATGAAAATTAATTAATTTCAGATAGTATTAAAGCCGAGTATCAGAAATTACTTTCCCCTATGGAGTTTCGCCCAATAACGATAATCATATGGAATTACATGTGAAAAACCAATTTTACTTAGGTGAACAATAATATGCAATTATAACACTTACAAGTGAAATTTCAGACTGCATCCTGGATACCACTCACTTCTGCAACCACGAACTATACAGCGATGCACCATTTTTCACTATTTATAGTTATTAAAATGTAAAAAGCCGTACCAAAATCGCGAGTCGATATTTATGAATATGTCAATTACGACAATTTATGTCATGTTGAGATTTCGGGACATTGACACATGAATAGAGTGCTGCCATTACATAAATCCTTTCATTTCCCATAAGTTATAGAAAGAATCACAATGATGACTTTCAAAATAAAATACAAACCTAAACATTAAAAGTAAATATATTATATTAATTTCTTTCATCGATAATAAATACTGATAATTGAATAAAATATGTTAAGTTTTTAGCTACTTTTCTACTTTTGTTTTAGAAAGATGGCGAAATACTGGGGAAATCTTGTTTCTATGTAGTCGTGTTTAGAAAGAGATGACGACAATTTCTAGAAAGAGAAATGTGAAATTTGAAATGTCAAGTATTGTCAAAATTTTTGCCTTCACTTTGTTACTTTGTCTAATGACTCCATTCTTTAGTATAAGCTCCTATAAGCTCCTTGATACAGAAAAAGGAGGAAACTTAATATATCACAGTTTGTTATCGATTGGACATTTTGATATTGTCTTTATTTTAACGGAGATCTTAAACCCATTTACAGGTTATTCTATGGTTTTACAAATTAATTTTAGGCCGTTTTTTACAACTGCCGCCTTCCGACAGCAGTCGCGACCACCAGCTTATTATTATACTGACCGAAAAAAAATCTGAAACATGGAATTGAAATTTTTGATAAAACTAGAAAAAATACACTGAAAAAAATCGACCTGCCCCAGGTTGGGAATCGAACCCAGCATCATCCGCAATCCGGGCGGCTGCGTTGACTGAGGAGCGATTGTATTGGGTGTACGAAATACTTATTTTTTTATTTATTTATTTAGATCTACCAACATTTGTGTACACTCTTACTTACATCTATAATAATATTACAAATTAACTTAATGTAGTGCAACAAACACTTAAAGGTAAATACAACATTCAAACAGCTTCTGGCATATTTTAAAAATTTTAATCTAAAAATATTAAAAATAGAATCTAAAAATATTAAAATTGAATATTACATTACACATATCACCAGTAAGAGCAGAACTAACATTTTGGTTCAACCGCGATTGTGCTGATGTTGTTTTGCGAAGCTTCGTGTGATCCGCATTATCGGCGACGTAGAGGTGACTAGCCCTCTTGAGCCTCTCCGTCGCATAGAGCGCTTTCTACCGTCTATTCCACGGCGAGTGCTCTGAGGAGCTTTTTCCCTAATATCACTATCTCCCTTCCTTTTAAGGATTTCGCGTGCTGGCTTACAGTGCCTCCGACAAACTGTGGCTGCGAAGTAAGAAATTATGCAACTCATTTTTGTTTGTCGCACAATCAAGAAATGGAATTCACTGCCAGCTCACGCGTAGGTAGGTACCTACCTCTTTCCTACAATCCTAGGTCACTCAAAAGAGGCGTGAAGAAGCACCTTATTTCTGCCGTGAAGCAGTTCGCTGTGTTTCGGATTGAAGGGAAAGGTAGCCAGTACCTAATTATGGGCATAGAAGGCATATCAATTGATATCATCTTAGTCCCCAGGATGGCATCGCACTTACAGTGTTAAGTGATTTACCCTTAACATGGCGACGGTAACCACTGGGGCGCAAGGTTTTTTGATATCTCGTTTATCATTGTTTTTCTTTACTATGTTAAGTATTGTTTGTGAATACGGGCGAGTCATTGACACAAACACATTGTATCCTACACGTAGTTGGATCCTTTTGCTAAGACACGTAGTGTCGGCTATTTATTACATAACTATGTATGTACCTACTCTATTCCTAAATTCTTATAAAACTGATGCTTTTACATATTTTACGTACTAGCTGTAGGATTTTTAATATTTTCTAATTTTTATACGAAATAATTGTAATTGTATTAAGTAAGTATAAAAACCAAGTCAGCGACCACAATATTTAAACTACGTGGAATGAAACGTTTTTGATTACGTTTAGTTTTCCGTTTTAGAACATCTTACTAAGTTTTAAAACAATATTTTGCTATGTTATATAATTTTATCACCATAAAAATTGATCAAAAATATTAAAGTTAACAGGCATGTATGTTACTTTACTAAAAACATTTTTCTACAAACAATTAAAAATAAAACCGTGAAGTTATACAATTACTAAATAAAACGCTAATGTCAGTTAAACGACCGACCGAACGACTTGACAGATGATGTGGCCTGCCGAACATCTTGAGAATTTTATATGATTTTAAGTATATAAAATGCAAAAATGATTGTGTTTAATTTTATTTTATTTATGTTATTAATAGGGCAATATCAATGCCGACTGCCTGACAAAGTTTATTGTGTAAACGAAAAATGTTCAGGTATGTAACTAAATTCGAATTTATAGCGGTGACAATCTGTTTTCTTATTACTTTCTAACATAATTGTATTCAACATTTTTACAGAACCAATATCTAAAGCAAAAACGCTTTTAAGTTACTCTAGTGGCGACGCAGATCTTATGTCATTCCGTGGAAATGCTGAAGCATTGGTTTTTATGAAATCAGCTGGTACAAATGCTGATTTATGGTATGTCAGCATCAATCAACAACTGGGATTTGTGAACTCAAAATTTTTAAAGGAACATAAATTATTACATAAAAAATCACAGTTACAAATCGTCTCTCTAGAATCCACATTTAAAAAATCACAAGTGAAACCTGATAAAGTTCAACAAGCACATGAAGTGTTTGAAGGTACTACGATATTTACTACTGAATCACAAACCCAGTCAGACAGCATCACAGAAACACCACCTACAATTAGTGAAAATGAAACTCCTTCACTACAAAATGTAACTCCGAACAGTCAAACACAAAATATAATGGAAGCTGATGATCGTAACAGTGAAGAAAAAATATACAATGATGTTGAACCTAAACAAGAGAAAGATATGTCTCAGGAAATAGAACAAGTGTTTAACAATATTAAATCTGAACAAATAACTGAACCACCAAATCTGGGTGAAGTGCCAGAAGTGCCTCCACAACAGCCTGTGGTCTCTACTGAGGTATCAGATGGAGAAAACACCATAAATTTTGTAGATATTCCAGATGTACAAAATACTTTAAACAAACCGGAAGAAACTGAAAACAATGAACAGAACACATCAGCGGCTTCAAATCCTAACAATAATCCTGAGTATCAAACTCCACAAACCTCACCTGACACTAGCTCGGAAAATATTAATGTTCCTTATCCACACCCCTCTGATCCACTAAAGACTGAAAATAATGCACAGGCTAACCAAAGAAATGAGAATATGAACGGTGTGAATCTGATTGTTAATAATAATGATGGTACCACCCCTTCAACCCCTGTTGAGGTTCAATCACCTTCATCTGTAACAGATAATTTGCCACTTGACAGTGCCAGTAATGAGCATTCACCTTCATCTGTAACAGATAATTTGCCCCTTGACAGTGCCAGTAATGAGCATGAAAGACCATGGAATTTACCACCAGCTGACGAGTATTATGATATTCCACACAAAGAAGAACTGACACAAACTGTACAAAACAATGAACCAATACAAAACATTGTACAATCACAAATTTTTGAACAACAACAAAACATTCAACAAAGTCTGGAACAAGCAAGAAATCTGGAACAACAACAAAATGTGGATCATAAAATTGAGCAAGCACAACATCTGGATCAACCACAGAATATTGAGCAACAACAAAACCATGAACCACTTCATAATCCTGAGCCACCACTAAACATTGAGCCATTTTTAAACCCCCAACCGTTACTGAGCACAATTTTACCCCAAACAACTGATCCTTCAAAAAATGTTGAATCATCTACAAATTCAATACCAGCAGAAAATTCTAATTCTCCCCCTTTACATCAAGAAACAATACCACCATCATCTGTAAATGTAAATGATAATAATATTTATTCCTCTACACAGTCTCCATTGTCTTGGAGCTCTGAAAATACTAATGAAATTCCATCAAATAATCTATATAGCCCACCAGTAATACCAAGTAGCAACTATGATTATACAACAGAACCTGTAACATACATAGCAGCAGATGCAAAATTAAATACTTTTGATAATTTAAATGGCTATAATAGTGAGCCAATTGATTCTGTGTCAACAAGCACAGAAATCCCACAAACCAGTCCAGAACACATAACTCAACAACCAGACCTGACTACTTCATCACCAGACCATAGCATGCCAATTGAAAAAATCCTTGAGAATATCCCAAGCCAACCAATTGAGGCAACTGAAATAAAGTCTACCCCGGATGCTTCGACTGAAGAAAGTAACCTGATGTCTAATATATATTCTGCAATAATGGATCTGTGGCCATCAACCAATGTACAACCATCCTCGGACAGCTTATTTAATGCTGAAACTACTGGCCAAAGTCCGCCAGCTGAGAAACAGAAGATAGATGAAAGTTTTTCATTTGCAAGATTTATAATTAGCCCTTTCATGGGGCCATCGGAAGAGTCCAAAGCTATTTTTGCATCTGGGGGTGAGTAAAATAATTATTTTATTTAAACATTATAAATATTATACAGAGATAGTTTATTTTATCAGTTTTTAAAATTTAAAGGGTACAATTTATTATGTTACATTATGTGTTATGTATTTTTATCAATACAATATTGACCATAGAATTGATCATTTGGTATTAAAACAATGTTCAATTTAATGGCATTTTAATTTATTTAACTAAATAGTAGATAACTGACTAATGTAATGACTATTGATAAGGTATATAATTATTAACATGATCTTAATATCTTAATACTCAGTATTATACATATTTGATCATTCTTGCCAAAACTAATATTTTTTTTTAATTTGTAATTAGTTTCATACAAAAATATATCATTATTTAACTAGTTCAATTTGTTTTAGTTTATTTATTCATTCCATTTAAAAGATGTGTGATTTATTTCGGTCTCTTACATATAACAATACATTGTGTAATATGATTATATGAAAGATTTTTCACAATGACACAAATTAGATTAGTTATGTAACTAAACAATAATGTATACAATTCATGATAGATTATTGAACATTATAGAATTTATAGCTCTACTAATAATATTATGTTTGTATGTTTCCAATGAATAAGCTCAAAAACTACTGGACCGATTTCAAAAATTCTCTCACCATTAGGATGCTACATTATTTCTGAGTGTGGGGCAGCACAGGACCGATTGGGTTGGAGATCCTTGGGGAGGCCTATGTCCAACAATGAATGTCTCTCGGCTGAAATGATGATGATGATTAATATTCCTGAGTGACATGGGCTTTAAAAAAAAACTTTAACTGGACAAAGTCATGGGCGGAGTGCTAGTAATATTATGTTTACGAAAGTAATTTTGTCTGTCTGTTACGCTTTCACACCTAATCCACTGAACAGATTTTGATGAAATTTGGTTTGGCGATAGTTTGAGATCCTGGAAAGAACATAGGATTGAGATGTGAATGAAGCCGCGGGTACGGGTACTGCATCATAAATTATAAGCAGTTCTTATTTTCGATGTTAATAGTTAAAAATAAAGTTCACACTGTTGGTATATATTTAATTACATAGTATACATTGATAAGTTTATACTTTCAGGTGAATCATGCTATTCTGGTGACTTCTGTGATGGAACATCTACTGACAAAAACAATCGATTTCTGGCTTACCTCATGACCACAGCGGCTTCTATCCTCCTGTTTACTCTTGGATATTATTACATAGACTATTGGAGACAAGATGGAAAACTTATTGCTACGATAAATTCTTTACAAAGAGATCTACTTTTCACTAGTAAGGTAATATTGATAATGACATTATTAAAAATATAAAAATGTATAAGATTCATTTAATTGTATAAAATGCCTGTCCAACTAAGTAATTCACGCCAAATCATGAGCCTATATCGGTCTACTGCTGGATGTAGATGTGTAAAACCTATTGCCTTTAACATTTCGGTCCCCGCTCTGTAGATATCTACCGTTAGACAATTAAAAACTGTCAGTGTTTTGATTTTATTAATGATTTAAAGGTAAAAATGAGCAATTACAATTACACAAAAATCAATAAAATATTCATCAATACACTAGCAGTTCAAGCACGAAGTTGTTGATGAACATACATCAATTGACTATCACATCTGTCCTTTTCTCTCTTAAGAATATCTTTTAAATTCATAATGTAAAATTTTTGTTATAATGCAATTCTGACCTCTACTAACGACCTGGATTCATTAAGGTCCTAACATATTTTTTAATATCTATACCATTTTCTTAATTAATACCTATCACTACTTTTATGATAAATTTTGATTTATATTTATAGTGATTATACATTGTCCATAATACTAATAAAGATTAGATATAAATATGTATTGCTTCTATATCGTTTTACTATAATCTTGTTGTAGAGAATAACACATAGACGGCACTGAACAAGATATATTTCACAACTGAAAGCAAAATAAAATAAAATATTTTATATAAAAAATAATATGAAATAGGGGATGCCGGTGGCTAGTGCCTATCGCCCACACTTGTCATTGAAAACTGCCTTAGTGGAGTGGTCAGTAATGCTGTCTTCTCACCACAATAGCCGGTGTTGCAATCTTCTTAGAGCCCAAACAATATGTTTGAGTTTCAGGCAGGGTATATACAAATATCATACACAAAAATTCTGTGAAATGTATTGTATTAAAATTTAAACTCGATTTACAAGGCGGATATTTGATAGTTTTTGTAATATTTTCTAGGAGTGTGAGATCCTTAAAGAGGAGCTTACAACTACTAAAACCAAACTTGCCGGCATAGAAGACAGTTCCTTTGGAATGGATGATATGGTGCTATCCCTGAAAGAAGAGATAAATGAATTAAAAGCGCAAAATGAACGTCTGAGGCGATCTCTCGATGACAATGAGAAATTACTTAGAGTCTCAGAGAATACTGCTGGGGAATTGCAGAACACTCTCGGGGAAGTTGAAAATACTCTCAGTGAACTCTTAGGCGAAAGAGCCAACTCTGAAGAGCATATAGCTGAATTAAATGGTATGGTTAGTTTTTAATTAAAATTCATGTTACAGTATTTTTATTTCACAAACGCGGGTGAGCCATAACTGTGTAAATGTATAATCGACAAAGTGAGTACAACCTGGTGTACCGGCACCGATGTGTCTGATGGCAGACAACCCGCCCCCAATACCGGTTTGAGTCAATAAAAGGCTTCTATCGTGTGGCCTTTGCTCGGAGTTTCTCTGCGTGATCATATCAGTAATTATGAGATCCGCAGCAGAACCAAGGTCACCGACATAGCCCAAAGAATTGCGTACCTTAAGTGGCAATGGGCAGGGCACATTGCTATGAGAACTGACGGCCGTTGGGGCGGAAAGGTTCTTGAATGGCGGCCGCGTACCGGGAGACGCACCGTTGGTAGGCCCCCCACAAGGTGGACCGACGATCTGGTAAAGGTCGCAGGAAGCCACTGGATGCGGGCAACGCAGGACCGTTCGGGTTGGAGATCCTTGGGGGAGGCTTATGTCCAACAGTGGACGTCTCTCGCCTGATATTATTTATGAGGATTTTGATCTCTAAATGAATTACATCCAGGCACTGCACTCGTAACCATATTAAATTGCGTTCCATATATAACTATTTCATTACCTGTAAACTTAGTTTTTACAAAAGTAAGCAAAAATATTTAGTGTACAACTATCTTTTGAATTGATAGGCCGCCTTAAGTCTCCTGCGTGTACATGAATAGTCTTGTCTTATATACGCGTTAGTATGCTATTTCTTTTTAACATTGCCAATCTACAGTTCGTATTATCTATGGTGGCGAATGCGGGAAGGGAAGGCGACCTATGGAGGAGGGAGGAGGAGTGAAGACACTGCGCCTTATTGGCTGTGCCATATTACGTTAATATTCTATTGGCCGGAGTAAAAAGTGGGCGGGGCTTGGTGCAGGGCAGCTGTTTAACGGATTCTATTTGCTATATGGAACACTGGGAACTTTGTTGGCTGTTGTACGCACGTACCCGTACAATACATGCGTTTGGAAGATAAAAATACTATGATTTTGTAATACAGTGGAGCGTCGATTATCCGAACTACGATCAACTGAACGACCGCTTATCCATACTACTACGCCAGCCCTACCCGCGCGTACCTACTCCAATCTTGCTGATTGGTTTTTGAGTGAAAATCGTACTTCGTGCATGTTTTGTTACATGATTGTCTGCACTGTTTTTTTGTTTAATTCCCATTTGTCATCAAAGATATAAATATGGTTTTCATTCATGGAAAAAAGTCCAGAAATACGACAGCCTCATTTTAGGACTGGTCTTGCGCAAGGTATTACATTGCCTAAAGAATATACTCCAGGGGGGCAGTTCGCTAACTTTATTTGACAGTTGAAAGTGATGATCACTGAGTGAATTGCATGTCCATTGCTATTTTTACATGACAAGTTTCATAATAGCGTGTGGTGTAAATCGGCAATGGATATGTAAATCACTCAGTGATCATCACTTTCATGTGTCAAAAAAAGTTAGGGAATAGGCCTACAGTTGAGTAATTATTCCGCTAGTCGCTAGATTAAAATTAGATTTGATGTTGAATAAATATTTCTTGCAGGAAAAGTACAAGCGTTTGAAGAGGAATTGATCTCCGTCAGTCGGGATCGAGATAACTATCAGTTGAAGTTTGTATCAGCTGAATCAGCTTTGGAAGAGGCTAAGAAGCAAACTAAACACTTAGACGAGATCAATCAGAAGCTAGCCGAAGCTAACAACACTATTGAGCTCCAGAAACATGAGGTTACTGCGCTGAAGGTAACATTTTTATTTATGTATTACAACTAAGTAATTAAGTAATTTATTAATCCACAATTACTATATAACAATCTTTTACCTTTTTAGTAATAATAATAAACGCTTTTATTTGGCCCACTAATCTCAAATTATCATGTCTTCAATAACAAATTATGTCTAATGAAGTTATCTCTTATTAGTTTGCCTAATGTAGCATTAGAAGGAACACTAAACACACATCAATGAAATAATTATCTCTCAATTAAAATTGAGAAAGAATGTTCACATGTGTATACATTTCGAAACATAATAAATTCAATACCTTGCAGGACGCTATAAAAGAATTGAAGAGTGGATCGTCGTCAAATGTAGATGTAACATCGTTTATAGATCACACTGAAATCAAAGCAAAGTTATCTAAAGCATTGCAAGAGAAGGAGACATTTGAGAAGAAGTTTGGGGTAATTTATTGAATATACGAGCAAGAAAATATATTCTTTTTCCAACTTTATTTGATTATTAATTATTACTAAATAAAATTCTTAGGTGGAATATAAAGAACGCCAACGTCTCACAGAACAGCTTCAAGTAACCCAAGAAAGTTTGCAGACAACTACTCAACAGGCTACAGATGCCCTAACGAGGCTAGAAGTACTCGGTAAATACTTCCAAGAGCGAGAAACTGAGCTTATGAAGTGAGTCACGCCATGATTATTTTTTAGCGACCCGTCCCTACTTCGCACAGTACTTAGAATAGATACTTACTTTACCTTAACAAATTATACTTCTAAGCCTTCTTCTTGAATCACTATATCTATTATTTTTGAAACTGCATTTAAATCCGCTGCGTAGTTAGTTCTAAGCGTACCTAAAAAAGAGCGTTTTATGTGGAGTTAAATATTATAATTGTTGTATCTATTGTATTGTATCCCATCCTCGTCGCCAATGTTGTATCTATTGTGTAATTAATTAATACCACAATAATTAGAGAGAAATACTTTATTATAAAAACGAATGAATAACACACGTTAACAACGACAGAGGGCGCGCACCGCACACCTTATTAAAAAACATACATTGGCAAAGGGAGTGTTGCCACGCGGCTTACAATATATATATCACAATAATGATCACCAAAAAATACTTCGATACCTTAAGCTCTCTTATCAAAAAAAGATACTGAACAACAAAAACAAAAATCTACCATTACAATAGTACTAACAATTTTAGTAACGACTACACATTAAATTGTATTCTAGGCCAAAGTTAGTAAATGATCACCAAATTTTAGCGAGAAAATGAATACACCATTTCTACCTAAATAAACCACTATGATTGCCATCTACATAGCTGAGTGATGGGTAGGTTAGGGTTATTTTTTTTATGACCAGGCGGAGTGCACTGTTTACTCTTTAATTTGAATAAAGGTCTCGGCCGATTGATGTGGATTGATCGATTGGTGTGGCAGCTTTGCTGGCGACGGACACCGTTCCATAAAAGTCCACTAAACAATCCGATCGATCGCACTGCATCCAGCCGTTGGTCGGGCGAGTTCTCTGATATTAAGCAGCTCGATCTATGTTGACTAGTCTATTCTACAATCGATCGTCGTTCGATCGGTGTAGTTGAAACTATCGATCGACGTTGACTAACCGATTCTACCATCGATCGATGCTTGACAACACCCTAACTAACACCAATGGAATGCTAATGGGCGTATTCTCGACACCGCGCGAGTGACCAGACTCAGTCGGATTTTTACGACACCCACTGGATGAGAAGGAACTGAAAACATATTCAAATATTAATTCCATTTTCAGAGAGCTAAGTACGAAGGAGTCTTTGTGGCTAAGCAAGCAAGGCGAATCTACCAGCACTGTTGAGAAGATTGAACTGTTACAGCAAGAGGTGCAAAGACATAAGTGAGTAAAGTACCAAAATATACACAAATTCTCTATACATCTAAATACTAATAATATTTTTAGATATTTATCACGTTTATTGTCCATTGCTTTTTTAATATATTCGTGTTTTGTTGTATAAATAAAATATCTCACGAAAGTGGCTTGCGCCCCGTATACACACACAATACTTGTTTAAGTAAAAAACAATGCTAATGTTTCATGGCAATCGGTCGGGTTAACAACCACTACTGCCAATACTTCAACAACTTTGATAAGCAATATTTGTTCGATTGAGCAATATTCTATAATAGTGACTATATTGTTTTATGAATAAAATAAATGTAAAATTATGAATGATATAAAAGAATATTCTCAGGATTGCTTTAAAAAATCCTAATTTACATTACGACAAATGTATCTGATCGATTTTCAAACTCAATGTCTGTGCAAAATCGATTGGAACTATTTTACAAATTTCGATAACCTGACGTACTGTCGCGTGTTCAATAATAAACATACCGAATATGAAAATGCATGTTAGATAATTAAAGAAATCGGAAATCGACCAGCCGGCCTATTCGCTAACTTTTTTTGGCATAATGAGAGTGATAATCACCGAGCTATTTACCTAACCATTGCAGCCACAGGACAAGGGTCACAATAGCGTTATAGTAAAGTAGTAGATGATCAGTAAATAGTTCGGTGATTATCACTTTCATGTGTCAAAAAAGCTAATAGGCAGGCTAATTGTAGACTTTATTTTATTGAGAATTATGAAACCATTGTCTACATTATAGAAATTATTTAGATACTAGCTGTCCCGGCCACGCGTTGCTGTGGTAACTTCATACTTCTATCCCGTAGCATTGAATTTGCAGTAAAAAAATGAGGACTACTTATCAATATAAAAACTATCCTATCTCTCAAGTTGGAACAAAACACACATAAAAAAATTAAGTTGGATTGTTAGTTTCGGAGTTTATCCCGGACAAACATCGTGACACGGAAATTATATTATGATAGACATATATTTTAGATTATGTTTTTTTTTTCATTGTTTAGAGAAAAATGTGATGCGTTGGCGCTAGAATTAGCCGAGCAAGAGTCTCTCAAGCGTACAGCTGTGAGCGAAGTCGAAGCCCGGGCTCACTCCGCTTGGCTCGAAGCGAGAGCGGCCAAGCGCGAAGCTGACGCAGCGAGAGATGAAGCCGCTACACTGCGAAGAAAGTTAGCTTCCGTAGCCGCTGACGGTGCTGCATCGCCTCATCATAGTAAGTAGTTTAACCTATTTACAGCCCAAGTCTGACAAGTGTGTAAAAATAATTCGTTTAAAAATATTAACCGCTTCTGTCGGATTTATCCGACAAGTATAACTAACAATAATACAACATAATCTAAAGGTGATTCGTAGCTCCTTGGATGTGATCAATTTGCAAGAAGATCTCTTACGTTTTGAACAGTATTGCATTCTAAATAGGTTAGATCTTAAAGTATCAAAGTGCTTTCACATGACATTTACGCGTAAAACTAATAAAATTAATTCTATGTACACTCTCCTTAATCATAGTATAAATAAAGTTAATAATATGAAAGATTTGGGTGTAATTTATGACACAAAACTAATATTTGGAAATCATATTGATAATATCGCTAGTAAGGCGTCCAAGGCGCTCGGGTTTGTAATGCGTATGTCAAGTGATTTTAAATCCCTGAAATCGATTAAAGTATTGTACTGTGCCTTCGTGCGTAGCCACCTTGAGTATGCATCTCAGGTATGGAATCCGCAGTATAACATCTATATTACACGTTTGGAGAGGATACAAAAGAGATTTCTACGATATCTTGACTTTAAAGCCAAAGTACGGTCGTGTGACTATTATCATCGTTGTAAAAGATATCACTTTTTACCTCTTCATATTCGACGTGAAGTGAATGACGCTTGTTTTATTTCTAAGCTTGCTAACGGCTCTATTGACTGTCCGGAATTATTATCGCAAATTGGTCTTCGCACAAACACGCTGTCTCTTCGTCGGCGCCCACTACTCAACATACCATTGGTCCATACTAAATACCGGCAAAATACCTTCATAATACGCAGTTGTGACACCTATAACAGATACAGCACTGAACATGAATTTGATTTGTTTTCAACTAGTACTTCGACAATTAGGAGGACTATATGTCACAAATATTTTGGGACACAATAATTATTTATTTACTTTTTCCTTTTTGGCATACGGCACTGCTATTTTGGTACACTACATAAGTTTTTATTATTGTTTACATACTACGTATTTTTGTTATGTATATGTGGAGGTTTGTAATTAGCTCTAAGGCGTTACTTAGTCAATACTTTTGTTTATTGATGCTGTAAACCTTCCTAAAAACAAATAAATAAATAAATAAAGTATCGCTGTTCCCGTACCGCTAGTGTCGTATTTATCCGTCAAACATGCAGTCGTATTTATTTTTTTGTTCTATGAGCTGCGTGTTACACTAACCAATTCATAAAATAAAGATGCATAAATTGCTTAAAGTGTGGTTTTATATCTACTATTAATCTATTTTTATCCTAGATATTTTTTTTTTTATTAGAAGATCTAGCAAATGACTATTCCACCTGATGGTAAGCAGAAGTAGAGTCCAAATGCGAAGATAGCTGGCGCGAGAGATAAACTGCCGCGCTAGCCACCCACGCCTTGCTGACCTGCAAGGTGCTTCTTCGCGCCTCTTTTGAATGACCCAAGATTATAGGAAGAAGGGAACACGTGTGCTGGCAGTGAATTCCATTTCTTGATTGTGCGATAAAGAAACGAGTTGCCAAATTTCTTAGTTTGCGTTGGAATGGTAACCACAGTTTGTCGGTGACAACGTAGACCAGCACGCGTAGCCCTTAAAAGGAAGGGAGATGGTGGGATTAGGGAAAAAAGCTCCTCAGAGCACTCGCCGTGGTACAGACGGTAGAAAGCGCTCAATGACGCAACATTGCGACGCTTTTGACGATTGTCTTCATAGAGCAAAGTCTCCTAACTTTAATTAAGTTACTTTCCCCTTCAATACTTTAAATCATTATCATTATTTTACCTTCCGGTAACTAATCGTCTCAGCTCATGATTATCTACAACCCTGGCGGTGCATTTGCAATGTCTCCTTATTGGAAACGAATACACTTTTTTCTTGAATTACCCTAGAATTGTAGGTTCTTTCGTACACGTTTTTTTAATTTACGACTACCTACTTCTTGTGTGTGTGCATGAAATTGTCGATGGACATAATATCGATCGACAAACGCATCTGTCCTTTTCTCTCTTTATAGTCCAAGATCCCTGAGCTGCCAGACGTTACTTATTTTCTCAGCGATGAAATATGTGTAATAGAGTAGTGTTTCTATGTTCATTGAACACACGCATACTTGCTAAGTTGGTCAGACGGCCAATCGAAAGATATCAGGTGCTTAAGGTGAGTAAAAATCAGACTCATTTCATTTAATTTCTGAATGCTGATTTTTATGTATATTATTCAGGGGGCTATTTAAAAACGATATACAATCTTATAAACAAATCCTCCCAGACACAATATTAATATAAATGACACAAATATCACTTCTAATTTTCTATACACAAACTGCTGTTTTTAAACGAATTTACTAGTCTGAATCGTGCAGGAGTTATGAGTTAACAATATTTTTTGTGTTTCGGAGGATGTTTGGCCCTTAGGATTTGTCAGGCTGATTGTATATCGTTTTGAAATAGCCCCCTGAATATCATATATAAAGATCAGCCTTCACAATTTAAGTGAAGTGAGTCCGATTTTTACTCACCTTTAGCACCTGATATCTGTCGATGGGCCGTCTGACCAACTTAACAAGTATGCAATTCTTCAACGTACATAGAAGTACATAGAACACTACTCAATTACACACATTTCATCTCTGAGGAAATAAGTAACGTATGGCAACTCTGGGATCTTACTGTATTAACCCTCCCTGTATCAGGTGGGGTGTGACATACCCCAGTCCTACGAAAAACGCAATAGTTTTACAACTGTGAAAGTGCCTAACTTGGTACTCTCAGTAGCTGGAATTACAATGTTGCTGCTCCGATCAGCGTTTTGCTAAGTCAATCTGGGGCCACTACCAAGAGAGCAGTAGGTCTCTAAAGCGCTCGTGGGCATCACATATCCCACCTTGAACGGCGCGTTCATAGAAATTTCTGATTCATATTTGAAGATATTTATTTTTGTTTGTGTGTCAAGCATTTTGAATGAAATAAAACTCATTACCCTTCATGTTAATATCTCAAACTAAGAAATGTGTAATAATGAACGCATACGCATCGCATTGTTGGTTCTTTGTTTTTAATTAATAAAAATGTTTAAATACATACACAAGTACTTTCATTTCAAAATTTTACTTAGACTTAATTAGTACTGTGTATTTAAATTCCTAAATATTTAATTTCCTCTAAAAAAAAGATCATCTGCCATTTTTGTCAATTTTATATTTTGGGGTATGTCAAACCAGGGGCGGTCTCATAGTAAAGGCATTTAAGCACTGCCTACCTCAATATAATATTACTCATACACTACTATAGATTATACGTCCTTCCTACCAACAAAATAATGCAACCTATAGGCTTCGGGCGACCTGCGTATAACGTATACATACCTACACCTACGTGCCAATATGCGCGGTAAGCACTAGTTTCAACTGCTTGTAAAATCACACACACTACAATATTTTTTACTTGTTCAGAAACACACAACGATTGACAGTATTAAACGACAAGATTGAAATATTATAACTTGCTGGTATTATAACTAGGAAACTGACATTCTTAATTTAGCCGTATTAAGTAGGCTGACCTACTCGACCTACTGTGATTATCAATTTGATATTGTTTAGGATGCCGATTAATTATAGGATTATTTTAAAATACTTTCATCAATAAATAATGAATTACGAAATTTAAATAACCTTCCGTCGCATAAAATACTAGGAATAAATTTTATTGATTAAAAGTATTCGCAAGATTATTCTCCAGTACTCCCTAGGTGGCGCTACGTACGCTAGTGTCTGTGAATAAGAAACAAAGCAAGTAGTTTTAATCTTAATATTTACTTTATATATTTTTAACTTATTTGAATTTTAAAATTCTTTTTATATATTGTTATTTCACTTCACTGTTATAAAACACACTTTGACGTGATTAACTTATAAAAGTAAGGAAATAGTTTTAAAATGAATGAATACGCCAGCGCCAGCTGCGCCAGCCATTTTTTATAATCCAAATGTTTATGACTGTCATGTCACTCACGGGCGCGAATGTTGAATACTTTTTTTTTGCAAATCTTATTTTTTAACAATATTTATCTACTTAAAATATTTGTTTTTATAGTGTTGTGTCGTGCATTTACGACGATAGAAAAATTGCAGTGTTCCCAATGTTCTGATAATTCCATTTGCTTAGAAATACTGCGTAAGAAACCCAGATTTCATAGGTAAGATTTTTTTTATTTAATGATAGGTAGTTATTTTTGTTTATTTACAAATAACTATGAAACTATTACACATTCATCGAATTTACCCATCCTGGGTTCGCCACTCGCAAAAAGAACAACCTGAAATACCTATATTGTTGTAAGTACATAATTGTTTTTAAGATTTTATTTTCTACTAGCGGCCGCCTGCGAGTTCGTCCGCCATGCATGGTACTATACATGTAAACCTTCCTATTAAATCACTCTATCTATTAAGTACCTATTGAAAATTACATTAACATCTGTTGCGTAGAAAAGCTATAGATAAGCGTAGGTAGCTACAGGACGCGGGTGCGACTTTATTTTATACTATGTAAAGATTTCCACGTAGCGTTTCAGATTGAGTTTTAGAGACTTCGATCTAAATGCCTACTTTATGTATAAATTAATGCACGCCACTGTGTCAAACCCCTTGTACGGGACGTGACTTTTAGTCACCTGGCACACGGAGGGTTTAGAATAACTGTCAAATTAATCAAGTTTTATCGAATTTTACTGCCTTTTATTTATTGTTAGTTTCGTGGTCGCATTGGAGGTTCCCAGAACTTTTCTTAACAGCACAATATTTGTGATTGCAGAAGTGTCTTCCCCACTGGAGAACGCAGACAGCACTATGCATCCTCTGCCCCCACTAGCGTTTCTCCCGCCGCCGCTACTGCCGCCGCTTCCGCGTGCGCCGCCGCCGCTGCTGCCTCCGCTACCGCGCCCGCCTCCGCTAGGCAGGCTACCTTCACCACACCCACCAAGGTATTGTTTATTGTTTTACATCTCGCGCCAAACTTCTAGTTCGCTCTGAACACGAGGCGATTAACTGAGCAGTAGCGAAATTGAACCTTCTTGGTAGGTGGTAGTACGGTGGGCTGTGCGAAAGTTGCGGAAACAATTTCAGAGCGAGCTAAAAGTTAGGCGCGACCCGTACAGCTACATTTGTTTTTGAAGTGAAACTGTTTTAGCTCCGTTGTGATTTGAAAACTCGAGGAAACGAAAAAAGCACGAAAAATTTTTGACGCATAGAAGTTTATTGTTCAACATTTTGAGAACCAATATAAACAACTTTTGCTTCTGAAATAACTTTTTGCTACTTTTCTGAAATTTCACTTCTGCCGTGTGTGAATCTCTCTCTTTTGCATTTATGATATTTTTATTTTTGTTTCATCTACAGTAGATTAATAATGAGAATGTATAATGTTGCGATACCCTAGCAGGGTTCATGTTTTGTTACCGGCTTTATGTTACGTGTGTAACCACATGGTCATAATTAGCACTACAGAGGAAAAAAATAAAATGAGTCATACAAAACCTGATATAAACTATCATTCCCTATTAAAAAAAAGGATTTCATTCATTCATAACATGTGAGGGAAATAATGAATTTAGAGATGAAACGGATACTTGTTTCGCCGGATACCGGATATCCTTCGAGCTGCGGGGCCGGATGGCCGGATATCCGGCGGCCGGATATTTGGTCCATTGTTTCGTTGCATGTCGTGACAAGTTTAGCGTCGTACAGATGCAGCGAACACGATTAGATCAATTCGGGCGGTTTCGCTACTAAAAGTTTTTAGTTTAGATTTTACTATATATGTATTTATCATTAGAGTGAATATTTTAGAAGAAAATTTAAATGTTTTGTAAGGACTTTTATGTAACTTTTTCGACTAAAAAGCCGTCATAATTATAAGCCATTTTATTGATATTTACCTCACAAAGATTAATATATTGCATTATATTATAGGAAATTGTCGTAGTTTTTTAGTATCCGGTATCCGGCCGGATATTTAGTTACTATCCGGTATTCGGCCGGATAGTAAATTTAGGCCAGATAAGTCGGATACTGGATAGTTACTGGATATCCGCTTCATCTCTAGAATCGATGTCCTTCTAACTTTTTAAAAGTATAAACTGTCTATATTACTCAATGAAAATATTGATTCCAGTCATATTAATGTTATGCAAAAAATCTTGATAAAATTAAATTTATTTAGGGGAAAATTCAGACTTGTCATTGCAACATTCGTGAGAATCTTAAAAGAGTGATGTTGAATCAAATATTGTTGATTTTTATTAGAATAACTATGTTTAATTTTAATTTTTACACTATTTATCTACTTTTATTTTCTTCTATCTTATAATTATAGTTATCTTAACTCTATTACTTTGGCTTTCTCTATTTACTATTTAATAATAATTTCAGATATGGCGAGCGACGATACTCGCCGGATAGTCGATACTCGCCGGAGAGCCGATATTCGCCGGAAAGTCGATACTCGCCCGGAACGGTCCGGTATTCGCCGGACAGTCGGTACTCTCCTCGAAGGCGGTCCCCTTATTCGCAGAGATCGAGGCGGCGATCGAGAGACAGGTAAGAGATATATAGAACTGGTTTATGCCGGGCCTTGCCCTTCTTGTGGCCGCTTACAATGGGCCTTAAAGGGCCATCTACTGCAGTGTCTTAAGACGAAAGTCTTTATTTCATGTGTTGCCAGTGGTGACCTGTGGAACCGAAACGTGGCCACTTACAATGGACCTCATAAGAAGGCCCAAGTTCGCTTAAAGGGCAATGGAGACTGCTATGGTTGGAGTTTCTCTGCGTGATCATATCAGCAATGATGAGATCCTCAAGAGAACCAAGGCCATCGACATAGCCCAAAGAATTGCGAACCTTAACTGGCCGTGGGCAGAGTCAGGTTGGAGATGTCCAATAGTGGACATAGGCTGACATGATGATTTTCCCTCCTGGATGTCGTTTCCTCATCATCCCACAGGAATTCTTCCATACGACTAATCAACTTTAAAAACGACACACTAGGAAAATAACATCACGTAGGCGAATCCGCGAGCAAAACCTTAGTAGGTTTTAGTTTAAGCCTGATAAAAATCTTTTGCCCAATAAAAATCTTACGTCTTAACATTTAGTCATAACCAACAAATTTACAGATAAAACTGGAAACCACACTACCAATAAAAAAGTGACAGAAACTTTTAAACCCCAAGTCACTTTTGAATATTTTCGTTTCCTAACTCTCCTCAAAAGTTATATGATGACGTATCATGAAGACGGTCACGTGACACGAGCTCTAGTGTTAGAAAGAAAGAGAAAAGGATTATAAAAAGTTTCAAGGTCAAATTTTTTTTCTTCACTTTTTGTTTGAGTTGTGGCTTACAGTTTTACCTATCTTGGTGATACCGGGTCTTGCGTTCCCTTTCACGCATTTACTTTGTTATAGGTACAATGACGGTCGAGGATCCCGTTCTCGGAACGGCCCCGCGGACACAGAGACTGAATACAACTCTGACAGCCCCTCCAGGGACCCACCCCGTAGACGCAGATATTCTAGACAATCAGGTATGTAAATACACTTTGCTTTTAAACGTATGTAACTTTATTTGATTACACAACATAATACGTCTAAAATAATTAACGCACATATAAAATTTAACTCAAATATTTCAAATTAATTTAATCAAAGACACGGGTAACAGACTAACAGTCTAAATAAACAGATGAATATGAACATAATACAAGGTAATGTGAGATATTTTCACAAGGAATCGTTAAAAAATTCCTACGTTAAATAATTTTACAACTAAGGCCCTGTCCACACATCGCCGTGTCAGGGCTATTCGAGTTGTCCGTATCAGTTTTCCCGTCAGGGACGTGCTATCCGAAATACATATCAGGGAAATCGATGTCAGGGTCGTCTTGTTTCCTAAGTAATCGCCTTCTACGAAAAATTATTTTATTAATGCATATTAGTGGACTAAAAAACTTCGCAATTTATATGCATATTCAAAGTTATATCCTCGCATATGTGTTCCTGCGTCACCGGGTTTTTTAGAAGGCGAAGTCCTTGGGGGGCCTTCAAGCCTGTAGGTCGAACGTTCCTAGGGGATTACTGGGCGACCGAGCTTCTTCCTCTCGAGAGTCTCTCGACCATCTAGCGTCCCTAGGGCGTCCGAATCGGAAGGGAGCGACAGATGTGTCAAAATTATCATAAAAACAAAGAAATTTATAGGTAAAACTGGAATCCCCACTACTAATAAAAAAGTGAAGACAACTTTTTTGACCCAAAGTAACCTTTGAATGTTTTCGTTTCCTACCTGTCCCTTTCTACTACAAGTAATATGATGACTTTTAGAAGGTCACGTGACACGTGCTCTTGTAGTTAGAAAGAGACAATGGATAATAGATTTTAAAGTAAAAAAATTTGTCTGTACTTTTTTTTCGAGTTGTGGATTCCAGTTTTACCTATAAATTTCTTGATAAAAACGGACTGACTGTAGATAAAAATCGGATGGCACTGACAGAGCATTCGTGCATCCGAGCCACAGACGACTTAGATATCCCTGATACGGAGATGTTAGTAACCGATTATTCCATCGTCCCTGCAGTGTTCCGTCAGTGACGGGAAATTGGATATGTGTGGACGGCGCTTTACATTGAGTTTTATGTCATGATAATAAACTTGTTAAAACTGATTTTTTTAAAATGAGGCAATGCATATCGAATTCTACCGGATAAGGCTTTATGAGTAACAAATACTTAAAAGCACTACTCAACCCCTTTTAGTATTATGACTGTTAGTATGTGAGAAAATTATTATATGGAATAATTTTATTTTTGCGTTTACAAACGCGTAAATATTAATACTAGAAAAATGCACTGAAAAAAAATCGACTTGTCCCGCCTGAGACAAGTCGATTTTTTTCAGTGCATTTTTCTAAAATTATTTTGCTTAAACCAAATATGATAAAGAATAAATTTAGATAAATGTCATTTTGTATAGGTTTGTCCCTTTCACTCGCTACCTTTCTAGCTCATCAGTCATACAAAAATGAGTGGTTTCTTACATTTATTCGTGGCTCAAGTGTAAGTGAAAATATTATTTTCAGGTCCAAGTTCGGGTTCGGGATGTTCATCAGAATCGGATAAATGAAAATAACTGGTGTTAGGTTAATGTAATGTTATGATCTAGACATTGTTGAGGCCAAAATACTATTGTCGGTTGTTAGAGGTTGTTTGAGTCGGTGATAAGTTGACAACTGAACATCTGTCGAGGTGTGTTTTATATATTAAACGAAATATATAGGAATTGCATTGATACAAAAGAATTGTTTTTTTAAATATTTGTCAGCTCATTTATTCAAGACGTTTGATACATAGTATACAAGCGAGCTAACATAGTCCCGGCATACTGTTATCAAACTTGTTAAATTATTTTTAAAATTCCCATTTGGTTACGGACCGAGGTGGTTGGAGAATGTTGAGATTTTTAATTTTGACAACACGAGTATTACAGACAGATGACTATGTTAGCATAGGTTTTTATACCACATACCAAACAATCTGTATATGGCCAATAAGTTGAAATAGGAACGGTGATGGGTGTGTGATTGTTTTACAATGACATTCGTATATAAATTCATCATTCAATACTATTATTTACAAATAAATGCGATCTTATTTTCTCCACTAAGGCAAGACTGTTTATGTATGATTATGGTTTCAAAGTATTTAAGTTTGGTACTTGGTTTAAAGACGCCATTTTTGTTAATTATAATTTTTATATTTTAGGCATGCCAGCATAAATGTCCAACAGTCTCCCGGCTGAAATTATTTTAAATAATTCGTAAATTTATTGTTTGGATTAAATTGCAAATGAAATTAATAAAAATCTAATATTTTATAATTTCCTAAGGGGTGTAGATTGAAGAATGTACAATATTGGACTGCCTCATAAACTGTACCACTTTTCTAATGCTAAAAAAATTAACATTTTGATAGTCCAACTTTTAATTGCGTAGCAACAAAATAGCGGAGCGACAGTTGCGCTGTAGTCAACTTATTATGTGTACTGGGGCCTTATCGCGCTATTTACAAAGTTTTTGCCAAAACCAAATTTTTATCGTTTTCATAAATTTTGACAACAGCTTGACAGCTGTCAGCTGTCAAAACGTATGACAACGATAACGATTTGTTTTTGGTGATAAAAACTTTTAGCGCGATCGGGGAGCTGCGGGCTTATCGCATCATTTACGATCGTAGCTAGAAACCAAATCAAATCTTAACACTTCCATAATTATGTTTCGACCTCAGACAAGCTTTTGTGAAAATGTATGAGAGAATGGAAGCGTTTTGCGATAAATAGCAATAACTAAAGAAAAATAATTTCGTTTGATAGGAAATACGAAGTTGGTACATACAATATTTGTTATTTTCCCCTAATAATATAAAGCGATAAAAATTGTACTATGGGTGAAAAATTAGAGACATGAAATAAATTTCCATAGGTATGTATGATTCCATTTCTAAATAATGTAAAGATAAGGAACGAAAACTATATATGAAAATATATATCATGTCAGACCTAAATTGAAAGAGTTTGTACTTTGCGAATATGAAAGAACTATTGCGCTAATATTTATAACGTTTATAAAAATAAAAACACTTTCGATGACTGTATTTCCGTCGTGTGTATTTTTAGATCGTATAGGTAGGAATTGTTTGATCAGATTGCTACTTAATATTTTATTTGCTCAACTAAATAACCAACTTATAAAATTCTTCAGTTATAGTCTTGCCATTGAAAAATAATAATGAATGTTTATGTTCCTAAATATAGTTTGGTTTTATCAGTATCGATTCATAATTTCGATCTATGTATTTCTAAAAGCACATTTCATTTAATAAATCACTTATTCATAAGATTATTAATTACTACAACATAGTAAAGTGGTCACGTCGTCGACACATTTCGAAGAAAGAAACGAGAAATTCGTGTTTTAATCATCTTTGCATATAAATTAAAAAAAAATACTTATATGGCCATTTTTAAATAGTGTAATCTTCAATAATATGCCATCTTTTAAAATGCATTTATTTTTATAAAATATATTTTATGAACAATAATTAAGGAACAATATGCTTTCAGTTGCTGGTAAAAATCAAATCAAAATAAGGTTTTGAAAACCAATGTAGTTACTTAAAATTTTGCACATTTTCAACCGACTTCAAAAAAGGAGGAGGTTCTCTATTCGACTGTATGTTTTTTTTTTTTTTTTTTTTTTTTGTATGTATGTTCCGCGATTACTCCGTCAATTATGAATCGCTTTTGAAGATTCTTTTTTCGTTAGGAAGGACATACTCCAAAGGTGGTCCCGTATAAATTATACCGAAATTGGTTCAGTACTTTTTTGTTAAAATGATAATTTCATTGGGGATGATATAATAATATCGTCCACGAACACAAAAATAATGTAAATTTTTTTTTTGAACTGGCCATTACCTAATATGCAATAGTGAAATTTTGGTTAGTAGGTCCAATAGTCAACACATAAACTATGACAAATTATTTTATGAACTTAAGTTAAATAACTAGGTTCATAGTTCATTAACTTACCATTCATTTTGAATGAATGGCAGGCATTTGTAATGAGATATAGGTCTGAGACGTGATATTATTTGTTAACCGACTTAAAAAAAAGAGGAAGTTCTCTATCCGACTGTTTTTTTGTGTTTGTTACCTGATTACTTCGTCAATTATGAGTATTACGACTCGATTGTAATGATTCTTTTTTAGGTACGTCAAGATCAGAGATGGCCCGTATAAATTTTATCTATATAAATTCGACCCTTTTTGAACAAATCAGTAATAGCAAAAAAAAACGTTTTAGTTAAAGTTTCCATTAAGTTTTAATGAGCGCCTAGTAGGCCTATCCGTTTTCAATAAAATATACTTTATTTCCACTAAAAATAATAAAATAAAATATTTTTAGCAAAAAAATAGGACAACCGACTTCAATGCGTACAAATTTAAACTAAAAAGTAAGAAATAAATAATATTTTTATGAATTAGTTGAAAAGAGCGTCATAGAAAACCAAGGAAAGTATTGATACACATTTATAATTCCTTATTTATAATTCATACTCCGATATATTTGGAGTCGGTGCCAGCCTAAGCAAAATAAACTTACCTAATACTTAGATACGAACTTGATTAATCTATTAACTATACATAATAATGAATGATGAAGATAAGAAATAATCCGCCGCTCCGTGAAGTTCGAAAATTGCAAACACTATCCTCCTTGGCTAGCTGGCACCGGCTCCAAATATATCGGAGTATGAATTATAAATAAGGAATTATAAATGTGTATCAATACTTTCCTTGGTTTTCTATGACGCTCTTTTCAACTAATTCATAAAAATATTATTTATTTCTTACTTTTTAGTTTAAATTTGTACGCATTGAAGTCGGTTGTCCTATTTTTTTGCTAAAAATATTTTTAATAAAAGGTTATTATTATTGACATTTAAATTAACTTTTTTTCTAGTGGTTTTTTTCCTATCCAAATGAATGGGGAAAAAACAACTCGATACTCAGCACGCGTCACTAGTAAGTCTTCAATTCAAATGGCAATGCACGAAGCAGTTCGAAGATGTGTAAACATAACAACTAATAAGAATTGATTATGAAGAAACACTCGCTGAAATAAGGAACTTCCATTTGCTCTATTCTGCAGGTCTGCGGTGGATACTGGGCGATGATCAGTCCTAAAAATTACAACTTATAAAACCCTTACACCGGTCTAATCTTAACCAGATTGTGTAATAACGAAATAAAAATTTTAAATTCTACTATCTAGGTAATCATGTAGGCTAAATGCCAGTAAAACTACAAAAAAAAATATCATTTGAAACGTGCAAAGTTAAGGAAATATCTTTATGCCACACCTGACCATAAAGTAGGATGACAGCCCCTTCCTGGTTTTTTACTTTACGTCAGGCGGTAAAAAAGAAAGCCTCAGATCACATGATCACATATTAATCGCCCTCGCCCACAGATCAGGCGTCAAATACCCACCTGCGATCTGAGACATTTTTTGTTTTACGGCCCTAGTTAATAAATGTACTAAACCAGTTGGATATATACTTCTTTGCTCTTTGAATTAAAAAAAAGCTAGATACATTCTAAGGTTTCATTTAGAATGCAATAAATTACTCCGAAATCAAGCCCGTCGCGATTGCACTGCCTTATACAATAAAGTTTTAGGCGTAATAAACCATTTCATACATACTAGTCTTCCGTCAATGTGTTTTTAAGAAATAAAATATATATGATAATCTCCAAAATTATAGCATACGATTCTAGTAAATAGAAGAATCGGGGCGTTTCTAAAAAATATCCTTGGAGCCAATGAAGGCAATTATGTCGCTGTTATGACAAAGTTGCCCCGAAAAAAAATCTTACTCAAACATAATTGTTTTGGTTTTTGGGTCAGAAAAACTCCGCTTCTTTTTTATAGACTTAAATACATTCTTAAACAGTCTTATTTACTTTAGTGTTGAGTGTAAAAGTCAGCAAAAAATTACTACCCACGAGAACTTATTGTTTGTCCTCTATGAGCATAAATTGATATGTAAGTGCTTACCTATAAAGTTGCTGATATTGAATTATAACTAAATTTTGAAGTGTTAGTAAATAAGTATTATTTTTTTTTAACTAAACCTGAAAATGCGACTGTATAGGTAAATACAAGATATTTGTATTTATTTCTTACATTATTTATAAATAGATAGAGAGTGCCTAGGCAACTGAGAAATCTATTCTAACTAACGTTTTACGAATAGAATATAAATGTATGAAACTCGTATATTAGGTATATTAATGACAGCCTAATAACAAATGTTAAGAGTTAAAGTTTTTATTCGCAGAAATGCTTTAAACGTTCGCCACTGGTCTCTAAGCCCCCAGAGGGTCTAGACAAGTGGCAAACTATACAACGTCTCTATCGAACGAAATTACATTTTTTTACACTCATACATTTGACATGGCGGTCGCTATGGAGCTTTCTCAGTAATACGCCAGTTTCATACATTATATTATTTTCGTTAAACGTTCGAATCAATCGATTGGCCACTTGGCTAGGCCCTCTGATCGCGCTTTTTACGATTTAACCAAATCCAAAACGTTTCTGTTTTCATACATTTTGACAACAGCTTGACAGCTGTCAGAATTTTTTATTATTATTATTCCGCATTCGCCCCCAATACGTTTTTGGAGCTTTTATCCTTATTTTTTATTGTCTTTTTGTTTATTTATGCTATTACAGAAGGTTTTATTACGGTAATACCTACAATGTTCTTCTTTCGTATTACAATATACGGTCTTAGTTACTTAATTTATCGATCTCTAGTGTTGTTATGGCCTCTATTTATTTCCTAGTTCCATGTAATAGCTGTCAGATGTTAACACACTATGAAAACGTTATCAATTTAGTTTTTTTTTACGTTTGTAAACAGCGCGTTCAGAGGGCTGGTCTGATAATGTAAATTGTAGGTAAGCACATCAAAAATGCCATTTTCTTTATTTTGTTAATTCACTATCAGACGGGTATTATATTTTTAAACTTATGATATTAGAACGCTAATCATAACCGCACATTTTCTTATGTTAATTTATAAAAGAAAGGCCTGAAATCACCTGTGAATAGGGGTTCTTTATTACCCGTCCCGGCCCGGCTGGCATCGGCACTCGACACCGAGATCGGTGGACACATAATTCTATTATATGGTACGCTATCTCATTGGCATCGCATAGCTCGGCACTGACACCCGTCACCGGCATTTCATAGAATTATGCGTCCACCGATGTCGGTATCGGTGCCGGACCAGACCGGCCAATGGAGACACTCCGTTGTCTTCGTATATCACAAATGCCTTAGTATTCTGTAACGAAAGTAACTCTCACATAAATAGTCCGATTCAGTCCAGAAAACTTGGGTTATTCGAAATCCAGCTTCGACGTGACGTGTTTGTTCATGATTTAATTTGGTAATTAAACTACTTGACCGTCACTGGAAGCTTTATATTGAGAGAGCGTTTCCGTTTTCCCGTCGAATTGCTATCAGTTTCCATACTTTTTATCGCTTTGTATCCGGTCCAGTGGCGACACCTGGCGGATGCGCGCCATTTTGTTTTACAAGTTTTCGAGCGCGCCATTTTTCCCTCATTGGCGTTCTGAATCCCGTCGAAGCAACTTGTGCTCATTATAACGATCTGTCTACACAATCGCGAGTACTTAAAACAGTGATATAAAAAGTGAGAACGTGTACACCATCTATATACAGTAAGTTAGTGTTTTTTCATTAAAAAACAGTGTTTGCCATTTGCAATAAATTTTAAATGCAGGTAAATTTTAAATTAATGGTTTTAACGGTTCTACCGTTCGTATGAAGTTTAAGTATTAATAAAATTATATAATTTAACAGTTTTTGCCGTTCGTGTAAAGAAATACAACTTTTATTAGCAGTTTTTAACGCTAATAATGATTTGTATCCATATATGTTAATTTTTATGTTTCCATACTAGTAAATAGCAAATGAGTGTGTACTTGGTTAGCCAAATACAATAATCTTACGATTTATATCATAGAAATGGAACAAGCATCTGAGCCGCGAGCTGTGGCTGGCACTAGCGGTGAGGGTCGTAAGCGAGTTCGGAGCAGCTCGTCAAGCAGCGCCAGCAGTAGCAGCTCGTCAAGCTCGTCTTCTGACAGCAAAAGGAAGCGGCATCGCCGCCATAAGAAAAGTAAGCGCTCTCGGCATTCCAAACGTATGTTGGACCAATTAGTTCAGGAAGTCGGGGAACTTCGTAAGCACGTTGTGACTACAAATATCGATGTTCCCCGTCATGAGCATGACAATTTTTCAATGATTTCTGGAATCAGTAACGAACTTTACGAACAAAACTTATCTGAAGAACAGTTTTCTAACCCGAACAATTCAAATAATTTTGATTTCACGTTTGAGATTGAAACTAAGTTAAAAGAACCTTCTGTTCCAAAAACACCCGATATTTATTTAAAAATGTTAACAGACGTGCAACGTCTTGGCAGCTCGTCATGGTCAGATGTCAGATATGCTGATACACAAAAACAATACAACCATAGCCCAGGTTTTATAGACCTGGAAACAAACGACGAGGTAAAAATCTATGATACTATGCGCTATCATGCTCATGCTGACAAGTCATTTGCAGCCATTACGTATTGCATTTTAAAACAAAAGGAGTCTTTGCAAGAAGGTATTCGTGACCTTCTCTTCTGGGCTAAGAATACAGATGTTGATTTTAACAACCTAAGTGATAAGGTGGAAACATTATTTCTTAAGGGCGAATTTCACAAAACCTCATCAGACCTTTTACAACTAGTTTGTGGACATCGAGCTGAAAGTATAGAAATGCGACGCCAAAGCATTACTAAACAAGTTCGTGATCCCTTTCTGAAAGCCTCATTAAATAAGATACCACCGTCACAGACCCACATATTTGATTCTCAACTTTTAACGGCTTTTCTTGACAAAGCTGGAGGGGTTCGCAAAGTGTTCTGGCCGCCTAAAAATGAAGTGTCTTCTCAAACGAGACACCAACAACTCAATAGCCGCCCCTCGCGGGGGCAAGGCGTACGAAATTTTTTAGTTCCATCGCGTGGAACTCAATGTGCATATCATGACATGCCTGCGCAAGGCTTGCCTACAATCCTAAGCACTTGTAATAACCCACCCTCGCGGGGTGGATGTCAGCACGTAAGCTCCTATAAAGATGGTTCGCACGAACACCACAATGCTACGAATAGAGGTACATTTCACAACCGAGGCTCGCGGCCCCAACGTGGAAATTACCGAGGACGTTCGAATACTGCTTCAAGGGGAAATCCAAGAAAGTTTAAACAATGACTCGAAACAATTTCGAGCCGGTCAGTTGGTAAAATACCAACCATATTGGAAGGAGATGGGAGCACCCAAAATAATTCTAAAATTGATTCAAGGGTATCGCATACCATTTCTTCAAAGACCCCCACTTGTCTATCCAAATGTAACGAACAATTCTTGCCAAACTCCAACCTCAGAAGAAATGTCTATCATTATAAAGAATATGAAGGAGCAGGGTATATTAAAAACAGCTCATCTTGCACCAAGTTTTGTGTCCCCATTGTTCCTAGTGCCGAAGTCCGATGGGACTGCTCGACCCATATTCAACCTCAAAGCGTTAAACCGCTACGTGAGGGCCAAACCATTTCGTTTGATAAATATGTACCGCATTGCAAATTTCCTTCAACCCAAAGACTGGATGTGCAAAGTCAATAACAAAAAAATAACAAAAGCACACAGACGGTTCCTACGCATCATTTACAATCAAGAATTGCTAGAAATGACCTGTCTACCATTCGGTTTAAGCACAGCTCCCAAAACCTTCTCTATCCTGACCAACTGGATTGCTCAAGTGCTGGAATATGAGGTGGAATATGAGGATTGTGGTATATTTAGACGATTTTTTACTGGTACATCAAAATGCCGACACACTTCGCATTCATATAACATTAGCAGTCCAAACATTGCAGAAATTGGGTTGGCAAGTGAACTTCGAAAAGTCTATTCTTTGTCCTCAAAAAGGTCTAGTTTATTTAGGAATAATGTGGCAACCTTGGGACAATCTCAAATCCCTACCAGAGGAAAAGACCACCAAAATAATCAAAACAGTAAGGAAGTTTCTTTATCAAAAAAGGACAACGCTAAAAGAACTCCAGAGGTTAGTAGGATTATTAAATTTTGCCAGTTTTGTAGTCCCAAGAGGTCGTCTCAACCACCGCCAACTGTTAATGTTCATGAAATTCCTACCACAACTGCCATCGATAGCTTACAAACTGCCACAGAGTGCCTTACTCGAACTAACTTGGTGGAGTCAGAATTATCAGTTACGAACCCCACTGCATCACGCCCCGCCAACAACATTTCTGGCCACAGATGCATCGGATCAGGCTTGGGGAGCACAATTGAACAACACAACCCTGTCAGGCACCTGGTCGCGAGAGGAGCAAACGTTCCACTCCAATCAGAAAGAGATGTTAGCAATATTATATGCACTGCAGACACATGCTCGTGTACTAAGTCACAGCTCAATCCTTATACAATGCGACAACAAAACCGCAGTTGCTCATTTACGGAGAGAAGGCGGGACAAAATCGACAGCATTGACGGAAATAACTCGCAGAATTTTGAATCTAGTGGACAAACATCAGATAAACCTCTCAATACATCATATCCCAGGCAAATACAACAGTCACGCAGATCACTTGTCACGTCACCGCAGACCACCGGAGTGGCATCTACTTCCGGGTTGCCTGCAAATTGTATTTTCCAAATGGGGAATTCCAATGATAGATCTGTTCGCTTCAGCCTCTGCTCACGTAGTCCACAATTACGTGACACAGGATTTGAGAGACCCTCAAGCCCTGTTTTACGATGCATTCAGCGTTCCTTGGCACTATCCCCTAGCTTGGGTATTTCCACCTCCATTTCTGATACCCAAAGTGCTGACGCACTTAATCCAGTCGTCAGGGATATTCCTAGTCGTAGTACCACGATGGGAGAAGGTCTTCTGGCGTGCAGACCTGAAATCACGAGCACTCGAACCCCCCTTAACCTTGAGAAACCTAACGAAGTATCTAATCGACACATCAACGGGGCTCCCTCCACCGCAAGTAGAAAATATCATCCTAGAAGTCTGGAAATGTGGGGGTGGACAGAGGCTACAAAGGAATGGAACAATGACCAATTGTCTTTACTCAAGAACTCGTGGCGGAAATCTACTTTGAAAACCTATGAGGTTGCATGGAGACGCTGGCTGGTATGGTCAGAAAAGAATGAGGTTGACCCGATAAGCCCCACAGGTTCTCAGTTAGCACAATTTTTGTCTGATTTATATTTAATTCATAATTTATCATACAATACCATAATTTTACACAAATCTGTAATTTCCACGTTATGTAACGCTGATAATTCTAGTAATTTAAGTTCACATGTTCTTGTGAAACATATATTAAAATCTATAGCTTTAAAGAAACCTAAAACGTCTAAGCCGCCAGTTTGGAATGTCGATGAATTAACCACTTTTTTAAGAAACTACACTATAAACGATAATAAACTGTTTGATATATCACGTCATACTGCAGTGTTATTACTGCTTTGCTCAGGACGTCGTATACACGACTTTACCTTACTGCAAATTGACCCTAATCATTGCATAAGGAGTAACGAAAGTATAATTTTTTGGCCACAGTTTGGTTCGAAAACAGACTGCAGTAATTATAGGCAATCCGGCTGGAAACTTCTTTCGAACCCTAATGATCGTAAACTTGATCCTGTTTTTTGGTTAGAAAAACTAATAACATCGTTAGATGAAAGACGTAATGCTGCAAAATCATTTAATCTTTTTGTTACTCTTAGAGGCGTGGCTAAACCTGCCTCGCGCACAGTAATAGCGAGTTGGGTAAAAACACTGTTTAAAGAAGCTGAAATTAAAGCTACACCAGGAAGTGTCCGGTCAGCAGTAGCTTCCAAAAGCTGGCTTGAAAATCATTCTCTTGATGAAATTTTAGCTCGTGGAAATTTAATACTTTTCGGCGGTTTTATAAACGCGAAGTAATGAAAAATAGCGAGTCCAATAATGTAATTCGATTATTTAGTCCAATCGATTAGAATATACTTATTTTGTTTGTTTGATCAATACGGTTTGAAATGCACGTTTATTTGGTTCATTTATAAAATATTGATTAAAATGTTTTTCTCTATAAATGTGTGTTTATTTCACTATTAACGGAACCTTTTAAAGATCACATTGGCGTATATTTATCATCAGTGGCGATCACCAGGCGATAACAAACAGGTCTCAATATAAAGCTTCCAGTGACGGTCAAGTAGTTTAATAGCCGCGTTTTACCTGAAATAAAACGCATATTAAAATACTTACCTCACTGGAAGCTTTCCTTTTTAATTCTGCCTGGTGAAATTGAGCCAATGAGGGAAAAATGGCGCGCTCGAAAACTTGTAAAACAAAATGGCGCGCATCCGCCAGGTGTCGCCACTGGACCGGATACAAAGCGATAAAAAGTATGGAAACTGATAGCAATTCGACGGGAAAACGGAAACGCTCTCTCAATATAAAGCTTCCAGTGAGGTAAGTATTTTAATATGCGTTTTATTTCAGGTAAAACGCGGCTATTTATTTCGAAGTGGGATCTGATTTCGTTACAAAACTATACAGCGGAGAACTTTGAGGCTAGAATTATAGACGAATTAACTAAAAATCAACTGTCAAGAATGCTATAAAATGCTGACCTGTATAATTATTAATAGAATACTGTATTTACACGAGTAATAAGAAATTAAGGATAGATACATAACTAAACAATGTCCTAAAACGAGCAATAATAAATAATGTTTTCCACACCATGATTGCAGTTAATTTATTGAACATTGTTATTATTACTATTAGTCATGTATTGTAATATATTAGGTACGATTTTAAATAAATAGTTTTATCTATTCAACATGGTCACTTTTAATTATTACTTCCTGTTAATATTTGCCTTTCCTATAAACACATACAACTATACGATCACGCTCATAATCCCATGAGAGGTTGAGCAGAGCCTTAACATTTTGTTACACATAAAGCCACATCTGGTAGTATGGGCCACGCAGTGCCTCCAAATAGTGACAGGTTGCCAACGTGGCGCCGGCATAAAAGGGGCACCAAATCCAAAAAGTAACAATAAGCAATCCATCAGTAAACAATCCAACTAAAAACCAACAACCACGACAGATGTTACACTCAAAATCATCTCAGCAGTCCAGGTATTACCTTTATGCCTTTTAATAATTCGAATCATAAAAAGAGCTCATCATCATCACCAGATTATTATTACTTATATCTGCATAAATTGTTATTTCATTTAATTCATGCTGTTCACTCCTATCGAAAATACGTGAAAACAATTTTCCATAGACAGAAAAAAAAATTGGTGCTTATGTTTTTATGGTAAACATTGTTTGATCAAATCTTTGAAATTTGCAGATCCAAACGAAATATTTTCGCGAATATTTGACGCCCAGTTAAGATGAAACTACATTACATTATGGAATAATTTTTGCGTTTACGAACGCGTAAATATTTTTAATAGTAGAAAAAATACACTAAAAAAACACGCTTAATAAAAAACTAAAACGTGATAAATAACTTTTTAGTATAGAAACTAAATTATGAACGAAAAGTATAATTGCTATTTAGAGAAAAGTGTGGGGTGCTCAATTATATTCGATCGCTACCTACAATTAAATTGAGCACCCCACGCTTTTCTCTAAATAGTAATTATACTTTACGTTCATCATTTAGTTCCTATACTAAAAAGTAATTTTTCACTTTTTAGTTTTTTATTAAGTGTGTTTTTTAGTTTGTTTTTTTTTTAACTATTATTTTATTTTCCACTTTTTAGTGCGAATTATGATCGCCGAAGATAGTATTTATTTAAGGACAACGCCATCTAGTGACGTATAGCTGTTGTTCAGCTATACGTCACTAGATGGCGTTGACATTCCAAACGTTTTAGTCCTGGACATTCTAATCAGGATAATGGGATATTCTTATCGAATTATTGTAATGTTATTGGTCTTTAATAAGTCTATAAAGTTTAAATGAAATATGACCGTTTAAAGTGGGTCAAAATCGAATCGTTTGGACTCTCTCTCGACAAACAAACATGAAACTAAGTAATATAAGCATGTTAAAAATATTACCGTGATATCGACCGTACCAGTACAGTGGTAACCACTATACGAGGAATAAGCGCCTAAATCTATAGTTGATTACATAGCTAGGTACTTCACCAAATTCGGATACTTAGAGGATAGGTACTTATCTCTATTCTCATTTAATAAATCAAAGAAACATTTTAAAATATTTATTTATAGAAAGACTACATTGAATATTTGTAATATGATGATGATAAATTTACTTTTTACAAATTAATTTATTTACCTAAGAATTTGTTACGGAACCACGTTCCATGGCGTGAAACTCTTCGGGTCCGGTTGGTCGAGCTGAAATAAAAATTAATCGTAATTAGGTATGTGATTACCTATATAACAGCAGACTACCTACTCCTAGAAATCTCAATATGTGGCCACACCGCGTAAAATCAACCTAAAAATATATCTTATATTGTACCAATTGATTAATATAGTTATTGACTTACACGTTTAATACCAACAATACCAACAACATAAATGCAAAATTTTCTCGTAAACAAAGCCGTCTCTGTAGCTATTGGTTATTAAAATCAGACATTCATTGGTCCTTCAATGTCCTAAGTGTCCTACCTACCCTACCTATGAGACACTCATGTCATGACTTTTTAAAAACAGCCAATGTCAACAAAGCAGCACGCTGCAGCGTACCTAATCATTCCATAATTATTATCATAAGATAATTACGTATGCTGTTTTTTTATGTATGTTTATTGAAATACTGATATTCACAATGTTTGTTTATGGACGTTTGGTATTATTTATTATTCAACTCTTTCAAGATATGAAATAAATCAGTACTTATTCATAAATTACAAAAAAATTAAAGCCATTTCATTTCACGTTCGAGATATTTTAATGTAAAATCATGGCATTGTCACTGTCTCAAAAAATATTACCCCATTACTATATTCTGTCCTATAGTGTACAATCGACGACCGACGCATTAACAGATGGGACTATTTTTTATTTTAAGCTAAACACATGCTGTTCGCGCTGTTTGTCTCCCACGTGCGTTAGACCATTATTACGAGATTAGTATCTACAGATTCTTTGTCTAAGCTACAGAATAAGATTGATTTGTCAAAAATAAGACGTATCAAAAAATCCAAAGTAAGTAGATAAGTAGATATCCATGATAAGTATCAAAATGTTGTATGTGGGTTAGAATGTGCAATATGTCTCCTAAAATAATAAAATATTAAGAAATGTTAATAAACTGTACAAAATACTGATAGGTACAATATTTTTGCATCTGGTTGTATATTATCAGATACTCGATTTGTATTACCTACGTTTATTATTAAATGTTGTGTACCTTTTTAGTAATGTGGTCTTCGCAAGCCATACGAATACGTGCGGAAGTAGCAGGGCTCTCCAGATTAAAATCTAAGGGTACGCCGGCATCAGCCCTCGCCGCACGAATTGCTTCTTTTATCGCGAAGAATATAGAGCTGGCTAAAAATAGCGGCGGCTCACCCACAGCCTGTAATGACATTAGAATAAGCAAACCACTCTATTAAGCAATAAAATATGCAGTTAAATTTTACTCAAATAATACCTTAGATGAATACACAGCTCTTGGATTTGGAGCACCCTTAAGTAAAGACACGTTAAATTCTTGAGGAATGTCGCCAAAACCAGGTATTTTGTAAGCACCAGGCCCCCTAGAGTACAACGTGCCAGTGGGAGAGTAAATCAATTCTTCCATGGTAAATAGACCATAACCTTGTATAAACCCGCCTTCTATTTGTCCAATGTCTATAGCCGGGTTCAAACTCTCACCCAAGTCCATAACGATATCGGTTCTTCGCACTTGATGGTCCCCACTTAAGCAATCAATTTCCACTTCAGAACAAGCCACACCGAAGGTGAAATAGTTGAAAGGCTTCCCCGTATTTGTTTTGAAATTGTATCCTATACCGGGGGTAGCATAGAATCCGGTTGCAGCCAAACTAACTCTATCGATGTACGCAGCTGTAATCCAATCTTCCCATTTACCTTCGGGGTTTTTTTCTTTGAATGGTTGTAGTCGTTTTATCAAAGTTTGACATGCTTCAAATACAGCCATGCCGTTTAAGTCGGAACCTGCACTAGCTGCTGTAGCCGATGTATTTGGTACTTTATCAGTCGAAGTCTCACTTATATGAATTTTCGAAATGTCGATACCAAGAACACGTGAAGCTATTTGAGCCATCTTCGTGTGGAGGCCTTGTCCCATCTCGGTACCACCATGAGATAACAACACTGACCCATCAACGTAAATCAAAACTAAAGCACCGGCTTGATTCAATAACTTTTCCGTGAAAGCAATCCCAAACTTTGTCGGTATAATGGAAATCCCACGTTTTCGCCACCGGTGCTGCCTGTGAAAGAAGGAAATTCCATTAAAATTAAATTTGTAAGTATTTAATGAAATCTAAATAAGTGTTTATTTTTGTAAACGTACTTGTTAAAATTGTCGATTTCCTTTTTTCTTTCCGCAAAATTACTCTTGGCGACACATTCGTCCCAGCACTTCTGTAACGTGCAGTGTGTTAAAACCTGCCCGTAATGGGTAATAGAATTCTCACGGTACAGGTTTAATTTACTGAGATCCTCGGGATTTTTTCCTAGAACAGATGCAACTTGCCGTATCATATGTTCGGCGCCAAACATTCCCTGTGGTCCACCAAATCCTCTAAAGGCCGTGTTGGAGGGCAAATTAGTTTTGCACACGTAACCAGTAACTTCGACATTGGGAATATAGTAAGCGTTTTCGAAATGGAACATTGCTCTTTCTACTACCTGCCAAATAATAAATAACAATTATATTTCCCGTGCGTTTCCATTATATTAGGTCTATTGAGTTTTAACTTACGGGCCCCGAAATGTCTATTGAATACCCAGCATTATTGTAAATATCCACAATAGCACCCATTAGTTTTCCTTCCTTCGTAACCGCAACTTTATATTTTATCAAGAATGGGTGTCGTGTACCGGTCATCAGCATGTCTTCATCACGGTCAAGCATACAGCGTACGGGTTTCTGCAGTTTGTGTGCAGCTAAAGCTACAGGCAGGGCTGTCAGCATTCCTCGTGATTCCTTTCCACCAAAACCTCCACCCATTCGCTTCACTCTGGCTACGATACGATTCATTGGAATGTGAAGAATGTGACTGGTAAGTTTCTGTAAAATCAAAACGCATATTGTTATCAATAGTTCATCTGAACTTAGCGTCCTTGTGGCTTGAGAACGCAGCCACTATCTCTGTACATGACGAGATATCCCGACCTATACTGTACTCATATGTAAGATAAAGAGCACTCATAAAACTTAGTCATGTTTCAAATTATCTTTTTACTAAATATTTTATTTGACATCCTTATATTTATCAATTTCACCCGGTTCGTGAGAAAGTGGTAGCTACCCAAAAGGACTTAATTTAACCAAACAGAATTTTTAAACCCCTGGATATAATTTTCAAACCCCAGCGAAAAGGCCGGCTGGGCCGTCTAGATATGATTTATCTTTATTAAATCTATGTATTATGTTTTACCGATAGTAATAATGAAGGGTCTTATTAATACGGTGCCTATTTTATTTAATTTTTTTTAGATTTTTTTTAAAGGTAGGTAATGTATGAAATTTGTATTAAAAAGAAAAGAAAAGAGACGGGACTCGAAACCGAGATCTTTCACGATCCGGTCACTTTATCATGGCTGGATGTTTGTCGTCTTTCGTTTTGTATTTAATTGTATAGGTAGTACCTATACAATTAAATACAAAATAACAAATATAATGGTATATTTTCCTTACCACAATTTCAGAAGGATGTTGAGTGGAACAAAATATTTCTAATTCATCGTCTTCTTTTTTTGGAATGGCGAAAGCTGCATGAGTTTCTAAATAAAAATGCTCCTGTCCGCCCATTCTACATTGGCCTTCAATTATGATATTATTTTTATCTTCAAAAACAGATTTGACGTCACCTCGTTTTATTGATTTAGGATATTGTGGATAAATTGATTCATATTTTATGGCATCTTCAATTGTAATAATAATTGGTTGCAACTCCTCATATACAATTTTAACTTTCCTAGCTGCTGCTTGAGCCGTTGCTTGATCAATTGCTACTATAACTCCTATAGTTTGTCCTTGACTAATAACCTTTTTACTAGCAAACAGTTCTTCGTCGTGGAATATAGGACCAATCATATTTTGTTCTGGCGTTAAATCTTTAGCCGAGAAAAATGCTACTACACCTGGTTGTTCTAGAGCCTCCTGAGGATCAACGGACACAAGTTTAGCGTGAGCTTTAGTACTAAGTACAAAGCCTAAATATAACTCGTTTTCAGCAATCGGCATGTCATCGCAATATATTGCTTCACCTGTAGCTTGTTTGAACGCTGATGTATGTTGCACTGGTCTTCCAACCATATCTGTTTTTGATTGCTTATCACCTACTAATTCAAAATACTGCGAACTTTTCGGCATACTACCGTGAAATTGTTCACCGCCGCTACTATGGTAATACATTACAAGATCTTCATGTATATAATCTTGACACATTTCTTTAGCGATGCTAAGATAAGCTTTTAAGAACAGACTCATAGTAAGAGCTCTTCTATATTGTATATTGCCTCCAGGTGCAGATGGATCAAGAGGTAGCTCTTTGACCAAATAACAATAAGCTTTCTCAAGCATCTCTTCATTCCACTTTAAGCCTTTAAGTGATCGACTCGTCGAGGTTGCAATTTTTGTAACTGGAGCCATACCACCGTATGAAATATTAATACTTTCAATAATATTTGTGTTATCTTCAAATTCTACGTTAACAGCTGCTGTTACAATAGCAATGTCATCTTCTCGACGTTTTGCCTGTTTAAGTGCTTTTACGTACTGATACTTCCTTGAAAAGGGTATCTCTATCGACAGCAATATCTCATCAGGTTTGACTACATTTCTCCTGTACCCCGTAAAAAATGTCTCGTCCATTAAAACGGACCTATGACCACCACTTTTACTAAGAAGATTCAATTTCACTTTCAAAGACATCAAAATTGGATTTAAATCTGATATAGGACTACCCGTCATTATATTTCCTCCTATAGCCGCTACGTTTCTTATTTGTTTGCCAGCAAACCAATTCAACATATCTACTATAGTTGACAACGTACGAATCTTATAATGCGGTAATCTTTCTATGTACTTTCTGAATGTATTATCCAAGTCCATAAGAGTCACAGCAGCACCAACTACCAAACATTTATCATTTTCTACAATAGAATTCATTTCTTGAATGAGGTTGGGCATTATAACAGTGGGGTAAACAAAATGTTTGAATTTCACTTCAACACCAACTTCTGTGTTACCGACCACAATTTTTGCATCAGGATACTGTTGTTTTAAGCACAAAAGAGTAGATAATTCCGTTGGTCGGTGCCATGTTACATTTTTGCCTTTAAAAATCAGATACTGTTCGTCATAAACATATGACAATTTTAATTCTGGAGGAAATATAGGTTCTTGACTAGTGTCGTAAGGTAAAAACGATGATCGGTCAAATATATATTCTGTTTCACTTTGAAGTTCATTTTTGTCAGTCTTATTTTTACAACAGTCTTTGCCCATAGCACAAAAACCGTTTTGAGTTTTGGTGTCGACGACTCTTTCCGTTTCCCAATCTTCTATAAACGTTTTGTAGCCTTCTATGATCGCTCTGTACCCTGTACATCTGCATAAATTGCCTTGAAATGCGGTTTCTATGTCAGAGTATTTGATATTTTGGCAAGTTCTAATTAAAGTGTACATTGACATAACGATTCCTGGTGTACAGAAACCACACTGAGAACCATGTGCTTTAGCTATTCGTTCTTGTACTGGGTGAAGTTTTGTTTTCGTAGAGCCAATTCCTTCGACTGTGGTTACTGCGAGTCCATGCATAGAACAAACTGGAGCCAGACACGCGTTTACTGCCAAATGACTGATGTTACTATGTAAGGTACTTATTCTTTATAATGACTATAACCAAATTTAACTTTTCGAGACGTCAAGTAATATTATCCGATAACTTAACAGCATGTCTGTCAACAAGGTAATCAAATTACATAGAAATATTTAATGTCGTAAAATCACTGAACCGTGCAGTGAAGTAAAGTTATAGATAGGACGTAACAAGTAGTTATTTGGAACCAGTGCTTAATTTTTTACTACCGATAGTAAATGGCCTATAGTGGCCTCGGAAATCTCGGAATTTTTACTCCCACGAATGGAATGAAATATCATTCAATTCCAACAAGTATTCAGTTCACTGACTTTCTTTCCATATCACCCATTTCATTTATTTTACTTTTTCTAACAAATACCATTTTGATTTTTGGTTGGGTAGGTTTGGTTGGTTTGTTCCAGTTATTTCTAACTTTAAGTTTGAACTCCATGTCTGTACATATTTCACAGTAACTATCGGAAGTTCGGTTAAAACGTGGTTAGAACGCACTGATATTGTATGTTGTGACAAATATCATCCACATCAATATCAACACAGACACCCGTTGCAGACACAGTTACGGGCCATGTCACACTAGAATGTCACAAATGAGGACCCATCTTATGTACCAAAAAAAAATTATACTACCAAGTCACTAAAAATTAAATTTACTTAGTTACATAACCGAAACCTTAAGAAATACATAAAAGCGCAAAGCAACGCGAAGTCGGGGCGGGTTGCTAATTTATAATAAAAGGATACACTATCTTGTTGTCCTTCCTATTATATCTTGAAACCATGACGGTGCAAGCACCGCAGCCTCCCTCGGCGCAGCCCAGTTTTGTGCCAGTCAATCGTAGTTTCTTTCTGAGGTACCACAGAAGAGTCCATTCTGGGTCAGGGCTTGGTTCAACGACCTGAGACAAAAAGAGAAATCAAGAATATTTTAGTTAAGCACTATAAACACGGTTTGAATTATACCTAGCATGAGCAGTGGAGGAACCACCCACCGACCCCGAAAAAGGACAGCCTAATTTGGTTTACTGATGGATCCAAAATGGATTCTGGTACTGGAGCAGGTATCTGTTGCAACGATCTCGAAATATATCAAAGCATGGGAAAACTTGCAACGGTCTTCCAATCGGAGATCTATGCAATAATCCTTTGCGCACTAAAGATCATAGAACAACGTGTTAAAAACAAAGTTGTCTATATCTTAAGTGACAGTCAAGCAGCACTCAAGGCCCTCTTGAACCCCCGCGTCGACTCAGGTATAGTACTCAATGCGGTCCAAACCCTAAACAGGGTCGGTAAATGCAATAAGGTACAACTAATCTGGGTCCCAGGACATGAGGGGATCCGAGGTAATGAGAAAGCTGATGAACTGGCAAGGAAAGGATCAGAAACCCCATTAGTAGGCCCTGAACCATTCATCCCCCTATCCAAATGCTACATCAGCAAAGCCATAAAAGACCACGTCTTCAAAAGACACTGTATGGAATGGAAATTGTCACCTGGTATGAAACACTCCAAATCCTTCTTAGGTGAATGCCCAAGAGGATGGAGTAAATCCATATTTGGAGGCAACAGACAACAGACCCGCCTAATCTTGGGTGGACTCACAGGGCACTACGCCACAAACCACATGCTCAACAAAATGCAAATCTCGACAACACCGAATTGCAGAGCATGTGGGCATAACCAGGAATCCATGGAACACCTACTATGTGACTGTGATTCCATAGCCAGGACTAGACTAAATATCCTGGGATTGGCTTACCCAAAGCCAGAAGACTACAGGCTCTTCAAGCCCATGGATATAGTTAGACTAATGGCCTGCTTATTCAAGGAGCGACAAGAGTGAACGAGACTGGGGAGACACAAAAGATCCCATTGGGTCGAAGTGCACCGTGGGGAAACTCACGGCCCCTACATAAGATAAGATACCTAGCATTGTCTAGATCTGCGCATGCGCACAAACCGTGCGGTTCGTGTGCCTCTTAAGAACATAGTTTAAACCATAGAACATAGATTAAGGATATTTGGACGTCAAAATATCTGAGCCCTCTTAATAGCCTCAGATAAAAAATGCCACAACCAGACAGCATGCACAGCGAAGGAATAACAGTGGATGTCAGATGAATGGGTTGGGATATCTAAGGTTTTTAAGAGTTTTTTAATTATTGTTTACTGATTTTCTGGCACGAATATACTGGGTGTAAAAGACATGAACCGTTAAACGAAAACCATGTATTCTAACATCAAAATAAGACATATTTCAAAAAAAATATTGCTAGGAAATGATTTTTATTTTTTGGCGTTTAAAAAAATTGCAAATTGTACCACGCAATGTAAACGGCTCAACTTGCACGCAACTCGCAAAACCGCGATAATTGTGCCAGACGGCGGCCCCGTTCGTTAGTGTCCGTGCGCATCGAGTGAGCTACATTGAACGCTAACGTTTTGAATCCATTTTTTGTTATGAAATACTAAAAAAAATTATAATGTTTCTTTGGACAATAATTAAGAAATAATGTTTAGAATACGTTTTCATACAATAATGAAAAAAAAAATATGACTTTGACCTTCAATAAAATCGTAACTATCAATTTTCCAGGTATAGTCTAAAGAAAAAAAAAAGTTATGATGGTGAGCAGAATACATGGTTCTCGTTTGACTGTTATGTCTTTTACACCCTGTATTAAGTATACGCCGATTGTTGGCCGTTATAGACATGTTATTTCTTCGACGTCCATTTTGATCATAGGTGGTTTGTTTGGTAGAATGCAAGTCGCGCGCGATCCAACTGGCCACTAGCGGCTATCTTGAATCGACGTATGCGGAAATTGCTTTAATTTGGAAAACAATACACCCTACAACTCTGAGCTCCTCTATCTACAGTGTTAATAATATAATAGCTATTTCGATATGTCTTAATCTTAATTGATACAAACCGGTAACAGTTATTCAATTATGTATGGCCAATTAAAAAAAATCACTAAGAATAACTGCTCGACGCTATCTTTACTTACTACCGATAAGGACATACCGAAATGGTAAAGCTTAAGATAACAAAATACAAGATGACAAGATATTTTACTAAGGCGCAAGTACAAAAATATCTCTAGAGAGTCTATCTTTTACCATTTCACGCTCAAACAATTGAAACGCTGAACGATTGAACCGATTTAGATAATACCTACTTTAAGCCCCGGGGAAGGGTACAGTACCTTCAGTTCTATCTCGGTAAAGAAAGTGTGAAGGTTTGTATGGGAAATCGTTAAGGAAAATCACGGAGTATTATATAGTCTTTGAAGCAACTCGATCGATGTCGACTAGTCCATTCTACTATCGGTGTGGTAGAAACAAAGACTATGGTAGAAACTATCGATTGACGTCTACTAATTGCGAAGCAAACCATAATTTAGTCAAATACAATTATGGTCGCTTAGTACGGGCCGTATAGTATCCGGCCTTGAAGAAGACTCTTCATCCTGTGGTTACCGTAAAAGTTTATTAAGGTTTCAGGCAGACGGATAGACATAAATTGCCAAAACCTTCAGCATTAAATCGATACCAAGAAATGGAAAATACTAGTGAGATTTTCCGTGAGATGTTGCCGGTCTTCCCATATTCTGTGCGGTACGGTATGTTTTAATATTACACCGCACAGAATATGAAAGATCGCGACAATATCTCATAGCAAATTTCACTAGTATTTTCGATGTTCAGCTACAGACCAGAAGCATGGACGCTGAGGAAAGTGGATCATGATCGCTTCAAACTTTTGTGATGTGCTGGAGAACTATCGGAGGAGAAGAGTATTTAAGCACCAACAATGCATCCATCTTGCGGGAGCAAAGATACCTATATCAGTTATTCGGTAGTCTCTGTCCGGAGAGCGGTCGGTTTTTTCCGTCATATTGATAAGGACAGTAACAATCTTACTCATTTGATAATCACGGGCAAGCTCGATGGAAAGCGTCCAAAAGGCCGCAATCCTACCACCCAGTAAGATGGGACTTGGATGGGACATTATCAATATAAGTATAAAGATCGCAATAGATGGCGCAACTTTATCAAACGATGATTCAGCGGGCGGGAGCACGACCTTTATTGAAACAACGCTAGTGAGAAACTAATTATGTAATTATGGTGAAAGAAATCAACTTCCCTAAGCGAGAGTACAACATTGTGAAACTCTGCTGTAACTTATTCCTAAAAAACTTTTACACTGATGGACTAAACTAAAAAGTACCAACTATAAAGGAAATCCAACGTCGACCGTGTTAGATAAGTAAAAATTTCTGAACCCGTAGTGTAAGTTTTTCGTTTAAAAACATAACTATTGTAGCTGCGCGTTAAGACCTCTATTTGTATAGGAAACGTAAATAGCGCCCCTAGCGGAAAAAAGCGTAAATCGTATTTCTCATACAAATTGAGCTCTTAACGCAATTACAATAGTTACGTATTTTATACTAAAAAACTTGTAAGTTTTTAGAACGTAACGTACCACGGGTACTGGCGTGTACGTAGACATTCGCTTGATCGCTGCTGATAGAGTTACCTAAGCCAACGAAAAAGTGAAAATTGTTAGGTACATGCGGCCTTAGCGGGTGACCGGTATCGCTATTGGGATTCTAAAAAGTGACGTTTTAAGTAAGTCTTATTATTACGCTTAGCGTACAATGATAATAAACATTTTCATACTGTTTTTATGATTATAATACAGACTTTTGGTGTCATTGTCAGACACCAAAATAATAGAACAATTGCAAAGAATTGCAACAAAAATACGACTGTGTCAACGTATCTACGTACACCTCTTACTTCATTAATGATTTTGAGAAGAAACACGCAATATGACCCTTTAGAATTCTTGTAATAAGAATGTTTTGTTAGATACGAAGGTGACCTATTTTATTGATAACCCTTAGATGACGTTAATTTATAATAACTGCGATCCAGCAGGCTATGCAATCTAAATCTAGTTGAGAATTAAATTGCTACCACAGCAATACACTTGTAAAAATGGAATGTAAAATCTTATTTGACAAATCGTCGAAGAAACTAGACTCAAACTATTATTTCTCTCTATCAGTCGCATGTTAAAGATCTTATTTTCCTCAATAATGATAAGGCACGCGTCATTTATAATATTGTGATGACGGATGAGAAGAAATAATAAATTAGAATCTACTTCCAAACTAAATAGGCCGGTATGTACTAAGAGCAGTCATCCAGATAAAAGGTGAAGAGTTTAGACCAGGACAAAAATCTGGTACTTATTTCAATTGATTTATAATTAAACTAAAATTAAATAAAGTAGAATAGATTGGTCTAATAAAACGAAACATCTCACACATACGTATCTACTCATCAAGCTTGTTTGTAATTAAACGCAACTTGCCTTAAGTATTGCAACATTATTTTCTTCAACAGGCTGTTTATTGGCATCAATTAATCAGGGTCATTTACGTCAGGGTTGTCGACAATAGACACAATAACTTTTTTCTCGTCCCAGAAGTTAATGTATCTAGGATGATATGTATTCCGTTCTTTGTGTATTATCGTGTTTAGTGAATCTTATCTTACTCGAGGAAACTGAAATTTAAGTAAATACCCCACCTGATCACCTACATTTCAGGAATAATAAATGTATTATTTTAAAACCAAGGGTAAAATATGTGACTTAAGAATTTTCACTCAACATTTTACAAAAAGATTCGGACACAAAATTTATGTTCATAGCCGTTATGCCGATGAACTTCTTGAGCGATCCAGTCTGAGACTAGACCACCCTATGTGTCGGGCCTAACTTACGCTAAAGTTGCATCTTGTCTTCTTTGCAATTATAACAAAGCTTAAAAATGAATTTGTTTTGTGACTCATTCCAAATTTAGAAATTACAAAGATTTTAAACAAATGTGATAGACCGATGGAACATGAGGACGGCAACGGCAAAACAAGGAAAGCATCGATATGAGTAAGAGTAGGTAAATAGATTCTATTCTTAATTAACGGCATTTGCAAATTTCAAAGATTATGCATTTTGCCAATGTCGAGTGAAAACTTAATTAGGTATAGTTATGAACAATTTTACGGTAGATTTTGGTTAAAAATGGAGTCTCTCAACACGTGTTTTTACAACAAGAACTCGGGAGAAACTCAAATAGATACTTTGTAAGTGTGTGTTTAACTTTTAGGTACCTACCTATTCAAGTTTATTTATATCTATATTTTTATATTATGCTGGAAGTAGGTATCACAGAAAATAAATCTATATCCTACCTATCCTGTGATATTAGTAGGGTAGGTATTTGCGTTTCTCCGTGATTTTGACAGAACAAACACGTTTCCTGAGTTAGATTATTGATTTTGCTCAACTCCAGTTGTAGTAGGTAACTCCTGTAGTTTTTCGCAAGTTACTAAGTATATTGCATCAATAAGGTGTTACCCTTATTTTTATAAAAATATTTTCTACCTAAGTAGGTAAGGTCGAGGTGGCTAATTCCGGCATACTTTATTTAAATCTGAAGTTGATCAAGCATAATAAAGAAACCTTAAAATAGATGCCAAATATTATGTGGCTATCAAGATTGGATTTTAAGTGACTTTTTATCAAAGTATAATTTATCTGAATCTCTATTAAGATTTTGAAATAAATGCCATTTTTTAAAAACCTTCTCACTAGACGGATTTTCCCGCATCTCGGGGGCAAGTCCGTCATGTAGCGATATTTCTATGAAATTCCAAGCAATTTTAATATTACACCAAGTTGATTATTTGTTGGTGAACGACAGTCTATAATGTGTCCTACACAGGTCAAAATAGAGTCTAGATATCATTTTAAACGCATAAACATTTTTTGGGGGCTATTCCGGCATACTTACAAAGCCAGGGGTAGTAAACCTAGTTTATGCGATGTACGAAGTGGAATAAATCAACTTTACATTTTAATTTTAAGGCATTTATTATATATCAATGAGATTTCAAGCGCCTGGTTGAATCTACATTAGTCTTGACTTATAAAATTTAAGACACAACAAATAAAATAAAAACACATTATTTATGAATTTAAAACAAATCACGAGATAGCTTCCTAAACATAATAATATTATGAGGAATAACTATTTTTCAACAAATAACAAACTATAGACTTATTAAAGTAGGAACTGAACTAGCAAACTTTTATCATTAGTTAGATGAGCTTCATGAAAATCATTTTTGTCGTAAGAACCTTTACTGGTTTTCCTTTTGTAGTTTCGCATTATAATGGTGATATAGGTAAACCGTTCTGAAACAAATGATAATAATGTAAATTGTAATAATACACCATCTTATATTTTTTGATTAGTACATACAAAAACAATAAGGTATAGTAGTACTCATAAAATCTATCAACTTTTTCTACGAACACTTCAAAATCTAAAAAAATAAAACAAATGTTGCATACATTTTGAGTACGTATGTATTATAAAAAGTTTATCATCCCATTAAATGTTTGTACTAATTTAATCAAATGTGGTGTAGGTATAACCTATAAATCTCAAAAGATTACGATTAGTAAAAAAAGGTTTACAATATCTGAAATAGGGAAATTCCGGCACATGACGAAATTGCCCCGTTAAATATAGACGGGATTCGCCACTTCACGATTTTGTGGTTAGAAATATTTCAGATACGATTAGTAACTTATTAAACGTTTTATTGTAAAGCAATAACACATAATCGTTTGAGCAGGCTTTGAACTATAAATGTATTACTCTTTTATTACTACAAATGTCATAATATTATATTTACCTTCGATAAAAGGTGACACGTCTTACTCACTTGGCACTTTCGAAACTCAACTGAACTTCTAACGACGTTTGATTCATGTCTATGTCAACTTTCGCCATCTGTCTGGCATAATTTGAACGACGATGTTATCCTGTTTTACCGACGTTATATAAAAAAAGCATAGGATTATTCCGTCAAAAGTAAATCGAAGCAGACGGTGACGCCCCCTAGACGGATTTAGCCACCTCGACCTTACCTACATATATTACAAGGAAACAACTTTGTATCACTTGGGTAAATCAATATCGTTGTCACGATTACGATCACTCATCTATATGTAGGTATCTATTTGTTAGATATTCAAAGCTACACGTACCTATATAAATAGCACTTTATCGGTCTCTTTTAGTTACACGGGTTGTATTTAGTTTTAATAATTCTGGTTTCATTTTTCTCAATTTTCTAATCGAAAATTTTACTTTTTAGGTTCTGGAGTTTTTACTGGTGAAGCCTGACAAAAGCTGCGACTTACCTTTTTCCCATTAACAAAGAAAACAAGCTCGGTGCTTATGTCGTCTTGCAGCTCTACATTTTGTTTTCCCATTCCGTCGATCACTTCACGCGCGTCCGAACTGCAACGTTACTTTATTAGTACTACATCAAATCAATCACTCTTGCTGCGTCTGCGCACTCAAGCGCGTCGGTTGATAAACGATTCGAAAACATCTCTTTTATTGTGTGCACATCTCACTCGATAAAAGACCTAATGACGTATTTATTTATCTCTGTGCACACATGAGTGCATTGTTCAAAGACTGGGTCTGTTTATAGACCACTCTATGAACAAACCGTGCGCGAGCGATTTTCAGTTTATGTGGAATGTAGTAGCAATACCAGTTCATATAATAAACCAGTCAATGTAATTGCTTTATGATTTGCAACTTCTCAGAATAAAGCTCGGCATATGCCATTGGCTGCATTCTATAGGTGTAGGTGCAATGCATTATAATTATTAGGTCAAGTCACGGAGTACTAAACAAAGCGTTATTAGTCTTTGGGTCAAGTGTATCAATAGTCAAGTGCTACAAATAAACAATAATAAGACTTAATACTTCGCATTCCATGTATATTTATTGAGTTACTTATTATGAGACAAAACAATATTGTAACTGTAATTTTAGGATATAAGTACGAAGGTATCTACTTGTTAATGAAAAAACAATACAAATAATTAAATATAGATAGTAATCTTGTATTTCAAACAAAAACTGTATCGTGATTTCAAATTATACATAGCCAGGCCCGAGCCGCCCCTATGTGCGAAGTGTGCGGCCACGGTAATAATATTACCGTGGTGCGGCGCACACAGGCGCCAAGGCAATAGGGGCGCCAGATGATATATCATCTCCATAGTATTGGTACAAGACGACAAAACAAAAGAGGCGCTTCATAGGTCTCACACACAGGCGCTGCCGGGGGTCGGCGCGGCCCTGTACATAGCAAGCGTATCAGTATTCACACCATGGGTATTCGTAACAATAGTAAGTAGCAAACGAAGTACATACTTACCTACTATAAAATTTTATGTAAATATCTAATTAGGATTGTAAAACTTAAAATAGTATTTACTTGCGACTATATTTGTACATAGGTACAATACAATAGTTCTAAGATAATTAAGAACACCGTACAAATAGAAACAGGGTAGACAAGAGTAGCAGGCAATATCACAGATTAGAAAGGGCAATACTTATCACTGTTATTTACTTACATTTCATATTAGGTACCTAGGTACCTACATAAACTTCTACATATAGTTGCGTAAAGGTAAGTACCTATATAAGGTGTTTATAGTGGAATACGCGGGCGCAATGATAATTAGATAGGTACTTAGTACTTATAGTGTTATCTAATAAACAACATTCAACATGGTACATTTTGTTTTACTGACCGAACTATTTTTATGGATTTCTCCATAAAAATAGTTCGGTCAGTAAAACAAAAATAAAAGAAAATAATATTTTTTATAGCAACTTAGTAGGTATTTATATCACTATTTTCACATGGGTAAGTACTCTCTGGTTATATAGGAACCATCTAGGATATATCCTGTAAGTATATGTTATACAATTATATGAGTATACTTTTTACTGAATTGCTAACCGTTCGGCAAATTTACATTCTTCAAACCGTATTACGAAAGCATACCCAACTAAGTATCTTATAACCATAAGGATAGTACCTAAATAAACGTAGACCCGACCTAATCTGTCAACCTGAACGTTGTAGACTAGCTACAGCCAGACATAATTTTTATTATTTCGCACCTCGTTTATGACAAAATAAGTAAATTATATCCACATATCAATATCCACTTACGTTGCGTGAATGTAAAATCCGAATAAGAAGCGTTACTAAAATTAACATACTTAATTATCATACTAAAAATAACATAACACGAAAAACTTCTTAAACAGTTGCTAGACAACTGACTTTGTTTGTATAAAAATAATAATATATTTCTACGGTCTGGCCCTAATTAAGTATCATTGGGAGCTTGTGATGGATACTGGATAACGGACAATTTTTTTGTATACATAATAATTTTTGGATATTTTTATAAATAGATGGACAGCTAATGGCACGTCAACGAGTGTTCGTGTTCGTCACACAAACGTTTACTGCTGCCAGGACTCGAACCCGGGCGGAAAAAAGGAACATTAAACGGTTATTCCTCTTAGTAGTGTTTTCATCGATCCCAAGACTAACATCGTAGGCTAAGATACTCGTTTTTACTACCGACACACACCCACACACGCCCACACACGCACGCACGCACACACACACACACACACACACACACACACACATACACACCACACACACACACACACACACACACACACACACACACTTTAACTGGGTACATACTTTACATACTTTAAATTGTTCAATTCTGCACACGGAAAATTGGGTAACTTTAACTCTAATTATGACTAGTGATGCCTTCTATAATCACTGCAACCCACGGTTATCATAAAGGCATAACAGAAACTCATCTATATTCGAGATACGGTAATATGTATTCGTTCAACAAGTAATGGCGCTAAAAATTCACAATGAGATACTTACAATCGATCAAAGTCTTCCTATTTTAACACCAATTTTTACAACCTATAAGTTTTTTCGTATAAAATACGAATACGTAAGGCCCTGTCCGCACAGCGGTATTTCACCGCACGTTTTTTTCTCGCAAAATTCTGTGACACATAGGATCTTAAAGGACTATCCGCACATGCAGTAAAAAAATGGCACGAAAAAAATCTGTGGTTTGATGCAAATTGAACGCAATACGGTGCGGGATTATTTGCGGGCGAATATTTTATCGCTGTGCGGACAGGGCCTAACTAAAACTATTGAAGTTCCGCAATTTGTATAATGCGCTAGGGGCGCTATTCACGTTTCTTATACAAATTGATGATGATTGTATGAAACATGATGTATGCTTCTCTAAGCATACATCATGTTTCCCATACAAATGGCTACTAGAGTACGCGCCACCAATCAAGTCCCGCAGAAAAAACACTGGAACTAAATTCCCCGAGTCTCGTATTGTGAGAACGAATTTTTTTTTTTATATTTCGCACTATTATTTGATATTCTATAATAACTATCAACTGAACGGTGGTAACCTACAAAGAGATATTATGCACTTAATTTACTGGCAGCCGTCTATGGGTATGGGACTTCATTAGTGGTGCGGACTCTACAATAGTTGCGTATTGTATAATATTTCATACTAAAAAACTTACACTACGGGTACAGAAATAATAGGGGTTAAAGTATGAAATTGCCGATTTTTTCTTCATTATTCATTAGTGTTTATTACCTTTAATACAATAGCTATGTCCATTATTCTTTATTTATTTTAAACTTCATTACAAGGACTTATATTTATGTATAAAATTTTATTCTTATTTTTATTTTCTCGTATACGTAGTATAGAGGAAGTCTTGTAATCGTCAAAAAATTTGACCTTAAGATTTTGACGGTTTTACATGTTTTGGACCTCCCTGAGTCCAAAAATACCGTTTTTGGAATTATGTCTGTGTGTGTGTGTGTCTGTGCGTTAGCACTATAACTCTAGATGCTTTAACTGGTAGCAACCAAATTTAACATGCATATATAACATCAAAATATAAGGTTTCTATCAATTTTTGAGTCTTCGATCACCAAAGTTAAGAACCCAATTGCGCGGTCGGTACGCGGATGGGTGACCAAAATTTAACTTGCATGTATGACATCAAATATAAGGTTTCTATCAACTTTTGAGTATTTTCCGGTATACGAGAAAGTCAAGAGGACCACTCCCGATTTTTTTCACTAGAAATACATCTTCAAAAATAGCTCGTCCTAAGAGGTGCCCGTCTCCGTTATAAAAATATGAATATTTTTTTACAGATTCTCAAATTTTTTCTCTAAGTAGGTATCCTATAGCTTAATGTTGTCTAAATACTATCCATAAAATTACACTAAGTTTAGATTTGTGGTGGTTCCTTAAAAATCTCAAATATATTTGTATTGAAAAATTAATTTTCGTTAAATTCATCATACAAAAACGGCAATTTCATACTTAATCCCCTAATACAATATCCCGCTATTTACCTAACCAAATCGCTAACGTTCATTATGTTCACGCCTGTCAAGGTGTTATCAAATGTATCTGAAATTACTTAGACAAAATTAGGAATCGATTCGAATTGGATTTGATTTGATTAATATGTTGTAAATAAATAGCGTGATAAATGACCCCGGAAGCATGCCTAGGTACTTAAAATGGAAATGAAAGAGGAATACTTCTAAATGATATTTTAGTAGAATGAAACATATATCTCATTTTCCCTCTTTCTTCAACTTGTTTTCATTCATGCTACGATATTCCAAGGTTTTCCAATGTGTGTTATCGTTGGAGTAACCTGAAAGAAAATATACAACAACAACATTAACAATGATCGTAAGTAGATATAAATTATGACGGAGATATTACCATCTCTTGAAAAATTTAATCGGTGATTTGACTTTAAGTACATATATACATAATACAAGTATCTATTTTAAAGAAAAGTAGGTCAATTTAGAGTAGATATTTGTTGGCTTAAGAAGTCACTAACCGAATCCAAGAGACTAGGTACCGGAATCGAATTCGATAACATAAATTAATAGTTAATGACTAAGAGCATTTTCCCGCATATTCACTCGCGTTAATATCATTGCTATTAAAAAGTTATTTATTATCCATCCCTTAGTAAAGTCAATTTTTTCTTTGATATCTCTGTCATTTGTGTATCCCTGACAATGTGTACCATGAGGATCACATTCTATTTGAGCAGGTAGTTCAGTCGTGAAAGCGAAATAGTATGAGTTAAGATAATTATAAATTATTAATATTAATATACATAACTTCTTTAATGGAAGTTTATCAATAAACAGAGCAAAATATTTAAGGTCAGTTGTGCTTTACATATCTCCACGATAACCAATCAACCCGTACACGGGTATACACAGTTCAGATTACAAAAAAAAATTACTTGTTTCGTGATGTCATCTTCACAGGCCATTCTGATCCTTGCACATGTCGCAGGAACATCCAATTTAAACTGAGGAGAAGCGCCTGTATCCATTCGAGCTGATTTTATAGCTTCTTTTATGGCAAAGAAAACTGAAGCTGCCAAAAACAGCGGTGGTTCTCCAACAGCCTAAGATCAAACATACAAACACTTATTGACTTACAACTATAGATTAACTGGAGCAAGTATTTGAAAAGGAAGAAGTAACACAAAAGCGTTGTTATATTATATACATGAAAATCATACATAACTACATTATAAAGTAATAGCGTTAATTTCAATGTTAGATATATTTGTATTAGGTGTCTAAAACTTGACAAGTATCTATATTAGTTGTTTTATGTAGCACAGTAATACCACTTTAATGTGACTTTAACGTTATCGTATTGATACAGTTCGGGTCAATGCCTCGAACTTCGCAAATCACGTTCCTACTCTAAAAGAACATTAATTCTATACTATGTTAATGTTAAAGAATCATTGTAATAGTTACAAGATAGAGGAAGCATTTCATTGCTTGATAAGATATCGTACCTTGGAGGAATATACAGCTCGTGGATTAGGTGCCCCTTTTAACAAGGACACATTGAACTCCTTCGGAATGTCAGAAAAAGAAGGGATCTTGTAAGCACCTGGTCCTCTAGAAAGTGCTTCTCCCGTTGGCGAAAACACCATCTCTTCTATTGTACAGAATCCATATCCTTGCATAAATGCACCTTCGATTTGACCAATATCTATAGCGGGATTTAAACTTTCACCAACATCCATCACAATGTCAGTCCTCAAAACATGATGATCACCAGTCAAGCAGTCTATTAATACTTCTGAGCAGGCTACTCCATAAGTGAAGTATTCGTACAAATTACCCGAGTTAGACTGTTGATCGTATTCTATTGTTGGAGCTACATAAAACCCGGTAGCGGAAAGATTAACTCTATCAACATACGCTGATGAAACCCAGTCCTCCCAAACACCTTGTGGATTGCTGTCTTTATACGGTTTCAATCTGTCTTTCAAAACTTCACAAGCATTGATGACGGCCATACCGTAAAGGTCTGAACTGATACTAGCAGCAGTTGGCGAACTATTAGGCACTTTATCAGTAGACATTTCACTGATATGAATCTTATTATATTGTATGTCTAAGGCTCTTGAAGCCACTTGAATCATTTTTGTAAAGAGCCCCTGGCCCATTTCGATTCCTCCAATTGATAATAGAACTGAACCGTCGTTGTATACTAACAGCAAGGCTCCAGCTTGCATGAGAATATCAGTTTGAAAAGATATCCCGTATTTTGTAGGTACTAGAGCAATACCTTTCTTCTTCCATCTGTGTGATCTATAGAAATGAAAAAATAACGTTAGGAACATCCAGGGTACTAAAGTTATCGGTTATTCATATCAGCTTTATACTTACCGGTTATATTTTTCGACTTCCGCCTTTCTTCGCCAATAGTCAGACATTCCAATACAGTTTGTCCAACACCTTGTCAGGGTACAATAAGTGAGTGTCTGATTGTAATGAGTCAAATGCCCTTCTTTATAAAGATTTATATCAACTATATCTTCGTAACTTTTGTTTAAAGCATTAGCAATATCTCTTATCATACATTCAGACGCCAACATTGCTTTAGGTGCTCCAAACCCTCTAAATGCAGTATTAGACGTTAAATTAGTTTTACATAAATAACCAGTTACTTGTACATTTGGAATATAATAACAGTTGTCTACATGCATCAGTGCTCTTGCCATCATCTGAAATATGGATAAAATCATGTTTATCAAAATCCTCCTTTCAAAAAATTAATTAAGAGGGAAATAATATTATAATACAAAACTTTTAGAGCATTATTTCTTCAGTTGGTTAGTTAAGACTTTTTGCAATTATAATTACCGAACACGATATGTCCATGTAATTGCCTGCATTACTGTATATATCAAAAACAGCAGCAGTGATCCTGCCTTCATCATCAAATGCAGCTCTATATTTTATCAAGCAAGGATGACGGTATCCCGTAACCTGCATATCTTCATCTCGATCTAAAACAGCTCGAACTGGCTTCCTCAGTTTATATGCCGCTATTGCTACAGGAAGGGCCAAGATGGATGTTCGCGTTTCTTTTCCTCCAAATCCACCTCCTATTCTCTTAACTTTAGATACGATTTTGTGTTTTGGTATTCGAAGAGCTTCGGAGGCTATGTGCTGTAACAAACCAATTAATTATCAATAATACGAGGGTGGATTGAAAAGTTCTCGGCCTAGTCAATAAAATAAAGTACAATCCATACAAATTTATTTTTATTTTTCGACGTAATCTCCATCTAACTCAATGCATTTCTTCCATATGTTTTCTAAAGCGTCTATACCTGTTTTAAAAAAATATTCCTGAAGCTCCTCCAAATATTGACTAACTGCAGCTTTGACCTCTTCATTTGATGAAAATTTCTGGCGACCGAGGTGTTTTTTTTAGGTTTCGAAACAGGCGAAAGTCCGAGGGAGCCAAACCAAGTGAATAAGCCGAGTGGGGCAACAATTCAAAACCACAATCGTGAATTGGAACCATAGTCTCAACAGACGTGTGAACGTGAGCATTGTCCTGATGAAACAACACTGTTTTGCTCAGTTATCCTGGGCGTTTTTCTTTAATTTCTTCACGTAAACGGCGTAAAAGAGTGCAGTAGCATGCTGACTTAATGATTTCCCCATTCGGGAGGTAGTCCACCACGATGAAGCCATTCGCATCCCAAAAGACGGATGCCATCACTTTTTCAGCTGAAAAAATTGCTTTCGCTTTTTTTTGGGGTCGGTTCACCAGATTTTTCCATTGTTTGGATTGTTGTTTCGATTCTGGAGTATAGTGGTGAACCCAGGTTTCATCCATTGTTACAAACCTATTCAAAAAATCTTCCCGATCAGTCTCAAACATCTCCAAGCAGTCGCGAGAAATCGTGAGTCGAATTCGCTTTTGTTCAACTGAAAGCAACCTGGGGACCCACCTAGCAGAAACCTTAGAAAATCCAAGTTCGTGCACAATGATGTTTTGTGTTCGTTCATATGAGATGCCCAAAGTCTCAGCAATATCCCTGATAGTCAATCTGCGGTTTTCCAATATGAAATCACACACTACCGATGTTTTCTCTAGTCGTAGACGTCAAAGGCTGGCCGGAGCGAGGGTCATCTTCGATGCTTTCTCGACCACGTTTGAATTCCGCAACCCACTTTTTCACAGTGCTATACGACGGGGCAAATTCCCCTAATGTTGTTGTCATGTCAATATGGATCTCTTGTGGTGTTAATTTTTTTTACACAAATATTTAATGACCACGCTTTGTTAAATTTTCTACATTTTCCAAAAACGTTGCGCTTCGTCGCTCTCAACTCGCTCTTACTCAAAAACTACGAAACCCACAAAGAAGAAATTCACCATCGTGATAGCCAAAAAACAAACGAATTCAAAGAGGCTAGTATCATATAAATACCATCACTATTTATATGTCAGGCCGAGAACTTTTCAATCCACCCTCGTAACATTATATATAACACACCCACCGAAAATAAGCATATAATGTATTAATACAATACCAAAGTCATGTTTTGGACTTTAGTTATAGAAAAAAAAAACATATTATGATTAAATAAATTCTTTTTTTTCTAATGGAAGTATGTTCTTAATGCTTTAAAATTTTAGACCAAACTATAATACTGTTAAGATACGGTTCGGCCATATAAAATTGGGGCTAAATATTTTAGGCGAGTTGAAGGGCACATAAGTAAATTTATCAGTTATTACCGCTATGTCTGCTGGATTTTGAGTCGTAGCGATGATCTCTAGTTCGTCTTCTTTTCTAATAGCATAGGCTGAAATTGTTTCCAAGTAAAAATGTTCTTGTGCACCGTTTCTTATTTCACCTTCGATAATATTATGCGACTTAGCAAAGACTTCATTGACATCTCCTTTATTTAACACACTTGGGTACCCCGGAAAATAAGATTGGTGTATTATAGCTTCTTCTATACTAATTATTACCGGTTCAATTTTTTCGTAGTCGACAAATACTAATTCTTTTGCTTTTCTAGCTATAGTTTCACTTTTTGCAACTATTGCCCCTATAACACAAGCTCGACTGGTAACAAAGTCTTTTGAAAAGATTTGTTCATCTTTTATTATAGGGCCCATTTTATTACTTTCTTCGTCTAAGTCAGCCGCAGATATAAAAGCTTCTACACCATTAAGTGCCAAAGCTTTGCTGGCATCTACAGATAGTATCTTTGCATGAGGCTCTTTGCTGAATACCAGACATAGGTAAAGTTCTCCATCGACATTCGGGATATCATCACAATAAAGTGCCTCACCAGTAGCCTGTTTTAAAGCTGATACATGCACTATGGGTTTCCCCACCGCATCCGAAACTGAATTATTATCTTTGATATCAAAATACTGTGAACTAATTGGTGGCATATCAGGTAATCCTTCGATTGCACTTAATTGGTTAGAATTAAGACAATTACCGTGAGATTTAGGAATCTTTTGTAATACATAACAATAAAATTTGAAAAAGAAACTTAAGCATAAAGATTTTCGATAGTCTGCCATACCACCAGGGGCTGATATGTCTATATTAATTTCTTTTCGCAGGGAATTTAGCACATCGGTTAAAATGGTTTCCCATTTTCGGCCTTTCATCAATAGAGAGGATTTGTTTGCAATAATTGTAGTTGGTGCCATGCCGCCAAAACACAGCCTGGCATCCGAAACTACTGTGCTACTATTATTTTCAAATGAAATCCAAAATGCCGCAGTCACAATCGATATATCATCATCCCGTCTTCTAGCTTGTTTATATGCTTTAAAATATTGACATTCCGTTGTAAAAGGAATTTCTACAGAAATGACAGTTTCTTCTTTATCAACAGCTGTGCATCTATATCCAACAAAAAAATCTTGGTCTATTTTAATTTTTCTGTTTTTCTCTCGCAAACTGGATACGTTGAGTATTGCACCTGATGCCATTAATATTGGATTTAGATCTGATATAGGACTTGCTGTAACAATGTTACCTATTAATGATGCCACATTTCTTACTTGGCTGCCAGCAAACCAATGTAGCATATCTTTTATAGCTTTTAATATTTTACTTTGAATAGGTTGTTTTTGTACTTGTATTTCTAAAAAATTGTAAAGATCGGTTAAGGTATAGGCTGCGCCAACTATTATTCTATCATTTTCAGGCTTGCAGAAATTTAATTCTGGTATCTTCCCGGTAGGTAGCAAAACTTTGTAACACTTCTTTTTGAATTTCACTTCCACTCCAATTTCAGTGTTACCGGCAACGATTTTGCTATCAGGAATTTTACTTTTTATAAAAATAAGATCATCCAGATTTCTTGGCCTGATCCAAGTAACATTATCACCTTTATAATATAAGTATTCTTTAGAATAAATTGTGCTTAATTTTAGTTCAGGGGGGAAAATTGGTTCTTGCGTAGAATCGTATGGTGAAAATTTGGATTTATTGAGCAAATTGCTTTCGTTTTCTGGTTTCTTCAATCGGCAACAAGCTTCGCCCAATCCACACGGTGACACTGAGCCATTTTGAATGTATTGTCCTTCCCATCCCTCTATAAATGTTTTAAATCCTTCTATAATTGGCCGATAACCTGTGCATCTGCACAAGTTACCTTGAAGGGCAGTTTCTATATCATTGTATTCAATTTTGCTTTTAATTCTAAGTAAAGTGTACATGGACATTACTATTCCTGGAGTACAAAAGCCACATTGTGAGCCATGAGATTTGGCTATCCTCTCCTGAACAGCATGAAGACGGTCTTGAGTCGATCCAATTCCTTCTACTGTAGTTACCGCAAGGCCGTGCATAGCACAAACTGGTGTCAAGCATGCGTTAACAGCTATATGTCTGTATTAAAATTAAAGAAATTATTCATGCATAGGTTCAATTAAAATTAATAATTAGTTGACGTAATTTTGAAAAGAATATAAAAATAATTATGCCAAATGAAATTTATTAAAATTTTGAAACTAAAAAAAATAGACGGAACCCCATTTTCTACTATCCCCCATATCAGCACTTATGATAAGTGCCTTGTCTTCAAAATGTTCCATCCAGAGGTAGCCAGTACAGGAGCTAGTAACAGAAACCTTGTAAAAGAAAGTAGTAGCCATCCAGACAATTCTTCAGCAGATTAAAGGTAATCTTCAGCAGATCAAAAGTAAGCATTTAAAAGGTAATTTAATCGCGTTAATTTCCGTTTTTACTGGTGATCATGAAAGAAAAAAAGAGTTGCGGACATTGATCTTGAATAGGAAAAGGGATTGCAGACATGGACTGTCGAAAACCAAAACTTTGTGAGGGATACCTGGCTGTATGTCTCCATAATATTTTCCCTTGAGGGATTTCGTTTCATCCACAACCCACTCCAATCATCATCTAAATCGCTTTTAGCCATTGAGGTTAGATCCTGGGAGTAGATTCGGAATTGTTCCTGATTTCCGTACGAGATGGCTTCTGAAGCGCCCACGATCTCATTGCCAACGATACCTATGTGACTGGGGATCCAGGTCAGGATTACCGCGATGTTATTAAAATCACATTCCAAATAAGTTTTTTTTAGTTTGAACAATTAAGGGCTTTCTTGTCCCTTTTGGAGAAACTATTAGAATTAAACGAGGTAACGCAACTGAGGGAGTCTGTGAAAATTATTGATTTCTTAAAGTTGTGAGCTAATATAAATTTAAATGTTTTAAGAATTGCAAGGACTTCAGGTATTAGGGCAACCAGACAGCGGGGCCAACTCCGTTGTAGACTTCGAAGCATATTAAAGAAATTATTACCAATCTCTCCACTGAGAGTGCAGCTTATCATTGAATAAGGCATTGCAGCTGAGCAGTTCTTCTCGATACATATACTCATCAGAATTCTGGGTTTATGAAGAAGGGCAGAGTTGGGATGGGCGGACTGATAAAGCTTATAGGGTAACTCGCGGAACTTTTAACTAGACAGGGAAATTATTTACTTCTCCAATAGGAGGTGTGTAGCGATTGTGTGCGAAAGTTCTTTCAGCCTTGGAATTAAAGGGTGCAAGAGTTTCGGAGGATCTTGTGAACAAAATCGACAGCTAGGAATTGGCATCATAAAAACATTTCAACTTAAATATAGAGAGTTGGTTGGAGATGACTCATTGCCTCCAAAATAACACGCAAGCAACGGAATTGGTCTTGTCCGATTCCGCCAGCCAGAGTACCTACGCTTAATACCTATAAGGATCCAATATGTAAGTTCTATATTCTAATATCATAACAGCCTTTATAATTAGACCCACTGCTGGAACAAAACCTCTCCTTGTCATCGAAAGTGGTTTAGGCAGTAGTCCACCACGCTTGCCCAATGCGGATTGGTGGATGGAGTATAAGGTGATCAATACCCCTTTGCTGATCCATTAGTCGCCTTCTATGACACCCATTGGATGATATGGGATGATACAAGGGTGATGCTATTCTACTCTGCCGGCATCAAACGGAGGCATTTTATAAGTTATCCCTATAGATAAAAGAAACAAATGTATTTATACATACCTACATATATACTTAAGCTTCAAATATATAACTTTGTAAACCACTCGGTACAATATTATACTAGTTGAAATCGCTTATTTTATTCATGTGAGAGCACTGTTTGCTGAAATACAGGTTTTGTATAAAACCTAGTTGAGCGATAGTAATATTTTTAAATATTATTTTTTTACAATGTATAACACTAAAAACATAACATTTAAAAATACAAAAATGCAGTTCCCCATCGGTAGCAGAGAGTCCCGGCTACCGGTGGTTAAGGATCCAGAGACAGGAACCTTCTCACTATACGGGCCGTGACTAGAAATACTGCCTTCTGCATCTGACTCTTGAACCAACCACCTAACGCGAGCCTCTTAAGGTGTTTATCGAGGCTCGCTTGGCTATCAAACCATGGGCAGATATGACTATCGGAACAACGATTGCTGAATGTCCCACATGTAAACAATCTCGCGAGCTAAATCAAGATATTTGTTTTCTTTATCTTTATCAGCTTTCACAAGGTTGTCGTCATGGGGAACAGCGACCTCAACAATTACTGCGCGACGTTCATGTCGATCTATCAATATAATATCAGGCTTATTAGCTACAATAGTCCTGTCTGTAATGATAGATCGATCCCAATACTATGTGGCAGGGCCACAGAACATATCTATTAACCTCTTATATCTATGTTCTGTGGGCAGGGATATATTTTTTCAAGAACCTGTTCTGGTGCATACCTGTAGTACGGCACTTCGGATGGCACAAGATTGTATTTCAGAGCAAGTTGTTGGTGTAATATCCTGGCCACTTGGTTATGTCCAAGAAGGTTGTAGGTAAACCTTCTTGATTATGTCTGTGCAAATCAACGAATTGGGAAGTGCAAATACTCGCCATTTGCGAGACGAGAACAACCGGAGATTATATGTCAGGGATTCACCCGGGCGATGGCGATATTATTATTAATATTCTAATATGCTTCTATACAGGTATAATCTAAGCTTAGACAAAGGATCCTGAATCTATGCTTCTATACAATGATGGCAAATTAATCAATTTGTGGGTTTCCATTTAATGGCTTCGCGAATAAATTAATTATTACGCATTTAGCCAATGTCAAGTCAAAATGTATGTAAAGCTCAGACCAATAAAAAACTTTTTTAGATGTAAAGTAACAATAAATTGTTCTATAGCTTAATTAATAAAATATTTTTAGCAAAAAAAATAGGACAACCGACTTCAATGCGTACAAATTTAAACTAAAAAGTAAGAAATAAATAATATATTTATGAATTAGTTGAAAAGAGCGTCATAGATAAAATATTTTTAGCAAAAAAATAGGAAAACCGACTTCAATGCGTACAAATTTAAACTAAAAAGTAAGAAATAAATAATATTTTTATGAAGTAGTTGAAAAGAGCGTCATAGAAAACCAAGGAAAGTATTGATACACATTTATAATTCTTTATTTATAATTCATACTCCGATATATTTGGAGCCGGTGCCAGCTGAGGAGGATAGTGTTTGCAATTTTCGAACTTCACGGAGCGGCGGATTATTTCTCATCTTCATCATTCATTATTATGTGTAGTTAATGAATTAATCAAGTTCGTATCTATTAGGTAAGTTTATTTTGCTTAGGCTGGCACCGACTCCAAATATATCGGAGTATGAATTATAAATAAAGAATTATAAATGTGAATCAATACTTTCCTTGGTTTTCTATGACACTCTTTTCAACTACTTCATAAAAATATTATTTATTTCTTACTTTTTAGTTTAAATTTGTACGCATTGAAGTCGGTTTTCCTATTTTTTTGCTAAAAATATTTTATTTTATTATTTTTAGTGGAAATCACTACATAGTATAAAACAAAGTCGCTATCCGCCGTCTGTCTGTCCCTATGTATGCTTAGATCTTTAAAACTACACATAAGCATTGCACCCGTGCGAAGCCGGGGCGGGTCGCTAGTTAAGTATATTTTATTGAAAATGGATGGGCCTACTGGATAAATGGATAGGCGCTCATTAAAACTTAACGGAAACGTAAACAATTTTTTTTTTGTTATTAATGTTCTGTTCATAAAGGGTCGAATTTATATCGATACAATTTTTACGGGCCATCTCTGATTTTGACGTAGCTAAATAAAGAATCACTAAAATCGAGTCGTAATATTCATAATTGACGGAGTATCAGGTAACAAACACAAAAAAACAGTCGGATAGAGAACTTCCTCTTTTTTTTAAGTCGGTTAACGAGTGAATATCAAAAAAATTGTACATCACACAATATAAACACAAAGGAATAATATATTATCTGTAACACAAAGGAATATGTGTCACACAAAAGAATATAAAGGTGCATTTATACAAATTAACTTTAAATGCAAAACTATGAAGTATAACTTAATTAAATAATAAATAAATAACAATTTTGTACCATTATCTGAAAGTACACATTATAACTATAGGTGTACCATGTAAATGCACCTGCAGACACAATGTTAAATGTTTCCTAAAAATAAATATTATTATTTTTAGGCCACAAATAACTTTATTAAAAACCAGAAAAAAATGTTTAGCGTAAAAACAGAGTAGCAAGCACCCTATTGGATAAGTTTACGTAACATTCCCGATTATACCGGTTGCCTAGATAAAGCTCAATATTATTGTGAAACAAAACAGAAAGAATATTTGTTTCTTTTAAAGTTATTTTTATTTCTCAATTTATTGGCAATAACTTGCAAACTATCTGGATTTTTGATTTCAAATAAACACAAAAGTAATTGTAAATAACATGTAAAGAATAGGAAATATTGACTACTATTATAATGATGGGCACATTGATACGGTTGGTTAATTTGTTTGGGGGCATCAGAAAATACGACATTAGCTTTTAGTACAGACTACAGCACGTTGGGTTACCACAAGCTGTCAAATTTTCCCAATCGATTATGCACTTTATATTGAATAGTCTTAGGTTGAAAATCGTTTGGAGAAATTTGACAGTTTTGTATAGCCCGACGTGCTGTTGACTGTACATAGGTACAAAAATCCACATGGAAAATTAATTTTAATTTATTACCTCAACAACACATTTTTCGGAAACGTTCCAAATTTCCAATGTTTATTTCCATTCCAGGAAATATAATTTGGACTAAGTAAGCATAACGAACATTTTGAAACAAATAAAATAATAGCCAATGAGAATGCACCCTTTTCTTTTGTGTGACGTCATCCAATGTCACACAGTGGAAGCAAAATATAACCTGTCAAAGCAAGAAACCACGCACAACAAACAAAGTAAAAAGATATTTACAATTATTGTCTATTGCACGATTTACTTAATGCAAATAGGGTCTTATGATAATATATCTGTAATAATATCAATAAACTTATTTGAAATTTTATGTCACACAAGTATATTTTTTATAGCGACAAAACCGTTAACACATGTCTCGCTATCAGTAACTTCAAAATTATGATGGCTGACGTTTTCTTTTGCAAGGTTGGTAGTAAATTGAATGTTGCTAGATGTGAAAAGTACGGATAAGTTCGGAAAATGTATAATTAAGACACAATAATTCGTCACACAAGGCTCGTCACACAAAGTAACGGAATACGGAGACATAACTTTTACTTATTTTTTTTCATTTATTACTAGGTTTATAAATAATTAAAAAGGTTTCCTATGCACCGTGATCATTTTACAAGTATGTGGTATAAAAGACATCTGTCGTAGTTCGACAATAAAAAAGTATAATTTTTTTCTTTTAAAATTGGCATGTGGAGACATCTGTTTTTTATATGGCAAAAGAAAAATCCACTTTATTAGATGTGGTTTTTTATTTTATTTCTTTAAGGCTTATTCAGTTATTCTGGTATTTTTATACAAAAGCATATATATTTTAGTGCCTTATAAAAAAAACGGCTTTTTTATTCACTACAGGATTTTTTAAACCCGAGTTAGTAGTGAGGACACAAATTTTTTTATGATGTACAATTTTTTTGATATTTACTCTAACAAATAATATCACGTCTCAGGCCTATAGCTCATTACAAATGCCTAACATTCATTCAGAATGAATGGTATAGTTTTAATGGTAAGTTAATGAACTATGAAACTTGAAGAGAAACTAGTTATTTAACTTAAGTTCATAAAATAATTTGTCATAGTTTATGTGTTGACTATTGGACCTACTAACCAAAATTTCACTATTGCATATTAGTTAATAGCAAGTTCAAAAAAAAAAATTTCATTATTTTTGTGTTCGTGGACGATGTTATTGTTTCATCCCCAATGAAATTATCATTTCAACAAAAAAGTACTGGACCAAGTTCAGTATAATTTATACGGGACCACCTTTGAAGTATGACCTTCTTAACGAAAAAAGAATCATCAAAATCGATTCATTATTGGCGGAGTAATCGCGGAACACACATACAAAAAAAAAAAAAAAACATACAGTCGAATAGAGAACCTCCTCCTTTTTTGTTTGAAGTCGGTTAAAAACCAAGGAAAGTATTGATACACATTTATAATTCTTTATTTATAATTCATACTCCGATATATTTGGAGCCGGTGCCAGCTAGCCAAGGAGGATAGTGTTTGCAATTTTCGAACTTCACGGAGCGGCGGATTATTTCTTATCTTCATCATTCATTATTATGTATAGTTAATGGATTAATCAAGTTCGTATCTATTAGGTAAGTTTATTTTGCTTAGGCTGGCACCGACTCCAAATATATCGGAGTATGAATTATAAATAAAGAATCATAAATGTGTATCAATACTTTCCTTGGTTTTCTATGACGCTCTTTTCAACTAATTCATAAATATATTATTTATTTCTTACTTTTTAGTTTAAATTTGTACGCATTGAAGTCGGTTGTCCTATTTTTTTGCTAAAAATATTTTATTTTATTATTTTTAGTGGAAATAAAGTATATTTTATTGAAAACGGATGGGCCTACTAGGCGCTCATTAAAACTTAATGGAAACTTTAACTAAAACGTTTTTTTTGCTATTACTGATTTGTTCAAAAAGGGTCGAATTTATATAGATAAAATTTATACGGGCCATCTCTGATCTTGACGTACCTAAAAAAGAATCATTAAAATTGAGTCGTAATACTCATAATTGACGGAGTAATCAGGTAACAAACACAAAAAAACAGTCGGATAGAGAACTTCCTCTTTTTTTAAGTCGGTTAACAAATAATATCACGTCTCAGACCAATATCTCATTACAAATGCCTGCAATTCACTCAAAATGAATGGTAAGTTAATGAACTATGAACCTAGCTATTTAACTTAAGTTCATAAAATAATTTGTCATAGTTTATGTGTTGACTATTGGACCTACTAACCAAAATTTTACTATTGCATATTAGGTAATGGCAAGTTCAAAAAAAATTGACATTATTTTTGTGTTCGTGGACGATATTATTATATCATCCCCAATGAAATTATCAATGCACCCGAAGCAGGTACGCCGGCCAAATCACGTCCTTTAGGACCTGTTTGTCAAATACCTTTTGATGCCGCTTTGCAGGTGCCACAAAGCACGTAGGTACCTACTTTGTACAGGGTAGGTAACTATATACACCGTCCTGGGGGTTTGTGGAAACTATGACGAAACGTCAAGCACGAGTGGCCAATGGCCTAATTATTTGAAAAAGCTTTGTATCAAAAACACAAAAGGATACTTTATCTGGTCTTCTTCACTCATGTATGTGGAAACCATAACAGTACAGGCACCGCAACCCCCTTCTCCGCAACCGTATTTGGTTCCAGTGAGAAACAGCTTTTTCCTTAAATACCACAGCAGGGTCCATTCCGGATCTGGGCTTCTCTCAACCACCTGAAAATGGGACAAAGCGAAGTTCTTTAGTGTAAATATAAATATTCCGTCGTAAAACTAGCTTCAGAGATCAGTCTAGATATATCTACTACAACATCTTAATTACCCTATTCAGTATTACTATTACTCATCATCATTTTAATTCGACGAGGGGACAAAAGGCCTCTCCTTGTTATCAAGGAAGGTTTAGGCAGTAGTCCACCACGCTTGCCCAATGCGCATTGGTAGATGGAGTATCAGGTGATCAATACCCCTTTTTAACCGACTTCCAAAAAGAATAAGAAGGTTCTGTATTCGTATGTATGTATTTTTTTTGTATGTACAGTACAGTCTATGATGTACACAGATATCTCTGTCATTAGTGGACCTATTTTCAAAATTCTTTTTTTATTCGATATTGTTTGTTTACTCCTGAGGTTGTCCCATTCGGGCGGGGTCCACGTCCGGAAGCCTCTTCGTGGCGGACCCTGGTAAGTGGTGGGGAAACGGGTTCTCAACGGGTGTGTGGCTTTTGATGTCAAGTGTGTCCACTTGGCATTCGAAGTCACATGCTATTGTCGAGTTGTTTTTGTTTTCCGGCTAGTTCCGGACGGCCCTTTTCAGAGCCACGACCGCTTAAAGTCCCGCGGGTGCGGTCCGATGGCTGCTACCGGTGTCCTCGGAGGACGCGCCAGGTCGAGCAGCCGTCGGTGAGGAGGCGGCCTATAAGGCCGGCGTCGGCCAGCGGCCCACAGGGGGTGGTGTTAGTCGGTAGCCCCTGTGGGCTGCTGGCCATCAATTGGTGCACAAGTAGTGCCTAGACGGGCAGCGTTGGGACGGTCTCGGTGTAGTTGCACTCACGTGCGCAGATCCCGAGCCGTCCCGTAATAGCGCACTGGAGGTCAGGCCGGGGAGGATGTTTAGTGGGTATGGAGGGAACGCCTTTACCTCGAGTCCCACATATCCCCTGCGGTTTGCATCACGACGATGCGTAAATGCATTTGACCTCCCCGACAAAAAAAAAGGTATTAAAGGTACCTAAAGAACGATAGTTGTATTCTTTAAGGTTATTCAGATGAGCTGATGATGAGTCGAAAAACTCCTTAATGGTTAGGAGTTGGATGTTAATTATTTAAATGTCAAGCAAGGTACCTAACGAACTATAGGTGTATTCTTTCAGGTTATTCAGGTGAACTGATGATGGAAGGAAAAACTTCTAAACGATTAAGAGTTGGATGATAATTCTTTAAATATTATAGGTAAGTAGGTACGTGATTATTAATGAGTTTAGATCCTTTAAAGGTTATAGGTTATACGTATAGACCGATAGTTAATGTATTTTAAAGGTTATTTCGGTTAGCTGGTGATGGAAGGGAAATCTCCTTAACTACTTGGATGATAATTATTTAAATATTAAAGGTACTCCTATAGGCCGATACATACATACGATTACGCTTGTAATCAATCCCGTGACAGGTTGAGCAGAGCCTTAGGTAACATTTTGTCACACATAAACCACCTCTGGCAGTATGGACCATGCAGTGCCTCATAATAGTGACAGCTTGCCAGCCTATTTTTATACTTTTTGAAGTCGGTTTGACTTCTTTTTTAAAAGATTTTTATTCTAATACACATTGTACCTATTATATACTTAAACAGTCATGCCTCACCCAGGTTCGTGACATAAAAATACTATACATTTTAGATAACAGTTTACATAAAAACTTTGAGTTAATTGGCCTAAATGACCTCTGATTATAAAACATGATAAGTCGTTATTTTATCTTGTTTCTAAATAAAGTAATGCAAATTATTTAAATATAGTATTTATTATATTCTCAGTCGCATTATTTCTATTTTATCCTGTTTTTTTGAAAACTGCACCAACTGTTTCAAATGTGTTAAAAAAATTAAGGTACTTAAATAAGTCAAAATAAATAAATATCCTTTTTATTATAGTACGAGAGCCCACGACCAAAACCATGTCTCATAGCAATACGGCAAAAACCCTATAAAATCGTTAGATTGTATGATTCTGAACCCGACTAGGTGTGTAGTAACGGTCGAAAGTGTAGCAACTGCGTGGGAGGCCATTTCTGCTGTGTCAAAAAAAAAAGACAGTCGGTATTATAGCAATACGTCTGATAGTGAAAATGTACATAGATTTTATAATTGTATTACGAAAAAGTTTGTTTTCAGACATTTTGCGCGTAGCATATAGCCTGAGCGCATTTTTGAAAATGTCAACAAATTTAGCCGACCTGTATCATAGCAATACGGATAAATTTTTTTTCAACTTTTCGTATTGCTGCCATGATTACCAAAAACCTGTTTTCAGACACTTTAAGTGTAGCATATACTCCCAAAAACGAAAATTAATAACGTCGATTTAGCTCGACTCAACATTTTTTCGAAGACATAAAATTAAAAACGACGAGGCTTCGACAACTCTGAATCTCCAGTTATCCAATTACGACGCCTGCAATCTGCCACCATGCAAAACGGAATTGGAGAAACATTTATTACGAACAAAATATATTGCACAAGTCTGGAGCAACGCTCATACCAAAACGCCAACCGAACTGAACCCTGCAGATTGCGGATGGTATGAAGACAAGGGACGATTTCAGTTTTCGTGGTTCTCTGGCAACCAACTACCTGAGTTGAGCAACGTTATTTTGGACGACAAATCATCATCCACAACAGGTACAGTTTACATGGCTTTTGCTGTTAATTTCATAAATAAGTTCGTGATTTTCACTAACGATGTTTATTTTACAGAAGAGGACGTTGAAGATCTCCCGAGCGACGTCGAGAGTGATTTCGAAGACGACGATTCCGAATCCGACAGCGATTGAATACGAGAATATTTTGTAACTTTGAATAAACCGTTTTTTTTTTTCAACTTCATCCCAGTTTCATTTTGTGAGATTTATTTCAGTCCTTCAACTTCAATGTTACGGTTTCGGGTAAATTCTTTGTTAATTATCATCTAATAAATTCAGGGTCGCAACGTATTCATTGGTTTGTAACAGAAAATTCAAGATGCCTCAATACGATTTTTAAATGATATCTGAGTATCGAAAAGTTGTCTGATAGAGAAGGTGCTACACTTAATTTGTCTGATATAAATTTTTTGCACATGTGGACAACTTATTTTATCATGTCCAACAATTTTCAGACATATTGCTATGATACCGATCGGTAAAATTTGTTAACATTTTCAAAACGGTCTCAAAATTTAATGCGTTCACATTTCCGTCTGAAAATTGTTTTGTTCGCATCAAATAACCAAAATTTACTAATAAAAAAGATTTTCAGACGTATTGCTATGAGACATTTTTTTTGTCTCATTTTTAATTTTTTTAAGTGATTTTACGGGTTTGCGCTACACCACTAACGTCTGAAAAATATGTTTCCGGTATCTCAGAACTATCATTCAACTACAGTCTGCAAATCAGACATATTGCTATGATGCAGTTCGGTAAAATTCTTTGACAATTTTGAAAATTCGGTCAGATCAAACGCTACGCGGAAAATGTCTGATATTGGTATTTTCGAGTTCAGGATAATCGTATCTATCGATTTGTTGCGGTTTTGGCCGTATTGCTATGAGACAAAAATTTTGGTCGTGGGCTCTCTAACTATTATGAAGTAGGCTACATATAAACAAACACCATGTCCATAGATTAAATATGATACATTAAATTAATACCTCAGACATTAATACCATACAAGAAATATAAAAGGTACTTGTTGAAAGGCCCCCCCCCCCCCCCCCCATCTGTTTTTTTACTAAACATAATCACATTAATATAAGTACTAAAATTATTCTAAGATCATTTTATGTATGCAAGAACGTTTATTTATATTTTTGAGTAGGTAAGTATTTTTGGGTAAGCGCGATTGAAATAATGTTGTTACCTTATTAGAAGTATGCCTACCTACCTACATGCTCACTACTAGATGTACTGTTACATTTAAATATGCCCAAACGCACCCTTTTTGACGTTAATGTGGAAATATATATAAGAATGAACATATTTTGTTTATAAACCTTTAGATAGCAATTAATGTTTGCTACTTGGGATAACTCCTAAATAGTAGTGGTCGCCCGCGTCTTCACTTGCGTTAATGTCGGTTAAATTACAGCCTATAGTTATGTTATTCTGATGTATGAGTTATATTATTTTAAAGTTTAACTAAAATCCGTTCAGTAGTTTTTGCATGAAAGAGTAAGTAACTAACAAACACTGTAATCCATACAAACTTTCACATTTAAAATATTTATACTATTTTTGGTGTAATAAACATCTACTTATTTAAATATCGGCTTGTATTTCTCATCTCTAACAAATTTCTCGCTGTAGGTGAAAAAAGACACGAGAGCAAATTTTTTAACTCTTGCCTTTAAATCATTCACTGGGCTCAGTAACCTGTAGGTACTCACAATTCTAGACTACCAGGAATTTGAAGAAAGAATATCCCATTATCCTGTTATGAACCACCAAGACCATGCTTGTAATGTTAGTTCAATTGTTCGGCACTAGATGGCGTTGTCATTGTTATGGCTTATTTTAGTATCGGGGCGGTTTAAATCACAATAAAAAGTAAAAATAAATAAGTTTAAAAAAACTAAAGAAAATACGCTTATTTATCAATATCTAAAAATTAAAAAAACAGTTTTAAGTATAGAAACAAAACGATGAACGAAAACATTAATTATTATTTAGAGAAAAGCGTAGGATAGGGTCACGGTAATATTACCGTGGTAGGGTGGTCAATAACATCAGTTCTTAAAATATTCGATATCGACACAATTAAGTTTACTACATATAACAATTAAACCCACGCTTTTTTAAATTATTATTTTTATTTTTTATTTATTAATTATATTAAAATCATAATAGCTACGTATTTCTATTCATTATTCGTTTTGAGGTAAGATTCGATGCTCATGTTATTATTACCGGTTTGTAACTTTATTACGATGTAGGTAACATTTTAGATAATAGTAAATAAAAACAGGTATACTTACTTTTTTCCCGTTGACGAAAAACACCAGTTCCCTCTGTGCATCTTTTGGGACAAGCTTTTCTACTTCATCCATGGAATCCAATCGGAATTAAAAAGTACCTCAATGTGATAATAAATAGTTAATCTCCAATTAACAGCGTGCGGTGCCACCAAATGTCCTTGTCAGACTATCAACCTACATACGAGTAATAGACAAACAGCGCCGCGGGGCCTTACGCGGCTGGCGTGTCAAATACAGTCGTGTAATAGTATACGTAGAGATAGTATGTTACGGTCATAGAATATGAGGACTGCGGTGACAAAGAGATTGCAGCATTGTCCTTACAACAATAACGTGGCGTAAACTATTACTTTTTCATTTCTCACACTCGGAAAGTAGCGTTTGTTTGATATGAGTGGAGGTGGAAGGCCGGGAAAAACTCATAGTAGGTAATTGCTTTCTTCCATAGAGCGGGAATTAATTTTAAAAATCAGGAATGGTCTCCCCTTCACTTTCTCGTATACCTGACACGACTCAAAAGTTGATAGAAACCTTATATTTTTACGTCATAAGTACATGCATGTTAAATTTTCGGTCACCCATCCGAGTATCAACTTTCGTGATCGACGACTCAAAAGTTGATAGAAACCTTATATTTTGATGTCATCCGTGCATGTTAAATTTGGTTGCATTATGTTAAAGCATACTCGAGTTAGGTATCGTGCTAACGCACAGACACACAGACATAATTCCAAAAACAATACGTATAAATCCGTCAAAATCTCAAGGTCGAAATTTTTGACGATTATAAGACTACACTATACTACGTACTTATACGAGAAAGTAAAAATATAACTATTTGGTTAGTGCACCTATAATAAAGTATTCTCTCAAATTCGGTGGGATGCTTAGACAAAGGATCCAATCCTTTGTCTAAGGTAGGATGGTTAGCGGGGCGGCGACGCGATTGGTTCCAAATTTAGATTCTACTTATATACTACTTGAAGCGTCGGTGGCGTAGTGCGTAAGAGCGTCGTCTCCCACCCGGGAGGCACTGGTTCGATCCCCGCCACGTACCAATGTTTTCAAATTTTTAATTCATATGTACAGTCAACAGGACGTCAGGCTATACAAAACTGTCAAATTTCTCCAAACGATTTTCAACCTAAGGCTATTCAATATAAAGTGCATAATCGATTGGGAAAATTTGACAGTTTGTGGTAACTCAACGTGCTGATGTCTGTACGTTTAATCGACTGAGCTAATGATTAAGGAAAAACGCCTTAACAATAAAATTGTGGGTGGGATGATAATTCTTTAAATATATAGTTACGTATAGATAGACCCCGACTTGAAGGAGCCCCTCTGTCGCCAGAGTTTATACAGCGATGGCGGGACAAGGCTCAGCGGCTTGTTATGTCCAAGTGGAGAATTTTGATCAAATGGGAAAATAATTTTACTTACTACATGTGTATCCACTATGATGGCAGCTTGCAGCCAACTTCACTGTTATTATTGCAAAACAAAAGTCCCAATTCTCAATAAATCTTATATAAAAAACTTCCATTTTTTTTTTTTTTTTTATAAAAAGGTCAAGCAAATGACTCTATTCCACCTGATGGTAAGCAGAAGTAGAGTCCAAATGCGAAGATAGCTGGCGCGAGAGATAAACTGCCGCGCTAGCCACCCACGCCTTGCTGACCTGCAAGGTGCTTCTTCACGCCTCTTTTGAATGACCCAGGATTATAGGAAGGAGGGAACACGTGTGCTGGCAGTGAATTCCATTTTTTGATTGTGCGACAAAGAAACGAGTTGCCAAATTTCTTAGTTCGCGTTGGAATGGTAGCCACAGTTTGTCGGTGACAACGTAGACCAGCACGCGTAGTCCTTAAAAGGAAGGGAGATGGTGGGATCAGGGAAAAAAGTTCCTCAGAGCACTCGCCGTGGTACAGACGGTAGAAAGCGCTCAATGACGCAACATTGCGACGCAATTGGAGAGGCTCAAGGTTTTTAGTCACTTCTTCGTCGCCGATGATGCGGGCCGCGCGACGCTGCAACCTATCCAAAGCATCGAGTAAGTACTTGGCGGAGCCATCCCACAGGTGCGAGCAATACTCCACGCAGGACCGTACTTGCGTCTTGTATAGCAAGCAAAGTTGATTTGGCGTGAAGAAACGCCACACCTTGTTCAGGACTCCGAGTTTCCGTGAAGCTGTTTTTATCACGCTTTCGATGTAGTCCTTCGGATTCAAGTCGCTGCGAACCTCCATACCGAGCAAGGTGATACTGCTCTGTAGCGTTAGTGTTGTGCTCTGGAGAGAGGGAAAGGAAAGGAATGGCGACGTTTTAGCCGTAAACGCGCACACCTGAGTTTTCTTGGCATTGAACTCAACCAGATTTGCTGTACCCCATTGAGAAACAAGGTCGAGCTCTCGGTTGAGTTCAATGACAAGATTCTCACGACTCTCTACGGTTTCTGCCCGTCCAGCCTTTGCGTGTCCGAAGTAGCCCGCATGCACTGTACTGTCGTCTGCATAGCAATGGATGTTCCCAAGCGGAATCATATCATTGATATGCAGAAGAAACAGTGTAGGGGATAAAACGGAACCCTGGGGAACACCGGCATTCACTGACATGAACCGCGAACTGCATCCGTCGCAGAGGACACGAATTCTTCGCTCATGCAGGAAGCCAGCCACCCAGGTACAAAGCTGAGCAGGCAGACCATACGTCGGAAGCTTGGAGAGAAGACTTTTGTGCCAGACCCTATCAAAAGCTTTGGCGATATCAAGGCTGACAGCCAATGACTCGCCACGCTTGTCCATGGCTTCACCCCAGACATGCGTCATGTACGCTAGAAGGTCACCCGTCGATCGTTTCGGCCTAAAGCCGTACTGTCGATCGTTGATCAGAGAGTGACCCTCTAGGTAACGGACCAGGTGGTTGTTGAGGATCCTTTCCATAACTTTGCAAAGTACCGAGGTGACTGCTATTGGCCGATAGTTGGCCGGGTCTGAGCGGTCCCCTTTTTTGGGAACAGGCTGCAAATTAGCCTCTCTCCAAGCTTCCGGCACATGTCCAGAAGAGTAAGAGATCTGGTAAAGGCTCGTGAGTACGGGAGACAACTCCGCTGCACATTTCTTAAGTACAACGCCCGGGGTGCCATCGGGTCCACTAGCTTTCCGGACGTCGAGTGATTGCAGTTCCGCACGAACATCACGTTGCCTGATTTTAATGTCAGGCATCGTGGAGCCACAATGAGGTAGTGACGGTGGCTGTGCATTGCAATCATCGACTTGGGAATTAGCCGCAAAGAGTCTTGCCAGAAGATCGGCTTTCTCCTGCGGCTTATGAGCTAAAGACCCATCCGGACATCTCAGGGGTGGCAGCGAGGGCTGGCAGAAGTTGCTTTGCACGGCTTTGGCTAGACGCCAGTAACTACGGGAGCCCGTAGGATGCGTTACCAATTCGTGGCCAATGCGTGCGACGCGCTGGGCATCCGCTCTTATGTAAGCCTTCTTACAGGACTTGGAAGCATTGTTGTAGGCTGCTTTCAGTGACTCGATATCAGGAGCTTTAAGAGCCCGACCCCTGATCCAAGCGCGATACGCCGCCTGTTTCTGTGAAACAGCAACAGCACAATCGCGGTTGAACCAGAGGTTACGTCTGCCCTTGCTGATGAGATCGGAATGTGGAATGTAATATTCCATACCCAATACAATCTCCTCAGTAATGGCAGCGGCGCAAGCTGATGTATCGTTGTCACTGAAGCAGCGTTGCTTCCAAGGGATGGACGCAAAGTAGTCGCGCATACCATCCCAATCTGCAGACCCATAATGCCAGAGCCGGCGTTTAGCAACCGCCGGTTGCGGAAGCTTGGCCTGCGGCACTTTGGAGGATATCAGGCAGTGGTCAGATGAGCCTAGAGGGGCTCGGACCTCTACCTGATATCCCTCAGGATGGTTCGTGAGCAGAAGGTCCAGTAAAGAAGGCGCTTGACTTGCAATGTCTGGGATTCTGGTGGGCTGATCAACCAGTTGTGACAAGTCGTGCGTGAGAGCGAATGCATGAGCAGAGATCCCTGCATGGTCAGTTTTGGAGGAACTTAACCACAAACTGTGGTGAGCATTGAAGTCCCCCAAAAACACCAGTTCTGCATTGGGATACTGCTCCTGCGCGTCATCTGCCACCCGACTCAGATGTTCAAAAAGTCGAGTTGTCTCAGCGTCTCCGGTGTGGGATCTGTAAAGACACACGTAGACTCTAGCCGAGGGGCCAGAGTCGACGTGTACCCCTAGCATGGAGAAGGATGGGTCTTCCAGGCAACTCAAACGGCGACAGCAAACATCCGCCCGAACATACAAGCATACTCCGGCTTTCGCTTTGAAGGACTCTTCAAGCATGTAGCCGGGATAATTCAAGTAGCTTGTGTCAGCGGGCAATATTTGCGTCTCCGTCAGAAACAACAATGCAGGTCGTGCTGACTCAAGGTGTTGGTGGACAGCATTGAGGTTACTGTGGAGTCCGCGTATGTTGCAGAACTCAACCTCAAACGGTGTAGAGGGAGTGGGGTTGTGCACCGCTGTAAAACCTGATTGTTTTTTGTTGGCTGCCATGGGAAAAGGAAAAAGAGACGTGAATCAAGTGGGCGTTACCGCGACAGTTCCGGACAAAGTGGGGAGGCTGGTTTCACCGTGGAACTGCCTAAAAAGGATATTCATCGATCCGCCGGACGGAAGGGCCCCCGTACCCCCCCGGAAGTGGCCGCCGGGACCCCACATCCCGGTCACCAACCGGCACGACGATCCACCCCGAGATTATGCGTGGCATGATAGGGCAACCTCGCGAGCTGGTTAGGCACGCTTGGGCCCCTGCACTATGCCACGGGCGGCCAGCGGGATAACCGTTTCTACGGGTCTCCCTGGCCGGCGGATCGACGCATTCCTCCCGGCATCGGCTCGACCAATGTCGCCCCTGGACCGAAATATGTCGCGGTAACGCCCACTCAAGCTCTGGTTGTACGCTGGCTGATCCCGAAACGCGCTCAATGAGCACTTCACGGGTTTTACACCACGCGTATGGTGGTAACTAATCAGGCGGGCGTTAGGCCCTACCACCAGTTGAGCGGATGGTCGCTCATAAATCCCTTAGTCGCCTCCTACGACACCCAGGGGAAAGAGAAGGGGCAGTGACTACGGTATTCTTATAGACCGTCACTGCACGGACCAGAAACACAATGTTAGTTACCGTACTCCTCCGAAACGGCTTGACTGATTTTCATGAAACTTTGCATATTCAGTAGGTCTGCGAATTGGGTACTATCTATTTTCCATACCCCTAAGTGATAAGGGTTGTTCACCCTTATTTTTTTTTAATTTATAAGGCAAAACAACATTTGCCGGGTCAGCTAGTAAAACTGTAAAATCATTAGGTACAAATACATTTTGTAGGTAACAACAATATTTATTTTACATTATTTACTACTTACGTAACTAAATTCACTTGTACATAAATATTCTTAGTAATTTTTACTATACTATTGTTTAGATTGTATATGTCTTTTAAATATATTAAGCAGATTTTAAGACACCTTTTTTCTCTAATTCCTTCTCGACCACAGTCCCTTCGTGCAATATCTTTTCTTTCATTGCATCTTGTAATAATTGTGCATCGAATCTCTGTTTTGACCATTGATATCTACAATATGACCAATAAACTAGAGTAGATAAAGAAAAAGTACCAAAACCAATGTGCTGCGCTAACATAGGTTTTGAGGTTTTCAGAAATGCAGCTATACCCACTCCAACTCCAGATGCAATACCATACAGGAAACTCTCCCGAAAACAAGGAATCTGGGATAAGTCTCGCCCAAAGACGACTAAACCCTAAAAAGAAATTGAAATCATGAATAACTTTTTTTACAAAGAGAAAGAGTTACACAAAACTCATACTATTATTATATTAATAGATTTTTATTGTTCTAATCCATTACTTGCCCATAGTCCCGCTGACTAGCCCCCGCGGGGTACCACAACCAATTATGTCAAAAAAGGTTTGAGACATGGTACCACTGGCAATTAAATATATATTGAATAAGAAGATTATTATTCAGGGGGTCCCACGGGAAAAAAATTTTGGTTGTGGTACCCCACGGGGGACTAGGCTTGGGAACCACAGGCAAGTAGCGTTCTAAAACTATAAAGTATAAAACAAGTACCTTAAATTTTTTGTAAAGACATGCTAACCCCATTTCATTATCATTATAGACCCACCGCTTTTCTTACTGACAATTAACCGACTTAAAAATACAAAAAAATAGATTATCAATTTGACCTGTATGTATGTAATATTGTCAGAATTGCAGTTGTCATATAAGCCAGCTTCTAAACACGGGTGCCAAATTTCATGAGTGTGTGTATCTTTCCGACTCGGATGCCCTATGGACACTAGGCATGAGTAACTACTGTAGATTTACAGTAGGTATCAAAATAATAAAAAAACTGGAATACCATGTGGTACTGGCACCGACCTCAAAAATCAAAATAATAGAAATATTGACTTTTTTTAGATCATTTAAAACATAACTTTTAATTCTCACTTTTCATGAGTTTTGAAGAGAGTTTAATTTTTTTTAAAATTATTGTTTTATATAAGTATAATGAATGATCGTTAACAAGATAAGAGTGCTAGGTTAGGAATGATAATTGTTAAGCTACCATAACATAGAAATAGTAATTTGAAATAAAATGGCAGGTTTACATTAGTGAATGTTTCATAGTTATGGAGTTGTACGACATTTAGTAAATTTTGTAATATTATATGTATGCTTGTATAATTACTACATAATGCTAAGTTTTTTACAATATGCGAAACACAACCTTTTTTTGCTCATCTGGATCATCTTCTAGCATACTTTTCACCACGGTGTCCATTTTTAATCTAAGAATATATACAAATGTACTCTGTGATCTAAGTAAATTTAAATACCTTAAATACTTTATACAAACAATAGAAATAAATTTTATTTACATTAATAAAATCACCGACTATAGTGCGCGCAATCTAGACTGCGTTCCAAAACCAGGTGAAGCCAAGCCAAGTAGACAGCGTAAGAAAGCTTTCTAATTGGTGTAAATTAACTATAGTTTAACAAAACTAACCAATGGTGAAAGCGCTTCTTAATAACGACCAATAGTGAGCTACCATTTACTCTACCCCGAGTAAATTGAGATCGTTTTGGAACGCACCCCTATAAATACACCCGTTTTGACATATGTCAAAATATCGTAAGTGGTGATGTGACCAAAATAGACGTGTTTTACCTACCAATAAAACACATATTAAACCACTTACCTGATTCGAAGCATAAACAATATGAGAATGACGTATACTTTGCCTCTCTTTCTTTCCTGTGTACCGTTTGTATAATCTAAGACCGTTTGTATCTCGCTATCTCTGTCACACTTGTCTATGCTCGGCCAGGCAGCCAACTAAGTGCTGCGCGCTTTTATTTCCTCATTGCTTTATTGTTTTACTTAATTGAGCCAGGCAGCAATTAAATTATGCTTCGAATCAGGTAAGTGGTTTAATATGTGTTTTATTGGTAGGTAAAACACGTCTATTAAACCCCTGCAGGCCTAGCACGGGGCGTGGACAAAATCTCTCTCCACCATTTGACAGGAGACAAAATATGTTTCTCCACGGGAGTTAGCATGGCATTTTGGGACAAAATAGTTTTTTCCCTTTTTGACATAATAAGGGGACTGTTTCTCCACTTCCCTAGCACGGCGTCACTTTTAAGGAGGACATATTTCCACTTTTGACATTTCAAGAAGAGAAATTTGTCACCGATATATTTAGGTGGGGACAAAGTTGAATCTTTGTGATTTCCTTTATGATGAATCTATAGGTAGTTCTCTATTTATCTAGAAGTGTCAACTTTATAAGTTATTTGGCTATCATGTCCCGAGGCTATTTTTAATATATCACTTTCTCAAGAAGTTGATCACTCGGTCGAATTAATACGAAATTCGTCAAATTCCTTTGAGTTGCCGAGAGTGAGTTCCTCCACAATTATAGAGTTAGCAAGGAAATGGCTCTTCAAAAAAAAAAAAGAAAAATGCAGAAAAATAAAAAAATGCAAAATCTCTGGAAATGGCAGTGCTTCTAACTCCTATGAAAAAATAAAATAATATAAAACACATGAATATACTCCAAGTAGAATGGCATAATGTTTAGAGAAATTCGTAATTCATGTCTGTAACAAAATTCAAAATGATAGTAATTGATTATTTATTTTATTTATTTATTTAATTAGGTACACAAAACAGAATTACAATCACGACAAGTTAAGCAATGAATAATGTAAAAACACAATGGTCGACTGCAACTCCACAGACATGTGTACACAGCATGTTAAGCAAACATCGAGCAAGAATCAAAAAATTAACTTATTATTATATTATATAAAAAAAAATGACATGTTATTACATTATTAAAAAATTAAAATTATTATATTATTAAAAGTTTAGATAAATTTTATAATATTATTAATAATTGAAGTATATATTTTTTTTATTAACATTGAAACAGTAAAAAGTTACTTTACAATTTTATATAAAGAGGATTTCCATTTAGAGAGGGATGAGTTGTGGATATCAGGCACATCGTCTCGTTCATTCAATAATGAGTTGAACTCACGACTCATTCTAAATATGGGGTTATGGGAAGACACATTATTATTAAAACACGGAACACTAAAGGGACGATCAAGCCTCGGAGACCTCGTGGGGACTCTAAGGTGTATATCGGAAATAAGTGTAGTGGATAGCAAACCATTCAAGATTTTATGAAGGCAAGTTAGATCGTGTAATTTGCGTCGACTCTGTAGACTCTTCAATCCAAAATACCGAAGCCGTTCGTCATATGTGGTAAGCTCACGCTTAAGACCAGACCTATATGTCACGACTCTGAGAAGGCGCCGCTGAGTTGACTCGAGCATATCAATGGACATGTTATACTGAGGTGACCAAACAACAGACGCATACTCAAGCTGGCTTAGGATCAAAGATTTGTAAAGTAGTAATAAGCTTCTGGGTGACTTAAAGTCTCTAGAAGTTCTAAATATGAATCCTGACAGCTTATTGCATCTGCTAGATAGGGCGTCACAGTGCTGATTGAAACTAAGTTTGCTGTCGAATACAACACCCAGATCCCTAGTCGCAGTTTCTCTCTCCAGTGTGTTTTTTTCAATTTTAGTAATTAGTAATATGAAACTTTCATTTACATGAACTGATCAAGGTTGCGTTCCAAAACCAGGTGAAGCCAGTAGACAGCGTTAGAAAGCAAGTTTTTTTTCTCTAATTGGTGTAAATAACTATAGTTTAACAAAACTAACCAATGGTGAAAACGCTTCTTATATAACGACCAATAGTGAGCCTTTTGGACGCTACCCCGAGTAAATTGAAATCGTTTTGGAACGCACCGCAAATAAATAAACACGTCAATTTTGTATATAACTTAACAATTTTAAAAGTCAATAGATTCCACTCTATTAGGCCAGTTGCTATGTATTTTGATTTTGGTAGCGTTGTCGATGCAAAAGAACGAATTCAATCATTCGCTCTATATTCCGCTTAGATTGGCAGCACTGCCGGGAGAATTTTGTCACTGGGGACAAATTAGTCTCTCCCTATTGCCATGCTAGCTCTAGGGAAAGACAAAGAGGGAGAGAGAAAAATTTTGTCTTCTCCCCGGGGAGATTTCTCCACGTCCCGTGCTAGGCCTGCTGTACCGTGATTCGAAGCATAAACAATATGAGATGTGTTTATTATCGCCTGGCCGAGGAGGACGCCAATGTGATTGATGTCTAAAATCAAGCTGTTGTTCAAATAACGAAAGAAAAACGAAATGTGTTAAACTATCAGCCTGTTGGAAGTGTGTGACAATGTAATTATGAAATGTGATTAGTAACAAGTTATAATACTGTGAAATAAAACATGTCTCTCATATTTTTAATCATTTATTTTCAACAATCACTAATCAACTAATCATCAATTTCAATTTTATTTAGTTAGAGTTAGAGCCATAATCTTGTGCACGTATGACAAGGTAAATTCTAAGATTGTAATTAGCTTTAATAACAATAATTATAATAAAAAAAGAAAATTATTATTTCAATTGCATCTTCCTCTAATTATTTAGGGCACTGATTCGAAAAGTCTATGTATTGGGTTATTTTGGGATGACATAATCTGCCGTCTATAAAATTTTGAAAACGTATTGCCCGCTCTCCAGTTGCCTCGAGCTAAAATATCGTCTATTGGGACATTATCAATCCAATTCTTTGAGGCGACTGCTGCCCTGATACTTCCCGGAGTGGCAGAGATACCTGAAGATTTAAGGACAGACTTGACCCAGCCTGCTAAAACAGTTCTCGATGCAGCTTTAGGTGTTCCGTGAACGGTGATAAACAAATTGTTCACCTTAGCTTCTTCTCGTCTTTTTGTAGAAAGCGCAATAAGCTTATTAATCCAAAATACCGGGTTTAGCTGCAAACTTTCCGAATTTGTTAACAATTTCCAGCCGGATTGCCGATACGTAGCCGTATCCGTTTTGGATCCGAATTCTGGCCAGAGGATAACATGGTTATCATTAAAAAGGCTGTGTTCTGGATCTATACGTAAAAGCGTTAGATCATGTATCCTTCTACCCGAGCATAGTAGTAGCAATGTAGCTAGGTGTTTTGATGTTTGGAGGAGGTTAAAAGTGTTAGCATTTGCTTTTCCAAGGAAATATGCTACTACATCAATATCCCACACCGGTGGTTTTATGGTCCTCGGGTGTTGTAAGGCGATTGCCTTTAGTGCATGTTTTACAACATTATTTTCGGATAATTTGGTGGAATCTGTACTGCACATCGTAGAGACAACTGATTTGTGTAATAGTATAGTGCTGTATGCCAGTTTATCTGTTAGATGCAGGTCAATCAGGAACCGCGCAAGCCCTGGCCCCGATGGATTGTAGATGTCAATATTATTTTTATTACACCAGGTAACCCATCTCGTCCAAGCTGGTTTATAGGTCCTCAAGGTAGAACTTCTCCACGACGAATTCAGAAATTGTAACTGCTCTTTCGACCAATCAGTTAAATCCTTTGTCCACCCCCACATCGCCATATTTCTAAGGTCATTTCCTTGGCTCTGGGAAGGGGTTGGCCTGTCGATGCGTCTATGAGAACTTTCTGAAGATGATGAATCGTGAACGGTGGGCCTAGGGCTCGGCTCTTTAGGTCTGGTCTCCAAAATACACGATTCCACCTCGGAGCAACTATCAGATATACGCCTTTCGCTTCGTTTAGGTGATTCAAAACCCTGGGTATTAGGCAAGGAGGTGGGAAGATCCACGCCAGCTCGAAGCTCCATTTGTGCGCAAACACGTCGTGAAATATGGCATTCTGGTCCGTTATGTCTATCGAACAATATGGTTCCACTACATGAGCTATCTTTGAGGCGAAAAGGTCTATTTTCGGGGTACCCCACTTGGCAAATATTATTTCCGTTGCTTCGGGTAGTAGATGCCATTCGGGTGAAGCCATTTTCCGAGAGAGATGATCGGCTTCGCTGTTGTATATCCCTGGTATGTGGTGTGTTACGAGGGTTATATTGTAATTGTCTACTAACTCGTATATTTTGTAGGTTAGTGTCATTAGAGCTGCCGACTTGGTACCGCCTTCGTTTCGGAGATATGCTAGCACTGATGTGTTGTCGGACTGCAGCAAAATTGTTTGGTTTGTCAACTCTCGATACTTCTGTCTCAGGACTTTCCATACAGCCAGTAGCTCTTTTTGGTTGATATGCAAATTTTTCTCCCGTGAAATCCATGTTCCGGATAAGTCTTGGTTGTTCAGACGGGCTCCCCAAGCTAATTGTGCTGCGTCCGTTGTCAGAAAGTACGTCGGTGGATCCGTGTGTATCTTTGATGGATTTCTGCAGTTTTCTAACCACCAATGAAAATCCATTATCACTTGAGGGGTCAAGGGATATTGCCGAGGGTTTTCTGGTACTGTCAAATTGTGTTTCTGGAGACTGCGTAAGTGTAGGCGACCTCGTGGTATTGCGTAGCTGGCGAAGTTTAGGAGGCCGAGAACAGATAGAGCTGCTGCATGACTCATCTTTTGTTGTCTCAGAATGCGCTCTATTACTCTTTTTATGTTCATTATCTTTTCCTCGGGCAAGGATTTCGAATTGTCCCAGGGGTCCCACGATATCCCTAGGTATTCGATGCGCTTTCGAGGATCGGTCACTGATTTTATTGTGTTTATCTGCCAGCCTAAATATTGCAGTAGGTCGCACGCGTATTTTGTCTGCTTGATCAGAATGGACCGCTTTTGGTGTGCCAGCAAGAAGTCGTCCAGGTAAACCAAGACCCGTAGACCCTGGTTTCTTAGTAGCTGCGCTATCCAGGCTGTTATTGACGCGAAAGCACTTGGAGCTGATGCTAAGCCGAACGGGAGGCATGTCATTTGCAGTAATTTTTGATTGTATACGAGTCTGAGAAACTTTCTGTGGCTTGGCGATACGGGAACATGAAAGTAAGCTTGTGAAATGTCGATTTTGACAAGCCAGTCCTGGTCTTGCAGAAAGTCTGGGACTTTGTGAACAGATATGAGGTGAAATCGTGGCGTGTGTACGTAACTGTTTAATGCCTTTAGATTGAAAATCGGCCTCCAAGTGCCCTCGCCTTTTGGCCGTAAAAACATTTTGGATAAGAAACTTGGACTGGTTTGCGCAACCTCCAGTACATGATCTGAGATCATTTGTTCCATGATTACGTTCATTTCGGGAGTTTGGTATACAGAGTTGAACAGATGCGGTCTTATCAACGGTGGCTTGTTGACAAAGGGAATGCGATACCCTACGATCATGTTTAGAATGTGAATCGGCGCATTCAGCTTCTCCCACCTGCTTATAACGTGCTGCAACTGTCCCGCTCTGAATGGTTTCGAGTCAATATCTTCGACGTTTATTTCGGGTATCTCGAAAGGACGGCGATACCTCACGTTTATTAACCCTTAATTGTGCGGCATGTTTTTGGCCCCCTCTTCTACCGCGAAAATTACCACGATCATTTGTATGCGTACTTGATCTATAGCCCACACCGTGATACGTAAGCCCCTGCGCGGAGCTTTGCTTTTGTTCATGATAACATGAGTGTGGCTTAAATCTAGCAACACCCTGCGAGGGTGGATTATAGTTATAGTGGGAACAGCCCTGCGCAGGCTGTATATTAGTGGGTTTAATAGTAGCTTGCGCAGCTACTTTACCACTCGCTTTAGGCCAGAAAGTTTTTCTGACACCCCCAACTTTGTCTATGGCATTAGTAAATTCCTGCGCGGAAAAAAGATTTTCACAAGATGGCGGTATCTTGCGCAACATGGTTTTCATTAATGGGTCTTTGACTGAATTTAATATTTTAGATCTCCTTTGTTCAATTAAATCGGCACGGCGACCGCATATCAATTGCAGCATATCATTTGAAATTTTACTATACTCACCTTTAGTAAAAATGTCATTGATTTTGTCGCAAATTCTGTCATGGCTAAGATTTTCTGGGCTGCGCGCCCATGATAAAAATGCACGGAAACCCTCTTGGAGCGCTTCCTGCTGCTTTACAACAGCCATTGTCAGTGCCGCATATGATCGCTCAGCATAGGCTAAGTCAGTAGTGGTATCATAATTTGCAATTTCATCGTTACATTCTAATTGGGTGTAGCCGGGTGAGCTAATATATGATTTTTGAGTCTCGATGAAACGAATTTCGCGCCATTCTGGAGAATTAAATCTTTGCAAGCGAAGAATAGTCTCAACGTGATTTTTACTAGTTCTAGGAACTGCACTTTCCTTGAGAGATGTACCCACATCTAAAGTAAAATAATTTTCGTTATTTTGTACTACCTCACAATCATCTAACAATTCTCCACTAACATCAAGATCTATATCCGAACAGGATGCATTTTGTTGAGGGACACACAATTGGTTGCGAATCTCCTTCATTTCATTAACTAACTTTTCAAGAAGATTAGATTTTTTATTCTTACGCTTACGCCTTCGAGAAAGTTTTTTGCTTCTACCCGACGACGCAGACGATTCAGAGAGAGAACTCGAGGATGATTCGGAGCTTATTTTTTTTCTATTATTACTAGATCCCGGTTTCGGATCGCAATTATCCATGCTATTCATTTTGAATTTAGACGCGAGTCCGAACTGTAGTATTTTGAATTTCGAACGGCAAAACCGTTAGGTAAAACGAAAAATATATTCACTGAATTTATGATGGTAACTGAACGGTACAAATTTAAAATATTCTATGTAAGTCCAGGAAAGGTATAATGTGCACTTCCTACCTTATCGCAGAGCCAGGGAGGTGTGCACACGGCGAAGCAAAGGACGCCAATGAGGAAATAAAAGCGCGCAGCACTTAGTTGGCTGCCTGGCCGAGCATAGACAAGTGTGACAGAGATAGCGAGATACAAACGGTACACAGGAAAGAAAGAGAGGCAAAGTATACGTCATTCTCATATTGTTTATGCTTCGAATCACGGTACAGGGTAGGGATGTTCATGTAAAAAAAATATCGATATTTTTTTCGATATAATATATCGTATTGTTATATCGATACTTTACGATATATCGAACAAATATATCGATATTTTAAAAATATCGTAAGTACTTGTATTTAATAACTAGTCTATCATATGAAATAGGTATCAGGTTAATTATGAGTAAAACACTTTATAGAGAAGAAACAAATAAACTTTATTTATAATTTGCAGCGGAATTGTACAATTCCGCTGAACCAGTTTATGGTGATCACTCCAGAGATCCGATGATAAACTTATTTTGTCTGAATTGTCAGAGTCAGATTCGATAGTACAAGTACATTCATCTTGATGAGTTTTTTTAATCATGTCTTTAATTTTACTGACTGCATTTGCGCACGCCAAAGCATATTCAAAATGAAGTTTTTTAAATCTTGGGTCAAATATTGTAGCAACAGCTAATGATGATATCTGTTCAATGGCGCCCAATCGTTTTCTATAATCCGGGTATTTTCGTTTTATATACTCAAATTAACAATGTTGCAGATTTAAAGAAATAAGTCTTAGAAAATAACTAGATATAAAGAAAATGGAATGTGACCCGATATTTGATATATCGGATGAAATATATCGATATTACATTCGATACTAGATGATTCGATAATATCGGATTGAAGCGATATATCGCGTACATGTATCGATATTTTTAAAATATCGATTTATATCGCCCACTCCTAGTACAGGGGTTTAATAATCGATTATTTACTTACACGATTAACATGAGAAATTGAATCTCGATGAGCTTTGTAATCGTCATTATTTAATGTTGTTAATTTGAGTATGTAATATAATAATAAGATCGCAATAAAACTCGGGTAAAAATAGCAATGAAATGATGTGTGAATAAAAAAAAAATTTACGAATAGGTATGTATACGTTTCTAAATATTTTGGAGTGAAACTTCAGCACCGATGTGAAATGTGATTTGAAAATTAGATGAAACGAAAAAGATAAAACATAAACATTCTATTCTATTCTATTCATAATTAATGGCGTCACGTCGCATCAAGCGTACACATTTTGCCAATGTCAAGTGAAAATGTAACTTAAGTAACAAAAATTGTACGGTTGATTGAGGTTAAAAATGGAGTCTCTCAACACCTCGTGTTTTTTCAACAAGAACTCGGGAGAAACTCCAACAAAAACATCTATTGCTATTGAAATAATTTTTGCTACTTTTACTTCTGCCGTGTGTGAATTGCACACACTTTTTTTTATTCACTTTAGGGTAATTGGGTGCTCATCATAAATATGCTCTAAATTTTTTTCTTTTCAAATTGGCTCCAAACTAATAACAAGCTATCAAAAAGAGATACTTAAAAAATTTAACAAAAAAAGAAATTCAACTGATTTAGTGTGGAGAAAGATTTGCATGAAATTTTAACTTAAAATATTTTTCTCTTTTTTTCACCTCTTTAGCAAAGGGGTACAGGACTTAAAGAAATTCAAGGGATTTAGTATGGAACTAGGACTAAGAATATTATTGAGTTATTTTGCATGGAACTTCAACTTAATAATTTGAAAAAAAACTATTCACGATAACTTACAAAAAATAACGATTTTTTTGAAAATCTAATTTTAACTCAAATTTAATTTAGTATACTAGAAATCTTGTTTTTCAATTTCGATACAATATATTCGTATACTGTATTGAATATATTCGTGAAATTAATAAAATTAATTCACTGCACTATCACTAAAGAAAAAAAAAGATTAAGAATGTAACTAATTTTATGAAGTTTCGGAACATTAGAAAATTACATGTAACTCTAAATATTATGCGAGAAAAAATAGTTTTTATTTTTAATAAGACATATTATTTATTTCACTAAAATATAATTGTATTTGTTTTACTGAAACATGCAAAAATATATTTTTATTTTTTGCTTGCGTCTGTTTTGATTGCGTCCCAGTTACATTCTACTGACGAATCTATCTGTCAAAACGGGCCTATTAAATTACGCGGACGGCGCGGACTTTAAAAGATAGGTATAGTTACTACGCGTACACGAAGATAGATTAAGCTTCTTGTACGCTTACTACGTTTATTATACAAATAATAAAATCGATTTGCCATTTACAAATGACAACTTTGTGACTTCGACTTACGAAGATAGATTAAGACTGGAGCACGGTAATATTATCTATTAATATTACCGTGACTCCCGTGACTGGAGTCATTAGACAAATTAACAAAGTGAGGGCAAAAATTTTGACAATACTTGACATTTCTAGAGAGGCCCTGTCTCTTTCTAGAAATTGTTGTCATCTCTTTCTAAACACGACTACATAGAAACAAGATTTCCCCCTGTATCGCCATCTTTCTTAAAATAAAAGTAGAAAATTAGCTAAAAACGTAACATATTGTATTTAATTATCAGTATTCATTATCAATGAGATAAATAAATATAATATATTTACTTTCAATGTCTAGCAAGTATGTATTTTGAAAATAAGCTATTGGTCTATCATTAATTTTTCTATAATTTATGGCAAATTAAGGGATTTATGTAATGGCAGCACTCTCTTCATGTGTCCATGTCCCGAAATCTTAACATGACGTAAATTGACATAATTGACGTATTCATAAATTTCGACTCGCGATTTTGGTACGAGTGTTTGGCAGGAAATCATGGCGTCTGGATGTCGATCTTTATTTCGATAGTTCAAAATTGCTTCTGAGTGGATTTTGTGCAGTGAAAGTGGTGTCGTTTCGTTGCATAAGCATTCGTGTTGACGAACAGTTATGAGAAATCATTGAAATAAAGGTTTTGTGTGTGGTTGGAAATGCCACTATACAATTCTCATCAGTCACCATCACGAGGTCTGTACCATACATTTCTCGCCAAGCACTCCCTAGGTGCATTAAAAAGTGTGGCACCCACATTTTAATATAAAAATCAAGAAAGAAGATTTAACTGAAGACTTGGCTGTATGGGCTAGATCCCTGTGCCGTCCCGTAATAAGGAAAATTTTACCAAAAAAAAAGCGATTTTGGTACGGCCGTAGACAGAGAAAACTACTGTCTACGGGTACGGCTTTTTACGTAGACAGTAGGTTTCTCTGTCTACGGCTTTTTACTTGAAAAATAAGGACAAATAGTGCAAAATGGTGAATAGATCGATAATTCGTGCTAGTAGAAGTGAGTAGTATTGAGGATGCAGTGTGAAATTTCACTTGTAAGTGTCATAATTGCATATAATATTGTTCAATCTATAAATTTAATTTTTCACTTGTAATTCCAGATTATTAGCGTTATTTGCCAAAACTCCATAAGAGGAAGACAATTCTGATACTCGATTTAATCCTATCTGATAATTTCACGAATTTTCATACATAATTTATTTATTCATATATTTGTAAACAAATGACTAGTGACTAGGATTTCCGGAATTATAAGGAAATTTTCTATCCATTTCCCTTTCTATTCCCTTTCTATCCATTCCTTTTATAAATGGCAATCAAAATTGATAGATTTTTTTTTTGTTTCTTTTGTCCCAAACCAAGAAACTTGTATATCTAACTGGAATGCTCACGAAACCATATCATGAAATGAATATTGTACTTTATGCTTATACGTTTAAGGTCTAGATTTGAGTTTAACATATTAAAAGAGGAAAACGTTCCGTCAGACAGCGACAAGAATGGAGTGTGTCTCTTTCTTACAACAGTATTTACACATTAGTAGAACGAGACACACTCCAATTAAGTCGCTAATTCTTAGGAACGATTTTGAGGTTACCGTCAGCGTTCCAGCCCCCCTAGCACGGGACGTGGACAAAATCTCTCTCCACCACTTGACACTATTTCTTCTCAGGATTTAGTGAGAGTTAGAGCGAGAGGAAAATATTTTGTTTTCCCCGAGGAGAATTTGTCCACGGCCCGTGCTAGGGGGGCAGTTAGCGATATAAGTTCCTTGTCCCGAACGGGATGGGCAAAGGATATCAAGTCCATACAGCCCTGTCTGTATTTATGTCTTCTTTCTTGATGTTTGCATTAAAATATGGGCGTCGCACATTTTAATGCATCTAGGGAGTACTTGAAAAGAAATGCATGGCAACAGACCTCATGACTGTGACTGATGAGAATTGTATAGTGGGATTTCCATCCACTATACAATTCTCAACGCCACATACACAAAACCTTTATTTCAATGATTCCTCATAACTGTTCGTCAACACGGATGCTTATGCAACGAAAAGACACCACTTTCACTGCACAAAATCCACTCCGAAGCAATTTTGAACTATCGAAATAAAGATCGACATCCAGACGCCATGGTTTCCCGCCACACACTCAGATTATTTTATTTCATTCTTTGAAATAACTTTTACATAGATAAAATACATAAATAGTTTAACCCTACTACCAAAAATGGGTAGAGAATGTTTATTTACAAATAAAATATGTAATCTGCAATGTAAATTATTTTATTTGAGAAAAAGATAATGAGAGTATTGATTGGATTTTAGTAGTATAATAGTGTTTATCTGTCACATTTGCATGTATGTTACTAACATGTAACGCAGGGACACTGCACACAGACGGACAGTATTAATAAAATTGTGGCTGTGCTCTTCAAGCCTATCAAATGATAGTTTTTAATATGCTATTTGATTACAAGTTAAAAGTGTCGGTGTGTATACATAAAATTATATTTTCTATTTAGATTTCTGAAGCGACGGACCATATGGTTGTCTATTGTGCCTTTAAAAATAAAATTTTATGAAAGTTCGAAAATATGTAGCCTGCTCTTTCAAGACACTGACAACACAAGACAAGGCAACTGCTTACGGCAAACTTCAAGCCACTTCTCAATCACTTTTCAAAGGCAACCCTTGAAATGGTTAGTAAAATTTTTCTTGATAATATACAGTTAATACAGTTATGAGAGCTAAAATGTTTAGAGAAATCATTTTTAGGGACATCAGAATTTTAAGGGTCAATAAATCTGCAGAATTAATCAATTATTGAATATAAAATGATTCAATTGAATTTTAACATTCTGCATGGTCACAAAAATGGCGTATGACGTAAAAATGAGAAACTAGGGTTTTCGAAGTAATTAGTCTATTGTCACCAACACTTCATGTATCGATGTTAAGAGTAGATTAAATAAAGCGTATAAAATATACATTTAAATTATATTTACAAGTTTTGTTTGCCTAATCTTCTTTTTATATACCGATGTATTTCCAATCGAAACCGACGAGTGAAATTTCACACTGCATCCTCAAATCTATACACTTCTTTGCACTATTTATCCTTATTTTAAAGTAAAAAGCCGTACCAAAATCGCGAGTCGAAATTTATGAATACGACAATTATGTCAATTTACGTCATGTTGAGATTTCGGGACATTGACACATGAAGAGAGTGCTGCCATTACATAAATCCCTTAATTTCGCATAAATTATAGAAAAAATCATAATGATACCAATAGCTTCTTTTCAAAATAAAATACAAACCTGTTAGACATTAAAAGTAAATATATTATATTTATTTCTCTCATTGATAATGAATACTGATAATTAAATACAATGTGTTACGTTTTGACGTGACAACGTCTTATAATTCGATAGAGCCGGCTGCACGCGCGAAAAAACATGACGCATGCGGCGTTACCATGTAAGGCCGGCAAAACAAATTAAATTAAATTTTTCTTTTGAAAAATGCTACCATTCCATCAGTATTTTCTTAAGACGTTGTCACGTTCAACTATCGTCAGTAAACCGACTTTACAGACCAACCAATTTTTTTTTTAGCTAATTTTCTACTTTTATTTTAAGAAAGATGGCGATACAGGGGGAAATCTTGTTTCTATGTAGTCGTGTTTAGAAAGAGATGACAACAATTTCTAGAAAGAGACAGGGCCTCTCTAGAAATGTCAAGTATTGTCAAAATTTTTGCCCTCACTTTGTTAATTTATCTAATTACTCCAGTCTTAATCTATCTTCGTCAGTAACCTCTATTATACTACTTGTATAATAGAGGTCAGTGATCTTCGTGGATAGGGTAAAATCTTAGGGTAAAATACTATATGTCTTGTTGGCAAGATAAATAGTCAAACAACTTTGACCTGAGTCTTAGACAAAAGATCCGAGTCTATTCTGTTACATAGTTTCAAAAGGTAATATGTGCACGCGATACGTTGAAAAATCATTATAAAAATGACGAACCTTTTCATTCCCATAGAGTTAAATATACACGTTTTGATAAAATGGCGTACGTTATGTACGCCGATCTCAAAATACCTCCAGAAGGGCTTAAGAGGGTACCGGTGGTTTATAGTGGGTCAGAGGCTTTAGACAACATGCATTTCGACAATCGCTCTCGCTATCGCTAAGTAAAAAAATTTATGGGATTGACATAAGCAATCGATCACTTTTCGATTGCTTATGTCAATCCCATACATTTTTTTACTTAGCGATAGCGAGAGCGATTCTCGAAATGCATGTTGTCTAAAGCCTAAGACCGGCGTTTTTCCGCGCTGGGTGAGTCCCACACACGCCGTACGCCTAGCCAGCGTGCGGTATGGTCCGTCAATGGATTTTCCACCGTCAGAAAAAAAAGAGTTAAATATACAGGGGAAATCCGTGACTGTACGGTATGTATAATGTTTTACACTGTCACTTGACACGTGCACTAGTGGTTACAAAGAGACAAGAGGATAATAAGAAGTTTCAATGTAAAATTTTGGCTTCACTTTTGTGTTTGAGTTGTGGCTTCCAGTTTTACTTATATAAACATTGTTATCTATAGTAGAATTACATTTGACAGCTAAGAAATCGAAATGTGATGTGTCATTTTGACATTTCATTTTCTGACGTGTATTATTTTCATCTCTCTCGCTCTTTTATTTTCAATAAGATTTTCAGATTTTCAATCTCTCTATCTCTCTCTCGACCAATCCCGCTACCCGATCCATCTGCGGATTTGTGCTTTTGGCTTTTTTCAGACTTCCTCAAGTCAAGGTTGTAAAACTAAAGTAGGTATGTAATGAAATTGAAAACCGGGCCTGGCAATAGTTATGACTTTTAGGAGCGAAATTCAGCTAAATAAATCTAATAGAAGTGTTATTTTTTAACTTGGGGTACCTACCTAGACCTACTAAAATAACTTTGGTGACAGATAAGATTGCGAAAGCTCTCTTATCACATAAAAACAGTCGGTTCATGTGCTGTGTAAACTGTAACATTAAACAAAGTAACGATTTGGACAAAACTGCTATTATATAATGGTTCAGTGATTAATACAACGACCATCTGGAGTTTTATGATAGGTGAGTAATTTTTGTACTGGTTATCGGTAGATAAAGTAGAACTCTAAATTTACGATGCATAGATTTACTAGGTACTAAACATCATCTTTATAAAAACACCAGCCATTCGATAGTTTTCTTACATGAATCTTATTAGTTAAATACATACCTAGGTTTTTTTAAAACAATATTTTCTATACGTTTTTTCATGTCTGAGCAGGTAAGTACCTAGGTAATAAAACTAAATCCTACACTAAAAAATAATCTACATAATATTATGTACCTATATGTTATTGTATTATATTTGTACCTGTAAAACTTTTCAAATGTTTGTTTTATTGTACAGTTTTACATTATTATATATCTTATGAGGAGGATCATCCGTCCACATGACCAACAGAATGATTAACATGATATAGATATATTAGGTTAATCATTCTGTTAATGTTATGGTAATTATACATCAATATGTTAACTCTTAATGTAACATTTTAATAAAATAAATTCTAGCTAGTTAAAATAAAAAATACCAAGTTTATACATAATTTAAAAATAGAGCTTAGTAAAATTAAATGACATAATTATGCTGTTAAGTTTGTAGATTTAGGATATTGGTATTAAGAATGAATTTAAAATTACGAATAGCTACATCTATTCATATTTGTTTGAATATCCATTAAAGTATACACAAACCATTCCCTCTAAATAACTTATAAATACAGAAGATTATAATCACTCGACATATTTAATTGTCCTTGAAACTTGATTGTGTGTATTAACAAAATATAATGTAAGTAGGTAATAATTAATTTACATATCATTTTCAAGTATGACATTCAGCCAATATGCCACAACTGCTGACAAACAATAAGTCCTTGATTTATTGGTAAAACATTAGACATTCTAATATTCCTGACTCTTTATTATATAAATCTTGTGTTTTGTTTATATAAATCTGTTGCTAAAATAGCAGTTAATGAACTGAAGCCTGAAGTTTGACATCTACACACTTCATCATTTTCCTACGTTGCTCCCAATTTATTTGGGGTTGGTACAGAATGCCTTGATAATGACAATACCACCTAAGGATTTAGCATACAATTTTTACAACCAGTTGCCTGCCTGATATCAACCTTCCTTGGGAACAAGTGCTATCTTTTGACAACACCCGGGACCACCGGCATGACGTGCCTTCTGAAGCACGGAGGAAAATCGATATAAAAAAAAATCAGTCATCCATCTGAGTACCGACTGCGCACTTGAGTGCTTAACTTTAGTGATCGTTACTAAAAAGGCACGATCGCGGCGCCATCGACCTCCGTATGTACTATATTAATTATATAATTCTACACATACACAAAAGCATTTAGGAAGTTTTAGAATTACTGTGGGCTGTGTATTCAGTGGTGTGGATAAGTAGTTCTCAAATTTAAAAAGTAAATTTACTTTTAGGCCCCATTTCACAACTTCCAAGTAAGGTACCCATTAGCTTACATTACAGCTTATTAGATCATACAGCTAGTCCACACAAAACTGGCAATTTAATTGCTAAATGTCTCCTAATCAGAACTTGTGAAACAGGACCTTAATGTAAAAAAGAATATTAGCTTGAGTGTGTATACTATTTATTATGTAATTTCAAAACTGCTACTTTTGCTTCATTCAATTACACTTCTGAATCTTCAGATGCAATCATTAGATTTCCAAGTCCCGGTCCCATCTCCTGATGCTGCATAGACATTATTGCAGATATAAGAGGTAAGTTATTTAACCTTTCCATCTTGAACACCCTAGTAACTCTAACTGGCAGAGAGGAGAATTTATAGCCAAGAGAAGTTCTGACTGCCTATTCTTTCTAGGGAAAGTCTATCCTGTCAAGAGAAATTCTAGTCAGGTAAATCTCCTCTAGAGGTGAGCTTAGCAGACTAGACATCGTCTTGGCAGGTCACCTTACATACCTCCAAAGCCTTTGCTCATAAAAATAAATCTGAAATAAAATTTTGGAATACTAGTAAAAAAATCTTCAAAACAATGATTAAGATTTTGTAAGGAAAATCAATAACAACACATCTGATTCTCTTCACTCCAATACTTAATTTTAAATCAGTAATATGCTTATTATAGATTAAATAAATATAGAATAAATATTCATTACATATCCAATATCCACTACATCTGTTGTTTATTTAATAAAATAATAGTACATTATTTTTGTTATTACATAGTAATTTATCATCTAGGTCATTTTTAATAGTAAAGCAAGCGTAAAAAATACGCAGTTTTTTGATAATTTTGGTAATTGAACAATCGTCCCTTAGTGTCCGTCAATGTAGTTTCCGCCGTGGGCGGTCTACTGGGGTTCTTCTTGTGTATGCTACTCTCTTATGGAGCGAAACCATAGAGAAACACGGTTAAGCTTTTGCCGTCTCCCTCAATATCTCTAAGACTTTTGACACTGTCTGGCATGTAAGTCTCATTAGCAAGCTTCCTTCATACGGAATCGCTACCATACTTTGCTGGATTGCGGATTTTATGGAGGGTAGATAATTCGAGTAGTCATTAATGGCTTCTCGTCGGATCTGCTTGGTATACCTAAATGCTTGTGTCTGCCAGGGTTCTGTCCTCTCCGCAGCTCTATTCCTGCTGCATATCAATTATCTGCTCTTAACTCCCGGTATCTTTGGGTAAGCAGACGACAGCAGTCTCGGAGAGGTAGTAGTCTTGAGGGAGGCAATGATGAAGGGAGTAAATTCAATCCCGGAAGCTGTTTCCCTCTGGGGTGAAGCTAACTTGGTTGGATTCAATCCCTCCAAACCACAGGCTCTTCTTTTCTCGGCGAAACGGAGTCCACTCCATCTGACTCCGACTTTCCGAGATATCGATTAACGACTATCTCGAGGTCTTGGCTATATATATACCCAAGACCTCGTGATGGTCGTTTTTCGGTCGCTACATCGAGTCCATTGCTAAAACTGCTGCCAAAAAACTTGGCATAATTTTAAGGTCAGACGATATTTCACATCTGAGCAGCTCCTAAGCCTTTATCGAGCGCAATTTCGCTCATGCTTGGAGTACTGTCGTCACCTTTTGGGACGGATCTGCTCGATATCAGTTAGATACATTGGACTCGGTGGAGCACCGTGCAAAGACACTCATCAGTAATAACGCACTCGTTGAGGCTAATCTCCAGGGCCTTCACCACCGAAGACGTGTGGCTAGCCTCTCGGTTTTTTATCGCTTACATTTCGGAGTGTGCGGAGGTTTTACATAATTTGATCCCCCTTATGTTGTTGACATTGCTCCCATTCGCACGAAGCGATTTGCTTCCGCTTTCATTTTGCGAACAGCTAAGAAATGGAACTCTTTGTCGAGGTCTGTTTTCCCGGATCAGTATAATCTGGACATTTTTAAGGCCAGAGTGAACAAGCATCTTCTAGGGGAGCGTGTGCCACTTTAAGCCTCATCATCGCTTTCCATCAGCCGTGCCGTGATTGTGGTCAAACGCCCAGCCTGTTCAACATAAAAAAATAACAACACTGACGCTACAGAACAGTATCACCATGCTCGGCATGGAGGATCGTGTGATACTGTGCTTGCTATATCTACTATACCTACATTAAACGGAAGTACAGGTCTGCGTAGAGTATTGCTCGCGGGGCAACAAGTACTTACTCGGTACTTTGGATAATTTTGCACCGTCACGCGACCCACATCATAGGCAACGAAGGGGTGACCAACGATCTTGAGCCTATCCAGTTGCGTCGCGATGTTTCGTTACTTTTGAGGGCTACGCGTGCTGGTTTATGGTGTCACCGACAAACTGTGTGTAACAAATAGGATTGCACTCGAGAAAGCTTGTACTCTCAACCACGCGCGATTACTCTAATTCGGTTTATAACGTTTTGACAACGGAAGGAATTGCCGTGTAAAAGTTAATTGCGTGCGATAGACCGCACGAAACTGTGCTTGCATTTCCCAAGCGTAGCGCGTGCTCTTTTCTTTCCCTTCCAAAATCCTTTACCTGCGGTTCCAAGTAATTGCTCGATGCTTTGGATAGGTTGCAGCGTCATGCGACGCTCATCATCGACGAAGAGGTGTCCAGTTGGACCTTGAGCCTCTTTAATTGCGTCGCGATGTTGTGTCATTGAGCGCGTTCTACCATCTGTACCACGGCGAGGGCTCTGAGGAGCTTTTTTCCTCCCTTCGTTTTAAGGACTACACGTCCGTACGTTACGGTGTCATCGACAAACTGTGCCTACAATTCCAACGCGAACTAAGAAATTTGGCAACTCATTTCTTTGCCGCACAATCAAGAAATAGAATTCACTGCCAGAATACGTGTTTCCTCCTTCTTACAATCCTAAGTCTTTCAAAAGAGGCGTGAAGAATCCTTGCAAGTCAGCAAGACAACGGTGTCTAGCGCGGCGGTTTATCTCTCGCACTAGCTATCTTCGCATTTCGACTTTCCATCAGGTGAAATTATTTGCTTGACCTTTCTACCTTTCATTGAGTTTCCGGTAAGTAAGCAATTTTTTTCCTTTTTACGGCATAATATTGCGCCCTCAGGATGTTGAGAGGAAAAAATTGGAAGATCTTCTTTTAGGACGCTGCTTTAAAGTGAGATGACGATGAATTTTTCGAAATTTGTTGCTTCTCTTATACTTTAACCAAAATATAATTTTCGATAAATCGTATCTGTATCCATGGAAATCAAATTCAAACTAGTTTCAATGTAAATTTTTATGTTGAAAGGTGACTGTAATTTGGTAAAGACGCATCACAAAAACGCGGGATTACCTATTTCTAGTCGCTCATTACTTCACTGCAATCAATCAACTGTGCATTTTGCCAACTTAGAGCAAGAAATCACATTCGGTTTCGTTCGAGGTTTGAGGAATTTGAGATATGCCTCGAAATAATGTAGCTAAATTTACTAATCTTCGTTGTCGTCATCTTCGTGGTAAAAGCATCGTATTAGGTCGGTAAAGATCTTGATGTCAGAAAACTGAGCGTTAAAGAAATGGACAGCAGCTTTCACCTCCTTGTCTTCTTTCAGTTTCTAACGGGGCTAAATTAATCATTTTTCTTCATCCTAGTTTCGTTTGCAAAGATATGCCTATTGGTTTATCCTTTGTGCACTTTCCTTGCGGAATTTAGTTTGTAATAAGATAGAATTTAGACTTATCTTAGGTACATTATTGATTACGGAGATGGTGTTAATGGTGTAACACATTCGAACATGAAATTAATATATATTGCATTGTTATTCACTTTATCCATAAAATACTTTAGCTTGGTTTTCAATTACTTACTGTTTAATAGTTTCTATTCTATTCTATTCTTAATTAATGGCACCGCGTCGCATTAAGCGTACGCATTTTGCCAATGTCAAGTGGAAATGTAACTCAAGTAACAGAAATTGGACGGTTGATTGAGGTTAAAAATGGAGTCTCTCAACACGTTTTTACGACAAGAACTCGGGAGAAACTCTAATAGTTTCTATTATAGGTAATCAACATCGCAATGACACTTCACAATCGTCGGATTTGAGACTTTTATTTTCATTCGATTTGCTTTTAGAATCCGACATTTGAATTAATGAACCTATATTACTTCACATCGTTATAGCACAAAGTAGGTAATATGCTCTAAATTACTTTTTCTCCTAACATAGGTAAGCAACGCGTTCAAGTGTAGCATGAAATCTAGACTGCCTGTGAGCTCGGCTTGGTAACCAGAACAAAAGGTTATTATTATTACAAGGCTCGATAAAGGTTACCGTGAATTGTGCGCTGGCTTAGCAAAGGTATCCTTTGGTAATAAATTGTCACATTCGATAGCCTTGACACTATTCTTGAAATTAAGAGCTTCAATATTCTCTACTGCAAATATCTACTAATAGCATATTACCTACTTACATTATAGCATTGAGTTAATGTAGAGGTATATCAATGCATTATAGCTAGAAAAAAACATCTCCACAATATAGGTGATTTTCGTTACATGAATAGGTACCTACTACCTTCAACACGTAAGATTTTTTTCAGGTGTGTTTATACAAAGGTTTCTAGTGATCTTCACCAAGCCGAATCGTAAGTAATTGTAATCGGTAAGTCTATCGACGTCTCCATCGACTACCTATCATATCACTTACCCGCGCATTGTTCTAAAATAGCTATTAATTATTATGTGTCTTTAAAACAGCCAAGAAAATAGTACCGTTATTGACCTATTAGCTCAGTATTTTACTATACCTACCTATCGCCTCAATAGGAACCGCATAGCACTCTTCGTCAGAGCTTTGAATGGAGCAAATTACTGACGTTTAAACAATTGATTCGTTTTATTTGCGTTAACCAGAGAGGTCATCGAATTGATTTGTGTTCTGCCACAAAGAATTTATTTCTGCAGAGTAGTTGCCGTCGTTTGATTGCGTTTAAACCTTGTTATAGGTACTTATATCCATTCTCTTTGCATGGAAGTTTAACCTTAAAATGCATAGGACTATAAAATTAGCAAACCATCATAGACTTTCCGGATTTTCACGTCACTGACTGTTCTGTTTGGTGTTAACTAGTGCTTAGTTCCTATGCGTTTTTATTGTAACACCATACAGCACGATGTTACATGAATTTTCATGAATATCGGAACAAAATGTTCATGAACTATTTTTGCAGCGTCCTGGCTCGTTCGTAATAAATAAAGTTGAGCTTTTATGTCTTACTCGTAAATAGGCTAGATGACTAGTTAGCATGTAAGCAAGAAAATTAAAATTCATAGAGATTAGCATATAGATACTAATAGATATTAGACGGCTTAGGACGTAAACATCGTAGTTAAGAACTCAAACAATAAAATGTTAAAGTTGTTTGGACTGACAACTTACTGTATGCAGCTGTACACAATCCAGGAACTACTTATCTACCTTTAAGCAATTTTCATAGTCGTGATAGATTATAGACTAAGGCATTCGATTTACTTTGAGGTTATAAATAATAGGTAGGTAGGTAGGCACTCCATTAATATTACGGATAGGACGAATGAAATCTTAGATTATAACATTTATTTAAGTTAAATTTACATGGATATGTCGTATAATTTATTTAAACTAAAACAAATAAAATAATGTTTGATTCAAGTGCAAATTAAATTCAAGGTTGTTAAACATAATCATGTTTAGTTAGTATCTTAATTATTATTATGTGTGTTTTTATGCTTTTACTGAAACTGGAGCAAAAAGTTCTCGTATTGTGTGGCAATTCGGTTGAATTGCTAAACAACACATTGAAATAGAGATTAGTTTCATCTGGTTTTACACAAGATGCAAATAACCACTACTATTTATAGACGTTAAAGTAGTCCAATGGTTTGTTAAGTTTGGATATGATTGGCAATCATTAGCACCATCTAGATTGAAGAGTGGGGTTCCCGTCATCATTGAAAATTCTGGGAATCGATTAAAAATATAAATTATCGATAACTTTTTTCGAGGGACACGTCTAAATGAAAGCGGCGAGCGATGTGAAAAATAAAAAAAAACCGCCTTCAAAACTAAAAAATAAAAATCCTGTTTATAAAAATCTAAATGTTTTTTTGAGGTCGGTCCCAAATACAAGTGACGACGTTTATTCCAAATATTGAGGTTGGCGCCGACCGCAAAAAAAAACATTTATAAGAAGAGAGAATTAAACAGAATTTTTATTTCTCCGTTTTAAGTATTGAAGGCGGTTTTTTTATTATTTAAGAATAATTTATTTTTTTCTTTTCAGTGTTATAAGTAGGTAAGTATATAAATTTTCAGGAAACTATCTCGAGATCTTTTAGACACAAGTGATAAGATTACGATATCGATGTCACTACTTTACTACTTACATTTGGACCAAATGACAAGCACGAGCTTGGTGGTCGAAAGTATCTTTAAAATCGGTACACCCAGTAAAGAGTTATGAGGTAACAAACATAAAAAAAAACATACAGTCGAATTGATAACCTCCTCCTTTTTGAAGTCGGTTGAAAATATAGGTACCTACATACTTTTCGTGATGTGATGGCAAATGAATAGTAGAACAAGTAATTAGTACTTAATAATAAGGAATTCATTATTTCAAAAACAAATTCAACAGACATCGCGGAAGATGGTGTATGACCTTCTATTACCCCGAGTCGGACGTCTCAGTCCCACTCATAATGCATCTCAATATTTATCTACAGAGATTGCGCACGAGGATAGAAAGACGATGTCAAGGAAACTTTTCTACGGATACTATTGAACTACAGCCTGTAATAATCTAAGCGAATCTAATTAGAAACTTCTAAATTCAATACTAAAGCTGCTGATGAGTCATACAAAGATTATCTTACTCAAGTTAGCTAAGATCTTTCGAAATTAAAGAAACAATATACCGCCCACAGCATCTTCCCACATTTTGAAGACTGTTATTAATGTACGGTAACCGAGGCAATACCGTAACCTTCTTAAATTCAATGAATAGTTTCTAGTATAAAGATAAAAGTATAAAAATGAAAAAAGATTTTTCTACCCATTTACTGTTTTTCTATACGCTTAGAATAATAAAGTACATTAAGTAAATTTAACTGTACCTGTAAAAATCTTAGAGGAATTCTATTGATTGGTATTTTATTACTTATATAATTATGTTTGTTAAACATCAGCAATTATACTTATTCCTGTTATCAAAATGGATCAAATGACGCGTTTAATTGCAGTACTTATCACAGATACCGTTTGCTACACTATGTACTTACACGATTTGATTTGACGAGAGTGTTTAGAACGATCCGTTTCAATGTATTTTCTTGTTCATCTCGCTGCATCGTTGAGTGGATTAACAACACCCAACCTTGAACAGTTTCCGAGGTGTTGAAAGTTCCACAGTGGTGTGCTGTGAATCAGAGTGTGTTGGTATTTCACGTGTGTTCGCACGCCTGAAATAGTCAGTGCAGTGGAGTAATTAGCCGCGGTTGGTTGGTACTCCTCGCGTCTCTGTACTTGGCACCCTGGGCGTTCATTCTAAAACAACAGCGTCAAACATCGAATGCCAATAACTCAAGCAGGAAGCTGGTTTACTACCCAAACTCTCTAATACCCTGTGTCTTTTTGTGGGTCTAGTGAATTTTTGTGTTTAGATTACAAGTGTTGCAGTGTACATAGTGGATAAAATTACTACAAAGTTTGTTTCGGGCGTAATTTAGCAAGTAAGTAGATAAATAATATGCACACATTATAGATTTTAGGCCATCTGGTTTGTGTCTGGCAACGTTCGTGTAATCGCAATCATCTAATAGCAGATTATGTATGTATGCGAGTAATAAATCTGTAACACTTTTCGATTCAATAAATATTCTCATTTATAATGTAGAATGGTTGGTGCACAGTGGCATTGATGATAGTTTATCTATTGTGATCTTATGATGATGCCTTGTGGCAGCGGTAACAAGTAACATTGCTCTAAGGTCGACAGTATTGAAGTTAAGACGAACCACAGAGTAAAGAAGAAATCCGTACTCCGTGGACAAACGAAGCGGTTATTTTCTGATCATATTATGAAAATCCTCCTCGCAGCGCAGACTACATACTTTCTATCGGCCGATAGGTTATCCTATACTCGCTTGGTAAGAAGAAATCGGTTGCTTTATAAAATTTAATCTGATGGATAATTTTAATAAGTACTGTTTATTAATATTTTTTATTATTTTTATACAACGGCTGATTACATTATATTTACCTTCCGATAGATTTCGAAGCCGATTGAACTATCGATCGATAGAAAGTTTTGAACCGACTTCAAAAAAGGAGGATGTTTTCAACTCGACTGTATGTTTTTTTTAATGTATGTTACCTCATAAATCTTTACCGGGTGTACCGATTTTGAAGAAACGTGTGAAAACGTGTACTTGTCATGTGGCCCATTTAAAGAGCGACATCTGACGAGTACTTTTTGAGTTATCCCTAAATGATATCGTAATCTTATCACTTCGTTGTCCAAAAGATCTCGAGAAGTTTCCTGAAAAATTCTATACATAAAACACTAAAAAAGCCAACAAAAAAATCGAGACAGTTTCCTGAAAAATTCTATACGAGCCCCTCGGTGGGGACTTGGGGACATTATATGAGCTGTTGATGATGATAATGATACCGAAACTTGCAGTTTCTTTCTGGCTAAAGACTACGAAAAAAGTATTCTTTGCTATTATTCCCAAGATGTTTAACGAAAAAAAGACAGAACCAAAACTGCAAATTTCAGTAATGTCACGTTTGAACCGAACGATGGTAGCACGACGTGTCGTGTCGTTTCGTGCTGGCGGCGCCGCACCGTGAAGATAAATAGCTAAGTACTGAAGGGGAATAGCTAAGTACTGGTAAATTAACGTACATCGAAGTTCAGAAGTATCGCAGTAAAGGTCTTTCGAAGTAACGTGCATCGACGTTCAGTATAACGGGTGTAAACGATATGAACAGTAAAACGAAAACCATGTATTCTGCTCACCATCATAACATTTTTCTTCCTTTAGACTATACCTGGGAAATTGATAGTTACGATTTTATTGAAGGTCAAAGTCATAATTTTTTTTCTTCATATTTTCATTTCTTAATTATTGTCCAAAAAAACATTATCATTTTTTTAGTATTTCATAACAAAAAATGGCTTCAAAGCGTTAGCGTTCAATGTACCTCACTCGATGTGCACGGAAACAAACGAACGGGGCCGCCGCGCGCCGTCTGGCAAAAATATGGGTTATTCCACATTCAACCACCGATTTTTCTACCACCGCAATAATTTTCCACATTCAACCACTTTCTATTCCATATTCTACCACCAAATTTATTCCTTCCAGTTTCGACCCGCAATTTATTCCTTTTTCAACCACTAATAAAAATAGGTCCAAAATATCTCTGGGTAGGTACTTAGTGAAGGATAAAAGTTCAAATCAAATCATAAGAAAGTTTAATAATCACACGTTTCTATTAGACGTAGTACATTGCTAAAGGGGTCACGAAGGATCGCAGGTAAGAATGAATCAAAGACGTATTCTTCTATTTCAATGCTATTGAAAGAAAAAGCAATATTCACTCTCTTTCTTTTTGAAATTGGCATACTATAATTAATTAAAGTAGTTCTTATCAGTTGACCTCTTTCTACACGACAGTAAACAAAGTGGTGTTTTGTTTAAAAATCTGAGAGAGGAGAGAGGAAAAACAGGAGAAACACGGGATGGAGCTAGAAAAATTATTGAATGGAGCTAGAAAAATGAAAAATGGTGAAATGAAGATTGTTTTCGCAGACGGAACATTAAGTGTTGTGTCTGAGGTTGTGTCAAACAATTCTCGAAAAGAAGTCATTCTCCAAAAAGAGCTCAACGCAGACATCTATGTCTATGCATGGCTTTACCACTTATACCGGAAGCCTTATTTGATGACCCTTTTTATAAATAATGGAAGAATGTTATGAATTTTAATGACTATTTCGTCAAAACCTGGCTTTTTGGTGGAAATTTTCCATACAATCTGTGGAACGTTTGTCATCAAAGAAATAGAACTACAAATGCGTTGGTAAGTACTATTACATCTTATTGTAAGAAAAGACTAATTGTGATTATTTCAAAGTAAATGACTACTTTTAGGATATTTTAATAATACTACTGAGATTGCAAAGTATTTTTATAAATAAGTTGGTTTTTTATAAAGATAAGATTATGTTGATTTTATTTCCAACTATGCAAAAAATTTTATACTTGTTACAGGTGTATAAAATTAATAAAAATATGATTATCGATTTATTAGCAGGTTATCTATCTACCTAATTAAAATTTTAAATTGGTGGTTGAATGTGGAATGTATTTTATTGAGTGGTAGAAAGTGGAAAAAATATTCAGTGGTAGAAAAATCGGTGGTTGAATGTGGAACAACCCAAAAATATCACGGTTTTGCGAGTTGCGTGCGAGTTGAGCCCTTTACGTTGCGCAGTACAATTTGTAATATTTTTTAACACCAAAAAATGAAAATCATTTCCCAGCAATTCTTTTTTGAAATGTGTCTTATTTGGATGTATAGAATACATGGTTCTCGTTTGACTGTTCATATCTTTTACACCTTGTATAGTATCGCAGTAAAGATCTTTCGAACTAACGTGCATCGCAGTCTTGTAGCATCGAATTAGCATTCATCGATATTTTGTGCGTAGACATTCCGTATTAGACTAAAAAAAAAACCGCTTGGCATTTTGTTGGCTCCTCTGATAAAACAATCGTTAATACGGTAGCTAGAACTACAATACCTATTGGCGTTAATTAAAAATCGGGAGTGGTCTCCTCTTGACTTTCTCGTATGCCGGAAACTATTCAAAAGTTGATAGAAACCTTATATTTTGATGTCATACATGCATGTTAAATTTTGGTCACCCATGCGAGAACGGACCACTCACTTGGTTGCTTAACTTTCGTGATCGACGACTCAAAAGTTGATAAAAACCTTATATTTGATGTTAAATTTGGTTGCAATAAGTTAAAGCATACTCGAGTTATTGTGCTAAACGCACAGACACACAGATATAATTCCAAAAAAAAAATTTGGACTCAGGGAGGTACAAAGCGTGTAAATCCGTCAAAATCTCGAGTTTGAATTTTTTGACGATTACAAGACTTCCTTTTTACTACGTATACGAGAAAGTAAAAAGGAATGACAGAAGGATTTTAAACATACTAAACTTTAGATTGATACATCTTAGTAACATACAGTTTTGCAGTGCTTTACTACTACTTTGTATTGTTAGTTGGAATGTTTTCCAGAGCTCCACAGTCCACGGGGTATGAGAATCGGGGTTTACTATGGTTAAAGGGTTAGCAGCACGGCAGTGACACTAGGTGTTGCAATCTTCTATAGGCCTATAGGCGGCGGTGATCATCATCGGATGCGTGCGTCCTATACTTGTTTGTCACCCTTTAATCTATACATGTTATATGCTTTGTCCTGAATGACTGACTGACGAATCAACGCACAACTGCTGATCGTAGAGAACTGAAACTTGGAGGGTGTGTTCTTTGTATGACGTAGGTATCCGAAAGGATTCTCCGAAATTATGCCCCTAAAGGGGTAAAATAGAGGATGAAAGTAATGGGGAAACAAGATTAGTTTACTATTTTATTCAAAACTTCACAGGAGTACTCCTATTGATAAATGATTAAACACGTGTTTTGGGTTTTTTCGAAATATAACCCCTGAAAGGGGGTGACAAGTCTGAAAATCGGTATGGGTAGTTTCGTCACTATGCTATCGAAGGTAAAACCACGAAACTTTGAATTTTGGCACTTGATAAGAAACAAATAAGTAAGTTTTTATTGTAGTGTTTTAAACTTTCGACACGCGTGGGGATGAATTAGGATTAAAGTTTGTATGGAAATCCGTCATTTTAAAGTATAATCCACAAAAATTGGTATACTTATGGTTCCTTATCATAAGTCGATCGATTAAAAATTAAGAAAGAGTATTTTTCAAAATTTAATCCTTTAGGGGTAAATAGGGGATGAAAGCTTGTATACAACCGTCATTTTTAAAGCAAAATTCATAAAATACTTAGCTTGGTTTTTCGGTTAAAAATAAAGAAAAGGTACACATTGTTCCCGCATATAATGGTCTCACTAAAGCTAGGGTTGGCTGGAAGAAATCTCTGTTAGAGATAAGCTCACCTTTGTACATGTTCTTCAACGTATTAATTTTTATAACTGTTTTATGTGTGTACAATAAAGCATAAAAAAAAGAAATAAATATTTTAGGATTTCGCGAAACCCTACCCTTAGGGTTTTAAAATAGGGGATGGAAGTCCAAACAAGTATATCTATGTTTACTGTCGTATATTAGAAATATGTGTATGATGAGTAAAAAAATAAGTACCAAAAATTCATTAAAATGCTGCTCAAAGTATAGTTAGTTACGTCGTCCCCGTGGAATAGTTTGCACGGGGACGAAGTCGCGAGCAAAAGTTTAATATTATATTAACCTTATTATCAAACTAGAAATATTCGGATTGAAATGGTGTAAAGGTAAAGAACAATAAATGACAGTTTTTTTTTTTAAATAATATGTTTTAATCTTAGGTTTCAATGAATAGTTCTCTCTCACACAATAAAGTGGCGTCAACTACTTTGCCTGACAAATCGTGCATCAACTTTATACAAAATGATTTATTTAAAATACACTATCATTTTAAGTTTTTATAATGAGATCAATTACAGCTAATTCCATTAACTGTCTTTTAAATATAGTACCTACCTATTACAAAATAAGTTTCCACCGAAATAATTTACTCTATACTTTGTGAGCTATTAAAATAAAGAAAGATGTAGCCATTATGCTGCATCTATATATAACACAATTTATGATTAAAACAGTTTGTACTCAATAACAACTTACTAGGTAGGCTTTTAAAAAAATCACAAAGAACACGATGACTATACCTTAAATATTAATCACGACATTTGTCCCTTATGATGTCAGCAACTATATCCCTGGGCAGCATAGTGGCCCGTGCGGTCTTCGATAGAGCTGCTTTGGCAGTCCTTCCCGGTCTCCGACTGAAGTACATGTAGACATTGTAGACTAGTTGCCTGGTGTCCGCCGGGAGTTCCACCCGGTTATCCTCGGCACTCTCTCCCACTCGGCCGCTGTACAGCCTTCTCCAACTAAACATAGTCCAAGCGGTCATGGCCTCGTTCCCGTATTGCGCCGTCTTGCCGACAACTCGCTTCTTCAGCATACAGGTTGTGAACGAAAACTTTTTTAATATCAACAATTTTCCCGTACTGATAATCCGTATTCCAAAAACCGGTAGGTGTGTTATAATAATTTTGCAAATTTTGTGCGTATCTCTGTAAATACCCGTCCGATCGTAAAGTTGCAAGACAACTGTTGCTGTGATGCCTTTTGAAGGCGACATTGCCAATCTGGTCACACATTCATGACATCCGCTGTGTTTGGACGTGATCACAATTCAGTAAACATCAGTAACTACGCAGCGATTCGTTGCTAGTTTTGTATGCGACTTAGTACCCACGTATGACAACCTTGGCCACAGATAGTCCTATGGCCGTTATAAACAACACAGTACACCTACAGAGAACCATGTATGCACGAAGACACCGTTGTCCAAAGCGCACTCCAGTTGAGGTTATTGATTTTTGCTATTTAAATATTTATATAGCCTCTTGACATTTTATAGCCCGCCAACTCGTAAAGAACGAACTACCCGTCTATATCCATTTTACCTTTATAACAAATTAAAGGTAGTTGATTTCCCTAATAATAGGTACCTACACCTACCATATACCTACCACGAAGAATCTAATTGCTCTTAATTAATCCTTAAATAATAGGTTCTTAACAAAAAAACAGGTTATGATTATGAAACCATTTGGAGCTTTGGTCATCTAGAAGGTAATCTATGTATAGAACACTATACTTTTATTTTTTCAGACTTTATTAAGTACTTGTTAAATTATGAGATATTTAAAAAAACTAAACTTACCAAAACTAGACAGCATAGGATTATTAACAGACAATGTCTTTGTCATCCATCTATTTTTTTTTTATTTATGGCCCACATAACCAAACTTATTCTCAAAGATTTGTCAGTTGTGTCATCTTTTTATATTTTATTTTGTAGAAGTGTAGTGCCAGAGATTTTCCCGAGTTCTTGTTGCAAAAACACGTGCTGAGAGACTGTATTTCAAACTCAATCTACCGTACTATTGTCGGTTACTTTAAGTACGTACATTTGCACTTGATAATGCCGCAATGCTTAATCTTCTTCTTTTAAATAAATGGCGCTCGCTTTGCACATACGTCGTTTTAGAATGAGTAAGTTTTGAAATTTTAAATTAAAATACTTAGAATCAAAATTAAAGAAAATACGTGTCGAGTCTTTTAATGTTGTCAATTATACCTAGATTTACAACATTAATTTTCTACTATGTGTTTTTGATTTCTTTGTATGGAAAATGCTAAAAGCTAGGTTTTGTTTGATTACCTGAGTAAACTTACTAGATCCATATCCTAACTCTACATAAAATGATCAAATTTTTTTGTGTAAGCAATATTCAAAGGTGATAATGGTTACGCAAATTTCTATTCTATTAGATACATAACTTAAGAATGAATCATCTGTTAACTACTAACAAAAATTGTGATACTCAACTGAAGATATACGAAATTTGTGTCAATGACAAGTGCTCGGTGGTAGTCGGTAAGTACCTTCCGCTAATGTTCGTTGCTTACATTTATACTTGGATTATCTGAAACTACATTATTTCTTACTTTGGGAATAATCCATTTATGCTTTATGTTTTCATACTGACCTACCTAATTGATTTTCGTTCATCTCGTGATTTCCATTTTGCAGATTTAGCAGGACCCGTTAATGGCGCATTACGATTGGATGGACAATTTGTCTTAAATCTTATGGACTACCTACTAAGCAAAACCGATATATAAATAAGTTATTGACACCAGCATTATTGATTGAATGAATCATTCAATGCTGCATTTTCATGTACCTACTATCAATGGTTACACTCTATTTAAGCGACTGTCATCTAGTCTATTGTTAGATCTATTGATTGAAATTTTGTGGAATATGGAGTTAGTGGAGTGCCAAATAACGGGACTTTTGACGTAGATGGTGAACAAGTTGGCGGAAATCGCTACGGAATAGACAATAATAATGGCGTTAATTTTACGGTCGGTAACGGCGGAACAATGTCAGTGTCTCCGCGTTTGACTGCAAGAAAAATCTAACAGTTATTATGTTTCTACAATTTGTTTCTTTGTTACTGAATCGCTACTTAGTTAAATGACAAATTATTAAAGCTTTTCTTCTTTTTTGATGAAATTCAATAGATACGTATAAATAAGCAAAATAGTGAGAAATTAAATGGTGATTAAATTAATTACCTAGATGCAATTATCAGTCCTACATTCATTAGACATAAAATAAGTAACAAACAATACTCACTACAAGTGTAAATTCTTACTAAAAGTTCCAAATGGAATATTTGTTTTTGGTGCTTATAACTTTAAATTATGGCTTTACACATAGTGCTTTGCACCTGAAACAATTTTGTTTCCAGTTACTAATAAGTAGCTTTTTTTTAAAATTACCGGACTATTAGCTCAATTGGGAAGTTATATAACAAAAATAAGTCAAATTTTAATACCTGCTAAGAAACAAAAATACTAAGTAGTAATCTTTTTAAGTTTAAATAAGTAGTACCCATAAACAGGTATTTCCAAAAGTCATTATTGATATAAACAGCTTCCACTAGCAAGTTCATCACTTGACATCTGCACATTTTTAAGCTGCATTGACCGTTAAGGCAACAATTTTAATCTTCTATGCCCCAGTTTGAAGAAATTCCTGTATTTTTTCTTCGACATTTGTATGTCTGTATTCCCTACTAAAACGATCAGTTACTTTATCTAAGGACAACCTCCATATCCTGCTTGACCATAAGGCACTGGTCAGAGATAAGTTGTCTCTTTGATATAAATCTAAAAGATCTATTTTTATAATCCATCATCGCCTATAATAATCACTTCTACACATAATCTATATTATATAAAGCTTTATACTATATTGTTAAACATAAAAATAGATAAATATAAAAATCTGTCAGTATGACGTAATTCATCAGTTCAAGAACTTAAAGAAGAGTCAAACCCTACGTAGGAGGGTTTTTATAACAGTCTTACGACTGTAACACATAATGTACGAGTTCTTATAATTCTAAGAACACCTAAGCACTTATCGTATTTCATACTTACCGATGAAACTAAGACTGTACTTCAGCATTGAGAAAATGGAAAAACTGTGTGTGAATTCAATATCACAAAGATATACGTGATGTGAGGTTTCTTTTAATAAACTTACAGGTCTACCACTAGTAAGTAACAAAAGCGATGCTTAGGTAATGGAAAACAATAAAATTTCATCTTCGTGATGAATACGCTAAAAATATTTTATTGTCTACTTTTGAAATGATTGATTATATTGATTATATCTTCTAATATTACCATTAAATGAAATCTGAACTGTCCGATCAGCTAATAACTTACATAATTTTTGCTCTGAGCTTCAATATTTTAAACAGTAACATCAGAGTGAAGACCTTACATTTTGTTGAATGTATTTATGCATTTGGAAATTGGAATTTGTACTTTGAAAAGCGTACATCAATTATTCCACTATAGTCAAAGGTTATGTATGACTATAATAGATGCAGTAACACTGTCGTAATATTATATCATAACTTCAAAGGTATATAGGACAAAGTTGAAGAAAGGTATTGCGTAATAGCATCAGAACGGGTAAGCGTCTGTGTTCGTGTGTCTGTAGACGATAAACAGTTAAAAGGTTTCTGCTGTGAACGACAATACACTAATAATTACGTATGTACAAATAATCCGGTACCTAATGCCAATTATGTTCCGGTGTCATTTTAATTTATGCGTTTGAAATGGTAATAACGCTGCCGCTACTATTAAAATTCACCAAAACAATAACAAAGAAAATTTCAATGTCAGGTAGCTCTTTTGTTATTTGCGTCGTAACAATAATTCCGATGGAACTTCGATTAGAATCTGGTTTGCGTTAGCAAGAATGTTGTCTCAAGATAAATAAAAGACAGCTGTATAGAAATTGCATACATAGAGCCCATAGACCAATTTTAAATACGATGACTGTACATTACATAAGTATTATTCTGTCTTGTTCGAAACTTGAGTTGCAAGATGCTTGCATGGACTGGAAGGCAACTCATTCCAATGTATGATTCATATTAACGTGAGTCACGGGAAGGAAAAATGTTGAACATTTAAATTGTTTGAAGTGAATGTAGACATTCACCTAATAAATATTATTTGACACAAATTATTACTAGGCATTATTTATTCAAACTTTGAATGATGAAGTAAAAATAAATAAAAATGGAAATGTTACCAGAAAAATTAGGAATGAGAACGTGATGAATGCTATGGATGGAACATTTTTTAAACCCAGCATATGTTATAAGCGCCAATAATAAAATCCCAAGTTTGCACCTGCGTCCGTCCGCACGTGCTTCATCGGCTCCAGCTGTTGTATGCGTAGAAGCTTACTCTTAAAATAATGTCGCAATATTTCAGTACAAAACATACATACAAAGGATTCAGAAGAAACGAGTATACATATTTTTAATTTAAATCGTTTTAATAAACTAACACTTATTTTCTTTTTCAAATATTCTTTTAACCGGTTCTAAAGGATCTGATGTTCGATTTTCTTTTGTTTCTAGAATAAGATTTTGAAGTTTTAATCGAATTCGGATTAGGTTCGCTAATGGAATGATGATCTCACAAACGTTAATCTTGACAATGCAAAGGACCGGTCGTCGCGGGGCGGGGCTTGGGTCGGGACGGGAACTCCACGCTGCAGGGTTTGTGCGATTCACGCCGCACGCCGTACAACTCGCCAGTACGACAGTTGTCCGCTCCGTGCGCGGCGCGCGCGCTTCTTCGGTATTCCCAAACTGCGGCATTCCTAAAAACTTGTTCTAGTCAAAATGTAGTTTTGTGCTCGTGATAATAACGAAATCATCTGCGTTAGTGTTAATTACGAAAAAGTGCATCAGTTTGTTAATATTTACTCGATACGGTCCAAGGAACAATGCTGTGGGAAAAAATAACGTTCAGCTGGCATCGGCAGTCGTTCCCAGCTACCTACCTAACCTCTCTCCCCCCTCGTGCCGGGTGCCGGGTTCAATGCGCCTCTCTGCGTTTATTCATCGTTTGTGGGAAAAGTTGACCCCCGTTTTTGAATTTATTGTTAACGAATTCACACGATTCCTGTTGCCTTGACAACATCTTAAACGAAACTTACGTGTGATACCAAATCTTATTAAAATACTGTATTGCTGCAGCAGTATTTAAAGTATTTGATAGTGATTATGATACTCCAACAAAAACTGCCGATAAGTATATTTTTATGCGCAAGTTTACGAAGGTTGTAGCCATCACACAGATTTGAAATATTTGTTTTGAGCCTTGTCATGTTTACTGAATTCTTTCAACGTCAAAACTCTAATCTTGTCATGGCACGGATACCGTATCAAAAGAAGAGTAGGTAATTTTATTACAAGTTGTAGTTAGTTTACACAAATGAAGGTGCGGTAAGGACGTTTAATCAAAGTGTGCGAACGAATACAGTGTATCATCTATGTAAATGACCGCTGATGACGTGTATCGGTCTAGTGATTTTGAGTGGATTAGTGAATCATGATAGTTAAATCCGTGTTGTGAAGTGTTTACTGGAAGACAGTTAGGATATACTAATTTCGAGATGGGGAACCAAGGATCTTCTCCGCACGAGCCTTTGGACCGTGCACAAATTCCTCCGAATGGTGACTTCAAAATGGTTCGCAACTCTTTTGATTATGCATGATATTATCCTATTCATTATTCAATGTAGTTTTTGAATCGGTGTGGGTGAACGATGAATGTCAATGCTTATTGTTTTAGGTACCTATTTACATACTGTTTATTTACATACTATTGTTTTAGTTTACCCTATATTACTTCTTGTCTTGTCTTGTATTAAGTAAATACTTACCTAAATTAACACAAACATTTTATTTGTCTCATTTACTAAATATTAAATTACAAAATATCACAGGCGGCCAAGTAATGGTATCTCATTGAAAGGGTATAAGATATTCGGGCATAAGATATTCAACAGCTTTGCTATGGTTTTGAAATGTAACCGCCAAAGAAATATGCTAGGCTTGCAAACATGTTACCTGACTGGTTTTCCTGCTTAAATAACTATCACGCGCTGTCTTATTGACACTACTTTAGCAACCAGTTTCAACTCGTATCTTTGTGATCATTTTAATATTATAGACCTTAAAATAGCTTAGTCTGTGTAAGATTCCGTCATTCATTACTTACAATTTTTAAATTTGACTTTATCCGGAAATTATTTGTTTTATTAATCAATTCGGTAAATTAATTCTTTTATTATTTCTATTAAAGTCATTTTGTAAGTGACTACTTATTTCATTTTCGTACCCGGGTGAGTACCTACCCTAATAAGAAATAGCTAAGCTGCCGTATTTACCTACCTGCGTACCTTTTGAACCACAAAATTTTAGTCTAATCAGTATTTGCTTTGCGTTTTTACCAGCATTGAATTACTTTTCTAAGAAAGACGACTTGTTTGTCCTACGCTACGTGGTAACAATCACGTGAGCTTTATAGTTTTGAGGAATCAACTTTGGGAGCGATACCACAATATAGAGAACGATACAGTAGGTACTATAGTGAGAAATCGGCGCACGCACACATACACACGTAGTTAACACGGCCGTTAAGCATGCTCTGAACGGCAAAACGGCAAAAACGGCGTTTGTATGTGTGCGTGCGCGCCGATTCTTCACTATAATATGGAGTCAAAGTACTGTATCGTTCTCTATATTGTGACGATCGCATCAAGTTTTTAGGTTGTGCGAAGCAATTGTTTACAAATCGTCGTACCATAAACAAACATATGTGTTGTACAGTAATGCAACAGTTGTGGAGTGTCCCCTTTATTCGTTCATTCTGTCTGCCACTCGAGCATTTGCGTTGCGTTCACGCTCTGTTCACATCCCACGTGCTCATTGTTGACCACCGTGTGGTACGACGTTTCTATTTATTGTACCCATATGCTTCATTTTCTAAATAATATTCCAGATATTAGTAATTTCTGATTAAACTTAGAGTATTGTGATTTGTAAAGGAAGATAAATTAGACACATCGAACTATTACAATTCTGTTCTTTCACGTCTACCGTAGAAAATACAAAAAATCCTTTACGATTTTATCTTCATCAGTATCATCACAAACCGACACTAGCATTATAATTATCATGATTTTAGTGAATCGCAATCCAAGGTAATTTAATCTTTATCTAACAACTATGTATCGTAATCATGTTCCATAAATTATTAAGAAGAGTCAGATAAAGGTTCAGTCAAGCTCGTTTATTACATAAAACTCCTTTCTTGTTCAATATTGAAATGACGACGGAGTAAGCTTGAAATGAAAGTCATGGTCAAGCGTCGAATAGCTATTTTTATAGGCTATTGATTACGTAATATGTTTGGGTTTTCATACTCAGACTTTTTTTTGCTGATTTTAATAATGAACAAAAACAGTGTAGGCCAGTAGTAAAGGTTACCGCTGTGGATGTTTTTAATACCGATGATAATTGGGCGCTCTTTTCCGCTTATTGTCCTAAATTAAAAAATATAGAAGATTCATTTGGTCCGTCACGTAGTGCAATACGTGCTCAAATCTAATTTTAAAAACAAAGCAAGTCTCGCCTTAATTTTTCCAAGACATAGATTACCTCATTATGAGGTAATCAGTGTGTCTGACACAGTGCTATGTAGTCTGATCAGACCAGACCAAGTTCTGCGACATAGCGTTGTTGGTTTTTAAAATGAGGTCTATAATAATAATAATACCTAAATAATTTGTGGAATCGGTGGAGGTGAGAGGCTACATAAGAAGCACGGAGTACTAAAATGAGAAGGAAGGAAATTCGGAAGAGAAGAGCGGGCAGAGAAAACGAGAGCTGTGTCGTCTGCGTAGGAGATAATTTTACAGCTTGGCATAGTGAGAGAGCAAAGCTCATTGAATGTAGACCAAGAAGAGCGTGGGGCCAAGAATACTTCCTTGCGGGACCACCGTAAATCATGGTAGTTCGGAGCTCACTTATCCGTTTATTGTGAAACCTGGATGCGATTAGACAGATAGCTCCGGAAGAGAGATAGTTGGGTGCCTCTGACACAGCTTGCCTCCAGTTTGGTCAAGAGGATAGGGATCGAAACTGTATCGAACGCCTTGTCGAGGAAAACAGAGAGGCGCATTTTTTGCCGTTGTCCAAGTTTTGTGACCACGTGATATGTGATAGAATGAACCACATCTGCTGTAGACCTGCCAGATCTAAAACCGAATTTCCCCTGGAACAATATCAAACAACAATATGGAACAATTCTCTATAGGAAATCGATCAGCTTGTTGCCGGTTGTTGATGATTCTCTCCAGTGTCTTAGACAAGGCAGGCCGAGATGGGGTGGAAATGTTAAATATGTATTTATGTTGTATGTATGAAAAGGGCTAGACTTGTTAGTATTAGGCCCTTTTTTTTAATGTGCCTATTTTTTGACATTAAAAAGACCTCAGGACAAGTTCTATTTAGAATTAATGACAGTACCTAGTTCGCTTTCACTCCTTTCTGTGCCAATACAGGGAGGAAGCACATCAGCCCGTTCCTTGCTTACTGGGCGTTCTTTCCGTTTAATATCGGTAGGTGTGTGATGTGTAGTAGGTACATTTTGTATTGCATTCTTGCCTTTCGGTTTTATGGTCTTTTCTAGGTAGAACAGAACGACCGGTAGATTTTCTATAGCCTTATCGTCGCTTACACAATAAATTTACCTTTTCTTTAGCTGAGTTGTCCCTACTTGGCCTACGTATTACACATGGTCCTACGTTTCTCATCTAGCTACCGTATTTTGCCTCTGGGTCTTATAGGTTCCAGGGGCAGATAGAGGCTTTCAAATAATTTTGCACATCATCAATGAACAGGCGTTCGCTATTTTTCCATGTTCTAACAAAGGGGACTGAGAAAGTGCAAATATGTCATCTTCTGGTTTATCATAATATATGATTTATCATAGCTATTTGTTGTAAATAATACAAATAAAAAGTGTTGATTCATTCCTACAGTGGTTTTCTACGTAAGTCATTAAAAAATTGTGACAATTATTATTATGGGCCTGAACTAGGTTAAACCTGTGCTTCAGGCGAGAAAGTGCTTACATGCTATTTATATATCTAATTTAATTACACAAATAAATGCACATTCAATAAATTTCCGAGCTGTTTGTGCTGAATCTACTTAATTGAAAAATAAACACGATTTCATTATTATTATGGTACGATGCGAACTGAATATAATAATAATGATTATTCAACTGGCTTCTTTGAATAATAACGGAAAATACATGAAGTGGGAATATCGATGTTGTATTGACATAAGTGCATGCCTATTACTGTAGAAGGTATTTGCTACTTATCCTACTAATATTATAAACGCGAAAGTTTGTATGGATGTCTGGATGTATGTGTGTTTGTCACTCTTTCACGCAAAAACTATGAATGAAATTACAATAATGTAGCTCATACACCAGAATAATATATAGGCTATAATTTATACTAATCCTGCGCAGACGAAGTCGCGGGCAGAAGCTAGTTATTTAGAAGCTAAATAAAAGTAATGTATAAAACCTCTTTTGCCAGTGACCCAGGTTGTAGAGGTTGGGGTTAAGGAGAACTCTCGAACACGCTCAGAAATCACAATACGCAATTATCAAATATACCTATAGTTAAAATGTGTTACGTCCCCACTTGACAAGTGTTAAATGGTCAGCGACCCATTTCAAAAATTAAGAAATTCTAAAAAGACAGCTCTGTGCGCTCAGGTCCCTTTGCCCTTCCTTTGTAGGGAGAATTTAAGAAAAAATTGTAAAGCTCTGGCAAATATTTGAAGTCAATGATAAGTGTGTTTTTGGACTTTGGAGAGTTTGATCCGAGTTCTTGTAATAACACGTGTTGTGAGATTCTATTTTTAACTCGATATACAGAACAATATACTGTTACAGTTAGATACATTTTTACTTGACATTGGCAAAATGCGTAAATGTTTATGTTTCGCGAAGCCATAAATTAATAGTAGAAGAGAGTCTTTTGGCGCGAAAGTATGGCATCGGGAAGATTTTTGTTTCAGAGTGGTGTTGTGCAATAAGTAGGTACTGGTGTTCTTTTGATACACGTGTTGCATCCGTGCAAGCATCCGTGTTGACAATCAGTTATATCCTACAAGTATTGAAATATTGGTTTTGTGGTGTGTAGTGTAAGTGTGTGTGTGTGTGTATGATTTTGCGATTTAATAGTGCGATTTCAACCTCATAAGTCGTGTATCTTGAGGTCTGTTGCCATCACATCAATAAATTTATAGGTAAAACTGGAAATCACACTAGGTACTAATAAAAAAGTGCAACTTTTTGACCCCAAGTAACCTTTGAATGTTTCCGTTTCCTACCTGTCTCTTTCTAACTCTCCACACAAGTAAGTAATATGATAACTTAAATCAAGTGACCGTCTAATACGTGTGCTCTAGATGTTAGAAAGGGACAAATAGGAATTAAGTGGTTTCAAGGACAAATTTTTTTTCTTCACTTTTTTATTGTAGTGTGGCTTCCAGTTTTACCTATAAATTTCTTGGTTACCATACACTATCACTATCATAGATTTATTATTACTGACGTTTATAGATGGGCAATGAATCGACTAGGGTGAGACCAAAAAAATACACCGGTGCGTAATGCGCATGAAAAATAGTACTGCAATCTGACAGTTGCTGTCTTTTCTACGTGACTGGCAGGCCTCCTTAGGCCCCCTGCGCTTGCGTGTACGTGAAATGGTCTCGTCTATCTATCTCGCTCTAATATACGCGTTTGTATGCTCTTTCTGTTATATTAAGTTTAAACAAGATGTTTGCTTATGGATTTTTAGTAGAACTTTATTTACGACGAATCTGCTATATAACACGTTAAACAGCGTCGTTTACAAAAAATAAAACTACTTTTTCAGTGATCTCTCAGTTCACACAAATGAGATTTGTATTTTTGGTGGTTTACCTATAATATTATAAATGAATTCGTATTATTTTCATCGCAACTTTTAGTAAAAACCGTAATTTTTAAAGTATAAAAATTGAATTATGAACTTTTAGATTGTAATGGTTGTAATGTAAGCCCTTAAAGATGGTTGTTGGTAAGTAGGTAAATATGTAGATGTAAGTTAGAAGTTAAGTTATAATAGTAAGTTTTGTTGAATGCAATATATTAGATACGCGAGGGAAAAATAAAGAAAGATATTTTAAGGTTTCTACAAATTCAATATAAATAGGGTTTTAAAATAGGGGGATATAAAGGAATGCAAGTCCGAATAAATCTATCTATGTTTACTATCGTATATTGGAAAAATGTGTATGATTAGTTAAAAAAATAAGCACCAAAAATTAAAATGCTGCTCAAAGTAACTATTCTACGGGAACGAAGTCACTAGCAAAAGCTAGTCTGCAACAAACGTACCTACTATGATATCCATCTTCGTTTTAACTTTTATACTGATATTTCATTGTCCATTACGGATGTCGTCATGCTATATCTTCATACCTACTCCTTATTTTATTATCCGCTTTCATGGCGCGCCGTATACACTTTATTATTATTGGATTCAGTTACGTACAAACTGTATTAATGGTGAACATAAAATATTTAGATATTAATCAAAAGTCTTTCGTAACATAATCAAAGGACTCATGATCAATATGTTAACATCACAACACTCAACAGCCCTACCAATAATGTTAAGAGCCATTTCACCGATCGTAAGCGCTCGACTTTAGGTTTTTTACGCGCTGTACGCTTGTGTGCGCGTACTTGGCAGCGTGAGTAGACTGCGCGTCTGCGAAATAATCTTGATCCTTTATGTTGTTTTTTTTGTATTGGTTAGTACATATTTAATGTGTTTTAAAGATATTTTTATAGATACCTATCTAGTCCGTGTTTCATGTCACGTATTACAGCACAATAGTTATTGATCAATGAGAGATGGGTGAAGGTGGTGTTGTTATAGCGGCCACAAAAGCATAAAGGTATTCTGTGATTATTTCAAGTGCCTACCTATTATGGTAAGAGATATAGCCATATGACAGCGAGACAGACACATAGCGGAGGCATATTAATAGGGTCCCGTTGGCACCCTATTTTATTCAGAGTTCCCTATGGGTAGGGAACTCTGAATAAAATAAGAATAAATAAATATCATACAGCGTCACACACATTGACACATATTGAAGATGCCGTTGGTGGAGCGGTCAGTATAACTAACCATATTTTTTTATATATATTTCTCCGATACTTTCTTTTTATTGGTTAAATGGCTATGGTAACTAATGTGAATTTTTTGATTCCATATTACATCCATGGATATCGGGGTGATCCCAAGATATTTCAATGACTTATCGCTCTATTCTTAAAGCTATATTACAAAAAAAAGTGAGATGATATGTATTTTTAAAATAACCACTTGCTTAAAAAAAAAGCCGTTACCCTTTAGTATTAAATGACGTTTGTGATTTCACGTACGGATATCTACTTGATCTGTAGATATTTTTGATTTCTAAAGATTTAATCTTAAACAAATATTACGAAAGGCTTTGATATGGTGAATATTTTTGAAAAAAATGGTTGTCTGTAAAGTCTGTTTACGGACGATAATTTTACATGTTAACGTAAATACCGATCGTGCTTCTCTATCGCCTATTCCGCGTTCTCGATTGCATACTCTCCTCAGGCGGAACGTGACAAAGAATCATGTCTTTTTGTGCAGTCGGCTTTCGTTGATTTATAAGACGTTATCACGTCAAACTACTTCACAATACATCCACGTATATCCATGCAATCCTGTGATATTTTAGTGATTTTAAGAGTTCATTTTAATGACGAATTATCGTGGATTTCGGGATAGTACATATTTGTGTTTTATATGTGCAACAAATAAAGCAAATATCAGTGATTTAATATTCAAATCAGTTTTTTGTCGCGTTTTGTATCGAGGGAATTTTCACTAAATTTCGTTATCCATAATACATCCACGCATATCATTGCGATCCCGTGATATTTTAGTGGTTTTACGATTTAATTTAATAGACAACTTGCCAAGGATTTCGGGATTATATATATTTTTGAGTTACGTTCATTTATTAGTTTTAGTGCAAACATAACAAATACCAGTAAAATAAAATAATAATATAAAATCACAGTGTCATATAGCTTCGCTTTTTCTTCGTTCAATATTTTTGATTTCGATTGTAACAAGAAAACCACTTAGCTGTTTCTACAGACTTTCATCCCCTATTTCAACCCATTCAACCTTTTTTCAACCGACTTCAAAAAGGAGGAGGTTATCAAGTCGACTGTATGTTTTTTTTTTTTTTTTAATGTTTGTTACCTCATAACTCTTTACTGGGTGTACCGATTTTGAAGATTCTTTCAACCTTTGGAAGCAGGTGCTTGTCACATCTGACGAGTAGTTTTAAAATTATCCCTAATAATGCCTATTTAATTGACATCGATGATATCGTAATCTTATCACTTGTGTGTCTAAAAGATCTCCAAATCGTTTCCTGAAAATTTACATACTTAAAACACTAAAAATCAAAAAATAAAATTATTTTTAAATAAAAAAAACCGCCTTCAAAACTAAAAACGAAGGAATAAAAATTCTGTTTATAAAAATCTAAATGTTTTTTTGAGGTCGGTGCCAACCTCAATATTTGGATTAAACGTTGTTACTTGTATTTGGGACCGACCTCAAAAAAACATTTAGATTTTTATAAACAGAATTTTTATTTCTTCGTTTTTAGTTTTGAAGGCGGTTTTTTTTTATTTAAAAATATTTTTTCGAGATAAAAAGTAGCCTATGTCCTTTCCCGAGATCAAATCTATATTTGGACTAAATTTCATCAAAAACGGTTCAGTGGTTTAGACGTGAAAGCTTAACAGACAGAGTTACTTTCGCATTTATCTTAATATATATAAATCTCGTGTCACAATGTTTGTCCTCAATGGACTCCTAAACCACTTAACCGATTTCAATCAAATTTGTACACCGTGTGCAGTTTGATCCAACTTGAGAGATAGGATAGTTTTTATCTTGATAAGTAGTCATTTTTTTTACTGCAGATAAATGTTACAGGTCAGTAGTATGAAATCACCACAGCAACGCGTGGCCGGGCAGCTAGTAATATTATATAAGGAAGTAAGGATTGTGAATATTGCTTGCCTTACATTGTGCCCGGTGCATGGCAACAGGCTCGCCACCTATTACATGGGGACCTAATCATATCTGGCGAAATGTGGGTGTTAACACCTCTGCCTATGCCTTTGGTGATAAAAGCGTGATGATATGTTTATGTGTATGTTTATAACCAGCTTCGTCATCAAATCAGCTTAAGGACATCATAATATTGCTCAAGTATATCGTTATTTCGGCTAAGTTGAAAAATAAATTATTTGCTTTTTTTAAGGCTGCAGAATTATCGCGTTTCCTTTTTTTAACGCAACGGTAATAACTATCCTTGCGACCCATAGCTAAAAATAAATAAATAAAAAGAATGTTATTATTATACAAACTGCTAGTATAATTCATACCAACATATTTAATAAGTAACAAAACTTAAATCCAAAAACAAAACTCAAAATAGATCAAAACTATTTGTCGCAGTATGATTATGACTACTCGATTCGAGCGAACGAATATCGGGACGCGAGAAAAAATAGCACAGGTCCTACCTGGACGGACGCTCGCGTCTCGTGATTTATACTAATTTATTTCACATTTCATATAAATATATTGACAAATTTATTATTGATATTGACGAAATAACTTTAGAAATCAAAAGTCAAAGGAATATTGTTTATTTTGGGATAATTTTATTTTAGTTATTACGATGTATTTTAACCAAAATTGGCGATGAAATTATTATGTTAATGTTAGAAATTTGCCAAATGATTTATTTTTTTACTCATAAATGGTAATGAAATTCAAGAATCTATTTCATTAAGTACCGACTGGAACATATGTCCGATGATTCCTATATTTTTTTACGTTTATCATTTTAACATTATTAATAGAATAAGGACTTTGAAATTGAGTCTGCGAATGTTTTTCAGCAAAACGGTTGTGGGAGATCGAACATTACAAATTAATCAAATAAGTATTAGTAATTTTGTTTCATTAAACGTCAACAACATAGATTGGCCTATTTTTCTCAATTATTAAATAATATCTGGGTATTCCTTAAGATTGTGATATAGGACTCCAAAATCTCCGAAATTCGTGCAAAAACGTGAAATGGCTCTTAAATAAGCCATTTCTGAACTTATCACCTCTCTCTTTCTGTGTTTATCACAGAAAATACACAAACAGTTTGATGGAAACTAGGGTATTAGGAAGTAATTTAGGGATAATAGGGAAAATTAGTGTTATTTCAACTAGAGTGACATTTACACATGACTGCATATCAAACCTCAATAGATTATTAGTAGACTTTTTATAAAAGTTTCGTAGTTTTGAACAACCTCATCTGTAGTCGTCCTTACAAAACAAAATTTTAATCTCTGTTATTATAGGTGATACACCCGTATTCACAAACATTACTATGATGAGATCTTTCGAGTCTTGGCTAAGAAACGAACCAATCACAGAGCTCTATTCAATGCCATTGCGTTGAATAGAGTCGAGAGATCTCATAGTAATGTTTGTGAATACTGGTGGGTGATAGTGTATTTGGGATAAAGCCTAAAAAACGTAATTAATAGTTCTCGGAAAGTAAGATATCTGGTCTAACTCGGTAAGACGGTCTCACAATCACAAACTAATGTTTGTTGACTAAACGGGAGCAAGTTTTTTGATGTATTTGTAAAACCGACGATGGACTTTTCGGCGCTATGTAATTCTGAAGATAGATAGATTGTTATCCTTTTAAATAGGTATATCTCGTGTGAATATGTTTTTTTTTTGAGAAAAGTTGCTTCACTTTAAAAGAATAGTCAGCGAATATGAAAAACCATTTTTAACCCCCGTCGCAAAAAGGCGCGGCCGTGGCCCTGAAAAGGGCCGTCCGGAACTAGCCATGGTGGGAAAACAAAAACAACTCGACGATGGCATGTGACTTCGAATGCCAAGCGGACACACTTGGCATCAAAAGCCACAAATGAGAAAGTTTCCCCACCACGTTACCAGGGTCCGCCACGAGGAGACTTTCGGATGTAGACCCCTGGACCTGTAGGACCTGTCTGTGTATCTGTGTCTGTATGTCTGTGTGTCTGTCTGTGGCATCGTAGCTGCAAACAAAAAAGAACTATTATGTATAACTTATCTGACACCTCGAGATCCAAAGCAATTGGATTAATGTTGAATCCAATTGCTTTGGATCTCGAGGTGTCAGATAAGTTATACATAATAGTTCTTTTTTGTGTAGATTTTGTTTGTTTTTATTCGCTTTTGAAACACCTAACACCGGCACCACTGCCGCCGCAATCCAAAATTCTGGAACATTAAAAATTTAGTGATATTACTTAAACCGTATTGTAAATAAATTGTTACTAGGAAGTTTTAATTCTATTTTTATTAGATTTCCCCGGATTTCCCTGACATGTAAGGATTTCCCTAATGTAGTAACAAATTGGTAAATTTACATTGAAAATTTAATATAATTGCAGTTATAAATAAAAATGACTATCGTATCAACTGCGAATATGACATTAAACACTAGTCGCCTATGCTCGAACCAAGAGAGACGTGTGTACATTTTGTAACATTAACTTATGTGCAAAAATTCAATTAAGTAATTTGTGCTACTGTGCTTATAATTAAGTCTTCATCCGGTACACATATTCAAGCAACCTACCCACAGAACAACAGGTAAAATACTACTTCAATTTCTTCTGCGTGATTTTACGCATTTTGCCAATTTCAAGTGGAGGTATAAATTTATCTATTCGGTAGATTGAGTTAAAAAACGAAGAGTGTTGTATATTGACACGTGTTTTTACATTAAGAACTCTGGTAAAATTGACGATTTCTGCTCCATGAGCACGAGAGAGGGTAGATAGAACGTGTTCGCTACACGTTAAAATTGACTGGATTGATTAACTTTGATTGAGTGTCGTAATTTCTAGTGGCATACCGGCCCCAAGAAGATTGTGGTATATTGTCAGCGAGATCCCGTACTATGTTCGGTTACCCGGGTGGCACGCACAGTTAGGTTGAGGTCGGCGGCAGCCATGCCATGCCGCAGTGATTCATGCCAGTTCGCTTTTGAAGGTTTCTCCGTCGCACCCACCATCACCCACAGTCTTTGTTTTAGTACACGCTGCTGTCATTAACACGATACCATCTTTTTTAGTCCTTTCCGTACCATTCTGGTTCTACTTTGATGCGGAAGTAGACTTCAACCCACAGAATTTAAAGAAAAGCTACAGTGGTTTTAAAACTTTTTTTAATGAGTGGATATTGCTGCTGGCTGTTGGTGGCCTTTACAGTTTTGCCGGAGGTTTTTAAAGAAACGGAGGATATCTGGTGGTCCTGTAGGTAGCCGGTAGAGCAAATTACTTATAGAGGGTTTCCACTCGACAGGGTCTGGCTATCGCGTTTTAAAATCACTGCTTTCAGTTGAATTTTCTTTTTTTTAAATAAAAACTCTTTAATAAATTATAATATAGGTACCTACGGGCTGCATTTGCGGGCAACTTTGTATAACTGAATATTTATGTTTTTAGATTTGTTCTTACGAATTGTATTGTAATTCAGATAGTACCAAATCTATTTTATTTAATGTCAGTTCTATCCCGCTCCTAACATTGAATTATTTTCCCTAAAATACAAAATGTTGATATTTTTATTATAAGTACCTACCGCGTATATCATCGCTCATTGGAAGTTACAAAGATGACCCAATAAATTATTGTATTATACAATATTTGTAACTCCTTCTTCTTTTGGCTTCGCTTTATCATATGGCCAATGTTGAGGGAAAAAACATTTTTAAAGTAACAATTAACAATAAATTGTACGGTAACCTGAGTTTAAAATAGATTTTCTCAACACGCGCTATTACAACAAGAACTCTGAAGAAACTCTCTTTGTAACTCCAAATGAGCGATAAGTATTTATGTAGTTCGCGTCAAATACCGAAGGAGACAGTCATCAAACGTAATTAAAAATCGATACTGCCTAAGTAAATTAATTTAGTACAGACCATATATAGCTATCACAATAATTCTCGCAGACTTGCAGGATATACCTAGCGTAAATAAATATCTAGATTTTGTAATACTTATAGATTGTTATCCATTTAAATAACCTCATGTGAATATGTTGTTGTTTTTTAGATAGGTTGCTTCACTTTAGAATAGTCTGCGAATATGAAATACCATTTTTAACCCCCACCGCAAAAGGAGGGGTGTTTATAAGTTTGACCTGTAAGACCTGTCTGTGTATCTGTGTCTGTCTGTGGCATCGTAGCTCCTAAAGGAGACGAGAAGAGATGTTTGTCAACAAAGGTGTATCCAACAAAGCTGAGCGAAAATGCGTACTGACTAGACTGTAGCGGAGATGTGTACGATGTTTGTTAAGATTGCAGTTCGACCTGACACGAAAGCCAAGTCACTATCACTAAAACAGTATCTTCTTTTACTTGAATGCTACGGCCGCACACATCGCGATAACATTAGTGCCATAATCTTCGCCTTCGGCCTACCGCGAATGTGCATGGCCACACATTGCGCGCTGTAAAGTCTGTCGCGATGTGATCGCGATGTTACGCAAAAAACAAAATGGACGCCGCGGTCGGCATATATTTTAGGGCAATTATTTTTCAATCTGTCAGGAATTATTGTTTAAGAAAAAAGCAAGGCTAAACAATATTGACTCACACTCCTAATTGCTAATAAGTTCTAAAATCCTGTCGTTATTCCAATCCATAGTAGAAAACTAATTTAAACCAATACGTCCGATGCGCACGATGTCTGTGCGCCGACTGAAGACCACGAAGTGTGGCCACGCAAGCGAAGGACATCGCGATAAAAACGCTTTGATGTGCGTCAGTTTACCGACAACGCCGCGATGTCCTTGCGACTTCGCACGAAGTGCCGAAGTATTCGCGAATACTTGGCTAGACACATCGCGATAACGCGAATATTCGCGACATCGCGATGTATGCGGCCGCAGCAGAAGAAGAAGAAACAGAGTGAAGAAGCAGAATTGATAGCCGCTCACCACACGCCGCAACCATCTCTTTTCGTCGCCGCTGCCGGCGCCAGCTTGCGAGACACAGCTCACATCTCCGCTAGCTCGATCGCGCCATACAAATATGAGAAATATCCGCTCGGTGGTATCCACTGAAGCTGAGCGAAGACGAGATGTGTGAATAACGAATTTCTATTCGTTGTTTAAAACACAGTTCCTCTTCTCTTGTCTCCTAACTCCTTTCTTTTCCATATCATCTCCACGCAATCTATTCATCTTTTCTTCGGTCTTCCTCTTCCTCTATTACCCGTCCACATTCATGATCATCACTCTCTTTATCATATGATTATATCATCCCTCTCATTACATGCCCATACCATTCTAGTTTACCTCTCAATTTTTCTGCCATTGGTACTACTTTCAGACTGCTGGTGCTATTTTCGTTTACTGAAATAGTGAATATGAGCGAGTGTTATCTAGTAAGAGAGTTAACCACATAGATACGCAAGCCAAATACTGCACTGTAATCTTATCAGTTTATCATACAGCGACTTAGGAGCTTACAACCGAATTCTTAATTGTTGGTGTACAAGTCGTAATTATAAATGAAGTGTCAATACGGTGGACGTCTACGCCACGTTGTGATTTTATTATTATTGTAGTTGCTCTACAGTCTACAGTTACTAAGCCGCGGATTATCCTCATCCGTGTAGAGATTAAACGTGTCATTCGAATATTTAAACTACCTCAGTAATTGGTGAGTGTTAATATTCGAATAGTAAGTACCTATATTGTTCGAATTTTGTAGGTTATTTAAAGCATTAAATTCTACTAAAGTTTAAGCAAGTGCGCTAAAACATCCGATTCAGAAAAGGATGGATGGATGATTTTACGCAATCACGCCAGAACCAGCTGAATGGATCTGGATAAAAATTGGCAAAGATTATAGTCTGGAATAGCACAGCACGTGACTAGGCCTAGTCGGATAGCAAAGACTTCAAAAAGTCTAGTCAAGAATATCGTGGACCCATGAGGTTCATGACCATCATGAATGACGATGCGCGTCGACCAGTTAAACTTGCTTCTAGTCTATTGTAGGTATGTGTATGAAGCCTAAAAACTACAAAGATAGGTACTATAATAAGTTAGCTTTGATTTCTTGAGTATCGTTTCGAAAAGGAGGGACAGATTAGCAAGGTTTCAGCGAAGAAACTTAAAATTAATGAGCTGCCAGTTTACCTACTAGGAAAAATAGGGTAACTTCCGTGTTTTTATCTGTGCTACTTTGTGTTTGAGAACACCCTGATTTCAGTCTCCAACTTTCTTTACTTTCTCCAAAATCTTTTATTTAGCATCCAATGTCTCCTATAACAAATAGGTAATATTTTTACCTATTTGTTATAGGATACATTAACCTAACTTAAACAATAATAATAATAAATTATATGTATACTAAATTTACTTCGTACGAATGGACTTTTCACCTTTAATCTTTCATGTGATGCTCATGCTAAATTGTCAAAAAATCAACTCTTAACTCCAGTTGAAAAAGTCTTTTTTATTATGCTGCCTTGTCATTATCCGTAATCAGGTCAAGGGTCCTAGACGCCTTTGTGCCCAGTACTATGCCAAATTCAGGTGCTTTTGAACTAAGCAGATATTTAACTTCGCTTTTTTTCTGTGGCATGATGACAAATCGTGTAAATTCTGTTTCATATTAAATTGATAGGTAAGGGAAATCATAACAACACGAATTTGACGATCAGGCGTTAACGCCTATTAATCCATATCGATTATTGTTATATATAATTAGATACAACAATAAATAATACTCACTCACATATTCCAGTTGCCTACATATTGGACCTCCACATATTTGTATCACTCACTTTTGAGATTTCCGAAATACAACCCTCTCACCAAAGACTACTTATAGGTACTTACTATATATAACTCCGTGCCTCTCACACATATTATCATTGATCTATCAGAGATATTTCCTGATAATTCCATAATTTTCTAAATAGGTAGTAAGTAGGTACCGTGTTGGGTAGGTACTTACTTGGCGATAATACTCTGATCTAATATAAATTTGACCAAGCCATCGCTACTTCACTTTAGCATTCTCATTCTATAACCGATGCACAAACAATCACTACTACCTATTAATAGTTGCATGCACCTCTATACTATACGTAGTAAGTATTAAGTGATTGTCTCGTTTATTGAATACTAAATTCCACTGACGACCTCGTAATGGTTAGGTACTATTTCCACAGTTATGGCTTCCAGTGTATATCTAAGAGAACCTAATTATCAAATGTACAGTCAACGCGACAAAGTTCCCGTGTTCCAGTTAGCAAATAGAATCCTTTAAACGGCTGGTCTGCACCAAGCCCCGCCTACTTTATACTCCGGCCAATAAAGTATCAACATAATATGGCGCAGCCAATAAGACGCAGCGTCTTCACTCCGCTTCCGCAGGTCGCCTCCCTTCCGCGCAGTCGCTCCAGCGTTGCCAACGACATTGTCTTCTCTTATTGGCTCAATCTGGTTGCCAGAGACTAACTAACAGGGGGGCGGGTCGCTGTCAATCAGACACCTCAGTGCCACGCGATTATCGTCTACAAGTGGAACACCGGGAACTTGGTCGATTCTCAGGGTCTCCCTAATCTTCCAACGTCGTTTTTGTATTACACACCCTTATCCTGTCGACCAATAGAATTATGAGTGAGCTTCAAACGAAAAAAAAAATTAAACTGTACCCAAAGACTAGGAAGACCCTGATAGTACCTATATCCTACAAACTTTCCTCATTTGTAATTTTTTGGTATGTTTATCTATTACAAATGACGTACACACTTCATTATGTATTGTGTAATATTCGTTTTGCTCGACTCTTTTATGAGTAAGGAGTAAAGCCTAATTTTAAAACGCAAACCTTGGAGATTGCAGCTAATTACAGTCAAATCCGCATACAAATCCGTCCCATGATTCTAGAGATTAGCGTGGTTATAAAGATAGACACTCGCCAAGAACTTCTTTTCATACTATGCATTGATCGCACTTTAAGAGCTAGTTCGGACACGCGGGAATCCGCGCTGATCTTATTTACATTGGTATCGTACTGCAACTTCACACCTTGCAGTAGCAAGCAGCAGTAGTTCATTGAATACAAACGGTTATCTCATCATCATATCATAACAGCGTTTATAATTCGACCCACTGTTGGGACACAAGGCCTCTCCTTGTTATCGAAGGAAATTTAGGCAGTAGTCCACCACGCTTGCCCAATGCGGATTGGTGGACGGAGTATAAGGTGATCAATACCCCTTTACTGATCCATTAGTCGCCTTCTACAACATCACCCATTGGAGGAAATTGGGTGATGCTATTCTACTCTGCGGGCATCACACGGCGACGGTTGTCTGGTCGAGCCCTAATTAGTATCCATGATGGCTTGCGTCCTGGGTTAGTAAAGTTACACAGCGTGTTCTAAATAGTATGTTTTATTTCCAGAAGTCGTCAGTTCGGAGCTCGTTCCGGCGGGCGCGCGCGGGCGGCGCGTTGTCGCCGCCGCGTGCCGGCATGGAGCGGCTGCGGCGGTCGTTCCGCGAGTCCTTCCGGCGACGCAAGGGCTCGCCGCCGGAGTCCGCGCGGCCGCACCAGTGGCACGCGGACGAAGCCGCCGTCCGCGCAGGCACTTGCACCTTCCCAGTCAAATACCTGGGCTGCGTTGAGGTGTTCGAGTCACGGGGCATGCAAGTCTGTGAGGAAGCGCTCAAGGTGTTGAGGGTGAGATTTCCTACCTTTATCATCGGTTGCGAGTGTATTTTTTTATTTTGGCTAGGCATGAAGCTGGCCTTCATCTCACTAAGATAAGGCTGAAGGTGGAAGTTCTCTTCACACTGAATCCTACGGAGGTCCTGGTTATTTTATCCTTAAATACCGGAAGATATTTAAATTAAGTAGGTAAAATGATTTTATTAGCCAGACGGGCTTAATAAAACAAGCCTTGAATACAAAGTGCCCGCTTTGGGGATCGAACTGGACCACTCATACAGAACAGAAGCTTACACTGTGGTCTGTGTACCATTTTTTTTAATTGACGGAATAAATATTTAATTGATTCTTACTAAGTTTAAAATGAAAAGCTTCAATAATTACTTGACCATATAGGAGCATGAAGCATTATGAGAAAAATCGGTGTTCCAGGATTACAAGTGATCAGATAAAACAGAATTGCCTGGTTTAATTTCACCATTAATGCCCTAGCTGTTGTCGAGAATTGATGTGACCGATAGGTTTGAAAATTACAATAAAACACACATTAAATAAGAGCTATGGTTATGTACATTTCAATAGCTTTTGTTTCATTAAAATCGATGCAGTATTTCCAAAGTTATTAACGCCTAAACTTACGGTCGCTATTTAATTTTTCAAGTAGGGTCATTACGCCTGTTATCGTCCACTTAGTGGAGTTATCAACTTTGAAAATAAAATTAAAATATTTCTTTATTATAATTTTATAAAATAACTACTGAAATGAATTGCTATATTAGTCTATTTATAATTATTGCGAACGTGTTAGTGGTGACAGTCATGTTGTTTTTAATATTTTAAAAAAAGTAATAAAATGCCAATATTACCAGTTTCCGACCGCAAAGTTCAGTTTTCGTCCACCAGTTGTCCTATTTTCGACCGCATCAATTGAGTATGGATTTCATGAATAAAAATATGTTTTAAAAGGAAATTGTTAATCAAGGTAGGGCACAACAGACTAGACTTCTAGGTAGTACCTACCTCCCCATTACAAAAGACCACAGTCAAAAAAAATTTTTTGTGGTGTTGTATTTCTGTTGGTAAGTAAGGTCGCTAGAGCTCCACGGGGAAGGGATAAGGGTTGCCAGCGCGCGAGTGTCAGATCACTGTTGCAAGCATCTAAGGCTACAGTTGCTGATTACCACCAGGCAGAACGTATGCTTGTCTGCCAACCATTTACCATAAAAAATAACACCAAACACTATTTAAATAATGAGGTCATTACTATTATCCATCATCATCATAATTTCAGCCGAGAGACGCCCACTGTTGGACTTAGGCCTCCCCCAAGGATCTCCAAACCGGTCGTCCTGCGCTGCCCGTATCCAGCGGCTTCCCGCGACCTTAACTAGATCGTCAGTCCACCTTGTGGGGGGCCTACCAACGCTGCGTTTCCCGGTACGTGGTCGCCACTCGAGGACCTTTCCGCCCCAACGGCCGTCAGTTCACCTCGCAATGTGCCCTGCCCACTGCCACTTGAGGTTCGCAATTCTTAGGCCTATGTCGGTGACCTTGGTTCTCCTGCGGATCTCATCATTTCGGATATGATCACGCAGAGAAACTCCGAGCATAGCTCTCTCCATTGCCCTTTGGGTGACCTTGAGCCTTCTTATGAGGCCCACTGTAAGCGGCCACGTTTCGGTTCCGTAAGTCATCACTGGCAACACACACGAATTAAAGACTTTCGTCTTGAGACCATCATAATATTTCAAATTTAAAGAAAATTGGCCGAAAACAACCCGTTAGTCCGTTTTGCCTTTTTAACCCCTAAAATATGATGTTAAACTTGCATATTTTTTCATTCATCATCATCATATCAGCCGAGAGACTTTAGGACATAGGCCTCCCCCAAGGATCTCATAACCGGTCGGTCCTGCGCTGACCGCATCCAGCGGCTTCGCGCGACCTTTACTAGATCATCAGTCCACCTTGTGGGGGCTTACCAAAGCTGCGTTTCCCAGTACGTGGTTGCCAGTCGAGGACTTTTCCTTCCACCCCAATGGCTGTCAGTCCTCCTCGCAATGTGCCCTGCCCACTGCCACTTAAAGTTCGCAATTCTTTGGGCTATGTCGGTGACCTTGGTTCTCCTGCGGATCTCATCATTTCTGATATGATCACGCAGAGAAACCCCGAGCATAGCCCTCTCCATTGCCCTTTGGGTGACCTTGAGCCTTCTTATCAGACCCATTGTAAGACATTGTAAGGCCCATTCATTCAACTGTTTGAATATTATTTAAAAAAATAATATTGTAAAATTTTATTACACTATCATAAAATAATCACTTTAATTTATTCTAAAATAACAAAGTATATCGAAAACTGGGATTTTTTACTTTATGTCGAATTTTCGACTGCATGCCATTTAAATGTCTTACATTTATACTTTATTAAATCTAATAAGCGGACTGAAATTGGCCGTCGTAAATATTTTTTCATTCTATTGTTTTAATATTATTTCATTTAATAATATTGTAACATTTGGTTGCAGGTATCATAACATAATCACTTTTAGTTTGTTGTAACAGAGTATGTCGAAAATTGGGACGTATTGTACTTTATGCCCGATTTCCGACCATAGGCCATTTCAACGTATTAGGTTTATACTTTATTAAAGCTAATAAGCGGACGAAAATTGGCCATCGCAAATATTTGTACACATAAAGTTCATATTGCTAAATAAAATTTAGTTTACTTACATGCATTTTCGTATATCAGACAGAATCCAATTGACATGGGCGGGCCTGTTATAGACCTCCCGGTCGAGATTAGGACTTTCTAATAAAAAGGGCGTACCCTTTCTCGTCCACTTCGTTTTATATATTAATTATTGTAAATTAGAATAATAAACTATTCGTCCACACTATATTTATAGCAAGCTATATGTATAAACAGTAAACAAACCAAGAAACACAATAGAACTATTTTTTATTTATTGCGTAAGTTCCGGCACGTCACTATTTTTTCTGCAATATTTGACACATTTTCACTCTTTCGCCGGGTACCATAAACTGCATAGCTTAATCCTAGTTAATGGCCGCGTTCCAGTGAACTGTGTAGGCATGTACTTACTGTGAAGTTATTCAGGTCGTAATACATAAATATTTTAAGGACCTATGTATAACCGTTTTGCTATTTTTTGGCGTTATATCAAGGAGGGCGGTTAAATGGACGAAAAGGGGAAGCGGTCGGCAAACAGGCGCAATGACCCTACGCGCACTCTAAGTAGGTGACGTCACAAATCGACAGCCGACACGGCAGCCGCTCGCTCGCTATATTGTCGCAGGTCATTCAAAGTTGCTCTGCGTTTTGTGTCGTACATACCTACTGCGATCTGTGTAACTTGACTTTTATTGTTTATTAGCCTTTGAATTACAATAATGTAGAAAGGATTTCAACAAGATCAATCAGATAATAATTTACCAAAAGCAGACACACAGTTTGTCGCTCAATATTTTTCCGAAAATAGTGATTAGGTACCTATATAGCAACGGAAATGCGAGGACTCAAACTGAAACAAGTAAAGTAGGTATTCTTTTCATCTAGCATTTTTGCAACATAGATAAGTGAACCTACGATACGAACTATAGATAAGTGGTATAGGCACGGAAGGTAAGAAAAGCTCTAGTCGTGTAAGGTACCTACCTACCTAACCTAAATGCAGTAACAAGTGATGCTGAACATTTATGTTACTGTGTGCATGTTATAAAGGCCGAATTTAGATAAAGGTAAATATTTGTACTTACATAGATATTATATACCTATGTAGGTAATATTAGGCATGTAGTGCAGTGGCGCAAAATATTTTTGCCAATGAGTGAATTTTTACTTTCTCTTATAGGTACGTAGTATAGAGGAAGTCTTGTAATCGTAAAAAAATTCGACCCTAAGATTTTGACGGACTTACACGTTTTTTTGGACCTCCCTGACTCCAAAAATATTTTTTTTGGAATTTTAGTCTGTGTGTGTCTGTATGTCTGTGCGTTACCACGATAACTCGAGCATGCTTTAACTTATTGCAACCAAATTTAATAAGCGTGTATGACATCAAAATATAAGGTTTCTATCAACTTTTGAACCGTCGATCACGAAAGTTAAGCAACCAAGTGCGCGGTCGGTACTCGGATGGGTGACCAAAATTTTTTAAAATAAACCTTGTAAGTCGTATTTTATAGTAAAAGGAAGTAGGTAGGTACATACATAGGTAGGTAAGTAATTTATTGGTCATGAACTCATCTCGGATTTTTAGGATTTTAGGTATTTTTCATACTAAAATCTGTGAGAAGGGTATATACATATATACATACATGCCATAATACGGGATTTTGGTCTGCAAGTCGGTTTTTAAATAGGTACAATCATGGAACTATAAATATTTATATGGAAAGTAAGCATCTGGACAAGAAATACATTGAATATTGTAATGTATTGTAATATTTAGTGTGATGTTTGTACACTATTCGTCGCGTCGCCCTGCTGCTGTGGCGCGATAAAGAAACTAACGCAACACCAAGCAGGTGAAGTTTATTTATAAACTTGGGTACCTATTTTCCTACCTTCATTTTACCGTCAAGAAAAGTCAACTTACTTAATCATACATAGGTAGTAGTATAAAGATACTCTTTATACCTATGTAGTATAAAGAGTGACAAAATGAAGATATTGCACCAAAAACCTCATAATACAACTTAGTTATAGGGTATTTCCTAGTAGGTAATAGGTACCCCAAAGCTTAGAATATCTAATTACATATTATCTTACTTAGATCTAAATGGTCTTCACAAAAAATCCAACGGTCTTAGGGTCAATTGGATCTGCCCGTTTCATAACATTCATCCACATTTTACGCCTTTTGGCATCCAATGGCACTTGAAAAAATAGTTTTTTAGGCGTTTTAATGGTTGAATTTGTACACATAGGTACTACACAATATTATTATATGGCATAATGTTGATTCACACCTGAGAGCCACATAAAATTAAAGGGTAATTCGTCATCTGGTCCCACATACCTACGGCCCATTTGGGACGAGTTGAAGAAAACCAAAAATACACACATCAAAAGTGTCTAGGGATCAAGCATTTTTATGCGGATTTCTTGAGATTGAGATGTGGCTTTGTAATAAATTTATGATTTTATAAATTTATATGGATCCTTTTTGGTGCATTTCATAATTTGAATCAGGAACTGTGAATCAAATTCGAGTAAAAGATGAAAATCAGCTGTCAATATTTTCCCTATAAAAACATACAACGCATTGAAGACATTATTAGTGCTACTGTTTCCCTACTACTGATTAAAACCAACGTTATTATGGAGCGGCGACGTCATTTAAGCAGGGAAGAAATGCTCAGAGCCGTGGGAATGATAGAAGCTGGTTCCCGGCAACGTACTGTGGCTTTAGCTCTGAATACAAGTCAGAGTGTTATCAGTCGACTTTGGACACGATACCGAAGCACTGGTACCGTGGCTGAGCGCCATGGAGGACGGTATCGCTGCACCACACGGAGACAAGACCGATACATTCAAATCTTAACTCGAAGAGCTCCAACAATAACCGCCATGATGTTAGCCGTGAGGCTTCATCACTCTTCAGGGAACTTAATTAGCGACCAAACAGTCAGAAACCGCTTGCATGAAGTGAACCTTCATTCCCGAAGACCGCTACGGGTACCACCTATAGCAATGCACAATCGTAGGATTCGATATCAATGGGCTCTTGAACACAGAAATTGGGCAGAAGAACAATGGCGTTTCGTGTGCTTTTCTGATGAGTCTCGTTTTGGTATGAGACCGGATACAAGACGTATACGACACTGGAGAACCCCTGGACGCCAACAGCGATTAAAATCCTGCCAGGAAGTCCATCCTTATAGTGGTGGAACCATCATGGTATGGGCGGGTATTTGGATCGGCGGAAGAACTGAGTTGATTTGGATCAGAGGCAACCTCAACGCTCAAATTTATGCTGAGACGATTGTATCAGACGTCATCGTTCCTCTACAAGTGCAAATCGGTCCCTTATTTCAGTTAATGCATGATAATGCACGACCGCACACCGCAAGAGTTGTAAGACAGACTCTCGCCGCAGCTAACATCAATGTCCTGCCCTGGCCTGCTCAGTCGCCAGACTTGAACCCGATTGAGCATGCATGGGATATGCTACAGAGAAGAGCTCTGCCGAATATGGAGGGTATCCAGTCGCAAGAAGACCTTTTTTTGTTGTTGCAACGAACATGGGCGGCCATTCCACAGCGTGATTTGGATGAACTCATTTTGAGTATGCCAAACCGATGTTCTTGTGTTGTTAGTGTTCGCGGTAGAAATACGGATTATTAATTGTTTAAGTTACCCAATAAAATTTTAGAGAAAACTGTTATTTCAGTCTTTTTTTCGAACTTTTGTGTTAGTGGTTCAAATGTCAAAACTCCCTTTATTAGGAAAATGGCAAATTTCTTTATTAATGCAAAGGTGACTTGGTTTATCGTTACTGTGACAAACGAAAACACTTTATTTGATGAATCCTTAAAGAAAATTTTAATTAATATCAATCAGGAGAAAAGTTATTGCAAAAATATATGTTGATCCCTAGACACTTTTGATGTGTGTAATAAAAAATCTGTTCTGCAATTCGTCCCAAGCTAATTTCTGTATAGAAATTAAACCTTTATCAACACATTGTACAGTGAGTACGAAAATACCCACATAAAATATATCTTTTTAGATTGTTTTTTTTTTGTCATAGAAAGACAAAGTATATTTTTTTAAATTAAAATAATCAATATAATTGTTTTTTAATTTAATTCACACACGATATTATCTATTTTCAGAAGGTTATACTAAAGCATAGATGAATAACTCAACAAATATGTATTATGTGTGTTTTATAATAATGTAATAAAAAATAAAGAAATAAATAAAAAAAAAAAAAAACATTTATCATACAACTACATTTATTAGTATAAGGGAGTTGGCAATCCAGGTTTAGTTCAAATCAAATCAAATCAAAATTATATTTATTTTCCCATCACAATTTAGGATGTTACAATATAGTGTAGGTAGGTACATGTACATGGTTGTAGCCCAAATAGTGAGGGGCTGGTGCCTGAAATAGGTTTCAGAGTACCGATTTAGGTACCTATTATCTACTTATGACCAAGGTAAAGATTTATGGGTTTCAGTTTACGAAATTAAACAATGTTTATGTCGGTTACTTTTGAAATAAAAAGGTTGTGGAGGAAAGCAAAAAAAAAATTGGAATACATATATTGCAGTTCGTGACAAACATATCCGAAAATGTAGGTACTGCTTTAGCACATCTACCTCGTTATGTAATGGCCGATGGTTTCCTGCATATTATGTCTCGTAGTCCTAGCAAAGGATAGGTTCCGAAATTCAGCAATTACTTTGTTGAGACGTGGCTTCCTGAAAAAGCATTTTTGAAAAGAGAAACCCAAGAAATTGTTAATTTATTGTGGAAATATTAAAAGATCTCGGGAATTCTGAAATTACTGTAGAAATATGTGTAGAATTATTGTCATTTTAGGAGTTTCTCCCGAGAGTTCTTGTTGCAAAAACACATGTTGAGAGACTCCATCTTAAACTAAATCTTTCGTACAATTGTCGGTTACTTTATGTATGTACATTTTCACTTGATGTTGGCGCAATGCATAATCTGCGATCGCCATTAATTAAAAAGAAGAAAAAGATTGTCATTTTAAGGTTAAGTATATAGATAGACTGATGTACAAAAAAATATTATAAATCTTAGCAACTTTTAATAATTATTTTCAATTTTAAATTACATTACTATGTGATACATCTTAGAAAAACTTATACTTTTAGTTGTAGTTGTGAAATGTATCTTTCACAATTGTTGATTTTTTTATTGTTAATTATTCTATCATCTATCGACAGTCGGTAATTAAACAAGTAGAATTTGTTATTTTTAAATAAATTGTATGACTGATTTTAGAAACGTGATTTTAGTTATATCGAATGTACCTACTCATAACACCTCCTAAAAATTACCTATTAGAACTGAAACTAAACTTTTCCCTTTATATTTTTTATTCTTAAATAATTTAAAATTTCATAAATTTTTATAATAAGTATGGTTGTGATCATGAAAGATTTTCTAACAAACCCGTTTTTATTTTTTCCACGCTAACACTTTTGCTACTAATTGTATCTTTCCTCAATTTAATATTGAGATGGGACGAGTTGCACAACGAAAATATTATTTATATTGATTTTGTTCAACTCGTCCCAAATGGGCCGTAGGTATGTGGGACGAGTTGGTGAATTACCCAAATTAAAGACAAGCGCGCGCACTAGTTGCACAGAGCTAAAGAAGTACGCGGCCGCGAGTACCACTGCCCGTTCTGTCGATTTGTGACGTCATCAACTTTCCGCGACTCGTTTTAAAAATCCGGACGGCGCGGCAACTTTGAACGCTTATATCTCGGTCACTTTTTAAGATATCAAAAAAATAAAAACACTGTCGTATTTGTCTAGTGACCTATATTCTGGGTATATCGTTAACAAAAATCGATGGTCAGATTGATTGTTCCACTATACTGGCTTCAATGACATAAACACCTTGAAGCAGGTCTTGCTTATAAAATGGTGGCCGTTTTTTAAGTAGCTGTGAATAATATGGAAGACAATAGACAATGCAAATTATTGACGTCAAGTTCAATGAATTATCAGATTCAGAATCATGAATAATGCAATTTTTTCTTGATAAAGATATTCAAATTAATAATAAAACTTTCTAAGCCTACTTTCTAATATATTTGTAGTTTTAACATTTGAAAATATTATTAATCTTATTTGTTTAAAAATAACTTTTGTCTCAAAGGTGAAACAAGTTTTTATATGAATTAAAAATTGAGTACTTCCGATTGCAAACTTATAAATTGTAATATCTTTGTTATGTTAAAAAATATAGTAACAGACCATTCACTGTCAAATTTCTGCAATACTCTTTGAACTTTATATACATTATTATCTGTTACATAAGATAAACGGTGACAATGCTACCTTGCCCTATTTATGTAATACCGAGGAAAACTGATAGGTACATTATTTATTTGTATGCAGTTCTCCAAAGAAGTAATTCCTATTCTATTCCTTCTTATGGACGAACGTCGAACCTCGATTAAAACTTTGTAAAAGTCTTTTATAGCTTTGAAAAGTCAAGTTATCGTTATTTTAACAGAGAGTTATATTACTTGCGTACTTCTTTATTTAATATCAAATTTTAAAGCAGTCCGCAGTGCGAACTGAGCATTATTACTTTTCCAAAGAGACTCATTGACCCTTTATTGAAACAATCTAGGCCATAATGTAAGACTCTACGAAGACCAAAAAATGTTAGGTGGATTAAATACTGATAGAAAAACTGATAAACTTTGTAAATATTGAAAAAGTTGACAGGTGGTTACGAAAAAAAACCTTATTTTTTCCAGTTTCTGCTTTAATTATTAATTACAAATCTGTAGTATATAAATTATAGAAGTTTTCCCCTGAGATAACAATCTCAGGTTCAATCAAAACTTCTATAATTTCTGTTTCTTAATTAAAATTACCTAAGTCCAATTGTATTAACCTAATTTATAGCTTAACAGTCCCTGTATTTTCCAGAATTCCCGAAGACGTCCAGTGAGAGCCGTCTTGCACGTAAGCGGCGACGGGTTGAGAGTTGTTGAAGAAGAAACGAAGGGTCTTATAGTAGACCAGACCATTGAGAAGGTGTCTTTCTGCGCACCAGACAGAAATCATGAAAGGGGATTTAGGTTGGTTCCTTTGGATTTGTTGCACATCCCTATAATGCGATCTGTGATATAATTTAAAGACATCACAACCTTTACCAACCACCACATAAAAGAAATAAGTACTCTTCCTGTCTTTTTGTACTAAATATCTCGCTCGTATTTAAATTAATCGAAAAAACATTCAAAATATGCCTTTATACTTCACAATTCGTTTCATAATAATATTAAATACATTACCATTCAGGTAACAATATCAACCAACACGAGTGCCTACAAAAACACTTCCGCGCAGAATCGTGATTTTATTAGTATTACTCGACTCGTTAAAATGTCAGACATCGACTCGGATGAATATTGAACATTGAATATAATTTGAATTTACCGCACCGCAACACGATCGAGTCTGAATCCCTAATAACTCAGTTTGATAACTGGTTACAATTGCTACGATAATGTGGTTGGGTCTACTCTATAAATTATTGCGGTTTTTGAACTCGAACTAACTGCCAAATAAAGGTCGACTAATGACGATTTACAAATAGCCCTAGTACCGTAATCTACAAATTAATTGCCAACGTAAAGCAATTTAAATCTATCTTTCTCTACATATTGAGAACATGAAAGGAATTACCCGACGCGACTCTTGGTTGGGGGATCATACCGTACCGTTACGGCCTACTTACAAAGTTACAACATGTAAATAAGTATCAACATATTAATGAAATAAAATGAAAAAGCTCTTTATTTGAATGGATTTTGCAAAAACTGTTTAAATCTTCAAAAACCCTGCTACCATTCCAGGACGAAATAATTATTTTATTTAAATAATAATTATTATGCTGAGATGGAGAAGAAATGGCAAAAATACTCTACAGCTTATGATTTCGTAAAGATTTCAAAACATCATTACAGACTAATAGATATATCAATATGAATAAATTACAATTTTAAATGCGTAAATTTTGGGCAGATTTTACTCCCACGCATTTGAATCTTTTAAATAATCATTTATCTCGTAACAATCTTTATATAATTTAGGTTTTACAGTTTTTTATTCATTTATTAATAGGCAAATCTTATTGTAAAAACATATACATTGGCCCACAAAGGAATTGTTTATTCTGTGGAGGCGAGTTGTAGATATGTACAGACAACAGCACGTTGGGTTAACACAAACTGTCAAATTATCCCAATCCATTATGCACTTTATATTGAGTTGCCTTAGGTTGAAAATAGTTTGGAGAAATTTTACAGTTTTGTATAGCCCGACGTGCTGTTGACTGTACAACCAGATCGTGTTTCTTCTTAGTATTGACATTATGCGTATGACATTTCTCATAAATTGGATATTTTTCTTTACATACATTAAGTTTTCCAGTACATATTTCCCTATAAATAACAAGATCAAGAAGCGCACGCACACGCAGCGCAATATCATAGATAGCCACTATAATGTGTGCCTACCGCGATTCAGTTTCGACCTCAGATCATATCTAAATGTTTGTTCTGCTGTCGTGGAGTGGGCGACGACCTTAATTGCAACCAGCCTTGCACGTATAATTGTTACAAACGGCACATAATTATAAAGTTGGTATTACTTACATAAACGAATTATAAGTAAGCAACTAGAATCGTCATTGGTGTGTCCTGCTCACAATTTTATTTGGGTTCGGCGTAAGAATTTCTTCTTCCGCTCTCCTCGGTCAGCCGTCACTCAGCATTAACAACCTTCTTTGCCATATTGTCATTCACATAGTCTATCCATCTTTTCTTTGTCTCCCTCTATACCCATCCACTTTCATTCTCATTACATTCTTTGTTACATGCTCATCATCTTTTCTCATTATATTCCCATACAATCTGTTACTTCTCAGTCTTTCTGCCACTGGTGCACTTTTAAACTTCCTCTCATTCCTGACTTTGTCCATTCTTGTTACTCCACAAATCAACTGTACCATTCTCGTCTCAGCCACGTGTAGTCGATTGGTGCACTAGAATATAGCTTACTAGTACCCACGCTAGGAGGAATAGTAACTATAACCTATAGTTTCTACCTACCAATTCGCATTATCCAGTTGGCGGTTGTTACGCTCGTAATCAATTAGATTACTAATATTTAGGAAGACTGCTTAGAAGTGGGATGTGCAGAAGTTGAAAATGAATGGTTCCATTTATTTTATTTTTTTGTATTCTGAAAAGCAACAGCTTTACAATAATAACAATTATAAAAGTAAAGAGATGAGTAGCAAATTAAAGGTTTTTCACTGCCCGCAACGCGTGGTTAATTTGCAATAAAATTATTGAGGTAAATAATCGAGATAAAAACTACCTACTTTTATAGTCTAAGTAGGACCAAGCAAAACACGTTACAAAATTTCATTAAAATCGGATCAGTGGTTTCGGAGATTAGTGTTGAAGAACATCGTCGCAGAATGATTTAATAAATCGTATTTTTGCGAAAATCCTAGGAACATTAAGAGTTTTTAAAAATTAATTTTAGGGTTTTTTGAAGATTTTTTTTGGGTACAGAAAGAAAACCTGCGAAGGTTCCACTACGCTTTGCTACGCTCCGCACCTCGCTACCCACTTCTTTCTAATAACCCGGATTTCGACACTACGACACAAATATAAAGATTAATTATTTCATTAAACTCGTTGCTAATGGCGTCAATAACCCCAGTTACATATGCCGCGACGGCACGACTCGCCGGTGGATGTGCCACGGGTTCCTGGCGTCGCGCGACAGCGGCGAGCGACTGTCGCACGCGGTGGGTTGCGCGTTCGCCGCGTGCCTCGAGCGCAAGCAGCGCCGCGACAAGGAGTGCGCCGTCTCTATGAGCATCGACGCAGCAAGTCACGCCTTCACCAGGCAGGGGTCTTTCAGAAAGTCTGGTAAGAATTCATTGTTATTTTATTTCCTTTTTTGCGCGGGATTAAACACGGACTGAAGTCAAAATATTAGTTTAACTTATGATTTTATTTTGAAGGTACGAATTCAATTTAAATATAAGTAGACAGACACATTAATTTTATCGAAAATTATTTACCAAATTTAAAATTTACGAGTAAACTCGAGTACACTCGTCACAATTCGTCTATTGGCGAGGAATGAATAATAGGGTGCCTAAGTAAATTAAAATAACATTAATTTATAAACAAAGTCGGACGGATATTTTTGCCTAAGAACCGATAACATCATGCGATATTGTTGAATTTTATTTATTAATTTGCAAAAATTAATCTATTAAATATTAGTTTTGATATAATATTCTTTATGGTCATGTCTGTGGCATTATGTCTACGATGACTTTGTCTGTAGTTGAAGCGCCATCTTTTCTTTAGTAATTTTTCACTAGTTTGAACTTCACTTTCTGTTGAGCAGCGCTAGGCAACGGACGTATACCTTCTTAGTGACGAGAAGAATATAGTATACAATAATTTCTTCAGTATAATCGTTGTTTCAATTACCCGTAATCTCCTATAGGTTATGGGCCCAGTCTACGTAACGATTAGTGTGTTAAAAGTACGGTAACAGTGAATTTAAAATTGTCGTGAATAAAAATTAAAATGAAGTCGCGTAAGAAGAAATATTCAACAGTTTAACAGTGAACGTTATATAATGTGAAAGTTTCGTAAGAAATCACTTTGAGACTAATTACTAATTGTTAGTGTCGTTATAAACTACCGCATCAAGAGAATAAAAAAAAAAAGTGCGAGTGTGAAATATATATGGTGCATTTTTTTTTAATTCACAATTGAAAATCGATCCTACCCTCATAACACGAATAAGGTGTAACAACTGCCTTAGAAACTAATAGAGAAGAACAATTGAATTTCTGCATTGTGAAAACTACCAGGTGACGATCACAGAGTTCAAAAATATTGCATAATACTACAAAGAAAACTACAACTTAAACGTTTTTACCACAAGCAACAAGCGGAGAAGAATTTTATTTCAGGAAATACGATGCATAAGATTTTCGAAGTTGTATTGTGTGTGATAATTGTAGTCGCCGCAATCGTGTCAAGAAAAATCACCGTTAGCTATAATAAATATATAACGAAGCTGGCAACTGCAGTAGTGGTTACAAACCTACTGCGAATACAATGGAAACCTACACCAATATTAAGGACAGTATTGTTTAATCTGTTTATAATGTAAATCATACTCTGAATTTTATACTAATGAAATATTTTTGTTTTAGATTCAAGCGACTGCAAAATAAAAAAAAAATACCTTACAACTAACTACAATTTCCTTTAAAAATTGGCGAAGCTGAAACTTTGCAGCCTCTTACTACTAATTTGGGAAACCATATAACTTGGAGTTAGTCTCCAAGATACAGCGAGCTGGATACAAGGTTGTTTTTGGACGACAGGGAGCCGAAATTAACAAGGACAGTAAGATCATTATGCAAGGTAACCTTTTAACAATTCAATTGCTATTGACTTTGTAGCTTTTGTGAATCGTAGTGATTCTGTTTCTTATACGTGCAGTAGTGATAACAATAGTTATTAATTATGGCTACAGCATTCAAGTCATAATGAGCAACAAAAAAAAAAAAAAAAATTAGAAATAAAATTAAATTATTAGTCGAGGATGTAGATCAAATTAATAGAGTAGCACCTAACAATAAGTTATGTGAAGCATGTATAAATAGGAAACAGAGTCGACTGCCATTTAATCAATCTAAACAAGTATAAAAGTTACATTAAAATTCCTTGTCAGTGTTTGACCGCGATGAACTTCGAAATTACTCAACCGATTTTGATGACATCTTGCAAATGTGTTTTGCTTAGTCCAACTTAGGTTATAAAACAGTTTTTTTATGATTAGTAGACCTCAATTTTTTACTGCAAATTAAACGTTTATTTATTTGAGGACGGTAATGTGGAATTACCACAGCAACGCGTGGGTAAGTTAGCTAGTATATTATTCATTCTGATATTTGCGGCCCTATAACTCCTTCAACCATTGACAGCAAATATAGCATCGTTCTTTTTGTTGATGAGTATACTCATTACTGTGTATCATACTTGCTACCATGTAAATCAGCAGTTTCTATGTTCAAAGGCAAAAAGTGAGGCCCAATTCAATTCTAAAGTACTTAGTTAATCTTCATTCTGATATGGCGAGAATATTTATGTTTTGTGTACGTTTAGATGCTCGTCACAGAGTTAATCTTAACTCATTTTTGCCAAGCTTACCGACGCCTGCAGTTCCTAAAGAAAGACTTCTGACCGAAAGTTTTAGTATTTCAGCGCTTTACAGGATGGCTACTGAACATTGCGCCGTACGTTATGCGACGCGGAAGATGCCCAGTGGCTATTTATTTATTTATGTTTTATTTTTAGTATGTTAGACGTTAAGGTCTAAATTTATATGGGCCTATGTGTTTTGTACACGCTGATTTACTGAAATAAAAAGTTACTGTGTTGAGAAAGGTACCTATAACATATCTTTTGACAGTTTCTCAAACTTTACAATTAAATAGTGTTACGGAGCAGATGGTTACTGCCTGTCACTTAAAAAAAAACTCGTTTATTGTTAAATGGTGGTCAATTAAATAAAATGTTTTGGAGTCATACAGTTTTGCCTGTGGTTTATTTAATAAAAATAACAACATCAGCTTTAAAAGTTTCACAAATACATACCATTCGAAATATGGCATAAGAAAAGACCTAAAAAAAAAAAACAAAAAAAAAAGTTTTTTTTGGCTCAACAGCTTTTGCTCTTAATAAAACGAGTAAATCAAAACTTGACAGTAAATCATGGAAGGGTAATAGGGCATGAACCAAACGGTTGTAAAGTTTAGGAACCTGGTAACAAAAGGTACATGTATATTGTATTAATCACAGATGTTTTTGTAAAAGATACTTTTTTTTTGCAATCCAAGCCTTTTTCTGAAACCTGAAGAGAATATATTAAATTCTCGTGACAAAACTGATATGAATGTTAATTCGAAATCAGTGTCAAATAAGTCTCGGAAATCTGACGGCTTAAAATCATGAGGAAACCATAATTTGATATTAAATCATGGAAGAGTAAACCCTAACGGTTATTAAGTTTGGGGATCTGAAAACTAAAGTCAGAGATGTTATTGTAGACAAGGCTATTTTCCAATACAGGTCTGCGCAGAAGCCTGAAGAGAATACACTAAATTCTCGTGACAAAACTGATATTAATTTAAAATCGAAATCAGTGTCAAATAAGTCTCAAAACTCGGACGTATTAAAATCAGATTAATTGAAAATCTGATATTATCTATTTGGTGTGAGCGTGAAAATATATTATTATTATTATTATTATTATACATGTTAGCCCTAGTAAAATTAGAAAAGTAAAACATGATAATGTAAAATGTTAATCTGGCTGTTCGCATTCTTTATCTTTAAATTGATTTCAAGACTTATTGTTTTGGCAAAGGTATTAGGTATGTATGACTATGCCATACAAACCACAATAAAACAGTGTATCGGAGCGCATAAATCGTACACTCGATCATTGGCATAGTTTAATATTAAATTTTAATTATTATTTTTAATAATAAGTAAATGTATTTTCTTTTGAGAAATTAAACATTTTTAGACCTGAGCATTGGTACAAGTGCGAAACAAAGCAAATCTTTTTGGGGTATATCTGTCGTTGTAACAGATACGTATTTAATTAACATATCTCCCCCAGTTAAAGCTCTGATAGATAAAACACTATATGAAATGTGGCATAAAACCTAAAAATAAATATTGAAAATGTTTCGTTTTACTGCACAAGTTAAACGTTATTGTGACAAAAATATCTTATGTCAAAATGAGTAGGTTTTATTTCAAGTGTTTACAAATAATCATTTAAAAAAAAAATGAATTAATTTGTAGCTCGTGAGTCGAAATTAATTTTGTGCAATCAAGACCAACGTGAAAGTGTGCAGTAGTACCTAATATCAAAGTAATACCTGCTAAAATGAGTAAACTCTACCTTGAATCGGTAAAACTTAGAATTATTCTATCAAAGATCATTCATCTTTTATACAAAATGATCCAAGTAATATTTATGAGGCACAGTGAGAAAAATCTCAATCTACCCCCTATTTCTATTTGCAATCGTGTTTCAAAATGAGATTTTACAGGAGTAACCACACCTGGAATCCTGTCTAAACGCCAAATAAGTATAATGCCATTAGTTGTAATTTGTATTGTAGTTGAAAATACATATTTATAATGCTGCACTACAAACGGACTATATAATGTGCATAGCAGTGTAATTTACTGAGACAATATATATAGCGTTTTATGAAGCAGTCAGAGATGCGTTATGGCCAAAAATCACTTGTAGTCAGTGTGAATATAAATATTGATAAATGTTTTGTTATTTTTGACGATAATAACGGTTGCAAAAGTATTGCAAACTAAACATATACCTACCTAGATATCAATTATCACTTTTCTTTTTAACAGATTTATAAATATGTGATAACATTAAATTAAATTTCAACAGGTCAGCAGCAGATGCGTTGACGAAGCGTCTCTTCTCGCAGTGACGTTGTAATACATTCATAGAAAAAAAAATGGGCTTAAGAAAAGTTCATGATGTATTTGAATAATAATATTAATATGTAATGATCTTATTATAAAATGCATATGATTTCATAGATATATAAGTGAATGAATGGTCTGGTTAGGTTTTTCTGGGTTTCCCTAATCCTAGCAACAAATGTTGGACCATAATGTATCCCAGTGAGCACATAGAAGGTGTACGATCTGTTTAGGATTTGATTGTTAACTTATGATTAAGTTTGTATAAATGACCAGTCGATTAATTTTTGAGGGGGCGTGTTGAATTTTATTTATTAATTTGCAAAAATTAATCTATTAAATATTAGTTTTGATATAATATTCTTTATGGTCATGTCTGTGGCATTATGTCTACGATGACTTTGTCTGTAGTTGAAGCGCCATCTTTTCTTTAGTAATTTTTCACTAGTTTGAACTTCACTTTCTGTTGAGCAGCGCTAGGCAACGGACGTATACCTTCTTAGTGACGAGAAGAATATAGTATACAATAATTTCTTCAGTATAATCGTTGTTTCAATTACCCGTAATCTCCTATAGATATATCATATTATTGGATATTTTTTCTGTAGGTTCTTTAATTGTTGTTATGGCGGAAAGTACCAAATTACTGTATGAAAATAGTTATGAGACAATGAAGCGGCTGCTCCCCTGCGGCGCACGGAAAGGCTACGCACGTGTGTCAAGCTTCGCTTTGTATGAAAATGGTAGTGGTATCATCCACTGCACCCCACGGACACGCTACGCATGAAATACGTCATTGGTACACGCGTGTAAATAAAAATCATCTGTTCTTTACAAAAGTGCAACAACTGTGAACCAAATCGTATGAAACACGTACCTATTTTCCGCGATTTCAGAGTTGCTTCCGTGGTAAAAGTTGTAAGTAGGTATGTGTTGGTGAGATCTTCAAATGGTTTGAAGGTTGTTGGTATTTTACAATTAAGAATGGATAACCTCTATTGTCTGGTAATCTAGATGTAGGCAGGCATGGCCTGTTAATCTTCCAGCCGGAGATTTAATAAATATTATAATAGACGAAGATTGTTTTGAGTTATGAAGTTATTGAGTTATGAAGATAGAACTCCGTAAAAACGTAGATAATATTTTTTACAGTAAAAAGTATAACTTATCTAACTAATAAATAAAAACAGTCGGGAAGTAACAGTCGCTGAAGTAAGAATACTTTTGTTTAATGTCCTTTAACTTGTATCAATTAATGTACCATCTCAAGTGTTTTTTGGCAATTCAGAAATATAATTTTATTTTTTGGAACTTACAAGTTAGTCTTACAAAATAAACTAAAACAATTACAATAAACATAAAAATAAACACTTTTGTTTTTGTGAATGATGTCAGGTTTTATTGCGTCATAACTTTTTTGGCATAGGTACCTACCTCGTCGGGATTTCCAGCCATACAATAGTTAAAGTATAAAAAGTCTTTCCATTGATATGTCGCATGTTGTTATTGGTTCCTAGGCAGCCTTTCATACATTTTTGTCGGTCCTCATTTATGATGAAAACATTCAATCCAATCACGAAACAGCTCATTAGCTTTAGCAAGAAATTCAATTGCTGGTTCACCATACAAAAACACGCACTATAATCTGTGAACCCGAAAACACGTCTCTTACAAAATTATTGTAATTTTTATTTAAAAATCTTCTTTAGTGCTATGTAAATAAAGTTTATAATTAATATATGTTTTACAAGCTTATGTCCGCGACTGCGTCTGCGCAGGATTAGTATAACAAATTATAGCCCATATGTTATTCTGATGTATGAGCTATAGTATTGTAAAGTTTCATTAAAATCCATCTTACTATATTATAAATAAAAATATGGTATATGGTATGGTATACCATTCTGTGTAGGTACTTAATACTAACTTTAATTAACGTGCTTGAAATGCATTTATATCTTTTTACTTAGTGATGATTTCATTGACTAGCACCGCAGCGTTTACGTTGGTTTATACGTGTTTTGGCTAGATATTGTTTTTCCTTATATTGTATTTTATACATCATACATCCATTAAACATATAAAAATGATGGAACCTACCCCTGCACAATATTTAGTAACTGAAGAGACTCGGAGCATTTAAGGCCATAATGTAAGACTCGTGTATTTGTTTAAAACTAGCCTAACAGAATAGCCTTTTAGAGCGTTCGTAATCACAGAAAAGTCTTTTTCATGCTTCAGGAATATATTAAAAAAAACTTATTTGTATAGACGTAAGTAGTTGGTGTATTTTAATAAATTACATCGTCGTGAAAACTATTTATTTAAACATTATTTAGTTTAAAAGTATTTTATCTTCTTTACTCAAATTCAAAATGATGGGGTTTATGTGATGAAAACAATGACTAGTATTTGTTATTTGAACAATTCTTGATAAATAAAACATTACACAGACTGATATCTGAATTTTTTTCAGTTGGTGTTTTGGTAGTTTGAAGATATTTTTAGTAAACGTTAATTGGTTGGATTGAACGTCCATCCAGGAGGTTTTTTTATCGGGGTTACTAAACAAGGAACAGAATGGAAACGGATTATAAGGAAATAGAAAGATGGTTATGTTTATAGGTACTTATCAACAATATATGAATATAAATATAATGTTCCTCCTTTATATTTAAATATGATTAATATTAGTTGAGAAGGTCGTAGTTATTACAGGTAGGGAAGTTACGTCCACTTTGCAGAAAGCCGCGTTCAAATTACAAAACCCTTCCTCAATATAAATACTTTTAACTTTTTATATTTTAAAATAAAACCATACCTTTCTACTAGAGAGGTAGGCGGCTTCTTTGTACTTTCTGCGGTCGTTCATACTTCTCTACATAATCTACCGTCACCACAGTTCTCATGTGCTCGGCGATACTGAATCCTTACCTTCGGTAAACGTTCGTCTAGCTAGGTCTTCCTCTTCCCGCTTGTTATAAAATATATAGATTCAAAATTTAAATATAATATTCGGAATCACAGTGGACAAAAATTAAACCTCCAACCAAGGTCGTAATGAATTTATCGTATTCTCTATTTTCTATATATTTTAACTAATAAACACTAGAGTGAAGCTTTTCTATATTTTTCCACTAATGAACACTGGACTGAAACGTCACGAAAATGGCTTGTGGGGTACAGATTAAAGTCGGCAAAGCGGCTACGGCCCAAATTACAATAAAGAGCAATATGAAATATACGCTTTTTACCAGTATAGATACTTATTTATTTACAAAGAAAGGTCACCAATGACAAAATTACGCTAATTAGGTACAATATCCGTAATGATTTCGAGGAAACAAACGGAATTTAGTCGTAGGTAATGGAAAATAGTAAATAAATAGCACTTAATTAAGACTTCCGGATATATACAAGGAATACATGACTCACTGGTTATGTTACCGTGAGTTTAGAGCTATTATACCCAATTACCGTATAGCCACAATAACCGTTACATAAATAAAACTCATTCACTCGTTCACGCTGTCATTTGTTATGGTTGTTTATAGCTCACGAATTGTATTGTGCCTCAACTATTTCACACATTCTTCTAGAGTTCAACTGCCAAGTGGTAATTAGCAACGTTTTTGCAGCACTAACAGAATTAGAAGCACTGTGTGGGAAGAGGTTGACACTTTTGCCTTATACACGGAATACCAACAACTGTTGAATAATAATTGAAAACTTGTAACTAACATTAACGAACAGTCGAATAGAGAACTTCCTTTTTTTAAAGTCGGTTGAAATTATTACAACGCCGCAGTTCTCTGTATCTCGTTTCATTCAAACTTAAAGCGGACCTTTATCACGAGAAAAAACGGGAATTAACGTCATTAGATTACCTTTAAATGCTTGATGTTTTAGTCGGGCTACACCGACTATGGTTACAGGCGGACTGGAGAACAGCGATGTCTTCACTCCGAATAGATATTAATCGGAAGTTAAAAAAGAAATGTTATTATTTTTGTGTAGATGACGTCGTTGTATAATTTCCAATAAAATTTTCATTTGATATTCATTTCAACAAAAAGTGCTGAATCCATTTCGATAAAATATATCGAAAATAGTATAAGAAAATATACCCAAACAAATATCAATATTAATAAGGTGTATATTAGTGTAATTATGAAGTCTGAAGTGATGAATATGAGTTTTGATCGTTAGTATTAAATATTTTTATAGATTGATCATTATGAATTATGATGTAAAATGGTATGAGAAATATTTTTGAACTGCCAATAATAGGACTTCAAAAGTTATGTGCAAAAAGCGCACTCCACTGTATCGTCTACCATTGTAGCTTTAATGATGGAAATAGATGATAAAAAATGATTATTATTATTATAAATATCTTCAGGTATGACAGCACGACGTGCATCCGAAGCGGACGCGTCTGCCACAAGTATAGTGTCTCCCCCGGCAGTGCCAGCGCCGGTTCCTCGGCCGACGCCGCACAATCCATTCGCCGTGGAGCGTCCTCACGCCGCGCCTCATCTGCTTGAAAGGCAGGGCTCTTTTAGGGGATTCGCGCATCTTAACAACAGGTGAGAGCGATAGCACAATTTACAATATAGTTAATAAAAAAAACGGACTTCAAACTAAACCTAAACTTAACCCTCCCTGTACTAGGTGACTAAAAGTCACGCCCCGTTCTAGGTGGGGTGGTGACATACCCTAATATATAAAAGTAACAAAAATTGCAGATTATCTTTTTAAGAGGAAATTAAGTATTTAGTAATTATAAATACACAGTAATAATTAAGTTTAAGTAAAATTTTCAAATGAAAGTATGTAGTTAAACATTTATTTTTATTAATTAAAAACAAAGAACCAACGATTTGTTGCGTATGCGTTCATTATTACACGTTTCTTGATTTGAAATTAAAATAAAGAACTTCAAATATAAATAAGAAATTTCTATGAATGCGCCGTTTGAGGTGGTATATGTGATGCCCACGAGCGCTTTAGGGTCCTACTGCTCTCTTGGTGGTGACCGTCGGACTGACTTAGCAAAAACTGATCGGAGCAGCGACATTGTAATTCCAGTTACTAAGAAAATCATGATCGGCATTTTCAGTTTTAATATTGCTGCGTTTTTCGTCGGACCGGGGTATATCACACCCCACCTGGTACACGTGATGCCCACGAGCGCGAAAAATATTTTCCTCTGACATTTGACGAAGATTTTTAACACACAACAACCCAAGTTTCATACACCAGTATATATTTTTTTTTATATAACCTTAAACATGTCAAGTTTAGTGCCGACAGCATTGGTTTTCTGTTATCAATTGAAGAAAACTACTGCAGAATCGCATCGACGGATTGTTTCCATAAGCCGCGACGCTGGTATTCTGTGCACGCTGCGAGAGCGTGCGTATTTTAAATGCACGCTTCGTTACAAAGTCAGGAGCCGTTGTCTTAAAATGCACTTTAAAAACAGTGTGAATTTATTACTTTTAAATGCCCCCGTGCTTTTACGCGCCGCGTATTTTTTGTTTGTTTAATTATTGATCGAGACTGATTTTTGAAAAGGGCCAATGTAAAACTTTTCATGTAAATATAGTTTTATTTTTAATAGAAAATAATTATCAAATGACTCGACTCCATCTGATGGTTGGGGAATCCGTTTGCAATTGTTTTTTAAAAGTATGATTTTGTCAATCTTTGGATACGTTGTTTTTTCTTGAGATTGGGATGACACGTCCGGCTATAACTAATTTATAAATATGATTAAGTATAGAAAAAGTTTAAAAATGTATATGGAGTTTGATATGTAGTCAATATGTTATTTTTTTTTTTTTTTTACTTATTAATTATTTAACCGAAATGATGTATTATTAATAACTTGTGTTATAAATATTATATGACAGACAAATTTTAGTCAACTTACAAAATAATTTAGATGTATTCTAGAAATAAATAAATATATATGTTACGGTAAATGTGATTAATTGGTAATTATTAATTATTACTAATAATTATTAATAATTACCAAAATTGAAGGCAAAAGTAATTAATTATTTACTTTTACCGGTTATTATTAATAATTACGAGGGTGGATTGAAAAGTTCTCGGCCTGACATATAAATAGTGATGGTATTTATATGATACTAGCCTCTTTGAATTCGTTTGTTTTTTGGCTATCACGATGGTGAATTTCTTCTTTGTGGGTTTTGTAGTTTTTGAGTAAGAGCGAGTTGAGTGAGACGAAACGCAACGTTTTTGGAAAATGTAGAAAATTTAACAAAGCGTGGTCATCAAATATTTGTGTAAAAAAAAATTAACAGCACAAGGGATTCATATTGTCATGACAACAACATTAGGGGAATCTGCCCCGTCGTATAGCACTGTGAAAAAGTGGGTTGCGGAACTCAAACGTGGTCGAGAGAGCATCGAAGATGACCCTCGCTCCGGCCGGCCTTTGACGTCTATGACTAGAGAAAACATCGGTAGTGTGTGATTTCATATTGGAAAACCGCAGATTGACTATCAGGGATATTGCTGAGACTTTGGGCATCTCATATGAACGAACACAAAACATCATTGTGCACGAACTTGGATTTTCTAAGGTTTCTGCTAGGTGGGTCCCCAGGTTGCTTTCAGTTGAACAAAAGCGAATTCGACTCACGATTTCTCGCGACTGCTTGGAGATGTTTGAGACTGATCGGCAAAATTTTGTGAATAGGTTTGTAACAATGGATGAAACCTGGGTTCACCACTATACTCCAGATTCGAAACAACAATCCAAACAATGGAAAAATCTGGTGAACCGACCCCAAAAAAAGCGAAAGCAATTTTTTCAGCTGGAAAGGTGATGGCATCCGTCTTTTGGGATGCGAATGGCGTCATCGTGGTGGACTACCTCCCGAAAGGGGAAATCATTAAGTCAGCGTACTACTCCACTCTTTTACGCCGTTTACGTGAAGAAATTAAAGAAAAACGCCCAGGATAACTGAGCAAAACAGTGTTGTTTCATCAGGACAATGCTCGCGTTCACGTCTGTTGAGATTATGGCTCAAATTCACGATTATGGTTTTGAATTGTTGCCCCACCCGGCTTATTCACTTGGTTTGGCTCCCTCGGACTTTCACCTGTTTCCAAACCTAAAAAAACACCTCGGTGGCTATAAATTTTCATGAAATGAAGAGGTCAAAGCTGCAGTTAGTCAATATTTGGAGGAGCTTCAGGAATGTTTTTTTAAAACAGGTATAGACGCTTTAGAAAACAGATGGAAGAAATGCATTGAGTTAGATGGAGATTACGTCATAAATAAAAATAAATTTGTATGGATTGTACTTTATTTTATTGACTAGGCCGAGAACTTTTCAATCCACCCTCGTATCAAACTTTATTGATTTATCCTTTCGAACCCTGTAGCTGAGTTATGGGTAGGTTAGGGTTATTTTTTTTATGATCAGGCGGAGTGCAATGTTTTTGGGAGAGTAGTGTTGTATGCACCTACCACACAAACCCAAGGTTATCATAACATTTACCAAATCACTAGGTAATTATTAATAATAACGACATTAATCACATTTACCGTAACATAAACACGTGAGTTAGAATGAGGTAGAAAACACAAGACAAATAAATTAAAGCAAATAAATAAACTATCGCAAGTTACCATGTGAAGTTTTATTGAGCGTTGTTGGCTGTTGGGCCTAAGAAACTTTGTCTAAAAGAAAAGTTTACTTTATGCTCTAGATCATAAAAAACAATTTTGTTCAGGCTATAAACGACATAAAGACGAACTTTGCGAGCATGAGAAGTGAAAAAGTTGTTTGTATGAATGTAATGTTGGAAGCGGCCCTTAAATTATGAGGGGTGATAATAAAATAACGTTATTAAATTTCCAAATGTACGTTTTGTTTTCCAGTTCCCCGTTCAAGCGTCAGATGTCGCTCCGTATCAGCGAGCTCCCATCAAACTTGGAGCGACAACGCGCCGGTCTAGCGTCGCCTCCGCGCACGCTTCCCGCTCCCGCTGCCGCCTCCGCGCCCGCCCCCGCTTCCGAGCCGCTCAACGCTGTCACCAACTCTGCAGTGTTGACTGACACTTCTATTGAGGTCAGTTCAATTATTGTAAGTTCTTAGTCAAATAGCGTGTTTAGTAATTATTTTATCTCAAATATGCATGGAAATATTGTCATTATTTTCGAAAAAAGAACACGCGAAGTATCGAATTTACGAACAAAGAAAACCAAATCCATTGCTGGAGCGTTTTTTGAATTTGGAACATTACAACGCTCCAGCAATGTTGTATGAAAAGGCGTGCTGGTGTTATTAAATACTCTTTGATTGGATCGCCTTTATCAATCGTGGCATACTAAAGTCTCTTTGCTTAGTACAAATTGCGTTCACGTGGCTGTATAGACAATACATACGTTTGTCTTGGTCATAAATAGAAAATTGGCGGCAAAGATAAAAATTCGTCTTGATTTGTTATTACATACATAATATATTTATAATTATGTAAAATTAATTCCGACAGTTCAGAGAGTGGAGATTGATTGTACTCCACCAGATTTAAACGACAATCGGGCGGATTCAAAGGCAAAAACAAAGCAATTTTTAATTACAGCCCCAGTGATATATATTTACCGACAAAGGTAAAGTATGTTTTATTTCCCTGCATTCTTTTGAGAAAAGCACTATATATGCCTCGGCCGAAATGGCAATTGCCTGTCTCTTATTAGTGAAGTCCTCGTCTACGGCTCGGCCTTCAAACTCATACTCGACCCGCAATTGCCTATTTCGCGGCCTTTGCAATAATGTACTATTATACTACACCTGATCGGAACAGTCGCTATTATTACCTCAAATTGAAAAGAGAAAATTGATCTTTTCTTTCACCTAAATATGCGGGAGGAAAAGTTGTATGAAAATATGTGACACCCATATCTTAATACAAACAACAAGAAAGAAGAATAAAAATGACTAAAGACAAGGCTTGATGGTTAATTTCCAGAGCCGTTAAATACCACATTTAGAAAAATGCGATATTCTTTTTTGTTTGTAACGGTCGGCATGACTGGTGCAAGCTGATATCGAGAGTAACATGATGAACGGTATTTAACACGTTTATATTAGTTTCACCTGTATTATTGTATGTAACTGACTTGTTTGGGCTCGATTTTGACCCTTTTTTAAACGGTCAGATTTCATTTAAACTTCATAGACTTATCAAAGACCGATGACACTCAATAATATTAATTCTTGAATATTTTCAAGAACTATGTTACTGGGCACACCACGCATTTCTCTACATAATAATTATACTTTTCGTTCATCATTTAGTTTCTATCCTAAAAAGTAATTTTTCACTTTTTAGTCCGATTTAATATAAAAATGTTTTTTACTTTCTCGTATACGTAGTATACAGGAAGTCTTGTAATCGTCAAAAAATTTGACCTCCCTGAGCCCAAAAAATTTTTTTTGGAATTATGTCTGTGTGTGTGTTTATGTGTTTGTGCGTTAGCGCGATAACTCGAGCATGCTTTAACATATTTATCAATATGTAAACATCAAAATATAAGGTTTCTATAAAATTTTGAGCTCTCGATCACGAAAGTTAAGCAACCAATTGCGCGGTTGGTGTTAGGATGGGTGACCAAAATGTAACAAGCATGTATGACATCAAAATATAAGATTTCTATCAACCTTTGAGTCGTTTCCGGTATACGAGAAAGTCAAGGGGAGACCACTCCCGATTTTTTTTAAAACTAAGCATAATTTTTTTGTATACTTTATTTACTTACCAAAGTTGTTATTTGTCCACAGAACGCAAGTTCAGAAGACCCAGTAGCGGCAATGTGCCAACAGTTATCACTGGGCCTCCGCGCTCTAGCCGAAGCTGAGACCGAGGAGACCGTTCCAGTGGCAGTGCCAGTGGCGTTGCCAGTAGCGGGGCGAGCGCTGCCCCACCCGGACGCGTGGCTGGGGCGAGTAGCTCGCGCGCCTCCACTCGCAGCGGCGGGCCGAGCTGCTAGTTATGCCGGACATCACTCTACTAACCCGTTTTTGACTCCAACGCCGCCAGCACAGCTCTAGACGCATCTAGTACAAGTAGTGACAGTTGGCAATAGTTATTTTCACCTCTCCAGCGCCAATACACCTCTTTTTCTTCGTAAAATCTCGAAGGAAAAACGCTTTTTGTTGAATGCGAGCTCTGAACAAGAGTGTAACGTTCAATCTAAGTATTTGTAGTTATGTTACTTTTAATTTTTATAATTAATTTAAAGATATTTAGTATGTATAAAGTAAAAAGTAACTTTGCTCACTTGTTGAACAAATAACTATTGTTCAACAAGTGAGCAAAGTAATTTTTTGCTGCGAGTGTCGATAAAGCACGAACCAGCAAAGTAGTCTAGAATTGATCATAAATAGACTACTGAGCGCAGTGAGTGATAAGGCACGAGACAAAAAAATTGCTCTCGTGTGAAACATAAACTTATCACCCCTCCAGCGAGAAAATTGTTTTATATAAAAAAACAAGACCGTACTTTAACGTTTATTATCTTAAAAATAATTATAAATAATTAAAAGTTAGATTACTTCAATTATTTAGATCAAACGTTAGTCTTGTTCAGAGCTCGCAGCTAAAATCGTTTTTGCTTCGAGATTTTACAAAGCAAAAGAGGTCTTTTGGTGCTGGAGAAGTGAAAAGAAAATTCTTAAGGAAGAATTTGCTGTGCGAAGATATAATCTGACCTCCCCGCCTCGCATTACATTATTAAATTACGCGACTAAATTATTAAAAGCAACCTAAATAAATATTTGTTGACGAGTTCACTCAACGAACTAAAGTAAAGATACTAATCTTGCAATTTTACATTGCAAATGAATAAGAAATTACGATATTATTCATGTTGTAATAAAACTTTAAATATTTCAATTATCTGTTTGAGTCAGTGCATGAAAGAAATAATTTAAAAAAGGCTTAAAATACAATATTTAAAATTGCACTAAATTTTATTATTAAAATGCATAGCCACTATAAAGTTCCTCGCAGTACTTATGTATGATATGCGGTCAATAATTGACATATTGATTTGGTGCTTTCTGGGAAAAATTTAGAAGTTAGAGGGACTGTAGAGAAAATATTTATTAATCATGTTAAAACACAATTTTAATTAAATATTTAGACGACAATGTGTAACACTTTGGTATTAACATTGTCGTTATCGACTCGGGAGTTTGAAGCAAAAATTAAAACTCCTTTAAGCTATGGTAGTGAAAATTAAATGGTGTAAGCGATATTGTTAATTGCTGTAGTTATTACGCGTTGCTCAAAAGGGCTGAACAATCAAACAGTTTAACTAATTGATGCTGTTATTAGATTCGATGAGACATTTAAAGTTCAGGTTTTGCAAAAAAACCACGCGCCTACTGAGTTCATAATGTTTTATAATACGCCTACACATAAATCATGTGCGCGGATATGTTGGATTTGTCAAAATACCTTATTTATTGAAAATTTTACTTAAAATATTACAGTGATTGTACAGTTAGGTCGATAGGATGTTAATTATATAAAGGCATATTACGTAATATATCAGTTATCTATATTACAAGGTATGTATTTTATTATTTGTATTGTAATTTTTTCTGTACAATGACTATTATATTATGTATTATCGCCAAAATAGCACAAGTTCATATCACAATGGTTAGAAGACGTCTTATTGGAGTACATGATTAATAAAGTAACTAGTTATCTTCGATAATGCTCTAAGATTCGTATTAATAAAGTTAACTTATGCGCACGCACCATCTTGAGAGTGGAAAGAGCTATATAGTAATTTTGGTAGGTATTAGATAATAATATCTGTCTCGTTTCCACGTTGCCTTGAGATAGCTAATATTCTGAGAGCTGGTAAGACAAATTTGATGAATGTCAAGTGAAAATGTACTTAAGAGTAACAGAAAATTGTGCGGTAGATTGAGTTAAAAATGGGAGTTTCTCAATACGTGTTTTTACAACAAGAACTCTGGAGAAATGCAAAATGGTACTTGAGGCAAGCCTAAAACCTGTCATACAACTCTCTACTCTAACACAAACCTGGTTGGAAGTAGTGGGGCTAATCTTATAGCTGCAAAGTTGCTAACTTTTTTTGCTGAAAATGTCCTTGAAGTTATCTGAAACTTTTATGCTTTTAAATTGAATATTTAAAGAGTAAAAAAGTAAATAAGCCATTTTATACAGGCGGTTCTTTAACTTTGCCAGATAAGCCGTCTTTAAAATGTCTACTATAAATAAATGCTTTTGAAAAAAAAATTGCAACTTTAGAAATATACGTGCTGACTTAGCACTCCGCAGCTCTGTGTTAGGGTACCATAGAAGAGATATTACAGGTTTTCAGCTTTTTCAAGTACCTACTCAAAAATGTCTATCAGCTCTCGGGCTATAATATGTTGAGTGAGTTTTATTAATATGGACCTAAATATGTGACTAATGTAAAACTTATTAACAGTGAACATTTAGCTTGTGTCTACGTATTTATATGTACTTAAGTGAGTCGCACCGTGCTTTTGCGTTGCACGCTATTTCTATATTATAGTAAGGTAAGGTGTAACAATACGACACAATCGTCCACGCAGTATTATCTCGGACCGAGTGTCTGTCCTCTGAACCGCTCCAATTGAATGAATTAATGCAGTATTTTAATATTAATACAAACTGTGTACGTAATTATGTATTAGGGTTTTGGATATATTTTTCCTTTTTGTATATAATTGTAAATTTGTAGGATATTTTATATATCGTTCGTGGATCTGTTTTTTTTATACTTTTTTTTTTAATTAACGAAATGATAATCTAGCAGATACATCGGGTAGAACAAACGATAATACTTAAGTCCACGGTGTAGTATTTTGTGCATATGTTATTATTTGTTTAGATATTGTATGATAATTGCCGTTTGTTATTGGTTTATTTTTCCGTTATAGTTATTTGGACTCGATCAGTTTAACGGTTGCCAGGCATGCCATAAATTTTGGAACAGAACAAATGAATTTACAAGTAAACAATCGTTTATTATATTTTTGTGATCTTGTTTTGTATTAACGTCAGTAAGAAATAACACACTACATTCCAGTGTTACAGCAAACTTAAATATAGATAGATCGATTAAACGAAAAATTAAATAAATGCATATCACGAGCTAGCCTTGCATATTTATTATATCGACGCACGCGTGTACTTATGTAACAATTTGTGAAAAACGTACTTAAAAGTGTACCTATTTTGGAAAATGCGTACTCCTATATGTACGCTTCCATCTACTTACACAGATCTCTGTTGTTTTAGAGAGTACATAATACTCTTGAATATATACAAGCTATTGGTGTTGTGAACATTTTTTATCTATGTGTTCACATTATGCTCATACATGGTATTCTAAGCTTAGAAAAATTATGTTTCATAAAGATTTGTGATTACAGTACATTAGTCCATATCCCGATACGTTTCTTTACTATTTTTTTTAGCAAAATCGGACTATTTTACGAAATCTTTTTCATACTGTTTACAGTAAGTTTTCCAACCACCATAGACATTTATAAATGAAATCATTTAAAATCTATATTGTGATATCGTATGGTATATTTAATATGGATGTTGTAAAAATGCACACTTAATATTTAATGGCACCCTAATTGTAAATTTGTAACCTGTTAAATTTAAAGCACACAAAACTGGCTTGTAGAACGAAACTATAATGTGTGTGTTTTATGGAAATAAAATTAATCGTATTTGTCTTAAAAAGATTCTTTATTCTGTGAGAAATGTACTTAATAGAAAATTTAAAACAAGTTGTTCAAATTATTCGTTGGGTGTTATTAATGTATATTCTACGGCGATTTTATCCTTGTCTAAAGCGTGTACATAACGCAGATGTAGATATTTTAGATAATGAAGAGTTCAAATATTATGAAAATAAATATTATGTTTAGTTGAAACCGTCTTATTATTCATCCCCCAAATCTCAGCGCTCATGTCATTCATTCTGTTTAAATATACTTACAATACAAAATAATGAAGTATCATTGGGATTCATGGCAAATTAAAATTTTGCTTATAAGTACACCACGAGTAATATAGGTACATGTCTGTTTGCTAGAAGTACATCAGATTAACATTTACACTGACCTTTATTACATGATTAAATGATGCTATCGTACGGAATCTAGATGTAGCTCACGCTATCTGGACAAATCTTCAAAATAGCTTACATTTAATTAGGTCAATAGGGTATTTTATGTGATGGCTAAAACACCCTTATTTCAGAATAGGTGACGCTACAGAATCTTAAGATAATCGATCGAAAACGTGTCCAGCCAGCTTGCATACCATTTTTCGCTGGTCTTTCAATCTCGGTAACGGAAGTGATTTTGACGATTTTTTGCATATCAACGGGCGTCACATAAATTTGTTACGGGCATCGAGCTAAACGTTCTGTAATACGTACAGCGGTTTAGTAGAAAAATACAAAAATCTGTATCCACCTAGCTTGAATTTACGTATAAAAATTCTGGCTGGCAGTTCTGAATCTCAATAACGGGGGAATTTTCGAATATGATTCCTCTATTAACAATATGTGACGCAAATTGTGACGGTAATAAGGTTTGATTTGTGGCGTCACGTGTAAAGGTTCATGAGAAATCAATTAAAAACTAATGTCCAGCTAAGCTGGCGGGACACGTGTATCTCCGCTGCCGGCCTTCGAAATAAGTTCAAGTTTATGTGACGGGGACGATAATGATAATCTTAATTTGTGACGGAGAAAGTTTCCGTAGGTTCAAAAATATAATTATATCATGTATTTATTTAGGTTGTTTGTGAAGTCGACCAACCCGCACTTGGTGAGCGTGGTTGACTAAGGCCTAATCGCCCCTAATGTGGGGCAGGCTCGGAGCTCGAGCCCCTCGGTGGGGACTTTATGTGAGCTGTTGATGATGTTGATGAATTATTATTAATTTTTTTAAAAAACCCATTCATGCAGTTTTAGTTTTCATGAAAATCGGGCCTGAGACTTCTGAGTACATTTCGTTATTCCTCATAGCTTCGGATTTGGCCATTTACCTTGAAAAACCACCTAAATATTATTACAATTTGCATATACTTATTATACTCTTTATTGCACATGAAAAAAAGTTACAATTTTAAATAAAATACGTTTTCAAGGGCGGACTTATCTCTAAAAGAGATCTCTTCCAGTCAAACCATGAATGTGTGTGATAAAATTAATTTAGGGGACTATACAGTGCTGCGCAATTTAAAAAAAAAACACAAAAAACTTAAAATTTTGATATAGATACCATAAAAAATACATAAAACTTGTACATACATAGATATAATATATTAATTATACATACTATACAATACCTACAATAAAATATATATATGTAAATAATACATATTATATATACCATCCATATACATTATAAATATAGATAATGCTTACATTGATTAACCATAAATTTTGTGTAATAAATGCTTCTTCAGTCTAGTTTTGAAAGAGGCAACAGAGGGACTATCTTGTATAACAGCAGGAAGACCGTTCCACAGCAAAGCAGCATGAAAAGAAAAGGAGTGCAGATGAAAAATGGTATTGCCCTTAGGGAGCTCAAGCATTTTAATAACGCAGGGCCGCCTAGAGCGAGTAGGAGGTTGAGTGAGCTGGAAACGGGAACGAAGGTAGGAAGGGGCGTTAGGATCAAACAAAATTTTATAGAGATTGGACAGGATATGCACATTACGACGATCGCGAATGGGAAGCCACTTTAACTGAGCACGAAAAGCTGACACATGATCGTACTTTCGCAGGCCATAAATGAATCTGATGGCCAGATTCTGAAGACGTTCGAGCTTGTTAAGCAGTTCTTCCGTTACATCCAGATAGCAAATATCAGCGTAGTCGAGAATAGGAAGTAGGAGAGATTGCGCTAGCATAATTTTGGTTTTAAAAGGGAGAAAATATTGAAGTCGCTTGAGAGAGTGAAAGGAGTAATGTATACGCCTACTAACTTCGTTCACTTGAGGTACCCAAGACATGTTACAATCCATAGTTAATCCAAGATTTTTTACCCTATCCATATAAGCAATAACCGTTCCATTATAAATTAGTGGCGGTAACAAGCTGATGTTAAGTTTGTTTCTCAGTCTGCTACTACCAACAATCATAGCTTGTGACTTAACTGGATTAACAATTAAGCCAAAAGATTTTGCCCAAGCCAGAATTGAGGACAAATCATCATTTACTGCAGCAATAGCATTGTTGATATCGGTCAACCCCGAATGCCTGTAAATCTGTAGATCGTCAGCGTACAGATGAAAGGGCGAAGAGATAACATTAGATAATGCATTTATGAAGACTGAAAATAAAAGAGGCGACAGTACGCCGCCTTGAGGCACACCAGCAATAAGCCCGCACCAGTCAGACTTAGCGACGTCCCTTTTTACACATTGCTGGCGGCCAAATAAGTACGATTGAAACCATTTAACGGTTGGAAGCGAGATGTTAGCCGAGCGAAGAATACCAAGAAGTATGTCGAAATCAACCGAGTTGAATCCACTACTGAAATCAAGAAGACATAGTACAGTGAGTTTTGTGTTGTCCATAGCCGATCGGATGTCTTCTGTTACGTTCAGTAAGGCACCAACTGTACTGTGCGACGGTCGAAAACCAGATTGGAAGGGACACATTAAGGAATGGGTTGAGAGAAAGGAATATAATTGGTGATGTACAACGGATTCAAGGACTTTGGATAACAGTGGTAGGATGGAGATAGGGCGATAATCTGAGAAGGATGCTGGATTCGAGGATTTGGGCAACGGAATAATGTTGGCTTTCTTCCAGGATGTTGGGAAAACATTATGCGTCAAAGAAAAATTAATTATGTGGGTGATAACAGTGACGATGTCTTCCAATATTGGGATAACCATATCAAGACTTATTCCGTCACTTCCAATGGCCTTAGTAGTAATACCTTTGATAATCTTCGCTACGACATCCTTTGAAACAGGATTAAAAGAGAAAGAGGGACAGTCTGGTGGGACAAGACTTGACAGAAAAGTGAGTGAAGCCGATTTAGTAGACGTGTCTAGAATTATTGGAGGAGAAGAAAAATGAATATTCAAAGTGTTAAGATCTACGGCATCTTGACACGACACCGCAGGCTTGCCCACCCCTAACGACCTTAAAAAATTCCATATATTATTGCTATCCATGTTATCAATCTTCTCGTGAATGTAGGCCCTCTTAGCATCTCTGCACAATCTATTGCAACGATTGCGCAATATTTTATAGGCATCTAAGTTGATTTGGTTGGGGTTTTCTTTATTACGCCTTTTTGCTTTGTCTCTCAAGACCATCACCTTTCTGATGTACGGTGTCAACCAGGGTGCCGGCACATGCCTAACACGGACAGGGCGTATGGGTGCATGAATATCGTATATCCTGATCAGTTCCGCAGTAAAATTTTCAACCATGTCATCGATGTTTTCAGACTCGAGTAAAACAGACCAGTCTATGCGCCTAACATCCTCTCTCAAGCGATTAATATCCATATGCCGAAAATTGCGCTGCAAAAGGACTTTACGTTTAACTTTGGGAGGGCGCACTTTATATGTGAGGAAAATTAGATCGTGGTATGAGAAGGGAGCCGATGTTTGCCCATAGGAATCAACTAGATTGGGGTCGGAAACTATCATTAAATCTAAAAGTGACGGCCTACAATCTGGATAAAAATGAGTCGCAGAAGATTTAGATAACATGTGTAGATTCAATGACGTAGTTATATTTAATAATTTGGTAGCTCTGGAGTCTTTTCGTAGCAAGCATGTGTTAAAATCACCCATTATAATGATATGGTCATATGAAGGTATGAGTGTTAGACTTATTTAGACTCTTACTCGAACCTCGAAATTATTTTACAATGAAAGTAAGTGCTATACGCGCATCTGCTATTCCGGTGGTGTACATAAATTAAACCTAACCCAATCATTAAAATTTAACAATTGATTAAATTTGTGATTTGTGATGTTAATTATGATAAAAATTTACATTCTGCGCCTAACTTTAACTAGTTAAGTAGTATTATCATCTCGAAATAGTTATTTAAATTTAGAAAAATTAAGACATCGTGAGGATAGTTTCCATTAGCACAATAAAATTGTATCGGTAAGGTAGGCATCAATAATTAAAACAACACATTCGGTTTGCTGCACCATTTAATTCATTTATACATGAATATATTAGTCAACGGCATAAACTTTTAGTGCCTACAAACTACCTAAACAACGTATATATTGTCTGTAAATTATTCTCCTATACATACAGGTCAGGTGACTAAGAAACATTCACTTAGATTAGCTTATTTTATAATATAGCTTTATATACTACGGAGACCAAATCATCCCTAAGTTTAGCTTTCATACTAATATTCATAGAGAACAATAATTTCTTTTTACGAAACTAATTTAGCTATCAATTTACAAATATAGAAAACTACATTTGATTTAGTACGTGTCATTCAGTGCAAATATTGCAACTAGCATTTTGAGATAACTTTCGCTAAGCATATTCACCGATAAAAGATAATGAATACATTGAAAAAATATCAACCAGGAACATCGTGGATTTAACAAGGTACTATTTTTAAATTTCATTAATAATAAAAATGATAGAAACTATATAGAATAGTATAAATAATTCATAAGCATTAAAATAATAATTGTATTTAGAAACAAACAATTTTGTTTAAAATGAGTACCTTAGATGAGTACCTTCTTTATAAGTTAGGAATGTCACCTAAAATGCAATTATTGTGTTACAAATATTACACGAAAATACCGCTTTCGAAGTAAATAAAACAATATATACATGACTAGCACAAACAAATGATGATACTATTACGATTTATATAATTCATTACTAATCGGAATGAATTTGATTTTAAATATCTTTAAAACATGTTATAATATTTTTTATAAAGTAAAACATATCACAATTTAATTAAAATATAATGTAAAAGTAAGTCTGATTACAATTATCGCAATAAAATCAATTCATAAGTATACATCATCGTCTAATTTCCATTACATAATAATAATTGTCTAATTTTGTTTTGAGATCTATGCAGTATCCAATCACGTTAAATATAGAATTTTTACTTATAATACTAATACTGATTTGGTTGCAATTCAGTAAAATGTAAATAAAATGACTTAAAAATTCAAAACTCCATAATAGTTAAAAAAAAAGTTAAGAAATATTGTAAATTGAATGTAAAAAACACAATAATAGTATGAGTCTCATAATTACCGTTACAGAAGAATAAAATAACTATTACTAATCTTTAAAATGAACAGTTTGAAGAAATTAAATCATTTTTAAAACAGATTCAGAGAAAAAAAAACATTAAACCCACATTGGATCTAGTCAATGGCTCAAACTTTATTTTTCTGTTAGACATTTTTCTGATTTCATCTGTAGAAATTAAATACCTATAAATAATTCCTCTTTTTAATTAATATCTATAAAAATTTATTCAGTTATGTAAAGGGATGGACGTTAAACAATTATAAACAACAATAATCATAAGTCTAGTAATAAATTGTAATTAATTGATTCCAGCATCAAACACACACTTACTTAATTAATGACATTAAAATACCTATATATTTTTCTGACCCAACTTTCTCGTCTTTCGTTAGCTGATTTAATACTGCATTCCTACAGGCATATTCATAAACATGCTTCGCATAAAGTGCAGTGCCGATTAGAAGCCAACACGTTAACACTCAGTGTTTTTACCAACTAGGCGAAACTTTTATGTAGTATAGCAATACCTCTATGTCATACATAACAATATTAGACATAAAACAATGGGTATACCAAATCAAAACAATATTATTCCCAGAGAAAATCAAACACTTATAATAATCATTTACATACTTACACAATAATATAAGATAATTAACTATTACAATCGCTCATGTAGTTTGACTTGATGGTATATTAATAATTCCTGTTAGTGTTGACGTCTAAATATTATAATTACACCAGATTAATATAAACTCACACATGCAACATACATTGGAAAGTTTTTGCGTAACTTTTGGTAAGAACGTTAAGCTTAAATGTATGTGTTTATACCTCATGTTCTTATGATTTTGCATCTATGTATACAAAATGTATGGCTTGTATATATTTGAGCATTGATTATGCGATAGAACGAGATATAGATAAAAGTATTATTGTATAACGAGTATAATATATTTTCTAAAATATTCTTGATGTGTTTTGCTAAATTGAATATAAATTATAATTATAGATTATAATGCAATCACCCTGGAAATTTTGATTTTAATATTTCTCTAAATATCTCGGCAGCTTTATAGATGTATAGAATATACCTATCGTTAATATTTTGATACTTTTAGAACTTTCGAAAAAATAATAAGTCATGAAGCGAATTGTGGCCAAAACTTTATGCTACAAATATTGAATGCAACACAAAACAGTCACAAAGCGTCCTTTATTTATATATTTTTTCCTTTTGAACCCACAGAAAACAAAATTGAAAAGAATATAGTTACGTTACGGTAACTTTATACAGGGTGTAAAAGACATGAACAGTCAAACGAGAACCATGTAATCTGCTCACCATCATAACATTTTTTTCCTTTAGACTATACCTGGGAAATTGATAGTTACGATTTTATTGAAGGTCAAAGTCAAAAATTTTTTTTTCATTTTTTTATGAAAACGTATTCTATAAGTTATTTCTTAATTATTGTCCAAAGAAACATTATGATTTTTTTTAGTATTTCATAACAAAAAATGGCTTCAAAACGTTAGTGTTCAATGTAGCTCACTCGATGCGCACGGACACTAACGAACGGGGCCGCCGTCTTGCAAAATTATTGCGGTTTTGCGAGTAGCGTGCGAGTTGCGCTTTACATTGCGCGGTACAATTTGCAATTTTTTTTAACACCAATAAATAAAAATCATTTCCCCGCAATATTTTTTTTGAAATATGTCTTATTTTGATGTATAGAATACATGGTTCTCGTTTGACTGTTCATGTCTTTTACACCCAGTATTAACCCAACCATTAATAAACATCAATAATATTTTTATTACGAATACCAATAAAGTTGTATGAAAAAGATCAAATATTGCAGAGTGCACAAATATTTTATTTTCGATTTGTGTTTCAGTTTTTTGGAATACAATAGACTAGTAAATTATAAATATTCCTTAGTTACATTTCTGGCTTATTGTTTATTCGTGGCTTGAAATAAATTTATCATACATATTACAACTACGTGCTCTGCGAATCGTTCTGAGCTGACTTAAAAAAACAGCAATGTTTGCATTCTTAAAACTTACTCTTTTCCTATTGATTTAACATTTAACGTTCTCTTGTCGAATGTCTTTCTTACTTGCTGAGGTACAATGCACAATAATATATGCAACAACGATCGCACTTGGTCTGAAATTACAGACTTGTGTCTTCATTGAATATTACAAGAGTAAATATTAAAGAATATTTACTCTAAGATACATAAATTGGAAGAAAATCGAAGTTCAATCATAGCGTTCTCATTCTCTCTCATATTTGCATATATTTTGTCGTAATTTTTGATAGTTCTTATTTAAATTTACGACTCATTCACACGGGATCCATCAAAACATGATACGAAATGAGAGGTGCACGTTCACACTGCATAAGGAATAGTTTTTTCACTATTCGTCAAAAAAAAAAAAAGAATTGATATTCACATTCGTGATTCGTGAGTTTCGAAGTTCAGTCTTAGATGAACTACCGTCTGATTACGTAAGAAAAAAGACGAATTGTCTTTCAAAAATCACGAACCGTCCGAATATACTATTAAAAGATAATTCGTCTTTTTTGACAAATCGTAATTTTTCACGATTCGTGACTCGAAAAATTTTTGCTGCCGTCAAAAAAAAAGTATCGTGGAAAAAATAAAGAATCCTCGCAAACACGAATCGTCGTCGTGTGAATGAGCACTTACAGGTACATTATTTTAGCTGTAATAAGGATGTTGACATCATTCACAAATAATTACGGTGGTGTTAAATTCGTAAAATGTGATGGCATGTTATGCCAGTAAAACTTCATCGTGTCAAATTATCTCTAGAATTTGATTTTAAAGCGTATCAAAATCATTTAACATTCTGTCAGACTATAAGAATTTATGACGTCACAAATTCGTAATGCCATACAAAATGTGAGGAAGAATTATGTTTCGACAGCTAATAAAAAGTATCTCCACTGACTTGACAGGCAATGGGGTTAGTGGGATTTGTATGCAAAAATAAGCGTGTGAGTTATCGCTAGTCGCGCCGCGCTTGAATGTTTTCGTGGCAGCGTTGGCAAACGCGAACGGGTCGTAGGGCCCTTAGCCGGCGCACGGGCGCCTCGTAGCGGGAGCAGCGGCCGCAGAACACGGCGCCGCACTCGCGGCAGTGGTGCCGGCGTTCCAGTGCCGTGAAACGAACCTAGTCGAGTTAATTATACTATTTAGTATTTTCAAGGCTTTGCCAAACAGAATGCGAACTAAAGAGCGCGTCAGAATTGTTATACTGTGACAGTATTATACCGTAAAACAGCAAATAGCGCGCGTCGGAATTGTGTTAGCTGTGACAGTGTTATACTGTTCAACAGTAAATACCGCGCGTCTGAATTGTGTTAGCTGTGACAGTGTTATACGCGCGTCAGAATTGTGTTTACCGTGACAGTATTATACTGTAAAACAGCAAATAGCGCGCGTCGGAATTGTGTTAGCTGTGACAGTGTTATACTGTTCAACAGTAAATACCGCGCGTCTGAATTGTGTTAGCTGTGACAGTGTTATACGCGCGTCAGAATTGTGTTTACCGTGACAGTATTATACTGTAAAACAGCAAATAGCGCGCGTCGGAATTGTGTTAGCTGTGACAGTGTTATACGCGCTTCAGAATTGTGTTTACTGTGACAGTATTATACTGTAAAACAGCAAAAAGCGCGCGTCGGAATTGTGTTAGCTGTGACAGTGTTATACGCGCGTCAGAATTGTGTTATATTGTGATGTGACACTATTATACTGTCACACAGCAAACAGCGGGCGGTAGAATTGTGTTGTACTGTGAGAGTATTATACTGTGACACTATTATACTGTCAAAAAACAAACAACGGGCGTCAGAATGGTGTTTTACTGTGTCAGCATTATACTGTCAAACAGCAAACAGCGGATGTTAGAATTTTGTTATACTATCAAACAACAAACAGCGGGCGTCAAGAATGGTGTTATATGACAGCATTATACTGTCAACCAGCAAACATCGGGCATCAGATTGTGGTATACTGTGACAGTATAATACTGTCAAATAACAAACATCGGGCGTCAGATTGTGTTATACTGTGGCAGTCTTATACTGTCAAACAGCGTGCGTGTGAATTTTGTTATACTGTCAAACAACAAACAGCGGGCGTCAGAATGATGTTATACTGTGACAGCATTATACTGTCAAACAGCAAACATAGAGTGTTAAAATTGTGTTATACTGTGACAGTATTATAATATCAAACAGCGGACGTCAGAAACGTGTAATACTGTGAGAGTATTATACTGTAAAACAGTAAATAGCGGGCGTCAGAATTGTGTTATACTGCGACAGTATTATACTGTCAAACAGCAAACATAGGGTGTTGAAATTGTGTTATACTGTGACAGTATTATACTGTCAAACAGCAAACATAGGGTGTTCAAATTGTGTTATACTGTGATAGTATTATACTGTCAAACAGCAAACAGCGTGCGTAAAAATTGTGTTATACTGTGACAGCATTATACTGTCAAACAGAGCGTCACGAGTGTCGGCGGTAGCAGTATCAAAGACGCTCTCTGACGCGCGCTAACGACGCGTTCTGATTGGCGAAATCTTAATATTACATTTGCGTCATACTACACTTAGTGAGATTGGACGTATACTTTTATTAAAATGTGAATTGGCAAGAGAACTCGTTTAATAGAGTACTAGAATCGATATTGTTTTATACAAAAAGACAATGTATCTTTACCGGATAATATTATGAATAACTAACCTGGCATTGTGTGCAGTACGGTGCTGTGTCATCTCTGATCCAGTGATCCGCTGGACCGCCTTTTGCACCTGATGCAGTAGACATGTCCGGAGCCGACCATCGGAATATCTTTATAAAAACCAAAATTATTAGATAAAATTGATATTTTGCTAATCCCATCGAATCAAGAAGACAGAATTACGCTATATTACATTAGTATGCCCTTTCCCAACGAACGCTATTTCTCTAATTCGCTATCACAACATGGGAAAGATAGACAGAAGATAGGTGTAGAAAAAGTTGTATGCCAATCGACAGTGAGCTTTATTAATACGATGTAACAAATTCCACCACCAATGAACACATCAGAAGTGAGGAGTTCTTGAACGATTATCGTTCAGTCAATAAGTAAGTCAGTCTAGAAGTTGCAATAATATGAGATAGGGTATAGATTAGCAGCCTCCGACTGATGTCCATGTGTTACAAATTATCTACAGTAACTGTTTATGGCAAGGACCGTAGCCGTATTCTTGTTGGTTACGTAAACAAAACGCACCAAAAAATCGATCGCTGAAAATACGATAATACATATTTTTACGATAATTACGATAATACATATATAAAACATATATAATGAGCGAATCCAATATTGGCATCGTCTAAATAGAGTCAATTCGCTGCGTTAGTTGTCCTCAAGCCATTAACAACCTTAGCTTTATCGCGCGTGAACGATCAACGCGAAAGAGCGTGCGTATAAAGGATGTTGGAAAGAAAAGAAAAGAGCACGCGCCGCGTATAAGAAATGAACACACTCCAACACACACCAATTTCGGCCGTCTATTTCGCGCGGTCAGCCTTTACACGGCCACTATTTCCGTTGTCAAAAACGAACAAGAGTAATTGCTCGCAAAATAACGCGTGCTAAGGCAAATAGCCTACAGAATTTCCCGTGTGCAATCCTGTGTGTGTGTTTGTGTTTGTGTGTGTGTGTGTGTGTGTGTGTAGAGGAGTATTATCCAGAGAACGCGCATAGAGCGTACGTCTTAGGCAGCTCTTGATCAAGCCAGTCCAATGAATTTATATTAGTTCGTAAATTCGGGGCTTTTTGCGTCACTGCGACCTATAAAGATCTATTGTGACTAGCTTCCAAGTAAGTCCTGTTGAAAACTTTATACCATGTACTCCTTTAGCTGGGTACTATCTAAAAATGATAAGATTTTCCCAGCTTGCATTGTGTTGTTATCGTCTGGGTCGAGAATGTGTCTCCCCAAGTGTTGGCTTCTTTTGTGCATGAGAGCTTCACAAGAGCACAGGAGGTGCATTGATGTTTCACGCAGACAGTCCAATGAAATAGAATGATTTAAAAATTTTAATTGAAATGGTCTTGGTTCAATGAGTCACACCAACACATCAAAAGTTTACTACAAATGCGCGTACTCGTGCCAATAATAATAGTTTTTGTTTCATCGAAATCGGGCCAGTATTTCCAAAGTTAAAGAGTTGTAAAGTTTCACCGATTTATTAAATTTGCCTTCCTTCGCGCGCTCATAAGATGACGTCATGGTGCGACAGTCATGTCCGATTGTGGGTAATGTAAAGTGTTTACACTCTTTAAATTTTATTTGTAAAGTGGTTTGCACTTATTATTGTAAGTGTTTGTGTTAGCAGTTACTTTTAATATTATTGTTATTAAATTTATATATACAGGGAGGAAAAAAGGCCGTGGTTGGAGGAAAAGTACCCTTAATATTGATGATGGCAAATTTTAATGAAAGGAAACATTTCTTTACTTTCAAAAATAATTAAAACTGCATTAAAAGATTTTTAAAAAATCACCTGCTGGAGCGGGAATCTCACCGGTGAAATGTGAAAAAAAGAAAAGATCCTGTATTTTATGATAGCAACCGAAAGAGTCATTCATAAAAATAAATTACTTTAAAACAACATACATACATACATACATAGAGTCACGCCTTTCTCCCACAGGGGTAGGCAGAGATTACTTGTTTCCACTTGCTACGATCCTTGCATACCTCTTTCGCTTCATCTACTTTCATCACATTCTTCATGCATGCTCGGCGGTTACGCGTACTTCTAACCTGGCCCTTTTTCAAAACGTCTTCGATTTGATCGTTAAACGTTCGCCTAGGTCTACCTCGCCCCGCCTCTCCATTCACTTCTGATTCATAAATCCTTTTAGTCAATCTACTTTCATTCATCCTCTCCACGTGTCCGAACCATATGAGCATCCCTTTTTCAATTCTTGTCACTATGTCTTCTTTCACACCACACATCTCTCTTATCACGCTATTATACAACCTGTCACTCAATTTTACACCTGCCATGCTCCTCAAGGCTCTCATTTCTACTGCATTTATTCTACTTTCATGCCTTTTCTCCCATACCCAACTTTCACTTCCATACATTAGTGTTGGAACCAGCACACCGTTATGTACTGCCAGTCGTGCCTTGTCAGACAGCGTCTGACTGCTCATAAAAGCGTGCAAAGCTCCATTAACTGCGTTTCCCGCTTTCACTCGTTTTTCTATATCACTTTCACACTTCCCATCTCTCGTGAATACAGATCCCAAATATACTAACTCACGTACTTGCTCCAATTTTTCGCTCCCTATCATAATATCACACTCAGTCATGTCCTCGTCTCTTTCAAAAACCATTATCTTGGTCTTGCTTACGTTCACTTTCATTCCCTTATCATATAAAGCTTCATTCATTACACTTACCATCTCCTGCAATTCACTGGCCGATGATCCTAATAAGACCTGATCATCAGCGTACAGTAGGCATTTGACAAGTAAGTCATTCATTCGTAAACCGCAATCACTCTCTTTCAATCTAGTCAGACATTTATCCATGAATAAGTTAAACAGCCATGGAGACGCCACACATCCCTGTCTCACACCTTTTCCAATGTGAAACGATTCCGTGTATGCGCCGTTTATCCTAACACAAGCATTGGAACCCTCATAAAGAGCTTTCAATGCTCGGATCAGGCTGCTGCTCACCCCATGCATAGACACATAACTATAATAAAACAACATAGTATCGTAAATTAAAGAAAGACCAAGAAAAACATTTTTTTTCACATTTTTGTTGCGCCGTGACGTCACGCGCTGGCGCGGAAATAGCAGCATAGTCGGAGTTTGCCGCGGAAGCCGTACTTTAACGTTTAATATCTCAGTCAGTTTTGAAGATAGGAAAAACATAAAAACAGACTATTTTTTCTCGAGTTACCCACTTTTTAGATACGCTGATAACAAAAAACGTTGGTGTGACTCATTGTCTCTGCTATTGGTGTATAAAAGGCCCATTAACTCTTACCCGTCCCCTCGCATCGCCGACGGCAAGTCCTCGCCCGCTCCGCGCTGCGGCGACGGCAGTGACGGCGGCGGGGCACGCGTTATCGCGTCGCTCGTACGCCGTGTGCATCGTCAACTTGCCGCGCAACACTAGACGTCGTTTCCATTTCAAACCACAATCTGCAATTAACATAAAAATGTTAACTTAAACGCCGAAGACAGCTGCTTCTTGTGAGTGTTACTTTGACCTTTAATCGACCTTGGCATGAAAAGGTAGGTATATTACGCCGTTATTGAACGCTAATCGGTAATTTATTTTAGTACATTTTCAACCTTATGTCAGAGAATAAAAGATGAAAGTCCATAGAAGAAATATGTCACTTATATTTCAGAAAATTTAAAATAAAATTAAAATGACGTAGAGGATCAGTTTGGTTTTGTGAAATTGTTTAGTTCGGTCGGATGTCTGATCAAATTGTAATTGACCTCACGGCATAAATCCGTAAATTTAAAATTTAAGGGATATGTGTGTAGTGTGATGAGAAACACAATTAATGTCAACTAAAATTGAATATACTAACCCGTATCCTGTGAAACAATGGTCTTAGGGGGTGGTCTCGGAGGAGTTGCGGGTTCTGGTACAGCCAGTACTACGAACGAGTCAGTCAGACTAGTGTCTGACTTGCTGGTCCTCAGGCCTCCTTCGGGAGCGCTTTCTGTTGACTGCCCCTGCACTATCTCCGTTGAACTAGACTCATTTGATTCTCCTATGCTGCCACCACCTAATAGATAAAAATCAGTGTTGTAACGATATCGGTCATTTGCGTTGTTGAACTGTCTATTCGGTTTCGCGAATCCTTTTTTCGCGCAAACTGAATTGTAATAACGATCGCGGCGCCTCTCTAATTAGTTTGCTTGAAACAGGTTTCTTTACAAACATGCGGAATAGTATTTTTTCTGCCCCATAAACTACTTTTAATCACAAGTATACTTGGAACATTAATTGCAAATAATAACAATAAGTAAATATTATTTTGTTTCGGACATTTATACAGTAAGCAGCGGAGAAAATATTCATGCAGAAATACCCTCAAGGTGACCTCTAATTCTATAGGAACATCCACATCGCAAGGAAACTTTAATTTATACTTACTCTTTCTATACAAGGGATTGCACTTGGATTTTCTTCTCAACACAACATTCCCTTGTTTTTGCAGCTTGTTCCTATGAGCTCCCTCTTTATCTTCTTCAATATCCTTCTCATTGTCATACTCTTGTTTTGCTTCATCACAAGAATCTACCGGTTCTTCTCTTGGCTCTCTTTCAGAGTAATTGCGAACTTCTTCGTTGTCACTACACGTGTCTTTCTCGTCATGTCTTCTAGCAGACTCTTTAGCACTTGTTGTCTCGCAGGCATCAGAAAGGGAACTCTCAGACCCTGATTTGGTTAAATTGGCTACAAAAATAATGAAATGTAAATATTTTAAGGTTTTGTAACGAAAGATATATTTAAAAATAATTGGATATAAAGTGTTCTTTCTCCCGAAGCCGCTTTTGATAATCCCTAGCAAATAGCAGTACAATGTATAAAATTGATGTTTACCTCCATTTTCTTGTGATAAGCTCATCTGCTTCACTAGCTCCTCCACTCTCTTAATTGCCGCTTCTGTCTGGCATGGTTCGTTTTCTTCGATCTTCGCTTCCATCTCCGGATTAGCTTCATTCTCTGACTTCGGGTCTTCATTTTCAAGCAGAGAGAGCTTATGATCTACTTCCAGAGAACTCGATACAGGTTCCATGCTAACAGTCTCCAGACTCTCATTTTGTTCTTCTACTGTTTCTGCGATGTAATCTATAGACCACATCTGAAAATATTTTTTGTTATGAGCGTTTACATTTTAGGTATTTACGAGTCACCACTGTCGGTGAGTACGAGCAGTTACATTTGTGATCACGAACCGAGCAACGGGTGACATGACCTCTCTCCGACAAGCCTCACGGTCTAACGATTTGAAAGAGTTTGCGCGGTCTTTTTAGACTGATCTTTAAAAATTTTATAAAAATAATTTATAGTTTATTCAGATTGTTATTCTGAAATTTAGAATATGTTCTTCTCTTATATTGTATCATTAGTTTCTTCAAATAGGGGATGTTAATAAATTGTTAAACGCTCTTAATGAATAATGGAAATAAAAACTATATTAGGTATAGCGCGACTAGTATTAATCGCTTCTTCGCTTCGCAGCCTTGTTCCAAGAGTGCGGTGTAAAGCAAAGGTGTGTGTACTACGTGGAAGGTGTAGTGTTTATTAACATTTTTGATTAACTGGATGCAGTTCTCTATAATGAATCTATGGTTATGTCCTCTAAGATTGTCTATCTTGTTGTTACTAAGAAAATAAAATGGTGCCGAGTAATATTGGCCTGTCTTATTAATTATATATATCTAGAATTAAGTAAATGAAAAAGTATATCATAGGATTCTAATTCTAACAGTGTTATGTAATGCTTATAACAAAAATATAATTATGATAAAACGATAAATACAAACCCTGACGACACCATCCGTGGAGCCAGTCACTATGACATTAAGAGGGTCCCATTCGCGAGTCTGGCTAAAGGCAGCGCATAGTACTTGTTGAGAACGCTCGCGACCTCCCGCTGTATCCACTCCGCCTAGTAACTCGCCATTGATAGACCATGCGTGTAGCCAGCTGCCGCTACAAGTCGCTATGTCGCCCTAAATTGATTATTTAATTATATTAAAACAGAATGAAAATTAGTAAAATTGCACAATCTATACGCCAAGCAATCAATTCCGAGTAAAACTTAAAGGATTCTAAAGGTAATAAGATTTATATTTTCGCAAAACATATTTTCATGATTATAATAATGTACAGACGGAATCTGATTCTGAGGTACTTACTTCAATAAAGGAGAATGGGCAATTTGTATGGAGCTTGGTAGCGAACTTTTTTTTTGCGGCCACTTTCAATTTATATATTTTTATAATCTGTGTTAATACCCAATCACTTTTTTGTATGGGCACTACTTTCTATTTTATTGGGTTCTAAAGTTATAGATGGTCTAAAATTGAATTTTAATGTAAACATTTCCTCAATATAAAAAGGTTTTGGGATCGTTTATACCTGCGCTGGCACATTCCACATGAAATTCTACCTGCGTTCTCCCCACTCCAAGTGCACGACACGTACCCCGCCCCGCACCTGACCCCGTGGTACGCCGTTTCCCCTTTAACACCCTTAGTTGTTTGTCATTACTCATGGTGTTCAACTGCGTTCTATGTCTAATCTTTTATACTGCGACCTGGCGTGCCTTTGGATACCGACTATTGCATTTCGATTGGATTTTGTTTGACTTTGGATTTTACGACTTGGCTTGCTTACGGACATTGTTATTATCTGCTGAATTATCGGATTTTATCATGGAACAACGTTCTGGTGCATGTGTTACTTGTGGCCGTTCTATAAGGAATAGAAGGCATTATATCTTAAACGAAGATGTACTTGAAGCAAATCCCTTAATCATGAATTTTATTGGTGACCGCTTGGAATCAAATCAAGTAAGTTATTTCTTTATTCAAATAATAGTTTTAATTTTAAGTTCATTCATGCAAAGAAGGTTTAAAATATACATAACCGATCGTCTTGGAGATTTTTGGGAAGGGCCTGATGAATAAACATAACAAAATCGTATAACGGATTTAGTCTAGTAGGCCAGACCGCGTGTCCGAAAAGATTTTGAACCTTCGTTTCGTGAACGTGCTTTTAAAATCATATCGGTGTTTTTTTATACTACGAGATGGCAAACAAGCTTGCGGCCCACCTAGTGTTAAGGTCGCTAAAAGACTCTTTCAATATTAAGCGTAAATCACTTAACACTGCAAGTGCGTTGCCATCCTGGGGACTAAGATGATAAGCCTTCCATGCACAGTAATTACATTGGCTACCTTTCGCTTCAATCCGAAACACAGCGAGCTGCTTCACGGCAGAAATAAGATCCTATCCAGACGACCCTACATATTGGTCTACCGCCTAGTAAAAGTAGTTTGTTTAGGATATTTATTCGTTTTAATCTCTTAGTACCGCATGTTGTTGGTTTAATACTAAAAAAATCAACAAAGCCAACTTTTGAAATCGTTGATGTCTCGTATCAACGATTTCTTTTATCGAAATCTGGATAATAAGGCAATGATTTTCTACTGTGCCGTTATAAAATATTGTGTAACACGATAATGTTTTATAACAGTGTGTAACATTTTGCTGCATCGTGTTAAGAATGTTACATATTATAAACGCTCCCATACTAGTTCAACATTTTATATTATAACATCGTTTAACATTCTGTAACCATCACCTCCTCCCCGCGCCCGTCCACCCCGCTATCGCTCGGATGATGCTATGCTTACAAAAAAGTTATAAGTTATTTATATTATGTTGTAATTAGTTGTATAACATTTTGTTACATTAATTTGTGTAGCATCACTAACTATTTATAACTTTTGTTACATTTGTTAAAAAGTTATACGAAATTCTCTAACGTAATCAGCACCTTTATGAAACCAACAACATTCACGCGGATATCTATTACGTACTATACTATTTACATTAACCTCTTAAGTAAGCGGTTTAAGGTAAGCGGTGTTTTGTCTTCAATGTAGATTTAAAGCCACAGAAATCATAAGGGACATGATATACGGTGCGACACAAATACTCGCTCTGTACGCGTGCCTCGGCTGCTACTGCTGCGTCCGAGTCGCGCTTTCTATATCATGTCCTTTAAAGTAAAATGTGCCCATTAGGATTTCACAGTTACAGCGGCTAAACACTATGATTCTGATTACAATTAATAGAAATACATTCTCGTAGCTTTTAGATTTATTTTGTATTTTTTAATCATTGCTTTTTTATATTGTTCATAGGTTCTGCAAAACAACACCAATCCACTTTTACATTAGAACATATAGCTGATGTATTTGGAATGGTAAAAGAGGCTAAAGAAACAACAAGTTTGGATTTTGAGGACATATCGTCGATTGATGAAAAAGACCTTTATTTTTATACTGGTCTCAATCATAGAGAATTTCAACGATTAATGGAAGAAACACCAAGTCTAAACGTTAGATGTCGTCGACCCAACTTGGCTCTTGGCGCTTATTTATCAAAGCTAAGAACGGGTGATTCTAACGCAAGATTGTCCTCTTTATTTAATATAAGCCGGCGTAGTCTAGAAAGACTAATGAAGGTAGCAAGAGAATGTCTCTTCGATGAATTTGTTCCAAAACATTTGGGGATTGACCACATCAGAAGAGAAGAAATTGTTATGTATGTAGGTAGTACGAAATATAATAACAAGTGTACCGCATCAAAACGGCACAAATTGTCTCGCAATAAACGCTGTGTGTAACGTACGTGTTTCATTGTTTCTCTCGATATATACTAATTGGCGACGAGGATAAAGTTATAATCTCAGTCTGGTGTGCGTGTAAACAGTGCTGGTGATAAAATTATTATAAAAAAAATGTCGATCGGAAGAATTTCGGAGTTTGACTTGGACAATGGTAACTGGCTAACGTACTGTGATCGCTTAAAAATGTACTTTCTGGCGAACGACGTAAAGGCTGAATTACATCTACCTACTTTAATTGCAACGGTTGGCGATAAAACATACGAACTGATTGTTAATTTGGCGAGCCCGAAAACACCGTCGACATTGAAATTTGAAGAGGTTGTGAAATTAGTGGCAGACCATTTACAACCAAAACCGTCGGAGATGGCAGAGAGGTACAAATTTCGGCAGCGGCGTCAGAGAGAAGGGGAGAGTGTGGCTAATTACGTGGCAGAATTAAAACGTCTGTCGCGGTTCTGTGAATTTAAAAACACGTTAGAAGAGAACATGCGAGACCAACTGGTTTGTGGTTTAGCCAGTGACATCACAAGGCAAAGATTGTTTGCAGAAACTGGGTTGAAGTACAGCACAGCAGTTTCGTTAGCCATGGCCTTGGAAGCGGCGGAAAGAAATGCCGCGGCAGTAGAGAAACCACCGGAAGCACAAGAAACGACAGAGGTACATGGCCTGTCGGTAAGTGGTGCTAACAGAGACGACGGCAGAGGGAAGGAGACTCGATCAGATCGGTGCACAGCCTGCGGCTCAGTATATCATCATGTCAACGGTTGTCGTTTTCGTGATTATGAATGTAGCAGTTGCAAGCGTGTGGGTCATCTACAGAGAGTGTGTCCGAACAAAATTATACAAAAGAAAAGGAATGAAAATGAGGCCCGAGGGTCAACGGTAAGAAGGAAGAGAGGATTTAATCGCACGCTAAGTCGTCGGGAACAAGGACAATATTTTGTGCAAGAAGGTGAAGATGATGACATGGAGGAAGCGGGTTCGTCAGATGAGGAACCAATGTACCAAATGTCGTTAAGAAGTTATCCTGCGGTAAGCGTTTTAGTACTTGTTGATGGTAAAGAGTTGTTAATGGAAGTAGATACGGGAAGCGCTTTATCTTGTATTAGTAAAAAAACTTACTGTGATTTATTTCATAAGTTACCGTTAGAACAATGTGTGGTGACGTTACGCTTCTATAATGGTAATAAAATTAGACCTTTGGGTATAATTAAGCCTACAGTCACGTATGAAAATTGTACAAAAAAATTAGATTTGTATGTAATCGACGGAGGCACAACATCATTATTAGGAAGACAGTGGTTGTCTGAGCTCAGTGTAAAACTTCCAATGTTTCAAAATTATAGTATAAGCTGTGTAAATAGTAAATCTAATGAAGTATTGTGTTTGATCGATAGGTATAAAGAATTGTTCGATGGTCAGCTGGGAAGGTACACGGGTGGACGGGCAACGCTGCATGTGCGAGAAGGAGCAAAGCCGGTTTACTGTCGAGCACGGCCCTTGCCATACGCCCTGCGCGAGCAAGTAGACCGAGAGCTAGACATCATGTTGCAAAATGGTACCATCGAGCCTGTCGAATTTTCTGAGTGGGCTACTCCCCTTGTTCCTGTGAGTAAACCTAATGGTAAATTACGTATTTGTGCGGATTATAAAGTGACGGTGAATCCCTCTTTGTTGGTCGATAAGTATCCTTTGCCTCGTATGGAGGAACTGTTCGCAGATTTAAATGGAGGCGTACTATTCTCTAAAATTGATTTATCTTCTGCGTATAACCAAATTGAATTGGATGAGTCCAAGAGACTCACTGTAATTAACACACATCGAGGATTATTCGTATATAATCGACTCGTCTATGGTTTGGCGTCTAGTCCGGCTATATTTCAACGGATAATGACTAATTTAATGAGAAATATCCCAGGTGTATCAGTTTTTATGGATGACCTACTTATTACGGCTAGGAATCATCATACACATATAAAAACGTTAGAGAATGTTTTTGAACGTTTACGCCAACATGGGTTAAAATTGAATAAAAACAAGTGTGTATTTTTTGCGGATTCTGTTTCATATTTAGGGTATATTATTGATAGAAATGGAATTCACACTGATCCAGAGAAGATTAAAGCTATTGTTAGGTTACCTAGACCGACTAATGTTTCGGAATTACGTTCTTTCCTAGGAATGGTTAATTTTTATGCTAAATTTGTTAATAATATGAGTTTACATTTATCACCATTATATAAACTTTTAAAGAAATCGACCCTTTGGAATTGGAACACTCAATGTGAAAGCGCCTTCACATTAGTTAAAGAATTGTTAACTAGTGCAGACGTGCTCCTGCACTACAATCAGAACGAGCAACTGATTGTGACATGCGACGCGAGCGCGTGCGGCGTGGGCGCAGTTCTGTCGCAGCCAGCGTCTGTGGCGGCCGGCCGCGTGGAGCGACCTATCAGTTATGCGTCACGCGCACTAACGCCAGCCGAACGACAATATAGCCAAATCCAACGTGAGGCACTCGCCATTATTTTTGCTGTTAAGAAATTTCACCAGTACTTATATGGTCGGAAATTTTTATTAAGAACAGATCATAAACCTTTGGTTACGATTTTCGGTCCAAAAGCGGGTGTCCCTAGTATGGCGGCAAGTCGCCTCCAGAGGTGGGCTATTATATTGTCAGCGTATACTTTTGATATAGAATTTATAAGAAGTAATCAAAATAACGCGGATGCGCCTTCAAGATTGCCCTTACACAATACCGATTTAATAAAAATCTTAGAACCGGAACAAACTTATTTACATTTTGCTCGTGACGCTTTACTTCTGGAGTATGAAGATATACGCAATGAAACAAAAAAAGATGAAATTCTATCCAGGGTATTGTGTTATGTTCAGGACGGTTGGCCTACGACTGTTGAAATTAAACAATTACAGCCATATTTTAATCGTAGAAAGGAAATATACGTAGAATTGGGTTGTTTGATGTGGGGTCATCGAGTGGTCGTACCACACTCGTGTCGTAGTCGCGTACTAAAGGAACTTCATGAAACTCATTTAGGCATAGTGAAAATGAAGAGCCTCGCAAGGAGCTATGTATGGTGGGCGGGGTTGGACGAAGAGATCGAGGCGGTATGTCGCGGTTGCGATACCTGCGCAGCGCTCGCACCCGCGCCGCCCGCGCATACACCGCAGCCTTGGCCCTGGTACGGACAACCATGGCGAAGGCTACATATGGATTTTTTAGGCCCCATTAATAGTCAAAAGTTTTTGGTTATTGTCGATTCTACGTCTAAATGGATTGAAGCTTTTAAAATGTCTAGTACAAATGCGTCGGAAGTAATAAAAATACTGCGACGATTGTTTGCGCAATTTGGGTTACCGCGAATAGTAGTATCCGATAACGGGCCCCCCTTTTCTAGTACCAATTTAAAAACATTTTTAGATAGTAACGGTATTCAACAGTCTTTTTCATCACCATACCACCCGTCATCAAACGGAGCTGCGGAAAACGCTGTTAAGATTTGTAAATCGGTAATAAAGAAAGCTATTAAAAATAATGTAGATGCTGAGACAGCTCTTCATAGATACCTATTGTTATACAGAAACACAGAACACGCAACTACCGGGGACAGTCCTGCGCGTATTTTGCAGGGCAGAAACTTAAGAACTAGGTTAGATTGTTTAAAACCAGATAGGAACATGCGCGTACTGAAAGCCCAGGAAAGACAATCGAAGGGGGCTGAAGGCTCCCAGCGACAGTTTAGTCCTGGTGACCACGTCTACATAAGAAATTTTAATGATAAACATAAGTGGATTACGGGTGAAGTTTTACAGAAATTAGGTTCCACCAATTATAAAGTAAGAAATAGCATAGGTGAAGAAATACATCGACATATCGACCAACTAAAGAGGCGATCACAAACCTCCCTATCAGTTTTACCAGATGAAATCCAGGGTAGTAAAGATGATCAGGAAAGTCGACAGGTTCTAGAAACATTACCTCATAGTCCTGGTAGTTCTGAGTCATTACCAGTGCCATCGCCTAGCAAGCAACAAGCAGCGGTGCCCGCCCATGCCGAGCCCAGCACGCCGCGTTTTAATGATATGTGTAGGGCTACTAAGAATTCTCGAATTAGACGCCCAGTGGTTCGTTATGGGTTGGAATTTGACTAAGTTGTCCCATAACTAGTCCAATTTTTTATTTTTTTTTATTTTTACTTTTGTACTTTTAGAAGACGCATGTTAAAATTTAAGTGTTCTATTACCTATATGTTAGTTTTATATTATATTTTTATTTTGTTTAAACTACATTATTTACTGTATTTGCTACTGTGCAATTTGCTTTCATTTCAAAGTATTTTTAAGTGTTGCTTAGAATTAATTTTCTTTTTTTAGGTTTTGTTATTTTTTTTATGAATAGTTTTTGAATTTAGTGGTGAGGTGTTATGTATGTAGGTAGTACGAAATATAATAACAAGTGTACCGCATCAAAACGGCACAAATTGTCTCGCAATAAACGCTGTGTGTAACGTACGTGTTTCATTGTTTCTCTCGATATATACTAGAAATATTTAATAGGAATTTATTAATACCAGACGGAATATTTGGAAATCCCAATGCGGATGCCGAGGCAAGAAAGTGTATTTTTATTTTTGATGGAACTTACCTTTACATTCAGAAAAGTTCTAATTATTTATTTCAACGACAAACATACAGTTTACATAAGTTTACGAATTTATTAAAACCATTTTTAATCACTTGCAGTGATGGTTATATTGTTGATGTATTAGGGCCATATGCCGCAACAACTTCTGATGCCTCGATCATGATACAAATAATGTCTGAGGAATCACAGTTTCATTGGTTTTTTAAAAGAGGCGATGTATTTATATTGGACAGGGGCTTTAGAGACTCATTAGGAGTAATTGAATCATGTGGTTATGAAGCACATATGCCCAAAACTAAAGCAGCCAATGAAACTCAACTGTCGACTACCCAAGCAAATAAAACAAGGTTAGTCACAATATGTAGATGGGTAGTCGAAGTTATAAATGGACGATTCAAAAGAGACTTCAAGTTGTTGCGGCAGGACTTTTTTAATAGAGCTTTGCTACATGCTATAGAGGACTTTAACAATGCTGCAGCTCTTTTGAATACATTTAGGGCGAGCTTGGAAAATAATAGACACGCGGAAGAAATTCTCCAACTTATAAATCTTAACCAAAGTGTGTCTGCAGAAAACCAACTCGCTACCTTTGTCTTAGAAAATAATCTTAATAGGCAACGAGTTAGCTTTACTTCAATGACAGCAATAAATATAAATATTGAAGATTTTCCACAATTAAATGAAAATGATATGATTCTTTTTTCATTAGGTACTTACCAAGTAAAGCTAGCTCGTTCATATTGCAGCGAGCATGTCCGTAGCAATGGCATTTACAACATAGAAGTTTATAGAGATACGGGACGTATGGACTTCTTAAATGAAAATACATGGCTTTTAAGAGGTCGCATACAGTCCCGAGGCATGTACAGTAATAAGCAATACAGCATTATTACTGTACATGCCTAAATGGTAAACGAACTTTGGGGTGCTGTGCCCACGTGATGTCTATTGTATGGTACTTTGGATGGGCACGGCACCAAGGCTTTAATCTATCTGCAGCTGTATTAGACAATGTAATATTACATGAATACAACAATGATTAAGTATTTAATTTGTTTTATTTTAACGATTTTCCTACAAGTTTATTCATTTTGTGTAATACTTTCATGCTGAATATCTCGAAAACTACATACAACACAACTTTGTGTTCATACAAACATTTGAAAAGAATATAATATTCTTTCGAATGAAACTAGTTTTGGAAGTGGCCGCCACGGTCACATAGGCTACCAAATTGCCCATTCTCCTTTACAACCTTATTCCTTGCTCTTAGAGTTCAAAAAAGAAATTTGTACGCGTAAAAGAAATCCGTTTTTGAACTGTTAATGCACAGAAGCCATTGATAGTACACAATAACCACTTAAGTATTTGTGTACGTTTTGTACTTTTGTTATTACATTATAAGCATAGAAATAAATGTCTATTATTATTATTATTGTCATAAATTGGCGTACAAGACACTTTGGCGCTTATCGACTATAGTCGATTATGGCAGGCATAAGATTCAGCTTTAATACCTAAAGGTAAAATTCTCATATTGCTGTACCAGATAGGACACCCAAGCTGCAGAATAGATTATCTTTCTGTCAGTCTTGGTTTATTACGTCTCACAAAAGCTAAAACATTTTTTAGGTTTTACCATTCAAGAAGTTTCTCAATTTATAACTAACTTACTTAAAAACCGCTTCGAAATTAAAACTTATACAACTTACTACGAACGTCATTGGATTAAAAAGAAGTAAAGATACCCATGAAAATCTCCTGGAAAAAAAGTGAAGAGTTAAGCTATGTACTCACGGTTAGCTCATCTATAGCCAGAGCACAAACAGGCGGTGGTGGGCCAATGTGTGTCGGCAATAGTTGCCTCACGAACGCCCCTCGCTCCACGTCCCATACTATCGCCTGTCCGTCGCGACTCCCGCTAACCACTATATTGTACGCCGGACTCGCGGCTAGGCACGTCACAGCTTCCTCGTGACCATATAAACACACTTTCACTGCTAGTTTCCGACGACGAGCCCAGTATTGCCATACGGTGACAACCTAATAGAGAACAAAAATGAATCTTGTTACTTTCTCATTACGTAGTATAGAGGAAGTCTTGTGTTTTATATTAAACCATACGATATTCCCAACCCCAACTTGGCCAGCGTGGTTGACTAAGGCCTAATCGCCTTTAATGTGGGGTAGGCTCGAGCCCCTCGGTGGGGACATTATATGAGCTGTTGATGATGATGATACGATTTTCGACATCTCATAATAAAATATCGTGTTAAATAAGGTAATTTGTAATTTCCATACAGTCTACATTGTCTATGGATCGGATCACGTGATCTGATAATTTATATTTTGCAAATTGGGTTGGAAAGGATTGTAAAGGTGAATGCACATTTGTCAGCATCTTACGCGCCGTATGCGCTGCTCAAGCCGCATTTCCTGATGGCCTTGCATATAATATCCATACAGGCTGTAAAAATCTTTAGTATTGCTGACACGCTCTGACCGTGGGAAGCACGGCCAGATGTGCAGAAAAGAGAGAAATAAAAGATTAGTTAACTTAACAATATTTATTAGCTCAGGGCGCGGTTACTGGGCTGCTCTGGGGTTCTCGTACTTAAGGAGGCGAGACTTAGCTTCGGCGGTTAGCGCAGGAAGCGGCAGGAACCAGGCACGTCGACTACCAGCGTGGTCGGCGTGGGTTCAGCTTCGGCCGGTAGGGTGGCACGAAGCACAGCAGCGGAGCAGCAGGGTAGGCGGCTGCCCGTAGATAGGATCCCCTAGTTCGGGGATCGCGTAAGTACTAGATACAGATGTCTACTGAATGATTACCTGTAGCTGGAGAAAATAAAAGAAGAGACCCAGTTTCTCCGAGCTACAGTTTATATACTTAATTACTTCGAGAACTTTCCCAAAAATTTGTAGTGGGAGTTCCGTTTAATGAATAATGCAGCCATAACCAAAGGATGGTTTATACAGAGTAAGTGAATCTATGGTTGAAGTAGCAGTAAATTATGTAAACAAAAATAATTTAAATTGTTTATCATATTATTATATACGCAGAAAATACAAGTTAAAATATATTAGTTATTTAATTAATTTATGGCACAAATTAGGTGGGCCAAAAGGCTTGTATACAAAGTTCGAGATATTTTTAAAATGGAGGGTAGTCAGAATCATTATTATAAATAATAGAATTTAGAAGCGTGTATCGGCGTCAGCCGACATGAGAACTGTCATTAGTAGACAGATCAAAATAAGTTTATGAAATAACAATTGCTGTGTTTATATTTGTTTTAAAAACAAGTAAAAGTTAACATTAGTATAAAATATTTAATTATTATAGTTGATAGTTATGTGATGCTTTGTTTTGTATGGATTTTTTATTAAAAATCAACGTAAGTATATGATATTATCAGCACCCGCCGTAAATCTCGTACGCGCCGCATTATATGACGTCATCAACAAACGTCTTTCAATATTCGAATACCTACAACATTTAGGAAATTCGGCACGTATGGTGTGGGTCAAATGTGCGGGGTTGCATATAACTAATTTCAAAATGCGACTCATACTGCGCGTACGATGCTGACAAATTTCCGTTCACCTTAAGTTCAATATTGGCAATCACAAGTTACATATCAACTAATAAATACAATTATCACACTTTGTTTGACTTGTATAAACGTCACTTACCGTACTAGTGCCCGCAGTAACTATTGTCTTAGCTGAAGGACACACACATGTTACAATTTCACCACAAGCTTGTGCCACGGCCTCACAGACGAACACCGCTTTATCGTTATCGTAGTTGCCGATACGGAGAGAATGATCCGCGAATCCCCAAGCCACGTATTTGTTGTACGATGGCGGCATCAATACTTTGTTTTGTTCAACGGCCAATATAGCCTTTTCTGTATATAAAATTTGTCCTACAGGCCCTTTTACTTCTGTAAAACCATAAATAAACTCATTTTGTTAATATGAAATTAAAAGAAATGTATATATCTACTATAAATGAAGATTTACCTTTCACTGGTTGTAAAGAAGGTCTTAAGTTTTCCAAATTATGAAAGAACAGCTTCTCAGGAGGTGTGATGCCTTGTGAAGGGATTATGTTATTTGGATCTAAAATAGTTGAGCTGCGTTGAGACATTTTTTTACTAGGATGCGCTTTCTTGAACAACTGTTTTGGTATTTGGCCAAAGTTATTTATGAATCCAATAGTGGCGTTTTTCTTCAGGGGGTCGTCGATGCTGTAATCGTAGAAAGATAAAATAAAATAAATATCTAAACGATGGAAAAGGTTTTAATGCTATTGTGCAGGCGATATACATACTACTATCACCAAAATGTTTTCATAATTTTGTAATTAACGTAACTGGTTTTATAAATACGACAATAAAAATACAGGGTGTAAAAGACATGAACAGTCAAACGAGAACCATGTATTCGGCTCACCATCATAACATTTTTCTTCCTTCAGACTATACCTGGGAAATTGATAGTTACGATTTTATTGAAGGTCAAAGTCATAATTTTTTTTTTTCATTTTTTTATGAAAACGTATTCTATACGTTATTTCTTAATTATTGTCCAAAACATTAACATTTTTTTTAGTATTTCATAACAAAAAATGGCTTCAAAACGTTAGCGTACAATGTAGCTCACTCGATGTGCACGGACACTAACGAACGCGGCCGCCGTCTGGCAAAACTATCGCGGTTTTGCAAGTTGCGTGCGAGTTGAGCCCTTTACATTGCGCGGTACAATTTGCAATTTTTTTAACACCAAACAATAAAAATCATTTCCCAGCAATATTTTTTTTGAAATATGTCTTATTTTGATGTATAGAATACGTGGTTTTCGTTTGACTGTTCATGTCTTTTACACCCAGTATAGATGACTCGACTGTCGCCAAATGTGTTAAAAACTTCAGGATAGTGAAAGTAAAAGACAGTGAACATTATTAGCGGACCTATGAACTAATAACGTACTTGTAAATATCTACGTTGCCCTCATAGAAGAGGTGATGGAAGACGTTGCAGGAATCGACGGCCGGCTGACCCTGCTGCTTGTATCCGAAGACTAGATCGATCCAATGATGGAGTCGATGTGACACAAAGTCCGATTCGAGCGCGGCCCGGTGAACGCGAATGAACTCGCGAGGGTCCCCTCGAGCCCAAGGGGGTAGCACTACGTCGCCTAACGCTACTCCAGATTGTTTACAACCTGACAAATGTATTATTTATTTAACTCACAAATGTCCGTATCAGTATCGGAATAGATTACGCTAACTGTAAGGAAATCCTTGTAATAATTTAAATTAATATATGGATGTATAAATTGTCATTTCAATATTCTTAGTGGGATAATTATAAATAATATCGTGATTCACTCACTCATGGAATATTTAATTATATATTAGGATTGGAAGTTGTAAAATTACAAATAATTATACTATACATACCCAAGTCAAAATTATTAGAATTGACTAGAAACTCGGGTAGATAGAAAAATTCAGGTATGAGTTCTTTGACGTCCGCCATGTTGTGACGTGATGCTGAATTCCACCCTTCCTTTATAGAGTGGAACATTCTACAAATATACCAAAGGAATTAAAATGTTTATCTAGGTACTGAATTAAATTCGAACATTTTTATGTTTAATATAACATACCTATCAGCTAAATCAAAATGCCCTCCTTGTAACCTAAGAAAATGTTGTGTGAAAGGTTCCATCCGCACCAAATAGGAACAGACAATCATGGCGGATGAGTAATGAGTGCCATAATGGTATGGAGGTGTTTCACCATGAGGATCATCCCATTCCTAATAAAAAAAGAATATACAATTAATGCACTAAAACCTCTTTCTGAAATTATCTTAAACTTATTTGTACTCACTTTATATCTTTTTCTAAATTGCTCCAATCTGTCAGAACTTTGAGCACCCATTGGCTTCGTAAGATCCCTAAAAGTGGCTGGGTCATTGAGATCGAGTTCTAGGGAGTCATAGTCTGCTAAGATCCAAGGAAATACAGGGTACTGCATCAAGTCGTTGTATGAACGGCCGGCGAGCGTATTCAGGTGCATTAAATATTGGAAATTAGAGATTTCACCACGCTGGAATAAAAAATATTTTGTAAACAAATAAGTACAGTTCTAGGGAATTACTGAAGAAAGGTTGCTCTAACACTCGTGATCAGTGTTGCTAAAATTATTTTTAGTAATTCATTAGAGATGATTTTACTTTTTTATTTTATTTTTCGATCCACTAACGGAAATTTGATAAAGTAAGCAAGGTCAAGGGGTTCTATATTTTTATTTTCACTTTTGATCGGAGTAGGCGATAGCGTTTCAACTTAAACCAATAATGAAGAGCACTGTATTGTTTTGATTTCCTTACCAGCCATCGTTGAGTAACGGAGGTGTCCCCAATAAGAGTGGCAAGAAGTCCCCCTGGTTGTTCCACAGCGACCCCTCGTTTTTGTCCCGCCACTGACCCCGCGGCGCTATCAGCCATACCAGTAGCTAATGCCGTGAATCGGCTATACACCTATATTTTTTTTAAAATATTAGTCAAAAATAAAGGGCAATTTCACGCGAAACATCAAAACTGTAAACTACCTTATTTCGCACTTTTCTCGGGAAAGCGAGCAAATGATTCCTGCCGTCACTTGAAAACACTTCTAAAGCAATTGGTTGTAAAAGGTAACGTCTTTTGTGTACTTCCCTGAAAACAAAAAATGCTGGTAACATTAATCTCAATAGCAATAATAATAAACATGTATACTGTGAAAAAATACTACCTTATATCTTCGTATAAGAATTTTGAACATTGCCTCTGATTACTTCTTTGGATTCCTTGGCTAGGTAGGATGGGCTCGTAATCATCCGGACAGCTGTCCAAATCTCTTATTTCTCTGTTTTTCAATAACGTAAAGCCGTCAATGACGTAACAGTGTTCGCGACCGAACAGTAATAAACCCTCTGTAGTGTCCAAACCTTGTATTCTTGCACATCGGAACATATGCGTTATCTATAAAATAATAAAAAGAGTATAAAATTCTAAAACATCGATTCTGTTTAGAGCCTCTTAATTGCACGTGAAGTCGTATAAATAAATATCAACAGCTATTTTATAAATGTTTAAAATAACTTTCATCTACCTTTTCATGATGTTCTAACAGTCGTAATAATGTTTGATTATCAGGTGGAGGAGGCTGTGGCTCATCCTCGTCTTCGTTGTCGGGGCCATCTTCATTTGCTATAAATAAAAAAGATAATAAATAATTTTACCTTTTCTTCATAAATTCTTGATCTCATCAGCTTTCAAACATAAAAAAAAAACAATATCAAAATCGATCAGATACACAGATAAGTACCTCAAAATTATGGTTTACCCTTGATTGGTATAACAACGTTTAGTCGAAAATCGTTTCAGCTAATTTTAGTTACAATATAGTATTTTTCATCCCACCACCTCGGAAAGTGTAATTTTGCGCTTCGAAATCTGGCTGGAAAATTCTATTTTATTCGCTTGAGTGGCAAAGTAGATTTGAATTTAGAACATCACATATAATGAGTACTCAATATAATTGTAAATTCAAAACGTCATTAAACCTATTTAATGTAACCTCTATGGTGCCAAATTTATGATTAGAACTTTTTAAATTGTGAAAAAATTCTTTTTCATTTTGTCATTTCCTCGCTGAGGTGGGATGAAAAGTTACGTATTGCACTCGAGTAGAAAGATTTTTCACCTTGTGCTCGTTTGTTTCCTTCGCTTGCTCGGTCATCCAAATCGAGCACGCGGTTAAAAAGGAACTTTCCACTCTTGTATAATAAATAACTATTTCATTACAAGTGTGGAAAGGCTGTCATTGCAAAGAGTTCCGACAAATGTCTACCCGAGCCGAGGCGCAGCCGAGGCGCAGCCGAAGGCGAGTGTTGACAGTCGGAACAAGTTGCAATGACGGTTCCGCACGTGTACTGAACGACTATTTTTAATACAGTTGCGAAAAAATGAAGCAATTTAATAAAATAATAAAAAAAATAAACTCAACTAACCAATAATTTATTTCTTATAAAAGTTATAATACCTCGTAGAAGGTTTTAATTTTGCTGAGATATCATAGAAGTATGCCAACATAAGATTTCCTGAAAAACTATTTGCTTTTTTCTCTTCTCTCGACGCAATAAATTCGTCGTATGTAGATATGTAGCGACTTTTTGACTTTTCCGGTAAAATGTTCTCCGAAGCATTTTGTGCAATTATAATGATTTCCGGTGGTGTTCATTCAAATAAAATATCGTCGAAATTACTCATTTAGTGCAACAAACAACTAAACTCGAAAATTTTTGGAAAATGGCGCCAACCGTAAAAGAATATAAGCAGTTTTTTTTTGTTTTCTTCACCCATTCTGGGTAGAAAAAGGGAACTATGCCCATACAGCCAAGTCTTCAGTAGAATTTTTTTATTGACATGAAATGAAAAAAAAATTTAATGAGATGAAATGAAACGAAACCTAACCTAACTCATTCAATCCTCTCGCTTCTTTTTAGAAATATACGTATTTGCATGAATCATAAAAACTTCTATGTTTTTTTTTTTGTAAAAACTTTAGGGTTAGTTTTTCTTTTTAATAGACATTATTTTGACAGTTGGGAAAGAGAACGCACGAGTTCGGGAAAGGGAAAAAAAAGTCATTTCGCATAATTATTCATTTGACCGAATATTTAATTGGTAGAATTTTATTCAGCATAAATATTTCTTTGACATAATGTCACTTCACCGAATTTTCAAATTCACTAATTTTATTTAACCTAATGTTTAACTAGACTAATGATGATTTGGTCGAAAGTCCGTATCCAATATTCAGTTCAGTAATAATTCAGTGAAAACGCCCTAAAGTCGCTTAATTATGTTAATCGATATTATACAAAGTGATTATTTTCTTAAACGTTGTTCGAAGAAGTGATTTTCGAATTAACGTTGTTATACCAAACAAGGGTGAACCCAAACTTATAAAATACCTCTTTTTGCGTCGTGGGTTAAAAATAGAATCTATTAAGTATACTAAAATAATCGTAAATGGAATTGAAAATCACATAATGTACCTTCACCAGACTGGTTAGTGCCCCGACTAACAACACCACTGCTAACCAAATCCGATGGAGATCCTTCTTCATTTGTAACTTCCAATGAGTGATGATCCCTGTTCCTTGAATATACATATAATTATATCAATATTTCATATAACGATGCTACATAACAGTCCTTACAGAAATAAACTTACGTCGCGACTTCTGGAAACACTTCCACATCGGCAGTCTCAACGCATTCCACCTCGTCTACATGATTTCCAGATGTTCTCCATTGCTGATACACTTTGTAATACTCTTTGCTATCTAAGCTTTGTGCTACTTTGTACTTTAGTTGTTTCTGTCGAATAAAAAAAGATAGTTCTTTTATTATTGCTTTTCAAAGCAAATTCAGTCAATCTATATTATGATAAATTATAAACGGTAAAAATAGCTCCGAATGAAGTACCCTTACGTAAGAAATTCAATTTACAACAGGAAAAATTTATAGATATCTTTCAAGACTTAATTTTATCCACTAAGACCTCATTTTTATTTATTTATAACAAGACTAGTTTAGGCATTATTTTTTGTCAGCCAGTACTTACGTTGTCTGGATGATCTAACTCTGGACGATATGGGTAATGGAGGTAGAAAGCATGGTTGTGACGTAGCATTTTGCGCATACGACATGGTCCTTCAGTGCTATCGAGAGCCCATTTTCTGAGCGGATCTGGATTAGCTGGACCCCAAAGAGCACGTTCCCTGGTTAATTCTCTCCAAGCTCCAGTCCATTCTGCTTCGACGTAGCGTGTTGTGTGTTCAGCAGTTTGTATGCTAGTACGTAACTGCGTACACCAAGCGGTCCTAAATATATAGTTAGTACGTTAAAGTTTAATGGATATTATATTAATATGTTTTAAGTATGTAAGTATAAATTGAGCGTGAGACGATCGTGTTGCTTTGATGATTGTACCTGGGACCTACATTGAAGAAGCTGTGCATGAAAAATAAGTACACATCATCCATCACGGCTTTCATTCTGTAACTTATCTATGACAAAAGTGATGAACATTATTAGTGACCTCTATGACGGATATAAGATCTAAGACCTATGTCGGCAACTTAAGCTAATCCATACCTAAACATTTTTTATTTATCGATTCTTACCGACAGACACGACCTTAGGGCTCGTCTCGATAATACTATCGAGATGTCGAGATTTATTTCATAAAATCTTCCAGTATGTCATCGAGCAATTAGACAAGTTTGTCGAATTTGGGGATCGATCGATAGCCACCGTCTATAATTTATTTATCACAGAAAAAATACATCTAACAGTAAGTTCGATATTGCAAATCATAATAACCTACATTCCTTTTACCCTTGGATAATAAAATAAGATGTTTGGATTACATACCTAACTAATTGTACATGATCTTGAATATAAGCTAATGCGTGGTCCCGTGGTAGGTGAGGTCTTTGTTTGGCAGAATCATCTTTTTTCACTTTAGTTCTGGAGGCAAGACGAGTCAAGCCACCTGTTACCTTTTGAATCTTAGATTGGATTTGATTATGCAATTCCCAAGGAACTCGATATACGGCCTAGAAAGTAAAAGTTATTTACATGGAATATTCGAATATGAAATTATGAGGATAACTTTTTCCAATGAAGCGTAAAGTTTAGATCGGGAAACCGAATAGATCACTCACCTTCCTTTCGGTGTCGATGTAATTGATCCATAACTTATGAGCGTTTTCATGTAGCTGTTCTCTCACTGTGGTCAGATCTGGTGCCCGGGCATTACCTATTGGTGATGCTAGGGTCATTTTGAATACCTCTTCAATCGCCGGTTTTTTACAAGCGTACAGTTCTTCCCATACTCGACGAGCTGCGCCGGCCATTAGGTTACGGCCTATTGAAAAAAAATCCGATTAAAAAGATAAAAGCAAGTAAAGACACTCTTGCATACAGACAGAAATTGATTATTAAATAAAATACAAATAAAATAAAGGAAGATATTTATTTTGCATATAAATATAATATTTATGAATAATACCTTGATGTGTTGTAAGTTTATCGTCCCTAGATTCGAGGTCTCCGCTGGGATTTACATGCCACATAGTGCGCATATGCGAATCTAGCGCAATCTTCATATTGGAACTCAGTTGTAGAAGACAGTATGTAAGACAGCCAATGAATTCTAACTCATGGTTGCCAGCTCCGAAGATTAGTAACCTGATAATAATGCATTTTTTTAGCAATAATCAGTAAACTTAATCAAGTGCGAGTTAATACAAGCAAGTGCCAGTTACATACGACATTTATATACCTGTTTGTTGTAAGTTTATGTAAAGCCTCAAGTACCGACATTTGGTCCGCAATGGAATCAGTTGAACGCGACAATAAGAACAAAATTGTTCGATTTAAACAATGATGTAAGCCTTCTAATGATATTACTGATGATTTCTTCTTGGCTGTTGTAACTAGTTTTACTATAAAATCAAAAACCTGGAAAAGAAACAAAATGATATTATTTAAGATCAAGTAGCTACTATATTAATATATGCATTTTAAGTTTACGTGCACTTTTACATACCTCATGTGGATCTCTAGATAATTGCCCTTGCCACAGCTTGTCAACTAATCTTGCTGCTAAATAACAAACATTGGAGATATTCGATTCTGAACTAAACAACTCCGTATTCAACAGATTTTCCATGACCGTTGTGAGTACTTCTGTCTGATATTCAATTTGTTGCTGACTAGTTGAGTTGGCTGGCGAAGCGTCCAATACTAAATCGATTACCTACGGCAACACGTTAATTGAATATCTTGAAAGACTAAATTGAAAGGTGCATGACTTATGCTGTGATAAGTACAAAAAGAATATTATTATTTGAAGTTCCATTTAGATTGTATAATTGTTTATTTGTAAATAGTAATATTTACAAATATAAGCATGCACGGTGAGACAATAAGAAACCATACCACCAATTTTTGTCCAAAGTCCGAGTTAGAGAAAACATGGAGAAAACTAATTGAAATGAAGGAAAATTTACTTAAGCGGTAAAAAAAAAACAAAATGCTTTTAATTTGTTAGTAGGCATGCAAGCAATAAAAAAAACAATATGCCCATATTTACGCAATAAAAAAATGATCTTGTGGTCGAGCAGGGGGTACAAAACATAGACGGCGGCACTGAGTCCGTATATGCGGGGGGCGCGGCGCCCTAAAATGAACGTACTCTTGTGAGAAGATTTTCTACCGACATACCTACTCATAATAAATATGGAGTTCGTCTGATAACAAGCTATTACCGGTATACAGGGTGTTATAAATGATCTAACACCCCACATTATTTGCAATACAACATGCAATGCAACGTGCAATTCACCATTTGACACCGTCGTGGTGTAGTGGTCAGCCTACGGTAACGCTGCCTACACATCGGGCGGTTCGGGTTCGAATCCTGGTAGTGGCAAATATTTGTGTGGTGAACACTTGTACATGGTTTATATATTTATTTAAGAATATTTAAGAAATATCTAGTTTATTATGTATATTTGTCCGTTATCTAGTATCCATAACACAAGTTCTTAATGATACTTAATTTGGGCTAGATAGTGTGTGTGAACGTAAATTTATTATTATTAATTAAATTTTTCATACATTTATGTTTACGCGCACACTCCGCGCACGCTGCGAGCCTTCGAGCGCGCAAGCCGTCCACATTATACTCTTTCAACGTTAGATGTTGCATTGCAAATAATGTGGACCCATCTTAACAGCAGCTCTTACTCATGCTAACTAGTATGGTATTAAAAATAATAAATAATGAAATTTTAGAAATTTCCCGTACATATTGTTTTACTGACAGAAATATTTGTATGGAGAAATTTGAAATTTATTTTACAATTTAAAATTTTTGATAACACTATACTAATTATATTACTGTATTAGGATAGGTAGGTGACCGCTTTTTATACCATTTGCCAACCTGTATATAGGTTAAACTTGTAGAGTTTATATAGAATAGTAAGGCAATCAATTGGCATTTCTATATCTAGGTTCTTTGAATCGAGAGACAAGTTGAAATGGTTTAGATTTCCCGAAGCTGTAAGAATAACGATTATATTTATCTTTCTGTGGCTCATTATATCATTACCACCCCCAAATAATAGGTACCCTTTCCCTATAGATACCAAAAACATTCTGATGCAAATAATAATAACATGCACGAAAAATTTAAATAAAAGAGATTTCCCTATGGAGTTAATAATTAAAAAAAAAACTTAAATATCTACAAACCCACACGGAACACTACTATGCAATACTAGTTACAAATTAAGTTCATTATTAAAAATCACACGATAATCACTACAACGTATTGTGATGAATCTTACCGGAGCATTTTTGCCAGAGACATTGAGTGGTAAGGAATCAAGTACAATGACCCTAAGAAAATCCATGACGCCTTGACGAGCTGGATGCTGAGTTAGGGCAGCCGAGTTACCAACAATAACCACTTCCTTCTCCGAACCTGGCGTGGAAGCTCCAGAACTTTCACCACTCTCACATATTGCTAGAATAATCAACCTTATTATCAGCATTATGAAAATTTTACATACATTATTGAAGTATAAATTTAAATAATATTTATAAGATAAATCAAATCCAAGTGAGTTCTAAGTTAAATTCCAAAAATAAAAACAAAAACTTACGCATATGAATGTCATCAGTAGTGTTCGGCGGAAATAATGTTGATGCTAGAGCAGTTAATACCTCTGCGGTCATCATAATTGTAACGAAATCCGGTAAAGTATTATACAGTGAGAACAGTACCTAAAAGGCAGATTGAATATAAGGAATGAACTATAACCTATTGATGTTATAATTATACAGAGTGGAGACTAATATGCCACAGTAATAATATGCATGTTAATGTTGCAGTTAAGATAGAACTTAATTTTTTATGACAAAATTATTGGATATAGCGTAACTGTCGTATTGTAGTCTCTATCCTGTATGAAACTACCTATATTTTTACCGACCTGTATAATCGTCACAGGATGATCACTTAGCCAATCGGGTAGGGAGCCTTGTTCAGCGTGTATCAAGGCTCTAACAGCGCCTAATAGAATAACCACTGCTTCAGAGCAGAGGGTTATTCTCGCAGCGACCGCGGCAGAAGATTGCCTTGAAGGCGCGGCCGCTCCCCAAGCAGCTGCCCACACTCGCTCTACTGACACTGTCTTCTCAGCGCCTATATTGCGCATCGGCTGCCCAAGGGTTAAGCCGAATAATAGGTAATAGAGTTCTGGTATTTGTAGATGGTTGAGTATTAGCCTGAGAGGAAATAAATATTTTTGTTACAATGTTTTCTTTTAAATTTTTTCTCCTCTAATTCATAAATCAATTCCGATAGGAAATTGTACGTATATGCAGGTCAACCTGAATGTTTATGTAGTCTACATAATCGTTCAGGTGACAGTCTTTTATATGCACCGTCATGTCAATGTAGTATTTTATAACAATACAATATTAAATAACAAATTATGTTACACACAATAGAAACAAAGCAATTATCACGTTATATGATATTACTACAATAATTACAGTACGTACACATATTATTATAATTTTTATTCGCGTCTGCGTCGATATTATACAATATTTAATTTCATTATATTTAATAAAATTTCGAATTAAAATATTGTTTAATGGTTACAATCGACAAAGTTCGCGGTGTTCCACTTGTAGGCGATAATCAAGTGGTACTAAGGTGTCTTATTGACAGCGATGCGCCCCCCTATTATGGAGGCGGGTCGTCTGGCAAACGGATTGCGCCAATAAGAGCAGACAATGTCGTCGGCAGTGCTAGAGCGACTGCGCGGAAGGGAGGCGACGTGTGGAAGCGCTGCACCTTATTGGCTGCGCCATATTATGTGAATATTCTATTGGTCGGAGTAAAAAGTAGGCGGAGCTTGGTGCAAGGCAGCAGTTTTATGCGCCTTCCAAACTCAGGCGAGAAGTCTCGCCTAGAGTTGACCCGAGAAACGAGATGGTATCTACACTCACGCGACCTTCTCACTTGCGTTCTCGATCGTTATGCGAAATGGACGCCTTTGACAGTGCAGCAGTTTGGTATTGTGTGCATTAGAATACTACAATCTTGTGAATGTTAGAATCAAAAATAATATTACGAAAAAGAAAGCCAGCCCATAGTGTATGACACAAATTAATCAAAATAGAACAGGGTTTGTGAATCTTATTTCAAACCACTCCCACGTCGCACTGAAATCGAATGAGAATGTGATACGCTTCTCTTTTCTCACCCGAGAAACCCTTTGAAGCGGGCAAAAAACCGACACCGAGCGGAGAACAGGCGAGCGCGAGAACGAGAAGGCGAGAAACTAATCACATTCACACTTCTTGGGTGTTCTTGGGGGTTCTCGCCGTGAGTATGGAGGGCGCATAAAGGATACTATTTGCTAAATAAACATTGAACACTGAGAACCTTAACGACTTCCCTCATATATCATGCTATGTCATTTCCTGTTCGTCCGAAAATCTATAAAACCATGATAAGACCTGTCGTCCTGGATCAGAAAGTTGGGCATTAAAGCGGATGGATGAAAATCACCTACACGTGGCTGAGATGAGAATGCTACGGTGGATATTTGGTGTAAAAAGAATGGACAGTGACAAGTGAGGAATGAGTACATTAAAGGAAGTTTGAAAGTAGCACCAGTGGCAGAAAAACTGAGAAGTAACAGATTGGCATGGTATGGGCATATAATGAAAAGAGATGATGAGCAAGTAACAAAGAAAGTAATGAGAATGAATGAAGGATATAGAGGGAGAAGAAGACCGAAGAAAAATTGATATACTTTGTGAATGGTGATAATACTGAGATGACGGCTGATATAGGAGAGTGAAACAAGAAAACATATTACGCCGACCCCTAATAAAATTGGGAGCAGGGCATGCGAATGATGATGATGAATGATACTAAAAAAAGATCACAGACTCACCAGGAAAAAATATTAAAGCCAGGTGTATGTAGAACTGCCGCATGAAGATGAGTGTTCGGGTGTGGGGTGGCTGGAAGCATAACGCCTGCCTGTTGCGGCGTAGCTGACACCTCCGTATGGCGAAGCCAACCTCCATTGCCAGCACCTTCGCGGAACCTATCCCAAGAGATAGCCATGTTTTTGGTATAGTTGTATAACTTTTTCCGCTCTATTTCTGTCTACTAGTTAGAAGAACTTAATTTTAATTATGTTGACAATGTACCTAGTAATAACTAACAATATTAATTTTTAATTTTAAGTGAATATCGTTACTAATAACTACAATACTAATAAAATTTTATTTACAACAGAACATTTTTCACTGACGTTCTTGTTTGATGACAAATATGTAGTATTTTTTGACTATGTAATAGCAGTCGAATTACCGGATGTTGTGATATAACCAAATTTGGATATTTTAGACTTTTAACGCTGACACAGGAATTAACGATTTCACCCTTCGATATTCGGCTTGGACGAGTCTTGATCATTATATGAATACCCAAATGTACTTTACACTTATATCTGGTCAAACTGAATATCACAAACGGTATTTTTCTTCCAAATAAACTAAGCTTTATTGTTAAGTCATATGGTAGAAAATGGAATTTGAAAATCACAGTTTTGAGTATAAGAACATTATTCTTACCTATGCATAATAGCTGATTGTTGTCCTTGTCCCGAACACAAAATGACTAGAATTCTCAGAGACCATAAAACAGTTGTCGGGTGAACGTTTTCTTGCATAAAACTGAGTATCCAATCCATTCCTAAGACTCGAGATATCTCTTCGCAAACTATCGTATTGACTAGATTCCGGGCTGTAAACAGGAGCCCGTGTATAACGTTAAAGCATTTATTTCGTAAAATAATTTGTTCACCTTCACATGAATTGTCGCTATCATTTTCTTTGAGAACCAGTCCTTTCTCAGTTTGTGAAGGCAATGGTAGTGTATAAGCCATAAATTGTCCTAAGCATAATAGATCGCTTGGCCTCGGTTGCCCTCCCAATAATGCCGCTAACAACTGTATTAGAACATTCTTTGTGCTCACGACTTTCACGTCATTTATCACGTAAAGCAGCTTCGAAACTAGCTGCAGTTCTCTCATTGTGCGTAAGTTGTGCGTTCTGTGCGCCGTTTCAGTTGCTAATTCTAGTAAATGTTCCAAGAGCGATTTTATCAGTCCACCCGGGGCTCCGAGCCAAACGTCTAATTCACATATGAGATCCTGCAACGCAATAAGCTGGATTAAGGTAGATTGATCTTACAAGACAAGAAACAATGTATTTATATAAAAGCATTCCCAACATTGATTATTTTTGTTTACCTGAAATGCAGTCAAGTTAGGTATCGAAGAAGTCTCCTTCTGACTGTCAACCGTACCCACTAAGCCGAATATGAGATGAAGTATGTGAGAATTAAGTAGCTGCTTTTTCCTTTTTAAAAGCATCGCTAAGGTTTGATATCCTCTTCGCCTGTCCATTTCAGCCTGCGCTGCTTTATTTGAGCGTACAACGCAAACTAAAGCCTTAACACCAGCATATAGACATTCTACATCTTGCGCCATTGCTATAAGGCCTAATAGTACAGAACAACCACCAACAGTATCAATCTGTAAAAATACAATTATATGCAACCTTGAAGCCTGATCTATTAAAGTTAGGTACTTTTTATCATTTTACTAACAATGATTTATTCAATATAAAAATCTTACCATAATAGCAGCCGGTTTTGAGCAGAATACTCTAACACCCAAGTATCCAACGACAGTTCCGCCTAAGCATCTAGCTGGTCCCATCAAATGTCCAGCTGAATTATGCAAGATCCTGATAGGTGTTGCGTTCTCATGTGATGACATGCCGAGTTGCTTCGCGATGGCTTTGTTGTCATTTTTACTGTACACTTTGCGGATCTTGGCTAAGGTTAATTGTGACATTGCGCGAGCGTTTATTCCGAATACCACTTTTTCTTCGGCAACTAATGGTGCCAGTGGTTCTTGGTTAGGACCAGTTAGCTGGGGCGCTTGTAGAGTGCCCACGTAGTGTGGCCCAAGCTGGTATATAACAGCAACCGTTTGTGCGGGCAATACCTGAAAATTCATGTCAAATGAAGAGAATTAAATAACGCATTATAATGTAACTGTTAAGAAACTCACTCAGCTGTCGCTGCTTACTAAATATATTAAAGAAACTGATCCTTAAATCCACTCACGTCTTCTAGAAGCAAAGCGGGGCCTTGTCGCCATACAAGCCGCGAGTATCTTCTCCACTGAGGCGGAGTTCCGATCACGCAATACACGCTCGATGCTCCCGAAAGTGTTGCAGCACCACCACCAGGGTTAGCACTTACGTAATGTAGTTTACCAGAATGCATGTGTTGACCTATGGAAAAAATGCCCAACACACTTATGAATAGTTCTACAAAATTTGTTTTTTACTTGTATCAACAATGTCTTATTCACTACATACAGGCCTTAACAACACATATTTTTTCGTCCAAATGATGTTCCCTCTGCTCCTCCAATTTATTAACCTTTTAATGCATCAAAATTATACTAACCGTCTAAATAGAGCGAGAAAGAAGAGTTCTTGAGTACGGCTCTGTTCAGCACTAGCGCAAGATGGTGCCATTGTCCTTCATGTTGTAAGTCGGGACACCAAACCCTCGCACCGCATTCTCCAGACCCCTCTGGTTCCCATTCACCAACGTCTGAATTATAACATTAAAATAAGTTGTGATGAGGAATACAGTTACTTTGGTCACTTCTCCTTAAACCAAAGCCGTGTACTTACTATGCGGAACTAAAGTCTCTTGAGTAGACACAATAATAGCTTTATCTCTTGCCGATAGCACTACAGTGAGACAGACGAGATGTTCATCCCGACTGTTATTGATGTTACGGACTAGAGTCAGAAGTCGTACGCAATGTGGGTCCGTACGAGGGTCGGAATACTTCTCCACACAAACCCACGTTGAATAAGTGAGGCCAGTTTGCGGGGGAAATACTCTATCACCTAAGAAATAACAAATTGCGTTAACTCGATATTAATTACTGCACTATTAAGAATATATTATAATGCAGATCAAATCTTAGTAGTTGTAAGTGATGAAATATAACAGTAAATAATAATCGTGATGATTACCTGATCCAATGCCCCCAAGCGTGGCGTTATCTTGAGTGCCCAGTGCGTTAAGGTTCGCTGATTGAGGTGCAATGCTAGGCAAGTAGAGACAACCAAAGCCTTCCGCAGACATATCAAACTCCACAAAAGGCGGTAAAGTACAAGAGTTTTGGGACCTAATAATAGAATTCAATATTTCATATTTACACAGGCACGCTTATTTAAATAATGAGATTTTAATAGGAGGTTATTAATAAATATACTGTACCTGTAGTCTCTAGGAGTAGTCATGGATACCAATGTTTTAATTCTAGTGAGTGGCACTGGTCCTCCTGGCTTGCAAGCTTGGCCAGGCTCAGGCGATATGCAGTTTAGAGGACTCCCCATTCTCAAAAATTCTCTGGAGACAAATTAAACAATAAGTGTATTGTATTATCTTAAATGTATATTTCCATATATAGAAAAGTACTTGGCCGCGTGATGCCGGCAGAGTATAATAGCATCACCCCATATCTTCTATTGGGTGTCGTAAAAAGCGACTAATGGATCAGCAATGGGGTATTGATCATCTTATACTCCGCCCGCCATTCCGCATTGGGCAAGCGTGGAGGACGACTGCCTAAACCTCCTTAAATGACAAGGAGAGGTCTTGTGTCCCAGCAGTGGGTCGAATTATAAAGGCTGTTATGATGATATGATGAAAAGTACCTGAGCTCTATAGGTCTCAGCGCATGAGCGGCGAGTCTTTCCAACATATACATAGCGGGCGCATGCAACGGATGCTTTTCACATCGTAATGCAGCACCACATACTCTTAATACGACTCCTGCCAACCCGGCGCCACACATTACTTGTTGATTGCGTTCACTGTAACAATGAGGATCAGTAAAGTTATAGCAAATTCAATAGAACTAGTATCCACGTTATTCTCTATGACTTAAGAATGATATTTCTTTTTGAATTATCCAAATCGGACCATTACTTACGAAGATATTAAGTTATAAACATTAAGCCGTTCATGCCGCTAAGTCAGTGTACGCGAGATGCGTGTGACGTCACTGTGACGGTCCGAGCGCCAGCGCAGTCGACGGAGCGGCGGCGGCGACGCGGTTAGTCATTTTATATGCAATTTATTTTTAAAAAAGTATAAGTATAACCTTCCAAAAGTGGATTCTTTCATGGTATTTGATCACCTAAGTAATCATTGTTATTTCACCAGCGCTGAAATCCGTGGTTGGAACGTGCAAAGGTAAGACTGCTTATTTAGCTTCGTACGTAGATAAGTAATTATTAGTAAAACTTTAGGTCTAAGCCGTTAGTACCTAGTAGGTGGTAGTAGGCATGTGAAAGGAAGAATGAATGTAAAATATAGCAGGGACGTATTCAGAACTTATGAACAACGTGTATAAATTATGTACTTATTTTTAGTTTTTAGGTCTAATCTAAGCTGTAAGTTGTAGATTTATGAAAGGAATCATTATTTTACTTTACCTATACCTACATTCATGTAAAGTATAGGTACAGGGACGTATTCAAAACTTATGAACGAATGTTGTTTTTGTTTATTCTTACTTATATAACTATGTTGTTTAATAATTTTTATTATTCTTCTTTTTCTCTTTTTTATTTTATGTATAAATATAGTATAGGTATATTTTCATATTTATTTTCTTTTTATATTTTTATTTGCATATTTTTATTCTGTTTTATGTATTTATTACAAATCGGGACGGGAAACCTATAGAGATGATGCTGTAGGATTTTTTCAGGTCCAGAGGTTGGGAAATGTATGTACGGTAAAAGCAAAAATAACGCCTGAACACAGAATAAAAAGTAAAGTGTATTGCTGCACATTTACATGTGATGAAAAAGAGGAGACGGTTCTGAACGTGGAATGTCATGACTGTGCGGCTCAAAAGGGAGGCTGCAAACATAGCGTAGCATTTTTGACGTGGCTCCATAGGCGCAGCGAGGAGCCATCTCCCACAGAAAAAAATGCTACTGGGCCAAACCAAAACTGGCTACTATAGGTACAACTGCGAAATTTATAAAAGCTAAATATATGGTTCCCAGCTCAGTTACTATTGTAGATAATAACACTGATAACACTAATGGAGACCAGTTTTTCAAAGCTGTTGTGCAAAGCCTCAAGGAAAATTCTGTTAGAAATCAGTTATCAGTATATGTTACAAAGAATGAGTATAAAAAATTGACTTTGCATAATCTTTTTCATCAGTACAAAAAGGAAGGCAATAATATGAATAGTGCAGATGATTTTATTGATTATTGCTCTAACAAAATCACCATGGAAAAATGTCACAAAGCAGAAGAAGCAACAGTTTGTCAAGCTAGTTCACCGTTATGGCATGAGTTAAGGTATTGTAGAATAACCGCGTCTAAAGTTCACGAAGCTGCATATTGTAAGACTCCCGATGGTGCTTTGATTGAACAAATATTTGGTGCCTCTGTACCAGAGACTTTGACTATGAATATTGGAATCCGCTGTCAGAGTAGAAGTAGCCAAAACAAGGAAAATAGTTATTGAAAATGGTGGTTTCTTTTTAAAACCTGATTGGCCTCATCTAGGTGCTTCTCCAGATGGATTGACAAGTGAATACGTAGTAGAAATAAAATGTCCCTCGACGAAGAAAGGAAAGGAAAGTTTCGTAAAGAATAATGTTCTTTGCAGCAAATCTAAAGCTCAAATTCAGCTTCAAATGTTTTTTTGCAATAAAGTCAAGGGACTGTTTTGTGTAGCTAATGAAAATTTTGAAAGCAATAAAATAGAAATATTCGAAGAAGATTATGATGAAAACTATTGTACTGATCTTTTAGAGATATTCACGTATTTTTGGAAAACCCTAGTATTTCCAAACTGGTCGAAACTTAAAATTACTCTTTTATTATTAAATATGACATGTGCTTTTTATTATGCAGGGTTGTAGAAATAAAACTCTTTATAAGAAACTAAAGCATTTTTATTTTTACACTTGATTACTAAATAGACAATCCTGTAAATTAACTAAACCACAGGCTTTTGTTACAATATTATTCAAATATTTATGTATGAAATATCTACATATGCGTGAGGTCTGATTATCTTAAAGTCTCTCAACTTCCCTATGCTTCTTTTTATATGGATTTCTTTCTTTTTTACTGTGCCCTGTTTCCATTTGATTGGCGTATTATTAGATTTAGTTTTCATTTTTGGTTTCATATTAACCTGCACTGCTTGTGTTTTTTGACCCGTTTCATTGTTTTTGGATAATACATCTATTTCTTCGGGTATGTTAAGGGGATCACTGTTTTGAATGATATTTGAGTCTTGATTCTCAAACTCTACTACTTCAATGGAATGCAACAACAGGTCTTTGTGTCCAATATCTTTACTTAAAACTCTTGCAAAATATTCTATATCTTGTCTTTTCTTAAAACCGGGTCTGTTAATTTTCTTTTTTTTTTGAGGTTTTTGACATTCAAACTTATGAGGCAAAACTTCCTTCTTCAGTTTCAGCTTTCCTCTAACCAACTTAAACTTTATGTAATTTTCCATGTCTTCTTCCAACTGAAATTAAAAAAAAAACTATTGTTGATTTATTTGCTTCTAACAATATGCCGAGGCAGATTTCTAAATCCACCGCGGTTGTGTCAATTATTAAGAAATACTATCCTTTACTCTTTGTTTATTTACCCGAGTACGTCCCTGTGTCAGGCGAATAGGTAAGTACATAAGTTTATCCACAAAACTCAGAAAAAGTAACTAGGTATGTTTTTATTATTACAGCAGGCTTATAAGAGAACAAGTATTTAAACTACACGTAATAGTAGGTAGGTACAAACTTATTTTCATATCAACTAAATAATAAGTAGGTATAGTTATATTGGTACTTACATCGAAATGATCTTCGCAACAATGTCTTGTAGCCTGGGCAGAAGGTGGAGTTTTTCATCTCTTTTCACAACGGCATACCATTTTTTACGTAATTTTGGGTCTTTCGGCACGTTAAAAAAGAGTTTTTCATGCGTTTTAAAAGAAGTATTTGTACATTTCGGCACTATACAATATTTATACATAGTTAGAAAGGCGAATTAGACGCAAATCGGACACTTAACTTGTTTCAAAAACACAATTAACCAATGAAAACACCTGCGCGTCTAGTCGCGTTGTCGCTGCCAACGGCTAACTGGCATGGACCGTCACAGTGACGTCACAGCCTACAGCGCCGGCCGGTTAGTAAACTCCGCTAGTAATTTGATCATAACTTCGTAAATTTTTGTCGTAGAACAAAAATTTTTGCACTGTATGTTAAGGATTTCTTAGCTCTATAAATCTGCATTCTCAACTAAAAACGTTACGGATCCTCATTAAGAAGTTTAAGATTATTTTCGTAATTTTCATTCAGATTGTTTGAATTATATGAGCCACTTCATTTTAAAACAATATCTATAACTCACCTCCTAACAAGACTCTTTAAAACGTGCGCTAAATAATCTCTTATTGCCAGCCCATACGGTTCATGTTCTGGTGGTCTAGGCAAAGCCGGCAATAGTCTAGCCAAGACTATGACAACCCCAGAATGAATTACCCAAGCTTCACCTGATGACCCACCAGAAGCGAGATTAAGAGGAGCCGTGCGTCCAGCGGGTTTTGACTGAAAAAGGAACAATTATTAGACAATAAATTATATTATATGCACTGTTTTCACGAATATTATAAAACTTTTATATTACCTCATTTATCGCAGAACTTTGCCTCGTCAGGCTAGGAGATTTAACATTTAAAGATCCGCAAAATGTCGGTTTGTCAAATGAATCAAGCGCAACATCATATAGCAGCCTCAATACAATACATGCGTGCACAAAGACAACAGGAACTTTGTCTGGAAAACTGAAAAAATGCTATAGTGTTAGTTGATTATTTCAGAATCCGGCTCGAAGGACCATTTTAAAATATTAATTTTGAAATAAAATATTTTTTGTAATGTTATAAGGTGGTAGAAATGCATACAGTGTGCTCAGTTAGAATATGCCATAATAGTTTTACTTTACTATGTTTGTTTATGAACAAAGACATCACTTGGAAAATATATTATATTTCTACTATTCAATACAAGAGTATCAATGTTTGCTGTGCTACAATTTTAATTATATGTTAGTTTAGTGTACTATTACAACACTTAGGTATTTTCTGCAAATAATACATATTTTACTTACGTCATTTCTAAAATATTGCCTGTGAAAATTTCATGGAAAACTTCGTAGAGTTCCTGATCTCCATTTTCAGAGTCATTTTGTAGTTCTGTATCCTCACTAAAACATCCTAATAGCCGTATTGTATTGCATAGGGTGGTCATACAGATCTGAAAAAGTTCTGAATTTGGCAGAGCCCATTCAACTAGTATTTTACATGAGAGATAGAACCTCTACTTACTTCATGATGAAAAAACTTCGCATTTGCCGGCTCAAACCTCATAGCGGTGCTAATGGTGTAAAATACAATATGAATCAGCTGCAACATGTCTCGGTCTACCATCCCGCTGCCTTTTAACTTACCTTCAAGTGAGACTAGGACACTCGTAACATATACGAAGCCGCTAACCTGTAAAAATAACGTAAGCTATATAGATACCAATTAATGGTACTGTATAAACAAGTAACATACAATGATATACATATTGATAATGTTCAATTGTTGGTAAAAAATTTACCTTTCTGAATATTGTTCTTGTTCGGTGAGAGTCCCGTAAACAAGCTAACAGAGCTTTTAGAATATGCAGCTTTAACTTGAGGGCATCATTTGGAGCTGCGTGCATACCACATAGAAGAGCAGACATGTCTTCTTCACCTGAACCACTCACTATTAATTCTCTTACAACACCTTGAAATATAAAGTATTTGAGCTTATGACTCTAGAAGAAGGTAGTCATAGGAGACATTTGGCCCAGATAGTATCTGGTGCAGAAAAGTTTTAGATCGTACTTACCTAAAGCCTTGCTTCGGCAAGATTCATGTACCACCATTCCGTGAACGCACTTCGCACCACCACAATCTCTAAAAACATTACAGTTGCTCGAATTACCGTTCAAAAGCGCCGTCAAACCCTCCATCACTAAAGCACCTAGTTCTTCCTCTTCTGTGTCTATGTTGGGATCTTTTACTAACGAGTCTTGTTTTGAAGACAGCCGCTTTCTTCTCTCTGGTGCCTTAGGAGAACCATTCGCTTCTGCAATCTCTTTCTTATTCTTCTCCTCTTCTAATATCTGTTTGTCTTTTAAGAACGCCGCGTATCGTGAAAGACAAGTAACGAAAACTTCCAACATACCTACTTCTCGATAGACGTCTTTGAAAATAGCATTATGTCTGGAAAATAAGAATTACTTTCATCAATTCTGATTACTACTATTAAATTATACTGTCATGATTAATGAATTTATAGAACTTACTTCAAAATATTCAAAAGGGTCTTTATACATAATATGCTACAATTTCTTGAGCGATTTGCTTTCAATAATAATGATAGTGAGATCAGTTCCTTGCATGGTACAAAATTCAATTGAAACACAATGAATTCTAAGAGTTCAAAGAATTTCTCTTGGATTTCAGCATTTTTTGTGTGTATCCTTTCTGAGAATTGACTCAATGTGTTTTGGTTTTCCAGAATAAAATAATTGGCGTTGTCAGCATGATATACACTTGATATAGCATCTAGAATGGTGCAACACAAAGCAGGCGAATTGGATTTTATAAAGACCGATTGCAGAACCTGAAAACCAAAGAAGTTTATTTTTGTTAAAGATCTCCATATAACAACCCTTAACAGAGTTTTACAATAAGGAGCTCAGCACATCAAACGCAGTGCGGCGCGGTGAGCGCGGCTGGCGAATTTTGTATGCGTGTATATGGAGCACCACACATAGAACGCGGCGCGGGGCGGTCGCCACCCGCACCGCGCTGCGCCGGTAGTACTAACATCAAGTGTTAGCAAGTATTGCCGATAAACCGCGCCGCACCGCGTCTCTGCAGAGCAACGCACGCGGCGCGTTCGATGTGCGGACACTCTAAGTTTTCATAATATTGTAAAAGTATTTTGATGTACTACGGGCTAAACGTAACTGAGGAAGTCTGATCAGACCTCTCAGACAATCAAAATATATTTAGAGTTTCTAAGACGGTCTGTCAATCAAATAAAAGTGCTGAAATGATTTGTATTCCATCTGTGATTAAAAACGTCTAAATGACAGATATATAATTTCATTTAAAAAATTAGGAATGGAACTAGAGTACTTACCATGAACACCTAATTTTACATGCTTGTAACACAACAATATAACATGTATATATAATATAAGCAGTAAATGTTGCAGGTACCTGAAAGGCTTGTACATTTCTGACAGCTTGTCCAGGTGTAGAAGGTTGAGGCAACACGAAACCTTGCAACTGGAACAGCTCAGTATTGGCTCGAGTCGGCCGCAGTTCCGAGAAGCCACACGCACATAGCGAGGAAATCATCAATACCAAGTTACGCAGAGCTGCTCGAGCCTCTGTGCCACTGACACGTTCTTCTTCCAATCTAAATGAAGAAAGTAAAATAAATATTGCATACTTAAAACCGACTTGATGAACAGGATGTTTTTTTATTGCTGTGATAAGTAGAAATTTAGTTGACACTAAGAAAAAAACTATATATTTTTCATCAATATAATTATTTGGTTTTATTTTTTATTATTGGTACGTAACTATATTTTTTGGGATTTTTATCCATAAATCAAAACCTATTTTCTGAAAAGCCTTGGGTACATAATAAGGTAAAGGAATGTGACAACTGTATTTTATACTGCCTCTTTTATTATCCGTTCTAGTTTAATAACATTTATAATACTTTCTGTGCGACAAAAACTACAACAACAATAACAAACAAATATGTGTACCAATTTTTATAATAATTATTACAAATGAAAATTTCAAATGACTGTGATAAAGATAGGTTTATACAATTTTTTATTAAAAGGTCATAATATAAAATAGTGTATTGTTCAATAAAACAGTGAAATACATGCTAACTATATCTAAATTTATAAATAATGAATCAAACAATAAAATAGAAATGGTGAATGATACTTACTCTGGTGTCAAATAATCAGGAACTTCGTGAGTATCAGTTCTGTGATTAATTAAAAAAACAGTGTGTAAACAAAAAAATAAAAACATAAAATCTATATTTACTTCACAATGGACAAGACATGCTCATGCTTAATTCTATAAAAGAGCAAAAGGTACTCACTTTAATAGAAATTCTGATAGAAATAAATAGCCTTGGCATGATCGAAAATCATCCAATAATAATTGACTAACATCACTTGAGTCTTTCAAGAAACAAAATACTGCAACAAACATCTCAACTACCTGAAAACAATTGTAAATTATAATTATAGTCAGTAGTTATATGTATTGTGAGCCCTATTTGTTTGTCTAATTGTTATTCTTGTTGTATTTTTTAAGTTATTATTATTTGGTTTTACTTAATTTTGTACCTAACGTTCTATCCATTACTTTAAATTTAAGCTGTTGTTGTTGTAAATGTAATACTGGACTCACTGAAAACCAGCGTCACGGTATGCCGTGACATTAAGCTGAGTGAGTGCCATTTTGGATGCATATTATTAGTATTTTTTTTTCTCTGTTTTTGTACCGTTTATTATGCTCCAAATAAATATTTTTCATTTCATTTCATTAAATTATGAGGACTGAGACATAATTTAAAGGTGACATAAAACTTTATGTATTTACCTCTAATGGAGTTAATTCTGGTATTCTTTGCATATTTTCTATGCATAGCGCAACACAACCTTTGTCTGAAAATAAGATATATAAGTTTAGTTAAACCTTTTTTTACTTTCTCGTATACGTAGTATAGAGGAAGTCTTGTAATCGTCAAAAAATTCGACCTCGAGATTTTGATGGACTTACACGTTTTGGACCTCCCTGAGTCAAAAATATTTTTTTTTTGGAATTATGTCTGTGTGTTTGTATGTCTGTGTCTACCTGTGCGTTAGCACGATAACTCGATATGCTTTAAATCATTGCAACCAAATTTAACATGCACATATTACATCATATAAAGTTTCTATCAACTTTTGAGACGTCGATCACGAAAGTTAAGCAACCAAGTGCGCGGTCCGTACTTCGATGGGTGACCAAAATTTAATATGTATGTATGACATCAAAATATATAGTTTTTACCAACTTTTGAGTCGTTTCCGTAGTACCGTAGTTCCGTATACGAGAAAGTCAAGGGGAGACCACTCCCGATTTTTTCCCTGTGGAATGCCCACGCATACTCGCTATCCGGGGGATAACGGATTATGTCGGACACGAACCGACTAAAACACAGGTTGCTCCACTACCGGCATTATTCCCTCCAGGGAATTTTCGTTTCGCATCCTGGGACGAAGGCGAAAGTTTAGTTTAGCCTACGCAGCAATGTTAATCTTAAAAATATTAATAGGTTCTTTTAACCTATCTGCATCTACGCCCGGGAGGCCGGCGGGTGTCCGGTTTCACTCACTCTGTCTGTTTTCTTTTTTTTTATATTTGGGAAAATAAAGGGATCTAAAATACGCTAAATTTATTCAACTTTCAGAAAATATATAACACAAGCTAATTTAAATCTTAGCTTTATTGTAATAGCGTATATTAAAAGCGTGCAAAAAAGTGACGATATCGTCACTTTTTAGGCGCAGACAGGTGAAGTTGAAAGACCGAGAGAACACTTTTTTGTGTTACTTACTTAGATTTTTTAATTTTATATTTTTTTCATTCTTTTTAAATTACTTGCGGACCCTAATTCCGATAGATAGCTAGGTACTTAAATTAAATTATTCTTGAATATAATTCAAGAGAGAGCTGATGACCCTGAAACGCCTCAACAGATTTTCATGAATTGTAGCTAAGAATCATCTCAATGAAATATTTTTTGCATTTACAAACGCGTAAATATTTTTTGGAAGCGTCGGTGGCGTAGTGCGTAAGAGCGTCGTCTCCCACCCGGGAAGCATTGGTTCGATCCCCGCCACGTACCCATGTGTTTTCAAATTTTGAATTCATATGTACGTTTAATCGACGCTTTTACGGTGAAGGAAAACATCGTGAGGAAACCTGCACACACCTATGAAGAAATTCTTAGGTTGTGTGGGAATTCGACCAACCCATACTTGACCAGCGTAAAATTACACTGAAAAGAATCGACCTTCCCCCGGCGGGTTTCCACCTTTTTTTATTGGAGTGGAATCCGCTTACGGACAATACCCTAAACTGCTGGCTAGTGGACCAGCGGACCATTGGCTAGACGTGGGCCTGTGCAGGGGTCGCCCAGAACCTAATCACCACCGCACTGGGAATACCTGCTAAACCACTCCGGTTTCTCCGAAGCCCTTACTAGAGACCCGGGGTTTGCCGAAGCAGTTCACCGAGCCACCTCCGGGGAGGTGGGTTCCCACCTGGGGCAGGTCGATTTTTTCAGTGTATTTCATCTCAATCATGTCAACTTTCGAACAAAAGAAACCGCTTTCTTTTAATACTATTTTTTTTCTGGTATTAAAAGAAACCGCATCAAAATTGGTCCATTCGTTTACTAGCTTCGATGCCACAAAGACATACACAGACTCACAGATACACAGACACATCAAACTTGTTGTTATAAACACACTCTTTTTGTGTTGGGGGTTAAAAATTGCTATTATGCCACACCTGACCAGAAAGTAGCCTTTTCTGCCCATATGTCATGGGATGACATAACATTTTGTACTTACCTCAAAATGTGATCTGTGATCTGAGATATCTTTGTTTTACAGCACCAGGGTTAATAAATGTACTATTGTTGACTCATTTATAATTGCCATGGTATGCATTAGTACACTTAACAGTAAAATTATTATGAGTTAAACTTACTGTGTATGTACTGGACCACAGATTGAGTTAAGCCATGCCTTGATAGAGTCATCAAAACCTCGGCAGCAGACTTCCGCCACATGATATTATGTGGTGCACACCATGATGTAATGGCAGCAAATAATAAACTCAAATCATCTTTCCTTGCCAACTCCTCACAAGGGAATGGGTGACTACATAGCCTAACCAATACCTATTAACAATAACAACAATACCAAATGTAAAGCAGTCAATAATATAACATTGTAATAACTTAATTAAATTGTAATTAGCTCATAGTAAACCTTTTTATTTTTTTCTAAAAAATAAAATAAAATGCATGCACCTTCTTCATATTTGTCTGCATATTATATCAAGTAAAATATAAAGATTACCTGTACAAATATTTTTTGTAATAAAATACGTCTTTCTCTTGGTGTGAAATCACTATTGCCATCCTGAAGGTCTGCTTCGGATTCAGGAATTTCAGGAAGATCAAAAAATAAATAGAGACATTTTACTAGTGTGGAAGGTATTGAGGCAGTAGTCATCACCTGTAATAGGCATTAGTTATATTAGATAATAATATTAGCAAGTATACTACAAACAATAATGAAGATAAATGTAACACAACCATGCTGGTCACAACTGAGACTGATTTTATAGGACAGATCAAATTCTAAATACCAAATAGTTTTTATACAATGTTTTGGTGACTTTACTCATAGCAGGAAAATAAGAATATTTACTATTATTATTCCTTGAGTAAGGTAAGAGAAACATATAAGTAAAATTATTTTTGTATAGGATAAAGATAAAATTATATGCGTGTATATGGAGAACCACACATTGGACACAGAGCGGTTACCAGGCATGGCGCAGGGCAGTTACCCTTTTCTGTACGGGAGATACCTATTGATGCCATGAGCAAAGTCACTTCTCAATATGGGAGGCATCTATTCTTAGACAACATCTATTGATGTTCTGGCATAGTCCAACAAAATCAAGTTTTTTCTTATAAGTTGTCTATGGCATGGCCGGGTACCATTTTATCAATACAGTCTTGTTCTGGATTGGTTGATCCATGTCAAATAGTACAAAAAACCTAAATAAAATATGCATAGATAATATTATTTCATCTATACTGATTTATTGATACTTTATCAGTAATACTCTTCCCTAATACAAATGTTATGTTGTTTTCAGATTGCCTTAACACTGTGTTTTTCTGTTTTAGCTGTATATTTTTGTGAATAAATAGCATTTTATAAGTCTAGCGAAAAATAAGTAAAATAACAGTATAAAATTACGATATAGTTGTATAATTCATCATTCTTTTCTTTAAGTGTTTTTAATGCTTTTTCTACTAAATGGACCATATTTTATATCTTCTAAAATATTTAGAGTGGTTAATGTACTTCTTTTAGTTATTGCAATGTTCTGTGCAGTTTTATTGTCCATATTACATATTTAGAAACTAAACACATTATAGTGCTTAAAACATGTGAGATTATAATTTTTTTCGTATCATATTATTTTTAAATTATGTTTCAAAACAAATAAATAAAAATATAATATACCTGTATTAGTGATTGATCACCCGCTGCCAATAAATTTAAAGTAGACAGTAGCATCCAGCCATTGCTTGATTCCTCAGAATTTTCTATCTCAAGGAACTTAGCAATGGCACAGCTTGCAGCTTCAGTACTTTGGTTACTAGCCCTCTTCCTTATCTCTGATACCATGAGCTTAGACACTTGTTGACAGAATGACAATATATCCCAAAATTTCTCATTCATTTCACTAGAAGGACTTGTGCCAAATACCTGGTATAGAAAACATCATGCAGTTTAACAATATTTTTCTTAATTAAAATATATTAATTTTGTTCTAGCTGCATTTATGTACTTTTATATCTTAAATTAAAATGAGGATCTAGATTTGACCCCAATCAACATTGTGGTTGACATTAAAAACATTGCTGAATTCTTTCCAACATTTAAGAACAACGTTATTGAAATATAACACATATGAACAATCTTTATCTAATATAAACATTTTAATATTAGATAGAACTGTTTGTAATTTTCACATTTTAAGTCAACCGTTGCATTGTATTGGAAATCTAATATTATATATTTACAATCTATACGAATTATGAATGTTGTTTTTCTTTTTGTTTGGCAAGTTTAATTATGATTGAAATTGATGCCAAATTAAATAGAAACGAAAAACATGGAAAACATTCCTGTCATGAGTGCTGAGACAGGACTTGAACCGGTGACCTTTCGCTATCCAGGCGAATGCTCTTCAGACTGAGCTACACAGGACTGTTTGGCCACGACAAATTTAGCCATGTCTATTTCATTTGTTTAGTTTGTTTCGTATGTTCTTCGTTTCTATTCAATTTGGTATCAATTTCAATCATAATTATGAATGTATCATAGACTTCACTACAACACTGTTTTAATTTGAAAAGCCAAGTAGGTAATACATTTAATTTGTATATTATATTTTTTACAACATAGATAGAAAGAAGATGAAAAAAATATAAGATTTGTGACGACTATTTATAAACTTATGTACTTACCTTGCAAAAAAGAGGTAACATGTTGTACAGTTTATCATCTTTTTCAGCCTCAGTCATGGGCTGAGGTGGATGTGTATACTCGGAGAACAACTTCTTCAAGTGCATCAGGCCTAGCTGGACGTGGGAAGATGAGCTGGTAGCCTCCCCTGCTTCACAAGTCACCGAGGCGGTGGCACCGCGCAATTTGCGCATCAGATTCATTTTCAATGACCACAAAGCCACAAACGTTTAGGTTTACAACAACATGCACATTTTTACTTAAGTGATAGCGTTACATATTAACGAAAACAATATTGTTCACGTTTTATTAATCAACATTAAAGTACACACAAATATTTTTGTTGAAGTAAACATATCGTTTCTCATTACACTTATGATCTAGATGAACTATTCTAAAAAATGGAATACATATACGGATGAAAGCTACATAATTTCACTCGCTGCATATTGCACTTCATAAGTTCGACGTGAACAAATTTATTTCTGAAAATACGCCCACAAAAGAGTAAGGGCAAATTCAATCCATTTTCTTTTTTGACAAATGCTTCGGTCGGTGTTGCAAGTAATTTTGCCTCATAATTTATATTTTAGATTTCAGCCAAGTTTATAGGTAAAACTGGAAGCCACAATGGAAATAAAAAGTGAAGCCAACTTTTTTGACCCCAAGGCTTACAGCAAGGTTCATCTATACAACATCAGAAGTCTGATTTCTGGATAGTGGCGCCACATACAGTGGTGTCAAAGGTCTTTAACATTAACATTCTCATTGTTAAAAAATTTAAGTGGTAGGTTATCTTTGAAACCGCATACTTCCTATTTGTCCCTTTCCTACCTCTAGAGTACGTATGACTTATTAGACGGTCATGTTCTTTAGGTTCGAAAGGGAAAATTAGAAAGTAAGCGGTTTCAAGGACAAATATTTGACTTCACTTTTTTATTGGTAGTGTGGCTTCCAATTTTACCTATAAAATTCTTGTTCTTCTTTTATATTAATGGTGATTGCGACACATAAAGATTACGCATTGCGCCAATATCAAATGAAAATTTAATTAAAGTAATCACAAATGTACGGTAGATTGAGTTTAAAATAGACTCTCTCAACACGCGTTTTTGCTACAAGAACTCGGGAGAAACTCCAAAATTCTTGTTCGTGGGTTGTTTATTTTTTGTCTATTCTATTCTATTCTTAATTAATAGCGTCGCATCACACTAAACGTACGCATTTTGCCAATGTCAAGTGAAGATGTACTAAAGGAACAAAAATTGAACGGTTGATTTGGGTTAAAATAAAGTCTCTCAACTCGTGTTTTTACAACAAGAAATCGGGAGAAACTCATTCTTTGTCTAAGTTCATGGGAGAATTTTAAAATAACAATTGACATTGACACTGACAGACAGCCCAAACAAGACGTCAAATAATTGTCATTTTGACTTTTTCTTGCATGTTCAATAATTTCTCGTTTCTCGCCAAATTTTCTCGCAATATTTTGAAATAAGTATCAAAGTGTAATTTGATATCATAGATATTTAAAATTTTCTGAAATGAGTGAAGGCAAGAATTTCGCTCAGTGCTATAACCGAGGATGTGGTCAACAATTTGATCCTGATATTAATGATAAAGGTATGTCGAAAGTTCCCGACTTTTCTGGTTACAAATTATCTAAACAATCCAATTTTAGAATAAATTTAAACCTTTTTATTTATGTTTCTGTTTAAAAATTTAATTAAAGTTTTATATTCTTGGTCGTAAAGCTTGTGATCTATTCAAACCACTACTTTTCTTTTAGTTTTCCTGCGTTTCTACATTAAACTGTGTACTATTTTGTAAAATATATCATTTAGAATTAAATTATTAATAGTAACGATTGTATTTTTAGACGAGTGTTGTCATCATCCCGGAGCTCCTGTATTTCATGATGCTTATAAGGGATGGTCTTGTTGCAATAAAAAGAGTGTGGACTTTACAGAATTTCTGAATATTAAAGGCTGTACATTGTCAAAGCATTCGAATGTGGTTTGTATTTAATGGAATATTTTATTTTATAAGTACTTACGTATACCAAATTTCATCTAAAGCTCTGTGAAACCCTTTTTGGAATTACGAGGGTGATTTATATGTATGAAATAGTCATAATGCCTTCTGGGAACATAAAAAACATGACTAATAATTATTACCAATATTCCAGAAACCTCCTGAACCAGAGAAAAAGGGTCTAGACAAAGAGTTGGAAAAGAAAGAAGTAATAGAAGTACGAGCCCCTGTAGTTGGTCCCCAACTTCCTAGACCACCATTTGAGTCTCCCCTTCAAACGCTGGTACCTCAAATAGCAGATTCTTTGAAGAATCAAAAAATTTCACATAAATCTACTGTTGCTGATGATGGGTAAAGTCAAATATTATGTTTTATTTTGAATATAGTTTTAATAGAATAGAATTTTAATAGAATAAATAAGATGGATAATAAATCATTAATGACCAGAACTATTGCTTCTATTCTTGAGTAATTTACAAAAACAGTACTTGATAGAAATAGTATAATATAAAAAACAACATACAGTCAAATGGAGAACATTCTCCTTTTTTTGAAGTCAGTTAAAAATAGATGTTAAGAAATGAGTCGCTATAGTCATCATCTGGAAGATGATAAACTTGGTCATGTATTTGTATGGCTATAACTTGGGATTTGAATCATCTAACACTGAATTAAATATTGTTCATTTTTTACACATGAATGTATTTATTCATACATCAGAATGTATAACATGCCTATTACCTTAAACAGGAATATAACTATTGGAACAACTTGTAAAAATGGTGGATGTAATGTCTCATATGCAGGCGTAGAGAGCAATGGTACTATGTGCACTTACCACCCAGGTTGCCCAGTGTTCCACGAAGGTCTCAAGTTTTGGTCCTGCTGTCAGAAGAGAACTACAGATTTTAACACCTTTCTCAGTCAACCTGGTTGCACCACTGGTACTCACAAATGGAGTAAGGAGGTATGTTTATCAATTTTAGTTATTCAAACAAGACATCTGTCTTATTTAACTATTTAGGTACTACTTTTGTTTTTATAATTGAAATAATTCTTAGTGTTCCAGACAATTTCTTATCATTCACATGCTAGTCAAATTACTACCAATTAGTCAAATTATTGTAAAAAATAGTTGTTAAGGTGGGTATCTAATTCATAATCTATTGCAATCTGCGTGGATGTCCTGATTTAAGTCAGCCAGGACAATGAAAATAGAACATTAAAAAAAAGTTTTTATTTCACAATTGAAGTTTTCACGAATATAATTTACAATAATTTTAAATTGTAATATTATCTATTCAATTTTACCTGAACAATTATTGATTTTAAATGTTTTTTTCAGACTTCAGCAGCTGGCACATTCAAATGTCGATGGGATTGGCATCAAACACCTGAACATGTTATTGTCAGTGTTTATGCAAAAAAATATGATCCAACACTTAGTTTCGTAAAGCTGAACCCAATTCGCCTGAACACAAAACTAGTGTTCCGTGAAGAGGGTGATGCTGTTTTTGAATTGGACTTGGAATTAAGAGGTGTAAGTAGTACTTTGGATAGTTGTTAATGCCGCATTGGCAAGCATACGCAATAGGGATGCTGACTTTATTCATAAATAATTACAAGGTATTCAATGCATAAAGGAGGAAGATGTTATGCCAGAAAATCTTTGTAGTTTCAAATTATCTCTATAATCTGATTTTTAAGCATATCAAAATAATTTATCATTCAATCTGTGAACTATAGAAATTTATGAAGTCACAAATTCATAGTAAAAAAAGTTTTTACGAGCTGATAAGTGTGCTATGACCTTATGTCATACATCTGTATAGTATTAATAAATATATTGAGTTATTTTATAGTAGTATAGAAATTTTTCATTTCAGGTGGTGAGTGTGGCACAATGTACAGCATCAATGTTGGCAACAAAACTGGAAATAAAATTGAAAAAGGCTGAACCTGGTGCATGGAGCAAACTTGACTTTCCCAGGACAGAAGTGAAAAAGGAACAACCAAAACCACAGCCTGTTGAAGAAGTTGATGATGATTCAGTAGACCTATCCACAGTTGAGGCCATACAATCTTTAGGGAAAGTTAATGTGTCTGCTTGAAGTATATCAAATTGTTCTAGTGTCATAAATACAGTTCTTTCTTTGATTGTATTTCGTGCAGAAGAACCATCTATTATCTACCAATTTTATGGTAAATATTCTAAAGTAAATGTAGCGAATGGGCATTTATTTTGTGAAAATAAAATGTGCTATGTATATTTTACATTTATTTTATACTCTTGAAATCATAAATCAGAACTATTCATAACATTTTATGTTCAATAATATGGATAAATTTATGTATGTACATATTACTAAATCTAATTATTAATATAGGACTTAAATTATTTCACAGGTCACTATTTATATTTCTTAAATAAATTTTATAACAATCATTAAGTTACTTAAAGTAACAATCAAATTTACAATTTTACACCAACTGCTAAATGTTAATAAATGACTAGAATTTAATAGACTAGAATAAAAAGTTTTCAAATGAATGAACATCAATTATAAAAAAAAATGTAATCTGTACAATAAATATTTTTATACGATTGAGATTTAACAAATCTGCATGATCTTTCATTTGTGTGATACATATTATAATAGGATGCGTTTAGTATTCGAAAATAGCGTGAAAATATTTTACATAAAAGCACCGGCTCTGTTGATGTCGAGAGAGAGGGGTATAGTTTAGCGAACAAAAATTAAAACATTTATAACTCTACCGACAGCTACCTGTAAAATATTTTATAAGGTAAATGTGTCAATATTTTGTTCTAAATGAGGAACAGAAAGAGGCATCTGCGTCACGCCACAAACGAATTATTCTTTTTTTTAAGGTTCCGTACCCAAAGGCTAAAACGGGACCCTATTACCACGGCTATTACTAAGACTCCGCTCTCCGTTCGTCTGTCACCAGGCTGTATCTCATAAACCGTGATAGTTAGACAGTTGAAATTTTCTGATGTATTTCTGTTGCCGCTATAAGAACAAATAGTAATAAATAGAATAAAATATAGGGGGCTCCCATACAACAAACGTGATTTTTTTTTGCTTGTTTTTGCTCGATATTGGCTTTAAATACTCACAGAATATTTAGTTATATATTTCTTTAAAACTAAATAATGAAATGAAATTAAAATAAATCAGACATGATTTTTGTGCTATTTTTTATAAGATAATAGTACGGAACCCTTCGTGGCGAGTCCGCCTCGAACTTGGCTGGTTTTTGAGATTTCTCTTGCTAGTTTTTTATGGGGAGCCACAGTGTTCGCTAGGTGCCGTGGGCGGTGGTTGGTGGAAAGGCGGGGCGGGTGCTGGCTGCATTCGGTACATGTCGTGTAGTAGTGTGGCTACAGACACGTCGCCCACTGTGTCCCGGAATAGTAGCAGCTCGATGGAACGCGAGCGAACAGCACGCAGCGACGGTAATAGAAGCAGGAGACGACCAAATCTGGAAATACCATAGATTAATAATAATATTTATAAGTTTGTATGGTGCAGTTTCGTGGTGTCGTTGAGAAGTGAGGACTTCTTCACGCAAAACTACTGAACGGATTTTAATGAAACTTTACAATAACATAGATAGGTAGCTCATACATTAGAATAAACATACTATACTACTATACTATTCCTAATTAATGGCGTCGCGTCGCATTAAGCGTACGCATTTTGCCAATGTCAAGTGAAAATGTAACTAAAGTACCTAACAAAAATTGTATGGTTGATTGAGGTTAAAAATGAAGTCTCTCAACACGTGTTTTTACAACAAGAACTCGAGAGAAACTCCTAGAATAAACATATACCTAGCCTATAATTGAACTGACATTGACGGGAGCGAAGCCGCGTGCGATCACTAGTAACAGTTAATCCAACTAATACTATAAACGCGAAGTTTGTACGGATGTAGGTACCTATCTCTGGATATATGTTTGTTACTATTTCACACAAAAACTACTGAACGGATTTTAATGAAACTACAATAATATATCCCATACATCAGAATAACATATAGGTCATATAATTTATACTGATACTGCACAGATGAAGTCGCGGGCAGAAACTACTATGATGTATCTCCACGCTCAACTTGTGTAATAGGTAGGTAGGTACTAATTATAACAGACAAATATAACAATAATCTAGATATTGTATAAAGCTTAAATAAATATATAAACAACATGACTCGTGAACAAATGTCCGTGTTCATCATACAAATATTTGCCACTACCCTACCCGCAGTGAAGTTTTTTCGTTTAAAATACGGTAGGTACTGTAGTATTGTAGTTGCGTTATTTGTATAGGAAACGTGAATAGCGCCCCTAGCGGAATAAGGGTGAATCGTGTTTCCAATACAAATTGAGCTCTTAAATCAACTAATAGTTACGTATTACCTACGTATTTTATACAACAAAAAAAACTTACACTACGGGTATAGAATTCTAAACGGGTACGAAATTTGGACCCCCCGATGTGAAGGCAGTATTACGACCACTTTGTGAGCAAAATAAGTGTTTGAGAAAGAATGCTAACTAAATTGGGAATAGGTATGAACAGTAACTTTGGGAAAGTCGTTGCGTTATGTGTCGGACCTCTTTTTATTAAAATATTGAATGAGGGCTTTCTGGCGTTTGAAGTGTAAACGTAGGTAGGTATATTCCTTAGGCAATAGATATAATATAAGAACGAGAAAATTTAACAGATACCTACTTGTGTTCGCAGAAGGATACTGGATACCTATAGATATGGTGTGGGTAGATAGAGGTATAAAGTAACACGAAAAATATAGGTAGGTACTCAGCCCTACGTCTGGATGATTAAATAAGAGCAAATTTCTTAGCTTGCTTACCCACCACCTATATGAATAGAATCGGTGGTCCGCAAGTAACAAACGCTTGCTTGTGGTTGATGGCTCTTGCTTTAAGTCTTCCTGGCTAGCTACAATCGTCTTATCAAAGCCTGTGGCTTTAACAATAGTGTTAATAGCATTGATGTGTTCCGACAGTGCTAATCTAGCATGCCCTCTTTGGTCGTAGGTTTCGGATAAAAGTTAACTTTCCTCGACTTCCTCCTTCGACGTTATCATCACTTGCCATCACGTGAGAGGCATCGAGAGCTTCTACGTTAAGTTGAACAAATGAAGTGTAAATTTTTATCGTATAATTAACAACTTAAGTAGTACCTACCACAGACTTATCTGACCCAGTGGCATCGCTATTGTTCGATTTAGTACCTACCTACCTATTGCTGCTTGGTAGAGTTTCCGCCATTTTGCGGTGAACTTTTGAGCAAGTGCACAACGAGTACCTACCTAACTGAAATATTAATTTCCTAATTAGGCGTCACTTAGTTACAGTTTTCATCAGCACGTCAGATAAGTTTGTTTAGCTAGTTGTTTGAAAGATCAGCCGATTACCTGGTAGGCTGCCTTGTGTACCTAGTGCGAACGTAGTCTGCCAAAATACACTGCGCTTGATCCTGAAGCATTTCAACTGGTTGCGTTTCACTTAATCCAGGCGTATCTGTAATTAACATGACCATATTAATAACTAAAAATCAAGTTATTATTTTAGTAGGTAGGTAGGTAACTAACCTACCTACCTACTAAAATAATAACTTGATTTTTCATTTTAATGTTTAGTAGATACTAACCTGGCGAAAACAGAACAATAGCCTTCATACACCCGCATTCGCTTCCATCAGGCGCTATTTGCCGAAAACGACATAAAATTTCCTGTAAAAATAATACAAGTTTAATCTATACTTCTATACTAATAATAAAGCTGAAGAGTTTGTTTGTTTGTTTGTTTGATTGTTTGTTTGATTGTTTGTTTGTTTGTTTGTGTGTGTGTTTGTTTGTTTGGTTGAACCCTAAGATCTCAGCAACTACTGATTCAAATTGAAAAATTCTTTTTTTGTTGGATAGTCCATTTATCTAGGAAGGCTATAGGCTATATAACATCACGGTAAGTCCAATAGGAGCCGAGCATCAATGAAGAATGTTGCAAAAACGGGAGAAAAATATTTCTTTTCAAAGCTTTCACTGCGTGCGCTGCGTAAACGGTTAAAGTTACGTAAAAATCATGTATGACGAAATTGTTCTCCATTAAATTTTCTAAAGAAAAGTCCGCGACAGCATATGTCTATCTTTTATGGTTGGCTCACTATAACCTTTCTTTTTGCTAATCAAATTTGTTTTAAAATAATGCATTATCTGCGATGGTGTTTTTGTATGCATGACATTATTCCTTATCAAAATAAATGCATTATTTATCACAAGCATTAAATTTTGAACAAAATTGTTCATGACTTCATTTGATTTCAATGAATATCTTAAGAGATATCATAGTTTGCAATAAACGGAAAATAATAAATCTTAATTTTCTGAGCTTTTGTTGCGTGCGCTGCGTAAACGGTTAAAGTTACGCAAAAATCATGTATGACAGAATTATTTTTCTTTAAAAGTTCTAAAAAAAAGTTACAGACAGCATTTATCTATCTCTTAAGGTTGACTCGCTATAACCTATTTTTGTCAATAAATTTTGTTCTAAAATAATGCATTAGATGCGAAGGTATTTTTGTAAAAATGATATCATTCCTTATCAAAATTAATACGTTATTCATCACAAGTATTTAATTTTGTACAACATTGTTCTTTACATTATTAGATTTCAATGAATATCTTCAGAGATATCATAGTTTTTACATAACTCCGCAGCTAAATAATGATCAAGTACTACGCACGCATCTACATATACTGAGTTATTTTTTTTGTTTAGTTGAACGCGCTTATCTTAGGAACTATTGATCCCGTCAGATTTGGACACCTTAGAGACTAATAGATTCAGAGACTCCTCCGAGGGAGATGCTCACCGGTCAGGAATCCTCTCTGAAGTGATTCGACCTTAATGCTTGAGGACCCATCCTTTTACTAAAAGCCCTGGTGATTCTAAGAAGGTCATCAGAGACATCCTGCAAAAATAGTAAAAAAAACCGCCTAGAACGAGTCGGACGCGCGAACGAAGGGTTCCGTGCCATAGATTTTATCAAAACTCTCCGAAAATTATTTGAATTTTAAATTAAATATTTTGTTAATATTTCAAGTTACTACCTGTTATCGTTAATAAGACCGAGAAATAAATCACGTTTGTTGTTGAGGCCCCTTAAATATTAATTTTATTTTAAAAGTGAATAATATAACTAAATATTCTGTGAATATTTTCAGCGTCTATCTGTTGCCGTTATCAAAATAGACCAAAAAAGTCACGCTTATTTTATGGGAGCCCCTTCAATATTGATTTTATTCTATTTATTCGTATTTGTTGTTACAGCGGCACCAGAACTACGTCATCTAAGAAAATTTCAACTGTCTAACTATCATGGCTCATGATATACAGCCTGGTGACAGATGGACAGACGGACGGAGAGCGGAGTCTTAGTAATAGGATCCCGTTTTACCCTGTGGGTACAGAACCCTAAAAAGGGGAACTACTGATTCAAATTGTAAAATTCTTTGATTGTCTATTTTATCGAGGAACACTATAGGCCAGGGCTTCCCAAACTTATTTTCATAGTGACGGCCTTAGGAATTTTCCCATTTTTACGTGCCCTCCCCCCGTTATAGTAACAGCCAAGTTAAGTACATACCTACAAAAACAAAAACATAGCTTTTTAGGAATTATTTAGGCGTTAACGAATGCGCAAATATTTTAAAATTAGAAAATAGACTGAAAAAAATTACCATAAAAACATAAGTAGCACCGACAAATTTCGACGGCGAAAGCAATGTCCCGGTAGCGTAGTGGTTCACGCAGCCGCTCGGATTGCGGAAGATGCTGTAGGTATTCGATATTTTCGCCCGCGCTGGACAGTCGAATTTTTCAGTGTATTTTCTTATTTTAAAAACAGAGCTTCTCAAGACCGGGCTCAAGTTTTGAAAACACGACTTTCATTTCTTTGTCTCCATTTATTTTCCTTCGACTAGCTCGCATCGCATAGCTAGACAGCCATTCTATGTGGATCGTCTCACGACGCCCGCCCTCGGGATAGAACCGCGACACCCCAGGGCGTCGCGACGCACAGTTTAGGAAACAGTGATATAGGCCTATATACTTCCATAACATCACTCTACGACTAATAGGAGTTGAGCATCAATGAAAAATGTTGCAAAAACGGGAAATCCACGCGGACGAAGTCGCGCGGGCACAGCTAGTTACTAATATACAGTGGACTGGCAACAGAAAAAACCCACTAGGTAGGCTTTTATTGTTATTTTTTTCATAAGTGCTCAACTATAGTTGGTAGGCACCTAGTTGGCGACCGGCTCGCAGACTCTTAGTATTATGATATGACATTATTTTTATAAAAAGCAGATGTTAGGTACATACATATAGGTGGGTAGTTCTCGCTATTATTTAATATTACAAAATTATCTTGCATTTCAAGGTAGGTATCGTGGTTCTATTATTAGCTCGTCTAATACAGTGCACTCTGCAGTCGTTATCATTTGGTCCTTCGAACCGGATCGAAGTGCCTACCAATGTAAGCGACTATGTGGAGTGTATGGTATTAGAATTGCTGTAACACTACACTACCACACATTGAACAAAATGACAACTCCTTCTTAAAATAAAAAAATATGTCATAAACATAAACCTTAAATGAACTGTAGAGTCTGCCATGCTAGCCAGTCGCTGACATGTAGATTCATAGTTACTTTTTTATGTTATAGGGTCGTATATTTCGCGTGTCTACTTAATCATGAACCTGCCCACAATATCAAGGTAAAATGTAACAATAAAAGTCTGGCGAGGATTTCTTAGTAAGGATTTTTGGAACAAACTAATCTATTGCAACTATATGCGTTCACTGATTGCAATGCTATCGTGAGAACACTTGGTAAAGGCCGTCTATATCACGGTACCGCTGACCATCAGGCTACTATAAGGCGGCTCTAATGATTGGTAGCCATCATTGTGGTTGTATACTATTGTTATTGTATGTGGTTCTATAATATTATTCTATTGGTTATACCTATGTACCAATAGAATAATAGTATAGAATAGAGGTCAATTTTATTTACCTACACAGTAGATACCTATAAGTAAAAGAAAATAAGCGTAGAATTGTTATAAGCACGAGCACGGTCCAATAGTATTGATAATGGAGAGAGAGGAGAGGTAGGGCATACCGAACTGTCTGCTCGAAATCCCGTACCTAGGGACTACCTATTGTACCTACCTAGTACCTACCTGCATTTTCTTTTTGCATTGAACAAGTGTGTAGGTAAGTTTTATTATTATTTAGTGGTTTGAAAAAAGAGTAAGTTTTCTAGGTATCTAATTAAAATTATTGACCTGTAGGGTATTAAGTTCCAAATCAGCCAGTGGGTCAGCGGGCAAGCGCGCTCTGGCAGCGGGTGCAGCTAACAACGGGCCGAGGTCCCAGGGCGCGGACCACTGTGCCAAGTGCACGAGGAACAGGTCTTTCCACGCCGCCCGCAGCAAAACCAGCTGGTCTCCAGGGGCGAGAGCTTGGAACGGCGCCAAGCACCGCACCCAGCGTACTGCCATGAATAACAGGCGAGCACTGGTTTCCTGTGGTAAATAAAAGGAGACTCCAATGATTGGATCCGCTACAGTAGCGGATTTACAAATTTGCCGCCAGTAGGCTGATAAACTTTTGCCGCTCCTACTTACCTACTTCTGAAATTCGATACCTACCCAGTTCCACCGAGCATATCTATGCCTAGTTCACAATCATATTAATTACATTCGCAGCTTTATTGTGCTCTGTTTTATATGCGTTCACTGGCTCCATCTTCCTCATTACCTACACCAGCTTTTTTCCCTTTATTAAAAAAATAAATTTTCGTGGCTCGTTTTCTCTGAGTTATAAAAAAATTTAGGCCTAATTTGCCGCCCCCTAAAATCTGCCGCCTTACGCTCCAGCCTACTCAGCCTAGGGTAGACTGGGTACAGTTGTGACAATTTTGGTTTGATGATCCATAGTTTTACCTATATGCTGGTTAGTTGAACGAAAAATACTGATAATATTCGTGTTGACATGTGCGATCATTCGAATACTAAAATTGTGTTCCTAGGTGTTATAGTTATTTCACAAATCAATTACAGAAAAAATGCCTAATCTGTCACATCCGACCCCGTGCCAGGGGCGGTTGTGACAGCGATTGGGGTCAATAGTGACATACATAAATAATACTCAAATATGGTTTTACATAGTTTTACATCTTTATTTTAATTAAATCTTCCTACTAGGGCACCTAGGCATTATTTTTTATTATCATTAAAACAGTCTTCAGCATTTCAATCAGTCAAAAATAATTATTACAGACATCTTTAAGTACTTAATTATTAACAATTAGAAATAAAAACAGAAAATAATGCCTATAGTTTGAGATCAAACAAAACACAACCTTGATAAAATATTTAAAAATATAAAAACTTAAATGAGATTCTAGGTTTGAGATCCTTTTCCTATTCGGAATCATCACAATTGTGGCAAATATAGTAGTGACCCCCGTCTGTGCACTCTAAGTGAGACCAGAGTCTACATTTTCCCTGGCACTGCACCCATTTTTCTCCAGGCCTACTATCAGAATAATTTGCTACACAAACCAGACAATAGAATTCCTCTTCTTCATCAGATGATACCAATGTCTTTTTTTTCGTTGCTTTGCCTTTTCCTTTTTTTCCTTGGTCTTTCTTTTTCATTAGCTTGGCTCTCTCTCGTCTTTGCTTTACTTCGAATTCTTGCCTAATAGCCTCTTTTTCGGGCGTGTCTGTGTAAATGGCGGACTTTTTAGTCTTGCGACCTCGGTTTGTCAGCTTTCTGGGGGCAGCCTTTGGATAAGGGCGTACTACTTCTGGCGAAAAAACTGGTGGTATAACCTTAGACGTTGATGCTCCTGGTTGAATATCCACATTACTTCGTCTAGGAGGGGTTGTTGGAGCTGGATTTGGAGGAACATTTGACTCAGAAATTGCACAAGAGTTTGCGGCTAATGAGTCTTGCTGTGTCGCAGGAGTTTCTCTGAGGCTTTGAGGTGATGGTGTTGAATCTCGCTGACCAATAGTTGGATGGATTAGTTCATCGTTTAAAGTAAAAACTGGATTATTGCTGGTGGTGGGTGTTGAGGATATTTGCACATTTCTAGATTGACCTTGGGCTGTATGTTCAATTGGATGTGCATTTGTTGTGTCCGAATGGTCGTTCAACAATGAAGGAGAGAGAGGCGGTGTTTCATCGTCAGGTCCGAGATAGTTTTGATGGAAGATATCCTCTTCGGCATTTGGATTTGGTCTATCAGTTACAAATGAGGGCGCAAAGTCAATTTCCCGGAACGTATTGCGATTAAAAGGATAGATCCCAGTTTTGGAAAAACCAGCTTGAATGTTGTCTTGTGTCAAAGCCAGGGGCATAGCAGTTTTTATGATACCTGGAATATCATAAATAGTCATCGTTTTCCCTGCATGACTCCGCATCCAAGCGTCACATGCACTATTTATGGCTTTTTTTAAAGGTCCAAAAACAGAACGATCTAAAGGCTGCAGCTTATGGGAGCAATGTGGAGGAAAGGACAGCAAGGTGATTCCGTTCTCTTTACAGAAATCTAGAGTATTGATATGCACGTGTGAGGAGTGATTATCGAGCACGAGCAAGACTCTATTTATTGGAGAAGCATTGGTATGTTTCTTGAAATGCTTAAGAAAAACAAGAAAGGTTGCGTCTTGCATCCATCCTGATGGGTTTGCTGTACCAATAGATCCCACCGGCCCGTCTCTAACGTAGTGGTCATAATAACGAACCCGAGGAAATATAAATAAAGGCGGAATAGCATTTCCTATTGCATTTGCTGCGAAAGCCAGAGTAACTAAGGTACCCCGTTCGGCTGAAGTAACGGCACCGACTTGCCTCGTACCACGTTTCGCTACAACTTTATCTGGTTTTTGGACTGTCGTAACGCCCGTTTCATCAACATTGTATATATTTTGAGGTTCGTAATTATGTCTGTCCAAAACAATTTGTAAATTGTCATAAAAAGCTTCAACATTTCTTTTATTAAAACTTGTTGCTCTAGAAAGGCTTGTTGCTTGTGCAGCACGAACTGATAATTCAGGGTTTCTCCTCATAAAAGAGCGAAACCACTCTTCGCCAGCCATCTCATTTTCGAGCCAAGTAGCCGGTCGCTTCAAATTGTACTTGACGGTAAGCTTAAAAGCCAATTTTCGCACCTCTTTTGGAGCCAGACCGAAATATATGTCAGCACAACGGATCAGATATTTTGACAGTTCATTTTCTTGATCACTAGTAAACACTTTGTTATGAGCGTTGTACCCCATTGTAATAGTAGAACTTGTACCTTCATCGTCATTGGCTTCATCCCGTTTCCGTAAGTATCGCAATAAAGACATGCGATTTACTCCATGCTTTTCTGAAGCTACACGTAAAGAAGTTCCCTGTTTAACATCGTCATAGGCAGCTGCATAGCTGGACAAGTCGCTCTGACCCCTCTGAGTCTTCCTCACGCGTTTTCTAGGCATCTAAAAGTATAAAAACAACCGATTACTGATGTCACAACCGTACCCACATAAATTGTCACAACTGTCCCCACACTATCTTTCGCAACATAACCTATCGATATGATAGTATAAACTAACTGTTTGAAAAAGTAACTACCGTAATTTTGTCGACTACAGACCAATACATAATAAAAATAAAAACACTTAACAGTCCATCTGTAAATTAAAACACAATTATCAAAAAGAAACAACCAAAAATACTTACTTTTGGTCTCCAAAACACACTATGGGTTCCTGTAACAGATATTCGCGCGAGACGGCTGACGCAATACTGTGAAACACGTTCGGACATGCGAGCCGCGCCTCTCTCCCCTTGCACCCCTCGCCGCCCCGTTGATAGTTTTGCTAATACGAGCTCTGTCACAACCGTACCCTGTCACTTTCGTACCCAGTCTACCCTACTGGTAAATCCGCCATTGTTGATGTAGGTACCTACCTACCTAGGTAAAACTTATTTTCTACTAGAAACTACGAGGAACCGTATGTGAAACTTCCTGGCGTCGTCTTTTAGGTAGGTACCTACGTTACGCCAGGAATACCTACCCTCTAAACCCCGTCAGCAATCCCTTCAAACCTTTTATGTCATCGTTTTAGGATTTGCAATGCAAGTCAATGAAACGGTTCTGGTAGCATTTAATAATATTTCCTTCCTTCCTCATTTCCGTTTTTATTTATGAGTTAGGTATCTACTACCACTGACCTACTTAATTCTCTAGCACTAAGTTTTGCCCGCGGTTTCGCGTGCGTTATTAGGTAGGTACCTACCTGGGGCTTTAGACAACATGCACTTCGACAATCGCTCTCGCTATCGCTAAGTCAAAAAATGTATGGGATTGACATAAGTAATCGAAAAGTGACGTCATCAAAATAATCGAGTCGAAAATTGCTAGCCAAATGTCAGTTTTCGTTTCTATTGAACCGAAACGCAAGCAATAGAAGGCGTCGCTCGCTAACTTCCCATACAATGCGTAGCCAACATGCAGCTTTGAGACTCGAAACCGACAAACTAGCGTTTCGATCGATCGCTTGGCTTTCGATCGCCGAGACCATGTAGAAAACGCTTGTGAAACAGGTTATTGATTAAAATATCAGCAAAAAAAATAGTTTTTATTATTTCATACGCTACGTAGGCGTAATATAGTGTTATTAAAGTTTGTAGAGGTGCATTCTGGGATATACTTTTATGGAAGGAAGGACAGAAAGTCAAAGCAATAGCCCTTAACACAGCTGGAGGATACAGTGGAAAAGACAAAGAAATTAAAGTGGAAATGGACGGAGCCCATACTTAGAAATAACATACAGAAGTGGACAAGAGATGTTACTGAATGGGGGACCCATTCAGGTATCAATGTAAGAGGAAAATGGGCAGACAGAAGAGGAGATGGTCAGATGACATTAAGAGGGTAGCAGAGCCTTTGTGGTTACGGTTGGCCAAGAACAGATTAGATTAGTACCTATGGAAAAGGCTGGATGAGGCCTACGTGTCAGGAGGACACACCGAAAAATAAAAACAATAATCAAAATAGTGTTAATACTGTAATAAATTTAGATTATAATGTAAAACATTTTCGGTATTAAATGGGTTTGAAATTGAATAGTTGTATTTTTTAGTAAGAATATACATTATTTGTACACAGTGGTTGTATATTAAAGTTTATATGTAATAGTTATTCTCATGACCGTGTCATGCTGGCAGAGTAGAATAGCACCACCAACCCTATATCTATAAATAGGCGTCGTAGAAGGAAGCTAATGGATCAGATAAGGGGTATTGATCACCTTATATGCTGTCCACCAATCTGCATTGGGCAAGTGTGGTGAACTACTGCCTAAACCTTCTCAGATAACAAGGAGAGGCCTGTGTCCAGTGAGTGTAATTAAAAAGGCTGTTATGTTATGATTATGAATTGTTTGCTTAGGTTATCATTTAAAAATACATTATCTTAATTTGTTGTGGGCTGCCCGTAACAATGAGTGTATCTCATGCACCCAAAACATATTTGAGACTAAAAACTATAGACTCTCTAATCTGTGAAACTAATAGAAAACTTTAATAAAATGCCTGATTGATTTATTATTTGGAGATAGATTTACATATTCCACATTTTGAACACTGGTGACAAAAGAAATGCCTATGGAACTTAACAACAATTTCACATTATTTTACAATCAAAACTATTTGTGTGCTTGTGAAAGTTTTCATATTAGGGATTTATTTGTATGAAACAGGAGATCATTCACCCCCTAAAAGAACAGACCTAAGGTATTTGTATGTATGTACATACAACTATTTGTTGATGTTTTTGTATGAACATTGTGAATGCGTGGTGTATAGCGTGAATCTATATCTTCCGGATGTAGATTTTTTGACTCGATAGTAAAAATTGTTTCGGAATGGATTTTGTGCAGTGAAACTGATGTTATATTGATGCACAAACATCCATGACAACGAGCTGTTAAGAAGAATCATTAAACAAAAGTTTTATAATGTTAATTTATTTAATTTTATGTAACTTTTAATTTTGAGCAACAGGAAACATTAATTAGATTTTCTGTTCCTCATTATTCAAAGTTATATTCCTCCAGGATTGAAGATTCCTAGTTTTGATAAAATAAAACAATTACATTAATCTTTTATTTATTTTTTACATAAAGCTAACATGGTCAGCAAAGGGGCATTCCATAGTGACTGGTGGGACATTTTACTCCAGAATCCCTAATATTTAGACCTGTAACTTTGTATTTTGATCTAATATATTGATCAAATAGATATTTTACAATAGATTATGAACCGACTTATAAAACTATTACCGAAAAAAATAACCTATATAAATATTATGGTGATATTTTCGTGGTTAAAGGAGTGTGACTGGTGGGACAGTCAAAAATACCTCACCTTCGCCTTCTTCACTGTCAATCGAGATTTTAGCCCAAATACAATACATAGCCAGATATCTTTTACTATAGTATGAAAATGATTAAATACACTACAACAGAAACTAAAAATTAGCACCAAAATTAATTTCTACAAGAAAATATAGAAAGTAGAAATAGTGACTGGTGGGACATCGTGTTGTGACTGGTGGGACAAGTACGAAATTGGTCAAAAAATTTACTCCTTTTTATGTCATATTTGGAATATTTCATTAATTATGAAACTAATATTATAGCCAATTAACAATTATTATCAAAATCTTTGAAGAAATCAACATAGTACTTTCTTATACCAGCTTTCAGTCATTTTCTTAAATGATATGTATGACCAACTTCTTTGTCTTATCCGTAATGGCTATAGTGTTAACCGTTTTAGTACTTAGATGAATAGCCTACGTCGGTATTGGTACAGCTGATTTTTTGGTTGGACTTGTAGGAAGAGCTTTTTTAATTTTGCCAACTGCTTTTTTCAAGGTATTTATTGTCTTATATGAACCCAACAGCTAAACACACGTCTTCTTAATACCCTCTAACTTTTTCTTTTTTTTTACATAGGCCCACTGTCTCTCTCCTTTGAATTTTAACAGTCTAATTAGTTTCACATAAAGCTTTACCCTTATTTCGTCTTTTTTGATCATAATTTTTTTTTGTTATCTAGAGCAGTCTGCCACTACTTTCATCAATTTTCAAATATGCTCTAGATTTCATTTTTCGCTCAGCAGAATTCATCTTAAAAGCAGAAAAAGCCATCACAACTCACAAAAAAGCATAGAAACAGGCTAGAAATGTATAGAACAGTCCATAACAAGTTTTACAAAAATGTCCCACCAGTCACAGTGACTGGTGGGACAAAAATGAAAACCACCTCTTTCCCACCCTTTAACACATTGCACCAGAAAAATATGCTAAATAGTTTAACAATTAGTCAATTCTTACTTTCCAGCAAGCTCCTTTTCAGTAAAACGCATTTTGAGGCTAGAAATACAACTTTTGTATGTTTTCCTGTGACTGGTGGGACATGCTACATGCTCTTTGTATTTATAGGTTTTAGAGTAAAATTGTTAACTTTTCCGCTGCATTTTTAGTCCAAATTAAAATTCAAGAAATACTTATCACTCTCCGATGCTGTTTACTAGAAAATGTTTATCAAAATGTCCAAAAACAGTATTGCCAATATGGTGCAAATAAATCCTATGACTTGTTCACAATAAACAACAAGTTGTCATAGTAAAAAAAATACTTAATCTTGTTTTTTTCTAACTAATTTGTACAGATCATGTAAATTTAACTAATATACATTGCGTTAAGAATAAATTGGTTATAATCATATTAATTTAAGAAAATAACTCCTTTTCCCATTTCCCATGGAATGCCCCCAAAGTTACTCGATTTTTCATTTAAGTCTACAAATCCAACAATGTCATCCTTGCTTGTTGTATATGTCAGTTTCCAGGGCCATTTCAAAGAATAATACTGCTTACATATTTTTTTCCTGACCCAGTATTTCACCTGATGCAACTGTAGGTGTTACAGTAATTGATAGGTAATTTGTCAATTGGTTTGCTGATGATCATCTGAAAAATAAAATAAGCATTTTAACTTTAGGTTGAAAATTACAGGATTTATTTTCCTAATAATTTATATACTAATTCTACACTAATTCACAGAAAATTGATTAAACCTTCTTATCTAGAGAGAAAAAGATAATCACTCAGAAATTCTGTATAACTAGACGTTAATTTGATGCTGTTGTGGTGGAGTGGTTAATTTAGATTGCTTACAGATTGCTTAGATTAATTAGGTAATGGCTTAGAATATTGGGTAACTTGATAAACCTAATAGAAAGTGCTGTGTGGAGCTTTCTGATTCAAGATGTAGGTACATACTGATTTTAAACTGCGATCAAGACCACATACAGAATGAAATAATCATAATTATTCCTGTCTTTTGAGAAATCTCATAAAACATTAAAAACACATAATACAAATACCAGAAACTTCTAGACAGGCTATCTTATGTGGTTTTCGCTCATAAGGTGCATAAGAATGATCATGACACTTTCTCGAGTAACTCTTATCACGGAATTGATCTGAAAATGAAATAAAAATATATCATTAAGAGAAGTAGTCATCAAAGTCATCTTGGCTTAACTTTTGCAATGTACAAATTTAATTAAATTTGTAACTACACATGCAAAATAATGGTTAATAAGAATATATGTATTGTTAGATAGATAAATGTTAATAAAATATTACCTATTTCTGTGGGAACAGTTGATGGTATTCCTCAGTATTCAACAGTTCATGGTAAGATATCTCGAGTTTCAAAAATAAAGATGGACAAGCACCAATCTTCAATTTATCTCCATGACAATTTTTTTCTCAAAATGTTTTTATAGGGCACGTAGGTAGATGCATGTTTTATGTTTTTTTCACTAGGAACTATAACCTAGGTATGTCTTTTCATAGAAAATAGAAATGATTCTATGAAATTGATGAAACTTATAGGTCCTGTTGTAAATTACTTCGGTCGGTACGCAACACTTGTGGTGTGGTACATTATCGTAAACCACCAAACCACCGATGGGACTCATAAGTAGATTCAAAGTGGCGAAAACGCCGAAAACTCTTCATGAAATAAATTTAATTTATTTAGGTTATGTTATGTTAGTTTGTCATTTTCAATTTTTGACATTTCTTCTCTCGCTAACTATAGACAAAAATTTTGAGTTATCGATACGACGCCTCGATTAAGCGATCGCTACGTTACTGTCACTTTGGCTACCAAACGATAATCGCTATCGCTGAAGCGTTAGCGATTAGACAAACCGACTCGCTTGTAAGCGTGAGCATGTTGTCTAAAGCCTCTGTGTGGCTACAAGTCTTCAGAGCTCCATTTATCTCTAAATCGGTATATTGGTCAAAATTGGTTAAGCGGTTTAGGTGTGACAGCGTAAGAAACAAACAATCTCACTTTCGTAGATATTTAGGTAGGTATGTATAGGTAATTACCTACCTATAGTTATTATTGTAATGCATACCTACTAGATTAGATATCTATTACTGTATCCATTTACTTTGTACAGACTACTTGTTTGGGGTAATCGTTCTCGGAGTTTCCGGGTAGATATCTAAAGTTTTGGAGGCGTAGAACATGAGGAATGTTTCGTGCGACAATGGGCGGGGTAAATCAACTGAAGGCGAGAAGTCACCCCTCGACGACCAATAGCGGCCTCGCGCCGCCCCTCAAGTCAAAAAGCCACCTACTCGGAAGTCATTGTACACACCCCTTAACTTTAAGTTTACCTACTCGTAGATTTATATTTACAAAAAAGCGTGTAGTAGGTATACAATAATGTTCATATTGTTTATATAAAACTAGCTTTTGCCCGCGTCTTCGTCCGCGTAGAATAGTTACTTCAGGCAGCTTTTAAATTTTCTTATTAAGTATTTCTTCTAACCAAGCGCTAATACCAATTTTCATCGATTGTACTTTAAAAAAATCACAGATTTCCATACAAACTTCCATCCCTTATTTTATCCCCTTAGGGATTGTATTTTCAAAAATCCTAAATACCTACCTCTTACTTAATTTATAACTGAAAGGCCATACACCATTTTTTATGGATTTTACTTTAAAAATGACGGATTTAAGGTAATTAATTTAAGGTATGACCTTAGAGGTATGAATTTCCAAAAGACCTTTCCACCCCTGGACCTCTTAAGGAACCTACGTAAGTACCAAATTTGGAATCTCTAGACCGCGCGGTTTGGGCTGTGCGTTGATATGTCAGTCAGTCAGTACCTACTTAGGTATTAATTTTTATATAGATATATCTATAGAAAACCTATGTTTTTTGTAAGAAAGAGTCAAGGCCATTAATTACCTATAAGTAAGTAGGTACCTACTTGTAAGTACCATATTTAACTACTTAAAAAGTTCGATCTTTAATAAGTCATCAAAAATCTGACAATGGATGTAGGACAGGTAACTGCCTAAATCGGAAGTACGTAAGTATTTTACAAATACATTTGAAGGTATGGGTATAGAAAGGTATACCTAAGTATTTCTAGGATAAAATAATGATAGGAAATTACAAAATGTCAGTAGGTAATCAGTAGGTACGTAGGTACTCCAGTGCTTGCGAGATAAGCTTTCATTTTATTTGTCTGACTTTATCATAATTAAAACTACTGGACTAACTTAAAACTACTGGGCCGATTTTGGTGAAATTGGGTACAAATATTGATTAGACGTTGGGAAAATTTTATACCTTTATTCTTTATTTAAGTATATACTTTTATTCCCAAAAAATACTTGAAAGTTGTTGAAATAGGGGATGATTTGTATGGATGTTCGTCATTTGAAGAAGATAAAACCATGAAACTTTGAATTTCGGCACTTGATATGAAATAATAAATATTTGGTTCCAGCGTTTTTGAAATTTGGCCTATGTGAGGATGAAATAGACGATGAAACGTCGTATGGTAAGCCAAAAAAGTTACGCTTTCACGACTCCGATTTTGATGAAATTTGGTTCAACAATATACTAGACCTTAAGAAGATAAGCTGAGATGGGATGATGGTATGGGGGCTTTCGTCATTATCGAAGGGGATAATGGTATAGGGGATTTCGGTATTATCAAAGATAAAAACCAGAATCTTTGAATTTAGGCACTTGATATGAAAATTGTGTTAGCGTTTTTGAAATTTTCACCCGTAGGTACTCTACATCATTCCAATTTTTTTTGAAAATAAATGGCCACCCGTGCGAATTCGGGACGGGCCGCTAGGTTTAAAAAAAAAATAGACATAACTATATTACAATGAAAATTTAACTACTATAATTATTGTAATACCTGCAATAACTCCCACGTGGGTGCGAGAGGAGCACCGAAGGCGCTGGGAGGAGGCCTCAGCATCGTTGGATCTCCTTGTAGCTGCAGCTGCTTTGCACTCCACATTAATTCCTAGGTATATACAAAGATGTGATTAAAACCTATTAAGTGTTATAGACTGTTTTTTTTATTTTCTATAATTGTTCTAAATAAAATTCCCTGAACATAGTCGTACTCGCTGATTGAGATAAAATGGGGCACCTTCATTATTCGGCCAGCTTACTTATACAACATGTAAATTAACTAACCAACACCCTGAATACAGGTGAGAATCGGCTTCTGAGTTAATTAAAAAAAAAATTGTAAAAAAACGATTTTTTTTCTGGAAAAAAAAAAAACTTAAAGTATCCAGAAAATTTTTTACAATATTTTCTGGGTACTTTTGGTTTTTTTTCTTTTAAATCGTTTTATTTTTAAAAAAATTTTTGAAATCATCTCGGAATCTGATTCCAAACCACCTGTATTCAGGGTGTTGATTATTTAATTTACATGTTGTTGTATATGGTATGTAGGTATGTAAGTACAAAAGACGAGGAGGAAGTATGATAGATAGAGTTCTTTACTTTCTTAGAAGAGACTTCAGTTAGACAGTAGGTACTAACAACATAACAAATACTTATTAGATATACGGAAGGAAGGATCTCCACCATAAGATCTCAAATTACTTATGCTATAAGTAGTTCTTCCTCCCTTCGGTGAGTAGAGAAGAAGTATTGGCTACAAGGAGATTTTATTTCTAAGTAGGTACTTCGATTACTTGTATGTAGGTAGCAAAAATTTGCTGTTCCAAATCGTGGAAAAGGCAGGCCGTAATAATGAATGAACAAACCCGTAACGTAGAGATACGACTACGTATTGTTTAAACAAAATTGTAGAGAAATACTTATTTTTATGTTATATCTAGATCAACCTTTTGATGAAAGGGGAAAGTGAAATATATTTTCCGAAATTAAAAGGGAAAGAAATAAGAGATATATTATTTTGATTATAGAACACATGCCTGGCATTTATCCGTAGACATGAGTATGTGTAGCAGTCCAGGTGGCGGCGGAGCCAGGAAAGGTTCCGGGACCAGGGGCAAGGGGCTGACAGCGCCTGCCCCACCAGCTCCGCTCGACCCCGCAGACGACGCTGTACTTAGCGGCGCTTGGTCGCTTGAACCGCTTATGGTGAACTACAATATTTACGACACTCATGTGATTTTTTCAAGCATTTGAACATGCAAGTGTAGATATGCTAAGCTAACTAAAATTTACTTACTAGGACGTAGAAATAATGGATTAGGACATGTTACACCACCGCTACGACGCAAAAATCATCTACCAGAACAGTAAAAATCATAAGTTTGTAAGTTACTAAATTAACATAGAGTTGATAGAAAAAGAGATATTTACAAAAAACACTCTCATATGTATAATAGAGTTCGCGCCTCCACTGAAGTCTGATAGACGCGGCGCTAGTGTCACATAATAAATACAGCCAGCAAATTATATGCCTAATTAGGTATATCTTTGTAGGTTACCACCTTTCTGTGTTCTGTGGTTACCACCGTACAGTTAATAGGTATTATAGAATATCAAATTATCGTGCGAAATATATAAAAAAAAAATATCCTTTCTCACAATACGAGACTCGGGAAATTTGGTTCCAGTACCTCGGTATTTGTCCGCAGGACTTGAGTAGGTCTCTACTTTTGTTTTTTGTTGAGTGATCTAAGTATTAGGACTGACTTCTGTTTAGTTGTACGCAGTGTTCAAAAAGTAAGGTGAATTTTCAAATTTCGTGGGTGTCATATACGACCGATTTTCGATTTTTTTGTTTTGTTCTGTTGATACACATGTCCCATACATTTGTTTACAGTTTCAACAATATAGCATATCTAGTTTTTTTTAGCAGATACAAATGATGTTTGGTATGCTCAGCCATTTATACTTGCTATCAAAAGAATTTGCAACAAATTTTATGTAAAAAATGGAATTAAGATCTCCAAAAGTCTTGAAGTGTTGACAGTAGCATTCGCTGAGTCTGCACTAAGTAAAAAAATGTTTATAAGTGGTACCTAAAAGCTCCTCTTGGCGATGCACATAGGGTTCTTTTGGTTTCGGAATGAACTTCGCTGACACACGTCTCATGCCCAAAACAAAAAAAAATGAATGGCAAGAATCAACCGATAGGTATGCCAACATCCTCAAGTACTTCTCTAATAGTGATTCGGCGAATTTTCATACCATATTCTTAACTGCTTTAACATCGCAGCGTCCAGAGCGAGGTTCATCTTGAAAGAGCTTGCAGGCTCTTTTTTTTTTACTCAGAGCAGGCACACTGTATGTCACACTGTTGACATTTAAAGTGCTGTGGGTTGTGGAGTACTTAATTCCATTTTTACACAAAATTTGATGCAAATTCTGTTATCCATTTCCTATTGACAGAAGAAAATCGCCGAGCGCTCCAAATCACGTCTAACATTTGTATTTGCCAATAACAAACTAGTTGAAAACACAACAAAACAAAACAAATAGAGGTATGTTGCCCGTAAAATTTAAAAGTCACCTTACTTTTTGGACACACCTCGTTCAATTATAATAATAATTACCTACCTATAGATAGGTAATACATTGTATTCCACTGTAATAATGATAATGTTGGTTTTATATACTTTCGTAAAACTTCATTTATTTTCTTATTCATATAGTAAAGTCGTGTAAATCGTAGTAAAAAAGGTGCTAAATCTTATTGAGTACCTACATAATTATTGAAATCGGCGGAAATAATGATGATGTAGGTACTCGTATTTGTTAGGAATAGTTACAAATCCCAAATACTTCTATGTAGGTAAGCCTTAATTTCACAACTCTTTTGCTTACCTGGAAATTAAATGGCTGTGGCAGTGGTGCGAATGGTGACGGTGGCGATAACTTCAGCGGGTGCGGTTTATGCGCGTGAGCCATTGGTGGTGGAGGCAAGGAGCCCAGGGACCCAGCGTGGATCTTGGGCTTGCGAGGGCCGCGCTCGTGCTGCACAGCTGTTCACAAACAATATTCATCAACAAAGTATATCACCATTACATTGCCTTCATCCTTAGCCTTTCTAGACTCAAATATAAGTCAGACATTCAAGAGCTTTTTTCAAAGAAAAAAATTTAGCAAAACTAAATTTACCAACATTAGTTTATCAAGTTGCAAAAATTGCTTCATACACTTCATTATTTAAAAGAATTGATAACTTATCAATGGGAAACCATTACATTGGTATAACATAGTAGTTAGAGAACGATCTCTAGCGAAAAGAAACTAGAACATGATTAATATACACTCGGCCGCAAAAATAAAGGGTCACCACATTTTTCTCAAATAACTTTATAACTACACATGCTATCTCTTTGAATTAATAAGAACCTGAAAGTAATTTTAATAACTCGTAAAATAAACCAGAGTTGATTAAAAATAACCTTTTATTTATTTGAAAATGAAAAGATAACTAAAATTAAGGAACTTCTTTCAAACAAAATAATTCACTTTTTGTCATTATTTTATAAAAAGACATGGCTACCTCATTATTTTAGTACCTTGTGTTTTCTCAAGGTTTGTATACGATCAGACATACTAAAAACCAAGTTCCTCAAGCGGTATTGAGGTATATTCTCCTACTCTTCAATATGGGCCTGTTTTAAGGCTGCAAGTGTCAGAGGTGGTGAGTTTCCCTTCCTGACTAGCCTTCAAATAAATTAAAGGTTATTTTTTTAATAATATGTGGTTTATTTTACGAATTATTAACATTACTTTCAGATTCTTTTTAATTCAAAGAGATAGCATGTGTAGTTTTAAAGTTATTTGAAAAAAATGAGGTGACCCTTTATTTTCGCGGACGAGTGTATTAACAAGGAACCCTAAAAACTAATGTTATTGTCTTTTTGCTTGCTTGGCAATTTGAAAATAAGAACAAGTTGAAAGCTCTACTTCTAATCTTAAATCGTGAGACCAAATACGTGGTTACAACCTCAAAAAGTTATAGGTAAATATACCTCCGTGAATTTGCGCTACGTACACTTCTTTTTTGGTGACTTGCCTCTCAGGTTTGGCTTGAGATTATTTCGTTTTTTCTAGTTTATGTTAACTGAAGGAACTTTAAAACTTTTTAAATATTTCCCGCTCAACTCTGACCTCCATGTTCATTTCTACATCGATTTAATTTCCAATATTAATGTGACCTTTTTCTGATTTCGCGTAATTTAATCGACTTTCTAATTTGCACATTGCTCTGTTTACTGCTGTTAAGCGTTTGAATAAAAATTATCATCGGGCTATGTAGCTTTAACGGTGTTTTACACGTGGGATTATACTGGCGCGTCGCTTATTCGCTCGATCCCTCGGTAAGCCGGGATCACGACCTCTATTCTATAGTCCGATATAGTCTGTGCTATAATGACGTTATAGGCTGCGCTCATAATGGAACCATTATGTTTGTTATTTAGTAGAAAAAATAAGTTCCAAGAGGTTCCAAGTCTAAGAATTCAAATTCTGAGTTTCTTTTTATGTTAATTTAATTTCTACGTGATTCTTTTTCGCATAGTTAGCAAACTATTGTCGTATCGTTTATTCTACATTAACCAGTAAGAAAAGATCTGTCCTACATAATAATAGCGCGAATTTATCGCTAAAAGCGATGTCTTCCGGGTAACTTGAAGATGGACAAGATTTAAAAATATTTATGTAGAATTCAAGAGAAGACGGCGAAGTATAATTCGATAGAATAACTACATAACTACACGTTACTACTACAGTATCTAGTCAATTATTCAGTAAATTTCTATACGTACTCTAATGTAGGTTGATAAATATTATTTTAATTTACCTATAAAAAGAAATAGACTAATCGCCTACTTCCCTACTTATTTATAGATACTCTTATTATAAGATACTCTTCTTTATGAGTTGTTCTGTCCATACAAGCTTTTTGGAAATAAAACCATGGCATTGTTTCGTAATTGCATCAATGTGCAGGACCCCCGGGCGGTGACGTCACGCAATCAGCTTACCTCGGCTGAGTCCATGAGAATGCGGCTATTGTGCCCGCACATGGCGGCAGTGGCGCATACGGTATGATTAGGGTTGGCAAAGTGATACTTTAATAAGAGAGTCGAAGTAAGAAAACCTCAGATAAGGTAGAATGGACGTGAATTTGGAGGTTGACTTAAAACCTTTTAAGTGGAAAACGTAATTGGCGTAGTACTGACGAATGAGCTTTTATTCTTAGGAACTATAAATTTACGCTTCTTGCGTGTTTTTGCGAACTTCTCGAGAGCACTAAAACAATTGACAACAAACAAAAGCTTCAAAAAAGGCTCAATACCGAAATCGATTCATAAATCGTCCTCGACTCTCTCTCGTGGGTAGGTAGGTAGAGAGGAAGTCAGGGCAGTGGTGGTGAGTGCCGATGCATCATAAGGAGGCCTTTTTAACCCTACCCTGGGCCAGGTCAAGTCCCAGGCACTACTCAGTGCATCTCACTCTGCAACACGATGAACCCGGTACCCAGACAGTGAATCGATGAATCGATTGAATGATAATAGTTTTCGTCTCATCTCAAATACAACATTAATATATTCAATTATGGATTTTGTGGGCTGTAGATGTTGTAGTCGCTGGTAGCTCATGTGTGGAATGAAGATACGTATTGGTGTTTGTTAAAATTAAATGTATTGCATACACATTTAGTGTGACTTACAACTTGAAGAATAAAAACAACACTATTACCGTCAAAGTGACCCGAAACACCAAATTCTATAATTTATTCTAGTTTATTTTCTTTTATTAGGCGGCAGGCTGGCAACCTGTCACTATTCGGAGGCACTGTATGGCCCATACTACCAGATGTGTATTTATATGTAGCAAAATGTTACCCAAAGCTCTGCTCAACCCCTCATGGGATTACAAGCGTGATCCTGTATTTTGGTTTATGCTTGGTGTTCTATATTTCAGATTTTTTTATTTTATTGGCTTCTTGAGATATACAATTCTGCCAACCCTGTGGGGAATTGCGCGGAGCGCCCTCTACGCGGCTTAAAGTGAGAATGCGAATACATGACACCGGACAGGCGATACGGGCGCCTCTAATTTGCTACATACGAGGGTTTAGGCGTGAATATAGTTACGACTCTAATTTCTATCTAGTTCGTTAGTTCTATTGTAAATTAGTCGTCGAAGCTACGATTGATTTTCAAAGAAAACAAAAGAGTTGAGTGCCTATCTATATTTGGTTAATGTTTTAACATTTAATAATGAAGCAACCTAATGGAAGAAGCTTCTGGTGTTTACTTCACCTAATGGTAAATGGTGATAGGGCCAAAGGTAGACGTGAGCTTTCCCGTCCCTGAGCCGTCCTCCGAAACATCTATCACTGAAATCTGGCTATATACTCACTAACTGTCGGAATAGAGCACTGTTGTTGGAACAAACACAATTTGTCTAGTGAAAATCTTGATAAGAAGGTGGTGTTTAGACAGGCAGACTTCGAACAAAATCAACCCGGGAATTCTGGGACTGGTGGGTAAACCTCTAGAGTACAAAGGCGGTTATTGCTAAGGAAGCTAAATATTGCAATTACTTCGACACTATATTATAAAGAGGAAAGATTTGCATTTTTTGTATGTTGTAACGAATAAAGTAAAAAAATATTCGACTGATTTTGATGAAATTTCGTACAAATATTGATTAGGTGTTGGGAAAGGACATTAGGCTACTTTTTATCGCGAAAAAAGGCTTAAAGAGATAGAAAGAAGGGATGAAAGTTTGTATGTAAGTTTTAATTATTTATTTGTGGAGATAAACTCATGAAACTTAGAATTTAGACACTTGATAAGAAATGAATAAATATTAGTTCTAGCGTTTTTCAAATTTTAACCTGCGTGGGGATAAAAGGAGCGTGGAAGTCCAAAAAAGTCACGCTTTCACGCTTCCGATTTTAATGAAATGTGATACAAAAATTACATTAAACCTTAAAATTGCTATCTTAAGGTTTAATTTAATTTTTGTATCACATTTCATTAAAATCGGAAGCATAAGCTACCTTTTTTATAAAAAGGGGTGGAAAGAAGTGATGTAATGTTTGTATGGGAATTCGTCATTATTGAAGATAAAACCATGAATTTTAGAATTTAGGCACTTGATGAGAAATAAATATTTGTTTTAGCGTTTCTGAAAATTTTACCCGTAAGGGGATGTAAGGTCGTATGGATGGAAGTCCAAACAAAGTTCAAAAAATGCTGCCAAAAGTAACTTTTCCAAGCGGACGAAGTCGAGGGCAAAAGCTAGGATAAAAAAAGCTAGTAAGAAAATAATAATAATAATTATAATATAATAATATATTTTCCTCTCACACCAAGTATCTAGCCCAAAGTAAGTATCATTAAGAACTTGTGTTATGGATACTAGATGACGGACATTTTTAATATACTTATTTAATAATTCAATTTATGTATTTGAAAAAACTAGGTACTTTATCTCCTGCATAAAGATACATTAACTCTACGTTTATCCCAAAATGTTAAAATAAATGTCGGGACTGGCCGCAAGTATTTCATATAACAATTGCGTAAGTTTCATGCAACGATTTAATTAGTCAAACGGGTATTCGGGGTATTCTTCCTTCTGTTATCTAATTGCTTCCAAAAAATGTACCATAGCTATTCATCGTTAAAAAACAAGACATCAATGAAAAATTTCATTTTCATTTTTTAGGGTTGTTAATTTACGGAGCATAAAGTTATCAACCCCTGTAAGTCTAATTTTTCTCTCTCTCTCTATAATATGTTTCTATTATAAAAAGAGCCGAAAAATATATAATAATTACCAATTAATATAAATGACCGTAGGTGATGGAATGGTTTCTTTATTTTTACTTTCTCGTATACGTAGTATAGAGGAAGTCTTGTAATCGTCAAAAAATTTGACCTCGAGATTTTAACAGCTTTACACGTTTTGGACCTCCCCGAGTACCATTTTTGAATTATGTCTGTGTGTGTGTCTGTGTGTCTGTATGTCTGTGCGTTAGCACGATAACTCGAGTATGCTTTAACTTTATTGCAACCAAATTTAACATGCATGATACCAAATTTAACATGCACACATGAATATAAGGTTTCTATCAACTTTTGAGTCGTCGATCACGAAAGTTAAGCAACCAAGTGCGCGGTCGGTACTCGGATGTGTGACCATTTAACATGCATGTATGACATCAAAATATAAGCTTCCTATCAACTTTTGAGTCCTTTATGGTATACGAGAAAGTCAAGGGGAGACCACTCCCGATTTGTTTTTTAATTATCGACTTCAATATGTCCGACAATAAGCGATTTTATTAAACTTTTAAAAAAATAAGGTTTTTCTACGTAATTAGTAGAGTCTGTCAACGTAATAGTAGATATAATTATTTATGGATCATAATTCGGACGCCTTATTGGTTTAAGATAGCGTTACTGACCACTTCAGAGATAGTCATCAAGCAATTCGACAAAATATCATGTTAGCTTGTTAGGTAATTTAAAACTTCGACAACATGAAAATAATATTTTTTTTATTTAATGGACTTTTTAAGTACTTTTAAATCTAAAAGCCTACATCAATGATATTATTTATATAATATTATTGGCCTACATAAATTAAAATAAAACAAATGAATTTTATTAAATGGTAGAGTTTGGGTAGAGTATACTTAAATAATTACCTGCACTTTTTCTTTTATCCATGAAATCTTCAACATTTCGTTGCTTGCTATTGTTGAAAAAAGGTATTATTTTTATATCAATTATTGCAATAATTTGCGACTAACTTTTTAATTTCATATCGGACAAAGAAGAAAAACTAAAAAGTATTTATTTGAAAGGCAACTAACGCAACGTTACTTGTTAACCTTTTGTTTATGGGGCGAGTGTAATCCCAAATAGAACACGTGCTTTTTTTCTCGGCGTCAACCCTGCTTAATGTTTGTCATGCGTTACAAAAATAAACTGTATTGCAGTGTCATAGAGTGTGCTTTTGCTAATTAGCGGTTGTTTAGGGGTGCATCAAGCTAAGGGTTTTAGTTTCCAGTGTAACGCGGATAAGCGAGATTGTAATTAAATGACGGCTAATGTGAAACGAAGTTTGGCCAAGTGTTGATCATGAGAAGATCACCACTTTTGAACATTAGTAAGAAAAAACACTACAAACGAGTCTACCAAGCTTTTTCATACACAAAACTTCAACTCTAGTTTTGGGATGAATTATTTTATGTATACATAGTGCCTACGCAACCGATTTCAATGCGGTTTTCATCATAAAATATAAAGTGATTCAAGAGGAAGGTTTAGAAGTAGATATCCCTAATTCTTTAAAGTTAAAATAAGTAGTCTAAGTACAATCCGGGCAAAGCCAGGGCGGGTCGTTAGTTTATAATAAACTAGCTTTTGCCCGCCACTTCGTCCGCGTAGAATAGTGTTAGGCATGAAAGCGTGAGTGTTTGGACTTCCATACAACCTTTCATCCCCACACGTGTAAAAATTTCAAAAACTTTAGAACAAACTTTTACTTATTTATTTCCTATTTATTTGTATTATACATAACATATTTGTACCATGTTACATCGAAATCGGTTCAGTGTTTTAGGCGTGAAAGCGTAACAGACAGACAGAGTTACTGTCACATTAGTTATATTAGTGGATAAATAATATGTATGAGGATCTGTGGTTAAATATTAAAATGGTCGTTAGTTTTAAAAAGCTGACATACAAACACCGAGCTAGATATTTTCGCTTTTTGGAAATTTTCTGTATAAAAGTTATTTAAAATTAAATAATAAATTACAAAACTAAGCTTAAGTTTTTTCTCTTTTATACGTACGTAAATTATACCTATATACTCTCTGTAGAATTTACGCAAAATTAAGTCTATTGATAACGATCAGTTAAAAGCAATTTAAGTGAGACTCAAAAATGCGTCTCAACTCAAATAGATGAAGAGAAAGCTCTACATTTAAGTCACTTAAGCCCCTTCAAAAAGGCGTTCACTGAATCACATTTGAAGCGTTTAAAAGGGAGATTTAACTTCAAACATCTATCAGCAAAAGCCCCTCGCCCGTCGAATTGAAAGCAAACAAAACGTGTTTTTCGAAAAGGTAGCTCTGAAAAACTATATATTTGTTATTTTTCACCCGCGAGGCATTATCCTGTGGTTCGACCTCGTTTAAATATGATCATGTATTGTGTTGTTCTGTGCTGTCCAAACAATTGGGACAGTATGTTGACTTATAGAGTAATTGTTTTTCGTCTGGCCAGCATAAGTTTGACTCTGTTCTAAGTAATTGTTGTATTAACTGTTAGCAGTACTGGTAACCCTAACAAGTGGAACAGTGTGTTAACTTTTCCAATAGATAGTTGTTTTTTTTTCTTCTGGCCAGCAAAAGTTCTTTGTTTATAGCAACCTAATTGTATTTACTTTTAATTTTAGTAGTTTGATCCCTCTTTAATATAGTCCTGTCATAGTTGATAAAAAAATAATTTTAAGTAAACAATTTAATATAAATACTTCATCAATTATTATCATTGTGATTGTGGAGGAAAACATGGTTGGTACCTATTATATAAGGAAGAGAAATACCAAGAACCCTAAGGAACTAAATATGTACCTATTTAGTACCTACATACCACCTTACCTCAGTCAATTATCCGGATTATAGAAGCCTTCGAGCTAATGTTCCTAGATTACCTAGTAACATCATATTGCTGGGAATGTTACAAATAGAAATTACGCTTTTTATTTTAATAATAAAGAAACTTTTCGAACTCGACGATGAGACTAATAATTGAGTAATTAATTATAATGAAAAAAAATTGCGACTAAAGTTGGTCGTGATTTAAAACTGATGCTAACTCTGTCTTACATTCAGCAAATAAAAGTGACAGCATCAGTTTTAAGCCATGACTAACTTTAGTCCATGATTTGTAGTAAGGGGGTAAATAACTTAGCAGTCCGGGTAAGTATCGTGCAGTGCTTTAAAATAGTGACAGGTTATCAGGGACCCATTTAGGGAGCTTCAAGAAAAGAGCCTATTCCTTTCATAAAGGCAGACAGCGCAACCGCAATTGATACCGTGTTGTGGTTAATCCTGGACGACGTTGATCACACATCAGGTGGCTCGTATGCCGATTTGTCTCCATATTATAAAACAAGACTTCCTCTATACAACGTATACGAGAAAGAAAAAACAAACCGAACAAAAGCTGACAATTAGAACAGATCTTGCACAATTAGTGCGTCAGATGGCTTTTTTTAGTGTAAGGCTATGTACTTTTGTTCGTGTGTATGAGTGTCTGTGCACGTAAGTACATGGGCGACGGGCGAGGCGAGGCATAGTTTTAGTATGCCAGCCTCAGTTTGCTTTCTTCACATCGCTCCCTCTGTACTTTTATATTTGGTCTGAGATTCTGGGGAAATATGTTTGTTTAATGACACATTGGACATAGGTACTTTAAAAAACTAGACCATTTATACACAAGTGCCTAATATGAAAATCTTATTGAACTACAGCTATAAAAGCTAATCTTTCCTTTGTGTAGTTGGTAATATAGTAAATGTACAAGAGTGCAGTAAGCAACCCACACCGATAGTGGGGGTAGGGGGATGTAGTTAGTCTACACCGTTATGGCTCCTGTAAACGGAATTCTGCACCCACTAGTGGTGTATAGATATATCGATACTTATATAGGATATTCTGATATTTAATTACATTTTCTAAACATATTAGGTTGGAAACCATGGTCCGTACCGCGTTTATTGGTTTAGTATGGGAGTGATAGTAGGTATTACGTATTTTTTTTCTTCAGCCTCCTCCAATATGTGCTTTTAGAGCTTTTGTATAGCTTTTCATTTACTTGTTATTTTTTTATTACTGTACCTATGGAAGATATCTATGTATATTATTTTGGGTAAATAATAATAAGTAGTAAATAATCACATATAAATATTTCATTATTAAAATATATTAATTCTGGCAATTTAGTTCAAAGAGTCTATAAAGGCTATGTCGATTGCCAATCCCTTCCAATCCAAACATTCAGGAATTTTCAAACTAGAAACTTCTCTTAGTTGGTAGATATCTGCCGATTAGCAAGCAGTTGTCAAAACTAGCAAAGATTTTTTTAAATTATGATAATACCAAAGGTTAACATGGTTTTTCTTCTACAGCGTCATCGGGATTTTAGAAGATGGGTCCTAGAGAAGTAAAAATTTAAAAACGTTCATAGAGATATTAATGTTAATAGTACGATGCTATCTGATGGTCCTTTTCCAGTGTGGGAAAGTTGCCTGGTTAGACTGGTAATTTTTAAAACAGAATTAATATAGATCTGGGGGCACACTTAACGATTGTTTATTGTAAATATTGTAGCACAATATGTAGGAACTTTATATAAATATTTTTGACAAGACTAGGTGGTAAGAGTAACTGAAGCAGAAGCAGAATAATAATTGAACAAATTCGATAGCCAGTCGGTGTGACCACAGCACTGCGCAATGTAGCGAGCGAGGCAGGCGAGGAGGCCAGCGTGGGCTGGGTGTGATTAATGACCCAATAATCCGCCTGCTACCCCCGAGCTTCACGAAGCCGAATTGGTGAACGGTCAAAAGGTTTATTGACTGACGAACAGCCGCAAGACGATGTTTTTGGCGAACGTCATGAAACTGGGCGTGTTTGATATTTACTACAAGAGCTTTATTATGGCAAAGCTAAAACTTTGAATATGAGTTTTGATTGAATATGCTATCGAATTCAGAAAGTTTATACTGTCATTGAAGGTTTTTAAGAGGACGAAGGCCTTAGTAGGTTCTCAAGCCGGTGGGGTCCACGTCCGGAAGCCTCCCCGTGGCGGACCCTGGTAACGTGGTGGGGAAACTTTCTCGGCGAGTGTGTGACTTTTGATGTCAAGTGCCCCCTTAGCATTCGAAGACACATGCCATCGTCGAGTTGTTTTTGTTTTCCCACCACGGCTTATTCCGGACGGCCTTTTTCAGGGCCACGACCGCGCCCGAAGTCCCCCGGGCGCGGTCCGATTGCTGCTCCCGGTGTTTCGTCAGGAGGACGCGCCAGGTCGAGCAGCCGTCGATGGAGGAGTGGCTGCTGGCCACCGATTGGTGCAAGGATGCCTAGACAGGCAGCGTTGGGACGGTCGGTGTAGTTGCGCTCACGGTGGGTCCCCGTCAACAAAAAAAAGGTTCTCAAGCCGGTAAGACAAACTTCCCTTAGAGGGTTTTTAGTCTAGTGGTCTAGTCTAGAGTATTCGCAGAGTTGAGGTTGTAGCACGCGTTACGTTCCGTAGACTTTCAGTAGCAACCTCTTTTTCATAGTAAAGAGGGGCGAAATGGTTACGTCTTTCCGAGTTGAGAAGTGTGCTATGACCTTAAGATCTCAGGGTGCTTCTAAGGACTCAAACCACGTCTCAGGTGTGCCGTGACTCGGAGGGTCTAGGCGAGGCAGTAATCGATCTGTGTCAACATGCTACTCGTATTATGTTTACACAAATGGTCATGATATAAGTTTTATTTATATTAAAAATGTAGAGACGTTTAAGCAACATGTTTTCGTCTTTTTAGAGAAAAAGAAACAGTCAACACTTTTTTCAAAGACCTAAGTAAGTAGGTATATTTACAAATTGTACCTAAATGAATAAAGAATTTTGAATTTAACTTACAAGTTTGTATGTTCTAGAAATCTATCCGACCTACCTATTACATCAATAAGTGTTTCAGGTAAAGATAGCGATTTAATGTCTTAAATTTGAATTTGGTCCAGATCGTTGTATTTCTTTGATAATCCTTGTATGTATGATACAAGATATTTAATATTTAATTAATATAGCTGTACATTCCATTGTGTTAAGCATTATCTGTAAAAGCTGATGTCATAATGTTAAAACGTAGAGATGTTTAAGGTTTTTTTTATACAAGGACAAGTAAATATTTTTATAACCTAAAAATTACTAAATAGCAAATATGAACAGAAATAATAAATTTTTGATGTAAAAAAGTTTTCTATGTAGGCAAAAAGCTTTATAGTGATTTACAGTTGCAGGTAATATAACACCTTTTTCAAGAAGCACCCAGTCGGATTAATCTTACAACCTTATACTGACGATCATTGTGCTATTGAAACGAGCCGACCCTTGAATAGGGCGCTCGAAGGTCTTATTTAGCGAGTTAGTCGGCTAATTCAGCTACATGACTCGGCGATGTCGGCGTCAAGAGGCGACTCGCTGCCGTATAATACTTCAATTTACGATCAAGATGTTAAACCAGGATTTTTGCTTATCTTTTAAACGAATAAGTCATTTATGGAAGTTTAGACTTTCCCGTTGCGTTTTAATTTTTAAAATAATTGCGGAAAATATGTGAGAACATTAAAGAGCTTTTTTAACTCGACGACGATTCTCAGCATTTTGTTTTTGAAAAGAACCAGGACAATATTTTACATTCAATTATTTTTAACTAGAAAATTGGAAATTATAAAATAATCGTATAATTAATTAAAATTTAGTAGCTTTGATATCCATATATTTAAAATACACCTATGTCTTGTTATGGCCAAATACAGTTATTAAAAGTTGATACCTATAGCCTATAGGTATTGTCAAAATTATCTTGAAGTTAATTAATTCTGTTTCTAATTCATGCAGTCTTTTGTTTTGAGACACATATGCAATTGTATCTAATAATAATGTATTTACAATAATTAACAATATGATGATTTATAAATAATTAAAGAATGTAGATTGTTTACCGACATAAATTCTAAGGAAAAGTTTGCATTGGTTTATTTTATAATAATAGATAATATAATAATATATTTTCATGCATACACCAATTATCCAGCCCAAATTAAGTATCATTAAGAACTGTTATTATGGATACTATATAACGGACAAATATACATATTAATCTACATATTTTAAAAATAAAGTTAATAAATATATGGAGAACCAAAAACCGTGAACAACTGTTAGTTTTCATCACACGAACATTTACAACTGCCAGGATTCGAACCCAAACCGCTTGATGTGTAGGCAACGATACTGACCACTCTATTACGGCGACTGCGTCAAAACATTTATTAAATTTATGATGTTAACATAACGGAAACTAATTTTGTTACGTTACGAGTGGGTATCTAGGTAGGTAGAAATTGAACACGTAAATAGTTAAAATTTTATAATAACAACAGAACATCATAGAGAGATTAAGTTTATATGACATACCTACGTTGTGTACTTTTAATATAGACAATAACAAACACGGTCACGTAAGTAAATAAAGTGTAATGTCAATACCCTAGCTATTGGTCTAGAAGCATCTTTGAAGTGAACTTACGATAAAGCTTAATAGTATATTCAGATATAATTCATCGCAAATGTTATTACCGCTCCATAGGTGCGCATCAAAATCATCGCGTGGAAAATATCCAGCGCGAGAACGACCCCGTGTTCAGACATTCGTTCTGACGTTAATTCCAGCCGCATTTGTTCCATTACATTTCCGACACAAAGTAGATACGCGTTTGCCGAATTGACTAGGCGGATGCGACCAGGCGAGCGGTGAACGACGGCGAGGCAGAGCGACCGCCGGGCGGGCGCGATAAGGACGGAGGATCAAAAGTGAGAAAGATGTATTCAGAAGTGAAATAGTCTGCTGGCTGAGCACATCATCATTAACGAGCCGAGAGGGCGGAGGGCAGCGAAGAGGCAGAGGGGGCGCGCCAGGTGGGCTCACTCCCACGGCCCGCGACACCTGCGCGCGATATTGCTCCTTACCGCATTAACCTCTGAGAACACATCTCTCTAACGCTTCGCAGCAAGTAGTACCGATCTCAGAGAATATTTTCGAGTGCACCGACATAAATATGAAAAATATCCAGGTTTTTATTCACCTTCCACCCCGCGCCCGGCGATCGGACAAACACTCGTAATACGTGTCCAACAAGGTAGAGTTGACAAAGGGTTCGCTTCATGTTTTAAAATACATTTTATGTATATGAGACTTTAAAATATGTTTGGTCTCGAAGAAACAGTTTTTTAACCAGGTCCATAAAAAAATATTTGTGAACAAAGAGTGTTTGAATCATTAATGACTCAAGAAATGTATCCAAGTATTTATTTATACAACATGTAAATTAAATAACCAACACCCTGAATATGGGTGGTTTGGGGTCGGCTTCCAAATTGATTTCAAAAAAAAATTCCTTAAAAAACAATTTTTTCTTGAAAAAAAACCAAAAAAATAAAAACAAAAGTACCCAGAAATGTTGTAGGTACAATGTTTTCCGAGTACTTTTTGTTTTTTTTTTTTATTTATTTTTTTTCAAAAAAAATCGGTTTTTTTAAAAAAATTTTTGAAATCAACACGGAAGCCGATCCCAAACCACCCGTATTCAGGGTGGTGGTTAATTAATTTACATGTTGTATAAATAAACTAGACAAATTGAAGACTTAAAATTATAAATTGGTTAGTTGTACGTTTGATTTTGTGATGGTTCTGAAATGATGTGTCTTTTCCACGAACCAATTTTTGCAAAAGTTTTAAAATGCAATTCAAACTGTTGGCGGTTCGTGACAATACGAATTTTATCTTCAAAAAGTTGTCGCAAAGTTACGGTTAGCGCGGCGCTTTTTGAGCGCGAGCCCGTTGCGTGGAGCAAGTTGTGAGTGCACCGGGCGGCGCTTATTTCGCCACAATAAATAACTTTGTTTTGTAAAGCACAAAGTTTATAAAACTCCAGCGGTTAAGCGGTTGTAATAATGCTCATTTTGCAATTTTCCGATTCAAAATTAGTTGGCCTGCAAAACGGAAAGCGGTTTTTTAAATTTAAATTAACATTGAAATGCATTAGTTATTTAGATAAAATGATGATTAATTAAATTTTCTGTTGAAAATAAGTTGTAAAATAAGATATTGCATTTTTTTATGAATACAATAGCTGAGCTAGCAAACGTTGTTCTGTCCGAAATATATCTTTTTCATTTTAGTGGTATGAAATAACTTTGCGACCTATTCCAATACCTGCCAAATATACACAAAATAAATCATAAAAATCGGTCTAGCCGTTTCGGAGGAGTGCCACCACAAACACCGTGACACGAGATTTTTATATAATATTAGTTTTTAATTATTATAATTAATTTTAAATGATTATTATTTATAATCCAAAATGGATTAATAAATGTACATAGTTTCTAAATATAATTAATACGATACATTCATAGTCAAACCGTATAGGAGCATAATACAATCAACACTAAATCGCAGCTAATCCACTCACGTGTAATGCAATTAACCCTCCACTGCTACGCGGAAATTAATTACGAATCGCGTAAACTGAAACAAAAAATAACCCCAAACCAGATGCAACAGATTATCCCATTATAGCGTTTTATTTTTATTCACTATGACAGTGCAATAATTTGTTCACGCACAACATTAAAATGAAATTAGATGGGTGAGATTCACCCCTGGGGCGAGGGTTGGATCACTTGCTCTGTCAAAATATAGGTAATATTTTAGTTGGCCGACTGAGAGCCTGTAAACACGGAAGCGGTGAATAAATCACATAATCGGATCGAACCAGGGACGCGCTTTATTTTGTGGCCCTTGCAGAATTTGTCTCAATCTATCATTTGTATTATAAGTCTTCAATAGAGTTACATAATGTCGATTTTGAGAATACATATTCTTGTGACATAAAATGCTCAAAAACCACATTACGGGTTTAAATTGTAAGTACTGACCTGTCTAGGTTTAATTCCGTAAATAAAACAAAAATAAAAAGTAGGTAAATTAATTCTTGATTCGCTGAACAACAAAACTTAATCGTTTAACCACACTTGAAATACATGAAAATGCCTTCTTTGTTTATTTGTATTTTTGCCATTTGAGTACCAACAAAAGAACATAAAATATAACCGTTTCTAATGCTGCTATTAAAATACAATCGAACACCCTTTATTCCGCCTCCCCTCGTCTACTGGGAGTAGTCAGGGATGCAATAGGTGTCGAACACGTGTTAGTGATCCTGAACACCGCGCCAAGACCTGCGATCTATTCGATTTGTTACGGTCTCAAGCAAGCACGCAATAGAGGGTTAATGATAATATTAATTTATTACGGGCTCTAGAGTAAACGCAATTTAGTACACGCTCCACACCTTAGGTTTATTATGATAAGCCAATTTCTAATTCAAAATGTGAACACTCGCATAAATTTTTGCTTTACTTAAAACAATCCAGCTCGGTAAAATCAACAGAAACTGGGTAGGTAACGAAGCCGTGATCCACCGTATTCTAATTTCTCCTTTTCCGCAAAAGAACATCCTAAAGGTAAGCTCGCCCCATGCAGAATCAAAATCTTGTACGTGAACCGTTAAATTAAAAATAAATATTGCGAAATGTCAGTATGTTACGGGCTGGGTTCTGGAAAATGGCCAGAAAAAATTGAAAAATGCCAGGCCGATGGCGGTTCACAAGGGTGGTGTGGGGAAGGTGAATCTTTTTGTGAAGTGGAGAGAATTAATTTAACCCGCTGCGGGGTAACACGACATGGCTGTAATTGAAAAGTTTGCCCCTCGCGCTGCGGCCTCGCTGCCGTCGGCAACACGTCTTCGCGACAGTTAGGTTTTATTACGAGCCTCCAAGGTAATTGCTATTCAAAGTTATTAAATTTTTAGGGTTCTATTCGCCTGGAGGCTACTTTTGTCACTAATTTATTCCAAGTTCTACATAAGTTTTCGTGAGTATTTGAGATATCGTACTTAATGTATAGCTATACAATTTTGTAATAGTGTTATTTGTATAGAAACAGCAGGTACTAAAATAAAATTACACTAGACACTCAATTTATTCACGTTATTACGACTTTTAAATAAAATCATCTTTCTAAACTTAGAAAGATCTTTCTTAACATGAAAGATCAGAACGTCATTAGTTTCTTTTACCAGATTGTTAAATTTTTAAGACCATTAGTTAAATTCTTTAAAATTGTATAGTAAACATTGTCATTTCTTTAAAAAATGGCGCTGATTAACTTCAAAGAAAAAGTCGTCCGCGAAAAAGCTTTTTGAAAGGAACCCTTTAACTTTTTGAAAGTATTAAAAAGTAAGAGCTACTTGATGGAGAAAAGCGTAGTTTGCTCGGAGCCTACTTCATTTTAAATTAATTTTATAAGTTAAATTGGGGATTACATTTATTTGATCGCTCGGAAGCGAAGTTGTCGTGCATGATCGATACTCTGTTTGCTTAGGCAGTAAGTGAATATTTCACACAATTCATAATCTACCAAAGAATGTTTTTAACTACGAGTAAGTAGATATCACAGATGAATATTATATTAATAATATTAAAATTGATATCTACTATTTAATAAAATATTCATGATATAATGATTTTAAGATTTTTTTTATCCTAGATAATGTAGTTAACGTTAATTGCTGATGTTAAGACATAAATATTTCTTGTTTTTATGAAATCATCATAGGTTTATGAATGCATCTCGTGACCTCTTGGATTTTGACAATGACAGTTTAAAAAATTCACGATAACATTTTTAAGTTAACTGTAGATTCAATACATAAGGTTGAGCAGTTAAGGTCGTAGCACACTTATCAGATAGGAAAGGGAACACCTCTTTTTTACTATTAACGCTATGGAAGGAAATGCGGCTTCGAAACGGCTATAGACCATAGCGCTTCGCCTTTTTTCGTATTAAAAAGAGGTGATAGGTACGCTATCGAGCTGAAAAGTGTGCTAGCACCTTAAACGGGGAAAGTAACATAAGTACATACAAAAAACAGTCACAATCGTATTTACATTATTATATTAATCCTCATTTATTTTTTTATTAAAATTAAATTTTATTTTATTAAAAAGTTTAATCCATTAAAAAGACTACAAATTCTTTTACAGGGATCTAATCCTGTTACCTATTGCTATACGACCTGTATATACAACATACTACTCTTCCAACTGAGTTCGTTGCGAGATAACACAAAAAAGAAGGTACAACAATCGCCTAGATATCGGAAAACTACGGATTTCTATCTTGGAATAAAAACTTTTTCTAGTATTTATTATTTACAACTTTTTTTTCCTTAATTTTAACGCGTAAAGTGGGTACGAGAGTTAGTTCTAATGTCTTGTAACATTTGAAATTGTACATTATAAATTCATATCAAAATTCATCAGCAATCAAACCGGATTGTTGAAATTTTACGAGTATATAGAGTGTAACATCACAAGGATTTTGTTTGTCGGTTTAATTACTTTTTAGGTTTTCCCCTTTTAATGCAGGCGATGGCAACGTCAACATTTTAAAGGTCGTATTTGAACGCTACGGATCGGCGGCTACGAAACAGCTACAAAATGGAGCACATCACATCCTTTTCATAGTGCTACGACCCCAGATGTAGCTTTTTGTGTAACCAAATGATAGCTCTGCTCAAGGCTCTACAAAATGCAAAACATTTTGTATGAGCATGACAGTATTGTCAACAGCTCATATAGAGAATTGAGAAGCGTAGGTGGCGTAGTGCGTAAGAGCGTTGTCTCCCACCCGGGAGGGACTGGTTCAAACCCCGCCACGGTACCAATGTGTTTTCAAATTTTGAATTCTAAGTACGTTTGATCGACGCTTTTACGGTGATGGAAAACATTGTGAGGAAACCTGCACACACCTATGAAGAAATTCTTAGGTTGTGTGTGAAGTTGATCAACCCGCACTTGGCCACCGTGGTTGACTAAGGCCTAACCACCCCTAATGTGGGATAGGCTCGAGCCCCTCGGTAGGGACATTATATGAGGTGTTGATGACAGTATGATTACTACTGTTATTATGATTATTATTTACCTGTGAGGTATGTAACCAAAGGTATGGAAGGTACTCTATAAACGTTCTACATCTCGAGCCGTCTTCTTGATTGTGTTTACTCACCGATATTGAAATTGGCCAGTAGCCATGTCACCCTTGTTAATTTGATGAATTTTCCTCTGCTACTGCCTTATGCGAAGATCAAACATAACATCATGACTATATTAGAACATTGTGAAACCCTGAGCATGATTTGTGCAAGAGATACCTAATGATGTATTTTATCGATGAGTTTTTTTTTGTAATAGTCTCAAGTATTTTATATTTTCTATTGCCTAATAACTCTTTCAAATGGCGTCGACGTCCTCTTTTTATCCCCATTTAGAATTATGAGCGTGATTAATGTAGAGATATGAAAATAATTATGAACAACACAATACATCGAAGCGTAGACATCTCCATTTTTGTTTAGTTCAGATATATAAGTACCTAGCCTAGGTCATATCATCCCATAAACGTAGAACTTTTATTATTATCTACAATCTAGCCTTTACCAAGTACTAGCCTTTCCTCTACCAAGACATCTGCAGTCAAATTCATTCTCACTAAGCGAAAAAGAAAGAGCCCTCTCTACTGATTAATTAATGGAACCAATCCGTAATTCTGTGGTTGTGGCTTCGACGGAGAGCGGCGCAGCTTTACTGGCGATGGATGAATTATAAATGTCTCTGCCTTCCCAAGACACCGCCTTTGAGTAAGTCGAATTTAGATAGGAAGGTAATAATTGATTCTTAAATAACGTTTCTTCTTTAGGTATTTGGTGCCATTTTGCTTTGCACTTTGCGTTTTTCGTAGGTACTCAACATTGATTTGCAGAATAGCTAAAATTTAAGGCACATTCATTTTAAACAAAATTGCATGGAAGTGAAACAAGTTCTGACGTTTTATGTAAAATTTCAGACCTTTAAGTCATTAATTTCATCAGTTGGGCTTAAACGTGGCGAAGTGTAGGCAAGCTAGGGCGGGTGCGGCCGGGTAAGTTTCGTGAGGTGGTATAATTACGCGAGCGAGCAAACATATAAAGGTAATCCGGGCCGCGGCGGCACAAAGTGATGCTCGTGAATAAATTAGCGCCGAGCACCTGCGCTCCGACCGCAGCGCTCCGGCAGGGCCGCGACACACTCCAACCGACCCTACACACCTACACCATGTACTGTACACCTAACTCAAGGATTTAGTTTTAATTCAGTATAAAACAAAAACTTCAGCCATCCAGGTGAGTGAACCTGTAAATAATATAATTTATGTGCCTGAGTCCGACACCTACGAGTAATGTTTAAATGTTAAGTTCTATATTTATTACGGATTTATTATTTCTCCACACACGTAGGTAGTTTTAGCGATTGTTTAAAATTTTCTTCGTAATAATATATTGTTACAATAAACTGTTCAATCCAACAAAGTTTGCGGAAGTGTATGTAGGTGATTTTGTTATCATGATGGGATAATTTGAACTTCCATTGCGTGTCTGAATGGTAAAAGGAAAAGAACTAACTTATGAGTGGCCCGATAGACTTAAAATAAGCCATTCGCCCACCAAACCAAGCACAAAATACTATCCTAGGGATCGTACTTAGAACCTCTAATTCCATTGGGCCAATACACCAGAAAGGCGGTTAAAAATATTCTGTAGTTGTCATGGTTACTTTTGCCAACCCTAGGTTGGTAGGTATGTTGTCATACACATTATGCATATACGTAAATAGAAGCGTTACTCGAAGTAAGTTGGAGCCCGATTTGCGGCCGTCAGGGGTCCCTATGCATATTCAATTATGCACAAGATTTTACTTAAAGCAAGATTTGCATATAAGTAAAATATCAACATAGTCAAGGGAAACTATGATTTGAAATCATTAGACTATAAAAAGTTCGATTTTGTTAAGAACATTGGTTACCTTTATTAGTTTTGTTTCTATATTAATTTAGGGATGTAGGATCAAAACTATGCCAGTCTCGTCGCCGCCTTCAAAACTAAAACTCCTCTCAAATCTAAAAACCGAAAAATAAAAGTTTGTGTTTATAAAGTCTTATATATGCCAGCTATGTTTATTGAGGTTGTGGTCGGTGCCAAAGACAAGTGACAGTTTATTCCAAATATTGAGGTTAGCACCCACGAAGTTATATTAAGATAAAATATAAGCTCCTTGTTGGCACCTCAAAAAATCACAGTTGGCTCATTTACTTTTAGATTATTTAAATATATTTTTTTAATTGTTTGTTTTTAGTTTGGATGGCGGTTTTTATATTTCAAAATAACTTGGTTTTGCTTTTTAGTGGTATAAGTATAAAATAGGTATGTACAATGGATAAGTAGTTATCAAAATCTGTTTATAACTCAAAGTTATCGGTGATTAAAATTAAGACAGGGTTTTGCCTTTTATTTCTCAGAATAATAAAATTCCATAGGTCCTAACACTGTGTCATTTTCAGGATACTATCTTAAGACTTTTATCTTTAAGTCAAAAAAATAATCATTGTTATTGGTTTGCAACTTTTTAAAATATCGACGCATAAAGATGGAAAACTTGGAATAATATTGTGACTTCGTATCTTCATGATTACAAAAGAAAAAACATTCATGTATATTTTTTTTTTCATAGCACTATTTGACATGTATACCCGTTCTAACAACAATATTTTTCCAAATCGGTCCAAAATCTTCGAGTAATCAGGGAACACCCCAAAAAAAAGAGGAAAAAAAGATGAATAGGGATACGAAACCTCCTTTTTTGAAGTCAGTTAAAAAAACGCTATTTGAAGTACAAACCAATTATTCATTAAGAAATTATGTACCTATATTTTACAAATAAGCTTAGGATTTGTAAAACAGCCCAGTCAGAGTCTCTCATGTCTGATTAAACATCTTAGGGATTTCTTTTCCAAATAATTTTTTTATATAAAAAGTTCTAGCAAATAATCTCATTACACCTGATGGTAAGCAAAGGTGGAGTCCAAATGCGAAGTTATTGTCTTGGTCCGAGTCTGAATAACATTTACAGGCGTACAATCATGTACTTACTTATTAGTGTAAAGCTGTCTCTTAATATAAATATTGGTCCCGTAAAAAGAACATTATTAAACGCATATAACAGATTAATAATATCGTATCGTAAGCACCTCCACTTTCAAATACAGTAAAACAGGGTGCTAGTTTCACATAAAAAAAATATATACAGATAGAAACCTTATATTTTGATGTCATACATGCATGTTAAATTTTGGTCACCCATCCGAGTACCGACCGCGCACTTGGTTGCTTAACTTTCGTGATCGACGGCTCAAAATTTGACAGATAGGTACCTTATATTTTGATGTTATACACATATGTTAAATTTGGTTGCAATAAGTTAAAGCATGCTCGAGTTATCGTGCTAACGCACAGACACACACACAGACATAATTCCAAAAAAAAAAATTTTTGGACTCAGGTAGGTCCAAAACGTGTAAATCCGTCAAAATCTCGAGGTCGAATTTTTTACGACTACAACACTTTCTCTATAGGTACTACGTACGAGAAAGTAAAAAGACTGGCCAAAATAAGTCGGGCAAATAACCATTCGCGATTCCAAATAAAATCGGGATACACGAGACCACGCAATATTGCCAGGGATATTGGCTATATCGACATGACGTAATGACAGATCGGACAGGCAAGGTGAAAATTGGACTGCCCGATGTGCGCCGCCCGGCGCCATGTGTACACTTCGCACGACCCGATATTGACGCCGACTTCAACATTCGACCGACCCGACAAAATATACTGGTTTTTAAATATGTATGCCTTTTGGCTTCGAATCGAATAGATAATTTCGTGAAATTTATAGCTGTTTCGTAAATCGTTTATTATTGTGTATTATCTTATTATTCGCATAACTTCACATTTGGCAAATGATTATAATACCAAGTACTGTACCTATACAATAGTATTCAATTTAATTTCTATCTATTCTATTCTTAATTAATGGCATTCGCAAATCTTAAAGATTATGAATTTTGCCAATGTCAAGTGAAAACTTAATTAAAGTTATTAAAAATTGTACGGTAGATTATGGTCAAAAATGGAGTCTCTCAACACGTGTTCTTACAACAAGAACTCGGGAGAAACTACAATTTTAATATTTAATTTAATTATAAGCTTATAGCGTATTTTGTGATGACTAAGACAACCATCGCAAACTACTGTCAGATGAGTTTAATATCCATATTTTAAATTACCTTAATACAATATGTAATGATAGCTACATCTGTTTTTATTAGAGTAATATTATGGAATACCAAAAAAAGTTAAGTTTTAAAAAGTGGTTTTGATCTTAAAGACATAGAAATGAAAATTATTGGAATCATAACATCGGTCAGGTGAAAATCAAACTTTTTACATTACAACTGTTTTTCCAAATAATAAAAACTACGGAAAATATTATGTAAAACAACTACCAAATTATATCTGAATTTAAAGCTTTATTACAGTCTTTTTTTTTCACCAAACCGTTTTCGAACAACTGACACTGGAACAGAAAAGTACACATAAATATTGCAATAGTATTTTCAGGGGAAATGCTTTGCTTGGTATTTGTTATCAGTTATTACCAAATTTTCATTGAAACCTACACTCATCAGTTAAGGAATCGTTTGTCCATCACTTTTCAGTATCGCGGCAAATCTGTATTGTGATTCTGACCACGTCTTTTGACCGGTTTTGTCCCGTGCCCATTCCAATTTTGAGCATAAAAGTCGGGAGGTGTATGAGTGCATATTTTCTCACGCCTCCACGCCATCGCTGTGTAACAATATTGCTACGAGCACAAAGCAACCCGCTGCGATCCTGATGGACGAGTAGCATCGAACAGGCAGATAATGTTCGACCATTGTCGCGAGCTTCCAGCTATTGTGACCGTTTTCAGGTATTCGGCACGTGAATTTATTGCGATGTACTAACATAAATCCATATGCGATACATTGGAACTTTGATAGAAAATAAATAGACCAGACTTTTTGTATAACGTTCCAGAATAACAAATCATTGCAAATGTTTCGAAAACCCTTAAATTTTAACCTTTTAGGAACACTGCATTGAATGTCATTATCAATTCCGTTTTTGTTACATCAATAACAATTAATTTATCTAATACATATTTACATAGTCTCCAAAAACAAAAAAGTTTTCACTTTCGTGGAACATTGAGTGCATTGCAGAAGGTAATAAATTTTTGTACAAAAACATAAATTCACCACATTTTAGATAAACTTTTATAAATGTCGTTTCCTTAACATCTTATTGTCAACTAGCGACCCGCCCCGGCTTCGCACGGGTGTAATGCTTATGTAAATATGAATGTATTATACATATAAACCTTCCTCAAGAATCACTCTATCTATTAAAAAAAACCGCATCAAAATCCGTTGCGTAGTTTTAAAGATCTAAGCATACATAGGGACAGACAGATGGCGGAAGCGACTTTGTTTTATACTATGTAGTGATGACAAAAGAAACATACATACAATTTCGGTTATACTCACAAAGGGGTTGAACAGACATTTGGTTACATATGAAGCCACATCTGGCAGTATAGTGCCTATAAATAGTGACAGGTTGCCAGTTTGTCAACTTTATAAAAGGAGTATCAAACCCAAAAAATAATAAACTTTTAATGAAAAAAAAAATGTCGACAACCACGACGTATGCTACACTCTAATCATCTCAATAGTCCGGGTAAGCCAAATGGTAACTATTTAATTTTATAATGTCAGTCAGTGTCAATGTGTACGTTTACTATACCGCCATTTCTCTCTTTTCTTTTTTCCATCATCACCGTGGGGGTGCTTTAAATATATTGTCTTCAAATCAATTTTAATACCGGATCGTGTAATGACTAAATATTTCAATTTCTAATATCTAACAGGTTCTTTTTTACTACCTTAATTTTCAAAAATATCATGCTGTATAAGTTCTAAATAGGTATATTACGTTTTATGTCACATGATGCATGATAAAAAAGCAGCAAAAGCAAATTTGGTTTAAGTATATGATAGCTAGGTAATTTATTGGAGTGTATAAAATAATAAAAAAATAATTTAATTAATCTTGTTCATAAAAATCTCTTGTAACAGTCTTTGTGGTCGCACTTCTCCAAAACGTCTCGACCGTATGAAAAAGGTCGTAAAGTATATTTCATACCGCTAAAAATATTAAAAAATATATATGGAAGAACAACGTTTGTCAGCTAGTATGATATAATGTTCTCTTAGATTTGCGCGAGCACTACACATTATAAATAAAACAACTTTTACGGATTTAACTCGCGTGTAATTAGATTTTTCATGATGTTATTATTGCCACCACGAACGCTGAAAAGTGTTACGAAACGTCGGGCAGTAATAACATCATGAAAAATCTAATTACACGCGAGTTAAATCCGTAAAAGTTGTTTTATTTATAATAGTATGATATAAATTCGGCACAATTGGTTACCTACTACTACTACTATAATTTTTTCTATCTTTCTTTAATATTTCACTAAATATCTCAAGCTGAAATAAGTTAAACATCGTTTTTAAGTTTTTCATCGTCCTATTCCTAATTTCTTCCTATTACTTTTCCTATATTATGTATAGTAGATAGATTCAGTTCCGTAGCACCCGTTTAAGTACTATTCTATTTATATTATGACGATGCTTAAAGGTACTTACCGATTTTAAAAACCGCATTGTCAATCCTCGATAGCAGCGAAAATTCTTTACATCAGGCTGATGTAAAGAATTTCCATACCGAACTTAACTCTCGTCATACTTACATATAAGTTTTTATGGATTATTAGGGCTATTGCGCGCAGATGGAACTTACAGCAGTACAAGAAGTTTTCTAGACAAAACACCACTGACGGGGCTTTTAATTCGTTACTTTCTTTCAACTAGAGGCTCTTCTGCTGTTTTTAGTCTGCAGTGTATGGTCACCATCAAAAGTAGATGATCACTTTAGTACCTTGTCATAATTATAAATTCATACATAAAACTATTACTGCACAAACGCTGGCGTTGTTGCTATGGCATAGTACTAAAGTGATCATCTACTTCTGAAGCTGACTGTACGACCCGTAAGGTCTGAGTGATTTCGAACGACTGCCAATTAACTTAGTAGACCTTGTTGAACGATTACCAAGAGACCTAAGCCATAGTACCTAATACTGACCGTCCTTATTCATATTGGCTTGGAAGCACTTGGCGAGGCGGCATGCACGGCACTGGTTGCGGTGTGTCTTGTCCACGGGGCACCGACCCTTCATCTCGCCGCCTGCCTTACACGTGTACACGCGATTCCTATGTATCGATCTCTTGAAGAACCCCGAACAACCTACGGAAGAAGACAAAACTATTACTTAAACAGATTTTATAAAAATACACTAAATGAAACAAAATGTAAATTTAGCACATCTAATATATATTTTCTGATTATATAAAAAATGCCAATGACAATATTATATTTTTACAAAAAAATTACAAATAAGAACATCTGCTTCCTAGCAATCTTGTAAATAATCTTCTAGCTGTACTGTACTGTTCTACCTATAGTAAAGTGATCAAAAACGGCATAGAGGCATATCTGTTCAGAGGTTTGTGTTTTTGAACACTTAGTATACAAAAACTACAAAATTGAAAATGTTATGTAACCCCCGACATAAATTTAAAGCTAAGAACCATCTCGATCACGTCAGTTCAAAAAAAACCGCATCAAAATTGGTACATTCGTTTAGGAGCTACGATGCCACAGACACCCCTCTTTTTGCGTCGGGGGTTAAAAACTAAATAAAGGTGCTGTCATTCCTTTTATGAAATATCCACAAGTCGATTATCCATTATATATAATTGCCGTCTCACGATGTTTGTCTGGTATGAACTCTAACAATCTGTTTTTTTGAAGTAAAACTTCTTTAGGCGCGACTAGGGGGTAACTCAGATTTTTCTAACGGAAGTAACGCTCAGTATTCTATAGTCTGTGTAGTTTCCGCTATTTAAAAATAGTTATTTCGATTGGTCGTAAGTATCTGTCATATTGAAGTAAAACTTCTTTAGGCGCGACTAGGGGTAACTCAGATTTTTCTAACGGAAGTAACGCTCAGTATTCTATAGTCTGTGTAGTTTCCGCTATTTAAAAATAGTAATTTCGATTGGTCGTAAGTATCTGTCATATTTTTTTTTTTCAGTTAAAATTTAATCATTTCAGTGATCTACGTCAAAGAAGTTTTACTTCAATCGCGCGTAAAGGTTACACGCACACAATTTTTTTTTTAAATGTGTGTGTTTGTTCCAAATTGAGAGGATAGTTTTTATCTTGATAAGTAGTCCTCTTTTTTACTGCAAATTCAATGTTATAGAACCTCAAAACAGTAGTATGAAATAACCACAGCCACGCGTGGTCGGGACATATGCTAGGCTAGTATATTATAAAAAGCGATTATTATATTATTGAAGGATATTTTTAAAACTCTTTAACTCTGTTTACTCAATATTTAAATTACAATGCCCAAAGTCATAATGTATTCCTTTGGTAACAAGCGCATTTTTATACAATGGGGTTGACAGACAATTTGGCTGGCTAAGGTGAAGCAACTTTCCTTGGACTGTTGCGAAAATTTATGTTGAAATAAAACATTGTCTTTGTTACTCACCATCACAACTGTAGATACCGTAATGTTTGCCAGAACTTCTGTCCCCACAAACATTGCACGGGATGTCCAACAACCGATCACCTGGAATAAATAAAAAGACGTCAGAACATTTTAATTACATAATAGAGTCAATAAAACCAAGCAGTTACAATTTTTTTTATGTTACGCGATCGCAAACAAGCTTGCGGCCCACCTGGTGTTTAGTGGTTACCGTCGCCTATAGACACTTGCTATAAAGGGTATAACTTAACACTGCAAGTAGGTTGCCATCCTGGGAGTGGGAACCATGCGAACTGCTTCACGGCAGAAATAAGAAAGGCGGTGGTCCCTACCCAGATGTCCCTACATATGGGTCTACCACCTAGTAGAATATTATGATAAAATAATTAAAGGTTTTATAGGTAAAATACTAGCATAGCATTGAAAATGCATTTTTTAAATAACATAGCAACTGAAATATTTCATATATTTCAGAAACAATATTTTAATTTCGTTGTCTGATACTTAGGTATTTATACTTTTAAAAAATTATATTCAACTTTTTCCCATTATTCATAAAACGCACCTCAAAAAGAGAAAACGACATATGAATTTCACATTCATAAGCCTATAGATCTAAATGTTAATATAGGTAATGTATTTTTGATATTCGACTCATCAGCCCCCATATTAATGTTTAATGTTAATTATCGTCTTCAAGCTCTGAGGTTCAGTGCATTCTATTCCTACGCAATGTTTGACACCTCTCAGAAACAAAGCCCCCCCTTCCCAAAATAGATTAGTCAGATTACACCAATCTCGCTAATAACGTTGTGTTTTTGTTCCGTTTACCAAACGCTTCCCTTCGCCCCTTTTCCTTTACCGTTTACAAAGGCCACCTATCACACCGTTTCTTCAATAAACATTGTAAATTACATATCTATATTGTATAATTTTAAATCAAGGTCAAAAAGATGCACGAATTACATAAAAACAAAGTTTAATGTACGAAAAATTCACCTGTCAGTAATAATGATTACAGGTACGGATCAAATGTTTTATCAGATGCATGTTATAAAATCATTTGATATTATTTATGATACAGTCATACAGTTTATAACCAAATTGCTTTACAATATCCTTCATGATATTCAGATATAATTAGTTTATTATGTTAGATATTAATAATAATAAATTATATCCTTATTACATCATTAATTTGTAGTAGTTGTTGTATTTGTTGTCGTTGATATTAAAATACCGATATTAGAATCGAAAAATAAAATATTAGAAATCATAGTTATTAGGTACATAAACAAACAGTATTATTATAAACAATGAAAAGAAATTATTTGTAAGAATGTTATGAATACTCGTTATTCTGATTTGAGTTGAAATTCGTGCAAATAAAATTACGGAGTTTATTACGCAACGGTGTAATAGCATGGCACCCTTAATGCCGAGAATCCTTTTCAAGTAAAGATCTTTTCTTTTTTCACTGAAACGGTCTTAGACGACTTTACTGTTCGTCTTTGGGGCCTCGAAGAAAAGCCGCGAAGTGTCGTAATTATCCCCTTTGGGTCCATTCGCAAAAGGATTTAGGAGGCGAAAAAAATATTAGAATACGTATAATGAATTGAGGAAACTTCTTATACTTATACACAATCTGAATGATTTTAAACGTTTTTTTTATTTTATTTTTTTATTGGAAAACTGTTAATTCTTTTTTAAAACGAAAGTCATCGTCAGTCAGTCGTAGGTTTAGTTCATGAGATTTTTCCTTAGTTTTACGGAGAAGTTCTTGCTCTTTATTCCACCTAGTGAAAAGTGATATTAAGACCACGGGTGGACGCGAGATGTAACTGTGGAACCTCAACCAATGAGGGAGTGGATATCATATCATTGACTATCGTAACACAACAATGCTATTTCGATTATTTTATGGTGACCAACTTTCATAAATAGTGATTGCTAGTCAAGCAGACTTAAAACGAGGTATACCACCAGCCAAACCGACAAATGTACCTACATTCAGTCAAAAAAGTATAGGGAATGCAACGAATTAGGAATGATATTCCTAATCGTTGCGGGAATGGATGATTCGTTTATGGTTCCAAATTCAATTATTTGTTTTTTTGTTGTTGTTAGATTGGCACAACTGTTTTCCATTTTGGCGCGGAGTTTGAGTTGCATCTGTTATTTATAATGCAGTGCTGTTTTTTGTTATATCATATCTACTGTGTATTGCAAATTTCATAATGGACAAAAACATCGAACAAAGAGTTTGTCTTAAATTTTGCATCGCCATTGGGATTTTGTGTTTGGAGTCACTGAAAATGTTACAGAAGGCTTACGGTGAATCGACTTTATTAAAAACACGTGCATATGAGTGGCACAAAGCGTTCAAAAGCGGTCGAGATGTGATGGAAGTTTAAGCTCGCTCTGGTAGGCCATCAACGTCTACAACTAAAGTTAACATCGCAAAAGTGAAGGAAATAATGACTGAAAATCCTCAATCAAGTTTGAAAGAGATAGCTGTCGAACTTCCTGTATCTCACGAGTCGGTCTGTACCATTTTAAGTAATCACTTGAGTATGAAACATGTTGCCAATCGGCTAGTCCCAAAATACCTGAATTTTCTCCAAAAACGAGTTAGAACGAGTCAATTCTGACCCAACATTCATGAAACGCATTGTTACTGGTGACGAGACGTGGGTTTACGAGTTTGACATGTAAACTAGTCAACAACCTTAGGAGTGGCACCTTCCAACTGAACCGAAACCGAAAAAACCACGGCATAGTCGCTCAAATGTCAATGCATGTTGACTGTTTTCTTTGACTCTCGCGGTGTTGTGCACTCGGATTTCTTGCCGGGGAAGGCCAAAAAGTAAATAAATAATATTTATTTGAGCGTTATGCGGCGTTTAAGAGGGCAAATTTTACGAATAATGCGCCTTCACACAAGGTCATCATTGTGAACGACTTTTTGACCAAACACTCAACAAATACCATCGAGCAACCACCATATTCATCAGATATGGCGCCAGCCGACTTCTTTCTTATCCTGAACTCAAATTACCACTTCGTGACACCCGTTTACAATCGGTAGAAGACATAAAGGAGAATTCGCAGCGAGAACTGAACTCAGTTCCGGAAACAGCGTTTAAAAATGTACATGTGTGCGTGGAGCATACTTTGAAGGTGATAATATAAATTTGGATGAATATTTAACATTTTGTGTATTATTGATCTTTTCCCGGTACTTTCTTGACAGAGTAGTGTGCTCGGTGGGCGAAGGACTCGACCAAAAAGGCGGTCAATAAAAGGTGAAAGGTAGTAAAAGGTTAAAAAGTGCTTTATTATTCTAGTTACTATTTATAGCGTATTAAAGGTAATGCGCTGTCTGATTTTTATGGTCCTTTTGTATTTTTTAGTTACTTATATTTTGAATATATCTCCCGTACAACTTTTGTATACCTACCAGAGTAACTAAATAAGCATAAGTAAGTAACAGTCCGCCTGAGAGTAGAGACTGAGGTAGGGACTTTGAGACCTCACTTTTTATTATTTTTTGTTTCCGAAATTGACACACCTCTTTATATTGCAACAATCTAACTGCTATTATAAATACGAAAGTTTGGATGGATGGATGTTTGCTACACAATCACGCCAGAACGCCTGAACAGATTTTAAAGAAATTGGCATAAAGATAGACTCTGAAGGACTCTTTTTTATCAAAAAATCGGGAGTGGTCTCCCCTTGACTTTCTCGTATACCGGAAACGACTCAAAAGTTGATAGAAACCTTATATTTTGATGTTATACAAGCATGGTAAATTTGGTTGCAAAAAGTTAAAGCATACTCGAGTTATCGTGTTAACGCACACACACACAAGCATAATTCCAAAAAAAAATTTTTTGAACTCAGGGAGGAAAATACTAAAAAGTGAGGTCTCCAAAACGTGTAAAGCCGTCAAAATCTCGAGGTCGAGTTTTTTTGATGATTACAAGACTTCACATATACTATGTATACGAGAAAGTAAAAAAATATTACGGTTCAATTTGATACATCAAAGTCTGCACCCGAATGTGTGTCTTGCATCGAATAGGCTCCCAAAACTAATGCACCGATTTCGATGGAATTTGGTATGGAGATATTTTGTGACCCTGGAAAGGAAATAAGATACTTTTTGGCGCCATAACCGACATTAACACGAGCGAAGCCGCGGGTGACCGCTAGTACTAAATAAAATATCTACAGCTTTCCAAATGAACGCATTTTTAAATATGTACTAATTCGTAACTTGTAACACTATTGAGGAAACTTAAGGTACTACAGAATTTCATACTTTTTGGTTAACAAACTACATAAAATATTGCATAAATATAATTAGTTATTTGCGTCTTTCAATGTGGCTTCCTTCACACTGCACTTCAAATGGCTACAATAAAATACAAGTATGTAATAAGTCTGTCTAAATTATATGCAATAATAAGGCGTATTTTACAATAAAACTTGAAAAGAAAACTCGACCAAGGGCAATTTCGAGTATGTTTTCGAGTATCAAGTATTTACTATAGGGTTCCCCATCAACTGTATAAAATAATTTTACGTTGATATTAACATTTATGTAACATAACATAAAGTTATAACTCCCCATATAACTTTTATTATTTAGGTAAGCACCGACCTCAAACAAAACATTTAGATTTTTTAAATATAAAATTTTTATTTCTTCGTTTCTGTTTACTTTTTGCTTTTTAGTATTTAAAGTATAGACATTTAAGGAAACTATCTAGAGATTTCTTAGACAAACAAGTAATAAAATAATAAAGCTATCATCGATATCAATTAAATAGGCACCATTAGGGATAACTGGATAATTCAACCACTACTTGTCAAATTTTAATGTCGATCAAATTTAAATGGGACCACTTGACAAGCACCAGCTTCCAAACGTTAAAAGAATCTTTAAACAACACCCAGTAAAGAGTTATGAGGTAACACACATAAAAAAAAACATATAGTCGGATTGAGAACCTCCTACTTTTTTTTAAGTCGATTAAAAAGAAAGACATCTGCTATAAAATATAATCCCAGTTTTTCCAAGTGAACGCCACTTTTATGATTTGTGTACAATTATAAAAAATCTATAATGTACGTTGTATACAAAAAAGAGAAGACTTGTATTAAGGCCCTCCACAAGGTGGACCAACGATCTGGTAAAGGTAGTGGGGAGGCGCTGAAAGCCATCAGCGCAGAACCGATAGGGTTGGAGATCCTCGAGAGGCCTATGCCCAATAGTTGTCTCTCTACTAAAATGACGATGCAGTGATATATTTAAACAATGCTATTATATATTAAAATAGAAAATATTGTGAATGTTTTTTTCTAGTTTCTTACTCTGAGAATTCCAGGAGAAATGAACTTGCCACAAATACAACCTTATGCCTTAACTAAATGCAAGATGATTTCATTTATTAGTTGCAAGTCACAGGTATACAAAAGGTGTTACATAATTTATAGGAACAGTACAAGTGATATTAAGGTGAAGCGCCTCTGCATCTTAGAATTAAAAAAAACTTTATTACCCAACTGATTTTTAACTTCAGTTTTAACTTTTTTTTTCTAAAATAACACGCATATTATATCGTCTTTTGAAATATTATATATCAGAAGAATAGGAGGAAGAAGACAGTAGAGCATTATAAATAACAATATGTAGATATGTAAAAGACATTTGCATGGAAACCGATCCCTCCTTGAACGAACACCAACTAAGCACGAAAGTTACCCTAAGCTGATATTACAGACTTAGACAATATCCTAGAAGTGTCTTTTAAATGAATATTGACTGCTTACAAAAGGTGGCACAAAAGTAATGTAATAATGTGAATGTACCATTTTGTAATTGGAATCAAATATCATTGTGATTTGACATAGATGTTGTAGACAGATACAGAAATAGTTGAGATAAGCCATGGAGATACACACCTGAACAAAGTGGAATATTGGACAAGACACTAATTTCCGAGCCGAGTGATCTCCCGGTTTTTGAAACTGGTCTGACGATGCCAGAATTCTTCCTTTGGGGCTGTGCAATCCCTTGCAAGTCTTGAAGGCTAACATTGAAAAAGATATCGCCACTTTGGAGCCAGTTGTTTTGCGAGCAATAATTCAAAATGCTGTAAAACGAGCACAATTGTGCATCAACTCGGGAGGTGGTCATTTGAGCCATATAATTTTTTCATCTTAAAGTAGTCAATTTCATATCTTCAAATAAACTTTTCATTTAAACAGAGCTATTTTTTATCATTTGGAACAAAATGGTAACAAATTCAAATTATGACATTATTACTTTTGGGCCACCTTATATTAGTTGTTTTATAATAATAATTGGATAAGTACAACATAGTTTTATGTTGTAATTTGATAAACAAATAATAAATTTATGTCTATCACTAGCGTATTGTCTTCATAATTTTTAATGTAGGATTCAATTAAAATATAATTAAATTTCCCACCTATGGTAAAGTATGTAAATTTAAATAAGTATTTTCATTAATTTTGCTTCGTAATTGATAAAAAAATCTCCATAACTATAACAAAATTAAATTATTTAATGATGAACAAACGAAAGTTTGCTATATACTTTTACAAAACTAAATATTGAATTTTAAAGACATCAACTGTTTTACCGGTAAATTTGGTTGCCGCAGTATAATAAAAATACCTATTATCGTGTGTACAATTTGCGAGTTTGGAAATGTGGGAGGAGCCAGGACGTAATATACAAAGGTTATTGAACTTTTAATAAACACTTCGATACACTCAATATTGTCGGATTATTTGATAAATATTACAATATTGTCGGATTATTTGATAAATATTAATTATTTATCTGCGCATGGACAATTATTGGCAAGTTAAGCCAGGAGCCATATCCAGTAACAATAACTATAGGCCTATGATTACATTTACTGTCTTGATTTGGCGACGTCCCAGGGATGTGGGCTTAAGTTGATTGGGAGTCGCAATGTACAGGCTAAGTCTCGAAATGCTTTAAATATATCAAATTTAACTATAATATTCAAAATATATATTCCATAAAATTTAAATTTTATAAGCAGATCGTTTTTGTTTAACACCGTGAAGAGAAAAATATAATACTTACATATTATATTTAATAATAGACAATCTTCCGTATTTGAATGAGTGTCACTCTATCAATACTGACATTTATTTTATTTTATAGTAGTGGCGCCATCTATTAGTTTATAATGACGGAAAAGAGGAAAGTTGATTTTTTACGTCTTTCCATAGCATGCCATAGGTATCTACAATTTTTTGAAAATAATCTTCAAAGCAAACTTTATCCTGGTGGTAACAACGCATCAAAAAAAAGACTCATCCAATTAGGTGCAGTCGTTCTGAAGTTATGCGCGTACATACATTTCGGCGATTCATTTTTGTTTATAAAGATTGTGTTATGTATTTATTACACACGACCCACATATTGCAAAACTATAATTTTATTATAAAAAGTTAACTTTTTGCGTTTTAAATTAGAACTATTTCAAGCATTGTAGAAAATCTTAAATGTACGGAATTCACGCTTACATAATAATAATAAGACAATTCAAAGGTTTGGAAACGTTTACTTTTGTTATAGAAAAGTACATTAGAATGTAATTAATTTCCATTATGCATATTTTAGAACAGCCTGTATACAGTGGCAAGCGAGGGGCAACTAACGAAGTTGCAGACCGTCCCTAAGTTACATTGTGAGGACTTGGGTTTTGTCTCATCTCGCTGAACTTATGCGATCTATTTGTGTACCAACTTAGAACAATGGACGCGGGACACTACATGTATAATTTTGTACTGATATGAAGTTTAACGGAACAATGGTAAGTTACAAATTTAATATCACGTAAATTTGATATCTCATAGCCTCATTATTTTTAGATCATGTGTAGGAAATATTTAAGCAAGTTTATATTTAATTTCATGTCTTATCCAAGTATGAAGTTAAACATAAACTTACAAACTGGTTACAGACACGGTCATACGAGGACACTGAGAACCTTTTATAACAGTCACTTTTTATTTGGTCTGAGACACACACACACATTTTGAATTTTAATTTTAATAATCTAATTAATTGTTAATATTATACGAGTATGAAATCTGTATTTTTATCAAACTTATGTTAACTTTTAATTCTTTATTTTAATAATCAATCCAATATGATATTTTGATTTTGTTAATAATGTTGGTGGCGGAAGTGTGCTACTGTACACTTCCGGGGCGGTGAGAGGCCGTTAACCTCTAACACAGTAATTAATTTACCTAACTCCTTTACGCACGCCTTTACCAGATCATCGCATGCATATCATCAAACTTAACACATATATAATTATTTTCGATGTAAAGTACCTTGCATATAAAAAGAAGCGTACGCCGAGAAGATAAAATTGCACCTAAGTTACAGATCATACTCGGACGATGTTTTCAGGATCCTCGATTGAGCATAGATATAGTGTCTCTCACATGCGATTTGCGGATCATATAGTGAAGTTCTCAGAAAGAGCACAAAGCTTGCAAGAGATGGTCCGAGAACTGCTCTCGGCTTATATTTTTTTTTTTAAATGAACACCTAAATTCTGACGAAGAAAGTCGACGTTGGCAGTATGTGAGGCCTAATAGCAGTTGATGAGTGTTAGAAGATTACTTTGGAGAGTTCATGAGCCATACAGTGAGAGCAATAAGGCCGATGAAGAAGTACACACAATCGCGCCCACTATCCCAAAACGGATCAAGCAGAGCCTTAGGCAACACGTAACTAGTCACATCTTGAAGCACGAGCTGCTCCACACCATGCTGCGCCACACCACTATGACAGGTTGCCAGCCTGTCGCCTAATTATCCAAAAAGTGCATCCAAAAAGTGCGAGGCATCAAATCCAAAAAGTTAAAAACCTAACTACAAACAAATGTCAACAACCAGGACAGATCGAAATTACGCCACTCGAAATCATCTCAGCAGTCTGAATGAAGAAGGACTACTATTTTAATATTTTTTTATTTGTTTTAGTATCATCATCATAATACGAGGTGGCAGATCCATGTGCAGGATGGTCTGGGTAGGTACCACCGCCTTTCTTATTTCTGCCGTGAAGCAGTTCGCTTTGTTTGCGATTGAAGGGAAAGCTAGCCATTGTAATTACTGGGTATGAAAGACATCATCTTAGTACCCAGGATGGCAACGCAGTTGCAGTGTCAAGTAATTTACCCTTAATATTGCAAGTGTCTATAGGCGATGGTAACCTCTTAACAACAGGTAGGCCGCAAGCTTTTTTTGCGATCTCGTCATATCAAAAAACATCATAACAGCTTTTAAAATTCGACCCATTGCTGAGACTCAAGGCCTCTTCTTGTCATTGAAGGAGGCTTAGGCAGTAGTCCACCACGCTTGCATATTGCAGATTGGTGGATGGAGTATACGGTGATCAATACCCCCTTTTGCTGGTCCATTAGTCGTCTTCTATGACACCCATTGGAGGATATAGGGTGATACTATTTTACTCTGCCGGCATCACATGGCTGCTGTTTAAGTATATAATTAAGTTTTAACTTTAATGAATTTAAAACCTAATCGAACATTCGCTGTGATTTGTAAGACATTGTAAACTTAGTTTAATAATTTTATAACAATTCATAAAAGCCTTAATAAACCTATTCATTACTCACAGGACTACGCTTAATCAGTTAAATAAACTCCTATATACTGTTTATTTTTAATGCGGGTAAATAACATTAAACAATTACATTACAAAACAAGGAAATTACAAGGATACCTTACTATTATTATTCACTATCTTCTGCCCGCGAGTTCGTCTGCGCATTTTTAGTATAATAAATTATATCCTACATGTAAGTAATAAAAACACACATCCATCCATACAAACTTTCGCTTTTATAATATTGGCACAGATAATATAATACTCTAATATACTATATAAATAAGTAAGATATGGGTTTCGATGCTAAATATACTTTAAAATCACTTCGACTAAATGAAAAAACAGTTTTGTTAAATGCTTAAGTACCTAGCTAGGTAGGCACCACGTCATTGTATTTTTTTGCTAAAAACTATCTAAAAACAAAGCTTATTATTTTTCTAAAATTTAATAGGGGGGTGAAATATGGTTTCGAGTTTACCTGTTCCCATTCTTCGGACTGCCACGGCTGGCACCCGATGCTTCTCCCAAAACGAAGACAGCTCGCTTGATAAAACGTCGTCTTAGAAAAATTACAACACTACACCTCAAGTACGAACATTTCAAACGCAAAATTGGTAGGAAATCATATATTAAACTTCTTTTTAAAACAGTTACATTAAACAAAATTTACTAGGTACTAGCATTTATTTCGTCATCAGAAACAGATTGTATGTACAAAGACTATGCACCCCGAAAGTTGGGATGACTTCTTTACGATGAAGTCACCTCTCTGTCGCGGCTTTCGACCGACTGCTCTGATAATTGTGATCTTTGAAGCCGCTGTGGAGATCGCGAGTCACATCATCCCCTGATTACATTGAGTTCCCACCCCTAGACAGAGTCAGTTATACGCGATTGAAAGGGGTGCGACAGAGAAGGCTGTGATCCCATCTTGTGTCCCGGTCCACAGGCTACATTGTCAGGGCATCGGTGGCAACATATCTAACAGATTACGGACAGCCGTAACGTTTGTGATAAGGCAAAGACATTTTTTTATTTATGTTTACTTTTTTAGATCAATATATTTGCCTCATAGGATAAATATTCTTAGGGAGATATTTATTTATATAAACACTGTATGTGTTTATATTTATTTTGGTTTATTACCCATAGAAAATTTAATTATTATACTTTTCTCTTTCTTCATTTAGCAGTCATGGCTGCTAAACAAAGAAATAGCACCAATTTACGAAGCTTAGGGAATATTTACCACGTAGCACAAAAACATAAATTCTCATTTTCATGCTCAATTTAAAAGTACAATTTCTAAGGCAACAAAGGATAAAATCGCTGTCTTTCAACTATCAATACACCAAACATTAAAATGTCAAGTTAAATGGTAACAGTAGCTTAATTGCCAGGGCGTTGGAGCTGACCAATCGGAGAGCTCGGCGCGCGAGGGGCGGGTCGTCTACGGCGCTAGAACGGGGGCGAGCTACGAAGCGAGCGCTCCACGTGACGTAGCTCGGCGTTACGTACACAACATGTGATAGGCTACGAAGCCTACGGTATTGTAGACGTTGTAGCTGACCGTAGCCACTTGACTTTAGTTAGGTTATTTGGTGGATTGGTTCCTTACGAATTTCATAGAAGTTTATGGGTGTTTTTTTATTTTACAAAGTTAATTTTGGGTGTTTATTTTACAAATTTTATTTTAATTTATTTACATATTTGTATTATTCAAATATTTTTCATTAGACTGAAAAACATTTGAATCATGTTAGATGGTAGTTTTTATTAGATGGGAAAACCATTTCTAGTATTCTTACTTGGCACGATTCGAATTGTCCTGGAAATGTATCCTACTAATATTATAGACGTGAAAGTTTGTATGGACGTATGTATGTTTGGATGTGTTTGTTACTCATTCACGCAAAAACTACTGAACAGATTTTAATGAAACTTTACAGTTATATAGCTTATACATAAAAATAACATATAGGCTATATTTAACCGACTTTAACGCGAGCAAAGCCAGGGTCTACCACTAGTTCAAAATAAAGTATTTTTAGTTTTAATTTCAATTATTAGATACTAGCTTCTGCCCGCGACTTCGTCTGCGCAGTATCAAGTATTATCAGTATAAATTATAGCTTATATGTTATTATAAAGGTAAATGCCATTATTGATAGTTGCGATATTGAATATGCTCACCCGGGTAGGCGGTTTGGAAATAAACTGCTTGATTTTTGTTCAGATCAGGATTGGGTTTGCGCTGATTTTGAACTACTTACGGTTTGTTTTCAGGAACATACACTTATGTGAGTGAAAGTCACGGAACCAATAGCTGGCTTGATCTGAGAACCAATAGCTGGCTTGATCTTGATTGAGAATATATTAATTAATTTATGGCACAAAAGGCTTGTATACAAAGTTCGAATTTTAAAATGGAGGGTAGTCAGAAACATATTCTAAATAATAAAATTCAGAAGCGGGTATCGGCGTCAGCCGACATGATAACTGTCATTAATAGACAGATCAAAATCAAAGACTACAGTATAAGGAGAATCAACACTTTTAACCTCAATCTACCGTACAATTGTCTGCTACTTAAAAGTACATTTTCACATGACATTGGCGAAATGCGTTACATATCGCGAACGCCATTTAATTAAAAAAGAAGAAGAAGGAGATTTTAAGAAGTTTATTCACAATAACAATTGCTGTGTTATATTTGTATTAAAAACAAGTAAAAGTTAATATTAGTATAGAATATTTAATTATTATGGTTGATACTCATGTGATGCTTTGTTTTGTATGGATTTTTTATTAAAAATCAACGTAAGTATATTGAAAGACGGTTTAGACCGTGACATAGACATACAATTGTGAATGTGTCAATTAATTACAATGTCGACTTGCCTCAGGCGGGACTCGAACCCGCACCTTCCACAATCCGGGTGGACGCGTTGACCAATTTCGCCACCGAGGCACTGCTTTTCGCTGTCGAAATTTGTCAGTGCTTGGTGCTTATGTTTTTATGGTAAACATCGTTTCATCAAATCTTTGAAATTTGCACTTCCAAGACCCGAACGAAATATTTTTGCAAATATTTGACGCCCAGCTAAGATGAAACTACCTTACATTATGGAATAATTTTATTTTTGCGTTTACAAACGCGTAAATATAATACTAGAAAAATGCACTGAAAAAAAAATCGACTTGCCTCAGACGGGACTCGAACCCGCACCTTCCACAATCCGGGTGGACGCGTTGACCAATTTCGCCACCGAGGCACTGCTTTTCGCTGTCGAAATTTGTCAGTGCTTGGTGCTTATGTTTTTATGGTAAACATCGTTTCATCAAATCTTTGAAATTTGCACTTCCAAGACCCGAACGAAATATTTTTGCAAATATTTTACGCCCAGCTAAGATGAAACTACCTTACATTATGGAATAATTTTATTTTTGCGTTTACAAACGCGTAAATATAATACTAGAAAAATGCACTGAAAAAAATCGACTTGCCTCAGGCGGGACTCGAACCCGCACCTTCCACAATCCGGGTGGAATTGTGGAAGGTGCGGGTTCGAGTCCCGCCTGAGGCAAGTCGATTTTTTTCAGTGCATTTTTCTAGTATTATATTTACGCGTTTGTAAACGCAAAAATAAAATTATTCCATAATTACAATGTGTTTTGGTCTCACCACTTTCCGTTGGAATTACAATGTAACTTGATTATGATAAGATCTAAACATGTGTTATCTGATCACTGTTATAAAAATAATGTTAATAAAATTCTTTGGGCTGAAAAGAGATGCATCTCAAATATCATTGTACACATAATATTGTAATGAGAAACTAAAACGAATTAACTTTCCCGAGGTTTGTTGTGATTTTGGCAATACAATCTGTAATAATCCTAACCATAAAAAGGTCTTGTGGGATATGTAATATATAATGAAATTGTCAATACTCTTACTGAGGCTTCTATTCATGGTACTAAAAGGAAATTGTCTAATGATAATAATAAGGGATAAATAATTATGCGGCTGGAATAAACATGTAAAGACAGCCCATAGCGAGGCTCGTTTTTGGTTTAACTACTGGGTTCTTTATAATAAACCTCGAGCTGGTTATGTGTATGACAAAATGTAGGCAAAGTGTTATAATAGTCTATAGGTTACGGTGACAGTAGCTGAAACAAGCGCAATCACAATAAACCAATTTATCAATAGTAGTTTATGCAACTGTCATATAATGAAGGGTATTAAAACATGAGTGTGAGTTTATGAAACGAGCGCAGCGAGTTTCATTATAGTAACGAGTGTTTTAATACCCGTGTTATATGCAGTTGCATACACTACTTTATCTACACTCATACATAAATTCAAATAAAACAAAAGAAAAGACAAATGTATGGGTTAGATCCCTTTGCCTTCCCGAGTATTTAAGAAAAATAACTGTATCATAATGAGACGAACCGGTGTTATAATGGTCATTATGTTACAGGTTGTTTTTTTTAATTTTTATTTTGATTATCTGTATTAAAAAGTATGTCATTTTATGTTCACCTTTGATATCGTAATTCGAATATTATGACATGAGTGTAGATAAAATAAATTACACAATCACGAGTTAATGCGTGAAGTGTTACTCAAGCCTTTTATAGTTTCGTATTGTTACTTGCCCCCGTGTTATGCGCTCAATACAAATCCTGTGTCACGTGACATGTTGTTGTATGTCGCGCGTCGTTGGATCAACATTTGACGGTGCTAATCTGGTTATGTGGTCCCACTGAGCAATTTATTATTATTTTAGTAAATCTCTTCCAATTTTTTGGAACTATTTTATTTTGCAATATTTTTGTGTACAGGACCAGGAGATACATTCGTTTGCAAAATAAAATTTATGAAGAAACATAACTTTTTTACTTTCTCGTACGTAGTATAGAGGAAGTCTTGTAATCGTACAAAAATTCGACCTCGAGATTTTGACGGATTTACACGTTTTGGACCTCCACGAGTCCAAAAATATTTTTTTTGGAATTATGTCTGTGTATGTGTCTGTGCGTTAGCACGATAACTCGAGCATGCTTTAACTTATTGAAACCAAATTTAACATACGTGTATAACAATCAAAATATAAGATTTCTATCAAATTTTGAGCCGTCGATCACAAAAGTTAAGCAACCTAGTGCGCTGTCGGTACTCGGATGGTTGACCAAAATTTTACATGCATGTATGACATCAAAATATAAGGTTTCTATCAACCTTTGAGTCGTTTCCAGAATACGAGAAAGTCAAGGGGAGACCACTCCCGATTTTTATATTTATTCATTCAAATTAAAAAAAAACACAAATCCCATATCAGCACTCACATATTTTTCTTAAAAGCTATAAAAATGTCCAGAATTAGTAAAAATAAGAAATGATCCTGGAATCAAGTGCATAAAATATTGTCCTCGGATAAAGGTATCGATAAGGGATAAAGTAATTCGAACCCAGCATCCTCCGCAATCCGGGCGGCTGCTTGCGGAGGATACTGGGTTCGATTACCGCCTGGGGCAGATCGATTTTTTTTTTCAGTGTATTTTCTACTTTAAAAATATTTACGCGTTTTTAAACGCAAAAATTGTTCCATAACTGCTTTTTTCTCAATTTTCCATTTTTATTTGCTTTTTTTGATGTTTTGTTGTTGTTTACCTGTGTTGTTTGTTGTTTTTGACATGTGAAATATATCCAGAGCCCTTTATAAAATATAAATGAGCCGATAAAACGTAGCTAAGAGCACTCCTGATCATAACACCTTTCAAATAAGAAAAACCCAATAAAAATCGGTTCATTCTTTTAGGGAGCTACGATGTCACAGACAGACATACAGATACCAAGATTTACACGTTAAACTTATAACACACTTATTTTTTCTCGGGGGTTACAAATACCACTAAGTTCATTAAACACTGACATTATTATCTAGAGATATGTCACTGTTAGTTTTTAACTAAGTAATTTAAAAAGTAAAATATTTATCTCTTCTTTATAATAATATTTAATCATTTTCATAATCTACGATGTACTAGTTTGCGTATTCTATCCATCGAAAGTTTAAATAAGTTATTATTGGAGTCTTTAATATAAGCCCAACGCGATGTACCTACATCGCGTTCGCGTTGGGCCTAAGTAATGAAACAACACCTTTATGTTCTACTTTTGTTAAACTACATTAGTCAGATACCCCGTCTTGATTCTTTCAAGAAAGATATGGTGATTTGTAACACTGACATATCAACCTATTTAAATAACGCGTTATTTTTCTATGGTACCTACTGTTCATATCAATTTGAAAGTATTTTATAAAAAATAAAATAATAGAGCACAATATTTTAACAAAATTCCCTTTGTATTTTTTGCGAATACCCCGTTGACCCGTGAGATATTCACACGACCTTAATTTTATTTAATTAAAATAATTTTTCAATAACCACTTCATTTTAAAGAGACATTTAAAAAGCATTGTCCTTTTCCATTGTGGATTTTAAAGTGAAAACATATGCACGGGCGGGAAAACAATAAAAAAGGGGTGAGGTTAAACCACTTGAAAAATTCAAATATTGCGCGCGTGACCGTTTCGCTGTCGGGGAGACGGGTATAAGCCCTCTTTATAAAGTAAACACAGTCTTAGATCACGCTTATTATGGAATTTAAATAAACAAGTTTAACTGTTACAAAATTACGGAGAAAAAATATGAACATGCGATATACATATTTTTATTTATATAACACAATTAATAAAAATATGAATTTTGTTTGAAATTTAATACCAAATTAAAATTGAATCATGCCAAATAAATTAAGAAACAAAATTCAAAAATATGTATTATTTTGCAATATTTCTTATCTCGTCTCTTTTTTGTTGTTTCTTTTGTCGTCGATTGTTTTTCGTTGTTTTCACTAATAAGGATAATATTACATGTTCGACCACTTTACTATATTGATAAAATATTTCGTTCATTAAAAAACAGCAACTCTGTTAGTTAAAAAGGAGGTATTCCTCGAAGCGCTCCCATTTTGGAGCGCTCCCAACGAAGCGCCCCAAAACTATTCCTCGAAGCGCCCCTCTTAATAGATCTAATAAAAGGAGCGCTTCACAATTAAAAATATTGAAATTTGATTCCCCGAAGCGCTCCCACATCGAAAAATAGGGAAGAGCATGAAGTAAACGTAATATATGATATCGATGATCTTTTAAAACTCATTTGTGCATTACCACGAACACTCTAATGTGTTATGTATTTATACGATAAGGGATATTAATAAATAAAACGCAGACGCATTCGTACTATTTAGTTTTTGTGAGATATTTCAAAAAATTAAATGTTATCTACAACTTTCACTTAGAATAAATTTTCGTATGAACTGCAGAATACTGTAGCACCTCACAGTGCCAGGGCCCCGATTGCCGTAAATCATTTCAAGATGAAGCGCAAATGGAACACAGACGAAACGCAACATTATAAGATATAAGCTATCGAAGGACTTGGCTCATGAGTTAATAGTGGAATTTTGTATATTTGTATTTTGGTGGGTTTTTACTGCATTATTTATTAATAATCAAGCACAAGCTAATCGAGTCGTCGATCACGAAAGTTAAGTAACTAAGTGCGCGGTCGGTACTCGGATGGGTGACCGAAAATTTAACATGCATGCATGACATCAAAATATAAGGTTTCTATCAACTTTTGTGTCTTCAATCACGAAAGTTAAGCAACCAAGTGCGCGGTCGGTACTCGGATGGGTGACCGAAAATTTAATATGCATGTATGACATCAAAATATAAGGTTCTATCAACATTTGAGTCGTCGATCACGAAAGTTAAGCAACTAAGTGCGCGATTGGTACTCGGATGGGTGACCGAAAATTTAACATGCATGTTTGACATCAAAATATAAGGTTCTATCAACATTTGAGTCGTCGATCACGAAAGTTAAGCAACTAAGTGCGCGGCCGGTACTCGGATGGGTGACCGAAAATTTAACATGCATGTATGACATCAAGATATAAGGTTTCTATCAACTTTTGATTCGTCGATCACGAAAGTTAAGCAACCAAGTACGCGGTCATTTTAAACTTTATAAATCTATCTCTGTTATATTTAAGTATTGTTCTGTCGGTATTTAAGCTTTATAAATCTATCTCTGTTAATAAATAAACATGTAAACTTAAACACAAACATTAGTTTCGTAATTAAATAAAAAATAATATTGTTTTTCCTTGGAATTATTACACTTGCTTCATTAATCTGCGTAAATGTGCAAACTTAATAGGTTTACCTATGTAAGTTATTAGATTTTATTATTAAATATGTCGCATATTATTACTACTGGTTGTCATATCAGTTAAGTGCAATAAAATTGACCCACCTCATAGGTTTGGATTCAAAATATATCGATATATATATAATAAGAAGATTAGATAAACAATACCTGTAAATATAATTTGAATGTACATTTCATAAGCTTTATTTAATCTACTCTAAACATCGATAAACGAAGTGTTTGTGACATTATTAGACTCATTTCTTCGGAAGGTTTGTCAGTAGAGCTCAGATGTAGAGTTTAAAAGTTAATTTAATAATTGTTTATTCAATAATTGATTAATCCTACAGATTTATTGACCCTTAAAATTCAGGTGATTTCCCCAAAAATTTTAGCTCTTTTTGGTTCGTATTTGGTTTCCAATTTGTAAAATCAATAAACCAAAATCTATCACAGTTAAAAACTGGTGTAACGTTAGTTTAGGTTCTTGTTTAATACACGGCGTTAAAAGTTATTATTTATTGATTGTAGATTTTGATTTGTCGAATTCTGAACCATAGCGTACCGGTGGGACGATTTCATTTCACGTAAGTGTAGTTATTTGAGTGCCATTTTCTTACATCTCGTCCCGAAGACAAAAGCAAATGTGCTGTCGTATACATGATGATAACTCATTCAATACACTCTTAACTCACCCCTACGTTTGCCATCATTAGGAGAAGGTAACACAGAACGACTTAACAGGGATGTTCTGGGAGATGTTTATTTCTTGTATCTATGTAATAAACAGGTAAGGAGACAGTTTTCAAAAATTAACAATTTATGTCTACAGTTAAAATATATTTTTCTTGCTATAACTATCGTATCTAGTTTATTAAGAAAAGAAGTTTGTCGTATTATTTAGTTAATTCTAAATACGGAAATACTTCAGAGCATCATATAAGTACTGCTTCACAGTACTGCTTATTTATACTCAAATCATATAGTCATATAATAATCATAATATTCATTTATCGTCTTCTAATTACAATCTTCAATTTTGGAGCTCAAATTCACGTTTATATGATTCTACTATTCAGTGTAGTGTGTTTAAATTAAAATCTTATCTTTAAATAAATAAAAAACATAAATCAGACCGAACACGCGCTACGAGCTACGAGTAACGCGTAGCGCATAATTAGTTCTACGAGAGTTCGATCGTAAATGATGTTTAATCTCCTTTTTCAGAAACAAGGGAAAGTTTTTTTTTAAATATTTGACACGGTCGGTAACTATAATTTTAATCTACTATACTATAATATTAATATCTATGTTATGTATAATCCAATCATATTTATTTCGTCACTTTCCACTTCTGTTGCCGAGTTCTTGGTATACAAGGAATTTAACAAACCATGGATAGGTGATTGGGAAACATTACAATAACAGTCAGGTCTTACCGTGACTTCCTACAACTAATAAGTTTATACAATTTTGTACGCTTACGTAGCGCGATGATTACTTCTAATGCGATCTGATTTTCTTCGCTAACTTGATAATATGAGTAAATAAATATTATTCTTTTGCGCAACATGTAAGAACAATAAAGCGAGAACACGAAGCCTTATCCACACAAGCCTATAGACATTCTCAGTGGTGCTTTTAGCGGTGTGACGATATACACCTGCACCGGTGACAAATGAGCACTACGAGCAAAAATCGCGTACCGCCGCATTTGGCTGAATTAATTCGTCTCGCGGTGTCTCTTAGGGCGTCATCCTAGGCCGATAGCTGTAGAATCTATAAGACATGGCATTTATTTTATATTAATTAAGCATCACTACTACATCCTCACCTTCTTATAAATAATGCTGTATTTAATCACGTACATAAAATCCTTAAATCTTATATATAAGCTTTAAATCTTTTAATGACTTTATTCTTTATTGCACTAGGCAAATATATTATTTTAACTAAATTTGATACTGGAAAACGCTCTTTATGAGTAGTGTTTCGTGCTCAGGCTTTCGTTTGGTCCAGAGTTATTGGTCAGGAGCTCTTCAATTAATCGTTTATTTAACGTGTACAAAAAAATCGTTTATTCGAATATAGTTACAAAAAATAATAGGTATAGCAATAGTGATTTGACTGATGGTGACGAGTGCAAGAAGGCAAGTAGGCAAGTGCGCCTCCAGCGTGAATATCGTCCGCTCGTTCGACACCGCTCCCGCTCCCGCTCTCGTTCCCGCAACCGGTTCGCGCAGGCGCAGCCACCTTCATTCGCGACGTATGTGGCGCGAACATACCGCCGGCCTTGGAAGCTCCTACTTAGCTTCCGAAACATAATCGTTTGTTGGTAATGGCAGTGGGCATATCTTTGAAAAAGCCCGCCGTACTGTCCCCGTTGCTGTACGGACTTCAGCGACTCGGGACACACCATCAGTGCCTGGGAAAACTCGTATAATTCTCCCGAGGCGCCACTTGAGAGGTGGTTGCTGATCATCTTTCAGCAGAACCAGACTATCGAGTTTGATATCATCGCTGTTCGTTTTCCACTTCGTTCGGACTTGAAGTTCTGTGACATATTCTGTTGACCATCGTTTCCAAAAATGTTGACGTAGTTGCTCAACTCTGTCAAAGCGCGCCAGGCGGCCAGTAGGCACCCCGCTGATGTCTTCAGTGGCTGGAGCGGTCAACGGTCGGCCTATGAGGAAGTGGGCAGGAGTTAAGGGAAGGTATTCAGAGGGATCTGTGGACATAGAAGATATGGGACGAGAATTCAGGACGGCTTCAATTTGTACTAGTACCGTGCTGAATTCCTCGTACGTTAGTTTGGCGTTGCCCAGTATACGTCTAAGGTGGTGTTTACATGATTTCACCCCTGCTTCCCAAAGACCCCCAAAATGAGGTGCGTATGGCGGTATAAATTTAAAAGTTATGCCATCATTGGCAGTAAAATCGATTATTTTATTACGATTACTATTAGATAGAAGCGGAAATTCTTTTTCGGCTCCAACAAAATTTTTTCCATTGTCAGAAAATATTACTGAAGGTTTTCCTCGTCTGGAAAAGAAACGTTTTAACGCCAGAATATAATCGTCTGTAGTTAAACTACTTACAAGCTCCAAATGAATACAGCGAGTAATAAAACATATAAACAAACATATATAACTTTTAATTAATCGAGCACCTCGACCCTTACGGTTCAATACGAATACTGGCCCCGCGTAATCCACACCAGTACGCATGAAAGGGAAACCTGCCTCCAGACGTTCAGAAGGTAGATTACCCATTATAGGTGATAAAGTTTTACCTTTCATACGTGTACACACGACGCATTGATTGACAATTTTTCTAGCAAGATTCCTTCCAACTAGCGGCCACCAACTTTCGCGTATAGTGCACAATAAGTGCTGAGGGCCTGCGTGTAATAATTTTACATGGTAATGTTCGAATAGCAGCGCAGTAAATCGACTTTTACTACATAATAATATCGGATGACGTTTATCAAAATTAAAAACAGAGAAATTACTTAATCTGCCACCCACTCGAATTATTTTTTTATCGTCTAAAAATACGTTTAGTCCTAAAATCCTATTATTCTCATTACAGTTCTTTAAAGGCATCTTATTAACCAAGTTATTATACAAAATAGGAAACGATTGTATCTGCGCGAAGCGAGACAACATAAGCTGTGACTCATGTAGCTCGGCGGCCGATAAGCAACCGGTTTTCCGCGCGTGTGTATTACAAGCGCGAGCGTTATGAATGAATCTAAGTAAATACGCTCCGCTTCATTTTAGTTTACTAAAAGATGATAATCGAATATTTGATTGCGTAGTAAACACTAAATTAATTTATCATTTGATTTTTTTATTACTTTTTTACTTTGGATATATGACCCAATTATCATTATCGAAACAATTTTTAACAAAAATATGACTAGATACGCTTTAATTTCTTTCGTTTAAAAGACATAAATCGCTTATATGATGTCGTATGAGAATCGCCGATAGAATGTGCGGATTCTTTCAATCGTGTGTGAATCGAAAATCTGCCATCTACTTCACGCCGCGCCACCGGCCGTAAAGTATTTTTAAATATTTCTTTGCATTTATGATCGCGACTAATCAAATTATCTTTCTGGGGTATGCCTTCTAACTCCCTACACTTTTTTAGTTGCAAATCGATGTTTTGTGTAAGATTACATTGAGTAAAATTATTTTTAGAATGTAATTTACGTGTATCAATGGGTCCGGAAATTAACCAACCCAATTTCGAATCTTGCAAGTATGGGCCGCATGCCAATCGGATTTTGTTTTCATTTAATAGTCCCCAAAAAAGATCAGCACCTATTAATAAATCGATTTCGGAAGGTACGTGATAATTTGGATCAGCGAGTTTAACGTCGACAGGTATTCGTATATTATCAACGTTAATACTCACGGTCGGTAAGATTGACGTGATACACGGCAAAACATAACAACTTATGTTCGTATAATAATCGTTTACTTTTGATCGAATAACAAAATCGCATAATTTATTTGAGTGCGAGACCGATTGTCCCACACCTGAAATTTGAACAGTGGACTGTATATAATTCGTATAATTTATTCGTTTACTAAACGCATCAGTAATAAAACAATGTTGACTGCCACTATCTAGGAGCGCGCGGGCTGTATGTGGCTTATTGTTTTTATCAATAATTTCTACTAGCGCAGTGGATAACAAAACCGGTTGCGTAGCAGCCGCCGTAGTCAGCTGATGCCCGTCATGACGATGTAAGTCTACTAACGAGTGCAACACGGTCGATTTTACCTGAGACGGCCCCGGTTCGCTTTGCGCAGGCGACTCAATATTCGTATTATTGTGTGAATCCCTATGTAATAAACTGTTGTGTTTACGTTTGCACTGCTGGCATGGGCCGAAATAACACTCACTAATCTTATGACCACTCCGTAAGCAATTATGACACAGGCCTTTTTCGTTTACTAATTTATACCGCTCTTCAATTGACAAATTTAAAAACATACTACAAATAAACAACGCATGATTACCACGGCACATCTCACAAACACGGGTACGTTTGACTGATCGCGTATTACTACTAGCCGTGGTAGCTGCCGCATAGCTATGTGTTTGTACCGCTCGCGCCGGTGTTCTCATGTCATTAGGCTGTTTGTTATAAAAATTAAGTTTACTACTATTATTGTTGTGGGATTTGTGAAAGCTGTGAACATAATTCGAATTGTTTGAATTACTACTAACATTTACCATTTCTAATAGATCGGCACGGTTTCTAAGAAATGATAACAAATCGTTTAATATTAATTTACGTTTAGGATCTTGACATTGTAAGCCAGTGATAATAATAATAATATAATATAATAATATATTTTCACGCTCACACCAATTATCTAGCCCGAGGTAAGTATCATTAAGAACTTGTGTTACGGATACTAGATAACGAACATTTTTTTTTTTTTTTTATATACATAATAATTATAGATATTTTTATAAATAAACTTAAATAAATATATAAACAACCATGACTCGCAAACAAACATCCGTGTTCGTCACACAAACATTTGCCGCTACCAGGATTCGAACCCGGACCGCTTGATGTGTAGCCAGCTATACTGACCACTCCACCACGACGGCGTCAAAGTGATGAGTGCCGCCTTATGATTTTCCCATTCTCGCTCAGTAGAAGAGTCAAGCTTACATACAATAAGATACATAATTAGAGTGTCCCAATGTTCTATAGGCTCCTCTAGAGATTTTAATGCACGCAAATTACGCAAAATGGAATCTATTAATTTTCGAATAAGTGATGGAGATTCTTTGTTAATATTTGGTATAGAAAATAAGGATTTGACATGATTATGTACTAAAAGTCGATCGTTTTGGAATCTATGAAGTAATAGATCCCATGCGTGGGTATAGTTCTCAGCTGTAAATTCTAATGCGCTTATAACTTGAAGTGCACTACCGCTAAGTGATGAACGCAAGTAGTGGAATTTGTGAATCGAATCTAAATCATTGCGTTCGTGAATCATTGTCGAAAACGAATTTTTAAATTCTAGCCAGTCATCGTATGAACCGCTAAAGGAGGGTAACTTGATATCCGGTAATTTAACTTGCGAAAAAGTATTTTTATTTAATGAATTTTGATTATTGCTCGACTTGTATTCATTTAAATCTTTTATCAAAGATTTAGCAATGGATATGCATTGGAAATATTGCTCCTCAAAGATTTCCCTGTATTCTATATGTGTCAAAAGTTCGTTTTCATCAGAGGAAAACTCAATTTTACTCTGTATTTTATTAAATTCTTCAAAAACTGACTCTAATTGGAAAATCTTTAAATTTAACTCAATTTCATGACTTTTTTCTAAATGAATGTTTTGAAATTTCGTGATATATTTTTCGAAAGAAGTTATACGAGCTTTGAATACTCCTCGCTGTTTTCTAAGGTCTGCAATGGATAATTTAAAATCAAAACCAGAACATTCTTTGGGTGAACGACTACCCTCTCTGGATTGATCACTCATTTTGGGGAGAAATTAAAAAGCAAGAGTACTTACAGTTTTGTAAAAACCACCTTATTCGCTTGCAAGACTTGAGCAGCCACACTTGTCACGGCACGTAGTGGGTAGTTTTGGAAAACTATGCTTCAACTGGAATTTTCAAATACGGCACGATATTAGCAAAAATCGAATTATGATTGGGGGGAAAAGGAAGGATAAGACCTGACCGTAATACTCCTGGATTCTCTTCGGTTCTTCGCTTCACGCCGGGTATCGACTTCCGACTTCTTCTCATGCGGTTCGAAGGAACATGATTCGTGCTCAGGCTTTCGTCTGGTCCAGAGTTATTGGTCAGGAGCTCTTCAATTAATCGTTTATTTAACGTGTACAAAAAAATCGTTTATTCGAATATAGTTACAAAAAATAATAGGTATAGCAATAGTGATTTGACTGATGGTGACGAGTGCAAGAAGGCAAGTAGGCAAGTGCGCCTCCAGCGTGAATATCGTCCGCTCGTTCGACACCGCTCCCGCTCCCGCTCTCGTTCCCGCAACCGGTTCGCGCAGGCGCAGCCACCTTCATTCGCGACGTATGTGGCGCGAACAAGTAGGTACCGACAAAGGAGTTGACCTTCGTATGGTTTATGTGCCAATTTTCGGCTAACAATTATCCGAATATGTATTATAAATGCGAAATTATCTCTGTCTGTCTGTGATATTTTCATGCCTAAACCACCGAACTGATTTTTTTGATATTTGGTATGGAGATAGTTTGAGACCCTGAGAAAGAGTTAAGATACTTTTTGGCGCGCTAACAATAGTATTAATACATTTGTACGCTCACACAAATTGTTTAAGTGCAGTTAGTAAATGGCATTCTACGGCATTTGAAGTGGCTTATGGAGAATTCTCTGATCTGGCAATTCAACAATTCATCAATGTCTATGAACAGTAGGTATGCTGGTAATTATATCGCCACAGTACGCTACAAAAATCCATATCACAGGATCAAAATTACTCCAAGTGGTTATACCATTTTTAGTCGATAGTATTTGTATTGTTTTTTTGATGTATAGTATTTTCATTTGCTAGCTAGCTTATGCAAACCTGCCTCACCACCACCTGCTACTTTATGCTTACAACCAAAATGTGTTGTATTTTACGTTACCGATAAAGTAATATTCGGTATTTTAGTGCTTGTTAAATGTTGAAACAAGTTTGCCCTCCTCTGTCGCTTGTTAGGTCTATGGCCGCGTACCAGGCACTTAACTGGTCGCCGGCGGCGGCTGCGGCGCTCTGATTTATGTCCCGCCGACATCAAGCGGCAGCCGTGACAATTTATTTCAATTAGCGCTCTCAACGCCCTCTAGCGGTCCACTGCCACGCTAAATTAATATTAAAACATTATGTTCCTGTTTTGCACAGCTCAGTTAGTTATATCAAGTACAATATAGTTTTGTCACTCGTTTTTGCTGACATAAAATTACGGACTCGGATATGAAAGGTTTCTTACTTGAATTCGAATGGCCTTGGCTCGTATATTAAATACACGAAAGCCTTGCCTCAATAACCATAAAATCATGATGCATGAGTTCGACTGTTCGCTACATCGATGCATCAAAATCTTGAATGGCATAAGCTCGACGGATCGATAGGTCGCCACATGGAAATATCACCTAAGTGATAATTACCGTTAATAGGACACTTTCATAGAATAGGACACTCCATGGGTCGGCACTAGTTAGGTTAGGTAGCAACTAAAAACTAGTGGAGTGGATCTTTTGTGTGGTTTTCTGGCGCCGCGCCGCCCGAAGCCGAGGCACTCTCGCTTCGCTCGCTAAACTCGCGCTTTTTTTTGGTCACAGTTCTAGCCTAATCTAACGAATATAACCTACTTCAAGGTCACTGCTTCACGCATTCGATCCGTCGAGCATATGATGCATCGATGTAGCGAACTGTCAGGCTCACAATTTGCCGATTTTATTATTCTCCGATGAAAAGTATTTAATATTCGAGCAAAGAGCATTCAATTTCAAATAAATGTCCCGGATAAAGTACTACAGATTTGCTTTTGATTACTTTTCTCATATTCCGCTATTGTATTTGTTTTTATTTATTACTTCGTCAAATAATGATACACTACACGTTAAAACTTCAGTTATTATTCCACGCAGCGCCTAAGCTAATTTATTGTCAGGTATCATTGCTTCGTTGCCACAGTTCGCAATCAAACGATAAACTGTTTGCTTATAAAATCCGGATCTTCGAGTGGAATTCATTTGTTCGTTAAAAGCGTGACGGGTGTTCAACCCGACGCCCGGCCGCTACACAAACAAGGCGAAAAAGTCCTTTTAAAAATGTCGTGGCACGTACGCATGGAAGGCAGCCATTACGGAAAGTGCTGACTGTTAGTCTAAAGATTTGGATGGGAAAACGTGGAAACAGATTTTTAACGATATTCTCAATTATAAAGGTGAAGTATCGAGATTATAACTGTGCCTACCTATATATTTTATTCTTCTAATTATGATACGTATTTTTTAAAAGCTTTTACTTAATTGCAATGTATGTTTGTTCGAGTGGAATCTTGCTACTCGATTTTAAAGCAGATATATATCTTCCATCAATTGAGCTAAAATTTTGTATACACGTTTAGTTTGGATGACAATACACGATAAGCTATGTGACGTCATTCTAAATCCAATATGGCGGACCATCCAAGATGGCGGAATAGTTATTTTTAATGCATTTCTACAATATGGGTATCAAATGAAAGGAATTGTTGAGAGTAACTAGAAAAATAATTTAATGACGTCATTCTAAATCCAATATGAAAGAGCTTACCAAGATTAATTAGAAATAACTTAAAAGTAAAAAATAAATTAAAAGAAAAAAAACCTTTCAAAAATAAGCTTTTATTTAAATGCTCTAAAAAGAAGAAAATAAAAATTTCCTTTCAAATTTTAACTATAAACTAATCCTCATTATACACAATTTATATAAACTAGTGTCTGTTTAATTGAGTAACTTAATCTGCTATTTTTTTTATAACTTCCCTGAGCGAATTCAAATAATTTCTTAAGGAAATAAGTTACCCCATAATAGGACACTTTCATAGTCGGTAAACGAATTACTTCCAGCATGTAACATTACATCCTCGTTCCGTCTTCGTAATTGGCGGGACGTGATCAAATCCCCACGACCGGTCACGTGGCTATCGCAAATATTTATTCAGGGAAGTGCCACTATTGTGTAATTGTTAACACTACTGCGATTAGCAAGATTTAGTAATGCTATGGGGAGTTGATTATTGTCCCGATAAGAAAATAACTAATATTATTTTACCTAAGTAATAAAATATTACACTATACGCTGTTAACAGTTGTTATTATATAAAATATTTTAAGCAAAAAAATAGGAAAACCGAATTCAATGCGTACAAATTTAAACTAAAAAGTAAGAAATAAATAATATTTTTATGAAGTAGTTGAAAAGAGCGTCATAGGAAACCAAGGAAAGTATTGATACACATTTATAATTCTTTATTTATAATTCATACCTTCTTCTTCTTCGTCGTACGGGCTGTCTCCGCAACTCGACGACTGTGCGCCTGTTTTGCGTCGGAGGGTGAGAGGCCGGTCACTCCAGGCAGCCCAACTCTTCCAGGAAGTCTCCTAGCGCCTTGACGTCTCTGAAGACATCCTGGAGTCTACCCGGATGGCCCAGGTAGTGAGCCCGGTGTGTTGCTACTGCGTTGCATTCCATCAGGACGTGAGCGGCTGTTTCTTCTGCCTCCATGCATCCTCTGCATAGAGGGCTGTCAGTTATACCTAGGGTGAAAAGGTGTTTGTTAAAATTGCCATGACCGGTTAAAGCGCCTACTAGAAGACGTAGACGCGATCTACTTAGCTGTAGTAGGGCTTTAGATAGCCTTGTGTTTATTGTAGGCAGTGGTGCCCTGGCTTGTCGACAGTCTTCCAGGTTATGCCAGTGTCGATTGTGCATGATGTTCGTTTGTTGATATATTTTGCCTTTATACCAACTGGCGGGGATCGGGACGATCGGATCAGCTCCGATGACGGTGATTCCTGCGCCTCTCCTCGCTAGTTCGTCTGCGGCTTCGTTACCTCTGTCGCCGCTGTGTCCTTTAATCCATTGAAGGATGACAGTGTTTGAGTTGCCTACCTTGTTGAGCGTGTCGTGGCACTCACGTAGTGTGCTTGACGTCACCTTGTTATTTCGCAGGGCATGCAGTGCTGCTTTGCTGTTAGTGTAAATTGTTATTTGTTGATTGATCACTTTTCTTGCGATGATTGCTTGGGACGCCAGTACTCCAAATATATTGGAGTATGAATTGTAAATAAAGAATTATAAATGTTTATCAATACTTTCCTTGGTTTTCTATGACGCTCTTTTCAACTACTTCATAAAAATATTATTTATTTCGTACTTTTTAGTTTAAATTTGTACGCATTGAAGTCGGCTTTCCTATTTTTTTGCTAAAAATATTTTATTTTATTATTTTTAGTGGAAATTAAGTATATTTTATTGAAAATGGATAGGCCTACTGAATAAATGGATAGGCGCTCATTAAAACTTAACGGAAACTTAAACAAAATTAGTTTTTTGTTATTAATGATTTGTTCATAAATGGTCGAATTTATATCGATACAATTTATACGGGCTACCTCTGATCTTGACGTACCTAAAAAAAGAATCACTAAAATCGAGTCGTAATACTCATAATTGACGGAGTATCAGGTAACAAACACAAAAAAAAAAACAGTCGCCGTCAGCACTACGCATCACGTTTATGCATCTATAGTTCGCGGTGATCAACACAAAATAAACGTTTCACGCTGACACGCTACACGCTGAGCTGTCAGAACCGTTGATTAGCGTAACTCTAATAGGCCCTCCAGACTCACGCGAGAAGTCTCGCCGAGACTTGACCCGAGAAACGAGAAGGTATCTACACTCATGCGAACTTCTCACTTGCATTCTCGACCGTTATGCGAAATGGATGACTTTGACAGTGCAGCGGCTTTGGTATTTATAGTGAACAAGAATGTGATCTCGTTTCTCGCCCGAGAAACCCTTTGAAGCGGGCCAAAAAACCGACACCGAGCGGAGAACAGGGGAGCCCGAGAAAGAGAACGCGAGAAACTAATCACACTCACGCTTCTCGGGTGTTCTCGGGGGTTCTCGGGGGTTCTCGGCGTGAGTCTGGAGGGCGCATAAAACCAGCCTAAGTGATAAGATAGACCTCATTGCTTGAAGGTTCCGTTAAAGGTCAGTTCTAGCTTATCCTTCTTCATAACTTACCATCAAGCTAGGGAAATATTAATTTATAGCTATAAGCATAGCTATGGGCATTAACTCGTTAATCCGTTAATCGTTAATTAACGAAGTTAACATTCCTATTAACGGATTAACTTTTAAGTTAACTTTAAAAAATGTTAACGGACTCGTTAACTTTGGTTAAATCATCCTAAGTCCGTTAATCGTTAATCCAGTACCTACTATTCGAAAAACGCGTTCTGAGAAGTACGTTCAGGCGGGCTTACGGCAAACTTACGATAGCAGTCGAGTGGATGCAGTTAAAAATGCATGGAAAAATAGGTAGAGGAGGCGTTATGTCAAGAAGTTTCAGAAAGTTTAAAGGACAGGGACAGTTTCAGTGAAGGCGGCAGCAACGCGAGTAACAATGACGATGATGAGGAAAACTTTCTTAATTCTGTTACTCAGTGTAAAGAAAAACCTAAGAACCACAAATCATTAAAGGCTAAAGCTCAATCTCTTGTCACAATCTGGCTAGACATGAAATCCAAAGACTCTTTTAATGATGCGGCATTTCTCGGGGAACAGATATTTATAAATCTGTGTATTAAATATAACACTGCTATACCCTCGAGCGCTGCAGTTGAACGTCTTTTTTCCACCGGCAAAGATATTTTAACGCCGAAACGAGCCTCACCCTCAGAAGAGAATTTCAACATACTAATGTTCATGAAGGGGAATATCCACATTGTGCCAGATGATTAAATTACACACTTTTATTTTTTATGTATTTATACACTGTCTTTTTTTGAACCTGAACCATTAACTTCCAGAACCCAAAACAACAGTTTTTGTAAGCAGGGCAGCAATTCTCATTCCTTCGAAACAGTCTCGAATTCGAGAATTAATTCGAGTTTTCATGACGTTGAAAACGTATGACGTTTTTATTCTGAAAATCTTTGAGTTCGACTTTTCTCGAAGGAAAGCCACTCGCATTGCTTCGAGTGGTTGGTAGCGGTCGAGACATAGATTTCGAATTCGAACCACCATTATTATTCTCTTCTCAATACCTTTATTAATTATAGCCCATATGTTATTCAGATGTATGAGCTATATTATTGTAAAGTTTCATTGAAATCCATTTAATAGTTATTGCGTGAAAGAGTAACAAACATACATCCATCCAGACATCCATATCAACCTTTACGATTATAATATAAATAGGATTCTATAAAACCTGTAAAATAGATATTAAAACTTTCAGAACATTCTGTAAGAGGTATGTTGTTGCAGCATACCTCTTACAAAACGAACTCGAATTCAAGATTATTTCTAAGGTAACGAGAATCAGATCCCTAACGCAACGATATAAAAAAAACTGGCCAAGTGCGAGTCGGACTCGCACACCGAGGGTTCCGCCGTACAAACGTAGCGGTTTACAATTTCTGACGTATTAAATCAAATTACGAGTTCACGGGAAGTACCTTGTAGGTTTTGATTCCCTAGCGTGTGACGGAAATTCGTCTAAGGTATCGGTATAAACTGCTGTATCTTTTGATCGCGTTAACTTAGAAGTTTGATTTTTTTCACTGCTTAAAGGGACAATAGACTTAGGTATTTGGTATAAATTTCAATTTGATACCTTTATTCGTTCGTGAGAAATAAGGTAGTAAGTTTCATTTTATTAAAATATTTTTATTATATTACATAACTAAAAAAATGTAATTTTCGCAATTTTTTCTATATTTGCATTATATGACAATGCTTCATGCCAAATTTCAAGATTCTGAGTTTACGGGAAGTATCCTGTAGGTTTTGATTCCTTTGCGAGTGTCGGAAATTTGTTGAAAATATCGACATAATCGGCTGTATCTTTTGATTGGCTTGGCTTAGAAGTTTGATATTTTCACAGCTTAAAGGGACAATAGACCTGAATATTTCATGTGAATTTCACCTTGATACGTCCACGCGTTCTTGAGATAAAGGGTCTTGACAGACAGACAGACAGACGGACAACAAAGTGATCCTATAAGGGTTCCGTTTTTTCCTTTTGAGGTACGGAACCCTAAAAATGCAATTTTTATCACGTGTTTTATCAACGGATTAACGATTAACTTTAACTTGCGTTAAATCTTCCGAAATGTAACGTTTTAACGTTTAACGAAGTAAATTTTTTTAGTAACGGATTAACGGTTAACGAAGTTAACTAATTGATTAACGGTGCCCACTTATGGCTATAAGTACAAGTATATTATATGGGTTATGAGAAAAACAACTACAATACATTTGTATTAATTTTATTCGTTTAATGCAGTTCTATAGACGTAAGTTGCTGGCGGTCCAGTCATGCAACCTGGTAAGTTAGCTAAACCCTCTATAAGATTTTCGTAAAAATCTATGCCTTTTAAGAAGGTTTCGGCGCTAAGTCTTTCGTTGACGGCGTGCAGAAGGAAAGGGGTGCTTGGCATGGGACTCACGCCGAAAGAAGGGATGCCAGCAGCTCGTATGTATCGCGAGTCAGTTGACCCGCTAGGAATGGCTGGCACCACTGTCAAGTTTCTGAAAAAAATTATAAAGTATACAGCAGAATTTTTGATGGTTCTCCTCGTCCCATGGGTGTCGTGAAAGCCAACAGAGGGAGTTTCTGAACACAGTCCATCGCACCTAGCGGTTACTGGCGTAGTTTCAGTAAATCACCCATACAAGTTTTCAACGTTTATTCCAAATATTGACATTGGCATCGACCTCAAAAAAACATTTAGATTTTTTTGAACAGAAAATTTATCACCGTTCTTATTTCTGAAGGTGGTTTTTTTTTTTTAATTTAAAAATTAATTTATTTTTGCTTTTTAGTGTTTAAAATTTTCAGGAAACTACCTCGAGATCTTTTAGACACACAACGATGTCATCGATGTCAACTAAATAGGCATTATTAGGGATAACTCAAAAACTACTCGTCAGATGTCGATTAAATTTAAATGGGACCAAATGACATGCACGAGCTTCTTTAAAATCGGTACACCCAGTAAAGAGTTATGAGGTAACAAACATGAAAAAAACATACAGCCGAATTGTTAAACTCCTCCATTTTGAAATCAGTTGAAAATACTACTGAACTGATTTTATTACGTTCGTTCGTTAGTGTAGATTTGTTACGTTCTATTTCCGACTTGATGAGTGTACCTTCCCTATAACTTGGAAATATAATGCTAATTCAAAACTTTACAAAAAATAAAATCGGGAGTGGTCTCCCCTTGACTTTCTCGTATACCGGAAACGACTCAAAAGTTGATAGAAACCTTATATTTTGATGCTATACATGCATGATAAATTTGGTTGCAATATACTCGAAGTTATCGTGCTAACGCACAGTCACACACACAGACATAATTCCAAAAACAGTATTTTTGGACTCGTAAAACGTGTAAATCTGTAAATCCGTCAAAATCCCGAGGTCGAATTTGTTACGATTACAAGACTTCCTCTATACGAGAAAGTAAAAATGATACTCAAATGGGGATAGGAAGAATATTGTTTTTGAAAAGTGGTCATATCTCATAAAACTTACAGATTAGCTGCAGTACTAGCGATGACATTCCAGTAGGGGTTGGTGGAATTAGCTATGGTAGCTGGGCTCTGATGATCCTTGAGGATGTACGTGATGTCGACGCCGTTACCAGCTTCCTTTATCATGCTCTCCAACTATTCCAAAGTCAATATTCATATTATATGTATGTATATGGTTACCTGGACTGTTAATAACATCTGTCCTGGTTGTCAGGTGTGGTTTGTTACTTTACTGAAGTTTTGCTACTTTTTTGGGATTAATGTCTCTTTAAGGCCGATATTATAGAAAGCGCCCGGGAACCACGCCTTGAAAAAGTATGGCGCGTGGGCGCGCGCCCACGACGCAAAGTATACTCGTATTACGTTCGTTGGGCGGTCATGCATTTCATATTCACTGCATCTGAGCGCTTTCTATAATATCTACCTTAAGTAGGTAACAGGCTGGCAACCTCTCACTATTTGAGGCGCTGCATGATCCATACTGCCGTATGTGAGTTTAGGTATAACCATATGTAACTTAAGGCTTTGCTCTACACCTTTGGCGTTTGAGCATGATTGCATGAATGTATTCTCGTCGATTACTTCAAGACAGACTTGAATACAGCTCAACAGAAAGTTTCGTTGCAAGGAGGCCATATTATATATTAAGAAACAATAAATCGACGAACTCAAAAACACTTTTTAAATGAGCTACTTAAAATAGTGATAATGGCAGCACTAAAAAAGGCACCAATTTATATAAGTGTATTTTATAAACTATCCAGTAATTGATGGCTTAATTTTAAGACATTTGACTCCTGGTGGTAGTCATCATTATGAAGTCGTTATATTAAACTATTCTGATGTATTTATTGAAAGATGCCCCTTTTGTTTAATAACAAGCATGTGAATATTTACTTCCAGGTACATTTATACACTGTCTTATTCATATCTCTATTATAATTTGTTATGAAAGAAAGTTTAGGAACTCTACTGTCATGCACCTTTTACTTTTTACCTTTTTTTGGAAATTGTCTTCATTGAGCCTTGTGTTTAACCTTATATCAAAGGTGAGGCTCACAAGATTTGGAATAACGTTGTTAGCTGTACCACCCTGAAAAAAAAAACAATTTAACTGCGAAGTCATTAAAGATAAATCCTATCGATTATTATTTCCCTCGCAACGAAAATAATATTTTTTACAATCTGATAATTACCTAAACCAAATAACAGTACGGTCTGTTATAGATGTACAAATAACTTTTTGAAACAGTTTCAAGAAGTATAAATCTGAAAATAACGTAATAACGTACACCATCGAAAATAGAAGAATTCAATTATTTTGTTGAAAATTGGATGACATAATAACGAGGAAAGGAGTAAAATGGATTTTGCATTATTCATTAGATATTTTTAATCTAAAAAATAAAATCTGTTTTAAAAGTGTCACAGCGTTTTGTTTATACTCACAGATAACTTATTAAGATTGACTGAAGTATATATTCCTGCATCAGTAAGGGGCGCCGTTTGAGCAATCTGGTACTGCTCATCTCTAAACGCGAAGATTTTGTTTATTACTTTGTTACACTGAAAAAATAATAAACATAAGGTTATTGCAGTACATCTCACATTTAAGAGACGCACAGATGGATTACTCGCTTAGAACTAGAGCTGCTGTCGTGGGTAAGTATGTCTACTTTCATAACACTGCAGTTAAATAATTCACCTTCATAATCTTGAGCTCCTGGAGGTGACGTGAGATTAATTTAAATGAGTAAAAGCGTTAAAGCAAAACCAACAATCAATATACACAATCGTACGTCATATTGCGTAGCAGAGTCGTAATGTGTCCGATTTGATATGCAAGACCATAAGCATGCCTGGGGCACAATGCAAAAATTTACCCGTAGACCCATGCAACGCTAGTCACTCGCAACCCTTTCCTAGACCACCGATAAAAACATACGACTGTCTATAATAGACATAGCCAGAGATCACTTCTGTCTACTTGCTACGATCCTTACGTCGTTATAATTTCTAGCTTAGTGCATTTCGTTTTGAATAAGAGAGACGGAGAGAGAAACATTTTATGAATATGTATGTATGTATATTATAAAAAAAATATATGGACATCACATAAAATGTTGTAAATCTAGGTATTGACTATGTGTAGGTAACTAATTTAGTACCTACAATAAAAAAAGACAATCATGATACCCAATTTTTTCTTGTTTGATAAAAGCGTTGAAAGCAGATATGAGTTGAAAATGGTTAGTATAAAGGTAAAAGAATATCAAATACTATTAGGTATATGAGAAATTGACATTGACACCGTTGTAGTGGTCACAACTAAGTCATCCGGGTTTGAATGCTGGTAGGGACAAATGTGTGATAAACACGAACATTTTTGTACACGAGTAATGGTTGTTATTGTAAATAAAATAAATCTAAAATAAAAATAAACTTATCATATGTAAAGCGTTTATCTGTATCATGTATTCGTAACACACTTTCTTAATGATACTTACTTCATGCTAGATAATTTAGGTGTGGTCGTGGAAAAAAATTAAACATCTACCTTTCCAGTAGCTGTGATCTCAGTAGGTGGTAAAGTAGAGCCATGAGCTGCCTCCCCGTGACAGTCCACACGTATTTCTAAATCAAGAATAGCGTTTCTCTTTATGGTTTCTTTTTTTACATTCAAATCATTGTCATCAATATTATGCAGAACAGAGTAGGTAGGTGCTTGTGGTTTAACTATTACACTTTTACAAGCAAAATGGTCGAATGAAACGGTGCGGAAGCAGTACCTACCGTTATACATCACAACTTAATTGAAACATGAAATAAGTAGGTAGTGATAAAGTTTACAAAATATGAAATAAAAGCTTTTTATCAAATATTTTCAAAATATTATTTGGAAGCTTGTGTTATTTACGGATTCGATCAATAAAAAAGTTTACTTACGCCATACAACTTTGTCCTGATAAACGACTCCGACCACAGGCAACGGAGTGGGACCTCCTTCGTCAAGAGCAACGCCAACATTCATTGCTTTAAATTGCTTGCTGGCCAGTAGTGGGACCATGCCGAATTCATCCCCTGCTTCCTCATCTATGTCAAAATATCAAAATTATTAAAGTGACAGACATTAAAGTACGTGAATATTGAACTGCAGCTGTTTAAATTTTAAGGGGAAATAATAAACCAAGCAACTAAAAATTCTAGAATGAGCAACTAAAAATACTAAATAGGCGACTAATCATTTGTTAGTCGCTCAGCAAGGATTTTTACTCGCTTATTCTGGCTTTAGATAGGTTAAGGTTAGGTTAATCTGCTGACTAACTAAATACGATCCAAATTTAATTTAAGAATACGCTAGTGATGTGAAACCATATGTTACACTAGCTTATGCCCGCGACTTCGTCCGCGTAGAATAGTTACTTCGGACCGCATTTAAATTTTCTTATTAGGTATTTCTTCTAGCCCAAGCGCCATATACCTACAAATTTTCATGGATTTTACTTAAAAAATTACGGATTTCCATACAAACTTTCATTCCCTATTTTACCCCCTTAAGGATTGAATTTCCAAAAATCTTAAATACTTCTGTCTTAATTTGTAACTGAAAGGCTGTGTGCCAATTTTTATGGATTTTAGTTTAAAAATGACGGATTTCCATACTAACTTTTCACCCCCTTAGAGGGTGAATTTCCAAAAATTCTTTCTTAGTGCACCCCTAGAGCCCATAAGGAACCTACACGTGCCAAATTTGGAATCTCTAGACCCGGTAGTTTGGGCTGTACGTTGATATGTCAGTCAGTCATTCAGTCAGTCAGTATTCATTTTTATATATATATTAGGTTGGGGAAAAAGTCTTTTCGCATTATAGTATGTATAAACTTGTAATAAAATCTCTTTGGCTATACTATTTGTATCTAGCTGGTTTTGGTTTCATTGAAAGTTTCAATTTTAAAGAACATAATTCCAAATTCAAATTAGGAAAATGTGTGATTTTCATTTGTTTTTCGTACCGCCAAGATGAGTGAATCTAATGAAGAATTTCGATACATTTTAAAATTTTAATACAAAAAAGGTAAAAATGCAACGCAAGCCGCGAAAAAAACTTGCGATGTTTATGGACCTAGTGCAGTGTCTGTGAGAGTAGCACAAATTTGGTTTAAGCGTTTTCAATCCGGAAATTTTGATGTCAAAGATGCACGTCGCTCTGGTCGCCCTATTACAGATAAAATAGATGCCATTTTTGAAAAAGTGGAGCAAGATCGGCATGTCCGTAGTTACGACGTAGCTGAAGAACTGGGAATTGACCACAAAACAGTTTTGGCGCATTTGAAAAAAACTGGGTACACAAAAAAGCTCGACATTTGGGTACCTCACGAGCTCACTGAAAGAAACCTAATGAACCGTGTACTCATTTGTGATTCTTTATTACGACGTAATGAAACCGAACCATTTTTGAAGAAGCTGATTACTGGTGATGAAAAGTGGATCACGTACGACAAGAACGTGCGAAAAAGGTCGTGGTCAAAGGCCGGTCAGGCTTCACAGACTGTGGCGAAACCCGGGTTAACTCGCAACAAGGTGATGCTGTGTGTGTGGTGGGATTGGAAGGGCATTATTCATTATGAGCTGTTACCACCAGGCAGGACCATCGATTCTGAACTCTACTGCGAACAACTGATGAGATTAAAGCAAGAAGTTGAGAGAAAGCGGCCGGAATTAATCAACAGAAGGGGTGTGGTTTTTCATCATGATAACGCTAGACCTCACACATCTTTAGCCACTCAGCAAAAATTAAGAGAGTTTGGCTGGGAGGTGTTAATGCATCCGCCGTATAGTCCTGACCTTGCACCTTCAGATTTCCACCTGTTTCGGTCTCTTCAGAATTCTTTAGGCAGTGTCAGGTTAACATCACGAGAGGACTGGCAAAACCACTTGTCGCGGTATTTTGACCAGAAGTCCCAAAATTTCTATAGCAATGGGATCATGTCCCTATCTACAAGATGGCAAAAAGTTATCGAACACAATGGTACCTACATACTTTAGTTAAATGTAAATAAACTATATTAAAAAATGTTTTGAATTTTCTTAAAAAATGCGAAGAAACTTTTTCCCCAACCTATTATATAGATGTTAAAGTATAAAAGGTGAAAATTCTTGTCATATTCTTTTTCAACTTGAAGAACTTACCGGGAACAAGCGTCATATAGACGTTTCTTAACAATTGCGTGCCTTTAGCCTTTAGTCTTTTCAAAGCCTCAATGTACTGAATTGCAACTGATTTCATATCTTGAGAACCGCGACCGTATATGTAGCCATCATCCGATAGCTGTCCCGAAAATGGTGGATAAGTCCAGCCATCCTTAAATAAATTTAGATGATTAGAAATCTCTGTTCCTGGAGAGGTTCGGTGATTTATTTTAGTCACTTTGAGGGAACTATGTTGTTCTACTGAATTACATTTACTATAATCAGGTGCTGAACGAGATCTAGCGGTAAAGCCCGAAAGATAAATAAAAAAATGTTGGTTTTACGTTTCGCCGAAAAGATGCTCATCTATATCACACAATACGTTAATTATAAAATGCGCAATTCCACTCACCGCTTCATTCGCAGGTACAACGTCCATATGCGAGTTGAGCATGACGCTATGGAGCGAAGGGTCTGTTCCTGGCCACTTTATAACCAATACAGGCATCCCCTTTTTGTATACGTATTTCTTTAGTGTTACATTTTGGGCATCTGCTAGCCTTTTCCAAAATTTAACAGCAGGTCCTGTAACAATAACGTTTTCACTTCCGTAAGCGAATAAGTTTTGAGAGGGGAGTTTAAATTTAATTTAGTCGTATTAAAATTTAATAATATGAACAGATAATTTAATAAAAAAATTATATATTTTTTATTTAAATTTCATAACACCGTGTCGTTTATTTATGATACAAGTGTTACAAGCTGCTGATTACACACGATGGGCTACATAATTTGTGTGAGCGTCGAAATATATTATTATTATTTCGGTTATTCGGTTGTACTAGTGAGTAATCCACACGCACTGCCACTTACCTAAGTCGTTGAATGTAGTAGTGTTTATTCTAATATACTCCTGCAATAGTTGCACTGAATGATCGCTAGCGTAATCCACAGCAGCTATGCTATTAATTATTACGGTCAGACAAACAAATCCGACTATCGAAAACATTTTAAAGACTCTCTACCACATACACGCTGCGTACAGTTCTGATGTTCCCAGTTAATTATTGTGCTAGTTTTTTTTTCAAGTTAAAACACTTGCGAAAATATCTCGATGTCGGTAAAAACGACAGTTAAGGCAAGATACGACCTTACGCTATTTTTTTAAATGTTACAAATTAAAAACTAATATACTTATTAGAGTAGGTACTTCAACATCTGACAGGTGTTTAAATATTGTATAGAAATATGTTAGTCATTAGTAGATAGGTACTAGAATTAAAACTTCATAAGTGGTGGGTGTCAAATTTCATAAGCGTATGTATGATTGTATGTTATTTAAAAATATGATGCTGATGATTATCACACCTGTTGTGTCAACTTAGTATATCCCCTTGTATGTCGCGCAGCCTCCTGGAGGTCGCTGTCAAAAACGCCTGTGTGTCGGCCGGCCTCCTGGAGGTTGATCCCCCTACCACAGTTTTCCGATAATGAAAATGATGATGATTATTATTATTGTTAGGTTGGGGAAAAAGTCTTTTCGCATTATAGTATGTATAAACTTGTAATAAAATCTCTTTGGCTATACTATTTGTATCTAGCTGGTTTTGGTATCATTGAAAGTTTAAATTTTAAAGAACATAATTCCAAATTCAAATTAGGAAAATGTGTGATTTTCATTTGTTTTTCGTACCGCCAAGATGAGTGAATCTAATGAAGAAATTCGATACATTTTAAAATTTTACTACAAAAAAGGTAAAAATGCAACGCAAGCCGCGAAAAAAATTTGCGATGTTTATGGACCTAGTGCAGTGTCTGTGAGAGTAGCACAAATTTGGTTTAAGCGTTTTCAATCCGGAAATTTTGATGTCAAAGATGCACGTCGCTCTGGTCGCCCTATTACAGATGGAATGCCATTTTTGAAAAAGTGGAGCAAGATCGGCATGTCAGTAGTTACGACGTAGCTGAAGAACTGGGAATTGACCACAAAACAGTTTTGGCGCATTTGAAAAAAACTGGGTACACAAAAAAGCTCGACATTTGGGTACCTCACGAGCTCACTGAAAGAAACCTAATGAACCGTGTACTCATTTGTGATTCTTTATTACGACGTAATGAAACCGAACCATTTTTGAAGAAGCTGATAACTGGTGATGAAAAGTGGATCACGTACGACAAGAACGTGCGAAAAAGGTCGTGGTCAAAGGCCGGTCAGGCTTCACAGACTGTGGCGAAACCCGGGTTAACTCGCAACAAGGTGATGCTGTGTGTGTGGTGGGATTGGAAGGGCATTATTCATTATGAGCTGTTACCACCAGGCAGGACCATCGATTCTGAACTCTACTGATGAGATTAAAGCAAGAAGTTGAGAGAAAGCGGCCGGAATTAATCAACAGAAGGGGTGTGGTTTTTCATCATGATAACGCTAGACCTCACACATCTTTAGCCACTCAGCAAAAATTAAGAGAGTTTGGCTGGGAGGTGTTAATGCATCCGCCGTATAGTCCTGACCTTGCACCTTCAGATTTCCACCTGTTTCGGTCTCTTCAGAATTCTTTAGGCAGTGTCAGGTTAACATCACGAGAGGACTGCCAAAACCACTTGTCGCGGTATTTTGACCAGAAGTCCCAAAATTTCTATAGCAATGGGATCATGTCCCTACCTACAAGATGGCAAAAAGTTATCGAATAAAATGGTACCTACATACTGTAGTTAAATGTAAATAAACTATATTAAAAAACTGTTTTGAATTTTCTTAAAAAATGCGAAGAAACTTTTTCCCCAACCTATTATAACTGTACTAATTATATTATATCCTGTTAGCTTATTTTATAACGATTTTAGTGACAAAAACTCATATTTATAGTTTTATTACAAAAAAAAATATCATTATTTTTTTACTCCCGGAAAATTCGCGACGGAAAGTACGGAAGTAACTGACACATGTGCAAAATTCCGTATCTTATTACATAAACTACAATTCAACTTTCATGTTGACAAAATAACTACCAAAGGTTTTAGGCTACTAGGATTCATACTTAAAAATACGAAATATTTTAAGAATCCTGCTACTGTTATAGCTATTTTGAATAGTCTGGTCAGGTATGTGCTCGAGTACTGTAGTGATGTTCACGTTAAACTACTCGAAAGCATGCAAAAAAGGTTTCTATGGCACCTATGTTTTCGAAACTTCCTTGCAAAAACTCTGGAATTTTGAGAGAGCCGTTTTAAATATTTTAAAATCGAAAGTCTCAGGGATAGAAGACTTCATTTTGATTGCATGTTTACAAACTATTAAGTGGTGGCCTGAATTGCTCTTATCTTCTCAAATAAGCAACATTAAATTTACCCAAAAAATCATGGCGTGTCAGTTAGTTTAATGTTTTTATACTCAAATTAGTTAAAAGCAATTTGGGTTCCCATTCCACACTAAATAGGATACGGAAACAGTACAACGCTCTTTCTCGGCCTAATTTTGGAGATTAGGACATATTTCACCTAAATGCCCGAAAATACAAAGCTACCGTCAAACTCATTAGCAGTAACGTAAGCCCCCATTAAATATAAAGATAATATCATTCAATCTTCACAAACTGTAAAGTAATTTATATATATGGAGTTCAATTTTTTTCAAGTCCACGACGCATGCCGTGGTTGTCTCTAATTAAAAATTGACGATCATTGTGTGAACAAGGCAAGTGGCTCTGACGGTATTCCAGCAATAGTCCCACGTAACTGCTCATCTGAATTGTCTCCTGTATTAACGCGACGGTGTCGCTTCTACTTGAAACTGGATAAGTTCCTAAGTCATAGAAGTTAGCTAACGTATATAAATACAACCGTGCCCAAGAAGGATAGACGCGCCATCCCTACCAATTATAGGCCTATTTTGGTTGCCTCCATACTCTGTGAGTATATGAAGCGTGTACTGAATAGTCGCATATTGGATTGGATCCGATATGAGTGATTCTTTTTTTGTTTGATTGTACTTGCCATTTGGTCCCATACAAAATTTATCTAATTTTACCCAGTGGTTTTCATTTTTGAGCATTTTTGTTTACTTGGACGATGTAATTTTCAGGATACTTTGTGTACGACTTTTTAGGGGTTTCCATTTAGATGGTTACATGTAGCCGTGTCCAGCGAGGGGGTCTAAGGCTGCCGTTAAATTGAGCGTGTGAAGCAGGGAAACGGAGTAATAGTATAGAAAAGGAAAAATAGAGTTACATCTAATACGAGATATAAAAAAGAAATTTCTAAAAGAAATAAAAAAAATCTAGATTTATCTTTGCATTTCCTGTCCTTTGCTATCATATGGTCTGTGTTGTAATTCATATGGTTCCAAACCACTTAATGCCACACTATCAAAATTCTCCACTCGACTTAAAACCATAAATATCTTTTGCGATTTTTTTCGTGAGGTCTATCAGTGCCCTCTCCAATGTCGTACCTTGGAGCTTGTAAACGGTCACAGCCCATCTTAAAATTAGTAACATTAACCTCGTGCGATTAACACTAGGCTCTCCACAACTTTTCACTAGTAACCTATGGTCTGGAAAAATTTTTGCGGTTACAAACGCGTAAATATTTTTAATACTAGAAAAAATACACTGAAAAAAAAAAAAAAAACACCTTCAAAACTAAAAACGAAGAAATAAAAATTCTGTTTATAAAAATCTAAATGTTTTTTTGAGTTCGGTCCCAAATACAAGTAACAACGTTTAATCCAAATCTTGAGGTTGGCACCGACCCTAAAAAAAACATTTAGATTTTTATAAACAGAATTTTTATTTCTTCGTTTTTAGTTTTGAAGGCGGTTTTTTTTTATTTAAAAATAATTTATTTTTTTGCTTTTTAATGTTTTAAGTATGTAAATTTTCTGGAAACGATCTCGAGATCTTTTAGACACAAGTGATAAGATAACGATATCATCGATGTCAATTAAATAGGCAATATTAGGGATAATTTTCAAACTACTTGTCAGATGTCGATTAAATTTGTATGGGACCAAATGACAAGCACCTGCTTCCAAAGGTCGAAAGAATCTTCAAAATCGGTACACCCAGTAAAGAGTTATGAGGTAACAAACATAAAAAAAAAAACATACAGTCGAATTAATAACCTCCTCCTTTTTGAAGTCGGTTGAAAAGTGACCTGCCTCAGGCGGGAATCGAACCCAGCATATTTCGCAATCCTGGCGGCTGCGTTAACCACTACGCCACCGAGGCACTGCTTTCGCTGTTAAAATTGGTCAGTGCTGAAAGCACTGAATAAACTTTTTTTTAAGTGTATTTTTTCTTATATTAAAAATATTTACGCGTTTTTAAACGCAAGAATTATTATATCATCTTAACTTGGGCGTCAAATATTTGCAAAAATATTTCGTTCGGATCTTAGAAGTGCAAATTTCAAAGATTTGATGAAACAACGTTTACTTACCATAAAAACATAAGCACCAAGCACTGACAAGGCGTAGTGGTTAACGCAGCCGCCCGGATTGCGGAAGATGCTGGGTTCGATTCCCGCCTGAGGCAGGTCGCTTTTCAACCGACTTCATTTTTACTAGAACCTATGGTCTGGTCATCATTATAGTCCAAATGCCCTACCCACCATACCACCGGCCATACCACTGGTGGTATGGTGGGTCTTAAACTATACCACTTAGAAAGTAGTGTTGTGAAAAAAAGTATTACGTGTTACTAATAAAAGTCTATCACGGGTGCGCATTTTCTTACATAACTTTTCAATTCCTGTCATTAGAGGTCCGACCGGTCCGACAATATTTCTCATACCATTTAAAACCATAATGATCATTCTTCATAACTTCATAAAACATAATCATTGAAATTCATAATATCATTAATCATACATTTTTTTTGGACGAGTCTAGTGTTTTATGCACCTACATGGCTGGGTGATGGGTAGGTTAGGGTTATTTTTTTTTTATGACCAGGCGGAGTGCACTGTTTTTGTAAGCAACATGGTAGTAACAGTATTAATAAAAAAATTATGATCACTAACTGTTATGAGTTTCGTTGGTAGTAATAAAAATGTATGAATAAAAAAAGTATGAAAAATAAAATTATGAAGAGTGATTATTATGAACACAAATCGGTAGTAAGACAAAGAATAGGATTTAGAATATCATGTGAGCCAATATGGATCCGTCTATCACATAATATATATAACTACTTTACTAATAAAAATTATAAAAAAAAATCCCTATGTCAAAGCGGGATAAAGAAAATGAATTAGTATACTCAAATTGCAATAACTTGTAAGAGAATGAAAACGCGTCAAAGGTATGACCTACTGATATTTCCCTGTTAGTTTACTAACTGCATTTGTACATAGGTAAGTTATAAAATTGTCATTTACTTTTTGGTCATTTCGCCGTGTTTTAGGAACTGTCCCAGCCTTATGTATATTTTGCAACACATTCAGTACACCCATTAATGTTTTGGTATTCTTGTTGAGTAAATAAAAACTAGCTAAATGAAAGTTGATCTTGAATTAAATGACTCACTCGTGATATAATAGATACCTAGTAATACTTAGTAATAAATACGTAAATAGAGTATAGGCCAGTATAGGTATCTCCTCCTGAATAATTTATGCTCATTGTAGTCCACAACACTATTTTCTCAGTGGTATAGTTTTAGACCCACCATACCACCAGTGGTATGGCCGGTGGTATGGTGGGTCCGCAGCGTGTCAAATCGCCATATTAGTGATGCTACTATCGTTACAAAACGGGATTTTAGTCGCCATTTTTTAATATCGTTTAAAATTTCCATCGAATTATAAGCATATCCATATTAGTATTTCGTACTTAATATGACGCTATCAAACATTGAAATAACATCGAAATAAAAAAAAAATACCTACGTCAGCCATGTGATGCCGGCAGAGTAGAATAGCACATATCCTCCAATGGATGTCGTAGAAGGCGACTAATGGATCAGCAACGTGGTATTGGTCACCTTATACGCCGTCCACCTATCCGCATTGGGCAAGCTGCCTAAACCTCCTTCGGTGACAAGGAGAGGCCTCGTGTCCCAGCAGTGAGTCGAATTACAAAGATTGTTATGATGATCATGAACTACGTCAAATAACCGTTAAATTGACATTTACACGAATTAAATAAAACAACAGATTTCGTATGTCTATACATGTGAAATACAATAATAATAGTAATTTTTGTATCATTGTTACTGAGTCTTACAGTTATTAAGGTCAAAGAACAATACCTACATATCTGTCGTGGCCCGATCATGAAATGCTTGGCATATCGTCTACCTGCCGATCACACAGATACGTATATTAGACTCTCCCACAAACAGTCCACTCTGCTTGGTCATAAAAAAACACCTTGAACCTACTGATCACTCCTGACCACTACCATTTTTAGATAATGGGCTACTTGCCCAGTGGTCGAGATTTTTATGTTCCAATAGTATTATTCATGATATGACACACATATCTATTTAATATAATTTTTTTTTGATAAGTTATCAAGTTTACAGGTTTCCCATCCCCCATCAGTTAGTTAATTTTTTTTTTTAAAGAATATTGACTCGTAAATAATGTGACAATAATAAGTATCTGGCGCTCTTATCAAAGGCAATAACCGGAGATAGCATATGGTCGTTGACGGCACAACACTCAGGCATTATCTTTGACATACTCATCAACATAGAATTTTACAAAAATCAACTGTGAGAAAGAGTGAGCTTGACTTTGCCTGCGGGTCTGCCACTTAACTCAAAGGCTTACTAAGTGCTTTCCATAAATACTTTTGCAACTTTTGGATCTTATCCTGTGTTGCCAAAATAACGTATATGAATAGATAATATTAACTTATACATTATATTAAAAAATTAAAAATGCTTTAGTTTCATAGCCAAAAAAAATCATCCTTGTAACTGACTTCAAAAAAGGAGGAGGTTCTCAATTCGTGTCTTCTTGTTTTAGAATCGTAAAAATACGCAGTCACAATATGATTTTTTCCAACTTTATACGTCGATATCATTGAAAATTGCTAAGTAATTTTGATTATTCTTTTATTGTCTTAAAAATCAAAGTCTCTAGATAGTTTCCTGAATATTTAGAACACATAGAAAGTGTGGAATAATTTTATTTTTGCGTATACAAACGCGTAAATATTTTTAATACTAGAAAAAAAATGCACTGAAAACTATCGACTTCCCACCTAAGGCAAGTCGTTTTTTTCAGTGCAATTTTTTCTAGTATCAAAAGCATATAAAATGGTTTAGAACTGTAGTACCTAATATACTTTCACCACTAAAAAGGAGAAAATAAATTATTTTCGATTTTTAAGTAGACTTTAGGTAACTTTTAGGTAGTTTTATTGTTACTTAACGAATTTCGATTATTCTTTTATTGTCCTAAATATAGTTTCCTGAATATTTTACAGTGTTTAGAACTGTTGTACCTGCTATACTTTCACCACTAAAAAGAAGAAAACAAATTATTTTTAAATGAAAAAAACTGCCTTCAAAACTAAGAACGGAGAAATAAAAATAAAAAGTCTAAATGCCAACTATGTTTTTGGGGTGTTTAAAATTTTTTTAACTAAAAAGAGTATTAATCATTTTTTCTGTAACTTAAAATACCTGTTTCGAAATTTACTCCTTTGTATTAATTTAATGGACCGCCTGAATAAAAGTGGTTATTCGCATTTCTTAATGGGTTTTATAAGGGGAAACAATAAATAGCTACAAAGAAAAAAACTACAGTACTTTTGCAACCAATAATATAATTAATGTTGTATAATAAGTCATGTAATAGGTACACACACAGTTATCAAAGCTCTTCTAAAGCAGTTACATACACGTAATACTGTGGCGCTTGAGTCACGGTGCCCGGTAAGTTAGCTAATTCCTCTATAAGCTTTTCGTAAACATCTATGCCCTTTAAGAAAGTTGCAGCGCTAACACGTTCATCGACGGCGTGAAGGAGAAAAGGGGTGTTCGGCATAGGGCTCAAGCCGAATGAGGGGATGCCAGCAGCTCTTATGTGTCGGGAGTCAGTTGACCCCGTGGGGATGCCGGGCAACACCATAATACCCCTGTATCAGTAAAAAATAATTATGAGGGTTTTGTTTGGTAGTTTTCATTCCCTATTCCATATTTCCCTTCTAAAAAATTCCTACCAGACTTTTAAACACTTTCTTCATGAGTAGCTAAGTTTGTTATACACTTGAAATGAAAAAGCTCTTTATTTGAATGAACTTTGCTAAGTACTTTTCACCATTTCGGGATGAAATCATTATTTCACTTAAATAATTATTATCATCCTGAGATGGAGAAAAAATGTCGAAAGAAACTCGCTTACAATTTCGTATTGATTTCAAAACATCAATAAATAATTATCATTATAGATAATGTCAATCAACTTTTACTTATGTATGTAGTATATTAGTTTTAATATCATTATTAATTTGTGGGTTAACCATATCGATAAACCCATAGTTCATATAAAGATGGATTCTACATAGAAATTAAATTAAATATATTTTTACATTTGCACCTAAACGTAAAAAACGATTGACTAAAAACACAGTCTAGTTTTGACTGAGCAGAAGAAACAAGAAACTACAAATTATTTTATAATAGTAACAGACCTTTGTGCTAGAGTCGAATAATTAAATGACTACTCGTATACTTAGCTAATGTACTTATGACGTAAATAAGAGTTCGGTAAACAATATTTTTGCTTAATTTACACAGTTGAATGTGGTGACGTGAATTACGAAATTTAATTTCAGAAGCGCGAAGATAAGGTGTGATATAAGTACTATAATAGTGCATACATAACATACATACAAAAGTCAAGCCTTTATCCCATAGGGCCTAGGGGTAGGCAGAGATCACTTGTTTATATTTGCTACTCTCTTAAAGAGAGTGAATGCGAAGATGAAGCGAAAGAAATATGTAAAGAGAGTCTCTTTACATATTTCTTTCGCTTCATCTAGGTACTTACTTATATCCTTTTTACTGACTTGTTGTCTTCATACATGCTCGGTTGTTTCGAGTAGGTACTTGTGACCTGTACCATTAGTATGAGTTTTGATAGTTTTCGAGCTCGATCAAACGTATCGTCTCTTCTCATACATTGCTTACTGTTTCTGATAGTTTACGCTAGAGGCGCTAGTGGGCAATGTATGAAAAGAAACGATACGTTTGATCGAGCTCGAAAACTAACAAACTCATACTAAGGGTACTGGCCCTTTGTCAAGACGTCTTCGATTTGATCGTTAAACGTTCGCCTATGTCTTCCTTGTCCACACATCTACGTTCACTTCCGATTCATATATCCTTTTCGTTAATCTACTTTCACAAATCCATTCTATAAGACCGAACCATTTGAGCATCCGTCATCCCTTTCTCATTTCTTATCACTATGTGTTATTTCAAACCATATTCCTCTCTGTCACTCAATTTTACACCAGCCATACTCCTCAAGGCTGTCTTAATAGTGCAGTATTATGGTAAGTATAAAAATGGGCTACCGAAGAAAGAAAAATATACAAGTTATACAACTTACATATCGGCTCCAGTTTTAGCTACAACGTTCCAGTAGGGGTTGGAGGTATTGGCCATGGTGGCTGGGCTCTGCGGGTCCTTGAGGACGTACGTGATGTCGATGTCATCGCCAGCTGCATTGATCAGACTCTCCAACTGTTCCAAAGTAAAATTGTTTTATATATCAAGAATCTCGCTTTATATATGAAAATGAAAGCAGTTCTACCGCCAGCTCTATCATAAATTTATGTCCCCATCATGTATAACCCTGAATTTCTGGATTTGATACCCACTAAACCACAAACAAATGAATAAAAGCCTACATGTAGGTGCGACTTCGTCCTAAACCAGCATACAACCCGCCCCATCGTAAGCGGCCACCGTATTCTAAAGACGCTTGCATTACTGAGGGCCCTTTCAGCCCTGAGGCAGATTTCATCGTGTCCTGGTGAAAGAGTCACAGCGGTAATATCAATCGTAAAAAGAAACAAAATATATACAGCTTAGCTCTATAAAGACGATCTCACGTATTCGCTTGATCGCGCAACAAGCCGTGGCTCGTGTTGCCATGGTGAAATACCAGATTTTACCACGTTATTATTTACCTTAGGGGTTCACAGCTTGCACATTTTTGATGCGTCTTCGTATTGTACTCGTGCTCACTCGAAGGCACGAGTTAATTCAACTAATTACATCTTAGAGTTAATACTTGATGCACAATCTCATCCCTTTTTCTACATTCATCTCTCTATTCTCATCTCTCATAAAACTTACCCAATGGCTTTAAAGTGTATTGAACTTTACCTTGCTTTGCAAATGTTCCTCCTTTACCCTGGTATTTGGCCTAATATCGAATGTGAGACTCACAAGGTTTGGAATGACGTTGTTAGCTGTTCCACCCTGAAACGTTAACGTGCTTTATTAGTGGGCTTAGGATTTATCCATAGTGTATGTTTTTTTGGTGCAAAAATCGTAAGTATTTTAATTGCGTTAAGAGCTCATTTTATGGGAACTGTACCTATAGGCACCTAGAGGAAAGAACCTTGACCTTGAGAAGCATATCTACGGTAAAATTGAGTGACAGATTATAAAATGATGTGACAAACAAGAGGAGTGGCTTGAATTAGGGCTTGAAAGACCTTGAAAGATGACATAGTGACAAGAAATGTGTAAGAAACATAGAAAATGGAAAAAAGTCATTGAATGTAAGTACCACAATCAGAGTAAGACGTGACTTTGTGAAGGTAAGTATGTGTGTGTGTTTATACTCACAGATATTTTATTAAGATTAAGTGACGTATATATTCCTGCATCAGTGATGGGTGCTGTGAGAGCTATTTGGTACTGCTCATCTCTAAACTCGAACAAATTATTTATTACTTTGTTGCACTGAAAAAATATAATCAACCTTTTAGTATTTACTCACATTAAAGCTTTGAATAACGATGCTGCTCTACATTTATTCTAATTATTTTTTAGTGGTAGTTGGTTTGGTGGCAATCAAAAGTGATAGACGCACGATTATTGAGATCCAACAAGTTTCAAATCTTGCTAGTTTCGGCTCGTACGTGTAACTAAACAAGTAACTTAGATATTTTAAAAACCGCGTAGGTACTCAATGTTCTAATATCGAAACTGCGAATATGTATAAGCCTTAAACATGTTAGCAGTTTCGATAAAATTTCAAGTTGGCGATTATGTCCAATGTTTTTTGACAGTTAAACGTGATAAATGGCTAAATCATATTGTGTTTCGGTGGTCATGCTAGGCGGGCTGAAGCAGTGTTCAGAGCGTGCATTGGCTAAGAAATACTGAATAAAATTATTACACATTTAGGTTAAATACACAGACACTAGGTGGTAGACCCATATGTAGAGTCGTCTGGGTAGGTACCACCGCCTTTCTTATTTCTGCCGTGAAGCAGTTCGCTGTGTTTCGGATTGGAGGGAAAGGTAGCCAGTGTAATTACTGGGCATGTAGGGCATATCATCTTAGTCCCTAGGATGGCAAACGCACTTGCGGTGTTAAGTGATTTACACTTAATATTGCAAGTGTCTATAGGCGGCGGAGACCATTTAACATCAGGTGGGCCGCAAGCTTGTTTGCCATCTCGTCACATAAAAAAAAAACACTGTATACTTCGCTTCCTTGATGTTAAACTTGGAGTTTCTCCAGAGTTCTTATTGTAAAAGCACGTGTTGAGAGACTCCATCTACCGACTACATCTACCGTACCGTAATAGTCTGTTACTCTAAGTATATTTTCACTAGACATTGGCGAAATGCGTAATCATTATGTGTCGCGAACGCGCAAAAGAAGAAAGTGAAATGTTAAAAATGCTAAAGTTAAATAAGTTGTAACAATTAGTCATATTTGCTCTGGATTATTCATCGAAGGTAATGTTTACCTTTCCAGTAGCTGTGATCTCTGTAGCTGGAAACGTAGAGCCATGGGCAGCCTCCCCGTGACAGTCCACTCGTAGTTCTGTATCAAGTAACTTATGATTTTTTTTATGGTTGCATCAACTATTTGTTGTTGTACAAGTAAGTAGGAACAACACTATCTTTGAAATATCAACACATTATTTTAGTTTAATATATCTACTACTACTGGGTACTACTGGGTAGCAATTTAGCTTGAAAAACAAAGCATTAAAACAAACAAGACTAAGCAACAAGATAATTTTAGAAAGTAAGTAAATCATAATTTATGTATGCTGCTCTGTTGACTATTACGCTTCTTTTAAGTCCTTTCAACAGAATCAACGGCACTAGAATAGACAAAGAAGAACTCAATAAATGTTTGCGAAATAATATTTGTACACATGAACAATATGAAAATTTTCCATGAATGGATGTAGAACAAAAGTTTATAACACTTACGCCATACAACTTTGTCCTGGTAAAGAACACCGATCACCGGCAATGGAGTAGGACCTCCTTCATCAAGCACGATACCAACATTCATTGCTTCAAACTCCGCGCTAGCCAGTAACGGCACCATGCCAAATTCACCGCCTACTTCCTCATCTTAAAAAATAAACTATAATTAAAAAAATTAAGTGTAGTTAAATTTTAACAAAATTTGTCTCTCTAGAGACATCAATCCTTACGTGCATCTAAAATTAGCAATATATTTCATTTCAATAAACTCACCAGGCATTAACGTCATGTACACATCTCTCAAAAACGTCGTGCCTTTAGCTTTCAATCTTTTCAAAGCTTCAATGTACTGAATTGCAACTGATTTCATATCTTGAGTACCACGACCATATATGTAGCCATCGTCTGCTAAATATCCCGAAAATGGTGGATACGTCCAGCCATCCTGAAATTTTATCTTAAAATCAGGCATATTACCCTACTGAATAAACCAAAATGAAATGAATATCTACCCCGAAATAACTCATCCCGGTGTAGTCCCGGTCACGAATGGGACTACCTACCTCATCCCGAGATTCACCGAGCAGACCATCGCATCAAGGGGTCACTCGGGTGTGCGAGTATACCACCTACAATAGCATTCCCGAGGAGAGTTGGAGCCGGTCAGGCGGCCACTCGTAATGCCAAGTCCATAGCAGCATGACGACATGTTTGCACCGACCTCAAATAAATTGAGACTTGTGTAGGAAGAAGTTAACCCACCTCTTCATTCGCAGGTACGACGTCGATATGCGAGTTGAGCATGATGCTGTTGAGCGAAGGGTCAGATCCTGGCCACTTTATAACTAGAACGGGCATCCCGTCTTTGTATATATATTTGTTTAGGACTACATTTTCGGCATCAGCCAGCCTTTGCCAGAATTCAACAGCAGGTCCTACGAAAAAATATCACTTCAGTAAGCAAAATTATTACAGCGGTATTGTGAGAAGTTCTTATTTAACACTAAGTTTCAAATTTACTACTATACAAGATTTATTTAGGTATGTTTAAGATCTTTCGAATGGTATTGGTGCCAATTTGCTACACGGATTGTGTTTGTCTGATATCAATAGGTAATGCATTCCACATTCGCACAGCTAGTTACGCCTCAACCGTAATTAGATATGTAGAAAGAAGATCTTTTGTCGTTTCTACTATTAATTAAATAAAGAACATGTTACTTATATTTTTGTATCGAGGCATTCGAGGCTGGGCCTTTATTTGAAGCTGTAATGAACAGAGATGAAATTACAATTCAGATATTTGTAATAATCCACACGAATTACCACTCACCTAAGTCATTGTATGTAGTAGTATTTATTCTAATGTACTCTTGGAACAACTGCACTGAAGGATCGCTAGCGTAATCGACAGCAGCAATGCTATTAAGTATTCCGATCAGACAAATAAATCTGACTATGGATAACATTTTAACTGTTTTTTACGCGATAATGGTTCGGTTGTTCCCACCACACTAAACTCTGCAAAATATTTCAAGTGTTTTTATGCGTGAATATCTTGATGTAAAAATGACAGACAAGAGATAAAATATGATTTATATCTTTATCGTAAATATTACTAGCTATAAATTACTTAAAGATTTAAATTCGACTGATAAGCGTTATGAAAACGTCTCTTTCATCTAAAACCAAACATTGAAGTACCTACCTAATGCTGATTTTTTCCTTCCTTTATTCTTCAACGAGTCGAGTGACGTGACCATGATCCTCAGGCATGCAATATGCCTGAGGATCGTGGTCACGTCACTACACAGTCACTACAGCTCTAAATTTTGAGTACCTACGATAGAAAGGATACAGTGAAAAGTAGTAGAAGACGGGTACCAATGTGCTGAACTAATGCGTTTGGCACGTGTCTCTACTACTTTTTCTCTACACCCTGTTCCTGATGTTATACATTAATTTCGGCATGTTATTCAGACTATTGAATTGATATTTTTTTACTATGGACACTTTTATGAATTCCAATTTCTTTAACATTTTTTATTTTCATACAAAGTAAATGCTTAGATGTAATTTATCTAATATTATTTAATTTCTCTTTACCTGAGCTGGCAACGTCGCATTTGAAACTTTGGTCCACATGACCAAATAAACTTTTCGAAACTTCGTTCTTTTCATGAAATTCAGTTTGATAGTTTTGGTTGCACAAACTGGCAACATCTCACAGATAAAGACTCTTTCTCACTGCACAACACAATTAAATAATATAAAAAAAAACTTATATTACCAATTACTTAAAAAGTATGCTATTTAAACTACTACTCGTAGGTACGATATGTTTAACAAGAGCTATAGAAGTATTATTTAAAGTTAATGTATATCCTCAGGAACACGGTGTATACATGTCCAGTAATGATACGCAGTTCCTAGCCGTTTATGTCTCTTCCTGTTCCTACAATGAAGATAAGTTGCGTGCAGATGAGAGTTTTATTTTATTCAAAACTCATCGAAGTAAAATCGACTCGTAATTTGCACTTTGAACTCGGTTGCCCAACCCTCTAGGTGAAAGAATTATATAGAATGAAGTCTATGACGGAGAACACGGTGGTTATCCAAAGCAGAAACAAGAGCTTGCATACGATCTGCTTGACAGTGGGAAATTATATGGAAAAGAAAGGAGTTAATGCTGCGATGACGGCTGAATGTATGGAAGAGAAAAACGCATTACGCCGACCCCAAATAAAATTGGGAGCAGGGCAGGCATTTGATGACGTAACGCTTAGTTGGACATTAGCATTCGCGCAAGTAGAGCGTAGGTACCTAAGTAGCATTACAATTAAAATATGCATTTCTCAGGATAATTATGTTGAACGAAATTATTATTTACTACACATTTTAGTAAAAATCACTTAATTTAGAATTACTTACGTATTATTAGTCTTGCAGATGGTTATATGTTAAAACATGTAGGTACCTTTCAAGTAGTTGTGGTGTCTGTAGGTGGGAACGTAGAACCATAAGCAGCCTCCCCATGACAGTCCACACGTACCTAATTATGAATCAAGTAAGGTTGGTTTTATTGCTGGGTAATCTATTTTCGACTTAATTTGGGCTAGATAATTGGTAGGAGTTTGGCAGTACTTACATTATTATTAGTTATTCATCAACACATTATTTTCGTTTCATTATCTACTCACATTTCTGTTTAAAATTTTGTACTTCGTGATACTGGGTAGCAGTGTATCTTGCAAAACAAAGCACAGATAGGAAACATAATTGAAGATATTTTTAAAACTAAATTACAATTTATAGAAGTCTATTGACAATACGGATGATGACTGAAAAATTCACTCCGTCAGATAGAACACGAAAACATATTGGACACGTACTTTTTCTTTTATCACATAAAAACGGGAACCCATCACTTTATCGCAATAAACTTCAACGATTTACATTCCCCAAAAAACTATTCGCAGATCTTTTTTACAATATTTAACAACTCCTAGAATCAGGTTACATCGCAATTTCATTTCCTCGAATAGTAGGTACTAAGAATTTCTTCATAGGTGTGTGCAGGTTTCCTCACGATGTTTTCCTTCACCGTAAAAGCGTCGATTAAACGTACATATAAATTCAAAATTTGAAAACACATTGGTACGTGGCGGGGATCGAACCAGTGCCTCCCGGGTGGGAGTCGACGCTCTTACGCACTACGCCACCGACGCTTCGAAAGAAAAACCAATAATACGAAAATAAACCTAGGTTAGGTTAGACTTGTGACCACGCATAGCAGAGCGAGCCAAGCGAGCGGAGCAATATATTGCTTGCTTTGCTGCATGTTTGCTTGCATGTTGCATGCTTGCTTGCATACTGTGTACTTGCTTGGACGATGCATTGCAATAGATTGTAACGTAAAAATTATTGTTGTAAGTAAGGTAAAATTTATAAAAAAAATATATTTAAAAACTGACCTCAACTGTTTTTATCGTCAAACGTCAACAGGCGAATGCATCGTTTGATGAAACCTTACTGCGATGGAAAGTTGTTAAACGAAACATTATAATGTGTACCGTCAAATATTGAAACATGTTTTCATAAATAGTTCTATCGGTAACTTAATAGTTTACATGAAATGTTAGTTCGATAGACCGTTATTCTGGTAACCAACACGACTTTGAAACATTTTTTTATGAAAGTTTATGAAACGATAATCATTAGCTATTCGACCAATCAATAAAAATAGATATTGAAAATCGTGGAATAATTTTTGGTGAAATGAAATTCGATATCAAAAACATCTGTATTTTGATAGGTACCCCATAAAAAACACATGTGACGTTCACGCTTTCGTACACCTATCACAAAAGCATGACGCCGCTAGCCACCACGCCTAAATTTAGATTGCTCTATATCTTTTTAACCGACTTCCAAAAAGGAGAAGGTTTATTCGTCTGTATGTATTTTTTACCTCCCTGAGTTCAAAAATACCGTTTTTGGAATTATGTCTGTTTGTGTATGTGCGTTAGCACGATAACTCGAGTATGCTTTAACTTATTGCAACCAAATTTAACATGCATGTATGACATCAAAATATAAGGTTTCTATCAACTTTTAAGTCGTCGATCACGAAAGTTAAGCAACCAAGTGCGCGGTCAGTACTCGGATGGGTGAGTGAAAATTTGACATGCATATATAACATCAAAATTTAAGGTTTCTATCAACTTTTGAGTCGTTTCCGGTATACGAGAAAGTCAAGGGGAGACCACTCCCGATTTTTTTAATGTACCACCGATATCTCCGTCATTTGTGAACCGATTTTCAAAATTCTTTTTTTATTCGATAGTGTTTACTTCTGAGGTGGTCCCATTGTCACTATGTCAGCATCTGATGATGGGAAGCTAGGGAAATCGAGGGCATTGGCATTCGAAGTCACATGTCATCGTCGAATTGTTTTTATTTTCCCACTACGGCTAGTTCCGGACGGCCCATTTCAGGGCCACGACCGAGCCCGAAGTGCGGGTGCGGTCCGCTGCTCCCGGTGTCTTTGTCAGGTCGAGAGAGAGTCGGAGGACGCGTCAGGTAGAGCAGGCGTCGGTGAGGAGGCGGCCTATAAGGCCGGCGTCGGCCAGTGGCCCACAGGGGCTGGCGTTAGTCGGTAGCCCCTGTGGGCTGCTGGCCACCAATTGGTGCACAAGGAGTGCCTACACGGGCAGCGTTGGGACGGTCTCGGTGTAGTTGCGCTCACGTGCGCAGATCCCAAGCCGTCCCGCAATAGCGCACTGGAGGTCAGGTCGGGGAGGCCGTTTAGTGGGTTGGAGGGAACGCCTAAAAAAAAACAAAAAGAAAAAAGAAGTACCCAGAAAATATTTTACAACATTTTCTGGGTACTTTTTGTATTTTTTTTTGTTTTTTTTTTTAAATCGTTTTTTTTTCCAAAAAAAATTATTGAAATCAACTCGGAAGCCGATCCCAAACCACCTGTATTCAGGATGTTGGTTATTTAGTTTACATGTTGTATAATGTAAAGTTTCATCTTAATTGGGCGTCAAATCTTTACAAAAAAATTTTGTTCGGATCTTACAAGTGCAAATTTCAAAAATTTTATGACACAATGTTTATCATAAAAACTTAAGCACCAAGGAGCTTATATTATCTATCTTCGTGATAAGCACCAAGCACTGACAAATTTCGACAGCAAAAGCAGTGCCTCGGTGGCGTAGTGGTTAACGCAGCCGCCCGGATTGCGGAAGAGGCTGGGTTCATTTCCCGCCTGAGGCAGGTCGATTTTTTGTTCAGTGTATTTTTTCTAGTATTAAAAATGTTTAAGCGTTTGTAAACGCAAAAAATATTCCATTAAAAATCCAACTTTGGGACTATAAGGGCTGATTTAGCCCCAGTACTTCTCAGCCAGGTCTGCAGCTCTGTGATAGGGTATCATAGGAGAGTTTTATGATAGATTTTCAGCTTGCCTAAAGTACCTACTCAAATATGTCTATCAGCTCTCGGAATATAGATACTGCTCTCAATCTTGAGTTTATACGATAGAAGAAGACGCGTACCAATACTGTCTTAGACTGATGCAATAGTTTCTCCCGAGTTCTTGTTTTAAAACACGTGTTGAGAGACTCTATTTTTAACCCAAATCAACCGTACAAGTTTTGTTACTGAAAAAAATGTAACCACGGCAATATTAATGTAACTAAACATTTTCACTTGACATTGGCAAAATGTGTATAAGTACCTACGTTTAATGCCGCGCGACGCCATTAATTAAGAATAGAATAGATTTGGTTTTGGTAAAAACGATGTAAATAGCGCTACCCTTTAGTATTGTATGTAGGTTTCTGTGCTGTGTGTTTCCACTGTTTCTTTGAGTATCAAGACCCGAGCAGGCTATCGATAGGGCAGGGTCATCATCACGTGAGTAATAACCTGACGTTGTAAACGTCTACAGGCTACATGACTGCTTACCATCTGACGACGCGTCTGATTGCAACTTTCATGTGAAAAACAAAATTAACAGTGATTTAGTAAGTACTTACTCCTGGAACTAAAATGTTCACATGTTTTCATAGAATTTGCAATAGAGAGAAGGAAAAATAAAAATCATTATGTACTCAAAAATACAATGTTATAATAAAAAATCAGTAAGTAACATCAAACAATGTTTCACAAAATTAGTTACCGTTATAAAATGAGGTTTTTAAGTTAGTGCGTGTATAATAATAGATACCTAGATAATGTATTTTATGAATAGTAAAAAAAATCTTCATAATCAATGTCCGGGTACATTCGCGACATTTTTTATAACATTTTGGTATACATCTATTCCTCTTAAAAAAGTGTGAATATTGACATACTCATTTGGAGCATGTATCTTCGAAATTGTGCGGTATTTGGGGGAGAACCCTACCGCCGGAATATGTTGATTCCTTACGAACATTATATCTGACGTGGCAGGATTCACAATCGGTCGGACATTAAATCCCCTGAAATAAATTTATTTATTTTATTAGTTATTTTAGTCAACTATAATAAAAATATATTCTATCTTCTTTACTGTGCGCATCGAGTGAGCTACATTGAACGCTAACGTTTTGAAGACATTTTTTGTTATGAAATACTAAAAAAATTTAAATGTTTCTTTGGACAATAATTAAGAAATTATGTTTAGAATATGTTTTCATAAAAATATGAAAAAAAAATTATGACTTCGACCTTCAATAAAATCGTAACTATCATTTTCCCAGGTATAGTCTAAAGGCAGAAAAATGTTATGATGGTGAGCAGAATACATGGTTTTCGTTTGACTGTTCATGTCTTTTACACCCGTTATAATCTAAGGATACAAATAGGTATACAAAACGTTTCTACTATGTTTCTAGTAGTAACAACGTCAACTCTAACATTTGACATGACGGTCGCCATGGGTTTTTCTCAGAGGGTTTTTTCCTCAGGCTTTTTCTCAGTATTATGTCAGTGTCATACATAATATCCTTTTCGTTAAGCTTTCAACGCAATCAATTGGCCACTTTTCTAGGCCTTCATGGGTGATTTGGTTTCTAAAAGTAGGCATTTTCTCTATTTGACCGGTGAAATCGAAGTGATATCGTTACACAATAGTCACACGTTATAGGTACAATAGTCGCACGTTATACAATAGTATGACACGTTTATAATGGTTCCTTATAATGTAATTACTATCGAAAGTGGACTTCGTAAAGTCTCTTAAAAGACTACAGTTCCTTTTAATGGTCTCGGAATAATCTTGGATCCATACTTCCATTTTGAAAGCAAGTACCTATACGTTTATACTGGTACTGTAATGAACTACGGAGAGCTAGATAGGTAAAAATGGCGATTTTTAATTGTATGACTAATAAAAACCAATATTATTTTCAAATGCACCTTATTAAATACGATAATTTCAAGAGGCGAGTAAAATTTTTGATGTAAACTAGGTATAACATACTTCACCGAAAATATGACAGAGCTGATTATTTTATAAGAAAATTAACTGAGATAGTGTTTCTGTTTATCACTTATAAAATATTTTTTTTATAAATTGGGCATCGACGCCATTCACCGCTGACAAATTCACAGCTATTTTGAACGAACTTGTAAGTAATAGCAACACTGAGTACCTACGTTAAAGGTGTAGGTATATAGTTCTTTAAGACGTTATAGTTGGCTTCGCGGAGAGCCGTTAGTTCCATCCACTTGAAACTATTCGTCTAAGTGGTAGTCACCAAGTCTACTATGGGTGTCTAAGAAGAAAGAGTACGCCTGTAAAGGCCCTTTTCCGTTGTTTTAAGAGTTTACTATCCCGGTATACTCGTGATAAAATGTTGGTTCCAAAATAATTATAAAACCAATTTATTGCTGCTATGGTATCTAATACATACTAAGTTTACAGATATTATTTAAGTAATAATCATTAGTAAGTGCCTACAGTAGCTAAAGTGTAGAAAAAATTATTGTATGTAATATAGATAATTATAAGTCAACTCATTATGCACTAAATGGTATCATAAAAAGTTTGATAACTTTATTTCAATGTTTATTTCCCAAATGTTATTTTTATTACTCACATATTACTTTATTAACACAACTTACATCTCTTCTATAGACTTCTTCATAGATTCCCAGAACGGATTGGAATTATCTAACGGCGTCGCCAGTGAATCCATCTCCCTTCTTAAATATTCTACTTTAGTGTCGTTGCCAGCGCGTTTTAGCCAGGAATTTATCTAAAAAAAATAAGTCTATGTAGGTAAAATGGCTATCATCGTAATTTCAAAACTAGTCGATGATGGTCTACAAAATTGCGCACCTATAACAAACAACTGTAACTTAATAAATCGCCTTTACACTTCTAAAGACAAACCAACTGGGTAAAATCCGATCTTTGTAAATTAAAAAACGAAAAATTTAAAAGGGCTCCAAAATAGGTACCTACAGTACCTATCTACAAAAAAATTGGTCTTAATGATTCGCCTTTTTAAATTGATCTAAATGACGAACTATACTCTTAGTGTAAGTAAACTATTTTAGTTCCGTTATGAGCTCTATTTGTAAAGGAAACTTGAGCGCCCCTAGTGGAAAGAAGAGCAAATCACGTTTCCTACTAAAATATGTATAGTGTAAAGATGTAAGCTTTCCTCACTAAAAAACTTAACTATTAAATTAATTTACTTCATTGACGAAGATATTAACGGAGAATACCCAGTAGCCATACATGTTAAACACCATGGAGTACATATACTATTTACGTAGTTGGGTAAGCGGGTTACAGTTTTTTAAACTTTTTTGCTCGTTTTCTGCTATATTATTGTGGTGTAACTAATACTAATGTTTGTTATTAGTATGTACAAATGTACGATTGTAGATATTTATCTATCTGTCCATGCACACATACCACGTTTAACATCTCCGTGGCGTTTTCAGTAGGAGAAAGTCTCAAATCTGCTACCAAATTAAATGTAGTAGGGATGATGTTATGAGCTAATCCACCCTGGAAATGTAGAAAACAATTATGATTAAAATGATCTTAACAATTTTTTCGAAATTAACATGTTATAAAGCGATAAAAAATAATCGTTGAGGATATTCATTATACAACATAACCAGATATTTAATAAATAAAGATTATATTCTCACACATTTACTGAACCGAAAATTATTCGACAATTTTTTAATTTTTTTTTAAAACCTACAACTTAACGTTTTTTACAAATTTACAGTGATACCCAGAATTAATTTTCTTTCTCAACGAATTAGCTATAGGTTTAATCAACATAGAAGCATTTACTTACATTAATCATGTTAATATTTATCGTAGTGAAAGAACCGTATTCTAGTGGTGTTTTGGTGCTCACAGCTTGTTCTAGAGGCTCTCTGAATTCCATAATAGCTTGCAATAAATTAACAAGCTGAAAAAATATGGGGACAATTTTGCTAAAAACTAACTTAGGCGTCGTCCTAATTGACATCGATGGCACGATAACGTTTTCATCGCACGATGAAATGAAAGTAATGTTTCTGTGCTCGCGAAACTGAGACTTGTGGGGCCTTATCGCGCTATTTACAACGTTTTTACCAAAACCAAATCGTTAATGTTTTCTTAGATTTTGTCAAAACAGCTGTCAAACTGTATGAAAACGATAACGATTGGTTTTGGTTTTAACGTTCTTAAATAGCGCGATCGGGGAGCAGGCTCTAAAATAATCTTTTATGTTGAACTCAAGTAGAATGTTGAACTCAAGTAGAAAGTATGTTTCTGTGCCCGCACTTTTTTTTTTTTTTGCCAATTAGGACGCCACCGCCTAAGGCGTATAAATCAAAAATTCTAAATTAGTTTTAATTGCTTACCTTTTTGAGAGCAATATCGTGTGGCATTACAAATCCATGGCCCCCCGTACCCTTTACAGTGAAATTCATAGCTGAAAAACAATTATAGTCAAACTTTTTTTAATATTATTTGGTTGGCAGTCACGTAGCCTATACGGACGCTCACAACACTGTTTTAACCATAGATTTATAATTACTGACGTTTATAGATTGGCAATGAATCGACTAGGGTGAAACCAAAAAAATACACCGTTGTGTGTGTAATGCGCAATTTGAACTTGGCCAGTGCCGATTAAAAGTATTAGTATGATTTTAGGATGTAAATCCGTATCCATTTTGGGTAATATACTGTCTGCGTGTTACTTGGGTGTGTGTATGAAAAATAGTACTGCAGTGTGACAGTTGCTGTCTTTTCTACGTGACTGACAGGCCTCCTTGGCCCCCTGCGTGTACGTGAAATGGTCCCGTCTACCTATCTCGCTCTAATATACGCGTTAGTATGCTCTTTCTCTTTTACATTGCCGATCTACAGGTTATATCTATGGTTTTAACACTCACGCGCTGCCAACCCTAGACCTGGCAACCTTACCAACAGAAACACAACACCATAAAATGTAGTGTTATTCGACTGTGGTCTTCTGTATGATGGAGGTATTACCCCAGGTCGAGAACTCTAAATTCGAGCGGCTACCTAATAGTCCGCTGTGCCGTAAACCAAATGACTGAATTTCCGGTATTTAATTAATTTTTTTTTCAGATCTAATTTACTTTACGTAGATTAAGTAACATTAGACATTTGCAAATTACAATTTATAGACCTATTCAAATTTATTTATGTCAAAATTATTTCCTGAATTGGATACTAAAAAACGTGCTAATAAAATTAAATGACGGGCTAATAAAATAGTCACATACACCAAGCTCTCCTGTCTTGATACGTCACATACAAATGATCCCCAGAAGACGACAACCCCTCATCTAAAGCAAATCCAACATTCAATTGTTTAAACTCCTCTGTTTTCAAAAAAGATCTCATTCCCTTGAGACCGCCTGTTTCTTCATCTGCAACAAAATATCGATTTCTTAGCGACATGATATAGAAAGTAGAAAGCACCCTAGGCGCGCGGCCAGCCGTGAAGATACAAAATGTATGACGCCCAATGAAAGAAATATACGTACGTAGGTAACCTACGAGGCGTCGCAGGCGCGCACACACGCGTCAAACATAATATCTATTAATATACAGGTGTTTCAAAAGGAGAGAGGTATACACCATCAAAAGTAGATGATCACTTTGGTACCTTGTCATAATAATAATTCATACATAATTGTCGCAACTATTACTGCACAAACGCTGGCGTTGCTATGACATGGTACTAAAGTTATCATCTACTTCTGAAGCTGACTACAGTACAAGGACCTCCCCTACATTGATTCGGGTGAACATTATTCGTGTATGGTACTATTGTCATGGTGGCGTGATTTCGGGATGGAGTTGTTCGTGTTCCAGGTTTCATGATTGAATATCACACTCGAGTGCAACCACAAACACCGTGACACGAGATTTTTTACAGGGTCACTTGGATGGAAGACGTTGGCATGCTTTTAAAATAAGACTCCGATGCATTATTCATAGTGTTATACCTATCCCAAATATGACTCAAATAAAAATTAACTTTTCCATATATTTTGGTTGCATAGCTGTTGCTGTACCCGAAGTGCAAGTTTTTTAGTGTAAGTGTTAAGAGCTTAATTTGTATAGGAAACGTGAACAGCGCCCCTAGCGGAGAGAAGCGCAAATCATTTTTCCCATACAAATTGAGCTCGTAACGCAACTACAATTGGTGCGTTTTGTATACTAAAAAACTTACACTACGGATACTGTTTTGTATGTGAACAACTAATTTTTTTAGGTAAATTGTATTCCGTCATATTTGGGGTAAGCACTGAATCATGACTAGTCTTATTTTAAAAGGATGCCTTCACCAATTATGTAGGTACTTACCAGGCATTAGCGTAAGATGTACAGTACGCTGTAGTGCTACATTATTTTGTTTAAGTCGACTAACAGCTTCCAAATACTGTATGGCGGTGTCTTTGCAGTCCTGTGCGCCTCGCCCATAAATATTGCAACTTTCATCCACATGAGCAGCGAACGGTGAGTGAAACCATTGGACCTAGCAAAAAACTGATTAAAGTACCTAGGTAATTATGAAGTAACTTTTTTTTCAATCCTGTCCCTTTTTTAACCTCCCTTCTTTTCGACTGTTTATAACTCTTTACATCTTGCCCCGCGAGCTACTATAGGCAAGACCAGTGCTGGTTTTGGCAGTAGGACCAGCGCCCTGGGAGAAATTTCTAGCATCAACTAGATTTGAAAATTATGGATAGGTAAAAAGTGGCGCCAGCGACATCCATTTGTATCCTGTGGCTCCCGCCCCTTTGTATGTCCGGCTCTGGGCGGTCGCCCAACCTCGCCCTACCCTTACTAGGCAAGACCGTACTTACCTACCATACAATGTAAGTGACTGTCTCAGACCAATAAAAAAGTTTTATTGGTCTGAGGTGACTGTCTACAAATTAACTTATGTACCTCTAACAGACTGACTACCTAAACTATTTGATATCTTCACTAAATTTTCTGCCTTACGCCACCAGAGTTCAAAGTCTATTGAAGACTTACTTTAAAGTCTACGGTAAAAATTTGCAGCAACCAGATTTATTGCCATAGTCTGTACAATTTATGCAGTCAAACTTACTGAGTCAGCAGGCACTACGTCCATGTGTGCGTTGAGCATAACGCTTGGAAGAGATGAGTTGGTTCCGCGCCAAGTGAGGACGCATATAGGTTCATTCGCTGGCCTATAGACGGCAAAGTCGAGACCGATATGTTTTGCTTGTTGTCTCCAAAAGTCGACAGCAGTATCTGTAAATTATTTTTCTGTAGCCTAACGAAGACCGGTCGTTTCTCAGCTCAGTACCTACCTACCCCTAGTACCTATGAGTTTGTTAGTTTTCGAGCTCGATCAAACGTATCGTCTCTTTTCATACATTGCCCACTAGCGCCTCTAGCGTAAACTATCAGAAACAATGGGCAATGTATGAAAAGAGACGATACGTTTGATCGAGCTCGAAAACTAACAAACTCATACTAGGGGTACTGATCTGAGTTTCTCAGAGTAGGTAGTAGAGTACCTACTTATACCCAATCTTTTTAATATAATATCATTGCCATTGAAAAAAGTAGTAACCCTCAACAACTAAGGGACTGGGAACTTAACTGTCCAAACACAATAATGTTATGATGATGATGATAAGTTGGATGGACAAAAACTTAGATAGGTAGATATCTTTAAACTTACCTGGGATTTTAAGAGGTACCTACCTTAGTATCTAAGTATATTATATGTAGGTGAAAGTAAGTAGGTACCTAGGTAATTCTTACCTATATTTGTTTTCAGACTGGTATCAATTTGAAGATATTCGCGAAATTTTCTTACGGCATCGTTGTCTATGGGGCACACATTATTCGACTCCGCGATTGATATTATGTATGATCCAATGAGTAGTAGAAAAAACAATACTCGAAGTTGAGCCATGTTATATCTACCTCCTAGAAGATATAGGTAAATTAATTAATTTTACTAAGTGTTGAGGAAAAAAAATTACACACTTAAAAATCCACAAAAACAAAAAAATATCTTACCTAGGTAGGTAGGTACCTACTCCAAATCTGAACGTCCACCTACGTTAAAGACAGAGTAATCTATGATCGTTTTGTTTTTATTTCTTGGCAAAATAAACGATTAAAATAGGAACAATATCATTGAGTTTTTTTATGTTTTTTATATTATTTTGGTAATCCTAATCGTCTTACGCTATCTAATAGGTTACGTTTGAACTGCACCTCAGTCAAATATTAAATGCTCAACTACATAATGTTACCACTTTCACAGAAAATATTCACTTCTACGAATATGGGACTCGTGCCAGTTTTAATAGTAGGTACCTACAAACATGTTTACAAGTTCCTTTGAATTCTATTCCCGTCTAATAACGACTACAATTAGAACTGATGTTAGGCATAGGTAGGTGTAAATTTGCCCAGTTCTAATTGTATTGTATAATTTGTATTCTACCTACCTACCTACTTTACTTAAAAATAGAAATATTTAGATAAAGGTTACTTATTTAAGAATGATACTATCATAGGTAGGTACATATCTTCCCCATGACAAACTGAGATAGATAGCAAAGATCACAATAACTAATGTAGGTAGGTACCTACTAGGTGGGGTCCACGTCCGGAAGCCTCCTCGTGGCGGACCCTGGTAACGTGGTGGGGAAACTTTCTCGGCGAGTGTGTGGCTTTTGATGTCAAGTGTGTTGCCTTGGCATTCGAAGTCATGCCATCGAGTTGTTTTTTTTTTCGTCACGACCGCGCCCGAAGTACCCCGGGTGCGGTTCGATGGCTGCTCCCGGTGTCCTCGTCAGGAGGACGCGCCAGGTCGAGCAGCAGTCGGTGAGGAAGCGGCCTATAAGGCCGGCGTCGGCCAGCGCCCCACAGGGGCTGGCGCTAGTCTAGTATATGGGCTTATTGTAAATATTTATGGCCAAAGCGCCTTTTTATTTATGCATAGCAATGTCGCATGTGGGACCCTTATGAATGGACAACAGGAACTAAAAACTACATAGGTAGTTGATCTAAGGTAGTTAGTTGCATGGGATTTGCAAAAGCTGAAGTTTTTCGATTAGATATATTTTATGAAAACGACTTTAAATCACTTCAATCTTGAACAGCGTCATAGTCTAGTTATCTTAAAAATCTAACAAACTGTGCCTGTTAATAAGACGTATTATGTCCTTGCTCATTTATCTGTAAAGGCGTTTCAAATCTATTGATTGGAGCTTTATATCGGTTTAACTCGAAACACTGTCTGTGTAAAGTATTGTTACCACTTTGATGATTGTAGGTGTAGGTGTTACAAAAATAAAAAGCAGGTTTATAAGTGGGTAATGTTTATTATTTATATTTTAAGCTATGTATCTTTGATAAAGTCACTAGATTTATCAGTTATGTCAGGAAAATCATCCATTGAAATGAAGTCACTGTTCGACAGACTTTCGGATTTTTGCTTGTCATACCCTTGAACATCATCCAAAGCAGAATAAACACATTTTTTCTCGATTTTTGAAAGAATTTTCTTGTCATGGAAAGAGTGGTTATGTAGATTCGCTCTGTGAATAAAAACATTACATGTAAACTATACGTATATTATGTAGCACGCAATACTACAAGGTGTGTCAATTGTACATTCTATGAAAGGTCAAAACCCTACACCAAGCGTATGGATAAGTGAACAGTCAACATACCTGCTTACTACTATATTATTCTTAGTGAGAACATAAGCCGTGCATTTGTGGTTCCGATAATCGACACATCTCCATCGTCTTATACCAGCCCGTTGCGTCGAGTAATGGTTATAAATGTAGCGGTTCAATATTAACTGCAGAGATCCGCGGATGGAAACCGAAAACTGAAGATTGGGCGTTGCTATGAAAAAAATAGTAAATTTATTGTTTATATTATAATTATACCTACACTAATTATCTTAATATGTAGGTATAATAAGTAAACAATAACAAAAAGTTTTTAAAAACTAACTTTTATATTAACACCCTAAAAAAAGAAATATTTTTATCAGTTGTTGAGTCGGATATACAAAACAATTATATTCCATTAGAGAGAAATATTAATACATATAAATAATAGTACAATCTAATGTAGCGATATTGGCAATAGGCTGGCAACCTGGCACTGTATAGCCCGTACTGCCAAATGTGGCCTTATGTGTGACCATAGATTTAAAATTACTGATGTTTAATATTGGGATTGAATGGACTAGCCCGAGACCAAAAAAAACACCAATAAAAAAAAACAATTGTCAGAGAAAAATAAACTTTCTAATGAGATTTATGTCCCAAAAATTAATGTATGAAAGGCATTTATTAGCACAATCAGAAACCCAAGAACTTACGTGTTGTACCACCGATTTCGGCATTTTTCAAATCTAAATTCGTACTTGGATTTTCTCTGATTTCCTCATCTGTGTCATATGTAATACACTCATCCACATGTTCATATTCAGCATCATTATCTTTCACAGTAACATTTGGATCCTGCAGAGTTTGTATGTTAGATCTGCAATAGATTTAAATCATCATCAACAGCTCATAGAATGTCCCCACCGAGTGGCTCGAGCCTACCCCACATTAGGGGCGATTAGGCCTTAGTCAAGCACGTTGGCCAAGTGCGGGTTGGTCGACTTCTCACACAACCTATGAATTTCTTCATAGGTGTGTGCAGGTTTCCTCAAGGTGTTTTCCTTCACCGAACATATGAATTCAAAATTTTAAAAGACATTGGTACGTAGCGGGATTCGAACCGGTGCCTCCCGGGTGGGAGACAACGCCCTTACACACTACGCCACCGACGCTTATAGATTAAGGAAATAGATTTAAATACGAATTACAAAAGCATATGGCTTATTATATAATTAACTGATTACACATACACATCTGGTAAATTCATTACAGGTGTTTCTTTTTTCAGACAAATCTTTCTTGCTGCAGCTGGTAGACCAATCTGTAATGTTATAAAATAGAATAAATTCAATAATTCATCAAACAGAGCCCATCAAAATTTAATAGAAATATAGTCCCATTATTTAATATGTAATATTGTATCTAGTACCTATATACTATACCTGCTCCATCCGTAGACTAAGTGGCACTACCATTCTCTTAATACCAGTAGCATGACACGTTCCTGCTTCTTCCATTTGTGACATGTTTGTTGCCAATTTGGCTGTCATACAATCACTGCTGGTCTACAAAAAAGAGTTCACAATTAAAATAATATAGTTTCTCGGATCTTGAATGACACGGCTATTTGCAATATTTGTTGTGTGGGAACATTTTGGATATTTCACATTATAACAATATCAAATTAAATATCAGTAAGTATGTATAAGAATAATAAGAGACTGCCTTTTATGTGGCTTCAAGAGTTAAATGGAAGACGAAGAAATAGCCCCTCACATTCTTATGAAATACAGGACAGTGTACCGCATCCATGCGACCCTATGCCACTTCCTGGAAGATTTGTGCTAGCTGGAATGATCAGACTGATGAAGTTGCAGAAACTGCTTTATAAAAAGATGAAATCTTGGATAGCTATTTAGAGACTTCAGCTTCCACTTAAGATTTGTTGTATTCCTACATTCTAATCATAGCTGGGCATTAACTCGTTAATTATCGAAGTTAATATTCCGATTAACGGATTAACTTTTAAGTTTACTATAATAATGTTAACGGACTCGTTAACTCACGTTAAATTTCCCCAAGTCCGTTAATCGTTAATACAGTACAGTACAGTAGTCCCTTCTATTCGATCGTGTTCAAGGAGGAGCTCAGGCATATCTCGGCTACCGATATTTGCAGAAACTTTTTTTTATATTACGAGATGGCAAACATACTTGCGGCCCACCTGGTGTTAAGTGGTTACCATCGCCTATAGACACTTGCAATATTAACGGTAAATCACTTAACACTGCATGTGCGTTGCCATTCTGGGGACTAAGATGATAATTATGCCTTCCATGCCCAGTAATTACACTGGCCCTCCAATCCGAAAAACAGCGAACTGCTTCACGGCAGAAATAAGAAAGGCGGTGGTGCCTACCCAGACGACCCTACATATGGGTCTACGACCTAGTAAAACTTTAAATTAATAAAAATATAAAGTCTACAGACCGGGATTTTGTCATATTTTTTTTGTCCTACTAGTCCGAAAATGTTTCACATACCATTTAACATCATAATTGTCACTCTTCATAATTTTTTATACTAACGAACGAAACTCATAATCATCAAAATTCATAATAGCACTACAGTACTCATAGATGTATTTTTTTTTTCATATATTTTCTTATAGGTAACATAACGATCGAAACTCATATTCATCACAATTCATAATATCATCATTATTCATGTAAGTATATTGTTTATATAAATATTTTTGTTTTCATATTCGATTTTTTTTCAATTCGAAAGTTGGAGATATTTTCTTGAAGGAGAATATCCTTATGCCAGATGACTACATTACACATCTCGATGTTTTTTATGTCAAGTGGTTCGCATACAAGCATACACCCTGCCTAGTGATAAGCAGCCACCGTACATGCCTTACTTACCAACAGAAACACAACACCACTATAAAATGTAGTGTTATTTGAATGTGGTCTTCTGTAAGGTATTACCCCAGTACAGTCTGCTCCAGATTTGAACAGCTAGTCTGCTGTAGGTACCCTATATCGACTAAGCTACTCTAATTATCCACATCTTTTTTTGTTTCAATGCTCAGATTGGCACAAGACAAGCAGGGGAGGATCATATTCTGGGCAAGTTTGGGCATGGCAAACGAAGTACAAATGGGTATAAACTAGCACAGTTTCTATTAGAAAATAACTTGATGATACTTAATACGGTCTTCAAGAAAAATCCTAAAAGTAAATGGACCTGGATATCCCCGGACGGCAGAATAAAAAACGAAATTGACTGCATAATAACAAACAATCACAGATTATTTAGCGATACACATGTGGTACAAAGTCTGAACTTCAACACAGACCACAGAATGGTATGTGGCTGCTTAAACGGAATAACTTCAAAAAGGTCTAGAAAAGCAATAATGACTCAAGGTCTGCTTCCCCATCATCAAGATTACAAACGTATTGATACGAAAGACATTAAATCACTTCTCGAAATTGCCAGGTCCGAGACGCACGTACTAAATAAATACATAAAGATTGAAACAATGCTTACTGAACTAGCAAAAACCAACATAATAAACAACAAAAACGATAAATATAGCGAAAAAATAAAACGTTTCATAAATGAGAGAAAGAAGCTTTTAAAACATAGGAACCAAAACCGTAACCGTATCTCAGAAATCAGCAAACAAATAAGAGAAAGCATGAAAATAGATAGAAAATTAAGAAGAATACTTACTCTAGAAAACCACATAGAAAAGAAAGGAGGGGTCAAGGACTTAGAGAGAAAGGGAAAAAATGGATCCCAAAACTAAAAAGTATGAGAGCTCAACACACAAAACGGAAAGAGATTCAGGCATTGGCTACTGAATACTACCGTTCACTATTTTCCAGCCACCAAACAGATAAAAACCGGGCAAACCAACCAATAGGTCAGGAAGAACCAATACCAACCATACTCTCGGCAGAGGTAGAAAAAGCAATCGGATGCCAAAAATTAGAGAAAGCACCAGGCCCTGACAAAAAAACTAATGAATTAATGAGGGGATCAATTGAGGAGATAAGTTTAATATTAGCAGCCATATTCAACAACGTCCTACGTACGAAGGTGATCCCTAATCAGTGGGGTGAATCTCATATAATACTTCTACATAAGAAAGGCTCTAAGGATGAAATAGGTAACTACAGGCCAATAAGCCTAATGTGTAATATATACAAAGTGTTTGCAAAGGTGATACTAGAGAGAATTACTAAAACTCTGGACGAAAACCCACCAGTTCGAACCACCAGAAAGCAGAATTCAGGAAGAACTTCAGTACTATAGACCATATTTACACTGTAAAACAGCTCATCCAGAAGTACAACGAGTATCAAAAACACATATATATATATATATATATACATATATATATATATATATATATATATATACAGGGTGTAAAAGACATGAACAGTCAAACGAAAACCATGTATTCTGCTCTCCATCACAAATTTTTTTTTCCTATAGACTATACCTGGGAAATGGATAGTTGCGATTTTATTGAAGGTCAAAGTCATAAATTTTTTTTTCATTTTTTTATGAAAACGTAATCCATACGTTATTTCTTAATTATTGTCCAAAGAAACATTATCATTATTTTTAGTATTTCATAACAAAAAATGGCTTCAAAACGTTAGCGTTCAATGTAGCTCACTCGATGTGCACGGATACTAAGGAACAGGGCCGCCGTCAAGCAAAACAATCGCGGTTTTGCGAGTTGCGTGCGAGTTGAGCCCTTTACATTGCGCGGTACAATTTGCAATTTTTTTTAACACCAAAAAATAAAAATCATTTCCCAGCAATATTTTTTTTGAAATATGTCTTATTTTGATGTATAGAATACATGGTTCTCGTTTGACTGTTCATGTCTTTTACACCCAGTATGTATATATATATATATATATATATTGTAAATGGATTAATGTTTACGGTGAATTGAAGAAGACGCTTTGCTTTACTGATACCTTACCATCATCTTTTATCGCGATCTAATTTAAGACCTAAACTGAATAGAATCTTTTATATTTATTCTAATATGTACTTAGATAACCAAATAGACAATTATGATTGTTTATTATAGATCGAACACCAGTGAAGTGAAGGGTTTTTGTTTTTTTTTTTTTTTTTTTTTTTTTTTTTAATACTACTGCAGATTGTCTCTGATGACATTTTCTGCGTCACCGGGTTTTAAGAAGGCGAAGACCTTGGGGGGTCCTCAAGCCTGTAGGTCGGACGTTCCTAGGGGATTACTGGGCGACCGAGCATCTCCCCCGTGGGGAGTCTCTCGACCGCCTAGCGTCCCTAGGACGTCCGTGTCGGTAGGGAGCGACATGCCCGAGGGTGCCTCTAAAGGCTCGGACCTCGGCTCGGGCACATCGTGTCGTGGTGGAGGCGGGGAAAAGCGCCCCGGTACATGTCTGTACCGGGTATAGCGCGTCGTATGTAGACCGGGTAAGGGTTTTTGTTGATTCGCCCAGCGCCCGCGCACCTCACCCTTCGGTCAGCTGTTCTGTTTATCTATTATAAATCTTCCGAAATATAACGCTTAACATTTAATGAAGTTTACTTTTTTAATGATGGTTTAGCAATTAATGAAGTTCATTATTTGATTAACTGTGCCCAGCTATGATTCTAATATTATTATCTACATTTATAAAATAGTTACTTACAATATTTTCTAGTCCTTTGATGCATAGTGCCTTAGCAGCATCTGTAAATGCTGATAGAGACTCTGCTGACACATGAACCTCACCAGTGTATATGTACTCCAACAAGCAGGCTAATGTTTTATGGGAAATATTCTGGAAATGTACAATTTCATAGTAAGAAACTATTTTAAATAATTACTATTTAGTTTCCAGCAACAGTTTTCCAACAACAGCTTTGAAATTAAGAAAACAACAATTATCCAATATCATATCTATGATTAAATATAATAATGATATAATAGGTTAGGGAAAAAGTTTCTTCGCATTTTTTAAGAAAATTCAAAACATTTTTTAATATAGTTTATTTACATTTAACTAAAGTATGTAGGTACCATTTTGTTCGATAACTTTTTGCCATCTTGTAGGTAGGGACATGATCCCATTGCTATAGAAATTTTGGGACTTCTGGTCAAAATACCGCGACAAGTGGTTTTGGCAGTCCTCTCGTGATGTTAACCTGACACTGCCTAAAGAATTCTGAAGAGACCGAAACAGGTGGAAATCTGAAGGTGCAAGGTCAGGACTATACGGCCGATGCATTAACACCTCCCAGCCAAACTCTCTTATTTTTTGCTGAGTGGCTAAAGATGTGTGAGGTCTAGCATTATCATGATGAAAAACCACACCCCTTCTGTTGATTAATTCCGGCCGCTTTCTCTCAACTTCTTGCTTTAATCTCATCAGTTGTTCGAAGTAGAGTTCAGAATCGATGGTCCTGCCTGGTGGTAACAGCTCATAATGAATAATGCCCTTCCAATCCCACCACACATACAGCATCACCTTGTTGCGAGTTAACCCGGGTTGCGCCACAGTCTGTGAAGCCTGACCGGCCTTTGACCACGACCTTTTTCACACGTTCTTGTCGTACGTGATCCACTTTTCATCACCAGTTATCAGCTTCTTCAAAAATGGTTCGGTTTCATTACGTCGTAATAAAGAATCACAAATGAGTACACGGTTCATTAGGTTTCTTTCAGTGAGCTCGTGAGGTACCCAAATGTCGAGCTTTTTTGTGTACCCAGTTTTTTTCAAATGCGCCAAAACTGTTTTGTGGTCAATTCCCAGTTCTTCAGGTACGTCGTAACTACTGACATGCCGATCTTGCTCCACTTTTTCAAAAATGGCATACATTTTAACTGTATCTTTGACATCAAAATTTTACGGATTGAAAACGCTTAAACCAAATTTGTGCTACTCTCACAGACACTGCACTAGGTCCATAAACATCGCAATTTTTTTTCGCAGCTTGCGTTGCATTTTTACCTTTTTTGTAGTAAAATTTTAAAATGTATCGAATTTCTTCATTAGATTCTCATCTTGGCGGTACGAAAAACAAATGAAAATCACACATTTTCCTAATTTGAATTTGGAATTATGTTCTTTAAAATTTAAACTTTCAATGATACCAAAACCAGCCAGATACAAATAGTATAGCCAAAGAGATTTTATTACAAGTTTATACATACTATAATGCGAAAAGACTTTTTCCCCAACCTAATATTATTATCATAAATATGATATAAATATATGTATATTATGAGCATTAAAGAACACATTTAAATTTACTTTATTTCAAAAAAATCTCTACACATGTAACTTTTTAAAAAAAATATGGAGTTAAGTTGGTATTCATTAGGAATGTACGTAGACTTGTGTGCGTACTTTAGATAATGAAAGATCAATGCCTGAACTAAGCAGAGCTTGTATCTCAGACATTGGTCTGAGCTGAAGAATTCTACATTATTCCTGAGTGAGATAGACTATAGTTGATTATGAAATATAAATTGATCTCAAAATGTAACCTACATTAAGAAACACCACTGGATGTTGACATGGAGTTGATGATAATAAATCTTTCAAATATGGGCTTGCCAGTGCCATTAGAACTTGATGCACTTTAACAAAATATCCATCAGCTGCTAGAGTCATATCCACAAATTCACCATTCTGCAAAACAAAATTAAAACTAGGGTGGGTATGACTATTTTAACTTGCCTTACTAGAAGGTAAAAAGTGTTACATCTTTCTGGTGTCAGACAGTAGCTTAAATTATTTATTTATCAGAGTGTCACGCGAGTTCTTGTTGTAAAAACACGTGTTGAGAGACTCCATTTTAAATCAAATCTACAGTACAATTTTTTGTTACTTTAATTACATTTTCACTTAACATTGGCAAAATGCGTAATGTTAATGTATTGCGACGCTATTAATTAAGAATAGAGTAGAATATTTATTTATCATTATTTACCTTAATTTGATCAACTAAGCCTAAACTAAGTGACCATATGACCAATATAATTAATATTTAGAGATGAAAAGGATATTCGGTAACTACCTACTTTCCGGTATATGGCCTATCTGGTCTAAATTTAGTGTCCGGCCAGATACCGGATAATAAAGGAGTATACGGCCAGATACTACATGTATATCCATCAGTGTTGAAAAAATGTTTCGCAAAATGTAGAAAGATGAAGATATAAAATGTTTAAAATGTATATGTACTAAATAAAATACATATTATTGATGAAATGTGTACAGTCAAATTCAATCTATAGGGCGTCTATCTGCACAAAAAGTGTAAACTTGATATATTAAGTACATCTTTATGTTGAGCCTAAGTACACAACAAGGGGTAACACAGGGTTGCTCTTATTACAAAATCTGCCCCTGCGAGACTTGGTAAACTATGTTGGACCACTTGATGCTATACATTTATAATGACTCCAAAGAAAAAATCATAGCATCAAACAGTAACACATGAAATTATGTTGATTGATGAAATAAATTAGTAGCCTACCTGTTGTAAGGAACTAAAACCTTTACATAAATTTGTATGATATGAATCCCACGTCAAAGAATACTGCGACTGCACCATAATTTTATTTTAAACTTAATCAATTGGTCCAGTTATTAATGTTATAGTTTAAAGTTAAACTGAAATTAAAATCACAAATAAAATAGTTTCACCCTGACAAACACAGACTAATTATAGATACTACGGTGACATGACAACCACACAACAACACAGACACAGACTAGTAAGAGATACTACTAGAGATGTCAAAAATAATCGACTACTTTATGTAAATAATCGATATATAAAAATTGATTTTCAAATTAGGATTAATCGATTTTTAAAAATCGTTTTTTTTTCTTTGATTTGCAACAAAGAAAATCGATTTTTGTGTTGAGCTACTCACCGCCACATATCATTTCCGGTTGTAAGCATTAAACACTTCTATGCGTATAGTTTTTAACCGACTTCAAAAAAGGAGGAAGTTATCAATTCGACTGTATGTTTTATCTCTTACGACTATGATGAAAATTGTCGATATTAAGACATACTGAACCAACGCCAAATAAATTGGGAGCAGGGTATGAGAAAGAGCTTTCATTATAAAAAAAAATCTAAAATCTTTATTCGGTAACTAATTTTGTACAATTGGTAAATTAGTGCTCGCAGTCTCCTATTAAGTATTAAAGATACATGTGCCAGGAGACTCCGCTCTTCCTTAACTTAGGTTATAATTAGATACAAGACTAGTCACATCTTACAGTCGGTTTAGTGTGGGTACAATTCTGAAATACTTATATTTAAGCGTTTCTTAATTTGATAGTAATAATAATATACTTTATAATAAATCACTAGAAGTTTACGGATGGTTTCACAGGCTCCCACCAGGATATATCTGGTATGTATTAACTACCAGCCTGCGCCTGTGGGAACCCACTCGGAACCCGTAAAACACGCCTTTAGCCGTGATTACTTAATTGATAAGGGTGAGCACGCATGCACACGTATGAGTGTGTGTGTGTGTTTGTCAAGTTTATTATTTTATTAGGTTCTCTATCTCCTCGTAACTTTTAGATTTTAACCACTCCATGACTAAGCACTTACATTTTCTGTAGGTTTTAGGATTTATACTGGGTGTAAAAGACATGAACAGTCAAACGAGAACCATGTATTCTATACATCAAAATAAGACATATTTCAAAAAAAAATATTGCTGGGAAATGATTTTTATTTTTTGGTCTTAAAAAATATTGCATATTGTACCGCGCAATGTTAAGGGCTCAACTCGCACGCAACTCGCAAAACCGCGATAATTTTGACAGACGGCGGCCCCGTTCGTTAGTGTCCGTGCGCATCGAGTGAGCTATATTGAACGCTAACGTTTTGAAGCCATTTTTTGTTATGAAATACTAAAAAAAATTATAATGTTTCTTTGGACAATTATTTAGAAATCACGTATAGAATACGTTTTCATAAAAAAAATGAAAAAAAAATTTATGACTTTGACCTTCAATAAAATCGTAACTATTAATTTCCCAGGTATAGTCTACAGTAAAAAAAATGTTACGGTGGTGAGCAGAATACATGGTTCTCGTTTGACTGCTCATGTCTTTTAGGATTTATTTAAGGTGTTATACAAGTGTAATGATTGACTAATTTGCTGTCGTATCGCAAATGCCGTTTTTACAGGAACACTAGGAGCTACAAAGTTTTCCGTGCGCTTTCATTATAGTGAGCTGTTTTGATTTTGATCATCTATACTTTTATCGTTGACTGTACGTTTAGCTAGTTACCTAGGAGTAGTTTTCTAGATTTACAGTACGTTTTGGACGTAATTTCTTATTAAATTATTAAGATGCAAAAAAAATCGATTATTTTATTGCAAATAATCGATTTTACTAAAAATGATTATTGTCTAACTAGAAGTAATCGATTATTTAATATGTTAGTCACATCCCTAGTACCAAGGACAGCCGTCCGCTTTTTCCAATGACGTAGGAATTCTACTAGCGATGCGCCAAACCTAAGAGCAAATATCTTAGCGCCAAACATATCACTAAAGTGAAAAGATAGATAGGTATATCTTTTCAACTCAGTGATATAAATCACTCTTGTATATCAGTATCTCACTAAAGATACATTGCCTGCCTTGCACTAAAGATAGATATAATTGTTATGCGTTATTATGTCGTTTTAAACCAAAGTGTCTGAAAAGTGATAATAATCATCAAACTATATCGTGCAGTCGTGTCTACAGATTTGAGAGACTATGTGTCGGTGTGTCACTTAGACAAAGTCGTGTTCGTCTCTCTCTCTCTCTCTCTCTGTGATCGGAATCGTTCATTCACATTCGGTATCCGTCCGTATCTATCAAACATATTCTTTCTAATCTGTGTATCAAACTGAACTATGACACATTGATATAAAGATATAATTTAAAGTCACCTGAGCTAAAGATACATTAGCTCTTTCGTGAAGATATATATCTTTTATATATCACTCATTCGCGAGCTACACAACTCTAAATTCTACGTCATTGGCTTTTTCCTACGCTCCGCAATCTCTGTGCCGCAATCCACAATTCCGCATGCGCGATGCGCAGTTCCGTTACTCAGGACTCAGCCTAAGGGTCTCGCTCTTGACCTCGGCTTGGGCCATAATATTACTTACCATTATAATACGTACATAACAAAAATTATATTAAGGCACTAAAATTAGTGCCTTTTAAACACCAGATCCTGTTAAATAATACAAATAAAAATAGTGACGAAAGCGTGTTTTATTAGTGGACCATACTGACAGAGTCCACGGCGTTACACTGGCGCCTCAACGTTTTTCGGACCTCAATTGAAGATCAAAATTCAAAAACTAAGAAGATAGTTTTTCATATTTTACTTTTGTATTACTTTTGTAACTGTGTATTTTTTTTTTTTTTTCTTCTAGATTTTTTCATAATTCCAAAAGGAGTCCTTGATATAATTTAGCGGCTAATATTTTTTTTTCCTCCGAACCCTTCCTTCATCCATCTTCATTAAATTTATTTTCAGTAGTGCACCAACAATCATTACTGTTCCCTACACTTTCAGTACTCAAAACAAATTACATTTCAAACCAATAAAAGACAATAAAACTTACCCAATTTCCATTGAAATCGACATCAAGTTGTGTTTGAGCTTGGATTTTAACTAGTCACTCAAGTTCAGCACACTTTATACTTACGGCAGTGCTACGAGGGAATACCTCCAGCTTATCCATCACACAACACCAGGGCATTGCTTTTCGTCGAAATTTAAGTCAGTGTATACTTATTTCTAGTTTTAAAAGCGTTTGCATCATCTTAACTGGGCGTCATATATTTGCAAAAATATTTCGTTCGGATCTTAGAAGTGCAAATTTTAAAGATTTGAAGAAACAATGTTTACCATAAAAACATAGCACCAAGCACTGACAAATTTCGACAGCAAAAGCAATGCCCTGGTGGGGTAGTGGTTAACGCAGCCGCCCGGATTGCGGAAGTTGCTGGGTTCGCTTCCCGCTTGGGGCAGGTCGATATTTTTCAGTGTATATTTCTAGTTTTAAATCTAGATTTTATTTAGGTAAGTAAGTACTCGAAATGAAAACAAAGTTTCCTCTTTTTATATTATAATATCATTGAAGCTTAAGGCATGTTATTACTTGAACAGTCGTCTAGTTCTGATTTGAAATCACTAATATGATCTTGTTTTGATTTTTTTAAAGCTTTGGATGGTCTATGGCGTTTTTTTCTTTCCGTATTTTTGTCTGTATTTGTTAATAAATTATTCCTTTTGGAGAGTGATAATATTTTTTTGTCGTGATACAGATGGTTGTGATCATTTTTCCTGTAACAAAAACACAAATAAGTAGGTATATTTGTTGATACTTTATGTTGATCTTATTCTGGAGGTCGATGCCCCTTCACTGTTTTCTGATAGCTTATTTTATAACGATTCTTTTAGCTTATTTTATAACGATTTCAGGGACAACAACACTTATTTATAGTTTTATCACTAAATTTTAAACCAAGGGGTAGCCCTGATGCCACCCCGCTTCACTCACACCACAAGCGAGACAGACGCAGATAGACACCGATGAACGACGATCACCCACACCAAATAGCAACCATCTTCTCCCCCGACCGCCTAGCGTCCCTAGGGCGTTCGTGTCGGGAGGGGATAAGCCATCGCTCGAAGCCCGCACCGCCCTCCCCCACAAGGGATTGGTGAAGACCGATCGTCGTCGTTTACTCACACTTATTACCGCACAAGCGTCGAGAGCAGACGTATTCGTTCTCGCACGCAAAATGTCGTCTGAAGAAGAAGGATGGACTTAAATAACTCGTACGAAAAGCTTTTAAAAATTTAACTTGTTAAATATGCATTTTCAAATATAAATTTTAGTAAAAGTAAAAATAGCATGTTCTTCTCTATTAATAAATATAATATATATAAATATAATAATATATCTCCACGCTCACACCAATTATCTAGCCCGAAGTAAGTATCATTAAGAACTTGTGTTACGGATACTAGATAACGGACATTTTTTTTTAATATACATAATAATTTTAGATATTTTTATAAATAAACTTAAATAAATATATAAACAACCATGACTCGCAAACAAACATTCGTGTTCGTCACACAAACATTTGCCGCTACCAGGATTCGAACCCGGACCGCTTGATGTGTAGCCAGCTGTACTGACCACTCCACCACGACGGCGTCAAATCATTAATAAATCATTAATCCATTATTTTAATGCTAGTCAAGAAAGAAAATAAATATTAGTCGTATAGGGAGAATTTAAAAACATACAATAAAGAACTGCCGTATCCGCTTAGATAAAGACTTAGACCATTTAACAGATAAAGAGGTCCAAAACGTGTAAATCCGTCAAAATCTCGAGGTGGATTTTTTTTACGATTACAAGACTTCCTCTATACTACGTATACGAGAAAGTAAAAAGGTAGGAAGTCCTGAGTAAAATGATCACGAAAATTAATTTATTATTATAACCTCATTTTTACCCACTTTTAACGTCAATTTCTCTTAAATCCGGCGAACTACAATAAAACGGTTGTTTTATAATACATTGTGCATTTTAAACCCTACAAAACGAGGTAGGTTTCATTGTGGTACAAAATTGTTAAATGGGATACCAACGTCTCATGGACATAGAATCATAGAATATTACCTACGCTATATTCTATGTCTATGCCAACGTCTCCACTCCATACTAGATTGGGCATTCTTCTTTCTCAACAAGACTAGACACCGTGCTAGTCTAACGCTATGATTTTGGACACAGATATTGTATTTTTTATTGTTTTCGTTATACCTAATTAAATATTTATACTACATGCATGTTATGCATTTTTTTTTGTATTTCACGTATTTTTCTTAATGTCATTTAATAAATAAAATTAAAAAAAGCAAATTAAGTGAAATGGTGTCGCCGATGGACGACCGGAATTAATAGAATGGAATAATCTTTATTGTACACCTTTGTTTCAATATATGTAATTTCTATTTGAATAACCCCGCCCTAATCCTCTCCTATATCCTCTGCACTGACGTCTACTCAACTTCGTGTCTGAGAAGACGTGACCGGTGCAAACTGGGTGGCCGGCCGCGATAGCACAGTATATCAAGAACAGTAATACGTCTTCGTACAAACTAGCCGCTATCCATTAGAATGTGTGCGTGCGTGTACGCACGCACTGTGACGCACACATGACATAAAAATATGGGAGCATAAGGTGATTTCGCCGTCTCGGTGTGATCGCGCGTTTTTATGTCATTGCACATTCGCTCGCCGCTCGTTCCCGCCCCGCACATTTACGATAGCATATGCGAAAACCTCAGTTCCTAGTCTAGGGGTGATATAAAATTTCTTTAAAATTTCTTTCGGTAAAAAAAAGCCTCAATTGGCATATTAATCGTCAAATATCTGCGATTTGAGACATTCTTTGTTTTACTGCCCTCGTTAAAAAATGCACTATTACCTGCTAACAATATTGTCGTTTAGTGTGTCAATATAAGCTTGACAATGGTTCCTCCGGTATTCTATGCATCTCCAGCGCCTTTTGCTTCCGTTATTTGCTTCATGATGCATGTTGTATATAAAACGATTAAATATAATTTGCCATTTGCCTCTAATTGATTTACAAAATTCGGGTTTGCCCATTTCAATATCTGTAACAAATATTAGGTAATATGTTGAGATTACGTGAAATATTAGGGACAACGTCCTTTTGACAAAGCTAAAGTAACTCCGTCAGAGTTCATATCGTATACAGCGTCTGAAAAAATCTTGATTTACCGGCGTCGAGGCAATAGACTAGCCTTTTTTTAGGGTTTGATAGAGCACTGGTCGTGCTCACGTCACCATGGTCATTCGATTACAGCCCCAGGATTGTGATCAGCAGTGATTGGAATTGGGTGAGTATATTTCTTTATCTACAATTTGTAGAACAGAGATAAAAATCGGAGACTTCCCTATAATATCTTTTACTACCGGTAAATTTACCAGATCTTTAATTGCGTAAATTTAAACATCTAATTATTAATATTTACATTATAAAAGCTTTTCGTTTTGACACGACTGCTTATAAAAGGAGTGCAATGTTTTCATGGTTCAGACTATGTTTATTTCTTTAATCTACTATAACTTAATATACCTATATAAGGAAGTTACGCAATAGAATTTCTATTAAATTAATTTGATGTTTGAATTTACAGTAAATTACCGGTAATGGTAAAAAAAAATAGTTTGAAAATTCCAGTAAATTACCGGTAATGGTAAAACAAAATAGTTTGAAGGAAGTCTCAGATTTAAATCTCTGTTCTACAAACTGTGGGTAAATATAGGTACTCACTCATTTCCGATCACTGGTGATCAGTAATCCTGACCACCCAAACCTTCGGGACCCATAGCAAAAGTGTAATTTAATGTTTTTTTGACGTGACAACGTCTTATAATTCGATAGAGCCGGCTGCACGCACGAAAAAACATGACGCATGCGGCGTTACCTCGCACAGTGTTTTATTTCACCTCAAAATTACCAACCCCTTTATTATACCTGATTAAGATAAAGCTCTTTATTAATAACACGAGACTAAAACTCCCACGAATCTAAATAGAATAGTTTTGAAGAAATCCTATATTATATTTTTGTCCCGTATTTGGGTAAAAAATAATAAAATAATAATTGTGTCTAGATTATTAAAGTAGTTTTATTTTTTATATTGCCTACTAAAAGGTCCTATTGTTAACCATATTATGAGTCCTCTATGGCTGCGCTAAAGCTCGTTGAAACCAAAATAATTGCCATTTTGTGATTATCGTTTTAATTTTTTTGTGCCCATATTATGCAATATTAAAGCGTCTAATTTGCTTTAAAATCTAGTTAATAATGTTGACTACAAATACAAAAATTTATAAGCTTTAGTTCCGTGGAATCTCGAATATATTGAGAATTTAAATTTACTGGACAATTTGTCCCGCAATTTTTTGAAGACGTAATTTTGCTATTTTAATTTTCAATAATAACATGAAATAACTTATTTTCTATACTCTTCTCTCTGTGAATAAAGATTTTGTGAATGGTAGTAGTCCTAGGGTACCAATTGTAGGTTTCAACGTATTTATGAGCCAGATTTTTTACAAAAAGTACCAAATTTTTTGGAGTTTATTGGTAATTCCGAATTAATGGCTACCAAATAAATTATTGCATGTTATTATTAAGAATTAAAATAGCAAAATTACAATTCTTTAAAAAATTGCGGGACAAATTGTCCCGCAAATTTAAATTCTTAATATATTCGAGATTCCACGGAACTAAAGCTTGTAATTTTGTGTGTTGGTAGTCAACATTATTAACTAGATTTTGAAGCAAATTAGACGCTTTAATATTACATAATGTGGGCACAAAAAAATTAAAACGATAATCACAAAATAGCAATTATTTCGGTTTCTACTAGCTTTAGCGCAGCCATAGAGGACTCATAATATGGTTAACAATAAGACCTTTTAGTAGGCAATATAAAAAATAAAACTACTTTAATAGTCTAGACACAATTATTATTCTTTTATTTTTTACCCAAATACGGGACAAAAATGTAATACAGGATATCTTCAAAACTATTCTATTTAGATTCGTGGGAGTTTTACTCTCGTGTTATTAATAAAGAGCTTTATCTTAATCAGGTATAATCAAGGAGTTGGTAATTTTGAGGTGAAATAAAACACTGTGCCTCGCTCTGAGGCGTTCCATGTAAGGCCGGCAAAACAAATGAAATTAATTTTTTCTTTTGAAAAATGCTACCATTCCATCAGTATTTTCTTAAGACATTGTCACGTTCAACTATCGTCAGTAAACCGACTTTACAGACAACCAATTTTTTTTATGTTATTTAGTCGGCAGACAAGCGTACGGCCTGAGCACCCGAAACTGATGGTAAGCAGTCACCATAGCCTATAGACGCTTGCAACACGACGTGAGTCACCTTCCCTACCCCGTGGAGCTCTGACAACTGCCGTGCTATTGTAAAAATTCAATAGTCAGTTCGATTTCACCAAAGTTTAAAAAAAAACTTAGTTTTGTTGCGTAAGCTGGAGACGAACTTAGCCATGAGTGTATAACGACATGTAAATTTAGAAGTCATGTTGATTAACAATAAGAATCCCTTTTTTGTGAAATATTCATTAGTGTTTAATTCAAAATGAGATCTTTATAGAATAGGATCTAAAAATTAACACAAATATATAAGAGTTGTTTCGTATTGAATGTTAAAACCATTTAGTACTTTAGTAGGTAGGTAGATACTTACTTTTTATTTCTATTATATTCATTGTCGTTCCTCTGTGGTCATATACTTTATCTTCAGTCAATTCGGTCTGATTACTGATATTTTCGTCTTCTAAATTATCTACTGTATTTTCAAAACTACTAGAGATTTCAGTCGGTAATGATCCTGAAGTTATATTTAAGTCTCGATTTATAAGCTGTTCAAAATCTGTTCTTTCAAATTTGGAACCATCCGCGTTTGTATTAATATCTTCTACTGGTAGATTATCACAAGTATCAGAGAAATCATTTTCTACGACAATGTGAGATGAACTATTTACAGGTGCATTAGTTTCTGTTGACCTGCAAATAATAATAATGTTTGCAAAGACTTTTTACCTAAAAGCAGTTGGAAAGTAGAAAGCTGTCTAATTACCTACTTACATATTTCCAGTTTCAATGTTATTTTGGTCTGTTGTTTCTGATATCTCCATATCTGTTGGCAGTATATTCTACAAATTAAATGATAAAAATAAATAAATGTATTATGTTGAAGGGAGGGAGGCAGGAAGGTAGTAGAAAGAAGGAAAAAGCAAAAAAAGGCAAGGAACGAGAAATACCTACGAAAGGAAATAAATTCATGCATCTTTCAAAAATGCTGTTTTGACTTTTTTACTAACTAGTAATAGGGCAGTGGGAAGGGTATAACTAATGTAAGAGCATCTTCACACTAGTGTTTGTCCAGAGTATTAACAATACAAACAAGCAAAAAAGTTTAAAAAACTGTAACCTGGCTACAGAAAAAATTAAGTAGATCAGATAGAATTGGGGTTTACAAGGTAAAGTCGACTACTCCTATTGTTAAAATCGGTTTAAATGTAGCCTATGTTACCTGAATGGACCATAATAACGTATTGATGGACATTTTCACACCTTATTCATCAAAATCGGATGAATTATTTGGGCGCGCGCTACGGAGGAACATAGGTACGTAAATACAAACATACATACATACAAACATCATAACCATTCAATTGAATTTCTCCCGAGTTCTTGTTGCAAAAACACGTGTTGAGAGACTCCATTTTAAACTCAATCTACCGTAGAATTGTCGGTTACTTTAATAAAATTTTCACTTGATATTGGCGCAATGCGTAATCTTGTCGTGTCGCGATCGCCATTCGAATAAAAGAAGAAGATAACCATTCAATTTGGCTTAACCATAAAAAAAGGTATTTACACCTGTTATTAAATCATCATGATATCAGCCAAGAGACGCCCACTGCTGGATACAGGCCTCCCCCAAGGAGCTCCAAACCGGTCGGTCCTGCGCTGCCCACATCCAGCGACTTCCCGAGACCTTTATGAGTTCGTCGGTCCACTGCGTGGGGGGACCAATACTGTGTCTTACTTATACTGCCACTTAAGGTTCGCAATTCTTTGGGCTATTTCGGTAATCTTGGTTCTCCTGCGGATCTCATCATTTCTGGTATGATCACGCAGAGAAACTCCGAACATAGCTCTCTCTATTGCCCTTTGAGTGACCTTGAGCCTTCTCATGAGGCGCATTGTAAGCGGCCAAGTTTCGGTTCCGTAGGACATTACTGGCAGCACACATGTATTAAAGACTTTCGCATTGAGACACTGCGGTAGATGGATTGAGAATATGCCATATAGCTTCCCAAATGCTGCCTAGCCGAGTTGGATTTGTCGATTGACCTCTGAAAGTTGGACTTTTTGTACCAGGTAAACATAATGGTCGACAACTTCCAGTCTAGAGCTTCCAACAGGAATGGGTACAACAAGGGAATTCGACATGATTTTAGTCTTGTTCATGTTCATCTTAAAACCCACTTGTTGGAAGACAATGGACATTGTCGAGCATAATAATAAATTAATTAAATTACAGCTAATAATTGAATAATATTATGGTTTGTAGGCTTAAGTAATAAATATGAATGGGCAAGATAATAACAAATATAGTTAAAATAAGGGTAATATACCTGAGGCAGTAACAGGTGTTCTATTCCAGTAATATGCATTTTCTTAGCTGCATGCATAAAAGATGGCAATACATAAGTAGGTATATCAACTTCTCCATTATAAATATATTCCAATATGTAAGTAAGAGCGTTGTAGCCAATGTCCTGGAATAAGAAAATATAATATTTTATCACTATCTCACCTAATACATAGGTTATATATTTTTTAGTTTTCTCCCAGAAAATTTAACAATTGCGTTTAATAGAGAAACAAATTTTTGTAGACTTGCAACTAATATTTGGTCATACGCCCAATACCGAATACTTATTAGGCGAATTTCGGCTTCCTGACTGAAATAGCCGAACTTCTGGCCAGTGTATGTATCCAGCCAGTGTGTGACACCAAAACTTGTATCGTGATTGTTTCGGCTCATTTATACAAAGAGTAACAGTACAAGACAAAAATAAAACTGTTAATTTTCTTTTAAAAAATTCAACCTCATTCCATAACCATAAATTTTAAAGCCTATTGAAAAAATTGGTAGAACAAGGGGGTACAGGGGTCCATGTCCTGTATGGCTGCAGTACCACCATACACTCCTCGTCACTTCGCTCGTCATTGTACTTTTATTACCTAACAGAGATCTTCCTTAAATACATATCTACATTATGAATTTCAATATAATAGAATAGAATAGAATGTATAGGGATATATAGGGATAATATATAGGGATAAATAACATTTCTTATGATTTAGAAATATTAGTATAAAGCAACTGTATGAATATTGGCGTTATGTATTAGAATAGAATGAGTATTTTCGATCGAGGGAAAATATGTGAGAATAAATATTAGTTTAAACAAGGTGTATGATTAGTGTTCAGATATTTGCTATTCAGCCAAATATAGTAAATGTTGCCGAATAGGCATTTTTTTTTTCTAGGAAAGGAGAGAAATGAGCAGACTGTTCATCTGATGTTAAGTGATACTGCTGCCTATTGACATTTGCAATACCTGAGGGATCAGAGAGTTAGAGTATTCTCTGTGGGGCAGAATTTTGGCCTTATACAACTGTAACCGATGGACCGGCTTGAAATACTGCTTCAATCCGTTGAGCACACTAAGTCATATACTGAATACTAACCAAATATTCGTTGCAAAACTAGTTTTTAGTTTTTGTTTAGGTACCTACCTATACTATACAAAAACAAAAAACTAGTTTTAAAACGTTTTTAAATTATTGGTAAGTATGTACAAAAAAATACATATGTAATTAATTACCATTCTATTTGTTTCTGCAAAAACATATTAGGCTAAAAACAAATAATCACTTACACTGAAAAAAATTATAGGATTTTGACATTTTGCAGATTGTAATATATCCTTGAGATATGAGCTTGCTAGTGCTAGGATGTTTTGATGAGCTTGTATTAGATGACCTTCTGTTGCTAAAGTTACATCTACAAATTGCTGTTGCTAAAACATATAATTATTATGATTAAAGTAGGACTGATCATTTTTTTGCTTTCAAACGTACAAGCCTGTAGTTCAATCTATTTCTTTCATATTTATTTCCGGTCGGAGTGTAGCCTTAGGGGCTCTATGGAAAAAAAGACTTAGAAAAAAAACTGATTGATGGGTAGGTTAGGGTTATTTTTTTTTATGACCAGGCGGAGTGTGCACTGTTTTCGTAACAGTCTAGTCTAGTGTTTTATGGTGGGTTATCAGTAGTAAAAAAATTTCATCAAAATTTTTCTGTCTTTTTTTCCATAGAGCCCCTAAGGCTACACTCCGTCCTTATATCCCCCTAGAGTAAAAATATTATCTATCAATTTTATACTACGATTTGAAATCATCTTCTGATACAGTTAAGTACAGATAAATGTATCTAACAGTGATAGTCAATTGACAGGTCGGTGTGTGGTGCTCCAGACAACACACCATAATAATAGCCAGCCGCAGTCGTCTTCACCCACGCCCAGGCAGGGCCGCATCGCGTGCGATGTGTGGAGCTCCCTTGAGATTGGGTTAGCTAGTTAGGCTGCATTGTACGAGGATGCGTACCTAGCGACGGATGTGTTTTATGAACCAATAGAAAGTTCATTTTAATCAGCGGTAGGTTGTGGTTTGCTTTTTTCCTTGGGAAAAACACTTTGGAAAAAAGAGATAGAAAAACCGCCACTTCGATAAAGTATGAAAAAATACTTACATTTTCCAAAAAAAAAAAACGTAAATAAACAAATTAATATTATAACTTTGTTTATATTTACTAAATTGCTATTTCTCGTGTTGTATAAGTGGGTATACTTACATGCTGGAGCGTTGACAATCCTTTACATAAAGTACTCTTAAAGTGTTCAGAAGTTAATTTATACATTGCGTTGCGATACCTACTAATTTTTATTTATTATTATTTTTGCTATTTGGCAATCGGTCGTACGTCATTGGTCGTGGACATCACAGACACAGACCAAAGAGTATATAATACACTACGTTTAACACAGACTGTTATGATACTCAGAGGAAATAAGATACTACGTATCACCGTAGACAGAGAAGTGTATAGACGATTAGATAGCGTGCCGCTTGTGAGATAGACTGATAGATATGAAGTGTTACCATAATAAAATATTTTCCCATTTTTTGAGTTTAATACGAAATGCCAAAGATAATAGTTTCGTTAGGTATGTCAGTATACTATTTAAAATATTTGAATAACATTCTGTGTACATTATTACTAGTTTTGAAATGCTTTCTATTATAATATCATTCAATGTATGGTTAAAAACTAGCGCACTATGTCGAGCTTGGCGTAAGTTGAAACTATATTTTCTAAGAAAAATTCCTGCTTGTTGTCGATTACAGAGTCTCGAATCACTTAAGAAAATCGCACTACAGAATCTATTAAGGGTGCGTTCCAAAACCAGTGACGCCAGGGTAAAATTTACTTCGTGAATAGTCAGAGCTTGACGCTCGAAAGAGAAAAAAACATTGTTTTAGAACGCTAACGAGGAAATCTCGAGTAAAAATATGAAAACGTGACATGTCGCCATTTTAATTTGTTTATTATCATATATTGGACAACACTGCGCACGAATTTAATAAATTAACTTTGAACTTTATGTAAATAAAATACTATTTGACAGTAACCATCGTTTTTGTGTAGTTACAAAAATAATAATTCAAAAATTTCGTCATGAATATGAAAACATAAATGATGCTCAACAGATTGACAGCTAAGTTTCAGGTAAATTTTGCCGGTCTTCAGACACCGATAAAAATCGCCCCCGCGGGGTAAATTTTATTCTCCCCCAAGTCGTTCCAAAATACTAGAGCAACTGTCAGAGTAAATGTTTGTTTACCTTCGGTTTCACTCGGGTTTGTTTTGGAACGGCTTAGAGTAAAATTCACTCTACCCTGAGTAAATTGAAATTGTTTTGGAACGCACCCTAAGAAGTGCCACAGAATAAAGAAGAACTAACTAAAAATTGAAGATACCTATACAATAATACAAAGAAAAATATTATAAAATAAAAAACAACAAAATTAAACAAATTTCTTTATTGAAATATTATTTTTATTTTTGTTTGGCAAGTTTCAATCATAATTAAATTTCTTTATTGTCCCTTAAACAACACAAGTTTACTATGGATATTTCAAAAATGCTGTGTTGTTACCAGCTGAGGAACGGCGTTAGGCATGAGAAATGATGATGTTAGTTTTGGTTGCCAATTTATTCGACCGGTGGCTTCAATCCATTGCTTCCTTATATCATTGTTTGATGGAAAACTATAACAAAATGACAAAATATTCAGAGATCATTTTATAGAAGCACAATTAATATTACAAGGTTTTGTAAATTCTGTTTAAAATAAGTCAGTATAATTGTATTTTTTTTTAAATATTAATTATGTCCACATTATTACTAACTAAGATCTATTTATAATCTGGTGTAGCTGAAAATAGCTACAAGATAACAGTACAATTTCATTTATAAAGAATCAGAATAGTAGGTAACTATAATCTTCTATCTAACTTAATTACTAAATTACAGGCATATTTAAAAGAAGACCAATACTCTGTCACAGGCCGGACTATTTATTTATAAAAAATCAGATAAGTATATAAAAATACCATTCTGTAAAAATATGAACTAAAATAATGCAATAGAAGTTAACTGCAATTCGAAATAATAGTGCAAGGTTTTTAGGGAACTTCTATGGGTAATGTTGGTAACACGATACGAAATAATTTTTAGGTTATGAATAATTTAATTTTACTATTATGACTATTAATCATTATTGTTTAATCTACATAATGCGCATTTCTATTCATGTATGACATAAAATAAATTTCAAGAACACAAACTATACAAAAGTATACTATACTTACGAGTAGAAAGTTATGCCATCAAGTTTACGTTCGCTATCAGTTTTGCATGTAATAACACAACATCAAACCATTTTTCCGATGTAATTTTAAAGAAAAACTATGGTGTCTAATATATTTTTACTTTAAATTATGCTTGTGAGCAGATTTAACACTTTTTAATAATATTTTTCACAATCACTTAGAATAATCAGGAACAAACTGTCAACTTTGTTTAGCACATAGTTGTGCTGGCCTTGAAAATGTCGGCCACGCTAGTGAAACAAAAAATTCATATGTTTTATCCTTGTTTTTCACAGTAGGTGTGCATAAGTAATTCTCTTTTTTGTGTGAATGAGAAGGAAAATATGCATTTGTCTATACACTTCTCTGTCTACGCGTATCACAGATTAGGAGTGCGTTCCAAAACCAGGTGAAGCCAAGTAGACAGCGTAAGAAAGCTTTCTAATTGGTGTAAATTAACTATAGTTTAACAAAACTAACCAATGGTGAAAGCGCTTCTTAATAACGACCAATAGTGAGCTACCATTTACTCTACCCCGAGTAAATTGAGATTGTTTTGGAACGCACCCTTAATAGGTTAACCACAGACACGAAGATAGATTAAGAATGGAGTCATTCATTAGACAAATCTAAGAGCATATTTGCTCTTAGATACAAATTAACAAAGTGAGGGCAAAAATTTTGACAATACTTGACATTTCTTGACATTTCTAGAGAGGCCCTGTCTCTTTCTAGAAATTGTCGTCATCTCTTTCGCAACACGACTTCCCACGACGAGTATTTGGCCCTAATAGCAAATATACCAATAGAGTCAGTCCAAAATAGTGGGAGTTGAGAAATAATATATCTAGTCTGCTCACACTTATGACGGTAACAACATGAGAGAGTGAACAACATTAGTCATCCACTTAAGGTCATCCACTACTCACTAGCGTACACACTTATTATTGTCATTTGGTCATCTGTAGGCCTATTCCAAGGAGCTTATACTAAGAATGGAGTCATTAGACAAAGTAACAAAGTGAGGGCAAAAATTTTGACAATACTTGACATTTCTTGACATTTCAAATTTCGCATTTCTCTTTCTAGAAATTGTCGTCATCTCTTTCTAAACACGACTACATAGAAACAAGATTTCCCCAGTATTTCGCCATCTTTCTAAAACAAAAGTAGAAAAGTAGCTAAAAACTTAATATATTGTGTTGTAGTGTATAGAGTGCGCAGACGATGTGGAAGCTATTAGCTTGATGGATATAAACGCTTTTAAAATATAAAACAGACTTTTATTTTAACTTACTAAAACGCTATATAAGTGTACAGATTTCGAAATTAATTCTAGATGAGTGACATTTGACATTATAAAATATGAACTACAAAAACACCATGTAGGTCGCACTTGCTTGGATTGCGATCCTTCAATACGCCCTCTAAAACAAGGCTAGTGCAGATCTCATCTTCACAAAGGTGGGCTTCGGCAGTCCTTTGGTCATAATGTCTGCGACCTGGTCTCTGGTCCCAATCCTTTTGACGAATATTGCTCCTTCAGACACAAGCTCTCGGACATAGAAGTGCCTGATGCGGATATGCTTCGTCCGTTTGTGGAACTCTGGGTTGTGTGCTAATCGTACAGCTGCTTCGTTGTCCACATGGAGATTAGGCACACTCTTAATCTTTGTTAAATCTTCAAAGATTCTTGTCAGCCAAACTAATTCTCTGGCTCCTTCACTGGCAGCCACTAATTCAGCTTCAGTGGTGGACAGTGCTACTGAAGTTTGTCTTCTGCTTGTCCATGACACTGGACCTCCGGCGTATAAACATACAATTCCAGTGGTGGACCGTCCGGTAGTAGCATCACCACCATAATCGGCGTCGCTGTATCCTTCCAGTTCTGGGTTTATCAGGGTCTTCGGCTTATACTGGATCCCCAGAGACGTAGTTCCCTTTAGGTAACGAAGTGTACGTTTAACTCTGTTCCAGTCACTTCTGGTAGGTTTTTCTAAGCTGCGCGATACTATACCCACAGAATAGGCGATATCAGGGCGGGTTGCGACCATGAGGTATGCTAATGCGCCAACAGCTTCGCGATAGGGAAAGTTATTCTCTTCACTGTCTCTTTTCTCCGCATCTAGTTGTGTTGCAGACGATTTTTCTGCGGCATCAATCGGCGTTGAGACAGGATTACTGTTAGCCATGTTAAAGCGCTCAAGTACCTTCTTTGTATACGCTTCCTGATGGATTACAATCGTGCCGTCTTTGCATTGATTGATCTCCATTCCTAAGTAGTAGGTCGCGGGGTTCGTCGTAATTTTAAGTTTTCCTTTCAGGTTCTCCAGGAATTCATCGGCAAGCTGTTTGTCTGAAGCAGCCACTAATCCGTCGTCGACATATAAAGTAATTAATTCTAGATGAGTGACATTTGACATTATAAAATATGAACTACAAAAACACCATGTAGGTCGCACTTGCTTGGATTGCGATCCTTCAATATATTGTATTCAATTATCAGTATTTATTATCAATGAAAGAAATAAATATAATATATTTACTTTTAATGTTAAGGTTTGTATTTGATTTTGAAAATCATCATTGTGATTATTTCTATAACTTATGGGAAATGAAAGGATTTATGTAATGGCAGCCAAGGAGCTTATACTAAGAATGGAGTCATTAGTCAAAATAACAAAGTGAGGGCAAAAATTTTGACAATACTTGACATTTCAAATTACACATTTCTCTTTCTAGAAATTGTCGTCATCTCTTTCTAAACACGACTACATAGAAACAAGATTTCCCCAGTATTTCGCCATCTTTCTAAAACAAAAGTAGAAAAGTAGCTAAAAACTTAACATATTGTATTCAATTATCAGTATTTATTATCAATGAAAGAAATAAATATAATATATTTACTTTTAATGTTTAGGTTTGTATTTTATTTTGAAAATCATCACTGTGATTATTTCTATAACTTATGGGAAATGAAAGGATTTATGTAATGGCAGCACTTTCTTCATGTGTCAATGTCCCGAAATCTCAACATGACATAAATTGTCGTAATTGACGTATTCATAAATATCGACTCGCGATTTTGGTACGGCTTTTTAGTTTAAAATAAGCATAAATAGTTCAAAATTATACATATATAGTTATTTCGTGCTGGTAGAAGTGAGTAGTATTGAGGATGCAGTGTGAATTTCACTTGTAAGTGTCATAATTGCATATAATATTGTTCAATCTATAAATTTCATTTTTCACCCGTAATTCCAGATTATTAGCGTTATTTTGCAAAACTCCATAAGAGGGAGAAATTTCTGATACTCGTATTTAATTCTATCTTAGAATTTAATGAATTTTTGTACATAATTTACTTATTCAAATATTTGTAAACAAATGACTAGGGTGACTAGGATTTCCGGAATTATAAGGAAATAATATCCCTTTCTATCCATTCCTTTTATAAATGGCAATCAAAATTGATAAATTATTTTATTTAATTCTTTGAAATAACTATTACATAGATAAAATACATAAATAGTTTTACCCATTTTTAGTTCGAAATGTTTATTTACAAATAAAATATGTAATTTGTGTAATGTAAATTATTTTATTTGAGAAAAAGATAATGAGAGTATTGATTGGATTGTACTAGTGTAATAATGTTTATCATTCACATTTGCATGTACTAACATGCAACGCAGATACATTGCACACAGACAGACAGTATTAATAAAATTGTGGCTGCGCTCTTCTGCACTTGTAATCAAATAGCATATAAAAATCTATCAAATGATAGTTTTTAATATGCTATTTGATTACAAGTTAAAAGTGTACATAAATATTTATATACACTTTTAACTTGTATACATAAAATTTTCTTTTCTTTTTAGATTTCCGAAGCGACGGACCATATGGTTGTCTATTGTGTCTTTAAAAACAAAATTTTAATGAATTTGAAAATATGTAGCTTCCACTTTCAAGACACCGACACTTTCAAGGCAACTGCTTATGTCAAACTTCAAGCCTTTCTTCAATAAAAGCCTTTCTTCAATATCTCTTTTTTCAATAAAACCACTACTCAATCACTTTTCAAAGGCAACCCTTGAATTGGTTAGTAAAAATTTTCTTTTATAGGTACAGTTAATACAGAGAGCTAAAATGTTTGGGGAAATAATTTTAAGGGCATCAGGCATCATCAATTATTGAATATACAATGACTCAATTGAATTTTAACATTCTGTATAGTCACCAAAATGCCGTATGACGCAAAAATGAGAAACCAGGATTTCCGAAGTAATTAGTCTATTGTCACCAACACTTCATTTATCGATGTTTAGAGTAGGTTAAATAAAGCGTAAGAAATATACATTCGAATTAAGTTAATATAGTATGAGTAATTTCTAATCTAGTCCGTTACACTTTTATCTTGATTATGCTATGCCCAAATGGGCACCATGATGTGCTGGTGTTGTTTGTGAACATCTGTTATTTACATTCATGAATGCAATAAATTATTTGATTTGATTTGAATTATATTTACAAGTTTTGTTTGCCTAATCTTCTTTTTATATACCGATAAATGTCGAATCGAAACCGACGAGTTGGGTCGATTTTATTGCACGTAAGTGTAGATAACGGTCATTTTTTCAATATAAATTAATAGCTTTAGATATTTTTATAAATAAACTTAAATAAATATATAATAACCGTGACTCGCAAACAAATATTCGTGTTCGTCGCACAAATATTTGCCGGCACCAGGATTCAAACCCGAAAGGCTTCATGTGTAGGTAGCTATACTGACCACACCACCATGACGGCGTCAAAAAGTTGTTTATATTGATGGCCTAAAACACCCCAAATATTACATATAATGCAGGCTGTAACATGTAGGGTACCATGTTTAAGTACCCTTCATGTTACAGCCTGTATTATACTAAAAACCAAGTGCTACTAAACTTACTTTTTTGTAGCCAGTAGCTGTTACTTATGTAACTAATTCACGGAAAGTTACTAGAGCTAACAATTTCTTCTGTTGTATAAAAAACCGCACTTCGGCTTTCAGCCGTAATATCTATCAATATAAAGAAAGTCTGGTAGTAAGTTGGTAAGTTGCGCATCATTACGGCCCTATTATCATTACTCAAGAACGGCTAGATCGGTATACCACACAATGTATTTTTATAGCATTGCTAACCGGAAAACCTTAAATGTATGCTTAGCACCTAAAAAACAAGAATAATTTAATGTCTATGAGTTGACGTGACATGAGATAAGCTATATAATAAACTGTAACGTGCCTCTTAAAATCAAGAGTCACAGAAGCGATAAATCCTCGTATTTCGGTTGCTGATTTTTTTCCTGGGAGCCGAAAATAGATAACATTACCGTGCTAAAAGGCACTCAGGAAAAAAAGTTTAAAGTAATTATTATGAATTTTGATTCTTTGTCATGGAAAACTCAAAACTCAAATTATTTTCAACTTGTGGTTTTATTAACGTAACGAAGTTCAAGTGTAACGTTACACATACATATTTTACCGACCTACATACATATTTTTTTTTTAATTAAATCAGATTACACTATTTATAAATATTACATAAATTAAGATATAAAGGAAGCTCATCTAATTGAAATATTTCTTTAGAGTTCGCCTCCTAAATTTATCAATAGGTTTTAGCGCTCCATATTAACGTTGATAAGCTACATTTTAGTGACCGTACGACTGTTGCGGGCAATCTCCGATAGATTGCGCCTGCGTCGCCGGGCAGTCTCGATCGAGTCAGGAATCGCAAACAAAGGCTTGGTGATTCGGTTTTGCGCTTGCGTGGTTCGCTAAGTAAATTGAGCACCGACAAGACCTACCTAATACTAATTAACTAATTTGATAATAATAGTTATTTATTTAATGTGTTTAACCCCTAATTGGGGTCCAAGATTAGGCTAAGGTAGCCGCTGTCGCCTCAGCTATTTCACTTCCGCCCAGGGCTGGACTTACAGTGAGCAGCAGTACAAGCCGCCCTAACTCGTCCCACCGAGCGACCCTCACCGAGACCATCTCCGGCTACCACCAGGGGAGTACACGCTATTGGGCATTATACCACCATTTAATAAATTGTTCTGCACGGATCTCTCGTGTCTCATTTAACTCCCTATATCTTAGGACCGTGGGAGCACGTGAGACCTTACCCGTGGCACAAGACTGTCCGTGATTAATTTATGCTACAGGCACCCTACTAGAAAGAGACAGGGCCTCTCTAGCAATGTCAAGAAATGTCAAGGGTTGTCAAAATTTTTGCCCTCACTTTATTCATTTGACTAATGACTCCATTCTATAGGTAAAATATAAGCTCCTTGAATGGCAGCACTATCTTCATGTGTCAATGTCCCGAAATGTCAACATGACATAAATTGTCGTAATTGACGTATTCATAAATATCGACTCGCGATTTTGGTACGGCTTTTTACTTTAAAATAAGGATAAATAGTGCAAAATGGTGATAAGAATCAAATAAGATCGTTATTTCGTGCTGTTAGAAGTGAGTAGTATTGAGGATGCAGTGTGAATTTCACTTGTAAGTGTCATAATTGCATATAATATTGTTCAATCTATAAATTTCATTTTTCACCCGTAATTCCAGATTATTAGCGTTATTTTGCAAAACACCATAAGAGGGAGTAATTTCTGATACTCGCATTTAATCCTAATCTTAGAATTTAATAAATTTTTGTACATAATTTACTTATTCAAATATTTGTAAACAAATGACTAGGGTGACTAGGATTTCCGGATTTATAAGGAAATAATATCCCTTTCTATCCATTCCTTTTATAAATGGCAATCAAAATTGATAGATTATTTTATTTAATTCTTTGAAATAACTGTTACACAGATAAAATACATAAATAGTTTTACCCATTTTTAGTTCGAAATTTTTATTTACAAATAAAATATGTAATTTGTGTAATGTAAATTATTTTATTTGAGAAAAAGATAATGAGAGTATTGATTGGATTGTACTAGTGTAATAATGTTTATCATTCACATTTGCATGTACTAACATGCAACGCAGATACATTGCACACAGACAGACAGTATTAATAAAATTGTGGCTGCGCTCTTCTGCACTTGTAATCAAATAGCATATTATAATCTATCAAATGATAGTTTTTAATATGCTATTTGATTACAAGTTAAAAGTGTACATAAATATTTATATACACTTTTAACTTGTATACTTACATAAAATTTTTAGATTTCCGAAGCGACGGACCATATGGTTGTCTATTGTGCCTTCTATGCTATGTGCGCGTGTGCTATCTATCAATATAAAGAAAGTCTGGTAGTAAGTTGGTAAGTTGCGCATCATTATGGCCCTATTATCATTACTCAAGAACGGCTAGATCGGTATATCACACAATGTTTTTTTATAGTATTGCTAACCGGAAAACCTTAAATGTATGCTTAGCACCTAAAAAAAAAGAATACTTTAATGTCTATGGGTTGACGTGACATAAGATAAGCTATATAATAAACTGTAACGTGCCTCTTAAAATCAAGAGTCACAGAAGCGAGAAATCCTCGTATTTCGGTTGCTGATTTTTTTCCTGGGAGCCGAAAATAGATAACATTACCGTGCTAAAAGGCACTCAGGAAAAAAAGTTTAAAGTAATTATTATGAATTTTAATTCTTTGTCATGGAAAACTCAAAACCCAAATTATTTTCAACTTGTGGTTTTATTAACGTAACGAAGTTCAAGTGTAACGTTACACATACATATTTTACCGACCTACATACATGATTTTTTTTTAATTAAATCAGATTACACTATTTATAAATATTACATAAATTAAGATTTAAAGGACGCTCATCTAATTGAAATATTTCTTTAGAGTTAGCCTCCTAAATTTATCAACAGGTTTTAGCGCTCCATATCAACGTTAATAAGCTACATTTTCGTGACCGTACGACTGTTGCGGGCAATCTCCGATAGATTGCGCCTGCGTCGCCGGGCAGCCTCGATCTTGTCAGGAATCGCATACAAAGGCTTGGTGATTCGGTCTTGCGCTTGCGTGGTTCGGTAAGTAAATTGAGCACCGGCAAGACCTACCTAATACTAATTAACTAATTTGATAATCATGTGCAATAATAGTTATTTATTTAATGTATTTAACCCCTAATTGGGGTCCAAGATTAGGCTAAGGTAGCCGCTGTCGCCTCCGCTACTTCACTTCCGCCCAGGGCTGGACTTACAGTGAGCAGCAGTACAAGCCGCCCTAACTCATCCCACCGAGCGACCCTCTCTGAGACCATCTCCGGCTACCACCAGGCGAGTACACGCTATTGGGCATTATACCACCATTTAATAAATTGTTCTGCACGGATCTCTCGTGTCTCATTTAACTCCCTATATCTTAGGACCATGGGAGCACGTGAGACCTTACCCGTGGCACAAGACTGTCCGTGATTAATTTGTGCTACAGGCACCCTACTAGAAAGAGACAGAGCCTCTCTAGCAATGTCAAGAAATGTCAAGTGTTGTCAAAACTTTTGCCCTCACTTTGTTCATTTGTCTAATGACTCCATTCTATAGGTAAAATATAAGCTCCTTGGCCTATTCCCTAACTTTATTTGACAGTTGAAAGTGATCATCACTGAGTGAATTACGTATCCATTGCTGTTTTACGCAACACGCTATAATGACAATTGTCGTGTAAAACAGCAATGGATGTGTAATTCACTCGGTGATCATCACTTTCAACTGTCAAAAAAAGTTAGGGAATAGGCCTACAGGTCATCTATTAGATGCAACAATTTTTAAAAGTTTCTGTCGGGTATCGTGTATATTGTAAGGTTCTAGCCGTTCCTCTTTGGTCGTATAATATTGACAGTAGCATTCAATGTCAGATCGTTGAGCTCTCGACTTATTTTATTAAAATTATATAAAATAACGTTAGATTTGGGACAGAAGAAAGTGTAATTTATTTTTTTTAAATGGCATGCTTCGTGCTCGGATGCAGTTCGCATTCATCACGGCGTCCCAAAGAAAATACTGAGGGAAAACATCTTAGTTTTCACAAGTAAGTACTGTTTGATATATTTCAATTGGAATTTCGTGTGTAGGAAGACTAGAATTATTACGTTGGTAAAGATATAGAGCTAATAATCATTTTTACTTGTAAAAAACAAAACTTTTCTTTGTATTTAAATGGTATTAAACTATTGAATATCTTCATAACATGTTATCTTTAAATTTTCTAGTGATGGGGGTCTTACAAGATAATGTAAACAACATCGATATTTTAGTATTTTTGCTAATGATCCAGAATAATAATTTAAATACGTAAATACAATAAATGACTTCAAAATACAATCACAACTTCGAATGGTAGAAATTTTTGATACCAAAATACTAGACAGTAATATTTTATTCCAGTATCGGTATCAGTTGTTTGACGACGGCTTGGTATAATTACTTATGATACTCTACATGATCTTCCTAATGCCCCTAATATCACTGTTCATTGTATTGTTTTAAGCTAACGTGGTCACTATCATTTGTATGAAAGAAAACGGGATTTAAACCACGTACCTTTGATTTTTACCACGTACCAAAAATCAAAGGTACGTGGTTTAAATCCTTTCATTTACTGTTCATTGTTTGACGTAGGTGTGTAGCCATTTAACACACAGTTTTGTTTGAGAATTGAATCTACATTAATAATATAAAGCTAAATAGTTTGTTTGGTTGAACTCGCTAATCTTAGGAACTACTAGTTCAAATTGGAACAATTATGTTAGATTAGTCCGTTTATGGAGGAAGGCTTTAGGCTATTTTATAATCGACATTAACCACTAGTCTTTTTATACATATTGAGTATTTTTTTTAAATAGCTACTATTGTACTTATTTTCCAGGAAGAAGCTTATGAATTTGAGAGTGAAAATAATCAACCATCAACATCACACGGCCGCCGTATATTTCAAGATATGAGCAACCAACCAGCAACCAACTCTCCCCAATGCAAAAGAATCTCAGGAGTTAGCGGCGCGTATACGTCGCTTAAGTGGACATCGCTTAAGATATTACTTAAAATAAATTCTTTAAGACAAAGAACGCGTAGGTTTACTTGTTTTCGTGATACTAAATAGGTACATTATTTTATTAAGACGTTAGCCTAGATGTTACAGCCAAAATGTCAAAATGTCTTGGGTAAACTAGTTCCAATTTTTACCACCGGTAAATTCTTACCACAAGCATTCGTGACAGCGAAAGCTTGTGGCACTGTAGATTTTAGTCACTCAATAACACGAATTGAGTGACTTAAATCTACAGTGCCACAAACGTATCTTGGATAAAAAATTGGAACTACCCAAGACATTTTGATATATCGTATTAATAAGCATTTCAGTGACAGTCACTGAAGTGCTCAATAAAGCTTCCTTTTTTTGATGATCTAAAAGTAATTCTAAAACTATTATGAAGGATCAGATAAGAATATTTTATTTCCATTAGTTATTAACTTGTTTGCCATATCATAATATAAAAAAAAATGTTCTAGGGTCACTTAAACGTTTAGGGAGCAATTTTCGCCATTGTTCTTTCTAAAAATTACGTATTCTACACCAAATGTCTATCGAGCTTTCATCGACTAATCACATCACTAGCAATTTACAAAAAGTGTACGGTTCGAGAACGCAGTTGTCTCTATTGGTATATTTGCTCTTAGATTTTAGACATATTCTTTCTAATCTGTGAATATTTTGACATGTGTCAAAACGGGCCTAATATATTGCGCGGACTATAGATTACAATACCCATATTCCAATTAAATGTCCTTATAATATGGATGTTAGATTTCTGTTTACAAACTTTCTTTAAAGATATAAGTATCCATGCTCCTAAATATTAAGATAGTGAATCAAGTGGCAAACTGTGAAGCAGTATCGATTTATTTGTGTGCAATAGAGCGGCAAATCTTGTCACATCAATAAAACACTAAAGATAAATTCTAATACAAACATCTGTTATCTATTTAAAACCAGTTCTCAGTCTGCCAGCAGCATGAACACTATTGGGAAATTGTGTCGGTTTTCTTATAAACAAAATTCTCTTATTCAGCATGCCAGAAAGTAAGTATTTAATTCTAAGGAAATGTAAGTTTTATGGAATTAAAAATAATCTTATTTTTTTATTTTAGTTTTAGTAATAAAAGCAACGACTTTTACGATGTCGTGGTAATCGGCGGCGGTATAGTAGGTACTGCTTCGGCCAGAGAGTTAATATTGCGACATCCACAGTTAAAAATAGCTATTGTTGAAAAAGAAAACAAATTTGCTTATCATCAAAGTGGTAATAACAGTGGCGTTATTCATGCTGGTATATATTATAAACCAGGTTCCCTGAAAGCGAAACTATGTGTAAAGGGTATGGCAATGTCTTATAAATATTTGGATGAAAAAGGAATAAAGTATGTTAAATGTGGCAAGTTGATAGTGGCCACAGAAAGAAGTGAAGTACCAAGACTGCTTGGTTTGTATGAACGTGGACTTAAAAATGGTGTCAGGGATATACAACTAATGGATAGTAAAGAATTGAGAGAAGTTGAACCCCATTGTAAAGGATTACAAGCTCTTTGGTCACCACACACTGGCATTGTCCATTGGGGTGAAGTCACCAATTCTTATGTAAAAGACTTTGAAAAGTGTGGTGGAAAAACTTACTTAAATTTTGAAGTCACTAAGTTTGTTGAGGCTGAGGAGCCAGATTATCCTGTCATGATAATAGATGGAAAGGGTAATACAATACAGGCTAAGTATGTGTTGACTTGCTGTGGCCTACAGTCAGATACTGTTGCAGTTTTAACAGGTTGTCCTGAAGAACCAAAGATTATCCCATTTAGAGGTGAATATTTATATCTAGTCCCAAACAAAAGTCACATTGCAAAAGCTAATATTTATCCTGTACCAGATCCAAGGTTTCCTTTTCTTGGAGTACATGTCACCCCAAGAGTGGATGGCAGAATAATTGTTGGACCCAATGCAATATTAGCTTTTGCTAAAGAAGGTTACAGGTGAGTTTTACTAAATTTAAATTGAAAATAATTATGCTTTAATTGGTTTCACTAACATTCAACAGCAGATTGTTAATTGTTTCATAAATTTAATTTAAGCTATTGATTAATTATGATAACCCCTTACACTTATCAAAGTAAACATTTTTTTTTGTTACTCATCCATTGTGATTTCAATTACTTAAAAGTTATGACAAAATAGGGTTACACGATTTGTTTGACCTTTTCCTAATTTAGTATGAAGGTCTAAGGAATAGAGATAAAGTCATTAAGAACTAAAATGTAATGTCAATTGAAGGTTATATTAGTTGTACAATTATTGTTCTCTGGTCTTTAGCAGTGTTTAAATGTTTTTATGTTGAATGTGGTTAACTAAACACTTTTTTATGTTTCAATAGGAATAAATAAATGAAGTATTACTTGTAACCATTACATACAGGTTTTACTAAACGATGTAAAAGAAAATAAATATTTCAGATGGAGTGATATCAACATAAAAGAATTGAAAGATATTTGTGCCTTTTCTGGTTTTCGTAAAATGGCAATGAGATATGCAGGGTTTGGATTAAAGGAAATGGCTCGTTCACTTATAATGCCATTGCAAGTTATGCAGATACAAAAGTATATACAAGAAATAACTACTGCAGATGTCGAGAGAGGTCCTGCAGGTGTAAGGGCTCAAGCAATGGCAAAGGATGGTATGTTAGAATGTTAAATGGGCAAGATATTTACTTAGGTATATGTGTAATCATATCACTCATATACCTCAGAAAATGGATGCTTACTATATATTATTGTAAAAAATTTACCTCACATCAAATTTTTGCAATAATATTTATGTTGACAAGTTGATAAATTTCTTATCTCACAAGATATTGAAGATAATAATGTTATATGACTGCTTTATAAAGACTATATGAACCTTCACATTATTTAGAACATAGTGTGTGTTTATAACGATAACAATGATAGAGCAATTTTTGCTTGCAAACATTAAGAACAAATTAGGATCATTCCACATTTAATGATCCTGATTACAAAGTATCATCTGGTCAGAAAGAGATTCATGTATCCGACAGTTTATGAATCATATTTTAATTTATATTATCACATGTCATACCACTCTTATTCTCTTATTTTATATAGGGACAACATTTTGACTGATGGAATACCTATAATTATCCACTTTGGATGGCCTTACTCATATTTGAACAAGTACATCACTCCAAATAAGTTTGGAAACTGTGTGTGTACTATGCTATTGCTAACTTATGATAATTTACATAAAAGAAGAAAATACAGAATGATGTTTTAGTAAATTCTGTAACTAATACATTATTATTTGAATGACTGAAATAAATATATTTTGTGTAATAACATATTTCTATTTCAGGTACACTAATTGAAGATTTTGTGTTTGATAATAACCCTGGTTCTGGGGCAATAGGAAGTAGAGTGCTGCATTGCAGAAATGCACCATCTCCTGGAGCTACTTCCTCTCTTGCTATTGCCGAAATGATAGCAGATAGAATGCAGACTGAATTCAAATTGTAAATAAATAGGATTCAAATTGTATTTAATTTATAATTATTGTTACTTTACAATTATTATGTTGTTAACTATTTACTATGTTATGTTTATCATTTATTTAAAATTTTATTGATTTTATAAGCATGTTAATCTTCTTTATTGTACATAATGTATATACCTTAGGGTAAGCCATTAAGCATTTTTTAAATATTTATTAGTAACTACAGTTTTTCATACATTAAGTAAACACGCTAAAAGGTGCTATATTTAGTCATACACAGAAGCAGTTGTAACAATATTAAAATAATCATATAAATAGTTATTTCTGTTCAGTTTGACCTTACCTTTTTGGTAGCATTTTATAAGTAAGTATTTTGTAACTAAGTACCTATATAAGTAGTAAGTAATAAAAAAACTATGAATAGTAAAATTTTTGTTTATTGAAAAACTGTTTTGTTATTAGTGGTATCTTAATTATTGGAAGTAGAGTTTTATATTCTAATCACTTTATCTGTAGGTTCTACTTTCTGCAAATAATTGTGGACTTATTCAACAGCAATTCCTTTTTTACTAATATATATAAATTTTACTTGGAGATCATAGACAGTTGTCAGATGGAATGTTATATTACTAAACACCACAATGTATTCCGAGAATCCAAACATAGAGTAAACTGAAAAAATAATTCATAGTGTTTTAATATCATATTTTTTTTACATAATTAGTTATTCAATACATACATATTAGACTTACCATAGGGTTCACAGAGTCTATTATGCCTTAAAAAGAAATAGGCTGCAAAAGCAAAAGAACCAATATTTACTAAGAATGATCTCCACTTTAATTTCATTGAATATTTTTCCATGCTTGTAACATTTGGTCTTCTTCTGTATTTTGTAAGCATCAAACAAGTGAAAAACATGTAAAAAATTGATGCTCCAATAAATGTTTTGAAACATATTTCATGGTATGCTGTAATAAAATTAATATGGGTGTTAAACAAATTATGTACCTACCTACCTAATAAAGATGTAAATGCGTTAGGTATATTAAAATAAGTATGATAAAATTAATCTAAAATAAATTGATTGCATCCTTACATTCTTAGAAATGGATATTGCATTCCAAATGTGTTATAATTGGGCAACCAGGTACTTCTGTTAGTTATGTATAGATGGCCAAGATTTTTGTTAAAAGTTACAAAATTACCTACTTATTGACTTACTACTTAATAACAATACCTACTTCTTCTTTTAATAAACTAAAATAAATTGATTGCATCCTTACATTCTTAGAAATGGATATTGCATTCCAAATGTGTTATAATTGGGCAACCAGGTACTTCTGTTAGTTATGTATAGATGGCCAAGATTTTTGTTAAAAGTTACAAAATTACCTACTTATTGACTTACTACTTAATAACAATACCTACTTCTTCTTTTAAACGAATGGCGATCACAACACAAAGTAACCGACAATTGTATGGTAGATTTAGTTTAAAATGGAGTCTGTCAACACGTGTTTTTGCAACAAGAACTCTGGAGAAACTCCCAATACCTACTAATTTTGACATCAATTTTATCATTAACAATACTTATTAAAAATTGACACCAATTAACTACTAATATTCATGAAATAATTAATTATTAAAATCACATACTTTTAGGCATTTTATTAAGAGACTAAATAGATGTTTGTAACAATTTCTTGAATGATTATTCTATAGGAATTTGTTTGATAAGGGGAATATGTTTTTGTAATTATATTGGTTTATTTATTAGTCTAAATGTACACGAGTTTTATTTAGGATAATAACGTTTGAAACTAAGTGATACTTACGATAATTTTTTGAAGATGTCCAATGGGTTAGGCCCAGTAAAGCTAGATTTTCAACCACATTTAACAATACTGCTATCTTAACTACTATAGTACAATCACTAACAATAATATTTCTATAATACTCCCACCTTAAATATATTATGAAAAATCTAATTGGAGCATGGACATAGATTGCAGTTTTCCATAGCGTATTTTGTGGTTCATAGTTTCCGATAGACGCTGATATCGAAGGGAATATATTTGGTACTTTACAGTGAGTATTATTGGCCTTTTCGAAGTCTTTATATATAGTCAGTAATACACAGCTGATAAAAGCGAACAGTGGCAATGACACTGTAAAGAATCCCAATTTACGTATTGGGATTCTAATAAAATACTTCCTTGTTGAGACATTATATAAAGGAAGATACATTTAAAATAACAGAAAACTACCTAGCCTATAAAAATTAAAACCTACAATTAAATTATCATCGTTTAAAATAACAAAAAATAGTAAATTTATTTACATCCACAGATTAGAAAGAATATGGTTTACATCTAATCTGTCATACTGACAACACAGATTAGAAAGATTGACAATTACACCACAGATTAGATTTTTTGTTTTGTTTTTTTTTTTTTTTTTTGTTTAATTTTCCCTGTTACGGGACGGCAAAGGGATCTAGCCCATACAGCCAAGTCTTTAGTTTCATCTTCTTTCTTGAGTTTGGCATTAAAATGTGAGTGCCACACTTTTTAATGCATCTAGGGAGTGCTTGGCGAGAAATGCATGGTACAGACCTCATGATTGTGACTGATGAGAATTGTATAGTGGGATTTCCAACCACTATACAATTCTCAACGCCACATACACAAAACCTTTATTTCAATGATTCCTCATAACTGTTCGTCAACACGGATGCTTATGCAACAACACGACACCACTTCCACTGCACAAAATCCACTCCGAAGCAATTTTGAATTATCGAAATAAAGATCGACATCCAGACGCCATGATTACCCGCCAAACACTCTTGTTTTTTTTCCTTTTGTCCCTAACGGGACGGGCAAAGGATATCAAGTCCATACAGCCCTGTTTATATTTATGTCTTCTTTCTTGATGTTTGCATTAAAATATGGCTGTCGCACATTTTAATGCATCTAGGGAGTGAATTGCGAGAAATGCATGGTACAGACCTCATGATGGTGACTGATGAGAATTGTATAGTGTGATTTCCAACCACAATACAATTATCAACGCCACACACAAAACTTTTATTTCAATGATTCTTCATAACTGTTCGTCAACACGGATGCTTATGCAACGAAACGACAACACTTTCACTGCACAAAATCCACTCTGAAGCAATTTTGAATTATCGAAATAATGATCGACATCCAGACGCCATGATTTCCCGCCAAACCTATTTGTTTTGTTTTTTTTTTTGTTTAATTTTCCCTGTTACGGGACGGCAAAGGAATCTAGCCCAAACAGTCAAGTCTTCAATTTCATATTTTTGATTTTTGCATTAAAATGTGGGTGCCACACTTTTTAATGCATCTAGGGAGTGTTTGGCGAGAAATGCATGGTACAGACCTCATGATGGTGACTGATGAGAATTGTATAGTGGGATTTCCAACCACTATACAATTCCCAACGCCACATACACAAAACCTTTATTTCAATGATTCCTCATAGCTGTTCGTCAACACGGATGCTTATGCAACGAAACGACACCACTTTCACTGAGCAAAATCCACTTCGAAGCAATTTTGAATTATCGAAATAAAGATCGACATCCAGACGTCATGATTTCCCGCCAAAAACTCTTTTTTTTCGTTTCTTTTGTCCCTAATGGGACGGGCAAAAGATATCAAGTCCATACAGCCCTGTGTGTATTTATGTCTTCTTTCTTGATGTTTGCATTAAAATATGGGCGTCGCACATTTTAATGCATCTTGGGAGTGCTTGGAAAGAAATGCATGGCAACAGACCTCATGATTGTGACTGATGAGAATTGTATAGTGGGATTTCCAACCACTATACAATTCTCAACGCCACATACAAAAAACCTTTATTTCAATGATTCTTCATAACTGTTCGTCAACACGAATGCTTGTGCAACGAAACGACACCACTGTCACTGCACAAAATCCACTCCGAAGCAATTTTGAATTATCGAAATAAAGATCGACATCCAGACGCCATGGTTTCCCGCCAAACAATCTTTTTTGTTTTGTTCTACCGCATTTACACTCGCGTACGAGTCGCGAGACGAGGCGCGAGGCGAGAGTGTGAATAGACGCAGTAGGTATACTTATTTTGTGATCTAAATAGGCGGGTTCATTAAGCAATGGATTGGTCGCAAGAAGAGACGTTCCGGTTCATAGAATTATTTCAAAAGGAACCAATAATTTGGAATCGGATTACGTTTACATAAGACAAATAGTCCAACTTGGTAAGTCCAATTTCCAGATAGAGGTCAGTCGACAAATCTAATCCGGCTGGGCAGCGTTCGGGAAGCTACGTGGCATATTCTCGGCCCATCTACCGCAGTGTCTCAAGACGAAAGTCTTTAATTGGTGTGTGTTGCCAGTGACGAACTACGGAACCGAAACTTGGAAGCTTACAATGGGCCTCATAAGAAGACTCAAGGTTACTCAAAGGGCAATGCAGAGGGCTATGCTCGGAGTTTCTCTGCGTGATCATATCAGAAATGATGAGATCCGCTGGAGAACGAAGGTCACCGACATAGCCCAAAGAATTGCGAACCTTAAGTGGCAATGGGCAGGGCACATTGCCAGGAGAACTGACGGCCGTTGGGGCGGAAAGGTACTTGAATGGCTTCCGCGTACCGGGAGACGCAGCGCTGGTAGTCCTCCCACAAGGTGGACCGACGAACTTGTAAAGGTCACGGGAAGCCGCTGAATGCGGACAGCGCCGGACCGTTCGGGTTGGAGATCCTTGGGGGAGGCTTATGTCCAACAGTGGACGTTTCTCGGCTGATATGAAAATGATATCAATCAAAATTCCCAAGGGAAGCCAGAAAAATGTTTTCTGTCTCTGTCTTGTAGAGAGGCTTTTTCTCTTTCTAGTAGGGTGCCAGTAGCACAAAGGATTAACGCATGCGCTGCGTCCGATGTGTGATGGATGTGTGTGAGGATGTGTGTAATGTGCTTAGAGACGCGGTTTGTCGGCAATACTTGCTGACACTGCGTGTTGACGTTAGTATTAGAGACGCGACGCGGCGCGTCCGATCGATGCACGGCAATGTCACTGTCTATATTTACAGGAATTTACACTGTGGTAATGTTATCTATGCAGTATTGTGACTCGGCCCTGCCCTTAAAATAATTGCCTGCTGTAGGCGGGCCTACAGTATTTTAATTTCCACTTCTAGTTTTGTGAGGACTAGGCCCTGAAAAGGGCCGTCGGGAACTGTCCGTGGTGGGTAAACAATAACAACTTGACGATGGCATGTGACTTCGAATGCCAAGGCGACATACTTGACATCAAAAGCCACACACCCGACGAGGCCCGATCTAGCCATTTCGCCGCTCCCACCCCCCCGCCCCCTTCCCCCAGGATATAAATTAGACAGCGCTCTGGACATTATGTCCGGCTTGTCCCACCTAGATCGGGCCGTGTTCTTAGTTAATGGAATTCGCAAATCTTAAAGATTATGCATTTTGCCAATGTCAAGTGAAAATTTAATTAACCGCTGATGAAAGTACTTGAATAATTAAAAAAATCTTAACACCGCCCACTCAACAATGACAACGCCATCTTGTGACGTATAACTGAACTTATTAGTCCTGGCGATCTGGCAAATCAGGATAATGGGATATTCTTAGAGAGTTATTGTAATGTCATCGGTCTTTGATAAGTCTATAAAGTTCAAATGAAATCTGACCGTTTAAAGTGGGTCAAAATCGAGCCCAAACGATTCATTTACATACAAACATACAGGAGTTACAAACTTACAGGTGAAACTATCCACTTATTTATTTAATATTCCAGATATTTTGCTTTTTCCATCGGACAAAATATCTGGAATATTAAGGGTGCGTTCCAAAACCAGTGACGCCAGGGTAAAATTCTTCTAATTGGTGTAAAATAACTATAATTTAACAAAACTGTCCAATGGTGTAAGCGCTTCTTAATAACTACTAATAGTAAGCTATCATTTACTCTACCCCAAGTAAATTGAAATCGTTTTGGAACGCACTCTAAATAAATAAGTGGATAGTTTCACCTGTAAAAGGCTAAATACCACATCATCATCAATAGCTCATATAATGCCCCCACCGAGGGGCTCGAGCCTACTTCACATTAGGGGCCACAGATCTATGTTCTGTGTTAGGGGCGATTAGGCCTTTTTTTTTTGCTGGGTAAAAATGCATTACGCAGGCATGCATCCTCCCGTCGGGGGACGGGAGGGGTATGTGGGACTCCCCGGGGCCGAACCCCGGGTCTACCCACTAAAACAACCCAGCGGCACTCCCTCTTCGCCATAAATATTGGAGGATTGGGAAACCGGCAGAGCCCTTACTTCTAATCCCCACTAGCGATTGCCCGCCCACGCGGCGGGCCCCTCACGCCTCCGCCCCTCTATTGGGGAGGGGCCAGGGAGTGACCGTGAGTGCTCGGTCACCCCCTACGACGGGGTGATGAGCAGTGCAATGCGGACGGAGGCGCCCCCGCGCCAGTCGTCCGCTGCTCGTCACCGTGAGGGGGAGGGAGGACGATTCCGCCTCCTCCTGCCCCTTCTCCGCCGGCGGAGCGCTGGTGCGTCAGGATCATCCTCCCGCGCGCGCTCCGCCTCCTCCTTTTGCGAGATGACGTTCTCGCAGAAGGAGGCGACCGCCGCCCAAGCCCCCTCGATCCCCAGCATGGCATTTACCACATTGGGAAGCGAGAGGTCCGACCTCTGTGACAAAACTACGACGCCGCTCAGACCACGCCGGGCACACCTCAAGGGTGTGCTGGGCCGTGTCTTCCGCAGCGCCGCAGTCCTGGCACACCGGGCTCTCCTCTCGTCCGATCCGGTGCAGGTACGATCCGAAGCAACCATGCCCGGACAGCACCTGCACCAGTCGGAACGAGAGGAAGCCGTGTGGCCGCTCGATCCAGTCCTGTAGGACCGGCCCGAGCGCGTCTAGGGTTCGGCGGCCATAAAAAGCGGTGGCGAGGTCCACCGTTCAGTGATGGACGATGGCCTCCCTCGCCTCCAGCCTGACGGACTCCTTCTCTTCGGGGGCAGGGTGCTCCCCGAGCACCCTTCGCCCCGCCGTCCACTCGTACACTCTGGCGAGCACCCACGCCTCGAGTTCCCAAGGCGGAGTGCCCGCCAGAGCGCACGCCGCTGCAAAGCTTACCGAGCGGTAAGCTCGCGCCACCCGCTGCGCAATGGCCCTTTGGGGCGCCCTCAGGGCGGTGGCGTTCACTCTCCTTTGGAGGGAGTCCGCCCAGATAGGCGCCCCGTACAGGGCCATGCTCTTCAAGATGCCGGCATATAATCGCCGGCACATTTGGCATGAGCTAAGAGAGGGCCCCCGCCGCCGTCAGCAGGCGCGCTGACAGTCCGCTAAAGTGCGGACCAAAGCGCCACCTGCTGTCCTGATAGAGGTGAAGGCCCAGATGAAATATCTGGGCCTTCACCTCTATCCTGACGCCCGCCACAAAAATGTGGGCATCAGGCGGGGGGCGCTGCCGAGGCCCGTGGAAGAACACGGCCTCGGTCTTCTCCAACACCACCCTTAGCCCCAGGCGGCGGATCCTCCCCGCGACCAAGGATCCACAGGGGCGATTAGGCCTACGTCGACCACGCTGGCTAAGTGCGGGTTGGTCGACTTCACATACAGCCTAAGAATTTCTTCATAGGTGTGAGCACATTTTCTCACGATGTTTTCCTTCATCGTAAAAGCGTCCATTAACGTACATGTGAAATCAAAATTTGAAAACACATTAAATTTGTACGTGGCGTAAAAGACGCATTCGACAAACATAAGCAGCGGTCATTACGAGAGGGAATCCTGGAGCGTGTTAACGAAGATACACTGTACTGTAGGTAACGTGCGCGCATGTGTCACGTCGAAGGTCGCCAGTTTGAACCGCACCTCACCCTTTCGAAAGGCCTATCGTAGATGAAAATTAATGAACAATTACCTAAGTAGCTATAGATTATCTTGTGTTAGGCGTTTTGAAACAACAATGTTTACTGACATTTATGTTAACCTACATTGTGAACGTCGTGGCCGTCTGGCAAAATTATCGCGGTTTTGCAATGCGTGCGAGTTGAGCGCTTCACATTGCGCGGTACCTACTTACTTACTATTTGCAATTTTTTTTAACACCAAAAAATAAAAATCATTTCCCAGCAATTATGTTTTGAAATGTTACTTATTTTGATGTATAGAATACATGGTCCTCGTTTGACTGTTCATGTCTTATACAACCTGTATAGTAAGATGCATCACCCAAATTTATGTTGATAAGCGGTCACCGTAGCAGACATTTGCAACTGCAAGATGTCAATATATCGAGCATTAACGACCCTGACCATATCGGAAACCTTACTCACAGACAGAAAAACAACAACACAAATATCAAATGATTGCGGTCTTCTGTAAGGTGGGGAACTACTGCACGGGTGTTCCAAGGATAGGTACCTACATAATTTACTAAAAAACCTCACCTTGTGATAAAAGTATGTAGGTAGGTACCTATGTACCTACTTGTTTTAAGTTCTCTGTTGATGTTTAAGACTCTAGCCTCTTCGAATAATGTAGGTAGTAAGTAGCAAAATTTATAAAAAACATTGTTCTATTACAATTGTAGACTGTCAAATACTTTGTCATTGTTAGTATATCGATAAAATATAAGCTAAATTGCAGATTGATATCTACCTCCAATGTGCCTAGTGATGTCGATAGCAACCAGATATTGATTTTATAACTGTGGTTGCTCTTCTGTTTATTGGGTGTTTACCCTTGTTCTTAAATAGGACCATTGAAAAATACAATGAAAAACTATAATATAAAACATGGAAGACCTATTGACTAAGAATATATTTAGCGAGAATAACTTAAATAAACTTTCTCCGGATTACTATCCGCCCGATATAACATTGCGAATGGAAGAGAGACGGAGTATGGTGAGTATTTATTATACCTATAGTTAAAAATGTTTAAATTACAGAGCAAAATAACAACTTGTTTTCTGTGTATAGGTAATAGAAAAACAACTTGTTTTTTTCTGTTCTGTGTTTATACTAGTCAGGTGTTACTAATTCTCGTTATTTTCGTGTTGTTTTGTTAGACGAGATTAATTGTGATAGGTGATTATGATTATTTATAACCAAATTATTTCTTAGAATGCCTGCCGAGCATTTGTAGACAACTTCCTACGGGAAATATAATATTTTTTCGACTTAATTAGTTTTTTGATTACGCTAGGTAATAAATATCTATAAAAATAGGCTTTGATTCATTTATCCGAATATCTAGATAAGTACCTACCTACCAACAAGTAATTTTTTGACATTATTTTTAGCGGGATATCGCCAATCAATTGTTTTTCTTATAACATCCACACCAAAAACGGTATTGAAACACCTCAGACCAATAAAAAAGTCTTTTATTGGTCTGAGTGAAACACATGCAATTTTGAAATGCAAGCTTGCTATAATTAAATTTTTGACATTGTATACCTACCCGACAGGGCAAGTGTTAATTTAATAATTGTAATAATGTTAGGTTTTATTAATGCTTACAGGGTAATCCCTGTAAGCATTAATAAAACCTAACAGGAAAGTCAATTTGTAACGGTTGTGCATAAAATGATTCTATTCTATTTGAAACAGCAGATATTTTTTTCGTGATTTCGATGATGGCACGGTAATGGATAACCACGTGGATAACATTACCGTGATGATGGTCCCATACATAGCAAGAGTCAATTTGTTTGTTAAAATGGATTCAGCTCAACAGGCACTAAAATTTCACCGTGTAAGACCTGTAGGTACAGACAACAGCACATTGGGTTACCACAAGCTGTCAAATTTTCCCAATTGATTATGCACTTTATATTGAATAATCTTAGGTTGAAAATCGTTTGGAGACATTGACAGTTTTGTATAGCCCGACGTGCTGTTGACTGTACAAAAATCTAGGTTGTTGGGAATGAATTCAAACTGGAATGTATTATTTGACTGGACTTTACTCAGGGCCGGATTTAGGGGAGGGCAAGCGGGGCTACAGCCCAGGGCCTCCACAAAAGAGCAAAAGGGCCCCCACAATAGACTTAGGAAAAAAAATTTCAAATTCAGACTAGTAAACACTAGTAAACATCTTTTCCTTTTATATTTTATTTCGCGTTTTACCTTTACCTACGGTACTTTGTACAAACATGATTACATGAATAATAATAATAATAATATCTTTCCATCTTGTTCGTTGATTAAAGGTCGTAAAGAAGTATGCCTATTTTTTAACCGAAAACTCGACTAAAAAAATTGATCATTTTATTTGGAAAATAATTTGGGGCTAAGGGGCATCCACTCCTTTGTTGCCCCGAGGCCTCCAGACCTTTAAATCCGGCCCTGACTTTACTACACCTACTTACTAAGTAACTACATGATTTTATAATGAGACTGCCTAATTTGTTAAAGAAGGAATTTCCCCCCAGAAATGTTGGTTAGAGACTTTTTATTGGTCTGAGGTTAGAGGCTTATGGTCTGAGGAGGCTAATTATAGACTCTTTAAGTGGGGAGGTACCTACGTAATGTGTTTTAAAATATTTTGTAAAGGTCCATCGGATTTTATCTTAGATCATTTAAGTAAAGGATCTTATTTATGTGGTTAGGTACATACCTAAGTATATGTAGAGTAAAATAATTCCAAGATGTTTTTGTCGTGATGTTTATTGCAGCCAAATTACACATTTTTATAAATAAATTGTGTTAATTTCGCGAGATTCATGTCGGATTCGGAAAACATTGGTACGTGGCGGGGTTCGAACCGACGCATATTATTAAGTACCTACTCGTATCATGGTTAAAAATTAAAAAAAATTCGGTACCTACTTATAGGTTGAAACTTTTAGCTGGTGGTAATGTAAGTTGTTATGGTTGTTATTGATAATTTTTTTTTGTTCCTTTTCAGTTTAAAGATATTCACAGTCACAACATATTAATGAATGATAATTGGAACAGGTAATAAAAATGTTGAATGTAGGTAGGTACACGTGTATTATCAACCATCAATAATATCTAAATAAGATTGTTTTTCCTCACAACTCTGCTACAAAACACTACCCACATACAAGCTACATATATTGAGTGTAGCCGTCGCAGGCGGATCGTAGCTGTATTCGTCGCAAATCGCAATACAAAAAGGGCGGCTACCTCACGTTCAGCCAAATTACAATTTGGTTGAAATAAAGTGCTTATTAAGCCGCTTTGAGAATTTTAGTTCTAACTATCACCACAAGTAGCGCTGCATGATCACAACAAAAATGGCGTCACAATTCGGGTGACAATGATTTCACTCCGCTTGGTCATAAAAAATACCCGAACCTACCAATAATAAGTGGTGATCTCCTTAGGATTAACAGACGAAGATTAATTAAAACCGTTTGACGTTAAGTCCGTAGTGGATTCTGGGTCCATATTGGCTCACATAATTTTTATGAAGAATGATCCTAATTATTATAATACACACTAAAATCCAGCGCGCAGTTTTATGTTATGCGATATTGTTGCCATTCTCGAGCGGATGCGACTCCAAAACGTTTAGCCATAATGTCTGCAAAAAACTATGGAGGGTGAATATAAATTAATGTCGTAGCCATATCGTAGCCTTGAGCTCTGCAATTGTTTCTGGTTTATTCGCATAAAATCGTGGTTTCCCAAGAATCCCAAAGAAAGAAATACCTAACTCAACGTTAAATTGCATGATATCGGTGGCCAGTTGACTTCAGAAAAAATCATTCCTGCAATTGAAATTAAATGAAAATTAAAAGAAAAAGCTTTTTATTTAAAGGACTTTGCTGAGTACTGATAATCGTCAAATAAATCGATTTAAAAGTACTATTAGCAAGGTACATTCGATAAAAAATTAAACAATTGTTTCCCAACAAATATCGTCAAGATTCATGCCATCTAGTTAAGGACATAAAAAATCCGTTATCACGTTCATTCCTGTAACGAATGCCGGAAAATAGGGAAGAAAATTTGCCAGAAGCGACTTTAGGGCGTTTTCACTGAATCATTACTGAACTGAATATTCGATACGATCTTACGACTAAATCATTATTAGTCTAATTAAACATTAGGTTAAATAAAAATGGTTTTATTGTTTGCAATCAAAACTGTTTTTGACTAATGGCATCGGTCAAAACCACTTTTTACTGCGAAAAAAACTGTTTTTAACTAAGGGCATTGGTCAAAACCACTTTTGTCTGATTTTTGCAGTCAAAAGTGGTTTTGACCGGTTATGAGTTTTAACCGTAACATATATAGGGAAACAAGATTAATTCGATTTCGCATAAATGAGTAAACAAGTATATCAGGTTTTTTCTGTTTTTTTCTTCAACCCCTAAAAGGAGGAAATAGTGTGATTAAGTCTGAAAATTAACATGGGTATTACCGTAAACGGGGGTTACTTTGATCTATTTCAAAGTTTCGGAGTTGATAAGTTTTCAATAAAAATATTTTATTTTTTACTAAAAATATACAACAATCGGTTTCTTTCAATCTATTGAATTATTAAATAAGAAAACTATTTAATCACCAATTTGCGAAAATAAAAAATAAAAACTGCCTGATCAAAATTAAACGGAAACTGGGGTTACTTTAAAACCACCCATTTTTGTTACAGAAATGCAAAGTAAACCTGGTTATTATAACGTAAAAAAAAATATTAATTTTTTGGTCAATAGGAAAAAGAATTAGGGAAACTTGAAAGTGTGGGGGATTACTTTGATAAATAATAAAAATATCGATTATGAAATTAAAACTTTAATAAAGATATTAATGCAAGAAACTTAACTTCTTTTACATCAAAACTTCTAACAATTTCAAAATATTTCGTATCAAATCAACAAAACGATCCTACTTAAATTATAGCTAAAGTAGTTAAGTACATAATTAGTAGTTATATTAATCAGTCAAATGATATCAGCAATGAGATCGCTTTCAAAAATAATGAAATAAGATAGTTCCAAAATTTTTATATCGAAATTCTCGCACTAACGTATAGCACTTTTTGTTTCCCATAGACTTGAAACCTATAGCGAGCAAAGGAATCAAGTATGTGATCCGACCCGTTTTAGAGCCTCTTCTACTCGACTTTCTGCATAGTTTTTGTAGTCTCTAGACCCAAGTTTTCTTTTATAATGTCGAGGCATGATCCTAAAACAATAAAATATCTAATTAATTGTATTAAAAGAGAAAAAGCACATCTATTACTGAATTAATTGGGTTAGATCAATCATCCGGGGTTAAATTGACATATGATCAATCTAACCCCATGTACCCAGTCAATGACACCCCGGAGAAAAATTGTTCATGGCACATGTTTAAATTTTGAGGTTAGAAATAACGAATATTTTTTTCCAAATTATAGGATATAATCTACATAACGTGTCACATTCACTAATACTAATATAATATCACTTACCTCTCAGCATCAGAAGTTTTGCAGCGTTGTTTTTTTTGGTGTAACAAGTTTGGCTTAAAAATAATTATTTTTTAACACAAACGCAACAGTAACGTACAAAGAACGATTGACATCTGATTTGACAGTTCTCAATGATGCCAACCTAAAAATATATTTTGATAAATGCGTTCCGTTACGACGCAAATTGTGTTTTTGTCTAGAGAAGAAGTTGTTATCAAAGACACCCCGTGATTCAAAGTAACCCCTGTTTGCGGTACTTGTATAGTTCCTGATTACGAAAACAACGATTTTAAAATCTAACGTCGCAGAAGTGACATGATGACTGAGTGACTGACATATCAACGTATGGCCCAAACCGCTGGGGTGCACTAAGAAGATTCTTCAAAATAATTCACCCCTAAGGTGGTGAAACGGGGTCCGAAGTTTGCATGGGTAAACAAGATAGAATAATTCATTCAAAACTTCACACAAGTACTTCTGTTGATAAATGAGTAAACAATTATTTCAGGTTTTTTAAGAATTCAACCCCTAAAAGGCGGAAATGGAGTGATCAAGTCTGAAAATCAACTTGGCTATTTTTTCGTCTAATAATGAAATTTTGAATATATACACTTAAAAATAAATAAACGAGTAGGTATTTATTCTATCTGAAATATGTCTATGTTATACGTATAATTATACTACTTAGGTACCCAAAAAAAGTTATAATGTTGCCCTAAGTAACTATACCACGCGGACGAAGTCGCGGGCAAAAGCTAGTTTTGTAATAATTTTTCACAATGACATTGACAACACGTTCTTTTTTGTGTTACGTTCAATGACGTAGGAATTCTGGAATTCTATGGACTCGGCCTATTTTATAAAGCTATAGTTATTTATTTATATATTTTGCGGCCAGGCAGCCATATTGTGTGACATACCTGTCACTTAGTTTTGGGTACTTCATTTGTCAACGCGAACAAAATTAACATTTATCTTTCTGTTTCTGGAGATCTCTTCGTTTTAATTACACCAAGTTGAGAAAGAACATTCCGTCATGATGCCTAAGTGTAGTAGAATAAGGTGTGGTTCAAGGAAAGACAAAAATCAGCAAAGTTTAACGTTGCACCGGTAAGTCTTAAAATTTTCAAGTAAATAGTAAAGATTTTTAACATTTATGGGCACTCTGAATTATTTCACAATTTTATTGATCCATATGATTCCACCCATGTGGATTTCAGTTCAAGATTATGCTTTAATTTGGATATTTTCAAGCTAAGAAAATTGTTGAATTTTACAACTTATAGTGTTGTTCTCAAATTATCGAAAGTAATTGACGATAATACTAATCATGACAATTTTATATTTGAGGGGGCTTAGGGGCAAATGGAGTACCTTTAAAACAGCATCTTAATATCGGATAATTATACTTATACGATACGATCCTTATACGATTTAAAAAGGAGGATTTATAAAAAAAATAATGGTTCATAGTATCCTTAAGGTTTTTTACTCTTTAAACTTGGAAAGTGTTTAATTAATTTTTATTATTTATGTTTTAGAATTCTTTGAACCTTATCAATTATAATGGCTTCATGCAGCTAAAGATCATAATAATAAATTTAAAAAAAATGCTAATACCAAACCAAAAATATTAAGATATAAATTTTCATCTCGAATATATCTCATAGGTTTTTGTTTTTGACGTGAAAACGTCTTATAATTCGATAGAGCCGGCTGTATGCACGAAAAAACATGACGTCATGCGGCGTTACCTCGCTCTGAATCTAATTCTCTAATTTGAATTTGGAATTATGTTCTTTAAAATTTAAACTTTCAATGATACCAAAACCAGCCAGATACAAATAGTATAGCCAAAGAGATTTTATTACAAGTTTATTCATACTATTATGCGAAATCTATTAAACAAATGAAATTAAATTTTTCTTTTGAAAAATGCTACCATTCCATCAGTATTTTCTTAAGACGTTGTCACGTTCAACTATCGTCAGTAAACCGACTTTACAGACAACCAATTTTTTTTTTAGGTTACCAAGAAGTGAATATAGGAAGAAAATCTGGATAGTAGCAATAGGAGTGGAAAATTTAAGACCATACTCAAAGCACATTTTTATATGCTCTCTACTACATTTTAATGAAACGGCATTCAACAGGACTCTTGATGTCGGTAGACTGCGAGATGGTGCTATACCGTCATCTCTTTTAGTGGCAATACTATGAAAACTGCAAAGGGAGGATAAAACTTGCTGAATTTCTTGCCGGTTCTTCTCAGAACAAGGCCTCCTGGTAGATTATTGAACCGATGGCATTAAACTTGACTTTCATATGTCTACAAATTGTACTACTAAATGAATAAAGAATAATATTTTGTCATCGTTACGTAGAACTCACGAACGCGTCGCCATCGACCCCCTCCGTCCGAGTTGACATCGTTAATAGTGGTGTATAAGCCCCCTGAGTCATTAATACAATTTGAACTATCTAAGGGTGTCATGATAGCTTTCTAATTACTGATGTTTATAGATTGGCAATGAATCGACTAAGGTGAGACCAAAAAATGCCCCAATTTGTGAGCAATGCGCATGTGTGCGTGAAAAATTGTACTGCAGTCTGACAGTTGCTGTCTTTTCTACGTGTGTGACAGGCCGACCTAGGCCGCCTGCGTATACGTGAAACGATCTCGTCTGTCTATCTCATTATAATATACGTGTTAGTACACTCTTTTTCTTTCACATTGCCCATCTACAGTTTCCGATATCTGTGCATTCATTTCATAATCATAAGCTAACTTTATGGCAATAAAATTTTTTCACGAAATAATTTTATCACGAAATATTTCACGAAATAATTTTATCGATATAGCAAGATAATACCGTACAGCACTATACCAGCTGCCAGTCAGCCATTTTGTGTGCTTAACCGGCACGCTTTTTTAGTCGGTAGGGCACGTCCATAGAATTCCTACGTCATTGGTTACGTTCCATTTCTATTAATCGAAATAATCAATCGTAGATGCAATCTATAAAATATCAGAGTTGCCACATGCACGAGAAAAAAATTACACCAAATTTAAAAAGTGCTCTTATTGAGACACCCTATATTTGGGCGTCACCTTATTGACTAACGCGAACTGCTTATACAATACGGCGTAGGTACTTTATTTCAGCCAAATTCTAATCCGGCTGAACGTGAGGTAGCCGCATTACATAACCGCGACGTTTTACAATCCGGCGCGGCTTATCGTAATACGGCGTTTTATACAATCCGCCTGCGACATAATCTGTTCTTTTTAAACATCAGTATGTATCAGTACCCGCAGTGTAATAGCCTAAGAGCCAGTGGAAGGCTACCTGTATGTATTTGACCAGACTTGGGGTTTTGTACAGTGAAGCCCCTATACCTACCATATATGAGATGGGGGTTCACTAAGCCCCAAGTGGTGGACACGGCGCGCGCTCAAGCAAGACAGGTATCGATTTTTGGCGAATTTTTAATGCATTTGACGACGACTGCCGTTTTTAAAATTTGATAATATATTATTATTATTATCTAAAAACAACAATGGCAGACCATTATCGCGCGGTTAACATTATGGCAGACAGTTTTGAAAGTGCTGAAAAAAATTAAATTTTGAATTTATTTGAAGAGATCTGCCATTGATATATTTTATTTATTAGGGTCTTGAAAACTTATATTCATCACGGCAGACGACTTCATTGAGTACACACATCAGCAGACAACAAAATCTTTGCTACTATCCGGTCAGATGTATGTGTATTACGTTCCCTATTTTACATCAATATGATTTACTTTATCACTGTGATTAACTCAAATTGATAAGTTTGATGATTAATAAGTTTGATGATAAAAAAGTTAGTATATTTTGGAAGAATCTCAAATATTAAGGTATATTGCAGATAACAAATAATTATTCAAATATTTATTTAATTTTCTTCTTTTTATTTATTTAAGACATAATTAAAAAAAATGAATAACAAAATATGAAACGTGCATGCAATAAAAAAAAAATGTATGTTTTTTTTACTTATTTAAATCTTTATTCATCGTCATCGGAATCATGGTCGTCGTGGTGTGACTCGTCTTCATCATCCATAGAATCGGAATCTGTAAAAAAATAATTTCAAAATAAAAATAATTTGTAAAGTGATCCGAATATATTCGATTAAATTTGGTTATTATGAACTTACCATGGACTTGGGTGATTAAGTCGCTCACAGAAGTTGGAAGTTGATCACCTTCGAACCATTTGAATAAAAATTTATCATCCTGTTCAATCCAACCATACTCTAATGGGTCCAATGTGGTAGGTTGCTTCTTATAAGCATTTCTCCAAACACTTGAAATATAATGTGCTCTTAGAAGTTGCTGGTAAAGCTCACTCTTACACGGTGGTATTGAGCTTGCATCAAAATTCAGTATTTTTTTAATGAAATTTTCATTCACTTCACGTCGTCGTAAAAAAAAATACATTTTTTTTTATTGCATGCACGTTTCATATTTTGTTATTCATTTTTTCTAATTATGTCTTAAATAAATAAAAAGAAGAAAATTAAATAAATATTTGAATAATTATTTGTTATCTGCAATATACCTTAATATTTGAGATTCTTCCAAAATATACTAACTTTTTTATCATCAAACTTATTAATCATCAAACTTATCAATTTTAGTTAATCACAGTGATAAAGTAAATCATATTGATGTAAAATAGGGAACGTAATACACATACATCTGACCGGATAGTAGCAAAGATTTTGTTGTCTGCTGATGTGTGTACTCAATGAAGTCGTCTGCCGTGATGAATATAAGTTTTCAAGACCCTAATAAATAAAATATATCAATGGCAGATCTCTTCAAATAAATTCAAAATTTAATTTTTTTCAGCACTTTCAAAACTGTCTGCCATAATGTTAACCGCGCGATAATGGTCTGCCATTGTTGTTTTTAGATAATAATAATAATATATTATCAAATTTTAAAAACGGCAGTCGTCGTCAAATGCATTAAAAATTCGCCAAAAATCGATACCTGTCTTGCTTGAGCGCGCGCCGTGTCCACCACTTGGGGCTTAGTGAACCCCCATCTCATATATGGTAGGTATAGGGGCCTCACTGTACAAAACCCCAAGTCTGGTCAAATACATACAGGTAGCCTTCCACTGGCTCTTAGGCTATAAGTTTTTGAATAAGTATAAAAACGTAACTATTGTAGATGCGTTAAGTTATTAAGAGCTCAATTTGTATGGGAAGAATGATTTGCGCTTCTCTCCGCTAGGGGCGCTATTCACGTTTCCTATACAAATTGAGCTCTTAACGCAACTACAATAGTTACGTTTTTATATTTAAAAACTTACACTGCGGGTACTGTACCCGTAGTGTAAGTATTTAGTATAAAAAACGCGACTACATAAGTTGCGTTAAGAGCTCAATTTGTATAGGAAACGTGAACAGCGCCCCTAGCGGAAATAAGCTTAAATCATGTTTCCCATACCAATAGAGCTCTTATTAACGCAACTACAATCGTTGCGTTTTGTATACTAAAAAACTTACACTATGGGTACAGTATCCGTAGTGTAAGTTTTTTAGTGTAAAAAACGCAACTACTTTAGTTGCGTTAAGAGCTCAATTTGTATAGGAAACGTGAACAGCGCCCCTAGCGGAGAGAAGCGCAAATCACGTTTCCCATACAAATTGAGCTCGTAACGCAACTACAATCGGTGCGTTTTGTATACTAAAAAACTTACACTATGGGTACAGAGTGGTTAGTGTAAGTTTTTTAGTATACAAAACGCACCGATTCTAGTTGCGTTAAGAGCTCAATTTGTATGGGAGACATGATTTGGGCTTCTCTCCGCTAGGGGCGCTGTTCGCGTTTCCTATACAAATTGAGCTCTTAACGCAACTAGAATCGGTGCGTTTTGTATACTAAAAAACTTACACTAACCACTCTGATCATTTTTCTAATTGAGGTGCTTTTGAACGTCTTAAAATCAAGACGGACAAAAAAATAATTCTAAAGCGCTGGTCAACCTATTTTGGGATTATAGATGTAGGTAAGGTATGTGTGTATTATTTTGTAGGTAGTGTCCGTCCATCCTCAGTATTCTCACTAGTTTCATTTCATTAGCGCGGAATCGTTGAAAAAAATGGCTTGATAGATAGATATAATCGAAAAGAACATCCATTTTTGTTTTCACTACCTCCTTTATGTTACGTAATATCTACTTAATCAATGTATAACATAACATAAAAGCTCATAATCGTTTTCGATACCTACATAAGCAGTTGTGTTTATTTATCATATGGATCTAATTATTTCGACTATCATTTATATTAATATTTTTATAATGACTTTGACGACAAGGACGTCAATTACATAATAGATCACATTAAATTTATATTAGACTCATTGAAACATAATACTATAATTTTGAAGAAATTTTACGACTATAATAGGTATCTTGAGTTCATTTAAAAAAGGAGCAAGTAAATGAGATCTATAGATAAGTAATAGGAAATACCAATAATGTTGTTGATTTTCAGGAAACCTTTGAAAAGAGTCAAAGATGAATTCAAAATCCACAAAGAAATTGCAAAGTTGCGCAATGATTTTCATAATATGAATTTGAGAAATCAAATTATGGTGAAAGGACATATAAAACATACGGTTCCTGAATCTGATATACATTATGATTGTAATTTATTATTAAATGATCTGAAAGTTCTTCACGATGATGCAGGCAAGTGTATTCACGATATTGAAGAAGATATGACCAAATTAGTTTTACTTAATGATAGTGAATTTAAACTAATTAGCAAGCCGAAGACAGAAAAGCATGTAACTGATAACAGAAGAAACAAAATAAAGACCATTATTCCCACTGATACATTAAGTCCAATACATAAATATAACGATCATTTGAACGAACACACTATAAGAATTGAATGTAGATATGAAACGAGTGATCACGAGTTATCAGCAAGATTAGACGTTGAAAACGATATTACTGAACCTATTTTACCTCCGATATCAGACTGTGTAGAGTTAAAAATTAATTCACAATCTACTTTTCACCCGCAAAGCAATGATTTGCAAACATTACTAATAATGATGGCTTTGTCAAAACCAAACATACGTGATGAGCCAGAGACCAATTCACCTCACTTTAACAATGATTTACAATCTGCTCAAGTTGGGAATGACACGAAGTTTGAATTTGATAAAGCACTATTTTCATCAAAAAAAGGTGACGTTACAGAAATTTTGAGTGTAACTCCTTTGAAGATAGAATTAGATGATAAAACAATGAATTTAGCAAAAAGATTTATTAAGAAATGGAAAGAATACGTGATAAAGAGAAAGGAAATTTTAGGTAAACAAAGAGAAAACACGCTTAGTAATTTCTTTGATAAATTGTCTAAGAAGAAGTTGGATGTGAAACATTCAATTGACTCTGTAAATAAGGCAAAGGTACTTGCTAGAGATTATGACACTTATCAGCATAGGTATGTATTGCCATGAAATCAAGTGTTTTGAACAAATTATAAATTCCTGCTCCAAATACATAAATTACATCACGAAGATGTAATTCATGTATTTGGAGTTAAAGAGGAAATTAAATTAAATTATATAATAAAATTATACGAGTCAATTGATAATGCAATTGATTTTTTCAGGTATAAAGTACAAAAACACATAATTGCACTACAGAAAGCTAAGTTAGAAGAACAAAATAGATTGATAGAGAAGTTAAAATACGATAAGATCATAGAAGCTTCCCGCCAATCCGTCGATGCAATGAAGGAAGAAGTTCGGAAGACTTACTACGAGATAGACAGACAGTTAAAGCCGAAAATTAAGTGTTTGACGAACGAATTAAAGTTACATGAAATTGAAGGTCAGTATATATGATTTATATTTATAGGGCTTGTTATTGAATAAATTACAGCTATTAAATCTGACATTCAACTCTGCTTTAAATAATTTTTAGAACCATCTCTTGTTCTGCATTGTTTGAAAGTGCCACGATTTATACAAAGAATGGAAAAGAGGGCGAGAGAAAGGGAGGAGAAGCATGCTATGATAAGAGAACGGAGGAGGCAGATGGAAGAAGAACGTATAAGATTGAAACAACAAGTAAGTATTAATTAAGTTTTTTAAATTCTGTAATGTTTTACTATTAACTGGCGACCCGCCCCGGCTTCGCACGGGTGCAATGCTTATGTAAATATGCATGTTTTATACATATAAACCTTCCTTAAGAATCACTCTATCTATTTAAAAAAACCGCATCAATATCCGTTGCGTAGTTTTAAAGATCTAAGCATACATAGGGACAGACAGACGGCGGATAGCGACTTTGTTTTATACTATGTAGTGAAGTAAGTATAAGTAAAATAATTATTTCGTCGAAATGGTGGTAGGGCTTTTGACGATTTAAAAGTACTTAGCAAATTCCAATTAAATAAAGAGCTTTTTTTCATTCATTTTCATTTTCTTTTCATTCATTCATTTTCAACTTTGCAAGACGTTGCATTATCCGTTGTAGTATGATATCTGCCTAATAGCGTTACTCTTGCAGGCAGAAATAGCTAAAGCTGAAATGGACAAAGAAGAAAAAATGAAACGAATAGAAGAACTCCGTGAAAAGAGAAGAAAAGAAAAAATCGAGACCATAAGAAGGAAACAATATGCTGCTAGACTGAGGTCACTTATTGTAATGGCAGACTTGCATTATGAGAAAAGTTTGACGGCAAAATACGGGATAAGGCCATTCAGAATCTTATTGCAAATCAAACGCGATAATATTGAGAAAGCTAAACTACATTACACATTCCAATTAAAAAAGAACTTATTTTTGAATTGGATGTGGTATACAGAAGATATGTTGTTCGAGAGAAATTACATAGCCGAAGAGTTCTACAGGAAAAATATCTTAAAAAAGGTTTTTGGTGCCTTAAAGTTGGTAAGTAGTAAGTAAATGGACCATTTAGGCATATTAATTTAGGTAACTGTTCTGTTTTGAAAAAATATACCTACCTACATTACGTTAACTTTATTTTGTTCTAGAATGTCCGAGACTATACATTGAAGAAGCAAGTCGCAATAGATTATTACGACTTATTTGTGACACAGTTAGTGTTTAGAAAATTCCGTGAAGCTGTTAATATAGTCAAAAAGGAGAATGAAATGAAATGGCAAAAAGCTGTAATATATCATAATAGGTAAATATAGTGTATGTTTTGGTTCGAAATGTGTATTCACGCCGCTAGTTAACGCCACTTTAGCAAATGGTCTTGTTACAACTCATATTATTAATAACACTATTTCAAATGCTATTTTTCAAACGAAGCGTTAGTTTATGTAATTTTTTTTTCTTTTTTATAGTAACCTGGTATTTAAAGTGTTAACGTGTTGGAGGACACTGCCTGCTTTAAACGCGTTAAAGAGAGAACAAGAAGCCAGAAAAGCAAGATGGAGGGAAAAGGTGTTAATAGTAGTACCCGATTATGTACCACCAGATGATTAAATATAAATCGACACATGGGATAGAATGATTTCTATTGGACGGCATTCGTTACTGCCTCCGATCGCGCTATTTACAATGATTTTACCAAAACCAAATCATTATCGTCTTCATTCGTTTTGACAGCTGTCACGATAACGTTTTGGTTTTGGTAAAAACGTTGTAAATAGCGCGATAACGCCCCTTTTGTCTTAGCGAATTGGCTCTGCTATAGGCCTCGCTAAAAGGTCCATTTTGTAGAAGCTGGCATAAAAATTGTTTTGAATAATGTTAATATTATATACGTGCCTATCACCGAGTATTTTGTTCTCTGTGGTAGTCGGTTCTATTAAGTACTTAGAGTGCGTTCCAAAATCAGGTGAAGCCAAAGAGACAGCGTAAGAAAGCTTTCTAATTGGTGTAAAATAACTATAGTTTAACAAAACTAACCTATGGTTCACCATTGCGCTTCTTAAAAACGACCTATAGTGAGCTATAATTCACTCTACCCCGAGTAAATTGAAATCGTTTTGGAACGCACCCTTATTTCTTAAACTTGTATTTTATAGAGTAAATATTTGCATCGACACTTAGGGTGGATCCACACAAATAAGCTCCTTGGATCCACACAGCTTTGTTAGTGGCCCTGACAATAAGCCAAAGCCGCCAAAGAATGCACACGGTGTCATGTGCCAGGGGCGGGCCACCCGGGCCGGCTCTCTGACCCAGGCCAGCCGGGCTGCGCTGCCTGAATGCACCCTTATAATATTTTGCACTATTTCGTATATTTATCTACCTTTCTACTTATATTCTATATATGTAAGTATATGTATAAATCCTTTATTGCACACATAAAATAACAATTGTAAAACAGTAAGAAAGACATGTACAAAGGTGAGCTTATCTCTAACAGAGATCTCTTCCAGCCAACCCTAGCTTTAGTGAGACCACCTAAAAGCGGGAATAATGTGTACTACAATATAATAATTGAAAAAACGATCGACATGGATTAGATATTTTATACAGAAGTCATAGATATATTTCTGTATTCAATCCATATTTTATGTAGTTTTTCTTTAATATAATTATTATTGTAATGCATTCAAAATTGTTAGGTAGGTAAGGTAAGTCATGTATATTTTGCGTAGTATAAACCTTAGGTATAATAACCCCATTTATTGACAAAAGCCTGGAGAAAAATATTGTTTTGAATTATTTTAAAATACCTATTATAAATTAAACTTTTTTGATATTTCTGAAAGCACATGATGATTATGGTTTTATTTAATAAATTATATGTATAGGCCTGTAATTAACATTTATTTGAAATAAAACTAGTGAATGAAATATTTCTAAAATAGGTAGCCACTTATTATGGCTATCTATTTTAGAAATATATATTTTTGGTTAAGTACCTATTTTTTTTAATTTCATAAAAAAATAGTGACACACTGATAAATGGAATATAAGGCTCAAGGGTTAGTAGAAGATAGTATACCTATACATATAGTTAGCCTTACAGCCCTAAACCACAGCCTAAACTATTTGTTTCTACCGAAAGCCTTTTAGAAGACGATAGACTCTTTGTGTGATCTGATCACTGTTTTATTTAATAAGTACAGATGTTTACAGAGGGAGTAAGGTCGTGTAATTTTTGTAAGTGGGCAATTTTACGCACAAAAAAATATGTTATGGACTGGATCGCACAAGAAGTCCGTCGCCTGAAAATTGAATGGCCCTAAGGTTAGGTGTTCCGGCTCAAACTTATTTTGAATCTTCGCGGCTATGAAGTCATAGATGGCGCTGTCGGTCTTTCTCTTCAAACCAACTGTGTGTAGGTAGCTAATACAATATTTAGTATATGTCACCGGAAAATAACAAGAACCGCAAAATGATAAATTTTTCCATACCTACAGTGGATTTATTTAACCGTGCCTGCATTACTGCGGCACGGTAATATTGCGGTGTGCGGTGGGTGTGCGTTACCCCAGCAAAATAATGACGAAAATAGTCATTTAAATAATATAATATAATATATCTTCACGCTCACACCTATTATCTAGCCCGAAGTAAGTATCATTAAGAACTTGTGTTACGGACACTAGATAACGGACATTTTTTTTTAATATACATAATAATTTTAGATATTTTTATATAAACTTAAATAAATATACAAACAACCATGACTCGCAAACAAACATTCGTGTTCGTCACACAAACATTTGCCGCTACCAGGATTCGAACCCGGACCGCTTGATGTGTAGCCAGCTGTACTGACCACTCCACCACGACGGCGTCAAGTCAATGTTAAAGATAATTAGTTGTCCAGCTTCTGTAATTGTTGCGAACATTTTTAAAATTGTTGAGAGGATATTAGGTGTTCTTCAATGTAACCTACGTTTAGATGTGAGACTTGGTATGCTAGTAGGTACATACAACAAGCACGGAGTCATGTAGCGCCCGGGTGCAAAAATAATAAGTTGGCACCACAGATATATCAATCTAAGGAGATAGGTCGAATCGCCGAGTTCATAGGAAGACCTAGTGTCGCGATCAGCGGCCGTACTACATAACATGGTTCTAGTTGAGCATGCCGTAATATACACTATTCATTGCGCGCGTCGCGATGAAAGTTAAGCACAGCCGCAAAGGAGATCGCCGAGTTACGTATTCACTTGACTTTATCGGAAGGCGAAGTAGCGGAAATGTATGCGCACAGGGCATACACTTGTCACAAGTTAAACGCCGGCTTGGCCTATCTCCTTGTATTATTAAATCTGTGGTTGTTCCCTCTAGTACAGGGCTTCCAGAATTTAAAATACTTATTTCACGGACACTCCTCCCCCCGCGCTGGAACAAGAATAATATTTAAAAATTAACTTTTATTGTTATTTAACTAATTTAAATAATAATATTAATACTTAAACATAAATCTGCCAGCACTTTTGAGATGATTTTAAGTGTAACATTTGTTTGTTTGGTTGTTTAGGTACTGAAAGACTGTAAAAACTCCTAATAAATAATGCCGAGCTGCTCCGGATATTTATTTATTTATTTTATGTAAACTATACAGTTACAAATAATTTATAAAATAGGAAGACAACATACACAATATAAACAAATTCATGTTTTTCCGCGTGTTGCCGATTCGCTCATCACTAAAGCCGAAATAAAAACACATGTGGGTGTGCGTTACCCCAGCAAAAAAATAATGACGAAAATAGTCATTTAAATGTATATAATTGAAATGTTTTATATACCTACTTAATTTCCTAATATATAGCAATTAAAATATCACATTGCAGAAATAATGTTTTTACTTGATTTCTTACAAGACATTGACATTTACAAGGCATTACATTGACTTAAGCATAAACTTCAATTTGAAAGGAGTTTATTATATTCGTCCTCCGCCAAGTTGTTCAAATTTCCGCAATGAGTCGCCGAGGTGGTCTTATAGTCCGCTGGCTTCGGCGTGGCAGCACATTTACCGGTTCTCGACCAGGCGTCGGCCAGTTAGGGGTGCCAGGAGAAGGGCATGGTACTGGCGCAGACAATGATGTAGGTAATGCTGTCGCTTCTGGACTGACCGGTAGTGTTGGTGATATTTGTGCATCTCTGGTGGTTGCCTCTGCGGTTGATGGAGTGAAGTGGTTTAGTCTCGGTTCCAGTGTAGTACAGTCAGAGTTTACCGAAGGCGGTTCCATTATAGGTGTCGGGACTCTAGGACGTAAGTGATCCGCATGTCGCCGCATTTCTCTTCCTCGCGGCGTAGTGACAACATAGGAATATCTTCCCTTACGAGCAGTTACAGAAGCAGTTTGCCAGTTTTTCTCTTGACGTGTTCTGACGTAAACTGGATCGCCTGGAGCAAAAGTAGGTGTGTTTGGTGACAATAGCGCGATGTTTTCCTGTATTTGCTTATGTTGTAATTCTTTGCGCTTGTCTGGTCTTATATTTGACAGAAGACAATTCAGCTGGCGTCCAAACATCATTTGGGCAGGCGATTTGCTCGTGGTATTGTGCGGAGTGTTCCTATAGGTGAACAGGAATTCTAGCAATTGGCGTTTAGAAGTGTCATCTTCGTTCGATGCCATTCTAGACTTAAACGTCCTGACAAACCTCTCAGCCAGACCGTTTGTTCTGGGGTGGTACGGCGAAGAGGTCACGTGTAAGATACCTTGACTTGGTTTGGTTGTATCGAACGAAGGTTCTTATTCGAGGAGTGCTGGAAGGTTTTTGTTCGTGACTGTTTGTTGAGTTTGTTTACACTGGTTGTTGGTATGTCTTGTTCCGCTTGTTCTCGTGACTGAGCAACAGCGAATATTTGTGAAAATGTGACCTCGCGGGTAAGTCCTTCGTAAGTTTCCATCAGACCTGGCCATTTTTGTTTAAGGTCAGTTTCAAGCTCTATGTGGTTGAGGCCTGTCGCAAAACGATCTCTAATTTGTCGTTCTAATAAGCTGTCACTGTATCCGCAATCCTTGCTCAAGTCTCGTAGTCGGTTTGCATAATGTTCCATCGTCTCGTTTTTCCCTCTAATGCAAGTCCAGAACTCTGTTAATGCTCGGTATCTAGTTTTTTTGATGCGGTAAATGTCTAAAAGTTTCTTGCTTACTTCCATATAGGTGCTCGATTCAAAATTTGGTGTTAACCCTACTTTTACCTCTCTGAAAATCTCTGGCGTTAAATAATTAAGCAGGAGGTCCTTTTTTAGGTTTTCATCCGTAATGTTGTGCATAATACACTTTGTTTCGAAGAAATCAATATAATCTTGTACTCGGTAGTTATCTGGATTGAATTTGTCCATGGTAAAATGTTTGAAAATACTCATTCTGTTTGATGTTGCTGCGCTCGTCACGCTGTTGTTTAACGGAGAGGTGCTCCCGAGACATACTGGTGTTGTTGTTCCGTCTGTTGTTGCAGATGGTACTAACAGTGTAAGAATTTGTGCTATCTGCGCTTGTTGTGCTTGTTGAACGCTCATGAATTGAGCAAACTGTTCGGCGTCCATCCTCGTCGCCAATGAAATGTTTTATATACCTACTTAATTTCCTAATATATAGCAATTAAAATATCACATTGCAGAAATAATGTTTTTACTTGATTTCTTACAAGACATTGACATTTACAAGGCATTACATTGACTTAAGCATAAACTTCAATTTGAAAGGAGTTTATTATAATAATATAACTGGAACACATGCTATTTATGGACTCCTCTTTAAGAATGCCTGCTCTAGTAGGTGCCCAATAACACGGAGAAAGTTCTTTGCGAGCGTCATGATCATGAATGAACGACGCCCTCCAATATCTTAAGCCCGTGTGCGCTGTTACCCGGACTGCTGAGATGATGGAGAGTGTAACATCTGTCCTGGTTGTTAGTTCACTGAAGGTTTTGTTTTCACACACAGATTCGTACGATGCAGATCAGCAGACGCTTACCTTAACCGCTCAAGCGTCCGCCGTATGTACCGCCTGCCACGGCATAATAGTCTTAGAAAATATATGACAGTGCGGGTAGGCCGCAAATAAAAATTTTAAAATACATCTGGATTTGTAAAAGAACACGGTCAAGTAGCCTACTTAGCGCCCTGTAGGCATCTGTTTATTTGAGTCTGGATTCCCTACTTATCTACCTAGTATAATGTTTAAGTTTTTCTCACATAAACACAAAAATAGATGATCAATAACGGAACCTGTAAATTCAGTAGGTATTAGGAAGGTACGTAAAATGAAAATCATAGAAGAAATATTTCAATTTTAAATTATATTCATCGGTGCTCACCCACCGTTTTAATTACAACCAAAATGTAAAAATTTTCAATTATAATACATTTCTAGATATAGGTAGTAATAAAGATAATAATAATGATATGTGTAAATAATGTTATCTAATGATGTAAGTAGTATACAAATCTTTTCTGATTAAATGTTGCTTATATCTACTTAAACATTATGTTTCTAAAATGAGCACTGACTAGAAGCAGAAACATAGATAAAACACAATACAACTTTCAAATAATACATATTATTAAAGTGCTTGGTCCACCGAGAGCTAACCTATAGGAAGTTTATAATATAATGAGGATTTTCATGAAAATGAACGCCACTAGTTGGTGCCACATTAGTAAGAGGTCTTGGTGTCAAAACCCAGGAATTTCCCGATACTCTAACTTCATAAAATTTACAAATGAGGATTTATACAGCGTGCAGTCTTAGGTACGTTGTACGTATAGTATTATATTATATGTGGTTGTACCAGCAAACTGTGGTTACCCTTCCAACGCGAACTAAGAAAAGCAACTCATGTTGCACAATCAAGAAATTCAAAATATGTACCTACTCATGAAGAAGTACTTTGCAGGCGAGGGTTTTATCGCTCGCAGTAGCTATCTTTGCATTTGGATTTCACTTCTGCTTACCATCAGGTGGAATGGAGCATGTAATTTAATAGACCTTTACCTAAATGTAAAAAAAATTAAAAATCAGTGACAGCAACAACAGGTTCCTGGAGCTCACGTGCCACCTGAAGAGTGTTATTTAGGAGTTTGTCCTGCCCCCGTTCGTGCTATTTACGAACGTTAAAACCAAAACCAAATCATTCTCGTTTTTGACAACTGACAGCTGTCATAATGTATGAAAACGATAACGATTTGGTTTAGGTAAAAACGTTGTAAATAGCGCGATCGGGGGGCAGGACAAACTCCTAAATAACACTCTCCAGGGGGCACGTGAGCTCCAGGCACTTGTTGTTGCTGTCACTGATTTTTAATTTTTTTTTTCGCTCTGAGGTCTTCTTGTAGAAACACGTGTTGAGACGAGACTATTGTTAATTCCATCTACCACACAATTTAGTGTAGAATAACTATTTTCACTATACCTAAATGTGGAGCTATAATAATTAAGATTAGATAGAGTGCTACTTAAGAAAACCCTCATTAGGTGCAAAAATATAAATTCATTCATATTATTCGAAATAAATAATTTTAACTTTATGAAAGTAAACTTTAAAAATAACGCCTAACAACAAAAATAATTGTCACAAAATCGCATCGATATCTAGCCCTATTTACTTAGTTTCTTGTGCTAAAGATAAAATATATTAATACCTACTCACTCAATGTAGGTCATACACATTAAACAAATAAATAAGTGGGTTATATTTGTAACCTGTAAAAATGATACACAATATTTGATGCGTTGTCTATTTGTGTCTAATTTTACATAATTTAAGCAATACAAGGAATATCAGAGTTTCGTTTTAAACTTACGTGGTCTAGCATGTATAGTTTTGTTATTATTCCGATATTTCGTTCCTACGTTTTCGATTTTCGTATACAAAACCGAGGTACGTGGTATAAGTTCCGTTTTCTCACATTTTAATTAACGAGTTTCTGAAGTATCGGTTCGTTATTTTTATTGTAAAAAAGTCAATATATGTATTTTTAAATAAGTTGAAAAAAAAAACTTAATGCACGCTTACATAGCTAAGCTGAAAAAATAAAATACGTCAAAATAATAAGTTTAAGGCCTTTAGAAATCTGTGTTTATCTTTTAAGGTTAGTCAAAATAATACAATTTTACATAACTATTTTTTTATTAGTTCATTTGCGAAGTCATTTAATATTATTATATATTAGTATATTCAATATTAGTTGAAATTGATGTTTAGGTACCTTTAGCTAAATCTGATTATGAAAATACTTTAGACGATAACTTTCACAGATTTTAAATAACTGACAGTACAACGCTTTCGTAAGGAGACTTGAGAAGTTTTTGCAGATAAAGTAATCTAATAATATTAATGCATCTATTTAAATTTTAAATATACCTTAGTTAGCGCCTATTCACACGATGTTATAAAGACGAGTAGACAACACTCTTAATTCCCGCGTACTTTGCAGGTCATCTGCGCAGTTCAGCAGTAAATTTTGCGGTTGAATGTGGGTACCTATAATACTATAACTAATCGTCATACAAACGCGCGTTTGTATCGATCAGGGTTGCCAGTACCCGTAGTGTAAGTTTTTTAGTATACAAAAGCACCGATTGTAGTTGCGTTACGAGCTCAATTTGTATGGGAAACATGATTTGCGCTTCTCTCCGCTAGAGGCGCTGTTCACGTTTCCTATACAAATTGAGCTCTTAACGCAACTAAAGTAGTTGCGTTTTTTACACTAAAAAACTTACACTACGGGTACAGGTCTATTCCAAAAAAATACCGAACAGTGAGCAAAAAGAAAAGCTCCTCACTTGCCGTATTGCCGATACTTTGACTCTTCTGGTTTATGAAAATAGCTTCACTATGTCGAATCTCCGGATTTTATTACTAGAGGGGGGGGGGGGGGGGGGGGGGGGGAGGGAGCTTTTTGCCCAGAGAGCGGTGAATTGGCTAAATACTGAACCTCCTATACTTCGGTATTTTTGTCATACCGAACACAGTGCTAAAATACCGAACACCTGGCAACCCTGGTATCGATACAAACGCAAGCGTTAATTCAATAATCTTATATATAAAATTCTTGTGTCACAATGTTCGTTCCCGTACTATTCCGAAACGGCTTGACCGATTCTCATGAAATTTTGTGAGCATATTGAGTAGGTCTGAGAATCGGCTAACATCTATTTTTCATACCCCTTAGTGATAAGCGTTGTCCACCCTTAATTTTTTTTATTTATAAGGCAAAACAACGTTTGCGGGGTCAGCTAGTATACTATAATACTCTATAAAGATATGAAGGGTAGGCGCGTGATAGTTTGTATGCATAAAGAAAGCTGGAAACAAGAGCCGATCTATCAATACAAACTTGTGACTGCTCGTTTAAAAACTTCGTGCGTGTGAATAGACTCTTATTAGTTACATTTGGCCTGCAATTGAAATATTCAATTACCTACCTCTGTATTTTATAGGTATTACAAATATTATGGTTGTATTGTTGTGCAAATAAAGCAGCTTCATGTTACCGAGATGAAGATGTTACGATGGATGTGCGGTGTTACGCGACTAGATCGCATTCGTAACGAACATGTTCGTGGTAGTCTCGGAATCAGGGACATAGCGGATAAGCTCCAGGAAAGTCGTCTCCGATGGTACGGCCATATATGTCGGAAGCCATACGAATATGTGGGGAACAGATGCCTCAGCCTCAATGTACGAGGTCCCAGAATGCGCGGTAGGCCCAAAAAACGCTGGCTGGATGTCGTGAAAGCGGACATAGAAGAGAACCACTTAACTACGGAGGATGCACAGGACCGGGCAAAGTGGAGGAGTTTAAGTAGGAAAGCGGACCCTGGCAGCAAGCCAGGAAAACGCTAGGCAGAAGAAGAAGATTGTTGTGCAAATAAACTCGGCCTACAAGCGAGTTAAATCACTAATGGTGGGTAACTATGATAATTGAGCAGCAATTGTAAAGATTTCAAAATATACATTACTTATAATTTAAAGTAGTGGTCACAATTTAGAACCCTTTTCCTTACGTACTTATGTAATTAAATTCACTAGACCACATCCATACATGTATCATATTTAAACATTATTTAATTAATCTCTAATATAAATAGTTGAAATAAATTATTGCAGTGATATTAATAACTTCCTAACCTACTCTACTAAGACTTAATTATATATTTTTGTTTGCTATTTGTTATTCTTTCCCCCTTATTACAAAACATGGACTAAAGTTAGTCGTGGTTTAAAACTGATGCTAACTCTGTCTTTCTTCAGCAAATAAAAGTGTCAGCATCAGTTTTAAACCATGATTGACTTTAGTCCATGTTTTATAATGAGAGGATTGTGTTCATTTAGTAAAAAAGCGTCAGTATAGAGTTAGTATATAAGCAGAGAGTTATAAAATTTTGGTGAAAAATATCAAGATTAAACATCAGTAGGAGACTATTTTTCTAGTCAATTAGAAACTGTAGAGTTATGTTTATGATTTTAAATCATAGTCCGCCTTCATCTTATAACGAGTACATCCCAATATATAAACTGCTTTTTATACATTACGGAATATCTGGACTCCTACAATACAAAAAGTGGAACCCATTAAATGTGGATATATTGTAGAGCTTTACAGAACCTACACACCACTACCCACTGTGTGGGTGACAATCACTCAATATACTTATCCTTATATTAATAATGTTCCTTCATACATTTAACACATTCACTAATTTTCTCCATTGAGGTTCTGAAACAAACATTACAGTTAATAAAGGACAAAAAAGTGTTTAAACAAATCAGTGGCGTAACTATAGGGTGGCAAAATGCCAGGGGCCCCCGAGGTATAGGGGCCCCGGTAGTGTCACTGACATATTTAAATTTAAAGAATAAAAAATATCACTACTTTGTATATGAATTTGCCAGGGGCCGCACATGGTATAGTTACATATTTAAAAAGCTAGGGGGGGGGGGGGGGGGGGTAATATGAATTTGCTACGGGCCCCACATGGTATAGTTACACCACTGAAACAAATAACTAAATCTAAATAATAATTAAAGATAAAATATAAATAAATTAGAACACAAAGTTACCAATGTTTGAATGACAGATTGTTCAATATCTTGTTCAACTAAAATAACACAGTTTAAGGTACTTACCACTATATTTTGGAATGTATACTAGTAATTGATGGAGCAATACTATAGTAATCACCAGTAAATATCCTGCTCCATAGACACATGCCACAAAACATATAGCCAATCTGCAATAATAAAATAAGATACACTTTTCCTGTAAAATTATTGTATACCTTTTGTGTAAAATAGTGTAAATTGCTTTGTCTAAGAAGAGATAGAAAAGAATTTTTAAAATTTAATATAGGGATTGGAAACAAGGAAAGATCAATTCTTTTTCTTTTTTGCATGTACTGTCAGGGTCTTGCTAAACTTTAGTTTAAAAAAAATCGATTGTAGCGAGCCCTTTCAGTTGACTCCGGCTTCTATACTGATAGAAGGCCCTCTTTTGTTCTGTAAGGCATCAGGTTGTAATTTATAAGAAAAAGGACATTGTTTTAACAAATTGCAACCAGATGTCTTTACAGCAATGTTTGCTAAGGCAACTGTATTGCATCACTCTGAGATTTTCACTCAGAATTGTAGTTGTCAACAGGCTAAGGGTAGTCGTTGACAGTGTAATACAAAAACGACCCTTATGGTGAAAGAGAGACTGTGATAGTACTTCTAACTTATTAAAAGATAATGTTATTTGACTGCTGTTTTCGCATCTTCTGTATGAAGATATTGCATCAGAATAGACACTCTATGGGCCAGCACACATATGGCGCAGCACAGTGCAGTCCAGCACAGTTTTCTCAATGGATCACACATTAGGTAAATTGAATGAAACATTGAAAGTATGCACATGTATGATTTGTGCCAGCAATTATAAAAATTATTTCATCACCATATGGTTGCTTGTCCCAATTTTACTAACATAGCTAAATTACTGTACTTACTCAAATTCGTAATATACATCCTCACAATCTTCTGGCATTAATATGGTTCCGTAAAATACAAAAGGTTGACATACTGTTGTAAGGCCTAAATTAACACCAAATAATAACGTCCCAAACGCAAAAATTTGGCCAGCTAGAAAATATATATAGTTTGGTCTGAGCACACAACAATCCCACCTGCAAGCAATAGATAGATATTGATATGAAAATCCAAAACAATGAAGAAAATTTTAGAAAAATCTTTTTTTAGTACTGTCCAATGATAAGATACTGTGCAATTGGAGATATGTAATACAGTAAATTTACAAGCACACTAAATTGATATTCAAATTTATAAGCAGTCACTCACCAAATTGAATGGAAAAATCTTTCATTTACTTCAATTTGACAAATTTGACAATAATAAGAGTCTGCAGTTAACACTGGACTGAAAGAATAATAATTAGGTATATTAATTTTTCATTAAATATAAATAATTTTAATATAACTTCAAAATCTAAAACCAAAGTTTACCTGTATTCCTTTCCTTTTGACGAACCAGTGGCGAGTTCAAAATCAGCTACAGCTTTCATTTTATAGAAGAAATAGCATGTGCAAGCAAGGAGTAACAAAAATATAAAGTTTTCGAGTTGTGTTATTTCCAGTAATCGAAGCACACCTAGCTCAAATACTAGGAACATACAAACTCCTGAAGAAATTGTCCATGAGAAGAAAAATGGTGATCTGTGAAAGGAAAATTGCAATTTTTTTTTTAAGATAGCTGTTTTAAAGATAGCACACAATTCATGTAGTATGGCAAAATTATGATCTTCTTTTTCGATTTATTCAACATTTATTATATTTATAATATTCAAAAGTAAAAATGTAGTTTTAGATATCATCTAAAAAGTAACAAAAACAATAATATGATATTTGAAAGTAGTTCTGCAGGTCATTAGAATCGAGTACAAGCAATAACATTAGCAAAGAAAATAACTGTGAATAGCTGGTACTGTTTAGATTACAAAATGGAATCTTAGATAAAGTTAAAATAAATTCCTTTCTATTATAAATAAAAATAATAAACAAACAGCGATAATAATATGTACAATTACCTGTTTTTCTGACGTGGTCTAGAAAGTACATACAAAGTAGCCATGCCTATCACTACCATAATTATTATGGTGACTGTTCGAGATAACGTTGCTATAAGTAGCAAAAGTGGTAATATTATGAAGGGTAAAATAGCATCGAAGTCCACTTTCTTGCCATTAGATTTGTTCGAACCGTAAGGCAATATATCTTGAATCGTCAAAGTTGTGGTCACCATGGTTAATGGTCACTGTCACATAAAGAACAAAGTTATAATAAAAATAAACGTTTACTTTTATGTTATACGAGAGCACGAAAGGAAAATTTTTGAACTCAAATAAAAACAATACTGAACGATCTCGCTCACTATCCCGTTTGTTTGACATTACCCATTTTTTTTTGGTTAAATTTTCCCTGTTACGGGACGGCAAAGGGATCTAGCCCATACAGCCAAGTCTTTAGTTTCATCTTCTTTCTTGATTTTTGCATTAAAATGTGGGTGCCACACTTTGTAATGCATCTAGGGAGTGCTTGGCGAGAAATGCATGGTACAGACCTCATGATGGTGACTGATGAGAATTGTATAGTGGGATTTCCAACCACTATACAATTCTCAACGCCACATACACAAAACCTTTATTTCAATGATTCTCCATAACTGTTCATCAACACGGATGCTTTTGCAAAGAAACGACACCACTTTCACTGCACAAAATCCACTCCGAAGCAATTTTGAATTATCGAAATAAAGATCGACATCCAGACGCTATGATTTCCCGCCAAACACTTTTGTTTCTTTTGTCCCTAACGGGACGGGCAAAGGATATTAAGTCCATACAGCCCTGTCTGTATTTATGACTTTTTTCTTGATGTTTGCATTAAAATGTGGGTGCCACACTTTTTAATGCATCTAGGGAGTGCTTGGCGAGAAAAGCATTGTACAGACCTCATGATGGTGACTGATGAGAATTGTATAGTGGGATTTCCAACCACTATACAATTCTCAACGTCATATATACAAAACCTATAATTCAATGATTCCTCATAACTGTTCGTCAACACGAATGCTTATGCAACGAAACAACACCACTTTCACTGCACAAAATCCACTCCGAAGCAATTTTGAATTATCGAAATAAAGATCGACATCCATACTCCATACGCTATGCTTTCCCGCCAAACACCCCGTTTTTTTTTTGTTTTTTTTGTCCCTAACGGGACGGGCAAAGGATATCAAGTCCATACAGCCCTGTCTGTATTTATGTCTTCTTTCTTGATGTTTGCCTTAAAATATGGGCGTCGCACATTTTAATGCATCTAGGGAGTGCTTGGAAAGAAACCGTGAAGCGTCGATTAAACTTACATGTGAATTCAATATTTGAAAACACTTTGGTACGTGGCAGGGTTCGAACTGGTGCCTCCCGAGACAACGCTCTCACGCACTACGCCACCGACGTTTCAACCGACGCGTCTATTCAGGGCAATTTTTGACAATGTTCTTCCTAATCTCATTTCAAACCTAAGCTTGAAACAATACACATAGGTAGGTGAGCTGTCAACGGTACGGGAGATGGTTGAGGAGATGGTCGTACACACAGATTAGAGAGTTGGTACCTATATTTATGTAGGTCGTATATTGAAGTGCGGGGGCTCAGTTTGACGTTTTTTGTTGGTCGCCGCTTGTTGCCTACTCCTGGGAATCGGTGCAGAGCAAAGTTGGCGTAAACACACAGCAAGCGCTAAAAAATGATATCTATCAACATTTTAGACACAAATTAGATCCCTCCTAGCAAAGATTTTATGTTATTTGGTTGGTACACAAGCATTTGGCCTGCCTGGTTAAGCATTCCTACCAACCCTACTCCCCTTCCCTACTCCGTGGAGCTCTGGAAACCCTGCTCACCAACAAAAATTGGTTGTCTGTAAAGTCGGTTTACTGACGATAGTTGAACGTGACAACGTCTTAAGAAAATACTGATGGAATGGTAGCATTTTTCAAAAGAAAAATTTAATTTCATTTGTTTAATAGATTTCGCATTATAGTATGAATAAACTTGTAATAAAATCTCTTTGGCTATACTATTTGTATCTGGCTGGTTTTGGTATCATTGAAAGTTTAAATTTTAAAGAACATAATACCAAATTCAAATTAGAGAATTAGATTCAGAGCGAGGTAACGCCGCATGACGTCATGTTTTTTCGTGCGTGCAGCCGGCTCTATCGAATTATAAGACGTTGTCACGTCAAAAACACAACACCACAAATATAGTGTCATTTGACTGTGGTCTTCTGTAAGGTTACATTTTTTTTTATTAGAGTTACCTACCATTACATTATAAAAGTTACGATCCCAGTTCAGCCTGCTTCAAATTTGAGTAACTAATGGTCCGCTGTGCCCAAAGATATATCAATCTAAAGCAGCGTCCCCACTAGAGCCGCGCGGCTTTTTGTGGCCGCGCGGCCCGGCCTCGCGAGGCTTATTTGTTTTATTGCAACGCGTCCTCACTATAAAGAGCCTCGCGGCCCGCCATGCGCAGTTGTTTTCGAGATATACGAAGAAGAAGACGTGACTTATAAGATTGTGAATCTTCTTATCGACTTAGCCTTTGTCTACTTCAAGAATTGTAGCAATCCTTTTGTTTTTATTTTTAACCGACTTCAAAAAAAGAGGAGGTTCTCTATTCGACTGAGTGTTTTTTTTTGTATGTATGTTCCGCGATTACTCCGTCAATTATGAATCGATTTTGGTGATTCTTTTTTCGTTAGGAAGGTCATACTTCAGAGGTGGTCCCGTATAAATTATACCGAAATTGGATCAGTAAATAATGATATCATCCACGAACACAAAAATAATGACAATTTTTTTTGAACTTGCTATTACCTAATATGCAATAGTGAAATTTCAGTTAGTCCAATAGTCGACACAAAAACTATGACAAATTATTTTGAACTTAAGTTTAATAACTAGGTTCTCTTCAACTTTTAATGCTTCATAGTTCATTAAAACTATACCATTCATGAATATGGGCATTTGTAATGAGCTATGGGGCTGATACGTTATATTATTTGTTAGCCGACTTCAAAAAAAGAGGAAGTTTTCTATTCGTCTGTTTTTTTGTGTGTTTGTTACCTGATTTACTCCGTCAATTATGAGTATTATGACTCAAAAACAAAAAACAAAAAAAAACGTTTTAGTTAAAGTTTCCGTTAAGTTATAATGAGCGCTTAGTAAGCCTATTCATTTTCAATAAAATATACTTCATTTCCACTTAGATTTTATAAAAATAAAAACAAAAGAAACGATGCGCTGATCGAGATCGCTACAATTCTAGAAGTAGACAAAGGCCAAGTTGATAAGAAGATCCATAATCACACAGCCATTAATTATCACATAAAATCACATTAGCCATTATAGGCGCTTCTATGGAAATACAGCCAGCCAAGGTAGGCGCTTAACATATTTAGATTGTAGCGATCTCGATTAGCGCATCGTTTCTTTTGTTTTTATTTTTATAAAAACAACTCCGACAGTCCCATAATACCGGGCGCTCTCTGTATAAATTAATAAATAAAAGAGTTTTATCGTCTGTCCACTCCATTTTGACGCGAAAGACACACAACTCGATGTGGCCGCCGTCACTAGCTCACTGATCGGCCGCGCGGCCCGTCCTCACCTCCCAGAGCCGCGCGGCTTTCTTTGAAGTAGACCGACAACCGCCGGGTCAGGCGAGGCCGGCCGCGCGGCTCAGGCCTCGCTCACGTACACACTCACGAGGCTCGGCCGCGCGGCCGGCAGTCTTATTACCGATCTTTAAGTGACAGTCGCAAGTTGTATAATTGTACAATTATTGCTAGCAAAACATAAATTCGTATTACGGAACGTACATTGCTATGATAGCGCCCCAAGCGGCAACTTAACAAATTAAAAGTGTAATGTCAAGTGGCGCTAGTTGCCATACATTTTGGTCGCAAATGCACTTATCGTGCGACCACTATGCGATTTGTTTCCGTAATACCAAAAAAGCAACCGCAACTAGTAGCAGTCGCGTTGCAGTTGTACAATTAGCTACCGGTTGCTATAGTTCGGTAATTGGACTGCCGGCCTCATGGAGCCGCGCGGCCCTAGTGGGGACGCTGCTTAAGGCTGTGCCCCTACTTCCGCTGGTAGGACAGAGCGGTGTGAGCATGAGACATTTATTGAAACATTTTTATAAATCCGTTGAATTAATTAATTTATTGCCTTATACTTAGCTGACAATTAAGGCCTTTTAAGTGCTTATGGGGAGATAATAAAAAAATTACCACACGCCTATACTTTGTCGAATAATTTTTCTATCTAAAATGTTTTTAAACTTACTCTTAAACTACCTAGGTAGTACTTAAGATAGAGCATAGATTTTGATGTCAATTCATAGGATTTTTTTTTATACTATTATACAGGTTGTAAAAGACATGAGCAGTCAAACGAGAACCATGTATTCTGCTCACCATCATAACATTTTTCTGCCTTTAGACTATACCTGGGAAATTGATAGTTACGATTTTATTGAAGGTCAAAGTCATAATTTTTTTATGAAAACGTATTCTATACGTTATTTTTGAATTATTGTTTAAAGTAACATTATCATTTTTTAGTATTTCATAACAAAAAATGGCTTAACAAAAAACAAAAAACGTTAGCGTTCAATGTAGCTCACTCGATGCGTACGGACACTAACGAACGGCAGTCTTATTACCGATCTTTAAGTGACAGTCGCAAGTTGTATAATTGTACAATTATTGCTAGCAAAACATAAATTCGTATTACGGAACGTAAATTGCTATGATAGCGCCCCAAGCGGCAACTTAACAAATTAAAAGTGTAATGTCAAGTGGCGCTAGTTGCCATACATTTTGGTCGCAAATGCACTTATTGTGCGACCACTATGCGATTTGTTTCCGTAATACCAAAAAAGCAACCGCAACTAGTAGCAGTCGCGTTGCAGTTGTACAATTAGCTACCGGTTGCTATAGTTCGGTAATTGGACTGCGGGGCCGCCGTCTGGCAAAATTATCGCGGTTTTGCGAGTTGCGTGCGAGTTGAGCCCTTTACATTGAGCGGTACAATTTGCAATTTTTTTTAACACCAAAAAAAAAAAAAATCATTTCCCAGCAATATTTTTTTGAAATATGTCTTATTTTGATGTATAGAATACATGGTTCTCTTTGACTGTTCATGTCTTTTACACCCAGTATGTATATTTTTTTTTATAAAAATTTTTTTTTTGATGTGGAATATTTTATATGGTAATTTTCAATTAAAGATCCTAGCACACATGTCAGGTAGGAAAGGGAACGGAAACGTATCGCCTTTCGCCCCGCCGGCACCGTCAACTAAGTAACGGAAACGTATCAGCAGCACCCGTACGTTGACTCGGCTTAACGGTGAGGCGAACGCCGCGCTTACGGCTCGCGCCACCCGCTCGCCGACCGCCCGTCGACGGCCAGGTGGTACGAGTTCAATCAATTTGTATCAGAACGCGAAGTTGAAGTTTAATAAATATTATAAAAAACACCCAAAAATATTTTAACACCTAGCTCCATACTAAATCCGTTGAAAATTTTCTAAGTTATGCACCCCTTTTGCTACACCGTAGGCCTGGCTACGGAAACACAAGCGCGTGGACGGCGAGCCGTCAGCGGGCGGACGTCTCAAGCCGTTCGGCGCGGTGACTGCTAGTTGATCTCTCACTGAACGCCCGTTCGTGAGCTTGTCCTGCGGTGATGTCGTGCCGTTGCTGATTAGTGTATCGTAGTTTTATACAAAGAATACAAAACGACTCGAGTTAAGGCGATGCAGATCCGTTTCCGAGCTGTTATAATATGTGCTACGACTTTTAATCATAATGTTTGGTCTTTTATTAATCAATTTGGGCTAAGGCTAAATCATTTTAACAAGTTTATTGCCTACATTTTTAGCTTTCAAATGAGACCTATTTAGTATTTATAGGCAGTGCCGTAACTAGCCATTTATGCGCCCGGTGCGAGCTTTCAAAACTGCGCCCTTAAAAAATGTACAGTAGGGCGGTCTGGTCATTTCTGCGCCCTTCCAGGGTCTGCGCCCTGTGCCTGGGCACCGCTGGCACCGCCCTATTTACGGCGCTGTTTATAGGGCCAGTACACATGAGTTTTATATTACATTGAGTGAAATTGTCGTATTTTTCTTACACACTATATTAGCCGCGTAACTTCTTTGATTTAAATAGTAGCTCTTTCAGTTTTATATTTTTATTACGAATAAGGACTACTAAATACTGTTACGGATTTGCGTGCAGTGAAATTATAATTATTTAAATCTTTAATTTAAAAAAATAAAATAAAGTGACTCTTTTATTTGGTCAGCAGAATCAACTCTTAGAATCGTTGTAACTTATGGACAGGCCTATTTTTTTTTGTCTAAATTATTGATGCTAACGTTAATATGAAAAATACATTTTATTAATCTTCATAAAAATTGTCGTTTTTCCATACTAACTCCTCAGACCAAATAAGTCTGAGACAACTCTATTTTTGTCGATCACGAAAGTTAAGCAACCAAGTGCGCGGTCTTTACTCGGATGGGTGACCAAAATTTTACATGCATGTATGACATCAAAACAGTAGGTTTCTATCAACTTTTGAATGGTTTCCGGTATGCGAGAAGACCACTCCCGATTTTTTAAGTTGATAGAGAGCGTAGCAAAAAGATTATAGTTTACTTTGTCTCCGGATTTGTGACTTCCAGTTGAGATTAATATCGATCTCTAGACAATGACGTAGGATCTGGGGCGGCTTGTTTTGGAAGACCCATTTTCAAGATTCAAACAAGATTCAACATTTCAAAAGTATGTTTTTGATAGATTAAAATTCACTGGAAACGTACTTTTGAAATGTTCTCGTACTAATTTTTTGTGTAAGTAGTTTAGACTACTAATAAACTTAGTAATATATTTTTTCCAAAAGTTACGATGATCGTTCGAAAATATAACGTTACCGTAGAGCGGATGGTTTATTACCCGTGGACTAATTACTCAATCTTCATGCACATCTGCGTCAGAATGTCGTCGCTTTGTTTCGCCCCGTGTTTGTAGTGTAAAAACGTACCTAACTAAATAGTTACATTTTTACAGTTGTGTTTGGGGTCAATTTGTATGGAAAACGTGGTTTGCGGTTCTTGCTACTATGAGGCGCTTATCACGTTTCCCAGGCCGCCTGCTCGACACTTACACTCCCTGGGAATGACTGCTATTTTTAACAGCTGCTGGAACTTAACGTGCCTTCTGATGCCCGAAGGAAAATCAAGTTGTTTTTTTTTCGGTTACTCATCCAAGTACTGACCACGCACTTGGCAGCTTTAGCTTTCTTGATCGTTACGAAGAAAGTACGACAGCGGCGCCATCGTTCTCGTCGGTTTCTATTTTATATGACAATTATGTCCCAAAATCTCAATCTAGGGCCTATAGAGTAACAAAATTTTACAATAATAAAGCTCATACATCAGAATAATGTAGGCAATAATATAGGTAACTTTTTGTCGTGAAGGGGTTGAGATAAGGGATGAAAGTTAGTATGGATCGTTTGCATTCTTCATTGTTGAAGAAAAAACCACGAAACTTTGAATTTAGGCAACAATTCATCATCAACAGCTCATATAATGTGCCCACCGAGGGGCTCGAGCCTACCCCACATTAGGGGCGATTGGGCCTTAGTCATCCACGCTGGCCAAGTGCGGGTTGGTCGACTTCACACACAACCTAAGAATTCTTCATAGGTGTGTGCAGGTTTCCTCACGGTGTTTCCTTCCCGGTAAGAGCGTCAATTAAACGTACATATGAATTCAAAATTTGAAAACACATTGGTACGTGGCGGGGTTCGAACCGGTGCCTCCCGGATGGAAGACAACGCTCTTAACACGCACTAAGTCACCGACGCTTCCTGACGCGAATTTAGGCACTTGATAAGAAATAAATAAATATTTGTTCTAACGATTTTGAATTTGCCCCGAGTGGGGTTCATCCCCATAGGAGATGAAAGGTCGAAATCCAAACCAATTCACGCTTTCACGCGATTGTGATTAAATTTAGTACAAATATTGACTAGCTAGATGTTAGGAAAAGACATAGGCTACCTTTTATTTCGAAAAAACTACAAAGTTGAATATTTTATATAACCCCTTAGCTATAAATAAATTTATAGCTAAGAACCATCTCGATCATGTCAGCTAGCAAACAAAAAAAACCTCATCAAAATTAGTCCATTCATTTAGGAGCTACGATGCCACAGACAGATACACAGACATACAGGCACACAGACAGGTCAAACTTATAACACCTCTCTTTTTGCTTCGGGGGTTAAAAAGGCTTTAAGGGGTTGAAATAAGTCACGCTTTCATTCGTCTCTGAATTTGATAAAATTTGATTAAAATGTTGACACAGGACATGAGCTACCTATTTTTGTATAAAAGGGCATGAAGGGGTTCAAATTAGAGATGAAAATTTTTATTTGAAAGGAAAAACCACGAAACTTTGAATTTAGGCACTTGATATGTAATAAATAAATACTTATTGTAGCGTTTTTGAAGTTTTGAGCCACGTGGAGATGAGATAGGGGATGAAGGGTCGCACGGAAGACCAAATAAAATCACGCTTTCACGTCTTCTATTTTGATGAAATCTGGTACAAATATTGACTAGACGTTGGGAAAGGACATTTAAGATAAGATTTAAGGACAATAAAGGGCTCGAAAGGATTGAAATAAGTTAGGAAAGTTTTTTTTCTATAAAAAGGTCAAACAAATGACTGCATTCCGCCTGATGATAAGCAGAAGTTATTATTTTTGTTAGTTATTTTTTTCAAAAATTCAATGATGCAGTTTTTGTTTTCATCAAAATCGGGCTTGCGACTCCTTTGAGCATTTTTCAATATTCCTTATAATTTAGGATTTGGCCCTGAAGGCCCACTTGAAAAATTCACGCTGTATATTATTTTATTAACCCATGAGGATGAAATATTGGATGAAAAGTCGAATTGAAGACCAAAGAAAGTCACGCTTTCACGCCTACGAATTTGATGAAAAAATATTGACACAAAATATTATAACATATTGGTACAAATATTGATACCTCAGACCAGAATCATTGGTCTGAGATTGATACACTACCTTTTTTATAAAAAGAGAATGACATGTATGGAAGAGGAAAACATAATACTCATAATACTTTAAATGGAATTGGGAATACGACACGACATGATACAAAATTATCCAAATAATGACGTCCAATTTTTTTTCTTCATATGTAAATGCTTACTACCAACAAATGGATTTTAAAAAGGAACACGTCTTCCCGTGGATTTAAATTAATGGAACATACCCTGGGGGTATTTCGGAATGCACAAAGGTGTTATTAATATAAAAAATGGTAAATGTCACTAAAATGACTTGCAGGTATGTAGTAACTATACTTACGTGCTATATTTTAGTCATTTACTAAGTTTCTAATGTTTAGCTAGTTAACAATTCAAAAGGTTTCCTACGTCCAATTACTATGCGAATTTTAAGATAAGGTTTTTACTTATTTGTAATGCTGTTCACACGAGTTACGCCTAATGGTTACTAAACACGACGGCACTTGCAAGGCTCTATTTAGCTTTGAGATTGTATTACTACAACTGAGTATATGGAACTTAGATTAAAAGTGCTTGACTGTGTAGTTTTCAGAGGCTTAAAACGCCTGTAATACTCCTGCCGGTGTCGTCATCATAGAATGGAAAAATGAGTTCGTCGATGTATGTAATGTCCCGTCATTAGACTACGATTAACTAACATTGCTGGTTGGTCTGTCGCCACTCGACAGCAGCAGGCAGCGCCGAGTCCGGCCGACACATGCGCCGTGTCAATCAACAACAGCCTGCGCGCGCACGCGTAACGATACGCTGAATGTATTTTTTCCTTATCCACCGGCTGCCGCTACGATACTACGACACTAACAGTATTGATCGAGCGTTCGCCGCGATACCGCGTCTTGAAAATGCGACACGATTCTCTGTGTGCTTAATTGTTCGACCGAGTTAAAACACTAATTCAATGGAGATGTGTAAAATGGAGGTGTGAAAACATGGTGTTCTAAGTGCTAATACAACGAGTGGCGACATGTCGAAGGTGAGTGTGAAGCGACGGCGCACAGCGCTGGAGTTAGTAGCTAAACCACTGTCAAGGACGTGTGGAAAACCATAGGTTTCGGACTTTTCCATATATAAATTTAGCTTTTCATCGTTTCATGCATGTTTTTCATAATAATATTACTACCTGTGACCCAGACTTCAAATCTGTGTCAACCGCGAAAAATATTACGTGTTAAACATACAAGTGTTGTAAACAATGGACTGACCGATTAATATTATATTCGCACATTAATAACTGTCCTAGTTAAAACAAATTAAGTAAATAAAAACTATAAGTATCTAATTTAACGTCAGACAATACGAGAAATGTTAGTAACGTTTGGAAATATCTAATGTAAGGGTTGAATTTGAGTTGAACTACCTTCAGTTCTTCCAACGACAATACGATAATATTCCTGGTTTCGTATTTTCAGCAAAAATATATAAAAATAAAGGCAATCAGACAAACTCTTTCAAAATATGATTATATATTAATCCTGGGAAACTTATTAGACCATTTTTGGTGCAATTTTAAATGTAGCTATTGCCGTATTAATTCTAGAAAAACTACATAATAATAACTTCATTTAAATTGCATCAACGTTTTGTTTATAATCTACCTCCTTGTTTCTGACATTAAAGTAGGTAATTAGAGAAAATAAAAGAAGTTTTGATGAATTAGATACGAAATTAAGAAGCTTTTATATCAAAAGCCAAAGGAAGGAAAAACCTTAAAATGAGGTTACTAGGGATATAAGTTCATTGGGTCACTGTAATAATTTGACATTTTTTTCTCTTTTCTCTCCTCTGTAAAACTCATTTTATAAAACTGAGGAAAAAAACCGGACAGATTACTTTTTTAAGACGAACATTTTGCGTAATGTTTATAAGAACAGATTATGAAATAGCTTGAAAAAAAACTATTTTTATTTTATACCCGAACTTATTTTATTTAAGAAAAATGTATATAGGATAAATTATTATTTAAAAAAAAATCGTCTTCAATCCTAGAAACAAAATTTTCTCCGTTTCTAGTTTTGAAGGCGGTTTTTTATTAAAAAATAATTTATTTCTTGCTTTTTAGTGGTGTAAGTAGAAAACATTAGGTTGTATAGTTATCAAAATCTGTTTACCACTCAAAATTATCGATGATTAAAGTTAAGTCAGGATTTGCCTGTTATTTTTCAGAATAATAACGTATTTTCACGTTTCTAAGAAAACTACATGACCGATTAATAAAATTTTTCATGTGACTATTTGCCTAATGTACCCATTCAAACAATAAAAAAAGAATTTTCCAAATCAGTCCATGCATCTTCGAGAAAAAAAGATGAATACGATTTGAAGTTAGTTTAAAATAATGTTCTTTTGTCTTACTTTTTTAGATAAATATGTTTTGGGGCCGTACGTCGTACCGATTATACATAGTCAATATTTATGTTTTTATTCTACAAGTTCCTAGTAAGTTGCCATTAGCGTTTATTTGACAGATACTCCATACAATACTGTTTTAACTACCAGATATCTCCTAATATATCCACACTATGGGGTGTACTTTATGTGTAGGAAAGGAAATGTTACCTAAGGCTATGCTCAACCCCTCATGGGATTGCGGACGTCATCATATGTATTTAACTACTTATCTGAACCTGTGAAACATACGAAATATACAATTTTGTATTTATTTTGTTACAGTTTTTTTGTTATATTAGAGCGGAGTAGCGTTAGTCTTACCGTAAATATTATTATCGTGATCGGGCATCTATATTTCATAGCCACCGACATAAAGGCGTAATGGCTTTTTAAGTAGCTTCTCTCTGATGTTCTAGTTATCGATCCCATCTACTCGTGCAATCGGGTGGTTGGCGAATTGATAAGATTTATAAGACATTAAAAATAAGAGGTAAAAAGGAAGGCGAAACTAAGCAGTTGTTCTTTAAAAACATTTTGAAACTCAAATATTTTTGTATTGAGATCGGATTAGCAAAGATATTTTCACAACTAATAAAATATTTACTTCATACTACTACTGTTTAATCAATTAAGCAGTAGAACAATTGGTAATAAACTTAAAACATTTATACTATCTGAGGTATGGTATACTTGTAGTAGGTAAATAGCTTTAACATATTTACCTATGTTAAATATTTTATAGCAAAGTTGAACATATTGCATTAAGGTTAAAACGAATATGCACTTACAAAATACATTTGAATGCATTTAAAATTGATAGTTCCCATTATAAGCAATTGAGTTTTAACGAACGCACATTATTTCTAATAAAAATAAATATTACAAGAACTATGGATCGCACGAATACTTACATTGGGTTTAAAAATGATATATCGATGTAATAATAAAAATAAATTTGATTGTTTTCCATTAGAAAGCAAATTGGAGTAGATTCATGTGCACAGCTTATGACTTGGCACTAAAATTTCACCCTTATGTCTACAAAGTACTTGATTATATATTATTTCTATAGAGATATAAAGAAGATAGATTAAGTATAAGAAATAGTCTACATTACGTTATGGATATAAGAAGATTAGCGATGAAAACTTTTAGATTGACGCTGCTCTTCGATTCTGCGTTAGTTTAAAACAAACCCTGATAATAAGAACGTACGAAATGTTATGAAAAGCTTATGTGTTATTTCATATAATGTAATGATGATTTGAATTCATTGCGAAATTGTAAGGCGTAGAGTTTCTTTCGCCATTTCTTCTCCATTTCAGCCTAATAATAATTATTTATGTAAAATAATTATTTCGTCGAAATGGTGGTAGGGCTTTTGACGATATAAAAGTAATTAGCAAAATCAATTTAAATAAAGAACTTTTTCATTTTCACAATTTATAATTAAGCCCGATAATTACCTTTAGATACTTTATGTCGGCTTAGTCGCTTTAAATACGAGTATAAGTTAGTGCTGTGATAAAAATAAACAGTGATTTAATATTTTTCAATAACATTCATAAGTTACTTTAAACAAATACTTAAAACCACTAAGTTGTTGCTTGATGTAGTCACAAAGTAATCTCTAGCCATGCGAGTTTAGTGCTTACATCACCACAAAAACTGACACGGGTCATCGACTCCACGCCTATGGGAACTTTTTGCGAAACGATAATGAGATCTGCGACGAGATGAGAGGCTCTCGCGTGCTACAGAACAGTGTATAGATAAATTTATCTAAGAACTTTCTTGGGTTTTTCATCACGTCTCACATACCTAATTGGTTCACCAAAAGTGCTAAAAGTCGTTAATAGCTCGCTGAAAAAAATCAGGAAAACTCAATAGTTTTTCTGCCTTATTACAGCGATCATGTATGCATAATATTAATTTAACATTTTCCTTCCACCGTTTTTCTATATCCATTTTTGAGCTTTTTTTCTAATCTTCTCACTTTGAATTAATCTGTCAAATTCTATGGAATGTTTATTTTTATTATAATGATTCTCCAAATTAGGTCTAGTATTAATGTCGTTATTGAATACCATAGCTAACCATGTTCGTTTTCAGCTTACCCGACAAAACTACTGGATTTTTCAAGTTAAAATCGAAGTGATTTAATTACAGAATAGCAAGGTAGAGGGTAAGGTAATCCCAGCTTATTTCCTTTGTTCTGGTTTGCTTTGCTAATTTTTACTGTGGCTACTATAAAGAAAGAAATTTGGCGACACGTCTCTCGTAATTTTCTCTGTCAGCATACGTACAGCTCCTCACTCTTAAAACCTATAAAGGGAGGGCTCTTTGAAAGAGGCATCAATAAGCACTTTGCAAGAGAAGGTGAGCGTGGTTTGTGCGGGCGTATAATCTCTCTTGCACTAGCCTATATTCCCACTTGTTTTACATTTCCACCTACAGTCAGACGAAATGAAGCATTTACATAGGTTAGGTTTCTTTAAAAATAAATATCCATTTAAGTACCTCTCTAACTAAATGTTTAATTTTCATTAGAAAATTTTTGTATTTGTTTATGAAATTTCAATATGTTAAAGTTTATATAGAAAATTTTATAGAATCATCAACAATTTTAACTTTTGTTATTGATTATTTCGTAATAGCCTTAAAACATTATTGTAAACTCGGCTTTTATGAAGCAAACAATATTTTCGTAAAGAAATAATTATAATAAAATGTTACATTACCTACCTACTATTCACTGTTATATGTATTGTGTTGATTTCTTTGTATCAAATAGGTAGATATTTTACAAATAACAAAAAAATACCATGGAAAGCGTTTCAAAACTTTAATTTAAAAGAGTAGAAAAGTTATGTGTGTTTGTAGTAGTTTTTCGACGAAAACCTTTGAATTGTGCTATTTGTATAGGTTTAGTCTAAAGAAAGAAAAATGTTATGATAGTGAGCAGAATACATGGTTTTCGTTTGACTGTTAATGTATTTCACACCATGTATGTGCAATTATGTTTTTTTTTGTTACTCGGATATAGATGGATGAATATTTAAGGTTGCATTAAAAATGTTGATTTGGACGTTATTAAGTGATAACAAGAATGTGTTGCAAACTGATTTGTACAATCGCTACACTTGTAAAAAAACCTTGAATTCATTGTAATAAGGCTACAAACCTGAATCGAACCAGTGCGGTACAATTTTTTTGGGTATATTTTTGGATGGTAAACAAGTCCCGGTATGATGTAAGTTTTTTTTAAATAAATTGCTCCACGTTCACTTAACCAGTTTATTTTTTTTTGTATCGATGCTGTTGACCGAAATACAGCTTTTAAATTACAGTAAAATTTAAAAGATGTCTTTCGTGTATAGGTAAATTATATCCATAATTATGTATATTTAAAGAAGTACATATTTTTCTATAAAATTGAGTGGCAAAAATATATATAAAAAAGTTATAGTTTGTATTTCTCGACAATTCAATAGAAGAACAAGTTTTATAATGTTGTAATGTCTCCATGATGCACTATCTTAGGAATTATAAAAAATTGGTTTCCATAGTATAGAACCAGTCTTTAGATAGAAGATTAAAGATTTAAGTTTGATTCAAAAGGATAATATACGCAGATTTTCCACATGTTTTATAGACTAACTAATTTTTGTATAGTATTTCTATTATGTATCTTAAAATATTTAGCAAAAATAGGTAGAGGTAATTTTCATTTGAAAATAGGTAGCTGTTTAAAAAAAATCTATAGAGTTGCATTTCTTACAGTATTCGTACATGATAATAATCTTTTTTCATTGTTACCATCTTTCGTAACAATTGGCAAGCAATTAGTGTAATATTATTCCGGATGTGGGATTGCATCGTAATCCGAAACTTACCTTGTGTAGGAACTGTGTATTTAGTGTGTGTAACCGCAGAGAGGTAGCAGTAAATTACTAATACCCGATAGTTTTCATTTTACCTTTAATTCTCTAACGACGCTTGGGTTCAGTTAGGATCTATTGCAACCAACTTGTGAATAACATTAGTACTCACGATACAGTCTGCGACCACCAGATCTGCATTTAAAATTTGTATGAAGTATGATGGTCTGTAGCACATTTATAATACATTTAATTTATCAAATTTAATCATTAAAATGGTTGGTGGATTGATATAATTTACTCCTGGGGGTAATGCTTCTGGAAGCAGAATTAAAGCCTAGAGTTCGAATATGGATAGATCGGATAGATACAATTTGTTTTAAGAGCCCTAAGCCTTCGTTGAACTATGAACACCTTATTATACACGCACGCCGACACAGCCAGACCACGCCAGACCATAAAAACTAAAAAAATCAAAAATTTATTAATCCCCGATATAAAACACAAACAGGTCAAACTTATAACACTCCTCTTTTTGCGTCGGGGGTTAAAAAGGTTATTTAGGTTATTTTACTATAGTTTTCTATAATGTGGAGACTATTGTCATGTAAAGTAAACCAGACAATTTAAAATATAAAATTATTATTATTATTATACCTAGTTAATTCGTCCTGGTGATAAAAATATACCTACGTACTTGTATAAATGAAATAAATATTTTGTGTTACTAGGAACTCTTTTGATTTAACTGTTCTTATTAGTAATCTCAAGTGAACACAAAAAAAAACTACCAAAATGAAGACATGATGATGATAATTTATCGAATAAGCATGAATAGATGAATAAATGACTGTAATTTTGCAATCAGCGGTTAAAGGAAATGAATCTAAATAGAACTTGTCAGGTACTGACCTTCCGTGTTGTTTTTGCAAACCTTACTTTTCGTATAGTATCGGGTATCGGCAAGAATTGCGTTTTTACATATCCTCTTACTAATAAGAATTCTGCCAATAACAACCAGCTTCAATAGAGCTTATCTTATTTCTCATAGAATTCGGAATAACTTTGAAGTTATCTACATCGAGACTGCATGCATGCGTCAGCCTTTTGTTCAGTGAACAAGTTTAAGCATAAAGGTAGCGATGTGGTAAGTTTACGATTCGTTTTTTATTCAAAGTAGGTATCATTAAAAATAATTGAGAGAGCATGCGCGAAAAATAAATTAGGTTGTAAAGTATATTGGTACCTAATTACTTACTATCGGTACTCAGGTGCCCTTTATGATTGAGTTCTTGATTTAAAATAATGAAAAATTACCAAATAATAAGCAATACCCACAAAATGTATCAAGTTATTGAATGTAATCAAGGAACTTTTCACAAATGATTATTAATTATAATTAAAAAAAACACATATTTAGAAAAATAATATGCATTTCAATAGAAAATTGGGAAGGGTATGGAATAAGAAACATGTTTTTCTTCATAATAAGAAAAGACCTAAGTGTCTTTTATGTTTTGAAACGCAAAATGTCAATAACCCATTGAAAGAACAGTGAATAAGTAATTAAAAATGCCGTATATAGATGACAGTGCTGATTAAGATTCAGCAATTGAAACTAAAATATAAACACTCAGACAGACACAAAGACTTATCATAGCTGTCACAAAAGTCAAAACGTACAATGATTATTAAATTGGAAGTTACGTAGTTGTCCACTTCTATACGTAGTGTAGATAATGTAGAGAATTGAACATCTAATTTTGTAGGAAGCGAGTTAATGCTGAAATGATGAGTGACACACTAGCATTGAGATGGATGGCCGAATAGGTCACAAAGGATTACATTATTATATTATTAGTTGCAGTCGACAGAAAAGGCAGTGTTAAGAGTCTAGTAGCATAAATAACTATAAAATTTTCTGCTGTTTTGGAGCGTAAATAAATATCAACGCACAAGGCCACTAACAATTTGTATTAGCCTCTAGACTATGGGAATGTTAAATTACAAATTGCTTTTATTGGTAGTTACTGTCAAACTGGTAGCATACCCATATTTTACACACTTGCGGAAACGACCCAAGAGCAATGAAATGGATACAAATGGCTTTTATTGGCGTTGAAATCATGTGATCATGGTTCCCGATTTAACGCTGAATTTTGATTGAATCAATTTCAGGGTCAATTGCGCTGTTGATTTCTAATTGTAATGGTCTATGCTTAGAATATAAAGTATAGCACACGATTACATAAATAGTTTCGAAATAGTTCTTAAATGGTGTCTTGTTCAGAGATAGAACTTTTTTAAATATTACTATGTACTTTGTTACTTTCTCTTATGTCAAAAGATAGTAACAATTTTCAAAGATTTTTGACAACTTTTCACATTTCTTTGCAAGTTTCTATACTTTTATAATGAATGTTTTACTTCAAATAACTACTACTGCCGATCACTACGTTGTTGTTAATGCCAGAATTGTTGGCATGTGCAATCATCGTAATCATTTGCAGTATGACAATGATTTGAGCTTAATGGAAAATGCCTGCATAAATCAAAGCCGGACTATGTTTATACGGTACTACTATAAATATATTTATTTTTTCTTCCTACAATTAGAATATATTCAGTACTATTAACTCTTAAATTACTTGTAAAAATATCCCGAACTATATAATGATAAAGTATGAATGATATAAAATGAAAGTGTCCTAGCAACAAAAAAGATTTTCTATTAAAAACCATCAAGCCTTTTATTTATAGTTATTGAATTAGTTTAGAGATTTGATCAACTTTTTAAAGTAGGTATTGAGAAAACTCATTAAGTATTATTTACCAATAGAGCTACGATAAAGAATTATGTTTAGGTAGAATCTAAAAAACTTAATTTTAATGGTTTTGGTCACTTGGTTGTGAAGTCAAAAACTCAACAAAAAATAGTTAATCGGAAATACATTGCCTTTTAAATGATTTATTAATGAACGCTACAAACAGGTTCAACATTGGCTTGCAAGCGCCTCTCGATTCTTGGTAGCTATTAATAATAAAGTATTTCTCTGGGTTGGACGAAGCAGTGATGGTCAAGATTTCACGCCGTATGAGGAAACAGACGTACCTAAAAGGCATAGAGTACTCGATGTATACTTGATATCTTTAGTTATTTAATATCGATAACAGATAGGAAGCTTTTTGCACTAGAAATAATTGAAAATTTTAAGACTATTTAAAATACTATTTACTATTTTAAAACATTGAATGTTGCGATACGCCGCCTGTTTCACAGAAACAGGCGGCGTATCGCGCTTGGATCAGGGGTCGGGCTCTTAAAGCTCCTGATATCGAGTCACTGAAAGCAGCCTACAACAATGCTTCCAAGTCCTGTAAGAAGGCTTACATAAGAGCGGATGCCCAGCGCGTCGCACGCATTGGCCACGAATTGGTAACGCATCCTACGGGCTCCCGTAGTTACTGGCGTCTGGCCAAAGCCGTGCAAAGCAACTTCTGCCAGCCCTCGCTGCCACCCCTGAGATGTCCGGATGGGTCTTTAGCTCATAAGCCGCAGGAGAAAGCCGATCTTCTGGCAAGACTCTTTGCGGCTAATTCCCAAGTCGATGATTGCAATGCACAGCCACCGTCACTACCTCATTGTGGCACCACGATGCCTGACATTAAAATCAGGCAGCGTGATGTTCGTGCGGAACTGCAATCACTCGATGTCCGGAAAGCTAGTGGACCCGATGGCATCCCGGGCGTTGTACTTAAGAAATGTGCAGCGGAGTTGTCTCCCGTACTCACGCGCCTATACCAGCTCTCTTACTCTTCTGGACATGTGCCGGAAGCTTGGAGAGAGGCTAATGTGCAGCCTGTTCCCAAAAAAGGGGACCGCTCAGACCCGGCCAACTATCGGCCAATAGCAGTCACCTCGGTACTTTGCAAAGTTATGGAAAGGATCCTCAACAACCACCTGGTCCGTTACCTAGAGGGTCACTCACTGATCAACGATCGACAGTACGGCTTTAGGCCGAAACGATCGACGGGTGACCTTCTAGCGTACATGACGCATGTCTGGGGTGAAGCCATGGACAAACGTGGCGAGTCATTGGCTGTCAGCCTTGATATCGCCAAAGCTTTTGATAGGGTCTGGCACAAAAGTCTTCTCTCCAAGCTTCCGACGTATGGTCTGCCTGCTCAGCTCTGTACCTGGGTGGCCGGCTTCCTGCATGAGCGAAGAATTCGTGTCCTCTCCGACGGATGCAGTTCGCGGTTCATGTCAGTGAATGCCGGTGTTCCCCAGGGTTCCGTTTTATCCCCTACACTGTTTCTTCTGCATATCAATGATATGATTCCTCTTGGGAACATCCATTGCTATGCAGACGACAGTACAGTGCATGCGGGCTAGGACGCAAGGGCTGGACGAGCAAAAACCGTGGAGAGTCGTGAGAATCTTGTCATTGAACTCAACCGAGAGCTCGACCTTGTTTCTCAATGGGATACAGCAAATCTGGTTGAGTTCAATGCCAAGAAAACTCAGGTGTGCGCGTTTACGGCTAAAACGTCGCCATTCCTTTCCCTTCCCTCTCTCCAGAGCACAACACTTACGCTACAGAGCAGTATCACCTTGCTCGGTATGGAGGTTCGCAGCGACTTGAATCCGAAGGACTACATCGAAAGCGTGATAAAAACAGCTTCACGGAAACTCGGAGTCCTGAACAAGGTGCGGCGTTTCTTCACGCCAAATCAACTTTGCTTGCTATACAAGACGCAAGTACGGTCCTGCGTGGAGTATTGCTCGCACCTGTGGGATGGCTCTGCCAAGTACTTACTCGATGCTTTGGATAGGTTGCAGCGTCGCGCGGCCCGCATCATCGACGACGAAGAGGTGACTAAACACCTTGAGCCTCTCCAATTGCGTCGCAATGTTGCGTCATTGAGCGCTTTCTACCGTCTGTACCACGGCGAGTGCTCTGAGGAACTTTTTTCCCTAATCCCACCATCTCCCTTCCTTTTGAGGACTACGCGTGCTGGTCTACGTTGTCACCGACAAACTGTGGCTACCATTCCAACGCGAACTAAGAAATTTGGCAACTCGTTTCTTTGTCGCACAATCAAGAAATGGAATTCACTGCCAGCACACGTGTTCCCTCCTTCCTATAATCCTGGGTCATTCAAAAGAGGCGTGAAGAAGCACCTTGCAGGTCAGCAAGGCGTGGGTGGCTAGCGCGGCAGTTTATCTCTCGCGCTAGCTATTTTCGCATTTGGACTCTACTTCTGCTTACCATCAGGTGGAATAGAGTCATTTGCTTGATCTTTTTATAAAAAAAAAAAAAAAAAAAAAAAAAATATACATCGCGAAAGGTCGTTGGTTTGAGTCCTTTTATCAGGACAGGATTTTTCTTGACTTTTGTGTTCTGTTTTGGTATATATTTAATCTTAATATATAAACAGAAGCGTCCTGACTAACTGACTGATCAACACCCAGTCCATGCCATTGGACTAGATAGCTGAAATTTTGCACAAAGGTTCCTTTTATGTTGTAAGCGAGGGATAAGGCCAAATTTTTCAAAATGTTACCCCTAAAGGCGTAAAATAGGGAATGAAGGTTTGTATGGAGTACTCCAATCGATAAATTAATAAACACGTGGGTCTCGATATTATGCTGAGTGGAAGCCTTTTCATTGCTAAATGGCTGAAAAAGTGAACATATTGTAATTTGTGATGTTTGGCAGTTAATTAATATTTTATTTCTTTCTTTCTCTGTTCAATCCCTTTTGGCATTATGAGCGTGATTATATGTATGTATGGTATAAAATCTTTATTTATCAACGGGCAGGGAATAAGGTCTGTCTTTATATGACCACTGGAATTAGATTCAGAGATCTCAGGTTCGATCTTCAGAGGAGTATAAATATGGGCTTGGTTTGGGTGGTGGTAGGACTTGATTTAAGTCCGCCTGGTTATTGTTTCGATATTCAATGATGACATAGCTAATCCTTTAGTGGATGAGGGTTCGTGGAGAGGTTGACATTAGCTTTATCATCACTTTCTGTGAGATGAATGCCAGGGCTACCCCGTCAAAATTAAAAATAAAATATCGCTCGACAGTCTCTTTAGTTCTTCTCTGTGGCCTGGTGCTGCAAACGCCTGAAGACGACAAGCGGATATTACTCTTGTTTTATCACCTTTATGACCGGTTGCACTAAGTTAAGCCGGGTGGACACGATCTGAATTAGCTTGGACCAAGTGGACTTGGATATGATATATGATCATCCGAGTGCACCTGGATTAGATGTTGCTACAATACAATACGAGTTGCGTCCGAGTTCATATCAAAGCCCACTTGGTACGAGCCGAGCTGACTCGGATCGTGTCAACCGACCCAGCCTAACATTTTTTACAATTATAACACATTCCAATGAAATAAGTTGACATATACGTTACTTTCGCAAAATTCTAAAATTAAATTTGGTGCATGACCGTTAGCAGTGAACACATATAAAACATGCGTTCATTGTCCGTTAGTGTATAAAAAATATATGATTTTATACTTATAGGTACTAAATACCCGAAGTTATTCATTAGATAAAGATTTCAATGTTATAACTTCGAGATTTCTTACTTCAATTATTAACGAAGTTATTATCTGCGGTTTCAACGGAGTCTTCTAACGTTAAACTTATGTTTCCATACTAACTTTCTTATGTTTGCACCTCATAAGTTTTCTAGTATTGCGTCATCAACATTCGTGAGTGGTTTTACCGTGAGTTTGTAATGTTTGACTTACACTTGGCAATAATTTTCTGTATTCATGATCAGTGATAATCAACTTTCTCAATATTATTTGCGTGTTCTAATGATTTCACACAAAGCTTATATTTACATTTAATATATGTTTAAATTAACTATTAGCTACCATAATTCAGTTTAAAAACTTTAAAGATTTACTATTTAATAGTCGTAGTATATATCGTTTTTAGATTTCTGCAATATTAAGGAAATCACGTTTATACGTTATATAATAATAAAAATATACGATTCCAATTGAAAAAATACTTTTTGGGTAATCTTGCAAATTTAGGATACTCTTTTATCACGTAGATACTTGCTTAGTTACGTACTTTTAAACAGTATAAATTTTCTGTCAACAAATAAATTTACATTTCTTTAGTTTTATTTTTAACCTGAATTGTGTTTACCTATTATATAAAATTTGTATTGATATCTATTTAAAATATGTGAATCTGCTCGATGTTGTATTAGCTTTTTGTGACAAACCTTAGTGGTTTTCTTACAGCATTGTAAGTGAAACCTAAATAAATATATTATGTTTTATTATGGTTAAATGAATGCTTTTGCTGCGTAGTAATTAGACCACGATAGGTGATAAACTGTAACACATAGGCAGTCAGAGCATTATTATTATGATATCATAATGAGTTCACGAATAGAAAGCAAGACTAGATATACTTGCGAGTACCTCTAGTTCTTTGTGAAGTTTTCTCTACAAAGAAACTATTTTCGCACGATCTTAAGTACCGAATTCCGTACCAACTAACGGTAACTATCGTTAATTAGAATTCTCACGTAAAACATTGAATGCCGTCGAAGATGTCTTCATGGGAGATAAGTTTTTATAGGGGTTTTGAGGGAATTTGGTCGCTATAGAGGTTTGACGGTACGATCGGTATACAGGTTGAATCACTTTTTACCACCGGCACCACATCCAGAGGTCATGATACGGGTTCGATAACTGGAGAAAAGTTGCTTCTAAATGTATTTTATCTAAATCTGCCACCATAAGAATGATGTTTACAGATATTGTGTCAGTTGCCAGAATAGCTGATCCTATTTTGGATTTGAATTCGCGACTATCTTGGGTCTCATGTTCACTTACCATCAGTTGAAATGAAGGCCGAAAAGTTTCCATGCCACTAAAAAAACTTCACGTTAATTTAAGACGGTTCTAAAGTGTTAAGCAATTTTAGGGGTTCAACGTGCATCAAGATATTTTCAAAAATAATCGAAGTGCAAAGTACATTACTTAATACCTAACTACTTTATCTTTTTTTTCTGCATTACGCACAACGTAAAAAGAGTGACTTTCATTACAAAATGGAAATTTTATTCACGATGGTAAATGCATGGATTTAAAAATGCATTTATGCAAAACAATTCCGAAACAGTTTTGCATAAAGTAACAAAAAATATATTCCCAATGTTGTCATGACTTAAATTTGTGTGGGATTACTGGATTCAATTACGTCGTCCGCTTATATTAGATCATCGTTAGTTGTCATTTGTTGACGCGTGAAGATTCGGCGGAACAAGATGGTTGATTATAAAAAATGGTTTCTGTTATAGTGACATATTAATTTGGCAGTTTTAATTAGATTACGTGGAGGACAAATCTAATTAGAAGAAACTGGCACCTGTTGGTTTAATTAAGCAAATCTATAGTAGTATCTCAAAAAATAAATGTGTACCAACTATGGCAACATTGTCAGACAAGATGTGGTAATGGCAGACAAAGATAATAATCTGTTTAGTATATGATAATATTTAACCATAAAGTGACTAAATAAAGATCTTTATTTACACACACTATTATACGTCTTCTCAATACTTTCCCCTCAAAATTGCAACTGATAGTTAAATATGTCTACTATGCATATTTCCTACAAATCTTTTGCAAATGTATTGCTTAATAATTTATACCCTTTTTATATTTTATGTAGGTGCTATTTATTAAGAATAAATAAAAGGCAAAAACGTCGCCCAAGAAACTTGATTTGAATATATATTGTGTAGCGAATCCATGATTTAGTTATTTACGTGTGGTCGGACGAAGACTGATCATTAAAAGTAAATAAAAGCACAATACCTTACTCCAACAGGAAATTTGTTATGTTGATATATTCCATGAATGTTTGAGATGTGTGGAATAGGAAAACAAACTAAGCTGGCCCAAATAATATTGAAAACAGAGGGGTGATTAACGATGATTTTTTTTATACTACTAGATGGTAAACAAGCTTGTTACCGTCGCCAATAGATACCTACTTGCAATATTAAGGGTAAATCACTTAACACTGCAAGTGCGTTGCCATCCTGGGGACTAAGATGATATGCCTTCCATGCCCAGGAATTACACTGGCTACTTTTCCCTTCAATGCGAAACACAGGGAACTGCTCCTCGGCAGAAATAAGAAAAGCGGTGGTACCTACCCAGACGAGCTTACATATGGGTCTACAACCTAGTAAAATGTGTCAAACCAGTGTTTCTCTTAGGCTTAAGGAATTTATTTTTATCTCAAGATACCTTCATATGACCTACCAACGTAAACCGATAGTGATGTTTCTTGTCATCACATGTTATTATAAAACCGCAAATCTAATTTATTACACAACTAACAATAACACTGTAGCATGCAGCTGTTATTATACATTCTTGATGTCTTGTTTTTGTTATGAATATTGTAATAATGTATGTGTAAAAATGATTATTAATGATGACAAATATTGATAGATTGTAAGTTTCAAAAATAATTTATTAAGGTTCGTATGGGTTAACATTTATTTTTGACGTGACAACGTCTTATAATTCGATAGAGCCGGCTGCACGCACGAAAAAACATGACGTCATGCGGCGTTACCTCGCTCTGAATCTAATTCTCTAATTTGAATTTGGAATTATGTTCTTTAAAATTTAAACTTTCAATGATACCAAAACCAGCCAGATACAAATAGTATAGCCAAAGAGATTTTATTACAAGTTTATTCATACTATAATGCAAAATCTATTAAACAAATGAAATTAAATTTTTCTTTTGAAAAATGCTACCATTCCATCAGTATTTTCTTAAGACGTTGTCACGTTCAACTATCGTCAGTAAACCGACTTTACAGACAACCAATTTTTAAATATTTTGGGATAAACGTAGAGTAAATGTATCTTTACGCAGGACATAAAGTAGTTGTTTTTTTTCAAAGTGCTATTTATATTTTTCTTATATCTTATCCATAATCCTAAATACCTATCGTAGCTTTTGACCGCGACTTTGACCGCGTTAGTTACTTTAGGCAGCATTTTTTGGACTTTATTTCGACTTCCATACGACCTTTCATCCCACGCAGGTCAAAATTTCAACAACATTAGAACGAATATTTTAATTCTTTTAAATTTTTTGGCTAAATTCCTTTTTTGTTAAAGTTACATGGTTTTATCTTCACAAACGACGAACTTGCGTGCAAACTTTCATTCCATAAGCCACTTCAAGCATTTTTGTAATGAATGGTAGCTTATGTCCTTTCCCAACCTCTAAAAAATATTTTTATAGACGAAATTTTATCAAAATCAGTCGAGTAGTTATTGACTTTATTCGTCACAAATATACAAAATTACAAGTATTTTAAGTATACTGGGTGTAAAAGACATGAACAGTCAAACGAGAACCATGTATTCTATACATCAAAATAAGACATAATTCAAAAAAAATATTGCTGGGAAATGATTTTTATTTTTTGGTGTTGAAAAAAATTGCAAATTGTACCGCGCAATGTAAAGGGCTCAACTCGCACGCAACTCGCAAAACCGCGATAAATTTGCCAGACGGAGACTCCGTTCGTTAGTGTCCGTGCGCATCGAGTGAGCTACATTGAACGCTAACGTTTTGAAGCCATTTTTTGTTATGAAATACTAAAAAAAATGATAATGTTTCTTTGGACAATAATTACGAAATAACGTATAGAATACGTTTTCATAAAAATTTAATTAAAAAAAAAATTATGACTTTGACCTTCAATAAAATCGTAACTATCAATTTCCCAGGTATAATGTTATCATGGTGAGCAGAATACATGGTTCTTGTTTGACTGTTCATGTCTTTTACACCCTGTATATAGATGACAAAGAAACTCCGAATAAAAGTCAAAGTTCAAAAAAATCTGATGCATAAATTGTGGATAAAACAAAGTTATTTATCATGACTTAAATTTGCCTAGGCTATTGTCATTGATTATCATGTTTGTTTTCTTTTATTTTATATGAAACAAAAATACTTCAACGGATTTCACTTTTACTTGTTTTAGCTATACATTATTTGTTTAGTGACATTGTTTTAAAACCTTACTTGATTATTGACCAACTTTTCAACTTTTTGTAAACCTTTATTGCGTTCGTAGTCACTAGGGACAGGACAAAAATAACGCAAACCTGATTTAAAAGTTAGAAAAATTGCACAACACACAGTACAAAAATCAGTTGTTATTAAACTCTGCAGTTATTTTCACGCAACTATAACAAATCAATTTATGATTTTATTTCAAATCCAAAAGCAATACGTCGTGACTGTGAAGTAGGTAATAATTATCAATGCGTGTTAAATTACTAATAAATTATTCTTTAGTTTCACATACAATGGTTATAGAATTTTTTAAAGATTTGCCGGAAAATCGTAAATGACTTAAGGTCATTTAGAATTTTCATGCAAACATGTTATACGTTGATTTTACTGTTCCGCGTTATATTGTGTTTATAAACCGTGAACAGTTAACATGATTTATGTATTTTACACTTTTATAAAAGGCATGCCCGTCGTCTAGTGGGCAACGCCACATAACTTATGGGCAGTTCCACAGGCCCGTAGGTGCCTTTAAAGAGTTTTCCCACGAAAAAAATGCTCTTCCTCTATGGACACATCCTATACCAAGGTATCACTTGTTAGTTGACAGCCCTTAGTCTTTCTTATTCCTACCTCGTCAAGCTTTGTTTTAAACTTTAATCTTTATTCATATGTGATAACGGACGTCTTAGTTAATTAAGTAACTTAATAATGGTGGAGCAAAGTTCTTCATGTTTGTGGTTTTAGAAACCACCATTTAATGTTTGGTACGTAAATGTTTTGAAATTACATTGTTCGAATCTCAATTTGTAAAAGTTATATTGTCAACAGAACTGCTGTTAGTTACGTAACTTTCACTTGTAAGCTGCGAAACCATAATCCGTGGGTAAATAACAAACGGCACCCTTATAGTTACACTAATCCTGTCTGTGTGTCAGACCCAATTCCCTTAATCACGGTTACCCTAATTTCTTGAAAAAAGTTGTACATAATTATTATAGTTAAATCAAAATTGGATTATCATATAATATTGAGAGGGGTTAGGGTGTTCATTATTTTATTTAAATTGGATTTTTTTATCGACAAATATACGCTCATGAATCCAATAGGGTTAAGCAGAGTTTTAGCTAACATAAAGTTAAAAGTAAAGCACCTTGCAGTATTGGCCACGAATTTCCTCAAAATAGCCTGGCACCTACATAAAAGGGGCATTAAACCCAAAAAGTAACAAAAACTTCAGTGAATCAACGACCAAACAAAATCTGTCAACCAGGAAAGATGTTGGTTGGTATGTACACACTAGCAGTACGGGACTAAACATTGTGTCAAGAAATTTCTTGTTTATTATTATTTATAGTATTTTTATAGTGTTAATTTTATTCTATTCTATATATTCTTAATTAATGGCGTCGCGGTACATACGCGTTACGCATTTTGCCAATGTCAAGTGAAAATGTATCTAAAGTAATAATAAATTGTACGGTAGATTGAGTTAAAAAATGGAGTCTCTCAACACGTGTTATTACAACAAGAACTCGGGAGAAACTGAGGTCATAGAGTTAAATATACAGAGGACTCAGGTGTTAATTTTCAGTAACCATTCCGAAAATTTTAAATTTATGTACCTACCTATGCTAACGAGAGATGTTTTTTTCGTTTGCGAATAAATAATATCCTTGGTATTGATGCCTAGATTATCGCTTTAGACTATTATTATCCGAGATTACTTAAAATTTCCACCTTTCTTCTTACCTGTTAACCAACTAAACACTGTGAATTACACTGATTGAGCTAATACACGAGTAGGTACATGCTTACAATGTATATTAATCTTAATTTAGGTCTACCTACACTGAACTTAAAAAACCGGCCAAGTGCGAGTCGGACTCGCACACTGAGGGTTCCTCGGTATAAATTGCTGTATCTTTTGATCGCGTTAACTTAGAAGTTTGATTTTTTCACTGCTTAAAGGGACAATAGACCTAGGTATTTGGTATAAATTTCAATTTGATACCTTTATTCGTTCGTGAGAAATAAGGTAGTAAGTTTCATTTTATTAAAATATTTTTATTATATTATATAACTAAAAAAATATGATTTTCGCAATTTTTCCTATATTTGCATTATATGACAATGCTTCATGCCAAATTTCAAGATTCTGAGTTTACGGGAAGTATCCTGTAGGTTTTGATTCCTTTGCGAGTGTCGGAAATTTGTTGAAAATATCGACATAATCGGCTGTATCTTTTGATTGGCTTGGCTTAGAAGTTTGATATTTTCACAGTTTAAAGGGACAATAGACCTGAAAATTTCATGTGAATTTCAGCTTGATACGTCCACGCGTTCTTGAGATAAAGGGTCTTGACAGACAGACAGACAGACAGACAGACGGACAACAAAGTGATCCTATAAGGGTTCCGTTTTTTCCTTTTGAGGTACGGAACCCTAAAAATTAAAGTAAGTATAAATTTTTAAATTTTCCGGATCTTGGTCATCGGCATCTTAAATGTTGTTTTTGTACTGTGAGACGTTGAAGTTAAATTAATATGTTTTTCATCCAAAGCTACGTAGCCGTACCTACTCGCATTCATATTTTCACGTAGTTCTCGAATTATATCGGTAAATTAGTCTTTCGGTACAATATTATAATTCGACAACTATTCGTTGGCAAGTTGTATTTGCCTATTAGATTCAATAGTAGACTACTAACTACGAAATAGAAGCCAAGGTTACGAAGGATCCCATAGTTTCGTCACAACTTCGTTCAAACGTTTTGTTATCGTCAGGTTGTAAATTCAATGTTCTCTGATTTTAGACTGATAAATAAAATATACAGCGGAACTGGTTTTTGTACGTTTTATACATTGTAACATGTGGCCTTAACATTATGCATTGAAAGTGAAAAAAGAACTGCTTTACCGATTTTTTTTAAATATTTGTGCTATGGAGGCGCCATTAAAACTTTAATAAATGTCAATTAGCGACTTGTTTAAAATGGTTAATTATTTTTTAAAAATGTGAAAAGGTTTATGTAATGTTTCGTTTTCATAATATTTTGTTGTGTCCTTTCGTGACGCAAGATAGCCCCGAAGGAGTTTTCACTGCTCTGGAAAGTATATTTTAAATTAAAAATGGGGAGTTGGCACCCCTTGACTTTCTCGTATACCGGAAACGACTCAAAAGTTGATAGAAACCTTATATTTTGATGTGTGTCTGTGTGTGAGTATGCCTTAACTTATAGCAACCAAATTTAACATGCATGTATGACATCAAAATATAAGGTTTCTATCAACTTTTGAGTCGTTTCCGGTATACGAGAAAGTCAAGGGGAGACCACTCCCGATTTTTTCCAGTTAGGTTACTCCTATTTGAGTGTGGAAACAATGAAATGATGGGTGTTAGTAGATTATTTTTGGAGTAAATCTTTTTTCTTCTTTTCGAGTTACGTAAAATTTCGTTTTAGTACGAGAGTTAACAAAGTATGTTATTTCCTCAATTGTGCTCGCCGTTTCTTCTAATGGAATGAAAGAATTTGTCGACGAAGATTATGACTAGACTATCATATTTTACGCCTGACACAATTTCATTAAACATTCGACATAAAGACGTAGAACTTTAAACATATTATGTTTGAATAGCGTATTTGCCTTAAGGTATCAAAAGGTAAAGAGCGTACTTGAAAGTCATGTCACTATGTATTTGCTGCTAACACCTTATCGGTTCTCACTATATTTGACTGTAATAGATAAGAATGTGGTGCAAACGTTCAACTTGGCGCGATAGTTCGTTACCTAGTAATTCATTCATGAACTCGTATTAATATTAATGTAGGTCATATAATAAAAAGCTTACTTGTAGGTGCGGCATATATGGATTAATTAAAAGTGTATGGAATATGGATGAATGGAATAACTGAACGGGAACTTTTAACATTCTTTCATTGCCCTTTGAAAACTAAATATAAACACATCTAAGATTAAAATAATAAAAGTTTAAAAAACCTAAAAAACACGCTTTTAAATATTAAATCGGCGTAAAAAGTGAAAAATAACTTTTATACTACACTTGATCGGAACAAAAGCTATTATTACCTCAAATGGAAAAGAGAAAGTTGACCTTTTCTTCGGCCTAAATATGCGGGAGGAAAAGTTGTATGAAATTCCATTTCTAACGTGTTTAGCGGGAGGAAAAGTTGTATCAAAATCTATTTCTAACGCGACGTCCGCCGCAGCGCGCGCGGTGGCGGCGGTGCTCGGCAGGGACGCGCGCTGCGTCAACTACAGGCCATTGGTTGGCCGGTGTTTCGCAGAACATCTGCAACTAGTGTTGCATTATCATTATATCTTTATAATTTTATATAGATACTGCTTATTTCAATTTAACAAGTCTTTGAATGTTCCTCACAGGTGTAGTATATGTAACACTTGGGAGAAAGTTCGATTCCCAACTCGGGAGTAAACTGCTCCCTCATTGGTAATCTGTCACTTTCGTCCCGCAGTGAACAATGTACTATTTAGTATAGAAACTAAATGATGAACGAAAAATATGATTATTATTTAGAGATAGATAAGAATGGGGTGCTCAATAACATTAGTTCACCACGCTTTTCTCTAAATAATAATTATACTTTTTGTTCATCATTTAGTTTCTATACTTACTAAAAAGTTATTTTTTCACTTTTTACTCCGATTTAATATAAAAGCGTATTTTTTAGTTTTTTTTAAACTATTATTTTATCATCCACTTTTTAGTGCGAATTATAACCGCCGATGAAAGTACTTATATTATTAAAAAAAAATCTTAATACCGTACTGCCAACTTAACAATGACAACGCCATCTAGTGACGTATAAGTGAACTAGCATTCCAAACGTTTAATTTATTAGTCCTGGCGATTATAATCAGTTACATAGGAGTCAGTTACATAGAAACATACAGGAGTTACAAACATTAAGCGAAACTAACATGAGCGTGTTAAAAATGTATCTAATGAGAAGACGTATCTCATTTGAGAAAAACAATTAAAAAAAATAAACCGACTTACTTCTCACCTGGGCAAGGACTGATATTGTACAAGTCGCAAGTCAGGCCTCATTAAGAGCTCTCATTTATGGGCTGGAGCACCTAGATGCCAACTAGGACCATTCGAGGCGGTCGCAAGATGAGCTGTGAGAATCGTTGACAATGCTCACAGCCGGTATTGTACCCCTATGTCTTAGGAGAGAATTTGCCTCCTTATGTGTTTTCTATCGGCTGTATAACGGAATGTGTTCAGAGGAACTATTTGACATGATACCAACAGCTTCTTTCTATCACCGCACCGCTCGTCATAGGCAGGGTATTCATCCTCACATACTGGAACAGAATTGGTCACATACTATGCGTTTCAGAAGAAATTTTCTTCCGCGTACGCTTCGGTTGTGGAATGAACTCCCTGTTGAGGTTTTTCCTAAGGACTACAACATGGGTGTCTTCAAGAAAGGTGTGAAAAAGTTATTGCTGGGTCGGCAACGCACGTGTGATACCCTAGGTCTTGAAAGTGTCCATTGGCTGTGGTGATCGCTTACCTTCAGGCGGATCGTATTATGCTTGTTTGCCACCAATGTGGTATAAAAAAAGTTTTGAAGCCTGTTTAATTTTTTAAATTATATTACATTTAAGTCGACTCGTTTTCTTAGTGACTGATACACACTCAATTGTTTATCTCAAAACTAATGAACTGATTTTGATAAAACTTGCACAGATCCCTAAGTTGGACTTAACCTAGTCTAACATAAAAATATTTTTTGCACTCCGATGGTCTTAGAGATATGCTTGGACAAACATACAGATATAAGTACATACAATATACCCATGAAATTTCGCACCCGTGTTAAGAAGCTGGTATAGACTAACATATACCAAAACTGTGCAATTCTGACAATATTACATACATAGATACAGGTCGTATTGCTAACCTCCTTTTATTTTTGAAGTCGGTTAAAAAATTGTTTTGTTTTGATTGATATATTAATTATATTACGGGTATTAATAAGCCATGTTTAGTTTAGTTATCACAGTTTAAAATTGAGAATAGTCCTATTTTGCGTGTCTATGATAGTCAGGAGCATAACCTAATCTTCTTCCTACCCTATTCCTATGCGGGTCGAAAGTTTCGAGTCTTTTGCATCTATTTATTGTCATTTAAATACTCCTTTTTTCATGCCATTCCACAATATCTACTTCTGTTCCTTAATATTCAAATTCATAATTCTTGTAGTAATATTCACAATTTCCTTCCGCTACACAGAATCTTTAGAGAAAATTAGAGCATACATTTAATAGGCAGTAAATGAAAATAAAAGAACTCATAAGAGTATCTAATACATTAAAGACTAATAGAAATGCTTATGGAGCAAATAAAACATTGTTAACCATTTAGTTCGACTTCGTTACTGTTTTAATTTCTAATTAAAATACTAGAGCAGAATTCGTTGCTGGTACGTACGACGCAATTGGACTGCGAAGCGCTTCCAGCTGGGATCTGTTTGTCGGTCCGTCTGCAGTTCTTCGTATCGTGGCATTCGTGACTTTTCGCTCTAATACCCTTAGCTGTACAGAATTCTCATATTGGTAGATATCATTTACACATCGTAAATAAGTTAATAATTCTATTTCTAATGTGTAACGTTGCATTATTAATAGTTGTAAAGACCACTTTTTCCAGACTAGAGTTTTGTTTTAAATGGATCATTTTTTATTGATGTTTTACTAAACTAAGTCTTTATTTTTAAGATCTTTGGTAAAGTGACAGGGCTTTTATTATTTTGACTGTGTATACGTTATTTCTTCAAAAATATATTTTATTCGCTGTCCCGGCCACGCGCTGCTGTGGTAAATTCATACTACTGTCCTACTACATTGAATTTGTATTCAAAAAATGAGGACTACTTATCAAGATAACAACTATCCTATCTCTCAAGTTGGAACTAAACAGACAATAAAAAAAACGTTTAAATCGGATTGCGACACAGGAATTATTTAATAGATTTGCACAGTCGAATTGAAACTATGAATCAAATAAAATATTGTATTAAGAAAATTCAGAGACAATAAGATGATTTGACTAATTAAACCTAATTTTGTTATCAAGTTGTTTCATCTAAATGGAAACAGTAATTATCTAATCATTAGGAAATATGATAATTTCACAATAATCGATATCTTAAAGATAACGACTTATCATATGAATTTTTATAATCGGAACGTAGAAATTTTATGCATTTTATTGCACATCAAAGCAATACACTAAAATGATAAGGAATCCGTATTTTATTGTGAATCACAATGATTAACATGATAACATGTTGCGAAAACTTTGACGATTAATATAACTATGTAAAAGATTTAGTTTTGATAAACTAAATCTTCATCAGAAGTAGGTAAATAAAAAACAAGTAAGTTCTTAAAAAGAATAATAAATAATTATTGTTTTTATTTATTTAAATGTAAGCAAAGAGACACTTCTAATGTGCATTCACACAAATGTTTGCTTTGCGACACTTGGTGTTAACTCCATAGGATTGTGGGTTTGACTACCGTATTTTTTTAGGAAAAATTTATTAAAAATGAAAATGTTAACCCTAAAAAAGTGTAACATAATTATAAAACTTAATTATTTTCTACTATTTTAAAACAAAATTAATCGAGTCATAAACCGTAAGTTGATTTACCTTGAACAACATTAATATTATTTTATAATTAACTGACAGATATGATGAAATGATCTCACTGATCTTAGGCAGCTATAAAATGATTTTACAATTAAAGCCAACTGATAAATTTAAAAATATTCACATTAGTAGACGTAATTTTTAAGGTCATTTATGAAGATCGCTCTTTTGTACTACAAGAACATTACGCATTTTTATTTAGAATGGTGAAGTCATTGTGGCATATCAGACGCAGTGTGTGTTGTATGAATGCATCGCGATCACCATGCGTGACCGTTCTCTGAACCGTGGTGGGCAACTGTGGTGCGGCACATTTAGTTAACAGTGTGATACCGAGTTCAAGTTTGAGTTCGTGCGTATTAATCGTGCACGTATTGTCCTTGCTATCTTATTAAAAGGAACCTGTGCTCTTAGTGAAATCTTCATTAAGCAATAGTGTATGAAATGCAGATATATAAGTGTTAGACAATTAACACAGTGTCCAGAATGGAGGCCCTAAAAATTCGAGAGCATGATGGAAATTGTTTAAATAACAATCATAGTAAGTGCGTAATTTTATCAATAGTGAATTGTAAATAAATCTAGAGTACAACCTGTCACAAAGTATTACGTTTACGTTCGTTAATCTATCGTTCGTTTATCTTTTCTTCTTTTTTTTAATTTAATGGCTTTTGATATTTTGATACACATTTTGCCAATATGAAGTGAAAGTATTGGCAACTAGTAACTAAAAATTGTACGGTAGATGAGAATAAACAAGAAGAATACATACTATATAGTTGTATGTAATCACATATCTTGGTGATTTCCCTACTGATATTATAAATGGGAAAGTAACTCTGTCTATCTGTATTAAGCTTTCACGTCTAAAGTACTGAAACAGTTTTTACGATTTTTGCTACAAATGCAGACTAGAGCTCGGAAAAGGAAATAGGCCACTTTATCCCCTAGGAAGGCCGTATGAATATAACAAATAATGGAAAAACAAACAATGTAGTTTATAAAAATGTATTAAAATAAGCTATGTACTACGCAGCAGTTTATATGTGTATTTTTTTTGTATAAAAAGTACCCTAAAAAAATTAAAATGCTACCCAAAGTAACTATTCCACGCGGACGTAGTCGCGGGCAAAAGCTAGTATTTAAAAAACTTAATAGGTCAAGGTTTTGTTTAGCAAGATTTCTTGTTTTTGGTATTAAGTCTAAATAAATGTTTCACGTAATAAAACAGGTACATTTTGATGTTGTAGTAATTTTAAAATATATTATTATATAATAATTTCATGTCACGGTGTTTGTGGTCGCACGTCTCCGAAACAGCTCGAGATATTTTGTATACGACACCTGCGGTGCTAATCTATAAAGAACTCACTTTTCACTTCGCATTTCACTTCGAGTTTAGCTGTCAGACATCAACGAAAACTTCACAATAAAAATACATTTTTAAATTAATATGGTTTCCAAATGAGATCTAATTTTATCTATTATGGAATACCATGACTAACTTCGTTTCTTGTGTCTTCTAGTTTCGCCAAAACCAAGGATTCTCCATAAAATTCAGGTCAAATCGAAATGATGTCTCAGATAGCATATTAACCTGCGTTCTGAGGCATTATTTGTTTTAGTTGAGAAATGCATTATTTTGTGTATATTTGGAAGGTATCAGAATAGACAGCAGTATATTTTATACCGCTAAAAAGAAAAAAATATAATGACAGAACAAAGTTTTCCTTTGAAAGTCTATAATAATCTTCTTTGGTGTAAGGTTAAGGTAATGTTTAGTGTTAGGTACACCATAAATATTTAAGTTTCTAAACATTCACAGTAGTTTTGAATGTTTTACATAAAAAAATATTAATGTCTAATAGGCGCTTTTTAAGATGATGATGAGCGATCTCTTCAGTAGTATGTGATTATCTAAAAAAAATGTCAGTCCTTGTTTAAATTTTGTTATAACATAATTGACTGATTAGTGTAAATCTTAATATATAAATTACGTGTCACGTTGTTTGTCCGCGATGGACTCCTAAACTACTTAACCGATTTCAATCAAATTTGTACACCGTGTGCACTTTCATCCAACTTGAAAGATAGGACAGTTTTTATCTTGATAAGTAGTCCTCATTTTTTTTAAACTGCAATTTCAATGTTATAGGACAGAAGTATGAATTTACCACAGCAACGAGTGGCCGGGACAGCTAGTATTATTATAATTAAAGGTTTTATTAAAACTAATCAATTAACATATTATTTCCTCCCTATTTAATTTAAGGTCGGCGTAACATGTTTTCTTCTTCACTCTTCTCGATAAGCGGAAAGTTTAATATGTATGTATATCACAACTCCGAAGAATGCTGTGTATAATTAGGTACCTACTCATTTTATCTTTACCTAAACATAGATGCGGTTTTAAATGAGAGACGTAAGTACTCAGATCATATAATTAAATAGGTACGTAGTTTCATTCTTGTATAGTCATAACAACAACAAAAATGTTAAAGCTTGTGACTCTTCTTATATATAAAATTTCCATGTAACAATCTTAGTTAGCGTACTCCTCCGAAACGGCTTGACCGATTTTCATGAAACTTTGTATGCGTATTCAGTAGGTCTGCGAATCGGCTACTATCTATTTTCCATACCCCTAAGTGATAAGGGCTGTTCTGTTCACCCTTAATTTTTTATTTATTTATAAGACAAAACCACGTTTGCCGGGTCAGCTAGTTATTTATAAATGCTAAATCTGGATAAAAAATGTATGGTAACGACTGTATCATTCATAAATTCTATGCCTATTGAAGTCGATTAAAGCTCAATATGTTTTCTTAGATAATTATAATTAATAAAATAATCTCAATTACTCGGACTACTGAGGTAATTTAGAGTGTAACAATCTGTCGGTCGTTGGTTTTTGATTGTATGTCTACTGAAGGATTGTTACTTTTTAGGATTCCGTACCTCAAAAGGAAAAAATTGAACCCTTATAGGATCTTTTTGTTGTTCGTCTGTCCGTCTGTCTGTCAAGACCCTTTTTTGGCTTGTTTCCCCTTTTATGTAGGCGATAGGCTGCCAACCTGTCCCTATTTTGAGGCCATTCATGGCCAGTACTGCCAGATGCGGCTTTATGTAAATGTTACCCAAGGCTCTGATCAACCCCTCTTTGGACTACGAGCGTGATCGTATGTACCTATGTATGTAATAAAATAATATATGGTAGAACAGCTTATTAACCAAAATTATTTTTTTTTCATTTCAGATTCCCATCGATAAAAATGGCAAGTTAAGATCGTTGGAACTGCGTGGAATCTATGCAAGTAATCATTCCAAAATAAGAAGTTTAGATTCTTTAGACCCCGTAGATGTCAAGAAAACATCGGAAAATTCTGATAATTCAGATACCAAAGAATCAGTATTTTCTAAACCATATGCATCATTAATACCAAAAATGAGCTTAAATTTAGAAAAAGTTGTAGAGCGCAATCCGCGTATTCTAGATTTACGAGAAAAATTAAATGCTATCACAAAAAAGCAGGATAGCAAATCTAAGGTACTGGTAAAAGACTTGGCATATGTGGATGAAAAAGAACAGGATGAATCGGGACCATACAGTCTCTTGTTTGACCTCAAACCAGATTCATCCGCATCCAACAAAGGGCTAACAGAATCTAATGTTTGGTCAAGGCCTAAATCTGGCGGCTACCCTGATTTAGCAAGTTATCAAAGTACAACAAATAAAGTTTCGCTTTCAATCAATAAGAGTGCGGATAGATTGCCTAATGTGATCAATTTTGATGACAAGCCCATGAAAGAATTCGAATATTCATGTGAAAATGAAGTGAACTTTCCTATTAAAAAAGTATTCAATACACATTCAAGATCTGATCTTTGCTTACAATTAAAATCACATGTAATACATTCTCGAACTTTTGACTCAAATCTAAGTCCGAATGACAACTCATTAAGCAGAAACAACGAAGAAAATTCACTTGATGATAGTTTGGGAATTTTGACTCCTGATCAGATGGATGATATTTGTTATTTAGAGAATGCTTTCTCACCAACTGTGGAAGGATTACCAAGTTTCTGTGATAGTAATGAATGTAAAATTTCACCTGATAATGGTGATACCCCATCAACTGATAAGACTGAAAGTAATTCAGCTGCATCTGCAATACAAAACGATGGCTTTGATATAGTAGAAAACAACAGCAAACAGTGTACTACTACGATTAAATCTGAACGATCACTTGCTCCAATAGTCAGTTTAGAAGCCATAACAAATGGTGAACAGAATTCGGATACCTGTTACAATAACTCAAAATCCATGTCTGCTTCAGCAGTGTCAGATACGTCGCCCCCACTTATTCAAGAAAATCTCTTGTTGAGAAATGAAATTATAACAACAGAGAAAGAAGAAAGTATTTCAAACTTAATGGAAGAAGAATTCATGCCTTCAATTCACAGTAGTATTTTAGAGCCCATTAGTTCTATTGCAGAAAACCCAGTAAATTTGGACATACCATTGGTTAGCAATAGAATAGATCAAACACCATCGCCGGATGATTTGCCATTAGATAGCTCAGATATTAACGGTGAAATCAGTACATATTCACAATTTTCTGCTTCAACATTACACGATACTCATACATTCTCTGATAGTAAGAATGATTTTACAAAATCCATGGAGACGTCTAAAGTTTCAAATAGTTTTATAACAAGTATAACCAGTATTACTAGTTTAGATGGGTACCAGGGTGATGGAGAAATGTCTAGGCCAGTGAGTAGGGGAGCAGACCATTCCATTGGACCACGTGAGGATGTCATAGAAATGGATTGGCAGAATGTGCCAGTTGCAAGACGCGCGGATCCAATGACAGATTCCGACTTTTTCACGGAAAGCGATGCTGATGGGTTAGACGACCACATGCAAAGAGGAGATAGAAGAGCGCAGGTCATAGACGGTGCACTCTATGGTGGAAAAAATGCAAATGGAAATCCACCCTTACTGGTAAACAGGAATGATGATTCATGTATGGAGTCTAGCGGAGTTTATACTGACTTTGAAAATCACCGGTCATCTCCAGTATTTCTAAACGTTATTGATGATATGTCACCAGAAGGCTCTACACCATCAACTCGTTCAGAGTGTAGCCAAAAAAATGCCAGTACAGGAAACATTAATTCTTATTTTGCTCCACTCGAAGACACTTTGGAAAGTGAAAAAGTAAATGTATCTCAAATTATCATAGACCACGATACGCCAAAAAATACGAGTAAAAGAAATTCACTAAACAGTGAGAAAGACGCGAGGATTAATGAGAAAAACAAAGAAGAAAAAAGAAGTTTTACATTAAAGAAGTACAAAATGCCTAAGCGTGATGTGCCAAGCAAGTTGAAGAGTATGCTTGCGAGTAAAAAGACTGAAGCAGATGGTAGTATCCAGAGTAGCCCCAAGGCTGTAAAGAAGACCGAAAGGCGGGAAATTTTAACTAAGAAGAACTCTTTGGATATAAAGAATGATTTTAAAACAAAGTCATTTAAAGACATCAAATCTAAAGTAGACTGTTCGTTTTCACTACAACGATCGCAGACGTCGTGTAGTGTTAGTAGAATGCTAAGCTCCAAATCCACCAACATGAATCCAAAGCCAAAAAGGTAAATATATTTTTACATATCACTTAGGTTTTTTAAATAATTATGCCGTATTTGCTAGAAATAGAAATTAATTGTTTTTTTTTTGAGTTGACTGACGGTGATTTTATTTGAGACTGCATTTTTATATACGTATAATTTATTTAAAAACAGAACTGAAAACAGTTCTGAAACCGTCTAGCAAAAAGAAAACCCATTTTTAACCGACTTCAAAAAAGGAGGAGGTTATCAATTCGACTGTTTTTTCCTTTTTTATGTTTGTTACCTCATAACTCTTTACTGGGTGTACCGATTTTAAAGATTCTTTCGACCTTTGGAAGCTGGTGCTTGTCATGTGGTCCGATTTAAATTTGATCGACATGTGATGAGCAGTTTTCGAGTTACCTATATAGTTTAATAGTTATAATAATCCCTATTTAATTGACATCGATGATATCGTAATGTTATCACTTGTGTGTCTAAAAGATCTCGAGATAGTTTCCTGAAAATTTCTATACCACTAAAAAGCAAAAAATAAATTAATTTTAAATAAAAAAACCGCCTTCAAAACCAAAAAATGGAGCAAATTTTGTTTATAAAAATCTAAATGTTTTTTGAGGTCGGAGCCAACCTCAATATTTGGAAGAAACGTTGTCACTTGTATTAGGGATCGACCTCAAAAAAACATTTACATTTTTATAGACAAAATTTGCTCCGTTTTTGGTTTTGAAGGCGGTTTTTTTATTTAAAAATAATTTATCATCAGGTTTTTTTTCAAAGTTAGAATCACGAACTTTGAAAGTAGTATGTACATACTTGTGTATCAGAAAATAATATATTAGTCAATCCAAAATACATAACCGTAGTTAGCACATTTCATATTGTTAGATATTGAAACCAATGTGAAATTATAAATTACTTAACGAATTTTGTGTTTTTAGCCGCCACATGCGCATGCGCATGGAACTTGGTTCGGCCAACGGCAGCGGCAAGAGCAGTTTACACAGTTCTCAAAGTGACATCAGCGCCACCAGCTCACCGCTCGGCAAACACACCACTGGCCGGTTTCCTCTATTGAGTAAGTACTTTTTGAATTTTATTACGATAGACAGGAGTTTTCTCAAAAATATGACCTTAAGCAGTTACCATATTCCACGTCAGGTGGAGCTAAGTTGCGAACAGATGGACAAGAAGAATTGTGATATGTGGCCTGCTGCCCTCCTAGCATGACCACCGAAACGCGATATGATATAGCCATTTATCGCTTTGAACTGTTAAAAAAAATTGGATATAACCGCCATCTTGAAATTTTATCGAAACTGCGAACTTGTATAAGGCTTAAACACGTTCGCAGTATCGATAAAATTTCAAGATTGCGGTTATATCTAATGATTTTTGACAGTTCAAAGCGATAAATGGCTATATCGTATCGTGTTTCGGTGGTCATGCTAGGCGGGCTGGACGACATATCATAGATATTATTATCATTATATATGATGCCCCAAGTACCTCTAAATTTTTGTCAAAACAGTCACTAGCGAAAACATGATTGAGATAAGATTATGTTGTCACAAAAGGTAAAGTAGGAGAATATTAGAACTGTGACGTTTTTCTATGAGCGTTACTGATATGATAACCATATTCTATAGAGCCTTTGGTTCCTTAAGTAGTGCGAGTAGCAATAAGTTGGATATTTTGCATTACTCGTTGTAAACCAAGATTTAGAAAACTTCTAATCTCATTGGGTTATAAAAGGACCATTGCCTTATTAAAAAAAAAGTTTACGAAATTATTTCTATTTCGTGAAGTTTTAGAAGCTTTTATATAAATTTATATACAATATAATAAGTTAAGAATTGGAACTTTACGACAGGTTACTCACCGAAACCCACGTCATTGTCCTGTCACCTGGCGAGTACTATTTTCGAAAATTCACATTTGATTGAGATTGAGATCTTCTTCTGTAACGTTAAATGTTACTTTACCAGTGTGACATTAGCCCTTTGATAATTTGCTGCAATTAATCTCCATTAAATATATCACTATTGATTTCAACAATTAAGGCCATATAGAGAGCCTGATAAAAAGTACGGGTAGGGTGCTAAATGACAGTTTATTAATACAATATAAAAATAATAAAGTTTGATTTGGTATGCTTTTTGAACATTTCAAGTCCTGATAATTAAAAATAGAGTCAGATGGTTTAATATTTCACCATACTGTCACATTGCTGTAATTATATCCAAAGGCGTTTCTGAATTAGCGTTCAATGCCCTGTAATTTGGCAACTATCGGTTATATTTTATGAAAACGTCTTTTACGTTGTTGTAAAAAAAATGTTTTCTTTTGGTATAATTAGTGTGAGTACCAAATATAATAATAGGATATTGATGAATGTCCACTGAATAAAAATTTCGGTATTTATCAACATCGAATCATTTAAAAACAAATTTATTTGTACAAAAAACATGAATTTAGTAGTCACAGTAGCATAAACATTTATGCTATAGTTAAAAAACCCTTGATAGTTACAAATAATAAATTAACGCCCGTGTGTTTTAGTAGCAATAATTCTGAGCTGTTACAGTGAATCGTTTTTGCCAAGATTATAAAGTAGGGGTTTTATATTTTGTTTGGACTTTAGGGGTCATCCATAAATTACGTCACACGTTAAAGGGGGGGGGTGTCACCAAAAATGTCACCAAAATGTGACATTGTGTGACACGGGGCAGGGGGGGGGGGGGGGGGGGGGGGGTCAAAAGCTTTGTGATTACATGTTAAAATTTAAAGTACTAAACGCGAAATTTATATGTGAATAAAAAAATCTAAAAATTTTCGAACTCGATCTATATTTTTAGCACTCTCGCTATGAGATTATCTCTCTTGCAATAACAATCAACTTCTAGAGCGGCGTTGTAATGCAAGTTAGACACAAAATTCACGAGAGTTCTGGTAAGGGTTTGAGTAGGTTTAAGAAAAAAAAAGAAAAAATTAAAATAACTGTTTTCTTTTGATTATTTCTAAACACATGCATACAATTAAAAAATGTGTGACGTCACATAACGGGGGAGGGGTTCTAAAAATGTGACAACCTGTGACAAGGACGGGGGGAGGGGTTAAAAAGTCCTAAAATTCGTGTGATATAATTTATGGATGGCCCCTTATTTGTATATTAATATTTAGGAATGTTAATATATTTGTTGAACACGAGTGAGGGATTGATTAAAGTCAATAAAAGTAAGTCGGAAAGTAATATTTTTAAGTCCCACTGATATTGTGGTTGCTAAGAAATGTGAACTGACCAAAATTGGAGGTTGTAGACCTTAGAGCATTACTACGACTTTCATGTCAAAATTATGTTTGATTGTAAATTTCTGTTGAAATCGAGTGCTTCAATAACTTAGGCAAAGGGATCCTTTGACTAAGCTCAATAATTTATTGAAATAAAATTATTAAAATATTTATCCATAATTAATCATGTATACATAGCGATAAAGAGTGACTCCCGAAGTATTATTCTTAAGGATAAATCGTTTTTGAAGAAGTTCATCAATAAGCCACGATTTGTCCCATTTAATTTAGTTAACGAAGGGTTTTTCACGCATAAGGTGAGTGTGGCTCTTGTATCTCTGTTTACCATTTACCCCTATAATAATTTATAATAAATTATGTTTCTAACAATAAATTATCTTCAAACGAAGACGTTTTTCCGTAGCTGGGTTACAGTGTTATAAACTTTTTGCTTGTTAAACTTTAAAAAATAATTCAAAAATAGTATAAGGTAGTTTCATCTTAACTGGACGTAAAATAATTGTAAAAACATTTCGTTCTGATCTTAGAAGTGCGAAACTTCGAAGATTTGATGAAACAATGTTTTGGCAACTCGTAACACTTGCCTATAAAATTTGGGTTACCCTTGATTTCTCGTTTCACATCATCCGATCCTGACTTGGTGATAATGTGACAACCTAAATCCAAGGAATATAATATTATACTATCGAATAAAAATAGAATTTTAAGAATCTGTTCACAAATGACAGATTTAACTGATATCGGTGAACAAACAGAAAAAAATACGTACAGTGGAATATATAATCTCCTACTTTATGGAAGTCGGTTAAAATTAAATAAAATACGTTTTGTTTTGCTTGTTGTTTAACTTTCTTGTTGTTTGAGATTCTTGCTGTCTGTACGGGAAAAAACAATTTAACGAGTGTACAATAATCCAAATTAAGTGTAGTGTACAATAATCCAATTAACACATAAGTACTTTTTTTCTGTGACGATCTTGCTTTGTGGCAAAAGTACAATAACCCATCAAGACTATCTTATTTTTAATAAATATTAGACTATAATTTCATAATAAGATATAATTATTTTCAATTGCTACTTCTACTACAAAATGTTTCTAATATAGATAAGAGATTTAACTTTACAATATACGAGACTTGAATTTTTATCTTGATATGTGTTGTATATCTCTGGTAAATCATATCTTTGGCGCCAGCTGCTGTCTTAAATCACGATATTTTATTACAATTTAGGATTTTTTTATTATTTATTGGAGTAATTTGTGACGTGTTTGGAGTAAAAATGATCATTATAACTTTGCTAAGTAATTAATGATCACTTTTACTTAACGACAAATAGTAAAATAACTAATTTATAGACAGATAAATAGATTATAGTATTTTCTTTAGATTTCATGTTCATTGTATTTTATTATACACTAGCTTCTACCCGCGACTTCAACTGCGCAGTATCAGTATAAATTATAGCCTATATGTTATTTTGATATAATTATGAGCTATATTATTGTAAAGTTTCATTAAAATCTTCGGTAGTTTTTGCGTGAAAGAATAACAAGCACACATTCACACATCCATCCATACAAACTTTCGCGTTTATAATATTAGTAGAAAGGATTGATATAGTCATAGGGCGCACTAAACAGGTTGCCACACATTTGAAAATTTGGTATTACAATTCAGTTTGTTACTTATCATTTGCTGCTTGTTTTTACACTTGGCACTATTTTAAATATTGAGTGCCCACATCTCGTTAAATTTTATATGATTTACTAAGATTTTAAATGTAGTTTGATGCCACAGCAGAGTGTCGCTCGTCTTGCACATTTTAAAAATCCAACACAACATATAAATCGTGTGGCTTCCGTGCAGCATACGTAATGTAGAGCTGCTAATTGAAAATCAGTTGCTCTCTGGACCTGTGAGTGTGACAGCTCGAATCGATGCGGAAGGTCAAGCAGAAGCCAAGTGGCCCGGAGAGCCAGGACAGGAGCGCACGGTAACTGGCATTTCCTCTCCGACTCAGTCAGCCAGTCGCCGCCGACGGTGAGACGCGAGTCGGCGCGCGCCGCTGTCGCGATCGTGACGTCAACTTAACGCGAAAAATCAATGGATACCTCTTCATCGCTAAGGTTAACCGCATACCGCATTTTCACGCCGAAAATGTGTCATATGCTAGTGCAGTGCTGAAGGACCAGTGATGGGATTTGACCAATGCAATGATAAGGCGGCACGTATGAAGCGCGTCACGTGAACGGTTAACTTTCAACTACAGTTTGTGGTGTTATAATTTCGATTTCCCATGATAGTAAAAGTTGTTTTTATGTTGTGAGATTTAAGAGATTCTATTTAAATTTCAATCAACACTGAAAGACATTGGATAAAAGACATATATTTTGGAACGATAAATCAGTCTCGTTAACTTTTTGTGTTCTCTGCGAAGTGCGTTCGACTAAGTATAATTAATTTAATTTTCTTTGCTGCGATCAATCTTACGCGTTAACTACAAAATAAATTATACCATGTTTGCTGCACTCAATTGCAAACGCTTCTGTCCAGTTACTTTGAATGATACAGCATCGATATAAAAGTAATGTAACTGTCCTTCATTTTTGTATGTCAACCGGCAACTGGTTAAACAAGCCACGCTAACTCGGTAAGATGTTATTTTAAAAGTAAACAAACGAGCATTGTTAGGTGTGCCTAGGTTCTTAGGCTTCCTTACGCTTTCGCTTGTACAATTTTAGTAAAATTTTTAGAAGTAAATGAGGAATTCAGTCAGCGGTGTGAAGTTAGTACTCACGAATACAAAACCATTTATATTTTCCATTGCTTTTTATTGTCTTTTCTTGTTTTTATTAAAATCTCTTCTTGTCAACAATACCCGAGATGACAGGATGAATTGCAACATTAAAGATGATATCTCGTAAAATCGAATTTATTCTGATAACTTCATCTGACATGTGATTGCGTAGAGCACATGGGTAAGAATCAATGATCAGCTAGATAAAGTTTTTGGATACTTTAAAAGAACATAGTTTGGTTTAAGTTTGTCATTGCAATAATATGACAGGGTATCAAGATGTTACGCAACTTTTGGGTTGACTGTACTGTTTAGTGTTAATAGATACTTTGTTACTTAGTAAAATACACCAGGAAAGTGTAAAGCTACACCGGACCGGCATTTTAGTGAGCAAATTACCTAATATCGTAGTAACTATTCTTTTTACTTCCGAACAAATATCCAGCATCAAATTGAGCATAAATAGGCATGCAATTGAACTTTCTTGATCGTAAATCATATAATGATTGTAATTGTTTATTACAGTCACTCTATACCCGTTTAGTATTATATAAAAGCGAGTTACCGTGTAAAGAGTAATGGCAGACTGAGCTCAAGCGACTTCCCGTTGTAATACGTATTGATAAATATACTAAAAGTAAAAGGTTAAATTACTTTTTGGTCGTTAAATCTTGATTGATACTCAATTAATGACAATTAATTGAGTATCGAGGAGTACTCTTTATTATACTCATTGACTTTTAGATATAGTATAGTTAAATTTTTAGACTCTGGTTTATGAAAGAGAAAAATATTTTGATATTTATTGTGCCTTGACTTTCTTACATATTTCTATGGTATTTCTATGTAACTAGCCAGAAAATATGGTATGATATTTTAAATGTCTGTAAATAAATGATATGCTTAATAACTGGTGTATATTGAATGGCTCTACATTATCTATTGATAAATGAAACAACATTTTTTTAGTTTAGAAGAGGAATTCCCAACAAATTAATATTCGTGGGTGATCTATTAATGTTAATATCTTTTACCTGTGTAGTTGCCTGTAGCATTAGCTAGGAAATATTGTCATTAAAATATGTTAATATTTACTTATGGAACATATATTTAAAAAGGAAATTTCAGTTAAAAGAAACTAAAGTTAAAAAAAAAAAATTGTTTTCTAGAATGTTTTCTTAGATTTGCGCGAGCACTACACATTATAAATAAAACAACTTTTACGGATTTAACTCGCGTGTAATTAGATTTTACAAGTTGTTATTATTGCCCGACGTTTCGTAACACTTTTCAGCGTTCGTGGTCACGGGATCATCCCGTGTTTTATTTATAATTGTTTTCTAGACTTAAAATTCTATTTCTTTTAAAATATGTATTCAACAGGAGCTATTGTTTTTTTTATAGATGATTTGGAACACCCACTGCCTTTAAATATTTCATCTGTAATTATATTGAATAAAAGTTTTCGAGTGTATAATCATAGTTAAATAGGAATTCAAAAGGTTACAGTAATCGTAGTTCGTCCAGACTCATGATTACCATCAAGTTTAATATTATACATGCACGTTATTAGAATTCTAAAGATGCAAAGATAGTCTTTGATTAGGATCCAACGTTGATTGTTACCTTTCACCGTGACATGGCTTATACAAGAGAAATGCATACTAATTGCTGAATCAACGGTATTGAACCTTAGTGTAACACACCAAGTGATTTGTCAAAGAAATTACTACAGCTTATGTAATTTTTATTAGGTTCTTCGCGGATTTTAAATACTTAAGTGAAGTTTAATATAAGTAATTTCTATCTATTTTCCTGGTTAAGAAACAGTTTTATTACACCCGCCGATTAGAAAATACAGCTTTTAGAAATTACAAGCATGGAAAGCAAATAGCAAGTGTTTCCCTGTTTGCGTAATTATTACTTTTCTATGCTATAAAGCTTACGCAACTTATGTTATTATAACAAGGTTTAATGCGTATAATTTCCTATAGTAATAATTTGTGTTGATAACGACAGAATGTGTTGTTTAGTCTGTATGTTGACATCTGTCTGTTGCATTGTGTTAGACATTCATGCGGCTCATCTTGTCCAGTGGTCCAGCACAGTAGTATTCTTGTGATCCATGTTATCACGATAGAGAAATATTAAATAATAACACTATCGTTTCAATTAAAATATCTTCGTTATTTTTTAAATTAATGTTAAATAACCAACTTTTCACTATTATGTAAGAATGAAATGTCAAGCAAATTGTATACTTTTTTTTGCGAAATCACAGAGAAAATTACGATAAATAATCTTGAGAAAGCTAACATCTATAATAGTAGATTATTAGCGTCACGTTAATATATTGTTATCGCCACATATGATGATAAAATCTCGAAGTTCTTATTAAACGTCAACGAGTGGGAGAAGAGTTCTTTTTTAACCTCTAGTGAATCTATTAGGCATTGTTTACGTGAAACATTTTATCTCACACACAACTTTCACTATTCGCTAATTAGTTTTCAATCTACATATCACGCAATGAATCTGAGTCTTGCTAAATAACGTATAATATCACCAATTTTATAGGTAGGTACAGTTTAATACTAATGGGTGTATAATATATAATTGATCAATTTCACGGCCTTATAACTGTTAATTCGATGAAAATACCAATAAAATTAGACGAATGAAGCGTACAAAATTAAAGATATACGTTTTTTATTCTGTCATTTCTATACAACGACAAATGAACAAGAAATTGATAGCTAACGACTGGGACCAAATGATCCGTTATAAATGTAAAAGAAGATTCCGTTACATCAATTCATTTGTACAAATTGTTTTTATCTTATTGTGGCAGGGTACCTACATCTATTTAATTATACCAGAAAATTTTGACTAATATTCAAAACCAACTATGTCATTCATAATCTTAAAAAATCTTAAAACTTCCCCTTATATTCCCATGATTTCTTTTGTTTAATTTTAGTGTTGTTGTCGCAATAAACGTTTTTCTTTCTTTCTAATATACGTTTACGAGAAAGTAAAATACCTGCTCCTTTCCATCATTCAATTACTTTTTTGTCTCTTACCTAGTTTATTCGTCAATTAGCGCGCACTAAAAGAAGAAGATTTTTCCGGCATAACCTGCCTGCCGTACTCTTACGCATTTAATAGCTTGTAATTATTTGTGAATGGCCTCAACATCCCTATTGGGTGCTACATCATAGCTACTTACTTAGATTTTAAATAGAGATTTTTCTTATACATGGTAGCTGTTACGCCAAATATCTCCCGTACTAACAGTTCGGAGTTGAGCTGCGTTTGAGCGTTTTCTAGATACATCGTCGTGCTATTGTACAAAACGGTTCAGTCGGCGCTAGCGGGTGAAATCCGATGGTAGGTGCTGTGTAACGGGTTATTCTCGGCGATGGATTTGTTGACGACCACGAAGCAATGACCCCGCGGAGATGGCGAAACTGTGAGCTAGATGGACAAACTTTAAGCCCTAAAAGCGCATAAACATCCTTTCTAACTCTGCATAAACTTACGTGTGGCAACATCGAGGCTGTATTCTTTTTTGTACGTGATCAATTTCTAGAACAATCTTAACGCTACTCAAGCAACCTCTTTTTTATTCAATAACTATTTAATGAAAATCCTACTCATATAATTTATTAACACTAGATGTTGATAAAACTCTTTTTTTAAGAGCCGTAGCCCTGATCGCGGTTTTGATTCCAGCCTCAGTACTTAATAAAGATATATTCTAGCTTTTATTTTCATATTTCAAATATTTCGAACGATAGTGGATTAAAATTTTACCATATTTCTTAGATCTTAATATTGCAACGAATTTAGTTTTATTGGCTTGTATTATGTAGCCCTGTTGCCATAGTACAATGTACATAAAATCTATAGCCACATAACGTGGGACTGTTTTGTTCACTTGAAGCATTGATAACCACCTACACTTCCACTTTGAACTGAACCAATTGTTCACCAGTTTAGATCGGCCAGTTGCCAGTCGCCATTTATATCAGTATAATGGACGCAGCTGCTCCAACTAGTCTTTCACGACTTTCCTTTATAGAAAGAACGTATTCACCATCAATCTGCATACACACTTTGCACTCTGCATACTATTTGCATTTGTATACTATAACAAAATAATAGGCTGATCAAGGTTTTGAATTTAGTCTTTTTACTTTCTCGTATACGTAGTATAGAGAAAGTCTTGTAATCGTCAAAAAATTCGACCTCGAGATTTTGACGGATTTACACGTTTTGGACCTCACTGAGTCCAAAAATACCGTTTTTGGAATTATGTCTGTGTGTGTGTGTGTGTGTCTGTGCGTTAACACGATAACTCGAGCATGCTTTAACTTATTGCAACCAAATTTAATATACGTGTATGACATCAAAATATAAGGTTTCTATCAAATTTTAAGCCGTCGATCACGAAAGTTAAGCAACCAAGTGCGCGGTCGGTACTCGGATGGGTGACCAAAATTTAACATGCATGTATGACATCAAAATGTAAGGTTTCTATCAACCTTTGAGTCGTTTCTGGTATACCAGAAAGTCAAGGGGAGACCACTCCCGATTTTTTATGTTAAGTTCTTGTCAGATAAGCATACGGCCTGCCTGGTCATAATCAGTCCGTAGTCTATAGACGCTTGTAGCACTGACGTGACGCTCGCACACTGCCATCTCTAGTCCCCTTCCCTACCCCGTGGAGCTCTGGCGACCTTACTTACTAACAGAAAAACACGAAAGAAACAACACCACAAAAATTGCAAAAAAGAGTTAAGTATGCTAAAATGCTTTTTTATCCTACGAGATGGCAAACAAGCTTGGGCCCAACTGGTGTTTAGTGGTTACCGTCGCATATAGACACTTGCAATATTAGGGGAAATTACTTAACACTGCAAGTGCGTTGTCATCCTGGACTAAGATGATATGCATTCCATGCCTAGTAATTACACTGGCAACCTTTCCCTTCAATCGGAAACACAGCGAACTGCTTCACGGGAGAAATAAAAAAGTGGTACTTACACAGGCGACCCTACATATAGGTCTACCACCTAGTGATTTTAATACACCTTTTTAATTGGAGGGACAAAGAGGTTAGGTTTCCTCTTTTACGGAAAATGAAATTACTTTAGTTAGAGGAATATAAGCCGAGCTAGGCCATACTAGATGCAAAAAAACTTCGTTTTTGTAATATCATCTCCTGTGAAATTGTAAAAATTGCAATTGTCTTCTTTGAGGAACTTTTGTAATGTAAACGCAACAGTAGTATGTAATAACCATAGATATGAGAAACTGTAGATCGGCAATGTAAAAGAGAAAGAACATAGGTACTAACTCGTGTATTAGAGTGACATAGATAGACGAGACCATTTCATGTACACGCAGGCTGCGTAGGTCGGCCTGTCAGTCACGTAGAAAAGACAGCAACTGTCAGACTGCAGTACTATTTATATATTTCACGCACACAAGCTTATTACTCCCACATTGGTGCATATTTCGTACGTAGGTTCCTTAAGAGGTCCAGAGGTGCACTAAGAAAGAATTTTTGGAAATTCACCCTCGAAGGTGGTGAAAAGTTTGTATGGAAATCCGTCATTTTGAAAGTACAATGCATAAAAAGCATAAAAATTGGTACAGGTATTTTAAGATTTTTGGAAATTCAATCACTTAGGGGGTAGAATGAGGGATAAAAGTTTGTATTGAAATCGTCATTTTTTAAAGTAGAATCGATGAACATTGGGTATATGGCGCTTGGGTTAGAAGAATTAAGAAGAAAATTTAAACGCTGCCCTAAATAACTATTCTACGCGGAATAAGTTGCGGGCAGAAGCTAATCTATCTATAAACGTCATTAATTATAAATCTATGGTAATAACATACTCCTGTTGCGTTGGTCCAATACCAAAAAGTCGATCTATGTAGTGTAACTCTACATAATTGTGAAGAAAGTTACCGAATGCGACCGCGGGAACTGTAAGGTTTTTTTTTGTAAATCGGTAACAACTGTTAACATTTATTACGCAATGATACGTAAAAGCTCGTGTAATGAAGGCTGCGCGTTCGATGGCCTGGTTAATAGTGATATAACGAAAATTTGTGAATAGACCTTGTGACCCACATAACACGCTATGACTTGAAACCTACGTGACGTCGCATTTATATGGATTATCGTTAATAAAAGGATAGCCATTATATAGAACTGCGTCGCCCACCACCTACCTACTATCATGGCATCAATTAGAGTCAAGGGAATTAAAAACTAAGATTTGTTTTATTGTAGTCCTTGATTGTTATTTATTAGTATTATTTTATATATTTTGTTTCATAATTTTTTATTTAACAAAAACTCTGTAAGTCTATGTTTTTAATTATATGCATAATATATCATTGTATGCAATTTATTGTGCAGTCACCGCTAAATATCCACTTTAGAGACAGTGTATACGTCTCCAATTTAGTAGTAATAAAGTATGTATTATATATTTTTTCGAAATGCCATGTTTGTATTATCTTCTACTGGTGATTGTGCACAAATACCCATAATCTTTTATTTTTATTTTTTGGAGAACTATAGCGTGTACATAATTAACAAACATATTTTAAATAAAAAATTATACAAAAAATATAATAACTTTTGCCCAAAAAAATATTGTGGTTTCGGTCAAGTACATGAAAACTGTCGAGATAAGACGTATTATATTATATTATTTTTTATGAATTAAATATTTTGTTTATATTTAATATAGTCAATGAAGTAGTTATTTTGGATAGATCAACATGGTCACCTGTTGTTACAGGTGTTTCAGATGAAAACTGGTCGCTTGTATTAACAGCTGAATTGGCATCATAGAGTTTTTAATATTATTTGGTTGGCAGACAAGCATACAGCCTGCCAGGTGGTAACCAGTTACCGTAGCCTATAGACAATCGCACCACTGACGTGACATTAGCGCGCTTTCTAGAGCCTTTGGTACGTAAATTACGAATCTTTAAAAAAATCTGATGAAGTAGGTTCTACTTAAGTAAAAAAAAATATCTTTTATAATGTTACAAGATGACGATCTTAAGAATAATGTAAATATAAGTAACGTTAATTTGTTTATATAACTAGATGACAAAACAAGCTGATGGTACCACCTGTGGTAAGTGGATAGGTACTGTCGCTTATTTAAACACCTGCAATAACAAGGAAAAAAAGCACTTGGTATTGCAGGTGCGTTGTCATCTTAAGGCCTAATATGTTATGCCTTCCATGCCCAGTCTTTACACTGGTTACCTTTCCCTTGAATCCTTAACAAAGCAAACTGTTTCACGGCTGAAATAGAAAAGGCGGTGGTACCTACCCTGACGACCCTACCGACCATACATGCCTACCACCTACACATGTTTTCATAGATGAACCCCTGAAGTGGCAGGCAGACATAATATGTCTGACAGTTTATATCGCGCGTGTGGCACGCAGACATAATATTATGTCTGCTTGTTAATTACATTTTTCATACTACCCGCGGAGGGGCCCGCCACTCAAAGCCATTTTGGTGTTTTGTGGGTGCCACCCAAAGAATTAAACATCCCATCTAAATTAATCTAAAAAGTGTTTGGGAGTTCGTACAAGTTAATTGATTTTCAGTGTTCCTGATGGCATTATATTGTTACTGCTTTTATTTCGAGAACTAAACTAATTATTTCTTAAATAATTCGTTCATTCAGTTCCATGGTAGTAGGTAACCTACATCACAATATTCAGAGTTAGTACTTATTATTCTATTGCCAACAATATAAATTAGTGCCTAGACGAAATACGATTTTCGATAAATATTTGGGCCAGTTTATTTGGGTTAGTGTTTGATTGCTGACACGGCCCTAACGTTGCGTGAGTTAACGATAGTTTTGTTAAAATAGTTTAAGAGTTAATAATATGTTCGAAATGTTAACCCCATTCAACGTATGTAAGAACTATTTAAATCCATTTATTATTGACGTGACAACGTCTTATAATTCGATAGAGCCGGCTGCACGCACGAAAAAACATGACGCATGCGGCGTTACCTCGCTCTAAGGCGTTCCATGTAAGGCCGGCAAAACAAATGAAATTAAATTTTTCTTTTGAAAAATGCTACCATTCCATCAGTATTTTCTTAAGACGTTGTCACGTTCAACTATCGTCAGTAAACCGACTTTACAGACCAACCAATTTTTTTTTATCCGATTTCAAAAAAGGAGGAGTTTTAACAGTTTGTAGGATTTTTTGTATAAATAATTTAGCAAGGCCCTGAAAATTGTAGAAGAATCCCTTACGAAGATCGTATTCACAGCAGTCCAGTGCTACGTACTTTGCTGTTGTTGTCAGTTCATCAGAACTTATCCCGGAAACTTTATAAGCGGATTTGTCTTCAATGCTGCGCAAAAACAAGAGGAAATTTTCAATTTTGATAGAATGCACGGTATAAAATGGTTCATTTTACTAGCCATCATTGACTATGGACATCATAGTATACATATCAAAAATGCGGTCCACACAGCATTTTTGATATGTATACTATTTAATGATAAATTAATACAAATATGATAGACTTTCTTAAACTTGAGTAGGAAGTCCTGTCAAAATTCATCCGTTATGAACACTAGAGACTTTAAAGATTTTATTATAAAAATTGTAGTCACCGAATCTCAATAATGTTTTCCATAATTCAAATCAAATCTAAGAATGAATTACCACTAACCAAAACAAATATTTGCAATAGTAGCATGTCAAAAACTACTTTGCAGTACATTTACAACTACGATAAAGTTCAATGGACAAAAATATTTTTCGTCTTTTCAGTTCACGAATGGTGGTATATACCTAATTATGAAGGCAGCCTCTTAGTGAGAAATCAGAACAAAATGTATAGCGTTAATAGGAAGCTATAATAAGAGTTGCCCTATGAGGCTGACATAGTCACCAAGAGTGAACTAGGCCTCGTTAAATTATAAGAAAAAAAATCTGAACGCTTGACTCTAAGGTATAGGAGGCAGATTGGTTTTGTTTTCTCCAAGATAAACATCTGACTTAGATTCGCTCGTAAACGTTACACCACCGCAAATAAGCTGACGGTTCAAAAACGAGGACCGTTTTAATGTATACCGTTCAGCAGTTCTCAGTACGCGTTCCCGCCGATTGTTCAGCGGTCCAGCCTCCCACGAGGTGTTTGCTTTACTTGTGAATTCTCAGCATCGCTTCCACGAACAGATATTAACGGAGCATATTTGCTGTTGGGAGCTTTTATCACTTGCTGTTATTTTAATAAAAAATAAAGTTGAGTATAAATCGAGATTAGTTAGATAGGTAGATAGATATACTGTTTATTGAACGCCAAAAATATAAATACAGAGTATCTCCTCCAGACAACATTTGGATGGACAGGACTGAATAATTACTAAACGCGTATTATTAGTTATATTATATTATTACTCTTTATTGCAATTAAAAGTAGTAGGTCGGCAGGCATATGATGATGACTCTTTATTGCTATTGAAAATACACCAAGATCTTGAAATACAATACATATAGATTGCAGGGGCGGACTTATACCTCAAAGAAATCTTATAATTACTAAGATGAGAGAAAATGAGAACATTTAGTTTAGGAATAGGGTATGGGAAAAAATTATGTATAAAATGTCTGAAAAATGTTTTAACCGCTACTATGGTCTAGTTAGCCGTGTGATGCCGGCAGAGTAGAATAGCATCACCCCATATCCTCCATTGGGTGTCGTAGAAGGCAACTAACGGAGCAGCAAAGGGGTATTGATCACCTTATACTCCGTCCACCAATCCGCATTGGGCAAGTGTGGTGGACTACTGCCTAAATCTCCTTCGATAACAAGGAGAGGCCTTGTGTCCCAGCAGTGCGTCGAACTATACAGGCTGTTATGATGATGATGATGGTTTAGTAGTTCCTTCAGTATAAAATCCATAGGACCTGGATTCGATTCTCAAAAAGTATGAGTACTCAGGCTGATTGGTACTAGGGCTTTTTATAAGTCCCTAGCCAGGCGGATTAAAAAAATGCCCTACCACTTACTTTATCTAAGTCTGTCGCCGTGACAATGTTGTTAACATAACAGCATTGCTGTGTTCCAAGTTAGTGATAATTAAAATATCAGTTCCTCAGCGCTCGAGCTTTCCGCTAAATTTTATCATTGATAAAATGAATGACTTCAGTATGTTTGGGAGGAAATAAACATTTTACTTACCTATTTAATTGTTAAATTAAAATTAACTTACTGCGATGTTTGAATTGGCTACAAAATAAAATCTTTTGTAAAATAATTCTTGAACGCTCAAATAAACATGGATGTTTATTATTCATAAGAGCTACCTTGCCCTCAGCGAAGACTGTAATGAATTTACAAAATACGGTAGTCTGTAGACTAACTTACAATAAATTTGGATTTATGCATTATGGTAATTACATGGTAAATAGCTAGTAGTAATACGTACACGATTGCCAAGTCTCTTGAGCCTCTTTGCTAATACAATTATTATGAAAACGTATTTGCGTCAATACGACCCCCGAGCGATTTACTCTGTTATTGTCACGAATTTTGTTTTTAATATTGCTTTCGGTTTCAGTGTTTCTTTTTGGAGTAAATTATTAAATGAGGCCTGCTTTTTATGCACAATAATTATTGTTTTTAATATTACTAACAATTCATAAAAGTCTAAGAGTCGTAAAACGCGAGAAGTTTTATGACTACAAAGAGACGGTTAGCATTTAGCATACTATACTGACTTTGTAGGTACTCCTTTTTAAGCATGTTACGAAACAGTGTAAGACTTGGCATAATTAAAAGTACATAAATAAAAAAGTGCAGAAAAATAAAGTTTGATTAGTATTACAATAAGTGATTGCATAAAAGAGTCGGCCCTTTTTTCGGGACTAGGTCCCTATATCTATGTACAGATCAGGCTACCTAAAACTGTCAAAATTCGTAAATTAATTTTCAAAGTTACTCCATAATCGTAGAGTTCAAAGTCTGTTGCAGAAATTTGATAACTTTTGGTAACCTGATCAATCGTTGTCTGTACAAACACCCTTCTTCGTCTTCCTACCATAGACCTAAAAAGGGGTTCACTATCCATTTGCCTAAAAATTTAAACCATTAAATATCTTGGCATATGGTAATTTATACTAATGATACTTACGCATAAAATTTTTAGCCATAACAAATTTAGCTTTATTGTTTTAATCATAAATACAATCAGCATAATAATGTTTAAGCACAACATTCACTACCATAATTTTAAAAAGGCATAATGGTATCAAACCATAATTAATATAAGCATAATCATCTTAACCTAGTCATCACTCAGTCATGTAGGTGTATAAAACACTAGACTCTCCCAAAAACAGTGCACTCCGACTGGTCATAAAAAAATAACCCTAACGTACCCATCACTCTGCCATGTAGGTGCATAAAACTCTAGACTCTCGACAAAATACTATTATGCGACTATGGGTTATGCCTAAAAACATTAGGGCAATATAAAAATATGCTTAAATATATTAGTCTAAATGACATATGACTATTACATATTATTTACTATTACATATGCGACGTAAAATCAATCAATTATTATGCAAATAAAAATATGCCACATTCATTATGCCAAAGTATTTTAGGAATAAATACATTAAGTCAACGAAAGGGATCCCCTAAAAGGATGATGACTGGGTAAAAAGAAAATATTCCCATTAAATCCGTCAGATAGATTACCAAAAAACATTAGACACGTATTTTCTACTTAATAGTGCATCTAAGTTCAGGTGTGGGAGCTTGTGACGTATATTTTTACGAAAGCGTGACGTCACACGACATTACACTGTATCGCCACCATTATTTCTTCACGTAATAATAAAAAAATACGTGTCCAAAATTTATTCGTGTTGTATCTGATGTACGAAACAGAATTTTTCAGTCATCTTCCGTATTATACAAATACCCATCAGTCATATATACCATGTTAAGATTACCATAAACAGTTCGTACCGGTATTCGAATCAACATGTTTGGTGTTGCCAGTAGTAAGGGGTAACGTAAATTGTTTCGCTGACCGTTTCCGTTGCCGATACCGGCGTGTTTGATCTTGCATTAAGTATAATTTTTGATTATTTCCATACGGTTTGTCCTCATTTCATAAATGAATGGAAACAAAAAAACAACGTAACGTTTTCGGTTTTCGTTTTTGTTGTCAATTTGTAACCTGTCAATCAATCCATATACTTACGGCCAGTTGCACCAAGTTTTAAGTTTTTTATAATTTTTCAAATAGCGTAAAATTCAGCTTCGTAATAGCGATGTTAACATCATTCACTTTCATTCATTCATTACAAGGTGTTTTTTGTAAATGGTAATGGCATTTTATGTCAGAAAGTCTTAATATTTTTAAATTATCTCTAGAATGTCATTTTTAAGCGTATCAAAACCATTTAATATTCAGTCAGTTAACTATAAGAATTTAAGCGGTCACAAATTCGTAATGCCTTACAAAATGTGAGAAAGAATTTGGGAATAATAGTGTTTTGATACCTAATAAAAAATATCTCAACTGACTTGACAGGCAACATCCCTATTCATAGGAATGGGTTGTTCCATTTTTAAATACTGTTCTATTTTTTACGAAATTGTAATAAGTATCACTTGTTGCAACCGCTCTTCATTCAAAATGCGAATATAGATTAGATATTCAATTATTTCTAAAAAAATCATAAAATAGTTTTAAAATTCAATAAATTTACAAAACCTGAAATCAGATATAACCAAATGAAACAAAGCAACTTTAAATATTCGCTAATTTTAATACAATGCCGACGGCTTGCTTCAAGTCTTTTGTCTTAAAAGTTAAAATAATTTTGTATTCATGTTAAATTAAGTAATGTTTTGTAAAAATCTTGCTTAATATCGCTAATTTAAAGAAAAATAATAAGAATATTTTTACAAGAAAATATTTTGAAATATTGTAAATGAATTACTCACATTTAGTTTTAGAGTCGCGTAGTTTTGTATTTTTTTACTTTTAGAAAAATGTTTTTTTTTTTAAAAGACCCGTAATAGTTCGACAGCGTGTTTTGTACATGCTATGACCTGCCCATGTTAATATATAAATTTATAAATGCTATGGTCTTATCAAAAATAAAAAAAAACCTTTCGTATTACTGGTTTAACTATTTGTATGAAGAGATTTGAAATTTATTTTTAAATTTTTACATTAGCATGTGTAGGTGCCCGCTTGTTTATACCATTTACTAAACAACTTGTGTAAAGAACTGGACGGAGAGACAAGAGATCACAAACAGTTTGAAGTCAGCGGGGGCGTTATTGCATAGGCTATTATATTCCTGGAAGTGGAAAGTGTGACGGGTGCCTCATCGCGGTCTTGTGACCGCAACAGGCCGGTCGCGGTGCAAGATAGTTACAGGTGATCCCTATAAAAACAGGTTCTACACATTTTATTGTAAATCTACTCCATTGTGTGCGGTGAACGAACCAAGGTTATTTGTTTCTTTATGGTTCGATGTTGCGTGTTAAGATAACATTACCAAAAAGATGTTTGGGATGTACTTTTATATGAAATAGTACCGTTCTTATCGTATAAACGGAAATGCATCTTAGGGAAAGCCACAACTTCAAACAATATACATAAAACATTGATTTCAAAATAAAACTTGTTCTTTAACGTCTATCTGAATCTGAATGTGACAATTATAGTGTCATCGAAACCTAATTTAAGAGCCGGGTTAAATTTACACTTTGACATCGTGTTTTATTATTTTGCCCTTAAAAGTAGGTACTAGGTTTCTGTTTCCTTTTAAAGTATCGTGTGGTTGAACGAATGAAAGTACCGGTATTGGTTCGAAAGCAAAGTAATTGCAGCTTAGTGTGGTTTTTGCTTAACACACGATAGACGCGTGAGACTTTGCTTGGTGCATTCTCGTTCGTAGTTACACTGCACGGAAAACAGCTGTTGCGAGAGATAATAAGGCATTTTAAGCTTTACCTACGTGTATATAAGTGCTGATATACTTTATTTTACTGCATCGTTAAGTTTGATCCCTGATAATTTTGTTGTCACGTTTTTCTTTGAAGCTGGAATTGCTTCTATAGTCACACAGCGACAATGTTTGATTACATACTATTTAATGTGCTCGTTAACGATTTTACTAGTCACATCAGATAGATATGACAATGTTGAATATTTTTCCATTTTATCATGGACAAATAATTTAGGTATTAATTGAAAATCAGTTAAACCGTTTAATCCATTAAGCTTTAAAGGCTATCATTTGCTACGCTCTATTTTAAGGTCAGATTAAATTAATAGACTTTTGAGATTAGTTCCACCGAGTTTGGCTACCATTTTCATTAGATTTCATAGGAATTATGCTTTCAACGCAAAATAGAAGGAACGGGAAGCTATTTAGATAGCTTAAAGTAATTTAAACAAAAATGTCTTCTTGCTAGCATGTATACAAATGTTATCCTATCTAATATTAGGTATAAATGCAAAAGTGAGTTCGTTTTTTTGTTACGCTTTCACGCCTAAACCACTGAACCGATTTTGATGAAATTTAGGATGAAGATAGTTTAATGGGAACGATATAGTATTATTTTGTTCGCTGTGCTCAACACTGTTGAAATTACGGGCGTAAATCTTCATAATACAGGTACATAAATGGTGTCCTGTAATCTCTAATAATCTTATACGCGTTACAAAATGAAGTCGCTCTTGTATGTGCGCTTGGAACCTTTAAACTTTTTTACGCAATGGATTTCTATGGGGTTTTTTGCAATACTTACATAGAGTGCTTCTAGAGGAGGGTTAAAATTCCGTGCGAAGCCGGGGTCGCTAGTATTCTATCTTATAAGTTTAATTAAGACTTTTATTTTATTACTTATATTATTATGATTAACTTTCCAAATCAAAACTATAAAAACTGTAAAGGGAGAATAAAACTTGTTGAGTTTCTTGCCGGTTCTTCTCAGAACAAGGCCTCCTGGTAGAGTGGCATCGATGGCATCAAAATTGACTTTATAAGTGTACTAATTGTACCTAAATGAATAAAGAAATTTCGACTTTGACTTTGACTCTATAAAAGTTACGACGTAATGTTTAGGCCACAGCTTTGTCTTTTTTTTTCATTCGTCGAGTGACTTCTAATGAAGCTTTTAAAAACCTTTGAATAACGTCAATTATTCCATATTGTTACGGTTCCCAGTCAGTAACAGGCTTCGGGGTTGTTCAGTTCATGCATAGTTGCATGTCCGCGACTCGCGTAACTAATATGAACGTGTTTCGACTCCACAATTTGAGGTTACGTGACTTTAATAATCATTTTACTTTCGATCATTCTTGTCCGAGGAGTCTGTATCGGTTAAAAAAGAACTGACAGTTACTACTTACAAATACGACTTCCTTACATCAAAGGGTATTCAATAATTTTTTTTTTAGTATTTTCTAAGTTTTCAAGAAAACATTCACTGCGTTACTCGTAAATGATTTCCAAAGTAGTTTGAATTAAATAAAACATGAATAAACGATAAAAAAGTTCTTAAGTTCTTGAGGCAGGATCCGAATCCAAGAGCTTTCGCTACCCCAGCCAATGTGTCTTCCCTATGTGCTTTCTAAAGTTTTTATACAAACTCGTGGTAGAAAAATTGGTTTGCGGTCTTAGAGCAAAAAGTGATCATGATGTCAACGTACCGACTTGCGGCCAGACGTCAACCGCTCCGGTTGCCTTGTAGCTACGGTGTGCCGCACCGATCGGGTGTACTGGCGCATGCGACACATCCCTTCCATGCACTCAGAGCAGTTATCCGCAAGCCTTTTCCGTGAATGTTTTTTCACGAATATGGTTTTAATAATAATTCTTCATAAGATTTTACTGACATCCTAGTGCATCTAAAGAATATGCGACGGACCGCAATAGAACCGAGACGAGCGTTTAGCCAGAACACGGCATGCCGCTGCCGTTGCGTGCGACAGACCGTACATACTGCGGCTTGCGTTTTCGCTCTAAGTGGGCGAACACTTTAATTTTTGAATGAAACCGCATGAACGTAGTGCGTTCGCTCGCTTATATTTATACTTACAAGTTGTTTGGTACATGGTATTATAAACAAAAACCTATCCATGCTAACATAGTCATATAAATACTATTTTGTTATCAACATTAATTTTGACATTTTCCATACATTTTTACTTTCTCGTATACGTAGTATAGAGGAAGTCTTGTAATCGTCAAAAAATTCGACCTTGAGATTTTGACGGATTTACACGTTTTGGACCTCCCTGAGTCCAGAAATATTTTTTTTGGAATTATGTCAGTGTGTGTGTCTGTGCGTTAGCACGATAACTCGAGTATGCTTTAACTTATTGCAACCAAATTTAACATGCATGTATAACATCAAAATATAAGGCTTTTATCAACTTTTGAGTTGTCGATCACGAAAGTTAAGCAACCAAGTGCGCGGTCGCTACTCGGATGGGTGACCAAAATTTAACATGCATGTATGACATCAAAATATAAGGTTTCTATCAACTTTTGAGTCGTTTCCGGTATACGAGAAAGTCAAGGGGAGACCACTCCCGATTTTTTTATATAACATTGATAGGATGGGCCCGCTTTTTATGTTATGTACCAAATACAATTTATTTCAGTAATTCTTGTCGTAGAGGTTTCTAGTAAGTAATCGTTCGCTGAGAAGCGAATTTCATTTCCAACGGGTGTCACGCCGGATGTTAATCAGCGGCGCGTCCTCACGTCGCGCTGTGATTTAATCTCAACGTCATCTGGATGGACTCTATACTTATGAATATGTTTAGACTTGTGCCCGGTTATGACCAATTCACAATGTCTGTATGTATCCATTTTAAATTAACGAGTTATTAGCGAAGACTTCAATCTTCAGCAGAATGATTTTTTGGCCCGATAATGTCACGAAACTTTGATAGGTACTCGTGTATCCATTATTTATGATTAGCTAGCCATAGCAAAATTTATTTGAAAGAAAAGCAAAGTTGATGTCGTTTCACTGTTGACAATTTTTATATTGAAGTTTCTGTGGGCATATGGTCAAATCAATAAAATATCTGTTAGGCACCGCATGTTGGCGACAGGCTGATGTTTCTCGAATTCTTCTCATTTTACGTTTCGATTTACGTTTTAATGTTGTTTGCTTTATAAAATTTAAATCATTATATATATAAAAGAAATGTAATAAACAACTTGGAATCGCCAGCCCGTTACTAACAAAAGATAACAATTAGGTACATAATTATTAATTAATTTAAAATTCTAAAACATTCATAATATTTTTCGCAAATTCACAGGAAAAAAATTAAAGCATAAATTTATGTATGCACCTACAATGCACGGACATAATGATGTCAAGTTACAAGTATCAGTGACTTGTTAGATCAAAATAATGATATTATGCAAGACTCTACGAACAATTTGACATGAAGTGACTGTCTCTAACCTATTATGTAAGTCGTCTGTGTTTTGATTTGCACATAAATAGCTGTCTTACATTAGGTGATTGTGATTAGGCTATTCCTATGAATGTTATTTCATGCTTATTACTATTTTGTTAATAAAAAAGTAGTTTAACTAAACTCTACCTAATGACTACCAATAGTAAACAGTTTAGACATTAACGAACGCGATAATTATCTAAATATTTGGAAAAAAGCATACTTAAAATAATTTTATTTGGAATTAGGCCTATTGACTTATAGTGATACATAAACAAAAATTTGTACCATGAACGGAAGAGGAGCACGGTGCAGTTGGCACATTGCCAGGTTCCAAAGCCATGATGTTTTGTTTATTACGAAATTCCGCCAAAACTGTTGCACTACTACGACCTCATTTACGCTTTCGAGACAACGGCGGTCTATCTTTCCTAAATATAGATATTAACAGTCTGGGAAATAATATACGGGGGCCACTGGAACACCGTAAACTTGTATCTAATTTAATGAAAATACATAGCTGTTTTAACAATTAGGTATAATCTGTTTTGCAATAAAGTTTCCCTTATGCAAAGTGAAATTGCAAAAACAATAATTTATCACAAACCTAATCAAAATATAATTCACAGAATATCCTCGAAATTGATTCAACTTTCTCATATAAACGACTGCTTTCTGTTCATTTTTGTGAATTCATTAATTTCATGTTTTGCATAGAGATGTTGGCCGATACAATTGAAAGTAAATTTTAAAATCGATGAAAATAGCTCCCAACCTTTTATTTCATACGTTGCTCTCGGGCCCAAAATAGATAATTAAATAACATAAAAAATCTCCATCACGAAAAAAAAATGAACTGAAAAAGTAAAGAATCTTATCACAATTTTAATAACGTTCTGTGATGTGTAATTCACGCAAAATAACTCTACTTACCCTCTTTCGCTAAACGAACTATTCGAGGAATCCATTTTTGTTTCACCGTTTTGTGCTTGCATTCCATGATAGTAGCTGTATCTGCAGTTATTTTAGAAGCGGTTGCCACTCTTTTATTTCGAAACACCTTACACTGAAGTCTGTGACGAATTGTTTAAATTTTCATCAGTCAACCTACTGTGGCAAGTATTTATTAGGTATTTTTTTACTCACTCAATGTTTCATTTTTTATTGTTTAATTAAAAATCGTCTTAATATTCCTTTAATGAAGCATAATGAGTCACTTATTTACTAATTTAGAAACAAATTAGAGTTTTTGTAGAAGCTAATAGATTGTATAAAATTGCTCTCTAAAATTGTTCACATCATATTTTTTTTTGTTGCGGTTACGTATGTAATTCCCAGTCAATTCGCCATGCATTTATCTCGTGCTCGAAGTTTCGCATGGTTGCGTTTTCTGGCCTATTAACCAGCTGACCTGAAAGAGGATTGATAGCTAAGCCCGCACAATAGATACCTGAACTCCTCAAACTGTTCAGGTTGTACTGTTCAATTCGTAGTTGTAGACCGCGCCCGGATTCGGATCAGTCGGCGAGCCTTCTTTTATGGGTGAGTTCTTATTGGTATTTGCACCAATGGGAAGTTGCGCAACGTTAATTCGGTTAAAATAATTCACTTCACAAAGTATAACTTCACAGTTGTGAGTTTAGAGTGGTTGTGACACGAGTTATTGAGCAATCATTAAAGATTAAAGTCTTTTCGTGTAATTTTGTGTACAGAAAACCCATTTCTTTTTTTTTGTGGCTCTCGTTTAATCTGTGTTTATGAATTAGCGCATCATTACAAATGTGTGTGGAAGGAAACTTATCTATTAGTTTTATAAGATTCATAAATGTTGTGTGTGATGTTCATAATACCTAAGTCCGTTTGATTAGGTATAAAAATTAACAGGCAAGATATTTTACACACTTTAACACCTGTATGTCATCATTCTAAGGCTATTTTTGGCGATTGTCTGTACTCGTTGCAAATAGATATGACATCGTGACCTTCAAAACTTAAGTATTAAGTATTATTTATCTTGTGGTTACGCTTAATGTTACGCAAAGATTTTAGCACTAAGTATAAAAATATCATGAACTTGGTTTTAAGCAAAATCGAAGGTAAAATATCCCTTGTATCTAGTTTACCTAAAGTTAAAACACTGTTACTGATTTGTCTACCTTCACACGCATTAATATTTATATACTTATGAAAGTGTATTACACTAACTGAAATAAAAAAGGTGCCGAGGCTACTAACTAAGCATATTATTATTATTATAAAGAAATATTATATAGTACGATTAACGGTCTTCAATATGGAAATTGAATCATTTGGGTTATTGAGAATCGAAGCATCTGGGCTGGGAGACATTCCGACCCCGACAATGAAACTAATAATGACATCATAATATTACCGTCAATGTTTTGTAATGATTAATTAAACAAACATCATTAACTTCAGAGATAGCGACGCAGTAAACTAAATCTAAACGAGGTAGCGTCATTATGCAGTTATGACTTCATCAAATTAAATTTTAATTTCATATCTTTTTACTGCCGATTTTCTTAAATAGATTTTCATTCTTATGTTATATAAAATAAATTTTCAATCAATTCTTTTACAAAAATGTGGGGTAAAAAGGAAATAATTTGTTCTACAATAGACACATTAGTAGTGTTCAGTCATGGCTTGATCAATTGAAAAGATCATTCGAATAGAGAAAGATTTATCAATAATATCGTTTATACAATAGTAAATGTTACGCGTTAAACATAACAAATAATAAACCACAAAAATATTTTTAGTCGAAACGGTGCACTTTAAAAGACATAATCTAATTTGAAATGTCTGCGCAGTAAAACATTGATTTTTTTTCGGGAAAATACGTGTTCGTGTTTGGAATTACACCCTCAAATGAATTTAAGTAAAGCACATTCAATTTAAGAATGATGTAAGTGAGACGGTCATAATGAACGTTCGTGGTAAACGTAATACACAATTTTCTTCCAAAATTAGAACAATTTACTGGTTTTTTTGTTGTTACAACTTATTAACACGTTAGGTTTGTGCAAGAGGGTAATTGCTTAATTCGTACTTGGTTTTATCTTTACCATCTATCTGTGTAGCGAATTAACACAAAAATTACATTTGCTATTCATATATTAAAAACACGTTAGATTTACAATTTTAGATAAATACTTTAGGCAACAAGTAGACGAAATTTTGGATTAAAAATATATGTTTTTAAATCTTTTCAGGGACATCGTTTTTATTTACTCAGCCCAGTTGAATTTTAATTTGTGCCTAAAGTGGATTTTCAAATATTTAATTAAATATTTTTTATAAACTAAAAAATAATTAATTAAATGATTATGACACGATTATGACTCTACATTCACAACAATTACCTATATTGTTTCATATTAATGAAGTACAGTTTCAAATACGATTTTATGAATTCTTAATGAAGTGTGTATGTAATGCATGCAATTTTTAAAAAACGTTAACCCAGTATAAAAAGTTTATTATTGTTGTTGCAAAACCATTGATGCGTTAGTGCGGGTGTTATTCGCTCGCTCGACATACGGGTGGGGAAATGGTAATAACATAGTATCAACGCAACAGATGCCGGTCGGTCAGCGTGAGTTCTGACACGGTACATGGCAGTCGTAAATGTCAGTACCATTTTAAATTTCATAGAAATAGTTCAACGTTTGGTGATAACATGTTGGGTGATAGTGCGTTGGTGCGACGAAGTGAATTTTCATAGAGACGTGCGGTGTTACAATAAATGTGGTTGTGACTTTGTTTTGCAATATTCAACATTATCCATAAGTTGAGGCTTGAGTTTACAAACACGTAAAACAAACGATTAAAAGTTAAACGTCAGTTTTTGACATTTCATCCATGCAATAATGTCAAAAACCGACGGTTAAATAATGATCGCTTGTTTATGTGTTGGCGAATTCCAGCCTGTGTTTCATAATAATAACGTATAGGTATAAATTTACTGTGAATCCATAGAATGTTAGGAGTCTTCGTTTCGTTTCTTATCACGTAGTAAAATGATAATTGAACAAGATTTTTCCTAACTGTAAAAGATGTAAAACACTAAAAAATATTTTGTTACTCATTGTGCAAATTATCGACTACTTTATCACCGCTAGTTACTCAATAAGATACTTTGCAAAAATTATTGCTTAATGATTCTACACACTTATCCATTTTTTACGCCTACGACTACTATAAATCGGTTGTTGCGAAGTTTAAATCGCACTATTAATTTTTATAGTAAAATTATGTTGAATGTTAGGTGCATAATAAGATGATAATTTAGAGTATATTTGTTAGCGTATAGTGCAAATTAATGCCAAAATAAAATGAACAAAAATTATGGGACCAAATGGCAACTATTCCGCATGGAACAAAAAAAGAATCATTTAAATCGGATTAGAAATCTCGGCGTAATCGGTGTACGTACATAAAAAAACATACCACCGAATTGAGAACTTCCTTTTTGAAGTCGGTTAAAAAAGGATTCACAGAACAAACTGTAATAATATGCTAGTAAAGGAGACTGACTATTTATGTATGGAAGCTGGACAATGGAAGCTCTCCAACGTTGCAACATGGTGCATAATGTTCCTTAGATTAATTAAATACTAGACTGTAACCCAAAGCAGTTCCAAATCTATACGACGATTATTAAGAAAAAAAATGTAGGGTTTTTTTTACTGACCAAAAACATAGCTGACTGTTTATTTTTAAAATAAAAATAAAATATTACTTGTAATAAAAAGGGTTTATATTATTACTAAAATGTATTTTTTTCTTAAAACAGCATCAAAATCAGCCAACTTAAAAATAAGACTTGCAACTACCTACTTACTAACTCTGCGAGCGTATATTTTTATTATTTTTTAGTATCTATTACCTTAATGAAAAAATAGTAGTACTCCCACGTCTGGGCAACATTTATTTAGTCAAGACCCGGTCAATATCCTTTATTATTAGTATTGAAGGTTTAATTATTTGTGTTAAAAAGTTTAAGAGATTCATTAATAAGCAGACATTTCTACTATTTTCCTTTCTACCGCAGAGCCCTGCAGAGTCTCAACGACAGCAGGACTGCAAAGATGCATGTATACATCAAAAATGTCGCATCGTGTCGACCCAACGTAGTTCTTAAACAGCAATAGTCATTAAAAAAATTATAAACTGCAATTGGATATGAATTATCTAAAACTCGTCAATTTAATGATGAGAAATTTTAAAATGTTATTAACTAAGTATGTAAGAATATTTTCATGGATGGCTTATAGTGTGTGATTATTTATTATAATAACATAATGTGTTTGGTCTTTTCTCTATTACTACAATTTGCTATAATAGGTATACTTATTGAAAAAGTGGCACAACGATTACCGCTCATTGTCTACAAATTTTCCTGTCAATTTGCTAGTTGTTACTTTTACGGTCACCACAGACAAACGGTCACAAAATTTTAAATTGTTAAAAGTATTTGCAACGTTTGTTTATCAAAATTTTAAATTGTTAAAAGTATTTGCAACGTTTGTTTATTTAAATGTAAATTGAGCCGTTGTTCGGCATCCATAACCTATTAATCTTTTCTAAACCAAGCAATAGTCTTACTCTCCGTACTGTGTACTACGAGTAAATTTGCCTTGTGGACAAAAGCATCTTTAAATTATTTAACCCTGAAAGTAATGCCCAGAATAGCATCAAACCGAGAGCGCTGCTAAGACTAGGTGTTTTCGAATGACTAACACGGACTATTACAGCTAAACTTGGAGATCGGGCAATGTGATGGATATTCGACTCAAAGACATCTGTCTCCATTAATTTGAGATTAAACAAGACACAGGATTTACGTTTTACCAGTTGTTACTTCTAAACACGTTCAAACAGGTTATGTTATTATTGTTAGGTTAATAAAAAACGTAAGTGTTAAATATCTATGGCAATAGATGTATTTATTTCAGTAAGCATTGAGTTGGGAGCTGGTTGTGAGTTGTACGTACGATCGAGCAAATAGAACCTTGACCCTTATCACAGTAAGGGAAATATCTGCCTTATCGCGGTAGTATTAACGTTAAAACCAAAACGTTATAGTTTTCATACATTTTGACAATAGCTGTCCCAATGTATGAAAACCATTACGATTTAGTTTTGGTTTTAACGTTCGTATTAGCGCGATCGGGGGGCTACAGTTTTTGTCAGCTAGTTTTATTATGATGACTTTCTATCGTGGATTCTATTTCGATAAAGAATTTGCTCCAGTTGTAATGAACTCGTTAACTTCACAGTAATTACATATCACTCTAATATACATTAACAGATTTTTTTACGGTACGATTTGCTTTGAACTATGATTTGTGATAAAGCAAACCAATAATTGAATTTTAGAAATGGCATTCAGTTTTTAAAAGCAATTGTTTAGACACTCGTAAAAGGATCTCATAACGACTAAATCACTGAGACGTTTTCGTTAATTTGATAAATTACGCTTGAACTCACGCGTCCTAAATTGGGATCAATTAGTTAGCTGTAGCTAATTATAAAATATCTAAACTTGGCATTTTGTTTCGGCTGTATGGACGCTGAAGAAAGCGTTGAGTGATTTGATTAATATAAATACTACTTTCTTTTTGTATGCCACACTCTTTTATATGTATACTTTCTTCCTTAAAATTCTTTAAATATTTAAGTTGATACTTAGAATTATTAATGATGGATTTTGTGCGACTTTCCCTAAGTTTTAGATTTCTATATTATACGTGATTAGTTAATCAATGCTATAGTTAGTAACTTTAATTATTTAAAAGTAGAATTTTGGTAAGAAAGCTCGCTTAAAAAAGTAATTGCTTATATTTTTTTTTCCGTAGAGTAGGTAGTAGAACGTAATATCGTAATATTACATTTCTAGCATAAGCTTTAAAATATCTGGTAATTTTGGAAATGGAAATAACTCCTTTTTTGTGTTTATTAATGTAGAGTTTTCGCAACGAAGATATATAAAAATATAATTCTAGCAATATTTGCCTTCTTAGCCATGGCTACATAGTTAGATTATGTAATTCGAAGTTTAAATCTGGACAAAGTTGATAACGCATATTGAATTGAAATTGTAACTGTACGAGATAGGAGTACTGTCTACCAAAAAACGAACGTAGTATTACGAAACTTCAGGTTTTAAATAACAATGTAAAAGTAATTTAATATCCACTATACTATACAGTGTTCGCATAAATATATGAAAACTAAATTAAAACAGATTTTCAATACACAGAAAACTCATATTAGTACTTTGTTGCGAACTGTAGCATTTTATGACACTATTGACTTATGACTATAAATAAAACAAAACTTCCCGTACTCGACGGTACGAATTGTGAAAACAGCTATCATCTGTTAAGTATCTAAGCAAAAGACATTTTCACATCTGCGCTGACTAAATACTTTGAAACACAAAATAGTCTGTAATAAAGTAACGTTGAATGATAAACGGCCAACCTAAACAGCTCTCAGAAAAGATCCTTTTTAAACCGACTGTTAATGCGTGAAATTACCATTACGTGCTGGTCTGCGAGGTTCCTTTCGGCGTAGGTTTAGCAGTTGTTTGTTAAAGGGCAGTGCACCGGTTTGGGGCTCAACTTACATTGGAGAGTATAGAGTGACTCGTCTACAGAAATAGACTAAAGCATTGCAATAATTATATCAGCGAATGGGCTTTGTTGACCGTACGCCGAACACGTGTGTACTTTCACGATGGATGGGTTTTATTATGTCAAATACGGTTTAATTATAGAATCTCTTTCTAGCTTTCTTATTAATGTTTCTTTGTTTAAACTGAAATTATAACACCACGTTAAATTTAAAAATGAAAATAGCAAAGTTAATAAGAATTTATCTTATTTTAATAATTATTTGTTTAACAGCTAAATGTAGAACATAATGCTTTTGAATGTAAACAGACTGATGAACAGAATATTAAAAATAGTGATGTGACAAACAAGTGATAAGACTGAACTATGTGATGCAGTTCCTAATAGTGCCTAGAAGTGTTGAATATGCAGATATAATATAATGCCTTGAATATTTATGAAGAAACCGAAGATGGGGGCACACGGTTCTAAAGAAAAGCTGTACAGAAGTGGCTCCGAGAAATATCCGTCCAAGTTACCGGTTCCTAGCGACAAAAAATATAAAATAGCGGTAAATCGAGAAAGATTTGGATCTTTTGGTGCAAGAGGTGAGTATTGTCAATGTAACAGATAAATGCTAACTTTATTGGGACGGTAATTCTTTGGACTAGACAAGTGCAAACTAGTTTTTAGATATTGTCGTTGCGTTACGCACATTAGTAAGGGGATTGATTACTTATTCATTCTTAATTATACCTTTATAATTTTCAACCTTGTAGTGGAACACTTGAAATTGGAGATTGAACACTTAATTAATTAAACAATATTATACTACCCCTTCGAACTGTTTTGTTTCTTTTGGTAAGGTTTCGACAGTTCGATGGAGCGAGGGATAGGTTGACGCCATGTTGTTGCAAGTATTAATAGGGTGATGACTGGTAAAAACATGAAGATCTTTATGATATACACGTAGAAGTAGATTATGACGTGATAGAATGAAGATTGGCAGAATTATTGACATCAGGTCGAATAGTTCAGCCATGTGACTTTCATCATACCTACAATTGCGCAAGTGCAAAGTTAATTTTTGACACTTCAGACCACTGGTGGTATCGTATGGAATGTCTATTCCTTTTGACACAACTGATATCTTGTTTGTAACTTGAAAGTAAAATGCTCAGTCGGTGGTCTAAAAATGAATAGAGATTCTATATGACACCACTGGTGGTGTGGCACCACTGGTAATGACGGGGTCATAGGTGCCGATTTGTTGTTAAATTCTCTTGTATTAAAAATTGAATATCATGTTAAGGTAGTTGACGTCATTCATTTTGATTCCAATGACCTTTGGAAGTCTGTGAATACTTATTCCGTATAAAACATTATTCACCTTTACCTTGGTGGTTCAATGACCCGACCCGTTAAAAGTTTTTTTTATATGTAATAGTGAATAGTTCATAAAACTAATAGTGATTAATCGTGCGTGAATACTGATACTGAATAAGATCCGTTTGAAAGTTATTTAGAATCAGCCTTTTGAATTTTATGAGTTCTAGATAAATTGGAGAAATATTGGACAAGTGTCTTTACTTTCGAAATAGCCCCTTGGCCAATCGTGTCCTTAGAATTTGATTAAAAATTAAATTGTTATTATTTTATATAAAACACATGAAACAAAAAACATCTATTATGGATTCTTGTGTTTCTTTAGTGAGCATTTATTTACTTTGATTATATGTAGTATAGTCATATCTTCATTTTTTTCTCTGATAGATTTTATAGTCCATCAATCAATTGTATTATGTTATAAACTAACTCGGTTTCAATTTATTGACAGTAACAGTCATTTTACGTGTTAACAGAACGTGACTCTACATTCAAATGTAGGTTTTTATTTCAAGAATATCATGTGAATTCAATAAACAAATAGATATAGTTAAAATGTTTTCAGCAGGTAAATCAATAAGCTATTTGAACTTATTAAGTTTTGGGGTCACCTTTTAGAGATTTAAAATGTATGTATAGTTAGTATATAAATACTCCATTAACAAAATAATGTTACCTAAAACTCTGCCAAACCTTTTTGGATTATGAGAGTCTGTATTTTTTTTGTTTGACCGGCATATTTGTATATACTATACATTTGTAAAAAAGTGTCACAGAATATCTTAAATATGGTTAATGGAACATGTTTTATGTTACAATTGCTCTATTTAAGATATACAGAAAAAAGGTTTATATTTATAAAAAAAATAGGACAGACTTTGGTAGAGACTACATTTTAAACTCTTTTGAACTAGAGATTATGCAACATGTAAACATAAAATAAATTTCCCACTTCCGGGACGTTCTATTTCGTTTTAAGACGTATTCGTTTTTAATATGGACGTTTATAAATTATAGTGCCACTGAATTTGTCAACGGTTTGTAAAATTCATCAATAAATCAAGTTATGATTAAATTGACAATGTTAAATTATAGTAATTATAAGTAGTACGTCTACTCAATTTGAATGAAATTAAAGCTAGAAAATTTATTAATCGCTATTATAATTGTTAATGAAATAGAGAAAGAACAGTTATTTTCGCTTTTTTCCTAGTTTCAAGATCAATGACATGAAACCGAGACCGTAAGCATCCATTGAATTTTAATGCAAGATGAATTCATTAAACATATCCCATTTATTCATTCTATAAATAGATTTTATACAAGCTATATTGATATTAATGTTGTGGTCGCACTTTCTTAGATTTAGTCGATAAATGGACTATCCAACACAAAAAGCCTTTTCCAATTTGAATTAGTAGTTCCTGAGATTAGCAAACAAACAAACTATAATTTTTGCGTGTACAAACGTGTAAATGTTTTTAAAACTAAAAAATATATACTGATTAAAATTGAGGGTGATCAAAAAACGATCAAAAAGTTTTCAGACACAAAAAAATTCTCTCGGGCTTTTAATTTAATTAAAATAACCTATTAATATTATTAAGATGAACGTCGCTGCGTCGGGGACCGCTAATCCATACTTTAGCATTATCAATATACTTTTAAATTATATTTATTAGTAATTATGATTAAATCGGGGGTTACCTAACTGAATATTTTATTTTTATTTTATTATTTTTAAATAACTCGAATTCCGATAGATAGCTAGGTACTTAAATTGATGGGAGCTGATGACCTTGAAACGCCTGAACAGATTTTCATGAATAATAATTGTAATAAAAATCGGTCCTTTCATTTAGGAGCTACGATGCCACAGACAGACACACAGACCTACAGACACATAAACACGTACTTTTTGCGTGGGGGGGAAGGGGAGGGTTAAAAAAGAGAGATAATATGGAAACGAGATGATAAGTGCGCTATGACCTTTATACGTAGTTCGCTAAAATTAGGGTGTTGCTGAATCAAAAATTTAATTTGTTAGTCAGGATTGCGTATTGTCTCACATGTCTTCTCATATTGCCTGGAAATCGTATAAGTTTAAATCCGTTTTGTAACTCGCGGTCACGTGGCAACACTGAATCTTAAGAACAGCTGTTTGTAAATTTAATTTTTAATCACGGCTACAGTTTCATGACTCTTTGCCAAGTTTTAATTTAAACTAACTTTGATATGCTCTTAATTATAATATCCGTATTGGCAATGCTTTGTTAATAAAAATATGTGTGATAAAAGTAAGCTTAAGGTTTTGGCTTAGAAATAGGCGTCATGTCAACCTTCAGATATAGTTATTTAATTCTGAAGCTTATTTTGGAAAACCGAAAATAAGGGAATACTTGATTTATAATCCTTATATTTTACTCTCACTGCTTATGGTACATAGGTATTACGCACTCAGATACTCTCATATATCAACATCAACATTAAATGGGAATTCATAGATTAACTGTTTTATATCCTAAAATCGGAAAAGGAAACGCTGATTATAGAAGATGTCCACAACATATTGAAAATTCAGGCAATAGTACAAGACAATTGTTTAATATTATTTTTTGTGTTTGGTAAGTTTAGTTATGATTGAAATTGATACCAAATTAAGTAGAAAACGAAAAACATGGAAAAAAATAGACGGGTCCCGTCTCAGCACTTATCCATGACAGGATTTTTTTCCATCCGTTTTTCATTTTCTATTTCATTTTGTATCAATTTCAATCACAATAGTTTAATGTTAAATGAGGCACTAAAAAGTTCTTGTTGTGTTTATATAGATGAGTTCAGACTTTACACATAACAAAACATAGTTATAGAACATGTTGGCTATTACATGTTTGTATGTTAGAATGTTTTACAGCAATGTAAAATAATGTGGATGTGTTATATAGCATAAGGTATACGACATGTTACTTAATCTGGACTCAGCTTTATAATATATCATTTGGGTTATATTTATTATAACTAGGTATCGAATAAGGCAACCGAATAAGTAGTGATGCATACATTGTAAATTAATTAAGTTAGATTTATGTCTTAGCAAGTGCAGCCAGTAACATGTCTTTTTAGCAAAGACATGTCACTGGCTGCACTTGTACTGATTAATGTTCCATTTAGAAAGCGGTATTAATCGGTTTAATCACATATTAAAAAATAACACATGTGTTGCGTGTTTTAGTATTTGTACACAAAAAGCTTAATAATTTACTAATTACATTCTTCGTAGAATTATCTAAGTTCTTAGGATATTACAACAATTTGCCAATTAATTACACGTCAAGAAAATTCATAATACCTCTATTGAAATATCGCTGATATTTTAGGTACTTCCTAGTGATTGACGAATATTGTAGAAGTATACTCGTAAATAAATTCCCCACTTGAAAGACATCTTTTATAGCAACTATAAGATAGAAGTATGATATCTGTACATAGATATTAAAACATTAATAAATATGGAATGTCTTGTCTTATAAAAATGCAAATTAAAAAAAGCGCACGCCAACAGCTTTGTTTTGTGAAGTTCGGTAGTGAAATGAAAAAAGTGTACCTACTAAAGTTATTGCGTTATGAAATGAGAAGAAAATTGGCTCGATACATTTAAGTAGATCTCAGTCTATGATCGAATGTTCCTATTATGTTTTAAAAGTTGTTTAAAATTTTCTTTCTTATCATAATATTTTTGTTTGCGTAACTGATTCGTTCTCACGTCAAGAAACCGTTCAGATAAATCTATCTTCTGATTATGGCGTAATACAATAAAGCTATTGTGTTGTCTGGAATTTGGGGAGATAACGGTAATTTGGAATACAAACAGTTCACGTTTCTTCTTAACTAATGTGAGTGTTTGGATTGTATAAACCCATTGTTATGTTTATATCGCTACATATACGTAAACTATGAATGATAGAAAGAAATAGTAGGAATAGATTAAAATTTATCTATAGGCTGCTTGTTCACAATTCTTCTTGGAATTCACCGAATAATAATTATAATGTTTACATCCGTATTTACAAACATTACTATGAGATTTCTCCTGCGAACACATGTTTCTCGGCTCTTGGATAAGGAAACGCATTGCATTGAATAGAGCTCTCTGATCTGTGTGATTGGTTCGATTCGGTTGCCTAGTTCACATCATTGAATATACTGACGTTTTATTACTTCAAACCTTAGACAAAGAATCCTGCTTCTAACCTACTTCAAACTTTAAACTTTTGGCATCTGGATGTTGTTTTTGACATCTCGACCTGTGCGTTATGAGGCGTTGTGTAATATAGGTAGCTAGCTACCTAAGCTGTGCGAGTTTATTTTAGAGTATGCATAGTTCCGATTCCCACTTAAGTCCCCCCAGTTACGTATTATCTATGATTAGGTTTTTACGACCGACCCTGTGCGTCCACGCGCACTATGAGACCTCAAAATCTTTGCCATATTGCATGCACTAAGAAATGCCTTATTTTGCAAAGCATTGTTTTTTAATAGACAAGTATTGTTTGTGAATTCGGGCAATAGATACCCACAGGTCCCACAGTGGCTTACTGGCGTGTGGCATACGCAGTAATGCACTAGTATAGTGTTATATTATCTGTGGTAATGCTATCAAAAATAATAAATTATAGCAAATATTTTCCAAGTACATCTTTAGTAATTTTTATTTTGATGCTCTATTCTCTTGATGAAAATCGTTCATTTTTATTTACGTTTATCTTTTGTCTTTTTCAGGGAACGGAAAAAAGCGGGATAGCATCCCGACACCGCCCACCCCCGTGCGTCCCGCAGCCACCCCACCGCAACCCCCTGCCGTACAAAGTGAGTCATCTATGAGTCATACAATAATCGATCACTCGATATGATACGAGTATATTTGCAAAGGTTTTTTTCTTAACGACATCCTGGAGACATCCGGTGGTGAGAGTCTTAAAATTCCAAGTTTAAAAAGATAACAAATTTTATTACGCATCTTAATACTCGTAGTTTCTGCTGCAAGTTCGCCGACTTAGAATGATGTTATAGTTGTATTTACAAAAAAATAGAAAATTAGTATTCAGGGAAATTTAAGGTAAGGTTTTAAAATTAAAGATATAAGTTATCCCCATAGATAATAACGGAAAATTGCGGTCTAATAAATTGATAAAGAAATTAAAAGTTATCCTTTTATATTTTCCTGTAAACGATATATTACGTATACCAGTAATAAATCATGACTGAATTTGTTAAAATTAGTATTCGTAAAATGAAGAAATTTAATCGGTTATAATTTGTGTGTTGATATTTACAGTCTCTGAAATTGTCTTAGTTTTGTTAACAAATCGATCGAGAGCAAGTTTTGAAATGGATCGGATATTTAGGCGGTGAATGCAAAACAGTAAAGGTCCCCACGGGCGTGTCTCTAACAACTATTCGAGTAGAATGTTAACCACCTTACGTAAAACTAACTTGTTAAAAATTATCATAGGTAAGGCGCTATTATTCTACTATTTTTATATGCATCGATTTTCTACCATGCCTGTGGTAAACAAGCATGATGGTAACTCAGTACATAGGTGCTTTTATTACAAAGGCGTTACTCGCATACAGTCAAACTTTTAACCATATACACAGCTCATCATCGTACGTACTATCCTTTTCTTGTGTAGAATGTAATAATTGTAATGTCAAAGTCAAGTCAAAGTCAAAATTACTTTATTCATTTAGGTACAATTTGTACACTTATGAAAGTCAATTTTGATGCCATCGGTTCGAGAGTCTACCAGGAGGCCTTGTTCTGAGAAGAACCGGCAAGAAACTCAACAAGTTTTATCCTCCCTTTACAGTTTTTATAGTATTGATTTGGAAAGAGTCATAATTCACATTGTCAAGTCTTTAATAATTAATCATAATAATTTATTAAAATAAAGACTAATAATTAAACTTAAAATAAAAATAAAAAATATATATAAAAAAAAGTGATTTAAGACATCTTTCCTTACAATCTTGTCAATTAGAAAATTAAATTTTTACACATATTGATATCTCACTAGATTACAATGGAGAATCGAGCACATTTGGATGTGTCCACACATTTTTATCATCTATATATTCCTGAACTTTATAATACGCTTTCTTCATTAAAATTTGTTTAATATGAAGCTTAAATTTATGTGACGGAAGTTCAGTTACATGATGTGGGAGTTTATTATATACTTGTATACATTTCCCCATGAATGAGTGACTAGTTTTATGAAGTCTGAAACTTGGAACAGCAAGTTTATTTCTACCTCTTGTGTTTAAATTGTGATAATCACTTTTCTTCAAAAATGCATGTAAATTTTTATGAACATACATAATGTTGTCATATGTTGTATAATGTTGAGTATCTTTGAATATGATCTTGCTTCTTACTTAAAACCAAGGAAAGTCTGAATCAAATTTCTTACTTTTAGTATTTAGAGTAGATTCTTTGCCTCTGTATACGGTTCGAAAATCTCATTATGTACCTATATGAACTATTATTTTCGCTAATGATATCTCATAATAGTACGAAACATTTTGTAGTCAATAAATATTTTATTTTCTACGGTAATGGCATGAGGTTTCGGCTGGTTTACACTCTATATTAGGTAATTAATCTTCATCCAGAGAAAATATTTTGAAAAAGCAATGTGTAAGTTTAAAAATGCATCATGAAAATAGATCATGATTTCACGTTCATTACCGACTCTACGTTTTGAACTCTATAACTGAGGTCGAACGTAGTAGGTAGTTAAAAGTCAATCAAAGCCAAAAGTGAAGATCGATTCATAGATTCATGGACATCTTGATCTTTTATTCTTACATCATCACTCAGTAGCGTTGATTAAAATAAAGGTAAGAAATTGGTCTGTGCCTTTACTCATGTGATTTGAGGTCTGCGCAATATGCGTTATTATTTATTTTTCCTCATTGCATTCGGAAGTTAATTCGAATACTTGGCTATTTAATGACCAAATTATGCCAAGTATTAACTTGAAAATAATAATAATTAGAATGACCTTTCTGTATCACCTTTTGATGTAGTATTTTTATTTGTTTAATATCCACTTTATAAGCTAGCGAAACTGTTGAGAAAGTACTCAACTCAGTTTACATAGAGTATTACAATGATTGGGACTTCTCGATTATTATAAACTGGTCTGCAAAAATAAGTACTACACTTTTAACATTACAATTGAAAGAAAAAGGATTATTTTTGTTCTTTACGTTTATTTTAGCCATTTCTTTAAAAAAGATCCTTGTCTATGAAATATTTTTCACAGAATTTAACTTTTTTTCGAGTCTTTTTTATTTCAAAAGTATATCTTATAAAGTTATTGCAATTTTAATAGTGTGATACTTAGTTTTGCAGGCCCGTGTATTTTTTTAACTAGTATCTAGTCTGTTAGATTAGCAACATTCTAAGGTTGCTTTAGTTATGTTGAAGGTTAGAAGAAGTCCAGAAAACAATATTTTTATTTAACTATTTTCAACAAACTTGAAGCAAAATTAAATACTTTTTGTTGCCATAAATTTACCTATACATAATGTTAGTAGCAATTGCTGATAATCTCAGGCTTGTGGTGCTCATTAAATTATATTTAAACCACGTTAACCGCAAAAGGAAATGGAGCAGATAATGGTTTCCATAGTAGCAAATAAAGAAACTGTAAGTATTAATATTTCAAATTGCCTTAGGGCTTTAGTGATAGGGTCTATCTATATAGAAACACAACTTTACTTATCTTACACAACAGAAAAGTTTCCTTTGAACAAAAAATGAAAATATTATTCTCAAGAAAGTAACTACATGTTTTATTTACACATAAACAGGTTAAAATATATATTGGTTCATAGCCATTTGAGTTCTGACAGTTATGAGAAAAGTTTAACCGGTTTTGGTTGATACTGGAATGGCTCGCAGTCATTGCTTCGATGGTTGTCTTTGCACCGATTTTTTTATAGATAATATAATAATATGAATATTTAGCACATAACTTTTTTATTAGTGACACTGGCGTTTTGAAAGCTGTTGTATGTTTGCTAGCTGCCATATACGCATTCATAGGATTCTTATTTAAGAAATAACTAATACTTATTTGTTATCAAAGACTATTTGTTAGGAATTATTTACTTATAATACAGTAAGATTCTATAAAACTAAAAAGGGGTATTGTAAATAAAAATAGTTAAGGGGTTATAATTTTTTTACCACAATATTATAAACAAATATGCAACGACGCAATGCTTAAAGCTAGATCTAACCTTGGATTTCCAATAAAACCATTATGTAGATTCTCCCATCATCTCATTCTTAATCCTCGATTAAATAATTTACATTCAAATACGTCACGTGCGAAACAAGATTTAAGTGGCAAAGTTAAAGTTCAGTTCGCATTTGCGTATTTGGACATAAGCCCTGGAATTTCTAATCAAGGCGAACAAGTTGCCATTTATTAATCTCATAGTACCTTATGTAGTAGCAGCTTTACTACACAAACCTAATTAGAATTGCAACCTTGATTTTGAATGACTAGGTATAGAATTTTAGTAAAAAATTTAGAGTTTGAGTAAAAAATGTATTTCTTTTATTTTAGACATTATTTTATGTTTGATGTGTAGTGACAACTCATCTGTTTGTTTTTTATGATTAATGTTATTTTATTGTTTGGGGTCGTAGCAGTATGTTTTGATATCGACAATACTTTGCCATTTTTGTACATGAACATTTATATATTTTCTAATTGACAATATTATTATACCATCAGATGCTCCGTCGTTATATTTGTTTGTTATTCTTGCATCAGAAATCACAACACAAATTGACATTAATCTTGACATTAAGAAGTTAATAAGTACCTACCACCTTTTTCAAAGTGGCTAAATTTTACAAAGTTTTAGACAAGACGAAGAAGAAGATTTTTAATGCTAACTGGTTGGTAAAGAAACATATTTTATTTATTTATTTAATTAGGTACACAAAACAGAATTACAATCACGACAAGTTAAGCAATGAATTATGTAAAAAAAAAACACAATGGTCGACTGCAACTCCACAGACATGTGTACACAGCATGTTAAGCAAACATCGAGCAAGAATCAAAAATTAACTTATTATTATATTATAAAAAAAAAAATTGACATGTTATTACATTATTAAAAATTAAAATTTTAATATTAAAAGTTTAATTAATTAATTTATTATTAACTTAATTATTAAATTATATTATTAAAAGTTTAGATAAGTTTTATTATATTATTAATAATGGAAATATATATTTTTTAATTAACATTGAAACAGTAAAAAGTTACTTTATAATTTTATATAAAGAGGATTTCCATTTACAGAGGGATGAGTTGTGGATATCAGGCACATCGTCTTGTTCATTCAACAATGCGTTGAACTCACGACTCATTCTAAATATGGGGTTATGTGAAGACACACTATTATTAAAACACGGAACACTAAAGGGACGATCAAGCCTCGGAGACCTCGTGGGGACTCTAAGGTGTATATCGGAAATAAGTGTAGTGGATAGCAAACCATTCAAGATTTTATGAAAGCAAGTTAGATCGTGTAATTTGCGTCGACTCTGTAGACTCTTCAATCCAAAATACCGAAGCCGTTCGTCATATGTGGTAAGCTCACGCTTAAGACCAGACCTATATGTCACGACTCTGAGAAGGCGCCGCTGAGTTGACTCGAGCATATCAATGGACATGTTATACTGAGGTGACCAAACAACAGACGCATACTCAAGCTGGCTTAGGATCAAAGATTTGTAAAGTAGTAATAAGCTTCTGGTTATTTTATAATATAATGGTAATCAGACAACGTATAAGTTATAGATAATTCTAAACTTCGACGTTGCCAAACCTAACCCCATAGGGGTATCACGTGGAGTTCTGGCAACTAAAGTCACCTACAGAAACACAATACCAATGTAGTGTTATACTTTTGAAAGTAAAGAACCTATCAAAGAACCTATCATAGTTACTGCTTGAGGTGACAAGTCAACATTGTCGGTGTCGCGCTTTCTTTGATATTTTAAACCTTCGTTTTCACGCGCGTCGTATTACAAACTGGGAAATAAGGTACATTCGCATCATTATTAAATTTTGCATCTTTTTATTATGTGTAGTAAGGTGTTGTGTAAGTAATAATTCTAATACGGCGGCTGCCGAATACATTTCAATCAACTTTATCCCCTTGCAATAAGTTACACGTGCTTTGTGCATTTTAGCGTACATCGCTATATTATGAAGCAGCTCAATAAAAACTAGCCTGCAAACCTACACTTGTGTCGTAATGTATTACGCAAGTTTGCATTAGACAATGGAACCCGTCGCCTGAGCACAGTTGTCCTTTGAAAAGTATGTCAGTTCGTAACTGGTCCGATCGTAAACCATCAATGGAATTTAAATACTATTGTTTGTAATTAGTTGGTTCACGAGTGGATTACTAGTTCATTTATAAGATCCATTGAACCAAAAGACTATAAAAGGGTTTCGTAAGGTGATCAAATAGTCTGTGAAATTCCAGTTTCTTTAGTGAGCGGCTTCGGTTCATTCGCAATCGGTATCTCGAGACAGGGCTGTTAATGGATATATGGCTTTTATATTAATATAGCAGGGAAAATATTACTACCTACTGATCAATGTAGGCTACTTATATCAAAAATACGTGAATGCATTTTTATTGGTATTGAAAGTCCTACTCCACATTATTTTCGAGCTTACATATTGCTTAATTTCTTGTGAACTAAAAACATGTAAAAATCTGAACATAATAAACTACACCTTTACTATTTTTATTTAATCACAGGGTGAGAAAAAGGTTAAGGTCTATACTTCCTCCGCTGGTAGTGATGTGTAACCTATAGACGGGGTTAAACCAGGGTGGCTCTTCCTAACAAAAATCTGTATGTACAGTCAAATCATGCCAAATAAAAAATTAACAGAAGTGTAATGTCTTATTTACTTTACTTATTTTTCTATTTCAGATAAGAAAAATGGTGTGGTACAGAAGCTCTCATCGTCCCCAGTATCACTGCGGGCGCGAACGTCGCTCGCACCTCCACCTTCCCCGCGAAAGCCTCCGCCCCATAGATTACCAGCGCAAAGGCCTACAACTTTATCTACCAATAATAAAGGTAAGCAATTTATAAAAAAAATCCTTTTAGATGACTCAAAAGAATGAGAAGTCATTTATTTTTATTTTTCCTAAAGCAGCGTCTGGACATGACGTATAATGTAATATGCAATAGTGCAATATAATGTATTAGTGCAATATAATATAACGGGGCACTATGACTACGAGAGTTGCTGTAATAATCGTAGTCCCTTCCTTAGTAGTTTGTACTATGTGATGGGAAAACACGCAGTCCCTCGCTCGTTATTCTCTTTGACGAAGTTTTAGTTTCATCGTAGCTAGCGCCATCTACCAAGGCGGTGTGTTATCATCGAGTTTAGTTCGATAAAGCGACACGGCTGTGCTTTGGTGGCATGCTGCCATGTAAACTTGCTGTTTGAACATTTATTTTTAAGACAGTCCTGTAGATGTCGGACGTAGACAGAGAGGAACTATTTGGTGAATTTCACTCAATATTATTAGTTTTAAAAGTTATGAATATCTTTACGGCTATAAAAATTATAGTCTAATTTTTATTTATGAACAATTTAAATCGATTTCAAATAGTTTTCCAATATTAGGGGTTTAAGTATGAAATTGCCGTTTTGTATGCAGAATTTAACGAAAATTCATTTTTCCATACAAATATAATTGCGATTTTTTAAGGAACCACAAATCTAAATTTTGTATAATTTTGTGAGTATATTAAGACAACATTAAGCTATAGGATACTTAGAGAAAAAATTGAGAATTAATACCTGTAAAAATATATTAATATTTTTATACTATAATTTACTATAATTTGACTAAGCAGTCGCGTGGCGGTGGGGTACTTATTGCGACGCATAAACATATAAATGTTACCTCTCAACCCACCTACCACTCAACTGCTGAAGATTTATGGGTAACAGTTACGTTACAGAATACTCAATCGAGTTCGACCACTACTTTACACATTGGTGTACTTTATTTATGTAATGAAAACCAAGGCAACTCATTCACAACGCAACTAACAAATTTCTTATCTCAGCTCGAACACTTTATGATGACTAGCCCGCACGACAAATTTTTAGTGGTGGGAGATTTCAATTTGAGTGGAATTAATTGGCATCCTACTTATAATTATTTTACTCCGTTAAATGTTAATACGAATGACGAACATCTGCTGATTGACGAATTGAATGTACTGGGTTTACAACAATTTAATGGTATTCTGAATAAATACGATAAAATTTTAGATTTAGTCCTGTGTAACGATGACGTCATTGTTGCGGAATGCTGTGATCCATTGGTACCTATTGACCCCCATCACGCTGCCTTGCTGATTTCAATTTGCTTTGTATCATTCACACCTCTTAAGTCCGCCCCACGTAGAAAATATTTATTTCGTAAAGCTGACTATACCTCTATTAACACAGCACTGAATGATATAAACTGGGAGAGTGAGTTCTCCTCCAGATCATTGGACGAAAGTGTTAAATTTTTCTATACAATTTTTCATTCTCTACGTGATAAATATGTTCCTTGTAAATATTTTAATAGCAATACAACCTACCCTGTGTGGTTTTCTGCCGCACTGAAAAAAGTTATTAAAGAGGTTATTAAATATAGACATAAATATAACTCATATGGTAATTTAAGAGACTTACAAACATTAAAGTTGCTGCGCTTAAGAATGAAAACTCTTGAACGAAGTTGCTACTTAGATTATATTATATCTGTCGAGAGCTCCATAAGTGATAACCCGAAATATTTTTACAGCTTCGTTAAAAACAAACTTAAATCCAATACTATGCCTAATAGCATATATTATAATAATAATATTTTAACCACAGGTGAAGACATAAGCAATGCGTTCTTGGATTATTTTCAGTCGAATTTCAAAACCATCGATCAACCTTTGTCAGATATGGGGAGTTTAATCCCTTCTGCCAGCGATATTTCATCGATACATATAAGTGAAGACTCAGTCTTTAAACTTCTTAAGAGCTTAGACCCTTCTAAATCCGCGGGCCCGGATGACCTACCCGCACTTTTTCTTATTAACTGTTCCACAACTTTAACATCCCCAATAACAATGCTCCATAAGAAATCATTTATGGAGTGTCGCGTTCCTGACACATGGAAATCCGCATTTTTAACACCAGTGCACAAAAAAGGGCCCAGAAATGATGTAGTAAATTATAGGCCAATATCTAAACTTTGTTTGATTTCCAAAATAATGGAGAAAATAGTACATGTACAGCTATACGCTGCTATCAAACACTCATTAAATGATTTTCAACACGGATTTCTACCAGGCCGATCAACTGTGTCTAATCTTGCCCTTTTCAACGACTTTGTTACTTCCTCTATGGACAATGGTAACCAAGTTGACGTAATCTTCACCGATTACAGCAAAGCTTTCGATCGAATTCAGCATTGTCAGCTTTTGCGCAAGTTGGAAGCGGTGGGTGTTAGTGGTGACTTACTGAGGTGGTTTGAATCCTATATCCGTAATAGGACTCAGGCAGTGGTCATTAATAATTATATTTCCAGTTGGGTAAAGGTCCCCAGTGGTGTACCTCAGGGATCCCTGCTTGGGCCTCTTCTTTTTGTTATTTACATAAATGACATAAATTCTTCTTGCTTACGTTCCTCTAAATTACTATGTTTCGCGGACGATATGAAGTTATTCAAGACGATTAGATCTATGAGTGACACTTCTGCTCTGCAGGATGATTTGGACCGCCTCCAGTTATATTGCAGGATTAACTCACTCGATTTAAATCCGCTCAAATGCTCCATCGTTACTTTTAGTAGAAAAACTAATAACATCATGTACACTTATAGGATTGGAGACGTTCTCCCAAAGCGCAACATGTCACGGGACTTGGGAGTATTGCACGACTCCAAGCTAACATTTGAATGTCACATTGACAATATTATAGCTAGAGCATCTAAGGCGCTAGGATTTGTATTGCGTAGCTCTAGAGACTTCAAAAATATCAAAACTTTAAAAAATTTATATTGCACCTACGTTAGAAGTATCCTGGAGTACGCTTCGCAAATATGGAATCCGCGATATGCCACTTATATAGTACGTATTGAACGTATACAGAAGAAATTCTTGAAACATCTCTGCTATCGTGCTAAGCTCTCATACGATTCTACTCACTACGATGATTTGTGCAGGAAATTTCATTTCTTACCCTTGGAACTGCGACGTAAGGTAGCTGATGTGACTTTTCTAATTAAAATAGCAACCGGAAAAATTAACAGTCCAGACTTACTTAGTAGACTTGATTTTAATGTACCCCGAAGTAGTCGTCGATTGGTACCCTTTCATGTACCTCTGTGTAGCACTAACTACAGACAAAACAGTTTCGTGTACCGAGCGACCAAGGAATTTAACGAGTTTTCAAAGAGTCTCAACCTGGATATATTCAGTTGTAGTGACCGAACGGCGAGGACGCTAATCAGTGACCAATTCTTTGCTGGCGAGTGAGCTAAGCTAAGCTAAGCTTATACCTACCTAATTCTAGCTTTCCTGTGCTTTATAGGGATAGTATGCTGTATTCTTTATACTTATTATTATTTTTAATTGTTTAGTTGTGCTCATGTTATAATTTTTATTCTAATGTTATACGTGTGAATCTGTTATTGGCTTGCAATTATCCATATTGTTTAATGTATAAGAATATGTAGCTGTTGATTCACCGAATAAATAAAAATAAATAAAATAAATAATAAATAATAACGGAAACCGGCACCTCTTAAGACGAGCTGTTTTTGAAGATGTATTACTAATGAAAAAAAATAAAAATAAGAATAATTTTTTATACATAAATATAAGTCCTTGTGATGAAGTTTAAAATAAAAAAAGAATAATGGAAATAGCTATTGTATTAAAGAAATTATACACTAATGAATAATGAGGAAAAAATCGGCAATTTCATACTTTAACCCCTATTATTTCTACAGTCATGTTTGAGATTTTGAAGTGGACAAGTTTTACGTATTTAATTTTGTATATTTCGGTTTTTTATTGAAGAGCATAAATTTTGAAAAGTGTAAGCAGTTTATTTATAAAATATTATGAACCAATACATAAAGTTAAATACATAAATAGATAAAATAAAAATCATGAACCAATCAAACACTAGATATAGTAACTAATTTCATGAAATTGAAATTCTATAGTAAACCAGTTTTTTTTTCATCGAGCATCGCACGCTACGCGTACGCTAAATCCCACTTTCTGGATAGGTGTGGCATAATGGCAGAACAACGTTTGATGGGTCAGCTAGTAATGATTTTACCGAGTGATAAAGCGTACTTAACTTTGCTAATGATCTAAAACTTTTATAATGTCAAAACTTAAAATTAAACAAAAATTAAAATTAGTGATATAACTGAACTAATTCCAGCATTTCTCATGTCATTCTCATTAAAAGGAGGCCCTGTAGAATGCGGTAGGTATTCAGTTACATTTGCAACATGTGTTGGATGCGTTGAAACACCACTGTGTTGACGTCTTTTTGCTCGTTTATCTTGTAAACGATATCCAAATAGAGGTTTTGATTTGATTAATGGATGCCCGTTCTGATTCTGTAACTACAGACAGTATTATCAGAAATGAAATTTAACGTCCTAATATTGGCAGGACATTAAACTTCGAAATATTCAAATGTACTTTATACAAAATTATTATTAACACTTTGCTTGTGTCACATGCTTGCAAAGATTTTTTCACTTTCATCAACACCAAAACAAGCGATTATTCTATCTATTCTTAATTGATGGCATTAACACATTTTGCCAATGTCAATTGAAAATTATATCTAAGTAACAATAAATTGTACGGTAGATTGAGTTAAAATGAAGAAGAGGCAGAATACTCGGCAGTGGGAGCTAGCGGCACTTCTTCGGGTAGGTTCGGACGACTTGGAGTGCCCCGAAGGCGACATACACCTTACAGAAGACCGAAGTCAAATAGCTCTACATTTTCGAAGAGTTGTGTTTTCTGTCGGCTATAAAGGTTGACCGAGTTTCATAGGGTAGTGCATGAGGTTAGGATTTGAGCATTTAATCTTATGTAGCCTACCTCTCTTCGTCTTTTAGAGGCTCTTCAATCTTGAAGGTTGGCTGTCAGCTTCTTGTATATCTTTCTGTCAGTCAAAAGTAGAAATAATTGTTCAACGTAGGTAATGTCGGTAATGTTTCACAGCCACGATTTTCATCATCTCCTTCGCGTCCCACCCTGCCCATCATTATCACTGAAGTAGCCTATATCTTTATCTTTAGTATCAGTTTTGACAGTTTTCGAGCTCGATCAAGCGTATCGTCTCTTTTCATACATTGCTCACTGCTTCTGATAGTTTACGCTATAGGCGCTAGTGCGCAATGTATGAAAAGAGACGATACATTTGATCGAGCTCGAAAACTAACAAACTCATACTAGGGGTACTGTTGTGTCAGGGAACATGGTCGAAATTTACGAATAACTCATGAAAAAATTAACTCTAGTTAATTAAATTTAATGAGCTTTACTTATTATCGACGAAATATTATTGGCACTGGTTTTTATGGTCGGTTGCCTGCCTGCCACAACCCTCCTTGGGAATTTATTATTGAATCTATCTGGCAAAATTTGAGTGTTTCACGCTTTTTACGCATTCGTTTATACCAGACTATAACTTTGCGCTTAAAACCGACCGAGCATCAAACAATTTCTTACAATATGTGACCGGCATAAATGTAGACGGAACTAGTTAATATAAATCTGCGTATATCTTTATTAGATACTTATTAAGTGAATGTCCGCATATTAAAAATAATGTATGTGTTCAGCCAATGTTAATTTGTATGTTATATTGCTTATGTTACGCAACAGATTCTCAGTTCTAAATTTAACAAATGGAGAAATTAACATTTTTTACAACATTATCTGGTTGCGTTGTGTTACGTTTATTACTCGCAGTGGTATCGCGGTTGGGAATGATGAAGACTGGTCGTTAAGGTTAATTCAATCTGAAAAAAAGATGCGAGTGACGTCATCATCTGTAAAAGTGTATTTAGTCCAAATCTTATTCTATGCCATCGGGTGTCTATCAAAGAAGCATTTTATGAAAAACAAGCCAAGTAGAAAAAAAAGATCAGTACCTAGGTACCTACCACCTATATACTTAGTACGATTGTTTTCATATCAATCGAATACTTGTCATTTTCAGCGCTAACGTAGCTTCGCAATGCTTTTATTTTGAAGATTAAAATTGTACTCTTTCTATATCAAATAGTCAATAACAATACGAATTTTTATTTTTGATGTTAAAAAGCAATATATTAATAACTATAAAGAGGATAATTGTTATAACTGTAAAACTTTTGCCAAAACAAGTTTTGTAGCAAAAAAACACGCACATAATCCCAAAAGGGTTGAGCAGAGTTTTAGATAACATTTTGTTACACATAAAACCCCATCTGGGAGTATGGATCTTGTAGTGCCTCAAAATATTGATAATTTTAATTTATGATGACAGAAAAACAATTACAACAATAAACTTAAAGTAAGAATTGCGATCCTGGCCAATTGCGTTTATGAAATACTGAAAAGGTGTTACGTTGCCAATTGAATTAAAAGTAAAGGTGGCCTACGTTACTGGTGCGTAAATGAGCACCCACCATAATATTACGTGTCCATGTGCACACGGTTACGTAACTAACTGTGTTCCGAAACTATTGTTCGTATTGTGAAAACTTTTAATGAAGCTAATGTGTAATGTCGTGAAATTCGACGGTTTAGTCACCCAAAAAATAGGTTTATTAGAGGATTTGGCAATTTAATTAATGAGTATCCGTTAATGTTATTATTAATAGTTGCTTTGGAGTTGGCCAAATGTTCCTTTTAACGATTATTGTTGTATTCTCATTTTTATTCTCGAATTACTTTTAGAGCGCTTTTATAACGATTCAACCTGGTACGTGAACGCAATGTTGGGTCGGAATTGACTCGTTTTAGCATGTCCTCAGCGACTCTCATGCGATTGAGTTTTTGGAGAAAATTCTGGTCTTTTGGGACTAGCCGAGCGGCAATATGTTTCATACCCAAATGATTATTTAAAATAGTACGATCGACTTTTATCGTGAGATACAGAAAGTTAGGCGGCTATCTCTCTCAAAGTTGAATGAGGATTTTCAGTCTCTATTTCCTTCACTTTTGCGAAGTTAACTTCAGTTGCAGACGTTGATGGCCTACGAGAGATATCACATCTCGACCGTTTTTGAACGATTTGTACCACTCAGAAGCACGTGTTTTTGATAATGTCGATTAACCGTAAGCCTTCTGTTACATTTTCAGTGAAACACGAAATTCCATTAGCGATGCAAAATTTAAGACAAACTAATTGTTCGATATTTTTGTCCATTATGAAATTCGCAATACACACTAGATATGATATAACTAAAAAAATCACTGTATTTAATATAAATAACAGATGCAACTCAAACTCCGCGCCAAATAAATGGAAAACAGTCGTGCCAATCCAACAACAACAAAATAAACAAAAAATTTAATTTGGAACCATAAACAAATCATCCATTCCCGATACTTTTTTGACTAAAAGTATTACTAACTTTTGCCTGCGACTTTGTCTACGTGGATTAGTTCTTTTTCGCAGCATTTTAAGGACTTTGTTTGGACTTCCATACGACCTTTCATCGCAAGAACAAATTTCAATTCAAAGTTTCATGTTTGTTTTTATCTTCGATAATGACGAACTCCCACACAAATTTTCATCCATCATCATCATCATTTCGCAATAAAGGTTAACCTATTCTTTTTTCAAGCTCTTGTCAATTCTTGGTCCAAATTTTGTCAAAATCTGTTCTGGTCTAGGCGTGAAAGAGTAACAAACAGAGTTACTTTCGCATTTATAATATTAGTAGGGATATCTTTGTATTTTAGCGCAGGTATATTCGATTAAAGAGATTGCACTGCGTTTAGTTTCTTTCTAGTAAGTTTCAAAATTACTACTGTTATAGCGAAACAACAATGTTGTTTACTCCAAAAATACGATTTTCTTTGAAGTGTTACTTATATTTTTGAATATGTAAAAACCACGCATGCCGTTTTGATTTGTTTGATTTACACATCTAAATTATAATTTTATCAGGCAAACTTTACATTGTTTCACGAACGCCGTGCGCTTTTTAAATCCAGGGTGAGCGGTGGTTTGAAAGTTAGCGGTATAAGAAAGTGCGCGCAATAGTCAAAAGAGCGGCGTGCGACATCGCCGCCTTTACCTTGTCACTGAAAGATATTGTGTATTTTTTATTTAATGACTTTAAGTGTTAATATATTTCAACTGTTGATAAATAATTTTCTTAATAATTTTTGAGTTTTTAGTCGAAATAATTCATTGCGTAGTCAAGTGCACATAAAGTTAAGTAATTTTTAATTTATTTATTCTAAATTACTAAATTATACATCTCTAATGAAATTACATATTTAACAAAGTTTATTTGTATGCATTTATAGATTTTAGTTATATATTTTCGATTTCCTTTTTATTAATAAATAGATATCTCACTTATTATTTATGTACAATTGTACAGACATTCTACGCAGTGAATAATAATATTTATATTAATACAAGTGTTTAAAAATACGGTGTAATATTACATCGGTTATAATGAGTCCAATCAACAAATTCGTTTCATTTTTTCAAACTGAATCTAAAAGTAGCAAAAAGAATCTCGCTCTTCAACAAAAAACATATTGTAGTGAACTGAATATCTATAGTGACATTGAAGATTTCAAGAAGAACCAATGGGGCACTCTCAGTGGATACAGAAGAACAAAAGGTATTTGCACAGTAAAATTGAATAAAGCTTTCAAATACATACATATAAAATGTAATGTGCTTTCCTTCGTTGCGAATGTAAAATTCCGTTGTCAGAATATAAATTAACAAAATTGAAAACAAAAAACTTTTCAAAAGTTACACAACTGAATATTAACATTGATATTAATTATATGGTCTGAAACAGGTATGCAAATTATTTTGTCATAAAAACGAGTGCAGTGCAGCAATGCTAGCAATATTGTCCCTCGCTTTTTAAAGGCAGACTTTAAAATTATCAGATAAAAATATGATTTGTAAGTTACATTTTTATATAATTTCCTATAAAGATCAAGAAAAAATATGTTCTGTATGACATTGAAGTTCATAATCCACGTAAAACAGTTCGCTATTTTTCGTCACGGTTCAGTAGCGGAAGATGCGTCAACGTAGTTTTATGAGATTTATACCTTTTGTATGTTTTCATATTGAACCGTTATGTGCTATTGTGTGAGCCTGAAAGAATGGAAACTGAAGGTTGGATTTATGAGTTAGATAAAGTCTTGTCTTGATATGACCCCTTGAGAATAGTTGCTAGGCTCTAAATTATGATGACTTGGTAACAAAGGAATGTTTTATACGTTAGTCGAGTAGTACCTACATCATGAAATGACGTTAACTATTTATTTTGAAAAATGTGCTGCTCACAAATTATTATTAATCCTGTTAACCCTTACAACTAAACGAATGTGCCTAGGAGTGGGTTCACGTTGGTTGTCTAAAGGCGCGGCGGCCGGGAATCGATCTCCGTTCACACAGAAACCAAGTTCAACTGCCTAGGCGTTCGGCGTTAGGCTTTTAAATATTTAATAGGAGAAAAATATTTAGCTTTTCTTTAACAATTGAAAGTGTAATCAAATATGAATAAAAGAAATAAATCAAAGATCAATAACAACTCTTTCAATTCTTTCTCTTCAAATTAAAGATTATTAACAAATATTAAAGCTATTACTTTAATAGTCGATATAGAGCAATGAAATAAGCATTAATATTTTGTTGTTATCAATTAACTATGTCGTATTAGTTTTTAATATGTTTTCTAATCAAGCGAAACAGCATATGGAGATTAAATATTATTCTACTACAATTTCTACATAAGCTGAAGGGTTGTGTATATTTAGGATAATGAGTTAAGAGACTGGTCAAAGAAAAATTGATTTTGAATTCTAAATTTAACGATAATATCCTCGCTATTTTTATTGTACTATATAACACTCATGTATGATTCTCGTAATCTATGTCCAATATGGCAAACAATCGGTCACACACACGCAGATCGCTAATGCATTAAAGTGGCTGTCATACAGCGGATGCATCGCCGTCCACCGCTTTTATAAACGATTGCCGCGATGCGGGTGGTTCACTGTATTTTGCTTAACATTTGTTGGTTGTTTTAACTTAGATATTCATTGCCGATATTTGTTCTAAGAATATAATTTTATTCGTTTTTAAATAAGTTTTGTATTTTGTAATATACTGCGAACTCATTTTTTCAAAATATTTAATTAAAATACTATGTTCATATTGCTTTTTATTACTTGAGTTAGGTACTATTTCGCAGCAAAGCAGTAAAAGTAGCTTCCCATAACAATTACTACATTAATAGCTGTTTTTCAACAGATGTTTTGAGAAAACCTTTCTGGAATAACTATGTAATTTTACGTTACCCATTCGTTGTCAAAATGGTTTTCTGAGTAAAATGTCGTGAAAGCAGCTAACCGCTTTATGGAGACTTTCTTTAGTCTTTGAAATTCGCGTAATAGCACTCATAAAAAAGTTAGTAGAGTTGTTATGAAAATTACTATGCCATTACTTAAAATGATGACTCATTTGTATGCTGCGTTTGTTGTAAATTAATTTAAAATTGTGTTTACTTCGTTATGATGAAAGTAAATTGTAAAACATAACGTACCTAATAAGCGATATTTTGCTATTTTCCTGCAGTTTTTGAACTGTTATGGAAATGAATTGTGTAAATGTGAGTACTCGTAAGTAGGTAAATATACAAATTACAGACAAAGCAGCAACGGTCGCTTCACACGAGCCGTTTAAGCTGTGTGCCAATTGGATGTTAATTTGGTACTTGCATAACAATTCAAAAGTCCGAAATTTCCGCTTTATATTTTGTAACAGTCAATACTAGTTCGCGGTGTGGGTCGTTTTTTCAATGGAAGAAAGTGTGTTCACGTCTTGTGTGGGAGGGTACTGCTATCCAAATTGGGAAACATTGAATCCTTAATTTGTTTATTCGCGAGGTATTAGAAATTAAATAGCTAGCTGTATTTTATTGTCACTGTGTCGTGTAAGAGTCAATATTTATTTAGTTTAGATTTTAGTCATTCGTTCCTTGTCACGCCTTATTAACCGTGGGTACAGTTACGGGCGTAATGGCATTATATAGAGCTGTGAATATTTTTATTTAAACTTTAGTCAATATTTTCTAAAATTAAGCATTGAATTACTTTAAAATCTAAGATGGATAGTGACTTTTACCACAATATAGAGAACGATGAACGATACTTTGACTCCATTATATAGTGACGAATCGGCGCACGCACACATATAACGTGGTTTACACGGCCGCTAGGCATGCTCTGAACGGCAAATAAAGCCGGCAAAACGGCCGTGTAAACGACGTTTGTATGTGTGCGTGCGTGCCGATTCGTTACTATATGGAGTCAAAGTATTGTACCGTTCTCGATACTGTGCTTTTACAATCACTTCATTTTTATATTTAAACTAGCTATCCCAGCCACGCGTTGCTGTGGTAATTTCATACTACAGACCTATAACATTGTATCCGCCGTAAAAAAATATGACTACTTATCAAGATAAAAAACTGTCCTATCTCTCAAGTTGGATCAAACTGCACACGGTGTACAAATTTGATTAAAATCGGTTAAGTAGTTTAGGAGTCCATCGCCGAAAAACAACGTGACACGTAATTTTTATATATTAAGAAGATATCAAACTATCTCCACTGCATTAAATTTCTAAGGAAAGTGATAGAGTTGTTGATTCTAGAATTAATCCTACGAGACGTGTGAAGATAATTTCCCCTTTGTTTTTATAAGTTCGAACGGCGTCATCAAATTGTCACATTTCTTCCTCTTGTTCAAAGTAACTCCGGGAACCGAACGTTAATGGCTAATAGTCACTCCCACACTTTATTTATCACTTCCTCGGTTTTTTATAATTTCGTTCTTGGAAATAATCTTTTTGGCGTTCATAATTAGGTAGGTAAAGGTGAGACAGTCGTTTTTATAATTATGTAGTTGTGTAACTATAACACAAAATATAAGCATTTCCTAGATTCTGAGATCTCATTGACACAGATTTCCCTTTAGCACCAAACGTACTTATACATAAATTTTATATGAATGAAAAAGTATTTTGGTACTTTTACACGCATAATATGTATGTTTAATTGTTAATGTATATAAAACTATATGAACTTATCAAAGTTTCCTTTGGATTGCGAAAAAATCCATATCATAGATTGTAATCAAACCCACCGTTCGATTACCATCAATGAACTGGTTTTTTATCATAATTGTAAATACATTTATTTAAAGTTATCTATAAATTATCAGTTGCTTTACACCGAAAACTTTTTATTCACCATAACCATTTTTCAACAATTTCTAATAGCGGTACTTAAAAATAAATCTTTATTACATTTTATTTAGTACATTTGTAATATTTCTCTTTTGTTTTACCGACGAACAAAAAAGTCAAACATGCATCCTGTAATCCCAAGCCATGAACGCCTAATGGTCTTGAATTCGATACAGTTTAAAATAAACCGACACGTTATCTAATTGCTAAAATAGTGTGCTTCCTTCAAATTCCATTTTAAGCCATTAGCGGACGCACTCTTTGAACTCTCAATAGATTTACACCCGCCGTGTCCCGATTTAAGCCAATTAATGCATTTTTTCCTATTAACACTATGCGGTCTTGGTGTATTATTACGTATCTTCTGTGTAAACAACTTGTGTAAATAACATAAACATGATCTAATTGCAAAAATAGCTTCAATCTCAAAATGTAAGTATTTTTGGATCTTTCATGCGAGCATGACTGGGGCCTTATCACGCTATAGTAACCAAATCCAAAATGATTACGTTTTCTTACATTTTGACCATAGCTTAACAGCTATCAGATGTCAAAACATGGGAACAGTAACGGTTTTAGATGGTTTTTGTTTGTACGATCGTAAATAACGTGATAAGTTAACAAATTGTTAGAGACAGATTTTTGTCTATCTATTCTTACCGACAGATGCGAGCATGACTTTAATAACTTCATCGAGACGTCTCATTATTGTAAAGGAGTCGTAATTCATGTATTTGGTAAGTTAGGTAAGTCGTATTTGTTGTGGGATCAAAATACAAGCGAATGTAATGTGACGTGATCAAGATAAATTTCAATTTTGGCTTTTATTAGTGTCATAGTATCTTACGTGTCGAGAGATTTGAATTCACGCAACTGAGATGACTAATTTTTTGTTTGAATGATGGGAAACCTGATTTTAGATCCGTTTTATTATTATTTAATTAAGCGACTGAGAAATGTTTGGTTTTTATAGAACGGAAGGTGGAAGGACAGATTAAGGAACTGGCTATCTTAACCCTAAATTGTCGGAAAAACAAATTAAATTATGTTTTGGCAGCAGACTTAGAGAAGTATGATGATAGCTAGCCAGTGTGACTGTACATAGATATCTACAAAAGTGAGTTCTAATTCGTCTCCCTCCAGGCTATCGAACTCAGAGCTTTGGGGTGCTTTGGGTCTGAAAACGGTGGGCAAGCCACTCCACGTCCACCATAGATGATTCTTTGCTGCATCATTAATAGGCAACAAGAATCATTAATAGGAAACCGATATAAATATTTATTATTGTAAGATTGAGAACATCCATAGTTATTAGAGTCTATAATTAAAATCAAGTTAATTTATAATTAACTTGCGTGACGTCCTGTATTAAATTGCAAATGATGGACAATTATGACTGACTGTACATAGAACGGTACAATGGAAAGAAACGGAAGTCCACGCAAGCGAGACGTTTTTAATATTCTGTCTTTGATTACCACGTAAGATTTTTCCTAGCTACTTGAAATAATGGTCTTAACAATCAAAGACATTTTTTCATGGCCCAGTTACGCATTTATTTCCCATTATATTTTGACTGATTTCGGTTAGTTTGGCTTTTTTATTATTAATTCCTAAAAAAGGAAAAGTATTTAATGTAGCTGACTTGACATAAAAAAAAATATTTTGTAAATTTAATTAGCACCAATCGCACTTAAGCTAAATATGAAATAGCTTCTGCCCGCGACTTCGTCTGCGCAGGATTAGTTTAATAAATTATAGCCTATATGTTATTCTGATGTATGAGCTATATTATTTTAATAATTCATTAAAATCCATTTAGTAGGTAGGTTTTGCTGGAAAGAGTAACATACACTCATCCAGATATCCATCCATATAAACTTTCGCGTTCATAATATTAATAGGATTCACTGATTACTTATTTGAACTTCGTTTTACTATACATAAAATAGAATGTTAAGTGTCAAAGGAATCTCCATAGCAACCAAATAACAAAATTGCAGCGCACGTCGAATAAAGTGTCAAAGGGATCTCCATATAGTAAAAGTAATTGCCTAACAAATATTGTAATTTTTGTAGAGATATCTAATTAAAAATTAATATATACAGCCTATTTTATTCCTTAATAACGTAGCTTTCTTTAGGCGAAATAATTTTTAAAATTGATTTAGTGCATTTATAATTTTAGTAAGGATTATTTTCTTTATTAGAAATTATAATATATCAAATCGTAGAACTTACATATAAATATTGCAAGCTTATTTGCAATAAGCTTGCAATATTTATATGTAAGTTCTTCTTCTTACATAAAACCTTTAAAAATTTTACATCCCACACATTGGCATGCAACCAAGAAAGTGATGTATGCAAAATAATCTTATTTATAATTACGCTACTTATGATTTGCCTTTCGGTCATCTCTACTGCGATCACGATTTCTTTTAGTGGATAATCAGAAAGTTTTTCTTTATTCTCTCTGAATGTCGTTTATTCGTGACTTTATTCACAATATTAAGAATTTGTTTCCGACGATCGCGTCGTCATTTAGTGCATGATTATTTTATAGCATTCAAGTAGCTATTGCGTAATAAGTATTTGGTCACGAAGTACGACCGACCGACGTTGTATTCAGTGAGTTTGTCTTTCTGAACCATGTTGGTACCATAAAATGTGAGATATCCTAAAACACCATGAACTATCTTTCAAAGCATTCCAGTTGCTTTCCTGTGTATTGTAACTGTCAGATTCACTTATGATCAGTATTTTATGTTTTCCAAACTTATGATATGTGTTTGCAGTCTCTAACGTTATGAAAAATTATTTTTATTCTTTGGCCAATTGCATCGGCACATGTTAAATTTGATTTCAATTTATTTCTATAGACTTCTTGATATTTCTGCGGTTGTATAAAGCTTGAAACAAAATTGAATGAATTACAAAAATCGTATGAAATACATTTTTTGTTTTGATTTTTCTTACTTATAAAGCAGTTTGAAATTACACAAACGATTCATAACAGTATAAGTATATTTGTTCTGTAATCGTTTTTATTCTATGATATAAGTTCGCCGGCAGTAACATTGCCCTTACATAAAGTAAATGATTGTTCAATCACATTTATATCCTCGATTGAGTGCACTTCAACAGAACATTTATTTCGTAAATGGACTCTAGTTGTGTGTTGCATGTCTGCCTCTAATCAACTTTACGTTTGTTTAAGTGCATAACCAGGTACTTGACACGGAAGAGTAAGATTGTTCTACGCTAACGGAAATGTCATTCAGATTTTTGCAATTACAACTAGAGGTGAGTGAGTCTTGAGTAAGGCAGGTCAGCTGAATTTAGGGTTGTCAAACGTAAAGAAAATAACAAAAATCTCTCATAAAGATTTCGCACGAATCCGTGAGACGATAAGCTTGGTTGGTGGCCCCGTTAACAGCATCAATGGGCCTACTTTGAAATTGTATTCAGAAGTTTCGATCAAATGCGTTTCGAACCGTAAAATATAATAATTTCAAAACTCGATTCTCTCGTTCAGCCACGAACGTGCTCTTTTATTTCCAATCGAATTCTAAGTTTTTCATTGATTCTTACATTTTTAGTGGAGGTAGGGCACAGCGGACTAGTAGCTTGAATTAAGAGAACCCGTACTGGTACCGAACGAGTAGTACTTCCACCTTACAGAAGATCACAGTCAAATAACACTACGTTTTGACGTGACAACGTCTTATAATTCGATAGGGCCGGCTGCACGAACGAAAAAACATGACGCATGCGGCGTTACCTCGCTCTGAGGCGTTCCATGTAAGGCTTGAAGTGCAAGCAAAAATCTATTAAACAAATGAAATAAAATTTTTCTTTTGAAAAATGCTACCATTCCATCAGTATTTTCTTAAGACGTTGTCACGTTCAACTATCGTCAGTAAACCGACTTTACAGACAACCAATTTGTAATGAGATATCGCTTAATGTTTTTTTGTGATGTTGTGTTTCTGTTGGAGAGCAAAGTTGCCAGAGCTCCACTGGTTAGGGAAGGGATTAGGGTTGACAGCGAGAGTGTCATTTCAGTGTTGCAAGCGTCTCTAGGTATCGGTGACTGCTTACCGCCAGGCAGGCTATATGCTTGTCTGCCAACCAAATAAAAAAAACTGATATACCTACTTGATTTTTGTTTTTTTTTATTATTTTGGATTTGATGATTGAATATTTAATTTACCGCCAAATCAGATTTTTTTTTATATTTTTAAACAGCATATTTGTCGTCGGGCCGATTGTATAGTTGGGCAGTTCGCGATATCCTTAGGCGCGTCGTGATATGCCGCAATTATGTCGTACGCCAATAGACTCTCCCACAAACAGTCCACGCTGCTCGGTCATAAAAAAATATATCTCAACCTACTACTACATCACTCCTGACCACTACCATTTTATAAAATGGGTTACTCGACCAGTGGTCAAGCTTTTTATGGTCTAGTATTTCATGATCTGCCCAGCTATCTATACGATCGCCCTAAGACATATTAACTAATAAGAATGCCTGTAATAAGAATCTTCATGCTAGAGTTTCGTAAATGTTATTTGCTTGGTCCACCTTCTATAGAATGAATTTGTCTTGTTAAGTAGTCCTCATTTTTTTATTGCAAATTAATTATTTGCTTTACTGTAAATAAAACAACTTTTACGGATTTAGCTTGCGTGTAATTAGATTTTAACACCTGCTTGGTATCCAGGAATTAAAATTACAAAAACTCAAGCAAACCACCACACAGCAAGACCTAATGACACCGTGAGTTCCGTTTGCGTAAATCGGAACATTCCAAATTAATAGATTTAACTATTTCATAAAATATGACAACCTACATCTTTTGTCATCCCGTGACCACGAACGCTGCAAAGTGTTACGAAACGTTGGGCAATAATAACAAATGTAAAATATAATTACACATTAATTACAATTATTTACAATGTGTAGTGTTCGCGCAAATCTAAAAGAACATTATTTGCTATACTATCAATATGGAATCACCACAGAAATGCGTCACTATTATATAAAATGTGCTTTAGAGACTCTGAGATCGTAGCAGGCAACCCTGAGTTATTTGTCAGTTAACGTAAAGTTACACAACTTGGCCGGTAAACCGCCTAGTCAATTGTTTGGAAAGGCGCTACTGAGCGGGTAATAAATCTTCATATTCTATTGTTTCTTTGTCTGCTGTTACATTGTCAGTGTAATCATTAAAAACAATGAAACAGATTTGGCAGTTATAAAGTCGATGAAATGCACTTATTATTGCAATATCTTTCTCATAAATTGTCTATAGTATATACCTATCAAAATTAAATCACTCCGAAGATGGTAGGTACCTAATCAATTTTGTTTGGTCATTGAAGTTAAATAAATCCGTTGTTTTAGATTATTTATAGCCGATATTTAATAATTAACGTCCTTTATTTGGTTCCACAGAAATTAAAAGATAATGGATTGGTGTCTCTTTTTGAGCAAAAATATGCCTCAACTCTATATTTACTTCTTAATAAGTGATTTAATAGTACATTTCGATACAAGTGCGGAAAGTATGTCATTTCTTCACGAGTTCTGGTTTGTTGATCCAAGCCGAAAGGCGCTGGTCAACGATAGAAATGGCAAATCCGTACGTGTGTCAAACGATGTTTTTTTTTTAAATATATTTTCATAAAAATAAAACATCGAAAACAAATCAATGAAAAACAGTTTAAGCCTTGGACAATGGATAAGAATTAATAATACTTCGCCTACGAATTAAACGTTATGGAGGCTAAGTTCAAATTAATTTTAATTCCGCTATATAATTTAGTTTATTTCTAACAATATCTTCTTAGAATTAAATTTTAGCTTCACAAAATATTTTAACAATAGTTTTTGTTTTTCATAATTTTTATTCTTAAGATCGTTTGACATATGCATACTACTGTTTGACCGACAATAACTTATATGAATAAAATGCATACTGTTTTTCCGACAGTGTATTACCGCTAAAAATGTGAACAAAAAATATATATTCTTTATATATTAAAATAAATTATTTAATTAAAATTTAATTCATGTATTAGATAATAGTCTTAACTTATTAATTAGGTAGGTGATTGATTTCTTTTTTATATTGTAACACATATAAATAGTTATCCACAGTTTCTTATTTTTTATTATTTTTTTGTTTCAGGTAATTTATATGGTAACGCAATGCTACGACAGAAATAAAAATAGCGATATAGTAAGTACTTAACATAAGGATGAATCGAAATTACTATTACCTATAATTGCATTGTATTGTTAAAATCGAGTATTGAGAATATATTTTCAAAGTCAGACTCGGTGGGTGGACTTAATGTGTTTTTATGCCAATTAGAAGAGACAACAGATTACTCAATGAATTTTTCAAAATATTAGACGCATATTAAAAAAAACGTGAACAACATAACAATTAAATTTATAATCTCCGTCTTCAAAGACGTTTAGAAAGCTTAATTTTAAACATCATTCGTCGTTTATGAGAAAATAGTGTATGTATGATGTAGATCGCTATGGATACCATTATGAGGAGGAGTGAAATGTATGTTACTAGGAGAGTTGAAGGGGAAGGGAAGGGTCGCAGAAGTCATGGATGGATTGAAGCAGAATGAGAAGATGATAAGATAGAAAAAAATGGAAGGACAAAACATACACATGCACCGACCTTAAATAAAATAGAAGCAGGGAAGACGTTGTTTTAAAAGATATTAATGTCTACATAATATATTAGTCAGTCAAAATAAGTGTAATACACAACAAACATTGTGTAGGTAAGTTCCTGGTGCTATATCTGTACTTACATCAATGTGAGTCGAGGACAATTTGAGACGTTATTTTGAAATGTTTACAACAAACAGCCCTTCATTATCATGATAATTTTAATACTTGTTTGTCGGAAACAGCCAGTCATATCTGGTACCGAACTGACGTTAAAGTGTATTAATATATCAATTTGAATGTTCCTCAAAAACCAGATGCTCGGTTTATCGTTTTTGGCTAGTTTTCAAGTGCTAAGTCCATTAGAGGATACTATACACGGTGTTAACCTTTATACACATTTTTGTGTTATTGTATTACTGGGCTCACAACATAATTTATTGCAAATTAAATATTATGGAAAAATAATACGTTACGTAAAAGTAATTCGGATTAACTGTACATCTATTTTATTACGAATAAGAAAATAACTACGTACTAATTACATCACGTCTATAAAGTTAACTTTAAAAATAAGCTTATTTTTATACTTGTATTTTGCAATTATATGAAGAGGGGAAATAAAATTTTAACGTATTAACTTCCTTATTAGTTGACCTAAATAAAATAATTTAACAATAAACTTATTTAAGAATATTACACTGTCATCGCCACATTAAAATCGAAATGCTGATTATACAATATGTTGGTTGCACACTTTTGTCACCTTTTGTATATTTAACTCTGCATGCATAAGTGACTGCACATCAGCGATATTAGCATATGAACTGGATTGACTTGTAGTTACGCGTGTAAAGAAAGAGAAATTTATATTGGTAGTCAGTAAACTACACCTTTTCAATCCTTTGCAATGCCGGTTGAAAAACTATAAATAGGAAATGAAATAATATCTATGTATGTTGCGTTATAAAAAATAAAATTACATAGCTATAATATTTCAAACAAAACGGTTTTATCAAGTCATTTGTCACTGTATCGTGCATGTTACTGATTGAAAAATATCATTTGGTCTAACTTGCAAAATGGATTGAAACTCAATGCGTTATAATAACATTTTATTTTATTCGTTTCGCATTTAATAATATAGGTATTAATTAGATTACTTCCTGATTTACTAAGTAGACTTTTTCTAAATTGTGATATCGTGTGAAAGTGAAATAACTTTATTAGTCCTCACAAGATGTCACAAGGTACATTATTCTAACAAAGATTCAAAATTAAAAATCTTGGTGAGGATCTGGTGTCTATACTAGGCTAGGCTACCGTCGAGAATAGGTACATTTTAGTCAAAGTACTTTATTAAGAAAGAATAATAAAAATAAAACTTATATTAACATATTATTTGCACTCTCATGTGTGAGTAGGTATAGGTGTGATTGAATTAAATAAATTGTGATATTGTGTGAAAGCGAAATACCTACGTATATTAACGTACTCAAGTGATTCTAAGTTTAGCACTTTTGAGTCATATAAAGTAAACATCAGTTGAGTAACATACATGTCTTTTATTTTCTCAGCTTTCTTAGCGTAAGGTATTAATTTAGTCACGAACAGTCGTGTATCTCAGTAATACTAATTGACGGAGACAGATGGGAGTTCGCACTGAGGCTTGATGAAATCTGCAGATTGTTGTTAAGCACTAGCATTAAGTCTTCATTTTAGACTAGAATAAACTCTACACATACCTAGACTTATTCATGTATTCTGGAAGCGTCCGTTACCTGGCATTCATTACTGTACTACGCTGAGAAGTACTAATTACTGAGATGTTTCCATGAAACGGATAAGACCAAGAAGCATCGCAAGGAAGATGTAATTAGTTGAATTATAATCACTTTGAGTATAACTTACATTCATTCATGAAAAAAGAAAACAGACGTATTGAACCTTTAAAGGGAAGTAATAGTGCGTTGTATATAGATTGCGAAATAACTGCACGCTATTAATCTCAAGCTGGAAAAAATACTTCTATTCTGTTTTATAAATGAGTTCCAAGAATAATAATTAGGTTGAAAATGCATAAAATTAATGTAATTTCACGCTAGCGTCTCAGAACGATTAGTCCAGTATACATTTTTAATATAATAAATGAGTAAATAAATTTCAAACCATAATTCATCTATTTAAACTTGACTGTTATGTTAAATTTAACAGACGTGTAAAAATAATTCATATTGTAGCGTTTGTGGAATACCTACGAGTAGATACTAGGTATACACAAGTTGATATTCCTACGCTCACATTAATTATTCACCCATAATAAGGAATAATTTAAGAACTTGTACTATGGCTACTAGATAAAGAACAATACTATACTAATAAATTAGACACTAATATATGTATAAACTCAGTCTCCACCACAAAAACATTTATCTATCAAAGTCAAAGTTCAATAAAAATTAAAAAATATAATGATCGATTTTTAAAATTAAATACATAAATAATATCTTGCGCATAATCTCATAAGGGTTGAACAGACATCGAACCCAAAAATAAATAAAACCTTTTATTCAGCAATTAATATACATTCAATTTTGTAGTAAAAGTGCCAAAAAGATATAATATTTACATACATACGATGACGCTCGTAATCCCATGAGGGTTTCAGCAGAGCCTTAATATTTTGTTACGTATAAAGCTACATCTGGCAGTATGGGCCATGTAGTGCCTCCAAATAGTGACAGTTTGCCAGCCTGTCGCCTACATAAAAGGAGCACCAAACACAAAAGCAACAATCCTTCACTAAACAATCTAATTCAAAAGCCAACAACCAGGACATATTATATGTTACACTCAAAAGCATCTCAGCAGTCCGGGGATTATAATAGTGTAGGTAAAAGCTTAAGATTTACTTAAGATTTACCTACTAATTGCCCTACTAATATAAGTTTTACGAATAATATTGGTTTAAAATTTTCTGTAGATAATATAAGCCCAGATGTGTCCGTGATGCCCAGATGTGGAAATCTTATCCGTCTGCTGTCCAGGATAGTCCGTGTATCACTTCTTTTAAAACTAGACTAAAACGGTACAATTTATCACAAATCTCTACTCAGTAATTGTGCGATTATCCTAATCATGTTTAATTACATATTTGTAATTTTATTTATATATGTATATTATGTATGTAGGTATAAAAGCATACATATGTGTTGATATTGTTTTATCTATGTATATTCATAAAAAGTACTTGACATTTTTTTGCATTTTACGCCGCCGCCTTTCCATTGTTTTGTTGTCAATATTTATTGTACTTGTGTTTTTATATAAATTGCAAATGTCTGCCATATTATGTTAATGTCGCCATCTAACCCGCATCACCGGCTACTACTGAAAACCAGCGTCACAGCTTAGCCTGTGACATAAAGCTGAGTGGTATTCCGTTTAGGCGGTAGGTATATGTACAATTTTTTATGTATGTGATCATATTTTATAGCCGAATAAAGATTTCTTTCGTACCTTACGATCATTCTAACATATATTCATGGGTTGACTGGAAAAGATCTCTTTTAGAGATAAGTACGCCCTTGCAAACGTTTGTTTGAGATAATTTTTATGTATTTTATGTGCAATAAAGAGTATTATATATTGTAAGACGAATTGAAAGTACCACCCACAAGTAAAAGGATTATGGCGTCAAATTAGCTGTCTGTTCCACTTTTGTGCTCTTTATTTTGATCGAGCCATACGTAAATGCTAGGGCGGTGCCAGTGGGATTATCGTGTCGTCATGTCCAGTTATTCTCATGTGTATTCTAAGAGACGAAGTTCTACAATGTTGCACTGTCTCAAGAATTAAATGAATGAATTTGCGTGCAGTTTTCATGTCATAATCGTCTCCCGTGTCACGTCAATGGGACAATAAGGGGCCTTATTGAAAAATGCAAAACTATCTATTACAAAAATAAAAAAAGCTCTTGTAGGAACGTATCAAATGTAGTTAATTACCTACTTTCTTCGTTATTTTAAATAAATAACAGGTGACAGACTGGCAACCTGCCTCTACTTTGAGTTACTGCATGTCCCATGCTGCTAGATGTGACTTTATGTGTAACTAAATGTTACCTAAAACTTTTCTCAATTAATTTATTACATTAATTATTAACATAAAATAAATAGTACAATATTTTATATACAAATGAAGAAACAAAATTTATCTATTAAGAGTAGTTTATGTAACTGCCATATAATAGAGGTTATTAAAACACGAGCGGGGATTAAAAAAACGAGACCTGGCGATGTTTTAATAGTATCATGTGACATACACTACTTACTTACACACCCAAACATACATTAAAATAAAAGAAAAAAATAGCAATTAATTTATTTTAAAGTGTGTTTTATAACAACTTGGCTCTCTGAAATACTTTTGTCATAGGTTTGTTATGTTATTTTTTAAGAAAAATAGTTGTAGGTAATGTAATGAGTCGAACAGATGATCAAATGATCATCATGTTACAGGTTGTTTTTTTAAAGTTTTCATTTTTACTATATATGTTAAAAAGAATGTCAATACAATTTTCACCTTCGAGATCTTAATTCGAATATTAAAACATGAGTGTAGACAAAACCATTTTTAGCAACTGTATTGACCATTAGTATATTTGCGATTAGACTTTAATATTCATTTGCATATTTTTATTTCCCAAATATTTTGATTAGAGCAACCGCGAAAGTATAAAAATAAAACTGTTTACTGCATGTGCCCCTGCGTACACGTGATTAATTTTACTGCTGCGTATGCGCCGGCCCCGGTACCTCGATATGACAAATTAACTAAGAATAGAGTTATGACCCGTTTGTGAATTTCTTCTATTTTCACACAGTGCCATTTAAGTTTATGGCGTTAGACTATTAATAATGAAGCGTGAACGAGGCATGATATATTATGCTTGTTGATTTAATGACATAATGATGAATTTTAGTAGCATTAATAAAAATAAATAATTGATTGAATTGAAAGCTTTATTCATTTCTTTGTCATCATTATTTACATTAGAAGCGATTTTTTCTAGTAACGCTTAATTTGAAAGTTATTTAAAAACACATTGTCTTTTGCTTTTCAAAGAACAAACAGCAGGATGTTCTGCAGTTTTTTTCAATGTCATCCTCGGTCTGTCGTCGGCTTCTCAACGGTCACCGAAGCGTAGTTCCTCCCATACATCGCTCAGACTATTTACGTGTTTCATTAGTTCTCAGAAGTTAACCCGTGAGGAAGTCGCTAAGTTTTGTATCGGAAGCGACTGTTTCTGAACGTTTTTTACACATCTCCCGTGCTCACCGCTTGTCTGTAAATGGTCTTTTATGACCCACATGCAGCAGAAGGGTTACTTTTAACGATTCGCATTTCAGGCAATTGCTTGGCAAATAATTACAAGTTGTGCACGTTGTTAGCGCTAAAAGTGAGTTTATTTTGATACTTTTTAGAAAAGAAAGGGACGGCATGAAATTAATTGAGATTCGGTTGTTTTTACTTATTTTTGTGAGCAAAGCAAAAGGTATTAAATAAGTGACAAATTAAGAACCCTCACGCTTCGAAATATATTTTTTATAACAAAGAAAATTGTATATTATGAAGCGTAATGAGGGTTCTTAATTATAACAGAAGATGATTCATCATCATGTCAGCCAAGAGTCAATATTGGACACCCATAATTATGAGGGTTGATAGATAAAAATCCGATCAATGAATAGAAAGTTCGTTGCTTTTACTTAAAATAAAAAAAACAAATGTTTTTGTAATTACCTACAATAACAAAAATATGCATGTCATATGGGGTTCTCTAATGTTTCGCACACAATTCATTGGCAAATTACCATTTCGCAAGCAACATTTGTCAATGTTTCATTACGCAAACTAATGCTTTAACAATGACATCAAAACGCAAACATCCATATGATAAGCAGTCATTTCAAAAATGTATTGTTAATTAAATTTTTAAAAGACAAACTGACATATCAACAAGTTACAAAAACCAAAAATGTTATTTTACAAATGATTTGTTTGACTAAATTTCAATTCCAAACTTTTTGTTTACTAAAATTTTAATTTGATAATTTTCAAATTAACAAGTTACAAAAACCAAAAATGTTATTTTACAAATAGTTTGTTTGACTAAATTTCAATTACAAACGTTATGTTTACTAAAATAAAAAAAATATATTTATTTTAAAATAAAAAATCTTGTTGTTTACTAAAATTTCAATTTGCTATTTTTCAAATACAGTGAAATCGCCCTCAAATCGCTTCAGGCACTCGCCGGCCGCTGCCGCGGAACGCTCGCTTCGCTTGCTCGGCTTGTGCGCTGTTTTCATGTCAACCTAACCCAGAAAACGATATGCAAGCAAGCACGCAGCATACAAGCAAGCATGCAAGCAAGCATGCAAGCAAGCATGCAGCATGCAAGCAAGCATGCAGCATGCAAGCAAGCATGCAGCATGCAAGCAAGCATGCAGCATGCAAGCAAGCATGCAGCAAGCAATACAATGCTCCGCTCGCTTCGCTCGCTCCGCTCGCTTCGCTCGCTCCGCTATGCGTGGTCACAAGTCTAACCTAACCTAACCTAGGTTTATTTTCGTACTTATGGTTTTTCTTTATAGCGGGGGGCCTCAGGCCCCCCGACCCCCCCGAGCAGGGGGGCCACCCCCTGCACCCCCCGGAAAGCATCTCGCAGGCAGGCATACAGCATGCAATCCAATTATTCATACAGCATGCAATGCAAGCATGCATGCACTATGCAATGCATGCAAGCATGCATACATCATGCAATGCAAGCATGCATACATCATGCAATGCAAGCATGCATACATCATGCAATGCAAGCATGCATACATCATGCAATGCAAGCATCCATGTAGCAAGCAAGAATACAAGAAGCAATCGCAAAATTTTTAGGCGAACCGAATGGCACCCATAAACTATTATTGAACAATTTCTTTGTGTCTTTATAATTCTTATGTTTTTAGTATGAAAAGTTCCTAAGTAAAAGAAATGATACGGTGCCATACCATAAATTGCCTAACGTCTTTAGACTAAGTTACCATTTTATTAAAGAAAAATTGGTCAATCGTTATGTTTTTAGTGTGAAAAGTTAAGAAATGATACGGTGCCATACCATAAATTGCCTAATGTCTTTAGACCAAGTAACCATATTATTAAAGAAAAATTGGTTAATAGATCTTTGTCGTTTAACGTATTTGTGTTAGGAAAAATTGACTAAAGTTCTTTTGCAAAATGACAATATATGAAACAATTACTTGGTGAGATGTAAAGTTTGTGAAACATAAATAAATCGAACGTTGGTTTGCGAAATGATCACTTTGAATTTCGTTGCTTGTCATCTGTAAATTTGTTTAATAACTGTTGACCAACCGAAGGGGAACCGTCATATGGCGTAATGAGGGTTCTTTATTTACCATTAATTATTGTAGCTTTTTGGTTTTCGTAAAAAATAAGTAAAAACAACAACGTATTCATTGCTTTCATTTCCACTTTTTCTTTTCTAAAAAGTATCAAAATAAACATGCCATTAGTTTTAACAAAGGGAAAAACTTGTGATTTCTATTGTAAAATGAAGATTTTTTTCGTATGCTGTAAGTTGCGACATCTATGCTTTATAGTCACCAACTTTTCATTGAGTTGAGTTAGTATGTTTATCAACAGCCGCAAGCTCTTCAAACGGTCTGTGCTCGTGATTTAAGGTTCCTTCGTGTGGTTGCGGAACAATTTCAGCTCTAGCATTACGTTTCGGTGCTCAGGAATGCAAACTGATTACTTGTTTGATCTCGGGACTAGAGAGCATCAAAAGTCAAGTAGAGGCGGCACTAAACATCTGCCCTTATGTTCGATGGTAAAAGATAATGATGAACGATAATATGAAAGTAAAATTATTATACATTAGCAAAATACTCCGTCCCGTCGTTTCTAGATCTCTGTGTTTTATTATGCGTAAATTAGTAAATTTTCTGTAACATATTTCATCTAGGTTAATTGTAATTGAAAATATGAAATTTTACGTAGGTATTATAATTTTTTAAATATTTGACACTGCCTTTTTGTAGTAACTAACAGCTACATAGTTCAACACATTTCTCTTAAAATCCTAATTAAGAAAAATTAAGAAAGTCATGTCGATGTCGATTGATCTTGAGTAAATGTTTTTAGCATATAATACGTAGACTATTAATTGATGACTTGGGCCAATAGTGTGTACTTTTTCCTTCAAAAATTATACCCCCTTATTAATAAAAATGACAGTATCAGTTTTAATCCACGACTAACTTTAGTCCTTGTTTCATTATAAGGGGGATAATGTTTTAAAAAATGTCAATATCATTTAGTATTTGCTGCAAAAATTTTGCTTACATTATATTTTCTCATTATATCTTCCCTCTCTTATCATTGGAATATTGTTTTTACGATTTACTGTCCCTTCTAGCACGCCTTGTATATACTCTCAGCAATGCGTGCTAATTCTACAAGTCTGCTTAGAATTTTGTTCCTTTATAGCACTAATGTATTGATTTGGGCTTGAGTTACGGGGTAGCGGCCATTCGCTCAGGCATTTGTACACATCCGTCCGCGAACGTGCACCACCACTGAAATATTGGACTCGCCGTGTAAACTGTTTGAAATTCATTTTTAGGCCTTACCAGGAAAACTTCGACTAAAGTTACTATTTTCACATTGCTTTTGGCTTACGAAATTCAGAGCAATCTTGTAATTTAATGGTACTACAAAATTTTACTTTCTAATTATTTAATTCTCTGTTTTTCTGCCACAACTTTTTTCCAAATTTCTTTGAATATAAAGTCTAGAATTTTAAATTTTCACGCAGAAGTGTTGAGGAAAATTAAAAGTTATGAATTACGCAGGTACAAAAATTTAAAAGTAGAATAACCGTTTGTATAGTGTAAATATATCTGTAATACTAACCTGTTACGTTTTGAGAGCAACTAAGTTGTACCTATATGAACAAGCATTAAGCAAGGAGCCCGAAGCGTTTCTATAGTAACAACTATTATGTCACCTTGCGCGTCGATGGGTGCCCCGACTGATAATTAAACGTTGACCTAGAAAACGAACATACAAACTTAAGGGAAAGTATCGTTAGTTCATAATAAAATTAATTAAAATCATCGCAATCGCTTATCTTATTCTCAATGTGGAAATTATCGTGAGAGACTCATGCGTTTAGCAAGCCAAGTCCAGTGCTGTTTTGATTCATAATAATAAATTATATACTGCAGTCATGGTACGAGATCTGATCACGACATATTGGTATTAGCTACAAAGTGGGTATAAAAGTAGACACCCAAATGGTTATGTAACATGGAAACGTAACATCGCAGTAGGTTAATATTTATAATTTTATAGTTAAAAACTGGTAGAAAACAAACTTTGTTATATAAAAGATCTACGCCGAATTCAGTGGATTAATTTGTTCCATACTGTTCACAATTCTCCGTCTGGCCATTAGATTAAAATAAATGCCGATAATCACGTATTTTGCCGCGGCATAGATTGATGCGTGGTGAGTGTGGAAGGGTCGAAGTAAATCGTTTATTTTTAAACAAAAGTTTCGTCACAAACCCGAAAAATGCGTTCATTTATTGCGTCTATTGGCATCATTCCTGTTTTATATAGTTAAACATTCACTAATGTAGCCTAATAAAACTATAAATGTATTCAATTGTAATAAAATGTTTCGTTAAGTTTGTAGTGTTAACAATACTGTTACAATTTTTATACATGGAACATAGTCGAACTGTTCTTTACTATTTTATGTACATGTAATATAGTAATCACACAATATCAATCATAATTTAACATAACTCCAGTTCTAGTAATACCAAAACCGGAGTTAGTTATTATAGTTCTATGTAAGTTTTTGTTGGAAAGTAATTACATGAACTTTACCTTTGTTCTAAAAAACGAATAGTAGAAAACCAAACTAAAGAACTGATACAGATTATCTAAGAAAACTATGGTAGTACTTGAATTGAATATCTGATTTCCAACCTACATAAAAATCTTTACGCCCTAATATATTTTGATAAAGATTAAAGTAATAGTAGTAACCGGACAGCAAAAGTCTAAATCGTAAAACTAGATGTTTTTTTTTTGTATATGTCACATGAGTCATGGAGTGACCAACAGCCAAACCTAATGGGTGCCAAGAAAATGGAACGACAATATTAGACTACAGGCCGAATCTGAATGAAGTATCGGCAACCATCAGTTTTGCGTACAAAATATATTTCCTAATGTCATAACAAGATCATATTAGCAATAAAGGGAAAGATCAAAGAAGAAATTTCAAAGGTCCTAGAAGAAAACAAAAAATAAATAAATACATTTAGATCGACATATGATTAATTTAAAAGATCTTTAAATTATTTATGAATGTTTCTAACTAGCTTTAAATTTAAACATAGAACGCCTATGGAAAGAGTAGAAAAAATTAGATAAATAAAATAGAGATTAGATTAAAATAGATTCTGACTAACACTAATACAGATTAGCGTAGGCAGAAACCACCTGCACACGCCGAGTATTCTTAAAAACGTACTAAAAATAGAGTTCTAAGGTTTGGAAAATAGACACGGAATTTAGAATATTTACTAAGAAAATTATGAACTCTTCTACATTAAAAATTTTCAACATAAACGAGTCTAACTTTAATTGCCAGTAGAGAGGTTACAAATGTCTTTAAGAATGAATATTTGTTCTCTTATATACAATTTATTTCAATGTATTACGCATGTTTATCTGTTATTCAGTACTAGCTTCCACCCGTGGCTTCGTCCGCGTTAACATTTTACCCCCTTATGGGTGGAATTTCCAAAAATACTTTCTTAGTGGATGCCTACACTGTATAAGGTAACTATGTGCAGAATTTCAAGTCTCTAGGATCAGCGGTTTGGGCTGTGCGTTGATCAGTCAGGACTTTGAATTTTATATATATAGATGTTGTTAATGATACTTAATTTGGTCGAGATAATTAGTGTAAGCAAAACATTTCCTTTATTTCAATATTAATACTCTAACATCTTACAGTGATTTTCACCACTAATTACGATCAAGTGGTTATTCTTGTTTCCAATTTTGAGCAAGAAAGTTTCGAACACTGTTACATCCTTGTACGAAATCAGGCAAGTACGAAAGCTGCAGGTGTTCTTGTAATTAGCCTTTGTAAATACTGATTAGGCTTATTCCTCGGCATCAGCGCAAGATGGTAAATGCATATTGATAGTGCTACACGCAAACCTAGCTAGAATACTAAATAGTTACCTGATAACGTCGCAGATCTACACGCAACGCTTTATAGTGCAAATGTTTACATGATCTCCATGGGAATTAGAAAAGTTAGGAAACTGCCGATGGCATATCACCTTGGCATGTGGCTGATCAAGTAAATGATTTGTAAACTCAACAATTAATGTTACGCAAAGACAGTTAATTTATACAGTGTGAATTTTTCAAGTGGGCCTTCAGGGCCAAATCCTAAACTATAAGGAATATCGAAAAATGCTCAAAGGAGTCGCGAGTCTGATTTTGATGAAAACCCTATCAGACACTGTTACTATATCCCTGTCGATGCGAAGAGTGCGTATATTAAATTGTATACATGACTGTATATATAATAAAGTGCTAACTATCTTAATACCGTCTTGGAAGAGTGGTTAGTAACGCTGAATACACTTCGAGAGGCCAGGGTTCGAATTCTGCTACGGATATTTTTTGTATGATAAAAACGACAATTTGTTGGCAAGTCAAGTTAATTTATTTTGGTACTATAACATATGTTTTTAAAGATACCTAGTCGATGCGGAAATATATTATTTTTATATGGATATTATATTTAAACTATATAACGACACATTTCACAGATTTTATTGCAAAACAAGTAAAAATTATATTTTAAAAAGAACCTATTTTTGCAGTTTCTATATTTAAGGTCTGGTAAAAAATTATGCCGCGTAAAACTAATTTTGAGCATCACTGACTAGGGTAAAAATAACTCTGTGAAACTGTTTGTTGGTCGTTACATCATTAGGAGGAGGTTGATGAGAAGACTGCAGGAAGAGGGTTATTGCTACTAGCCTAGATTTTATCTAACCTGTTGTGGGAATACGCTGCAAGCAATTTCCATACAATAGGACATTTGCTTAATGGGTTCTGAATAATTAAAAGATAGAGGTCGTTGTTATAAGCAGGTAAAAACATAAAATTTTTCTAGTAAAAAATCTGCATAATGATAATGTCTTTTAATTCTTATTTATATTGCAGATGAATTCATGCTTCGAAACGCTACTTTGAAAACAAGATTCATGCTAATACTGTTTTTCAATTATAATTACGATTTGCAATCGTTGTCGTCACATGCAAGTCCGTGTACTGCTAAATGGAATATTACTCGATACATAATCGATACATTGGCGATTTGCACGCACTGTTACGGACAAATATAGAGATTGAATCTGCGAATTGTAAAGAACATTCTGAGTGTGAAGAAAGTTTTTCACGGCATGCATATGTATGGCAGTGGCTAGATGTGGGCGCTAGACCAAAACGGTGTATTCCCGTCTGCCAACTTTCTGTCGGGATCCATGCAGATCTATATAAAGATTGCTAAGTGTTTGATGCTGTGTTCTGATAAGACGAAAAATTTCATATTATTGACGTTAAAACAAATAAACCTATTAAAAATTATTTAGAACCAACATTAAATTTTCATACCATATTGGTGGCAAAAAACATTGGACATTGATCCACAGTCTATGGATACTTGCAATACCATATGTGCGTTGCCGAAATCAAAGAAGAAGATGAGAAAAGTAAGACTTAATATATATGTTCATGTTTACTATTTCTACACATAAAATTTAAATATTGTGAATGTATAGAGTTCTTTACGTTTGTATTGCCTATGTTTCAGTTGAACCAATTAAATTTGTCTCAATTATGCGATGGCCACTCTCTTATTAAAAAGAGTACTGAGCATTGTACATGCATCAATTCCACAATAATTGCAATTGCACTTTACGGACCAGTCCATTGAGTTAACAATCGCATACACAACACTGTAACCAATTTAGTTAACCCGTACGGAACTAACGGATATAAGCGGTCGTATTCTCAACACGTCACGAATTGTTTCCGGTGCGATTGTTTAGAGTATGCGTTAATTGTCGTCCCAAGTATGCCTTATTAGTCGCACGCGATAACGTCTTAGGTAAATTTTGAATAGGCCGAATGAATGGCCGATCCACAATAGAGTTTCTTGAGAAAGCGGGAGAGTTTGTTCTAGATCTTAGATTGAGCATGACGCTACCTAAGTTGCGATGTTACATTAGTTTCACGGTTTCCATAGCAATTTAATATTATGAAATTTAATGTAACTATCTAGACCCACTATCAGATTTCTGAATCGATATCGTGTTATGACATTATACTTACATGCAACTCCTACATTTCTTAATTAACTTATTGAAACACGATAAAGAAAAACTTATAACATGAAAATTAAGGTAATGACAAAGGAGCAAAACCATTAGTCGTTATATTAGGAAGTGAAAACTATAATAAATTCTATCGTGTGTTTTCTTTCGTAATGTATTGTAATTTAATCTGGTACATTTTCAATTAAGATTATAAATTTTAATAAAATGAATAAGGGGAGAAGTCTAGAAAAGAAAGCTTAATATAAGTAATAAGACATTCATATTAAAAAAAAAACTCGTTTATCGAATAAGTGTATACTTATAAAGGGAATAGAGATGGTATACTTTACGCGCATCGATAAAAAGTAGAAATGTACTTTAGTCATATTGTAACGGTATCCGATGTAACAATTGAAGCAATTCCCTTACTTTGTTGTATAGCATGTGAGTAGCTTGTCATAATTATATAAGAGGCGGAACACTTGAACGATTTTCCGGTGTCAACCTTAACAGTAAGTTGTCAGGTCTATCTTGTTCCTCAACTTTCCTCATAGCACGTCCATTGAACTTCAGTTCAAAAGGGAAAAGAAAAGTTATGCATACTTGTAATGTACCTGTCCACGCAGTTTTCTTTTCAAGTTGCACAGCTATAGAAACCTCATTAAAATTTATATCTGTAATAATGTATTCCGTGTAACTGCGATTGATTGCGCGCAAAAAGTTTTCGTCGAATTCTTACACTGATTGCGTCCATTTGAATAGTAAGTACATTTTTACTTTTCTACGGTTTACAATGTTTTTGTAAGAATTGCTGGACCGGTGTTCTGGTTGAAGTCAATGAAGAAGATCGCTTGTGTACAGCGAAGCTAAACGCCAGTCTGACATATAGCGTGACGCGGAACGCACGTTTCAAACGCCTCTTGTTACGTCGAGTACGATTGCGTGGTTGCGTTTGACCATTATTTGCACTGGACGATGGGTGGTTCTAGTGAAGTGGTGTTCAAGTGTAGTGGATTAACTTTACATCGTATTATGAGCTAGTGTGGGACCGGCTTTGCAAATGTTTGTGGACGGACGAGGTTAGTTAAGAGTTTGAAGTTTCGTGCAAGTAAACAATGAGCTTAACAAATATTGGTTTTAAAACTTTGTCTTCATGGTCGTTTAATGGTAATGACAATTTATCATTGATTTCGCTAGATTATTTACATCCCATCCAAATATCCAGTATCTATAGAGAGTTTTAATAAATGCGTGCAATTTATATATGCTACTTTTATGTAAAACCGTATCTCTATTTCTACACGAATAAAATAAAGCACTTTTTTATGATTCTCGTTGAAATACAGTAATATTTTACCGATAGACGGAAGTATTCTGTTACTTAAATTACTTTTAATATTTACGTATTTCGTAAATAATGGTCCTAATTTTTCTAGCCGAATTCGTGGAACGCTAACGGCAGGCTTATCCGCAAGTGCTAAACTTGAAAGTTTCGTGTAACCTTGCCCTTTCCAAGGTTGATTTTCACGGGCTTTTTGTCAATGTAGACTTTTTCCTTTTGTTGTTTATTGTCTTGTCGTTGAAGGTGCTGATTTCCTTTATTTTTTGTAACTGGTTGTGGATGTACTTCTCAAATTGAGTAAGTTTTGGAACTCCTCTGTTTTCATGTCAACAATATTAAGTTAAATGGGTATTACTCACTTAAAACTTACTATAGAGAAACTTTTTGTGTCACTCGCTTGATTTAATTTGAAATTTGTTTTATCAAAATGTAAAGACTTCGAATTTTTATCTCACCTTATTAATGTAATAAAATTAATAATTGAATTTTACTGTTGCGGTTCACTTAATTTCAATTATCTTTAGGGTGTGAAAATGACATTATTTGTTGAAGTTCAAGTGTTACATTGGACAATGGAATCAATTATACGAATTATTTCTGACCACTCTCACCTTTGCAAATCACGCATTCAATAAATAAAGAGGATTTGGCTGACTATATTTTTACACTAACATTGGAGTGGTGCCAAGATCATACACAATATAGGTACCTGCACAGTCGTCACAGGTTGCAAGGTCGACATTGTAATGTCTGTACAAGTCAATAGAAATTAGGGTTTGCACAATAACAGCGACATGAGCATTCGCTTCTTTGTAGTAGGACAAACTGTAATTTTAATATTTAATCTTTGTCAAAAGATAATTGACTTCATGACAAACTTTAATTCTTGCAATACACTACCTACTGTTGTGATCGTAACTTAAAAAATAAGTTATACGCTCATAAATCCATCATTCTTAGGGAATTATAACACACCCGGAGACTTTTCGGAGACGAGGCGTACACTGTGCGCCGTTCCCGAAACGTCCCCACAAAGGGCTGGGAGGGCAACGATGATTTTTAGTGGCTGTTCCCCAGGAACCCCCGGAAGAGCCCAACACACGCCGCACTGTTTAGCCCACAGTCCGTAAAGGATTTTTAAGGAGATAACACAAACTAAAAAAAAATTCTACCCCAAATATTATACCATACAATATCCATACAAAAGTTCTGATCACACTGTAGGTACTATCTACAGCTGAAGACTTATTAAATTGTCTGTAATCAAGAAAAACCACTGAAATTAAAACACTTACATTAACTACAATTAAGAAACAATCCATAAAATATGAAATGAATTCAATTTGTGCTATAAGTATTTATTTTTACTGCCACTCAACGCCTACTTTATAGGCATCTTTCACTCTCTACTTTCCACTATTAAATGTACGTTACTCTATTATTTTCCAGATTCGACGCAGTTTTCTTTGTGGTGTGAATAAAGATAGTATTTGTTACAATGGTAGTAATATCAGCAGATTCGTTTAGAATTTAGTGATTGTGTAACTTTATTTCTCACTAGCTACTATTTCAGTAGATACCGTTATTTTGTCTCAAAGGATTGCTGAGATGAAAGGTACTCTATGTTTGAATCCTAGCTATGATCTACGTGTGTACCAAATTTAATATAAACCGTTATCGCGTAATTGACAGACAAACATCTAATTAACTCACATTCATAATATTAGTAGGATTTCACAAGGTCTTGTCGCAGCAGTCTAGCAGTTCAGTCAGAGACTCATTAATAGGAACTTACAAATTCGTCTCTTTATATCATCATAGTTGTGCTCGTGAAGTCACGAGCACAACTATGATGATAGTTCGCGTGAATTTCACGTTTTTGCAACAATTTTCATTGAAGCTCAACTTCTATTGTACGTACCGTGATGTTATATAGCCTATAGCCTTCCTCGATAAAAGGACTATCCAACACAAAAAGAATTTTTCAATTTGAATCAGTAGTTGTTTGAGATCTTAGGGTTCAACCAACCAAACAAACTTCAGCTTTATTATTAGTATTAGTATAGATACAGTATTTTTTTGGAGATAAATTAGGTTTGCGCTAGCGCATAAGGGTACCTACAGCTCATCAAAATGGTTCAAATTCAGTTTTTATTTTTGTAAAACTTTTGATAGAAAATTTAACGAGTGTTTTTTTAGTTGATTTGTTTTGTAAGTAGTCACAGAGTATGGTGCTGATTTTTCACCATTTTTTAACCGACCCTAATCCGTTTTCAAAATTTAGATGATAATGGTAATATTACAGAATGGTGCCAAATGATCTAATTATCATATTGTTGGGAATGCAGTTTGAAGATACGATTGTGTTGTTACCACGTGAGACCATTGTGTTATTATTTCAGCATTTCATTGTTGCCACGAATGTTGCGAAATATGCTGCGTTGTTTTGTTTCAGACTATTCAAATTGTACGCATAAGTACCTACGTGATCTAAAATGACAGAAATATTGTCACGGTATTTATGCTTGTTGGTTAAAATCAAATGTTACGTTTAAGTAGGTAAATATCTTCCTTGCTTATGATTTTTGAGTAGTCGGAATCTAGCCATTCAAAACCGCAAAATACATATAAACCTAAAAAGCTCTACGAAATTTGAACATAGAGAACAATGTATGTTTTTAAAGGTAAACAATTCAAAACTTTAAACCCTATTTTGCAACAAAATTTCAAAGCGTATTACAAGGAAAACGCCTGTGTTCAGCATCATATGAGGACCATTGTACTTAAGGGTCGTAATAAGATTTAATTACACTTAATACTTGGTGACATGGACTCCGTTTTATGGTTCAGACGTCGTCAAGGTTATAAAAGAGTCATGAATGTCGAAATTATCCATAGTGTCGTGCCCTGACGATATTATTGTGTATACTTGTAGAGTACATAGAGCTTAAAACATTTTTTGAAGTGGCCCCTTAAATTAGTAATAAAAAACTAATTCCGATATTTGAAAATTGAACTCTTTGGGTTTAAATGTGTTTAAAAAAAATCTATTTCTAAGAACTTGCAGATTTGAAACTCATTGAAAGCTTTTGTGGTGTTAACGTTCTATTTGACATGTTTTGAATATCACAACGTTACTAAGATTACCCACATTTTTAGAAAAATAACTACTGGGCTTAGACTGATGTTAACAAAATTGGTTTGTTCTGCAAATATGAAGATGCCCTTGATGAGGTTGTATAACATGTCAATGTTATAGTACCACGTTACAGTGAAATCATATTTTTTTTTTTATTATTTGTAGCAATAATAATTGCCGACACCCTTTCCTAGAATACTTGATAGTTTCACAAAGCTGTTATTGGGCATCGATACTTGCGTACGCTGCACCGCCCGTTGTAGTCTCGTACTATTTCCTATCCATATCGACACACGTCGGTGTAGAATACAAATTAACGATTTACTACGAAATTCTACGTACAGTTTATACGTGACTAAATAAAAACAAGGAAGTCGCAATGGCACCCTTTACGTGAGCCGGTGTGCTTGTTCAACACTGCAATGCTGCAAGTGCTGACGCGTATTATCATTATGGAGAATCGTTGAGAGTCGTTAACGAACGTAGACAGATTTACGGCACGCGTTAAAAACTGGGTAAACGCATCATCAATCCCATTACAGTTATGACAAATGACTGTCACTTTCATCTTGAGCAAAAATATGCAAAAAAAGTGAACCAGCAGCGTTTATATTTATCTTGTTATTGCAATACTTGACTCGACAACTAGAGTATTAATTCAAATTTCCTTTTTGTTGCAATTATTTATGATCTAAGAAACGCATTTTTAATAATATTTTTGAAAATAAATGTGGCAGGTCAAAGAGAGGCTTTTTAAATAATAAATAAAATTATTTCGTGCAAATCAGCTGATTTTGCATATTGTTGCTGGGCGGTTGACCCCGTAGGGCGGGCGTCTTCGGCCCCCTGACACACATACAAACAAACTAATTATAGCCGTGATTCCCACTAGTACAGCACGCTAGACGCGAACGAATGGATTATAGTATTATTAGCGTCGTAGAAATAACTGCACCAACTAATGCGGACAAATTCTGTTGCAGTCTCTACCGGGCTTTTATTAAATTTTTGGGTCAAGCGTTGCATTTAAGTAAAAATGTTTTCGTTTCCATCCTCCAATCTTCATTATATTATCTTAATATCATTAACGGCATAGTAGGACTAATTGCTTGGGATACATGTTTATCTAGCGTAGACAATTAAATATGTATTAATAGGTATTTCCATCTAATAGTAACATATTAAGTCGTAATTGTAAATAAAGTATCAATCAGTAATATCTAATACATATTTAAAGACATTGGTAATCGATATCGATGGTCGATATCACGGCTTTTCGTTCTCGTACCTACTGCATTTCACCCAGTGGACACCAAAACTATAGGTTTAATTTCTTATAAATAATTAATCTTGTTCATTCTGCTACTTGTTCTATAATGTCTTGCACTTAATGACACTACTTCTGTTAACATAAAGCGAAATCTTGATTGTGAATGACAACATTTGCGGAAAACATAATTTGCAGACAATTAACAGCTTAAGTTCATTTACTGTACAGTCGCCTTCTTTCATTGACAATAATGATTATAAGGTCAAGCCAGTCATCGTTACATTGTACCCAATGCTCTTACGGGCAGTGACGAAATTCTTTTAGTGTCGAACTGCCGATACTGTAAAAAAATAGACATAACTGCATATAATCATGTATGGGTGCCAATTACCGTATGTTAGCAGTAGGTATGTAGTTAGATGTAATTATCGAGGTTACACACGTCACGTAAGTATAAATAACATTGGTGAATGTATCAACAATATTGAATTTGAAAATTGAAGTAAACCTGTAAAGAAAACTTATGTAACGAATTGCAATATTACTAACATTTATTTTAGTGCCTAAATTATCCTGTACATTTAGTCTTACGCAATATGTATACGATATGAATGGATGTAAGCAAAATTAACTCTTATTTCAATGAAAGCCACGGAGTAATAGTCTTAGGTGATAGTCTATCTTACAAAATTGATTTATTTCATAAGAATTGAGTGAATATGCTATTATAATTAAGAATAACCAATAGGCAAACTTCTAGATCTGAGTTTACGTCCTTTTTACTTTTTTTGCACTAGATGTGCGCCAAACAGATTTATTATTCCTGACGTTTATAGATTGGCAAAGAATTGTAGGACGATACATACAACTAGGACGATACAAAAAAAATGCGCTAATGTGTGAGTAATGCGCATGTGTGCGTGAAAAATAGTACTGCAGTCTGACAGTTGCTGTTTTAACTACGTGACTGACAGCAACTGTCAGTCACATTTCACTTACATGCAGGCTTAGGCCGCCTGCGTGTACGTGAATATACATAATATACATGTTCGTATGCTCTTTCACTTTCACATTGCTATCTACAGTTTCCTATATCTATGGCGACAAACGCATACTGTCCGCCTGATGGTAAGCAGTCAGCTAATTGGCGTTTGCATACTCATAATGTAAACCCTGAATCTGAACCTTTACATAGCGACAGAAATCCAACACTACCAAATATGTAATATTATAATTTGATACCTGGACTGTTGAGATGATTTTCAGTGTAACATCTTGGCTGTGGTTGTTTGTTTACTGAGGGATTGTTAATTTTTGGCTTTGGTGTCCCTTTTTGTGTAAATGACAGGCTAGCAACCTGTCACTATTGCGGGGTACTGTACGCCCCATACTGTCAGATGTGGCTGTATGTGGTACCGAATGTTACCTGAAGTTCTGCTCGACCCCTTTTGGGATAATGAGAGTGATTATATGTTTGTATTTTTTGATTGACGTATTCTGTAAAGTACATGGGCTTCCTTAGTTACGGTGAAAAGAAATCCAATGTAAGACTTCCCATCAGGTCCAATCCGCATATCTACTTATCCCGCTTGTAGACCGGACATTTTGAATTCTTACCTTCAATGCTGTTGCGCTATTCAGGACGGGTGCTTCAAATTTTAAGAATGCATGAACCCTCTGTGACCTATCTCCCTTATAATATTATTATAGAAGTTCTTGTTGTAATAACATTTAGTCAAAGCTACATTAAATTAAAGTTAAGAAACATAATATAAAGTTAAAAGACTGAGTTTTCTTAAAAGAATAATGTCAAAGAAAGGAAGATCCGTGAATCAATGTAGGACATACATGATCACACAATAGTACAATTTGTGGTCAGATTTCGGCGTTTTCTCCGAATAGGAAATGTCTGTCAATACTTGAGTCAAATAATGCAACACACACACACGCTAGCACATAGAATTTCAATACGATCTGGTTCTGGTTAGTTAGATTGGATGTTAAATGATGTAATTTTCGGACATAAATTCTTGATAGATTAAAATAAAATATATACCTATATAATAGATATTAAAAATATAATAGATTAGTATCCTACACAAAGCAAAAACATGTCAAATAGAATGTTGCAACGATACTATTGCGTAATAAAGCAGGTTTTGTGAACTTTAAAATATTGATTCTTACAGTTGCTTCATTCTATGGACACTTTAATGACTCAAAAAATTGTCATACGTATTATGTATAATGATATGACCAACTTGACAACTTTGTTCTCAAATTATATAAGTAACTAGTTAAGTTCGAATTAAACTATTACGTTATGTTTAGAAGAACTATTTTTAAAAAACTTCATTGCTAATTTTACAATATGTTACATATTATAAAATAAAACAGTTCACTTTTTTAATAAAACAGTCATCTCAAATAATAGTAATTAATTTATTAGTGTGAAAACCAAAAACATTGTTAATTTTCCTGTTTAGCTAAAGCAGAATTTTCCTATATGGTAGAAACCATAGTCGATGTGAAATGTAGTTATTACTTTGCATGCATACGCAAGCTTTCACCCGCAGATAACATGTGCGGGTTGTTATCTACACGTCATTTTTACCTGTTACATATACTTACTCATGGCGATACTATACTCATAGATATACGTGTTCCTAAGGATAAAAATTAACTTTGCAAAATACTTCTATCGTTTTTACTAAACATACACGTACATTAACAAAGCAGTGTATCATAAAACTTAGTTTTTAAATTCTTTTAAATTTTATTTTATTCAATTAATCGTTTTTGCAATGTAAAATTGACTTTATCTGTGTTTGTGCTTGTTGCGGTTACCCATTGCATTTGCGTAATTTAGTTTTTATGAAAATAATGAAAAATAGTCAATTTAATGGCCTGAACAGCAGGCCAAAGATAAAGCATATTCTCTGGTACGTATATTGTACGGTTATTTTTAAGGACATTTACAAGCCAATATTTTTTCGTGTACAAAATAACTGAAGCTTTGTACAGCAATCGTTTTAATCTCTACTATATAATTTTATAAATGCGGAAGTAACTCTGTTTGTCTGTTAAGCTTTCACGTCTAAACCACTGAATTGATTTTGATGAAATTTGGTACAAATATAGACTAGAGGTCGGGAAAGAAAATAAGCTACTTTTGTTGCAAAAAGGCTTCAAGGGGTTGAAATAGAGGATGAAAGTTTGGATACAAGTTCGTCATTGTTGAAAATAAAACCATGAAACTTTGAATTTAGGCACTTGATAAAAAATAAATAAATATTTGTTCTAGCGTTTTTGCAATATTTACCCCGGGATCAAATAGGGGATGAAAGGTCGTAAGACAGTCCAAACAACGTCATGCTTTTGCGCCTAACATTTTGATGAATTTTGCACAAAAATAGACTAGACATTTAGATAGGTAATATGCTACAAAGGGCATGAAGGAAAAACATAGATTACAAAAATGTATTAAAATATTTACAGTAATCCACAGCAGTTTGTATGTATGTTTTATTTGCAAAGTAAGTATAAAAAATGCTACCCAAAGTAAATTCCACGTGGACATAGTCGGGGGCAAAAGCTAGTTTATATAAACGCCCTTAACAATACGTATTCAAGACTAAATATGTTGTCACTGTACGTATCTTAGCGACAAAGAAGGTAGTGTCGATGACGTACGAATTCTCTGTTAGTAACCATATCAATAAAGGAGTGCTATAGACTGAACTATAACCACAATTACTGGTCAAATACAGCCAAATGCAGAGACTTTACACTTTGTTTTTTGAACTTACCATCTTAACGCCCACGTAACAAGAAACTTGTACAGCAATGGTTTTAGCTTTTACTAAAAAGAGTAATTACGAATTGGAAAGACGGATCGATTAAGGTGCTGAATTGTAGTAACTTCAAGTGCAACTGTCTCTACACTATAATCATGATTATTTCAGCTGAGAAGTGCCCACTGCTGGACATAGGTAATCCTCAATGATCTCCAAAGCGATTGGTGCTGCGCCTCTACAGTATACAATCTGCAAAAACAAGTCTTTGTTTCTATTATAGGAGACACTACCCAATATTGGACCGTCTCATTTAATTATACCAGCACTGCCAGATAAAAGTTTGTAGGCGGGTAAAACAAAGCGGGCATTGATTATTCTTCACTGGTTAGTTCATAAAGTGAGTCAAATACAGCTCTTCTAACGCTCTGCCATATTTCGTTAATATTTTGTTCAAAAATTTTGTCAATTTTGTAGAAATTACATAGGTAACTCTATTAATTTGTTTTTATTTCTTTATTTTAAACTAAATCCGATTGAAACAATAGAACTAAAACGTTGAGCAATAAAAACAGTATCCAATATTGCTCACTCAGGGTCATTATACTTTCTTTTGTAGTATGATGTATAAGGTCACTAAAATGTAAGAGTGTTTTGTTCTCAGAAGGAGGTTTTGTTCCTGTTGTCGGTAGCGTATCGCAACGTCAGTGATTGCTTACTGCTTGCTCTGCATATTTTTTGCAAGTGTTACATACACGCAGGCAATTTCTTTTGTGCTATATAACGTTACTAGTATCCTTAACTAGGTAATCTCAATACATAGAATTGTATCTATTACAATAAATAACTACGAATTCGTACAGAATATAGGTACCGTGCGCTAGTTCTTGAAGAAAGTTTGTACGTGGATAGAGATTAAATTTTTGTTATTTTCAACTTGATTTCGTTTCCTGATACTGTCTTTAGATTTTTGTCCGTGTTCCTTGCCGTTAAGATAATCTTTGATATTCGTAATCTATAATAATATTGTAAAGCTGAAGATTTTGCTTGTTTATTTGGATGAACGCGATAACCTCAGGAGCCACTGATTTAATTTGAAAAAAATATTTTTGTGTTGGATAGTCCATTTATCGAGGAAGGCTATATACGGGCTGTTTCTCACATCCGGACGAAGTCGCGGACACAACTAGTGGTAAGGTACGATTGCGTAGGTTCTTCCCAATCGCCGTTGGCTGTGAAAATATTATATACACTTACTTTCCGCTGCGTGAATGTAAAGAGGGTTCTGTAAAGGAGGTAAAAAAATGCTTTAATAGGTCTTTATCTAAGGTCTTTAAGTATGAGTTGGCCGATTTTTTCTTACACACTATTAAATTCCTATATTCCATGATTCTATCAATATTATAATTCTACTAATAATATTTTACTGAGAGTATGAAACGTATCCTCTATTGTTAGCTGAATTGAATTTACTTTAATTTTTAAGCTATAATTGATAGTTTTTTCCGATTGACTGATACTTTGCTTTCTTACATATTCTTAATCAAAATGCCACTAGCACTTGAAATATCTACAAATGACAAATAAACTTCATTTTGGAAATATTTGAAAATTTTCTTCATCATCAACAGCTCATATAATGTCCCCACACTCGAGCCTACCCCACATTAGGGGCGATTAGGCCTTAGTCTACCACGCTGGCTAAGTGCGGGTTGGTCGACTTCACACACAACCTAAGAATTTCTTCATAGGTGTGTGCAGGTTTCCTCACGACGTTTTCCTTTACCGTAAAAGCGTAGATTAAACGTACACATGAATTCAAAATTTGAAAACACATTCGTACGTGGCGGGGATCGAACCAGTGCCTCGTGGGTGGGAGACGACGCTCTTACGCATTACGCCACCGACGTTTCTGAAAATTTTCATACAAAACAGGATATGAAATTGTTAAAGACCTAACAGTGACATTCAAAGTCATTGCGTGTTCGACCATACAATACAATGCTAGTGTAGGTACCTAATTATTTTTAAATTAAAACCTCTAAGCTAATTGAGTTACTAAGTCCCGATGGCTTTATGCGCAATTGGTATTCACAATAAAATGCAGTGGCGTATTCACAACAGTACCTTGTCCCGTTAACACTCTCCTTTCGAATACTGATACACAAACCCGGCGACACAGTGACGAAGTCATCATAGTAATGACTGTCTTTGTGGCACTGACACGTCTCATTTAATATATATTGTAAAAGCAATTTAAAGCTAACATTATCGTCAATTGAAGGCTGCTATGGTGCTTTACTGGTGGCCTGATTTTTTAAAGATATCCATGAAGTTTTACAGTAATCTCATTGCAGTAGAAAGTTTGATTACATTTTTTCTTGATGGATTTTATATTAAATATTTATTGTGTCTAAATTGGGTGTAAACGCGAAGATTGAGAAATATGGCGTTCATTCATATTATAAAAATGACCGCTCTTGTATTACTCTAGCGTAGGCGCATCGTTATATCGCATCGTACTTAAAGAATGATATAGGGTTGACACGCGGCGTTATAAAAATTGCATCTATTGTTATAAAAAATATACAAAGTAATAAAGACATGATTTTGTTTTAAGATATGTTTAAATAAAAGTGTTTAAATATTAAATTCACGTTTGTGAATAAAGTAATATTTTTATCTCACGTTTCTTGCTTAAAAAATAATTAGGTGATAGAGCTATAAGTATTCGATTATTATAGGTTTTATGTTTTAATTTTCAATTTCGTTTAAGGCTATTTCTACTATTATCTGTTATAATATTAACAAACTAAGGAATACGTTTTACTTCAGCTTGTAAAAATTCAGATATTCATCAGGTCGCTGTTCAGTCAGTGTGATGCGATAAAATTTTGATTTGTTCTTAACTCTCCGTTTTCTCAATAATATGAGAATTAGCAAAAATACGGCCTACCTAAACCATCATATTATTCAGCGGACATTTATTATTCACTTCAAAATTTTTTTTAACAAAAAGCCCACCGTGAATGTAGGCAGTTTCGGTAATAGTATGACGTAATATTAGATGCTTGAACTCTGACACACCATAGTATATATATGACTATGCTAGCATGGGTAAGTTCTCGCTTGATATACCATTTAGGTACCAATCATCCTGTATAAAGAATGCTTCAAAAATTTGTTAACGAGGTAAATTGGTTACAGATTTATTAAATATTTTTATTGTTGATTTTCGTTGCAATGGAAAGCGTAGTAGCCACAGATAGTAGCCCTAGGGCTATGTTAATTTGACGTTTCAACAACGTTCCCAATTGAGGCCCACGCGACGCTCATTCGCCTGACCCTCCGCAGCCGGCCATTCACGAAATTAGTATTGAGACATCATCCGCAATAATTATGACTTGGTAGCTACTATCACAAACAATTTGTTTACGATGTATGTTGTCTTCCATGTTATTGTTATCTCTACTAGTATAAAACAAAGTCGCTTTTTCGTCTGTACCACATAGTTTTAGCTCTGTGATCTGTAAGCTTAGGTCTTTTAAACTATGCAAAAGATTTTAATGCGGTTTTCATCAATAGATAAAAGGATTCAAGAGAAATATTTGGATATAGGCATAATTCGTTAAGGTTTTGTGTTCGAGCAGAGCTTCAGGTAACATTCGGTTACACACAAAGCCACATCTAGCAGTATGAGGCATACAGTACACCAAAATAGCCTGTCGCCTACACATAGGGGGCACCGAACCCAAAAATTAACAATCCTTCAGTAAACAAATCAACTATATAAAGCCAACGACCAAACTCACACTTAAACTCAAAATCATCTCAGCAGTCCAGGGAATTTTTCGGGCAATTTTCTGAGCGGTTTTGTGTAAATTGGTTAAAATATCACGATAATTGTTGAAGCTGTCAGAATAGGGATTAGCATCGTCTTATCAAAGTTTGATGCCGTAGTGTTACAGCATTATAGCCAGTCTCTCTGTGGTTGACGGTTCGCGTGATGCTCGCTTGTACCGTCAGCTTTATCGTCACTTACTCATATTGGCCAGTATATCTACACATTCGTTTGCTATTTCTTACTATACGATTACTGATGTGTGTAAAATTTATACCGATCTAAGAATAGAGCTCTTCTTGAAACAGAACTTTATTTACACAATTCATTAATGAAATTCATTCTAATGCTTCAGTGGATTAAATTTCTAATGCTTTATTATTAACGTTCAACGGAAATGGGCGCTGTTGGTCGCTTTACAGCGCTTAATGATGCGTGAACACCAGGCGCTATCAATGAACCGCGTGGGAAACGATGTTTTAAAAATATATTTTCTCTACATTTAATTTTTAACTGTCGGCTGTTTTCTTTTTGTATTTTGAACGAAGGTCAGATAGATCAAAGCAACCTTATATGGCAGCACAAAATTTACAAGGAACAAGAATGCGGTAGGCTTTAAGTTGCAATTTGTAAAATTCGAAAGGTATTGTCCAAACCAATTTAAGGTGTTGATTTATTGAACGGAATCACGTTACGTGAAAGCAATGACGAATATAATTTCACTCTATATGCAGTGCTTGCACTAAAGGGTCATCGTGTTAACGAAATAATAATAGAAAGTTGCGAGTGTTATGTTCGTATCTCTCCTTCTTAATGAGTCTCTACGTTAGGTCTCTGGTTATTACGAGACAATTCATGCAATTAGACAAACTACTTGATTGCAGAAGTGTGATGTGCTAAATATATAATGTCTCCTACGTATTCATAGTTCGGGTAATTTCAACTGAAATTATTATAGTATCTACTAAAGTACACTGACTAGTGTTAGGCTAGTGAAATTAAAAATTGATTGTAAACATTTGGCAGTTAGTGTTCTAAGGTCTTGGTAGCGTATAATATTTTTCTTTGAAAATTATTCAAAAGGAATATTTAATATTTATGGGATTGCTACTAAAATTATGGGAAATTACACAAATTATTTACTTATCAAATTATAATACATATAAAACGAGTCGGCTCTAAGGGCCACAATTTTTTTGTTCTACGTTACTTCTATCGTTCTAAATTATTTCCATAGAAATGAAGATTATGAATGAAAGATTTTTTTTATATATATTAGGTTGGGGAAAAAGTCTTTTCGCATTATATAGTATGTATAAACTTGTAATAAAATCTCTTTGGCTATACTATTTGTATCTGGCTGGTTTTGGTATCATTGAAAGTTTAAATTTTAAAGAACATAATTTCAAATTCAAATTAGGAAAATGTGTGATTTTCATTTGTTTTTCGTACCGGCAAGATGAGTGAATCTAATGAAGAAATTCGATACATTTTAAAATTTTACTACAAAAAAGGTAAAATTGCAACGCAAGCCGCGAAAAAAATTTGCGATGTTTATGGACCTAGTGCAGTGTCTGTGAGAGTAGCACAAATTTGGTTTAAGCGTTTTCAATCCGGAAATTTTGATGTCAAAGATGCACGTCGCCCTGGTCGCCCTATTACAGATAAAATGGCTGCCATTTTTGAAAAAGTGGAGCAAGATCGGCATGTCAGTAGTTACGACGTAGCTGAAGAACTGGGAATTGACCACAAAACAGTTATGGCGCATTTGAAAAAAACTGGGTACACAAAAAAGCTCGACATTTGGGTACCTCACGAGCTCACTGAAAGAAACCTAATGAACCGTGTACTCATTTGTGATTCTTTATTCCGACGTAATGAAACCGAACCATTTTTGAAGAAGCTGATAACTGGTGATGAAAAGTGGATCACGTACGACAAGAACGTGCGAAAAAGGTCGTGGTCAAAGGCCGGTCAGGCTTCACAGACTGTGGCGAAACCCGGGTAAACTCGCAACAAGGTGATGCTGTGTGTGTGGTGGGATTGGAAGGGCATTATTCATTATGAGCTGTTACCACCAGGCAGGACCATCGATTCTGAACTCTACTGCGAACAACTGATGAGATTAAAGCAAGAAGTTGAGAGAAAGCGGCCGGAATTAATCAACAGAAGGGGTGTGGTTTTTCATCATGATAACGCTAAGACCTCACACATTTTTAGCCACTCAGCAAAAATTAAGAGAGTTTGGCTGGGAGGTGTTAATGCATCCGCCGTATAGTCCTGACCTTGCACCTTCAGATTTCCACCTGTTTCGGTCTCTTCAGAATTCTTTAGGCAGTGTCAGGTTAACATCACGAGGGGACTGCCAAAACCACTTGTCGCGGTATTTTGACCAGAAGTCCCAAAATTTCTATAGCAATGGGATCATGTCCCTACCTACAAGATGGCAAAAAGTTATCGAACAAAATGGTACCTACATACTTTAGTTAAATGTAAATAAACTATATTAAAAATGTTTTGAATTTTCTTAAAAAATGCGAAGAAACTTTTTCCCCAACCTATTATATAGAGGTGGTACAATTTAATATAGCAAAGAAGAGTGATAAGGTTGAGATTATAATTGATCGAAGAGAGTGGAAGAAGAAAATATAATAGAAGAAGGGAGCAGAGCTGGCAAATGACGATGATAGAGGTGAGAGTGTCCATTATTGGATAGACTACTAAATTAACTATCCAATAATGGGCACTCTCCAGTGTTTTTTTTCTATCAGTAGTTTGCTTAATATGCATTTATGGGTATCTATATCTTTGTTATATATCTAGTTGCGCATAAGTAACTTAGATCTCCCTCATAGCTTAGAGAACAAAGATATTGTTTAGTACTTCCTCTCTTAGAAATGTCTTTCATAAAATTGCGATTGTTACAGATAAAGGAGATTCTATTTAATAGAATCCAGAGATTAATGAAATATACAGATACATAGCCACTGCTGTATTATTGTATAATTTATTACATTATCACTACTAAGCATTGTAGGTACTATATCTTATTAATAAAAACTTTGATTATTGTAGGCGCCAGTAGCCGCCTCTACTGCCTTCTGAAATTCGATACTCTAGTCCTAACGAGCTATGCCTAGTTCACAATATTAATTACATTTGCAACTTTATTTACTATCTTCCTCATTACATCAGCCTTTTTCAACCGACTTCAAAAAAGGAGGAGGTTCTCTATTCGACTGTATGTTTTTTTTTTTTTTTTTTTTTTTTTTTTGTATGTATGTTCCGCGATTACTCCGTCAATTATGAATCGATTTTGAAGATTCTTTTTTCGTTAGGAAGGACATACTCCAAAGGTGGTCCCGTATAAATTATACCGAAATTGGTTCAGTACTTTTTTGTTAAAATGATAATTTCATTGGGGATGATATAATAATATCGTCCACGAACACAAAAATAATGTAAAATTTTTTTTTGAACTTGCCATTACCTAATATGCAATAGTGAAATTTTGGTTAGTAGGTCCAATAGTCAACACATAAACTATGACAAATTATTTTATGAACTTAAGTTAAATAACTAGGTTCATAGTTCATTAACTTACCATTCATTTTGAATGAATGGCAGGCATTTGTAATGAGATATAGGTCTGAGACGTGATATTATTTGTTAACCGACTTAAAAAAAAGAGGAAGTTCTCTATCCGACTGTTTTTTTGTGTTTGTTATGTGTTGTACCTGATTACTTCGTCAATTATGAGTATTACGACTCGATTTTAATGATTCTTTTTTAGGTACGTCAAGATCAGAGATGGCCCGTATAAATTTTATCTATATAAATTCGACCCTTTTTGAACAAATCAGTAATAGCAAAAAAAACGTTTTAGTTTAAGTTTCCATTAAGTTTTAATGAGTGCCTTGTAGGCCTATCCGTTTTCAATAAAATATACTTTATTTCCACTAAAAATAATAAAATAAAATATTTTTAGCAAAAAAAATTGGACAACCGACTTCAATGCGTACAAATTTAAACTAAAAAGTAAGAAATAAATAATATTTTTATGAATTAGTTAAAAAGAGCGTCATAGAAAACCAAGGAAAGTATTGATACACATTTATAATTCTTTATTTATAATTCATACTCCGATATATTTGGAGTCGGTGCCAGCCTAAGCAAAATAAACTTACCTAATAGATACGAACTTGATTAATCCATTAACTATACATAATAATGAATGATGAAGATAAGAAATAATCCGCCGCTCCGTGAAGTTCGAAAATTGCAAACACTATCCTCCTTGGCTAGCTGGCACCGGCTCCAAATATATCGGAGTATGAATTATAAATAAAGAATTATAAATGTGTATCAATACTTTCCTTGGTTTTCTATGACGCTCTTTTTAACTAATTCATAAAAATATTATTTATTTCTTACTTTTTAGTTTAAATTTGTACGCATTGAAGTCGGTTGTCCAATTTTTTTTGCTAAAAATATTTTTTTATTTATTAAAAAAATATTTTCGGGGTTCGTTTTCTCTGCGTAATAAAAAAATTTGAGCCAAATTTGTCGCCCCCTTACATCTGCCACCCTAGGCTTCAGCCTACTCAGCCTACTGGTAAATCCGCCACTGGTAATATAGAATTATAAAAATTATTAAAGTACTAAAATACGGTGCGTCACTGTTATGATTTTCGCGTTTAGAACTTCGTAGCTGAGATTCAAAAGTAAAAATATTTTAATGCGTTTTATAAATGTTTTGGAATTATCCTTCAAATACTGATAAGGTCGGATTTTAATTTTTTTTTTACCAGAAATAGTAGCTAACGTGTGGTATCTTTGTCTGCAGAGCCGGCTCGCGTGGCGACAGCGGTAGTGCCGCGAGGCAAGCGTGTGCAGACGCCGCAGCCAGCCCGCACGCCCACCGCGCCCGTGCCTCCGCCCGCGCCGCCCACTGATCAGGCCGATGCTTTAGCACACGCAGCCAAAGGCGTCGAAGCACTGGGAGTGCTAGTCCAGTATTTGGTATTTCGGGTAAGTCGAACCTTAAAATTGCAGAGATTAATATGTTTGAAATAGCGATGAAAAAAGTTAATATTACATTTAAAGAAAAAGAATAGTACATTTATTAACTAGGGCAGCAAGATCGCAGATATGCGATCTGAGGCTTTCTTTTTTGCGGCCCGAACTACAAAATTTTATGTCACCCTCTGACCAGAAAGTGGGATTTGGCGGAAAAATAGGGGGCCAATGAAATAGGCGCGAAGAAGCACCTAGTATTGCATGTCGGCAGGACGAGGGCGGCTAGCTTGGCGCATAAATCATCTCTCCAACTAGCTATCTTTGCATTTGGCTTGGGTTCTGCAATCACTCTATATATATACTTATAATGCTACATCTATGTAGGTCATTAGTAGAAATATGAAAATTTCATATAAATAGTTTTAGGAATCAGGACTGGAATAAAATACGATAAATAAACAATTTTACTTTCAATTAGATTTTCACCATAAATAACAAGTAAATGCACAGAAAACCACTCTTTACACAATAACCGAATAATAAGGATGAAATAAATGACTCAATGCAAATCACATCGATCACCACTGTGGTGTCCTCCGGAATGTCGGGAGAGGGTTGTGCTATAACACTAAGTCACTCTATGATTCACTATACACTGTGGTGGCAGACGTCCGCTCGGTCCGGCGGTCGGAACACGACTGACTCAACCGAGCCGTCACCGCCATTACGGCGTATACCTTTCCAACCGACCTCGCTCTTCAACGTCCGACAAGCAAATGGGCTGAGAGCGAACTAACGATTGCTTTTATGGCGGCGTTGTGGTGACGTCATGATTCGCAACGATTCATTCTTCATTTCTGCTAACACGGCCTATCCTGATCATGCGCCGTCCTCGGCCGCATTTCACAAGATATCGTCATGGAAGACCTCAACAGGGTCAACCTGAGCAGACCACGGCTCAGCACCGGTGTCATCATTGTCTTCAGCTTCAGAATCTGTCGATGAGAAACAACATGAACACAAAAACAAAACTTTTTTGTAAAGTTGCCTATTCTTTCATTCCTCACACAATCAAGGCCCTCTTTCAATGATACACACGATGTTATTTCTTAACTTCTTCTACTTCACTAACAATCATCGTATTACAAGCTTCATCGACCACACACATCGCTTATTCTCACTATTCTACGTACAAGGCTAAGCCATACGAGATTGCAGGACCAAAGTCCAACACATATCAATGGATATGGATACAAATTTGAAACCCAACATATATCGAAAGATATGTCTGTAAGGTAGTGCGCGCAATCAGGGCGCGCAGCAGTGCGCGCAGGTAGGGTGCGCAAGCAGGGCACGCAGGCAGGGGCACGCAGGTAGGGCGCGCAAGCAGGGCGCGCATGCAGGGCGCGCAGGTAGGGCGCGCAAGCAGGGCGCGCAGGCAGAGGCACGCACGTGGATGGTGCGCGACTGCCGGGTAGGTCAGCACGCAGACTGCGACGGACCCGGCCACGCAGCTCAGGAACTGGCACACCCGCTCGGTGCCTCCATCTGTCAGACGCTCGGCCTAACCTGACGCTTGGCCTTACTCGGCCCAGGTACTCTACGTCGGTAGTTAGGAAGGTACTGCAAGGCCGGAGCCCAACACATATCGTAAGATATGTCTGCAAGGCCGAAGCCCAACACATATCGTAAGATATGTCTGCAAGGCCGGAGCCCAACACATATCGTAAGATATGTCTGCAAGGCCGCAGCCCAACACATATCGTAAGATATGTCTGCAAGGCCGAAGCCCAACACATATCGTAAGATATGTCTGCAAGGCCGGAGCCCAACACATATCGTAAGACATGTCTGCAAGGCCGAAGCCCAACACATATCGTAAGATATGTCTGCAAGGCCGGAGCCCAACACATATCGTAAGATATGTCTGCAAGGCCGGAGCCCAACACATATCATAAGATATGTCTGCAAGGCCGGAGCCCAATACATATCCACAGACGTCTCTGCACAGCACCTTTCGCGTGCGCCTGGGGTAACGCTCCCATACACACACACGCACACAGAGACCTTCTTCACAACTTTACTTTCAAAAAAATGCTGCACAACTCTCGGGACACCATTTCCCTTTCTATATTCGATATTAAAACAAAATCCCGTAGATAAATCATCCAGCGTGCAACCCTTGGCAGAAGATCTCTCTTGCCCTCGGCGGCCCCCAGAGCATTGCAATCGGTTACGACTTAGAAAGCCATCCCAATCAAATAATGCCCAAAACTTCGCAACGCTATGACAACCACCAGCGTCTCCAACCCATATGAGCAGCATCGGCCGTCCGCGCCCAGGGAGACCCCATTAAATATACACCAACACGTTTCACACGATGCAACAGCGGAAACAACAGGCCAGGTCCAGAAATTGGAGCGCCCGCATTGCGCCTCAGTCTGTCAGACGCTCGGCCTAACCTGACACTCGGCCTAACTCGGCCTAACTCGGCCTAACTCGGCCTAAACTGACACTCGGCCTAACCTGACACTCGGCCTAACTCGGCCCAGGTTACATATCCAGTCTGATCGCAGTTGCACTCGAAATCTAGTGGCGTAGTGTGGCGCTGCCCAAAAGCACTAGCTGGTCCATGGCAGACCAAGTTGCTGTGGCTAGGCTTGACACAAATGGCCAGAAACGAAACTATGCCTTCCGCAGCCAAGCCGGCACCTGCGGCCGCCACCCCCACCTGGGCGTTATTAACGCCACGCATCACCACTTGAACCATCAGATCCTCACTCAAACCCCGAACCATACGCAAACAAAGCAGATATCGACGCGCGTACTCGGCGTATGTCGGAAATTTGTCGGACGTTGTGTTCATAACCCTAAAAAGTATTTGCGCCTGTACAATTTTATGGCACATAGACTTAAACTCTCACGAAATTTTACCATTATGTGGTCGTTGGTTGACCATTCACCTAACTAGGTTTTGGAGTCTCGTTTTAGACAATGAGAAACTCCAGCAAGACACTAAATCATTCCAACGGTTAGCCAATTTTGCGCGTTCTACCCCCTCGCATCAAAGTTATTGATAGACGATAGATCAAAGTTAGATACAAAGTTACTGTGACACCTTGCTTTATTTAATGCTAGCATCGGCAAGCACCTGCGCTGCGATTAGGTTGCTGTCCTCGCATCGGGGGTAGGACTAACACTAACACGATCAGACGAGTTTGGCGTTACATTCTTAGTATTTCTAACACGAACACGTGCAGACGTGTTTAGCGGTACACTCACAGTATTTCTAACACGAACACGGTTAGACGGGGTTGGCGTTACACTCGCCGTATTTCTAACACCAACACGGTTAGACGGGGTTGGCGTTACATTCGCAGTATTTCTAACACAAACACGGTTAGACGGGTTTGGCATTACGCTCGCAATACTTCCAACATGAACACGGTCAGGCGGGTTTTGGCGGTACACTCGCAGTATTTCTTACCCGAACACGATCAGACGGGTTTGGCGGTACACTCGCAATATTTCTAAAACGAGCACGGTCACGGTCAGCGGTTTTGGCGGTACACTCGCAATATTTCTAACAAGAGCATGGTCAGACGGGGTCGACGTTACACTCGCCGTATTTTCCCCAATGGCATTTAGTGTAGACACTATCGCGCTTAACATCTCCGCCATCGAATCGTTACACGTGACCCGCGACGGTCACTATGATGATGTTGTAAATCGGTTCTGTTGTGACGAAGTCGCGAATGAGTACGGAATCTACTGTATCGAGACACGCTACATTGAGACCGCGAACTACATTCTACGTGCCGAGTAGACACAAGAGTATCACTCCTACGGAACCGTGAAAGATTTTCACTCCTAGACAACCGTGAGCGCGACGCACGACTACAAGAACGAGATCTATGATGGTATCGATGTGATTTGCTTGTATATACCACGCTTAATCTCATGGCGCGGTGGCGTATTTTCCGATTTTGTGACGGTAGCGGCATAATAAATCGAATCCCTGCAACTGCTTGTTATTTTCTTTTTTAAACTAAAAAAACCTCTAATGTAGGCGTAGGAACTTTATCCCAATTCTGATTTTAGGAATCAGGAATGGAATAAAATAAAAATAAAGAATTATCATCGTAACTTAAAACAATTTTACTTTCAATTAGATTTTCACCATAAATAACAAGTAAATGCACAGAAAACCACTCTTTACACAATAACCGAATAATAAGGATGAAATAAATGACTCAATGCAAATCACATCGATCACCACTGTGGTGTCCTCCGGAATGTCGGGAGAGGGTTGTGCTATAACACTAAGTCACTCTATGATTCACTATACACTGTGGTGGCAGACGTCCGCTCGGTCCGGCGGTCGGAACACGACTGACTCAACCGAGCCGTCACCGCCATTACGGCGTATACCTTTCCAACCGACCTCGCTCTTCAACGTCCGACAAGCAAATGGGCTGAGAGCGAACTAACGATTGCTTTTATGGCGGCGTTGTGGTGACGTCATGATTCGCAACGATTCATTCTTCATTTCTGCTAACAATAGCTTTAATTCTACTGTTGTATGATTAAAAATCTGATGAATTTACCGAAGTTTGAAAGATACGTTGTTCAAAATGTTATGTTCTCTTAGATTTTTTTAAATATTTATTTGTAATTTATAATGTTCCTTTATATTTCAGTTGGATGCGCTGAATGGTGGCTCATGGCGGCTCGAAGCAGAGCGGTGGCGTGGCGTCGCGGCGGCGGAGCGCAGCAGTGCCGAGCGCGCCGACCGCGACCGACAGCAAAGGGCTCAAAAGGATCTTGACACAAGTAAATAACTTTTAACGATTTCCTTACATTTGATATCGTAAATAAAGTTTTATACCTTGCTTTGTATTACCGGTTGAATACAGAGCAAAGGCCCTTGAGACTAATCCGTAGAACTACTTTCTCGCGGCGGGAGATTGAAGCTCGCTGACTAGAAATCCTATTGCCATATATAGGACACACTTAGGTCCTCCACGACAGCCATTAACAAAAGCTAGTAAAAAAAGTTGAAAACCAAGTATTTTAATTATTACTATTTCATTCTGGGCATTATGTTAATTGATTAAAAAATCATTTCAGTTGCAGAATGCTTGAGCAAGATCTCAGAGCTAGAAATAGAGGTGACGTCGAAGGAGGAGGTAAATGCGCGGTTGCAGGCCACGCATGTGGAGGCTGTTGCCGCTTTAGCGAACGATATCAAAGGACTCAAGGTATATACACAAATATGGCTATTTAATACTCCTGTTATTTGTGTAATTCTATATTTTTTGATTTTTTGATTAATTTGCAATTTCCAGGATACTATAGAGTCCCTTAAAGACGAAGTCGCTGAAAGTAGAGCGCGTTTGCACGCGCATAGCGAAATTGAGCGAACACTCCGCGCACAGTTGGAAGCAGCGCGGGCCGAACTAGAACACAAGTCACACGCAATACCCGACCTATCCTGCAACAAGTCTTGTGACGAGATGTACGAGAAGTCATGCGTCATGTGCGACGCTGCGTGTGATCCTGTTCTTTGTGAAGCAGAAGACTGCGAGCTGCGGTTAGCTACCAACGAGGAGCTAAGCACTGACGCTAATGAATTAGCGGCAGAGGTTAGTATTAACATTGATTTGCAAAAGACTGACTCTTTTATTGCATTATTTATGATCGTAGAAACAAAAACCAAATAGTTCTTGTTCTTCTTCTTTTAATTGGATGGCGTTCGCGACACATAAAGATTTTCTTTTACTGCAGGTTGCCTGGAAGAGATTACTGCTTAGCAATAAGGCCGCCTATTGTACTGTCCTGTGTGTAAACTTGTCTTGTACTGTTATGTTAAATGTGCAATAAAGAATATTTGTATTGTATTGTATTGTAAAGATTACGCATTTCGCCAGTTTTAAATTTACAAACAGCAAATTGTACGGTAGAATGAGTTAAAAATGGAGTCTCTCGACACGTGTTTTTACAACAAGAAACTCGAAAATCAAATTGACATCTGACAGTTGTCGAACGATAGTTAAATTTTATGAAACGGCAGCGTTTTGGATTTGGTTAATACGCAAAAAATAACGTGATATCCTATTCTATTAAAAACGAAGTAAAATAATATTGCTTTGGATTCGATATTCCAGTGCGTGATAGCAGTTATCCAAGCATGTAATGAGAATGAAATTAATCCAAATCAAGGATGATAATGCACTGTCTTTATCTAGTAGTCGCGAATAAATTATGTCAAGACCATCACCTTTATATATCTTAAGAATGCTTGTCGAATTTCCTTTTACAGGTACGATCTCTACGCGCAGTAATCGAATTAAAACAAGCAGAGATGGCATCGTTGCGTGACGCGCGGTCGGAGTTGACGGCGGAACGGGAAAGGCGTGCTGCCGCAGAGAGGGACGCGTTAGCCGCGCGGCACGTCGCGGAGGAGCTGAAAGAGCGAGCCGCGGCCCGGCAGCGGGACGTGGACCGACTTAGGGACGACAACCGCCGCCTGAGGGACGCCGCCGCCCGGGATAGGGACCACGCTGCGAGATTGGCAGCTCTTAACGAAGAGCTGAGGTACAAGCTTCGGCAGAAGTCTCAAGTGAGTACACTTCATATTGTCATAAACGACAAGCACATAGTGTATTGATCGCTCTAGATTTCACCTCGACAAAGCTTCTTTCCGCTTATTACCAACGTGTTATGGCACTGAACTTCATATGTATTTTTAAAACCTAAGAAGTTCTGCTAAAGTGGGATGTCTTAATTACTACTAGTATAGTTTCATAATTATTTTCTATTGTAGTAGGTACTAATGCTATTGATGAAATTGTGATATGGATACACTGTGGATAGCACTCCGTTAATGCAGTTTCACAAAAGTTAGCTAAAAAAATAGCATATTCCTTTTTCAAAGGCAGACAATGCAACTGCAAATACTTGTGGTTGATCATGGGCGATGTTGGTCACCCCAATCTAGGAAATAAATATAGTTTCCGAAGGTACGCAAGTGGCTACGATCTGTGTTGGGTAGCCAAATCTGTGTTTTGCCGGATCCACACGCTTGCCGAACCTCGGCAAACGTGTGGACGCGTCGCAAGCACTTGCGGGTAATTCCTTTTGATAAAAAAAAACGACACCGATCAAACCAATGCAAACGCTCTATCCAGAGGTTTGAATTCGTGATGGCTTGCCGAGGTTTGGGAAGCGTGTGGATCCGGCATTAGGTCAACTACACCTTCAGAAGAACTGTACCGTGAGCACAATGTGCCGTGATGGTAATATCTAATTAGGTTATTGTTTTAATAAAACTGTCTATTGTAATTAGGGCTTTCAAATACCGGATTTTTTCGATACCGGTATCAATACCGGTATTAGCATGTTCAATACCGTGATCACGGGATCACGGTATTAAATATGAACTCAAATAAAATGCCCGTTTTATTTCTAATCAGTCTTTATTTCTGTTACATAGGTACCTAATAAAGACATGAAAAACAGGCTAATAAAATATTAAACATACATTGTTATCTACTAACATATTGTTTCTACCCTAATCTTTTATTAATAGTTCGGCGGAACTAAAAATTAAAAAACCCAAAAAAAATTATCAAACTAAATATAAGCCCTGTAATGGTAGATTTAGTTTGTTAAATAAATAAATAAATGTTAAAATAAAAAAATACCCTCCCATTAATAAAACTTCGCATGGCAGTCACCATTAAAAAAAATTATTATAGGTAAATTACTTAACAAGCATCTATTCTTTTACCTTGTAACATTCATATAATTACTTATCAAACAATCCTAAATAACAATATTCAAAACGAAAATAAAACGATAAACATAATCAATAAAGCCTTAAGACTTTGGATTTTTTTGTAACTGAAAGTGTGATCTTAAAAACGACAGAGCGTTTAATGACTTATCAGATAGCGAACTTCTCAATTTTTGCATAAATAGTTCAGTCTATTCTAGTTCTATTTATGCAACAAAGAAAAAGCTCGCTTAGCTTCTACACTTGTAGGTACCAGTACATATTTGTAAGCTACAGATAAAAATATTTCCTGACCACCCCGACCGGTTTCGAAGACACACATCTTTATTCTTATTATTGATTCAAAATCAGTGCCTCTAGTTGTAGTTGTACTTTGAGGTAAGGTTCATGCCTAACATTTCGTCTTATATTCACATAACTCTAATAAAGAATTGTTGATTTCTAATACCGTAAAATCACGGTATCGACTGATCAATACCGGTATTGAAGAATACCAAGAAAAAAACGTGATTACGGTATTACGGGATCCCGGAATACCGGTATTGAAAGCCCTAATTGTAATGTAGGTAAGAGGAGTAAGATTTTATAATTCTCATACATTGTTCGTCGTGTAACTGGTCTCGAATAACGTCAAATGGTTGAGAGAATACGATATGCTATGGATTCCGATTGCTTTGAAGTAATGGACAAAATTTTCTTGTGTTACGAAAGAGAACAGAGAGCTGATAAATATAATGCTGAATAATAATCATACTAGAATGCACAAAAAATCATTCTTTCAGGTAGTATCGTTACTAGCTGGTGGTGGGTACATAGAGCGGCCGCCGATGCGCACTCGTACGTCGTCGGGTGACTCCGGGCGGTCCGCGTCGCCGGCGCCCGACTCGCCGCCCTCCCCCGCCTCGTCCCCCGCCCCCGACTCGCCCCCGCTGCCCGCTGTCAAGGGCGTCGTCGAGAAACACGACTCCGTTAGCTGGGTGCTTGAGATCGAAGAGACGCCTGAGGAAGTTGCTTCTAGGTATGTGAACTTGTGACAAACATACAGGGTGTAAAAGACATGAACAGTCAAACGAGAACCATGTATTCTATACATCAAAATAAGAAACATTTCAAAAAATCATTTTTGGGAAATGATTTTTATTGTTTTGGTGTTAAAAAAAATTGCAAATTGTACCGCGCAATGTAAAGCGCTCAACTCTCATGCAACTCTCAAAAACGCGAAAATTTTGCCAGACGGTGCGGCCCCGTTCGTTTGTGTCCGTGCGCATGGAGTAATGTTTCTTTGGACAATAATTAAGCAATAATGTTTAGAATATGTTTTCATAAAAAAAAATGTATTTGTCCTTAAATAAAATCGTAACTATCCATTTCACAGGTATAGTCTAAAGGAAATAAAATGTTATGATGGTGAGCAGAATACATGGTTCTCGTTTGACTGTTCATGTCAAAATTTGTTATGATAGTATGGGCTATATTTTGTCTCGTGACTTTAAATCAGTTACTGCGCTCAGTAGTCTACCTATGAATCACTCGCTACTTCGCTGGTTCGTAATTTAAAGTCAGCACTCGCAGCAAAAAATAACTTTGTTTATGTACCTACTATTCACTGTAAATTTAATTTTCACTTTCTTCTATTGGCATTAATTATGTAGACAAGAATATAAATTGTTTTGGTTATTTCAGACTAGCACGAAGATCGTCATTCCGTGCTAGCACCGGCAACGGTGCTACTCCGAGCGGTGTGAAAAGACGCGGCGGGGGTTCCCCTTCGGGGGGATCCCCTGCTCCCGCGTCCCCCGCTCCCAACGCATCTAAGTTGTTCCGCGGTGACCTTGACTTCCCCCCGCCACCTCTGAAGGAGTCCGCAGGCGAGGCCATTTACATATACGATGATCGTCAATACTGAAAGAGACGAATGAATGCAACGATGAATGTTATATCGTCTGCGATGAGAACTCGCAGCATTTATAATCTCTAGATTCATACAGGTTGCATTAATTCCCACCAAAGTCAGTTTTATCAAAGGATAAAACAAATCTCAAAAGAACATTGTAACAACTGTAAACATTTGGAGATTGAGTGCTTTCTCATCGGGACGAGCTCAGCTGTGTCGTGATCTAGTCTCGGAATATCGCTCCCCGAGGATGAGGCGAACGGCTTCGATATTCTTGCCGGATTAGCATTCGCATGTTAACAGTCATAGTTTTAATGGAAACGTGGGACCCGACCGGAATGTCTACTTAGTCGTAATATAGACTTATGGAATGGACGCATGTCATCGCTCAAGGGAGTTGGTGACCTCAGAGCGTCGCGTATACTTGATTCTGATCTGTGGAAGTCTTGCACGCATTCATGTAATGGACTAAGTTTAAATGCAAGTTTGCTCTTTCTTGACAGTTTTAGCTTGAGGTGTAACATACTCCTAATTGATATTACAGAATGATACCTTAGATACCAATGTAGATATTTACTTAGTCGGTAGGAGTTACTCACTTAACTTATTCAAGTTTTTATCGACTTTACATTTCTGATACCTAACTAGCTGATTAGTGGATAAAGTGTTTGCAATAAGGTGAGACAGTAGCTCCGCTCTCACATATTTATATAAGCATTTGCTTTTCCCAAAATACAGGCCTTGGAAGTTAAATTATGATAACTAGGCTATGTTTTCAAGGAGAGTGTTTATGTACCTGTAAATTGCGCCAGTGAATAAAAGTAGCATCTAACCTTACCTATACTAAAGGAAGCAAGCAGTAATATCTATTTCTGTTTTACTATTGATGTTACGGATTTGTGCATCAATTGCGAATATTGATTGTCATGTAATAAGTAGTATCATGATAACTCTAAAATGCTAATGCCTCCATGTATTCTTGTCTGTCCTACCACGTACTCTCTTAGGTACCACCAATTATTTATTCGTATTTACTTATATTCATCTTATGCAGGATATGCAGCTACTGATTTTTTTATTCTTAAGTTTTTCTGTATATAATCTCTTCTCATCTCCTTTCTCTTCTATTTATCTGTTTCGTTACTTCTATTTATTGGTGCAATTCTCTACTGATTTATTATAAATTAAATTTAAAGTGTTTATCCTGTTTGGGCTAGCAGGTTGTTATTTGTATTACTTAGCAATAGAAGGTCGAATGCTCATTCACTCGATAATTTTAAGTCCCAGTCAAATTTATCTGTTTTTGTTAAACAAACAACAGCTTGGTTGTGGAGCGGCTTTGGGGAGCGTTTGAGCATTCAGCCGAGAGTGATTTAAATGTTAATATTGTTTTGTATCCATTGAATTATTTATAACTTAATTATTATAGTTTATAGTTGTTAGCACTGTATTATTTTTATGTACAAATAACAATTTTAATAATGAAAGAATTAACGTAGTTTTTAAGAAATAAATTGTCTCTGTCTGCAGTTTAGGTTTTAACGCTGATTCATTTAGGATTGATGGATGCTTTGCCGTGATGTTTTCTTTAATATTTTTTGTCTTTGTTTTTGTAAATTGCTTCCCCGCTGGTTAGAGAAACCGTTATGAAACATCTGAATCAAACCAAAGAGTCCCGTTTGTGTCAACTCTTTGCCATGTTCCTTTTGCTAAGCAAACCGATCATTTGCATGCCCATGTTAAAGTTGTAAATTGAGGTATTTTTATTTATTTTTAAGCTAATCTTTACATATAATACCATTCCAAATTAAGATTTGTAAGCAAAAATACTATAAAGTGATTACGAAAATATTAATATAAAAAATAAAATAGTATGTTAAAAGTGCGAAGTGGTTTTATTTTTATTATACATACTCAGCTGAGTTAAGCACTCACCTGCGGCTCGTACTGCATGCAATCAAAAACCTTGTTTGTAAGGAGCTGCTTAGCTCACTGGTATCATAATGTACTATTGACAACATAAAATGATTCAACCTCAGTGCTACCTTTACAATTGTAGTTATTCTGAGTACATACCTACTACAGGCATTACAACAGTGGCAGTGCCAATTCTTTTACAAATTAAGCCCAATATTGGATAGGATTATTCACTTACCTACTCATCGGCTAAACACTGTTTGAATTACAAACGAGATGATATTAATGAATGACCTGCTACCTTACCACCATCTTTTATCGAATCCTTAATTCGTACTATGAAGCCATCTACGTGAATCAGTTTTGGCGCTACCTTCGACCGACTCGATTCAGTTCAGAGTTAGGTAGACTGAAACAGCTACAAGTCATATTTATATAGCGCTCTCTCTTTCACTCCATAACAGATCAGCGACTTTCATTAATTATTTCGTACATTTTAAGCTTCTTGATTCTTTCGATGCAAACGCGGATCAGTAATATGAAGATGATGGTACGAAATAATACGATTCAGTTTACGAACCTATACTCAACCGTGTGGAATTTGAATCGCTTTTATAAAGTGGTACGGCCCCTGCGGGATTAGACAAGTAGCAATCGTTTTAACATATCGAAATTCATCATCGGCCATATGGCTTTATTATCTACTGCTACAGCGCCTTAGCTTTCGCACACTTCAACTTACTAAGCCATGTCCATTGGCCACGTGATTTAACGGCTTAAGTCAATCCCATACCATTTTGTTCTGAACTTCGTTAAAGTTTTAAATTTTTACTATGGCTAGGCCCGCTGGGGCCTTACACAGGGTGTAAAAATACATAAGACAAAGCCGAAGCCTACGTATTACATCAAAACAAAAAAAAAAATTTGCGGGGAAAAGATATAATTTTTTTTTGACTTTATTATTTTTTCATCCTATTGATGTATGTTAAGGAAACGTTTTGTGTTATACGCGATGAATAAAGTTTTATGGCCCCTGTTCAATCGAATATGATCACAATAGGAAAATAATCATATAAACATAAACAATAGGATAGGCAGTGGCGATTCCTCTAAATTGGCGCCGCCAAACTAAACATGAACAATATGAATAAATATTTTATATCTAATTATATAAATAAAGTTAACACAATAAAGAACCCAAAATATCATTCTAGTACTTAGTAAAAAGCGATTTCATCGGAACCAACTCTATCCCCAATTTTATGGAGAAAAAACTTAGCCTGACACCAACCAAGACAACACACCAGGATTTTCCACTGAGAAAAGGTACTTCTTTCTTTCAAAGCACCTCTCACGAACAATCTTACTAGGATGGGTGAGCCATGTGCGTACTCTCTGTGCGTCAGTGCGGTAGAGCTCAGTGTCGGCATTGACGCACACAGAGTCAATGTGCATTTATATCCTATGCATTTTTAATGCTTTATAGGGAAGTTATTGGCCTTCATCTCACCTCACAGTAAGTGACGATAAGGCCAAAGCTGGAATCGATCACCTGAACCCGCAAACACAGAGGGACTGGTTATGTTTTCATTAATTGTATGAGTGGTTAGTGTTAGTTTTTTAGTATACAAAACGCACCGATTCTAGTTGCGTTAAGAGCTCAATTTGTATGGGAAACATGATTTGCGCTCTCCGCTAGGGGCGCTGTTCGCGTTTCCTATACAAATTGAGCTCTTAACGCAACTAGAATCAGTGCGTTTTGTATACTAAAAAACTTACACTAACCACTCTGAACACAAAGTCGCATTTTCATTAGTCGATAACTCGGTCGATAGGACAAACTCTCCCGTATTCGGACAAACGACCAATGAAACTCAATAGTCGATAACACGGGCGCTAGTCCGCATTCGGGAAATAACCAGCTGGCGCATTTTCATTGGTCGTTAACTCGTTCGGTGTACAGCGTACGGGGAGTCCCCGCAGGCGAGATAACAACTAATGAAAGTTACATCGCGATACGCGTTCGTTCCACCATCTGCGGGGATTCCCCGCAAGCTTTATATCGACCGTGATATCGACCAATGAAATTCATCGATCGATTTACTGCTTGCAACTAGGGATATGGTATACTCATGAGTAGTATCGAATGGAAAGTATCGATACTGACACGGTATCGGAAAAAAAGTATCGAGTTACTTGGGTATCGAGTATTTTTAATTTCTAATTATACTTGAATGAATTTTACTCTTATCAATAGCGGCGTCGAAGCGTCGGTGGCGTAGTGCGTAAGAGCATTGCCTTCCACCCGGGAGGACCGGTTCAAACCCCGCCACGTACTAACGTGTTTTCAAATTTTAAATTCATATGTACGTTTAATCGACGCTTTTACGGTGAAGGAAAACATCGTGAGTAAACCTGCACACACCTGTGAAGAAATTCTTAGGTTGTGTGTGAAGTCAACCAACCCGCACGTGACCAGCGTGGTTGGCCTAATCGCCCCTAATGTGGGTAGGCTCGAGCCCCTCGGTGGGGACATTATATAAGCTGTTGATGAATAAATCGACAGTGACAATTTTCACTTTACAAAATCATAAAATATTTTACGATCGAGTTATCGAATCACAGATCTTTTTTTTTTCTTCAGTGACGCTAAGAGTGTCTTCTTCAACTTCACATAACTTTAATTGTTGATACATGGCAAGAACGTCTGTTTCTCTTGTTAATAACTGGCGACGAATATGGTTCTCCTACATCCAGAAGCCAAAGACAAAGCCCACTACCAAACTGTATAGCCTGATTATTTTAAACCCGGAATGCGAGCGCTAACGACCAATGGAAACGTTTCCCCGAATGCTGGCTCGTGGCTTGCTCTATGCTATACGTTACAGAAATTTCCCGCACACCTAATACGGGCCAGTGGAAATGCGCCTTGCTATTGACATTTGTAGCCGGAACGTATTTCCCATGGTCATTAGCAACACCAGAGGAATCCCAAATGCGTAAAGAATATTTTAACATTTTTTGAAGATTTCAAGATTGTGTTCGGTCCAGGATCAGACATGTTTGTTTTAAAAGTCACTGTTTGTGATTGTAACTGGTGTGTTTAAATATAAATAATACACAAAACAGTAGCCCCTGAACTAGCCGTGCATACATTACTATTACGGCGGCATACATTTTATTATTACGGCGATAGATTTTAATAAAATGGTGATAGCACCAACCAAACGGAGTAGGAATTTGTTCTCCACTGGGGATCGAGCCCGGAACCTTGTGATCTAATTCCGTTGGGCGAATCATTAGACCATGGAGGCGGATATAATCTAAGCAAAACGTCATGGCTCACTCGCGTTCGTAAGATAAAAATACTGTACTAATTAAGCAATTAAGCACCATTAACTTTATTATTAAAGATAGCATTGACCTGAAAAATTATCAATTTAGGTGTAGGTAGAGATCGTTATCGTAACTTTCGCTATTAAGATTCTAATCTATAAAAAACTAGCTATTTACCTATGTCGCAGGCAATTTGTATGATTCCGCATCTTACAAAATTCCTCGGCATAATCATCATCATCTTCTTTTTCTCAGCCGTTCTCAACTATTATGGTGAAGGCCTCTTACAAATTACGCCATCTAGTTCGAATCGAACTAGATGTTGATCGAACTAGAATATAGTGCTGATCGAACTAGAATCGAATAGAAGTAGGGCAAGATCGAACTTTCACTACTTCTATCCAATTCGTCCCTGCAGTTTTCATGACGTTGTCCTTCCATCGCATTTGTGGTCTTTCTCTAGGTAGTTTCTCGCCCCAAGGCCTCTATTACAAGACCACCTTGCCCCACGAGCCATGTTTACGGGCTATGTGTCGGCAAATCACAAATCTCCGGTCTCGGAGTTTTGAAAATAAAACTCCATTCCGCCACCGCAGCGGGCTCGGGTAAAAATCGCTCCGTGAGTCCTTAGCCTTAAGCGTTACGCATTTTGCCAATGTCAAGTAAAAATTTATCAAAAGTAACAGTAAATTGTACGGTAGATCGAGTTAAAGAATGGATTCCCTCAACACGTGTTATTAGAACAAGAACTCGGGAGAAAAGTTGTTAAAACATAATTCTTCCATAGATATTATATGGCATTACGAATCTGTGAGGTCATGAATTCGTAAAGTCAACTGACTGAATATTAAATGATTTTGATTAGGGTTTAGGGTTTAGTTTTTTGGACAAGCGTGGTTAGCCGCTTGCCTCCTCCGACTTTTCCGTCTACGCCAGATGGGAGTGGCTCGAGCATCCTCTTCCAGCTTCCTCTCCGCTGTCTCCTTCTGCAAAATCACAGATTCGCAGAAGGAGGCGACAGCCTTTCAGACTCTCTCATTACCAAGCATGGCTCTGACCATGCAAGGCTTATATACCTACTTTAGCCCTTAATCCTACCTAAGATGGGGGACAGGGTACCTTAAAGTTCCAGCATATTAAGGATAAATCAAAAAAGCCAAAAAGAGCATATTTAAGTAAGTTTATACGCTCCATAGCCCTTTGGTTTCAAAAACTATGAAACGGAAAATTTTATTCATTGCTCACGCCATTTTCAATTCCTAAAATCGTTTCTCCTTCTTACTTGCTTCATATGAAACCTAAAAAAGACAAGATCATAAAAGTGTGACATACAAAATGGTGTATTGAATTACTACTTTCACTTTACAATATTAATATAGATATTGTACAGTAAAGCAAAAAGGGCAAGTTGTGAAAGAACTTGTTGCTTACGGATTTCAATTTTTTATTGGGTCGGTTACATTTCAACACCCAGGTTGTGTATCTTTAATCATATAAATCAATGTAATAAAAAAAAAAAAAAAATCATATAAACAAATGTCAAACAAAAGTGCAAGAAGAGTTTCTCCCGAGTTCTTGTTGCAAGAACACGTGTTGAGAGACTATCCATTTTAAACTTAAGCTAACGTACAATTGTAGGTTACTTTAATTACATTTTCACTTGATATTGTCGCAATGTGTAATCTTTATGTGTCGCGATCGCCATTCATTTAAAAGAAGAAGAAGTGCAAGAAAAAATACAAAAAACATTGCACTAACAAAGGACCTTTTTGGTTCGGTTAAAATCATATCGGTTTTTTTTAACTGAAACTTAATTATTTCTCTATAAATACTTGGTATACAGTGTTATTTGTAAAGCGTCAACAACCTTCAATCTTCTCACCAATAGACACAACTTTTTCTATGGAAGTACCTAAAACTGGAATCGCGAAGAAAAAATCCACCGTTCCATACATTTTCGACGAGTTCGTTTGTAAATATGTATGGAACAGCTTAAATATTTTTGGCTATTTCGGAGTTGCTTCCACAGTAAAAGTTTTTTGTTTGATGAGATCTTCAAATGGTTTGAAGGTTGTTGAGCTTAACAAAATATTAATCCTGTATAAGTAGGCAACACCAAAACTGTAATTTTTCACAAGCGATTTGGCACTTTAATTGAAATAATTTTATGTTGCATATTGATTGGATAATTTTGTCCGTTTTGTAACTATAGTCTAACGTACTTATACGAGTAAATGTAAAATAAAAAAGCTATTAATTCCTATTATCTCAGGCAGACTGCACAATTTAGTCTACAATGGTGTCTAGTTTAGTTACGGCCTCCAGTGCATATAAAGATTAAATCCGCTAATGTGCTGCGGGTGTTGAATCATTTGCTTGTAAATTTGACTAGATTTATGTGAATTTGTAATTAAAACAAAATATGATGTTCATGTTGATATATGAGTATTTTTTTAATGGAGTTTACGGCAGTAAAGATTTTACATATCCCATTCTGACTAATATTATCACCGAAATGGTACCAATTGGGACATCCTTTATGTAAGGAAACCTTCTTGTTTCGCCTTCAAGGCTAGAGGATCCCACAATGCCTTGGACTTCTTAAAAACTCTTGGTACTTAAATTATATTAGCAATATTAATACAGAGAAAAAAATAGACGTTTAAATAAACTGGGATCTAGGTAATATGTGTGACTTCAAACGACTCGCACATTACTTAGATAACTACATAATATGAAGAGTAGTGTTTGTAGTAGTACACTCATAGTACACTAAACGGCAAAGAAAACTAAAACCAAATTCGTTTATATAAATTAAAGTTTAAACTGAATGCTCTGCATAATATGTAAGTAGATACAATTATTATTTGCTTTCGGTAAAAAAGTATCATTAATGAGGCTGTATTCTTATGTTACACCATTATTGAGCAAAATAAAATATTATGAAGGTTGTCATAATGAAAGCATGGAATAGAAAAGATGGCGTTATGATGAGTGAATTAGAATAAAACAAAAAGTTCTATAATTAAGACGATCCTATTATTATTCGGACGTTTATATAATGATTCTATTATTATTCGGACAAAATAATAATGTTTCTATTATTATATTTTGGTGACGATGAAAGGGCGTATCATACTCTCATAGCTTGTAATGAAAATAATGAGATAAATTATTATTCAGATATAAAAATGCTTCTCTCGCAATAGCCATTTTGTATTTCCATTGAAATAGTGGGATGCACCCGCTATTTTACATTAGAAATGCTTGTTACTAGACTACGTTACATGAATGGTCATGTCTATTATTAACATATCAATATGTATGATGCATTTAGCAAATACCGCAGTAGTGCAAACGTACTCCAACCCTGTTATACATCGTTCGTGTGATTTCTAGACAGCGCAAACATCGAAGCATAATTAAGTTGCAGTTATTTTATAGTTATCCATTTATCAAAATAATGAAATTATTTTTTGATAAATACAACAAGTAAACAAGCAGACGATTCACCATTTGGTAAGTAAAAGCTACAGCACACCTGCGCCGAGGTCCGAGCTCAGGGTGTCACTAGACCAATCGATCGATCGTCGATCTATGCTATCGATCAACGTTGATTGAAGTTGATTAATTGGTGTGATAACTTTGATTGGTCGACGGATATCGTTCCATAAAACTTCGACTATCATCACTCAATCGGTCAATCATTGATCAACGTTGATTGGGCGGGTTTTCTGATAATCAAGCAGCTCGATCAATGTCGACTAGCCCATTCTACCATCTATCGATCGGTGTGGTAGAAACTATCGATCGACGTCGACTAATCCATTCTACCATTAATCGATGCCGTCGATCGACGATCGATCAATTGGTCTGGTAACGCCCGGGAGATGACACCCTCAGATCTGCCGCTCAAGTCTCGAACTCTGCAAAAACTCTATCTAGAGTCACAAATTGTTGTAATAAGGTTTTCTTACATAAACTAAAACTGGCCATTATAGACTGATGTAGTTGACATTATTAAAATTTAAATATATTCGTCTATCAATCCTGACACTGTGTACTCATTTATAAAAATATTATATTTATTATTTTATAATACATTTTATAAAGCCATATATGGCTTAAAACAGTCCCCACGTGCTTGGTACTCTAAAGTAAAAGATGTATTATTAACTTTACAATACAAGCAATGTGACACTGAACAATGCATTTTCGTGAAACGGGCGGGAGAGAGTATATTGTATATATCTTTATATGTAGACGATTTCTTCCTGTTTTACAATAATAAAAATATGGCAATTTCACTTAAAAATGCATTGTCAAAAGCTTTTAAGATTAAGGATTTAGGTAAGTTAAATAATGCTTTGGGTGTTCAAATAACTCATGACAAAGGTCGTGGCGAATTATCAATAAGTCAGGAGCGTTACACTTTACAAATTTTAGATAAATTTGGCATGACTGAGTGTAAGCCTGTCAAGACACCTTTAGAGCCAAACACAAAACTTATACGTAATAAAAATCCCTGTAATGTTAATTTGCCTTACAGAGAACTAATAGGTTCTTTAATGTTTCTATGTCAAATGACTAGACCCGATTTGTCTTATAGTGTTTCATACTTAAGTCAGTTTAATTCTTGTTACTCTGAGGAACACTGGGCCGCCGCAAAACGTGTTCTTCGTTATCTGAAAGGAACTTTAAATACTAAATTATTTTTCAAAGCTAGTAGTTCCAAAAATAAAAGTTTTCATATAACGGGATACACAGATGCTGATTGGGCAAGCGATATAGATTGTAAGTCATTTACAGGATATATTTTTAAAATTAATGGCAATGCTATATCATGGTCTTGTCAAAAACAAACTTGTGTTGCTTTGTCTTCTACCGAAGCAGAGTATGTTGCGTTAAGTGAAGCTACAAAAGAAGCTATGTACTTGAAGCAATTTTTGGGTGAAATATTGGGTTATTCTGAGCCTGTTGTTATTTACGATTGTAATAAGGAAATAGAACTTTTCAATGACAATCAGTCTGCCCAAAAGTTAGCTTACAATCCGGTATTTCACAAACGCACTAAACATGTAGCAGTCCGTTATCATTTTGTTAGGGAAGCGGTTGCACAAAACTTAATTAAAATAATGTACAAACCTACAACTGAAATGGTGGCAGACATTTGTACTAAGGCGCTGCCATATCCAAAACACAAATACTGTTTTGACAACTTGTCAATAAGTTCTTAACTTTAGTATGTTTTTGTTAGTGTTTTTGTAGGTACAGTCTATTGCATAAATATGTGACCAATGTTAGTTTAAGGGAGCGTGTTGTAATAAGGTTTTCTTACATAAACTAAAACTGGCCATTATAGACTGATGTAGTTGACATTATTAAAATTTAAATATATTCGTCTATCAATCCTGACACTGTGTACTCATTTCTAAAAATATTATATTTATTATTTTATTTTTATACCAATATTACAATACAAATAACTGTGGGTTGACTAGTAGAAACCGCGTGGGGTCGTCGTGACGTCTCACACATAAAAACGATACGACACACGACGCCACGTCATTATACGACGCGACACTGCGTTGCCGGTGACTGCTTACTACTAGGCAGGCCGTAAGCTTGTTTGCCAAGCAAATAACATAAAAAACCGCTCATCCCATCCCATCACTGTCAGAGTTCTGATTTTTAGGATACGATGTCGCATCGTATAACGACACGGCGTCGTATCATGTTTATATGTAAGAGCGAGCCCTGTTTGACACTAACCTTTTCGCTTTCTTAGAATCTGCTGTGATCAAAGGTAAAGACTATTTGCGGATATTAACAGCAATAGCCATCAAAAATTGAATTTGTTTCTAACTTTATTAGGCATGATTGTAAATGTTTAAAAATACCAAATTAAATAAAAACATGATTATTTTTCTTGTTGTTCTGTTTTTTGTTTTATATTTATTGTATTATTAATTTCAAATTGCAATACCTACTCTTTAAAAAAATATTATTGCAGATCATGTAGTCCATAAAATCAAATCAAATCAAAATTGTTAGTACATAGGTGTAATAATTATAAAATATATTAGTAAAACAAATCATAAAAGCAAACAAATTCAATTTAGTTCATGTACCTATTTGGGGAACCGGGCACTAGAACGTGTACCTGCACGCAGTGCCTCAAAAAAAAACCATTCAGGCTTTACGCCAACTGTTCAGTTGTATTGTGCTTTTTTATCTGAGACGGAAATGCATATGATTGGTTTCAACTCTGGTGTCGTCACGCGCAATTAAATAAGGGACCCCGATTCACTTTTAGTCTTACAAAATTTAATTAATAGATTTGAGGAGTTTTATTGAAATTTAAGAGATTGTGTTCTTTTATTTTTATAATGATATAACGATAAAACTTAAATATTTTTTTTAACAATTAATATAATTTTCTAAAATTTCAATTTGCTAATCCCTTTTTTATCGCAGAATGACATCTAAACGATTGTCCCAAAATATTTGGTTTTATGGTGATAAGCTGTCCTTGAAACAGAGTATATCCTATCTTGTACAAATATTAAACCAAATTTAATAACAGCTGTAATGTGTTGTATGTCAAGGTCACCTGCGCGTTTGCGTGAGGACATTTTGATATCGGCCCCTATATATATGCATTTGAAGACGCGCTTCGGGACATTCTGTGGAACGACGGACAAAATGCTTACAAGAGCGTTGTTATTGCATGCTTTCATTGGCTTCGGTAAGTATTTCATTATTCAATAGGTATCGTCTTTTTATTATTTACAATTTATTTTGTTAGTAATCAATTATACAGGGTGTTGGGCACCTTCCTCACATAGTCATTAAATATTATTTAAAAATAAATAGACTTCATTCATTCAATTTCTCCAGAGATATAGTTCGAATATTAAAACAAAATTTAAATATACGGCGCTTATGTATATTTGTGGGTATTAATTAAAATTATTATTTTTTAGCTTTGTGCGATGATGGAGCGAAGTTGCGATACTTTTTCAGGTTTGTTTTATGAATCTAAAATTATACATAATTTAAGTACCGTGTGGCCAATTTTTTTTGGCAATTCTCGTGTTTGATGAAGACTATTGCTCGCCAATGTTTTTCGCGATATTTATAAAATATTTATTTGTACTTTTTTATAAGCCAACAAAGTATAAAAAATATTAGGACACGCTAAATTGTATTTATATGGTCATGAATTACAAAAATCAAAAATAATGTGATTAAATTTTTGTGTAAAGATTTCACACATTTCTTCAAATTTATTTTTATTAAATGCACCTCATTTTTTTTTTAGTTCCATGGACGACTACAAAGAGCTGCCTTTGGATGTAGCTCATGATATATTTAGGACATCGTGGTATAAGTCTAATCGGAGCACAGTAATATTTGCTCATGGATTTACAGGTATTTTAACAATTTTATTGTAGTTTAATATTATAAATGTAACTACACAATTTATACGCACGTGAAATCGCTAAACAAATGTGGACCCAACTATAAATTCTTAATGGACGGGCAGTGACCCGCGGGAACTTTCGTCCCCTCTCACCCGAAAATCCAAGAGCAAAGAGATTGTCGAAGCGCGTTCTTTATTATGGTGATAATACAATAATTATATTTCTATACTACCAACAATTCTTTATTCTCCTACTGCTAATGAGCAGTCATTTAATCAAAAGCTCCTACCCTGCTCATCAAGTAAATTGGGTTTGGGGACGGTGTAGAATGTCTTTCCATCGGACATACTGCTATCATAAGTTTTGGCATTAGAATTTTAAGGCCGGCCGACTGTCTGTCACCAACATCTTGAGAACGACTGTTATCTTTCGATAGCAGCTGGGACCACTCAGCTTAACGTGCTTCCGAACCATGGAGGAAAAGCGAGTTGAAATATTTTCGGTCACCCATCTGTGAACCGACATTGGTAGCTTTCATGATCTTTAGGAGAACGCACGGCCGTAGCTCCATCAGCCTCCCCCTACTCACACCAATAATCTAGACCAAATTAAGTAGCATGAAGAACATGCTATGCAGATTATCAATGTAATGTGTAAGGAATTATAATTTTTTGCATGTAAATCTCTAAATAATCGTGTTAGCCACCTAGCCACACACACACATTTTGCTCCCATTAGAATTTGTACCCGAGACTTGCTGGTGTGAAGGTTATTGTCAGTTCTACCAATGCGGTCGTCTATCTAATCAATTGTTTGATATTTTTCTTAAAACTGGTACTGGACATGACGTCCAAAGGGTTCAGAACAATGCCTATGACGTCGAGTTCAGTAATGAATTGAAAACAAAGGCGATCATATCGATCGATTAGGTATCATCAATGATAGAACTCTGAATAATACTCGTATTTTGATTATATATTTCCTTTAGCTTTTTATTTTCTCGTACGTAGTTTATGGGAAGTCTTGTAATCGTCAAAAAATTCGACCTCGAAATTTTGACGGATTTACACGTTTTGGAACTCCTTGAGTCCAAAAATATTTTTTGGAATTATGTCTGTGTGTATGTCGGTGTGTGTGTCTGTGCGTTAGCACGATAACTCGAGCGTGCTTTAACTTATTGCAGCCAAATTTAACATGCGTGTATGACATCAAAATATAAGGTCTCTATCAACTTTTAAGCCGTCGATCAAGAAAGTTAAGCAACCAAGTGCGCGGTTAGTACTCGGAAGGGTGGCCAAAATTTAATATGCATGTATGACATCAAAATATAAGATTTCTATCAACCTTTGAGTCGTTTCCGGTATACGAGAAAGTCAAGGGGAGACCACACCCGATTTTTATTTATTATTTTCGAAAAAAACAAAGATGTTTGTAAACCAAACGTTATCCTGTCATCGAATAGTGGCTTGCAGAAGAAAATATCCTACATATTGCAATTTTATTAATTTATACTTATTACCTATTTCATATTTTTAGTACCTATTTCATATTTTGTTAAATTATTATTTAAACGGACAATTTGTTGCTGGCTTCTGCAGTAATGATTTTCTGCGAATATATTAGGCATATTTTTCTAGATTTTTTTCTAAAATCTATTTTATCTGTTGATTTCGTGTCGGTATATTTTAAAAAGATAGTTTATTTTTTATATACATTCTACGAGATGGCAAAAAAGCTTGCGGCCCACCTGGTGTTAAGTGGTTACCGTCGCATATAGACACTTGCAATATTAAGGGTAAATCACTTAACACTGCAAGTACGTTGCATTCCTGGGAACTATGATGATATGCCTTCCATGGCCAGTAATTACACTGGCTACCTTTCCCTTCAGTCTGAAACACAGCGAATTGATTCACGGCAGAAATAAGAAAGGCGGTGGTACCTATTCAGACGACCCTACATATGGGTCTGCCACCTAGTGGTAGTTACATAATTATGTAGAAACTGTCTTTATTGCGATACTGACCAAGCTGATATTGATATTACGCGATTAATGATAGGTACTCGAAATAACACAATTATAATCGTCAAACCGTCCCTACATAGTGAAAAATAATAATATATTGAATAAATTATGAACGGTACATTGGGTGTAGAAGCAGTGCCATCCCTTGCAATTGCAACCCCTATCATAAAACTTGGTGTGTTCGAATCCCTAGTCGTCAGCATTTTCCTGCAGCTCTGAGATTGTTTCATCAATAATATATTTCAGGACATCCACAAGGGCCCGCAGTTATAGCGGTTATAAACTCATATTTGGACCGGGGTGACTGCAATGTTGTACTATTGAATTGGCAAGAAATGGCTGCAGCGATTTATCCTACAATGCCCCAATCGTACGTCAATTGGGCAGCTCCTAATGCTAGAAAGGTTAGTGTTTTTTTATATATTACACTCAAGCAGTAGGAAAGAGTAGAGTTTACTTGAAATGTCGTGTGAAACTCTCAAATATTGGAAAATACAAAATATTGCTATAAAAATAAAAAACCTATGATTTCCTATAGTAGAGCTGTTCCTTTGCTCGGGTGTCATCGCGAGATAAAGCTTGTTTATAACCTACAGCTTCCTTGAAAAGATCGCCTTAAGGCACTTTTTTTTAAAACAACGAACAACAATTTACTAACATTATGTTGTCAGATGATAACAGTGAGTTACAGTTGTTGTTCATGAAATAATTAACTGGTTTGAATGCCTATGTTAATTATGTAGTCGTGTGTGATAACAGTAGAACTTACGAGGTGCAAGATCTATCTACTTAGATTATACAGACTACCGAAAAGCTATACCCCATTCTGAATTACATAGAATAGCTTTATTGAACGGAGAAAGATTGTATTTAATGAAAAAAGCTAGTGATTTCATTGTACAGAAGACGGCGTTGATTGATGATATTTACATAAGGTTGAAAAAATTAAGAAATTTGACAGTTTTGGATATATTGCTGTCGTCTGTGCCTACAGAAGATAAAATTTATTTCCTAAGATATTCTGATAGTAAAGTCCTTTTCAGAAATACACTCTAAAATAACTGAGCAATATAAAGCTCGTCGCAAGAGCCACTTGATGTTGTTCAGTGCCGTTCTTAACTGAATGATTTTACTGGAAACTTACTATTGTACTTTACTCTGGAGTTCTTAGAAATAGCGTTCGACCAATGACTTATTATCGTTCTTGTGTATTTTAAGCTTGGCGGTGTTTTTGCTGATATTCTGCTGAAACTATCCCTGGCAGGGATGGACTTAAACAATACTCTTCTCGTCGGCCATTCTCTTGGCGCTCACATTTTCGGTTTAGCTGGTAATGCGCTGGCCCAGAAGGGTATAATAATGCCCTGGTAAGTAAAGATTATGTATTGCAAAATAAATATTTATATTTATACGGCTTATAATTCTTTAAATACATTAAGTATTATAAGTTAAGTATATGTTTAAGTATTACTTAAACATCTATTGCATATAATTCCTGTGTCACAATGTTTGTCCAGTTCATCCTGAACTCCGAAACTTACAATCCGATTTAAATATAAAACATGATGAAAACTTATTTTAAGAAGAAGCCGCATAAATATAAATATGACTGGACATTTATATTGCTACTCGTGATGATAAAACTGAAGATGGAAATGAGTTTGACCAGAAATTTAAATATGGAAATAGTCTTATTACAAAACGAGATTTAAATATAGGTAGTAGGTACCTAGTACCAGCTCTAGTACCATGTTTAAACCATGCATGGACCAAACGAAATTTAATTATAAATCGAAATTATTCACTCAAGCTTGGACTAACTGTGGAACTAAAGTTAAACACGCGAGCCCTATAGTTTATCTGCCCTAACTTTGATGCTATTGTTTCATTGTTATCCTAAATTACATTTATTAATAAACGCGAAAGTTTGTTTTGTTTGTTTATTATGCTTTGATAGCTAAACCACCAACACGCTTTTGATCAAATTTGGCATGGAGATAGTTTGAGACCTAGGAAGGACATAGGCCACTTTTTTAATGCAATAACCAACATGGGCGTGAGTGAAGTTGCGGACAACCGCTAGTTATTTTTATAAATAGCGTAAAATGGATATCAAAATGATTTATAATATGAGACAAAGAATTGATAATATTATTATTACTTTACCAATAACACAACATGGCGACATATTTTAATATACGATAGTGGTAGGTCACTAGGCCGACAAACAGATTATCTACAAATTTAAGTTTGTCGCTACTCTTATTGTGAACCGGGTTCAATAGGTACCCAAAGGAAGGTAAATTTACCTGTTGAACCTGGTCCCTATTTAAGAATCTGATCAAGATGTAAGCGAAATATACGACTACAAAGTGTTACTTACATAATAATAAATAAGTAATAATGAAACATTTTAAATATCGATATTTTTTAGAAAAGTTTGTGTAACTAATATTAATATCGTAGAATTTCAATTTAGAAACCGGGTCATACTAAAAAATTCGTTCCCGGAATTAGTAATGGTACAAAAGGATCGATAGCTATTAAAAGTAATCCTCTTATACACACTACTGATTTCAATTCCATGGAATTTCAAATATTATGCAATTGGAAAACGAAAACCTTTTCAAACTGTGTATTAATGAATCAAAATAAGCCTAGCTATTTTATAGAGAAAACAGTTGAGTTTCATATTAAACTGAGGAGAAGTTGACTGTGCCTGAGTCATAACTCAGTATACCATACACATATCATATCCATAAAATTTCATATCATTTAGGCTAACCATATTGATATTTATTTTATTCTTAAGCGAGAGTAATTATATATAGTTGGCCACCTAAATTCTACTAACAATTGTATTATTTGGTACTGGCAGCATTGAAAGACGAGTTTACTGGGTTAAATTCCTCTGAGAGTCTACTACTTAACTGTTCTACTAATGCGCTGAAATGTTTCTACTTATAGCAGATTAAAAATTATGGCAATAGTTTTAAGACGTATTGAGGTAAAGACAAATAAGGATTTGGTTCAAGATATTATTTAATATTTTAGGATAATAGGACTGGACCCCGCCGGTGTTGGATTCGAAGGCCGACCTCCTGCTGGAAGACTTAACCCTAGTTCTGCCGGCTTTGTGACAGTTATACATTCCGACCCCAGCAAGTACGGGTTTAGAAGACCCCTGGGCACGATCGATTTCTGGCCCAACTATAAAATGAATGGCGCCGTTGAACAACCTGGCTGCGAAAGCAAGTCTTATCCAATGTTCTCCCTAGAAGGTAACTTGATTATTTTTATTCAAGCTAACTAATATACAAGGTTATTTGTAAAGCATAAACAACATTCAAACCATTTGAAGATCTCATCAACACAAATAACTTTTACTATGGAACCAACTCTGAAACAGCAAAAAATATTTAACATGTTCCATACAAATTTACAAATGAACTAGCCTGAAATGTCTAAAACGTTAGATTTTTTTCTTCGCGAATAAAACAAATCTAACGTTGGTAAAATCTAACGATATTGTAAATTTTCGTGCAGTTTTGCTTCAGAAAAACAGAAAAGTTTTTATTTTGATGAGATCTTCACATGGTTTGAAGGTTGTTTATGCTTTACAAATAAAGGGTTCTTTTCTAAAGTTCTTTGTTAGAATGAATAAAAATGAGGTGTCTTCGCGTCAGGGGTCCGCATTTTTTTATCTCCCATTTTATCTTCATACAAAATAACGCAATAATTTATTTATTTAAATATTCATAAATACTTATTGTACCTATATCGAATTTCGAAAAAAATATAAAAGTAGAGACAGATTTTTTTCTTTTAATTAAAAGCATTCTACTACATCATAAAGACCGGATAAGAAAAAGGGCAGGAAAACGTTTTCTCTATTTGTATGGAGACGTACGCGCCTTATTATCCTCTTAAGTACTATAATCAATTCATTTTCAAAGAAAAGTTGATTTTTATTTCTTTATCAAGGTAGGCTTTCCGAAGCACTTTTAAATTATGGTATCTTCTACGTGGAGTCTACAGATCGGCCTACGTTTTATTTTAGTAAAGTAAACATCACCATGGAATTGCATTTAAACAAATATAACTTAGCCCTAACTTGAACACTACCCACTTAAAAGAATTGTATTCTAATAATTATTTTAAAACACATACTTTTAATTTTCAGACATTTCAAATCGTGCGAAGTAAAATTGTAAAAAAAAATCTATCCTTTTTAAGATTATGTGTTCTATTTTTTAGATCTTTGCAATCACAATAGAAGTTGGCAACTGTTACTGGATGCTATGAAACATCCTGGTACTCTTATAGGAAGTTATGCGAAGAACTATAGGAAATGGAAGAATGGATCAAAGGAAGAAAGAGAAGCTGTTACTTTGGAAATAGCGGTTTACGATAAAACAGCGTAAGTACTTTAGTATACAAACCTCACCACATAATTATAAAATACAGATTAGCATGTAATTCGTATCAAGTAATGGAGAAATGGTTGGTCATCGAATGCACAAAGTGAAAATGAACATTAAACAGAACTAATATGATTACAGAGACCGCTTACTGCCAAATAGGGAAACTTAATTACATATTAGTATTTTGTACTCAATTTCAAATGAATAGGAATATATAATACTTCCCGTTGACAAGATCGTACCTTGGTAACTTCGGAAGCACTTTAGAAAGAAGTACCAAATTTATCGTTTTTTCGAGGTGGTGGGGAAAAGAAGGGCGAGCCTGCTAATCCCCTCCTACACTTTTTTCAAAAATAAATTGCGTAGATTAAAAAAAAAACAAAATATGAAAATTCAAAATACTATTAAGTCATCAAGAAACACAGAACTATTTTACTTCCCAACTTCTACAAAGTTGTCATAAAATTAGTTAAAAAATCCTAGTTGCACCATAAAACCCCAAAATGCATGTAATGGTGCTTTAGAATAATGTAAAAAAAGTTGTTAGGTGGCAAGTCTAACCTAACCTAAACCAAATTGAAAATATGAAATGGCTGAATGAAAATACCTTGCTCTAGCATTATCGATAAAATGTTGTTGTTCTTTTTTGTTTATTTGACATGGCGAAATTTGTCGTGGTCAAACAGTCCTGTGTAGCTCAGTTGGAAGAGCAGTCGCCCGGATAGCGAAATGTCGCGGGTTCAAGTCCCGTCTCAGCACTTATTCATGACAGGATTTTTTCCATGTTTTTCGTTTTCTATTTAATTTGGTATCAATTTCAATCATTATTATCGATAAAATATTAAAACATCAAAAATGTCAAAGTATTTGATAAAATGTTTTCGAAGTGTTTGAACTTTAGAAATTTGTATGTAACTTAAGAATATTTTATCGTAAAATCTAGTGAACATTAATTTACGTGAAATTTCAGTTAATGTATCAGTCTATAGTGCGTCTATATACACAAAAAATGTGAACCTATTTTATAAGGTACTTCTTTCTAAAGCTGAGACGTAACTTTTTTTTACACAAATGCCCGGTGTTATATGTGTGTACCTATTTGCGTATCGGTGTATCTGTATGTCTGTCTGTGGCATCGTAGCTCCAAACGAATGATCCGATTTTGATTTAGTTTATTTTTTGTTCTAAAGGTATTTTGATCAGGAGTGCTCAAAGTCAAAGGTGTTGCAACATGTTGTTTAAAAAAAACGAACATGACCCTGCAAGGGCACAGCAATTCTTAGCTAGTGTTCTTAACATAGGCTCAATTTAGATTGGGCGGAAATGAAAACAAACAAATTATTGTGACATAGAATAATGAACTCTGTTTCGATTGTGTAAACTATAAAGTAGAAACGAGCCGAGAAAGGTCGCGCGTCTTCCGCAGAATGCCCGAGAATTTGATTTTTGTTTCAACCCGTTTCATAGTGGGCATAAGGTTCATTATGCTTTGTAATATTAATCGCTTCTATTCTGTTTAAACACAATGTAAATTAAGCATTAATAATTTTCTTTTCTTTCAGCCAACCTGGGGATTACTTCCTCACCACATCCTCAAAATCACCATTCGGTTTGGGTAGAGACGGACTTTAATAATAATTTTGCGTCGGACGGTATCCTGATAAATTTATTTTTAATTATCAAGTTCATTGTCCATAAGTTAGACACAACAGAATGTTAAATATTCTGTTTACATAAAAATGAAATGCTGGCTGTTCACAAGGACTATTTTAAAAAGTATCTATATTTTGGAATAAATCGCCCAGAGTGCAATATCGATAAATCTTAACACATCAATAAAAGTTTGAGCTTATTAAGAAACTGATATTGTAATCTGTCTATATTCAAAAATATATGATTAGGTACTATAATTAAATTCATAATGGTATTATGAATTGGGAATTATGTTTAAAGTGAAAAACTAATCTACGAGCAATCATAAATTTTTACCTTGTTTTCCAAGTGAACATAAATATTTTTTGAATTAGTGTAAAGCGAATTATTATGAGTAATACTCTTATTATACAGTGATTGTTTTCATACATAAACTCGACGAAATAGCAAGTATGTATCGATAATGATATCTTGCTAACCATAAATAAACAATGGCTTTTAGGCCACTTTCGCTTGATATTGAAACGAGGGCTCAATTATTTTGCGCTTAATCGAAGTTGTCATGGAGATAATCAATCATCAAAGCATTAGGACCGTTAATCACAAGGACCTGGAGTTTTTCTTTAATCATTACGGCACTCAATAGGTAAATGGATGTTTCGGAACGGATGCCAAATGGATTTCCGATATTTAAATAATTCGTGTTGTGACTGGTCATAACAGAAATGGCTTTTCTCATTTTTTGCTTACTACGTGATCTATAAAATCTTACGATGGTTCATCGCGTTGTTTTTGCTGGAATAGATTGCTCATTAATAAACATTATACACATCAAGATTCATAGGCATCACTATAAATAATGTAATCAATTTCGTTGGACGTGGGGTATACTGAAAGTGCGCCAAAAGATTTTGTGTAAAGTAATATTACTTTTTTTTATACATTTTAGTACTTTTCATTCGTCCAAATTCATTTTGAAACTATGATGATTATTGATTTAGACGCTTGTACTTATCCTTCATGAAAATTACAGATAATTTAAAAATAATAAGCTTTTCTTGTTTAAACGTTTTCATATCTGGACATAGGTGATCGTGTGCGTTTTTAATTCGGTGGTCATATTTTCCTTCATCATAAAGAATCATAATAATATAGGATACGATATTCCACCATTAATTTATGGCCAGAAACGCAATTCATTTAGTGTAACCTATGTATTAAATGGAATACCTAGTGTCTTAATAAATGCGTGCGCAATCCAAGTTAATTAGTGTCTTCCCTGTCGCAATATACATAAAACCTATAATAAAATACCTCCTAAATTACCAAGAAGCTGGTAATTTAGGAGGTATTTTTAAAGGAAATAAATATTATTCATTAAAATAATGTTGTCGAATGGCACGACGTGATAGTTTTCTGCACTTTTCGCAATTAAAGCAAGAAGCAATTTGAGAGCCTATTCAAATATAGTCCAAATATATAATATTTATCGGAATTATGATTAGATAATCGTTTTCAGATCTTATCTATCTAGGACTTAGCTAACTATAGCTTTTTTATACTACGAGATGGCAAACAAGCGTGCAAAACCTGGTGTTAATATTAAGTGGTTACCGTCGCCTATATACACTAGCAATATTAACGGTAAATCACTTAACACTGCAATAGCGTTGCCATCCTGGGGACTAAGATGATATGCCTGCCATGCCCAGTAATTACACTGGCTACCTTTCTCTTCAATCCGAAACACAGGGAACTGCTTCACGACAGATATAAGAAAGGCGGTGGTTCCTACCCAGACGATCCAACATATGGGTCTACCATCTAGTATAGCTTAACTAGCCCAGTAACATTCAGTCTTACTTTATGGTATTTAAATATATTTGTATTCGTTCTAGGAACCTTAATTGTCAGACATACATAAAGTTTTATTTGGTGAAAAAAGGTTAAGTCACAATGTACTCTAAATTATATTATATTCCAACCCCTTCATGACCCATCAACGAGCCATCTCTCGACTATTGACATCAAAGCAATGTCGGGTGATGACACTTGAAGCTCCGCGAAATAAGTGGGCGAGGACTTTATTACTATTTCAAAGAGTTCAAAGTTATTTTGACATGCAAGGTTTGCTATGAAATGGACAGTTAGAGACACTTTAACTTTGTTCTGTGTTGACATATATACAGGTGGAATGGGCTTTCAGGGCCAAATCCTAAACTATATGGAATATTGAAAAATGCTCAAAAGAATCTTGAGCCCTATTTTGATGAAAACTAAAACTGCGTCATTGGATTGATTGAAAAAATAATGATCATCGCTTAGATTATAGCTTTAACCAAGATGGAACAAGAAATATTTTATTAAAATTTAACATTTTCCATTAGTTTCCCATATATCACTACTTCCCAAAAATCGATCCTTATTAGCAAGACTATCGAATTGTGTAATAATACAGGCTGTGTTTTTTTTTTCAAAATTAGTAGGTTCGATTCCTGGCTAGGATTATTGATTTTTTAAAAATCCAATAATGCAGTTTTTGTTTTCATCAAAATTGGGCTCGCGACTCCTTTGAGCATTTTTGGATATTCTTTACGATTTGGCTCTAAAGGCCCACTTGAAAACTTCATCCTGGATATCTTGTATAGTTAGTTCTTGTATAGATAGTTACTTCAATAATTGTGTATTTATATTACCGAAAGATAAAACAGTTGCTACGATCTGACCCTGGCGAAGTTTGTCTTAATCTTAGAAATGTATCAAAGATATTAATCTAACATAATCGTTAAAATAGTGTTACAGAAAACAAAATGTTTATATGTTACTTGTGTATGTGTAAACTTGAGTAAATAATTAGATTTTCCTACTCTTATAATGCCTGGCCAGCACTGCGCGACGACGCGACGCGAATACATACTATATACTTAAAAACATAATATGTCGATAGCGGCACTGCAGAAACGACAAGCGAAATTTATTTGTATAAAATCGCGTCTCAGTCGTTTTAGCAGTGCGGTCCCGGCCTAAAGTTGGTATCACCTTGATTGCGAGATGATTTTGAATCTAACACCTGTCCTGGTTGGCATCTCTTTGTTTACTGAAGGATTTGGTTTCATTATTCTCCAATAATATACTAAAACTACATTTATATGTTATTCTTTAGTGGTATGATTATTAGGTATAGTAGCATGTTTTTTTCTTTCGAATAGACATTATTGTTAGTTATTAATAACAAATTAAATTTTGTTGAAATGTGATAAAACTTAGGTATGACTTTATTAATAATATTCTTTTATTAGAAGAAATTATAAATATATTGTTGTGGTGATAAATAAATAAATTTATTAGAAATATAAACGTGTTTTATTACATAATCTGGTGTTCTTAATAAGACACGTGTAAGAAAACTTACAGACATTGGGTTTTCTCTTTTTTAACCGACTTCCCAACAGGAGGAGGTTCTGTATTCGTCTGTATGTATTTTTTTTTATGTATGTTCACCGATTACTTCTTCAATTGTGGACCGATTTTCAAAATTCTTTTTTTATTCGATAGTGTTTACTCCTGAGGTGGTCCCATTGTCACCAAGTCAGGATCTGATGATGGGAAGTCAGGGAAATCGAGGGCAACCCTCAAATTTTATAGGCATGTATAACGTTTTTCATATTTTTTCTAAAGCTATACTAGCATTTGCGTCTGGTTGTCAACATCTAATGATGATGAGCTGATGATGGAAGGTAAATGTATGTTCACCGATATCTCTGTCATTGGTGGACCGATATTCAAAATTATTTTTTTATTCGATAGTATATACTCTTGAGGTGTTCCCATTATCACCAAGTCGGGATCTGATGATGGAAATCTAGGGAAATCGAGGGGAACCCTTGGAAAACAACGGAAAGGGAGGGTTATACATGTTTTTTGTAAAGCTGTTCTAGTATAATTGCGCTTGGTAGTCATGTCATGTTGATGAGCTGATGATGGATGGTAAAACTCCTTAACTGTTAGGAGTTGGTCGATGATTATTTAAATATTAAAAGTAGCTAAAGACCGATCGTTGTATTCTTTCAGGTTATTCAAGTGAGCTGATGATGGAAGGAGAAACTCCTTAATGGTTAGGAGTTGGATGACAATTCTTTAAATATTAAAGGTACCAATAGAGCGATAGTTGTATTCTTTCAGGTTATTCAGGTGAGCTGATGATGGGAGGGAAATTCCTTAACGGTTAGGAGTCGGATGATAATTCTTTAAATATTATCGGCACGTTAAGACTGGTAGTTGTATTTTTTCAAGTTAATCAGGTGAGCTGATGATGGAAGGAGAAACTCCTTAATGGTTAGGAGTTGGATGACAATTCTTTAAATATTAAAGGTACCAAAAGAGCGATAGTTGTATTCTTACAGGTTATTCAAGTGAGCTGATGATGGAAGGCAAAACTCCTGAACGGTTAGGAGTTGGATAGTTCTTTAAATATTATAGGCACGTAAAGACTGGTACTTGTATTTTTTAAAGTTAATCATATGAGCCGATGATGGAAAGAATAACTCCTAAACTTTTAGGAGTTGGTTGATGATTATATAAGTATTAAAGGTACCTAAAGAACGATAGTTGTATTCTTTCAAATAATTCAGGTGAGCTGATGATGAAACGAAAAACTCCTTAATGCTTAGGAGTTGGATGATAATTCTTTAAGTATCAAAGGTACCTAAAGAGCGATAGTTGTATTCTTTCAGGTTATTGAGCTGAGCTAATGATGGAAGGAAAACTCCTTAATGGTTAGGAGTTGGATGATAATTCTTTAAATATTAAAGGTACCTGAAGTCCATTAGTTGTATTCTTACAGCTTATTAGGTGAGCTCATGATGAAAGGCAAAGCACCGTAACAGTTAGGCATTGGATGTTAGTCCTTTATAGGTCACAGGTACGTAAAGACCGATAGTTGTATTTTAAGGTTATTTCGGTTAGCTGATGATGGAAGGGAAATCTCCTTAATTGTTAGGACTTGGATGATAATTATTTAAAAATTAAAGGTAGGTACTCCTATAGGCCCATACGTACATCCCCAGAATGGCAACGCACTTCTAATGTTAAGTGATTTACCCTTAACATTGCAAGTGTCGATAGGCGACAGAGCCACTTTAACATCGGATGGGCCGCAAGTTTGTGTTCCATCTCGTAATATATGTATAAAAAACAACAACAATAATTTACACTAAAAAGAGAAAAATAAACAACTTTTAAAAAAAAAAGTCAAACCGACTTCAAAAAGTATAAAAATAATATATTAATAAAATTTGTGCTAGGTGCCTGCTGTACTGTTTGAAGTCGGTGCCAAGCCAACTAGGGTATTCTATAGGTCCACCTGCCACATCGCATTCATTGATCACACCATCCCGTGATTGCAAACGAACGCGCCAGCTTGGGTGATGGGGGGCTCGTTGTGCTGAATGATTGACATGGCTTGGCACCGATTTCAAACAGTACAGCAGGCACCTAGCACAAATTTTATTAATATATTATTTTTATACTTTTTGAAGTCGGTTTGACTTTTTTTTTAAAAGTTGTTTATAATTTTTATTAAAACATTCTTAACTAATACATTATAAAGATCGGATAAGAAAGTGGGGTAGGAATAGACTAATTGATTCCTTTTAATGTGTTAAGCATTCTTTTTTTTATTTACATTTAAACAACCCACTTGCAATTAGTATATTTTATTACATATCTCACTTCCTGCTTAGGGGGTGACGTACAATTTTTAACTTATCCCGGGCGGTAAAGCAGTAAGCTTTAAATCGCAAATTAATCGACCTCGCTTTCAGCTCGGGCGTCAAATAACTGCGTTCTGAATCATCTACCGCTATTCATCCATTAAACAGATGGGTGAAGGTTGTATGAATTGGGATCGTCAACTATGTCTATGTTTCGTTTATGATATTTACCTTATATGCCTTTGAGTCACAGTGAACGGGCGTCGTTTGGGAAAACCGACATACTATACTTTTACCAAGAACAGATTGATGTCAAGATCAAAAGGATGAAAACAAAAATTTAACCCTACAAGGCTCATTTTTTTTTTAGTGCGCGAAAAAAATATATATGTTGTAATTAGTGATCAGAAGATAGGGAAAACTTATAAAAATAAAAACAAACCCATATTTTACGGAAAAATCAACTTTTTATTTCTGTTCCACATACGGTACGCTGAGCCCTAACTATACTTTTTGGTATAAAACTAGTACAATTGAATTGTTTTGGAAATAGTTTCCTATTTGTTTTTTTATTCAATTAGTGACCTATTATTTTTTTTTAATTTTTATTTAAATGAAATGAAATAACTTTTATATATTTTACTTTATTATACATATTGCAATTTAAAATAAACAAAATCATATAGCTAATCTTATAAATTTGTTATTTTTTATTGATAAAAAGATCTAAAACAATATTTTATTTATTTAGTGCGATGTTCTATGCGACATTTGTCGCAAGATAAGAATATTTTTCCTTTACAACCAGGATATTTGCATCGTTTTCTTTTTTCACCCCAAACAGGAAAAGTGCTCAAACCCATCACGTCTGATATCACGAGGAGGTAGGATTGCTGTATTTGGCTTCTGCCTTTTATTTTCAATTTTATCAGATAAACTTGGTGTAGGTACCTCTCATTTTGTTTACCGATAGCCCAAACATGCATAAACTTCACATTTGAAGTCCTTCTGTTTCTTTGGGGTTGGCATATGCTGCTGCTCTCCTACGTACGACTCAAAGTCTATATCGGTGACTGTAAATTTGTGTTTCCAGTAAATGTAAAAGGAGGTGATTGAAAAGATGTTTTCTACCAAATAAATCTTCTCCCTTTTTCTTTCGGTGACAGCCAGGGCCAAAGCCAGGGATTCTAGATCTATGACTGATTACGTTACTCCTAGTCGATGATCGTCTAAGTGTCCGAGATTGTGTAATGGTACCTGTAGTTGTCCCTAAAACCATTCCTGATGTACATACTAGTCTAAGGGTCTTTTCTGGCTGTCCATTTTCAATATTCGTAACAAACTTGTTGACGGGAGATGAACACTGATGTCTCTGCGGAGATAAGGAAGTTTCCACGTCGCTAAGTGGCTCGGATAAAAAGATGGACTGAATTTTTTCAATGTCATCATCACTTTCAGCGTCAGAAAAATCTTGTTATTCAAGAAACCCTCATATCTTCATCACGCAATCTTCTTCGCGACATTATCTGCAAAAAATCAAAGTATTCATAAGAAAAGTTATCGTAAGTACGTATAAGTAAGAACGGACACTAAAGCTCAACGTACCGTATGTGGAACATACATAAAAATATGATTTACTAATACATTTACTATTGTTATATAAAAAACAACTTACCTCTGCAAAATACACACATCATTATAACACACAGTATTTTTTTCGACTCAAAAACTTTAAATAACTATTTTTTATTTATTTTGGAATTCAGACAAATGACTATCGTATCACTTTCATCCAAATTTCACATTGAGTGCACTATAACAAAAACACGAACGACATCTTTAGGTAAAGATTCGTATTACTACATTGCTAAATATCAGTAGCTTCTATCAAGATGCCAAGAGATGTCTTTACTAATCGTTTTATAGCTATAGGAACGAGTAAAGTCTGTGTTCCACATATGGAACTGGGTGCCTTGTAGGGTTAAAGCATTAAAAATCCACATTCTATAAAACGTACCTACTCATTAAAAGATGTTCAATGATGTTAAAATATGTTAACTTTCTACCAAAGATCGTACTAATATGCATAAATTGGTCACTTAAATAGAAAATTTTAATTTTTTTTTTATATAATTTTAAAGTTTCGCCGAATTTTGTATGTATGTATGTACAGTCAAGTGCATAATAATTTGTACTTTGCTTAAGCCAATGTTTCAACTAGCAACAATAATTTTGTTTTTATCTTTTTATTTTTAAACAATTTTGCCATGTATGTGGAAACATGTGTTCGCTCTCTTTGCTCTGTGCCTTGTAAATAGAATAAATGCTATTAAAGAAGTACTATTGTTTAATGAAAACTGAAGTTACCAGAAACTAGCTACTATTACAGTCCACACTACACTAAACAGTTAACGTAATAGAATTTTAAATAGAATGGCAAAATAAATAAATAAGCAAAATTTAAAAAAAAAGTTGTTTTAAATTGGGTTAAAATACAACCTTTTTTAAAGATTTTTGATAGTGATAAGTTAAGGCTGCAGTTTATATAGTATTTAAAATACTAAAATTAATATTAAAAAGTTTTCAAATATAAAAGTAATTGGACTTATTCTCATAAATAAAATAAAATGCTATTCAACTTTTGATACTGACTATACTATACCAATAAACTATGTATGTAAAGAAGTTTGAGCTCTTTGAATTACCGTTAGATCTGCCGCTTCTCTTCGACTCTGATAGTGTAGTGAGTCTTTCTCACGGGAGACATGTCTCGAACAGAAATATCTTCTAGAAAAAAAATTCGCGCTATAGGCTTGAGCTGAGCACCCAACAAGTTCATCGCCTTCTTTCTTCGTTCTTTGACGACACTTCAAAATAATAATAATGAAAGACTGTGCTCCTAAGCAAATAAATGCATTATGTTATAATATTGGAGAACGGATGTTTGTAGGTACCTATGTATTTGAAAAAAAAAAATAGTGTCGATGTCATGCCCACAGAACCAGCACAGAACACAGAAAGAGGTCGCTATTCTGTGGTAATGCCAATTTGTTATGAAATCTGATAGATTAGATTTCTTTACAGAATAGCAAGACTCAGACTGATTTAGTTGTATTAAGTTCCACTTTTTCTGTTTCGCTCAAAGTTTGTATTTAGAGGAAGTCAAATAAGCACATATGTATATCATCTTTGCTTATACCAACTAAGTCTGGAACGCGTGTGGGATTGATAATAGGGCATCCAAGTTTCAGAGGTTATTTCCTTTGCAGCAGCTAAAAACTCTTTACTCTTAGCGTGGTCCGCTGTGAAAACAAAGATTTAGAATCTTAGATATGTCCTCGCCATATTTCCATAAGTTATAAAGAAATACCTATAATATCATGAGAATCATCAACACAATCTAATGAGTTGTTAAAGTTTAATTAAAATACATACTATCTTTATTATGACTAAATAGTTCATTATGGCATTTACATGTATCAATTGTACCTACAAATTAATAATATAAACAAAAATAAAACAAATAAAAAGGGGCAAGTAAGAGTTAACAATTTATGTTAAGTGAGAACGACTTCTCACGACTTCTCTCTCTAGTCTAGGGTAGTGCCGGCTGCCCGGAGATGGCTCGGTGAAATGCTTCGACAAACCCCGGGTCGTCTCCAGTAAGGGCATGGGGGAAACCGGAGTGGTTTAGCAGGTATTCCCAGTGCCGTGGTGATCAGGTGCTGCGCGACTCCTGCACAGGCCCACGTCTAACCAACGGTCCGCTGGTCCACCTAGCTAGCTGTTTAGGGTATCGTCCGTAAGCGTACACTCCGATAAAAACGCCTAATTTTTCCTCTCCTTAACCCACTCAATTATTTCACTGTTTCCCTCCCCCACAACAAGGAGCAAAAGAGAGAAACGAGTAAATTGATACCTCGAGAGAAGGAGGGTGTGTAATTCTCATGGATACTAGAAGAACTCGGGTTTGGTTGGACTCTTACTAACTAAGCACCTTCTTGCTAGTGCCAGAGTGGCTATAAGGCTATCGGAAGCAGCCACCTCCTCAGGAGAAACTAGAAGTGCCCCAAATTATACAAAAGTGGAATAACCCATTAACGCCTTTGTACTCGCGCGAGTACAACTATAAAAAGAACTAATTAGTTTTTATAATCTATAAACAAATTTGTTTATGTGTTTTTGTCGGTGTTATTCCAGACGCCCATATCTAACAATTTAATTCTTTGGTTGCCTTGTAGCTATGTCATTTTGAGACTACCTTCTATCAAAACATCTCTCTGGGTTAGTTTGCAATTGCACGTGGCCTCTGGCTGCCTGCCCAGGGGAATCTGCGCTCTGGTTCTTTTGATTCGTTCTTCCTTCCATCACTGTTTTAATTCAACCTAAACTTGCAAAAAGCAAATATTTGGATAAACCTTTCATATGTAAAAATAGAGCAATCAAATAAGAACATTTCTAAACGAGTCGGGATTGCGAATTATTCAGTTATAAACGATTACTTTGTAATGGAGAAAAAACATAATAATAGTAATAATAATGAAATCTAATGAGTATTTTTAAACTCTCTTTCTTCCTTAAGCTTTTAGCGTATTTTTTAAAAATCAATCCATCGCATGAATGAATGTAGAAAAATAACACCTTCTCAGCTCGCAGTATGAAAATATATTATATAGCCGACGACAATGATATATTCTCATAAATAATAAATATACACAAGGAATTTCCTAAAAAAACGGTCGAGCCGTTTTGGAGGACTGCGATAACAAACACAGTGACGCGGCGTAGTGGTTAACGCAGCCGTCCGGATTGCGGAAGATGCTGGGTTCGATTCCCGCCTGGGGCAAGTAGACTTTTTTTCAGTGTATTTTCAATTATAACAATATTTACACGTTTGTAAATGCACAAATTATTCCATAATATAAGGTAGTTTCATCTTATCTGGGCGTCAAATATTTGCAAAAATATTACGTTCGGATCTTATAAGTGCAAATTTCAAAGATGAAACAATGTTTACCGTAAAAACATAAGCACCAAGCACTGACAAGTTTCAACAGAGGAAGCATTGCCCTGGTGGCGTAGTGGTAAACGCAGCCCGGATTGCGGAAGATACTGGGTTAGATTCCCGCCTGGAGCAAGTCGATTTTTTTCAGTGTATTTTTCTACTTTTACAGTGACACGAGATCCTAATTAGATACAGAAGTCATTACAAGTTAAATTAGAAGAGTTGAAGTTCCATTTTTTATATTATGTTGGCAGACAAGTTTATCTTATTCTTAATCGATGACTTCACTTACGCATTTAGACATTGTCCAATGAAAATGTATTAAAATTTAAAGTAACAATAAATTGTACTGTAGATTAAGTTAAAAATGTGGAACTCGGGTGAAACTGTAGCAGATAAGTATACGGGCTAACTGGTGATAAGCAGTCTCCGCTGCCTTACTCTAACCTTTCCGAACTATCATCATAACGGCCTTTATAATTCGACCCTCCACAAGGCCTTTCCTTATCATTGAAGGAAGTTTAGGCAATAATCCACTACGCCTGCCCAATGCGGATAGGTGGACGGAGTATAAAGTGATCAATACCCCTTTGCTGATCCAATAGTCGCTATGTATGGGTGTCGTAGAAGGCGATTAATGGTTCACATTAGTCATCTTCTACGACACCCATTAGAGGATATGGGCCACAGATATGGGGTGGTGTTATTCTATTCTGCCGGCATCACATACCGAATTATATCTACTTCAGATCATGTCCCTTGAATCACTTTGTCTATTGATAAAAAATCGGGAGTGGTCTCCCCTTGACTTTCTCGTATACCGGAAACGACTCAAAAGTTTATAGAAACCTTATATTTTGATGTCAAACATACATGTTAAATATGGTTGCAATAAGCTAAAGCATACTCGAGTTATCGTGCTAACGCACAGACACACACACACTTCATTCCAAAAACGGTATTTTTAGACTCAGTGAGGTCCAAAACGTGTAAATCCGTCAAAATCTCGAGGTCGAATTTTTTGACGATTACAAGACTTCCTCTTTACTACGTATACGAGAAAGTAAAAACGGCATTGAATGAAATCAGTAACGTAGTTTAAAAGTTCTAAGCGTACAGACAGAATGAGCGACTTTGCTTTATACTATGTGTGTATAGGTAGATTAACGGACTAACTAATTAACAGGTCAACACCACACTTTACACATTTAAAAAAAAACACCAAATTGATAATTAACTTAGGTACTTAATGAATTTGCATATTAAATAATAACAAAGAATAAAAAATAACGAAAATAAAATAAACTATTCCTTCTTCTTTTTTGTTTGCAATAATAAACTCTGGATATTCCATTTTTTATGCAGTTAAATACTTTTGAATACGCTTATCTGTCGATCATTTCAATAAAAATAGCTTTATAAAAGTTTTTCTTTTAAGCGCCTTTATTAACAATCTATAAAAAGTTTACTGGCTCTCGGCACGTCAGTAAAGGCTTGACTTTATTTTGACCTAATTTTATGTAATTGAAAGCCGTTATGTATTATTTTATACCTTCATCAATATTACTTAACGTAGGAACGCTAAATTAAATATCGAAACTAAATTACTGAGTTTCGATCACATAACATGTTGATAAGTTTGTTGATTGTAGGCATGTTTATACTTTCTCGTATACGTAGTATAGAGGAAGACTTGTTATCGTCAAAAAATTCTACCTCGAGATTTTGACGGATTTACACGTTTTGGACCTCCCTGAGTTCAAAAAACCCGTTTTTGGAATTATGTCTGTGTGTCTGTGCGTTAGCATGATAACTCGAGTATGCTTTAACTTATTTCAACCAAATTTAACATGCATGTATAACATCAAAATGTAAGGTATCCATCAACATTTGAGCTGTCGATCACGAAAGTTTAGCAACCAAGTGCGCGGTATTTACTCGGATGGGTGACCAAAATTTAACATAAATGTATGTTGTTTTATGGTGAATGAATAATTTCTCAAGCAAGGCACCTAATGGATTATTCTAAGCCGGACAGCTTAGAGACAATCTCTTAATCACATTTTATTCTATTTTAGAGAGTAGGCAACTCAAGCGAGCACGAGCATAGATCTTAAAAGTGAAGCATGTAGAGTACATACAAAAGCTTGCCTTATGTTTCTTTATTTTGTAACCTTTTTAATCTAACTGTTATAATACTCGCAGTCTACTTTAAGGTTCAAAAAGTAAAAAGGAAAATGTGGTAAGGCAAAATCTTTTTGTTGAGCGCAGTTTCATGAATCTTTAATTCGGAACTAATACCCACTTACAAGCTTTGTTAGTCCTACCGGCGCATAATGAGTGCCATTGTATGGCCGCCTGTAGTCGGTGTGCTAATTGTTCTAATTTGAATTTCTTTTAGAAAGGCCCCTTTAACAAATGCAGTCTCATTCTATCCCTTGCTTTAATGATTCTATTTGAATGACAAATAATGGTGAACATTAATATATTCAAAGCTTTGAGGCTTGACGTATAAGCATGTAATGATGCGATCTGTGATTTTCCTAGTAGCTACTGATTTTTACAATAGTTCGTTTAAAATTGGAAAGTGTTTGTTTTGAAATTAAATTTCAGTGAGTGGGTACCTTAAAACGACTAGGTACTTTCTAAACCACCGCTTCCGAAATAAATTGCAATAAAAAGTAGTTTTTTCAATATTTTCTGTGCAGAATATGTAGCGCCAGGATACTCAGTACGATATACGTAAATAAATTTCAAAGGTTGTTTGGTAAACAAATTATGGAAATAATATGGATGTTATGTATCAAAAGCGTTATAGAAGAAGGTATGTTATACCATAAAAATCTCTTTTGTTTAAATTTTTTTCTAGACTTTTTAAGCGTATTAAAATCATTTAATGACCATTCCACAATCTTATCAACTTATGACGTCATAGATTAAACAAAATCTAATGCTTTGCTACTGCTCCACCTGCGCTGTAACGCGATACATTACACGTTATTATTGGCGTTACGTAGATGTGGTCAATATTTTAACGTAATTTGCTAATAGTAATAGACGGTAAGCGATAGCTTGGGTATCAGCTTTTTCGACAAATCAAAGGGTCAAATAATTATGCAATAATATTTTTAATACTAGAAAAAATGCACTGAAAAAAATCGACTTGCCTCAGGCGGGAATCGAGCCGGCATCCTCCGCAATCCGGGCGGCTGCGTTGACCATTACTTGTTTTTATGGTAAACATTGTTTCATCAAATCTTTGAAATTTACACTTCTAAGACCCGAACGAAATATTTTTGCAAATATTTGACGCCCAGTTAAAATGAAACTACCTTACATTATGGAATAATTTTATTTTTGCGTTTACAAACGCGTGAATATTTTTTAATACTAGTAAAAAGATTTTTTAGTGCACTTTTTCTAGTATTAAAAATATTTAACTCGAGTCCCACATATCCCCTGCGGTTGGCATCACCCCGCAGGGATGATGCGTAAATGCATTTGACCTCCCCGTCAAAAAAAAAGTCTTGATATCGATAATACTGCGGCATGACTCCAACCATAGATTCCAACCGTACTTGTGAACAAGGGAGTAAATATAAAAATACATTACACTATACAACATACTTAGCAAAGCTGTGATGTTTTGAAAGTGATACGCGTATTGTGCATGCGTCCAATCAATATGAATGCCTCCAAAATTACGCGCCCATACCTACGGCAATTTTCATTGCGTTTTAAACCAGGCGGGACGCAACCAAAGTCGTTTGGTACATCTGTTTGACAATTTACGCTTTTAATAATGGCCGACAGAGCCTTTGAATCGGTTGCGCACGAATTAACAGAGGCTAAATTAAAGCCTTCAAACTTTTTGTGAGGCTAGCGGTCCGATACGGGGTTGCCCTGCCCCTATTTAGCCGCGGGTGTGTTCGGGCAAAATTAGAAACGCAGCAAATCTGCTCCGCTGAAATAATTGTACTTAATAGCTACTGTTTGGATTTCTTGAGGTATTAATTTAAGCAAGAGTTCTTGATTGCCCGCGCGACAATTATTTCTTCTGTCCCTTAGCCTATAGCCTGCCTTCATACTTATATCATGTAACTTAATATTGTTAATGTTTGAAACACGAAAAAATTAAATATTTTGCTTAATGTTAAACTTGTAGCTGTCTACTAATTGGCCTTTACACTAATGCATAATATAGGTAATTATATTTCCTATAACGCTGTTTGTTGTTTCTAAATAAACAAATAAAAATATTTGAAAAAGTTCTCAGTATAAATGACACTCTGATGACTGACTTTAAACTTTTTTTCATCTTCAGACCGAATTCGATTTTTTCAATTCAGACTATGTGTGATTGTGTATTGTTTAGATACAAAACTATTTTTATTTTACTCTTTCACGTACAGTTCATTCCAAATTTTAGTTTGGTAAAAAATTAGAACATTTGCTAAACTGTTAAAATTCAGAGTGTTTTTATTATGATTATATTTATTGTATAGAAATGTGATATTAAATATTATCCTTTGACATGAACTTTCCATCATTATCAATGAGTATAGTTTTAAAAAAATTTTCACACAATTAAAAGAACTTTTACCTAAATAGAAGAAACCGCTTCTAATTATAGATTGCATTGTCAACTGTCTACAAGTGGCAGTGTTTTCATAATTTATGCAAAACACAATGCAGGGTCGACGCGCTGCTACCAAGTATAAGTTCAGTCAATTATATTCCGCTAATACCACTCGATATTATTGCTATCATTAAAATTGACGCTAAAATTTGAAATGTCAGTAACTTGAAGGCATTTATAGTGAAGGCATTATTAGTTAACAATAGTTAATAACAGCTAAATGTAGGCACTAGGCTTTCTAATTTCAACTTTATTGATAGATCGTAATATGTTTGCAAGTCTTCTGATAATTTATGCATGTGACGCGCCAATGACAGGTTCCTTTGTGCAACGTTTAGGAAAATGAATTACCACCTAACGACCATGCATTTCAAATAACTCACAAACTGTAGTACTCCTGGAGTGACGGCCAACGAAGTTATTCACATAAGCAAATTGAAATACTCTATTTCAATACATTTTACATGAGTACAATAACTTTATTTTTAGCCCAGGGGATGTTTTTACTGATAGAATTTATTTTGGCGTCTTAATTGAATACGTCAGAAGTACTCGTGTTTTTCGGAAACCGAAGTGCGTGCGTCACGTAAAGTTGTTCACTCATCGTCTTACTAAAAAATAAATACCAGTTTACGTTACGACATTGACTTTATTTTATATTTCGTTTATTTGGAAGGGAAGGACCCTTCCAAATAAACGATTGGACGAGACTCAATGTATTTTCTTATACAATAGAAACTACTTAGAAATGTCCAAGCTCTCCACTGACTCGGTGAGAACTAAACGGTTTATCAACAAGTTCCTTATCATTAACGTGGAAAATATTTTATATTTCTTGGGAAATTAAGCTCGTTTATTTTCTTAACTTTGTAATATTTTCATTTATTTTTTTAACTTTGTAATGTGTAATCCCCCTTTCCATTCCATCCCTACTGATATATCTCCAGCAGACTTTAACTTTCGTTTTTCAAGAGAAGCATCAGTAAGTTCATCCACGTCGTATAAAGTTGGTTTCACAGTATTGTGGTCCACGGTAGACAATTGCGCGATAAAGTCAAGGTTGTGGACAAACAGGTATCAAGACTATGAGGGTGTATTTCAAGTCGCGAGGAACGATGGCGGAATGCAGCAACTGGTATAAGTCCAGCTTATTTATATCAGCGGCATTAGAGAGTTCTGGAAACCTTACTTACTGATTGTATGTCAAGAATACTTTTTGAGCGATTTCTGCAGTGTAAAACCACAGTCTATATAAGTTTCTACGTTGTGTTAAGATGGTCTTTACCAAGGTCTAAACCACTATTCTGCAAAAATCAGTCAAAAGGAATTTTGACTGATTTTTAAAGAAAATAATGGTTTTAACTGGGTTTGTGACAAAGAATATTCATCATATTTACAATAACAACACACAACTTTCGACATGCTTATTGGTTACTGTTATTAAAACCGCAATGCAAAGCCGTTACCGACGCTTGCAACTTAATTTCTATTGGTTTTAGAAGATAGGCTTTCTTCCTTTTGACACAGGTTACCGTAAAAGATCCCAATTTTGGTAAATCTTATTATATAGTTTTGTTCATATCTAATCATAAAGTGAATGTGTCATATTCCATGACCGTGCAAGTTTCTGGAAGCTAATAATAACAAAATACACAAAGCTAAAAGCCCACCGAAGATATTGCGTATACAAACAATACAACGAAGGGTACGACCTCTAATTCCTTTACGAAATAGACTTAGACAGGACAATTACCTAACTAATGTTATTGACTGAACAATCGTATTACTTTTCTATTTCAATATGTTACGTAAAAATGAATAGCTTTTATTTCTAAACCATCAGGCATTGAAGAATATGATATTTTTTTCCACGCTCACACCAATTATCTAGCCCAAATTAAGTATCATAAGGATCTTTTTATTTTATACACATTATAATTTTAGATATTTTTAAAATAAACTATATGACTCGTCAACGAATATTCGTGTTAGTCACACAAACATTTGCCGCTACCAGGATTAGAACTTCGAATCTTCGAATCGAAATCGACGGCGTACCACAATGTAAAGAGTTATTTAGAAGTGATGTTACCGTAAAAATATAAGTACTAAGCACTGACAAATGGCGGCGAAAACGGCGAAAGCAGTGTCCAGGTAGCGTAGTGGTTGACGTAGCCGCCCCGATTGCGGAAGATGCTAAGTTCGATTCCCGCCCTGGACAGTCGATTTCTTTTAGTGTATTTTCTAATTCTTCCTTATACTAATTATACTTACAGTGCTATATACAATAACAGTTACAATTTAAGTACGTCCTTGTTTTTCAGAGTTTTTAAATTTGCTATGATTTATCAAATCTATAATCATACATGTATTACCTGAAACATTCTTTGCTGCAGTGAATTTAAAGTTGACTTCATTTGTTCCTGTCTGCAATTCAGTCATCGAAGGTAAATCAACAAGGGTTGCCAGTCCAGTTAAATGTAATGTGTCGTCAAAGTTATTGACCAACGTTACTCATTCTAATGCGGACATAAATTGCGGCCACCGACTCATTTTATTGAACTTCCACTCGTATTGCATTTTATTATTAAAAAGCAAACTTCACTAAGTATCTGATAGAGCGGGCAGGGTTGCCGACGTTATAAGACCTTCTTTGAGTACCTATTTCAAAACGTCTGCGAATATTTAATTAGGACGTCCATTTGAGTAATTACTCTTTCATATCAGTATTCTACGTTTCTAAAGTTTTCTACGTTCGTATAGAGACAAACATTTACGTACATTATTGAAAGTATCGTTCGCCAACATTAACACTATATTGGAATTTTAGAATTATATTGTAATCATTTAACTTATAATGAACCTAATTTATTAAAGTAATAATTAGTAATAGTGTAATAATGTAACTAATTTTTAGTAACACAATTTCTGATATCTCTACATATTATATATTTCTTGTAGACAGTTAAAAAGTTAATTGTTATTACTTTGTAAGGTTAATGTTGTTACGTTTTGATTTAGACGAAGTCTTTTACATATCTTTAATTAACTAGCTTTTAAGTATTTTGTATCTAGCTTTTTATAACGTAGATTTGATTTTTTTTTATCATTTTAAGGACCAACATTAAATTTACAAACAAAGATAAAAAGTAACTTATATTTTTATGAACATTATTATTCAGCCCTGAAGTCCGGGTTTCGCCTGTGGGGCAGCAACCGTTCGACCCATCGAACCTCGTCAAATATTAAACAGTACTGAAGCGAGTTTCAACTTTCAGCTACTTTTACCCATTTGCGTTTGAACTATTTAAATAGTAGGTAATAGTGACTCCTTTTACCAGTATGAAGGGAAAGTTTTAAGGTAAGTTTTGGGTTGAATATTAAATGATAATAATATACTTATGAGTAGATTATAAATGATGACGAAGTTTTGCTAAGCCTTCTATCAGTAGTTGACGTTTATATGCTAATATTAGAAAAGGAATTGTTTGGAAGTGGATTGTTTGATCCCGTTAAACCGTTTCTACGACGTTCTAGTTTGAATGTTATATAGTAGACAAATACATATAGGTAGGTCATAGTTTATTTTTCTCTTTTGGGTTCAAGTTCCTATGCCAGATCGTGATAGTGTTACAGTCCTATACTTGGAGGTAAGTACTTTTGTGCTAAATAATGTTAACAACTAAATTCCAGCTCTATCTAAGTATATTGTGCACTGAAAGTGGAATACTTTTGATGCACACCAGTTTGTGCTAACGAGCATAAGAAACCAATGAAATAATGGTTTTATGGCTAGAACTGCAAACTGCACCGAGAAATTATTAAAATAAAAAATAAAATATTTGATCTTCTTTAAAGATAATACGGAAATTACGGTCACAACTTAAATGGTAAATGTAACTTTATGGGTATTTTATTGGTATTTAATAAGCAACGAGAATAAACAAACACGTGTTTTCACTTATATTTTTACGTAACATAATAATTTTGAAACCTAGTGTAGGTACTTAATAGCGCCGTACTAAAATAACTATCGTACACAACTACGTCATTAGAAATTAATATCCAATCTCATTAAGTAATTTGATAAGGACACCTTAAATTATCTTCAAAATTGTTGTATGTTCTCCAACATCGTTTGGGTTAATTAACTCTGCTTAATTTTGGTATACAAGAAGGATGTTATTTCTTCACTTTGTCCACAGATAATAATAACTAGGTATCACTTCTTCAAGTCGACACGATAAAATTTTGTTAGTAATTATAATGAAAGAACGCCTTGCCTACATATCTATAAAACCATGCTCGGTAGTCAACATTTTTTTTCTGAATTTTGGTTTACAAATACTCCACCTCACATGGTCATACGTAACAAAAATCCTACATACCTATGTGTTGACATTCATTTAGTAAAATGATAAAATCATGTTGTCATTTTGTATTATACTAGCTGACCCAGCAAACATTATTTTACCTTACAAAAATGATTAAATTACTAAAATGGCTATAAAAAAATAGGAGTTGGTGATGAATGCCACATAATAAAAAAATAAAAACAAAAAATTTCGTCTTAAAATTAAAAAAAAAACATTAAGGGTGAACAACCCTTATCACTTAGGGGCATGGAAAATAGATAGTAGCCGATTCGCAGACCTGCTGAATACGCATACAAAGTTTCATGAAAATCGGTCAAGCCGTTTCGGAGGAGTATGGTAACTAACATTGTGACATGGAAATTTTATATATAAGATAATATTATGTGTGCGTGTATTTTTTTAAATATCATTAGATGTTTATTAAGGTAATACCTACTTACATTGTATTAAAAAGGTCAAAGTTACAAGTAACGAAACGGTAATCAAAAGTTCTTCGGTCAGAGATAGGGACGACTAAAGAAGTAGGAGAATAGAATATAAAAATGTTTATTTGTGGCAAATTGACACTTTAAACAAACAATAGTATAAGTACCTAAAAATGTTATAAAATTTGTGATAAAATCTGATTCTATTTAATTATACATGTTTTCCTGTCCTGATTAATATAATATCATTAAGTTTCCGAAATCATTAAGTTTTTCATTTGATACATTTGTACAATTTACCAATATTGAAAGCATTATTACAGACTACTTCAAACTAGTAGCAATAATAATGCAAACATCTTCATTACCAGCCGACATCGATTCTTTGAACTCTTGTTGAGCATTCAAAACGGCTCCAAGCCAATTATTACCTTACTAACTAAATGTTAACGCATAGAATACCATAATATCGAAATTGATGGCGTTGCTTTTCCTAGTTAGTTTTCTTTCTTCCCTTTATAGACAGCCGCCTTCAATGATTGCAATTTATTTTCTGCATATAAAGGGTTTATTAGAGCTGGCATGATACCAAAACAGGGAATATACTGAATTGTATTGGCAAGAAAAAATGCTTGCGTATCTTGACCCAGGTCGCGACAGGGATCGCGCGCATTGTCTGTGATGCATAAGTTACTAGGTACCTTTGCAGTAATAGTTGCGACCAATAAGTATGACCGATTAATGAAAAGCTACTAATGTGTTCAACTATTTCTAATGCTGGCTGTGCCAGTGAGAACAATATATAATCCATCCTGATTGTAAGTAGTAATGCAGTGTTTAGACTGTGTACATCGACGTTGTACATTTAGAAAACATTTTAAATGTATTGAACAATACAATCATCCCATAACATTTAATGGGTGTCGTAGAAGGCGATTAATGGATCAGAAAAGGCGTAATCATCACTTTATACCTACTCCGTCCGCCAATTCTCATTGGGCAAGCGTGGTGGCTGCCTAAACCTCCTTCAATGACAAGGAGAGGCCTTGTGTCCCAGCAGTGGGTCGAATCATGGAGGCTGTTATGATAAACAATGTGTGAATATATCGTTAACAGCGATCTCTTCCAGGCAACCTTAGGATGAATAGGAATTTAACATAATTTAAAACTGGAAAACGGCTAAGTAGCCACCTATAGTCAACTGAATGTATAAAGACAAATATTATAAACTATACAGCAATCCAAAAAATATTACAAAAATCCAATGATGCAGTTTTTGTTTTCATCAAAATTGGGCTCGCGACTCCTTTTAGGAATTTTTCGATATTCCTTATAGTTTAGGATTTAGCTCTGAAGGCCCACTTGAAAAATTCAGCCTGTATACAACTGTTTTGTCACTACAACATTACCTCCTCCATCCCTCGGGCTCGGAGAAGGTCTTCTTTCGATACCTTCTCTTTCGCTCCTCTCTGTGAGGAAGGAAATGAAGGGACTACCTTCCCCCTTCATTTCCCGCTCTGACCACTAGGTCAGAGCGGCATAAAAATGACCTTGAACCGTCTGATTACTCAGGTGGCACTTCTGATTTTTATAAAGTGAGTTAATCGGCCAGTAGTCGAGATTTTTATGGTCTGGTAGCCATATAAGCCCCTAATCCAGCCACTAAGGAACTGGCTATCGTATCTCTGTCGAAACACAGGAAAGCTTGTTAACACTATTCTTAAGGTGACAGACTTTGTTGTTATTCTTGTTATCATGTGTTTAAAAAATAACACAGGTATTAGGTGACATGGTGTCAGAATCTTCCAAGTCGCTATTTCTAGCATTTGACGTGACTTGTTATTACGACTGCTCTTTCTAAACACGGCGAAAAAACAAGTCGAATTTTCGGTACCATCCAAGTACCACATTGATTAGGTTAGCTTCTGCGATCGTAATGTAAAACATACGACCGCAACCATCGTCCTCTTTCTGTCAAGGAGATGATTCGAGCCAACTTACGCCACAATTCAATTAAATTTTATAACTTCTAAACCAGATCAATTTTGAAAAATGTAAATAGGGCACGATTACATAGTACACGCCTAATATTTGTTGAACTACTGTCCACTCGTTTACGTTCTTCCATTAAGTTATAAAATGGGTTTATGTAAAAAGTGGTGGCATAAGTTGATCAGGTACCCGTAGTGTAAGTTTTTTAGTATACAAAATGCAACGATTGTAGTTGCGTTAAGAGCTCAATTTGTATGGGAAACATGATTTACACTTCTCTCCGCTAGGAGCGCTGTTCACGTTTCGTTCGTTCAGGTTAGTTGCGTTTTTTATACTAAAAAACTTACACTACGGGTACTGTCTCATAAGATGACAGGAGGTTCCGCTGAATTCGTAGTTTTGTTGTGCAATAGGTAACATATAAAGCTCGCGCGATCTTTTTAGTAAATAATATATGTCTCCCTCATTTTGTATTGAGGTAGTAAATTGTTTGAGTCAGGTATATATTAATAGGGATCTTAGTAAGACATCGTTGATCTAAGAAACTAAGCAAAGCTGTAGTTGGATCCACTTCACTCGCAGCGGTGTAATACAAATAACTAATCTTACAGACCTAAGAAAGTTAATTTCCGGACTATCTAGATGAAAATCCTTGGCACGAACGTTTGTAGGATCCTGCCCCTAATAAAGGGAATTCGTGTTATATTGTCGTTGTCATTCTATTGTTTATATTCCTCGCTCATGTTTATATAAATAAATATGACCCTCTTGCAGCGTTCACTGCCCTCTTGATTTAAATGTAGCGATTATTTGGTGAGGCTTAGTTTATGTTCTAAACACATAAAGATCCAAATGTAATTGGAAAAACGTAAATTTAAACCCTATTTGAGTGACAAGAAACAAAGAAAGGTATCTGTATTAATTAATACAATCTTTTTGGGCTATGTGGTTAGCAGTCGCGCTACCAACCCTAAACCCATCCTCTATCTCATAGATTCGGTGAGATTATTATTATTGTGATTTATATTCATTTGGCGGCGGTGACCACTTACCATTAGGTGAACCGTTTGCTCGTTTGTTCCCTTTTCCGTAAAAAAGATTCGTAGCTATTCTCTTTGTATAAAAATAAAAAATAAATTAAGTAAAGTGTTTTCTGTACTATTTTTGTTACCAAGTCGAGTAGCTAATCTGCTGTAATTCATTACATTAATTTAAATTTACTTCCAGATTTTAATTAGATGTGAAAATTAAATTTTTGTTAGATAACCGTTACTTATATTCCAGTAAATTTTGGCTGGTGATTTGTTTGTAGTCTTCTTTATGTTTTTACCAACACAGAGCATAATTTGTAATGCAAATCAGGGATCATGGACGACAAATCATCCACCAAGTGACAGAGAGATGATAACAGCACTTTCGTATGTCGACTCTGCCAAATGGGAGCTACAATGAATATGATTAGCCGTTATATTAGATTGCGATATAAATCACTTTAATACCCATGTTCCATTTGTTGGATAACACAGTAACGTTGAGGCTTATAATGTTGGTAGTTAGTATTAGCAGTATAGGAAACATCAGAATTTAGTTTTAGTCGGTACATAGGTAAATGGTGGTGTATTGTGTTTTCAGTCTGTGTTTGATTTGATATCTTTCTAAAACATTCTAATATGATTGATAAAAATTGATGTATTATCAATATTTAAATAGTTGAAATCAAACATCACTCAGAATCTCCTGAAAACTTGCGTAATGGATAATAAATAAAGCAGAAATATTGTGCCTATACGAAATGAAAATTTATAAAATTCTGATGCAAAAACACCAGAACTATGATTAAGTGCGAGACTTATAATTAAATCGGCCATTTTTCGCGAACTATTTGATAGTCCAGTCAACAAGTTCAAAAACGTGAAAAATAGAGATAAAGCTCCTAAAAATATGAGCAATAGCTCATTGGATTCGGAACGACCTCTAGAAAAATGAGTTTTGAGGATTTTACTGCACGTAAAAAATTGCAATTGTTATTAACAAAATAAGATGAAAAAAAAGAGGTATTTACGTTTTTGTTAATAACTCATAAACTATTAATATTTAAGATATTTGGAAAAAAGGTGCTTAAAGAGGAGGAAATTTCCGAAAAAAAAGTCCCAGCTCCCGGAACTCTACCTCTATTATTTATAATTTTAATTTAACGCTGAAAATAGGGCTCCGCGCAGCCATTACGGCATGGGCGCACTGCCGTTAAAGACAGTTTCTTACATAAAATTATTTTTTTATAGTAACAAATATGAATTTAAAAATTTAAATAAATTATGGTGTCATCCAGATACTTGAAAGAATATATTCCCGTTGGAAAAAAAAATTTAAATTAATTTTTCAAAAAGTTATGCAATTGTTAATTAACGAAATCTTTTCCTATCTCCGTTTTCATAAATGACGACATAAAAATTTAAATAATAAACCTATAAATTTTTGGCTCTGTGGAGCTCTTCTTATATATATACTTAACAAGATCCCGCGATAAAATTTATTAAAGTTAATTATTTTGTTTATTACAATTTTTTAAAGTTAACAAAAAATGAAAAGTCTAAGAAATGTTATTAAAAAATTTTTTTTAAACAAATGTTATATTATTGCTGCTTTCTTATCCAACAATGGCATTAAGTAACATCGGAAAAATTTTTTTTACATCATTTTTTAAGAAATTGTTTATAAACAAATAGACAAGTTTAATATTTAAAGAAATTTTTTTTTTACCATTATGTTGTCTTGGCAAAATAATGATTTTTAAAAAAAAAAATTTTTCTTAAATAAATTTTTTTATTGTTTATAATCGTTTTTTTTATATTTCGATTGTTTAAATAATTAGTTAAGGAATGATTTTCTCCTTAAAAATCATAATTGGCATTTCTTCATAGGTAAATAGAAAAAAATTTTTTTTTTATCAATAATTTCATTGTTTGTTAACTTAACAATTTGTTATAAACAAATTCTAACTACCGTTATATTTTTTTTCTAGAGCTAAAAAAAATAACAAAAACAGCCATATATATATCAAAATACTAAAAAAATTTTTAATATAAAAGCGTTATAAAAAATAGAAAAAATTTTTTTTTAGTATTTTGATATATATGGCTGTTTTCGTTATTTTTTTTAGCTCTAGAAAAAAAATATAACGGTAGTTAGAATTTGTTTATAACAAATTGTTAAGTTAACAAACAATGAAATTATTGATAAATTTTTTTTTTTTTTTCTATTTACCTATGAAGAAATGCCAATTATGATTTTTAAGGAGAAAATCATTCCTTAACTAATTATTTAAACAATCGAAATATAAAAAAAAACGATTATAAACAATAAAAAAATGTATTTAAGAAAAAATTTTTTTTTTAAAAATCATTATTTTGCCAAGAAAACATAATGGTAAAAAAAAAATTTCTTTAAATATTAAACTTGTCTATTTGTTTATAAACAATTTCTTTAAAAATGATGTAAAAAAAATTTTTCCGATGTTACTTAATGCCATTGTTGGATAAGAAAGCAGCAATAATATAACATTTGTTTAAAAAAAAATTTTTAATAACATTTCTTAGACTTTTCATTTTTTGTTAACTTTAAAAAATTGTAATAAACAAAATAATTAACTTTAATAAACTTTTATCGCGGGATCTTGTTAAGTATATATATAAGAAGAGCTCCACAGAGCCAAAAATTTATAGGTTTATTATTTAAATTTTTATGTCGTCATTTATGAAAACGGAGATAGGAAAAAATTTCGTTAATTAACAATTGCATAACTTTTTGAAAAATTAATTTAAATTTTTTTTTCCAACGGGAATATATTCTTTCAAGTATCTGGATGACACCATAATTTATTTAAATTTTTAAATTCATATTTGTTACTATAAAAAAATAATTTTATGTAAGAAACTGTCTTTAACGGCAGTGCGCCCATGCCGTAATGGCTGCGCGGAGCCCTATTTTCAGCGTTAAATTAAAATTATAAATAATAGAGGTAGAGTTCCGGGAGCTGGGACTTTTTTTTCGGAAATTTCCTCCTCTTTAAGCACCTTTTTTCCAAATATCTTAAATATTAATAGTTTATGAGTTATTAACAAAAACGTAAATACCTCTTTTTTTTCATCTTATTTTGTTAATAACAATTGCAATTTTTTACGTGCAGTAAAATCCTCAAAACTCATTTTTCTAGAGGTCGTTCCGAATCCAATGAGCTATTGCTCATATTTTTAGGAGCTTTATCTCTATTTTTCACGTTTTTGAACTTGTTGACTGGACTATGACAGGTTTTAGTTCCATTTATGCTTAGCAAGACTGTGAGAATAAGATGCATTTTAGACGCTTTTTTCCTGGTAATCATCATTTTGTAATTGTTTTAAATATTTGGTTCACAAATATTCTAATTATAATAGGTTGGGGGAAAAGTTTCTTCGCATTTTTTAAGAAAATTCAAAACATTTTGTAAATATAGTTTATTTACATTTAACTAAAGTATGTAGGTACCATTTTGTTCGATAACTTTTTGCCATCTTGTAGGTAGGGACATGATCCCATTGCTATAGAAATTTTGGGACTTCTGGTCAAAATACCGCGACAAGTGGTTTTGGCAGTCCTCTCGTGATGTTAACCTGACACTGCCTAAAGAATTCTGAAGAGACCAAAACAGGTGGAAATCTGAAGGTGCAAGGTCAGGACTATACGGCGGATGCATTAACACCTCCCAGCCAAACTCTCTTAATTTATGCTGAGTGGCTAAAGATGTGTGAGGTCTAGCGTTATCATGATGAAAAACCACACCCCTTCTGTTGATTAATTCCGGCCGCTTTCTCTCAACTTCTTGCTTTAATCTCATCAGTTGTTCGCAGTAGAGTTCAGAATCGATGGTCCTGCCTGGTGGTAACAGCTCATAATGAATAATGCCCTTCCAATCCCACCACACACACAGCATCACTTTGTTGCGAGTTAACCCGGGTTTCGCCACAGTCTGTGAAGCCTGACCGGCCTTTGACCACGACCTTTTTCGCACGTTCTTGTCGTACGTGATCCACTTTTCATCACCAGTTATCAGCTTCTTCAAAAATGGTTCGGTTTCATTACGTCGTAATAAAGAATCACAAATGAGTACACGGTTCATTAGGTTTCTTTCAGTGAGCTCGTGTGGTACCCAAATGTCGAGCTTTTTGTGTACCCAGTTTTTTTCAAATGCACCAAAACTGTTTTGTGGTCAATTCCCAGTTCTTCAGCTACGTCGTAACTACTGACATGCCGATCTTGCTCCACTTTTTCAAAAATGGCATCCATTTTATCTGTAATAGGGCGACCAGAGCGACGTGCATCTTTGACATCAAAATTTCCGGATTGAAAACGCTTAAACCAAATTTGTGCTACTCTCACAGACACTGCACTAGGTCCATAAACATCGCAATTTTTTTTCGCGGCTTGCGTTGCATTTTTACCTTTTTTGTAGTAAAATTTTAAAATGTATCGAATTTCTTCATTAGATTCACTCATCTTGGCGGTACGAAAAACAAATGAAAATCACACATTTTCCTAATTTGAATTTGGAATTATGTTCTTTAAAATTAAAACTTTCAATGATACCAAAACCAGCCAAATACAAATAGTATAGCAAAAGAGATTTTATTACAAGTTTATACATACTATAATGCGAAAAGACTTTTTCCCCAACCTAATATTTAATCTCTATTTATAACACAAGGCAGTATGCTTTTTATCAGTTGGGTGTCTTAAGGCTGATGAATAAAGAGAACGTAACTTATTGTACAGAAATATCCTGTTTACAATACATATCACGTCACGCTCGTAATCCTATAAAGGGGTCGAGCAGAGTCTTAGGTAACATTTTGTTACACATAAATCCACATCTAGCAGTATGGGCCATGTAGTTCCTCTAAATAGTGACAGGTTGCCAGCCAAAAAATCAAACACAAACAGTAACGATCCGTAAAATCCGTAAACGCAAAATCTAATAATGAGGACAGATTTCTCAAAATCATCCTAGCAGCCCGGGTTTATAGTTACATACCAGGGATATTTACAATACCTAAGTAAAAATTCAATACCATATATCCTAGCTGATATTAATAACTAGTTATTCCTTAATTCTTTTTCTAATTCCATCATTCCACCCCAAATAAATTCCAGCGCTATATAACGATCTAACCTAATTTCGTTTTACCGATTTTGGGTAGAGCCAGTTTACAATGAGAAGAGGAATCATGTTCCGACAATACTATTAGATTGACATATAACTGATATCAATCATCAACTTTGTTAAAAATGTGTAGCGTTTATTACATGTTTTAAAACATAAACCTAAATTTTTACTATAATTAATTTTATTTTCATTTAGGAGAGGATTGATTATCATTTCAAATTCAAATTCAAATGTTTTATTGCATATCATAATTTTTTTACATGGGTTCTTAAGTAGTTACAGTAAAGGCACAATTATGGACCCTGATGGGCACAGCAATATAAATGATGAGCTGAGGAGAGGGTAGATTTTATCATAATCTAAAACAAAGTGCTACTGTATTTTTACAGAGTGTGAGTTAGGTACAAGTCAGGTAGGCTATCTTTAATTAATTAATTTAAGTGTTAAAATTTATTATATCATAAGAATGTATTTATAATGTCTATATGTTATTTAATTAATATAAGTATTATAAGGTCAAAAATATTAATAGGTATCATTATTTATAATTTATGAATTATTTTACTTTGTTTTGATGTCAATGGTACTAAAAGAATGTCAAATTTTATAAGAAAGCAATTAAATAAAATAAAATAAATGTCAATGTTTGTCATAGTTTATTAATTAAGTAAATATTTATTTAATAGATATCATTATCAATAATTTATAGATTATTTTACTATGTTTTGATGTCAATAGTGCTAAAAATGTCAAATTTTATAAGTGAGCAATTAATTAAATAATTATATAAATAAATGGCAATGTTTGTCATAGTTTATCATTTAAGTAGATATTTAGACTATAGTATGCTTTTTCTGTCAACAACTGTTTAAGGGTTCTAAAAAACTTTTTATCGTCAGTTTCGTTTTTTAAATTGTGAGGAAGTTTGTTAAATATTTTAATTGCCATAACGTATGGGCTCGAGCTATGCATTTTCAATTTTGATGGTGGAAGTAATAAATTATTTGCGTATCTCGAAGGATACCGTCTCTGTACCTCACCTATTTTTGTAAAAAAGTGTTGATATTTTTTAACAAATTTGCACAGTTCGAATATGTATAGTGAAGGTAAAGTTAAAATCTTATGTTTCGTAAAGTACGGTTTGCAGCTACAAGTAATATCAATGTTGGATAAGATTCGGATGCATTTTTTTTGTTTTAGAAAGATATTTTGCATGTTCGTGCTGTTCCCCCATAGAATAATGCCGTACGATAGCCACGCATGGGCATATGCATAGTATGCAGAAAGCGCAGAGTTGAAATCAGTGCTTTTCTTTAGCTCGCGAAGGGCATATGTAAATGATGACAATTTTGAATTTAGTTTAATTATGTGATCTTTCCAATTGATATTACTATCTATATCTAATCCCAATAATGTCAAAGTATTTACAGATTCTATGTCTATGTCATTATAACGGAAATTTAAATTGAGTTGTGTTTTTTGGTATGGTCTAAATTGCATTATTTTAGTTTTCTTATAATTAATTTGTAAATTATGGTCTGTCATCCATTCTGAGATTTTGTCAAATATTTGCTTAATATGTTGGTCTAAGTGTATGTCGTTTTTACATGATGTTAAAATAGATACGTCGTCGGCGAACAAGACACAGGAAATCGATTTATCTGTGAACATTTTTGGCAAGTCATTTATATAGATCAGGAACAGTATGCACCCGAGAACACTGCCCTGAGGAATTGAATTGTTCACACTCTGTACCGCGGACCGTACATGACTTATTTCTCCAGTGTTTTCGTCATAATGTTCGACTTCAACATACTGTTTCCTATTCTCCAGATACGACTGGAACCATTTATAGGTTATTCCTCGTACTCCGATGCTGTATAGTTTGTCAAGTAAGATTTTATAAAGTACTTTGTCGTAAGCCTTTGTCATATCTAACAATAACCCTACTGCATATTTCTTTAGGTTTATTGTTTCCAATGCGTCCTGAATATATTTAAATACAGCTAACGTTGTTGATCGTTTTTGTCTAAAACCGTTTTGGGAATCGTCAAAAATTCATCAAAAATCATCATCAACAGCTTATATAATGTCCCCACCGAGGAGCTCGAGCCTACCACTCATTAGGGGCAATAAGGCCTTAGTCAACATGCTGGTCAAATGCAGGATTGATAATAGATTTTTCTCATGCGCCCTCCAGACTCACGCCGAGAACCCCCGAGAACACCCGAGAAGCGTGAATGTGATTAGTTTCTCGCGTTCTCGTTCTCGGGCTCGCCTGTTCTCCACTCGGTGTCGGTTTTTTGGCCCGCTTCAAAGGGTTTCTCAGGCGAGAAACGAGAACCTTATCACATTCTCGTTCACTGTAAATACCAAAGCCGCTGCACTGTCAAAGTCATCCATTTCGCATAACGGTCGAGAATGCAAGTGAGAAGTTCGCGTGAGTGTAGATACCATCTCGTTTCTCGCGTCAAGTCTCGGCGAGACTTCTTGCGTGAGTCTGGAGGGCTTATCAAACATGCATGGAAATATTGTCATTATTTTCGAAAAAAGAACACGCGAAGTATCAAATTTACGGACAAAGAAAATAAAATCCATTGCTGGAGCGTTTTTTGAATTTGGAACACTACAATGCTCCAGAAATGTTGTATTAAACGGCGTGCTGGAGTTATTAAATACTCTTCGATTGGATCTCTTTTAACAATCTTGGCATACTAAAGTCTCTTTGCTTAGTACAAATTGCGTTCATGTGGCTGTATAGCCATACATGCGTTTGTCTTGGTGAGAAATAGATAATTGGCGGCAAAGCTGACAATTCATCTTGATTTGTTATTTTCATAATATATTTATAAATTTAATAATTAAAATGAGTTCCGACGGTTCAGAGAGTAAAATGGAGATTGATTGTACTTCACCAAACGACAATCGACTGGATTCAAAGGCAAAAACATTAAGCAATTTTTAATTAAAGCTCCAGATGATATTATTTAGCGACAAAGGTAAAGTATGTTTTATTTCCCTGCATTCTTTTGAGAAAAGCACTATATATGCCTCGGCCGAAATGGCAATTGCCTGTCTCGTATTAGTGAAGTCCTCGCCTGCGGCTCGGCCTTCAAACTCATACTCGACCTGCAATTTCGCGGCCTTTGCAATAATGTACTATTTCTCAAAACATGCATGGAAATATTGTCATTATTTTCGAAAAAAGAACACGCGAAGTATCAAATTTACGGAGAAAGAAAAAAAATTACATTGCTGGACCGGTTTTTGAATTTGGAACACTACAACGCTCCAGAAATGTTGTATTAAACGGCGTGCTGGAGTTATTAAATACTCTTCGATTGGATCTCTTTTAACAATCTTGGCATACTAAAGTCTCTTTGCTTAGTACAAATTGCGTTCATGTGGCTGTATAGCCATACATGCGTTTGTCTTGGTGAGAAATAGATAATTGGCGGCAAAGCTGACAATTCATCTTGATTTGTTATTTTCATAATATATTTATAAATTTAATAATTAAAATGAGTTCCGACGGCTTAGAGAGTGAAATGGAGATTGATTGTAATCCACCAGATTTAAACAACAATCGACCGGATTCAAAGGCAAAAACATAAAGCAATTTTTAATTAAAGCCCCAAATGATATATATTATATATTTAGCGAGAAAGTAAAGTATGTTTTATTTCCCTGCATTCTTTTGAGAAAAGCACTATAAATGCCTCGGCCGAAATGGCAATTGCCTGTCTCGTATTGGTGAAGTCTCATACTCGACCTGCAATTGCCTATTTCACGGCCTTTGCAATAATGTACTATTAATAACACAACAAAATTATGTTTGAGCAAAGAGTTAGATATTGATTAAGTATAGGTTACTACTACAGAGGACTGTATGTTGTAAGTTCTCTTTTATGTGAGATTCACCTAGTCTTCTGAAAGAGTAATGAAGGAATATTGTTCTCCTTGAACTACTACCGTTGGATCAAGGGCAAGATATCAGGAAGCCACAAAAAATCATTGACAGGGAATAGAAATAATACATATTAATTTCAGAACTATCTTCTAACTGGCGAACAAAAGTGCTAGTAGATATTTTGACTGTTTTCACTCAGTACGACCCGGTAAGTAGCATTTCTTCCATATAATTATTTATGTATGTTTATATTATTTGTTACGCTACGTTTTACCTTCCGTAAATACAAAGTTTGCCCCATTAGGACTTAATTGTTTGTGAGAATCGTATATACATTATTCGGTCATTTGTTTGTGATCCAAACAGGTTACCGTACAAAAAGCTTTTAAATTGAATTCCATCCATTTTCCGTACGTACGAAATAAATAAAACCTGTTATAGAATAAAAAGTTCAATTGAAGCTGTCAAACTAGATTTGCTTATTAAAGTAACGATTTGTCTGTTATTATAAAAAACTTTTGAAAAAAAAGTCAAACCGACTTCAAAAAGTACAAAAATAACATATTATTAAAATGTGCGCTAGGTACATCCTGTACTGTTTGAATTCGGTGCCAAGCATGCCAATAGTTCATCATAACGAGCCTCTCATCACCCAAGCTGGCGCGTTCAGTCGCAATCAGGGGATGGTTTGATCAATGAATGTGATGTGGCAGGCGGATCTATAGTAATACTTAGTAATACTTAGTTGGCTTGGCACCGACTTCAAACAGTACAGGATGTACCTAGCGCACATTTTAATAATATGTTATTTTTGTACTTTTTGAAGTCGGTTTGACTTTTTTTTCAAAAGTTTTTTATTTTTCCATTTTTAGTGTGAATAATTGTTTTTTTTATATACAATTACGAGATGGCAAACAAACTTACGGCCCACCCGATGTTAAGTGGTTCGGTCGCCTGTAGACACTTGCAATATTAAGGGGAAATCACTTAACATTAGAAGTGCGTTGCCATTCTGCGTAATCGTATGTATGTATCAGCCTATAGGAGTACCTTTAATATTTAAATAGTTATCATCTCCAAGTCCTAACCATTAAGCAGTTTTCCCTTCCATAATCAGGCCACCTCAATAACCTGAAAGAATACAACTATCGCTCTTTAGGTACCTTTAATATTTTAAAAAATGACATTCAACACCTAACCATTAAGGAGGTTTTCCTTCCATCATCAGCTCACCTGAATAACCTGAAAGAATACAACTATAGTTCTTTAAGTACCTTTAATACTTAAATAATCATCAACCAACTCCTAACAGTTAAGGAGTTATTCCTTCCATCATCGACTCATAATGATTTGATTTCTGATTATTTTGAAAAATATACAACTATCGGTCTTTACGTGCCTGTAATATTTAAAGAATTATCATCCAACTCCTAACCGTTAAGGAGTTTTGCCTTCCATCATCAGCTCATCTGAATAACTTGAAAGAATACAACTTTCGCCCTTTAGGTACCTTTAAAATTTAAAGAATTATCTTCCAACTCCTAATCATTAAGGAGTTTATCTTTTAATCAGCAGCTCACCTCAATAACCTGAAAAATACAACTATCGGTCTTTAGGTACCTTTAATATTTCAAGAATCATCAACTAACTCCTAACAGTTAAGGAGTTTTACCATCCATCATCAGCTCATGAACATAAGATGGCTACCAGACGCAATAATACTAGAATAGTATTATAAAAAATATCAGTAACCCGCCCTTTCCGTTGTTTTCCCAGGGTTGCCCTCGATTTACCTAGCTTTCCATCATCAGATCATGACTTGGTGACAATGGGACTACCTCAGGAGTATACATTATCGAATAAAAACAGAATTTTGAAAATCGGTCCACTAATGACAGAGATATCGGTGAACATACATTTACCTTCCATCATCAGCTCATCGACATGAGATGATTACTACCAGACGCAAATGCTAGTATAGCTTTAGAAAAAATATGAAAAACGTCATACATGCCTATAAAATTTGAGGGTTGCCTTCGATTTCCCTGGCTTCCCATCATCAGATCCTGACTTGGCGACAATGGGACCACCTCGGGAGTAAACACTATCGAATAAAAAAAGAATTTCGAAAATCGGTCCACAAATGACGGAGATATCGGTGTACATACATAAAAAAAAAAATATATACATACAGACGAATACAGAACCTCCTCCTGTTGGGAAGTCGGTTAAAAAGCATTCACACGGCAACCTTTCTTTGGACAGATAAGGAAATATTTTATCAAAGTATAAAATATTCACGAAAGTATATTAAAGGCTATTTATACCTGCGGAATATTGAGAATCTAAAATTAGAGATATCTGTTCAGTGTAACTGGAAGGAGTCGAGGAAAACCTGCTGTAAGTTCGTCACAACGTATAAAGCATTTTTACTTTCTCGTACGTAGTATCGAGGAAGTATTGAAGTCGTCAAAAAATTCGACCTCGAGATTTTGACGGACCTCCCTGAGTCCAAAAATATTGTTTTTGGAATTATGTCTCTCTGTGTGTCTGTGCGTTAGCACGATAACTCGAGCATGCTTTAACTTATTGCAACCAAATTTAACATGCGTGTATGACATCAAAATATAAGGTTTCTATCAACTTTTGAGTTGTTACTGATATACGAGAAAGTCAAGGGGAGACCACTCCCGATTTTTTGATATTATTACACGCCGCTCTTTATTTTAAAAAATGTTTTGTTTTTGATTTGAGCGACAGCAGATGCCGCATTTTAGTCACTTTACTGTAAAATTTAGTATAATTTAGTTTAATTTATAAAAATGCTAGTATAAGTTAGTTTAATTTATAAATAAAATAAAATTTCAATTAATCGAAGGGAGATCGCTTATTATTGGTAGATTAGGGTTATTTTTTTATGATCAAGCGGAGTAGAATTTTTGTCACTCGTCACTCTCACAGACTACAATCTGCTATATACACAACGCAGGCATAAGCATTAGCCAGCCATTATAATAAATGTTGTAACAAACGCAACGGCTGCATATCATTAATATGGTCGCTAGTTGAACGTTGCTGTTTAGTAAAGAGGTTAGGCTGTTGATTGAACGGCTAATTAAGCTAGTTGGCTGCGACATATACACGGATTATACCTACTTTGAGAAAGGTTACCTTACATGAATAGGCTGTACCTCTGATCGTTGCCTGCCCTTTAAACGGGCGAATAAAACAACAACAACAACGTAAATTACAAATGGTCAATTACATAATGCATTTTTCATTTTGTGTTTTTACACCGTTACGGATTTGTTCTTATTATTATTATTTTCTAGTTGTATACATTTTGAACTTATACATTGTAACCTTATACATTTTAATTGTATGTATTTGGACGATTATGGATTATGAACTTTATGGATTCTGGTTATTAGTTGTTCTAACCCTTATATTTTATTGATTTTAGGTATTTTGAATATATTAGTTTACATTGTAAACTTATATATTATATTTTTATACATTACTAGCTTTTGCCCGCGACTTCATCCGCGTGTAATAGTTGCAAGGGATTTTACTTTAAAAATTACTGATTTCCATACAAACTTTGCACATCGTTTTCACCACCTTAGAGGGTGAATTTCCAAAAATCCTTTCTTATTGCACCCCTGGACCTCATAAGGAACCTCCATACCAAATTTGGAATCTCTAGACTTAGCGGTTTGGGCTGCGCGTTGATATGTCAGTCAGTCAGTCAGTATTCATTTTTATATATATATAGATGATACGTACCCTAATTTTAAACAACTTCACTGGCTATTACAGAGTAGACTGGGTCGCCATTCTGTGTACAATATGATATTTTTGTTAAATTGACAAAGGATAATTATGTTGCCATATTTCATTATTATCTTATATGCTTGAAAAATACTTTTAGAGTTCTTTACTTTTAGAAAGCCCAGTCAACAGGCTGGTCTACCGCGCTTGCGCGTTGTGGCCTTCTTGCTGAAACTTTTAGTCATCTACCGCTCCCGACTCACGAGGCCGTCTCCTGCCGGCCTACATTCAGGCCTCTATCGTGTATAACTTCGAAAACCGGACTTTATTATTACCGAATGAAAATTATGAACTATACCAGCCAGTTCGTGTTTCTAATACTGTGCTCCAGTTTGTATCGATTGTTTTGTCAAGTTTATGTTACATTTTAAGTTTGTGAGTGTTATGTTGCGTGTTCAGAGTTTCGGCCGTGTGTAATTTTCTCGTCATCCTTAATTTCTGATTACAGTCGCGTTTTGCTTCAGATATGTCGTGTGTATTTTGTGTAACCCACTAAAATGTTCGTATTGGCGCTTCTTGTTTTAACACGTACGTAAACATAACTCGGTTGGAACGCGGCAATTACTATTTTAATTATTATTTTTAATACAAGCTTTTTACTTTAAAATTTTTAGCAATGTTATTTAGTTTAGCTTACATTAGTTATATAAGTGGTACCTTCAGTGACCTTTAATGGCGTATTTGGAAATCCTCAACAAAAAGGGATAAATAAACAAGTTCATACCACATTGTATAAATTGCTATAAGACAGTGTATGACGGACATTTCCTAAGCCGCTCACGCATAGCTCCGCTGTTACATTAGAAATATTTTATTACATTTTTAGTTCAATTTTCTTCACTTACTCTTCTTATATTTAATACAACAAGAGTCTTAGTCTGCCTACTGGTGAGAAGTCATGATTTTTACTGAAATGTTAAGGGAGGTAAGGTCAGGGGATTAGCCGTTCAATTAGTAGTACTTGTCTTGTGGTACGTCCAACTTAAAGAAGATTGCAGTCGAATAACCACCTCTTCGTAGTACCTATTGTCTTTCAGTCGCTTTCCGAAGTTCCATGGGGGACCGAACTGGGTTAGGGTTGGCAGTGAAATGAAATGAAAATTAAAAGCTTTTTATTTAAATGGACTTTGCTAAATACTTTTAAATCGTCAAAGTGCACAAGTAATACCTTTATGTTGTTAAGACGAACAGATGGTTGGTAAAATTTGACGTACAAATACCTAGAACATAAATTGAGAAAAAAAAAATGTATTTGAGTTGGTTGCAAGCTTTGATAACCATTTAACTCTTTCGCAGTCTTAAAACCTCATGTAAATATTTTATTTGAACCTATTATTATTTAAAATATAAAAATATTTAAGGTAGCTATCAGATCCTAAAAAAGACTATTAAAATGTCGGCAGAATCATATTATACAATTTTACAGAAAACTATTTTAGCATATTCTGTATAAACATTTCCTGAAAATAGATAACATTGCTGGATATTTTTTTTAACCTACGACGTTTTCATTTTCAACCTTGCTGATTTATTTATTAACGAAGACAATTTTAGAATGCTGTGTACGTTTCTAATTGTATAACATTTTAACACTAGACAGATATACTTGTACAAAGGGACTGCTTATTCAGAAATAGTACATTTATTAACTAGGGCGGGAAAACAAAGATCGCAGGCATTTGATTTGCGACGATTAATATGCGGTCTGAGGCTTTTTTTTTTACCGTTCGAGGTAATTACAAAATTTCATGTCACCCTGAAGAAGAAGTGGGATTTTCCGTACGCGTACCGGACCACTTTCTGGTCAGGTGTGGCATAAAATATTTTCCAGTAACCCTACATAATGGCAAAAAGAATTAGAATGTACAAATACCCATTAAATAAAGTATACAGTACTTAATCATGAAATAGTTTTCCTGTTTAAAAGAAAATTTCTGCAAAAGTGAAAACAATAATAGGATATTTGAAAGCAGCGTCTAGAATATAACATGAAACAAGTTGTTTACATTTAAAAAATGGCGCTTATTTTATTGAGTTTCTCACGAGTTCTTGTTGTAACAACACGTGTGGAGAGACTCCTGTTTTAACTCTTTCTACCGGGTACATTGTCATTCGACATTGGCTTAATATCTACTTATGCGAAAGCAGTAAATAAGAAAAAGAAGTATCCATTATTTAAATCCACTCCTGGCATAAGCGCATTAGCTTAGTTGGAGGGGTTAACACGATTAATAGCACATTAGTAAAATTTTATAAAAATCTTTGTTATTTTTGTTGTGTATAGAAAAACGGCAACGACTTATTATTTTTCAGATTCATTTAAATTGATCTGTTGTTAGATAGGTACATTATTTCTATATGACGTGTTCTTTAAAATATAGTTTAAAAACAATCTTTATATAATGGTTTAGCCCCTTATTGTCAACAAAAATTTTAACTTTAATCTCTAAATTGATTTGGAGATATCTGATCCACTGCTACGTATAGATTGCATAGAAACCCTTCTGATTGGATTTTCCTGGAGTCCATTAATTCAACGTTAGTACTCGCTGCGAGTCGGTTTTAGTACTCTCTTGCTTCAAGTTTTTGAAGATAAGTATATACAACGATACAACTAATTGAATTTCGTTTTCTAAAATCGGTATGTAGGGCGTTCAATATAAAGTAAGAATCAGATACAAACTCTTTGAAACCGAAAAAAATCGGGAGTGGTCTCCCCTTGACTTTTTCGTATACCGGAAACGACTCAAAGGTTGATTAAAACCTTATATTTTGATGTCATACATGCATGTTAAATTTTTGTCACCCATCCGAGTAACGACCGCGCACTTGGTTGCTTAACTTTCGTGATCGACGGCTCAAAATTTGATAGAAACCTTATATTTTAATGTTATACACGTATGTTAAATTTGATTGCAATAAGTTAGAGCATTCTCAAGTTATCGTGCTAATGCACAGACACACACAGACATAATTCCAAAAAAATAATTTTTGGACTCAGGGAGGTCCAAAACGTGTAAATCCGTCAAAATCTCGAGGTCGAATTTTTTTACGATTACAAGAAAGTAAAAAATTAAATACTGGCTATTAAAGCTGGTATACTAATTAGATTAAAAAAATTGAATATCTTTTGCTTTTTCAAAAGGGAAGTCGTTTGTTTGCAGTCTATCGTAGAATGTTATTAAAAATGGGAAAAAATAATGGCGTGTGGTTATTAAATATCTGTGCTTGAAAAATTTCACTACGGAACGACACAATTAGGACTTATAGGATACTCTAGATAGAAGCAAATGCAACACCGTATTCAGCGCCGTTTTATACTCACACAGTCGCACGCCGAATATAAACGTGGAAGAACATCCACCAATGATGACCCTCGCTCGGGCCGCCCTATAACAGTAGTGATCTCTCTTTTCTGGGAAAGTACAGGGGTGGTCATAATAAAATATCTCGATCATGCCAGCCTTTTGGTATGCATAACAAAATATCAGCCTTTTGGTATGCATAACAAAAAAAAAAGTGTGTAATTGAATTAGCGAGAAACAGCGCGGCAAACTAGCAAAAACTCACAAGTCCGCCGTTGCTATAGCTGCAATTCGAGTTATATTTTATTAGAGATAAATAAAAACTTGAGCATCCTCTATATTCACCCGACCTTACCCCCTTTTTTTACTCGGAGAGGTCAAATGCATTAACGCATCATCCCTGCAGTACGATGCAACTGCAGGGATATGTGGGATTTGAGGTACAGACGTTCCCCCTTACCCACTAAACGTTCTCTCCAGGCATACTGCCAAGGCATACTACGACAGCATCCCTGGATCGCGACAGTTCGCTTTTCATCGGGAAGCCATCTGTGCCCACCCTTTCGGGCCCAACCGGTGCACCGTTTGATCATGCCCGCTGTCCGGTGGGAGAACAGACCGCCAATCTTGCAGACCGGCCACCACCGAGCACAAGCCTACACCAGCCCTGAAAAGGGCCTTTTCCCGCGCCCTCATAGTGGTGCCAAAGGTGGCTTGGGTGAAACTCAGCTCAGTTCAAGCCCAATGTCTCAATGGCATCCGTCATACCGGTCCGGCACTAGGGAGCAGGCTCGATTGGGTCCGGCTGCGTCGTGTGGGCGCCAGGCGCTGGCTTCGACAGGGCGGCGCTGCCTTCCATGGCATCACCGCGGAAAACCAAACCAGAACCTAGCCATCCACCACCTCTGAGAACAGAGACGTGTCAGGAGCGACCGACCTCCCAGTTCCGCTCAAAGTGGCCCACTAGCCTATCGGCGGGCCAACCCACTGGCCCTGAAAAGGGCCCTTCCGTTCCGATGTCAGCCATCTGTGGAGGCACCAGACGTTGCCCAGGGTGCACCGCGGTGAGGGCTCAGAACATAGTACCCGAACTTACCCCTAGTGATTTCTAGCTATTTCCAAGGTTGAAGGAGTCTTTGAGAGGACAGAGATTGATGTTATTCCAAATGTATTTATGCTAAAAAAAACGACTTTATCTAAACATAAAATAACATTTAATGAAAGTTATCGGCAACATAACTCATTCTCACTTTTTATTGAACGCCCCTCATAGATTATTAAGAAAAGATATAATTTTAATGATAATCATAATTAAATATTGAGACTATGACACCGTCTGCTATAACAGACTTAAAGAGAAGATCTACTTAACAAATAAGTAACTTGAGTTTAACTTACTTGTTAAAATTTTACACATCCACATTTTAAACCAAGATATATAACAAGACGTAACAAAAGAAACGAGAATAAAGAAAATGGGTATGATGCCTCTTTTATGTAGGCGGCAGGTTGCCAACCTGTCACTATTTTGAGGCACTACATGACCAATAATGCCAGATGTGGCAATATGTGTAACCAAATGTTATCTATAGATTTACTCGACCCCTTTTAAGATTATGAGTGTGACTATAAAGTCAAATAAATGGATATTACCTAACAACTATGTATGTATTATATATTTATCTTATTAAATAGATAGGTACTATTTCTAAAGGATTTTGAGGAAAATTTGCGTCATATCTGTTTTGCACTAAACTAAACTTTTTGTTTGTGAAAACTAAAACTGTCGGAGTCCCCTTTTTGGCAGTATTGAGCAAACGAGGACATTGTTTTAGTTTGGTATACCTTAGTGAACAGAATATTCTTAAGATTCTATGAGACGACTTTATGATTTTTTTATTATTGTAATTTGCCTAAATCTTGAATACTTTATGTATAATTATGAAGATAAGATGAAGATACTTCAATATTGTCATAATTGTCATCCCTTTTCTTGTTGTCGACGTTCGACGAGAATTTTTTTGTCAAATACTCTACGCCTACAAATATCTAAGACATGGAACAGAACCCGCCTCAGGACAATTCTTTTTTGATCTTGTTTTGGTTTCATTTTTAATAATGATCTTTTGTGTGTCAAATATGTTCTTAAATCCTATTTTCATTTGAGTACGGACAGCTGCTCTTAGCAGCTGTTCATTCAAGTTCATTCACTGTTTTCTTTTCTGGTTCAAAGGCATTCTTATGCCTTTGAACCAGAAAAGAAAACAGTGAAGTATTAAATTTTAAAGTAGTATTAGTATTAATATGACCTAATAAATAAAAAAAGAAAGTTACTAGCTGCACCCGCCATGCGTTGCAATCCACGTAAAAATATATTTTTTTTTGAGCCAGGAACCCCACAGTAGTCTCCAGAACACCCTAGCAAAGTTTCATCACAATCTCATCAATGGTTTACGAGTATTACTTATTAAATTTTAATTTTTCATTTTCATTTCATTTTTAATTTAGATAGAAGACTAGCTGACCCGGCAAACGTTATTCTGCTATATATGTATATTTTTCTTTTTAGCGGCATAAAAATATACCTTATGACCTATTCTCATACCTACCACAATACACAAAAAACCATAAAATTCGGTAGAGCCGTTTCAGGGTAATGCGGCTAGATAAACCGTGAGACGTTTTTATATATTAGATAATGATTAGGTAATAAGTAGTGATTTAATTATCGGGTCATCCGGTGAATATTTGGGAATCGTAAATTTTTAGGGTAATAGACGGTTTTGATACATGTCCTCAGTATAAGAATATTAATAGAAAAATGTATGTACTTAATGATATTATTTCTCATTAATAGCTTGGAACAATAAAACTTTTATTATTACAGAGAAACGCAATTACGCCTTATTGCGTTTCTCTGTAATAATAAAAGATTTATTTTAAGAAACTTATTCACACAGCAATTTAACCAATTTTATTATCTGTCAACATAAAACACTCACCTGTAGATAAGAAACCACATTTAAAGCCACTATTCCAGGTCTATGTTTTATAACTTTAGGAAATAATCAGGAAAACATTTATTACAAATTACCGTATTAATTTCATATCTTAAAAGTCCATCTAGCATCATCATCATCATCATCATCATTTCAGCCAAGAGACGCCCATTGTTGGACATAGGCCTCCCCCAAGGATCTCCAAACCGGTCGGTCCTGCGCTGCCCGCATCCAGCGGCTTCCCGCGACCCTTACTAGATCGTCAGTCTAGCAGATCTAGCATGCCTTGACAATAACGCGGCAGAGACAAACATAAAGAAAATTGAAAGAAAAGCACTGGTATATCAGTAAAGAGGTTTTCTTTACAAATATCTAATGAATTTGTTAAACAAATACGTAGAAAATGTTCGAGAACTAGACCACAAAGGTGGCAAATAATATTTCGATACTAAAATTATTGATGTTATTTAAAAGTAAAGAGGCTTACTTCTTACGAGTATTTAAAAATTATGAATAAACGTCAATGAAAATGAAAGGATGCGAAGGATGCGAATTAAGTCCGTGATAATAGCGTCATATGAAAACTTAAACCTATTCTAGGTAAAACCCTGCCTGCCAAAATATTCATGTTTGTTCTTTATTTTTGGATATGTAGGTATGGAATGGGAACGAGTTTATAAGCCTCTTATATTTTACTCACTGTTCTAAATATAACTGTACCGTTTTCATGAAATATGATATATATAATAGTAAAGCTTTTACTGCAGTTGTAAAATATTATTTTCGGCGAATATTTTTGGCGAAAATTTTCGGCAAAAATATTTAAACCAAACAGAAAGTATGAACAGAATTTTTATTTTTATATCGTAAAATAAAAAGCTTTTGTGAATTATGCTATCTTTATTTAATGCTACTGCCAATAATAATAAACGCAAATAAAATATGTTATTTGACACGCTCTACCGCAACATTGAAATTTGATTCTTTGATTCTGCAGTGAAATATTGCCAAAGATAATATTTGACAGCCTCGTCTTTCAAGTTTCATCATCGTCAATACGCACGTCGAGTTATCAGCTCAAATTTCGAGCACTGCCCCTAGCAAATGCTGTCGAAAAACTATAGCATTAGCTATACCTGGATAGCTGAGAATTTCTGAACATTTACTCAGACCAAAATCTTCTATTAATTCTTCGTCGCTTCTATAATAAACAGTCTATGAATTTTTTAACAAAGGTAATATTACCTCTTCACTCTTCGAAACCTAACTGCGCACTGGTCGTACATACGTGATCGAACCTACGTGTTCTAGCATGCGCGAGACTGTTCCAGTATCTGCGAGCATTTCTCCGCTTGATTTGAATTAAGCAGCAAGTACCTACGCGGCAGGCATAACAATGTTCTAAAGGACATGGCCGAAAGTGGGGACTGTCCATTTATCAAGTAGATATCTGGTATTTATGCAAGCTAACTAGATCACTTTTAGTTATTAAGTACTGTAGTTACTGATATGTACTATCATTATTGGCTTATCCGAAAATATTTTTTTTATCTACAAATCGTTAAATCAATCAATGGAATCGGTGCGTAATAATAATAGCGTAATGTATAATAGGAAATAGCGAGTAGCGACCGTGAGAGGACTCGGTGTTGCCTCGCTTACTTTTGTTGGTTTACAACGCTACACAGCTTATCATAAAGAGTGACATATACTAAATGATCTATGTTATTAGAAAACAAATAATAAATTAACGCACATTGCATGTTTGACCACACTAAATAAGTTTGGTACAACATAAAAACGGTAGTTAATTACTTAATAGCAAATTAGTAAAAAACGTCAGTTTACAGATAGTATAAATAACGCATTAGGCTTTTTTTTGACGCATTTATCCATAACTACACCTATATTGGTGGCCTAATATCACTATTTTTTGGATCAGCCGCCTTTTAAGTGTTTCTTACTTAGTTTTAGGGTCTGCTTTTTAAATGTTTCTTACTAAGTTTTAGACCTGGGCCGTGCTCCAGTCACTCCAGAGGGCACCTCTCAACATAGACTATCGATACATCCGACTGTTGCGGTCACTGTACGAAAACACGCCACTATGCCAGTCCGCCTCATGGACCAGAACTCAAAACCCATACCCAATGAGACAGGGTGATGTTCTATCGCCGATACTGTTCACACCTGCGTTGGACGACGCGTTTAAGCTTCTGGACTGGAGAACACTTGGCATCAACATAAATGACGAGTACATGACTACCTACGCTTTGCAGATGATATCGTAGTTATGGTTGAGCCCTTGGAAGACCTGGGCACAATGCTCGACGATATCTGTAGAGTCTGCCAACAAGTGGATCTTAAAATGAACATGGATAGACGAAAATCCTGTAAAAGTTGGAAGCTCTACACTAGAATTTGTAGACGATTATGTATATCTCACTATACTTCCAAAAAGAGGTCAATCGAAGAATCCAACTTGGCTGTGCAGCATTTAGGAATCTAAGATGCATATTCTTGGCCCATCTACCGCAGTGTCTCAAGACGAAAGTCTTTAATTCATGTGTGTTGCCCGAAATGACCTATGAAACCGAAACGTAGCCGCTTACAATGGGCCTCATAAGAAGGCTAAAGGGCAATGGAGAGGGCTATGCTCGGAGTTTCATATCAGAAATTATGAGATCCGCAGCAGAACCAAGGTCACAGACATAGCCCAAGGAATAGCGAATCTTAAGTGGCAGTGAGCAGGGCAAATTGCGAGGAGGACCAACGGCCGTTGTAGCGGAGAGGTCATCGAGTGGCGACCACGTACGGAAGCGCAGCGTTGGTAGGCCCCCCACAAGGAGGACTGACGATGTAGTGAAGGTCACGGGAAGCCGTTGGATGCGGGCAGCGTAGGACAAACCGGCATGGAGATCCTTGGGGGAGGCGTATGTCCAGCAGAGGGCGTCTCTCGGCTGTAATGATGACGATGATGATGATGCATTACAGGGTAGTATTATTACCTTTCAAAAAATATTTTTTACGTATTCGTAGGATCTTTACATCCAGAGAAATCAATATTTTTAGCAGAAGTTCCTAAAACCAAATAAGAAATATTTAAATGACGGCTGATCCAAAAAGAGTAAGATTAGACCCCACTTTTGGTGTTTATATTGATAAAATTTGGTCTTTTTGATGCCCTTAAATTATCGCTAACTCATGACCTACTTAAATATTTTTTTACAATACACGTGTTGTAGCAGCTCTTTACAATAGTTTTAATTTATTAAACATTTTTCATATCTTTCGGTATTAAAAATTTAAAGGACTGTCTATTAATCATAGTGTTCAAGTGACTCTAAGTGCGTGTTTATTTAAAATAAACAAGCGTTCATCTTTATTACCATACACGCAAACATGTATTCACACACGCCCATAGACATGGGTCATTAGAAAGATTAGATAGGAAATAATTATGAGTATTTTTTATTATTTAATAGTTGATCAGGTCTCGGCTACGTAGGTACAATAGTTGCTTACATACTACAGGGTTTAGATCGTGTGTAACTGCCATAAAGAAAATACTGTGAGATAACAATAGGTGATCAGACACTGTCAAGAAAGGCCAGAGAAAAGATCAATAATACATAAAAGTTTAGTTATTCATCCAAATTTATTTTATCACCTTTGAAGTATGCTCCTTCAGAAACGATACCCATACGCCAACGAATAAACTAAACATCAAAACATTTTTTAAACGATGTTTCCTGAATTGAGTTCAGTTCTCACTGCGAATTCTCCTTTATGTCTTCTACTGAAGCTACTCCGAAGATTGTTAACTAGTTTGCATGTCAAACTCGTAAACCCACGTCTCGTTAACACTAACAATGCGTTTCATGAATGTTGGGTCGGAATTGATTCGTTCTAGCATGTCCTCAGCGACTCTCATGCGATTGAGTTTTTGGAGAAAATTTAGGTCTTTTGGGACTAGCCGAGCGGCAACATGTTTCATACCCAAGTGATTATTTAAAATGGTATGGATCAACTCGTGAGACACAGAAAGTTCGGCGGCTATCTCTCTCAAAGTTGAATGAGGATTTTCAGTCACTATTTCCTTCACTTTTGCGATGTTAACTTCAGTTGCAGACATTGATGGCCTACCAGGGCAAGGCAAATCTTCCATCACATCTCGACCGTATATTGAACGCTTTTTACCACTCATAAGCACGTGTTTTTGATAAAATTCACCGTAAGCCTTATAACATTTTCAGTGACTCCGGACACGATATTCCATTGGCGATGCAAAATTTAAGACAAACTCTTTTTCGATGTTTTTGTCCATCTATGATACTGTGTAAATAATGCTGTGTTTTTGTCCATCGATAATAATATGATATGATATAACCTAAGCCTCGGAAGGACTAATAACAAGAATAACAATTACGATTTCAAAACTCCCCAAAAATAATTTAATTATAGATTTTTTCCAGTCTTTGGCATTTATTTGATTAAAGAGTGCAATCATGGCTCAAGTCTTATACTAAATTGGGCATTGTCCATTATGAAACTAGATTACTTATTTACACAAAAGATTAGTACCTACCTACTATGATACCTATATATTTTTTAATATTAGTGTATTGAAAAATCGCAGTGAAGCAGTTCGCTTTGTTTCGGATTGAAGGGAAACATAGTCAGTGTAATTACTGGGCATGGAACGCATATCATCTTAGTCTCCAGGATGTTATCGCACTTGCAGTGTTAAGTCTTAGGGACAGCCAAGTGGCACTTAAAGCCTCAACTACCTGCAAAGTCAATTCAAAACAAGTTTTGAATGCGATACACGCACTAAGCAATCTAGGCAAATACAACCTAGTCAGACTAGTGTGGGTACCGGGACATGTAGGGATTGAACGTAATGAAAATGCTGACAAACTATCAAGGAAAGGATCGGCTCAAAACCTCAATGGGCTCGAGCCTTTTGTAGGATTATCTAAAAGTACCATAAAAATGGCACTAAAGGAGTATTGTCAAAAGAGGCACCTCAGGGAATGGTTGTCCACTCTTTGACTGATACACTCAAAGAAATTATTAGGATCATCATACACAGGCTACCTTAAAAGAATAGGAAGAATCAGCAGGACCCAAATCCGCTGCCTCACAGGTGCTCTCACTAGCCACTTTGCCACTAAAAGAGACCTGTGTACAATAGGCAAAGCTGAAGACCCCATCTGTAGAATGTGTGGTGAGGGAGGAGGAAGAAATCATGGAGCACATTATATGTGACTGCGATGCACTAGCCAATAGGCGACTAAAGGTCCTGGGTTTAGGTTACCCTAAACCAGAGGAATTTATAGACCTTATTCCCACCAAAACTCATACAAAATGTTTTCGATGTTGGCGGGGATGGGTGATAAGGAAAGGGGAAGCACAAAAGACCCCATAGGGTCGAAGTGCTCTGAGACAAAGCCTCAGCCCCTTGCATAAGAATAAGAATGCAGTGTTAAGTGATTTACCCTTAATATTGTTATTGTCTATAGGCGACGGTTACTACTTAACACCAGGTGCAAGGGGCCGCAAGCTTAATAAAGAATAAAAGTATTAATCTCAGATCATATACGCGAAGTTATCTTATATTTCTTAACATTAAGAACTCGTGTTATCAGCTCCATAGAAGTGTGTTAATTACAGATATTTCATAATCATTTGCAAGCTTTGATTATAAATAAATTCGTGACTGTTATGTGGCTTTAAGAAAAAGGTACTCGTCGTATCTGCCATAAGACGCTTAACTCAAGTCTTCTCCGTTATTGATCAAACGACTATTTCAGTCCTTGAAATGGTCTCAAAATGTTAACCTTTAATGTAGCAAGTAAATAAAGGGTCACTGCTTTCTTTTGAACTCTAATCTCTGATATAAATTAATGGTGTAAGTGATGACAAAGCATTAATATATTGTATCTACGTGTATTTTGTACATACGTACTTTTATAAAAATACTTTTAATCCAGTAAGATTAAATGTATTTTTATGAACTTTACGTGACAACAGAGGATGTGGTGAGTGTAGTATTAGGCTAGTACACAACTAACAACAGCTTATCAAATACAAACTAAATTCATTAGCTCTGTATAATAGGTACATGAATTAAATAGGTTAATTATTAGTTAACGATGTAATAAAATGTAAAGCTATGCGTACCTAAAATAAATGATTTATGTAAAATATTTTCTTAATATTGACTAGGGTTTCTGTTTTCCACCTCTGATTAGTTCTGATGTTGATTATACATACATGAAGCCGCAGTGAGGTTTGTGTTGTCAATTACCACGCCTTTCCACGATTTTAGTCGTATCTCGTGTTTACTTATTCAGTCATTATATATTTATTGTACCATATCAGTAGGTATGTAGTATGGATAGGTAACCCATACTACATACCTATTGATATGGTACAATAAATTTAAAATTATTGTAACTAGAAAAAAATCGAATTGCCTCAGGCTCCCGCCGCCCAAGTCGATTTTTTTCAGATCCGGGCGGCTGCGTTGACCATTAGCGTACGAAGCCGCTCGGATTGCGGAAGATGCGGGTTCGATTCCTGTCTGAGGCAAGTCGACTTTTTTCAGTGCATTTTTTCTAGAATTATAAATATTAACGCGTTTGTAAACGCAAAAATAAAATTATTCCTCATTGTAACTATTCGCTGATACTAGTATAGTATTATATTATCTGTGATAGTACGTCGGAATATTGAAAACAACGTAATTAAGTATAACTTTGTAGGTATTTCACCAGCTTATTCATAACAATTTTTTAGCCGACGTCAATAAAGGAGGAGGTTCTCATTACGACAGTATTTTTTTGTGTATGTTACCTCATAACTCTTTACAGGGTGTACCGATTTTGAAATTCCTTTTATGTTTTAGAAGCTGGTGCTTGTCGTGTGGTTCCATTCAAATTTGATCGACATCTGACGAGTAGTTTTTGAGTTATCCCTAATAATGCCTATTTAATGGACGTCGATAATATCGTAATCGTTTTATTAATTGTTCGTCAAAATATCTCGAGATAGTTTCCTAAAAATTTCTATACTTAAAACAATAAAAAGCAAAAGGTATATTATTTGTAAATAAATAAAATCGCCTTCAAAACTAAAAACGAACAAATGAAAATTTTGCTTTAAAAAAAAATTAAATGTTTTGTCAGGTCGGTGCCTATCTCAATATTTAGAATAAACGGTCCCAAATATAAGTCATAAACTTATATTTGGGACCGACCGTCTTGGAAGGCGGTTTTTTTTCTACAGACAATTGCTTTGAAAAGAAAACATGAGAATCAATATTACATAGTTTAGAAGAATTACAATTTGGTTTAGTCAGTGGGTGTTAAGATAAAACGAAAGAAGGGATATTCAACCTAATTAGGCCAAACCACAGATATTGGAAATAGTTTTCTATCGGCCAAACAATAATGTGTATGGCTGTATTTGACACCAATTTGTTCAAGCGCGGTGATCGAAATCCTGTCAAGTTTTCTCGACAGTCTTTCACTTTGCTATTTTGTTTGGCCCTATTTTATTTTCGTTACCCGGTAATTGGATATAATTATAACGTTCGCAACACAAGTTTCAATATGTAATAAGTGTCAGATTTGATACAATTGGTTAGTAAGATTCTCTTAGATAATTTATCTGAGAGAATCTTGGCAGCATGAATTTAAAGACACCGGGAGAAGAAAGATGAAATCAAGAGAACTAAAGCCAAGCAATATTTTAGTATTGTTGCTTTGGGGTTAAGAGTATAGCACGGCGATCACCTTTATTATATGACCTGAGGCGAGCACCGTCTCTATACAAATAGAGAAAACTTTTTACTACTCCTATTTCTTATCCGATCCTTATGATATTTTATAAAGTTTTTTCAATATTAAAAACTTTTTCAAAAAAACTTCGAATGCATGTCGAATTTAATAAAAAGGAATACGTACAGATATATACTTTTTCTTTTTGTTAAAAACATTCTAACACATCATATAGAACGAAGAAATAGTGATAGCAAAATATTTTCTCCATTTGTATGGTGACGTGCTCGCCATACTATTTCAAAGCTCATCATCATCATCATCATCATCAACCGCTCATATAAAGTCCCCACCGAGAGGCTCGAGCCTACCCCACATTAGGGGTGATTGGTCGACTTCACACACAACCTAAGAATTTCTTCATAGTTGTGTGCAGGTTTCCTCACGATATTTTCCTTCACCATAAAAGCGTAGATTAAACATACATATGAACGTGGCGGGGTTCGAACCGGTACCTCCCGGGTGGGAGACAACGCCCTTACGAATTACGCCACCGACGCTTCTATTTTTTTAATTTCAAAGCTGCACTAAATAAAATATTGCTATACGGCCTAAACAAATACGAAGGAAATTACCTACGGTGCATTATATTATTTATAAAGACTATTTTTGGGTCTTACTTTACGCCTACATAGAGACTTATAAAGAATGAATAATGAATAAGAACGCTTTCACTAGCGATACATACCTGTCTATACAATGTGTGCTAAAATATGTACGAATTGAGCAAATCGGAATCCCCAAATTTCTCTGTCTCTGATTGTTTCAGGGAATTCCGTGCAAATGAGCCTTATCGTACTTGTCAGAGAACTTTTAGGATTTTCGTGTTCAACTTTTTATTAGACAAAATTTCTTAGAGTCACACGTCAGCAGAAATATTTCATAAGATAGTAAGGTGACCCAGAAAATGGGAGCATAATCGAGGACAAAACTTAAGATTGTGTAAACATGAAAAAGTTTGAAATAGTTCAAAGCAAATAATTTTTTTTCATACCAACATATATACAAAATATCATTGGAGATGCTTGCAAAATTATGTGTGTATTTATATAAGGTATATGGGTATATCTTATTTTGCCATTCTTTTAATTTTCGATATATTTTTCAAAATGTTGTAGTTGAACAAATACTTTAAAAATAATGTAGGTATGTAATTTTTTTCTTCTTGACTTTAAAATCATTACGAATATAACTGCGACATTTCAAATTTATGATAATCTTTTTGGCGAAGATTTATGTGTCAGTTCAAGACAGACGGCATAACACTATTAGTGACGCTAGAATGCTTTTCACTTTGAGTTCTATCGTAAAGTTTACATGACTGATGTTGCAGAAAGACCTCGGCCAAGAGAATAATATTGTAAGTAACAATAACTTTGAAGTGCCAAAAGGTGACAGCATCAGTTTTAAGCCAAGTCTAACTTTAGTCCATGTTTTATAATATGGAGGAAGAGGTTTACTATTACTGGTGGAAATTCGTTTCCCGCATAATTTGTGAGGTCGATAATTCTGTAATTCGTCGATTAAACAATTGATTAAAGGAGATTGCGCTGAAGGAAATTTTTCAATGATAAAATTAAGTTTCGTCAAAAAAGGAACTTGGTTAGAATTATGACCAAAACAAAGCGCCGCCAGTCAAAGACTATATGTGGTAAAGCTATCTTCTTCAAAAAATGTCCGTAGGAACCAAGAAACTAACTTATTTTATTTCACAAAATAAACTGAGTTTATAATGTGTTAGTTTTTTCAACTTCAACTTCATTCGAACAATTGTAAATTCAATCGTTCACTCAACAAAATATCATTCGGTCAATTGCATTTTTATTTAAGAATTATGAAATGACCAGTCGTTGTTTTCTCGGCTCCCTTCTCTGTAATACCCCACAAAGATCGCCACTGGAAATTTAGGTCTTACTTAAAATAAGTCTTATGTTATTCAAGAAATAATAATAGCAATTGAATATCAAATATTAAAATTCATCAGGTTGGCAACTGTTCCATCTTAAGGATAATATTCCATTCAATGACTGGTTATTTTCCTCTACCTTTCTCTTCTAATTGAGTGGTTAACTTGACACAAGTTATACTGGCATTGAAAGTTTCTTTCATCGACGAGGCTAGACAAGCTAGCACCACCAGGTAAAGGTACCTACAGAAGTACCGAAGAAAAGAGAATTGAAAACATTTTAGTCTCTCAACCGAGTAGGTTGCAACGTTGTAAAACAATGACGAGATATCATCAACCTAATCAATTTGTTCATTTTAACGGAGTTTATTGAAGCGTAAATTAAAATAAAGTATAAAACAGTGTGTGAAGTAAGAGTTCCATTGCGTCTTTTTAGATAAAAGGAATCAGATTAAGCATTTACATTTTCTCAATTCGAATTTAAATTGTTAATAGACTCACAGAAAAAGAATACCGCTAAATCTAAGGCCGGAGTGTGGGCCGGAATATTGCTAAATCTAAGGCCGGAGGGTCGAAGATAGTAGGATTACAGAGTAGCAAGAAAATGAAAATGTTACTTTAATATGTACCTACTTACCTGCTTTTTATAACAAGGAAATTCTTTGGGGATACTCCGAGCTCGTGGGCGATTGTATTGTTGCGTGGAAGTCTCACTTCCAGAGACGGAAAGCCCCGCCCCTTAAAACCATACTCTTCTTTGTTGGTACTGACACAGGCTCAGATCTACTACACCACGCCGACCACTATTCACCTAGAATTACTGGTATTTCCACCTTTCGCCCCATCTCAAGAGACGTTGATGTTAAACCGGTAAGGTGTACACTCACTACCGTTCACCCTCAGCTACCGCCCACGGTGTGACACGGCATGACGATGCCGCGGTACGCCGCAAATCATCTCGACCTATTCGTGTTAAAATTAAAGAAAGAATATCAGTGCTAAATTCACTTATATAAGGTCCAAAATTTTTTGTTTACAAAAAAATCCTTTGACGTGCCATACCGTCACTTATAGAATGTAAGAACTATGTAGAGCTTAGATGTAGAGTCTGCATATTACATTGTAGAATGTGAGGCTAGATTCAACCTTATTTTAATTACCTTGCACTCACTTTCCCGTAACAACACGAAATAATGTATGCATCTCACGAGCCAAAGGACACCGCGGGATATGTCGACCTATATAATAAAATAATTTTAGTGCTAATCTAATTTAAATAAAGTCAAAAACGATTTGTCCACGAAAAAAAACACCCTTGCCGTGCCGTTCCATCATACTATCAAACATTTATTTATTGTTATTAATTATTGTCAAGCTCAATTTTTTTGGCAAGGGGAAAAAATCACCGTTTACCTACTAGAATTGTAATTTTACATAGCCATATCACTATGTTAAACATAACGAACCAACGTTAACAAAGTGCTAAAGCACTATTATAGTATAAAACACTGACCCCAACTAAATTGAGATCATGTTTAACCCAAGATGAGTTTGTAATTATATTAAATAGCCGATTGGTCTTCAATAAAATTAACTCAATTTCTCATCCGAAAAAATCATACAACATTTCGCGAGCATATGATTTTATTGCAAGCCAATGTGAAAACAATGAGGTTCATTCAGGATATTCGAACTACTCGTTCAGTAACTATTTTGCGATTGGATCGTAATAAATTAAGCCAGAGAATTAATTTTATTCTATTAAAGTACATTGCAAATTAATATCAGCGCGAGTGCTACATTTGAGGAAGAGGAAGCTTTATTTTAAAAAAATCCCCGTTTCCCTGAGCAACACCATAAGTTTAGAACGTTTTTTTTCTTTACCTATTTCATTCATCTTTTTGACAGTTTTCAAATACTTTATAAAAGGTTCTTATGGAAAGAAACATTAAGAAAGTGGGATATTTAAAAAAATAATTATTACAAAGAGAAAATATATTGATAAGTGACACAAACAACCAACATAAGCTATGCAACGAGAACTCATACAAATACTCAACACAAATTTAACCACGTTTTGGATTAGGAGCGTGATGAAATGATGTACTTATTACTTCTTTTTAATTCTTATAATAAATGAAAATTTAACTAACCGATAGTATGCAATAAATAAATTTAATTTAATTGTACATTAAATGAACCAAGCCATGAGGTTTTTATGGCCAACATTACAACATAATAGGAGAGAGGAGTAGCCGATATTGAACCGGCTCCTATTGTAGTAGCATTATTTTTACTATCAAACGGAAGTATTATTTTTCCGGTCAGCATTCTTCATACAGTGAATCAACTGTTGCTACTTAATTGAAAAATCTATCACACTTGACAAGTTTTTAGGCATTGCAAATCTGGTACTATTTAGGAGCCCATCTAACTTTGGTTACTCGCCCCTATATGATTTGAAGTGAGTAGAGGTATTATATAGCATCAAATGGTTACATATTCAGAGATACTCAGTTCGCTAGCCAGGGAGTTCTTTGTGGTCGGTTTGGTCGGTAGTAGAGCGTGTATTTTTGCTTAGTACATCCTGCCCATCCCTGGAGGAGAAGATCGCTCTCAGCAGAAAGGTCGTCTATTAGGCTATTTATTGTCAACATGTTTGTTATGTGTAGGATAAATATAGTATGTTTCTATTCTTGTTTTAAAGTTGTCTACCTAGTTACATTCATTTTATGAAAGTGAAAGTGATGACTGTAGCTAGGAAAATGAATTCTGACATAAATACCAAGTATTCACGTCTATCGAAAAAGTTTTCTTTAACAATGTCATTATAATAACCCATTCCTTTTTTTTAAACGTAATTTTAATATTATTAATATGCCAGCGTAGCTCCATCCATAGTTACGTTCACTCATATTCTTACATCACTCTTGGTAGAAGTGTCGTTAGACTGCAAATTTTGAGAAAAGCTACCACTATGTCTACCTCTTAAAGTAAAACAAAAGTTTCGCGTTGAGCATCGGGGCTCGCAACGTCTCTGAGAGGTTAGTAACTAGATTACCCTGAGTGGATGACTTATTGGACATGACGCCATTCCTCGTTGTTCGTCTTTCTCACTTTCACCAAATTGGATGTGTTACTGAATAAAACAAGAACTCAATTTGTAGTGTCAAAGGTATATAAGCCCTGTACGGAATCAACGAAATTACTTTGTGCTTTATACTACAAACCATGATATACTATTCTGTCAAGAAAGTACCGGGAAAAGATCAATAATAGGTACACAAAACGTTAGTTATTCATCCTAATTTATTATCTTCTTCAAAGATTGCTCTTCCAGAAACGATAAACTTATGCCAACGAATAATCCAATCACCAAAACATTTTTTTAACACTGTTTCTGGAATTGAGTTCAGCTCTCGCCGTGAAATGTCTTCTACCGATTGAAAAAGGGTGCCACGAAGTCGTAGTTTCATTTCAAACTCGAAAACCCACATGTCATCACCAGTAGCAATGCGTTTCGTGATTCATCATCATTTTCAGCCTTTTTAATTCGACCCACTGCTGGAACACAAGGCCTCTCCTTGTCATTGAAGGAGGTTTAGGCAGTAGTCCACCACGCTTGCCTGATGCGGATTGGTGGACGGAGTATAAGGTCTTCAATACCCCTTTGTTGATCTATTAGTCACCTTCTACGACACTCATTGGAAGATATGGGATGATGCTTTTCTACTCTGCCGGCGTCACATGGTTTCATGAATGTTGGGTCGGAATTGGCTCGTTCTAGCATGTCCTCAGCGACTCTTATGCGATTGAGTTTTTGAAGAAAATTCAGGTCTTTTGGGACTAGCCGAGCGGCAACATGTTTCATACCCAAGTGATTATTTAAAATGGTACGGATCGACTCGTGAGATACAGAAAGTCCGGGCTGATAAGTATGCTACGACTTTAATCTTTCGATCCGAAGAGTTTTTGTTGGCAACAATATTGTTTTTAGTAACTACAATATTTTGATGATGTCAAATTCGAATATAAAGAATTTGTAATTGTGATACAATTTCAGAAGTGTTTGCAATAGTGTTACAATTTCAGATAAAAAAAATGTTTAATACTTAATTAGTTAAAAAATCATCTAGGCCTCTACAGATCAAAAGATCACGCATAATTTATTACCACTTATTAAATAATGATGCGAGTAGCAATTTATTTTGATAGAGCAGAACCTATTTCTAGGATTCCATGTGTTGCAAAGTTCCGGCCCGGGTCCATATTGGCTCATATAATATTCTAAATCCTATTCTTTGTCTTACTACCGATTTGTGTTCATAATAATCACTCTTCATAATTTTATTTTTCATACTTTTTTATTCATACATTTTTATTACTACCAACGGAGCTCATAACAGTTAGTAATCATATTTTTTTTATTAATACTGTAACTACCTTGTTGCTTACAAAAACAGTGCACTCCGCCTGGTCATAAAAAAAATAACCCTAACCTACCCATCATCCAGCCATGTAGGTGCATAAAACACTAGACTCGTAAATGTATGATTAATGATATTATGAATTTCGATGATTATGTTTTATGAAGTTATGAAGAATGATTTGTTATGAAGAATGATCAATATGGTTTTAAATGGTATGAGAAATATTTTCGGACCTCCAATGATTAGGAATTGAAAAGTTATGTAAGAAAATGCGCACCCTCCGGCTCCACCTTGGACGTTGTAATCTAAGTAAATAGCAAAATAATTCATATATGAATATGGACATAAACATACACATACACATGTATACAAATAAAAATTAATTATAGGTACCATACATAAACATATAAGTAAGAATAACGTCAGTTTGTACTAGTAATAACACCATTGGGATCTATACACTTTAGTGTCCTGAGCATGTAATTGGTATTTCTATAGGTTTTAGATCGTAAGAATTTGTTCTTTAGCGCATGTGAAGGAATATAATATATGTTAAGAACTCATCATCAGAATCATGGCCAAGGTTCAAACGCGTTCATGAGATAAAAATACTAAGTGACTTAAGTGATAAAATTCAATTGTATCCTACTGTTCGAATTGGAATTCGAAAAACAAATCAGTCACCTACCTAGCTAGATAAATGTTTGGAATGCTCAAAGGCGCTTAAATCGCAGCAGCACATTCTGCACGATGAAACAAAGAGTATCTAGGCCGCTGAAATACTGATATTGTTCTTGTTTCTATAAACCTAACCCACAGCCACAGGTTGGCAAATGAACAAAATTATTCTAAAGTTTAAATTTACGTGATAACGTGCAAATTTAATATTGACAATATTCGACAGCCAACGGCAACTATTGTTAGGTACGCGATTAATTGTAGTTTCAAATGGCAGTATAATGCCTAAATTGAATTAGTTATAGTACGCATTTGACATTAACACCAATTCGTTTTATGGAATTTGAATGTTTTACGGGAGCAGTTAAACTGGGAAAAGGAATTAGGTATTAGGTCTTTGTGGTCCTAAATTATAAACTAATACTAATGTTTGCTTACTTAAAAATAAAAGCAATTTTACTCAAAATATAATTTCACTTTTAATCTGCAAAGTTTAATTTTATAGAGTACCTCTTATTGTTATTTTGCTCTCTTATTGTTATTTTGCGTTATTGTTATTATGCTTCAAAATGTACGTATGTTGTATCTAAACAAGCGTGTATGATAATAATCCCTTAATATCTTAAATTTTCAAAGTAATTTCTTAGTTTAGCCAGATAAAATACGTAAAAATTAGCAACTTTTTTTTTCGGAGCTGCTTATTATAGTTTTGTTTGTAGGTATTTTACTTCAGTCAAGCGTACATATCATCACGCTCCTAAAACCAAATGGGGTTGAGCAGAGCTTTAGGTAACATTTGGTTACACATAAAGCCACATCTGGCAGTATGGGCCATACAGTATCTATTCCAAAATAAAAAAATGCCCAAAGTCGCCTACTCAAAACGGGAACCAAAACCAAAAGCAACTAGTAGCACAGATAATATATTACTATACTCGTACTAAGTACTTGTGGTTTTTGAGTTATCCCTAATAATGCTCATATAATTGGCATCGACGATATTATTAATATTATTAGTTACTAGTTTGTCTAAAAAATCTCGAGATTGTTTCTTGAACTTATTTACAATACTAAAAAGTGAAAAAAAATATTATCAAATAAAAAACACCGCCTTCAAAACTAAAACAGAGAAATAAAAATTTTACGTTTCAAAAATATTTTTTTTTTTGGGGTTGATGCCAACTGCAATATTTGATATAAACGGATTCACTTGTCTTTGGGACCGACCTAAAAACATATTTAGATATTTTAAACATTTTCCGCGTATAATTTTGAAGTCGGTTTTTTAAATAATGTAAAGCGATGTAACGAAAATGTAGGTTTATCCAACGATACAAAAGGAAAACCCATTACAATTACGTCAGCGCATTTCAAAGAACTGTCAAGTTAAAATTAATATTACTTGACATCACATTATATAATTAATAAAGAACATTTAGCTCCAAACTCTGCTCTAATGGTATTTTATGTTTAAAACTCAATTAACCTTTAGTTGCGAGTCGTCGATAGTTAATTAGGTGTTAGTAGAAATCTTTGTTTTAGGGTTTACGTTGCTTTCAAAAGTTAAATTTTAATTTACAGTTTTGAATAAAGAAGGATTTATACATGCGGGGGTAGTAATGCTAATTGGAAAAATGGGAATATGCATGGCAAGACCGTACGTGTCATCTGAAACTTTACGAGCTACTGGGTCATATATGGACTTCACAACAGCAACCCCGGGAATGGCGCCATCTGTCTTCTACATAAAAAAGGTTGCAAAAAAAACTTGTTCAAACTACCAGATGTATCCCTCTACTCCCGACTAATAAAGTTTATCTTATGTGCTGCTAGAAATGACTGAATTGCATGAAATGTTTTTTTGTGGATTCTGATACAAGTGCAGAGCGATGGATAAAATCTTCCTTTTTAAAACACAGGTAAAAAAATAGAACATCATATATTTTTCATTTTTTTACGATACGATACCATCGACAGAAGCTCAGTCAAATAGCTTCGCTATCAAATTATTGATTTGATCAATAAGAGACAGCACCCAAAGGTAAGCGTTAAAATTGAAGGCAAGCTTAAGAAAGATTTCAAAGTGTCTCAAGCAGAAAATCTCTTTGTTCTCTATAATAAATCAATTTTTGAATTCGTCATCAGAAAATTATAGACACCGAATTGATGTACCTGACTAAATGAATCGCTGTTAACGACCTCGTTTTGGGCAGTCCCAAAAAGAATCGAGGAATTGGGAATTCGTTAGATTTAGAACCTTAGCAGAGTATGTTACTTCAGATCCGCTTTTTAACAAGCCTCCTTGAATGAAAAAATTAATACGGAATATCTCCAAATAAAGCTATAATAAAACGGAAAATTCAAAAGCTACGATCTGCATATTGGAGATTTGTCCTTCAAAAACAGCGATACGATTGAAGTATTGGAAAATTAATTATAGATGGAAAACATAACGCAGAAGAAAATAATTTACGAGTTGAAAATTCACTTCGTTGTAGTGCGTAAGTTGCACTATGAAGTTTATTATCGATCGACCTGTGTAAGGTGCTTATGTATAAGGTGCCAAGATCAAATGAAATTAACTAAAATAAAGGTAGCACAGAAAGCAAAGTGTATGTGCAGACGAGAACCAGATCTAGACATGTGGCAAAAGATATAATGTTTCCATCGAACGAATGTCATTTTTGGATAACTACTGCCATTGTGCTTTCTTAGCAATACGTCAGTATCATACATTACTTTCTTGTCGTTAAATTTTCGACCACAGTATATTCTATAATGTTCTTAAAGTCGCCCGACAAGTACGTCTAAACAGGGCAATCGTGAGGGGGACCAAGGAACGAGAGAGGCGCGCTAAAAACGACGACATTTTTCTGCGATTACTACAAACAATTGAACTGTTTTTAGTGACATTTCGCTTTTCAATGTCGCGGATGTGTAGCAGTGGTTTCGTTTCTTTGATTCCGCGGCGGAGGTGTGCTGCCGGCGTTATATTAACAACTAGCTGTGCCCGCGACTTCGTCCGCGTGGATTTCCCATTTTTGCAACATTTTTCATTGATGCTCAACTCCTATTAGTCATAGAGTGATGCTATGGAGGTATATAGGCCTATATCAGGGTTTCCCACACTGCACGTCGCGATGCCCTGACACCCCAGGGTTCGCGGTTCTATCCCGGGGGCGGGCGTAGTGAGACGATCCACATAGAATGGCTGTCTAGCTGCTATGCGAGCTAGTCGAACGAAAATAAATGTCGAGATAGAAATGAAAGTCGCGATTTCAAAACTTGAGCCCGGATCGACTGTCTAGGGCGGGCGAAAAAATCGAACACAGCATCTTTCGCAATCCGGGCGGCTGCGTCCGTTTTTTTTGTTTTTTAGGTATGTACTTAACTTGGCTGTTACTATAACGGGGGGAGAGCTCGTAAAAATTGAAAAATTCCTAAGGGCGTCACTACGAAAATAAGTTAGGGAAGTCCTGGCCTATAGTCTTCCTCGATAAATAGACAATCAAAGAATTTTTCAATTTGAATCAGTAGCTCGCCTTTTTAGGCTTCAGTACCCAAAGGGTAAAACGGGATCCTATTACTAAGACTCCTCCGTCCGTTCGTCCGTCTGTCCATCGGTCACCAAGCTGTATATCATTGACCATGATAGTTAGACAGTTGAAATTTTCTCAGATGACGTAGTTCTGGTGCCGCTATAACAACAAATACTAATAAATAGAATAAAATAAATATTGAAGGGGCTCCCATAAATTAAACGTGACTTTTTTGGTCGATTTTGATAACGGCAACAGATAGACGCTTGAAATATTCACTGAATATTTAGTAAAGTTATATTATTCACCTTAAAAATAAATAATTAAATTAAATAAAATTAATATTTAAGGGGGCTCAATAACAAACGTGATTTATTTCTCGGTGTCAATAACGATAACAGGTAGAAACTTGAAATATTAACAAAATATTTAATTTAAAATTCAAATAATTTTCGGACAGTTTTGATAAAATCTATGGCACGGAACCCTTCGTTCACGCGTTCGACTCCTTCTAGGCGGTTTTTTTAACTATTTTTACAGGATGTTTCTGATGACCTTCTTTGAGTCACCAAGGCTTTTAGTAAAGAAGAGGACCTCGGTGGCTCCTCAAGCTTTAAGGTCGAATCACTCCAGAGAGGATTCCTAACCGGTGAGCATCTTCCTCGGAGGAGTCTCTGAACCTATTAGAGTCTCTAAGGCGTCCGAATCTGACGGGATCAGTAGTTCCTAAGATAAGCGCGTTCAACCAAACAAAAAACAACTCAGTATAGATGCGTGCGTAGTACTTGATCATTATTTAACGGCGGAGTTATGTTAAAACTATGATATCTCTGAAGATATTCATTGAAATCTAATGATGTAAAGAACAATTTTGTACAGAATTAAATACTTGTGATGAATAATGTATTCATTTTGATAAGGAATAATATTATGTTTACAAAAATACCTTCGCATCTAATGAATTATTTTAGAACAAAATTTATTAACAAAAATAGGTTATAGCGAGTCAACCTTAAGAGATAGGTAAATGCTGTCTGAAACTTTTTTGTAGAACTTTTAAAGGAAAATAATTCTGTCATACATAAATTTTGCGTAACTTTAACCGTTTACGCAGCGCACGCAAAGAAAACTCTGAAAATCAAAATTTATTATTTTCCGTTTATTTCAAACTATGATATTTCTTAAGATATTCATTGAAATCAAATGACGTCATAAACAATTTTGTTCAAAATTAAATACTTATGATGAATAATGTATTTATTTTGATAAGGAATAATATCATGCATACAAAAACACCATCGCAGATAATGCATTATTTTAAAACAAATTTGATTACCAAAAAGAAAGGTTATAGTGAGCCAACCATAAAAGATAGACATATGCTGTAGCGGACTTTTTTTTATAAAATTTAATGGAGAACAATTCCGTAATACATGATTTTTCCGTAACTTTAACCGTTTACGCAGCGCACGCAGTGAAAGCTTTGAAAAGAAATATTTTTCTCCCGTTTTTGCAACATTCTTCATTGATACTCAGCTCCTATTGGACATACCGTGATGTTATATAGCCTATAGCCTTCCTAAATAAATGGACTATCCAACGGAAAAAGAATTTTTCAATTTGAGTCAGTAGTTGCTGAGATCTTAGGGTTCAACCAAACAAACAAACAAACAAACTCTTCAGCTTTATTATTAGTATAGATTGGTCGAAGCAGGCAGGGTTGTCAAAATCCTAGATTCTGTAAGGTTGGCTGTCACAAAATCATTGATATGATATCCTACAAAGCGAATGCATGCAGCATGCGATACTCATGCTGTAACTCTGACTGTTCTCGTAATCCATGTAAAGCGCGTAATATATGAAGCTTTATTTCTGTGCTCACTTTACACTGTGTAGATACACACACATATTATATTGATGGTAATTTAGCCTAAATATAATGCATTAGGTATTAATATTAACGATATTATTCCTGCATAAGTATCTTATCGTACTTTCACAAGCACATTTTAATTTTCTTGAAAGCTCATAACGCTTTAATATGTCACAACAATGCATTATTCATAGACTATTCCATATATAAAAACGTTTGTCGAAATGGTACAGTTATGGAAAAGAACTAGCTACATAAAATTTATTAGAATAAATTTTACTGGTGTAGATATTTAAAATATTTATTTGAACCTGTCAAATTCTCGCTAGTGTATAAATAGCTGTCTTCAAACAGTTCTTCAAATTATATATTAGGTTGGGGAAAAAGTCTTTTCGCATTATAGTGTGTATAAACTTGTAATAAAATCTCTTTGTATCTGGCTGGTTTTGGTATCATTGAAAGTTTAAATTTTAAAGAACAAAATTCCAAATTCAAATTAGGAAAATGTGTGATTTTCATTTGTTTTTCGTACCGCCAAGATGAGTGAATCTAATGAAGAAATTCGATATATTTTAAAATTTTACTACAAAAAAGGTAAAAATGCAACGCAAGCCGCGAAAAAAATTTGCGATGTTTATGGACCTAGTGCAGTGTCTGTGAGAGTAGCACAAATTTGGTTTAAGCGTTTTCAATCCGGAAATTGTTATGTCAAAGATGCACGTCGCTCTGGTCGCCCTATTACAGATAAAATGGATGCCATTTTTGAAAAAGTGGAGCAAGATCGGCATGTCAGTAGTTACGACGTAGCTGAAGAACTGGGAATTGACCACAAAACAGTTTTGGCGCATTTGAAAAAAACTGGGTACACAAAAAAGCTCGATATTTGGGTACCTCACGAGCTCACTGAAAGAAACCTAATGAACCGTGTACTCATTTGTGATTCTTTATTACGACGTAATGAAACCGAACCATTTTTGAAGAAGCTGATAACTGGTGATGAAAAGTGGATCACGTACGACAAGAACGTGCGAAAAAGGTCGTTGTCAAAGGCCGGTCAGGCTTCACAGACTGTGGCGAAACCCGGGTTAACTCGCAACAAGGTGATGCTGTGTGTGTGGTGGGATTGGAAGGGCATTATTCATTATGAGCTGTTACCACCAGGCAGGACCGTCGATTCTGAACTCTACTGCGAACAACTGATGAGATTAAAGCAAGAAGTTGAGAGAAAGCGGCCGGAATTAATCAACAGAAGGGGTGTGGTTTTTCATCATGATAACGCTAGACCTCACACATCTTTAGCCACTCAGCAAAAATTAAGAGAGTTTGGCTGGGAGGTCTTAATGCATCCGCCGTATAGTCCTGACCTTGCACCTTCAGATTTCCACCTGTTTCGGTCTCTTCAGAATTCTTTAGGCAGTGTCAGGTTAACATCACGAGAGGACTGCCAAAACCACTTGTCGCGGTATTTTGACCAGAAGTCCCAAAATTTCTATAGCAATGGGATCATGTCCCTACCTACAAGATGGCAAAAAGTTATCGAACAAAATGGTACCTACATACTTTAGTTAAATATAAATAAACTATATTAAAAAATGTTTTGAATTTTCTTAAAAAATGCGAAGAAACTTTTTCCCCAACCTATTATATTACGTTAGCAAAACTACGCTGTATATGATACAAATATTTTCATATAATCGTGCTGTGCCACTGAATTTTGTATCAAATAAAAGCATAAATCTTTTCATGAGTTTTTAGTTTTGATATTTATTCTACAAAGCTTTAAAGAGCTAAAACGATTACAAACAAGGGAAAGTAGATGATTGGATTAAGAAAACTTATACTCTTTTATTCAGCTGTCGTGGTAAAAATGAATAACAATGAATATCATACTGTAAATGTTTTTTTTTTTATATTATATTTTGAATTCTTTTATAGACCTCGCACTATTTAAAATCTTTTAAAGGTATGTTTTTGGAAATAAATATTTTTAAGCTAAACAATTCTCAGAAAATTCAATCGTAATAATTTCGATGCAATCTCATACTAGTGAAACAGACGCAATTACCAATAATCAAAACAAATTGAATATAAAATAGTTATTTATTATGCAAAGCTTTGCACCTACCATTTTCCTCGCTGTAGTGAGGTGAAACATTGTGTGTTTCGGTTGGCAGCAAAGTGAGTCTACGCTTTGTACCTTTGAAACCCTCGCTACGCTCAGGATTCAATACAAGTACTGGCGCCAAAAAAACAACTTTGCAGCCTTGCATAACCAACAACTATTTTCTGTTCACAAAATGAAAAGTAAGATAACTCTGCTGTTTAAATAATACTCGTTAGTATATATAACTTGAATATTTAAAGTTGGCAGGTTAACTATAATAGGTAAATATCTAATTTATATGCCAGCTCTAAGACTTAGGTTTATTGCAAGACAAGAGACCTAACTAATAAGTAATCCGAAATCATAAAAGCTGTCAAACGACTACATAGTAAGTTAGCAACAGGCTAGTTCAGTTTATATTCTGTTTCGCGAGTCGTATTATACTTAAATACGTTTAATCCCTGTTTACTTTATTAAAAGATCTCGGCCTGTCTACTGGAGCGCAAATCTAAAGCGGCTCTTGCGAAGTCTTAAATATGGCTAGGCATTATAAAGGGACTCCTTACCTACACTTGGGTCACAAGTCTCTGACACTGCTCCTGGTTCCCCACTCTGCAACACTAATTGAATTCATGGGATACTAAGAGATTTTTCTCTCTCAACGATTGCTGCGGAAGAGATTTGAAACTGCAACCATACGTTGCTAGGATATCAAAGTTTCGGTTTTTATTTCTTACTAGCTTTTGCTCGCGACTTCGTCTCCGTGGGGTTAAAATTCGAAAAATGGTTACATACATCATTCTTAATTTATAGCCGATAAGCCATTTACCAAGTGTTATGTATTTTACTATAAAAATGATGGATTTTCCATTCAAACTTTCAAATGTGTTAAAGTTCGAGAAATCATAAAATACTCCTTTCTTAATTTTAAACTGTAAAGCCATATACTATAATAAATGATGGATTTTTCACACTAACTTTCATCCCCTATTTCATCTCTTTAGGGGTTGAATTTCGAAAAATTCTAAAATACGTCATTCTTAATTTTTAACCGAAAAGCCTTATACCCATTTTATAGATTTTACTTTAAAAATGACGGAGTTCCATACAAACTGCCATCCCCTATTTTACTCCCTTAGGGGTTGAAATTCGAAAAATCCGGCCTTGTCCCTTGCCTACGTCATAAAAGGAACCTCTGTGCAAATCTTCAGCTATCTAGGTCCAAGGGTATGGGCTGGGCGTTGATCAGTCAGACAGTGAGTCAGGACTTCGCCTTTTATATAATAGATTTCAAAGCTTTTGTAGAGGACCGGGGGTTAGATTGGTTTGAATTCAATAAGAACAATCCATCATTTGACATTTAATAATCGCAATATTCAAATCAGAATCACGTTGAAACTGTTGGAACTTTTAAAATAAATTCTTATTTCACTGTGCTCTATCTCGGTACGAGTTCAGAGCTTGAGCTACTCGATATCAAATTAATACGTACCCAGTTCACTCGTACTTGGATTAAATAAACCATCCTTCAAACGTTTGCTACACAAAAGGGACTTCTCGTTTTTCAGCCATGAATTCGGCCTTAATTTGTCAAAATCGATATGGGACAGTCCACGGTCATATACGCTTATTCTCGGACAGAACGTTGTTAAACGGATGTGAACTCCACAAAACTACATGGTAATCGAAATGTCTAGGTAGCTAGTAAGCAATATGTTATGCTTTCGGGTGGAAAAATTTAAAAAAATGTTAGACATTTAATTTGTTAAAATTTCTTCAATGTATTTTTTTAAATGTTACTTATTATATATTTTTCATTTATATTAAAAATGCGGCCACATACCTATTATACCAAACTAAAATAAAATTGGGAGCAGGGCAAGCAAATGATGTTTATATATTATTTTTTTAGATTTTATTTTGCTAGGAGAACTGATGTCCGTTGGGGCAGAAAGGTTCTTGAATGGCGGCCGCGTACCGGGAGACGCGGCGTTGGTAGGTGGACCGATCATCTGGTGAAGGTCGCGGGAAGCCGCTGGCAGCTTTGATATAGGCTTATGCCTATGCCCAAGCTGCCAAATCAAGTATCTTTAATCAAATTACAAATGTAACAAGTTTCTTTTGGCATGATCCCATTTAGAAGTGCGGTCGAGCCTCTAAAAAACCTCCCTAAAAATACACAAAGATCAAACAGTCGATATTTAGGAGTCCCTTTGACACGGAATGGGGAGATGTCATTAAAATTCCCATTACTGTCACTTGTTGCGAATGTTAAGAAAACGATAGCACAACAGTAGCGGAGATAACTGAAAAAGTGCTTGTTTGTCAAATTTCAAAAGGAATACTTTTATTGTGTCCTGCTTTATTTGGATTTGAACAAGTCTTATTCCCGAGAATGACCTTTTTCATAAGCATAATAAATCTACGAACAAAAATAATTATAGTATACAAAATCATTTCGATATTATCCATTTTGTCTCAAGTAGGTAGGCAATATTATAGTAGGTAGTTGATTTAGTTGGTAAAATATATGGGAGGCCTAGAGGCTGTCGACTCTCGGCTGACATGATGATGAGATAAAATATATAGTACTAGCTATACCCTGCCACGCATCGCAGTGGCACATTGTGATTGAATGGTTGAGAAATGAGAAACAAAACAAAGAATACATTTCATATAAGTTTAATTTTGCAATACTTGTGGATATACTTAAAAAAACTGTTTTCTCGCGGTCACAGATATGTGACTGATGCAAAAAATAGATAAAAACAATCCTTGATGCGGATTTTACATGTTGGCGACTGGCCACCACATTGTCTATAGTTTTTTGATTGACGTTGATGGCGGTTGCCTAGTTACGGTTGTTATTTTTTCATTACTATTGCGGTTGTCAGCGAGTGTTTTACTCGCTTCTGGCAGATGGCGCGGTCACTGGTAAACAGCTGGTCGTTAAAAAAACTGTTTTCTCGCGGTCGCAGATATGTGACTGATGCAAAAAATAGATAAAAACAATCCTTGATGCGGATTTTATATCATGTTAAAATTTCAACTCAATAGGTACAGAACTTTTTGAGTTTTTGAAGCGTACACAAACCAACATAACATTTTTATATATATAGATTACATTGTCTGCGGTGATAATAATTTCTTATAATAGTTTTATTATGTCTTCTGGTATGTTAGTTATCAATTGCGTGTAAAACACGTCATGAAGGAGATAATCTTACATAGTGTAGGATTAGCCATTATTGGGAGTAAACTTATACCTTAGAATAAGAACATACTAGAAGGATAGTTCCATACAATATGCCGCTTCAAAATTGACGCAAAAAAATTGTTATGTGTGCTAACGCTTACACACAGATACACGCACACTACTGAAAATTGGTGTGGTCACTAAAACCTCGCCACCCCAAAACCAGGTAATTTAAATAAAACATGAATACTGATTCTGAAGTGAAACTTCTTTTTATACGATAGATACATCGTAATTTGTAAATTCGATGTAACGGAAAAGCCACACCAAAGTTTTTGACGGATAGTTTTAAATAAAATATCAGGGTACCATTTTGGTGGTTTTCGGGGGTCCCGATTAAAAATATATATACAGGGTTACAGGAAAAGTCGACCTAGATCCGTTAAGGGCGTGTAGTACACATCATTTCTGAATGATTTCACTATGGAACCCCCCATCCTAAACTTAATCGTTTTCGAGATATTCGTGTTTTAATTTTTTTTATGAAAATGCCCAATTTTTCGGCTATTCAATTGAATATTTTGAATTTTTTTGATTCTAATGATTATTTTTTCGGTTTTTTACATGAAGAATGAGATGGTTAATGACCTCAATGACTAAAATTACACGTAAGTTAAGTAAATGGGTCATTGTAGACGATCGAAACTTAAGAAAATAAGTACAAATTATAAAAAAAAAATTTTCTTTTCTGGATATCTCAAAAATTTATCATGGCACTTGCTCTGCAGATGTGCTTAAAAACATCTACATTTTATCAGCTATCCAACGAGGTATAACAATCTAGGGTTGTATTTAAACTCATAGAAAAAAACATAGTTGAAAAGGTTCAGGTAGTAGGTCTAACGGTGAAACTTAGTTTCTAAGGCTACATGGGGCATTCAGAATAAATAGCACTTATTTAATCTAATTAATTTGACTTAAGTTCAGCATCATCATTTCAGCCTACTGGCTTCCACTACTGAACGGCCTCCCTCGGCTAGGTACAATCTTCATGCATCCATCGATGTCCCGCTATCCTGACCTAGGAGATCATTCAGTAATTCACCTAATGTTTTTGAATAAAATTTTATAGTTCATGTTCTACGTGTCCACCTCTATTTCGCACACATTTTCTAATTCTTTCACGTAGTCCACTTTTCACTACACCAGTGGTTAATGTTCTTCTTATGTCGTTAGCAGCATTAATTATCCTTTCTTTGAGAACTTCCACTGACGATATGGGGTTGAGCTCACTGTAAACGAGGCTCTTCATGTGCCCCCATACATAAAAATCCATGGGGGTCAGGTCGGGAGATCTGGCTGGCCAGGGTAAAGGCCCACCTCGTCCAATCCATTTGTTAGGATAGTTAGTGTCCAACCAATCCCTAACGCTTCTTCTGAAATGAGCAGGGCAGCCATCATGTTGAAACCACATGTCCCACAGTAATTGTAATGGGAGATCATCTGGTAGGTCACCTAAGTCACCTCTTAAGAAATTTTGATTTCGTTGTCTTGTTCCTCGTCGTCATCAATGACACGTGGTCTTCCTAAGTCCGTACGTCGTCGCAAAACAGAGCCAGTTTCACGAAGTCGTCGGTAAACTCCGTCGAAAACGCTCACATCAGGTACTCGACGGTCGGGATAGCGTCGTATGTACTCAGTCCGAGCTTGTGCGAACCTTTTCAACTATGTTTTTTTCTATGAGTTTAAATACAACCCTAGATTGTTATACCTCGTTGGATAGCTGATAAAATGTAGATGTTTTTAAGCACATCTGCAGAGCAAGTGCCATAATAATTTTTGGAGATATCCAGAAAAGAAAAATATTTTTTTATAATTTGTACTTATTTTCTTAAGTTTCGATCGTCTGCAATGACCTATTTACTTAACTTACATGCAATTTTAGTCATTGAGGTCATTAACCATCTCATTCTTCATGTAAAAAACCAAAAAAATAATCATTAGAATAAAAAGAAATCAAAATATTCAATTAAATAGCCGAAAAATTGGGCATTTTCATAAAGAAATTAAAACTCGAATATCTCGAAAACGGTTAAGTTTAGGATGGGGGGTTCCATAGTGAAATCATTCAGAAATGATGTGTACTACACGCCCTTAATGGATCTAGGTCGACTTTTCCTGTAACCCTGTATATTGAGATCCAAGATGGCGGACGTGTTTTTTTAATATAATATCAATATGGGTATCATTTTCGTGGTTTTCGGGGGTCCCAATTCCGAATTCAACATCCATTTTGAGATCCAAGATGGCGGACACAACTTTTTAATAAAATATCAATATGGGTATCATTTTCGTGGTTTTCGGGGGTCCCGATTACGAAAACAACATCTTTTTTGAGATCCAAGATGGCGGACGTGACTTTTTGAGAAAATATCAATATGGGTATCAATTTCATGGTTTTCGGGGGTCCCGATTACGAATACAACATCCTTTTTGAAATCCAAGATGGCGGACGTGACTTTTTGATATAATATCAATATGGGTATCATTTTCGTGGTTTTCGGAGGTCCCGATTCCAAATACAACATCTATTTTGAGATCCAAGATGGCGGACGTGACTTTTTAATATAATATCAATATGGGTATCATTTTCATGGTTTTAGGGGGTCCCGATTCTGAATTCAATATCTATTTTGAGATCCAAGATGGCGGACACAACTTTTTAATAAAATATCAATATGGGTATCATTTTCGTGATTTTCGGCGGCCCAGATTCTAAATACAACATCTATTTTGAGATCCAAGATGGCGGACACAACTTTTTAATATAATATCAATATGGGTATCATTTTCGTGGTTTTCGGTGGTCCCGATTCCAAATACAACACCCATTTTCTGATCCAAGATGGCGGACACAACTTTTTAATAAAATATCAATACGGGTATCATTTTTGTGGTTTTCGGGGGTTCCAATTGCGAACAACAACTTTTTTGAGATCCGATATGGCGGATACAGCTTTTTGATAAAATATCAATATGGGTATCATTTTTGTGGTATTCGGGGGTCCTGATTACGAATACGACATCTTTTTTGAGATCCAAGATGGCGGACGTGACTTTTTGATAAAATATCAATATGGGTATCATTTTCGTGGTTTTCGTGGACAAACACGTCGAAAATGATACCTATGTCGATTTTGTATTAAAAAGTCGCAAACACCATATTGGATCTAGAAATAGATGTCACATTCGGAATCGGGACCCCCGAAAACCACGAAAATGATACCTATATTGACAAATTATCAAAAAGTCACGTCCGCCATTTTGGATCTCGAAGTAGATGTCTTATTCGTAATCCGGACCCCCAAAAACCACGAAAACCATACCCATATTTACATTATGTTAAAAAGTCGCGTCCGCCATCTTGGATCTCAAAATGGATGGTGTATTAGGAATCGGGACCTCCGAAAACCACGAAAATGATACCCATATTGATATTATATTAAAAAGTTGTGTCCGCCATCTTGGATCTCAAAATAGATGTTGTATTTGGAATCTGGGCCGCCGAAAACCACGAAAATGATACCCATATTGATATTTTATTAAAAAGTTGTGTCCGCCATCTTGGATCTCAAAATGGATGTTGAATTCGGAATCGGGACCTCCGAAAACCACGAAAATGATACCCATATTAATATTATATCAAAAAGTCACGTCCGCCATCTTGGATTTCAAAAAAGATGTTGTATTCGTAATCAGGACCCCCGAAAACCACGAAAATGATACCCATATTGATATTATATCAAAAAGTCGCGTCCGCCATGTCGAACTTCCATACAAACTTTCATCCCCTATTTCAACCCATTCAACCTTTTATTCGCGATAAAAAGTGGCCTATGTCCCACCCCGAGATCTATATTTGTACCAAATTTCATCAAAATCGGTTCAGTGCTTTAGACGTGAAAGCTTTTTATAATATTAGTAGGGATAATTATTTCTACGCTCACACCAATTATCTAGCCCAAATTAAGTATCATTAAGAACTTGTGTTATTATTTACTTTGAATTCCTTTGCTTCGCTCTTGAATCAAAGTAGCGCCCTCGCCGTAAAAGTAGATTGTATGATAAGGGAGCAAAATAGCTCCCTTATCATACAATCTACTATTTAAAACCGGTCTAGGCGTAGAAACATACATAAAAAAGAAGATTAAGGCGACTGGAAAACCTCCTCCTTTTCTTAAGGCGGTTTAAAATGTCCATACGTTAAGTCAAAACAATCTAATCATCAAAAAAAATTTTTTTTATGTCCTTAGTATTTTTTATAGAACAATTAATATGATTAAATTATTGCATTCGACTAAATTCTAAACAACTAAAATAGGTAAAATAATTTCTGTAACTGGCAGCACTCAGTATTTAAAAAATACAAAATAAAATATTTGGTTTTTATTGCTTATAAAGTGAAAATACAATAAAATATTAAAAACTTACGTGTGAAAAGTAATGTTCTCACTCTTTTTATTTTTTTCAGTTCGATTATTACACCATATAATAGCACAAATCGTCATTTTTTAATAATTTGTTGGAGATGCGTACGGAGTGCGTTGACCTCGAGGACTACGCATAGAGTTTCCGTATGGTGCCAAATAAGGCCTAATATTGGTTGCACCAAATTGAGTGCCCGGATACGGTATCTATATGTTCTTAATCTAAGACTTATACTTATAATAAGTATATTTCTAAGCTAGTAGTGTATTATATTCTCTTTGGCTAGTACATCTGTAGCAAATTACCCTTCGAACTAAAATATCGGTAAGTTAGTTTTAACATGACTGTGCCATCGAAGTGGCTAGCGAAGAGCTAACGCTTATTGGAAACATAAAATATCTTTTGCAAAACTTGTGTACTTATAATTAAAACTAACAAAATCTATGTAAGCTACAATTCCACAACTCATTTTCGACATAGAGACATTGATAGATCATTACCATTAATGCAACAAAAGCATTAGCTATACCACTTTTCGTTTAACATAATTTAATTTCATAAGTTTCATTTTATTGAAAGTGATCTATGTACTTATGTAACTATAATAAAAGGAAAAATAAATATTAAATAATACCAACATCACTTTTGACATTGTCCGTTCGTAGTCTTGGTAAACTAAGTTAAAAACTTTTGTGTTTTACCAGCATATTCAATAAATTAAAGCTCTTGGGTATAACCAAGTGTCACTTAACTCTTGACATTCATTTTCGTTTAATATGTATTTAATTTTTTCTCCGTATTCTTCGTTATTCTTTGGAAAAATGATTTTCCTTTTTTATGCAATACGATTAGGAAATGAGCATATTATGGCACGCCTGGTGGCAAGAGATGACCGTACCTAGTTCTCAGAGGAAGGATTAGTCCTTCCTCTGAGACCTAGTTGGTTGCTTGCTGTCACTGTCATTCACAAGATTAACATCTACGTCTCCTCCCTGGAGTTTCTCCCGAGTTCTTGTTGTAAAAACATGTGTTGAGAGACCCCATTTTTAACCTCGATTAACCGTACAATTTTTGTTACTTTAGTTACATTTTCACTTGACATTGGCAAAATGCGTACGCTTAATGCGACGCGACGCCATTATTAATAATAGTAGTAGTAGTAGTACATCTCCTCCCTAATCATCTCCTTTACCACACAGAGCTGAAACTTATAAAGTATCATTATTAGATTGCAATCTTCTGTAAAAAGGATATCTTTCCACGCGAGATGAGATGTAATCCTCTCTTACCTATATTAAATCCATATAAGCTTGCCCAACAGTTGTGATGGCTTTGATTTCTTTTTCATATGTTATTCATAATTTTTCAACTTGTGTACAATACAATTAAGGTTAATGTAATTGGTACCATCTTAGGTCCAATAAGATTCTGATAGAAACTTCATATATAATATTTAAAAATTCTGAGGCTAGTTCGTAAAACTTTTAGAAGGTAAGTTATAACGAACAGTAAGTGTAAAGAGCATTCGCCTGTATCACGGTAAACCTATAGTAGAATAATCTACTACATTTTATACAGCCTTAAATTTAATTTATTGAAGTTTAAATACATAGTGCAATTTTCTTACAGAATGCATCGCTGTAAACATAACGCGCATGCACGTCCCTTCATTGGTGAAGATTGGAACAGAGTCAGTCGTGCTGGACTGCGAGTTCAGCTCTGGGGCAGTATCTCCTGGCGCCGGCCTGGTCATGAAGTGGTTTTACAACGGCTCTGCAAATCTAGTCTACCAATGGATACCGCCTATGCGGCCACAGGTCATTGGCCTCCTGAAGGGGAAGGTTGATATGAATTTTAGGATATCTGGTAAGAAGATAACAATATAATGTCTTCTTATAAACTGTAAAGGATGTTTGGTAGAACACTTGACATATTGATACTGATAATGATTCTAAAATGTTCTGGAATAATTTTTGCGTTTACAAACGTAAATATTTTAAAAACTAGATAAAACTAGAAAAATACACTGAAAAAATCGACCGGTCTATTTTTTTCCGTGTGTTTTCTTTTTCCAGTTTTAAAAATATTTAAGCGTTTGTAAACGCAAAAATTATTCAATAATATAAGGTAGTTTTATCTTAACAGGGCGTCAAATATTTGCAAAAATATTTCGTTCGGATGTTAGAAGTGCAAATTTCAAAGATTTAATAAAGCAATGTTACCATAAAAAACATAAGTACCAAGCGCTGACATATTTCGAGCAGTGCCCTGGTAGCGTAGTGGTTAACGCAGCCACCCGGATTGCGGAGGATACTGGGTTCGATTCCCGCTTGGGGCAGGTAGATTTTTTCAGTGTATATTTTCTGGTTCTAAAATGTTCATTATTTTACTTAATTATTCAGTAAACCCAAGTAAAAAAATAATAGTGTACACACGCATCTTGCTCGTAGAAACTCCAATTTGCCCAAACCAAGGGCGCATTAGCGCTATTTCCATGATATCTTTATTTAAACACAGCATGTCATCTATGCATTCACCATATATATGGTCACATTCACCACCCGCATCTGCAGGCAGAATACCAGGCAAAGAGTGCCTGGGCGCTTCTCCGCAATCCCTTCACGTCACGGCACACATTTGGTTCCGAGCCTAGTCGGAGCACTAAGATCCCTCATGTGGTCTGCCACTCCTTTTTGATTTGAATTCGGTAGAGACTAGACATCTGTGAGAATCTCTCACGACCTGACGACCAGCTGTCCTCTACGTGAAGCCTGTAGAGTAGAGAAGAAAACCCAAAAGATTCTCGTCCTCTTAAAAACACAGGCTTGCAAACGTAGGTAAGCCAATCAATACTGTGGCAAGTTCATAATCTGTGTTCGTGTTTCAGTTCACACGTTCACAGTTTCCGACATTTTTATTGTTTTTTTATGTTTTGTTTTTTCATTGTACTTGGGTATGTCAAGTGTTCAACCATATGGTGTAGTGTATAATTATTATTTCACTAGAAATTAATTTCTAATGAGAACAAAATTATTGTTTTTATTGAATACAAATTTAGGTAATTTATAACTTTCACTTATTCCTTTTTCACATTAATTACATTATCAAGAACAGTTTCATACAATTCAGTCAGTATCTACGGAGAAAACTGATTAAATTTTAATTTATCTTTCTCTCAATTTGCTGTACAATCTCTTATCCTTGGAGTACAAATATTATTTATCTCTGACATCTGATGTGAAACAGTAGCGTGATATGAAAGTATACATTTTCCATCTTTTTAGAGGAGCCGTTACAAGCGTACAGAGCAATGAAAATTGTCAGACCTACCACAGACCTCAGTGGGAATTACACGTGTGTGGTGTCTACATTTTTGAAAGAAGACCGTCAAACCAGATCTATGCTAGTTTATAGTAAGTATGAAACAAACAGTCAATTTATTGACTTTACAGTGATTCCAACTAGAGATCATTAGATACAAGCTATTATTGACAATGTTACAAGTTAATATCAACATTATTTCAACTACAAAAAATCGGGAGTGGTCTCCCCTTGACTTTCTCGTATACCGGAAAAAGCCTCAAAAGTTGAAGAAACCTCATATTTTGATGTCATACATGCACGTTAAATTTGGTTGCAATAAGTCACATCATTCTCGAGTTATCGTGCTAACGCACAGACACACACGCAAACATGGTTTCGAAGACTGTATTTTTGGACTCACGGAGGTCCAAAACGTATAAATCCGTCCAAATCTCGAGGTCAAATTTTTTGACGATTACCAGACTTCCTAGTAGTATAAAACTACGTTTACGAGAAAGTAGAAACTTGGTTATCGTTATAAGAATGAAATATAAGACTTGTAACAGAAATAACGCAAATCCTGAAAGTAGTTTCTTACTTATATGCAAATTAATCAATTTCAGTGAGTTTATTTTAAAATAGGTTATTGTGTGATATCCGTGTAGGTTTATCTTTTTATGGATAAGGGCACAAACGACCAAACGGTACGCAAACCTGATTGTAAGTGATCACTGCCGCATATGTACATCTTCAACACTAATCGCAAATGCGTGCCGAATAATAACGGAAAAAAGTTGTTAGGTTATTGAATCTTAATAAAATTTATTATGAACGCTTTTAGCTTTAAAGTCCTTAAAATTAAATAATATTTGCTACTACAAAAGCGTAAGAGAGAGAGAGAGAGGAGCATAAGATATTTTTCCCTCTCGGATAACAATATTAAATAGGTAGGTAAACCATTAGAAATAAATTCATAATCTTCAGTAAATTCTGTTTCACTCTCTGGTTCGGCCACATTTAATAAATAATTTTATAAGAAAGGAAAAATTTGAATTATCAAAGCTCTTTTTAGATTGACTTGAATAATTTTATTGTGTTGACTTTGATACTCGATATAAGACTTAGGGTATCCAGTAATAAAAAGGTCAACGGTAAAGTATCTACTTAAATATTTTGTTCACGCTTCATTATTTCTTGTATTCCCTTTGGTCAGTCTCTAGCTACCTCGTGAAAAGTATAAAAATCACAAAGGATAAAATTTATGGCTTACGATAAATTTAGACTATACCAATTCATAGAACTCCTACAGAGTAATATAGAAACTTACTACAAAAAACACGCTTTTGATTTCGAAAACAGGTTGGGTCCTTGTCGGATCCGCTTAGTATCAATGATGGTGTCCCCCAGGGTTCTGTCCTCTTCACAACTCTATTCCTGCTGCATATCAATGATCTGCTTTTGACTCCCTGTATCTTTGGGTGTGTGTTTACGCAGACGACATCATAGCAGCTGGAAGCTGTTTCCCTCTGGGGTGAAACCAACTTGGTTGGGTTTAATCCCCTGTCTCTGCCAATCTCAATTTAAGTTGCTACATCGAATCCATTGCTGACACCGCAGCCAAAAAACTTGGCGTTCTTTCAAAGGTAAAACAATATTTTTTATCTGAGCAGCTCATAAGCCTTTATCGAGTCCAAGTACGCTCCTGCATGGAGTACTGTTGTCACCTTTGGGACGAACTGCACGTTATCAATTAAAATGCACTGGATTCGGTGGAGCACCGAGTGAGGAGACTTATTGGCAGTGAGGCACTCGCTGAGGCTAATCTCCATAGCCTTGACCACCGAAGGCGTGTAGCTTGCCTCTGGCTTTTTTATCAGTTGCATTTCGTAGAGTGTGAGCAATTTCTTCATAATTTGAAAAACCCTTTCCGCCCCTAACGAAGGGCGAAGGCGCGGCGAAGGCTTTCATCCTTATGTTATACCTTAGTACAAAGTATACCTCCCATCCGCACGAAGCGTTTTGCTTCCTCATTGTGCGAACAGCTAATAGTGGAACTCGTTGCCGAGGTCTGTTTTCCCGGATCATTAAATCTGGATATCTTTAAGGCCATAGTGAAGAAGCATCTTGTAGGCGAGCGTGTACCATCTTAGACCTCATCTTCGCTTAAAATCAGGTAAGATTGTAGTCAAACACTCATCCTTTTGATCATAAAAAATATAGTCTTGTCGCTGCGACAAACTAGTGGAGAAAGTTTTCGCCGACATTTTTTGTTGAATGACTATTTTGCTGTTGGCCACAAATAATCAGGCTTTCACATCGTCTTCGAGTTTTTGAGAAAGCGATTAGGATGTGGCTGGTTTCGCCACATCCAACACGGCTGGGCAGCTTTCGGGAAGCTGCGTAAAATCTTCTCGTCTAAATTACCGCAGTGTCTCAAAACGAAAGTTTTTGACCAGTGTGTGTTGCCAGTGACGGCTTATGGCACTGAGACGTGGTCACTTACAATGGGCCTGATAAGAAAGCTTAAGGTCACCCAAAGGGCAATGGAGAGAGCTATGCTCGGTGTTTCTTTACGAGATCAAATCAGGAATGAGGAGATCCGTAGAAGAACTAAAGTTTACGACATAGCCCAAATAATTGCAAAACTTGGAAACGCTGGGTGAAAGAATATTTGCCCACCCTGACAAGACGGACCAAGTGGTTTAGGAACACAGACACGCCCTTGGGTGGGCGGGGCACATTTCTCGGAGAGTGGTTGGCCGATGGAGCCGAACGACGCAGTGTGGGTAGGCTCCCCACAAGGTGGACTGACGACCTGATTAAGGCTGCTGATTAAGGAGCACATCGGTCGTTGTGGCGTTCTTTGGGGGAGGTCTATGCTCAGCAGTGAACGTCATGTGGCTCAAATGATGAATGATGATGATGAAGTGTTTTGAGGAGGTTTTTTATTAGTCCCACCTTCTACCTTCCTGCTTACGACCACGCGTGAAAAAATACGTTCAACAAACACAATCATTACCACATTTGTGTCAACGCAACGATTGTTTGTATTGTCATTATTATGATCTATTTTAAGAAGAATACATAGAAACAACTAGCCAATACCAAACAAACATTATTATTTTCATCACATCAACATACAATATGGCTTCTTTCTAATATTGTTCAAATGTTTAGGTGCTTCTGAAAGCATCGTGGAAAATTATGAACAGAATTATCTAGTCATTGTTACATTGGGACTCATTATTCTATATCAAAACTTTATTTGAAAATAATTTGACGTTGTAATTAACATTTCTTGTCGTTGCCATTGGGCCAGTTTCAGAACATACTTAAACAAGAACTAACTTTGTTTACTGTTGATTGATTAATTAAACTTCGTTGAAAATGTTGCTTTTTGTTTTTATAATGTAATTTGAATAATAAATATTTTAAAAAAATATGTGTAGTTGTTTTGTGACGCAGAGGTGGAATGTGGGTGGCATGGCGCCTATTAGGCGCTTTGCAGGGCGGGGTAGTCTTTTTGACCGCGAAGCGCTAAATGAGCCTGCCCGTCGATGCCCGGGGCTGCACCCAATGCACCGCGAACACAAAGCATACGCAGGACGGAGGCAGTTAGTGCACAACGTTCGTTCTAGTGAAGATCAGAAAGAGTGGCGCGGATTGAGCTAGCCGCCCCGCGGCGCCTTTTTTTTTACAATACGCGGTGGTAAACAAGCTTTCGGCCCACCTGGTGTTAAGTGCTTACCGTCGCCTATAGACACTTACAAGATTAAGGAAAAATCACTTAACACTACAAGTGCTTTGCCATCCTGGCGACTAAGATGATATGCCTTCCATGCCCAGTAATTACACTAACCTTTCCCTTCAATCCGAAACACAGCGAACTGCTTCTGAAAGTTATACCAATTTTTATGCGGTTTATTTTAAAAATGACGGATTTCTCAAACAAACTTTCGACCCCTATTTCATCCCCTTAGGGGTTGAATTTCGAGAAATCTTAAAATACGTCATTTTTTATTTTTAACAGAAAAGCCATATACCAATTTGTATAGATTTTACTATAAAAATGACGAACTTCCCATACAAACTTTCATCTCCTATTTCATCCTCTTAGGGGTTGAATTTCGATAAATTCTAAAATACCCCTTTCTTAATTTTTAACCGAAAGGCTATATACCAATTTTTATGGATTTTACTTTAAAAATGACTCATTTCCATACAAACTGTCATGTATTTTACCGTCTTAGCAGTTGAATTTCGAAACATCCCGCTATACCCCTTGCCTAAGTCATAAAAGGAACCTCTGTACAAAATTTCAGCTATCTAGGTCCAAGGCTATGGGCTGGGCGTTGATCAGTCAGACAGAGAGTCAGGACTTTGCCTTATAGATTAAAATGTTTTTAATAAAAAGAAAAATCCATGACAGTGCGTTTTCCTTTTTGAAAAATTCGACATACACTTAAATATATAATGAAAAAAATGAATTTTGAAAAAAGGGAAATGTACAGCCGTACTTTTTTAGTATGTTAAAAAACATTCTAAAATATCATGAAGATCGGATAAGAAATAAGGGTAGGAAAACCTTGTCTTCGTTTGTGCTATTTTGTATGAAAATGGTGCTCGCCGTACTATCCTCTTAATGCTTACCCATGAATTGTACTTCAACTAACTGTATTACTCTACACAATGAGAAAACAATACTCTTTCAAGAGAAAAAACCCCATAGTATCTACAATTACTAACAGAACAGAAAATATGATTTTGTAATTTAATTAAGTAAACTATTTTCTGTTAAGTAAATTTTTCGAGAATAGCTAAGAAATGTCTGTGAAGAGCCCACAAGAATGATTAGCGAGTATAATAAAAAGTCTATAAAATAGAGTGTTTCTTCGAAATAAAACTACTTTACATTTCTAATAAATTTTATTTGACGTTAATGTAATTATTTTAAACAAAAAGAAGGCATAAATGGATAGAAGGATATTTTTTGTATACAAGTAGGTTCTGATAGCGCAGATTATGCAATTAATTATAAAGCTAATTGATTACATAATCAGCGCTAACAGTTTTCACAGCCACATTTTAATAGTCTACATAGAAGGCAATAAATATAACGAGTATTGGCAATTATTTTCAACACGTAACAACGTAACCTTTTACATCGTATCCTTTGTTGTGTTTATGTACTGTTAATTGTAACTTTCATATACATATTTTTCTAACGACAGCCTTAAACATAAAAATGAAAGAATTTTAATTGGATATTATTTTCTTTGATTTACCTTTTGTTTCAGGTACGGGTAAAAGCTTTCATTTTATGCAAGAAAAGAAGTACGTTTTTCTCGTGACACTTATATGTGTTGCGGAAGATTTGTATCCAAAGCCCGAGTTAGCTATATTATCAAATGGGTAAGTATCTATCTTCTAAATATATAAAAGAAGACACTGACTGACTGACATATCAACGCACAGCCCGAACGCTGGGTTTAGAGATTCCAAATTTACCACGTGGATTCCTTGTGAGGCCTAGGGGTGCATTTTAAAATTTACCCCCTAAGGTGGTGAAACTGGGGCCAAAGTTTGTATGGGGAAACAAAATTAGTTAGACTATTTCATTAGAAATTCACAGAAATACTCCTACCGATAAATGAGTAAACAAGTATTTTAGTTTTTTTTTCAGAATTCAACCCATAAACGGATTTATGATGGATTTCTCATACAAACTTTCATCCCCTATTTCATCCCCTTAGGGGTTGAATTTCGAAAAATCCTAAAATACGTCATTCTTAATTTTTAACCGAAAAGCCATATACCAATTTTTATGGATTTTACTTAAAAAATACGTATTTCCATACAAACTGCCATCCCCTATTTTACTACCTTAGGGGTTGAATTTCGAAAAATCCGGCCTTATCCCTTGCCTACGTATAAAAGAAACCTCTATGAAAATCGAAAAAAGAAATTTCATATATCTAGGTCCAAACCTAGAGATTACCTTCTACCAAGAAATTTTGCATAGAGGGTATGGACTGGGCGTTGATCAGTCAGACAGTGAGTCAGGACTTTGCCTTATATATAATAGATTAATAGGTAAATCACCATAATTTCAAATCTCATTTGTGTGAATTGAGAGATCACTGAAAAAGCGTTATATTTTTTTGTAAACGACGCCGTGTAACGTGTTATATAGCAGATTCGTTGTAAATAGAGTTCTACTGAAAATCCATAAGCAAAGGTCTTGTTTAAACTTAATATTTTCCCAGATGTAGAAAGTGCTATGTGAGAACTGAGAGATCACATTTTGGGGCTGTATTTTTTTAACTATTTCTTTACGGATTTCAGGACGCAATTCTACAATTGTTTCAGAACTTCTACTGAAACCTGCAATATACTATTCACGAATTCGCGATGTATTATTTCTAATGTATGAAAAGAGACGATACGTTTGATCGAGCTCGAAAACTATCAAAACTCGTACTAAGGCCACCGTATACGACTTCTAAATCTATCATTTGACAAAAAAGAAAATGTTGTGCCAAAAACGAGATTCTAGTTAAAACAAGGACCTACAACCGTTTCATGCAAGAATAAATTAGCTTTTATCGTTTTAACTGAATTATAGTCGGACATTACCCTGCAAAGATCAAACTAAAGATTTTGCTGCTTTTGGCAAGCAGGCCAGGTGATCTGAAGAATGGTTAAAGGAATAGGGGTCATTACTAGAACAATAATTTAGTAGACGCTTGACATATTAATCCCATTGGTTGTGCGATAAACTTTTGAGGAAAACTTTAATTTCGTTCGACGTTGTATTTGTTATCTTTGAATTGAATCGTGTGTTTTCCCTGGAGTGTATGACATAAACTTATAGAATCGAAAGCTTGATCTTATATAATACAATAGATAGTCCAGCCCAGCCAATAAATATTTCGGCACACATTCTGCATTAATTACGATTACACTAATGATATAGTACAAAATTTAAAAATTTAAAATATAATGATGAATGATATTTTATTTTTATTGCATAAAATTATATTTCGGATGTGTCGTCATACGTATTCTACGGTACAAAAACTTTTTGATACTTTAAAATGTAGGCTTATTTCCTTAGGAAGTTTGAGTTAGTTTAATATTTAATTTTGGTGGGTTCCCGTAGTTGAGTTTAGGCTCCGCTAAGTAAAATGTGTTTTGCGTTCTACTCGTGTTAGTAAATAAAAGCAAATAGCTAATTTCTCTCAAATAATGGATACCTGTAGGTCTGTAGGTACATACGATTATTAAGCTGACCATAAAACAAAACGGTTCAATATAATACTATCTTACGAGAAGATTTATTAGCTATATCATAGCATCATAGGTATGGTATTTTTGTTACTCATTTTCCTATTTAATATGTTGGTCATCTCACATATCAATGGTATAATGAATGGTTATAAATAATAAAATGTAATAGCGAACTGCTAGCATAGATATTTAAAATTTCTTACATACGTTACAACAGCATTTCTTAAATACACTCGTTTCGAATAAAATTACAAATAATAATAATTTTTAACAAAATTTTCAATAATTATGTTTGATATACATTTTTATTCAATTACTTTACTAACCGAAGTAAAAAAGACTAACGCTTTTTCTATTATTTATTTGAAATGAAATGAAATCAATGATATTATATTAAGAAAAGAAGCAGATATGCGAGTGCATTCTGTAGACTCGAAAACGTCCTAATTAGGACGTCTTGCTATCAGACTGTGTCGAGTGCAGTCACGAGCTAGTCGCGTCGTAGTACGTCGTATTTCTATTCCTTCATTGTCCATGCAGTCCGACTCTGGAACTCATTCATCATCATCATCAACAGCTCATATAATATCCCCACCGAGGGGCTCGAGCCTACCCCACATTAGGGGCGATTATACCTTAGTCAACCACGCTGGCCAAGTGCGGGTTGACACAACCTAAGAACTTCTTCAAGGTGTGTGCAGGTTTCCTCACGATGTTTTCCTTCACCGTAAAAGCGTCGATTAAACGTACTTAAGAATTCAAAATTTGAAAACACATTGGTACGTGGCGGGCATCGAACCAGTGCCTCCCGGGTAGGAGACGACGCTCTTACGCACTACTCCACCGACGCTTTTTTGGAACTCATTACCATTCTCGAATCGCGAATCTCAATCAATAGCGCAGTTTAAGACACGAGTAAGAGCGCAATTTGTTTCTTTAATTGTTCTTGAATATGTTTATTATTTATTTTTATTATAGCAGGTGTGTATTTTATTATTGTATTTATTTCTTGATACTATATTGTTTCTTTGTAATGTATTTATTATTATTTTAATATTTGTGCCATATGTGATGATGTATTATATTAAAGGGGACAAACGTCTACCAATCAAAGTGAATCAAACCCATACTTATATGAGCTGCTGGAAAAGATTTCTATTAGAAATAAGCAGTATCTTTGTACAATTATCTGTGTTATGTATGCCTCCTTTTGTAATTGTCTTCGTGCGTACATTAATTGTAAAATAAATAAAAATAAATAATAATAAAGTGAAGACCTATTCATATTTTTGTTTGCCTACCTGTAAACGTAAAAGCGTATATAACGATACAAGAATTACTGTTTGACTTTGTACAATTACTCGAAGATGAAACGTTTGTTCCCAGACAGCCTTTGAAGCAGGCCGTGACTGAAATGAAAATGGACTCGTGGGGACTGTACACTGCGGAGACTAAGGCCGTGGTACACGATGACGATGTGCAGACACCCTGGGAGGAGTTCACTTGTGTCCTCAATTTGTCACCAGCGAACTACACCGCGAATAGAACTACTATATATTATCCTGGTAAGATTCTTATACCACGTGTAACAGAAAGTAGTTTGTTACTAAAATACAAATAATTCATGTTTTTATTTAATGATTTTTAATAATGACGCTTTAAAAACTATACTATTACAAAAGCATAAAATGGGTACGGGTACTCAACGGACGGCGCAGTCCGGGCCGATTATAAGCAAGCTACTTTTACTGTGAGTTACTTCTGTTCTACACGTTGTATAATATTCTGGCAACATTCATCAAAATGTGGAATGCTGGAGGTAAAGCTTAAGATTTTTAAGCGAAATGGGCACAGCGGATTAGATTCAACTTACAGAAGAGCCCAGTCAAATAACATTAAGTAGGTACATTTTCGTATTGTTGTATTTATATAGGTTAAAAAAGATTATTATCGACTAACATACCCTGTTATCATCTTCATCTTAATTTTAACAGCCTTTATAATGCTGGGACACAGGGCCTCTCCTTGTCGAAGGAGGTTTAGGCAGTAGTCCACCACGGTTGCCCAATGCGGATTGGTGGACGGAGTGCATCGAAACGGAGTACAACCCCCCCGGTTAATAAATAATTTGATTTGATTCGTATTCCTTGTTGCCAACCACATAATACAAAAAAGGCAAAAATATCTGTACGTTATAATAATTCTGTTTCAAACGTTAACTCATGTTAGAAATCGAAATCCCGGTTTATTCCAAGAAGTAAATTGAGTGATACTTTGGCAATAGAGGATTCATTTTAATTAAAAAGTGTTTACCTACTCCGACTCTCCTGTGTTTAAAGCTTTGACCGGGCTTAGATATGTAATTTCTCAAATTTTTACATAATATAAAATAGACTGGCAATATAAATATTGGTTTTGTTGACGTGGTGGACTAGGCAGCGTTACTGTGCTACACATCAAACGGTCCGGGTTCGAACACGAAGGTGTCTTCACGGTTATTTATATTGAGTGTTACATATTTGTTTGAAAGCGTAGGTACTAATAAAAAAAGGTATTATTTAAATGCACATTAAAGATCTTATCATAAATCAATTTATTTCATCAAATATACTGATTGCACATCAGATTTACCCGGGCGTAAAATAAAAAGGTATTAGGGTATTTTTTATTACCTGGTGGAGTGCACTGTTTTTAGTAGGAGTCCAATATTTTATATACTAGCTATATAGCTGAGTGATGGCTTCCTATGTTCCGTGGTTAGAGTTATTTATTTATATTGCTTTGCAATCAGTATTTTTGATATACGAAAAAAATAATTTTTGATTTGCTGTTAAATACCAAAAAACCCTTAATGATTTATGTATAATTGTCCACAATCCAAATTTTACTTAATTTGGCTAAATTATTGGTGTGAACATAGAAATGTAGTACCTACCTATATTAGTAATCTTACTTAGGTTGTAGTTGTTGCTTATGGCGGGATAGGATTAAATAATGCGCCTTACTATTTAACGTTATTTATTTAGATATTTTACACGTAGTAAAGACACACAAGCACAACAAAAAAAGAAAGTCACACAATAGGGGGACGGCACTGATCAAGAGAGAAATGTTTAGTAAAGGGACGCGCACAAATAGTTCACTAATATCACAATATTAATTACGATCACAAATAAAGACTGTAGGTACGTTATACGGGAGCTAGGCCGTGCATTCGCCGTCAAACATGGGTAACCACTAACTGCCGTGACCGAACGAAAACGGAGACGCGGTCTGCGTGTGCGCGGGGTGTGTTCGAGGGGACCTGAGGTAAATAGGTCAAGGTCGGCTGCAATCGCCACAGTACTCCCCTCCTGAGACCGCTACTGCGGGCGGTAAAAATCAGGGAAATGCACCCGTCTTCCTGACCTGGTACGGCGTTCATTTGCCCCTGCAGATGGAGCTGGCGTGGTCGATGCTTCAGGTACCGCCAGTCGATTGTCAGCCTCTTGCGTGGTGTATGCTGGCTTCAGGCGATCAATGCTGACTGTTACTTCTTTACCACGGACATCTATTTTATAGTATTTGGGCTGCCGCTCAATGACCTTGAATGGACCGGCATATGGTGGATCCAGCGGTCTTCGAACCAAGTCCTGCCGCAAGAATACATGCGAAGTTTGACTGAGACTATGTGGTAAGTAGAATGGGCCTTTTCTGTGACACGATGCAGGCCTAGGTGTTAGGTCGGCCATATGTTTCTGCAAGCGCGAAGCAAAGTCAGTGACGTCAGTTGGTTTCAGGTCATCTGAGGGCGCTAGGAATTGACCAGGTAGTCGCAGAGGCTCCCCGTAGACCAACTCAGCAGGTGAGGCTTCAATGTCAGGCTTCCATGCACTACGTATTCCCAGCAGTACTAGTGGAAGGGTCTCTGTCCATTGTTGCGTACAGTGACACATGATGGCTGACTTTAGCTGACGATGAAGACGTTCAACCATACCATTCGAAGCAGGGTGGTAGGCAGTTGTGCTATAATGCTTTGTGCCGATCATCTTGGTTATAGCACGGAAGAGGTGTGATTGGAACTGCGTACCTCGGTCTGTTGTAATCTTGTGTGGACAGCCGAACCTGGCCATCCAGCCAGAAACCAATGCTGCTGCACATGTCTCCGCTGTGATGTCCTTGATTGGAATCGCCTCAGGCCATCGCGTTAGCCTATCGATGATAGTGAGGCAGTACCTGTAATCAGAAGAACTTGGTAACGGTCCGACGATATCGAGGTGGACATGGGAGAACCTCGATGTAGTGGTAGGGAATTGGGAAAGAGGAGCAAAGGTATGACGGGTAATCTTACTGCCTTGACACTTAAGGCATATGCGCGACCACTCTCTACAGTCCTTGCGAATCCCTGGCCATACAAATCTTTGTGTTACCAGTCGCACTGTAGCTGTGTTTCCTGGGTGGCTCAAATTGTGCAGTGACTCAAAGACTTGCTTACGAAGTTCTGGTGTGATGTATGGACGTGGAGGTGTAGTCGCGACATCACAGTATACCTCAATGTCTGTATCTGGTATTCTAACCTTCTCCAGCTTCAATGATGAGCCACTCTTTATAAGACGTTGCAGTTCTGGGTCGGTATCCTGATTACATGCAAGTGTCTTATAGTCAATAGCTGTGGTGACGTGTATTTCCTCAATTCGCGACAACGTATCTGCAACAACATTCTCCGGACCAGGTATGTAGCGTATGTCTGTAGTATATTGCGCTATGTAGTCGAAATACCTGTACTGTCTAGGCGAACATTTATCTCTGGGTGTTGAAAATGCGTATGTGAGCGGACGGTGATCTGTGAAAACGACAAAATTACGAGCTTCCACCATGTGACGGAAATGTTTGATGGCTTCATATACTGCAAGAAGTTCCCGATCATATGGGCTGTACTTTCTCTGTGCGGTATTCAACTTTTTAGAGAAAAATGATAAAGGTTCCCAAAGATCACCATTGCGTTGTTGCAGTACAGCTCCTACTGAAACGTCCGAAGCATCTGTCACCATAGCGAGGTCTGCATTAGCACGCGGATGCACTAAAAGCGTAGCGTTCGATAGCACCTTCTTGCATTCCTCAAAAGCCTCCAGCTGGTCCTGGGTCATGTGAATAGGTTGGTTTTTCTTCATCTTAGCTCCGGCTAGTATAGCATTAAGCGGCGACTGAGCTTTAGCTGCGTGCGGTATGAATCGCCTATAGAAATTTAGCATACCTAAGAAACGTCTTAACTCTTTTGCAGTCTTGGGCACTGGATACTCCTGGATAGCCTGGACCTTACTGTCCAGAGGTCGTGTACCGGATGCAGAAACGTGGTAGCCGAGGAACGTGATGTCTGCCTGCCCCCAAACGCACTTTGCAGAGTTCACCAACACTCCATATTCGCGCAGGCGACTTAGCAGCTGTCGCAGGTGCACTTGGTGGAGTTCTGGAGAGGGAGAAAAGCAGAGAATGTCATCTAAGAAGCAGAAACAGAAGGAATCTAAGCCAGTAAGCACCTCGTCCATAAATCGTTGGAAAGTTTGTGCCGCATTCCGTAACCCGAAAGTCATATAGGGGAATTCAAATAGTCCAAATGGTGTTGTGATCGCTGTCTTCGGTATATGCGGGCTGTAAATAGGTAGCTGATTATAGGCTTTTACCATGTCAATTTTTGAAAATATAGTACTGCCAGAGAGTTGTTGTGAAAAGTCCTGTATGTGTCTGACCGGGTATCTATCAGGTATAGTGCGGGCGTTGAGTGCGCGGTAATCTCCACACGGTCTCCATCCATCATCCTTTTTCTTTACCAGATGCAGAGCTGAGGACCATGGACTATCTGAGCGCCTGGCGGTACCACTACTAAGCATATCATCAAACTCCTTCTTCGCTACCTTTAAGCGATCAGGGTCAAGCCGTCTAGGTGTACTTGACACTGGCGGCCCAGGTGTAGTGTTAATATAATGCATAGTATTATGTTTTTGTTCACGCACAGTACCTGCTGGACGAGTGACTTCCGGAAACTCACGAAGAAGGTAATGAAATTCTGTTTCACCAGCGACCGTCTTGATGGATGACACGTCCTCGGGCACCCTCTGATGCGAAGTAGAAACGCGTAGCGACGTTGTGCCATCAGTCAGTACATGGTTGCGACAATCTATAATCAGATTATAAAAACTTAAAAAATCAATACCTATAATCGGCTTTGATATGTCGGCAATCGTAAATTTCCAAGTAAATGTGCGGCGTAGTCCGAAATCTAAATTTAATTGCACAGGGCCGTATGTCTTGATAGTTGAACCGTTGGCGGCAGTCAAACTGTAAGTAGTACTTGTGCAAGGAATATTGACGGCTGATCGAGGAAAGACGCATAAATCTGAACCCGTATCAATTAAAAATAACATCTTTGTTTGACGGTCTGTAACAAAAATACGGCCTGTATGAGTCGGGCAGTCGTTGGCCGCTACTTCCGGCTGCCGGTGTCGTTTCCCGCCTTAAAACTGCATGGTTCGTTGCATTTCTTAGCCTTAGCACCAAAATTGTAATGATACCAGCAATGGGGGTGGTCTGATGGTGGTTGGCGGTTGCGCGAATGACTGCGGTTGCGATCACGCGGGCCCCTGGACCTGGATCGTGAACGTGCTCCTGCCTGTCTATACACATATGTTGTCAGCTTAGCAACCTCCTTGGTCAGCGCGCATATTTCTTGCGATAGCTCGTCTATGCGCGAAGTAGACGCTGGTTGAGATGTGGAAGCACTAGCTACCTGATGTTGAGGAGTAGACGGCGCAATTTCGTGAACACGGTCCGCTAATTCAGCAAGATCATCCAGGCATAGCTTAGGCTGCGACGCTATCACAGTCTGTAAGCTATGTGGTAAACGTCCAGTCCACAACGTCATTAAAACGTCATCAGTAACTGTCGGGCCAGCAAGATTTCTAAGGTGGCGTAAAAAATGAGAAGGCTTACGGTCACCGATGTCTTCGTGTAAAAACAGCTGCTTCAATTTCTTCTCCTTGGATGCACTGAGCCGTTTCACCAACTCCGATTTTAATTTTTCAAATTTACCTGACACCGGTGGCGAACATAAAACGTCTTTCACTTGCGAGATGTAAGTATGCTCCAGCTGTGTTACCGCATAATAAAACTTCGTTGAGTCACTTGTGATATTGGACAGCGTAAACTGAGCCTCTAGCTGGGCATACCAAAGCTCGGGATCCTCCGGGTAAAACGGTGGTATCCTAATTCCTACCCGCCAAACATCTCCCGATTCACCAGGGTTGATCTTATCCGCACCCGATTGCATCTTTGACTCTTGTCCTTATCGGGGTCACCAATTGTAGTTGTTGCTTATGGCGGGATAGGATTAAATAATGCGCCTTACTATTTAACGTTATTTATTTAGATATTTTACACGTAGTAAAGACACACAAGCACAACAAAAAAAGAAAGTCACACAATAGGGGGACGGCACTGATCAAGAGAGAAATGTTTAGTAAAGGGACGCGCACAAATAGTTCACTAATATCACAATATTAATTACGATCACAAATAAAGACTGTAGGTACGTTATACGGGAGCTAGGCCGTGCATTCGCCGTCAAACATGGGTAACCACTAACTGCCGTGACCGAACGAAAACGGAGACGCGGTCTGCGTGTGCGCGGGGTGTGTTCGAGGGGAGCTGAGGTAAATAGGTCAAGGTCGGCTGCAATCGCCACAAGGTAATTAAATACGTCGTATTTACTTTTTGTCGTAATACAGATATTATTACTTTACTTTAAACATAACTTAGGATATAATTTTGTGTAGAATATAATTTAGTCGGTACATAATATCGTCTTGTAACTGGAAATGAGATCCATCCAATCCATCAAAAATATAACGTTTTTAAGACGGCTGTCTATACGCTATGGACGACTACAGAACGTATTTTAGATTCTCGGAAGCGAACCACCCCATCTACCTTAGTGAATTGTGAATGACATGAATCTTGAACATCGCCTAGTGCAAAATATGAGAAGCGAATTCTCTCCTGCACAAAGGTACTTCATCTGTTAAGATAACAAAGAATACTGACTACGATTTCGGTTTTTATTTGAAATTAGTTTAAATTATCAATTAGGTATTATGGTGATGAGTATATTGTTGATTTTAACATAAATAATTGATCTGATAATCTTTTATTTATTCTTGTATAATGCAACTAGGTGACAAACAAGCTAACGACCCACCTGGTGATAAGTGGATACCGTCGCATATAAACACCTGCAATAACAGGGAAAAAATCACTTGGTATTGCAGGTGCGTTATCATTCTGAAGCTTAAGATGAAATGCCTTCCACGCCCAGTAATTACACTGGCTGCCTTTCCCTTCCATCCGAAACACAGCAACCTGTTTCACGGCTGAAATAGGAAAAGCGATGGTACTTACCCAGATGACCCTACATACAGACCTAGTGAAATTACTTTGGTAATGTAAGAAGTTTTTATTGCAAAAGAAATACTAGTAACAATCCCAAAAAAATAACACATTTCCACACTCTTACCAATTATTTAGCCCAAATTAAATATGTATCATTAATGTGTTAGGGGTACGTAGTAGTTAGGAGTACGTAGTGGGTAGATAGCGGATTAATACACACAAATAATTAAGATTTGAACACAAATGGTCGTGTGATGAACAACCTACCAGGAAGCTGGGTCGCTTGATGGGTAGACAGCGTTACTTACCACTCCATCACGATGGCGTCAATAACTCCACGCGGCAATAAATACCTGATATAAGAAGAAGACTCGGCATAAGAGTAATCTTAAGTTATAAAAAACTTAAGATTACTCTTATGCCGAGTCCATTACCCGTAGTGTAAGTTATTTCGTATAAAAAACGTAACTATTGTAGTTGCGTGGAGAGCTCCATTCTGAGCTTCAGTAATTGTTTCTTCTTCTTTTAAATAGATGGCGATCGCGACACATAAAGGTTTCGCATTTCGCCAATGTCAAGTGAAAATGTACTTAAAGTAACAGGCAATGGTACGGTAGATTGAGTTAAAATGGTGTCTCTCAACACGTGTTTTTACAACAAGAACTCGTGTGAAACTCCCTAGTAATTATTTATTTGATTGTCACCGTAGATAATGTCTTCCAATCACAATATACATCAATCCTCCCCCACAATCACCCAAAAAGTGGCAGGTCAGTACAAGTATCTAATTTAGGAAACCTTGGCGGTTAATATTTGATTGATGTGCCACCTCCATACCTCCCCTCGATCTGTTAACAACTCATAAAGTAGACGATCTAGCCTTTTATGTACATATTATTTACCTTCTGTCTATCTTTACATTCTAAATATCGAAATAAAACTTTATAATATCATATCAATATACAAGCCTAAGAAAACATTTATAAGTATTATTTATAAATATTTTTAGGTTCTTGTTTCTTTAGAACTTTAATGACATGTAAATACAATCTTTCTAGTCTTTAAAATCAACACTCGTGTTCTCTGTACAGGTCTGATGCCTACATACATTGCAGCTATTGAGGTGGAGAAGCCTCAGGAACGGCTTGCCAATGCAAATAGTGAGTAAATATCAATATGTGAGCTCTCGATAGCCATCTTGTTCGTTTAGATACAACTGGTGATTACACCACTAGCGCACTCACTGCATATATCTGTTATGATTATGAAAGTAGCATTTGTCCTGCAAATCTTATTCTTATAACAGTGTACCAAAGTCCAGAGACTTGCAGAAAACTTGAGGAATCGTAACTATAATAGGATACGACTACATAAAATGTTATTGACACGTGACATGTTATAGAAAACCATTTTGAGTCAGAAGAATTTTTAGTGACTGCAATTTGACTAGTGATTTTAAAACCCTGTGATTTATTCACAGTACCTACCTGGTTTCATTTAATGTCGATATTAACAATTACTTGTAATGCAAATTATAATAATAATAAATTCTTTTATTTCGACCAACAATGAGTCATTATGATCACACAGTTTTCATAGTCAGCAAAGAATACTTTCAGAGTAGATTAATTGAAGCGTTGTTTGGTAAAATTGTCCTATGTGTTTTAGTAATCTTAAATTACATTTCACAACTTATCTGAGGATTATTGAGTTGCGATTTGCCGTAAGCTTTTTACTGGTGAAATCAATATCACTGTTTTCATAATATCCTTTAATCAATATCACTGTTTTCATAATATCCTTTATGATAACAAGACCCTCACCTGACTATAAATAGGTCAATTAATTTGATCGTTAATTAATCTAACATGTTTATAAAGCGAGCGATTGAGCGAGGTAGAGCACAGCGGATTTTTTTTCGCTCGAATTGGAGCCGCTCGAACCAGGGAAGTTACCTCCACCTTGCAGAAGACCTTAGTGAAATAACACTTCTTTTCGGATTGTGTTGTGTTTCTAATGGTGAGCAAGGTGCTGGCGCTCCACTAGGAAGCGCTATACTGGCAGCACAGGGGACCGGCTGTGTTTCTCACTGTCACTCGGGAGTGTAGGGGCGACGTGTTGGCGCGGCGGTCAGGGAGACCCGGTGAAACGGCTGACCGCTGGCCGCCCGCAGGCTGAACGGGTTCCCGAACCCAGGGATTACTCTAATCTCCGCCCTGGGAGGCTGAACTGCCAGCCTTGCGAAAAGTCCCTGGTGTGGTAGTCATGCCGGAGAAGGAGACCGGAGTGGACCTGGCTGCTGCACCAGGTGGGGACCGGGGGCCCTTCCGCCCGCCGCGCCAGCAGGTCGCGTACCCGCACGACAGCATTGTCAGGTGGTGTACAGCATTTTGTCCCTTGTGCTGCGTGTATAGCGATTCCTTATAAATTTTTCACACAGAATCAATTATGGCCAAGAAAAATAAAAAAAGAAGTATAACAGCGGCCTTCCCATCCATAAATGTGGATTTTTGCAATATCAGGGGACTTCATACCAACTTAAACGCAGTTCATCATCATCTCGAATCTGCAAAGCCGACCATACTTTTTCTTACGGAGACACAGATATCTTGCCCGGCAGACACGTCGTACCTTTTATACCCCGGGTACAAGTTCGAGCACAATTTTGTGCGTCGTGCCGGTGTGTGCGCGTACGTTCGGGAGGATATCTGTTGTCGCCGACTTCGAGGCCTTGAAGACGAAGATCTGTCAATTATGTGGCTACGCACGGATCATGGGGGCCACACCAGAATCTACGCGTGCCTATACAGGTCTCATGGCGGAGATACGTACACGACACAACTTTTTGAGCACCTTCAATCGACGGCTGACAAAGTTCTTGAGCGTTATCCTTCTGCAGAGTTAGTGATCTTGGGAGACTTTAATGCCCACCATGCAGAGTGGCTAGGTTCGCGATCCACTGACTTTGCAGGGAGATTAGCTTATGAATTTGCTCTGACCTATGGTCTCTCACAACTGGTTCATTCTCCAACACGAATACCAGATATTGAGGGCCATACCTCCTCATTACTTGACCTTCTGCTGACCTCGGCTCCGGATGAATACACAATCTTAGTAGATGCGCCACTTGGCACATCGGATCACTGCCTCGTTCGGACCCAAGTGCCTAATGCGAAGCCCAGCCTACATCGAGCCACCACTCGACGTCGAGTATGGCACTTCAAGTCAGCAGACTGGGATGGATTGCGTGAGTTCTACGCATCGTACCCGTGGAGGCAGTTGTGCTTTGCCTCAGTTGATCCTGACACCTGTGCAGCTGCGGTCTCTGAGACGATCCTAGCCGGCATGGAATGCTACATTCCAAACCGGGTAGTGGCTGCCGGGACAAAGAGACAACCGTGGTTTAATCGGTCATGCAGGGAAGCTTGTCTTGCTAAGCAAACTGCATTTGAGGCTTGGACCACGGCACGAAATAATCGGGATCCGAACACTACTGAGGTGAAGCGTATTTTTAATGCTGCTTCGAGGAAGAGTAAGAGAATTATTGCCAGAGCAAAATTCGAATTTATCGGCAGCATTGGCGAGAAACTTGCGAGATACCCTTCTGGGAGTCGCGCGTTCTGGTCACTCGCGAAAGCTGCCGAGGGAAACTTTTGTCGGTCGTCCATACCTCCACTACGTAAGCCTGATGAAAATTTGGCCCACAGTGCTAAGGAGAAGGCCGATCTTTTGGGTTCGCTCTTTGCCTCTAACTCGACTTTGAACGATGGAGGAGCCGAACCACCTGCCATCCCTTGGTGCGGTTACTCTATGCCGGAAATCTCTATCACGCAGCGCGTGGTTCGGCGAGAGTTACTAGCTCTAGACGTTCATAAGTCGAGCGGGCCAGATGGCATACCGGCAGTGGTGCTAAAGTTGTGTGCTCCCGAGTTGTGTCCTGTGATAACGCGCCTTTTTGCGCTCTCTTATTCCACCAGGAAGGTTCCGTCTTCATGGAAGACTGCCCATGTGCATCCTGTGCCCAAAAAGGGCGATAAATCAGATCCGTCAAATTACAGGCCTATCGCTATAACCTCCCTTCTCTCTAAGGTGATGGAACGTGTGATTAACACACAACTCCTACACTACCTAGAGGATCACGATCTTATTAGTGACCGCCAATACGGCTTTCGCCACCGTCGCTCAACTGGTGATCTTCTAGTGTATCTAACACACCGGTGGGCTTCTGCTATTGAGAGTCAAGGAGAGGCATTGGCTGTTAGCCTAGACGTAGCGAAGGCGTTTGACCGGGTCTGGCATGGGGGTCTTCTATCGAAGTTACCAGCTTACGGACTTCCCGAGGGTTTGTGCAGATGGGTCGCTAGCTTTTTGTCCGATAGAAGCATAGTGGCTGTTGTTGACGGCTGTTGCTCTGATAGGATGGACATCAATGCAGGCGTCCCGCAAGGCTCGGTACTTTCCCCGACATTGTTTTTACTGCATGTCAATGACATGCTATCCATTGACGGCGTGCATTGTTATGCGGATGACAGTACAGGGGATGCTTACTATACGGGTCGTGCAAACAACCCTCGGTATGCTGTGGAAGAATGTCGCAAACGGCTTGTGTCTGAAGTTGAGGACACTTTGAACAGCGTATCCGAGTGGGGTCAGCGAAACTTAGTCCAATTTAACCCTACAAAGACACAAGTCTGCGCGTTCACCGCCAAAAAAACCCCGTTTGATGTAGTCCCTCAGTTCCTCAACACATCTCTTAACATCTCAAAAAGCATTGAGATCCTTGGTGTCGAAATCTCCTGTGATGGTCAGTTCCGCAGTCATTTGGAAAGTAAGGTCAAACTGGCATCTAAAAAGCTCGGCGTGCTCAATAAAGCGAAGCGGTACTTCATACCTGGGCAACGACTGATATTGTACAAGTCGCAAGTCAGGCCTCATATGGAGTACTGCTCTCATTTATGGGCTGGAGCACCAAGATGTCAATTAGCACCATTCGACGCGGTCCAAAGACGAGCTGTGAGAATCGTTGATGATCCAATGCTTACCGCCGATATTGAACCCCTATATCTTAGGAGAGAATTTGCCTCCTTATGTGTTTTCTATCGGCTGTATAACGGAATGTGTTCTGAGGAACTATTTGACATGATGCCAACAGCTTCCTTCTATCACCGCACCGCTCGCCATCGGCAGGGTATTCATCCTCACACACTGGAACCGAGTTGGTCACGTACTATGTGTTTCAGAAGAAATTTTCTTCCGCGTACGCTTCGGTTGTGGAATGAACTCCCTGTCGAGGTTTTCCCTAAGGACTACAACATGGGCGTCTTCAAGAAAGGTGTGAAAAAGTTTTTGCTAGGTCGGCAACGCACGTGTGATACCCCTGGTATTGCAAGTGTCCATAGGCTGCGGTGACCGCTTACCATCAGGCGGATCGTATGCTTGTTTGCCACCAAAGTGGTATAAAAAAAAAAAAAAAAAAAAAATAAATCAATAAAAGTGCTTCATACAAAGGCGACACTGAAAGTTTTTAGAACTGGTTACCTACTTGTAGACAATACAATAATTATATAAGTTTTAATTTTGAAAATGGAACTCTTTGCCAATTATTAAGTATTTATTATATTCATTTGTCATTTGTTAGCGCGCGAAAATTGTCCTGCAATGATTTTTCATGACTTTCCTTGTCATTTAAGTCAACAACAAACCGTGTGGCTAGCAAAAAAGTTAAGATAGACTTCGCTTGGCCTGCTGATGATAAAGCCTCATCTCATGCCACTGTTTACAGCTGGTTTAATGAGTTTAAGTGTGGTTGCATTAATCTTACCGATGATCTGCGTGAGGGACGGCTTTGTACTGAGACGACTGAAGATAATCAATATTGTGCGGCGTATGATAGAGACTGACAAAAGAGTGACCTATCAGAAGATTCGGACAAGCTTAGTTGAGCATCGGTATGAGTCAAGAGAAAAAAAACATAACCCTGCATGAGCAGTAGGTAACCAGTCAGTTCGGAGTTATGAGTTAACAATATTTTATGTTTGGCCACCTAGGATTTATCTTGCTGATTGCATATAGTTTTGAAATAGTCTTCTGAATAACATGTATAAAAATCAACCTTCAGAATTTATGTGAAATGAGTCCGATTTTTATTCACCTTTAGCACCTGATATCTGTCGATTGGCCGTCTGACCAACTTAGCAAGTATGCGTGTGTTCAACGTACATAGAAACACTACTCAATTACACTCATTTCATCTTTGAGAAAATAAGTAACGTCTGGCAGCTCAGGGATCTTGGAATATTACAATAATAAGGTATAGGTAATTTTGGCAATGGCTGCTTATTTTAATACGAATGTACGATGACCATAATAGGCTAGCTTTGAGAACTTATTTCCGCACCAGCAGTCGACAGTGAACTTCCGAGACATCAGTTGCTACAACTAGACACTTCAAACGTCTAAGTAAAATACCCCGTTTTGCTTTGTAATACGATCGAAGCAAAGTTCCTCCATTGCCTACTGTACCATGCAAAACCTTACGATCCGTTGGTTAATGACAGACCTTAGGGAATTAAAGTTTTCTCTCAAAAGTAAAATAACATCGTCAAACAGATTTCATCTAAACTTGTATAATTTCCAATATTTTAATAGACTGTTATAAAGAATAATTTGTTAACGATGAAAAGAATTATTTTTGAGACCTTGCAAAAATCAGACGGATAGGACATCAATTTGAGGATTAGTATTAAATATAATATTTAAAACTATTAAATACACTGCAGAACTTGCTTGCTTGACGGTTTATCATGGTTGAAAATAGACATTTGTTTATATTTTTGGGTAGTGTTGATTATGCTAAAAATATTACTTCATCATCTCATAATAACACTTAAGCATTATATGAAACTAGCTGTGCCCGCGACTTCGTCCGCGTGGATTTCCCATTTTTGCAACATTTTTCATTGATGCTTAACCTATTAGTCGTAGAGTGATGCTATGGAGGTATATAGGCCTATATCAGGGTTTCCCATACTGCGCGTCGCGATGCCCTGGCATCCCAGGGTTCGCGGTTCTATCCCGGGGGCGAGCGTAGTGAGACGATCCACATAGAATGGCTGTCTAGCTGCTATGCGAGCTAGTAGAACGAAAATAAATGTAGAGAAAGAAATGAAAGTCGCAATTTCAAAACTTGAGCCCGGATCGACTGTCTAGGGCGGGCAAATAAATCGAACACAGCATCTTTCGCAATCCGGGCGGCTGCGTCCGTTTTTTTTTTTGTTTTTGTAGGTATGTACTTAACTTTGCTGTTACTATAACGGGGGGAGGGCTCGTAAAAATTGGAAAATTCCTAAGGGCGTCACTATGAAAATAAGTTTGGGAAGTCCTTGCCTATAGTCTTCCTCAATAAATAGACAATCAAAGAATTTTTCAATTTGAATCAGTAGTTCCCCTTTTTAGGGTTCTGTACCCAGAGGGTAAAACGGGATCCTATTACTAAGACTCCGCCGTCCGCCTGTCCATCTGTCACCAGGCTGTATAACAACAAATACTAATAAATAGAATAAAATAAATATTGAAGGGGCTTCCATAGAACAAACGTGATTTTTTTGCTCGTTATTGATAACGGCAACAGATAGACGCTTGAAATATTCACAGAATATTTAGTTATATTATTCACTTTAAAAATAAATAATTAAATAAAAATAAAATTAATATTTAAGGGGGCTCAACAACAAACGTGATTTATTTCTCGGTCTCAATAACGATAACAGGTAGAAACTTGAAATATTAACAAAATATTTAATTTTAAATTCAAATAATTTTCGGACAGTTTTGATAAAATCTATGGCACGGAACCCTTCGTTCACGCATCCGACTCCTTCTAGGCGGTTTTTTTTTACTATTTTTACAGGATGTCTCTGATGACCTTCTTTGAGTCACCAGGGGTTTTAGTAAAGGAGAGGACCTCGGTGGGTCCTCAAGCTTTAAGGTCGAATCACTCCAGAGAGTATTCCTGACCGGTGAGCTAAGGCGTCTAAATCTGACGGGATCAGTAGTTGCTAAGATAAGCGCGATCAACCAAAAAAAACAACTCAGTATAGATGCGTGCGTAGTACTTGATCATTATTTAGCTGCGGAGTTATGTTAAAACTATGATATCTCTGAAGATATTCATTGAAATCTAGTGATGTAGAGAACAATTTTGTACAAAATTAAATACTTGTTATGAATAATGTATTCATTTTGATAAGGAATAATATCATGTTTACAAAAATACCTTCGCATCTAATGCATTATTTTAGAACAAAATTTATTAACAAAAATAGGTTATAGCGAGTCAACCTTAAGAGATAGATAAATGCTGTCTGTAACTTGTTTTTAGCACTTTTAAAGGAAAATAATTCCGTCATACATAATTTTTGTGTAACTTTAACCGTTTACGCAGCGCACGCAAAGAAATCTCTGAAAATCAAAATTTATTATTTTCCGTTTATTTCAAACTATGATATTTCTTAAGATATTCATTGAAATTAAATGAAGTCATGAACAATTTTGTGCAAAATTAAATACTTGTGATAAATAATGTATTTATTTTGATAAGGAATAATATCATGCATACAAAAACACCATCGCAGATAATGCATTAAATTAAAACAAATTTGATTACCAAAAAGAAAGGTTATAGTGAGCCAACCATAAAAGATAGATATACGCTGTCGCGGATTTTTTTTTAGAAAATTTAATGGAGAACAATTCCGTCGTACATGATTTTTTCGTAACTTTAACCGTTTACGCAGCGCACGCAGTGAAAGCTTTGAAAAGAAATATTTTTCTCCCGTTTTTGCAACATTTTTCATTGATGCTCAGCTCCTATAGGACATATCGTGATGTTATATAGCCTATAGCCTTTCTAAATAAATGGACTATCCAACGAAAAAAGAATTTTTCAATTTGAGCTAGTAGTTGCTGAGATCTTAGGGTTCAACCAAACAAACAAACAAACAAACAAACAAACAATCAAACAAACAAACAAACAAACTCTTCAGCTTTATTATTAGTATAGATAAGTATACGTAAAGAATTAATGATTCTATGGGTAAATATAGGTACACACTCAATTAAAGATACAATATGAATGCCAAATCATGAAACCATTTCTCGACAAGAAACCTCTCCAGTTACGAATTCTGGATCTCTGGCCTGATTAGTTTATCGATCGACCAGCGCCTATTGATAACCGGAAATATTTATTATACCTATAAATATAGGTTTAGGATATTATAACAGGGCTCGTGTATTGTTAAAGCAGAAACGAACACGAATTCAGTTTAAGATGGCTTCAAACTTTTGATTTTTTAATATAAATTTTTGATGCATTAACCAAACTCCCTACTATGGTCGTAGTGGAGTGGTCAGTAACGCTGCCTGCCTATCGGGCGGTCCGTGTTCGAATAATTTGGGCTAGAAAATTAGTGTGTGTGCAAATAATTATAATTACTAGTGGTCGTCCGCGGCTTCACTCGCGTTAATGTCGGTTATTATATAGTCTATAGCCTTCCTCGGTAAATGGACTATCCAACACAAAAATATTTTTTTAATCTAATCAGTTGTTCCTGAGATTAGCGCGTTCAAACAAACAAACTCTTCAGCTTTATAATATTAAGTATAGATTACTCATAAATGATGCTGACCAAAAGATAATAGTCTATTTTTTTTTCAGGTACGGGAACATCGTCGTCGCGTCAGATTTATGTTTTATTTTGCTTCACATATTTCATAAATATATTACATTACTTAGACTACACTTAAATTTAAATGGTACTGTGAATTACAAGTTAAAATAAGTATACCTTTTTTGAATACGATCAGTTCGAAATATAGTTCTCAAACGATTGTTCACTGTCATGCCACTGGTATACGCATTAGGAGCACCGCACAACGCACGCAGCACGCCCGATGTGCGTTGCTTTGCAAAGACACGGTGCGGCGCGGTTTATCGGTATTACCTGCTGACACTTAGTGTTGACGCTAGTACTACCGACACGGCGCACTATGGGTGGAACGGGCCGATTTCGTGTCATAAATCTGTAACTTCTTTGGGTTTTAAGATATTTTAATTATTATTTTGTCTTGGTCTCTTGAATATATACACTTTTAAATGAAATACATTTTGTTACTATACATTTATTTTTAATAAGCAAAAAAAATAATTAAACATTAAAACAACAAAAATTAGGATTTTTATTTCATCTATATTATTCGGATTTTACACAAGAATAATAAAAATGGTAACCCTGTAAGGTCCTTAAGACAGAGATAATAAAAATAATTAAGATTTTTTTTAATTTATTTAAGAATAATGATTTTTTTTATACCTAAATAATTAAAATTAAATTTCCTAGTAAAAGTAACAATTAAAAATTTAAGAATAGGGTAGTCAACAGTAGTAGTAGTAATAATAATAGCGAGTTAAAAATCATCTAAGAATTTTTTTGCAATTAAGCAATTTCGCATATTTTCGTATTGCGCTGAGATCCAAGTCCACAAAAATTTTGAGAGCTTCATCTTTATTGTAGGCCTTTATTTTCACTGGTTCGTTAAATATATTATTCCGTATTTCGTTCTTTTTTTCTTCTGATAATGTTCGTAAAATTTCTACTACAAATGCTTCTTCATATTCCCCTTGAGATATCAAACCTTGAACGTATGAATTTAGTATGAATTCAAGACCACAAGTTTCAAGTAATTCCTTGTTTTTTCGTTTTCTAGTTCTTTCAGAACTATCTTCGTAGGTTGTAGATGGTCGTCCCCGTTTTCCTCCGTTTTTCCGTCGATGTAGATGGATCAGATTCGCAAGAAGGCTCTGTAAGATGTACAGTGAATGGCCCTTCTAACCAATCGTTATTTTGTCGTAAAAACTGTTCTTTCTTTCTCCTGATTTATTATAGCGTTTACGGAACTGGTCAATGAAATTCTTTTGAAAACTTGATTTAATTTTTGCGATGTTCTCATCGGAAGGACCGGCAAAATTGTCTCGTAGATAGTTCGTAATAGTATCACCGTAATTTAGATCACTGTTAATCAGCAAAAGACTTAAAACGCGCCGAGTACACGAGAAAAATTCAGTCATTGCGACACTTTAGGGAAACTTCAGTAACAACAATAGCAAATAGGGTACTGTTATTGTTACTAAGAAAAATCCTGCTTTTATACAAAAGTATTGGTGAGACGTGTGCAAACAAATTCATTTTTATATAAAAATATTGGTTTAAGACGCGTGCAAAATGATTTCGTAAAATATCAAATATTATGCGGTTTAGTGTTTTTTTTTTTTTTTTTTTTCTAACAAAATGATTTGAGTATTCGAACTAAAATATTGTGTTAAATATTCCATATCTTATCAAAACACGAACCACTGTCAATAATTTACAAACAATTACATGATAATTCAAAACATTTCATTTGCACTCTAAAAAGAAGATAAACATACCTAGACATTTTGAGATATTTACACTTGTTATGCACCGAAACCGCAAATTTTTTTTTTAGCCCTTTATTCTATATTATATTTACTACAAAATGAGATATATAACAGAACATCGGCAAATTTCGGCAACTGCGAAAACTCTTATTGAAAATGAATGAACTGAAAAAACTCCGCATCACGAGTTAGACGTCTCCAGTGGTATTATATATAATTGAATTTATAATTGTGAATTTTTATACTAAAGAACACGTTTTAAGCTTTCTGAAAAGGTATAATACTTTTATAAACAAATAAGTTTTCTACTGTAAAATACAATCTGAAAAACTATAATTTAGCAATCAGTTTTAAGAAATGTTTTTTCAGTGTTTTTAATGATATTTTTTTCACTATATATGGTTCTATAGAAGTATAAATCTTCGATTAGTCTTTTGTCTATCGTTTAAGGTATAATACGTGAACCTGCGCTGAATTTTCAAAATCATATTTATGGCATGGCTCTCTTAGGGACCCACCCATAGTGCGGCGCGGCGCGGGCGCCAACCGCACCGCGCCGCATTGATGTGTCGTGCTCCATATGCACGTATACAAAATTTGCCAGCCGCGGTCGCCGCGCCGCGCCGCGTACGATGTGTGGTGTTCCACCTAGGTACGTTTTAAGTAATATATTTACTACTGTCTTGCTCATAATAAAAATAAATATATTGAGTTTGTCAAAGTAAACAAAACGTCTAACATCAAAACCTAAATTCATTAATAGAACATTAGATATCGTAACGACATTTTATGGAATGGGATACTCAAACGATTTCTAAAATAAAAATTAATTTTGTTTACCTCATTTCTTACCTAAGATGAGCTAATTTAAAATGAAATATGAATAAATACTAGAACACACACTAATGACTTAATTAATTATTTATAACTTAATTTCACTTATTGTTCTGTGATGTCCCAATTTAGAACGAGCCTTAAGTACTAAGCAAATAATTATGTTCTATTGTTTAGAAGCTATATTTTCGCTTTTAACAAAGCGAAGAGTGAAGAAAAGAATATTTTGCAGTAAAAAGTAATAAACACGATTAATTATCTTATTTCTTTCAATAGTTCTTTGAGTTAAGCTTATGTAATATTGAAAATAATTGAATATTAATGCTACATTTCTGCTCATTAGCAGCTAGTTGAAGAATATTTGTGACCGTTAAAACACATAAATGTAAAGACTTTAATTTTACGTTCTTGATTAGCAATTACTACGAAATGTTCTGAAGTTTTAGTATCTACTATACTATTTAATACGTAAAATTTGACCGTCCGAATAAGTAAATTCTATTTAATACGTATTTTAATTAACTGTATTATTAACAGTCGAATCTGTAGGTACAATATGAAGATTGAGAGATATTTGATATCTTTCTAACGATATTCTTTAAAAAACTCAAATTTATTTTGTACTCATGTAATACTCGTATACACAACAATGCAAAAGAAAATAACAACAACTAATTCTAAATACTTATTTGTGTGCTTAATGACAATGAATAGGAAACTTGACACTTTGAGTAAGTACCTACTGCTTCAGATATATATTACAATATTTAACATTTGAATACTCGTAAATTAGTTACTTACTTTTAAAAAATATATAATTTTAAAAGCAATTGTTGGAGGAACTGTGATAAAATTATTTGAGTTAAAAAAAGTCTCGAAGTAATAAGTTATAGAAAATATTTGTAATAAATATCAAATACCAAAACGTTATACAATACAATTGTGAATTCACATGTAGTTTTTACTCAGTGATTAAAACACCTAAATATATAATCTAAGTGAGATTTAAAAAGTCCTAATTATATGAAAATGCTTGTTGTTGTGTTAAATATATATTTGAGGATGCAAAACGTTATTCGTAAAGATAGAAAACAATTTAACATAACACAGAAAAGTCTAAGTTTACGTCATTAAATTGACTTAACTACCACGCAAATGTAAACAGCACAAATCAGATTAAAAGAACAATACTATGCAGAATATTCTCTTAGATTTGCGCAAGCCCGCCACATTTAATAAAACAACTTTTACGGATTTAACTCGCGTGTAATTAGATTTTACATGTTGTTAGTATTGCCCGACGTTTCGTAACACTTTGCAGCGTTCGTGGTCACGGGATGCCTATCCTCATGACTGTCCTGATGTCATCCCGTGACCACGAACGCTGCAAAGTGTTACGAAACGTCAGGCAATAATCACAACATGTAAAATCTAATTACACGCGAGTTAAATCCGTAAAAGTTGTTTTATTTACAATACAAATAAATAAGAAAAATAAATACAAATTAACATACTACTTACAGTAATTTATATTTATTTTTCTTGTGCTGTTAAGATTGTTCATAAATATTGCTCGTGTACTATAAATGTTATTTTATCTAGCCTTATACTTACTTACCTTAGTTACAAATTAGAACGATTATTAGTGATAATATTATGATTGTAATGAAAACTTGCTTGTGACTTGAGATACACTTTAATTTTATCAAAGGGTCGAAATGATATTCTACTTTCAAACAAAAAGGAGAGCCTTTTTGTTCGAAGCTGAGCAAATAGGGTAATTATCAATTACCTAACTCGACCCTTTTAAGCCAGGCGAGTTACAAACTGTATTGTTATTTTTTGTGCCTTTATTTCATATAGTATTCAACATTAATTTATAAAGAATTGACTATTAATACCAGTAAATCTAATACGTTTCCACATTTTTCGGAGTGTCAATACAAGAATTAATGTCCTCGATAACTGGGCTAATCATACTATTCAGAGAATATGCTATAGACATTTATAAATTACATTTATATCTGCGAGTATGTTTGGTTTTGTTTTGTTTAGTAACCATGTAGGTAACACAAATTGCTTTATTTATTTTTATTTAAAAGGTACAAAGCGAGGAGTAAAAAAATAGGATCAGTCTTAAAATAGTTTCAAAATTAAAGTCAATAGATGTCGATACCTTTTTTGTTGCGAATTGAAGAACAGTTTTGTAAAAGAGCTCACGATTTTTATTTGGTAGAAAATGGTGTGTCCAATTTAAGATCTCGAGTTTATTGATATATATTAAGTCGTAATAAAAATTAAAAGTATAGATATCTTGCAATTTATTTGAATAAAAGACCAATAATTGACGTAATTGTGTGATGAGGAAATAGTACATTTATTAACAAGGGCGGTAAAGCAAAAAAAGTCTCAGATCGCAGGTATTTGACTTTGATAAATAAGAGATCTGGGGCTTTATTTTTTAAAACCCAAGGTAAGTACAAAATTTTATGTAACCTGCTGACTAGGAAGTGCGATTTTACGTTTTTACGGGGTTTGGTCAATAGTTTGAGGTACTAAATCAGTCTTTAACCGGGGTCAAGCACTGTGCTTTTCATTACGAATACAAGGAAAGTAAAAATAAAAACATGAATTATGTAAAGAAAAAATAAAGTGAAATTTATTTAACATAAATCAACAACTTTGGTGAGATATTTATTTTAAGTTTATGTTAAAATTAAAGCTATTGGTTATAGTTGGTAAAAGGTATATTTTAAAATGATAAATGATATTCTTTGAATCACACTTTACTTTGTTTTTCAATTTTTCATCGCGCTGTAATTGAGTGGCTGTATAGAAAGTTGGAACATGGTTAAATTAAAATGTGGAAATAGAACTGTTTTTATAATTGAAAGCTTTTGAGTTGAAAACGATTCTCCCTAGGGCTGAAAAGTATTATGTTCAACCCGCTCCTCAGGCAATTTCATACCTACTTTCCGAGTATGAATAATGAAAAGAAGATTTTTATTTAATTGATTAATAAGTGTTTCATTTAAGTGTAAGATACATCTATAAAATTTGGTGAAGTACTTTATTTGTATTTCTGTATGGATAGCAAACATTCATCATCATCTGCGCGACGCCAGCTGCGAGACGCCCACTGCTAGACATAGGCCCTTCTGAAGGATTCCGCAGCCCAATCAATCGGTCCTGCGCGGATCTAATCACACACTCAGCTCATCTAGCAATTATTCATTGAATATTACTTCGTTATTTATAATAGGTCATTTTGCACTCCGTATTCCTCATTGAACATTGTAAATATTCCTATCCTTAAAGATTGATCTCACAATGAGTATAAGCCTAACGGTGACCACAGCATTGCAAGGGATATAATACCTTATAATGTTTCACTCTCAACGATGTTAAATTAAGGTTTAATATAAAAAATGACTGTTAGCTTAAGTTACGTGTATATCAAAGCTTTTGATGTAAATTATTGACAATCTGTTATTAAACTTTTCTAACATATTTATGTATAAATCAATGGTATTTTATTTCAAAGGTAAACCTTTAACAAGATCCGAATAACATTAATGAGAGACCCGCCTTCAATTAATTTGTAGCTCAAACTTCGAACTACAACGTTGTGTCTTACGCGACGTCAATTAAAATAAACTTGATTCAAATTTCGTTTAAAATCTCGAGTCATTATCTATTTGGACTACTAAAACATTAATGTTGTCAACCGTATAGCTACGAGTGTTCTAAGAGATGGATCGTTTACAATCTAAATGCATTAAGTAGAAATGCGTCGAAGATATTTGGAACTAATTTCAATAATACTTTACTCTCTTATTAATAAACGAGGCATAAGCTTAGACTAGTTACGCTGTGTTTTGTTCATATCACTCAAGTGCCATTTGCCATTTAATGAATTTAGACAAAACCATAGAGCTTATTCTTCGTTTATTAATACGGGGTTTAGAGTTGTAACATTTCTCTGTTTGATACTAAAATACCAAATAAAAAGATTACTTAACACGATAGTACGGAGAGTTACACAAGTTTCACCTTAATTTTTTACACATAAACATAATTGAATGTTAAGTGTCAAAGGGCTCTCCATTCATAGTAACTTAATCTCTAACTAATAACAAGCAGCGCGCACGTCAAGTATGACTAAATCATTGTAATTTCTGTAGGGATATCTATTAAAAAATAAATAGATACAGTTTGTTTTACTCCCTAATAATGTAGCTTTCTTTTGGTGAAAGAATTTTTAAAATCGGTTTAGTCGTTTAGACGTGAAGGCGTAACAAACAAAGTAATTTTCGCAGTTATAATCTTAATTAGGATTATTAAAATGTTAGCATGGGTAAGCGAGTGTTTGCTGTACCATATTCAGCCGAGACCACCAGCTGATGCACCAGGACCATAATTTTGGTCACCAATCCTAGTACCAACCACGCAATGAGTAGCTTAACTTCTGGGATCGTGAAAATAAATCAAAACCGCGGAGCCACGAACCTCCTCATGCCGTTTGTGTGGGTGTATAGTCACCTGTTGCCATAGCCTGTAGACGCATGAATCTTCAGGCCACCAATGCTATATTCCTATTTACATTTATCCCATCATCTCCCTTCCTTTTAACCCTTAAAAGGGTGAATACGCGTGCCGGTTTAGGGTGTCACCAACAAACTGTGTCTACCATTCTAACGCGAATTAAGAAATTTGGCAACTCTTTGTCGCACAATAAAGAAATGGAATTCACTGCTAGTTTGTTCCCTGCTAGCCTGTTCCCTCCTTTCAATCCCGCGGTCATTCAAAAGACAAGTGAAGAAGCATCTATTGCGGCGGCTTATCTCTCGCACTAGCTATCTTCGTATTTGGACTCCACTTGTGCTTACCATCAGGTGGAATGGAGTCATTTGCTTGAACTTTATATATATGCTTCTTCTTACCTTCGTTCCCGATTCCAGCTATCTCCACCTCCCACCTTCCTCTAGGCGGCCTTGCGTTATTTGAGCTCCCGAAGGGTAACACCAATTTTGACCTTCATTCATTCCTTCTCTTTTCAAGCTGCTCTGCGTTGGAACGGTCTACCAGCCGTAATCCAAGATAGCCCATCTGCCACTACTTTCAAAATTAGACTGAAGAAGCATTAATTACAAAAAAAACGATAATTTATATATATTTATATGGATAGTCATATGTATGTGTTTTAGTTTATTATTTTGTCTATAATATCACTTTTACCTTTATATTGCATTTCATCGTCCCCTGCAGTAATATACACACACACACACTCATGGGTTGACTGGAAGAGATCTCTTTTAGAGATAAGTTCGCCTTTGCTAACAATTGTATTTTTAAATTTTGTAACATATTTTACAAATGCAACAAAGAGTATATATTTATAAAAAACCACTATGGGGTCCTCACTCACCGTCAGAAAACTCTTCGTGGTACCCACTTTAATGTAACCTAGCAGAAGTAGAAACTGGTAAGTAAACATCTATAGGCACTTACAGATGCCATAACGCTGTTTTCAGTTACTCCAGTGTCAGTAATAGCCAAGTTACCCGGTATCTCGGAACGATAAGTTCTTAATTGCACTTCACTCGAGGAAATGGGGTTAAGCAGGCAACTCTGGGCGGACACGTCGGTAATACGTGTCTTGAAACGTAGCACGCCCTAATGCGACCGTATGAAGGGTATTTTACGAACATTGTTAATTCACGATCGCCAGGACCCTTTGAGTTACATCATTAAATTCGATTATAGGTCTCTTTCACAGATAATTGTTAAAGATAAGGTCTCCGTATACCCTTTATGTAGCTTGCCAATCATTCGTTTCCACGTTGAACCCACCCCACACTTACATAGACACAAAATCAGTAAAGGTCTACACATTCATGTATACATTCGTTACTTAGGTGTTACTTAACTTAAGATGGTATATAGAAAGGAATAGGTGAAATTTTTAAAAGGTGAATCTCTACTTTTCAGTCTGTAAATATTTTTATTTGTGGCACGTGTTCTTTATGTGTTAACGGAAATGTATATAATCCGTCATTGTATTCAAATCCTAGGAAATGTATGTAGTTCCTAAAATCGCCAGGAAATGTGTGAAATAAATTATATTAGATACATTTACTAGGAAATATATACATTTCCTAAATAGCAATCGAAATATAAAACTATTAAGATATCAATGGGTACGCGTGGATAGATAGGTATTTAACACATTAGACTCTCCCAAAACAATGCGCTCCGCCTGCTCATAAAAAATAACTTTAAAAATAACGGATTTCCATACAAACTGTCATCCCCTATTTTACCCGCTTAGGGGTTGAATTTCGAAAAATCCGGCCTTATCCCTTGCCTACGTCATAAAAGGAACCTGGATGGGTCCAAAGGTATGGGCTGAGCGTTGATCAGTCAGACAGTGAGTCAGGACTTAGCCTTTTATATATATAAATGACAAGGAGCCCTTATATCAATTTTCAGAGCTCTAGCATCAAAATTGGCGGAAATCTCATAAAGATATTTATGCATAATTTAAAAAGTAAAGTATTACAAACCTAAATAGTATAACTTGACAGTAAGAGTTCATAAATACAAATGACTTACAATAATAATAAATCTTTCCAGACGAAAAAGATCTAGAGCGGAAAATATTAAAAACTTATCTGTTAACTTTTTGAGTGAAGCATGAAAATTTGGAAAGATTAGGCTTTCCAAGTTTTCATGCTGAGTGCTGATTAGGTTTAGGTTAGAGGAAAGAAAAAGTACAACCGTCAACGGGCAAGAAGTTACCAACAAGATTGTGCCCATTTGTGTTTAGAATAATAATGCGAGGATAAGCTTCGGTAACATTACACAAGAGTAATAGTTAATGGCGAAATCTCATTTTATCCGCAGAAGCCCTCTCCTTGAGTTTTTTTTTAATTAAGCATTGTGAAGATGAACACAAAAGTTCTTATATTGGTGTATATTTTCATCTTCGCTTTTCGTGGCATAATGAAAATGCGTGAATGAAGGCTAGCTGTGTCGAATAACAAAAAAAGGTTAACGTCTTAATAAAATACAAGTTACATTGAATTTGAAAGGTATCTGTTTAAAATGCTCATGAATGTCTACCTAAAATTTTTCAGGAGTATCTCCCGAGTTCTTGTTGTAATATCACATGTTGAGAGACTCCAGTTTTAACTCAATCTACCGTACAATTTTCGTTACATTTTCACTTGAAATTGGCAAAATGCGCTTAATGCGACGCAAAATAGAATAGAGGAACTTGTGAAACAGGCCCTTAACTCGTTAAGCCCCGTTCGCGCTCAGGAGCGCGAGAACACAATTAAAATCAATTGTGTCTGGATATTAATAATCGTCCAGGGATTAAAATTATACTTGGATTTTTTTTCTCCTGATGATGGTAAGCCTAAACTTTAACTTAGATGACGCTGACGACGCAGCCAGTCCTACTACCCAGACAAGCTCAGGAAATATCACTGATCAACAGGCTAGCATACTACGAAATTTTATACTAATTATAATTTTATTTGATTGCGGTGAAGAAGGGTGCCTTCTTGGTAAACCTTCACCTAATTCGAACGGCTAATTCGCTGTGACAAAATGAGAGTCTCGCTTGAATATAGGTATAAGAATATCAAAGGTTGATTATTCAAATTTATGTATATGTACTATTGTTTTGTAGCATAAATATTATGTATTATAAGAACATAACGGCATTCTTTGGCTATTCTTATTTCGCGTAGTTGGTCGTTAGTCCAAACATGCTAATGAGTAGACAATGTGATCATATATTTGGTAAATAACGCTATTGTGTTCCCAAGGAGGGTTGGTGAGAGGAGGCAAGCCGTAAAAATCAAATACTGTAGCTGTAGTCGGTATTGTCTATAACAAGACATAACTTTACCTCCCCCCAAAGAGTACATTATTATGCCGCCCCCAAATAAAATGGGAGTGGGATAGAAGAAGAATGTAACACATGAAATGCGTCAAATTGGACACAGTCCACGTGTGGATGATATGTTTGACATATTTGCGAAAACACCAAATGATTGGACAAATACAGCGATATTGCGATGTGAATAATACGAATAACTAAGTTGGCAGTGAACGCATTAGCTAAAAGTGCTGCCATAATGTTTATGTGTCCAAACTAATATTAGGTCCTTACCTATGTAATTGGCGTTTCTTTTTCTTACACACTATTAGCTGTGTACTACTACTTTGATTTAGTAGCTGTTTCAGATATATACTTTTTATTATGAATAAAGACTACACTGTTGAATTTGCATGTAGTGAAATTATAATTATTTAAATGTTTAATTCAAAAAATAAAATAAAGTGGCTGTTTTATATGGTCAGCAGAATCAACTCTTGGAATCGTTGTAACTTATGGGCAAGCTTATTTTTTGCCTAAATTATTGATGCAATCTTTAACTAAGTCTTGTCCAATTATACACTCCAAATTTCAAAAGATTTGGCAACAGAGTTTTTTAGAAATTTTAAATAACGTTAGTATGGAAAATACATATTTTTTTGAAAATCTTCATAAAAATTGGCGTTGTTCCATACAAACTCTATTTTTTTTTAACTATTAATCCTAACGTTACAAAATTTGGAGGAAATAAGCGAACAAACCTCGGCTAAGTCTAGCATTAATAAATTAATAAAAAATCTAGTCTGTCCATGAGTTAGTAGGCATCAAATAGTCAATTCTGATGAAGAGATTAAAGAGTCATTTTCACTTTTTTTTTAGAATTTAACAATTGAAATATAATTTAATTACAGGCAAAAATCTTGTAAAAGTGTAGTTTTAAAAAATAATGATTATAATAACCTAAAGCAACTATTGAATTTAAGAAATTTCAATTTTAGGTACAAGAAAATAAACCTAATATTACCTAATATTAACGAGATAAGAAATTTCTCTGTTGCAAAGGTAAACAAACAGTGGAATTGTATTGATGACAATTCGCAGATATTGAGACCGGAGGATGGAAGACATGACGTCAGCGTAAACTCAATAAAGTGGAAGTTTCATTTTCGGCAGGTTTCTTTATTCGCACCCCAAGTTGATAGTGTGAGAATTGAACGAAAAAGGAAATTGCTCGGAAATATGTATTTTTTATACAGGTTGCTTGCAATAATACGACTATTATATTTAGCACGTGAGAGACCTGGTGGATGTATTTGGCGATGGTCTAACAAACGATATAGAAAATGTTAAAATCAATGACCATTGTCTGTGACTAATATTTACCACTGTCCGACTTCCTACTAATATTATAAACGCAAAAGTTTGTATGGATGTATGTATGCATTGGCGTAGCTACATAGGGGAAAACTGGTGTAGTGCACCGGGGCCTCCTAGCTCAGGAGCCCCTCGGACCCTGACCTAGCTACCCTTTGTATGTGTTGATGTTTGTTACTCTTTCACGCAAAAACTAATAAAGGCCTATTCAGACTACAGTGGTACTCGTTGTCGCTGTGGGTAGCGAATACCGCTGAGGTATGTGCTATTCTCACTGTTCAAATCCAAGCGAATTTCGCTACCTTGATAATTAGAGAAACATTTCGCTTAGATCAGCGAAACTTGACTAATGACTAGACAGCAGTCACTTTCGTACCGTCTGTGAGTGAACATCAGCGTTTCGTACGTGACCAGTGAAATGAAACATCTCATTTCCATAATATATAGCGATGAACGAATGGATACTGGCGAAACCTGTTTCCCGAATCAATCGAAACGCTACCGTTTAGCAGGCGATAATCGTGCGGATTGCGCTTTCGCGCTAGCTGCAAAACTTCATACAATGATATTTTTCGCCACCTAGGGCGGTAGCGAATTTCGTGTATATCTGAATAGGCCTTAAAAGATATAACAGTTTTACAAGCGTAAATTTTGGGTAGTTATTACTCCCACGCATTTGGATTATTTATCTTGTGAAAAGCTTTTCTATATAGTTTAATTAATCATATTAATGAACTAAGTAATTTAAATTTTGATCTCCACCACCATTTTATGTTATTGTTAGATAGGTACTTACAGACATTCCTTTCAATTTAGGTACTAAGCATACATTTACGATCCTCCGGTTAGCAATCTTATAAGAATACAATGTGTGGTATACAAAAAAAAATCCAATAATGCATTAGTTATTTACACAATATTACCGTAATAAATGCATGTTGACTGCTTAATTATTTTTAAACAAAATAAATAAATATATTATATTCATCCTCCCTAAGTAGACTCTCGGACAAGAACATATTTTTTCAATTTGAATAAAATCTGAGTTCCTGAGCGTTCAAATAAAGAAACAAACTTAGGCTTTGTAATATAGATAGCATTACCGTGATATAAGTATAGATTTTAACAGATACTAAAATAGTACTAATATCAATTATAACAACAATAAGTAATTTAAGTAACAGTTATAAAAGATAAGTATACCTAACTTCGTTTTAATTTCCGTATTAATAAGTTACTAAGTGCCACATACACTTTAGCCACGAAAATTGTTTTTAAGAAATAACATAAAATTATTTCAGCGCCCGCTGTCGTCGGTTCGCAATCAACCTTTCATCATCATCAGACGTACAGCAGGGTTATTTGAAAAAAAAAAATTAACAGGCTTAATTTAAATTACCAGCTTATAGCGTTTCTCACAATTAATTAGAACATATATACCGCTGAACTAACCCTCGTTGAAAAGCTTCTTAATTGCTCAAAGGGGAACTCCCTTCGGACTTGAGGTAAAATTTTTAATTAATACCTGGCATCACACTTGTTTTGAAACAAGGCGTCCTATTACAGACAAAAATAAAAGTTAATTAATGTTCTATTTTCGGTGCTATCAAAGGCGATGGGGATATTGCAGGCTTTCAGAATTGTCTTCAGATGTTATTGTTTCAAGAAGCCGTTTGACAACTATCCCCAAAATGTCTATTATCATTATTAGATACGTACGAAATTTCATAGGCTTCTTTTTTGATTCCATTCAATATAAAAAGAGCATTTCTATTGAATTATCTTTACAAACACAAAATAAAGAGCCTTAAAATAAAAATGTAAAATTGTTTATTTTTTGAAACAAGTTCGTGACCCAGACAACCTTTGTAAACCCGTCACAGGACAATGATTTACCAATATTTTCTGGCACCCACCTTAATTTATTAATTTTCATTCGAATACTATTATTTACTAGCTTTTGCCCGCAACTCCGTTCAAGTGAAATAGTTACATTGGGTAGCATTTTAACCTTTTTCGGTATTAATTTTTTACTAATCATACACTATGTTTCCAAAAATTGTGACTTCCATACGAAGAAAAAAGATTCTGGCAAACAGGCTATTATCACTGGATTAGATATCCTACGTTGATGATTAGTATCTAGTATATATAAATATATAGTAATATCCAAGTAATTTTATGTTTTATATCATAGATATGATAGTTTGGTAAGGGTTTCTCCCTTTTTTTTTAAATTCATATAATATTATTCATAGCAGTAAATTAAACAATGTATAATGTTCGCCAAGATACAGGCTTAGCCTAGTTTGGATGCCTCTGTCTAAATATAATATTACTGCATTTTGTGACTGCACTGTTACTTTTTGTTTATAATGTATGTTTCAAATGTTACTACTCTGCAATAAAAAATATTTATTATTAACCTTCATCTCCTATTTCATCCGCATGTGGGTTGAAATTTCAAAAAACTTATAAGCAGTATAGGCCACGCAGAGCCTCAAAATAGTAACAGTTTGCACAAGTACTTAAGTTTACCTACTTTAGATACTGTAAATGCAATATAAAAATCGTATAGTTTAATGTGTACTACCTACGTACCTAATAAATTAATTGTTACGTAGTGGTACTAGTATTGTATTATCACAGTTAATATAATACTATACTAGTGTATTATATTATCTGTGGTAGTAGGTACACATTAAACTAAACGATTTACTTTTCTCCAGCGACCCTTTTCCACAATTCACATCACACACCTGAATACCTATTCTAAACATACATTTATCTAATAATATAAATCCAATAAATAAATTTATCCAATATATAAATACTTGGTATTGCAGAATGAAGAAATTACATTGCGAGAGTGCTCTATTCTGGTTAGCAAAAACGACCGGTTCCAATCTTTTGTTATCACCGTCAATGCATTCAATAAAACTACTGTATAAGATTTGGCGTAGAATCTGGTTAAAAGTTGGATTCCTAGTGTCAGGTTCTCCGATAAATTCAAGTGTCGTGAATGAGTATAATTTAAGTACGTAAAATAAAGAAGATAGCACGGCGAACAGAAAAAAACGTTTTTCTATCCCTATTTCTTATCTCATTTTTATAATATACTGTCTTTTAGCCCGCGGCTTCGCTTGCGTTGATCTTTAGTTTGAAAAAGTAGCCTATGTTACTTGCTGTTAATGTAGTTTTCTATTGGTGAAATAGTTTTTAAAATCGGCTTAGTGGTTTGGACGTGAAAGCGTAACAAACAAACAAAGTCACTTCTACATTGATAATACTAAAGTTAGGATTGATTGCTACAGATTTATTTTTAAAAGATAAACCCATATCTCTTTATAAAATAAAAATGTTAAGTGGATCCACATTATACGGTCCGATATCGCTATCGGTAGCCGATACGATATCGGAAGGAATTAATATGTATGAAATAACCACATTTCACATAGCCCGGCCTATATTGGATATCGGACTGTCAAATTTCATACATTTGTCTTGACATTAGCTTCTGATACCAATATCGGATCGGACAATGTGGAATCGCTCTAGGTTTCAAAGCAAAGGAATCTACTCCTAAATTTTCTAGCAAACAACAAAATTGCAGCGCACATCAAATAAAGTGTCAAAGGGATCTCATAGTAACTCTAGATAGGAGTTTCTTCCGAGTTCTTGTTGTAAAACACGTATTGAGAGACTCCACTTTTAACTCAATCTACCTGACAATTGTCTGTTATTTTAAGTACATTTTCACTCGACATTGGCAAAATGCGTAATCTTTATGTGTCGCGATCGCCATTAATTTAAAAGAAGAAGTAGAACTGTAATGCGCCCTCCACACTCTCGCCAAGAACCCCCGAGAAGCGTGATTGTGATTAGTTTCTCGCGTTCTCGTTCTCGGGCTCGCCTGTTTTCGGCTCGGTGTCGGTTTTTTGGCCCGCTTCAAAGGGTTTCTCGGGCGAGAAAAAAAGAAAGGTATTGCGCCCTCCAGATTCACGCCGAGAACCCCCGAGAACATCCAAGAAGCGTGAATGTGATTAGTTTCTCGCGTTCTCGTTCTCGGGCTCGCCTGTTCTCGGCTCGGTGTCAGTTTTTTGGCCCGCTTCAAAGGGTTTCTCGGGCGAGAAAAAAAGAAAGGTATTGCGCCCTCCAGATTCACGCCGAGAACCCCCGAGAACATCCAAGAAGCGTGAATGTGATTAGTTTCTCGCGTTCTCGTTCTCGGGCTCGCCTGTTCTCGGCTCGGTGTCAGTTTTTTGGCCCGCTTCAAACAAAGGGTTTCTCGGGCGAGAAAAAAAGAAAGGTATTGCGCCCTCCAGATTCACGCCGAGAACCCCCGAGAACATCCAAGAAGCGTGAATGTGATTAGTTTCTCGCGTTCTCGTTCTCGGGCTCGCCTGTTCTCGGCTTGGTGTCGGTTTTTTGGCCCGCTTCAAAGGGTTTCTCGGGCGAGAAAAGAGAACCGTATCACACTCTCGTTTGTTCTCGTTCGGCCTCACTGCGATGTAGGAAGTGATTTCCATCGCATGTGTGTGCTTTGTATTTATTATTTTATTAATCTGAGCTTTGAAACAGGGCCTGTCTTAATAATTAATTTTATCTACACTAATGCTTTAAATCTTCTATTTAAAACATTGATTTTGCTTCTAATTTTTTTTTGGTATTTAGTTAAGATCGAAATTTATAGCAATTCGTTCAGGTTTAAGTCCCGTCTCAGCACTTATCCATTCCACCCTAGGTTTGTTTTTCTATTCTATTTAATTTGGTATCCTCTATAAAATATTCTAAAACAGCTCATTGCCAACATTAAAACAACCAATATCCTAGTAAAAACGGATGATATAATTATAATGTTAGGTTGTACTATTTTTTATAATATCCCTCCTTCGCTTTTTCGATCCTATAAACTGCTGTGGTTTACTGTAAATACAAAAACCGCTGCACTGTCAGTCATCCATTTCGCATGACGGTCGAGAAGGCAAGTGAGAAGGTCGCGTGAGTGTAGATACTTTCTCGTTTCTCGGGTCAAGTCTCGGCGAGACTTCTCGCGTGAGTCTGGAGGGCCTATAAGATAGTAACCTAAATTGTCTAACAAGTAACAAAATGGGCTGCCATTTTGAACAAACAAACAAAGTCATTTCGCATTTATATTATTAGTAAGGATTAGAATGTTTTAACAAAAAAAACTACCTACGTATGAAAATTATTCTTTTTACTTTCTCGTAATACGTAGTATAGAGGAAGTCTTGTAATCGTCAAAAAAATAGACCTCGAGATTTTGACGGATTTACACGTTTTCCCTCCCTCCCTGAGCCGTACCTTTCCGTTTTCATAATTATTTTCTTCGTAGAAAAATGCACTGAAAAAAAATCGACTTGCCTCAGGCGGGACTCGAACCCGCACCTTCCACAATCCGGGTGGACGCGTTGACCAATTTCGCTACCGAGGCACTGCTTTTCGCTTCGAAATTTGTCAGTGCTTGGTGCTTATGTTTTTATGGTAAACATCGTTTCATCAAATCTTTGAAATTTGCACTTCCAAGACCCGAACGAAATATTTTTGCAAATATTTGACGTCCAGTTAAGATGAAACTACCTTACATTATGGAATAATTTTATTTTTGCGTTTACAAACGCGTAAATATAATACTAGAAAAATGCACTGAAAAAAATCGACTTGCCTCAGGCGGGACTCGAACCCGCACCTTCCACAATCCGGGTGGACGCGTTGACCAATTTCGCCACCGAGGCACTGCTTTTCGCTTCGAAATTTGTCAGTGCTTGGTGCTTATGTTTTTATGGTAAACATCGTTTCATCAAATCTTTGAAATTTGCACTTCCAAGACCCGAACGAAATATTTTTGCAAATATTTGACGCCCAGTTAAGATGAAACTACCTTACATTATGGAATAATTTTATTTTTGCGTTTACAAACGCGTAAATATAATACTAGAAACGCGTTTGTGGAAGGTGCGGGTTCGAGTCCCGCCTGAGGCAAGTCGATTTTTTTCAGTGCATTTTTCTAGTATTATATTTACGCGTTTGTAAACGCAAAAATAAAATTATTCCATATTTTCTTCGTATGAAAAAAAAACAATCTCCTTCACTTTTGAGCGATTAATCCATTATCCTCTACTCTTTTCAAACTCTGTTTTCACTGTTACTCTTCATACTTAGTTAATAAATGGTGTACCTAACGTGTACCTACGTGAACATAGAAAATTACTTTTAGGTAAGACAATAGTGTATCATCTATTCTCCTCAAAGAATGAAATGGTTCTAGGCAACAAAAATAGCTACATTGTGTCTCGCTGAATGAATTTTTTCGTCCAAGATACCGTGAAATTGCACGGAAGCTTGAACCATACTGTAATAACACAAATATCGGCAGTAGGAATAATGACTCTTTTCTATTCGGGCAGATTGAATAGACGGTATATATTTAGGTATGATATGTGGTTATTGGGTTTCTATCCCAACTTCAGAGAAACTATTACTTTCCGTCTGTTCCACTTCGCACCTGGGGAAAAGCTAAGGATGTTTAGTGCAAACGAGAATCTGATAAGTTTTTCTTAATAATGGAATAATTTTGCTATCCATAATCTCCTTCTTTGCAATCTGTTTTATTAGTTGTATAGCAGTATTTAATATGAATAAATTACTACTAAAAGAGTAAACGTGATTAATGGTGAATGATTTTATGGAACATTGTATTTAAAATACTTCTGTAGCTACCGTATGTATCACAAGTACCCTCAGTTTACGTCAAAACTGTCACATTTTGTGGTATTTTCAGATCTAATTTTGAAGCGATGTGAACTGACTTTGCTAAGAAATTACATATTTCAGGAAGATAACTTCTTGATTAAAACCGCTATAGAGAGATATTATAATTTAGACTTATAGTTTTCTAAAGCGAGGAGAATCTTATGGCGCAGTTTTACGAAAGTACAATTTGGAGCTATATTTCAGATGAAATACAAGTATAATAATGACAAACAAAACTTTACGAAAATTGTTTTTCCAATAGAAAATATATTATTATAAACCGCTATAGAGCATAAATAAGTAAAACATTGACAAAGCATATTAAAAACGGATACCTAAAAATATATAAATTGTCAAATTTTAATAAGGATTTTTACTATGTTTTTAAAATATACTTATTAAATTTACTTACTTTATTATAAGAAATACTAGCTGACGCCGCAAACGTTGTTTTGCCTTATAAATTAAAAAAAACAAATTAAGGGTGGACAACCCTTATCACTAAGGGGTATGAAAAATAGATGTTAGCCGATTCTCAGACCTACTCAATATGCTCACAAAATTTCATGAGAATCGGTCAAGCCGTTTCGGAGGAGTACGGGAACGAACATTGTGACACGAGAATTTTATATATAAGATAATGCTTTAAATATAATTCTCTAGTAGACCTATCGCTCTGCAAGCAAGGTCTACATGTGCACGGGGTCACATATACATGTCTAATTAGTCTAAGATCCGAACCTAAATCGACCTTCACCGAGCTGATAATAGAATGAAACATATTTTATTATTAATTTAGTATATTAGAAAATATATTAAAAATGGGTTGTCTAAAAAAATCCTGGACAGACTATTTTTAATTATTTTTTGAAAAATGATTTTTAATAAAATATTGCAACATCAAGATAATAAGAAAATTTTGTCGCGCGCTTATGATGATATAAATTTTTTTCTATTATCCAATCGAGTGAAAGTAACTGATATCGACATACCTGTTCATACCTGACAACCCAGTAGTTCGCGCAGGTAAATAATAGACAACCCAATGCCTGCACATTCTATACGGTTTCTACTATCAGTCAGGACAAAATTTTCTTATTATCTTGATGTTGCAATATTTAATTCATTTTTTTTTAAAAATCATTTTTCAAAAAATAATTAAAAATAGTCTGTCCAGGATTTTTTTAGACAACCCATTTTTAATATATTTTCTAATATACTAAATTAATAATAAAATATGTTTCATTCTATTATCAGCTCGGTGAAGGTCGATATAGGTTCGGATCTTCTACTAAATAGACATTGTCTATTTAACAACAATACTGAGAAAAAAATATTATTGGTACTTCGATGAATGCACATTCTTTGTAAATTGAAATAAATTTACGTAAATCTTTGAAATAAAAAAATGTATTAAGGATACATCACCATTTCACCTTTCGTTTTTTACATTGTAATCATGTCCATGCCAATCACTTTTAACGATAAACTCGCGGTCAAGAATTGTAAATCTAGTCTCGTAAATATTTTCGGTACTTTGTGAAATATATTCTTCAGTCATCATTCTGAAATATCTTACACATTTTTTGGATATCTGTGTTCAATACAAATTTTATTGGTTTCTCGTATATCTCTATAAGCCGACTATTCAAATTCAGCAAAATAAAGGGTCAGGCATTAACTGATTAGGTAGCTACCCTTTTCAAGAAGGCCTCCGAAGACAGCAAAAACGCTGGTATGGTTCGTTCAAGGTCCGCTAGCAAATTTTACACACAAAAAGTATATTATGTAGACCCTTAACCTCTTTTGTACGGTAGAAAATCTTTTAGGGTAATGCATCTGCATAATAAATGAGTTCTGATTTAAATTTGGAATGGGCAGCGGGTTACAAGAACTAAATTCGTTATTGGACTATTTCGAAAGATATCTCAGTGGCCCGGTCAAAGTTGACATTCAAGGTTACATTTCGCACAAAGCTGAAAATTGCCATGAATATTGAAAACACTATTATTATAATAATACTATAAACAATTTGTCAAAAATCCCCATCGATCCGACGCGTGTCCGGTCAAATGCTGCAAAAATAGTTTATTTTTGCATTTTTTAGCTAAACGGCAAGTTTTATCATAACAATAGCTCAGACAAAAATAATAATTATTTACATATCTATAAAAACTTTCACTTCCTAAGAATCAACATTTCGGAGATATAGCGATGCAAAAAGTTGAAAATGTTGTGTCCTTCATAATATGTATATGCCAATGACCGTTATATACACTACCTACAGAACGGTAATAAAGTAATAATACAAAAATAATAGTTTTCGTGGCTTATACATACATTATACATACATGGCGTATACTGAAAATTACCATGAATATTGGGACCACTATTGTTCCTAACATTCTTTGTGCGAATTTATGTAAGCTTACCCCTATTTTTGAAACTAATTTGACCGGGATATTAGTAATAATTAAGTAACTAGGTAGATTCTGTTCGCTTTAACACTACACAATGTTCGCGGCGAATGACGGTGTGCGGAAAAACTTGTTTTAAGTTTGTGTTTACAGTGTTTAATATAAGACAATGTATTGTAAAATGTTGATGATAAGAAATAAAAAAAAAAAAAAAAACTGTTAGATCTCAGTGGAGTGGCCAGCAAGCACTTTTTCATGATATTTGGTTGGCCAGCAAGCAATTTATGTAACCTTACCCCTATTTTTGAAGCTAATTTGACCGGGATATTAGTAATAATTAAGTAACTATTAGATCTCAGTGGAGTGGCCAGCAAGCACTTTTTCATGATATTTGGTTGGCCAGCAAGCAATTTATGTAACCTTACCCCTATTTTTGAAGCTAATTTGACCGGGATATTAGTAATAATTAAGTAACATCTCAGTGGAGTGGCCAGCAAGCACTTTTTCATGATATTTGGTTGGCCAGCAAGCAATTTATGTAACCTTACCCCTATTTTTGAAGCTAATTTGACCGGGATATTAGTAATAATTAAGTAACTATTAGATCTCAGTGGAGTGGCCAGCAAGCACTTTTTCATGATATTTGGTTGGCCAGCAAGCATAACAGTCACCGTAACCTATAGACATAGACGATTGTTGAACACTGAAGTACCGGGCTGCCAAATGTAAACGTATCCACCCGCATGGAGCTCTCGCAACCTTACCGACAGAAAAACAACGAGTGTGAAACGGTTCCGCAACAAACGTATGCTCTATCGATGAATACAATGGGCCTTATAAGAATGACCAAGGTCACCCAAAGGGCAATGGAGAGGGCTATGCTCGGAGTTTCCTTGTGTGATCACATCAGAAATGATGAGATCCGCAGGAGAACCAAGGTCACCGACATAGCCCAAATAATTGCGAACCTTAAGTGGCAGTGGACAGGGCACATTGCGAGGAGGACTGACGGCCGCTGGGGCGGAAAGGTCCTCGAGTAACGGCCACGTACCGGGAAACGCAGCGTTGGTAGGCCCCCCACAAAGTGGACTGACGATCTAAGGTCACGGGAAGCCGCTGGATGCGGGCAGCGCAGGACCGACCGGTTTGGAGATCCTTGGGGGAGGCCTATGTCCAACAGTGTGCGTCTCTCGACTGAAATGATGAATGATGAATCTAAGATTAAAGCGAAATAGCTTTATTGCTCTAATCTAAGTTGATAAGTGAAAAACAACCATCGCTATGCAACGAGTAGGTACGTAGTAGCTGCGTTATAATTCATAACCCGGAGATGGACATATATTAATCTATGGCTGCGTTCTCAAAACAAATTTTGTACATGTGTTTTGCTTTGTCCGACTTATAATACTTACTCCTTTTATCTATAAAAGTATTTCTCAATTTTCTTCTAAATTAACCACAGCAACGTGTTCCAAGTTAACTAGTTAGTTATAAATTCGATTTTAAAAGTCTAAGAGCATAATGTGAAGTATTTTACTCTAATGCAAATAACTTCAATAGTCGATAAAATCATAGCTTATCGACGTTTTATCTTGAATGCAGTTTGCATCTACAATAAAATGGTCAAATAAGCACAACTGATTAGTGAAACGTTGGTGATAAAATGGCTTCCCCATATCAGTAAAGCTTCTATTTAAAGTTTAAGAGCAACGATGCAACAGACAGACACACAGACATACAGACACACAGGTACACAGACAGGTCAAATTTATAACACCCCCTTTTTGCGACGGGGGTTAAAAAAAAAGAAAAGTAATGTTTTTTGCAAGCAGAAAAGTTATCCCAACTAGCTTATCCTCTAATTCCAAACTCCAAACAGGTCACTAGACATGAAATGAGTCGTTCTTTACTCTGTGCGTAAAATGTGAAATCACACTTAACATTTCAGCAATAACAACTTGAATAAATACACGTTATAATGTTATGGGAATAAACAAAACAGAAAGTTTTAAATTAGACTTTATACTTTATTACTTTAAATATAAATTCCATTTTGTACAAGTAATTGGATTCCGAGGCAGATACTATAGTAATGCACTGCCTTATTATCAAGATCAAAGCATCGAAGTAAGCCGTTATTCAATACACTATGTAGGTACACGTAGGTAAAACGTTTCCACTATGCGTATAATTAAATCAACGCGTCCCATAGCAATATTCAACCCTTTAGGCTCCATTCACTTTAGTTGAAAGCAAATATTCCTCTATACATTTTTGTATGGAATTTCTACCAATGGAGTAAAAAAAGTACATGTTATATGACAAATTGGGAACACATAAAATTAAAAATAGTAATTGATGATCTCTATATTCAAATAAACACTTTTAAAACGACGTGAGGAATCAAAAAAGGGGGAAAAAACGAGCGCGCTTTCAAAGCGAGAGTTGAAATTCTAAAGGTGAGTCCAGATAAGCCAGAATAGCATAAGTTACACAACATGTTACATAAGCTATTTACCACGTCCACATTATTTAACATAGCTGTGTAAAATCGCAACATAAAACAAGACAATTGACACAAATCGTCCACACCAATAAAACATGATAATGTTACCTATTATAACATGTTTTGTTATATATTCTAGACTCACCTTAATACAAAAGAAAATAGGAAAGACAGTTACTAACCAGCACAAAGGCAACAAAGAAAATAATAAATTGACTATAAAATAAACGGATAAAACAAGAAAAAATAATAAAAAAAACCATACAATTTCCAACATAAAAAAGGCGGAAGGCCAAGAGGTACTACTTACCTCAGAGTGTGCTTTTGTGGCATAATGTCACAGAAGTGCTGTTATACTAGCATGCCTATTTCTCTGTGACGTACACTACACGTGAACTCGCTGTTCCACTGCGCCGCATACTGTGCACAAATGTCCAAGCCCACGTTAGCTACATGTGTCCGCTTGTCAGCGCACGTCGGTCGATCTTTCCACAACTATTATAATTCATACTTATAGTGACCCACGGCTACGTAATTCGAGTATCACACAGATAACGTCACGAACACATGCATGGACGGAACCATGCAGTGTAACGCCAATGTGTAATGTCACTGTGCATTCCACGTAGCCGTGGGCGTGTTTCAACATTCGTGGCCCGATGAAACCACGCAGCTTATTTATTACTCTGTGCAGCTACCGTGCTTAGCCTCTGGGTGCTCTGCGTGCATATCCTATGCAGCGTACGCAGCGTTGTGCTGTGTCGGTGATACCAATGACGTCATTTCATGCGTAGCGCGAATCGCCACGCCATTACGCCATACGGGTTGCCATTTTCATACACGGTGAAGCTTGACACACGTGCGTAGCCGCCGAAGTGGAGCAGCGGCGTAATAGAAAATAAATAGACAATACAATCTATACTATGATTTTTATGAAATTGTTTGTGTATATTTGGTAGATATAAGAATAGGTCGTAATGGCTTTAGATTGGCAGGTAGCCTGTGTAGTTAATCACGTTCCCCATAAACAACACCACATTTACTTGCATTTATAATGTATGCATAGTCTGCGTGATTCTAAAAACTGTACGCTACGCTACTTCGAATACATCGGGTATTCATCTATGACCAGCCCATATAAAATATTGTTTGCTTTCAAGATCGTTACCAGAACATTGTACCGGTACCTGCTCAACATTAATTTATAGTCAGATCAAGATATCTACCGATATCGATATCAATATCTCGAGTTATGCGCCGTAAACGTCTAATTTGAATGAATTATTGACTGAATTTGTTTACTTTGGGATAATTTATTAAAGCTATGTTCATAAAACTTGATGTCAAATCAAGGCTCATAAGATCGCTGCTTGGTTACTGAGTTATTGATTTTATATTTGTTTTTGATATCTATTTTATTTACTTACTTTTTATATTTGGATATATTATGGCAGTCTACTTCGCATCTGTTTTATTACATGAAATAAAAAGTTTATTAAAAGATGGAATAGTTTTGTTTGATACGTTTACAGCAAGGTTTCTCAAACTTATTTTGCATGACACCCTCTTAGAGAATACGTTTTTTTCTAGAGCCTCCAGCATCTGCCGCGAATTTTAAAACCACTATCTTACACGGTTCTGCTATCTCAATGCCCCTTAATTTTCTATGGGTCTTCTACTGCCCCACTGGAAATCTACAACGGCCACAAGGGGGCCTTGTCGTCCACTTTGAGTACCTATGGCTTACAGTGTCCTCGTAACCTCGTTGTCCAACATAATATGACAAATGATAGCGAGTGAGTGTGGACTTTATTAGGAACGCTTATGATGGAAACGATATCTTTAAATATAAAAAAAATATAATAAAATGGTATTTCAAATTTATAGACTCACTATAATTATTCAGCAATAGAAATTGAACTTAATTCTGCTGCTATAATATAATATGCTGCCCATACAAAGTAAATACAGACGACATTAAAGTCGTAGCATTTGCCGTTATACTAAAATGTATATAATTTTGGTATACGTTGCTTTTTAAAGAAACAAACACATAACAACTCTAGAAGCATATGTACCTATTACATTTCACATCCAGAAGGATGAAAATGAGACACAGCTATTTAATTTTTGAAAAATAACTGTTGGAGAACATTTTAATGCAGGTGCATTTAAATGCACTTTTACTCAATTATCATCATATTGAAACTATCAAAAAACATATTTCCATACAATAACTGGGTGTTGTTGTGGCTGCCGTGGTTTTGTGCGGTTTTATACCGCGATGTTCACGTTAGCTCACGTGGATAATTTGACGATGTCATGGCAAAATAATCGCACCATGGTTGTGAAGAGTGTGCGGTAGCAGACACAGTTTCCTCAAGGATATAGCCTAAGTGACTGATTGGCTATATCGTATACGAATATCATATGAATGTTAGCATTTTATTCTAAAACTGTTTTAAACTTTAACTAACACCATATGGATCTACGTTGATTGAAATAAATCATTTTAATTAAAAAATAATTAGTGACGAGCATGATAAACGACGATAAGTACTTATTTTAAAATTTAAGATAGCTTTTTAGTTTATTAGTTAAGAGACTTCATGGAACGTACTTAGTTATATTAAAGAGTTTGTTACCTAATACTGTTTTTCTTATGCATGATTAAATACTCTTCAATGCTGCTTCATAATTACGACTTAATTAGAAAATATCGACGCCTATACACCGTGTTCCTGAGGATATACATTAACGTCGAATAATACTTATAAAGCTCTTGTTAAACATATCGGATAAAGGAAGTAGTATTCTAAATCGCATAGTTTTTAAGTTATTGGTAGTTTAAGTTTAACCAATTTAATTGTGTTGTGCAGTGAGAAAGTGTATTTATATTATTTTATCTGTGAGATGTTGCCACGTTGTGCAACCAAAACTATCAAACTGAATTTCAAGAAAAGAGCGTCAAGAAAAGTTTCGAAACAGTTTATAAGGACCAACGTTTCAAATGCGACATTGCCAGCTCAGGTAAAGAGTAATTCATATTAGATAAATTACATCTAAGTATTTAGTTTGTATGAAAATAAAAAATGTTAAAGAAATTCATAAAAGTGTCCATGGTAAAAAATTATCAATTTATTAGTCGGAATAACATGCCGAAGTTAATGTATAACCCCAGGAACACGATGTATAAGTGAGTAGTTATTTTTTCTCAATAGTGTATTGTTATTGTACTTTGAAATAAAAATATTATGGTGCTCCCACACTGCTGTTAAAAAATGTTAACAAACATTTTCTAACACTGATACCTACATTTAGTAACACGTGTTTGTGAGTAAATGTAGGTACTTATCTGTGTTAGAAAATTGTAGCTGGATAAGAATCGATAATATTCCTAACGACTTCGATACTGTACTCTGACCATATCCCACACGATAATTTAGAATTACAATAACTATCTTCTAATTATGTTGAATGTGGAGCAATTTACGGTGTACAATACGTATGAGGGTAAGTATTCCTAACACCAAATAGCAGGCGATTAGTAAAGTACGCATCCAACTTAGCTAGGGTTAATAGCATTCTGTCCTTTATCTGAACATGCCAGGGCGGTAGACAAATTATCACACAAATGTTATAGAAAATGAACTTTTATGGGTTTAATTAGAGAAACTGTTCACTCTTACATAAAAGTTTTTGTTATGTATTAAGAGTGATAAGCAAGCACACAATGCATACTTACCATCAGAAAGGCTTGGAGATGTTTGCCACCACTGCGGTATAAAAAAATGCAGCCTGGTACAGAAAGCAGTCTGTAGACAAGAGCAATCAACAATTCCATACCTCGGTTGTGTCCACACTCTCAGTTGATGTATATTTAATATATGAATATTGTATATTCTAATAAAATAATTACACTAAATTAGATTAAACAAATACCGAGCAAATTCGAAATGGAAATCAATTCGCAATTGTTCATAATGTGATAAATGTGTATTACTGTGCAGTAATAAATCGCAAGGGTAATTAATTAACGTAAATTCAGAATTTCCAATGAGCGGAGACCTGAAACAAACTGATAAGGTATTCCCAAATGCTTGCCGCACTCCATGATTGAAAGCGTCCATTTTGATATTACGCTCGCGACATTCGTCAATGTGAAATAAATCAACTCTTCGGCTTTTTTTTTCACAATAAAGTGTCATTGCCCTACCTAGTGAAAATATCAATATCTCGTTTTTGACTCGGTATACCAAAAAATTATAACACTAACGACACTAATCAGCGTTTTTGTTAAAAGTTGGATCATAGCAAGTAAAAAATATTTATCCATAAATACATAAATACTAGCTAAACCAGGTCACTCCTTGCTATCTAAAACAAGTCAATCAAAATTCATAGTATTTTCCAATTATCTATCAAGTTAACTTTCAAAGAAAAAATAAATGGCCAAAAATTGGATCATGTTTTTGGATGCAACAATACACAGACAGAACCAATAACTTTTTACGTAAGGGGTTACAAAGGAATTTTTGGAGTGGTCACAGCGCAGCCAAATGTTAGCATTAAGCCGAAACAAATAATAATTATGATCAAGCACATACTAATCAGTAATAACAGAATAATCAATAAAGTAATTTAATAAAAATGTTTAGCAAATGACTATAAAACATGTGCCATGGATATACATCTATTAATTTTTTATTAATAAATGTAAACGAATATTTAAACAAACTTAACTTATGAAAAAAGAACATTGTAACAATTTTTGTTACCTCCGGTTAGTTCAGGGCATCGCACAAGACTCAATCTATTAAATTACTTTTTACCCAGGGCGCCTTTATTTTTAATTAGATTCAGTATTCTAGGGATGTTTAAAGAAAACTACTTATGACACACTATATAGTAGATATTTTATTCAATTAACAATATATATCTATTTAAAGAAACCTTAAAAATCTAACACTTGATATTAATCTATGTAAAGTACTAAAGTTAAGATACACTGTTTGAATACCAATACTATAAAACTTTTATTTGAATGATAAACACTATAATTACTGATACGAATTTCATCTACTGTTTTATACATTAGTTTGCTTCTTCAAGGTTACATTCAGATCATTTATATCTTAGTAAACATTTGTGATTAAGGAGTAATATTAATAAAGATACATTCTCTAGACTTTGTATTGTCTTTTTAAAAGTTTTATTAAGAAATGATTTAATTCTCAATTCAAATTCTAACAAAAAGTATTTAGGGAATGCAATGAGTAAGCAGGGGCATAAATTTATGGGAGGATTACTTAACTTCAAGACTTGGTAGCAGAAAGTCTCCCTTGCTATCTTTTGTCCTGGTGACCTCGGAAGTTTTCCTTCTGACTTTCCTTATTGATTCCTCAAGATCAGAATGGATGATAGTTCAGGATGTCATCACATTCAATCATACTCCCCTAGCTTCTCAGTCTTACAACAGGTATATAAATATTGTCTAGTGAAGAACCGACAACAATAGGACCACAGTCCAAGGAACCCTAGAAATGTAATACATAACCTAAGAATTTGTAAACTTTATACAACATCTATACCTATCCAACTGATTAAAATCTACTTTACTTACCCTTTTAAAGCAGGGGAAATCACTTTTTATTAACTTTTTATTTTAACAACTTAGTTACTGGTTGGAGCCAATTACTTATAAATATTTTTTCAAGAAATACATCAATACCTAGATGGTATTCAAGAAGTCAAGTACACAAATGCATGATCTCCACGCCTCAAGTACTATTTATAGGCTCCCTCCCTACTTCTAAGCTTGCGATTCGAACTCCAAATCACTACCATATTTGGTAATAAATTTGCTAACGGAAGTTTTAATTATTACTTACACTTTAGGAATATTCTAGAACAAGAAATAAAGCGACAAAACAATTGGGTGGTGAGTAGCCAAACTAACTGAATCGACCACTTCTATATAACTAGCGACCTCTATCCTACTTCCATGAATCTTCATTATTTATGTCACCCGTGCTATGCTACAATAAGCAATATCTATTTAGCAACAACCATCCTACTTGGTGTGACATATTAACGATAGATGGCTCCACCCCTCTATTATCAAACTTATAGATGATAATTTTGATTTATTTTGACTACAAAAAAAATGATGTTACACAACACCCCCCTTAAGTCAAAAAATTTTTGTTACCTAGAACAAAACATTTTTTATTTTAATTTCACAAGTATCCCTATCGATTTGATATCTAATGATTTCCTAATTACTGTCTTTTCTACCTAAACTAGTATACACTAAGTTATCTTAAACAATAAAGAATATGAAACAAAGTTATTCTCAGTGCAATCTCACGGGATGTGAAGTTTACTTATCTACATAAAAATATAAAAGTTTAAAACAAAGTTATTTTACATGATGTATTTTAATCTTAACTTAACGTAAAGTTTTCTAAACTAAAACAATATTGAAAGTTAAATATTTTCAAATATATACACTACTTGTATCCAAATTACAACATGTAAATACCTTGTTTGGATTCAATGTCCATTGGTATCACATTGTTTACCTTAACAGGGTAGCACAAAATAAAAGTTATGATAACTTCACTATCGGCGGATATAAGTTAAAACAAAGTGCAAAAACATCACTTACCAAATACTAAGTGTCAATTGTTATTTAGTAAGTAATTACTGACACACAAAATCAAGTTAAAAATTACGTTTAATTTAAGTAGAAAATACTATCCAAGTATTACTTAAGTGATCAAGTTAAGTGCTTTAATCAAGTCAATATGAAAATTGTTGATTAAAGAAATTATTTTTAATCAATAAACCGATCTTTATTGTTTAACTAAATGTATACCAACACCTATCTATACATATCTCTTTCATACTTCGTACACTATCATACTTGTGTGTTAAAAATAGTTACGCGCGTTGAATTTAAAAAAATACCTTTCATAACACTCGTACATACCTTACATTCGTCTACGCATACCAGTGAGTATGGCACATTAGTTATCCAAGTTCAAGTATTGTTATGGTTTATTAGTTTTTAATTTTAATTAATATATTTAAGAATATCCTTAATATGATAATTACCAAGACATTTACCACTAAGATCTGACAAAGTATAAACCAGTGGTGATAATTTAGCTGTAACCACACATTTAAGAAATTTAGGTGCTAATTTAGCAGAGAAGTTTTTTGATTTGTTTGATAAATAGAAAGTACGTTTGTACACTATCTGTCCTATTTTTAATTCAATGTGTCTTTTTCTAAGATTATATTGTTTTTCATTCCGTTGGTGAGCAACTATTAAATGTTTCCTCACCTTTTGGAAAACAGCATGAAGTTCTTGCAATTTTTTACCATATTCTTGTGTATTTTCGGACGTTAATTGATCTAATGAACATGGAGGCATTGAACTATTATAAACAGCACCATCACCAATGTATTCTCTACCATGGACTAAAAAATATGGCGAAAATTTAGTTGCTTCATTTGTAGCACTATTAAGAGCACATTGTATTTCTATTAAATGTTCATCCCACCTTTTATGTTCAGATTTTACATAACAGGCAATAGCGTGTACTATGTTTCTATTCGCCCTTTCTGCCTGATTAGTTTGGGGATGATATCTAGGATTGTAGTACACATTAGGCACATTATATTTAGTTAACAATTGTCTAAAATGGTTACTAACATATTGCGGACCGTTATCTATAAAAATGGTTTTACAAACACCATGAACTAGGAATATGTGTTTTTCTATATAATTAGCTACAGAAATGCCTGTTGCTGACCTTATAGGATGCAACATAACATATTTACTGAAGTAATCCGAAACAACAATTAAGTATGTATTCCTATTTCTAGAATTTGGGAAAGGTCCCAACAAATCACAGCTAATGGCTTCAAAAGGTTTAGATACTTTTTTAGGACTTCCCATGAGACCTGGGCGAGCGGTGTTGACTGGTTTGTATGCCTTACATGTCTCACAATCACTCACATACTTTTTCACATCTTCATATAGGTAAGGCCAATAATAGTGTAGGGCTATTCTTTTGTGAGTTTTCATTACACCTGTATGTGCACTAGTGGGATCATCATGGTATTTTTTTAGAATTGCTAATCTATCCTCTTTAGGCACTACCAATTTCCAATCAAATTCACTAGTAAGGTTATACTTATTTTTTGAATATCTGTATAATTTATCGTCTTTTTCCATGAAGTTTGGATAATGACGTGGATTATTTTTAACTGAGTTAAACATATGCATGTACCAACTATCAGTTGACATGTCAAAATCTATATTTTCAATCCTAATTCGTGACAAGGTATCTGGGAGAACGTGTTCCTTACCCTTTCGATGTTCTATTTTAAAATTAAATTGACTAAGTCGCATACTCCATCGTGCTAAACGACCTGTGGGATTTTTTAACTTATGAAACCACAATAAGGAAGCATGGTCTGTGACCACTGTACATTCCTGTCCCTCAACATATTGTCGAAACTGCTCAAGTGCAAATATGACAGCTAATAATTCTCTCTCCGTTGTACTGTAATTAACCTCATTTTTATTAAGGGTACGACTACAATAGGCAATTGGATTTTCTACATTTTCATATGTTTGTGTAAGCACAGCAGCTACTGAGTAAGCGGACGCGTCTGTTAAAATACGAAACGGGCGTGAATAGTCTGGCATTCTTAGGATAGGAGCTGAAACAAGTGCAGTTTTAAGTAAGTTAAATGATTCCTGTGCCTCAGAGTTCCATACAAAATCACTATTTTTTCGGGTAAGTTTACACAATGGCTTACTAATTTTAGAGAAATTTTCTACAAATCTTCTATACCATCCGGCCATGCCAAGAAATCTTTTTACTTCCTTGGTAGTAGTGGGTGTTGGATAATTAAGAATCACATCCACTTTGCCAGGGTCAGTTCTTAAACCGTGTTTATCGATATAATATCCTAAGTATTTAAGTTCCTTACGACAGAATTTTGACTTTTTCATATTAATTGTCAAACCTGCCTCTTTAAGACGTTGATATACTCTTTCCAAGAGTTCAATATGTTCTTTAAAACTACTACTAATACAAATTATATCATCTTGAAAAGCAAACACTTTATTCTCAAATTCTGGTCCAAATAATCTATCCATTAAACGTTGCATAGTAGCGGACGCTCCTACTAAGCCAAAGCTCATTACATTAAATTGAAATAAACCTCTACGCGGAACAGTGAAAGCAGTTTTTTCAGCGGACTCAGGTGAGTCATACGGAATTTGCCAGTAGGCAGCACTGAGATCAATTGAGGATAGATATCTTGCATTATTAAGTTGATTTAAAATTTGGTTAATGTATGGTAAAGGATATGCATCCGGCTTAGAGATATGATTAAGTTTACGAGAGTCTAAACATAGTCTGATGTCACCATTCGGTTTCTCAACCAATACTACCGGTGAATTCCAAGCTGATTGTGATGGAGAAACAACACCTAATGCTAACATTCTATCTAATTCTTTCTCCAAAACCAATTGTTTACTAGGCGATAAAGGATAATACCTTTGTTTGATGGGATTATGATTGCCAGTGTCAATTTTATGGTGTTCTAATGTAGTCCTGCCAAGACCTATCTTCTCAGTATTTATCAAATCAAATTTTTTAATTAAATTATCTATTATTACTTTCTGTTCAAGTGCTAAGTTTTCATAGTCTTCTAATCCATTTTTTACAATTAAAGAATTAACTGAGTGTTCTGAGTTCACAGAATCACCTTTAAAATGTGATGATATTAAATTTTTTGTCAATCCAAACAAATGCCAAAAGTCTATGCCTAATATGATGGATGTTGTTATCTCAGGTACAACATAAAATGTAACTACTTTAAATATTGATTTATATTCAATTGGCAATGACATATAACCTATACAGGATAGTTCTGTACTATTCGCTGTGTTAACTTTACATTCTTTATTAAAAGTATTGATTTTAAAGCCTAATTCCTCAAACTTTGTATGTGAATTCATTCCTAGTATTGAGCATGATGCTCCAGAGTCAGCAAGTCCAAGTACATTTAAGTGTAATACTTTAAATTGCAAATAAGGTCTATTATCAAAAAAACTTTTTTTTTTAAAGAGAACTTCACACTTATCTAAGTTTGAATGTGACCTTTTCTTTTTAACTTTAAAAGTGGAGTTCTCAAAAATTAGTTTTTTGAAAAATTAAATGAATTACATTGTGGGCATTCAGGTCTTCTTACGCCTTTTTTACCACACTTAAAACAGATTATTTCTCTCGAATTTCTACACTCTCGAGTGTAATGCTCATCACTATTACATCTCATACACTTTGTGTTACTCGTAAAATTATTAGAGGACGTAACGGTTGAGACATGTTTAATTGAGTTCTTAAAATTTTTAATACTACGTGACTGAAGGTCATTAGATACTTGTAACTTATGTAAGTTTGGTTCTATAAATTTTTCAGAACGTACTTGAGCTAACTCTAATCGTTTTCCTAATAACTTTAACATCTCAATGGAGTCAACATTATGGAGAGCTAATTCTTTCATGTACTCCGGTCTAATATTATGCATTAAAATTTCTAACTGCTCATCTACTGACATTTTGGTAGATAGTCTAGCAAACATTCCTTGCATGGTAGAAATATAACTTACTATGGTCTCTTGTTTAGCTTGTGTACGCTGTCTAATTTCATTCTTAAGGCGATAGTCTAAGTCTGGTATATCAAAGTCCTCTCTCAGACGAATTAATAAATCTGAGTAGGAATTAAAACTAGTTTTGTTACATCTAAACCACGCTAATGCTGAGTCATCCAAGAGGTCTGAAAAAGCATTTAGCATACGGGATTTAGGAATCTCGCGTGCCAATCGAAGTTCTTCTAATCTTTCAATAAAACTTCTAACACAAGTTGATCCATTATATTTTAAATTAAGCGAGTTTAGGTTAAGGGGTTTTTCTCTAATTACTACCACTTCCTCTCTTTCTTCTTTTTTTAAAATAGTCATTCCACTTTCATCACTCTCCTGCGCATTCTCTTCCATGACATTCGTTCTCTTATACATAGGAGTTGCCTCTTTTTCAACTAATTCCTCAGAACTACCATCATCTTCAGGTTCTACCTGAGCTAAAATTCGGATGAGTCTGTGGCGTAAATCCACTAGAGAAGAATTCTCAACACCCAAACGAGCTAGTCTATCGATAAGATAATTTGCCCTACTCGCTATTTGTAAGAACAAATTTTTCTCCCTAACGACTTCACCTGAGTTAAGTAATTCCTCCAGCTCGGTCACCTTTGGCGTGCAAATCGCAATCTCGTTTGCCGGGCGTGCAGACAGTACCGGTGCGCTCTTTATGCTACCACGTCTCGATAACTTGAAGACCTGCCGCAACTGCTTCCTTAATGCATCCACCGATGTTTCAGGAGCTGTGGAAATGCCAAGAATATCCAGTTCATATCTGATCTCATCCTTTCTTAAGTAGTTTACATATTTTTGTATAGAGGCCATTTTTAAACAAAATTAAAACAAAACTAAGTTAAAGTATCAAATTATTAAATGATATATTTACCCTATTAGGTAAATATTAATTATTTTATCAAACTAAATTACTCAAAAGTTAAGACTATTAATAAAAAATTATAAATAAAGTGAGGGTACTTTTATATTAAACAGTTTTTACTTACTATTTTCTTTAAATTGAATAAAAGATCTTATCAAAGTTTTAATTCTAGTGTGTCTTTCAGATTAGTTGGGGAATTAAACCTTACGGTTACCACCAAACTACTTTTTCATCATGTGGACACACCAGAAAATCCCACGAATACTGAATGCTTAAAATTTTTTTTTGTCGAGCCCTTAAGTTGGTCGCCAATTTGTAACAATTTTTGTTACCTCCGGTTAGTTCAGGGCATCGCACAAGACTCAATCTATTAAATTACTTTTTACCCAGGGCGCCTTTATTTTTAATTAGATTCAGTATTCTAGGGATGTTTAAAGAAAACTACTTATGACACACTATATAGTAGATATTTTATTCAATTAACAATATATATCTATTTAAAGAAACCTTAAAAATCTAACACTTGATATTAATCTATGTAAAGTACTAAAGTTAAGATACACTGTTTGAATACCAATACTATAAAACTTTTATTTGAATGATAAACACTATAATTACTGATACGAATTTCATCTACTGTTTTATACATTAGTTTGCTTCTTCAAGGTTACATTCAGATCATTTATATCTTAGTAAACATTTGTGATTAAGGAGTAATATTAATAAAGATACATTCTCTAGACTTTGTATTGTCTTTTTAAAAGTTTTATTAAGAAATGATTTAATTCTCAATTCAAATTCTAACAAAAAGTATTTAGGGAATGCAATGAGTAAGCAGGGGCATAAATTTATGGGAGGATTACTTAACTTCAAGACTTGGTAGCAGAAAGTCTCCCTTGCTATCTTTTGTCCTGGTGACCTCGGAAGTTTTCCTTCTGACTTTCCTTATTGATTCCTCAAGATCAGAATGGATGATAGTTCAGGATGTCATCACATTCAATCATACTCCCCTAGCTTCTCAGTCTTACAACAGGTATATAAATATTGTCTAGTGAAGAACCGACAACAATAGGACCACAGTCCAAGGAACCCTAGAAATGTAATACATAACCTAAGAATTTGTAAACTTTATACAACATCTATACCTATCCAACTGATTAAAATCTACTTTACTTACCCTTTTAAAGCAGGGGAAATCACTTTTTATTAACTTTTTATTTTAACAACTTAGTTACTGGTTGGAGCCAATTACTTATAAATATTTTTTCAAGAAATACATCAATACCTAGATGGTATTCAAGAAGTCAAGTACACAAATGCATGATCTCCACGCCTCAAGTACTATTTATAGGCTCCCTCCCTACTTCTAAGCTTGCGATTCGAACTCCAAATCACTACCATATTTGGTAATAAATTTGCTAACGGAAGTTTTAATTATTACTTACACTTTAGGAATATTCTAGAACAAGAAATAAAGCGACAAAACAATTGGGTGGTGAGTAGCCAAACTAACTGAATCGACCACTTCTATATAACTAGCGACCTCTATCCTACTTCCATGAATCTTCATTATTTATGTCACCCGTGCTATGCTACAATAAGCAATATCTATTTAGCAACAACCATCCTACTTGGTGTGACATATTAACGATAGATGGCTCCACCCCTCTATTATCAAACTTATAGATGATAATTTTGATTTATTTTGACTACAAAAAAAATGATGTTACAACATGTAGAGAAAATCCCCACTTTGTTAGATATGTCTGAAATGTTAAGTATTTTATTATCAGATATTATCGAGTATGATAAATAGTACAAAGGTGGTCTGTGAAAGCAAATCTCTAATTTCTTTTAGTCTATTGATTCGTTTAGACTTTATCGCTCCCTGGACTGGAAACTTTTTTTTATTTTCTTATTTAGGATTCTTTGAAACGACAATTATAATTATTTTTATATAGATGGCAAAATAAAATGACATAAAACTGGTTAGAAAAGAAGCCTTTTAGAAGGTTATGAGAAACTAATTAATTAATAAGATAAAATAAAAAATACTTACCGGAATCGATTCCCATATTATTTGATATACCTTTTATTCTTTTGTTTTAATGTCGTCGCGACGCATTAAATGTAGGTACGTTTTGCCAATGTCAAGTGAAAATGTAACTAAAGTAACAAAAATTGTAATGGAGTCTCTCGTGTTTTTAGAGCTAGAACTCGGGAGAAACCGTCCCAACAAAAAAAAAGAAAGAAAAGGCTATTATTTGATAACGATAGTACTTACTATTATTAAATATCGAAAAGCTAAAGGTTAACCATCTTTAGTTTTAACATTCGCGATAATCTACATACCTAAGTAGTCAATTTCACTTTTTTTTTTCTTTACACTAGTCACGTGTATACCTATGAGGGACAGAATTTATGGCACGACTACAATTAAAGAATTGACCTATTAAAGAATAAAATTCACAGGTTCGTATTCCGCTAATCATATTTATAAAATTAAAAATGTCTATATTCATTTAAAATCGTCATTAAGCTAAAATACTTAACATTAAATGTTGAGTTTCTTTCACCTCAACATTTAATCGTAATGTCGATTTTAAATGAATGTAGTAATTTTTAATTCCACACTCAAAAATCTGATGTGAGTAAAAGTAGGCAACATGCCTACTTTTACTTTTCACATCAGATTTTTTATCAGTGAATTTCTAATAAACCAAAGGAATATTTTCTGTTCGTGTCACTACATTAAAAATGCCTGCATGCAAGAAAGTTGTAACGGTTTAATTACGACTTTAATAATTAGATTTTATAATGCAAAAATGGTAGTAAACATTCGACCAGGCTGTTTCAGTATTTAATTTAATGCAAAAAAACAAGCCAAAAAAAACAGTAAAATAATGTCAAGGTGATAATAGAGGTAAAGGGGAAGAGGTAGAGGGTTTTAGGAGATTCATCATCATTTCAGCCCACAGATGCCTGCTGTTGAGTGTAGGACTCCCCCAATGTTTTATAACCAGATCGCTCTCCTGCGCTGCCCGCATCTGCCTGCCGGCCTGCCAACTCTGCGTCTCCCCATCAACCGTCATTTCTTCTCGTAATGAGCCCTGCTCACTGCCAATTCTTTAGGCTATGTCGGTATCCTTAGTTCTCCTGCGGATTTCATCATTTCTTATGTGATGACGCATAGGAACTTCGAACATAGCCCTCGTTATTGCTCCTCCGCCTCCTTAAGTGACCTTGACTCTTCATATAACCAGCATTATAAGCAGCCACGTTTCGGTTCCATAGGTTATCACTGGCAACAGACACATATGTCTTTTTTTTTCTAAAGACTTGAGCAACTGCGGTAATTGGGACGAGAATATAGCCCGTAGCTTTTCCGTTCAGGATATTGTTTGTAACATTTTTTATTTCTAATTCGCATTTTTTTTAATGAGAACAAAGAACACGGCATAGCGCAGAACAAAGACAAAAGAACATTTATGTGTCTATTATTGTACCGTTGACCTATGTATGTTATCTTTGGGTATATCATTACCAAATTATAAGTTCTGGAGCTTATTTTGTTAAGAAACAAAATATATGTAGTTATAACCAATGTACTTGGAGGGCAGGATTGATGCTGTCCGACTGATCTCCTCCGTCTACACAACTTTTGCATGGATTGGGGAATAATAAAGATGGATGGATAAAGAAAGTCGTCGGATCAGCACTAAATTCAACTCTCAAGGAAATAGTACAGTTCTATAATATTGTGTTACAGGAAAAAAAATATCGGCTTAACATTATTTTATTCTTCCAATTATCTAATAATTCGCTATTTTTTACGAATTTCTTTTGAAGTATTTTTGGTACCTTTGTAGACCTTCCATTATCTTGTCGGTCCCGTTTCAAATGTTGCGTGTGTCCTTGATAACTCTCGAGATCAGAGCTTGTAATTGGATATTAACGTAGGTACCTACTTTATATATAGCATTTGATTCTGCGTACATATTACGCTCATAATACCACAAGGGTTGAGCAAATCTTAAGGTAACATTTGGTTACACATACCCACAGCTGGCTGTATGACCTATTCAGAGGTTGCCAGCCTGTTGCCTACATTTGTAAGTTGCATCAAAACCAAAAGTAGCTAAGCCTTCAGAGAACCAACAAACAAGAGCGTAAGACTTTTTTGTATGTTGGTTAGTAAAGTTAGTAGACGCGTTAGTTTTGCGTGTATCATTTATCCTTGGTTGTCGAAACAGGGACAGATGTTACACTAAAACATCTTAGCGTGTTTTGTTTTCTTCTACGTAACTTATAAGGCTGCAGGTCCAAAGTCGGTGGTCACCAATGTTTGATATGGCTGGGTTCGCCACATCTTCAGGGAAAAGGGAAGAGCTTCCGCCGAGCTAGCTGTTCGCTTTGCAGGGCGATGGGTGAAACATGATGATTTTCCATTCTTCAAACATTGCGAAGAGTGTGTTCATAAGATTACTGTTCTTTGTCGGCGTTACTAACGCGGTCCGCCTGTACATCGTCAGAACCTATGTACCTCGGAAACTTCGTAAGTTTTTACTTTCTCGTTTATGTAGTATAGAGGAAGTCTTGTTTATTTTAGGCTTGCATTGCGTATTGTGACGTTTATGTTTCGTGTCTCGGCACCGTGTTTACATTAGTACTTTTCGCTGATCAACCGAGTCTCGGTTACTCGATAAGTACTATGTAATGACGTAGGTAGCCACTGTAATACACTAAGAATAAAGTTTGTTCCTAATGTGTGACATTAGGAACAAACTTTATTCTTAGTGTATTAGTGTTAATAATTTTTTTTTTCAACTTTTGAGTAATACATATTACAATCCCTATTCCTTCATTTCTCATCTTCTAATTATACTCGTATCTTAAGACAGTTTCAACTTATACAAGGCTTATTTCTTCACATTTTAGATGTGTTTAACCGAACAAGGTCATAAAAGTCTGAAAGAAAATTTTATCATTTACGCGGGTGTCAAGTTTGATTCCATTATCTCGGATGAAAAATTACTTTGAAGGTGTCCTTGCTACAAGGAATTATAAATAGTGTTGTATTGTTATATTGTCAAGTAAGCCCACAGAATATAAAATAATAGATGAAAGTAAGTAACCATTTATGGAACGGTATGCCTATTATGAAATACAGGTTATATTTCTATAAACTTTGCTTATTCCTGCAATAAATCTTTAGAGTTTATGCTCAGCGTTGCAAGGGATTGCAATACATATGTGTAATAGCTCACAAGAACGTCACGCATTTAAGTATTTATTAGGAGATGCAACGCTGGCACAATTTAAGGTACCTACTTCTTTTATTCTTTATCTATTAAAAAAAAAGTGCAATTACACTATGCCTGAATTGCGTACCTACTTACTGATACGAGCTTTCAAAAACTCACTATCCAAATAGTCATGCAATCAAGCCTAATGGTACAATACGGTATGAATCATCTTAATCTTAATGGGTAGTCGTCTTCGTGTTATTTGCGACCATTCACTTTATTTAACTAATTTATAATGTCTTCCTTTTCTGTCTTCCTTCCTTATCGATCTCGCAGTCATATCGTATAACAAAACGTATTGCAAAAAGGCGCACCGGATTGTAAAACGTCGCCTTTATGTAATGCGGCTACCTCACGTTCAGTCGGATTACAATTTGGCTGAAATCAAGTACGTCGCCTCGTATTGTATGAACACTTCGCGTTCGTAATTAAGCGAATTACTAGCGTGCACTCGATTTACGTCAAAATGAATCAGAAATTGAAGAAATCTGATAACATTTTAGTGTGTGCTGCTATATAAGTATCTAAATGATTAGTGTTACTGCAATTTAGAGCAAGGGTTGTGCACATATACAAAACTATTATAGTGTGTATCTAAATCTCGCCTTTTTCAGCGATCGTGTATATTTTGTAAATTTTAATTATAAATAAACTCAAATAAATATTTAAGCAACCATGCCTCGTAAACAAATATTCGTTTTTGTCACACAAATATTTGCCGCTACAGGATTCGAACCCGGACCGCTTATATATTATATACGAATAATAATATTAGTTTAAACAATAAAATTATTTTCAAGATTATGGGAATAGCTCCAATAATTTTAGACCTATGCTACTTTTTATTGTCTGACTGACTGGTTTGTTGTATTTACTACTGTTAGTCAATTTAATTGCATTTTTTCCGTAGTCGAGTTAAATTACTTTACACTTTTTGCTTGTTGTAATATGGCATGTTATTCGATACGGCTGCAACATCTATATTAGGTTTTGTTGCTTTTGAGTTCGATACTCTTTTTATGTAGGCGACAGGCTGGCAACCTGTCACTATTTTGTAGTATGCCACATAATATAATATACTCTTTATTGCAATTTAAAATACATAAAATCACAAAAACAGAAAACATAGTTTGCAAGGGCGGACTTATCTCTAAAAGAGATCTCTTCCAGTCAACCCATGAATGGTAGTTTAGATTTCAACTGTAGTGTAGGTGACTAAAAAGATGCAAATAAAGTGTAAAAAAAAAACCACTTGGTATATAACATATGAATACTATTATAATATATACATACACGCAATACTTACGTAATTATATAATTAATATCAATAGATGAATATATATTATAAATACTTACATAATTATATAATTAATATCAATAGATAGACATATATTATAAATACTTACATAATTATAAATATCATAAACATATTGTATATACACATACATGATTGGAATAAACATTAACTTGCAAGGATTATCTGGAGACTTGTGATAAATAGTGCTGCTTTAATCTATATTTAAAACTGGCGATGGATGGACTATCTTGGATGAAGGTAGGAAGGTTGTTCCACAGCTGCGCAGCTCGGAAAGAGAAAGAGTGAAGGAAAAAGTTGGTGTTGGCCTTAGGAAGCTCCAACATTTTGGTGAAACATGGACGTCTTGAGCGAGTGGGAGGTTCATACAGCTGGAATCGGGAACGGAGGTAGGAGGGGGCACTGGGGTCGTACAGGATTTTGTAAAGGGAGGAAAGGATGTGCACATTACGCCGATCACGAACTGGAAGCCACTTTAGTTCAGAACGATAAGCAGATACATGGTCGTACTTGCGCAGGCCATAAATAAATCGGATGGCTAGATTCTGCAGACGTTCGATCTTATTAAGTAATTCCTCAGTCACATCCAAATAGCAAACGTCAGCGTAGTCGAGAAGAGGAAGAAGGAGAGATTGCGCCAGCATTATCTTGGTTTTAAATGGGAGAAAGTATTGAAGTCGCTTGAGAGAGTGATATGAAAAATGCATACGTCTACTGACCTCATTAACTTGAGGTATCCACGACATTGTACAGTCCATCACGATGCCCAAGTTTTTTATTTTGTCACTGTAATTAATGATAGTGCCATCGTAGACAAGTGAAGGCAATGAACTAATATCAAGTCTATTTCGTAGTCTACTACTACCTACAATCATGGCTTGTGATTTTACTGGGTTGACGAGTAAGCCAAAAGATTTAGCCCATGATTGAATGCATGATAAATCTCTGTTTAAGGCAGTTATGCACTCAGGTACCTCAGTCAATCCCGAATGCCTATAGATTTGCAGATCGTCAGCATATAGATGAAAAGAGGAAGAGATGGCACTAGATATTCCATTGATAAAAATGGAGAACAGTAAAGGAGAGAGTACGCCACCTTGAGGCACACCAGCAGCTAGATTGCACCAATTAGACGTAGCGTCGTCCAGTTTTACGCACTGTTGGCGGCCAAAAAGGTACGAATGAAACCATTGTATAGTTGAAGAAGAGATATTAACCGAGCGAAGAATAGCAAGAAGTATGTCAAAATCGACTGAGTTAAATGCGCTACTGAAATCTAGAAGACAGATGATGGTGACTTTAGTAGTGTCCATGGCAATACGGATATCTTCTGTCACATTCAGCAACGCACCAACTGTATTATGCGAGGGCCGAAACCCGGATTGGAGGGGACATAGTAAAGAATTGGACGTGATGAAGGAATATAGTTGTTGATGTACACAGGACTCGAGGACTTTGGAAAGGAGAGGCAAAATGGAAATAGGACGATAATCAGACGAGGACACAGGATTCGGGGATTTTGGCAAAGGAATGACAGTGGCTTTCTTCCACAGTGTTGGAAAGACATTGTTCGTCAATGAGAAGTTTATAATGTGAGTAATAATTGAGACAATGTCATCCAACACAGGAAGAACCATGTCGAGACTGAGGCCGTCACTACCGATGGCCTTGGTGGTGATATTCCTAATATTCTTCGCTACGGTGTCCTCAGTAACAGGACGAAAAGTAAAAGAAGGGCAGTCTGGTGGGACAAGACTAGAGAGGCGGGAGAGTGAGGCCAATTTATAGGGCATATCTAAACTTACAGGTGGAGAAGAAAAGAGCTTATTTAAAGTATCTAGATCCACAGTGCATTGGGTTGCAGCTGTGGGCTTGCCCACTCCAAATGACCTTAAAAATTTCCACGTATCATTAGTGTCCATGATATTAATTTTGTCGTGAATATATTTTCGTTTAGCGTCCCTGCACAATCTATTGCAACGATTACGCAATATCTTATAGGCATCGAGATTAATCTGGTTCGGATTCTCTTTATTGCGCTTTTTAGCTTTATCACGCAAGGCCATAGCTTTCCGTATATATGGTGTCAACCAAGGTGCAGGCACATGCCTGACACGTACAGGACGAACTGGCGCATGGATATCGTACAATCCGATAAGTTCTTTTGTCAATACCTCGACCATATCGTCTATGTTTTTCGAATTGAGTAGACGTGACCAATCTACGCGCCTAACATCATCTCTCAAGCGATTTATATCCAAATGCCGGAAATTGCGCTGAAGAAGTACTTTACGTTTGATCTTAGGAGGTCGTACTTTTAAAGTAAGAAAAAGTAAGTCGTGGTAAGAGAAGGGTGCCGCCATCTGGCCATAAGACTCAACAAGATTGGGATCGGAAACAATTAACAAATCAATTAATGATGGTTTACAGTGAGGGAAGTAATGAGTTGGAGATGACCTAGTGAGGATATGTAAATTCAAAGATGTAAGTAAACTCGACAGTTTGGTTGCTCTGGAGTCGGCTTTCAGTAAGCAAGTGTTTAAGTCCCCCATTAAAATAGTATGGTCAAAAAAAGGAGTCAGATTTTCCAGTATACTCTCCAAGGTGTTAAAATAATCCACCTTGTCATTTGGACTATATGCACATCCCAGAAGAATTTTTTTGTGGTGTATAAGAATCTCTATAAAAATGTATTCGAGAGAACCAGTACTAAGGGAAGAGGAGCACTTGACTACACAGGCAGGGATGTGACCTCGGAGGTAAATACCAACTCCGCCACCCCCCATACCAGTGCGGTCGTTGCGGAAAAGCTTGTAGCCAGGAAGCGAACAGCTGGTAGATAGAAGTGAAGGTTTCAACCACGTTTCAGAGACAAGGATACAATCGACTACTCCATTGCCAAAGGATGTAACTAGATCACTGTAATGCGCAGGGATGCTTTGCGCGTTAATGTGCACAATGGACAGGAATTTGGAACTATTATCAAAAGTAGACAAAAGTTTTTGGTCTAAAAGATCACATTCTGATGCATCACTACTATGAGCACTTTCGTACTCATCCGACGAGCAAGAAAAAAATTCATCACTTACAAGCATGTTAATCTATAGATAAATAAAAATATTAAATATATAATATATATAAATAAACTAAAATAATAACTTAATGTAAAATTTTAAAACAACAAATACCTAATTTACAGCATGCATAGGTTAACAAAGAAAAGATTATACCACGTAAACTACTAAAACAATACTACAACTTAACAACAAATGAAAATAAGAATTTGGTAACAATGCAGATGAAAATAAAAATTAGCAATGCAAATGAAAAAATAAAATAAAAAGTAAAATAATATCTTGTCAACTGTAGGTACGAACAAGTTGTCCAAAATGATAAACTAGAGATATGGCTGAAGGGGCAAGATCCCTTTGCCTTCCCGTATTGAAATGTCGAAACATGGACAATTTGACATTGACAACTTCGCATTAATAAAATGTTGAAAGAAAAAAAAAAATATCAAGTAATAATAAAATAATGAATTTACCTTACACAATATTATAGTGAACAATTCTAAAAGGTACAAAAGCTTAAACAATAAATATTAAACTCACGAGCGATTTAACTACACACTGGAAGGCTTCGTACGCAATGGATACTGACTAATTAGCCTTTGCAATTCAGTCATGGATACGATTTTCTTGCGAGTCTTGTCCGGGAGAAGAACCACCACCGAACCCTCCATTGACCAGCTATTTCTGATGCCAAAGTGACCACGGGCCGCGACAAACACCTCCTGCCGTGTCTTCGTGAGGAACTCACTAGCGGTCACCTTAGTTCCCTTCAAGGCAGTTTTAGCCCTCCACACCAGCATACGATGATGCATCGATGCAAATCGAACCAGCACAGGACGGTCATTTTTTTTCTTTGAACCCAGTCTGTGACAAGATTCAATTACATCCATGTTACAGGAAGATATATGCATCTGTGTACTAAATAAGTCCAACACTCTCTTCTGCACATCCTCATCCTTTTCCTCTTTAATGCCGTGAAGAAGTAGAATTTTTCTGCGAGAATGTGTCTCCAGGCGGTCAAAGTTCGATACCAAAAGCTCCACTTGTGACTTCAGATTTCCGAGACATTTCCACACAAAGGTTTTAAATGTAGAATAGTCTGCTGCCAGAGACTTAACTGTGGTGCTGGAGCTGGAGTCCTTGGTGCTGGATTGAGGAAGACTTTTCTCAAACTCCGTCATTCGCAAGTCAAATGCAGAGGATAACTCTTCTATACTTTGTAACAGCTGTTGTCCAGTTGAAGAATCCATTGTAAAGTGATGACAAGTGATTTAGTGGTGGAAAATATGTGTGAAAGTTAGTTATATGTCCAACCTATACACTGACAAAACTGATTATTAAATCATGTAAGTTTTCTATATTTTATAAAATAAAAACAAGAGAGTTAAAATTTTATGTCTTCACACTTTGAAGCCTACCCACCAAAAAAAAGCCACATACCACCAGATGTGGCTTTATGTGTAACCAAACGTTACCTAAAGCTCTGCTCAACCCTTTTTGGTAATATGAGCATGATAAATATAATAGAATATACTGTAACTGAACCCCCCTTTCAAACAATATATTTTATTATATGAATATATGAATACTCATATAAATTATACAAGACAGAATATAAGTAATTTGTTTCAGAAATTAAGAATTTCCTAAGGCCAATATCGTCTAGTACCCATGTTGTGAAGTAGTAACCAAAATTCTTTTAGAATATAGAGAATGAAATATGGACAGCATAAGAGAACTTATAACGTCGAAATTTAATATCGTTCTTTAGTAATTGCATAAAAAAAATAAACAAGGAAGTTGAAGCTCCACCCTCGCTTCAATCGGTGAGTGACAAGGCCAATGTCAATCCACTCCCCCCTTCCAAAACCACAGGAAGTTCCTCATTAAGAAAACCTAAATTATAAATATAGAAACGCTTGCCAACACTTTGCCATGGATTGTGAATGTGGTGTGATTTTAAACCAAAATGTAAGGTTGCAATTGATTAAGATTGAGTCCACCAAACTTCTGACATCCTAAGTTTGAATGAAAATTATTCCAACCAAGAATATTTAAATTCTGAAAAGGAACTGAGTTGTGAATTCAGTCAGCGCTATTCGCAATGTATTGTTTGTGTTGCAATACATCCCTTCCTTAATCTAAATAGTTCCGTTTTTTTGTTAGAATTAGATCCATTCTGATCGTGTCGCGATCACCGTAATGTATCGTTCAGAGAACTCGCACAAAATAATCACTCGCTTAATTTTGGAGCATGTGGAGTGTATTTAGTCATAGTCTCAGCTGCGTGTAGAGTATTGGTTTTATTTTGGTACGCAAAGTCGTTCATTTAAACTGACTTATTTAACCTATGCCCAAACTAAAACCAGGTGTATATCCATAACGAAATGTCTCCAAACTGTCCCATACTTACAATGTTATTAAAGAAAATATAAAATTACATAGTTTAATTTCGATAGTTATAATTTCTTGAAATGTGAGTTTATTTGAATGTTGCTCTTCATAAGAATATTAAAGAATTTATAACTAAATATCGTGAAGCACAGTCGTAAAACAAATTCTCGAATGATCTGAAATTCATAGTAGATAAATTGGGTTATAATAGTTTGAGTATAGTTTTTAGAATAATCTGGAATTCACAGTAGGTAAATTGAGTTATAAAGGTTGAAGTATAGTTTTTAGAATAATCTGGAATTCACAGTAGGTAAATTGAGATATAAAGGTTTAAGTATAGATTTCAAATTATAGTTTAGATTATTTCAATATTAAAATAGTATAAGTTTTGGTGAAAATTCAAGTTGATAAGTTCTACTTTGTTTTATTACAGGGTTAATGTATTCACAATTAATATCTTATTATATTTAATGTCGTTTAGATTTATCCTAACCATATTGTAATAATAATAATATAATAATAACAATATATTTTCACGCTCACACCAATCATCCAGCCGGAGGCAAGCATCATTTAGAACCTGTGCCACGGATACCAGATAACGGACATTCTTTTTTCCAATATATATAATAACTGTAGATATCTTTATAAATAAACCCAAACAAACATACAAACAACCATGACTCGCAACCAAACACTCGCGTTCGTCACACAAACACTCGCCGCCACCAGGACTCGAACCCGGACCGCCCGATGCGCAGCCAGCCACTCTGACCACTCCACCACGACGGCGTGTCCCCTTATACATAACAAATATTACCTACCTACACCCTAATCCAAATAAAATATTAATATTAAAGTTCCGTATGAAATAAACTCAAAACGTGAACCAACTGGACCGAATACCCTTTGTTGGTTTATCACGTCGGTATACATACGCCCATAAAACTACAAATCGTCACTTGTCACGAAATTTATCCAATAATCCGTAATAACATAACAAGAAATACATAGTATATCAAAACAAAACAAAACACAAAACAAAGTAATTAAATTGAAAAGAAAAAAAGTCACACCCATAACAACCACCACCTTGTCATTTTAAATTGAGTAATTACATTATTTACTATGTCCTAAATTATATCAAAACACTAAATCACTCAATTTTTAAATGACCTGACTTGCTTGGTTCCGAATATATATTTTTTATATTTATGTATATTTTCAAATGACAAACAAAATTGTCAATACAATTATGAAATAATAGGACTGCAATATTTCAAACCAAGCTAGTCTAAACAAAAGCACAAACCTACGTAGTCTTCTCGATCTTGGGTCTCCAGCTATTTCTGGAAGAAAATAGCTATAAAATACACCCCCAATTTAACTACCTAATAACCCATAAGCATGGAGACCCCAGATCTATCTGGATCATTCGGAACATTTCCTTGAATCCACGCCGGCCGCCAAATCACTAAACCACTCCACTTAAAAATCTCCTCCAGACTCCTCGCAGTGCCCGCCTTGCCACCTGACCACTTTACTTAAAAATTCAAGACTGACTGTCCACTGTTCGCAAGTTTTTGTTTCTACGTCGTCCCTAACTTATGGGCGTATGCATACATTATCATCTACAATTATAAATCTTAATGCTTGTTAAAACGAGAGAAATTTGCTAATCACATTCCTACTTACCTCAAACAAAACAACAACAAAAAAACGACACGCAGGTTTTTCCCAAAAAAGGACTTTACCGTTCATATTCGTTCCTTACGTTCAAGAATTTAAGGTTTATTTCTATTTAACCTGGCCTGAGACTAAATCACTGTGGGAATATTAGTGTCATAAACTGCGATCTATTGTCATTTTTTTTTGTGGAATCTTCCAGATATTATTCTGTAGCCTACTACACTATCGAAATGAATTTAAAATATTATTTTCCTTATACTTGTTAATTTACTTAATATTATGATTTTTATATGCATACAGTATTGTCTAATTGATTAATTTGCTTATATCTACAACTAATAATAGAGGCTTGTCCGTTACAATACACATATATAATAATAATAACAATGATAAAATGAAATACAAAATTAAACACATCTAAAATTATCTAACTAAAACCACAGTACTAAAACACTTATTAATTATTTTACCTCAATGGTAGTGTGCGTGTGTGTGCTACAGCGTCACAAAAAGGTTGAAGCTAAGCATGGAGCACATGGTTATGTGCTCGATGGTTGAAGCTAAGCGTAAGGTACAGTCGAACCAACTGAATGATGACCCACTTGGCCGATCATTCCTTTACAATCATAATAGTCTAAGAGGTCACGGGATTTTTCATAACGATCATGGATACGGTTAGATTTACTTTTATAGTTTGTAGAGTAGTCCCCTAATGTGAATTATGTCGGTCTGGCTGCTCTCAGTGGTTGCAACTTCGAGTTATAGAGCTTACAAGAGGCTTCATCGTTGCGAAAAAAAAAACGATAACAGAAATGGTCAGTTTTAGTACCTATTCGAAGAATAACGTCTCCGCAGATGAAAAACGTTGGTCTGGCGGCTCTCAGTGGTTGCGTTTCAGAGTTATGATGCGCGAAAGTCAGTGCATTGTTGCGAAAAAAAAAACGATAACAGAAATGGTCAGTTTTAGTACCTATTCGAAGAATGGGGTCTCCACAGGTGAAAAAAGTTGGTCTGGCTGTTCTCAGTGGTTGCTTTTCAGAGAAAAAAAAATAACAGTACCTAATCAGCAAAATAAACAATTAAATCGAACATTTCGAAATTTTATTAATTAAACTTTTATAATTTTATCATCTTTGGGTAAAATCAGACATTAATCATTTTGTAGAATATTGCTAAGGCCTGAAGAGTTAAATATTTACTTATCTCCAATATTCTTTTAATGTTTTTTTGAGCTTTTTCATTAGTCACATTAAAATCTATACTAAACCATAAAATAAAGTTTTGAATTCAGTTTTTTTTATAAATATTTAGCTTGCAATTTAATATAATAAAGTGCATAAAGTATCAAAAATGATACTTGTTTTATTTTCATTTAAGAATTCATACTAATTGACTGATTCAATAAAACTCACATACATAAAATTCCTTTACCTTTTAGCTGTCTAAAAAAATGCAAATTACTCTCGAAATTGTACTTTTTATCCGGTCATGTAATCTAAATCTATTGATAAATATACTTAGAAAATTGAAAATTACGAAGGTATGTGTATATAATTGCTGATAATGCAATAATTTTTATTGATATTTGTATTGGTTGTAACATTTTTATCATGCTCTTGCTGGTGTCAAAAATGATACTCCATGCAGTTAGGCTATCTTGGTTATTGAGATTATTCTTTACGATATTTTCTATGAATTTGTTAGCTTTTGCTTCAATTTTTCAACATAATAACTACAAAAATAATATATGGAAACGATATACCTAGACGATTTGGTTACGCAGTCAGAAGGCAGCAATTACTCGGAAGATGATGCGGTATCAGATGACGTATATTAACTTTAGTTATGAGAAAATTAGTGTACCTACTATCTTACTCGTCAACAATTGCAAGCTGTACTCGAAGATGATTAGATACAGTACACTTTGGAAAATTATGACTATTCATGACCATTATTTGGATCCCCCTGATACTCATTTAGTAAATGAATATGAGAATGTTTCAGACAGTGGCACAAATTGTGTTATTTTTCAAATCATTATATGCTCAAAACATAGGTGGAAAAAGCAGTCAATGTTGTTTTCTGAAGACAAGATTCTATTCAAAGGTTCTACCACTTTTCCGGATGACATTAGAGCTTTAACAGCTCCTTATCTATATGTTTTTCTCCCCGGATTTACTGTATAGACTGGACTAGAACTTCATATCTGTAGGATCCGTGACAGGTATGAAAAAGCTGAGAAATGGAAGAGGGCCATTCCATGCCCAAAAGTAGTAAGGGAATCATCGCCCACGGGTGGAGTTTACTTTATAGACTTGTGAAGATACATGAATCCTATGAAGTCCAAAAATAGTATGGCCATTTTCTTCCACCATGTAGATTTGTCAGTCATCAATGCATGGGTTTTGTATAGGTCACCATGTACCAGGAAACAAGTAAACCCCAAGCAGATCCTATATTGGCAAACTTTAGATCGAACTTGCAGATACCCTGTGCAAATACTCATACCCCTTCGATCAGAGGGCGACCTAGCCAAAGTCACTCAATGGAACAGTCGCCTTTTAAAAAAAGGAATGTCTAGTGATAAAATAACTGTAAGGTTTGATAAAAAAAAATATGAATATGATGATATGAAAATTATTATACATATGTTTATATAAAAAACATAAGGATACGAACTCTTGAGATTTATGATTTAGATACGTAATATGCCATTAATAAGAAACAAATACATGCAAACTTTGCGTTTCCTAACGATTTTTATCTATAAACCCGTAAATGGTATAAGACTTACCGCTGACATCACCAGAAATATTGTCATTTTCTGACTCCGTCACAGTAACATCAGATACTTTATCAGGTAGTCGGTTCCCTGCATACCAGAGAAGAACACATGTGCCGTCTTCTTCTTTCTGTCCATGTTAAATTGGCAATGGATAGCTTGGAGGGTTTTTAGTTAAATTTATCCAGATATTTGATACATATTTGAGCTAAGTTGCAATGCTCTGTTGACAAATGAAACCAAATGCAAAATTGAACAATTCTATCAAACTTTACAGTTATATTATCACATTATAGACTCCTCATCTACGTGCCTAAGTAGCGAAGAAGATTTCGAAGATTAAGAGATCTAAGTTAAATCTATCTAAGTTAAAAAATAAATCTAAGTTAAAGTTATAATGAACCTGTGATTTTATCCAATAATTAATTGATTATATTACAAGCCAATGCAAGCTAATACATAATTTTCATATCATCATTACGCACTGCGCCACAGAAGCGTTGATGGCGTAGTGCGTAAGGGCGTTGTCTCCCACCTAGGAGGCACTGGTTCGAACCGCCACGTACCAATGTATTTTCAAATTTTGAATTCATAATTATGTACGTTTAATCGACGCTTTTACGGTGAAGGAAAACATCGTGAGCAAACCTGCACACACCTATGAAGAAATTCTTAGGTTGTGTGTGAAGTCGACCAACATTCACTTAGCCAGCGTGGTTGACTAAGGCCTAATGTTTACACCCCACATTAGGGGCAGTAGGTAGTCTCCTCAAATAAAAAGGAGGATGTAGAGAGGACAATAAATAAAAAAAAATGTGGGGTAAGTTCGAGCCCGTCGGTAGGGACATTATATGAGCTGTTGTAATGATTGCAAGCTAAGTATTTATAAAAAACATGGTCATGATTTTCCAAAGTGTACTGTATCTGATCATCTTCTAGTACAGCTTGCAATTGTTGACGAGTAAGATAGTAGGTACACTAATTTTCTCATAACTAAAGTTAATATACGTCATCTGATACCGCATCATCTTCCGAGTAATTGCTGCCTTCTGACTGCGTAACCAAATCGTCTAGGTATATCGTTTCCATATATTATTATATTTTTGTAGTTATTATGTTGAAAAATTGAAGCAAAAGCTTACAAATTCATAGAAAATATCGTAAAGAATAATCTCAATAACCAAGATAGCCTAACTGCATGGAGTATCATTTTTGACACCAGCAAGAGCATGATAAAAATGTTACAACCAATACAAATATCAATAAAAATTATTGCATTATCAGCAATTATATACACATACCTTCGTAATTTTCAATTTTCTAAGTATATTTATCAATAGATTTAGATTACATGACCGGATAAAAAGTACAATTTCGAGAGTAATTTGCATTTTTTTAGTATGAATTCTTAAATGAAAATAAAACAAGTATCATTTTTTAACACTTTATGCACTTTATTATATTAAATTGAAAGCTAAATATTTATAAAAAAACTGAATTCAGAACTTTATTTGTGGTTTAGTATAGATTTTAATGTGACTAATGAAAAAGCTCAAAAAAAACATTAAAAGAATATTGGAGATAAGTAAATATTTAACTCTTCAGGCCTTAGCAATATTCTACAAAATGATTAATGTCTGATTTTACCCAAAGATGATAAAATTATAAAAGTTTAATTAATAAAATTTGGATTTGTTTGATTTAATTGTTTATTTTGCTGATTACTGTTATTTTTTTTTCTCTGAAAAGCAACCACTGAGAACAGCCAGACCAACTTTTTTCACCTGTGGAGACCCCATTCTTCGAATTGGTACTAAAACTGACCATTTCTGTTATCGTTTTTTTTTTCGCAACAATGCACTGACTTTCGCGCATCATAACTCTGAAACGCAACCACTGAGAGCCGCCAGACCAACGTTTTTCATCTGCGGAGACGTTATTCTTTGAATAGGTACTAAAACTGACCATTTCTGTTATCGTTTTTTTTTCGCAACGATGAAGCCTCTTGTAAGCTCTATAACTCGAAGTTGCAACCACTGAGAGCAGCCAGACCGACATAATTCACATTAGGGGACTACTCTACAAACTATAAATGTAAATCTAACCGTATCCATGATCGTTATGAAAAATCCTGCCACCTCTCAGTCTATAAATTTAGTTAGGTTTTAAATATGAATAAAAATGTGTCATTACGGGTCAGAGATCTATGCAATTTTACTCTTTGTTATCACTGCACTAAAGTCTTATTTGGAATTTCAAATAAGATGCCGTTCATAATCTAAACTTTTTTTACTAGGTACTGAGCAAAACGAATAACTGTTATATTTTTAAAAATAAAATTACGTTATGTGTCATATGTCAAGTAGTAGTTGAAAAAAATTTAAAAGGCAATATTTATTAGACACTGTCAGTGTATAATAAATTGATAACAGGTTCGTTACCTAAGAAATGTATGTTCAAGCGAATTTCAACCTACTTTGAATTGAGTGACTGTAGGAAAATGATCTTAAGGTGGGTCATGATTCAATTTGGTCGACTGTACCTATTTGCCCGGGAGCAAATCACTGGTTTTCAGCCTCAACCTCGGGAGAAAAAAGGTAGGTACCTAGGTATTAAGTTCCTTTTAATAAATAGGTAGGTATGTAGGTATATTGTATATTGCTTGTTTTGACTGTAAATTAATCAATATCTTTATGGAATTGACCTTTAAAATAATGTAGGTATTTATAGTAATATTAATATTGTAAATTGAATTATTATTTATCTACACTCATGTCATAATATTCGAATTACGATATCAAAGGTGAACATAAAATGACATACTTTTTAATACAGATAATCAAAATTAAAATTAAAAAAAACAACCTGTAACATAATGACCCCATTATAACACCGGTTCGACTCATTATGATACAGTTATTTTTCTTAAATACTCGGGAAGGCAAAGGGATCTAACCCATACATTTGTCTTTTCTGTTGTTTTATTTGAATTTATGTATGAGTGTAGGTAAAGTAGTGTATGCAACTGCATATAACACGGGTATTAAAACACTCGTTACTATTATAAAACTCGCTGCGCTCGTTTCATAAACTCACACTCGTGTTTTAATACCCTTCATTATATGACAGTTGCATAAACTACTATTATAGAATTGATGTATATATCTTAATGCTATTAATGTCATTTTCTTTTTCATTTGACTTGTTGGCGCTTTGGTGCTTTACTGTAAGCCAACAAGTTTGTACTTATAAATAAATAAATAAATAAGTATAACATATCAACACTTACGAAAACAAAATGTATGAAACATCAGGAAATAGCTATTTTTTTTCAAGCGATTTCGATGTTTTTCTTGTTGCAAGATAGATAGTCTAAGAGGTCACGGGATTTTTCATAACGATCATGGATACGGTTAGATTTACTTTTATAGTTTGTAGAGTAGTCCCCTAATGTGAATTATGTCGGTCTGGCTGCTCTCAGTGGTTGCAACTTCGAGTTATAGAGCTTACAAGAGGCTTCATCGTTGCGAAAAAAAAAACGATAACAGAAATGGTCAGTTTTAGTACCTATTCGAAGAATAACGTCTCCGCAGATGAAAAACGTTGGTCTGGCGGCTCTCAGTGGTTGCGTTTCAGAGTTATGATGCGCGAAAGTCAGTGCATTGTTGCGAAAAAAAAAACGATAACAGAAATGGTCAGTTTTAGTACCTATTCGAAGAATGGGGTCTCCACAGGTGAAAAAAGTTGGTCTGGCTGTTCTCAGTGGTTGCTTTTCAGAGAAAAAAAAATAACAGTACCTAATCAGCAAAATAAACAATTAAATCGAACATTTCGAAATTTTATTAATTAAACTTTTATAATTTTATCATCTTTGGGTAAAATCAGACATTAATCATTTTGTAGAATATTGCTAAGGCCTGAAGAGTTAAATATTTACTTATCTCCAATATTCTTTTAATGTTTTTTTGAGCTTTTTCATTAGTCACATTAAAATCTATACTAAACCATAAAATAAAGTTTTGAATTCAGTTTTTTTTATAAATATTTAGCTTGCAATTTAATATAATAAAGTGCATAAAGTATCAAAAATGATACTTGTTTTATTTTCATTTAAGAATTCATACTAATTGACTGATTCAATAAAACTCACATACATAAAATTCCTTTACCTTTTAGCTGTCTAAAAAAATGCAAATTACTCTCGAAATTGTACTTTTTATCCGGTCATGTAATCTAAATCTATTGATAAATATACTTAGAAAATTGAAAATTACGAAGGTATGTGTATATAATTGCTGATAATGCAATAATTTTTATTGATATTTGTATTGGTTGTAACATTTTTATCATGCTCTTGCTGGTGTCAAAAATGATACTCCATGCAGTTAGGCTATCTTGGTTATTGAGATTATTCTTTACGATATTTTCTATGAATTTGTTAGCTTTTGCTTCAATTTTTCAACATAATAACTACAAAAATAATATATGGAAACGATATACCTAGACGATTTGGTTACGCAGTCAGAAGGCAGCAATTACTCGGAAGATGATGCGGTATCAGATGACGTATATTAACTTTAGTTATGAGAAAATTAGTGTACCTACTATCTTACTCGTCAACAATTGCAAGCTGTACTCGAAGATGATTAGATACAGTACACTTTGGAAAATTATGACTATTCATGACCATTATTTGGATCCCCCTGATACTCATTTAGTAAATGAATATGAGAATGTTTCAGACAGTGGCACAAATTGTGTTATTTTTCAAATCATTATATGCTCAAAACATAGGTGGAAAAAGCAGTCAATGTTGTTTTCTGAAGACAAGATTCTATTCAAAGGTTCTACCACTTTTCCGGATGACATTAGAGCTTTAACAGCTCCTTATCTATATGTTTTTCTCCCCGGATTTACTGTATAGACTGGACTAGAACTTCATATCTGTAGGATCCGTGACAGGTATGAAAAAGCTGAGAAATGGAAGAGGGCCATTCCATGCCCAAAAGTAGTAAGGGAATCATCGCCCACGGGTGGAGTTTACTTTATAGACTTGTGAAGATACATGAATCCTATGAAGTCCAAAAATAGTATGGCCATTTTCTTCCACCATGTAGATTTGTCAGTCATCAATGCATGGGTTTTGTATAGGTCACCATGTACCAGGAAACAAGTAAACCCCAAGCAGATCCTATATTGGCAAACTTTAGATCGAACTTGCAGATACCCTGTGCAAATACTCATACCCCTTCGATCAGAGGGCGACCTAGCCAAAGTCACTCAATGGAACAGTCGCCTTTTAAAAAAAGGAATGTCTAGTGATAAAATAACTGTAAGGTTTGATAAAAAAAAATATGAATATGATGATATGAAAATTATTATACATATGTTTATATAAAAAACATAAGGATACGAACTCTTGAGATTTATGATTTAGATACGTAATATGCCATTAATAAGAAACAAATACATGCAAACTTTGCGTTTCCTAACGATTTTTATCTATAAACCCGTAAATGGTATAAGACTTACCGCTGACATCACCAGAAATATTGTCATTTTCTGACTCCGTCACAGTAACATCAGATACTTTATCAGGTAGTCGGTTCCCTGCATACCAGAGAAGAACACATGTGCCGTCTTCTTCTTTCTGTCCATGTTAAATTGGCAATGGATAGCTTGGAGGGTTTTTAGTTAAATTTATCCAGATATTTGATACATATTTGAGCTAAGTTGCAATGCTCTGTTGACAAATGAAACCAAATGCAAAATTGAACAATTCTATCAAACTTTACAGTTATATTATCACATTATAGACTCCTCATCTACGTGCCTAAGTAGCGAAGAAGATTTCGAAGATTAAGAGATCTAAGTTAAATCTATCTAAGTTAAAAAATAAATCTAAGTTAAAGTTATAATGAACCTGTGATTTTATCCAATAATTAATTGATTATATTACAAGCCAATGCAAGCTAATACATAATTTTCATATCATCATTACGCACTGCGCCACAGAAGCGTTGATGGCGTAGTGCGTAAGGGCGTTGTCTCCCACCTAGGAGGCACTGGTTCGAACCGCCACGTACCAATGTATTTTCAAATTTTGAATTCATAATTATGTACGTTTAATCGACGCTTTTACGGTGAAGGAAAACATCGTGAGCAAACCTGCACACACCTATGAAGAAATTCTTAGGTTGTGTGTGAAGTCGACCAACATTCACTTAGCCAGCGTGGTTGACTAAGGCCTAATGTTTACACCCCACATTAGGGGCAGTAGGTAGTCTCCTCAAATAAAAAGGAGGATGTAGAGAGGACAATAAATAAAAAAAAATGTGGGGTAAGTTCGAGCCCGTCGGTAGGGACATTATATGAGCTGTTGTAATGATTGCAAGCTAAGTATTTATAAAAAACATGGTCATGATTTTCCAAAGTGTACTGTATCTGATCATCTTCTAGTACAGCTTGCAATTGTTGACGAGTAAGATAGTAGGTACACTAATTTTCTCATAACTAAAGTTAATATACGTCATCTGATACCGCATCATCTTCCGAGTAATTGCTGCCTTCTGACTGCGTAACCAAATCGTCTAGGTATATCGTTTCCATATATTATTATATTTTTGTAGTTATTATGTTGAAAAATTGAAGCAAAAGCTTACAAATTCATAGAAAATATCGTAAAGAATAATCTCAATAACCAAGATAGCCTAACTGCATGGAGTATCATTTTTGACACCAGCAAGAGCATGATAAAAATGTTACAACCAATACAAATATCAATAAAAATTATTGCATTATCAGCAATTATATACACATACCTTCGTAATTTTCAATTTTCTAAGTATATTTATCAATAGATTTAGATTACATGACCGGATAAAAAGTACAATTTCGAGAGTAATTTGCATTTTTTTAGTATGAATTCTTAAATGAAAATAAAACAAGTATCATTTTTTAACACTTTATGCACTTTATTATATTAAATTGAAAGCTAAATATTTATAAAAAAACTGAATTCAGAACTTTATTTGTGGTTTAGTATAGATTTTAATGTGACTAATGAAAAAGCTCAAAAAAAACATTAAAAGAATATTGGAGATAAGTAAATATTTAACTCTTCAGGCCTTAGCAATATTCTACAAAATGATTAATGTCTGATTTTACCCAAAGATGATAAAATTATAAAAGTTTAATTAATAAAATTTGGATTTGTTTGATTTAATTGTTTATTTTGCTGATTACTGTTATTTTTTTTTCTCTGAAAAGCAACCACTGAGAACAGCCAGACCAACTTTTTTCACCTGTGGAGACCCCATTCTTCGAATTGGTACTAAAACTGACCATTTCTGTTATCGTTTTTTTTTTCGCAACAATGCACTGACTTTCGCGCATCATAACTCTGAAACGCAACCACTGAGAGCCGCCAGACCAACGTTTTTCATCTGCGGAGACGTTATTCTTTGAATAGGTACTAAAACTGACCATTTCTGTTATCGTTTTTTTTTCGCAACGATGAAGCCTCTTGTAAGCTCTATAACTCGAAGTTGCAACCACTGAGAGCAGCCAGACCGACATAATTCACATTAGGGGACTACTCTACAAACTATAAATGTAAATCTAACCGTATCCATGATCGTTATGAAAAATCCTGCCACCTCTCAGTCTAAGAGTTGTGGCACTTTCACAACATGAAATAGGTATGTCATGGTTAGAAATTACGTTGTAAGTTTACTGGAAAAAAATTAAGTTAGGTAAGTAAGTACTTATTCCAAATAATTTTTTTTTATAATTTTTTAATTAAACTAATTTCTTTAATAATAATTATTATTGTAATTTTACAATAATTATTATTGTAGTCAGCACATTTTAAAATGCGTAGGTGGACTAGTTACGCGTCCTCTATATTACATTGCTAGGAAGCCTTGTGGAAAATGAAAAGTCCTGCTTTATGTTTTAAGCATGCTGTGAACATTTTGAAGTTCGTGTGCTTTTATGTTGAAAGTAACTCTCTTTGGCGCAGGCTCTTTTCACACGTTGCATTGCCACCCCGCTAGATGGCGCTATTAACAACTCTGATAAATAGATTCGTGAAACACAAATTCTAATGATTTTTTTAATTGCCTTTGATAGAACATTATAATATTACTTTTATAAAAATAATGTACTATTTAAGAAACTCTGACTAGTTTATTATACTGGCAAATCGACATTAATGTAGACTGTCTTAAGAATAGCTTTTCAATCCTGCGTGTCGTTTTGTATATGAAAAAAAAACTTCAGTTCATTTGTACACTAAACACCAACTAAACACAGAACAATAAATGAACTTATTGCTAAATAGCAATCCCATCCAGGCAACCTGTAAACTAAATGACTTAAATATTAGTTAGGATATACAACAATATAAAACAAAGTCTACTTGTTTTAATTATCATAAGAATAATAATTAAAATATTTACAACTGAGATTTACAAGGTTTCCGCTGGTCAGTGTTTGTTGTCAAAAATAATCCCCTGTATTACTACAGACAAAGCGGGCGGTTTATAGTAGCAGGTTGTATACCTTCTGTGTACGTAATTACCGCTGTTTATTAATTATCTAGACCGCGATTTCGTGTGAATTTGAAATGGGTTCAGAATGGAGTAAACAGATAAGGCATTGCGAGCCCTACTGTTTGTATAGATGAACACAGGCAAATACCAACCTTTTTGGATATTTCTCTCGACGAATAAGAACCTGAACTCCATGTTGTGAAGATAGAGAAGGATGGGGTGACTTCGGCATGCGAATGATGATGCAAGCGTTTAAACATTTCGTTGGACTACGTTTTCCTACTTATTGTCTATGCAAAAACCTAAAAAAAGCTTGTTATTGTTGTTAATACTAAAAACTAAAATCATAGATTTGAAAGAATAAAGGTACTAAAATTGCGTTATCTTTGTAAAATATGTTATTTCTACTTACGACGTAATAAGAAATGATAGACTAAAACAAATTCGTACCCTCAATACTATAGTGTGTTCAGTTAGAAGAGCAATGTCTCAGATAGCGAAAGGTCTCAGGTCAAAATCCCGAAAACATGATCCGATCCGGAAGACATTTTGATGTCATACATGCATGTTAAATTTAGTTGCCATAAGTTAAAGCATACTCGAGTTATCGTGCAAACGCACAGAAACGCACACGGACATAATTCCAAAAACGGTATTTTTGGGCTCGGGGAGGTCCAAAACGTGTAAAACCGTCAAAATCTCGAGTTCGAACTTTCTCTATACTATGTATAAGAGAAAGTAAAAATGGGACCATTTATTTCGATTCACGAAATAGAACTTCGAATATAAAACGGCTGCAGTGCGTTAATCTTGTCCTTAGATCCCAAAGGAGTACCTACATGTTTTTACCCATGGTAAATAGCTGTTATTTATTACTCAGGGACTAAAATACACAAACATACGGTGCGTTTCTTTGTGAGTACGTTCTTAAAAGTTTTAAAAAGTCACTGATGGTTATATAAACCGAATATTTTGCTAAGTTTAACACAAATAAGGGTCGAGTCTAGGTACTTTTTTCAATAGGACCGCGGCCCCGAAAGTTACATTGGAAATTTAAATTTTGAGTGCACTTCGATTGGAGTAATATATTTTATTTTAACGCTTAAGCTTTGGATGAAGTAAACTTGCTTCTTCTAAGTATTTTTAGGCATAATCAATGTCCAAAGCGGCTTTCATAGTTGCAAAATTGTAAATAAACTACCTCAACTATAATTATGACTGTTTTGTATAGGTACATTGTAAACAAGAACAATATGTGGTAAGATGAGACGAATTTAATGAAACTGCCAAATGTGGCGTCATGTAACCAAATGTTATCTAAAGCTCTGCTCAACCCCTTTCGGTATTGTAAGCGTGATTGCTTGTAGGCAGGCTATGTAATTTAACTTTAAAAAATAAATAGTCATTTGCCTAAGGTCAGCTGTTTTATTTAGAATACCTACGTTCTTTATTGAAAATACACTAATTAAATAAAATTATTATTAAACAATATATGCGAGTCAATGAAATCTATGCAATTTATTTGAACAACATAACATACTTACATTATTTTAACATACTAATAACTTTCACTAAATAATAAATACAAGCTTAACATAAAGCTCCGGTTATGCAAATGAATTCAGTGAATGAAGAGGTACTGCCTACTTTAAATTTTATTCGAAAAATTCGATAAATTACTTTTGTTTATCAATTTTAGTGTACCGTTTCAATTTAGCGGTAAATACTGGAATGCCCTAAAACCGGTTACAATACTTAAAACTGTGTCTTTATGAAAACTGTTCGTATTATAGCGGTTTTTTAATAAATTAAAGTTCTTTTATAATTTAAAGCCTACTACGCTAAATACACCAAGAGGCCTGGAATCGAATCCAGGCAGTGACAATTATTTTTATTTGGTGTGATGGATGCGAACATTCTATGCACGAGTGTTGTGAATAACTTAATATTGTTTGACAGATAGGTGACAGAACTGCATTCAATTCAGCACTGTGACGGACATAAATTGTGAAGGACAGCAGCGACCAGCACTTAGGTGGTTATGTACATGTTTATTCATAAAAAATAGTATTATGAACAATGATATTATAGTAATATCTTTGATTATAAAAAGCATATTTATCCGTTGTCTTATAATTTAGGCTTACAATACCAAGTGCTTTGATTGCTTTGAACGTCAACTAATAATAATGTATGAAACTGACGTTTTAGAGAGAAAGCTCAATGGCGAATGTCGTGTCAAATAACAAAAATTAGCCCCCCATCCACTAGCGTTTATTTCGAACCGTAGGGATAAATAAAACCATTGAGGCCACTAACTAAATGTCATCCCTACATGTTTTCCTGTGACTTTATCATTCCGCACCAGTCCGAGAAGAAACACAATTCTTTTGTCACCACATACACACGAACTGATAAGTACTTTCCTGCATTTTTTTGTATTCTCGTTAAACTAAAGGATTGCGCGCCAGTGGATGGTTAATGTCCTATTGTTTTATAAAGATTGTTGTCCTGTTAAGGGATTACCGGTCTTTTGTGCTAATTTATGAAATACTTTCATTTTATAATCAACGTAAATATGTACCCGTGAGCAAAATATTGCAATTTCTATGAGTTTATTGATTGCGAATACATAATTAAACGTAAAAGAAGGCAGAGATTGGAGAAAACGGGAAATATGTGTAGCGATTTGCTTGTTAAATAATAGTATGTACCTACCTACCTTAAATAAATCACAAAAGCCATTGTTTTTTAAATTATCTACTCAGGTAATTTTAAAAAGTCGAAAGATTCAGGTATAGGATTTTTAACTCAGGAACGCGGGTGAATATTCTATGATTCCTGTCTTTAAATCATACGTGCAAAAAAAATACGACATAATCGTACATTTGATAACATTGCCGAGCGATAACAGCGAAATGACATGAGAACAAAACCGATAACCAAAATCGGCAGAAAACAAAAAGCTACTAAGTCCTTGGTTGTCGCGTCGTCGTGTAGGCGGGATGGAGGGGACGAAGAGATTTTAACAACGTCATTCTTTCGCGCTTTGCCCCTCTACTAGAATTCATACCATAAGAATTAGATATTCCGGCAGGAATAACCGCTAGTGGATGGGGGGCTATTATCATTTCGTTCGATAGAAACGTTGTATCGTTTGCCCTCAGGTTTAAATCATCATCATACCAGCCGTTATAATTTGACCCACTGCTGGGACACAATGCCTTTCCTTGTCATCGAAGGAGGTTAAAGCATTAGTCCTCCCCGCTTCCGTCCATTACGGATTGGTGGACGGAGTATAAGGTGATCAATAATGCATCGTTTTTCTTGTCCGCATATCCTTTATTCAAAGAATTGCACAATATATTTTTAGATTTATATTATTCTAAAAACTACATTTTTTTAGATCAGTGCTCCATACTACTGCCACAGTATAAGTACACTATATAGACTACTACTGTCATTTAAAAATGTTTACAATCATGTCCAGACACATCAACATTTGTTGATAAATGAGGTTTTCGCTCGCCGAACGGCAACTGTTCAACATGGCATGATCAACTCCGCAACATAAATGTTGCCCGCAACAAGTTGACTACAGCTCATCAACATATTTTAGCAACCATCTTTTTAAAAAAATGTTTACAATGAATACGGGGCTTTAAACTAACCTATTGTTAACTGTAATAAATATCAAATAAAAACCTGCACTTCGTAATCTATAATTAATCCTTCCGGTTCGATCGCCATAGAGGGTCAATCGGCATAGAGAATATTGCATATAATGAATACGAGTAGGTAGGTTTACTTTGTTACTTAAAAAATGGTATTAGTAAGTTGCGATTGTAAACAACTTTTTAAGAACATTAATTCTTATAACAGGATTCTTAACCTAGAAAAACCAAAACAAACAAAATAGTTTCAAAGCAATTTTGAAAACAAGTTTCAATTTAAGCTGATTTGATATACACACATTCTATGGAGGTAGGTATATAAATAAAGTGAGTGCATAACGGGAAACAGGTACCGTTAAACGCAGCTGCAGGATTCCTACAACAATTTCTTTGCATTTTCATTTTGAGTGCCTATGCATGTATAGTTTACCTACTTACTTCTCTCTCTTTACTTACTCGATTAGCTTTGCTTCGAAAATTTGGGAAAGAAAACACAACAGACCTACTTAATATTCGAGGCGTTTGCAAGTTCCATTGTAAAACCTCTAAGCATTCGATTTCACGTGCTAAATTATCAATATACCTAATCCAAACCAATCGGGAGTGGTCTCCTTTTGACTTTCTTGTATACCGGAAACGACTCAAAAGTTGAAAGAAACCTTATATTTTGATGACATACATGCATGTTAAATTTTGGTCACCCATCCGAGTAGGTACCGACCGCGCACTTGGTTGCTTAACTTTCGTGATCGACGACTCCAAAGTTTATAGAAACCTTATATTTTGATGTAATTTAAAGCATACTCGAGTTATCGTGCCAACGAATAGACACACACGAACAGACATTCCAGATTTTGTACTCAGAGAGTTCTTATATTTTAACAGACATTAAAGTTGGGAGACCTTGCGTTGGCAGGACTCAGGACTACCCCCCCCCCCCCGCTCCCCCCCTTCATCATTCACCTGCCCTGCTCCCAATTTTATTTATGGTTGGCGTAAATTATGTTTTCTTCTTCCACTATCCTCAATCAGCCGTCATCTCAACATTAACACCCTTCTTTGCCATATCATATTCACAATCTTCCATCTTTTCTTCGGTCTTCCCCTCCCTCTATATCCTTACTCATTCATTCTCATTACTTTCTTTGTTACTTGCTCATCATCTCTTCTCCTTATATGCCCATACCATGCTAACCTGTTACTTCTCAGTTTTTTTGACTGGTGCTACTTTTAAACTTCCTTTAATGTACTAATTTTTTCACACTTCGTCCATTCTTGTTACTCCACACATCCACCGTAGCATTTTCGTCTCAGCCACGTGTAACGCGAACAACAGTTGCTGTTCATTTATCATCACTTGGCGTTTTCATTGAATTTTTACTGAACTGAATATTCGATACGATCTTTCGACTAAATCATTATTAGTCTAATTAAACATTAGTTTAAATAAAATTAGTGCATTTGAAAATTCGGTGAAATGACATTATGTCAAAGAAATAATTATGCTAAATAAAATTCTACCAATTAAATATTCGGTCAAATGAATAATTATGCGAAATGACTTTATTGTAACTAAAATTAGCCGAAACGATTTTCGACTAAACGTTGTTATACCAAACAAGGGTAAACCGATGCGAATGCGTTACACTTATCTATAGTCAATATTTCGGCAACAAATAAGCAAGTCACACGCACTTAACTGAAAATAGCTCTCAACTCTTCGGCAAACAGCCTCGCAGCAGATTTTCGGGTGACTAGGCGCGGTGAAGCGGCGTTGTAGCGCCTATATATGTATAAAGATGCGATGCGATGCGAATTCACCCAAAATGATGGCGCGGCTGATGGCGAAAAATTGGTAGAAGATCAACGAGACTCGTCTTCTCATGCGACCAGAGAACGACTGTGTTTTCGCATGTGCGGGAGGTGAAAGATAGCTCAACTGCGTGACAGGCTACATGCACGCTGCTACAAGGAGTTCGTGTGGAGCATAGTGCGAGTATCAGTGTAAATAAGTGCATGTAACCGTTCACTTGGTGCCAAAACATTTCAACCATAGAAAAGCGCGACAACAATAATAATTATATTATTATTAGGACCGTTGCACTAGTTTCGAGCATCTAATCCACTTTTCAACCCCCGACACAAAAGTCAGTCTCAAGTCGCTTGGTCGTTGGAGTCGGATCTATTATTTTTAATTTTACGAGATGGCAAACAATTAAGCTTGTGGCCCACCTGGTGTTAAGTGGTTACCGTCGCCTATAGACACTTGCAATACTAAGAGAAAATCACATAACACTGCACGTCGTTGCCATTCTGAGGACACTGACTACCTTTCCGTTCAACCCGAAAAATAGCGAACTGCTTCACGGCAGAAATAGTGTTAAGAATTATGATGTTGAACTACTCCACGAAAAATACTTCCCTATCCCAATAGTGCTGATTGTTATACAGCCTATTAAACTTTTCGCGTGCCATAACAATGGAGTCATTGATGATGATTGCCATCATATATTCTTAGCACGTGCCTTTGAAGGCAGGTGCTTATAATCACTTGATTAGTTAGTTAACCGGAGTAACGGAGCTGTCAGTATAGGTTTGGTCTCATAAAGGTATGTGTCGATTAAGTACAAATATAAAATGTAATATAATCTCATACCAACATATATCCCAAATTAAGTATCATTAACAACTTGTGTTATTGATACTTGATAACGGAGAAATAAAAATGTACATAATAATCTAGATATTTTATAAGTAAAAAAAAAATATATCGACTCGACTCGTAACAAATGTTCGGTTTGATCACACAAACATTTGACACTACCAGGATTCGAGGATTTGAATCCTGGTAGTGTCAAGTGTTTGTTGTCAAATGTCTGGTTGTGTCAATAACACAAGTTGTTAATGATACTTAATTTGGGATAGATAGTTAGACCGATATATGTGTAGGCAGCGTCATTGACTCCACCACGACGGTGTCAAATGAAAAATTAACTTAGCTTAATGTAGCACTGAAGTTATTCGTTGATAAAGTATTTACATCAAGTACACCGACTGCTGTGGTTGTGTCATAATATTAATATTTTATGATCTCGGCTTGTTTGGTGGTGGGGCTTATTATGAGTACCATTTCATCAGTCTATCGCCAGCAGAACAAAATAGCATCATTGTGTTCCGTACGGCAGTAAGTGATAACATAGGCAGTGTGTGAAGTAGTGTGCAGCTAGAGTTGCCAACTATGCTGTTAAAAGCAATACTATACTGTTTTTCACTACAATAAACTTTTTACTGTTGAACAAAAAAAGCATACAAAATACTTTTTCAGCATCGATTGTGGCAAGGCCTATGGGACTTTTAAAAATAATACTAAATCGATAGGCAAGTTGTGCGAGAAGCACTATACTTAACCACTACGCTACCAGACCACTACCACTTATTTCGCTGTCGAAATTTGTCAGTGCTTGGTGCTTATGTGTTTATGGTAAACATTGTTATATTAAATCTTTGAAATTTGCACTTTTAAGATCCGAACGAAATATTTCATTTAAGACTATGTCAACAAAAATAAAAGATAATTTTGAAACAAAACTGTATATAGCGAAAGAGAATGTGCTCTACAATAATGTTAGTGCCGTTGCGAATTCATAAAAAGAGTCAAATGAAGTCCTCCGACCCGTCGTAATCAAGTTGAATCAGCCATGCGATAAATTTTCCACGCAACTAGCGACATTCCATAAAAGCTCTACTTTTTTTATTTTATTGCGTAAAAATGCCTTCTGTATTACCGTATTGTACGCACCTGCGTAATAGCAAAAATATGACTTAACGATCCTTTGCGGGGGAAATTTATAAATACAAGTAAATAAACAGTGTGTCTGGTTACTTTTAATACTACAGTGTACGATCAATTTCGTCGCTAAATCACCTCTCTTAAGTATTTTATATTTAATGGAATTGAGTGGATTCACGTGGTAGTATTGTTTACATATTTAGCTATCAAATAAGACTTCTTAAGTACTTATAGGGCCTATACATCAGATAATATTAAAAAATTACCACACCGCACCCTTACATTTTCTGCGACATATCTCTGTCTGCATATAAATACTTGTAAATGTTTAAATGGAGTAATAGTTTCATCCAAAGCGGTAATTTATGAAGCTATAAAAGTTTAGCAAAATCAATTTAAATTAATTATTTCTTTATTTTATCGTAAGTATTTAGTAACATAAGTCTGCACTAACTAGGGTTTCGCGTAGGTCTCATTATTTGTTCAATCAAACTGCTTCAAATGGAGTGATAGTACACGTGAATATTTCTTTTACTATGAGCATATTTATTTTTAATTAAGATATTTCTATCTGGCGAGAAAAATTCACAAGTACTTATTTATTTTATTGGAAATTAATTTGCAAAAAATATTGCCAAAGAAGTTACATTACATGATTGCGTTTACATCAATACTTCAAAGACTATCGATCTGCAACATTGTATAAGAGAAATTAAATATTTCACACACAAGCTCTAAACGCCACCGTGAAAACACAAATACTTGCACATATTTAGACGAGTCTACAAAAGCAATATTTTTCGCGTACTTTCGTTAATCGCCTTAACGGAAAAGATCAACATGATCTCTATTTAGAGTAATTTGGTTGTAGTGATGGATGTTGGTCATGATGTCAATAGCGGTACTTCGCAGCGGTCAAGGCCCGCGTATGCACATCCAGTGCTGCTCCCTGCTCATTGCTGTACCGGCCGCTGGCATTAAAACACGTCGGTTCTACAGAGAAAGTACCGATGAGACTTTGATCAGATAGAAGGTAAGACTTTGTTTTTTCTCACCTCACTAAATAATTTAGTATTTATAACTAAATTGGAAATAGAAAAATATTGTGCTTTTTACATATTATTAAAACATTAATTCTTGATTTTTCAAAAGATTTGCAAAATTTTAAAAAATATTATTAGGTACATAAATTTAGGCAGGTAAATTAAAACAGGCACATTATTTTTATTATCATGGAATATCCATCCAAAGCAAATATCTTTCATAGTCCTTTGTACATAAATATGCTTAATACAATTTATAAATATTTCAAATGATTTTTTATTTAATTTATAAACAATAAAGCTAGAAAAAATTGTCTCATAAGTTATTCCTTTCAAAATGTAACGAACCATCATTTGGTATATTTTAAAAGCACTTCAAAACATATGAAATAAAAAATGAATGAATAAATAAAATAACTAATAAGAAATAGTTTATTTCAAAGTATAAGCTCACCGTTAATTTCTTAGTCACACTTAATTTTTATGCTTTTGTTTTAGAAAATATGAAGAGCTTTGGAAAACCAGCATTAGTAATATTCTTAGTAACTCTTCTAATAAATGCTTATAAAGCAGACGACGATGACGACTACATAACGATAGAAGACGAATATGAAGTCGTTCCAAATATTAAAACGGGAAGGATATTATGGCCATACCCTTTAAATTATAAACAAGATGATATAAATGGAACAATGGTTACAAAAGACGGCAAAGATGTACACATAAAAGAAATCGATAAAGAGGAACAAGATAATGTAAATAAAAATAGGCAGGGTCGTTTTCTATGGGCTTACCCGCACAGTCCTGTAGTGAATTTGGTGATGCAAACTGTTGCTGTACCGAAGAACCCAAACGATCCCTTCGATTTTATTCGAGACAGCTATCCTTTGCCTAAAGGTAAGTGACCAAATTTATTACATTTGACCGCACAGTATAACAACGTCGTCTTTATTCTGTATTTACGACAGTAGTGTAGAGAAATCTATACAGGGCCTTATTTGTTGTTGTTTTCCGTTAATTTACAGTCATGGAATTTACACAATTCTATAAACGCATTCGTTTATTATTGGGGTTGAATGGGTGTGGAATTAATAACTAGCTTTTACCCACTTCTACCGCGTGGAATAGTAACTTTAGGCAGCATTTGAATTTTTTGGATGCTTAATTTTCTACTAAACATACACATGTTCCCAAGAATATATACGTATAGTAAATATAGACAGATTTGTTTAGGCTTCCATACCAACTTTCATCTCCTATTTAATTTCATGTGGGTCGAAATTACAAAAAAGCTAGAACACATACTTATTTATTTCTTATCAAGTGCCTAAAGTTTCATGGTTTTGTTTTCAATAATGACAAAAAATACTCATGTGAAGTTTTGAATAAAATAATCTAACCATCATAGGCGGATGAATTTTGAAAATTCCTTTCTAAGTGTACCCCTAGACCTGTTAAGGAACCTATGTCCCAAATTTTACATTCATCAAACGCCGAATTGTCAAACGTGCAAAATTAAAAAACTCATTAAGTTTTAAAAAATTAAACAATATTCTTTTTTCCTAAAAGCTTAAGGAAAAAAGAGGAATGAAATAGGTAAAGTATTTAGTTCTAAAGTTATGACGTGACCAAGGGAAACAGGGATTCATTTCTGTATAAATAGATAGAAGATTTCAAAATTCAGTTATTGAAAGTATTTAAGTCTTTTGTAAACATTAATTGATTTAATTAATAGCAGTCATTAAGTTTTTTATAAATTTCTTTCTTGAGCTAAAGTAATTATAATATTATTTATGACATTATTAATCTTTAAATGTTTCTATAGCTTAAATACACTTTAATAACATAAGTTTCACTGGATAATATAGTTTGCTTTCATTGGCCTCAATTAATAATGTATCTCGCAGAAAAATTACGCATTTAGTTATAGAGCAACTAATAAACTCGTATTTTTGTTGTGTATTATAACAGAGTAACTTGAAATCTCAAAAGTATTTATATTTTATAACCTAATAGGTTTTCCTTCGTCTAAAAATCGACCTAAATTGACGAAGTATTATTAAATTCTTACTATATTTTCAAACACTACTTAATATCTTATGAAAGTAACAAATGGTTTCATTACGTGACTTTCTAAATATTTTCTGATCATACTGATAAATGTCTCCGGGAATTATAAATAAATCGTTTTAGTATAACGTTTCTAAGGTAACGCTACGATCATACTAATTAGATTTTCCCTCGCAAATAAATTGTCATTTTTATGACAGTTCAAAATAACCAATTATGAAAGAAGAAAAAACAATCAAAACTATGAGCTCGTTAAAGTATAATTTATCAAACTTTAAACAACATATTTTCCTACCCTGCTCCTAATTTAATTGGGCTCGATCATGAAAGGTTGTAGGTTATAAGCTCCTTGGGCTTTATGCAGTCTTGATATTCTCAAAGTAAACGTAAACAACATTTAATTTAAATTAAGAGCATTTGTAAAATAAAATTATCTATTATGAAAATATGCTATGTTTTCAATAAATTAAGAAATCAACATAAAGCCCCGTTTTCATAAAGGTATTTTTAATACATAATAACATATTTTCACGTACACGCATTTATCTAGCCCAAAGTAAGTATCATGAAGAACTTATACCAAGTATGGATACTATAGAGATATAAGATAACAGATTTTATGTAATCATTTAGAGATAATACATGCGGTGCCTCAAAATATGTGGCAGGTTGCCAACCTGTACATAAGGGGTTAAGCAGAAATTTAGATAACATTTGGTTACACATAAAGCCACATCTGGCAGTATGGGCCATACAATGACAAGTTGCCTCCCAGTCGCCGAAATTAAATAAAAGCCGGCAACCAGGGCAAATGTTACACTCAAAAATATATCAGCAGTCCGAGTTTTATTAAAATATTTTTTAAATTAATCTATCTACATGTACTATAAGTACTAATATTATAAAGCTGAAGATTTTGTTTGTTTCTTTGGTTGGAAGCGCTAATCTCAGGAACTACTGATTCAAATTTAAAAAATATTTTTGTATTGGATAGTCCACTTATCGAGGAACCCTTTAGGCTATATAACAGTACGCTACGACCAATGAGGGAAGCTGAGCATATGCATGATGTTCAGCTCCTATTAGTAGCGTCCCGTTCCCATTTTGCGAGAATGGAAAATCCACGCGAATGAAGTCGCCGTCACACCCAAGTAGTTGTTAATAAAAATCTCCTTTACATTTCCAGGATACGACAGCCCATTGGATGAGTACGACTATGTGATCATTGGAGCTGGTTCAGCCGGCTCAGTCCTGGCAGCCAGGCTATCGGAAGACAAGCCGAGGGCCACTGTGCTAGTAATCGAGGCAGGCAAACCAGAAATGCTTCTGTCAGACATACCGGCACTCGCACACTACTTACAACAGACTGACTACGTTTGGCCGTACACCATGGAACATCAAGCAGGAGTATGTTTAGGTAAGACGTGGCAATGTGAATTAGCGTAAATAATTTCATTATTTAATTATTAATATGAGAAAAGTATCTTGTGAAGAAAAATAATAGTTTTTTTCGTGTGTGAGTGTGTTTTCTGAGTGTGCTATGAAGGCGCGGCGATGCGGTTTCTAGGGGTAAGGTCGCCACTGGCCAGCCCTTATCGTCACCTAAAATAAAAGTTTCGAAAGAGTTTGAGAGTTCTGAAGCCCCGGACAAGTGATCACTAACAACTACTTACGCGGCTCTGCACGGGGCTGCTCGATTCAGCCGTCCCCCTTCCGACTTGGACGCCCTAGGAACGCTAGGTGGTCGAGAGACTCCGGAGTGGAAGCCGCTCGGTTACCCAATAATCTCCTAGGAACGTTCGATATACAGACTTGAGGACCCTCTATGATCTTCGCGGTGACGCAGGAAAAGTCATCATCGGCAACCTACAGTAGTCAATCAAAAAAATACGACCGTTCCGTCAGTCCAGTCCCATTTCGCTGCCCGAATGGCTGCCAGATAAGACAAAACAATATACGTACCAAAATAATAATACGTACCAAAATCGAGCTTATCAAAAAGTTCTTCCTGGTAACTTGTTCACATTCTGTACCGAAACGAAAGTCACCGAGCCGGTCTTGAAAGGGCCTTCATAACCTAATGTCAAAAATAATCAGAAAAAGGGAGCAGAATTTTCTGAGAGAATTTCATGTGTTTTGACACCAATACCTCTTGTCTAAGTAGCACCATTTTGGTTTCTCAAGCCCCCTAATTGCTCATAACTGCTGAATGGATCAGGATGTTTGGAACAAATATATTTCATAGTCTATTCTAACACTTTTTTTCAGATAATGTGGTCCCTTGGGAACCATGTATTTATATACAGTCAGAAAACGAACATAATTTTATGAATTATAACATTAAAATCCTTGTTGAAATTGCGGAAAACAAAAGAAATTACTGCTTTGAGGAGCAATTTTCTTTTATAAACATTCGTATTAACTTTTAAGAGCAATAAGCTTATGCATGTTTTTATTTTTATTATCAAATGCAGTGCTATTTCTCTTGATATTATTTTGGTAACAAATTTTAATCAAATATCAGACAAAGACTAGTTTTATGTATAAGAAAACATAGTATTATTTTTTGTGAGAATAACGGCAGATCGAGGGTATCAGAAACTATCAAATATATATAAGTAATAGAATTTGTATTCTATGGGTATTGAAAAGTTGAAAATTTTAAGAAAGTTTAGGTTTAGGTAGTCTAAGCTACTTACGAATCTTGCACAATAACAGTGTACCATTTTAATAAAATGATACAGAATGTTACCTCAGTATTCTAATAATATGATTCTCATTCCAAATTTAATATTAACTGTGAAAAAAGCAAACTTGCAACATTTTACGAGCAAATTCATCTCTTCTGAAATAGGAAACCTCGTCAAAACGTAATCAACACAGCGTAGCGAGGGACTTAAATATTTCTTATTCATAATTTACTATTGCTCCAAGTTGAGCGTTACAAGCGCTAAATAAATACTTCCTACTACGTTAGTCTTTACTAGCAGTTTTATATAAGGTATTTTAGATAGTACTGTAACTAATTATATAGTGCAGAAAACTTCACCGGCGTTATAATGTAAATCACAATAATCAAGAATTGGAACTGGCTTCGAACAGCGTTTCCATTAATATTTGTGTTTCCTATGAAAACACAGTTATTCTGTATTGGCAACTTAACAAGACAATTGCATCACTAACACTGCGCAATTTTGTTTTTTTCTTAGGACATAAATTTCCTTTTGAGATGAAATTTTCTTTTGAGAAATTACGAGTTGTGTAGTCAGACTCAGAAGTAGGTTTCTAATATAATAGAGAGTTTTAACTACCAATAAAACTTACCTATTATTTTTCCTGAAGATATCCGGAATCCATCTTGAGTCAAGCACCTGTCTTTTTACGCGATTTCCGGTCTAGCAGCTCCCCCTCTTCGTATTTCCGCCGCTAGCAGCGCCCTCTAGAGTTGCTTTTGGCGGGAAGTTTGCTAGCGGCCATTACTAGGATTTTACCTCATTATAACTCGAGATGCACCAGGTAGAGATTACCTGGATTCCGGATATCTTCAGGAAAAATAATAGGTAAGTTTTATTGGTAGTTAAAACTCTCTATTATTTGTTCCGTAGCGATATCCGGAATCCATCTTGAGTGAAGTGTTTGTTATCTCCTGGTGAGTGCCATGTGCACTGACACTATAATGTGTAATAGATTGGCTAAAAATAAAGCTTTTATGTGCAAGTTTATTGATATACAAATCATTTATTTTGTATTATATTTATGTTACATTGTATACGTATTATAATTAATGAACTGAATCAAAATATTTTGATAAAAAAAATAGAGTCAAGGACGATTAACAACTGGTAATACTTCCTGAACGTATGCTCTTGATGCCAATATCCGGTTTCTAAAATTTCGATGGGAAACTGTTCTAACCAGTTAAGGGACGCTACTGCAGCTCGCACTGAGCCTGGTGATGCTTCCACACCGGCTCCTTTTGAAGTGGATTTAATCCACCCACCAATTACAGTTTTGGATGCAGCTTTAGGCACACCTCTTACAGTTATGATTAAACTAAACAGGTCATCAACTGATTTCCTACGTTCTTCTCTTCACTTAAACGAATCAATAGACGAATCCAATAGACACAATCAAGAGACTTTTTTGGATTTTGTAATAATTTCCAACCAGACTGTCTATAGTTGATGCTATCGGTTTTGGATCCAAAACAAGGCCAAAATATAACATAATTACCTTCATCATGATACTTCCCTTTTTCAATGGACAATAATGTTAAATTATGAACTCTCCGACCCGATGACAAAAGTAGAAGCATAGCTGTTCGCTGTGCCACTTGATATAAGTTCGTTTAATTTGGAGCGTTTCCTTTTAAATAATTTATAACGATTTGTGGATCCCATATTAGCGGCGCAGTAGGTTTTTCTTTGGCAACTGAAATATCTTTTAACAAGTGTTCAATGAAAAAGTTTGATGATAAGTCAGATTTAGTAATGATATTAGTAAAAGAGGCAATAACGGATTTGTGGACTAAAATCGTTCTGTAAGCTAAACCTTTTATGTTATGAAGGTAAGCTAAATAGCGGGCTACTTCAGTAGGTGTAGGACTTATCCCCTATTGTGTCGCCGCGATTTTGTAAAATTTCGCGCATGTGTCACTTGTGTACTTCATGTGTACTTCCGGACTTTCCGTCGCGAATTTTCCGGGTGTAAAAAAAAAACAATAACATTACTAAAACTATAAATATGAGTTTTTGTCACTAAAATCGATATAAAATAAGCTAACAGAATATAATATAATTAGTACAGTTATATGTTCAAATAATAATAATAATCATCATTTTCATCATGAGAAAACTGTGGAGGGGGGGATAGACCTCTAGGAGGCCGGCCGACACACAGGCGTTTTTGACAGCGACCTCCAGGAGACCGCCCGACACACAAGGGGCTATGTAATTAAAGTCATTATATTCTCACCAGCTTTTCCAGCTTCGCCAAGCTGATTGGCAAGTACTCATAGGAGATTTTCTCCAACTTGATAGTAATAGCGATCTTTACTCATGTATCCAGTCCTTGATCAAGTCTGTCCACCCAAAATCAGCCAGGCTTCCAGTTGAATACTGTCTATTTTTTTTTGGCGGATGTGTTCCGGTCTTCGTGTCTCTCAGAACTTGTAGAACGTTTGGGATCAGGTAGGGTTCTGCTACTGCTCAGCGTTGCAGATCCGCAGCCCAAAAAACTTTGTTCCACCTGGGACTGATTAAAATGTATTTGCCCTCTGCAGAGTTCAAGTGAGCACTCGTGGGATGAGATTCGGTAGCGGGAAAACCCAGACCAGCCGATATTTCCACATCTGATTGAAGGCATTGAAATGATCTGCATCTGTATCGGTCATGTCCAGTGTCACATACCTGGGGACGACTTTCACTGTCATCGTGGCAAACAGATCCACCTCCGGTGTGCCCCATCTCTCGAATATTGGTTGCGTGGCTTGTTGTGTCTGGTGCCATTCTTTTTCGCTTGATAATACATCTACCTCGCCGTTGTACCTCCCCGGAAAATACTGAACTACCAGGTGAGCATCTAGTTGATCCATCGTCGTCAAGATTTGAAGAGTCAATTCTAGAAGAGAAGTAGATTTGGTCCCACCTTCCTTGTTGATGTAGGCAACGACGATCAGCAAGATAATCTGAGCGTTTTGAAGTCGATACCTCTCTTGTAAGATAACTGCATGAACCGCATACAGCTCCTTCAGATTGACATTCCACGCCTGTTTGGCAGCTGTTCATTGTCCTGATAACTTTGTCTCGTTCAGTTGAGCTCCCCAACCGACGTCGGACGCGTCCGTCAGGTAATGAGTAACCGGGCCCATGTGAATAGGAAAGCAGTCCGAAGCAGTATTGAGCCACCATCTCATATCGCTCAAGACTGGTTGTGGGATCGATACCCGTCTGTAGCGATGCTGTTTTGGGAGCTGTCGGCTGTAGTGTTGCATTGCCCGACAGTGTAGTCTCCCCCTGCGTACCACAAAAGAGGCAAAGTTCAGTCGTCCGAGGAGAGATTGTGCATCCTTCAGGGACCAACTGCCTTCCGCCATCTGATGCTAAAGTGCCATGCGGAGCGTTAGGCACTTCGGTTCCGACAGGGACTTCGTGTAGTTTTGTGTGCCAGGTAACGCCCGGAAATTCTTGGCGTTATGTCGGAACCAGTATAAATGAATAATCGGGCCCATGTAAATAGAAAGGCAGCCTGAAGCAGCATTGAGCCACTATATCATATCGCTCAAGACTGGTTCTGAGATCGATACCCGTCTGTAGCGATGCTGTTTTGGGAGCTGTCGGCTGTAGTGTTGCATTGCCCGACAGTGTAGTCTCCCCCTGCGTACCACAAAGGAGGCAAAGTTCAGTCGTCCGAGGAGGGATTGTGCCGCCTTCAGGGACCAACTGACTTTCGCCATCTGATGCTGAAGTGCCATGCGGAGCGTTAGGCACTTCGGTTCCGACAGGGACTTCGTGTAGAGTTTTGTGTCCCAGGTAACGCCCAGAAATTCTAGGCGTAGTGTCGGAACCAGCACAGATTTGTCGAGATTTATTGTCCAGCCTAACTGTCTCAGAATGCTCACCACGAATGAGATTTGTTCGCACAAAAGCTCGTGAGACTGACAGGCCAGTAAAAAATCGTCGAGATACACTACACACCTGATATTGTGGTAGCGCAGGTACTTTGCAACCCAGTTCGTCAGTGTGGGGAATATGTTCGGGTCTTCTTACCTTTGTACTGCTGTTGCTCATTTTTATTGTACATACTATTTTTTTTTTTTTTTTTTTTTTTTCCGAAGACTTTCCTTTTCCTTTCTTGTTGTGGGTATTGTGTCGAAAAAATCGTTCAGTTTACTTTACTCTACTCGGTATTACGTTCGGAGTTTCGTTTAGAGCATATGATGGCCTCTGATGATGATTGCTTGTAGAGGGCCCTGCTTTAGGTACCTGTGAACAGACAAGTTTTTCTGCCCCCCCCCCCAACTTTTTGAAGGTAGGTCGTAAGCCCTTTATAATCAAATAAAAAAACTGTAGACGGTGGAATTTTTTGTAATGCACTGCAATGAAAACTATCTGGTATTTGTTTTAACAACATTTCCCGCCGAGACTGAATACAATCAGCTCGTCTGCCACAAATAATTTGTAAGATGTCATCGTCACCTTATTATACAGGCTGTTAAAGACTTGAACAGTCAAACGAGATCTATACTTACATCAAAATTAGACACATTTCAAAAAATAATTGCTGGGAAATGATTTTTTATTTTTTGATGTTAAAAAATATTGCAAATTGTACTGCGCAACGTAAAGCGCGCAACTCGCACGCAACTCGCAAAACCGTGATATTTTTGCAAGACGGAGGCTCCGTTCGTTTGTGTCCGTCGATAAAACCCGGAATAGTTACCTATTTCTTTTGTGTTTCATAGAAACGTATGGCATTCCATTCTATACTATTAAATCGTTGAATCTGGCACAACTTACTTAAATGAGAATCATTCGAATTTGCATAAACTGGATCCTTAATATTGGTTGAAATATCGGTTAACTGAATCTGTTGTGTTGCATTTGCACTATCAATTTGTGGAGGTTGTAATTGCAAATCACTAGAACCCAATGGAACTGGTACTTGTTCACCAACATTTTCGATATTATTGTTACGAGTATATATTAATTGACCAGAGTTCTGGGTTATGAAATTTGTTAACAAGGCTACTTGTTGTGAAAGAAATTGAAATTGTAAATCACTTACCTGTTGTTTTGCTCGTTTCGTTTCCGATCTATACTCTTTCGGGTCCGAATCACATGACGATGAGTCAGAATTCGAACTAGAAGAACTAGCCCGACGTTTTCTTGAGCCTTCATTTTCGTTATTTCCATCACGAAGAGAGGGTAGAAATTACTTCTAATACACTAAATTATAACTTCTAACCGAATAACTTTATGACTTCGATTCACTTATAATTTTCCGTAATTTTCACAGTAAATTCACTAAAATTTACACTGCTTCACTAGACCGACGTTTTCGCTACGAAAGACGACGCTATAATGAGGTAAAATCCTAGTAATGGCCGCTAGCAAACTTCCCGCCAAAAGCAACTCTAGAGGGCGCTGCTAGCGGCGGAAATACGAAGAGGGGGAGCTGCTAGACCGGAAATCGCGTAAAAAGACAGGTGCTTGACTCAAGATGGATTCCGGATATCGCTACGGAACAAATAATAAGCTCATTTATACCGTGTCATCACTAAGCCTCTTTTTAAAGTGAATATTATTATCCCCAGTTCTTGTATTTATGTTATATATGAAAAATGCCTATAAATGCTGCTAATCCTAACATAGTGTCAACTAAACGAATTGTATGAAACTTATTTCGTATGCTTAACTTCGTTCGTTCTTTAAACTCCAATTATATGAATAAATTATAAATATGTATAAATCCACTTCCGCTTACCATCAGGTGGGATGAAGTAAGTTGCTATAACTGCTAATAAAAAAATACACACTTCAATAATAGGTACCTCAGCTCAGCATCTTTATTACCTGCACAATAAGAGTCATGAGCTGTTAAAAGTGGATACAAATTATTGCCCGTGGCTCTATCACACAGCTCTATCAACTTCAGGATTAAAATGTCGACTACATTTTAACCTTGCAATAACTACTTTTAGTTATTGTCACACCTAACAGCACTCCACTGCAGAGTCATTAATTAATACGTTCAATAATTAAAATGCTGTGATAAAGCTCAGCTGTTATTTGCATACCAATGGCAAGGGATCAAGTTATGTTGTAGCTTATTATTTATTACTCAACCCTTTATTAATTTGTCTTCGAGAAGGTCAGACTTATTTCCTAGAAGATTTATAGTTATTGAAGTTCCAAGCACTAGCCTAGTTTTGTTATTATAAATCCTATAACCACTAGACGGATCTCAGCATATTTCACTTCCCAACCATTTAGACTCTCTAAAATGTATTATTAATTCTCAAAAATCGTTAATATTCCAGGGAGCGAGGAGCAGCGTTGCTATTGGCCCCGTGGTAAGGCGGTAGGAGGGTCGAGTGTTACGAACTCAATGTTTTACACTAGAGGTCGACCTCAGGACTGGGACAGGATTGCAGCTGATGGAAATAACGGCTGGTAAGGAAAATTCCTGAAACCAATTGCTTCTCTAAGTTACGGTGAAATGAACATCGCTGACTACGGGAAACTTCGAATTCCACTTGGCTAGTTTAAATATATTATTAGAAAATGATCCTGACTTGGATTGGGGTGTTAACGGTAATGTTTGTTTCGTATTTTACTTATAGGTCGCATCAGGAAGTTCTCCCATATTTCAAAAAATCAGAAAAATCAGAGTTGAAAAAATATAAAGATACTTCATACCGTGGACGAGAAGGCGAACTCACTGTCGAGAATGTTCCATTTAAGTAAGTTCGTAGCTTTCACAAAAATTCATCCAACTTGCCAATTAATTATTATTAAATTAAATAAAAATGCCATAAACTTGCAATATATTTACATCCAGCGTAAATAACTAGCATAACTCTTTTTTCGCAGAACTGGACTTGCAGATGCATTCATAAAGGCTGGTCGTGATAATGGCAACCCAACTGTGGACTACAACGCACCCGATCAATTTGGCTTTGGCTACATACAAACCACAACTAACAAAGGTCATCGTTTAAGTTCAGCTAAGGCTTTCTTGCATCCCCATAAGCGAAGGAAGAATCTTCATATTCTACCTGAAGCAAGAGCTACTAAAGTGGTTATTGAACCCCAAACAAAAAGAGCATACGCCGTAAAATATGTTAAAAACGGCATTAAACACACAGTCCGGTGTAGACGAGAGATTATTCTCTCCGCTGGACCTATAGCTTCTCCTCAACTACTTATGTTATCAGGAGTAGGCCCTCGAGAACATTTGGAAACTCTGGGCATTCCAGTTATTGCTGATCGAAAGGTCGGACGAACCCTATACGATCATATAGCGTTCCCTGCTGTAATATTCAAACTGAACACCACAAATGCCAGCCTTCTCGAACCTAAAGTTGCTACATTACCAAATTTGATGCAATGGTTACAATTTGGCGATGGTTTGCTTACTAGTCCTGGTATAGCAGAGGCTGTTGGTTATATAAAAACTTCCGTGTCCGATGATCCAGATCAAGTACCTGATATTGAATTAATTAGTTTGGGTGGTTCAATCACATCGGATGCAGGAGGTGCTATCCGTAAAGGATGGAGAATTTCAGATAAAACTTATTACTCAGCATTTGGAACCTTAAACGGATACGACACGTGGTCAGCAGTACCGATGCTTCTGAATCCAAAATCCAAAGGTTATTTAGAATTGCGAGACACTAATGCCTTTTCACATCCAAAAATGTATGGTAATTATTTGACTGATCCTAAAGACATAGCAACATTGAAAGAAGGTATTAAATACGTTATTAAATTAGGTGAATCAGAAGCATTTAAGAAATACTCGCCTAAGTTGCATCTGCCAGAATATCCAACTTGCTATGCTCATGCACCAGGCAGTGATTCTTACTGGGAGTGTGCTATCAAAACAATGGTGGTGTCATTCCGTCACCAGGTAGGTACATGCAGAATGGGTCCACCTAGTGATCCGAACGCTATAGTAGATCCTGAGTTGAGGGTGTACGGAGTAGACGGATTAAGAGTCGTAGATTCTAGTGTGATACCGAAACCAATCTCCGCCCATACAAATGTGCCCGGAATAATGATTGGCGAGAAGGCAGCAGATTTGATAAGGAAGACTTGGTCTAATGTAGTATGATATTATTTAATGTGAAAAAAGACTGTGAGAGACCTTAAAAGAATCTTATCTTTTAAGGAATAATAAATTATGTAGTATAGTTTTTATATCTAACTAAATTATTAAAATAAAATAAAACGTTAAATCTTTTTTTTTTTCTTCACGGCCATCTTTCCATAAATTAATTCACCAGGTATTGACTATTATTTTCGTCGCTCAAGAAACGTACAACTGAATGATTCCGTCGATCGTCGCCGTCGTCGTTGACACCGTCGTGGTTAAGTGATCAGTAACGCTGCCTACACATCGGGCGGTCCGGGTTCGAGTCCTGGTAGTGGCAAATGTTAGTGTGATGAACACGAATATTTGTTCACGAGCCATGGTTATTTATATATTTATTTAAGTTTCTTTATGAAATGTCTAGATTATTATGTATATTTGTCCGTTATCTAGTATCCATAGCACAAGTTCTTAGTGATACTTAATTTGGGCTAGATAATTGGTGTGTGCATGGAAATATATAGTCTGATTATAAAGTCTACTGCTTGCTAAGAAGGAAAGACGCGGAAATCTAATGGGAAAGATATATGTTTAATAAAAACTAGTACTTAGTTAAAGTCTAGCTATTTAATATGTACTTGCAAACGCATTTTATTTTGATATGTAGTTTTAATAGGTTTTTTATTATATTCCAAATGGGGTCCATTAATTGTCTTTGCATATTTTTCATGCAAAGTTGTGTAAATGTGTATGTGATACGCCTTTGTTTTATTACACTAGTTTGATGGATTTCCCGCCGTACGTCGCTTATAATACTCGTCTCCGAAATAATTACTTTGGAACAATGCCGTTGACCAAAATTAATATACTTTATTATGATTGATCTAAGTTTCAAGTTGGGCTACATTTGAAATTGACTGACGGTACCATCGTTATTAAAACCGCACCTTTAAAAGATATAGTACGCTTGTACTGCTTGTACTGAATTCTTTGGAATATGAAAATAATGACAATTTTTAGAACTGTATATTGTTATAAAACTTAGCTAATTGAAGAGAAAAGAAAAAATAAAGCCACACACACACATGTATGAGGAATTTAGGATCCTAGCCCCAATACGTTGGCAGTAGAAACAGTTGCAATAAGTACCGAGGTCAACTGCTTAACGTGCCTTCTTGATAATTAGAATACAACCAGGTATCAGTTAACGGGCCGCCCTCAGTGGTTGAGAGCTGCGGGAGAACTTCGCATTCAGCTTTAGCGTCGGCATTATCAACACTTAACGTCAGGTGGAATGAAAGTCAAGGGGAAGCCCTTGTCTTTTATTTCACCTGACGTTTTGACGAAGGGGCATTTTCAAAGATAAAAAAAGACCCCATTTCCTCTCGCATGATTAAAATAGTCCACCATAGAGTATGATTAAAATAGTCGAGGAATTGATACAGCAGAGTCTGAGTACTCTGCTGTATCAATTCCTCGAAACATCCTGCACAGATGCAGCCCCCGAACATATGAAAGCTATAAAGACAAGCATAGCTGCCTGCATCTTCCACCGACCTAGATCAATATAACTTTACTTTCGAAATTGAAACCAGAGCCACAGAGCACCTCATATTTCTCAGACTCTAAAATATTTACGTGAATCAGACGGCAACCGCTATAAAACAAGCCTTTTAAATTCCGCCATGTGTACATTTTAGCATCTAATTATGGAGCTTAAAAGTCTATCTCGGCAGTCGATCCCTTTCACCAAAATACGGAATAAAATTCTGTGGTAATGGATCTCTGTATAGGAGGAGGCCCATTAATTATATTATTTGGGGCACCGTGACTCGGCGCGACCCTTTCTCAACCACCCGGCTGATATAATGAAATCAAACAATGTTCGTTGATTGCACGTTGGTTTACAAATTATATCAAAGTTGTGTTGTATCTCTTTAACAAAGAGATTTAAAGAGTTATAAAGTCGTTATAGCTTTGCGAACATTGATTTTGTGGTGCAATTAATTACTCATCTACTAATAATAATGTAAGCCATGCTTGAAATAATTTTTTTTTATTTTATTTCGTTAGATAGATATAATCACAGAAATCACAAAAAATGTACAATGGGCGGTCTTCTCGCTATATGAGCTTGAGCAATCTCTTCCTGACACCTTTGGAAGGACAGGAAAGTCATCGTAGATAATGAATTTCCCTCATTCATCGTTGTTTTTGTCGTTATGTACCAATCAATAAATACACACTTAATTAAGTATACTAAACTATTATGGAATAACTTTTGAGTTTACAAACGCGTAAATATTTTTAAAATTAGAAATAATAAATCGACTAAATCGAATGGTAAACATTGTTTCATCAAATCTTTGAAATTTGCTCTTCTAAGATTTGATGAAACAATGTTTACCATAAAAACATAAGCACCAAGCACTGTCAATGGCATTTTTGAAATTTTTACCTGTGTGGGGGTGAAATAGGGGATGAAAGTTTTTATGGAAGTTTGTCATTGTTAAAGATTAAACCATTATTTTGATGTTGGTACAAAAATAGACTAGACCTTGAGATAGAATATCGATAAATTTTGTTGTAAAAACGCAGGCGTTGAAAATAAAAATTTCTCTTCAGTTATGCCAAGATAATTATTATCAGTGTAATCAATTATAGGCAGGAGAAGGGACTCGTCGAATTTTGGTCGTCATGGGTAGAAAATTGCGGTGCCTTTTTAAGGATCCAGCGGATGCAAATAATTTTCAACTTACTTTCCGCAACCCATGGAAATACCCTAGATAGGGTTGTGTCGATATAGAGCCCCAGATTCTTAAAGTGGTCGCTGTAAGTTAAAGCTACTCCATCAAAATTAACTTTCAACTCTTGAAGTCTCATTTAAGGCTCTACTTAACCCCTTTTTTCGGATTATGAGTGTGATTATATGTATGTATCCAAGTAATCAATGAGAACTACAATGTAGAAACTTTTATCGGAAGTTTCCAGAGCCACGTACATTTTAACGTTGCTAGAGATCGATGAAGTAGGCAAGGGTTTTATTCAACGGCAGCGCGTGAATGTCAAGTCAATGTTGCAAGCGTCTATAAGTTACGGCAGGGTTTCTTAAAGTGTGGACCCCAGGTCCACGAACCCCATAGGGGTACGTAGCATATGTACCAAGGGTCCATAGCATCCAGTCCGTAGTATTAGGAAATTTTGCAATTCACGAGTCGTTCGTTTGACCGCTCTTACTGCCGCCGGTGCGGCGGGGCGTAGGACAAGGGGAATTCATACCTAGCTACAATACAATGTAAACAAAACAGCCGCCTGTAAATACTAGTAGCCATTCTTTTCCTAAAATTTTTTTAGGGGTCTGGGCAATATTTTGAATTCTGGAAGTAGTCCATGACAACAAAAACTTTAAGAAACCCTGGGCTACGGTGACTAATTACCACCACGCAGTCAGTCCTAAATATCATAAAAAAAAAATCTGGACTCACTGAAAACCAGCGTCACGGTATGCCGTGACATTAAGCTGAGTGAGTGTCATTTTGGATGCATATTATTAGTATTTTTTTTCTCTGTTTTTGTACCGTTTATTATGCTCCAAATAAATATTTTTCATTTCATTTCAAAAAATAAAGGCATACCGTCCGCCTGATAGTATCTAGTCGCGGGGCCGTGAGAAAACTGTGATAAAATACTTACTATTTTTTACTGTCTAAAGAAATTAGAAAAACCTCCATGGTCGTGCCAGGAAGTACAACACAGGCCCTCATAGTTCATTGAGACCTATCGAGATATTTCATATCTAGCCTGGCAAGTCTCGTTACCTATGGACACGTAAACCTGACCGTATTCCCTACATCGCTCTGGAAACCTTATCTACAGAAACATGCCTTCTTTTACTGCTTCTGTAAGAGGGAAGTACCTACTTACTTGTCAAAGACAAGCATTCCAATTCACTGACAATGTCTACGTATTGATTTTATAAATAACTAAGAAAAATTATTCTGTATTTACAAAGATTTCTCTTTTCCATAAAAAATCTCGAAAAATATGTTGAAATCGAAAATAATATATCTGCCACAGTATACGAGCCACAATCTTTTTTCTATTAAATAAAGCGACCTGCGATGAATAGTAAGTAGCCCTAAAAATAAATGCGACAGTATGATATCAAGAAAGAATGGCAGTAACTGTGGCAGAGAAATCATATCGAGCAAAGTGCTCTCACAGTTGAATACTCCAAAGGAATCTGAGTGTATTGCGCTTAGTTTTTTAAAAGTGGAAAACTGTTTTTAATATTATATCATTTCAAATGTTTTGTGTTCATTTTTGTATCTCTTAAAACATAATAATACTTATTCTGTGCAAGATAATAAGAAGTTGATATTATTTTTCTTTCGATCAAGAAATAGGTCACCATGGTAACCAATTTCCTTTGTTCATTTCATACAGTAAGTTTGTTTATTCGTCATAACTTTTCGAATAATATATTTTCTTCGTTATTAAAAACAACGCACAGTAGCAAAATAGCTACTGATATGGTTATGGACTGTATGAGGTCAGCGTGATGATAAAAATACGGCTTCCAGAAAGCAAGAGTTAATAAATATCGGGAGTGCTCTCCCCTTGACTTTTTCGTATACCGGAAAGGCCTCAAAAGTTGATAGAAACCTTATATTTTGATGTCATACATGCATGTTAAATTTTGGTCACCCATCCGAGTACCGACCGCGCACTTGGTTGCTTAACTTTTGTGATCGACGACTCAAAAGTTGATAGAAACCTTATATTTTGATGTTATACATGCATGTTAAATTTGGTTCCAATAAGTTAAAGCATACTCGAGTTATCGTGCTAATGCACAGACACACAGGCATACAGACACACACACACACAGACGTAATTGCAAAAACGGTATTTTTGGACTCAGGGAGGTCCAAAACGTGTAAAACCGTCAAAAGGTCGATTTTTTTTACGATTACAAGACTTCCTCTATACTACGTATACGAGAAAGTAAAAATGGTTACAATAAAAGCTGAGAAATAACAAGGACCTATTGATATTAATATGTCATTTAAAAGAATATCAAATACAAACATAATAGTCACCAAAGAGGCAGGCGATCTTCAGCCAGTCAATATGACTATTTTCAATCGAGAATCAAGAAGAGGGCTCTAAAGGTGTGAATAACATACTGGTGTTGCCAGAGCGTAGGCTACGTAGATTACCATCAGACGGACGATCGCTTGTTTGCCTTAAGGGTGGCCAAGGTATACAAATTTTATTAACTTATACATTATATTTTTTATTAACAGTGTATTTTTTCTCTCGATTTATATTCACTAACGTGAAAATTATATATGTAAACCGCAAATGAACGATTTGGGGAACGAAATAGATGAGACATTACGGATATAATTGAATTCAGTCAAAGTTCGTCAAATCGGATTTCGTTTATGCGTGTCAGTAAACTGTTACCGAACCACCAATTTCGAGGAACCCAACATAAAACCCTAACATAAAGGGGTAGGGTATAAAATTCAATGTTGCGGGGAATAATACAATGCCTCCAATGGGGATTACTGGCGAAATCATGATAGGCTGTAATCTTTAGGAAGTATTTTAAATTCTAGTCAATAAAATTAAAATACGTTTGATATAACAATCATTTTAATGTGCCTTAATGAAGACTATAAAACACATTTGCATTTATTATGATACGGGTCTTGCATTAAATAGTAAAAAGGTACATGAATAAAACAATTAAGTAGAATCAACACCAACACATCCTTACGTATGACATTGACGACTTTTTACTTTCTCGTATACGTAGTATAGACGAAGTCTTGTAATCGTCAAAAAATTCGACCTCGAAATTTTGACGGATTTACACGTTTTGGACCTCCCTGAGTCAAAAATACTGTTTTTTAGGAATTATGTCCGTGTGTGTGTCTGTGGGTTAGCAAAATAACTCGAGTATGCTTTAACTTATTGCAACCAAATTTAACATGCATGTATGACATCAAAATATAAGGTTTCTATCAACTTTTGAGTCGTTTCCGGTATACGAGAAAGTCAAGAAGAGACCTTCTGACACAATGAAGTTAATAACTTCCATTTATTTTATAAAATTGTAATTCTATTAAATAAATGTAGTTTTTTTTAATATTAAAAACTGTATTTATGAACAATACTTATGAAATAAATGGATCGCCTCGTGATGCCGGCACAGTAGAATAGCGTCACCCCATATCCTCCAGTGGGTGTCGTAGAAGGCGATTAATGAATCAGCAAAGAGGTATGATAACCTTATAATCCGTCCACAAAAAAAACAACCATAACAAAGTATTTCTAACTTTTAAACAACACGCTGATAATGTTTTTTTCTTAATGACTGGTTTCTATCCGCAGATAAAAATAAGGTTACTGAAGTTTTATTGTCTAGCAATTATTGTTAAATTACGAAAAACAGCAGTGGTTACCTGGCAACAAAACTCAATGTTGGCAAGAAGTTTGTTAGTTGCGTTTACTGTTAAAAACTACAGATTGATTTTATCCCGAATGACTCTTTGTTTTACTTATGCAAGAATATTTTTTAGATTAACAAACAAGTTTTACGAAAATTAGACAGCATGGATTCCACATAAATAAAAAAAAACAAATGTTAGTGGGAAAATACGTTTTCTCTCTCTCTCTCTCTAAAGGTACATTTACGAACGCATTTGATGTAAATAAAGGCATTTCAATATTGAATTTGAACAAAGTTACCCATGTGTTGCTATTTTCACCGTAAAGATAGTAGTTATATTTAATTGTTTTCAGAAGTGAAGTTTTTCTAAATCAGATCTCTTCCAATCAACTTATGAATGTATGGTATAATATTGACATAGGCATCGAAATTCAAAACGAAATTTACTAACTTCGATATAATGACTAAAAAATACGAGTTGTGACCTACGTTTTGTGATAGGTATGTTGAGTATTTAGTTTTTTATTATTATTTATTTTATACAGATGATTGATCAAAGTTTGTATTCTGTACTAGCTGCACGGAGTACTTACTTTGACTAGCAGTTTTTGTTCTAGTCATAAAAATAAATAAAATATAGAATCTCGAACTCTTTGGACTTGAAAAGAGTTCGAGATTATTTATTTGAAATTTTAATTTGAAATGATTTTAAATGTTCGCATTTCTATGTCATTTTTGAAAAAAGTGACTTTATAATTTGTTACCTACTTTTCTTCCTGGCACTAAACTTTTACTAGATTTGTTTACATTTTCTTATTGATTAACAATTATTAGTAAGGAGAATTATCTTATTATCTTAATTTTCTTTAGCTATCTCATTAGTATTCCTAATGAAATTTTATTAAACTGTCAGCTTCTGACGTTATACGTTAATTATTAACTAGAAGGAGCTCATCTGATTATCCCAATTTTATGTAGTTCAAATTAAAGGGCGTCACCAAAAGGTCACGTGTTCCAGTCCTGTCTCGGGTATTTGCGCCAGGAATTCATCTTGGAGAGGCCAAAGCCAAAGCGCCGTAATTTTCGAATATATAGAACATGCAACGCATTACATCATCGACCTTCTTACGTAGTCGTATAAAATTATTCATTCTCTTCTCTGTTAAAAAGCCTAAAAACTCAATTACATTACTGAGGTACATTTAAATGTTAATTGTGCTGGTAATGGAGCTACGCCGAGTTTAATTTTAAAATTTAAGCGGATTTAGGGTTTTGTTTAGATTAGGCTGTATCAGCGCCTCTAATAAAAGGGTGCACGATGTCAAGACACGGCAGACGCGTGAACACGCTGGTATTACACCTACAGACCCACTACTAATGAAACTCGAATACATTTTATCTTGACATGCACTTTTCCCATTTATTATATGAACTACAAACTTTTAACCTTCAGAGGCTAATCTCCTACAACACTAGATAACTTTTAAAAACCGATTTTTAAAAGATTCGCCTGACACTGTAGCTACTATAAGGAATAGTCATTAATTGATGGGATTAGTGATTTAAGTAGGTATCTTTCCGCTAACATCAACCCGTTTGCTGTTAATATGGCAATATGGGGAAATTATGCAAACAAATTGGCTTATTCCAAGGTGAAAACGACTTAAATATTTTATCACAAGGTTGGTAATTTTGGTGCATACATGTACAACGATTTCATTTAACCAAAAATAAGTAATCAGAAGATTACGAGCCAGAAGAGATGAAAAGCAAAGGAAGTGAAAACCAAGAATGTAGGCACAAAAAGTCCTACAAAAAGATGAGATGACTTTACGTTGCCATACTTTCTGTTGCACAAGCAGTTATAGAAATGTTGAAACGGCGACAGCGAATACAGATTTGTGGGAGAAGAAATAAAACACATCAAAGTTTGGACAAAGGCAGGCAAATATAGAATTAGTATTTCGGACACCTGTAAGTTAGATTGATGTGTAAAATTAGCTAAAACAATAAACAACTCTGTTGATATTTTATTGTAAAGGGTGTTACTATATCGAGAACTGTGGTTATGTTGTTGATAAAGTCTAAGGTGCCTACGTATAAATTACATGATGTAGAAGAACAATTCTTATCTAAGGAGTACAGTAGACAAAATACATCTTTTAAAAATTAGGCAGCAATGAGTTTACAATAAATCCTAGAAAATAAGTAAACAACGTCATCATTTTAATACAATAAAAGTTTAAAATAGCTAAAGTTGATCCCTATTCAATTAAAATTATTCTGGACACGGCCCAAGTATATACATTCTAAGTTCATTCGATCGAGAATGGAAATAAGTACGAAGGTTATTTTAAAAAATTCCGTTTAAAATATTCAAAATCTAAAAGTGAGTTTCAGTCGTGTGTTCGGTAGTAATTCAAGCCAGTTCAATGAATGGGCGGGAAGCGCAGTCGCCCACGCTCCGTCGAGCGCGCGAACGTTCGAACTGGCATCTAGCCTCAACAAGTGGACCTTCCGGCCCATCTAACTTCAGTGACACTTTAGTACTGAAAAACAATTACGCTAACGGTCAGTGCGAATACAACGGTAAAAATTGTAAAAGTGAATTAAATGTATTTTTTGTGGTGTGAATATTTGTGGAATTGTTTAAATATTAAATAACATTGAGTTAGGAAGTGGTTGCTTAAATTCAACTCTCGTAAATCTTAATGTTGCAGTGAAACATCGCAGCAACGGGTATTTTTACTTCACATGATTTTTCACAACCTTTTTGCAATAAAAAGGAACTTCTGCCGTTTTACGAAGGATACAAATAAAGTAGCGATAGTTTATATACATTTCTGAATCAATTACTTACGTCAAACAATACAAACTGACTTTAAAAGTATTTATAACAAAACTAAATAAGTATTACTTAAACGGTAATATAGCAATTTTTCCGCTTCCTAAAGCTATTTTTAAGAAGTGAACTTTTAAATTTAAGAAATTCAATAATTATCTTTATGTGCATATACCCAATAGTATATCATTATCATCAAGTTCCTTTCTGTTTTAGAACAGTCATGTTGAATGTCAACTTTTACGGTAATTTCCGGAAAATATTCTAAGGATTTTTAACTGCATTATTTTCTTTTGTCGTTTTATTCCGCTTTAGAAATTAAGAGTTTTAATTCTATATGATTTATATAATATAATTTAATTTGATAAAATTTACAACTTTCAATGAACTATAGTTTGCAGGCTCATGTGCGATAGATAACTACAGATAACGTCATACCTATACGTATATTATTCATAGCTTTGACTGTCGATTCGGATCTCGGGAACGTAAAACAAGTAGATATATGCAGCAGGATATTACGGAACATAAACTAATTGAATTCCTAAAATATGCATGCAGTATATTAGTAGTCTGTCTCTGGAAAATTCATTTATGGTTTATAAATTATGATGTTGGATGTCGTGCAAAATTTATAATATGGATTATAAGGGTTCTGGTGCGCATTATGATACTAATCCTTATCCATTTATTTTAATAAATATTCGGATATAATGGCTGCTCTCCTCTTCTACTACAAAATTGTAATCTGTAAATAGTATAAAATTAAGTCGCACTTTCTGTATGTGCATTTTGAACTTTAAAACTACGGAGCGAATTTCAATGCGGTTTCCATCAATAATATAATAACATAATGTATTTCCACACTCACAAAAATTATCTAGCCCAAAGTAAGTATGATTAAAAACTTGTATTATGGATACTAGATAACGGACATTTTTAATATACATAATATTTTTGGATATTTTTATAAATAAACTTAAATATATAAACAACAAATACTCGTGTTCATCACACATATATTTGCCGCTACCAGGACTCGAACCCGGACCGCTTGATGTGTAGGCAGCTATACCGACCACTCCACCAAGACGGCGTCAATAGATAGAGTGATTCAAGAGAAAAGTTAATATGTATAATACATGCATAAAAGTAGAGAAAATCCATACGAAGCCGGGGCGGGTTGCTAGTATTGTATTAAATCAAAAAGTAGTAATGAAATAGGTAGCTGCAAATATGTTATATAGCTGTGCCCGCGACTTCGTCCGCGTGGATTTCCCATTTTTGCAACATTTTTCATTTGATGCTCAATTCCTATTAGTCGTAGAGTGATGTTATGGAGGTATATAGGCCTATATCAGGGTTTCCCATACTGCGCGTCGCGATGCCCTGGCATCCCAGGGTTCGCGGTTCTATCCCGGGGGCGGGCGTAGTGAGACGATCCACGTAGAATGGCTCTCTAGCTGCTATGCGAGCTAGTAGAACGAAAATAAATGTAGAGAAAGAAATGAAAGTCGCGATTTCAAAACTTGAGCCCGGATCGACTGTCTAGGGCGGGCGAAAAAATCGAACACAGCATCGTTGGCAAACCGGGCGGCTGCGTCCGTTTTTTTTTTGTTTTTGTAGGTATGTACTTAACTTTGCTGTTACTATAACGGGGGGAGGGCTCGTAAAAATTGGAAAATTCCTAAGGGCGTCACTATGAAAATAAGTTTGAGAAGTCCTGGCCTATAGTCTTCCTCTATAAATAGACAATCAAAGATTTTTTCAATTTGAATCAGTAGTTCCCCTTTTTAGGGTTCTGTACCCAAAGGGTAAAACGGGATCCTATTACTATGACTCCGGCGTCCGTCTGTCCACCTGTCACCAGGCTGTATATCATTAACCATTATATTTAGACAGTTGAAATTTTCTCAGATGACGTAGTTCTGGTGCCGCTATAACAACAAATACTAATAAATAGAATAAAATAAATATTGAAGCTGCTCCCATAAAATAAACGTGACTTTTTTGGTCGATTTTGATAACGGCAATAGATAGACGCTTGAAATATTCACAGAATATTTAGTTATATTATTCACTTTAAAAATAAATAATTACATTAAAATAAAATTAATATTTAAGGGGGGCTCAACAACAAACGTGATTTATTTCTCGTTGATAACAGGTAGAAACTTGAAATATTAACAAAATATTTAATTTAAAATTCAAATAATTTTCGGACAGTTTTGATAAAATCGGCGGTTTTTTTTACTGTTTTTACAGGATGTCTCTGATGACCTTCTTTGAGTCACCAGGGGTTTTAGTAAAGGAGAGGACCTCGGTGGGTCCTCAAGCTTTAAGGTCGAATCACTCCAGAGAGGATTCCTGACCGGTGAGCATCTCCCTCGGAGGAGTCTCTGAACTTATTAGAGTCTCTAAGGCGTCTGAATCTGACGGGATCAGTAGTTCTGAAGATAAGCGCGATCAATCAAAAAAAAAACAACTCCGTATAGATGCGTGCGTAGTATTTGATCATTATTTAGCTGCGGAGTTATGTTAAAACTGTGATATCTCTGAAGATATTCATTGAAATCTAATGATGTAAAGAACAATTTTGTACAAAATTAAATACTTGTGATGAATAATGTATTCATTTTGATAAGGAGTAATATTATGTTTACAAAAATACCTTCGCATCTAAAGCATTATTTTAGAACAAAATTTATTAACCAAAATAGGTTATAGCGAGTCAACCTTAAGAGATAGATAAATGCTGTCTGTGACTTTTCTTTAGAACTTTTAAAGGACAATAATTCCGTCATACATAATTTTTGTATAACTTTAACCGTTTACGCAGCGCACGCAAAGAAATCTCTGAAAATCAAAATTTATTATTTTCCGTTTATTTCAAACTATGACATTTCTTAAGATATTCATTGAAATCAAATGAAGTCGTGAACAATTTTGTGCAAAATTAAATACTTGTCATAAATAATGTATTTATTTTGATAAGGAATAATATCATACAAACAAAAACACCATCGCAGATAATGCATTATTTTAGAAAAAAAATTATTACCATAAAGAAAGGTTATAGTGAGCCAACCTTAAAAGATAGACATATGCTGTCGCGGACTTTTCTTTAGAAATTTTAATGGAGAATAATTCCGTCATACATAATTTTTACGTAACTTTAACCGTTTACGCAGCGCACGCAGTGAAAGCTTTGAAAAGAAATATTTTTCTCCCGTTTTTGCAACATTCTTCATTGATGCTCAGCTCCTATTGGACATATCGTGATGTTATATAGCCTATAGCCTTCCTAGATAAATGGACTATCCAACGAAAAAAGATTTTTTCAATTTGAGTCAGTAGTTGCTGAGATCTTAGGGTTCAACCAAACAAACAAACAAACAATCAAACAAACAAACAAACAAACAAACAAACTCTTCAGCTTTATTATTAGTATAGATAATAGAATAGAATAATCTTTATTGTACATCATCAATGACAAATAAGAAACACTAGAAATAAAATAATAAAAATTATTTATATTAGTTTGGAAATGTATAGTAAAAGCACCTTTAGTTTTTCGTGTATCGGGTAGAGAATTCAAAATGTCGTGAAGTAGACCTACGAAGTTAATTGTAGGAAACAAAATAAGATTTTTACTTTCACGTATACGTAGTACAAAGGAAGTCTTGTAATCGTCAAAAATTCGACCTTGACATTTTGACGGATTTACATGTTTTAGACTTCCCCAAGTGCAAAAATACCGTTTTTGGAATTATGACTGTGTGTGTGTCTGTGCGTTAGTACGATAGCTCGAGTATGATTTAACTTATTGCAACCTTATTGCAAATTTAACATGCATGTATGACATCAAAATATAAAGTTTCTATCAACTTTTGAGTCGTCGATCACGAAAGTTAAGCAACCAAGCGCGCGTTCGGTACTCGGATGAGTGACCGAAAATTTAACATGCATGTATGACATCAATATATACGGTTTCTATCAACTTTTGAGTCGTTTCCGGTATACGAGAAAGTCAAGGGCAGACCATTCTTCAATTTTGTGTAATTATATACAAGCAATAAAACATTATTAAATTTAAAATTTAAATGTAAGTTTTCGATGTGAAAATTATTATTTTGTAGTCGTAGTACAATAAAAAATTTAAGTCCGCAAATTCCATTTTGCAATTATGACGAACTTGTGGCAAACGAAATTGTTGCATGAAAAAAGATAGCGAAATGGAATTATTCCTGCAGCGGAAAAACCGCACAGCTTTATTATAAACGTTTTAAGCGGCCTCTATAAATTAATGTTGATCAAAGGAATGTTCCAGAACAAACATTTGAAAACGTTTTAGTAATACATACATAATGTAGGAAGGGAACAATGGTTGTCCGGTATTAACGTCGTTATTTTTGGTTACGGATAAAAATGCTCACGATTTACGCTTCTCAATATTTCGTTCATAATATTTATTTTTATTTTTGATATGAAAGCTTTAATAGGAAAAAGATATAACGCATCTATTACCTAATATCAAATTGTAAAACTTGCATAGTTTAAGTAAATAAAACAACTTTTACGGATCTAACTCGCATGTAATTAGATTTTACATGTTGTTATTACTGCCCGACGTTACGTCTAAAGAGAACATTAAGCTATGCGCTTATAAAAGTAAAAAACGAGGAGCTGAATTTTAAAGCTGTTATCCTCAACCGATTGTGATGAAATTTTGCACACACATTTAGCTTAGATGACAATACTTTCATGGTTAGTTTGCTGAGAAGGATACGAATAAACTGACTAAAAATATAGTTATAAAACTAATAATATAGTTTTTAAAATCCAGTTTTTGTTATATTAAATACTCTAAAGAGAAGAAAATTAAAAAGACATGAACTACTATTTTTAAGTCGAGACATAATCGTACAATTGAATCTATTCATACCATAAACTAGGAAGACTCGAGTCTCGTCCATCACTATTGATATCTATTTTAGTTACTTTGAAAACACATTTTTCACCGTATCGTGAGTACAATTTAAGTCGTCTTTTTAACGTGTCATGCCTTACGCGGGACTTGCCTATTAACTTATTCCGAATTCTCAACCAATATTATGACTTCAATGATTTATCTACCAATACTTTTATTTACGCCATTATTTACAAAGTTTTTTCATACATATGCCGAATCCAACTAATCGTATTACCGCCCTAAGGTAAGTTATTGTAAAATATTTCTATAACTTTTAAATATTCTGAAGAGCTATCTGTCAGTAAACTTGATTTCTGATAACGGTTCAGTTTCATTCTGGCTTTCCAGGAGTATCTTTAAATAAGTATTTCCATTCATAAATATAAAAGCAGTTTTTGCGTAATCACCAAATATTGTGCGTGACTGACTATTACGTCTGTAATGTAGAATATTTGAATTTCAACGATCACTAAACATAAGCTTTCATCTTGATGAAAATTCGCGTAGGAAGAAGGCAGTGTACCGCGCGATCCGCTCGCTCGACTGTGTAACCTGAATATAAGACTTCCATTTTGGAGTTCGAGTGTAAAAGATTTATTGGGGAAACACGCAGTAGTCGGAGAAGCGACGGCTAGCGGAATACAGGAACACAAAATGGGAGGACCGGAACAAAGGAAGGGTGGTCATCCGCACTTCGTTCACCCACTAACGAAGCCGACTCGAGGGCCGCTTTCCTCTATATACAGGTAACAAATGAGCACTACAATTTGGACCTGGCAACGTTTCTTGAAAGTTAGCAAATGAAAATAACATTGAAACTATTTCCTGTGTAGTATTTTAATTTCATGAGTGATGACTGTTTGTAGATACACACACACGTTCTCTGTGTGAGTGCTGATAACTACTGGTACTGTATTTAAAAGTAACGATATCGACTTCTAATATACATATATTAATATAAATTTTAGATTGTAATGTAACAATTTTGGCTGTATTTTAAGAAAAATCTACCCTCTCTTCCATGTTGCAATGCCCTTCAAGGCGCATTATGTTTGTAATTGATATTGTTATTTGTGTTTCTGATATAAGATAACATAATGTAAAGCAATTAAATAAATAATCACGCTCATAATATGCGGCTGCTGTCCAAAAATTCCCAAGGAGTAAGGCGGCCGGCCCTAAAATTCTAATGCCAAATTCAATTAGCAGTAAAATTGTCGATATCAACACACATGCACCGACCCCAAATAAATTGGTAGCAGGTTAGGAGAAAGAAGTAGAATCTCAATCATAAACCTTATAGAACTTGAGCAGGGCTTATTAAGTAACATTTGGTTACACATAAAGCCACTTCTCGCAGTATGAGCATACAGTAACCTCCAAACCAGTGACAGGTTACCAGTCGGCAACTAAACTAAACAAAAGTCAACAACCAAGACAGATGTACCCCTCTAAATTACTCAGCAATCCGGTCTTATAATAATGTTGAAAGTTAAATCATGTCCGTGATTAATCTCATAATTGATGACATAGTTACAATAAGTATTTAAGAAATTTCGATGAGTAAATAATGATAGAATTTTTATTTCATATTTTAATAGTTGACCATCAATACTCAGCAGTCTTAAATATAAAAAGACTAGTCCTGGCTCACTGACTGATTGATCAACGCTTAGCGCATACCCTTGAATCTGGATGGCTGAAATTTTATACAGAGACATAATTTCCTCTTATGACGTAGACAAGAGCTAAGGCCTGACTGTTCAAATTGGGTAAAATAGGGAATAGAAGTTTGTATAGGGAAACGCGATAAGCTAGACTATTTTATTCCAAACTTCACAGGAGTACTCCTATCGTTAAATTAGTTAACACATATTTCAGTTTTTTTCCCAATTCAACCCACCCAAAAGTCATTATTACATTATTAATTCGTCATTATTAAAGACAAAATGGTGAAAACTATAAAATTGGGCAGTTGATAAGATATAAATAAATATTTCTATTTTTTGAAATTTCGACTCTAAGATAAAATTAAAAATGAAAGGCTGTATGGAAATCCAAACGAAATCAATTATTATTGGTATAGGTATACCAATAATAATTTATTTTATTTGGATTTACACATTTATTGGAAACATGTTTATGATTAGTAAAAAATTAAGTAAAATGCTACCCAAAGTAACTATTCCACGTAGACGAAATCGCGGGTAAAAGCTATTAGTAAATAAAATATGAACTCTTTGTGTGTACCATTTGAATGGACAAAATAGACATAGCATAAACGAGGAAACTCATCAGTGTTTTTTCAGCATCTTTCACATACATACACGTATCACGCTTATTGCTTTAGGTAGCATTTTGTTACACTTCAATTTGCATCTGGCAGTATGGGCGATGCATTGCCCCAAAATAATAACAGGTTGCCATTCTGTCGACTAATCTAACGCAAGTTAAAAAAAATCAAAGAATTAACCCACATTGTGGTTGGTAATATAGTGGTATATTAGAAGTAATATATAGCGAAGATGTAATCCACACAACACAACGAGGTCGGTTGGAGTAAAAAAATAAGTTCATAATTTATAAACCTCCGCCCGAAACACTTGCAACGGCAAAGGCGAAGCTTTTATTGTTTTCAAACGCGCCTGTCTACTTTTAGTACCGTCAGCTTACAATTCTGTCAAAATTAAATTCCGACTAAATTTAAAGTAAGTTAGAACCCGGACTGCAGTGATGGTTTGGAGTAAAGCATCTGTTCTGGTTTTTAGATTTTGTTTGTTTACTAAACGATTGTTACTTTTTTGGGTTTGGTGCCTCTTTTATGTAGGTGTCAAGCTGGCAACGTGTCACTATTTGCCTCCAAATAGTGACACGTTGCCAGCCAAATAGTGCACTGAATGTTCCATACTGCCAGATGTGACCTTTGGCTCTGCTCAACCGCTCTTGGGACTACGAGCGTGGTCGTATGCATGGATCTACATTTTTTTTACAACAGAAGTGGCCGAAGATCTATCTTTCATCTTAAATTTTCTTTTGCATTTTTACGGGGTTAATGTAAATATGACAGAAACACAACACTACATAAAATAAGAGATATTTTGAAGGTTTTCTTATCCTCACGGATTTGAGCGTATGCTATCGCTCACTATGTGCTTATTTTTTTCTCAACCTTGTACAATACTAATTTACTCACAAGTTTAATCCTACCATAGCTTCAAGAAATAGTAATGCACTAAGCTAAATACAAAATTAAAACGAAAACAAAATTTGTGATGGTAATCTGTCCGATGGAAGGCCAGATTAGTAAAAAAGGAAAAAAAATGTTCTGTAGCTCTGTCAGTAACAATTACAACGTTGGACTGTAATTTAAAATCCTCGGCTCTAAGCACGATAATTCATTGCTGGCTTAATATAAATTTCATGTAAATCCACCTTTATGTAATCCTTATTTTATTGTGTAATTTTAAGGTATTGTTTACATTACAAGGCATTTTGTTATGACGTATATATGATTGAATGAATAAGCTTTATTGTAGACCAAGAAAAATAATAAAAATACTGTACAAAGAAAACTGTACAATTGGCAGCCTAATCACTAAAAAGCTATTTCTTTCAGGCAACCTTTGGATGGAAAAGGGTCTATGGCGTAGTAATTAATAGTACACATATACGGAAATAAATAAGCAGAAATAAATATATCGATAATAAAGTATTAAGATGACTAGTGAAGTACAATCGATTGTCGCTTATCTTCTATACCGTGTGTATACCCTTATTTTATGAATTAAAATATAATATGACCTTATCTTGTAAATATTTCCATCCTTTGTACGCGTTTCTTTCTAACAATCCGAGTGAAGAAGCACCATGAAGGTCGTCCAGGCGAGGGTGCGAAGTGCACCGCTTACAACTATCTGTCCAACCCGCGGACCTCTGGAAACCTAACTTACCGACAGAAATATAACACTAAGAAAATATAAACAAGAATACAGTAGGGCGTGTATGTAGCTAGTAGATAATTCTTAAAGATGACAGATAAAATTAAATATTATAATTGGATCAGCAAAAAATAAAATATAGTGGGGTTGCTGTTTGAACTGACTCCTAACCATACCAGCCATATAATTTCTACTAAATTCCGGTATTCATCTCTAATGGCAACATAAAACGATTTGACTAAATGGCTACTAATACCCCGCAATTTTGTTCCTACAGTTGCTGCTGTTTAATAAACCAACTTAAAATTTCCAAAAATTTTAAATAGGAATATTTATATCATTTTGAAAAGAGAAAGAGCTATCACTTTTAATTAACACAAGCACGGGCTTCTCTTAAAACATTTTTTTTTAACATTTTCCTGCATTTTGTTACTTTTCCTTTCCTTTCTTAGCTTCCCACGAAGGCAAAGAACTCTACGCTGCAACCTTAGCTTCTATTGCTTCCCCCGAGGGCAACTCTACGTTGTATATTTGATGAATTCATGTTCTTTTGAATTCGATTAATTAAAATATTGCTTCCACATCTTAGCTTCAACATTTATTTGAGAATTGTATGGTGATGCCAGCAGAGTAGAACAGCATCACCCCATATTATCCAATGGGTATCATAGAAGGCGACTAATGGATCAGCAAAGGGGTATTGATCACCTTATATTCCGTCCACCAATCCGCATTAGGCAAGCGTGGTGGACTACTGTCTAAAACCTCCTTCGATGCAAGAAGAGGCTTTAAATCCCAGCAGTGGGTCGTATTATAAAGGATTTTACGATGAGAGTTCATCAAAAACACACCTATTTACTGCACAAAATACTCACTACTCATAAACATTTATAATAATTTAAAGAAAAATCTGAACTAATACCATAAGCAGAATATACACACTACATTTTATAAATTGATGATAAACGTCTGCTGTCATCGCGCGGAGCTTTGTAGGCACTAAATTATTATAATTTTATGATACCTACTACTAAAGTTTGAGCAAAATTGTTAGTAACAAACATGTTGCATGATATAGATAAATAAATACAATAGAATATCATTCACAAGCATTAACAACAAATACACAGAGTAAAGTTGATAAACATTAAAAATGAAATAAAAATACCGCCTTCCTAAACACGAAAAAAGAAAAATTTTGTATTAAAAAAATATTGTTTTTTTAGAGGTCGGTTAAAATATGGCTTATTATATATAGCAATGTAAAAGAACCCATTACATTTTAGTATCAGATAACTGTAGATTGGTCAAGCAAGATATTTTTACAAGTCAGCAAGAATTAACGACTAACAATTTTACGATACCCTTGGGCGTGCAACTTGTGGCGACTCAATTTACTTCTTTACAACGTCGTTGTAATATGAAATGAAGTAGAAGCTAAAATTACAATTTATATATTCATACACCAGTTACGTAATCGAAGAAAGGGCTTAAGGAATGCGATTTGGCGCGTAAGCAAATTATACATGTGAAATATTTTTCGGAATCAAGAAAAATGTGGTAAAATCGCGAGCAATAAGGTACTAAAAAAAACCTACTGTTGACAGTTCAGCACCTTTATTACTTACGTAATAAGAGTTACGAGCTGTCAAATGTAGATACGTGTTTTAGCTCGTGACTGTACCTACGTTTACTCTACATTCTAATGAACGCAAATGGCTTTATGATTGGTGGAAAAATATCATATGCTTAGTTTGTTACTTATGCATTCATACGCAATATGACCACGGTAATGTTACAATAACCAGTATGTATCTTAATACAAACAGTCGGAACGCGAGTCCGCACGCACTCGGTAACATTCGCGACCGATCGTGGTACTGAGTGTGTACTGAACTCAGGTCACGTGACCATGACTCGCGTTCCGACCATTTGTATGAAGATACTTATTACAATACTGGATTATAATATTACCGTGCTATGACGCTCATAATCCCAAAGGAGTTTGAGCAGAGCTTTGGGTAAAATTTAGTTACACATAAAGCCACTTTTGACGATATGGGCCAAGCCTTTCAGCGGCCTGCGTTTGTTACTTATGACGTCGACGAAATTAATTACAGACTCATCACACAACAGAGACATTCAGCCAAGCCGAACGAATCGAATGATACAAACTTTAGAATTCTTTATTTGAATTTTTTTGAAATCTTGCACGAATCGTCGAATCTGGAAGAACCCTGGAATTTTGAATGACGTCACCACACACGGCGCGGTGATGCGTACGACTAAGCCGATGCGCTCTCATTTAATCTATTCACATATATTGATAGTGCAAAGATTTCTTCGGCGCGTTGGATTCTTTTGCTGCGGTCGATTCTTTCGGTGCGGTCATGTGTGCGATACCTCCCTGACTTCGATTCGTTCGACGCGTTTGGCTCGGCTAAAAGTGCGTCCACCTTTACGTTAATAAACATTTACGTATTGTGTGTTTATTTACTTTTATTTTATTTACTAAATCATCAGGATAATTGAAATAATCTGGGAAAACGTATTTAAACAGGCATCTAGTTACAAAAGCACACAAATAATAATGAAAAAGCACACTTAACTATACAATAAATAAACCAAGTAACTAGGCGCAAAATACTGAAATATTTCATTATAATATCGCCATATTAAGTTTCTGCCATTAAAACATTTCATGTATCAGCATATACAGTAGTCATTACAAAACCTGTGAGCTTTAGTTAAAATGTTTATTTAGGTATTATACACGTAATATTGTAAAAGTCTTCATCAGATTAATAACATTTGTAACATTTTTTTATTTACTTTTCTTCAATAATTGTCACGAAAATTGTTAGTGTAAAAACTAAATTCTCTTAGATCATAATATTATATTCATGGTATTCTGTCTAATGTTTCAAGCTCATGGGGTTACATCTAAAAAGCTTCACGCATAATGTCAGCCGGCATCGGACGTGGCGCCGTTACCACGTACATGTGAAATACGACAGAGATCTAAGAGTAATGTTTTCGGTCATTCCATAGCACATAATATAATGTTCTAGTCTCAATAGATTGGATTGGTCCGTTCATCACATCCGCTGTGATTTTATATTTTACTACGATTCAGTTAAGAGGATAATACGGTGAGCACCGTCTTCATACAAAATAACACAAATGGAGAAAACATTTTTCTACCCCTTATTCTTATCTGATATTTAATGATATTTTAGAATGTTTAGTAATGAACTATATCTGTACGTTTCCTTTTCTCAAAATTATTATTTTTAATTTAATTTAAATGTTTGTCGAATTTTTAGGAAAGAAAAACTTACGGACATAGATTTTGTTTCTTTTTATTACAGGCATTCTAATCCTTACTAACTCTGTCTGTCTGTTAAGCTTTCACGTCTAAGCCACTGAACCGATTTTGATGAAATTTGGTACAAAAATAGACTAGAATTTGAGATAGAATATACATTAAATTTTGTTGTATAACAAACAACGTTGTTTATAAAAATGTATTAAAATAAGTTATTTACAGTAATCTACAGCAGTTTGTGTGTGTGTGTGTGTATTTTTTTTGCATAATTAAAATAGAATAGAATAGAATAGAATAGAATAGAATATAACTTTATTGCACATACATCAACCAATACAGAAATAAACACAGTAAAACAATGATTTGTACAAAGGGCGACCTTATCACTAAAGAGCGATCTCTTCCAGGCAACCTTAAGATGGATAGGATTTAAAAATAAATGCTCTAGGGAAGATGGCGACGTATAACAAAATATATGTATATTTATATAATAGTATATACATATATATATATATATATAAACTACATATACGCTACATACAAATATTTAAATATATTTACATAATCATACATATCAATTACCTAATATATATTTTATTAATAAACATAATAGACATGAATACATATACCTACTATAAAAATACATACAATTATACATATGTATACATGAATAGACATAGATACAAATTTATGACAACCGATGTAAATATAAAGATTAAAACAAATTAAGTATCACACAATGAAAGATAGTAATCTGCAACCAGCTTTTTAAAACTATTTAGGGTCTGAGCGCGTCGTATGCGGACAGGTAAAGCGTTCCACAATAAAACAGCTTGTACCGAGAAAGATTTGTTAAAAAATTTAGTGTAATGAGACGGTGTTTCTAATTTTAAGTTTTCCGACGACCTCAAAACTCGGGAATGGGTATCATGAAGGAACCTAAAGCGGTCTTTTAAATAGAAAGGAGTATTGGGATGGAACAGGACAGTATAAAGAAGGGATAGGATATGTGCATTCCGGCGAAGGCGAATAGGTAACCACTTGAGTTTAGCACGAAATTCCGAAACGTGGTCATATTTACGTAAGCCAAATATAAACCGTATGCAAAAATTTTGGAGTCTCTCAAGTTTATTTAATTGTTCTTCGGTTAAATTGGAGAAACTGGAATCAGCGTAGTCAAGGATTGGGAGGAGGAGAGATTGAGCAAGTGCAATTTTTGTAGTAGTAGGTAGAAAGTTTCGAAGTCTTCTAAGGGATCCCGCCGAATCAAACATTTTCCGACTAAGCTCTTGCAACTGATAAGCCCACGAGAAATCATTGTCGAAGTGAAGGCCTAAGTTCTTGACTGTCTTACTGAAAGGTATTTGGGATCCATCAAGCATAACCTTAGGTGCCGTTGACCAGTCAATTCTGGATGTCAATCGCGGACTACCAATGACAATAACTTGCGTTTTATCAGGATTTACTTTCAAACCGTACCAGCTACTCCATTCGCATATAGAAACTAGGTCGGAGTTTAATTTCCTTATGACCTCTGCTAATTGGCCTGGTGGTCCTTGACAATATATTTGCAAGTCGTCTGCGTAAAGGTGGTAGGATGAAGATAGATTTTTGGAAATGGTATTAATGAAAATTGAAAATAATAATGGAGATAAAACGCCACCCTGTGGAACCCCAGCAGATGTGCAGCACCATGAAGATACAGAATCCTCAATGCAAATTCTCTGCCGGCGACCAAACAGGTAACTACGAAACCAGTCAATTGCCGTTGGAGATATGTTGATTGAGCGCATAATACCTAGGAGCACATCGAAATCGATAGTGTTAAAAGCGTTGCTAAAATCAAGGAGTGATAATACAGTTACTAAACCTTTCTCCATGCCCCATCTGATATCATCGGTTATTTTAATAAGTGCAGTAGTGGTACTGTGACCCGAGCGGAAGCCCGACTGGAAAGGATTGAGGAGGTGATTGTGACAAAGGAATGAAATAAGTTGGTCGTTGACTAATCGCTCTAACACCTTTGAAAGAAACGGCAGTATGGAAATGGGGCGATAGTCTGAAAAGGACGCAGGATTGGATTTTTTGGGTAACGGGGTGATTTGGGCATCTTTCCATGCAGTAGGGAAAACGCCACACTGTACAGAATAATTAAGGATATGGGAAATGACGGGAAGGATGTCGTCCAGGATAGGTAATATCATTTTGCGACTTAACGAGTCACAGCCCACTGCAGATGACGTAATAGACAATATGCTCTTTTTAACACCACAATCCGACAATTGACTAAAGAAAAATGGAGGATAATCGGGTATGGGAAGAGATGATAGATAGTTTAATGTTGAAGCTTTAATAGATCCGTCAAAATCAGAATTTGAAGAGAAATGAACATTTAAAGAATTTAAATCCAGATCACCAGGCGTCATCGCTTGGCGTGTCTTCCCAATACCCATAGATCGAAGAAATTTCCAGACCTTAGCTGGATCTCCGTTGTCAACAGAATTATGAAAGTAGTGGCGTTGAGCATTCCTACACACCTTATTGCAGTGATTACGGATCATAATATATTTCTCCCAGTTAGTGTCACTGGGGCGATGTTTGTATTTGGTTTTTGCAGCAGCTTTTTTGTCTATCAATAATTTAATTTCTTGAGTAAGCCAAGGTGATGGTGCGTGTTTTAGTTTTACCTTGCGCACAGGAGCGTGAGTATTATAAAGATCAATGATTTGAGTGGTAAATAGTGTAATCTTATCATCAACTGTATGGCAAGCAAAGAGTGAAGACCAATCGATGTTGCTGGCATCTTCGCGAAGTTTGTCAATATTCATACTACAAAAATTGCGGAGCTCAAGGATTTTGGGCTTGGTCTTAGGGGGACGGATTTTATAAGATAAAAATATCGCAACATGATAAGAAAAGGAATCAGCGGGACATTGACCATGACTAACGACATGATCAAGAGAAGAGACAAAAATTAAGTCGAGAAGAGAAGGAGAACAGTTAGGGAAATGGTGAGTAGGATTCAAGGGAGGAATAAATAGGTTTGTGGAGCGAAGGACAGTGTGCAACGACGAGGAACGGGAATCATTTTTTAGGAGACATGTGTTAAAATCCCCCATGATAATAGTGTGACTGTAAGAAGGGATAAGGTTTTCTAGGATGCTTTCGAAGGAGGAGAAGAAATCAACGCGGTTAGAGGGAGAATAGTATACCCCAAGCAAAGTTTTGGTAGTATGCAAGGTAACTTCCAAAAAAATATGCTCGCCAGCATTTAACGGAGGTGGCTGTGACGATAAACTCACGATGGAGAACGGAATAGAGGCACGGAGATATATAGCGACACCGCCACCCCCGCCAACTGCACGATCATTTCTGATAAGGACAAACCCTGGTAAGGAGTAGGAAGTTGAGGGAAGGATAGGTTTGAGCCAGGATTCGGAAATAAGAATGGCATGGATGTTCTTACAGTCAAAGGTAGATAACAAATCAGAGAAATGTGCCGGAATGCTTTGTGCATTTATGTGCACTATGTTAAAGTTATTCGGAACGTCGGAAAAGTGGGTCTCAATTGTATCTCTTAATGAAGGAATACTTACAAAACTATCTTCTGTGCTACTTCCACTGATTGACAAAAAATCATCTGTAATACAGTCATCATCCATGATACACAAATAATATAATATATGACGGCGCTATGACATTATTAGGTTCAATTGTAATTGAATTTGTTATTTTCATTGGAAATAGTCCACGTGCGTCGTACAATCCTCTTAAATAGGTACAATTAGCATCAAGAGTAAATTAACGCTTTAGTATAATGTCATAGGAACATTAGCGTTTCTGCGGTCATGGATGCCACTATTATGTATGAATGATTATTTATTTATACAGTCTTTATAATTCGACCCACTACTCGGACACAAGGCCTCTCCTTGTCATCGAAGGAGGTTTAGGCAGTAGTCCACCACGCTTGCCCAATGCGGATTGGTGGACGGAGTATAAGGTGATCAATACGCCCCTTTGCTGATCCATTACTCGCCTTCTATGACACCCATTGGAGAGTGATGCTATTCTACTCTGCCGCCATCACATGGCCAATAGGAACAGTTACACACAAAGTCCTATCATGTCGCTTTAATAAAAGGGACATCAAACCAAAAAAAGGAACTAAACTACAATTAACCAATAAAAAAAACCGACAACCTGGACACATGTTACACTCTAAACCATCTAAGCTGTCTGGTATCTGTCCTGATATTTTAACAAGTCAAAATAGATAGTAGATTTTGCTAAGCACAAAGAGAAAAATAAATGTTTATTTAAATATTAAAAAAAGTGATTTTGTGGGATACGTTTTGGCGCCACAGGTCCAATCATTTTAATCGAGAATATAATATTTAATTGCGTATTTTTAAAATAAAAGGTATGTTTAACTCGTTAAGCCCCGTTCGCGCTCAGGAGCGCGAGAACACAATTAAAATCAATTGTGTCTGGATATTAATAATCGTCCAGGGATTAACAAAGATTCCTATCACACTGATGACTTAGAAACGAAGCGACATTATAAATTAACGAGAATGTGTACCCTAAGGTACTTCGATCAATCATTACACTTGACAGTAACATCAATTCATAACATTTATTATTGTGAACTATCTTCAAATAACATCAATTTATAACATTTCCAATTGTCCACTATTTTCAAATACCGTGTGTTGCCCAATTTGTCAAATATAAGAACACTAGCTTTTGCTCGCGACTTCGTCCCTGTGGAATTTTTTTTGGTAATATTTTTTTACTTGTCGTACATATATTTCTAATATACAACAGTAAACATATATAGATTTGTTGGACGGACTTTCATTCCGTTTTATCCCCAATTTAAAACCCTAAGTAGCATTTAGCTTAGCATTTCGAGAAATCTTAAAATAACTTTCTTTATTTTTAACTAAAATTTCAAATACCAATTTTTATGCATTTTACTACAAAAATGACGGTTTTCCCATACAAACTTTCATCCCCTATTTTATCCCTTTAGGGGTTGAATTTCGAACTTCTTCAATACTTCATTCTTAATTTTTAACCATAAAGTCATAAGTATACCAATTTTGGTGGATTTTACAATAAATATTACAGATTTCCGATACAAACTTTAATCCTCTTTTTTATACCCTTGGGGGGTTGAATTTCGAGAAACCCTAGAATATATCTTTCTTTGTTTTAACCAAAAGGCCAAGATATTTGATTTGATTTGATGACAATTGGTATATGAACTGAAAGTTCATATACCAATTGTCATGGACTTTACTAGAAAAATGGTGGATTTCACAAACACACTTTCATCCCCTATTTTATCTCCTATATAGGGTTGAATTTCGAAAACTTCTAAAATACGTCATTCTTTATTTTAACCGAAAAGGCCATTTACCATTTTTTATGGATTTTAGTATAAAAATTACTTTCTCTCTTTTGATCAACTCTCAAAAAAACAATTTTTTTATCAACCTTGTACAGTTTACTCTAGTGTGCTGGTTTTACTAGTTGTTATATCTAGCCTTTCAGATGACCTGATTTTTTACTAGTCACAGAGTGATCTAATAGTCACGCAATGGAATTACATTCAGAGTCCCGGGTTAGTTATCCGGGGAAGTGCTTGGTTTGATTGGTGTTAGGACTTTAAGCCCACCTGGCTAGCTACCAATCTTATCAAAGTTTGACAGTATACCGGCAGTTAGTGATAAGAACTTTCCATTCCCTCAATGGTGAAGAATCCAAGAATATCCGGGTGAAGCTCATGTAGGTACTAAATAGTTTCACTATCTTCGGCACTAATTAAAAATGAATATGCTCACTGTCTGCCATATTCCCTACCTCGTATATTATGGATACCTTAACACCCCGACAAAACAACAACACAAAAGACATAATGTTATTTAAATGCAGTGTATATAAACTGAATATTACTTGCGTTATGCCTACATCTCTTACCAATTTGTATAAGAAAATATGTTTTATATAATAAGTTAAATAATGGTTATATATGCAGTCAATTCATGAATGTTTACTGGAGATCCTCTAGATTAGAATTGAAACCTACTGCATTTTGCAATAGTAATCTAAACGGGAAGCTAAATCTCATCCATATACAATTGATGTCCCAGATTTCACTTTATCCGCTTTCGTAATAAAAGACTGTATATAAAACATTCTGAAATCCATTCGGAGCAAATACGAAATGAAATTGATAAAGCCTATTAGGAGTTTTTTTTAGACAATGATTTGTAAAATAAATATCGTGAGTCTTTACAATTGAACCATCAAATGAAAAAGAAAAAATGAAATGCATGAAAAAATGAAAATGATGATACCCGGTCATTTTCATTTATTTTTTTCGCAATTTTAACTTTGCTTGTACGTACGAAATTTATAAATTTAATTTCAAGATTAGCCATGTGATGCCGGCAGAGTAGAATAGCATCACCCCTCATCCTCCAATGGGTGTCGTAGAAGGCGACTAATGGATCAGCAAAGTACTCCGGCCACCAATCCGCATTGGGCAAGCGTGGTGGACTACTGCCTAAACCTCCTTCGTTGACAAGGAGAGGCCTTGTTTCCCAGCAGTGGGTCGAATTTAAAAGCTGTTATGATTATGATAAATTTAAAGATTATAATATAATCGTCTCTCAAAATACTTCTTTTTTTTTTTCGTACACTATTAAGAATTTTTCAAACCTACAACACATACAGTTCAACAACAATTTGTAGCAAAATAGGCAAATCAATTATATTAGGCATACCTTTATGCTTCTAACGTTCTTGGCCGCAAAAATAATTGAATATTGAATTTTACCTATCCACTTTTTTGGTTGACAAGAACTTTGTCAGGCAATAATTTACGGTTTCTGTTCATCACAAATAAACTGTAGTATGAATTCAAAATTAAGAGTTTTCATTTAATATTTTAAAATATCATGAAATCAAATTTACAAGCGTGTATAATTTTTCTTTTCTTTTTTCTTTGTTGCTCGTAGCAAATTGAAAGGAAAAACGTTATTTAATGGCGTCTTGGTGGATTGGTCTTTAATGGCGTCTTGGTGGTTTGATTTGTAGGAAGCGTTACGCTTCCTACAAATCAAACGATGCGGATTCAAATCTTGGTAGAGATAAAAGTTTATTAATGAACGCGAATATTTGTTCACGATTCATATTTGTCCATCATTTAGTACCTAACCATAACACATGTTCTTACTTATATTTCATTTGGGCTTGTGAATTGGTGTATGCGTAGAAACATGAAAACAGTGATCTCGACTTACCCTCATAGGAAAATGGCGTGACTTTATGAATGTATGTATATCAACATAACTATTTATTTATTATTAATACGTTGACACAAAAACTTCGTCAAAAAATATTACTACACAGTTAAACTTTATACTCATACAAATTAATCGAAGACCAAATAAATTATTCAATACAGCCACAATTATTTTCGTACCGAACGCAACGGTAACACAAACACCTAATGAGAATGTAATCAAGCTAAAGGTGTTTACACTGAAAATTGAATACACTAAAACAACACGCCTCGCATTAACATTTCACAGTCGACGAAGTTTTGCAGCATTACCGAGTTATTTCAATTCAAAGTGACAAATTATAAGGTGAAATTCGTTATTATTGGTGCTGACGCAAAATTCGGGGGAGGGCAAAGTTTTATTAGCTTTCGGTAACTCGCACCGACTAAATTTCTGTAGTTACCGAACGCAGTCGGCTCACAGTTGTTTTATTTCTCACTCGTGTGTTGCCATCAAAAATGTCAGAACTTGTTTTGTACTGCTTCACTCGATTATACATAAACAATGTCGCATTATTGGTTTGTTATAATAGACTGATGATTACCTATACAGTGTATGGTACGGTCAGCATCAGGAGTATATTAACACTTTAGTACTGTGTAATTTTTAACTCAATCTACCTAATTGTCTGTTACTATAAGTACATTTTCCCTTGACATTGGCGAAATGCGTAATCTTTAGGTATCGCGATCGCCATTTATTTAAAAGAAGAAGTAGTACCGCGTAATGAAAATTGTTCAATTATATTGGTGATAGCCAAAGAATTATAATTACTGATGGTGACAACTATAAATGATAATATGATATGACAAGGTACTAAAGTGTTTATCTACGTTAATGCAGACTGTTCATATATAGAAATATTGTGATGATAGCAAAAATGCAAATCTTTAAGGTCTATAGGTTTATACTTTGTACACATATTTATTGCGGAGGAGTACGTGATTTGGCATAAATAATTAATCATACAAAGTGTAGAAAAAAATGTATATTGTTGTGTTACAATAAATATGATTGCATAAAAGAATCTGCACTTTTGCAGACTAATCGGCGATTAGTTAGTAGATTATAATAGTTCGTTCAATAAAAAAAAATGTATGAGAAACTTCTACCTTCATAAGTCAATTAAGAATTTAGATTCTTAACACTGCAGTATTTATTTCTATCTTACCCGGATTGTTTGATATGTAAAGAATGGTCCTGACCACTCCACCAAGACATTCTTTTACGCTTCTTACTGAGTACCATTGAGAACTTCGTCTCTGAACCGCATTCTTCCCACTTCTTATCTTAATCTTACTTAATATCTTTCGCAAATGCAATGATTTATTTATTATTATAAACTCTTTATTAATTAACAAACATTAAGTAACAAGGTTTGCAAGAGCGAACTTATTTGTAAAAGAGATCTCTTCCAGCCAACCCACAATATCTGTAAGACAAAGACTACAAAAATAATAAGCAGGTGACATCGAGTGCATGGTTGTAAAAAAATCAAAATCAACGAACATATTTGAATAAACACTAATATAAATAATCATACAGTACACACATAATTGCATAATTTTTTTGTGCCAATCTAACAACAACAAAAAAAAACAAAAAAAATTTGGAACCATAAACAAATCATTTATTCCTGATACTTTTTTGACTGAATGTATATATTAAAATAAATACATAATGATAGATAAACATATACATATAAATATATAATACACTATCAAAGATGTTTGAACCACAAGAAAGTTAGTCACGACTGTGAAAGAAGGGAGAAGTAGTTTTTGTTATTTTTCACATATTCAAAAGATTGCGCTGAAGGACTCTCCTGAATGTCTGACGGGAGTCGATGCCACAATTGAGCAGCACGAATTGTAAAGGAATGTAAATAGAAGTTAGTGTTACTACTAGGCAGCTGGAGCATCCTAGTAATACAGGAGCGTTGAGAACGGAAGGGTGCAGGTAAGAGATGGAAACGGTAACGTAGATAAGGAGGAGAATTAGGATCTTTGTGGATTTTATTTAACATAGTGCGAACGTGCACATCTCGCCGCTCTCGGATGGGCAACCATTGTAACTGCTTAAAGATAAAACGAATCGCGATATAATTCGCACGTTCTTTGTTTAGTAGCTCCTCTGTGATATCCAGATAACAAACGTCAGTATAGTCAAGAATAGGAGAGGGAGAGTTTGCGCAAGCATAATTTTGGTATTAAAAGGGAGAAAATATTAAATTCGCTTGATTTTATCTATAGTATTATATTATCTGTGATTTTATTTAAACATTTCATAGTATACTCCTTTTATCGCTCCTCGAAATCTGAAACAAGAGGCAGTATCACCCAGAAGAACCTATGATTTAGAATAATGCAGTAGACCAGTTTAAATTCTATTTCCTGTGAATTAAACGTGTTTGACTGATAACAAACCCACAAGCCGTGAAATGAAGATTTATTTAGCGGTTAGCCTAGTACCCTGGAGATAGAAAGCAAATTATAGCCCCTAACAAAGGTATTTGATTGCTACGGAACTGCGACTACGAAGTCCGAGTGCTACGGTTACAGATATCGTAGTACCGTTTCGTAGACGATTAGCAGATCTTCGTAGTTGATACGAACTATTAAATCATAGAGGCCTGCTTTATAATTTCTGTATTAGATTGTATTAATTATAGTGTTTTAGAATTCATTGTTGTTTGTATTACTTTATGCGGAGGTCGAAAGTGTCGCTATCGTGCTAATGAAAACTATTTTCACGAGCACAATTTTGTTTTCCCCTGGGGATCGAACCGCAGAGGCGGTTAAAGCTTCTCCAACCCTGTGTCGGAAGAAAACACTCTTAATAAAACAATCCTCGCCATTGGCTTCAATTGGCACTTTGTATAACTCTGACATCAGACAGCATAAAATAGGTACTTAACCAAATGATAAGAAGAGTTTGGTATCGTAACTTAGAGCCTTTTCTTCCTCACTTTACACCTCCTCCACCAAAATGGGCGTAAAGCCAAAACCTTGTAATTATATGAGAGATAAATGTAATCTATTATATGACAGTTATTACCAACAATATCCGTATTTTCGCTGTATAATCACAAAATTAATGAGTAACAAATATTTGTTTCCTATTTCATGTCTAACCTTGGATCGTATGTTAGTAGACTTGATTGCCAAATAAATTATTAAGAATTAGTTAATGGTTTGAAATATTTGAAAGTAACGTTACATTAACTGAAGCATCAATTTATTTTGAGAGTAATATCTCAAAATAAATTGATGCTTCAGTTAATGTGTGTATAGTATTTAAGTATTTAAGATATTTCATACAAAAATTCCTCTTTAATTTCTGAGATGTATTCAGTATATTAAAATCATTTTCGAAAACAACAAATATAATAATAATTATAAACAAAGACTCAATACGACCATTAGGTACCGAGAACTTTAGACAATATAGTAATCATGGAATACGAAGCCCAGGCATAAGAAATTAAAGTTTTTTGTTAATTGAGAAATACTTTAGGTACTTAGAAGAATTTAATAATTTTTTACGTTTCTCGAGTATTTGAAAATATCAACTGTACAGTTTGCGTATAACTTTTATAGTATTAAGAATTTCTTCTTTTACAGGTCGTGGTTTTAAAGTATAATTTAGGGTCAAGTTTTTAAAACATTAATTTAGTATGGAATAATTTTTGCGTGTACAAACGAGTGAATATTTTTAAAACTAAAAAAAAATACACTGAAAAAATCGACCTGCCCCGGGCGGGAATCGAACCCAGCATCTTCCGCAGTGCGGAAGATGCCGGGTTCGATTCCCTCGGGGCAGGTCGATTTTTTCCACTGTATTTTTTTTCTAGAGATTTTTTATTAATTTAGTGTCAAGTGTAAAGCTACATGAGCTTATTCCACCATCTCCTTTTTACCATCGGGGGTCTAGACGGACTGTAGGTTACCCCTACCTCATACAAATTCCGCCAATGCGTAACTAACGGTTTTCAACATCATTTATTATGCACACTGCAAGAGTCCCTACCGGCGTCCATATTCCCGAATAGTTATAACCCTTGTCTATTTAAGGTTAGATTGGATAGGCATCTGCTGGGTAAGCTCGCTCCATCTTTGGCTTCCTCTTAGCTCTCCAGCACAGAGTGTTGCCAAGAGTGAAACCATTTTGAAGTTAAAGAATAGTTTGATTTTTAAAGAGTTAATTATTTCTGATCGATTTTGTCTTTTGAATTCACCCCGTAATATCTTTAACTTTAATGTACATGAACTTCTGAAGATATTCAAGATCCAGACTTTGAGAATTCTTCTAATTTGAGAAATCCACGCCTTGAAATAGAGACGGCTATGAAGCAGTAGAATTAAGCTCAATTTTCTTCTTAACGTGCTGTAAAAGTTTCGACCTTGACGACATACTGCAGTGAACAGATTGAGCGTCCTAGCCTTAACGGTGACTAATTCAATTCTATTGGCACTTTCTTAAGATTTCGTCAGACGAGCGACTAGCAACGACGACAAAAAAATAACAGCGCAACTGTTAGAGAATTTTTATTATATTAAACTTTTATTTTAAAACTTGTCAAGTCACAATTCCCCATCCATTCTTTCTACGTTAAATCTATATAATACATACGTACAATACGGTACATACAATAACGCTTATAATATAAAGGAGCACTTGGTTTTCTTTTATACTACGTGATGGCAAACAAGCTTGCGGCCCACCTTGTGGTTACTCCCGCCTTGCAATATTAAGGGTAAAGCTCTTAACATCGCAAGTGCGTTGCCATCCGGGGGGACTAAGATGATATGCCTTCCATGCCCAGTAATTACATTCGCTACCTTTCCGTTCAATCCGAAATACAGCGAGCTGCTTCACGGCAGAAATAATAAAGGCGGTGGTACCTGCCAAGACGACCCTAAATATGAGTCTACCACCTAGTAAAGGTAAAAGGAAAAAATAGGTTACACACAAAGCCCTATCCAGCGGTATGGGTCACACAGTGCATCAAAATAGCGACAAGTTGCCAGTCTATCGCCTATAATAGAGGTTCAATCCAAAAAAGTAATAAATAATCAATGAGCGAACAAACAGGACAGATGTTACTAAGTTTAAAGTTTAAAGAATTGTATTCTTATAAAGACATTACATTGTCACTTACATTAGAACTTAAGTAGTTAACAGATTGTAAACTGTTCGTGGTCACAAACGCAAAATTAATTGTTTGTGTTGTAAATTAATCATTAAAAATAATTGTAATAGTTATAAAAACGTGAAGTTACTGTTCCGTATAGCTGTTGCCACATCTATAAATCTATAAATTTTGCATACTAACGTTACATTCTAAATCATCTCAGCCTAAACTGTGTAGAACATATTCAGATTGTGTTGTCATTGAATTCTGATTGTGTTGTCAACTTTACTTGCTGATCTAACTGGTAAAAGCTGTTTTATTCAATGATAATATTATGAAAGGGCAACCCACTAAGGTCTATTAAACCTCAATCAAATCATTCGATATCTCAAGACAATGTGGAAGCAAGATATTATTTATATCTACACCTACTGATACAGTAGGTATCTGTTGCGAATCAGCCTTCTTTGTATTCTCTTTATTTTTGATTACTGTTTTTTATAGATTTATTTGTATGACGTTTAGTTGGTTATTAGTTATTAAATAATGTATCACATTTTTCTTGTTGTCAGTGAAGTCGCCTTGTTCTCGCTCCCGTTTTGCTTCCTTTGATTCCCGAAAAGAGCTAACGATGACAATAATAGCTGTCTTGCTCTTTCCACACGCAATATGGCCAATAAATCATAATTAAAAAGTTGTCTATTTAAATGGACTTTGCTAAGTACTTTCAAATTGTCATAACATACACCATACCGCCGCTTGCGGTGAAAGTTATTGTTATACTGTTTATTTAACAATTTATGTACACACAAAACAATTACAAAAGGAACAATACAATAGACAGAAATTTGTAAAAAGGTACTGCTTATTTCTATTAGAAATCTCTTCCAGCAGCCCCACATATGAGAGAGATATTTTTAATGGTAGAAAAGTGTGTACCAACAAAACAAAGTATAATTATAAAATAAACGTAAATATATATATATTAAGATAATAATAATGGGAAAATGAAATTAAAATACCAAAGCTAAAAATATATATATATAAAAATAAAATGCACGCAAATTTATTTAATTTGTGAAAAATAATGCGCCTTTACTCGAGCCTTAAACTGCGGTAAAGTTTGCGAATCACGAATGGAGAATGGCAGTGAGTTCCACAATCTAACTGCATGAACAGTGAATGAATAGGAATAAAAGTCAGTTTTATGAGGTGGGAAGCTAAGGAGTGTGCGCAGGTGAGGACGACAGGGAACATCATGGGACCTGGAGAAGGAGAATCGCTCACGGAGATAGGTAGGATAGGACGGATTAAAAAGGATGTTGAAGAGGAGACAAATGATTCGATTTATTTAGTAAATTAACTACTCGTATGCTGGAGTCAATTATTTTATCAATACCAATCTAGCGAGCTATCTAGTAGATACCGTGCTTACAATGCTCATATATTTTTTCTTTAATTACACATTCTGTAGATCAAACACACAGTTCTTTAGACGAGTTTTATAGCTATTTAAAATGAAACGTATTGTTTGATGTTCAAAAAGTGTGCAAAAACGAAATAATTATTCCAATCAAGTCGCCTTGCACAAGTTCTAAGTTGTATATCACTTCCTCCTCATGATGTGTTATTACTAGATATCATTAAAAATATTTTTAAACTGGAATAAAGGAATATACTGGCCCCATTTATTACCTACTCTGTGCCCCAAATAAGAATCTTAAATAAAACGTCACAGTTTTTTGACAACACCTTTATCACGAAAATATTTAAAGGAAATTCCTATTTCCGACACAGCGTTGGATTATAATTAAAAAATAATTAAATCGCGTGATCGTGTGTTGTGGCTCTCCTGTTGTGGCAATAACATGCGACCAAAATCAATGACACTAACTTCGTAGACTGACACAAGGTTTTCTATAAACATAATTAACGGATTTTTGAAACATGATATTTCTCTCTTTCTCTTTGATCGACTTAAAATGCTAGTAAGTTTTTAGATGGATTAAGCCATAGGCAATCCCTGCCCGCTCTGGAATATAGAAGTGCTTTATTCAACCATTGCTTTATCTTTCAACCAATGATTACTCACACCCATAAAATAAATACCGCTGGATGCCGACAGCGTAGGAGTGATTATTTTTATTCAAAAAGAGTTTTAATCACTGTCTTAAATAGCAGTCGAAGAGTATGTATCTTTGTGTTGGCATGTCGCCAAAACGCAGCTAGTCTGTCAGAACACATAGGCATCTTCTATACGTAACAAGGGTCCTAACAAACATCTAGCTTTACGTGTCATTTATGGCCCTTGCGTCAGCACTCATTCTATTGAGTGTGACTTTACAACCAAAGGAAGAAAGTGTCTTTTGTCAGCTGACGTTAATTGATGGTGGCGATTACGTACCCTTTTCCGTTTATAAATATACTAATTCATTTGATATTTCTTGGTATTTAAACAACGAAAGTATGCTTCAACTTCCGCCCATCAGTAATAGGATAATGTACATAATGTAAATGAATGAACATTTGAGGGATATTATTTTAAAATTTATAACTGAGGTGTGTAACGAACAAAAACTTCATTGGTGACTATGTTATCATTGAAAAAATAAAAGCTTGTAAAAATATGAAATTTAATTACTTTCATTTAATGTGAGATAAGAAAGTATAACATATAACCAAGCGAACAAAATTTTATATAAAATGTTCATATTTATCAAACAAATATTGCCTTACCGAGAAGACATCTCTGCCCACCCCCGGTCATCAATCTTGTCAATCTCAGTTGACAAGCTTTTTAACTAAGAATCAGCGCAAAATAATATCAGTCCTTAATTTAAAAGCACTTGGTAGTTACGACTCTTCGGGTCACAATATTATCTTATAAATATAGGTTTATTGGCGAGTACTTACAGTGTCGGCTCAAAAAAATCTTGACCAATGACGTCATTTGTTATTTAGGACATTAATAAGATGGCTTTTGGCGTAATTACTTTCTCGCAGTTTAATATTTTTATAGTGTTTGGTTCGCAGAGTTCGCTCATGGTTCGCTTTACTGCTGTTCTGCCACATTTTAACTCCCTTCGCGTAAATATTAGAAACTTTGAAGACTATTACCGTGGAATAAGATTGAAAATTAATTAAAATATTTGACAGTTTTGGGTTGCCTGATCTGCTGGCGTCTGTACCTACAATAAAAATATATTATTTAATGCAAATTCATACTTAATAAAGGATTTGTTGAAATCCGAATATATCGTCCACTTTAGATTACCTCAAGACTCAAGATAAGACTAGACTAGAATTTGATAAGTATAAAAGTTAGTTTAAAAATAAAAATTTCCAAGTTAGATAGACACTCAATTTACAAGTCGGCTTTCGTGTAAGGCAAACACATCAGAACATTTAATTCGCTGAAACTTTCGATAAACAAATTAAATTCTAAGCAGACCTAGCAGTATCTATCACGCTTACATGTGTACTAAAATAGACATGGCCTTAGATTCGTGGAAAACTTAGCGAAAACCTAGTACCTGTACCGTATATTTTACGTAGCAGAGTTTAGCTAAGTTAATTTACTTTTTGTGTGGTTGCTTTTAAATTTAAGAGAAGACATAAAAACCTAGTCCTTGGAGCCATGACATGTTTCATCTTTCGTTGAGATCTTTATTACATACACACTAACGATCACGATTTTCCTATGAGAGAATGCAAAGAAATCTAGCCCAAACCACCATGTCTGATTTTTTCATCTTTAGAAAGCTTTTGATAGGTCAAAAATGTACTTTCTCAAATACACGTCCTTTTTATGACTATCTTTGTGTGTACAATAAAGAATATACCTATTACTTATATTATTAAAATCTGAAAAAGCCACAAATTCCGGTAAGTAATTAGTCAACTTTCCTTTTAACTCGTGTAAAAACCTGAATAGAAAAAAAGACAAACTGCTGTATAGAGCTTAGACTCATTTGTAACCTATGAAATGAAATGTGACACAAACTTTAAAATATTTAACTTCATTTCACTATTGCGGTTTGTACTTGAGTAGGTCATCAAATTTAAGTACTATTGAAAGTTTCCATCGTGCTGTGGGAATTATGTTACGAGTATACTGGCTGTCCCATCAGCAAGAAAATCGGGAGTGTTCTCCCCTTGACTTTCTTGTATACCGGAAATGACTCAAAGATTGATAGAAACCTTATATTTTGATGTCATGCATGCATGTTAAATTTTGGTCACCCATCCGAGTACCGACCGCGCACTTGGTTGCTTAATTTTCGTGATCGACTTCTCAAAATTTGATAAAAACCTTATATTTTGATATCATACACGTATGTTAAATTTGGTTTCAATAAGTTAAAGCATGCTCGAGTTATCGTGCTAACGCACAGACACACACATACATAATAGACTTAAAATAAGATTATTTTGCACACATTTTCTACAGGTCATAAAATTAACACACATTTTCTACAGGTCATAAAATTAAACATTTTCTTTTAAAAGTCAAGCAAGATGTTAAAAATAGTTTCTATTAAAAAAATTCAAAAATGACTATTTGCTAATGAAACTCATTTTTTAATTAACAGTTTTACAAATTAGCATAGGTAATCGCATTATTTCATTTTCAGTTGCATTGATTATTAACCCCTCCTGGTTTTGATGTCAATGAAACAAAATGTAATCTGACAATCTTGTGTGTTACATAGACAAGTATGCATGCAATTACGAACATTAATTTAGTAAACATTTTCTCAGTTTTATTCCTTTCAGTTATCACTTTCATTTGACTACGCTAAATAAATTACATATCTTTCTCAAGTAACATAAACGTATCCGCTATAAATGTAAAATATTATTTACTCTATTTGTCATACACCCTTTAGGCACGCCCATTTTCGTCCATTCATCGCCAAATTATTTATCACCGGGTCGTTTCCCGCTCGGACCTTGCTAAGACGCTATGAATGCTGTCTTTTACTCCGTCCCATTATAGCTTGTATGTATGGTGTGTGTCATCACTACCTTTGCCAACGCCTTGTTGCTTAGTCACGCAACCAGTTCAATTTTATAAATGACCACCGCATTATACCCAGTACGAAATAAACGCAATTTCGTACGTAGCTACTTCCGTGAACGGGTGGTGAAATTATTTCGTTTTTAATTTGTGTGAAAAGCGTGGAAGCGTTTAATTTATGCCCAACTAACTAGACTCGCTCGTAGCCTTCGCCCATACAGTTTACTTCACTCCCGGGAGCTGCCTGAAAATAGAAGCCTTAATACATGACATGCAAAATGTTTTGCGATCCGTCAGCGAGCTTGTGAGATTAAACGACTAAACGGAATTGTGTATCGGTGTGCGTATGAGTTGCCTTCTTACTATTCTTCTCTAGATTTTTTTTATATGCATGTGCCTTTTCTATAAAATATCTACGAATATGACTATCTGTAAAATGGTAGATGCTTATTCAGAGCGGAGTATTTTGAAATCCGCAGTTTGATTGTCTAATTCATGAACTATTTCTAAAAGAACTACAAAACGTACTCGTCACAACAATGTCTTAACGTTTCAAAAACAACAATGCTATATAGATAGCAATTTTATTTTGCAAATAAGAGGTTTTCGTTAGCACACTCTTTCCTGAATTCAAACAGGTATGAATTCATCGATAAGAACACTAATTTATTTTTTAACTGAAATCGTTTGTAAGGAAGTCAAATCACCGAGGCGATTCAAACCGCATTATGTACGATATGACTAGATAGTAATAGAAATTGTCCGATTGAACTTTCAAACAAAAACATACTCTATCATTGAACAAAATACAAGGAAATATAAGGGTTTTGAGTTATGTCTCAGCGTGACTTCTGTAAGACAATATTGAAAAAAAATGGTTTTTATTATCTTGGGACATTTTTAGGGTTCCGTACCCAAAGGGTAAAACGGGACCTTATTACTAAGACTCCGCTGGCCGTCCGTCCGTTTGTCACCAGGCTGTATCTAATGAATCGTGATAGTTAGACAGTTGAAATTTTCGCAGATGATGTGTTTCTGTTGCCGCTATAACAACAATTATTATCTATACTAATATGAAGCTGAAGAGTTTGTTTGTTTGTTTGACCGTGCTTATCTCAGGGACTACTGATCCAGATTGAAAAATTCTTTTTTGTTAAATAGTCAATTTTTTGAGGAAGACTTTAGGTTAAAAAATCCGACGCTAACGGGAGCGAAGCCACGAGCGTCTACTAGTACAGAAGAAAATAAATAAATTTCAGGGGGCTCCCATACAACAGACATAGTTTTTCTGCCGTTTTGTATATATAATGGAAAGGAACCCTTCGGGCGCGGGTCCGACTCGCACTTGGTCGGATTTTTACTTTAACACCTGTGCACAATAGGCAAAGCTGATGACCCCATCTGTAGAATGTGTAGTAGGGTGTCCCAAGACATAAGGGGAATTTTTTTTTTCGTGAATTTAAATACGCATACCCTCTTATTTTTTTCCATTTGATCCCAATAGATCATATAATAAATATTATTGTGATTGGACACCGGCAACCCGTGCCGACTTGACGTCAAACATACGAAAAATTTTTTGTATGGAGTTTAATAGGAAAATATTTAAGACCTTGATATTTGTTGGATAAATAAAATTAAAACTACCCATAAAATCTATTATGCACTTATTTATATTTAAAACGGTTCATTTATTAAATTTTCCCGTTAAAAGTTTATTTTTTACAGTCAGAAAAATCTTCCGGTATTCGTAAACACATTGTGACAAAACTTGTACCTACCTACTGAAATATTATAAAGAGGTCATTTAATAGAGCTGATAATGACATTTCGCCCGGTCCACTTGGAAAACGAAGTAATTATTTTTGTCTGTTTGGAACTTTATTTCAAGCGCAAAAAAGTGTCCATGCCGCACAACCATCTGTTGTGCTGAATCCCCAAGTTGTTCGGTCGAAGACTATAGAAAGATATAAAAATAAAATTCTTATCTTAACTAATGGCTATCGTATCACGATATTACGCGTTTCACCAATGTCAAGTCAAAGAAACCAATCGATTGCGCCAAACGTTTAGAAAATAATATAATGTATGAAACTGACGTATTACTGAAAAAGCTACCTCGTGGCGACCTCGTGGCGACCGTCGTGTCAAATGTATGAGTAGTAGCACAGATAATTTAATACTATAGGTAGGTACTTGGTAGGTACTAGTAATAGTAGTCAAAAGTTGTCATTTCGTTCGATAGAAACCTCTATAGAAACCTTGTACCTATCGTTTGCCACTTCTCTAGGCCTTCTGGTGTAACTATAAATTGTACCGTAGATTGAGTTCAAAATGGAGTCTAACAACACATATTCTTACATCGTGAACTCAGGAGAAACCCCAACTAATAGTCAATTATTTGAATTACACCATGTATCATGATGGCACTGACAGTTGCCAAATGAAATTTTTAAATCTACTAACAAATAAGCAAAGAGTTTCTCCCGAGTTCTTGTTGTAATGGCATGGTGTTGAGAGACTCCATTTTAACTCAATCTACCTTATAATTGTTATTTAGATATATTTTCACTTGACATTGGCAAAATGTGTCATCTTTAAGCGTCGTAAATGGCATTAATTAAGAATAGAATAGAACAAATAAGCAACTTTGGAATTCTTTGTTCTTGTTTCATACTCCGTCATTAGATAGTTGTTAATGTCACAAACTATGTAGTTATTGTCAGAAGTTATCGTTCAAACTTATTTCTGTTTTGCTTATAGAGTAGACTTTTAACAGCAAAACTTCAAGTATTTGATTTCAGCGCGATTCGTTTCAGATCTTAAACACCTCGGGCATTTCTCGCTTTATGGTCAAAGTTTTATAAACTTTCTGCTATAAAATCGTGTTGAAGCATAATCTACGCCATTGATATAGCCTAAAAACAAGTTGTGTTTAAGATTTGTGGTATTTGTTGCAAAAGCCTGTATGGGCTTTTAGTTCCCTTTGCCTTCCCTAAATTAGGGAGAAAGGAAAAAAAATGATTTTACAGCTACCTACAATTTGAAATTGACGTAGAGCGCGATCATAATCATTAGTTATTATGGAGACGACAAAAACTTCATTATCGCAAACATTTACACGTCACTGCATTAATGTAATAATACTTAACGACATCTACTGATATTATTGTTATTTAGATCTGTGTCGCGTGATAAAAATATTCCTATCGACCATCTGTGCTATGTGTCACGAGCGAAGTTTACGACTCAAATAAGTTCTATTTCGGGGTACCTACTTAGAAGAACAACGTGAAGTTGCGGATGCAATTAACCCTCAAGTAAAGTTTTGTTTGGGGTTTGGTCGCCATTTTGGTCCTTCGTGTAATTGTCGCTTTGTCCAGTTATTTCTTTTAGGTATTTATCGTTCGTAACATGTACACGTTAGCAACACATTCGTTGTTTTTTTATTTTGTTTTGGTTTCCTTTATTTTATTGAGAATGTAATGAAAATGTTGTATTTCGATTGAAAGTATTAGTATAAATTATTATTTTTCAACCGACTTCAAAAAAGGAGGAGGTTCTCTATTCGACTGTATGTTTTTTTTTTTGTATGTATGTTCCGCGATTACTCCGTCAATTAAGAATTGATTTTAATGATTCTTTTTTCGTTAGAAAGGTCATAATTTAAAGGTGGTCCCGTATAAATTATACCGAAATTGGTTGAGTACTTTTTTGTTGAAATGATAATTTCATTGGGGATGAAATAATGATATCGTCCACGAACACAAAAATAATGTCATTTTTTTTTTTAAAATTGCCATTACCTAATATGCAATAGTGAAATTTTGGTTAGTAGGTCCAATAGTCAACACATAAACTATTATTTTATGAACTTAAGTTAAATAACTAAGGTTCATAGTTCATTAACTTACCATTCATTTTGAATGAATGGCTGGCATTCGTAATGAGCTATAGGTCTGAGACGTGATATTATTTGTTAACCGACTTAAAAAAAAAAAGGAAGTTCTCTATCCGACTGTTTTTTTTTGTGTTTGTTACCTGATTACTTCGTCAATTATGAGTATTACGACTCGATTTTAACGATTCTTTTTTAGGTACGTCAAGATCAGAGATGGCCCGTATAAAATTGTATCGAAATAAATTCGACCCTTTTTGAACAAATCAGTAATAACAAAAAAATAACGTTTTAGTTAAAGTTTCCATTAAGTTTTAATGAGCGCCTAGTAGGGCCTATCCGTTTTCAATAAAATATACTTAATTTCCACTAAAAATAATAAAATAAAATATTTTTAGCAAAAAAATAGGACAACCGACTTCAATGCGTACAAATTTAAACTAAAAAGTAAGAAATAAATAATATTTTTATGAAGTAGTTGAAAAGAGCGTCAAAGAAAACCAAGGAAAGTATTGATACATTATACATTTATAATTCTTTATTTATAATTCATACTCCGATATATTTGGAGCCGGTGCCAGCTAGCCAAGGAGGATAGTGTTTGCAATTTTCGAACTTCACGGAGCGGCGGATTGTTTCTTATGCGGATTGTTTTCTATGACGCTCTTTTCAACTATTTCATAAAAATATTATTTATTTCTTACTTTTTAGTTTAAATTTGTACGCATTGAAGTCGGTTGTCCTATTTTTTTGGTTGTCCGATTTTATGTATGTCAATTATAGCCATATTATGACATCGCTTCTTCATTTGTTCCTAATATAACCAAACGATACGTAATTATTTTTACTACCTAATTACAATTTGTAAGTAAATGTTCTTAAATTAAATTCTAAATAACACATTTATATTAAAAGCCTTCAATTTCACAAATAGCGTTAAAACTCGAGCAGTATTGTCTTTGAATTTAAATAAGCTCGCCCTAAATATTCATGGCGTACCTACTTCCGAACTGTCGTATTAGAATTTTCTAAAATATCTTCACCGGTGCTGCAATGAACGTTCGTACTTCCGTCTTATATAAAAATACAGCGCATCCGAGATAAACTTGTTGCAAGTCCTTGTTCGCAAATGGAGGCGAGCCATACGCGTGAAACTATTTCCTTTTAGCGTGAGTTAGATCGGCTTCTAGTTTGTGGAAAAAACTTTTCAGTGCAAAGCTGTTTAAATCTCTACTTTCAGTTTAAAGTTTTAAGTATAAATGTAATTTCGACACTTTACTTCGCATTTCAAAGATTTGTTTCTAAAATAGGACTCCGATTTTGTTTTCTTTTAAAAAGGAATAGGTATAACCAAATATCGCTTTCAATATATTTTTTTGCTCTTTGTACTCAGTTGGGCAGAGGATTCGGGAGACTCCAATAATAAGACAGGATTACCTAGTACCTAGGCACTATTGATAATCTGTTTTGTTGTATATTTTTAGAAAAAAACATTTTTATTATTATTATATTATTATTATTTGTCGTCATTATAACACAGTGCAGTTTTTCAGCCAAAGCGATACTACGCGTAGTTCATAAAATCAATCAAAACACCGTGTCCGTTATACAAAATCATTCTCGGACGGCAATGAAAAGTTCGCGGTTGTTTGAGGTGTATAATTTATGTGATTAATTTATTAATTGCGGTCGCTGCGCCGGCTGTGTGCCCCATACATGCGACACACTGAATAATTAAATTAATTACATTTTTTATGTCATACATAATTATTAAGGTATTTTTAGGAATCAGGAATGGAATAAAATACGATAAAGAAACAATTTTACTTTCAATTAGATTTTCACAACAAATAACAAGTAAATGCACAGAAAACCACTCTTTCACAATAACCGAATAATAAGGATGAAATAAATGGCTCAATGCAAATCACATCGATTACCACTTCAACCGACCTCACTCTACAACGTCCGACAAGCAAATAGGCTGAGAGCGAACTAACGATTGCTTTTATGGCGGCGTTGTGGTGACGTCATGATTCGCAACGATTCATTCTTCATTTCTGCTAACAGTATAGATTCAATTGTTACATTGCGGAATATATTATGTTACACTCAACTACAGAGTAATAAATGATTTTTACTCTGTGACCATTACATGACCTATAATATAAGTTGAAAAACTGCGTTATTGTAGTGCATATCGCATAATTATCCTTTGAGAAAGTATGATCTAAAATAGGTAATTAATAAATACTTCGCTTTCACACCAAACTTTTTTTTTGTATACTATATTAAGACTTCATCGTCTTAATATTGGATATTTTAATGAAAAAAAAATAAGCTCATCAATCACTTCACCGATGTATTCTATTCTATTCTTAATTAATGGCGTTGCGATACATTAAACGTACGCATTTGGCCAATGTCAAGTGAAAATGTAACTAAAGTAACAAAAATTGTACGGTTGATTTGAGTTAAAAATAGAGTCTCTCAACACGTGTTTTTACAACAAGAACTCGGGATAAACTCTCTTCACCAATATTATACGTTTATAAGCTATGATAAGCATGACGCGAGTATCTAGTCATTAAATTACTTGTTAGTAACCACTTCACTAACTTAAATTGTAGGTATCTACTTTGTGAATTACAAATGCAGTTATTGGCGGAGAAACCAAAATGAGTAAAACATTGCAATAAGAAATGGCCAACCTTAGTTTCGCAGTGTAGTGATGTGATATGGACCAAGTAGTTTAGTATGGTGGCCTGCAGTTGATATCGGAGCTGTGCTGGGTGACCCAAGATGACGGCCCGCAGCAGCAGGCGAGTGCTCTCAATACTGTTCAGCACCTTGCTGCTAGGCAGAGCAATTGCAGGTAAGTGAATAGAAATATTTCATGCTAATTTCTACCCATGTCAATAGATAAGTGTCACATTATATACCTTATCTACGAAGTCATAAAATTAAGATTTATTTAAATTACTATCCGACCGGCAAACGTTGTTCTGCCACACATGTTTTTTCTTTTGAAAGGTACTTAAGTACTATTGGATGTAGTTTTCTTTTTCATCGAAATCGGGCTCGCGATTCGTTTGAGCATTTTTCGATATTCCTTATAGCTTAGGATTTGGCCCTGAAGGCCCACTTGAAAAATTCAGCCTGTATAACAGTAATTTCAATTAAATAGCTGTGGTTATTTTCCTAGTACTCTACACAAATAAAGTTTATTAAAAGAGCAATATAAGTCTCAAAATCATAACAATTTGTTACATTCGCGATATGAGGAAATACGATAATATCTCATTTTATTAATATACAAATACTTTATGTTAGAGATCATACATACATATGAGAGCCTTTCCTTTCCACTGATTGACAAAAAAGTAACTGGTGTAATAAAAAAAAATTGTTTCTAATGTGACTAATGTGGAGAAATGTAATAATATAGTATAATGATCCTAGTGTGTTTCCAAAACTAAATGAATATTTATTCATTAAAATTTGTGTTTCATTAAATTAACATGACCACTAAAGTTTTAGGTAAAAGTAGATGAGTCAAATATGGTTAGGCTAATAGATAAAAAGGTTAATTTTGGGCGCCAGACTCACATGAATAGAAGCTCTCGGATGACAGCGGTAAAGAGTTGGACTATTAATCGCAAGGCAGGCTTGAAGTTAAAGGAAACATCTAATCATTCTGTTGTGCAAGTTTTATTTTAGTCTTTACTATGATTATAAATTATGCTACAAGTGAAGTTACAATAAAAATTTAAGATTGAAAATTAAAAAGGTTGCATTTTTATCATGTAAAGAACGGTTGCAAAAAAATAATTCGACTCTTAATTTCATATAAAATTGGTTGGACACCTCCAACCAATTTTACCTGAATGCCAGTGTAATGTAAAGGTGTGGCGGTCAGATATTGATCAGGAATTTAGGGACTCCACTCACATATGCCATGTGCATCGGCGTCGAAACCAAAGAAAATGTGTAGAAAATACTTTTAACAAATCGGCATCTATGGCGGCATCATTGATGGCGCAACGAAAGCGTTGGCGGCATACACCCTAAAACAAAAATTTAACAATGCATTGTCAGCACTGACAAAACGAGTCTCGACAAAAAAAAATCACAAATTTAGAAAATATGCTCACCCAACTGTGGTTGACTAATTAGTATTTCAATTTTACATAATAATTAATAGGTAGGTATACAAAATATTTAGGGTGGATTTCATTAGGGTCATTTAAAAAAAATTACCGACTAACCTAGTGGCGAAATCTAGTCAACAGTATAAACTGACCTCGATTAGTTTCTGGCGCTATTTACACTTAATCAGAGTTAGTGTAAACTACAGCCACTCCACTTGTAAATTATTTCGTTTACAACTCACCGTCAATCCAAGGTGAAAGTTAATTAATCTGATACGAAGTTAGGACATTAAAAAGCTTTTTAAGCCGGATAGTAGTCTAAAATTTCAAGAAATTCCTGTTTAGTTAACATTTTCCCCGGATAATGATCTTAATCAATTATATGAAACGTAAACGTTAATTATGCTAGAAATTCAGCTGGAAACAAGAGCCATAAATTGTTTAGATGATGACAATGTAAAACTTAAAAGATATTACTGTTAAAACAATGCGAAAGTTATTATCTAATTAATTAAATGAGAATAAAATTTAACATTCCACTTTTCTATTGTAAAATTAGTTATTCTTGCTTCTAATCGCTCAAATTTATTTATTAATATTGTGTAAAGGTTATTGCGACACACAAAATCAGCGATCACTTTGTTTGAATGTAGATCAATTACGGATATCCATTAAAGCATCACTTAGCTGCCAAAAGCATCAATGTTCAGAAAATGTATTGAATGGATTTTTTTATTAAACTTAGGAACTAAAAAAAGGAAAATATTCTGTTGTGGTACTTGCCATACTTGATCAAGTTCTAGTTATATAAATAAAATAAAATACTTTTATTTCAGACTATTAAATTGCTGTCCATATTTGTAAAATCTCAATGACTAATTTTGTTATTTATCTTACAGATTTTTTAATGATATACTAGGAAATTTATTAATAATGAGACAGCTTATTATTCTAAAGTCTACATAAATAAAAAAGCAAATATGCACACTATACGTAAGCCCATGTGAATAAAAAAGTTCAAAAATATAATTTGTATGCGGGCGCCGACAAAAGAGGCCAGTTAAACTTTGCTTCTGCGAACTGAACGTGCCTAAGACGCATAAGTTTGTATAAAGAACTTGTTAAATCCGATGTTTCATAGCATTAGATATATAAAATATTAAAATGAAAATGGGAAATAGGGTGAAGCGCCTTGTATTACGCTGTGCGGAATGGGGTGGGCTTAAAGTGATAATCTTGGATAAATAGGGTTTCATTTAAAAATATGGAGTCCTTTTACTCATTAGGCAAACCATAATAAAAGCTTTTATGTCTTCTTCATATTCGCGTATAAATAACTTGAAAAAAAAACATTTTAGTAAACAATATTGTATCTAAGTAAAAAGAATACAAAATATTATGTCTCGGTGGTTGGGGTTTTAGTCTCCGTTCGGGTATTTTTATACCATTTTACAAATTATGCAATATTAGCACGATATTGTAATCTTCTTAGCAGGTGGTTAATAAAACTAAACGAAAATTTAAGATTATTACAAGTGAAATAAAAAAAAAGACAAGAAATATTACAAATAAATGTAGTCGGTGGGTATGAGTCCTAATAATCACTTCCGATTACGTAAAAGTCCAGCAAGAATAAAAAAAACTCCACTGTACTGATAGGGGTCAGCCAGACCCAGGCGTAGCTCCAATCGGCAGCAAAGTAGAATGTGGAAGGTAGGGTAGTCAGCGCCTGAGACAGCGTAGGTGGTCCAAACAGCCAGAAATAGACACGTAGACAGCTTATCGCGCTGACTCGTAGCCTAGGCGAAGATCCCTGGAATAGTAAAACTGGACATTTTACAACTATTCCGATTTAAGAGTTTGACTGTAACATTTCATGGCCAGCTACCAAAGCGATGGAAACCGCACAATTCTTCACGGTCGGCATAAAATAGTGATCAATGATGATGCAGTCAAACATTATTTCATTTAATAAAATACATAATAGCGTGGGAGTAAACTACGTAACAAAAAATATCTTTACAACTACTATGTCTAAACTGACATGTATGTGAATATAATAACATCTAACCATATAACTATGTACTTTCCACAGATTTTTTCATAATTAATTATGAAAGCATTATTTAATTAAGTTTTCTAGAAAAAATATTCACACCTAGTTGATAACCTCCTCCTTTTTTAAGTCGGTTGAAAATTACCTTTTCTTATTAAAAGCACCAATCGGTGATAATTTGCAATATAATAAAATAATTTTACTAGACTTTTTTTTAGAAAATTTTACTCGACAATTTCAAGATACCTTCACCTGATCTTCACGGAATTACCTACCATCTACTTAAATAAAAGGCTGAAAGCTTACAATATTTGCAGCACTTACCCAATTCGGGGAAAACACAATACTTCACAAGTATAAAAGTTTTTAGATGTAGAAATTACAATAAGTAGTATTAGCGAGACGATTACATGTAGATTCTTTCTGCCTGCACGCATCGAATGATATCTGACGTTTGACATTTGCCTCGCTCGGGAACGGTTTTTTCTCTGAATCTGCCGCGCACGATCGCATTCCTTTACACATCTTAGATATACTATTTTCATTTTAATTTCAGTTCAAATTTTAGTATTAGTATTGTTTGTAAATATTTAAAGTAAGGAATAGGTATAATTTAAAAAATTAATTTAGGATAAATTAGTTTATTAACGTCAATAATTTATTAGAATTAAGTATTTTTTTTTTTATAATTGGAGGCCAAGACCGATTGACATCGTTACAATATTTACAGTCATAAATATAAGATACACCTTACTAAGACATAGCTGGTTTAATAATATACTTATTTTAATTAAATTGAGTTGCTATAAGCTTAGATGCCCTTGGCGTAAAATAATTTATAGATAAGTATAACGTAAAGTAGATAATTAGTTTTTTAAAAGAAACATCACATAAATATGTAGGTACCCACCGTTTGAAATCATAACCGTGTCTCAACTTAGTAATTACAAAGTTACGCAGGCTACACTTACCATGCCATTCTAAAAGTAAGCCTCGAAGGAGAGCATAATAATGTACTAATTAAAAATTACATACATACATACATACAGTCACACCATTTTCCCATTGGGGTAGGGTAGATAGAGAGAGAGGAAGCGTCGGTGGCGTAGTGCGTAAGAGCGTCGTCTCCCACCCGGGAGGCACTGGTTCGATCCCCGCCACGTACCAATGTGTTTTCAAATTTTGAATTCCTATATACGTTTAATCGGCGCTTTTACGGTGAAAGAAAACATCGTGAGGAAACCTGCACACACCTATGAAAAAAATCTTAGGTTGTGTGTGAAGTCGACCAACCCGCACTTGACTTGACTAAGGCCTAATCGCCCCTAATGTGGGGTAGGCTTGAGCCCCTCGGTGGGGCCATTGCCCAATGCACATTGGTGGACGGAGTATAAGAATAGAATAGAATAGATATAGAAATAAAATTTATTGCCTTAATGCTCTTATGAAACAATATTTTGTTATCATAAGGCCATGAGTATTCTCAAAGTGCACTTCAATCCATGAGGATCTTTTTTCGTTCCCCATAGCTTACTACTTGTACGCTTTGAATAAAGATGACATGTCTTTGGGCTAGAAGGGCATGCACCTAATGTTCCACGCTTGCCCAATGCAGATTGGTGGACGGAGTATAAGAATAGAATAGAATAGAAATAAACTTTATTGCACATCGACATAAAAATAGTATTTTATAAAATTTTAACTATAATGCACAAAGGGCGGCCTTATCGCTAAAAGCGATCTCTTCCAGGCAACCTTAGGATGGATAGGAATTTTACTTAAATTAAAATGGGAAGATGGCGATGTAGCAACCTACTGATGAATTTAATGTATAAATATAAATACTAATACACTATATAAAAGTACTAATACATACATACATATATTATAAATACAAACATTACAAACTACATACATACATACATACATTAATAATACATACATATATACCTACATAAAATAGTTATAGCGACAAATAGTGTTCCTTTACCAGCTTTTTAAACGTATTCACGGATTGTGCTCGTCTTATTTCGACAGGTAATGCATTCCACAGCCGAGTAGCCTGCACGGTAAAGGATTTGTTGTAAAATTTAGTGAAGTTCATTGGTGTCGGCAAACTTAGATTTTCCGATGATCTCAGAACTCGGGCGTGAGTGTCGTGCAGATATTTAAAACGGTCTTTGAGGTAGGGTGGAGTGTTTGGGTAAAAAAGTATAGTATAGAGATGATCAATACCCCTTTGCTGATCCACTAGTCGCCTTCTACGACACCCACGGAGGATGGGATGATGCTATTCTACTCTGCCGACATCATTTGTCTCTATGCCTTCTTTTAAACCACATCTCTCTCTTATTACGCTATTGTATACCTGTCACTCAATTTTACACCAGCTACGGAGTTGAGGACTCGCAAGGCATTTCATTTCAACCGCATTTATGCTGCTTTTATTCCTTTTCTCCCATACCCAATTTTACCTTCCATACATCAGTATTCGGAACATTGTTTATAATAATTAAATATTGTTTAAATATTATTTAAGTTTCAGGTGAATGCTATCTAATTATAAAATTGATAAGCGATGTCAAGCGAGACACCGCGCAGCGTAATATTCCGCTTGACTGGAGGCGCCCGTTTGAGGAAGTTCATGTTCTCCGCCGTACTGCAAACTGAAGCATATATAGGTAGGTAGGTACTTACTTAATATTATATTCTAGGTCGCGCTAAGCTTTCTTCAGTACTACTTACATTATTAAAGTCTAGTTGGTTTGCAAGGAGATACAGTGACAAAAATAGAAAAATGATGCAGTTGTATATGTACCTAGTATGAGTGAAATGAGATTGTATAATCAGCATCCAGTGTAGATCCGAATCAGGAATGATTTGAACGATTGTTGACCGAATTGAAAACCTTCTATTTAAAATCCATTTAAGAGTTTAGCAATTTGCGGGCATGTATGTCACGGTGTAAACATTGTAGCAAGTGGAAAGAAGTGTCTTTCTCGCAGGTCAGCAAGTCGAGGAGGACTAGTCCGGTGCGTACATTAACTCTCACTCTGGCTATCTTCACATTATGTTGGAATCCACTTCTACTTACCAGGACGTTAGATGGAGCTATAAGCGAACTTTTTTTATATAAAGCAGTGATCTCTATCTATAACTATGAAAAAATGCGTATTATTATTTTCGTTCCAAAGTCCGATCATATAATTTCTTTCTGGTCAAGTCGTGAAATGTCGACGGCGTTTTCATATGTCCATAAGTTGATTATATTAAAAACCGTTCGTTATATTGTATTATTTACTCAGAAATGTGGGAGTCGACCTTAATACTCTTATGACACAATATTTTGTTATCATAAGGCCATGAGTACTCTCAAGGTAATCCATGAGGATCTTTTGTCGTTCACCATAGCTTACTAATTGTACCCTTTGAATAAAGATGACATGTCTTTGGGCTAGAAGGGCATGCACCTAATGTCCTAGTTTTATGTGCGTCATTTCTTGCTCGCTTTACTTGCTACACAAGAAAAAATACGGTCCTGCGTAGAGATAGATTCATGGCAAGTACTTACACGATGTTATATCCATTGCAGTTATATATATGTTGCAGTGCAGTTAATCCAAAGCATCGAGCATCATCTATTGTATATATTTGCGTCACAAAGCGCGTTTTACCGTCTATTACTTCGAGTGTGTTGTTACAGCGAGTGTTTTGAGAAGACTTTTTCCCTAATCCGCCTTTCTCTTACCAGGCTTACGTTCTCACCAACAAACTATGATTACCATACCAACGCGAATACTAAAATGTTGTCATCTCATTTCTATCTCTCAAGAAATTTAATTCTCTGCCATATTTTGTAGAGAATCCTGCGTATTTCAAAAGAGACATAATAGAAGTACCGTGTAGGCAAAGCAAAGGGTAACACATAATATGCGAGCTGAGTATGAGAGTCAATATTATTATCTCTCGCACAAGCTACGCACTATGCACTCAATTTGCTTACCATCAGTTAGATGGAGTCATTTTCGTGACATTTTTATATAAAGGTTTCATTTGAATCCTTATATCGCAGAAAGCAAGAGTTAAATTTATTCACCGCCTCATGCACATTATAGGTTGATGTAAGGTATTGATAATTAGATCTTGTTGAACATGTGGTAGATAGCAGAGTGTTCGGTTAAGCCCCTTATAATGAAACGTGTCTGTTACATGTTATCACCTCACCACAATAATAATATCGTTTATAAGCAATTACAAATATGATACAGTGAAGATGTTTATCATACTTGATGATGAATGATAATCATACCATTTCGTAGAACAACTTTACCTATACAAATAAGGGTGTGTACAAAGTACTCGGTTTATATGATGGGTGTTTATTTATTATTGCAAATTAAACGCAACCTCTAATGTCAATTTAGTTTTTAATCTGTGATAGAGTACTATTTTTACAAGCCTAGCACACTATATTTGTTTTTAGTTTTTTATTAGAATAAATAGTAACTACGTATTTAATTCACAAAACATGATGTTATTTTATTAGTAGGGCATGTCCATCCGTCTAGCTACCACCACGGTCTAGACAGTCTATCGATATGATAAGATATCTTCTCCGTTGTGGAGGGCTCCTGGTGAAATTTGCTTCCATCTTCAACGTTGTCATCATTTAAATATTTACAAGTGAGATGACACAAAACCGCATGCTTTTCATCTGGATGACACATGGGTAAAAGTACTTAGGTAGGTACAATGTCCATTAAACCTACGAAAGCTAGTTTATTTAGAGTAAGCTAGAGTACACAAAACAAATATAGACGGGTCGCCAACACAGCAACGATTAGTGATGTTACGTGTACAGCATCAAAGGTATTTTCCCACCAAAAGTAGGGTGACCTTACTCGCCACTGGAACATTACCAAAACTCTTTAAAGTTTCAGCTATTTTCTCTCGTAAAGGCCACAACCTATTATTCTTCTTTTAACATACATTTGCCTACGACTAAATTAGTAGTCCATTTAGGATAATCATGTGGTCACAAGATAAAAGAAGATACATCTACTTTATGCAACCATCGTGTAAGAGGGGTAGGAAAACACGAATAAAGTGAATTGTTGAAACACAAAAGAAGTAGACTGTATTTCTTTTGTGCTTCAAGGATTCTCAAACCACATGCATTGTACTAAAAACATTTGTAAGAACTTTATGTCTATTCATGCAAATTTTAATTTCTGAGAGTCTAATGCAAATAAACTACTTATAATATTAGAATTTACATTTTGTAATAGCACAATATAGATGACAATCGCAGGATACGACGAGAAATTGATACCTACGAGTATATACTCGTACCTATGTAATATTTTTACGGGTATTACTTTAACTTGAATAACACAAAAACTATTTATGTCTTCACTTATTTAACACGCTACTTAATAAATATGTGTAAACTGTATGTGTACGGTTAGATGCAACTTGGAGTGACCCGGGATAGGCCATGCTGAATGATAAATGGATCACTTGGGACTCTGTTGGATAAGAAAAGCTAGGAGGGTAAAGTTTAGGGGCCCCAAGATACATACTACTAACCTCAAGACTCTCCAAGTGCTAAATCCTAGCAAAAAGATTGCATCCCACACCGCTCTGTAATTAGTACTATTATTTATTCAAGGGCTTCCGTTCAGCTCTGAGCAGTGCTCGCTTTTTACAAGCAAGTTTATATGTATGTAAGTAGGTATGTATGTTTGGGTCAAATCTTGCAACTGAATTTTAGAGCAGTTATCCTCAACCGATTGAGTTGAAATTTTTATTATTGTAACTGTTCGGGACTCCTTTTAGCATAGTTTTTTAATATACTTTTTGATAAGATTGACAACGTCACTTCTAAATAAAACCACGTCTTGAAAATACAGATTTTTATTCAAGATATTAATTTAGATAGTCAAACCAACAACCGATTACATAAAACCACGGTTTTTAACCCCAACAATAAGATGGCGACCGTTGACGAAATAAAGAAGAGTCGGAAAATTTATCGCATGATGTGCACAGTATCTGCGAAGAAAATCGAGGAGGTCATTTCTGCAAACAAACCAGACCTGATGAAGATACACTATGAGTCACTTAAAATTAATTTAGAAAAACTAACTAAGATTGACGATGACTTAAGAGCCAAAGTTGTAGCCGACAGTAGTATGAGTGACGAGGTGATGATAGAAATTTTGGATATAGAAGAGAGCATCAACCGAAGCATCCAATACAGGCTACTCTTGACAAAATGTCAGTCTATTTTATCAGAGTTGCCTAACCCAAAGACTGCTTATGAGAATTATAATAATAAGGATAACCCTAGCAAGGTCATTGAAGTCAATTTTTCAAACAGAAATTTTTATTTGCCGGTAGAAATGAAACAATGTGATGGCAAAATTAAAGAATCGATGGAATATTCCATACCTGAAGATATTTTGAGTGTGGGAGAAACCAGCAATAAAGACCAGATCGAGCTACCACGTAAGTGTAAGGAGATGCTACAGATAGAGAGGAATTATTCTCACAAAGTCAAGATTCAGAATAGGCAACCTACGACATGTTGGGTAACTACAGACAAAAGGCTAACGCATAAGAAGCACAACATCATCTTTTTGCATCGTGGGTTTTGTATTAAAAAAGCATTATTGCAAATCGGCGTAATAGGGTGCGGCCGAAAGTATCTACAATTTTTATGGTGGGCACACAAGGAGCGTAACAAATTGTACCTATACCTATCAGCATCGTTGGGGAGTTTTCGGCGTTGCATCGATTCCTTTCTTGCTGACTGCTACAATACGAGAGCGTATACTAAATAATCCCTCCAGGATCACCGTGGTGGGGAGGGTGGTACGAGCGTGGAAGATTTTTTTTGAAACCATCTTCGCACTTTCTACTTTTTTATACCTGCGTTGTTGTTTTATTTTTAAAGTTGTACTGTTTATAGTTTTGTTTAACAGTTATGTGAATAGTATTTTTTGTTTCCCTTTTTTTGTCCCTTGGGAGGATGTTCGGGACTCCTTTTAGCATAGTTTTTTAATATACTTTTTGATAAGATTGACAACGTCACTTCTAAATAAAACCACGTCTTGAAAATACAGATTTTTATTCAAGATATTAATTTAGATAGTCAAACCAACAACCGATTACATAAAACCACGGTTTTTAACCCCAACAGTAACACCTAAATACACTACCTACTCGGCGTACGTGGTGTGTTAGCTAAACAAAAGGTTTGTAAATGTGATTAAATTTGGTAGATGTGAACAACTTCTGTGTTAACCTCATTGATCGATCTATGTCCCATTGAACTACCGACCTGGAACGAATTCGGATACAAAGTCTAGACCTTAGCTCGGAAATGGGTAAGAAAGAAAAGCTAAAATTGTTCGATACTATTAAGCATTAAATGGTCAGTATCTCCTTTATTCAATTAAATTCAATAAAGGAGATACTGACCATTTAATGTGATATTCAATTTATTAAGTAGGTATTGAAAATAAAATTGTAATTTTTCACTAATCGGAAAAACTAACTTCTCACGAAAATAACAGTTATTGGTTGAAAAATTTAGCACATAAATGTGCTAAATCTTTAATGTATACGTACTTCAAATCGTTATATGAATTTTCTTCCCATTAAAAGATGACAAGACCTCACAAATCTAAGCTAATGTTCAATGTCATGCTCACCAACAAATAATTTAATGCTATGCAAAAATGTAATCTTCGTCAAAGGAGCGAACGAGCTGCAGTTGACAAACTAATTTCAAACGTGTCACCTAACTACAACATACATAAAAACATGCTAAACATATATAAAATGTGTACTTACCTTAACGACAAATAACAAACTTAATTCTTTATGTGTTCCATATATTCCAATGTAGACAACGTTTAGTTGGAGTATGTCCAAAGTACTGCAGTAAGTATCCTTTACTTAATCGTTTGCATGATTTTCAAGTTTTTCCCGCCGACACAGACCCACTTTCGTAGTTTTTTGTATTCAAATTAGACGTTTTGAAAGCATTAAGTTTCGCACATAAAATTCTTAATGTTCATACTATACAACAAAATACACAACATATTTAATAGAGCGAAGTTTTTTTATAAGGCCTAGGAATAGTTTTTATCTTAAAAACACTTCATTTTTACAGTTAGTACTGTTAGTACCTACCATGTTTACTATGACAATGTATCATGACATCTTTCTAACATATGTTAAGTATGACTCTTTCACCTTACCAATTATACTTAATATATTGCAAACCGAAATAGAGCCAGAACATTTAATAAATTACGTATGTTATAATGAAAATGAAAATGAAAATGAAAAAGCTCTTTATTTAAATGGACTTTGCTAAGTACTTTTAAATCGTCAAAACCCTACCACCATTTCGGGACGAATAATTATTATTATGCTGAGATGGAGAAGAAATGGCGAAAGAAACTCTACAGCTTACAATTTCGTAATGATTTCAAAACATCAATACAAGTCAATAAATAATTATCAATATAATTTAAGTTACATTTTAACATGCGTAAAGTTTGGGTAGTTATTACTCCCACGCATTTGGATTATTTATCTTGTGAAAAGCTTTTCTATATAATTTAATTAATCATATTATTGAACTAAGCAATTTAAATTTTGATATCCACCACCATTTTATGTTATTGTTAGTTAGGTACTTACAGATATTCCTTTCAATATAATAATAGTATGCCATCACTGCATTAGTAAAAATTACGGGTGATATAAGATACGTAAGATACGGTATGCAGAACGTTGCCTATTTGTTTTCTTCGGAATTTTCATATCCTTTCTCTACTTTACAGCGTCCTTTCAACCCAGTGATTCCTTTTTACCTCTAGGAGCGTTTTAAGATCATAAGAACATCAATATCGTCGGAGAACCTTCGCTTGGCTATCCCAATGCATTCCACCAAATAAAACGCTAAATTTTTCACTGTTCAAGCAGCACTGTTAAGGAATGCATTGCCCTCTACATTGAGAAAATCACAATCAAATTTCAATGAAAGTTAAATGTTTTCCTAAAGACACTAAAAAAAGATAGTCTACAACCAGGACACATGTTACAAAATATTCTCTCAGCAGTCCGATAATTCATAAATTAATTGTAAATTATAAATAATATTATTATCTTCCTGAAGCCAATGCCTAATTAATGTGATTTTTAAAACTAACAGACCGGCTCTTTAAAGCAATTATCTCGTGCTGTGATAAGCCGAAATATTTCCGGGGTCCTAAAATCTATATTATGTATTGTGAATTTGACAGCCTACTATCGATATTCCAAATGACGGGATAAATTAAGTTTCGATTTTGCTAACCTATGAATATTCTAGGCAACAGGCTGGCAACCTATCACTATATGGAGGCACTACTTGGCCCATACTACCTAATGTGGTTTTATGTGCGAGTGTCGGAGTATCCTGATATTGCGGATTCCTAAGCTATCGTTATCATATCAGAGACGAAATTGCAAATCTAGTCTTATTTCAAAAAAGTTGTTGATTTGGTATTTACAACTTTATTTTTAAAGTAAAAAATTTTTTTAGCAATATATTTGTTAGTCCAACTGATAGTTTTTTTTTATGTAAGTACTTTTGTATTTGCCCCTTCTATGGGTTTATTTTCCAAGGTTATTATTTTACTAACTACCACAAGTTTCACGAAATTACTCAGTTGCTGTATCATTAGTTTGTCAATCACTTAAATATTGCTGCGTAACAGGCAAGCTTATAACTATTCCATAATATCGTTACTAACAACTTGGTGGCGACCTGCCCTCAATCTGTTCCAATGGCATAAATAGGGAAAAATTTATTACTTTGTCAAAAATATAGATTGTAACATTAAAAACAAAGGAACGTCACCAATAACTTTTTTTGCATTGATTAACATTGAATAAATAATTTTATAGTGTATTCCAATTACTAATAATAATTATTTAATTGATATAACATCACTGCTACCTATATCGCATCTAAGCTATGTGTGAAATTATTTTTTGCGTTTACAAACGCGTAAGTATTTTTAATACTAGAAAAAATACACTGAAAAAATCAGGCAGGCCCCGCAGGTTCCCGCCTGAGGCAAGTCGATTTTTAGTGTATTTTTTCCCCTAATATGTGTTTATTATGTTTCATCATCATCATCGGTCTACTACGTCTCTTTGCGAACACATGCCTTCCTACGTGGTATGAAAAAATTAAGAGTTTAGACCTTAGAGGCATGACATTACACCCTTACCCCAATGCGGATTGGTGCATAGTTACAGTTGCAGCAATACGAGAAGGTCATATTAATATCTTAAATTTTAGTACAATCCTTAATTGTTCTTGTATTTATCCGAAATACATGGATAGATCAGATGAAAAATGTTAGAACTCATTCGTTACGGTTCTCGTAAGTTTGACGCGATACAAGAATAAGTTTCGAAAAGAGATCAGATATCTAATAAAACGCTCTCTGGGGAACTGAAGAGAGCTCCTTTGCTTCAAAATGTTGGATACGATTAGCACAGTTGTTGTTGATAATTTATTGAATTACTTTTCAAACTACTTGAGCTGATAATAAATCGCTTTTTATCGGTATGAAGAAATTTTGTAGCATTTACAGCGTTTTATATTATCTACACTAACATTACATAAACAAGAAAATTGTATTGTGCTTGTGTGTAATTTTTATTTATTGTTCAATGAAAAGACTGAAAATTCTTTCACTAGAAGAATGATTTATTGCATTTTATTATTCAAAATTTACGCGAAAAAATTCGCGCGAGGAGCACCAGTACAATTTTCTCGTAAATCAAAGTGGACCAGTGAAGGTTTGTTATGAACTGAATGTAACAGCAACTTCTAAAGTCATTCTGAAGCAGTTGAAAGAGCTATTCAAATACTTGTCAAAGTATAAATAGAAAATTACTCATTCAGTTTCCATTCCATAAAAAGTGACTTTATTGCTATTACTCTGATTTCAATGTCAAATGTAAAAGCGTTATTAATTTAATTGCGTTGTAAGAAATACAGACTATGTTTACAACTCCGTGATAAAGTTGGAACTTACCATAATTTTCGGTTAACTGGCAACGTGTACAGATAAACATCGCAAGTTTGTTCATTTAGGTTCATTTTGAAAGTACATACTTAATGAGAGCACCGGCTTATTAGCGGTAAACGTACAGAATTACACAAAATTCTTGGAAAATTCTTAAAACAAAGGGGTGTATCGCAGTGTATTTTCTTGAAAACTTAGCTGTTTGTAAAGGTGCATGCTAAACAACAATTTTATAATATTTAAAAGTATCGGATTGTAATCATTCGACATCGTTTTGGTGGAGTGGCCTGTGATATTAAATACCCTGACTGCATACCATCAAATTCTGATAGTGACAAATGTTTCAGTGATATACACGAACATTTGTTAACAAGAAATGTTTGTTTTTAAGTTGATTTCATACACAGTTACAGGTAGGTCGATACAAACAACTCTTGTTAAGTGACCATCATCGAAATAGCGAAAAAAACAAGCGGTTTCATACAGTTTCGTTGCGTAAGTGTTGCACTTTTGTACACATCGTTTTGGTGGAGTTGCTTGTCATATGAAATACGCTGACTTCATCATCATCATCAACAGCTCATATAATGTCCCCACCGAGGGGCTCGAGCCTATTCCACATTAGGGGTGCTGGCCAAGTGCGGGTTGGTCGACTTCACACACAACCTAAGAATTTCATCATAGGCATATGCAGGTTTCCTCACGATGTTTTCCTTCACCGTAAAAACGTCGGTTAAACGTACATATGAATTCAAAATTTGAAAACACATTGGTACGTAGCGGGATTCAAACCTGTGCCTCCCGGGTGGGTGACGACGCCCTTACACACTACGCCACTGACGCTTTTTTTCGAAATCTAGTAAATTTAATTCACTAAATTTTACTAATTTACTAAGTAATTACGATTGCACTAATTTACTAAGTATCGTAATGATACACTGACTGCATAATTAATTATAATCAAAATCTGATAGTGACACAACACGAACTTTGATACGTATATTTGAAATATTTTTTTTTCTTTATTTAACGTTCGTCATCCATGAGACAAGTTCTTAAAGGCTTACAAGTTCTTAGAGACTTAATTTGTCAGATTTTGTATCATTCACACAATTTATTTATTAAAATACGTTATCAGGTTGTCAGGTGCTATTACGTGTTTTATATTTCATTGCAAATGACATTTGCTTCTGTTAGCTTAATAATTAAACCGACTCTAAACTTTTATCTTAGGTTTAACAATTCAGTCTTAAATTAGGGATGAATAATAGCTATTAATGTGGAAATATTATTACCATTACTAATCGCTATTCCACTACGCCTGGTTTTTGATAGTAGAGATAGCAATGACCTAAGTATGCTTATTTTTCAGTTTGTTGAAAGCTTCATATAAAAAGGCGACCGAGTTTAGTATAAAAAGGTCGAGATATCTAGCTACGCTTAGTAAATGGCAGGTGAAAAGATCTCCCAACGCACCTGTAATTTTCACAGATGAAAGCAAAAACTAAACGGGCCACCTCATTTTCTTGTAAAATAGCATTTATTTTTATCCGTTCGAGTAAAGGCAGATGTGAAGAGTCTTTTCCCATTAGCTATTACAATAGTGATACAATTACGATGCAATAACCGCAGAGAAACGATAAAAATGCAATTAGAATTTACTGCGCAGTAAAAAACGAAAGTCTCAGTTTTATTTCAAATAAGACTGGATATAAAAACGCAGTAAAACACCAGTTCATAATTCGAGAATCAGCATCCTCATATCTGTAGTAGCTACCGGGAACTCGTATTTTCCTTTTATTCGCGATTACAGTCAAGTAATCGTGATTTACAATCGTAGCCGACGCCGGGTAATGTTATTAAAGTGATAATTTAATGTTAACAAAACTCTGAAAGCCGCGTCTAAAATTTGCCAAAGCATAATGAAGTGCTTCGAAGATTAACAACCATTAATTAACGCGAATTCCAATTAATTTGCTTAATCAAAAGGAAAATATAAGGTTCTAAAACTTAACAACGTAAATAAAACTAGCGACTATGCATCGTATGCATTTTACAGCTCTATAATAATTGTGCGCCATTTTTTAACCAAGTTCAAAAAAAAGGAGGTGGTTCTCTATGCGACTGTATGTTTTTTTTTGTATGTATGTTCCGCAATTACTCCGATAATTATTAAATGATTCTTTTTTCGTTAGCATGGTCAATTGGTCATACTTTAGATGTGGTCCCATATAAAATTTATGATATTGAATTAATACTAATTGTAATTTACTGTTATTGACAAATTAATTTAAATTTATTGGAAAATTTGCATGCCTTATACGGTAAACATGTTGTGCCTATCAATTTCTTTTAATATCTGTACCTACCATGTTTTTAGCGAATAAATGATTTGATTTGATTTGAAATTATACCGAAATTGGTTCATCACTTTTTGTTAAACAGATTATTTCATTGGGAATTAAACAATGACGTCGTCCACGAACAAAAAAATAGTGACATTTTTTTCTGAACTTACCATTACCTAATATGCAATAGTGAAATTTTGGTTAGTAGTTTCAATAGTCAACACAATAACTATGACAAATTATTTTATGAACTTAAGATAAATAACTAAGTTCTCTTCGAGTTTTAATGAACTATGATGAATGGTAACGAGCTATAGGACTGAAACGTTATATTATTTATTAACCGACTTCAAAAAAGGAGGAGGTTCTCTATTCGACTGTTTTTTGTGTGTTTGTTACCTAATTATTCCGTCAATTATGATCAAATATTATGATAATGATTCATTTTTAGGTAGGTCAAACCGGCTCCAAATATATTGGAGTATGAATTACAAATAAATAATTATAATTGTGTATCAATAATTTCCTTGGTATTCTATAACGCTCTTTTCAACTACTTAATAAAAATATTATTTATTTCTTAGTTTTTAGTTTAAATCTGTACGTCTTGAAGTCGGTTTTCGTATTTCTTTGCGAGAAATATTTGCATAACAGAATAAAGATTTTGCACGTGACTGATTTGAACATCTTCTTCTGAGTTATGTAAAAATGTATCTAATATCCTCTCAGATGATAAGAGCAATGCTCCTGAAATAGCGAAATAGAGACAGCTCCGTGTTTTAAAAAGATGTGCTTTTACACTTTTGTTTACTGTTGATATGAGTTTTCAAAGCGAACACAGTGTTTATTGAAAAATATGGTATTATTTAGTTCTTTTGTAATTTTTGTTAGAATTCCATACCTCAAAAGGAATACTTTCATTATAACCTTAAGGATCACTTTGTCATCCGTCTGTATCTCTGTCAAAACCCTCTTTCTCAGAAAAGCGTGCAGGTATCAAGTTGAACTAATATCAAAGGCTCGTCTGCTTAGCAGACCTGGTTATATTATTTTAATTCCTTGCATTCAACAGCCATGTTATTTTTAATGTTGGGAATAAACCTCCGGCCAAACTTGCGCAACGAAAGTGACGTGCTAAACGGGAGCGTCAGTCGCGCGGAGGACGCTGCTCGTTTTGGCTTATGTTTAACGGATCACCAAATATAGTAAAATATAACGCTAAAAAAAACACGATTTTTACTGCCGAAAATAAAAAATAAAAAAATATATTATAGCTAATATTACCTTCAACAAAATGAATACACAGAGTTTCTATTCCTGTCTTAAACATATTTTTTTTCCCGCTTTTTTATGTACTTGTGCTTGTGTACCAATTACTTGAAGAACACTACCCTAGTTAATTAAACAATCACTGTATTTCAGAAGCCAATACCTGAAAAACTAAAAAAGTAGCGTATACGATTATTTGAAGCGAAGTTTTGCTGAAAACTAACTTATGCTAATGACACTAAAATTCAGTTTCACTTCACACAAGGGCACGAACGACAGCGATAAAGAGGAAACTTATTCGATTATGATAGCGCGCCCCTAGGCCGCCACGCGAAATGCATTGAAATCGGCCCCAATAAGAACGCTCAACCTGCGCGATGGGATTTTAAAGCGAATCAGATAACACGAAGGGACCGACTGTGTGCTTGGCACAGGACAGTTTTATAAAATACTTCCTTAAAACAACGATATTATATGAATATTCATGAGCTGTCGTTTAGGAAATCAGCTTGATATTGCAAGCGCTTTTAAAAAGAACATTATTTGGTTCGCTTGCATTTAGCTCATTCCAAGCTAATTCTAAGAAAAGTATCCATAATATGGTATTATGTTATACATGGCGTAATTCTAGGTAAATGTAAAGAGCGTGTTGCCTTGTATTGTGTTCCTGCAAATGAGTACCTGTGTTTTTGATGGGTCCTTGGAGGGTTAAGCCCAGGGATGTCAACAACGACTTTGAGTTAGATGTTAACCTACAGTTTAATGACTCACCATTAATTTAAAATAAAACTATTTCATTATTTTAGTTATATAACTTACTTTTTAAACTTATAAATCTTAGCTGTAATATTACAAAGTACCTATATCGTATTATGAATTAACCGTTTCTTTTCTAGCATTGAAAGCAAAGTTTTTAAGGAGACTTACTTACAAAAAGCCACACCAGCCCAAACAATGAAATCACGTACAACAGTAGACATTACATAGATCTTTGCGGAGATTCACAGAAAACTTTGGATCGAACAATTCAGAACCTTTAGCTCTTTTCATTATATCTGTCGATCAATATGTCGCGCCGCTTTATTTCGTCACCTTATCCCGGATCCAATATAGAAAATAGGACTAGCACTCTCTTGTGCGTGATATCTTTCATCAGACCTTTGAAAATTACTATAGCATCGATTCTTTATAGAACCTTTTTTGACTGACTGACTATTGACTGCAAATGGTCTTACATCGTCACCGGGGTTTTTAAGAGGGCGAGGATCTTGTTGGGTCATTTAGCCTGGAAGGCGAATCTCCCCTTCTATACAGTCGGAGAGCATCTTCTGCGGAGGACTTTTAATCGGTAGACTTCTCTACCGATTAAAAGTCTTTAGGCCGGTCTTCGGTGACGGGAGAAAAACGCCTTTGGATGCCTCTACGGTTACTTAAGAAAAGAGAACGCCCAATTTAGTATGGCACTTTAACCATGATAACACTTTAAAAAAATGAGTACCAAAGACTAGGAAAAATCTATAATTTATGTGGGGAAAATATCATTATTTAATGATATTTTCCCCACATAAATTATAGACTAATTTTAGTTAAGGGGAGTTTTGAGAAACCATAATTGTTATTAGACATTTCGAGGATTTAAATTCAAATAATTGACAGTGTGACAGCTGTACATTTTTGTTCTTAAATTATCCGTACTTAAGGGAAGGCAAAGGGATCTAGCCCATACTGCCACACCTTTGGTATTTTTTTCTTTCTTCAATTTTACATTATAAACATTAATCATGTTTAGTAACATTTTTAAATGGCTAATGTAAAGGCTGATCCCAAACAGCCGTGTCTTTGTTTTCTTTATTTATAAATCTGATCCCAAACAGCCGTGTCTTTGTTTTCTTTATTTATGATGTCAGTCATTATACATTATCTTCTCAATGTTAATAGTAGACCCTAAATATTTATTATTTAATTAGGCTTTTTGAACTGATAAAGATGTCATTTATTGTAAAGATTATGTTTGAGAGATGAAGCAACATTATTGAGCTCAATTGGATAGACTTGTCCCCAATAATTTTAAAAAAGATCGATTTATTAATGAAACTAATTAAACATGCGGCTGTATACACTCAAATTATTTTGCCTACCAAGTAAAGTGTAAATCATACTATAGTAGGAAGTCATTGCATATTATTACTTTTCGATTTACAGTTTAAGTTATATGTACTTATATTATAATGCTTTGTAAGTTTTTAATAAATAAATTTCTTATAAAAAATAAACAATAGGAAATCGTTATTCGTTAGATCATTTTTGAAGTATATTTGGTTATAGCCTTATAGCACACCTTGGGACAGAAGACAGCAGTCAAATAACATTGCCTTTTGCAGTATTGTGTTTCTACTGGTGATTAAGATTGCAGAAGTCGATATAAGGATGGGGCTATGGGGTTAGATTTGCCAGCGTGCGAGTAACACCTTCGTGTTGTTAGCATCTATGGGCTTAGTATAAGTCTATATATTATGCTTTTAAAAAAACAGAGAGTCACATACCGCGAAAAAACTTATTTTTACGGATTTTTACATTACCTAATAAAAACATAATTATGTAACTTTATGGTACGTACCTAAAATTGTATATGTAATGCCCAAGTTTATACACACCTACTACAAATTTACTAATAATCTAAAGGATTCATGGAAGTTGAAACAAAGGGAAGGTAGGTTGCTTTCAATAAAAGATACCTATATGAGGTTTAACGACCTCTAAAATAGTGTGGATGAATTTATTTTCTGTAAGACGATCTAAACTAGAGCAAAACATATACTTATGCCCTAGATCTCGAAACGTGCTTGCATTAGTAATAACTTAATTTGAATGCAGCCTACAACAGCTAATCAAAACCTCTCAGACTGTTACAAATAACACAAAGGACTCGGATAAATGTTACTAAGTTTGCCGACATGCATTTAGCATTAGGTGACATGAAAAGGCTACTACGAAGTTGCAAATATTTATATGATTTAGAAAAGTGATAAAAATGAGCATACGATCTCCCTATTTTGGTTACTAAATAACGGACAAATCATCATAATCAACAGCCTTGTCATCGACGGAGGCTTAGGCAGTAGTCTACCACGCTAGCCCAATGCGACATCCAATGATTCAGTTTTTGTTTTCATCAAAATCGGGCTCGCGACTCCTTTGAGCATTTTTCGATATTCCTTATAGTTTAGGATTTGGCTCTGATGGCCCACTTGAAAAATTCACCCTATGTATACGTACTACTATATTCAGTAATTTTTCCTACCTTACTCCCAATTTATTTGGGTTCGGTGCAGTTTGCTTGATGTTGACAATACTGCTTAAGGATTTAGATTTTATAGTCGGCTGCGTGCCTGACACCAACCCTCCTTGGGAACGACTGCTATCTTTCCACAGAACTTGGGACCACCAGCTTGACGTGTCTTCCGAAGCACGGAGGAAAATCGATTTGAAAAATTTTTGATCACCCATCGAGACCGAGCGTGCACTTGATTATTTAATTTTCGTGAGCGTAACTAAGAACGCACAACCGCGGCGCCATCGACTCCTCCTCCTCTTATTTATCCTACAGCACTAACTATATTATTAAGTTATATTCTTCGCAAAACCTTTGCAAAGTGTCGATCCCTAATAAGCATCTAGAACCATGATTGATGAACCGTAATATTTTCGAAAACATGGCATCATATTGTTGTACACAATAAAGAACGCTACAATATAATCCTGATTATCTTTACACTTCATTTTAAGGCAAAAATCCAACTATTACTGAACAATAGGGCGACCCTCGAAAGCGAAATGAATGGTGCGTAGGTGTACGAACCCTCAAAAGAATTGCGTAAAAGGTATTGTTCTCCATAAAAGAACTTCAGCAACACCATCCTTTATCTTAATTAACTGGCTGAAATTTACTTATAAAGGTCTCTGCCTACTACACCGTTTCATACCATGACCGTAACCGTACCGACGCATGCAAAAAAATATTCTTAGTTTGTTATAATATGAAACAACGCGCTCTATACCGTTCCGTCACCGACCGTGCACGTACCGTATTATGACAGGAGCGTTGAAATAATAGCTTAAAAAAACTAAAAACACGCTTTTATGTTAAATAAAAAACAAAAAAGTGAAAAATTACTTTTTAGTATAGAAACTAAATGATAAACGAAAAGTATGATTACTATTTAGAGAAAAGCGTGGGGTGCTCAATTACATTAGTTCTTGAAAATATTCGATTGGTACAATTAAATTGAGATTATTTTCCACTTTTTAGTGCGAATTATAACCGCCGATGAAAGTAGGTACTTACTTAATGACAACGCCATCTAGTGACGTATAGCTGAAGAACATTCAAAACGTTTAATTTATTAGTCCTGGCAAATCTAATCAGGATAATGGGATATTCTTATCGAATTATTGTAATGTCATCGGTCTTTGATAAGTTTATAAAGTTTAAATGAAATCTGACCGTTTAAAGTGGGTCAAAATCGAGTCCAAACGAGTCAGTGACATACATACAAACAAATAAACATACAGTACAGGTGAAATTAATTTAACCGTGTTAGAAATAGTAGGCATACATATATAGGAATATTTTACCGGTGCCAACACGATATATGTGCATGTGCAGAGTCGGTGACCGAACGGTCTAGTGGGCGTTGTTTATTATCATACAAATAATACTTATTGTTTTGCATTGCCATACGTATACAGTCATAGTGTTACCTTCCGTGCCGAACATGTATAACTTTTTATTGCCCTTAAAATAACAAAACAACAAATTTACAGTAATACAGTTTGTAAGGGTGAACTTATCTCTGTAAGAGATCTCTTCCAGCCAACCCAAAACAGTCAGATATTCAGATGCGATATTACTTGTACATTGTATGTACCTACGTGGGAAACATGAAAAGGTATAAATATATACATATAAATTTATAATATGATGATGATGATGGACTGACTGTCTGACTGTGATGAAATTCAAAATAGATTTTTTTTTATTTAAACTTAAAGGCATTAACTGAAGGACATCGGAAATAGGAGCTAAGTGGTTGAGGGTTAAATGTAAAATTTTGACTTTATGAGAACATAAAGTCAAAATTTTACATCCTTAATTTAGACATAAATAAATATTTTACACATATTTTATACATTTTTCACCTCTTTTGACAATATGTCTTTTGATATTTTAAATTTATGACATTACACGTTCCGTATGTATGCATGACGAATTAATAGTGAAAATTGTTGCTGTGCCCCTGCCTAGGCCCGGACTCCACCAAAGCGGAGACGAGACGAGAGGAGAGGAGCTGTGTATTAAACAACCAATAGAAATTCGTTATTCATACATCTCGTCTCCGCTCAGCTTCAGTGGATACCACCGAATGGAGATGAATCATATTTGTATGGCTCTATCGAGCTAGCGGAGATGTCTGCGTCTGTCGAGCTGCGTCTCGCAAGCTAACACCCGGCCGACTGAACGTAGCCGAGAGAAGAGATGTGAGCGGTCTGTCAGTAAATGGCGCCGCTAGCGGTGGCTTTCGTGTCAGATCGAACTAAACTGCAATCTTAACAAACACCGCACACTCTCCACTACTACATTCTACTACTACTTTGGTGGATACACCTTTGATGAAAAACATCTCTTCTCGTCTCCACTTCGAACATCTCCGCACATCTCCGCTTTGGTGGAGTCCGGGCCTCCCCAGCCCAAGCCAGGTCTATGTTTGACACCATAGATTGTTTAAGACCTGAAAAAATACTAGAAAAAATACACTGAAAAAAATCGACCTGCCTCAGGCGGTTGGCAGGTCGGAGGCAACTTCATAATTATTCCATAATATTTAAGACCTTATAAAATGTACAACATGGAATGCGATAAAGATATGTACTATACATTATAGTGGGCAGATACCTTAAAAGTACACATATTATTATGCCGGCCTTCACACGCATATTACGACGCGACGTACGGTTGTTTGCTGCCCAAGCCGTCACGACATGTTCATTGTGGGATTACACAATATTTGCCGGGGATTTGGGCACCGGTTGACCTGCACGTAACCCACTGTTAGCAATTTCAGTGCACGATTCAATAGTCATAGCTGGACTACGAAGCATTTTAAGGAATTGATAAAAGTCAGAATGTAGCTAAAATTTTTGTTGTTGTTAACCTGTTATTGAAATATCTATTATATTTCACTAACTTTATCAGTACTTGCCGGACTGATGAGATGATTTTGAGTGTAAGATCTGTCCTGGTTGTTGGATTGTTACTTTTTGGGTTAGGTGTCCCTTTCATTTACGCGACAGGCTAGCTACCTTTCACTATTTGGACGACATGCACTGTTCATACTGTCAGATATGGCTTTATGTGTAACGAAATGTCCTCTCGGGACTATGAGCGTTATCTGTATGTGTGTATGTTTATCACTACGCTGTCTGCGATCAAAACATGTCGCAACTTTTTCATCAACTTGATAACATAGCTGAATTCATGCAACGTATAGATAATACTCAATCAAAAGTCTGTCAGCACTTGCTGCATATTTGACAAATTATAAAGAATGTAACTTTTCCCTCTGCTAAAATAAGAATGAGTTCGGCAAATCGGACTCCCAAATCGCTCCCCGGGACACTTCTGTTTCAATTCCTCGGGAGTGTCGAGCAAAAATTGTATTAGACGATGCTCATCCAGAGCAACCATAACATAGCTATATAAATAGCAACCTTCTTGCCGCATGAAACCCTTATATCCCAGATCCGAGAATGCTTTGCGAATTTCATTGGCATCATAAAATCTTTAAGCAGGGTTCTTCGCTACATTGGAGTATGCCATTATTTGTGTAATAATTAAATACTATGTAAGCACTGATTTTAGTAACAATATCTTTGTACTTATTATCCGTAAAGTCAAACTGGAGAATGTTTAATGTTATTTATTAATAGAAAAAATGTAATATACATTTTAAAATATTGGGGTCAAATAACGCGAAGAACTAACGAATCGCTTAGACTTGAGACAGAATGACACAAACATTCCAATTAGGATTTGAAAATTCAAAAGTTGTTTGAAACTATATTAAAGAAATCTTTGTAACAGTGTACTTTACATTGGTGATTAAAAAGTACATTTACTATTAACTAGGGTGGTAAAACAAAGACTGTCTTAGATCACAGGTATTTTACGATTAATATTCCAACTAAGGCTTTTATTTTTACCGCCCATGGTAAATACGAAGCTCCACTTCCTAGTCAGGAGGTGACATAAAATAAGTGTTTGTTTGGCTCTTCTTATTCCCTAAGTTTACTATTTTATTCAGGAGTTTTCATTCACAATTTTAACGAAATTAAATATATATGTAGGAACATGAAAAATATAATTTACATTAAAAAAATAATATAGTTAATACTCCTGGCTCCCCTCTCTGGAACGTGTTGATCCCGGCATATTTCTTCTACATACTATAACGCTTATAATTCCAACTGGGGTTGAGCGGAGCATTAGGTATCTTTTGGTTACCACGTGTGCCAGCCACATCAGGCAGTGTGGACCATAAAAATAGTAACAAGGTGCCAGTCTGTTACCAGTAAATTTAAGACACATTAATAAAAGTTAAAGTATGGTATATAAGTTGGTATATACTAAATTCGAAGTGAAATATTCTATAAATATATTTATACTATGTATAAATGACGCCGTCTTGGTGGAGTGGTCAGTAACGCTGCCTACACATCGAGCGGTCCGGGTTCGAGTCCTGTTAGTGGCAAATATTAGTGTGATGAACACGAATATTTGTTCACGAGTCATGGTTGTTTATATATTTATTTATGTTTATTTATGAAATATCTAGATTATTATGTATATTTGTCCGTTATCTAGTATCCATAACACAAGTTCTTAATGATACTTAATTTGGGCTAGATAATTGGTGTGAGCGTGGAAATATATTATTATATTATATATTATTATTTGTCACCCAACCAGTGGACTGTGTATCTAAAATATGCGATATCTAAAAACACAAAACGCCTTGTTACTAGTTGTTCTAAAAATATTACAAATCCAACAAATGATTTCTAAAGGAGCTCACAAGATATGCCCTGAGCTGAAATTTATTTTACAAATTGTAGCCCATATAACTACGATACAGAAACTATTTATTGCAATAAGGAACTTTATTTCTCCACCGCAATAAATTTTCTTTAGATAAGTTATCTTCTTCTAGTAAAGCCGCATGTCCACATGGTAGGTTTTATTTGGGTTCACAGATTTTTTATTCAATCATCAATCATTTGCTTAGCCATTAAGCCTGTGACAGCCAATTTGAGATTTATTTCTTATTGGTTTTTATCTCAGAAAAACCAATAAGAAATAAATCGAATGATGCAATATTTTCAATCGCCCATTGTTTTTGCGTTATACTGTTTATTTTTTTGTAATGTCTCTTTGAAGAAAACAGATTAAAATTTAGCTGTTTTTCAACTGTAATGAGAGCGACGCCGTCATGATGGAGTGATACAGTAGGTACCACCTACAGTCCTACACATTAGGCAGTCCGGGTTCGAGCAAATTTTTGTGTGGTGAACACTAAAATTTAATCACGAAATCATTATTTATTGTGGATTATTTATAAAAATATCTAAGTAATTAATTACTTGTTTATTCATTATCTAGTATCCATAACACAAGTTATTAATGATAAGTACCTACTTAATTTGGCCTGAATTGGTGTGAGCGTGGAAATATATTGTATACACCAATTCTCATCCGGCTTTGGTATACCCAAAGACAAAAAAAAATATGAAAATCTGTGTTGAATACGCAAGGGACCCAACGGAAATATTCTGTCGGACTAGTTATAACTCAACAGTGTTCTTTAAATAACTCTCTAAGAGAGTCCCGAGGTCTTAATCTTTTAATGGCGCCTACAGCTCTCTTTTGTAATAAAAAAATGTCCTGAATATCAGCTGCTGATTCCCACTGCAATATACCATATGACATAACACTATGGAAGTAACTGAAATATACAATCCTTGCCGTTTCAACATCAGACAAAAATCTAATTTTTTAATAGCCGCATTTGATTAATATTTCAGTATCTTTCATAAAAAAGATTCATATCAGAATTTGATTGAGAATTCTCGGTCTCGTTATGACTGAGACACGGTTCAGTTTCATTTTTTTATTCAGCTTCAAGATAACGGGCAGAATCAATGTCCCTCCATTGCGTATTCAAACGGCGTGTGGCCGAGCATAGCTATCTCATGACAAAATCATTGGTTACACAGAACTTATCTCGTTAAAAAGCTTTCTTGCGTCTTTTTATTGTCAACATCCTTGAATCTGTAAGAAATCGAGAGGTTCTTGTTACACAGTTTTCATGCAACCGAAACGAAAGACAATTTCTCGTTGTTTTTTTTTTATGTTGCAATTTGAGAGCGACACTTTCAGCGGCGGAATGTTCTTCTAACAATCTTGTTTATTCTTTTTTGTGATACGACATTTGATCTAGACACTGTGTTTGCTATAGGTGAATATGAATATAGATGTATCTTACTACTTTTGCGACTGCAATAGTTTGAATGGCTGGTACGAATCTGGATGAATTTGCAGAGAGGTAGATTATACTTGTTGGAGGAATACGACTTCACCAGTTAATAAGTAAAGATTATTAATTAAATAATTAAACACATCTTACATTTTGCTACACATAACAGAAGAAATCAGACAAGTCAGTATATTATTTTTATATAAGTCATAGACTTCTATGAGAACCAAACAGGTTCAATTCAAAACTCCAACAAGACTTTCTATCCCGGAAAAATGTGTCCCCGTGAGAGAGATTTTTCATACCATTAAGTCGCGGGCTAGTATGTAAGTACTGTATGTATGTTGTATGTATGTTGAACATATGTCTTGTGCTGGTCAATAAATGTGTTTCTTTCTTTCTTTACTAACATTGCTGCCATGCAGTATTATGCTCGGACTCCACCTAAGCAGAGATGTGCGGGGTTATTCGAAGCGGACACTTCTGCTTTCAATCAGCTCGCAAGGCACAGCTCACACCCCCTAGCTCGATCGCGCCATATAAATATGTATCATCTCCACTCGGTGGTATCCACTGAAGCTGAGCGGACACGAGATGTGTGAATAACGAATTTCTATTGGTTGTTTAAAACACAGCTCCTTTCCTCTTGTCTCCGCTTTGGTGGAGTCCGGGTTTTATGATATAAAACATACACCAACTGATATAATCTCACAAAGAAATATAACTTACATTTCCGAGAACATTTAATATTGCAAGTTAACACCACCTCATAAAATGTCTGTCACATTAACAAAAGTGTTCCGACGTGGTTCTCACAGTTTGATAAAATCGAGGGTTTCGGGTGAATCTCACTTCCATCTTCGGACCTTATCATCACTTACCATCCAGTGAGATGAACTCTAAGGTCGATATTAAATACCTCCCTCAAATCATTCGCTATCTCAAGACAACGTGACAGTAAGACATATATTATTTTCTGAGTCTCCTTAAACAATATCTGCTTTGCTCTTTCCACTCTCAAAATAGTAGGCGTATATAAAGCTTTATTAATACGAACTCAAAAGCTAAGTAAAAAAAAGAAACCATAAAATGATTTTAGTAGTTTCCTACGCGCGAAACTCAACCTTAATTTATTCAATAAGAGCAATATGTACTAATGAAATTGCTTTGGGCGTGGACCTATTACAAGACGGATGTTCTTACTCGCTCAATTAGTCGTTTCCATTACCTAAATACGTCTCTGTATATTTGAACTTTTTTAAATACACATTACCTTCACAATATTGTCCTTTGAATAGAAAACTTTGCTAAAGCTTTAGGGCTTATGAGCGTGATACTAATGGTCCTCATATACCTCTATATCTATACTAATATTATAAAGAGGAAATATTTGTATTTTGTATGTTTCGTAACAAATAAACTTTTAATACTGCTCGGTATCACATATTGAAAAATTCGTATGGCTACTACATAATCGTTGTGAGAAGTGGAGACGAAAAGAGATACTTTATACAGCTAGGTTGCTTGACATCCATAAGAAAAGACCAGAGCAGAGATGTAAGGGAATAAATAGCAGAGCCGAACTCGCTGAGGAACGCTCTACGCACGCTGCTCATATCAATCTCAAAGGTAAAATTACTGTCCTCTTCTCCTCTCCCCTCCCCTCCTTTTGTCTCCACTTTGGTGTAAATCTTATCTATACTAATAATAAAGCTAAAGAGTTTGTTTGTTTGTTTGTTTGTTTGATTGTTTGTTTGTTTGTTTGTTTGTTTGTTTGTTTGTTTGTTTGTTTGTTTGTTTGGTTAAACCCTAAGATCTCAGCAACTACTGGCTCAAATTGAAAAATTCTTTTTCCGTTGGATAGTCCATTTATCTAGGAAGGCTATAGGCTATATAACATCACGGTACGTCCAATAAGAGCTGAGCATTAATGAAGAATGTTGCAAAAACGGGATAAAAATATTTCATTTCAAAGCTTTCCCTGCGTGCGCTGCGTAAACGGTTAAAGTTACGGAAAAATTATGTATGACAGAATTATTATTCATTAAATTTTCTAAAAAAAAGTCCGCGATAGCATATGTTTATCTTTTATGGTTGGCTCACTATAACCTTTCTTTTTGGTAATCAAATTTTTTTTTAATCAAAAGTTTATCTGCGATGGTGTTTTTGTATGCATGATATTATTCCTTATCAAAATAAATACATTATTTATCACAAGCATTTAATTTTCAACAAAATTGTTAATGACCTCATTTGATTTCAATGAATATCTTAAGAAATATCATAGTTTGAAATAAACGGAAAATAAAAAAAATTGATTTTCAGAGATTTCTTTGCGTGCGCTGCGTAAACGGTTAAAGTTACACAAAAATTATGTATGACGGAATTATTCTCCTTTAAAAGTTCTAAAAACAAGTTCCAGACAGCATTTATCTATCTCTTAAGGTTGACTCGCTATAACCTATTTTTGTTAATAAATTTTGTTCTAAAATAATGCTTAAGATGCGAAGGTATTTTTGTAAACATGATATTATTCCTTATCAAAATGAATACATTATTCATCACAAGTATTTAATTTTGTACAAAATTGTTCTTTACATCATTAGACTTCAATGAATATCTTCAGAGATATTACAGTTTTAACATAACTCCGCAGCTAAATAATGATCAAGTACTACGCACGCATCTATACTGAGTTGTTTTTTTGTTTAGATGAACGCGCTTATCTCAGGAACTACTGATCCATTAGAGACTAATAGGTTCATAGACTCTTCCGAGGGAGATGCTCACCGGTCAGGAATCCTTGAGGCTTGAGGACCCATCGAGGTCCTCTCCTTTACTAAAAGCCCTGGTGACTTCAAGAAGGTCATCAGAGATAGCCTGCAAAAAAAAACCACCTAGAAGGAGTCGAACGCGCGTACGAAGGGTTCCGTGCCATAGATTTTATCAAAAATTATTTGAAATTTAATTTAAATATTTTGTTAATATTTCAAGTTTCTACCTGTTATTATCGTTAATAAGACCGAGAAATAAAACACGTTTGTTGTTGTATTTTAAAAGTGAATAATATAACTAAATATTCTGTGAATACTTCAAGCGTCTATCTGTTGCCGTTATCAAAATCGACCAAAAAAAGTCACGCTTATTTTATGGGACCCCTTCAATATTTATTTTATTCTATTTATTAGTATTTATTTTATTCTATTTATGAGTCTTAGTAATAGGATCCCGTTTTACCCTTTGGTACATAATCCTACAAAGGGGAACTACTGATCTGAAAAATTCTATGATTGTCTATTTATCGAGGAACACTATAGGACAGAGCTTCCCAAACTTATTTTCATAGTGACGCCCTTAGGAATTTTCTAATTTTTACGAGCCCTCCCCCCGTTATAGTAACAGCCAAGTTAAGTACATACCTACAAAAACAAAAACATAGCTTTTTTTGAATTATTTAGGCATTAACGAATGCGCAAATATTTTAAAATTAGAAAGACTGAAAAAAAATTACCATAAAAACATAAAGTAGCACAGACAAATTTCGACGGCGAAAGCATTGTCCCGGTAGCGTAAAGATGCTTATTCGATGTTTTCGCCCGCGCTGGACGGTCGATTTTTTTCAGTGTATTTTCTTATTTTAAAAACAGAGCATCTCAAAACCGGGTTCAAGTTTAGAAATCGCGACTTACATTTCTTTGTCTACATTTATTTTCGTTCGACTAGCTCGCTAAGCTAGCTAGACAGCCATTCTATGTGGATCGTCTCACGACGCCCGCCCCCGGGATAAAACCGCGACACCCCAGGGCGTCGCGACGCACAGTTTAGGAAACCGTGATATAGGCTTATATACGTCCATAACATCACTCTACGACTAATAGGAGTTGAACATCAATGAAAAATGTTGCAAAAACGGGAAATCCACGCGGACGAAGTCGCGCGGGCACAGCTAGTAAACTAATAAAAGCCAAACGGTGCGTGTTTTTAACTGATTACCGAGGTAAACTCACTTCTATCCCGTTAACTTATGACCTGTTTCACTATTCAATCCACAGCTATAGGTAGCCCTACCAGCGTTTTTTGCTAAACAAGCCCTGTTACTTTTGGAATAATTATTAGGCAACCAAACTTCAGTAAGTACTTTTAATAAGGGTAGATTATTGAAACTAGCCGTTAGTAGCAGATTAAAGGAACTATTGTGAGCGACACGGTGTTCGAAATCCCTTATTTAATATTAGCATTTTAATCTTCGCTGGAATAAATCTCAAGTCAGAACGACTATCTCGTATTGCCAATTGCTATGTTCAACTGAGCCCCGGGCGACCGAGTCAGCTTACTGAGCACGCAAAGAATAAGGTAATCACTGAGCGGATCTGCGCGCGACGTGGTGGCAACCGAGAGATTGGGGCACGTGAGAAAACTATCCGCGGCTGATTTCATTCGGTTGTATTTTTCCATTGACTCTATGATGTTTTTAATATTTGTGTAAGCTATTCAAACAGTTTTCTAACGCCAAATAATGCAGCTGTGTGTACTTCAAATTTAGTAAATACCAATAGTCATTTTGGTACAGTCATTGTTATATAGTGTGTCCGGGGAAGTAGTAATGAAACTTTAAGAGCGTGTTATATGTACAATTTTATCGGTAAAAACACCTCAAGCTAGGGATCTAGCTCTCACCCTCGCCGAAATACAAGAACTTAAATATTTTTGACCTTTTACTTCAAAAACAAGCGGCAACATTGCACCTTGACACGTGGTATAGTTAGATAGCTAACAAGATGAACTATCAGTATAAATAGCAAACATACACACGTCTCATACATTTTAAGAGAGAAAGGATTAGAAAATACACTGAATAAAATCGACCAGCCCCAGGCGGGAATCGAACCCAGCATCTTCCACAATCCGGGCGGCTGCGTTTACCACTAAGCTACCAGGACACTGCTTTCACCTTCGAAATTCGTCAGTGCTTGGTGCTTACGTTTTCTTGCTAAGCATTGTTTCATCAAATCGTTGAAATTTGCACTTCTGAGATCCGAACGAAATATTTTTGCAATTATATTTTACGTCCAGTTAAGATAAAACTACTTTACACTGGAAAAGTGTCTTTTCTAGTTTTAAAAATATTATAATATATTTCTACGCTCACACCAATTATCTAGCCCAAATTAAGTATCTTTAAACTTGTGTTATGGATACTAGATAACGGGCAAATATACTTAATAATCTAGATATTTTTATAAATAAACTTAAATAAATATATAAACAACCATGACTCATGAACAAATGCTCGTGTTCATCACACTAACATTTGCCACTACCAGGACTCGAACCCGGACCGCCCGATGTGTAGGCAGCGTTACTGACCACTCCACCACGGCGTCCGTCATATTAACGCGTTTGTAAACGCAAAAGTTATTCCATAATATAAGAATCTTAGAAGTGCAAATTTCGAAGATTGTAACGCCTAAGTATAACACTATACCGAACCAAATAAAATTGGGAGTGGGGCAGTGGAGTTTCTACCGAGTTCTTGGTGTAAAAACACATATTGAGAGACTCCATTTTTAACTCAATCTACCGTACATTGTTTTGTTACTTTAAGTAGGTACCTACATTTTCACTCGACATTGACGAAATGCGTAATCTTTATGTGTCGCGAAGCCATTAATCTAAAATAAGAAGAGTGGAACAGCCAGATGATAACAATATTTTGTCATAATGAACACCTTATGTGTAGAGCTGGACTTACCTGCCCCCTCTTTACACAAGATCGCTTCTATAGTTATGGTTGTGTTTTATATCGGTAAGTAAAGTTGCCAGACCTTCAGGTATGGTATGGGATTAGGGTTGGCAGCACGGGAGTGATATATCAGTGTTACAATCGTCTACAAGCTACGTGAACTGTTTACTATCATCCAGGCCGTAGACCCATTTACAAACATTTATCATAAAAAATATCCATGAGGTTTATTCATTGTTGTTATCTGTTATAAATAGTTAAACTAAAAGTGACAATTTGCGCCCATTAGTACCCAATCACGGAACTCCTTTTAAAAAGTCTCAGTTCCGGGGTGTCATGAGCCAAATTGACAACATAATTGATAGTGTCACTCGTCAGGCGTGTTGATGATGCAGCGCTCATGTGACAGCCGACGATCGACACAAAATCTATCCCCTCCCTTGTAATAAAATTGTCTGTAAGGCGTAATTTAAATAAATGTTTTTGAAATTTATTGATGATGAATCTCTCTTTCCACTAAGCTAATGAACACATCCGTTTATTGAAGTCATTAATTACACTAAGTAACAGAAATATTGGTGGTGTTATTAAACTTCGTAGCTTTCGTCTGGGTGGAAGCCATCGGCATCTTTCTTTTATTTAAAAAACAAATCACAAGAAACCGTTTATTTTTACGTGACATAAGAACAAATTGAGCACATAATTGATAGTGCTAGCATGACGCCACAGTTGCGTGACGCCTGTCGATCGGAACACCTTATCGGAACCACCGTGCCGATATAAATTGTTAGGCACACGTTACCCGCGTGGATTGCACTGTTAGCATGTTTAGCTAAGATGGGAAAAGAATAAGGCTATATTTAAAATTGCAGAACTTTCAGTCTCAACTGTACTAAATGAAACGGTCGATATGCAGACATACAATCGTATTTTCATTTCCACTGCATCACGGCGGGTGTATCATTACAAATCATTTCGGAGTGAGCGGACGTGATGGCACGTACGGCCAGCATATTCATTACTGAAATTTAAAATAATTCATAATTATTTATTATGGTTGCTTCTGTCCTGACACTTTATTACGTCACGATATTGTTGAAGGAGAACATGTGTAAATCACAAGTACATGTTTAAAGAAGAAGGGCAGTGAGAAATTTAGAACTATTTAATCACAAGAAAAAACACAATAACTAAGAATTTTCCCATAGAGAAATTTGCGGCTTAAATAACATTACTTAAAGCAAATTATCGTCCCTGTTCCCAGTTTTATTTGGGGAGTAATCTTTTTTCCTCTACCATAAATCTCGATCAGCCGTCATCTCGGCATTAACTTTGCCATATCATCTCTCACACAATCAATCCATCTTTTCTTCGGTCTACCTTTCCCTTTAAACCCATTCTTATTCGTATTCATCACCTTCTTTATTACATGATTATATCTCACTAGCTTCCGCCCGCGACTTCGTCCGCGTGGACTTTCGAGAAAATCCTTAGGGTACCAATAACCAGGATAAAAATTCTATGTTTTAATTTCGTCAAAATACGATCAGCCATTTTTAAGTGATTAGGCGAGTCCTCGCCAAGCGCCCTGCCTCACGAGAGGCAGAAGGTATGGTGAGGGGGTCCTGGTTTTTACGTGATTAGGCGGGTGCCTAATCACGTAAAAACCAGTTTATCATATGACAGCTACTGATCATTTTTCCCATTAAACCTCTAAGGGGTTGATTTGCGAAAAAATACGAAATTTGTGTTTGCTTATTTGTTTTACTTTCCAAGCATAAGCCTAAACAATAAATTTAATGAAGGACTTTCCTGATACAACATTTCATCCCCCTTTTCAGCTGATGGGGTCTTCGGGGGTGGAATTGTCAAAAACGCTGATAAATGTAAACATAATTTTTCAATTGTCAGCCTAAATACAGAAGTTGAAGATCCTAACTTCAAAACTGACGGACTTTCATAAAACTTTCATAGCCTATTTTAACCCCTTAGGGGTCGAATTTCCAAAAAATCCTTTCTTAGTGTATGCCTACACTGTATAAGGTATGTATGTGCAAAATATCGTCTCTAGGTTCAGCGGTTTAGGCTGTGCGTTTATATCTCAGTCAGTGAATCAGGACTTTGAATTTTAAATATATTTCTGTACATGCTCGTAATGAAGATGAAATGAGATATTTTAATGTATAGAATCGGTGTATTTTGTTCAACAATTGCCTTCTCTTAATACAGATGTTCACTCAGTTACAAAATCATAAAACATGTAGGCAATGCAGGTAAAGGTAACCCACTAACAATGGTATACAACAAAACATCACAGATACAGTCATTACCCAAAATCGTAAAGGCCATTGAAGAACAAAGTTTACTTATGAGAGCTATTTACAGGGTAGTCTAGGAAGTTTTGGACGAGGTAAGTTTACAAAGTTCGTACCTACTGTATATCGAACCTATGGCTTCACTCGCGTTAATTTAAGTGTTATTTTTGAGAGATACAATTGTCTATATTTGTGTCTAGGTATTAATAAAGCTTAACAAACAAAAAGACTCACTTTCACATTTATAATATTAGTTAAAGATTACCAAATGAATGGTTCGCCGCATAATTCTTATTCGTAGGTATAGGTAAACATAAATGACCTATAGTTAGCTGAAAAATAATAAACATAAATTATATATAAAAATTACGTTTATAGTTTTTATAATTGGAATTAATATTTGTAGCAACGCTCATAAAAATTAAACAATGACGCATCTTTCAACAACAACAGACATGACTGTGGTACTCATGATGTAACCGAGCCTCCGTAAATTATATATCATTTTCTACATACATACTATCACGCTCTCAATCCCTTGAGGGGTTGAGCAGAGCCTTAGGAATCACTTTTTTACGAATAAAGTCATATTTGGCAGTATGAGCCATGCAGCGCCTCTAAATAGTGACAGTAGACCTGTCGCCTACATAAAAGAGGCACCAAACATAAAAATAACTATCCTTCAGTGAACAATCTAACGCAAAAGCCAACAACCACGATATAATAGGTTGGGGAAAAAGTTTCTTCGCATTTCTTAAGAAAATTCAAAACATTTTTTAATATGGTTTATTTACATTTAACTAAAGTATGTAGGTACCATTTTGTTCGATAACTTTTTGCCATCTTGTAGGTAGGGACATGATCCCATTGCTATAGAAATTTTGGGACTTCTGGTCAAAATACCGCGACAAGTGGTTTTGGCAGTCCTCTCGTGATGTTAACCTGACACTGCCTAAAGAATTCTGAAGAGACCGAAACAGGTGGAAATCTGAAGGTGCAAGGTCAGGACTATACGGCGGATGCATTAACACCTCCCAGCCAAACTCTCTTAATTTTTGCTGAGTGGCTAAAGATGTGTGAGGTCTAGCGTTATCATGATGAAAAACCACACCCCTTCTGTTGATTAATTCCGGCCGCTTTCTCTCAACTTCTTGCTTTAATCTCATCAGTTGTTCGCAGTAGAGTTCAGAATCGATGGTCCTGCCTGGTGGTAACAGCTCATAATAAATAATGCCCTTCCAATCCCACCACACACACAGCATCACCTTGTTGCGAGTTAACCCGGGTTTCGCCACAGTCTGTGAAGCCTGACCGGCCTTTGACCACGACATTTTTCGCACGTTCTTGTCGTACGTGATCCACTTTTCATCACCAGTTATCAGCTTCTTCAAAAATGGTTCGGTTTCATTACGTCGTAATAAAGAATCACAAATGAGTACACGGTTCATTAGGTTTCTTTCAGTGAGCTCGTGAGGTACCCAAATGTCGAGCTTTTTTGTGTACCCAGTTTTTTTCAAATGCGCCAAAACTGTTTTGCGGTCAATTCCCAGTTCTTCAGCTACGTCGTAACTACTGACATGCCGATCTTGCTCCACTTTTTCAAAAATGGCATCCATTTTATCTGTAATAGGGCGACCAGAGCGACGTGCATCTTTGACATCAAAATTTCCGGATTGAAAACGCTTAAACCGAATTTGTGCTACTGTCACAGACACTGCACTAGGTCCATAAACATCGAAAATTTTTTTCGCGGCTTGCGTTGCATTTTTACCTTTTTTGTAGTAAAATTTTAAAATGTATCGAATTTCTTCATTAGATTCACTCATCTTGGCGGTACGAAAAACAAATGAAAATCACACATTTTCCTAATTTGAATTTGGAATTATGTTCTTTAAAATTTAAACTTTCAATGATATCAAAACCAGCCAGATACAAATAGTATAGCCAAAGAGATTTTATTACAAGTTTATACATACTATAATGCGAAAAGACTTTTTCCCCAACCTAATATATACACTCAAATCGTCTCAGCAGTCCGGAGAACATTATTATTTAATAATTATATAAGCACTATATTATTTCTTTCCCTCCCATCCGTAACATACTCAAGCTATTTCTCCTATAAGCGACGCGTTCAATATATGGTCCATACTGTCAGGCGTGGCTTTGTGTATGGCAGAGTGTTGCCTATCGCTCTGCTCGAAAAGGCATATAGACCTAAATGATTTTTTCGCTGACAAATAAAAATAAAATTACATGGATTTGAAATTATATTTTAATTTTAAATATCCATACATTTTTATTTAAAATTTAAAATAAGTTTACAATTATTAAAAACAGTGTATACATAGCTGTGTATCTCTACCGCGCTTTCCCGTGTGTAAAATGTACTGGAATATAATGTTGTAACACCTTTTGTAAGCCATACGACATGGAAATATATTTTTTTTTTCTAAAAATGTCATTCGATGTTCTAATTTTAGTACTGAGTAGCAACAAAATGGCTCGGGCTCTTTGCTTTCTGTGTATCTAACCAGTGAACAATACTTTCGTTTGGTAGGAAAATATAAAGCTGCTACAGGTCTGTGCAGCCTATCCAATATCTCTAGTCGGCTACTCTCCCCTACAATAACATAACTTAAACCAGCTGGCAAACAATCCAATAATAGACGATCCAAATGCAGTTATGTTGAAGGAGTATAAGTTGTGAATTCCGGGGCTATGGCAAGTTATTATTAATGTGCGTCCTATCTACAAACTTGTAACTCCGGGACTTAGTGCCTCCCGCACAATAGGGTTGTGGCATACTTAGCGCTAACTTCGCTAAATTAATGCTAATCCAAACCAAATAAATCGGTAACTCCATTACCTATATTCTGTGAAGGTTTGTTACTGAGCGTCGTTACTCGTACAAGTTTCGAGCAAATAGATTTCAGTTTCCTAGATTAGTATGTCGATGGTGACGTCAGCTTACGTAACCGTGGCGAAAGTTAATCCATGTTAGTGAGGAGGTAATTCCATCTGTCTGTTACCTACTTCTTCACACCAATACAGCTGTAGATTTCAATGAAATATGGCAAAGTACACATAAAAACGATGAGATTCCAGTTATATGAAATTTGTATATAACCTCCATACAGATTTCTTTAGGTATAGATATTTTAATAAGGACTGGAAGTACTCCGGAAATGGCGAGACAGACGCGCCATATTTATTAAAAGAGGTTGGACAGTTGAGAGGTTTAATGTTTCCATTTTTTATTACATATTTTCTGAGAAATATAAATAAATAAAGTATGCTTGTATTATATAAAGTATCAAATTTCACGATATCTAGGGTACTATAAAAAGTTATGAGAAAAGGTGTTTACCTATTTAATTAAAAATAAAAAGTACCTATGTCAGAAAATTACCCCTTGAGTGTGAAACTTGCGAGTTTGTTTACAACTTGAAGTGTTGATATATAATATTACAGTTATACTACCTCTGTGTTTTTCATCAACATAATCTTTAGTTTAAACAAGTTTTACGGATAATCTTTATTTTGTAAACATATCATCATCGAAACATTTCCAAATGTACTAAACTTATTTTATAAATTATCTATTATAAAAAAATCTTAGAAGCACCGCACATCGCTCGCGGTGCGGCGACCGCGGCTGGCGAATTTTGTATGCGTGTATATGAAGCACCACATATCGAACGCGGCGCGGTGTGGTTGCCACGCGTCGGCAATAGATACTAACGTCAACACGAAGAGTCAGCAAGCATTAACGATAAACTGCCGCGTGCGATGTGCGGTGCTCCTTATAAATCGTTTTTTCTTACAGATACGGAAATAATTTGATGGCAACGATAAAACTTCTGGCAACAGACAGGAGGTAGTTAGATATTAAAAAATGTGTACATACCTAGATTTGTCAGACTTTTCATTGATTTGAGATGAAAATTAAATTGATTTATCTGATAACATAGCCATACACGTTTGGTTGAAGAATGACAACGTTCGGTCAATTGATAAAAATCAAGGTAAAAAAAAATTAATGACATGACAGCCACAATATAGTAGTCGATCCAATTTGTTACCTACTTATACCTAGATATACATCACCATATCCTCATCTCGTTTTCTTTCTTTCCTATATATCCAAAGTTTATCTGAATAAGATTGTTCTTAGGGATGAGATTGCTCATAATTTAAGTAAGTCAATAAAGAAAAAATCTACTAGATTCTAATATTTTTCGTTACAAATTATTAAGATTTGCACCAATTCGTAATTCGATATTTTAAACAATTCCTCAAACCCCTGTCGTTAAAAAAATAAGCAAGCATCGAGATATTCGCTTGTCAGACCGGAGCATCAATAAAAGACTTATTGACAACACTCAGCTTTTAATTGCTATCAATTAATATATCAACATGTTTAAAATCTAAATTTAATATGTACAATACAAAATACATACATTTTTCCTTGCCTTGTGTTATTGGTCAATTAGTCACATTATTTTTGTTCTTAATGCTAATGATATTACTTTCTGATTACGTAATAAATCAAAGTCTCTAAAATTAGGTACGAATTCACTTAGGAAATGAACAATTTCATCACAGAGATATTAAATGCAAAACAATACGTAAAACCGAGTAAGTACATGCCGCTGCTTAACATTTCAGCTTTACATTCGAAACCTCTCAAAATACACCCGCCTTTAATCTTTAAGGTGCAATATTCTCGCCGTGTGTTCTGTTCGTATAATTCATATGTAGGACCCGCCGTTCCAGAAGCCTTCACAAGCCGTTGTATGGCACTGTAATAATTAAATATAATTTATGAAACACGCGAAAATAGCGTACTATGATACGATTCATTGAAAGTTTAGTTCAGTTTATTTTATATTGCACTTCCGTATACTAATTTTGCCGCGTTTTTATTGTTTTTTTTTTTTATAATTAGCTGTTCGTATTTGGAACTCATATATGCTTTATAGTCAAATCTTTTGTATACGAAATTCTTCTTTCGGTTTTAATTTTGATGTTTTTTTTGTGTAAGTAAAGTGGATTTGAGAATGGTTTAAGTTCACAAAATTAATTATTAAATAAAATTTTCGTTTGTAAAGCTCAACAGAGTGCGCCAGTCATATCATATTTTCGCAGTAATGTAGTTCGTTGATACCGTGATCTTACCCCATCAATACCATGATTTGATTTGTTGTGATTAGATATAAAAATCGTGCTCAAAACTGTAAAAAGAGAACTACAATGAAGATAACGATGGTATCTTTTGTTAATCTAGTAATAAAAAAAAGTTTGAGTGGATTTTTTTAAAGACGTTTATCATAAGACTATTATATAGTACAACAGCTTTTATAATAATTTGCTATATGAATTTTATGCAGTCTCTCCGTGGTGTACTCAGTTATAATATAGGTAATAAGTATTCGTCATCAGTCAAATTTCTAGCTATGCGCTCATATTATCAGCGTTATGATATGTTTGGGACATAAGTTGACAATACAACTGTAAAGCACCTTCTTCGCAAGTATTCATCATGTTAGTCTAGATACGTCCATGCACTCTTGGACAAAGGCCTTCCCCGAGGATCTCCAATCCGAAGGGTCCAGCGTTGCCTGCGACCAGCGGCTTCTCGAGACTAATATTCGCCATTTATATTTTTATAAGTCCCCATGATTCATAAAATCAAGTTAATTAACCACCGTAGCAGCATCGCAAACCGTTACAAAAAGCTATTTTCTCTTGATCAGTACCATTGGATCCCATTAGTTAATTTGGAACCTTAATGAATGACCGAATTCAATAATTGTTCGCTTGATATTGATTGCAGCTTCATAACCCCGATAATGAATGCGCCGTGTTAGTGAAGTTATTTTCAAAATTTAAATCAATTACTTATTCTCGTATATTGATAAAACCGTCCATTGTATGTACGTAGGTACTTCTTTTACATTTTAACTATTGTAAAAAAACTATCGGAGCACTATTAAATAAAACGCCTTCTTTCTTACTTTAACAAGTCATAATTTATTACTATTTAGTATGTTTATTACGGTATAATTAATGAATTGATGCACTATCAACCCCTTTATTTGTTCTTCTCACTATTTCTTTTCATCCAAAGGTTGCCTGGAAGAAATCAATTTTTAGTGATAAGGCCGCCCATTGTACAATTTATTCATCGAACTATGTCTGTATTATTTGCTTTTATTTTGGTGTACAATAAAGCTTATTCATTCTTTATCTTTCTTTTCCTAAAACTATTAACTACCTCTATGGAGATTACATAACTCTCAACAATAGCTCTATTCTCTAACATATCGAACCATGGGACCGACTCGCGCACAACATTATATATAAAAAAATATTTGACTACGATCTCCTGGTAAGTATAATTACTTACTTCCCCGGTGCGAACCTAAGCTTCGAATCCGAACAACCTCGTATATTCCATGACAACAAAAAATTAAACTTAAATTTAACATTATTCGTTTTCTTTTTCGAAGTAACTTCGTTATTAAAGCCTGCATTTATCTTAGAACAAGGTAAGATAGAGGTAATAAAATGTCTACGTAGCAAACATTGTCATAATCTAGTTGTCACTCACGCTCACCCTGGCGTTAAACCGTCGAAGGAGGTAATAATTCTGGCACTTACGGAGAGGATGATATTTGCATCTCGGGGTAATTCGCTAAATCGTGTCGCGTTTACTACAGTAACTTATATAATTTGCGGGTAAAGGAACTAGGTATATGACATTCAAAGATAAATAACACATTTGTAGTCAGGACACGTACTATCTCAATACAGGAGATTGTGTCTTCTTAATTAAAGAAATTTAATTTATTTATATTTTTAAAAGAATTATTTAATATTTGGGTCTCTGGTGTGTTTTGTTGTTGTAGGACTTCAATTAATAGCATTATCCTGTTCGTTAATGCTAGGATTTAACTACCAACACTTTTGCTTACCATAGATTTTAACAATTATCTAAAACAAAATATGTGCAAATCCTACCACTACGCAGCGAAACTTTCGGAAGTTAAGTTATTGAAACCCAACATTAGAAACAATCTACGAAAATGCTGCTACGGAGCGACTACAAGCTTCGTGAGCCCGTAGCCGTTTCGTAGCCGCTATTCCGTAGCGTTTATGGTAAAAAAGAGGCCTTTGCAAGCTGATAAGTGTGCTACGAGCTACGTAAAATTAAATAAAAACAATTGCTGGGGACAAAGACTGGCCACTAATAGCTTTTATATTTTTACTCTCTCGTATACGTAGTATAGAGGAAGTCTTGTAATCGTCAAAAAATACGACCTCGAGATTTGGACGGATTTACACGTTTTACACCTCCTTGAGTTCAAAAATACCGTTTTTGTAATCATGCCTGTGTGTGTGTCTATGTGTCTGTGCGTTAACACGATAACTCGAGTATGCCTTAACTTATTGCAACCAAATTTAACATGCAATTTAATACTTAATTACTTTTACATACGTTTGATTTGATCAGCAGATTTCGTCTAATGACGGCCGAGCATAGTTGAGACGATAACAGATTTGGTCCTTACGCAAGCCGTAAAAAGTACCAACATAACCCTTTGTCTCCTGAAAATTAAAATCAGAAAACCTTTATGCTATGTCATCATCATCATAACAGCCTTTATAATTCGACTTACTGCTGGGACACAAAGCCTCACCTTGTCATCGAAGGAGGTTTAGGCAGTAGTCTATCACGCTTGCCCAAAGTGGATTGGTAGACAGAGTATATCAAATATATCAAGTATATATCAAAGCCCTTTGCTAATCCGTTAGTCGCCTTCTACGACACCCCTTCGAGGATATGGAGAGATGCTATTCTACTCTGCCGGCATCATATGGCTATGCGATGCATCCTACGAATGTCATTGAAAATACGAAAATTAATATTTTCTAACTTAGGTGTACCTATAAGCAATTTATTTCTTTTTTTTTGTTTTAAGATTAAGAATAATATGACTAAGTATGTTAATAGTTTTAATAATAATAATGCGTTTATTTCAGTAATCTTAGATACAATATGTTGCTGGGACTTCCCAGTAAGTAATCAAAAGATACTTGTGATGGGAATGACGCTTCTTCCCTTGTGGATAACAATAGTAGATTACATAAAACAAAACATAAGCATGATAACAACAGTTTCACACAAGTTTTTGAGTTAAATATAAAAGACAGTTCTGTCTAGAAAAAGTAATGAGACAGGAATCAAACCCGTGACTACATTTCGAATTTTACGTCACAACATGATGTATGCCTAATAATGTCGTAGAAATTACATCTTCAATATCGTAAAGAGATAAAAACAACTACAATCTACTGTAAGTGAAAAGGTGTCCTACTTTTTGCAAAGCTCGTTAAGGAGGTTAATATGGCTTGTGTTCTTCTATTTACACTAACAAGGAACAATACTATTATAATAATAGTTTCATTTCCTTACTAGATAAAATAATATAGCCAGCTTCCGAATGTAGGTAGGGTGCTTCTATATTTCGCCTTTCATTACGTTTCTCAATGTGGAAGCAATTATGATAACTTGTCATAAGCGTCAGCACTATCATAGTGGTAACCGGGAAAGAGGACTCGATTTTTCATTACTAAAATGGAGCAAACCAATCTTAAGACTAAACGCTGTAAGCGACACGTTACACATAGCTCATAGTGCCTTTTACATAAAACACAATGTCCTTTAATGTTTTAAGGTGTAAAAGAAACAAGGACGTGCGTGTTTCTAAGCGAACCTCGTACGTGTTACACATTCGGAATTATTAAGAGGTACGGTTGGCGTCAGAAGTAGATTAACACTTTAGTATCTTGTCATAATACTCATTCACGTATAACGGTGACAACTTTTACTGTACAAACGCTGGCGTTGCTATGATATGGTAATAAAGTGTATGTATTTCTCAGGCACACTGTATCATTTTCTTCTTTGTTTGAATATAGGGGCAATGGATAGCAACTCCTTTAATAAATAACACTTACGTATTTTAAAATAAAAAATCGAAAAATAGTGGTCGAACTGATTGCAAAGCGGTACATTCCCGTTGTCCCCCAATAATACGGAAATATACTTACCCTGCAAATCTACAGGACATTGCGTTTTAGCATTTGTGTTTTATGTACTTTTTAGTATTTAGTTGCAAAGAAAGATTTTATAACCTTCACTATGACAAAAAAAAACATTTTCACCACACTTAAATCTTAATCTTTAAAAAATAACTTTGCTCACTTGTTGAATAAATAACTATTGTCTACATCTTTCTCTTACCCTAATCCCATTATATTTGGAGTCGGTGCAGTATCTCTAGATATCAACAATACGTACTGCTAAAGATCTTGCCGTGTAATGCTGGCAGAGTAGAATAGCATCACCCCATATCCTCCAATAGGCGTCGTAGAAGACGACTAATGGATCAGCTAAGGGGTATTGATCACCTTATATTCCGTGCACCAATCCGCATTGGGCAACCGTGTTGGACTGCTGCCTAAACCTCCATCGATGACAAGGAGAATCCGAGTGTCCCAACAGTGGGTCGAATTATATAGGCTCTTATGATTATTATGATGAAAGAACTCGGCATTAGATTTTTACGGCCGGCCGCCTGCCTGATACCAACCCTCCTCCTCCTCGCTTAACGTAATTTCCGAAGCACGGAGTAAATCGAAGTGAAGAGGTTATCTGTCATCATCCGAGTAACAACCGCGCACTTGGCAGCTTAACTCTCATGATCGTTACAAAGCATGCACGATCGCGACGCCATATTTGTGTAAATTGCAATACTTTCAAATTATTAACTAACGTCTGTGCATATGAGAGATTTCTTAATGTCATAATTATTAGACACATCTACTTACATAGCTCACAACTAAAGTATTATGCAACATCTCGACAAAAGTTAGACGACCGGGCCCTTTCGCTTGAATTATTTACATAAACATGCAATAAATTCGATGGAACGTTTATCATCGAACAAAGAACACTTATAAATATTTCCAACTATTCCAGTGTCACATTACGAGTTCGCGTGTCTTAATTAGAATAGCCGAAATAGGTAGATTAGTAATTATAACAAAAGTAGTTAAAAAGCAGAATTTATTAAGTGATATTTTAGTAAAGAAAGTTTAACAAACATGCTGTCGTTTAGTTTTTAACTGTCCCTACTCTTAATAATTGTTTATTCTTTAATCTTTGCTAAAGAAGGAAATAAGGAGACACCTTTAATATTTTTACAAGCAAAAAACTTACCTAGTACATACTACTAAATATTAGTTTATCATTAAATGTAAGGTGATCATCACGAAAAGTTACAGCATACCAAGCATCGAATCTTAAATGACTAAAAAAACTAGAGCTATCAAAAGTGACAGATGCATGGGCTCTAACTGGAAGGCATTAATTTTAATGAATGCTACAAATAATTACTTTTATCAAAATAAAAATCAGCGTTTAATGCTGATTAAAATATCAATTCATTAAAAATAAAATATTTACAGATTTAAATGCAATTTTCAATTGCAACTTAGATGTCTTTTTGGATAACGGCAGCCCGCGTTTAAAAGAAATAATTACATGAGTACCTAATTACTGTATATATATACAGTAAGTATGAAAATAAAAAAATGGAATACCATGAGGCTGGCACCGACCTCTAAAATAAATAAATCTTAAAACTTTTATTTCTCCCTTTTCATCAGTGTTTAATTTTTTATAATTATTTTTTATGTAAGGACTTAAATTAACAGAGTATTAGTTTTCAAACAAAAAAGCACTAAATCAAAAGCACAAATATACACGTCAAAGTTAACACCCCCCTTTTTGTGTCGGGGATTAAAAACGAGGTGTAAATAAAAAATAGACTACTATGTACTCGTAATAAGTATTTAAGACTATAATATAACATTTGACACGCTAGGCCACCATGTTTCGTAGTATAATATCAGTTTCATACATTATATTCATAAAACTTTAAATGGAATGACATAATAATTAAAAATATTAATTATTATAATAAAATTTGCATACCGGAAACGGTTGAATGTACTGTTCCTTTAATATTGTAACACCTTTATATACCTACGTGTTGGCAACACCAACAAACCATAAATTTCCCAAGTTATGTTATATATGTGGCAACACTGTTTTTTTGTTCCTCTTCCCATTTTGCCATTGTACTGGTACAGATAGGTTCGGCCCATTGCAATTATAATTAATTAATTAAAGTAAGTTGTGCAGTTTAAAGTGCGTTTTTTCTACGTCGCCCTCACTCCACCAGACCTACACAAAATACAGTCCACAGATATTCTACATTTTGGTCCTTCGGTTTTTTCATATTCATCAAAAAGGGAACGGTTATTAAGGGCATTTGACGAATATGAAAAAATAAATGTGTCAATTTTGTCGATCGACCCTGAGGACAAGGAAAGCTATCAGGAGGTCGAAGACAAATACTTCCATTGTCTAGCAATGATAAACAACGAAATGGAGAAAAAGCAAACTGTAAAATATTCTCCACAGTCTCCGACAAACAATTCTAATACAAAAATAAATTTGCCGTCTATACAAATCAATCCATTTACTGGAAAATACAGTGAGTACATACCATTTATTAATTTATTTAAATCTGTCATTAATAAGGATGTAAATTTAGATAACGTAGCAAAGCTTTATTACTTAAGGTCTTTCTTACAACAAGAACCTTACGATCTGATTAAAAACCTTCCACTTACCAACGAAAGTTACTTGGAAGCCTTAAGGTTGTTAGACGAAAGGTATAATAATAAATACAAAATTGTTAGTGATCACATAAATTCTTTGTTAGACATAAATAATTTAACCAAATCGTTACCTCAAAACTTAAGAGATTTTGTATCAAACGTTAAACAAATACTAGCTGCTTTAAAAAATTTAGGTAGAAGAGTTGATGATTGGGATGACATTGTGTTATGTATTTTAATCCGCAAATTAGATAACTACACTGCTCGGGCATACCAAATTGAGAGAGATGCAGCAGTGGAGCCGTCGGTACAACAACTTTTGGATTTCCTCGAAAGGAGGGCACTTGCGTTGGAGAATGCTACACCAACACCGACTTCTGCAACACACTACCACCAGAAGCGAGTGGCGGTGAATGTGACAACATCAGTATCTACTGCAAAGTCAAACTTACCATGTAAGTACTGCAAATCTGTTGAGCACAAAATTTTTAATTGCAAAGCATTCAAATTATTGCCTGGTAAGGATCGTTACAATTTTATTAACGATAAAAAATTATGCAAAATATGTCTCAACCAACACGAAAGGAAGTGCAGGTATCATTTTAGGTGTAGCGAGTGCAAAGAAGCTCACAACTCACTTGTACACTACGAACAACAACCTTCACCTGTTGCGTTGTTGACCAATAATAATAATAATATTTTACTTCCCACAGCTTTGGTCAAGCTTGTAGGACAAAATGAGCAGGAGATTCACATTAAGGCAATCTTGGACTCCGCTTCACAGACTTCACTGCTAACAGAACGAGTTGCAAAAATGTTACAATTAACACCTATGCGAAATAATTTAAACATCATAGGCGTTACAAACACTAAAAATATTTCTAATTATTCTGTTCCAGTGGATGTATATTCATTAACCTCTTCATTTAAAATTTCAATTAATTGTCAAGTTGTCAATAAGATAACATGTAAACTTCCCCAGAAAAAGATAGATATTTCTCACATTAAAATTCCACCCAATATAGTATTGGCAGATGAGCAGTATTACACGCCATCCGAAATTGATATTTTAATAGGTGCTGATATATTTTTTCAGGTGCTGTTGCCAATTGAGGAAACAAATTATTCTACAACTGCACCCTACATTGTCAACACAAGGTTTGGGCACATAATAGGAGGAGAGTTACCACCACAGCTTGCAACAAAAAATGAGGTTACTTCTTTAATTTGTATTAAATGTGATAAAGATATTAATGTTAAGCTGGAAAGGTTCTGGAAGACAGAACAAGTCCCACAATCTTTCAATGAAAATTTTACAGAGCATGAACTCGCAGAAAACATTTTTCAACAATCAGTAAAACTTGAAAACAATAGATTCTTTGTTGATTTGCCATTAAAATTGCCATTACATGAAATCAACTCAACTTTAGGCAATTCATTTGATTTAGCTTATCATAGATTTTTAAGTTTGGAAAAAAAGTTACATAAAGACTCTGTTTTAGCGACCGAGTATCAAAGGGTCATACATGAGTTTGTAGAATTAGGTCATGCTGAATATGTTGATGTCAACATGTATAATTTGAATAAGGATCCATTATACTTTTTGCCGCATCATGCTGTAATCAAAGAGGATAGTAAAACTACTAAGGTTAGAGCAGTATTTGATGCATCTATGCAAACGAAAAAGAAAATTTCACTCAATGATTTATTGTTGAATGGTCCTCAAGTACAAAAAGAGCTTTTTGATATCATTCTTTTGTTTCGGTTTGGTGACTACACATTCTCAACTGACATACAAAAAATGTATAGATCCGTAATGCTTAATCCTGAATTCACATCGCTACAGAATATTTTGTTTCGCAATAATCCTAGTGAAAAATTAAAATGCTTACGTCTGAAAACTGTAAGCTATGGTTTAAAGAGCTCAGCTTTTCTTGCCACAAGATGTCTTCTTGAGCTTGTAAATAGGTTTGAAAATGCTTATCCATTGGGATCATTTATAATCAAAAATTGTTGCTATGTCGATGACATACTTTATGCACATTCTGATTTAAATATTATTTTAAATGCAAAAAAACAATTACAAAAGCTACTTAGTTTAGGAAGTTTCATTACACATAAGTGGGCTTCGAACTCCGATTTGATATTAAAGGATATTTCAAGTTCTTTATTACATTTTAATGCGCATAATTCACACACACAAGAATATAATATGAAGGCACTAGGTTTAACTATTGACATGAAGAAAGATTGCTTCATTATTAATTGTCCTAAGCCATACAATATTAATTCAGTTACAAAGAAAGATATTTTGAGTTACATTGCACGCTTCTACGATCCAATGGGTTTCATTAGCCCAGTAATAATAAAAGCTAAGGCTATAATGCAGCAATTGTGGTTGAAAAAGTTAGGCTGGAATGAGACTGTACCTGAAACCATAAAAATTGAATGGCTTAAATTCACAGAAAGTTTGTCTAAAATGCATGCCATACGCTTAACAAGAAATATTTCAGTTCCTGAATCTGCAGTTTTGGTACAGCTGATTGGTTTTGCTGATGCCTCGAGCAGCGTTGGTTATGGGTGTTGCATATACTTACGTATAGTGGATGAGTCAGGTAGGGTTACAGTATCTCTACTCTGTTCCAAATCGCGAATCAATCCTATAAATAAACAATTAACTATTCCGCGTTTGGAACTAAATGCAGCTCTTTTACTTTCACTCCTAATAGATAGAGTATATAGTACATTAAAAATTAAAATTAAAATAAATGAAGTAATTCTTTATTGTGACTCAAAAATAGTTTTAGCTTGGTTGAAAATAGAATTATCGAAATTATTGCCATATGTAGCCAACAGAGTAAAGATAATTACACAAAACACAGCTCACTACACATGGTGCTATGTAAATAGCCAAGAAAACCCTGCAGATCTCATTACCAGAGGGATAGATGCCTATGAGCTGTCTACATGTACCATGTGGTGGAGAGGCCCGTCGTTTCTGTACGACAGTAATTACACTATAGAATGCAAGGTAAATATTGACTTACCAACAGACTTACCTGAGGTGAAGATAGACACGGTCTCCTCTGCTGCAATCTCTCTAATTACTCAACAAAGGCAAGATATATTTCAATTTTACACTAATTTGTCTGATATAAACAAAATTACTCGTATCATGGCTTATGTTTTAAGGTACATTCACAATGTCAAACCAAGCAACAATAAAAACTTAGATAGTTTTTTACACTGTAGTGAATTGCAACAAGCGTTGGTAGTAATTATTAAAAACGAACAATACATTTATTTTAAAGAAGAAATACAAGCTTTGAGTAAAAATGAAAATGTCAAAGGTCCCTTAAAACCGTTACATCCCTTTTTAGATGATCAGGGTTTAGTTAGAGTAGGGGGACGACTTCAAAACTCAGATTTTATGTATACACAAAAACATCCTATTATATTACCAAAGCAGTCCCACATTACTGAACTTATAATAAGACGTGAGCACCTGCGATTATTACACGCAGCGCCTAAATTAATGTTAGCACATTTAAACCAAAAATATTGGATTGTAAACGCATTGCGAGAAATAAAAAAGATAACACACAAATGTATTACATGCTTCAGGTTAAAGGCCAGCACTGCAAAACAGCTGATGGGTTCCTTGCCTCAACAACGCGTGACGGCCGCGAGACCATTTCAAAGGGTCGGCATAGACTTCGCGGGTCCCGTAGATGTAAAAAATTCGCGAGTGAGGCGAGCAATAACCTCAAAAGGCTATGTTTGTGTGTTAGTATGTTTTGCCACCAAGGCCGTTCATTTCGAGCTGGCATCAGATTTATCTACTGACAATTTTTTAGCATGTTTTAAAAGATTCATTGCTCGCCGCGGTTTGCCAAGCGAAGTCTTTTGTGATAACGGTACGAATTTCAAAGGGGCAAGCAACCAATTAGCTGCGTTGTACAAGCTGCACGCTTCTGCGGGCCATCAAACATTGGTACAAGAATACGCTTCTCAACAAGGCATTCGCTTTCATTTTACGCCAAGTTACTCGCCAGTGTTTGCTGGGCTTGCTGAGGCTGCGGTTAAAAGCATGAAATTTCATCTTAAAAGAATCGTTTTGAAATCTGTATTGACTTATGAACAACTTAATACGGTTTTAGCTCAAATTGAAGCTGTGTTAAATTCTCGACCATTGTTACCTATGTCATCAGATAGTTCAGACTTCAGTTACCTTACGCCAGGTCATTTTTTAATAAATACAGCTCTTGTTACATACCCTGAACCTAATTTAACTGATACACCTACAAATAGACTTAAATATTGGCAATTATGTAATCAGCTAACTCAACAGTTTTGGAAGGTATGGCACAAGTATTATCTAAATGGTTTACAATGTAGGGCTAAGTGGCATAATGATTTTCCTAATGTAAAAGAAGGCATGTTAGTTATTCTAAGAGATCCTCATGGATCTCCATTGTTTTGGCCGATGGCAAGAGTAGAGAAGATTTTTCCTGGCAAAGATGGTAAAGTTAGAGCTTTAAATGTAAGAACCCCAAATGGAAAGATTTATACTCGTTCACTCTCAAATATATGTATAATGCCTATTGATGACAAAATGTAATATTCTTGTTGTTTTTAGAATATAGTTCCAAATGTTAGTTCATAAGTAATAAACCATACTTATAGTTTTACTTTAATTAGCTATCTTATGTATTAGAAATATTGTAAGTTAAAAAACTTAGCTTCAATTCATGTACCTATCCTGCATAGTAAAATATAAAATAAACAATAAACAAATAATTAAACTTGTAATTTATAATTAATTGTTAGTACAAACAAGCTTAATTGTAGTTTTTTTTTTAATATTCAAAGCAGCTTTCTAAACAAATGTTTGCATTATATAAATATTGTAATAGTGTAGTAACTTATGTAATTTTTATGTGGTTGTGGAGCATGTTGGCAACACCAACAAACCATAAATTTCCCAAGTTATGTTATATATGTGGCAACACTGTTTTTTTGTTCCTCTTCCCATTTTGCCATTGTACTGGTACAGATAGGTTCGGCCCATTGCAATTATAATTAATTAATTAAAGTAAGTTGTGCAGTTTAAAGTGCGTTTTTTCTACGTCGCCCTCACTCCACCAGACCTACACAAAATACAGTCCACAGATATTCTACACTACGTATATTCTGCAAATAAATCATTTGAATTTGAATTTGAAAACTTCCGATAATGATTTGTATCTTCCATGGATTGACTTGACTCCAAGTGAATAACTCCTTTCGGTATGTAGCACAGCTATAATAATAAAGAGGAGGAATCCCTCCTTTATTATTATTTCTGTGGTATGTAGCCTATAGGCTAGGTGTTCGTTCGTCATGTGCACAGATTCAGATATTTGTTCTATAGGCGTTAATCATCTGCATAAAGATGATAGGATGGAGTTGTAATATTTTGAAATGATTATCTAAGCCACTGAATAATTAATGCTTCGGACTTTACTGGATATACTTACTAATATTTTATCAAAGAAAGCTTCACCCAGCTTATCTTTTCGGATTCATTAAAAGAATATTTAATTAGTTATTTGTTGTTTTCCTAATTAGTGGTGCATCAAAGGTTAGTAATATAAAGTAAAAACATATTAAAAAGTATATAACTATGAATTATGTATATGTAACACAAAAGTAACGACTATACAAAGAGAAAATAGCTACATAATATAGATTTTAACATTTTAACCCACTACGCGAAACCAAAGGAGTGGTTATGATTTTAGTAGTAGGGTAAAGGAAGGTATGTTGGTGATAAAAATTAATAATACTAATTTTATAGGAAATCAACAATGAAACAAAAAGTGAATTTTATTTATTTACGTTGTTTAATACTTAAAATAAATAATTAATACAGTTTACGTAACAATTATTCAATACTTTAAAGAAAAAATGTTTATTAAATTCCCAAGAAGTCAAAGGTATGTTGGTGACACGGGTCGGTAGATTGGTGATAGTGGATAGGTAATTTGGTGAACTATTTTAAATTACATACTTTGTACTTGTGATAAAAAAAAATGTATGATCCTTTAGTAAATTATTACAGGCAACGATCGCATGTGCAGTATAGCTGTTCGTCGGGATTAGCGTCTTCGAGAAATACGCAAATCTCGTGGTATGGAGTAAGACAGTAAGAATACTGGATCCATTTTGCTCTATTCTTTTTTTTCGTCAGTGGAGTATAAGACTTCACAGAGCCCACATTCCCAATCATTGTCTCTCTCGCGAGTTTTGCTTTTTGTCACTTTTGGGGCAGAAGCTACAACCCTAAATTGCAAGACAGTGCATAGGGTCTCCCCCTTATAGAACCCTGTTCATTTCCAAGGTAATGTTACAAGGTGCTCCATGGGACGTCTGCTTCCTTGGCAGCTTTATGGTTTTACCTTTATTTCTGACGAGACTGACAGCTTTTTGTAGATGTTGCTGATCATATTTCCATGCCATCTAGAAGTAGGTAATTTGTCGATAAAAAAAAATAACCTTAAATTCAACTCATAACCCATTTTACGGATACATTAAAATAAAACCTTTCGAAGTGAGTACTTGACTTCTCCACTTTATTTTTAATACAAGCACCAAATAAATCTAAAGTTAACCACCCAAAAACGTATCCAAAATGTTGACGAAAACACTAAGAAACAATGGTTACAAAATAAGGAATAAACACTTACTTTGACACAGACACGACTTCACTATGCTTTTAATTCAATATTAATTAGTTTATTGAAGAATTTGAATAATAATTTTTTTTTTTTTTTTTTTTTTTTTCATTTATTATCGTTTGAACAAATCAGTACATAATTTTATAAGCGATAACATTAAAAAACCACTAAGGTTTTAAGACTACGTTATCGAGAGTTTACACATCTCATAACTTATACATATTTCAATCTATTATCTTTAAATTATTTTATTCTATTTCTACATCTATGTAATATATTAAGCCCGTCGAGTCGCAATATCCAGGCCCAATCACAAAGCTAAGTTTACAAATATATTTTTTTTCATATTGCGGCTCCACAGATCGATATATCACGTAATAATATAATTATTTGATTTTAAGTAAATTTCTGTGAAATATTAAATATACAATTTTTATTATAAATATAGTGGGTAGGTAACAAGACAGGCTTATTGAATTGAATATTGCTTATTAGCGTCAGTATATCTTATATTGTTATTCTATAGTATAAAAATATTGTTTCAATTTGGGTTTAATATTTGTTTGTGTGATACTATTTATTAATTGGGATGGCAAGTTATTGATAAGACGTGGTATAAGGTAGCCAGTGGTTCGCTCGCCGTACGCATTGTTCGCGCGTGGCTTGTTGAACCGGTTCTTAGAAATTGCTCGAGTGTATACAGCATGTTCAATTGGAATTTTTAAAGTCTCATTGAAAAATTGTTCTTTTATTAAAGAATACTGTACTTGCTTATGTATTGTTAAAGTATTACAATGTTGGAAAAGGCCTTGTGGGTCATCTTGAAATTTATTTTTTATTTTATTCGAAACAATAATTTTAAGTATTCTATATTTTAATTTATTAATCTGATCAAGATAAGATTTGTAGGTTCGACCATAACTACTGAGACCATATTGGATGTACGATTCTGCTAGTGCATTATATAAAAGTAATTTCACTTTGAAAGGAATACGATTTTTAAGAATAGTAATATTTGCTAGAAACTGTCTTAATTTTGTACAGACACGCTCAATATGGTGGATCCAATTAAATTTACTATCAATAACTAATCCAAGATATGTATGTTTATCAACTATCTCTATGTTTGGGCAACAACACACACTGTTAGCGTGTAAGCAACTATGTTCGTGCGCCACTATATTTTTGACTGGCGAGTACTTGATATATGGAGATTTAATTACTAACAGTTTAGTTTTGCTTGCATTTAGAACTAGCCCAGCGTCATGACACCATTTTGTTAAAGAATCTAGATCAGACTGTAGAAGATCACACGCAGTCTGAAGATTCTTTTTGCCGATCACAAGGCAAGTATCATCTGCAAATTGGTAGCATTTGCTGTTTAAAATGCAGTTACTCATATCATTGACGTAGGATAGAAAATGCAGGGGCCCTAGTACCGATCCTTGGGCTGTGCCCTCCGTTACTTGTATGGGTTCACTGTAGGCGTTATCGATTTTTACCGAGAAGGTCCGGTTCTTCAGATAGCTTCCACACCAGGTAAGTAGAGGACCACGTACTCCACAGTTGTCCAACCTATCTATTAATCGATCATGCACCAAGGTGTCAAAAGCGCGTGAGAAATCAATGAATAAGGCTAAAACGTGTCTTTTGTCATTTAAGTGGCTATTGACTTCGTCTGTAAACTTAGACAAGAGACCTGTTGTATTCTTGCCAGATTGGAACCCAAATTGATTCTCATTAAGAACATTGTGTTTTCTATAGAAATTGTGTATTTGCTCACATATAAATTTTTCCACAATTTTATCTATTGAAGAGAGCAATGTAATTGGCCTATAATTTGCATAATCGTCCCGTTTCCCCTTCTTAAACACAGGTCTTACACACCCCTTTTTTAACATATCTGGGTATAAACCCGATTTCACGCTACGGTTTATTAAGTCGGCAATAGTTGGAGATATATATTCTCCTATTCGCTTAAGGTCTGAAGTCATAATATTGTCAAGGCCCGGTGCCTTATTTGAGTTTAAGTTTTTAATGATTTTATTAACACTACAGGGAGTCGCCTTATGAAATAAAATACTAGAATCTACAGGTTCACGTGTGTCAACTGCATTTATTAATTTGATTTTGCAATTAGGAATTATATTTTTCACTGCGCTGTCAAAGCTGCATGCAAAGTTATCGGCTATAGCTTTAGAAGTTAGTCCTTGCGCGCCAAATAATAATAATAATAATATTTATTTATTGCTTTACAAGGAATACATAAACTAACTTAATAATATTACATAAAAACTCACTAACAATACGTCTTATAAGTTAACGTCGGCAGCCGTAGTAGTATGAACTGTGTTACAGCTGCTAGCGTCTTCCACTCTGAGCACCAGGAACTATTGTCTAGTACCTACTACAAATAATTTCAAATATAATATTAAGTTTAGAACAAACAAAAATTAAAAACTAAAAATAAGAAGGTACCTACATAATTCGAACTAAATAGGGCGCGAATATATTCTATACGTGATATTTTGATATTTTGTAAGATTATGTGTGTTTGTGTGTGTGTGTGTGTGTGTGTGTGTGTGTGTGTGTGTGTGTGTGTGTGTGTGTGTGTGTGTGTGTGTGTGTGTGTGTGTAAATGTGAGTGTGTGTGAGTGTGGCGTGTGTACCTTGTGTGTCTGTGTGCAAGTATTGTAATGTATCCTTGTTTCTGTAAAACATTAACGTTATGAGTGTTTGTTGTTTATAAGTTTTTCAGTCTCAGCAAACTCAAGACTCAAAAGCCAGTTACGCATGACATTTTTACACTGCTTTATATTAAGTGGATAAATATTATTAACTTTGTTTGCTATGTTATATAAACGAGAGCTAATTACATAAAAATGTTGCTTTGCATTAGTAATTTTATGTAGGGGAATTGGGCAGACATTGCTTTTGTTGCGCTTTTGAAGGGGAATGTATGTCAAACCTCGATGTTTACGTAGAACTACATGCAAAATAAACATCTGTCTTACCGTAAGAACTGAGCATTCACGATATAGGAGTGAGGTGGAATATCTACGCGGTCTTTTAGATAGTACTTTAAGAACTGCCCGCTGAGCACGTTCCAGAGGAAGTAACGTACTGATGCTAGTCCCACCCCATGCGACAATGCAGTATTGTAGCAAAGATTGGACAAGCGCATAGTAAACACACAACAGTGTCTCGAAGTCTGCTGACATCCTGAGTTTATAGAATACAGGAATTAATTTCCTAATGCGAGCTGTCAAAGACTGAACATGAAGAGACCAGCTAAGATGTTTATCTAAAATAAGACCAAGATATTTTATGTTAGGTGTAGGATTAAGATGAGGACAACCACAATCCCTATTTAGATTGTTACAGTTATGTGCCCTTATGCAAAAATTATTTGATGGCTGCGTATTGACACGCGGTGAAAAGGTTATGTATTTGGTCTTATCAAGGTTAAGTGTCAACAGATTCTCATTTAACCACTCCATTACTTTTCTGAAAGCATATTCAGTGTGCTGTTTTGCCTCAGCCCAATCTCTCCCGTGTACAATTAGTGCAGTATCATCTGCGTAAGTAATAATCTTGCAGTTTGGCAGTGGGAGCATACACAGGTTGTTTATGTAAACCAGAAACAGCGTAGGGCCCAGAACACTGCCCTGCGGCACTCCATAAGAGAGGCCTATATCGTCACTTTGATGATTCCCGATTCTGACACACTGAGTGCGATTGGATAGGTAATCACTAAAGATGTTCAAAGCCATTCCACGTATACCGATAAATTCCAACTTTTTCACGAGTAGTGCTATCGACACAGTATCAAACGCTTTCGATAAATCCAGAAAAACCCCTACAACTTTATTTTTATCATCAAAGTGTTTCACAATAGTCTCAGTTAGTTTCAGAGTGGCGTCATCAGTGGATTTACCTTTAACGAATCCGTACTGATTGTCGGCAATTGTATTTGTTTTTTCAAGGTATTTTGTAAGTCGATAATTTAATAGCTTTTCCAATATCTTGGATACAATTGTCAGCACCGAGATTGGCCTGTAGTTACCTACACTGTCTCTGGTTCCAGTTTTGTGGATAGGGTGCACAACAGCTCTCTTCAATACATTTGGGAAAATGCCGGTTGCGAAACATTGTTTGAATAGGTGAGTCAGGGGGGGAATTAAGGTACTTCGTGACAATTTGATTACACGAGTTGGAATATTGTCTACACCAGTGGCGCAGTCATATTTAAAGTTAATGATTATTGCTTCCACTTCACTTTCGTCTACATCAAATAAGGCCATGGAGTCCTTTTGTGACTGTGACTTATGAATCGCACCAACACCAGTGGGAGCAAAATGTTCACCTCTCTTAGCTAATATTTCATTAGCAAAAGTCTCACCTATTCCTGCAAAGTATTCATTTACTACGTTAAGAGATTTTTGAGTATTTTCGGATAAATTTAACAATTCCGTTGGAGGTATTTTAATTTTTTTTAAATTAGTTATTTTGTTAATAGTATTCCACGTTTCCTTAGGGTTCCCTTTATTCTTCTTAAATTGTTCCTGTTCATACTGAACTTTTAGTTTTTTTAGGAGATTATTGCAAAAATTGCGGTATCTGGTATAAGTCAATTTAAGTATAGCATTGTCTGGGCTGCGCTTTGCTTTTTTGTACAGTCTATCACGATTTCTGATGCATCTTACGAGACCTGGTGTTAACCAAGGCTTTATTGCTCGAAATCTATGTGGAACATGAACTAGTGTAGAGCGGTTGAATATTGCATTAGAGACTATATCAATAAAAGCCATAGCCGCCAAATTTGCATTGTCAGCTTGATATACTTGACTGAAATCTGTACTAGATAGATCATGTATTAAACTACTATAATCTATTTTCCTAATAGTATCTTTGGTAAGGTTTCTTTTTACAATGCTTTCTAAAACAAATATCGTTGGGGCATGATCTGTTATAAGGGTATCTAGAATAAATGTCTTAGAGCATCGGTTAGATCTCAACAAAACATGATCAATACATTTTTCTAGCCGCGTCGGTAGAACGTGCGTTGGCATTAATCCATGAGATGCTGTGAGGTCTAGGTATTTGTTACGATTTGAGTCAACACTATCTAAAGCAATGTTTATGTTAATGTCTCCAATTAAGATAACCGATTTTACCGATCTTAGTGATCCCAAGAAATTATCAAGACCATCACAAAAGTAATCTATATTATTGTATGATGGTGATCTGTATATTGCTAAAATTGCAATATCATTTGATACTCTAAACAAAAGACTATTGGCGTCGTTTATATCAGTCTCTATCATAACACTATGTTGAATTTCAGTTTTTACATAAATTACGACCCCATCATTTTGTTTGCGATAACCGGAGAGATAAGACAGATACCCAGGCAATGCTGGAACGGTTGACAGCTTACTTATCCAACATTCTGTGAGGACAATAACATCACATAGGAGAGGGATTCTCTCTAATAAAATAGTTAAGGCGTCAAAGTTACATGATAGGCTACGGATATTCATGTGCATAACAATAATAGATCCCATAGGGGACTTGATATAATTTAACAAAGATTCAGGATTACATACCATCGATTGAGATATTTCAATCGAATCGAGTTCATTCGATATATTAGCTATTTGCTCATCCATATTTGTTTATTAAACGTCAGTTGTGCATGAGCAAATGACTCAAACTTCCCTCTCCTAAATGCTATGATATTGGAATGGACCCCAAATTGTATACAGATGTATGTGCGCGTAATTATGAATGGTTGTAATAATGTTAGGGTGTAAGGATTTGTGTATAGTTTGTATAAATGTGACTTGTATGAGATAAACAAAGACTCATTTCTCATAAGTGATGTGTATGTAGTGTACAAAATATCCAAAATTGGAGTTATCGGTGTTAACTTAATTGTGTAAAATATATAGTTGCACCCTGAATCAGAATCAGAATAATACCGTAATTTCAAAATAAAAGCTATAAAAAGAAAACATAAAAAATATATACATTTAGAGTGGACTATTAGGTATAAAAAAAATTTACTTAGCAAACAATATGGATATGGTGTTTGATAGGCGACCAGTCATTGATCCAGGATGGGGACCAGCTTCTTCAAATCACTTTCCACGTCGATACGACGACTTGGAGCACCTTCTTCTTTACGTAAGAACACCTTCCCATGCGCAGTCCAGCAGTATTTGTAACCGTGGCTCTTACTGAATTCGCGGGCGAGGAAGTACAGCCTCCTGGCTGATTGAGTAAGCATTTCCGAGATAAAAACAGGCTTGGGTGGACCATTTATTTTGAGATTGCCAGTGTTAAGTTTATCCTTTCTCGACTTGTTATACGTCTTAATTGATGTTAGAAAATTTTCCTTCATTGTGACGGTCGTAAAGTCGACAACAATTGGTTGATTACTTTCGTTTTTTGTCTTAAGACGGAAAACGTCACGAACTTGAGATTCCTCCACACAAACTTTCACTGATTCTCCAACATGTTTTATTAATTTTATTAGGTCTTGTTTACTTTCCTTCTTATTTATTGGAATATTTCTCACTTCGATACTGGCCTGTCTCTGCATTCTTTCCATATTTTCCAATTTTTGTTCTAAAGTCTGGATATAGGCTAAGTTAGTATTTCTATCTGATTCCATTTTAGCTAGTTTATCTTTCATATCTTCATACTGTTTAGAGAGAAAATCCATGGAACATATGATGTCTTGGTTCTGTTTTTGAATATCTCTGATACTTTCGTGAGTCACATCCTGCTGTTTAGATAAGGTATCAATAGATTTTTTTATATCTGTCATGAAGACCGTGAGTTCGTCATCGTGTTGGCACTTGCGTGGACGGGGTCGACTAGTTACAGATGATTTAGAACCTTCATTTTCTGTATCGGTAGCGGGTGCTGAACTTTGGTTCGGATCTGATTCAGTAACCTGCTGCGGGGTAGTTGGTGGGGTTCTTTTTAATGGCATTTTTTTTAATAATTTTCACAATTTGCTTGTAACAAAGTACGTAGTAACAAAAATTCTTCTTTTAAATTAATATAAAAAATATACCTTTTTTGCCCCTTATGATTTACCACACTTCCGCTTAAATATGAGTTGTGGCAACACAGTAGCGGTGACGGTGACGCGCTTGCGGTGTAGAGCGAAGCTAGAACGTAGTTCCGTCTCCAGTGTTGGTGTCTCTTTTGCGCACAGTTACTCACGCGCGTTGCCGTGCCGCTTCGAATGTTATGCACTCCTAGTACTACGTTGGTATTAATTATTAAGGAATTTAATATTTATACTATTATTTTTATCAAGACAAAAATACGGGGACACGTCTGTACGCTTTCGCGGTCCAGAGGGAAGGGGAAATTATTATTAATTTGTTTCAAATAATATGTATTTCTTTTACTTTCAAGTAGTTTATGTACTTTATTTCGTGTTTTGTTATAATTTAGTCTCAATTTAGTATCATTTGGTGTATTTTTCCAATCCCTGTATAACTTGTTTCGTTTTTCACAAAGCCTGGTGACATTATCGTCAATCCAGGGTGAACTAAACCGTTTACAATTCTTTTTAATTAATTTTACATTTTTAGAATCAATTGCGGATTGTTTTGCCGTTTGAAACGAGTTTCTAATAAAATTTAGAATTTCATCTGGGGAATCCATACTATTCGAGTTTATCCATTTTATATTTTTAAGTTCTTTATAAAAAATATCGTAGTAAATTAATTGTTTTGTTACATGCTGTATACGCTCGGGTCTCTCAGGTGCGTCATCAATGCACGCAAAAATTATGCCTCGATGGTCGGCCAGTACGACGTCGAGCACCGCCGAGAACGGATGTAATGAAGGGAATCGAGCGAACATGTGATCTATGCAAGATTTAGTGATGATGTTTTGTTTCGTTTCGATCCTAGTGTAATCTGATATTCCACTCATCAATCCGTGCCCGCTTAGAGCCCCCACGTATGCGTCTTTGTTTGACGTTAAGGCTTTCAGATCAATGTTAGTATCACCAATTAAAAGTAAATTCTGTTTCAACTCAAACTTAGAAACCAATCCACTCAGCTCGTTAACAAATATGTGCTTATTGCTAGACGGTGGCCTATAAACTGCACACACAACTGCGTTAAATTTCGAGTTTATTTTTATTGTGCCCGAGAGACTTTCAAACGTTTTGGTTTTATATGGAATTGCAGTGAATTTAATATGGTTTCGTACGTAAATAATAATACCGCCCCCTTTTTTATTTTCCCGCAATTGTGAGTACATATTATAGCCCGGTAAATTATATAGGTGAAGTATATTTTTCGAGATACCGGCTTCAGTTATTACTATGATATCTAGCGGATAGTTACAATTATGGATTACTTCTTGCAGTTTAGTAAAATTTTTTATAAGTGACCTAATATTAAAGTGTAAACATGACAGGCTTACAATATTTTTAGAAGGTATTTGTTGAAAAAAGTGATTAGGAGAACTACAACTAAATATTTCACTAATATGTTTTCCCATTAATTAGGATGATACTCGATAAAAATACTAAAAGTTCAGTAAGCCTTATGAATTAGGTGGACTTAACAGGTTTATCAGATTGAGTTGAGCTCTGTTTAACAATTAAGTTTATATCATGCATAGTACGTATATAATAGATTTTACTATTGCTTGTTTTCCGTGCACATACCTTCCCGTTTTTACACCATACAAATTGACATGATTTGTTTAATAATTGAAGCTTCGCATTATATAAAAGCGTTTTTTGGTATTTTGTTAGGGCTTCTCTAATAAAAATTCGAGTTTCTGCTTTCTCCTTCAAGACGTTCGGCATTACCATCCCCACTGTGAGGTACTTGTTCTTGGCAGCGTTGATCCATTCTTGTTGTAAGATATTAGATTTCGTTTCAACAAGGATTGCCCCCGGTTTTTCCTTTGACCCCGGCAAGCGTTGCACTGACTGTACATCCTGCTTATTGACATCCAGTTTTGAGCAGATAGTCTCTATTATTGAGCTCACCTCACTAGGTGATATGTCTGGTAATCCAGCAACTTCCAACGAGGACGATAGAGACTTTTGTTCAAGATCTTTAAGCTCCTGTTCCAAAACAATCACTCTCATATCTAGATTTTTGTTTTTATTCAACAGATCATAATTCTGGTTTTCCAGCTCTTTGATCCTCTTGTCCTGAGTCTTTATCGATTGCTCCATGCTGGTGAGTTGCTCACTAAGATACTCGAGTGAGCTTTCAAGGTTTCCTATCTCCTCTCGAAAGGTTTTTTTAATCTCTCGGCTAATATCCTGCACTAGTTTTTTGGCATCAATGGCATGGGCGCAGTCAGTGTGGCCCGTCTCACCTTCATCATCATCGTCCTCCTCTGGGATCATGTATGATGACCTACGGGAACTGTTCTTTAGGCACTCTTGACAGCTCCATTCTATGCCAGGCGAGTTCTTGATTGTATTCAGCTGTTTGTTCGATAGCTTAGAACATTCTGGATCTGCATGTACAACAACCTCGCACCTACTGCATTCCAATCCAGGCGCTTTTTTAGTAATATTTTTTTTGCATTTCACACATTTATTTACAACCATAGTGATTGCGGGTAGGTAAATAAAAAATTGTAATAAATAGCGTACGTCCGCACGCGAGCGACTAAATAATTACTTTGTAACACTAATTAAATAAATTTATTTTATCCAAAATACGAAAGCGTAGCCGGCATTCATTGTAAATGGCGCTACAGGTATAAAATTGTCGAAAAAGTTTGTATACTAAACAGAGGACCGTTAGAGCGGAGCGCGTAATTTATATCTATCTACCTCACACTCGTAGCAACGCCCTAGCACTGTCTCATGAATGTGCTCGCATAGGGAATAGTGTGGTAGTCAGTTTAAAAAATATCACCAAATTACTTATATCACCAATATACCTCCCTTTACTATATATGTATGTATGTTTGTATTTACGTATGTTCCTCTAAACTATTTATTTATCCGATTTAATGAATAATAACGTGTTAATCGCCCAGGTAACAAAGGCTACATTTAGACTGACTTTAATAATAGGAGAAGTCAATTTACTTTTTAAACCCCTTTAGATTTTAACCGATTTCATTCCTTTCGTTTTTTTCCGTACTAGTAGGTACTTAGTGTTTTAAACTTTTTGAAAGAGTGGGTACATACCTCCTTTCACAATAACGTAATCAAATAACACGGCTTTTTGTATCAAATTAAATGATTATTTTTTTCAATTCCCCCAAAGGCCCCCTGAGCTTGGCACCTAGGACTGGCCACTATTCATAGTCATAGATGGCTATAGCATAGATATATAGGTCAAATTAGTGCCAACAACCATGACTCGTGTTCAACAAATACTCGTATTCGTCACACAAACATTTGCCGCTACCAGGACTCGAACCCGGACCGCTTGATGTGTAGGCAGCTATACTGACCACTCCACCAAGACGGCGTCTATTAAAAGTAGTGGTTAAGGTAAAGCTTGTTCAAAAACTAAACATACAAGTATACCCTCTTTGGTATTTCAGTCGCTTTGATATTACGCTTCACATGCATGGTATTGAGGCAGTACAAACCCAAGTTGATTTAGTGAGCACTGTGCCATAAAATAAAGCGAGCGCAGTAGGTAAGCTTGTATGCAGTAGATAAGCGTGAAATGAATGTAGTAAACAATATAAAGGCCTGTTTAAAAGTTTTCTTCTGTGCACCCGAGTGAGCTTTGTGCGAACCTGTCTGTGCGTTACTTGGGCATGGAATATAGACTTTACTTCTTTATTATTTTTGTTTTGTGGCGCTGCTCCGTTGGTTCACCATAAAAGCTCGAACATAGAATATTAAATAGTTTCAGTACTTGATTCTCGCTTTCCGCTGGCGTACTCAGATCCTACTTGCGGTAAGTTGATTTAAATATACTGACTTTTAAACGTGCTAGTTTAGCGTTTAGTTAATTCATTTACCACCAGCTTTTCAGCTTTTTCACTCTTGAAATTCGTAAGTACTAAAAAATACCTGAATATATTTTTGATTTAGAGGTCGAAGCTGAACCTAAATGCATTATCGCTGTTGACTACGCTAAGTCAACCTCTTTATATTGTTTATGAGTATTTTTTGATATCTGTTTTCTATGGTTTTTTACGATTGTATTTTGTTACTTTTTCATATATTACATTGTCACTGAGAGCAAAGAAGAAGAAAGTTTTATTTTTAGCTTTTCACAATTTCCAACAAAGTGGTGTCTGAAGCGGGATAAAAGATGCTCACGAGATCTAAAAAAGCTAAGGAGGCTCAGAATGCCGGTAAAAGCACAAATGGTAGTGGTAAGTCCTCAAATAAACTTTCTTCTTCGGTACGGCTTCAAATAGAAGCAGCGCATGCCGAGCGCACGGCTAAAGCGGAGCGGGAGCTTGCTGCCGCTGAGGTCGCCGCGGCTGTGGCTGAGGCCGACCGCGCTGCTCGCGTGGCTGAGGCCGACCGCGCCGCTCGCGTGGCTGAAGCCCAGCTTGCCGCCGCTGCCCGGGTGGTCGCAGCGGAGCGCGCCGCCGCTGAAGCGGAACGCCTCGCACAGCTTGCTAGTCTAAGTTCCGGTAGCCGTACCGCCTCCCAGTATTCACGCAGTCATGGTAGTCGAACGCAAGCGTGGGTTGAAGCTCACGGCAGCTCGCAGGCCGGGCCCTCTGCGCATGAGGCGCTTTTTGAGGACCCGCCCGTGGAACCCCTGGCCCATACGGCGCCTTTTGGGGGTTTGCCTACGGAGGCCCTAGCGCATACCGCGCTTTTCGAGGGCCCCGCGGTTTCCGCGCCGACTGCCGTGCGGCGGGCTCCTTCCTGTGTTGTGGCTTTCCATGGCTACTCTTGCCACGCATCTGTGGCCTCATGCCACACCCCGTTGGCGCCCCCCTGTCACCCTCCTACAGGGCAGTGCAACGCACATGTCAACGGGGCTCCTACACAATTACACTCTACATTAGGCACTCTACAGCAAAATTATAACATCAATAAAGATACTAGAAAAAATAAAGATAATATAGAATTTCATACTTCACAAAATATACTAAAATTGGCCTCTGCCATCGCCGAGGTGGCTGCTGGAGCATCTAGTAAAAAGGTAGGTGGTAATCCTTCAATTTCGTTGCCTATCTTTAGCGGATACCCGACCGACTGGCTCATTTTTAAAAGGCTCTATGACGCCACGAGCTCGTCGTATTCGGCTTCCGAAAATTTAGCTAGAATTAGTGCTGCTTTACGCGGGGCCGCGCGCGAGTGTGTGAGTGTTCTCATTGCAGTCGCTCGCGACCCGGCTGAAGTCATTCGAGCTCTCGAGGACGCGTTCGCCCGTCCAGAGCGAATTATTTTGACGGAACTCGCCTTAATTCGTAGTTTACCTAGGCTATCCAACCAAGAGAGCTCGAAAGACTTGAATAGTTTTGCATGCAAAGTACGCAATTGTGTAGAGGTAGTGCGGCTGTTGGATCGGCCGGAGTATTTAGCTTCTCCAGAGTTGACCAACGAGATTGTCGGTAAGCTGACGCCTCTTTTACGAACACGTTGGGCGGACTTTGCATGCAAAAACGAAAACCTTCATCATTATAGATTAGAACTTTTGTCAAAATTTTTAGTGGGCGAAGCAAATCTTCGCGTAAAATTTGAGTACATCGAACCATCCAAGTCATTGCACGTCACTCACAATACCGTTGACAAGCGTCAAAACGTTCATCTCGTTTGTCAAAACGAAACTTCTTTTTCGGCGGCATCCGTGACAAATGACAACCCGAAGTCATTCAAAGAGGATTGTTTATTTTGTGAAAAGTCCGGGCATGTCGTTCTAGGATGTAAACAATTTCAAATTCTTTCAATTGATAAAAGATGGGAATGGGTAAAATCAATGAAAGTTTGCCACAAATGCCTAAGAAAAGGAGGTCATGCATACGCTCGTTGTAAGAAGTTTTCATGTAAGCACGAGTCATGTACCAAGAAATTCACTCATCATTCCATTCTTCATAGAGATACTTCTGAATGTGCTACAGTGTCTTGTGTACAGTCAACGCCTGAGGGCTCTGCTGTTTTTGGTAACACTGCTTCGGAAACTGTAGCTCATAGCAGTACTCGTTCATCTTCCCGCCCTTTCCTCAAGATGATTGCGGTGACCGTCTCTGGCCCAAGAGGGGCTGTTAATGCTTTCGCATTATTAGATGACGGCTCCACCGCTACATTAATAGACTCATCTCTCGCCAAAACTATTGGTGTTGAAGGACAAAGTAGCCTTATGACTATCGAGGGTATTGGGGGGATGTCAAAGACGATGAAGGTAGACCACGTTAGTTTAAAAATTAAGGGTCGTCATTGCTCGGAGCTCTATGAGCTCAAAAATGTTCGCGCCGTGCCCAATTTGGATATCGCACCACAATCCGTCAGAGTCCAGGACATTCAGGCTCTAGACTACATTTCGGACATTGCCGAGCTTCTGAGCTATGACGACGCTAAACCATCACTTTTGATAGGTGTAGATAATTGGCATCTTTTGTTACCCCACGAGGTGCGTCGCGGTTCTCGCACTCAACCGGTGGCCGCTATGACTTCCCTCGGGTGGGTTTTGTTCGGCAAAGTTAAGTCAAACTTGTCACAAAATTGCTATGTAAACCATTGCCGCGACGTTACTGATGGCGAAAATGAGTCTCTTGATGTTCAACTGAGAGAATATTTTCACATTGATTCTATCGGCATAGTAAAGAAGCAGTATCTGTCCGAAAGCGATAGGCGGGCTCTACAAATTTTAGATGAGACGACGCGACGTCTCCCATCAGGTAAATTCGAGACTGGTTTGGTTTGGCGAGCTAATATCAGTAAGGTCCCTGACAGCCGCCCCTTGGCCCTGTCTAGGTTTCGCAGCCTGGAAAATAAGTTTAGACGTGACCCTGCGTATGCTGCATCTTACAAGAGTATCATTCAGGGTACTTTAAGTAAAGATTACGCTGAGTTGTGCCCTCCATCCTCTGAAGGTGTTGTAACGTGGTACTTGCCGCACTTCGGCGTAGTTCACCCTCAGAAATTGAAGTTAAGGGTTGTACATGATGCAGCTGCTCAGGTGCACGGTGTGAGCTTAAATTCTATGTTGCTTTCCGGACCTGATCTTTTACAACCGTTATTGGCCTTACTAATGCGCTTTCGAGAGGGTCGAATAGCTCTCAACGCTGACATTCGGGAGATGTTTCCGCAGACGAAAATTCGGGTAGAGGATCGGGATGCGCAAAGGTTTTTGTGGCGCGACGATCCCTCTGAGCCGATTCGCGAGTACAGAATGTCATCCATGATTTTCGGTGCCACGTCGAGTCCCTTTACGGCTCTTTATTTGAAAAATCGTAATGCCCAGGAACACAGTCACACGCATCCAGCTGCCGCTGCCGCTATCATGAATGATACTTATATGGACGACTACTTGGGCAGTGTTGATACACCAGACGAGGCGGCAAACCTAGCGCGTGATATAGTTCATGTTTTGTCGCGAGCCTCTTTGCAGATGCGTGCCTGGGTTTCTAATTCAGAGCCGGCACTTGCATCTATCTCGCCAGAGTTGCGCCTCACAAACATGTCCTCGGTGGCAGTTCGAATACTTGGCGTGAACTGGAACATCAGGGATGACACTCTGTGGTTCTCAAGGGGCAATTTAGGTGATTTACCTACAATTTTGACAAAGCGGTCCGTTTTGTCGTATTTAATGAGCGTATATGATCCACTAGGTCTGCTTACTCCTATTATAATCCGTGGACGGTTGCTATTTCAGCAGACCTGGAAATTAGGTTTACACTGGGACCAACAGCTACCTATCTTCTTGGTTAATAAGTGGACTTTATGGTACAAGGAGCTTTCGGTTTTATTTACTTGTTCCATCCCTAGACATTATTTGTCACTTAATGTTGCACATGAGGTTGAGCTTCACGTTTTTGCCGACGCAAGCGAGGTTGCTTATGCCTGCGTAGCTTATTTTAGGTTTGTGTGCGCCGGCGGGAAAGTGATACTTAGTCTCATTGGTGGCAAAGCACGACTGGCACCGTTAAAGCCAGTTACAATACCTCGCCTGGAGCTTCAGGCAGCGCTCATGGCCGCGCGTTTTGCCCAGTATATTGTTGAAGCTCACAGGCGAAAGCCATCGAAATTATTTTATTGGTCAGATAGTATGACGGTTCTTCGCTGGCTGCGATGCGATGCCCGCTCATTCAAACCCTTTGTAGCTCATCGGGTAGGTGAGATTACAGAGTTAACTAGTAGTTCCTGTTGGCGGTATGTTCCGTCGGGTTTGAATGTGGCGGACGACGCTACGCGCGTGGATCACCAATTCAAAATTACCTCTCGATGGTTTCTGGGGCCATCATTTTTAACCTTACCCTTTGTCGATTGGCCACAGGAACCATCCACTCAATCGCCTCCAATACTCGAGGAGCTTAAACGAACCGCCATGGTTTCTTGTTTGGAGGCGGTAGGGGCAATTGTTTCGCGAACACTACCTTCACCGGTGGTTGCGGACGCCACTCGTTTCAGTCAGTGGCTTCGTTTACTAAGAGCTACTGCTCGAATTGTGCTATGCGCGGAGCGGTTTAAAGCCCTTCTGGCATCTTCGCGTCAAGTTGCAAATTCAGAATCTTGTTTAACTTCACGACATTTAGTGGAGGCAGAGCGACGACTCCTCCTTCGTTCTCAATTAGATTCTTTCGGAGATGAGTATACCCTTATCCAGCGCGGCCAGGCGTTACCCAAGACTAGTCGCTTAAGGAGCTGGGCGTTGTATGTTGATGAAGATCACACGCTTCGACTTTATGGAAGGATTTCGTCAATTGAGGACGTCTCCACCGCCATGAACCCACTTGTGCTTGATGGCAAACACAGGATCGTGCGACTTCTTATTGCTTCGGTTCACCAAATCATGGCCCATGCGAACAACGAAACCGTCGTAAACGAGTTGCGCCAGAAGTATCACGTAATTGGCCTTCGACCGGCAGTGAAGAGAGTGGCGAATGATTGCTGTCAATGCAAAATTCGAAAGGCTCTACCAACCACCCCATTGACTGGCAACTTACCATCGGAACGGCTGGCCCACCATGAAAAGCCGTTTACGCACGTGGGCTTAGACTACTTCGGACCCCTTCAAGTCTCCATTGGACGGCGAACAGAGAAACGATATGTGGCGCTGTTTACCTGCCTCACGGTGCGCGCCGTTCATTTGGAGGTTGCGTCGAGCCTTAGCACCGATTCGGCAATAATGTGCATTCGCCGGTTCATCGCCCGCCGTGGAACACCAGCGACTATATTTTCAGATAACGGCACGGCTTTTGTTGGAGCCAGTCGTGAACTTCAGAAGCTGTATGGTGAGCCTGTAGCAGAGTACGCGTGCAACAAGCGGATCAAGTGGAAATTTATTCCGCCGTCGGCCCCTTTCATGGGCGGATGTTGGGAGAGACTCGTGAGGAGTGTTAAGACGGCTCTTTTTGCTACATTAAGAGAGCGCTCTCCCTGTGAAGAGGTTTTCAACACGCTACTCTTGGAAGCTGAGGCGATTGTCAACTCTCGGCCCCTTACGCACGTGTCTGTCGAGCCAGATTCGGAGGAGGCCGTCACACCTTCGCATTTTATACTGGGAACATCGTCCCCCTACAACGTTCTCGCAGCGGCGGATGATGTGGATTTGGTTCGCCGGGTCAAGTGGAAGAAAGGGCTACGCTTGGCGGATCACTTCTGGGCACGCTGGGTAAAGGAGTACTTGCCGGAGTTGAGGCCTCGACCTTCAGGGACAACTGCGGGGACACACACATTTAGAATCGGGGATTTAGTATTGGTCGCCGACGGCAATTTACCCCGAGGCGCATGGCCCCGTGGTCGGGTAGTCACGCTATTCCCTGGTCGCGATGGCGTAGTGCGTGTCGCCGAAGTTGCCACTAGTACTGGTTCTCTACGTAGGCCAACCCGCAAGCTGATTTTATTGACTTAGTGTAGTCACTCCCTTATCTTGGTGTTGCCACACGGGGGCGACCATGTTGACTGCGCTAAGTCAACCTCTTTATATTGTTTATGAGTATTTTTTGATATCTGTTTTCTATGGTTTTTTACGATTGTATTTTGTTACTTTTTCATATATTACATTGTCACTGAGAGCAAAGAAGAAGAAAGTTTTATTTTTAGCTTTTCACAATTTCCAACAATCGCAATGAATAATTTTATCACTGAACCTGACTGTGGCAAGTTCAGTAATAAAATTATTGATTTGACTTGTAGCAAGCCACATGGACCTTAAACCACTGCCCGACAATATTCAGGTCCGGTTTTACAGGTTCTGATTAGAAGCTGAATTGACAGTTCTCTATGGACTATCTGTCAAACAAACGCTAATGGCGATTTACTTGGAACCTGAACAGGCCCTAAGTCTTTAGAAATAACGGTTACTTTTTATCACCGATAAGACAGCGCATACTCTCCGATACGAATCTATACCTAACCCTATCCTAGCGTTTGGAGAACGGGTCCAATCCATAATCCATCCTTTTATTCTAATCGCTCGATTTTACTCCTTTACTTTATGAAGCGAGAGCTACGTTGAGTCTTACCACTTTAAGTTCCCCGAATCTATTCTGGGTGATACATCGGTGTCCTTCAATTAGTCGCCTTACGGTAGCCATATTTTCCTCGGTGGTCGCAGTTAAGAGCCGACCTTCACGAAACTCATTACGGAGAGAAAAACGGCCACGATCAAATTCAACGTACCACTACCAGTACTTACGGTCCCCAAATTGGGCGATTCCATCGCAAAAGAAACTTGAATACAAGCAATGCAGTCATGCTATGAATGCGACTATTTAAAATTATAGAAAATATGAACCTCCAATAACAATATTCCGAACATTGTGTCACCAAGAGTACCAAAACTATTATCTAAACATCATTTTACACACGAAAATCAAAACTCGGAGAATAGTTATCACACCACGAGACGCCTTTTGAGAGCAAAATCTTGTTTATGTCAAAGTTAGTAAAGAAAAATGAAGTAGCATTATTTTAATATTCGGCGAAGTAAATTAGAATCACCCACTGATTTAAGGCCAGTTGTATTGATGGTTAAAAATTCTGCGCATCATTTTCAACAAACTTAGAATAATCTTGCTCATTACTACTACTATCGCAAATGGACTTGTTATGTCGGGTATGTAGAACGATGTTCCATTCCCACAGGCCCGCGTTCGATATTGGGCCAAGGCACTTATAGATGTGTGGGTACCTACTATTCGAACCGTTTGGCAAGATTCATTTATAATTCACTGGGCCATGACTTCTCGAATCGCAGGCTTTAGAAGCACTAGTGGGTACTTTAAGTTGACCAACAGCTTTGTAGGTCCATCGACATTCGCCTTAGGGCAGTTTAGAGTATTTGAATAACAATACGAGCTTGTTAGACGGAAAGCATTTGAAGTAAAAAGATACAGGGATCAAAGTGACTTCTGTAGAGTTTAGTGCATCGTTGTTATTCAAACTGTATATTGTCTACTAGCTGTGCCCGCGACTTCGTCCGCGTGGATTTCCTATTTTTGCAACATTTTTCATTGATGCTCAATTCCTATTAGTCGTAGAGTGATGCTATGGAGGTATATAGGCCTATATCAGGGTTTCCCATACTGCGCGTCGCGATGCCCTGGCATCCCAGGGTTCGCGGTTCTATCCCGGGGGCGGGCGTAGTGAGACGATCCACATAGAATGGCTGTCTAGCTGCTATGCGAGCTAGTAGAACGAAAATAAATGTAGAGAAAGAAATGAAAGTCGCAATTTCAAAACTTGAGCCCAGATCGGCTGTCTAGGGCGGGCGAAAAAATCGAACACAGCATCTTTCGCAATCCGGGCGGCTGCGGCCGGTTTTTTTTTGTTTTTGTAGGTATGTACTTAACTTTGCTGTTACTATAACGGGGGGAGGGCTCGTAAAAATTGGAAAATTCCTAAGGGCGTCACTATGAAAATAAGTTTGGGAAGTCCTTGCCTATAGTCTTCCTCGATAAATAGACAATCAAAGAATTTTTCAATTTGAATCAGTAGTTCCTCTTTTTAGGGTTCTGTACCCAAAGGGTAAAACGCGGGATCCTATTACTAAGACTCCGCCGTCCGCCTGTCCATCTGTCACCAGGCTGTATATCATTAACCATTATAGTTAGACAGTTGAAATTTTCTCAGATGACGTAGTTCTGGTGCCGCTATAACAACAAATACTAATAAATAGAATAAAATAAATATTGAAGGGGCTCCCATAAAATAAACGTGACTTTTTTTGGTTGATTTTGATAACGGCAACAGATAGACGCTTGAAATATTCACAGAATATTTAGTTATATTATTCACTTTAAAAATAAATAATTAAATAAAAATAAAATTAATATTTAAGTTGGCTCAACAACAAACGTGATTTATTTCTCGGTCTCAATAACGATAACAGGTAGAAACTTGAAATATTAACAAAATATTTAATTTTAAATTCAAATAATTTTCGGACAGTTTTGATAAAATCTATGGCACGGAACTCTTCGTTCACGCATCCGAATCCTTCTAGGCGGTTTTTTTTTACTATTTTTACAGGATGTCTCTGATGACCTTCTTTGAGTCACCAGGGGTTTTAGTAAAGGAGAGGACCTCGGTGGGTCCTCAAACTTTAAGGTTGAATCACTCCAGAGAGGATTCCTGACCGGTGAGCTAAGGCGTCTGAATCTGACGGGATCAGTAGTTCCTAAGATAAGCGCGATCAACCAAAAAAAAAACAACTCAGTATAGATGCGTGCGTAGTACTTGATCATTATTTAGCTGCGGAGTTATGTTAAAACTATGATATCTCTGAAGATATTCATTGAAATCTAATGATGTAAAGAACAATTTTGTACAAAATTAAATACTTGTGATGAATAATGTATTCATTTTGATAAGGAATAATATCATGTTTACAAAAATACCTTCGCATCTTAAGCATTATTTTAGAACAAAATTTATTAACAAAAATAGGTTATAGCGAGTCAACCTTAAGAGATAGATAAATGCTGTCTGTAACTTGTTTTTAGAACTTTTAAAGGAGAATAATTCCATCATACATAATTTTTGTGTAACTTTAACCGTTTACGCAGCGCACGCAAAGAAATCTCTTAAAATCAAAATTTTTTATTTTCCGTTTATTTCAAACTATGATATTTCTTAAGATATTCATTGAAATCAAATGAAGTCATGGACAATTTTGTGCAAAATTAAATACTTGTGATAAATAATGTATTTATTTTGATAAGGAATAATATCATGCATACAAAAACACCATCGCAGATAATGCATTATTTTAAAACAAATTTGATTACCAAAAAGAAAGGTTATAGTGAGCCAACCATAAAAGATAGATATATGCTGTCGCAGACTTTTTTTTAGAAAATTTAATGGAGAACAACTCCGTCACACATGATTTTTACGTAACTTTAACCGTTTACGCAGCGCACGCAGTGAAAGCTTTGAAAAGAAATATTTTTCTCCCGTTTTTGCAACATTCTTCATTGATGCTCAGCTCCTATAGGACGTATCGTGATGTTATATAAAAAATCGAACACAGCATCTTTCGCAATCCGGGCGGCTGCGGCCGGTTTTTTTTTTGTTTTTGTAGGTATGTACTTAACTTTGCTGTTACTATAACGGGGGGAGGGCTCGTAAAAATTGGAAAATTCCTAAGGGCGTCACTATGAAAATAAGTTTGGGAAGTCCTTGCCTATAGCCTTCCTAGATAAATGGACTATCCAACGAAAAAAGAATTTTTCAATTTGAGCCAGTAGTTGCTGAGATCTTAGGGTTCAACCAAACAAACAAACAAACAAACAAACAAACAATCAAACAAACAAACAAACTCTTCAGCTTTATTATTAGTATAGATATAGACTTAAATCAATAAACAGCTGTAACTCTTGAACACTTGTTCGTGTTTGTTATAATATTTGCCCCTACCAAGGAGGTGATACTTGATATAAAGGCATCGTCATTAGAATCATTTGAATTAGTGTATACTAAAACTTTCATTACTTTTAAAATTATGGTAACATTCTATCATTGTTCAGACCAGTGACTGTAGAAGATTTAAAACTAACAATTAACTACTTATGATATAGCTGATCGTACAAATAGTTATGCATAACGTGTAACAAAGACATAGTACAGAAAGAAATTACTTATTTATAAATCTGCTTATTCAATACAATTTTAAAAACATCTTAAGACTTTTACACAGAGGTAAATCTTTAACAAAATCAAGACCGTAAACTTATATAATAATACTAGCTGGCGCGGTGGCGTAGTGCGTAATGGCGTTGTCTCCCACCTGGGAGACAATACTCATGGGTTTTCAAATTTTGAATTCATATGTACGTTTAATCGACGCTTTTACGATGAATGAAGGAAAACATCGTGAGGAAACCTGGCACACACCCATGAAGAAATTCTTAGGTTGTGTGTGTAGTCAACCAACCCGCACTTGGTCGTAGCGTAGTTGACTAAGGCCTAATCGCCCCTAATATGGGGTAGCCTCGGGGTTGACATTATACGAGCTGTTAATGATGATATTGACACAGTTATTTTATATACACAGTGCATCCCGGACAAACATCGTTACATGGGAATTATATATAATAGATTGTATTATTGCAATCAAATCGAACCAAAACTATTAATTTTTTATTCGAATACGGTTAAAAGCAGTGAACATAAAAACAGATGTGATATAAAAAGAAGTTGATTCTACACCCTAACGATACTCCGGAGAAAAATAAAGACTTCACCCTTACATGGAGGAAACCTTTTTTTGGTTTATATGTACTGTATATGTTTCCGATTTAAAGGCGAACGTAAAACGATAGAAACGGCTTTCGGGTTTCTTATTGTGGATGTATCTTTTAACCAGAAAATGTTCTTGCATACAATTATTCGTAAGTTTCAAATAGAAAATTGAAGATTAATATAAGTCCATTCATTGTGTGTATTATTGTTTATCTGAAATCGGTCCTATACTTTTCTCGTTTTAATTTGACTTTTGAAATAATTTCTAGCTCGATTATCAAATGTTTTCTATTTTTTCTTGACACCAGCGCGCCTCTGTTATTAATTAGCCTTGTGGACATTTTTTAGAATACGAATACTCTTTTCTTATCGTATAGTTTTGTTTTTTGTGTATACAGGGTTATTTGTAAAACACCATAAACCTTCCCTGTACAATTGTCTAGTTAATTTAAATATTACGTAGGTAATAGTCTTTTGAATATTATTGTGTATTGACAATAGTAACTTTATTCAAAATCTTTTAAGTAAATTAGTAAGTACCTAAATGAATAAATACACTCTTAGTTAAAATTTTCAAATTAAGGCTCAAAAGTTTTGTAGCATGAATGCACAAATATTTTTAGAGAAATGCAGATAATGATCACGGTGCGAAATCCAGACGGTGGTTTTCAACATAAGCGCGCTTATACTATACAAACAGAGTGACATACGTCTGCCACCGACCTCTTACAAGTAGGTACCTATCTATGCAAATTCTACATTCTCGTAGTAGTGAATTTCTTTAAGCTAGCTTCAGAAATCTATAAGTTAGCTTTTGACTCGCAGTTATCTATACTTATAAAGCTGAAGAGTTTGTTTGAACGCGCTAATCTCCTTTAATTTGAGTCGATAAATTGTAAAACCATTTATTCAACAACAGTCTTTCGATGTTAAAAGGCTTCCAAATCCAGTGTGATCTTTACATCTACGTTGGGGCTACGCGGTACACTTGACCCACATTGTGAGACGTCCCTACACGGATTGTATCTGTTTTTCATGGAAATTTCCCTTTTTGATACTGACTTTCATGCAAATCTTATATCTGTTGCAGTTTTTATTACCGTGCCGTTTGAACTCTCTTTGTAAGATGGACACCAGGTTTATACTCGCTCCCTGTTTTTATTGTTACGGATTCGTTGTTTATTTTGGTGTTTTAGAGGGCCTAGAAAAGTGGCGAACGATACAGCGTTTCTGGTTTCTATCAAACGAAATGACAATTGACTACTCCCCCAATGATATTATAATATAATAAACAACTTTTAAAAAAAAAAGTCCAACCGACTTCAAAAAGTATAAAAATAACATATTATTAAAATGTGTGCTAGGTACCTGCTGTACTGTTTGAACCCGGTGCCAAGCCATGCCAATCGTTCAGCACCACGAGCCCCTATAATCACCTACGCTGGCGCGTTCGGTCGGTCGTAATCGCGAGATGGTGTGATCAATGAATGTGATGTGGCAGGCGGACCTATAGAATACCTAGTTGGCTTGGCACCGACTTCAAACAGTACAGCAGGTACCTAGCACACATTTTAATAATATGTTATTTTTATACTTTTTGAAGTCGGTTGGACTTTTTTTTTTAAAAGTTGTTTATTTTTCTATTTTTAGTGTTTTATGTGGAATAATTGTTGTTTTTTTTTATATATATTACGAGTTGGCCAACAAACTTGCGGCCCACTCGATGTTAAGTGGTTCCATCGCTTATAGACACTTGCAATATTAACCATAAATCACTTAACATTACAAGTGATTTTTGGGTTTTGTGCCCCATTTATGTAGACGACAGGCTGGCAACCTATCACTATTTGGAGGCACTGCATGGTCCATACTACCACAGATGGTTTTATGTGTGAAAAATGTTACAGTTTTGTACAAGTTTAACATCCAAATACTAACTATTACGGTGCTTTGCCTTCCATCATCAGCTCACCTAACAAGCTGAAAGAATACAACTTTCGATCTTTAGGTACCCTTTAATATTTAAAGAATTATCATCCAACTCTTAATCGTTATGGAGTTTCTCCTTCCATCATCAGCTCACCTGAACAGCCTGAAAGAATACAACTATCGCTCTTTAGGTACCTTTAATATTTAAAGAATTATCGTCCTACTCCTAACCATTAAGGAGTTTTACCTTCTATCATCAGCTCACCTGAATAACGTGAAAGAATACAACTATCGTTCTTTAGGTACCTTATATATTTAAATAATCATCAACCAACTCCTAACAGTTAAGGAGTTATTCCTTCCCTCATCGGCTCACCTGATTAACTTGAAAAAATACAACAAGCGGTCTTTACGAGCCTATAATCTTTGAAGAATTATCATCCAACTCCTAACCTTTAAGGAGTTTTTCCTTCCATGATGAGCTCACCTGAATAACTTGAAAGAATACAACTATCGCTCTTTGGGTACCTTTAATATTTAAAGAATTATCATCCAACTCCTAACCATTGAGGAGTTTTTTGTTTCATCATCAGCTCACCTAAGTCACCTGAAAGAACACAACCATCAGTCTTTAAGTGCCTTTAATATTTAAATAATCAACAACCAACTCCTAAAAATTGAGGAGTTTTACCATCCACCATCAGCTCATCAACATGAGATGACTGCCACACGCAATCAAACTAGAATTGTTTCATAAAAAATATGAATAACCCTCCCTTTCCGTTGTTTTTCGAGGGTTGCCCTCGATTTTCCCAGCTTTGCATCATCAGATCCTGACTTGGTGGCACTGGGACCACTTCAGGAGTATACACTATCGAATAAAAAAAGAATTTTGAAAATCGGTCCACAAATGACAGAGATATCGGTGAACATATATTTACCTTCCATCATCAGCTCATCAACATGAGATGGTGACTACCAGACGCAAATGCTAGTATAGCTTTAGAAAAAGTATGAAAAACGTTGTACATGCCTATAAAATTTGAGGGTTGCCCTCGATTTCCCTGGCTTCCCATCATCAGATCCTGACTTGGTGACAATGGGACCACCTCAGGAGTAAACACTATCGAATAGAAAAAGAATTTTGAAAATCGGTCCAGAAATGACGAAGATATCGGTGAACATACATAAAAAAAAAAAATACATACAGACGAATACAGAACCTCCTCCTGTTGAGAAGTCGGTTAAAAAGAGGTAGATACGTCATAAGCGCCGAAATGCACCTCAAAACAGACAACACGTGTTGCCTGTTGGCCTTAGTAGCTACTGAAACAGTAGACAGTACGCGTGTGCCTTCCCGTTCCAGCTAACCGTGTTTATGCAACAAAATAAAGTCTTGTGACATGCGAAAATGCATTAACTATGCAAGCAAAATAAATAAAGCTCATGGAGTCACGTATCATAAGTAAGTGGGCCCAAATTATACAAGGTTTTTGGAACATGGGGTATGAAGCCGGCACTTATCCATGCTAACATAGTCATAAATACTATGGGGATATTAAAAATTCAAAATTGTAAAAATATTTTTTAAATTTTCCATACATTTTGTTTTTTGATCAAACTATTTGTATGGAGAATTCATTTTTTTTACAATTTAAAGTTTTTGATATCACCATAGTATTTATATGACTATGTTAGCATGGGTAGGTACCGGCTTCATATCCCATGTACCAAACACCTTGTATTAATTAATTTGGTTTTATACAAATACATGACGACATGTTTAATGTCACAGCAAAGAAAAGGATAAACATATACGTCCTGCTACTTGAATGATAAGGATACAAACGCAATGAAGAAAACTAGATGTCTTTTTTGTTCCTATTGGATTAATGATGTCATCTCTTTTCAATTTTTGCTAATGTATAATAGAAGTATGAAATATATAAAAAAAATATGTTAGCTTCGCCACATATTTTTTTCATGTTTTGTAAGCGTATAAGGTATCTAACTATAATATATCATGGTACTACTCTGAATACATTTGACATAATGGTTGCCATGGTTCTTTCTCAGTCATTTCTCAGTTTCATACATTATATTCTTCTCGTTAAACGTTCGATGCAATCGATTGGCCACTTGGCTGGGCCCTCGGTTCCATTTAAGACATTTTTTTTCAATCAAAAAAAGTTGTAGCAATCTGTGATAAGGAATTATGACCAATTAGTCGCAGGGATATAATAGTAACATAGAATTTAAGGATTTGATATCCTTAAGTGCTTTGCTGAAATCACGAAGTATATTAAAATAACATCACGATCCATAGTCGGTTCTATCGACATTAGTTTGAATATTCGAATGAAGGTCACTTATCGGTAGGTTAAGGACATTGATGTTCAATTACGAGTTAAGGATATCTTTATGACCAATCGGAGGGGGTTCTTTTTAAGAGATTTAGGCAAAACGTATAGGCGAACAGTAATTTGTTGAACGATTCTATGCTCTAATTTTGCATTTGATCAAATCACAGTGATTTGATCCATTCTGTATTTTTATCATATCCCTGCGACATTATGCATACGCATCATAGTTATGTAGGTACCTATGTAAATATTAATTATAAACTTGACTGAGATGCATATGCTAAGATGATTGTGTAGATTAACAACAACAACGTGCAAAGTGAGGAACAAGTACAGTAAGCATCAGAATTTGATTAACACTTTAGTACCTTGTCATAATAATAACTCATACGTACTTTAAAATAAGTCTAATGATTAGACTTATATTTTACTTTATATTATTTATATTAAAATAAAGTCATATTTTTATTGATTAGGCTCTAATCAATAACAAATATGACTTTGTTTTCGTCGTTCTTTGATGGAGTCTCTAGTGTTGAGGAGGAAATAGATTATTGATTGTACTTAATTGATTGTAAAGTAATCAAATCTTAAGTCTATTACACTGCCACAGATTATAAGCGACATTAATTCAATATTAATCCTTTTATCAATAAATATAATAGATAGAATATTCTTCAATGGACATTTGTAAAGCCATACATAAATTAGGCGTAGTCACTTCCAGACAACCTTGGATGGACGGGAAAGACATGGTATTAAAAATGAGGAAAGTCGTTGATGTACTTTGTACAATGTGTAAAACCTATTATGATCTATTAAATATACTTTTTATAAATCAAGCAACAGGTAAATCGCACTTCAAAGTTAATATTTATCTAAAGTTAGACAAAATCCTATTACTCGCCTTCAATTTTAGCTCGTTAGTAACTTCCATAGCCATATTACCCAAAGGATTTTTTGAGAAGGAATTAATTAAGTTCAAAGATGTGAAATTCGTGCTGTTAATTGCGTTGTGGTTAAGAATATCACAAAGAGAAAAACTTGCGAAGTCTCCGTTTGGTGCAGAGTAGCTCTAATCACGCTCTAAAGTGTAAGATAATTGAGTTTAGTTTCAAATGTCAACTAAAATCAACAATGAATGTTTGTTCAGAGTTGTAGCTGAAATTAGTATCAAAGGTATTTCCTGGAATATTTCATCAGAAACAGTTATAAAAAGCATGACGAAATTGGAATGTGGGCGAATATGAACTTTTATTTTTAATATTATCATTTAAAATAAGTTTTGAAGTGCATAGATAGAGCTACTTTCGGACTTATAACAATATGAATAAATTAATGTCATGTAAAAAACTTTGATTATACTCCGCAATGTGACAGAAATTTCCAATTGAATTAATTCACAAAATAATGATGCAAATATTATGAAAAAGTCAAACATAAGAAAAGTTATTAATGCAAGAAGTATAAAGCGTCTATCTATATTCCAAAAAGATAGCTTTCTTTTACGACTTCGCTGACATTGTGCATTATTTTTCTTGGTATACAGTCGCAAAGAGACATATTGTTACTCTACTTAGACGTGTATTAATGGATTTCGGAATATTTTATTACATTAGGATAAGAGGAACAACGTCTCCATAAATATTACATTTTAACCTCAGCTTAAGTATAGACTTGGATAGGTACCTAATTGAAAAAAGGAAATCATTGTTTTGTTTGTGAAAGATAGAAATGCCGAAACGGAAAAGGGAAGAGTCACTTAATACTGCCAAGGGCCATCAAAAATTCACCACTCATTATTTCTTTAAAGCACGAGCTTATTTCTCGGTCAAGAATCTTTAAGTATATCCTTCTAATCAATATTTAAAACAAAGGGTGCAAAGTTAGTTATTAAAGAATATTCTACTGACACCTAGTTATCAAAACTATTGTAGAAGGTTATTATTACGGGATACAAAATAAATAGAATACCTTGTCATTAAGTATTTATTTAACGAGGTAATCTTGATAACAGGCAGGGTTACTTGATGGGGTCTAAGCCTACTAACTTAAAAGGTAGTAGTTAACTTTAAATTAAATATCAACTATATCCAACTGAGTAGCAATTTTCTAGAATTATTCCTATCAAAATATGGGTAGTGTCTAGTTATTCTAATGCTCTCGAGAAAGTGGCCAGATGCAAAGTATGTTAGTAGAAATACTTTAGAGCTCTGGAGATTAAGCAACTCGCTAGTGGTCACCTTGTTGTTAGAAGCTACGATATTTACATCCAGGCGGGACGTATGACATCCTTGCTGCATAAAAAAAGAATAAGGCCAGCGTTATATTCAAAGGTTATGAATATATCACCTCTAACCTGACAACGTAAAGGACTCGCGTCCACATAAAAATTAATCACTCTTTCCAAGGCTGAAATTTTTCCACGGCACTTTTGTAAATGTTTATTCGTGTAATTATTAGAAAGCGCTCGTTATAATGATTTTAAGTTCTGAAGTGCACAGTCATTTTTAAACGTAGAATGCGGCTTAAATAACTAAAGAAAGCTATACACCTTTCCGCTGTTAAGCCGAAGGCTTCGTATTCAGTTCCCTTATCTTTAATCCCAGAAGTTTGGAACTTAATTCTTTTCTAAGGATAAAACTTACACGATAAACGGTACTTCGCCAAGCTCTCAATTTCTTCGATTACGAGGACATGCTAAGATTCTATCAGGGGCTTTGTATTTGGAGTTTTTATTTAAATAAAAGGATTGCACAAAGCCAGCTTTGGTATAGTATAACGAACAACACTTCGTTCTGGGTTCGATTTCGAGAACAAATCAACATTCGCCTTGGTCGGTGCAATAACAATAAAATTCTATGAAAAAAAATCTATCACTTGCCAAACCAGCACCTTGTTCTATCCATTTGGCACGCTGTCGATCCAAAATTCATCTCGTTTTCCTCGTTCGTCAATGGTTTTACTCGCGAGCCAAAGACGCCATATTGTTTTATGATTGATTGGATTTTTTTTAACACTAGACAAATGGCTATGGCAGATAAAGAAAACTCATCTTCTGAATCGAAGTTCATTATGACGTCCGGTACTGTCGACGCGTACACTCAATATGATCCAAATGGAACGGCTCGCTGGCGCATTCGTGAATGCCATGAATTTAGCTTGGCGCGACGTCAAGTATCGAGCCAATAGCGCGAAGGCTGTTGTCGCTTGTGAATGGCGACCTTTATGTTTACAAATTTTGATGAGTATTTATGCTTTAATGTTTACAAATTTTGATGAGTATTTATGCTTTTAAGTTAATCGGTTCACACCCTCGACACGTCACGCGTATTCAAATTTATTATACTGTTAGCAGAAATGAAGAATGAATCGTTGCGAATCATGACGTCACCACAACGCCGCCATAAAAGCAATCGCTAGTTCGCTCTCAGCCCATTTGCTTGTCGGACCTTGAAGGGTGAGGTCGGTTGAAGTGGTGATGATGTGATTTGCAGTTAGTCATTTGTTTCATCCTTATTATTCGGTTATTGTGTAAAGAGTTGTTTTCTGTGCAATCGCTTGTTACTTGTTGTGAAAATCTAATTGAAAGTAAAATTGTTTTAAGTTACGATGATAATTCTTTAATTTTATTTTATTCCATTCCTGATTCCTAAAATCAGAAGTGGGATAATACTTCCTACGCCTACATTAGAGGTTTTTTAAGTTTAAAAGAGAAAATAACAAGCGGTTGCAGGGATTCGATTTATTATGCCGCTACCGTCACAAAATCTGAAAATACGACACCGCGCCATGAGATTAAGCGTGGTATGTACAAGCAAATCACATCGACACCATTATAGATCTCGTTCTTGTAGTCGTGGGTCGCGTTCACGGTTGTCTAGGAGTGAAAATCTTTCACGGTTTCGTAGTAGTGATACTCGTGTGTCTACTCGGCACGTAGAATGTAGTTCGCGGTCTCAACGTAGCGCGTCTCGATACAGTAGATTCCGTACCTACTCATTCGCGACTTCGTCACAACAGAACCGATTTACATCATCATAGTGACCGTCGCGGGTCACGTGTAACGATTCGATGGCGGAGACGTAAAGCGCGATAGTGTCTACACTAAATGCCATTGGGGAAAATACGGCGAGTGTAACGTCAACCCCGTCTGACCGTGTTCGTGTTAGATATACTCCGAATGTAACGCCAAACCCGCTGACCGTGCTCGTGTGGGAAATATTGCGAGTGTACCGCCAAACCCGTCTGACCGGGTTCGGGTTAGAAATACTGTGAGTGTACCGCTAAACACGTCTGCACGTGTTCGTGTTAGAAATACTAAGAATGTAACGCCAAACTCGTCTGATCATGTTAGTGTTAGTCCTACCCCCGATGTGAGGACAGCAACCTAATCGCAGCGCAGGTACTTGCCGATGCTAGCATTAAATAAAGCAAGGTGCCACAGTAACTTTGTATCTAACTTTGATCTATCGTCTATCAATAACTTTGATGCGAGGGGGTAGAACGCGCAAAATTGGCTAACCGTTGGTATGATTTAGTGTCTTGCTGGAGTTTCTCATTGTCTAAAACGAGACGCCTAAACCTAGTTAGGTGAATGGTCAACCAACGACCACATAATGGTAAAATTTTGTGAGAGTTTAAGTCTATGTGCCATGAAATTGTTCAGGCGCAAATACTTTTTAAGGTTATGAACACAACGTCCGACAAATTTCCGACATACGCCGAGTACGCGCGTCGATCTCTGCTTGTTTCCGTATGGTTCGGGGTTTGAGTGAGGATCTGATGGTTCAAGTGGTGATGCGTGGCGTTAATAACGCCCAGGTGGGGGTGGCGGCCGCAGGTACCGGCTTGGCTGCGGAAGGCATAGTTTCGTTTCTGGCCATTTGTGTCAAGCCTAGCCGCAGCAAATTGGTCTGCCATGGACCAGCTAGTGCTTTTGGGCAGCGCCACACTACGCCACTAGATTTCGAGTGCAACTGCGATCAGACTGGATATGTAACCTGGGCCGAGTTAGGCAGAGTGTCAGGTTAGGCCGAGTTAGGCCGAGTGTCAGGTTGTGCCGAGTTAGGCCGAGTGTCAGTTTAGGCCGAGTTAGGCCGAGTGTCAGGTAAGGCCGAGTTAGGCCGAGTGTCAGGCTAGGCCGAGCGTCTGACAGACTGAGGCGCAAAGCGGGCGCTCCAATTTCTGGACCTGGCCGGTTGTTTCCGCCGTTGCATTGTGTGAAACGTGTTGGTGTTTATTTAATGGGGTCACCCGGGGCGCGGATGGCCGATGCTGCTCATATGGGTTGGAGACTCTGGTGGTCGTCATAGCGTTGCGAAGTTTTGGGCATTATTTGATTGGGGTGGCTTTCAAAGTCTTAACCGATTGAAATGCTCTGGGGGCCGCAGAGAGCAAGACAGATCTTCTGCCAAGGGCTGCACGCTGGATAATTTGTCTACGGGATTTTTTACTTTCGAATATAGAAAGGGGAATGGTGTCCCGAAAGTTGTGCAGAATTTTTCGAAAATAAGTTTGTGGTTTACCTAACGCTCTTATGTTACAGTTCTTACTTGCGAACGTCTATGTGTGCGTGTGTATGTTTGCAAGTCACGTGGCGCTCTGGCGTGGATCAAAGGAGCGTTTACCCAGGCGCAAAAGGTGCCGTGCAGAGATGTCGGCGGACTAGTGGGTGGCATACCTATGTAGTGGGATGGACGAGCGGCACTGGGTTGCTGCTCGTCTTATGACGTGCGTGGTCTCGCTTTTGCGAACCGGCAGACGTATCATTCGATGCGTGGTCTCGCTTTGCGAACTGGCAGACGTATCATTCGATGCGTGGTCTCGCTCTTGCGAACCGGCAGACGTATCATTCGATGCGTGGTCTCGCTTTGCGAACCGGCAGACGTATCATTCGATGCGTGGTCTCGCTTTGCGAACTGGCAGACGTATCATTCGATGCGTGGTCTCGCTCTTGCGAACCGGCAGACGTATCATTCGATGCGTGGTCTCGCTTCGGCGAACCGGCAGACGTATCATTCGATGCGTGGTCTCGCTCTTGCGAACCGGCAGACGTATCATTCGATGCGTGGTCTCGCTCTTGCGAACCGGCAGACGTATCATTCGATGCGTGGTCTCGCTTTTGCAAACCGGCAGACGTATCATTCGATGCGTGGTCTCGCTTTGCGAACCGGCAGACGTATCATTCGATGCGTGGTCTCGCTCTTGCGAACCGGCAGACGTATCATTCGATGCGTGATCTCGCTCTTGCGAACCAGCAGACGTATCATTCGATGCGTGGTCTCGCTCTTGCGAACCGGCAGACGTATCATTCGATGCGTGGTCTCGCTTCTTCGGCCTTGCAGACATATCTTACGATATGTGTTGGGCTTCGGCCTTGCAGACATATCATTCGATGTGTGTTGGGCTCCGGCCTTGCAGTACCTTCTTAATTACCGATGTAGGGCCGATCCAGGCCGAGCGTCTGACAGATGGAGGCGCCGAGCGGTTGCGCCAGTTCCTGAGCTGCATGGCCGGGTCCGTCGCAGTCTGCGTGCTGCCTACCCGGCAGTCGCGCACCATCCACGTGCGTGCCTCTGCCTGCGCGCCCTGCTTGCGCGCCCTGCATGCGCGCCCTGCTTGCGCGCCCTACCTGCGTGCCCTGCTTGCGCGCCCTACCTGCGCGCCCTGCTTGCGCGCCCTGATTGCGCGCACTACCTTACAGACATATCTTTCGATATATGTTTGGTTTCGAATTTGTATCCATATCCATTGATATGTGTTGGACTTTGGTCCTGCAATCTCGTATGGCTTAGCCTTGTACGTAGAATTGTAAGAATAAGCGATGTGTGTGGTCGATGAAGCTTGTAATACGATGATTGTTAGTGAAGTAGAAGAAGTTAAGAAATAGCATCGTGTGTATCATTGAAAGAGGGCCTTGATTGTGTGAGGAATGAAAGAATAGGCAACATTACAAAAAAGTTTTGTTTTTGTGTTCATGTTGTTTCTCATCGACAGATTCCGAAGCTGAAGACAATGATGACACCGGTGCTGAGCCCTGGTCTGCTCAGGTTGACCCTGTTGAGGTCTTCCATGAAGATATCTTGTGAAATGCGGCCGAGGACGGCGCATGATCAGGATAGGCCGTGTTAGCAGAAATGAAGAATGAATCGTTGCGAATCATGACGTCACCACAACGCCGCCATAAAAGCAATCGCTAGTTCGCTCTCAGCCCATTTGCTTGTCGGACCTTGAAGGGTGAGGTCGGTTGAAGTGGTGATGATGTGATTTGCAGTTAGTCATTTGTTTCATCCTTATTATTCGGTTATTGTGTAAAGAGTTGTTTTCTGTGCAATCGCTTGTTACTTGTTGTGAAAATCTAATTGAAAGTAAAATTGTTTTAAGTTACGATGATAATTCTTTAATTTTATTTTATTCCATTCCTGATTCCTAAAAATACTATTACTTATTTCATATACCTACTGTTTATACATATATTATTTACTTTATAATAATTACTTGTTATAATTCATACAAAAAGACCTTGCGTAGGTTGAATAGATAATTTTAAATTTATAAAGATTTTGAAAGTAATTGAGAGTCAAATATCGAAATGAAACCTGAGTTTTTTACATTGCTTATAAAAACACAACACTAGACTGGTGCTACAACAAAAACTATGAAGCTATTTCCCAAGTACTTGAGCGACATACTATTTTCAAGTTAAATTCCATGTGTCAAAATATCTATAGTATTTTTATCTCACAAATGAGCCTTATCTGTGTTGATATACATGCACATTAGCGGCCTTTATACGCAAGCTCTATCCCGCGTGAAAAAGCAAATCGCGCGCGGAAAAGAGGTGATTCGCTTTACGGTTCGCAGCTACTTCGTAGGCATCGATCCGTAGAGTTCATAGTAAAAACGAGGCGTTCCCTTTCCGAACTGATAAGTGTGCTACGACCTTAAAGCGTTACGTGTATTGCGGCCAAGCTAATTGTCTCGAATGCTCAAAGCGGCACTGACACGTAGACAATTTTTATGATATAAAAATGCTTTTTTTATATTACGAGATGGCAAACAAGCTTGTGGCCCACAAGCTTGTTGGTGACTGGGAACAACCACAAGCAACCTGGTGTTAAGTGGTTACCGCCGCCGTCAGTTTTAGCCGACTATGTCACGAAATACAACCAACTATATTAAATCAACAAACTTAATTACTACAAGATGGCAAACAAACTTGCGGCCCACCGGGTGTTAAGTGGTTACATACCGTCGCCTATAGACACGTACCTACTTGCAATATTAAGAGTAAGTCACTTAACACTGCAACTGCGTTGCCATCCTGGGGACTAAGATGACATGCCTTCCATACCCAGTAATTACACTGGCTACCTTTCCCTTCAATCCGAAACACAGCGAACTACTTCACGGCAGAAATAAGAAAGGCGGTGGTAACTACCCAGACGACCCTACATATGAGTATACCACCTAGTACAATTAAAGTAGACCAACTCATTCCACTACAAATGAATTACTTAAGTAGTAAATATTACGTAATAAGTTTAATCTCTTGATGCTATAGCACAAGTGATAGGTAACGTCCAAACAAGATTTGTGAACACGAGAGAAAATCAAGACACGTTGCCGGTCGCCTGAGGGCGCAAATTCAGTTCGACGCCGTTACTGACCGGAATACGTGATCAGAGCTGAATATGTCAAAAGTTGTAATGTAAGAAATAACAGACGTATAATATTTAAGCTCAAAATTGGGCGGATATTCCCTTTTACTTGAGGCATTTGTCACCTCGAAATGAGTTGTGTTGCTTTCATTTGAACCGGTGAAAATCGGAGACGGACTCAATTATTATTACAAAGAAAACTTAAAAGGAAACGGAAGCTCTTGTCCTTCATCTCATCTGATATTAAGTGACGATAAATGAAGAATTGTCAGCAAGCTTTAACCGAAATCGTATAGGTGCTATGTTACCACAGACTTGGATACGATAGTGGTAAACAAGTCATACGATTAAGGGCAGGTTATCATTCAAAAATAGGCAAATACATCGCGCGGGATGGCCCCAGCAACTCTACGTTAGTGTAATGACATCAGTCGACCACATACACACACCTAGCATCACTGTACACACTAATTATAACTTTAAAAATAAATATAGCACGTATATTTTTAAATGAATATTCTAATAATTAAATTGATACTTTTTATTATATTTGATTAATGGTTTATGAACCAATTTTACTGTGGCATTTAAAAAGTCTTATTAATAATAATAATAATAATTTGCATTTTTATATTTTTAAATGTTGTATTTATTAATGATATACATTGTAAAAAAATAATATTTAGAAATGTGATTTTGTATATGTTTTAAATGAAATAAAGGAGATAATAATAATTCATTTATTTCAGGCAACACAATTCTTAGGTACTTATTTGAGGCCTCGGAAGAAGTGAAAAATGTATGTTATTTTCATTCTTAAAATTGTACATAATTGATGGACGAACTTAAACGTACGTAATATTTAAAAAAAATGCCTTATTATCGATTTACCTTACTATGATTATACCGCAAGAAAACGGAGTAAGCTTTTTTTTAATGTCCTCATTAAAATCTTATAATAGCGTAATTTCACAAAAAAACCATAATAATGAAGAACGACAAACTGTCCGGTTTTCACTTAACTTATTTTTGAGAGTATAATGACGCCAGTCTATGACCGAATATGTTCGTGTTAAAATGTAATATTTGTATCGAAACTAGGAGTGTGTTTAGCTGACATACTTTGGTAATTACTGTAATAACTTCCGATTAATAAAAGTGAACTTTTCTTTGTATTTTAATTAATTAGTGTAAATAAAACAATAAAAAATGTATAAGCGATAAATAAGTATCTACATTTTTATTTTCACTTCTATATTGCTAAATTAACTTTCATTACGAAATTATGTAATGGGATATTTTATTAACATATACATAATAAGTAGGTCAATGGTGTTGCGGTCGTACGTACGATCACAAAAGCTAAGCTAGCAAGTGCGCGGTTGATACTCGGATGGGTGACCAAAAATTTTTCACCTCGACTAAAGACAGCAGTCGACAAGTCACGTCAGAGGCCAACAATGGTGACTCAGACGCAAGGCTTACCTGAACACTTGAAGGAGGATAGAATCATATCAATATTATGAATGTAAAAATTTAAGCGGTTCAACGGATTGGGATGAAATTTGGCACACAGTTAAATAAGAGTGCGGGGCGGATAAATCTTTCGCAGTATCTATCTTCTTCGCATTTGGACTCCACTTCTGCCTACCATCCGGTGGAATGGAGTAATTTGCTTGACCTTTTAAATATTCGCTTTTTACCGCGTTAATTTGTTATTGTGGGATGAATTCATTGTTTTATGAAAAAACTAAACCGTGGGCAAAAGATATTCAGATAGTGGGAGCAAAAATCCATCCGAGAACTTCTTAATGTGTTAAATATCAGCAAAATACTAAATCTTTCAAAGGGAATATATTGTTGACCGGTTTCTATACTGTATTCTCAGTTAGAGATCACCCTATTATAGTTTGGTTGCTAAGTGACCGCTGTTATTTTTAGTAATTTAACATTAATTGCTAGGCAACCAAAATTCAGTAAGTTTACTTTTACTAGCTGATAGAACATTGAAACCGCCAAAAATAAATACATAGCTATAAATTCTGTCAAAAATTTTATTTAAAATATTCTCCCATAATGCAGTTACTCACTGTCCTCGATCGTGACTGTCGTCCAGTAACAATCTTTCTCCATTTCTTCGTCGACTTTAAGCTCGTACATTCAACAGCATACCAATGCAACGAACTTGATATTTTGTACCAACTTATATCAAGGTAATAAAAGCTTTTTTGGTGTAACAACTGACACATAACTCCCTGGCCACCGTTCTAGACACGTGTAGAGGTATTTGTCAGTTTCATAATTCATACCTTTTTCACGTATCTGTCTTTATTTCCTTTGTCGTCATATTGTCGACTTGGAACATTTATCACAAGAATGATTATTGTGTGTGGCAAATGCTACGCTAGAATGGTGTATATTATTGTTCTGTTATATTTTGATTAAGAGGCATTATTTATAATATTATTAATACGAATTCCAGCATACCTACTTACAGTTATGTCACAGTCTATTGGTTATGTGTTAAAATACCTGTAGTACATTATTTCTAGACACATCCAAGAAATTAGACTTCGTTGTACGTAAGTACGCAATATTCAGTTAAGTAAGTAGTAAAACTTGGACCACTTCACATTAAAACTCTTCGAAATTATTTAAGAAGTAGAGATATTTAAACTATGTTAAACATAAAATGAATAACCCAATATGGACAATATAATATTTCAAAATAGTATCTATTACAAAGTAATAAAATCTAATAATAGGCAAAAAAATACAAATATCAAAGTAGGTGCATTACAGCTGATCTGATTTAATGTCGAGTGCACAATATAGAACTAAGTTATATTCTTCCTAAATGCAAGAAATAAACATCAGTGAAAATTTTGAGTAGGTAATAGCACAGATAATATAATACTATACTAGTAGTACTAGTAAGCAAAATACGTAGAGTGAAACATAAAAGAATATTATGAGAAGCATAAACATTAGACAATAACGACAAATTACTGCTATAACATACGACGATAATAATGTGCGATGGCAGAATTCTGTCTGTGTCAGCACTTTAACCGTCATACTGTTTGCTATTCAGAAGGATATTTATCAGATTTAGTAAAAAAGTACGTCACTAGATAGTAGTTTAAAAATCTATTATTTTAAAAAAAAGGTCGAACAAATGACTGTATTCCCCCTGGTGGTAAGCAGAAGTGGAGTACATATCCGAAGATAGCTGTGCGAGAGATAAACTTTTTCTTTGCCGATATATAATTTTATCGCGGGGCCGTGAGACGCCTGACAGTGCACCATCGGTGCACTACGCTCCATCGATCCCCATAGATGGTTTTGTGTCTTCCTTTTTATATTACTTTTGCAGCTCCTTGTATAGGTCATCAGCATAACTATATCCATGGACGTAAAGAGCCTGTGGACTTGAAGAACCTGGCGATGATAAAGGCATTTCCGGGATAATAAACAAAATACGTTTTCTCCTTGTTAGCAATGTTATTTCATGATGACATCCTAATTTATCTTAGACAGTCTAAGTAATTTATCAATTGAAGTTGACAGCAAAGCAGTATATATGTAATCTGTAGTCAAGAAGCTTATATTCTTAATATAACTTCGTGTATGTACAGTCGAACCAACTGAATCATGACCCACTTGGCCGATCATTCCTTTACAATCATAAATTTAGTTAGGTTTTCTTCGCTATCATGCGTGTTGCACTTAGTACGTTTTAAATATGAATAATAATGTGTCATTAGAGGTCAGAGATCTATGCAATTTTAATCTTTGTTATCACTGCACTAAAGTCTCAATTAGAATTTCAAATAAGAACTCTTTTCACTATTGAAAAAAACGAATAACTATTATATTTTTAAAAATAAAATTACGTTATGTGTCAGATGTCAAGTAGTAGTTGAAAAAATTTTAAAAGGCCATATTTATTAGACAATGTCAGTGTCTAATGAATTGATATCAGGTTCGTTACTTAAGAAATGTATGTTCAAGGGAATTTCAACCTACTTTGTATTGAGTGACTGTAGGAAAATGATCTTAAGGTGGGTCATGATTCAATTTGGTCGACTGTACTTTAGTGTAACATTGTTATTTTTATTTTCATTTATTGTACCCAGTACTTTTTATACACATATTGAGAAAATTATGCCATTACGGGTTGATGACTTGTTGAAAAAAATATAATATCTAGAATTTAAGTGAAAACATTCTAGATATTATTCTATTTTTTTTAAACACATCTATCTCAAATGTCTACAATATTTTTAACAAAATTGTAAGATACATTATGTCCCCACTATATGCTACGTCTTTCAATTTGGTGTAAATTTCTAAGCGAATTTCCACGAACCTAAATAAAGAAAAAATTGTTATTCATATTTCGAACTACTTTGTACAAGCCATTGTGTTATGCTTATTTTATAACCGATATAATTACGAGTTATTACCATAATTATTATTAAGCCTCAAAGGCGCGCTGATGTAATGAAAGTGGTAAATTCTTAAGTCTCAATCTTCGCTCTTTTGAATATATTATGCGGCAACTAAGTAATTTATATAATGAATACATTTTCTTATTTTTTTTATTGTAACCTAATGTAATAGTTTCCCAAGGAGGCATATAATCAGTAGGCATTATTTATAATATTTTTTAATTTTATTTTATTTAATAAGTATCATTAAATAATCTACTCAATAGTATTATTTCTTACCTAATACAGTTATATTATTTTTCATTGCTCATTATGTTACATAAATTCACTCATATCACCAGTGCACACAAACATAGCATATCATTACTTTTTCGTATTATATTATAGTATTTATTTATTTTAATGTTTGTCAATATAAGTTGAATTATATGTGTATTGTCAATTCTGAAAGCTGCTACCATATACCATATTTTACATGCACTTGTCTGCGACTTGAATTTGCGAGGAGACTGTCGTTTTGGTAAGACCAGGGTCACAGTTGTAAAACAGCGGTTTGTTCATGGGAATCTTGAGCAAACATTGCGCTGAACTGTCGCCTATTTTCGCTCGCTGCAGCAAACACGCTCACGTGCATTGTCATAATTTTGTGTAAATGTTCCTCTTTGTACATTTATATTTCTTTTTTACCTACGTGCTTAATTTATGTGTGTTGTAGCAATCAAATAAAGTTTATTATTATTATTATTATTTATTTGTATGGTAAGCTGAAATTGCCATAATATACATAATAAATGGCCTTATTGTTAAACAACAATCCTATCCAGAATACTTGAAAATGAAAAAAAAATGATACGACATAACGTTAAAGACAAGAGTTTTTTGTGTATGAAGGAGAAGATCTTGATTTTCTTCTCACCTGATACTAAATAATGATGGCGTGTGGTGACAAGTGGATATAAATCGGTTGTTGATATCGTTGGGACAAAGATCCTTTCGCTTTTATAACATTAGTAGGGAATTGGCTGGCAAAAATTGGGAATTGGTAGGAAAAAGCGTCGGTGGCGTAGTGCGTAAGGGCATTGTCTCCCACCCGGGAGGCACCGGTTCGAACCCCGCCACGTACCAATGTGTTTTCAAACTTTGAATTCATATATACGTTTATGTGATGCTTTTACGGTGAAAAACGTCTTGAGGAAACCTGCACACATCCATGAACAAATTCTTAGGTTGTATGTGAAGTCGACCAACCCGCAATTGGTCAGCGTGGTTGACTAAGGCCTAATCGCCCCTAATGTGGAGCAGGCTCCAGCCCCTCGGTGGAGACTTTATATGAGCTGTTGATGAGGGCATTGGCAAGGATTGACAGCAAGCATTCTTGTCAACCAAACCTGTGACCAAACCCTTTTTAATTTGTACCCATCTGGGAATTAAATATGAGACATCTGGGTCGGAAGCCGGTGGGACTGGTCACAGTGGGAAATATAAATAATTATATCAGTAAGCTTACGCTGATAGCTTAATTTCATATTTTTCTACATAAAACTCATATTTTTTATAGATACATAATTTTCATTCAAATATGTCGTATCTATAAAAAATATGAGCTTTTTATATAAAAGAGTGATATTTTTTTATTCCATGTAGTCGATGGTTTCAATCGGGGAAAAGTAATGGCGGCTCATTACACCGGTTGAGCCCGATTCATCGACATCTCGATCGCGTGCGCCCGGAATCGATCACCCTGATACCTTAGACTCACTCTGCTAATATGTTGCCTAACACCTAACATCCTTCCACCCTTCGAAGCAGATACATACATAATTATGTATAACTAGCGACCCGCCCCGGCTTCGCAAGGGTGCAATGCTTATGTAAATATGCATATATTATACATATAAACCTTCCTTAAGAATCACTCTATCTATTATAAAAAACTGCATCAAAATCCGTTGCGTAGTTTTAAAGATCTAAGCATACATAGGGACAGACAGACGGCGGATAGCGACTTTGTTTTATACTATGTAGTGATATCACGCACACGCATATCACGCTTCATAATAGGGTTGAGGAGAGCTTTTTACAATAGCAACAACTAACTGATTTTTTGGACTCAGGCAGGTCCAAAACGTGTAAATACGTCTAAATCTCGAGGTCGAATTTTTGTATGATTACAAGACTTCCTCTATACCTACTACGTATACGAAAAGGTAAAAAGGACTACAACTTCAGTGAAGAATAAACAAAAGCCGACCGACAGATGTTACAATATAAAACATCTGAGCAGTGAGGTTTTTTTGTAGTAAAAATCAAAAATTTTAGCTAATATACAATAACTCACTGAAATTTATCCTTAACACAAACGTTTATTTCTTAGCAATAAAAATATAAACTTGAAATTCAAAACATAATTCCAATTTTCCAACAACATAATCATTTTAGAACTATAAAAATAGACTGAAAATAAATCGACCTGCCCCAGGCGGGATCGAACCCAGAATCTCCACAATCCGGGCGGCTGCGTTAACAACTACGCCACCAGGGCTCTGCTTTCGCTGTCTAAATTGTTCTGTTTTTATGTTAAAAAAATTGTTTCATCAAATCTTTGAAATTTGCACTTCTAAGATCCGAACGAAATATTTTTGCAAATATTTGACGCCCAGTTAAGATGAAACTACCTTATAGTTATAATTTTTGCGTTTACAAACGCGTAAATAGTTTTAAAACTAGAAAAAATACACTGAAAAAATCGACCTGCCCCAGGGGAGAAATCGAACGGGAATCGAACCCTGCATTTTTCACAATCCAGGCGGCTGCGTTAACCACTACGCCATCAGGGCACTGCTTTCGCTATTGAATTTTGTCAGTGCTTGGTGCTTATGTTTTTATGGCAAACATTGTTTCATCAAATCTTTGAAATTTGCACTTCTAAGATCCGAACGAAATATTTTTGCAAATATTTGACGCCCAGTTAAGATACAACTACTATATATTATGGAATAATTTTTGCGTTTACAAACGCTACCACTAGAAAAAATACACTGAAGAAAATAGGTCGATTTTTTTCAGTGTATTTTTTCTAGTTTTAAAACTATTTACGGGTTTGGCAAAAAAAATAATCGTTGATAAAAAAATTGTTAAATTGATACTAGGACAAAAAAAAATATTACGACAGATAATATAATAAACTAGATATTACTAAGGTTCATAAACTTAACGATTGAAGCATTAGAATCGGGTTGTACCTTTTTTATTTTTTTATAGACTTTTACTACAGCTTTTTTTTTTTAATAACTTATTTATAAGATGCATGTTTAAATGAATTGTCAATTTCTCAATAATCGTACATACAGTGTCACCGACGTTAGTAATATGTTTATAAATCAACTCTTAATAATATATCATTTGTATTTTTAAATGAGCTCCAAACTCGTTGATCATTGCCCGCTTACGCGATAGCACTAGCACATTGTATTTCTAGATATCGTAATTATAATCATTGTCAAATATCTTATCCCATATGTTGTATTTAGTTAGAAAATATACTACATCCTCTCTAGTGGCAGTAAAAAAAATGTCTAATCAAACGATAACAAGAAAACCGCAATCAAATAATGTAATAAGAGTTGCCAAATCGGTTCACATTATTATTTACTACCGCTATTTACTAGTGTGGTTGGTTTATTTTCACGGTTTACGCGAAAATTTCCTACATTCGGATATTAGTGTAGTAACCATTATCCGTCAAAACAATAAATACATCCTCATCTAATAAAATTAAATTTTATTACAAACTTTATTAGGCTCACAGATTGGCTAGTAAATGATTCATCGCCATTTATTGAGCAATAACAGTTTAATAGACTAATAAATTTTGACTGAAATTGCAATTTGAACTTACTGTTTTAAAACGAAAGTACAAAATATCCGAGTCTCAATCCGAGTTGAATAAATTTACTTCTCTTTTGTTGTGCAAAAAGTTTGTATTATTTTATTGATTGCATGTCAAATTGTGAACTAATAGGCAAGCTGGTTGCGTGAATCTAAATTATTAGCTAAAATAAACAACTTTTAAAAAAAAAAGTCCAACCGACTTCAAAAAGTATAAAAATAACATATTATTAAAATGTGTGCTAGGTACCTGCTGTACTGTTTGAACCCGGTGCCAAGCCATGCCAATCGTTCAGCACCACGAGCCCCTATAATCACCTACGCTGGCGCGTTCGGTCGGTCGTAATCGCGAGATGGTGTGATCAATGAATGTGATGTGGCAGGCGGACCTATAGAATACCTAGTTGGCTTGGCACCGACTTCAAACAGTACAGCAGGTACCTAGCACACATTTTAATAATATGTTATTTTTATACTTTTTGAAGTCGGTTGGACTTTTTTTTTTAAAAGTTGTTTATTTTTCTATTTTTAGTGTTTTATGTGGAATAATTGTTGTTTTTTTTTATATATATTACGAGTTGGCCAACAAACTTGCGGCCCACTCGATGTTAAGTGGTTCCATCGCTTATAGACACTTGCAATATTAACCATAAATCACTTAACATTACAAGTGATTTTTGGGTTTTGTGCCCCATTTATGTAGACGACAGGCTGGCAACCTATCACTATTTGGAGGCACTGCATGGTCCATACTACCACAGATGGTTTTATGTGTGAAAAATGTTACAGTTTTGTACAAGTTTAACATCCAAATACTAACTATTACGGTGCTTTGCCTTCCATCATCAGCTCACCTAACAAGCTGAAAGAATACAACTTTCGATCTTTAGGTACCCTTTAATATTTAAAGAATTATCATCCAACTCTTAATCGTTATGGAGTTTCTCCTTCCATCATCAGCTCACCTGAACAGCCTGAAAGAATACAACTATCGCTCTTTAGGTACCTTTAATATTTAAAGAATTATCGTCCTACTCCTAACCATTAAGGAGTTTTACCTTCTATCATCAGCTCACCTGAATAACGTGAAAGAATACAACTATCGTTCTTTAGGTACCTTATATATTTAAATAATCATCAACCAACTCCTAACAGTTAAGGAGTTATTCCTTCCCTCATCGGCTCACCTGATTAACTTGAAAAAATACAACAAGCGGTCTTTACGAGCCTATAATCTTTGAAGAATTATCATCCAACTCCTAACCGTTAAGGAGTTTTTCCTTCCATGATGAGCTCACCTGAATAACTTGAAAGAATACAACTATCGCTCTTTGGGTACCTTTAATATTTAAAGAATTATCATCCAACTCCTAACCATTGAGGAGTTTTTTGTTTCATCATCAGCTCACCTAAGTCACCTGAAAGAACACAACCATCAGTCTTTAAGTGCCTTTAATATTTAAATAATCAACAACCAACTCCTAAAAATTGAGGAGTTTTACCATCCACCATCAGCTCATCAACATGAGATGACTGCCACACGCAATCAAACTAGAATTGTTTCATAAAAAATATGAATAACCCTCCCTTTCCGTTGTTTTTCGAGGGTTGCCCTCGATTTTCCCAGCTTTGCATCATCAGATCCTGACTTGGTGGCACTGGGACCACTTCAGGAGTATACACTATCGAATAAAAAAAGAATTTTGAAAATCGGTCCACAAATGACAGAGATATCGGTGAACATATATTTACCTTCCATCATCAGCTCATCAACATGAGATGGTGACTACCAGACGCAAATGCTAGTATAGCTTTAGAAAAAGTATGAAAAACGTTGTACATGCCTATAAAATTTGAGGGTTGCCCTCGATTTCCCTGGCTTCCCATCATCAGATCCTGACTTGGTGACAATGGGACCACCTCAGGAGTAAACACTATCGAATAGAAAAAGAATTTTGAAAATCGGTCCAGAAATGACGAAGATATCGGTGAACATACATAAAAAAAAAAATACATACAGACGAATACAGAACCTCCTCCTGTTGAGAAGTCGGTTAATTAGAGCGGACGGGCAGTTACATAGATGTTGAACCATTTACAACTTTTACCCTTATCTAGTTTCGAAATGAAATTAACCTTTTCTGTTTAGATTAATGACTATTTGTTTTTGTAATTTCATTTGATTGCGTATATATTAAACTTGTTTCGCTTTTTGACTTCATTATACAAAACTTGCCTAAATAAATATTTGGAATAATGGAGAAAAAGTAATAAGTTTTTTTTCTTCCTTAGTTCAAGATTATTTATACGAAGATGATTTATTTAAAAAAGGCTTTGTTCATTATTGTTTAAGGTGACCGTTGAATTAATAAAAATAATAATATATTTCCACGCTCACACCAGTTATCGAGTCCAAATTAAGTATCATTAAAAACTATGCTATCGATACTAGATAACGGACAAATATACATAATAATCTAGATATTTCATAAATAAACTTAAATAAATATACATACAATCATGACTCTAATCTAATCATGATAATATTCATGTTCATCACACTAACGTTTGCCACGACCAGGACTCGAACCCCGACCGCCCGATGTATAGGCAGCGTTACCGACCAATCCACCACGACGGCGTCAAAAATATAGTCTTAAATTGCAATATCAGAATATGTGTACATAGTATTTTATTTTGTAATATAATACATACTATTGTTCGATCGATGTAATACAAACAATAAAACATTTCGGCCTAACTCAGCACTACCGTTTAGTGAAATGCAATTTTGCATTTCCAGTTCTCGCCAGCTGAAACTTTTTATTCAATGAGTATAAATGAACACAATCCAAAATAAAATGCTCTCTTTTATGTTTCCAGTGAACCGTGTGTCTATTTCATGCTCGTACAATTTCATGAAACAGTGTCACAAAGGCAAAGGTATTTACAGATAGAGTAGATAGAATACTACTATTTTTAATATTCTCATGCTTCTCTAAATGGATAACGTACCTTATATTGTTATTAGGTCCTATATCTGTTCTCGTGTTTGTTTTAATATTGATTGTAAACTCCAAAACGCTTTAAAAGGTAACCTTCTGAACACAAATTGCCTTTTTAGCCAACCTTTAGCAATTATTTAGAAATAATGAATCGTAAATTGGGTACACTGAGTAAATCCATGGCATGGGTATTTATATAAATGTTATTATATGGAAATAAGAAATTATTTCCATAGCCGACAACAAACCCTTACCAACTTTATCTCATATAGTTTACCATACCGACCTCTCAACGATAACGTCAAAACTGTCTTTAAACACATTTTGAGAAATCATTATTTTGTACCTACCTACTTTTACTTTGAACACGCGACAATTCGATATCGAGTTTATACCAATGCTGGATGGATATTCAAATAGATCCTATTGATAAATTGTATCAATCAAAGACTTCTGGTTTTATTTGAGCCATTGCTCTTTGTTGTCGTAACAATGGTGATAAATTTAGCTAAAACCTTCCTCCATTATTGTGAAGATAAATGAATACCCGAAATAAAATTTGATCGCAACTCTTGTGCGAGTTTAAAAACGATTTGTATACCGCTGCTACAAAGAGTGCTTTAATGATCATCCATTCGCAATTTTATTGTAACTCCCCTTTTAGCTATTAAGCCCGCTGTAGATCGTTTTAATTGTTTTAAAATAGCTATTTAACATTTTTTTGAATTGCTTTTACTAGTTGAATTAACAGCGTAGACTAAAAGTTTATTTATTTTTTTATTTTAATTTAAATTTATAGATGTGTGTTTTGTTCCAATTTGGGAGATAGGATAGTGTTTATCTTAATAAGCAGTCCTCAATTTTTTTACTGCAAATTCAATGTTCTAGGACAGTAGTATGACATTACCACAGCATCTCGTGGCCGGGACAGCTCGTAGAATCATAATAATACACAATGAAAAATAGATTTTTTCTTTTATCTTCACTTTAATAATCGCGACCCCCGCACTTGCGCGCAGAATAGCGAACTGGCGGGTTATCACAGAAGTGGAGAATCTTTCGGACCACCGATACATCCGGTTCGAGACACCCACTCCTCGCCCTCAGGCCGCTCGACCTTCAGACCGTGGTCGTGGTCCTCGTTGGGCTTTGAGCCGCCTAGATAAGGAGTTGGCAGAGGAGGCAGCTACTGTCCAAGCCTGGTGTTCCCGCCCCATGGATGGCCAAGACGTCCAAGAGGCTGCAAGTCGCTTTCGCGACGCTCTGACGGAGATATGTGATGCATCCATGCCCCGAGCTCGTCCTCCGAAAGACCGCCGCGAAGTTTACTGGTGGTCTAGAGAGATTGCGGATCTCCGCACGACTTGCACCTTCAAAAGACGGGCCTACACACGTAGTCGCAGGCGTCGGGTGCGCAATGAAGAGGAGGAGGGCCGACTGTACAATGAATACAGGGAGTCCAAGAAAGCTCTACAATCGGCTATCTCTCGCGCGAAGGAAGGTGCCAGGGAGGAGATGCTTCAAGGCCTTGATCGGGACCCATGGGGTCGGCCATTTAAAGCCGCGCGCAATCAGCTAAGAGCACGCGGAGCCCCCATAACGGAGACTATGAGTTCCGAACTCCTGGGCGAGGTCGTGACGGGGTTGTTCCCTTCCGCCATCGACTTCACTGCGCCACGTATGGCCCTGCCACACGATGAGGTAGCTGGCGAAGAAGTTCACCGTTTCTCAATAGATGACGAGGAGTTTGAGGCAGCCACCGCACCTCTTAAGAACAAGAGGACTGCGCCGGGCCCTGATGGCGTCCCAGCCAAAGTGTTAGGTATGTCCCTCACGCAACTCGGAGACAGGCTTCGTGAATTGTTCCACTCTTGTCTTCGAAGCGGACAATTTCCTAAATTGTGGAAGGATGGTACGTTGTGCTTACTGCGCAAAGACGGCAGGCCAACAGATGACCCATCGGCATATCGTCCGATTGTGTTATTGGATGAAGTCGGTAAAGTCTTCGAGAGGCTAATTGCTTCTCGACTCGTCCAACACCTGTCCGAGGTGGGCCCCGATTTGTCGCCAACACAATACGGGTTCCGGGCAGGGCGGTCCACCATAGACGCCTTGTCTGATCTGCGGAGCCTTGTGACCCAGGCCACAGACAAGCGTGAGCAAGTATTGGCGGTGTCGCTCGACATTGCTAATGCATTCAACACTCTCCCGTTTGAAGCGATCTTAGAGGCCCTGTCGTACCACAGGGTTCCAAGCTACTTGCGTCGAATAGTGGAAAGCTATCTTAAGGGCCGAGACATTATGTACGTCGGACAGGGTGGTCAGGCCGGCCGCCATAAGGTATCACGCGGTGTACCCCAGGGGTCAGTTTTAGGACCTTTGCTGTGGAACGTGGGATACGACTACGTTCTGCGTGGCGCTCTTTCCTCGCGTGTCAGGCTATTCTGTTACGCCGACGACACGCTCGTTACCACTAGAGGGAGGGACTTGGAAGAAGTGTTGCGGCTGGCCTCGGAGTCCGCCACCTTGGTCGTTCGGCGGATAAGATCACTTGGCCTGAAAGTGGCCTTGACGAAAACCGAGGCCCTGCTTTTTCATGGGCGCCGTCAACGTCCCCCGCCAGGGTTGGAGGTTGAGGTAGACGGAGTGCAGGTTCCTCTAAAGCCCCACTTTAAATACTTAGGACCGGTCATAGACGGGCGCTGGCGGTTCGATGAACACTTCCGACGCCTCGAACCCCGTTTGATGAGTGCAGCTGATTCTCTTGGTCGTCTTCTTCCCAATGTGGGGGGACCAAGCACCACCTGTCGCCGGCTGTATGGGAACATTGTGCGAAGCATGGCCCTGTACGGAGCCCCAGTCTGGGCTGACGCTCTTGGTCGTCGTGCTGTTGCGTTTCTACATAGGGCGCAGCGCGCCATGGCGCTTAGGGCCATAAGAGGATATTGCACGATTTCGCATACAGCAGCGTGCATGATTGCAGGCACCCCTCCATGGGAACTGGCCGCCCACGTACTCTCGGCGGCTTACAGGATCCGCACGGAGGCGAGGGCCAACGACCGCCGAATGGTGGCTGCCGAGAGGGTCGCCGCTTTGGAGGAAGCCACAGATGAAATGTTCCACTCGTGGTCACGGGAGCTAGATGATTTACTACGTGGGTCGACCTCCGATACCCTTCACAGGACCGTTGAAGCCATGTGCCCGTCTTTAGCCACATGGGCAAAACGGCGTCATGGGTCCCTCTCCTACCACATGGTACAAATTCTAAGCGGCCATGGTTCATTTGGCCGCTATTTGCACCGCATTGGGAGAGAGGTAGCCCCCATATGTCACCATTGTGGTGCTGAGCAGGACACCGCCCAGCACACCTTTGAAGTATGCCCCGCGTTCTCCGCACAGCGCAGCCAACTAGTCGCCGCTATCGGAGATGACCTCTCACTTCAGACGGTGATCTTCACTATGCTAGAAAGCGAGAGGTCCTGGGGCGCAGTGGGCAACTTTTGTGTCGAAGTTATGACGCAAAAGGAAACGGCGGAGCGAGCCAGGGAGAATGACCCCCAGGCCGATCCGTGCCGCCGTAGAAGGGTTGGACGGAGAAGGCGGCGTTTTGCCCGCCTCCTTCCTCCTGTCGGTGACCAGCGGGGCCCGGGCCTGGGAAGTCCTAACCTCGCATTGCACCGGTCACCGCCAGTCGTCGATGTCCAGGATGTCACGGGGCATCGTCGGCCTCCCCCGCCTTTTGGGGAGGTGAGAGGGGCTCGCCATAGGCGAGCAAGCACCGACGGGGTCGTGGAAGTATCCGCAAGGGTTCCCATGGTCCCGTCCCGCAGCGACACATCCGCGGCCGACGCATTCTCCTCGTCCGATGACGGGGAGGAAGTGTCGGTCATTGATGTTTTCGCGCCAAGGTGCATGTGAGGGACATCGTTGGGTTTTAGTGGGTAGGCCCTGCCTTTAGTAGGGAGAGTCCCACATAACGTTCATGCCACCCCTGGTATGACGTATGCGTAATGCATTTCCCAACGTATAAAAAAAAAAAAAAAAAAAAAAAAAAAAAAAAAAAAAGGTGATCACTCACTGCACAGTTCCACTGTGCAGTCCAGTGACCAGATGTACATTTTTTTTATTTTAACGGGGAAACTCTTTGCCTTCATCTCCCTATGTAAAGATAAATATTAGAGCGAGATAGATAGACGAGACCATTTCACGTAGGTACACGCTGGCAGCTGAGGTCAGCCTCAAGGGCCGTATCACGGAATGACACTTAGAAATCCAAGAAAAACTTGAAGGAACACTACAAATAAAAAAGTTAAGTCAAAAAATTTGACCTTGAAACCGCTTATCTCCTATTTGTCCCTGGTAGTGTTCCTTCCTATTTTCCCTATAAATTTCATGCAGAAATCAATCATGCTTTGAGAATCGTTTGTCACTTTCTATCAAGCACGAAGTGCTAGAGAAGTATGACGCTCAAGTCGGCGTTGATTCTTGAGACTCATTCTATAAAACGTGCCAGTGTGTTTGAAAACACAGCAACTGTCAGATTGTGCATAGTGGAGTACTATTTTTATCCGACAGCTAGGAAAGCAAGCGGCTACACGTGACGGGCGGAAGATATTTTATAATTAAATCTATGGTGGCGGTGGTTTTTTTTTTTAAATTTGCAGCATGTCTCTGATGACCTTTTCTGCGTCACCGGGGTTTTTAGGTGAAGGCCAGGACCTAGGTGGGTCCCATAGCCTGTAAGTCGAATCACCCCAGAGAGGATTCCTGACCGGTGAGCATCTCCCTCTGCACCGATAAGAGTCTATAAGGCGTTCGATTCGGACGGGTTCGGTGCCCTCGACCCTCGGCTCAAATGCTCCGTGTCGTGGAGGGATTGTGGGTTAGAAGCGCCCCGGTAATACATGTCTGTACCGGGTATAGCGCGAAGTGTGTGACCCGGGGCTTCGAACCTGTCTAGTGGAGGTGGTGTACCCTGCCTGAATCACAGCAAACAAATTCTCTATCCAAAAATGTATAATTGTTATTAAAGCATCACATATAGGCTATTATAGTATTATATTATCTGTGATATAGGTATATGTATATAATTTGAGTCATGAAAATGTATTTTCTTTAAACATTAAACGTTAAATATGTGTTTACACGCCAGCTTAATAAGAGAAACGCAGCTGCACTATTAAACGTGTATATATAAGGCGACGCTGATTGCGCGGACTGAGCAAACAGCCAGAGCCCAACTCAAACAGAGGCGGGACTGGACGGACTTGAATGAGATTTTATTTGATAGATTTGAAAAATTTAGAACTGCTGCTGTGGATAATGCGCTAGAACAAACTGTTGGCTACGTTTTGATTTCAATACGTCTTTAGGTTATTGATTATCTAACTAGCGTTGCGCCCCTGACTTCATCCACGTTGACATTTTTTTATCAATTAAAAAACTCAAGAATAATGAAGGATTGTAATGGTGATAGAATTTTTTAAATCGAGTTAGTACTTTTTGGCTTTCATTACAAACATAGAAATCTTTCCTCTTTAATATTTACACTGTGATATTAGTAATAGATTTAACGAGCAACGTAATTGTGTATAATTTAAATCTATTTCCATTCGAAACCGTTCAGTTCAGTTATCAAAAATCATTAAATCTATAACGATGTGTAACTATTGGTTCTTTAATCCCGTTTGCAAGAATCTTGTAGTTTACGATTACTGAATAATAGATCTTCAATACTCTTTGAAATACGCTTACGAATGCACCTTCCAATCCAATGTGTTATGAATGTCAATACAGCTGTGCAGTCTGTAACAAAATTACTCGCTCACTACTCATAACAATGGGCTCCACAAAGGGATTTCATTCATTTGATTCAATACCAACATTCGTTGTACTTTTACTGCTGCATACACTTACCCATATCTACGTACGAAAATAAGCATAAAAAAATATCCTCGGATGTTTTATCTAGTAATATTTTTCTAACAATTTGAATCCTATTTGAATGATTCCCATCAATGTAACATGAATGAATTCCAATTATAATATACTAGCGACCCGCCCCGGCTTCGCACGGGTGCAATGCTGTAAATATGCATGTATTATACATATAAACCTTCCTTAAGAATCACTCTATCTATTAAAAAAAACCACATCAAAATCCGTTGCGTAGTTTTAAAGATCTAAGCATACATAGGGACAGACAGACGGTGGACAGCGACTTTATTTTATACTATGTAGTGATTTATGTATTCCAAATAGGGCTTTGTAATTCGAAAAATAATTACAATAATATTAATTTTGTCATTGATCGACAATGTTTTCCGTGAGAGCTATAAAAAATCGCATGCTTCGTTACAAGCTTTTATTTAGTTTCACCTGCACCGATGTGTATCATCAAATCTTGCAAATTAAATTAGATCCACTTTACCGATTGAACAAAAATTTTGCATACATGTGTAAATCGCGTGACAATGCAATATTATGATGGCATGGTGCTGATCTGATGATGGAGCTTGAAGGTGGCCATAGGAACTTCGCAACGAAACGGCACAACCTCATCGAGTTTGGACTCGTTTGAATCGTCTTGACAAGTACATTGTCGTTCAATAGTAACCAGGGTCTGATGATGGAGCTGGAAGGTGGTCATAGGAACTCTGTAATGAAACGACGCAACCCCATTGAGTGTCAGCTCGTTTGATTCGTCTTGACGAGTGCTTTGTTTTTAGATGGTTACCAGGATCTGATCTGATGATGGAGCTGGAAGGTGGTCATAGGAACCCCATTAGTCTCGTCTTAATTAATTTGTCTTGACGAGTACCTACTTTGATGCTATATGATAACCGGGGTGTAATGATGGAGCGACAAACGACGAAATACCCTATCGAGTATGGACTCGTTTGAGTTGTCTTGACGAGTACTTTGGTGCTAGATGGTAACCACACGTCTGATTATGGAACTGGAAGGTGGCCGTAGGACCTCAGTAATTAAGCGACACAACCGCGTCGAGTTTGCTTCGACTTAATGGGTGGGCCGTTTTTGATAGGTGGTGAGTGGTGGTGGTTTGGCGAAATAAAGTTCGTTCGTTCCGTCTGCTATGAATGTGAATCCTGTCTTTAATTAGATAGATGACCCAATGCCAAGGTGAGCTCGTGGCGAGGGCTGAATGGTATGAGGGTGTATATTACATGTCATATCGCTAACGTTGCCTCTTAGGGTACAAGGGCGAAACCTGTTGTACTAAAGTCCTTATCCCCCTACAATGGACCTCTGGGCGATGGACACTTTTTGTTTTATAAATACTCGTCGAACAACATGAACAAAAAATAAAAAAAAGAACTTTTAAACTTTTAATGAAAGCTTGTTTTTAAAAAGGTTTTTAAATTATTATTTTTTTGTCATTAAGTTTATTTGAACTTGGCACAATCGTCATTAACTGGCCCGGCACGGCAGTAGACATAATCGAAAATTGACGATTAATTTGACAGACATTCTTAAAGAGAGACAGATGCATTGATCAATAAATGTCCATTGACAACTTTATGTTTGCACTGGTGGTTCTAAAACTGGTTGAGGTATTTTTTTATTTAACCAGCACACTAATCTGGTACCTAGCATTTTAGTGTTAGTATCACTAATATCTGGCATGTTGTTTCCATTGTCAAGAGTTAGGTATAATATAATATGTACCAACACCTACACAATGATTGACTAATGAATTAATTTCGTGGTATTGAATTATGCATGAATCGTTTTATCCAGTTAACACAAATATGACTAGGACTTGTGAATTCTAAAGCTAACCCGTCTGAAAATTCTATGAATAGCAGTGTATTTACGGTATAAAATTATATGAAGGAAGGTATATCAGCAAAGTAAGTACCTAATCAGTTTTAATAAATTCTTCGTTAGACCATATTGATTTTCTAAAAAAAGTTTAATAATAGAAATAAATTTTATAATATAGATTATTCAATGAAGTAGGTAATCATAATAACAAACAAAAATATAGTTTGTTATTAGAGAACATTTTATTCCAGTTATGACTACGGCGCTGCTGCTCTAGTAGATGCCTACCTAACGACATTACGGTTTTAGTAAAATTTTCATAGTTAATGCCTTAAGTTAATGTAATTTTCATAATTAATAATAAAATCTTTTGTCTTTATTGATGCTTGATTGATTCACTACTTTATAAAGTTTAAGTGAACGTTCAAACGCCATACTGTCCTCGTGTACTTGAATAAGAAAGCATGAAGTTTAAGCGGTTGAAGTAATGAGCGTAGTTCATTGTATTTGACGTAAACAAAGGACCTTCTTAAATGTTTCACTAAGTCTAAAATCAAGCAAATTATGTCGAATGGTAGAAAATACGGCTGGATAGCCGAAACACCAGAATAGCCGAGAGACTGATAAAAAGTTGTGCTTAGCAAAGTATTCGCCAAGCATGTAATTTGTTGTTTTTAAACACGTAAGTAATACAATTCGATTCTATTTACAACATCCATAATTATGCTTGCTACGGAATGCAGATAATTCATTTAACGTGGAAGCTTTTAAGAAATAAGGCTGAAGATGTAAGCGAGCTTAACCCGTAAACCTTAACCACTTAAGGGGGAACACAATGACTCCATTCCACCAACCACCTGATGGTAAGCAGAAGTGGATTCCAAATGCGAAAATAGGTATTGCGAGCGATAATCCGCCGAGCTAGCTTTCCTCGCCTTGCCAATCTGCAATGTGAAGCACCTCGCCTCTTAATAACACAGGATTGTAGGGTGGAGGGAACACGTGTGCTGGCAGTGAAAATCCCTTTTATTGATTGTACGACAAAGAAATGAGTTGCCAAATTTCTTAGTTTCCATTGGTATGGTAGCCATAGTTTTTCGATGACTCCTTAAATCAGCGCGCATAGTCCATTAAAGGAAGGGAATAGGGAAAGCTCTTTAGAGGTACAGACGGTAGAACACGCTCAATGACGCAACATCGTGACGCAATTGGAGAGGCTCAAGATGGTTGGCCACCTCTCCGTTGCTGTAACACAATTTTTATAACGAATGTTTGATAATATACGGCATACTTAATACAAGATCAAGGACCAACCAAAATGAGCATGGAAAATGTATGTATGTAAAATTTATATGTACCACCATGAAAATTTTACCTGAGCCTCAGATCTTATACCAGTTGGTGAACAAAAACATTATATACCAGACTTCTGAAGCACCAGATAGATGAAAATTAACATTCTTACACTCAAACAGGGTTCGACTCCTGGTAGTGGCAAATGTTAGTGTGATGAACACTATCATTTGTTCATTTGTCATGGTTGTTTATATATTTATTTAAGTTTATTTATAAAAATATCTAGATTATTAAGTTTATTTGTCCGTTATCTAGTATCCATAACACAAGTTCTTAAAGATACTTAATTTAGGCTAGATAAAATTGGTGTGAGTGAGCGTAGAAATATATTATTAAAAAAAACAATATTTCATACGTAAGTATTTTCGTTACTACAAAACAGATACGAAGGTAGGTTTTGTAAAATAGGCCGCATTCAATTTAAAACAAGCCTGTGTGAAACGAACCTTATACGCTACAATTGTTATTTTGTAAATCAATAAATTCACTTCCATCCAGTGTGATTGATTTCGGTAATTACGTTTCGATAAACGCCACGGGTTGCTGTGGTTATAGGTACATTTTATTTTACAAATTCCACAGGGACGAAAAATACCAACATAAATAAATTTTATTTGTAGGGTTTTTCAAAACATTGTTTCAAGTAAGCTTTTCAAGAGATTTAGTGCTCAACATAATTCACTCATTACGAAATACTCTAACTCTTTGTTATTTTATAATAAGAGTATTTAATTATTTCCTTGATATTATTATTATACGGAGGAATTGTCAAAATGTAATTGCTGAAATGGCCGTGTGATGCCGGCAGAGTAGAATAGCATCACCCTACATCCTCCAATGGGTGTCGTAGAAAGCGACTAATGGATCAGCAAAGAGGTATTTGATCACCTTATACTCCGTCCACCAATCCGCATTGGGCAAGTGTGGTGGACTACTGCCTGAGCCTCCTTCAATAACAAGGAGAGGTCTTATGCAGTGGGTTGAATACAAAAGGCATGTGTGATGATGATGATGAACTGCTGAAATAGCTGATATCAAGCAAACAAGCCTTCGTAAAGTCAATAATATAACAGAAAAAATACATATTTGTAACTTTATTGATGTTATAGTCTGCAACAATTTAAAAAAGACTTATTCAAGACTCGTCCTTCCCTCTATGCCGAATACAGAGATAACGCGTGATTATAATTCCTTGCACGAACTGTCCGAATCATGACTTTATTTTTAACTTGAGGCAAGTAACGTTCCGTGTGTTTTCAAACTGTATGTATTTCTAATAATATTTTGCCATATTTACTTCTTATTACCCTATGTAGACGTTTTAGCTTTTTATTCTACGGAATGTATGTAAACATCTCATGTTTACATTGTATTTGTAAGTAATTGACTTGGTTTACTGAAGCGCCCACAAGTTCTCCAGTGTAAATAGATGTAGGACTCACAAAAAATTTATTGGTCGACATAAATAAGGATTTATTTACGTTCGTGTTAGAGTAATCAGACCAGTTTTATACGTGTTTTATATGTGGATCGAGATTAGGAACGTAGTACTAACATAAAAAAACGATTTACTGTAATAGTCGCGATGATATGGAGATGTCTTGTAATGTGAATTCGATAGACAGTTCATTAAAATTTATGTTAGTGTCAACAGTAAAGTTGATAGATAACTTTATCGTTAAGTTTAATGTACATACTATTGCTAACTACTTAGATAGTTAAAATTTCAATTATAATTATTGATTTTAATCTATTACGGAGACATAGAGCACAGAGGATTAGCATCTCAAATTTGGAGCGCCCGCAGAAAACATAATTCTTTGATGAACCACTATCAAAGAATTGTCGGAAAAAGGGCAGGTAAGATAAACTAGTTCCATAGAAAAAGGGATAGTTTTAGGCTTCTTCTTCTTCTTCGTTGTTCTTTGTTTCCGCAACTCGACGACTATACCTGTTTTGCGTCGGAGCAGTGTTAGGCTTTCCAAGGAATTTGTTAAAAAATGAATAAAAGACATTTTATTCTTTGATATTCTGGTAGATATTAAAATATCTTCAAACTTTAGTAAGTTAATACTTCAATAAATATATGGCAAGCAGAAAATATTCTGATAATAATTGTTTTTATTGTTGAAAGTACCTATTGCCAGAATATAAACACGCTTGTTTTCCTCCCTATAGGTAGGTACATTACAATATTACTATAGATAAAAATCGTGACGCAGGTGAAAAAATAACAATAAAAGTCTTCTAAGAATTCTTATTTAGAAGCAACAGGTATAAATTCAGTAACGCGATGTGTCAAATTATCAAACTTACTGATTTTCAGTTGATCCGATTACAATTCGATCTCAAGAGACCGACGGTGATTAATGTAATTCAAGTAGTAAGCTCGGGCTTATGTTATTCATACCTTTGTAGAAGCTCCAATATTTCCATAAATCAAAAGCGATCGGTGCTATGATAATCCATCCAGTAATAATGATACAGAACGGTTCCCATCCGCAAATAAATTACGAACCTATTGTTTAAATTTAGTATTCTGTTTTGAAGCAATTAGACGTTGATTTTGCAACACATTGATGAGTAATGCGGTTAACGCATTTATTATTGACTAACTTTGGCTGTACGTTGCTGAGTTATAGCGAGCTGTGGCATTCCAATCCCATAAGGTTTATTTAGTACTAGCTTTACCCGCGGCTTCCCTCGCGTTGATTTCTAATTAAAAAAGAATAGCTTATGTTACTCGCTGATAATGTAGCTTTTCATTGAAGAAAGAATTTTTAACATTTGTGTAGTGGTTTAGGTGTGAAAGCGTCACAAAGAAACAATCAAAAATATATAAGGTCCAACTGAATTACAAATATCAATTTCATTTATATTCTGTTGCAGGTGAAATAATTAGAAACTTACAAACATTCCTCTTTTTAATATTATATTAAAATTGGTTCCACCTTATCCGATCCGATATCGGTATCTGCAGCCGATACGATATCGGAAGCAGTTCAAATTCCTTTATGATATCGGACTGTCAAATTTCATACATTTGTCTTGATTTATTACCTTCCGATCTTATCGGATCGGACAATGTGGTACCGCTCGAAGTGTCAAAGCAAAGGAATCTCCATAGACCTAAACAAAATTGACTACTGCTCTTAAATCAGCCACGGCACGGCCGCCATGGAGCTTTCTCAGTAGGTAATGCGTTAGTTTCATACTTAATATTATTTTTTTCGTATGACGTTCAAAGTAATCGATTGGCCACTTGGCTAGGCCTTCAGGTATTGTTATTATGTAATTATTGCCACATTAACATAGTTTGTGAGTTACACTAACAGTTTATTATGAGTACTGGTCATTTAAATAAATAAAATTTATTATTATTATTACTGGTGTCTCAGTTTTGCGTAGTTTTTACGGCACAATTTCAGGGCTCTAACCTCTGGCTTTAAGAAAGCCAGGCATATTGCTAGATTACAAAGATCACTATCTGTCATATATGTGTGTGTGATGTCCGTTTGTTTCAAGAGCCGGGAATTGCAAGGCAATATTAAAAAACGAAAAATTGGGATTAAAAAGATTATTATATCTACAGAATGCCCGAACTGCTGAAATGATTTAGAGTTTACACTCTACACATTGTGTTGGTTATCGACTTGTTTTTTAGTTTACTGAAAACTTATTTTAGTATACTATTAGGGTTTCATGCTCCTTTTATGTAGGCGACCGATTGGGGACATGTCACTATTTCAAGACATTGCTAAGCCTATTGCCAGATGTGACTTAAACGTGTCACCAATTGTTACCTAAAGCTCTGCTCAACATTTTCGGGTTGTGAGTATGATAGTATATAAACATATAATATATGTTATAAATAAAACAACTTTTACGGATTTAACTCGCGTGTAATTAGATATTACATGATGATGTGTTCACGGGATGACTGACAGTCATCCCGTGACCACGAACGCTGAAAAGTGTTACGAAACGTCGGGCAATAATATCATCATGTAAAATCTAATTACACGCGAGTTAAATCCGTAAAAAGTTGTTTTATTTATAATGTGTAGTGCTCGCGCAAATCTAAGAGAACATTATATAATATATGTACTAATGTCAGGATATGTGTATAACGGCGAAGGTTTTAGGTAAGGTTAGGTTCACCAGCTGCAAGGAAAAAAAATCGGGAGTGGTCTCCCCTTGACTTTCTCGTATACCGGAAACGACTCAAAGGTTGATAGGAACCTTATATTTTGATGTCATATATGCATGTTAAATTTTGGTCACCCATCCGAGTACCGACCGCGCACTTGGTTGTTTAACTTTCGTGATCGACGGCTCAAAATTTGATAGAAACCTTATATTTTGATGTCATACACGTATGTTAAATTTGGTTGCAATAAGTTGAAGCATACTCGAGCTATCGTGCTAACGCACAGACACACAGACATACAGACACACAGACACACACACAGACATAATTTAAAAAAAAATTTTTTGGACTCAGGGAGGTCCAAAACGTGTAAATCCGTCAAAATCTCGAGGCCGAAGTTTTTTACGATTACAAGACTTCCTCTATACTTACTACGTACGAGAAAGTAAAAAGAATGAATCTAAACTACAAATCAGACAGATCGCAGAAAAGCAAATAACATAATTGCCATGCCACAAATTGCATAGATTTTAGCTACACATTTTACTGGTCACCTAATTAACACTAACCGTAATTAGCTGTCCGAATATTTTGACACGGGTGTCAGATTTGTTTCCAGCTAGCAACAGCAAATAATTTAAACGGAAAATTGTAACTTCTGTTCACAACATGAGTGGCGGGCAAACAACGGTCAATGTAGCGTATGCGCTTACATCACTAAGACTGGCCCTGTCCTGTACCCACAGCCCCGTAAAGGTTTCTTCTTACTGACAAAAACACAACCCTATATGGTTGGTTGAGCATCCGAGCATACGGGCGTAAGATGTTACGATGTTACCTTAAGAAAGGAAGACCTTACAACCATTGTGAAATAGCAATAAAGCATTGAATTGATTTGACAGTTTTATGTAGTTCTCTCTCTCTATAATCTATAATCTGAAGGTACCTACTGTCTAAAATTAAATGCTCTGTATTATAGTTAGTATAATGTTTATAAACACCAAGAAGAGTAATCGTACATTTCGATACAAGTATGTAATTTCTTCACGAGTCCCGGTGTGTTGATCCAAGCGGACGAGTGGAAATGACAATTCCACACCTAACGACGTTTGTAAACATTTGTAAATACATTTGGCAAAAAATAAAACACCGAAAGGAAATCAATGAAAAACAGTGTAATCCTTGGACAAGTAATAATTGACATTTTGAACAATTGTTGAGAGTGCTATTAAACATTTTGTAGGGCAAATTAAAGGTTTAATTCTAACTATTGGTTACTACTTCACACGGGCTGCGGTATGCAAAAATTAACCAATTAATTAATTAAGTTTAAATTAACCGTTAATTTTATTTTGACGCTGTAATATAGTCGTTTCACACAAAAAATTGTAGAGATTGTTTTGGATTAAAAACCTCTTTCATGCATTTGGATGAATTGGATGCAGAAGAAAAACAAAAAGCACTAGTGTGGAAAAGAATAACTTTCCGCGCGCTAAACACGTGTATAGAAAGGCTACATTTTTAGCAAACGTATTTTTTTTTAAATTAAGCTTAGGAATTTTTATGTTTTTGTCACCTCCTTCTGCTGTTGACCTAACTACCCCAGGACTGTGCCCTGTGTGTTTACTAATTTTATCTAAATTTGATTATTTTTTTCTTTGACGGTAAATTACAAACCTTCAATTTACCAGATGGTAAGTGATGATAAGGCAGAGGGTGGAAGCGAACCCTCAACCACTCTGGCTATCTCGTGACTTAGGCTTCTCGCCCACGACCGAGAGTTGGTGACCGATTTTTGGTCGGCGAAAAATGGAACGTATTGATTGCAATAGAGAAATGTCGCACACGTCCTACAAAAAGTCGGTGAGAAAAGAAATTGGTGCATCATAACCGATCCAATTGTCGGTGAGAAATGGAACGTAGATCCATTTTTCTTTAGAATCACCGTTCACCATTTAGCGCGCGGGGATGGGGGTGTAAGTACTTCTGATTGGTCACCTCAATTACAAGGCCTCAATTGTCAAAAAAACAATACGCTGTTGTTATGGCTATGGTGAGACAGACTTTAATAAGATTTTTAACAGTCCACATGGTCTAAATTTCATCCCCCACAAGAATGAGATCTAGAGGTACCGGGTGGGTTATAGTATGAAAACATTTAATTGAAATTTGAATGAAGTGGATCACATCAAATGCTGAGGGTAATTACCTATTTCAAGTGTTTACATGTCAGCTACATTATATTTTAGGTGTGTATCCGTGTACGTAATCCAATAATTCATATAAATAAGCTAGGATGTAATAAGTTATTCTGGTCTCCTTATTACAATGACATCGACGAATTCAAGTGTTTTATTTTACTCCCTCCTGAAACATACGAAAACACACCACATGGCAAGTAACTACTCCACATGAGATCGATCCTTAGTGGAGTACAAATTTTGCACGGTTTTCTTTGTCTTGAGTCCGTCTAGCTAGTTACTATCTTATATCTGTATGAGCAATACATAGATTAGTTTCTATTTCAAAACTATTCTTCGCTATACATATCTGCCAATGCAAAGTTCCCTGAACACAAAACCAGTCGTTACTTTGCCTATGTTCTACCGATACCGTACTATAAATACATCAGACAGTCCACGCTGTAATTTTAGTTTCCTATATCCATTTATACGAATACTTCAATTATGACTAGTAATGGTATTATAATTATTCTTTGTGGTAATACTGAATCATTTTTTTTTTGTTATAGCGTGCGTAGACCAACAAGCTTATATCTCTATATCTTCATGGCGTAAACTATGCTAAGCTGACAACTTATTATAATTCTTTTTTGTTATTTTATAGATGATTGTTTACTTAATATTAAACAGTACTTTATAATTGGCAATTGAACCATTTTCTTCTATTATGTATTTTTATAACCACACTAATATACTGGTGGTTTGGTTTGGTTATATTTCACATTTGGCAATTCTCGCAATTCTACTCTACTACATGTAAATAATTTTTATTTACTTAAATTAAATAGTTTTAAATCTAATTTGTACTTGCATTTTAATTGCTCAGACAAATATAAAATTATTGGTCTGAGGTTAATTGGTAGGGGAACCCATCACTTTATCGCAATAAACTTCATCGATTTTCATTCCCCATAAAACTATTCGCAGATCTTTTTATACAATACTTAACAACTCCTAGAATCAGGTTACATCGCAATTTCATTTCCTCGAATAGTTGTTATCTACAAGCTCATTCCATCGTTAATTCTTTTCCTATTTTATTTATTTTATCGAAATAATGTTAAATCGATGTTTTGTTACCCATAATTTTGTTTCCACGTAAGTTTCAGTTTGCAGAATAGTTGAAACATCAATTTTTACTACACTAAAGTTAGTGTACATCGAAAATACTTTTTTTATGTAATTACTCGTAATCATTTTTGTTTCCCTGTAAAGAAAACCTATGGATTAAGTTAGGTTAGATTTAGAACAACAGGCAGTCAGCAGCGGTGCAACCGAAGCTAACGGAGATTGCTTGTTGTATTCTGGCATGCTACATGCATGCTTGCATTGCATGCTGTATGCATGTTTGCATTGCATGATGTATGCATGCTTGCGTTGCATGCTGTATGCATGCCTGCAAGATGCTTGCCGGGGGGTGCAGGGGGGCCAGCCCCCCTGCTCGGGGGGGTCGGGGGGCCTGAGGCCCCCCGCTATAAAGAAAAACCATTACTACGAAAATAAACCTAGGTTAGGTTAGGTTAGACTTGTGACCAAGCATAGCGGAGCGAGCGAAGCGAGCGGAGCATTGTACTGCTTGCTGCATGTTTGCTTGCATGTTGCATGCTTGTTTGCATGCTGCATGCTTGTTTGCATGCTGCATGCTTGTTTGCATGCTGCATGCTTGTTTGCATGCTGCATGCTTGTTTGCATGCTGCATGCTTGCTTGCATGCTGCATGCTTGCTTGCATGCTGTATGCTTGCTTGCATGCTGTATGCTTGCTTGCATGGTGTGTACCTACTTGCAAATTAAGAATTAATTTTTTAAATTAAGAACTAACCTCACCAGTTTTTATCGTCAAACGTCAACAGGCAAATGTATTGTTCGATGAAACGTTACTGCGATGGAAAGTTGTTAAACGAAACATTACAATGTGTAACGTTAAATATTGAAACATGTTTTTATAAATAGTGTTATCGATAACTTAATAGTTTATATGAAATGTTAGTTCGATAGACCGTTATTCTGGTAAGCAACACAAATTTGAAACATTTTTTTTATGAAAGTTTATTCGATATTATGAAACGGTGATCATTAGCTAGTCGATCAATCAAGAAAAATAGATATTGAAAATCGTGGAATAGTTTTCGGTGAAATGAAATTCGATGACAAAAAAAACTGTATTTTGATAGGTACCCAATTGGTAGGCTGGCAACCTGTCACTATTTAGAGGCACTGCAATTTTCTTTTTATAATGATAGTCCTCACAAAATTTGTCCTTTATTTATTTTTAACGTCTTCGAGTTAAAACTAAAACGATTTGAATCCCTTTTGTTATTAGCCACCTCTCGTATATTGTAGATAAATATAATAGGTATTCCATATTTGTAATTCGAAATATACTCAGCTTCGCATTTATGATATTTGACAGTTAAATGCATGCAATATGGGGAAGTAGACAATATCTGAAATTCGTTGTATTTGGATCTCCCATCGAGTAACATTACGCATACGATAGGTATTAGATTCTTATAATACAGCAGAAATACATAAAACAATGAAATGAAAGCGTCTTTTAGAAATGACAAAAATTACAAGTGTTTGTTTCATTAATGATTTGGCGTGCCCATAGAAAACATATTTACCTACTAAGAAAAACATTATCAAAAACAGGTCGAATTAAAAAGTACTACGGTAAGTATGTACTTTAAATCTTCAATACCCCTACGATGGCTTCGGACGAAATAATATTTTTTTTATTTATTTAAATACTTTTCGGGGGTTTGGGCCTTCTCCCACCACGCTGGCCCAGTGCAGGTTGGTGGGGAGCGTCAGAGTCTCGTCTGTTGTCCAGAAGGGTGTATCGAGTGCTGGTTAGGCTAGCTTGGATCCTGTTAGGTGTTATTTGACAGACGCAAGGCAAGATCGATGGTGTTGGAGATAATTAGGAGAAGCCAAGCTGAAACTAAGCCGTCTTTCAGCTGAAATTATGATGATGATGATTAGATAATTTAATACACTATTACACATTAAAGATATTTATTGATGTTTAAGATAAGTAGTTAACGTTACTATCGTGATTGCTTCACAATTCTTAAAATAAATATTTTTGTCTACAAAAGACGAAAATGATGACAGAGATATTTTATTTATAAATAAAATATACAAGAAAAAGAATGGCCCACGCGTAACAAATTGCGGAGACAAAGAATAAGATCGGATATCATTAAAGCGACAGGCTGTCTGTTCTTATTAGTACATGAATTGCTGATCTGGTCTAGCCTTCTAGAAAAAGAATTCGTGCTTTTACTTTTATCCACTAATTATTTAACAAGGATCTTTAGGTACAAATCTTTTTATAGGGGTTATTTACTACTTAGTGCTAGGATTTTTTTACGTACAATATGATGGCAAGCACACATAAGACGTCATAATTTACCTTAGTCCACGAAAGGTAGTCTCACCGTACTCCCATAAATGGTTTGAAAAAAGGTGCCTCGTCTGTTATACCAAAAGCTGCTTTTATCCCGCATCATCGGCGATGTAGAGGTGAACAACAATCTTGAGCCTCTATTATTACATCGCGATATTGTCAATGAGTGCGTTCTATCGTTTATACCACGCCCTGAGGAGCTTTTTACGTTCTTGGAATAAAGGACCTTTCAATCAATATCATAGGCTGATACATCATCACGACGGTTTTCTTCTTTTGTACCATATTTTAAAAAGAAGCTTGCATAGATTTACACCTTATACAACCATCATAATTTTTCTCCCCTACTACCAAACACATTTGGGGTTGCGTTATATATTATTTTCGTTCATGTAAACATTAACAGCAGTAGGACCTTGCTTGTTATGGAGGTTCGCAACGACTTGAATCGGAATGATTACGTCGAAAGTGTGATGAAAACAGCTTCACAGAAACTCCTGAAGAACTGCGGCGTTCAGGGTGGCTAGCGTGGCGGTTAACTCACACATTAGCTATCTTCGCATTAGGACTCCATTTCTGCTGCCCATCAGGTGGAATGGAGTCATTTACTTGAACTTTATTTGTATATAAAAAAAACTTCTCTCTCTGCCATATATGATCTTTCACACAGTATATCCATCTCCAACTCTATCCATTTACCTCATAAAATGGGAATACAGTTACAATTTCATTATGTCCTCTTTCTGTAACCATCTATATCGATAACAAAAATATTAGGCTAAGTACGTATTTCTCCGTATATCTTCATGTGTGCTTTCATTCGGCATCAATGTGGGCCAGGCGTGCGCCTCCATAAATAAGCGATGCCTTGTGAGAGAGTAGAGCCGAGTTTTGGCTCGTACATTAACCGTACTTAACAGCTAAGGGATGGTGTTTTAAGGCTCCGCGCTTCGAACGACGCAACCCTTGCTATCATTTTTACTCACGCATTCATTTATTATACAAAATATACGAGGTAGGACATGACACCCACCGCCGCGCAAGTGGGCCATTGTTATTTTATTATTGTAACCTTTTTACTCCCCGAATATACTGTTGCATATTAAGTTCGCTATTATTTTAATTACATCTACTTTTAGGTAAGTATGTTTTCTGGTATATTTCTGGTTACCTAAAAACAGGACTTTGTGTTGTTACATGAAACTTTCTAAAATAAAAACGATATATTCTTTTTTTCTTCTACATTATTTCTTAAATTATTATTTTCCCTTCTTTAACCAATTTAGTGTAGGTAGGCCTCCTTCAACCCTCTCCACTTTCCTCTGTTTTGAGCTGTTAATATCCAATTTTGCCTTGCTACTTTTCTGAGGTCATCTTTCCATCTCATATGCAGTCTGCGAACTGGCCTTTTATGCCTCCCGCGGCATCCATCCATTCCAATAGAGCCTTGCACTACGAATCTGTTTTCCTGGCTACATGACCTGCCCATTGCCACTTCAGTTTGGCTATTTGCTTCACAATATCTGAAACATCGCTGTGTTTTCTTAATCACTTGTTAGTCCTACATTCTTTTAAAGTTACTTCCACCAGCCTACGATCCATCTTTTTAGTAACTATGAGCCTCTGGAGAATCGCTTGGATAGGTATTTAAGTCTCAACTCGTCTTTTTTTTCTTCAGCGATTAATAATCCATAGGTGATATGGGTACTAATCGTTGAAAAAAAGCAAGCTTAAACTTTAGTTTTATGTTATCAATCAGAAAACTTATGGGTACTTTCAATATGCACTAAACCTATCAATACATACCTTCTTATGTGTGTGATAGTGTGGTAGAATTAATAATGATTTTCCTGTATCACGTTAAAGTTCATTATCAACATAAATTAAATTAGTATTTCAGTAGGTAGCTCGTGTGTTATTCATTTTTGTCATTGATGAGTATTTAAATTATCGTGTCTATCTATCTTTATCGAGTACATTATGAAGACTACTTCATTTTATACCTTGAGGCCGTCGTGATGGAGTGGTCAGTATAGCTGCCTACACATCAAACAGTCCGGGTTGGAATCCTGGTAGCGGCAAAGATTTGAGTGACGAACACGAATATTTGTTTGCGAGTCATGGCTGTTTATATATTTATTTAAGTGTATTCATAAAATTATTTATAATTATTATGTATATTAAAAATAACCGTTATCTAGTATCCTTATCCGCCGCCGTCTTGGTGGAGTGGTCAGTATAGCTGCCTACACATCAAACAGTCCGGGTTGGAATCCTGGTAGCGGCAAAGATTTGTGTAACGAACACAAATATTTGTTTGCGAGTCATGGTTGTTTATTTATTTATTTATGTTTATTTATAAAAATATCTAAAAAACATTATGTATTATATATAAAAAAAATCCGTTATCTAGTATCCATAACACAAGTTATTAATGATTCGATTCTTACTTTGGGCTAGATAATTGGTGTGAGCGTGGAAATCACAGAGGAAAGATATATTATAATATAATTATTATTAAAACAAACATTCTAATAACACCTGATAAGGGTAATTTTGCATTACTTGTTTAATGGAATGTTTATCACTAGGATGTAAATTGCGTAACATTATTGTTTATTCAATTCTACACTTGTTCCAGTTTAAGCGAACCAACCTGTGGGCGGTAATGTAAATGATTGCTAAAACAAACTTCTGTGAATAAGCTACCTACTGTATTATTACAAAATTCAAATGTTAACTTACCTTTTTAAAAAGCCAAGGCAAGCTTGAACCGCGCTTAATAAAATTAAGCCCAGATTTTCCATACATTCTTGAAAAATCAGATTTTCCATACACTCTTCTGTCTTGTCATCAACTTGTCATGTGTTCTACAGGAATAGGTAATAAGGAATACTTTGCGACAGTAAATTCTTGTTATTGAATGAAATCGACGAAACTATTGCTACTTGCTTAATTCCTCCATAATTAAATGGACTTTATTGAAAGGATTTTTGTTATTTTTACAAAAGATCCTAATTTTTAAAAATATAAATAACCTACCTACAATTATTTCTACAACCGATGTTTTGCGCTGTATTCACATTCACATAGAATATAAATACAGCGCAAAGCATCGGTTTTGTTAAATGTTCAAAGTAAATCTTTGGTGGTACAAGTTTCGCACAAATACAAGGGGCGGCCAGTTGCGGGGTGAGGTAGCTATTTACCCTGGCGAATAATACCTTCGACCTTTGTGCATGGAAACGGGGCCAGTCTAACCCGTCACAGTTTCGATTCTGAAGTCCGAAGAGGGTAATGGTTTGATGTTAAGGCTGATTTATTAGCTTCGTGGTATGTACAATCACGTGCAGGGTAACCACTATACCGCGACTACGTTCTTATGCCCTTGCAATAAGGTATCAAGTGAAAATCATATTTTATAGTATTACGTTGGTGGTAATTCTATTCTTTTTAAATATTAATTATTTCGAGTTGATGTTAATGAGCTATTAAAATATTATACTTGTACGCTTTTAAAATCCATTAATTAATAAATGTCTAATAAACTATGGGAAAATGTTTTATTGACTAAGTATGACTGTTGCTCGCAGATTGCCTGTGATGAAGATTTAAGGTGAATATTTTGTTGCTGCCTCTGCCGGTTAGGCGGTCGCCCACGTCGCCCACGCCTCGCTCCGCCTCTGCGTGTAGAACAAATTTCCCATCGAGAGTTTCCAGTCCACCAGTTCCACCTACATCTTCCAAATCTCTACAGGGTTGAGTCGAAAGAGAGTAGCAGATATGTGTCGTTTCTAACATTTTACTTCGGCGATCTAAAGTGACACTAAATAATTGACCTTTGATACCACAGGTACGGTAATGGAAGATTTTTGGAACTCTATCACGCGTAAACGACTTTTCAATTTAAATAATTTCATTAAAAATTTTAAGACAATAAAAATTCTGGCAGATGTATGATTTTTTTATCAATGGACGGAAGCTACTATATTTTTTCTTCGATTCGTAAATAAGATTTTTTATGTAAGTAGATATTATTATTTAAACTTTTTAATTATCCTTAAAAGTATCATGTCTATAGGTACTAAGTAAAATTAATGGTTTTGTTATTTTACGTAAGTAACTTCGTAGTGAATTATCTCCTCAGATAACGGGATATCTGATTTATGTTCCTTATGAAAGGGAATGAAATCTGTTTGGACCTTTTGAGTGAGGTGAAAGCAACTAGGTACTTACCTAGATTTAGAGCAGAGTAAAGACGGCTGGCACATTAGCGACCCTGAATCCCTAATTATGAGATAACATCCTAACTGACAAGGATCTCTAAAAATACATGCATTATTTCACGTTTGTTTTATTTAACGCCGGTATTCAATTGCCTGGGTACTTAAGGCTTTGCTTACTACCGGCTAGATTTTCATATATTTAGGAAATAATATCTCTCAAATTATATTTTAGGTAAATTAATTAAATAAGCCCATTTGCCTTTACTATTCAGTTTATACTTACCTATTTTCTTCGCCATTACAACTTAAGTATTTTTTTTATGTTACGAGATGGCAAACAAGCTTGCGGCCCACCTGATGTTAAGTGGTCACCGACGCCTATAGACACTTGCAATATTAAGTGTAAATCACTTAACACCGCAAGTGCGTTTGCCATCCTGGGGACTAAGATGATATGCCCTCCATGCCCAGTAATTACACTGGCTACCTTTCCCTTCAATCCGAAACACAGCGAACTGCTTCACGGCAGAAATAAGAAAGGCGGTGGTACCTACCCAGACGCCCTTACATATGGCTCTACCACCTAGTAAAATTATTAGGTTTAAAGAATATTTATTTCTCATTAAAAACCATTACAGTCACTTACATGAGAAATTAGACAAAAATGTGGGTAGACAATCCAGTAGCTCACACAATACATATTCAAATTTTATTAGTATATTCTATTTATCTCTTCTTTTATATTTTACATTATCATTTTAATACTATCACTGATACTAATTTATCTATCTATACTAATAATAAAGCTGAAGAGTTTGTTTGTTTGTTTGATTGTTTGTTTGTTTGTTTGTTTGTTTGTTTGTTTGTTTGTTTGTTTGGTTGAACCCTAAGATCTCAGCAACTACAGGCTAAAATTGAAAAATTCTTTTTTCGTTGGATAGTCCATTTATCTAGGAAGGCTATAGGCTATATAACATCACGATACGTCCTATAGGAGCTGAGCATCAATGAAGAATGTTGCAAAAACGGGAGAAAAATATTTCTTTTCAAAGCTTTCACTGCGTGCGCTGCGTAAACGGTTAAAGTTACGTAAAAATCAAGTGTGACGGAATTGTTCTCCATTAAATTTTCTAAAAAAAAGTCCGCGACAGCATATATCTATCTTTTATGGTTGGCTCACTATAACCTTTCTTTTTGGTAATCAAATTTGTTTTAAAATAATGCATTAGCTGCGATGGTGTTTTCGTATGCATGATATTATTCCTTATCAAAATAAATACATTACTTATCACAAGTATTTAATTTTGCACAAAATTGTTCATGACTTCATTTGATTTCAATGAATATCTTAAGAAATATCATAGTTTGAAATAAACGGAAATAAAAAAAAAATGATTTTCAGAGATTTCTTTGCGTGCGCTGCGTAAACGGTTAAAGTTACACAAAAATTATGTATGACGGAATTATTCTCCTTTAAAAGTTCTAAAAACAAGTTACAGACTGCATTTATCTATCTCTTAAGGTTGACTCGCTATAACCCATTTTTGTTAATAAATTTTGTTCTAAAATAATGCTTAAGATGCGAAGGTATTTTTGTAAACATGATATTATTCCTTATCAAAATGAATACATTATTCATCACAAGTATTTAATTTTGAACAAAATTGTTCTTTACATCATTAGATTTCAGTGAATATCTTCAGAGATATCATAGTTTTAACATAACTCCGCAGCTAAATAATGATCAAGTACTACGCACGCATCTATACTGAGTTGTTTTTTTTTGGTTGATCGCGCTTATCTTAGGAACTACTGATCCCGTCAGATTCAGACGCCTTAGCTCACCAGTCAGGAATCCTCTCTGGAGTGATTCGACCTTAAAGCTTGAGGACCCACCGAGGTCCTCTCCTTTACTAAAACCCCTGGTGACTCAAAGAAGGTCATCAGAGACATCCTGTAAAAATAGTAAAAAAAAACCGCCTAGAAGGAGTCGGATGCGTGAACGAAGGGTTCCGTGCCATAGATTTTATCAAAACTGTCCGAAAATTATTTGAATTTAAAATTAAATATTTTGTTAATATTTCAAGTTTCTACCTGTTATCGTTATTGAGACCGAGAAATAAATCACGTTTGTTGTTGAGCCAACTTAAATATTAATTTTATTTTTATTTAATTATTTATTTTTAAAGTGAATAATATAACTAAATATTCTGTGAATATTTCAAGCGTCTATCTGTTGCCGTTATCAAAATCGACCAAAAAAAAGTCATGTTTATTTTATGGGAGCCCCTTCAATATTTATTTTATTCTATTTATTAGTATTTTTTGTTATAGTGGCACCAGAACTACGTCATCTGAGAAAATTTTAACTGTCTAACTATAATGGTTAATGATATACAGCCTGGTGACAGATGGACAGGCGGACGGCGGAGTCTTAGTAATAGGATCCCGTTTTACCCTTTGGGTACAGAACCCTAAAAAGGGGATCTACTGATTCAAATTGAAAAATTCTTTGATTGTCTATTTATCGAGGAAGACTATAGGCCAGGTCTTCCCAAACTTATTTTCATAGTGACGCCCTTAGCAATTTTTACGAGCCCTCCCCCCATTATAGTAACAGCAAAGTTAAGTACATACCTACAAAAACAAAAAAATCGGACGCAGCCGCCCGGATTGCGAAAGATGCTGTGTTCGATTTTTTCGCCCGCCATAGACAGTCGATCCGGGCTCAAGTTTTGAAATTGCGACTTTCATTTCTTTCTCTACATTTATTTTCGTTCTACTAGCTCGCATAGCAGCTAGACAGCCATTCTATGTGGATCGTCTCACTACGCCCGCCCCCGGGATAGAACCGCGAACCCTGGGATGCCAGGGCATCGCGACGCGCAGTATGGGAAACCCTGATATAGGCCTATATACCTCCATAGCATCACTCTACGACTAATAGGAATTGAGCATCAATGAAAAATGTTGCAAAAATAGGAAATCCACGCGGACGAAGTCGCGGGCACAGCTAGTAACATATAAACGTGGGTTTGTGCAATTCACACACGGCAGAAGTGAAACTTCAGAAAATTAGCAAAAAATATTTCAGAAGAAACAGATGTATATATTAGTCGTCAAAATGTTGAATAACAAACTTCTTTGCCTCAAAAACTTTATGGTGTTACTTTTTTGTTTCATCGTTATAATTTTGTAAAAAGGGGCCAAACGAGCAGACGGTACACTTGATGGTAAGTGATCACCGTAGCCCATTGACATTTGCAACACAAGAGGATTGCGTTGCCGTCCTTTAAGGAAAGAATATTACGCTCTTTATTTGAAGATGCCCAGGTCATATCGGTTCGGGAACACCACTGGCGAGAATTGGTTCCTTCTTGTGGTTTGCGGTAGGAATTTGGGCGAAAAACGTGTTGTGGATAGCCAAACATCAAGACGGTCTTGATAGATTTTCAAATCACAAGGTTACTAAAGTTACTAAAGAAGCTTCACTTCAAATAATAGGTAACAAACATAACTGCCTACAGAAAATATAGCTACTAAAAATACCTCTAGATTTTAATGATTAAACAAATAGATAAATAACAAAAAAATATAAGACATACATTTATATCGCCTTTAATTCGGTAGTGCGTAGGTACCCGTGAGAAATCGCGAGCGGGCGAGCAGGCTTTTGGGCGGAAAGTTCCTATATTTTGAGACCCTTCGATCCTATGTGTGAGAAATACACAAAACATCTAATGAACTATTATTAATTTTCATCGTACTTAATTAAACCAGTATTTAAGTAAGTAATAAGATTGTTATACCAACACGTCTATAAATTGTACAGTGAGCTATTTTATCAACGCGAGTTAAATATTCCGGTAGTTAGGTAGGTACTTACCTAATTAATGTTTTGAACTATTCGTTATTTATTTATATTTTATTTATGTTACATATTAATAGTATTAATACTTACATAGATATATGCTTATAATTACTATCTATATTGATCCTATTTTAGTTTCTTAACTCTTAAATCTCTTATTGAAATTATTTAGAAAATAGCATTTTCATCGCCCTTAAAAAAAATATTGAAAGTACGAAGCAGAAACGTTGCGTAGTAAGCAGATAGCTTTTCAGTAACTTCTTTAGTGTTACGATAAAGAAAATGTTTATTGCTATATCGATTAAGTACTCGATAGGATGTAATAATAAGAAATGAATGAATGAAGGAAAATGTAAATTAGAACGCAAACATAACCCTGATACAAAATTTGAAAACAAGGTCAATGGTTTTGCCTTGTGACGTGACGGTGACGGTAACTGCTATTAAAAGAATATTTAATTTAATTAGTTTAATGGCGTCTTAATATAAAACTTTTTAAATAGATTCGTTAATATCTACTACTATCGACATAGATACTTTAACACTTTCCACCAAATGACCTGTCGACAGTGGTATTTTTACCAATAAGGCTCTTCGATTATTGTGTGTCGAACAAATAGCTTTTGCTTGATATGTTTCCTACTCTCTTTTCCTAAACCCACAGTTTGTTGGTAATTGATTAAAAATACTAAAGATACATATTTATAGTTATAATAATAACCTTAGATGTATCACATTATATAAATGCAAATTATTCACTACAACACCCCGTAGAATAGAATAGAATAGAATAGAATATAGCTTTATTGTACATCAACCAACTACACATAGACATGCGACAAAACAATTAAGAAAGATTTATACAAAGGGCGACCTTATCACTAAAAGCGATCTCTTCCCCGTAGGTACTTTTTTTGCAGATCGTTGCCGCGGTCTTGCTCGTCCTTCCCAAACGCTCCAAATATTAAAACATTCCACATTTCAAACAGTTGCTTCACCAGCTGAACGCTAAGTTGGGTGCAATATAATAGTTATATTCTGTTGGATCGTGTCAGAGGAATTCCCCAACACAGTAATGGTCGAAGCGCAAATTTACATAATGGTAACTCGCGCCGGCTGTGGAATAAGGTGAGCTTTTATTTTTTTCGTTGGGTCGAGAGAAGTTTGTGGTGTTGTCTATTGTTTTCTCTGAACCCAACAAACAAACAATAGGATGTATAATATGGGAACAATACATTCTGGGCTGTTCAACTAATGTAACGGGTAGTTAGCAATTTCACTGATCACTTAGTGAAAAGGCGATAATGACTAAAAATTTGAATTTGATTTTTGATGCGTAAGTACATAATAAGACTTGCATCACCAGTATCACTCGAACGTTGCCATCCTGACCTTGTTCGCTAGCCTGCAATGGTTCACCCATCACCAGAAACACCATGCAGTGTTATTTCTAATCTTCTGTAAGGTAGAGGTACTTTGCCAGACCATGCCCTCCAAAATCGAAGGTCTAACGCCTATTACACACCTCTTCCGAAACCGATACATCTCCATTTGTCACGTTTCGATAAACACTGAGTAGGTACCAAATTTGAATGACAGCAATTAAAGAAATATATCGTCGCTTTCGGAGTCTTTATCGTCTTTGTCGTCATTAACTTTGAAACTGTGTAGAATCTGAAAGGGTGCACGAGACAAATGAAAAAAGGAAGAAGTTAGTTACTTGAAAACAGACTTTTTTTTTTAATGACAAGAATATGTTTTTAGTGTAATTTTATAATCTGGATCATCATCATCATAACAACCTTAATAACTCGACCCACTGCTGGGACACAAGGCCTCTCCTTGTCATCTCAGGAGGTTTAGGCAGTACCACGCTTGCCCAATGCGGATTGGTGGACGAAGTATAAGGTGATCAATACCCCTTTGCTGATCCATTAGTCGCTTTCTACTCTACGACACCCATTGGAGAATATGGAGTGATGCTATTCTACTCTGCCGGCATCACACGGCTATATATACTAGGTGTAAAAGACATGAACAGTCAAACGAAAACCATGTATTCTATACATCAAAATGAGACATATTTCAAAAAAAATATTGCTGGGAAATGATTTTTATTTTTTGGTGTTACAAAAAATTGCAAATTGTACCGCGCAATGTAAAGGACTCAACTCGCACGCAACTCGCAATACCGCGATAATTTTGCTTGACGGCGGCCCCGTTCGTTAGTGTCCGTGCGCATCGAGTGAGCTACATTGAACGCTAACGTTTTGAAGCCATTTTTTGTTATGAAATACTAAAAAAACCGGCCAAGTGCGAGTCGGACTCGCACACCGAGGGTTCCGCCGTACAAACGTAGCGGTTTACAATTTATGACGTATTAAATCAAATTACTTACTAGATATCGTTCAAACCAATTGCATGGTAATGCGTAATGCAAATCATATATTTTTTTTAGTTTTAATATTATCTTATTTTGGAACTTACAGAGAGGGTACACATTTTAATACTTTGGAAGTGACTCTCGCGCAAACCGTTCAGTTTAGAACAATCTTAGTTATGGTAATTTCGTGAGAGTCAACATAGTTAATATTTTTTATTTTATAATATAACTAAAATAGTAGGCCAGTACCTTGTAAAAGTTCTTTTATTAAAGTTATTTATTTACAACATTTTATAGTCATCATTCAGAAATCTGATTGAAAATAACTAATTATGTCTTAAATTTGAACCAAATCTGTAAATGGTGACTAAAAAAGGTGTGAATTGTATCACATTGAACATTAAAGTTCGAAAAAACGTTATCTATAATTGTATTACTTCGTGTAGTGCTACCTAGTGTTTATTAACGGAAACATGTTTATGGATGAAAAATATGTGGAAAATAAATTCTGGGGATTCATTCTAAAATCGATATTGAAGTCTCCCACAACAATCAGACGAGAACATGAATTATACCTATTGAAGTTGCTGCCGTATATTACTGTACTAGCTGTGCCCGCGACTTCGTCCGCGTGGATTTCCCATTTTTGCAACATTTTTCATTGATGCTCAACTATTATTAGTCATAGAGTGATGCTATGGAGGTATATAGGCCTATATCAGGGTTTCCCATACTGCACGTCGCGATGCCCTGGCACCCCAGGGTTCGCGGTTCTATCCCGGGGGCGGGCGTAGTGAGACGATCCACATAGAATGGCTGTCTAGCTGCTATGCGAGCTAGTTGAACGAAAATAAATGTAGAGAAAGAAATGAAAGTCGCGATTTCAAAACTTGAGCCCGGATCGACTGTCTAGGGCGGGCGAAAAAATCGAACACAGCATCTTTCGCAATCCGGGCGGCTGCGTCCGTTTTTTTTGTTTTTGTAGGTATGTACTTAGCTTGGCTGTTACTATAACGGGGGGAGGGCTCGTAAAAATTGAAAAATTCCTAAGGGCGTCACTATGAAAATAAGTTTGGGAAGTACTGGCCTATAGTCTTCCTCGATAAATAGACAATCATAGAATTTTTCAATTTGAATCAGTAGTTCGCCTTTTTAGGCTTCTGTACCCAAAGGGTAAAACGGGATCCTATTACTAAGACTCCGCCGTCCGTCCGTCCGTCTGTCCATCTGTCACCAGGCTGTATATCACTGACCATGATAGTTAGACAGTTGAAATTATCTCAGATGACGTAGTTCTGGTGCCGCTATAGCAACAAATACTAATAAATAGAATATATTAAAATAAATATTAAAGGGGCTCCCATAAAATAAACGTGACTTCTTTTGGTCGATTTTGATAACGGCAACAGATAGACGCTGGAAATATTCACAGAATATTTAGTTATATTATTCACCTAAAAAATAAATAATTTTATAAAATAAAATTAATATTTAAGGGGCTCAACAACAAACGTGGTTTATTTCTCGGACTCAATAACGATAACAGGTAGAAACTTAAAAAATATTTAATTTAAAATTCAAATAATTTTCGGACAGTTTTGATAAAATCTATGGCACAGAACCCTTCGTTCACGCGTTCGACTATTTCTAGGCGGTTTTTTTACTATTTATACAGTATGTCTCTGACGACCTTCTTTGAGTCACCAGGGCTTTTAGTAAAGAAGAGGACCTCGGTGGCTCCTCAAGCTTTAAGGGTGAATCACTCCAGAGAGGATTCCTGACCGGTGAGCATCTCCCTCGGAGGAGTCTCTGAACCTATTAGAGTCTCTAAGGCGTCCGAATCTGACGGGATCAGTAGTTCCTAAGATAAGCGCGTTCAACCAAACAAAAAACAACTCAGTATAGATGCGTGCGTAGTACTTGATCATTATTTAGCGGCGGAGTTATGTTAAAACTATGATATCTCTGAAGATATTCATTGAAATCTAATGATGTAAAGAACAATTTTGTACAGAATTAAATACTTGTGATGAATAATGTATTCATTTTGATAAGGAATAATGTCATGTTTACAAAAATACCTTCGCATCTAATGCATTATTTTGGAACAAAATTTATCAACAAAAATAGGTTATAGCGAGTCAACCTTAAGAGATAGATAAATGCTGTCTGGAACTTTTTTGTAGCACTTTTAAAGGAGAATGATTCCGTCATACATAAATTTTGCGTAACTTTAACCGTTTACGCAGCGCACGCAAAAAAAACTCTGAAAATCAAAATTTATTATTTTCCGTTTATTTCAAACTATGATATTTCTTAAGATATTAATTGAAATCAAATGAAGTCATAAACAATTTTGTGCAAAATTAAATACTTATGATAAATAATGTATTTATTTTGATAAGGAATAATATCATGCATACAAAAACACCATCGCAGATAATGCATTATTTTAAAACAAATTTGTTTACCAAAAAGAAAGGTTATAGTGAGCCAACCATAAAAGATAGACATATGCTGTCGCGGACTTTTTTTTATATAATTTAATGGAGAACAATTCCGTCATACATGATTTTTCCGTAACTTTAACAGTTTACGCAGCGCACGCAATGAAAGCTTTGAAAAGAAATATATTTCTTCCGTTTTTGCAACATTCTTCATTGATACTCAGCTCCTATTGGGCATACCGTGATGTTATATAGCCTATAGCCTTCCTAGATAAATGGACTATCCAACGGAAAAATTTTTTTTCAATTTGAGTCAGTAGTTGCTGAGATCTTAGGGTTCAACCAAACAAACAAACAAACTCTTCAGCTTTATTATTAGTGGTATAGATTTATGCACTCTATTGCAATATTAATTTGACATTGTGGTTACCTATATACAGTTATCACTCTTACATTAAAGATACATTAAAAATAATAGGATCTACTATGACATCTGAAAAATGTTTGCGCAATGATTGCACATTATGAAATACAATTTGAACTACATTATCTTCAGGTGTTTGCAAAAATTTAAAATATGGTACCAATTTGTTTTGCTCTAGTCTTTGCATTTCTATACTTACAGAACTTGATTCTAATATTTCATTGGGCGGTTTAAATATGTCTGAATTCACTACTAAAACAGTCCAGACGATGATGTTGCTCTAGAGCAACCCACGTACAACATCGATCTTTTAACGTTTTTAGAAATGTGCAATTAGATTTAAGAAGTGTTTGATATGAATTTCAACTTTAATATCTCTACGCGTTCATGTGAAAAAGGGTAGGTAGTAAGTTTATAATTATTAAAAAAATATTTTATGTCATGTAAGCAAAAATAATATTTTAATATTTTATGTAACTTCAAATTTATCATTTTCGCAATTTTTCCTTTATCTGTCTGTACTATATAACGTTGCTTCGTGCCGAATTTCAAGATTCTGAGTTCACGGGAAGTACCTTGTAGGTTTTGATTCCCTAGCGTGTGACGGAAATTCGTCTAAGGTGTCGGTATAAACTGCTGTATCTTTTGATCGCGTTAACTTAGAAGTTTGATTTTTTCACTGCTTAAAGGGACAATAGGCCTAGGTATTTGGTATAAATTTCAATTTAATACCTTTATTTGTTCGTGAGAAATAAGGTAGTAAGTTTCATTTTATTAAAATATTTTTATTATATTATATAACTAAAAAAATGTGATTTTCGCAATTTTTCCTATATTTGCATTATATGACAATGCTTCATGCCAAATTTCAAGATTCTGAGTTTACTGGAAGTAGCCTGTAGGTTTTGATTCCTTTGCGAGTGTCGGAAATTTGTTGAAAATATCGACATAATCGGCTGTATCTTTTGATTGGCTTGGCTTAGAAGTTTGATATTTTCACAGCTTAAAGGGACAATAGACCTGAGTATTTCATGTGAATTTCAGCTTGATACGTCCACGCGTTCTTGAGATAAAGGGTCTTGACAGACAGACAGACAGACGGACAACAAAGTGATCCTATAAGGGTTCCGTTTTTTCCTTTTGAGGTACGGAACCCTAAAAAATGATAATGTTTCTTTGGACAATAATTAAAAAAATAACGTATAGAATACGTTTTCATAAAAAAATGAAAAAAAAAAATTATGACTTTGACCTTCAATAAAATCGTAACTATCAATTTCCCAGGTATAGTTTAAAGGAAGAAAAATGTTATGACGGTGAGCAGAATACATGGTTTTCGTTTGACTGCTCATGTCTTTTACACCCTGTATAATCTGGATGAGTAATTATATTATAGTACCTATGTACTTATAAGTCTCTTTTGGACCACTTGCATTAGTTTTTCTATTAAATCAACATCCATTGTGTATCAAAAAACGGTAGTTAAGCTTTTTGAAATCCAATGTTTTGGAATTTCTTTAATAAGAAACCGTAGCTGTCTTCACATCAAAGACATTAATATCACAATCTCTTTGAGATTAAATGTAGTAATGTAAATATAATATAATAATATTTATTCAGATCAAAAACTTACAAAAACTTGTTAGTATACAATATAACATAAATAACTATGTTAGTGTTAATTAGACAATGTTCTAATTAGGTACCTACTTTACTTCAACCGCTCTTATGTGTTTAACAAAAATAGGTACCTAACTATAGTTTATTTAGGTGGCCTAAAATTACAATTTGTTCAAAACCGCTCAACATGCCAAAACAATGGGTAGACTCATTTTAAATATACGATATTTTTCTCTCCCTACCTCCGATCTTACAATTGCTATGCGTATTTTGTATTTAGAGAAATACACATCGCCGGTCACAGTCAGTGATAAGGAAAAGCGAGTTTTAATTCACGCGACATAGAACCGCATCTAGCTAAACAAGTGTGCGGCAGGGATCGACTCGACAACAGTTACCACTAAAACTATGAACCTTTTTTTTTCTTTGTTAAATTTATTTTAAAATTGTATACAATGTACTGGCACCTAAACTAGGCCGAGCCTGTGCTATAGGTACCAGAACCTTCCTAAAGACTTAATTAACGGAAATGTAATGTACAGTTTTAGGCGAAAATTTAGAGAAATTACGACTTATAAATAAAATATGATCCTTATCTTTGTCCGAAAAGAAGTCCATTTCAAACTAGGGTAAACTGTTAGAAATTTGATTACCTACATAACGAATAGAGGAATAGCCCTCCCAAGCTGATTGCGAAAAAGTGGAAAAACGTATTTTTATCGCACGAAAATAAAAGAACGTACCTACCAAAACTTTATGGTAAATTTAAATTGAAAATCACTAATACTTAGATCTGTTACCGTTATAAGTGTCAAAAGCATCATTGTGTTTTGAAAATTAGCACCTTGCAGGTCGGCAAGGCGAGAGTAGCTAGCATGGCAGCTTATCTCTCGCAGTAGCTATCTTCACATTTGGACACCAATCCTGCTTACTATCAAGTGGAATAGAGTCATTTGTTCGACCTTTTTATAAAAAAACTAGCTCACCCGGCAAACGTTATTTTGCCTTACAAAAATGATTAAATTACTAAAATGGCTATAAAAAAATAGGGGTTGGTGATAAAAGTAAAAATTTAGGGTTGTATGTACTTTTTAATGCCACATAATAAAAAAATAAAAAGAAAAAAATTTAATTGATTAATTTAATTTTAATCATTTATCACTTAGGGGTATGGAAAATAGATAGTAGCCGATTCGCAGACCTACTGAATACGCATACAAAGTTTCATGAAAATCGGTCAAACCTTTTCGGAGGAGTACGGTAACTAACATTGTGACATGGAAATTTTATAGATAAGATAATTCTAAGACAGCCATTCTATCAGTGAATGAGGGTTCCGAGGGAAATACGAATCCACCTACGTCTTATCATCACTTAGCATTAGAAAAAAAATACGAGTACAATATAATACCGTATCTAAGCATTTTAGTGAATTTTTATTCACCAGAGCACGCATCCCTATTTATTAGAGCTTGAGTACAACGGTATCGAGCTTCATTCGATGTTTGAGGTCTTGTCCGGGACCTCCGCCTTACAGAAGAACGCAGTCAAATATAACTACCTTCCTACCTTCGTAGCGGTGTGGTTGTCTGTGAATAAAATTTCCAGAGCTCCATGAGTATAGAGATGATGTGGCACGATTGTTTGCTACTCAATAGTTCGTGAGTTGAATCTTTATTAATTTGTGGTATCTATGTATCAAGAAATGAAACAGAAGGTGCTATAAAATTGTACTACTAACTACTTTGTGTAATAAATTATACTATTTTATAGGTTCTAACAGATTTATCAGCTTGGAAAGGGAATGGAACGTTCCATAACCGTTCATAATAAAAAAGAGTCGTTCCTTTTTTGAACTAACTGATAAATGTCCTAATACGACCTTTAAAGTGAAAGTTCAGATGTTTGATTGTTCGTCCGCCAATTACGCGATAACGGTTGAAAGGATGAAATTTGATACACACGTAGATCGTTGTCTGGATTAAGACATTTGATACTCATTATCTGAGGTCTTCTGGAGGTAAATATCGACCTAGTTCGGGTGCACCAAATTCGCCCATCTTAATCCGCTGTGCGCTACTGGTCTCTCGATTAAAAATGGCATGGTATGGTCATACAATGTTTGTTTTTTAAAATAAATATCCTCTTAGGACCCTCAGATGGAAGGAATCCCATTCGATGATAAGGAGAGGCCTTGTGTCAAAGCAGTGCGCCGAATTATTAAAGTTGTTATGATGATGATCCTCAAAAGTTCTAGCTAGTTACTGATTACGCCATTGAAATAAGTTACACCGATTACACACATTTATGTGTTTGATAGTAGAAACGTCTTTATAAATAAGACGTTATTGTTATTAAAGGACCGGCTGGAGATGGGCGCTCATAATGTGCCATCCAGCTGTTATCTTAGAGTCATCTAGTCACATATCCCACAAATTGTTGTTATCCTACATCTCTTGGGATTCTAGAAGGAATTAAACTCCTTTAAGTAGACTTCCAAATCGTCCTCATTTTATTTTAGCCTTTCTTACTTTAGGCATTAAAGTCTACAGTTGAGTGTGCACTATGTGTTTATTGTATAACTGTCATTTACGTAATAAAAGCGAAACGGGAAATGCTTGTTCTATTCCACCACTAATGTTCTAACTGCTTATCCTATTATACTATACTAACCCACACAAAGAAAAAATCATTTGCGTTTGTACAATAATTTTTAAAGCAAATCATTGAAATCGAAATGAAAATCTGAAATAAAAAAGCTAAAAGCATGATAAAATGTTAACATTTAAATTGTATAAGAACATGGTAGCAACATAACTGCAGACGTTGTAAAGTAAGGGTGCGGTGGCATTTAGTTGTAGTAGGTGTACATTGCTGACTGATACATTGTCGCAGATTATGGTGAACAATAAAAGATTTTTGTATTTCATACAATAGTATCAGACGAGGAGTGCGTACTACAAATTAACGCCCTAATTAAGCTCTACGTGCATAATATCACGCTGACGATAATTATCTAGCCCAAATAGAATAGCTATATTAAAAGCTAATGTTGTGGATACTAAGTAACGGACAAATGACATAATGATTTGATATTTTTATAAATATATTAACAAACTTGACTCGTGAACAAATGTTCATGTTCATCACACAAACCCTTTGTTCCTAGTCCCTACAAGTTTCCAACCCGGCCCGCTTGATATGTAGGCAGCGTTACTGACCACTCCAACACGACGGCGACGACCAATTCATAAACACACGTCAATCGTTTTTTGCACAATCGCATAGATAAATTACTAAATAATTATGCGATTGGTACTTGGATATCTCCTTTGATATTCAAAATATACTAAGAGAATTCATTATCATGTATTTGCCTATATCTGCACAATAAATCAAAATAAGAAGTAATATTTCCCTAGCCGATTTCAGGACACATCTTGTTCTAAAAAAAAACCTCAATTCTTGTCAAAGCCTCATCAAATATTCCACAAATCTATTTGAAATGTGGCGGCATTATGTAAGTACACGAGAAAAAAATACTGTAGGTGGTTGACCTAATATAATTTTTCTTTGACATTATTGTCGGTTGAAAGAGCAATATTTTTCTCATTATAAACGTGGAGCCCACTTAATGGATACTCAATATCTATCACATTTATATACGGTGTATTAATATTTTACGTAATAATGATCGAATACCACTGGCGTCTTTCATATCACATTTATTTAATTTTTGCTGTAGGTAGACAATGCTTTGTAAAACACTGTAATCTGATAACGGAATAATAATGCGACACTTGATTTCATCAAAAATTGCCGATCGAATCTAAGCCAATCACACATTAATTTGACATGACAGTATGAAAATGAAAATGAAAAAGCTCTTTATTTAAATGGACTTTGCTAAGTACTTTTAAATCGTCAAAAGCCCTACCACCATTTCGACGAAATAATTATTTTCCTTAAATAAATATTATTATGCTGAGATGGAGAAGAAATGGCGAAAGAAACTCCACAGCTTACAATTTCGTATTGAATTCAAAACATCATTACAGTCAATAGATATTATCAATATGAATAAATTACATGCGTCAAATTTGGGCAGATTTTACACCCACGCATTTGGATCATTTAAATAATCATTTATCTTGTAATAAGCTTTTTTATATAATTTAGATTTTACAATTTCAAATCTCTAATATTCTTCGGAAGCTTATTTAAAATCGTATACATTGACCCACAAAGGAATTGTTTATTCTGTGGAGACGAGTTTTATATGTATACAACCAGATCGTGTTTCTTCCTAGTATTTACATTATGCGTATGGCATTTCTGAGAAAAATGCATAATATTTTTCTTTACATAGGTACAGTAAGTTTTCCAGTATATATTGTGATGACACAGTTAGAATATTTATCTCCTTGAATCTTTCTCTGAGGGAGACACGCGGACCTAGTTGATAGATTGCTCTAACAGCCCGTTTTTGCAGAACAAAGATGGTATTAATATGTGCAGCACTCCCCCAGAGAAGAATTCCATACGACATTATGCTGTGAAAATAACTGAAATAAACCATTCCTAGCAGTATTTTCATCAGTTAGCCGCCTAATAGTTTTAACTGCATATGCCGCAGAACTTAGTTTACCCGAAAGTTTTACAATATGTGGACCCCATTGCAATTAAGAGTCCAACATTACTCCTAAGAAAGTTGTTGTTTCTACAGGTTTCAATTCTGCTCCATTTATTTATACATTAGTTTCTACACGTCTCACATTCGGGGTAGTAAACTTCACTAATTTGGTTTTTTTTTTCATTAAGCAACAAGTTATTAATATCAAACCAATAAACTACTTTTGCAAGTGCATTGTTCACTTCGTCATAATTATCTAATTTTCGATTTTTTTTGAAAATTAAAGAAGTGTCATCCGCAAACAACACAATATCATGATTGTCCCTTATGTAGTTCTTAGTATGAGTTCCATTTTTTACCATTTCATATTGCTTAGCAACCACAACAACAGGGTTGTGTACAAAGTTCAAAGGAATTTCTTTAAATCGGTTAAAATCGAGGTAACAAGGAAAAATTCTGTAACTCTATAACTCTTGTTAAAGTCGGTTAAATTGTAGCCTATGTTGTCCTAATCTTAATAAAGAATTGATAGACACCTCATTTGTCAAAATGCTATGAATAGTTTAGGCGCCACGGTGGCACATACGTAAATATAAACATACGTACATAAATACATAACACCGATTGCTAAAATCATTACCCTTCCTTTTGGTTTTTCTATCGCCGATAGCCGGTTAAAAATCATCCAATAAGACATCCATATGTCTGCTGTCTTGAAGAGACCTAAAAAAGACTTGATCCATATTTAAAAAGATAAGTTATTCGAATTTGGAACCTTAAAGAAGACCGCAGACAATTAACTACATTTCCGTAGCGTTGTGTTTCTGGCTGTCCGTAAAGTTTCCAGAACTCTACATTATTATCTCATGACAATTTATCTTGGTCATTGTCATGACTAAACAAATCTTTTAAAAAATACTAAAAGGTAAAAAAAATATTGTTGCCAATTTGGTTGGTAACATGAAGCGTACAGGACCAGGGTACGAGTACATGGTAGATAAAGGCAAATGTTTGTGTGACAAGCACGAATGGTGATAATATATACTTACCTACTTAAGCTTATTTACAAAAATATATAATTTAATTCTGTATATAAAACTGTTATCTGTAACCTTGTGTTACAGATAACACTTTTATATACAGAATAAGAAACATTGCCATAAATATACATCATAGGTAACTATAGACCTTCCTAAGAGAAGTTAGGAGTTTCTATTCTGCTGAGACCTATACTCGATCACAAAATCTTGCGAGAGAACACATTCATCAACCGTTGTTAACCTATAATTATAAATAGACTACATTCGTTTTTTCGGTACAAATGCGGAAAGTATGTAATTTCCAGAGTTGTGACTTATTTGAAATACTTGTATTTAAAATACAAATACTAAATACAAAATACGTATTTTGTATTTTGTACTAAAATACTTTTATTAAAAAGTATTTTGTATTTTATTTGAAATACTATACGAGATGCATTTTGTATTTGTAAAATACAGTGTAAAATACAAAATACTTTTTTACTTAAAGTAGGTACTGCAGCACTGCTAAGTTTAAGCACGGGAAGCGATCACCGATTGGTTGTGCCTCTTGCACATTGAATCTCAAGGTCAAATCCGAAAGGTCCCAAACCCCGAACACTTTCAACTTGAACTACAAAATTGTTTAGAATGCCTGGAGGACTGCATAGGTGTGGACACATGCAATGACAGGTTCGTAGAAGCTGTCCTTACGGTGGGTTCAAAGATCTTTAATCCCCGCTGTGCCAAAAAAGACAAATAATCTCAGAGCTTACGTTAAGGCTGATGGAGGTAAGACGTGAAATGGTTCTGCAGTGCTCTGAAGACGCTCGTCGGCGCCCGCAGCTCACTAAATAGATCTTCAAGTTCCTAACTCTCGACATACGCCAATTTAATATGGAACGTATTAAAGAGGTCTTCGAGCAGAACAAAGGCTCCAAAGTGTTCGTTAGAGATCTGGCGCGTGGAGAGAGCTTGCTGACGAAGCTGAAGACAGAGGACAGCAGAATCGTTTTATCGCAACCTAAGCTTTTGGCCGCAATTGAAAACGTTTATGGACAGCTTTACGTGACATCAACCACACCTGTTCCTTGTTTTTTCAAGAGCCAAATTAAACAGAAGACCGAAGAGAATAATCTGCCATTTATGCTTAGCGTTTGTGGACTATGAGAAAGCCTTCGATTCTGTCGAGACCTGGGCCAGAAGAGGTCAATCGACGAAACCAACTCGGCTGGGTAGCGTTCGGGAAGCTACGTGGCATATTCTCGGCCCATCTACCGCAGTGTCTCAAGACAAAAGTCTTTAATTCGTGTGTGTTGGCAGTGATTACCTATGGAACCGAAACGTGGCCGCTTACAATAAGCCTCGTAAAAAGGCTCAAGGTCACCCAAAGGGCAGTGGAGAGAGCTATGCTCGGAGTTTCTCTGCGTGATCATATCAGAAATGTTGGGATTCGCAGGAGAACCAAGATCACCGACATAGCATAAAGAATTGCGAACCTTAAGTGGCAGTGGGCAGGGCACATTGCGAGGAGTACTGACGGCCGTTGAGGTGGAAAGATCCTCGAGTGGCGACCACGTACCGGGAAACGCAGCGTTGGTAGGCTCCCCACAAGGTGGACTGACGATATGGTAAAAGTCGCGGGAAGACGCTGGATGCGGTCAGCGCAGGACCGACCGATATGGAGATCTTTGGGGGAGGCCTATGTCCAACAGTGAAATTATTATTATTATCATTCCATATAAAAGTATTTTATTTGAATAAAGTATTTTGAAAATACCTATTTTGTATTTAGTATTTAAATACAAAAAGTAAAAGTATTTTGTATTTTGTATTTGAAATACTAAATTAGAAAAGTATTTGCATTTTGTATTTAAATACATTTTTAAAAGTATCTCTGGTAATTTCCCTACGAGTCCGGGTTTGTTGACCCAAGCCGAAGGTGCGGGTATTATTAATTGTAAAAAGAGCTTAATAATAAAAATTTAGTTCGGTTAGATAATATGTTTAATAAACATATTATCTAACCGAACTTAATTATATATGCTGTAATGTAAAAAGCACACCAAATGCGTTACTACAGGGTTTAACGTTTTTTACTCTAATTACAGATAGGTAACATTTCCTCGTGCGCCTAAACGAGTGAAAGTTTCCCTTTGTTTGACGCCGTAACATAAAATAAGATTAAGGTAAAATGTTTGTCCTCAGAGCTATCGTCGGATGACTGTTTGTTCTGCCAGATGCGTAGTTACATAAGGTTTTATTGACCATTGACTTGACCCACATATATTGTAACATGTAATTGTGCTGATTCAGGATAAACATCCTAATACATTAAATTATACGTTTGAAAATTCGCTTCCACCTTTCGGCCTTATAATCATTTACCATCAGGTGAGCTGACGGCCAAGAACTTCTCCGTAAATCATAAAAAAATATCCTATCTCGGGGCTGTGAATCAGTCTCAGTGCACGCACTTATACCTATCAATATATTTGTCTCCCTTCCTTTAGTCCTCATATAGCTTACTGAATTCCCTAGCTTAAAAATATATGTTTGACATTATGAAAGTTTTACTATCCATAGTGTATAGAAAAATATGGACATTTCAAACAACGGCAACGCAACCGCAACTTTTTCGTATTTTCCATAAATTCTAAAATTATCTACCTCGTAACATTAAAAGTTGCTTGACAAATATCAACAAAGTAGGTCAGGCGTGGCGTAAGGTAGAGTTATTAAACCGCTAGTTTAATACTCGACTACATTTTTCATTGGGTCTCAAAATCAACTGAATTTCTTGTAAATACAATATATTATACTGCCATGATTTCAATGCTAACGTATTTACGTATATTTAATTAATCGTTATATTTTTATCCAGCTCTCCACATTACATACAGTTTTATCTCTTATATACTGGGTGTAAAAGACATGAACAGTCAACCGAGAACCATGTATTCTATACATCAAAATAAGACATATTTCAAAAAAAATATTGCTGGGAAATGATTTTTATTTTTTGGTGTTAAAAAAAATTGCAAATTGTACCGCGCAATGTAAAGGGCTCAATTCGCACGCAACTCGCAAAACCGCGATAATTTTGGCAGACGGCGGCCCCGTTCGTTAGTGTCCGTGCGCGTGATCTACATTGAACGCTAACGTTTTGAAGCCATTTTTTGTTGTGAAATCCTAAAAAAAATGATAATGTTTTTTTATACAATAATTAAGAAATAACGTATAGAATACGTTTTCATAAAAAAATTAAAAAAAAATTATGACTTTGACCTTCAATAAAATCGTAACTATCAATTTCCCAGGTATAGTCTAAAAGGAAAAAAAGGTTATGATGGTGAGCAGAATACATGGTTCTCGTTTGACTGTTCATGTCTTTTACACTCTGTATGTTAGCATTCTCAATCAGTCATACATACAATTGCATTTGCGATATGCGTTTATTGAGAATGATGTCGCATCAACCCAGCCTTTTCTGTGCATTTAAATTTTCAAATATGTATAAATAATAAACTGCTCGGTCTACTGAGGCATTTTAGAGTGTAACTCTGTCCTCACATCCGACATGTGGACTGCCACGCTTTGCTAAAAATGTAAAAAAAAGTAATCAATAAAATCAAAACTCATACTAATTAAATTTTACTTGTTACACACAGAGAGACATTTATACAGATATGCACAAATGCTCGATAAAAATTGAAAAGTACTCTAGACTTCACTGTGATCCACCATTGGTCTGGGAGGATACTGTCGTACATAAACTCCATTAGGATTAAGTACTATAGAATTTACCACGATTTCACTGTAGTCGTTTTGCGGACTACAGTGAATTCTACAGTAGAATACAATCCATTGGAAGATCCAATCAGTGTATCGTAGTGGGGGTTTACCCTTGTTTGGTATAACAACGTTTGCTCGAAAATCGTTTCGTCTAATTTTAGTTGCAATAAAGTCATTTCGCATAATTGTTCATTTGACCGAATATTTAATTGGTAGAATTTTATTTAGCATAATTATTTATTTGACTTAATATCATTTCACCGAATTTTCATTTGCACTAATTTTATTTAACCTAATGTTTAATTGGTAGAATTTTATTTAGCATAATTATTTATTTGACATAATGTCATTTCACCGAATTTTCAAATGCACTAATTTTATTTAACCTAATGTTTAACTAGACTAATAATGATTAGGTCGAAAGATCGTATCGAATATTCAGTTCAGTAATAATTCGCCCTAAAGTCGCTTCTGGCACTCGCCGGCCGCTGCCGCGGCACGCTCGCTTCGCTCGCTCGGCTCGTGCGCTTTGTTCATGTCAACCTAACTCGCTCCTCGCTAACCTATTATTCAATTGACCATTCGATGAAATGAAAATTATACCACAGAATAATACATCAAATGAACATTATACTTTTTGATCAATAGCGCAAATGTTGTTATGGCAAATGAACATTCGATGAAATGAAAATTATACCACCTGAACAATACATCAAATGAACATTATACTTTTTGATCAATAGCGCAAATTTTGTTATCGCAAATGAACATTCGATGAAATGAAAATTATGTCAATCGATATTATACAAAGTGATTATTTTCTTAAACGTTGTTCGAAGAAATGATTTTCGACTAAACGTTGTTATACAAAACAAGGGTGAACCCGTAGTGGGCCCATGTCTAATTTTTAATAATACTTAGTTTTAACCTTAACACATAGTCGATATAAAATTTAGATGCCATTTAATCTTATATTTATTTGTGCCCCGAGAGCAGCAGTGTTTTTGTTAGTTTCGTGTTTACTTACTTTAGGCTATGTTCGTATAAAAACTTAAGCAAACGCTCTGGAGTGGTATTAAAACTTTTTCATTGAAGCTTACTTACATTATAAAGTAGGATAAGACTTTGTAAGAGGATCCGTTTGATTGGTATTTTTTGCATTATTAAAGAAAGTCACAAACAGTACAATATTTTGTTCATCGCTCGTGTTTTAATAACTCCTATTATGTGACAATTTCATTTTTCTTTATATTACGAGATGGCAATGCGGTCGATGCGGCGTCCACGCCGTGCCATCGTTAATCGAACACCGCTGGAGAAAAGTTAGTGTGAAGAGGCACTTAGACGCAAGCTACGAGTACACCAAAAAGTCAATCGAGCACTGCCCAACCTTTTTCTCTTAAACGCCACCTTTTCCCATTTGAATACGGTCTTTTCTACTTCACAGAATCCCGGAAGACCATATTATTCATCTTTTTGTTTCCAAGATGGACATAGTTAAATATTCAATATAATGTAAGGTTGTCATAAAAATTGTTGCTTATACCTGGCCGTAACCGATTCTGTCTTTCAAAGAGAAAATTCCCAGTCGACTGATAAAATACAGTCTATCACTGATGATTACAAGCTTATTCAATCGAAATAAGTTTTCGTCTAAAAAATGACATTCATCTAATTTTCAGAAGCGGCGCGCTGCTTATGCAAACGACATCTTTCAAGGCGAACTTTTTATCTTTGTCCCGGAGAAGTTGTATTTTTCTTGGTTTATGTCTTAGGAGGGACGACTTGTTCCGCTCTCTCTCGAGACATTTTTCTTGCGTTGGACTGTGGATTGCAGTGTAATCTTTGTTTGATAGTGTATCGTATCCTGGAAGTTTTAATGACCATTCTTCTTCTTAGCCTAATCGATTTCTGAGGGGACGGCTAGCGTGCTATCGGTATACTCGCAATTAGTTTTAAGTTGTGAGGACTTTAGTTTTCACAAATTAATATTAACGCCTTTGTCGTTACGTACACGAGCCAGATATAGTTTGGCTTATGAGAATCTTTTAAGATTTGACAAAGATTAAGTGTGCCGAATCTGTTGACACTGAAACAGCTGTACAATCGGCACACAACGCCTAGTTTCACAAAAGGGCGAAGCATTAAGCCATCAGACACCCTACGTACGGGAACTTATATCTGAAGGAGCAATCTTCGTCAAAAGGATTGGGACCAAAGAACTGCCGAAACCCACCTTTGTAAAGATCAGGTCTGAGCGCGTTAACATTTTTGCGAGTGCGTGTTGGAGGAGACCGCAAACGAAGCGAGTGCAACCTACAAGGTGTTTTAAGACGGTTTCATTTAGCTGGACCTTTTTGTTGTTTTTTGTTTGGTTCTAGTAACTGAAATTTTACCCCCTTCCAGTTGAAATATTGATCTGATATTTGGTACTTACCTTTAGTTCTGATGACGATACATTTTTATATATTCAGTATCACTGTGATCCCGCGCGTGATTTGAGGGATTTGAGAGTAACTAAATTCATGTGTCAGCGTTGTGCCTTATCCGCAAACGCGTAACCTGTGCGAAAACTGACGATCGCTTTGATTGTTTGCTTGCACTCGGAACACGAAGCACGCCTACCTGACCTTTGTAAATGACCTGACCTCTTTGACTAAACGAATTGTTTTGCTTTTAATTTGCGAAGCTTTATTAATAACGCGGGATCCCTATAATACCTGGATCCCGCGGGATCGAAAATGTCCAGTCCGGCAAATATCGGGATTGAGAATTTGGATTGCATTACCTACATACGAACAACCAACCCCTCACGAAACTAAAAGGACCTTCCAGACCCCGAGGGAAGGTGGGGTGTAGGTAATCCTCATGAGATATCCGGGAGGTCCTCAGGTTATATCTGTCTTACCGACAAAGCACCCCTTGCCTAGTACCAGAGTGGCTTAAGGCTATCGGAAGCAGCTGCCCCCTCAGAAGAGGGGGAAGTGTAAAACCGAGGATAAATTTGTACTCCCCTAAGAATCAAAACCTTGACCTCAAGGTCTAATTACGGTGGGCAAACCAACAGAACTCTGAGGCGGATAAAGTATTATATTTTTAAATACTAATAAACGTTCTCATTGCCCGATGAACTTATGAATTACCTAAACAGAATGTTGCATCGTAGCAGCGAAAGTCATAAAACGTGCAAACGATAAAAGTGGCGGGAATGGTTTATGGCACGCAAGAAGGATGCGAGCAATTCCACCGACAGCGACGGGCCTATTTCACTAGATTGCACATTATATTTCATCGTCATTTCTGTTTCCATACTCAGATTAAGAAAATTACGAGTATCACTAATTACGCGACTTTATACAACTCGAGTTAACTAACAATGGTAATTGAACCTCCTCGCTGGCCAGAAAAAAGCTTCTTCGCATTTCTTTTCAAAAATCATCGGACTTAAAGTGTATATAGTCAAGTAAACTATGAAACTAGTTCTCGTGTCTGGCCATAGAAGTAGATATTTATATTTTCGTTATAATGTCATTGAGAATATAAGTTTTGAATTGTCTTAAAAAATATACATGATATACATAATATACGTAAGTATACATACATACATATAATCACGCTCACAATCCCTAAAGAGGTCGATTAGATCTTCAGGTAACATTTAGCTTAGGCATGGAAATAATTGCTACTTTTCATTCATTTTCATTTAATGAAATTATGTTTTTTTTATATGATTTCACAGGCAATGATTTTTATTTCGCAATAGCCTAATTTCACAATTGCGAGTGTTTGCTTTTAATAATGAATTATGACGTATGATATGAAATGAAATGAAATGAAAAAGCTCTTTATTAAAATGGACTTTGCTAAGTACTTTTAAATCGCCAAAACCTTACCAACATTTCGGGACGAAATAATTATTATTATGCTGAGATAGAGAAGAAATAGCGAAAGAAACTCCACAGTTTACAATTTGGTAATGATTTCAAAACATCATTACAGGTCAATATAATGATGTTTTACAATATGAAAATGTAACTGATTGTCGTTTAATTTTCGATTTACGTGATGTGATATATGTGTTGTATACTTTTTTAAAAACAACGAACTATAACAATTGGAACGAAATGCGAATGATATGATTTTTCACAGAGTGTTATTTATAGTACGTAGGTAGTGGATGTGAAAAGAAGTAGCAGGTGTAACGAATGAAAATAATTTCATATGATTTTTCACATGCATGCATTCATGAAATGTTCCATGGCTAATTCGGTTACACACATATGGTTCCTCTGGTTTTATGGGCCATATAATACCCGAAAATAGTGACAGGTGACCAGCCTGTCACCTCATACATAATATATACTTAACACATACTTAACATAATATGTAATAACATATTTTCTTAATTTCTCAAACACGGTGTTACAGTATTTTTATCTCACGATGTAGAGACGACGGCAGAACCGGTGACAAACTGTCAAATTTATTCAATAGACTTTGAACTCTATGATTGTGGAATAAAGTTCAAAAAAACATACTATAGTGTGTTTCTTTTTTGTTACAGTCATTTCTAACTTATATGCAGTTCGTTTTATATTTAATACGAACTGCATTATATACAACATGTAAACTAAATAACCAACACCCTGAATACATGTGGTTTGGGATCGGCTTGCGAGTTGATTTCAATAATTTTTTTTTGGAAATAACGATTTTTTTTAGAAAAAAAAAAACAAAAAAAAAAATAAAAGTACTCAGAAAATGTTGTACAATATTTTCTGGGTACTTTTTGTTTTTTTTTAAAAAAAACAATCGTTTTTAAAAAAAAAATATGCATGTATTCTACATATAAACCTCCCTCAAGAATATATATCTATTAAAAAAAAACCGCATCAAAATCCGTTGCGTAGTTTTAAAGATCTAAGCATACATAAGGACAGACAGACGGCGGATAGCGACTTTGTTTTATACTATGTAGTGATAATGCAGTTGTATGTATTATATATAATACGAACTGCATATAAGTTAGAAATTACTGTAAGTTAAGAACTACATTACAGTGACAATTTATCACACATTGCATCAGAAACATCACCCCAAAAATCAGAAGAAATTCTATCCTTGTACTGGGCTGAGATATCATCCCCATTGGGACACTCAAACTGCCTGTTAGCTTATAAAATTAATACAAAAAAAATCACAATACAAAAAGGCCCAAATAAAATTAATTTTCTGAAAGAAAACAAAGGTTGTAAAGTTTTGAACATGGTTTCCTTTTATTAATTGTTGTAAACGTTTATGGGCGAGCTAAAGGAAATCGTATAAAAGACTAGAGTCGTTCGTGCAGCTAACAATACGAAATAGAAAACGTGTCATCACGAAAGTTGACTTTACAAAAGCACGCCCGAGATTGTTGGGTGGTTTGGCCAATTGTAAGCTTGCCAGCGGAAACAAACAGAATGCACTTCAGTACGGAGAGTAAAGAGTTGAAATTCAAATGGACACACTGCTTTCGCATGTACGGCAGAACGTGTTTTCTTTGATCGCGAAAACAGTACCAAGGCGAGGCAATTTCTGAAAAACGTGACAAAGGTCATAAAAAAGGACAGAAGAGTGCCGCGTCACAGTATCTATTACTTTGTTTACATTTTCACGAATACAAACTGCTTGCAAGCAATTCTTTATTTTCTTGTGTAAGTTTAATAATCGTTGCCTTTCATACAACCTTGCTATTCTGTATGCCATGTCATATTACTGTGATACTAGCTGTGCTAGCGACTTTGTTCGCGTGTTATGTTATATAGCCTTCCTCGATGTATGGACTATCCAACACGAAAAGAATTTTTCAATTTGCATCTGTAGTTCCTGAGATTAGCGCGTTCAAATAAACAAACTCTTCAGCTTTATAATATTAGTATAGATTATCATCTCTTAGCTCAGCTGGATCGACATAATAATATATCGACGATATTTTTTTTTGCCTTGATTATGATCACACTGTCACAGATTTCCGAGAACTATATAAGAAACAAATAAATGTACACATATGACACAAAAATAAGTAGCAAAATTTAACCACGCATGATTCTAAGAAGGAAAGACGATAGAATGTGCTTGATGAATTAAAATCTCGACGAAATTGAAGAGATTTGAGCGGATATGATAAATAGTACCTATACATTTAGGAATTATATTTGTAAATTAAATTAAATTAAATTGTTTTTATTTTAACACTAAATATCGAGCACAAAAAAAAAACACATACAAGCAATAAATGTAAACATCCCAATGAAAATCGATTGGATCAAATATTTTTGTAAATAAATATTCTATTTTTAACAGCATCTAATCCAATCAACCAACACTCATTTTTCGGTGTTCTACGAAGAGTCGCCATGTATATTGATAGTGATGATGATGAAATACGAGTATTAAATCGATATTCAAACTTTGTAAGTGTACTGAAAAACCACACGACTGCAATATATAGATAGTTATGTCAAATATACAAATACATAAGTGGAATTAGTTTCTCGGCTATAGTTTTAGAATGCCCGACATAGAACACAATCAGCAGCCTCAGTTGCCGAGCTTAAGGCATTCACTAACTAACAACAAACTTAATAACACAAGTTCCGCTTAGAAATTCGACGAGCATATTGTTAATCCATTTGGAAATTTGACGACATATTACATAACATGAATTTATTTCGATTAGATGGTATACAATAGAAATAATAGATTAAAAATGCAACTTGAAAAATCAAAGGAATTTAAAATACAAATAAAAAACAACACAGGAAATTAATGAAGTTACATGAAATATGGAAAAATCAAATTAATATACTCACCCGGGTAAATCTGATCTGCAATCAGTATATTTGATGAAATAAGTTGATTTATGATAAGTTCTTTGATGTGCAATTAAATAATATCTTTTTTTATTAGTACTCTTTTGAATAAATTTATTTTGATATATATAAGGTGTTTGGTACATGGGGTATGAAGCCGGCACCTACCCATGCTAACATAGTCATATAAACACTATGGTGATATTAAAAATTCAAACTTGTAAAAATATTTTATAAATTTTCCATAAATTTTGTTTTTTTGATCGTACTATTTTTATGGGGATTCAAATTTTTTTATTACATTTTTAACTTTTTGATATCACCATAGTATTTATATATACCACCATAGTATATATAGTTAGCATAGGTAGGTGCCGGCTTCATACCCCATGTACACCTTGTATAATATAATAATAAATATATGACCAACCCGCCTTATTTTTTGCAACAGACACTAAAGTAATAAAACATTTAAGCTAGGACACGTGAAAAATGACGTCCAGCATAGCAGAGGTGCTCCGCACCGTCATGACCAGGTGACCGTCATTCTAGCAGATATTGACTTAATACTTTTTATCACATCTTTGGCCCATGTTTATAACTTAGTCACGATCTTTCAACGCTTCAGTATTCAGCTCTACCCGTTGAGGGTCCTAGTGATACTTAACTTAACTTACTGTAAATTATTAGTCCTTATAAGATTAGCGAGTTCGCCAATTATTTAACCATACCTTACTTAATTGTGTTTCTGTCATTTCAACTAAAATTTAGTGATATTGTAAAGGCTATCTTTCAGTGGCTCTGAGTTCCAGCTGAAGCTTGCTTCCACCTTATTATCAAGTTACGTCAGGTGAGATGTAAGCAAAAGCTTCCCATGTCATGTTATTAAATATACGTTGTTAACTGTCACATAACCAATAAATTAGTATTGAGCATATTGTCATATTATCAACATACTGCTGTAGCTTTTGGCATTGGATTTTATGACTGGCCACCTGAATGGCATACATAGCATACCCTCTTTACACCGTTCAGAAACGCCCTTAGCCTCTTACGACACCCTCGGGATTTAGTACAAATACGAGTTTAATAGTATAAAATATTTTTTACTAAATGAATCCTCATTTGTCCCCAGTTCGCGGGCACACGGAAGTGCGCGTGGAGCTCCAGATGGAGCGGTGGGCGGCGCGCGGCGGCTCGGTGCGCCTGCGCTGCCTCCACGACGTGCCGCATCACTTGCTCGACAAGGTCGTCTTCCTTCGCCACGGCACTAAGATCTTCCAATACATCAGAGATAGAAAACCGCCTTATAGAAATTTTACAACTCCTGGTGCTGTACTGAACGTAAGTCATATCTTCTCATTGTGTACCGTGTAATTAGCTAGTAAGGGTTTACGAGTACATCAAGCTAACCACTGCCAGCTTTATGGGGCGGCCTTTTGTGCCTGTAAAGGGACTTAGTTTTCCTGAAACATGGAGGACAATTATAATTTCGATATTTTTGCTCACCCAACCTACGCACAACCGTAAGCTCGATTTCCCAATAGTTCGGCTTATTATTCTTCTTAATATAAACTAACAAACTATAGTTCGTTAGTTTATAGTAGAGCGGACCCGCCTATAATAATGAATAAATTATACAAAACATAAGGCTTCTTCTTTCTTCTGGAAAAGCTACAGTTAAAAATTGGGTGAAAACCTCTATGTCGATGTACTTCATATAAATTCAAATAGTGTAGCCTGCTTCAAGTATAATAGAGACGATATACGGTTTGTTGGTGTAGGTAGCCACACAAAATATTAACAAACTTAAAATTAAAGAGTTTGCATCAAATTTCTCAGTTTGCATAAGAATTTCCATAACGCTATCCATTCGTCTTGCAAATGTACTCCACAGTGTATGAACACACCTTAAAAGGTTACCGAGTTGGGTGCCGGCTGGGTAATGGGCCGGGTGGAGTTAATTTTCCGGGTCACCGTGATGTAAGGCAGCCACACGGGCCTAGATTTGATGGAATCCATATTAGGTGGTTACTTCACTTCTCCGTAAATTCCGTCGAGTATTTGCTGAGAATGTGTAGGTACATTTTAAATTGTGATTTACGATATTTAATTTTGAAATTTTAAATATTTAGAAAGGACTAAGTATAAATAAAACCTTCTAAAGTCAAATTATAAAAGAAGTTTCGTTAACTAGAGTAATTTTAAGTAGTTTAAGCATAATGCATAAAATTATATTCTCAGTGCAATACATTTTCCAGATTTCAAAGTTTACTGAAATGATTAAAGTTTCAACTATGAGATATTCCTTTCTTCCATCCGCACCTACTGTTTAACTTTCATAGAAATCAGAGTTGCAATCAGCAAGTTTCCTTCAGAGTGAATATTAAATTTTTTCAGTGCAAAGTTAAGAATTATGGTTTCCCTACAGGAAAGTTTCCCGTAGGCGCCTGCTCGCTGTCTAATTGTATAGGTCTTAATGAATTAAACGCTTTCCGTCAGCAATTCGACAAAAAGGCTTTTTCAAAGATTACAATTTTGTAAATAAATTTCAACTGCAGAAGTTAATGAACTAATAGAAAATGATTTATCGAAATGTTGCCTCCGTTGCACAAATAAAACAGCACGCCTGAATGAAACTTAACCCGGACATGATACACTTCGTGTAAGCGCGTAATCGTTACCTGAATCGGTAAACATTTTCGAAGTCCCAAGTCCTTGCCAGTCTCGCCTTGTTGAAGTGAACAGTCGGCCGTGTTGGAACTATCCACAGAAAGTGGTGGGAGTAAATCCAAAAGCGCACTTAAATTAATTCGGCATGCCTAGAATGCCTACGGAGCTTGCATGCACGTTGCTCGTTTGATTGCAAGGGCGTAACAGGTCGACCTGAGTTTTAGGTCAATCCCGAAATGCCTCTAGGGGAGTGCAGGCACGTGAAACTTAATCAACTGCTGAAACTAATTAGCTTGTAGACTCTTAAACTGCTATCAAATTATAAAGATATTAAATCTGTATGAAGAACTATTGAATAAGAATAGAATAGAATAGAATATATCTTTATTGTACATCGACCAATTAAAATACAAATACAAAGTAGGTAATTAAAATTATTTGTACAAAGGGCGACCTTATCGCTAAGGGCGATCTCTTCCAGGCAACCTTAGGATGGACAGGATTCAAAAATATAGTACTCGAGGGAAGATGGCGACGTATTACTCACTATATATACATACATATATAAATATAAATAACACTACATTCGAATATTATATACTTATGATACTAATACGTGATAATATTATTATATTAATTACACATTACTTAATACATATTGTATAAATACACTACATACGAATAATTAATACTTACTAATACATGATAATGATATTTTATATATGATAAATAATAGATATCTATACATGTAAATAAAATACTGTACCGATTAAAATACATAGTAACATAATAATGATGAACAAATTAGGTGTCATAGCGACAAATAGTGCTCTGCTACTTGCTTTTTGAAACTGTGTAATGTCTGGGCTTGCCTTATGGGCACAGGCAAATCGTTCCATAATAAAACAGCTTGTACCGAGAAAGATTTGTTGTAAAATTTTGTGAAATGAGAGGGTGTTACCAACCTCAGGTTCTCCGATGATCTCAAGACTCGGGAATGCGTATCATTAAGAAAATTAAAGCGATCTTTTAAGTAAAAAGGAGTGTTGGGATGGAACAGGACAGTATAAAGAAGGGACAGGATATGTGCATTCCGGCGAAGACGAATAGGCAACCACTTGAGTTTAACACGAAATTCTGAAACATGGTCATATTTGCGCAGACCAAATATAAACCGTATGCAGAAGTTTTGAAGTCGCTCAAGCTTATTTAGTTGTTCTTCAGTTAAGTTAGGAAAACTACAGTCAGCATAATCGAGGATTGGGAGAAGGAGAGATTGAACGAGCGCAATTTTAGTAGTAGTAGGTAAAAAGTTCCGAAGCCTTCTAAGGGAACTTGCTGATGCAAACAGTTTCCTGCTAAGTTCTTGCAACTGATAAGCCCAAGACAAGTTATTGTCGAAGTAAAGACCTAGGTTCTTAACAGTTTTACTGAATGGAATGTGACATCCATCAAGAATAACGTTTGGTGTCATCGACCAGTCAATTTTCGAAGTCATTCCCGAGCTACCAATAAGAATAACCTGTGTTTTAGAGGGATTTAATTTCAAACCGTAGCAGCTGCTCCACTCACAAATATGTGCTAAATCAGAGTTTATTTTTATAACTGCCTCCGCTAATTGACCTGGTGATGCTTGACAGTAAATTTGTAAGTCATCTGCATAAAGGTGGTAGAATGAAGACAGATTTTTGGAAATAGAATTTATGAAAATTGCAAATAATAATGGAGATAAAACGCCACCCTGTGGAACCCCAGCAGATGTATAGCACCACGAAGATAAAGAATCCTCAATGCAAATTCGCTGCCGGCGACCAAACAGGTAACTACGAAACCAGTCAATTGCCGTTGGAGATATGTTAATTGAGCGTAGAATACCCAGGAGCACATCAAAATCTACGGAGTTAAATGCATTACTAAAATCAAGGAGAGATAATATAGTTACTAAGCTATTCTCCATGCCCCATCTAATGTCGTCCGATATCTTGATAAGAGCAGTAGTAGTACTGTGACCCGAGCGGAAACCGGACTGGAAGGGATTAAGGAGGTGATTTTGGCATAGGAATGAAACAAGTTGGTCATAAACTAACCGCTCTAACACTTTTGAAAGAAACGGAAGAATTGAGATAGGGCGGTAGTCGGAATAGGACTCAGGATGGGATTTTTTAGGTAGTGGGGTAATTTTGGCATCTTTCCACGCAGTGGGGAAAACACCACACTGTACGGAATAGTTAAGGATATGGGATATAATAGGAAGGATTTCGTCTAAAATAGGTAGTATCATTTTACGACTTAACGAATCACAGCCCACTGCTGACGACGTAATAGATAAAATGCTCTTTTTAACACCACAATCCGAGAATTGACTAAAGAGAAATGGAGTATAATCGGGTATGGGAAGAGATGATAAATAGTTTACTGTTGAAGATTTTAAAGATCTATCAAAATGGTAACTGGAAGAGAAATGTATATTTAAAGAATCTAAGTCAAGACCACCAGGCGTCAATGCTTGGCGTGCCTTCCCAATACCCATGGATCGAAGAAATTTCCAGACCTTTGCTGGATCTCCGTTTTCAACAGAACTATGAAAGTAGTGGCGTTGAGCATTCCTACACACCTTATTGCAGTGATTACGAATACTTATATATTTCTCCCAGTTTGCGTCGGTAGGTCGATGTCTGTATTTTGTTTTTAAGGCAGCTTTCCTGTCTATTAGTAATTTTATTTCTTGGGTGAGCCAGGGAGAAGGTGAGTGTTTCAATTTTACTTTACGGACAGGAGCGTGAACATTATATAGGTCTATAATTTTGGCGGAAAACTGGCTAATCTTATCATCTACGGTATCGTAAGCAAAAAGTGACGACCATTCAATATTACTAGCATCTTCACGAAGTTTGTCAGTATTCATACTACTAAAATTGCGAAGCTCAAGGATTTTAGGCTTGTTCTTAGGATGGCGGATTTTGTAAGACAAGTATATCGCATCATGATAAGAAAAGGAATCAGCAGGACATTGACCATGGCTAGCGACATGATCAAGAGAAGAGACAAAAATTAAGTCGAGAAGAGAAGGAGAACAGTTAGGAAGGTGATGTGTGGCGTTTAATGGAGGAATAAATAGATTTGCTGAACGTAAGACAGTATGCAGGGATGAGGAACGGGAATCGTCTTTGAGGAGACATGTATTGAATTTTTTATTTTTGCGTTAACAAACGCGTAAATATATTTAATATTGAAAAATGTACTGAAAAAAATCGACTTGCCTCAGGCGGGAATCGAACCCGCATCTTCCGCAATCCGGGCGGCTGCGTTGACTATTACGCCACCGAGACACTGCTTTACGCTGTCGAAATTTGTCAGTGCTTGGTGCTTATGTTTTTATGGTAAACATTGTTTCATCAAATCTTTGAAATTTGCACTTCTAAGACCCGAACGAAATATTTTTGCAAATATTTGACGCCCAGTTAAGATGAAACTACCTTAAATTATGGAATAATTTTTATTTTTGCGTTTACAAACGCGTAAAAATATTTTTAATATTGAAAAATGCACTGAAAAAAATCAATTTGCCTCAGGCGGGAATCGAACCCACATCTTCCGCAATCCGGGCGGCTGCGTTGACTATTACGCCACCGAGACACTGCTTTACGCTGTCGAAATTTGTCAGTGCTTGGTGCTTATGTTTTTATGGTAAACATTGTTTCATCAAATCTTTGAAATTTGCACTTCTAAGACCCGAACGAAATATTTTTGCAAATATTTGATGCCCAGTTAAGATGAAACTACCTTACATTATGGAATAATTTTTATTTTTGCGTTTACAAACGCGTAAATATTTTTAATATTGAAAAATGCACTGAAAAAATCAACTTGCCTCAGGCGGGAATCGAAACCGCATCTTCCGCAATCCGATGGTGGTGCAGTGGTTATACTAACAGTTCATATCTATGAACTGTTAGTATAACCACAATTATAAAACACAATAAGGTTTTGTAAACTGAACTTCGGGAAAGCTCGGAAAAACTGTATAAGACTTGATTCCCGAACTATTTATAATATGTAAGTACAAATTTCTACGGAACCCTCGATGGGCGAGTGGCGAGATGCTGCTTGCTCCTCTGTACTTTATTTTACCTGGTGCAGTGACAATGAGAATTGAGATGAAGGAAATGCAGTTTGTAGAGGCATTAAATCTTAATCTATCCAAAATTTTAACAACGGCATGATAGCTGTGAAATTCGAAAACATATAGAAACGTTCATGATTTGTATTTGTTTTCTACGATCCTAAGTCCTTGTCCACGCTGGCGCGACGCCTTCTGCGTCCGCTGTCAGCGGAAAAATTAACAATACGAGATGAACGGGACGCGTCATTGCTAAGGATGTTGTTAAAGAAAGCTAAGAAGCTGTAGATAACAAAGCAATATTGCCGATGATGACGAATTTCGAGATGTTATCGTTATGAAAAAATTCCTACTTGTCTAAGCCTACTGGAAAGGTTAACCCATAACCTATCTGCTCACATTACAAGCTGGAAGCAAATCTTAGAATGCGGCTGTAAAAAGAGACAAGCTCTTTTTCTAGTCTTAATTCGTTTCAAATACTTACAAAGATAAGTAGTTTCACTTGTTAGTTGTTGACCAAGTTTACTTAACCAAAAAAGCTAACTTAAGAAGGAGGATAGAGTAGTCGTTTGACGAAGTTCCACAAAAGAGTTTATAAAAGTTTCATCGCTTACCTTTCCGAAAGATCCCATTACTCTTTCCACACTTTATATGCACAACAATCTACATACCTATTTACGTTGAATTATGTTCCGTTCAATTATGAGTGGTTCGTGTAATAATAAGTCCGCGGTGTGCTATTCAATATCTAAACTATCGATAAATCCATATCATTTATTGAAATGTTGTTAATGTTCGTAAATTGCAGGCTTTTAAAGTAAACAAACTAAATTTATCATAACTTCCATTATCAGTTTAGTCTTCGAGAAATAACAATGAATATACAGATAACCAAGTTGCCCTTTACCAAGATTAGATACACGTAAATTTACTTAGGCAATGGTCAAAACACTATTGATTGTCAGACCGACGGAATTAATTTTGTAACGTGGTACTATAACATCGAGATGTTATAGCACCTCTTTTCCCATATCCAACTTATAGTGTTAGGGCCCATACAGGACATTTTTTATGACAATAGAAAATCCATTGACTGCACATTTTACTGGCGCCCTACGTTGGGCGCCAATGGAACGTTAGGTCCAGTATGGGGTCCAAACACCAAAGTATGGGTCCAAATGAGCCACCAATTACGTGACTATATTTTTATTAATGATAAAAGGTGGTAATAAAAGGTAGTAATACAAGGCACTGATTTTATTGGTGCCTTGACAATGTGACTAGTCTAGTCACATCTATAAATGGACGTATTTAAGCAAATAGCATCCAACACGCATGGGCTTAGGTACCTAGTTAATTATGTTCACTTACGTTTTTTTACTGATACTATAATTCGGAACAAAAAAAGTCGTTTAAACACTTAAATAGTAATGCAGCAAAAGTCTCTTTCAAATATTCTATAGTGAGAACTCAATTTAGCTAAAGTTATTTTTGTATACAGTATGAAGTCAATTATCATTTTCAAAGTTCAATCTTCTTGTTCCTACCAACCCTGCTCCAAATTTATTTAGGGTCGGCACAGTACTATCGGGGTCTCTCTCATCTTCAAACTTAAGGGACGTTTTGGTATTACATATCAACGACTACCCTTAGACTGTTGACCAATAGAATTCTGAGTGAAGATCCCAGAGTGATGCAATACAATTGCCTTAACAAACATTGCCGTAAAGACATCTGGTTGCAATTTATTAAAACAATGCCTTTTTTTAATAAATTGCAACCAGATATCTTACAGAACAAAATAGGGTCTACTATTTGGTCAACAGTAACAGAACAACAACAAAAGCGGCTCGCTTCAAACGATTTTATTTTAAACTGTCACGATTAGGAAGACCCGAGTAGTATGGACAATACTACTATAGGATAGGTTTGATATGGAGAATACTACTATAGGATAGGTTTGATATGGACAATTCTACTATAGGATAGGTTTTGGAATTAGGTTTTTACAGCCGGCCGCCCAACCTCCTTGGGAACGACTGCTATCCCTCGACAGCAGCCAGGACCACCAGCTTAACGTGCCTTTCGAAGCACGGAGGAAATTCGAGTTGAAAAATTTACGGTCACCCATCCGAGTACCGCGGACTTAGTAGCGTGGTAATTTTCAGCAATAATTATTAAGTATATAATTGCACATATACTTAATTGAGATATAAGTACACGATTTATGTTGGTTGTACAACTTAGAAGTTACAGAGAAAAGAATTAACGGAATTATTAAGCTGTAGGTAAGTCCGACCGTAAACTAATCATGGCAGGTGAGACAGCCTGAGATTTTCGCTACAACACAACCGGGAAACTGGATTATTTTCCCAACTCCTATGCCCCTTAGTTGCAAGTTTTGTCTGATGTGAGCACGGGGACAATTTACACGTGCTTTGCACCTACAACTGCCTTGTTTCAAGTTTCGCATTGCCATTTTGACCAAATTACTGTAAAAAATTATACGTTTGTTTGTTTAGAAACAAAACATTTTAAGTAACGTTTTAAAACCCTACGTAAAAACAATCTACTCGCCCTAATCGGTTAGGCTTAGCCCGTTAAATATTGGTATACCCAGTAGGTTAGGTTGGTATTCAGAATTATCCGACTAAGCCTAGGTTTACGTCTAGTTCAGACTTTAGTCACCATTATACTATTAAAAGTATACTTTATATAATGAGGTTCATAATTGATTTCCATAAAAATACGTGCGATGGTTTCTGGCCACGCCACGGCTGCAATTTCAAATTAGTCTTTTAAAAAAAATTTAATGGATGCAATTACCTACGTTAAGAAAGTGTTTTGTAAATCATATTAGATACTTTACTTTTAAATCATAATCCTTGTCATTTACCTTAATATTTTATTTAAATTCAATTTAACTCAGCAATAAACCAATACCCACAGTAGAAAAATGCACTGAAAAAATCGACTTGCCTCAGGCGGGACTCGAACCCGCATCTTCCGCAATCCGGGCGGCTGCGTTGACCAATTACGCCACCGAGACACTGCTTTTCGCTGTCGAAATTTGTCAGTGCTTGGTGCTTATGTTTTTATGGTAAACATTGTTCGAGTCCCGCCTGAGGCAAGTCGATTTTTTTCAGTGCATTTTTCTAGTATTATTATCTAGTATTAATTTAGTTTGTAAACGCAAAAATAGAATTATTCCATAATACCCACAGTATTTCTGGCACCCAGTATCGTAAATAGAAGTGCAAGCAACGGTGCTTAGTCATACCACGTTCAAAATACATACCTACTTCATGTTGGATAAAGTGTGAATTGGCTCGTGTATAGCTATTAGGCACCATTTTTAGAGTTTAATGTTGCAATTACGGGTAGTTGCGGTAACATTCTTTAGGCAAAAACTAATTAACGCTTTCTATGCTCAGTAATTTTACTAGCTACCGTATTACTACGTTAGTTTACCATATTTGCAAACTAAGTACTACGGTCAAAATCGAGAAGTCTTTTTATCTACATATTCTAGGCTTAACATCGTTGGTATTTAAGAACATGATTCTACAGCTTTAAGCCTCGTAATTAATTAAGTAGTTACTAATACTACTTATATACCAAAAGATCCTGCCGGCGGGCGGTGTAGTTCCTATTCACGAATAGTACAGCTTGTGTCAAAATTCCAGTTCGCTCTGAAGTTGTTTCTGCTTCGTTCGCATAGCCATACCACCTACCAACAAGGTTCAATTTCGCACTGCTCAGGTAATTGCCTCATGTTCAGAGGAACTAGAAGTGTGGCGCGAGTTCTAACCCTTTTCATCTCGGTGTAATGTCATAAAAGTCGACTAAGGAAGATTCGGAACTTTAGAATCTCGGCTTTCCCGTACAGATGCATTAAGAGGTTACTCGCATCGTGGCTGGTAAATCACCCACAGCAGCATTTCCAAGAAGGGTTGGTGTCAGGCAGGCCGGAAACCTATAGCAGAATATTGACATATTGCACCGATTCCAATTAAATTGGTATCAGGGAAAGAAGTGGAAGAAGCAAAGAGGTCTTAAGTACCTATTTTCCCCTAGATCCCTAGTGTTCCCGGAGTTACTTTATAGTTTGGAAACTTGGACGGTGAAAGAGAGTGATCGGAAACGGATGAATGCCTTGGAAATGTGATGTTGGAGAAGAATTTTGCGCATATCATGGAATCAGCGCCGCACTAACATTTCTATTTCCAAGGTTGGGCAAAGACTTTCGGCTATCGTTCACTCTCGGATCTTGAGCTAGTTTGGCCACGTTATGCGTAGTAGGAATACTGACGTTATGGAGAGCTTCGTTGTCCAGGGTAGAGTGAATAGCTCAAAATCCAGGGGGGCGCTGCGCCATGCGATAGACTAACCAAACAAAAGATCTCACACAGTCACCCCTAAATATGTGCGCAAAATGCGTCGGATAGGGAGAGATGGCGGGAGACAGCGAACGGGCCGTGCTGCGACCCCCATGACCACGACTACTTTGCCAAGAGTAACCGATAAAGAAGAGAAGATTATCTATTTGTTATTTCAAAATAAACAGTTCTGATACTTACATTCTAACGGAGTCGTCTAAAAGGGTAGAAAGATGACAATCAAAGACACTAGAATTAAAGAAAGAAATAAGTCAAATCAAATAGTCTCTCCATAGTTAATAGAAAAATCTATTACTGGTTATTTGGCTTTGCGTATGTTTGATTTAAAATAAAAAAAATCTCCTTCAAAACTAAAAGGAGAAATAAAATTTTTTGAGATCGCTCTCAAATACTAGTCACAACGTTTATTCCAAATATTGAGGTTGGCACCGACCTCAAAAAAAAATACATTTTTATAAAGAGAATTTTAATTTTCCGTTTTTAATGTGATTTTTTTATTTAAAAATTATTTATTTTTTGATTTTTAGTGTTATAAGTACCTATATGAAGTATTAAGTAAGTTGGATAGTTATAAAATCGGTTCACAATACTCAAAGTTATCAATAATTAAAGTTAAGACAGGATTTTGGCCGTTATTTTGCAGAATAAGAACAAGACCTCAAGGCTTAACGCTATAAAATTTTCAAAAAAACTATTTTGAATCTTTGATCTTTAAGACAAAAAAAGAATCATTGAAATTGGTTAACAACTTTCGAAGATATCGACGCATAAAGTTGGAACAGTTGGAAAAAAAGGCATATTGAGACTGAGTATTTTCACGATTCTAAAAAAAACTACTGAACCGATTGATGAAATTTTTTTATAGGACCAAATGGCAACTATTCCGCATCGAACAAAAAAAGAATAACTTAAATTGGGTTAGAAAACTCGGCGTAATCGATGTACATACATACATAAAAAACATACGAACTGAATTTAGAACCTACTCTTTTTGAAGTCGGTTAAAAAAGAAACCTCTTCATGATTCTTAAGTCATTTTTATTTTTCGCTCAATACAACTATAAATAACTGAAGAACACAATGAGGCATTGTTTTATGCGCAAGTGGATCTCTTCCTTTCTGCATTATTAACATGAAAGAGATCTTTTATTCTCCTAAATAACTGAGCCCTTGGTGCAATCGCGTACTTCAATCAGAATAAGTGCCACGTAAACGACGGGAATTCTCAACAATTCCACCCTCAGAGCTCCGTTAAGTTGAAGCGGAAAAGACGTTTGTTACGTGCAGTTTTATACAATTATCATTAATTTACACAAACTGCCTTGCTAACATTGTCTATTATTAATGCGTGACCCTAAATAGATGTACTATTTTAAATAATTTTATTTTTATTTACATTCAGACATCGGAGCAGTTTTATAAAAAAAATAGTAATTATTATGATATTGATATCACCTACCTACTACACTATTTTTTTTCCACATCCACACCAATTATCTAGCCCAAATTAAGTATCATTAAGAACTTGTGTTATGGATACTATTTTTATAAATATTTTTAAAAATAAACATAAACTAAATACTTAATTATACAATCATGACTCATGAACAAATGTTCGTGTTCATCACACAAACATTTGCTCCTACCAGGACTCGAACCCGGACCGCTTGATGTGTAGGCAGCGTTACTGATCCCTCCACCACGACGGCGTGGTATTTTAAAGTAATAGATTCATACAGATAGATATATGAAGATATAATAAGAATATTAGTTTAAGAGTGTTAGTATGTTTGTACGAAGTAATCGGAAACAGTACCCGTAGTATAAGTTTTTTAGTATACAAAACGCACCGATTGTAGTTGCGTTATGAGCTCAATTTGTATGGGAAACATGATTTGCGCTTCTCTCCGCTAGGGGCGCTGTTCGCGTTTCCTATACAAATTGAGCTCTTAACGCTACTAAAGTAATTGCGTTTTTTATACTAAAAAACTTACACTACGGGTACTGATTTTAACCCAAATAAGTTAATTTTTTTACCTAATGAATGGATGGATAAAAAAAGAACAAACTACATGGAAGATAATAGAATGTATTAGGTACCTACATCTACCAGCTATTATCAATGATACCACTATACCTACGGTAATCCCAGGGTGCTTTAACAGTCCATACACACAAAAAATTTGCTATTACCTTAAACAACTTCTATTACGTGGAGCTTTTTAAATAAAATATAATTTTTCCATTCCAGATCGCCTTAGCAACGGAAAACTCAATAATTCTTCAGAATCTGGACTTTGCTGCAAGCGGCAGCTATTCCTGCGAGGTGTCCATGGATACCCCAATCTATACTAAAGCCTCCAGTGAGAAGCAGCTAACTGTTTTCCGTAAGTACTTATTAAAAATACTTGTACCGTTGTTAAAATATCATACATATATACAGTCAAGTAGTAAGTAAAGCAATGCGGTTTTTAAGTATAGTTGCTAGGAGATGTACCTATACAATGAAAATCTTATACATATGTACTGACATCTTGGTGGAGTGGTCAGTAACGCTGCGGGTAGTATTTATTTTATTTTTTTATTTATTTCCCACGATCAACAAATTATCTAGCCCAATTTAAGTATCATTAAGAACTTGTGTTATGGACAATTTTAATGTACATAAATAACTTTTGAATGAACCTAAATATATAAACGACCTTGAATAAAAACAGAAATATAATTTCATTAATAAAACCTTTTGATTTGTTTATCTAAAATACAAAGGATATCAATTTGTCTATGTCCATAAATCTTTAAAATTTAATAACACAAAGATAGCTGGAATAGCAAAGTCACAACACAATATGGATTTACGTGTGATCCATACGTTTTCTATTATTGTGTGTCCCAACCGTCACTATAAATAACTATTTATGGTTCCGTGTATTTTCTTTATTCGCTCTATACGTGCGCCTACACAAATTCGATTAGACGGTTTCTATTGTAAACGTTATCTTTCCGTGTTGTTATTTTATTAAATTAGGAAAGCGAGATTTATCTGACGGGAATATTTATCTTTTTTATCTACTTATTAGTATCTACTTGTTTGAGGTTAGTTGTATTTCTGTAACGAAGGTATAAATCACCTACTTACTATCATCTTACGACATGTTATGCTAGCATGACAATATAATGTATACGTTTTTCTGCAAAATTTCGTGTAGTAAGCAAAACTGTATTTTGAGTTCGTGAAATCAGTCTTTAACTATACAACTAAAGAACACTAATAAATCTAAAGAAAGAGAATAATAGTAACCTCATAAGAGGATAATAGTTACCTCATATAAGTATTAAATACTAGCTTTTGCCCGCGACTTCGTCCGCGTGGAATAGTTACTTTAGGTAAAATTTTTTTGTGTAGGTACTTATTATGCAAAATCACACATACAAACTGCCGTGCACTACAGTAAATGGCATTTTTACAATCTACCATTTTATGTTTTTCCATCCTTTGCTACTTACACGCAACCTTTCATCCCCACATGGGTCAATATTTCAAAAACGCTAGAACAAATATTTGCGTTTCATGGTAAAACCATGAAACGCAAATATTTGTTCTAGCGTTCTTCGGTAATGAGGAATCGCATAAAAATTTTCATCTCATATTTCAACCCCTTCATTCCATCTTGGATCTCGACGTAGATGATAGGAATCAGGACCCCTGAAAACCTCGAAAATGATACCCATATTCCTATTAAGTTAAAAGTCACGTCTGCCATCTTGGATCTCAAAATCGATATTGTATTCGGAGGCAGTACCCCCATAAATCTCGAAAATGATACCCATATCGATTTTACAATTAAAAGTCGCGTCTGCCATCTTGGATCTCAAAATAGATGGTGTATTAGGAATCGGGACCTCCGAAAACCACGAAAATGATACCCATATTGACATCTTGTCAAAAAGTCACGTCCGCCATATTGGATCTCGATATATATGCTTTATTCGTAATCCGGACCCCCAAAAACCACGAAAACGATACCCATATTGACGTTATGTTAAAAAGTCGCGTCCGCCATCTTGGGTCTTTTTAAAAATGGTTGTTGTATTGGGAATCGGACCTCCGAAAACCACGAAAATTATACCCCTATCAAATTTATATTAAAAAGTCGCAACCGCCATCTTGGATCTTAAAATAGATGTCGTATTCGAAATCGGGACCCCCGAAAATCACGAAAATGATACCCGTATTGACATTTTGTCAAAAAGTCGAGTCCGCCATTTTGGATCTATAAATAGATGTTTTATTCGTAATCCAGACCCCCAAAAACCACGAACACGATACCTATATTGACAATGTTAAAAAGTCACGTCGCCATCTTGGGTCTCAAAATGGTTGTTGTATTGGGAATCGGGACTTCCGAAAACCACGACAGTGATAGCCATATCGATATTATATTAAAAAGTCACAACCGCCATCTTGGATTGGGTCTTTATTTCTTATCAAGTGTCTAAATTCAAAGTTTCATGGTTTTATCTTTAACAATGATGAACTTCCATACAAACTTTCATCCCCAATTTCATCCCCACACGTGTCTAAATTTCAAAAATCCTAGAACTAATATTTCTTTCTTTCTTATTAACTCCCTAATTTCAAAGTATCATGGTTTTATCTTTAACAATGACGAACTCCCATACAAACTTTCATCCACTATTTCACCCCCATACAGGTCAAAAATTCAAAAATCTTAGAACAAATATTTCTTTCTGTCTTATTAAGTGCCTAAATTCAAAGTTTCATGGTTCTATCTTCAAAAATGACAAACTTCCATACAAACTTACATCCCCTATTTCAACCCATTCAACCTTTTTTTCGCAATAAAAAGTAGCCTATGTCCTTCCCCGAGATCTAATCTATATTTGTACCAATTTTCATCATAATCGGTTCACTGGTTTAGACGTGAAAGCTTAACAGACAGACAGACAGACAGAGTTACTTTCGCATTTATAATATTAGTAAGGATTATAATAAAACATTTTTAAAAAACCCAAAAATATTCACTGCAAATACTCTAAAGAATAAATAGTTTTTCTAATCTAAAGCTCTATAAATCTCAAATAAATTTTATTAGTATCATATAAATATAATTATGAAAAAGTTGAAGACTGTATCTGAACCTACCAGTTCATGTCTTCAAAATTATCAATAAAGATCGATTTCAATGCATGAACGGCAAATTCCTTAGCATGTTCTTTGATGATTGCCAAAACCATTTTTTTCAAATTTAAACCTTATACCTTGAGGAAGAAGATCACTTATACCATTAGATGAATGAGCAATCCGAGCAAAGATACAGCTGAAAGGGATCCACTTTAAATCAGACATCGTTCCTTCATTAGGTTTAGAATCCGTTTTCGTTGAATAGAGAAAATTTTACGAGAGCTGACCGGCATAAATAACTTATGCTACGTTGGGTTACTACCGGTGACTCGTTAGTTTTGGCAAATAGTTACCTACCTGTTGGTTTATTCACCTGGAGAACGAGCATAGTAGACGTACATGACCAGTAGCTGGACTCTACATTAATGAACTGGGACCTTATCGCGTTACTACTAAACCAAAACCAAACCCAAATCGTGCACTTTCGTTCCCATGTTTGTACAATTGTGACGGAGACATTAGCTGATCTTTTTGAAATTCATGCATTCATACAAACAGAGGAACAAACGCTCGCCCTGTGTTCATATTTCTTACAAACCTATACTTATAGCGTTTCGGTTACTTGAAGCTCTTTTCTATTTAATAATTCTATTTAATAATCACTACTTATCATTTATAAATACACACACAAAATTAAACATACGTTACAAAAATAACTAAGCAATAATATAATTTCCTACTTATTATCATGTATTTTATTCCCTTAAATATATTGGTGACAAATAAACCATAAAACTGTCACATTTCTAGTTTATAAAACGCGTATATAATACATATTCTGAGCATATGCTTATGTATATGAAATATTTACTGAACAACAGCCCGTGCAAAATGGCGCTCTCTTTTGTAGGAAATGTTGCAAGGTTTATTCCTCCTTTCGGATCATTTATCAAGTCCCGGGTCGAGCAACAAATATTGTGGTCTCGTTTTTATTGAGAAGTATTCGTTTCGTTTCATTTGTATACCAAGGAATTTTGTACTTTTACTGTAACAATGAGAAAAGTAAATCATGGTCGTTCGGTTCTCACCTCGGTAGGCCAAGTCTTAAAGCCATATGTTTCCAACAAATGGAAAAGGAAAGTGTATTATAAATTCAAAGAACCACTCTGAGTCCTCGACTGATAACAGAAATAACGCAAAATAAAGTATTTTTTAAAACTATTTAATAAAAAATAAGAATGCCGTTAGATTACATTTTTACTACATTACAATAGAGTACATTAAAGTACCTATAGTACGTCAAATTTTAAAATGTCGTTAGTTACCTTTTTTGTGTGTAATATTTTAAGATAAGTTATTACATATAGGTTTTACTTTTCATTTCACATAAAGAATTACTTTTATAGCTTTACATAATTTATATGAATGTTACCTATTATTACGATTAAACACTAATATCTTGTTTGTTAATTATTCTATAGCCACTGATGTTATCATTATACGTGCATTTATATATAAAATTCTTAAGAAGAAATTTATGTTATTTTTCTTTCTTACAACTTCGATCAATACAAAAGTTTGCTCAAAATTAGTCATAGTAGAACTTGCCTGATTCCGACATCTTGAAGAATCCTTCCATTTATTTAAAAAAGAAAACCTTCAAAGTACAATTTATTAAGTAGGTACATTCTTTACACCACTCCATTTAGTTTATGAATCCCTTTCATTTCAGATTCAAATATTTCTGTGAATTCTTGATATTCTAAAATGACGAGATATATTCTGCTCAAATTTGGGGCTATCCTATCGGTAATCTGCAGTCAAATAACATGGATTTCTCTTACAGTGAAATTGCTTCTATTATCATATTCACAGCAGAGAAACTTATTTCTTCGAATATCAAAATTTTCTGACCTCTTCAGTCCTTGACGTCAACTTAAACATTCATTCATAAGGTGATCAAAATTGTGTAGATTTAGTACATTTACGTATAGTAGGTAACACAATTTTTAATACATTTTCCTGGCATAATTAAGTCAAAACTTAGTATAAAGAACAACACATTATTTAGAATTCAATGTTGCTCAAATAATACCACAACTAAGACCACAACATTATGTTACATAAAAAAAAACACCTTCAAAACTAAAAACCAGCTAAAAATGGAGAAATAAGAATTTTGTTTAAAAAAAATTAATTATTTTTGAGGCTAGTCCCAAATACAAATGACGTTTATTCAAAATACTTAGGTTGGTACCGACCTCAAAAATCATTTAGAGTTCTTTAAACAATGTTTTTATTTCTCGTTTTTAGTTTTAAAGGCGGTTTTTTCTATTTAAATAGTAGATTGCTTGACAACGGCGCTGGTGAAATTCCTACTCGGACTATACTGGGATACAACGAAAATAAATGGGTCACGGCCGACCGCTGATAAATTCTTATGGTCAACTGAATGAATTTTAAATGATTTTGCTACGCTTAAAAATCATAATTTCTAGAGATAATTTGAAACGATGGAGATTTTATGGCATGAAATGACATCACCTTTTGCCAATTTAATACTTGTAATACCTTGAAATTATTTTTGAATGGTGTCAATAACCCTTACTAATGTATAAAGAATCTTTTTAATTTGGAACACACCGCGTCACCACCGCTAACCATCCCGCTGAATTTTACAGAATACTCACTAACCAAAACAGTTCTATTTTTAAAATTCATTCCCGTTCTAGGGAAGGAAGCAATTACTATGAGTTTTTCTGCCCTGTGGTGGAAATTAGCGTGCTCCATCAATACTCAGATCGAACAAACACTACTTTCCGAGTGTAAGGAATGAAATAGTTATTTATTATACAAGAGTGGAAAGTTCCTTTTTAACCGCGTGCTCGATTTGGATGACCGAGCAAGCGAAGGATTCTAAATTAGAATCCTGAGCGTCAGCGAGGGAAACAAACGAGCACAAGGTGAAAAATCTTTCCACTCGAGTGCAATACGTAACTTTTCATCCCACCTCAGCGAGGAAATGACAAAATAATCTTCATTCTAATCATAAATTTGGCACCATAGAGGTTACATTAAATAGGTTTAATGACGTTTTGAATTTACAATTATATTGAGTACTCATTATATGTGATGTTCTAAATTCAAATCTACTTTGCCGCTCAAGCGAATAAAATAGAATTTTCCAGCCAGATTTCGAAGCGCAAAATTACACTTTCCGAGGTGGTGGGATGAAAAATATTTTATTTTTGGTTTTTAGTGTTGTAAGTATAAATTTTTCAGGAAACTATCTCGAGATCTTTTAGACAAACAATAATAAAATGATTACGATATCGTCGACGTCAATTAAATAGGCATTATGAGGTATAACTCAAAAACTACTCGTTAGATGTCGATTAAATTTAAATGGGACCACATGACAAGCACCAGCTTCCAAACTTTAAAAGAATCTTGAAAATCAATACACACCCAGTAAAGAGTTATGAGGTAACACACAAAAAACATACAGTCGAATTGGGAAGTTCCTCCTTTTTTGAAATTGGTTAAAAATACAGAGAGTACAAATTAGTACAGAGAGTTTTCATTCATTCATTCATTCAGACCGAGCTCGAGTTCTACAGAAGCACTCCTAGGTAAGCACCAGGGGCGTTATTACAACTCTATATAATAGTTTTTGATTTATTTGTTATTATTTTAATAACTTTCTTAACCAAAGAAGGTGGTTGAAATATTCGCCCATCGGTCGATATTTTCAACATGTAATATAAATTGTAGTTTTTTTTTAAATATAATATTCTAAAGATGATATCACGCACGACAGCCGGCTGCCGCGCGGGTGGTGAATAGATACGTTCTTACGGGCGTAAGTTACAAAAGGTGAACTTCTGTCTAGTCTAATGGCATCAATTCTCCCTTTTACTTATCTTTTGCAAATATACGACTAACGATTGTATATAAACTATAATGTTTGTCATTTCTTTGTGATTGTGGCGAGAAAATAATAATAACATTATTCTGTCCGTTATTTCTTTTGGGTAATACGTTTCCGTATTCAGTGAAGGGAAACGGACAACGTTTAAAAGTGTCTTAAAGTAGATATTATAACAATGAACAAGGAACTACAACAAAACATCAGCTACCAAATAAACTTCCTTAATCGGCTTCGTGCTCTCTTTTACAGCTGTATAAATAAAGTTTAAAGAACAACTGTGAACGAAAATGTCACGGAGTCCGAAACAACGAACTCTGGATGTTATCTTCAAACACAAAGTTTGGCGATGCTATTAGGTACTCCTACCTATATAAACAAACTGCCGAATTATTATTCAAGTTAAAACGATCTCTGCGTAGGTAGTAAATTTGTTTGCTACGTACAATTTTACTATTGGCTCTCTGTGAACTTCATTTACCTGACCCAGAATTTTTAAGATAGGCTTTTTTAGAAAACGTTGTATTTCTAAATCACTTTCTGTGATAAGAGCAATTTTATCACACCATACATGGACTTTTTCACGATAACAATCAGTGTTCTTAGAGGTTGGTAATAAATTCTATTAGATACCCGGACTGCGGAGATGATTTTGAGTGTAACATCTGTCCTGGTTGTTGGGATTAGTTGGTTTGTTTACTGAAGGTTTGTAAATGTTTGTGTTTGTGTAGGCGACAGGCCGGACAACCTATTACAATTTTGGGGTACTGTATGGTATGGCCCATACTGTGAGATGTGGTTTTGTATATAAACCAATGTTACCTGAAGCTCTGCTCCAACCATTTTGGGAATTTGAGCACGATTATATGTATATTTATTTATTATTAAGTACAGCCCCATGATGCATATTGTATAAATCATAATAATAACTTATACAACACAGTATATATCTGATACGTAACACAATAACGGCGTACATGCACTTACAATCAAAAAGAAAATTAAACTATCTACCTTTAACAGTATATGCAGTGGTTTGGGCTGTGCGTTGATAGATCACTATGTCAGTCAGTCAGTCACCTTTGAGTTATATATATTTAGACTAGCTAACCCGGCAAACGTTGTTCTACCGTTCATATATGAAAAATACTTTACGTAGGTCGTAATTCTCATACCTACCAAATACACTACTCTGTCGTGAAAGTACCGGGAAAAGATCAATAATACACAAATGTTAGTTATTGAGCCAATTTTATTTTATCACTTTCAAAGTATGCTCCTTCAGAAACGATACACATACGCCAACGAATAATACTATGATCAAAACATTTTTTTAACGCTGTTTCCGGAATTGAGTTCAGCTCTCGCCGCGAATTCTCCTTTATGTCTTCTACCGAAGCCACTCCGAAGTTTGTTGACTAGTTTGCATATCAAATTCGTAAACCCACGTCTCGTCACCAGTAACAATACGTTTCATGAATGTTGGGTCGGAATTGACTCGTTCTAGCATGTCCTCAGCGACTCTAATGCGATTGAGTTTTTGGAGAAAATTCAGGTCTTTTGGGACAAGCCGAGCGGCAACATGTTTCATACCCAAGTGATTATTTAAAATGGTACCTACGGATCGACTCGTGAGATACAGAAAGTTCGGCGGCTATCTCTCTAAAAGTTAATTAAAGATTTTCAGTCACTATTTCCTTTTGTCCACTTTGCGATGTTAAGTTCAGTTGCAGATGTGGAGGGCCTGCCAGAGTGAGGCAAATCTTCCAATCACATCTCGACCGCTTTTGAACGCTTTGTACCACGCATAAGCACGTGTTTTGATAAAGTCGATTCACCCACCGTAAGCCTTCCGTAACATTTTCAGTAACTCCGAACACGAAATTACATTAGCGATGCAAAATTTAAGACAAACTCTTTATTCAATGTTTATGTCCATTTTGAAATTCGCAATACATACTAGTTATTATATAACTAAGAACAGAAGTAACACATGCAACCTGTGCATGCAACTCAAACTCCGCGCCAAAATGGCATACAGTTTTGCCAATCTGACAACAACAAAAAAAACAATATATTGAATTTGGAACTTTTGGAACCATAAACAAATCATTCATTCCCGATACTTTTTTGACTGATTGATATGTTACGCTCAAAGACCGAAAACGCTCACAATGCGTTGTGGTCACAGAAAGACATCCTGTTATTGATAATTATCCTTTCGAACCCAGTGGCTGAGTGATGGGTAGGTTAGGGTTATATTTTTTAGTGACCAGGCATAGTACAATGTGTTTGGGAGAGTAATGTTTTATGCCTACATGGCTGAGTGATGGGTAGGATAGGGTTATTATTTTATGACCAGGCGAAGTGTACTTTTTTGTGACCACATCGCGCCGTGAGCTATTTTTTCGCTCGATGAGCGTTTTCGGTCTTTGAGCGTAACATATAAAAAAATATATGGTTTTGATTTCTATGATCGTAATAAATGCGACCCCTGTGTGCGGACTGCGGCCCAGTTACAATCAATCTCTCGACATCCTAAAGTTATCTGGAAAAGATCGCTTCCTAACGACAAACCTTTTTTTGACGGGGAGGTCAAATACATTTACGCATCGTCCCTGCGGGATGGTGCCAACCGCAGGGGATATGTGGAAGTCGAGGTAAAGGCGTTCCCTCCATACCCACTAAACATCCTCCCCGGCCTGACCTGCAGTGCGCTATTGCGGGATGGCTCGGGATCTGCGCACGTGAGCGCAACTACACCGAAACCTCCCAACGCTGCCCATCTAGGCACTCCTTGTGCACCAATTGGTGGCCAGCAGCCCACAGGGGCTACCGACTAACGCCAGCCCCTGTGGGATGCTGGCCGACGCCGGCCTTATAGGCCGCCTCCTCACTGACGGCTGCTTGATCTGGCGCGTCCTCCTGATGAAGACACCGGGAGCAGCCATCGGTCCGCACCCGGGGATTTCGAGCGCGGTCGTGGCCCTGAAAAGGACCGTCCGGCACTAGCCGTGTTGGGAAAACAAAAACAACTTGACGATGGCATGTGACTTCGTATGCCAAGACACTTGACATCAAAAGCCACACACCCGCCGAGAAAGTTTCCCCACCACGTTACCAGGGTCCGCCACGAGGAGGCTTCCTGACGTGGACCCCTCCTAATGACAAGCCTGTGCGTGTGCAGTCATATAAATTTTTGTGTCTTATATACGATACGTGTTCATGTAAAATTAAGTTATATTTATCTACCCTTTTATGTGAGCCCATCTATTTCATGTAACCACGACAAAAACATTAATACTCTAACAATAACTTCCATTGCTTGTCCGAAAGTGTTTTGTTACCAAATGAGAGTGTAATGAATGAGATACGTAATATGTTCTCGAAGCTAAAAATAGCAAATCGTGGCTGCACATATATTTTGCTCTTCCTCTGACAAAATGATTGATCGCCAAGAACGTTTAAATTTTTTGCAGAAAATTAAGATCCATTTACACAAAAATAAGTTGATATTTTATTTCCGTTAACACCTTAGACGTGTGATGCCGGCAAAGCATTCTCCAAGGGTGTCGTAGAAGGCGACTAATGGATCAGCAAAGGGGTATTGATCACCTTATTTTCCAAACACCAATCCGCATTGGGCAAGCGTGGTGGACTACTGCCTAACGCTACTTCGATGGTAAGTAGAGGCCTTGTGTCCCAGCAGATTCGAATTATAAAGGCTGTTATGATGGTTAAAACCTTATTTGTGTTAAGTCGTGGCCAGATCTTAGAATTTAGGTCAGTGGTAAACCATTACATGAAATGGTTGTATTATCATGACCAAGATTTGCTTGCGCTGCCTGTTCCTCTATTTTAATTATAATAATTTATTTTTATTTATATTTATAATCAGCTTAATAATTATGTTCTTTTCCCACTCTGCCCGATCAGCCGTCATCTCAACATTAAAACCCTTCTTTACCATACCACCTTTTACACTGTCTATCCAATTTTTCCTCTGTCTTCCAGTCCCTCTATATTCATTCAATTTATTCTTAGGTTAGGCATGCGTAATGCATTTTAACCCAGAGGAAAAAAAAGGTTAGACCGGTCGACTAGGTCGTCTGGGTAGGTACCACCACATTTCTTATTTCTGCCGTGAAGCAGTTCGCTGTGTTACGGATTGAAGGTAAAGGTAGCCAGTGTAATTACTGGGCTGGAAGGCATATCATCTCAGCCCCCAGGATGGCATCGCACTTGCAGTGTTAAAAGACTTACCCTTAATATTGCAAGTACGTGTCTATAAGCGACGGTATGTAACCACTTAACACCCGGTGGGCCGCAAGCTTGTTTGCCATCTTGTAGTATTAAAAAGGTATTTAGTTCGTTGATTTTATATAGGTTGTATTTCGTGACATAGTCGGCTAAAACTGACGATATAGTCTAGTCGAGTGCTAAAAACACTCACGGTCGGCTAGCGACTAATTAAAAAAAACTATTTCTAACAGTGGATTAGGTATATAGCTATAATTCCACATTATTTTTGAACTGTTAAAAACAATGTATGTTATTTACTGACAAAATCTGATGCTATTTTTCTGCTGCAATTTTTTGTGCTCCTAATAACCGTTAATTTGGAGTTGTTAAATAATTATTATCAAGGGTCCAGTTACACTCACCTGCGCGGCTCCACGCTCCGTCAATGATATGATTAATCACCACCAACCTACGCCGTACGAGAGAAAAAAGCTCCCCTCTGGTATTTTCAGAAAAAAATAGCACTTTCCTTACTAAAGAAAACGGGAAAATATTGAAAAAGGCACTTCCTAACATCACACACTTAATGCCAACAAGTAAGTACCCTTTTATTTAGGTTCTCATCTCTACAATATAAGCCCCAAAAACATGGGCAAATGTTTTCTTTGTCTTCTTCTATAAACGCCATGCTAACTATAAGGTTTGAACGGCGTTTATGGAAAGAATATATAACCGAATATAAAATAAAGACCATGATTTATTTGAATAAACGTTTCTAGCTTTTATGTAAAAAAAATATGTTTTTTTCTATTTATTTGTTTTAGGACTTTTATCTAAAATAGATATGTCAGTCCTATCGGACCTTACATTACATTCACACAACATAAACATTTACGTAAAAAATTTAAATCGCAGGAGGCGGCCGCAAATTGCGCAGAAAGTCATTAAGGCAAGGCCAGTTGCTCCTTCTGAGACTGGTTCGGCCAATAAACTTTAGAGCACTCCTATGTGTTGCCTGTTTATATTCAGTCTGGCAAACAGCGCCCGCCTCTCTGCGTGGCACTGGACAGTCTCCATCAACATGTAATGGACATCTTCAACTACACCACATGCATAGCGTCCGGAGCGAAATCTATTCAGTGCTACGATATATGACCTATTAATTTTAAAATTATAAACCATGGCATACGAAGGGGCTGACATTGAATAGTTTTATATGTACCAGATTCCTTTCTCCTTGGATCGTTGGTCAAAGTATTCTTTCCAATTATTAAAACAGATATTTTTAAACGTACCTAAAACTTCGGAATAAGACGGCAGTACGATATATCTTCACCGTCTGTTATTGCTAATGTCGCTAAACGGGTGAACCGTTTAGCGACATTAGCAAAACCTTTTAAAAAATATTCTTAACAGGTCAGCTTTTAGCCTTCATCTGACCTGATGGTAAGTGACGATAAGGCTCAAGATGGAATCTAGCTTCACCTGGAACCCTCAACCACAGAGAGACTGGCTAATTATCATTAACGGTCGGAACACAATAATGCTGTTAACATTATTATGATGGCGACAGATTTTGATAAGATAGTGGTGCTAGCCAGGCGGACTAGAAATAAGTCGTACCACCAACCAAACCGAGTACAAGTACTCCCCTGGAGTTTGAATCCGGGACCTTTGGATCTAATTCTGGTGGGGCGAACCACTTATATATTGTTTTGAAATAGCCCCTGAATAATATTAATAAAAATCAGCCTTCAGATTTTAAGTAAAGTGAGTCCGATTTTTACTCACTTTTAGCATTTGATATCTATCAATTGCCCGTCTGACCCTCAGGTCTGACCAACTTAAAAAGTATGCGTGCATTCAACGTACATAGAAATACTACTCTCTTACACACATTTAGGTAACGTCTGGCCGCTCTGCGATCTTGGACTAATGGTTGGTAGGTTAGATGAATTACTCAAAAAATTATAAATTAGTGTTATTGCTGAATTGTGTTAGATTTGAACGAGATTTATGAAGTTTATACTAAGACATTACTTGCAGTTCATAAGTTTACCTCTGTTTAACAGAGTACTAAAACTGCATGATATATACTTACGCTTAATAAATTCGCATATTTCTACATCATTATCATATTCTCTTAAAAATTAGCATCTAAAAGTTTTGAACCAATAATATTAAACACCACAATCATGATTTGTAATTATCTAACCTCATCTTTGCGCAGCACCAAAATTGTATTTTCGACGGTCGATAACAGCGTGTAATCTCATTTTATTAATACTTGATAGTAATTGTCTAGCATGCGACTGGCGTGATATAAATTAAAATATTGGAGGTCGAGATAGTCTTTGGTAAAATATTAATAATTATCTAATATCTAAAATTGGCGCCATATAATGTTAAGTACCTTTCTATACGACCTCATTTCACTGCCTTGGTGGTTTAACCTTCGGTATCAGATCCAGAGATGCCCAATGAAATACTACTCTGTCTAGAAAAGATCAATAATACACAAAATATTAGTTATTCAGCCAAGTTTATTTTATCACCTTCAAAGCATGCTCCCTTAGAAACGATACACTTATGCCAACGAATAATCCAATCATCAAAACATTTTTCAAACGCTGTTTCCGGAATTGGGGTTCAGGTCTCGTCGCGAATTCTCCTATATGTCTTCTACCGAAGCCACTCCGAAGCTTGTTGACTAGTTTGCATGTCGAACTCATAAACTCACGTATCGTCACCAGTAACAATGCGTTTCATGAATGTTAGATCGGAATTGAGTCGTACTAGGATGTCCTCAGCGAGTCTCATGCGATTGATTGACATACATCGCTGCTATAAGTCACAGCGTGGAAACGCTCTTAAATACAGTGTAAAGGTTTGTAACACTCGTATTACTTACAATGAGTTACAGTACTTTTAGAACTTCTCCCTGTTCTGAAGAAACGAACGGTGTAACGTATGCGGACTGAGCAATCGCGATCAGTCAATATGTAAAATGCGAAACTGTTCTCAAGGGAAATTTGGTGCAACATGCCGTAACGATTTCAGAGTGAAAAAGACTGCATTCCCGACCCAGTAGGGAGTAAAAAGTCTTTAATATTATTCATCAGCGGCTTTATTACATCATCACTTGGGCTGGCGATCTTGATCATACCACAGATAATCTGTGATAATACAATGTCATACTTAATGGAGCGTCCCGCGCGTTCGTAAAACACTCAGCAAACACGCAAAAAAAACTATTAAACTGTTGACTTTTCTTAACAAAACAAGATGCTACTATTCTCATAATTAATGTATATTTATATAATCAAATTATCTTCAAGGTGAATAAAAGTTTAAGAAAATAGCGAGCGATTTCACTTTTTAGCCGATTTCAAAAAGGGGGAGGTTTTCAATTCGGTTGGTATGTTTTTATGTATTTTTTTTATTTTCAAGAACCATTTTCAAGATTTTTTAACATATTAAAATGTACAAATTTTTAAATGTTCTCATACTAATTTGTTGTGTAAATAGTCTAATTACATAAGAATATTTTTTTTTAAATATGCGGTTATCGTTAACGCCTTCACCATGTGATGCAGGCAGAGTATATAGCATCGTAGAAGGCGACTAATGGATCAGCAGGAATATTGATCACCTTATACTACTTCCACCACGCATTAGGCAAGCGTCGTGGTCTACTGCTTTAACCTCTTTCGATGACAAGGACAGGCCTTGTGTCCCAGCAGTGGGTCGAATGATAAGGTGCTGTTATGATAATGATGATGGTGTTAACGCGTAATTTATTACTGCTGTACCGATTTTTATGGACTATGCTACGTATGAAGTTCGTAGCACACTTATCAGCTTGGAACCGTATGTTCTATGATTCGCAGCCGTATTGTAGCCGCCGTTCCCTAGCGTTTATAGTTAAAAAAAAGGGTACCTTTCAGCCTCTATGCGCAGCAAAGAGCTATAGGATCGCCAAAGTTCCTAAAAATATAGCTTAAATTATCTGTATTTCTGTTGTATAAGTCCTTTTTTCACGTAAAGGTATACTTAACGGGAGTCGATGGCGCTGCAGTCGTGGGTTCTTTATTATGAATTACGATCCCACTGGTTAAGCTCAGTGGGGATGGTACTCAGATGTGTTACCAAAACAGTCAACTAAATTATTCTCTGTGCTTCGGAAAGCAGACGTTCTGCTGTCGAAATATACATACATACGATCATGCTCGTAGAGACCATGAGGATGAGCAGAGCCTTAAGGTCGCAGCGCACCTTTCATTTCGGAACCATATCGCCTCTTTTTCAGGAGACGCATTTTTGAATCATTAGAATTCCAAATCGTGTGTGAAGTCGCAAGATTCGTATGCGAATCCCTAAAATCGCTATTTTTGAACATTCATACTCGTGAATTTAGCAACGAGTGGTCCGACCCACTCGTGTCCGATATTCTACCAGTAGAAAATCCTAGAAAATCAAATGACTGACAGTGACATTCTAACTTTTAATTTACGTTCCGTTTCCTCGTAACTCATTACCGGTTTCTAACATCAACGAGTTATGGCATTCCGGTTTTTATTTTTTCTACATTAAATGAAAAATGTTATAAGATTCGACTTTTACGGCAACACAGGGCAACACTCATTTCTAATCTTTCAAAAATACGTAAAATTGGGAACAATGGAAACTAATTTCGTATACGTTTTGCTATCGTGCATGAATTCACTTCGAATGATTCAAAAATGCGTCTCCAGATGCGCTACGGTCCGTAAACGTTTCGTAGCCGCTTTTCCGTGGCGTTCGTAGTAAAAAAAAATAACTTAAATTAAATTCATTCATTTCAGTGTTTCAGGCATAGTGTTGTGTTGTTGTGTTGTAACTGAAACAGTTTTTCTTATCCTATGTTAGTAAAAAAATATTTTTAAAATACTGAAATGCATATAATTTTTTAAACAACAATTAAATTAAATTGGCAAAATATAATTAAAATTGAAAAATAAAAGGAATACAAATTGAAATTTTTAAAAAATCAAGTAAATATCCAGAAGTGATAGAAAAGAGGTCGTTCCTTTCTGCTGATAAGCTTGCCTTTAGATAACATTTCGTTACACACATGTGCACCAAATCCAAAAAGTAACAATCCTTTTGTAAACTTACCAACAAAAGCCAAAACTCCTAATATCTACGGGATGTAGGAGATAGAAATAAAAAAAATTGAACCTCCACGTAGGTTCTATAACAATTAAAACTGGAAATTATTTCAATAGGTAGAAAAATCATGAACACTGCGAATTAATAGCTTAAAATTACCCTTTATTTTATTTTGCTTTAATCTACTACGTAAATCCATTACTGGATGGGTACTATTTTCCATTAATCTATTAATATTATTAATTCCCCTTTAAGCACATTGAATTAAAGTTCACACGAATGTCTGTAGTTTTTATTTCGTTTTTCTATCTAACTCATATAATATTTTTTTTTGGAAATTGTTAATTACTTTTTATCCCAATATCTTATATTATACATATCCAGCCAGGGAGGAATCTAGTAGAAGCCATTAGTTAAAAAAACAATCATATGGATTTAGTTTAGTTCCTACAGATAGTCACGTTTATGTATTTCAAATTGACGAACGGTTTCTGTATCGAGTTTCTTAAATGCGAGGTAAAATAAAATAAAATCCGATAAATTATTTAGAGATTTAAGACTGGAAACAGCTCTACAAAAAAAATCCAAATATATTTCAGTGTTTAGAATTTGCGGAGTTAAAAGGTTTAAAACGTAGTATCTCTTGCTAGGTTTAAAAGTATATAAGCATTTCATCTAAATACGCGGAAGCGAGACAGCGCTTGTCTTCATTATTTGTCCACTAGCGTCCGCCATAATATTATGTTGTAGTTTGTAGCGTTAGGTGAGATTCCGGCACATATTGACATGACATGGCTCGGCCAGACAATTTGCCGATCACCTACTACATACGTTCATGGTCAGTTAAATCGGAGCTATCATGAATAGTATTTTTAAATGATTCGTAAAACACAAGCATTTAATAGGGTCGCCAGAAAATACTATTAAATCCAGCTTCGCCAGTTTTATAGCTGGTTTTTACAGAAATAAGTTGCGTTTTATGAGTTGTTGATGTTGATGTTTTATCTGTCTACTTACAATTCATAATTATTGGTGACGACTTATATGCCGAAAGTAGCCTACAAATTTCGTTGAAGTTCACCCATTCCATATGAAATTTGTGTGTTGCATTTTCTAATAAAACGTATATTATTTAGGATTTGAACTGTACCTATAATCTATTAGGTACATAAAAACACTATTTCTTTAGTTCGCTTTCAGGTCTCAACTCAAGTTAAAAAATATATTTTGATAATTACAAAACAGAACCAAAACAATACCTATATTAAAACAATACCTAAGCAAAAACTTTTCATTTAGATTCGATTCTTCTTTATATTATATATGACCTATCATTTCAATTTGTTTCATTCAATCCCGTTCAGTTATCCACGTTATTATGTTTATTCAAATCACAATGTATTACTTAAGGCTTGACAACAATATCCTTTTCAAACAGCTCGAAACTTTTGAAAAGAAAGACAAATTACAAGAAAAACCGCTAGCAAATAAATTTATTCCGTAGCGCAATTGGGACCAACGGCTGACGTAGAAATCTCGCCTCCAAACTCATTACAGCACTCGCTCATTACAAGATGCAAAATTTTTCAACTATGTAGTTAATTTGTCGTTCGTAAGAATTTCTCTTCTCTTTAATATAAATAGCTCGGGTAATTTAGTTTAAAACTTATGTTTTTCAACTTAACTTTTATTTTTAAATCTAGCCAATACACAACAACATGAATTAAATTAAATAGTATATTGTAATAGCAAGCTGTCTACCTTTCTCAAGGATATAATAAACTAAGAAATATATAAATAATAATTAATGTTGCTTTCTAGAATACGCCCCGACTGTAAACCTTTGACTATGTGGATGCTTGCAACAAAGTGTTTGTCCTACCCCGTAGTAGTTTCAAAGGAAAACTTTGGAAACATGGCCACAAACAGAACTTTACGAAAATATAGTGTTATTTGCTTACAATGTTCTATAAGGTTCTAAATCATAGTTGTCTACTGTTACCATCGAGAACATAACCAACGATGACTGTTACCTAACACCATGTAAAAATATGAATTAAAATGACGTGCTTGCGATATTGAACAGGCTTGTGTACATTTTTTTGTAGATCCACAAAAACACCATCCACGGATAGACTTCCCAACTCGGTACCTCAGCTTCGGAGAGACCCTTCGCGCCAACTGCACCACCGCGCCTGCGCTCCCGGCACCTCACATCACCTGGTTTATTAATGGGAAGAAGGTAATCTTACGATTTACGTCCGCGAACAAAATGTAACTGAGTCGTAAAAGGACTGTTCTTGATGAGAATGCCAGGTCCAGACGTAACTTAGGGAATTAAAACGATGAATGTTAGTGCCGCGCTGCCCAAAAATTTAGGGCGAGTAATCTACGTCAATATTTGATAACATTTGCTCTGCGTCCTTGGGTTATAGAATTTGGGAAGATTAAGATTTATTGTGTAACCCGACGTAAAACGTGAATTTGGCTACTGTCTAGGGAAAGTAGTCAGTAACGCTAACGTAAATAAAATACTTAATTTGCTACTATAATAAATGGTATGTTCGTTTGTTTTGCTTGTTAAATTTCTTTTATACTAGCTGCCGCCCGCGATTTCGTCTGCGGGATTAGTATAATAAATTATAGCGTATATGTTATTCTATATGAGCTATATTATTGTAAAGTTTCATTAAAATCCATTCAGTAGTTTTTGCGTGAAAGAGTAACAAACACAACCATCTATCCAGACATGCATACAAACTTTCGAGTTTATAGTGTTAGTAGGATTATAATTTTAAATAATCATTCGAAAAGTTATTTAATTATCTCATTCATGTTTGGTTTGGCGGCGCCAACCTCGCCAACCTAGAGAAATCGCCACTGGTAGCAGTGCAGAGCTCAAATATACAAGATCTTTCAGATGGACGAGTTAGCTGCCCACTCCCACAAGTTCAAGGTGCCAATGAGTGAGAGAAACGGTCGACGAGGTCTGCAAAGGCCCTTCGAGTACGAGATTGGTGTAAGCAGTGCACCTCCCCTGCTGACCCTCACACACGCTTCACATATCGCCACGAGAGCTCCTGGGTGCAATTTAAAGGAACACATGGTAAGATTTTTATACTTTTGTGTTACAGTATCAACATAGATTGGTAGGAGCACATCGGTAGCCTTAGTGAGACGTAGTCTCTCAAAGTGATAAGGCCTTAGTGTAAGTTTTTGACGTGATAAAGTCTTATAAATCGATGAACGCCGGCAGCATGCACGAAAAAACATGACTCATTGTCACGTTCGCCTGAGCCAAGCGTGCAAGCGATAGCGTGGGACAAGCGATGGAGAGACACGACTGGCCTAAGCTATAGATAATATTACCGTGCCTAAGCGATCGGTTTATGTATGACGTTATCACGCAAAATGATCATCCGTAAACCGACTTCACAGACAGCCAAGTTTTAGTATAAAATTCGTAATTATATTAGGTGCGTAAAGAGCTCAATTTATATGAGAAACGTGATTTGCGCTTCTTTCCGCTAGTGCTTCACGATTCCTCATAACGCAACTAAAATAGTTACGTTTTTTATACTAAAAAAACATACAGTTCAGGTATACAGATTAGCCGCATTTAATGAGCTCGACCTAGGCATGTAGGTATGGACAGCATAAGAAGGAGATTAACACTTTAGTACCTTGTCATAATAATCTTTCTCCTACATGCTTTCAAATTATTTGGGGTCAGTGTAGAATCTCTTTCTATACATTACTGCTAAAGGATTTGGTATTAGATTTTTACGGCCGGCCGCCTGACTGAGTGCCACACTCCTAGCTTTCGACACAAACACTAGCAAAAACTTCAGTATCATTGTGACGTTTAGGGTTTAGGTTATTAAAAAAAAACAAAGAAACCCCAGTCAACAAAATCTATATTGAATAAAAAAAGTGGGTCGTGGGCTGAAGGCCCATCGTTTTACCGTTGTTTGTTTTTAGATGGACAATTGTATGACACATGCAATTAATAGGTATTTTTGTGTATAATATTGTGTAAATAACTAGGCAATGCATTATTGGATTTATTTATATTTGTATACCCCACGTTGTATTATTGTAACATTATTAAACCGGAGGATCATAAATGTATGCTTAGCACCTAAATTGTAAGGAATGTAAAGTATCTAACAATAACACAAAATGGTGGTGGGTATCAAATTTTAAATTACTTAGTTCATTATTGTGATTAATTGAATTATATAGAAAAGCTTTTTACAAGATAAATGATCCGAATGCGTGGGAGTAACACGGAGTACTAAACCAGTCTTTGGGGAGTAATAACTTCCCAGAATTTACGCATCTAAAACTGTAACATAATATTTATTTATTGACCTGTATTGATGTATATAGATCATTATGAAATTGTAAGCTGTAGAGTTTCTTTCGCCATTTCTTCTCCATTTCAGCATTATATTAGGTTGGGGAAAAAGTCTTTTCGCATTATAGTATGTATAAACTTGTAATAAAATCTCTTTGGCTATACTATTTGTATCTGGCTGGTTTTGGTATCATTGAAAGTTTAAATTTTAAAGAACATAATTCCAAATTCAAATTAGGAAAATGTGTGATTTTCATTTGTTTTTCGTACCGCCAAGATGAGTGAATCTAATGAAGAAATTCGATACATTTTAAAATTTTACTACAAAAAAGGTAAAAAAGCAACGCAAGCCGCGAAAAAAATTTGCGATGTTTATGGACCTAGTGCAGTGTCTGTGAGAGTAGCACTGGTTTAAGCGTTTTCAATCCGGAAATTTTGATGTCAAAAATGCACGTCGCTCTGGTCGCCCTATTACAGATAAAATGGATGCCATTTTTGAAAAAGTGGATCAAGATCGGCATGTCAGTAGTTACGACGTAGCTGAAGAACTGGGAATTGACCACAAAACAGTTTAGGCGCATTTGAAAAAAACTGGATACACAAAAAAGCTCGACATTTGGGTACCTCACGAGCTCACTGAAAGAAACCTAATGAACCGTGTACTCATTGGTGATTTTTTATTACGACGTAATGAAACCGAACCATTTTTGAAGAAGCTGATAACTGGTGATGAAAAGTGGATCACGTACGACAAGAACGTGCGAAAAAGGTCGTGGTCAAAGGCCGGTCAGGCTTCACAGACTGTGGCGAAACCCGGGTTAACTCGCAACAAGGTGATGCTGTGTGTGTGGTGGGATTGGAAGGGCATTATTCATTATGAGCTGTTACCACCAGGCAGGACCATCGATTCTGAACTCTACTGCGAACAACTGATGAGATTAAAGCAAGAAGTTGAGAGAAAGCGGCCGGAATTAATCAACAGAAGGGGTGTGGTTTTTCATCATGATAACGCTAGACCTCACACATCTTTAGCCACTCAGCAAAAATTAAGAGAGTTTGGCTGGGAGGTGTTAATGCATCCGCCGTATAGTCCTGACCTTGCACCTTTAGATTTCCACCTGTTTCGGTCTCTTCAGAATTCTTTAGGCAGTGTCAGGTTAACATCACGAGAGGACTGCCAAAACCGCTTGTCGCGGTATTTTGACCAGAAGTCCCAAAATTTCTATAGCAATGGGATCATGTCCCTACCTACAAGATGGCAAAAAGTTATCGAACAAAATGGTACCTACATACTTTAGTTAAATGTAAATAAACTATATTAAAAAATGTTTTGAATTTTCTTAAAAAATGCGAAGAAACTTTTTCCCCAACCTATTAATAATAATTTAAATGAAACAATTATTTGGTCCCGAAATGGCGGTAGGGTTTAAAAGTTGTAAAAGCTTTTGACGATTTAAAAGTACTTAGCAAAGTTCATCTTTTTCATTTCATTTCATTTTATACAACATGTAATTTAGATAACCTTCTTCGCTCGCTTTAATGTTGGTTTAATTATAGCCAACATGTAGGCTATACAACATGTAAAATAAATAACCAACACCCTGAACACAGGTGGTTTGGGATCGCCTTCTGAGATGATTTCAATATTTAAAAAAAAACGATTTAAAAAAAAACAAAAAGTACCCAGAAAATATTGTACAGTCGAACCAACTGAATCATGACCCACTTGGCCGATCATTCCTTTACAATCATAAATTTAGTTAGGTTTTCTTCGCTATCATGCGTGTTGCACTTAGTACGTTTTAAATATGAATAATAATGTGTCATTACGGGTCAGAGATCTATGCAATTTTAATCTTTGTTATCACTGCACTAAAGTCTCAATTAGAATTTCAAATAAGATCCCGTTCATAATCTAAACTCTTTTCACTATTGAGAAAAACGAATAACTATTATATTTTTAAAAATAAAATCACGTTATGTGTCAGATGTCAAGTAGTAGTTGAAAAAATTTTAAAAGGCCACATTTATTAGACAATGTCAGTGTCTAATAAATTGATAACAGGTTCGTTACTTAAGAAATGTATGTTCAAGCGAATTTCAACCTACTTTGTATTGAGTGACTGTAGGAAAATGATCTTAAGGTGGGTCATGATTCAATTTGGTCGACTGTACAACATTTTCTGGGCACTTTTTTTTGTTTTTTTTTTTTCAAAAAAAAACGTTTTTTTTTTGAAATATTGAAATCATCTCAGAAGCCGATCCCAAACCACCAGTATTCAGGGTGTTGGTTATTTAATTTACATGTTGTATAGCCTACATGTTGGCTATAATTAAACCAACATTAAAGCGAGCGAAGCCGTGGGCGACCACTAGTATAAAAATATTTTTAAAATAGACGCAACAAACATTTCCTGTTTGACAAATCGTAATTACATCAACATTTATAACCAATACTTGCCCACAATTTTGTCATAGTTAATTGTTCTAATATAGTCCCCGTTAGTACCTTGGGAATATGTGTAATTATTTCGTTACGCAAATCTGTGTTTTGTTATTATAAATAACACCGGTATTCAACAAAGGCTTCTAATTAACACTACCCCACCTGCTTATTTTGTTTGTTATCCATTCACATGGAAATTACTTTTATGCAAATTTTTCCATTTACGTTCGCATGTGCACCGCCTACTGAGAGCAGACTTACCTACCTACGTGAAAATTAAAACCATCATCATTTTATACTAACATGTTTTCGACGAAAATAATTAAATCTAATTGTATTCATAAATTCATTACCACGATAACTACTCTACAATATATATATTGTTAGGAACTGGCAACCATGAATAAAAACGACATTACTTAGGTACTATTGCTTATTGTCTATATAGGTACTTATCTAGCAATTAAACAGCTTAACATAATTGAGTAACATATTATATGGCTATATTATTGTTATAAATAAGTAATAACCATTCAGGAAAATATGGCTTTATTCGACTTTAATATGAAGCATGACAGACAGTTGACAAATCTATGCCCATCAGTCACCCCCTCCAACTTGGTAATCTGCCAGGTGAGCTGGAAGCCGTCTCTGCCTGGTAGAGCGACGTAAATCACTTCTTTGGCTCCCATCCCCTGCAGTCTCTGAGGGGTTGCACTGTGTAGCTTCAGGGGAATCTTCATCTTCATCCGATGAGTAGTCATATTGACAACGAGAAGTTGGTAAAGGCGCCAAGTGCCTATTAGAGATTGTACCTTCATGCCCATTCGCGTAACGTACATAAGAATAAGTCGGATTGCTTTGTATTAGTTCACCTTCTTCTACTTGCGGATCAAACTTAGAGTTCCTGACGCTCTTTTTTATTAATATTGGTCCCGGTGTCATAAGCCACGCAGGGAGCGATACCCCGTTTGGTGTACGTCTGGCATGGATAAACATTCTTTCGTGAGGCGTGGTATTTATAGATGTGCATAATAATGATCTTATAGAATGCAGCGCTGTAGGGATGACATTTTCCCAATCCGTTATGCTTAAGCATTTGGAACGAAGACAGAGTTGTATAGTTTTCCAAAGAGTTCCATTAAAGCGCTCTACTTGGCCATTTCCTTGCGGATTGTAAGGTGTAGTACGACTGCAAGCAATATCGAGTGATGTAAAATACTGAGTAATTTCTTGTGATAAAAATGAAGTCCCTCTGTCAGAGTGAATGTACATCGGTGTTCCAAAAATTGAGAATATTTCATCAAGACATTTAACAACAGTAGCTGACGATAAGTCTTTACAAGCGTATGCAAATGGGAACCGACTGAATTCGTCAATAATGGATAGAATATACTTATTTTGCGTTTTCGAAGGTAAAGGGCCTTTAAAATCAATATTGAGGCGTTCAAAAGGTGCGGTAGCCTTAATTAATCGCCCTCCAGTTTGTGCATATCTAGGTTTTACTTCAGCACACACTCTGCAGTTAGTTGTCATTTCCCGGATATTCTCCAACGAGTATGGTAAGTTTTTCGATCGCACCCAGTGGTTCATACGAGTGATACCCGGGTGACACAATCTTTCATGAAGGGATTAGAGGGTATCCAAGGTAGTAGAAGCGCATACTCTTGTAAGAGCATCAGCTGCTTTATTTTCTTTGCCAGGGCGATAGATAATGTCAAATTTAAAACATGATAGTTCCAAACGCCATCTCTCGATCTTATCATTCTTGATTTTACTGGAAGCAGTCTGATCGAACATAAAAGCAACTGATTTCTGGTCCGTTATCAACAGAAAATTACGTCCAATCAGGTAATGTCGCCATTTACGCAGTGCTTCTACCACTGAAGCAGCCTCTTTTTCAATGGATGAATGTCTTTTTTCCGGATCAGTCAAGGAACGAGAAAAGAAAGCAATAGGTTGTCCATTTTGTGTAAGAGTTGCTGCAAGTGAATTGTCTGATGCATCAGTCTCAACTACAAAGGTCGTATTATCATCTATGGCAACCAGTGATGCAGCGGCAATATCAGACTTTAGTTTGTTAAAAATACTAATCGCTTCATCTGAAAGAGGAAAGGTATCGGCAGACAAAAGTGGTTTGATTCTTTCAGAGAAGTTGTGTATCCATTTCGAATAGTGAGCGAATAGACCGAGAGCTCTTTTAAGCGATGATGGATTCTCCGGCACTGGTAGATCTAGAAGTGGCTTAAGTCGTTCAGAGTCAGGTTTGATTGTATTATTGTGTACGTTGTACCCGAGAAGATTGATAGAGTCTGAGTTGAAGATACATTTGTTTAAATTCAAAGTTAAATTGTATTTTTCTGCAGCTTTCATAAAATTTTCTAGGTTAACGTCATGATCGTGTTTTGTTTTCCCACAAATAGTTACGTCATCGAGATATGTAAAAGTTCCTTTAAGTTGTTCATTTTCAATAATATAGTTCAGACTTCGTTGAAAGGCAGCTACTCCATTTGTGACCCCAAATGGGATCCTCGTAAATTGGTAAAGTTTCCCGTTAGCTTCGAAGGCAGTGTATATCTTTTCTTTTGACATAATGGGAACCTGATGGTAGGCACTCTTTAAATCAATCTGACTAAAATGATTGTACTTTGCTACTTTTGTTACTATGGTTTCAATATTCGGGAGAGGAAATGCGTCAAGTTCGGTATACCTGTTTATAGTGCGAGAGTAGTCAATTACCATCCTTTTCTTATGAAATCCTCCCCCAGCAACTAGAACTTGTGCTCGCCATGGAGAAATGCTAGGCTCGATAATACCATCCTCAAGTAACTTTTTAGTTTCAGTTCTTATAAACGCCTCATCTTCTTCTGAATAACGTCGAGACTTTACGGCCACTGGCTTGATGTGAGGTGAAAGATTGGAAAATAATGAAACCGGAGGTAGGGAAGATTCAATGACGTTACATATTCTCAATGGTTCCTGAGATCCTCCAAAATTCATTTGTATTGAAGAGTGTTTTCTCAGTATATCGTGACCAATAATGATATCTGCGCAAAGGTTGTTGACGACTAAAAGAGGATGCTGCCTATATTGATGTCTGTCCAATTTCAAAGTAGCCAAACAGACTCCTTCTACGAATGACACATGGTTCAATGATGCTAAGTTGACAGTCTGCCGACATGGCTTTACTTTTAAGTGCATACATCGTACTAGATCGCTATTAATAAAGCTAAGTGAACTCCCTGTGTCAATTAATGCATCAGCCTTATATTGATTAACTTCCACTGGCACGGTAGCTTTGCGAAGACTCCCAGGTGAAGCTGCAGAAACAGCAGATGCCGCGCTAACTTGCGAGTCTTGGCATTCGTCAGTAGGTAAAGCAGCAACAGATCTCTCTGCGTGATTACTGCGACATACATTTGCAAAGTGTCCCTTTTTAGAGCATAGTTGACAATTTTGATGAAACGCTGGACATTTTATTCTTTGGTGCACATCTCCGCCACAAAAGAAACAGCGTCGCCTGGCATTCTGCCGAGTGGTCCTACTTGTAGCGGCTGTATTTCGTTCAATAACAGGCAAGGCATTGATAACACTAGTCGAAGGTCCAGAGTAAGGGTTAGAGAATACTAATGTGTTTGTTTCCGCATCTTCTAGTGAGGTAGCAAGGTTCGTGGCTTCGTCAAAAGTTAAAGTAAGTTTTTCCAATAATCTTTCTCTTATCTTTTGTGACTTTATACCGGCAATAAACGAGCCTCTCATTGACTCATCCTGATGTTCGGAAGCAGATACAGCCCTAAAGTTACAGTCCTGGCTTAATAATTTGAGTGCTTGAATGTACTGTTTTACAGATTCGCCTGTTTCTTGCTTGCGGGTAGCTAATAAGTGCCGAGCAAGTATTTCATTTCTTGGTTTCACAAAAATGTTATTTAGAACGTTCATCGCATCTTTAAAATTAGCACAGTCTCGAATGTAAGAGAAAATCGACGGAGATAAGTGATTTACTAACAGTTTTAATTTTATTGGTTCAGGAGTATCTTCTTCGCACTCTTCTGCTAGGAAGTTTTCAAATGTGAATCGCTAGTGAGTCCATTTTAAATCCGCCGTAACTGTGTTTGGCTCCACATCAAATCGATCCGGACGTAGATATCGAGATAATTTGCTATTATTGGTATCTTTGTTAGTCGTCATTTTTAGCGTAGTAAGAAATAACGTATAAGTTATTTAAAGTCGAATAAATTGTTATAAATAAGTAATAACCATTCAGGAAAATATGGCTTTATTCGACTTTAATATGAAGCATGACAGACAGTTGACAAATCTATGCCCATCAATTATCTACCAAAAAAAACTACTGCGCCGCGGCGGCTCATATATTAAAGTAATGTGTACCTATATTTTCTCCTCAAAACTCATTCAATATTGTAGATGCTTAAAAGTAGGTACGTATGTAATCCCAATGTCATGAATAGGTACCTAGGTACCTATTCATGACATTGGGATTACATATTTCTAAGCTAAGACACACTTTTAACCTCAGCTTTTAACTGATATGTGTTTCTTATAATATCACCACACATATATCAATCTAAGGAGATCGGTCGAATCGCCGAGTTCATAGGAAGACCGAGTGTCGCAATCAGCGGCCGTAACTTACATGGTTCTAGTTAAGCGAAGTTAAGCACAGCCGCAAAGAAGATCGGTCGAATCGCTGAGTTACGTATTCACTTGACTTTATCGGAAGGCGAAGTAGCGGAAATGTATACCCACAGGGCATACACTTGTCGCAAGTTAAACGCCGGCTTGGCCTATCTCCTTGTATTATTAAATCTGTTAATATCACCTTTGCAAGCTGTGCTTAGCTGGTTCTCTATTCTCGGGACTTTCATTTGATTTGTATTGATAGAGTCCAATTGTTGCACACACTGACATTTTCCCGCTGTAAAAACTTCTAATCCGGTCCATAAAACGAAACTTCCTCTACATTACTCGTAGTTGCCCGAAGTTAATCGAGCACGAGAGTGTATAAGGGTCACTTCGTATTTCCTCCTGCAACTTGCAAGCTTTTCGAAACTTCCGGCCCGTGTCGGTTTCTGCGCCCGAATCGATGTGCGTGTACTACTGAGGAGACTGAGGCTGAATGGCCACGAGGCTACATGAGCGTGTGGTGCCGTAATTTTATAGAGTACACACACTTCAACGAGAAACTTTGCAAGTGTACCTAAAGAGTTTGTTTCGAGTACAGCCACGGTAATATTATTTGGTACAGCTCTACTTGAATTGATAGCCGTAAATCCGAAATCTACGATATCGATCCAAAACCATCAACCGGGAGTTTTTATATACCTTCTGACATTGAATTCGCCGCTAAAGCAACTATAGTATTCACGATATGCGTAGCCGGTATTTTACGGTTAGTCTATAAAGTTACGGACCTAATGTTTGCACTCGGCATACAAGCGTAGGCCTATATTGGAGACGTCCTTCGACCCCAAAGCTGTCTTTAAGATACTTAGATAGGTATGCCTTAGCATGTATTAAACTCCGTCGAATAAGAAATGCCTTAATATATCTTGTCTTAATTTTACTTTCAGTTATCCGAACACCATGACCACGAAGAACCTAATGCTATCCACCCCAGCAGTCGACACCGGGGCAGAAGACCAAGCCGAGGGCGCGACCTCTACGTGACAGTCTCAGAGCTTCACATGGTGGCCACCGGCCGCATGGAGATCACTTGCGTCAGCACTATTCCAGAATTCAGAAATATTGAGGACAAATTCGCTGATGTTCGCAACGATACTGTCATAGGTAAAGCTTTATGCAAGCATTATTTTATTTATAGAAATTAATGAGTTGTTAAAAGCAAACAAGAAGTTTAGGCCTAGCGTCTCTATCAGTCTCTACACTGTGAAATCTCACCGCGCGGTTCCTAGGTTTTAGACCCATTTGTAGGGTCTTCCGTGTAGGTACCACCGCCATTCTTATTTCTGCCGTGAAGCAGTTCGCTGTGTATCGGATTGGGAAAGGTAGCCAGTGTAATTACTAGGCATGGAAGGCATATCATCTTAGTCCTCAGAATGGCAACGCACTTGTAGTGATTCTTTCCATCGCTAGAAAAATTGCGCGGTGATATTTTGTAGTGGGGGTGTACCTACTCCTAACTTACCAATTAAGAAATGCTAATTACATAAGTACTTACATAAAAATAAAGCATTTCACTTGTTTCAAATAAGTAAATGAAATGTAATTAACAGTGATAACTAATTTGTTTCTCTCACTTTTTTGTAAATAGAAGACATGTCCTCTATTTAGCAATGGGAATATTATATAGAGGTGTATTAGACGCTTTTGAATAAAGATCTACTTTGTTTTTTCAGTGGACGTCATACGACCGACGACGTTCTCACAGCCATCGGCCAACCTGACTGCTCCAGAATCCAGCAGCTCTTCTGCCGCAATATTTAAACCCTCATTAAGCCTGCTTCCCTGTACAATATTAATAGGACTAAGAGTTGCTTGATAGCAGTTAATATAATTCTAATTATTTGGGCTGTGATATTTTCATTCACTCATTTTGCGAGTGTATATCTTAGAGGCTACATAATTTTTATCGTTAATATTAAAGGGAATATTTATTTTGCCATTTTATAAGTAAATAACATTAAACCACCTGAAAGCTTAACTAGCAAAGATCTAAACAGTCTAACACTAAAACTAAAAATTATTAAACAAGACAATACAGTTTAAACGTCGTCACGTATGTAATCAATCACTAGGCAATGTTATGTTATATATAATATTGCATGACGAAGTTTACAGAACTAAAATAATTGTTCCTGTTTGGCCGTATTAAATTGCTAAGAACCGACAGTCTACGTTAAATTATGTGATCTACAATAGAATTGTATAATAAGTGATACGAGATTGATACACTTGCTATGTCGAGGACAGACCTATTCACAGTAGAAGAGAAATGTACCTAGTTATCTTCTTATAACCTTTTGGTGTTACTTTTTATTCTCCTTGCTTTTGTCAACCTTTTCCGCAACTCTGTTTTATATATTTTTATTATTACTTATCTAGGTACTACACCTTTTCTCAATCGATCCGCCTTTCTTTCGCTGTCCCCGACATTATGAGTTACCGCGTAGTGTCGGCTGATGTTGTGACAATGTGAGTGAGGAACAAGAAAGTTAACGAAGGTCTGGTTTATTTATTACAAACGGTCAATCAATTTCAAATTGTACGTAGAAATTTGGCAATTATAAATGGCCTCTTATCGGCAAAAATAAGGCGACGCCTACGGTACAGAGATAGAATTCAATAAAGTTCAAACTGGTTGTAATAGGTACTATGGGTAGGTATATCTGAATGATACCGTGCAGATATTGGACACGATAAGCTCGTGTTATATGATGTTATTTACGAAAACGCACGCTCTATTGACAGACGTGTAAAACAAACGTAGATATCTATAAACACTTGGAACCCGCAAAATACATTTAAAATTGTTTAGATTATTTTTTGTGGAAATCTGACTCTTGTAGGTGTAGCATCACTGTGGAAATAGGTTCTTGCCTAGACAAATATCTCTGACTGTAGGCACTAAAGTAGAATTAATCAAATTTGAACAAATAATTGTCAATTAAATTATTCTCAATTTGAAATTTATATAGATATTTGAACTTTGGTTTGTATCTGTATAAAATCTTTGAGTATATATATTTGTACATGCTTGCTTCACGATTAATTAAGCAGGGCAATCCATATCATTAATATTAGGTAGGTATTTCTACTTTATATTGTTAACTATCATCAAAAACGCTTTTTTTAATTTTTCAAAGACATCTTGAACATTCTAAATATAATGTAAATAATTATCAAAACGTTTTAGCTGTAGGTAACGCTTCCGAAAGAAAAGCGTATCATAAAATTAAAATTGCCATTATTGTGCCTAGATCATTTTAAAAATCGCCAAAAGTAACTAGGTACATATCACCTCCACAAATGGGAGGCTCCTAAATTTTAAGTAGAAAATAAAGTAGATAGGCTTAAGAAGGGCATAAAGGTAAAAAACTTAAGCAAGGTAATTTAGAAACCATACCTACTTAATAACAGATAAGTAGTCGATATTGGGTACATAAGACCCACACAATCTTTCATTCCCTTCACAACAATTGCTTTGTGTGCGGCCATTGATAACCTACTTAGCTTAGCTCTACTTAATTTACTTACATTGGTAGCGGTTACACATTTGCATCAGATTATTGTTATTAGTTCGGCGATTTATTTTTCCTTTTGTTTTCTTTTCACATGTTTGTATAATCTTGTGGACCCTCATTTTAACAATTCTGTTATTACAAATAATTTGTATTCTGTTATAGCAATTCTGTTATAATAAATACCCGTAAAGCGGAAAAGAGGTTTATTGGTCGCAAATAGTCCATTTACAATATTTGAAAACCTTAGCACCTAATAAAACAAACCGTTATGAATGAAAAACAGAAAAGCCATTATTAAATATGTATTAATCCTCTGTTAAAAAATCTTTCTATGACTCCGGTTCTCATGACAGCTTACTAGGGTTGACAATATTTTTGGCTTTGATAATTTATTAGATATATTTTTTGAGTTATTTTGCAACACGTTGTATATCTAAGTATTTAACCCTATTTGTATTTAGTTTCATATTTTACGATGTTTTTAACGTCGTAGGTTTACCTAGGTACTACCTATTCCCGTCATATTTGCAACTTGTAAATAAATAGGTACCTAGGTAAAGGCAGATTTAAAAAAATAGTATTTTATAGTAGGTACCTACGAACTTATTCATAATTTTAAACAATGTCGAATTCCAAGTACCTTTTTTATAAATGTGTTGTCAAGTTTTGTTTTTATGTAGATATTTTTATCCTGTATTATATGGAGTAGGTAGCCACATTACAAAACACTTTAATAATTTACCTGTCAATATTTAATAATAGAGTTATTTTTGGTGAAATTTATTTATACCCTTCCATGAGTTTTTTACCTTTTAAAGTTAATTAATATAAATTTCCAGATTAGAGTTATGATAAAAAATACCTTTCAAAAGGAAAAGTATTATAACTCATGTGCTTGTAGTGTTAAACTTCTTAAAAACCTACATCGTATTTTTTAAGAGTGCTATTTTATTTAATAAGTTATTTTAAAATTTTATTCGTACTGGTAAATTTATTTAATTACATATTTTACTATTTTATTTGCTGAGAAAATATTTGGAGCTCATATCATAAATAAGATCTTGGGATCAATATAATTTTAAGTCACGTTTATTTTTAACAAAGCAAATTTTATAGTTTTAAACAAAGAAAAGGCATTGAGGGTTTAGAGATTATGATTACCGCTACTTTGAATATTTTGGATAAAATCAATTATTAGATATTATTATGTTGACATATTTTGTATTAATTTTTGCATGCCTGAAATTGATGAACAGTGTACGACTATATCTGTATGTAATACCTTGTATGTACAATTCTTTTCAAGAGAAATAAATACTGTTATTTTTATTATTATTATAAAGGAAACAAGTCGGTGAGGCTACCGTGGTGGCCGTAACGTTCTGCTTATAAATATTCAGCCACCGTGACTAGTCAGTAGACGTATACCGGAATGTACCTAATAATATTTTAAATAGGTATAAGCACAACAAATCTACCAACCTGTTTTCTGGTTATTTTATATGTATAAGTTTTAGTGCATTAGGTAGGTACTTCTTTATTGCTAACTCAAATATTTGTTTTCGCTACTTGACTGCGATTTTGTTTTGTTTGAGAAACGAAGAATAAATATTTTTTGTTTATCGGACCATACTGAATCGATACATTGTGGCTGAAAATGAAATAATTCGCACTGGCCGTTACTGAAAAAAATGTATGCCCAAAAAATATATATTTATCTTAAAGACAAAACAATATGGTTTACAAGTTTACAATTTCAAAAACGACGAACATAAAACAAAAAAAAACAGTCTTTGAGATATACATAACAAATATTAAAATCCCGATAGATACGTGGGGCACACTAATAGTTTCCGGAATGAATAATAAAAAAATGCTATTAAAGGTCAAAAATTAATTTATTGTTCTCAAAATATTTTCCCTTTGCGTAAATGCACTTTTTCATTCAATTAGACCAATTTTGAAAACTTTTGTGCCACTCCTCCGTGGTGACCTCAGAAACGTGTTTTTCATACTCTTCGACAGCCTCTTCCGGTGATGAAATTCGTTGACCACGTAATTGGTTCTTTATTTTTGGGAACAGAAAAAGTCACAAGGTGCCAGGTCGGGACTGTATGCAAGATGGCTCATAAGTTCTACACGTAGAACTCACCTTCAAAAATTCATTTGTCTGCTTTGCCGTCCCACACGGCAAGGCAGACTAGCATTGTCGTGGTGCAAGATGATACGGCTCTTACGGTTATTTTTACGGAGTTCGTTACTAATTTAACAATAGCTATATATTATAAGGTGCGGGTTCGAGTCCCGCCTGAGGCAAGTCGATTTTTTTCAGTGCATTTTTCTAGTATTATATTTACGCGTTTGTAAACGCAAAAATAAAATTATTCCATAGAGATAATTTAGCTCCAAAACTAGCTTATTTCATAGTCTCATAAATCAAAATAATTCGTCTGACTTCATTCGGCCCGTGCGTTTATAATTAGGTGTATCTGAGATACTAAGTATCTATTGTTGTTTTCGCTTGTAATGTTTTTAATTTTGAATCTTATTAATCTACCTGGCACATAGACAATCTGCTTCTCATTATGTCATAAAATATTTGATTTATCATTAAGTAGGTATATGAAAATTAAAAATAGATTCCATTGTTCCAAGAATCTAAAATAAGTAGATATATTAAAAAACACATATCAAACATTGTGATCTTATGACTTAGGTAAATAAAATACGAATTGTTATAAAATAATATAATGAAACCCTCAACTGGAAATGTAATTGATACATATCATTGAAAAGATAATTCTAGATATAAGTACTAAATTAATTTTAAAACATAACTATCAGAAATCCTGTTATATGAAAATTCACCTCATGTATTATAACTTAATTTAAGTGTATTGTATCTCTTTATAAAAAAAAATACTTTATTGTATCATATTATCCACTTTGTTATTAGAAAACTTAAAATAAAAGATTTTATGAGATATACTTGTTTAATTTCTTTTATATTTTAATCCAACGCGATCGTGTGTGGCGAATGACCAGTTTCAAAAGACAGAAGATACATCCTCTTACAAATTATGTTTTTTATCAGTCATGTTTTTCACATTTATAATTGTTATTTTTACGCTAGACCTTATTAACTTTTTCCGACGAGATGAGATGACAATCATCATCACAGCCTTTATAATTCGATCCACTGCTTGGACACAAGGCCTCTCTTTTTTCAACGAAGGAGGTAGGTATAGACAGTAGTCCACCACGCTTGCCCAATGCAGATTGGTGGGCGGAGTATGAGGTGATCAATACCCCTTTGCTGACCCATTAGTCGAATTCTATGATACCCATTAGAGAATATGGGGTTTATGCTATTCTACTCTGTCGGCATCACGCGGCCGTCATTATCCGAGGACAAACTCCTTGTCAGAAGACGATGAAAAACTTGTTTTTTGCAATTTAAAATATTAAGGCTCGGCTTAGACCTTCCTATCCTATCCGATTTATCGGAAATCCTATATCAGAGACGTTCTGTCCACGCTTTCCGACAAGTATCTCCTTTTGCAATTAATTAAAAGCTTGTATTAAAAAGAATTTTATGGGCTGAAGTAATTTACAGACAGAAAAACATTCATGGTGTCCCATAAGTATTTGCACACTTTATAGGACTCCAAAAAAGTAACTACCTACGTACCAAAAATTATTCTCGATCTGACGTCAAATCTTCTTTTCCGACGAAAAAAGAAACGTTCGGTGCAAGGGCGGATCCAGGGGGGGGGGTCATGACCCCCCCCCCCCCTGGGCTGGGTCCAGGACCTAGGTGGACCAATAATTAAAATAATGTTTTTATACATTTTTGTCCCAATTATAGATTTTAATTAAGTACTTTCAATATTTAATTATAATACTTTGACAGCAAACGCATTATTCGGGAAAATTTGAATTTACCGTGCCACCGCCATAATGGCCGCCACCTTCGTGTTTTTCACCATATTTCGCGTGACATTTGCGCGCGCTGTTTCGACAAGATTTCGACTGAGGTTTCGACTAACGTCTAGCTGGACCTAACCTCCACCGGTACGACTAAACTTTAGTAATAAAGTACTAAGCTAAAAAACTTTAAAATTCCAATGTAACTAATAGTGTTCCTAAAACTTGTTGCATTTGCGATGCATGAGTTATTGATTTTCATCCATTCGCTTTAATGCCAAACTTTCTGATCCATGCAGGACGACAGATCTCAAGATGCTTTTATAGATTTTGCCCTTTAAATTAAGGGGAGTGACATCATCATTTCAGCCGAGAGACGCCCACTGTTGAACATGGACATCCCCAAGGATCTCCAAACCGGTCGGTCCTGCGCTGCCCGTATCCAGCCGCTTCCCGCGACGTTTACCAGATCGTCAGTCCACCTTGTGGGGGGACTACCAACGCTGCTTTTTTCGATACGTGGCCGCCATTCGAGGACCTTTCCGCGCCAACGGCCCTCAGTCCACCTCGCAATGTGCCCTGCCCACTGCCACTTAAGGTTCGCAATTCTCCTGCGGACCTCATCATTTCTGATATGATCACGCAGAGAAACTCCAAGCATAGCCCTCTCCATTGCCCTTTGGGTGACCTTGAGCCTGCTTATGAGGCCCATTGAGGCCCCTCAACGGGCCTCAATGGGAGTCCCATATTGTCCCAGTAACCTGCCGCCATTTCATCCATCCTGAGCTTACTCGATGATTGACATCTCGGTCTATATTACCGTTGTGCTGTATGTATAGCCCAGGTATCGGAATTCAGAGCAGATTGATACAAGCACTCCGTCGAAAGAACCGGCTCAGGGTTGCAGAGACCACCGAAATGGCAGAACATTTTGGTTCTTCTGATTTTCTAGCCAACACTCTCCAGGACTTGGTGCCACTTTTATTATTTTGTTGGTACAGGGCGATTTCCATCACTGCTGCCCAGTGCGCTTATGTGAGTAGGTATGGTTCGATTTTGAATGTGTTAACCCAGGCGTTCTTTGTCAGTCCACTTTTGCCTCTCAGAGGAGGGGGTTTTTTAAATGTTTCATAGCCTGGTTCTATGAGATACGACAGAAAGGCTCTGGGCCAAATTGTAGTCGTTGAGTCCCAGCCCTTGCTAGTTTATTGACCTTTTCGCTATCAATAACCCATTCTTACGGCTCAGACCAATCATTTTTTATTGATCTGAGATTTATGGTTACCGGATCACTATTTACGGTGTTGTGCCCAGTCCACCCTTTTAATCAGTTCCACGGTACTTCTTGTGGAAGTTAAAATCTGGAAGCAAGACAGCTGATGTCATTGCGAGAGGTGGACATTCAAACACTTTTTCGTGTAAAGAAATAAGTAAATCACTGTAAATCACTTATTTCTTTACACCAAAAAGTGTTTATCGTGCAAATCTGATCTGAAAAAACCGTTTTCCCAAAATCATTCGGTTTTTGAATCCTACGCTCGGACTCGAAAGATGGTACCTAAGTACCTATAGCTTACGATTTGGTAAAAATGAAAATAAACTTAGGACGTTAATGAAACACATTATCCGGTTTGGTTAGGATAGGCTCGGATAAGGGGATATACTTAGATAGCTACTGTAGATATATAAGAGGTACAAACTTTTGGGTAGGTATGTATTGTCAAATTCTGAAAAATCGTAAAAACCGTTATATTTTATTTAAATAGTAGGTACCTACGCTAATTGCAGGGTATATTCTTAAATTACTAATTTAAATAAATTCATTTTAAAAGTTACAAAAAATAAATAATTAAGCAATTATTCGATATTTTATAATACCTACCTACCTACATCTCATCGGGTAGTTTGTATAATTCTGATGTGGCAACTATCATTGTTTAACAATGAAAATATTGAAGGTAAAAAGTGCTAAACTTTATATTAAAAAAATTTATTTTCGTAAATCTTCTAAAGCCGCCCCTAGACCTCCCTCAGTAATTATAAATCTATGGTCGGACATCCTAAATCGGACGCATGTCCACACTTTCCGAAAAATGTTTCGTAGTGCAATGACGCAGTGTAGACTTGTATTGTGTTTGCACGGTTTGCAGACTACAGATACTACGTCGAGTTTATCATAGCTCCTACGTAGTCAAAGCAACAAAAAGTAGTAGGTAATAAACAAATTAAAACATAACAATAATTTATTATCAGACCACATAAACCCATAGTAGCTAATACTTAGGTCACACTAAAAGTTTCCGGAACTGGCCACTTACATAAACAGTATTTAAAAATTAATTACAACATTTGAAAATGGAACTCTTTGGCTGTAGAATGCAGTTTGTTTCATCTGACTGTCAATTGTTTTTACATTGTGGAGCCATTTTCAAAATTGCGTGTCTACATTAACATGGATTTAACTCGGGAAAATTTTCGTAGTATGATTTTCTACAATTTTAAGTGTAATTTAACAGATCAAACAGAGCATCGTTCGGCTTCAATCTGCTTTTGGCGATGAAGCACCATGCAAAGCGACTATTTATAGCTGGTTTGCAGAATGCAAGCGCGATCGTGTCAATCTCAGTGACGAGTCTCGCGATGGTCGCCCGTCCACCGCTGTGAACAACAAAAACATCGATGCTGTGCGCCGTATGATTGAAACAGACAGGCGTGTGATCTACCATGAGATTCACGTATTATACATAAGCGTGACTCAAATACAATCAATCCTACACAAACATTTGGGTATGAGAAAGCTGTGCTCGCGGTGGATCCCACACAATTTGACCGAGGCTCAAAAAACGGACCGCGTCACTTGGTGTAGTGCCATGCTTACCAGATTCAACGAAGGTGCGTCAAATTTGGTGTGGGACATAGTAACAGGTGAGTAAACATGGATTTATTACTACGAACCCAAAACAAAACAGCAATCGAGCGTATGAATAAAAACATAAGCACCAAGCACTGACAAATTTCGACAGCGAAAAGCAGTGTCTCGGTGGCGTAATTGGTCAACGCAGCCGCCAGGATTGCGGAAGATGCGGGTTCTAGTCCCGCTTGAGGCAAGTCGATTTTTTTCAGTGCATTTCTCTAGTATTAATATTTACGCGTTTGTTAACGCAAAAAAAAATTATTCCATGAAAACCTTTATTTTTAAAAATGATAAAAAATTTACTAAAAGTAGCATCGTTTATTTTTCATAATTTTTTTTGAAGTTTTTCATAATTATACTAATAGAAGGTAGACCCATATTATTATTATGTACGGTCGTCTGGGTAGGTACCTACCACCGCCTTTCTTATTTCTGCCGTGAAGCAATTCGCTGTATTTCGGATTGAAGGGAAAAGTAGCCAGTGTAATTACTGGGCATGGAAGGCATAGATATATATTATCTTGGTCCCCAGAATGGCAACGCTCTTGTCTTTTTGCGTCGGGGCTTAAAAACAGAGGCATACGAAATAATTAGTATATTTTTTTATGCTTGACAGCTCTTGGCTTTTATCTCACCTGATGGTAGGTAAGTGATGATAGTGATGATAATGCCGTAGATGGAATCAGCCTTCACCTGGAACCACAGAACATAGATATAAGATCTATGTTCTGTGCCTGGAACCCTCAACCACAGAGGAACTGGCTATCTTATCAGTAATTGTCGATACACTATAATGCTGTTAACATTATTATGATGGCGACAGATTTTGATAAGATGGTGGTGCTGGCCAGGCGGACTTGAAAAAAGTCATACCACCAAACAAAGTTTAATACAAGTAGGTACTCCCTTGGGGATCGAACCCGGGACCTCTGGATCTAATTCCGATGGGCGAGCGGCCCACTCTGGTGTCTGTTCGTTCGTTTTAGCGCTAATATCCTGACGTTTTCCAGTACCTACGTAGGTATATGAATAGTACCTATACCTATATAACGTCAAATATAGTTATACATATAGGTATAAGCAAAATAATGTATGGTTCAATAACTATGTAAGAGCGGACGGACAAAACGTTTTGTAGTCAATTAGGTACGCTGTATTACAGAAAGTTTATTGCTAGGCAGAGAGACGAGCTGGGGTAGTGAACGGTGAGCGTTTTTGCAACTTAACTAGGCCTGATAAACCTGTAGTAGCGACGATTAATATGCGGTACGAATGATACTAGACCCTGGTTAATGATGTTCTATATTTGTACCAAATTTCATTTAAATCGGTCTAGTAGTTTTTGAGTTTATTCGTTACAAATCTTTCCTCTTTATAATATTAGTATAGGTAGACTACCTACTTATTATGTTTTACTTTTAGGTGCAGGTATAGGTAGTTCTATAAAAAAGGCAATCATCTAGGTAGATATATTTTTATTGGAAACGATTAAGTTAAGACATTATAAACATAACGTTTTCACGTCAAACAAATGTATGTAATGTAACTAGTATACATTATAATTCACAAAACCAACAGGTATGCTAACTTATAGGTAGAAATCTATAGCTTCATAATTAAAAATTATTATAGGTACCTACCACAGAACATAATGTTCTGTGGTACCTACCTACCTACTAAACACGTTTAGCAACGATTGCGTATTTTATACTTAATTTTTAACCCCCGACGCAAAAAGACGGGTGTTATAAATTTGACCTGTCTGTGTGTCTGTGTATCTGTCTGTACCATCGTAGCTTCTAAACGAATGGACCAATTTTGATGAGGTTTTTTTTGTTTGAAAGCTGACGTGATCGGGATGGTTCTTAGCAGGGATGTAACGGAGGTAGTTTTATCGGAACCGAAGTCGGAGTCGGAGTTTTTAAATTTGATTTATCGGAATCGGAATCGGAGTCGGAGGCAGGGTCAGAAGTGGTGGCATGAGAAAGAATTTTTATTTACAGACAAATAAAACATTCTTAAATCATTTTTTTTTTAATTATAAAATAAAACACAAACAATGAAAAAAAACCTTTCATAACAGTCGACACAGGCCGCCGTCGCCGCTATGTTATGCTTCGACCTCCGATTAAAACCTCCGATTTAAAAGTGTCGGAGCCGAAGTCGGAACCGAAGGTGTAAAAATAATCGGAAGTTCCGACTTAACGGAACCGGAGTCGAAGCTCCGTAACATCCCTGGTTCTTAGCTATAAATTTATGTCGGGGATTACATAAAATTTTCAATTTTGTAGTTTTTTTGTTTTTGTTTATCAGTACAATGCTATTATCAACTACTTATATGATTGGGATTTATGACTTATAATGTATACCCAACATAAATATAGGCTAGATAATAGTAATATTAACAACAAACAATTCACGAAATAACTTTATCCAAAACAATATGGAAATCATAGCTTCGAAGATAATTGGAAGTAGGTATATTATTGTGACATGTAATATTAATCACATAGGTATCTAATTAACGTCCAGAATTGTATTATACGCGCTCTAAAATCTATGTAGGCAGGTGCTCATAATTTTCTTATAGGTACTTAGGTGTAATCGAAACTCACTAAATATTTTTTGTCGATACCCAAATCTATGGGTATCGACAAAAAATATTTAGTGAGAGTAAAAAAATACTATTATTTTTAAATATTCTGAAGGACAAAAACATAATCACCATTTGCCATTTAGTTCAATTTCTTATACATAGTTAAATATTTTGATCTATGTACTACCGTATCTAACGTTCAGCCGCGATGTTTAAAATCTACATAAATTAATATTACATGTGACAATTAAACTATATTAACTAAACTTATACATATATATTTAAATATCTTTGGACGAAATTATGTAATGCAACATGTAGCATTTGTGCATTCATCGTGCTAAAATAAAACGCAAGGCGTGAATTGGAATAATATTATTGGTTATACTCTAGTTACTTAGAACTAATTCGCTCTAGATACTGATTCAAACACATTAGTAAAGCAAATATAGGAATCTCTTACATTACGAAGTGTAAAAACATAATGAGCGAACAATACCTGTTGCAAGCATGATTTGCAGGTATAAAGTATTCATTGTAGGATCAAAAAATATACATACGTTCCCCTATCCCCATCACAAATATCTATAAGTACTTAGAGATAACGAAAATATAATAATTGTTCAAGAAGTTCCAATTATGAGGTTTGTGAACAAAGTCAAGCTAGTTACTGTTTTGAAAACCGCTTTAAACTATTTTATCACCTAAAATAAATGAATAATTGATATGTAATAATGAGAAGAAAACAAAAATTAATGCAACAATTTTGATTGTATATCGATGATGGAATATTATGGCTGTAGGGATAGTGGAAGTTTTCCTTAACCACCGTTACTGGGGATTAATGACGCGGAAAGTATCTATAAGGAATTAAAATTATAGTAACTTGGTCAGGAAGCATACTTAATTAACTACATCACAAATATAAAAGCTCTATGTTAAATCAATAATGGTATTCTTTCGATTAAAATCTACATCTATAGAATTGAACTTAATATTTATAATAATAAAATAACAAGTATTCTATTTACAATAATTTCTCTTCAATAAAATTGACTATGTACCTACAATTTTTAAGTTTTTCTTATGTTAAAATGTGACAAAAGTAATATTTCTACATAATTAATATTTAGCCATATTTAGCAAAGCAAATAATATTTATAACAAAAATAACTTAATAAATCTCCATATATATTTATTTACGGTAATAAAACAATTATCACACAAGGTAAGTTTGTAATTGTCAGCAGCTAAAAATTTTGTTGACATGTTAGAAGAAAAAACGTTGAAACCTGATAAATAAACTGATTATTTCGAAATAATCCAACATATCTATTATCTAACTATCAAATAGACTAAAAAAAGACGACTGTTGCAAAGATTGTCTGTAAAATAATTAGGGAGTTATAAAAATAATTGTTTACCAAAAGGCTCACTCAGGAACAATCACAACAAAAGCTTATTACCGATATCTTTATAGGTTGTAATATTTTACGACAATTATTTCTGTTTAATGATAATGATAAAAGGAAACCTGACTACAAGGCACAAATCAAACGGAGGGGCCGTTTTATTCACATAGCTCGAATCATATAATGTGTAGGTACAATTAAAAAAAAAAATACATACAGACGAATACAGAACCTCCTTCTTTTTGGAAGTCGGTTAAAAATAGTTGACTGCAGGTATTTGACATCTATACAACAATCGTCTTTTAGGTTTTTATGAATCTTGTTTTATTGTAACTTATTATCTAGTTGCTGAACTATTTGATGCGACACAACTTTTGTTGCCACAGATGCATTAGGAATGAGGAAACGGTCCATATCTTTAATTAACAAACTATCACCGTCTGGAATGCCGTATTTAAAGGTTATTAGTTCTGGGTGCCGCTTCTTCGCTGTGATCTTTACTATTGTAGACAGTGGTCGCCTAGACATAACTTTAGCTGTACCTTTTTTATTCGGAATGTCGCGTAAAACAACTAGATGTGTTTCTGTAACTATTAAATAAGAATCGTGCATATAGCCGTTAATTAATACTTCTTGACATGGAAAACTATTTACAACATTATGCTCCTTTATGTAAGAATGGATCTCTACTATTTCTTCTAAAGATTCGGATTCTGTAAAATCTTTACGACTGTCAGACCGAGATTCGTCATCTTCATCGTTGATACTGAATACTGGTGGTACATTTCTGTACCTTTGTTCTTTTTTATCATTTGCAGATACATGCCATTCCCCATTGTTGACTGTGGAGTTTGGATTTACTATGTATTCTATAAGTTTACCTTTTACTTCTTGGCTTTTAGCTTTCATTGCTGTTGACAGTTTACCAAACAATTGAATAGCTGGTATATTATCTCTAACCTTTGTAGGACGTGTTTCAAAGCTGTCATTATTATTATTAGGAGCACACACAAGACATGTCGATGTGTTGTGCTCTTCCAAACAGTCAGTCATATGAGGGCCAAAATAATCATGTATAGCTACAAAGCCACCTTCAAGCATAGACACATGCTTTGTATTTCGTTTTAAGAACGAAGCTACCACCATATGAGCATAGCTGTCTTCCTCTGTGCGGCCAGAACCTACAAAACAAAGATGCTCACCAGCAGCTAATGATCCCGCTGCCAAAGCTTGCCTTTGAGCATTCAATAAGCCCTGGACTGCTGTATTGAAAGCATTTGGTTCTTGCAACATTAAATTACAGTCTAAATGGAATGCAGTTGATAAATGACCAGAATTGTATTGTTCTGCAGGACGACAGTCAACCAGAAAGAATTTAACACCATCTACATCAGAACTATCAACAGTTGCACTTTCAATCAATTCGTGAACAGCAACAGGAAGACACAAAGCTTGTGAATATAATTTCGAATTTATTTCAAGTCCGCTTTCAGAAAATAATACCTCTAAAACATCTTCTCTGAAAGACATTGGAGTTTTTAAGGAGTAATAATGAGCTAATGAACAGAAATCAGATACATCATTTGCTTCTAGATCAGATGGCATATTTTGCAAAGATGCTATGATATCTGTTTTCTCTTCATTTTTCATTTGCAACAGCTGTTCCCTCGCATTAATTATCATAATCAAACAAAGGAAAAATATGAAAAAAGGATCTGACCTCTGAAAATATAGATCCCACATGAAAAGAACCACTTCCAAGTTACATATACCAGCAAATAACGATCTCAACCATGGAAGGCAATACAATTCAGGAGTTATGCGTTTTGTGTCCAAAAATGAACAAAGTTCTGGATCATGATACTGAAGAATAAGTCGCAATATATGGAATGGTACACCATTTTTGGTGCATCCTTTTGGAATGTAAAGTTTTTGTATTTTCTCAAACAGATTATATATATCAGACCTTGGTAGTTTTAAGCTAAGTAAAGGTAACAGAATCTCAATCCAACCATTATTAGAACTGTATGCAATAGATTTTGATTTACAATAAAATGTTATTATGGATTCAATATCTGAAATTACTGCCAGTTTATCTTCTTCATCATTTCCCAATCTATTAACAAACTTTTTTACATCATCTCTAAGATCTGTCTGATTTGGCAAGTCAAATATTTCATCAAACAGCACTAACTGGTTTACAGCATCTTGACAGTTGAGGCACAGAAGCCAAACTTCAGGCCTTAGATTTTCTGGGATTTTCTTTCCTTTAGTAAGAGCATTTATATGATTTGCTGTGCAACCATCCAAAAGAGCCGATTCTAATTCGATGAGCCTGAAATGTAAATAATATATAATTAAAGGTTTTTAATTATTAACTATTAAGGCGGAAAGAAAATACTTAGTTGCTATTTGATTACTAAACAGAAACAATAAGACACTAATTAAAAATCTAGTAGTTTAAAATCTAGTTATGATCTTGTACAGATTTATTATTCATTTTAAATAACTATGTAGCAAAGAAGGACAAAAAGGCAAGAGATAAAATTATGAATCATTTCAGGGAAATTCAGCATGCTATGTTGAATATAAATATAAATAATTTATAATAACATCAATATAAAGTGTATATTTTTTGCACTTCTAGTACTGATCAGTACTAAAAATATACACTTTATATAAACCTTCACTGTTTCACATAGGTAGGCAGGATTTCCAAAGGTTGTCAATATTTTCTTTCAAGAGAGCAAAAAAAAAACTTTTTCTAATACCCATTATAGTCTGTATGAGACTCACCAAGTACTGTCGTCTATTTCCCCAGCCATTGCTTCAGATTTATTTGGTAAGACGAGACGAAAGGTTTCCAAACCGTAATCAACAATAAAGCTCGACCAAGGTGAAAACACTAAATTCAATACTTTAATGATAATTTAGAGTAATAACAAATGACTAAAATTTACCCATGGCCGCGTTAAACTTCACATTAAATATTTGCTTGCTAATAATTACAATCAATGATGGAAGTTCTAAATTTTCTGTAATAAAATAAACTAAGACAACGGAGACGACAAACTAGCCTGACACTGACATTGTTTTTTGTCCCTAACGGGACGGGCAAAGGATATCAAGTCCGTACAGCCCTGTCTGTATTTATGTCTTCTTTCTTGATGTTTGCATTAAAATATGGGTATCGCACATTTTTTATGCTTCGAGGGAGTGCTTGGAAAGAAATGCATGGCAACAGACCTCATGATTGGGACTGATGAGAATTGTATAGTGGGATTTTCAACCACTATACAATTCTCAACGCCACATACACAAAACCTTTATTTCAATGATTCCTCAAACTGTTCGTCAACACCTAAGAGCAAATAATATATTGGTATATTTGCACTTAGACCTAAGCTTTAGACATATACATATACTCTCTAACTAATCTGTGCTAGTACTGACTAGCACAGATTAGTTGATACGCAGTATCTCTTACTAGTCTGTGTCAGTCTGTCTTGTCTGTCAAAATTATATTTATTTATTTTTGAAGAAAATATAAAAACTTTTATAGACCAGTCTGTAACTGCCTATGATATTAATTAATTAAGATAAGCACTTATAAGTTTTAGAAAATTTCGCTTTTGCACGACGGTCAACTAGAATAGCGTTGGTGATCTTGTAGTTTTAACAGTGGTAAAACTTACATCAAAAAATTACAAAAAACAAGTTTAAAATGAAGAAGGACTTATTTCCCAATAAAGAAGCTTTTATAACTTTTAGTTTATACATAATACTGTTTGTTTTCCAAGGTAAGTTAAAGGTGTTGTGATTAAATATTAGAGATAAATATTTTTTATTTTTTTTTCACTACCACCTATTTATTCAATATATAGAATATTTACGCGTTTGTAAACGCAAAAATAAAATTATTCCATAATGTAAGGTAGTTTCATCTTAACTGGGCGTCAAATATTTGCAAAAATATTTCGTTCAGGTCTTAGAAGTGCAAATTTCAAAGATTTGATGAAACAATGTTTACCATAAAAACATAAGCACCAAGCACTGACAAATTTCGACATCGAAAAGCAGTGTCTCGGTAGCGTAATTGGTCAACGCAGCCGCCCGGATTGCGGAAGATGCGCGTTCGAATCCCGCCTGAGGCAAGTCTTTTTTTCAGTGCATATTTCTAGTATTAATATTTACGCGTTTGTAAACGCAAAAATAATAAAAATAAATAATAATTCCATATAAACCTGTTACTATTTTGCCCATACTGCTGATGTGGCTAAAATGTGTAACCTAATGTTACTTAAAGCTTCTACTTAACCCATTTTGTGATTATGAGCATGATTATATGTTTGTACTTACATGTAAATGTATTTTTAAAAAAGTCTAATATAATCTAATATTTTAAATAAAATATTGTTTAATAGTGTGTTCAAACTCCTCCGAAACAGCTAGACCGATTTTTATTTTTTGTGTATTTCTTAGGTATGAGAATAGGTCGTTAAATATATTTCATAGTACTGAATACAAAAATATATGGTAGAACAACATTTGCTGGGTCAGCTAGTGTTCTTTATAATTCATTCCTGTTTAATATTTTTTTTAAAGAGAAATAAAGGATAGCTTTTTAAATTAACCATCTTTTTTCTTTTTTCTGCAGTTCTACACACCATTCCATTACCATTCGTTTCAAATAACTGCAATATTGTAATTGCTGGAAAGGTAGAAATCAGTAAACCTCATAATTCACTGAAATGTTTGCAGAATTCATTTCCAAACTCCTTCAATAATTTGGTGTGAAATATGTTTTATTTTTATGAAAGATATTTAAGCTGTATAAAATATTCTTGTTGTATCTTTCATGTCTCAATACTAATAAAATTTGACAAATTATATACCAATACTTACACAATTGTTTCATAATAAGAATGAGGTATTTAATAATTGTTCAACAGTATAAATAATTTTGTGTTTACATATACTTGATTTATCTTTTTGTTAAACCTAAATTCTAATTTATTGTTCACTATAAATACAATATTACATTCTTTATTTTTAGGTGTATTTGTGACTGCTTCCAAAACTGAGAATGGTGGCTATGATTACAATACAACACTTGTTGTATTCCTATCAGAACTCTTGAAACTTACTATATCGGTAGCTCTCTACACATATAAAAGAGGGTAAGTATTTATGACATAGTTAAATATAATAAAGCAACCGGTATTGTCAAAAAAAGATATATTTTTATATGTTGGTTAAATATTGTTTTGTGTTGATATAAATGTAGTTGTTACCCTGTAAATACATATACAGGGTGTAAAAGACATGAGGGTCGATCAACTTTTAGTTGTCCCTCTAACTATCTACCTTGTCCCTATAAATAAAATAAAGAAAACTCGAAAATTAAAATCTTTTAACTAACAAAAACTAGCAAGGCTTATACTTAATACTTTAAGTCGCACTTATGTGCCAAAAAGAAATAATTAATTTATGTTTTTTTATAAAATTAAAATGGTTGTCCAATCGACGTCCAAGCCTTTTCATAGTAATGAAGGTTGTCCCCCAGCAAAAGTATGCTTTATGTAAATTGTAAGTTACGAAAAAATTTTATATGGTGATGATCATTAATAATACATACATAAGCAGTATTAAACATCTAGTTTTAGAAAAACGCAGTGAAATATTTTTTGTTTAAATATTTTCAATTATTTTTTGCTTGTTAAAGTTGTCCCCATAAAATGCGATAAGTTTAAGTCACTTGGACAACCGCTCAGAATTTCGAATTATATACATAGATGACGCTACAAGTTAATAGACAATCAAGCTGATGGCCTTTCCCGCCAAACCCAACAAACCGACATTTTATTTTAACGATATTCACGCCGTCAGTCGTCCGAGATCCCTCCGTGAGAGTGGGTGGCTTTATTGTGTGTCCGCTGAACGACCGCAGCTAAATGTAAGTAAATTGTTATTTAATTAAAAATTATACTTGATAAGAATGCTTTTGATCTTGGTTTTAGTTGACATATTCGCTAATGTGAAATAAGGACAGTCTTTTTAACAAAAGAGCTCAAAACTCATTAAATGTCTTTGGGACAACCAGTCACTTGGACAACTAAAATGGTTGTCTAAGGGACAATATTGGTTGCCCAATGGACAGTTAAATAAAACCAGGCTAATAAAGTTGTTAAGGCCACTATTTTTCTTTCTTTGTTGTTTTTACCGATATAATAATGTATGAGAAACAATTTTATGGCGTGTGTCATCTTTTATTGATGATTAGAAGCCATTATTTTATCTCGCTCACGGATACTTTGATATTGATTTTAATTTTTTGTTTTAGAGAATGGGAATGGCATCGAAAGAAAAATCTAAATGATATTGCGAAAGGCTTAAATCAGACACAGAAAATCATGAAGAGCGAAAGAATAAAAAAAGATAAAAAAACAAAAGAAGAAAAGTTTACTTTGTGGCGAGACTCCAATCGTTCGACTCTCAGCTTCCAGGTGGTCTTCTTTCTGGCATAGTCTACGACCTCCTCCGCGTTCGTAGACCAGTGCAAACTCGGCTGCAAAATTGGCTTTCTTCCGCGGCTTGTGAGCAAGTGACCCATCTGAAGATCTCAGGAGTGGCAACGATGGCTGGCAGAAATTACTTTGCACAGCTTTGGCCAGACGCCAGTAACTACGGGAGCCCGTGGGTCGCATCACCAATTCATGGCCAATGCGTGCGACGCGCTGGGCATCAAAATCTTATGTAAGCCTTCTTACAGTACTTGGAAGCCTTATTTTAGGCTGCTTTCAGTGACTCAATATCAGGAGGTTTAAGAGCCCGACCTCTGATCCAAGTGCGATACGCCGCCTGTTTATTTGAGACAGCATCGGCACAATCGCGGTTAAACCAAAGGTAACGTCTGCCCTTGCTGATGAGATTTGGATGTGGGATGTAGTATTCCATAACCAATATATGTCTGTATATGTCCTCCGTACTGGCAGCGGCGCAGGCTGATGTATCGTTCTCAATAGACGCAAAGTAGTCGCGCATACCATCCCAACCTGCTGACCCATACATAATGCCAGAGTGTTATCGGATCTGAGACTTGGGTAACTACCAAAGTGATTCTCCAGAGGCTCATGGTCACTCAAAAAGCGATGGAACGTAGGCTAGTAGGCGTAACTTTAAAATACCGCAGGACTAACACGTAGCTAAGAAAACAGAGCAAAGTTTCAGATATTGTGAAGTGAATAGCCAAACTGAAGTGGCAACGGGAAGGTCATATAGCCCGTAAAACAGATTCGTAGTGCAAGGCTTTAATAGAATGGAGGCCGAGGGGCTTTAAAAGACCAGTTGGCAGACCGCAAATGAGATGGAAAGATGACATCAGAAAAGTAGCGGGCCAAAATTGGATACTGACAGTCCAAAATAGAGGAAAGTGGAGGGGGTTGAAGGAGGCCTACACCAAATTGGTTGAAGAAGGCTTAAGATGATGATGATGATGATGAAGTGAAAGTATCCAAAAAAGTGATTATAATTTAATACAAAGTTTATATTTATCCATTTCTAGATACTGTTGATTATAATGTTTATCTTACTTATATATTGAAATTTTGAAAGAGGTTGTTTTTAAGTTTATTACTTTTTTAGGTTTATTTTGGGTTATAAAAAATTATCACTACACTATAATATACGTGTTTTCATCAGATACGGTCTTTTCCTTATTAAATCATTAGTAATGAGCCTTAAAACCTGACTTAAAATTAGAAGTTGAAGGTGTGTCGTGTCTTTTGGACAACCAAATTGTCTCTTGGACAACTGCATTGTCCCCTATTTTAAATACTTAAGATCGCTGTTTCGTCAAGGAATGATCGAATAATATTATTTTATTCAAATAGTCAACTATTATCACGTAAGTGTATTCAAATCCAAGTGTTTTTTTACAGATAGTAATCTGAACTTGCGGTTTTAATTTACTTTTCCCTAAGTTTTACGACAATGGTTGTCCAAGAGACACTTATAATAGAAATATCTGCTGAACTATTTCATAAAGTAGTAATTTATAAAAAGCCTAATGTAGTTTTTGATATGTTCACTGATGTGAAGTGAGCTAGTTCAATTTTTATCAATATTTACTTCATTAAAAAAAATTCGAAAGTGGTTGTCCAAGGGACGCTTTTTTCTTGCCGGTTTGGACATTTTTGATCAAAACTGTACATAGAATATGAAAAAGTGCGCTGCTCGATATCGGAATAAAAAATTTAATTAATAATCTACAATCTTACATAAAGTCCTGAGCGAAATTTAAATATTAATAAAAAAGTACAAAATATCACAAACGGAACACTTAAAAGTTGATTGACCCATGAACAGTCAAACGAAAACCATGTATTCTGCTCACCATCATAACATGTTTTTTCCTTTTTTTTTAGACTATACCTGGAAAATTGATAGTTGCGATTTTATTGAAGGTCTAAGTCAAATTTTTTTTTAATTTTTTTTATGAAAACGTGTTCTATACGTTATTTCTTAATTATTGTCCATAGAAACATTATCATTTTTTTTAGTATTTCATAACAAAAAATGGCTTCAAAACGTTAGCGTTCAATGTAGCTCACTCAATGGGCACGGACACTAACGAACGGGGCTGCCGTCAAGCAAAAATATCGCGGTTTTGCGAGTTATGCCCTTTTCATTGCGCAGTACTATTTGCAATTTTTTTTAACACCAAAAAATAAACTTCATTTCCCAGCAATAATTTTTTTGAAATATGTCTTATTTTGATGTATAGAATACATGTAAAAATAAATATGCATATTTACATACACCCAGTATGTAAATATGCATATTTATTTTTACAATGAAGTTATTACACAATATGTTCATTTGTAGGTCTTGAGCCGATAGTCATGTCTTTAGAAAATCTTTATCTATACTATATAAAGCTTAAAATTCAAAGTCCTGACTGAGATATCAACGCACAGCCCAAACCGCTGAACCTAGAGACTTGCAATTTTGCACATAGATGCCATATACAGTGTAGGCATCCACTAAGAAAGGACTTTTGGAAATTCCACCCCTAAGTGGGTAAAATAGGGCATGAATGTTTGTATGAAAGTCCGTAAGTTTTGAAGTTAACAACAACAACTTTTAACTTCAACTTTTGTATTTAGGCTGAAAATTTAAAAATAATATTTACATGCGTTTTTGACATTTCCACCCCCGACGACCCCTTCAGCCGAAAAGAGGGGTTAAATGTTGTAGGTATCTGGAAAGTCTTTCATTTATTTAGGCTTACGGTTGGAAAGTAAGACCAATAAGCAAACACATATTTCTTATTTTTTCGAAAATAACCCTTTGGAGGGTAAATTGGTTAAATAAACAGTAGCGGTCATATAATAAACTAGCTTCCGCCCGCGACTTCGTCCGCGTGGACATTCGAGAAAATCCTTACAAAAAAAAATACAAATCTTTATTGCAAACTAAGTGTGTATAGGTTTTGTTGTTATTGAAAGAACTTAATACTTAGTCGCCCTTTACGGACACAGCAAATTAAAAGAGGGCCGCCAATTTTACATATTAGGTTGTACAACAAATATCTAAATCTACTAAATATCCAAATGAACTCAGTCTAGATTCTAAATTCCAGATCGCCGTATCAATAATTTATGTAGTAAGTATAGGTAAAATTCTCATATTCTTAATTTACTCATATAAAATTTCTAACAAAACAAACTGATAAGTTTAGAATATTATTTTCTCAAACATGCATGGAAATGTTGACATTATTTTCGAAAAAAGAACACGCGAAGTTTCAAATTTACGGACAAAGAAAACCAAATCCATTGCTGGAGCGTTTTTTGAATTTGGAACACTACAACGCTCCAGCAATGTTGTATGAAACGGCGTGCTAGAGTTATTAAATACTCTTTGATTGGATCTCTTTTAACAATCTTGGAATATGTACTAAAGTCTTTTTGCTTAGTACAAATTGCGTTCTCGTAGCTGTATAGCCATAATGCGTTTGTCTTGGTGATAAATAGAAAATTGGTGGCAAAATTTACATAATATAGGTATATATTTACATAATATAATCTTCTGGAGTGGAATTAGCATCAACATAAATGGCGGTACATGACGCGCCTCCGCTTTGCAGATGATATCATAGTTATGGCTGAGGCCTTGGAAGACTTGAGCACAATGCTCGACGATCTTTGCAGAGTCTCCCAACAAGTGGGTCTTAAAATGGACATGGATAAGAGAAATTTACGTCGAATCCAACCTTAACAAATCCCAATATTATTGTACAGCGAATAGAAAGGTACCGGCTTCTGTAACAGAGATTATCCTACTTGTCTCATAAGTTAGGGTTACATTAATCTTTGTATTGGTGATTGTTACAAATAAACATTATTTCATTTTTTTCATTTTTCAATTCTCATGTCGTACTCACTTTAACGATTGGAAGCTCTGCACTGGAAGTTTTTACCTGGGACAAACAGTCCAACTTGGTAAGTCCAACATCCAGAAAGAGGTCAACTAGGTAGAAAGCTACGATGCATATTCTCGGCATATCTACCGCAGTGTCTCAATACGAAAGTCTTTAATACTTGTGTGTTGCCACCACAGATATATCAATCTAAGGAGATCGGTCGAATCGCCGAGTTCATAGGAAGGCCGAGTGTCGCGATCAGCGGCCGTACTACATAACATGGTTCTAGTTGAGCATGCTGTAATATACACTATTCATTGCGCGCGTCTTAAGGACTGCGAAGCGATGAAAGTTAAGCACAGCCGCAAAGGAGATCGGTCGAATCGCTGAGTTACATATTCGACTTTATCGGAAGGCGAAGTGGCGGAAATGTATGCCCACAGGGCATACACTTGTCGCAAGTTAAACGCTGGCTTAGCCTATCTCCTCGTATTATTAAATCTGTGGTTGCCTCAATCGTGTCAGAAATAAGACCCGCAGGTGAACAAAGGTCACCAACATACCCTAAAGAATTGCGAACCTTAAGTGGCAGTGGGTACAGTACAGTGGGTAGGAGGAATGATGACCGTTGGGACGGAAAGGTCCTTAAGGGGCAACCATATACCGGGAGAAACAGCGTTATTAGGCCCCTCACAAGGTGGACCGACGATCTGATCTGAGATCCTTGGAGGAGGTCTGTCCAACAGTGGGCATCTCTCAGCTGATATGATGACTCAATTCGACTTCATACCGCAATTCCGATACTAGTATCGGAATTCCGATATTGGGCTCTAGTATCGGATTGATCGAATTGAAAAAATTCCGATATTACATGACCTAGACGCTAGGCGACTTCGACTCCGCTAGTGTTTACACATGAACATTCGCTATGAACACGCTCAAGTCATAATGATAAATAAAATAAATTTTTATTTTAATTATTGTTATGACTTATTTATTTAATTAAATAATACATAAATAGGTATATATTTACTTTCTCGTATACGTAGTATAGAGGAAGTCTTGTAATCGTCAAAAAATTCGACTTGGAGATTTTTACAGATTTACTTTTTTTGGACCTCCCCGAGTCAAAAAAAATCTTTTTTGGAATTATGTCTGTGTGTGTGTCTGTGCGTTAGCACGATAACTCGAGTATGCTTAAACTTATTGCAACAAAATTTAACATACGTATATGACATCAAAATATAAAGTTTCTATCAACTTTTGAGTCGTCGATCACGAAAGTTAAACAACCAAGTGCGTGTTTGGTACTCGGATGGGTGACCAAAATTTAACATGCATGTATGACATCAAAATATTAGGTTTCTATCAACTTATGAGTCTTTTCCGGTGTACGAGAAAGTCAAGGGGAGACCACTCCCGATTTTTTTTACTGTAGCATGTAAGCCAAATAGTCAATAAGTCTAATTCATTCTTTTTCCCTTTTATTTGCTTTCATCTAAGATTTTTCCCTATTTTTTTTTTCAGAAATAAACCTCATATCTTCAAGGCCATAGCTCAGAATTACAAATTGCTGCTACTGTACTTCATACCTTCACTGCTGTACTGTTTCTACAACAACTTGGCATTTATCAATTTATCACATTATGATCCAACGTCTTACTATATTCTGCTGCAGTTTAGAGTTGTTCTTACTGCCTTAATATTTCAGGTATGTTTTTAAATTATGCTCCATGTTAAAAATGTATGGTATTTGTTATATAATATATTTTCAGTGCTCATGACATTTCTCTTTGCCTTTCAGTTTTTATTCAACAAGAAATTAACTTCCATTCAATGGATATCTCTTGCAATACTTACAACAGGTTGCATGATAAAAAACTTTGATGCTGCAACATCCCTATCGAAGGATAACACCAACATCTGGTCACAAGTATTTAATGTGTACTTTTTATCAATTAATTTCCAAAACTTTTGTTCCTGCCTAGCGGGTACTTACAATGAGTATTTATTAAAAACAAAGGGGTCTAATGTAGACATATTTTTGCAAAATGTCTTCATGTATCTCGATTCAATCATATGTAACTTTTTTATTTTGATGTTCAAAGGTGAGATTGTCACGATGGTTGATGATTTTCAATCGCTTGGCGATATATTTGTTATACTTATAACTGTCAACAGTGCCATTGTAGGTATTGTGACAAGCTTCTTCTTAAAAAATCTTAATTCTATTTTAAAGACATATGCTAGTGCGCTAGAACTAATTATAACTGCTGTAGTGTGTTATATGCTGTTCAATATTCTTATCACATCATACACAATCATATCAATTATTCTAGTCATTATAGCAGTAGCCATGTATTTTAAAAACCCTGTAAATAATGTAACACCCACATCATCAAATAAAGACAGTTCTCCACTATTGGAAGTCACCTCGGAAGATTAGTAATTACCCTTAAAAGGACCTTTAAGGATGTATTCTCTCATTATGTATTTTTATATAGCGTTCGAAAAATCTCCTAAAATTAATATGTTTTTTTAAATACAAATTTAATAAGACTGTAGGCTATTTATGTTCCTCTGTGTCTTGGTAGAGTGATAAAATAGTATTTTTGTATAAATGCGCTTTTGCTTTATACAAGTCACGGTAATGTTATCTATGGAAAAGCTGTGCGAAGATGTTTAAATGGTGCGCATAAATTCCGCCAAATTATTGGAATTTTGCCACTTACTGTCTCTCAAAGCTTTGATCGAAAAGTATTCATAAATTGTATAATATGCTGTAAATACCATGTTTGAAATTAGGTAAGTTAAAAAGTTCTTTATTTTTAAATCGTCAATACCTACCTACCTACCATCGTTTCGGTAGGCTTTGATGATACACCGCATCACGGTCAGCTACATAGTGCGTTCGCTTGCTTCGCAAAAAATTTAAATCAATCATTTATTTCAAAACATTCGGTTTTGTGCTTTGCTTGTGGTCCTGCTAGAAAGCTTAGAGCTGTAGCTATGAAACCATCTCATTAAAAAACAGCTCTACGAACTTTACGAAACAATCTCATTAAAAAAACAACTTACTTAACAAACTTTATGAAACATTAAATGAAGATTGTATTACACATTTAATGACCCATTTTTGACCCGTGACGAAAGTATTTGCAACTGTAGATATCTGTCAAAATTTTCGTTGTATGGTCAAAAAAAACATTAGTAGGTACCTACCTAGGTAAATTGATATAGATAGCCGTAGTATGCAATGCCTACCTACCATTAATTACAAACTCACTTGTTACCGATAAGAAATTTAATTGTTTTTCCACTGCAAATTTGTATTTTTTTATTGTGATTGATTGGTAATACACTCACCGGCACGGAAACTTGGCCAAGCAAAGTTTTCGATATGGTTCATGTTTAATGTTTTTATATAGTCAGTTAAATTAATGTAAACGGATTCAAAATGTGTTACCTAATGTTTTAAGTTAGGCATTTTAATATTGGGTGTTTCCTTCTTGTGCCCTGATAACAGCCTGCATGCGTTCTGGCATGCTTTGGATGTTGTTACGTTTGTTACATTCACTTGCGTAAGACTGTTCCAAGCACAGATTTTATAATACAGGGATATAGGCCAAGCCGGCGTTTAACTTGCGACAAGTGTATGCCCTGTGGGCATACATTTCTGCCACTTCGCCTTCAGATAAAGTCAAGTGAATACGTTACTACGAATACTTTCATCGCTTCGCAGTCCTTAAGACGCGCGCAATGAATAGTGTATATTACGGCATGCTCAACTAGAACCATGTTAGTAGTACGGCCGCTGATCGCGACACTCGGTCTTCCTATGAACTCGGCCATTCGACCGATCTCCTTAGATTGATATATCTGTGGTTCCAAGTCCAAGCATCCAACACTGTACTTCAGAGCTCGTTGAGTGTTTGCGGCGAGTCGGGAGAAGTCTTTATCCTCCTTTTTAGCATGGCTCAGATGTGCTCGATGGGATTTAAATCTGGGCTTCGAGCAGGTCACTGCCAATTTTGGATTCCAACTACATGAAGGTTTTCGTCCACGTAACGTGTTACGTGTAGACCAGCATTGTCGTGAATCAAAAGGAACTGGTCGTACCTAACAAACTCCATATAGGGCACAACATGTTCCTGAAAGGTCTCCAATGTACCTACCTAGTCGCTGTTAATCATTTGTCAACGGCAGCCGATTCTGTACGGGGATCGGAACTTATTCTTCCCCGCACCCCTATGGAGCATCCACGAAGACTTCCGGTTTCTGTTGTGGTGATAGGCAGAACGAATATCTCAAGCAATTCTACACACGTCAGTGAACAAAACTCTAGACCATTGCTCGTGAGTCCAATTGACGTGTTCACTAGCGAATTAAAGTTTAGGTACTCGGTGCTGTCTGAGGAATTCTGGACCGCAGGCTAACTTCCGTGGCTTTAAATTTACCTCCTCCATTTTTCTTTTTATTGTACGCTCGCTGACATTCACACCTCTTGTGTTTTGGACCCGCTGGCGGATTCCAACTGCAGTGAGGTAGCGGTTTCTTAAAATCTCTACGAAGATAAATCGATCATCTCGAGCTAATGTGCACGTTACACTCCACTGTATGGCCGGCGGATGTAGCTGCTTGTCTCCTAGTATCGTTTCAAGGTATATTGCATTAATAAGTGCAGAATATTGAGTGAAATAGGGACCTCACGTTTTGTCACTCCCTGATTGATTTAAGCTACGTCTGGAGCAATTTGGACTGGCGCTAAAGCCATCTTTTTGGTTTAAATGAATTATTAAGTTGAACCTAAAACAAAAACACAAGAGTTCAGTAAAGTGTGTGACTTTACAGAACCGACTTAAAAACCTGCAGTTGTTTACTCAAATGTCCCGATGCGACTGAAACTTAAAAACTGGCCCCATAATACTGTCAAACATTATCAATTATCCTCTTGAAATAAAGCTAAACATTATTTTGATCTACCTCTATAAGCATAATTTGTTACAAACACTTAAAACTTTTGCCGCCGCGAAATAATGGCTTGACCAAGATTCCGTGCCGATGAGTGTAGTGTGTCTCATATTAGCATAAAATAAATAAATACCTAAAAACTGGCCAATGCGAGTCTGAACTCGCGCACGAAGGGTTCTTTACATTATCTATAAAAACCGGCAAAAAAATAATGTTTGTTGTATGCCCCCTTAAATATTTGTTATTATTTTAATTTATTTATTTATTTGTTGTATGGGAATACCCTTAAATATTTATTTTGTTCTGTTTATTAGTGTTTGTTATTATAGTGGCAACAAAAATACATCATCTGTGAGAATTCCAACTAACAATCACGGTTTATGATGAGATACAGCCTGGTGAGAGACAGACGGACGGACAGCGGAGTCTTAGTAATAGGGGCCCGTTTTATCCTTTGAGTAAGGAGCCCCAAAAACTAGGAAAATCTCAACCGCTTAAGTAGTAGCAAAAAACTCGCTTTAAAAAAAAATCACATCTCATGGGCTTTCTTCTAAGTTGCTTAACACGTAGAATAAGTCTTTGTAGAATACCTACACAAATTTCTTTGTGATCCCTGTCTATAATAATACCTATTTATAAATGACTTTATAAAGTTACATTATGGTTTCGACAAATAGTTTCCATATTCATTCGTTTTACTCGTTAACTCATAACCTAATTAAGTATATTGTTTTTGAGTCACTCATTTTTACTGTGATCTCTGTTTAGAATGAATTAGAAAGCCATTACTTTAAATACATATGAATAACAATTATGTACTTATTTTATTTAATTACTCATACATGGTTAACTGTTATAAATTTTGTGCTGTTGTGTTTCTGTCGGTGAGTAAGGTTGATAGAGCTCCACGGAGTAAGGAAGGGGACTCTATTCTATTCTATTCTAAATTAATGGCATCGCGTCGCATTAAGCGTACGCATTTTGCCAATGTCAAGTGGAAATATAACTCAAGTAACAAAAATTGTACGGTTGATTGAGGTTATTAAAAATGGAGTCTCTCAACACGCGTTTTTAAGACAAGAACTCGGGAGAAACTCGAAGGGGACTCAAAGTTGGTAACGCGCGACTGTCACGTCAGTGATGCCAGCGTCTATACTATAGTCTATGGTGACTGCGTATACCACCAAGCAGACTATGTATGCCTACTCATATACCTATGTTTGTCGGCCAACCAAATAAAATATACACATACACATTCACTTAAAATAAATACCTATTATCTCAACCAGAAGTTTTATAAAACTTCTCTTACCAATGTTTATAATTGATCATTTTGTAAATCGTGACATACTCATGTTTTGTCGAATGTCCAATTATGCTTACTATATCTACCTACTGGTCATGATATGACTCATAAAATTGGATCGCATATGATGTGGGTTGGTTCTTATCTTAGTACTGATTAAAGTAAAGGAAACTGGTAGTGATAATTGAAATATGTAATACAATGATATTAAATAGTTTAAAAGATGTAGATAATTATGTCATAAGCGCGCCGTAAACAAACGAAAAACAGGCAACACGTGTTGCCTGTTGGACCTTAGTCGCTCTCTCTTGAAACAGTAGACAGTTCGCGGGTGCCTCCTAGTTTGTAACGGTTTTAACGAGTATAAGCAACAAAATGCCATTGTGTTATGCGAATATGCACTAACTGTGCAAGAAAAATAACTCTCATGGAATCACGTATCATAAGTTAGTAAGCCGAAATTATATTATTTAATTTGGTTTTATCATTGTAAACAAATATATGGCGCCATGGTTGCTATGGGTAATGTCACGCAATGGCAATTGTCATGCAATGACAAACACTAGTTGTCTTTTTTGTTCCTATTGGATTAATTATGCCATCCCTTTTCAATTTTTGCGAATGTAGTGAAATATAAGTAATATAATAGAAGTGTACATGTGTGTTGCTGCAGCATTGCAGGATCATATTTTTTTCCTGTTTTGTGAGCGTAGGTATAACGTATCTAATACTAAAATATGTATATACTTATATGTTATGAAAATATGAAAGCATAATTTTGTTTCTAACCTTGTTTTTATTATATTAGTTTTTGTTAGCTTCTGTGCATGGCACTGAAATACCATCTGCCTGTGACCTCTGTCTGTAATATAAGGTCCCGATGATTTTATTTATATGTGTATTATTTTTAGGATATGTTTTGAATAATTATAATTTTCTGTATATAGTATAAGTAGACACTTTATGTTACAGATAATTAATAGCAATAAATTAAATCTATTGGTGTTGTTAGTTCTGTTTATTGCCATCAAAATTAAGCGAATAGTAATTCGGAAATCCATACTAACTTCCTAATCATAATTATAGATACATGAGCACAGATAGTACATACCTAATAAGTGTATTGATTTGGATAAGATAAATAATTACTTGTCGTTCTACTTAGAGTGAACAATGTTCTTCTTGAATTAATGTAGGTAGGCTAACCTAACACTCATTATTTAGCTCAAGATTTGGTGACTGTAGAAAAATTGTACAAGGCACTACACAAGTCATATATACCTACTCCTGTTGTCGTCGTCTTAAGGTATTATCAAAAATTCTAAATTGTCAAAAATAAATGATGACAGCATAGTAGTATTTGTATGACTATGGATAGGTATCCACTTGTTCTAGGTACTTACCATGCACCGTCACGAGTACCCGCCTAATAATATGTAGGTAGGTTAGGTTAGGTTATAATATCCATTTTTAACATTTAGCATCTTTATTCCTATACAAGAGTTCCTCGTACGAATGTTTTGTAATGTACCCATAGATAATTCTTCTTCTTTTAAATAAATGGCGATCGCGACACATTAAGATTACGAATTGCGCTAATATCAAGTGAAAATGTACTTAAAAGTAGCTGACAATTGTACGGTAGATTGAGTTCAAAATGGAGACTCTCAACACGTGTTTTTGCAACAAAAACTCTGGAGGAACTCAGATAATTACTACTTAAACATTATATCTCATCTACCGTACAATTGTCTGTCATCTCTCAACACATGTTTTTACAACAAGAATTCTGGAAAAACTCCAACATTATATTCAAAGTTTTGATTATAAATTACTAAACAGTTGTCAAAGTCAAGGAGGGTTGTGTCAGGCAGGTGGCCGGTGGTAAAATTGTAAAATTTAACGCTAAATCCTTTAGCAGTAGGTACTTATCTATTGTCGGTATCAAGACATTGCACCGACACCAATTATATTGGAGAAGGGTAGCAGAAAGAAATGTTGTCAAAATCAGTGTTAAAAATAGTTACATAGGTAAACAAAAAAAAATGTATCGTGTGCCAGTATTAAGTACCTATAGGTCTTAAGTGTATTTATTTTTATCATTTAACTTGTAATAATTTATTTGATAGGTTCAGGTATGATAACTTTTATAAAATAAGGCATACTTCACCAAAGTGGAGATGTGAGCAAGCATAGAGATGAGAGATTATTTACAACTAAGTATCGGGAAATTGTAAGGCACTTACGTACCGTACGTACCGCAGCAGAAATGAATACCTACTGGGTGTAGCGGATACAAGTTGCGTGTGGCGACCATTGGATGTTAAAAATTTTATGCCTCAAGGTGTACGCCGTCCATATCTAAACGTCTCTGCTTCGCGTCGCTGCCGCCCACCTCATATTACAGTTCGCGTCCCTGTTTTCATCGCGCCATACAAATATACGATATCAGCTCTTATCTCTGCTCAACCGTATTTACTAAAGATAAGGGGATATCACATATACCTACCTAAATAAAGAATTTATATTGGTTGTTTAAGCGTGCCCTTTTTTACAAATCTCATCTCTAGAAATATTACAAAAGTGCCATCAAAAAGTGACTCCACTAATTTTATTTGTGATTATTACAAATATTAACGCTATTTAATCTTATACTGGGTGTAAAAGACATGAACAGTCAAACGAAAACCATGTATTCTATACATCAAAATAAGACATATTTCAAAAAAAATATTGCTGGGAAATGATTTGTATTTTTTGGTGTTAAAAAAAATTGCAAATTGTAGCGCGCAATGTAAAGGGCTCAACTCGCACGCAACTCGCAAAACCGCGATAATTTTGCCAGACGGCGGCCCCGTTCGTTTGTGTCCGTGCGCAGCGAGTGCGCTACATTAAACGCTAACGTTTTGAAGCCATTTTTTGTTATGAAATACTAAAAAAAATGATAATGTTTCTTTGGACAATAATTAAGAAATAATGTTTAGCATACGTTGTCATGAAAAAATGAAAAAAAAAATTACGACTTTGATCTTCAATAAAATCGTAACTATCAATTTCCCAGGTATAGTCTAAAAGAAAAAAAAATGTTATGATGGTGAGCAGAATACATGCTTCTCGTTTGACTGTTCTTGTCTTTTACACCCTGTATATAAAATTTCCATGTCACAATGTTAGTTACCGTACTCTTCCGAAACGGCTTGACCGATTTTCATGAAACTTTGTATGCGTATTCAGTAGGTCTGCAAATCGGCTACTATCTATTTTCCATACCCCTAAGTGATAAGGGTTGTTCACCCTTGTTTTTTTTTAAATTTTTGGACGAAATTTTTTGTTTTTATTTTTTTATTATGTGGCATTAAAAAATACATACAACCCTAAATTTTTACTTTTTTATCACCAACCCCTATTTTTTTATAGCCATTTTAGTAATTTAATCATTTTTGTAAGGCAAAATAACGTTTGCCGGGTCAGATAGTTATGTATAAAATCTATATAGCCACTAGCCAGCAACCATAATCATAGTTACCCCAATGTACAAATATTTAAAGTTAATAAAATGCTTCTAACATAAATTGTACTTAGAAAAATCAAAGTAAGTAGGTACTTCTTTATTTACCTATAAATATTCATAGAATATTGCCAAAACAACTGAGTGTATACATGTTACAATTTGTGCAATTTTATATTCATAGTACTTATCTTTAAGAACATTTAAGACAATCTCAGCATTTAGACTTGTTCCTATTATATAGTGTTTGGTACATTATTTCGTAAATAACGTGTTTGGTTACAAAATTAAGGTAGGTAGTAAATTTAGTCACTTAAGCCTCGTTTGGTATTCTGAATAAAATAAAATAAAAATAATCGGCGAGCACCCGTACCTAGTCTTAAATTATTAAAATATCTACCTACCCATAGACTTAAAATTCTAAGATAGGTACAATAAAAAAAAAATCTATTTTTTTTCTTATACATTTTGTTTTACTTGCGAAAACTACACATTTATATGGAGATTTTTAAATTTATTTTACATGTTTGAGTATTTGATTTGATAGTCTACTAGGTATTTAACCGCTCACGCACCTGTATGCACCGCCTGCCACGGCATAATAGTCTTAAAAAATTTATGACCGACCGACAGTGCGGGTAGGCCGCAAAAAATTTTTTAAAATACATCTGGATTTGTAAAAGAACACGGTCAAGTTGTGTTTTGACGTGACAACGTCTTATAATTCGATAGAGCCGGCTGCACGCACGAAAAAACGACGCATGCGGCGTTACCTCGCTCTGAGGCGTTCCATGTAAGGCCGGCAAAACAAATGAAATTAAATTTTTCTTTTGAAAAATGCTACCATTCCATCAGTATTTTCTTAAGACGTTGTCACGTTCAACTATCGTCAGTAAACCGACTTTACAGACAACCAATTTTTTTTATGAATGTAGACTAATAACCGCATCGAATGATGTCATAAGCATTTCAATATCTTATCTATTTCAATTTATAAAAAATCTGTAAACAATGACATTTTTTTTTTATTTTTTTTACCCTTAAAAATTTTTTATTTTGAAAAATAAATCAATAACATGGTAGTTTTTTTTCTTTATAGGGTAGATGGATACATTCTTAATTGAAAAAACAAAAACCATAGTTGTAAATGTAAAAATATTTTAAAATAAACTTCCATGAACATTACCAGTAATAATTACGTATTTACGCAAAAAATCGGCCATTAATCTTTCTTTTTTTTAAAATTTCATAGTGTTAGAAATATTTGTGTTGGAAGCTTTAAAAATAAGGCACCGGATATAAGAAACACACACTATATATAGACTTTAACTGCAGACCACACTGTTAACTAATCATCGAAGCTAAATTTCAGCGCGCGGATTTTGGTTCCGCGAGGAACCAAAGGACAAATAACGGTAGGAAATTCTTGGTTCCGCGAGGAACCAAAGACGCTTGAGCGGTGCTCCATGTTAGGGCTCCGCGCAAATGGGTCACCTGCTGCGCGACATATAGGTGCCCGCTTCTTTGTTATATTATACATGCTAAGAAGCAAATGGAATCCAGACCCATAGTACAACTTTGTCAAGTAAAGAAAATGACATACCTATTTACTGCCTTTGTCAAGTCAATAAGTCACGTTTGAGTATGACAAAGTTCTACAATGGGTCAGGATTTTATTTTCTCGGGCATACCAAACAGGTGTAGATTGGTTGTCTCAATGAATAGGCACAATCTTCATCTAGAATGTGTAATATTATTTAATTATAATTAACATCTGGGATGAAGATACAAGAACGAAAGCTACTGATATCAACTAAGTAATAGATAGTAGAAAAGGTTTATAAAACTGTGTACAATCTAATATACAGTTTGTACAGTCGAATATAAAGGTGATTGGTAATTAGTGGATGAGCCGTTAAGGGGAGATGAAGAGGACAATACTATAGTCGATTTCACTAGGGACGTACTATCCGAAAACGAGTTTCGTTTCTGAGATTATTAATTATTTTAAAATTTTATAAAAAATCCGATAAACACATCCAACCGAACGCAATAAGTCGCAGGAGCGGACTGAGTGGGGTTTGCCAGCTCTTCGTAACAGTCTTGCTATAGCGCGCTCGCTCACACCTTTAGTTGGTATGAGCGAGCACGCTATAGCAAGAGTTAGCAGATACGAGGGGCTGGCAACCCCCCTGAAGCGATTTATTGCGTTCGGATGTTTTTCGGTTTTTTTTTATAAAATTCTAAAATAATAAATATCTCAGAAACGGTTCGTTTTCGAATAGTACCTCCTCCTCTGACCTCTTCTATCTCCCCTTAATGGATTTGCCACTAATTACCAATCATCCTGTATAGAATACCAATCACCCTGTATAGAAAAGTGGCATACCTACTTTGTGATTAATTTCTAATGACTTAAGTTAAAAGATAAGGCGATTAACACACTGCCACGCACCATGCTGCATGTTGAGTGTCGAGGCACCTACATTTTCTGTATGTTGGATTGTGCGTGTTTTCTATACAAACGGAGATACTTACAAGCAACGTTAGTATTAAGGAAAATTTATACAATTACTTAAATGAAAAAATATACCTAAATAAACAATTTGATTGTTTTATACTTATAAGTTATTTTATTTATTTAACCTTTTAATTAAACGCTTGTTTTGGTGAAACGAGACCTAAATATAATACATTTTCTTTGTCTGATAAATAGGACAAGGAGGTATGGGTACGTAAGTATTTGTCGGATGAATCCGACAGAAGCCATAGGTACCTAAATAGGCCAAATAAGTATAGGTATATACTTAACCTAGCTCTCGATAAATATTTAAATTTTTATACTTAGGTCTTATGTACTTAACTACATAAATTATTAAGATTTTTCTATTCAGTAGGTACCTGTAGGCAAACCCAACTTTCAGATGATAAGGGGGAGCTGATGAAATATTTGATAAGGGGGGCTGTTGAACTCTGGGGGCCCCGTGGCAAATTCATATCCCCCCCCCCCCCCCTAGTTTTGAAATTTTTCGTTCTTTAAATTATTTAAAAATTGACACTACCGGGGCCCCTATTCCTATAGTTACGCCACTGTCGATCATGCCGGTCAACAATACTATTTTACTCTTTCTTCTGCTTTCTTGCTGCTGACTTCTCATGCTTTGCCGATTATTAAACAACGCCATTACGTGCTTTGATGATGTGGCTCAGGCTGTCTGGACAAATCTTCAAAATAGCTTACATTTAAGTAGGTCAATAGGGCATTTTATGTGACGGCTAACCACCCTTACTTCAGAAGAGGTGACGCTACAGAATCTTAGATAATCGATCGAAACCGTGTCCAGCCAGCTTGAAAAACCACTTTTCGCTGGTCTCTCAATCTCGGTAACGGAAGTGGTTTTGAAGACTTTTTGCATATCAACGGGCGTCACATAAATTTGTGACGGGCATCGAGCTAAAAGTTTTGTGATACGTACAGCGGTTTATTAGAAAAATGCAAAAATCTGTGTCCAGCCAGCTTGAATTTACGTATAAAACTTCTGGCTGGCACTTCTGAATCTCGATAACGGGAGCGTTTTCGAATATGGTTCCTTTTACTAACAAAATGTGACGCAAGTTGTGACGGTAATAACGTTTGATTTATGGCGTCACGTGTAATGGTTTACGAGAAATCAATTAAAAACTAGTGTCCAGCCAGCTTGAAGTTCAAGCTGGCTGGACACATGTATCTCCGCTGCCTGATGGTCTACGGCCTTCGAAATATGTTCAAGTTTTTGTGACGGGGACGATAATGATAATCTGAAGTTGTGACGGAGAAAGTTTACGTAGTTTCAAAGATATTAATCATATAATTTTTTCCATACAAACATCTATTAATAATGTTAGGTGACCATAATTTTACACAAATAAAGGATTTCTTTTTAATCGACTTATCGGCCGGTTGTGGCCACACCTGCATTGTATTTGATTTTTTCCGTGAGAATAGGTTTTCCCGCAGTAAAAAAAATTAAATAAAAAAAACCGCCTTCAAAACTAAAAACGGGAGAAATAAAAGTTTTGTTTATAAAAATCTAAATGTTTTTAGAGGTCGGTCCCGAATACAAGTGACAACGTTTATTACAAATATTGAGGTTGGCACCGACCTCAAAAAAAATTAGATTTTTATAAACAAAATTTTTATTTTTCCCGTTTTTAGTTTTGAAGGCGGTTTTTTTCTGCTTTTTAGTGTTTTAAGTATAGAAATTTTCAGGAAACTACTTCAAGATCTTTTAGACACACAAGTGATAAAATTATGATATCATCAATGTCAATTAAATAGGCATTATTAGGGATAACTCAAAAACTATTTGTCAGATGTCGATAAAATTTAAATGGGACCCCATGACAAGCACTAGCTTCCAAAGGTCAAAAGAATCTTCAAAATCGGTCCACTCAGTAACGAGTTATGAGGTAAGAAACACTAAAAAAAAACATACAGTCGAATTAATAACCTCGTCCTTTTTTGAATTCGGTTAAAAAAGCGTAAATAAGTGTTAATTCAAAATAATAATTGACTACCAGCGCTGCCTAAAAAGAGCCCCCACTTATTATTTTGTGTTACTTTTTGCCCATCATTAGTTTTTACGAGTTGAATAGTCAGATTGTCAGAATAGTTTTCTTTCCTAATTAAGTCCACCATTTGTATATCTACTGGTAAGAATTTCGAAATAAGTCTCCTTTTTTGGAGGTAGAGGAGGGTGTGGGGAAGGAAGGGAGGGGGGTGGGAGTCGCCCCTCGTAAATTTCGAATGCCGGAAATGCTTACTTTTTTTTATAAAAAATTAACCTCAAAATATATGAAAAAACCCTAACCTACCTATCACCCAGCCATGTAGGTGCATAAAACACTAGACACGAAAACTCGAAAGCAACCAACGGAATGACGCAATTTAACGCTGTCAGAAATGTCAAAACTATTATCAAAATAGTGGATTGGCGTTTCGTTTCACGCGTTTTAGTACTTCAAAAGTTTTAAAATCTTATCATAACCTAAAAAAGTATAGAAATTACGTTTTGTTTCACGCAATCACAATACAATAAATACGAATTTTAAAAATTAATTAAAAATATTTAAAGGCAACTCCGGTAGCTGAAATTGTTTTAGGGTGATCTTACGGAGCTTCCTTGAGCCCCCTACACATTCAGTTTCCTCACATTCAGGCGACTCGTTTCGAAGTCCGACCCTATCTACTTACTCTCCGATTAGGGGCCAGGCTTCCAAGTGAAAGCTTTCGAAATGCAACTGGGGTATTCGCTAGGATGAAGATTTGTACCCCCACATCTACTATTTTTTGTGCAATAAAGAATAAATAAGGTATGTACCTACCTAATTAAAATAAATGCTTTACCGTCGTTAATTTGTTTTCTTTTTTCCCACCTCAATGAGAAAATATTAACTATAATTTTTTTGAGAAAACTCAGAGTAAGTACCTAGTCGTAGGGCGCGCCATAATCGGTATAGCATGCGGGTGATGAAAGAGTCTGATTCAGAGGAAGAGAACATAATTTATGATTCGAACAGTTGTCCTAGTAGTACCAACTTTAAGCAACAGATGGCGACACCAACATCAACTACCTACCTATTGAACCCAAGTCGGTCTGCGGCAGCGTATGAGCACGTTCAGAAATTGTTCAGTATCTTTTCGTGACCAAGATATTTCCTAAAAAATATTTTTACAGTAAAATATAACTAAATATACTTAAAATATTTTTGACTCTCTTTGCCGGAAAGTATTTACTTTTCATAGAATTTTTAGAAGAAAAAAGAAACCATTGTATCCTGTGTTGCTATAGCATTATTTATGCAATAGCATTAATTATTTATGCTTACCATGAAAAACACCAATACTTACCCACTAAAAAAAAATAGTTATCTGCACGTAAATAATCAATATCGCAAAAAATTACCCCCTTTCAACACCTCTACGCTTTTGTCTTCTATCGATTAAAATATGTAGGTACTGTAAATGTAGGTTAGTAGGTAGGTATTAATATCACCAATACACGTATTTTCGTTCATTAAAGCCTTAAAATAATATACTTGTTTCTACATAAAACCTACAATATTGTAACCCTACTGCAGTGTTTGTATGAAAATAATTTAATGATCAATATCTTTGAAACTACGTAAACTTTCTCCGTCACAACTTCAGATTATCATTATCGTCCCCGTCACAAAAACTTGAACATATTTCGAAGGCCGTAGACCATCAGGCAGCGGAGATACATGTGTCCAGCCAGCTTGAACTTCAAGCTGGCTGGACACCAGTTTTTAATTGATTTCTCGTAAACCATTACACGTGACGCCATAAATCAAACGTTATTACCGTCACAACTTGCGTCACATTTTGTTAGTAAAAGGAACCATATTCTAAAACGAACCGTTATCGAGATTCAGAAGTGCCAGCCAGAAGTTTTATACGTAAATTCAAGCTGGCTGGACACAGATTTTTGCATTTTTCTAATAAACCGCTGTACGTATCACAAAACTTTTAGCTCGATGCCCGTCACAAATTTATGTGACGCCCGTTGATATGCAAAAAGTCTTCAAAACCACTTCCGTTACCGAGATTGAGAGACCAGCGAAAAGTGGTTTTTCAAGCTGGCTGGACACGGTTTCGATCGATTATCTAAGATTCTGTAGCGTCACCTCTTCTGAAGTAAGGGTGGTTAGCCGTCACATAAAATGCCCTATTGACCTACTTAAATGTAAGCTATTTTGAAGATTTGTCCAGACAGCCTGAGCCACATCTTTGATGAGTACCGTCGTCGCATTGTCGACGTTTAAATGAAAAACTCGCTCATAGCCTGCGGCTCAGGCCTACGGTCTTCAATTTGGTGCGAAGTGCGAACTTGTTTAATAAATACTTAAAGAACAGCGTCAAGCATTACAATGTGTATAAAGTCGAAATGGAATTCTTAATTTGTGTATTCGCTTGAAGTCCTATAAATAACTAAATAAAATAAATGAATAAGACATTTAACTATTTCCAACAAAAAAAAATAGGTATTTTCAATTGAAATTTATTTATACAAGGAAAATAATTAAGGCAATTAATATATCCATTTTATTTTCACAACAACCATACTAAACAAATATAGTTACAGAAGAAATAGTACATGACTACCTACATCTAAAGAAATTGATTAAATTACTGTTAGTAGCACTCTCCCATGTAAAAATAATTTTATGTATAGGTACATTTACGATCACATTTTTATACATCATGATTACATAACATTCAACAATTTATCTACCTACATAATATTCGAAACAATAAACTACGTAAAGTAGAGTTAAAAATTTAATGCTCAAATTCTGCAACCTTGTCACAAGGCACATCAAATATAATAATATCTAAGAAAATAATGTATGTAATAACTATTAAGTATCCAAGTAAATACTTACTACAGTACCCAAAGAAATAATGATAAGTACCTTTTGGCCACAAGGGCGTCAACTCAATAAGGACATTTTGTGTCTTCTTTACAAGATACCTTAAATAAAAGGACAGTAAACTTTTTAATTTGCCCTGAATACAATTTTACATTGATAAGACATAATCCATCTTTTATCGCGATCCAATTTAAGACAAACCGTTTGCTATTCATGAACATTTTTCTTGCTGTTCACAAGCTATCGATTGGTGTATTTGGTTACGGTCTGAAACAATTTTATAAAAAAAAATGCTAGGGTAACGTTTCAAAAATTACTGCAAAATCTGTTTTTCCCGAATAACTTTAAAACTATAATTCAAACAAATTTTGCTATTCGTGAACAAATTAGTCTTAATTATCTAATTATCTGTTACACTCACCTCTCTAAAGCACAACATTTTGCTGGGGGTAATAATGCACACCTAAATAAGTGATTTCATTTTTGCTTTTAGTTTTTCCACCGTAACATACTAAAGCTGTGTTTTTATACTTTTGTTATCTCGCAAAACGAACATTTAAATACAAAATGCTCTTTAACAGTTCAAAAAGCCTGTTAAAATAATAAATATTTAGAGTCATAACGACAAATGCACTAATAGCGTGTCGTGTAAAACAAAAAAAAGTAGCGAATAGGTCTCTGCTGTAGTCTGTACCCACTACGTGTCATCTCGTCGCCGGATAGTAAATTGGTTTTGTAATGGTTGGTGAAAGCTAGCACTGCAATGTGGCAACAATTTCTAATTATCAAGTTACCTACCAGCATTTTTAAGTCATACGCAATGTTAGGGGTCATCCATAAATTACGTCACACGTTAAAGGGGGGGGGAGGGTATCACCAGAATGTGACATTGTGTGACACGGGGCAGGGTGGGGTCAAAAGCTTTGTGACGTTACATGTTAAAATTTAAAGTACTAAAACGCGAAATTTATATGTGAATAAAAAAATTCGAACTCGATCTATATTTTTAATACTTTAGCACTCTCGCTATGAGATTATCTCTCTTGCAATAACAATCAACTTCTAGAGCGGCGTTGTAATGCAAGTTAGACACAAAATTCACGAGAGTTCTGGTAAGGGTTTGAGTAGGTTTAAGAAAAAAAAAGAAAAAATTAAAATACTTAACTGTTTTCCTTTGATTGTTTCTAAATACATGCATAAAATTAAAAAATGTGTGACGTCACATCAGGGGGGAGGGGTTCTAAAAATGTGACAACCTGTGACAAGGACGGGGGAGGGGTTAAAAAGTCCTAAAATTTGTGTGACGTAATTTATGGATGGCCCCTTATATAATCATCAGCCTAAACATTTGCCTTGATAATGAGTCTAGTTAGCCCTACAATCAACGATCTAATTTAATAATATGGTGAGGATATTTATACAAGCTTAGTATTCTTGTAAAAGGGGCAGACTCATATTCTCATATATTAGTCCGAGTCGACCTTCAGATTGACCTTAACGTACCATGAAACTGAGTTTATTATTCTACTCGACCGAAGAAATTCCTAGTGGCGATTGAGGTGACGAGATATCTTAGAACAAATTGACAGTTTAAGATTGAATAAACGGGGAACAAATGTTTGAGAAACCACTGAATTCAGGCGTGAAAATCTTTAAGTGGAGAGATTCCTTTTTATGGGGTAGCCAATTAAGTCATAATGTAAGATCGAATAAATACAATATGGAACCTTGTCTTATTAAAACTGACTTTCTGTGATTTGCCAACGACAGAAAATATGTACCATCCTTTCCTAACATAAGATAGAGATGAGTCGGGATTTTATTTGCTCGATAGTAGGTATATACATTGGGGTAAATGCCTAAATCTAAATCCATATCCAATAGTCAACATTTTTCTAGTAACTAATTTGTTTTTTGCGAAGTCGTCGTCTAAAACTTAATAATACTAGGATTTTACAAACGTCATCTATTATTATATTACCTACCAATAGTGTAGGTTTCGTCATAAATTCCAATTGAAAACATACAAGGATATATTAAGTTTGGTTTAAGTCTATTTACGTATTATTTCGAACACCTAAACATCATTCACCAAGCGGTTGCCAAATTTCCACAGTACTTACCTACACAGTTGAAATGTATCATAAAAACAGACCTCCCAAATTTACAAGTTTTTGTGGAAGAGTTTTAAAATGATTTTTCTTGTTGATGTACCTAATCACTCGCAGGTTCATTTAAACATGTTGTGTAGAGCTTTTAAAGAAAGCTAGTAGTTTTTAAGTTCGTAGTTTCACAACACTTCAATTCATGACCTGAAATCAGGTAGCTTAATCTTATTGTGGTTTGTAGTTATTACCGGAAACAGCTGCAGCAATTCGGAGAAATATACAATGTAAAAAATAAAAAAAATACGCAACGTTGTCATAAATGTTTAATCTGACTTACGTAATTAATGATCACTACCTATATGAAGCTTATTATAAGAACATATTGGTTGCTTTCTACCAAAGAACACTGCTCACAACATAAATTGGCAGATAATAGGAATACGGAAGATTATTACAATTATTACCTAAAAGTTTCATTGCATTGCTGGCAGGTATTTGACAAAATTTTAGTCATAAGAATTAGTGCTAATTTTTGTTTCATTGAAGAATAGTGAGTATAGTAAGATAATTAAAATTAAACCTACCTATTGTTTATTATACTATGATTTTCAATTACACCTAGTAAGGCTGGCGTTTTCGTATTTAGCTTGAGGCGCTTGTATGAGGTGTTACTGTTGCAGGCACGAAACTTTTAAATTTTTAATAGACAGATGCAAGAAAATGTTACTTTTACATAATTTTTAGGTTCTTTAAACTAAATTAGTACCTGTTATACAAAAATTACATATATTTATATAAGTATTTATTTAAGTCCTATAAAATCATATAACCTTAAACAAGAAGTAAGTAAATACATGTATTACATACTTTTAGACCAAAAAGCAATATATCAAAACACATTCCTTTATATTTATGATACCCATCCATGCTTACATAGAAATAAATATATATAGTAAAGGAACAGTATCTCTGAGTGTACTAAAAATTGTCCAACCTAGTGGACTTGGTACTTTTAATTATATTCCTGTTCTATACTGCATTTGTAACCTAAAAGGCAGTATTCAAACTCGCTATGAAAGAAAAATAGAATAAATATACTCGGAAGTTTGTTAAATGCTATGGAAAACTGCAATGCTTGTGCAAATTCATTTTATGATATGGGTGCTGTTGTTTTGCAAGTATTGCATTTACTATTATGATACGAACACAGTTTAAGTTTTAATTAGGACTTTAGGACCCAGTTTGTGGTAAAAAAACATGAGGGATATATTAATTTGAACACTAATTCTCATTGTTTAACCAAAATTACAGACAATATACTAAGGACATACATAAGGATGAACACGAATCGTCGTCGTGAAATGTGAATGAGCACTAATACTTATTTCATGAACTTACATGAAATAAAAGTTTTAATTGGAATTGTTAGCATATTTGTATCAATGATAAATATTGTGTTGTTCTAGAATTGTTAATATGTTACGAATACATGCCTGTGTTCCTGACCTGTTTTATTTGGTAATGTACACTCTTTTTACAGTCATTCTACATTGCACTTGTATATGAACTTCTTAAAAATTAGTTATGTACACAATTATATCAAGGATTATTTATATAATTCTGTGTAAACTACCTGGTAGGCTAAATTTATTGGTCCTTTGAGCCGGACCATTAGAAAATATTATCTTTGGATAGTAAATACGAAATATCAATTTTTACATAACAATACCTATTTATTAATGACCTAGTACATTTAGTTTTGCAAAAAACAAATCTAAGAACACTTTTATTTCTTGCACCTGAATATTATAATTACAATAATAATACTACAGGCATTATATTTATATCGGTTTATACAGAAGAGTGGTAACATACTTCTTTCTATACCTATGTGTTGCAGATAGCACCATGACTCCATCCTTAATTGATAATGCATATAGATGGTTCAACATCACATGATTTGGTTCTGGTAATAATGTAGGTTCACACTGAAAGAAAATTTTAGCAGGTGATTACTAAAGAACATTAATATAAAATCAATGTCAGTATAGCATAGCATTGTCAGTCAATATAGAATAATGTCTGTTTTATGCCGTTAATAATGAAAATATTTAGTTATTATATCGTTCTATGAAAACTCTTAGCTTTCCATGGATTCACTGTGCTGTCAGCAGTGCCTTTGCGACCCATAGGGCGTTCCTTCATTGGCCGGCCAGGCACCGACACCGAAAACGGTAAATGCATAATGAGCTTAGGAAAATACATTATATTTTTTTATTTCTTTTACTTTTTGCAATATTTATAAATTCTCATTTGCCACTAACATTGTGCAATACACTTTTAAATGTTTTATAGCTGTATTATCTTTGTGTCGATGTACAGTTTATTTTTTCGATTGTGGTTTCATTTTAATTTTTTTTTTGTTTCGGGTGGTAAATTTTTCATTTTATTTTTTGTTCTTGCAATTTGCCTTGTCTACAATGACCTTTAGAATGAGCCTGGATTTTTTTTTATTTCATAAAATTATACTTAGATCTCTTTACTAAATAATCAGCAGTTTTTATTTCACTTCGATACGACACGTATAAATTTACAAAGTTAAAATACATTTACGTTTGGTATAAAACTATTCACCGCTTCAAGTTGCTGGCGCGGCGGGGCTAATGGCCGTGTGACGTCAGTGCACTCAACAGCGCTTGCCGACCGCTCGCATCCGCACAACATTAAACCTAATCCATACTTTATTATTATATTTTTATTTGTATTCTGGTTTCACTTCATTTATTAGTAGAACCCCGACTCGGCGACGCCCATTTAAAAAAAATATTTAGTTAATAATACAATAATATATTTCCACGCTCATACCAATTATCTAGCCCAAAGTAAGTATCATTAAGAACTTGTGTTATGTATACTAGATACCTAACATTTTTATTTTTTATTATACGTAATATTTTAGATATTTTTTATAAATAAACTTAAATAAATATATAAACAGCCATGACTCGCAAACAAATATTCCTGTTCGTCACACAAATATTTACCGCTACCAGGATTCGAACCAGGACCGCTTGATGTGTAGGCTATACTGACCACTCCACCAAGACGGCGTCAAAATTTTAGTTTTATTTAAGTTTATTTATATAAAAAAATATTTATAATTATATTATTAAAATTGTCCGTTATCTATAACTATAGCACAGTCTCGAATATTAAGATATTACGCGCGCGACACGTCCTTGCCGTACGACGCTCGAGCAAGTGTAAGTACGATGATGACGTCACGTCAGGCGCATGCAGCTTTAAAGAAAGCGCGCAGACATTTTTACGAATCTTTAAAAATTAATTGTCAAGCCATTTGAAGTGCTACATAAAAATTTTAAATGTCATATTTTTAGTTGAATAATCTATATTTAGAAAAAAACACCGTGCCTAACCTCATTCTATGCAGTCGTGTGGTACGCTTAGAGACACGCCGATAGGCGACGTTATTTCTACCCATTGTACCGCATATCGTACCCAAGGCTCTCTCTCTCTCTAAAAAATTACTACAGCTAAACAGATACCAGTTGCGTTTGATCACAGATGTAATCTCAGGATATAGCCACTTTAACAAACATCTTTTAATATAGGTGTAGCAGACAGGCCACTGTGCAAAGCCAGCATGGTGAAGTAAGAAGCAACTGCTTGCGTTCTGGAGTGCAGAGGAGTAGCAGAATACCGAGCTCGATACTCGGGTCGCCAAAGATCGGCCAGCAGATGCTTGGAAAGCTTAAGGCGCTATGGCGACTTCCTGGTAGAGCTGGGATGGCTTGAGTAATCCGGCCCAAACCCTCTGACGCAAAATAGGCGCGCCAGCCGTCGACTTGCCGAAACTAATCGTACAAAGAAGAAGAAGATAGTACATTGTCTCATTGACACGGCCCGAAATCGCCATGCCGGTAACAGAATTTCATAGTATTATGCGTCCACTGGGGTCTATGTCGGTATCGGCGCCGATCCGAGCCAGCCAATGAAGAAACACCCATAGGTTTAAGAGTGTAGTACACGTTTAATACATCAGCACTCACATCCACTACCCTGATTTCTGTCTACCCATCCATATTTGGTAAGATTCCGCAAGAACCGCTTAAGATACACAAATTCCAGTACAGAACTTACGAAGTGTTTTTCTTCCAAGTCATAAAAACGTGATGGCAATGAAACTAAATTACTAAGGCATAAATGAAACAAAAACCAATACTCACAGAGAGAGGTGTATCTTTATTCAGTATAACTTGTAACAAGTGAGGTGGCAATATGGGGGGACCAGACACTTTTTCCCATGGTTTGGATTGTGGTATTTCCTGTAAATATATATTTTACACAACTGCTTACATTTACAAAATTACACACATCAAGATCGAGAGACCATTTGACATGATTAATCTAGGCAACAATTGACTACATTAGAAAACAACAAGTTATGATAGAAGCGTTGGTGGCGTAGTGCGTAAGAGCGTCTCTCACCCGGGAGGCACTGGTTCGATCCCCGCTACGTACCAATGTGTTTTCAAATTTTGGATTCATATTTATGTTTAATCGACGCTTTTACGATGAAGGAAAACATCGTGAGGAAGCCTGCACACACCTATGAAGAAATTCTTAGGTTGTGTGTGAAGTCAACCAGCCCGCACTTGGCCAGCGTGGTTGACTAAGGCCTAATCGCCCCTAATGTGGGGTAGGCTCGAGCCCCTCAGTGGGGACATTATATGAGCTGTTAATGATGATAATGATGAAGTTATGATAATTACGAAAACATTTGGAGCTTTAGTCATCTAGAACACTATATATTTCTTTCAGAATTTATAGATATTAAAATTTTTTTTTACTAAAAATAACTTTATACTAAATGTTTGATTTCATTTTACATGATTGTCTTATTATGAGACAATCATGTTAAACTCATAAGTGCACTGTTTATTATAAAGTATTTATTAATATTTAGTTCGGACAACAATTTTTTAGCCAACCCACTTGCAATATATTCTTTAATGTACAAAATTTGTTATGAAATAGTTTTCATCCATTAAACAGATCAGTGAAGGTCGTACTACTTCCTCTACTAATTAAAATCTATAAAAAAAACTTCATTTGATTTTCAACTCTAACACATAGTTCTTTTAAGAATTTTTGTCATTTTCTGGCTTATGTTTTGTTAATTTTTATATTCTTTTTTGTGTCAGCAGTGATATAAGAAAAAATAGTTTCATATACTTCAATTAATGTTTTTTATTTCATTTCATATGTGTTAACTGTCTAAGTGTAAAAAATAAGCCGAATTTCAGTAAGCAGTAGTTTTTTAACATGTCTGGTAACTTTCGGTTTCGGCTGAAACTGAAGGTACCGAAGATTGATTTTCAGTTTTAGTCGAAATTCCTATTTCTGTCAGACACTACTCATAGAACAAGAAATAGATTGTTTACCTATCAGTAAGAAAACATTGTTGCCCTCATCAGTTTGAAAGATTTTATTCAGTCAATTATTCTTTTCTTTTTTCAAACTAATTATTAATTTTCATATTAGTGGGTAATGTTACCTGTGAGTACTCAGTTTGAGCACTACTATGAACACCCTCACTGTCTTTGGCTAGAGCTTGAAATACCTCAAAATCAGACATCTTTACTTTTACCATATTGTTTTTAGATCCCATACCATTATCTATAACTTTCTGTAAAGTAATTAAAATAATTTTATTAAAACATATATTACCAACTATTGTTTATTGTCAATTAATAATGGAAGCACTTTAGAAAGAAGTACCAAATTTATCGCTTTTTTGGTGTGGTGGGGTAAAGAGGGGGGAGTCTGCTAACCCCCTCCTTCACATTTTTTTTATATAAATTTAATAGATAAAAAAAACTTAATATGAAAATTCAAAATACTATTATATCATCAAGAAACAGAGAACTGTTTTTACCTCCCAACTTCTGCAAAATTGATAAAAAATTCCTAATTGCATCATAAAAACCCAAAAGACATCTAATAGTCCTTTAGTAAAATGTGAAAAAGTTATCTCTGGCGCATCGCCGGCTGCTACCGCGGCACACGAGCTCCGCTCGCTCGGCTCGCGCGTATAGGTCGCAAGTCTAACCTGACCTAAACCAATGTTATACCTACCTAATCATTGCTTTGTTGTGGCTGAATGAAATAAGGTCCTTTGATTTACTATTATCGATATAATTTTAAAACAACAACAACTGTCAAACTATTTGATAAAATATTTTCGAAGTAAATTTGTATGTAATTTTGGAATATTTTATCTGAGCATTTATATAAATGAAATTGCTATTAATGTGTTAGTCTATTGTAATAAGAGAGAGCCCGATATTATAAGGCTTTATTTAAGTAAATATTACATAGAGATAATTATTAATTAGGTGACACTGACAATATAGAATGATTAGTCAAACACCTTGACATTTAGTAATATCCTTCTTGAGTGCCAGTCATGTCTATATTACCACATTCTCCCCTAGTGGGTTTACGATGCCACTCACAAAGTCCTCCAGATAAGCAGGCGGTCGTCTAGCACGACCTGAGCTACGCGGCAGCGGAGCCAGAGATGTGGGTAGAGGTGGCGACTGACTTTGAGGTGACGATTGAGCTTGAGGTGGCGGCTGAGTCTGAGACGGCGACTGAGTTACCAATGGCTGTACGCCAGTAGGCTGCGCTTCCATGCTCTCCTGGACTAAAGTCGGGGTTTCTTGAGGAATCGAGATTCCATTTTCTTGTGGTGCCAGGTGCCGATTAGATACTGTTGCTTCTCTTCCATCTGCTAACCGTACTCGGCTATATTGTGGATTGGGTTCAATGACATCTACCTCTTCAACCAATTGATCGTACTTCGAACCGCGAGTGTAATTTCGTTTAAATACCTTATTACCAGAACGAAGCCAACTAGGCATAGATTGACCAAGGGCTGAACGTCTCGAATGGAGGAATATTCTTTCATGAGGCGTCTCATTTGTAGCTGTGCAGAGTAGCGATCTAATGCTGTGTAGTGACGACTGGATTACAGATTCCCATTGCGTGATAGGCTGACGACTGCATCTTAGTGCAAGTTTGATAGTTTGCCACAGTGTTCCATTGAGCCTTTCTACTTGGCCATTTCCTCTAGGATTGTATGGAGCAGAATGGCTTACGGCTACTCCCTTATCATTTAAAAATTTTCTAAGATCTGAGGATATAAAAGATGAGCCTTGGTCCGAATGTATATAAGACGGCATACCAAAGACTGAGAACAAGTCGGTTAAACATTTTATTACGCTCTCAGTACTCATGTCTGGACAAGGATATGCAAACGGAAATCTTGAATATTCATCGATGATAGTTAATAGGTATTTGTTCCGAGAAATCGACGGCAGAGGGCCTTTAAAGTCCATAGATAGCCGTTCAAAGGGCGTTGTAGCACGAATAAGTGTACCAGTATACCTCAAAAATTTTGGCTTTATCTCATTACATACGGGACAACTCGCTATAACTCTTTTCACATCATCTGTAGAGTATGGAAGATTTTTAGTCCGTATCCAGTGAGTGAAACGAGTCACTCCAGGGTGACAGAGTGATTTATGTAGGGTGTATAATTTACAGTCGAGCATTGAGGTAGCACAGGTCTGTCTGGACAAAGCATCAGCTACAATATTTTCATTACCAGGCCGATATTTGATATCAAAATTATAGTTAGATAATTCTAGCCTCCATCTTTGAATTTTATCATTCTTTATTTTACTTGCATGATTCCTTAACATAAATGCCACTGACTTCTGGTCAGTTATAAGATAGAATTTTCGACACAATAAATAATGCTTCCATTTTTTCAAACTTTCAATAATTGCACATGCCTCCTTTTCTATTGCTGGGTATTTCTTTTCACTATCATTCAAAACTCGGGAAAAGAAGGCTACCGGCCTACCGTTTTGAGTCAAGGAAGCCGCAATTGATACATCGGAGGCATCCGTCTCAACTGTGAAGGGTTCTAAAGGATCAATAGCTGTCAGAGATGATTTAGATATTAATTGTTTTAATTCCTCAAATGTTGTCTTTTGAATTTGGTTTAAAGGAAATCCTTGGGCAGTTACGAGAGGACGTAATACGTTTGAAAAATTAGGTACCCATCGCGAATAGTGTGCAAAAAGACCTATGGCTCGTTTCAAAGAGGCAGAGTCCTGTGGAACTGGCATGTCCAAGAGTGCTCTTAGGCGTTCTGGGTCTGGCTTTACTGAGCCGTTGCTGATGTGATAGCCTAAGATCTTTATATCGGTTACCGAGAATTCACTCTTTTCTTTATTGATAGTCAGAGAATATTTTCCAGCTATCTCTAGAAATCTATTGAGTTTCTCATCATGGTCTTTCTGGTCTAGTCCACACAAAGTTATGTCATCCAGGTATGGGAAAACACCATCTAGGTTAGACTTATTAATAATACTATCTATTGTTCTCTGAAAACAAGCGACTCCGTTAGTTACTCCGAATGGAATACGACGAAATTGATATAACTTGCCATTAGCCTCGAAGGCAGTATACGCTTTATTTGACTCCAGAATTGGTACTTGATGGTACGCAGATTTCAAATCAATTTTGGAGAATATTCTATATTTTGCTACCTTATTTATAATGTCCTCAATGTTCGGTAGCGGATAAGCGTCTAGATAGGTAAATTTATTTATAGTTTGTGAATAGTCAATGCACATGCGTTTCTTGTGATGCGTTCCCGAAGTTACAAGGACCTGCGCTCTCCATGGAGAATCACTTTCTTCTATTATCTCATCCTGTAGCAATTTCTGAATTTCAGATCTAATGAAAGATAAGTCGTCGGGTGTATAGCGCCGCGATTTTATGGCAATTGGCTTAAAGTTCGGATCTAGATGTGCAAAGAGATTTACAGGTTCCGGTGTTCTTCATTAGACTAGGTCTGTTGGTGCTTCTACTCGTCGAACTTGTCACGGATGCTACATGTGGCGAAGCAAAATTATCTGACTGTATTTGAGCAAATTCTAGCGACCGGGCTTTATCACGAGCTTCCTCAAGCGTTAGTGTTAGATGTTCCAGAAGTCTTTGCCTTATGTTAGATGAGCTTAAGCCGGCTATAAATGCGCATCGTACCGTGTCGTTCTCGTTTTGCTCAGCAGATACAGCTTTAAAGGAGCACTCTTTGGCTAATAATTTAAGATTCTGTATATATTGGTCTATAGTCTCACCTGGTTGTTGCATGCGTGTCTGCAGCTTATGGCGTGCATATATCTCACTTTTTGGCTTCACGTATATATTCTCCAGTAGGGCGATAGCTGCTGAGTACGTATCGCAAGAGGCAATATATTCGTAGACTGCAGGCGATATATGATTAATGAGTAGTCTTAGCTTAATCGCATCCGTAAGTTCGAATGCATCAATATCTGAAGAAGCTTTTGATTCTTCCAAGAAATTTTGAAATGTGGCTTTCCAATGTGTCCATTGAGAGGATGCGTTTTGATTCGAAGCTGGGTCGATTTCAAACCTTTCTGGTTTTAGATATCGATACATATTTACTTAAATAAATTGTAATAAGAGAGAGCCCGATATTATAAGGCTTTATTTAAGTAAATATTACATAGAGATAATTATTAATTAGGTGACACTGACAATATAGAATGATTAGTCAAACACCTTGACATTTAGTAATATCCTTCTTGAGTGCCAGTCATGTCTATATTACCACATCTATAGTGCCTCTATCTACACAATAAGTATGAAACTATTCTATAAGGTACCTCTTTCTAAAGCTGAGCTTTAATAATAATTAGTAAATATAAGGATCTTACCACATTAGGGTCATGACACCATTCCCCATCTACAAAGTATTTGTACTGGTGCTCTCCTTCAGGCAAATCAATAATAGTTACAAAATCTCCATGGGATTTTACCATAGGAATTGTTTTCCAATCAGTAAATGTGCCACTGATAAAGACCTAAAATAAGTAAATAAGACCTAGTTAAACTTTAAGTGTGTAAATTGTTTTTTAAAATGAAGGCAGTAACCAACCTGTTTTCCTCCACCTTCCCATTTAAAAACTGTAGGAAGCACTTTTAAATCGTCCACTTCTTTGCTAGTTGTTTCAGTGAGTGTATTTGATCTACCTCGCGGTACATGGTACTCTTCTTCGCTTTCAGGAACTGCTTTTGTGTAATAAGGTGCTCCATCTTCAATAGTATTGTCGTCATCTCGTGCTCTACGGGTATCATCTGACTTTTTGTCAAATATAAACACTTCCCCTTCTTTAACAGGCGAAGATGGCCCTACATCTGGAACCTTAGCCACAGTTTCCCTCTGCCATTCCTTAGGCGGATTACTTCCTGCATTTCCCATATTAACGTTTTGTAAACACCTTATTTACAAATCTATGAAATCTTCCATAAATTTTCAGTCTAAAATATTTTGTTCCAATTCAATTATATAGATTTTGACTTATGACCATAAATTAGAAAGAATATGTCTAAATTTTGACATATTGTCAATGTCATTACAACTTTTATTTGCAGTTTATGGAATAGGGAAGTTATATCATACTGCCTTCGAGTTTCTCCCGAGTTCTTATTGTAAAAACACGTGTTGAAAGACTCCATTTTTAACCAAAATCTACCATACAATTTCTATCAACAACATTGATTCGTAGAGGATCTTTAAATGATTTTTTGGTGTTATTTTGAGACAAAAGCAAGCTTATATTTTGCCTATAGAATGGGAGTCATTACTCAAAATATCAAAGTAAAGGCAAAAAAATTGTCAGTAATTGACATTTTTAGAAAGGCCTTGTCTAGTAGGGTGCCTGTAGCACAAATTAATCAGGGACAGTCATGGAATTCGTTATATTAATAAAACGACTATGTATACAATAATAATTCCCGCCGCCGCCGTGGTAGAGTGGTCAGTATAGCTGTCTACTTGCTGCCTATACATCAAGCGGTCCAGGTTCGAATCCTGGTAGCGGCAAATATTTGCATGACGAACACGAATATTTGTTTGCTAGTCATGGTCGTTTATATATTTATTTAAGTTTATTTAAAAGATATCTAAAATTAATATGTTTATAAAAAGTGTCCGTTATCTAGTATCCATAACACAAGTTCTTAATGATACTTACTTTTGGCTAGATAATTGGTGTGAACGTGGAAATATAAAAAAAAGTTGAGTTTTCCATGAAAGGGAATTAAAATAATTGTCCTTAATTTTAAGGCATTTTACAGTTTATACCTGTCAACGCAAGAAATCAGTCGATCTTTGTGAATGCTTAACATGAACACGCCTGCCATTGTCACCCCTACCGAAGACTTGCCCTTTTGCTCTTGTTGACTACCGACGCGCACAGGAATTACAATTTGTTCATTTTTAATTCATATATTTGTAAGATTTTAAAGTATAAAAAGTACTAAAACTCAAAGGTTTTCATTATTTAACTACATCCCTTGGAGCCTGATCGATATCCAACGAAAATTGCCATACAATACCTACTGCAGCTTACCTCATGTCATGCCGCTTCAGAATCAGTGTAAGTATTCTCTTTTCCCCATGGATTTATCTGATATCTTACCATCTTTTCTTTTATCCAAGCGGATACAAATCTAGCAAATTAAAGATAAAAAAATCTGATCTAGCCCTTTTATGACTAATGTTATGGCCATAATGATGTGTAACCGATCAACTTACTACCAAACTTTTTTAAAATATTTATAGATACGACTGAAAGCCGAAGTGTGGTTATTATACGACAAAGTAATTGTTAGCTCTGGTAATGTTGCGCGAGGCTATTGAAATAAAGAAACACCCAAATTTCAATAGAGAAGATGGTTGGGCCGTACCACCTGCTTGGGATCCAGTAATTAAAATTATTAAAACTCAAGCAAGCCACCATACAGCAAGACCTAATGACAACGTGAGCTCCGTTTGCGTAAAACGGAACACTCCAAATTAATAATTAAGTGACGGTAGATTTAACTATTTCATAAAATATGACAACCTACATCTTTAGTCATCCCGTGACTACGAATGCTGAAAAGTGTTACGAAACTTCGGGCAATAATAAAATCATGTAAAATCTCACAAAACACGGAGTTAAATCCGTAAAAGTTGTTTTATTTATAACGTGTAGTGCTCGCGCAAATCTAAGAGAACATTATGCATTAAAAACTATCATTTGATATGCTCGAAGAGCACAGCCACAATTTTATTCATAATGTCTGTCAAATTTTATAATCCAAGTGCGAGCTAAGTTGTCATTGTGCTCATTTGTGGTCATTATGCTACCCTATTACACTGGTAGAATCCAATTAATTCTCATAATCTTTTTCTCAATTAAAGTAATTTATATTATACAAATTACATATTTTATTTGTAAATAAACATTCCCAACCAAAAAATTGGTCAAACTATTTATGTATTTTATTGTAACAATTACTTAAAAGAACTTAATAAAATAATCTATCGATTTTGATTGCCATTTCTAAAAGTAATGGATGGAAAGGGGTATTATTTAATTATAATTCCGGAAATCCTAGTCACCCTAGTCATTTGTTTAGAAATATTTAAATAAGTAAATTATGTATGAACATTAATTAAAATCTAAGAAAGGATTAAAGGCAGTTTCGCAAAATAACGCTAATAACCTGGAAAATTACATGGAAAAATTAAAATATAATTCAATATTATTATGCAATTATAACACTTACAAGTTAAATTTCACTCTGCATCCTACTCACTTCAGCAATAATACTCACTTCTGCAACCACCGTAATATAGATGTCTTCACTATTTTGCACTATTTATCCTTATTTTACAGTAAAAAGCCGCACCAAAATCCCGAGTCAATACTCGCCATAAATATACTATAGTCTTTGGTCGATACCTAACTTTGAATACGTCAAATACGACATGTTGCGATTTATAATAAATACTGATAATTAAATACAAGTTTTTAGCTAGTATTCTTCTTTTATTTTAAGAAAGATCGCAATATTGGGAAATCTTTAGTCGCGTTGAGAAAGAGATGTCGATAATTTCTAGAGAGACAGGGCCTCTCGAAAAATGTCAAGTGTTGTCAAATTTTTTGCCTTCACTTTTTGACTCTAGTCTTTAGTCTCTTAGATTTCTAAGCTTAGTCTATCTTCGTATTTTGGCCTCAAAGCTTAGACAAAGAATTGTCTAAGCCTCAAAGGAAGATTTGGCGCAAAATTATGGCATTGGGATGATTTGCTTAGATATTTTTTTTATGCAGTTATAGTGCGGTTTCCGAATCTTCAGTCGCCATCTCATGAGGTCTGTTGTATTTATAACTTCTCGTAAAGCACTCTCTAATGTGTGACACCCTGTGACACCCACATTTTAATATTAATGTTAAGAAAAAAGATAGAAATCTGAAGATATAGCTGTATGTGCTAGATCACTTTGCTGTCCAAAAAAAAAAACATTGGGATTTTATGAAATATAGTATGGTAACACAGGTCATGGGACTTGTCAATCTTGTCATCACTTGTCATTTTCGGAATAAAAATTTATTTATTTGCAATTTTGCAATAATAGCTGAATGACGTGCTACGCGAACGAATTTGATTGATTATTCGATTCAAATAATGCACGGACTTTTATTTGTATAATTATCTAAATAATTTCATTCATTGTCAAAAAAGTACGGCTAAAACGACCTAAAATTTATTATTGTTGTTGTTCCGTTTTGGATTTTTGAAAAAGTTATTTATCCGTAATCAATAATGAATGATGAAAAACAACCACTTCTAACTGGACAAAGTGGCCCTATCGACAGCAATGACGTCCAAACTGTGGAATTAGTGCATGAACCAGCAGCTAGTAAAGATGAAAAAATTAAAGGTGACTACCATCCTGCCTCAGAAAGGTGCCTGGAGCATCCCACGTCGAATTTTGATACTTTAATTCATCTACTTAAAGGAAATATAGGCACGGGAATTTTGGCGATGCCAGATGCTTTTAAAAATGCAGGTTTAATTTTTGGTGAGTGATGTGAGTTTTGTTTTTAATCGTAAGGCACAGTGCAACTTTTTTTTTTAATTCCAAAGGTTTAGGCTGGTGTTGTATTTCTAATAACTTAAAGACATGTAGTTATTATTCTTGCTTTAAATTGTAATAGAAATACTGAAATATTTAAAGATAGAATCTCAAAAGTTAATACAAACTCAATTACACCATGACCAACATAAAAAACCCTACTAATCTTATTATCTCCTATTATTAAAATGTTAACACAAAGTTTACCTTTGCAGGTGTATTTGGTACCTTGTTTATGGGAGCAATATGCACACACTGTATGCACATACTAGTTGAATGTTCTAATGAGCTGTGCATCAGAAACCAACGACCAGCATTAAGCTTTTCTGAAGTAGTAGAAGATGCCTTCACATCTGGACCGGTGCCATTGAGACCATATGCTAAGAAAATGAAGTAAGTGTGAATGTATTGACTATAGATATTAATATTACTGAGATACATTAAATTTAGTGTAATTAAATATTTCTGCAACATATTCATTAGATCAGAAAACTGTGAATTAGGTAAGTGGTGTGTTTTATAACTTAAAATTAGTTTTTAATTGAAATTAAATTACCTTATTAAATAAGTACATATTATTCTACAGTATTTAACAATAATTTACTATTCATTGGTACACTAGCACGGAAACAGCAGCATGGAAACTGCTTGTGTCTAACAAATATTTATTGTTTCAGGAATGTAATAAATATATTTTTGGTAATAACGCAACTGGGGTTTTGCTGTGTGTATTTTTTGTTTGTTGCCACTAACCTCCAGGACACTATGCATTTTTTCCATATAAACTTGAGTGTGCACACCTATCTAGCGATATTGTTTCCTGCAATATTGGCTTTGTCAATGGTGAAGAATTTGAAATACCTGACCCCAGTATCATTGGTTGCATCGATTATGACTGCTTGGGGCTTGGTTGTAACATTTTATTACATATTACAAGATTTGCCTCACACTAATTCAGTAAAAGCATTTGCAAGTTGGCATCAATTGCCTTTGTATTTTGGCACTGCTATATATGCGTTTGAAGGCATCGGAGTGGTAAGTTAATGACAAAAATAATTATGCATAAATTAGTTTGCATTTAAATGTTTAAGATAGTGGTTAGTCAAATGATAAGATTTAGAAGTTATATGTAATTTTGAAGTAAAAAAGATCATTATTATAAAATAGCTTATCCTTTGTATTAATGTGATTTAGTAAATTATGTAATATTGGAATAGGAGTCTGACTAACACTATCTTTGTGGTAAAGGAGAATGCCCAATTTAGTATGGGAATTTTGATTGCGCTTTAATGATATGAGTGCCAAAGACTGAAAAACCTATAATTTATGTGGGGAATATATAATTAAATTATTTTTGGGGAGTTTTGAGAAATCATAATAGTTATTAGTTGTAATAATTAAAGAAATATATTTTATCTAAATAAAACCACCATTTTGGCATGTCTGACATAAAGAGATGTTTATTGTTATTCTTCTTAATAAATAGTGTACAACCAAAGAGGTGAGGTTGTAGTTAAGTATATAAATTATTCCTACAACATCTCTCTCCTTTTGAAATATTTTTATAAACTAATTACCTTCTTACTAAATGAACACAAAATAAAACAAATAAGTATTACTTCCGAAATAACAAATATAAGATTACCAATAATTATAACTATTAATTTGCATACCTTGCTAGCGGTCCCACCACTCTACCACTACGAGTAACATAATTCGATGTATTCCCAATTCTTCCTCTTACACATTGCAATTGCGAAGACTGTATAAGAGAGTCATTCCTACATTGTAAATTAGACTAATAGTTGTTGAGACCAAGTCTATTACGATTGTGAGAATGTGTGACCTATTTCTGCGATATGTACCACCATTATCAACTTTCACCCAATACGACCATGGTCCTTCAGCCTTCTTAACTACCTTCGCTTTCCTCCATTCGCTTCCTTCTCTCATCTTTACACTTTGTCCTGATTTTAATTCTGGAGCTCTTCTTGTTGCTCTGTCGTATTGCTCTTTCATTTTGTTTGTCCTTTCCTGACGATCATTTCTAAAATCAGCCTTAGCGTAGTAGAAACTGCTGGTAACCGAGTCCTTAACGATCTCCCTATGAGCAACTCAGCTGGTGAATATTTTTCTCCTGTTACTTTAGAATTTCTAAAATTTAGTATAGCCAAGGTCCACTCAGTGTTATCTTCAGAAGCTTTTTTCAATAACAGTTGGCACTCCGCTAAACCGTTAGATCGTGGATACATTGGCGAGCTTGTCATGTATTCAAATTCCCAAACTTCAGCAGATGTAAATTGAGTTCCATTGTCAGTTATAAGTTTTTAAGGTATACCAAACTGCGAAAAAATACACTTAAGTTTGTTTATACACTTCTTAAATTACTTAATGACATAACCTCTACAACCTTAGAATAATAATCTACCACCAATAAAAACATATTATTTAATTCGAATATATCCGCAGCTAACATCTCCCAAGGCAAGAGAGCCACTCTTACCACATCCAGGATGTGGTAAGAGTGGCTCTCGTGGTGGCGCCGCGCGATTTCTTTAGCACTGTTCGCAGCGCCGCACGCATTCTTCAATTTGAGAATAATCATTCCCGGCCACCAAATCACATCTCGCGCACGCCTTGTACTCTTTTCTATACCTAAATGCCCCTCGTGTATACGTTTTAACATATCCTTACGCAAGCTCTGTGGTATAACAATTTGAGAATTCTTAAACACAATTCCATGAATAACATGCAAATCATATCTTATCCACCAATATACCCTTGCTCCGTGTTGCACTAAACTCTTATTTTCTGGCTATCCGTCGTAATAATATGACTGATGAATGACTGTATTTAAAATTTCATCCTTTTCCGTCTCAATCCTAATAAGCTCTAATTTTTCATCTGATGCCTCCAAACTTGTAAATAATGCATTTACATGTACTACAATTATCTTCCGTATTAGCTCTATTACAATCGTTAGTATAATTTTCACTGGCCGCACGAGATAATCCGTCTGCAATATGCATGGTCTGTATTCAACTTTCAAATTATAAGATTGCAACTTTAATAACATACGCTGCAATCTAGCTGGCGCGGCGTTTCATTTAAAGGTTTCTTAAATATTATGTCAAGAGGTTTGTGATCACTTTCACCATTTATTTATTATACCATGACCATAATTATATTGATGAAATCTGAGACATCCAAAAAGAATAACCAGCATTTCTTTCTCAATTTGCACCCATCTTTTTTTAGTAGATGTGAGTGTTCGCGCAGCATAGGCAACTGGTCTAGCCATTTCGCCGCTTATGCCCAGAGCAGCAAAATGGCTAGATCGGGCCCTGAATGTAGGTATTTTTAAGTGACAACGACGTACTGCTTTGTTCTAATGAAAAGGATCTAAGCATATTCGAAATTTATCTGGTCTCTCAACTATTACAATATTTGAAACCTAATCGGTTGGAGCGTCTTCTTTGACTATTATACCACATTTTTCCATATTCTCTAATTCGACTCTTAACTTAGGCATAATTTTTATCGGAACTGTTCTAGAATAATTAACCACGGAGTAAAACTTTTATCAATTTCAATTTTATAAACATAAGGTAAACATCCCATACCCTCAAAAACAAAATCATCAATTTTATATTGTAACAATTCATTTACAGTTATTTACTTGTTATCAGATTCAAATCACGTCAAGCTCTCAGTACTAATAAATTACTACAATTCAAATCTATAACATAAACTTTATGTTGACATTCTTCTTTATCATAACATAAAATAGGTTCAAAGTAACGACCCGGCAGCTTTGATTGACTTACTTCTCTAATTACTGAATTATTTTTCTTTAATAACCATTCAGAAAAACCGGCCTTTCTATAGGCATTTAATGACATAACTGATACTTCTGCACCACTATCCAGCTTAAACCTAACTCTACAATTATTAACTAAAAGATCGCAATACCAAGCATTTCAGTAATTACCTATTTCATCAATAGACAAAATACACAATAACAGCTCTTTTAACTCTGCACATTCATCTTCTTTTTCCAACACTTCAACATCAATTGAGATATCACACTTTACACAAGTTTGCAAAGTGTCCAACCCAATACAAGGATAACACTTCGCATTCTGAGCCCAACATTTTCCATTAATATTATGTATTATTAATTGTGTTAAAATAAGGCTGCATTTCAATTGCCCGAAATCGCAAGACTTACTTTTTATTTTTAGGGCGCTCAAAAACTTCCAAAAAACACTCCCATACTTCCCAATCACATGCATAAACAACGCACATTTCTCTCGCGAACTAGCATTCTCCTTACCAGTTGCAATCAAATAATAATCAAATGCTGACTTCCATTCTCTTGATTCTCTCCAAATCGTGGCCACATTGCGGTCTTCCTATTTTGCAGCCGGCTGCTGCAACGACGTATACATCATTGTATTTTCGGATTTTAATCCCCATTGACTTCTTTCCGACATACTAAACTATAATCTACAACTTAAAAACAAAACATTTCTATTACAAATTAACCACACCTGACACATGTAATAATTTAAAGAAATATAATTTATCTAAATAAAACTACCATTTTAGCATGTCTGACATAAAGTGACGTTTGTCAGATGTAACCAAAGAGGTGAGGTTGTATTTAAGTTTATGTAAACTATTCCTACGACATTAGTCTTTTGGAAGTTATATTAAATTTAAATGACAACTTTAGATTTTTGTTCTTAAAATATCCCTATTTATATGGGCAGGGACAGGGATCTAGCCCATATATCCATGTCTTTTGTTTTCTTTAATTCTGGAAAAAATTATGATGTCATTCAGTATTATTTTTTCAATGATAATATTAGACCCTAAATTTTTACTATTTTATTAGGCTGTTTTACTAATAAGGAGGTCATTTATTTGAATTTTGTATTTGAATGTTCGTTTTGTGAGATAAAGCAATATTATTAAGCTCAATTGGATAGATTTGTGACCAATAATATAAATAAGACCGATTTATTATTGAAACTAACTAAACATGCGGCTGTATACACATAAATTCTTTTGCCTTCCAAGTAAAGGGTAAATATAATGTAGTAGGAAGTCAGTGCGGCATTTAAAAATATAACTTTTTAACGCTTTGATATAAAAAATAAACAATAATTTTTGAGGTAGGTATACATATTTGGTTATTGCGCATTGTGGGCAGATTTGGGCATTGTCCTTTATTCATAGTATAGGTCTGTCTGTAAGGAGTGTGGTTGGGTGCTGGGTGGCTATTAAACTAGGCTTGTGTAGTACTAATAAGACACAATTCTTTAATGTGAAAGTCAATGAACTATTCATTTTTGGCCATTTAAATCGGTCTCGGTCTATTAGGACAGTTTAGTTCCCAATTCTAAGCGAAAATAGGGCTCACAAGTCGAGTAAGAACAAACAAATTAGTACATTTGTCTGAGCGAGTTGAAAGATTAAAACTACGCTTAGATGATGAATGATAAACGACCACCTGACTTCCGATGAACGTCAAAGAGAGTGAATCTCGACTCACGAGTACGTCGTTGAAAAATATCGTTAAATATCTTCAATCATTTAAAATTCGACGACATTTTCACAGGTTCTAAGATTCTGCTCTGGGTACTCTTTCGTTTGTTTTGCCAATTATTTTATATGAAATTTTTACTTATTATTATTTGGTCCAGATAGTTTTATATGTTAGTAAAACTTTAATGTAAGCTAGTTATTTTTATAGTTACATGAATCTTTTGAAAAAGTTTAGGGTGCAGTTGCTTGATTTTTTGTTATCATTTGTTAAATGTTTAAATAATTATTATGACAGTCCTAAGCCTGTACAATATTAAGGAAATTCCTATTTTGCACTTGGTTATACACTACTATAGAAATGTCTTACGCAATGATAGACCATAATAAGAATGGGTTTGTTACATAACTGTAACAAACCCATTCTTATTATGGTCTATAGTTTTCACGCACTTTATTTTCCAAAAATAAACAGGTTTGGAAAAATTGTTTTCTTGTTTCCTAATTTTTCCTAATTGTTTCCTTTTTGGTTCCTACAGTTCGTGATTCTGTTAAAATGTGGGCAATATTTCGTGAAGTGTTATTTGGCTCGGTATAATATCAACTTTATAAATATTGAAAATGTAGATGATTAAACATCAGGATTAAAAAGCTTTAAAAAGTAATGTTAGGTCGTTAGCTTTTAATAAGTGCGAAAGTGTTTCAAGGAATTCTCTATGACATTCCTAGCTAGACTAATGAAATTCCTGACGTAAATACGAATACAGCTCGCTTTCATGATTTATATCCTTCTATTGATGTGAGGGACCCCACCCTCTGACTGACACTGCAGCCTCCTTTGTATTACATTTAATTTACTTCTAATTAAATTTTGAAACCCTGTATACATTATAAGTATTAAAATCAAAGTTATTCATCGTCCATTTGACTCATAAACAGATCTCTAAATTTGCGAAGTTTTTTTATATTGTTTATTAGACGACTAAAAAGACGCTAACTAAAGGATCTGTCGATCCTAGATATTAACGATAACACTATCTTACTATTTACCAGTAAAACATTTACCAAACAGTGTTATAAAATGTATTCGCGTTTTTATGATAGATGAGATACGTTTAAATGAGACCGTGTATGAGAAATATTATAAAATATTAAGCGACCCAGCAGTTTCTACATCTAGGCTGGACATACTACTTTACTCATACTACAAATGGCTATATCATTGATATTGTATGCGGTAGCGTAGTGTAGGCGCAAGGGGTGGGGTATACCAACTAAATCCTTATACACGTTATTAAAATTCCTTGGTTTTACTAGAACTTCCACGAACGCCTATCTAAACTAAAGCGGCGATCAACTTAAAAAATTAAAATCATATAGTCTATTTCATTTCCAGGTGTTGCCATTGGAAAATAATATGAAAACGCCGGAAGATTTTGGTGGCTGGACGGGTGTGTTGAATACGGGAATGGTAATAGTTGCTGCGCTATATACTGCGATCGGGTTCTTTGGCTACTTAAAATATGGAGAACATGTGCTAGGCAGTATTACCTTAAATTTGCCTTACGATCTGTAAGTTAGATTAAAAAAAACAATTTATAAAACCTCCATTGTAAATAAATTTCATATTTTATTGTCACTTTCAGATTAGCACAAAGCGTTCGAGCTGTGATGGCTGCTTCTATATTTCTGTCTTATGGCCTCCAATTCTATGTGCCAATGAATATTGTCTGGCCATTTGTGAAGTCGAAACTGACTTCGGAAGAAGCCCTCAAACACGGAGAAGCTGTGACACGTTTCGTGCTTATTTTCATAACGTGTAAGTATAGTTTAGTTTAATTTTAACGCTAGCTAGGGCATAGTGTAGGACTCTTATATGGGAACTATCTCTACATGTCTACTGAGAATCTCGATCGAATATTACTGTCCTTTCCCAATGCTATATTCGTCCTCGTCCCGACCTCTATGGTCGGGTACAGGGTAGAGTTTTAACAGACTGATAGATATGATCTGTAAAACGAGTATGGTTATAAGCAAAAACTAAATAATTTATTTATGACAACACAAGAGACTTCGTTATTGAATATTTTTTACTGGATGTTTCGGCTAGTTTACACCCAACTATGGTTGTGACCAAGCCTTTAGTAACTCACACCTGGAATATAGTTTGCTTGTAATCGGCCCGGCCCGGGCGGTGCGTAGGTTGTCCATGCTATGCGTTTGTAATGAGGATAATCCTACTAATATTGTAAACGCAAGAGTTTGTATTGCTGTATGTGTGGATATAGGCGCTAATCTCACTAGATTCAAATTGAAATAGTAGGTACATTTCGATACAAGTGCGGAAAGTATGTCATTTCTTCATGAGTCCAGGTTTGTTGACGCAAGCTGAAGACTAAAATTGTGAATTAAGAAATATATTTTTTTTACATATTAATAAAATAAATATATTTAAAATTAATTCAAGTATTAATAGTATTTACGGTGAATAATGGTAATTTCATACAATCTTTTTGATTAGAACCTCCTTCATGCATTTGGATGTTATATGCAGGAGGAAAACAAAAAGCACTAGTGCGGAAACCAATATATTTGCGCATGCGACGCACGTGGAAAAATCTCCTTTTTGAGCAAATATACGAGTATTAAAATAGTCCATTTATAAATTAGGGCAGTAAAACAAAGAATGTCTGAAATCGCAGGTATTCGATTAATATGCGAACTGAGGCTTTCTTTTTCGAACTTGGTACCTAAAATACAGACCAGGCCTAGTTTAGGTAATAAAAATTCATAAAATAAGAGTACACAACTTTAGTTAATGTTTTCATTTTTTATTTTTTTGCAAATATTATTGTGTATCTATGTTATTTTTGTCAATAAAGGATATTATATTATTATTTTTTACCGCCCTAGGTAATTAATTATAAAATTTTATGTCACCGCCAGCGTGCGGAAAATACCACTTTCTGGTTAGGTGTGGCATAAAATTATTATTGTGTTGGATAGTCCATTTATTATTTTTCGACATTTATGCGAACAAGGTCGCTGGCCCAGATAATTAGAAAAACAAAATTGAAAAGTAAGTGAAATGGAAATGAAATTGCTCCGAGTGCTCGTAATTCTTACACATCAATCGGCTTCAGATTACCTTATTCAATCATTATTGCCATCCGTAAATTATACCTGCAACGAACTATAGTCTCGTATAGAAATAGATACTGTTATATCAGATGACCCTACTGTAACATAATAACAATATACAGACAGCGGTCAACATTATCGCGTGTTGGTACTATTAGCTATAGTTATTTTTTGTTAATTAATTTTATATGTAGTTACTCAAAAGCTGTCCGTTGACCTTACATTGTTTTTACTCTTTTCAATTTGGGAATACATAATCGGCAGCTGCTGCTGAAAAATGAAAGTATGATAATAAAAATAAAATTGATAACTTATATTATCAACATCTGGCCTAGCCTATGTTTGTTGGTTAACTACAGGTGCAGTAACTTTTTTGTTGCCTACATAAAAGAGGCGTCAAGGGAATTATGATCCAAACTTCCAGATAGGGCTTTATGTTTAACCAAATGTTACATAAAGTTCTGCTTATCCCTCTTGGAAAGGAAAAGAACTATCCAGGCTATAAAAGTTAGTCAATTCCGAAATAAATTTTTCGATACTGAGCGCTGCCTCACTAACGGGCACAGAGAGAATCTGCTATATGCAGTAGGTACACAAATTGTTAGCTGTCTGTAATAAATACTGATTAATATTCATAAATGTGGGTGGTCATTGTCAACTTTATTACCACTAATACAATGTATTGTAACTAATAAAACATTGTAGATAAGACGATTATAACAGTGCGCTTAAGCTTAATCTGTACCTACGTAATTTATAGGTACAATTGTATTAATTGCGTCAACAACAAGATATTTTTTTAAGTAGGTACCAATTTTACTGACTTGCTAAAAGTTTTGACTTCCTTGTATTAAGAAGTTCGAGTGTAACTCGCATGTTGTTCCGCCTTATTTGACTCTGTCCCCGAACTCTGGAGAACGGCGAGTCACGAAAACCTCACCAGCCGGCCTATTCGCAAACTTTTTTGATAGTAAGGAGCACCGCACAACGCACCGCGTCTCTGCAGAGCAACGCACATCGGCCGCGCCGCACCACGTGCGATGTGCGGTGCTCCTTACAGTGTATTATAACTAGCGAGCAAATTAAATGTCCATTGCTGTTTTACAGGACAAGTATCACAATAGCATTATAGTAAAGTTGTAGTGATCAGTAAATAGCTCGGTGATTAGAACGTTCATCTGTCAACACAATAGATAAACAAACTATATTTAACCGACTTCAAAAAAGGAGGAGGTTCTCAATTCGACTTTTTTATGTTTGTTGCCTCATAACTCCTCACAACACCCAGTTCTGTACCAATTTTGAAGGTTCTTTCAACATTTGGAAGCGGGAGCTTATGTCATGTCCCATTTAAATTTGATCGACATCTGACGAGTAGTTTTTAAGTTATCCCTAATAATGTCCCTAATAATGCCTGTTTTTGTTTTTTTTATTATTATTTTTTGCCATCGACTTATTTATTGTAAATTAGGTGATATCATAATATTAATATTATTATGCATTTATAGTACACCTACAACTTCCTTAATTAGTTATAGTCTTTCCTGTCCATCCAAAGGTTGTCTGGAAGAGATCGCTCTTTTTAGCGATAAGACCGCCCTTTGTACATTTTATGTTTTATTGTTTTATTTGTTATAATTTTCTTTTCTGGTGTACAATAAAGAATATTCTATTCTATTCTATTCTAATGTCTATTTAATTGACGTCGATGATGTCGTAATAGTTCTATTCCTTGTTTGTCTAAAATATCTTGAGATAGTTTCCTGAAAATGTCTATACTTACATAAAATACTAAAAAGCAAAAAAAATATTATTTTTAAATTAAAAAAACCGCGTTCAAAACTAAAAACGGAGAAATACTTTAAATTTTTTATAAAAATCTTAATTTTTTTTTATGCCAACCGGCGGCGCCAACCTCAATATTTGTAATAAACGTTGTCACTTGAACCTATTTGGGACCTACCTCAAAAAATATTTAGATTTTATAAACAAAATTTTTATTTCTCCGTTTATAGTTTTGAAGGCGGTTTTAGGAAATCGAGCCGACTGCAAAATAACTGAAAAGAGCACGACAAATTGACACGCTGTTCATAAAAAATTAAAGTCATGCTTGCTACAACTGCTGCGAACATCCCTTTCGCTATTCTTGTCACTATCTTCGTTCAAAATAAGTACCTTGGTGAATTAGAACCCTTACTTTTTAAAAACATTTGCGAATCCTCTTACAGGTTTATTACTCAAAAATGTAACCCGTTTGCATGCATTGTCAACGACACCACGAAACTGCACCACCACTGTGGTGTCGTTTACAATTTTTTTTAGGTAACTGCACAACAATAATGAAGTTCTAATACAAAACTATACATGCATTTGACACCACGACGGTGTGGTGTGGTGTTGTGTGATCTTACGAATGGTGCGAATGATAAATAATTAATATTGATAAAATGAATACATAAGTTTTGTATTAGAACTTCATTACTGTGGTGACACCACAGTGGTGCGTTTTCGTGGTGTGTTGACAATGCATGCCCGTTTGTCATATGTAGGTATTTATAAATAGGAGATGAAATATTTTAAAGTACAAGCAAATATTAAAAAGTCATTGCAATAATATAATGTATTCCAACGGAATATTTCCAAATCATAATTGAAACTAAATGTGAAACAGACGAATTTGCTCTATTATCAGTGAGCGTAGTAATCGACCGATCATCGTCCCACTTCACCGTTTTAATAAAATAATAATATAGACTGATATCGGCAGGCAATGCCTACTTATAATAAAGCATTCGCGCCTCAATCATGTCATTTAAATCTAGTGTAGATATTTGTAATAGACGCTCTCGATCACATAAAAGATGATTTAGACCTACGCCTTTAAACAAATGCTAGTTACTTAGGATAGGATTGCTGCTTTTGAATTTACATACATACTGCTCATAATCATAACCCTAAATGGGTTGAGCAGAGGTCCACATAACATTCGCTTCCACTTAAAACTGGCATTACTTCTACTTTGGGTCAGCAGTGCGTTTAAAATTATCAATGTAAACATTTTTTTCTTCAGATATTTGTTGTTAATATAAGTAGGTAGGTACCATTGCTGATCTCACACTAACGGCAATTCTTGACACGTCATAAATATTTATTAATTTGGTATGCCTATCTTTATGCCACATTTGACCAGGTTTTCCGTACGGGTGACTTCTGGAGGTGACATAAAATTTTGTACTCACCTCGGGCGATAAAAAAAGCCTCAGAACGCCAATCGTCCTCGTCTTGTTTTACCGCCCTGTTCAATAAATGTGATATTGTTGCGCTTTATCTTGCGAAATGTATTTTATGCCAGAGTTGATTGACCACTCCCAAAGAACTTACAGATCGTAGCCGTTAATGGATTTATCTCACCAGACGATTTGTTAACTCGTTTAATAGCTGAACTAGAAACTATAACATGTTGCCGGAATACCAGTATCAAAGTTTTAATCTCCGAATTATCTTCTCAGTCGATACAATGAGGTATGATGGTGATAATGAGTCTAACTATAGAATATAGGTACAGTCAGCTTCATAATGATATGAGGTGCCAAGGTGGTCAAAAACATGTTAGGAGCAAAGTTTCAATAATATCTTTGCATTTAAAGTTATCAAAATATTGTACACAAACAACCAGTCTTATATATCTTCATACCATAAATCTCCAATTACATATGCACGATTAAAATGATCTTTTATATATACACATCGTAACTGTTCATTGGTATCTAAGCGTTCAGAGTACTCATAAATATCTTCACTTACATAGATTATTCCATTTTCAATAGATTGAAAGTTAGACATTAAGGGCCTTCACAGATTGTTCTTTAATTTGGTATTTTTGCGATTTGTTATGTTTTAATTTAGTTACAATTTTCAGACGGAACATTTGCCATGGGAACTTGCCCACGGTAACAACGAATTTTTATGACAACTTCTGTCAGCGATTTTGTGAGCAATTTTGTTAGCAAGTTCATTTCCGCTCGTTCCTTTTTACAGCGACAATCACTTCGCCCGGGATACAGACCGACTTTATTGATGAGCAACTTTTTGTAGCAACTAGGCGTTTAAGTATTGAACTCTGATTATTTTATATTCTATAACAAAATAGCTCAGCGATTGTCGCTAGTGGACGAACTCCCTAAAAGATTTTGAATTGATGTTATCAGAGATGGATAACCCAAGGTAACAAAATATAACGCAACAGAAATTAAAAAGATCATCATTATTGATGAGTTAGATAATATTTTAATTGAGACTCTCAGCAGTGTCATAGCAGATGATTGCATTATTGTGAGCAAAAAGAAAGAGAGGAAAAAATGAATGTAGTAATTGCATTGATGATTTAACATACAGAATAATAAAATAAACTTAGCCTATAGTAAAAGTTCTCAAACAATTGTAAATTCAACCTTTTATTTGTAAAAGAAGATACTCAAAAGTTATAATCGGTTAAAGTCCCTTAATCGTTACTGACAGGTAACCATATCTTATAATCTAGGTAAAATTTACAACTTCTATAAATGACTACTCTTAGTAAAACATTAAAAAAATAATTATATTAAATGTCACACCTTCCTGTTTACTGAATAAAAAGATGTAGCATGCAGAAGGTGGTCTCTAGATCGAACGCCATAAGTTCATATTAAGTGGGAACCACAATAATATTTGAATTACCTAGATTATAAGATTTGGATACCTGTCAGTCACGATTGTGGGACCACCTTCAACCGATTATAAATTTTGAGTGTCTTCTTTTACAAATGAAAGGTTGAATTTACAATTGTTTGAGAACTTTTACTATAGGCTGAAGCATTCAAAAGCTTAAAATTCCAATGTGGACCCTCAACGGGAACGCAAACGACCAACCAGCACTTGGCCAGCGTAGTTGACTAAGGTCTAATCGCCCCTAATGTAGGGTAGGCTCGAGACCCTCGGTGGAGACATTATATGAGCTGTTGATGATGATTTATTCATGACCCATGACACACTAAATTCGATTAAATATGCAGCCTTTTATCCAAAAACATATCTGAGTTGCAATAGAAAATTGCATTTAGATCTGTAAATATTTTCTTTTCATTGATTGATATTTTAATCAGCATTTAATTTCACCATTTTAGCAAATAATTTATATTAATAAATATAATTATTTATAGAATTTGGTAAAATTAATACCTTAGATTTAGAGCCCCTGCATTTGTCATATGACATATGCATATGACAGCTCTGGTTAGTTTACAGGAAGGTAGTATATGGACCGTAGTACCCCGGATTAGCGTTTAATTTTCTTTACTACCAAGATATTTTTGATAACTTTGAGTGCTTAGATACCATTGAATAGTTATTCGCGTATATATTATTGGTCATCTTAACACATTACATAATATTGGAATTGTGTTGTTAAGATAATATTGAGTACTCTGGCTGGTTACAACAATAAGATACTCTAACAGCGCATATAATATTGAATTTTTGTCTGTTAGATAATTTTGATCAGTCTTGACACTCTGATATTTATGAAGCTGACTGTACAAGTATCTAGTTGAAGTCGTTCATTTCGGTCGATACTAGGCTAGAGCTATTTTTATAGCCATCTCTACAATCGGAAACAATCATTAGGTATATCGATACATCGTCATCTCTTCATGTTAGCCGACGACGTCCTACTTCATTGGTGCAATAAGCCAACTGCAAATACTGACATAAAGAATTTTAGGACTTGTCTTCGTAATGCGGTAATTAATACACACTATCTTGATTTCTCGAAAAATAAAGATAAATGTTCTACACTCAGACCAATAAAAAATTGGTCTGAGGTTCTAGGTACATGACAAAATCATCTTCCGTCTGAATTTCATTTTCTCACAAGAAACTCTTTTCAACTAGCTTCATTTAGTTATCATTCCTTTTATGATTTCATCTGTGAAATTTCAATTAGATACCTATTCAAGTTAATCGATGAGACTCAAGTTTACGATGAAATCACCTCGCAGTTTGCTAGTGAATTTAAGGGTCTTATCACACTTATCAGCACGAAAAGGGAACGCCTCTTTTTACAATGAAAAAAAAACTTAAAAAAAATATCTTTTATTTAAATGCTCTGAAAAGAAGAAAATAAAAATTTCTATAAGCTAAGTATAAACTTATTTTCTAACTTATAAATTATAACCTCTTTACCATCTTTATACACAATTTATATGATCATAAAAGCTTGTCGCGAGGTTTGCGTAAGTAAGTACCTATAAGTATTTAATTAAGCTGAAATTAAAAAAAATTACAATTAGCAGCTTAAGTTACTCAATTAAATAGGTACTTACTAGTTTATTTACACAAGTAAATCACGCGACCAGTTTTTATGATCATATAAATTGTGTAGGTACTTATAAAGAGGAAGTTTATTGTTAAAATTTTAAAGGAAAATTTTATTTTCTTCTTTTTAGAGCATTTAAATAAAAGCTTTTTTACTTTCTCGTATACGTAGCATAAAGGAAGTCTTCTAATCGTCAAAAAATTCGACCTCGAGATTTTGACGGATTTATACGTTTTGGACCTCCCTGGGTCAAAAACACTGTTTTTGGAATTATGTCTGTGCGTTAGCACGATAACTCGAGCATGCTTTAACATATTGCAAACAAATTTAACATACGTGTATGACATCAAAATATAAGGTTTCATCAACCTTTGAGTCGTTTCCGGTATACGAGAAAGTCAAGGTGAGACCACTCCCAATTTTTTTAAAATGGTTTTTTGTTTTTATTTAATTTTTTACATTTTAATTATTTCTATTCTTATTTTCTTCTCGTGAATTTAGAGATCTGCTATCTAGACTAGATCGAAGTCTCTTGTTATGGTCTCATTTATTATTCTGACAGTTCATTTCAGTACCTTTTAATATTTGGTTACTATTCTTTGTCGCCGATATAGTATTTAAAGGGTTGAACAATTAATTTAATTATTTAAAATCAGACAATTCGTGACATGGTAAACATACTTCATATTTTTCATTCATATACTTACTTAAACATAGTTTATCATGTCATGAATTGTCTGAATTTAATGTTTGTTAAAATTACAGTTTCAGCAGCAGCATTGATACCAAACCTGAGTGGTATTATCTCTCTAGTGGGGGCGTTTAGCAGCTCCGCATTGGCGCTGATTTTCCCACCGTTCATCGAAATAGTAACATTCTGGCCCGATAGACTTGGGAAATACGATTGGAGATTATGGAAAGACATTTTCATCATGATATTTGGCATTACTGGCTTCGTTTTCGGCACTTACGCGAGTCTAGAAACAATACTTAAACAGGCATAACTCTTCGCTGATCTCACCACGGATTACTTACTTACCAAAGTTCTAAATATTTTACTGCTTAAATGATATATTAACCATGACAATAATTGTATGTAGAAATGATTTCGATATATTTTTAATTTTTAGCGCATTTTTTAGCTTATAGGTGACAAAATTTGTATGATTAATATACTTATTTGTATTTTACTTTAAGAGCCTTTTAGTATTATTAAATCAAGTTATTTGAAATCTTAAGTGATATAAAGCAGCTAATATTAATATTTCTATGTACCTGTTTTTTTTTTTTTTGCTTATTGTGATATTTTATTTATTGTAGGCTATTTGTTACAATTACAAATTTTTTAATTAATCTGTTATAGACAGTATCATAGATACTTACCGTTTTTGTATCATTTTAACTTAATTTAACGAATTTATTAGCTTGATTTAGCAAATGTATTTGATATAACGGTGTTAAATTAAAATGTTTTAAAATCTCAGATTTCGTTTATGTGACTCTCGAAATTAAATTTTGATCTGGAGCATTATTTACCTACACTAATAAGTGGCTGTTGAAAAATGTAACTATAAATTAATCAATAATTTTATTATGTTTTGAATATTTTCTACAAGACGCAATGTGGAAATTTGTTGTAGCTCGTTCATTGCCAATTTCACACATCTAGCCAAATAACTGTTGGTCTTATAATGTAATTGCCTACTTATAGTATATATTATATAATACAGATTATTGTTGTTCTACATTCCCAGTGTAATTATTTATAATAGGTAATAATTCGCACACTGTAATTTTTAAATTGAACGAAATATTTCATTGTCGTAACGTATAAAAGCATTTAGCATTAAAGCATTTATTATTTTGCACAATAATTATATGCCGTTTCACTGTAAGTAGTCTTAATTGTGAGTAATAATGGAAATGCTTAGGTATACAATTTCTTTTATGATTCTTTTGTATTTCGGATGCCAATCAGAATTCATCCCAGTAAATTTGTAAATCAAATGTACCTAAGCATTTTGCGGGATTATTGATAAAATTGCAATAATATGTCATAAAAATGCAAACTATTGACTTACCTATTATATTTATTTTGTTACTTGTAGGTATTTTATCATATTATTATTAGCATTCCGAAAGTTGTTATAATTTATTTTTATGAGCATAGGTACAAACGATGTGTAGGTATATGCAATTGCTGTGATTCTTATTTTGCTGTTAAAAATATAAATATATGTACCTAGTTAAATTAAAAAAGGTCTACTATTGTAAACATCTAATTGGAGAAAAAAAAAGAATTATTTTTCGAATTATAATGGAATGTGCATACTTAATAAATTGTTTTGATTACGGAATTTCCAAAAATCCTTTCTTAGTGGATGCCTACACTGTATAAGGTATCTATCTATGTGCAAAATTTCAAGTCTCTAGGTTCAGCGGTTTGGGCTGTGCGTTGATATCTCAGTCAGGACTTTAAATTTTATGTAACGGGTGTAAAAGACATGAACACTCAAACGAGAACCATGTATTCTATACATCAAAATAAGCAACATCTCAAAAAATAATTCCTGGGAAATGATTTTTATTTTATGGTGTTAAAAAATATTGCATATTGTACCGCGCAATGTACAGCGCGCAACTCATACGCAACTCGCACAACCGCGATAATTTTGCCAGACAGCAGCCGCGTTCGTTTGTGTCCGTGCACATGGAGTGAGCTACATTGAACGCTAACGTTTTGAAGCCATTTTTGGTTATGAAATTCTAATAAAATTAATAATCTTTCTTTGAACAATAATTAAGAAATAATGATTAGAATATGTTTTCATAAAAAAGACGAAAAAAGAATTTTGACTTTGACCTTCAATATAATCGTAACTATCAATTTCCCAGGTAGGTATAGTCTAAAGGAGAAAAAAAAAAATTATGATGATGAGCAGAATACATAGTTCTCGTTTGACTGTTCATGTCTTTTACACCCTGTATATTAAACGAACTTTTAAAAGATTTTCTAAAGACATTTTTCTAGAGACTATCGGCTCAAGCCAAGACCACAGATTAGAAAGAATATGTCTAAAGCAAGACCTACAATACAAATGAACATGAAACACCTAAAATCAGTCGAAAACCGAAATTATAGGAGTACCTATAAACTCTCATGTTTGGTGTAGTGTAGTGTATATTTTTTAATTATTTTGACAGTGGCCACAACGGTGGATCTGCGCTTCACCACCTCGTAGCACCTACCAACGATACTAGATGATTCCCGGTACAGATTGGAGAGAAATTCCCGTGCATTACCATTGACTTTATTATACTTTATCATGAACTAGCGGCACGCACAGGCACGCACGTCCCAGCTGCGCATGTGTAGACAATTTCTTTTAAACATTTTGGGATAACCTTAGAGAAAATCTTTAATTTTTATAATTGGAAAGATTTGTATGTTTATAGCGAACAAAATCAAAAACGCAGACTTGCTTAGGCCCCCTGCGTGTACGTGAAATGGTCTCGTCTATCTATCTCGCTCTAATATACGCGTTAGTACTTTCTTTTTTACATTGCCGATCTACAGTTTCCTATATCTATGACTAACGCGTATATAACGTAACGCGTAAGAGCGAGATAGAGGAGACCATTTCACGTAAACGCAGGGGGCCTAAGGAGGCCTGTCCTTAGACCATTTAACACGGACGTGGCATAGCGCAGATTTAGTACTGAAAACATTTTGCCGTTTTTCGCGGGGGGTGAGGCAAACACGCATAGCACACATTTACTCGGTCGTGCACGCTGTTGCAAAAAATATAATCGCTATTATGAGCGCACACTCGCGGGCTCGGCTAACCCGCGTACCACCATATTGCCTAACGTTGTTAAGTATATCGTTGATTCTGTCGCAAAATTTGTAGATGAAAAATTGTATTATTATGTGAAACAGTAGTTTATTTGAATAGAAAACTACTTCCGTGTGATAAGCAATTCCGTTTTAGGATAACTAATATTTCTGGTCGTCGCTTACAAGAAAACACTCCGCAAACGATAATTTTTACGAGGTCCGCTTAGCAACAGATACGAATTCAAAATGGCGGTCGGTCGTCGCGGCGAACTAGTTTTTATAAACTGACATGAACTTTGTTCATGTACAGACAACAGCACGTTGAGTTACCACAAACTGTAAATTTTTCCCAATCGATTATGCACTTTATATTTAAAAACCTTAGGTTGAAAATCGTTTGGAGAAATTTGACAGTTTTGTATAACCCGACGTGCTGTTGACTGTACATACTTTGGCAGAGGGGAAGCGTCCGCTTGCCACGTCCCGTATTAAATTGTCTAAGGGCCTGTCAGTTATGTAGATAGAAAAGACAGCAACTGTTAGACTGCAGTACTATTTTTCATGCACACGTGCGCATTACGCACACATCGGTGTATTTTTTTGGTTTCGCGCTAGTCGATTCATTGCCAATCTATAAACGTCAGTAATAATAAATGTGTGATCAAAACAAAAATCTTCCCAATGCCATGCTTTTACGCCAAAACATTTGGTCTTCAGTTGTAAGTCTTCGGTGCCTTTGCTTAGTAACTTTTAAAATACCTACTTATTTTTGACATTGGCATGACAATATTGACAATTGACAAATAATAATTTTGTGTTATGCTCAGACCAATGATTGTTATGTGATATTTTTTTTCGAATTTAATTAAAATGCAAATAATATAATTTTCCTGGTTCAGGTGTAATTATAATCATCTCTTCACCCTTATTTTATTAATCAGTGAGTAGAGTAGAACCTTTTCAGTTAAAGACAGACACAATCAGTGAGATAGCATTTTGCATTATCTTGATAGAAAACTATGCAAAAGAATCATCTATTCTGGATTCGACCACTACAACGTTAATTAAAGAATCATGTAAGTAAAAGTTTTTATCAATAACTAAACTATAAAGCTTGTTATTGTATAGTTGATGTGACTAATTTTCTTGGCAAACTTCACTAAATTAGATTACTTTAGTAGACAATCAGATGGAACTTTATCGTGTATTTAACAACTTAAATGCATGGTGTAGTTGTAGGAGATTGTTTATATTATGTAACTACTTTTAAACTACAGACAGCCTGATGGATATCAAAGCTTTTAGTAACCTTATTTATTTTGGGAAGCACTTTAGAAAGAAGTACCATATTTATCGTTTTTTTGGGGTGGTGGAGAAAAGAGGACGGAGGCTGTTAACCCCCTACTACACTTCTTTTTATATAAATTGCATAGATTAAAAAAAAAACAAAATATGAAAATTCAAAATACAATTAAATCATCCAGAAACACAGAACTGTTTTACCTTCCAACTTCTGGAAAATTTATAAAAAATTAATTAAAAGAATCCTAATTGCATTATAAAAACCCAAAAGACATGTAATAGTCCTCTAGTAAAATGTAAAAAAGTTGTTTCTGGTGATTTGCCTGCCGCTACCATGGCACACTCGCTTGGATCGCTCGTAGAGGTCACAAGTCTGACCTAATCTAAACCAATGTTATACCTTTACCTATCTAATTATTGCTTGGTTGTGGTGGAATGAAATAACTTACTTTGCTTTACCATTATTGATAAAATTTTAAAACAACAACAACTGACTGTCATACTATTTAATAAAATATTTTCAAAGTGTATTTGTATGTAATTTTGAAATATTTTATCTCAAAATCTAGTGAACATTTATTTAAGTGAAATTGCAGTTAATGTGTCAGTCTATAGTGCCATCTACACAAAAAATATGAACCTATTCTAAAAGGTACATCTTTCTAAAGCTGAGCTTTATTTTGTATATTTTTCAGGACAGAATATTGGAAATCTCAGGCGAAGAAGTATTGCGAATTTTGTAAATGCTGGTTTGCAGACAATAAAGTAGTAAGTATTATAAAGATTATTATTTTCAGCAATACCGATTCACTGCCCCGTGTCACAACCAAGTCCAAAATCAATAATTATGTGATTCTTATACAAATTTATGATTACTATTATATTCTTTATTGTACACACATAAAACAGTTATAAAAATTAATATGTGAATAACATGTACAAAGGTGAGCTTATCTCTAACAGAGATCTCTTCCAGCCAACCCTAGCTTTCGTGAGACAATTATATGCGGGAACAATATTACTAACATATTATAATTCTTATTCTTATGCAAGGGGCTGAGGCGGTGTCTCAGAGCACTTCGACCCTATGGGATCATTTGTGCTTCCCCTTTCCTTATCACCCATCCCTGCCAACATCGAAAACATTTTTTTTTAAGTTTCAAGTACCTACCTACTTATCAACGACATTGATCGGTTGTTGTGGAATAATTATAGAACTGATGTTCAGTTCAATAATATTTCAAAATAAATCATAAAGTGATAGTTTTGTGTTTGAATATATTTATATGTATCCAATTAAAGTATTTGACCTGCATAAAACGATGTTATTATATGAGTTTAATTTATTGTCCATTAATTTTATGGATGTAATTTTTGTTTTATATTCTCAGTCAATATCATTCCACGAAAATGGGAAGAAACACAAAGAAAACATTCAAAAACACATATCCCAGCTCAGCAAAAAGAGTGCAAAAGAATTTAAGCAAAAGGAAAAAATGGATGATGATATGAAAAAAATGGAGGCAGCAGCTATGGCTGCATATCTAAAGGATGTGCAGAATAATGCAGATTTAACTTCAAAGGTAGTATTTTCTTACCATAAATATAAATAAATAATTATAATTGTAGTATAGAAATATGTAATTATAATTATTTTGAAATGAAATGAAAAATATTTATTTGGAGCATAATAAACGGTACAAAAACCAGAGAAAAAAGATACTAATAATATGCATCCAAAATGGCACTCACTCAGCTTAATGTCACAGCATACCGTGACGCTGGTTTGCTAATATAAATATATATAAATTGAATACTAGCCATCCAAACACAGTGGTGTAACTGTATTGTTAAAAATGAGAGCTTTTTCATTTGAGGAGATTTTGATGATAAAGTTGTGTTACATTTAATTTAATACAAGTTAAGTTTAATTTTTTAAAGTTTAGTTTTGTCAAAAAAATTTTTGGATGGACAGCAAATAGAAATAATTACCCTTGTGTACATGAGGTACACCCCATGGGAAGAAAGTCTACTCCCCTAATTCACTTGTGTGACTTAAAAATGAAAATGTAATCTAATGAAAATGACTTAAGTAGCTCATTAATAACAGTCCTTATCCATTGTACACCACAATGGATAAGGACTGCTATTAATGAGCTTGTAAAATATTACAGAATATCAACGAGATGTTGAAGCAAGGTGATGGAGATACAGATAAAAAAACAATATTATCTACAGCTACCACGAGTTCTAAGAAACCTCCAGTCTGGCATGAAGTTAAAAATGATGACGGAAGCACCTATTATTGGAACACAGTAACTAATGGTATTTTTATTGTTTCACAATGACAGCATCAATCTCTGTGAGCCCTGAAACGCATGAAGAACATTTTACTTTACTTTTCAAAATTATGAAAACTTGAACTGCTCAATCTGAATATTTTTTGCATATATGACTTTCACCCGAGTTCCTATTGTAATAACATGTGTTGTGAGACTCTAGAGATCTACTATACAGCTTATAGTTATTTTTAACTACCCATAAAAATACTTTCACTTTACATAAAAAATGCGTAAATATCGCGAAGCCATTAATTAAGATAAGAAGAAGTCTTACATAATGTACAGATAGCAGCACATCCGAAATCCACAATTATGTCAACTAATCGCAATAGACTTTAAGTTTAATGTCTAAGGCATAAACTTGAAAATTTATTGTAGGTATTTGACAAGTCTTGGTCTGACCTAAACAGTAAGTACTGTCTACAGTACTTACTGTTTAGATCAGTAGCTACTGTATAGTCTACTGTATGTTACGAAAATTAATAGTGGTGTGTAAAATTACAGAAACCACTTGGGAAGCACCTGATGAATATTTATCTATAGCTAGCCAGGAAAAGGAAAAGTTGAAGAAAAAGAAAGTTGAGAAGGTGAAAGATAAACAAAAGTAAGTAATAATAGTTTTGTAACTGTTTTGAGTGTTTCTTCTTTGTATTAAGTTAATATTTTATACTCAAGAATAGACATGATAAACTGCAGCTGAATTAAGTATATGATTAAAAGGCATATAATAAATCTAATAACTAAAAACCCATCTAAAACAAAACGGTACAGCACCAGACATATTATAGAATATTCAAGAATCTTGCAAAATTCCTTATTTATTTTATTTATAATAATCATAGCACTTGTTTTTTTAATACATATATTTTTTTCTATTTGTATAAGTATACAAACCCAAAAAAATAATGTTTTCAATATTTTTAATTATCAGGAAAGAAAAACAAGATGAAATTACGAAAGAAGTGAATGCACATATAGCACGAGAAAAGATGAGAGAGCTAGCTGTGAAAAAGGACCCTCCACCTACCAGCAGTGTGAGTTACGGCCCTACTCCCCGAGCTGCGAAGCCTTATGGGACATGGACAGCAGTTGTTAATAAGTATGTATATTTTGGCAAGAAAATACGCGGAAACTGAAATCCCCTTGCTTATGAGACATACAAGTGGCAAACGATACAAGCGTTTCTATCCAACGAATGTCAATTTTGACTATTTCTTGTACATTTGACATGAAAGCCGCCATGATGTTTCGTAGATGTCCGTTTCATCAACTAATTATAAATGACATTCATGCATTATATTCTAAAAGTAAAACGTAACATAGAGGCGATGGGCCACTTGTCTAGGCGCTCATGGGCATTAAGCCGCTGTTCCACTGCCGCGCACGAAAAGACTACGCCCATGTCTAGCTTCGCTTTGTATTACAATGTTAGTGATAACAACCACTCATTCTGGTAATATCAAATATTTATTTGTGATAATATTCCGTATAACATATATAAAAGAGTACCTAGGTACATGCTTAAAATTTAACAAAAGCAAGATATTCCTGTCTACTTTTCCTACCCGCTAACTGTAAACGGGCCACCTTGCCAAGCACATAGGTACATTCATACACCCACGCGTATTCACAAACATTACTATGAGGTTTCTTGACTCTTGGATAACGCATTGCATTGAATAGAGCTCTGTGATTGGTTCGATTCTGTTGTCTAGTTTACATCGTTGAATGGATTGACGTTTTATTACTCCAAACCTCCTTCAAACTTTAAACTTTGACATCTGCACGTTGCTTTTGACATCTCGACCTGTGCGTTGTGTAATATAGCTAGCTAGCTACCTAAGCCGTGCGTTCATTTTAAAGTACTCATAGTTCCGATCCCCATTAGTATTCTCTATGAATAGGTTTTTACGACCCTGTACGTCCACGCGCACTATGAGACTCCTTCAAAATCCTTGCCATATGGCACGCACTGAGAAATGCCTTATTTTGCATAGCATTGTTTTTTACTAAGACAAATATTGTTTGTGAATACGGGCGTTAAACACATTACAATATCCATTGTGTAAGTTTGGGTACTTCAAAAATAAGTAACATCTTGGGGCCCCGGGACTTGAACTAACACACAGAGGCTAAACACGGTTGCTACGTGGGTCCATCGGCCCATGAATGTTGAAACACGCTTACAGCTACGTGCAGTGCACAGCAATTGCAATGCCCCACGTGGATAGCGTGTGCTGTAATGAATTTCGTGGTTCAGTCCATGCATGTGTTTGTGGCGCTTTCCATGTATTACGTGTCCGCGGGTGGCTACGAATTTTATTAGTAGAGGAAACGTGGACTTAGGTACGTGGACGGACAAGCGGACACATGCGGCTAACATGGCCGTGAAGCGTGCGCCTCAGTGGAGCGGCGGCTTTATCGTGCTATTTTTCGTGTATTAACCAAACTCAAAACGCTCCCGTTTTCATAAATTTTGACAACAGTTTGACAGCTGTGGCAAAACACGCAAACGTTAACGATTTGGTTTTAGTTTCTACTATGACGTTGAGTTTCTCCCGAGTTCTTATTGTAAAAACACGTGTTGAGAGACTCCATTTTTAACTCAAATCAACCGTATAATTTTTATTACTTTAGTTACATTTGACATCACTTGACATTGGCAAAATGCGTACGTTTATGTATCGCGACGTGACGCCATTAATTAAGAATAGAATACTATGAGGTTATAACGATTATGATAGTAGAAACCTCATAGTAAGGCGATAAGGCCCCAACTTGATTGATGACATTACAAATATGGTTTTTATAATATTTTAGTAGGTACTTACAGTTTATTTTTATTGTCTTGCTCTTATTATTAGGTACATATTTAGATTTAAGTAGTTAAGTACTTTTAGTTGGTATTAATGTAGATGCGCAATATGATTATACAAACGAATATTTAATTTCCTACGATATAGATTATCCAAGTGTGGCGGATATAATCTATTTGAGTACATTTGTTATACTGCGTTCGCAAATCATTAGGTCAAGCGAATATATGGAAACCTCTTAAGGCCCATAGCAGACGACGGTCTTTTAATACGTATTAATGTACCTATATGCCCCGGCGCCATATTCGTCAATACATCGGTTACCCCCTTTATAAGCCGTGATAATACATCTACCACTACATTCTTCTTCTTTTAAAGAAATGGTGATCACGACACATAAAGATTAAGCATTTTCGCCAATGTCAAATGAAAATGCACATAAAGTAACAGACAATTGTACGGTGGATTGAGATGAAAATGGAGTCTCTCAATACGTGTTTTTACAACAAGAACTCGGCAGAAACTGACCACTACATTATTTTGGCCCTTAACGTGTTCTTAGTAGCAACGTGATCTTTACTTATAGTACATACTTATTAAAGTTAAACTTGCCCGTTTACAAAAATTAAACGACCTTAGTGACAACGATCATGTCGCAGATTTGAACAGACAAAAACGTCGTCTGTAGGTCTTAATATGGATCCTACTTTCAAAAACCAAGATGATTACCAATCGCACTGACTTTACATTGCTACCCTCACTTATTTACCCGACTACGCGAACCCAAAAGGAAGCGTTGACTTTAGTAGTCTATGTATGTATGTTTGTATTAACGTATGTTCCATCGTACAGCCTAAACTATTAATCTGATTTTGATGAATAAGTGGCCAATTGATTCGTGATAATGTTCCGGGCAACAAAGGTTACATTTTACCCTACTTTAGCGATAGGAGTAGTCGATTTTACGTGTAAACCCGGCTCTTAACCAATTTCCATGCATTGTCAACGACACCACAAAACCGCACCACTGTGGTGTCGTTTACATTTTTTTTAAAGTAACTACACCACAGTAATGAAGTTCTAATACAAAACGCATTTATCGATATTAATTGTTTATCATTCGCACCATTCGTAAGATCACACAACACCACACCACACCGTCGCTCGTGGTGTCAAATTTTGTATTATAACTTCATTACTGTCACAGTATACCAAGAACAGTAATACGTCTTCATACAAACTGGCCGCTATCCATTAGAATGTGTGCGTGCGTACTCGGCGCCGTGTACGCACGCACTGTGACGCACACATGACATAAAAATATGGGGGCATAAGGTGGTCTCGGTGTGATAGCGCGTTTTTATGTCATTGCACATTCGCTCGCCGCTCGTTGACGCCCGGCACATTTACGATAGCCCTAGCGTCAACGCAGAGTAGGCTAATAACTCGCCGACAGCCCACAGATAACCTACTGTTCTTGGTATACTGTGTTGTAGTTACCTAAAAAAAATTTAAACGACACCACAGTGGTGCGGTTTCGTGGTGTCGTTGACAACGCATGCCATTTTCATTCCTTTCTGTTTTTCCGTAGCCGGGTTACCTACAGTGTTTTCACTTTTTGCTTATTACTTTCAGGCCTGAAGAGACTGTAGACCTCCAGCTGCCTAAGACTAAAGAGCTGCCACCTCCACCTGTGACCGTTGAGCCAGAAACGGTTGTGTTTAAAGAAAGACGCGTAGAGTCGCTGGGCGACGGCCCCGTCGAATTCAAACGGCGAAAATTCAATAATGCTAGACGTAATATGCGACAAAAAATAGATGATGAGTAAATACGTAAATATTAGCGCCTTAAATAAAATATTTTTACACATAAGTATCTAATCTTTTATTTGTACTTAAACTCCGTTAAAAGAAAAACGTCAGCATGGTAGATAACAGTACCGTGACGTCAGCCTTACGCACCGAATTGACCTTCACTACACAAAACAAGAAAAAAATCTAGTCGGGACTTGAACACGCCACCTTTCGGAATCTGGGGACTGCTCTTCCAACTGGACTAGAGACCACTACGAATTTATTCCAAGTATTTTAGTTTGTGATTACGACACAAGCTTTATATCAATGTCGAAGAAATTACATCATCAATATTCTTGCATGCATGATCTTGCAGTCTCGTGTGTACCCGTTGGAGGAGCAGTTAACCGGATTTCGAATGGTGGCACATGATCATGGTTTTTGGATCAAGGTTTTTTAAATTGTTTTTTCGTTTGTATTTAATTTGGTAGGTAGTCACGTTTTTTCAAACATTTAATAATTAGGTATATCCAAATAAGAATTAAATGTCTATACATTCCAACATTATGGTGTCTCTTGCGCTGCCAAACCTATCCCTATCTTATTTCCCTTGGAGCTTTGGAAACCACCTCACGGACAGTAGGTATCACCATACACTGTGGTATTATCACAATAGGAAATGACAATGTATCTACCTAGTGTTATTTGACTCGGAAGTATTAGGCTTGGTTATTAATTTTAAATAAAAATATGCTTTTAGCTATCATTTATTTTCTAAACCATATTGAAATCACAATTAAGAACGTAATAACTTAAAGATATTAAGAAACCAAAAATATTAAAAAGCTTCTACTACAGAAGTAAACATCCCCAGGTCAGGCCTAAACTCGAGCATATTGTTGTGTTAACATTTCTTGGAACACGGATAACAACCCCAAATTCACGCCATCAGGAACATATTTTACCCGAATCAATCAATATACCACGAAATCACATAACCACGACCAATGCGCCACGAATGCCATTTGGTATGGGTGATTGTGCCATAACCCATATCTTTTATGGCCACTCAAGTAAACAATATAAAATAATATTAGGTCTTTACCTATGATATTGGCGTTTTTTTCTTACACACTATTAGCTGTGTAACTTCTTTGATTAAGTCGCTGTTTCAGTTTTATATTTTATTATGAATAAGGACTACTTATACTGTTACGGATTTACATGTAGTGAAATTATGATTATTTAAATCTTTAACTAAAAAAAATAAAAATAAAGTGGTTTTATTTGGTCGGCAGAATCAACTCTTGGAATCGTTGTAATTTATTGAGGGGATTATTTTTTGTCTTAATTATTGATGCAATATTTAACTAAGTCTTGCCCAATTATACGCTCCAATTTTCAAAAGATTTGGCAACGGAGTTTTTGAGAAATTTTAAATAACGTTAGTATGAAAATACATATTTTTTTGAAAATCTACATATAAATTGGAGTTGTTCCCTACTATTTCTATATTTTTTTTTACTATAAATCCTAATGTTACAAAATTTGGAGGAAATAATCTAACAACCCTTGGCTGAGTCTAGCATCAATCATTAATGAAAAAATCATGTCTGTCCATAAGTTAGAGGCATCAAATCGTCAATTCTGATGAAGAGATTAAGGAGTCATTTTCACATTTTTCAAAGAATTTAACAATTGAAATATAATCTAATTACAGACAAAAATCTGGTAAAAAGTGTAGTTTAAAAAATAATAATAGTAAGAACCTAAAACAACTATTGAATTAAGGAAATTACAAGTTAAGAAAAAAAACCGCCCATTTCGTAAAGACCTAATAATAAAAAATGGCTCCGAATTTAACGTTGGTCAGGAGATTTCGACACCAAGGTTTTCAAATGTGTTGAGGAACTGAGAATCTTATTAACAAAATGTATTTTTGGGAGGTCTATAGACACACATTGTGTGTGTCTACAGACTCCCAAAAATACAAAAGTAATAAAAATTATAAACAGTTTAGTAAGAGGCGGGTGCCTCAAACTAAACTGTTTATAATTTTCAGGCGGCGTTCAAGTCGGAAGGAAGCACCTTCCGACTTGAACGCCCTAGACTCTAATCGGAGAAGAAACCCCCGCGGCGGAGGATACTCGCCGGCATCGGTATAGGTACCTATATATTACCTCAATGCTCTCCGGCTAGAAATCCTCTCTTCTCTTGAGTGGTTTGAATTACAGGCTAGCTAGAGGACCCCCAGTACCCAGGTAATCTGCGACCATCATAAGTAATAAAAACAAAAAAAAAGTTTCTACCTATAGGTGTTTTCACCAGGTTTTCACTAATTCTCATAGAGGACCAGCCAAATCTATTAAGGTAATACCACAATAATTGGTATAGGTATTTATCCAATAACTCTTCGTTGAAAATAGGACGTAACGAGTTGTTGAAAATAGGACCGAACCAAATAACGCAATTTATTGCTGCAGTGATAGGTTGGACCTCAGACATTAGGAGAGAAAAAGTAGGTACTTTTTATTTGGTCTGAGGGTTGTTCATACCGAAATCCACGCAGACCAAAGGTACGAAGCTAGCAAATAGGCAAACTACTTTAAACATTGCATAAAAACCATTTGCTACCCATGACTTTTTTCTACTTGTTATTTTGAATAGAACCTAAAGTACCTTAAGCACAATACCTACTCAAAACAGATTCAGAATAACACTTTAATTCGTCTATTATTTCAATGAATGCTGCGACAGTTTTTACGACAATCAATCGCTGTCCATTGACGCGTCCGTGATCCGGGTCCTATATGGAAATGAAGCTCTATTATCGGATAATGCGACATTGTTAACACCTTGCTTGGACGTAAAGGACGGCGATTAGTGTTTCTAATCACGAACGGGACCTCTGGATCGGTATAAAAGAGGTCTGCGGGAGCAGAGGTCATCATTAAACAGCTGACAGCAGTCCAGAGTAGACCTGTGGGTTTTTCTACAAAATCAAGATGTACAAATTGGTAAGTCGTAGACATTATTTGTGTTTGTTTAGTCCAGTTATTATTAATTTTATTTTTATATAACAGTACAAAAAGAAAAGTTTTTATACACAAATAGTATTATTTACCTATTAGGTACCTACGTAGGTAGCCTTTTAATTCATTTAATAAATGAGCTGTTTACAATATCAAGATTTGTGGTCATTTTATTTGTAGTAGGCACCTAAGTTTATAATTTTATTGGGCATAATTTGGAGTTAAATGAATTTCTACCAAATTAAATACATAGAAAACCAAAAACAAGAAAAAATCCTGACACGATCAAGTGATGAGAAGTGTGAGGAGGGATTCGAACCCGCTCATAGCGTTTTTCATTCTCTAATTTATATTGGTACAATTTTCATATAGGTACCTGTTTTTGGTATTTATTTTATACTTAAGTACATCATTATGTTATGGAATAATTTTATTTTTGCGTTTAAAACGCGTAAATATTAATACTAGAAAAATGCACTGAAAAAAATCGACTTGCCTCAGGCGGGACACCAACCCGCATCTTCCGCAATGTCTCGGTCAACGCAGCCTTTATGTTCATCATTATGTTCTAATTTTTAAATCATCTCTTGACTTTATTAAAACTTTTTTAAGTAACAAAAAACACACAGTCACATTGATAACCTTCTCCTTTTTTGATTAAGAAGAGGTGAAACTCCGGAATCGTAAAATAAAAAATTTCATTACCTACCTATGCATTTTTTCATTGAAGTCAAATAACTATTTTTACTAATTTGCGATGTAATTTTCTAACAAAGTCGGACCTCACTGGGACAAGGGTACCTACGATCTTCGAAGTCACCTCACAAAACACCGTAATAAAATGAAAAATATTACCGTGAATTCATATTTTAGTTACCAAGTGTCTCTCGCAATTATATTAATATTTTCACAGATCACAGAAAATATCTTAGTTATAGTAGGTTATATCTCGGATTGTCAGCTGTTTTTGTTCTCAGGTTTTGAAACTTATGGTTTTAATTCCAGGTGATGTTCTTGGCCCTCGCTGCGGTGCTCCTGGCATCGGCAACAGCGAAGCCCCAAGTGCTGTTAGATTATGGGTACTACGCCCCGTCGTACTATGCTGCTCCCCTGACCTACTCGTACCCCTACGCATACGCCTATTCCTACCCATTCTACTATAAATAAATAATAATAAACATAAAAAAAAACTTAATATCAATGAGCTTCTCTATTTGTAGTTCAACTTGTACAAATACTTATCATAATAATGGATAGTAAACTGTGATTATGTTTAATTAAACTAATATTTTATGTACCCTGTTAATTTATTTTTTATTCTTAAACTTTTTATCTAAGTTACGAATCACGATTTTAAAATTGCTGTTTACCTATCGATGCCTAAATGTGGCTATGTAAATGAATAATAAATTATGAGGATCATAATATAGAAAAATGCACTGAAAAAAATCGACTTTCCTCAGGCGGGACCTCAGGCAAGTCGATTTTTTTCAGTACATTTTTCTAGTATTAATATTTACGCGTTTGTAAACGCAAAAATAAAATTATTCCATGATCATAATTTATTTTTTTATTTATTCGTACTGAAACAAGAAACTACACTGAAAAAGTCGATCTGCCCCAGTCGGGAATCGAACCCAGCATCTTCCGCAATCTGGGGCAGGTCGATATTTCCAGTGTATTTTTTCTAGTTTTAAAAGGATTTTCTAAAATTTACTATCAATTTCAATCAGTACGTTAGACATTATAAGTATGTACCTATATCCACCACTACTACTGGTTCTACCACAAAATTCATACGATATTCATTGATTGTTAGTTTTTATCGCCAGTTTAAACTGCGTTGATTTTTGCCTATTATGGAACATGTAAATGGACCTCTCCTCGTGATTACAAGTACCTATAGCAAATAATGATATGAAAAATTTGTCGCTGTCACATGATAGAGCCGCCGCTATCCTTCATGCGGTTATTTATAAAACTATTGAATGAAGTAGTACCCATGCTATCTTCTTCTTCTTTTGAATGAATGGCGACCGCGACGTAAAGATTACACATTTCGCTATTATCAAGTGAAAAATTTATTAAAGTAACCGAAAATTGTACGGTAGAAATGGAGTCTCTCAACATGTGTTTCTGCTACAAGAAATCGGGAGAAACTCAGTAGTATATATTAGTCGGCTGACAATCTGTCACTGCGACACTGCATGACCCATACTGCCAGGTGTGGCTATTTCCAAAAGTTACCTACTTAAAGTTCTTAAGTCCTTTGGTATTACGCGTGATGGTAGGGTCTGTAGGTACCTATTTATGTAAATATACCTATATTGTTGTAGTTCGTTATCTAAATCTAACATAATAAGTCTATTTAGGATACCTATCTACATAGCACAGTTCTTTATTATAGTAAATACTATTTAATTTGTGGTAGGTAGGTATCTTATTGGTGTGAATGTGGAAATTGTTTTTGACTGGAAAAATGCACTGAAAAAATCGACTTGCCTCAGGCGGGGCAAGTCGATTTTTTTCAGTGCATTTTTCTAGTATTATATTTACGCGTTTGTAAACGCAAAAATAAAATTATTCAATAATGTTTTTGACTGTTTTTATAATATCAAAGCATTAACGTAAACCATCTTGTTATAGAAAATTGGGCTACACTATGACTGCATTGTCAATTTCCCGTGTACGACTCACCGATTAAGAATAACTATTACTTACGACTTACGTTACGATTGACATCATTGTTACACATGGTGGGCACGTAAGCCAATGTTGACCAGTGGAGATGATTATGTGACTCCACTGGCATGGTATTCGCGAGGTCGTCACTGCTCGAGATTTTCCCCTTCATTTGTATGCTGCGTTGGAGTCCTGTGTGACACAACAAAGGGACAGCCTGTGGGAACATTTTTGATTTGCATTCGTTCTTATGTTGCATTTTAAAACAGTGACTCAAGTACCTACTAAATTTGTTTATAATTTTTCTTTGATATGATTTGAAAAATGTACAAATTAAATAGAAAAGGAATAATAAGAAAAAAATACCGGCAAAATAATCATGTGCTGAGACTCTGACTGATGCTTTTTTTTGGCTGACTACTGCAGGTTGTCGCTGATGATATTTCCTGCGTCACCGGGTTTTTGAGAAGGCTTAAAGGCGAAGGCCTTGGGGGTCCACAAGCCTGTATGTCGGTTGTTCTTCTCCTTGGGGAGCCACTCGCTTGCCTACCTTAATAGAGTGTCAGAATCGGAAGGGAACCTCTAACTGATGCGTTCGAAGAACACTCGCTTCGCGAAAGGTCGCGAATTCGTGTCTCGTCTCAGAATGGGGTTTTTACTGTTTTTTTTCTGGTTTTGCGTTTTCTAAGTATTTATTTTGTTGGTTAATTTTCTACCATTTTATTAAGGAGGTAATATTCTGTAAAACACACACTTGGTTATAAAGTCAAAGTTTTAATTAGATATTAGAATTGTTGTTGATAAAACAGAAATAAACTCACATGATATAAGTTTTAATTAATGTTGATGTTCAATTTACGTTCACAATAAAATTGTTTCATTGTTTCAAAATTTGCCTAGACCAGGGAGTTTTTCGTGTCTAAGTGCATCAGTAATTCTTTTCCTACTACCTAGGAAGCTTAGGACTTGGAATAGGGGAGATTTATAACGCAGTCCTTTTCTAGACTAAGCTGGTAGATAATAAAAAGGAGAAATATTATTAGTCCTGCGAGTACCTTAGTGTATTTATAGTACCCGCCAACCTGCTGCTTTGGTAGTTAAAAAAGATAGATGGCAATAAGGATTTTCCAATATTTGATTGCTAGCCGTGTGATGCCGGCAGAGTAGAGTAGCATCACTCCATATCCTCTAATGGGTGTCGTAGAAGGCGACTAAATGATCATCAAAGGAGTACCTATTGATCACCTTATACTCCGTCCACCATGCATTGGGCATTTGGGCAACCGTGGTAGACTATTTACCACCTTCGATAACAAGGAGAGACCTTAATTGTGTCCCTGCAGTGAGGCGAATTATAAAGGCTGTTATGATGATGAATTGGTTATTCATGGCTTATTATGAAAGTCACATTGCAAGTTATTATCGAATAAAATTTAAATATTCAGTTTTTATTACACAAAACTCTTTTGTCTTATTTTAATGCGTAGACTACAAACCAAGACAAAAAAAATGTAGGTAGGTAATTCATTAGCGTATAAGTCGGTTTGTTTTATTTCTTTTCTCTCTTATTTAGCTTCTTTTCATTATTGCTTACTAACAATGAAGGTAAAGTTGTTCTTTGTTTATATGTTGTCTATGGTATGTACTTACTTTCGTATTTCCGTATTTCCCTGAAAGGTAAAACTGTGGTACCTATGTACCCGTCGGTACCTATGGTAGCGCCATCTACTTAAAAGCAATTGTAAAACTTATTGACGTTAGAGCATGTGAGTATACCTCAAAGCATCGCATGCTACAGACATTTTTATAGTGGTGCGACCACCTCAAATAGTTATGCTTTCGTTTGGTTTGAAAACTACAAATAGTTCTAAAGTTTCTCCATAGAGGATACTTCCTGTAAGACCTCAGAAGTTTTAATAGATAGTAGTGAATAGCATGAATCACGAAGATAGATTATAGGTAAAATATTATTCTTGGCTTGAATCTATTATAAAATAAATTTCAACAGTAGACTTGGACTAACTTTAACATGTTGATTGTCATATAGGAGCTAAAAAAGTAGAGTCTTGTTTTGTTCCCCAAGTAATTAGAAACTTCAGTTTACGGTTTCATTGATTGGTTGGTATAGGTACAACAGTAGATACATATATGGATGGATTCCTTTGTTTTTCCATTAGCTTAGTGGCAGAGTTTAGATAGAGACTTGTACCTAAATATGTCGCTTTTTTTCACAATGACTTGTAGGTAAATGATGCATAGAGCTCTAAAAATCCATTATTATAATTTAAATCCTCTTCCTAGACACATCTTTGAACAATTTTCCTTGTGGTGTGTACCTACAGAGATCGATTTAGTTTCATAATGTACAATACATAGAGAAACTTGAAATCAAATCAAATATCTTTATTGCGTATCACATAACATTCACAAGGGTCTTATACATAGGCTGTAGTTCCTGTGATACCCCGTAGGGGCACTGCAAACATTAATTACTGAAAATCTATAATCATATTAAACTTTTGCTATAAAGTATCAAATAAAGTAAATCGATATTTTAACACTATTTTTAACAATTATTTACATAATTTCTATTTTTATAAAAACCTAATACTTGAATTGTATAAAGTAGGATGGTTGTATGTAACATGTATAATAATAGTATTAAATGTTTATTGTAAATTAGTTATGTATTAAGTTTGATCAAGTTTTTTAAGTAGTATTTAAGCATTTTGTAAGTAGTAAATGTTTTAATTACTTAATAAAGTCTCTGTCTTTGGCTTCGTTCTTTATTGTTTCAGGTAGGTGATTTATGGACATCTCCAGCGGGCCGGATGATGACATTTTCAGTCGGGATGGTGGTACTACGAGTTGTTTTCTACGGTCAGGTCTTAGAGAATATTTTGTGGGTATATCTTCACGTTTGGTGTAAAATTCAGGATACAAATTTACAGACTTCAAATATATACTTACAAAATGTATTTTTTTTTAAATAAACGATTATTTTGAAAAAAAAAGTACCCAGAAAATGTTGTACAATAATTTCTGGGTACTTTTTGTTTTTTTTTTCAAAAAAAATTTATTGAAATCAACTCGGAAGCCGATCCCAAACCACCTGTATTCAGGGTGTTGGTTATTTAGTTTACATGTTGTATACATGGAAGGGTAAGAATTTTATGGTGTATGAAGTGGGGCTTGGAAGTGTCGGTTTGTTTGATATTGGCAAGGATTCGCAATAGTTTTTTTTTGGGCCGTGAATACAGATGGTGCATCTACGTTGCTACCCCAGAGGGTACACCATAGCTAAGCTACGAGTGCGCATACGCCTAATATAAACTAAGTATAACATTTTAAGACATGTGGCCTGCATGAAGTCATAAGGTGTAGTCATTAGCCCTGAGACGCATGCAGGCCACAGACATTAGGCAGCTTGTACCTACTAGTACCTAAGTCCAATAAAACCATACAAAAACCCAAAAAATATAACAAAACCTCAAAAAAAAACCTAGAGCAGTTTTAAAATCAGTAGTCTTCTTTATTTCGCGTAGTGCGTATACAAATCTTGCCAATTTCAAACGAACTTATTTCACGTGGTCCTTCCAATTAATGTCTGTGTCTATGTTTATTCCCAGAAGTGTACACTTATTTACAGTTTCAAGTTTTATGTTATTAAATGTGGTGTTTATTTCTAGGGGGCATTTTTGATGTGGTTAAAATGTTATTATTTTTGTTTGAGTAAAGTTAATATCTAAGTTGTGTTCTTGTAGCCATGTTACTGTTTTATGAAGAATAGAGTTGATATTTTCATTTAATTTGAATTACTATTGCATGAGGTAAGGAGAGATATATCTTTTGCGAATAAGACGCATGGTTCCTTCATGATTTTTGGTAATTCATTGATGTATATTAAAAAAACAAGACAACCGATTACGCTGCCTTGTGGAATGGATGCATTCACTGTTCTATATCAGATCTTACTATTTGTATTTCGCTAGTCGTTGAGTTGTAATATTCTATTTCTACTAATTGTTATCTGTTTGTCAGATACGATGTAAACCATTTATGGCGCGGATTCCTATTCTGTATAATTTATTTAATAGTATGTTAAATTGGACTTTATCATATGCCTTCGACATATCAAGTAGGATACCGATTGCGTATTTTTTATCATTGATTATTTTAAGTGTTTCCTGTATATATTTGTAGACTGCCAGTATTGTTGATCGTTTTTTTCTAAATCCATTCTGAAAATAGTTAATTTAAGTTATTAATTTCGTAAATTATGTAAGAAATATCTCTCTGTTGTCTCAAACTATCTCCATGCTAAATTTCATCAAAATCGGTTCAGTGGCTTAGGCGTGAAAGCGTCAGACAGAGTTACTTTCGCATTTACAATATTAATAGGGATAGGTATTTGGAGTGGGGCTTTGTCACTTGAGACAATGCTCCGTGTGTCGGGCAACGTCTATTCTGTTCCACGTAGACGTTCCACAGTCATTGCGCCAAGTACTCTGGTGCGCTGAAGCCACCAAGATGAACACGTCGGTTTTAGTGAGTATGTCCTAACTAGAAGTATTTATGATAGTGAGCATAGAACAAATAAAAGAGGTTAGAAGTCGTAAGTAGGCGGGGCGCGCGCGCCGCTGGTTATGAGTAAACACTCATATTCGATTCCTTTTCGAAGAGGAAAAATATTTAAAAAATAAATCTAAAACACCGTCTTGTGCTATTTTAACTGGCAGGAAGCAAAGTAAGACTCATAATCTTACTAATGGAGACATTTCTTTTCACCGGTAAGTACAAATACACTGTTAAATTGAAAAATTTTATGTCGCTTGTGGCGACACTGGCTCTGGTATTAACATCGCTTGATACGACTTCTAACCTCTTTTATCTGTTCTGTGAAAGTGAGTCCCACACAAGTCCCACATAACTTTGGGGTGCCCGCTTAACGTGCCTCCCGAAGCACGGAGGAAAATCTAATTGAAACATTTTCGGTTACCCATCCGAGTACCGACCGCGCACTTAGTAACTTACCTTCTGCGATTACATATAAACGTTAGATGGAAGTAAATCTCGGGACAAGCTTTAATTTACATCATGTAAATTCGGTAATGTAATAAATGCATGGGTTTGATTCATTTTCTTCTTTTTATAGCATTTAAATAAAAGCTTCATCATCATCATCATTTCAGCAGAGAGACGCCCACTGTTGGACATAGGCCAGCCAGGCCAATAAAAGCTTGTTTGTAGATAATAATGTATTTTTACTTGTTAACTTTATTATTAAAAAAATATTCAACAATGTTCATTCTCGATTTATTAAGTAAGAGGTACAACTCTAGTGAAATCATTTTGACGCATGTCATAAGCTTCCTTACCTCAGAATAGTAGGTATTAATTAACTGTGCCTCATATTACAAAATTTCTTCAAATTTTGTAATCCATTTTATTAAACGAGTATTTACAATTGATATTTTCTCTTCATATATAAGGTGTCCTATATTTCTTCTGTTATTTATAATAATAAAAATAAATGGTGTAAAATAAAATCACAGAGTTTCATGTAGGTATATACTTATATTTAGAGAATGTATTATTTAATACATTTAGGGTTACTTCTTAATTGTGCATAAGCGCGTAAGAATAACTACTTTCATTAATATATATCTATTTACATAAAGTATTATTGCGTATATGAAAGTATAGTATTGTTTACCTTAGAACTCAATGTCTGTCTATTCTAATAAAAAATACCGAGGATCTTTTTATTCGTCTTCATTATTACTTATTTAATAAAAATGTACCTAGTCAGCAGATATAAATAGCATTTAAGTAGGTACGGCAAAATATTATTAGGAAGGTACAATTAAACGACATTTTGAAATAAAAATAAATTTTTAATAAATTATGCATGAATAAGTATTTATTTCGGAGCCTTTCGTCCGGAATATTGGATTTATTTAGAAATGAGTAGATAAATAATTACTAAATAATGTGAAATTGATTTCAAAATTGTCTATATCACTGGTTTTATTGCAAATAAGTTGGTATTAAAAGCCAATCAATATAAATTTTATATAAAAAAATACAATAGATACGATTTCTTATAGATCAGTTACTTGGGTAATGTTAACTAAGTATTGAGTGCTGACTAAATGACGGTTAGATTAGATCATTTAGGTAGATAGACAATAAAATAATAATAAAGTATACATTCTGATAACATTGTAACATCTACAGTCAAACACAGATTAATTTCATTTCATTCACATTATTATGATATTTTTGTTAAAGCTACTATTGTAAACTTTTTTGACAATGAGATTCACTTAAAAAGCGTAACCATGGCATAACAATACAATATTGGAAACTACACTTATTATTTCTAAACATTTATAAATACAATTCAATAGATAAATTATAATTAGCTTTGATCACGTTCTAACGATTTACAAATGTGTGACAAAGAGCTTGTAAAGTTGCTAAAAATTATAATACACAAAACTGTCTCCTAATTTCCCTCAAGAACGAAGTGAAGAGTAAACGAAATAAATGTTCTCACTTATATACCCTTTATTCTAAAAGTAAATAGCGAGTCCCATCGTCTTTTCACTTTCACTTTAGGTAAAGTTCTTGCAAAGTCTTTAGCCACGATCTACGTGACTCCATATCCTCACTAGACTGCGACGCCTTCTACCCTTGCGTTGACTACGTACTCATGTTTGCTTATTCCGAATAAATTCTATTCAGTTCAGGCGACTTCGAGGTCTGATTCTGAGTCATCAGTGTAAGGTCGAGGGGTTGGCGGCGCTGGCCCTCGGCTTGGCGGGGAGTGCGCAGGAGATGTTCCACGACCTAGGAGAGACGCCCTTCCGCACACCCTCTCCTCTTGCAGTTTTCTTAACCTCTCTTGTTCTTCGCGTTTCTGTTTCCGCCATTTCGCCCGCCGATTCTTAAACCATACCTGGAAACAAATACATAGCTTAATATTTATTTAAGCGTGATGGGGGTGTAGGGTAGGTACAGCGGATTAGCCGCTCGGAATTGGAGTGGGGGAAATGCCGCTACCTTACAGAAGACCATAGCGAAATATCACTACCCCTTAATATTGTATTAGGTACTGTTTATGAGTAAGCTGTCTAGAACCTCCCGCTTACTATAGGCGGGTCGTGTGCTTGGTAAACAACTAAAGCCTTGTAGGTACTTCTAAAAAAAGTATACAGTAATCAAACAATTTTTAAATAATGCTATCTGGGTAACTGCTTTTCCAAATAATCTACTCAGAATAGTTGCAAACAACGATTTTTTTAAACATTACATAAGGTCAAAATAAAATTTATTCAACCTATAATATATGGGACATTAAATTCATATAGCGAAACTTATATCAATAATAACCGGTTTAAACTTGTTAACAATATAAAATGTTTACAATAGAAAAAATCATATTCGATTCAAAACATCAATAGTTACATCTCGGTGTGAAATCGTACCTCAAAAGGCTCAATATTGGTGTATTGAACATCTCCGATAAGTTGTAAACGAACGATTAAGTAAAATATAATGTGACGGACAATTGCTACCGACCCAATTTAAGGATGACCGGACTACTAGATCAATAGAGGCAGCGACAAAAAAAGGTTTTGTGTGCGATAGAGTAACCATTGATGATTGTGGGCACGCCTGCGCCGCTACTTCCACTCGAGTGGTTCTAGCTTGCGGACCACCCCGGGTGGCCACGACACTATGGACACATCACAATACACCGGCATCTACACTTTAATGTAAGTTTTTCTCTTCATTCATAACTCCTCGCGCATCGATTTCAAATCTGTATATGAATAGCATTGTATTTAAATATTATAAGTTCTCTTTTGCAAATACAATATCGGTAGTTATTACTTTAATTCTGCAATGTTCAGATTCCGAGAAATTTACGGAAACTATTTATGATAGTGACTTCTATTCAGTACATTAGAATTACATTTGAATTGAAAGCGAAAGGAATCAGGTAGCACAACATTCTACACGACATTTTTTTATATTGGATGTAGAGCACAGGACATTATTAGAAATATAAACCGACGTAAATCATTCAAAATGGTTTCAAGCATTAGAAGAAAGATTTCAAATCTGTAAGGCATAATAGTAACGAACGTTGATAACTGACCTCTATTATTTTTTCAAAAGTATTGATTGAGGATAATGAAGCTATCGGATATATGTACATAGGACTACCTGCGTTTATTCAGTTTAGTCAATCTGAAACTTACTAAATAGAAAAACCTCCAATATACCTAATAAAACATTTCATAATCACTGCTTGATTATGAAATGTTTTTTATTGCTTTTCGTTTTCTTTTGGTATCATTTTCAAATCATGTCAAATAAAATTGTAAAAAAAAGATTCAACGTAAATCTTATTTTATCGTAAATACTTAAAGTAAATAAATGCAACTTTATCGAATAAAATATTTTGCAAAATGGTAAATATATAATTGGTTTAAGATGTAAGTAATTATACAGAAGCAATGTTTTTCAAGTATTTGTACCTACTGTAGGTATAAACACTTGAAAAACATTGGTTAATTATTGTCACAAGACAATTTCAAAATTAAATTGATCAAATATGGGTAAGTCATAAGGTTGTTAGAGCATAATTCATTAACACCACTAAACACACAAAGGAAACGTCAAAATCGTCCTTGTCTATAAAGTCTGTCACTCACAGAAGCTCATAAATATCTAGAGGACTCCAAACCGTATTATTGGGGAGTTTTAAAATTAATTCGTTAACGATAGCGCCATTGTCGGAGTTAATTGCATTACAAGAGCCGCCCGCTCACAAAAGCCCCATTAACTTTCGGTAAACGAGTAGCGGGCTTTTCTCACTTGGAACGTTCATTTCGCGCCAGTCGAGCGGCAAATATCATTCAAAAATGGCCGCCGACTTGAGGGTGATTTCAGCGCCACCGTGCGTTGCATTGTGAAACTTCACCCACAATAAGATTAGCCTGGTCTCTTTTGTTGGCTCTGATTGTGTTTGGCTTAACTCGTTTGCTGTTTTCATTGGCAGCAATCAAGCTGTCTGCGAAATAAAGCCGTCAATGACCGGCCTCCGGCAGACTTGCTGTCGGTGAATAATAATGCGAATCGAGATGTGAATGGAACTTGTTCCTTGTTCATATCTTGACTTGCATGTTGGGGTAAGATGTCTACAATCAGATGCCGACTCAGTACAAATTCAATTTAAAGAATAGAGCTTAATTTTTGAAGTTCTTTAAAATAAACTTTTAAAATTAGGTAACGCTTTATACAAGCACAGATAATATAATACTATACTAGTAATACAAGTAAGATGTCGTAGGATGTAATCATTGTGTTCATATAGCAGTACAAATGGATCTTCGAGGAGTATGGATTTGGTTCTGATTTCGAAAACAAAGCAAGTTTTACCAAAGTCGGTCCATGATTTTGATGTTAGTTGCTTAGTGCAGTAGGAAAGGTTTCCATCAAAACGGATATGAACCGAATGGAGAGAATATTTGTCTCTCCCCTAGACTCTGTTTAAGTGAAATTTCGGAAGGTAACATAAAAACCGACTCTACCAACGGCATAACCTGGTGAGCTAAAACACATTCTTTCTAATCTGTGCTAAAGGAAGCGTGTAAATAGGTATCTACCCATTTTCTTTGTATGCATTGGAATGGTAGCCACAGTTTGTTGGTGATAGCATGGGTGCATGGCTTTAAGAAGGAATGGAGTAGCTGAGATCAATGGAAAAAGTTACCGCTTCTTCATTCCATTGTCACCCATTGCTGAGTATAGACCTCCTCATTTGCACACCACTATATTCTGTCTTGGGCTTTCCTCATACAGTTCTTGGATGCGATTACGAAGATAATGTCATGTGCCCATTAGGCTTTCGGGTGGTATGACGCAACTCTCGATAAATTAGGCTCAAGGCTCAAGGGAGGTTCAATATTGTTGGTTATCTGCGGATTTGCTGGTTATCGGAAGATTGCGGATGACGCAATCCCATCATCAAAAATATTCTACTATAGTAGAATATTCTACTATAGTAGAATATTCTACTATAGTAGAATATTCTTGATGATGGGATGGCTCCGCCTAGTACTCACTCTACGCGTAGGCAGATTGTACAAACGCGCGACCTGCGTCATCCGCAATCTTCCGATAACCAGCAAATCCAAGATAATCAACAATATTGAACCTCCCTTGAGCCTTGAGCCTAATTTATCGAGAGTTGCGTCATACCACCCGAAAGCCTAATGCATAGTTATAACTATGCAGAACCGTACTTGTTTCTGGGAATGAAATACTTTGTTGTTAAGTCGTGGTCTCTGATTGTCATTCTACCTAACAATCTGCAAACCACTGCAAACGCTAGGCTTGGTTTGGTTAGGGTCCTAATGTGTTTCTATCTTTCTATCACACTGGAAGATCTGTGAGGCTTTACTTGATATCATGATCATGTGAATGACGCGCTGTATATCCTCAAAATGTACCCGCATAATTCAACATACCAAACTAACCTATAAGCCCTTGCACCAGATTAATCCACCAAGTTTAATGCGAAAAGGGTACTCCCACATGCATACCGCTATTATTTCAAAGCCACCGGGCCCAAATTCTATTGTAGGCGCGCTGCAGCCGGTACCTAACGTGCATACTTAATCAGTCGCCTATCGAACGCAAACATGCTCTTATATTGAAAGCTAAAGCGTATTGTAAATTTGTGTTTCAAGTTGCCTTTCCTCAGCGTTGCCTGAATCGTTAAACAGATTAGGTATTTATACCTAAGTAAAGTTTGTATTCGTGTGGGACTTAAATTTAATATAAAATTTAGGTTTCAACCAACGTTTCAACAGACAGTTTTAAGATTGTTCGTTCTAATTAACACACTTATCCTTTTTATTGCACTTTTACTACTCTAGCTGTTGGTCGCGACATCGTTTGCGTGGAAATTTTGATGTGTCGTCTAAAATACGGAAGCCTTAATACCAGCAAAAAAAAGCAGTCGGTCGCTCGAAATCACAATTTTTTGGTGTACTTTTCTTGGGACAACCTAGCCGGAACGTTTCTTTGCTTTTGAAACGGAAAGCAGAGCTCGCGACGGAATATTTTAACTTCCCAAATGTGATTAGCAGGGTCCACCTTGAAAGATCTAATTAATAGCCTGGTCCACACTGAAATAAATACATAGATATTTGTTCTAGCGTTTTTGAAATTTTGACCCGTTTGGGGATGAAACAGGCGATGAAAGGTAAAGTTACGATTTTGATGAAATGTGGTACAAATATTGACTATTTAGTTAGACGTTGGGTTACCTTTTATCGCGAAATAAGGCTTGAAGAGGTTAAAATAATGGATGAAAGTTTGAAGAGCATGAAGGGGTTGAAATAAGGAATGAAAGTTTGTATGGGAGTTCATCATTATCGAAGGTAAAACCGTTAAACTTTGAATTTAGGCACTTGAAAAGAATTATTTTTATACAAGAAGCTTATATTTTACATCTATCTTCGTGTTTTTATATTATTAATAGGGGTTAAAGTACGAAATTTCCAATTTTTTCCTCATTATTCATTAGTGTATAATTCCTTTAATACAATAGCTATGTCCATTATTCTTTTTTTAAAAACTTCATTACAAGGACTTATATTTATGTAAGTATAAATTTTATTCTATTTTTTTTCCACTCGAAATAAATCTACAAAAATAGCTTGTGGTAAGAGCAGGTGTCCGTCTCTGTTATAAACAAAATTTAGATTTGTGGTTCCTTAAAAAAATCGCAAATATATTTGTATGGAAAAATTAATTTTCGTTAAATTCTCCATACAAAATGGCAATTTCATACTTAAACCCCTAATATTATATTAATTAAGAAAAAGTGTTCAATGTGTATAATATGGGTCCATATTGGCTCACATAATATTCTAAATTCTATTCTTTGTCTTACTACCGATTTGTGTTCATAATAATCACTCTTCATAATTTTATTTTTCATACTTTTTTTATTCATACATTTTTATTACTACCAACGGAGCTCATAACAGTTAGTGATTATAATTTTTTTATTAATACTATTACTACCTTGTTGCTTACAAAAACAGTGCACTCCGCCTGGTCATAAAAAAAAAATTAACCCTAACTTACCTATCACCCAGCCATGTAGGTGCATAAAACACTAGACTCGCCTAAAAATGTATGATTAATGATATTATGAATTTCAATGATTATGTTTTATGAAGTTATGAAGAATGATTTGTTATGAAGAATGATCATTATGGTTTTAAATGGTATGAGAAATATTTTCGGACCTCCAATGATAGGCATTGAAAAGTTATGTAAGAAAATGCAATAGGTGAAAGCTCCATGGTGCCAAATGAGGAGAATAATCCAGGTAACCACAACTACTAATTTGAGCCACTTATCAACAGTCGTGTGAATAATCCTGATGAAACAACACTTTCTTTCGGAGTAATCCTGGAGGTTTCTCTATTATATCCTTACGCTTCGAAGCTAAAAGAGTGCGATAGTAGGTGTGTTGAGATTAATGTTTCGTCTTTCGCGAGGTAGTCCATCATAATTAGCCTCCACACCCTTAGCATCCCAAGAAAACGTAGTAAGTACTAGCTCCCACAAGTGCCTTCGCTGCCTCTGGGGTCGGTTTACCAAATTTTTTCCAGTGCTTGGATTGTTGTTTTGACTCTGTAGTGTAGTGATGAACTCAATTTTCATCCATTGTCACAAATCTGTCCACATATATTAGTGGATCAGCCTCAAACAGTAGCGAGAATAGCGAGTCAAATTTGTTTTTGTTCAACCGAAATCAATTTCGGGATTAACGCAATGGAACCCTTGAAACATTCAAGTTCATTGGCAATGATATCTAGTGTCTGTTCGTAAAAGATGGGACCTATAGGACCTATAGGACCTTCTGTCTCCCTGATAATCAATTTGCGGTCATCGAGTATAAGATTTACACGTTTTGTCGATAGTTTTTTCCATAAAAGTTTAGGATTTCTCGAAATTCAACCCCTAAGTGGGTAAAAGAAGGAATGTAAGTTTGTATGGAAATACATCACTTTTAAAGTAAAATCCATGAGAATTGGTAAATGGCCTTTCGTTTAGAAATTAAATAAGACGAATTTTGAGGATTTCTCAAAATTTTCCTCTTAAGGGTATAAAACGGGAATAGTTTATATGCAAATTCGTGTTTTTAAAATAAAATCAATAAAAATAGGTAAGGTATTTTATGATTTAAATTATTGTTTTGATGTCTGATGACATCTCATGTTCGCTTTTTAAGTACATAAATCAACAAAGTATTAAACAGTTAGAGAATACACTTGTCAATTTGAATCATTAGTCGGGTGGGCGAGTTGATTACTGAGTCGTGGGTGGGAGATAGCTCGAGGATGAGGGGCGGAGCGCCGGGGGGCAGCGCACCACGCCTCGTCGCCTCGCCGCTCCCCGCGCCTTGTCTCTACACTCATCCATCATGTTCAGATTACATATCAACAATCCGAATTATCTCACTTGTAAATCGCGCAAGTGGAGGTATTAAATTGGCAGTGTAATTGAGCAAATTGAAGTATAAAGTAGTTTATTTCTTAAAAATGCATTATGATTCAATGAATTATTGAGGTATTGTTTATGTAATCCTAATAATACATTATAAAGGCATGTGTGAAAGTCGGACAAATATCCGATCATCTATATATTTGTTCGCCTATCACGCGATAAACGGTTGAACAGATTTGGATGAAATTTGGTACACATGTAGATCATAGCCTGGATTGAGGTCAGTAATATTCTGTGGGATGATTTCATATTCCGAGATAAAAAATTTAGAACATTGATGCAATGTAGTAATATAGTGATATTATTCATAGCAATATCATAGACCTTAGATTAGGTACCTAGGTACTTACCATTATATTTATTTATTATATATAACTAAATAACTAAATGTTAAATTTTATCTCAGAGTATCACAATAATTTTCTCATAACAATATCAATTACTCTATTATTCTGTTTTGTTAGCACATTTTAAGTAAGAACAACTACTGAGCCTGTTAATTATTCGATGCATTATAATTGGCACATACATACTGGTACACCTAAAATCTTATGAAAATTTAAAATTCAAAAGGATTAATTTGACCACGATTTTAGCGAAAAATAGTTTTAGAGTTAGCTGAGGATTATGAGTGATAAATCATAATCATCAGCTTACTCTAAAACTATGTATGTACGGTGGCGGACTTCGCGCTTAAGCAATTCAAAAGGACCCTTTGAAGCGTAAACTAATTTACTATAGTATTTTACTACGAGTGCCCAAGCGATTTTGATCTTAAGGGTACTCAAGCAAGTGTGTTCGCGATAGCACAAACGAACTGAGAAGACACTAAAACGTACCATACTAAATTTTGGGCTCGAAAATCACTTTTAAAATAATTAGACTTTCATTGTAGAACTCTATTCTACAGTAAATAATGACATGAAATAGTACATTTATTAACTAGGGCGGTAAAACAAAGAATGTCTCAGGCTTTCTTTTTTACTTCTTTTTTGCATTCAATAATAGTTAATAGTTAAAATTATTATTAAAGCAAAGTATGATTTAAATTTTAAAATATATAATATATTTTAAAATCGCTTAAGTAAATTATTGCTTACTGATAGCAAAATTCAACTGCGTGCGATATCGATATTTATTTAACAATTTATCGTTTTTTCACGGAGCAATAACCAATTGGATTTGATTTGAGTTCGTGTTGCGTATTATACGAATACAGAATGAAAATGATGACGATGCTCGCCTAACTGAAATTATCGTTATCAAAGGTTAAAATATAATTGAAGTAAAACAAAATCGTTTACCAATAAAGGTCGTAGTACACTTATCAGCTAGAAACTGCATCGCCTCATTTTGCTATGAAAAAGAGGCGATGCGCTACACTCCTTAGCCGTGTCGTAGCTGCCTCGTAGCGTTCACAGTAAAAAAGGAGGCGTTTCCTTTCCAAGATAAAAAATAAAGCCTGATCATTATTGTCACAGATGGAATATAAAATTTAATACTTTCTCGTAAGTGATTTTTGATCCGCAGCGGTAGAGTTTCGTGTGAACGAGCGGATGGGGAGCGGGCCGTCGAACTTATTGTAATAATGTTGTTAGAACAAACACGGCCCCTCCGCGGCGGGCTTGTTTGAGATTACAATTACGGTTTTAGCGAACTGATTTATTAATGGCTCGCCTGATCCGGCCTTGATACTTTAATGTCTATTTAATTTGCATCAACCGAACAGTGCCAATTGGCTAAGTAACGATCATTCAGATTACAAGTAATTTGTGTACAGTTCATTACTTAGATTTGGATTTACTGGCGCAATACAAACTCTGTAAGAGCGAAAGGATAAACAAGAAAACTGTTTGGTATTAGTACAACCTTGGAAACAAAAAGAAACCTTTTTGATTGTGAGTTTAATACATCAAACATTTTTAAAGGGGTTTTAATACGAAGTTCGAAGCATTGTGCTGCAAAATACACAAGGACTTTAAGATTTTATAACTACGTGGTGAATGTTGACCTAATGAGTAATGGGTATAAAGAGCTGGGGTTGACTCCAGCCGGCCTATTCGCAACTTTTTTGACAGATGAAAGTGATATTCACCGAGTGTTTTACATTCACAAGTACTTTACTATAACACTTTTATGACAATTGTCGTGTAAGAATAGCAATAGATATGTAATTCACTCGGTGATTATCGAATATAGGCCCGTCTTAATATATTCATATCAAGGCATTGGGACATTTCTTGGAAGAACTAAGCTGGCGAAACGACCCAGATAATCACTCTACGATGTAAACAGTGCGCCAAAAACACCATTTTTGTGCTCAGATTACATTTCAGAGACCCATCTTGGAACGACTCTATAAGGCAATATCGCTTTGGTTCAAAAACGTAGATTAGGTAGCACCTCAAATACTGTTTAAAATTAAGTGTACACAAAATTATTTTATATTTAATTTTTCACGTTTTTCCGGGTGAAATCATAGAGATGCTATGTGATCAGTATATTACATTTCTTTCTGCTTTAAATTACAGTTCGTAACCCTTTGTGAAGTTACTGAGACGAGAATTGTAATAAACATCAAGAGTAATAAAGTGCCAACCAATTATATTAGTACAAATCTAAGCGGCACTAGTAAGCCATCACACCTGTCGCTCTCCATCACCCCATTAGCGGAAAATGCATTAGTCAATATTAAAGACACCGTCCGCGGCTATAATTCCACAAAGGGCTCTTCAAATCACACCCATCTCTTTTTCGTTAATGTCAAAACATTACTTCTCCGCACCACCGGAGGCTGCGGGGATCCCCTTGTGTCTGTCACTTCGTATCAATTACCGCACGCAAACACCCATGTCCCATCCTTCATATTGCCATAAAGTCCTATCTGCGAACAATGCGGTAGCCGAATCGAAATTCAATTGTCATAAAGATTGCTTTAATAGCACCCCGATTCTGTAGCAAAACGAAAAAGCATTTTATCGTATTGATTCCCTTTTAAAATAACACTTAAAGCTACAAGGATAAGCGTCGAATTCCCGGGGCAGCGACCGGGGAGGGGTGCAGAGGGTCGTTCTGCAAACACCGCTCCCCTAAACGTTATACTTTGAAAACAATAATTTGTATTGCGTATCGAACGCGTCTATAAATAATAGAGTGATACTCCGCCCGTCGACGTGCGACGTTGGCGTCGCCGCTTTGATCGGGGTATCGGCTTATTTATGAGAATAACGTTTATGTCCTTTTGTTGTAGGAACATTTGATATTTTTTGCTAAGAAAAAAGAAAGTATGACACAAATATCACCCACTTTTTTATACCAGGGTAACAAAGAAGCATACGTCGCGATGGTAAAGGGTTATCCTAGTATAACAATGCAATACTAGGGAGTCTTCCGAACGCTTCCAACGCTGGCCCTATCATATAAACGTACAAAGCGCACTTAATCTTTTGACTGGCTATTGTCTTAGGCGAGAGATAGGTTTGGTTAGTAGCAGGATCCGCCTGGATAGTTAACACCATCTTATCTAAGTCTGTCGCCTTAATAATACCGGAGTTTGAAACCTTGCTATTACGTCCACATTAAGCGTAACAAGTCCGCAGTTATGTATGACACGCGATCCGGTCCGATCTACTTACTGTTACAAGTCTGGATTCAGCTTTAAAGGCTAGTACGACGCGCACGTCTCCTTACAAACGGTTTCCTACCCCCATGCATATCTTATTCGAGCTGTTGCAGAATATGTTAAATAAAAAGAAAAATATATATCTGTACGTTTTCCTTTTTTCAAAATTCGATATACATTTAAAGCTATTTAAAAAAAAGGCATTATGAAAAATGGACAACGTACATAGTTTTTATATACACAAAAATATTCTAAAATATTATAATGATCGGATAAGTATTAGGGACAGGAAAATGTTATCTCTATATGTGTTATTTTGTATGAAGACGGCGCTGGCCGTACCACAAGAGGATTCGATTTTCGAATTTAAAAAAAAAGGAAAACGTACAAAGTTTTTTTTCTTTTTATTTAAAACATTCTAATGCATCATAAAGATCGGATAATTACTTACCATCAAGTAAGATAGGAAAAGAATTTCGCCGTCAAGATAAAAAAGTGCTTGCGATTATATTACGGGCTTCATCATCATCACAGCCTTTATAATTCGACCGACTGCTGGGACACAACGCATCTCCTTTTCAACGATGGAGATATAGGCAGTAGTCCACACGTAGTCCACCACGCCTGCCCAATGCGGATTATTGGACGGAGTATAAGGTGATCAAAACCCTTTTGCTGGTCCATTAGTCGCCTTCTACAACACCTATTGGAAGATATGGGGTGATGCTATTTTACTCTGCCGGCATCACGCGGCCAACTCTCTCATAGCGGGGTTATAAGAAGGTAAAGTGGGACAGAAGTTCTGAAATCCTGTCTCTTGACAGAAATCTCTCAACCAATAGATCATGGTCGCTGATGAATGTTTTTGTACCATTTGGCAGGTTCGATTCCCAGTTCAGACAGGCGATTAATCAAAAACCGTTGAATGCAGTTTAAATTGTTTTTAAATTTTAAATGAAGTCTTCTTTCAGTAATATTTTCTGTTACAATATTTAAGATATTTTTCCTCCATGTGGCATAGCTGTGAGACGCCCTGTATAGGCGATATTCTGTTTCGTTTGAAATGAAATGTTGGCAAGACAGATGCCCTTGTGCAAGCGAATTTCGACTTTCGAGTTTTTTTAAACTTATTTGCTCTAGGCTCTTTGCCTTAATCTTACCTGATGGTTACTGATGATAAGACCTTAGATGGAATCGAGGTTCACCTGGAACCCTCAACCACAGAGGAACTGGCTATCTTATTATTAATAATTGTCGGAACACATGCTGTTAATAATATTATTATTGCGACAGATTTTGATAAGAATGGTGGTAGCTAGTCAGGCGGACGTAAAAAAAGTCCTACCACCAACTAATCCGAGTACATATTTGTACTCGGTTGGAGATCGAACCCGGGACCTCTGGATCTATTACCGGTGGACGAACTACAAGATCACGGAGGCGGTTAAAAAGTACCAAGTACGTACTTTAAGGCTTTGTCAAACAGAACGAGTATATAGCGCGCGCTATAGCGCTTAGCTGACGCCGCGCTCCGAAGCCGAGATGTGTTGTACTACGATGATAATATCACAATATAGAGAACGATAAAGTACTTTGACTCCATATATATAGTGAAGAATCGGCGCGGCCGTTTTTGCCGTTCAGAGCATGCTTAGCGGCCGTGTAAACGACGTTTGTATGTGTGCGTGCGCCGATTCGTCACTACATATGGAGTCAAAGTACTGCATCGTTCTCTATATTGTGATAATATACCGTCAAACAGAGTGCAGGCGCTAGCAGTACGCTACGCTCTATCGCGGCGTAGGACGCTTTGACGTCGGACGTTGAATATTTTTACAAATTTCATTTTAGCGTCCGAGTGAATGTGTGTTAAAATACTACATAAGTCCGAAATTTGATAGAATTAGAAAATATACATGCCTGTACAATACGAAGGATAATTCCTATGAAATATAACAATTAAGATAAAATTGTGGGAAGGGATTGGAAATGTCGTGCACCCATACTCTTTTTCTCTGTGACCGAGATAAAGCATAGGTATAAAATTAATAATTCTTCCACATCCGAATAACGAACAAACTTTTTACACTCTGCTATCGATATGCACTACGCTTTGGCGGATGGTACGTTGTATTAAAGAGCGTTTGTCAATGTGTGTTACATGAAAAAAGCGCGACGTTAAAACGCGACGCTATAACGCTATTACGCGGCGCTACTTAGCGCCGCGTAATAGCGTTATAGCGTTATAGCGCGGCGCTAAGTACGCGTTCTGTTTGACAAAGTCTTAAAACAATAATAGGTGTAAAATAAAAAAAATATTTTGCTCTTGTCATTATTGTAGTTAACTATTTGTAGTATTTTTGTAAATTTAATACACCAATTAGTTCTTCATCATCGTTCGCCTGGCTGCCTTGCTCCCAATTGTATTTGGGTTCGGCGTAATATGTTTTCTTATATGTTTTAAATATAAATACACTCGAACGCACAAAAATAGTTTAAAATAACGTTTTTATACGGGTAAAACAAGACTCGGTTTCAAAGTTTTTAATGAAATTTCACAGTCCAAAAGTATTTATCAATTAAAAAATAATTAATTAAACTTTTTCCAAGTTTTAATTTTTTTTAAAATTATTAATTTCCTTTCGGAATACACGCTTTTTGTGAGTCTTTTCCCATTAAAAGAAGTTTAAGAAACGTTCATTATTATTTCATTCTTTCTTAAGAACATTATGCAAACCATACTTTTTTCACCGAGCCATCGAAATCGGTTCACTTCTGAAAACTTATACAAAGTTCTGAAAAAAATGAATATTATTTGGAGCAAAAACTGGGAACTCTCGGTTATTTGATATCCAGCTTAATCGTATTATCGTAAGCAATTGTTAAGTTTCATAAGGTTTCATAAATAATACCTAGTAATGTTTTACAGCAATGATAATTTTGTTTCACCATAAGTAAAAATAATACCTACTAACAGAATATAGGTAATTGTTTTTAACCGACTTCAAAAAGGAGGACGATCTCAATTCGGTTGGTATGTTTTTTTTATGTATGTACACCGATTACGAAGAGATTTCTGATCCGATTTAAGTGATTCTTTTTATGTTCGATGCAAAATACCTAGCTGCCATTTGGTCCTATAATTTTTTTAAATTAATTGGTTCACTATTTTTTTCCGAGTCGTGAAAATACGCAGGTCCCACAATATGAATATTTTTCCAACTGTTCCAACTTTATGCGTCGATATCTTCGAAAGTTGTCACCAATTTTAATGATTATTTTTTTGTGTTAAAGATCAATATCTCGAAATAATTTCTTGAAAATTTTAAAGCGTTAGACTTTGAGGTTTAACTATTATTCTGAAAAATAACGGCAAAAGTCTTGTCTTCACTTTAATTAATAATAACTTTGCGTTGTGAACCTATTTTTATAACTATCTAACTCTACATAATACTTCATACACTAAAAAGCAAAAAATTATATCTTTTTAAATAAAAATAAAACCGCCTTCAAAACTAAAAACGGAGAAATAAAAATTTTATATGTATTTTTTCAAAATTTACGCTGATTTTCGAGAATTGTATATCTTACGGATCGCCCCTTAATATGCAGAGCTATTTATTTATGTATTGTATAATTGTGCGTTTGATCATCTATTTCTGTAGTTGGCTGTAGGTGTTACTATACCGGCTCTAAATGAAAACTCATGTAAAGGTACATTTTTCATGTCGGAAAATTTTGCGTAGATGAAGTCGCATGCAAAAGCTAGTATTTGAATACAATATTTGTTTACCACAGAAAGCACCTAACAAGTAAACGTAAAACCTCATGTTATTCCTTATATCATCTTCTAGGGTTACAAGTAGGTAATAAAGAGTTAGTTAAAATTACATTATAAAAAGAACGTCACAGCTGGAGCGTAGCCATACCAAACAGTCACAGACAAAAATGAAAGAATAGAGATTGCGTTTTCCACGTTTGATTACGAAAGAGGGGCAACGAGCGATAAATGAAACAGTGAGGAGCCTTTGATCACTTCATGCCGTATCGGCGCTCAGCTCACAAAGCCGTTATTGCCTTTCAACAAGAAGCAGAAGACAAAATGGCGCCACTTTATTACTTAGTAACACGTTGAGTGAATCTGTTTTATTATAGCTACCTATTACGGGATAAGTCCGGGTGGTAGTGACAAGGAAGAGCGGGGCGGAGCGCCACGCCCACATTTCTTTTCAGTCCCGTCTCCCTGGTGTACTGTAATTTTGCTCGCACCCGACCCCGTTGCCATACTAAAAGAATTCAGCAAAGGTATATCTCTCACTCGTTTTCTGACATTACATGCTCATCGCGTCCATGCTGTCGTCGTTGGCAATAACTCTTGGTAAGAACTGTTACACGCCCATTTCATTACTAATAAGACCAAATTTTTTGCAATAATAAATCGTAATAGATATGTTTACATTTTCTGGAAATACCTAATTCAAGCAGTAGTATTGTGATCAGCCAATCATCTATAATAAGTCAATATTAAATTCAAAAATAAAATATTTATTAAATACAAGCCACAGTATAATAAAGTCCCGCCTGTATAATAAATAAATGAGTACCCCGCCTACATTAAAAAAGGAGGTAATTTTTATTCAAATTTTTACTTAACAAAGAAACATCAAAAAGATATTTTATAACATTCAGTAATTATTTTTAGGAACTGTAAGCCGATTAAAAAAACCTTCTACACTGTTTAAAAAAATAATATCAGAATACTAAGTTACTGATTACTTTAGCAATCAATTCGTCTTTATAAATACCTATATATAGTCTCTTCTATTACCTTCTCAAGGTTTTCAAAAAGGAATACGTATGCTTCATCCAAAAGTTATTGGAGTATAATGTTGCGTTAAAGTTACTGAACTTTGTTGTGGAAACTTAATAATTAAAATTGAAAATATATCTTTGAATTACCTGTCTCTATTTGATATGGATGAACTTCGCAGTATTGAAATGAAAGATTAACTAAAATTTAGTAAAAATCTCGCCCTAACAATGTTAAATAAAGGCAACAGCGAGCAGTCCCAATTATTCCGGCGCATCGAAGCGAACCATAACAAGGAAACCTTTGTGTCATGCAGCGCCTATCAGTGCGCCATGTTAAAAACTGTACCTACGAGTATATATGATGCTCGTGTTTTTTATAAAAAGGAGCTGGATTTTTTCTGCCTTCTATTTTTCAATCTCAGAGGCAACATTTACAAATGTTATACCACACAACCTTGCTTTTCCATAACTTAATTCGATTTACCGGTTGGATTTATTAACTACAAATTGAAACAAAGAAATAGTACATTGTTCACCGTGGGACGAAAGTGACATATTACCAACGAGGGAGCAGTTTGTGGCCCGAAGGCGTACTCCCGAGTTGGGAATCGAACTTTCTCCCAAGTGTTACATAGTGATTTATACTACACCTGTGAAGAACATTCAAAGACTTGTTAATTGAAATGAGCAGTACCTATATTAAAATTATAAAGAGATTATGATTATGCAACACTAGTTGCCAACCGAAGGCGCGACTTCCGGCGCGCTGCGACGGAAGTCGCGTTAGAAATATATTTTCATACAACTTATCCTCCCGCTAAACACGTTAGAAATGGAATTTCATACAACTTTTCCTCCCGCATATTTAGGTTGAAGTAAATATCAACTTTCTCTTTTCAATTTGAGGGAATAATAGCTACAGTTCCGATCAGGTGTAGTATAATAGTAGATTGCTATACAAGAGTAGAATGGAAATCATTCCTATACGAGATATATTTTCTTACACGCCGTTCAGTTCATAATGCCTAAGCTTAGCGAGAACAAAAGTTCTAAAAACTACCATCAATAGATATACCTACTTTAAGTTTGTCTTTAATATTTGATCTTGTTTCCATCTTTTCAGTTGACTAATTGTCTTTTTATACAGGAGGGCTTTTTTTAAAGTTATTTATTTTTATCTTTTTAGTTTTCTCTATAATACGGTCATGGTATAGCTTTTTAAAATCCTTATGATAAGTCCTTTAATTTGATACCCATTTGGATGAATTCTAAAAAAAAAAAATTAAGAACACTTGGGCTGTCAAGACAAATCTAACAATAACTTAATTAAAGAAATCCGTTCAGCCATTTGAAAGGTATGAGGTAATAAAGAATATTACAAATAAACATAAAAGATACGCGCAAAATACATAGTAAACCCTTTCCTTGCAGTCGGATAAAAACCATAGCATTTCAATATTTTTTTGTAGTGTAAGATTGTACCAAAATCTGTCAAAACTACTATGTTATACCTCATTATCAATGTTGTTTAACATAGTAATTGATTAAAAATGTTTTCTTGGAAACTCTGCACAAATACTTAAATGTAAATTCCACGTTTCCGTCGAACGGCTCAGAGTTGACTTAAATTAACACTTTATTATGTTTTAATTAGGGATGTCAAAGGAAAACAAGCCAAAGCAAGATGAAATAAACCATAGAGATTTAATCAGACAACGTACAATAAAATCAACATTGATAGAGTGCCTGAGGCGGCGCTTGGGACAGAGTGATGCGGCATGTGTCGTATCAAATTGCGTCGAAACATGTTTTAGGTTCATCTTCTTGGCAAAAAGTTATAAAAGCCTAGCTTAGGAATCTATACTAAAATTATAAAGAGGAGAGATTTTTATGTTTGTAACGAATATACGAAAAAATGCTGGATTTAATTTACACTAATATTAAAAAGCTGAAGAGAGCTTTGTTTGGGTTTAACGCACTAATCTCAGGAACTACTGATTCAAATTGATTTTTTTTTGTGTTGGATAGCCCATTTATCTAGGGAGGCTATAGCCGAGCAGAGCTCACGAGTGTCAGACGACTGTTTTCAATATACTTGAAGGAAGTAAATTAAACTTATGTTTTATGTAGGCAGGATTAGACTATATAAAAAAAATTCATTCTCGCTATAGTGCGTAATGGGGGGTCCATTACGCACTATAGCGAGAATGAATTTTTTTTATTACGATACTGAAAATCGTGTAGTAATGGCGGTTTTATAAACAAGTGTGTTGATAGGTACTCAAAAACCTTAGTTCCGAAATATATAGCGGCGTAGTATTATTCGTTACATGTAGAGGACATGTAACGAATAATACTACGCCGCTGCATCCTCGAGATTTTCATATTCACCATGAAGTCCACTCCTTAATGTACTACGCATCGAACACTATTTTGAATATGTAAACAAATTTATTAAAAAAGTAACGATTTGTCTAAGTTATTTTCAAGGGCACAGCCCCATCCAACCGGCGGTCAGCCATCACCACCATTATTAAGTTCGTATATCGACACAGGTCGTAAAAAAGACCGGAGGTTGGTCAGGTTATTTAATTTTTATTAGTGTTAGATGTGATAGATGTGATTTCACTAAGGCTCTGATTATCTACATAGTGAATATGAAAATCTCGAGGATGCAGCCACGTAGTACCTATATGTAATTTATGGTTAAACAATCTAAATATAATTACGGTCAAAATTCACTTAAGGTAAGTACTTTAAGTGAAGGTTGACCGTAATTATACTAGTCACTACATCCGAAAAGATTTTCAAACCCACCGCACCCTCAGTTTTATTACTTACCCTTGATACCTCAGCGAAATCCTAAGCTCTAAAACATAATAAAATGGCGGTGAAGGCTGAAGGCCGGTTGCGTGGGGCTATGCCATAGGCCATAGAAAAGTACATTAAGAAGTGGACTACATGGTGAATATGAAAATGTCTTCGGATGCAGCGACTAGTATAATTACGGTTAAACTTCACGCGGTAAGTTTGTTAATTATTCTTTGCTTTTTAGTTAGATACTATTTATTCTTGAATATTTGTTTTCCTTTTTAGTTTAAGTATAAAATTTAGTACAAAATCGGCTTACAAAAGTCATCAATGATTAATGTTAAGATTTTGTGTGTTATTTTTCAGAATAATAAAAAACTTACCAATATAAAATTTTCAGGACTATCTCAACAGACAAAAAATCAAAAATGATTCAAAACTTTCGAGGATATCGACGCATAAGGTTGGAAAAGTTGGAAAAATCCATATTGCAACTGCGTATACGATTAAAAAAACTACTTACTTAGGCGTATTGGAGTAATCGAGGAATATATTAAAAAAACCGGCCAAGTGCGAGTTGGACTCGCGCACTAAGGGTTCCGTACAATAAAGCTAAATATTCTGTGAATATTCCGAACGTCTACCTATTGCCGTTATCAATAACGAGCAAAAACAAGCAAAAAAAATCACATTTGTTATATGGGTGCCCCCCTGAAATATTTGTTTTATTTTAATTTAATTATTTATTTTTAAAGTGAATATATAACTAAATATTCTGTGAATATTTCAAACTTCTACCTGTTGCTGTAATTAATATCGAGCAAAAAAATCACGATTGTTATATGGGTGCCCCTTAAATATTTGTTTTATTTTAATTTTATTATTTATTATTAAAGTGAATATATAACTAAATATTCTGTGAATAAGCGTCTACTGTTGCCGTTATCAATATCGACCAAAAACAAGCAAAAAAAATTGTTACTCACGTTAGTTGTATGGGAGGCCCCTTAAATATTTATTTTATTCTGATTATTAGTAAGTATTTGTTGTTATAACAGCAACAAAAATACATCATCTGTGAAAAATTCAAATGTATAAACATTTATGAGATACAGCTTGGTGATAGATGGACAGCGGACTTTTAGTAATATGGTCCCATTTTACCCTTTGGGTACGGAACCCTAAAAAAAGATCACAACGAATTGAGAACCTCCTCCTTTTTTTGAAGTCGGCTAAATTTATTTGCGGAACTAGTGTTTACCCTTCGCCTTAACAACTAAATTTAGTAACAAAATCTTTATAACCTACAGACTCAAAAAACATTATATAGTCGTCTTATAGGTAATCAAGTTAAGTTCAAAGCTTTTAATTCATAATCAAGTGCATGTTCGTGTTCCTTTAATAATTAATTATGTAAAGAGTTGAACGTCTAACAATGGAGTTTTGTCCCGCTGTTTGTTTAGGCGGTCTTCTGAATGAATTACACAAGACAACATTTCTTTGTTTACATTTTTTAAAGAAGAGAAGGTATTAGCATTTTAGCTTAATTTTTACCGACCTCAAAACAGCCTTCTCAATTAGATTTGGCTATTGTTTGATGATTATTCAACCAAATGTGTTACTTTTTGTTTTTATATACGGGGTATATTTTTAAGATGATCCCTTACAAATTAGCAAGAAAGCTCTAAAAAACCGGAATTTTTAACCATACAAATCGTTTAATAGACAGCGATTATGAGATGAACTATTGTTCCGAAATGAGTTTTAAAATAATAGATTTTTTTTACAAAATGTAACTTAATGTGTAAAATTATTACTTTTTTTCGAAGAAAACTGTTCACTGTGAGTTCTTGTTATGTTTACACAACCCCTTTAATACTAAGTAAAGTGTAGAAAAGTATCTTAAGTTTCAAGGGGCAAAAGTCGATACTGAACTATTTAAGTACCTAGTTCTGTATTTTAGCTACTTTTGTAAAAGAAAAAATAAATGTTCTCTATTCTCTAGTGAAAAATAAAATACGATCGAACAATAAAATTAGCGGAAAATAGTTGTTAAGTTTAGAAATATTGGATTATTCTTAGTTTATTACATTGCATGTACGGGTGTGCGTTTATAATAACAATTCGCGAGTAATTAAAAATAAAGAGTCGAGCAATATTATTTTCATCCCACCACCTCGGAAAGTGTAATTTTGCGCTTCGAAATCTGGCTGGAAAATTCTATTTTATTCGCTTGAGTGGCAAAGTAGATTTGAATTTAGAACATCACATATAATGAGTACTCAATATAATTGTAAATTCAAAACGTCATTAAACCTATTTAATGTAACCTCTATGGTGCCAAATTTATGATTAGAACTTTTTAAATTGTGAAAAAATTCTTTTTCATTTTGTCATTTCCTCGCTGAGGTGGGATGAAAAGTTACGTATTGCACTCGAGTGGAAAGATTTTTCACCTTGTGCTCGTTTGTTTCCCTCGCTGACGCTCAGGATTCTAATTTAGAATCACTCGCTGCGCTCGTGATTCAACTTTAGAATCCTTCGCTTGCTCGGTCATCCAAATCGAGCACGCGGTTAAAAAGGAACTTTCCACTCTTGTATAATAAATAACTATTGTCATTTTTATACGTTTTCAATATTTTTTTATACATATTATAATAGAAAAAAACATACAAATATAATTATAAGTAATCTTTTTAAAAGTTTTTGGTAAGTTTTGAGTTAAGTTAAGCCAAATTTACGCTGTAAAATGATAGATTTATTTTAAAAAAAACTCCTAAATAACGTTTTTAAATACACACGTGCCTGTTAAGTAACGAAATCATGTTCATAATAGGCTGGTAACTTCGTCAAATTTATAAACTTGGTAACGGACCTCTCAAAACGAGGAAGCCACAAGTGTGAATTTTTAATCGTTTGAAGCCATGTAAAAATTAATGAAATGTTTTAATCAGCGCGACAGCGTAGGAAAACTCGCTCTGATTATTAGAATAACATTCGAAATTGTTGGCAAGGGGCTGACTGGTGATAATTAAGGAGTACCTATTTAAATATTTGTGAACAAGAAAAATAGGTTGTCTGGTACAAATCTTATCTCTTGTCTGGCTCGTTACATTCCATTGTACCTGCGTTACTTTTTATTCCTTTAATTCTACTAATATTATAAACGTTAAAGTTTGTATGTATATGTAATGTCTGGATGTGTGTTTGCTACTCTTTCACGCAAAAACTGGACGGCTTTTAATGAAACTTCACAGTAATACAGCTCTTCCATCAGAATATCATATAGGCTATAATTTAATAGATTAACGCGAGCGAAGCCGCTGGCGGCGCGTTTTTTGTATATAAAATGAACAGTCCTGACTCATGTCCGACCCATACCCTTCGACCTAGATAGTTGAAATTTTGCACAGAGGTTCCTTTTATGACAGGCACGGGATAAGGACGATTCGAAATTCAACCCTTAAGGGGGTAAAATAGAGGATGACAGTTTGTATGAAAATCCATCATTTTATCCATCTATTCGATAAGTAAACATTTGCACCGCCGCCGTGCATCGCAACAAAAATTTAAAAAACGGAGCGATTTTAATCCGACTAATAAATCTTCCCAATATTAGATATACCAAATTATGTCAAAACAATATTGCATAATAGGTTATATTTAACCCCAAAAACATAGTCAAACAAAATACTTAATAGACACTAGAAATGCCACATGGGTTTTCTGCAACTGCTCTACCGGCCACATCCATCAAATATTTAAACTTATTTACTATGATATTTGTCATCTAGAATATCTAGAAGAAGGAATTTACAATTCGAAACTTATCACGTAGGTACGAACGACAGCAGAGCATACTACATAATTTTCATCAAATTTTCATCAAACAACAATTGGGATTTTTTTAGGGATTTCACAGTTCATGGTAACCTGATGTACTGACTGTACAACAATAGTTCAGTCAAAATAGACAAAAAAATATAAAATAAACTTTTGTATCTCCAAGACGGGTTGTAGTAAGAATTGTGGCAGTCAAAAAGTGGGATTATTTTGTCGCCAGTATGTATCAATTTTCAGGGTCAGACTTGCTTCAATATTGAATCAAATACAACATTTTTCAGCGCTATGTAAATTTTGGCTAAGTTAGATGCCTGTTTCGACTGGACTAATAATCGTGTTCGAATGACGAATACGAATAGGTGGACCGCGGTTTTCTTTAAGTGGGAGGACTTCAAAAATGTCTACCTCTCCTAAATTGTCCTGAACAATTATGCTTCAGCAAATTAAATTTATTTGGCTGTACAGTAATCACGGTAAGCCATAGATATTTTAGTTTTTTATGCGGGTTATACAAATATTCTGTTCCGTTGAAAAATATTTCACAAAGTAAATCACGTAAGAAGTATTTAACTTTAAAATGAAGCATTAAAAATATTAATAATGAAAAGTTTTAATTGAATATACGAAGACTCGTGGACATTACAAACTTTGATAGGGATTCAACATCTAGTCCCTCGCCTTTGCATTAATTTTCCTGTTAGAAAGTATATGCACATTTGTGAGAGACACAATTTAAATCTACGTGAGGTAGTATCATAGCGGAAAGAAGTTTATAAAGTTTCTGTTCTATTTGTCTAAATTAAAATTATTGACATTATATTAATTTTAAAATATTAACTTAATTTAAAAAAATCTTATCATTAAATGTTAGAATGTTGGAACACAACAATACTGTTAACACTATAATTTACGTAGATAGACTTTGATAAGATGGTAGTGGTAGCCAGGCGGACTTAAAACAAATCCTACCACACTACCACCAATCAAATCAAGATTTTTTACATCCCTGGATTAACGAATTCCCGGTCTCTGTGATTCAACAGTTAATGATAAGTTAGGTTGAAGGTTCCAGATAAAACTGGGATTCACCTCTGGATTTATCATCATTTACCATCAGCGTAGATGATGGCCCAAAACTGACTTTACATTCTTGCGCATATTAGCTGCGCACGCGCTCTGCGGAGCTCAGGCCTGTTCGAGTCGTCGCCGCGTGAACGTCTGTACTGAAGATATGTCCAATAGCTGTGTGTGTTTTAAAGTAGTTAGAGAGCGGGGGTAGTGGAGGTTAATGTTAATGCATAATAAAGATCCAATAAACCTACACATTGTAGTCACAAGTCCCAAGCACTACCCTGGTTCCCCTCGAGCCTTTGATTTGGGCAAAAATCCTAACGTTATATACATATTTTTCATTTTAACGATTCAGAAGCCAGTTTCGAACAAAATACTTTCAGGATTTGCACTATTTCTATTACACATTATATTATATTGGAAAATTTTGAAGCTTAACCTTTCGTGCTTCTGTGCGTTTGTTGTTTGTTGCGTTTTGTAGACACGTTATATGCCCAAGGGTGCAGGATTTTTTGGCTAGTGTTGTACGGCTGTTAAACAAAGCGCTTCAATAATGCAACATCCAATTGGCGCTGTGCAAATACAGAGAAACAACAGAAACGGTAGAATGCGGGGTTAAATACACCAAACCAGGAAAGAATTGCGGGCGTGTAAACTGTTGACTTATGTGGAATAGTGCGTGAAATTAAACTTACGCTCTCAGACTGCTTATGAGCAATGCACATTTTGGATTCACTACTTTTACGGGCTTAAATATTTGATGTATCACTTGAGAAGCTTTGTTACTCGCCTATGGCGAAGCTAAAAGGAAGGATTATGATTTTAGTAGTCTATGTATGTAAGTTTGTGTTGATGAGGGTGTGAAACGATTCGTTATATTGTCCGGGTAACATAGGTTACATTTTAACCAACTTTAACCATAGGAGTCGATTTTACCTAAACCCCAATTTTAACCGATTTCTTTCCTTTCTTTTTTCCGTAGTACGGTTACAGATTTTTAAATTTCTTGTTCGAAAATGTGCTAATTCCCTTCTGTATTACTTATTAAAATGTACTACAGCCACAAGCAATTATAAGTAGGTACCTTATTAATATTTCGTTATTTTTATTTCCTGCACAATAAGAGCTACGAACTGTCAAACGTGGGTAATTGTTAAAACCTGTGGTTAAAACTATCCCTACTTAACATTATAAATGCGAAAGTAACTGTCGGTCTGTTACGCTTTCATGTCTAAACCATTGAACCAAGTTTGCGTACCTAGGAAAACATAGGATACTTTTTGGCGCGATAACAGATACTGTTACGAGCAAAACCCGGGCGACGACTAGTAAAATTATAAAAGTACGTATGGGTAGTTAAAAATATCGGACCGACTCACAAATTTAAATAGTTATCTTATTTTTCCTAACCAGCTCGCAATTGATTTTGAGGTCGGTGCGTGGTCGGTGCACTGTCTTGCTATCAACATACTACTTTAGGTTTGGCATTTCATTTTTACAGCTGACCGCTTGCCTGACACCAACTGACCAACGACTGCTATTTTCGACAGCAGCTGAGACTAACAACTTAACGTACCTTCCGAAGCATGTTGGAAAATAAAGTTGATAAATATTCGGGTTCCCGTTTGAGTATCGACTGCGCATTTGGTAGCCTAGATTTCATGATCTTTACAAAGAACACAAGATAGTGGCGGCATCGACCTGCTCAATCAAACCAAGATGAACGAATTATGTGGGTAATTATTTAAAAAAGAACTCTGTAACTAACAATTTTTGAAAAGTAAGAATAAACTAGCGCAGTCTTAGTTTCTCTATAATCAACTTGCTTTATGCAGTTAGTTGAATACCTACTCACTGTAGTTTGTGTAATGCTACAGCTCCGCCTGTGCCGTAACGCGTTACAATACACGTTATTTTAGACTTCCCGTAGCTGTGGCCAACTTTTTAACGTCGTAATTTGTTTTAAAATTCTTAACAGTGAAGCTCTTGGCCTTCATATCCTGATGGTAAATAACATCAAGCCCGAAGATAGCTTCACCTGGAACTCTCAAAGTCTCAACCTCAGAGAGTCTGGCTAAGTTATTAACTGTCGGAACACATAATGCGGTTAACAATATTATTATAGCGACAGATTTTGGTACGATGGCGGTAGATAGCCAGCTGGACTTGAAAAAAGTACTATCCAACCAAACCGAGTACAAATTTGTACTCTCCTACTAATGTCATTAGACGTTAAGCGACAACTCAGTGTCGGTTTTAAGAGAATATGCAAATCTATTTAGAAGCCGGTTCAATATTTGTTATGTAATATTGGCGCAAATCTAACATAACATTAAAACAGTATTTTGTTAAAGAACAAATATTTGTACATCTGTATTTCACTACTGAAATAGATAGTTTAATAGTGTTATGAATTTATTATACTGATGATACTCAACCGCGAAAGCATACAATCGTTTTATTATTTTCCACACCATGATGCCTTCTACCGAAGCATTACTCCAGCTTTTCTAATGAATTCCAAAACTCGTCACACAATCACTCTTCGTAGTAAAACCAAATTAGTTGTTTATAACAAAATTGTATTTCGTAATTTGTAAAACTCAATTATCCGCAAAAAAGCCGTAGAACAGACCCTCATTAGCCGTATTATTGTGCTTTTATCGCTCCCCAAGCCAAGCAAACGCCATAAATAAATAAAATTTAATTAACTCAGATTAATTTTCGCTACATCGTTTCACCCGTGCGTCCCTTTTTATTCGCCCTACAGAATATTTCTGCTCGGTTGAAAACTCCGGTTTCCTATGGGTTCGTCAATAAAAAGTTTACACTAAAGCATTTTGCCAGTTGGGCTTCTCCCTAACTAAAGCCTCACAATGCCATGAAAATTAATTTATCTACCTTATCTGTTACTCAGATCTATCATCTATTCTTATTTACTTTGTAGGTCTTTAGCCTGTTTGACACAAAAAAATAGATAATTTTATTAGGATAACAACTGAATAACAATGAGTAATTCAGAACAATTGACCCAATGTAGGGGATTATTATTCGATTATTACGTATATTAAATAGATCGAAAGTGTAGATGTATTCATATATCATTATATTCTAGTGTGTGTGTGAGTTTGAGATTTGTTTGTTTGCATAGAATAGGCTCCAAAACTACTGTACTGATTTTACTGACCGGGGATATTTTCAGACCCTGCAAGCTGGAAATGCATAGGATACTTTTCTAACGGTCTAAGGCTTTTTATTGCAAAAAAGGGTTAAAGGGGTTGAAATAAGATTTCATCCCTTATTTCAAAAGTTTGTAAAGAAGTTTGTCATTGTTGAAGATAAAAACATGAAACTTTGAATTTAGGCAATTGATAAGGAATAAATATATTCGTTCTAGCGTTTATGAAATTTATCCCGTGTGGCGATGAAATAGGGGATGAAAGGCCGTATGGAAGTCCAAACAAATTCACGCTTTCACGCCTCCGATTTTATGTAAAAAATATACTAGACATTAAGATAGGACATAAGTTTCGTTTTTTATAGAAAAGGCATAAAGGGTTAATATAAGCCAAGGGATGAAAATTTGTAAGGGATTTTGTCATTATCGAAAATAAAACGTTTAAAACAAATTAATTCAACGTTTTATACTTTGAATTAAGGCACTTGATAAGAAATAAATAAATATTTGTTCTAGCGTTTCTGAAATCATGACCCGGGTAGGGATGAAATAGGAAGGAAGGAAAATACATGGACAAAAGGACATGGACTACTTTTTATCGCGAAAAAAGGAATTGAAATTTGGGATTAAAGTTTGTATGGAATTTCGTCATTGTTGAAGATAAAACCATGAAACTTTGAATTTAGGCACTTGATAAGAAATACAATGCCGCGCCTACTAACGCTGCGGCATGAAGAGGTGGATATAAGGGATGAGAGTTTGTATATGGGAGTTCGTCACTATCGAAGATAAAACAATAAAACTTTGAATTTAGGTGCTTTATAATAATTTAATAAGTATTTGTTCTAGTATTTTTTAAACAGGAGGATGAAAGACGTGTGTAAGTCAAAACTAAAACATGCTTTCACGCTTCCGATTTTGATGAACTTTGGTAAAAATTTGACTAGATGTTGGGAAAGGAAATACTTACCTAAAATACGCTACCTTTTATTGCGAAAAACGGCTTGAAGGGGTTGAAAAAAGGGATGAAAGTTTCGTTATTATCGAAGATAAAACTATGAAATTTTGAATTTAGGCACTTGATAAGAAACATTTTTGTTTTAATTTTGACCTGTGTGGGGATGAAATAGGGAATAAAAGGTCATCTGAAAAATCCAAACTCGCAACACAAGTCATGAGTCTACCTGAGATTATCTACAATAGTATAATTTATTCATTGAACTATGTATTACTTATTTTATTTTCGGTGTACAATAAAACTTATTCATTCATTCATCTAACATCAAACATCGTTAGCTTCTAAGTAGCTATATTTAGTAGGTACGAGTTTATTAGAGAGATATTAGTAGTAGCATCAGGAATGAATAAACAAATATTTACTATCAAAGTTTGGAACACTATATTTTTTTATTGAATAAAAGTCACGAAACAGAATATAGCCAATCACATTACAATAAAATAAACAGAACAATACCTACATAAAACTAGATTATATTCCTAAGCAAGCACGTGCACTAATCATGATTAATGACAGAAAAATCGAAAACCAAAAGAAAAAATGGTAAAAATTTATAGTTTGACATGACTAGTGCTCTCCTTACAATAATATATTACTATAATAAAACTGATTTATAATAAACCAATAAAATATTTCCACGCTTACACCAATTATCTAGCCCAATTAAGTATCATTAAGAACTTGTGCTATGGATACTAGATAACGGACAAATATACATAATAATCTAGATATTTAATAAATAAACTTAAATAAAAATATATAAACAACCATGACTCGTTAACAAATATTCGTGTTCATCACACTAACATTTGCCACGACCAGGACTCGAACCCGGACCGCCCGATGTGTAGGCAGCGTTACTGACCACTCCACCACGACGGCGTCAAACTATAACGTATAGAAACTGAACTAGAAATAAGTTTCTAGGTTACGCTAATATTAGGCCCACATTGGTCGTCCATGAAATTGTTCTACTCGACTAACTATCCAAAATAAGCTTATATTTTTAAAAGCGATGTAAGAAGTTATTGGTCCCGCTATGCCTTACACTCCGACAAAATCTATTTAGTAAATTGCAGAAAAATGTGGACACGAAGAACGGTAAGCAAATATTAGCCTCAGTTCTGGGTGGCGACCGTGGAGTGGTCGACACACACTCCACTAACACCGGTAGCCCAAACATATCTACCACCGACAACACAAATTCTAACTCAAGGACTCAACTTCACTGTCATTGGGATATGCTAATCCGATGTTGTTTTGCCACAGCTTATATTTTTTCTCTTCCTTTTCGTATAAAGTAAATAGCTTATAATAATAAATTATTTTTGAATAATAAAATCCGCTTAAAATATGTTTAAAAAATCTCATTTATTTTTGAGGTAGGTGTAACTGACAACCTGACAAGGATTCTTTCAAAAAAAAAAACACCAACCTCAAAAAAAAATAGATGTTATTAAACAACATTTTTATCTCTTCCTTTTTAGTTTTGAAGGCGGGTTTTATTATTTAAAATAATTTGTTTTGCCTTTTAGTGTTGCAAGTATATTTTCAGGAAGCTATCTTGAGATCTTTTAGACAATCGAGTAATAAAATGATTACGATATCATCGATGTCAATTCAATAGGCATTATTAGGGATAACTAGAAAACTACTCGTCAGATCTCGATCATATTTAAATGGGACCACATGACAAGTACCAGCTTCCATACGTTAAAAGAATCTTTAAAATCGGTACACCCGGTAAACAGTTATGAGGTAACACAAATAAAAAATCATATAGTCGAATTAAGAACATCCTCCTTTTTTTAAAAGTCGGCTAAAATAAAATAACGTAATATAAAAACCCATTATTAGCAAGTAATTTATTTAAGAAGCTGACAGATGTTTATCAAATGTGATATTTGATGTTTGATGTTTATTAAATGATATATTTTTTCTTAATAGTTGGGTATTAGTACGTAAAGTGCACCTAGATATAGTAAGAGCCCGCCAATTAAATTTAGATCAGTATGGAAATTTAAACTGTTTTATTAAAATGCATTTCTTTGTCAAAATATGACCAGATCTTTAGACCAGATTTGTCTGCAGCATCGCCCTAGGGGATATCATTTTCATATAGGTAAAGGAGTGAATTCATTTCACATGAACATATTACCGGGATATATAATCCTCTAAATCCTTTGTTTTAATCTAGACTCAGATCTACGTGTGTACCTAATTTCATACAAAACCGTTAAAGTCTTGTCGCGTGATTGACGGACGCACATCCAAATCTAAACTTTGTCATATATTATTTAGTAGGACTGTGAAACTGCATACAATAAGATTGTATTTCATTATCATAACGTAATTAAATTTAAGAATCACAAATCGATTATTTACAATAAACGGAGAATTTGCTTAAGTTATCACTATCGTCTACCAATAGGTCAATTTATTCATATTGAGAAAGTAATAATACTTATGTTCTGCAAGATTATTCATGTTTAAATAAGGAAATGTTGTTATGATGAAATAAATCATTACAGGCAAATTTTTGAACAGCAAATATTTGTACCGCAAATGAAAGCTTAATACAATTGGAATTTTTATAGACAATTGAAAACTATAGTTAGGTGAACATGAACGAAAAAGGTCTCCCTTTGACTTTCTCGTATACCGGAAACGGCTCAAAAGTTGATAGAAACCGTATATTTTGATGTCATAATGCATGTTAAATTTGGTTGCAATAACTTAAAGCATACTCGACTTACTCGAGTTATCGTGCTAACGCACACACACACAGACATGTTGAAGATCGTGGTATAATCCACATTAACTGGTAGCTGGCCACTAAACATCATGTTTGTATAATGTTCTTTTTATAGTTGACAATGTTAATTTGGTATCCATGTAAACAAGCTGTGTAAAATATACCTCTGAAGAACTTCTGGTGTTTCAGGTTATGGGCCCAGGACTTGCCTAGTTTTTGAATTAAATAACTCCTATTTATTTTTCAAGATCATGGCACAATCTTCAAGGCTAGAATTGTTGAATAAGGACAATTATGAAACTTGGAAAATTCAGGTACAAGCTTTACTCATAAAAGCGGATTCATGGAGTTATGTCAATGGCAGAACTGCGAGGCCAGAAGTGAGTAACAGTGATGAGCAATCGATCGAAAAATGGATTGCGGCAGACGAAAAGGCAAAGGCAGATTTAGTGTTATCAATCAGTCCAAGTGAATTGAGGCATGTTAGAGGATGCGTAACTTCACGTGACATATGGTTGAAGCTGGAATCGGTTTATGCGTCAAAAGGTCCTGGGCGTCTATTACCAAACGTAAAAAACGATACCCGCAATTGCGGCCGGCTTTCGGACGATTAACGTTTTAGCAACCTATTACCAAAACAAACTTCCCAACTTCGTTGACCATAAACAACATCAGACAGCATCGGACCGATTAAAGTGAATGGAAGAGTGAACGGAATTAGCTTGGCCTAAAGACTTTTGAGCCATGTTTTCATTTGACAATAGCCATGACGAAAGATTTTGAAATTCTCTTTCGTAGTGTACGTATACATTTACTATATACAAAAAAATCTTTATTTCGTTACTAAACTAATGTTTAACTTAGTTTGAAAGACATTTTTCCAATATTTTTTCAATAATGCGCGAAAACAGCTCACAGTGTAATGGCGTCGGGTTTGACGGGCGTGCACAGATTAGAAAGAATACGGGCGTGACGTACGCCTAGGTAAACGTCAAGTTGTGTCTACAAACATAATGCGCAGTAATGCGCCCTCCAGACTCACGCCGAGAACCCCCGAGACATCCGAGAAGCGTGAGTGTGATTAGTTTCTCGCGTTCTCGTTCTCGGGCTCGCCTGTTCTCGGCTCGGTGTCGGTTTTTTGGCCCGCTTCAAAGGTTTCTCGGGCGAGAAAAGAGAACCGTATCACATTCTCGTTCACTGTACCATAACAAAGCCGCTGCACTGTCAAAGTCATCCATTTCGCATAACGGTCGAGAATGCAAGTGAGAAGTTCGCGTGAGTGTAGAAACCATCTCGTTTCTCGGGTCAAGTCTCGCCGAGTCTTCTTGCGTGAGTCTGGAGGGCCTATTACATATTTCGTGTGTTTTAATAATTCACTTTTTAAATTTATTAAATTCTGGTGTGCAGTGGCTCAGTGTAAAAACACATCAATAACAACACCCAAAAAGGTGTTTGTAGGTATATGTACCATAACAAATAAGAAAATAATAAGGGTCATAATGCGTATTAGTATTTCAATATTTGCGTATTAGTATTTCATTTCGTGACCAAACACGAAAAAAGGGGTAAGTCAAGAAATTTATAGGTAAAACTGGAATCCACACTCAAATAAAAAAGTGAAGTTCAAAAATTGGTCCTTAAAACCGCTTACTTTCCTTTCTAACCTACCTCAGCACACGTATTAAACGGTCACGTGACTGTCTAATACGTTATACGTACTCTAGAAGTTAGAAAGGGACAAATAGGAAGTAAGTGGTTTTAACGACATATTTTTCAATCTCCCAGTTTTTACCTATAAAATTATTGGAGTAAGTGTGCCAAACCTCCATACAAGCCTGCTATCCCCTTAAAATTGTAAAATTATAAAAATATATTATGTCCCGTCTCAGCAATTTATCATGACAGGGTTTTATTTTGTTTTCTATCCAGCGGGCAGCGCAGGAGATCCTTGGGGAGACCAATATCCAACAGAGGACGTCTCACGGCTGATACCTACGATGATGATGAAGTTTTTTGATATCACCCTAAGCATTTATTTATATCTATAATACAATACATATAAATATAGGCAAATGCTTATAGTGATGTCAAAAAACTTCAGCAAGCCTTTTGCTTTGGGCCGTCTCATTATAACGCGCTGCATACACCGTTTTGTGTAACTGTGTGCGTAGAGACCCTGTAAACTTGGTCTGAGCTGTAAACGAAAACTAAGAAACGTCAAGACTGTTTGGCGGGAAACCAGTGCGTCTGGATGCCAATCTTTGTTTCGATATTTCACAATTATGTCGGAGTGGATTTTGTGCAGAGAAAGTGATGTCGTTTCATTGCCTATGCATCCGTGTTGACGATCAGTTGTGATGTGAGGAATCATTGAAGTAAAGGTTTTGTGGTGTATATTGAGAATTACATAGTGGGATTTCCACCTCATCCGTTACCATCATTAGGTCTCCCTAGATGACATGTTAAAATGTGTGAAACCCACATTTTATTGCGAAAATCAAGAAAGAAGACATAAAACTGAAAACTTGGCTGCATGAGCTAGATCCCTTTGCCGACCCGTAATAGGGAAAATTAAAAAATAACTAAACATAGTCTTTCTAATCTGTGCATGAGTGGCGGGAAACCATGGCGTCTGGGGCCTATTTAATAAACGCGACAATCCAACAATTTTGTCAGTTTTTGACAAATAAGTCGGATTCTGAGCCACACCGACACATCAAAAGTTAACTATAAATATTACTGCATTTAATGCGCGTACTCGTGGCAATAATAATAGTGTTTGTTTCATCGAAATCGGGCCAGGATTTCCAAAATTACAGCGTTGTAAAGTTTCACCGGTTTATTAAAATTGCCTTCCTTCGCGCGCTCATAAGATGACGTCATGTCTGATTGTGGGTGATGCAGAGTGTTTACACGAGGTTTACACTCTTTTAATTTGATTTGTAAAGTGGTTTACACTTATTATTTTAAGTGTTTGTGTTAGCAGTTACTTTAAATATTATTGTTATTAAATTTATATATACAGGGTGGAAAAAAGACCTTGGTTGGAGGAAAAGTACCCTTAATATTTATGATGGCAGATTTTACTGAAAGGAAACATTCCTTTATCCCTGACGCGGCGGCTGCCCTAATAAGGATCCGATTGTCATGCGCTAATCGGGCGGCTAGCCATAATATGGCATGCAGTCATACATATTAAAAACAATTTTTTCGATAATTTGTTAAGTCTCAACTCTACGATTGATGTTTGTACCGTGTGATTTTACAATTAGGATGGAACTTTAAGTTACCTTTGCCTCAATAAAATATAACTCCATTTAAGAAAAATTTAAAATGTGACGTGTCATCTCGTGTCATAATATGACACACTGCCCGGCGTCGAGTTTGCAACTCGGTTTTAATGCCGTTTATGTCAAATCAAACGCTATTTAATCAAATTTAGTTTGTCAATGTGCTATATTTATCAGATTCTAGGTATGTTTCGTTAATTTGTTAAATTTAAAGTGTAGTTTGTGATGTATTGGCTGTTATTTAATAAATTTAGGACATAATATAGTCGGAAATACCCTTATGCCTGGTTTCAAATGTTTGTAAATTAATCATTATACAATGTTCTTTATTCAAAGTAGTCTTAGATTTTAGTTAGTTTATCTAGGAATCTAAAGATATACCACATGCGTGGTATTTATAAACAAAGGAAGTTACACAAAGCAAAAAAAGCCAACATGCTACCCCTCGGTGGGTGATGACGTCATCGCCTGCCGATTGTTCTTGACAGCTCTTTTGATAGCCGCCGAGTGAGGGGCCGTTATTTTCAAAAATAATTAAAACTGCATTTAAAGATTTTTGAAAAATCACCTGCTGGAACCGGGAATCTCACCGGTGAAATGTGAAAAAAAAACAAAACATCCTGTATTTTATGATACCAACCGAAGGAGTCATTCATAAGGATCAATTTCTTTAAAACAACATAGTATCTTAAAGTAAAGAAAGACCAAGAAAAATATATTTTTTTACATTTTTGTTGCGCTGTGACGTCATGCGCTGGCGCGGACGCTTAGTCGAAGTTTCCCGCGGAAGCCGTACGTTAACGTTTAATATCTCAGTCAGTTTTGAAGATAGGAAAAAAATAAGAACAGATTCTATTTTCTCGAGTTATCTACTTTTTAGATATGCTAATCACAAAAAACGTTGGTGTGACTCATTGTCGTTTAATAAAAACTGACAAATATGTCCAAATGTGACATGTAAAAAGTTGACATATTTGTAAGACTAAATCCTGTTTAATAAAGACGACAATTGGCAGATTTCACCAGTCTCATTTTGACATAATTGACAGTTTTATTAAACGAACAAATGTCATATTCTTTGACATTTGTCGCGGCAAGTGACAAAATTGTCACTTTTGACATATTTGTCATATCATGATTTCGAATAATGCGTATGACGAATATCAGGGTATTTTTATAAATATAATAATCTTGCTTTTGTGTGTGCTGTCCAATTTTGTTTTTTAACGGGAGTTTTAAATACTCGAAACCGTTCTAGAAATATGCTATCATTACATCGAAAGAAAAGTTAATTCTTAGTTTAAATGGACATAGCTATTGTATTAAAGGAAGTATACACTAATGAATAATTAGAAAATTTGGGCAATTTCATACTTTAACCCCTATTATTATGATTGTACGTCGTTTGCATCAAATATGTAACATCACTACTACTACTATCCGTCGATGATGTTAAAACCATTTTTTCAAATAATTAGGTCACTGTCGAATTTCCTTGACATTGGGTATGGGTGCCTGTCGCAAATTTCTGACAATTCGACAAATATGTCCACCTGTTATGACAATTTAGTGTTTAATAAAACAAATTTTACAAGTTTTTCCTGACAAATTGTCACCTGTCGCCTGTCATCGCTTGACAATTGTTTATTAAACAGAAATTTACAAACATGTCACGACAAGTCGACATATTTGTAGATTTTCCACTGTGACACATTTGTCAGTAATAATTTTATTAAACAACAAATTGTCAAATTGTCACCTGTCGCCTGTCATTGTCGCGTTTATTAAACTGTATCCTGGTAGTCTGTGTTAAACAGGCCCGACGTCGAAGTTTCTCCCGAGTTCGTGTTGCAAAAACACGTGTTGAGAGACTCCAGTTTTAACCAAAATCTACCGTACAATTTTTTAAAACTATACATACTTAAGTTTTCACTTGACATTGGCAAAATGCATAATCTTTAAGATTTGCGAATGCCATTAATTAAGAATAGAATAGAATAGGCTCGACGTCGATCAGTGTTGCCAATGCTACGGCAATTATCGTGATTTACGGCTTTCAGCGCAAATAAACTCAAAATCCACGGCCTACGGCTGCAACCCTGTGGCCGTAGCAAATTCTATGGCTTTTCGCAAATTCTGAGGTAATTAATTTATTCTTTTTTATCAAATTTACTTTTAGAGTGTTTGACTGATACTTTTAATTATGGTTTGAGTATGTATCCGATTCCGAACCTTTCGCCAGAGGAAGCTATAAAACATAGCGCAAGGGATCAACTACACTCACTCACTTCTTCCAATAGTATTAAAAATTATTGTTTTTATTGACGCCGTCGTGGTGGAGTGGTCAGTATAGCTGGCTACACATCAAGCGGTCCGGGTTCGAATCCTGGTAGCGGTTGTGTGACGAACACGAATGTTTGTTTGCGAGTCATGGTTGTTTATATATTTATTTAAGTTTATTTATAAAAATATCTAAAATTAAAGTATATTAAAAAAAAATGTCCGTTATCTAGTATCCCGTAACACAAGTTCTTAATGATACTTACCTCGGGCTAGATAATTGGTGTGAGCGTGAAAATATATTATTATTATTTATTCCAAAAAATAGGCAAAATTTGCAAACATTTAATTAATGATAAAAACATTACAACAGTTCTATTTGGCTAAGAAATTTATAGGTAAAAGAAGCCACACTATCGATAAAGAAGTGAAGATAACTTTTTTGACCCCAAGTAACCTTTGAATGTTTCCGTTTCCTACCTGCACTTTCTAACTCTCCGCACAAGTAATACCTATGCTTACGTACGACTATGTATGACGTATTAAACTGCCACGAGACCGTCTAACTAATACGTGTACTGGTAGTGGTTAGAAAGAGACAAAAGTTTCAAGGACACATTTTTGACGTGACAACGTCTTATAATTCGATAGAGCCGGCTGCACGCACGAAAAAACATGACGTCATGCGGCGTTACCTCGCTTTGAATCTAATTCTCTAATTTGAATTTGGAATTATGTTCTTTAAAATTTAAACTTTCAATGATACCAAAACCAGCCAGATACAAATAGTATAGCCAAAGAGATTTTATTACAAGTTTATTCATACTATAATGCGAAATCTATTAAACAAATAAAATTAAATTTTTCTTTTGAAAAATGCTACCATTCCATCAGTATTTTCTTAAGACGTTGTCACGTTCAACTATCGTCAGTAAACCGACTTTACAGACAACCAATTTTTTTGTCTTCACTTTTTATTGGTAGTGTGGCTTCCAGTTTTCCCTTTAAATTTATTGCATTTGGCTTATTTTAAAAATTGTTTGCTTTTAGCAGTAAAACGGCCCACCATTGATCTATTTTCATATAAACACGGCTTTTTTACTTAGTGTACACAGCCACCTAAAAATTTGCATTGGCAACACTGATGTCGATCTTTATTTCGATAATTCTAAATTGCTTCGGAGTGGATTTTGTGCAGTGAAAGTGGTGTCGTTTCGTTGCTTATGCATCCAGTGTTGACGAACAGTTATGAGGAGTCATTGAAAAAAAGGTTTTGTGTATATGACGTTGAGAATTTTATTGTTGTAAATCCCAATATACAATTCTCATCAGTCATCATTATTAGGTCTGTACCATGTATTTCTCGCCAAGCACTCCCTAGATGCATTAATATGTGTGGCACCCACATGTTATTGCAAGAAATCAAGAAAGAAAATATGAAACTGAAGACTTGGATGTATGGGCTAGATCTCTTTGCCGTACATGGAAATTTAAGAAAAAAAAATATATTAATTTGTTCTGTAACTGCAATTTAAAGCAGCGTTGCCAGAAGGTTACTTTTGTAACCTTTTAGGTGATTTTTAACTCCGAAAGGTTACTTTCAGGTTACACTACTGAAAAGGTTACTTTTAGGTGATTTTTCGGAACTTGAAACAATAAACTTCATTGATTCCTTATGTAATTAGAACCCGCGATGTCAACACCCAACCCCCGGTATTCGACATAGTAAAGTTATTTTTATATAAACCCTATTTGGTCGGTTTTTTGTGCGACTCAAAGGATCGGCAATACGGCACACAAGTGAGGAGCTTTTTTTTTTTTTTTTTTTTTTTGCTCAATGTTCGGTATTTTTTTTTTTTGAAAAGACCTGGCAACCCTGACCCTACCACTGTAAAAGTTATTTTTACACTAAAAGGTTTCTTTTTTATATATTTAAGGTTACTTTTGTCAAGACCCGGCTGGCAACACTGATTTAAAGTCAAATAGTAAAAACAAGGAGTTAAACAATAAACTTAAAAACAGGTAACTAATCTGCGGAAGTTACGAAACTAATCTTAAATTAACTGGGAGATGGGTTAACTTTATATTTCATCAATAAATATAGGTTATGTTTGTCAACAAATTACAATAAACCAATATCATTGTAATAAACTTTATTTTTTTTACAGATCTTACAAGTATCCGTTTAAAGACGATGGTGCTGATAACTTCGTGTAATATGTTGGGCATCTAACATCTGTTAATCAAGTGTAAAAGAACTAAACTAAATAGTGTGGTGCATCAACTTATTCTATGATTAATTATATCTGAATTCTCCGTTGGGATTATCGTCGTCGTCATATAGAATAAAGCAAAAAAAAGGGTTTATAAGTTCATATATCATCACTGACAGCTCATAACAATGCAATTAAACTACATTCTGTCCAAAATAAACCATTGAAGATAGAGGTAGGTATACACAGAAGATGTATTAAAGTTCAATAAAGTTTAAACATCTACATGTCTTGCAAAAATAATAAATAATGCTGTTTACTATCAAAGCAAAATTTGCTTTAAATTATATCAGTTGGTGGATTATGAGATTCGTTTTCATAAAAAATTGTAATGAAAGTTTGCAATAGTAAAGAAACATAAAATCAATCGAGTGCAATTAAACTGTCTAGTGTATTGTCAATAAATGGAAATCTCACTTCTCACCACTCAAATGCCGAGGTATTTATTATTTTCAGTCGTTAAAATTGAGTTATAATGTCAAGCAAATTATACATCAAATTTCTATGTAAAGTTCACATTAAGTTTTTCTCAAAGTTGAATAAGAATATGGAATTCATTTATATATATATAAGCGATGAATAAAATTGTAATGTTATCCAGTTACAGATAGAAATAGTTTACAATTAAATCTTATTTTATTTATTGCTATAATCTAATATGTCATTAATTTATCTATAAATGGGTGTTTACATTTTAGTTAGTTTAATATGTAAATGTGAATAAAATTACTTTAATGACCATCTTTTCTTATTATTTACCTACTACAGCGCTCAATATATGCTATCAAACTATTACAATGTACATATATTGTGTGAATAATAATAATATGTATTTTGACACACACACACCAATTATCTACCTGAAATGATGTATCATTAAGAACTTTATTGTAAACAATTGCCTCTGCCGGAAATCAAAGCTGTACCTCTTGACATGTATCCAACATTCATTACCACTCAACGACAATGGAGTCAAAACAGTTTATAGGTATATAGATATGCATACATACGATCACACTCAATAATCCCAAGAGTGGTTGAGCAGAGCCTTAGGCAACATTTCGTAACACAAAGCCACATCTGGCAGTATAACCATGCAGTGCCTCCAAATAGTGATAGGTTGCCAGCCTGTCGCCTGCATAAAAGGGTCACCAAACCAAACACCCAAAAATTAACAACCCTTTAGTAAACAAACATGAGACGTCCGTGTGGTATAGAAATAATTGTTTGTATAGCCTATAAGTTTATATTTGTTCAGATGCCGTCTTGGTGGAGTGGATATACATTCCTACACATCAGGCGGTCCGGGTTTTTAGTCCTGGTAGCTGCAAATATTTGTGTGACAAACACAAATATTTGTTGGCAAGTCTTAATTATATATAGGTATATAGATACATTTATTTAAGTTTATTTATATAAATATCTAAAAATTATTATGTATATTAAAATGGTCTTGGTACTTAATTTGAGCTACTATATACTTAATTGGTGTGAGCATGGAAATATATATAAAATGTAATTTATTTTATTATTTGCCATAAATGCCTACATACTATTAGTTTCTGGAGCTATGTAAAGTTGAGAAATCTTTAGATACTGACAATTTATGATTAAGTAAATGGAAGTATTTACAGATACTATAGGTAGCAGTGGCAGACCTACACAGGGGCAAACTGGTGCAGTGAAACGGGGCTCCCAAGCTCAGAGGGGCCCCACAGACCCTAACCAGCAAACCTTGTACAAAAAACCTTGTACAAAAAACCTTGTACAAAAAGATGCTTTTTTGAGAAGCACATCAACTCAAACATTAGTAACCCTAAGAAACTATGGCAGAACTTGCATACATCAGTGCTACCAAATAAAAAAGGTGTGTCAGACTTGCCTCCCCATTTTGATAACCCTAGTGTGATTAACGCACATTTTCTTGATACACCAGGTGAGAGTAATGTGTCAATTTCTCAACTAACATATCTAGAACACCATAGATTTACTACAGCAAATTTTGAGCTGCATACTGTATCTGAGGATGTTGTCTTGAAGACTATCAAAAGTTTTAAGTCCAATGCCCAAGGGCATGATGGTCTCTCCCTTGACATGCTGCTATTGACATTACCACACTCACTAAATACAGTCACCACTATGATCAACCAGTCAATAAAAGAATGCACTTTCCCTGCAACCTGGAAAGTAGCTGTGGTTAAGCCTCTGCCTAAAACCAGCCCGCCGGCCACAGTGCGTGATCTTAGACCGATAAGTTTGCTTCCCTGCATTTCAAAAGTTTTGGAGAAAATAGTCTGCAGCCAGCTTACAAAATACCTTGAACAACAAAATATACTTCCCCGTTTTCAGTCAGGATTTCGAAAGAGCCACAGTACTGCGTCTGCTCTCACTGATGTAGTGGATGATATTCTTACAGGACAGGATGAGGGAAAAGTAACAGCTATGCTGTTACTGGACTTCTCACGGGCATTTGATACAATAAACACTACACTATTGTTATCTAAACTCAAATACTATGGCCTGGAAAGTAGCACTATAAAATGGTTCAATAGCTATCTTACACACAGGCAGCAATACGTTGATCTACAAAGAGTAAATGGAACCAGCTTACAATCCCCTCCACTTCCAGTCACAAGAGGCGTACCGCAGGGCTCGATCCTAGGTCCTATTCTATACATCTTATATAGTGCAGATATCACCACATGTATACAAAACTGCAAATATCATCTATATGCCGATGACTTACAGCTTTACCTGCCTTTCAATCCCTTAGAGAGTGCTAACTCAGCAATAAAAATAACTGATGACTTGACCCGAATATCAGACTGGTGTAAGAAGAACTGTCTTGTCCTGAACCCAAGCAAGTCTAAACTCATTCTATTGGGTACAAGAAAAGGTCTGCACAAGGTAAAAAACTCAAATACTCCTTTCAATATATATATAGATGGAAAGATCATTGAATGTGTGGACTCAGTAAGAAATCTAGGACTTATCTTTGACAGTCACCTCAATTTTGAGAAACATGTAATGGAATGTGCTCGAAACTGTTTCTACCGCCTAAAGGTAATGTATAGCATACGCCCCTACTTAAGCGAGGAACTAAGAATTAGGTTAACTGAATCCTTAATCTTGTCAAAATTAAACTATTGTGACACAGTTTATGGGCCTTGTCTGTTGTCCAGGACAGCAAAACTCGTCCAAAGGGTGCAGAATGCTTGTGCACGTTTTTCGTTTCATATTCCTCCTCGATCACACGTAACACCATTTCATAATGCTGCTGGCATATTGAGGATGGAAGCCCGAAGGAAGCTTCATCTTGCGTGTCTCATGTTTGGTATAGTGAATACAAGTAAGCCACAGTATCTTTACTTAAAATTGACATGGGCACAAGCTCACCGGGCTCAGAAGAGAACTTGCACGAGCGTTTTCGCAATACCAAAGCATCGGACTAGTGCTTTTCGGGGATCTTTCAAATTCGCTGCCTCTCGTTGTTGGAATGATATCCCGCCGCCAATGCGTGACCTAAAATCAAAATGTTTATTTAGAAAACATTATAAAGCCTATCTAATTAATGTGCAAAAATCCATTTAGCACGTACTCACCCGTAAATTTCACGTAACGATTAAAAACGAGATGATCAAACCAACCAAAAATGAGTAATGAGAAGGCAGTGTATATTTTTCATACACCATTTTATTTTATTTTTTGCACCATTTTACTATCGCGACGCGTGACCCGTGTGCGCGTGCGATGCTCCAATTTGTTGCAGACTGTACATATTTTCTTGTTTGTCTCTGTTGGAGTAAACATTTGTGAATTCTGCTTGCGTGGCAGAAATGGCTGAACATATACGTGGCAGGAAATAAGGCAAAAGAATATTACTTAACATTACACAAGCACGTACCGATATCATAGATAAAAAGTTGGACCACAGATTAGAAAGAATATGTCTAAACTATAGTTTTTTAATTGGTTCGATTGTCAATGACATCTGGCTCATACAGCCCTAATTCTTTATATTATTTTTATAAAATGTTACTTAGTTTAAAAATATTTTTATTTATTTGTTTGTTTATTATTATAAATAAGTATTATTACTATTATACGTTCTTACATAGTATACATTTTAAATTATTTGATATTTTATCCTCATTATCTGTATTATTAGTAAATATTCGTAGGATTTTATTTATTTCATTAGTATTTTATTATATTTGTTGGACACCGTACGTCACAGCAAGGAAGGCCCTGCCAGAAAAACAGCGCTCCTGCGGCATTGTCGTAGGAGCAGATGCTGAGGTAGGAACCTTTTGGCCTCGCACAGTACGTTATGTGTATACCTATTAGTTAAGTTGTATGTAAGTATTTTGTTATTTTAGTAGTTATAATTGTTATTTTATTTTTCTTTTGTTTTTGTTCTGGCGAGGCCAATAAATGTTTTTCTTTCTTCTTTCTCTTCTTTCTTTAAAAAAATTAAATTTTGAAACGGCTCCCAAGCCATAATTAGATGTTTTGAATGCTCACTCTCCAGCAAGAGTACCACAATTAATTATTACTACATACTAAAATTAGCTTCTGGTATCAAGTTAAGTAATTGTCTACTAGTGGGGACCTCTAATTGGCTTCAGTTGTTACTAATATGTCTTTTTAGTTTATAAGCTGTTGGTCTTCCTAAGATAAAATGTTTGAGCAATAAGAAATTTCCTTGCCTGATGATTACTATAACTCACTAGCCTTTGATTGCATCATAATTTGCATCATTATTTTATTATTGTATATGAAATCTAATGTAAATTGTCTGAATAAAGGCTATTCTATTCTATTCATAAACCAAGAGTTTATTGTTGATTGATATCGGTAGGTTTGTATCGATTAGCCGAATAAAAGTTTTAAGCTTTAGATTTGCTTCTGTTCGCTTTGTTTTAATGTGGTGTGACCAGGTAAATCTTCAAGTTTGCAAAGTAAATTATGCAAGCAATGTATTATCACAGTTTGTGTTCTATACTACCTATAAAAAGGCAGGATTTGTGTTTGTAAATAATAAACTCAAAAGCTACTAGACATATTGCAAAAATTCTTTCACCATTAGAATACTATTAAGGTAATACATATTACTTATAATATGTTATTTATATAGGTAAGTAGATAGGTCTATTACCATAAGCATTTATTTATATCTATAATACAATACATAGGCACATGCTTATATGGTGATGTCTTAAACTTCAGCAGGCCTTTATTATATGACCAGATATACTAGATGCATATTACTTACCTGCCAAGTTAGCATGCATACCTACAGATAGTAAAGGTAAGTAATATGTACCTAAATTATAGTAGGGCATATAGATAATATCTACTTACCTACATGCCCTACTATAATTTAGGTCTATCTAAGTTCTCACTTAAATGCCCATTTTTTTTCTCCAACATTTTTTTTCTTTTTGCGCATTTCGTTGAAGATCCTTGTATATTTAGTATCTATTACTCAGGTACAGGAAAAAATAAGATGTAGTTACAAAAGCCCATGCCGTTATTCACAAGTAAAATAATGACTAGGTTTCACTAACTCCATATCTAATCACCCTATCACATATCTATTTGACTTTATATCCCTAAAACGAAAGCAAACGAAAGCCAACGAAGTTGAAAAAGGTACCGTGGATTTGACAGGAGTTGTATCGTATTTACGATAGCAAATAACGATATCGTTGCTGTCAAACGGCGTTTCGTAATAGCAATTAACATCCGTCACCGAAATCGGTTATATTTCATTCCGAAACCGGAATTTCAAAATAGGAATTAAACCAAACGATAGCGTACGCAATTGCGTGTCTCGAATTTTACTTTGCAAAATAGACCTTATAGCACACTTCCATTCACTCTTCCATTCACGATATCGGTCTGAAATTGTTTATGGTCACCGACAGCGGTTTGACTGTCCAACTTCAGACGACTCGCGTTCCGACTTCGGAATAAGCAGTTGCGTATGAAGTCATGTTTCGTAATCGACGCCCTGCACGTAAGGCAATCTTGTTAAAGCAACTTACTCTATGCCGTATGCTAGAGGGCGAGGATGTTCGAGAGCATCTATCTAAAGCTTATCTACTGCTAGAGGTGTAAAACTATCGCAAAAGAAATATGTAAGTAATATTTTGAAGCGATTCAGCATGGAAGATTGCAATCCCGTTTCCACGCCAATGGATAGTGGAACAAAGTTCGATATAAGTACGAAAGCAAGTGGAAATGAGAAATGGCCATATCGTGAGTTGATTGGAGCTCTTATGTATTTAAGTGTTGGAACAAGACCTGATATTTCTAATACTGTTTCTAAACTTGCTCAATTTACTGAAAATCCGTCTAAAGTACATTGGTTATGTGCTAAAAGAGTTCTTCGATATTTGAAGAAGACTATTGACTATTGTTTACATTACAGGAAAACAGGACAATCAGTTCAGGGTTATTGTGATGCTGATTGGGGAAACTGTATTTTGGATAGACGATCTTATTCTGGATATGCTTTTATACTTGGAGGTGCAGCTTTATCGTGGAAGTCACAGAAGCAGAGAACTGTTGCAACGTCTACAACGGAGGCTGAATACGTAAGTTTGGCAGAAGCAATGAAAGAAGCTGTGTACCTGAATAGTTTAATGAATGAGATCGGTATGGTAGGGATGTCCAAAATAGAAATGTTTGTCGATAATAGAGGTGCGATTTGTCTCGCTGAAGATCCCGTATTTCATAGCAGGAGTAAGCATATTGATATAAAATATCATTTTGTGCGTAACGTATTGAAAGATAGAGAGATTACCTTGAGACATTTGTCGACAGATTACATGGTAGCCGATATTCTTACCAAGTCCTTACCTCTTGCAAAACATTCAACATGTGTTAAAGGTTTAGGTTTAGTGGATTCTTAGTTAATGCAGATTATGAGGGGCGTGTTGAAGATCGTGGTATAATCCACATTAACTGGTAGCTGGCCACTAAACATCATGTTTGTATAATGTTCTTTTTATAGTTGACAATGTTAATTTGGTATCCATGTAAACAAGCTGTGTAAAATATACCTCTGAAGAACTTCTGGTGTTTCAAGACATAATTCCAAAAACAGTATTTTTGGACTCAGGGAGGTCCAAATCGTATAAAACCGTCAAAATCTCGAGGTCGAATTTTTGGACGACGACTCTATACTACGTACGAGAAAGTAAAAAACGCAGATGCTCCTCGTTGAATTCTTTAATTACGCAAGATATTGTTTTAGGTTTTGCTAAATATCTAAATTATAAATATAATATAATATAGATATCTTATAAAGTAATTGTAAGGGAAGCAGTGCATTATACAATGTAGTAGTTATTTATTGAATTTATTTTGTTTTGCAGCGTAAAAGCATCTTTATCTGTTCTATGTTGCCGTAGAGCCCATTAAAATAATTTCAACTATCTTTTGCGTTCGGGTAGGCAAGGTGTAAAAAGTAGGTAATAGACTAGTCTATTTTTTAATTTCCATTTTCATATGAAATTAAAAAATATAAATGAATTCACAATGAAAAGTTACGAATTCAATCGACTGACTGAATAACAGGCCAAAGTAAGTACATGATACAAAACCACAGGAACACAACGTATATGAAAGTAAAATGTTTAACTTGTTGCATAAATATAATTGATGCATAAAAATAAACAATATGTAGAATAATAAACGATTAGAAGTATTTGTTTCCATCACTTTCCTATCTCGTGGGCCACCCACATTGGGACTTCAGTCCAAAAAAATGTCAAGTCACTATTTGCTCTTGCGCATGCTTGTACTTCTAAGTTTACGCCCTGTTAACTTAATCGCACCGTAAAATACACATCCATAAATTAACGTGGTGAAAAAGGTGGTATTTGTTTTCGGTAATTTTATGTGCCATTTTTTCTAATACACAAAAGAGCATTAAATTAATCAAATTAATACATCCAAATTCATACTATTCAGTCTTCATGTCATATTTATGCCGTGAGATATAATCTGGATATAGTACAGTAAGTTTTTATATTTTGTTCAATAACATACTTATAGCTTATAGTATCTATGCTGTTATCAAAATATCGAAATTGTGAAATTGTATGTACGAGATCAGTAGTAGATTAACACTCTAGTCCCATTGTCCAACCAACGCCAGCGCTTGTGCAGTAACAGTTGACGCCATGACTTTGTTATTATTATGACTGGTCACTACCTACTTCTGATGCTGACCGTACCACAGATTTTGTTTTAGATAAGTACCAACCATACTTTTTGTATGAAGAAATTTAAAATTATTTTACTTGTGCTCCGCCCGCGACTTCGTCGGAGTAGAGACGTTTTTTTCTAATCAAATATAACACATGCATAATGCAGCATTGTAACGGTGAAAGATTTTTTGAAATCAGTCGATTAGTTTTTAGGCTTAGTTAGAAACATACAAACATTCCTCTTCATTTTTTTCCCTTCATTTTCACGGGTTCGAGTCCCTTCTTAGCACTTATAACGACATGATTTTTTCCTTGTTGTTCGTTTTTTATTTAATCTGGTATTTTCAATCATATTTCTCTGCAGGTATATTATTAAAATTTTAAGATCGGTTCCACATTATCCGATCCGATATCGCTATCGCCAGCCTATACGATATCGGGAGCACTTAAAATATGTGAAATAATGGTTGGACATCTCTTCGTCGCCGATGATGCGAGTCGCGCGATGCTGCAACTTATCCAACGCATCGACTATGTAAGTACCAGCTTTTCACATTTCCCGATCCGATATCGGATATCGGGCGGTCAACATTCATAAATTTGTTTCAAACTCATTGATATTCTTCATTGATATTATATAAATTATTTAGAGGCTGACATTAGCTTTCGATACCGATATCGGATCTCATAATGTGGAAATAATCTTAGTCTAAAGCAAAGGGATCTCCATAGCACCATAGTAACCTAAATTTTCTAACAAACAAAATGGCAGCCTACGTCTAATAATGTCTATATTATTGTAATTTTTGTAGGGACATCTAATTAGAAAAAAAAAACAGTCTGTTTCACTCCCTGATAAAATAGGTCTCTTTTAGTGAAAGAATTTTTAAATCGGTTTAGTGGTTTAGGCGTGAAGGTGTAACAAATAAACAAACTCACTTTCGCATTTTTAAGTTAGTTATGATATCGATATTTTGAGCCATAGTAGGTATGTATGGGTAAATGCCACCTTGTAAGAAAAGCTGTACCAATCAGCCTGTATTTATGAAAATATTTTGTTCTAACATTTAACAAACTACGACCACAGATAATATAATACGCTACGACATAAAAATACTCCAAAATATGTTTTATCGTCTACGTGCCCCTAATCTACGTTTATTGTGGCAGTAAAGTTTTTGAGAATAAATGTGAAATTGTTTTGTTCATACAAACCATTTTAATTGTTTTGCACATACAAACCATTGTAATATAGGTATTTCTGTTTGTATTATGCGGTGAACCCTTTGAAACAGCCATGAAACCTTATGCAAAAAAGAAAACTTAGTTGTGCTTATTGTATTCTGATTGTGAAATAAGTAGATTTAGCAAATCTTTTAACGTTGGGCAGATAAATCAACATGAAAGATCAAGAAATACTTTTTTTAATGTAACCGCTGTTACTCTCTAAGATGTAAATAATATCTATAATTAGCTTTTGTCCGCGACTTCGTCCGCGTGGAAGCTTATTAGTCTACTTTGGGCAGCTTTTAATTTTTTTGGGTACTTAATTTTTTATTCTTCCTATCAACATACTTACAGTAGACATAGTCAGTAGACTTTTTTTCGTAAGAACCTTCAACTTTCGAAAACTTACAAAAAAGATGAATGAAATAAGTTAAAGGGTTCTGAAGTTATGGCGTGAACAAGGGAAATTGGGGTTCATTTCTATAAACGGGGTCAATCTTAGATTAGATACCTGATCTAAGGGGTCAATGGAAATGTGACGTATATCTGTCAACACGTAATAGATAATTAAATCTTGTCCTGTTGTACAGTTATAAAAACAGTTCTTCACTTAAGTTCATGCAGTAACTCTACACAAAAAATAATGTCAGAGGTCTGGGCATCTTGCTTATCAAGCAATGGGTCCTCCTCCGCCAATCTATCGATTTGGAAATAAATAATCAAAATACTTTCGCATTAATCGTCTAAAATGCGCGGGACAGCCATTTTTGTATTATTTAGGTACTAAAAATCTTGCTCTTCTTCAAAAATGGGCGTATACAACGTGTAACAGAAATAACGTATATCCTTAGTTTACAATTATTTACTTGGTAAAGTCTTTTGAATCATTACAAAGAAACAATAATTATGTATAATTTGTAAAAAATACTGAAAAAGAATTACCCCCTACCTTAAATAATTTTCGACTAAAATTCAGTTTTATGTAAATGTACAAGAACATCACACAACGACCTATTTTAAAATTAAATTACTGAAATTGATTAATTTGCATATTAGTAACAAAACACTTTCACGGTGTGCATTATTTTTGTGAACCAATTTTGGTGTTTTGGGGGTGCCACTCAAAGATATAATATTAATATGGGTTGATATGAAAACATTTATCTGAAATCATTAAATATTTGAAACTCACCTCAACCCTTTCCTCTTTGAGATCGACCCGTAATGCGAGCTGTTCTCTCAACACGACGTCGGGATAGTGTGTCTTGTCGAAGGTGCTTTCCAGTTGTTCGAGCTGCTCCTCCGTGAAGATAGTTCGATGTCTTCGTTTACGTTTAGGTGGGGGGCCTGTGAGACCAGCCAGTGCGGCCGCCGCGTAGCCCCCATATAAGCCAGCGTACGCGCCCGCGGGGTTACCTCCGCCAACACCTGGCGACAAAGAAATGTTTAATTTAAAACTTGTATTTTATTAACAATTCCATAACAAGCTTTTAACACTTTCATCATCTAACAACATGTAAATAGAACACATAATTTTGGTAAAATAAATCTTAAATATAACAACAATTTAAGGCCTGTTCAGTTATACGCGAAATTCGCTACCGCCGTGGCTAGCGAAAAATATCAAGCGATATTCCGCCGGGAATTTGCATGAAGTTTCGCAGCTAGCGCGAATGCGAAATCCGCGAAAAAGTGCCGATCTTCGATTAAAACGCATCAACGATCTAGGAAATTACGTCATCCTACCTGATTGTAAGTGGAGGTTGAGACCAAATGTGAAGATAGCATGTTCAAGACAGAGCACTAGGTACGCTATTTTAAAGGGACTAGACTTGTTTATAAGAGACAATGCAAATGTATGCTAATAGAAAAGTCATTTCTTAATTGTGCGACTTTGACGAATGACTAACTCTATAGGCCAGCTGGTAGGTACTATCTTGAGTATAAATACTACCGCAACCACTAAATGAAATAGAAAAATGTACTGTAAATAAGCGGCGACCTTTTATTCATCCTTCATCGTTCTAAATCGTGCAGAGCAGACGTGTCGCTTTGATAAAACGTTTTCCTTTAGCCTAGAAGGCTGTGTTTATCTTTTCTTATTATCGTTTAACTGATTTCCTTTGAGCGCTTTATTCTGTTTTTTTTTTCATATTGTTAGTCGTTATTAAGGTGAGATTTATGCGGTGTTATCATTATTTTCCTGTTCTTTGAGCTATAAAAGGAAATCTAGGTTTAACGGACGTCAATCTATGATCAACTGGTTTAATTCTAATAATTTTCCTACCTTGCTCCCAATTTCTTTGTGGTTGGTGCAGTATGCCTTGATATCGACAATACCGCCTAAGGATTTGCATTACATTTTTACGGCCGTGTGCCTGACACCAACCATCAACCCTCCTTGGGAACGATTGCTATCTTTCCACAGCACCCAGGACCTCCAGCTTAACGTGCCTTCCGAAGCACGGAGGAATATCGAGTTGAAAAATTGTCGGTCACCCATTCCAGTACAGACCGCGCACTCGGTTGCTCAACTTTCCTAAGAACTCCTCTTACTGGTTTAAATCTAATTCATAAAGAAGTAGAACTCTTTAGCTTGCTGATGTGTTCCCTGAAGCTTATGTTTAACCACCTCCGTGGTCTAGTGGTTATTCAACCGGATTCTGATCCAGAGGCTCAGATCCGAAGCGGAGTACCAATTTGTACTCGGTTTGGTTGGTGGTAGGACTTTTTTCAAGTCCGCCTATCACCATAATAATAATGTTAACACCATTATTGTGTTCCAACTGTTAATTATAAGATAGCCAGACACTCTTTGTTGAGAGCTTCAGGTGAAGCTCGATTCCGTCTTCGGCCTTATTGTTACATCACCATCAGGTGAATTGAAGAATGAAGGTGAAATGAAGGCCAAGAGCTTCCCTCACGAGAATTAAAAATAAAGTAGTCAATGGATTTTGGACCTTATATAAGTGAATTTAGCATGGACATTGTTTTATTTTAACAAGAATAGGTCTACTCTAGTACAATAGGACATTAGTAAGTAAATAAGTAACTTTCAGTTAGGTCACACCGCCTGTATTCACGAGCACCCTAATAATTACCTAAGAGTGCCTTGATGCCAGCGCAATCTCAGGACCCACCCAAACTTCAACAAAAGAATGTCAATTACGTTGCTTCTTTCGTAATCACTTTCGACTTTGTGTCAATTGTTTTCGGTGAACATAAGAAATCAAAGAATGCCGTTAAACACTGTTCCGAAAAGTATTCACGTTTTCTAAGAAGAATTATGCGTCACGATAACATCAACATCTCTTAGCCCTAATATGCTTCAGAGTGGCCCAAGCGTAAATATCCGGGCTTAGACATGCCCCCGGCACACTCAGAGCCGACCCGTTAAAAATATTTGGGCTACAAATAAAAATCGAATATTTTTGCATACTTCCCGAAGCGATGGTATTACAAAGTATTATTTTTGAGTGAAATATAAAAGCTTTTAAGACCAGAGGCGCTAAGACGCTATCGGTGGCTTTCCACACGCAATTCCCTCACTGAACACGGCCTCCTAAGCTGTATTGATTTTTAAATACGTATTAAGTTCACTAGTTTGTTATGATTTTCAAACATTTTGCATATAAAATCGAACGTATTATTGTGAATGTTTATAAAATGTGTCTTCTTTTTATTATTCTGGGACGATTGCGAAACTGAATTGATGAAAATTTATAATATTTAATTTATTTGCGAAAATTTGAAATTTGAGTAATATGAGTAGGAGGCGGTTTATTACGGTCGGGCCACGAACATTCGAAATTTGTATTACGATGGAATATAATAGGTATCTTTGGCCGTGTGATGCCGGCAGAGCAGAATAGCATCACCCCATATCCTCCAATGGGTGTCTTAGAAGGCGACTAATGGATCAGCAAAGGGGCATTGATCACCTTATACTCCGTCCACCAATCCGCATTGGGCAAGCGTGGTGGACTACTGCCTATACCTCCTTCGTTGAAGGAGAGGCTTTGTGTCCCAGCAGTGGGTCGAATTATTAAGGCTGTGATGATGATAATAGGTACAGCCCAATCATGAAGATTTCAAGGATCCCTACGGTAATCGTATCGAGAAAAGACAAAGCGCTTTATAAAATAACAAAAAAAGTTCTAAATCTCAAATAGGGATTTTATTAAATTCGTCCTTTGGAAATCATATTAAACTAGCTTCTAACCGCGACTTCGTCTCCGCAGTATCACTATATATTATAGCATATGTTATTCTGATGTATGAGCTAAGTTATGTATGTAAGTTTAATAAAAATCCTTTTAGTAAATATAGTTTTTGTGTGAAAGTAATAAACACACATCCATCCGTACTACATCCACACAATCTTTCGGATTTATAATATTAGTAGTATTTATTTTTTATTATTATTATATTTTTATCAATTTATTCATCACAAAATAGGTATTACATTTTATGTCTTCTAATCTAGATATAAGTTTATTTATAAAAAAAATCTAAAATTAATATATTATGTATAACAATGACCGTTATTTAGTACACGTAACACAAGTTCTTAATGATACTTACTTTGGGATAGATAATTGGTGTGAGCGTGGAAACATATATATTTTTTATTAAATTATATTTTTGTTTTAAATATTGTAAACGTTAAATGAATGAATTTATTTTTTCCAGACCCATAGTCCATAAAATTTATTAGTATTGTTAGTTAGCTATTACTACTACAGATTCAGTTTTAACTACTCTAAATTGTGCCATTAAGTCTGTCTACAAGTACCTACACAGAAATACCAAATACATTCGATTCAAAATAAAATATTTTAATATATTAAATTTCAAAATGTCACGTCATAAAATTATAAAACAGTAATATGTAAAAGTTACAAAATTCAATCCATTTGTTAGCGCAGGTTTGCCCGTGTTCGCCCCTTAATCACTTAAAAACGGTAATTTGCTGGTAAGTTTTTATAAGGTACATATATAAGTTTCATAATGATTGTATATGACGTAAAAAATACGAAGGAAGGGCTTAATTTTTATTGTATTCTTAAGCAGACGGAGTAAAGATTCGCATTTTGCCATGTGAAGTGAAAATGTATCTAGAGTCACAATCACTTTGTACGGTAGATTTTTGTTAAAAATAGAGTCTCTCAAATTACAACAAGAACTCGGGGGAAACCTTAAACTTAGGGTTTATTTTATTTTTTCTGTAATATATAAATGTCAAAGAAGGTTAACTTCAAACGCGTGTAAAGGTTACATCCGCCGTTTCATTTGTATTTTAATTATTGAATAGTAACAAAACCCCACTTTGGTATTTCGTGGATTTACTTTATTTATAAACAACTATAACTCTATTATTTAAAAATAATTTGCAATAATTTGCTATTAAAATTACGAATAAAAAAATTGGTTGTCTGTAAAGTCGGTTTCATTTTTCAAAAGAAAAATTTAATTTCATTTGTTTAATAGATTTTTGCTTGCACTTCAAGCCTTACATGGAACGCCTCAGAGCGAGGTAACGCCGCATGCGTCATGTTTTTTCGTGCGTGCAGCCGGCTCTATCGAATTATAAGACGTTGTCACGTCAAAAGTATATTATTCTTGTTTCAACATAAAAAATGAAACAAAAATTCTCTAGATTATTATTCTAAAATAACTGAGCATCTTATCTTTTTCATTTTAAATTAGCATGTTTTCATTAATGCAACAATCCCCATGCCCTTGGGGTATTTTGTGATTTTTAAAATGAACGCTCGGGTAGGAGGAAAAGTCTTATAATTGAGATAAGCTTGTCTTCGCCCTTCTGCCGAGGGCCACCAGGGATAGCCTCGGGGCCTCAGTTACCACAGCCTGACGCTGTTTACACTCAACTCCAAATTGAACATGATTTATGGCGTTTGTTACCCCTGTAATATTAAGTTAATTGTCTCGCCTTCGTTGTTTGGATTCCATTCTCAGTAGGTATGTGTGATAGCCACAATCTTGATATCAGTCATTAATTTAGGAAACTTTAAGTTATCTTTTTGCTTTTATGCGATAGCAGTTCTCATTGTTTTAGGCATATTTTGGTAACTATACAATCTACTGAATTTTTATTTAAAAGAAAATACAAAGTTATGATTGAAATGGATACCAAATTAAATAGAAAAGGAAAATCATGGAAAAACATTCTGTTATGGTTTATACCTAAATGCCGAGACGGGACTTGAACCCGCGACCTTTCCTCACCCGGGCGACTGCTCTACATAGGACTACACTAACCACAACACAATTTTTTTCCGTGTTTTTAGTTTTCTATTTAATTTAGTGTCAATTTCAATTTTAAATAGACATGCCAAATAATTGGAAACAAAATCATAATACAAAGTGTTAAAGCATGTTTTATATTGGTTAATCTAGTGTTGGAAATTGGTTCCCTGATGGTAAGTGAATAATCTCGTAATCGGTTGCAACACCAAGATGACCTTTACCTCTACCTCAAACGCTTACCATATGCAATAATTCTGTTGAAACAAGTTCACTTCGGTATTGAAAATAGAAAAAGCGTTATCACCGTAAAACACATATATTCAAAGCTATTATAATTACAATTAATGGGATGTTATGTATTTATGTCGTTAATTTGTTAAAAACTACTATTATAATCAATTTCAATAATAAGTTAATGATTGAAACTTCAAAATTAGTTCTTCTGTAACAATAAATCTATATAAAACTTATTATTATGGCTGCTTTTAATAATTCATTTTCAACAAGTGAAAGCAAGGAAAATGTAATTAAGACCGCCTCCTATCATATTTGTTACAAAAAATGAATATGTGAAGTTTATTCGTAGCAACGTGCTACGAGCTACGAAAACACAGAGTTCGTAGCTGAGCACGTAGTGTTGTCCTACTAAATTTATTCACATAAACCTTAGATCAAACAATATACATAATTAAGTATCATAAAATATTTTTTTTTATAGATTTATTAAGTGTTAAGACCTCATGAGACGGTGTCTGAATTAGAAGCGTAAGTCCTTTTGCTAACCATGTGCCTGATCTGGCTGAGAAAAACGCAATAAATTTGTTCTAGCTTATCACTTTTTTACTCACTTCTTACTAGTTTCATTTGTAACTGATAAGGTTTTTTTTTAAGTCTCCAGTGGAAGGGTTAAGGTTGGTATGACGCCAGCAACACTTACCTAAGTGTTTCAAGCGTCTGCAGGGCTATGGCCAATGATGCATAACGATGGTTGGGCTTCGTATGTTTAATTGTCACTTTTATTGTAAAAAACAATTCAGTGTGATATTTGGCTTTTAGATTTAATTAATTATGAACAAAGCGAACTAAGAGATAATTCATCCGAAGGAGAGCGTAGTTGCTGTACGGTTTCTATAAAATGTAAACACCCTAAATAAAAACTTTTATTATTAGTATTCGTATAAAACGTTAAATTAATCGTCACAGCATAGCGGGCATCTAATTACATCACGATACTTTTGACAATAAATAAATTTAAACAATTAATTGCTATTTGATTTCGGCGCTAGACGGTCTAGGAGTTTATTATTTTCATTTTTAATGGTTTATTGTTGTAGCAGTTGTAAATAATACCCAACACTGCTCATGGATGTCGTAAAAGAGAATTCTGACCCGAGGGCCTAGACAAGTGGCAAACTATAAAAGCTAATAACAATTTTTGACAAATACTTATACATATGACACGACGGACGCCATGGCGCTTTCTTATTAATACATCAGTTTCGCACATTAAATTATTTTCGTTAAAAGTTCGACACAATAGATTGCCACTTGGACTCCTGCCGTAACGTCATCTGTCGTCACGGGTTCCCTGTATGGTGGGCAGTATCTACAAACAATAGATTGACATGTGGTAGGCGGTCGGTCGTAAAACTTGAAGCCAAATTATTAGTGGCGACAACACTATGAGACGAGAGAGATGGCGCTGGGTTATTCTGGTAAACGTGGGAAGAAGAGAACATAGTACGCCGACCCCAAGCAAAATTGGGAGTAGAGTAGGCAAATAATGATGACCACGCAACAAAAAAATAGAATTATTTACCTAAAGACCATGAAAAAGAAAAATAATAGTTTTTTGTTCAACAAGTGAGCAAAGTTATTTTATGCTCCGAGTGCCGACTTCAAATCACGAACCAGCGAAATAGTCTAGGATTGAGACTACTGAGCGCAGTGAGTTATTCAAAGGCACGAGACAAAAAAAAATACTTCGTGTAAAAATAAAACTTTTCTCCTCTTCAGCTAAAAATCGTTATAGGTGGGAAAAACAGGACAATATTTAAATATAAGCTAATTACACTAAAAATAGTATTGTGCCTGTTTGTTTTCGAAACTAGAGCGTACAAAATATAATGAAAATCGAAAATCCTTAATTATTGATTTAAATATGAATAATTAATAGGAAAATCACAGGAAAATGGTGCTAATAAATAACTTTTTTTATTTGATTTTATATATACTTCTATTCTATTCTAATATTATAAAGAAAAAGAATTTTAGAACAAATAGGTGAACTCAACAACGACTGGACCAATTTCAAAAATTATTTCACCTTTACAATGCTACATTATTCTTGCGCAACATAGGCAATATTGGATTAAAAAAAACTCCACGCGGACGTAGTCGCGAGTGGAGAGCTAGTTTTGTATATAATTATTAAACAGTAAAGCTTAAATTAAATTATAAATAAAACTATTTTAAATGTAACAAAGTTAGGATCTTCAACCGGGAACAAAGTGCAACCGGTGCAGGAATATTGTGCGACGAAAGGAATCATAGATTTTTTTAATAGTTTTATATTAAAATCATTTTTAATTTTATTTGTTCTACTAGGTATGATTATCATTGACATTTAATTTAAATGTTTAACAAATTTTATTAAATATCTTCCACCAAAAAATCTAATAATAAAAAAAATTAAGTACTCCCGACGTATGTAGCTAAGAACCATCTCGATCACGTCAGTTACCAAACAAAAAAGCGTATCTAATCGGTATATTTGTTTAGAAGCTACGGAGACAGACAGACACACAAACAGATACGTCAAATTTATAACACCCCTCTTTTTGCGTCGGGGGTTAGAAAATTAACATGGATGTAAATGAATGATTGTGATTGGAAATTATTCCGACTAATAAGTATAGATAACAGAAATCAGATTAGATCAACATACCTACATACGTACGATTAAGTTCGTAATCCCATGAGGAGTTGAGCAGAGCCTTAGATAACATTTTGTTAGACATAAAGCCACATCTGGCAGTATAGGCCATGCAATGTCTGCCATGCCAAAGGGCACCAAATCTCAAAAGTAACAATCCCTCAATAAATAATCTAACGCAAAAGCCAATAACCAGGACAGATCATCATAACAGCCTTTATAAGTCGACTCACTGCTGGGACACAAGGCCTCTCCTTGTCATCGAAGGAGGTTTAGGCATTAGTCCACTACACTTGCCCAATGTGGATTGGTGGAAGGAGTATAAGGTGATCAATACCCCTTTGCTGCTCCATTAGTCGCCTTCTACGACACCCATTGGAGGATGGGGTGACAATATTCTACTCTGCCGGCATCACACGGCTTAACCAGGACAGATGTTATACTCGAAATCATCTCAGCAGTCCGGGTCTAGATCAACAATATAGTAAAAAAATATCAAATCCATATTTTTAACAAAATTTATGCTAAATACTATTATTTCTAATTTCTAAAAACAGTCATATAGAAAATATTTTACTTTATCCGATCGGATAATCTATACATATGTATAAAATGCTTTGTCCTGAATTACTGACTGACGGATAAGCGCACAGCCTAAACCGCTAATCGTAGAGACCTGAAACTTGGAGGGTGTGCTCTTTGTATGACGTAGGCATTCGATAAGAAAGAATTTTCCGAATTTCTACCCCTAGAGGGTGAAAAAGGAGGGCAAAGTTTGTATGGGACAGCGTGATTCCTTGGTCCAATCTACTCAAAATTTTGCATAAACCTTTTTTAACAGAATTGATGGAGGACTAAGTATTTTATTTAAATTCATTCCCTTACGGGGTTAACAATGGGTAGTATTATTGTTTTGCTTCGAAGTTGATATCAATACTCCTAAGTGCTTTTGATTTAAATTACATTTTATTTTGACACATGTTTGAAAACTCAACCCGAAGGATTTTATTCTTATTTTATTCAAAAGACGCTGAATTCACACATAAGAAAATAGTCTTTAAAATTAGAATGTCTTAAAAGTGACCGTACTTTAGAAGGGTATTTTTTCGTCATTAACAAAAGTAAAAGACCACGAAACTTTAAATTTAGGCACTTGATGAGATTTAACAGTATTTATTGTAGCATCTTAGAAATTTCGCAATACTTGAGGATGAGTTAGAGGATAAAATTGGTATAAAAATCCGTCATTTTAAAGTTATATCCACAAAAAATAACTTATGGCCGTTCAGTTAAAAATTAAGAAAGAGGTATATTTCAAAATTCAACCCCTCAGGGGGTTTATTAGGGGATGAAGCTTTGTATGGGAATCCGTCATTTTTCAAAGTAAAACCCATAAAATTGATATGACCTTTCAGTTAAAAATAAAGAAAGATATTTTAAGATTTGACGAAATCCTACCCTTAGGATTTTAAAATAGGGGATAAAAGGGAATGAAAATCCGAACAAATCTATCACTATGTTTACTATCGTATATTGGAAATATGTATAGAATAGAATAGAGCATAGAATAGAATATGTTTATGATTATACAGAATAGAATTTATGCAATGTTGTAGCCACATATTTCATCAAAAGTATAGCCTGTCTTAAGATTAGTAAAAAAAAATCCCAAAAATTAAAATGCTGCTCAAAGTAACTATTCCACGGGCACGAAGTTGCGAGCAAAAGCTGTAGGTAATAAACTTTATACTTATCTACTATATTTAAAATAACAGTTCAGTTTTCATCTTTTTAAAAATATTCACGCATCTAAAACGGCTCTCGCGGAATCGTACCAAGGTGAGTGCATCATAAAACCTACCGAGGTAAATAAGTGTTTATATATGAACCTATATTTTATAAAATACTGTTTAGTACGAATTTTCAAGCACAATTTCCAATTGATATAAAAAAATAGGCATGCAATAACCAACGTAATATCTTACCCATGATGCACATGTTAGCGGACATACCGAACAGTTCGGGCGCTCTGAAGGGCGCGTGTGCGAGGTGCAGCTGTAACGGTGGCACCGGTGGCTGCGGCCGGGGGGCCAGGATGCTGTCGATGGTGAAGAGCGGCGCTGGCGGACGCTCCGGCAGCGTGCCGCCCAGCAGCAGCGCTGTGCTCAGCAGCGCCGGCGCCTCACGCTGCCACCCGCCGCCCGAGCCGCCCATGCCCTCCGGCCGCGCCACGCTGACCGATCGACCCTCACCGACAGACACCATCCAAACACCACATAGGTACCGAACACAACTCCTAATCGAGAATCCGGAAACACTTTTTTCAACTTGTTTAATTTCTCCGCGGCAAAGGATAACGCGTGATGCGATTGCGAGTAAATCGTCTTACCGAGTAGCCGGGACGCGGCGCCGAGCGTGTGTGGGGCGGCGGCCGGGGGCGTGGCGCAGGCCCCGCCCCGCACAGGCTTAATGGATGTGACAATACGACGCTCCAAACACTCATAATCTCCATCCCTCCCTATTACTAAACTTTGATATTAGAACCGTAGGTATTTTATGCAGATAGTGTTTGTTATTGTAATGGACAGGTGTCACACAATTTATATTCATAATGCAAGTTAATTGACGCAGATATGTTATGCGTTAACAACTCATTAATTCCCCATGTATAGATATCATTGCCCTAGATATATTTTACGCATGTTACTGTGTCGATAAATAATAATTATCTCGCTAATACTGTTTAAAATTTCTTAAATACATAGTTGCAGCTTACTACTTATTTACTTTGTGTTACTACTACTTACCTGTAGTTAAAAACACTGCTACGAAATTTACTACGAAACGCGATTCATATTTTTTATGCGAAATTTCTGCAAGTATAAGGAAAGTCTAGATATTAAATGAGTACGTTATTGCCAAACCAGTTTAAAATCATCTACTTATCCTGACTAATATTATAAATGCGAAAGGGAGTTTGTTTGTTTGTTACGCCTTCACGCCTAAACCTTAAACCGATTTTTAAAAATTCTTTCACCAAAAGAAAGCTATTTTATCAGGAAGTAAAATAGGCTGTATTTATTTATTTTTAAATGGATATCCCTAAGAAAATTACAGTAATGTAGTCATTATTTGACGTGGGCTGCCATTTTGTTATTTGTTAGTCAATTTAGGTTACTATGGAGATCCTTTTACACTTTATTTGACGTGCGCTGCTATTTTGTTGTTAGAAAATTTAGGTTAGTGTGCAGATTCCTTTGCCACGGTAATGTCCTTTGCTTTGACACTTAGAGCCTGAGCTCAGGGCGGTTTCACATTATCCGTTCTGGGCGATACGAACGTTAAAATCAAAACGAAATCGTTATCGTTTTCATACATTTTTAAAACAGTTTGACAGCTGTTAGCTGTCAAAACGATTGAAAAAGATATCGATTTGGTTTTGTTTTAACGTTCGTAAATAGCGCATTCCGGGGACAGATATCGGTATCGAAATCTTGAAATTTTATCGAAACTGCGAAGAAGCTGATACATGTTCACAGTTTCCATAAAATTACAAGATGGCGGTATTATCCAATGGTTTTTGACAGTTTAAAGCGTTATATGTCTATATCATATCGTGTTTTGGTGGTCATGCTAGGCGGGCTGAGTGACATAAGCTATATTTGATTAGAATGTCTGCGTGATGCCGGCAGAGTAGAATAGCATCACCCCAAATCCTCCATTGGGTGTCGTAGGAGGAGACTAAAGGATCAGCAAAGGGGTATTGATCACCTTATACTCCGTCCGCCAATCCGCATTAGGCAAGCGTGGTGGACTACTGCCTTAACCTCCTTCGATAGCAAGGAGAGGACTTCTGTCCCAGCAATGGGTCGAATTATAAAGGCTGTTGTGATGTGATGATGTGTTAAGTAGTTATCTTACAATTTTAATGCCAAAGCCTTTATATCAAATTGCGTTGGAATATCCGCTATATTAAGTTTAATGTTACGTAGATACCCTAGGTGTGTCTCTAACATCTTATAGTACCTATAATAAGTCCCCCTTTTTTACGATCGCAGTTTTTAACTGTCGTAGAAGCAGCCATTTGTGCGATGGAAACAAAAAAAATGGTTTGGTACATATGTACACATTTTCAAGTATTTTTAGCTATGCTAGATACTCAGTTCGTACCTATTTATGTGAGATGACTAGTAACTCATTTGATGGTCTCATTATTGATGTAGTTAACGGTCATGGATAAAAGCACATTTATCAGTTTGGGAAGGGAACGCCTCTTTTTTTATTACGAATGCTACGGAACGGCGGCTACCACAGAACATAGATAACCTCTTATATCTATGTTCTGTGGCGGCTACGAAATGACTACGGACGGACCGTAGTGCATCGCCTTTTTTTTCATAGTAAGAAGATGCGTTCTCCTTTTCTGAGATAGTAAATGTGTTACGGCCTTAGAACTATCTATTCTCATCCCGTGGGGGTCGTTAAGGTAGATAGTAGGAGATTCTCAACTCCATCTGGCATCAGTGTCAGGGGTCACTAGCGCGGTGGCGACTAACCCACCCTTATCAGCATTCCTAAGAAGGCCAGGTTTGGAAATATTTTTTGAATATTTGACGCCCAGTTAAGATGAAACTACCCAACATTATTACTATTTCATTCAGGTCTTAGAAGTGCAAATTTCAAAGATTTGATGAAACAATGTTTACCATAAAAACATAAGCACCAAGCACTGACAAATTTCGACAGCGCAAAGCAGTGCCTCGGTGGCGAAATTGGTCAACGCGTCCACCCGGATTGTGGAAGGTGCGGGTTCGAGTCCCGCCTGAGGCAAGTCGATTTTTTTCAGTGCATTTTTCTAGTATTAATATTTACGCGTTTGTAAACGCAAAAATGAAATTATTCCATAATAATATGAATAGATTACGTGCACATAAAAAACAATGTCCTCTTAAAAATGAAAAAAATTTGCCTACGCTTTTCATGAGCACGTCATTTTTTCTAAATTCATTCATTCGAGTTGTTAGGTTTATATGGTGTTGATGTAATGTAATAATGTTGCTTATAAGTTGCCTACGTGACGTGTAATCTTTCGTCCCATAAATAGGGTCGAGGTGAGCCACCTACATCGCAAGATTATCTTCCCCGGGCGTTGGCAAAGCCTTTTGTCCCAATGTCAAAGACAGTATTAACCGAGCATCATAGCGAACAAATTGACTTGATCCGTAGAGATTTGCGCCTGCGGCGTCGCCGTACGCCTTTTTGCAATCTACACACAGAACCCAAGACGTTTGTTACGATTAAAAAGAGCACATTTTGGTAAGATTGAGATACGTATTTTTTAGGGGGCGTTTGCCGTATAATGGACAAATGTCGCCAATTTCATTTGTTGGCACTTTGGTAATCTTTGGAGATCTTTTGCTGCTGTTTTATTATGTTCATATGAGTCAGATCTTCTCTTTTTAGAACAAAAATTTGTAGGTAATATCGCGATGTAAAATGATCTGTTAACAAATAGTTTAATGGTCGAATCCCAACGGTGGTATGACCGTTTTTTTATTGTTTGTTTGTGTATATCTTAATCAAAATTAAATACGTTTTATTTTATTGAACCAATTAAAGTAAAGATAAATGAGAGACAAAGAGGTTTGATTGATAAATATCTACCCCTAAATATATATACCTACCTAGTATAGAATGAAATAGAAATAAACTTTATTACACATCGACATAAAAATAGTACATTTTTATAACATTTTAAGTGTAATGCACAATGGGCGGCCGATCGCTAAAAGCGATAAGGCCGCCCATTATTTATGAAAACAAATTGATATTGTTAACACGACATGATGATTCACGACCCCAATGTTAAAATATATTCATAATTATTCGCTTGTAAAACATTTAAAAGCCAAGTAACAACCAATAGTATTTCATTTTACAGTATCTCTTCAAGAACAAATTTTCCATAGGCACATGAAGAAAAATCTAGAATACGTACATCTATGTGGAGGCTAAATCAAAAGTTATCTGTTTCTATCAGAAATTCCCATTATATTTACGTTTCAATTTTGATTCACCGAAAATGGACAGGAGCGGCCATAATACTTTCTGGCTTTAATCTGCCAGTACGGCGGAAGGTCCGCCGAGCGCGCGTCTTATGCAAATATTGACAAAGGTGGGAGCAGTAACCAGAGCCCGCTCTATTTGCCTGTAATTGATGTAATTAGTCGTGTCGGCCAGCTGCACGGTAAAACCTCCGAGCCCTGTTTGTACAGTTAATATGATACTTTTACGGACCGGAAACATCTTCGTCGCGTCAGCAAATATTGGTCACACTCGATCGTGCGTGACAATAAGACTTATAAGTTAAGGAGCTTTCGATGTTGTACAATCAAAAGCTTTTTTTCACATTCCTAAATATGGAGTTTTGTATTACATTCGTATGATTAGAAGCCAATAGCCATAGCTTTAAATTTACCAACCTAGGATATCTTAAGCATAAACAATTAAACATACATATTGTTTTGTTGAATCGGCATCGTTTCTATGAAATAAAAGATGGAGGGAGTGTCCTTTAATTGTTTTGTCCTTAGATTTATGCGATTTGCAAAAACAGCAATAAAAATTGTTTATTTTTAACTTTGAAGCACTTTTGTAGTCCTAACTTAGGAGTTACGTCTTCTGTTCGTTATCTTTTTATTTAACTTTTAGTAACAAAAGTTTGGAATAGTAGATTGCTACCAGGTAAATAGACAAGGCTATAGTCTGAGTAGGAATTTATTCCTTTAACCCGTGTTAAGAACTCTGTTTTTAATTTCGAATACAAGGAAAGTAAAAAGTCTGCTCACCACTTCATAAAATCATTGCATGTATTTAACTTTCCTTTGAAATTTTTGAAATATTATTGTGTTTGCGTCGTCTATTATAACCGAATCTGCTCACACTCTTTTTTTTATCAAATATTAGTCCACAAAATCAAGATTTTGAATTTTGGCACATCGTACAGACAGTACTGCAATCCTGTCCTGCAAGTCCTGCGATGCGAATATTCCGCCAAAATAGTCTTTTTCACGGATTAGAGAAAGTAGGTATGTCTAAAAGTATTACCTATTTAATTTTTTTTTTCTTATTTATTTTGTAATTTTTTAAGCTTTTTTGTATTTTGTTTAAGTTATATTTTTTTAGTGATTTAACTTTTTTCCAAAATTTTAAGTATGTTTGAGATTTTTTTGTATTTTTAAGTAAGTAAGATTTTAAGTTTTTGAAGCGAAGTTGTAGCTGAGACGCTTATATAAATAAATACTTATTAAAATAAAACTTGCGAACAAATCGACGACGTATCTGAATAAAATAAGATTCAAATGACACCCTCGCACATATCAATATCATTCATAAAATTCGCAATACACAATAATAAAATCGCGTATTTACAAATGTCGTTGATTTGTCTCGGCGCGACATTGAGCAGCTGTCTCCTTAGTACGGCTGATGGAAAATTAAACCAGAATAAAGGGACGATTATCCGTGTATGAGTTAATACAGTCCTGGACAAAGGGCGTAAGCATTAAAATAGCTAACAATACTACGGATTATCCGGGACTAACCTCCGAACATCGACTAAATTGTAAACCACGCCTGTGCATGACGTACACATGTTTTTGGTTATTTAATCGTTAGTGCAATCGAAAGTGAACTCTATGTTGTAAGAATAGACACGTATTTGGTATTATGGATTAATTCTTATATGTGAAATAAAAGACATGCTTAAATCTGTGTGTGACCTACAATAAAATAACACAAAGACTGTTAATAATGTTATAAATATGTAATGCAGTTTATAAAATTGTTTACCAATATATTGGGTAAAATGAAGCATTTCCTGATCTTTTCGCTTACACAAAATATTTTATTTAAATAGCCGTAATAAGAGGCAATACCACATTATGATGGAGGCAGAGTAGAATAGCATTACCCCATATCCTCCTTTGTCTCCTTTGCTTTTCTCAATATACATAAATTCTATCACCTGCTCAACTAACACCCGTATTTACAAACATTACTATGAGGTTTCCCGACTCTTGGATAAGTAAACGCATTGCATTAAAGATAAAGATAAAATTTATTTATTTCCAAACTTAGTCTAAATCTTCTTATATATAAAATTCTCGTGTCACAATGTTCGTTCCCGTACTCCTCCGAAACGGCTTGACCGATTCTCATGAAATTTTGTGAGCATATTGAGTAGGTCTGAGAATCGGCTAACATCTATTTTTCATACCCCTTAGTGATAAGGGTTGTCCACCCTTATTTTTTTATTTATTTATAAGGCAAAACAACGTTTGCCGGGTCAGCTAGTAACATAGTAAAATCTAAGTAAATTACAAAAATATAGTGATACAGAAAATAATTTTTTTTTTATTTTTTTTTATTTGTCTATTAAATTACAATGAATTTTACACAGTACAGTATATTATAAACTACACTTAAGTTTTTCTATATACCGTAGATCGTCGATAGACACCAGTTTGACAAAAAAAATAATATATAAATATTAAGGTAGATACATACAAATATGTGCATAAATGTGGGTACATGACAAAAAAAATATAATGTGTTATTTGTGTGAATATCGAGGGTCACGATTAACAAAGACAAAGGTAGCGATGTAATGTAACGAGTGTAGATGTGTGCGTTACCGCTGCCACCGCCACAATAATCATGTAATATACAGCGTGTTAGCAAAATACTGCGGCGACTATTTTTATTGCATGCACATTGTGTTTTTAAATATATTTAAAAACACACACAATATGTTTTTAAATATATTTATTTATTTATATTATATAGCTTAATTTAATCAGTGAGAAATTTTCATTACAACTGTGAAGGAGTTTTTAATACAGGTGAATGAATGTGACAGAATGAAATGAATTAATGCTAAGTATGAGAATTACATTGCCTAGCTCACATCGTTGAATGGACTGACGTTTTATTACTTCAAACCTCCTTCAAACTTTAAACTTTTGACATCTAGACATTGCTTTTGACATCTCGACATGTGCTTTGTGCTTAGACAAAGATCTTTGTCTAAGGCTTTGTGTAATATAGCTAGCTAGCTACCTAAGCTGTGTGTTAATTTTAGAGTACGCATAGTTCCGATCCCCCCTTAAGTCTATGAATTAAAGTAAAATATAGTATATTTTGTCTATGAATAGGTTTTTACGACCCTGTTCGTCCTCGCGCACTATGAGACCTCAAAATCCTTGCCCATATGGCACGCACTGAGAAATTATTTATTTTGCATAGGTAGCATTGTTTTTACTAAGACAAGTATTGTTTGTGAATACGGGCGTAACTTCCTACCACCTTTACGCAGATTATTTGCAAATATATTTTAAGCTTCTTCTTCTTACTAGGTGGTAGACCCATATGTAGGGTCGTCTGGGTAGGTACCACCGCCTTTCTTATTTCTGCCGCGAAGCAGTTCGCTGTGTTTCGGATTGAAGGGAAAGGTAGCCAGTGTAATTACTGGGCATGGAGGGCATATCATCTTAGTCCCCAGGATGGCAAACGCACTAGCGGTGTTAAGTGATTTACACTTAATATTGCAAGTGTCTATAGGCGGCGGTGACCACTTAACATCAGGTGGGCCGCAAGCTTGTTTGCCATCTCGTTACATAAAAAAAGCTCCTGAACCTGACCAGCTAAGCGACGCTCTACGCTAGTAAAATGAACACCGATCTAGAGTTTTTTTTTTAATAAAAAGGTCAAAGGTCATACATACAAGTGAATTACTCCGTTCCACCTGATGGTAAGCAGAAGTAGAGTACTACATGCGATGATAGCTAGTGCGAGAGATAAGCCACCTGCAAGATGCTCCTTCACGCCTCTTTTGAATGACCCAGAATTGTAGGAAGGAGGGAAGTGTGCTGGCAGTGAATTCCATTTCTTGATTGTGTAACAAAACGACATGCTTTTTTTCTTAGTTCGCCTTAGAATGGTAGCTGTTGCATTGCCTGAAAAGGGCAACTATGTTCTAAGCACAATGTATCTTTTAAGACCTAATTGTAACACAGTTCGCAATAAAGAATTTGATTTGATTTAGACGCTTGCAACACTCGCCCGCTGCCAACTCTATAGCCCTTCCCTACCACGTTGAGCTTATGTGGAAAAATATAGTTTTTTTAGGAGTTCCCTACCTTTCTACTTCTCCATTTTCTAAAAAAGTATGTCTATATTTATTAGGTATGTGTAGCCCACCTACATATTTCAAATAAGATTTATTATTATACTATTACTAGAAAGTTAATAGCATTACTATAACTGAGGGTGGGTAACAGGATTTAACGTGTAGTAGGATAGGCTTCTTAGCGCCTAATGCAGGTAAGTATAACGCCCTGGATGCGATAAGAGCATTACCTGTAGGTAATGTGTCTCACTGGAACTAGGGCTCGATTGCCGCAGGAAAATCGATTTCACGTCAGCGTATTAGACGTCATATTAGGTGTTTACCAATGAAATTTCTGTGTAAAACACAAAAATATGTGAATCGTAAAATCGATATTCTTATAGTGTAACGTTTTGTAGGTATTATTTATTTAGTATTTATTTGCAATTATTATTTTTGTGCATTATTGTAATATGCCGTACTGTTTCTACCTAGCTGCCTAACGTATTTTAAAATGTGTAAAATGTAACATAAGTTATCCTAGTTTCATTAGTGGGGGCGTCTCTAAATGGCCTCTATGTCTTTTTAGTTTATACGCTGTTTGTCTACGTAAGATAAAATATTTTTTTTTTCAGCTCGATGGCTTTAATCTGCTAACTCAAATATTGCAACTGAATTGCAATATTCGAGTCAGCAGATCGATAAACTAGCGCGTTCGGATTTGGAATACCGGAATGGGGTTGAGACTTCCCCGCGGGAGATACTCACCAAAATAACAAAACAGCGGAAGAAAAAACTGAGGCCAGTTTTACATACTATGTCGTGCGTGAGACAGTTTTTTTGGTATAAGACAAAGCGTAGTTTTGTAATATATGTGTGTGTGTAACTAAGTACGTACTCTGGGTACCTCCGATGGGCGCGGTGTACTTAGTTTTATTTTATCGGCCTCGGTTTTACTCTTCGCAGAGCTCCGTCTGTCTTTTTTATTTGGTATGAGCTTAGTGAGACGCTAGAAGGATACATCGAGATCTTCGCTATTTTATTAATCCCACCCGGTGACGCTAAGGGCATCTACGGCCAACGTAGATGCCCTTAGCGTCACCTATACGGAAATACATACAACTTACATAAGGCCGCAGTCAATGGTGTTTCTTTTGGCAAATAAGTTTTTCACAGCTCCATGGATGAATGAGGTAAGGTTTATTTCGCACGAATGACAGCTTATAGTTTTAAGCGTTTTGGCTATGATGATTGTGTGACTGCGACACTTGAGATTTATTTTTCCAAAAATGAGAACTTAGTTCATGGGTATAATTTCTACTCGCTAAAAATAAAAGTGTCCTAAAGTATATCTAAGAACACAAGGTAGGTATTTGTCATTGGGGTCCACGTCCGGAAGTCTCCTCGTGGCGGACCCTGATAACGTGGTGAAGAAACTTTCTCGGCAGGTGTGTGGCTTTTGATGCCAAGTGTGTCCGCTTGGCATTCGAAGTCACATGCCATCGTCGAGTTATTTTTGTTTTCCCACCACGGCTAGTTCCGGACGGCCCTTTTCAGGGCCACGACCGCGCCCGATGACCTCGGGTGCGGTCCGATGGCTGCTCCCGGTGTCCTCATCAGGAGGAGGTGCCAGGTCGAGCAGCCGTCGGTGAGGAGGCGGCCTATAAGGCCGGCGTCGGGCAGCGGTCCACAAGGACTGGCGTTAGTCGGTAGCCCCTGTGGGCTGCTCACCACCAATTGGTGCACAAGGAGTGCCTAGACAGGCAGCGTTGGGACGGTCTCGGTGTAGTTGCGCTCACCTGCGCAGATCCCGAGCCGTCCCGCAATAGCGCATTGGAGGTCAGGCCGGGGAGGATGTTTAGTGGGTATGGAGGGAACGCCTTTATCTGGAGTCCCACATATTCCCTGCGGCTGGCACCACCCCGCAGGGACAAAGCGTAAATGCATTTGACCTCACCGACAATAAAAAAAAGGTATTTGTCACAAGTACGAAATGGACATAAAGCAAAAAAATCTATAAAAACTAAATACAAAAATATTTTTTCATTCATTATCAACCTTATTATAGTATAAAATGACTCAGCAATTTAGTTGCTGTTTTAGACATAACTACGTTTTTTGGACTTGAAAATACACAAGTAGGTTACATATTCAGGTACACAGACGTGTATTATTACTTTTTATTTTTATTTATAAGTAAAATTACAAAACAATCATTAAAAAGCAAACCAATAAACCACAAAGATTTGTCCGGTATGCTACAAAAAGTTGAGTCCAGTACATATTAAACAGTATAAGAATTCAGTATAAAAACTACGTACAAAACGTAATGAGTGAGATGCTTTGATTACTTAAGACACAGCGGGAAAGAGATAAAAGTTGTTTACGGTAATTGCCTTAACTCACGACAAACGCGGGTAGTCGAATATTACATACAATTCAATACATAGTAAATTATCGTGCGTTGTCATCTACAGGCTGTTCAAAAAGTATAATTTTAATTTACTATTAATATTATTTCTAGTTAAAGAATTTTTTACAGAAGGATTCATGTTATTTAATAGGCGAGGAACCAAATAGTCCGTTGTTCGTTCTCCGTATATATTACATGCTTTTTTAATTATCAATCGGTTGTTAATTATCTGACGCGTTGTGATCTTATGGCTAACTTTTTGTTGTATTTCAGAATTAAAGAACTGTTCTTTCAAAAGGTTGTACATAATTTTTTTATGTATCGGCAGACTTTGACAGTGCTTAAAAAGATCGTACTCGTTAGTTTTGTAGTTTTCTTTAACTGCAGGTGATACGATTTTCTTCAAGATATTGATTTGACACCTATGGATTTTATCAAGGTAAGTTTTAAACGTCCTGCCATAGCTAGTAATTCCGTAATTAACTATAGACTCCGCCAGCGAGTTGTAAAGCAGTAATAGGATTTTGTAAGGTATTCTATTTTTTATGATGATAATATTTGCTAAAAATGCTCTTAGTTTGTCACAAATTCCATTGATATGTGGAAGCCAATTGAATTTCCTATCAATAACCAAGCCAAGGTATTTATGATTGTCTACTGTTTCAATTCCAGGGCAGCTGCATTGCTGTTGTTTTAGATGGAAACACATGTGGTCGTGAGCTTTAAGTGTAATATTTGTGTCATGGAAGGTCTTGATAAACGGTGATCGAATATGTAACAAGTTCGTTTTTTCGACGTTAAGAACGAGTCTGTTATCATGACACCATTTGTTAAGGGAATCAAAATCTTTTTGAAGTCGTTCAAGAGCTAATTTAACATTTTTATCCGCTATGACTAAACACGATCATCTGCATATTGATATGATGTGCAATATTTCAGAACATTATTCATATCATTTACATAAGTAATGAAGTGGAGTGGACCGAGGACAGACCCCTGAGCCGTTCCTTCAGTAATAGATAGGATGTCACTTTTCGCTTCACCTATTTTAACGTAATAAGTTCTATTCCTGAAGTAATTCTCACACCACTTCAAAACAGGACCCCTGATTCCTGAGTTTTCAAGTTTTTTCAGTAGATATTCGTGGTTTAAGGTGTCAAAAGCACATGAAAAATCGATAAACAGGGCTACGACATGTTTACGGTCATTCAAGTGACTGTTGATTTCATCACAGAACTTAGATAACAACAATGTGGTGCTTTTGAGAGGCTGAAAACCATACTGATTGGGGGTAATTATTTTATTTTTATGATAAAAGGCATGAACCTGGTCACACATGAACTTTTCGACAATTTTGTCTATAGATGATAATAAAGATATTGGGCGATAAATCCTGACCTCATTACATTTCCCTTTTTTATGAATGGGCCGTACACAGTTCTGTTTGAGTTCGTCGGGATATATCCCTGTCGCAAAACTTGCGTTAATTAATTGTGCAATTGCTATGGACACTTTCTCAGCTATTATTTTAGCATCCGCGATTTTAATACCATCGCCGCCAGGAGCTTTCCTGCTGTTAAGTTTTGAAATTATCTTTCCAATTTTTGTGGGGGTTGCTTTTTTTAAGTATAATGAAACATTGGCAGAGTTTCGATATTCATTTGAATCTAGGAGCTTATATGGACATGTTGGAAGTATATCTTTTACGGCATTACGGAATTCCTGCGCAAATTTATTAGCAATAACTATATGTGAGTGTTTATGGGAATCAAAAGCTTTTAAAATTGTTTCATCTATTGATTTTGCGACCCTGCCACAAATCAAGTTAACAATTTGCCACAGTTTTCGAGGGTTCTTAATATTAGTATTTATTTCGTTTTCATAATATTTATTTCTACTATACTCAAGGACTTTATGAATTTTATTTCTAATTTTATTGTACTCTAAACGTAGACAACTATTTGTTGGATCTTTTTTCCAACTATTAAAAAGAACGTCCCTCTTATCAGACATTTTAAGCATATAATTTTTAAACCAAGGTTGTTTTATATTTTTATTGGAATATTGTGGTTTCTGTTTTAAGGATTTATTATAAGCGTTGCTAAATTTAGATTTTATATATTGGTATATTTTTTCAGGACATGATGTATTATTTAAATCCGACCAATCAGTAGTATTCAGTTCCTCACTTACAATTTTATTATCTTGGTAATTTAATTTAACCTTTTTTAAATCAACCTGTACACGATTCATACTTGTTGACTCGCAAGCAAGCAGAATGATTCGGTCATCCGCCAGAACAGTGTCGACTGCGGCCGTGCACGGATTCAACGAGGTGAACCTCGTAAACAAGTGGTCAATACATGATTTCGTAACATTGCCTAGTCTCATCTCGATTCTAGTATAGTCAGTTACACCTGCAGTGAATCCGTACTCGGAGAGCATGTCGACATATAAGTTTTTAATTGAACTGTGTCTCTTGAGGTCTATGTTAGCGTCACCAAGTATGATCGTGTTTGTGGTTGAGTATTTACTTATAACTTGTGACAGTTCGGACACAAAAATCGTTTCATCTTTGGAAGGCGGCCTGTAAAGTGCACACAGACAAACAGGATTATTGTTTGCGGTCATTAAATTCCCTATTATAATTTCGAAGCTCGTAGTTTTAGTCGATATTTGAGTAAATTTAAGATAATTTTTGACGTACACTACTATCCCACCTCCCCTTTTATTGGAACAAAGTACTGTGTGCATTTTATAGCCAGAAATATTAAACAAACTACCCACTCTGGAAGAAATCCCGACCTCGGTCAAAACAATTATATCAATTGCGATATTACTTGAGTTTATGATTAGTAACAGTTTGGTGAAGTTTTTAATTAAAGATCGAATGTTCACATGTAGACAGAACAAATCGATATGATTGTAGGGTATTTTACTAACAAATGAGTTAACTGTAGAACAATCAGATAGTTCTATAGGTTGCGTGTGAGTATTATCCATTATAATGATGTGACTATAACACAAGTTACGATAATTTAAGGTAGATGTAATTTATGTATAGATATATAGAAGGCCGATTTGTACTTAACTAGTCTATTTCTGCAGCAAAGCTTCCACGTCAGCCAGGGAACGAACTATATGTGGACGATTGTTGTCATCGGATTTTTTGACGTAAATAGTACCAGCTTTGCACCATATGAATCTGTAGCTGTCCTTCAATTTTTGTTGGGTATGGTACAAGAGTGTTTTTGTACGGTGGGTTAATGCTTCACGTACATATACTCGACGAACGGTTTGATCCGTAGGCAATTTTGCTAAGAGAATCCCGGCAGTCAATTCCGTTTTTTTAGAAGATTGGATCCACTGGTTGCGCACGGTGTTAGATTTGACTTCCACTAATATGTGCCCTGGTTGTGGACGGTCTTTCGGTTTTTGCAATCGTCGGGCGCTTAATACGTCATCCGCGTTTAGGTCTAGTTTCTCTGCAATTTTGGTCATAACTTCTTTAATATCTTGATTTGGTGTTTCCGGAATACCTGCTATCTCCATAGTGCCCGCTAGCATTTTCTGATCTACTTCGTTTATGTGTTGTTCCAAAGCAATGCAATCCTTAGCTCAAGGTTCTTGTTTTTATTTAGTAGGTCTATGTTTTTATTGAGTAATGATTTTATGGTACTTTCTTGTTTTTTCACAACATCTTCGAGATCCGCCATCTGGCCGTTCATGTGCTCAACGGCGGATGTTAAATCACCTATTTCTGCTTTGATAATCCTTTGCGTTTCACGAGTGATACTAGCGACTAGTTTCTTTTCGTTCAAGACAACAGGCGATCGACCTCCTTCCTCATCAGAACTATCCTCTGGCGGCACAAAGAAAGAGGAACGTCTAGTTACGTTGCTTTGGCATTCATCGCAACTCCATTCCAGACCCTCCGAGTTCCGAAGGGCCACCAGTTGCTTATTCGTTAATTTGGAGCAACTAGTTGTCGAGTGCACCGTCTTGCTGCATCTGCTGCATTCCAGGCCAGGAGATTTTAATTTAATATTCTTATTACAGCATATACACTTTTTAGGGGCCATTTGCGGTCGTGGGTAGATCGATATTTAAAGTAGATAGCGACAAGGTGTAACACGTCTGATACGTACGCAGTTGCCAACTCAAGTCTATTCACTTAAACGTTGTCTATAGAAATTGAAGAAGTTTCCTCAACCAAGTTCTTTTAAAACTAGCAAAACACAACCCTGTGCCTCGTTTCCTTAAAATATATTTAACTATAACACAAGCTACTGTTTTCGTAACATTCGGACGGTTAATCGAAATCATCCAGACACGTATTATGCCCTTGAAAACGCTAGTGCTATCGAAAGCGGGCCTTAGAAAAGAATCACCAAACCGTAACGACCATGAACTTATTTTCTAATACCTCGATCTCTGCAAGTACTTCGTGTTATGTTCGAATTGGTAACCAAACGAAGATGCTGTGAAAGTGATTGAAACTAAATGATGAGAATTAGCTTGCTTAGTCGCAAGATTTTTTTGCAATAGATTTATTTTGCCGAGGCGTAATGCTGGGCACTTATATATTTTTAGAAAGAATATGTTTATTCAATGCAAATGTCACTACTTATGCAAAAATAATTTGCTTAGAAATACATTTGCTTAAATATACATTATACATGAATAATGTTTATCTCTTTATATGGCATATCCCCTTAATATACGCAAATATCATTTGTATGAGTGTAGATTTTAAAATTTTAAAGACACTAATAAGTAAAATAATTGAATAGTAATTAATTTCAATCAACACGGCACACTGGCTCTTCTCACGAATTCTCGCAAATAGGTATAATAAATCAGGATACCTATTTGTCATACCTATTTGCTTCTAACTCTTATAATATTGTACCAACTCAATTATCTATACGATAAATAAATCTGAATGAGTAGTTTATACTTAAATCTTATTAGCCGTCGATTTTCCACAACATGTAATAATAGTAGATAGCAATAAACGGAACAGAAGAACTGTATTTTCAGATTATAACTATACATGATATAGATAAACTCCCATTGCATTTTAATTATACGTAGCTTTTGTATATATAAAGTAGCTTTTGAGAACAACACATGAGAAATTTTATAATGGACATTGGACATCCCTCAATATAAAATTCAGAAGTAAATTTGGAAAAGTGAGAAAATGATACTTTTAGTATCACATTACTAAACCATATCATTAATGAAATTTAAATTAAATGATTCATCAGTACCTAGACAATCCGACGACATTTTAAACCCTAAAACACATTGGACAGTAAAACAGCGACATAAGAAGCCAACAGACACAAAAAGACTGAAAATTTCTTGTGTACTTGACCGACCGACGTAATTGTGTCTATTGCAACATTACGAGTCATCGGACTGCTGTGACCTAGCAGATTTTTTTGTTGTTTATATTTTATATCGATGTTTTATTGTGTTTATTTAAATAAAATGAAATTACACAATGTTTGAAATATTTTACAAAATATAAATAGAAAACAAAAGGCTAGAAAAAAAATTATCTCATGATAAGTGTCTGAGACGGGACACGAACATGCAAACATTCGTAATCCTGGCGAAAATTAAAAACAAACTTCCATAAATTTACATAATAATAATTATTGTTATCAACCTATATTCTATCATAATAAGCGTTCAAAAAGCTTAGAAGACAAGTTGATAACATAACATGAATAAACGAGAAATTGAATCGTGATTATTAATACCAATTGGTACTGAACTGAACCTGGTAGACTCGTGAACCTATGGAATCACATTTGACGTCTTATCTGTACAAATTGTACCTAACCACCAACGCCCTCCACACCGCCTCAGATGGAGAAAGAGGTAACGTAAGAAAGTCATGCAGAAGAAAGGTTACGACCTTCAACAGATACAACGCAAGGAGGACTATTTCAAAAGAAAATCCTTAATATGATCACTTAATCGTTATACCTACGTCTGTCTGTCAAGAACATTTTTCTCGCCGGGGTAGCGTGGAGGTATCAAATTGAAATTCATATCAAATAATCATGTCTGCAATCCTATGAAGTTTTTTTTTTATTTATTTATGTTACGAGATGGCAAACAAGCTTGTCGTCCACCTGATGTTAAGTGGTCACCGCCGCCTATAGACACTTCCAATATTAAGTGCAAATCACTTAACACCGCAAGTGCGTTTGCCATCCTGTGGACTAAGATTATATGCCCTCCAAGCCCAGAAAAATGAACTGAAAAAAATAAATAAAAAAAAACGCGTTTTTCTCGTATTAATATTTACGCGTTTGTAAACGCAAACATATAATTATACCATAAGGTAAGGTAGTTTCATCTTAACTGAGCGTCAAATATTTGCAAAATATTTCGTTCGGGTCTTAGAAGTGCAAATTTCAAAGATTTGATGAAACAATGTTTACCATAAAAACATAAGCACCAAGCACTGACAAATTTCGACAGCGAAAAGCAGTGTCTCGGTGGCGTAATTGGTCAACGCATCCGCCCGGATTGTGGAAGATGCGGGTTCTAGTCCCGCCTGAGGTAAGTCGATTTCTTTCAGTGCATTTTTCTAGTATTAAATTGAATTTTGTTTTGTCACTGCTCCACTTTTAAGCTATTTCAAACTTAAGTAACTATAATGAGAATTTCAATTTAACAAAAACTTCAAAGGTAACTCCCGAAGATTTTATCTACATACATCATAATAATATACTGTGTAAATAACGCCACGATGAGTTTATAAGCGTGAATAATCAGTTAGAGAACCCAAACAGATACACATGTAGAGCAAAAAGCACGGCTACAGTCAACAAGGGCAGACGAGGGCTTGGATAAGTCGTGCTTACTCGCACGGAAGAATTGTTTAACGCTGTCCAAATAGCGGCCTACCAAAGGCTCCGCTAAGCAGATAATTTTTGGATCGAACCAAGCTCATAAGCTGTCAATCAAGTACACGATATTGAATGAAAAATCGATGAAGTTAACAATACCACTGCTGGAGATAAGAAATCATCGAACCATGTCACAGTGCCGTGATGATTTGGCCGGCTCCTTCCCGGTAAATCTCGTAGACAAAGTGTCTGCCGAGTTTTGCTACTTATTTGAACATAGTTGCGATAAATTGATTATAATGTTAAACTTACGGCAATTGGCTACCAGAAATGAGATTGTTTTTTTTTATAATATTAAAGCGTGAGTTTTTAAATGAATGACTAGAAAAATAAAAATAAAAATTGGTTTTAAAAAGTGTAAAAGTAAATAGGCTAATTTTTTGAGGTCGGTGCCTGCCTCAATATTTGATATAAACTTTGTCATGTCTTGTCTTTGGCAGTTACCCCAACTTGCCTTGCCTACTTTATTTACTTTTAGATTAGAAAAATGCACTGAAAAAAATCGACTTGCCTCAGGCGGGACTCGAACCCGCACCTTCCACAATCCGGGTGGACGCGTTGACCGATTTCGCCACCGAGGCACTGCTTTTCACTGTCGAAATTTGTCAGTGCTTGGTGCTTATGTTTTTATGGTAAACATCGTTTCATCAAATCTTTGAAATTTGCACTTCCAAGACCCGAACGAAATATTTTTGCAAATACATATTTTACGCCCAGCTACGATGAAACTACCTTACATTATGGAATAATTTTTATTTTTGCGTTTACAAACGCGTAAATTTAATACTAGAAAAATGCACTGAAAAAAATCGACTTGCCTCAGGCGGGACTCGAACCCGCACCTTCCACAATCTGGTTGGACGCGTTGATTTACGCGTTTGTAAACGCAAAAATAAAAATTATTCCATAATGTAAGGTAGTTTCATCTTAGCTGGGCGTCAAATATTTGCAAAAATATTTCGTTCGGGTCTTGGAAGTGCAAATTTCAAAGATTTGATGAAACGATGTTTACCATAAAAACATAAGCACCAAGCACTGACAAATTTCGACAGCGAAAAGCAGTGCCTCGGTGGCGAAATTGGTCAACGCGTCCACCCGGATTGTGGAAGGTGCGGGTTCGAGTCCCGCCTGAGGCAAGTCGATTTTTTTCAGTGCATTTTTCTAGTATTATATTTACGCGTTTGTAAACGCAAAAATAAAAATTATTCCATACTTTGAGATTTTTATAAACATAAAACTTATTATTACCCTTTTTGGTTATTAATTAAATAAATTAAAGTTTATAAGTCTGTTTCAGTCCTTTTTAAAAATCTGATCGAAAATTCTGTAAAGCAGACAAAATATGTGGTCTTCATTAAAGCTCGATTCTCAACTTAAGTTATTTATAATAGGAAAGGGAATTTCCCTAATTCTTAAAAGCTTGGAATTTATTTGATTAATGAATAAAAAGCTAAATTATCTTGAATTTGTTCGAAAATTTTAAATTGAATTTGTAACTAATTTAAATGTACCTCCTTGAAAATTTTCACCTTTCAAACATTTAAAATTCCTCTTAAATATTTTTTTTTAAGAAATAATTTATTATACATGTTTCATAAACAACTACTGAACAAAGACAGATAAAACAAGACGAATAATAGTTATTTATTATACAAGAGTGGAAAGTTCCTTTTTAACCGCGTGCTCGATTTGGATGACCGAGCAAGCGAAGGATTCTAAAGTTGAATCACGAGCGCAGCGAGTGATTCTAAATTAGAATCCTGAGCGTCAGCGAGGGAAACAAACGAGCACAAGGTGAAAAATCTTTCCACTTGAGTGCAATACGTAACTTTTCATCCCACCTCAGCGAGGAAATGACAAAATGAAAAAGAATTTTTTCACAATTTAAAAAGTTCTAATCATAAATTTGGCACCATAGAGGTTACATTAAATAGGTTTAATGACGTTTTGAATTTACAATTATATTGAGTACTCATTATATGTGATGTTCTAAATTCAAATCTACTTTGCCACTCAAGCGAATAAAATAGAATTTTCCAGCCAGATTTCGAAGCGCAAAATTACACTTTCCGAGGTGGTGGGATGAAAAATAATAAAACTACAAATTTTACCTATAACCCCAACAGCTATAATAGCACAGCTATAATAGTGTATTGCTCTTGATATGATATCCCATGAATACGGGCTAGAAACTCGACAAAATATTTATCTTTGCCTACCAATGCTTCTTAGAAATTTTAAAATAATAATAAGTAAATCAACTTAAATCTAATTTTTTTTTAATTTATCTTGACATTATAATACAAACAGTTGTAAAACTAAACTTCTGCCATTTTCAAGCCACACTTGTAAAGTTTTACCTTAAACTAATTATTAAATAAGAAAAAAAATGGTTTATCGAAGGAGGTTGCCGTCCACCCTAATTAAAGGACAATTATTTATGTAATGTCCTATTTTTGTTTTCTATTCGCATACAGTTATTTAGACAATTTGAATACAAACTCTTGAGACCTCTAAATCTGAAACTGAATCCTAATTATCTGGTTTCAAGATAATTCAAATAATATCAACTTAAACATATAAGACACCCATGAATGGTTGAGTAGGTACAATAATAATTAACTCTTAACACTAAATTATTAACCATTTCAGCATTTTATATAAAAATATTATCCGATTTTTTAAATAAATAAAATTATTTTTTGATAAGTACATTCGATCTAATTGAAACGATGCTACTTTTTTATAGTTCGTCCATGAACTAGAACGGATATTCTTGCGGAATAATTACTCCACACCAGTATCGGTCAATACAGAGTGACAATAATATAAATAGGCAATCACCGGATCGGAGGTCAGTCACAACCGGACTTCCTCTCGTTGCATACAGTGGAAACATGAAGATACTTCTTGTGATAGGAGCCTTGTGCCTCGTGGCGCTTTGTGGCGCCGACGAGGACCAAGCGGTGGCGGCCAGCAAGGGTCACCACCACGAGCATGGCGGTGGACACCACCATCATGAGCACCACCACCATGAGCATGGCGGCAAGGGAGGCAAGGGACACCACGGACACCATCACCACCACAAGGGAGACGAAGGCCACCATGGCAAACACCACCACGAAGGACATCACCACGAACATGGCGGCGGCCACAAGAAGCACTGGGATGAGCACGACGATCATGGCCACCATCATGAGCACGGACACCACCACAAGGGGGGTCATCACGGCCACAAGGAATACCATGATAAGGGCGAGCACGTCGACGGCTACCACAAGAAGCATCATAAGGACCACTTCCACAAGGACCACCACTTCCACGACGGCCACCACCACGAAGGCAAACATCACAAGCACGGTCATCACCACGGACATCATGAAGACCACCATGGTGGCCACAAAAAGGGCGGACATCACCACTCTGGACACCACGAGGGCCACCACGGCAAGCATGGCCACCACGACAAGCACCACTACGACGAAGACCACCACGGTCACCACGGACACCATGGCCATGAAGGACACCATCATCATCATGGGGAACATGGCAAGAAGGGTGGTCATCACGACCATAAGGATTGGGGTTTCCATCATGGCAAACACTAATTATGTAATATTCCAGAACTGTTGTTACCTTTTGTTGTTAAGAATGGAAGTTGTTGTTTTTATGTTTACTTTTTTATACCGACGAAATAAACCAATACCTTTTTACATATGCATTTCATTCACATTTCATACTTAAGGCTGATTTTTCAATCGTGAGATAATAGTTTAAATAGTTATCAGGCAGTTAAATTATTACCTAAACTATAGCAAATGTCACTTGAAATCAAACCCAAAACACGAAATGACAACTGGCAATGTAATTTTAATTTGTCCGTATAAGGTACTTTTAATTTTCAACCGACTTCAAAAAAGGAGGAGGTTCTCTATTCGACTGTATGTTTTTTTTTTTTTTTTTTTTTTTTTTTGTATGTATGTTCCGCGATTACTCCGTCAGTTATGAATCGATTTTGAAGATTCTTTTTTCGTTAGGACGGACATACTCCAAAGGTGGTCCCGTATAAATTATACCGAAATTGGTTCAGTACTTTTTTGTTAAAATGATAATTTCATTGGGGATGAAATAATAATATCGTCCACGAACACAAAAATAATGTAAAATTTTTTTTTGAACTTGCTATTACCTAATATGCAATAGTGAAATTTTGGTTAGTAGGTCCAATAGTCAACACATAAACTATGACAAATTATTTTATGAACTTAAGTTAAATAACTAGGTTCATAGTTCATTAACTTACCATTCATTTTGAATGAATGGCAGGCATTTGTAATGAGCTATAGGTCTGAGACGTGATATTATTTGTTAACCGACTTAAAAAAAAGAGGAAGTTCTCTATCCGACTGTTTTTTTGTGTTTGTTACCTGATTACTTCGTCAATTATGAGTATTACGACTCGGATTTTAATGATTCTTTTTTAGGTACGTCAAGATCAGAGATGGCCCGTATAAATTGTATCGATATAAATTCGATCCTTTTTGAACAAATCAGTAATAACAAAAAAAACGTTTTAGTTAAAGTTTCCATTAAGTTTTAATGAGCGCCTAGTAGGCCTATCCGTTTTCAATAAAATATACTTTATTTCCACTAAAAATAATAAAATAAAATATTTTTAGCAAAAAAAATAGGACAACCGACTTCAATGCGTACAAATTTAAACTAAAAAGTAAGAAATAAATAATATTTTTATGAAGTAGTTGAAAAGAGCGTCATAGAAAACCAAGGAAAGTATTGATACACATTTATAATTCTTTATTTATAATTCATACTCCGATATATTTGGAGTCGGTGCCAGCCTAAGCAAAATAAACTTACCTAATAGATACGAGCTTGATTAATCCATTAACTATACATAATAATGAATGATGAAGATAAGAAATAATCCGCCGCTCCGTGAAGTTCGAAAATTGGAAACACTATCCTCCTTGGCTAGCTGGCACCGGCTCCAAATATATCGGAGTATGAATTATAAATAAAGAATTATAAATGTGTATCAATACTTTCCTTGGTTTTCTATGACGCTCTTTTCAACTACTTCATAAAAATATTATTTATTTCTTACTTTTTAGTTTAAATTTGTACGCATTGAAGTCGGTTGTCCTATTTTTTTTGCTAAAAATATTTTATAATTTGCACGTATAGTGCGATATCGGACGAATAAAAAATATGTAAGGATTGAAAGTCAGCCCAGTAGGTACAAGTATATCTAATTATCTACACACAACCCTAGCCTTCCTGCGTTTGTGCGATGAAAATATTGTACGAGAGGACATTAGTTCAGCAGTGAAGAGGAAGCTTCAAACAATTAAACTTTTGTTATATATATTACATCCCAAATTAAGTGTCATTAAGAACTTGTGCAATGGGTGTGAACAAATATTCATGTTCATCTTACAAACCTTAGTCAACAGTACAGGATTCAGAATTTGGAAATGACGACCAACATCTAAACGCATAAATAATTTTGCAATAAGTAGGTATATTTTTTTGATATACGTGATCGCACTAAAATTTTCGGAATGAATAAGAAAAAAATCGGGAGTGGTCTTTCCTGGACTTTCTCGTATAACGGAAACGACTCAAAAGTTCATAGAAACCTTATATTTTGATGTCATACATGTGTGTTAAATTTTCGGTCACCCATCAGAGTACCGACCGCGCACTGGGTTGCTTAACTTTCGTGATCGACTACTCAAAACTACGTATACGAGAAATTAAAAATACTATTAAAGGTCAAAAATTAATTTATTGTTTCTCAAAATTTTCTGCCTTTGCGTAAATGCAATTTTTCATGCGATTGAACTAATTTTGGAAACTTTTGTGCCACTCCTCCGTAGTGACCTCAGAAACGTGTTTTTCATACTTAAAACGTATTGAAAGCTTTTTACTACGTTAAAAACTTTACAATACTTCATAAAGATCTCTGATCTTTATGACGTATTAGAAAGTAAAAAAAACGGTAATAAAACGTATTATACGTTCGTATGCAGACGGTGCTCGCCTGAGGTGCTCATCGTACTATCTTTCCAAAGCTAACTTCAAAGTCAGGTCACAGAGTAATAAATAAACCCCATAGGTTATAGTCAGGTAGAGTTCTTGAAGTTATATACACCTATTCGTAGTGTTGCATAGGTCACACAAAAAGTTTCCGGAACTGGCCACTTATATAAATAATATTTAAAAAGTAATTACAACATTTGAAAATGGAACTCTTTGGCTGTAGAATGCAGTTTGTTTCATCTGACTGTCAATTGTTTTTACATTGTGGCGCCATTTTTAAAATTGCGTGTCTGCATTAACATGATTTAACTCGGGAAAATTTTCGTAGTATGATTTTCTACGATTTTAAGTGTAATTTGACAGCTCAACAGAGCATAGCTTGGCTTCAATCTGCTTTTGACGATGATACACCATGCAAGACGACTATTTATAGCTGGTTTGCAGAATTCAAGCGCGGTCGTGTCAATCTCAGTGACGAATCTTGCGATGGTCGTCCGTACACCGCTGTGAATAATAAAAACGTGGTTGCTGTGCGTCGTATGATTAAAAAAGACAGGCATGTGACCTACCATGAGATCCCTGCATCCTTAGACATAGGCATGAGTCAAATATAATCAATCCTACCCAAACATTTGGGTGTGAAAAAGCTGTACTCGCGGTGGATCCCACACAATTTGACCGAGGCTCAAAAAACGGACCGCGTCACTTGGTGTAGTGCCATGCTTATCAGATTCAATGAAGGTGCGTCAAATTTAGTGTGAGACATAGTAATAGGTTATCCACCCATGGATTAATTGCTACGATTCCAAAACAAAGCAGCAATCGAGAGTGCATCTAAGCGGATGATTGGTTCTTTTTTAATAAAACTGGACAGGCTGCTACTCTTGCTATAAAGAATCGTCATACCGTAAAGTGACTGATACACGACCATTTGTTTGCCGGAAATTATTGTCGAAATCCGTAAAAATAACCGTAAACGCCGTATCATCTTCCACCATGGCAATGCTAGATCCTATACGACCAGACAAAAATTCGTTTTTCAAATTTTTGGAGGTGAAAAACGTAGAACTTATGAGCCATCCTGCATAAAGTCCCAATTACGTAGCCAATGATTTTCATCACCAGGGTCTCGATGGCGGTAATATAAAACATAAATAATTATCTTCGTTTCGTTTTTGTTCCAGCTGCATTTGCGTTCCATTTGATTTCCAGTCAATGTGAAATACCGTATCGCGCTACAGTTTACGCGCAAGCTAAGATGGAACGCAACTAGAACACAGGGTATATTATAAACATTAAAGATGTAACCTTAGTATTTACATTGTTACGTGATATATAAAGAAAGAAAGAAAGAAAATAAAGACTGGGTTTGACACCCGTTCCAAGCGCCGGAATTATGTGTCCTTCCTTAGCCAAGTCCTTCGATAGCCTATATCTTTTCATGAACATTCTTTCTATATAGTCTAATAATAATTAAATCGGCTACTTTTCGAACGAGTCACGGCTAAATCGTGGACGTAAGCACATTTTAAAAACTCCAAAGATATCTTAATTATATTAAAATTTTGAGTAAAGCACCAAAAATCCGCTAACATTCGTGCAACGTTCGAGGAATGAAAAGTAACGTCCTTTGAAATGTACGTAATAAACGTAACTTTGACAGAGTTTGTGTTTCATCTGCGTTCGACATGCGTTCGCACCATCTGTCAAATCAACACTGCGATACAACCATCGAAAAGTTGCGTTTCGTCTGTGTTCCATTTGCACTTCATCTTGAAATGATTTACGGCGATCTAGGCCCAGAAAAGACTGTTGAAGAGTATGAAAAACACGTTTCTGAGGTCACCACGGAGGAGTGGCACAAAAGTTTTCAAAATTGGTTTAATCGAATGAAAAAGTACATTTACGCAAAGGGAGAATATTTTGAGAAACAATAAATTAATTTGTGACCTTTAATAGTATTTTTTTCTTATTCATTCCGGAAACTTTTAGTGCGCCCCACGTAGATAAGTTTGACCATGCAAATGGTGTGTACCTATAATTTACTATTTGTCATAATTTATTTGTTAAATAAGATAATTAAATGTGAATTGTAAGAGTTTTAAAGTTCCAAAGCTTACCTACTGCAAGGGCGAATTAATTTTTATAAGCGATCTCTTTCAAACAACCAGAGGGTCTAGACAAGTGACCAATTGATTAATTGAGGGAGAATACGAATAGGTCACGCACGACAGGCGTAGGTATGCAGTTATAGGAAAAATTTGCGCGCTGACATGTTTACGAATCTTTAAAAAAATATTGTGAAGCCATTTGAATTACTACAGAAAAAAAATCATATTTTAAGTTGGAATGTCGTAGATTTTCCCGAGTTTTTGTTGTAAAAACACGTGTTAAGAGACTCCATTTTTAACTCAAATCTACTACCGTACAATTTTTGTACTATAAGAAATCTCTTTCAAACAACCAGAGAGCCTAGACAAGTGACCAATTGATTGATTGAGAGAGAGTCCGATGAGGTCACGTCAGGCAGCTTAAAGAAAAATTTGAATAATTGACGCCCTCGTGGTAGTGGTCAGTAACGCAGCCTACACATCACAAGCTGTCCGGGGTCGTATCCTGGTTGTCAAAATTTTGTGTTATGAGCACGACAGTTTGTTCTTAAGCCATTATTGTGTTACTTTTTTATCACCCACGATAATTTAACGGACGCCCATTGACATTGTATACAAACAACTCTTGCTATGCGACCAACATCAAAATATAATATAACTTATTACTTAATATTTTTATTAATATGTAATATTATATTATGTCCGTTATCTCAAGGTCTTAATGAATCTACATGATTGAGTGGATGCGAAAATGTTATTATTACACTGACAAACATTAATAACTAAAAAGTCACATAAACGGTGATTTTTATAAACTAGTAAAGATATGAAAACATATATTTTACACATGAAAATTTACTTTTCATCTCTCCTGCACCAAAAAACGTCTTTTGCTTTGTAAAATCTCGAAAGAAAAACGCTTGTTGCCGCGAGCCTTGGACAAGACTATAACATTCAATCTAAATAACATTAGTAATCTTACTATTAATTTTCAATAGTTATTTTTAAGGTAATAAAGATGTATTAAAGTATTGCCTTGTTTTTCTCACCTATAACAATTTTCTAGCTGGAGAGGTGAAAAGTTGTATGTTTCACACGAGAGCAAATTTTTTTGTCTCGTGCCTTCAAATCACTCACTGCGCTCAGTAGTCTATTTACCAATCAATTCTAGACTACTTCGCTGGTTCGTGATTTAATATTGGCACTCGCAGCAAAAAATAACTATGCTCACTTGTTGAACAAATAACTACTGTTAGCAAATACTGTTCCTCTTATGCGTGATTAAATACAATGAAATATTCCTTTGACTTCATGTTAGTGACTATTTATTTTTGCTGAAATACCTATATATAGCCATTAGTCGCGTATATTAGCCATATTTTATTACAGTCAAACAAGTGGTGACCTTCAGCAATCTCATCACAAAGAAACACGGCCACGATAAATTTCAGCATACCTACTGAACAATCGGAAGTCGACAGTTACAACATAAATGTTGTTGGGGTGTCTGACGGAACGGAATCGAAGATTCCGAAGGTGAGTGCAGTTTTCCATTTTGTTTGAGATATGTGCAATTGTGCATTTATGAAAACATTAATTAGATAAGTTTGTAACGTTAGATCCTCAATGGGTTCCAAACACCTTAAGTATTGATAAAAGGTGGTAATAAGGTAATATGGTAATACGAGGTACTAATTTTATTAGTGCCTTGTGATAATTATGGGTATTTTAAAAGGTACTTTTAATTATAGCTCAAGCTATGGGTTTTTGTCCAGAACGAAACCCCAGTATTTTGACAATAGTGTGTAGAGTAGGGCAGCAATAGAATGAGTCAAAGCGAAAAACCTTAGACAAATAGGATTCTTTGTCTAAGTGAAAAGAGCAAAAAACCAATCCAAACGTCAAGGATAATTTGACTTGACTAATTGACTTCGATTGAAACATTTACTTTTTTGAATATTGCCGGTAGAGTTGGACACCACATTACAAGTTTACTGTGAAATTAAAAACAATGGTTTGGCTGATTACATGTATTTATCTAGGAAATCGTGTTACAAGTATGTGTAAATAAAAGTAGAATTAAAAAATTATATCAACATTTTCTGCAATTTATACCAACTTTGTGTTAATACCTTTAACAAAATATTCCATAATAAATGATTTACTAAATTAGTTAAGAAAATTATGAACCTATTACTTATGATTACAAACAAAAAATACGTATATATATTACAAACATGTGTATCGTTTCAAGATTGTAGACCCCTGTGACCCAATTAAAATTTAACAAAAAATAAAGATTAATTTCTAAAAAATAAAGATGTCAAAATTCCTTTAAAAATATGCACCATTATTAAATTTTCTAAATATAAAGCTACATTTTATTTGGGACTTTTTTTTCAGTAAAACTCACGACAATGGATTTTTATGAAAGCATATGATCCAACGTTTTGTATCAAAGACACGATAATTTTTTTATTTGATTTTAGTGTTTAAATGATTTATAATTTTATTTTCTTATTACTAATTAGTACCTACATGCCAATTAAACTTTATTTTATTGCACATTTTAAGACAGACATTATATTAGGTTTTATTAAGTATGCAATATGCAATAGTAATTTGAGCAGTTTTAGAAACAAATCCTTCATTCGTATTAATTTGGCTATAATTATAACGTTTTTGAAGTATTTGTTATTTAAACATCTATGTACATTAACTTAAATACCATCACGCAGAATTTGAAACAATAATCAATCGTGTACTTAGCACAAATTCATCAACATCTCCCATTCTAACAAACATATTTGGTCATATTATTAATGTACTTACATTGTATTTGTAACTATTATGTTTGTAATAATTTTATTAAGGATACATCACACTGCACTTTCTTCATCAAATTGATCCTTAGGTTTCGAACCGAAGACTAGACTTAAAATTATTTACCACCACCACCATGACGCAACGTAATGAAAAGGCGCTGTTAGCGTCTCTAGCATTGGATGTGCTCTACAGAGTGATAATAATATAAATAGGAAATCAGCGGATCGGAGGTCAGTCACAACCGGACTTCCTCTCGTTGCATACAGTGGAAACATGAAGATACTTTTAGTAATAGGGGTGTTGTGCCTCGTGGCGCTTTGTGGCGCCGACGAGGACCAAGCGGTGGCGGCCAGCAAGGGTCACCACCACGAGCATGGCGGTGGACACCACCATCATGAGCACCACCACCATGAGCATGGCGGCAAGGGAGGCAAGGGACACCACGGACACCATCACCACCACAAGGGAGACGAAGGCCACCATGGCAAACACCACCACGAAGGACATCACCACGAACATGGCGGCGGCCACAAGAAGCACTGGGATGAGCACGACGATCATGGCCACCATCATGAGCACGGACACCACCACAAGGGGGGTCATCACGGCCACAAGGAATACCATGATAAGGGCGAGCACGTCGACGGCTACCACAAGAAGCATCATAAGGACCACTTCCACAAGGACCACCACTTCCACGACGGCCACCACCACGAAGGCAAACATCACAAGCACGGTCATCACCACGGACATCATGAAGACCACCATGGTGGCCACAAGAAGGGCGGACATCACCACTCTGGACACCACGAGGGCCACCACGGCAAGCATGGCCACCACGATAAACATCACCACGATGAAGACCACCACGGTCACCACGGACACCATGGCCATGATGAGCACCATCACCATCATGATGATCATGGCAAGAAAGGAGGTCATGAAGATCACAAGCATTGGGGCCATCATTCTGGCCATGGTAAACATTAAGCGTGTAAATTTAAACAATTGTTGTTACTTCTTGTTATGAAGGATGGAAGTCGTTGTTTTTTTATATACTTTTTTATCGACGAAATAAACTAATACCTTTTAACTAACTAATTACATCGCATTTCTTTTACAATATAAAGCATATTTTTTTATAATAGGTTGGGGAAAAAGTTTCTTCGCATTTTTTAAGAAAATTCAAAACATTTTTTAATATAGTTTATTTACATTTAACTAAAGTATGTAGGTACCATTTTGTTCGATAACTTTTTGCCATCTTGTAGGTAGGGACATGATCCCATTGCTATAGAAATTTTGGGACTTCTGGTCAAAATACCGCGACAAGTGGTTTTGGCAGTCGTCTCGTGATGTTAACCTGACACTGCCTAAAGAATTCTGAAGAGACCGAAACAGGTGGAAATCTGAAGGTGCAAGGTCAGGACTATACGGCGGATGCATTAACACCTCCCAGCCAAACTCTCTTAATTTTTGCTGAGTGGCTAAAGATGTGTGAGGTCTAGCGTTATCATGATGAAAAACCACACCCCTTCTGTTGATTAATTCCGGCCGCTTTCTCTCAACTTCTTGCTTTAATCTCATCAGTTGTTCGCAGTAGAGTTCAGAATCGATGGTCCTGCCTGGTGGTAACAGCTCATAATGAATAATGCCCTTCCAATCCCACCACACACACAGCATCACCTTGTTGCGAGTTAACCCGGGTTTCACCACAGTCTGTGAAGCCTGACTGGCCTTTGACCACGACCTTTTTCGCACGTTCTTGTCGTACGTGATCCACTTTTCATCACCAGTTATCAGCTTCTTCAAAAATGGTTCGGTTTCATTACGTCGTAATAAAGAATCACAAATGAGTACACGGTTCATTAGGTTTCTTTCAGTGAGCTCGTGAGGTACCCAAATGTCGAGCTTTTTTGTGTACCCAGTTTTTTTCAAATGCGCCAAAACTGTTTTGTGGTCAATTCCCAGTTCTTCAGCTACGTCGTAACTACTGACATGCCGATCTTGCTCCACTTTTTCGAAAGTGGCATCCATTTTATCTGTAATAGGGCGACTAGAGCGACGTGCATCTTTGACATCAAAATTTCCGGATTGAAAACGCTTAAACCAAATTTGTGCTACTCTCACAGACACTGCACTAGGTCCATAAACATCGCAAATTTTTTTCGCGGCTTGCGTTGCATTTTTACCTTTTTTGTAGTAAAATTTTAAAATGTATCGAATTTCTTCATTAGATTCACTCATCTTGGCGGTACGAAAAACAAATGAAAATCACACATTTTCCTAATTTGAATTTGGAATTATGTTCTTTAAAATTTAAACTTTCAATGATACCAAAACCAGCCAGATACAAATAGTATAGCCAAAGAGGTTTTATTACAAGTTTATACATACTATAATGCGAAAAGACTTTTTCCCCAATATATGCAAAATTCTTATACTTTTTCCTTATAATTATTTTATTTCTGTAATAATTTTTAGGGTTCTGTACCTCTAAAGGATAAAACGGAACCCTTGTAGGATCGCTTTGTTTCCCGTCCTTTCTTCCGTCTGTTTGTCCGTTCATTCGTCCGTCTGTCAATGTCCAGCCAGACCCTTTATCTCGGGAACGCGTGGAGGTAGCCAGTTGAAATTAAAACCATATACTCAGCTCTACCTTTGAAGTTGTAAAAAATTGGTTGTCTGTAAAGTCGGTTTACTGACGATAGTTGAACGTGACAACGTCTTAAGAAAATACTGATGGAATGGTAGCATTTTTCAAAAGAAAAATTTAATTTCATTTGTTTTGCCGGCCTTACATGGAACGCCTCAGAGCGAGGTAACGCCGCATGCGTCATGTTTTTTCGTGCCGGCTCTATCGAATTATAAGACGTTGTCACGTCAAAAAGATCAAACTTCTAAGTCTCAGACGAATGATATACATTTTTCTGAGGTATCAAAGCTGTGGATAGTCAGAGTTAATTCATCTCCAGTCGGGCCACTATAATATGGTGATTTTGACACATCTGCGGAAATACATTCAGTCAAAAAAGGTTCTATAATGTCTCACACACAATTCATTAGCAAATTACCATTTCACAAGCAACATTTTGTCAATGTTTCACTACGGGAACTAATGCTTTAACAAGGACATCAAAACGGTTTGCGTTTTGATATGACAAGCAGGCATTTAAAAAATGCATTATTAATTAATTTTTTAAAAGATATACTCACATGTCAACAAGTTAGAAAAACCAAAAATAATATTTCACAAATAATTTGTTTGACTAAATTTTAATTACAATCTTTTTATTTACTAATATTTCAATTTGCTATTTTTCAAATTAAGAGCGTTTACGCCATACGGCAGACTCCAAGTTTAGGTATTTACACGCTGTGCGGTCATTCCCTCTCCTATTACTCGCGCTGCCGGCCAGGTACAGAGCACAAAAACTAAATTGATACTTTTTCACAAAATGAAATTAAATATACAATACAAGTTATTTAAATTGAATACTATGGAAAATTAACAGTTACACATTTACTATGAATTAAATTTTGAATATATATGTAAGTAATAATAACATCTGGTGGCCACCGGCCTATCATATTGTTACACCATAGTACATACATGGGTATAGTAGTTAATGTTACTGTCACGTAATAGGGTTTATTAAATAATATCTCGCAAGTGTTTTAATACCTAATTATGTGCAGTACATAAACTACTTTATCTACACTCATCCACAAATATAAATAAAACAAAAATATCGTGAATTTTAAGTTTTCAAAAACAAGTGCTTCTTTGGCGTCCCTTTGGCTCCCTTTGCCGTCCCGTTTTCCTCTAAGTTTTTGATTTTTGAGATAAATAACTGTAACGTATTGAGCCGAACATGTTGCATAAAGGTCATTAATTATGCAACAGGTAAATGACCTTTATTTTCATTTTGATTATCTTTGTTAAAAAGAATGTCATTTGAGGTACATCATTGAGATAATAATTTTAATATTATGTCATGAGTGTAGATATTTTTTTGTGTTGGATATTCCATTTATCGAGGAAGGCTCTAGGCTATTTCATAACCGACATTAACGCGAGCAAAGCCGCTGGGGGCCACTAGTATGATATAAATACTTGTCGCGAGATTTACTTGTGTATATCAGCGATTGCATAAATAAAGAGATATAAATAATAGAAGCAAATCTCGCCACAAGCATATATAACATATAACTAGCGCTCAGCCCGTGGCTTCTTTCGCGTATTGTTGGTTATTATATAGTTAGCCTTTCTAGATGCATGGTCTACCTCACACAAAAACAATTTTCAAAATTGGTTCAGTAGATCCAGCAATGACCTCCTACAACGTCACAAAAAAACAATTCACAAACTTTTATCATCACAGCCTTTATAATTTATTCCACTACTGGAAGACAAGACCTCTCCTTTTCAATGAAGGAGGTATAGGCAGTAGTCCACCACGCTTGCATAATGTGGATTGGTAGTCAATACCCCTTTGCTGGCCTATTAGTCGCCGTCTACGACACGCATTGGAGCATATGGGGTGATGCTATTCTACTTTGCCGGAATCACGTCTGGCTATCCACAAACTTACATAAACTATTTACAAACTTAAACTCTTTATCATATTAGTACATACTTACCTATAGATTTTTTTAAAATGCAATTTTAGTTTACTTTCTTGTTTTTAGAGCAATTAAGTAAAATCTTTGTTTTTAAAGTTTTTTTATCAGTAATTTATTGTATAGTTATTTTGACACGGTTCATTCGCATTTTTTCTACAGAGCCTTGCATTTGATACCCATATTATGGTAGTGCTAAAAGTAACAAATCTTGGGTAGTCGACAATTCTACATTTAAAGTAATTTTATTTATTATAAAAGTATTTAGCAATAACCATTGACTTTGCTAAGTAAAAAATACATAGATTGGAACATAGAACCTCCTTTTGAAGTCCGTTTATAACCTGAAAGAATACATAAGGACAAACAAACATAGGGACAAGAACGAACAGTACAACAAAATTGTACAGAATCAAGGTGTGAAGGGGAAGCCAAAGCAAGGACCACGGGTTTGTCGTTCTGTACATACCTATGATATTTTAAAGAATTATTCTCCATCTCTTAACCGTTACCGAATATTACTATGTGGACCATAATATTAAAAGAATAATCCTCAAACTCCTAACTTTTGCAGTTTTACCCTCCATCATCAGCTCACCTGAAAAACCTGCCCGCCTAGCATGACCACCGAAACACGATATGATAAGATATGATATAGCCATTTATCGCGTTGAACCGCCAAAAATTATTGGATATAATTGTCAACTTGAAATTATATCGAAACTGCGAACATGTATAAGGCTTATACATGTACGCAGTTTCAATAAATTTTCAAGATTGCGGTTGTATCCAATAATTTTTGACAGTTTAACGCGATAAATGACTATATCATATCGTGTTTCGGTGGTCATGCTAGGCGGGCTGATAGAGTAGAAATAGAAAGAAAAAAACACATAATATTTAAGGAATTATCATCCAACTCCTAACTATTAAGAGTTTTTTTTTCATCGTCAGCTCACCTGAATAACATAAAATGATACAACTATCGGTTCATAAATACATATATTAATTCAAGAATTATCATTCAACTCCTAATCATGGAGGAGTTTTACCTGCCATCACCAGCTCATTAACATGATATGATGACTACCAGACGCAAATACTTCAATAGCTTCAGGAAATAAAATATGAAGCATATAATACCTGCATATAAAATTTGAGAGTTGCTCTCGATTTCCTCGGAATCTCATCATCAGGTCCTGACTTGGTGACAATAGCACCATATCAGAAGTATTTAGAAAATAGGTCCACAATTAACAGAGATATCCGTGAACATTCATAAAATAATACATAGAGTGCAACATAGAACTTTATATGAAGTCGGTTATCAATACTAAAAGTATCAACACCATCGTTCGTTCTGTAGTAGCATTACGAATATTTACGCGTGATCACGGAGCTAGCACCGAGCGACGTGACCTCTCTCCGACAAGCCTCATGGGCGACTGATTTGAAAGCGATTGCGCGGACTGTTTTATACTGATTTTTAAAAAATTGCTATAAATATATTATAGTTTATTCAGATATCATTTTTATACCAAAATTTAGAGTATATATTCTTCTTTTAAACTACATCATTCGTTTCTTCAAATAAGGGATATTAATTGTTAGAAATAGCAATTTTCCAAATCGTATTTTCGTAATACTTGCAGTGTGATTAAATTTTTTTTTAATTAGTAATTCTATGAAATTTCATTTTTCTCCTTTACAACTATTTTGTTCGGGTTATTGTCAGTTATACAGTATTTTTTATTTCATTGTAATATTAGCCTTTTCGGATATTAAGGGCTTCGAAATTGCATCTAAACGTAAAATTTTAAAAATGCTGTGATGATATTTTGTTATAATTTATGAATAAAGAATTAAATGATATATTTCCCTTTACAACTTTTTGCGCAAGAATATTATCTAGTAGTTTTTATAACATTTATATTGGTAGAATAAGAATTCATGGAAATTAAGAAGCTCAAAAAGTGCCGATTTTCGCAAAATACGCATAAACGCTCTTAAATACAGTGAAAACGCCATGAAGTCGCTTCTGGCAGGCTGTGTTCATGTCAAGGTTGACATAAACACAGCAATATTAGTTATGCTAAAACTTAGACAAAGAATCTTTGTCTAAGTGCTAAAATAAGACCTTTTATATATTAAGCGAAATCATCGTAATGCCAAAATAACGTTATGCCAATATATTTTAGGGTATTTCACATTAAAGGTCCTAAAATTAGGGCTTTCAATTCATAGACCAAATTATAATGGTAGGACCAACTACTAAAATAGGACTATAATTTTTTGGGGGACCCAATGACACCCATAAACTATGATTGAAAAATTTCTTTGTGTTTTTATAATTGTGTTTTTAGTATGAACATTTAAGAAATGATACGGTGCCATACCATAAATTGCCTAATGTCTTTATACTTAGTAACCATATTATTAAAGAAAAATTGTTCAATAGATCTTTGTCGTTTAACGTATTTGTGCTAGGAAAATTTTACTAATGTTCTTTTGCAAACTGACAATATATGAAAAATTACTTTATGAGATGTAATGTTTGTGAAACATAAATAAATGGAACGCTGATTTTCGAAATGATAACTTTGAATTTGGTTGCTTCTTAATAACTGTTGATCAACCAAAGGGGAACCGTCAAAAAGTATTGGGAACCATTGGTCTGAGATCGGGAAATGAATGAATCGCTTTTATTAACTGTTTTGATATAATTATATTTAGTGTGGCGATTTTATATTGTGGTGAATGTAATAACCCAGTAATAATAATAATAATAATAATAATGTATAGTCAATATTGTGTTAATATTATTAATTATCCAAGCATCCAATTTCATTTACGGGTCAAGGTCAAATGCATCTCATTTACGCGTCAATATTGACGCATCATTCCTGCAGTATGATGCAACTGCAGGGTTAGGTACTTATGTGGGAAACTTTCAGTCTTTCACCGAGAAGCCATCTGTGCCATTCGGGCTTAACCAGTGTATCGTTCTGCCGCGTCCGACATCTGAAGTAAATAACGGACAGTGGACTGATGGTCTTTGGAGACCGGCCTCCACAGAGGTCAAAGCTCCGCTGGCCCTTAAAAGATTCTTTTATGCCACACCTGACCAGATAGTGGCATTTCCCGCTCGCTAAGTATACGGAAAATCCCACTTCCTGGTCAAGGGTTGACATAAAAAATTTGACTTACCTCGGGCGGTAAGAAAATAAAACTTCAGATTGCATATCAGATTTCTTAACTTTCTGTTCTGTTTCGTGGTCAAAAATGTATTTTATACTACACCTGATCGGAACAGTAGCTATTATTCCCTCAAAATTTAAAGAGAAAGTTGATCTTTTCTTTGGCCTAAATATGCGGGAGGAAAAGTTGTATGAAATTCCATTTCTAACGTGTTTAGCGGGAGAAAAAGTTATTTGAAAATCTATTTCTAACGCGACGTCTCCGCCGTCAGCGTGGTGCGCGCGTGGCGGCGGTGCTCGGCAGGGACGCGCGCTGCGTCAACTACAGCCATTCGTTGGCCGGTGTTTCGCAGAACATCTGCAACTAGTGTTGCATAATCATAACATCTTTTTAATTTTATATAGGTACTGCTTATTTCAATTTAACAAGTCTTTGAATGTTCATTACAGGTGTAGTATAAAGCACTAAGTAACACTTGGGAGAGAGTTCGATTCCCAAATCGGGAACGAGGAAGCAGTTTGTGGCCCGAACTGTCACTTTCGTCCCGCAGTGAACATGTACTACTCTTTCTTTCTTTCAATTTCAGACATTCTTTGTTTTACCGCCCTAGTTAAGAAACGTACTATTCCCGCGTCCTCTATAGTTGGCCTTGGGTAAAACTCAGCGCAGTTTAAGTCTGTTGTCCACGCCATCTGTCCCTCCACCTAAAATCGCCATCCTTCATACCGGTCCCACACAGGGGAAGCGGCTTGATCGGGTCCGGCTGTGTCGTGTAGTAGTAGGCACCAGGCGCTGACTTCGACAGGGTAGCGCTGCCTCCCTTGACCGCACTGTGGAAAACGAAACCAGAGGTTGCATCCATCCGCCACCCCTGAAAGCAGTAGCGTGTCAGGAGCGACCGACCATCCAGTTTCGCTCAAGGTGGCCCACCAGCCTATCGGCCGGCCAACCCACAACTCAAAGGTCCGCTTGCCCTGAAAGCCCTTCCGTGTCCCTGTGTCAGCCACCCGTCTGAGCACCGAACGTTGCTCAGCATACACTGCGGGGCGGTCTCGGAACATAGCACTCCAGGTATTACGTATAGGTACTAGACCAATTACATAATTATGCTGTACACCAACACAATAGATAGTAGTTTATGTAACTGTCACATAATAGAGGTTATTAAAACACGAGTGGGAGTTTATAAAATGAGCCTTGGCGAGTTTTTTCTATAGTATCCACGAGTGTTTTAATACCAAGTGATGTGCAGTACGTACAGTATATATTTTAGATAAAGTCATACTTATATATTTTAGATAAAGTCATACTTATATTCAAATAAAAAGAAAAAAAATCGGGAGTGGTCTCCCCTTGACTTTCTCGTATACCGGAAACGACTCAAAAGTTAATAGAAACCTTATATTTTGATGTCATACATGCATGTTAAATTTTCGGTCACCCATCCGAGTACCGACCGCGCACTTGCTTAACTTTCGTGATCGACGACTCAAAAACTGATAGAGACCTTATATTTTGATGTCATACATGCATGTTAAATTTGGTTGCAATAAGTTAAAGCATACTCGAGTAATCGTGCTAACGTACAGACACACACACAGACAGACACACACACACACACACACACACAGACAGACACACACACACAGAGACATAATTCCAAAAACTATGTTTTTGGACTCAAGGAGGTCCAAAACGTGTATATCTATCAAAATTTCGAGGACGTATGCGAGAAAGTAAAAAGACTAATACTACGTTTTCCAAAACAAGTGCTTTTTCTCAATTTTCCATTTGAATATGCTTGTTTGCACCTGGAAACACAAGATCAGTGCATTTTTACCAATCACCAATCGATCTGCCAGAAGTTTCTCCCTAGTTCTTGTTGCAAAAACACGTGTTGAGAGAATCCATTTTTTAACCCCCGACGCAAAAAGAGGTGTTATAAGTTTGTCTTGTCTGTGTATCTGTGTGTCTGCATGTGGCATCGTAGCTCCTAATGCTGGGGCCGCACCTGCGCCTATCGTCACGAAGCTTCGTGCTAGGACACGATACGCGCAGATGTGACCGGCCGTTATCGGCTATCGTCGCGAATATTCGGGATGCTTGTGCATTATCGGCCGGGAGGCGGTACGTCAGGGTTTTAGCGCGCTAACCTATCGTGCTGCGTGGTCAGACATACGTTGTTCATTTCGGAGGTTGTTCTCCATTAGCTCAGACGCGTACGGGTGACTAAGTATACGATACTGCTGAGTTATTTTTTTTTTTAATAAATGCATTACGTAATTATTAACACACAATTTAGAAGAAAAGAAAGTGATTATCCATAGTTAAACGCAAAGAGGATAATAATACTACGCAATTTACAGGTCTGGAAATGATTTCGGCCATCTTGGATTATTGCACGATAGTTCGTGCAAATAAAGAAATGCCACATGCTTAATCGCGATAACTTTGCTAGGGCCGCACTTGCGTGTATCGTACGAAGTATCGCCACGCATTACTTCGAGACGATAGACGCAGGTGCGGCCAAAGCATAAGGGCCTGTCCGCACAGCGATAAAACATTCACGCGGTATTAATTCCGCATCGTATTGCGTTCAATTTGCATCAAACCACAGATTTTGATCGCGCGATTTTTTTACTGCATACTGCAAGGATAGTCCTAAAAGATCCCATGTGTCACAGAATTTTGCGAGAAAAAAACGTGCGGTGAAATATCGCTGTGCGGACAGGTCCGCAGTATGCCCTTCCAAACAAAACGAGAATTTTCCGAATTGGTCCAGGCGTCTTCGAGTAATCGAGTAACATACATAAAAAGGATTAATACGAATTGAGAACCTCCTCCTTTTTTGAAGTCGGTCAAAAAGTACCTAATTCTTTTTAATCGACTTCAATTTGTGAAATATTCGTTAGCGTTTGACAGTTAAAGTTGAGAAGTGTTTTTTAGAGGCTGAGCGTTTGACCACAATTATGTTGGCTATGTAGAATGTAAAGAAAGAACAAGATAAATCACAATGTAATAAAATTGGTACAAACGTAATTCACGACAAGAATGTTACATCGGTCACTATGACGACCTAAGTAGGTACCTACCTACATTACTTATATATTTAATTAAATCACGCCTGATGATGCGTAGGAGATGCGAAGATGATTAATGCTAGTAATGGTTTCGATCGAACAAAAAAATTCCACAAACTTTGTGAGAAGTTTCAGTAGTATGCTCGTCAGAACGTCTTCCCTTTTCTTTGACGATGTCTCATACATTATATTCAATACTTAGGTACGGATTATGTTTATCAAGCTGTAGTAGTATGTAGGTATATTAAGTTTTCAAGAGCACTTTTAAATAGTAAGTACTCGAACTAAACATTTTATGTAGGATATTTTAATGCGAACCTTAGATTTTATCATATGACATGACAAGTGACTTCTCATTTGACTAATTAGAATATTTTGGGATTTCCTTCTGCTTCTTAAATAACTCATTTGTAACACCACCTCGACGGTATGTTTGAGCTTGTAATCTTCCGTCATTTCCAAAGGCTAATTCTAGCAGGCAAGGTAACAAACTGTGTTCTATAAATTCTGATCATAGCTATATCCTCTGGAGATAGATACTATAAATATCATGTAAATTTACGTCTATATATTTGTTATAAATAGATATCATACCATACCGATAGCATAATTCAATCATTTTTGTAATCGCCTGTACTTGCTGTATTGTGGTTGTGGTGACGTGACTATTATTACCTCGCGCCCACCGCATTGTTGCACGTGACTTGCCAAGATACAGACCCTGTCAGAAGATCGGAAATAAGAGTCACGACCAGTGATATTGATATATGTCACCATATAAAATGGCAATACCTATCTATTAACAGATGATAAATATAACTGCACTATCCCTGATATTCTGGCTATAGTGAAATAGTAATTCGTGCGTGCTGATTAATTGTTAAGTGGGTGACATATTCTTTCTTTCGAGGGATTACGTACTCTAGTTAAATAAATTATACGGTAGATTTAGTTAACAATGGAGTCTCTCAACACGCGTCATCACATTTCTTTCATAGCTCTACAATCAAGTGTCGATCAAGCTTTACCCACTATTTTGGACCAATCACAATATAAACAACACATTTTAGAGAATATAAATAGGTAGCAATTTAGTTTTAAATCTCAAATAACGAGAATTAATCTGCTAATGTACCTTATGTTCCATTTCATTATTAACATTGTAATTTCTAATTCCATTATAACTTTGTCAAGATTTAACATTGACATAACAAATACAGCGAATAATAAATTGAAACAAACCTATTTCAAAAACAAACATTATACTCGTTTGGATTGGAGGCTATAATAAGACAAAGATTTCCACATTCCTATTTCATTTGGTTTATGCAATCTTAATGTATAAAAAGAAAAGTCCAGACTCACTGACTGACTGATCAACGCCTAGCATACCCTTGGACCTTGCTTGGACCTAGATAGCTGAAATTTTGCACAGAGGTACCTTTTATGATGTAGGCAAGAAAAGATTTGAAAATTATAAAAATGATTTTATTCAAAAGGAGGTAAAATAGGGTATGAAAGTTTGTATGGGGAAACAAGATTACTTAAGACTATTTTATTCGAAACTTTACAGGAGTAGGTACTCCTATCGATAAATGAGTAAACACGTGGGTCAGGTTCTTGCAGAACTCAATCCTTACAAGGGGGATATGGGGTGACAAGGTGACAAAGTTTGAAAATCAACAGGGGTATTTTGGTATGGTTTATCGGGTCGCTGATTAGGAAAACAACAACGATTTTAAAATCCAAAGTGGCGGGCGTGCTATAAATTCCCATATATGGGTTCCATTATTAAAAGAAAGTGACTGCTGACATATTAACACAGCTCAAACACTGGATGTAGAGATTATAAATTTGTCAGTTTGTCCATAAGTTCCTCCTTCATCTCCTTCTAACGCCTTTCAGCAATTTGATCGGTGTTATGGTCTCACCGATGTAGTCAGTCATTGTTACTTTTTACAAGCTTTTATTTAGTTTCACCTGTCCCGATGTTTGTCATCAAATCTTGCAAATTAAATTAGGAATTTAATTAGATAGACACTTCCCGGTTACCGATTGAGCTGAAATTTTGTATACATGTGTGAATCGCGTGACAATGCAATATTATGGTGACATGGTGCTGATCTGATGATGGAGCTGGAAGGTGGCCATAGGAACTTCGCAATTAAACGACACAGCCTCATCAAGTTTGGGCTCGTTTGAATCGTCTTGACGAGTAGATTGTCTTTCAATAGTAACCAGGGTCTGATGATGGAGCTGGAAGGTGGTCTTAGGAACTCTGTAATGAAACGACGCAACCCCGAGTACTTTGGTGCTCGATGGTAACCAGGGTCTGACGATAGAGCTGGAAAGTGGCCATAGAAACTCAGTAATTCAGCTACACAACCGCGTCGAGTTTGATTCGTCTTAATGACTAGATTGATATTAATAATATAATACTCCAGGCCATTACCAAAACAGAAGGGTCTTCCAAAAGAACTAGATTTTTTTGTTGTTTTTTTTTGTTGCTAAAGTCCTGTTGAGGTCTTACGTTAACATTGCTAAGGGACTGCGATAGGTCACATTACTGAAATTATACGGCCCCTTCTCAACTATACGATAGCGATATACCATTGGTTCGCTGGCAATTTGGTAGTCTTTGGTAATGAGGGCATTCACATTCACATCATACAGCCTAAATCAGTTCAGTCCCCTGCTAAATTAAATACAACACAGTTTTTAATTTTTAGTTCTTTTTATTAACACATAATTAAAGCTGGTTTTTAAATAAGTTATTATATAATATTAAGTTATTATATAAGATGTGTTATTCCTTCCGACCGGTCTGTTGAAATGTTTTCGAGTGTCACAGATCACATCGGTGTGTTGGAAGGACGTAGTGCATAAGAAAGGACATTGTCTTCCACCCAAGAGGCACCGGTTCAAACCCCGTCATGTACCAATGTGTTTTCAATTTTTGAATTCATGTACGTTTTATCGATGCTTTTACGGTGAATGAAAACACCGTGAGGAAACCTGCACAGACCTATGAAGAAATTCTTAGTTTCTGTGTGAAGTCGACCAACCTGCAGTTGGCCAGCGTGGTTGACTAAGGCCTAATCGCCCCTTTTAATTTATTTTTTTGCTGTTGGGGAGAGGTCAAATGCATTTACGCATCGTCCCTGCGGGGTGGTGCCAACCGCAGGGGATATGTGGGACTCGAGGTAAAGGCGTTCCCTCCATACCCACTAAACATCCTCCCCGGCCTGACCTCCAGTGCGCTATTGCGGGACGGCTCGGGATCTGCGCACGTGAGCGCAACTACACCGAGACCGTCCCAACGCTGCCCGTCTAGGCACTCCTTGTGCACCAATTGGTGGCCAGCAGCCCACAGGGGCTACCGACTAACGCCAGCCCCTGTGGGCCGCTGGCCTACACCGGCCTTATAGGCCGCCTCCTCACTGACGGCTGCTCGTCCTGGCGCATCTTCCTGACGAGGACACCGAGGGAGCAGCTATCGGACCGCACCCGGAAATGCCGGGTGCAGTCGTGGCCCTGAGAAGAGCCGTCCGGAACTAGCCGTGGTGGGAAAACAAAAACGACTCGACGATGGCATGTGACTTCGCATGCCAAGGGACACTTGACATCAAAAGCCGCCGAGAAAATTTCCCCACCACGTTACCAGGGTCCGCCACAAAGAGGCTTCCGGACGTGGACCCCAAGGCCTAATCGCCCCTAATGTGGGGTAGGCTCGAGCCCCTTAGTGGTTACATTATATGAGTTGTTGTGATGACTTCGGTTGTGGTTTGTTTATTGGCAACTGTTTCTATTTTGGGGCACTGCATAGTACATTTTTGCAAATGTGGTTTTATCTGTAACCAGATGTTATCTAATGCTATACTCAACCCTTTTTGGGATTATGGGCGTCTTGTATGTATGTACCTAATTGTATGTTATATTTTTTTATAGTGACATCTCCAGGGACACATACATACATTAATACAAAACAAAATGTTCCAGGTTAATAAATTGTTTGTCTACAACAATCATCTCACTACGATTGTTAGTGATTTTTCACTAACGTCAAACTGTCAATCGCACTATAATTAGTGTTGCATTATCATAAATCTAAACATGTATCGATATTTGCAGTGCAATAACACACTATTCTTTCGAAATAGCTTTATTTTATTCGTTGCAATAACATTTCTTTGTTAAAAATATTATAAAAACTGTTTGAAACTGACTTCGCGTTTTATGTAACTAATTCACTTTTTTGCACTTCCATTCATATTTTACCACTTTTCACTGTTTTTTTATGTTACTTTCTGTATTGTTGTATACTTGACTTGCTATGATTTCCTAATTTTATGTTTACTTATTTGACTGACAATGTCCAACTTTGTTTCTCATTAATTATTTATTCTGTTTTTTTTTGTAAAGGTCACCTTCTGGTACCTTTTCTCATTAGATTTCGATGATAAATTCATCGAAAATCTAATGAGAAAAAGTACTAGATTTTTGTGATTTACTGTAAAATTCTTAATTAAAATAAATGAGTTTATTTTAATTTAGATTTAAATCAAATTTTTCATAGCTAGGTAACGATATCGATAAAACATTTGCATGCCTGTGTATCCCCATTTCTAGTATCACGCGTAGTTGCAATTGTTTAGCGGAATTATTTTAGAACAAAATAAGTGACATTTCTCTCTACAACAGACTGAGAAGCTATCAACTACTACAGTATTAGCATTATTTTTTAAAGACCCAACAACGCGTCCATCATATTTTTTATTAAATTAAACTTATATGTGCCTAATTGTAATTTACTATTGCCACATATCAAGTACAGTCAATATCAAAAGTTTATCAACATACCAAGGTACAGTTCCTTTTCACAATCACTTTACAGTTAAGTGGGTACTGGTACCGACTCTTTAATGACTGTTGTAATATGACTTGAAACTAAAACTTTAAGCAACTTTTGATAATGACTGTACAACCGTCCGTCGCAACATCGAATAAAAAATGTATTGTTAAGCTGTTTTAAATAGACACCTATATTGATTCGGTGTGTTTTACGTTTTACCAATGAGTGAACGATATAAAGGTTGTGCATAATATAAATGACTATACCTAGGCCTACTGAGTGTCACAATACCGAAAGACAATAATTAGGCGGAACGCGTACCGATCACCGTCCTTGCTCGAAGTTTTCACCGTCTGCAACCTGCAATTTATAGATATAAAGGCTCTGGCGGTCTTTGCCAAATCAGTTGATCCCTCGTGTCGAACCATAGAACAAGTGGTCACAAAAAACATCGAAATGAGGACGCTAGTCGCCCTAGCAGTGTTGGGATGTGTAGCGGCGGTTTGTTGGGGTCGAGAAATAGCTCAGAAGGAAAGCGATTTAGTTGCAGCGGCGAGTCACCACAAGGGCCATCACCACGAGGAGGGCGGCGGTAAGGAGCACCACGCCCATCACCACCACGAACACGGCGGCAAGGGCCATAAGGGACACAAGAGCCATCACCACCACCACAAAGGTGAACATGGAGACCACCACAAGCACCACCACGAGGGACACCACCACGAGCATGGCGGCGGCCACAAGAAGCACTGGGATGAGCACGACCACCACGGCCACCACCACGAGCATGGTCACCACCACAAAGGCGGCAAGCATGGCCACAAGAAACATCACGACAAGGGCGAGGAAGTTGAAGGCTACCACAAGAAATACCACAAAGACGAGTACCACAAGGACCACCACTTCTACGATGACCACCACAAGGAAGGCAAGCACCATAAGCACGGCGACCACCACGGACATCACGAGAAGAAGGGAGGACACCACAAGAAGGGCGGTCACCACCACTCCGGCCATCATGAGCATCACCACGGTCACAAGGGCCATCATGATAAACATCATTATGACGAGGATCATAAGGGACACAAGGGCCACCACGGGCATGAGGAGCACCACCACCACCACCACGACCATGGCAAGAAGGGCGGCCATGAAGACCACAAAAAATGGGGACACCACCACGGCAAACACTGATATTCCTAGGTTTAAGGTTATCATAATGTCTGTTTTGTTATACTTTTCGTTACCTCTTTGTAAATAAATTAGTATTGACATATAATACTCGTTTTATTGTTATCATCATTCATTACATACACCTACATAGATATTTCGTTATGTAGGTATTCAATTTAATATACGTAGGTACCTAGGTATTACTTTTTTCTTGGTCTCGAAAACGTTCACTACTACAAAAAATAATTTGTTAGTAGGTAATGAATTCCAGATACATAAAATTGCATAAAAGTTTAATTATCAACAATAATAGAATAATTATCTAGTAGGGAAAAATAATCGAATGCCTACATGAAAAAAAAAACAACCTGACATGGCTCGCTTAGGTATTGTAACGGAACTAATTGTGTTAGACCGTAGCCCGATGTCGTCAGAGTATTGTCGCAGTCACTCGCCCAGAAATCAACAGCAACTATTGCCAAAGATTACTCTGTAATCGACGATAGATGAAAGCGTTGTCTATAAATTCAAAGTTCGGAAACTCTTGGGTCACTCCGGTCGCAGCTCTACTACCTTCGCGATAATAGGAAAGACAAGTAAGTGCAACTTAACCTAATAGTTCTAGGAACAATACAGCTTAAGTGTAATTAATGATAACTAACTCATTAATGTTACTTTTTCAGGACAATGAGGCTCCCTATATTGGTGCTGCTAGTGGCATGTGTACTAGCACGGACATATGCCCGCAACATAGCAGCAGAGAAGGGCGAGAAGGGTGTTCAAGATGCCGCTGCGGCAAGCGGGCCTGGCGGAGACTTGACACCGGCAGGCACTTCGCTGGATCAAGCTGCAGCGGGCACTGAGCACAAAAAAGCTAAAGACAGTCACCACGAAGCTGGCGGAGGTCACGAGCATCACGCACACCACCACAAGGAAGAGGAAGACAAAGGAGAGAAAGGTTACAAGTCCCACCATCATCATGATAAGGGCGAACACGGACACCATGAGAAACACCATCACGAGGGTCACCATGACGAACACGGAGGTCACAAGAAGAAGCACCACGACGAACACGACCACCATGGCGAGCATCACGAAGCAGCTCACGGACATAAAGGAGGCAAATTCGGTCACAAAAAAGGACACAAAAAAGGTTCCAAGACCACGGGCTTTCATCACAAGTCGCACAAAGATGAATATCACAAGGAACATAAATTCTACGACGACTTCCACAAAGGAGGACATCATCACAAACACGGAGACTTCCATGGACACCACGACAAGAAAGGAGGTCATCACAAGAAGGGAGGACATCACGAAAAGGGTCACCATGAGAAGCATCATGGTAAGAAGGGTCACCACGACAAAGGTCACTATGACGAGGACCACAAAGGTCATAAAGGTCACCATGGACACGAGGAACATCACGCTCATCACGAGGAACACGGCAAGAAAGGTGGACATGCAGGCGGAAAGGAACACGGCTACAGTCACGGAAAGAAAGCATAATCTGTATGAAATGGCAGAAAACTTGTTATGTTTGTTGTTTGTTTCTTGTTTTTGTTTGAAGGATATCACGTTTTATAAATATAAATTTTATAAGTATTTAATTTAACAATAAGTAGTCATCGATTTTTCGAATAAAGTGCTTAGTTAGGTAGGTACTTACTTATAATTAATTCAAGTGTACAGTGAGTGATGGTTGTAAAAAAATATTAAAAGTTTGTAAATTTTGTAAGTAATGTAACCAAGTAAAGCAACTTAACAAATCTCAAATGGCCTGTTCCTATTATGTAAGTAGACTACTGCAATTGCCAAATAACTGCTGACTTTCTCAATAGACAATACAATAAATAAAATATCTCCTACGCAATAAAATAAAAGTGATTTTGAAGTAATTCCATCTTTACATTTTCCAATGGAATTTCCAACGAATAGACGCTCTACCCTATTCGTGTGTCCGTCTCTCCTATATCTACATATACTGGGTGTAAAAGACATGAACAGTCAAACGAGAACCATGTATTCTATACATCAAAATAAGACATATTGCAAAAAAAATATTGCTGGGAAATGATTTTTATTTTTTGGTATTAAAAAAAATTGTAAATTGTACCGCGCAATGTAAAGGGCTCAACTCGCACGCAACTCGCAAAACCGCGATAATTTTGCCAGACGGCGGCCCCGTTCGTTAGTGTCCGTGCGCATCGAGTGAGCTACATTGAACGCTAACGTTTTGAAGTCATTTTTTGTTATGAAATACTAAAAAAAATGATAATGTTTCTTTGGACAATAATTAACAAATGACGTATAAAATACGTTTTCATAAAAAAATTAAAAAAAAAATATGACTTTGACCTTCAATAAAATCGTAACTATCAATTTCCCAGGTATAGTCTAAAGGAAAAAAATGTTGTGATAGTGAGCAGAATACATGGTTCTCGTTTGACTGTTCATGTCTTTTACACCCTGTAGGTTGGTAAGGTAGGGCAGATGAACACTTTAAGAGTTTTGTCCGCTTTGCGGTAAAAGGCATTCTCTTTGTGAAAAGTTATTGTTCTAAATTCTAAAATAATTAATATCTCGGAAACGGTTCGCTTTCGGACAGTACATCCCATAGTGAAATCGACTAGTACTGTCCTTTTCTATCTCCCCTTAACGAGTCCGCCACTAATTACCAATCACCTTGTATATGTCACAGTTAAAACCTTCTACTAAATGTCTTTGTTACAACTAGAATTATTTACTCTTCTAAAATGAATATCAGCGAAAGTCTAGTGTTTTATGAACCTACATGGCTGAGTGATGGGTAGGTTAGGGTTATTTTTTACTAGCTGTGCCCGCGACTTCGTCCGCATGTATTTCCCGTTTTTGCAACATTTTTCATTGATGCTCAACTCCTATTAGTAGTAGAGTGATGTTATGGAGATGTATAGGCCTATATCAGGGTTTCTCAAACTGCGCGTCACGACGCCCTGGGGTGTCGCGGTTCTATCCCGGGGGCGGGCGTCGTGAGACGATCCACATAGAATGGCTGTCTAGCTAGCTATGCGAGCTAGTCGAACAAAAATAAATGTAGAGAAAGAAATAAAAGTCGCGATTTCAAAACTTGAGCCCAGTTTTGAGAACTCCGTTTTTAAAATTAAAAAATACCCCGAAAAAAATCGACTGTCCAGTGCGGGCGAAAAAATCGAACACAGTATCTTCCGCAATCCGGCGGCTGCGTCAACCACTACGCTACCGGGACATTGCTTTCGCCGTCGAAATTTGTCGGTGCTACTTATGTTTTAATGGTAACATTTTTTCAGTCTACTTTATAATTTTAAAATATTTGATTTGCGCATTCGTTAACGCCTAAATAATTCCAAAAAAGCTATGTTTTAGTTTTTGTAGGTACTTAACTTGGCTGTTACTATAACTGGAGGAATTAAATTGGAAAGAATATTACTATAAAATTGGAAAATTCCTCAGGGCGACACTATGAAAATAAGTTTGGGAAGCCCTGGCCTATAGTGTTCCTCGATAAATAGACAATCAAAGAATTTATTAATTTGTATCAGCAGTTCGCCTTTTTAGAATTCTGTACCCAAAGGGTAAAAAGGGATCCTATTACTAAGACTTCGCTGTCCGTCCGTCCGTCCGTCTGTCCAGCTGTCACCAGGCTGTATATTATGAACCATGATAGTTAGACAGTTGAAATTTTCTCAGATGACGTAGTTTTGGTGCCGCTATAACAACAAATACCTACTAATAAATAGAATAAAATAAACATTGAAGGGGCTCCCATAAAATAAACGTGACTTTTTTTGGTCGATTTTCATAACGGCAACAGATAGATGCTTGAAATATTCACAGAATATTTAGTTACTTATATTTTAACTTTTTAACACTTTATAAATAAACAATAAAATAAAATAAAAAATAATATTTAAGGGGGCTCAACAACAAACGTATTTCTCGGTCTTAATAACGATAACAGGTAGAAACTTGAAATATTAAAAAAATATTTAATTTAAAATTCAAATAATTTTCGGACAGGTTTGATAAAATCTATGGCACTTTTTTTTACTATTTTTGTAGGATGTCTCTGATGACCTTCTTTGAGTCACCAGGGCTTTTAGTAAAGGAGAGGACCACGGTGGGTCCTCAAGCTTTAAAGTCGAATCACTCCAAAGTGGATTCCTGACCAGTGAGCATCTCCCTCGGACGAGTCTCTGAACCTATTAGAGTCTCTAAGGCGTCCGAATCTGACGGGATCAGTAGTTCCTAAGATAGACAAGCGCGTTCAACCAAACAAAAAAACAACTCAGTATACAACATGTAAATTAAATAACCAACACCCTGAATACAGGTGGTTTGGGATCGGCATTTAAGTAGATTTCAATGATTTTTTTTTAAAAAAAACGAAATATTTTTTTTGAAAAAGAAAAACAATAAAAAACAGAAGTACCCAGAAAATGTTGTACAATATTTTCTGGGTACTTTTTTTTTAATCTTTTTTTTTTAAATTTTGAAATCTACTCAGAAGCCGATCCCAAACCACCTGTATTCAGGATGTTGGTTATTTAATTTACATGTTGTTTATTTAATTTACATGTTGTAGATGCGTGCGTAGTAGGTACTTGATTATTATGGAGCTGCGGCGTTATGTTAACACTATGATATCTCTGAAGATATTCATTGAAATATAATGATGTAAAGAACAATTTTGTACAAAATTAAATACTTGTGATGAATAACGTATTAATTTTTATAAGGAATAGTTAAATATTTTTTTCTAATAATATAAGGTACCTACAAGACATAAGCGTGGGGTGCTCAATTTAATTGTACCGATCAAATGTTTTCAAGAACTAATGTTATTAAGCACCTCACACTTTTCTCTAAATAATTGTAGGTAACTTATACTTTTCATTCATCATTTAGGTTCTAAGTCTAAAAGTTATTTTTCACTTTTTAGTCCGATTTAATATGTAAGTATAAAAGCGTGTTTTTTAGTTCTTTTAAAACTACAATTTTTTACGTAATTTAACACATGTTAACTGTCCGTTTAGGTGTAAAAAATTAGGTAGGTTAACTTCAGTAAACAATAGATTTTAAACATGTCTGAAAAAGGTTCGGTTTCGACCCAAAACTGAGATAGACACTGAAGTTTCGGTTTCTGTTCCCTTCTTCCCAGCCGTCACCACTGACTACGTTCCCACTGGCGACAAACAAGAAATTCCCATTTATTGCCAGTGGCGACGAAAGGGAAAATGAAATCCCAAATATCACCAGTGGTGACAATTAGGAGTGCGTTCCAAAACCAGGTGAAGCCAAGTAGACAGCGTAAGAAAGCTTTCTAATTGGTGTAAATTAACTATAGTTTAACAAAACTAACCAATGGTGAAAGCGCTTCTTAATAACGACCAATAGTGAGCTACCATTTACTCTACCCCGAGTAAATTGCGATTGTTTTGGAACGCACCCTAGATAAAGAAACTTCCCAATCGTTGCTAGTGGTGACGTTTAAGATTAAAAATTCCCGATTATCATCAGAGGAAAAATAACAAATTTGCATTGTTATTACTTTTGTAATAATTACTATTAAATCATCAAGAAACACAGAACCACGGTAATATTATCTATGCAGTATTGTGACTCGGCCCTGTCCTTGAAATAACTGGCTACGGCCGAGCGGGGCGTAAACACGCGGAAGGGCTGCCTACAGTATTTTAATTTGAAAGAAAGAAAATAAATTTATTGGCCTTCACAGAGCACGATATTACCTAATTATTAATAAACTATAACACCACATACATAAAGAAAAGAAACGTTAACAAAAACTAACATACACACATTATATACCTACTATTTACTTTATATTTAATTTCTACATTTCTTGTTCTATGATTGTAAATATTTTATTTTACTTATATGTAAAAAAAATATTTTGTGAATGAAATAGGAAGTGTTCAATAAAATACATGTTTTTTAGGTAATATTTAATAAAAAAAATTATAGATTTGAGACAAAAATATTTACGCCTTGACTGAGACGTGGGTAGGTACTATATTGTCACTGAAACACTTTTATTTTCAAGAAATTACATATTATTATCAACAAACAAAATATTGTTTTTTAAACTCCGCACAAATATCCCTATTTTATAATTTTCCATCTATCAATTCCTGTCAACAATCCGTCTCTTTTCCAAATTACCTAACAACCTGCCAGTATACACCAAAAAAACCCGATCACTACAATACCTACCATTTATTACTCTCGTAAATTATTTCATAATGATATTTCATCATATTTAATAATATATGTAGTTAAGTTATATGTTGGTACATAAGTAAGTAGATAGCCTAGTCTAGGAAACTACCTACCTACGTATTATGTAGTTTAGTTTTTAACGCGAGCGTAGGTAGGTTACTTGTTTGTGTCTTTTTTCCAGATTTGCCCGATGGAAAAATTGAAATACCTAAATATTAAAAACAAATTACGTACTAGTAGATAGGTACATAAAAAATATTGCTCTTTGCCATTTTGAATTATGTAGGTATCTACTTAATTCAATCAAATATTCACAATACTGCTTAAAAAACAATTCACACCGTTCGGTAGTCGCTGCTGCGCATTCGCGACTGGATGCCCACCGGGTGCCCCGCGAACTCGAGGCGCGTAGCATGACGCGCTTTCCGACCGTTTGTATGAAGATAGAATACTGTATAGATAATATTACCGTGACAGAACTGTTTTACCAATTTCCAACTTCTACGAAATTGACAAAAAATGAGTTAAAAAAATGCCTAATTGCATCATAAAAACCCAAAAGACATGTCTTTTAGTAAAATGAAAAAAAATCGTTTCTGGCGCTTCGTCGGCCGCTGCCACGGCACGCTCGCTCCACTCGCTCGTATAGATCGCAAGTCTAACCTAACCTAAACCAATGTTATACCTACCCAATTATTGCTTGGTTATAGCTGAATGAAATAACCTCCTTTGCTTTACCATTATCGATAACATTTTAAAACAACAACAGCTGTCAAACTATTTGATAAAATATTTTCGTAGTGCATTTGTATGTAATATGAGTAGTCGTGGAGTTTCTCCCGAGTTCTTGTTGCAAGAACACGTGTAGGGTTAAAACGATACCTCCGAGGTATCGATACTTTTACTCGATACAGTATCGGTCGCGAAGTATCGATACTTACTGGAAAACGGTGAAAAGTATCGATACTTACTCATATCGATACATTTTAGTAAAAATTCGAAAAATCAAGTAAATGCAGCAATTAACATTAATATTATTTATTCTTATAACAATATAGGTAATTAAGTTGCTTGAATTTAACACGTGTTCGCGGTTTGCACTTGTTAAAAAACCTCGTATGATCCATATTTAAGATGCAACGCGAAAACTTGAAATCTTACATCAAAAAGAATTTGTTAATGAGTTACACCCGTATTCACAAATATTACTATGAGATCTCACGACTCTTGGATAAGAAACGAACCAATCACAGAGCTCTGTTCAACGCAATGGCATTGAATACAGCTCTGTGAATGGTTCGTTCCGTATCCAAGAGTCGAGTGATCCTATGATTCATGAGTAATGTTTGTGAATAGGGGTGTCAATTTAATTGAGACAAGACACGAAAACATGACGAAATGAAACAGCACGAAAAGAAAGGTTACTCCAATTTCAATGACGAAGAATGACGAGCAAGAATCGATATGATACGAATGAAGGCATCGATACTTTACAATTAAATACCGAGTAGGTATCGGTCAGAAATACTCGTATCGTATCGTTTACTTATACTAGTTTATGAACGTATTTTTCTATGTGTTTGTTATGTACCCCTAGTATGAGTTGGTTAGTTTTCGAGCTCGATCAAACGTATCGTCTCTTTTCATACATTGCCCACTGTTTCTGATAGTTTACGCTAGAGGCGCTAGTGGGAAATGTATGAAAGAGACGATACGTTTGATCGAGCTCGAAAACTCGTTACGTTCATAAACTAGTATAAGTAAACGATACGATACGAGTATTTCTGACCGATACCTACTCGGTATTTAATTGTAAAGTATCGATGCCAAAAGTACTCAGTATCGAAAGAAAAGTATCGAGTAAGTACTTGTATTTACTCGTATCGTTTCATCCCTAAACACGTGTTGAGAGACTCCATTTTAAACTCAATCTACCGTACAATTGTCGGTTACTTTTATAAAATTTTCACTTGATACTGGCGCAATGCGTAATCTTTATGTGTCGCGATCGCCATTCGAATAAAAAAGAATAAAAGAAGAAGAGTAGTCGTGGCAAAAATGTATCACTACTGAGATTGGAACATTTGAATCTGGAACAGTACAAAGTTCCGGATCAGTGATATGTTTCATTTGGAACATTCATATCATTGAAATAGAGTTACATAATTAGCTAGCGCCTCGCGCAGAGATTTGTATCTGTTTCAACGTCGTTATTTTATCATTAAATCCTTACTAATATTATAAATGCGAAAGTAACTCTGTTTTTTTAATGTTTATGTGTAGGTATAATATTCATAATGCATTATTTGTTATAAGATGTTAATAATATATAGTAGTATCCGAAGCGTCTTCTTTTATTTGTGATTTTAAACTTTATGAGCATAGTAACAAAGACTTATTTTGTGTAAAGCAACGGCGGTGGTCGGGGTATACCTGTAGGTACTGTACACAGACTCTGAGTCACTGAATCAGTGAGCGCTGGGCGCATATTCACTTCTCTCTCACTCGCATCGTTCTGTCCGTCGTTCGTCGCGTCGGTTGAGGTGATCGAGTTCCAAATGAAACATTTTATGCCGGGCAACTGTTCCGAATCATTTGGTTCACATTACTGTTTAGGAACACTGAGTCGGTTCCTTAAAGAGCGACACATGTCTAAATATGAGTTTCTCCAGAGTTCTTCTTGTAAAAATACATGTTGAGAGACTCCATTTTTAACCTCAATCCGTACAATTACAACAATTGGGATCTTTTTTATCCTAACTGTTACCAGTAGCAACAATTGGGATTTGACAAAGGCCCAACTCTAGCCAGTGGCAACAACGGGCAATAAATGATTTTTTTTTTCTTGTTTTTTGCCAGTGGGAACGTAGCCAGTGGTGACAGTTGGGAATAAGGTTTTCTGTTTCTGCAGAAATTCCAGTTTCAGCAAGATACTAATTTTTATTGGCTGTCCTAATTTACTAAAATAAGATAAAAATTCAATTAATTAAATTTAATATTATAAAGAATAAAAGAAAAATAATTATTCTATAGGATTTTACTAAAAATATAAACCAATGTTTTTACAAAAGAGTCATCAGGGGAGCCAAATGGTCAAATTCAATTTTCTCAGTAATGTTCTTTGTTTTAATATTCTCATCCTGGATAGCAACGAAAATGAGGTTTCCTTCATCCCTCCAACCATACTTCTTAACCCAATGCTTCAGAGTAACATCTGAAAAATAAAAAAAAATATAACAAGATTGTTTATTTACTATATTCAATTTAACAAATACATTATGTATTATTTTAGTAATAGGTACTCCATTTAAAATTGTTAAGTTATTTACTCTTTAGAATATTAACTTTTCAAGTGCTCAAATTTCAAAATGGTTTATTTTGAGTAACTTAGGTAACATTTTGTTACACATAAAGCCAGTTCTGGCAGTATGGGTTAAACAGTACCCCAAATAGTTACAAGTTGCCAGCCTGTTGCCTACACAAAAAGGGGAATCAAACACAAAAAGCAACTTTCAGTAAACCAACAAACAAAAGCCAACAATCAGGACAGACCTCTAAACTACTCAGCAGTCCAGGTATATGGAAATTTAAGTTAATTAATATTATAATAGTTACTTTCATAGTTTAACTAGTGTACTTAAAATAATAGTTTATTATCAGGAAACTTACCATCAATTCCACCCAAGAGGTTAGCCAAATTGTTCTTATCAATGGTTTGGAAGGTAATTCCAACAACATGGCAAACAAATTTACGAATTGAGTCATGGAATCCACTGATACGACTATATAACTCTGGCATCTGATGAACTCTATTCCAAAACTGTGCAAAGTCACACTGTTCTAAAATATCAGCCAAGTATTTAATTTGTGAAATTGTTTCATTTTCCACCTGCAACCCAAAAACAAGATTTTATAGTGTTCTGCTGTAAATAATACTGCTCAAAACTTTTGCTGATATAATTACCACTGATTCGAGAAGTAAACACTTGCACAGTGTGAAGTCAGTATGCGGGAAGTTTGTTAAAGCTTTTAAAAGTATTTGACAAGTGATATCAGCATTAAATTTCTCTGGGTTGAATTGGTACAACTTCAACACTGCTAAGTTAGCTTCTAAATCATACGTATTATCACGGGACTGCATTTCTACATATTTCTCCAAAGTTTGAAGATTGGCTGGGTTGTATCTGTGAAAGTTAAATAAATGATTAACACTATAGCCAAACAATCATGAAACATAACCTATGCTAGTTTATCTCGGTGTTACCTTTCAATGCTTTTCAGAATACCTGCTACTGTTTGTTTCATTGTTTCAGCCATTTTAAGAAAAGGTGTTGATTATTCAGATGTCGAATAAATTCTTAATTATAAAGAAATACACACGAGTTGTGCTAATTTATGTGTCAATCAAAACATGAACACAGATTAGTAGAAAGCAATGACGTAGGAATTCAATGGACGTGCCCTAACACCAAAAAAACCGTGCCGGTTGAGCGCATAAAATGGCGGACTGACAGCTGTTATAGTGCTGTTCGGTAGTATCTTGCTATATCGACAAAATTATTTTGTGAAATAATTTTATTGTGTCATATAGTTAGCTTATCAATATGAAATGAATGCATAGATATAGGAAACTGTAGATGGGCAAAGTAAAAGAGAAAGAGTATACTAAGACGTATATTAGAATGATATAGACAGACGAGACCATTTCACGTATACGCAGGCGGCCTAGGTCGGCCTGTCAGTCACGTAGAAAAAACAGCAACTTTCAGACTGCAGTACTATTTTTCACGGACACGTTCGCATTTCTCACACATTGGTGCATTTTTTGGTCTCGCCTTTAATACCAAACACGATTTCTTGGCAAGCTATAAACATCAGTAATTATAAAGCTATCATTACACCCTTAGATAGTTCAAATTGTATTCACGGCGCCCGCCCGCCGCCCGGTGCGCTTTCTATAATATCTCCCTTATTGGTACGAGATATCGGGTGAAACTTCCTTTGTGCTTCGGAAGGCACGTTAAGCTGGTGGCTAGTTGTAAGCTTGGCTGGAGGGAGCGAATATCTAAAACATAGGTTAAAGTTGAACACACCAAAGATATTTTGCTAAAATAATAAAACGAAATACTAGAACGTAAATCAATATGTTTATTATTTACATGTAGTACTACCATTATTAATTTGACTAAACAAACTCAAACTCAAATTTCTTTATTCATTTAGGTACAATTTTGATGCCAAAGTGAAGTTTGATGCCATCGGCTTATGAGTCTACCAAGAGGCCTTGTTCTGAGAAGAACCGGCAATAAACTCAGCTTTGGAAAGAGCTTTTTCCACTCCTACTGCTTCCAACCACATTTTCTTCCTATATTCATTTCTTGGTAACCTAAAAAAAAACAAAAACCTATAAGATATATTGGAGATGAAAATTGGAATCTAAAATAATTTGGGTTGGGTATGGCATATGTACTCCATCTGCCCCTAAGGCCTCTCCAATATAATATTGTCATGATTATGTATTATCGTCAATTACTTTCGATAATTTGAGAACAACACTAGTTGTCAAATTCAACATTTTCTTAGCTTGAAAATATTCAAAATAAAGCCTAATCTTTAATTGAAATCCACATGAATGGAATCACATGGATGAATAAAAAATTTAAAACATTCAGAGTACCCATAAATGCTAAAACTATTTACTATTTACTTGTAAATTTTAAGACTTACAAGTGCAACGTTAATCTTTGTTGATTTTCGTCTTTCCTTGACCCACACCCTATTACACTACACTTAGGCATTATGACGGTGTGATCTTTCACAACTTCGCGTAATTTCAATGAAGAAATCTCCAGAAAAAGAAAGTTAAATATTAATTTTGATAATGTTTACAAATCGTTGACACATGAAGTACCAAACAGTAACTGACAGTTATGTCACACAATATGGCTGCCTGGCCGCAAAATATATATAAAAATAACTATAGCTACAGACAATAGGCCGGGTCCATAGAATTCCTACGTCATTGGTAGAAAGAATATGACATGAAAAAAGAGACACGGTGGCTGACATTTGACAGTGACACAGTGACACACAGTATTTAGAGCAAGAAAATAGCTAAAACTGGGAGATTCTCCCGAGTTCTTGTTGTAAAAACACGTGTTGAGAGACTCCATTTTTAACCCAAATCAACCGTACAATTTTTGATACATTTTCACTTGATATTGGCAAATTGCGTACGTTTAATGCGTCGCGACGCCATTAATTAAGGACTTATAGGTACTTATTTTTGACAACATTTGAAATTTCTAGAGAGGCCCTGTCTCTTTCTAGAATTTATCTTCATCTCTTTCTAAACACTACTACATAAAAACAAGATTTCCCCAGTATCGCTATCTTTCATAAAATAAAAGTAGAAAATTAGCTAAAAGCTTAACACATTGTATTCAATTATCAGTATTCATTAATACATATAATATCTTTACTTTTGATGTCTAAGTTTGTATTTTATTTTGAAAATCAGCAAATGGTCTGTCATTGTGATTTTTTCTATAACTTATGGGAAATTAAGGGATTTATGTAATGGCAGCACTCTCTTCATGTGTCAATGTCCCGAAATCTCAACATGACATAAATTGACGTAATCGACGTATTCATAAATATCGACTCCCGATTTTGGTACGGCTATTTACTTTAAAATAAGGTTAAATCTTAGACAATTTAACACGGGACGTGGCATAGCGCAGATTTAGTACTGAAAACATTCTGCTGTTTTTCGCAGGGGGTGAGGCAAACACGCATAGCACACATTTACTCACTCGTGCACACTGTTGCAAAATTTGTAATCGCTATTATGAGCGCACACTCGCACGCTCAGCTAACCCGCGTACCACCATATCGCCTAACGTTGTTATATCGTCTGTCGCAAAATTTGTAGATGAAAAATTGTATTGTTATGTGAAACAGTAGTTTATTTGAATAGAAAATTCCGTGTGATAAGTAACTCCGTTTTAGGATAACTTTAATGTTTCTGGTCGTCGTTCACAAGAAAACACTCCGCAACCAATAATAGTTTGGAATAGGCAAATGTTTTTATTTGCAACTTTCACTTCTTCTCAATTTTTTCAAAATTTTTCCTCTTTTGGCAAATTCAATACCAATAATGAATAAAAAAAAATTGCTTTTTCTATTCATATATCTATAGGGTAATAAAGAAGCCAATACAATCACTGAAGTGTCATAAGAAATCACAATAACACTCTGATTTAGAATGGTAATAAATATATTTACGACAATCGCGTTGTATCATGGTTACTCTAGTTAGTTTTCTTACAATACCTACAATGTTAGTTCAAATAGTCCGGGAGGCAGCGCTATAGTTGTCCGAGTCATTTTATACCGACTGAAAGTCATAACAATAATAGTTTTCCCATAGAACATAACAGCTCCGAACGTCAGCTGCTCCGATAGCGGTGGAGTTAAAGGAGACAGCATGATAAAGTCATTGGGAAAAAATGAAATTATATGGTATGAAATATAAAATTAAATATACCTGGGAATTCTGTAAGGTAGGCATTCAGTGTTGCCGTAATTTAGGGATGCCTATTTGCACAATAATGGGCAAATATGTCTTCGTGGTTACGAACTTAAAAATATATTGGTAGCTTATTCAATTGAATTTAGAAATTAAAGTTAACTGTAATAATTATTCAGCAAAGAAGGACAGGCATTTTTGCCTAGGAACCAATAACAACGTGCAATATATCATTGGAAAAGATTTTAGTTTAATGACCATTATAGCATATAACGATAATAAATGGAGTTCAGCGCTATAGTTGTCCGAGTCATTTTATACCGACTGAAAGTCATAACAATAATAGTTTTCCCATAGAACATAACAGCTCCGAACGTCAGCTGCTCCGATAGCGGTGGAGTTAAAGGAGACAGCATGATAAAGTCATTGGGAAAAAATGAAATTATATGGTATGAAATATAAAATTAAATATACCTGGGAATTCTGTAAGGTAGGCATTCAGTGTTGCCGTAATTTAGGGATGCCTATTTGCACAACAATGGGCAAATATGTCTTCGTGGTTACGAACTTAAAAATATATTGGTAGCTTATTCAATTGAATTTAGAAATTAAAGTTAACTGTAATAATTATTCAGCAAAGAAGGACAGGCATTTTTGCCTAGGAACCAATAACAACGTGCAATATATCATTGGAAAAGATTTTAGTTTAATGACCATTATAGCATATAACGATAATAAATGGAAAAAAACATGTTTTTTAGCAATTTATGTTAATGACAATAAAAATATATTTTTCCTACTTATTGTTTTTTATTTAGATCAACTTATTTTCTCAAAAAGAGACATGTAGGCTTAAATAACATTAATGTATAGGGACTTCGTTTTATTTAAACCCCGACGACCACCAAATGAGCAAGAGCAATATTTTATTCTTCAAATCTATAAAATTTTCACTAATTGATAAACATATAGGAACCTGTATCTATTAAAAATATTAATACATAAATGGATTTAACGTTTAAATTTTGACATTGTGTGATCATAGTAAGGTAGTGGAGGTGAGTGTGTAGCTAAACCTACACCCTGGGTCACAAGTCCCAGGCACTACTCTGGTTTTCCTTTTTGTGATAAATGGACTCGGCATTCGTATGTACGATCGTGAATCGAGCTAAATTCTGACGACATCCCCGTAATGCATAATATGTTACTTTTCTCAAAACTTAACTGCCTCCCTTTCATACAATGACATTTTATAACAGGAGCGTCTTTATTGGGCATTTACCAATGTCTCCGACTATACGTATGTAACTACCATCAAGCTATAGAGAAATCCTATAAGCTTCTTGGTAAATACATCATCATTTCAGCCGAGAGACGCCCACTGTTGGACATAGGCCTCCCCCAAGGATCTCCAAACCGGTCGGTCCTGCGCTGCCCGCATCCAGCAGCTTCCCGCGACCTTTATTAGATTGTCAGTCCACCTTGTGGGGGGCCTACCAACTCTGCGTTTCCCGGTACGTGGTCGCCACTCGAGGACCTTTCCGCCTTAAAGGCCGTCAGTCCTCCTCGCAATGTGCCCTGCCCACTGCCACTTAAGGTTCCCAATTCTTTGGGCTATGTCGGTGACCTTGGTTCTCCTGTGGATCTCATCATTTCTGATATGATCACATAAAGAAACTCTGAGCCAGGCCAGGCCAGATCAAAAGTACTCGAAACCACTGAGCATGTATGAGGACTGTGATGAAAGTAAATGAAGCGAAAGAAATATGTAATGATCGTAGCAAGTGGAAACAAGTGATCTTTGCCTATCGTTAAGGGGAGAAAAGGCGTGACTTTAGGTATGTATGAACTATTGTAATATTGGTATAAAAATAAAATAATAAATATAATATTTTTAGAAATGAGTACACAGTGTCAGGATTGATAGACGAATATATTTAAATTTTAATAATGTCAACTACATCAGTCTATAATGGCCAGTTTTAGTTTATGTAAGAAAGCCTTATTACAACACGCTCCCTTAAACTAACATTGGTCACATATTTATGCAATAGACTGTACCTACAAAAACACTAACAAAAACATACTAAAGTTAAGAACTTATTGACAAGTTGTCAAAACAGTATTTGTGTTTTGGATATGGCAGCGCCTTAGTACAAATGTCTGCCACCATTTCAGTTGTAGGTTTGTACATTATTTTAATTAAGTTTTGTGCAACCGCTTCCCTAACAAAATGATAACGGACTGCTACATGTTTAGTGCGTTTGTGAAATACCGGATTGTAAGCTAACTTTTGGGCAGACTGATTGTCATTGTAAAGTTCTATTTCCTTATTACAATCGTAAATAACAACAGGCTCAGAATAACCCAATATTTCACCCAAAAATTGCTTCAAGTACATAGCTTCTTTTGTAGCTTCACTTAACGCAACATACTCTGCTTCGGTAGAAGACAAAGCAACACAAGTTTGTTTTTGACAAGACCATGATATAGTATTGCCATTAATTTTAAAAATATATCCTGTAAATGACTTACAATCTATATCGCTTGCCCAATCCGCATCTGTGTATCCCGTTATATGAAAACTTTTATTTCTGGAACTACTAGCTTTGAAAAATAATTTAGTATTTAAAGTTCCTTTCAGATAACGAAGTACACGTTTTGCGGCGGCCCAGTGTTCCTCAGAGTAACAAGAATTAAACTGACTTAAGTATGAAACACTATAAGACAAATCGGGTCTAGTCATTTGACATAGAAACATTAAAGAACCTATTAGTTCTCTGTAAGGCAAATTAACATTACAGGGATTTTTATTACGTATAAGTTTTGTGTTTGGCTCTAAAGGTGTCTTGACAGGCTTACACTCAGTCATGCCAAATTTATCTAAAATTTGTAAAATGTAACGCTCCTGACTTATTGATAATTCACCACGACCTTTGTCATGAGTTATTTGAACACCCAAAGCATTATTTAACTTACCTAAATCCTTAATCTTAAAAGCTTTTGACAATGCATTTTTAAGTGAAATTGCCATATTTTTATTATTGTAAAACAGGAAGAAATCGTCTACATATAAAGATATATACAATATACTCTCTCCCGCCCGTTTCACGAAAATGCATTGTTCAGTGTCACATTGCTTGTATTGTAAAGTTAATAATACATCTTTTACTTTAGAGTACCAAGCACGTGGGGACTGTTTTAAGCCATATATGGCCTTTTTAAGAAGACAAACTTTAGACTCCTCACCTGGTTTAATAAACCCAGATGGTTGGGCCATATAAATTTCTTCGAATAAATCACCGTTTAAAAACGCTGTTTGAACGTCTAGATGTTCTATGTCGAGACTTAGTTCAGTTGCCACAGTGAATAAAACTCTGAGCGACGTGTAACGGACTACAGGTGAAAACACCTCCGAATAATCTTCGCCTTTACACTGTGTATAACCCTTTGCAACTAAGCGTGCGCGATATCGTGAAATATTACCATCAGCATCACGTTTTATTTTAAATATCCACTTGTTTTGTACGATATTTTTATCATTAGGTCGGTCAACTAATATCCATGTTTTATGTTCATGAAACGCATCTATTTCTGTTTGCATAGCCTCCTTCCATTGCTCAGCATTGGGAGATTTTAAAGCTTCTGCCAGGGTAGATGGCTCTAGTTGATCGCCACAAAAGTTAGTAATTGGATTACCATACCTTATAGGTTCGTGATGTTCACGTGCAGGATACCTTCTCGGTTCCTCAGGAAACGTACTGCTTGTCGTAGCAATATTCGGTTCTTCGACAGTACTGGTACAGGTATCATTCGCGCCTGTTCCAATATTTGAACTTTCACCCACCTCATTCTCAGTATGCTCTACTGGATGGTCAGGTTCGTCATCTTCATCAGTCTCACTGTATGTAGAAAATGGGAACGGTAATACATGATGTTCATCTGTATTGCGTTTTACAAATGAGAACTGATTTTCAATAAATTTGACATCCCTAGATAGAGTGATTTTATTTGTATGATTATCGAATAACCTATATGCTTTAGAGCTGTCGTCATAGCCTACGAACATAAACTTTTTGCTTTTTGGCTCCAATTTTGTACGTTTATTGTGAATCACGTGAGCATAAGCATCACAACCAAATACTTTCAAATCATTTAAATTAATTGGTTTATTCAACCATAACTCCTCAGGAAGTTTATTTCCTATCTTTTTAGTTGGTGACCTATTAATTAGATAAACTGCGGTATGTGCAGCTTCGGCCCACAATTTTAAATTGCATTTGGAATCATATAGCATACATCTAACTTTATCAAGAATAGTGCGATTCATGCGTTCGGCTACCCCGTTTTGTTGTGGAGAATAGGGAACTGTCAATTGATGAAGGATACCTTTTCGTTTGAAAAAGTTTTGTAAGTCCTTATTACAGTAATCCCTTGCATTATCAGAACGAATGACTTTTACTTTTGAAGTACACTGATTCTCTACCATAGCAATAAATTCTTTAACTTTAGAAGTCACTTCGAATTTATTCCTTAAGAAATATATAAATACTTTTCTACTATGGTCATCGATAAAAGTTAGAAAATATTTCTTACCTCCTATAGATTCGACGGGTAGTGGTCCACATAGGTCTGTATGTATCAAATCTAAGTTGCTAGTCGCTAACTCTTTCTTGGGATTTGATATAAATGGATCTCTTGAATGCTTACCTTGAATGCAAATCTCACACGTATTACTTAAAGTATTATCTGTAAAATTTAAAGTATCTACCTGATCACGTAATTGTTTGAGGCTTTGTGTGTTCAAATGACCCATACGCTTATGCCAAAGATCAATGGATTCCATCGTTTTAGTGATATTAGCATATATATGACAGGTGTCAAGTTGATAAGCTTTATCAACTTCTGAACCAGTTACAAAAACTTTTCCAGATATTTTACAATCACTGTCATTAAATATCCTACAACCTTTAGAATCAAACACAGTTACATATCCTTTCTTAACAAGATCAGTTACAGATAATAAATTTACAGAGAGATTAGGTACATACATTACATTAGAAATCGTATTTACATTATTATTAAAAAGTCTAATTTCTACATTACCAAGTCCTTTACATTGCAATTTTTCACCATTTGCTACAGTCAAGTCAATGGCAGCAATATCTTTGTAGTCTTTCATCCAATCCTTACGACCAGTCATATGATGTGTCGCTCCTGAGTCGATGTACCAAATATCATGGCTATCATTACATACGCTCAAAGCAGATAGAGACTTTGGATTATTGGACTTTGTATTGTCAGATTTTGGTTTGTTTTTGAACCAACATTCTTTCTTAGTATGTCCAGCTTTCTTACAATTCCAACACCACTTCTTATTTTTATTACTATCTTTGGATTTGTTCTTATCTCCAGAATACAGACATGTTTCAATCTCCTTATCATTGCCATTCCATTTGGTGTCTTGTAACAATTTAGTTTTGATCAAGTCACTTGTTATGGTGACGCCGGAGTGCTCTAATGCCATAACCATAGGGTCATATTCTGTAGTTAATCCTTTAAGAAGTACTACGCCCAAAAACTCATCATCTACTGGCTTACCTATAGCACTTAGTTGTTGTCCAATAGAAATTGTATCATTGACGTATGCTTGCATGGTGCTGTAATCCGTTAGTTTGACGGAACATAATTTGCGAAGAAGCTGAAGACGTCTGTTCAATCCTTTGTCATCGAAAACTTTTTCTAGAGTATCCCACGCATCTTTAGCTGATCTGACATTTATCAGATGTGGAAAACAAGCTTTGTCGACCGAGAGATTTATTCTTGCTAAAGCTTTTTCATCTCTCCTGATACGAATATCGGCCGCAGTTGTATCACCCTCAGGGTAACCACTAATACATTATGGAATAATTTTATTTTTGCGTTTACAAACGCGTAAATATAATACTAGAAAAATGCACTGAAAAAAATCGACTTGCCTCAGGCGGGACTCGAACCCGCACCTTCCACAATCCGGGTGGACGCGTTAACCAATTTCGCCACCGAGGCACTGCTTTTCGCTGTCGAAATTTGTCAGTGCTTGGTGCTTATGTTTTTATGGTAAACATCGTTTCATCAAATCTTTGAAATTTGCACTTCCAAGACCCGAACGAAATATTTTTGCAAATATTTGACGCCCAGCTAAGATGAAACTACCTTACATTATGGAATAATTTTATTTTTGCGTTTACAAACGCGTAAATATAATACTAGAAAAATGCACTGAAAAAAATCGACTTGCCTCAGGCGGGACTCGAACCCGCACCTTCCACAATCCGGGTGGACGCGTTAACCAATTTCGCCACCGAGGCACTGCTTTTCGCTGTCGAAATTTGTCAGTGCTTGGTGCTTATGTTTTTATGGTAAACATCGTTTCATCAAATCTTTGAAATTTGCACTTCCAAGACCCGAACGAAATATTTTTGCAAATATTTGACGCCCAGCTAAGATGAAACTACCTTACATTATGGAATAATTTTATTTTTGCGTTTACAAACGCGTAAATATAATACTAGAAAAATGCACTGAAAAAAATCGACTTGCCTCAGGCGGGACTCGAACCCGCACCTTCCACAATCCGGGTGGACGCGTTAACCAATTTCGCCACCGAGGCACTGCTTTTCGCTGTCGAAATTTGTCAGTGCTTGGTGCTTATGTTTTTATGGTAAACATCGTTTCATCAAATCTTTGAAATTTGCACTTCCAAGACCCGAACGAAATATTTTTGCAAATATTTGACGCCCAGCTAAGATGAAACTACCTTACATTATGGAATAATTTTATTTTTGCGTTTACAAACGCGTAAATATAATACTAGAAAAATGCACTGAAAAAAATCGACTTGCCTCAGGCGGGACTCGAACCCGCACCTTCCACAATCCGGGTGGACGCGTTAACCAATTTCGCCACCGAGGCACTGCTTTTCGCTGTCGAAATTTGTCAGTGCTTGGTGCTTATGTTTTTATGGTAAACATCGTGGAAGGTGCGGGTTCGAGTCCCGCCTGAGGCAAGTCGATTTTTTTCAGTGCATTTTTCTAGTATTATATTTACGCGTTTGTAAACGCAAAAATAAAATTATTCCATAATGTAAGGTAGTTTCATCTTAGCTGGGCGTCAAATATTTGCAAAAATATTTCGTTCGGGTCTTGGAAGTGCAAATTTCAAAGATTTGATGAAACGATGTTTACCATAAAAACATAAGCACCAAGCACTGACAAATTTCGACAGCGAAAAGCAGTGCCTCGGTGGCGAAATTGGTTAACGCGTCCACCCGGATTGTGGAAGGTGCGGGTTCGAGTCCCGCCTGAGGCAAGTCGATTTTTTTCAGTGCATTTTTCTAGTATTATATTTACGCGTTTGTAAACGCAAAAATAAAATTATTCCATAATGTAAGGTAGTTTCATCTTAGCTGGGCGTCAAATATTTGCAAAAATATTTCGTTCGGGTCTTGGAAGTGCAAATTTCAAAGATTTGATGAAACGATGTTTACCATAAAAACATAAGCACCAAGCACTGACAAATTTCGACAGCGAAAAGCAGTGCCTCGGTGGCGAAATTGGTTAACGCGTCCACCCGGATTGTGGAAGGTGCGGGTTCGAGTCCCGCCTGAGGCAAGTCGATTTTTTTCAGTGCATTTTTCTAGTATTATATTTACGCGTTTGTAAACGCAAAAATAAAATTATTCCATAATGTAAGGTAGTTTCATCTTAGCTGGGCGTCAAATATTTGCAAAAATATTTCGTTCGGGTCTTGGAAGTGCAAATTTCAAAGATTTGATGAAACGATGTTTACCATAAAAACATAAGCACCAAGCACTGACAAATTTCGACAGCGAAAAGCAGTGCCTCGGTGGCGAAATTGGTTAACGCGTCCACCCGGATTGTGGAAGGTGCGGGTTCGAGTCCCGCCTGAGGCAAGTCGATTTTTTTCAGTGCATTTTTCTAGTATTATATTTACGCGTTTGTAAACGCAAAAATAAAATTATTCCATAATGTAAGGTAGTTTCATCTTAGCTGGGCGTCAAATATTTGCAAAAATATTTCGTTCGGGTCTTGGAAGTGCAAATTTCAAAGATTTGATGAAACGATGTTTACCATAAAAACATAAGCACCAAGCACTGACAAATTTCGACAGCGAAAAGCAGTGCCTCGGTGGCGAAATTGGTTAACGCGTCCACCCGGATTGTGGAAGGTGCGGGTTCGAGTCCCGCCTGAGGCAAGTCGATTTTTTTCAGTGCATTTTCCACTAATACATTGCCAAAGATTTTCGTGCACTAGACTGTTTTTCATAATGAAACGCCAGTCATTATAATTTTCTCGTCCTCGCAATTTTTCATATGACGAAAAACATGACGCACTTTCTTTATCCATTATGAATAGTTTTCTAAAAAAAATTAGGACACTGATAGCGATAGGGATAGTGATAGGCCCATAACCTATTGTAATATTGGTATAAAAATAAAATAATAAATATAATATTTTTAGAAATGAGTACACAGTGTCAGGATTGATAGACGAATATATTTAAATTTTAATAATGTCAACTACATCAGTCTATAATGGCCAGTTTTAGTTTATGTAAGAAAGCCTTATTACAACATGAACAAGTCCGCAACTACTACAACAGACTACTGACCCGCGCACCCAAAATCTAGTCTTTTACTATTAAACGGCAAATTTATATTGAAACCCCTAATACCTATTACAATGAAACAATAGCATATATTGACGTAAAAAATTACACACCTTATGTTTCATCAGTTACACAACGTAAGTAGTAGGTACCTACATAATATTAATAGAGCAAATGTTAGATTATTCTATTAATATTATCTGCTAAAAGTTTGGGGTATTTTGTTTTCAGATGGCAACATCGGGTCACACGTCGGGTCATTTTAATGTCATGGGATTTATCCTCAACAAGGAGCTTATATTACCTATAGAATGGAGTCATTAGTCAAATGAAAAAAGTGAGGGCAAAATTTTTGACAACCTTTGACATTTCTTGACATTTCTAGAGAGGCTCTGTCTCTTTCTAGTAGGGTGCCTTTATCAGAAAAAATAATTACGGACAATCTTGGACTTCGTTAAGTTAATAAAATTAATTAGTACTCAAAGTTTAAAATATTTTTGAGTTTACCATGACAAAGAATTAACATTCATAATAATTAGTTTTAATCTTCCGTACAACTGTCTGTTACTATAAGTAAATTTACACTTAACATTGGCGAAATATAAAAATGAAAAAGCTCTTTATTAAATGGACTTTGCTAAGTACTTTTAAATCGTCAAAAGCCCTACCATTATTTCGGGACGAAATAATAATTATTATGCTGAGAAGGAGCAGAAATGGCGAAAGACTCCGGCGAAGAACTCCACAGCTTACAATTTTGTAATGATTTCAAAACATCTATACAACTCAATAAATAATTATCAATTTAATTTAAATTACAGTCTTACATGCGTATATTTTGGGTAGTTATTAAAAATAAATAAAGTAGTAGAAGTGGTAGTTTTATAAATTCTGTAACACACTAAGTTTATTCCTTAATAAAAACTTGATCACAAGAACTGTTCTATTTTAAATCTAAACATAAATAACAATCTAAACATTCATATATTACATATGTGACTCAAGAATTTATGTAAAACAAAGTTATATATACACATAATATTGATACTTAAAAGAACAAAATCCTTTATTATTATATGATACAGTGATATCCGCAGAATATAGTTACATATTCACATAGATTCTTATAATTTACAAAATATTGACCTAAAATATATTACTTTCATATCAATCGATGTTTCATAATACTTTATAATGATTGGCAAAATAATCGATTCTGTAAAACAACTAAGAAAAAAGTTACAGCTAATTTTGTACAAGACAAACTAAAAATCGCTCTGCTATAAAGAAAGAATTATGCAGATGTGACTTTATTCTATCATGAGACCAACAATTAAAAATATGAATACCGGTAAAAGATGTAAAAGAATCATTTGTACTCGTAACTCGATTAATACTGGTTAACGTATGACAAGGTATATAACTTTGTCATGTGTCAACCAGTATTAAAAAAATATGCATAAAACGATAAGGAGTTCCTATGTTAAGTTGGTCGGTACGCAACGTATCACACCATGTATTTGGAATAGCCCGTATTAACTTTTTTCGGTTTCAAAGAGTTTGCACCTCATTCTTACTTTAAATTGAACGCCCTACGTGTATATATATCAACCTTCTGTACCTGTTACTCAGTTACGAAGTCAGAAGGATAAGAGCCTTGTTCCTAAAGCCGTAATAGTGTAATTTCCGCCTAGGGTCTTTCGGAAATCTAAAAAGAAAAGAAAATTTTATGTATACAGGCACTTTTAACTTGTAATTAGCATATTAAAAACTATCATTTGATAGGCTTGAATAGCACAGTCACAATTTTATTAATGCTGTGTCAATTTTACTAACCCAAATTCGAGTGAAGTTTGAGGTCACTGTGCATATTGCACTCTGCGTTACATGTTAGTAGATGCAAATGTGAAAGATAAAATACACTATTACACTGGTAAAATCCAATCAATCATTTTGAATATGTTTCTCAATTAAAACAATGTACATTGCACAAATTACATGTTTTGTTTGTAATTAAACGTTCCTAACCAAAAATGGGTAGAACGATTTATGTATTATATATATACACATAATCTATAAACTATATATATAATCTATATATATCTATATAACAACTATTTCAAAGACTTAAAAAAATATATATATCAATTTTGATTGCCATTTCTGAAAGGAAAAAGGTTATTATTTTATAATAATTCTGGAAATCCTAGTCACCCTAGTCAATTTGTTTACACATATATGAATAAGTAATTTATGTATGAAAATTAATTAAATTCAGATAGTATTAAAGCCGAGTATCAGAAATTACTTTCCCCTATGGAGTTTCGCCCAATAACGATAATCATATGGAATTACATGTGAAAAACCAATTTTACTTAGGTGAACAATAATATGCAATTATAACACTTACAAGTGAAATTTCAGTCTGCATCCTGGATACCACTCACTTCTGCAACCACGGACTATACAGCGATGCACCATTTTGCACTATTTATAGTTATTAAAATGTAAAAAGCCGTACCAAAATCGCGAGTCGATATTTATGAATACGTCAATTACGACAATTTATGTCATGTTGAGATTTCGGGACATTGACACATGAAGAGAGTGCTGCCATTACATAAATCCTTTCATTTCCCATTAGTTATAGAAAGAATCACAATGATGATTTTCAAAATAAAATATAAACCTAAACATTAAAAGTAAATATATTATATTTATTTCTTTCATTGTTAATAAATACTGATAATTGAATACAATATGTTAAGTTTTTAGCTACTTTTCTACTTTTGTTTTAGAAAGATGGCGACATACTGGGGAAATCTTGTTTCTATGTAGTCGTGTTTAGAAAGAGATGACGACAATTTCTAGAAAGAGAAATGTGAAATTTGAAATGTCAAGTATTGTCAAAATTTTTGCCTTCACTTTGTTACTTTGTCTAATGACTCCATTCTTTAGTATAAGCTCCTTGATCCTCAAGTACCTTTTAACACCGTAGACTCCATTTTTACCTACAACCTTCTTGCATATACCTATACTTAGGGATGTGACTTATATATAAAAAGATAGATTTTTTGATAATCGATTATTTCTAGTTGCAATAAAATAATCGATTTTTTGTGAAAATTCGTTTTTTCCGGATCTGATCTGTTCTGACGTACTGTAAATCTAGAAAACTACTACTAGGTAACGAGCTAAACAAAAGTACACTCAACGGCAAAAGTATAGATGATGAAAATCAAAAGTAAGTTCACTTTTTAATGAAAGCTATTTCTCCTACCCTGCTCCCAATTTATTTGGCGTTGGTTCAGTATGTCTTAATATCAAAAATTCTTTTAAAGATGCTGCTTAGATTTTACGACCGGCCTCCTGCCTATCACCAACCCTCCTTGGGGACGACTGCTATCTTTTGACAGCAGCCGGGACCACCAGCATAACTTCCGAAGCTCGGAGGACAATCGAGTTGAAGAATTTTGAGTTACCTATCCGAATGCCGATCGCGCACTTCATAGCTTAACTTTCGTGATTGTTACTAAGAAAGCACGACTGCAGCGCCATGGATGTATAACAAAATTTACGTAAATGTTAATGATGTTCTAAGGACTAACTAACCACACTTATCGGCTTTTCTCCCATTTTTCTCAATAGAAAACAACGATTTTATATGGAGACGCGAACGCATCCATTAATTTTTCTTAGCAAAAGAAATAGCGAAGGGGATATTTCACAGCCTTGTGGGACACGACAATTCACGATTTGGATTTTTAATTTTTTTATTTATTAGGACAACTAACAAGATAAACATTGATACAAGTAAACATTTTAGGAATAAAACTTAAAGCTAAAGGCCATCTTAATTAAAAGTTGCCACGGCATGCAATGTGGACAAGAATTTACTTTTAAAAAGCAGTACTACTTATATTATTCAAGTAGTTTACTAACTTAATTTAACTTAATATTACTTTAGGTGCTTACAAAACTGTTTAATTAATTAATTACGGGTAATGCTTCCATTACAAGGCAATCTTATTCAACAAAAATATATATACTTAAAATTATATCATTTCCAGTTATGATTTAGGTGCAATATCAAAGGTCTATAGTATTTGACGCCTAAATTTCTTGGGTTTATCTGCGAAGATATCGTTGTTACATACTTTACAGAGTTTTTTACATTGCCGTAGAAGTCTGTTCATGGTGCGTGATAACCCACATTTGTCCTGCTGCTCTTAACAGAAATACCTACCTAGCCGCATATCTTCCGACCCACGCTAACTTATATGATACAATTTATCAATCATAACAGAGAAGAGAAATCCGTAGTTCCGTCATCAATCAGAGCATGCGCCGAGATCAAGTTGCAAAATTTCTCGGGAAGCCCATAGAGAGGAAGCTTTAAGCAGCGCTTAGTGCCATGCCCCATCAAAAGCCTTCGCTATATTCGAGCTAACCGCTAAATTCTAGCCCTTTGACTCAATTTCTTCAGTTCAACGGTGGGTCAGGTAGACCAGCAGGTCACCAGCCGATAAACCCCGACGGAATCAGTACTGAAATCGTTAGTTTCTATGAAGAAAGGCTGAACAAAACTGAATAAGTGTAGTTAGTCCTTTACCCTAATGACTAGTTAGTTAAACCCACAAGATGAATTATACTTTTAGGAATTCAACATTTGTATATATTTTGCTTATAAAAAATTTAAAAGTTTGGTTTTTGAACGTCTACTTCTGTTGTTGACTTTAGGTAATATAAATAAACAAACATTCGTAAACAAATAACTTTGATTAATTTTTCATCATAGTCGTAAGAGTTTTAAGATAAAGTCGTATGACGCTTAGAGGTGTTTGATGCTTACAACCAGAAATAATATCCGGCGGTGAGCAGCTCAACACAAAAATTGATTTTTGCTTTTGGCAATCAAAGAAAAAAAATCGATTTTCAAAAAATCGATTAATCCAAATTTGAAAATAGATTGTTAAAAATCGATGTTATACGAAAAATAATCGATTTTTTAATAATCGATAATTTATTCACATCCCTACCGATACTTCTAATTACGTTGTATCTCTAACTAGTCTGTGCTCTTTAGACATTTTCCCTGCGGTCCATAATGCGCAAACATTACGAATGTTACCAACAGTGCAAATGCCTTGGACTGAATTGAATACGGTGCTATGTGCACTATTTGCGTGCAATCAATTTGATCCACGCTTTGTGTGTAAATGTCAAAACGTCTAAGAAGAGGAAAAACCATTTAAACACTAAAATAGCACTCTAGGATTATTAATAGAGTAAAATAAAATTATTGTTGCGAGTAAAGTAGCTTTATCGAGTCTTTATTAATTCAAAACTCAAATGTTTACTCTAATAATTCATACACATAGACGTCAAATTCGAGTTTGACATTTGCGCACACACTGCACTACCTCTTTTTCGTGTGCACCGTTAGCACTGCTTAATGACGTCACATATTTTCGTTGGTGCGAATACGTTCAATTTGATTCACTCCGTGTGCGCGCTATAATTATTGGTGCCGATAGCGCACATATGCGCAATTTGGACCGCGGTGATTCTTTCTAATCTGTGGTCTGTGCTTATAATGCTCTGTGGTCGGTAGTATCTCTTACTAGTCTGTGCCATAGAATACATTTCATTCTTTCTAATCTGTGATACATTTACTCTGTGCAGACGGTGGTCGTAGACAGAGACCGTGGTACTGTGCTGTGCTGCTGCTTGATTGTTTCTAACAGGTTTTAAATAAAACAATTTTTGTTGTAGTAAATGTTTGTAGTGTCGATATTACTTTTTTGTCAATAAAAACTGATGTGATAACAAGTCTCACCAAGAAATGGTGCTCCAGTAATTATTGCTGTCAAAATGGAAGAAGAACTTAGATGTTTTGTTTGTAAGGAATTCTACAAAGAACCAGTGCTTCTTCCTTGTGGCCATGCCTTGTGTAGAATTTGTGCTGTGTGCCTACAATGCCATGTTCACGAAAGCGACAATTCAGCAGGTGCAACTGACTATAACGAAGCTGACAAAGCTTCTGTATCTAGCGAAACTGACAGCGGTGTGGTATGTGGATCAAGGCCTAACAGTTACGCGGGAACTCCGGCTGCGCCTGTATACCCGACTGCAGCTTTTAGTTTGATTTGTCCATTGTGTAATAAGCAAGTATATTTGGATGATAATGGCGCGGAAGGATTGCCCCCGTTTAGGGTTATGCGAACCATCGTGGAACGCTTCGGTGGTGTTACTGGCGCTCCTCCAGCAGAGGAGGCCTGCCAGATGTGCGAAGGAGAACGGCGGGCTGCCGTTGTGAGGTGTGAACAGTGTTCTGTACGGTACTGTGCTGGCTGCAGAGATGCCTGGCATCCCACCCGTGGACCTCTAGCCCAGCATGAGCTCAGAGCACTGGGTACAACTTGTAGTGATCATGGATCTCCACCAGTGCTATATTGCAATACTTGTTTAGTGTCTATTTGTCAGCGATGTCTAGCTGAAAGGCATTCAGCCCATGAAACGCAACCATTGTCCAGTGCAGCTAGAGCCCATAAGGTAGGGTAATATATCATTATATATAATTTTTCATTATTATTTTAACATCTAATTTATATTAATGAAGGTCATTCACTTATTATTAGTTTTAGATTTATTCACTAAAAACTTAAATGACATACAAAACTATGTTTATAATGAGTTACAAACATATACATATTTGTATTATAAATAAATATGTTTACAATATTCTTGCTATTATTACATTTTTTTACTTGTTTTTGTAAACACATTATTAATTTTAGTTTTACATTCCAGACTGAACTTTCACAATCATTACAACAACTTTCTGAACAAGCCAAAGCTATGACCGAATACATACAGCTAATAAAAGGATCAGGTGACAAAATTAATGTAAGTTAAATAATTGTTGACATTATATAGCAGATATTGTATTTTTGCGGTTTGCAGTATAAGGAATATTGAAAAATGCTCAAAGGAGTTGCAAGCCCGATTTTGATGAAAACAAAAACTGCATCATTGGATTTTTGAAAAATCAATAATCATAGCCAGGAATCGAACCCAATATTATTACACCATTCAACAGTGTTGTTATTATGGATCGATTTCTATGAAATAATGTTATATGGCAAACTAACAGAAAATGTTAAATTTTAATAAAATATTTCTTGTTCAACCTTGGTTGAAGCGATAATTAAATCAAAGCGATGATCATTATGTTTTTCAAAAATTCAATGATGCAGTTTTTATTTTTATCAAAATGGGGCTCGCAACTCCTTTGAGCATTTTTCGATATTCCTTATAGTTTAGGATTTGGCCCTGAAGGCCCACTTGAAAAATTCACCCTGTATAGCAGATATTTTACACACCAGTTCTCACGTTGATTATACTGCTGATGTATATTATTCCTATAGGAAATAAGTATATAAAAAGGAAATATATTTTGTTATTTGTTCCAGTCCTTGGTTGTTTTTTCAAGTGACCTTAAAACCACTATACCAAAATTACATAAACTACATATTTGTTTTCAGGAGTCTTGTGAAGAATTAGAAAGACAGATAGATGCTGCCTGTTCCGAAATCACACGTGCCATAGAATTAAGAAGAGATGAACTTATTAGAGCTGCTCGTAGTACTCGTTCTCAAGCCATTGCCAATATGCGGTCCCTAACTTCACAAGCTGCTCAGAAGCTACGAGAAGCTACTGCATTGTTACATTTCTCTATTGAGGCTTTAAAAGAATCAGATCATGCTGCATTCCTGCAGGTAACATTATAAACTTACTGAGATAATTGATTTCTGAATTTGTACAGTCACAAGAAATAAGAGTCACAAGCTGTGAAACTTGCTTGTGACTCTTATTCAACAGTTTGGTAATAAATATGGTTAACTGTTATTTATTTATTTATAGGATGACAAACATAAGTAGCAGTGTTTATTATTACAATAAGCTTCACATTCACAATTACTTAATAAGCTAACTGTTCTTACAATAATAGGTAACCACAGCATGCATAGTAGTACGAGAGCCCACGACCAAAACCATGTCTCATAGCAATACGGCAAAAACCCTATAAAATCGTTAGATTATATGATTCTGAACCCGACTAGGTGTGTAGTAACGGTCGAAAGTGTAGCAACTGCGTGGGAGGCCATTTCTGCTGTGTCAAAAAAAAAAGACAGTCGGTATTATAGCAATACGTCTGATAGTGAAAATGTACATAGATTTTATAATTGTATTACGAAAAAGTTTGTTTTCAGACATTTTGCGCGTAGCATATAGCCTGAGCGCATTTTTGAAAATGTCAACAAATTTAGCCGACCTGTATCATAGCAATACGGATAATTTTTTTTTTCAACTTTTCGTATTGCTACCATGATTACCAAAAACCTGTTTTCAGACACTTTAAGTGTAGCATATACTCCCAACTTCAACATCATCCCAGTTTCCTTTTGTGCGATTTATTTCAGTCCTTCAACTTCAATGTTACGGTTTCGGGTAAATTCTTTGTTAATTATCATCTAATAAATTCAGGGTCGCAACGTATTCATTGGTTTGTAACAGAAAATTCAAGATGCCTCAATACGATTTTTAAATGATATCTGAGTATCGAAAAGTTGTCTGATAGAGAAGGTGCTACACTTAATTTGTCTGATATAAATTTTTTGCACATGTGGACAACTTATTTTATCATGTCCAACAATTTTCAGACATATTGCTATGATACCGATCGGTAAAATTTGTTAACATTTTCAAAACGGTCTCAAAATTTAATGCGTTCACATTTCCGTCTGAAAATTGTTTTGTTCGCATCAAATAACCAAAATTTACTAATAAAAAAGATTTTCAGACGTATTGAATGAGACATTTTTTTTGTCTCATTTTTAATTTTTTTAAGTGATTTTACGGGTTTGCGCTACACCACTAACGTCTGAAAAATATGTTTCCGGTATCTCAGAACTATCATTCAACTACAGTCTGCAAATCAGACATATTGCTATGATGCAGTTCGGTAAAATTCTTTGACAATTTTGAAAATTCGGTCAGATCAAACGCTACGCGGAAAATGTCTGATATTGGTATTTTCGAGTTCAGGATAATCGTATCTATCGATTTGATGCGGTTTTGGCCGTATTGCTATGAGACAAAAATTTTGGTCGTGGGCTCTCGTACTATAGTTACTAATGACATTTATTATAAAGCACGAAATACTACACAAATGACCTAAAATCAATAATATCAGTAACATTAAAACTATATTTGATTTAGTAACAAACAAAAATATATTCATTTTTATTATTTTTATGATAGATACAAACATCAAATAGATGCACTGAGAGGCAAATCAATACACTTCACAGTCTTAAGGAACTTCGATAGGCTCAACAATGTTTGTTATGGTGCTAAAAAAAACTGATATCGAGTGGTTACATTAAGCACTGACGTCTTAAAGCCATTTTTTGGTAGAAAATACTTACAATTTTCACAAAAATTATGTAAAATTGTTTTCAATTTGTTTTCATAAAAATCTTGAAAAATAATTCTGACTTTGACCTTCAATAACTTCATTACTATTAATTTCCCAAGTACAGTCTTGAAGAAAAAAATGGTCCTAATGATGAGCGGAATACATAGTTCTCGGCTTTGTCATAGGTCTTGTTGCACCCATTATTTTTGTTTGAATAACCCAGTAAAAATAGATGATATAAGATTTGTAACTTTTGCTAAATGATATATGTATCAGGTGTCAGTTGCATCTTATCATGTTATAAAACTAAATTTGTAGAATAGAATAGAATTATCTTTTAATTATCACTATATGAGCTATATCTTCCAGACAACCTTAAGATGGGCAGGAAAGATTAAAATTAAGTAAGGAAGCTGTTGGTGTATCTTCAAATTCTATCATTTATATTAAAATACCTCAACTCAATTTAATAAATGAATATTGAAAAACACATATTTTATACATACACATATATGTTACTGCTAAAACCCGAAATGCAGCTAAACCTAGTTTTAGCCGGTTAGAACTAGGTGTAGCCACTTACTCTCGGTTAAATCTAGTATAACCAGTTTTTTTTCAGGTAAAACTAGTTCGGATCGGTATCATTCCAGCTAGAACTAGTTCCAACCGAACTGTTAGCGCCAACATTAACGATTTGTTTTTTCCCTCCATTGTCTCCCTTACCCAATTTTACCTCTCGCTCATACACCATACTGGAGAACAAGTGCATGAGACACCCAGTGCACGTGGAAAATCGCTCAGCGCCAGTTGCTCGGGTTTGAGAGTTGGCGAGTGTATCTGTGGTTCGCCGTCGCCGCGTCGCAATCAAAGTGCTCTTGTGAATATAATTAATTTAACGTACAAACCAATCGCTTTTCGTATTATATTTCCTCAAGACCTGTGGTCTAACTCACAAGTGCTTGTTGTAGCCGGCATGATGTTGGCTACAACTAGTAACTGTACAGAGGCACATATTTCTGGCTTTAAAGATATTATAAAAACACCTAATAATATGAAACATAGAGAACATAACATTCAACGAATTTATTGAAATGAATGATTGACTTTTAATAAAATAGGGCTTTTTTGATTTTTTTAAACATAATAGAAAATATATTTTTATCATAATAGGAACAATTAGCAACATTTTTTTAACAAAAGAAAATAATTGTATTTTTATAACTCTAAACTATACGAAAGTAGGACAATATTATCATATACGTGTAATCAGCATTTTTTTTTAACAAAAGAAAATTGTATTTTTTGTAACTCTAAACTTTTACTAAAGTAGGACTACAATTTTAACATAGGTAAACACCAAAATAGCGTCGAGTGGCAAGGCCCTCCGCGGGTAGTATGAAAAATGGAATTAACAGGCAGACATAATTTTCGTCTGCGTGCCACACGCGCGATATAAACCGACAGACATATTATTATGTCTGCCTTACACTTCAGGGGTTAATACGAACAATCAGAAACATTTTTTTAACAACAGAAAATAATTGTATCCTATAATTTTCGATAAACCGATGAAAGAATCTGCGTTGAGTTGAGATAAAAAGAATATAGCTTTTCTACGCAACAGATGTTAATGTAATTTTCAATAGGTACTTAATAGATATTTAATAGGAAGGTTTACATGTATAGTACCATGCATGGCGGACGAACTCGCAGGCGGCCGCTAGTAGAAAATAAAATCTTAAAAACAATTATGTACTTACAACAATATAGGTATTTCAGGTTGTTCTTTTTGCGAATGGCGAACCCAGGATGGGTCAATTCGATGAATGTGTAATAGTTTCATAGTTATTTATAAATAAACAAAAATAACTACCTATCTTTCAATAAAAAAAATCTTACCTATGAAATCTGGGTTTCTTACGCAGTATTTCAAGCAAATGGAATTATCAGAACATTGGGAACACTGCAATTTTTCTATCGTCGTAAATGCAAAACACAACACAACACTATAAAAACAAATATTTTAAGTAGATAAATATTGTTAAAAAATAAGATTTGCAATAAAAAAGTATTCAACATTCGCGCGCGTGAGTGACATGACAGTCATATCATAAACATTTGGATTGTAAAAAATGGCTGGCGCTGGCGTATTCATTCATTTTAAAACTATTTCCTTACTTTTATAAGTTAATCACGTCAAGGTGTGTTTTATAACAGTGAAGTGAAATAACAATATATAAAAAGAATTTTAAAATTCAAATAAGTTAAAAAGATCTTAAGTAAATATTAAGATTAAAACTACTTGATTTGTTCCATAATCACAGACACTAGCGTACGTAGCGCCACCTAGGTAGTACTGGAGAGTAATCTTGCGAATACTTTTAATTAATAAAATTTATTCCTAGTATTTTATGCGACGAAAGGTTATTTAAATTTTGTAATTCATTAAGTATTTATTGATGAAAGTATTTTAAAATAATCCTATAAATTAATCGGCATCCTAAACAATATCAAATTGATAATCACAGTAGGTCGAGTAGGTCAGCCTGCTTAATACGGCTAAATTAAGAATGTCAGTTTCCTAGTTATAATACCAGCAAGTTATAATATTTCAATCTTGTCGTTTAATACTGTCAATCGTTGTGTGTTTCTGAACAAGTAAAAAATATTGTAGTGTGTGTGATTTTTACAAGCAGATGAAACTAGTGCTTACCGCGCATATTGGCACGTAGGTGTAGGTATGTATACGTTATACGCAGGTCGCCCGAAGCCTATAGGTTGCATTATTTTGTTGGTAGGAAGGACGTATAATCTATAGTAGTGTATGAGTAATATATTGAGGTAGGCAGTGCTTAAATGCCTTTACTATGAGACCGCCCCTGTGACGACGGTTATGTTTCGTTTGTGACGGCTTTCTTAAGGGTGCAATACATGTTGGCCGAGACTCGCCGAGTGAACGCCAATACCAACGTGTAGACAGTATATTTGCATTGTCTTGCCATCGCTCGGTGTCGCTCGCCTAGTTAGCCGACTGAAGGCAAGCGCCAACGTGTATAGAAGTCATTTGGTGTAGCTTGCCACAACTTGCGGTCGCTCGCGTGCACTTGCCGCACTTCGGAGCGCTGTCGGTTTTTCTGCACAAATCAAAGGCGCTCGCGCGCACTCGTCAATAGTGTCCACATGTTTGGCAAACGCGTCATTACGCGGTTGGCGTTGGTAGGCGTTGGTCGTCTGTACGCGTACAAAATGTCACTCTCAACAAACGACGATGTTTTCAAGTTTTTGGAATTTTACCAGAATTAAGAGGTTATCTGGAACCCTAAAGACAAGACTATTAAAATATTTAAAATCGCTAACCATATCTACGTAGGATACGTTTTATACTATAGAAAATATAGTAACTTTTATTTGAAAGATTCAAGGATTTTGTTTTTAACTGAACTACTGGTAAAATGTGAATCTGGTATTTAGGGAAACTGTTATTTTGAGAATCTGGTATTCAGCGACTAAACCCTCATTAAATAAATAGCATCATCTGCAATAACTTCTACGCCGTCATCCATCTTTTTTCAATTCACAATACATACTGACGGAGCCCAACGTGTGGGCATCTTTTCAATATTCGTCCATATTGGCCATTTGCATTGGTTTTTGAGAAACTTGCCGAACGTGTAGGCAGTAGCACTTGCCTTGTATTAGTTTGCCTACGCTCGCGTTGGCCTAAGCTCGACCAACATGTATTGCAGGCTTTAAGTAGTAAAGATTTATTTTCGTCGTCCATCCACGGTGAAGGGACATGTTCAATGTAATTAATAAACACAGTTATGAAGCTCTATTTGTTTGAGTCACTATTACTAATAGCCAATCTTATTTGTAGATAAGATTACAATATATAGCTTATCAATTACTTACTTAATAGTTAGACTATTGAGTTTAGAAATATATGAAAATGTATTTAAACTGGGTCAAATAACAATTTAGAGAATACTATTTTGACCTACTTTTCATTCTATTGGTCTATATAATTTTACGAGTATATAACAATGTTGATTTTTATCTTGTTGATTACTGTTAAAAAACTACATTTTATTGTCATTATTGTTGCACCAAATAATGATAGTCTATGCTTTGTTTGAGAATTCCTTTGTTTTCATTATCATTCAAAAGCAATGGTAAATTAATTCTAATTGCCAAATACAAAGGTAAAAGGCTACCACAAACTGCCAAAGGGGAATACCCATTAAATGTCCAAAGTGGACAAAACCATAATTAGCAGTAAAATTTATTCAAAATGAAATATGAATAATGATAATCTTTTATCTGTTTATCTAGGGTAAAAAATATAGTATTAGTACCTAGGTAAAATATAATATAAAGTAAAAATATAATTATCTTTTGTTGTAATTTATTTTCCGGTCTCATTAATTCTGTTTGACTGACCTTCCCTGCTGTCAGAAATTTAAAAGTTTATTATTACCTACACCGCGTCCGCAACAATGCCACTAAGCATGAAAAGAAAGCCAAAGTGCATCTATTCAGAGAAATAATAATAAAGAGGATAGAATTGCTTTGGTTCGCATTTACTACCGCAACCAGTGTCGCCGGCCAAGTGCGGGTTGGTCGACTTCACACACAACCTAAGAATTTCTTCATAGGTGTGTGCAGGTTTTCTCACGATGTTTTCTTTCACCGTAAAAGCGTCGATTAAACGTACATATGAATTCAAAATTTGAAAACACATTATTACGTGGCGGGGATCGAACCAGTGCCTCCCGGGTGGGAGGCGACGCTCTTACGCACTACGCCACCGACGCTTCGCGATAACCCCTCTACTTACTATTAATGCACGCACTCAAAAGAACGAAACCGTACTACGCAATTACGCCCACAATTTACAATTATGAACCTTACGTTTAAGAGACAGCGTTGAGTAACACTCACTATAAGTCACACTCACACTTAACAATGTCGCTCTTCATTGGTCGCGTTATCATGTCCGTCCGTATCGTGTCTGTACCATGAACTTTTGTGCTAGAGAGAAGGGATATCGAAAATCACAATACATTGCTGCGTATACTTTAAAATTGCTTTGCGTCTGCGTTTTTAAAGGCATGAGCAGCAATGGTTATGAAGTTTTATGTTAATAACGTATAGACCAATATTTCGTAGTGTATTTTGATAAAAACAGCATTATTACATTAAAATAATACATTCGAATGAAATGTGATCCCCTTATTAGTGTAATTACACACTCTGGATGAGTTTCCACAATTATCAATGCCTCAAAACATCATTTTAAAGCATTTTTATCACATCGACGGACGGTTCAAGCAGCACTAAGCCGCAAGTCGCACGCTTGTGTCCTAAAAAGACACAAGTGCGGCACCAAGGTCACGCGACTAAGACACTTCTATCCTTTTTGTTATTATTTCTGTGGATCTATTCCATCAGGAAGCATGACGACTCTGAATGGGGCCAGCAATGCTGAGGTTGTTGTTGTGAAAGTATGAATGCTCGATCTACCTATAAAATATATATTTTTTAAACTTATGATTGTGGTGTGGGTAGATATGAACAAAGTGATAAGGTCATTTTGGGATCAGTCAATCGATACTAGAACATAATTTTTCTATACAGGTCGGGAACATACTGTCTGCTCGTGCTCAAGAAACCGCCACAGGTCTATGCTCATCATTCAATGCTCCGCCATCACCTCCTGCATTGACACTTGACGTAGAACCAGTACTACGAACAGTACGGACAATGAACTTTATTGAGTGCATACGTAAGTACCTACGACTCCATTGGATACGCATTTTACTATGAAGTCTGGTTTCATGTTGTTTTTCTTTGAAGCTTGATTTCAGAAAAAATCTTGAGTAAATAAAGAAATTGATCACTAAAATGATTTGATACATAATTATTAAATATATTATACTAAACCTCGCTCAAGCTATTCGCCATCTTAAGACAATTGAGAGCAAGACATATTATTTTCTTTATCTACTGAAATAGTAGAACAGTTCTCTTTCCGGTCTCAAGATCGCGCATGGACAAAGTCCTATTAATCCGAACCTTAAACAACATAATGACATACGTACTATTTTATAATTATTTCTTTAAAATATATTTCCATTACATTTAAATGTGTGTCTTAATTGGGCATAGTTCGTCTGAAAAGCCAACATCTATATTTTAGACATTATTATAATTAATGCAATATTAAATGTAATATTTTTTCAAATAATAACATTTTATAGGCAGTGAATGAGTAGGCAGTCTACTTTAATGTAATTTACACATGTAATTATATACTTAAATATAATATTTTACTTTTATTGTTTGGAATGCAGCGGCAGAAATGCAAATGCAGACATCAGGTAAATTAGAACTTTAAAGTGACTATCGAAGATAATCTTAGATTACTCAAATATACGGATTCTCAATTGGAAGTTGGGATATGTTTTTATAGTAATTACATAAATTACAGCGCCAGGAGCGCCTGAAATGGCGGTAGAGGCTTGTGCCGCCCGAGGATGTTCGTGCACCCTCGCATGGAGACCTCCTGCCGCGCCCGCCGCTGTTCGCGGATACGTACTAGAGCTCGACGATGGACTAGCTGGACCATTCAGGGTGAGTCAATATATCTAATAATCTATTATTATAAAAGGCAAAGTCCTGACTCACTGTCTGACTGATCAACGCCCAGTCCATACCCTTGGACCTAGATAGCTGAAGATTTGCACGGAGGTTCCTTTTTTAACGTAGGTAAGAGATTTTTCGGAATTCAACTCCTGAGGGGGTAAAATAGGATGTATGGAAATCTGTCATCTAAGGGAATGAAATAGGGGATAAAAGTTAGTTTGGCAAATTCATCGTTTTTATAGTGAAATCCATACAATTTGTATGGATTTCACTATAAAATCCCAGCCCATATCCAATCCAAGCCTAGTCCATACCCTTGGACCTAGATAGCTGAAGATTTGCACGGAGGTTCCTTTTTTAACGTAGGTAAGAGATTTTTCGGAATTCAACTCCTGAGGGGGTAAAATAGGATGTATGGAAATCTGTCATCTAAGGGAATGAAATAGGGGATAAAAGTTAGTTTGGCAAATTCATCGTTTTTATAGTGAAATCCATACAAATTGGTATGTTACGATTTTTTGAATTTTAACCCCACGGGGACGAAGTCGCGAGCAAAAGCTAGTAATGTATATTTTTTAAAAGAATAATATTAATGTGCTGCTAACAAATTAATATTATCATGTTAACCCCTCCCAACTAAGTGCAGCAGATCAGACTACCTAAAACTGTCTTATCCTTCAAATGATTTTTAACCTTAAAGGTTTGTTTTATAAAGCGCAAAATCGATTGAGAAAATTTGACAGTTTATGGTAACCTGATGTGCTGTTGTCTGTACATATTATTAATGGTTCTAATAAGTAGGTGAATTGTATATGAATATAGTGACAAGAGTTGAGAAGAGGAGGCTCAAATGGTTCGGTCACGTAGAAATGTAGATTGATGAATCTGAAGTGGACGGAGATACGGGACGGGTTAGACCTAGGCAAACGTTTATCAAATCGGTAACATTTTGCAAAAAGGCCAGGTCAAAAGTACTGGACGGCGAAAAGTCGTAGCAAGTGAAAAAAGTGATCTCTGTCTACCCCTATGAGAGAAATGCGTTGCTTTCTTTATGTGTGAATTGTAAGATTTCAGAGACAAGTTCCCAATTAGGCAGGTGTAGATGGTCGCATAAATTACCTAGTTAAATTAGTGTTAAATAGTCTCTTTGAAAAGAAGGTCCTCTAATTACCCCAAGTCCTGCGTTAATGAATGATTTAGCTTAGGGACATGATCTCTCTATAATTTCTCGTTTAAGGGCCCTTACACATTAGGCAACTACTTTTTGCAACGAAACAAACGCATGTTTGACAGCCGCGCGACTTCATCGTGACACCAGCGATCAACAAGTATTTGTGTCAGTTTCTCCCGAGTTCTTGCTGTAAAAACACGTGTTGAGAGACTCCACTTTTAACCTCAATCTACCGTACAATTGTCTGCTACTTAAAAGTACATTTTCACTTGACATTGGCTAAATGCGTTACATATCGCGAACGCCATTTAATTAAAAAAGAAGAAGAAGTATTTGTGTCGATTCAAACGCTCGTTTGTAGCGATTGCTGTAACGGGTTTGCTTCGCGAATCAGTCGCGTGGATAGAAGGGGAAAGAACAGCTACGTGCTGCCACCCACCACTCACGTTTTTATCGCTCCTGTATCACGTTTATGTCGATACTATATCGCGTTTGCAATTTTGCAGCGCGACTGGATCACTACAGCTACGCGGCCAGCTACTTTAGCTGCTTTGAATGCGAGTTTGTGTAAATTTACGACAGTACCGATTGTCCGATACTGCGTCAAGACTGAATTGAGTGTGTATCGTTGTAGCAAGTCGCAATGGGCCCTTACGTACTTAAAGACATTAAGAATTTAGATAATATTAATCTGGGAAACTAGCAATAGGGTATTACGCCACTTTTTGGAAACTGTTTTAAATCAATCCTGAGGTCGTAATTAACCAGTAGAATTTTTATTTTAATTTTATAAAACCAAACTTAGTTTTAATTTCGATTTTGAATTGTCGCGGGGAATCGCTAGCCGCTATGCTTATTCGGCCCGTGACGTCGCTCCGTTAGTAAACAAAACAACTGCGATTTCAAAATCAACACAAAGCACGATATAAATTTACTTTGTTTACTGACATAGTGATGTCACGTCACATTCCAAATTGCGAACGGCTTTTTAAATATTTTAGGGACAGACTAAAAAAGTCGATTTTTAAAATTGAATTATAAAAGTTTAATTGCAAATATTTATGAATAAATATCGATGTTTCTCGTTTACTTTTTGCAATATCTATCATGAAAATGCAATTTATATTTTTTCTTTCATGGTCTAAAATACCCTATTATTGCTTAAAACGAAATAAATTGACAAATTGCTGAAAGATAGAAAGAAGAATATTTAACATTTAGAAATATTAAATATTCATGGAAATTTAGTATTACTCTTATTTCTATTACCTATTTACCGCTATTTGTGTAATACATAATTAAGACTACATTTTAGGAGGTGTACTGCGGCAGAGAGACAGTTTGCACTATAGATGGACTTCACTACGCATCGTTATACAGCGCAAGAGTCAAGGCGTTTAACGGCGCGGGCGAGGGACCCTACAGCGAAATTATCGGCCTACAAACTTCACCAGGTATCTAATATTTGATTATTTTTTTTGATAAAACTAGGATGGCAAATAATAATCCAGTTTACAGATATAGAATAAGTTAATAGAAGCGGACTCTCGTTAGAGTACAAGTCTGCAACCATATGCGTTAATTTTGTTTTTACCTTTCCAACACGAAAAGACCTTTCTTGCTTGTAAAATCTCGAAGCATAAACGGTTTTTGCTGCGAGCTGTGGACAAGGTTGTAACGTTCAATCTACACTATGGTAGTAATTTAACTTTTAATTTTTAATAGGTACTATTTTTGTGTAATAAACATGTATTTAAATATTGACATGTTATTCTCACCTATACAATTTTCTCGCTGAAGAGGTGTTTATTACACTTAAATTTACTATTAATTTATATGATACAAATATGATTTCTAATTTTCTATACACAAACTGCTGTTTTTAAACGACTATGCTAGTCTGATTTATGCAGAAATTTGGAATTAACAATGTTTTTTGTGTCTGGGAAGATTTAGAGCCTTAGGATTTGTCATAATTTTTGAAATAGCCCCCTGAATAACATAAATAAAAATCAGAATTTAAGTGAAGTGAGTCTGATTTTTCCTCACCTTTAGCACCTTGTATGTGTCGATCAGCCATCTGACCAATTTAACAGTGGTCAATGTACATAGAAACACTACTCTATTACACACATTTCACCTCTGAGAAAATGAGTCTGGCAGCTCAGGGATCTTACTCTAAAATGGAAAATATTATATAACTGATATCGTCCGCAGTTGCATGGTTCACCTGGGACGCTCGTTGTGGGGGGGCGGAAGGTGGGGGTGGGGTGACACTGAGCGCGGACGGGTTATGCGCCCGAGCGGCCGGCTGGGAGCCGAGGGTCGCGCTAGCGGACCAACCGCTGGCTAGGGGGCTGCACTACTGGCGGCTCAAGCTTGACCACTATGACGGGGACGCGGACCCCGCTTTCGGGATAGCTAGAGCTGACGTCGCGAGAGATAAGATGCTTGGTAAGTTTTATTTATTTCAGAAACAAACAGTCAATATACAATAATTTTACACATAAATACATACTGGTATCTAGACCTTTAGTTTCCTTAATGAAACATAAGTACACTTATTATGAGAAACAAAATATCATCGTAAGAGGAACTATTTTTTTTTAACAAAAATATAGATTTGAGACTCCTTTTAAATTCTTGCAATGAGTTACAAAAAACATCCAACTTCATGAGTTTGCTGTTGTAAGCCTTACAGGAACGCCTTATGAAGCTATTGTTAACGTAACATTTACTATACTTCTTAATGGAGAAGAGATTTTTTTTTGAAGTTGATGTTAGAAAATAAAGTATTTTATTTTATGTCAGTTAACGCATATAAAACATGGAAGTATCTTTGACGCTCTGTAATGGCCACACGTAAAAGAATGCCAAAATGGGCGGGGCTTACAAAGTATGCCAAAATGGGTGGAGCTTATAAAGTTTAGTTTAATTTAGATGCTTCAGTGTCAGTTGTCAAACGATTTCGAAATTATTGATATATTTTCGATTCAAAATGCCTGCCTGGACTGGAGACACGCGGCTACGTAAAGACGTCAGCGCGTGGACGTGGAGCCGGAAGCGCGGCAACCGCCTGCCGTTCGCAACGCAATAAAGATATTTGATTTGATTTTGATTTGGTTCGTGAGCTTGCTGGTCCTGAGGCGAGGCGATGTCGTTACGTTGATGATTTCGGGCTGAAACACATAACCGCGTTGCGTTGCCTCAACGATTAAATTGGCGGTGTAATCAAATACATCTCTAAGTAATTAAAGTGAAATTGGTTTGGCACGCCGCCGATTTCAGCGTTGCGGCACCGCAACGCGGTTATGTGTTTCAGCCCTTAGGCCGCTCTCTCACGGGTCGGCAAGGTTTCGGTGCGATGTGAATGCAGCAAATGTCTCACCGCTGCTTTACGGGCTTGTCTCGCACACGGCGTCTGCATGCTGACAACATTTTCTTTATTAAGTAGTGAAGAGTCGACGAGCAAACATGTCGTCTGGTGATTCATCAAGCGATGAAGATATTGTTGTAATATACAATTATTTGCGAATGTCACGAAAAAAGAAGAAATATTAGGTGCACCCATATATTCAACGCAACTACATTAGTAGATTATTTGTAGCAGCAAAAGAATTGCGTAATCTGCTTATTTGAGGTTTTACAACAAGGGATATTCCTCAATTTCTTTGATAAGTTTGTAATTAATATCACGTTCTACCATTTTGAGCCTCGGCTGGATGCAGATGTTGCGTGGCCGCATGTCGAACGCATACCGCGCCGCGCCGATGTCACACCGACCCGTGTGCGAGCGAGATATAAAATGTATGGCGCAGCAACCAATCGACATGTTGCACGCATACCGAGCGCGGTTTTTGCCGTTTGCTTCCAGACCCGTGAGAGAGCGGCTTTAGTGTGCGTTACAGTACGGAGTTTCGGGTGCGCATTTTCTTACATAACTTTTCAATTCCTATCATTGGAGGTCCGAAAATATTTCTCATACCATTGAAAACCATAATGATCATTCTTCATAAGTTCATAAAACATAATCATTGAAATTCATAATTTCATTAATCATACATTTTTGGGCAAGTCTAGTGTTTTATGCACCTACATGGCTGGGTGATAGGTAGGTTAGAGTTATTTTTTTTTTATGACCAGGCGGAGTGCACTGTTTTTGTAAGCAACAAGGTAGTAACAGTATTAATGAAAAAATTATGATCACTAACTGTTATGAGCTCCGTTGATAGTAATAAAAATGTATGAATAAAAAAAGTATGAAAAATAAAATTATGAAGTTATTATATAAGAAATTAGTAAGACAAAGAATAGTATTTAGAGTATTATGTGAGCCAATATGGACCCCGGGGTTTCATACAAAAAATACTAAACGGCTCGAGTTGAGGCGATGCTGATCGTTTATATTTATTACCTTTATATGGAGTTTGGAGTGTTCTTCTTATTTGTGATAAAACATCATTATTATAATGGTGTCGTGAACAGGTAGCGACGCGCTCGGTTGGGCGATGTACATTGACGGGTCTCGGTCGTGGTTCGTCCACGGCGGCGCGCACGGCGGGAGAGCTACGGGGGGCATAGCGAGAGGGTCCACCGTGGGCGTGCTGCTGGACCTTACGAGAGGCACCCTGAGATTCACAGTCGATGACAGACCACAGGTAAGGAAAAAAAAGTAGTGCTCTTTTTTACTTTCTCGTATACGTAGTATAGAGGAAGTCTTGTAATCGTCAAAAAATCCGACCTCGAGATTTTGACGGATTTACACGTTTTGGACCTCCCTGAGTACAAAAATACTGTTTTCGGAATTATGTCTGTGTGTGTCTGTGCGTTAGCACGATAACTCGAGTATATGCTTTAACTTATTGCAACCAAATTTAACGTGTGTGTATGACATCAAAATATAAGGTTTCTATCCACTTTTGAGTCGTCGATCACGAAAGTTAAGCAACCAAGTGCGCGGTCGGTATTCGGATAGGTGACCAAAGTTGCATCTATGATATCAAAAGGTTTCTATCAACTTTTGAGTCGTTTCCGGTATACGAGAAAGTCAAGGGGAGACCACTCCCGATTTTTTTTACTGCAAATTCGATGTTATAGGACAGAAGTATGAAATTACCACAGCAACGCGTGGCCGGGACAGTTAGTACATTTATTATATTATGCTATTTTCATTTTGCAGGGAGAAGTAGCATTTACTGGTTTACGAGGTGCCTTCTACCCAGCGGTGTCTCTCAACCGCGGCGTCGCAGTCACTTTGCAACCAGGTTTGACGCCACCACCAGAGATGTTAATGTCACAACTAGCTATTGAATAATATAACACTGTTTAAACAATACCACCGCTTGAAAATCTCAAAAAAAAAACTCTAATGTCACTTCCCAATTTCGCAGAAATTTGACCAACGACTTTGCAAATTTATGAAGTTCTTAAAGGTGGACACACATTTAGCCGAGCCGAACGAATCGAATTCGAACGCGCCGAAGAAATCGTTTTACTTTAATTATAATGTGTATAGAATGAATGTGAGCGCATCGGCCGAGTCGTACAAATCTGGTGACATTGAGCGAATTTCCGGGGTTTACGAATTCTAAAATTCTTTTCGTTCGGCGTGTTCGCCTCTGTCAAATGTGCGTCCACCTTAACACAGACTTTGTAAATGGAATTTCATTAACATTTACTTTGTGCTGTCACTGATGTCGTCGTTAATTATGTTCCGTAACCATGTATTTTTCTACAATGCAATAACGTCATGAATTCTTTAGAAGCGTCGAGTGTAAACATTTATTTTTACAATTCCATCTAGTATTCCAAAATTCTGTATACCAATCAAGTCAAATGATGCCAGTTCAGGGTCAATCTTATCAAGTTATTGTTTAAAAAAACATTGTTATATAAAATATGCCAATGTGAGTTTTAGGGGCAGCTTCATCGCGTAGTGGCATTGTAGATGTAATTTATTCATTTAGAACAAAATCATATCATAGAACATTGGCAGCCTTTGTAAGTACAAAACAACAATGCTAGTCAAGAATTGGTTTACGTTAAAGGCACAAAATGTGTAAAATTGCAACTTTTTTAGTTTTTTAAATTTAACTTTAGTTACAAATGCAATTGATTGAGAATTTAATTTTTAAGTAGAGGATTTTTTCATCCATTATGGTTTTCATTTGTCGCGATTTTAACTATACACAATGAAGCTCTAACAATACTTTTCGAATAATACGGTAACTACGTGTATATTTCTTTTCTCGTACCATTTTTGCATTTTCATTGCCTATCGCCGTATTTAGTACTAATTACTGTACTTACCCATACCTTCTTATTAATAATTATTTTGTAATTCTAACTACATTTTATTTGAATGTAATTTGATATAAGTAATAGTACCTTAAAATTTATTGGTCGCTATTTTAGTATTGTTATAATTTTTCTAATTGCTTTAGCCAGCAAACACATATGAGATAGTTAATAATTATGAATTACTACAATCTTCCATTAAAAGTACGTTAAAAAGCTGCTCATCGAATTTAAACACAATATAATATTTAAGTATGTAACAAAGGAATACATTTGTTATAACCGCCCAGTAGTAAATAAGCTATTTAAGTTATCAGGTACTAAATGCTAATATATTAACTTAGTTATAGGTGAGTGATAAGAATTAACTTTTGTGTGCAACTGAGTTTGGTATAAAAATCATACCATGTTTTTTATGTATTAAGATTCGATTACAATCATTAGACGTTTAATACACGAAGGCCTGTGGACAAATTGAATGAAACTGTAACATTTCTTTAATTTTCAACCTCATGCCATAATCGTGAAATTATAGTCAGGAAATTTAACAGTTTATGGTAGTCTGTGAAGGCTATTGTAAAGAAAAAAAAATGCCGTTTCGATTTGAAATTAACATGATCTCTGTGTAGATTTGTTCATTAATATGTTGTGTGTAATTTTATTTTTAAGGAACACTGCCATTTATTTTATTTAATGATGGTGCGTTTTAGGGGACGCCAGATGATGATAGGCAATCTACAATGTTGCATTTTTAACTGCTAATGGTATGTTTTAAATAATCGTCGACCAGGCGAAGTTATTAACCTCTTTGCGATTTCTTACTTAAAACCGCTTCGACACAATAACAGAAATATCATTTAAATAGCCTTAATGAGAACTGTAGACACGACTTGTTATGTCAAGGGGAAGCGGACGGATTGTTATAAAATGTGTCTAATGATAACTAATTTACAACTGCATTTGAAGACGACTTCTGTTGAATTATGTCTGTCTAAAACTATGGTAATTGAAACCGCCTATCACTTACCCAGGACTTAAAGAACCCGCCGAAATTGTTCTAGTCTCTACTTGAATTTTTTAAAAATATTGATAATCACTAAATAGGTCTAACTCTTTATGTCACGTCCATATCATCGTCTGGTCCGGTCTCCTAATATTTATAAGGGTACCTGAGATGAAACTGAAATATTCCATTACCCACTAATACGCACAACTAACAGTAATATTACTGTGATATTATACTGCACAACGGTATTTTATTGTAACTCTTATCCGTTGATGTTGTACTTAGATACCTGTTCATATAATCAGTGTAAGAAATTTGGGACACTGAAGAAATTCTGTTTGTTGAATTCATCGTGTGATGAGAACGCATCGTTTCATCGTACGATCATTTGCCAAATAGAATGATGCCTTTCGTTTTCGGGGATAAAAGTAGCCTATGTGATATTCTAAACTATAATGTATACATCCATCGGATGGATGTATAGATTATTAGTAGGATGGATTCCATCCTACCAACCTTTCGCATTTATAATGTAAGATAAGTGCTCCAAATTCTTTACACTCATTGTGATAATCCCTTACTTTATGCTCTGTATTTCAAAATATATTTTACATAACAGAGTACGCACAATAGCTGCAAGTTGTAATATTTATAAGATACTAACTTTGATAGATTCTGCAGTTTATTTTTTTATATAATTGAACCGGTTACATAAGATGTTATTCATTACTTGTTATAACGAAACTCTGGTAATATTTTTGTAATATACATTTTTTTCTTTGCTTTAATATTTTCTGCAGATATTGAGTTGGTTGTACTTTACTATGTTAAATACACGTGAAGACAAGATTCAACTATTAATACTAGAAAAATACACTGAAAAAAATCCCGCTTGAGGCAAGTCGATTTTTTTCAGTGCATTTTTCTAGTACTAATATTTACGCGTTTGTAAACGCAAAAATAAAATTATTCCATAAGATTTAACTAGTTGTGCAACTGTGCATTTTTACTTACGAAGTTATCTAAAAAAAATATCTACAGACAACAGTAGACAAAAATGCGAAATATCAAAAATTGACAATCGATTTTGTACTTTATATCAAAAATTGTTAGGTTTAAAGTCGATTGGAGAAGAAAATTGATATTTTGTGGTATCTGACCTGCTGTTGTCTGTGTCAATTTGTAAACTGTGTATTGGTTTATATTAACTTTGATACTAGTTTGCGGTTACTAAAATATTATGGTGTTGGTATGTTATCAAAATGATTTAATATTATTTATAACGCTACACATGTAATTATATAAAAACTTAAAATGTCTGTGCGAGTATACGCACGTTATTACACCTATTTATGTACTTAAATTATGACTGATTTACATTAAATTATTCAATTTAATCCTAGTTTTGTTTTCTACCGATTATTGTCGTATTATTATTGTTTTATAAAGAGAATAAGGCGTTCTAATTCGCGAACGATCAGTATAAAAGATTTGTTTAGTGACCTGGGGCCTTACCCCCGATCGCGCGCTATTTACGAACGGTAAAACCAAAACCTTATCGCTATTGGTTTCATACAATTTGACAGCTTTCAAACTGTTGTCAAAATGTATGAAAACGATTTGTTTTGGTAAAAACGTTGTAAATACCGCGATAAGGCCCCTTATCGCGCTATTTTCGTTTTTACCAAAACCAAATCGCTATCGTTTTGACAGCTGACAGCTGTCAAACTGTTGTCAAAATGTATGAAAACGATAACGGTTTGGTTGGTTTTTATTACTCCAGTTAAGTATTTTAATTTAAAGAAATACGTTTAGGACAAAAAAAAGTTTATTAACAGATTTTTACATCTATGTCAATCACAACCGCACTTTCAATTTTGATATTTATTCTACTTTAGAATTTATCTCTAAAAACAAATGCATACAATTCATTTTGTAACTTTACATTATCTAAATACACAATTTTGTGTCTCTCCTATCGTTCGAAGATCAGTTGGTTAATAAAAATAAGCCGAAAACATTTTCCGTAAAATAATGATTTATTACATGTAAAAAAACTTTACTATATTTTTTTCCTCGCATTAAGATGACGTTAGAGACACAACCTATGTAATAAAAGGTGGGTTCATAAATTATTTTAAATCTCAAACTAATAGCTAAATAACAAAGACATACTTTTGTTATTTGTTTTAACTAATGGAATGTCTTAACGTTAAAATTGCCATTAAAAATAACAGCAATAATAAATGCTTTGTATAATTGATATTTTGGAAGACCTCCTACATTTAAAATAAATTAGACTTTCATTCATTTACTTAACAAACGATTATCATGCAAAAAAGAATATATCTTAAAAATATATTTTGATTTTAATATTCGTTTTCATAAGACATTATCATGGTACAGGTACAGTTCAAAAATACAGATTATTATAATTGAATGAAAAATTACTCTGCAATCATCTGTCTAGATCATAAAATCGGTCATTTACAAATACATAACTACTATTAAATAGTTAAAAATGTATATAAAATATTCATAACTTACATCTATAAGTAAAATCTTTCATTGGACGGATTATTGATATGTAATTGCACTTCTTTAGCAGAGACAGCATTGAGGCAGCAGCACTGAGCATCAGACCATACCAAAATGAACTACTTTGATTTTAGGCGGTCGTTGTGGAGCACTCTCTGAAATAATGAAGAAAAACTTGAGAAATCAAAAAAAAATAAAAAAAAATGTGTGTGTCAGCTCCGACGCACGACTGGAGTTTACTCCAAGACAGGTGAGATGGCGCACCTGCTGTCATCCGCGTTTTGACAATTAGAAAGTTGCGCAACATAGGATGCGCACCAATTATGACTTTGCGTAACGAGGTCATTCATCGATAGATTTTACTCCTCATATTTTTCTCATACCGGGCCCCTTATACAGGGTGTAAAAGACATGTACAGTCAAACGAAAACCATGTATTCTGCTCACCATCATAACATTTTTTTTTCTTCAGACTATACCTGGGAAATTGATAGTTGCGATTTTATTGAAGGTCAGTCATAATTTTTTTTTATTTTTTTTATGAAAACGTATTGTATACGTTATTTCTTTATTATTTTCCAAAGAAACATCATTTTTTTTAGTATTTCATAACAAAAAATGGCTTCAAAACGTTAGCGTTCAATGTAGCTCACTCGATGGGCACGGACACTAACGAACGGGGCCGCCGTCAAGCAAAAATATCGCGGTTTTGCAAGTTGCGTGCGAGTTGAGCCCTTTACATTACGCGGTACAATTTGCAATTTTTTTTAACACCAAATAATAAAAATCATTTCCCAACAATAATTTTTTTGAAATATGTCTTATTTTGATGTAAAGAATACATGGTTCTCGTTTGACTGTTCATGTCTTTTACACCCAGTATATGCAAATCGATTCTTAAGGAGTAAACTCCAAAAAAATGAAAGCCGGGTTAACAGGATTCCCACAGGTTAAGTTAGGTGCATGTATGCATTTCAATCCCTAGGGACAACAAAAATAGTAATATTTAGGTACATTTGTAATTTCATGCAATACGCAAAAAATGGTAAGTGCATCAGTGATTGTGTATAGTGCATGCATTTAAAATTATTATGTTTACTACTGATCTTTATTACTAAGCCCGTAAAGTTGAAATTGTCCGCTTATAAAAATGACACGACCTTATTATCTTACTGATAAAGATTATGCCGCAGACTGGAACTGTCGTAAACCGTCATCTGCGATGGGCCTTAGTCACTATCGCCCCCACTTTAGAAAAAGAGCAACACGTTTGTTGACAGTAAGCATATACCTGATAGGTAACTAAAATAGACATTATTTGATAATATAAACCCATTTCTGATCTGACAAGAAACTCCAAGCGAGCGTGACGTTATCGCATTGCCGTGCGGAACAGTTTTTTTAGTAAGAATGTTTGCAAAATTGTTCTATTTGTTAATATTTCGTTATTCATAACTTTTTGAATACTTTCGACTAACAGTAATAGGTAATGATTAGTAATGACTTAGAGTGCGTTCCAAAACCAGGTGAAGCCAAGTAGACAGCGTAAGAAAGCTTTCTAATTGGTGTAAATTAACTATAGTTTAACAAAACTAACCAATGGTGAAAGCGCTTCTTAATAACGACCAATAGTGAGCTACCATTTACTCTACCCCGAGTAAATTGAGATCGTTTTGGAACGCACCCTTAATGAGTATTAGTACACCGTTAAAAACACTGCATGCAACTTATATGTGCAATGAACAAACATGTTCGTGCTGTCATGCGTGCGTCACACTTCGACGTAGTCGAGCGTAGTACCGGCTGGCGGCCGCTGTGGCAAGTTCTGCGGTATAAGTTGTGACACATGTTGCGGCATATGTTGCGGCACATGTTGTGGCATATGTTGCGGCACATGTTGCGACATATGTTGAGGTACATGGGTTCGTGGATGCGGCGCAAAGGCCGCGAGGTATTTATGTGGAGGACATAATGGTAGACTGTCTGCGAGTTCTCTGGCGCTTTCTGGACATGGAGGCGGTTCCTGATAAACGAAATAAAAATGATATATTTCCTAAACCCCATCAACTTATTAGCTTAAATTAAGTATTAAGAAGTTGTGTTAAGTATACTATTTACCTATGAAAAAGAAATTAGGCCTTTATACATAAACAACCAGGATTCTTTGTATTTAATTAACTATATTGAATGCCATTTAGCCATGTTGATGCCGGAACAGGTGAATAGCATTACCCCATATCCTCCAATGGATGTCGTAGAAGGTGACTAATGGAACAGCAATACCCCTTGTATTGAACACCTTATATTCCATCCACCGATTGCCACATTGGGCAAGCCTCCTTCCTAACCCTGCCTAAACCTCCTTCGGTGACAAGGAGAGGCATTGTGTCCCAGCAGTGGGTCGAATTATAAAGGCTGTTATAATGATAAACCAGGATTCTAATGTCCAGGTTTATCACATAAACACTTGTGTACACCGTAATTGACCACGACGGTGTCAAATAGTGGCCTTATAATTAGAGGCGATCTACTTAGCAGTTTATGGCTTCTCCATGTTGGATCATGTTGTGACAAAGAGAAAGCCTATACCGGTACTTAGAATTTATCACCTTTATAAAGATTCACCTTCGTGAGATTGCCGGAATTTGCCGGAAAAAGAGAAAATACTAATAAAATTACTACTTAAAACCTTAGTTTAACTATAAAGTCCAAAATAATAATTTAAAAAACTCACCGAAACTACAGCTATGGTCACAGTGTCAGAAAACTTCACTTTATTCTTCTCTATAGATCTTGTTCCTCTCTCAGTTGAGTCCAACTTGTAATTCCTGTCGTTTGTAGACGACTGATAGTTATAACGGTATGTCGTACTTGAATCCTCTCTCAATTCTGTCCGGTACACATTTCTAAAATGGCTCGATCTCTCCTCTTGCCTCTGTTTTATATCGCCAACATTGGACGGTTTCGTTGGGCTTTCACTTATAACCGCGAGCGTAGGCATAGATGTACCCAACCTCGAATTTGAAGATATATTATCAATCCATTTGCCATTGTGAGTCAGTATCGGTTTTATTCTGTTCGGGTTGGTTATTTTCACATACGTATCGTCTACGCTCGTGTTCCATATAGTGTTGTCTCTTTCTAAATACTGGTGTAGGTTGGGACGGATGCTGTTGGTGGATGTTGGTTCAGCTTGAGATATTGGAACGGGCATGACAGTTGGCATGGAAACTCTTGGTAACGGTGGTGGCTTGGCTTTGATGTCAGATGTACTGGTGTCATCGTCAGTATAAGAGTGTGAGCTGCATTGTGAGCATGAGTCGGAACAGTCCGATCCTGTTATGGAAATGTTATTTTTAGTGAAAAATTTAAGAAGTGCTAGACAAAACGAATTCCTATAATAATGTACCTATAGAGGGATTTCGCTAGCATACCCATGGCAAATGTTTCCTTCTACATATTGAAAAAAACAGCGGTTTTTCTAGTGGATTTTATGCGATATTACCACAATATAGAAAACGATACAGTACTTTGACTCCATAGTATATAGTAACGAATCGGCGCGCACGCACACATACAATCGTCGTTTACACGGCCGTTTTTGCCGTTTTGGCGGCTTTGCCGTTCAGAGCATGCTTAGCGGCCGTGTAAACGACGTTTGTATGTGTGCGTGCGCCGATTCGTCACTATATATGGAGTCAAAGTGCTGTATCGTTCTCTATATTGTGATATAACGTTATAACAAAGGCTATTAAATGATTAAAACGGTGTCGATTGGAAATTGATTTGTTTTTTGAATCGAATAGTCTGGAATAATTTAATTTTTGCGTTTACAAACGCGTAAATATTAATACTAGAAAAATGCACTGAAAAAATCGACTTGCCTCAGGCGGGATTCGAACCCGCATCTTCCGTCAGTGCTTGGTGCTTATGTTTTTATGGTAAGACAAATTTCGACAGCGAAAAGCAGTGTCTCGGTGGCGTAATTGGTCAACGCAGCCGGAAGGTGTGGGTTCGAGTCCCGCCTGAGGCAAGTCGATTTTTTCAGTGCAATTTTCTAGTATCGAATAGTCTGTCTATGGATTTAACACTAAACGTCAACTGTCATAATTGGGTACTCATAATGAATCTATTTATTTATACCTATTTAAAAATTAATGTACAAATATGGGAGATTGCGGATGATGCGGGTTCGAGTCCCGCCTGAGGCAAGTCGATTTTTTTTCAGTGCATTTTTCTAGTATCGAATAGTCGGTCTATGGATTTAACACTAAACGTCAACTGTCATAATTGGGTACTCATAATGAATCTATTTATTTACTTATTTAAAAATTAATGTACAAATATGGGAGATAGATTTTGAACCTATTAAAATAATTCAATTATAATGACAGTTTTATGACTAGTGGTCGGATATTCGGATGCATATTTACCTAAAGTGAATTTTTGGCTGAGAAATTATTGAAGCTGCTTCTTTAAACATATTGTTTAAATACAAATTCCGGGATTCCAAAAAAAATCGGGAATGTCGATCTAATCGGATGCATATTTACCTAAAGTTAATTTTAGGCTGGGAAATTAAGGAAGCGGCTTCTTAAAACATACTTTTTAAAATATAAATCCAGGGATTACAGAAACTAATCGGTAACATGGTGTTTCCATACCATGTTACCGATGACAACGACTTGTTTAGCATGTGTCATTAAATGAACAAAAGAAACTATTTTCGGCTCACTACCTGCACACAAGCAGGTATAACGGCAAATTGCCGTCTCACTCGCACTCATTACGAAATGCTTATCAGACTCAAGACACCGAGTTGTTTGTTGCTATGTGGAGAGAAGAAAGAAAATTACTCATCACGACCTTTGCTATGCTAGTTTGGCAACCTGCTTTACAAAATTAGCTGGCATCCGATTCGTTAAAAGCATTTGATCGAAATTGCGACATTTTTACAATCGATACAAAAATGCATTTCATATTAGCCAACACCTGAACATAAGTAAATATACACCCGACCCGATTTGATTCTATACTCAAATCACAAAAATTTGTAGATTCCGGAATCCCGGGATTTTTCCGATACAAAAGTGCTTTCCATATTAGCCAATACCTGAACGTAAGTATATATACACCCGACCAGATTTGATTCTATAATCAAAACACAAAATTTTGTTCATTCTGGAATCCCGGGATTTTTCCGATACAAAAGTGCATTCCATAACTGCGAACATCTCAACTTTAGGTAAATATGCATCCGATTATCCGACCACTGTTTATGACAAATGATAGTGATTTTGATGTTACCTTGCGTGTGTAGTTGGGCGTAGTGTTCAGCGAGTGCTATGGCCTCACTGGCGAGGTGGTCCAACCCGCGTCGCTCGGCGGCCCAGCGCGCGTCCACGAACAAGTCCCACGCCCGCAGGTCTACTGCTAAACTGAGAGCTTTCTCCACTCGCCCTCGTCTGATTATAAATCTTTGTGTTACAATTCTATTTCATGTAACTATGTAAAGCCATTAGGGACTAAAACACTTATTTATTTATTTCCAACTTTATTGCACAAAATAAAGGTATCTACAAAATGGCGGACTTAATGCCATAAGGCATTCCCTACCAGAAAACCAGAATAATAGGAGGTGGTGCTTAAAATGAGAACCGCTATTTAAATACTGGGTGTAAAAGACATGAGCAGTCAAACGAGAACCATGTATTCTATACATCAAAATAAGACATATTTAAAAAAAAATATTGCAGGGAAATTATTTTTATTTTTTGGTGTTAAAAAAAACTGCAATTTGTACCGCGCAATGTAAAGGGCTCAACTCGCACGCAACTCGCAAAACAGCGATAATTTTGCCAGACGGCGGCCCGTTCGTTAGTGTCCGTACGCATCGAGTGAGCTACATTGAACGCTAACGTTTTGAAGCCATTTTTTGTTATGAAATACAAAAAAAAAATTATAAGGTTTCATTGGACAATAATTAAGAAATAACGTATAGAATACGTTTTCATAAAAAAAATTAAAAAAAAATTATGACTTTGACCTTCAATAAAATCGTAACTATCAATTTCCCAGGTATAGTCTAAGGGAAAAAAAAATGTTATGATAGTGAGCAGAATACATGGTTCTCGTTTGACTGTTCATGTCTTTTACATCCTGTATAAACAACGCAGTAAAAGAAAAACTACAAAATTGAAAATTTTATGTAGCTACCGAAATAAATTTATAGCCAAGAACCATCTCGATTACGTCAGCTTTCAAACAAAAAAACCGCATCAAAATTGGTCCATTCGTTTAGGAGCCACGATGCCACAGACAGATACACAGTTTACATCCTGTATAAACAACGCAGTAAAAGAAAAACTACAAAATTGAAAATTTTATGTAGCTACCGAAATAAATTTATAGCCAAGAACCATCTCGATTACGTCAGCTTTCAAACAAAAAAACCGCATCAAAATTGGTCCATTCGTTTAGGAGCCACGATGCCACAGACAGATACACAGACATGCAGACACACAGACAGGTCAAACGTATAACAACCCTCTCTTTTTGCGTCGGGGGTTAAAAATAAACAAACAACGATAAACAAATTGTTATTACTTAAAAAATATTAAATAAAAATTCATACACATATATTATTAAAATAGAATAAACCAAACGTTACAAAAATGTTACATTACATATGCCAATAAAATAAATGCAATAATAATATAATACGAAATGTATAAATATGATATTAAAATGTAATATTTATGTTAGACTATCAAGAAATAGGTGGAGGAGAATCCAAAAAGTGTTTGCGAACTAGATTTTTAAATGCAAGTTTGTTCTTTGGATAGAGGGTGGGAGTGCATTCCAGAGTCGTGTTGCCTGAAGAGTTAAGGAGTTAAGACAAAACCAGTACGGTGAAAAGGCTTACTCAAAAAGACTTATTTAGCTTTTCACTCATTTTTCTCCACGGAAAACAACGAATCCGTTCAAAAAGATGAAAAGCTACCTTACCACCATCTTTTATCGCGATCCAATTTAAAACCTAAACAATAGAGTCGTTAATTCGTACTATGACGCTATCTACGCGACTCAGTTTTGGCGCTACATTTTCACAGCGATTCAGGTCAGAGTTGAATCGCGAACGCGATATCATTCATTCAATTTATATGAAGAATTTTTGTAAAAGCGTATTAAAAAAATCGGGAGTGGTTTCCCCTTGACTTTCACGTATACCGAAAACGACTCAAAAGTTGATAGAAACCTTATATTTTGATGTCATACATGCATGTTAAATTTTGGTCACCCATCCGAGTACCGACCGCGCACTTGGTTGCTTCACTTTCGTGATCGACGGCTCAAAATTTTATAGAAACCTTATATTTTGATGTCATACACGTATGTTAAATTTGGTTGCAATAAGTTAAAGGATTCATGAGTTATCGTGCTAACGCATAGACACACAGACACACACAGACAATTCCAAAAAAAATATTTTTGGACTCAGGGAGGTCCAAAAGTGTAAATCCGTCAAAATCTCGAGGTCGAATTTTTTTATGATAACAAAACTTCCTCTATACTACGTTAACGAGAAAGTAAAAATTAAGGTCAAATTAACTAAAGTATTCTTAAATATAAAATAAACAAAAATAATATTCAAATAAAACAAATAAAAAGGTTATTGAAAAAAAAAATACTAAAGACGAGGCTGAATGCGCTTTAGTTCCCCTTCCCTTCCCTAAAAATAAGGAGAATTTAAAAATAAAACAGACCAGCGACAACTTTCGTTCATTCTTTCGATGCAGACATGCAAAATAAAGTCTATTCTATTCTACTTATTTAATAAACAAGCCTATTTTTTAAACAAAATAAAAAAGTATTATAATAATTACGTTGCAAGTTAGTAAATAATTTAAATGGCATACCTTAAGAGGTGATGGAAGAATTTCCTAGCGAGGTCATGTACCGGTGGTGCGTATTTGCTAGCCGCGGCAGAGTGTGGCGCTAGTGGGGCCAAATAAGCCCCTAGAGCTGCCTGTGCACTACCCTCTTCGGACAATGCTTCTAAAAACAATAATTCATTGTCAAAAAATGGTATTTTTCACAATGGAGACAAAAGTGTCACGTAGTAGTGTTATCTATCATCATTAGGAGTTGTAGTTGTATTGCCTGCCTAATCTGCCTATGAAGGTGAGTCCAGATTAAGCAACATGTATAACTTATGTTAAATAGCACTTTCACGTTATTTAACATTACTGTATAACATTGCAACATGCAAACATTATATTATAACTATATTTTATAACAATGTTCTGTTATATAGTCTGGACTCGCCTTAAGAAAGAAACTCAGATTAAAGGAAATGTTCTGAATTTGTATAGAGGCTGGTAGTCGGCCACTCCCAAGACACAAGTCATATGAGATGAAAGAGGATATTTTTAAGAATATAATAGAACAAAAACTATAATTTTATACCTCCGAATTTTAACCAAGCAACAGCGTTTAGTACTAGCTAAAAAAATCATTATCCAAAGACGTAAAATGCAATTTTTAAAAAGTAACACATGTCAGTAATTACAGCTGACCTGTCATGTCTTGTTAAAATATATATTGGTAACTGGGCATGGGGTCGGTTTTGTTAGCCTATGGCTATTTTGCAATTTTTTTAAGTTAGTTTTTTATTTGTTTTTTACAAACAATAGGGATGTTAATTTTTTTTGTGTGCGTTACCCCGGTAAAATAATGTTGAAAATAGCCGTTTAAGTTACGTACATAATTAGTTGTCCAGCTTCTGTAATTGTTGCACACATTTTTAAATTTGCTGGACTTATAGTTTATTAGTTATTTCATAAAAAAACATTTCCTGCTGGGGTATCGTTACCGAAGCCAGGCATTTTCTTTTTGACGTGATAACGTCTTATAAATCGATGAACGCCGGCTGCACGCACGAAAAAGCATGACTCATTGTCACGTTCCGCCTGAGCCGAGATTGCAAGCGATAGTGCGGAACAAGCGATAGAGAGGGCACAAGCGGCCTAAGCGTTTGGCTTGTTAATTACGTTATCACGTAAAATTATCGTCCGTAAACCGACTTTACAGACAACCAATTTTTGACGTGACAACGTCTTATAATTCGATAGAGCCGGCTGCACGCACGAAAAAACATGACGCATGCGGCGTTACCTCGCTCTGAGGCGTTCCATGTAAGGCTTGAAGTGCAAGCAAAAATCTATTAAACAAATGAAATTAAATTTTTTTTTTGAAAAGACGTTGTCACGTTCAACTATCGTCAGTAAACCGACTTTACAGACAACCAATTTTTTATAGGAGTATTGAAATAAATATTAGATACACAATTAGTTGTCTAAACGGGGTAAATGTTGCAGCTTATTTTGTGTTTGTTCTTTCTTCGGCTGCGAAGTTATTCGAGCTCCTGCTGGAGTAACGTTTGTGGTTTTGCAAGATCTCCGAAACGGTTAAGCAGATTCAATCCTGACACGTGGTAGAACCTTGCAGTAAAGGAAATGACATGTTTGCTGTCTTTGTTAAGTCGATATGATTAAGACAATTGGATCACGAATCTATTTGCTCGACCGTACAGATTACTTACCAGTCCCACTCTTTAGCGCGGCACATACAAGTTTATTGACGGCCCACAAGCACTCCATACCATCTTCGTTCCAATCTGACGCCCTCAGTAATGCCACCGCGTTTGAAGAGCGACCAGCACGTAGCCAAGCCTAAAATATATTCCACATTCATTTAAAATAGATTGTAAACGATATGGTACTATTTTTAAATAAATATCAAACAGTTAAGTAGGTAAAAAAGTGTAATGACGATGTCTTTGGTTTTTGTATTTTTGGTTATTGTTTTGTGTACCTGAGTATATGTATTAGATTGAGAAGTAGTACCTTTGTAATAAAATTAAATTTTTAAGTTATTTACTTGAAATATTATTTTAAGTATTAAATAAAATTTGGTTGTACAGACGCAAAGAAGCAAACGACGCAGCAAATTTCTTCAATAAATTTTAAACTCTATGATTATGGAATAAGGTTGAAAATTTATTTAAGAAATTTGACTGATTAGGCTAATCTTATATGCTGTCGTCGTCTGTATATTGTAAAGGTGTCTATAACTTGCCATTTAGTGCAATCAAATCACTCAAACTACCTATTGTAATTGGGTAAGAGGTAAAGAATAATACATAATTAGTTAATTTACATTCAAGCATTTAGTCCGTATGAAAACAGAAATTAAAAAACAACATATTTACCCATATCGAAAAGTTTTATGATCTGAATAACATATTCTCAGGAAAACGGTATATATTTCTATTGATAGCAAAGTGTTGGTAACTTACGGTTAGTAACCGAGGATGATTGATGTGAACCAACGCTAGAGGACCACCGATAAACGAAACCAGTATTATCGGGCCTCCTATCGCCTGTTTCGTTGCTAGAATTTGCATACTTTTCGAATCTCTGTAAAAAAACAACAGTCTTTACATTGTAGGGAAAGTGACGATAATTAACGTAATTAATCAATATTAAAACGGCACGTCGCGATACGGTTAATTTTGTGAATAATAATTTCAGATTCGCGCTGCATTGAAATATCTATTAGGTAACTGATATTTTTTGTCTACAAAAATCTAATTATTTATAGTTAAGTATAGACATTACTACATGATAAATAGGTATGTTATATTTTGTATTGTTAAAATGTCATTAAGTAATTACATATAAAAAAAGATCTTTGTTTTAAGAGTTTTTAACAGATAATTTTTAAATTGAAGCGTTATTGATAATGACGCCGTCATGGTGGAGTGGTCAGTATACCTGCCTACACATCAAGCAGTCCGAGTTCGAATCCTGGTAGCGGCAAATGTTTGTGTGATGAACACGAATATTTGTTGACGAGTCATGGTTGTTTATATATTTATTTAAGTTTATTTATAAAAATATCTAATATTATTATGTGTATTAAAAAAATGGTCCATACTTCATAACAAAAGTTCTTAATGATACTTAATTTGGGGTATCTAGCCCTATGGGTGCCTAGTCTATTGGTGTGAGTGTGGAAATATTTTATTATTATTATGCTCCTTTGGAGTTCTGTAGATATGCGGCACAGTAAAACCAAATAATCAGAATTTCATTTGAAGTCATAAGCAATTGAAATATATCACCTAGTTTAGGATTATTATCTACTTATAAAAAATATTCTGTCCAGCAGTGTAAGAAGTTTTCGATAGACATGTACCAATCAACGAACACATATGTCCTTTTATCTCTTTTATGAATATCTGTTAAAAAATGCTTTTGTCGATTAAGTCGGATTTTTTGTCAAATTTTGTCTCTGTGCTAAAAAGAGCTTTATTTTCTTCAGAAAGTGTAATAATATAAAAAAAGCAAACCTCAAATACGACGTTAAGTCAAAACATTTAGTATGATGATGCAGTAGTGACAGTGCCCGATCAAAGCACTGTATCCTGCCTCCTTCTTCGGCAGCTATGATTAGATCACCACACCATCTGACTTCAGTTGCAATCTGTGAACAACAGTATGGTTTAAAGATTTACCTCACATGGTGTAATAGGGTTTCGTGTGTGTAGTAGCGGTCATGAATTTCGTATAGCACCATGTGTTATCCGTATAGTAGAGGGTATTTTTTTTTTGGCAGAAGTTCTGCTTTCATCTCACTTTTTTATTTTATAAAAAGGTCAAGCAAATGACTCCATTCCACCTGATGGTAAGCAGAAGTGGAGTCCAGATGTGAAGATAGCTGTTGCGAGAGATAAACCGCCGCGCTAGCCACCCTCGCCTTGCTGACCTGCAAGGTGCTTTTTCACGCTTCGTTTGAATGACCCAGGAAGGAAGGAGGGAACACGTGTGCTGCCAGTGAATTCCATTTCTTGATTGTGCGACTAAGAAACGAGTTGCCAAATTTATTAGTTCGCGTTGGAATGGTAGCCACAGTTTGTCGGTGACAACGTAGACAAGCATGCGTAGTACTTTTTTCCATTAGGAAAAAAGCTCCTCAGAACACTCGCCGTGGTACAGACGGTAGAATGCGCTCAATGAAGCAACATTGCGACGCAATTGAAGAGGCTCAAGATGTTTAGTCACCTCTTCGTCGCCGATGCAACCTATCCAAAGCATCGAGTAAGTACTTGGCAGACTTGATGGTAAGTGGCAATAAGGTCGAATATGGAATGGAACTTCACCTGAACCCTCAACCACAGAGGGACTGGGTATCTAATAATTAATTGTTGGACCATAATAATGCTGTTAACGTTATTATTGTGACTACTAATTTTGATCAAGATGGGACCCCTCGATCTGATTCCAGTGAATGAATCACTAGACCACGGAGGAGGTTAAAATCTCGTAAAAAAAGTATCCTCTAACAATAGCAAGTCCAAGGAGATATAGTAAGGAGTCGAATCAAGAAACCGGTTGTTAATCTAATCTTAGTCTAAAAAATTATGTTTAGTAATGTTTAGGTATTAACACCAACATCAAATATTTTATAATCAATAGGCTGGACGTTTGATCATAATCACACCTGATGACAATAGATGATGAGGCCTAAGATGGTACAGTCAGAATCAGAAGTAGATTAACATTTCAGTACTTTGTCATAATAATCGTCCATACAATGGGTTTCTTTTCCATTTTTTTTCTTTACACTAGACATGATTTACAGAGGGACAGAATTTTTGGCATGATCTACTTGTTAGTCGTATTTTAAATCTAATCTAATATATAAAAATATTGTGTCACTGATAATGGTACTAAAGTGATATTCTGCTTCTGCTGCTGGCTATACATATTAACATCTAACATGTTATACATAATTAATATACCTACATCCTACATAGTGTAAGAATAGAGCCAATAGGGTTTGATTTGACAGATTCTGCTAAGAAATTCAAATTAAATGTAAATAAAATTACTCACAAAACCAGCCCTAACAGAATGTGTGCAACCCACAGAGTTGTGTATAACATGCATTGACCCATCAATGCATGCTGTTAACAGTTTAATATTGCATGGTGAGCGCTTCACAGTTCGCGCCGGTGCAGGCAAAGATACATGTGTCTCACTCCCTTGTAGAGATGACAATTTAGTTGGACGTTCATCACTATTGGGTACTTCATATCGCTGCCAGATTAGATTGACGCCATTCTAAAAAGTATTAAAATAGGTTATAAATCTTTTTCAGAGAGGAGATTCTTGGAGGAGTCCTATGTAAATTAAAAAAAATATTTAATCACTAGAGTAAGCATATCTATACTAATATTATAAAGAAAGATTTGTATGTTTGTAACAAAGAAACTCAAAAGCTACTTGACCCATTTCAAAACTTGTTCCACTATTAGAGTTTTTCTTGAGTGACCTATACATATTTAATGTAAAAAAAGACGTCGCACGGACGAAGGCTGTGTGCTAGTCAGTAATAAAGGCTTATACAATTTTTCATTCGGATCAATTATGAATATTTGCAAGTTCCATATAAAACCATTAATCCAAGTTTCCTGTAAAAACTATAAATCTAATTTTTAGGTGACCAAACAGTGCATTACATTTTAAAAGTTTTTAAAATTTCGTTTTTATTCTGTCTTAATGATAAATTCATTAAATTAGTTATAGTAAGAATATCTTCCAAGAGAGAACAATATTGCTCTGTTGCGGAAAAAAATAATTAACTAATAAATCATCTTAAAATTCTAATAGACTCTCTGCTAAACTCTTCATTTGATATTTTTCTACTCACCTTATGGCATGTAATTTGTTCTACAATATGTAATGTACTACAATCCCATTTTTGTGACAGCTCTGCTGAGAGAGTTTCATTCTCCATTTGATGATATGCTACTAGAGACATGTGCTGCCTGAAATGTAATATACTGGTCAATATTTTGTGGATAAGTAAATTAATCTTAAATTAGACAATTAAAACAATAAGACACATAAAGCCTAATTACTTATATTAAACAATTAAATGATTTATCATATAACACCAACCCATTAATAGTGTAAAGGTGTAAATTAGCATGATCTTCCATAACTGGACTCCATGGTGCAGGTTCAGCAGTGGAAGTACTCCACACTAGAACCTTCACACTCCCTTTACTGTCACACCAAGATAACTTCCGTTCACTCCTACGAGGACCACCAAGTTGAATAGTCTGAAAACATTAATAAACATCTTTTTCCCTTTTCATATCAGCAATCGGCTTCCAAGTTATAATCTGATTTGGTCGTTTAATACAGTCTATGTCGGTTGATGTACCATTGAACATCATGCCAAAAGATGCTTAAAAAAAATGCTTATACTACAAATATTTAAAAATGATAAAAGTTCCCACAAAGTTTTACCTGCAGATGTGGATCTCTGTCTGATATACGGCAAGGTATGTTATTAGACTTTTTACCATAACTAATCAATGTAGCAAGTCTATCCGCATGTGTAAACATTAGATGAGATGGGCATACTATCACTGGAACGAAATGTGAAAATGTTATGCACTTAGTAAAAGTTTTAAAACTGAGGGTTTGTTATATGGAGAAAAAGTAAATTATTCTTTTTTTAGTTTAATTTCTGATCATAAGCATTATAAAAAATAAATGGCAACTTTTTACAACGAGAACTCTGGTGTACAAGTGAGCCGTAAATACTAGAACAAATTTATGCATGTATATAGTTTGCTGTACTATTGTGTTGGTGTGTGATTGGATTGTTGAGTCTATTGTGTACACCAACACAATAAAAGTAAGTTACGCATGTATGCGTGTGATACATATTCTGTCTTAGTATTCTAGCTAAGACAAATACTAAAAACTATATGAATTTCTATTCTACACCAAAACACTAGATGTAAGTTTCACAAGTACACAGGTGATATATATTCCATCTTAGTATTTCTTACTAAGACAGATACTCAATTATACATTTCCGACTGTAACAGCACATACTAAGATTCAGATAGGTAGGTATGAGTAAGATTAGATCCTGAGGAGTAGGTGCTTGAAGTATTGTGTAAAATTGTATGAATGATTAAAGATTCCAAATGTATGAATATAAGGTTGAATAAGTTCCGAAAAACATATATTTATTATTTTTGTTAAGCCTGTGTAAGTATGCTGGAAAGATTAATTTTCATTATTATGTAATTATCTAGTGAAATTGAACAATATTGTGAATGAAAACTTTACAAATACTCTGGGGTCTATCCGGGTATACTTACCAAGAATGCAAAATAGAGGAATACTTTACAAATACTTTGCGGCTGCAGATCAGAGGCCTTTTGTCCAGTACAGTAGGTATTTCATGGATTAGGTGGAATAGGCATTTAAATCAAGTATTTTTGAGGAATGGGAACAAGTGCACTAAGAACGAATTTTACCTAGTGTAATTCATCTCCACTCTAGTGAAACTCCTTCTTATATTTATTTGGTTGGTAGCATGATTTGTTTTATGTCCATCTGACAAGCTACCACCACCAAAGTGTACCATCACAATAATAGTGTAAACAGCGTTGTTGTGTTCCACCAGTTAAGAGTCTTAGTTATTAGTCAAACAGTAAACTATAGAAGTTTCAGCCAACTAAACCATTTAACAACTCTACTTACTACCATTTACAACTTAGGGAGACTGTTGGATAGATATAATAGTTCCATGCCATACTATTTAATATGCAAATTTTACCTCCAGTAACAGTTTGCCCAGATAGCTTGCTCACACAATATCTATCAAAGAGTATTTGCAGCACATCTAGAGTGTTTAGTTTCAGTGATATGTACACTACAGCACCAGATGAAAATACAACTGTAATCAGAGATTCAGTAGTCCATTCACATAACACAATATTGAGATCACGTAGCTTCAGATCAAGCTGTCTTATTTGTCGGGGCCGTGGCGCTCTCCAATAACCACCACGTCGTTCACAATAATTTCGTTTGCCGATGTCATATACATTTTCTTCAATTTTTTTCTTAGTTTCATATCTGTAAATATTTGTAATTGTAAGTACAATTAACATGATAAATAAATGAATAGCAAACATTTGATTGTCATAATAAAGATATCCCCAGTGATATTTAAATAAGAGGATATCAGGATATTAATTATTCTTTGAGATTTAGAGAAAAAGAATATTAAAAAGTAGGTTGCAAAACTTACTTGAAATATTTAAGGTCATCGTTTTTTATGTGTGAAGAGTCATCACATGTAAGAAGTTTTATATTATAATTCAACATTATAATATCTTAGTAATACATTTTCAGACCACATAACTCCTAATCTAATTAAATAATAATTTGCTACATCTCATTTCTGACGCGAAGAAATTTCAGAAAACAAATACAACAAACTATTTTGACGTTTGTACGTTGGTTAATTTTTTTTTCGTTACGGGACGGCAAAAGGATCTAGCTCATACAGCCAAGTCTTCAGTTTCATCTTCTTTCTTGATTTTTGCATTAAAATGTGGATGCCACACTTTTTAATGCATCTAGGGACTGCTTGGCGAGAAATGCATGGTACAAACCTCATGATGGTGACTGATGAGAATTGTATAGTGGGATTTCCAACCACTATACAATTCTCAACGCCACATACACAAAACCTTTATTTCAATGATTCCTCATAACTGTTCGTCAACACGGATGCTTATGCAACAAAACGACACCACTTTCACTGCACAAAATCCACTCCGAAGCAATTTCGAATTATCGAAATAAAGATCGACATCCAGACGCCATGATTTCCCGCCAAACACTCTGACGTTTGTACGTCATTCACTCACACTGAATTGTCTATTGTCAGCAAAATTCTATTCATAACTAATGGCGTCGCGACGCATTAAACGTACGCATTTTGCCAATGCCAAGTGAAAATGTAAATAAAGTAACAAAAATTGTACGGTTGATTTGGATTAAAAATGGAGTCTCTCAATACGTGTCTTCACAACAGGAACTCGGGAGAAACTCCCAGTCAATTTATTTTAACGTAACGTTTTAATTATTTCGGTATTATTTTTATTTGCGTCACTGTCGTCCGTTTAGAGGCTTTAGACAACATGCATTTCGACAATCGCTCTCGCTATCGCTAAGACAAAAAATGTATGGGATTGACATAAGCAATCGATCACTTTTCGATTGCTTATGTCAATCCCATACATTTTTTGACTTAGCGATAGCGAGAGCGATTGTCGAAATGCATGTTGTCTAAAGCCTCTGATGGACGTCGAAGTGGTAGCGGCTGCTGATATCTATTTGCTCAGTATATTTAATCATTATAAGAATGTGCATCAAAAAATAGTTGTAAAAATATAAAATTAAAAATTTTAATTACTTAAACCCGACGCAAAAAAATATAAAATAAGAAATTTTATCTCTCGGCCTTTAACTTCGAACCAATTTTTTTCTTTTTTTTTTTATGTGTCGGGGATTACTTATTTTTTTCCGATAATGATAGCTATAACTAAATTATATTTTTCTTGAATATTGTTCATGAGAGAGCTGATAACTTTGAAACGCCTGAACAGATTTTCATGAATTTTCATCTCGATCACGTTACCTTTCGAACAAAAAAAAAACGCATCAAAATCGGACCATTCGTTTAGGAGCTACGATGCCACAGAAAGACACACAGACTCACAGGCACGTCAAACTTATAACACCTCTCTTTTTGCGTCGGGGGTTAAAAAAATAGATGGAGGAAAAGAAGGTGGTGGAAAATCTTTGTGATTTTTATTTTTTGGGTTCAAAATTGCAGGGCTCATTTTGATAGAGCTTAAAAGTTTCTGTGCATCCACCCGGCCATTTTTTGCATTCCTCGCAACGTAAACAATAGAAAAAAGGAACATAATTAAGCACACGAAAAAGTAACACAAGTACCGCCATAGAAGTCACACAACACTTTGTTCCACACACATGTATCATCCTCGACCTCTGCCGAGCGACTGAATGATGGGCGATTGTGTGGACACAAGCACGATCATCGGCACGCTTTCCTTTGATGTACCGACAAGTGGCCGATTACTCACGATTACAGGCCATGGTGGCCTCTCATAGACAAATACGCCCTCCACACAATCGTGATTGCCTGAATACGGCCATCATGGACCATTGCGAAGTTGGGGCCTTAAAATTGTTTCAGAGTGGCTTTGTGATGTGAAAGGTGTGTTATTTTGATACACAAACAACCATCCGTCCTTTCAGTCAAGTTTTATATTATTAAACTCGGGAGAAACTCCGTAGGATATCTAAATATCCACCTTAATGAAATCATTAAAGTCCGGTTCAGTGAGGCCGGTTTGATAGATATCGGCAGTATAAATCAAGGCGTAATAGTTATCATTAACACAGGCGACGGACGAGGCCACAGATTAGAGAGTATATGGACGAGGCGTAGTTTTATTTTATCAGCCTCAGTGCGTTTCGCAGATTTCCGTCTTTACTTTTTTTTTAGTCTGAGGGGAAACCCTATTGTCTTATTATCTAAGTACATATTATATATGTGTGATACATATGAATTATGTAATATAAAAAAATAACAAACTCGCAGTTGCATTTTTGATAAACTCACTGTGTCTTCTAATTTGCTCCAGTGATTTTTTGCCTCCAATGCACAGTTTCCAAGAATATAATTTGAGTTTCAAGTTATCATAATTTGAGTTAAGTTTTAAGTTATCGTTTATATGAGTAATTTTCTTCAAATAATGTTGAATTGAAGCTCCATCTAAAAAAAAAATAACTAAAAAAAACAACTCTAAGTACCTATTGGTTCCATACTAAATCCGTAGAATTTTTAGTCCAACACCCGCAAAGGGGGTGTTGGACTAAAAAATCTACGGATTAAAGGCACAAAGGTAAAAAAACCGAACCATATTTTAAGTTAAAAGTTTTTATAGAAATCTCTCGAAATTCCTAGCCTAGAAAGCCTCTAAAGCTCCATACCTACTAAATCAGTTGCATACCTACTTTCATTTTTGTTATTTTGATAAATTCTTCTGAGTACCTAGATATATCATTTTGAAAGGTAGCTATTATTTAGACGCCAATTTGAGAAGAAAAGCTAGCTCTAACTTTTTCTTCTTTTTTCAAAGTTTAGGACCCCGAAAGTGAATAAAAATTATATATCTATTTATAAGCGTATTCGTAACTATAGGTTACATTTTTATTCACGTATCTATTCGTTATTGCTATTTTTACTTACTCGACTTTTTTTGTGTTCTAATTCTATGCACGGTGAGAAGACGGTGAGTTTTTTTTTCGGGTCAGTATGGGGAAATTCTAAACTATAAGAGATAGAGAAAAACTCTCTTAGGAACCGTGATCTTAATTTTAAATACAATAAAAATGGTAAGTATTTTTTTTTTAAAAATCTTAATAAACTAAAACGTTAATTTCAACAACTTCTAGCAACTTTAAACCTATGGTCTCCATAAATGGTCTAAGTCTCCATACAATTTTTGGTTTGTATAGCAATATACAATCGAATTAATAAAAAAAAAATTTCAAAAAATTTGATATCTCCAAATATAATATATTTGGAGATATCAAATTTATTAGTTGAGTTGTGATTTGAATTCAATGGTGAACTAAATAAGTAAAATGCCTGAATCGTTGGCAAATTCCGAAAAAATGGATTTGTTGAGAGGGTATCATTTATGTTGTAATGTTAATTTCAAGCAATTTCAACAACTTCTAGCAACTTTAGACCTATGGTCTCCAAACAATTTTTGGTTTGTAAAGTGCTTAGATTAAGAATTCTTATTCTTAATTCTTAATTCTTATTCTAAGGTAAAGTGATATACAATCGAAATAACAAAAATTTTTTTTTTCATATAATCCTATATAGATCTCCAAATCTATTAAGTTTTTAATTTTTTTTTTAAAATACCATTTTTATTTTATCTAAAATTAAGATCACGGTTCCTAAGAAAGTTTTTCTCTATCTCTTATAGTTTAGAATTTCCCCATACTGACCCGAAAAAAACTCATTCTGAGGAATGTGATATACCATTCCCAAATTAACAACATCAAAGCTCATTAACGTGCACGTCTTGCTTGCAATGTGTACGCTACATTAGACAAAAAAAAAATTATCTGATGTGCGTGTCTGATGATGTGCAAAGGCACTTAGCGTCAGATGAGACGAAAGCAAAAAAGCTTTCCTGTCAAGATAGAAAATAACTTATTAAATACCTAAATAAGTACCTACCTACCTAATTGTGACAAAGGAAATGAAATGTTACAGACGAACCTCACTTCGTCGAAGAGTAATGAGCGCAATATTTCTAATTTGACTTATCCAGACGGAACTTTTAGTGCAAAATAATTTAAAATTACGTTGCTCGTGCCAGATGGCCAGAGCTTCTGCCAATTTACTGCCTGATACTTATATACTTAATTAGTATATCAGGGAGCGAGGAGCTATTCTAAATTATACAGACAGGTAAGTAGGTACCTACCTCTGGACCTCTCACTCCGGCTGGAGTCCAGTCCTTTTATCGATCTGTTAGGATTGTGTACTTTTAATAATAAAGGGATGATAAGTAGGTTGTCTATCTATTGAAAGGTTATTGGAGGACCGAAGACCGTAACGTACCGAGGACGTAAAACTTTATAGATCTGCCTATTGGCAAAGTGCCTGCTCTTTTGTTTCGTTCGAATGTTGATAATGGTTTACACTCTATTTATTAATCCTCACTACTGCTCGATAATCTAGTTTAATCAATATTATAATCACTTTAATTAACTTCTTAAGATTCTGACTTGCGGCGATTCCCCATAGTTGATTTTCAACCGACTTCAAAAAAGGAGGAGGTTCTCTATTCGACTGTGTTTTTTTTTTTTTTTTTTTGTATGTATGTTCCGCGATTACTCCGTCAATTATGAATCGATTTTGAAGATTCTTTTTTCGTTAGGAAGGACATACTCCAAAGGTGGTCCCGTATAAATTATACCGAAATTGGTTCAGTACTTTTTTTTGTTAAAATGATAATTTCATTGGGGATGAAATAATAATATCGTCCACGAACACAAAAATAATGTAAATTTTTTTTTTGAACTTGCTATTACCTAATATGCAATAGTGAAATTTTGGTTAGTAGGTCCAATAGTCAACACATAAACTATGACAAATTATTTTATGAACTTAAGTTAAATAACTAGGTTCATAGTTCATTAACTTACCATTCATTTTGAATGAATGGCAGGCATTTGTAATGAGCTATAGGTCTGAGACGTGATATTATTTGTTAACCGACTTTTAAAAAAAGAGGAAGTTCTCTATCCGACTGTTTTTGTGTTTGTTACCTGATTACTTCTTCAATTATGTGTATTACGACTCGATTTTAATGATTCTTTTTTAGGTACATCAAGATCAGAGATGGCCCGTATAAATTGTATCGATATAAATTCGACCCTTTTTGAACAAATCAGTAATAACAAAAAAAACGTGTAAGTTAAAGTTTCCATTAAGTTTTAATGAGCGCCTAGTAGGCCTATCCGTTTTCAATAAAATATACTTTATTTCCACTAAAAATAGTAAAATAAAATATTTTTAGCAAAAAAATAGGACAACCGACTTCAATGCGTACAAATTTAAACTAAAAAGTAAGAAATATTAATTAAAGAAATATTATACCGGGTGTAAAAGACATGAACAGTCAAACGAAAACCACGTATTCTATACATCAAAATAAGACATATTTCAAAAAAAATTTGGCTGGGAAATGATTTTTATTTTTTGGTGTTAAAAAAAATTGCAAATTGTACCGCGCAATGTAAAGCGCTCAACTCGTACGCATCGTAAAATCGCGATAATTTTGCCAGACGGCCACGAAGTTCACAATGTAGGTTGACATAAATGTAATCTAGCTACTTAGGTACTTACCTACTGTTCATTAATTTTCATCTACGATAGGCCTTCCGAAAGGGTGAGGTGTGGTTCAAACTGGCGACCTTCGACGTGTAGACACATGCGCGCTCGATACCTACAGCGTATCTTAATTCGTGATCTCGCCAGGATTCCCTCTCGTAGTGACCGATGCTTATGTTCGTCGAATACGTCAATGATTTTTTGACGCATCTCGACAGCCGTTTCGCAAGGGCGGTCAAAAACTCTGTCCCTAACGAACCCCTTACAAAAAAAATCTAGAGGGGTTATCTGGCGATCGTGCATAGGCCCATACCGCCCAATCCCTTGGTCACCGAACAGCTCCGTCAGCCGCTTCCGAACGGGTCTCACAATGTGTGTTTGGGGGTGTCGCCGTCGTGCTGGTACTCGCAGCTGAGTTAGTGGCATGTTGTACAGAGCGTCTGAAATGTACCCGTTTAACAGATCCAGGTAAGCTCGCCCATCCATTCTTTGCGGCAAGAAAACGGGACCAAGTATAACAGTAAACCATGTTCACATATTCGCGGGCGTTAAGTATAAACATGCCCGGGATCTTGTTTCTAACACTCACTAAATCACCACGATCACATCACAAACTGCACTGAAAATTGCGCTGAAGCCTTAGAACCGCTCGGACTATTACTCGGACGGCACGATATTATACCATAAAACCGGTTTGATTACGCAACCTCATTTACGCGAGTTCGAAAGCATTCGATCATAAGCGCGCTGCTACCGTGGCGTTACGCTAGCGACTAGCGGTAGCGAAGTAGGTAGAGAACTTCCAAATAAATCACGCGGAGTGTTGCCAGCTACTGATATAAAAATTCCGCAACCAAACATACTTATTTTTAGTACTACAATACATTTTAATTATCTGAATTTATCTGAAAATAAAATAGTACCAACCAAAAAAAGGAACTAAAATAAACACACTTGTGGTAGACAATCTTGAAAACTTTCCAATACTTTAACCACAATGTATGAGCTAATTGTCGTTAAAAATCTACTAATCCCATCGTCATGACGGTGACCTTAGACCATTTAACACGGGACGTGGCATAGCGCAGATTTAGTACAGAAAACATTCTGCCGTTTTTTGCGGGGGGTGAGGCAAACACGCATAGCACACATTTACTCACTAGTGCACACTGTTGCAAAAATTATAATCGCTATTATGAGCGCACACTCGGCGTACCACCATATCGCCTAACGTTGTTATATCGTTGTTTCTGTCGCAAAATTTGTAGATGACAAATTGTATTGTTATGTGAAACAGTAGTTCATGTAAATAGAAAATTACTTTCGTATGATGAGCAACTCCGTTTTAGGATAACTTTAATGTTTCTGGTGGTCGTTTACAAGAAAACACTCCGCAACCAATAATTTTTACGAGGCCCGCTTAGCGACAGATACGAATTCAATATGGCGGTCGGTCGTCGCGGCGAACTATTTTTTATAAACTAACATGAACGTTTATTCATGTACTTTGGCAGTTTTTAATGTAAAAGAAACCAATCTGCTATTACGACCTTTATAACAAAAAATAATTGTCGTAATCGTTTCAGATTTGGCGCAGATACAATAAATAACTCAACTTAGGTATGTAAAAAAAACATTTAACCAAATAAATCAATCGCTATCAGTTTACCAGTGATGGTGTGTGTAGTACACTTACCATATCTCACCAGTAATTACTGATTTAATAATTATTGATTAACAAATCGTGTTAATTCCTGTTTTAACATTACCGTTTATTCATGCAACGCGAAGTAAAAAGTAATTACTGCTTTGGTGCTCGGTTATGACGTTAAACAGTAAACATTGAATTAAATTATCGCAAACAACACAATGAACAAAAAAAAAATTTACTAGGTTTAGAGCAAACACTAAGTTGGCAACATTGTATGCAAGCGCAGTACGTAGGTAATTCTTTTGAGCTCGCGCCGCCCGCGCCGGCCGCCGGCCAAAGCGCCTGCCGCGACACGAGTTTCCCGCGCGTTGCTAGGTTACGAAGCAATGCTTGATTGAATGTAGGTATTTTATTTTCTGTACCTTTCTTCCTTGTTAATAAATTTTATAACAAGTGTAAAATAAGTAATCATGCCTTAATCAATTTAAAGCTTTCTTCAAAATGTTATCGTCTCTGGAACTTGAAGAAATTGTCAGTCCTTACTAACATACCTACACATCTACGTAGGAACTAAAGTCAAAGCGTAAATTCTTACATTATTATGGAATAAATTTGGAATTGTGGGTCCTATCCTATCTGGATATGTTTTCTCGCTATCCTTAAAGTCATAAGTTTATATCAAATTGAACGTAAAAGAAAACTCATTTTTTACAGGCACTGTGATTTTAAAAATGTAAAAGAATGAGAAGTAACTTTTTTGATGTGTATGAAATTGAAATCACCGTTTTATGTAGGTAGTTATTCAATACCTATCTGTTACTTGTATGGTAAACCAACAAAGTACGTAGGTAATTCTTTATCAGTGATAAAAGACTTAATAACCAGGTAATGTAGATGCTTACTACTTGGCGGTCTGAGCTTGATGGCAGGTTATTGGATGGTTGATCGTTTATTACTTTGTTCAACCAGGTAGTACCTAGGTAGATCTAATAATTTATTAGTCAGCTGACTGCGGGTCCAATACTTAAATAAATTAAGTTTTAACACGTTGATTAGGTAATTTAATCATTAACTCATCAGCTGATCATTATTTTGCCTACCCTGCTCCAAATTTATAAATTTTCGGTCACCCATCCGAGTGCCGACCGCGCACTTGGTAGCTTAACTTTCGTGATTATTACTAATAATGCACGACTGCGGCGCTATCGATCTCATTCTCCTCATAATCAACTGTTAAAGGGTAATAAATGTTAGTCGCCCGCGTGGTAATTTTTTGCACTCAGGATGCACGCGCACGGAGTTCAATGGCCCCGTTCGTTGTGTCCGCGCGGATCGAGTGATCTACGTTGAACGCTAACGCTTTGAAGCCATTTTTTATTATGAAATACTAAAAAAAATGATAATGTTTCTTTGGACAAAAATTAAGAAATAATGTTTAGAATATGTTTTCATAAAAAAATGAAAAAAAAAATTATGACTTTGACCTTCAATAAAATCGTAACTATCAATTTCCCAGGTATAGTCTGAAAGAAAAAAAATGTTATAATGGTGAGTAGAATACATGGTTTTCGTTTGACTGCTCATGTCTTTTACACCCGTTATAATTAGTTGAAAAGAGCGTCATAGAAAACCAAGGAAAGTATTGATACACATTTATAATTCTTTATTTATAATTCATACTCCGATATATTTGGAGTCGGTGCCAGCCTAAGCAAAATAAAGTTACCTAATAGATACGAACTTGATTAATCCATTAACTATACATAATAATGAATAATGAAGATAAGAAATAATCCGCCGCTCCGTGAAGTTCGAAAATTGCAAACACTATCCTCCTTGGCTAGCTGGCACCGGCTCCAAATATATCGGAGTATGAATTATAAATAAAGAATTATAAATGTGTATCAATACTTTCCTTGGTTTTCTAAAAATAGGACAACCGACTTCAATGCGTACAAATTTAAACTAAAAAGTAAGAAATAAATAATATTTTTATGAATTAGTTGAAAAGAGCGTCATAGAAAACCTTAGAATAGTATGTTCTTATTCTAAGGTTTTCTATGACGCTCTTTTCAACTAATTCATAAAAATATTATTTATTTCTTACTTTTTAGTTTAAATTTGTACGCATTGAAGTCGGTTGTCCTATTTTTTTTGCTAAAAATATTTTAGTGTGTTAACCACTAGGTACGCTAGGAGGGGGATATTTTTGAGACTTGAAAAAAGATTTTCGGATAAAATAGCACGTTTTCTTGTCTCTAACAGTGATAATGTAATTTGTACACTATTTAAAAACACAGGAAGGCATTTTTTCTAGCGATAACTGAAAGCGTTGAAGTGCAGTCGACCATTCCAAAATGCGAGAGCGTTCCCAAAATTCGAGCGTGTGCAACGCATCTATACTTTTTAAACTTCTTAGTGTGTATTGCATAGTATACATTAAATTGAAATACCTAAATAAACGGGCGAAAAATTAATCTTCCGCCCCGGGCGGCCGATACCCACGCTACTTGACTTTGACTTTTGACTTTGACTTTGAGACATAAAACAAAGCCAGCATCAACCCAACCGAGCACAATTTTTTATCGCCTTGTGGCTGACTAGATCAAAGAAGCTGTTTAATTTTAATAAATTTACTTACACGAATTTATTTGAATTCGAAATTGAATTTAATATGTAGGTACTAATTTATCTACGCTACGGCACCTAATAGGTTTATTTGGTCAAAAGAACCTATTTTGTACAAAACCGAATAAACACACTCATCTTTTATCAACCGATTTCAAAAAGGAGGAGGTTATCAATTCGACTTCGATTCGAAAAAAATCATATAGATATGTTTTTTTATGTTACCTCATAACTCTGTACTGGGTGTACCGATTTAGAAGATTCTTTCGACCTTTGGAAGCAGGGGCTTGTCATGTGGTCCCATTTAAATTTGATCGCCATCTGACGAGTAGTTTTTGAGCTCATAATGCCTATTTTATTGACATCGATGATATCATAATCTTATCACTTGTGTGTCTAAAACATCTCGATATAGTTTCCTGAAAAAATATATATTATAAAACACTAAAAAGAAAAAAAATATATATATATATTTTAATATTTTTTTATTTAAAAATATATATTTTTTTGCTTTTTAGTGTTTTATAAGTATAATTTTTCTTCCGCCTTCAAATCTAAAAACGAAGAAATAAAATTTCTGTTTATAAAAATCTAAATATTTTTGCGGCCAATGCCAACCTCAATATTTTTAATAAACGTCACTTGTATTTGGGACCGACCTAAAAAAAAACATTTCATTCATCAACTGTCCCCACCGAGCCTACCTCACATTAGGGGCGATTAGGCCTTAGTCAACCACACTGGCCAAGTGCGGGTTGGTAGACTTCACACACAACCTAAGAATTTCTTCATAGATGTGTGAAGGTTTCCTCACGATGTTTTCCTTCACCGTAAAAGTGTTGTATTTCCTTCACCGTAAAAACGTAGGTCCATATGAATTCAAGATTTGAAAACACATTGGTACGTGGCGGGATCGAACCAGTGCCTCCCGGGTGGGAGACAGCGCTCTTACACACGACGCCATCGACGCTATTAAAAAAACATTTAGATTTTTATAAACAGAATTTTTATTTCTCCGCTTTTAGTTTTGAAGGCGGTTTTTTTGATTTAAAAGAACAGCCTAAACGATTTCAAGAAACACTTATAGTTTTCTTCTTGAAATACCTGTACCTACTAACTGAAAAAATCATTTTTCCCATTAATAAGTTCTAGCCTATAACAATACAAAAGAGGAAAAGGTAAATTTTTCTTATTTTTTTTAATCACAAGGACATAAAAAATAAAAATAAAACTACTGTGAAACTGTGATAGACAGGCGGAGAGATCGGCACATGGACTGTATTATGTTGTAAATAATGAATGTCTTTTTGTTTTGAAACAAGGAAGTACCTATCTTTTGTTAAATATGAGTAACGCGAGATTCAAAGGTTTTGGGACAAAGGGATTTATATAACAACGAAGAGAGGATCAAGTTAATGCTTCATAATAGAGCTGTTAGTGTAAACTTACTCCAAATGACACAGGCTTAGTAAGATCTCGTAGAAGCTTACCTATCTATACCTACGTTAGCTCTGCCGTGCTATGACAAACACTGTATTTGAAAACATAACAAAGATTGAAAATCATGCATTTGGCGTAAATTGTCACTTTTGTTTTTTCTGAAAAATATTCATAAAAAATTTAATATTATTGGCGTTTTTTGAAACTTACATATAATAATAAATAAATTTTACAGGTTGGAAAAAAGACCGTGGTTGGAGGAAAAGTAGCCTTTAATAATAATGATGGCAATTTTTACTGCCGTGGTTGGAGGAAAAGTAGCCTTAATAATGAAAATTGCAATTTAACTGAAAAGAAACATTCCTTTTCGTTTCTTTGCAAACAAATTAAAACTGCATTTAAGAGCGTGCATTCATCGAAGTACCTTTAATTTTTTTTTGCTGTATTGTATTTGGATACAAATGTCTATGTGACCCTATACACACAGACATTGCTCGCAGAGCGATAGGTCCACTAGCTGGGAAACCCAGGTTGTACGATCAAAAAATGGCCGCGAGCCCGAATTTAGACTATTTTTCAAATAATAATTAATAATATCTGAGTGATTTAACAATGTTACAATACCATTGTTATGTTATGTCTAGCATTATTATGTAAGTATATGCCGCGATATATAGTTATGAAACTAATTTCCAAAAAAAAATATATACTTATGAAACTAATTTCGTGGTCGGTGCAGGTCTTGATCAAAGAGTATTATAATACACTTGGTCTAAATATCGATAATAAATACTGCTAAAGGATTCGACATTAGATTTATGCGGCCGGCCGCCTGCCTGGCACCAATAGCACTCCTTGGGAACGACTCTTGTATTTTGTCAATCTTACTAACAATTTACAAAAGGCCTACAAAAGGCTCTTTAAAATAATTGACAAACACTATAGTCCGCGCAATATAATAGGCCCGATTTGACACATGTCAAAATATCGTAACTGGTGATGTGACCAACTGGTGTGTGTGCTGCTGCAGAAAACCAGTATCGTGGTACATATTGCCACGGATTATACTGAGTGGAGACCAGGGTTGCCAGGTCTATTCCAAAAAATTTGGTTCATGAAAATAGCATGGATAGATGGGCCCTGATGACGAGGCCACGTTTATTAGGGAGAAAAATTAATCAGAAAAAAAATACCGAACCTCCCATACTTCGGTATTTTTGTCATACCGAACACCGAACACAGTGCTAAAATACCGAACACCTGGCAACCCTGGTGGAGACCCTTTTGGTACAATTTGTTTTATGTTAAGTTTTGTGTGTTATATTGTTTTAAAATGTACCAAATAAAGATCTATTCCATTCTATTCTATCCGACAAAAACTAAACACATAGGCCTGGCTATGTAAGTCTTAAAGATCAGTAAGCCTACTGGTGGAGATACTTCCATCAGTATAGCATAGTATAAATTGATAGTATTATGTTAGTAAGATAATATAATGTTACCTACGTGATGATAGTACAAACTGGCCTCTGTCATAATGCCCTGTGGAGACACGTTATCTACATACCGACAAAGACATAACCTACCACTAAGAGAAGGTAATGTTATTTGACAGTGGACTAAAATAACACTGTGCAAGTGTAGGTGATTGAAATCCCTAGCGGCAAATCCCTTTAATCTACCTCTGTTTAAAACATAAATAATCGAAGTTCGAAGATCCACGATAAACTATAGGTACAGTCGACCAAATTGAATCATGATCCACCTTAAGATCATTTTCCTACAGTCACTCTATACAAAGTAGGATGAAATTCGCTTGAACGTACATTTCTAAGTAACGAACCTGTTATCAATTTGTTAGACACTGACAGTGTCTAATAAATATGGCTTTTTAAAATTGGTTCAGACTACTACTTGACTTAAAAATAAAATGACGTTATGTGTCAGAACACATAACGTCATTTTATTTTTAAAAATATAATAGTTATTCCATTTTCTTAGTAGTGAAAAGAGTTTAGATTATGAACGACATCTTATTTAAAATTTCAATCGAGACTTCAGTGCAGTGATAAGAAAGATTAAAATTGCATAGATCTCTGACCCGTAATGACGCATTTTTATTTATATTTAAAACGTACTAAGTGCAACACGCATGATAGCGAAGAAAACCTAACTAAATTTATGATTCTAAAGGAATGATCGGCCAAGTGGGTCATGATTCAGTTGGTTCGACTGTACCTACTGCGGGTGACGCCGAGTAAACTTCGTTTCATTGAAGGTCTCTCTTTTATTAAAGGATTTTCTCGGAAAACCTCTTAAATAAAGAGCTTATTTTTCATTTTCATTTCATTTCTCCGAACTTTATATTATGTACTGATGCCATCAGTGCCTTCACAATAACACCTGTAATTTATACACAATAGGATTATTAGGAAACTCTACCCCTTTAAAATGTACATGGTATGTTACGAGGAAAAGTTATTGTATTCGTATCAAGATCTTATTTTAGTATTCAGGCTTTACTCCATCGGAAGGTAGTAGGTTATACATTCAACTTATTTTCAAAGGGATGTTATACAAACTCCAACACTAAAGTTTTCCATATACCTAAAGGTAGGGATAACGTTTTACTCTTCTTTAATTGACGTTATACCGATTTATCCATGTAACGTACAGACAAAAGCACGTTGGGTTACCACAAACTGTCAAATTGTCCCAATCGATTATGCACTTTATATTGAAAAGTCTAGGTTGAAAATCGTTTGGAGAAATTTGACAGTTTGGATAACCCGACGTGATGCTGACGTACCAACTTAATAAAGCACTATGTACAGTCAACAGCACTACGGGTTATACAAAACTGTCAAATTTCACCAAACGATTTTCAATCTAACGCTGTTGAATATAAAGTGCATAATCGATTGGGAAAATTTGACAGTTTGTGGTAACCGAACGTGCTGTTGTCTGTACCTATGTTTGTAATGTTTTTCTTTCCATGCCATCCAATGGCTGTCTATTTCTAAAACCACAATGTATATTGTGTGATTTTTTTAACCTGTAGGTAATCTCAGACCTGGGCTGAGCCTGTAATACGTTACGTTTTAATACCTATATTAGGTAATCCTAATACAGGTCAAGGTGAGTCACGTAATCCCTTTACATTCACCCTTACTTTTTGGAAATCTATTTATATTTCGAACGAGTGCTGCCCTAAAAATGGAGATACCCTGTTAACAAGTTTTATGATTAGGTAGGTACCTACTAATTAGTATGGAAATGGAAAAAGCATTCGCAATTAATGCTTAAAGTAGGTACCTACCTATTAGGTATAGTTTGATTTGTTTATACCACAGTTTATACTGTTCCTAATGCGCTATTGTATTATTATTTGATTAATACCGATCTAGTTCAAGTTTTATGAATGTGTTATAGTAAAATATTTTTAGCATAAAATACGAAAACCGACTTCAAGACGTACAAATTTAACTTAAGAAGTAGGAAATACTTAAATAATATTCTTATTAAGTAATTGAAAAGATCGTTACAGAAAATCAAGGAAATTATTGATACACATTTATTATTAAAATTCATATTCCGATATATTTGGAGTCGGTGCCAGCCTAAGCAGTTTTTAGTAGAAATTACGTAGGTATATTTTATTGAAAATGAATAGGCCTATTAAGCGCTTTATATTGATATTGACCACCATCTTTGATATTGACCTACCTAAAAAAGACTCATTAAATTCGAGTCATCATTGATGGAGTAATCAGGTAACAAACACACAAAAAACAGTCGAATAGAGAACCTCCTCCTTTTTTTTTTGAAGTGGGTTAATAAATATTATAACGATTCAGCCCTATAGTTCGTTACAAATACCTACATACAATCTATAAGAAAAAATTAAAGTCTTCGGTAAAACTTGAGGAGAACCTAGTTATTTATCGTAAGTTCAAAAAATAATTTGTCATAGTTTTTGTGTTGATTATTGGATCTACTAACCAATTTTTCACTATTGCATATTGGGTAAGCGTAAGTTCAAAAAAAATTACATTATTTTTATGTTCGTGGATGACGGCGTTGTTTAATTTCCAATAAAATTTTCATTTCAACAAAAGTGCTGAACTAATTTTCATATAATTTATATGGAACCACCTCTGAAGTATGACCTTCCTAACGGAAAAAAATCATCAAAATCGATTCATAATTGACCGAGTAATCGCGTCAGTCGAATAGAGAACTCCCTCCTTTTTTGAAGTCGGTTAAAAAGAAAATGACAACTATTAAAAACTTCTTACTTCGTTAATACGAAGAATTACCAACTTATAGGCAGACAGACCCACTGCTGGGTCGAAACATATTACTTACATATTCTAGGCACTACGTTTAACTTACTAATTTCGCTGTTCGAGGAAACTTGCGTGCGTGGTGGCAATATTAGGACTGAAAGATACTCTAAAAAATATTATTAAGAGTCTTTCTGCGTAGGTCTGGCGTTGGTACGCATAACTCTTAAACGGATTGGGTAATATTAGAAAATTTATTTTTAGTTAGCAATTATACATTTTCTGATTAGGTAGAGGATTGGTTTTGTTAAAACGACAGTCTTACCTAATTAGTGCTTTTTGCCAGAATACCGAAGATAAACTATTTTCCATTTACTGTACGTAGGTACTCGTTGTACCTAATGTAAAGAGGGAGGAGGGACAGAATAATTAAAGTTTTTATCTACCACGATTTCAGCAATAATAATCAGAAGTGCATTGATGAGATCTTCAAATGGTTTAAGTTTGTTGGTCTTTTACAAATAAACCTTTATCACCCTCTATAGAAGTCTGCGTGTGGCTTATTGTGTTTTGGCAAACACAACAATGTTTTTTTTGGTGATATTTTTTTGGAAAAATACCTACACCAGACGTATTAAAAACTATGAAGAATGTAATGACATGGATTATCATTATTACATATTATTTATTGTTATAATCATCATAGGCTACCTTTTTGTAGCTGTATTTAGGACTTATGAGAGACGAGGGTTAATACAGGCTAGTCAATTTTCGCTTGTCTGCATTTCTCTTCAGTGTTCTATTTGAGCGCATACACTTCGATTGCTACGTGTTATGAGGGTTGATATAAATGCCGCTTGGCGAAACAATGACGTAATTCCTACGTCATTGGACAGAAATAACACTTTCTTATTGTTTGTACAGAAAATTGCACTGGTATTTGCTTTAATTATCGCAAAGAGCCGGGGTTTTACGGTGGAGAAGTAGTCACGAATTCGGAGAATAGTCTGTTTATTAAATTTTCGAGAAATAATAAATACCTACTGTTATATTTAATAGGACAATAATTGCAATTTTAGGTTATTTAATATCTACGTCGGGCATAGATTATGCTAATCTATGACGTCGGGAGGCGGCCGTGCATTAAGTGACTCCAAAGGAACCTCATTACTTTTAACTATGTGATATATCATTCGAATGTAATATTTATTGCTCCTTGGGTATAGGACTCCTTGACATACATGTTTGTACCGGGTATAGCACAACGTGTGTAACCCGGGTCTTCTCACCCGTCTGCTGGTGCGGTGTGCTGAGGTGAGTGTCTCGTGCTTGAGTGTGCTATTCCATTAAGTGAAGGATGGAGAAGAAGTTGTGCATTAGCGCTAGTCATGGGGTCGTCCTGGTCGAGTAGGACGTTTTTAGGTCGACGTTTGCGTTGGCCGATATCCCTAGTCGGTTCCTATGCGGAAGCTCTAGCTACGAGCGGATTGGGTTGTTGGGAAGCCTTGTCGAAGTAACGTTTAGACGCGTCCTTCATGAACTCGGCAATAGTAAGGAGGTCGAAATCCCGGTGTGGGTCGACATTGCGTAGGGGGTCTACGTTCGGAAGCCTCCTCGTGGTGGACCCTGGTAACGTGGTGGGAGAAACTTTCTCGGCGGGTGTGTGGTTATTGATGTCAAGTGAGTCCCCTTGGCATTCGTAGGCACATGCCATCGTCGAGTTGGTTTTGTTTTCTCACCACGGCTAATTCCGTACGGCCGTAATTGTGGTCCGATGGTTGCTCCCGGTGTCCTCGTCAGGAGGACGCACCAGGTCGAGCAGCCATCGGTGGAGGAGATCGGTAGCCCCTGTGAGCTGCTGGCCACCAATTAGTGCAAGGAGTGCCTAGACGGCAGCGTTGGGACGGTCTTAGTGTAGGTAAGGTAAGGATTTTTCGAAATTCAACACCTAGAGTTAAAATAGGGGATGAAAGTTTGTATGGGGAAACAAGATAAGTTAGAATATTTTATTGGAAACTTCACATGAAAATGAGTAAATACGTGTTTCGGTTTTTTTTTAATTCTTAGGCACACGACGGGCTTTTGTGCGATCTTTATTGTTAAGATAGTACGGCGAGCACTTTTTCATACAATCGGAGAAAACGTTTCACTACCTGCCCCTATTTCTTATCCGATCATTATGATATACTAGCGCTCCACCCGCCATTTCAACCACGTGGAGTTTATTTTAAATCAATTACCTATACAACATGTAAATTAAATAACCAACACCCTGAATACAGGTGGTTTGGGATCGGCTTCTGAGTTGATTTCAATTTTTTTTTTTTAAAAAAACCTATTTTTTTAAAATAACTAAATGTACCCAGAAAATATTGTACAACATTTTCTGGGTACTTTTTGTTTTTTTTTTTGTATATTTTTCAAAAAAAAAAAACAATCGTTTTTATTAAAAATATATTGAAATCAACTCAGAAGGCGATCCCAAACCACCTGTATTCAGGGTGTTGGTTATTTAATTTACATGTTGTATATAGCCTATGCCATTCAAGAATTGTAGCATTCTGGTCCAAAGAGTTTTTGCAATTGGTACAGTAGTTTTTGAGCTTATTCGTTACAAAAATTCAAATTTTTTCTTATTATAATATTCTATAATAATTATAATATACTGAAATGAAATGTAAAAGTTCTTCATTTAAATGGATTTTGCTAAGTACTTTTAAATCGTCAAAAGCCCTACCACCATTTCGGGTCGAAATAATTATTTTACTTCATCATATCAGCCGAGAGACGTCCACTGTTGGACATAGCCTACCCACCTACCCCAAGGATCACAAATTAATTTATTGTTTCTCAAAATATTCTCCCTTTGCGTAAATGCACTTTTTCATTCGATTAAACCAATTTGGAATACTTTTGTGCAACTCTTCCGTGGTGACCTCAGAAACGTGTTTTTCACTCTTCGACAGCCTCTTCTGGTGATGAAAATAGTTGACCGCGTAATTGGTTCTTAATTTTTGGTAACAGACAAAGTCACAAGGTGCCAGGTCGGGACTGTATGCAGAATGGCTCATAAGTTCTACGTTTTTCACCTTCAAAATACAAAAATACCAAAAAGCCAATGTACCTACCCAAATTTATAGACACTAAATTATTATTATTATTAAAAATTCTTTTGTCTGTCCGGCCGTGTGGAAACTAGCATTGGCGTGGTGCAAGATACGACGTTTACGGTTATTGTTACTACGTATACGAGAAAGTAAAATGTTATGATGGTGAGCAGAATTCATGGTTCTCGTTTGACTGTTCATGTCTTTATAACCTGTATAATTATATTATATTACGTGTTCCGTTAGTTAGACATTGGAAGTCCATTATAATGAGAGTACATCGTTTTCTTTCCATAATTTCCGCCAAGCGGCGCCATTTCTCACAAGATGTTATCACAATGCAGGCAGAGCTAGGACGTTACTGAAGACTTTTTCCTTATTCATTTAACGAAAAATTCTATGTCTCTAGTTATTTGTCCTTTCGTTTAAGGTTGACTGGAGGATATTGATACCTTTGAGTGATAGCACTGCGCTTTTTTTTGTATGGTGTATGTTCCTGCTGTGTAGCCTTTCGATACAATTAAAAGTGCGCAACAACAAAAAATTTAGGGCGCCAACAACTCTGTTGTGTCCTACATCGTGCATTAAAAACTACAAAATTAAAAAAATTATGTAACCCCCGACAAAAAATTATAGCTAAGACTATCTCGATCACGTGAGCTTTTAAACAAAAAAAAAAACCGCATCAAAATTGGTCCATTAGTTTATGAGCTACTATGCCACAGATAGACATACAGATACACAGACAGGTCAAACTATAACACCCCTCTTTTTGCGTCGGGGGTTAAAAATGGAGGGCGAACTAAGCTTAGCAAATCTTAGGACTTTCTAGTCTTAACAGACAACCTAAATGTGGCGTTACTTCCACACAATATCTCGCCGATTACCTCTCGTGCGGCTAATTAAGTCGGCTCAGAGTGCAAGAGAGGCTACACTTTTATCAAGAAATGGATAATGTTTTATCGATTAGCTCGCTTCAAAACCGCTCACGTCGCTTCGGGCTGAGCGACTTATCAAACTATTTTTCGAATTGCCCTGGGATATTCCAACCGTCAGGCAGGACCTAGTAATTATCTGAATTCTGCCAGAGCTGTTCTCATGCACCTAAATAATAGCATCTACGGGAATACCGGGGGACTTCCTCGAGGTACCACTCCACGGTTGGAAGCTTGGCTCTTTTCTGGTTGCATTCAACAAACAACAAGATTTCCCCAAGGAGAAAAGCATTCATTGTTATCTTGTTGGAGTTGCTTCTCAGATTAAAACCTGGTCCTTTTTGCCAAAACCAAACCTGAACTCTTGTTCATCGTTCGGTGTAGCAAGGTTTCTAGTGTAGTTTACTCATACCTTTTACGCTACAAAGCATTTATTGATTGGATTTATAAAAAATGACGGCATATGTCGTGACATGCTGATACTGTTGTTAGATGAAGTTAGTGTTGTTGTCACTCACATTCTAAATTATTCACTTAGCACTAACGTCTTTCCAACTGAGTGGAAGCTAGCCCACGTCATCCCCCTCCCTAAATCCACAAACCCTACCACATTTTCCCAATTTCGTCCCATTTCTATACTCCCACTCCTATCGAAAGTTCTTGAAAGCGCTGTTTATAATCAACTTTCTTCCTACATCTCCCATAACAACCTCATTGGTCCTTTTCAATCCGGTTTTCGTCCCCATCACAGCACAGTGACTGCCTTGTTGAACGTCACTGACGACATTCGACAAGCCTTAGACAATAGGCTAGCTACTATTGTTGTCCTACTCGATTTTAGCAGTGCGTTCAACTCGGTTGATTTTGATATCCTTCTATCCATCCTTGGCTCTAATAACATTTCATCCTCCGTGATTGCTTGGTTCTCCGATTATCTTCGCGGACGTCGGCAGTGCATCAAGTGTGACGATTCTTTATCAGATTGGTGTGACCTTAATGCAGGCCTACCGCAGGGTGGCGTCCTTTCTCCTCTTCTTTTTTCAATTTTTATAAATGAACTCACAAAGGTCATGTCTTCTCCCTACCACTTGTATGCAGACGATTTACAGATTTATAGACATGCTAACTTGGATGACATTAACAGCGCTGTAGATAGACTTAACGAAGAGTTGCATACAGTAAAGTTTTGGGCAGAATCATTTGGACTTCTTGTCAACCCTGAAAAATCACAAACCTTGCTTATTACCAGTAATAGGATGTCCAACAAAATTGAATATGACAGTATTGCTAAGGTGTTGTATGATGGAGTTATTATTCCGTTCTCTGAAAAGAGCAAAGACCTTGGCCTTATTATTACTAACACGCTGTCATGGTCTTCACACATAAATGAAGTCAGTCGTCGTATGCATTTCTCCTATCATTCTCTTAAGCGGCTTCAGTATTTCTTGCCGTTCAAAACTAAAGTTATGCTAGCTCAAGCTCTTTTACTTCCCATTCTTGACTATGCTGATGTCTGTTATTTAGATGCAACTGAAGAGCTGCTTAACAAATTGGAACGTCTACAGAATCTGGCGATTCGATTCGTTTTCGGTTTACGTAAGTACGACCATGTATCTGAATTTCGTACAAAGTTAAGGTGGCTTCCTGTTCGACTTCGCAGAAATGTGCACATCCTTTGCCTATTATACAAAATCCTTTACAATCCTCAACATCCGCACTATTTGCGCTCCCGTTTTAATTTCCTACCCTCTGACTCCCGTCCTAGACGTTCCTGTGTTACCAAGACCCTTGTTAGACCTCCATCCAAATCAAAATTTTTTGCTAAATCCTTTACTGTCCATGCTGCACAACTGTGGAACAAATTGCCCATGGAAATTCGTGCAAGTGATTCTATCATAACTTTCAAACGAAAGTTGAAAGAGCACTATCTCTCTACCGTATCAAAAGTATATATTTACGAGTATATATGTATTATAATTATGTATGTATTTATATAGAATAGCATATTTACAAAATAGTATATTTATATTTAATTGTAGTTTAAATATAATTTATATATCATCTATCATTGTTTATTTGTGGTATACGCTACACCCCCGCGTTTAAATGTTGCAACTAATGCTAGGGTTGGCTGGAAGAGATCTCTTTCAGAGATAAGCTCACCTTTGTACACGTCCTTTTGTTTTATGTTATGACTATTTTTGTGTGTACAATAAAGAATATATTAAAAATCTCTAATCATAAAGTAGAATAATAACTTAAAGGCTAATAACGTGTCTAGTACTAATCAAGGTCCAAAGACAGATTGCAATAAATTTCGTCGTGGGCTATAAATTTGATACAGTATATTAGCAACAATCAAATAAGTATAACGATAATAAGTATAATAAGTAGTTGAAGTGACTGAATTTCGTATGTAAGAAGTTATAAGGGAGGATCTCTCACTATTCTGTAAACAAAGGTTTGCACGAGTTGAAAAATTCAACTGTATTCGAAATTTGGTTAAATATATCAGAGGCAGGAGTAAAAGCAACAGTGCGAAGTTTTCATTGTCTGTTGTTGCGTCCCTTAGGATATATATGAAATAGGGGTAGTAACCCATTTTTACTTTCTCGTACGCAGAGAGGAAGTCTTGTTTCCTATTGTACTATTCTCAATTTTAAAGCCTTTTTTTCCGACATTTTTCTCTATAATATTCACATCATGGCGCGATATGATAACTAGAACATACTTACAATGTCGTGATGGTCGTGGATGACGGCTTACTTTCATGTATTGTGATTTAGAGATTTCGACGTACAATTATTTATTTTCTTTGTTAAGTATTATTAATAACAATCGTTGCGTAGATAATCAAAGAAAATGAACTGTAAAAAGAAATAATACTGTGTCTACGTAGGTCTTATTTTAATGCTAATACACTGAATCGGTGATATATTTGCACAGATTGCTAATGAACTATGGACGTAAAGAGATGTAACATGTATACAAACAAATGGTTCAATAAGAATTTCAGAGCTGCTGGCGTATTTGATATTTTCTACGGTAAGGTGCAATTATAAACGGTAGGTATACCGAAATAAACTGAATATTTAATTGCTTTTGTTAATTAGGTAACAGCTAAGTCGGCGTTTGTGATTACTTATAAACTTTATTATCTATTTCAGGATTGTAGGTACCTCTTAGCTTACGAAGTAAAGGATTGATGGACGAACTCATTAATTCGCTACGGGTTTCAGTTTGGGATAAGTCACAAATAGAAATGAATGAAAATACTAAGGGATCTTTTCCAGCTAAAATATACATACATACATAATGTCATTAAAATGTTTCCTTGTCAAAATAATACTACGTAGGTACGATGATAATAAGTATTTTTTTAGTTTATGTTAGCGCAAGCTCAAAATGTTTTCTTCCTTTTGAAATCAAGAACCATAACCCAGTAATAACCGTAATCTCTTATTATATATCATACATTCAATAGCTATCTGTATCGCGCGTGAAATAGCTAGGATATATAACATGTAAATTAAATAACCAACACCCTGAATACAGGTGGTTCGGGATTAGATCGGCTTCTGAGTTGATTTCATTATTTATTTTTTTAAAAAATGATTTTTTTTGAAGAAAAAAACAAAAAGTACCTTGAAAATAGTGTACAACATTTTCTGGGTACTTTTTTTTTGTTTTTTTTTTCAAAATAAATCGTTTTTATTAGAAATTTTTTTTGAAATCAATTTTTTATTGAAAGACGAAGACACGCGCCGCACTCCTCAGTCGTGCGCGCAATCGCGTCTTCAAATGTTTCCTTTACACATAAAATTGCGCGTGATTAACTTTGACATGACCGTTACTTTCCACTGTCGAAAACCAGGGAGTACTAATCTTTGTACGAACGCGAGTAATCGCGTTAGTTATCGAAATAACGTTAGTTTATTGTAAAAAATAATCGCGTGTGCAATCCTGTACGCTCCAGAACGCCTATTATCATACTTACATCATTTCTAAATAAATAAATAATATCAACTTTTTAAAAGCTTCTGAATCTTATCACTAAAAGTTTGCAGGTACTTGGTGCTTAACTACCTAAATTCCACCGTTTAAACAGTTTGAATAATAGACGATTTGCCAAAGAAACTTGTATGTGGAGGAATGTGGTGGAATTTTTAGTCTTAAATCTTCAGCCATATATTAAATAATCGCTTTTCAGTTTTGAAAGTTAGATATCACAAATATTACACATATCTATAACGTCATTAATTTTTATAAAGAAAACTGGAACCTGCCACTAATCTGAAGTACTGCATGGTTCATACTGACAGATGTGGCTTATGTGTAAACCAAATACTATCTAAAGCTTTGCTCAACCACTTTGTGTTTATGAGCGCGTACCTATAGGTATGTAGAAATATAGAAATAAGACAAATAAGTAGTACTTTTGTATGATTTTTTGTTTAATTTTAGTGTCGTTGTCTCAATAAATATCTTTTCTTTCTTTCAAATATTTAACTGAAGATAAGCCGCAAATGCGTACCCGACTTCCATAATGAAGACAACCTCTAGACGACAGTCTCCACTCATATTTCGTTTCACTCGTCGTGAAATTTTAGTTGATATATTTCTTCTAATGTGGCCCTTGAGACCTTTAACCGTGTCTGCATAACTTTATTGGGATGGGATAGTAAAATTGTATCCACAAAATTCTACAAGCAAACGTGCTAGAATTAGTTTTATAATGTTCTCCAGTTCAAGTTATAACGCTACTATTTGATTTCAATTTCGAACGTCTATCTCTATAACTAAATAAAACAACTTACCTATACGGATTTAACTCGCGTGTAGGTAATTAGATTTTTCAACACCATTGCTCGTAATTGGTATGTAACTACACCAATTTTAGTTTCACAATGTATCATATTACCAACTTATAATATGTTTCGAATTTCAAATTCGATTACCGCACAGTTTGGTAATCAAAAGTTAATAGTTTCGTAAAGGAAAATCACGCTTTTAGTTATAAGAAAAAAAATAGCAACCGAAGAGAATTTATATGCAAAATGCTGAAACATTTTTGTAAATTAAATAAGTTTGGCGTTTAGAAACACTCTGTTTAAAGATATACAATTATAAAAACCTTATTTAAAATTACAACTATTAAATAGAAGTCATACATAAATATTAAAAGAATATATTTATTTTGTAAAAATTATATAATTTGCTGTTTTGGCTGTATAAGCGTCGGTACCTTAGTCTTTCGCGCACTTAGCTGTCAATGAAAAAGTAAAAGCGCGCCATTTTCCAATTTTCAGTACTATTTTGCAAGTATATATTTTGCATTATGTATTAATTACTCGCAATGGTGTTGAAAAACGTCGTATAACACTCGTGAGCAGTTAAAAATTACATTCTCGGCTGAATATTAAGCACTCGCTGCGCTCGTGCACAATTTCAGCCTCGAACGTAATTTTCAACATTACTCACTTGTATTATAATGTACTATTTCAACACACTTGCTTATAAAACCGCTATTACTACACCGTTTTCAGCATCATAATGGCACGGTAATGTGCATGTAATGTGATAATGGGGTCCATTACGCACTATTATAGTGCGATAATGTATATATATTTATTTTAAATCTAAGTCTTAAATATATTTTTTAAATAAGATTCCCCCTATTAGGGGGAGGCAAAAGGATCTAGCCCACACAGCCATATCTTCAGTATTTTCTTCTATAATTTTGCATTAAATAATTCTCACACATTATCTACAACAAAACACAATCTTGATGCCATCACAGCTCATTAAACACTTTTTTTTAATTTTCAGCGAGATGAAATCACGTCTATGAATTAAGTTCTTAATAATTTATTGAAAAATAAATCCAACTTGTTTGTTATTTACATATCAATGCTAGTATTCAATTAAATATTAACTTTTTACAAAATTTTACAATATCTATCAGCCATAGTACATATTTTATTTAAATATTTTTAAAACCTGACTGTCTGGCAGCAGTCTTTGTTACAATTTTTTTTTCCGCGTGGAAGGGCGCGGTTAAAAATAAATTATCAATATCCTTTTTGCAAGAAATTGTTATTTGTACCTACTTAGTTTATCGCAATTTTATAAAGAAATTATGACGAACAAAATATTGTTTTGACACCGCCCGACATCTTCTGCGAGGCCAAAGGTACTTTAAAGCCAAAATCAAAATTAAGTTTATTTTACTTCCTTCAAGTATCTATGACACTCGTGAGCTCGCTCTGCTCATTACATACTCGGCTACGACTCGTGCTGCAACCTCGAACCTACCTATGTAATGAGCAACTTAGCTCACTTGTATCATAATAGTAAATTATTGCAAAGGCCGCGAAATGGCAATTGCCATTTCCGCAAAGGCATATTTAATGCTCTTCTCAAAAGAATGCAGGGAAATAAAACATAGGTTACTTTACCTTTGGCGCTAAATACATATCATCTGGGGCTTTAATTAAAAATTGCTTTATGTTTTTGCCTTTGAATCCGGTCGATTGTCGTTTAAATCTGGTGGAGTACCTACATGTAACTAATCTCCAATTCACTCTCTGAACCATCGGAACTAATTTTAATTATTAATTTTATAAATATATTATGTACCTAAATTACAAATCAAGACTCAGACATCAGACAAAATTGCAGCTTTGCCACTGATTAGAGAGTATAGCGCTTTGCCGCCAATTTTGTATTTATCACCTGTGCCGAAAGACAAACGCATGCTAAACGCATGTATGGCCATAAAGCCACGTGAACTTTGGTATTCCAAGATTGTTAAAAGAGATCCAATCAAAGAGTATTTAATAACTCCAGCACGTCGTTTCACGTTGGCGTTGAAGGTCTCCCATAACAACGGTGAAGTGTGTATGTACGGGTGGTAAAGTTAAGGGCCTTCGAGATGTCCTCATAAGCGCCTCCACCTCGTCATCAGAGTGTGCCGAAGTCGGTGCATATAACCTTTAGAGAGTATCTCTTGGTTAGTTTCCGTATCAGTTACGCAACACTGGTCGACACACTGCTGATTTCTAACACGTTGTTTGAGAGACTTTTGTTGACAAGAAAGCCGCCTGTGGGTGATTAGTCTCCTTCTTAGAAGTAAAAGAGATCTCCTGATTATAGAGATTATCGTGTCCTCTCCCTGTCTTCTGACTTCAGATACCCCAATACCAAAATGTGCCAATTGATCTTGCTAAGTTCTACTTCGAGTTCCTGGAGATGTTCTGGAAGCCTTAGGGTTCGTTCGTTATACGTAGCCAGATGTAATCGCTTTAGGAAGCCACTGTCCGTAACCCGGGGACTCAATGCACCCCCCGCTTCACCGTTTCCTTGGTCACTGCTGTAAACAGGAGCGGCGGAACCACCGGGAAATCGGGGCCATTTTCTTATGGCGTTCGGCAAAATGGATGATGCCCATAATCACCACGCTGGGCAGGCGTGTTGGTGATCGCAGGGTTAAGTTTATCGCACCGACAGCACTGCTGCCCGCAAGGAATTTACCCTAACCAGATTCGGATGGATATTCCGCCATTGTACGGTTGTCAAAGCCTCGTTGGTTAGCCGGCAGGGTGCACCACGGGTAGGTGAGGTTGACATTTGGGTCGGTCAAGATACCGCTTTCCCCTTACACCCCATATTCTTAAGCTTTGCGACAATTAATTGCGCATTTAGCCAATGACTAGTGAAAGTGTTCTAAATTGTAAAGTAGTTATAAAAATGGAGTGTCACATTTTGTTAATAAGAACTCAATTGAAAACTCTTAAAATATTTTTACAAAGAGAGCTCGACAGCACGACCAAAGCAAAGCTACTCTCGCCCAGCGGCCGCTATCCTTTGGTCACTGGAGATAAATCTGAAAATTTGTAAGACAGTTGGCTTTCTGCAAGTCTTGAAAATAACCACACAGGGACCATTGCCTTTTGTATTGCAATCCGTGTACGAAACCCTGTGAACAATAGTAGGCACAGACAGATGGTAGGATCCTCATTGGTTTATCTTTTGTTTGAGAATGTAACTCACGTGGAAATTACAAAGCTGTAAAGCTGTTGTCTAAATGGCTAGTGAATTCAAGCGGATAATGTACTTAAGGTACTAACTGTGGAATTTACGTAGCTTCTATATAGATTGCTCATTTTCAATTGAATTAAGTACACGCTGGGGTGACTTTTACAAACTCATTTTCAGTGTCGCAAGAAGTTACGTAGCTGAATAGTTATCCAAGTTCCACTTTTGACTTTTACATTTCTTAAGTTATATTTAACTTAAGAAATGTAAAAGTCAAAAGTGGAACTTGCTTTTTATAAGAATTGTAGTTGATTTTTCAGTTTTTAAAGCTGAGAAAGGGATAACGTATAAGAGTTTGCTCATAAATTAAAATTGATCCCCTTGCTCCATTCCTTTTCCACCACTGTTTTAACTCATCAAGCATTAATAAAATCCAGGCTTAATTGTTTTTATTTTCTCGCGGTATATATCTACCGAGCGGGGACCAAAAGGTTATGCGAATATTTAAATATACTTCCTATTTCCTCGTTTACGCCAAATACCTACACCAAAAACTTTTTATGTCTGATGGGTCATTAAAAAGACTCCGTAATTTGCTACCCACTGCTACCAAAATTGCTTAAGCTCAATGCCTCCTTCTGCCAATCCTCAACTATGCCGATACTAGTTACCTTGACATAACTGAAGAGCAACTAGATAAACTTGAGCGGCTTCAAGATTTTTGTATTCGATTTATATTTGGTTTACGCAATACATACCTACGATCACGCTCGTAATCCCATGATGGGTTGAGCAGAGCCTTAGGGCACATTTTGTTACACAAAGCCACATCTGGCAGTATGGGCCGTGTAGTGCCTCTAAATGACGCGATCGTGGTGGAGTGGTCAGTTTTGTAGGTAGATAAACATCTATGATCACGTCTCACATTTCCGCCGTAAGCTCAAGTGGTTGCCAATTCGGCTTCGCCGGAATGTACATGTCCTTTCCCTGCTTTACAATATCCTTTTTGATCCTGCAACTCCCACCTATCTCAAACAACGCTTTATGTTCGTGAATGACACTCATTTGCGATTTTTGGGGTTATCGGAGAATCTAAGACTAGCAGTTCCAATGCATCTACTAGGTTCTATAGTAAATCGTTCACGGTTCAGGCAGTCCTATTATGGAATGCATTACCTACTTGCATAAGGCAATCACGGGCAATATTTATAAGGAGAGTCAAAAATCACTATCTCGCAATGTAATTTAGTTTTTATGTATATATATTTATATGTAAAATATAGTAAGTATGTGTTTAAGTATGTTTTGTACCATAAGAAACTTTGGACAACCTTTTAACAACCTGTTTGAACCATAAGAAACTTTATGATTTTATAAAAATGGTTCCTTATACAGCAAGAAAACAAAAGCTAAAACACTACAATTAATTTTAATATTTTGCACATACGAGTTACAACGATAATTATTCATAATTTATCTAAACAATTTAAGGCGAACAAAAAACTTAATTTAACATTTGGGATACCCCAGTATGAGCAGATCGTTGCAACAGATGAAGGTATCATTATTTATAATGAAAAATAGTGTTTTAATGAAAAATTCTCTTTATTCATTTTGGTACAATTTGTAGCTACACTTATGAAAGTCAAGTTTGGTTTAAGACTCTACCAGGAGGCCTTGTTCTGAGAAAATCCGACAAGAAACTCAGCAAGTTTTATCCTCACTTTACAGTTTTCATAGTATAGATTTGGAAAGAGTCATAATTCACATTGTCAATTTAGGGTTCCGTACCTATAAAAGGTAAAACGGGACCCTATTACTAAGACTCCGCTGTCCGTCCGTCCATCCGTCTGTCACCAAGCTGTATCTTATGAACTGCGATAGTTAGACAATTGAAATTTTCACAGGTGTATTTCTGTTGCCCCTATAACTCCAAATACTAATAACCAGAATAAAAGGAATATTTAAGGGGGCTCTTATACAACAAACGTGATATTTTTTTGCTTGTTTTTGCTCGATATTGATAACGGCAACAGGTAGACGCTTGAAATGTTCACACAATTTTTAGTTATATATTTACTTTAAAAATAAATACTTTATTAAATTAAAATAAAATAAATATTTAAGTGGGGTTCCCATACAACATACATGATTTTTGCCGTTTTTTTGTAGATAATGGGACGGAACCCTTCATGCGTGAGTCCGAATCGCACTTGGACAGTTTTTTTCTTTCGCATCACCCGAAATAGTTGCCAACTTTGGTTAAATAGAAATATCTATAATATAAAAATGAATCGCAAAATGTGTTGGTAAGCGCATAACTCAACAACGCCTAGACCAATTTGGCCAATTCTTTTTTTAAAATGTTCGTTCAAGTTCAAAGATGGTTTTTACGGCGAAAAAAATTCGAATAATTTCTTTATGCAGGACGGGACGAAGTCTGTCGGGTCCGCTAGTTAAGAATAATAATAACCTTTTATTGCACACAAAGAATACAAAGAAGAAAAAATATATAAACAGTGGTAAAAAGGAGGCCTTATTGCTTAAAAGCAATCTCTTCCAGGCAACCTTGAAAAATGGACCTCTCGCCTTGCCTCTGTTACGAAGAATGGACTAGCTGAACGGAACAAGGCTGCAACCAAGACTGCTGAGCAGGGTAAACTCCAAACGAAGGAAATGGTCATGTCGTAATGGACCCAAGACGAACTATACAATTTCTCCAGGGAAACCTGAACCACTGCTTCGGAGCACAGAATCCCTTTCTACAGTCCTCGATGGAGTGGTCAGTTGAAGTTGCAGTGGCATCTGAGCCCTATCATGCCGAGTCAAACTCGTCTTGGGCCTCGGATACGTAGGGAACCGTGGCTGTTGGTGGTTTGTCGGAGGTGAATACGTGCAAATTAAAGGGACTAATTCAATGATATGGGTGCTGGAATTGTAGCAGTCTCCTGGAAAAAGATAGTCGCCATCGGCGTTTACTTTTTGCCCAACAGATCGCTCCAGAAATTTGAAACTGAGGGACTTAATGTGGGTGGTTAGACGGGCACAGGCGCATCCTATAATTTTTATGGTGAACCTTAATCCTAAGTCCATTGCATGGGGCTCCCCATCGACGGATAGATGAGGGGACCACTGGAGGAGTGGGCTGCCGCGGCCGGTCTGGCTCCCATCATCCGTGACACCAAGTTGAGGGGGTCCGTTGTGGACGTATCGCTCGCAACACCTTCTGTCGCAGCCCGAATTCGGGACTGGCGGGTTATAGTAGACGAAGAGACGCTTTCGACCATCGGTACATCCGTTTCAGCATCTCCTCCAATCATAGTTAATCGAGTTAGCTGGGGCAAGAGCTGTGGAAAACATAGTAAAGTCCAAAGAACGGTCTAAAGCCTACTACGAGTATGACAGCAGATCTCGACCGATTCATTACAAAGTAGGCAATTGACTCCATAAGGCACTTTCACCTGTATGGAAAGGGCCTTACAAAGTACTCGCAGTCTATACATAGAAACAAAACACTCACTCTTCTAATCAACCGACGACGTCATGTCGTGTCGTACACCCTTTAGCAGAGGTCGAGACCGTACTACGCGTAAAGTTTACAACAAGTGTAAAGGTGCATTTACCCTGATCATGAAACCAGTTTCTGCCTTGATTGTGCTCAATCTGATTAATTGTAATATATATTTCTAGAATAAAACAATGTTAAAATTACTAACTTTAACTTTTTTATTTTAGAATAAGAGTGATTTGATCTCAAAGTTATTTTTTTTTGTTCTTTTTAAAGAAGATTTGTTTTTAATTTTATTATAAGAAAAGAGTACATATTTTGTTTTGCAAACCTTGTTATATGATAAAAATAAAGATATTGATTCATAATTTAAAGCTGTTTTATTAAAATTGTAAAAATTAAGTAAAAGCTCTCTCGGGGGTTCCCGGGAATACCCACTAAACACCATCGGTACCCTCACAGCCCTTTGTGGGGACGTTTTCGGAACGGCGTGTACGCCTCGTCTCCAAAAATGACGCCAAATTTCCTATATTTTCCCATCCATATGCCTGTGCTCTACCAGTGGGGACATTAAAAAAGCTGATGATGACATGTAGGCAGACCATATGGCATTCATAGCGCATTGATTCGTGTTTATGTGATTTCGTGGTACATTGATTCGGGTAAACATATTCGTGTAAACTATATTCGTGGTGGCGTGATTTCGGGATGGAGTTATTCGTGTTACGTACACACTTTAAATTAAGCTCGTCGTATCTACACTAAAAACTCAATAGCACCGCCGCGCCCGCCCTCTCTTAAACACAATTACATTTTAATAGGTATACCAGATGCAAGAGAAAGTTGTCGTGCATCTAAAAATGTTTAAACTGATGTCAATGTGGTGGAGTGGTCCTGGTCAGTATCGTTGTCTGCGCGGTCCAGGTTCCAAGCCTGATAGGTACTGAATTTGTTAGATCGGACATATTTTGTCAAATAAAATATTTAAAAGTTTCACAAAGAAGAAAATTAAAAGTACACAAAATAGTATTCCAATTGTAGCGTGTTCCCAACATTAAAATTACGACGGTGTTTGGGATCGACCTCAAAAAAACATTTAGAATTTTATAAACAAAACAAAATTTTTATTTCTCCGTTTTTAGTTGTGAAAGCGGTTTTTTTTATTTAAAAATAATTACTCTTCAGATATCGATCAAATTTAAGTGAGACCACATGACAAGCACCAGCTTCCAAAAGTCGAAAGAATCTTTAAAATTGGTACACCCAATAAAGAGTTATGAGGTAACAAACATAAAAAAAAACATATAGTCGAATTGAGAACCTTTTCCTTTTTTGAACTCGGTTAAAAATTTATTTGCGTAGACTTAAGCCTTAAGCGGCGGCCTTAAGATAGTCGGCAGAGTTGGAGACTCAATAATAGCTATTTCTCAAAACGAAGCCTTAGTAACTAGATTTGAACGAAATAGCAAAAGTCCTCGAAAATTTAATTAGGTAATCCTTTTACTTGAATTATTTTGGTTTCAATTCGAGAGCAACAGAGAATTAAGGAAGAAGAAATGTAGGTAAGTCGTTTGCAGAGAATTTCGGTCAATGTCGAAAATTACTAAAAAATTAAATATTAACCAACGCCGTGGTTCAGTGGTTCACCCACAGGATTTAGATCAGAGGTCTCGAGTTAGACCGCCAGGGGAGTACAAGTTTGTGATTGGTATGGTTTGGTGGTAAGGTTTATTTTGTTGGCTCACGTAAGAAATGGACTTTTTTTTATAAAAAAGTCTAGCAAATGACTCCATTCCCCCTGATGGTAAGCAGAAGTGAAGTCCAAATGCGAAGATAGCTGGCGCGAGAGATAAACTTCCGCGCTAGCCACCCTCGCCTTGCCGACCTGCAAGGTGCCTCTTCACACCTCTTTTGAATGACCCAGGATTGTAGGAAGGAGAGAAGACGTGTGCTGGCAGTGAATTCCATTTCTTGATTGTGCGAAAAAGAGACGAGTTGCCAAATTTTTTAGTTCGCGTTGGAATGGTAGCCACAATTTGTTGGTGACACTGTAAACCTGCACGCGTAGTCCTTAAAAGGAAGGAAGATGGTGGGATAAGGGAAAAAAGCCCCGCAGAGCACTCGCCGTGGTACAGACGGTAGAACACGCTCAATGACGCAACATCGCGACGCAATTGGAGAGGCTCAAGATGTTTGGTTACCTCTTCGTCGCCGACGATGCGGGTCGCGCGACGCTGCAACCTATCCAAAGCATCGAGTAAGTACTTGGCCGAGCCATCGCACAGGTGCGATCAATACTCCACACAGGACCGTACTTGCGTCTTGTATAGCAAGCCAGTTGATCAGGTGTAAGCAAACGCCGCATCTTGTTCAGGACTCCGAGTTTCCGTGAAGCTGTTTTGATCACGCTTTCGATGTAATCTTTCGCCCTTCGGACTAGCTTTTGCCCGCAACTTCGTTCGTGTGGAATAGTTATTTTGGGCAGCATTTTTTTTTGAGATTTGGATTTCCATACAACCTTTCATTCTCACACGGGTCTAAATTTAAAAAAACGCCCTCAATCTAATATTTATTTATGGCTTATCAAGTGGCTAAATTTAAAGTTTCATGATTTTATCTTCAATAAACACGAACTTCCATTCAAGCATCATTCAGATGGATGATGTTTGTATAGAAGTTTATCTGTTATTTCTACCTTTTGCAAGCCTTCTATCGCGATAAATTATAACCTTGTTATTCTAATGTATGAGCTATATTATTTTAAAGTTTCATTAAAATCCATTCAGTAGTTATTGTGTGAAAGAGTAACAACATCCAGACATTCATCCATCCAAACTTTCACGTTTATAATATTAGTAGTATGTTGTCTTTCTTTACTTAAATATACTTATAACCTACAACGTAATCATCTCAATAATTAAAATATTCTTCAGAACTTCACAAACAGAAATATAAAAGTAAAATTTCCTTGTTTTCAGCAGGATTATTCAACGATCGAGTTATTGTAAACTTCTTACTTTGAAAGCAGCTTTTTACTCACTAACAAATACTAATTATATTGCACTAAAGGGATTCTGAACCTAAATGAAGTTAATTATAGCATAATGTTTCGTACTTTGGAGAACTTTCTGGGAAACCAGTAAGTAGTGTGATGTGGGTGTTACATATTGTTTATTATTTGTTTTTTCACCGCGGTTTGTAAGATATTCGAAAGATCCATAATATTGTGAATGAAATTGCCGTGTATTCAAACATAAAATGTCTTACAAACATTCAAAAATTACAAGGTAATTTTGAAAAGTCGGCAAATAACAAACTTGATTGGCTGGCTACGGCACTGCTTCGGATTTTTTTTAAATAGAAATGTACCTAGTTCTCAAGTTTTCTCACCCACCGTTGGCTACTTGACTTTGATAATCTAAAATATACCGTTACAGGAGTCTAAATTAAACATAATTGATTGTCTCTTTGCGTTGTTGAGTGAAGGATGATCCGGGAAGGCGTCTGGGAAGTAATAAAAATAATATATGACGGGGATTGGTCAGGATTTTTACCCGAAATCACAGCCAAACGATCGAGGGGAACCAGGGGTAGTGCCTGAGACTGGTGACCACAGTGTGTAGGTTTAAAGATCCTTTGGAATGCATTAACATGCACCTTCACTACTCCCGCTTCTCTCTTTAACTACTATAACACACACAAAGTTATAGGACATAGCTTCGTGTTCTGTGTTCAGTAAAGACGTTCACGCGACGAATAAGACTTTAAGTTTATACAAATGTAGTCTGTGAACAAGACTGACCCGCAAAGCACGCGCGCCGCTCTAATATAAGTACCGGACGGCCGCGGCCGACATGAATAATCTGTGGACCTGAAGTTCTACTGCTATGCCAGCGTATCCCGCGTGATTGCGTTCTGGAGCTACTTTAAACAGAATATTAGTACGATGATAATGCCCACGCTCCCACACGGCCGCCCTGCGTAACACACATCCTCGTGTGTTAATCTGAAAACAAAACAAAAAAACAGCTGATCTTCCATTGTTTTTGATTTGGCTAGCAGACATGAGAGAGAGGCAAGTACCAATTAAAGTAAAAAAATAACATTTCGGAATCGTTACTATGTAGGTATGTTATGTCTCTTTTGTCTAGCTATCCCGGTAGTCTTTAAAATCATTCAACCCTGTGACTGCACATCAGATCATCCCTTTGACCTTACATACCAGATCATCCACGTTACCTTACATATCAGATCATCACTGACCTGCGATATTCGATAATGTGACCTTCGACATTATTATGATCTTAGTCAGCTAAATTGACTTACTTAAGAGGCCACACACACACACACACAAAAAGGATTTCGACTCGAAAGAATCACGACTCTAAATTTTAAAAGCACTATTCGAATACACACAACAATTAAGCTTCTCATTATTACTTTCAACTTCCGACTGATACATATACTTCTGGAATTTATCTTAACGTTCTACATTATATTCTATCTCGCAAGAAACTCAGCATGTCACAATTTGAAACAAGACCGACTGTGAAGTTCTTACAATCGGTCCTACACATCACCGGTACGCTCACGGCATACACGCAAACACGTCTTATCAGTAACTTTTTCAACCAGTCCTTCGTTTAACTACTGTCATAGGGACTGGCTATGTGTATAATCGGGCGTGTGACAATGACTCAAGACAACCTCCATCCGGCGTCTGATAGTCAACCCCTCAAGTGTGCCATTATTTTTCTATCCACTATTTTTTTTTATTGCCAATATCACGGAGTAAAATTAAAGAAAATCAAACTATTAGTTCGTTTAACTCCAAATCAACATAGTGTGATGGGCCTGCAAGTGCGGCCCTGACCATAATACCTACGTCCCTGGCCCAGAGACCCTAGTCCTGCTCCACTCGAGCGCCAGTCCCCGCAGGAGTCACAGAGCGTCTATAGGTATAATACTACGTTTAGCGGCAGTCACTCAGAAGCCGGACTATAGCTAACCTTTCTTAGGGTTGTTTTTTAAATGAATGAATGAAAAAGCTCTTTATTTAAATGGACTTTGCTAAGTACTTTTAAATCGTCAAAAGCCCTACCACCATTTCGACGAAATAATTATTTTTCTTAAATAATTATTAGTATGCTGAGACGGAGAAGAAATGGCGAAAGAAACTCCGCAGCTTACAATTTCGTAATGATTTCAAAACATCATTACATGTCCATAGATATATCAATATGAATGAATAAATTACAATTTTAAATGCGTAAATTTGGGCAGATTTTACTCCCACGCATTTGGATCATTTAAATAATCATTTAACTTGTAATAAGCTTTTTTATATAATTTAGATTTTACAGTTTTTTTAAATTTATTAATAGGCAAGTCTCTAATATTCTTCGGAAGCTTATTGTAAAAACGTATACATTGGCCCATAAAGGAATTGCTTATTCTGTGGAGACGAGTTTTATATACAACCAAATCGTGTTTCTTCCTAGTATTCACATTGTGCGTATGACATTTCTCGGAAAAATTCATAATATTTTTCTTTACATATAGTAAGTTTTCCAGTATATATTGTGATGACACAGTCAGAATATTTATCTCCTTGAACTTTTCTCTGAGGGAGTCACGCGGACCCAGTTGATAAATTGCTCTAACAGCCCGTTTTTGCAGCACAAAGATGGTATTAATATCTGCAGCACTCCCCCAGAGAAGAATTCCATATGACATTATGCTGTGAAAATAACTAAAATAAACTATTCTAGCGGTATCTACATCGGTAAGCCGCCTAATAGTTTTAACTGCGTATGCCGCAGAACTTAGTTTACCCGAAAGTTTTACAATATGTGGACCCCATTGTAGTTTGGAGTCTAACATTACTCCTAAGAAAGTTGTTGTTTCCACAGGTTTCAATTCAACTCCATTTATTTGTACATTAGTTTCTACACGTCTCACATTCGGCGTAGTAAACTTAACTACTTTGGTTTTTTTTTCATTAAGCAACAAGTTATTAACATTAAACCAATAAACTACTTTTGCAAGTGCATTGTTAACTTCGTCATAATTATCTAATTTTCTATTTATTTTGAAAATCAAAGATGTGTCATCCGCAAACAATACAATATCATGATTGTCCCTTATGTAGTAAGGCAAATCATTTATGTACACTAGAAAAAGAAATGGACCAAGAATTGAGCCCTGCGGAACACCTATTGTGACTAGAGAACCTGGAGATCTTTTACCATTTATGTCAACTTTCTGTATTCTATTGCTCAGGTATGAAGTCATAAGGTTGAGAGCCTTGTTCCTAATGCCGTAATGGTGTAATTTCCTGACCAGAGTATCATGATTAACACAGTCGAAAGCTTTAGATAAATCACAGAAAACACCAAGAGCGTCACGTGATACTTCCCAAGCAGCAAATACCTCCTTTAACAACTCAACTCCCGCATCAATGGTGGAGCGACCCCGAGTGAACCCGAATTGTTTCTGATGAAATATATTATATTTATTGAAATGCTTTAATAGTTGATTGAGCATTAATCTCTCAAAGATCTTACTTAAAGTTGGCAGAATAGAAACAGGCCGAAAATTAGTGGGATCTGAGGTTTCGCCAGATTTAAATAACGGTATTATTTTACTGTGTTTCATCAGGTCAGGAAACACACCAGAACCAATACAACTGTTAAATACGACAACTAAATAAGGAGCTATTATAGTTATAATGGATGAGATTGTTTTGACTGATAGTCCCCAAAGATCCATAGATTTCTTCAGGTCAATAGACTTAAAGGTATTTATAATATCTTTATAATTAACAGCTGTAAATTCGAAGTTACTGTCACAGTATGGTACATTTTGTTTAAGAAGCTGTTCAGCTGAGGTGGAAGACGACTGAAGTGATTTAGTAGCCAGTATGGGAACATCTGAGAAAAACTTTTCAAATTCCATAGCTACTTCCAAATCAGCTTTAACATTTACATTATTAATCTTTAAGTTAATATTGCGGCAGCATGTTTGACTCCTGCCAGTTTCACTGTTAATAATATTCCAAGTTTCTTTAATTTTATTAGTAGAATTGTTAATTTTATTTTTTAAGTAAACTGACTTGGCAGTGGAACAGGCTCTTTTGAAAACTTTAGAGTAGTTTTTTACATAGTTAACAAATACTGGATCAAAATTATATGATTTTTTACTATACAAATCGTACAACTTATTCCTGCTATTGTAGATACCAGGCGTTGCCCATTCACTAAAAGTTAGACGATCACAGATCGTCTTTGTTTTTGGCACAAAAGTGTTGGTAAATTCAACATTTATTAGATTAAATAAAGAACTGTATAGCTTATCTGGACAATCATCATAAGGCAACCATGGCAGCTTCACACTTAAATATTAGTTATTAAGTATTTAGAAAACATTAGTTATAATAACTAATGGTTTCTTAATACTTTATAGGTGGCCTAGGGCGACAAATAATTTTGCTTCAACATTTGTAAATTGAAATTTGCCTCCAGGCTTAAACTTTTCATAACATTTTCCGGTGGAAAAGTTCTTGTGTTGAGGTAGCAATCGACCTAATGGAATGTAATCGCAGTGAACGTTTCAATCGCCGAGCATTTGGATGTAACCAACGAAAATGTTTTAAGTTTTAACAAATTTTGACTTTCTTGACAGTATTCTTTACTCTTTAAAATGCAGCGAAGAACAACCAGGTTCGTAAGTTGTTCGGTATCTATTCGGAGTATATTATGGCTTATCCATCTTCACTTGAAGCGTTGGACCTGTTTTGAAGAATCGTGCAAATGTACAGTATAGGAAAGATGTATAGTCTGAGAGACAGCCCTTTCTATACCTATACATAATTAACTTAACCTAAAAAGTACTCTTGCATTTTTTATTAAGGAACTTCTCTGTTACAACAGTAAGATCAACTCGCATCGGATGATCTTTTCTTGATCTTTGAATGAAGAATGATCTTTTCGTTGAATAACAATGTGCTAAGAAGAGTTACCGCATAAGTTACCATGCAGTCACTGCACTAAGTATGCGAGCGTATTATAAAGTTCAGATAAATTTAGATGATAAAAATGTGTGTTCATATTTAAATCTGCTCGATTGTCCATTCTAAACTAGTGGGGCATTCATGTTATGTACAATTATTCTTTGCGATTGATATGTCGCAAGGTAAGATACCATAAACCACAAATTTATTTATTAAAATTGGTTAATGATAGGTAAGTCTTTATTTTAATTTGATTATGACTAATTATTAGTTTATTTGAACTTGTGTTATGGGCTCTTTCCGAATCAATACTATGAAATATGCAAAGGGCGGAACAAACTTTCTGAGTTATTGCCGGTTTTTCTCATAGCAAGGCCTCCTGGTAGACTCGTAAAGTGTACAAATTGTACTTAAATAAGTAAAATAGAAATTTTTACTTTGAGTCAAGTAACTTACCAACTTTTGCCCTATAAGCTATTTTTATTTTTATCCCAAGACCATTGTTTAACTTGGAGTTGGAAAACTGTGCATTTATACAACTGCTCCACTCCATTGATCTTTGGAAAATTACGTTCCATCTGACGATTCTAATTATACTTGTCACGTTGAGTTTAATTTACTACACAAATAATTAATACCGGTAGCCTTACAGAAATGTTAAATGGGACGCTCATGTGTCATTTAGTCCTGTGTAATTTAGACCTAAAATTCTAAAGCATATTTTACATATATGTGTGATATAGTTGTCATTATTAATATTGGGCGTGGACAAGCTGATGAACATTCGTAAAAATATTGTAAGAAGTACATTTAATTTTTTTGGAATATACAATGTGTTGGCGTAACGAGATCGGGCATTTTATAATGCTATAAAGTAAAACCAATTTCATCGATAAATTACTCCTCGTCATTTTTATTCAACTATATTGAATAAAAATTACGAGTGCGGGCGCTTGTGGTTATATTATAATATGAACTCGTATACTAGCCCTGTAAATACTAAATAGGTTTTATTTAAAAGCCAAAAATATTGGCAATAAACTAGTTAAAAAAACTAGATAAGTACCTACCTATTAACTTAGATTATTTACAGCTGTATCCAAGCCTATTAAACTACACGCATTAAAACTATATTCATTGCTGTCCGTGAGATTGTTATATTGAGCCAAAGTTACTATGGACGCTTGGCATAAAAGACTTAAAACAACAGATCAACGGAAAATTAACATATATGTTTCACCACAAAGGTTAACAGAAAATATAGCAGTTCCTTTTGAGTTTTTTGAGTAGACTTTTACAGAAGTTTCTGTAACGCCGGTGGTTTTGACTAACTCTTTGTTAGGATCTTTGTTTACTTTTTTATAAAGATTATCCCTATTTTTCATACATTTTAATAGCCCTGTCGTTATGCATGGTTTAGAAGTGCGTTTCCATTTAGAAATTGTGACTAATTTGGTATTTTTCTTAATTGCCGAAGAGCGGTGGTCAATTATGTGATCTTTTGCTGTTGCTGTTGCCCTATTCGCGTTATTACAATCTAATATTGGTTGAAAGTTTATATAATAAAAGATAGTCAACTCGGTAAACTGGTTTATTAGCGTAATCTAGACGAATCCCGCGATAAAAACCTACCGCGACACGCTGATGGTCAATAATGGCTGTTTCAAGAACGAGGCAACGAGGCAATTATACCTACATAGGTATTAGTATTTTAAAGAAAAATCTTGAAAATAGGCCATAAAAATAAAAAAGTGAAATCGCTCGGAAACTACCTACTGCAGCAATTTTCATAAAACTTTATTTATCTTGAAGATAATTTGATCACTTATCTAAAAATCCATATGAGAAAAGTAGCATCTTGTTAAGAAAAATCAACTGCTTAATAGTTTTGTTTTCCGATTGTTTTACTCACGCGCGTAGCTCTATTTAGTATGGCCAAGGTCGCCACCTGAAGGGAAAAAGTTGCTGCGGAGACAAAAAATGCTCGTGCGCGCTAGCTCGAAGAAATAATACGTTTTTGTGGAGGTGCTAATCATGGAAGTTTTTATAAAACTTTTATAGAAAAAAAATTATACTGCGTTCATTCTCATTTCTCCTTTGTTTTTGCCGCTCTGGGCAATAAGTAATACTTGTAGGACCTACATCAGGCCCTGCAAATATTATTATAGTAATCTATAAACTCAAATAACCTAATATATGAACTCAACACATAATTATTATTCATAACTTCTCAATTAAATCAAATAAAGGGCATAAATACGAGTAATTATTTTGAATCCAGAGAGTTGGCCGCGTATTATAATTTGTTTTCATAGCAACACCGCAAAATGTAGCGACTAAATTGACTATAACGGAAATTCTCGGAAACGTCGCTTCGATAATACTAATATGGCTTTATATCCTTATTTAGAACAATGATCCCAAGTATACACCTACATAATCTAAAGTTAGAAGCTAATTAGCCACCTTTGCTTTGTGTTTTAGCATAACTTATAAACTTCCAACTTTAGATGATGCTTAGCACAGAACATATAATACGTCTATACCGTGATGTTTAATCTCCAGACCACGTCACTAGAATTATAAATTAAACAAAGTAATAAAACAAATGACTATTTTTGTTTCCATTAATGATATTACTAGGCCTAAATGTCTATAAATCTATAGCCGCATTTTGTGCTCGCACTGCATTTATTAAATTACTAGGTACTTTTATGGTATAACCAGTGAACGCATATAAACCATGCGTTCACTGGGTAACCCTATTTATTTGTCGAATAAACTGGTCTACAATAAACTGAAAACTTATGTTTCATTATAGATGAAAATCATAAAGTTCATTTAACTATGAATTAGTCTGATGAATCACCCTTGTGATGGTTGTCAAGCTTGTCTTCACGGAGTACTAAAATCAGACAGCACAAATTTGGCAGTGGTGTATGTACCGTAGGATTATTGCGAAATCCTGGTTACTAGAAAAAATGAGCTAGTGAGACGCGGCATACCGTGTGATGCCGGCAGAGTAGAATAGCAGCACCCCATATCCTCCATTGGGTTCGTAGAAGGCGACTAATGGCTCAGCAAAGGGGTATTGATCACCTTATACTCCGTCCACCAATCCGCATTGGACAAGCGTGGTGGACTACTGCCTAAACCTCCTTAGATGACAAGGAGAGGCCTTGTGTCCCAGCAGTCGGTCGAATTATAAAGGCTGCATTTGCGGTTTTCTTTCTTTATAAGTACCAAAAAAATCTACAAAATACCTCAAATAAATTTATCTAATCGAAATTCGATTCATCATATGCGTCGTTTACGCAACGGCTCCCTTTTCGCCCCTCTTCTGCTGCCATCCCGAGGGAGAGCTAGTAATAATTAGAATAATTCCGGTAGATCCCCTGTTCGTGGTAATCTTATGTCGCCGCACGATCACCTGACAGGCGTAAGCTGCCGTTGCTGGAAGTGACCACGGCGATCGACGTTACGGCCGTATTTGGCGCGTGATTTGCTCCAACTACCATACACTGCTTCTATTCTCTGGTAGTTTTATATTGTCCGAGGCATGTTACTGGCGATAGAGGCGACGGTCAACATGTGCCCATATCAAATATAACAGTGGGTTCTACTGTATTTTGATGTGTATTGATGGCGTTGATCAACGCTCTTGCGCGCTCAGCACTCGAAAAGCAGGTTGTGTGCTGGTGTCGCTAATGATGGCCACTGCAATCGAAGCTCCTGGACCAACAACCAAATAGATGATATTGACCAATGCCACATTGTATGCGGTACGACTTTGGTTCGTATCGTAAGCCAACTTAGGTGTGCGTGCCATCATGACAAGGTGACAGTGGTTATAGCAAGACGAATAGCGTTTAGGTCGATGTAAAACATAATATATCTGTTCCGCTTTCAAGCTGTCTTGAAATAGCAAAGACTCACTCAAATTATTCGTTATCGTGTCCCTGAATATAATGCTATCTTACTAACACCAGTATGACTACAGAGTCGATTTTAAAAATCAGTTTGGTTTTTTATTTATTCTGTACCCGACAGTAAAAGTATAGCCATTATCACAGATAATAGAATACTAAGCCATTATTGTGTAATATTAATTAATTCTGTCAAAATCAGATTCTCCGCTATAAACAATGCAGTTATATCGATAGTCAAATTGGAACGTGATTTTAAACCCCTTTATATCTAGGAAACAGAGATAAGGCACGCATTCATTGTGTATTGTTTAATTTGCTCCAACACTTAGGTAACTGCTGGAATAAATAACAACACACAACTTCTCAAATCATTGATTTCTGTTAGGATAATAGAATTTTCACCTTGAATATAGAACACTTGGACTGCGTAAGTACCTCCTTGGTTTAGATCATTATCGAAGAACCTTTGGGAATATGGAATTTGTCTCTCACAATGTGATTCAATTTTTATAACTTCGGCTAGCAAATGCCATCCATAAAAAACGAAACTAGTTTAGTACCCACACTTTAATTTAGAGGAGGAGAGAAGATGTACCTTACCTATATTATTTGGCAAGGAATTTTATCGAAGTTTCTGGTGTTTTTTGTCGTGGCTACATATTGCATCTTAGAGTAGTCCAGAAAATAAGATGCTGCGGAAATATAGCATGTGTGTTTTAAAGTGCACATTGCCAGCTTTGTGGAGCTTAATTTATTAAAATTGTATTCACTAAAATGCAAATTGCCATTTGCAGGGTTTATTTTTAACAAAAAATATGCTTTATTTATGAAATAAACTTTATCAATGTTTGGACATGACTTTTGTTTGCATGACATGCACACTGTGGTACTAATTAATTTTGCTGAACAATCAATTCTAGCATATTGTCGTCAAAGAACATTTGAAAGAATTCTTATGAGGAAAGAAAAAGGTTGCAATCGGAATAGGTACAAACGACACTAACGCAGTCACACTACCCAATACGGGTTGTATTGGGTCATCGTGACAATATTACTTCAAAACCTTGCAATGTGAGTGTACCGTGTAGGAAGGACCACAAGTGAAATATATTATTACCTATATAATATTATGTAGTTGATAATGATGATCTTCCTTGTCCTAGAGTGGTATTCCTCATGTATGAGGGCCGTCACCCAGTGTTTTATTTTATTTTATTTATTTGGTTTGTCAACAGCTGTTACAATAAAACACATCAAAAGATGAAAGCCTAGTTAACTTAAAACTAATTGCACAAACTATTGCAGTTAAACACAGTATGCAATTGTGTTTTAGTGATAAAGTAACATCTTACGATTACTTAAATACCTAATCTTACAAATTATCACAACAATATTATGATAGCATTACATATTTAACTGAATGCAAAGATTTCCCTTCAACTTTTTACGTATCTGATGTAGTTACCTACATGCACAAAAATTTGCCTACGGGTTTTACTGATCGAGTAAGAAACATCAATAATATCTACAAAAGCATTACCTATACAAATCACACAAACGTGGAATCGGTGATTGCCGTCCCAACTTAGTCCTTCTATATGGTAGTGCAAATAATTTATCAATGGTGCTACGTGGATAGCGGAAGGGAACTTTAAAATTGATTTCTCTAAGCAATTGCGGGCAGTAGTTGATGTTGAAGTTTCAACGTCCGTCCGTGTCAATCTTTAGCGGTAATCACTCCGTTTCCTTGAAACTTTGAGGAATAGTAGAGGCAACTTATCCTGGAGGCGACGGCAGAATGAGAGTGGTTGATGTGAGGACAACCCGCGGAACGCTTCGTCGGCGTACTGCATTGCGCCTGGCTTACCCTGAAACCCCAGGGGGGAAGAGTATTAACTAACGACAAAGGAGATGCTTTGTGTTTTTTTATATCCCTGTGTGTCATGTTATGACTTTGTCAATCAATGTGAAAATATATGGATACATATTTCGGTATTAAAATTCTGTAGTTATTTCCTCGCACAATAAACCAGCGCTCCAGCGTCAACAAAAAGTATGTTTATCGGAGTTTTATCGTTTAGTCATTTGTAAAAAAATGAAAACTATGTAGTTATCGTTCTTAACAAGAGTGAAATACTATAATATAATAATTATGTAACTAACCACTCCATCACGAAGGGGACAAAGTATCTTAGGAAACTTAATAGTGGGTTTCCTCAACAGCGACACAATTTTTGAATAGTTGAAATAAGAGCCGAACTATTATTAAGACTAATAAATCTTCAAGTCTGTTCCAAACAGCTTTGACCTCATTGAATTTATTTTTGATGTTATTATAGTTCTCTTTATGAAAGCTCTAGGAATAAATTATAGAAACGTTTCTTTAAAAAAAAACCAGAGCTTTTAAAAATAAGTTGAGGTCAATCTCAATTTATTTTTTTATCAAAGCTGAAAGGAGGTAAGCGAACAATGCAAATGGATATCCCGGGATAACGATTTGCGGGTTTTGCCTAAGTAATTGTGGATTGAATTTTAAAGGAGCGTTTTAAAGAACATAAGAACAAAACAAATATGAGAGCTTTAGGATATCTAAAAATAAAGTTCAAAAAAGTATTAATAAAATATTGTATTGTCGTCCAGTCAACAGGGGGTAATGTAACTCGAAAAATATATATATCTCCATCAATGAAATTTCTCATATGTGATGAATTTAGGTAATACGGAATAAAGATGTACATACAATAATCCAATATTTTTTTTACTAGCAGTTAGATATTTTAATCTTATTGTGGAAATCGATCATAAATGTCTACTTTAAATTTGTCAACAAGACTAAACACCCTGCTGGCCTTAGATTATTTACCAGGAAAATTATCTAAGGTGCTGGCTCAACGGTCTGCTTTTGGACACGGATAATGTTTTTTGTTGTTTTCGTTTCAATTAAATATGTAAGTACTTGTTTCGTTTTATTATTAAAAGACATTAAAAGTAAAAAAATACGTTAAACACAGAACAGGAAAATCGTAAAATGTATAAAATTGTTTATTTTACATATTCTATTTTTTTTCACTTTTAATATCTTTAAAAAAAATTATAAAAGCTAAATAAGTCGTCTGCCACCCGGGAGGCACTGGTTCGATCCCCGCCACGTACCAATGTGTCATATGTACGTTTAATCGACGCTTTTACGGTGAAGGAAAACATCGTGAGGAAACCTGCACATACCTATGAAGAAATTCTTAGGTTGTGTGTGAAGTCGACCAACCCGCACTTGGCCAGCGTGGTTGACTAAGGCCTAATCGCCCCTATGTGGGGTAGGCTCGTGCCCCTTGGTGGGGACATTATATGAGCTGTTGATGATGATGATGAAATAAGTCAATATTTAATACACACTTAAAAAAAAAAACGTTATCCATGTCCAAGGCCATTTCGCAGAGAAAAGACTAGCCTGTGTTTTGGAGGGATTGAATCCAACCAAGTTAGCCATTGTAAATGTTATTTTTTTACATTGTTTATAAATACAAAATATAACATTTAAAAATATAAAAATGCAGTTCCTCATTTTTATATTTTTAAATGTTATATTCGGTAACAAGATCAGGTTCCCGGCTACCGGTGGTTAAGGATCCAAAGACCTCACTATACGGGCCATCTGACTCTTGATCCAACCACCTAGTGCTAGCCTCTTAAGGTGTTTATCGAGGCTCTTGGCTATCATGACTATCGGAACAATAATTGCTGAATTGATGTCCCACATGTCAACAATCTCGTGAGCTAAATCAAGATATTTGTTTTCTTTACCTTTTTCAGCTTTCACAAGGTTGTCGTCATGGGGAACAGTGATATCAGTGAACGCATGCTGAGTGTCATCAACAATTACTGCGCGGCGTTCGTGTCGATCTATCAATACAATATCGGGCTTAACAGCTACAATAGATGTAATGATATAATAGTGATACTGTCTGTAATGATAGATCGCTCCCAATACAATGTGGCATGTCTATTTTCAAGTACCCGTTCTGGGGCACACCTGTAGTACGGCACTACGGATTCCACAAGATTGTATCTCAAAGCAAATTAGGTATTAACCCGGTGTCAATGACGCTGGGTCATATTGACCCGAGCTCATTTCAAATGGCCATATTTCGAATTTTGCGTACTCTATAGTTTCGAACATTCTAGTAGCTAGAGATACAGTCTCCCTCAACCCGTACTGCTAGTGAACTTGGTGCGATGACGTCTGAATGGTATGATACACAAGCGTCAAGGGAAAACAGGTCAATATGACCCAGCGTCATTGACGGCTTAGTTTTTTCGTGTCATATTTTTGTATGTGTTTTCTTATGGTAATCACTACATAGTATAAAACAAAGTCGCTATCCGCCGTCTGTCTGTCCCTATGTATGCTTAGATCTTTAAAACTACGCAACGGATTTTGATGTGTTTTTTTTTAATAGATAGAGTGATTCTTGAGGAAGGTTTATATGTATAATACATGCATATTTACATATGCATTGCACTCGTGCCTAGCCAGGGCGGGTCGCTAGTAATAATATAATTATATTATTTTTTGTTTGAAATGTACAATAATGTCACTCATAAGTAACCCTGGGAGCATATTGGACATGCTAGAAGAGTCGGACTCTAACGGTGAAAGAAATGACGCTTTCTCAGACGAAATTGACGAAGATCTCGTATCGTGGGGGATCTCGTATATAGTAGGGGAACAGTACAAGATGCAAGTGATAAAAATGACAATTGGACATTGCAAGCTCGGATTCGTCTGATGATGTCGGTCTTTTGAGTCCTACATGTAACACATACTAGATTTATATAATATGTCTTGATCATAGCATTTCACACTGCAATAATTGTAGCAGTTTCATGGTCAGGTATGAAGAAAGCTAAAGACTGATTATAAGTAAAATATATGTTCCTAAGTTGATCTGATCTCCTGGGTATTGAAAATTGTTTTTTGGTTAGATAATTACGCAAGTTGTGTTTTCAAAGTTAATTTAGCATGTGTTTTGAACAAAATTTATAAAAGTCTGATTTTGTTTAAATAGTTATTTTTTGTTATTTTATCGCGTTAATAATAACACATACTATTACATAAATAATTAAAATAGGCTCTTATTATTAACTGTTTGAAAAAAAAGTCAAAATTCGGGTCACCATGACCCGGCGTCATTGCCCGCGTAATTATTTTCACGTCATTGACGCCGGGTTAATATTATTACCAATTAATGACGTAAACCGCCAAACCAAGGTGTGTATCCAATATCGGGCATCCTTAACTAGCTGGGAGAGACATAGGAAATGTATGCGCCAATCTCTCGGCATGGTCGTATGTCTCACGTCGTACAAGCTCAAGTAGGTCTGACATCTCCATATTTATAAAACTAAATGTTGCAATGTGAAGACCATATCAAGTCAACATCTATTTTTGTAGAGAAGACTGCGTCCGTTTTCAAGGTTCAGATCCAGTGTTTCAATCTCCAGAGTGTGTACATTTGTAATGGGTAGATGTTCTTTTAAATATGCTGTAAAGGTTTCTACAAAATCTGCTGCCGTAAGAAAAGTATTGATCAGCTTATTGTGTTCCGAGAGTTAATGAATGTGATTAGATGAGAGTAGGTAAAGCGAATGAAAAAGATCAGGATCGTAGCAAGTGGAAAGAATCGATCTGTGCCTACTCCTGCTCGTGCGTGTATGTATGAGAGCAATGCATTGCATAATCTGCTCTGCCCTACGCCCTTCGGCATTCGCTTAGCCTGTATGATAAAGATAGCTGCTGATCACTCAGTATCCGAGTGAAGATCGCTTCCATCTGGGGCCCGTTTAGCTCTTACCAACGTGATATGAAAGATAGAACCAAAATGAATCAGAAAATATTGTCAGTATAACGTATACATATAAGTATTTTCTTCTTAGTACGCATTTTTAAACAGATAGTGTAAGATGGGATAGTGTTTTTTTTTCAGATCCTTTTGTTTCAGATTATCATTGTTTAATAGAGCCCTTAAAATAATATTTATAATTGAATCGTTTTATTTTCTTGCAAATATTTTTAGGAAACAACTTAGCGCACATTTACTTGATAAAAAATCACTATCTAATGTCGTAAATCTTGTCCTTATTTCGAGAACCCTGGAGAAATTCGTAACATCTGACAATAAATAGAAATCTAGTTAATGATTTAGATACGAGTAGATATTATACCTAGCAGCTAAGTAATGTATTTTTCATCCCACCACCTCGGAAAGTGTAATTTTGCGCTTCGAAATCTGGCTGGAAAATTCTATTTTATTCGCTTGAGCGGCAAAGTAGATTTGAATTTAGAACATCACATATAATGAGTACTCAATATAATTGTAAATTCAAAACGTCATTAAACCTATTTAATGTAACCTCTATGGTGCCAAATTTATGATTAGAATGAAGATTATTTTGTCATTTCCTCGCTGAGGTGGGATGAAAAGTTACGTATTGCACTCGAGTGGAAAGATTTTTCACCTTGTGCTCGTTTGTTTCCCTCGCTGACGCTCAGGATTCTAATTTAGAATCACTCGCTGCGCTCGTGATTCAACTTTAGAATCCTTCGCTTGTTTGGTCATCCAAATCGAGCACGCGGTTAAAAAGGAACTTTCCACTCTTGTATAATAAATAACTATTGTTTGACTGTACAAAATCTGAATAAGGTTTATGTCAAGTGAAACAAAATTATAGTAAATATTATATTTGTGTTTTTGTCAAATAGTAGGGGTTAAAGTATGAAGATGTCGATTTTTTCCTCATTATTCGTTAGTGTATAATTCCTATAATACAATCGCTATGTCCATTATCATTTTTTATTATTAACTAATAAAAAATAAAATGAGAATTAAATTTTATACATAAATATAAGTCCTTGTAATGACAAGGACTTATATTTATGTATAAAATTTAATTCTCATTTTATTTTTTTCACTAGAAATAAATCTTCAAAAACAGCTCGTGGTAAGAGGTGTCCGTCGCCGTTATAAAATATGAATATTTTCTTACAGGTATCAATTCTCAATTTTTTTCTCTAAGTATCATATAGCTTAATGTTGTCTCAATATATCCACAAAATAACACAAAATTTAGATTTGTGGTTCCTTAAAAAAAATCTCAAATATATTTGTATGGACAAAAACGGTAATTTCATACTTAAACCCCTAATATGATCCGTGATAAAAAAAAATCCGCATGTCGTATCTAAATATTTTTAGTTTTTGTGTAAAAGTCATTTTGTTGAAGCAGAATTGCTTTGGTTCATATTTGATAGCTATTTTTTCAGGTAGAAAAAAAATTCAAAATGGCGATAGTTACGTTTTTCACATTTTTAATTTCTTTTGAATGCCAGTTTTTGAACTTTATCAACTTTATTTTACATTTTTAAAAACGAATTGTAGATCTCCTCCGATATCCAACCAATATAATTAATAACACAGTTTATGGCATTGCAAAAAGGTCTGGCTTTTCTAAGGTTGATATAAGATTAGATAGACTAGAAGGAAGGCGTATTACAAAATACGTATTTGAAACGCGGCCAATTCTATCGAGACCGTTAAACGTGTGTTGAAACATGATGAGAAAATTGGTAGACGTGACTACATTTTTGTTAGGCGTTTTATGCTACTTTCTCCTTATTCATAAATAATATCCTCAAAAGGGTTTTCTCATGATTCAAGAACAAAAACCAATACTGAGAGTAATGAAACAAATAAGTAAGTACTGAAAGAGCCGAAATAAAGTACTAGGTAGGTATCACGAAATAGGAGTAGACTTTTTGGAGTCGATGCAAAGTCATTAAAGAAAGATAGAGCAATACGAATCAGTCGCTTGTATTGGAGTGCCATTTGAAAAGAGAAAGTATCTTGTATGTTGACGCCGTCGTGGTGGAGTGGTCAGTAACGCTGCCTACACAACGGGCGGTCCGGGTTCGAGTCCTAGTAGTGGCAAATGTTAGTGTGATGAACACGATCATTTGTTCATGAGTCATGGTTGTTTATATATTTATTTCAGTTTATTTATAAAAATATCTAGATAATTAAGTATATTTGTACGTTATCTAGTATCCATAACACAAGTTCTTAAAGATACTTAATTTGGGCTAGATAAAATTGGTGTGAGCGTAGAAATATATTATATTATATCTCGGTTACAGTTAAATAACACCACTTCTGTTTGGTGTTATTTAACTTTGGATCTGCGATGACTAACATTTCCAGAACTCCGCAGGACAGAGTCGGCTTAGAGAGCACAGGAGTGTCATTCTGGTGTTGGATGCATGCTTATTTCCACTTTTAGCTCTTAGGCCTTATCCCATCGTTGGCTGACCGTGTGCATTCCTCTAAAGCCATGCATCGTAACCAGTCTTCCACAGACTTGGAACGTGAAAAGAGATCATCACAATCAATAACCCTAATTGCTTTAGTGCATCTTCTTTTACCGGACAACATGAATTGCTTTTTGCATAGATTCATGATTCCAAGTTTGACGCCCATGTATAAATAAAAAATCAGATAAGTTCTAACAGAATATGGATGGACAACATGACATAAGTACTATGTTGTTTTGTCCAGAATATAGGTATGTTATTTTGTCCAAACCAAAACTCCTGCGGAATAATAAAAAATGCACAATCTATTAACAGAACCATTCTTCCTATTGAATCTTGCTCATCAATAATGTACACTGCTTATGACAAAACATAATATTAAGAAGATAATGCAAAAATAACCAAAAGTGGGGAGAAACTCATCCAAATTAAAAATTGTTTACCTACTCTGGCGCGTATGAGAGATTCACAAGTCTCAATTTCAGTAGGTACCTACTTCTGCCAGCCAATAGTGAAAAAACACTACCTATTATGTCATTCTACCCGTGTATGTAATTTTGTACGTACATTTTGCGCCTGTATTGCGTCGGAGGGTGAGAGGCCGGTCACTCCAGCCAGCCCAACTCTTCCAGGAAGTCTCCTAGCCTTGACGTCTCTGAAGACATCCTGGAGTCTACCCGGATGGCCCAGGTAGTGAGCCCGGTGTGTTGCGACTGCGTTGCATTCCATCAGGACGTGAGCGGCTGTTTCTTCTGCCTCCATGCATCCTCTGCATAGAAGGCTGTCAGTTATACCTAGGATGAAAAGGCCGTAGGCTTTTAGCCTCTAGTAGTAATAGTATTGCCTCTTTTTAACCGAATTCATAAAAGGAGGAGGTTCTCAATTTGACTGTTTGTTACCTCATGACTCTTTCCTGTACTGATTTTGAAGGTTCTTTTAACGGATGGAAGCTGGTGCTGTCATGTGGTCCCATTTAAATTTGATCTACATCTGACCAGTAGTTTTTGAGTTACCCCAATAATGCATGTTTACCGTTATCACTTCATTACTTTATTGTCTAAAAGATCTCGAGATAGTTTCCTGCAAATTTGTACCTACTTACAACACCAAAATGCAAAAATAATAATAATTAAAAACGGAGAAATAAGTTATGTAATTGTAAGTTTCATAATACATGCTCATCGGACGAATTGGGAAAGAGACGAAATACAGCATGAGAACATTTTTTTTATGTTACGAGATGGCAAACAAGCTTGTGGCCCGCCTGATGTTAAGTGGTCACCGCCGCCTATAGACACTTGCAATATTAAGTGTAAATTACTTAACACCGGAAGTGCGTTTGCCATCCTGGGGACTAAGATGATATGCCCTTCATGCCCAGTAATTACACTGGCTACCTTTCCCTTCAATCCGAAACACAGCGAACTGCTTCACAGCAGAAATAAGAAAGGCGGTGGTACCTACCCAGACGACCCTACATATGGGTCTACCACCTAGTAACATGTAAGAGATGTTGTCTAGTTAAGTAAGAGTCTTATAGAATGCGACGTACTTATTAAGTATAGTGACGAAATACGTAAAGTGGCGAGCTGTCAACAGAACCTTTTCCACTTTCTATTCATTCATCTATGTTACGTAAAAAGATACACACGTCATTATGGATATTTGAAGGTCTCAAACCTTTGGTACATTATTTCGATGTACCCTATAAGGTTTAGCCCTCATAATCCGTGTAAGCACACAAAAAACCGTAGAGATAAACTACGATAACATGGCGCGCCCCTCCAAAATTCAAAACGTTTGAAAGTCACCAAAGCGCCCTCACTCAAGCCACTGAGCGCCGTAGTATCAAACTTGACTGTCTCAGACCGCTGCCGGCCTGCTACAAAGAGTATATAATCACTACGTTTTAGTAATCCTCTTCAGTTAAAACGTAGTGATTATATACTCTTTGAGGATTACTTACAAATACTTACAAAATGTGTTGAAACAGTAATGGAGGGGCGCGCCATATTATCGTAGTTTATGAACTAAACTGAACTAACTTTAAATAACCCGGATTGCTGAGATGATTTTGAGTATAACATTTGTCCTTGTTGTGGACTTTTATTTGCTTACTTTACGTTTTTTTTGGATTTGGTGCCCCTGTTATGTAGGCGACAGGCTGGCAACATGTAACTATGTTACTATTTGGAAGCACTGCATGACCCATACTGCCAGATGTAGCGATGTTCCCTTAGGCTCTGCTCAACGTCTCTTGAGACAACGTGATGGTCTATGTATGTACGCAACTTCAAATAGAATGTAAAATTTATGTTTTAGAACCAATCCTATAAATTTTATCAAAAATTGTTACAAAAGCCATTAATTAGCTAAGAACAGACAACGGTGTTTAGAAGAAGTTCATATCCACATAGATAGACGCCCAATGCTTTGTTCTATCTATACTAATATTGAAATGATTTTGTATGTTTGTAAAGAATAAACTCAAAAACTACTGAACCGTTTTTAAAATTTCTTTCAACAATATTTATAATGGACTTTCAGGGTTCACAGGATATTTTTATCCTGCTTTACTTAACGTCATCAAGTTACTTCAGCTTGATAACATAATTAGAAACGAAAGACATGGCTAAATTCGTCGTCGATAAACAGTCTGTGTAGCTCAGTTGGAAGAGCAGTCACCTCAGCACTTATCCATGGCAGGAGTTATTCTCTTGTTTTTTGTTTTCTATTTAATCATAACTAAACATGACAAATAAAAATTAGAAGCAAAATCAATTTTCAAAGATATGACTCATATCATTAACAAGCAAAGAGTCTAATAAACGGTAATTCGACTACGGAAACAAGGTACATAGGTTTACAAGGTAAAATCGACTCCTCGTATTGTTAAAGTCGATTAAAATGCCTATGTTAACCGGATCCTATTAATGAATCGATTGACATCTTATACATCAAAATGGAATGAATGTTTTAGGCGCTATGGAGGAACATACAGAAATATATAATAATATATAAATATATTAGCTGACCCGGCGAACTTCGTACCACCTTACAGAAGAAGGTTCTTTATTTTTTTTAAATACTTTTTCTGCTATTCTAGACCCGGTGTCCCGAATAGCAGAAAAAACAAAGTTAATAAGTCAACAATTATATTATTGACTTATTAACTTTGTTTTTTCTGCTACTATTACTATTTTTACTATTACTATTTTTCTTCTACTATTAAATCAACAATTATATATTAATAATTAAGTATATTAAATTTTTTGTATTATTAGTTTCAAATAAATTCTCTCCGTAAGAACCATCCTTGTACAGACAACAGCACGTTGGGTTACCACAAGCTGTCAAATTTTCCCAATCTGCGATTTGCGCTTAGGAACACATTCAGCGATTCATTATTATATTTTAGATAATACACGTACTGATAAAATATAAGCATTCCTTTTGACTTCACCGTACGTCCATACCAGTGAGCATCGGGCGCGGAGTGTATCTATCTATCTTTACTTGATAAAAAAAAAGCTGTAGCTTGAGTTTATAAAGACATCCTGTGGTATAGACTATAGTTCGTAAAATTTAGCTTGATCGCTATGACAGCTGTCATCGACCACATGTCCAACAACTTTAGATTTTTCTAACGAATACTTTACCCTGCGAAAACGTCATACTTTATGGACGGGATTGCAAGAATAGTGTTGTGCGCGATGTACGACTAAATACAAAAATCTACGACTAAAAGAATAAATCGAAAATAATATTTAGATAAACCGGTATTTAATTTAGTGTACCTACACTACATAAAATCACAGTAAAATTTGTTGCCTCAATCTAAAAAATAGTTCCATTTTGCTTAAATTTAATTATAGAACAATTTTACATACAACATTTTGCAATCATCAATTGCAGTTTTTAGTGATACTAGATAATTGGAGTGAGCATAGAAATATATTAATATAATAATCGTGTTTGATTTCCTTATAATTCGCTTTTTTGTAACAATAACATGACAATTATTAATTTTATGTAATTTTAAGAAAAATGTCACGTTATTTTCGGAAAGATCCGAATTACAGCGCGTTGAAATTATCCAAACAAATGCCACATAATAATAATCAATACCTAATTATACCTACCCAAAAAATGAATAAAAAATCGAATTGATTCGATAAATATTTTCATCTATCAACATTGTCCCAGCCCTAGAAATGTGACTTTGACATCTGTCGCAGCGATCAAGCTAAATTTTACGAACTATAATCATAATATTTATTTATTAAACATTCCACACTGCCAGGTGTGGCTTTATGTGTAAACGTATGTTACCTGAAGCTCTGGTCGACCCTATTATGTATTCCACACTGCCCCACATAAGTAAGTATCTAAATTGCACCCGCACAAAGCCGGGACGGGTCGCTAGTATTAAATAACCATGACTATCATATTCCAGTATTATGTATGCTTTATAATTAGTGAAGCTGTAAGATGTACTCTATACCATATTTCGATATAATTGCGTAGGTATCAATTCCCTTATTATATTCATATACTAAAGTAAGGTAGTAATCACTAATACACGCAATACATACAACGCTAATCACTGACTCGTTTACGAGTCGTAATGTCGTAATACTATGTTGCTGATATTAGAACCATTCATGTTACGGAGTTGGGTGCCAAGCTTGTTACTTGTATTGATTAGTTCTTAGAAATATTAAATATGTAACGTGGTTATTTATGAATATTAGTAGAGGATTGTGTTAACGGAAACGGACACGGAAACTTTATAAAAAAGAAAAAATATATTGCAGTTTATTTTTTTTTATTTTTTGTGCTTTATGGGATATGATATACGGCGTGGTCAGGGCATGCTCCCAGGACGGTCCGCTAGTCGTGCGTTTTGAAGCGTAGTACAAAAATATCTGCCGCCCGCGACGCCAAGTATATTTCGTTCTTTGGGCACCCATTTTATCTTCACAGGGCGTCCCATTTTTTTCTATGGAAAATCCTTTACGGACCGTACCTCACTGTGGGCTAGACAGTGCGGCGTGCGTGGGGCTCTCCCGGGGATCCCGGAAATACATACCCACTAAAAACCATCGGTACCCTCACAGCCCTTTGTGGGGACGTTTCGGGAACGGCGCACAGTGGACGCCTCGTCTCCGAAAAGTCTCAGGGCTGCCTGACCTAATAGGAGGCCGGGCTACGCCTGAGAGGGATTAACTTAGGGTACTAGGGCAATTCCCAGATGGGAGGCCTTTGATATGCACATTGGGAGCCAATCCATGTGCAGGCCTCCTTTAGGGCTGGAAAAGACTGGCGGTCGTTGCCTCCTGTCTTCTTCTGCCCGTCCGTCTACGCCGTGTGGGAGCGGTTAGAGGACCACTCTCCCACTCCTTCTCCGCGGCCTCTTTCTGAGAGATTATAGTCTGTCATAACCAGTTTCTTAATAATAATTAAAAAAAAACGTTTTGTGAGTCAGCCAATGGGGTAGTAAAATGACTTTCCTATTCCAAACATATCATACACAAGGAATCATCTCTACGAAGTGATTTCCTCTAAGTTTACTCACTATAGGTACTACACCATGACAATAAATAAACAACGAAAATCAAAAATGTTTATACTCATGCATGATGCAGTTTAAAGTTCCGTAAATTTTACATTGATATTAACCAAATCACTCATGTGTCGCTCCAGATGGCGCGAGTGTTTGGTGTTTGGTGTGTGGTGGTGTGAGAAGAGTACAAACGTATATACCCTGCCACATAGACAAATTTACAATCGCACTTTGTTTCCGTCATATTGAAGTGATTACTCTCATTCCCCCCGTCCCCCTAACTCTTTTCTATTCTAATGACATAAATATGAATGCGTATATAATCCAAATGCGAGTTTATTTGCTTGTAACGTTTTCACAACTATAATACATTTATCCGATCGTCATGATATAATTACAGTACAGTACACACATGATATATTTACAACATGTAACAAAAATAACGCAAACCCTGAAAGGAAGAATCTTTACAATGAAAAAAAAGTTTGGAGTAAAATTGGCCCTAAAAATAATTAAAATAGCCCAACCTTGTATAATTTGACAACTAAAGTTGTGTTTGATGTAATAGTAATAAAGTTTACTTTACGATAGAAACAAAAATCTACACGGACATCATGTGGTACTCGCTCGTCTAGAAGATGCTTGTTCACTCTGGCCTTAAAGATGTCCAGATTATAGTTATCGGGGAAAGCAGACCTCGGCAAAGAGTTCCAGCGGTTAGGATTTTGAAAGCTGAAGCAAATAGCTTCGAATGGGAGGAATTTCAACAACATAAGGGTGAAAGCCCTCGCCGCGCCTGGTCGTCCGGTGGTGGAAAAGGGCAAGGGGGATCAAATTATGTAAGACTTCCGCACACTCTCCGAAATGTAGCCGTAAAAAGACCGAGAGGCTAGCCTCGCGTCTTCTATGGTCAAGGCTCTGGAGATAAGCTCAACAACTGATGAGTCTCTTCGCACGGTGCTGTACCGAGTCCAATGCATCTAACTGATATCGAGCAGATCCGCCCCAAAGGTGACAACAGTACTCCAAGCAGGAGCGAACTTGGTTAGTACCAAGTTCGCTCCTGCTTGGAATTTATTAGGATAGATTAAGATCTTAAGGCTGAGGAGCTGCTCAGATGTGAAATATCGTCTGACCTTAAAAAATATGCTTAGTTTTTTTGGCAGCGGTTTCAGCAATGGACTCCATGTAGCGACCGAAATTGAGTTAAGCGGAGATATCTATACACAAGCGCTCGAGTAGGTCGTTAATCGGCACGGAACATTTCGGAAACTCGAAGTCAGATAGAGTGACCTCCGCTTCGCCGAGAAAAGACAAGCTAGTGTTTAGGAGAGATAATATAGATATTAGTAACAAATTACTTTCAGGGTAGGTATGTGTTATTTCTGTTACACCTTGTAAACAGGAACATTGAAAACCATTCGATTTCCACTTCTAAAAGTTTGCGAACGCTGACTCGAACTCAAGTAATACAGATTCCCAAAGAATTCGCTGCGATAGTGCATACTTTGAAACCCTCGGATTCAGTTGCAATATATTTACTATTGAAAAGGAGTAAGGTTGGACGGCGGCGGCACTCAAACGGACACTCTAAGTAATGCGTAAAAAAGAGAATACCACTCTTCTTACCCTTTTTTGCTGCAGGATAACCTTTTTTTAGTCATTTTAGTCCTCCGATGAACTTAATTACTGCCAACAGCAACTGGACTTTTGGTATTTCTACATAGAACATAGTCCTAAACATCCTCACATTTGTAAAGTACCAATTTACCTACATACTGTGCTGTACCTACTACTGTACGTGTAAATTATTTATTCTTATTCTTAAATAAGGGGCTGAGGCTGTATCTCAGAGCACTTCGACCCTATGGGATCTTTTGTGCTTCCCCTTTCCTTATCACCCATCCCCGCCAACATCGAAAACACTTTGTATGAGTTTCACGATGTTGGCGGGGATAAGGTCTATAAAGTCCTCTGGTTTAGGGTAAGCTAAACCTAGGACCCTTGTACGTGTAAATAGATTCTATTCTATTTTTAATTAAAGTATTACGCATTTAGCGAATGTCAAGTGAATGTGTATTTTGAGTAACTATATTTTTTACGGTGGTGTTTTACATACCTACATAGTTTTACCCGAGTTCTTGTTGTAATAATAATTATGGTGTTGTGAGACTCCAATTTATAACTCAATCTACCGTACAATTTATTGTTAATTAAGATACATTTTCACTAAAACTGATGACTGATGAATGGAATAGAAAATCCGTAGATCACTGTAGCTACGTGCATCGTCGTAACCCTACATCTGAGATACATACTAATACATTTAGATGTGTAAATATTATTACCACCAGATATCAGGTTGCAACTGTCCGTGTTGGGTCTCACTATTCTTGATTTTCAAAAATTCTTGTACCATATCCTTGCTACCCAGACTTAAACCCTGGCACAGCGTTCTTTCCTTGTGCTTGTGGGAAGCAGTACCATACAACCGCTCGTACAACGTTTAATCTAAGTCTTAGCAAAGGCTCTGCTCAACTTTTTTCGTCATCATAAGCGTGTAAGTAGTGCAGTCATCATCAGAAGTAGATTAACCCTTTACTTGTGCGGTGATGCCACCATTAATTATATATCATCATAACGGCCATTCGACCCACTACTGGGACACAAGGCCTCTCCTTGTCATCGAAGGAAGTTTAGGCAGTAGTCCACAACGCTTACCCATTGCGGATTAGTGGAAGTATAAGGTGATCAATATCCCTTTGCTGATCCATTAGTCGCATTCTACGATACCCATTGGAGGATATGGGGTGATGCTATTCTACTCCGCCGCCATCACATGGCTAAGTAATTGTTTATTAATTATATATGAATGATTATTAATACAAAATACGGTCAGCATCACAAGTAGATTAACACAGTAGAACCTTGTCATAATAATTGAGTAGTAGTTGTCAACATTATGTAGGAATCACATACCTAATGGTGGCACCTACTGTTGTACAAGCGTTGGCTTTGCTGTGACATGGTACTAAGATGTTAATCTACTACTGATGCTGACTGTACCTACTAAAGTGTGAATCTACTTCGGATGCTGACTGTATCCATAGGCGAGATCCATATCATATCCATAACTGAGTCCGTCCAGGCCAAATGGCAGGGACGTTGGGAGACGACGGACAAAGGGAGAGAACTATATCGGTTTTTCTCGGATGCGTTGGCTCATCTCAAGGCAACTTGGGTAGAGCCGCAGTCTTATTACCGATCTTTAAGTGACAGTCGCAAGTTGTATAATTGTACAATTATTGCTAGCAAAACATAAATTCGTATTACGGAACGTACATTGCTATGATAGCGCCCCAAGCGGCAACTTAACAAATTAAAAGTGTAATGTCAAGTGGCGCTAGTTGCCATACATTTTGGTCGCAAATGCACTTATCGTGCGACCACTATGCGATTTGTTTCCGTAATACCAAAAAAGCAACCGCAACTAGTAGCAGTCGCGTTGCAGTTGTACAATTAGCTACCGGTTGCTATAGTTCGGTAATTGGACTGCCGGACTACGAAACCTCGCAGTTGCTGACAGGCCATGGTTGCTTAGACTGCCGACCGACTCCAAATATATCGGAGTATGAATTATAAATAAAGAATTATAAATGTGTATCAATACTTTCCTTGGTTTTCTATGACGCTCTTTTCAATTACTTAATAAAAATATTCTTTATTTCTTACTTTTTAGTTTAAATTTGTACGTCTTGAGGTCGGTTTTCGTATTTTTTTGCCGAAAATATTTTATTTTATTATTTTTAGTGGAAATTAAGTATATTTTATTGAAAATGAATAGGCCTACTAAGCGCTCATTAAAACTTAACGGAAACTTGAACTAAAACGTTTTTTTTGTTATTAATGATTTGTTCAAAAAGGGTCGAATTTATATTATACAATTTATACGGGCCATCTCTGATCTTGACGTACCTAAAAATAGAATCATTAAAATCGAGTCATAATACTCATAATTGACGGAGTAATCAGGTAACAAACACATAAAAAAACAGTCGAATAAAGAACTTCCTCTTTTTTTGAAGTCGGTTAACAAATAATATAACGTATTAGCCCTATAGCTCATTACAAATGCCTACATTCATGAATGGTATAGTTTTAATGGTAAGTGTTAATGTACTATGAAGCATTAAAAATTGAAGAGAACCTAGTTATTAACTTAAGTTCAAAATAATTTGTCATAGTTTTTGTGTTGAACCTACTAACCGAAATTTCACTATTGCATATTAGAAAATAGCAAGTTCAAAAAAAAATGACATTATTTTTGTGTTCATGGATGATATCATTATTTAATCCCCAATGAAATTACCATTTTGACAAAAAAGTACTGAACCAATTTCGGTATAATTTATACGGGACCACCTCTGAAGTATGACATCAAAATCGATTCATAATTGACGGAGTTATCGCGGAACATACATAAAAAAAACATACAGTCGAATAGAGAACCCCTTCTTTTTTTTGAAGTCGGTTAAAAATAGCCTGATCATACCAATACATTCGATTATACAAACTAATATTGATAGAATCTACTACGGATTTATCAACAAACGATTTTATTTAGTTAACAATTCTCACACACTCCGTTTGTAATACGGCGTGTTATACGATACGACTGCGACATACAGATACACCTATGTACCTATATAAGTTACAATTTACCTCACCGAATATCTACAAATCCGGTATTTTTACAATCAGTTTTATGAGTTTCCCATTGGGTTAGTTTCAGTAAAATACCGAAGTTGTAACCAATGCCAACGTTTTGATTGCCTGACAAGTAGCGCAGAACTTTATAGTTTTATATAAAATTGTTTGCTGTGGAGTTTGTAGTTTTGACGTTTGAAGTTAAATTTCATTTTTGGCTCAAACATGTAAAAATATTTTATTATAATGGCCAAATCCGAAATACGATTTGAAGGAATCCAATGCGTCTACTGACATTTAAGAAACATGTCATCATCATCATCATCAATAGCTCATATAATGTCCCCACCGAAGGGCTCGAGCCTACCCCACATTAGGGGCGATTAGGCCTTAGTCAGCCACGCTGGCCAAGTGCGGGTTGGTCGACTTCACACACAACCTAAGAAATTATTCATATGTGTGTGCAAGGGTTTCCTCACGATGTTTTCCTTCACCGTAAAAGCGTCAATTAAACGTACATATGAATAAAAAATTTGAAAACACATTGGTACGGGGCGGGGTTTGAACCGGTGCGGGTGGAAGACAACGCCCTTACCCACTACGCCACCAACGCTTTTTTAAGAGATATGTGTTAGGGTTAGTTTAGAATCGTGAAAATACACAGACGCAATATTGCTTTTTCCAACTTTTCCAACTGTTTGCATCGATATCTTCGAAAAATGTGAAGCAATTTCGATGATTCTGTTTTTTTTTAAAGACCAAGATAGTCTCTAGATAGTTTACTGAAAATTTTACAGTTTTTAGAACTGTAATTATTTTACAATCGTGAAAAAATTAACAGTCAAGATACTGTTTTTACTTAAAATTGTAAACGGATTATGATAACTATACAACGTACCTAACTTAAAGACAAAAAATAAATTAAATAAAAAGGAAAAATAAACATGTACCTAATTAAAAAAAACATCTAAAACTACACATGCTTACCAAATGCCAACTATATTTTTGAGGCCGGTGCCAACCTCAATATTTGGAATAAACGTTGTCACTTGTCTTTGGCACCGACCTCAAAAATATAGTTGGCATTTGGTTAACAAATACATACTTTTGGTTTTTTTAAAAAAATAAAACTTTTATTTCTCCTTTTGAGTTTTGAAGGCGAATTTTTAAATTTATATTCAATTCTTTTGGTCTCCCCTTGACTTTCTCGTATACCGGAAACGACTCAAAGTTTGATAGAAACCTTATATTTTGATGTCATACATGCATGTTAAATTTTAGTCACCCATCCGAGTACCGACCGCGCACTTGGTTGCTTAACTTTCGTGATCGACGGCTCAAAATTTTATAGACACCTTGTATTTTGATGTCATACACGTATGTTAAATTTGGTTGCAATAAGTTAAAGCATGCTCGAGTTATCGTGCTAACGCACAGACACACTCATACACACACACAATTCCAAAAAAAATATTTTTGGACTCGGGGAGGTCAAAAACGTGTAAATCCGTCAAAATCTCGAGGTCGAATTTTTTGACGATTACAAGACTTCCTCTATGCTACGTATGCGACAAAGTAAAAAATATTACCAAAAGTTCGAGCTTACAAGGTAAAAATGCCTCCTTCTATGGTTTAAGTCAGTTAAAACGTAGAAAGTTGCTCGGGTTATGATCATGAATCGACTGACACCTTATTCATCAAAATCAGATGAATAGTTTAGGCGCTATGGAGGAACATACTTAAATACAAACATACACACACATATTTTGGATTCGCCGTAGTCTGGTAAAAGATTTATATCTCATTAAATATTAATCAACTGATACGGTGTCAGATGCATTTTATATATCCCCTGTACAGTGTACAGGGTATTAATCATTTTGGTACGTGTTTTAATATTCCTAAGGGTATCTATTATCTATTGTTTGTTTTGTTTAAGCCATTTCTAGCATTGGGAATGGATTGCAGATATAAAAGCAGTTTTCCCGAGTAACTATTACGGGCTCACTGATTAACCTTGTTAAAGTTTGTTTGTTTCGTTAACAACCAAGCTTTTGTTTACGTACCCTTACTCATGTTACTATGTATTTATCCGTCGGTTTCCTTGTTCAATCAATAAAAGACATTCACTGCTATTACAAAGCAAAAGCATTGTTTTATAGCTATTAGTAGGATGAATAACAAAAACTATTGACTAGTAATATTATAGCAGTCTATTCCTAACAGCTAAACTAATTTAGCTACAAGGAATTGTGTGATAGTAGCCAAACCATGGTCAAACTCTCTATGCCTATGCTTAAAAAAATCCCTTCACCTCTAGTTTATTTTATACTAGATTCTGCCCGCGACTTCGTCTACGTAGTATTAGTATAAATCAGTGTTTTTCAATCATTTTAAATATGCGACCCCTTTACAGGTTGAAAAATTATAGCATGGCAATAGACATACAAAAAGTTAGTCACTATTTCTCTATTTTGTTACCTATATTCGTTAGGAAGATCTACAACACTGCAAGAAGCCGCGAGAGCTGTGAAAGCTGTTTGACAATATTTTTAAAAATAAATAAGCACATCCTTTTCACTGAAACTTTGTTTTGTATTGTAGTTAAAACCTTTTTCAGGCGACCCCCGAGTAAGGCTTTGCGACCCCCCTAATGAAAAATGAAAATGAAAATGAAAAAGCTATTTATTTAAATGGACTTTGCTAAGTACTTTTAAATCGTCAAAAGCCCTACCACCATTTCGACGAAATAATTATTTTTCTTAAATAATTATTAGTATGCTGAGACGGAGAAGAAATGGCGAAAGAAACTCCGCAGCTTACAATTTCGTAATGATTTCAAAACATCATTACATGTCCATAGATATATCAATATGAATGAATAAATTACAATTTTAAATGCGTAAATTTGGGCAGATTTTACTCCCACGCATTTGGATCATTTAAATAATCATTTAACTTGTAATAAGCTTTTTTATATAATTTAGATTTTACAGTTTTTTTAAATTTATTAATAGGCAAGTCTCTAATATTCTTCGGAAGCTTATTGTAAAAACGTATACATTGGCCCATAAAGGAATTGCTTATTCTGTGGAGACGAGTTTTATATACAACCAAATCGTGTTTCTTCCTAGTATTTACATTGTGCGTATGACATTTCTCGGAAAAATTCATAATATTTTTCTTTACATATAGTAAGTTTTCCAGTATATATTGTGATGACACAGTCAGAATATTTATCTCCTTGAACTTTTCTCTGAGGGAGTCACGCGGACCCAGTTGATAAATTGCTCTAACAGCCCGTTTTTGCAGCACAAAGATGGTATTAATATCTGCAGCACTCCCCCAGAGAAGAATTCCATATGACATTATGCTGTGAAAATAACTAAAATAAACTATTCTAGCGGTATCTACATCGGTAAGCCGCCTAATAGTTTTAACTGCGTATGCCGCAGAACTTAGTTTACCCGAAAGTTTTACAATATGTGGACCCCATTGTAGTTTGGAGTCTAACATTACTCCTAAGAAAGTTGTTGTTTCCACAGGTTTCAATTCAACTCCATTTATTTGTACATTAGTTTCTACACGTCTCACATTCGGCGTAGTAAACTTAACTACTTTGGTTTTCTTTTCATTAAGCAACAAGTTATTAACATTAAACCAATAAACTACTTTTGCAAGTGCATTGTTAACTTCGTCATAATTATCTAATTTTCTATTTATTTTGAAAATCAAAGATGTGTCATCCGCAAACAATACAATATCATGATTGTCCCTTATGTAGTAAGGCAAGTCATTTATGTACACTAGAAAAAGAAATGGACCAAGAATTGAGCCCTGCGGAACACCTATTGTGACTAGAGAACCTGGAGATCTTTTACCATTTATATCAACTTTCTGTATTCTATTGCTCAGGTATGAAGTCATAAGGTTGAGAGCCTTGTTCCTAATGCCGTAATGGTGTAATTTCCTGACCAGAGTATCATGATTAACACAGTCGAAAGCTAAGGGTCGCGACCCACAGATTGAAAAACACTGGTATAAATTATAGCCTATATGTTATTCTGATGTATGAGATCTATTGTTGTAGTTTCATTAAAATCCATGCAGTAGTTTTTGCGTGGAAGAGTAATAAACGCACACCTAGACACCCATCCATACATCTATACCTACATCCATATAAACTTTCGCGTTTATAATATTAGTACCACGAACATCTTACCAACCTCATCGAGCAGAACGATGGGTCGGTATGCCGAGGGGGAATCCGCCGGGTGACCTTTCTTACGGGGGTGGCATAGCTGCCCCTCCTTCTAAAGCTTCGGGAACCTTCTAGTCGTGAGATACGCACTGAAGAAGTCCCGTAGCCTTTCACCCATTTGAGTGGCAGCTACCGCCACCACTCTTGCGGGGATACCATCGGGCCCTGGGGCCGTCTTCTTCGCGCGGAGATGGAGCGCCGCCGCGTGAAATTCGGACTACGCTACTGGGATGACATCCTCGTCCTCCTCACGGGCAGGCCTCCTTGGAGCCACCATTGCTGGTGGGGCGAATTCGGCCTGGTTCGGAAACAGCGACCGGACCACCCCAACCAGCAATGGGTCTGTGACACCGGGGGACCAAAAGAGCGCAGCTTGTTGCGCGCTTCCTTATATGGTCTTCCGAACGGGTCGTTGTCCAGACCCTTCAGCAGCTCGGCACGGACCGAGTCCTGGGCGGCGAGCATGGTGGACCTAAAAATCTTTTTTGACTCTACGTATAAATCGTAGAGGCGGTCCTCATTCGATAGAAGTACTGAACCAATTTCGGTATAATTTATACGGGACCACCTCTGAAGTATGACCTTTCTAACGAAAAAAAATATCATCAAAATCGATTCATAATTGACGGAGTTATCGCGGAACATACACTTACATACAAAAAAAAAGTTACAGTCAAATAGAAAACCTCTTGTTTTTTTGAAGTCGGTTAAAAATAGCCTGATCATACCAATACATTCGATTATACTGACTAATATTGATAGAATCTTCTACGGGCTTACAAACGGGCTAAAACCACCAGTAAACGGTGCGTCGGGGAGGCGGGCGGCGAGATGCACACCTCATTCAGAGACCCCCTCAGCTGGGAGGCTAGTTCTCACCTTTTTTTGACACTGGGAGAAATGTCTTACGCATGCCCTCCCGCCGGTGGCCGGGAGGGGTATGTGGGACTCCCCAGAAATAAATCCCGGGTATACCTACTAAAATAACCTAGCGGCACTCCTGTATCGCCTTACGTGGTGAGGGGACTCGGAAACTAGCAGAGCCTTTACATCCAGTCCCCCGCCGGCGATTGCGTGGCTGCTGAGAGGAGGCCTAAGGGTGACCGTGAGTGCTTGGACACCCTCGTACGACTCGGTGATGAGCAGTGCAATGCGGGTGAGGACGCCCCCGCGCCTTTCGCCCGCTGCTTATCAGCGTGGGGGAGAAGGGAGGTGGTTATGCATCTGCCTTCTCCTGCCCCTCCTTTGCCGGCGGAGCGCTGGCGCGTGAGGCTTGTTTTCCTGCGCACGCTAAGGCGAGTAACCACCTAGAACAGCATACGCAGGGAGGGTTGGTGTAAGGCAAGCGGCCGGGTTCTAAATTCAATACCAAAACCTTTAGCAGTATGTCGATAACAAGACATACTGCACGACCCCAAATAAATTACCCTGCTGGTAGGAAAATAATAACCAAAACTATAGGAAATGAGCTTAAAGGTCAAACCACAATAATCAGCTCTGAAAGGGATTAACCGTATCGCCTTTTTTTACTAAAAACGCTACGGAACGGCTACGATAAGTGAGCTAACGACGACATGGAATATTCTCATGTAAAAATATTGTTATTTTATTTTTATTACGTTGTGCCTAACCGTACTGTCAGATCTATTGTAAGAAGTGCCAAAAACCATCTTATTTGAATCCATTCTTTTGTGTACATCTAACCTTTATATTAGTGAGTTCTCACAGCGTTGTGTTGGGATTGAGTGACGCACACTACCCGTATTAAATGTGTACCAATTTATTTTCATAGTATATGATTTTGTTAAAAATATGATTTATTATCAAATAAGAAAGGTATAGAAAGGCCAACCTCAATATTTCGAATAAACGTTGTCACTTGTATTTGGGGCCGCCTCAAAACGCGTTTAGCTTTTTTTTAAAAAAAAAAAATATTATATCTGTTTTTAGTTTTGAAGGCGGTTTTATTTTTCTTAAAAATAATTTTTATGTAAAAAAAAACAACGCGGGGATTAGCAGCACATGAGTAAATAAATTTATCTACTCATGTGTTAGCAGTGAACATAACATACAGGGAGCATTGCTTATGACGACTTGTTTATATTTAATTAGTTAGGACTAATCAATTGTGACTGATGAAGTCAACATAGGCTTTGTAAGAACAAACGCGGCATACTCTACAAGTGTGGAACGTGAACAAGCACTAAGTCTCTGTTCATAATATTTCCTGAATATTACGACTTCAGAGTGAATGCGATTTCGATCAGAGTGAATGGACTACTTCTAGGACATCATAGTCGGCCTTTTCGCTTAAGATCAGGTTTACAAATATTTGTATATTAATCTCTTATATATAAAAATCTCTTGTGAACAGTGACAAGAACTACTCTTCCGTAACAGCTCGACCCAACCTACACAAGATTGACCATAAAACTCGATCGATTCAGATAGTGTCATGTCAATTATAAATGACGAACTCATGTCAATTCAAGTTAATTACATATTACGAGTAACGAACTAATTGTATCGTCAATTGAAGACAAGTTTTTTCTTTATCAGGCAAGCTTCTTTATGTGTGGAATTCTTATACGTTTTCAGAAAATAATTCAGATTTATATTGTTCCCCCACATTCTTTCCATTATCACAGCGTATTACTTATGCATGTCATAATACGGATAAGGGTTTGCCAATAAATTTATTTACGGCAGCTGTCTGATTTAGGAAAGGCTTTTTGTGAAAATATATTAAATAAATATATTGCTTTACGATTATTTTACGATCAACAAACACTATAAACAATTAAACATGTGAAAACGTATTTCTTTATCAAACTGCGACAACTGATAATTTATCTTAATATCGATTATGATATGGACGTTAACCTTATTGGAATTTATTAGAGAAAAATCTTATACTACTTCTGAGTTATTTGTAATTGTTTATTGTTATATACAGATCTATAAATACATAGAAAAGCGATTAGTAAAAAAAACTATCAACATTAGCCTTTAGTCAAACGAGACAAACCATTTTTGCTCTAAAGAAACACCAAAAACATGGTTTATTATGTTTGCCTTCATAAGTTACTTGTCAATATTGACTTCAGTAAATATTTTATGTAAGATTCCAAAGGACATCGCTACCCAAAACAATTAAACTTTCAGTAGACCAACTAACAAAAGCCCAAAACTAGGATATATTTCACTCTAATTACTCAGCAGTCTGGGTACGAATTTAACTAGGCAGATATTGCCATCTGTATCAGTCAATTTGTATAGTGTATATTTGACAAGACATAATGTAATAATAGTCGTTTTCATCCCATCATAAAAAAAATAAGATAAGTAAACATGTGCCTCAAAATGCAGTTGTGGAGTTGTTTTCTCGTCGATTTACTTAGGCTAGAAAGTTTTTCACATACCCATGTCCTAAATTACGTTAAGTATATTAATAACTTCTAAATATCTTAGTTCAACCCAAAATTCGACCCGCATTTTCAAACTTTGATATCGTCAGTCAATAGACTAGCTTTTTCCCGCAACTTCGGGGAATAGTTACTTATTGGGCAGCATTTAAATTTCTGTTGGGTACCTACTAAATTTTTTACTACTCAATTTATTGTTTTAAATGTTTCCAATAAATATATGTATAGTAAAAATAGACAGATTTGTCCTGACTTCCATACGAACTTTCATCTCCTATTTCATTCCCATGTGAGTCGAAATTTAAAAAACGCTAGAAGAAATACTTATTTAATTTTTATCGAGTGCCTGAATTCAAAGTTCATGGTTTTATCTTCAATGATGACGAAAAAATACTAATATTAATTTTTAGACTTTGTCAGTATCCCCTAATCCTAAAATTCGTTATTCTTAATTTTTTACGGAAAACCCACAGACCAATTTTTATAGATTTTACTATAAAAACGACGGATTTCCCATACAAATTTTCATCCCCTTAGGGGTTGAATTTAGAAAAATCCGACCTTACCCCTTGCCTACATCATAAAAGGAACCTCTGTGCAAATTGGCTATCTAGGTCCAAGGGCATGGCTGGGCATTGATCAGGCCGTCAGTGAGTCAGGACTATTCTTTTATTTAATAGATTAATACGATACGACGTGACGCTCCAACGCAGTTGACCGCGGCCTGCGTAATTCCACAAGTTACCCACCTGTGCAGCGAGAGTCGCAAACAACCGCGCCCGCCTTTATGACATTTGCTATCGGCATTTTCATATACTACGTGATCCTGTGTTGCAGGCTTACTTTATTGTTCAAATTCATCTGGTATTCTACAGGATCGGCGGTCAGCAGGCGCAATGTTCCCTGCGATGCTATATCTTAATGGAAGAACAGTTTCATAGACGATTCACTGACAACCTGTTACTGTCTATTGTTAGCAGTTCATAGTTAAATCACATAAAAGTACAACAAATACAAACTTTTGGATCACTAGCACGTGGTCATGGCGGGTGTTTATCGGAAAGCGGCAATTTACATAGATATTTACTGGCGGGAGTTTATCAAAAATGTGGCGATAATTCACACATACCCATCTATACTGTGGAATATGCACACTTCTGCATCTTGTTAGAATATTCAGGCAATTAAAAATTATACAGGGAGGATTCAAAAAGGTCGATTATAAGTAATTAATTTTAAAGAGTACACTCGCTCTAAATTCGATGAATAATTTATCAGCAGTGTTAGAAAGGCCACAAGAATGGACACTTGTTCTACATCAAAGGCTAAAATGTATGTTTATCTTTCAAAGGTCAGTTAGTCACTTGTAGCCCCTTTGGTGTCAGATAAACCTTAGAGTAATTAGGATCCTCTTAAAATGATCTGGGTTACTCCACGTAGTATCCTCTTGTCGTGAATACAATATACCGAATCCCTGATCTATATACGATTAAAGGCACGCTTGAAATACGCGTACCTTCTATGTATAAATCACAGAAGTATAAATAAATCCACGTTTCCCTTGGTTACGCCATAACTTAAGAACGACTTTACCTAGTTCATTCTTTTTATTAAGCTTTCTAAAAATTCCATACGTATCTAAAGAAAAAAAAATGTGTGCGTGTACTAGTGTACACACGTAAGAAGTGAAACTTCTTTATGGCCTTACATAGACATGAATACAAAAAAGATGGCGCGTAACGGAAAAATGTGACGCGTAACCGAAAAATGTGACGGTAGAAGTTTCACTTCAAAAAATGCTCCATTAAAACAAAAAAGATTCACTGACATATCAACGCACAGCCCAAACCACTGGCTCTAGATATTCCAAACTTGGCACGTAGGTTCCTTATGAGGTCTAGGGGTGCATTAAGAGGGGAAGGAATTAGATAACATAAAACTGTTTCATTTGTCACAGAATTTTTTTTTGTTAGGAGGTAGGTACATATAAAGACCAATTCATCATCCAAGAGTAAAACATAATCTAGGTATTTCCTTTACCTTCAATCCACCACGACGTAGTCGTGTAGAAATTAAAATAAATTTAAGACCGAGTTTGAGCTTGCTTATCATACGTTTTTAGGTTTGAACGAGAGACTGCCCCATAGCAGATGCTTGCCGACAAGAAATCCTACAAAAATATCAATCTATCAATGTATTGGAAACTTCGTAGAAAAAAAAATTCAAACACATTTGTTTTACTTTGTAAATATGTGCGTTATCTGTTCTTAATAAATAGACCGTGGGCCTATGTATAGACATCATATCAAATATCTAGTCTAAATTTAGTATTTACAGGAAGTAACTACTATAAAGTTAATAACATAAAAATATTAGAGGGCACATCTTTCATCAAAAACATCCAGAATGAAGTTTTGTGACTTGATAGATGGATGGATTGCGTATTTGTAACGAACTTAATAGAATAATAAGGTCAAAAACTAATCTTTACCATTGTCGTAAAAAAGTTCAATAAAATGTTTGTCATACAGCAAATTCTGAATGAGTTTTAATTTTCTTAAAGCAGGTGTTCATAACATTTCATATTCAGAGAATATTCTAGAAATTTGAATACCATTCTCAGTAGAACACAATTTCGTATGGAAATCAGCCACTGGTTAAACGATTCCTTTAACGCGTCTTTGAATTGCGAATAAGAAGGAAATATGCGCGGTTAAAGCTCAATTGCAAATCTCTATTCATAACTTTGTTTATAATGAAAAGAGATTTCTGCAGCAAATTTTATAGCTTTTTCCAGTGTTAACATTTATCTATGATTTTATGAAACTAAATGTGATAATATTTTATTGTATCGATAACTGTATATTCCAGTTATAGATAGATTTTATTGAAGAAGTTTGCTATGTCAGAACTCATCAGTTGGTAACTAAAGGGCTACTCTTCTATACAGAGTTTTATAAATAACTAGAGCGCTCGACACATATGATCCTGTTCAAACCCTACCCGAAACATTTTCCATTGGAATGAATTGTAAGTCTAAATCACTCTCGACTCCACACAGAAAAAATGTCGATTCGAGCGTTTAGAAAAATAATGTACCTCTAGAGTTACTTTGATTGAAGACAACTTAAAATACAGCCTAGTAAGCGAGATAATAAAGAATGGAAGTAAAAAAAAACAAGACATTTAACATTGACGCCGTCGTAGTGGAGTGGTCGGTAACGCTACCTATACATAGGTCACACAAGAAGTTTCCGGAATTGGCCACTTACATAAACAATATTCAAAAAGTAGTTACAGCATTTGAAAATGGAACTCTTTGGCTGTAGAATGCAGTTTGTTTCATCTGACTGTCAATAAAATTGTTTTTACATTGTGGCGCCATTTTAAAAATTGCGTGTCTACATTAACATGGATTTAACTCGGGAATATTTTCTTAGTATGATTTTCTACGATTTTAAGTGTAATTTGACAGCTCAACAGAGCATCGCTCGGCTTCAATCTGCTTTTGGCGATGAAGCGCCATGCAAGACGACTATTTATAACTGGTTTGCAGAATTCAAGCGCGGTCGTGTCAATCTCAGTGACGAATCTCGCAATGATCGCCCGTCCACCGCTGTGAACAACAAAAACATCGATGCTGTGCGCCGTATGACTGAAACAGATAGGCATGTGACCTACCATGAGATTCGTGCATCCTTAGACGTAGTCATGAGTCAAATAAAATCAATCCTACACAAACATTTGGGTGTGAGAAAGCTGTGCTCGCGGTGGATCCCACACAATTTTGACACAAAGAAACATGGATTTATTGCTACGATCCCAAAACAAAGCAGCAATCGAGCGTATTCTTTCAAGATGAGCCGAAACCAACCCTGAATCTACCAATCACTCAGCCAACTCAAGTTTCGCACTTGCGTGCTTTCGCATCTCTGTGACTGTCGTTACATTTAAAATCGAAAACCGGAACACCGAATCACTGTATTCCCAATGAACACTTAACCTAATATCTCTTGACCGAATGCACGTTATTTCGAATCACTGTGTTCCTAAAGACCGCAAAAACTGATATCTCAATTTCGAATGCACGCTATTTCGAATCACTTTATTACTAAAGAACGCTGAATGTTATTCGCACTTACGTAGCAAACTTGATTTTATCCTATTTCTGGAACCATTCCTTCACAAATTAATATTCTGCTGTTACTAACTGTACGAATAGCTTAGTTGCAAATTTGCGATGTGGCGAAAATAGATTTCATTAGTAATGTGATTATAAGCTGTTATAGTTACAGCATATTGCAAACGAGTTGCCAATATTTTTGTTTCATTCGACAGATTTTGTCTCTGTTAATATATTAGGGCCCAGAATAGGATTATATTGGTCTTTCTGTAGTACTACCAACTAAAATCATACATAATATACGCGGTTAGAAAACACATGGAAAAGGTTCCTGCGTTTTCTAGATTTCAAAACAGAAAGTATTCCATCAACTATGAACATCGCTGTAGAAGGTATCATTTCGTGCCATTAGAATAAGTGTCCAAGATTGCTAGTGAAATAATAGATTGCCCTGACCTGTTGAACATGATTGGTCTACGAACCAACAACTTGGTGATCAGACAGCGCTCATTGCTTCATATCACACGAACGAGAACAAATTACAGATCCTAAACGTTTATCATACGTGCTTGTAAACTACCTATTTGATAAGTTTAGCACTGAGCACGAATTTTATTTGTTTACTACAAGTATAGCATCTATCAAACAAACTAAACAACAAATTTCAAGATTTTATTGAAAAAGGTTTGCAGGCGTTAAATTTTACAAGCATTCAGCAGTATTATAAATTTGTAGCTTTAATAAACAGCTTTTATAACTGCATTTAAACAAAAATCATGAAAGTTTCTTCCAAAATTGTATACTTGTAAACACGGACTCGTTAAAAAATTATACGATGAAGATATGCGAGCAACCATTCTGTCTTGGGTCTGAAAACCTTAACTCACCAACTGAAACACAAGACTTGTAGTTTTCAGTCAGGAGTTTTTTTTTCAAAGACTATAAGCTAACTGTGTGTTATATTTTTCCTTTCATCGAAAGCTGTAATTAGTATTCTGTGAAATATTAAACTGAATAAATTTTCTCCTCGCAACCTCCTATCTAACACGAGGTAATACCTGCGATGCATCACTGTAGCACAGACATGAGTAACGTATTGGCCGAATAGCTCATTAGGAAGTAACGGCTCATTAAACGCTTTTAATAGCTAAATTAATTGCTGTCATTATATTATATAGCTGACGCACGCGGTTATTGTGCGTGTTACATAATATCTTATGAAAGATTAGAAACCTAATACTTTTGTTGTAGGTATTTAAGTATCATCATTATTGTCAGTATCGTCATACCCGGACTGCTGAGATGATTTTGGTGCTAATCACTGGCTTCAGTTGGTTTGTTATTTTTTGGGTTTGGTAGGTACCCAAAATTACCTTTTAAATGCCTGACGTTTCAGCCGGGTTGATTTATCGCGTTAATTCCCGTTTTTACTCGTATTAATCATGCAACGCGAAAGTTTAAAAGTGATTATTGGTAGGTACCCCTTTTGTGTAAGCGACAGGCTGGCAAACTGTCACTATTTTGGGAGGTACTGTATGACCCATACTGCAAGATGTGGCTTTCTGTGTAACCGTGTGTTACCTGAAGTTCTGCTCAAACCCTTTTGGGATTGTGAGAGTGATTATATTATGTACTTATGTATTATAAATATATATTTATAAGTATGTACTTATGTATTAAACGTAAATTCGAAGCATTGTCTCTCTTATGTTTTCTTGTTTTAAGCCTTTTTGAAACTCATACACATACTGCTGAAAATGGGACAAGCTACTGACTCCTGAGATACAGGCATTTAGCGTATTTTGGGAGTCTTCATAGGAATTTGTAGACAACAATTATGTCAATAAAGAAAATTATGTAATTATATATCTTATAGCTTCATTCCATGCCTCTTTGACAGCTTCTTATTTTATTTAACAAGGACTTTTTGAGAGCCCCTGGTTTGACATGCGCAGGTTAGAACAGGTGTGGGGTCCACGTCCGGAAGTCTCCTCGTGGCGGACCCTGGTAACGTGGTGGGGAAACTTCCTCGGCGGGTGTGCGGCTTTTGATGCCAAGTGTGTCCGCTTGGCATTCGAAGTCACATGCCATCATCGAGTTGTTTTTGTTTTCCCACCATGGCTAGTTCCGGACGGCCCTTTTCAGGGCCACGACCGTGCCCGATGACCTCGGGTGCGGTCCGATGGCTGCTCCCGGTGTCCACGTCAGGAGGACGCAGCCGTCGGTGAGGAGGCGGCCTATAAGGCCGGCGTCGGCCAGCGGCCCACAGGGGCTGGCGTTAGTCGGTAGCCCCTGTGGGCTGCTGGCCACCAATTGGTGCACAAGGAGTGCCAAGACGGGCAGCGTTGCGACGGTCTCGGTGTAGTTGCGCTCACGTATGCAGATCCCGAGCCGTCCCGCAATAGCGCACTGGAGGTCAGGCCGGGGAGGATGTTTAGTGGGTATGGAGGGAACACCTTTACCTCGAGTCCCACATATCCCCTCCGGTTGGCACCACCCCGCAGGGACGATGCGTAAATGCATTGACCTCCCCGACAGCAAAAAAAAAAGGTTAAAACAGGTGTTAGGCAAATATTCATCGCTTTTGTTTTCAATTTTATTGGTAGTGGTCCTGGTACAGGATTTTATTGAGATTCATCATCACAGCTATATAATTCGACCCACTTCTGGGACACAAGGCCTCTCCTTTTCATCAAAGGAGGTATAGGCAGTAGTCCACCACGCTTGCCCAATGCGGATTGGTGGACGGAGTATAAGATGATAAATACCCCTTTGCTGACCCAATAGTCGCTTTCTATGACACCCATTGGACGATATGGGGTGATGCTATTCTACTCTGCCGGCATCACACAGCATCATATTGAGATTAGATGTCTAAGATCTTCAACATATCTCTTGTGTAATTTTTCATGAATCTCGCTTACTCTATAGGCTGGTTTTCGTCAATTATTGTTGTAATACGTCTTAATAAGGTCGAGAATACGAAAACTTTTATATAACCACTGATGGACCTATAGTTCTAGGTATATAAGTTTGGGGTCTCCCTTTTTATACAGTAGAGATATTCCCAGCTTGTTCATGATTCTGGTAGAGTGCATTGAGTTAAAAATTTATTGAAAAGATAGGTGAGTGGTTTTATTCAAGTCAAAATAATTACTTTATTCATTTACGTACAATTTGTACACGAAAGTCAATTTTGATGCCATGTTAGTTTTTTTTCGCCTTTTTTATCATTTTGTTGTTCACTTCTTCCGGTCCAGGGCTCTTTCCTGTTTTTAGTTTACTTATCAAAATCTTATCGCGCACTATCAAGTCGTTGGTTTATAGTAATCGATGTAATGAGTTTCGCAGTATTATGTTTCGTAGTCACGTTTCACTTTTAAAGAGGTATATTATTTATAAAAATAAATGTTCATCAAAATCAGCCTAAGCCGTTAAACTTAAATGAAATAAATATAAAGGAATTACATATTTATATTGAAACGTTATTTGGAGCCGCACAATTTGGAGGGCTAAGTTTATTATGGAGGCATCCACTAAGTACAGGTTTAACCACTTACACGAGCAAAAAGGTGGTGATAAAAATATGATTAAATTTACCTTCAATTCAGTAGGGTTCAACTTTCGATTCGAATAATAATAAGTGATATGCTATATATATACCGGTCAATTGTGCTAAGACTCACGTTATTATAGGAGCAGAACGTACTCTGATATTTATTGGTCGCGTGTTTCAAATTCTTGTAGGTATGCTTATAGGGAAATGATATAGAAAGCGCTCTGCCAGGGCGACGTGAAGATAAAATGTATGACATCCAACGAACGAAATATACTTTTGTCACGGGCGCGTTCCCTCCATCCCTTTAATTTTAACTTCACGGTGCCCTGGCCACGCACCGAGGGCGCTTTCTAACACCATGTTCCTTAAGGAGATAGAAATAAATTGAAGTCTATTTACAATAAGCTGCTTGGTCTATAATCCGTTTTTTTCATATTGTAACAACCCAATGACTTTTGCTTTTTTTCACTGAGCTGTTACAGTAAATTGAGCAGCATAATTATTTTAGAAACGATTCATATTTGAATTATGTAAATATGTTGTGACAGTTTTCCGTTCAAAATACGAGTAACCATTTCGCCATTTTAGCTTCACTGGAGTGTATTAACATTTCTTTCCAATCCAGTGGAGAAAATATATGAATCTTTTTCCTATTATAGAACACCTTTTTCAAATCTTTAACACTTTCCTTTCTAGAAGCTTTTGAATATTGCCATCATTCAGTTAATCGGAGAAAGCAAGCAATTTCAATACACTAGGTATATCTACTAGATTCTTCGGTATAGATTTTTATTCTCTAGAATTCGTGACTATAAAAAGCATTAACTTAATTCATTTATTTATAATTTTGCATTTGAATTTTTTCTTCAATACCAAACATATTTTACCTACTTATTTTATCACTTAATAGTTATTAACTTTCTTTTTTAAACTATATTATACCCACTTCATTTGTATAGCACATTTTTCCTATCCATCCACGCATTGTCTGGAAAAAATCATTTTTCCAGTTCCGAATACTAAATAATAATATAAATAAAGATACATCGAAAAGAAAAAAAGGTAGCAATATGCATGAATAATAAAAAAGGCTCTCAAGTATTTTTAAACAAAGGTGCACACGAGGGTACGACCCGACTAATGGTAAAGGTCTCGTTGTACAAACCTATAAAAATCAGAACGACACATTGTGTTCACAGTATTTGGAGACATATTCCCCTGCTCATATAACTGCCTCAGTCACTTCAACCAACCTTACCCACACTAGGTCCAGTTGGATATAGTAGTAGGAAATTTGTCTCTCATTTTACCAGCAATTTACCATTCGAATAGACGATACCGTCTAAATCACAAGATATCAGGGTCTCTAAAACCTTACCACGTATCACTAGGGGGAAGGAGGTTAAAAAGGTGCTACAAAAACATCACGTGATCGGTGACGGACCCTTTAGCGCAACAATAAAACTATATAGCAAAATCATTTAAATACCAAAGTGTTTTTAAAAAAGACCAACAAGAATATTTGGTGTGATTTCATGCCGCCAGTCCGATTTTTATTTCAGTAATTTAAACATTTAATTGGATAGAATTTTGTGCCGCGAAAGAAATGTTATTTTTATGCACGACTCTCGAACGATCGAGTATACGAATATGCGAGAGTAATAACGTTTTGAACTTTATACTGTCTCACGTCCTCATCAGCTGTTGCAATTATAAAGTACTAGCTTTTGCCCGCCACTTCGTACGCGAGAAGTAGTTTGTTTTTGGATTTCTAGAGGACCTCTCATCTCCTATTTCATCCCCGTACAGAGAAAACATTTCGAAACCGCTAGAATAAAAATTTATTTGTTTCTTATCAATTGCCTACATTCACAGTTCCATTGTTTTATTTTCGATACTCCTATACACATTTTCATCCCATATACAGGGTTACAGGAAAAGTCGACCTAGATCCGTTAAGGGCGTGTAGTATACATCATTTCTGAATGATTTCACTATGGAACCCCCCATCCTAAACTTAACCGTTTTCGAGATATTCGTGTTTTAATTTTTTTTATGAAAATGCCCATTTTTTCGGCTATTCAATTGAATATTTTGAATTTTTTTGATTCTAATGATTATTTTTTTGGTTTTTTACATGAAGAATGAGATGGTTAATGACCTCAATGACTAAAATTGCACGTAAGTTAAGTAAATAGGTCATTGTAGACGATCGAAACTTAAGAAAATAAGTACAAATTATAAAAAAATATTTTTCTTTTCTGGATATCTCAAAAAATTATCATGGCACTTGCTCTGCACATGTGCTTAAAAACATCTACATTTTATCAGCTATCCAACGAGGTATAACAACCTAGGGTTGTATTTAAACTCATAGAAAAAAACATAGTTGAAAAGGTTCAGGTAGTAGGTCTAACGGGTCCCTCGGCTATTGTCCTTCAAGTTAATCCGGTGCGTGTGAGCGAGACAACTTACGATTTATGCAGGTGAGAGTGAGAAAAATAATGTGCAAAAACAAGTTTGGGGATACAACATGCCCACTGTTTTGTATTTGGTCGTATGTTTGCTTGCCATCCATTTTAGTCTGCTCATGCGATTCGTCCATGGTAGATGCGAATTATTGTGCTTTCGGATTCCTACACGACTTGGCTTTGTTTCTGGACTGATTTTTCTAACTGTGACTACTGTGCTTGTTTACTGGACTCTGATTTGTGCTTGTGATACTGGACTGTTGAAAATGGCAACATACTCGAACGAAGAATATGCGGATATGATTATCTGCTACGGATACTGCAATTGCGTGTCCGCACAAGCTCGGACTGAGTACATACGACGCTATCCCGACCGTCGAGTACCTGATGTGAGCGTTTTCGACGGAGTTTACCGACGACTTCGTGAAACTGGCTCTGTTTTGCGACGACGTACGGACTTAGGAAGACCACGTGTCATTGATGACGACGAGGAACAAGACAACGAAATCGTAGAACGGTTCAGAAGAGACCCAACCACTTCGACCAATATTGTTGCCCGTGAACTGGGCCTAACTCAATGGAAAGTGTGGTTTACGGTTCATACGGCAGGCCTGTATCCATACCACTACACGCCGGTACATGTAATTGAAGAAGGAGATCCCGCGAGACGCATGGACTTCTGCAGATTCATGCTCAATGCAGATATCGAGGACCCGAATTTCCTAAAATTAATATTATGGACAGATGAATCCAAATTCGATAAGGACGGGATTACTAATTACCATAACGCACACCATTGGGCTCCTAAAGAACGAGGCAATCCAAATAAGAAAAGAGTAAAGGGGTCACAACGACGATTTAGTGTAAATGTGTGGATGGGCATCATTTCCAACCATTTGATTGGGCCTTACTTTCTTCCAGACAACCTCAATGGTGAAACTTATGAAAATTTCTTAAGAGGTGACTTAGGTGACCTACTAGATGATCTCCCATTACAATTACTGCGGGACATGTGGTTTCAACATGATGGCTGCCCTGCTCATTTCAGAAGAAGCGTTAGGGAATGGTTGGACACTAACTATCCTAACAAATGGATTGGACGAGGTGGACCTTTACCCTGGCCAGCCAGATCTCCCGACCTGACCCCCATGGATTTTTATGTATGGGGGCACATGAAGAGCCTCGTTTACAGTGAGCTCAACCCCATATCGTCAGTGGAAGTTCTCAAAGAAAGGATAATTAATGCTGCTAACGACATAAGAAGAACATTAACCACTGGTGTAGTGAAAAGTGGACTACGTGAAAGAATGAGAAAATGTGTGCGAAATAGAGGTGGACACGTAGAACATGAACTATAAAATTTTGATGATGCTGAACTTAAGCTGAAATGATGATGCTGAACTTAAGTCAAATTAATTAGATTAAATAAGCGCTATTTATTCTGACTGCCCCATGTAGCCTTAGAAACTAAGTTTCACGGTTAGACCTACTACCTGAACCTTTTTAACTATGTTTTTTTCTATGAGTTTAAATACAACCCTAGGTTGTTATACCTCGTTGGATAGCTGATATAATGTAGATGTTTTTAAGCACATCTGCAGAGCAAGTGCCATGATAATTTTTTGAGATATCCAGAAAAGAAAAATATTTTTTTATAATTTGTACTTATTTTCTTAAGTTTAGATCGTCTACAATGACCTATTTACTTAACTTACGTGCAATTTTAGTCATTGAGGTCATTAACCATCTCATTATCCATGTAAAAAACCAAAACAATAATCATTAGAATCAAAAAAATTCAAAATATTCAATTGAATAGCCGAAAAATTGGGCATTTTCATAAAAAAAATTAAAACACGAATATCTCCAAAACGGTTAAGTTTAGGATGGGGGGTTTCATAGTGAAATCATTCAGAAATGATGTGTACTACACTCTCTTAACGGATCTAGGTCGACTTTTCCTGTAACCCTGTATATCAACCCCTTTATGGCCCTCCCCTTTAGGTACGTCATATTTTTCTGCCAAATTTCATAAAAATCTGAGGCGTGAACTTTTGGATGTCCACACGACCTTTTTTTTCATCCTCACACGATTCAATACTTGTTTCTTATCAAGTGCCTCAATTCAAAGTTTCATGGTTTATCTTCGATAATGACGAACTTCCATATAAAATTTCATCCCTTATTACAACCCCTTCAAGTCTTTTTTTCGCGATAAAAGGTATATGCCCTATCCCAACGTCTAGTCAATATTTGTACCTTTCATACAAATCAGTTCAGTGGTTTAGGCGTGAAAGAGTAACAAACATACAGAGTTACTTGCGCATTTATAATATTAGTAGGGATGTTGTTTTAATATATTTCTCTCTAAGCACTCTCTGAATGCTTTAAAATGTGTGACACCGAAACTATGGTCTAGATTCTTTTAATTCTTTGAAGGAATTTGAGGCAAGGTTGACCTGCAATGCCTGCAGCGCAGCCGCTCCGACTCAAACGGAAAGACATTTAGAATGAGATGAATATTTGCTAAGGACTCCTGTGTGATCTTTTAAATTAAATAAAAATATTTCCGTTGGTGTCGATTTTCTAAAAACAAAAAAAGATTTGCGGTGTCTCTTTGGCAGTAAATTTAAATATTTTTTAGTATTTTCGTTGCCCAGTTTATTAAATTTTCATATATTAAAAATGTTTAGTGATGAATTGAACCGGCGAATCCAGTAAAGGTTGTGCGAAACCGCTGGATGTGGGTAGCGCAGGGTCGATCGATTTGGAGATTCTTGATGGAAGCTTATGTCCAATAAATTTATTTACACTTATTTATTGGCCTAAGTGCCTGAGTTTACACGTGACTTTTAACCAATGATATTTTGCTATTATCGCATTTTTTTTCATCTCCTAATTTCGAACAAAATCCTAATCACATATACCTAAACTGTGGAAGTTGCTTCTTATAGTATAAAAAGTAAAATTCTTTCTCCTACCCTGCTCCCAATTTATTTAGGGTCGGTTCATTAAGTATTGATATCGACCAATAATGCTATTGGTGTTGTCGTTAGATTTTTAGAGCCGGTCGCCTGCTTAACACTACCCCTCCTCGGGAACTTGGAAAGATTAATAATCACCAGCACAACTTTTTTCCGTCTATTAGAGAATTTTAAATCCACAATGTTGAGAGATTTATCTCAGAGAGTTTGCATGTTTGTGCGAAAAATGTGCCACGTTATTCAACCTTAGAAAAATGGTTTCAAACATACTTATCTCTATACCTATAAGACATTGAGTGCCTGTTGATTAGACTCCTCACTGGAGGCTTGCTATTGACAGATAGGAGTCTGTGGTTCACTTAAATTTAAGCTTATTACTTTGTAGAATAGCTCTACCTAACGCGGTAAGCTTAATGGATCTTTATAGTGAAAGTTTTTCTAAAGAAAATGTATTATTCTATTATCACCATAATGTTATTTGTGAATTTGAAGTATAAAGAAGAATTAGTTTATTATGGTTGATGCTTAAATTATTAATCTTAAATAATAATCATTTAATGCTCTCTTTACTTAGTTTTTTCTTACTCAAACTTGTATATCTTATATTCTTGTAAATTATATTATATTTTTTTTAAATGTACGTTTGTAGGGTGTTAATATTGTAGTGTCTTTTATTGTTGGTGCCTACATAACGTAATAATTCATTATTTTTCCTAATTTAATAGAATTTTCCTCTAATCACTTTCATCTAATCTAAGTTTTATTTTGTAATTTTTTATTTCAACCTAAAAATCCGTGAAAATATTTTTTTTATACTGTAACAAATTTTATCTACACTCATGTCATAATATTCGAATTACGATATCAAAGGTGAACATAAAATGACATACTTTTTAATACAGATAATCCAAATTAAAATTAAAAAAAACAACCTGTAACATAATGACCATTATAACACCGGTTCGACTCTTCTTCTTCTTCTTTGTGAATGGCGTTAAGGCTAGTGTTGCCATTTGCCATATGCAAGTTTAGAGGCAGACTTTATGGTAGTTTTGTAGATATCAATGTCTTACTCGACAGGATGTTAAAAAGCAGGAAAACGGTTTTTTTTCAATATTATATAACGGAAGGGAATTTGGAAAGGGATCAGGTGAATAGGTATAAAAATAGGTTTACAACGTGAGATGAAATGATGAAATGACTAAGGAAATAATAATATATATAATTTAAAAATTGTTAAATGGCACTTTAAAGTGAATAATTAAATCTTGATATCATTTTTCCTTATAAATAAAGCTAATAGTTTATAAATATCTGGATTATTGTTATATAAAAGGATGGGAATGGAAGTAGGAAAAGGAACATTTAATTTGATAAGAGATTCTAGAAAGAAAGCTCTGTCAAAACGCGGACAAACAAAGAAAATGTGATTTATATCACTCTCAAAATGGCCACATTCACAAGTAGGGTCGTTAATTATTCCAAATTTAGCTAGACGCTCTGGTGTACAAACATGACCCAGGCGCATACGAATAAGAATTGATGTGACTGTCTTATTAAACTTTAGTTTTGCAAACCAAGGTTTGATAAGAACAGATGGTTGAATATTTCTGTAGTACTTCGCTATTGTGATACCACCCTCTGTCCACAACTTAGTCCAGGATAAATGGAGCTCTGCCTTAGACAGACTAACTAAATCAATACTGAAATTTTTATACCAGTCAATGTCACCACACCGAATAGCATCCCGGGCAATATGATCAACAAATTCGTTACCAGTTATACCACAATGGCTAGGTACCCAAGCGAATGATACTGAATAACCTCTGGCTGAACATTGTAACAGTAAATTACGTATTTTGAATATTAATGGATACATTTTCACTTTCAAAGGAAATTTTTCTAAGGCGTATAATGCACTCAATGAATCAGTAAATATTACAGTTTTATTTAACTTTGCTAAAAGAATGAATTCTACTGCCTTAAAAAGTCCAAGACATTCTCCAGTAAAAATGGAAGACTGTGGAGGAAGCCGCATTTTTTGTTGTATCTTATAATTACTGTGATAAACACCCACACCGACATCAAGTAAACCGCTTTTAGATGCATCAGTGAATATTCTGTGCCAACCATACCAATATTCATCAACAGCCATATTAAAAGAATGATTGGCATTTGCCTTGTCTATTCTAAGGTTAAAAGTGATGTTAGGTATCAATGTTAGAGAGTCATATTCTGAACTATACACAGGAAGAATTGGACATTGATACGTAGAGACTCCCATATTCAAGTATTTATTATAAGTCTTAATTAAAGGTGGCAAAGATTTGTTACTCCAATACACTGATGATGTTATTTTGTTCGACAGTAGTTCAATTTTCTGCATAACCAAATTATTATTGTTTAATTGTCTTGATTTGTAAAAAAACCTGTCAGCTAGAAATTGACGCCGTAAATGTAAAGGAGGGTCATTGCACTCCACCTGTAATGCACATATTGGACTCGATCTCATGGCACCACTAATGATTCGTAAGGCCTTAGCTTGTATGCTATCTAACTTCTTGTAATTTGCTACATTACAAGGTTCGAGCAGGAATATACCATAGTCTAACATACTCCGTACAAGAGCGATGTAGAGTAACCTCAAAGAAACAGGATGGCTGCCCCACCAAACTCCAGCTAGACATCTCAAAATATTAAGACTGCGCTCACATTTTTTAAGAACGTATTCACAATGAGAGTTACCAGTGAGTTTTGAGTCAAGAATCATTCCCAAATACTTAGCTTCCTGCTTCTGTGGAAGACAATTTTGACCAAAGTTAACGTTTAAAGTATTTTGTGTCCGCATTCTAGTAAATAAAACAACAGAAGTTTTAGAAATCGATAAATCTAAGCCGTTCTTGTCAAGCCAGGTCTTAAAATGAATTAAAGAATGATTTAAGGTGTTTGAAATATGGGATATTGAATAACTTAAAGAGTATAATACCACATCATCAGCGTATTGAATAATAGCACACGAATTGTTGAGTGAGCCTTCAAGATCAAAGGTGTACAAATTATAAAGTAATGGACTTAATACTGAACCTTGAGGCAAACCTTTAGAGATACGTCTTTCTATCATAGTATCGCCAATAGAAAGCATCAGATACCTCTCAGAAAATAACTTAATAATAAAATTGCAAAGCATAATTGGAATTTTTAAAATGTTTAACTTTTCCCTCAACAGCTTTATGTTAACATTGTCATAGGCCGCTTTTATATCAATGAAAACGGCGCCAACTGACGCATTATCAGAAAAAGCTATTCGAATATCAGAGACTAGAATGGAAATACAATCGTAAGTACTTTTACCTCGTCTAAAACCATACTGACTTTTCGAAAGGAGGCCCTTGCTTTCGACGTACCATTCCAAACGATTTTTAACTAAGTGTTCGGCAATCTTTACTAGAACAGTAGAAAGAACAATCGGTCTGTAGGTTACATCTGATGGCAGTTTATTCGGTTTTAGAATGGGCAACACTATTTGCTGTCTCCATGCTGACGGAATATTACCCAATGACGTAGGAATTCCTACGTCATTGATATTACCTGTCACCATGACATTGTTTATCAAATGTAAATAATACCCTAGAACTTTATCCCCAAGGTTCGTAATAAATGAATATGGGATGCCATCTATACCCGGAGCCGAATCTACCAAGTGATTTAGAATTCCTTTCAATTCTGACATTGAAAATGGTAAATTTAAACCAGAATTATCGACAGGAAAAGGAAAAAGTGGGACCGATTCAGCGACCGATAACGGCACTAAATTACTCATAAATTTGTGAGTCATGTTTAAGGAAAGACTGCAAGAGGAAGGCTGAACAAAGGCTGAACGGAACCTTCGAATATTACTCCACACTAATGAAGGAGGAGTCTGTGGGGAAATTGAAGTACAAAACCTTTTCCAAGCTTCACTCTTTTTCTTCTTCAGAAAGGTTTTAACTTCTGAAGTGATTCTAATGAGGATATTAAAGTTTCGTAAAGTCATATTTGCACGATACTGCCGTTCAGCATTCTTCCTCCGAGCTATCTCTGCAGTACAGTCCTTGTCCCACCAAGGCGGAGAGGGGATTGAATAACAAGATGTTTTTTTTAATGGAAAAAGTTCATCAGCTACACCAATCAGGCATTTAGAAAAGGCTTCAGAACATTTTTGTTCATTATCATTCCCAATAATTGGCAGAGTTGAAAATCTATCCTCCAATTTATGTTTATACAAATTCCAATCGACATTTTGTAATTTATATTTTAAGCAAGTTTTCTTCTTTAAATTTAGTTTAGTAATAAAAGGAAATGTTATAATTATTGGGAAATGGTCACTTCCATATGTAGAATTAAGTGTACGCCATAATAGAGACAGAGCAAGACTTGGAGTACAAATAGAGAGGTCAACAGCACTAACACATTCATTAGGATTAGTTAGACGTGTAGCAGCACCAGTATTTAATAAACATAAGTTGTTACGATCTAAAATATCAAGTAAATGTTCACCATAGCTGTTTGTAAATGAACTACCCCAGGATTGGTGATGACTATTGAAGTCACCAAGAATCAAAAAAGGTTTAGGAAAGTGGCATATAACATTATTTATTTCACTAAGTATAAAAATAGATGGATGTGGCACATAAATTGAAACAAAACAAATATTATTGATGATAGCTCCTACAATACAATAATCATTACTTGAGGGTAATGATAAGATATTATATTGATAAGTATTTTTAATCAAAAGAGCCACACCTCCGTGGCCATCTGGTCTATCTTGTCTTAGACAAAAATAACCAGAAATCTTAAAATTAAAACCTGGTTTAAGCCAGGTTTCCGAAAGGGATATGATAAAAGGATTATATTTATTTATTAAATGTATTATATCTGTTTTTTTTATTATTAATGCTCCTACAATTCCATTGAACCACTTTGGCCAACTGGTCCATTGTGGTGACTGAGGTTTTCTATAGGTTTAAGCAAAGGGGCAACGTCGGACGGTCCATAATTATTGTTTTGAGTTAGAAAATTAATAAGAGAAACAATCATATCTGTGACTGTTATATTTTGAGCACTATTTTTATTATGAGTAATAACACTACCATTACCACTGCTACTTGGCATATTATAGTCTCTTATAATATTATTATGCTCTGCCTGATTGTATCCTTTATTAAAGTGGCCAGATGAAAATTGCTTAGGTTGAATGTATACTGTTTTTTTATAAGAACGATCATTATTATGAGTGTATGGTTGTGAAGGTGATGTTGCAAAACTTATAGTGGGCTTTGAAGGATTAGACATTAATACATCTGAAAAGGATTTCCCTACTGGAGGGTGAAGCTTAGCTGCCTCGAAATATGATATGTTATTATTTGACATGGAAATTTTGATACTCCTCTGTCTTTCATATTCTGGACATGAACGCTTAATAGCTAAATGGAGACCATTGCAGTTACAACAATTTGCATTTGCTTCCTCCACCGAACAGCCATCACCCGAGTGGTCTTGTCCGCACTTATAGCAACGAGGCTTTGAACGGCATTGCAATTTAGTGTGCCCAAAGCGACAACAGCTATAACATTGCACAGTTGGAAATATATAACGGTCAACTGTTAGAGAATTATAACAAAGGTATACCCTAGGTGGAAGCATTTGGCCATCAAAAGTCACAACAATTGACTGAGTGGGCTTCCATAAGACAGAACCATCTATAATAACTTTATAATTCAATCGCCTTATTTTAATAATATCACCACAATCTGAAGGTAAAGACATTTTCTCTTTGATTTCCTCTGGTGACCAATCCTGTGGAACTCCGCGAATAAGACCCATACGAGTTACATTAAATGAAGGGATAAAAGCCTTATAATTGTTATCTATTATATTTTTGTCAGCAATAAAACTGTTTGCCATCTCAAATTTAGAAAATGATAGTGTTATTCTATTTCTACCTATTCTCTTGACACTACCATCAACAATATTATAAAAATTATTTTTCCTAAGGAAATTACCAAACTGTACAGGGTGTAACGATGTGGCGTCATTAAACGAGGTCTGCTCCCGTTGGACATGTACAACATAAGGCGGTAAATCATTAGCGGTATAAACTTTTCGACCAGGAAAATTGGTAGTAGCTTGAGAGTGTGATAAATCACTTTTCGTTGGAGGTTCTGGTGGAGCTAAAATTGCAGGGCTTAAATTTAATTTGTCCGATTCGTTTGTTGTATTACAAATAGCTTGTTCATTGGAATGATTAGTGGAATCAGAACATATGCAACCTGCAGTTTTTCCCGCCAATTTATTTTTACGCTTCTTTTTGTTGCAATGCTTGCTTCTTTTCCTACCATTGCTAATAGACCACTCAGTCAGATCAGTGTCAAGGCTGGACTCATCTTGACTCATAATTACAACATTATGACCAACGAAAGGCACCGACCCACCAGGGTCAGGTGGATCGTTCATTATTGATAATGCATGAAAAAAGTTACTTACCTACTAAAATGTCAAAGATATACAAATATACATACAATCACTAAATATATACAATTAATACTAATCACCTGATACGAAAAACTAATAAAATACAATAAGAAAACAAATTAAAGCAAAAAAGCACTCCCGCCTACTTCAACGTTTCCCGCTTTTTTCCCGGTTCGACTCATTATGATACAGTTATTTTTCTTAAATACTCGGGAAGGCAAAGGGATCTAACCCATACAAAAAAAAATCTGTTGTTTTATTTGAATTTATGTATGAGTGTAGATAAAGTAGTGTATGCAACTGCATATAACACGGGTATTAAAACACTCGTTACTATTATGAAACTCGCTGCGCTCGTTTCATAAACTCACACTTGTGTTTTAATACCCTTCATTATATGACAGTTGCATAAACTACTATATTGTGACGTGTTGCGTAGGTTATTGCAGTTTACACCCCAGAAGGATTCATAATTATGAGCAAGTCTCAAAACAGTACAAACGCGAGTCCTGAGCGCTTTAGTTCATTTAGTGAGAGTTTCATTGAAATTTCGGCTTACGTAACTTGGAGTTTTGACAACAATACGTTGTGCATGGATATTAAAAAGTGAAGTACGGTCGAGTAAATAGAATCCTTACTTTGCGAATCTTGTCTTAATCAAATTGATTTTTATTGATCTAACAACAAATAATTTCTTTACTGTGGCTTGGGTGAAACTCAGTTCAGTTTTAGCCCGATGTCTACGCCACCTGTCCCCCTACTTAAAGCCGCAGGCTCAATTGGATCCGGCTGTGTTGTGTTGGTACCAGGAGTTGGCTTCGACAGGGCGGCGCTGCCTCCCTTGACACCACCGCAAAAAATCAAATCAGAGGTAGTATCCATATGAACAAAATGATTATTTGGAAAAATTAAGGATGAGTGCCATTAAGGAAAAGGCCACAAATTAAATAGATTTAATTTGTGGCCTTTCCCTTCCCCCTCTTCAGGGCACAACACTGACGCTACAGAACAGTATCACCATGCTCGGTGTGGAGGTATAGAGCAACTTAAATCCGGAGTATTACGTTGAAAGCGTGATAAAAACAGCTTCACGGAAACTCGGAGTCCTAAAAAAGGTGCTGCGTTCTTTCACGCTCGTTCAACTGCGCTTGCTTTACAATACGCAATTATGGTCCTGCGTAATAAATAGCTCGCACCTGTGGTATGGCTCCGCTAAGTAAGTACTTACTCGATGATTTGGATAGGTTGCAGCGTCGTGCGAACCGCATCATCGGTGGCGAAGAGGTGACCAAGCGTTTTGAGCCTCGCCTAATGCGTCGTGATGTTGCGTCATTGAGCACGTTCTACTGTCTATCTATACCATGGCGAGTGCTCTCATATCCTACCATCTCCCTTCCTTTTAAGAAACACGCGTGCTGGCTTCTGACGAACTGGCCATCAGACCGGGAGTCTTATTCCTTTTTAACTTTTGATGTCTGTGACAGCAGGTTGTCATTGCTTGTTTTATCGCTGTTGGTCGCGGTCCTATGTTTTCTCTGTATATTTTATATTATTGTAAGTAGCCTTGTTTTATTAATATATTATTTTACTTTGAGCTCCTCTCCTTTATTCCTTACAGTCCACTTTCAGACCAGTTCGTTACAGCTACCATTCCAACGCGAACTAAGAAATTGGTAACCCATTTCTATAGCGCACTAGTACTTCTACTTCTTAGTCGTCTGATGCCGACAGAGTGGAATATTTTTGTGTTCAAGAAAATGACCATTTAATTTAATTATCTCACTTTTTGATAGACTGGATGAGAACTCTCTTCATATATCAATTCGGCTTTAACGTTGTCACTACCAGTTATGCTCAGAGTCTCTGGAGTGTGCGTGAAAGGCTTAAAATATGTAGGTAATTAAAAGGGAAACCAAGTTCATTTCCAATCATTTATTTATTATAGTCATCATTTATCTTTTGATTAAAGTACACATTGAAATTCTCTTACGCATTATAGACATTAATGGAAAGTGTGTCAGAAATAAAGAATTACCGATAATTACATTACTAAATACCAATTTTTTACAACACAAATTAACATAAATAAGTAAGGTCATTTCGAAACCTTTTACGTATGATATTTACATGAGTTCCAAAAAAATATGTCCTTTCTCCATGAAATTACAAGTCTTATAGCTTTTTTTAAGCATATGTTTTCATAAATGCCAAGTTAAAGTATCAGCTGCTTAAAAAATACTAGGTTTTATATAAAAAATGATTTTTTTTATAGGTTTACAAGAAAAGAAACCTCTGGAATCGTTTAGTCACTCCGGTTTTCACCAAAATAGATATAGATGTGGGGCAAGAAAATACATCGTAAACAACCAACAACAAATATTTACAGTGAAATACTTGGGATATAGCGAAATCTTATTTGTCCAGTACTTTATATATCTTCCCCGTTCCTACCTCCTCTGGTGGAAAGACGCCTCTAGTAACGATAGATAGGGAGACTCTTGAACCGATGGCATCAAAATTGACTTTCATAAGTGTACTGTTTGACTTCGACTTTGACTTTGATAACCATATTTGTGGTCTTGAATTAATAGAACTGGCTGACAAAAAATATGCTAACTTTCGTTTGGTTTTCAAACAGTTGGGAAAAATTATGTTTATTTATTTAGTATATCACTACAAAAATAGTGTTTTCAATTCGCACTAAAGCACATAAGTCATTATCAAATGAAATAAAAATGAAATGAAAAAGCTCATTATTTAAATGGACTTTGCTAAGTACTTTTAAATCGTCAAAAGTCCTACCACCATTTTGGGACGAAATAATTATTTTACTTAAAGAAACTCCACAGTTTACAATTTCGTAATGATTTCAGAACATCAATACAAGTCAATTTATATAATTAGGTTATTTAAGTTAAATTTTTACATGCGTAAATTTTGGGTAGTTATTACTCCCATGCATTTGGATTATTTATCATGTAAAAAGCTTTTCTATATAATTCAAGTAATCACATTAATGAACAAAGTAATTATTTTGATACCAACCACCATTTTATGTTCTTGTTAGATAGGTACTTACATACATTCCTTTCAATTTAGGTGCTAAGCATGAATTTATGATCCTCCGGTTAACAATGATAGAAGAATACAATGTGTGGTATACAAAAAAAATCCAATATGCATTATATCGAGCCCATATTGAGTTATGTGCTTTAGTCTGCTGACCCAAGAATTATGTGTCAGACACATTTTTTATTTTAGATATACCTAAAATCATAACTACTCAATAAACGCATCTCTATATTTCATCAATTTGAATTGGAATGAAAAGGTCCACAAATAATTTTAATAGAAAATGTCTATTCATACATTTATTTTAACTGAATAGTTCGCAAATTAATTTAATTTAAAAATTACACTTCTTTTGACATTTTATCTAGAAATAATGTTAAGAATTATATACAGAGATTTTTAATCCAATTCAATTGAATATTGTTTATTTATTCGTTATAAATATACAATTATAGTCATTTTATAATTATAATTTTTTATCTCAATTGAAAATGATCCCCAATATAATTTTATGATAATTACAAATTAAACTTACAAATTTTATCTCAAATAATATTTTACAAAGTTGCACAACATTTTATTTACAACATTTATCATTTACCCAGCATTTGATTGCATTCTAATATTTAATTATACATTGAATTATAATTATTTATTTTACATAAAATAATTAATTTATTTTTCATTATTCTAACTACTAGTACAACAGGTAACTTATTCAAAGTTATGAGACATTTTCATATAATTTGATTCGTAAGTAATTGACAGTAACACCGCATAAATAAAATTTATTTAGGCTCCTACATATTATACAACAACTAAGACATAATATTGTAACATCCTGCCTGCCGTTCCAATATCTTATTTAATTAATATTCATACTTTAAAATATGTGATTTTAATATTTTGTGTATTTTACAAGTATTTTCTCGGTAGCCTCCTCTAAATTTTTATTTTACTTCGTATTATATAGTTTATTTCCGTCTCATTTGTATTTTTAATTTTGTTAATATATTCATTGTAATTAATTCATTATTTTATTTTTCTTCTCGGACTATGCAAGTTTAAATATTTTATTTTTCATTTGTTTTAAATTCCTAGTCTGCTATCCTTACCATTTAAAATTGTATCCCATCTCTCTTTATTCGATAGCTACTAACCTAACCTTTCTATATTTTTTATAATTTATTTGCTCTTATGTTTTTCGTTCTTCTATCAAACCGATGACTTGTGACAGCCATATAAGGGGCTGTCGCGTGTCATCGGTTAAAATAAAGGTATAAAGAGAAGGCTACCGAGAAAATACTTGTAAAATACACAAAATATTAAAATATGTAATAACGTATGAATATTAAATAAATAAGATATTGGAACGGCAGGCATGACGTTACAATATAAGCCGTGTGATGCCGGCAGAGTAGAATAGCATCACCCCATATCCTCCAGTGGGTGTCGTAGAAGGCGACTAATGGATCAGCAAAGGGGTATTGATCACCTTATACTCCGTCCACCAATCCGCATTGGGCACGCGTGATGGACTATTGCCTAAACCTCCTTCGATAACAAGGAGATGCCTTGTGTCCCAGCTGTGGGTCGAATTGAAAAGCCTGTTGTGATTAAGACATAATAAAAAGTTTTTTTGACTGTACTTCATATAAACAGATTCATTTTCTCATGACAGTTTAAAAACATACACGATTATATTTTTTTTATTTGAGAGAATTTTACGATGATAAACTATTTTCAACTTCATGTTGAGAATTTTATGATTTACCAAACTATATGTATACTCTACCTATAACGTTACGAACTAAAAGATAATCAACTCATAATAAAATAATTAATTAGTATAAAAGAAAAATGTTACAACATTTTTCTTTTCTACTTTAACGTCTGACTGACGGGAAACTATCCCGTGAAGAAACTATCCCGTTTCCCAAGGAATTGAAACATTCAATTAAAAGAAAATAACTGTCACTATTGACAATAATTTATTATTCCAATAAATCGTTCTTTCAAGTATGTCTATTTTGTGCTTTTATTATCATCGAACATTGCATTAAACTGTTAGAACTCTCTTAAGAATTAAACTAACAGATTTAAAAGGTTTCAATTTCAATGCAGTACATCAGAATCACATTAAATTAATTATCCCCAAATATGAGCCCTGAGTCTCTTATTAGACATTACAAAATCGAGGCGTATTGTTATAGATAAGCTAAAATAAAGCTGTATTCAGAACCATAAATGCGGTCCGCAAATATAATCTACGTGTATTGTAATGGTTATCTCGATGAAAAACGATTGTTACAGCAGCATTGTAATCAAAGATTTTGTGAAAAGCTTTTTCAGAATAAATTAAAAGAAGCCTTTAATGCAAAGGGAGTCATCAAAACCATCTTTTTCATTCAAAGCATTAAGCTTACCAATTTTTATCTAATATTTGAACTTGATCGTCAGATCAAACGTCTCTAACTACGCTTTTATGTATAGAACGAATCTTTGCCAAAAATGTGAGGCTACCATTTTTAACTAACGAAAAATCATCGTTTAATATATACAACAGGTAACAGAAATAACGCACATCCTGAAAGTAGTCTATTACCTACTAATATGCAAATGAATCTATTTCAGTCATTTTTATTTATAAAATAGGTATAGATATTTGTTTGTATCGCACCGTTTTGGTAAAGTTGATTACCATAAGATTAAATTTTCATTGCGTCAATTTTTTATGAAATAAAAAAAAACATTGTTATCGACTCAGAAGTTGATTCCAAGCAACCTAAGTACTGTGAATGTGTGCATTATTTCTGTTACACATTGTAGTATCACGCAAGCCTCGCATTTCGAGCACAGACTATTCTATTATAGTCTGCACAACAGTCTTTTGAGAGTCATATAAAGTTCGGTTCTTTGTTTCACTGCAAAGCAAGGTAACGCTGCTGAAATTCGACAACAACCACTAAATTCTCCAAAGTGCACTTTTTCAGCCTTTTGGTCTCGAACTGCGATCGGCAGTTAAACACTCGCATTTCAAGTCAGCCCCCCAATATTGCAATTCACTTGGTACATGTATGTGGCAAGTTCTTCGCCTGTCAGCTCTTCATCGACTTCGCGTAGGCTGGAATTGGAGATGCTTCGAGGGGAGCCCACGGAATCCGAAGGGTCATTGTGGCGTAGTTGCCACGCACGTGACCAGTTGTTGCCGGTGGGTGGGTCGTTCACAGCGGGAAGGCTTCGGCCGTTGATACACTGTTGGAGGAGAACATCACATTAAACACAAAAAATTTTGAAAGAAGCTTGGTACAGTGAAATATCCTATCGTAGTACATCAACCTTACAGAAGACCACAGTAAAATAACAATCTCCTTTCATAGTGTTGTATTTCCGTCATCATCATCATCATCAACAGCTCATATAATGTCCCCATCGAGGGACTCAAGACTATCCCACATTAGGGGCGATTAGGCCTTAGTGAAGCACGCTGGCCAATTGTGGGTTGGTCGACTTCACACACGACCTAAGAATTTCTTCATAGGTGTGTGCAGGTTTCCTTACTATGTTTTCTTTTTTTTCTATTACGAGATGACAAACAAGCAAGTTTGCAGCCCATCTGATGTTAAGTGGTTACCGTCGCCTATAGTCACTTGCAATATTAAGGGTAAATCACTTAACACTGCAAGTGCGTTGCCATCCTGGGGACTAAGGTGATATGCCTTCCATGCCCAGTAATTACACTGGCTACCTTTCCCTTCAATCCGAAACACAGCGAGCTGCTTCACGGCAGAAATAAGAAAGGCGGTGGTACCTACCCAGACGCCCAAAAATATGGGTCGACCACCTAGTAGGCTAGACGGATCTAGTCTCGGACTGAAAAAGCGTCGAGTAAACGTACACAAATGAATTGAAAGTTTAAAAAACACATTGGCACGTGGCGGGTTCGAACTGGTGCCTCCCGGGTGGGAGACAACGCTCTAATTACAACGCACTACGCCACCGATTTTTATTTCCGTCTTCTCATCTTCCGTATTTCCGTCGGTGCATAGTTAATATTTTCAAGACACCATGGGATAAGGTGCACGAGATGTAATCGCGCTTACCACCAGGCGAGACAAATGCTTGTTGTTACCCTAATGTCGTAAAAAACAAAAGTTATGATATACCTAACATCCATTAAACAATACAATAAGAATCCAAATCAAAGACAATTAAAACATGAACAAAGGTTGAATACGGTTGTTTGGATCCAAATGAAATGGGAATATTGCTTAACAAACAAATAATATGCTAATTATCAAGTTTGTAATGGTTTGATATCCTTTGAGATACGAAAAGGCCTGTAGCAATGTTATAACAATAAACTCATAATGCAGCTCTTTTAAAAATAATGTCAGAAGGGAGATATTCCGTGGAGGTAAATGCGGCAATATGTTTAATTAATTTAATGTGATTCTGATGTCCTGCATTGAATAAAAATTAAATCTGTTGGTTTAATTCTTAAGAGAGTTCTAACAGTTCAATACAATGTTCGATGATAATAAAAACACAAAATAGACATACTTATTGAATTCGTGATCTCTTTATCAGCCTTTTTGTATAATTTGACAACTTAGCGTGGATTTAACTGTGTCTCAGAAAATGACTGTGATGGATGATATATATACTTAATAAAACATAAGGCGCAGATATAATGTACTCAGTTCAACGAATAGTTAAATAATATTATTTGCACCTACTTAATACCAATATTACACTTTGAGTAGTGTATTACGATGACGATGATGATAACCTAAGTTAGATCCGATGAGCAAAATATAGACCATTCAATACCTCAGGAGAGTATATAAGGATGTGTGCTGTTCTTACTTTGTATAAATGATGAGGTAGAATGTATTGATAAGGAATTTATACTATATGCTGACGACATCACATTTCCATGTGTGAGTGTCCAAGATCTGGTACAGTTTCATAGCACACTAGAACATATTATAGAATGGCTACTAGAATACTTACACTCACCTCATTATATATGAATGTACACATAAGTAAATAATATTATGACAAATACAAAACTTAACAAAATAAACATGATGAGATAAGTTGCAAAGATTAATTGGATATTTGTGATAAATAGTAGGTACTGCTTCAGTCTATTTTTAAAAGAAGTGATAGATTATAATATAATTATGTCAAAAGAATTTCACATTGCCGCTAAAGCGAAGTTCCCTTATCAATTTGCTATCACTTATCGCTAATGAAGATTAAAGATAAAACGTCTTAATTTTTTAACGCCGAAATGGTCGAATCGAAACACTGCTTCATAATTATAGAAGTTGGTCAAACAATCACGTATTATATACCTACTTATACTACTCCACTAACAACAACTACTACTACATGTGAGAATAATAATTATTTTTAGTACTACCTACTATATTAGGATAAGTACAGAAAAGAGTACCTGGTAATACCAAAATATCGGCCCGATGCTGATTGGTGGGTTGAACTTGCAAATAACTCATAGGAAAACATGCTCGACTATTTAATTAAATTACAATTATAATATCACTTATCAACCACACCAGACACCAAAGCGGAGATGAAGCAAAAATAGATATTATAATATTCGAATTTTTTAAAAGTTTAAGAAAAGTTTAGTCCCTAAGGATTAGGTCAGAGGAGATTACCAATGCAATTTTTATTACAGTTACTATTAAGAAGTGTTGTGTATCCGCATTATGTTGAATCGCCAATTCTCTAAGCAGCGCCGTTTAGAATATCGCATGAAGCTATTACCTAACAGTTCAGCGAGTAAAGGGACCGTTCATCGTCGATATTATACTTAATTTTAATGTTGTCGGGGCATGGTTAGATTTTCCGATTTTCCTTAGATCTTTGATCTATCGTTCTGTTTTTAACAACTACGGGACTTGTGATGCTAACATTATTACTGATATAAGATTTACGTAACTGTCATATCTGTACACTTAGAAAAAAATCTAAAACAGAATTTTCGTTTAAAGCATAATCAATAAATCTTAGAAGATGGTTTGAGTAAGATCACATTTTATCAACGTGCGAATTTGACGAAACCTCCATACGATTGTGAATGATTGATTCAGATTTTATTGTTTTGGTAAAAATTTGATAGAATTTGTCAATCACGTCTGTAAGATCACGTTCGTAATTTCGAATCTATCCGCCTCTTTCACTCATATCTTAATTTCACAGTAGGTAAGTGAGAGGGATTGATATAGCCGAACATATGGCAGGCTTTTTGATTTGATGAGAAGATGCAGACTACGCTGTAAAGCAGGCCACCCACGTTAGGGTTTACCTGACAGTTTTAACTGTTCAGGTGAACTGTTCAGGTAAACATGAGCGTGTATGCCGCAAAACTGCGCAGGTTTCCACACCTGTTCAGGCGAGCGAAAAAATATGAATTTACATATTGTATACCTGAACAGTTTTAACTGTTCAGGTAAAACTGAGCGTGTATGGCGGTCGCCGCGCAGGCGTCAGTTGTCCGATGATTCCTAGAGAGTAAAGACGCACGGCGCTCTACTGTTAAATTATAAAAAACTGTATTAAATGACTTCGTATACCCTGTTCCAATTACGAAGTCCTGTTTGACAGATGAATTCGTCCATAGAATGTAATTGATACGCAAATTATCAATGAAAAAGTATAATATTGCATTTTTGAGTAATACAAATACAATGTTATTTAAACATGATAAATGGTGGCTTAATCAACTCCATAAACATGGGTAGGTATTACCCATGTTTATGAAAGAATAATTAAATTAATTATGAATAATGATATTATAGCAAAATATTTGAGGTATTGATATAGTCATCTATGAGGCGACATAGCTTTTCTCATTATTGTAATTTATGGAAGTCACCTACCGCTAATACCTACCTACATACATAATATAAAATCAAAATCATATTCGAAAAGGTGTACATTTGGTTACACATAAAGCCACATCTGGCAGTATGGTCCATGCTATGCCATGGCCCATACTTCCAGATTTGGCTTTGCATAAATACTTTGGGGCACTGCATGCCTCAGTGCCCTAAACTAGTGACAGATTGCCAGCCTGTCACCTATCACCGCTAGTAACTAAATTTCCTTTTCTTTAATAAAATAAACTTAATAACGCTATGGTGACGAGATAAAGCGCCGCCGAGTTCGTGGTTTCAACTGAGAGTTTGTTCAGGTTTACCGCTACGTGTATGGTCTCTATGCAGCTCAGGTTTACATGACAGTTTTACCTGAACAGTTAAAACTGTCAGGTAAACCCTAACGTGGGTGGCCTGCTTTACATGCTTACCTAAAATAGTAGCCTATGTACTCTCGCCTTGAAGGCACCCAAGTTATAATTTTCATGAAACACCTCAGCAGGCAACAAGTTACACTTCTTAGCTGTTCGCATTATGAAGGAGTTAGTGAACCTTTATGTATCGAAACTATTTTGTATAATATTTTACCATAGCTATTGGTTTTTCAAAATTAAATAAATAAATAAAAATCAATATAAGGATGGTCATTTAACCTGCGTCTTGTATACCGATAGTAAAATGGGGCTGGTGAAATTAATTCGTACAATTCCGTCCCACACTCTCCAAAGTATATTCTAAACACAACTAATAGACTAACTACTTTTCGGCGGTGGTTGAGGCCTGACAGTGTTTTAGGGTTTCGGATAAGTCACTTAGCTCTTTTTTTCTTAACGAATCCAAAGCTGCGAACTAGTATTTCCCTGACCCATACTAAAGATGGCAGCAATACTCCATAGCCTGGCAGATTTATGATATCGTTTAGGATTTGATTTGCTCTGTGAGAATAGTACCTATATTTAGAGAGCAAATTTATTTTTCTGAGTCGTTATTACGCACGACTTATTGCACAAACTAGGTACCAAGGCTCGACGCGATATACGGAATTAAAGGTGTGAGAATTCACATTAGTATATTTTATACTGAGAAATATATTTCTGACATATAAATGCACCAATCATACAGAAAAAGTCCCTGAATTCCGAAGGGTTCTTAGTTATTAAAAATTTAGGAAAAGCTTAACCTTGACTCAGGCAACTCCGAAACTATGTGTAATCTTCATGCTGCTACAATACAAGTTGTACGTATAGCTATCAATATAAGACTATCAAATATTAACATTGATATTACAAAAAGAACAAAGAACATTTATAATTCAATTATAATGCATACCTCTACAACCGTAAAGAGGATTAATGAATCCAAAGTATATTAATACCATATAATTTGATATGGGTAAAGGAAACCTTATTGGTAGGAAGGCTAAAGTCTTTCAAAATGAATTATTCTTGGTATGCCAAGCTGAGATTAATTTCTCAGTACCTCACTTCATGTAGATGAAATCGACTTATTAAATAAGCTTATTTCTTTCAGTAAGATGTTCTCCGTTTTTAGTTTGGAAGGCGGTTTTTTGTATTTATAAATTATTTATTTTTTCCTTTATCGTTTGAAGTATAGAAATTTTCAAGAAACTGTCTCAAGATCTTTTCTTCTTCTTTTTAAATCGGGCGGTCAGGCTCCGCAAATCGACGACTGTTGCGCCTGTTTTGCATCGGAGGGTGTGGGGCTGGTTCACTCCAGCCATCCTAATTCCTCTAGGAAGGCACCCAGCGCCTTGACGTCACCATAATGTCTCCCAGAGGCTACCTGGAGATCTCAGGTATTTTGCCAGTTAGCATCCCACTCCACTGTATTCCAACAGAACGTGGGCGGCTGCTTCTTCTGTCACCATGCAGGCTCTGCATAGTGGACTGTCCGTGATACCTCGAAATCTTTTAGACAAACAAGGCATATGTACCTAGAACTATTACGATATCTTCGACGTCAATTAAATAGGCATTATTATAGGGATAACTCAAAAATTACTTGTCAGATGTGGATCACATTTAAATGGAATCAGATGACAAGCACCAGCTTTCAAACGTTGAAAGAATCTTCAAAATCGGTATACCCAGTAAAGAGTTATGAGGTAACAAACATAAAAAAATACAGTCGATGACACGACATTGAGAGCCTCCTCCTTTTTTGAAGTCGGTAAAAAAGAGCCGATACGGTTCCGAGCTAATGACCTTTATAATCCACTAGCTTCTGCCCGCGACCTCATCTGCGCAGTAACAGAGTAAATTATACGCTATATGTTATTATTAGAATAATCTATATTATTGTATATCTATTTCGAAGCGTCGGTGGCGTAGTGCGTAAAGAGCGTCGTCTCCCTACCGGGAGATACTGGTTCGATCCCCGCCACGTACCTATGTGTTTTCAAATTTTGAATTCATAATTATGTACGTTTAATCGACGCTTTTATTGCGCTTTTACGGTGAAGGAAAACATCGTGGGGAAACCTGCACACATCTAGGAAGAAATTCTTAGGTTGTGTGTGAAGTCGACCAACCCGCACTTGGCCAGCGTGGTTGACTAAGGCCTAATCACCCCTAATGTGGGGTAGGCTCGAGCCCCTCGGTGGGGACATTATATGAGCTGTTGATGTGTATATCTATTTAATGAGCTATATTATTGTAAAATTTCATTAAAATCCATTCAGTAGTTTTTGCGTGAAAGAGTAACAAACACACATCCAGACATCCATACATACATCTTTACATCCATACAAACTTTCGCGTTTATAATATTAGTAGCATTCAGTAGATTTTGCGTGAAAGAGTAACAATTATCCATACAAAGTTTAGGGTTTATAATATTAGTAGGTTTAATATTAATGTGCTGTTAATCAGGCTGTAACACATTAATATAATAATAACCTTGTTAACCCCTTCAAATAAGTTCAACTAAGCTAATGCGCTTGATGCTAAGAGTGGGTCCACGTCGGTAGTCTTAACAGTGGATGCGGGGAATTAAATTGAAAGTAGGTATTTTGTAACCAAAGTTTATATTTAGGTAAAGTTACTTAAATAACTTCTAAAGCTCCTTCAAAGAAAGTTACGAAACCTTTCAGTTTTAAAATAAGGACAGTATTTCGTTTATCGATAATCGTAGCTGATACCTCGCCAAAACTTCACTTAACAACTTCAAAGAAGGTACTTGTGACATTGTTTTGCTTTTATATTACTTTTATTTAAGTTAAATTATTTATTGTATAAATAACAAGTTCGAGTTTAATTTTGTTAATATTATTCAGGAGCAAAGAGAACCGCTAGCGGTATTTTGGGACTTTTTTTTATTTTTTTCACAAAATAGAATAGAATGTTATTTATTTGAACTAGTGCCCGGACTACTGAGATGTGTTAGAATGTAAGTCACCTGTCTTGGTTGTTGGATTTTGCGTAAGATGCCCTTTATATGTAGGCGAGAGACTGACAGCCGATAGGCTGGTGGGCCGCCATGTCCAGAACTGTATGGTTGATGGCTCCTGACACGCCTCTGCTTCCAGAGGTGGTGAAAGGATGTGACCTCTGGTTTGGTTTTCCGTGGTGGAGGCAACGCCGTCCGTACAACGGCTTAGACTTGTGGCTTATAAACTGCGCTGAGTCTCTTCGCCGCCCTTGGCCCTTTTCAGGCCCAGTGGGGCCTTGTTCTCAGTGGAGGCAGGTCTCCAAGAACGACAGTCCGCTGTTCGGTATTTATGCCGTACAGCGGTCGAGATTGAACGATGCATCAGTTGCTGATTATAAACCACAACTCATAAAAATATTATGTTGGCAAGCCTATGACTACTTTATTAAAGATATCAAATGGAATATTTAAAATTTTCAAATGGATAAATTTATAAAATAGAGACAATAAAAGAGAAATTTACTTAGACTAAATTTTTATATTAAAAAAAAATCCTTCATGATTGTGCTGCCACAGATGTACGAGTATGTATTATAAGCGATCTATTTTATACTCAGGGGTATACCTACGTGTGGGTAGTCGCACAGTAAACATTGGCTCCTGTATCATTATTGTTTTTACATAGTTAAAGTGATTATAAAAGTTGTTACTCATATGTAATGTGTGAAGTGTGGTCCTAATATTACGAAAAATTATTATCCTCGACTAAATTTCCTTTCTACACGCAAACATCAACATTGTTTATTGAGGACTGATTTCTGTGAAATAGTGATCTGTGAACGATAATACTATGATAACTTTATAAAAAAACAGTGCACGGCTGGATTTGCAAATAACTGAGAAGAATAAATATTGCAAAAACTTAAAAACTACTAAATATTTATTACATGAACAGTTAATTTTATTTGAAAATCAGTGATGTTGTAGAAACATAACTCTTATTTCATCTGAACAAGTACCAAATTGGCTTCAAATGTCATCTTCAATGCCATCTAGCGATAACACCGACAACTACTACCATCAATCGTTGTCTCCTATTGACATCTGTTAGCACTAAGGAATATCGTTGAATGAAGCAGCACATACTGGTTACAAATTTCGCAGTACTAGAATAAGCTCGCTTGGCGTATTAGGTGCGTCGTCTTGCTACATATCAAGAAAACTTAGGATCGATCCCCAGAAGAATTATAAATAAATATTTAATATTTATTTGCATTTATTACTTTTTTCTTCATATAATATTCTATATTGGACATTAAAATGGTAATGCAATGTGATAAATGTAAAACAAGAATAAAGGTTAATGATTCCATCCAATGTTCTAATTGCGATAAACGATATGACTTCGATTGTGCAGGTGTTTCTGAGAAATTATTCAGAATAATGAGTACAGATGGCAAAAAAACTTGGAAGTGTAGACGATGTACACAAGATAAACAAAAACTTAACGAATCACAAAACAATATAACAGTACGAAAAAAGACAAACTCTTCACAGAGTTTACAAAATGTGACCCAAATGACTCATACACCTAATAGTGACACTATTTGTGAAGGTTTGACATGCAGTTCCCAATCACAGGACTTAAACCTTTCATATGCAGACACAGATGAAGATCATAACGTATCTGCAGAACACCTGTCACGTAGTTTAGAAATAGGATATTCAACGTTCGAGGTTCAAGATTTGAAAGAGGAAGTGAATAAACTAACTATTGAACTACGGTGCACCCAGAATGAAATGGAAAATACAATTTGTGAAAACAATGTTTTAAAAAGAACTATAGAGAAGCTCTCACAAGAAATTTTTGTGTTGAAAAATTTATTTATTTATTTATTTATTTATTAGGGAAACTAACAGCACATTATTTATATTATGTTTACATAGTATAGACTTAATCTAGGCCTTTACAAGTTTCCACGTAATATCATAAAGTATTCATATAAATCTAAAAGCTAACATTTTCATAGAGATAAGAATTCCTAGCTGTTACATATTCTTAAATAAAATTAACAAGTACCACTGCTATATATTATCTACACATTAATTTTAAACCACTATTAATATCCCGCTCACACACCCATCATTTTGCCTATGATGTTTGATTTAAATTTAATTCTTGAATCTTTGAATGGATCCAGATCGCTAAACTTACTATTATAAATTCTAGGCAAGCGACTAAACGTTGAATTTTTGGCATAGTTAGTTCGGTGCGAAGGTACATGTAGCATTGCTGTGTGTCGAGTACGGCGAGATGGAACATTAAAGTTAAGACTCGCTACAAGTGCTTCGCAGTCCAATCGATAATTTAATATATCATAAAGTAACAGCATGTCTGTCATTTCCCGGCGTTCTTGAAGGCTCAGAAGTTTGTAATGGCGACACATCATAGTGTAGTTATCAAAACGTTCATGAGTGCGCATATTTAGGAATTTAAAAAATTTGTGTTGTATGCCTTCAATGTGTTCTCTATATATGTTATAACATGGTGACCATACAACACTACCATACTCCAGTATGCTCCTCACATATGCATAATATATTACTTTAAGACATACAATTTTTTATTAATCAATACTTGGAAGGACAAAAAGTTTTGAACAACTGTTATCCACAATCAAACATAAATGAAATTGTAAAGGAAATTGTTAAATGTGGTAATAACTTTTCTTCCAGTACAAATATTATTATTTTGTTGGGCAATAGAGGTAATGTGAATAGGACAAGTCTACAAAAAAATTTAGAAACTTTAGATAAATTAAATGTAAATAAAATTATTATTTATACATTACCATATTGCAAAGAACTGCCACATCAGGAAAATTTAAATAGATATAAATTTAACACTAACTTGTACAATTTATGTATATATAATAATAAATTTCATATTATTGACTCTAACAATATCGCTCGTATATATTATAATGTAAACAGAGATAGGTTTACACTATCAAATTATTTTAAAAGACAGATAGCAATTTCTTTATCCTATTTTTTTGTTATTTCACACAATAACCTTGCTAAGCACTCAGGTCATGGTAAATTTAACGAATTTCAAAGTAATTTTATTAATTTAAACTAGATTGTAAGACAGCAGAGGTTCCCTCTGGCCAAAATTTGATATGCAAACATAATAGTACTAGTAAGTCAGTATTAAGTTCAACAAATGCAAATTATATCAATTTGGTGCATAAGAATATTCAATGTTTAAGAGGTAAAGATCTAGAAGTGGAACTTTTTTTGAATAGCTGTAATATAAGTATTCTCTGTATCACTGAACATTGGTTAAAAACGCATGAATACATGTTCAACTTTAACTGTCACCAAATTGGTAGTTCGTTCACCAGAGTAAACTCAATCCATGGAGGTTCGTTAATTATAATTAGTAAAAGTATACAATTCAAAGAGCGTAAAGATATTGTTAACCTATCTATTGAACGGACAATTGAATTAGCTTCATTAGAGACAGGGAAATTTATAGTTGTATCAGTATATAGACCGCCATTAGCATCATTTGACATTTTTGAAAAAGTAATGGAAGAGGTTTTATTTAAATTATCAAAATCCAGTAAGAAGATTATTGTGTGTGGAGATTTTAATGTAAATATTTTAGAACATAGTACTGTCTCTAGGAAATTACTGAACCTGTTTAGATCCCATAATTTAATAAATATGTTTATGGAGCCTACTAGAATCACAAGTACAAGTGCCACATGCATTGACAATATTTTTACAGATTTATTCCCTTTAAACAAATGTATTATAAATAAATTAAGCTCTGACCATAGCGGCCAATTGATTAAGTTTGAAAATGTTACGAAACCAGTCAGAAACCATCAAGTGACTTATGTACCGGTAACCACAAGCCGTTTAGAGAGTGTGAAAATGAACTTACTTAAAGAATTGCCTTTCTTGGCACATAATAATATGTTAAATCCAAATGACTTGTATAATTTATTTTTTAATTCATTTCACAGAATTTTCAGCTCTGTTTTTACTCCAAAAACGTTTTCTGTTACAGATACATTAGTTTTTAATGATTGGGCAACAGCTGAATTGCATAGAAATAGGCAAATATTGTATGACTTATATGCGGAAAGGTCATACAATTCGAGTGAGAAGTTTGATGAACATGTTAGAAATTTTTCAAAGAAATTTAAATTAGACTGTAAACTTGTTAAATCGCAACATTTAAGTAGTAAGATCAAAAACAGTAATAATAAAATTAAAACTGTTTGGAAAATCATAAATGAAGAAACAGGTCGCGCTAAACTAGGATACAAAGACTTCAAATTGAATATAGAAAACCAAACAATTAAAGCTGATTTGGACGTAGCAAACGCTTTTGAAACCTTTTTTACTAATATTCCTGTTTCTACAACTATGTCATTAAAATCCTCACCCATCGCCGCTATTTCCCTTTTAAAAAATAATGTACCTGAATGTAGTTTATCATTTCATTTTAAACATATAAATGCAATTGATATTGTAAAAACCTTTAAATTAATAAATATTAAGAAGACTAATGACCTATGGGGAATTTCTGTTAATGTACTTAAATCATTGATTGAAATTGTTTCATTTGACTTAGCATTAATATTCAATAATTGTGTTGACTGTGGAGTGTTTCCTGACTTAATGAAATTTAGTAAAATAACTCCGTTATTTAAATCTGGTAGTACCTCCGATCCGACTAACTTTAGACCCATATCAGTACTACCCACATTTAGTAAAATATTTGAGAAGATTATTTTGGATCAGTTAAACAATCATTTTTCTAAGAACGATTTGTTACACAAAAAACAATTTGGATTTACTCGCGGTCGATCAACAACCGATGCAGGTGTTGAATTAATACAAGATATTTTTGAAGCCTGGGAGGAGTCGTGTGATGCTCTAGGTGTCTTCTGTGACTTATCCAAGGCATTTGATTGTGTTGATCATGAAACATTAGTCAGGAAACTACATCACTATGGTGTTAGAAATAACGCTCTTGATTTCATTACTTCATATTTAAGCGACAGAATTCAGAAGGTAGATGTTAACGGAAAACTTTCCCGCGGGTCATTTGTCAAAATGGGGGTTCCACAAGGTTCTATTTTAGGACCATTTTTGTTTTTAGTCTACATCAACGATTTACCCTTTATTGTTAAAGACAACCACGGGATAGTATTGTTTGCGGATGATACTTCTCTTATTTTTAAAACTAATAGACGACAATCTAATTTTGATGAAGTGAACAATGCTCTCTCTAAGGTTGTACATTGGTTTAATATGAATAACCTGCTGTTGAATGAAAAGAAAACAAATTGTATTAAATTCACTTTACCTAACGTGCGAAATGCAGAAACCAGTTTAAGACTTAATAATGAAGAATTGAACTTAGTCAAAACCACAGTATTTCTTGGAATAACCCTAGATTCAAAACTCCAATGGGGCCCCCACATAGAGAATTTGTCGAATAAACTCTCTTCTGCAGCATTCGCAGTAAAAAAGATTCGCCAATTGACTAATATTGAAACTGCACGATTAGTTTATTTTAGTTACTTTCATAGTATAATGTCGTACGGGATCTTGCTTTGGGGAAATGGTGCCGATATTGACACCATATTTGTTTTGCAGAAGAGGGCTGTTCGTTCTATATATAATATGGGACCAAGAGAATCCCTAAGAGAAAAATTCAAGACAATCAACATAATGACTGTTCATAACCAATATATATTTGAAAATTTAATGTATGCACACAAAAATATTGATAAATTTAAGAAAGTTAGCGACGTACACAACATTAATACTAGAAATAAGCATAAGCTCGCTGTGCCCAAAATTAGGCTCCATAAAGTTAGTAATTCCTTTGCTGGTAATTGTATTAAGTTTTACAACAAACTTCCAAATCTCTTTAAGGAATTATCTAATAATAAATTTAAATCAGTTATAAAAACAAAGCTTCTTTTGAAATCCTATTATAGTGTAAAGGATTACCTTAACGACAAAGAAGCTTGGAACTGAATATAAAAATTGTAATTATATACCATAAGACGTACATAAGTGGTCGTTTACCTAGTGTAAGGATCCAAAATGTAAAAGAAATAAATAAATAAATAAATAAACAATGTCTGAAAATGGTTGACAGACTCTCTTTAAAAATCCCAATCCCTTATAGGCCCGATCAACGATACCATCTATGTGGACATCCATTAATAACTTTTGATCAAATATAATACCAAGATCGCAAACAGTGTTAGTTCTTTTAACTGTTTCCTTATCAAAATTATAGGGATATTCCATTATGTGTTTCCGTCGTGTAAATGAAATGACTTGGCATTTACCTACATTGATGTTAATTCTATTAATCTTATAGTATGAAGACAGTCGAGCCAAATCTTCTTGCATATTTACACAATCATCAATGTTATTTACTTCGATGAATATTTTTGTGTCATCTGCATACATGAGGTAATCAGACTTTCTAAGACAGGTATAAATGTCATACAAATAGGCATTATACAGGAGAGGGCCTAAAAGGGAACCTTGGGGAACGCCGGAGGGCACAGTTATTAGATTAGACCTACATCCCCCCACAACAACGGCCTGAGAACGATTTTTAAGGTACGATGTAAGCCATCGCAATAGGTCGCCACATATGCCAATTCTTTCTAATTTGCGAAGCAAGATGAAATGATCCACACGGTCGAAAGCTTTTTCAAAATCCGTGTAGATCACGTCAACTTGATTACATTTCTCCATTTTATTCAAGAGGAAATTTGAAAAAACCGTAAGATTTGTAACTGTGGATCTTTTTCGGAGAAAACCGTGTTGCTTATCCGGAACTGCTCTAGCAACATTATCATAAATACGCGAGAAAACTATTTTTTCTAATTGTTTTTCAAAAACATTTAAAATACTAATCGGTCTATAATTTTCAACCTTGGTTTTTAAACCTTTTTTATGGACAGGCACAATGTTAGCTTCTTTCCATTTAGTTGGGAAGATACCCAACCCAAAGATGTTTGTCAAAGCCCAACTACCTCGTCTTCTAAACCAACGAGTGCTCGTAAATCACTATCTGCTACAGCGAAAAGTCATCACATTGAAAATATTACACCGAAATCTATAATTCAAACAAGAAACAGGCACGCTATATCTTTATTAAGAAAAAAATCAGATACCCTTACCACTCAGAAACATTTAGAACAAGAATTAATAATAACTGAGCTTGAAAATAAATTATTAAAGGCTAACCTTGAAGTGAAAAAATTACAAGAACAGTTAAGAACTTTAGAATTAAAATTAAGAGAACCAAATTCACCAGCTAGAAATATTCCCAAACGGAGCCAGCAAGTAGCGACAGTAAAAATGCACTACGAAATTCACACTTCACCGACAATAAAAATATTCGGAGCTCAACAAAGTATAGGACTTGCCTCTACCTTGCTAAATACAAAGAAAAAACAAAACTATAAAGTGTTAAGTCAGATCAAGCCTAATGCCCCCACAACCGATATACTACAAAATTGTTATTTTGACGATCATAATTCAAATGATGTAATTTTAATAAATGTGGGAGAAAATGACAGTAACCTTTATAATACGTTATCAGAAATACGTACATTTTTAAATGAATTTCAGGATTATACGGTTTTAGTACTAGGTGTGACACATAATAAATATTTAAATAAATCTGTATTGAATAATAAAATATATTATCTTTGTAAACGTTTCAAGAACTCTTATTATATAGAAGTTCCTTATTACACTAGTTCATTTTCTGTATTGAGTGATAAAATTATGTTTGCTATAGACTGTGTAAATTACAATCGTCAATATCTCGATGTAAAGAAAATTAAAGAATTTGTGTCACGTGGAAAGTCTGGCAAAATTAACAAGCCCTATAAGAAGGGCACTATCCCCTATTATTTTATTTCTAAATCCGTAAAGTCAACTACAACTGCTTGCGATCACGAAGGCTCAGCGGTCACATTAAAAGGAACTATACCATTTTACTTCCCAGTTAGCGTGAAAGGAAAAGATAAATTTTTTCGTACCTAATCGCAATTCCAATCAATCGTCATTGAACAACTTGTCTAGGGTTACTATCTTACATCAAAATATACAGGGATTATTAAGTAAATTGGATGCAATAGAACTTTGTATAGATGAATTCAAAAGTAAAAAAACTCATCTTGATGTCTTATGTTTCTCCGAAACATTCATAAAATCGGGATCTGAAAAAAATGCTCAACTAAAAAATTATAATATGGTGTCCTCATTTTGTAGGACTGCCAAAAGGGGCGGTGTTTGCATATTTGTAAACAAACGTATCGATACAAAACCTCTTCCTATTTGTAAAGAGTTTGCCATGGAAAAAAGCTTCGAATGCTGCGGAGTAGAACTATCTTTATATAAATGTATAGTGCTATGTGTGTATAGGATTCCAATTGGGAGTAATCTTGAAGTGTTTTTCGGTCAAATTGAGACTCTTTTGCGGAAGCTAAGTATAAAAAATAAAAAGCTTGTTATCACTGGTGACTTAAATATAAACACGTTAAAGAAAAGCGAAACAGTTAACAAATTGACAAGCTTACTGAATAATTTTAACTTAGAGTTGCACATAAAAGAGCCTACGCGTGCACTCTCGTGCATTGATCATATCGCTAGCAATATTAAAGACGCTAAAGTCATTGTACACAAACTTTATCTTTCGGACCATGAAACTGGCCAGACTGTCTCATTCCAGACTCAATTATCGGATCAAAAACCACAATTCTGGTACAGACGACAAAGAGATCTCAATAACGTTAACAAAGTTAAATTCATAAATTGTTTAAAAAGTCTGTCATGGCAGGAAGTCTTTGAGGATTATGACCTGAATTCCGCATTTAAAAAGTTTCATGCTGACTTGTGCCTTTTTTACCAACTATGTTTTCCAGAGAGGCGTATAAGAGTTGTCTCAAGTAACTCAAAGCCAAAGTGGATTACAAATGGTATTAAGCTTTCTTGTATAACAAAGCGTAAATTAAGATCATCGTATTATAGGTTAGGCTCAGAAAAGTCTAGATTTGATTTCAAAAGATATGCTTCAATTCTACGAAGATGTATATGTACGTCACAAAAAAACTATAATGCTGAAATTGTTCAAAAGGCAAGAAATAAATGTAAAGCATCGTGGGACGTTATAAAAAACAGATCAAATTATAGTAAGCACAATATGGAGATAGATTCCGTAAGAGTGAATGGACATGACATCAGTGAGCCTAGTGTCATAGCTGAAAGATTCAATAATTTTTATATAAATCTACCAAATTCGTCGGTTACATATCATAAACAATATTATAGGCTAATAAATAAGCAAAGTACTAGTATATTTTTGAAACCATGCACTATAGATGAGGTCCAAAAAATTATAAAGACTCTGAATAATACTAATTCTGTGGGAGTAGATCACATCTCAACGACTATCCTTAAAACTTGTGCTGAATATCTGTCTCCAGTAATTGTTCATTTGTTGAATTTATCCTTTGCACAGGGTGTATTTCCGGAATCACTTAAACATTCTGTTGTAAAACCTCTACATAAGAAAGACGACAAAAAAGATTTGAATAACTACCGGCCCATAACTCTTGTCCCAATACTATCAAAGGTTTTTGAAAAGGCTATGAAAGTTAGACTTTTGAGCTTTCTGGATAGACATAATATCATAGCCACTGAACAGAATGGATTTCAGAAAAACAAATCCACAACACTAGCAGGGTATAAACTAATGTCCAACATAACTAATAATATAGATAATAGAGTACCAGTTACTGTTGTATTTTTTGATCTAAGTAAGGCGTTCGATCACGTAGATCACGAGATACTCCTTATAAAATGTGAAAGATATGGCATTAGGGGACCTGCACTTGACTGGATCAAAGATTACCTTACTAACAGAACACAGTGTGTGCAAGTTACTAAAATTAATAAAAATAAGGAGGCAATTAATTACAGGTCATCATTTCTAAAAACCAAATGCGGTGTGCCCCAGGGAAGTGTCTTAGGGCCCGTATTGTTTCTCTTGTACATTAATGATTTACCCAAAGCCACAGGTTTTGAAACTATATTATTTGCTGACGACATTTCATTAGTCATACCAAATAAAGAGAAAGCAATATCTTATGAAGTCACAATTAATGAAGCGATAGAAAATATTGTTGATTGGTTACGAGAAAATAATCTGTCTATTAATGCATCTAAGACAAAATATGTTCAATTCTTAAACTACAAATCTAAAACTCTGAATCTAAAAGTACAATGTCAAGGACAGGTTTTAAAAGAAGTTACTGAAACAAAATTCCTGGGAATTGAAGTGGACCGCAATTGTAATTGGAAGTGTCATATACAAAGTATTTGTGATAGGTTGAGCCGTTTCGTTTTCGCCCTTTACCGACTAAGAATCACCACAAATGAAAAGACAGCCCTTTTGGCTTATCATGGTCACGTATCGTCAGTATTGAGATACGGAATAATCTTGTGGGGAAATTCGACTGACGTACAGAAAGCGTTTACTGCTCAAAAGAAATGCCTACGCGCCATAAGCGGCATAGGACCTCGCGATAGTTGTAGGCCCATTTTTAGAAAATACAATATACTTTCACTGACGTGTATGTATATACTAGAAATAGGGAGTTTTGTAAGAAATAATATGATATTTTTCAAAACTCAAACTCACGTAGATAGGTTGAGACCAAGAGACCCATTTAAATTAGTATTACCTAAAGTTAATAGTACTCTCCATAACAATAACTGTTTCGTAATGCCTATACGTGTTTATAACAGAATTCCGAAAGAAATCAGACAATTACCCACGAGCTTGTTCCTACGTAAATTAAAACGTTGGCTTATTGAAGAGTGCTTCTATAATCTAAATGAATATTTTGACATTAATAAAGCAAATACTTATTTGACATTGTAATTTTAAAATAATTCATAAATTATTTATATTGACATTATTATTATTATGAAATTGACATTGTGATTAAATTCTATTACTTATAAAGTTTTGTTCCTACGTAAACTAATACGATTGCTTATTGAAGAGTGCTTCTATAATCTACATGATTATTCTGACATTAATAAAGCAAATACTTATGTGACGTATGTGACATTGTAATTCTAAAATCATTCATATTTTTTTAAATTGACACTATTACTATTATTATGAAATTGACATTGTAATTAAATTAAATTATTAAGATTTTGCATGCCGACGTTTCGGTAGATCACGCTTGTACAACTAGTCTGTAAGATCTATAATATGTATACCGTGTTTCTTAAGCAAATAAATTTTATTCTATTCTATTCTATTCTATTCTCATACTAAAATAGGATAGTTCAAAGCTTATTGAGTAGTTGATTTTCTTAGTAATGATGCTCCTTGGTAATCTTCTTAATACAACTATAGGGTATTTGCTCATTTATTAGCTACCTTGACTGTATCCTTTCTAAGTATTATAATCCCTTAAACTTGTATTAAGCTCCCAGCTTCTCATATGTGGATATTTATATGATTTTAGAGATTATATGGGAAGATTAATATCATTTTTTTTGTTAATGCAATTACGCATGTCGTGTGTTTTGATTTTTCATAAATAGTTTTATAAATTACATCAATTAGAGTTGCACTCAAGTTCACATTGTAATAACACGTATTGTGACACTCCATTATTAATTAAATCTAACTTGGAATTTATTTACGTTAATTAAATTTTCATTTGACATTGCCTAAATGTGTAGGTACCTAATTAATTTTCGCGAAGTCCTTCATTGAAAATAGAATAGGAATGAGTTTCCTACATCAATTATGTGACCCATAACACAAAATTTCTTCTTAAAACCTTGTCATGGAATAGTACCTACCTAATACCTACTTAGGGTAACACAAAATAATCATAAAATTACGATGTTAATATTATAGTCCAAAGCACGATAAACTTTGACATCGGTTGAAACACTTTTAGCTGAATCATTTCGAGAAAACGCATTTTGTCTAGTTAGAACTAGTCTTCATTGATATTAATTTTTGAACAGTAGTTAACTCTCGATGTAATAAAAGCATTTAGTGAAAACTAGTTTTAATTAGTTAAAACGCGTATTAACTAAAAACTTTAGCTATGACATATACATTTCATAAGTAGGTTTTTAATTAATTATATTGGTAATAATACAACAAATTGATTTCACAGCGTTATTATTCTTAGTCATTCATATAATACTCTATGTTTATAAATAACATAAAAGCAGTTTATTGTGTGTTTGATACATGCTATAACAAGCGAGCATAGTGATATCAAAAATTTAAAAATGTTAAAACGGCAATCAAATGTCATTTTTTTTAGTCATACTCTAGGTCTTTACTACTGAAATTGCGATTTTATACGAAGGTTTTTAAGACAAGGTCTTTTCTATACTGCGGTTTGCAACCAAAAACTGCAGTGAAGTTGTCAATGGACATATAATATCGATCACAAAATGCTTCTTATTCTTATTATTAAAAAGCATATTTCCTCTCCGGATTATTAGTGGTCGCCCGCGCTAATGTCGGTTATTATTACAGTGTTCCTCGATAATCCAACACAAAAAGATTTTTTTTTCCATTTGAATCAGTAATTCCTGAGATTAGCGCATTCAACCAAACAAAATAATACTTCGGCTTTATAATATTAGTATCATTATTAGTATAGATTTGTAATATTTTTTTCCGATTAGGTCGAATCTTATTATTGTTAATTTTTGTTTATTTAGATCGTCTTACTCGGAGGCTCGATTTTAAACTTTGGACTTTGTGTAACTGTTGTTTTGACAATACCTAATGTTTTATACAGGATGTAAAAGACACAGAGGACAAGAGTTTGAACAGTCAAACGTGAACCATGTATTTTATACGTCAAAATAAGACACATTTCAAAAAATAATTGCTGGGAAATGATTTTTATTTTTTGGTGATAAAAAATATTGCAAATTGTACTGCGCAACGTAAAGCGCTCAACTCGAACGCAACTCGGAAAACCGTGATATTTTTGCCAGACGGCGGGCGGCCCCGTTCGTTTGTGTCCGTGCGCATCGAGTGAGCTACATTGAACACTAACGTTTTGAAGCCATTTTTTGTTATGAAGTACTAAAAAAATGCTAATGTTTCTTTAGACAATAATTAAGAAATAATGTTTAGAATATGTTTTCATAAAAATATGAAAAAAAATCTGGCTGTGACCTTCAATAAAATCGTAACTATCAATTTCCCAGGTATAGTCTAAAGGAAGAAAAATGTTATGATGGTGAGCAGAATACATGGTTTTCGTTTGACTGTTCATGTCTTTTACTCCCGTTATGTACAGACCTCACTATCATTATTTCATAATCGTGTCGAAGTTGTAAAAAGTACTTATTTGCTTATTTTTGAAGAAAAATTCAAAAAATATTTAGGTTCTTGTACTTTGGTGAGCGTGACAGCTAGACCCTTAACTTGGGATATTTTTAGTGATAAAATTGTCTATAGAACACGCTCTTAAAGTTTGATTACTACTTCACCGAACATACGTACTGTATAACAATTTATAAAAAGTTACAGTTAAGATAATTATCACTGTGGTAATTTGTCTGAAATAAATAATAGTAATAGTTCCTTTTTACTTTTTAAAGACGTAATATGCCATAAAAAATAACAAGCTTCCTGGCAGGGTTAAGCCGCTACCAAAGCTAGAAACGTACGTATAATAGCAATAAAAATATTTTTACTGCTTGTAACTTAAGGGCGAGTCGAATAATTGGGCCCCAAGGGGAAAGCTCTTAGCAGATAGCAAAGTTTGCACTTAAAGGAAATTTTGTTATTTTAAAGATAGAAGGAACTGATTAATTGGAAATTGGAAGGCTCGCGAGCTGCGTATCGAAACTCAAAATAAAATTTTAAATGCCAATTCGTTGTGGGGTTGTCGATAATCAAGTTATGCAAGCTACGTGAATAGAATAACCAAATGTATACTTATATTATAAAGCTGAAGAGTTACAGGAACTACCGATTCAAATTGAAAAATATTTTTTGTATTTTATAGTTAAATTGTCGAGGAAGGTTATATAATAACCGACATAAACGCGAAGCCGCGGGCGACAACTAGTACTGTAATATGTATATACAAAGTACTGGAAAGTAAATATTTATGAAATAGTCTTCCTAAGATAATACCAGACTTCTTCATTATCTTGTATAAATTCTGATGATTTAATTTTATTTACAAACTTCACTGAACAAAATAAAGTATGAAAGGCGGACTAATGCTAAGCAGCATTCTCTACCTGTCAACAAGTATTTCAACTGTGAAGATAGAGTGTAAAAGGCAAAATAGTAATAAGAAGTATTTTTATATAAATTCAGCTGGTATTTGTTTTAAATATTGGTACATCGTCAACTCTCTTTTTCGTTTACTTTCTTTCCTGATCATCCGCAGGTTGTCTAGAGGTCGCTCATTGCGATAAGACCACCCATTGTAGGTACAATAATTAAAGATCATATTTTTAGTTATAAATCCAAAGTTTTGATGTACATGTCACCGGAAAATAACAAGAACCGCAAATTTATAAACTTTCTAGGAAATTTATAACCTTTCGTATATTTTCGTATGTTTATCCTACGAAACGTTATAAATTTCCTATCAAGAGATAAATTATATTATTACGCCCACTGTTTCGTAAATTGATAAACTTACCGAACTCACGCGTAAAGTAATAAGTAAGCAATAACCAAACGTCATGTGCGCTCTGATTGGTTAAATAAGTCACGTGTTCCTTCTCCTTCCTCTCCACCGCCATTATTCGCCGCGGAACACAAACAAACCGGTTACTCGTGTGTTTTCGTAAAGTTTTTATTGTTGTAACTGTGTAAATAGTTTTAACACAGTTACAACAAACTGTGAAAATAGTTTCTGGTCTGGACACAAGCTTTGCAACTGTCAACATCGACCAATCAGAGAGCAGTGTGTTATTTGCCGTATTTTAAAAAAGCGTAAAATTAAAAGCTCTTCTGTGATTGGTCGAACGGTTTAGAATCTTACGAATGGATAGCCGTTAGTTTATAAATTTACCACGAGACGTCGCAAATTGATAAATTTGCGAAATTGTGTGCGTAAAATATATAATAAATCTCTCGTTTAGAATCCTACGAAAGTTTATAAATTTCCTAGAAAATTTATAAACTTGCGGATTTTGTTATCTTCCGGTGACATATACATCAAAACTTTGGATTTATAACTAAAAATATGATCTTTAATTATTGTACCTACAATGGGTGGTCTTATCGCAATGAGCGACCTCTAGACAACCTGCGGATGATCAGGAAAGAAAGTAAACGAAAAAGAGAGTTGACGATGTACCAATATTTAAAACAAATACCAGCTGAATTTATATAAAAATACTTCTTATTACTATTTTGCCTTTTACACTCTATCTTCACAGTTGACATACTTGTTGACAGGTAGAGAATGCTGCTTAGCATTAGTCCGCCTTTCATACTTTATTTTGTTCAGTGAAGTTTGTAAATAAAATTAAATCATCAGAATTTATACAAGATAATGAAGAAGTCTGGTATTATCTTAGGAAGACTATTTCATAAATATTTACTTTCCAGTACTTTGTATATATTATGTGTATATATCTTGATTACATTTGTGTTTATTTTAAATTAATCGTCCTTTGGGAAATTAAAATATGTTTTCATTTATATGTGTTGTCGTCGCCATAAGTAATTAAAACCGGAAGTGTTATAATTAAGACCTTGACGTTGATCTTCAAAATCTTTAAGGACACAGACTCATATTCATCACATTTTACCTAGTCAACTTCCATAATTCAGTCTATGATATAATAGTCTATATATACTTATAGGTACCATAATCGGCTCATCACCATCTCAGCTTCTAATATAGCCTTCTAACCAAAAAAAAACCGCATTTAAAACTAAAAACGGAGAAAAGAAAATTTTTGTTTATAAAAATCTAAAAGTTTTTTTGAGGTCGGTCCCAAATACAAGTGACAACCAAGTGACAACGGTTAGTCCAAATATTGAGGTTCGCACCGACCTCATAAAAACATTTATAGATTTTTATTTTTCTTAGTTTAAAAGGCGGTTTTTTTAATTTAAAAATAATTTATTTTTTACTTTTTAGTGTTTTAAAAAGGTATATATGAAGTATTAAGTAGAGTTGTATAGTTATATAAAAATCGGTACGCAACTCAAAGTAATCATTAATTGAAGTTAGGGCAGGATTTTTGCCGTTATTTTTTAGAATAACAAAAAACCTCAAGGTCTAACGCTAAAAAAATTTCAGGAAACTATTTCGAGGCAAAGAATCATTGAAATTAGTTGACACCTTTTGTAGATATCGACGCATAAAGTTGGAACAGTTGGAAAAACTTTATACTGTGACTGCGTATTTTCACGATTCTAAAAAAAGCTACTTACCCATTCAAGAAAAATTTGTATAGGATCAAATGGCAACTATTCCGCATCGAAAAAAAAGAATCACTTAAATCCGATCAGAAATCTAGGTGTAATCGGTGTACATACATAAAAAAACATACCAACCGAATCTCCTCCTTTTTGAGGTCGGTTAATTAATATTTCTCTCAATAAAAAAACAATACTCCTCAGCGTAGTTCAAAAGTTGATATTATTGTCTATAGCAAAAAAATCACTTTGTACTACAAAACACAGGCTTCGTACAACCGCTTTATTTGCTGACGCGTTTCTGCGTCGATAGATATAACCACAAACGTCTACTCACTGTTTTAGTGCAAATAAACACGTCACGTACAAAAAATGATGGATATTTCCACGTTAACTCTCCTGAGTTAACGTGGAAATATGAGGCTCCTGCCTCAGTAAGAGGCCTAGAAATATGAAAGATGGTCTAGCTAGGAAATAAAGCCAGCTGCCACAGGGATAGTTTAGTAACAACTGTTGAGAACCGTAGCAAGCTCCCCTGGCGCGATACGGACTACGAGCCGGTGACGTGCACGCTGACGTCAAGGCGGACATCACTCGCATTCATTCGCTATATATCTCCCGACACAAGCATTCATTCCCATATAATTTATTGTAACGATTTTTTTTATACGAAATTATATACGTTAAACGAAGGAAATAAAGGTCTTCATTTCGAGTACCACCCCAGCTGATGCAATCCCCAACACAACAACTGTTATATATTTAGCATTAAGTACATTATAATTAAAATCTATCAAAAGTAAAAGGAAATATAGGTTTGATTTGTAACACACCCTTTGAAACTTAATAAATTAAAAATGTTAGACAACGTTAAAAATATTCGAATTCAAAATTGACTCATAATACTCACAAATATTTAATAGACTCTTTATTGCACTTCACAGATCATAAGTCACTGATTTACGGTAACAAGGTATGCAAGGTTGAACTTATCTCTACAAGAGATCTTTTATGTGTGTGAGAGTGCGACAGTAAGCGGGTGACACAAAGTGCACTTTATATATAAAAAAAATAAAGTAATGAATTTTAAAGAATACAATTTATCATGCATATTTTAATAAAAACTTACATAAAATAATATTTATTTATATTTGTGAGTATTTATTATGAGTCTATTTGAAACGCCTTGTAATTCGGGTAAAGTCGTTGTCATATTTATATATTACAATAACTTTATTCAAAGTACAAGGTGGTTTGAGACATCAATAAAGCGAAATTCAATTAAAACTTAAAGTAAGTAAAGTTATAATAAATATAAAGTTGGTGTTAAGAATCTGAGACGAGCGTACCTAGAGTTTTGAAAATATAATAAAGAAATATCTCTGTTGTCCTCTTGAATTCGAATGAAGTTTGAACTGATGTTAATTGCTGGGGAACATCTAATCGATTTCAGTTTAATCGTTTTCACGTCCATAATTTCATTAACAACTGTCAACAGCTTAATTATTCAACGAGTTTCAAAGGAGAGAGTTTGGTTTAAAGAGTTAGTAACTGATTTAAATGAAAATTTAAAGTAACTAAGAACTGGTGAAACTTCCCTATAATTTAATTTGTGTAGATAAGGAACTAAATATGGTTTAACATTACTCCCTCGGGTCATACCTGCGGTTTATCATCGTACATCTCAGCTTGTAACAGGCATCTACCTATACCTATCCCTTAAGCTTACCCTTAACTTATACCTGCACACAACACACTACAACACTATCTACAGTTTATAAGTACCCCCAGAAAATTAACTGGTTATTATCGTAATTGTGGCAAAGTTTCAATAACAATCGGGCACACTGACACAACCATAGATATAAAAAACTGTAGATCGGCAATGTGAAAGTGAAAGAGCATAATTATTAGAGTGAGATAAATAGACGAGACGATTTCATATACATGCAGGTGGCTTAGCTAAGCCTGACAGTTATGTAGAAAAAACATGTCAGACTACAGTACTATTTTTCACGCACAAATGCGCATTATTCACACATTGGAGCATTTTTTGGTCTCGCCCAATCTGTAAACGTCATTAATTATTTATCTATGGACACAACAATATGGAGATGTGCAGACGTATTGTTTGAAAACAAAGTTCCAAATTCGATGTTTCATAGGCAAATAAAAAATAGGAGCAGTGGTGCTTCAGTTGTATCATCGTTGTCATCATTTTTCACTTCGGTTGTATAATGGAGACGGTACGCCGACAACTTCCCTAAGTTATTTTAGTATTTTCTTTCCATCCAAAGGTTGTCTGGAAGAGATTGCTAACAAAGCTATAAGACCGCCGACTTATTATATTTTATGGGAAAATTTATAAGCAGATTTTTTTTTCATATTTAATACCAAAAATCATACAATTATCACAAATCATTAAGCGTTAATAACTGTAGTAGTCAAAGACTGTGTCACAGTTATTAACTATTCGCACAGATGAAGCGAAAGAGCCGTGTGATGCCGGCAGAGTAGAATAGCATCACCCCAAATCCTCCAGTGGGTGTCGTATAAGGCGACAAATGGATCAGCAAAGGTGTATTGATAACCTTATACTCCGTCCACCAATCCGCATTAAGCAAGCGTGGAGGACTACTGCCTATACCTAATTCGATGACAAGAAGAGGCATTGTGTCCCAGCAGTGAGTTGAATTATAAAGGCTGTTATGATAATGTTCTTGAAGCGAAAGTAGCAAGTGGAAAGAAGTGAGCTCTACTCCTACCCCGTTTTTTTGTCGGGGAGGTCAAATGCATTTACGCATCATCCCTGCGGGGTGGTGCCAACCGCAGGGGATACCACATATCCCCTGCGGTTGGCACCACCCCGCTCGAGGTAAAGGCGTTCCCTCCATACCCACTAAACATCCTCCCCGGCCTGACCTTCAATGCGCTATTACGGGACGGCTCGGGATCTGCGTACGTGAGCGCAACTACACCGAGACCGTCCCAACGCTGCCCGTCTAGGCACTCCTTGCACCAATTGGTGGCCAGTAGCCACACCTCCACCGACGGCTGCTCGAACTGGCGCGTCCTCCTGACGAAGACACCGGGAGCAGTCATCGGACCGCACTCGGGGGACTTCGGGCGCGGTCGTGGCCCTGAAAAGGGCCGCCCAGAACTAGCCGTAGTGGGAAAACAAAAACAAGTCGACGATGGCATGCCAACGGGACACTCCTGACATCAAAAGCCACATACCCGCCGAAAAAGTTTCGCCACCACGTTACCAGGGTCCGCCACGAGGAGCCTTCCGGACGCGGACCGCTCTACTCCTACCCCTATGGGAAAATAGCGTAACTTCATCTATGTATGTATGTGGAGATTTGTAAACTTACATTTGTATTGTAATATTTGATTGTAAATCTTCCAACACTCAAATAAATAGTCCTATTATTAAAAGTATAAAACAAAGACCATTATACTTTATTTCGGTTGTAACTGTGTTAGCTAACTTTTAAAAATGTTAACAAGATTCACTAGCTTTTAAATGAGTAGCTCTAGTTATTTTTATTTGTCTATTTGGTTAAAATTCTATTCCTTTCGTATTTATAAAGTACATATATTTTTCGTTTTATGACTAAAAGCAAGATTTACAAAATTTGTCACACTCAAAAAATAAACTTTATTAAAGTGAAACACTCAATTCTTTGACACATTGTGTGTAAATTGTACAGTATGCAGCATAAGAATGTTGAAGCCGCTACATAAGGAACTTAAATATTAGCCAATTCCCGCCAGTAAACTTTTTTAAATTTACATGGCGGTATTTAGCTTAGGTACATATTTCATTCTGCCAAGTAATAAAAATAATTCACTGCATTTTAATAAGAAAATTTTAATTTAGACGAACTTTGATCAGAAGTGAAAATAATAATAATGTGTTGTTACACAATCTCATTCTAATGTATTCCAATATTTTATTTGAATTATCTTTCGTCTACTCATTCTAAAAAGATCGTCTCTTCTCGGTATTATTCTGATCATTAAAATCCTATGAAATTTCTACACTCGTCTCGGCTATTCATTAACCACGTTGTTGGAATATTTCCAACGTCTCTTATATTCCTTCATTCTTGGCAGATGCCACATATCGACGATCGATATTATTAAATCTGTATTGTCTTCGTATAATTACTTTAGTAGTAATTTAATGGTGCATATTCTATGAAGTTAATTTTTTTCTTGTCTTATTTTACTTTTCAATATCATATTTTTCAATAAACTCAATATCATAAAGCAGTAAATTCGTCCGACAGGATAATGTTATGGGGATAAAAGTATCATATTGTTTCAATCTGGGCTATGATTTAGGTACCTCTGTACCTTTAACCTAAATCCATTGACGCGTGATTGGCACAAACATCCTAAGCTTTCACATTTTGTGGTATTAGTAGTACTAGAGGGTATTAATTATGCAATCACGTATCCTGTATACGCTTGCACACCGAGGTGTTAGACACGCGTTTCCAATCCTAGTCCCGCCATCTTCGTGCTCTTACTTACCGAGATAAAATTTTACTTTAGCATAAACACATTACTCTGACGAAGTAATGTTCTTGTTGTTCTTTATGGACTTTCCTAGTATGGGCATTACAATTTAGGGTGGCTAATCTGCTGTGCCTTGACCCTTGTTTTAAAATATAAAAATATGAAATTCCAAAGACAAAAAGATTAATCAGATGTTGGGTTCAACGCAAAGAAAAACAGCGTGGTTTTTCCGAACCACCTAAGTTTTTATTTAAGGTTGAATTTATGAGGCAGAAAAGAGGATTTTATTTCCACAGCTACACTTTAAAGAAGGGAAGATTTCGAAGGAATTAATTATTTAACACTTGTTCTTTGTTCAGATTTGCGACTGCCGAAATAATAATGGAGAGAGCGGGATGCAAATATAACTGCGCTAGAGAGGGATAATAGACTAGACATAGAAGATAGATAAACGTCAGTAATTATAAATATATGGAGGTAGACTAGAGTTTACAGAAAATAACCTATAGCATGATATTTTATTATTTATTACATCATACAATATAAAAACGAGTAGTGATAATTATTAAGAATGTAACTCGAGTCTTATCAGCAAATGTCGGTTATTCAACAGAAAAATGTGTAAATTTGCAATTACTTAATATCAAAACACATAGGTACTAAGATTTAATAAAGTAAATCATTTGTTACACTTTTCAAACATTTAAAATCTAGCGAAATTAAATTAATAAAATGAGCTCAAAAATATTCTTAATTAACAGAAGGTGATGAATGTTGCAAAAAATAACTTATCGGATTTTTAAATAATGTATGGGCATACGACAGCTTATGTCGTAATAAGAAACGAAAAAAACAATAACAAAGGTGGGTTCGTCCAATCCTGTGTAGCACAGATGCAATGACGTGGATACCGAGGATCGCTGGTTCAAGTCTCAATCAAAAAAATTACAACAATAATGATAAGAGAAATAACTTTGCTTGCTTGCTCGTTTCTATGCTTTATAATTCTGAAATTGTGGTGAGATCATAGTTAATAAAATCCCTAACATCTATCACACATTATTTTCAATAAGAATACAAAAAATATCCAAACATAAAAGCACATTTACGTGAACATGAAAACCATTTTAGATACTCGTCTCGCTATTTACAGTAACAAAATCTTACTTTAACACTTCGGAAAATATAGTCCTTTGCTATGTCTATTTCTGTTGCTAACTTTCTTTTTACTACATGGGGACATAAAATAAGAGAGCGAGTACAGAACATAACTGTAACGACCGGTTGCACCAAGTTACACTTTTACAATATTGTACACAATTTTTTTTATTTTTTATTTATTTAATAATTTATTGTACACATAGAAACAATAATGGAAAACACAATAATAACAATGTACAAAAGGTGTGGCTTATTTCTAAAAGAAATCTCTTCCAACCCACCTAGAATAGGAGATGTGCTGCGAGACGTCAATGTCGTGTGTACCTAACCTATAGGTATATTAAATACATAAAGCATAAGTTAAAAATAAATACAATATCAAAACAATACAATAAAAATAAATACAATATAATACAATACAATATAATACATATCACCTATATAATTATACAATACAATATATACATATATGACATGAACATACAAGGAATCCTAATATAAAATAAGTCTAAAATTAAGAAAGGAATTTAGCTCAAAGAAAGGTAGTGTTCTTTAACTCTCTTCTTAAAAAGTGGGACAATTAACATATTATTATACTTAAGATTATGACAAACAATTCTTATCAATTAAGTTGACTTTAATGTCACTTTTTGCAAAATCGTAAAACGTAAACCTCGGTGCAACTGGTCGTTAGTATGCCCGCACTCGTCACGAGTATTATCTGTGATCAATATTTTGTCGGTGAAAATGAAACATAATGTCAGCCTAATTTTCAAACTGCTTTATTCCAAAAATTAGAAAATTTTATTTTTGATGCCTTCAAGTGCAAAATTTAGAGATTTATCGATTGGAATACTTCTCAAACCCAAAAAAATTTATTAGTCATCAACGAATTGTAAAAACACCTATTTCCTCAGCGGCTATTTGTATTTAAACAGTTTTTACTTCCTCCTGTAAAGTTTGCTCAAATGAACATCAGCAGTTTGAAAATTAGGCTGACGTATGGAATTATAAACAAGAACGCCTACCTAAAACAAAATGGGAATATAAAAATTAAACCTAAACCAAATTCGTGCATCTGATTTATCGTTCCAACAGTTTCTAAATGTATGCGCTTACGAATATGCTACCTACTCACCAGCAATTGACCACGTGCTCTTATTACTTGAATCGGAAAATAATCGGTGAAAATCAGACTTTATGTCTTCACGAAGCATACTCCGAAGTATGCCACTGAGGTGAAAATTTTCTGTCCAGCAAAAATCGGTCATGTTCTAACACGCTTATACTCGCTACTTAGAGCAACGGATACAACAGAAAATTTAAGGCGACAATAGGGTTGGCAACCTTGGCCTTAGTGAGTAGAGCATCCTGCGACTGCATATCACACTCAGAAATCACGCAGAAAACAAAAACCCTATTTTTTTTCTAACAAGATTCTACTTTATGTCACATGATAATTAAACTAATGAAATTATCTACAAGATGCTTCAAATTTTATGAAAACCGTTCCAGTGAGGTGCCAGTAGTTTCCAGGAGCCATATTTTCAAGATTTTTTCTATAGACTAATATGTACAAATTAGTATTTTATTTTAAATAAAATTTGTTGTGTAAGTACTTAGTGTCGTTTCATAATTAAGAAATTTATTTTTAACGCGTGATGATTGTTCGAAAATTGCACGAAACTACTTAACGCTCATTCTCAAACAATATTAGTGCTTAATAAGATCAGCGCATACAACAGTGGGCGTATATTGGCTGATATGAATAAGTTAGGCAGTCGTTCATTTTGTATGCTTATTATTGTTTTTAAGTCGGTTTGCCTTACGTAAGTCTCGTTGGGTTATAGTCGTTTTTCAGTCAGTTTGACTTACGTAAGTAAACATTTTTTCAACCCTACCACTACGGCCGAGCGTGAATTAGAAATGATACAAGAACTTGCCTTCTGTACTGCTGCTTATCTGCTTTATATTTTGTGACAAGGATTACGCTCAAGATGTGTCTTAGTACATACCAGAATGTAATAATGTCTTCTGTTTCTAAGTCAATTCTAAGCTGTACTTGTACGATGCTGACAGTAATGAAAGTTACTTAACATTTTTGTAAGCAATATGACCTTGACTTTTTTTGTAAACCATTAATTAAGTTTCAATGTCAATACACTATTGCAAAATGATACTAATGTGTCTAGTAACTGTAGGAATAACTTCACTAGAATTCGCTATTTTATTTTCGAAGTACCTTTGAGGAAATATTGATTGAGAGCATATTGATTTCATATTTGGAGGAGAAATTACTGCATCTCATAGGGCCACTAATATTAAATAGGATAGGCCAATGTATGGATATTGCTATAAAAACTGTTTATTTTCCAAACACATTGTTTGGAACTAGTAAAATTTTAATGACAACTAAAAATTATGGTAAGTTATGATTGAAATTGATATGAAATTAAATAGAAAACGAAAAACATGGAAAAAAATCCTGTCATGGATAAATGCTGAGACGGGACTTGCACCCGCGACCTTTCGCTATCCGGGCGACTGCTCTTCGAACTGAGCTACACAGGACTGTTTGACCACGACGAATTTAGCCATGTCCTTTGTTTTTTTTTCATACGTCAGCTTGTTAACGTAATCAAAAAGAAAACAAAGGACATAGCTAAATTCGTCGTGGTCAAACAGTCCTGTGTAGCTCAGTTGGAAGAGCAGTCGCCCGGATAGCGAAAGGTCGCGAGTTCAAGTCCCGCCTCAGCACTTATCCATGACAGGATTTTTTTCCATGTTTTTTTCGTTTTCTATTTATTTTGGTACCAATTTCAATCATAACTAAAAACTTGCCAAACAAAAATTAAAAACAATTATGGTAAGTTTAATATTAAATGACTTATTATACATGTATATTATAATGTAATATAATGTTCTATTTAACCAATTAACCAATCCGAGTTTTTCGATCGAAGTTTTTAAACAATTCTCGCCACAATACGCACAAACTTAGAAATGCAGAACAAATTTAAAAGCTTTTATAACAAAACTCAAACAAACTTAATAGAACTACAAATATTTAACAGTAATTTTAAAAGTTTTCTAATCTTATCGCTCACGTATTAATAAGTTATCTTGACATAATAATAACTCTTATCTATTGTTAAGTTCATGCAAACTTAATAATTGAAACCGTCTCAATCTTCGGCCATTTAATCCCACTCCTTTAATGAGAGCACCACTCCGAAACAAAACTCGTAGACGATTTAAACAAGAGCGTAGTCAATTTGTCCTCTAACTATTATTATAGTGTATCCCGTCTGTGGTTGTAATAGTCGTATCACACTTATCAGCTCGGAAAGGGAACGCCCGTTATTTCACTATGAACGCTTATCAGATAAGCGTCCACCTTTCGGAATCGTATGCATCGCATAAAACGGATGAACTTTTCACAATGCGTCCACCTGATCGGCAGCGATCGCATTTGCCGCCGCAACTACCAGCAATCGGATTGCCGACGCCACTTTATTCGGACCTGCGAAATGTGTCTGTAACATAATGGAGGAAAGTGAAGGAGAACAATTCGCCATCGCTTCTAAGTTAGCAGAAGAGGAAGAAAATGTCAAGAAACAGGCAAATGCAAATGGCAGAATGCGGAGAGTGCGCGGGCCGCGCCCGCATCGCAAAAGCTGCTTCTCGAAGCAAATGCGTCGGCATTGCCGATGAGCAGATTTGTATCGATGCGTACGATGCGGATTGGTGGACACACTTGTGTGACTTTCTATACAAAGAATACTACGACCCGTTTGATGCGATGCGTACGATGCCGAAAAGTGGACATTACGGTTGCACCAAGTTTTACTTTTTACAATTTCGTAGAAAATTAACATATTTTTAAAAATGGAACAATCCATTCGTATGAATCAAGTTGACTTTTACGTTACTTTTTGCAAAATTGTAAAACGTGAAATTTGGTGCTACTGGCCGTTAGCTTAAGAAACAGCGGGCCGTAGCGCATCGCCTCTATTTCATATTACTATGAGGCTATACGGTTAAGATGCTGCCGAGCTGATAAGTGAGACACGACCTTTATTCATTAATTGATCTTTAATACATGCAACATGTTTTTTTACAACATGCAACCTTTTGTGTTCACCTAACCTGATCGTATCTGATGGTACCTAAGTAGGCTGTATTTCTATAAGGCTGAAGATATATAAGCGAGCTCCTCCAAGAACCATCTTGACAGTAAATATCAAAACACAATAATGCTGTTAACATTATTATTATGGTGACAGACTTTGATAAGGTGATGGTAGCTAACCAGGCGAAGTTGTAACAAATCACCAATCAATTTATACTTCTTTGAAAATAGAACCTAACTTATATAAAGAAAGATTGCTTTTGCGATAATTCCAGCAAAATCTATTTGTTAGAGTAAAAACGTGACAATTCAGAAAAGCTATTTACGCGATTCATTTGAAGAGGCATCAACTTAACATATGACTCAAGGACGAAATGTTTATTTGACGCATCGTTGAGAGAAGCACTTTGTGAAAGGAGATAATTTGTCTATCGTCAATTCTGTTGTCACGATTTTTTTTTGTGTCCTGTAGCAAGTAGTTAACTATAATTTGTTGACACAGGGCCTAGACAAATGAACAATCGATTGCGTTGAACGCTTAACGAAAAGAATATTAAGTATGACACTGACATAATACTGAGAAAAAAAACCGCCTTCAAAACTAAAGACGAAGAAATAAAAATTTTGTTTAAAAAATCTAAATGTTTTTTGAGGTCGGTCTCAAATACAAGTATCCAACGTTTATTCCAAATGTTTAGGTCGGTAGCGACCTCAAAAGTACAAGCATTGACGCCATCGTGGTGTAGTGATCAATCACACTGCCTAAACATCAAGCGGTCCGGTTTCGAGTCCTGGTGGGAGCAAATATTTGTGTGATGAACACGAACATTTATTCACGAGTCATGATTGCTTATGTATTTATTTAAGTTTATTTATAAAAATATATATACTAAGTATACATTAAATTTGTCCGTTATCTAGTAACCATAACACAAGTTCTTTATGATATTTAATTTGGGCTAGATAATTGGTGAGGTCGTGGAAATATATATATATAAAAAAAAATTTATTTAACAAAATTTTAATTGTCTTCGTTTTTTTTAGTTTACAAGGCGGTTTTTTTTATTTAAAAATATTTTTTTGCATTAGAGTGTTATATTATATGTATAGAAACTTCCAGGAAAATATCTCGAGATCTTTTAGACAAACAAGTAATAAAACGATAACGATATCATTGACATCAATAAAGCTATTAGAGGTAACTCAACAACTACTGGTCAGATGTCGATCAAATTTAAATGCGACCACACGACTAGCACCAGCTCCCAAAAGTTAAAATAATTTTCACAATTGGTACACCCAGTAAAGATTTATGAGGTAACAAACATTTAAAAAATTCAGTTAAATTGAGAAACTCCTAAATTTTTCGAAGTAGGTATGTTAAAAACCATGACGACTATCATGTCAAATGTTAGAGTTGACGTTGTTACGCTTGAGCGTAGACTTTGACATGATTGCAACGAATTAGGTATCATTCCTAATTCGTTGCATGATTGTCGTTCTGTAAAAAGCAATTACTCAGCTGATCTCCGATCAAATATGTATCTCGTTTCAAGACAGCTTCTATAATAAGATCTAGTATTAAAACTAGATTTATTACTGAGAGTCGTTCAGTAATACGGGCCTAAGAAAGACATGATTTGTTTCGTTTGCCACTTCACGCTCCAATCCTCTGAAGGAATGTTTAATAAATTTGCACCTTTCAGTACTAAATTGGCAAGTAGTAGGTACAATCTAAAATGAATTACGAGTATTTCTCGATCAACTCCAAACGCGTGCATTCTGTTTCTTTGTGGAAGCTCGCGACTTCTACAAGCCTTATGACCACCTGAAAAGTCACGTTTCTTTAAATCAAATTGAAATTGAAAAGCTCTTTATTTAAAAGAGATTTAAATGTATACGTTTTTCCACCGCCGCTTCATATCGAATCAATTTTAGAAAAAGTAAAAGCAGCACAATCTATTTAATCAGCATTTAAAACCTGATACCTTCCAGGGGCGGAATTGTCAAAAACGCTGACACTTGTAAATATTATTTTTCAATTGTCAGACTAAATACGAAAGTTGAAGATCCTAACTTCAAAACTGACGGACTTTCATACAAACATTCATCCGCTATTTTACCACCTTAGGGGTGGAATTTCCAAAAATCCTTTCTTAGTGGATGCCTACACTAAATATGGTATCTATGTGCAAAATATCAAGTCTCTAGGTTCAGCGGTTTGGCTGTGCGTTGATATCTCAGTTAATTAGTCATGACTTTTTATTTTACAAATATAGATTAAATTCAAAGTCCTGACTAATTAAGATATTACATAGATATTATACTGGGTGTAAAAGACATGAACAGTCAAACGAGAACCATGTATTCTATACATCAAAATAAGACATATTTGAAAAAAAATATTGCTGGGAAATGATTTTTATTTTTTAGTGTTAAAAAAAATTGCAAACTGTACCGCGCAATGTAAAGGGCTCAACTCGCACGCAACTCGCAAAACCGCGATTATTTTGCCAGACGGCGGCGGCCCCGTTCGTTAGTGTCCGTGCGCATCGAGTGAGCTACATTGAACGCTAACGTTTTGAAGCCATTTTTTGTTATGAAATACTAAAAAAATTATAATGTTTCTTTAAACAATAATTAAGAAATAACGTATAGAATACGTTTTCATAAAAAAAATGAAAAAAAATGATGACTTTGACCTTCAATAAAATCGTAACTATCAATTTCCCAGGTATAGTCTAAAGGAAGAAAAATGTTATGATGGTGAGCAGAATACATGGTTCTCGTTTGACTGCTCATGTCTTTTATACCCTGTATAAGATATTTTTTCATAACCCGTGACATACTAAATTCGATTAAATATGCAACCTTTTATGCAAAAACATATTATCTAAGTTGTAATAGAAAACTGCATTTAAATCTGTAAATATTTTCTTCTCATTGATTGATATTTTAATCAGCATTTAAAAGCTGATATTTATATTTATAAATATAATTATTTGTATAATTCAGTAAAATTAATACCTTAGACTTAGAGCCACTGCATTTGTCATATTTTTACAGCTATGGTTTGTTTACCTTTGTTTAGAGGAGGGGAGTATATGGACCGTAATACCCCAGATTAACGTTTACTTTTCTTTACTACCAAGATGTTTTTGATAACTTTGAGTGTTTAGATACCATTGAATGCTCCTAGGTAAGAAGCGTCGGTGGCGTAGTGCATAAGAGCGTCGTCTCCCACCCGGGAGGCACTGGTTCAATCCCCGCCTACGTGGCCAATGTGTTTTCAAATTTTGAATTCATAATTATGTACGTTTATCGACGCTTTTACGGTGAAAGACAACATCCTGAGGAAACCTGCACACACCTGTGAAGAAATTCTTAGGTTGTGTGTGAAGTCGACCAACCCGCACTTGGCCAGCGTGGTTGACTAAGGCCTAATCGCCCCTAATGTGGGGTAGGCTCGAGCCCCTCGGTAGGGACATTATATGAGCTATTGATGATGATGATGATATAATTGGTCATCTTAACACATTACATAAAATAGGAATTGTGTTGTGATATTGACTTCTCTGGATGCTTACAACAATAAGATACTCTAACAGCGTATATAATAATGAATTTATGTCTGTCAGATAATTTTGAGCCACCTTCACTCTAAGATCTTTATGAACCTGACTGTACAACACAGTAGTTGATCTTTCCAATGCAGCTAAATTGGAAGGAATAGCTAGTCAGAGAGCTTAAATCACACAAACGAAATTCAATTTGGTGCATTCAGACGCAAAGTCCTTAACTTCAAGAGCAATGAAAGACGTGACTCGTGAAGCGGTTTATTTCTGTAATTGTTATGTGATTAAACTATTTTCGCGCTTAAAATCTAGATATACGGTGCAAATGATCTTTACGAGCCGTCGTTTCAGACCGATCGAAACGACGAATCGCCAGTTTATGTCAAGATTGTTAACGATTTACTCAATCGACCGTTGCGATTTTCGTCAGATTGATCGAAACGATGAATCATACCATATATACAGCTCTCGACCGCTTGTATCAAGTTATACTTTTACCAAAATTTGTAAAAAAAGGAACATACATTGTATTAAAAAATGGAACACTGTTCCTATGAATTAAGTAAGACTTAATTTGTTTATTTGAAACCTTAAGCTTGGTGCAACTGGCCGTATGAGTTTAAAACCGAAAAAATACAAGAAAAAATGCTTTGACAGAAAATTGTTTTATTTTCTTTATTTAGGGACTTATATACATATGTACATGCCAGTCCTATAATAATCTTACCATATAGCTATACATGATAATGTTAAAGCACTTATATAAAAATTACATAATTTCTTATACCCTAGACCTTAACTTAATACTATTTATAGCAAAATCAAGTAGAACCCTCGCCGCCAGAATCTGATGGAATAGGCTGACGTCATTCTGATTCAACCCTAGTTCAAAATTGTTGTTGAATGCGAAGTTTCGCTTAGGTATACTTAAAAAGTTTCATTCAAATCAAATTATGTAGTAAAAGATTACGTTCATATTTTATCGGATTTATTCCTTTTAAAATGTAGGTATATAAACTCGGTTCAGCTTTAGATAGAGGTACCTTATAGAATAGGTTCAAACTTTTTGTGTAGATAGACGCGCTTTAGACTGACACATTAACTGAAATTTCACTTATATAAATGTTCGCAAGATTTTGAGATAAAATATTCCAAAATTACATAGAAATACACTTCGAAAATATTTTGTCAAATAGTTTGACAGTTGTTGTTGTTTTAAAATTTTTTCGATAATGGTAAAGCAAAGGAGGCAGCAGAAGCATTCAGCCGCAACCAAGCAATTATTAGGTAGGTATAACATTGGTTTAGGTTAGGTTAGACCTGCGACCTATACGCGCGAGCCGAGCGAGCGGAACAAGCGTGCCAGGCAGCGGCCGGCGAAGAATTTTAGATGATAAAATGCTATTTCCTTCAATATTTTTGACTGCTATTCATTTCACAAATGTTTTGGAATAAGCTAGAAACATTTAATTATACTTAATAACGTTTAATTTTGATGAAATTCAGGTTCGTTTTCTTAACAGTTATAATGAACAATAATAGTCAAATAAGCTATACGAGTATTTAATAGTTTGAAATAAAAGCAAAGTCAATGTGGAGCTTAATAATAGTCAAATAAGCTATACGAGTATTTAATAGTTTGAAATAAAAGCAAAGTCAATGTGGAGCTTAAAGTTGTACAGTACATAGTATGACAATGTTGATTACCTAATTTTTAAGTTCGATGTTAACGTTAATCGTAAAAGTTAATTAATAATTCAATCCTAAAATCATGAATATACCTATGCCTTTAACTACTGCATTTTTATTTATTTTGTAATTCTAGAACTTATTTTATCACTAGCCAAACCCGAAGTGTACTATGATATAATAACCTGTTCGTATTCCAAAATAAAGAAAGAAATATATATGCGTTTAATTATAGGTACACTTATCACGTCATATGCCAAAAATATTATTTCCACTGTATTCAAAGTTTTCGAATGTACTTAAAACTATACAAAAAAACTGTAAAAGGAGATAAAATGACTATGTTTCTTGTCTATTTTCTTTTCAACAATTTTTTTTCAAGTGCGTTATTTGTATCCAAATTAGTAAAAAAATTGTTGCAGTTTGAATTATGAAGTCAGTGAACGCGCTTCTTAATTAATGTCCGCTCAATATCGTTTCATCTCGCTCATTTGCTGTGTACAAGCTTTAATTTGAATTTTGAGCGTCGTATCTAAGAAGCATGAAACCTTATCATTAGCACATTAGGTCTTTTTCCAGTCGATTTTGTGCTTTATATTAAACATGCTTAAGATTTAAATTAATTGAAGAAATATGACACTTTGAGTAGTCTGATGTGCTGTCGTAGGTCCATATAATGTGAAGAACAGTGGTGTGTGCTCAGACCAATGAGAGGCGTACAAGCGTGGAGTAAAAATAATTTAATATCAAAATAAAAGTAACATGACGAATCGTAACAAAGCGGAGAATAAGAGTAACGGTGTATAAAAGACAGTCTTAAAAATACATTTTTATGTATTTTTATTTTTTAATATTGTGTTTATAATATTGCGAAGAAAAGAGCCCGCAACAATGCATTTAGTATACAGCGTTAGTGCTCAACCCAACATACGATAGCAAAACATAAAAATAAATTTCATACATTAACCGTTCATTTCACCTTTGCTGTTAAAATATATCCAGGTAAACCAAGTACAGCCTAAAATGGTTTCTTTGTTATATATTACTGTAACTTTTTTTCCTTTGTAATTAAAAATAATTACATTCATTACTTTCAGTGTAAATTAATACTGAAAATCAAAAATGTGCAAAATGTAAACAACCGTGTTTCCAAGCGTACAATAAATAAATTAGGTTAGATACCACCCACGTTAAGTCTGCAAAGTTTTTAATAATTAGAAGAATTATCTAAAAGCCTTTATAAAGAGAAGTATGCGTATGCTATGATAAACGTTAACTCAAACTTAAGTGGTAATTAAGGGATTGATCTTTCGTAAGAGCTTTAAACGCCTCTGTACATTTTTGGCTTAAATCGCATTTTTTCAGGTTAAATTGAACTGAGTAAAACGCCACTAACACGTTTGTAACTATATTGTAAATTTTATACGTTAAAAATCAAATACCGAAATAGTAACCATTACAAAATACCTCCTTATTTATAGTATTGTATTTATTCCACTGTTCCATAACACTCCTTTCTGTTTGGTCATAAAAAAAATAACATGAACCTTCCGATTGACTTTCCAAGTTGTTCTCTCTTGGGTCATAAATTAATTAGTTAAAGGTCGATACACACTACTGCATTGGGCTTTATCAAAGACTTTCGTTACACTTAAATCATAATTTACCTTTCCTACTTTTCAATTTTATTTGGGATCAGTTTTCTCATTTAAAACTTTTTTTCACAAATTAAAAGGAAATTATTAAAATGTTCAACTAAAAATACTAAATTTTCACCAAAATAACGTTTAGGTACACATTTCAGTTTTTAGTTGGTAAGATTAGTTTAGTCTGTATCAGTCATCCATTATAAAATGTAAGTATTTTTTTTTTACTATAAAAGGAAAGTAAATTTTTTACTCTACTTCATAACTATTATTATGCGGTAGGTCCCACTTGTTCAATAGAACATGGCGTCATAGGAAAAAAAAACACAATTTGTTCCCTATTTAATCCATAGAGTTACACACTAAATCTTCAGCAGAGTTTACCGTCATAGAAAAAACTGGGAATCGTATATTTTCCCCAAATCTACCATGACATATTAAATGACAAGAGGGAGTGATTGAGCGCAAGATGGTGACAGTTTCGAGATATTGTTATGATTAAATATTGTTTTAGAAGTATTTGTGTACCAAAGTGGGTGTTGTTTTCTTACGTAAGATTGTTTTTTAATGGGCAATATATGGTATCAATGAAATAATATCGAATGTGATGTGCAAAAAGATGAGTTATTTCTCACAGCTCTCAACGTACTCAATCATCCTTGTTCTATAGAACAATTTGGGAAATAAAGTAATTTGTCTATGGCATATGTTCACAGAACAAATGAGAACTACCGTAATTATGAAATCCAGTCATCTACTTATTATGAAACAGAAAAGACTAGTAGAAATAATATGATGGATGGGCAAATTTATTGCTTTGATAATACGTAGTGCAAGCTAAGTGTGTTCTAATGTAAAATACAAAAATACCGTATGCCAGTAAATATACGATATACCAGTATATTCCAGAAAATGTACGGTCTTGCCGTGTATGAGTTTTTGTATTAGAAATGTTTTCTTTTTCTTTAAAACCTCATCAAAATTGACTAATTTTTTTGCATAAATTATTATTATTTAGTTTAATGAAATGGTGAAATCTGGAACAATATTAGAATTGTGGCTAAAATACGTTGAAGCAGTGATACTTTATAATTTTATAAGTTCATTTTGTAATGTTAGGTCCTCAATGGGTTCCAAACACAATATATATGGGTCCAAAATTACGTCACTATATTTTTATTATTGCCAACGGTGGTAACAAAGTAGTAATAAATGATAGTATATATTACTATCATTTATTACTACGGCACACTGAAAATAATATAAAAACACGCTGTAAAACTGAACACTTAAACACATATAGATACACAATTACACATAAATATAAAAAGGCTTATAAGAAGGTACCTTTTTACAATTTTATTAGTGTCTTGAGATAAATTTAGGTATTTTATAAGGTACCAGTAATATCATAGCCCTAGATATGGGCGGGTGTCCAGAGCGTGACCCCAGTAATTTGACTAAACACTTTATCAGCATTAGAATTAATCAATAGCGGGAAATCGTACCAAACGTCATGGATAATTTTGAAATTTGATTGAAATATTTACCTTTTTTAATATTGCCAGTCTTTTTTAATATCGGTCTTGGAAGTGCAAATTTCAAAGATTTGATGAAACGATGTTTACCATAAAAACATAAGCACCAAGCACTGACAAATTTCGACAGCGAAAAGCAGTGCCTCGGTGGCGAAATTGGTCAACGCGTCCACCCGGATTGTGGAAGGTGTGGGTTCGTGTCCCGCCTGAGGCAAGTCGATTTTTTTCAGTGCATTTTTCTAGTATTATATTTACGCGTTTGTAAACGCAAAAATAAAATTATTCCATAATTGCCAGTCAAGTTGGATATGGGAAAATGATGGTGGTACATAACATGACATTGTTATAGTACCACGTTACAACTTTAGTTCATTCCTCCTAAGATTTCTATGCTCGTCTTCAAAATGCCTTTGGGAGGGAAGCACCTCATTTCACCTTAAGGTGCTGTTACGTTGAATTTGATCGTGACTGTGTGTGTATCCCAACGTGATGAGATCCGCGACAGTCGGCCCTTAACTGCTATCACTGAGGAAAATGTGGCTCTTGTGAAGCGACTAATTGAAGAATATTGACCTATTACGTGCGAGTTAGGGAGGATATTTGGGGATATAAATGAGTATAATTTATTGTGACCGCTATTGCAGAAGAAGCAACTGCTGCCGCGTGTGAAAATTAAAAGATTCATAGCGTCCGCAATTTACGGCCATCGTATAATTACTTTTATTAGTAAAATTATTCTCTTTGATCATAATTTAAATGGATACCTAATATTTGTTTACATTGATACCTAATATTTGTTTTCAAAGACTTCATAGTTGAACAAACGGGCGATTAAAATAATTAAAGTACATTGACAGGACTGTACTATGTATATTATATTTAACTTGTGACGGATACGTCACTAATTTATGTTCATGTTTACTGTTTATCTATTCGACTGTAATTAATAGTAAAGGAACCGAACTAGAAACGACCTTCACCCATCCGTTTGTATTCATGAAGAACCTCATTTAGTAGTTAAAAAAATATATCGCGATTGGGTTGACTTATAATATAAAGATCATGGCTAAACTATTTTTAAGTCAACATCTAAAATTACTTTTTATTAAACAGTGCAATTTAGCGTGACTGTCAGAATTGCATATGTTTGGAAAAAATAAAAAAAATGGTGTGTTCGGAATACTATGGCGTCAAACGGCGAACCACAAAACAAATATTTTCTCTCAACTTCTGCAAAATTGTCACAAAATACAATTGCAAAAAATTGAGTTAAACATATTACAATAAAGGACATCAAAAAACCTAAATACTTGTAAAAGGTCTTCATAAAATACAAAAAAGGCGTATCGTCGGCGCTGCCGCGGTGTCCTATAATATAAAGCTGAGCCGATAATATTTTGGACAGGAATTTTTTTGAACATACCATACTCGCGATATATTTTTGAACATACCAAATATAATTTCCATCAATTCCAAACACTTTCCATCCATTAAACAGATGGGTGAAGGTCGCTTCTAAATCTGACCTTAAACTATAATAGAGAAAGTAACAATAAAATGTAAGTATTACATATAGTTTGAAAAAGAAGTCTAATTGTAGGGTCTAATAATATAATTAAGTTTTTTAGGTGGTAATTTTAATATAGGTACAATAATACGGTGTTGCAGTTTTTGTTGTCATGTCGCCTTATGGGACACAAATATTCACTAACTTCTACTACCATTATTTTTTATTTGTTGCGTCCAAGATATCTTTTTAAAATGTTAGCGTTTTAAAGACAGCGCAAGAAAACTAATTGTTTAAAACTTTCTATTTTCATTTATGCCTTAGCATGATTATGAAAGATTAAAGTTTTGAGTCTGATAATGCTGCCCATTTTTTTACTTTCTCGTACGTAGTATAGAGGAAGTCTTGTAATCGTCAAAACATTCGACCTCGATATTTTGACGGATTTACACGTTTTGGACCTCCCTGAGTCCAAATATTTATTTTTTGGAATTATGTCTGTGTGTGTGTCTGTGTGTTAGCATGATAACTCGAGCATGCCTTAAGTTATTGCAACCAAATTTAACATAAGTGTATGATATCAAAATATAAGGTTTCTATCAAATTTTGAGCCGTCGATCACGAAAGTTAAGCAACCAAGTACGTGGTCGGTACTCGGATGGGTGACCAAAATTTAACATGCATGTATGACATCAAAATATAAGGTTTCTTTCAACCTTTGAGTCGTTTCTTGTATACGAGAAAGTCAAGGGGAGACCACTCCCGATTTTTTGAGAAGCAAAAAGCAAAATTTATCATTGTTCAAAAATATAAATTTTTATTTTCATAATTATTCTAATGTTTGAAACCAAAATATATGCATTTTATAACCATATTTACACTAAGGATAAAAATACGATATTTCCTAAACAACTACTAGTCATTTAACATAACATAACAACTAATATAATAAACAGTCAAAGAAACATTCAAGTGTATTCATCATGCTGGAAAAAAGCATTTGGTAACAATGAAGTTTTTATATATACTTTCTATATTTACTAGTTTCGTTTATATAATAAGTGACTGGTTACTTTTGGTCGTCAGAGTAGGTAATTAAGTGATTAATTATATACGGTCAATATGTGATCCAACTTTTTCCAATAGTTTTAGGTACGTTTTTCGTTAATTTAGCGACAACACCATAAATGCGTTGTATTTTTTTAGACGACGATTAAAACCAGTGACGTGGAAAATTATTTCGGACATTTGCGTTCGTCCGTCGAGCTGATATTTAACATTCAAGCCTGACCCGTGAGTAATCTTTCTCTTTGATTACTCATCATTACATTGTGACCCTCCATAAATTTAGGCAACTTGTGTCATTAACACTTTGGAAAATTAATTTACTGTGTGATTAAGAGCGTGCATTCATCGAGATAACAATAATATTTTTTTGAGCTGTATTGTTATTAGATACACATATCTATGTGACCCCATTCACATATAGACATTGCTCGCAGAGCGATAGGTAGCGGGTAAGATCTGGGGTGTACGATCGAAAAATGGCCGCTAGGTCGGTATTAGACCATTTTTAAAATTATTATTAAAATTATCTGAGTGCATCTAACAATATTAAAATATCATTATTATGTCTAGCATTATATGCATTTTATAATAAAAAGTATATCAAATGAATTTAATTTCAAATAAATTGTAAAAATCGTCATTAAAATTTTTTTTTTTTTTTTTGGTATTCATTTTTAATATATTAATCTAAATTTTTTATTGTTTACTATTATAATGCTTGTGTTTCATCAGAGAGATCGCTCCAGAAAATGCAGTTTTTTCGTAAAACTGCGCCTTTAAATTCTCCTCAATTTAAAAAACTATAAGTATAAATTAAAATATCTCTCTATAGCGGTATTAATCAAGAATTAATCTTCCTACGATACATAATTTCTTTGCAAAGATTGTTCACATCGCTTCAAAATTAGGTCTGAAAAATCCACTAAATTGACAATTGCGTCGTAAATCGAATGCACGCCCTTGATAACGTCTATAAAAAAGAATACGAGGACGAGTAGGTACCAGTAACTTACCTAATAGCCATGGTTAAGTTCAGTTTTTATAATAGTCTATTAATAATGTTTGATCTTTTCCCCCCTCAGTTCCTCTCCATTTCCTTCCCCCACAGGTAGGAGCGGATGAGATAAGGAGACCTTCCGGACCCAGAGGTTAAGAGGAGGTGTATCTATCATGGATACCCGAAGGGCAACCCTTAAATTATGTTGGAGTCTTGCCGACTAAGCACCCCCTTTGCCTAGTATCAAAGTGGATATAAAACTATTGGAAGCAGGCGCCTGCTTCCGATAGTTATATTCTCTCCGGAGATTGAACTTATTATCAAAGTAAATAGAAAACGAAAAATAATAATCCTGCCATGATTGGTGAGTGTCTGACGGGATGGGGATTCGAACCCGAGACATTTCGCTATCCGGTTGAGTGCTCATCCAACTAAGCTACACAAGACTGTGGGATCACGACAAATTTATTCAAGTCTTTCCTATCTGATTGCGTCACAAGCGGATATATCAAATCATGTCAAATTAAATTTCCTTTCTTTGTTAGAAAATTTAATTTGTTTCTAATTTTGTTTTCCCGGAATACTAAACGACTGGCTAATTGCCTTCAGAATAACATAAAGCTGTTAACACATATATTACAGGTTCTTTCTTCTTTTTCAACCGACTTCAAAAAGGAGGAGGTTATCAATTCGACTGTATGTTTTTCATGTTTGTTACCTCATAACTCTTTACTGGATGTACCGATTTTGAAGATTTTTTCGACCTTTGGAAGCTGGTACTTGTCATGTGGGTCCATTTAAATACGATCGACACCTGACGATTAGTTTTGGAGTTATCCCTAATAATGCCTATTTAATTGACATCAATGATATCGTAATCTTATCACGTGTGTCTAAAAGATCTCAAGATAGTTTCTTGAAAATTTATATACTTAAGACATTAAAATACAAAAAAATATATATTAAATAGAAAAACCCCCTTAAAAACTAAAAACGGAGAAATAAAAATTCTCTTTATAAAAATCTAAATGTTTATTTGATGTTGGTGCCAACCTCAATATTTGGATTAAACGTTGTGACTTGTATTTAGGACCGACCTCTAAGAAACATTTAGATTTTCTAAACAGAATATTTATTTTTCCGTTTTTAGTTTTGAAGGCGGTTTTTTTATTTAAAAATAATACAGGGAAGCTCTTGACCTCACCTGATGGTAAGTAACGATAAGGCTAAAGACGGAATCCAGCTCCACCTGGAACCCTCAACCACAGCGGGTTCTGGCTACCTCATCATTAAGTCAGAACACAATAACTCTGTTCACGAGTCACAAGTTTCAAGAGTCTGAATACACAAGAACACAACGCTATAAAAAACTACGAAGAGACATAATCATAACTTCAAATGAGTGACATGATCCCAAAACACTCGCGCGCTAATGAGTGTTCTAATCACATCTCATCGTCATCATCATATTATATAATCTTTATGACTACCAATTTTAGTTAAATTAATACAAACTTCTTATTTGGATTTAAGTAACGAAGTTTTTAACATTTTTATTCTTTTTTGTATAGTATATCTTTACCTAAAAAATCTCGTGTCTCGATGTTTGACCATGGTTATCTCCGACATCACAGAACAGATTTTAGGAAACTTTCTGTAATTATGTGTTTTGCTTGGTGGTTTGATTAGTTACCTCAATCTTCTTTTATTGCAATAAATGTTCATTATAGGACATTATTATGGAATTACCGCAGAATCGCTTGGCTGGATCAGACTAGTGGTTACATGTAACTTATAGTTTTTAACAGTTGGTATTATTATGTGCTCGATGGTATTATTAAACATGGCGTCATCTAGGTTTCATATGTATTTTGTTCAAAAGAAAAATAACTGTTATAAATTCAGTAAGAGCTTCATCATAACAGCCTTTATAATTCGACCCGCTGCTAGGACCCAAGGCCTCTCCTTGTCATCGAAGGAGGTTTAGGCAGTAGTCCACCACGCTTGCCCAATGCGGATTGGTGGACGGAGTATAAGGTGATCAATACCCCTTTATTGATCCATTAATCGCCTTCTACGACACCCATTGGAGGATATGGGATGATGCTATTCTACTCTGCTGGCATCACATGGCTATACATACAGTTAGAGCTTGTCTGTCATTAAAAAATGTAGGTAGTAAAAATAATCTCACGCTTAAACTACCCATAAAAAACCAAAATATCTTGCATGCAGATAGCAGATATCTAACGTTACGAGAGAGTTCAAAACTAATAAAACATATCGGAAATTGCTAACATGCAAAAAGTTAAAAGCCGGGAGGTGATCGGAGCATGCACATTGAATATTTTTCACTAAAACGTGTTCCAAATAAGTTTCGGCTTCGCTTTCATCGTAACGGTGAACGTAACTACCTAGAACTAGTGTAATCGATTTTTTATTCATTTATATGGTTCAAAATGCTAACGTTGAGAAGATATCAAAACTATAGTCGACCAAAACTATTTTAAATTAAATATCTGTATTATTAGATTAATAGTTACTTATTTTATGGCCAAGAAGAGGGGGGCACTTTTGGAGTAGAGTCGAATAATCGATTTGACTACTCGTACCAACCTACGAGTAACTCATGGAACGTGAGTTTTCTCTCCGCTTGGTCAGTTCCATTATGTTCTTTGAATTAAAATGTTATTAATATAAAAATTGGTATCTATCGAAAAAGTCTTAGTGACTTTTTCGAAACAACAAAACACGCACATAATAATCAACACTGTATTACTCAAAATTTACGGTAAACACTTCAATATTCGGAATGTAGTTTTTTCTCTACAAACTGGTAAAACTCAAGTCACTTGATTTTGTACCGCCCCGCGGTCTCCATGTCTTATAATCGAATATAAGTTGAGTCAGTGGCTGCTCAGTTTTTATCGATTTCATAGGCTAATTTGTGTAGTATTTCATGATAAATCATTGATCTGGGAAAATATTCGCAGCGATGAGTAATCAACAGCGATTAATCTTGACGTAATACTGCTTAATCTGTTTAATTATTGAATTTTTGGGGCTATAATGATTTCAACTAAGAAAATATATCAAATTTCATAGGCAACATGTATTAACTCTAAGGAGCAACGCACAAAGCACGCGCCACGTCCGTAGTGTGTTGCTCTGCAGAGACGCGGTGTGGCGCGCTTTATCGGCAATGCTTGATGACACTTCGTGTTGAAGTTAGTACTACCGAAGCGGCTTCGCATCGCGTACGTTGTATGGTGCTCCATATACACGCATACAAAATTTGCCAGCCGCTGTCACTGCGTGCGATGTGTGGTGCTCCTAAGTGGCTCTCAAAAAATCTTCTAAATTTTAAAATATCAGTCTATGGGCTTTTGCTTTCACTGTACAGTAAGAAAACGAATGTATCTTTACAACAACGTGATGAAAATACTAAATGATGACAAAATTAGAAACTATGAATTTTTAAAACTTTAAAATGCTCTTTCTCGAACCTCTGTTTTTGAGTTTATCACATGTTGATGTTCATGTGCGATTATTATCGACATCGGCCCCAAGTCTGTTAATTAATAATTGCCTCGATTGAATATCAATAGAATCTACAGTGCCACAAACTTTACTGACTCGGTGGCAAAAATTAGAGCTACAGTTTACCAATAAATATTGCACTAGCGACAGCACCACCGAGTCAGACAAGTTAGTGTCACTGTAGAATTGCTTGACAGGAATTTGACACAATTTGCATGTAGCAGAATACAAATTGTGTCGAATTTGTGTCAAACAATTATTATTCAGTTATTCAGATACTCTCTACTGTATATTCAGAAGATCAGCAGAATTGGGTCTAAGACGAATATTTTACTGTAAAACATTTTGAGCAGTCCGGCAAGTATTAAATTTCATCACAATAGAATTATTTATTTGGTTAGGCGCCACTTAAGGAATAACAGTACATTAAGTAGTACTAAGCACCGCTAAGCAAACTTAATCACATCCGACATCAGAGAGGACGAAAACTTTGTCTTCGATGATATATTTGTTCATTATTTGAAAACCTATTTTTCATTTTCCCTTGATCCCAGTAGCAATTCTATATCTATTCCTCGAGCGATCTGTAGGACATTGGTAGCTTCTTGGGACTGCGTTAGGGTTATGTGGTTATCGGCCATCCAGGGAAACAATATCTGGTTTTGGTGTCCCTTTTTTACACCAAGTATGATTAAAAAATCTTTCGACCCACTTGGTCATAAGCCACATGTAGTCTATAGACTCCTGTAACACTATATGGTGCCACCATCACTCTGCCTATCCCCAAACTTACTTCTCTGAAGTTCTCAAATTTTACTTAACAGAAAGACAACACTATTATGCCATTTTGGGTTATTCCACATTCGACCAGTCATTTTTCTACCAGTTAAATAATTTTCCGCATTCTATTCCATATTCTACCAGCAAATTTGTTCCATCCAATTTCGACTGGCGGTTTACTCCTTTTTTAACCAGTAAGAAACATAGGTCCTAAATAACTATAGGGTACTCCTAAATAGCTCAGATTTTAAATTGGAGGTTAAAAGTGGAATGTATTTTATTGACCGGTAGAAAGTGGAAAAATATCTACTGGTAGAAAAATCGCTAGTTGAATGTGGAAAGACCCGGCATTTTTAATTACCACAGTCACGTCTAGGTGGAGGTAAATCCCCAAAATAAGACATTAAAACTTTGAGTAACCAATCCTGTTATGTCTTAGATCTCCTTAAACCCTCTTGACAATATGCCCACACTAAAGAAGATTATACTTCAACATTTGATCTATATTCAAAATTAAACATAATAGATATTATTCCTCTGCAAAATCCAGTTAGATAATAGATACACTGTTATTATTGTGTATAGAAATCACTCTATACGCCTAAACACAGAATACGGTTATTCTGGGTTGAGGAGTCAACATTTATTCAACCTAACAATGTTTTGATTTAATTATAGTATATTTATTTGGTGTAAGTCATATTTTAGAAGTAGTAATATTTTTATTCGCCGCTTTGTATGATTACATAAACGTTTTACTATTATTTTCCCGATTCATTTTTATTTGACTTTCTGTACTTTTCCAGTAGAGTGACATTCTTGCTTGGATTTTATTCCTTGTTTCACATAAACAGCATGACGGCGAGATCAATGGAGATGCTGAGCATCGAATCAGCTCAGGATGGATGAAATGGAGACAGGTTAAGGGAATCTGTCACTACTAAATTCCCTTTAAATTAAAGGGGACACATTATACATAAGACCTGTTGTCTTGTGCGAATCAGAAAGTTAGGCGGTAAAGCGGATGAGATTCGATTGCACGTGACTGTGATGCGTATGCTATTATGGATGTTTGGAGTTACAAAAATGAATATATTAGAGGCAGTCTGAAGGTAGTAACAGTGGCAGAGAGGAGACGAGAGGTGGACAACTAGCATGGTATAGGGGCGGGTAATGAGAAGAGATGATATTCATTGTGATAAAGGCGTTGAACATAAAGCAAGTAAGTTAAGTGCGTAGTCTTTTGTTATCTGTAAATACCGTAATACACGTTTAGCACTATTCCAATGCAATTCAGTTGTACATGAACTAAACTGCGCTAACTTGGACACCGTGTGAGCAATATACAGCCGTGTGGCAACACACAAATATAATAGAGCACCTATCAGCTCGCGATAAGGGTACCGGTGCTCTGATGATGTTTTCACAGTTTCAACAGCATCAAAAGTAAGGCCTGGCTCCATAGGCGTTGAGACTCCGTTATGTAAGTAAGTTTATATATGGTCAGTAGCGCACACGTGATACCCTAGGTGTTTTTTACTTTCTCGTATAAGTAGTATAGGGGAAGTCTTCGTCGAAAAATTCGAACTCGAGATTTTAACGGATTTACACATTTTGGATCTCCCTGAGTCCAAAAATACTATTTTTGAAATTATGTCTGAGTGTGTCTGTGTGTCTGTATGTCTGTGTGTCTGTGCGTTAGCACGATAACTCGAGTATGCTTTAACTTATTGCAACCAAATTTAACATACATTTATGACATCTAAATATAAGGTTTCTAACAACTTTTGAGTCGTTTCCGGTACACGAGAAAGTCAAGGGGAGACCACTCCCGATTTTTTATTTCCACGCTCACACCAATTATCAAAATGTTTTTAAATTATTATTTGAGATACCTTTATTATCTATTTATTAAATATTAAGTACAATAGGGATGCAATAGCACAAAGCATCTGGTGTCGCACCCACTCATCTCATCTAAATGTAAAAACTTAATTAGAGAACTCTTCTTAAATAATAAATAAGTGGACATGATAAAAGCTTGAGGTGAGCGCCCACGCTTTCGCATCATTACCAACCTTCATTTAGATTCTACTTGATATTTGATACAACACTCCAACGATAGCAATCTATCGTTGCATGTACCTATCGATGTAACCAAGACTGTATCCCAGTTATTTAAATAACTCAATTCTCGCAACGTTTAAAAAAAAGGCAAATAGAACCATTATAAGTTTCAAGGGAATAACACCAAACTTATTTAAATTGGGTACATTTTTGCATAAATGGGTTCTTTTTTTTTGCGCATTGCCTAACGACATTCGTAAAAATATGATGGAATCTGAAGGTATTCTTCAGAATCCATCAGCGTCGAAGCACTGTGTGCCTCAGCATAAGCTGAGCGAGGACTTTTAATAATTCATTCGTCCATTCAAAACACTGAACGAACAAGTGCTATAACGTTTATGATAGTATACATAAATTATTTTAACTCGACATGTAGACAAGCAACAAACTATCAGTTATTCTTTTTGCGTACTTTCGTTTGATCTCAGTTATAATTGCTACTTTTACATAATAGTAAGAGATAGAAAGTCGTTCTAGGAAATTCTCCAAAGTAAAGAGTGTATTTACATGTTATGTTATTGTCACAGTCAATCTGATATCAGTATCTCTACTGCATCAATCGACGCACAGATATACACGAACGAACGAGATGCAGTGAAAGAGTTTTAAAATTGTATTTACCCCAAAATAAATCCGCATTGCTGAAAGTCAATTACTTACAAGATATGAATCTCCTCATAAATTTTCTGTTGAACAGCTATTACGTAACCTGAATAAATTATTAAATGTTCTTAATAAAACTCCAAACAAAATCACGATCACCACTTGTGTCGCGAATTCACGCAATGAATTCACAGCACAAGTGGTGCCCCCCAAACTCACGGAATGCTCACAATCGTTCCTGAAACCCGTCGCAAAATGGACGTAGCTACTGCTGCAATAATTTTGTTTCCTGTGGCAACATATCACTATTTAGACGTCCAAAATAAGAATTTTATTAGAAAAACAAAGATATTACTGAAATAAATCTTATTTATTTATTTATTTGTTGCGAGTCACAAGTTGAAAAGTTTTTACAAGAAATATTAGTCCAGTACAAGTGACGCCCTGCTAGGGCACAGCAAACATGAAGGACAAATGTTGTCCCTTACTTATAAAATCAAATTTCACATAATTAAATTTCCTTAAGTATCTAAATAATATTAATAATTTAAATTCACATGCTCTCAAATCTTAACAGTTCAAGGCATGTTTGCTAGTGTAGTGAATTTTTGAATTGACTTAGTATGATAAGTGATTAGAACTGTCTTTATCAACTATATAAAATTCATTTCAGACTTTCTATGGAGGAGCAGTTATCAGAATTACATTCAAACCCCCTAGCGAAATAAAAAAAAAACTCTTATGTCAACAGTGGACTGAATATTTTCCTTTGAAAGTTTCTTCAATTATTTCCAAAACAGATACCCAATTTAGACCAGCAATACCAGCAAGAATTCGTTTAGCCATATCGCTCCGGTTTCTGGCTTCAGGAGACAGCTATGAGAACCTGCACTTCTTATTTAAAATTTCACCACAGTTTATATGAAAAACTGTACCTGAAGTATGTAAAGCTCTGCTTCGTATACTGAGGAATGAAATCAAGCCTACACACATTCGTACGCCTTTGTAGTCCAGAGTAAATTGGCATGTGGCCGTGCCGTGTGGATATGCACGCGTTACATCGCGCTACCCCTTAGCGCGATGTCACGCGTGCATATCCACATTCAACCCAAAAACCCTTTGTCCCGGCACAAAATACCCACTCTGATCGGGAAACAGGCATGAAAGAGCGTGAACCCTGCGAAAATGTGGATTCAAGTTCACGCCTGTTCACCAAGCTTCACATAAAACACATCAAATCTTTATCATGCATTCGCGCTGGGTTCTTAAATCAGCAAATGGAAAAATTTACTGATATTATGTACCTACTGCCTTAAACATTTACTATCCAAAAAGAACATGATGAAAAAACTTTACGTAAAGAAAACTTTGTACCTATGTTATATAGATCTCTTTGTCAACTCTTATTGGGATTACTACTAAACTCCAACGAAATAAGAAGCTATATTAGGAACTTACTTTTTTAATCATGTCTCGCTTCTCACACAGCACGCAAGATATAGGATCTATTATAGTATCTACGTATCTTTGACGCAAAAACTTAAGGAGACTTTATCTACAATAATATGCTCATACATCAGATATGGGAAGGATATAATGGGAAGAAGTTAATTAATAATAAGGATAATAATTATTACTTTGTTACTTAGTAAATATTGGTTTTATCCTTTTTGTAATTCGGGACATTACTCACGCTCTTACGCTCATTTTTGATTGTATGGGTTGATGCAAGCTTGCGAAATTGCGAAAACCGGACTTGAGAAGCATACCACAAAGTTAAATAGAAAGAATTCGCAATTTCAAAAGTAGGTTTTTATTTTATGACCTTTTTATTAAAATAATTAAAGCAATCTGTCACTGTACTGAATAATTTGTGTTTTATTTATAGTCCCTTCTTGTTCAAGGGTATTAGAGAAAATTTAATTTAAATACATTCGTGGCGCCCAGAGATTTTTGGTTCCTCCTTGTCTAAAGCGCAACTGCCCTTCTCATAGGACATAATTGTTATAGTATAAAAAGTTCTGGGCTGGTCGCTAGTCACCATGTTTTTTGGTTTACCAAAAGACGCGTGATATAGGCATAATATAGGTATCACGCTCATAATTCCAAAAGGGGTTGAGCAGAGCTAAAGGTTACATTTAGTTACACGTAACGCCACATCTGGCAGTATGGGCCATACATAACCCGCCCATAGAAACCCGTTGAAGAAAAAAAGTTGAGTATAGCAAATAATATACCTAATTCTATTAGTAAACATTTTGCTTAGATTTTTTTTTGTCGAATCACATTTAGATTTTGTACCTTTCGGTGACTGCGTACCGTCAAGCCAGGTGCTTGTTATCCAACCACATACTTACCATAAAAACCAATCAATGATTTACCTATCTCATATGCTGGGGCCGCACTTGCGCCTATCGTCACGAACCTTCGTGCTAGGACACGATACACGCAGATGTGACCGGCCGTTATCGGCTATCGTCACGAATATTCGGGTTGCTTGTGCGTTATCGGCCGGGAGGCGGTACGTCAGGGTTTTAGCGCGCTAACCTATCGCGCTGCGTGGTCAGACATGCGTTGTTCATTTCGAAGGTTGTTCTCCATTAGTTCAGACGCGTATGGGTGACTAACGTATACGATACAGCTGAGTTATTTTTTATAATAAATGCATTACGTAATTATTAGCACACAATTTAGAAGTAAAGAAAGTGATTATGCATAGTTAAACGCAAAGAAGGATAATAATACTACGCAATTTACACGTCTGGAAATGATTTCGGCCATCTTGGATTATTGCACGATAGTTCGTGTAAATAAAGAAATGCCACATGCTTTATCGCGATAACTTTGCTCGGGCCGCACTTGCGTGTATCGTACGAAGTATCGCCACGCATTACTTCGGGACGATAGGCGCAAGTGCGGCCCCAGCAATACACATCCCTTCTTACTAATATTATAAACTTGAAAATTTGTATATTTTATTTATTCTATTTCACGCCAAAACTGCTGAATGGATGTTAATGAAACTGCCCAGTAACATAGCTCATACATCAGATTATCATATAGGCTATAATTTAACAGACATTAACGCAAGCGAAGCCGCGGGCGACCACTAGTATTATAAATGCGAAAGTTTGTATGTATGCATAGATGTATGGATGGATGTTTGGATGTTTGTTTGTTACTTATTCACGCAAAAACTACTAAATGGATTTCAATGAAATACAATAATATAGCTCATACATCAGAATAGCTTATTGGCTATAATTTATACTGATATTGCGCAGACAACCCATAATTCTTATATTTCTTTTCTATCATAGTCACTAACTAAAATATTATTATAAGAAACTTTATTTCTCAAATATTGAAAGCTTTTGGCTTTGCATAAAATAAATTAAATCCGCTTACTTTATAAATAAATTAATGTATCTTAAAATTCTAAGGACAAATTTCAAATATGATTAGGTATTTAGTATAAATTAGTGTTGGGAATTTGAGTCTCAAATCAGATAGATACTTCAAGGGCTTGGTCGAGCTTATAATATTTTACTGATAATACAAACATAATTGTAGACAGTAAAATGGTTAGTTAAAATTTTGAAGTGAATTAAATATAGCGTTATTTTATTTCGAATGCCTGTCATGAGCACCGCAGTGCTGATTGTTCTGCTGCAGTCCTAAAAATTACTTACACAAGAAATTATTGTGTGACCTTGTAATAATAACAGCAAAATCTATTTATTAGAGTAAAAAAGTTACAACCCAGCAAAGCTATTTACGTACGTTTCGTTTTACGACGCATTAACTTCTAAGGACGAATGATTTATCTCAAGTATCGTCCCGTGAAATCCTTTGTGAAAGAAGACAAATTTGTTTATCGTAATTCGTAATTCATTCAATTTGAAAATAATGTGAGAATTGTGAGATTGATATTAAAGAAAGAGTACATTATTAATACATATTATAGTTGAAGTCTAGCTGAGCCAAAGGGATGTTGCTCACATAAATAATAAACCCATGGATCCAAAAGCAATGCTTGGTTGATGTTATAAAATACTTATGACAACAAGTATGTATGACTTATGTTGGACTTATGTTATTAAAATGCACAAACGTTTTTTTATGGAAAAGGGGACAAACGAGCAGACGGTTCACCTGATGGTAAGTGGTCACCGCCGCCCATGGACCTTAGCAACACCAGAGGCATTGCAAATGCGTTGCCGGCCTTTAAGGAAGGAATACGCTCTTTTCTTGAAGATTGTCAGGTCGTATCGTAGACGTACTTAAAAGAAGGCTCGTCTGGTGACTGTGACTATTTAAAAGGTCAATGTTGGGTTATGTAAAAAAAAATGTAACCTTTACCGAACCAACCTATTACTTGCGAGCTAAAATCGTAAGGGACGGTTTTAATTGAGGTTTTATAATGTTCTGATTAGAAGAAATCTCTGAAACTTTTGTTTCAAGTTTTCGAAATTCAAAATTGTAATATTAATTTCGCTCAGTCATTTTATTTTACTGACCAAACTACACAAAAACCAAACTTTGAGAAGAGGAAACTTTAAAATTATTCTATTATTTTTAATCATATTTGAAATCATAATATTTAAAAGACTATGTTATAATGGGTAGATGCCCTCTTTTCTTGTACCTACATAAATACGATATACCGAACCTGTGTGTTCTTAAAACATGTACGAGTAGGTATTTAAATTTTCAAGTGACTTGTAAGTATACTGTCACGCAACTAACTGACTGATGATTGAATGACTATATAAATAATAATATAATATAATAATCAAACGTGTTGGGAGATGAATAACTATTACCACCAATAAGCGTGTGTGTAAATTGCATACGCCAAAATCTGTCTCTATTATTGGAACATAATTAATAACATTGCGTAACTAATTGCTATATCCTGATATATAGGTACTTCTATTTCATTAACTAAGTCGTATAGATGTAGCAGTGGTTAATTAATCACTATCAAAACAATCCGGAATAACCAGATTTATCAAAATACTATCATGACAGGACGTGTTTAAAATGCCAACAGAGTTCGGGTGTCATGGCCCAACATTATTACGGAATTCAGAAAATATATTTTTAGGATTTGTTTTTGACTATCTAATTCACACTTGTATATACAATAAATTATTGCTGCTCATTACATCATGAGATGCAGATTGACAGAAAAAGATTGCGTTATAATATCATTATCTACTGATACCGTTATATTAAATTCCATGTAGTGTAGCGATAGCAATCACAGGTAGAACTTCTTTTTCATTCGTTCGTCGACTTCCTTAACCAGCTGATTTAGATCCCAAATTTGGATAATTATATCCTACACCAGTTCATCATCTCTTATGAAGATGGCATCTGGAGGTAACTGGTTTGAGGCGGTTCCATTGCATTAAGTATTTGCTTTTCTTTCTTCCTTGCTTAATACCGTAGATATATTACAAGTATGAGATTTTCCGTTTCCTTTCTTTGTTAACGTATGAACAACAAAGATTATGATTAAATAATAATATAACGAATACACATGTAGGAATGAAATGTGAAAATATATAATTGGTGTATGAATTATTTACAAAGCTTTTTATCTGGTTACGTTAATACTGTTTGTTTTCCAAAGAAAATAAAGTAAAATAAAATAATAATAGATATCCATGTGGATACCAATTGATCAATCAATCAATCACTCGGTTGATTTTATTTATACCTACATTGTAAGTTCGCTAATAAAATATAATGTATTTGACATCAAAGTTTAAATTGATGGTGATTCGTTGTTAAACCTCCTTTTTAGGGTTCCGTACCTCAAAGTTGACCTCAAAAGGGAAAAGTGGAACCCTTATAGGATCACTTTGTTGTCCGTCTGTTTGTCAAGACCCTTTTTCTCAAGAACAAGTGGAGGTATCGAGTTGAAATTAAAACCATATACTCAAGTCTACGGTCCTTTGAAGCTGTGAAAAAATCAAACTTCTAAGCTAACGCAAAAAAGGTACGGCCGTTTATGCCGTTATAAACGTATAATTCGACACTCTCAAGGGAATCAAAATTCATAGGGTACTTCCTGTTGACATAAAACTATGCAATTTGGCAAATAATATCGTCTTATACGACAGGTACAGGAAAAATTCTGAAAACTATATACATTTATAATTTAATAATAAAAAATATAGTCTTTATTTAAAGTACGTAATCAATCATCGAGGTTTGTCTTAATCTCGGGAACGCGTGGAGGTATCGTGTTCAAATTAAAACCATATAGGTACTAAAGTCTACAGTCCCTTGAAGTTGTGAAAAAATCAAACTTCTAAGTTAGCGCAAAAAAGATGCGGTCGTTTATGCCGCAAAAAATACACATTTGTACGGAACCCTCTCGGTGTGCGAGTCCGACCCGCACTTGTCCAGTTCCGTATTATTTTGTACTATAGCGAAATTGAGAGGACTATCAAGCGCAGTAAGAAACACGAGGAATTGGCATAAACGCGTAGGTAATTCCTCTCAAACTATCCTACCGTAAAACTCATGTCTTCTTCAATCCTAATTCGAATACAAACGAGAGAAGATAAATGTATTCAGATGGGTGATGAATGATTTGATAATGTGTTGTAAAAGAAATAAATAGTATTCAATTGCTTTATACAGCTTGACGTAAATCCCGTACTTCTTTTATCATATGCAAGATGTTATCAGGCTTAAAGGGTACCTTTTCATTCTAGTAATGAGGTCGCCAAACTTTGTCGGGAAAATAAAAGATCGCTCTTTAGATAGGCGGAGTTGGAACAGCCGCGCCTTGTTCAGGGATGGTTTTGACCGAATGTATTTGGTGGATTGATTGATTTTGCGGTCCTTATTTAGTCAGTATTACATTGTACATAGGTGTTTCGGTGTAAAAAGTTTGATGACAAATAAAGCGATTCACTGAACGTATTCGAATAAAAATTAATTAGTTTTTTTTTGGTTATAGGTAATCCTAAACATGTTTTTTACCAAATTCATATTTTAATAAATTATGAAAGAAAAAAAGGTTTTCTGTTTTTCAGTAGCAGTAACTTGACGGATATAACTAGAGTAAACAAATCTTATGGTTTTTTTCTACTCTTTTTTGACGTAGAGTCATTCGGTAGTTTTACTTGGACACTGTATGTGTTCATTCCACGTGTGTCGTGCTCTTACACCTAAACAATTTATTGTGTCAGTCATCCTATCACAAATTAATATTTTTATTATTTTATATCAATTGATTTGACGTATCTATAAGCAATGTTTTATTTAAAGTTAGCAGGACAATTTTTACGGTGGTGAAGACGACATAGCAGCAGCTACATCATCAATAAAGTATTTAAATAATACCGTGTCATAGCGTGTTTTGTTAATGTGTTAGTCGATGCCCTGCACCAAAACGAGTAATAAATGTTGTGCCTGACCTCACCTTCGCTCTGGGTGTGCCGTCGTATAAGTGGGTAGTAGCTGTCGATAGTTTGCGCAGTCGACGGGGAATTTGTTCAGAACCTAGGCCGTTACGCTGCCGCTGTGAAGCGAGAAGCGCACTGTATGTTCGACCAATCCGCGGACCGCTGTGTCCGCTGTGACCGCACCAATTCGTGAGAGTCGTCTGAAACAAATATCAAAATATTAGTAATTTTATACTGCAACTAGCTGTACCCTGCCACGCTTCGCAGTGGCACATTATGATTGAATGGTTGAGAAATGAGAAACACAACAAAGGATACATTTCATATAAGTTTAATTTTGCAATACTTGTGGATATACAATAATTTTTGTTTTTCCACTGTCTGCGTAGATATAAAGACTATCTGGTTTTCCGACTCGGGAACATGCAACATACACTCTAGCTGTACCCTGTACCCCCTAAAAATAAAAACAATCCTTGATGCGGATTTTACATGTTGGCGACTGGCCACCACATTGTCTATAGTTTTTTGATTGACGTTGATGGCGGTTGCCTAGTTACGATTGTTATTTTTTCATTATTATTGCGGTTGTCAGCGAGTGTTTTCCTCACTTCTGGCAGATGGCGCGGTCACTGGTACACAGCTGATCGTTAAAAAAACTGTTTTCTCGCGGTCGCAGATATGTGACTGATGCAAAAAATAAATAAAAACAATCCTTGATGCGGATTTTATATCATGTTAAAATTTCAACTCAATCGGTGCAGAACTTTTTGAGTTTTTGAAGCTTACACAAACCAACATAACATTTTTATATATATAGACTAGCTTCCGCCCGCGACTTTGTCAACGTGGATATTTTACCCCCTTAGGGGTTATTTCTAAAAATCCTTTCTTTGCGGATGCCTACGTCATAACATCTGACTGCATGCCAAATTTCAGCCCGATCCGTCGAGTGGTTTGGGCTGAGCGTTGATAGATCACTATGTCAGTCAGTCAGTCAGTCATCACCTTTGAGTTATATATATTTAGATATGTAATGCACGTGAATGTGATGAGCGCGGAAGTGTTTTCTCCAGACGCCACGTTGGTTTCCAGTTCATTTGGCTCGGATCTATCGACGAGATATAACTTCGACGGCGAGAAGATAGACCTATTACCAAAGATATATCAATCTAAGGAGATCGGTCAAATCGCTGAGTTTATAGGAAGACCGAGTGTCGCGATCAGCGGTCGTACTACATAACATAGTTCTAGTTGAGCATGCCGTAATATACACTATTCATTGCGCTCGTCTTAAGGACTGCGAAACAATGAAAGTTAAGCACAGCCGCAAACGAGATCGGTCAAATCGCTGAGTTCATAGGGAGTCCGAGTGTCGCGATCAGCGGCCGTACTACATAACATGGTTCTAGTTGAGCATGTCGTAATATACACTATTAATTGCGGGCAACTAATTACGATTATAAATAAAAGTATTAGCTTGAAATGTTATATAGTTTCATTCGCAATGTACCTTAGCAAAGCCAACGTGACGGTAATAATTTTACTGGAATTATAAAATGTGTATAATTTAACATGACAACCGATTAATACTGAAATATTTCATAAGTTATTTTTAAAAACATTTTTATTAATTAATTTATAAGCAAACTTAACAGCATATAATTTTACATTAGACTGACATAAAAATCTTGAATAGGTAGCCAATTATAAAGTTTTTCAAATTAAATACAAATTTTGTTGACGTAGATATTAAAAAAGACATGGAGAATTTCAGTTCGGTATTAATACAATTCAATATTAAAAAAAGGGAATCAATCTGTGTGTGTGTGTTAATGTGAGTGTGTGTGGAGGGTGAGTGTGAGTTGTACAGGCAGTTTATTGGGTCGTGTCCTTAAATATAGGCGGTTGACTCAAGACGTCTCTTATAAAAAAATTACAATTCTAAAAGAAAATATCATATTCACGATTACGCTTCATAGGTGTGCACAATCCTGTGCAAAACAGAATGGCTAGCATAATTGGTACGGACCCGGCCAGAAGAACACCTTCGGGCGCCTAGTGCGGACTGTAGAGGCACAGAAACCGAAGCGCTCAGTCATCTCTGAGCAGTCCAGCGCAGCATTCACCACGTCATATAAAAACTTAATATCAGCTACCATCCGTCTATTCTCGAGTGAGTAAAGACGGAAAATAGCAAAACAAGCTTCGTAACATAAGTCGTGTATTGTAAAATGGTACATTAAACGTCGTGTGAATATTTATATAGTGAGATTTGTATAAACAAGTATACCTATATGAGATTTACATATACTGAGGTTTGTATAAACAAATCTCCGCGTTATATTAAGACAACAACGTTATTAAACCTCGGGCATACCTTTCGGTAATTTGGGGAGAGTGCTTAAATGTAAACAATTTCCTACAGAGAAAAATAAAAAGCATAATTTTCATTGTTAAGCAAACAACAAAACGTTTTAACATTGCTTTGATAATTCAAATTAATTAGTTATAAAAGATAAAAACGTATACCAACCAATTTATCCAACAATGTTACGGCTATCAGTCTGAGTGGAATCATTACCTGCAAATGTGTTTCATGAAAGTTGAAATAGGTTTCTTTAAGACAAATTGAATGACCTCCTTCTAGACAAGACAAATGGCATTATAGTTCTCAATTAACTTATGATTAGACAAGACAAGACAAAATAAAATGAAACTAATAGGCTGTTCAATGTTACCTTTAAAATTATCAATTTATAAGTCAAAACATTTTTCAGTCGCTAGCATTTGTGTCAACTTTCGAAACGCCCAGAAAATCAGGTCAAAGAAATTAACTTACTGATTAAAGTTTCTACTTTAGCCGTTACGATAAAAGAGGTCCATGGAAAAAGTTGTTTATGTAATACACTACACAATCAAGCTATTTCTATAAAAAGCGCAATTGAATTACATAAAATTGCAGTGGACAGAGTCCAGTGTCCACTTTTAGGAGATGTCTATGTCCAGCACTGAACGTCAGTGACGACCAGTGCGAGTGTGGTGCCCCGCAAACAAAGAATAAAATGACTCGATGCAAGTCCCCGCATACCTACTTATTGCATGCTCGAATATCTATGGAACACTTCTGAATCTGCGATCATAGTTGCAGGACTCTGGCCGGGGAAAATTGAATAGACGAGAAAAAAAACTATCTGAACTTCGAATGTAGAGTGATCGATAGAGTCAATGATATTATAGTGTTAGATAGGTTATACGCTCACAAAACAGAAAAAAATATGATTCGAAATGCTGTAGCAACACACGTACACTTCTATTATTTTACTAATATTTCACTACATTGGCATAAATTGAAAAGGGATGACATAATTAATCCCATAGGAACAAAAAAGACAGCGTTTGTCATTGCGTGACATTATTCTTATTCTTAAATATGAGGCTGAGGCCGTATCTCAGAGCACTTCGACCCTATGGGATCTTTTGTGCTTCCCCTTTCCTTATCACCCATCCCCGCCAACATCGAAAACATTTTGTATGAGTTTCACGATGTTGGCGGGAATAAGGTCTATAAAGTCCTCTGCTTTAGGGTAAGCTAAACCTAGGACCCTTAGTCGCCTGTTGGCTAGTGCATCGCAGTCACATAGTATGTGCTCCATGCTGTCTTCCTCCTCACCACACATTCTACAGATGGGGTCATCAGCTTTGCTTATTGTGCACAGGTGTCTTCAAGTGGCAAAGTAGCCAGTGAGAGCACCTATGAGGCAGCGGATTTGGGTTCTGCTGACATTACCATAGCAACACTAAGGCCAACAGGCAAACAGGCAACACGTGTTGTCTGTTTTGATGTGCAATTTCGGCGCCCCTATGACGTATCTATATACTCTTTAATATCATTGGTCAGTCCTCAAAAGTTATCTGACATGATTTGATGTGATTTTCGTACGTTTATTTAGGTGTACATTTGTAATTAATCATTGTAATTATGTAGATAATTTTTTTTTCTGTGAAGTTTCTGTGACAAAACATTTCCCTACGAAAGAATTCGCTTCTATTTGGTTCCCATTTTACTTTAAGCGGGAAGGGTTGTCAAGGTTATTTGCTTTTGCGACACAAACAGTGGCTCTAAGAGTTACAAAGCCATTTACATAAAATATTGTCTGAATATACGAGTGCCCTGACCGCGGGGAACTCCAAATAGATTGCGATGACACCATTGACCTTCAACCTTCAGAAAACTAAGTTAGACTCCCCTTTTGAGTTCAGACTAAACGGCCCATCGCGAATTTGGCATGTCAAGATAACTTAATAGGATTATAGTTACGGTTTGTAATAGACAAACCGTAACTATAATCCTAATCTACATCTAAATTGTGGTACTTTTTTGATGCATTTAAAAATTGGATCGAAATGCATGTCCATTGACTGCTCTCGAGATGACGTCGAAATTCAATAACTTATCTATCTACACTTTTGCTTATTAGGGATTAGATTTTGACAGATATCCTATACAAAATATTATGTCAACATTCTACCCGTAGGCCTTTTTCACATGCACACGGTCACGGCACGGTCGCCGTGCCGTGTAAAGTAGAAATGTATGAGCATGACATGATACGGTCACCGTGCCGTGACCGTGTGCATGTGAAAAGGGCCTTACCAAGGGAACTGTCGGTAGTTATATTATTGCAACCCGTCTGTCCGTTATTAAATGAAATCTACTAAGGTTCGTATTGACGTATTATTATTATCTATGGTATTAACAGAGTCCTTTAGTGAACTCTATTAATACGACAGATCACATAGTGCCACTGGTGTGGAAAGAGCGTAACAGATACCTATTATTTAGGTGGGTATAGAAAACAAAATCGGTCGCATGTTGTTCGAGATAACTCAATGAATAAAAGTTTACAAGATATATATAGCAAATTATTTAAATGAGATTTACTAACACTGATTTAAGTACTGTTAAAATCTCAAAAACCGTTTAAGGTATTAGGAATTCTGATTAAATGAGTACGCGAAAATAGTCATCAGTTGAATAGTAATAATAATAATTTATTTATTTGCATGAATATGGTACCATTTAGTTATTTATTACAGACGAGCAATTTTTAGCCATTTTGCCTAATTGTTCACGTAATAGGCCTTACATGTTAGTGGCTTTCTAGCATTCAAGATGAGCCAACGGTTGGATACTATAGAAATATTGTTCTACAGGTAACTTGGGAAATATTCGTTGTTCACCCAACCAGGGGTTGGGTTTTCGGTAATAACAGGTTTTACTTTGGACATACAGCGATCTATAATTCAGTGGGGTTCTAAGTCTACACAAATAGGGAGTAAATAGTTACTTTACATTTGACTTCTAATAGAGTCCAAACTTTTATGAAGTTTTCCGAACCGGTTTTAATCACCTTGTCATTGTCCACCCAATTAATGTAATTTAATATTATAATGTTAAACTTTTAGAATATAATTATGTTACATTGCTTAAATAAACGATAATGACACGATTGTTTGGTTTATTTCGATTATAATTCTGCTTCTGCTACTAGAAATTTTCAACATTTCAATCTTTTTGTTTAAAAATGTAATAGTAAATCAAAATAATTCTAGGAAAGCGCTATGAAAATGACGATAAGTTCAAAAGAAATCACAACATTATCCTTTACTATAAAAGCATCTTTATCAAAGGTTATAGTAAGAAATTACAGTATTCATTCAGCATAAATACTTGAAGCAAATGTGTTAGAGAGAGATTTCTAAAGTTAGAATTTCTTTACGAAATATTTCACATTAAATCGACGTAAAATGGAATGTACCTATTTTCAAACACCCATTATGTAGCGCATGAAATGTACAAGAGTTTTAACAATTGCTTACGTCAGCAAAGAAATGAGTTATTTTTATAAGACGGGTAGGATAAATTTTCTAAAAGATTTTACTAGTCCTCAAACATTTATTGTTGTCAGTTTGTATGTTGATTGTACCTATTCATCACACCAGCCTATATAATTCGGACACAAGGACTATCCTTGTCATCGAGGGAGTTTTAGGTCCACCACATTTGCCAAATGCGGATTGGTGGACGGAGTATAAGGATATCAAATAACCCTTTGCTGATCCATCAGTCGTCTTATCGAGGATATGGGTGATGCCATAGATATAGGACATTATATAGATCGGCAATGAGAAAGAGATAATGTATACTAACGCGTATATTAGAGCGTGATAGATAGACGAGACCATTTCACGTAAATGCAGTGGGCCTGTCAATCACGTAGAAAAGACAGCAACTGTCAGATTACAGTACTATTTTTCACGCACACAATTACGCATTACTCACACATTGGTGCATTTTTTTCTCGCCCTAGTCGATTCATTGCCAATCTATAAGCGTCAGTAATTAAAAATCTATTCTACTCTGTCGGCATCTCATGGCTAATTTGGTTGTGCCTATTACTTGCATAAAAATGTTTTATAACTTAAACCGGAATGACCCTTACATCCTGGCTAAACATTGTTTTTTTCTCTTGGAAATTTCGTATTTCTTTCCTAGCTAAACACTCGAGGTTTCTTTTGTCAGAAACAACGATTGAAATATTTAGAAAATACAAATACAATTGGCAGGATATTATTTTATCAAAAAATTATACAATAGGCAGGAAATTTTATTTAAATGAAGCGAACGAAAGGTGCTAAGTGGACTGTACAAATGTCTATATAATATATTACAAGGAAAATTGTTGTAATATAAACTATTGGTACCAACAAAAAAAAATAAAAATAAAAAACCGTAATCATTGTTTTTTACAAGTATAGTATTATATTATCTGTGGTATTTCTAATAATTATTAATCTTTCTGACATATAAAGCTCTTAACACTGCTATTATATAACTATAACTTTAAGTGTAAGTTGAAGCTCTCACTATTGCAAAATCAAAAAGATCTTGAGCTACAGCAGTTTGTCCATGGGCGGAAGTGTTGATTGTGATAGTTTATTGTAACTGTCTTATATATGCAGCTATTTATTATTTATTTGATAATATAGTAATGTTAATGGTGACACAAATGTAGTAATTTATTGATAGGCAATGATTAAGTATACAGGATGTAAAAGACATGAACAGTCAAACGAGAACCATGTATTCTGCTCACCATCATAACATTTTTTTTTCCTTTACACTATACTGGGAAATTGATAGTTACGATTTTATTGAAGGTCAAATTCATATTTTTTTTTATTTTTTTTGATGAAAACGTATTCTATGCGTTATTTCTTAATTATTATTCAAAGAAGCATTTTTTGTTATAGTATTTTATAACAAAAAATGGCTTCAAAACGTTAGCGTTCAATGTAGCTCACTCGATGGGCACGGACACTAACGAACGGGGCCGCCGTCAAGCAAAAATATCACGGTTTTGCGAGTTGCGTGCCTTTACATTGCGCGGTACAATTTGCAATTTTTTTTAACACCAAAAAATAAAAATCATTTCCCAGCAATATTTTTTTTGAAATATGTCTTATTTTGATGTATAGAATACATGGTTCTCGTTTGACTGTTCATGTCTTTTACACCCAGTATGTATTATATTGAGTTTATATAGTATATTGAGTAGTGTTATGTAGAATTTTCCTATTTATTATGGCGTTTTCGTTTCTTTTTCTCGCGTTTTTCTCAAACTTGAGGCTGGAAGTCAGCGATTTGCTCTCGGGCAAATACCTACGCTGAGCTTCAACCTATTTGTGAAGCTGCAGCACACACACATACCTCTCACACTGAGGTTGAAAATTAAATTAAGTAATAGCTTTGAGGTTAGTCAGATAATTTAAGATGTGTGTAATTGTGCATAAGTTAATTTTATTGTTGTTGTTTTTATATATAATATTATATGTGTGTGTGTGTTCTGTTAATCAAATAAACGATTTATCTATCTAGGTATCTATTACATTTTGAACTTATTCATAAAATTAAGTATTTTATTTATTATTTTAGTTCTGTTTATGTAATATCAGAGTTAGGAGTTCTCAGTGATGGAATTATTGTCAACATTTTCAATAAAAGCTTGCCTGTACCTTTATTCATGATAAACTAATTAGAATGGCTTCTCATATTTTCAGCGTATTTGATTTCAAGAAGTCTATTTCGCTTCGATTGTAATAGTTAGATTGTATACTGATAAGCGCATTATTAAAGTAAAAATATTTAGGGTACCTTTTCTACCTTTCTCAGCGTTTAAAAGAAGTTCATAACATATTTGATTTTTTTCTATCTTTATTTCTAGTTCGTATGTTAACAAACTAATATGTACAAAACGTTAATAATCTTAACTAATATTATAAATGCAAAAGTGAGTCTGTTTGTTTTTTACGGTTTCACGCCTACCCACTGAACCAATTTTGATGAAATTGGGTATGAAGTTAACTTGAGACCCTGGAAATGACATGGGATACTTTCTGGTGCGATATCCAGAAACAATACGTTCAATGGCGATAACCGACATTCACGCGAGCGGAGCATCAGGCGACCGCTAGTCTAAAAATAACGGTAGGCATGTAAGTACTTATTTAGAGAAATTGCACAGTAATTTTATTCCAGCAAAAATGTTCTGTTTTAAACGAGGTTAAACTCTTCCTTTTTAATATTTTATGTTAACTTTGTACAGGTGGTGAGGAATTAAGGTCTATAGGCTAATGTGATTCTTTAACATATATCGGGCAAAATGCTTATTTTTAACAACTTTATCGTCTTGCCATTATGATTTTGTTTTTAATTTTACACGTCTTGCTACATTTATATTCAATATTACTAATAAAGAAATATTGTATAAAATATTGGAAAACATACCTATAGTACCTACTAAAAACTGACATACTGAATTAAGTAGATATATTAGTATTTACCAAAGCATCTAGATATCGTCTACGATCCACAATTTGTTAACACAAACGTACGAAAGCCAGTTTTTGATATAATTATAAAAATGAAAAACACCAAATGTAAAGTCAAATTAACTGTTGATAGGAGGACATATCAATATCAAATAAGTCTAAACATATTAATGAAATTTATAAGCGTCGGTGGCGTAGTGCGTAAGAACGTCGTCTCCCACCCGGGAGGCACTGGTTCGATCCCCGCCACGTACCTATGTGTTTTCAAATTTTGAATTCATATGTACGTTTAATCGACGCTTTTACGGTGAAGGAAAACATCGTGAGGAAACCTGCACACACCTATGAAGAAATTCTTAGGGTGTGTGTGAAGTCGACCAACCCGCACTTGGCCAGCGTGGTTGACTAAGGCCTTATCGCCCCTGATGTGGGGTAGGCTCGAGCCCCTCGGTGGGGACATTATATGACCTCTTGATGATGATATTAATGAAATTTGCGAGAAAACTCAAAAGTTGATTAACATTCTTAAAGTGTTAGCAGGATCTTCATGGAGTGTACATCCTAATCAACTACGTAAACTTTACATGTCTGTTATTAGGAGTCGCATAGCCTACGGCAGCTTTTTATATGGTAATAGCGCGAATACACACGTTAATAAACTAGATAAGGTACAGAATCAGGCGTTAAGAGTTTATTAGAAGCACACCAATTTAGAAGCACACTAGGTTTGCATACCTCCTCTAGCTATAAGGCTATTAGTATATTTGGCATAAAAATATTGCCTGAAAGCTAGATCCTGGGAGCAAGATGATTTTCCACCAATGTGGCGAGACGAGACGAGGCGAGAAGAGAATTGAAATCGCACTGACCCTTTTCCACTAAAAATAGCTATATCAAGCGCGCGTGTCCGCCGTAGGCTTCATGAGATAAAGAAATAAAGTGCTGTTGAGTTCGTCTTGCAATACACACGCAATTACTGTATTATGTCCCGGGACACGGGACGGGTCCCGGTCACGCACAAATAATATACTTATGTAGGTATGATAAGGATAGTTGCCTTAACCTAACTTTACGTTCCAGAGAATCTGAGCACACTTTGTTCAAACAGGTACTGAAAACAAAAAGAAACCGTTATATAGTAGCAGCTTACATTAAAACAAAAGATATAAGTATTCATACTTGTGAACCATTGAAAATATTTACTTTGTCAACCTGATCGCCTAGCATGACCAACGAAACAAGATATGATAAAGCAATTTATCGCTTTGAACTGTAAAAAATCATTGGATTTATCCGCCAACATGAAATTTTATCGAAACTGCGACCATGTATAAGGCATAAAAATGTTCGCAGTTTCGATAAAATTTCAAGATGGCGGTTATATCCAATGATTTTTGACAGTTCAAAGCGATAAATGGCTATATCATATAATGTTTCGGTGGTCATGCTAGGCGGGATGGGTTACAAATTTAAAGTCGATATTATTAAAACTAATTTCGATTTTATGGAAATGGCAGAGAAGAAATGAACCTGATATTAAAAAGTTATCTAATACAAGAAATATGTAGTAAATATAGTGGTTGGCATAAATATACAGATGTTCAAGGTGTGCTCAGGGCTCAGGGGTACTCTTCTTTGATCCCTTATTCAAAAAAGCCTGCCAAAACGAATGGAAAATATATTTCGACGAAAGTTCCAAATTAAAGGGCATTTGGTATACAACTATGCAAGCAGAGCCTCCTCATATCTCTTAGTTTAATAATGTACCTACCTATAAGTAGAAAATTTATAGTTTATAGGCTACGATTTGGACATATTCCGCTTAACAGGTTCGGATACCTAATGCAAAAAGTAAACTCTCCAAACTATGACGTATATGGAAAGGTAGAAGATGTATTCCATTTGATGGCGGAGTGTGTAAAGAACCAGATACAGAGGGATATTGGTATATTTCAGACTATTTCAACAAATCCCACATCCAATGAAGCTATATATTGACCCACAAATTCGCAGCTGAAAGCCCAAGCTTAATTTTATAATAACTAAAGTCTCTTAAATAAATAAATAGAATGCAAAAACTCAGTTTAATAGAATTAAATTAGTATTCATTATGCCCTATTTATACTCGTTATTTGGTAAAAAAAATCTACATCAAATGTCTGAAAATATTTTGTTGGATATGTAATCAAGAAAATACTTATATTTCCAATTTGTGTATCATTCCATCCAAAATCGTTGCTTAATTCCAACCTACGCTTAAAATCGTCTGACCATAATTTCATTAGCGCATTTGGGCTTCAAACCATTCATCTTGGTTAAATGTCTGGCTTCGATGTCGAATGTAGATATGCGATTTAATTAAAGAGTCGATCAGTCCCTGAATTGTACACAAACTTCACTAGCGCTCTGCCCGCGATTTCATCCGCGTGGAGTTATTTTAAATCAAATATAGCCCATAAATATCGAACTTTAAGTCATACCTACTTTGCCAAAGACAAAGCTTTTGGCTAGACGAAATTTTGTCTGTTCATAGTTTCTGCGTTAAAGTCTGATAAATTCTCCTTTTTTCCTTTCGCCATCGACGCTTCCGATATTGGCAATACTGCTTAAGGATTTGGCAGATTTTTACGGCCGGCCGCCTGGCTGACTCCTTGGGATCGACTGCTATCTGTCGACAATCAGCTTAACGTGCCTCCCGAAGCAAGGAGGAAAATCTAATTGAAAAATTATCGGCGCACTTGTTAGCTTGTCTTTCATGATAGTTCGTTACGAAGAACACACGACCACGTCGCCATTGACCTCCTCCGCGTAAAACACGTAACTATAATAGATAGCCTTATTCAAATTGTTCTATCGCAACCTATTCGATGTTATGTGAGATCTTCCTAAAGTATTTTGTAATTTACTTCTTTATTATCAATTTATTTTTTAATCGGCTTAACTATTCTCAAATCTCTTGCTTTAGGTAATCGATGCTGATGATGCCGCCATCATCAATGGCCGTTAAATGTACGTTGTATGTGTGCAATTTTTCTTTCTGTATAATGTATTCAATTTGTTGGTGTACAATAAAGCGTAGATAAATGATGGTGCAGAATGAGGCCGCGGAGTGATTGCGGGGGGTTCTAAGCCGAAAGCATCCCCGCACTAGCCGCTCCTTCGGAGCAGACGAACGGCCAGGAGAAGGAAAGCGGCTATGACCGCCAGTCTTGTCCCGCCGTAAGGTAAGGCCTGGCCTACCTATAGTGTAATCTCTCACCGGCGCGTCGCACTATGGGTGGAACGGGCCGATTTCGTGTCATAAATCTGTAACTTCTTTGGGTATTAAGATATTTTAATTATTTTTTTGTCTTGGTCTCTTGAATATATACACTTTTAAATGAAATACATTTTGTTACTATACATTTATTTTTAATAAGCAAAAAAAATAATTAAACAAAAAAACAACAAAAATTAGGATTTTTTTTCATCTATATTATTCGGATTTTACACAAGAATAATAAAAATGGTAACCCTGTAAGGTCCTAAAGACAGAGATAATAATAATAATTAAGATTTTTTTTTTATATATTTAAGAATAATGATTTTTTTTATACCTTAATAATTAAAATTAAATTTCCTAGTAAAGGTAACAATTAAAAATTTAAGAATAGGGTAGTTAACAGTAGTAGTAATAAAAAGATCAGTAATAACGAGTTAAAAATCATCTAAGCAATTTTTTACAAAGCAATTTCGCATATTTTCGTATTGCGCTTTACTGAGATCCAAGTCCACAAAAATTTTAAGACCTTCATCTTTATTGTAGGCCTTTATTTTCACTGGTTCTTTAAATATATTATTCCGTATTTCCTTCTTTTTTTCTTCTGATAATGTTCCTAAAATTTCTACTACAAATGCTCCTTCATATTCCCCTTGAGATATCAAACATTGAACGTATGAATTCAAGACCACAAGTTTCAAGTAATTCCTTGTTTTTTCGTTTTCTAGTTCTTTCAGAACTATCTTCGTAGGTTTTAGATAGTCGTCCCCGTTTTCCTCCGTTTTTCCGTCGATGTAGATGAATCAGATTCGCAAGAAGGCTCTGTAAGATGTACAGTGAATGACCCTTCTAACCAATCGTTATTTTGTCGTAAAAACTGTTCTTTCTTTCGACCTGATTTATTATAGCGTTTACGGAACTGATCAATGAAATTCTTTTGAAAACTTGCTATAATTTTTGCGATGTTCTCATCGGATGGATCGGCAAAATTGTCTCGTAGATAGTTCGTAATAGTATCACCGTAATTTAGATCACTGTTAATCAGCAAAAGACTTAAAACGCGCCGAGTACACGAGAAAAATTCAGTCATTACGACACTTTAGGGAAACTTTAGTAACAACAATAGCAAATAAGGTTACTGTTATTGTTACTACGAAAATCCTGCTTTTATACAAAAGTATTGGTGAGACGTGTGCAAACAAATTCATTTTTTATAAAAATATTGGTTTAAGACGCGTGCAAAATGATTTCGTAAAATATCAAATGTTATGCGGTTTAGTGTTTTTTTTTTATTTTTATATCAAAATGATTTGAGTATTCGAACTAAAATATTGTGTTAAATATTTCATATCTTATCAAAACACGAACCACTATCAATAATTTACGGTATTTCGAAACAATTACACGATAATTCAAAACATTTCATTTGCACTCTAAAAAGAAGATAAACATACCTAGACATTTTGAGATATTTACACTTGTTATGCACCGAAACCGCGACACCGAACATCGGCAAATTTCGGCAACTGCGAAAAGTCTTATTGAAAATGAATGAACTGAAAAACTCCGCATCACGAGTTATACGTCTCCAGTGGTGTTATATATAATTGAATTTATAATTGTGAATTTTTATATTAAAGAACACGTTTTAAGCTTTCTGAAAAGGTATAATACTTATATAAACAAATAAGAGTTCTACTGTAAATTCCAATCTGAAAAACTATAATTCAGCAATCAGTTTCAAGAAATGTTTTTTCAGTGTTTTTAATGATATTTTTTTCACTATGTATGGTTTTATAGAAGTATAAATCTTGTATATTATAGTAGATTAGTCTTTTGTCTACCGTTTATGGTATAATACGTGAACCTGCGCTGAATTTTCAAAATCATATTTATGGCATGGCTCTCTTAGGGACCCACCCATAGTGCGTCGCCAGGCTCACGTTGGCCGGGCCAGCCCGCGGTCGCTTCGGTGACAATACGGCTTAGGAGTGTACCGGTGGTTAAGTCGACGAGTTAATGTAGAAGACATAAAATAAGGCAGCGTGCGAGTGAGACATGAGTGTTGCAAGCCTCTACAGGCTACGGTAACTGCTTACTATCAGACGGGCTGTGTTTTTATTAGCTAACCACACAGCGTAAATAAAACAAGTTACCCCTTAACTAAAAAAAGGTAACAATCATCTGTTTTTCTTCAATAAGAGTTGGTGGCGTAATGCGTAAGGGCGTTGTCTCCCACTCGGGAGGCACCGATTCGAACACCGCCACGTATCAATGTGTTTTCAAATTTCGAATTCATAGGTATTTACGTTTAATCGGCGCTTTTACGGTGAAGGAAAACATCGTGAGGAAACCTACATACCACCATTAAGAAATTTTTAGGTTGTGTGTGAAGTCGACCAACCAGCGTGGTTGATTAAGGCCTAATCGTCCCTCATGTGGCATAGGTTCAAGGCCCTCGGTGGGGATATTATATGAGCTGTTGATGATGATGATGACGTCTCTTTTTTGCAAGCATCTACAATCTACATGAGTGTTTAAAACTATATAATGTAGCAACATTCATTATTTTGCCACTAGCAATCCGGTCAGGTTTTGCCCGCACTCCTCAGTTCTTATCTCAATAGTACGAACAAGTTTTAATACACGAAACTTCCTGAAAAGAGATGCGGGTCATGTCAGTACTAATTTAGAGGTTCGTTCATTTTGTTCCCAAATTCATTTATTAGCAAATATGTGCAAAACTTGGCAGAGTTTTTTTATAATATACCCACTTGAAGTAGACAAATTAAACAAATTTAATCAGTTGGAATTAAGTTGCTACCATTGCTATATCATAATAATACTCTGTCCTTCCTTCAAAGTTTAGTTTCTGTCGCATTGCAATTGTGTCCTGTGCTACCTAAATTATGTAGCATGGACATGTAGGATGGCCAGCCCTAGATTCATAATCATATGAAAATCCGATCCCCGGATGCTCATTGATAGCATTGTTGAGATTAAAAGCATCATTTACCATCAAAGCTAAATAATAATAAAAAAAATGGTTTCATAAAGATATCAATTTAGTTGTAAATCTTCACACCCAATAAAAATCCATGTCAGAGAATGGTGAATGCGTCATATCAAAACACTTTATTTTTATTGGTGACTCTCGTAAAAAGACAATATAAGCCACACATTATCACAGCGGAGCACTCGTAGCGAGAGATTTTGCACTTAACTTTGGTCTTCGATTCGACCTTTCCTTTAAGGTAGAAATAAATATTTTTAGCATAGCCACAAGTTCTATAAGTAAATAAAGTGGAAAGTAATTTTGTTGCGATCTATTTTGTATGAACCAGCTCGTTGTTACCACCAAAAGATTTCAAAGCTATTAAATTTATATTGCTAGAGAACAAGATAATGTCGCATAATTATCTGGATTAACATAACCATTCAAGGGTTTAAAACGATTCAAATCTTTGGAATAATTTGCTAATTGTATTCTGTAAGTGACGATTTTGCTATTCACGTAATATTACATGTTGTATTCAAATTCTGTGGCTTATCTTTCTATTCAGTAGGTATGTATTTATAGATAATAAACGGCTTAATTCTATGTTCAATGCTTTGTTGACAATTACTTATAGCTTACATTATACACTTCAATGAACGTGCTTAATATTTCACTGGAAACTCAATACAACCGCGCCTGTATTTAATTATTTTGGTTTATACATACGACACATACATACATACGATCACGCTTGTAATCCCATGAGGGGTAGAGCAGAATCTTAGGTAACATTTTGTTACACATAAAGCCACATCCGGCAGTATGGGCTATGCAACGCCTCCAAATAGTGAGAGGTGACAGGATGCCAGCCTATCGCCTACATAAAAGGGGCCCAACCACAAAAATAGCAACCCTTCAGTAAATAATCTAACGTAAAAGCCAGGAGACAAATGTTACACTAAAAATCATCTCAGCAGTGCGGGAAAAATTTGGTTTATCCTAACAGCCTTATTCATAAACACTCGATAAACCTATTTTAGTTAAAACCTTGTTAAAAAGTGTTTTGTCTCGTTCATCTCGTGCCAGTGTGACAGAGACAAACAATTTGTAAATCTTTAATAAATTCACTTGTTTTTAGGAATAAGGGGGTAAATCTATACTTCTATACTAATATTATAAAGCTGAAGAGTTTGTTTGTTTCAACGTGCTAATCTCAGGAACTACTCGTCCGGATTGAAAAATTCCTTTTGTGTTAGATATCCCATTTATCAAGGAAGGCTATAGGTTACATAATAACAGACATTATCGCGAGCGAAAGTGACCAATAGTAAAATTATAAATGGGAAAATGAGTTTGTTTGTTTGTTACGCTTTTACGCCTAAACTACTGATCCGATTATGAAATTTGGTACGAAGATAGTTTCAAACCTTGGAAATGACATAGAACTTTTTGATATGATAACCGACATTGACGCGAGTGAAGCCGCGGGCGACCACCAGTAATAACATATTAAGTGCCGCAACCACACGTTTGGCACTTGCCGCAAACTCCAAACTTCTACAAACGTTTGGCTTGATTTTGGGAACAAACTCGCCATCCACACGCTTGTGATGTGTTAGAACTTGTCTTGAACACCAAGAGGCAAGCATGACGGAATTCGAACTTATGTGAGTTATAAAATTTGGGTTGTCACATTTTTATTTGAAAAGTACAAAAAAAAACGAAAAATACTGATGCGAATATGGTGGATGATAAAAATTAATAGAAATATTGCTAGGTTATTATAAAATAAGAAATTAAACTTTCAACCAGTAGGTACACAAACGAAACTGCACAAACGTGGGAACGCGTACCAAACGCCTGCACGAATTTCTATTTGATTTGTGACAAAAACCGACACTCGATTGGATCGGCTGCAAGCGCTTGCAAACCCATGCAAATGCTTGCCAAACACTCTGTCCTTATGTTTGAATTTGTGATGGCTTGTTGTGGTTTGGTAAGTCTGTGCATCCATTGGGTATTTTAGATTGCCATTCAACAGGATGATTAAGCAAAGGTAGTGCGTTCCAAGTAACGATTACCTCAATAAGTTAATCGAATGGAAAACTGGAATTTTCTCATTGCTTCGAAACGCACAGTAAGCAGGAATGAAGAGAAGAGACGTAAAACTAAATCATATTGGAGTCCATCGTGAGTTGAATAAATCTGATACCTACCAACATATCATTTCAGTAAGGTTTACTAATACGGCCTTAAAGATATTCTCTTTATAATGGTGTTTTTAGAGTTCCGTACCTCAAAAGGAACAAACGGAACCCTTATAGGATCACTTTGTTGTCCATCTGTCTGTTAAGACCCTTTATCTTGGGAACCAGTGGAGGTATCGAGTTGAAATTAAAACCATATACTCAGGTCTACGGTCTCTTGAAACTGTAAAAAAAATCAAACTTCTTAGTTAACACCAAAATAAGATACGGCTGTTTATGTCGCAAAAAACGTATATTTCGACACTGTCAAGGGAATCAAAATTCATAGGGTACTTTCCATTGACCGAGACAGAGCTATGAAATTTGGCAAGTGATATTGTCTTATACCACAGGTATAGGAAAAGCTCTAAAAACAATACATTTGTAATTTAAGACATAAAAAATATAGCCTTCATTTAAAGTACGTAATCATTTGATTACGTACTTTCGAGGTTTGCCTTTATCACTGGAACCCGTGGAGGTTTCATGTTCAAATTAAAACCATAAATTCAAGTCTACAGTCCCTTGAAGTTGTGAAAAAATCAAACTTCTCAGTTAACGTAAAAAAGATATACGGCCGTTTATGCCGCAAAAAAATACAAATTCGTACGGAACCCACAGTGGGCGAGTCCAACTCGCACTTGTCGGGTTTTTTTAGAACGGTTTTACTATTATTGTAATACTAGTTGCATTAGAATAATTCATTCAGGATCATTCTAATTCATTCTATTTACCACTAGTAGGTATTTGGTGCTGTAAATAGTCCTAATTTATTAACGTCGTCGCGCTGGAGTTGAACGCAACGTTGCCTACACAACAAACGGTCCGAGTGGGAGGCAAAATTGTTTATATACTTCTATTCTATTCTTAATTAATGGCATTCGCAAATCTTAAAGATTATGCATTTTGCCAATGTCAAGTGAAAACTTAATTAAAGTTACAAAAAAATTGTACGGTAAATTTTGGTTAAAATGGAGTCTCTCAACACGTGTTTTTACAATAAGAACTCGGGAGAAACTCCCGTTTATATACTTATTTAAATTTATTAAATAAGACATCTGACATATTACGTATATTTGGCTGTTATCTAGTATTCATAACACAAGTTTTCAATAACGGTTAATTTGGGTTATAGATAACTAAGTGGCGAGTAAAAAAATGTAAGTGCCATGTAGGCGTATTTCATAGCGGTCAAGTTAATTGGCTTATCACGCAACTGTGATTTGCGTGATAAAGCCAATTAATTTTGACGGTCAGCATACCACAAATATGGGGCTACCACAAAACGTTATAGTATGAACTATTAGTTCATATATTATATGTAACCAATCTCATATCCTTTGTTAAAAATTAGAGACGCAAAACCACAATCATTGGGTACTTACATATATTATTACTCCAAAGCTTTTGAAATTGTATACAGCAGCTGCATGTAAAGACACGATGTATGAAGTCAGATTTTAATATCTATTGAGTTAATAAACTTGCCAAATCGTTTGTAAACGACAAGTAACAGGAAGAAAGAAAAACAATATTTTTTCTAAATAACCAATTAGGAATCATATTCATAAACTCAAAAAGGATTGAGCAGAGCCTTGGTTAAATTTTGATTACACATATAACCAAATATAGCTTCAAACACATTTCGCTAAAAACATTAAATATTAGTCTTTGTACCGAAATGTGTTTAAGGGCCTGCCTTGCAAAGACAAGTCTGGTTACCGGAGTATAAATTTCGCAAGAATTTCACTCTGAAATTGTCTAGTAGTGAGGACTAGACACACCGCACCATAACAGCCCTCCCTCGGACGTTGGAAGCCTTGTGGTTGATGATTCCAAAATGGGTGTTAAAGTAGGATGCGACTAATTCGCTGCTGAGCCCAAGGTTATCAAAAGCATAAACGTTGGCAAATGTGCAACCATTTTTACAGGAAGTTTGTGCCACAATTAATATTGTTTGCAAGCTAACCGCCAGCGAAACTACCATAGTCAAATCATAGTTATGATTAACATAGTTTCCACTACGTTAATTATGATATAGAGATAACTCAAATAGTCGAGCTAACTTTTCAAATTATAAAAATTCCGTGCGAAGCCCCGATTTCGCACGGAATTTCTCGGCTTTTCTCTACTATAATATGAATCTATTATACGTTTAACCTTCCCCTTGAAGCACTTTATATTTCTGAAAACCGCACTGAAATCCGTTGCGTAGTTACTTACAGTAGTTAAGAGTTTTAAGCGCATATACCAAAAGAGCGACTTCATTTTATACTATTAATAGATGGTAGATTTATATTCAAATAGTCAAGCAGTTGCAAATAATGTGAACAGGAACGTGAAACACCACCCCCTGTGCTTTTGTGTGTACCTCTCATTCACAAAAGCAAACCCATAATTCAGGATGCAAATAAAAAAAACCTAAGCAGGGAAGATGCCAAAATTTTGATAGAGCGCACAGCTAAAGGATATAATATGAACGTCACACTAAAAGCTTCCGGAACTGGTCACTTACATAAAAAAGTAATTGCAATATTTGAAAATGGAACTATTTGGCTCTCGAATGCAGTTTGTTTCATTTGACTGTCAATTCTTGGGTCGGCAGACTAAAGGACATAAGTCAGTATGGGAAAACATATAAGTCATTATGGGGCCCATACTGACTTATGTGCTTTCGTCTGCCGACCCAAGAATTGTTTTTACATTGTGGCGCCATTTTAAAAATTGCGTGTCTACATTAACATGGATTTAACTCGGGAAAATTTTCGCAGTATGATTTTCTACGATTTTAGTGTAATTTGACAGCTCAACAGAGCATCGCTCGCCTTCAATCTGCTTTTAGTGATGAAGTATCACGCAAGACGACTATTTATAGCTGGTTTGCAGAATTCAAGAGCGGTCATGTCAATCTCAGTGACGAATCTCGCGATCCTTAGAGTCAAATACAATCAATCCTACATAAACATTTGGATGTGAGAAAGCTGTGCTTGCGGTGGATCCCCCACAATTTGACCGAGGCTGAAAAACCGGACCGCATCACTTGGCGCAGTGCCATGCTTTCCATATTCAACAAAGGTGCATCAAATTTGGTGTGGGACATAGTAACAGGTGACGAAACATGGATTTGTTACTACGATCCCAAAACAAAGCAGCAATCGAGCGTATGGGTCTTTCAAGATGAGCCGGAACCAACCAAAGCGCGTGAAAAGTGCATCTCAGCAGATGATAGCTTCTTTTTTTAATAAAACTAGACACGTGACTACTGTTGCTTTAAAGAATCGTCGTACCGTGAATAGTGACACTGGTACACAACCATTTGTTTACCGGAAATTATTGACGAACTCCGTAAAAATAACCTTAAACGCCGTATCATCTCGCACCACGACAATGCTAGTTCCCACACAGCCAGACAGACAAACGAATTATTGAAGCTGAAAAATATAGAGCTTATGAGCCATCCTGCAAACAGCCCTAACCTGGCACCTTGAGACTTTTAAAAATTAAGAACTAATTACGCGGTCAACGATTTTCATCACAGAAGAGGCTGTCGAAGAGTATGAAAAACACGTTTCTGAGGTCACCACGGAAGAGTGGCACAAAAGTTTTCAAAATTGGTTTAATCGAATGAAAAAGTGCATTTACGCACGAATATTTTGAGGAACAATTAATAAATTTTTGACCTTTAATAGTATTTTTTTCATATTGATTCCGGAAACTTTTAGTGCGCCCCACGTATATAATCGCTGTAACACAATTAGCACCATCACGAATAATTAGCATAACAGCATCGATACATAATACGTAATCTATACTATACTTAATATTAACTACCTAAGATCTCAAGAAATACTGATTCAAATTGAGAAAGTCTTTTTGTGTTGGATAGTTTATTTGTCCAGAAAGGCTACAGGCTATAATATCACGCTACAACTAATAGGAACTGAGCATCAATGAAAAATGTTGCAAAAACGGAAAAAAAATCCTTTCCAAAGATTTCGCTCCGTGCGCTGCGTAAAAGGTTAAATTACGGAAAAATCATGTGTGACGGAATTTTTCTCCTTTAAGATGTCTAAAAAAAGTTCCGTGTTGTTGCGGTCTGCGATACCGTCTTTGATGACGTACACTAGCAATCGCGCCGTAAATGGGGCCCTAATAAACACTGTCTATTTTAATCAATATATTGGTGTGAGCGCGGATACATGTATTATATTAATTCCTAACTCAAGTCAATTCAAGTTAATCTATCTGTGAAATAGTGTAACCGATGGTGCACAATCATACTCCTATCGATATGCCACCAAATATCTCCCATGTTCATTTAACGCCTAGACGTACACGATTGATGAATATACTATGTATAGTCAACACAGCACTGAAATTGGTGCTACAATATGTGATACCGCACGTTTCGTGTGCCGTCTAGTTATTGTCAACATCTGCGCTGCAGTTGAGTGAAAGACGTGTAAACTAGTTCTAGATAGATGTTGATTTATTCTATTTTGAATGATTGTATTCATGATGCGTATATTTAGTTTTTTTTTAATCATGTTTCGTTTCTGAATTGAACTGTTTCATACATATAATCGGAGAATGGAAATTTCGCTACCGGTGATAGAGTTCCATGGATTATAAATTGCGACATTTAATGATGACCTCCCTGAGTCCAAAAATATTTTTTTTGGAATGATGTCTGTGTGTGTGTCTGTGCGTTAGCACGATAACTCGAGCATGCTTTAACTTATTGCAACCAAATTTAACATACGTGTATAAAATCAAAATATAAGGTTTCTATCAAATTTAAAGAAATCAAGTGCGCGGTTGGTACTCACATGGGTGACCAAAATTGAACATGCATGTATGACATCAAAATATAAGGTTTCTATCAACCTTTGAGTCGTTTCCGGTATACGAGAAAGTCAAGGGGAGACTACTCCCGATTTTTTCATAAAATTTCCTGCGTCACCGGTTTTTAAAGAAGACGAAGTCCTTAGGGAGTCCTCAAGCTTATAAGTCGAACGTTCCTAGAGGATTATTCTGCGACTGAGCATTACCCTCTTGGGAGTCTCTGGACCGCCTAGCGGCCCTAGGGCGTCTGAGTCGGAAGAGGACTATAGGTTACGGTGACTGCTTACTATCATACAAGCTGTATGCTTCTCTACCAACCAGAAAACATGAAAAAGTCTTCCGAATACACAAATTTAATTTAAATTGGCCGATCAAAAGTCGTCAAAACTACGCACTACTACTGGTATTGACGAGTTATTCTGGATTGAAATATTCCAACCCGTAGTCACATGTCGTAATTATAGTAAGCCCATAGGGCGTGCAAAATTGTTACATGAAGCTGTTCAATTTCTCTTCTACTTTGACTATGGTGTAATTACTGCATATTATTAAATTTTGGTGACTTGTGATATTATTCTGTTTAATAGAAATGAAGCACCGATACCAGCCTCTAAGGGTCAAGATACACTGATCGACGGCGAGCGACAGTAGGTACAATCAAAATAAAAGCACCGTCGATGCTTACGGTATCGCAACTACGATGTTTTGCATGGATACCTAAACCGTCCGTCGATTCGTAATTTTATGTTTCCATCGATAAAGCCCTCATCCATTTTCCTATTGACATTGATTGAAATGACCGATGAGATATTATTTTTCTTCTTTGTCTTATACAAAGGACACTGGCCGTGTCGGCACAGTATACATTTCTCTAAATTAGGTAAGTACAATTTATTTTTCTTGTATTTGGCTCAAAATAAATAAAATAATATTCTTAAGTTATCAGTAGACCTACACATTGATAGGAAATATGGCTATTTAATATACACTCTATAAGTATTTGCAGGTACACCGACTTCTTCCCTCATTTATTTTAGTATTTCGATGAGGTATTTTCAACAGCTTTTGCGAAGCCTCGGCCTTCTGTTTGTATAATGAAAATTCATACATATAATCATAACATCACGCTCATATCATCAAGGTCCTACTTGTCAAAAGTACACTTGTCATCTCAAAACCGTATCGCTTTTTTTTTACAACACAAAAGCGATGCGCTACACAGTCCGTAGTAGTTTCGTAGTATTCATAGTAATAAAGTGGCGTTCCCTTTGCGCGGAAGTCTGCGTGGAATCATTATGACACTTTTCATTCTTTATTTCTTACCACGTTGGGATTCGCATCTAAAATAAGTATTCTAAATAATTAAATTTTAATTGGCTTGAAAGCCTTTTAGCTACTGCGAAACCTAAATGTACAAATCAATCTTCGTCTCTTGAGGGATGGTCGTCTAATAACGCAGAAATTGTTTATTATTTTTAAATGCCAGATAGATAAGACAAATATGATTCTCTATTGTGTTCCCTGACTTTTTTCATAATCTAAAGTGCCATATTTTTTTGACTTTATCATCATTTGTCCAAATGATAACTTGCCCGAAGTTAATGTCACATACCACAAAATGAAAGCTTCGGGGCCCCGGCGGTCCCACGCGATCGTATCGTCGCAGATGGTTTAACACTTACCACCGCAACCGCAACCTGCTCCTCAGCTTGCGGGCCACCTTGCCTCTCCGCGATTCTAAACTAAACTCTAGTGGTAGGGCAGACAAGACTGCGTGGAGTCGGATTTACAGCGATTAGTTTATGTCACTAAAACCTAATTTTGAGCAGATTTCTTAGGATTATTTTATTATTGATGAAAATTCGGAATAATACACATAATATAATGACAGGACATATGACTTTATGTCATGCAAAATTAGGAGATTCAAGTATTATATTATAATACTCGATATTATGACATAATAGTTATGGAAGTAAAAAAAATATGTAAAACAAAATTTCGAATTTTTGAACATTATTATTAGGTACCTATTGAACTTTATAGCATACGTGTTATGGATAATGATTTTCGGACAAACAATTTTTATGAGAAGAAAGGGAGTACCATTGGCAACTATAAGCTTCCATACAAGTAAAGTAATTAATTACCTACTATTTGTTTCTGTGATTGATAGGTTAGGTTAGGGTAGGTTGGGGTCCACGTCCGGAAGTCTCCTCGTGGCGGACCCTGGTAACGTGGTGGGGAAACCTCGGCGGGTGTGCGGCGGGTGTGTGGCGGGTTGATGCCAAGTGTGTCCGCTTGGCATTCGAAGTCACTTGCCATCGTCGAGTTGTTTTTGTTTTCCCACCACGGCTAGTTCCGGACGGCCCTTTTCAGGGCCACGACCGCGCCCGATGACCTCGGGTGCGGTCCGATGACTGCTTCCGGTGTCTTCGTCAGGAGGACGCGCCAGGTCGAGCAGCCGTCGGTGAGGAGGCGCCTATAAGGCGGGCGTCGGCCAGCGGCCCACAGGTGCTGGCGTTAGTCGGTAGCCCCAGTGGGCTGCTGGCCACCAATTGGTGCACAAGGAGTGCCTAGACGGGCAGCGTTGGGACGGTCTCGGTGTAGTTGCGCTCACGTACGCAGATCCTGAGCCGTCCCGCAATAGCGCACTGGAGGTCAGGCCGGGGAGGATGTTTAGTCGGTATGGAGGGAACGCCTTTACCTCGAGTCCCACATATTTCCTGCGGTTGGCACCACCCCGCAGTGACGATGCGTAAATGCATTTGACCTCCCCGACAGCAAAAAAAAGGTTAGGGTAAGTTAGTTTTTTATGACCAAACGGAGAACACTGTTTTTGGGAATCAATGCCAGTTTAAATTAAAACAAAGTTTTGATTATTAAGTTGCTACTTTCTACTTAAAATTATCCTTCACTGTAGCTGCCAACCTATTATGTTTGCTACCAGTTTAAATTTTTTAAAATCCCAAATTCAGTTCTACATTGTCGCCGTGTTGAATACATGCCTTATTGAATATTGAAGCGTCAGTAAAAAAACGAGCAGAAATATGAACTCGGGTTTCTATGTGAACGGAGATCGATCTCCGGCTGCTGTTAGACTACCGATTTGAACCCACTCCTAGCACGAGCGCATTAGCTTAATTGGAGTGGTTAACAGGATTAAGCTGTGTGATGCCGGCAGAGTAGAATAGTATCACCCCATATCCTCCAATTGGTGTCGTAGAAGGTGACTAATGGATCAGCAAAGTAAGTAAGTATCTTCACAACACTTCCAGAGCTTTCGCTTAATTCCTAGCTCAACTTAGCTTAGCTGGCTGAGCTAAGGCTTGGCATAAGTTAATTTTTGGTCTGCAACCCGCTTTACCAATGTACCTTAGCTTCACTCAAGTGCAACCGTAGCTCGAAAATGCACTGAACTAGAAACAATAATTATTATTTGACATGCAATCGTAATCTGGATGGTTTGGAATGTCCTTTGTTTTGTGTTTCAAAAACAATGCGACCTCGACGCAATCTAAGAGCATGGAATTTGGGAATTGAGGGTAGACGTAAATTGGGTGCGGACTGACTATTGTCCGATACAAATTGGTGGGTATGAATCGAATCAACGTCTTTCATTGACGAAGGATACAAATTACTTCATTTAAATACACTACGTCTCAATATACGTAAAGGTAAACATTTGCATGTTTATACCAATCTGCTTGTATTGAGAATGTGTTAGAATATTTTTATGCGATCGCGGATGAAGCACGACTCTTTATACTGTGCATATTGTCTCAGTGTGTGCCAGTGTCGGCACTGAGCACTTCCGCATTAATGCGGCAGTGTTATGCATGGAACATTTATTGAATAGCATGTGAAAAATCATATAAAATTATTTTCATTTGTCACACCTGCTACTTCTTTTTACATCGACTGCTATTATTCACACTCTGTGAAATAGCACATCATTTGAATTTTGTTCCAATTTTTATAGTTCGTTGTTCTAAAAAGTATACAAAATATATCACAGTACGTAGATCGAAAATTAAACGACTAATAAGTTACATATTATTTCATATCATACGTCATGATTAATTAGTACTAAAAGTAAACACTCGCAATTGTGACATCAGGCCACTGCGAAATAAAAATATTGCCTGTAAAATGTTACATGTGAAATCATAAATGAAAAAAATCATAATTTCATTAAATGAAAATGAACGAAAAGTATTTTTATGCCTAGGCAGTGTGCATTTATATTTTCAAATAATCACGGCTCACCCGCGTTGGTGTCATAAAAATATAAATGCAAGTGTTACCCTCATTCTCATTTGCTGAAGTAGCAGCAATTTTTACTCTTTGCTGACCTTGGTAAGGTAAATCGTAATACTAATTTTCAAAATTTCATAATCATCGCCATGCAAGAGACGCCCACTGTTGGTCATAGACCTCATCCAAAGATCTTCATTCCGATCGGTTCTGCGCTGCCCACAACCAGCGGCTTCCCACGGCCTTCACCAGATAGTATATTTACGTACATATTGATAATATTATATTCGTCGAATTTCAGTGTATTCGATATTTCATCATCAACAGCTCATAATATAATGTTCCCGAGGGGTTCGAGCCTACCCCACGTTAGGCCTTAGTCAACCACGCTGGCCAAGGCGGGTTGGTGGACTTTCACACACAACCTAAGACTTTCTTCATAGGTGTGTGCAGGTTTCCTCACGATGTTTTCCTTCACCGTAGAAGCGTCGATGAAACGTATATATGAATTCAAAATTTGAATACACATTGGTACGTGGCGGGGTTCGAACTGGTGCCTCCCGGGTGGGAGACACCGCCCATACGCACTACGCACGCCACCGAAGCTTCTCACAAACAGAAATACAACAACACAAAAATGTAATGTTATTTGAATTCGGTCTTCTGTAATGATAGGATCAAATTATGATTCTAAACCATTCTCGTATCCACTAAAACACACACAAAAATTTTATCAAAATCTAACCTGTTGTGTGTGTGTCTTTGTCTTGAAATTGAAAAGTATTAATATTTAGATTGAATCTTACATAAATATATGCTCTAAAAAGAAGAAAATAAGCTTTAAATTACATTTAAAGGCTATAGAAGTTTGTCACGAAATTGGCATAAAAAGATAGATATTCAAGAGCTTATTTAAGTAAATTTAATTTAATTTATTTTAGCCACTTTTGTGTTCTTAAGCCGGCGCCAGACATGGCAATCAAAGTTTGAACATACATTTTAATGTCTGTCACATTTGGTCTTTTTGACTTTGAATTATGTTCAAACTTTGCACGAATACTCAAATGCCCATGCCATACGTGACTTTGTAGGTGTTTGCGAACACCATGTCTGGCGCCGGCTATACAGGGTGTAAAAGACATGAGCAGTCAAACGAGAACCATGTATTCTGCTCACCGTCATAACATTTTTCTTCCTTTAGACTATACCTGGGAAATTGATAGTTACGATTTTATTGAAGGTCAAAGTCAAAATTTTTTTTTTCATTTTTTTATGAAAACTTATTCTATACGTTATTTCTTAATTATTGTCCAAAGAAACATTATAATTTTTTTAGTATTTCATAACAAAAAATGGCTTCAAAACGTTAGCGTTCAATGTAGCTCACTCGATGCGCACGGACACTAACGAACGGGGCCGCCGTCAAGCAAAATTATCGCGGTTTTGCGAGTTGCGTGCGAGTTGAGACCTTTACATTGCGCGGCACAATTTGCAATTTTTTGTAACACCAAAAAATAAAAATCATTTCCCAGCAACATTTTTTTTGAAATATGTCTTATTTTGATGTATAGAATACGTGGTTTTCGTTTGACTGCTCATGTCTTTTACACCCAGTATAATATTTATTGCACAAAAAAATAACTAGTCCAACATTTTGGGTAATTTGGGTTATTACTAGTAGGTATATATACACATACTTATATAGAAAATTGCAAATTAAATAAAAGCTTTTGAGAACTAGAAAGTTTCAAATAGTGACTGACCTTGAATGCGTTCCTGAATTTGTTAGACATAATATTGTAGAGAATGGGGTTGATGGCTGTCGATAAGAAGTACAGGACGCCGGAGATGAAAGTCAGTACAATATACACCTGAAACAAACAAAAAAAAACAGTTAGATATGCTTTGATAGTTTTACTTTGAAAGATGTCATCAGATTCTAACGGGTAATCTTATTTTATACAGATTGTCTGATAAATGATATCACAACCAAGTACATAACACATAATTATCCAAGTTCTTATACACTAGTGGTCACTCACTCGCGTTATTGTAGGTTAACTTATCTTAATATATATAAATTACATGTCACGTTGTTTGTCCGCGATGGACTCCTAAACTACTTAACCGATTTTAATCAAATTTGTACACCGTGTGCAGTTTGATCCAACTTAGGATAGGATAGTTTTTATCTTGATAAGTAGTAATAATTTTTTACTGCAAATTCAATGTTATAGGACAGGTGGTAGTATGAAATTACCACAGCAACGCGTGGCCGGGACAGCTAGTTATACAGTAAAAGTGGTGATGGTTTTCTGATGGTAGACCTTAGCCTTTATTTAGAACTAGCTTTTGTCTGTGACTTTGTTTGCGCAGGATTACTATTATAAATTATAGCCTATGTGTTATAATGATATATGAGCTAAATTACTGTAAAGTTTCATTAAAATCCGTTCAGTAGTTTTTGTGCGAAAGAGTAACACATCAAGCGGTCCGGGTTCGAGTCCTGGTAGCGGTAAATATTTTTATGACGAACACAAATTATTGTTGACGAGTCATGGTTGTTTATATATTTAGTTATGTTTAAAATATCTAAAAATTATTATATATATAAAATTTGTACGTTATCTAGTATCCATAACACAAGTTTTAATGGTACTTAATTTGGGCTAGATAATTGGTGTGAGCGTAGAAATATATTATTATTATTATATTATTATTCAACTGTAACAAAAATATAAAAAAAAAGTATCAGCTGCTTCCGATAGCCTTATTGGCACTATGCAAGGGATTTCTTAGTCAGTAGGAGTCTACCCTTCGGGTATCCGTGATGACCTCCTCCTTCCCTCGGAGTCCGGAAGATCTTAGACCTTTTCGTCCCTCTGTCTTTCTCCGTTCTCCCTGTGGGTGAAGTAAAGAAAGAGCAACGGAGGGAGTTAGGGGAAAACACCGTATTCATTAAAATTTGCTGAATACTTTAGGCGCTACATAGGAACATACGAAAATACAAACATACATAGATTAGGTATCATACAAAGACTGCTAAAAGCATAACCATTCTTTTTGGCTTCGTATAGTCGGGTAAAAAGAAACTGAACAAATGGTTTTCGCCCATGTAATAAAATTTATTTATAAAAATTTGATTGATATCACAAATATTTAATGTGTCGGTAAATCAATGTAAACTTTATTTTCATTTCAGCTAAGTTTCAGATGCAAGTCTGTCAAATGTATTCAATAAATTTTCAACCATATTTCATGACCATAGAGTTTAAAGTCGTTTAAAAGCTTTTAAAGAAGACAGTTGTGGTAGCACGATTTGCTTTCGTCTGTGCCTTTGTTCAGTAATTCATCTCCACATAATAGGTCTAATATGTAATCACATTCTGTGTTCGGTGATGTATATAATGTGTTCCGTTTATAGAAGTTTTGGTAAATCAAAGTTTTGAGGGGTAGTCATACATAATGAGTTATTTTAGTTGAAGCATGTTTCGAAATGGGATAGGCAGTAAATTTGAATTACTGAGTAGCTTTCTGCTACTCACAAATTTATACATACTTACAAATATAAACTCAAAATTATAATTCTTAGAGGGTTTGAGCCACAGATATATCAATCTAAGGAGATCGGTCGAATCGCCGAATTTATAGGAAGACCGAGTGTCGCGATCAGCGGCCGTACTACATAATATGGTTCTAGTTGAGCATGCCGTAAATACACTATTCCTTGCGCGCGTCTTAAGGACTGCGAAGCGATGAAAGTTAAGCAAAGCCGCAAAGGAGATCGGTCGAATCGCTGAGTTACGTATTCACTTGACTTTATCGGAAGGCGAAGTGGCGGAAATGTATGCCCACAGGGCATACACTTGTCGCAAGTTATACGCCGGGTTGGCCTATCTCCTTGTATTATTAAATCTGTGGTTTGAGCCGAGCCTTAGATAACATAGTTACACATATGGGCCTGAACTACCGACGGCGCGGCACGGCACGGCACGGCAAGGGATCATTTCATGGACAAATTATTTTCGACCTTATTTAAATGAAATTAGCGCGTCACGGTTCGGGGCATCCTGTGACATGTCGCGGCATCCCGCGACGTCCTGCGGCACGTGAGACGCAAACATTATACTTCGTGTTGTTAAAAGAAAGTGAGTGCTAATTATAATAAGCTTGAATGTTGCCGAACAGTCTACATAGTTCTTACGTTCTACAAGTGACGACATGGTAAGTACGTCAAAGGAATTTTTCGTAGACAAATGATTTTGGACCTTATATAAGTGAATGAAGGGAGGGCACATCGACGTTGACGTGTACGTGACGAATGTACCAAGCTTAAAGCCACGTCTGACAATATCGGTCATGTAGTGCCTGCAAATAGTGACAAGGTTGCCAGCCTGATGTCTACTTAAAAAGGCCATCAAACCCTATAAGTGATAATCCTTCAATAAACATACAATCAAAAGTCAGTCACAAGGCAGATTTTACACTGATAATTATCTCAAGTTTGGTTATATATTTATAAAAAACGCTATTATAGCAGATCATACGTACAAGACTAAGGGCCTGCGCCCACCGACGGCATGGCATGACAAGGCATGGCAAGGGATTTTTTCGCGGATAAATGTTTTCCGACCTTTATTAAAATGAAAGGTTCCGAAAATCGCATCCTTCGGCACGTGAGACTTACAAATTACTTCGTGTTGTTAAAGGAATGTGACTGTTAATTAATTGTAATAAGCTTAAATGTAGCCCAACAGTCTACCTAGTTCTTACGTTGTACAAGTGACGGCATGGCACATCAAAGGATTTTTTTCGAAGACATATGAAATTGGGCCTTAGATAAGTGAATTTAGCATTCAATAAACATACAGACAAAAGCCAGCCATAAGGCAGATTTTACACTCAAAAATATCTCAACAGTTCGATCATAATTTTATTCAACTCTATTTTATAGCACATTACATAGACTAGATTATGACTAAGTATCTGATACGCTATGGTGCTATCTTGCGTTGTCACCGACAAACTGTGGCTACCGTTTCAACGTGAAGAAATAAATTTAGCTTATTTTCTATCAAGAAATTACATTTACCAGGACATATTTTCCCTCCTTCTTACAATCCTGGAAAAAAGGCGTAAATAAGCCCCAAGCAAGGCGAGGGTTCATTTTGCTAGTCCTTTTAATATAAAAAAACGGTGAAGTGCGAGTTGGACTCTCGCATATTTTATTATCCGTACCATAATCTATAAAAAAACAACAAAAAATCATGTCTGTTGTGTGGGTGCCTCCCTTAAATATTTGATTTATTTTAACTTAATAATTTATTTTAAAGAAAATATAGGTAAAACTAAATATGTTGCCGTTATCAATGCCGAGCAAAAAGAAGCAAAAAAAAAAATCAAATTCGTTATAAGGGACTAAAAAACAATAAAATAAATATTTAAGGGGATATTTATTTTATTCTGTTTATTAGTATTTATTGTTACAGCCGCAATAGAAATACACCATCTGTGAAAATTTCAACTGTCTAATTATCACGGTTCATTTGATATAGCCTGCTGACAGTCGGAAGGACAGCGGAGTCTTAGTAATAGGGTCCCGTTTTACCCTTTGAGTACGGAATCCTAAAAATGCAATTTACATAAAGCAAATAAAGACCAGAATAGACACAAAAGTACATACTTTTCTTTTAAAAAAGAAACAAAAATTATGTTGCTCTCAAAGAGGAATCGTACTTAAGTCCTTAGTATTTGAGAGGAGCAGGTCCAATTAAAATGGTATCAATTATCCTACATCAAGTTAATTTACACTAACAATATTGGGTGCCTTACATTTAAAACTTTCCTCGTTTTAGTATTTTCGTATGAAAATCCAATATCCGTTTGAAAAGTTATGAGCTTAATTATGAACTCTAGGCGTTTTCCACGAGATTCCTAGTGTTTGTTTTCAATTCGATATCTTGTCTGAGTCTCACAGCTTTGAGACTCGATTGCGTTTACCACTGCTGCTCGAAGCTCATTTCGCCATGTAATATAAAGCGACAGCTTGGCATCCTGTCATTATTTTGGGGTACTGTATGTAACCAAATGTTACATATCCCGAATTTATATACCCGGACTACAAAGATGATTTTGTAACATCTGTCCTGGTAGTTGGCCTTTATTTGTTTGTTTACTGAAGGATTGTTACTTTTTGGGTTTGGTGTAGTGACACCAAACCCAACTTCAGGAGATAAGCCGCAAGTCATTCGCTTCTGCAGGCGCTCTTCAACGTCAAAAAGTGTAAATAAATAAATATATACATACATAATATATTTATTTATTTACACTTTGAAGAGTTGACGTTGAAGAGCGCCTGCAGAATCGAATGGCTTGCGGCTTATCTCCTGAAGTTGAGGACCCCATGATAAGGTGCTATTGATATTATAAGCCCTTGATATATAAGTCCCATCGATATAAAGTCCTTTACACACTTGCTAACAGTAATGTCCGTGCCATCAAAAGTTACTTTAGGAAGTTGCGACCAATCGACTTTCGACGTCATTTTAGGGCTCCCTATGATAATAATTTGAGTCTTAGACGGATTGAGTTTAAGACCGAACGACTTACTCCATTCACAAATATGGGCAAGGTCCGAATTGACCGTTGTGATTGCTTCAGATAACTCATTTAACGGAGTCTGGATATAAATTTGCAAGTCATCTGCAAATAGGTGGTAGGACGAAGTCAGTTGATTAGAAATAGAATTAATGAATATAGAGAATAGAAGAGGAGATAAAACGCCACCACGTGGATCCCAAGCAGATTGCTCCATGAAGAAAGCGAATCTTTGACGCAAATACGTTAACGGCTACTTATATACACAATGATGGGGAAATAAGTGGTCATTTGTTTAAATGACCATTATTGGTCCTTGGTCTTCAGTATAAAAAAGAACTTTTTAAAAACAAGCTTTTATTTAAATGCTCTTTAAAGAAGAAAATAAATTAAACTTGTAATTTAAATGTACTTAAATCGTGTTGCGATATTTACTTCGATATTTACTATCTAAGTTCTCTTTGCTGATTCTATCGCGTTTTATCTAGGTATAGAATTTAATCTCGCGACAAGCTTTTATAACATTTAAATTTATTTTACATTGTTCTTTTAAAAGCATTTAAATAAAAGCTTGTTTTTTAAAAATGTTTTTATATTTTTTTTTGTTATTTTGACACTTTATTCGTATTCTTCTCAGAAAACCCTTTCTTTTGATACTCATATCATGCTAGTGCAAAAAAATAACTAGTCCGCCATCTTAGGCAGTCCGCCATATTGGATTTAGAATGACGCCACTTGGCTTAGCATGCAATATCATCCAAACTAAACGTGTAGGTATGCAAAATTTAAGCTCAATCAAAAACCAACAAACGGTTGAAATATGGTTTGCTTTTTTGACGGACAACTTACATACGAACAGTATAAGTTAAATAAAAGCTTGTCAAAACGTAACTATTTTAGTTGCATTTTGAGCTCAATTTGTATGTGAAATGTGAATTGCACTTCTTTCCGTTAAGGACGCAAATTCAAATAATGTGATGTTAACAGTATGTTAATATAAATAAAGCTAGTAAAAATAACGTTTCTATCCAGGCTAAGATCTGCCTGTGCACTATTTTTCCCATCAAGTTTGTTGAACCGTTGTCGAGTTATTGACAGACAAACATCTAAACTTTCACACTTATAATATTAGTAGAATATATAAATAAGAAGGACGCATGATATCTATAACAGGAGTAGCGACCGAACTTTTCGCATAACTGTTTGAAAAACTGTTTATTATAGCCTATATTGCCATATAAATAAGGCTGAACTCTTCCACTAGAGAAGGCCAAGGTATCAGTTAAGCGACGTGTAACAAAAAAGTGTCACAAGTATTGATTCGATTTCTTAGCTGGGCGATTTTATCACTGCGATTTTTCTTTGCTAAATGCTGAGTTACTAGTTTTTTCACCTAATACATAACATTATGTGCCCTAAAAGCGATAATACACACTGGTCTTTGTTCAATATCGATTTGATCAAAGAATTTGGATGATTTCATCAAAAGTTGATAAAGACACCGAACAAACGACTATGACGATCGGCACAACACTCTAATTTTAATCATATTGCAAATGAGGAATGTATGCTTTAATCAATCACAGATAAATAGGAAAATCATAATACAAAACATAATTTGAAAAAGTATAACAAATAGTGCACATTGAGTTAGAGACTAAATAATATCTAAGATATGCTCTGCAATAGAATTTCACTCCAGCTTCTAAAGTGCTGTTTGAAAATGCAATGTATTAAATACACACCTATTTGTATTTTTTTTTATGTTACGAGATGGCAAACAAGCTTGCCCAACTGATGTTGAGTGGTCACCGCCGCCTATAGACACTTGCAATATTAAGTGTAAATCACTTAACACCGCAAGTGCGTTTGCCATCCTACCTACCCAGACGACCCTACATATGGGTCTACCACCTAGTAATAATATTGGTCTGTTTTGGAATTATTTGTGCGTTAACAAACGCGAAAATATTTTTAAATTAGAAAATACACTGAAATAATATCGACTGTCTGGGGCGGGAATGGAACCCAGAATCCTCCAGCACACAGAACACAGCAGCCAGTCCCATAGTCGAAGGTCGCTTCTACTTTCGGTTACCCGTCAATAACCAACTTAGAATAAGGAAAAGATTACAAGTTCTGTGCACTTGACGCAAGTGCATCAAACACTTGGCGCACGTGCTTCAAATTATTGTTGATAAAAGACTACGGCTTTTTAGCCGTACTAACATCACCAAGAAAAATAGACCGGAACCAAAAATTCGCAACAAGAGTTATAATTGTAATCAAACAACGTCTTGGTGTGCACTGCTTTTTTTAATTGTTATGTAAATTATACTCTTCGCAGTTCTAATTCAGACCGAATAAACGTGCGATTAGCCTGCTAGTGTGGATTCATCAGAACTGCATAGCGTACAATATTTTTATTTCACAAACAGTGCAAAACAGCTGCCCCAGCCCTAAAGAATCTTAAAAGTTTCTGACCCGTCGAATTTTGATATTTTTTTTATCTCTTTTGTGCGGTTGCTCTCTTGAATCCGGCCCTGATGCATGTAGATATATATTCTACACAAACAGCCTTAACCCACCCGCGATCGTAAGGTGAAAACTACTACAGTATACAGACCCATTCTCCTTTATCAGCATTTTTCATCTCGTATTTCTAATATTTGCTTTTGGCGTACCAATATTTGTTTTCCTCACAATGTTTTGAAATAGTTATTTGTTCAACAAGTGAGAAAAGTTAGTTTTTGCTGCGAGTGCCAATATTAAATCACGAACCAGCGAAGTAGACTAGAATTGAGTCACGAGCATAGCGAGTGATTCATAAACATACTACTGAGCGCAGTGAGTGATTTAAAGGCACAATAAGACAAAAAAATGCTCTCGTGTGAAACATACAACTTTTCACATCTCCAGCGCGAAAATTGTAGTTGAGATAGTGGTAGTGTTGTAGCATAGTTGAGAAAAACAAGAAAATATTTGAATACGTGTTTATTACGTTAAAATTTAATAGGTATTAGAAATAAAAGTAAAATTACTGCCATTGTGTAGGTTAAATTTCAGACTCTTTTTTTTATAAAAAGGTCAAGCAAATGACTCTATTCCACCTGATGGTAAGCAGATGTAGAGTCCAAATGCGAAGATAGCTGGTGCGAGAGATAAACTGCCGCGCTAGCCACCCTCGCCTTGCTGACCTTCACGCCTCGTTTGAATGACCCAGGATTGTAGGAAGGAGGGAACACGTGTGCTGGCAGTGAATTCCATTTCTTGATTGTGCGACAAAGAAACGAGTTGCCAAATTTCTTAGTTCGTGCTGGAATGGTAGCCACAGTTTGTCGTTGACAACGTAGACCAGCACGCGTAGTCCTTAAAAGGAAGGGAGATGGTGGGATAAGGGAAAAAAGATCCTCAGAGCACTCGCCGTGGTACAGACGGTAGAAACTTGCGTCTTGTATAGCAATCAAAGTTGATTTGGCGTGAAAAAACGCATGAAAAAGTATTTTTTTTCCCATTATTGGTTCAAAGACCTTTTTGTGATAGGTAGTTATTGATTTGGACAAATGCCTCGGAGTGGGAGCTCTTGTGAGAAATTCGAGGGCAATGAAAAGGTTAATAGGTACGGTTTTGGTGTCATGGGTGTCATTAGTGTGAAATTGATGCCCTTTGTTGTATGATTCAATTGTAGCGACGCTTTGGTATAACATTTGATATGTTTTAGGTACACCGTTGTCACTTTCTCCGGTGGGATATTAGACGAGATTTTTATTTTAAAAAGTTTTTATTTCTTTTTTTTTGCATTCAGGAAAATATCCGATGCAAAATAGTTGGAACACCGGCTTAAAGTGGTTTTCGAAGTACGAAGGAAAATCAAGTTGAAAAATTTCAATTCTTTTCATTTCTGTCCAAGTACCGACGGTGATCTTTTCTTCTCGCCGGTAGCGCTTTCGTGGACGTTACAAAGAACGCACTCCTACCGAGGTATTTTACTTTCATGTTTAAAAAAATGTCTTAACAAAAATCTAAATCAACCATCATAGTATGTTTTATACATTAGTTAGTGACTTTGTGTATGCTTTAAGTAGTTTTAAGTATCATAATTATGATGTAAAAACTCCCGTATTAAAATACACCCGGTCTGCTGAGATTATTTTGAGTGTAACATCTGTCCTGGTCGTTGGCTTTTGAACATTTGTTTGCTGAACGATTGTTAAATTTTAGGTGTGTAACCCCTCTTTTAAGTAGGAGACAAACTGGCAACCTATCACTATTTTTGGGGAAACTTTATGGCCCATACTGCCAGATGTGGTTTTATGTATAACAAAATGTTACTTAAAGCTCTGCTCAACCCCTTTTGGGCTTATGACCGTGATTATAAGGTATGTGTAATGTAAAAACCCTCTAAATCAAAACCAATAATATTATATCCAGTAGAATTTTCAAAAGTATCCAAACACGTATTTTTGAGTTCTCTCGACAAGGAAATATTTATTCAAGCCGTCCCACCCCACACGTTGTTTTGAGAACAATAGATATTTTATAATTAAATGGGTCGGAAATGTCTGATATTATTACCTAACCCTACTGGAAATAGCATAATGTGAGATATTTAATTTAAATATTGAGACTGTTTAATATTTATAAGTTCACTGGAATGTAATAAAATATTACTCGTATATTTCCTATTTTGATCCGGCGTCATTGAAGCAGAATCAATATGACAATGCAGACTATGCATTTGTCATATGTTCCATTGCAATAACTACGATAATCGTTTTTTTTTACTTCAAATGGGTTCACTCTTTGCAACATTCTGTGCAGGAGAGCTAAGAGGAAGCCGAAGACAGAGCGAGTTTACCCAGAAGATGCCTATTCACTCTAACCTTAAATAGAGCAGGGTTATAACTATTCGGGAATATGGACGCCAGTAGGGAATTTCATTCTTTAGCGGTGCGCATAATAAATTATGTTGAAAACCGCTTGGTATGCATAGGCGGAATTTGTACGAGGTAGGAATTGTAATCTGTAGTCTAGACCCCCGATGGTAGGAAAAAGATAGGAGGAATTCTTCGATTGTGCTGTATTCAATTGATAGCATTGCGGGATCGGCAGAAATTGCGGTTCTTTTGTTAATCATAACTGCAATATATAATATTACCATTTGTAAGTAGCATATTATAAACAAAAGAACTTGAGTTATGGCTTGGCTAGCGATAATATTTTGTGATATTACTTTTGACTTCTGCAATAAGTCTAGTTATTTAACCTAGGAGAGTACCTACCAAGGTGTTTTAATTTAGTGCACATTTACTAGTCATTAAAGCAACCAGTAATAGTTGCTTCATATATATTATAGGAATCTTATTTAGTTTTTAAAATATTTTTCTAACAAAAACCGCAATAACTAGGAGATTTATTGCACTTTGTGGTTGAAAAAATACAGGATTTTAAGTTTATGCTACAAAAAAGTCGGTACACTAATATTGACTGCAATAAGTAGTCTACTTATTTTTTTTTTTTTTTTATTTATACAAACAATATTGCATTAAGATTAACAGTTTGAATACGGTGCCTCATAAACACAAACGACTAATAAATTATACCCACGAAACAAAAATATAATTTTTAATCGCGATTATCTCGGAAGTAGCCAAAACCGACTTATTGCACAGGCGGCAGAATAAAACTCCTCGTATAATAGTTATTTGTTCAACAAGTGAGCAAAGTTATTTTTTGCTGCGAGTGCCGGTATTAAATCATGAACCAGCGAAGTAGTCTAGAATTGAATCACGAGCATAGCGAGTTATTCATACATAGACTACTGAGCGCAGTGAGTGATTTAAAGGCACGAAACAAAAAAAATTTGCTCTCGTCTGAAATATACAACTTTTCACCTCTCCAGCGAGAAAATTGTTATAGGTGAGAAAAATAAGCCAATACTTTAACACTTGTTTATCTTAAACATAATTATTGAAAATTAAAAATAAGATTAATAAAATAATTTAGATTGAACGTTACAGTCTTGTTCAGAGCTCGCAGCAAAAAGCGTGTTTCCTTCGAGATTTAAAAAGCAAAAGAGGGTTTTTGGTGCTGGAGAGGTGAAAACAATATTATTACACTGCAACCCTGAGTAACTCAGTAAGCACAGGCAGGTACATCAGAAAAAATGTCGGTACTTTTTTATTACAGATGAAAATGATCAATATAATACTAATATACAATGTTAATGATCTAGTAAGACATAAAATGGTTGCTTGTCAAGATCTATTGAATTTACTGGCGAAACATCTAGAAATTGTTTAATATTTCTGGAAGGTAAAGAAGATACCAAGATTGTCTTTCCAAAAAAAATCAGGAAGATTGGTCATATTTGTAAGATTTTTGAAGTTTTTATGTGCATAAAAACTGTAGTACCCTAAAAAAATGTAAATACCCTAAAAAACGACTGATTATAAGAAAGTTCACAATATTGCTATGAATTAATTTTAAAAATGACATTTTACAGATTAAATTTAAGTATATTTTTGACAAAAAAAGTTGAATTGCACTGATTTTTTAAAGTTAAGGAATATGTATTTTTTTTACCAAGTAAAACGTTTGATTAGAAGAATTTAAATATAACTGATTAAATTTTATCCTGTTATTTTTAAAATATTTTCTTTGTAAGTTTATAAGTTTTAAAACTATGATTGAAATTGATACCAAATTAAATAGAAACGAAAAACATGGAAAAAAATCCTGTCATGGATAAGTGCTGAGACGGGACTTATCCATGACAGGATTTTTTTCCATGTTTTTCGTTTCTATTTAATTTGGTATCAATTTCAATCATAATTAAACTTGCCAAACAAAAATAAAAATAGTTTTAAAACTAATAAACATTTTTTCACATATTTTATTATGTCAGGTATAATCATTAAAAAAACTTAAAATTAAAAACTTTATTAAACAGAAATATACAAATAACTTACATTATTCACAACAACGTAGCTTACCATTATTTTCAACGCACATTTTTACTCTAATAACATTGATAAGTACATAAAGTAATGTATGTAAAACAGATCAGGTAACTACCCACACAAGTGAACATTACTATAGACTCTGGAGCCACAGTCTATTGTGGTGGTACATTACAGGGTCATAATGACCCTCCTAAATGCCCATGTAGGTACCCTTTTCCCGCAACAATGACGGGTTAAAACTGTTGTGCGCCTTATTTCAGTTTGCTACACATCCGATAGTCGTTTTAAAAATATCGCATAACAGTTTCCTAAGCAAGGAAGAAAAGGTGATGAAATGTTTTGGTCACCCATATACAAGCAACGGCTCGAATTGTTTCTTATCTTTAAAAATATTTACGTAAGACCGCAGCGCTATCGATTTTGTCACACACAATTAAGAAAATTTACGGACATCTAAATAATATTTTAATAGGTGTTATAATTTCCCAGATATGCACCTAATATTATTATATAAAATAACGACCACTATAAAAGTTCCGAGGCAGTTTTACCCTTGTTATAGGTGACTTCATCTGTACAGAGGTGAACGAAGATTGTGTGACATGAACAGGATAATTAAGTTCCAAACGTTATTACGATGTATTGTTTGACCGGGCTCGGGAAACGGATGCCTTTCATCTTCCAAAAGATAATCTTGTCACAAATTCATTGTTGACGCTATGTTATTGTAGTGTTACGTAATTGGTACCATAAAGTTCATAAATGTACACGACAGTATTGCTTTTTTTATTTATATGAATATAATGAGTTACTAATTGGCTCTTCTCAAAACGTTGACGTTGAGAGAAACAATTAGGAATTGAATTACATTTTGGGATGGTCCTGTTTTTTACATGCTTTTGAGTCTTACCTTTACTCAGCCACAAGTTCTGTAGCTTTTCAATATTGCTTCGAGAAGAATATTTTTGAAGCTACAACATTGAACAATTTTCCGATAAACCAATATCGTCTGCTAACAATATTAGTCCCCTGTGTCACAGCATCCGACCAACGTTCAGATTTTATCAAGTGGAGTAACGACCGAGTTTACCAAAGAGTTGTCATGAGTAAAAAGATATTGTTGCAGTCAAAGAGATCCAAGCAAAAAGTTAACCACTGGCTAGCATACAGTGATCGGGTATAAGATCTCAGTAAATACTTTAATATATGTTTTATTGCGTCTCTCGTGCGGAAGCAATAAAAGATCTAGGCGTCAGTTTTCATCCAGCTCTAACCTTTAATAGGCACATAACCGAGTTGGCAAAGGAGTCATTTCGCCGCTTGGGTTTTGTTCTTCGGAATATGCGAGATATTCACAACCCACATGTAATGAAACTCCTGTTCTCCACCTTAGTTCGAAGTAAGATGGAGACGAGTGCATGTGTCTGGAACCCACACGAAGCTTCGTACAAATTGATGCTGGAGAAGGTCCAAAAACCATTTCTCAGGTACTTGTATAAAAGAATTTACGGTTACTACCCGTTTTTATACCCTACGAAGTTCTTGCTAGGCATGCTAGGTATGCATTCTCTAGAAGTTAGAAGACAGTGTGATCAAGTCCAGACTGCATTAAAAATTCTGCGTGGGGACATTGAATGCTCCGAACTACTTGGGAAGTTGTCGCGGCTCTACGTGCCTGACAATTACACCCGACACCACGCAAACCGTCGGCACTTGTTATTTGCGCGACCTGCAAGCCGTACAGTGGCACACGCACAGTCCCCAGTGTGAACTCCCACTCCTGAGGAACTACCCCGATTTAGATGTGTTTGTCGATAGCCGTAATTATGTTTATTGTGCAATATTATTGTTTTGTGAAAATTATTATTCTTGTTAATTTTATTTAAGTAGATATGTTGTTGGGTATTTTATTGTTATTGTAAATTGACATAATATTGTAATTAGATAATTTTTTAAATGATTTAATTATGTAATTGGGTATACTCCCGTATAATTAAATAATAATAATAAATAAATAAATTGCACACATGAAGTAGTAGATAACAAATTTACAAAGAAAGACCTGTACAAAGTTGAGCTTTATCTGAAAGAAATCTCTTCCAGCAAACCCTAGCTAAAATACACTTATGATTGTATACAAGTACTGATGAAGATTTAAAATAACAATTGACAAGTTTGAGAGATAGTGCTTGGTTTAAGTGACAGGACTGTGTCTCCACTAATAGGTAAAACGTGAATATGTAAATATGTATCACGTGCACAGATATATCAATCTAAGGAGATCGGTCAAATCACTGAGTTTATAGGAAGACCGAGTTTCGCGATCAGCGGCCGTACTACATAACATGGTTCTAGATGAGCATGTCGTAATATACACTATTCATTGCGCGCGTCTTAAGGACTGCGAAGCAATGAAAGGCACAGCCGCAAAGGAGATCGGTCAAATCGCTGAGTTCATAGGAAGTCAAGGTGACGCGATCAGCGGCCGTACTACTTAACATGGTTCTAGTTGAGCATGCCGTAATAAACACGATTGCGCGCGTAGTAAGGACTGCGAAGCAATGTAAGATAGTAACGCATAATTTTAAGCGATTATGTTTTTAGGAATAAAAATGCGACAATTCGTTTAAATATTATTTTTTAAATCTAAATCTAAGTTTTTCGGTTCTTACGTGTGAAAAGTTATTCCATTACTTGATAACTAATTCACTGCGTTGATTGCATGTTACAGTTGAAGACGACGTCATTTTGAAAGAAACATGGATATTTTTTTCTGACATACGTACGTATTCACTCGACTTTATTGGACGGCAAACTGGCGGCAATGTATGCCAGCGGGGCTTACACTTGTCACAAGTTAAACGCAGTCTAGGCTTATCTCCTTGTATTATTTAATCTGTGATCACGTGATTACCGTTAATTTGGTAGTTCATAATACTCTTTTACATGTTTCAAGCTTTTGCCCTTCAACTAACCCAAATAGGTAATTATAATCCCTATTAAAAATTGATTTTATATTCATATAAGTTTATGACTTCATTTTGTGCAGCCTGTAAAGCCACGAGCCAGTAAAACTACCTTCATTTACAAATAAGTTACTTCTTTTGTGATCTCAGCTTTCGAGGATAGATGCAATATTAAACAGATCTGAATAAACTAACAGACTCAACATGCTTTAAAGAAAGTTAACATTTTATTTGCTTACTGAAAGTCCTGATTATGAAAATAAAGTTAGAAATGTACTTTACAATGTTAGAAAACTAGGGAATATACTTGGTGCTGGATAAAATCTGTAGGAATTTATAGAAATAAGAAGCTCATAAAAGTAAGTATTTTCTCTGGTCTGATTCGGTAACGGTCCTTAAATGGTTGCGTAGCGATGTCTGCACGTTTGAGTCCTTTGTGTAATTTATGTTGCCGAATTTTCAACTAACTGACATTGATAGCTGGAAATACGAACTCCTTTAACTGGAAATACGTTCCTTCAAGCACAGATATCACGGATATATGGGCAATGCTCTACGTGATAATGATTCTTCATTCTGGTTTCTTTCACCTGAAGCTATAGCGACTCAGTAGGTAATCTAGCCTCAAAAACAGCCAAAGACAGGCGTAAAACGTAGTTACCGAACCGTTTTTGAATTATGGAATAATTTTATTTTTGCGTTTACAAACGCGTAAATATTAATACTAGAAAAATGCACTGAAAAAAATCGATTTGCCTCAGGCGGGAATCGAACCCGCATCTTCCGCAATCCGGGCGGCTGCGTTGACCAATTACGCCACCGAGACACTGCTTTTCGCTGTCGAAATTTCTCAGTGCTTGGTGCTTATGTTTTTATGGTAAACATTGTTTCATCAAACTTTGAAATTTGCACTTCTAAGACCCGAACGAAATATTTTTGCAAATATGTATTTGACGCCCAGTTAAGATGAAACTACCATATAATATGGAATAATTTTATTTTTGCGTTTACAAATGCGTAAATATTAATACTAGAAAAATGCACTGAAAAAAATCGATTTGCCTCAGGCGGGAATCGAACCCGCATCTTCCGCAATCCGGGCGGCTGCGTTGACCAATTACGCCACCGAGACACTGCTTTTCGCTGTCGAAATTTGTCAGTGCTTGGTGCTTATGTTTTTATGGTAAACATTGTTTTTGAATTGTTTGTATGTAGCCGTTAAATTATTCGAAATAATTATTTGTAGCAGAATCAACTCCCATTTATCACCTGTGCGACCCTAATCTGGACGAGCACCAATTCGGCTTCAGAGAGTTTCAATCGTAGATGCGATCGCTCGCATAAAGGTCCTCGCGAAAAAAAATGATTTCTCGTGGCGGAGTATTTCTAGCGGTTTCTGTGGATATTGCCAATGCTTTTATTCATCCTGCCATTTGAGTACATCAGTTACCACACTTTCTTACTGCGATTAGTAAATAATTATCTTCATGACAGACTAGTTTTAAGCAAATGTGGAGATTGCGTTTTCGAGCAATGAATGACGTTGCTTTTCTAAATAACACTTAAGTTTTTATCTCTACGTAGTTTACCTGACTCGTCGTATGTAACACCTACCTATTTAACCAACCTGTATATATTCTGATATCAGGACTGCTTGTTTGTCGGGGTGGCCAAGATTTTTGCTGGTGTGTAAGAATTTCAGTCTTCATTCCAAACGTTTGCCTTTTGTGCGTATGTTGGGATAGTTAATAAATCATGACGTCAACTTTACAACCTTCTATTAATTGTTACAATCACTTCACAGATTACGGTCTATATAGGTTAAAAGGTAGGTATTCATTTTACTTAGAGACATCGTGATATTAAAGAGATGAACTGAGTTTCTGAAACCCAATGACAGTTAGGTACATTGTTAACAATCAAAGTTAATATTATTGAGTTTTTCCCGATTTTGTAAAAACACGTGTTGAGAGAGTCTTATTTCTAAAACAGGTGTTGGGAGAGTCCATTTTAAACTCAAACCGAAGGGTTCATTCTTTCAATTTCAATCATGTAGCAATGATTCATGTACTGACAGTCAAAGCGCTCAGTAAATAGCCTCAAGATGGTGCTCGAGCTGGCTTGCACCCTGCGCACCAGCGATGCACACCGCTTCCGTAAGGTCGCGTAGAAACAATCCACACGATATTCGGCAAACATTCCCGACGCGCTACAAAACCAAGGCAACCCCGCAGTACCCTGAAGGCATTATTGAATTGGACACGCAAGGCACTGTACTGTTTCTTTGTGTAGATTATCCAAAGGTTGCTGGTATACAGGGATGTACAAAAAGCTCTGAAGAGAGTGACTTAAACATTACTCGAGCATCTAGCAAATCTTCGGGCAATCATGTTAGCCCTTAACAGACCCTGCGCTCCCTCTCAATGTCCGCATCGTCCCTAAGGTCAGAGGTAAGAACATGTCCGAGATATTTAAAAGTACTTAATTTATTTAGCGGCGTACCATTGAGTTTTAAAGATGGAATATTATCTGGACACCCACCCCTGGCCCGAAAAACCATGCATTCACTTTTCTTCGCATTCTAGGCCGTGGCTACGAGCGTAACATTACTCACACATTAGTGCATTTTTTTTTGGTCTCGCCCTATTCGCTACATTGCCAATCTATAAACATCAGTAATTCTATAACTTTAGGTTCCTACAAAAATCACATTGCACCATCCTCAAATAAATTTGGACTAGGGTAAGAACAAGAAAATGAGGTAACATTATTAATGGTGATTTTCAAATAACCCGTTTTTTACAAGTTTTCCTTGATTTTCATCTTAGGTATTATGCGTTAGTTAATATAGAATGATAAACATGGAAAATGGATTCTTAAAAAATAACGTTTAAACTGTACAAATACTGTTAGCACCCACGAAAGCCTGCGGCCCATTTTGTTTTTAATACTCTTTTCGACTATACACTAGATGGTGATTTGAACCATATGTTTCGGTTTACGCTCTACGATATTAGGTTTCAACGGGTGTTAACGAGTTTGTGGTATGTCGTTACAATTTGGAACAGTATTTAAAGGCAGTTTATTTGCTCCTAACATAAACAATGTTCAGTAGTTTGCTAGAATGAATACAGAGTACTTTATTACCTCTTACTGTTAGAGGAATAATAGTTATTTTCGCATAGTATGTATATCACGCACGTTGGTATGATTTATATATAGCCTTGTTACATTGAAGAAAAAATAGTTTAAAAAAAAACTGAAAATAAAACGCTTTTATGTTAAATCGGACTGCTCAGTCCGGGGTGCTCAATTTAATTGTACCGATCGAATATTTTCAAGAACTACTCGTAATGTGACTGAGCACCCCACGCACTTCTCTAAATAATAATTATACTTTTTATTCATCATTTAGTTTCTAAACTAAAAAGTTTTTTTTCACTTTTTAGTTCGATTTAACATAAAAACGTGTTTTTTCACTTTCTTTTAAACTACTATTTTATTTTCCATTTTTAGTGCGAATTATAACCGCCGATGAAAGTACTTCTATTATAAAAAAACTCTTAACAGCGCCAACTTAACAATGACAACGCCATCTAGTGACGTATAACTGAAATAACATTCCAAACGTTTAATTTATTAGTCCTGGTGATTCTGACCAGGACAATAAATATTCTTATGGAATTATTGTAATGTCATCGGTCTTTGATAAGTCTATAAAGTTGAAATGATATCTGACCGTTTAAAGTGGATCAAAATTGCATACAAACGAGTCAGCTACATACAAACATACAGGAGTTACAAACATACAGGTGAAACTAATATAAGCGTATTAAAAACGTGAGACTGCAGCGGTCAGTTCATCTATCAACTAGTGATAGGTTTGGCACAAATTGTATCTTCGAAAGTTGTATTTTGTTTTCCAATCCAATATTATAAACGGGTATTAATTCATAAAATTGTTTTATTGACAATCGTATAGCACTTATTTATGAGTGGTGTGATTTCGTTGCATGTTCTGTAAATCGTATCTCAGCGCTGACGGTTTTTGTCTTTTTTTTTCCACAATCTTAAATCTATACAATAATGAAATGGGTTTATACCATAGGTTTATACCAACGATCAAAATTAAGTAAGATTGTTAGAGACTGGCGTCTTAGCTAGGATAAGAGCCTGTGTTTCAGAGCACCAGCACTCCTCTCACTGGTCAACAATGGTTCAGAGTTAGTCGACTTCAAATCTGTTTTCCTAATTCAAAAACTAAAAAAGCAAAGTTATGTAACACAAAACACGCACGAATAATATCTTCGGCAATGATATTTGTTGTACATTTAGAGGATTTAAAAAATCTCTACTTATTCGCTGTCATGACAAACGACTATACTATGTGTCTTGTTGCCCTCAACAAACATCATCAACAGCTCATATAAGGACCCTACCGAGTGGCTCGAGCCTACCCTACATTAGGGGGATTAGGCCTTAGTCAACCACGCTGGCCAAGTGCGGGTTGGTCGACTTCACACACAACCTACGAATTTCTTCATAGGTGTGTGCAGGTTTCCTCACGATGTTTTCCCTTCACCGTAAAAGCGTAGATTAAACGTTCGTACGAATACAAAATTTGAAAACACATTGGTACGTGGCGGGGTTCAAACCAGTGCCTCCCAGGCGGAAGACGACGGTCTCACGCACTACGCCACCGTCACTTCTTAAATGGGGATCAGAACTATGCGTACTCTAAAATGAACTCACAGCTTAGGTAGAGCTATCTATATTAACAACGCACAGGTCAAGATGTCAAAAGCAACGTCCAGATATCAAAAGTTCAAAGTTTGAGGAAGTTTGAAGTAATAAAAGTCAGTACATTCAACGATGTGAACTAGGCAACAGAATTGAACCAAACACAAAGCTCTATTCAATGTAATGCGTTTACTTATCCAAGAGTCGAGAAACCTCATAGCAATGTTTGTGAATACGGGTGTAAGCGGCCCAAACCCAAACATCCACCATCAAGGCCCTAGATATTGTCAATGACGCAAAGTTGAAAAAACACCAAGTGGTAGGTGTCTCTCTCGATATTAAGGGTGCCTTTGACAATACCTGTTGGCCTGCAAATTTCAGCAGATTAAAATATATAAAATGTCCCAAAAAAATTTTTAACACACTCAATAGTTACTTAGTTATTTACTTTGCGGACAGAACAGTGGTTGTAAGAATGGCTGACAATCTACTAGAATCACAACCCGTGGTTGTATTCAGGGTTCCATTACTGGACCCATAATGTGGAACCTCGTCATGTAATCTCTTCTCCACTTAGAAATGCCTGAAGGTATCAGTCTACAAGCGTACGCAGACGACCTTTTGCTTTTTGCACATACTAAAGAGCTTAAAAAATTAGAACTAAATATAAACAATTCATTGAATAAAATAATAGAATGGGGACAGCAAAACAAACTATAATTTAGCGCAAACAAAAAACAAATAATTTCATTTACAAATAAATCAAAACAGCTAAATATACACTTAAACAACAAAAAACTTGAATTCACCAACGTCATAAAATATTTGGGTATATAATAGGTCGGGGAAAAAGTTTCTTCGCATTTTTTAAGAAAATTCAAAACATTTTTTAATATAGTTTATTTACATTTAACTAAAGTATGTAGGTACCATTTTGTTCGATAACTTTTTGCCATCTTGTAGGTAGGGACATGATCCCATTGCTATAGAAATTTTGGGACTTCTGGTCAAAATACCGCGACAAGTGGTTTTGGCAGTCCTCTCGTGATGTTAACCTGACACTGCCTAAAGAATTCTGAAGAGACCGAAACAGGTGGAAATCTGAAGGTGCAAGGTCAGGACTATACGGCGGATGCATTAACACCTCCCAGCCAAACTCTCTTAATTTTTGCTGAGTGGCTAAAGATGTGTGAGGTCTAGCGTTATCATGATGAAAAACCACACCCCTTCTGTTGATTAATTCCGGCCGCTTTCTCTCAACTTCTTGCTTTAATCTCATCAGTTGTTCGCAGTAGAGTTCAGAATCGATGGTCCTGCCTGGTGGTAACAGCTCATAATGAATAATGCCCTTCCAATCCCACCACACACACAGCATCACCTTGTTGCGAGTTAACCCGGGTTTTGCCACAGTCTGTGAAGCCTGACCGGCCTTTGACCACGACCTTTTTCGCACGTTCTTGTCGTACGTGATCCACTTTTCATCACCAGTTATCAGCTTCTTCAAAAATGGTTCGGTTTCATTACGTCGTAATAAAGAATCACAAATGAGTACACGGTTCATTAGGTTTCTTTCAGTGAGCTCATGAGGTACCCAAATGTCGAGCTTTTTTGTGTACCCAGTTTTTTTTCAAATGCGCCAAAACTGTTTTGTGGTCAATTCCTAGTTCTTCAGCTACGTCGTAACTACTGACATGCCGATCTTGCTCCACTTTTTCAAAAATGGCATCCATTTTATCTGCAATAGGGCGACCAGAGCGACGTGCATCTTTGACATCAAAATTTCCGGATTGAAAACGCTTAAACCAAATTTGTGCTACTCTCACAGACACTGCACTAGGTCCATAAACATCGCAAATTTTTTTCGCGGCTTGCGTTGCATTTTTACCTTTTTTGTAGTAAAATTTTAAAATGTATCGAATTTCTTCATTAGATTCACTCATCTTGGCGGTACGAAAAACAAATGAAAATCACACATTTTCCTAATATGAATTTGGAATTATGTTCTTTAAAATTTAAACTTTCAATGATACCAAAACCAACCAGATACAAATAGTATAGCCAAAGAGATTTTATTACAAGTTTATACATACTATAATGCGAAAAGACTTTTTCCCCAACCTAATACATAGACTCCAAGTTATCATTGACACATCACATTAAAGAGCAAATCGTCAAATGCAAAAATATATACAATAAATTAAAAATATTCGTGCGGCCTACCTGGGGAGTTCACCCCGTAAACATAAAAACTATCTTCAACCAGTTATTAGTACCTATTATTTCATATGGGGCCTCCATATGGGTGGATGTCCTTAAACTCAAATACATTCAAAACCTGCTACTATCGCTCAAAAGATACTTTTGTATACAGATCGCCCGCAGTTTTAAAACTATAAACACTCCACTATCCATTATAATAACAGACTTGCCTCCTTTACCATCCATAATTACAACTATAGCCAACAACGAACTCACAAGGATTGTACGATGTACGCACCTCAAAATATTTACCAAGCGACATGACATTAGAAACTTACGCACTTCCACCTATAAATTACTTTCCTGCAAATAACAACACCGAGCTACAAAATATATTAACAGAACACTGTCATATAAAATATCATTTAGATACTGACGTCAGTAAGTCAGACTCTGGAGTGGGAGCCGCAGTTTTTATGCAGGATCTTATTATCAAAATCATTACTAGGAAAATTAAACTTCATTAAGCCTACCAAGCCGAGCAAATAGCAAAAGAGACAGCCTGCCAGATCATTCTTGATAGGGGAATTTCTATAAGTATATTCATTCTTGATATGGAAACTTTCGACCATTAAATTCACCACTGCCCCAAGTTTACTGACACCCGCAACGACTTAGAAATCGTTTGCAACATACACAAAATAAATAAAATCAACTACACAGATATCATTAAAAAGGAAGAAACTACAAACACCTTTTAAACTATATAAACAATATCGTAAACAACCTTAAAAAATTTAACAATACATAAAACACAATAGCAGTAGTAACATATCAACAATAGAAATATAAGTTAATAATAAAAAAGCTCAAATAAAACAAATAACATAATAAACCAAAATCAATAACTTAACAGCCAATAAAAATCAACGCTCCCATTATATTAGCCAAGTCCAATAGCGCTAATATTATTGTGGATAACAAAAAAACCACTATGTATAAAAAAAATGGCAATTTACTTGGAACTTCTGAATCCGGCCCCTAATCTAATAATATTTATAAATAGATAGTAAGAAACATTGTTAATTATACGAGTAGGTAATACAAAGAAGTATTTCCTGAGGCTTACACATACAAAATCCTGTGTGTATAATATCTTCTTAGTATTAGGCAGCAGCCATGTTCTCTTCATACAGTGGCTTTTTTATAAGTAACAGATTATTTCTATACATAAATGAGAAATAATAGCTTTGATACTTCTACATTCGAAGTCTCGTCATTCACGTAATTTCAAATCTGTGTAAATATCTTTATATTTACACAGATTTGTAATTACGCGTATTGAAAATATAAAGTTCTTTGCGTGACGCACATATATAATAATACAAGGCTATAGACCGAGCCGGCGTTTAACTTGTGACAAGTGTATGCCCAGTGCGCATACATCGCCGCCAGTTCGCCGTCCGATAATGTGAAGTGAATACGTACGTATGTCAGAAAGAAATATCCGTTTTTCTTTCCGCCTGTCCTGTTCTACTGTAACACGCTTTCATTGCAGTGAATCAGTTATTTATCAAGTAATGGAATAACTTTTCACACGTAAGAACTGAAAAACTTAGATTTATATTTAAAAAACAATATTTAAACAAATAGTCCGACTTTTATTCATAAAAACACAATCGCTTTAAATTATGCGTTACTATCTTATAAATTGTATTATATTGCGGCTGTGCTTAACTTTCATTGCTTCGCAGTCCTTAATACGCGCGCAATCAATAGTATATATTACGACATGCCCAACTAGAACCATTTTATGTAGTACGGCCGCTGATCGCGTTCTCGGACACGGCAAGGAAGTCCTAGCCGTGTCCGAGCGATTCGACCGATCTCCTTTGATTGATATATCTGTGGCGTGACGATACTTCGAAGCTTTTTTCAGCCGACCAACCTATGTAAAGATTTATACTACACTAGCTTTTGCCCGCGACTTTATCCGCGTAGAAGTCAAAAATGGTTCTAAAATAATTTTTAATTGAAAATGAAAATGAAAAAGCTCTTTATTTAAATGGACTTTGCTAAGTACTTTTAAATCGTCTAAACCCTACCACCATTTCGGGATGAATAATTATTATTATGCTGAGATGGAGAAGAAATGCCGAAAGAAACTCCACAGCTTACAATTTCGTAATGATTTCAAAACATCAATACAAGTCAGGAAATAATTATCAATATAAATCATGTTACATTTTAACATGCGTCGATTTTGGGTAGTTATTACTCCCACGCATTTGGATTATTTATCTATATAATTTAATTAATCGTATTATTGAACTAAGCAATTTAAATTTTGATACCCACCACCATTTTATGTTATTGTTAGATAGGTACTTACAGATATTCCTTTCAATTTAAGTGGTAAGCATACATTTAAGATCCTCCGGTTAACAATGTTATAAAAATACAATGTGTGGTATACAAAAAAAAACCAATTATTACATATTATTATTGCATGTGTCATACAATTGTCCATCTATGATGACCAGGCTCCGCTAGCGGCACCTGTTCACAGGCATGACGCAATTGCTTTTTTTACAATATTTTTTTTTTATAACATACAAATTATTATGTTCAATTGTTTGAATACTTTAAAAAATATAACAATCTTTACTATAGTGGAGAGATTTAAAAGTTAAAATATTTAAGTAAATAAAATAAAATTTTGTTATATTTTGTGAAGACGAAGCTCGGCCTTTGATCTGGTGAAAGTTAAAAGGGGGTATTATCTTTATACAACGAAATCGAAATACTACACACCTACCGCAGTATTTCTTTGTGATTTTTTTGTTTGTTTTTCCTTCGGGAGCTAGAATCTCCAGGCTACTCTGTGCGCTCACGCTGGAGCATGCCACATACAACTGGTCGTGGTAGAAGCAGCTTTCCCTTAAGTATATTCCCGCTACGTACCTTAAGAGTTTGACCTTGAGCTTTGTTTATACTTATTGCGAAGCAGACTTTCATGGAGAACTGCACTCTCTTGAATTCTAAGGGGTAATTTGATGGTGTTAGGGGAATCCTAGTAATAAATACAGACTTTCTTCCAAAACAACAGGTCAGTATAGTTGCCTCGATTACTTTGCGATGCAATGTTTTCACTTGCAATCTGGTGCTATTGCATAATTTTGGTGGATTTATATCGTGCTCAATTTTGATATGTGAGTTGGGAGAACTCACCATTTCAAATTTCGAACTCTACGTCCCTATGTCCCTATAAATGAGGCCGTGGCCTAAACGTGCTTAATCATAGATTATAACTATGTTAGTAAGTAAGTACTTACCTTTGCAAAACCTCATTATGCTTAGAAACCTTCTTACGAGGTACTATAATGTAGTACGGGGACTTTTTAGGGATTCCAATTTTAAAGATTATTTGCTTACGTGTTTACTTAAAACCGTAAGCAAATACTCATTAAAATTGGAATGTTGTACTCACTTGAGGGTAAAACTTTTTTGAATAAAATCGGATTTAGTTTTCAAACATATGACTTCTTCTTCTTTGAAAATAATGGCGTTCGCGACATCAAGATTACGCATATTGACAAACATGTGTCAAAATAAAATGTAATTTAAAATCAAAAGCACTAAGGAGTAATGATATCAACTCCAAGGCAAATCACAGTCAAAATAGTATTCTACCCCTTTTCTACCCTGTCAGGGGATGAATTTTAATAAAATAAGAAACAGTCTTCCACCAATTCTGTTAAAAAAGGCTTATACAAAATTTTAACTAGATTGGATAAAGTATATTGGACGTTGTCCCCCATAAACATTGTCCCCCTTTTTCACCCCGTTAGGGATAGAATTTCGGAAAATCCTTTCTTATCGGATGCCTACGTTACACAAGGAACCTACCCTCCAAGTTTCAGGTCTCTACGATCAGCAGTTTAGGTTGTGCGTTGATCCGTCAGTCAGTCATTCAGGACAAAGCATTTTTTGACGTGACAACGTCTTATAATTCGATAGAGCCGGCTGCACGCATGAAAAAACATGACGCATGCGGCGTTACCTCGTGTAAGGCCGGCAAAACAAATGAAATTAAATTTTTCTTTTGAAAAATGCTACCATTCCATCAGTATTTTCTTAAGACGTTGTCACGTTCAACTATAGTCAGTAAACCGACTTTACAGACAACCAATTTTTTTTTTATAAATATAGATTGTCAGCCAACGTAAAAAACGAGATTATTCGCAATTAGAAAAATAAGATTAAAGTAATAGCTTTTTACGAGAGGTCCGCCCTTTCCGAAATTCGGAATTTCGTTGTGATTACATAAGTTTTAAAAGAGATATGGCACAGTCGATTAGCCTCTGAAATTTGAACCGCCCATCCTGAAGAAAGACGCAAATAAGCCCGTCTTATTTGCGTCTTTCAGGTCCACTTTACAAAAAGATATAATGCAATAACACCAGCTGTCTGTGACAATTAAAAGCTGTAGTTTAATTTAATATTCATGCGAAACTAGCTTTCACCCGCGGCTTCTTTTGCGTTAAATTCGGCGTAACGTAGTTGTTTCTCCATGAAAAATTTGGACCGCTGTTTCATCTCCTTTGGGGTGAATTTTGAAAAATCCTTTCTTAGCTGATGATTCTAAGCCTACTTCATAATAACTATCTTCGTAATCAATTTCAGCGCAATCCGTTCACTGGTTTGAGCTGTGTGGTAATGATCAGTCAGTAACGGCTTCTTTTTATACAGGGTTATTTGTAACTCTGAAATTGCAAAGAATATTAAGCTGTTCCATACTACAAACGAACTGGTCTGAAATGTATGCAATGTTAGATTTTTTTTCGTTAGGTTTCTGTGGGTTTGAAGGTTGTTAATATATTAAAAAAATAACCCTGTAATACAAAAGATTTGTGGTCGTAGCACACTTGTCGGTGACGATCCCTTTCAGCTCCTCGGTAGTGTGCTGCAGGTAGGCCGCGGGAGGTCGAGTGGGGCAAGCGTAGACGATGAGACGACAGCTGATATACGGAGAGACATAAGCGCTTGTCCGGAGACAGATAAGCGAGTGTATGGAAAGATATAAGCGAGGGGTCGACGAGCTATAAGTGCGGGAACTACAAGTTGACCACACCCCGCACTGCGGTTCGTGGGCTTCTTAGGCCCGTATTACAGAATGACACTCAGAAGTCAAACATGTCTTGAGAATCGTCTGTCACTTTCTATCACGCGCAAAGTGATAGAGACGTAGGACGCTCAAGTCGGCGTTCATTCTTGAAACTTATTCTATAATACGAACATTAATCTTAATTTTGGCTTCTCATTAAACATTTAGACAATGTCAAGTGAAAAGTGAAAATAAATATTCTACACTAAAATTGTACCTACAGTAGATTGAATTAACTATGGAGTCTCTCAACGCACGTATTTTTACAACAAGAACTCGGGAGAAACTTGTTCGTGAGCTTGTGTGTGCCGGCGTGAGCTGTCTTCTGTCATTGACTTTGATTAGAGCGCCAGTTACTGCCACTGTGCTGCCACTACAGTCTATTCCCTACTAATATTATAAATGCAAAAGTAATTCTGTCTATCTGTCTGTTAAGCTTTCAAGACTAAACCACTAAACCGATTTTGATGAAATTTGGTACCAAGGTAGACTAGATCTTGGGAAAGGAGATAGGCTACTTTTCATCGGGAAAAAAGGCTTGAGTTCGTCATTGTTGAAGATAAAACCATGAAACTTTGAATTTAGCGACTTAATAAGAAAGAAATAAGTATTTGTTCTAGAATTATTGAAATTTAGACCTGTGTTGGGGTGAAATAGGGGATGAAAGTTTATAATATGAAAGATGGTCATATATTTACCCATGTGGGGATGAAAGAGGGGATGAAATTATGTAAGGAAGTCCAAGCAAAGTGACGTTCCCGTGCCTAACACTTAAACTGATTTTGATGAAATTTGGCAAAAAAATAGACTAGCCCCTGAGATAGGATAGAAGCTACATTTTTAACCGACTTTCAAAAAGGAAGAGATTCTGTATTCATCTTTTTGTATTCTTTTTGTATCTCTGTCATTTGTGGACCGATTTTCAAAATTATTTTTTTATTCAATAGTGTGTAGGTAGGTACTTCTGAGGTGGTTCCATTGTCACAAAGTCAAGATCTGATGATGAGAAGCCAATGAAATCGGGGGAAACCCTTAAATTTTATAGGCACATACGTCTTTCATATATTTTCTAAAGCTATTCTAGTATTTGCGTCTGGTAGTTTTGTATTTAAGCACGAGATAAGAAGGAAAAAAAAGCGTTTATAAAATTTTGACTCCAAGTGTCGGGATGAAATAGGGAATGAAAGGTCGTATGGAAGTTAGCAATGAATGAAAAAACAAAAAACGTAGTTTATAAAACAGTATTAAAATAAGCTATTTATAGTAAACTACAGCAGTTTGTATGCGTATTATTTGCAAAATAAGTACCCTAAAAATATATAAATGCTACCCTAAGTAACTATTCCACACAAACGAAGGTGCAGACAAAGGCTAGTAATAAATAAATTTATGGCTGCAAGTCTGAAAGAAATTTTTATTCTTATTTTTTTATTTACATACCTATTTTACTTTCAATAGCTAAAAAGGCTCTTCTAACGCTTAATATGCACAGGGCTTCAAAATCAATGTAATTTTTTTTTTGTGTTTAAGAACGATAAATTAAACTATTAGCATTACAGCCTCTTGTTTCTCAAATTGGAAATCTATTATTCTCGTGGTTGTCTTATTCATTCATCTTTGGAAACGAAGGATTATTTGTCTACTGAAAGACTCTTATACAAAAATAATATATTCTATTTATATAGCTGAATAGGCCATTGTGCCCATTATATAGCTATTCGTTCAACTACAATGAGCACCTCATTTTTCTCCAAGGTTTTCTATGAGATATAACTATCCTTATGTCAAATGCTTACAGAAAAACAGTTCAAAATAATATCAGGAAGTGTACAAACAAGGTATTTTTATTGCGACGAAACTATAGTTACTCGAACTACGAAGTGTAACATTTAACCTGGTGATTTTTGTTGCTTTTTGGCAACCTGTCCTTATTTTGAGGCATGGCCCATACTAACAGATGTAGCTTTATTTGTCACCAAATGTTGCATAAAGCTCCGTTCAACGTAATTAGCACGGCAGCGTTCATTAAGGCAAAATAAACATTATTAAAATGGCCTCAGAGTTTTGAATTTTATGTATCTAAATTTGTATCAAAGCATAAGATTAAAGAGAATTTTAAAATATTTTTAATGTTAAACACTTTTATATGCATAGCTTAGTGGTGCCAGCTGAGTGAAGCGACTTACGTATGTATTACCTACTTATTATGTTGATTAAGATTTTCTTTACCCAACAATTTATTCATGAATAAATAGAAATATTATGTATATTACAAATATTGACTGTATAGGTGGCCGACCGTAGATAATAGTGTTAATCTACTTATTACTGATATCAGTAGTAGAACCTTGTCAAAATTGTGACAACTACCTAATACTGCACAAGCGTTGCGTTGCTATGACATGGGACTAAAGTATTTATCTACTACTGATGCTGAACTGTACGATAAAGATTATTCTATTCAATTCCATATTTAAAATAAATGAATATTTAACTTACCAAATAAAAAGTGTCGGAAGGATCTTCCATACTCTTTCCGTAGATAGCAAGTAGCCTTTGCATGTGGAACGGCGCCCAGCACAGGAAAAAGGACAACGCGACTGCCACTGGAACAATGAGCATTTATGATATCATCATCACCATCGGATGCTGATATAAGAAAATAAAAAAATGCCCAATGTTCTAAACAACTTGGACTTAAGGAGGACATTACCTAGAAGATAAACACGAGTCTGAAAGTGTGGAGGCGCAGTCACTTTGAGATCGTAAGTTCTATAGAACTTTGATTGTGTAAATTAAGCTGACGCCACACCGTGGACGCGGCGGGATGCGACGGGGCGGCGCGGTATATTCACCACGCACACGTCACCACGGTATATTCACCACGCACATTTCGCCGCGGTATATTCACCACACACATGTCGCCGCGGTATATTCACCACGCATACGTCGCCGTCCCGTGTGATACTCCTGGTATTGAAAGTGTCCATAGGCTGCGGTGACCGCTTACTATTAGGCGGCCCGTATGCTTGTTTGCCACCAATGTGGTATAAAAAAGAGAAGCAAATATTACTTGCAATCAAATACAAGACATGACATGAAGTAATTTTAATGACAAAAAATAGTGACAGGTTGTCAGCTACCTTACCACCATCTTTTATCGCGATCCAATTTAAGACCTAAAGGTGGGTCCAGATATGATCATTTACCCGATCCGATCAGCGTATCACGTATCAAGCCCCGTATCAAGTTGTGGACGCCTCAATTTGCTCCGTATGACAATCGTATGAAACCGACATGACATGGGACGGGCCGTATTAAGATGGCGTATCATGATAATAATAATAATATATTTCCACGCTCACACCAATTATCTAGCCCAAAGTAAGTATCATTAAGAACTTGTGTTATGGATACTAGATAACGGTCATTTTTTTTAATATACATATTTTTTTTAGATATTTTCATAAATAAACTTAAATAAATATATAAACAACCATGAGTCGTCAACGAATACTCGTGTTCATCACACAAATATTTGCCGCTACCAGGACTCGAACCCGGACCGCTTGATGTGTAGGCAGCTATACTGACCACTCCACCAAGACGGCGTCATCATCACCCGTCCACATATGCGATCATGATACGCGTCGGTGATACGGATACGCTGATCAGATCGGGGAAATGATACATATCTCGTACTATGACGCTATCTACGCGACTCAGTTTTGGCGCTACTTTCCACAGCGATACAGTTCAGAATGACACGCTCATCTGGCATTTTAAGCGTTTCATTCTATTCTTAAATATGAAATTGAACTTTAAAAGCGTGTAAAAAAATAAGAATAAACTAAAGTACCTATTCTTAAATATAAACAAAAATGATATTATTCAAATAAACCAAATAAAATTCAAATGCAAATGAATCAGTAGGCGACTTGCATAACGTTCAATAACTTAATTAAAATTCGAGTAAATTATGGTGCCACAAAAAAAAAAAACTAAATTTATATGCAAGTGATTTAAGATGAGTGTGATGCAAAATGCCCTAATGATTGCAAACACTTGAAACCTATTTGCCATAATCATTAAAGCGCAAACACTACAAACCCATTGTGAGAACTTACCAAGCATTCGAATGACCCGCCGCTGGGAAGTTCCATGTCTATACCTCGTACTCATATTATTACAGCGCTCATTGCTCTCCACTGACAACTTCTTCACTGGATGCAACACTCGCGAAGTACGCAACTTAATACCTATTAACGCATACAGCACCGAAATCACAGACATAGGCACTACGAAAAATATCAAGCTAGACACAAGGAACACTTGGTGCACACCTTGTCCTTTCACTGTACATATACTGATATTTTGCCCGTTGTCTACCTCGTTCACTATACCGAACTGCATAGCTTGGGGCACGGCTGTACATAACGCACAAATCCATATAGCAATTATGAAACGTACAGCTCTCGACAGCTTGGACATAGTATGGGACATAAAGGGGCGGCATATAGCTATATACCGCTCGACAGTGAACGCTGTTATAGTTAGAACTGTTGCGTTTGCCGACGTTTCTGATGCCAAGCCGAGGGCTATGCAGTGCGCTTCACCCAAAGGGTAATTGGATGGGTTCCATAGTCTATGCAATTCAATAGGTAGTCCACAGACTAAGAGTACGAAATCAGAAATAGCTAGACTGAATAGGTAAAAGTTTGTGGCTGTGTGCATTGACCTATTCCGTGCTATCACAACACATGTACTAATGTTACCGAGCACTCCGGCTACGAATATGACACCGTATGTTATACTTAAGGGAACTAAGAGATCGAGTGAGTCCGGCTCCGAATATGCTGAAGTCTGTGCAGTTTCATTTGTCCTGTTTATTAGGAGCGATTCGACTAAACTGGCGTCCATGATGTCCACGTCATTACACTACCTGTGAACAAAGAAAACAAATATTTTTATTCGGTAAAAATCAAAAGAGCTAATTAACAATGTATATGTTATGACATGCGAGTCCACGACTTACAGCTTGAAAATAATTATAGAGCCAGTATTTTGAATTAAAAATATTATTCAAAATAATTTTTTGAATCCTGTTATCGATTAATTCCATATCGATTTGATTAATGTACGTGGTATTAGAGGTTTCGCTTCATTTTTTTTTTACTATAATTTCGTAAAGTATAGATTATAACCATACTTTAACAACTCAGTTTAACAATCATCTTTTTTTTTATACAAAAGTTTTGGAAATTATCTCAGTTTTGATCAAATACCAGACATCACCAGTAAATTCACTGTTTAGCTTGAGTTGAATGCCAATACAATACCGATTTAAAACAAAGTCAAACAGAAATTGAAATCGACGGGTATGTTACCAAAACCAGTGCCGTTAATATTAGAATGATGTCCAGAACATGGCAATGGCAAATGGTATACATCGGGACCGGACGCGGCTACGGCCGCGACCGGCCCGGGGTGAGGTCTGGTGCTTCGCCCTAGGGCTGAATGACTCCGGTCAGTTCTAGGGTCGGGCTGCCCGGAGGTGGCTCCGTGAAATGCCTCGGCAAACCACGGGTCGTCTCCAGTAAGGGCACGGGGGAAACCGGAGTGGTTTAGCAGGTATTCCCAGTCTGTTTTAAATCCTAATTGGCAATCGTGTATAGTATATTAATGTAATTAGTGAGACAACTATTTAACACACCGTCAAACACCTTAGCCGCGATGGCAGCAAGCGAGATTTATAACGGCCGCGGACACGAAGTCGGCGACGAGTGGAGTGACGACGACTGGAGAGCGGCGCGAGAGAGTGGTGCGATTAGATGCATAGATTTAAATGGAAAGGCCTCGAAGGCAGCAGCGGCGCGACGAGCGACGCACGAGCGATGCGCTCCACTCAAGCGGTGCCCCCGCGTCTATATTAACGTAGTGTTGTGTATTTTATTTATTGATTTTTTATCGACCGAAGTTTTAAAATACCCGCCGACGACGTCAAGGAGCAAATAACTTCAATTATTTTTGATAGAATTAAGACACTAATTTCTCATTACACAACAATGGCTTTGAGGCCGGCTGGGTGACCACCGCCCAGCTGTCGCATCGCCGTCGCCCCGCTCATCGTTTACTTTGAGACCGCAGCCTGAATATCATCCTATACCCATCACCGTGCCACTGCCGTTCAGGTCTGCCTTTCATTGTAATCGGACTCATACGCAATAGATTTGGGCTTCTGGGTTTTCTAGTCACACTGATGGGCCATTACTCTAAGTCGTTGACCTCGGTAGAGTGACTGCGGAGAGCGGAGATGACCTGCGGAAGCGGAGGAGTGAAGACGCTGCGCCTTGCCGTTGTAGTATGCAACGTTGAAGCGGCTGCGTGACGTACGGAAAAATCAACACGATTTGATAAATACGAAGGACGCGAAATCATGTCTTATGTCCTGAACTGATCGCGCCAATGTGGCGTATCCCGTTCCTCTTGCGTCGTTATATTTTCTACTGATCACGGATGCGAAATCCAGACGTAAATCCGCAATAGTGCCGCGTAACGAAAGCGTTATTGCGGATTTGCACATAATAATGGAAGACACATCAATACTATTTAAAAGAAAACAATTCTGAATAATAATGCTCTAGAACTGTGCGTTCGAAGAATAAGAGCGACGTAAACAGACCGCTCCAATCAGTCCTAAAACCCGTCAAGAAGTATTTTAACTTTACGTAAAGACTAGATTTGATTAATTGAATGAATAGCTTTGAAATAATAGAATAATCCTGTGTTTAGGTAATCTTTAATTAAATATATCAATAGTATTGCTGACGTGATGCGGTGACCTAGAAAATTTAAAAATTATCAATATTTTAGTAGTCATTATACACAATTTTAATTTGGCTTAGATAATTGGTATAAGTGTTCAAATATATTATTATTAATCTTTTGTGTGTAGGTAATATACCTAGGTAGAATAATACCGTCAACCCAATCTTCTTTATCAAAGCTAATCCCTTACAGCAAATATAATTATGAAGATTGAGTTTGTTTTAACATGAAGGGTACTAGATAAACATCATTTATGAAGATATAAAATCTAGTTCTGTGAATGTGATGAGATTGATATTCATCTAAAATATCTTTTTAGTTTGTTTTGTGTCGGAGGTTACTTAAAATTTTTGAATTTATCTTTTTCAACCATATTTAACAACAATACAGGAACGATAAAAACGATGAATTATGAAGGAAACTGTTTTAGTTCATTTAAATCATATTTAAAGTGGTATGTATGTAGTTGGACGTTTGGACTTTAAGAGATTTTGGTGTCTAAAGTAAAGAAACCAAAATAATTGTAATTATTGACATAATTCAGGCAAATACGACTGATAAACACGTATTTGGTACCCGTGTTCCTTAGGGATCATTTCAATCCTTTTGCGACGTCTTTTTTTTGCGGAATACAGATGGTTTGTTCATTTTGATCTGAACTTTTGGGTATGCAGCGACTTTGAGAACTGTGACGAAAAGTTTATTACGAGTTCGAAACAAGGGGATGTATCGCTGTATTTATAACGTTTATTTTTGAAATCCAGAACATTTCCGTTTTCATAAATTTTGACAGCGCTTAGATATCAAAAAAATTCTTTAAAAACATTTGTAAAAACAAGCTTTTATTGAAATTCTCTAAAAAGAAAATAAAATATTTTTATAAATTTATGTCACGAGATTTACTTGGACCATCGTATAAATTTACTATAATTATCACTTTGCCGATTCTATAACTGTTAATATACACAAGTAGGTAAGCCTCGCGACAAGCTTTTACCTTTGTACCAATCTACCTAATGCCTATCAGACTTTGCAAGAGAGTAATATGAGGTAAGGCTGCGGATAAGCCGACTTTATCGCCAATATTATTATTAGGTACTGTGAAAGCATGTAATAGTGTTCGCATCGCAACGAATTATATGAAAAGTAGCCCTGTGTGAACAAATTCCCATCAGCAATTTTACAGTAGAGAGGCTGGACTATCAGGCTGGTTTATCAGTCGTATTTGCCTGAATTATGTCAATAATTACAATTACTTTGATTTCTTTACTTAAGACACCAAAATCTCTTAAAGTCCAAACTACATACATACCACTTTAAATATGATGAAAATGAACTAAAAGTTTCCTTCATAATACATCGTTTTTATCGTTCCAGTATTGTTGTTAAATATGGTTGAAAAAATAAATTAAAAAATTTTGAGTAACCTCCGACACAAAACAAACTTAAAAGAAAATAATCAAAAATTTCTCTCTGCCTTTTAACTTCATTAAAAGAACCTGTTAATATTTCCAAGATGAACGTCGCCGCGCCGGGGACCGCTAACCCATAATTTAGAATTTCAAGATTTTTTTTATTTGAATTTTGGTTTCATTTTATTTACTAAGCGGTCCCCAACGCAGCGACGTTCATCATCATAACAGCATTTATAATTTGACCATAATTCGACCCACTGCTGAGACACAAAGGCCTCTCCTTGTCATTGAAGGAGGTTTAGGCAGTAGTCCACCACGCTTGCCCTATGCGGATTGGTGGACGGAGTATAAGGTGATCAAATACCCCTTTGCTGATCCATTAGTCGTCTTCTACGACACCCATTGGAGAATATGGGGCTATATTCTACTCTGCCATTGTAAATTAAAATATATTAAATAGACATTGTGAAATGTTGTTAAAAGTTATTATTTAATGAGCTTGAGAAAAATATTTAATTTTTCATATAATTATGGATCTTATTACTTAATAATCAACAGTTTATATTTCACTTCGATACGATACGTATTTATAAAGTTATAATACATTTAAGTTTGGAATAAAGCTATACCCGGCTTACAGTCGCTGGCGCGGAGCTAATGGTCGTGTGACGTCATTTAACTCAACAGTTCTTGCCGCCCGTTCGCGTTCGCACAACATTTACACCTAATCAATACTTTATTATTATCGGGTAAAAGCCGGATAGACGCCCCACTTTTTAATAAAGCTCTATTAAAAAAATATATGTACTTAATAAGAATAATGCAACATGTACTTATATCAAAACATAGGTCTTTGATCTATTATGTTAGCCTAGTTTATGTGATAATAATTAATAATAGTTTTGAGTAAATCCTGTTTTATTTGACTTCTCAAAAAGAGGATAGTTGCTTTCACTGGCGGATAGTAGTAAAAAATGCTTCTTAGGATACTTGCCTTGTGCGGGGATAGAAGCCAAGCAATGAGTTTTTCAATAAACAGATTAATATTAAAATACGGAATCATTTTTTTTATTCTTAGGCTATCTTTTTTTTAGTAGGTACTAATCAATATTACAAAATTCTATTATTTTTTATTTGTAATGTTTTTTATCCAACTCTTTAAGTTCTATACTATCTTCTGTCCAGCTCATGTAGCGCGTCACTACACATGATTTACGCTGATACGCGAGGCATTTTGCTCACCAATAATGTATAACATTAGCATTCATTCTAGGTGAGCAAGTTATTGAATATACTGAATAGCCACACAAAGTTATCCAGCTCGAAGGACCAAAAGAATGATAAGGGCGCTAAGCCTAGCAATAAGGCTTGTAGATTCTACCCAACATAAATTTAGGTTACACCATAGGTCGGAATGTTAGAATGTGGAAAGTTAGCATCTGTTGAAAAGGAGATATATATTATCAGCGCAATCCGTTTAGTAGGTTTGCTGTGTGTGATAGATCAGTCAGTAACAGTTGCCTTTTATACAGACAAGTAAGAAATTTAAAACCCAATAAATGACCTCTTCTAAACGATACCGAATAGCCACACAAATATAACTCATATACTTTATCTTATCTTATCTTATCCTTTTAACCGACTACACTTTTTATGCTCTAGGCGACTCTAGAGGCATAAACGAAACTTCGGTTCAACCCTTTTGGACGTGTAGGACATGCGAATGGTCAAACCGATCCGAGCGAAATCGTGATTCGTAGGTATTCAGTATTGCAGTAGAAAATTGCAAAATTCAAACGACGCCTATAAGCCTGAATGTGTTTATGTAGATTCAAACGCATTCAATAACGCAAGCTATAACGTCGCGGCCCGTGTTACATAACTTGATAGCTGCTATGTTCAGGCTGCACGTTGATTTAAACCTTTAAGATTTATGACCTGCGCCGTTGATTTAAAACGCAGCAATAAAAATAACAGTCGCTAAATGACCCCAAGCAATAAAATTTACAAAATACATCGAAGTTCAGTTTCTATCTCATAAATCCTAATTCTAATAATTACGAATGCGGAAGTTTGTGCGGATGTATGGATGGTTGTGTGTTTGTTACTCTTTCACGCAAAAACTGCTAATTGGATTTTAATTAAACTTTATAAATAACATTAAATAACATAGTTCATAGATCAAAATAACATTATAGGCTATAATTTATACTAATCCTGCAGAGACGAAGTCGCGGGCAGAAGTTAGTAATAATATAAGTTTAGTTTCCAAGAAGGGTCTGACTATTTTCTTTTTTAGAGTGTTATCTGATATCCTATGAATACAAAAGCCTATGTAAAAATCTTTTGTGAGAATATAATTTTATACAGTGCCTCGGTTATCCAAGATAGTCTCACAGAGATCGTTCACTTATATTAAATCGTTTTTACAGTGGTAGGATTGCCTAACAAATGTAATACTATTGTAAATGTAAATAAAACTTTAGGATCCGTATAACGCCGCAGTTTTAATATAAGGAGCTTCGGTCTAACAATACTGGTTAAGGAATAAATATTGTAGATTGTGATATTATTAAAGTTTCATTTATGTTTGTGGACTTACACAGAAAGTTTCTTAACGATTCCTTCATAGAAAGTCCTTGTTATTTAACAAATAGTGGACATGCTTGGGATATTATTGTTTAAAAGAGCAAAATAGTTAAGTAGGTACTTTGATCTGAACTGACTAGTTAACTTATCTTCAACAATGGATTTATGTTTGTTTATACGTGTATCCTCAGAAGTAATTTAATTATTCAGTAACACGTCATACCAGTGCCATTGTTTGTAATAAATCTTGTTAAAACAAATCACCTCACTACCACCAGCACTAATACAGCTCTTTATTTTGCTTTACAAAAACGCTTTTCGCTGCGAGCTAGACACAACATTGTAACGTGTAAATTATGACAGTAATTTTACTTTTGGTTTTTATTAATAAATTTTAGCGTAATATAGGTACGTGTGTTTAAATATTATCTTGTTTTTCTCACCTACAACAATTTTTTCGCTGGAGAGGTGAAAATTTGTATACACGAGGTCAATTTTGCTTAGCATTTTATTTTTAATTTTTCCCAAGCTTATTGGTACAAAGTGCGTTCATCATCAGTTCAGCCGATAGACGCCCATTGTTGGATAAAGGTCTCCCCCAAGGATCTCCAAACTGGTCGGTCCTGCGCTGCCCGCATCCAGCGGCTTCCCGGGACCTTTACTAGACCGTTAGTCCACCTTGTGGGGGACCTACCAACGCTGCATTTCCCGGTGTGTAGTCACCCCTCTAGGAACTTTCCACCCCAACGGCCGGCAGTCCTCCTCGCAATGTGCCCTGCCCACTGCCACTTAAGGCTCGCAATTCTTTGAGCTATTTCCATGACCTCGGTTCCATAGGTTATCACTGGCAACACACACTAATTAAAGATATTCTTCAACAACTTCCAGTGTTAAGCTTTCAACCTTTACAGGAGTGGGTGCGACATGGAAATTCGACGTGATTTTTGTCTTATCCATGTTCATTTTTAGACCCGCTTGTTGAGAGACTTTAGAGAGATCGTCGAGCATTGTGCCAAGTCTTCTAAGTTCTCAGTCATACCTACGATATCATCTGCAATGCGAAGGTGAGTCAAGTACTCGCCATTTATGTTGATTTCATGTCCTCTGCAGTCCAGAAGCTTAAACGCGTCCTCCAACGCAGCTGTGAACAGTTTCAGTGATATAACATCACCCTGTCTCACGCCTCGCTGAAGCTGTATGGGTTTTGAGTTCTGGTCCTGAAGACGGACTGACATAGTGGCGTTTTCGTACAGTGACCGCAACACTTGGATGTATCGATAGTCTATGTGGCACCTCAGTGACTGGAGCATGGCCCAGGTCTCGACAGAATCGAAGGCTTTCTTATAGTGCACAAACTCTAAGCATAATGGCAGATTATACTCTTCGGTCTTCTGTATAACCTGCCACAGCTTATGTATGTGATCTATAGTACTGAAGCCTTTTCGGGATTCGGCTTGTTTGGGAGGCTGTAAGTCGTCAAACCTGTGCGCGAGACGATTCGTTATAACCCTCGAAAACAGCTTATAAACATGACTCAGGAGCGTGATGGTCTATAGTTCTTCAATTGGGCCCTATCGCCCTTTTTGAAGAAGAGTCTTATCACGCCGCCGCGCCGCCATCACATGCCTTTGGCGTATTGCCCTCGAGTATAATGGCGTTGAATATCTTCTGAAGAGCTTTCAGGACCGTTCGTCCACCTGCTTTCAAAAGCTTTGCTGTTACTTCGTCATCACCCGGCGCCTTGTTGTTCTTGAGCTGTTTGAGAGCTACACTAACCTCGTACAGGCTGACGTCCGCGACATCTTCAGTATAGTGTCGGATTAATTTGGCTTGGATCGGGGGCCTGAATGACAGCTGTGTGTGATGTCGCGTAAAGCTGACCGTAAAAGTTTTCATCTCAGCCAACAGCTCCGGTCGTAATGTAACGATTCTGCCGTCCTCTGTGTTAGACTCCGTCACCAAGCACGACAGATCTCTAGCGAACACTTTGGGAGTCTTTTTTCCGTTCGATGTCCTCTTTCATACGTTCTGTATTAAATTGGCGTATGTCGCGAGTTAAGCACTTGGAGATCAATGATATTATAATATAAAAAGAGATAGATACGTCATGAGCGCGCCGAAATGGAAACGCATAAAAGACAACAAGTGTTGCATGTGGGCCTTAATTTTTCTTAAAACAGTAGACAGTACGCGAGTGCCTCCTAGTTCCCGCCAACCATGTTTATGCAACAAAATGTCATCTTGTGACTTGCAAAAATGCACTTATTATGCAAGCGAAATGAATAAACTGAAAATTACGTTAAAGCAAAACAAATATAGAACAGAAAATAAGCTTCATACATGAAGCAACTCACACCAACACCTATCGCAGACAGGGAATTTAAAATCATCAGTTCATTGCATATATTCCAAAAATGAACATCGCCCACTGTCGTTCGTTTGTGGCAGTAGACTTTACGTAAATCACAGTTTTCACACTTCAGGCTACAGGTATTAAAATGTGAAGCATATATCTACCTACCAGGGTTTGCCTTCAGGGTGCTCCGTTTATTTTATTGTTATTGCATCAACGTAAGTGATAGTATCTATGTGGTATGGTACTGTATAAAATATCAACAATACAACAATGATCGTCCTACACAATAATATAACCAATGTGCCCTCGGTGTAACTTACCTATTTCATAATTCAAATAATCACTTGTTTTATCGTATCTCATCAATATTATTTAATCAAAGCAACAGAGATTTGATTAAGTACTTGTAACGACGAGACGATGTCGTATCACAAATATCCAATTCCCTGAACACGTTCTGATAGATGTCTGTGTATTATTAGTGATCAGAGCAATGTTACCAAACTGCTAATTGGTTTTCGCAAAGTTTTATGGCAAGTAATCTGCCAGACGCCAACTATCCTCATGGTATGGAATAATTTTATTTTTGCGTTTACAAACGCGTAAATATTAATACTAGAAAAATGCACTGAAACGCACGGTCAACGCGTCCGCCCGGATTGTGGAAGATGCGGGTTCGAGTCCCGCCTGAGGTAAGTCGAATTTTTTTCAGTGCATTTTTCTAGTATTAATATTTACGCGTTTGTAAACGCAAAAAATTAATTATTCCATAATGTAAGGTAGTTTCATCTTAACTGGGCGTCAAATATTGCAAAAATATTTCATTCGGGTCTTAGAAGTGCAAATTTCAAAGATTTGATGAAACAATGTTTACCATAAAAACATAAGCACAAAGCACTGACAAATTTCGACAGCGAAAAGCAGTGTCTCGGTGGGGTAATTGGTCAACGCGTCCGCCCGGATTGTGGAAGATGCGGGTTCGAGTCCCGCCTGAGGCAAGTCGATTTTTTTTATCCTTATGGTAGTTCACGAAATTGACTGTCCCTGTATTGAAAACGTTGCATCGATGGGTCACTCCGTCGACAGTACATCTGGGTATGTTATACCGACAGTTGGAGTGGACCTTTTCTAGTGCTCCACTGGACACTACCGAGGCACCTTCGCTTCACTCCCGCGACTCGCACTTTGTTTTGGTCATAGTTCTAATAGGTTAGGTAAGAACGAGGTTAGAACAGAACACGACCCGGAAGTTCCACTCCACCTGTCTATTTAACGTACCATCGATATGGTACTGTCGATGAAACATCGTCGATGTAGTTATTGGCGATGTTGTGAACGGCACCGATGCTGTTGTCGGTAGTATACTCGCCACCGCGCTAGTGCCCCTTTGTGCGATGTTCTGTACGGGATTCAGAAATTACATCACTTGGCTATTACAACAAGCACTGGATGAGAAAGTATAGTACAATCCGTGACCAGGAACTATACTGGCAGTTATCGTTCAACTATAAAAACCGAATTATGTCATTTTACACTCTAGGCAATTAAAGTAGCTAGCCAAAATCCTCATTTTCAACCTCAAAAATGTCAGAAAACTACATAAATACAATCATACTCATAATCCCACAAGGGGTTGAGCAGAGCCTTGGAGTTGGTTACACACAAAGCCACTTCTGCCATAATGGGCCATGCAGTTCCTCAAAATAGTGAAAGGTTGCCAGTTTGCCGCCTAAATAAAAGGGACATCAAACCCGAAGAGCAACAAACCTTCAATGAACCACCAAAATAAAAGCCTACAACCAGGACAGATGTTACATCATCTCAGCAGTCCGGGTAAGGTGTCAGATAGTATAGTTTAATAATATACGTTTGCGTAAGTTTTTCTAGTTACATGCGATATAAAACAATTAAAGATAAAATTAATGTTCTCATACTGGTTTGTTGTGAGAGTATACTAGTTTCACACGTACCTATATATTTTTTCAAAATTTACGCACTTATTGTAAATACGTGATGATGGTTCGGAAATTGGTAAAAAGTTGTGCCTTCCGAAGCACAAGTTAAATATTAGGCGCAAAAATTAGGTAATGACCAATCCAAGAACCACGCACATAGTTGCTTTTGCGCTCCTTACGTAGTGCACGGGGGTTATCAGCGATAATATTGGTCGATACGCACCATCAAAGCCGCAGGTTTTAAAGATTACCTCACTTTGAGTAACGAAATACAAAATAAAAATTGTTAGGCTATAAAATCACTACGCACCATTTTTTCTTTGTGCAAACTTTGGAGAGTTGCCAAGTTATAAAAAGCTATAGCTATTAACCGAATTCCCCATTTTCCAATGAGATATTACATTATATCTCAATATCATTTTCACTGATAAAATTGTGAGTGTGAGCGCCTCTCAGCTATTTGTATAACAATGTATAATGCTATTGAATTAATTAAGTTTGTCCTTCATAACGGAATTATTTATTGTAAGGAAACTGTATTTGTGGCTGCCTACTGGCTGGATAAGTGAGGAAAATCATATTTGTAAATCTGGAAATAATTTAGCTAAAGTAGCTTCATATTTATTTATATAATATTCATGTTGAAAGAAATATCACCAATGTCAGCTTTGTAGTACGAATTTCATTTTTTAGCTACTGACCGCACATCAAAATCTGTACATATTAGTCAAATAATAAAAAAGTCAAGACGCAGCGTTCAACAATCGCGACAGATAGAGTGAGGGCAAGAATCGGCTATGGGTAGTGCTGGCCCTATGACGTACTATAAGCATACTATAGAGAATAATGTGGCAAACATTTGCATCAAGTACCCAATATGAGTAATTAATATCGGTATCTTATTACAATGTACCGAGATAGGTCTTTTGCACATTGTAAGTAGTTTTCTTTTGTGTAGTTGTTATAAGAAATTTCTTACAAGAAATTCGACTACACTAGTAGTTATTCAGTGTAAGTAGTTTTTCAGTGTATTTTTTCTAGTTTTAAAAACATTAACGCGTTTGTAAACGCAAAATTTATTCCATAATATAAGGTGGTTTCATCTTAAGTGGACGTCAAATATTTGCAAAAATATTTCGATCAGATCTTAGTAGTGCAAACAAAGATTTGATGAAACAATATTTACCGTAAAAACTTAAGCACCAAGCACTGACAAATTTGGATGGCGAAAGGAGTGCCCCGGTAGCGTGATGGTTAAAGCTTAAATTTTGAAAAAAAAATAAAATCTGAAACACGTGTTTAATCATTAACGATAGGAGTACTTATCTACTCCTGTGAAGTTTCAATTAAAATAGTCTAACTTATTTTGTTTCCCCATAGAAACTTTAGTTCCCTATTTTACACTCTTAGGAGTTGAATTTCGAGAAATCCGGCCTTATCCCTTGTCTACGTCATAAAAGAAACCTCTGTGCAAAATTTCAGGTCCAAGGGTATGTTCTTGGCTTTGATCAGTCAGTCAGTCACTTTTCTTTTTATATTTAATACATTATTAAGACTATATTTTTTACTTGCATACTGACATTGTTCTAATACCACCATAAACGTGAGCGTTGATATCTCAGGCGTATCGAACGTATCGAAACTAAATTTGTTCCCATTGACCATTAATACTCTAAAAGTAGATTTTACTTTTAGAGTATTAATGGTCAATGGGAACAAATTTAGTGCCCACCAACAAAATAGTACAGTGCTCACCAAAATGGATATTTTTTCCACCAAAAACAACTTTTGGTGAATATTTATACTTTTTTGGTGAGCATTTATCCTTTTTTGCAAGTTATGGTGTTAATTCAAATACAAACCAATGTCAATTGATTCCTGATTGAATAAGCAATTTATATCGTAGTAAGTCGTCAGCTATTATCATAAAATTCGAAATCAACGGCAAAATTAAATCAATATCCAAGATCAACGATTATGATATGAGTACCTAAATAACTTGTTCATTACTAAATTGTGAACCAAAACCTAAAACCGAATAAATTATGACTGAAATAGTGAGTGAGTAAATACTTCATTGAAGGTGTCCTTCGCTATACTCGTACATATATTCCGATATTAATTGCGTTATACGCTTGACAATTTGAGAGCAGACACGAATACCTTTTGCGCACTTCAGACCAAATAAAAATGTGTAGACGGAGCTCTGCGAACAAGCAACTGAGGCCGTTCGTTGTACTTAGACAGTTACGCGCACACACATGTAACGCAACTATGCCTTGACTTATACATAAGAATACTGTTTCTCGCACTGCATTAGCGTGACCCCACACTATCCGGTCGTTCATTGCTACCTAGAAGATCATAAAAACGGGTTCAAGTACACGCTTATCTATATAACAAGACTCAATATTTCTCCGCAGCGTACTGTTGTCACTTTTTTTATTCGGTCTGAGTTCCGCTCTACATCCTTGCCTTCCTATCACTCAAATCCATATCACGTCGATAGCAGAGAAAAACCGAACCAAAAAATCAAAATGATTCTTGTCAAGAGTTACTTCATGAATTATTCATAAAGGACCTAAAGACCAATAGCCAAGCGGGAAGTCCTATCTAGTTTGGTCATAGTTGAATCTTAAACCAAAATTTACATTAACCCATCTGCTCTTTATAAACACGAAACCAATCTATAGTTCTCGTGTCGTGATTAAAGTTTTAATATGAGTTTTTTTAATCAATAAACGTAGGTATATTATAACTAAATTGAATAAAATATTAACACTTTGGAAATTCTTGTATAGTTCTATCTTTGTATTCTAATAATTTAGGAGATACATGTAGAGAGACTTTTTAACGAGCATTTTCGCTTAGAAATCACTAAGATTTGAACAAAATAATATGGTCGACAATGATACATTAGCCAATGCACGAATATCTCTGTGAGGTATAATTAAATAGTTACTGTAGGTACTGTACTGTACAAAATTTATTTTTAACTCAACCTCGCGTCTTTTTTTATGAGTTCTTAGTAGCGTTGTAAAATGTCAAACACTTTTATTTTAATACGTAACGATTATTTATGATAAATGTCTATACACAAATAGGAGATTTTTATTAGATTCGTTTATAAGTACTAAAACATACTTATTTTAATATTTTAAATTATTCCCTAAAATAAAAAAATAACCCAAAGGTTTTCATGGCCAGAAAATGCGCTGTCAACATTCTAGTAGTAAAAGAGGTATATGAGCGGAGGTGGACTGGAAAAAGTGTTTAAAAGTTGAATTAGATTAGACGCATGATACTGGATATTATAGATACTGGTTGAAACGATTTATTAAAAACTATTTTAATTAAAAGTCTAACTTTTTCTTGTAACTCCTATCAATGTGTTGGTCATTACCACAGATAATAAAATACTATAATTACCTACGATTGTTCTCATACTCTTTACAAAACTAAAGATTTTCATTGGAAGTAGTGAATGAAATTCTCATTAAGAATTACTCTCATACCAATAATCTAGCTCAAAATAAGTATCAGTCCTAGTTGGATAGTTACAACAAAACGATTACAATTTTAAGATTCGAAGAAATGTAAATAATAAATACGGATTCTTTTCATATTTTATATAAATAATAAATACATCCTTCACAATCCTCAACATCCAGATTACTTGCGTTCTCGTTTTAATTTCCTTGCGCCCAATTCTCGTCCTAAGTGCTTGCCTCACGAAAACTTTAGTTAGTCCTGTGTCCAAATCCAAGTATTTTGCAAGATCATTCACTGTTACTGTTACGCAATTGTGGAACAAACTGCCAGTGGATATTAGAGAGAGTCAATCGCTACTTTCAAACATAAATTAATAGAGAACTATCTCTTAAACTCGTTTTAGTTATAAATGTATGTATTCATGTATTTGTATGTATGTAGATAATTGAAATGATTAATATATGTGTCTTAATGATTATTATGTACATTGTACGGTTTACCGCACATTAAGCATTTCGAAATATTGTATTAATTTAATAATCTTCTATGTTTGCACTTTTGTACACGCGCTTGTAATCGACACAAATAAATCAGTTCAATTACGGTTCGCACTCGACTCGGTTGTATCATTTTCCCTGATCCCTAAATTTCTAAGCATTATTATCAGATATCATTCTTATCATCTCTAACGTATGTAGGGAATCACCCTACATATTTATGGTCCTTCGAGCCGGATATAAAGATAGGTCAAGGATGTACGCTTAAGAGTGACGAATTTACTATATTTGCTCATAATCAGTTTTTGAATCAGATCACCGTCAATGAACCTGTCCTCGTACCAGAAGTGTCTATGCTAAATACTATTATGAAAGTTACGCATATCAATTTTACTGAATCAGAGAACAACGAAGCGTATTACCACCAAATCAAAGATCAAATCAAAGAATTAAAGGAACAAGCGGAAAATAAGTTCAACGTAAATGAAAATCATCATTACGCTATTTACGGCATATATGTAGTCGTTATCATTACCACATGTGGCATTGGGTATGTGATTATAATACGCATCATAAAGAACCGAAGACGTATGGTACGCGAGGGAAGCAGCATACAGCAGCGGCGTCCAGGCCTAACGGCGCCTGAGCCAGTCGCGCGTGGCGACAGTAATAGTGAGGTGACAGTGTCTAGTGTACCGCCAGTTAGTGTTCGGCGTAGTAAATCTATCGCTAGTGAACCGCGTGTGCTCCCCAAACTTACGAGATTTAATCTGTCAAGTGAAAGCCCCTGAATCCGTTTGTCCGTAACAAACAATGAGTGAAATTAAGTGAATAGTGTGTTGCGCTGAACTTTAACTTCATTAGAATTAGTACATAATAGAATGATAAATCATTTGTATCATACTTATATCAAACTAGTATTAGTAATATTGTATAATTATTATCAGATAATCATTTCATTAAATTTCTTCTCCTTGGTCTGGCAATATGTACGGTTTACCGCACATTAAGCATTTCGAAATATTGTATTAATTTAATAATCTTCTATGTTTGCACTTTTGTACACGCGCTTGTAATCGACACAAATAAATCAGTTCAATTACGGTTCGCACTCGACTCGGTTGTATCATTTTCCCTGATCCCTAAATTTCTAAGCATTATTATCAGATATCATTCTTATCATCTCTAACGTATGTAGGGAATCACCCTACATACATATAGGGTGTATTTATGCCTACATATAATTTTAATTGTCTTTTTTCAATTATTTTATTGTAATACACATTATTTCCGCTTTTAACCCTTTGAATGGTAAAGAAAAAAATATTTTTCATTGTTTATCAATCTTATCACTTATATATAAAGTTCAAAATATGGTGGCAATATATCTGCCAATACTAGACAAAGGATTAAATGGTCTCATAAGTTAGGTTTGGTTGGAAGAGATCTCTGTTAGAGATCCTTTGTACATGTCTTTCTTCCTGTTTTACAATTGTTATTTTATGTGTGCAATAAAGGACTTTTATATTATTAAGGAAATTATTTTAATAAAGTATGTGTTTTGGATATTAAATTCTGTCTTCAGTTTTCTTTTATTTTCTTTATTTTCACATTAAAATGTGGGTGTCACATATATTAATGCATCTAGGTACTGCTTGACGAGAAATGCATGGCAACAGACCTCATGATGGACATCAGTCACCAGCTGGAAATCCCATTAAAAATTATCTACGTCATACACACAGTCACACCACAAAACCTTTACTTCAATGATTCCTGATAACTGCTCGTCAACACGGATGCCTGTGCATGAAAAATAACACACTTTCACTACACAAAATATTTGGAATATCAAAAAATATGCCATCTATTTTTTGAAGGACGTCGAAAAAAGATCTTCGTATTTAGATTTTTTAAAACATGAAATGTTTATTTTTCCCTTTTACAGTAAATTTCAGTTTTTAAGTAATTTCTTTTCAAAACTACGCTTGTTATTATATTTTTGGGGAAATAAATGTGTGTTTTCATTTGTTTCCAGAAATATATTCATAATTCGAAAGGTTGACTGCAAGTAAAATATTAACGTTAATATAATTTCGATATTAAAAAATCATTACACGACGTTTTTACATAGGTCACTGTAGAATTCTTTACTAAAACTGCGTGTTACTACTTATACATGATGAAACTAAAAGGTGAAATGGTCCCTAATAAAGAGTTCATTTAAAATATTAGAAATCTTAATATCACAGTATGACTTACCCCAAAAATTAAAAGAAACATTAAATTTCTCATTGATGTGCAAACCCTGTTTCAGTAAATTCAAAGTAATTAACAAACAATTGTAGAATATCCATTAAAATACTTGAATTCGACAACATAACGTATTTCTGACTTAAAATTTTTCGAAGGACCTTAATAAAGCATAATGACAACGAAAAACAGAAAACTATTACTAAAATAGGTATTACCCCTCTGTTAAATAATCTGTGCTAACTCAGGTTCTCTGCAATAACAGCCTTACTAGGGTTGACACCATTTTTTAATTTAATAATTTATTAAGTATATATTTTTTGGTTAGTTTTGAAAGTATATTGTTAATGTTTATCTCCACTAGTCTGCGTATTGGTGATATGATCCTAAGCTCCTTTCTTAAAAGGCCTGTGCTCATCACAGGCCTTTTAAGAAAGGAGTTTAGGCATTAATTGTGACAAATTTCATAACACAGCTAAATAACATTATCCTAATGATAGACATACCTACTTTTTATGGTGTTACGAGCAAGCTCACAGTGTATTTCGATCTCTATTTAAAATCCATTCTCTTTACTTATAAAATAAATAAAGTTATTGAATTTTAAAAGGACAAATTTATATTTTCAATTTATATCATCCCATAATAACACTGTTTGTAAATAGCTTTGATTACATTGTGAGTACAAATGGATCAGCAGCTACTGTTAACTGTGCCCAGCAATGACGTCTAGAGGAGACGACGTAAAAATTTAATGACAGTAAAATCTCTACTGTATTTAGGTACTGGAAGACAATATAAATAGAAGTTTTCAACAGGCAACGAGGAAACAAAGGAAAATTTACCGCGGCCTCCATCCGCACTCAAAAACATTCCGACGTCTTTTTGAATATCCACTCCGTATTCAAGCCTCTTTCACTTGGTTGCTTGCGGTAAAAAGGGACAGTTAAAAAGTTTTCGTCAAATTTTGTCAAACTTTCGTACAATAATGAAGAAGTAAATTTTGTTACTGTTGTCGACAGCTTATCGTGTACATCCGATTTGATTGTCGTAGTTTCATGTTCTCCAATAGAAGTAGATTTAGGGGTACTACCGACTGAACGTTTAGTCGTTCGTATTATAGAATAAGTTTCAAGAATGAACGTCGACTTGAGCGTCCTACGTCTCTATCACTTTGTGCGTGATAAAAAGTGACAGACGATTCTCAAGACATGTTTGACGTCTGAGTGTCATTCTGTAATACGGGCCTTAAAGTCAAAAGAGCTGCAGGCTTCAGATTCTTTCAGAACGAAAATTTTAGAGTCACCACGTAAACAGCCAGGACCTTGGTCACATTTTAACCGAATTCAGTGCAACTTCCCCGCTTGCACATGTGAACGTATACAAATTATCTCGATAACCCGACGCTTCATAAGTACCTACTGATTTTCATCATACTTAGTATGATGTAATATCCTACTACATAATAATTATAAATGCGAAAGTTTGTATGGATGTATGCCTGTGTGTTGGTTACTCTTTCACGCAAAAACTGCTGAAAAGATAAAACCTTTCAATAACATAGCTCATACATCAGAATAACATATAAGCTGTAATTTATTCTGATACTGTGCAGACGAAGTCGCGGGCAGAAGCTAGTAGTATATAATATAATATAAACTTGCGGCCGCCGCAATAAAGCGCCTATAAAGAATGAACTTAATATACATGGGTTAAAAGCAGTTCTTTTAACCTATGTATATTCAGTTCAATATTTATAAACTACCTATCTATATTAACGGAGTTCATTTTGAGTCAAAATTGAATTTTGATCACATCCTTTCAGCCGTTTCATTGCCGAAAGCATTACCATGCTTGCCTTTCAAATTTCTGTTTGAACCCTCGTCTTCTATCTGTCACCGCCGTTTAATCGTCGCTGGTGCTTTACAGATATTTTGACTTTGAGATCTACTGCGATTAGTGTATTTTCAGTCTTCAACTGGAACCCTCAGTCACTTTTTCTTATCACTAACTGCTGGAACACAAGAGAACTGTTAAAACTATTGTTATGGCAGCAGCGTTTTCGTAAGATGGTGGATAGTAGCTAGCCAAGTGGGCTTCAAACAAGCACTAACAAAACCAAAATAATTCGAGCCTGTAACTTACGTATGACGAAAAAATACCTATTAAAAGATATTCTTTCGTCATTATTGAAGGTAAAACCATAAAACTTTGTATTTCGGCACTCGATAAGAAATAAATGAGTATTAGTTCTAGCGTTTTTGAAATTTTGACACACATGAATGGAAAAAAAGTTCGTATGGAAGTTAAGACAAAACGGTCTATGTTGGAAATACGTATATTTATTGGAAATATGTGTATGATTAGTAAAGTACTTATATTATTAGTAGGTAACGTATTATTAGTAAAAAAATAGTAGTAAAAAAAAATGCTGCCCAACGTGCGAAGGCGAACGGGCGAAGTTGCGGGCAAAAGCAAGTCTTTAATAAGATCCAGACACAATTGTTTTTAATTGGCTCGCGTTTCATAGCTACCGAGCGGGGACCAAAAGGTTACACTTTTAATTCATTCCGTTATAAATATTTGTCAAATAAACTTTAAAAAATGCAAAAAGGAAACTTTAATCTCACGGTTTCAATTGCATTTCTTTAAGAAAACCACTTAGGTTTGTGGTACAAATCTTATACAAGATCGAGCAGATTCACATAATTTAAATAGATTTCAATACAGGTACAATTCAGGCAAAAAATAAAACGAAAGAAATGTAAACTTATTTGTTGATTGAAAACTGCTAAGCATTATAGGTATGCGATAAAAGATTATCTTAAATTATTAAAATGTTCAAACCACAGCCAACCTCACTTTCAATACTTAAAAACTTAGCATGTCTTCAACGTAGCTGCGCCGCTTTTTAGTTGGCGACATACTTAAACTATAATTAGTCGAAGCTTGAGTTGCAAAATTATTAATTAAAATATCATTTTGGAGTTACTAAAGCCGTATTACAACTCTAATCAGAAATCTAACTAATTACTTTATATAATTCCTGTGAACTGACAAAATAAATTGCTACAAGCACTTTAGTTGCCATACTAGATTTAATTTTGTTGACAGAATTAATTTTCGCGTAATTTCTGTTTGTCGAATTTAGAATTTCGAAAATTAAAGTAATATTATTCATTATAATTAGCAAAAGGAACATTATCGTTCTATTATGCATATAATTAGCAAAAGACTCGCACTCTGTGTAACATATGGTCGATACCAACTTGGTACAAGTTCACCAGTACCAGAAACTGATGCCAGATAAACGTCCAAAACTATTAAATGTATTATTATACTTAATATATATAAATTACGTGTCCCGTTGTTTGTCCGCTCTGGACTCCTCAACTACTTAACCGATTTTAATCAAATTTGTACACCGTGTGCAGTTTGATCCAACTTGAGAGATAGGATAGTTTTTATCTTGATAAGTACCCAGTCTAGTCATATTTTTTTTACTGCAGATACAATGTTATAGGTCAGGAGTATGAAATTACCACAGCAACGCGTGGCCGGGACATATTATTAACTAATACTAATAATAAACGAGTCTCTTTTTATTTTTTAGGCGAGACGCTGGCAGCCTTTCCCAATTTTGTGGGGTACTCTATTATGGCCCATACTGACAGATGTGGGTCTATGTGTAACCAAATATTACCTACAGCTTTGCTCAACCCCTTTTGGGATTGTGAGAGTGATAATGTATGTTTTTTTATTCTTTATTAAATTTGGGGCTTTTAACCATGGTTATGTCAGCCCCATTGTATTTACCCTATTAGAAAATATGTGATATTGCAATAAAAACAAAATTAAATAAATCTAATTAGTAGGTAAGTATAAAATAGGTATGTCCACACATAAGGAAAGGAATCAATGTCCGGTCAGTTTAACCAGAGTGCACAATTTTTTAGCTACTTCTGATTTTGGTTGTGCTAAAATGTTTTGTACTAAACCTATCTCGAATATTATTTTAAATTCTTCATACAGCGATTCCCTTTCGTCCCCGCTATTGACACAGTTCAACAGCATATGTTGTATATCTTCTATTTTGCCACACGCAATGTGTGTTTATTTTTCTTTATTCATGTTTAGAGACATCAGTCTCATTAGTTTCTTTACCATACTTCTGTTATAAAAATGTAACTCCAACTCCAGAGAGTGTTCCCTTTGGACTCTTTGTTTGGTTGGTGGTAGTTGTTAACAGTATTATTTACGAGTGAATTTCCCAAGCGTATTTTCATAATATCAACACGTGTATCTGAGTCAAGTTACAAGGACATTATTATCATCATTTGAACCCTTCAGTCACGTGCAGCATTAACACTTGTGAACGATACTGTTACGGCTTCCCACAAATAGCGTGAGTGAAGCTGATTTTAATAGCTTGACAACGAAACAAATTTTGGTGGTGTTTAGCTTACAACCAAAATTTATAAATTGCACCAAAATTAGTTTAGCTTGGTAGATTAGAATCTAAGTATACCTTATATTTCAGGATGCTAAAGAAAAAGTCAAAGTCTATTTCCAAAGATCTTTTATAGAAAAAAGTATTGGAGAGAAACAACCAGTAAAGAACAAATGAACCTAGAAGAATTACGAAGAAAAGAAAACTCTCTCTTTCTAAGAAAGTAGGTCTAATCAGATCGACACCACTTTCGACACCAAGCTGTAGTATGATGCCCTCCATGTCGCCTCAGACAGAAACAAATAGCGAATCTCAGCATTAAGGGATTATGCATGGAAGAAAAAACTAATTTTAGTGTCAATTATCAATTTTGGTGTGTTATCAATTTAGGTGGCGATAATATATAAAAACATAATTAATACATACACTCCTCTTGCATTTTGTGTAAGTAAATAGATATATTTACCAAAGTAGCACTTTTAATACCATGTAAATAAAAATTATCACCAAAATTAGGTAAAAATTCCTGTTTGTGGAAATTTACTCTTACCGACAGTTAATAAAACAATAACTAGTCCCCTCAATGGTTCAGAAGTTGTGAAGCTCGTTTTGAACTTCAGCTTCACTGATCATCCGGTGAAATAAAGAAAAAAAACTTCGTCGTCAAAAATAATTTAAATATTTAATGGACGATTTAATTTAGGCGCAGTACCTACATCGTCTCTGTCAGTTTTCTCTTTTTGCGAGGCTCACCCTAATGCGGGGCGTAATTTAAAATATTTTCCTTAGGTTCTCTACCTTTGCCAGTTAAAACAAAGTTTAACAGCCGGTTACACATTAAGGCTCGAATTCACCAACATGTAAAACAAGCAATTAAAAGTTAACCATCAGTTTTTGTTTTACACGTTGGTGAACTCAAGCCAACTCTTGGTTTTCAGCCCTGCAATTAAGTGGCATTTATAAATTGACAGAATCTTTATTAGTTCGCGCAATCGAAGCCCGATTTGACTGATAGGTACGTCAGTAGAATGTAACTGGGACGCAGAGTTTCTCCCGAGTTCTTGTTGCAAAAACACGTGTTGAGAGACTCCAGTTTTAACTCAATCTACCGTACAACTGTCCGTTACTTTAAGCTCATTTTCACTTGACATTGGGGAAATGCGTAATCTTTTTGTGAACGCCATTAATCAAAAAGAAAAAAAAAGAAAAAAAACAAAACAGACGCAACCAAAAATAAAAAATATATTATTGCATTTTTGATAATTAAAAATACAATGTTATTTTAGCGCTGTAAATAATATGTCATATTATATATAAAAAAGTTTTTTTTCGCGTAATATTTAAAGATAAATGTAATCTAGAAATGTTCCAAAACTTCATAAAAACAGTTACGTTCTTAATCTCTTTTTTTTCTTTATTAATAGTGCAGTGACTTAGATTGACCGTTAACTTCACGAATATAATCGATTGTACTATCCCCTTGTGTGTCAAATCAACAGTTACTACATCGACAGTAGTTGCATCGAAAACAATCCATCGACACATCGAAGTATTATGATTCAATTCGGCTCCAGGCGGAATATAAAATCAAGTCAACACGTTATTAGTTATTGCACAAAACATAAACGAACCTCGAAATCGATTCCCTGTCTGTAGTGTGAAAATATTCGTTAAGGTTTAAGTAAGTACTCGTAGTATCCGAGCTAAGCCGGGTAGTGTAAATAAAGTGTAGAAAAAGATTCGTGATTTTTAGTAGAAAACACTTTCGTGTATAGTTTTGTTATAAATACAGACGACGGCAGATGCTACTAATGACTGTTCTATAGAACATAGAGTTTGATCTTTAGGATTACGGAATAAGATTTTAAAAAAATGTGTTTGTCAATTTGGGTAGCCTTAATCTGCTGTCGTCTGTACAGTTGTCGTTGTGGCGTAAAATACACATTACATTTTGTAAAACATTTTAAGGCAGGCTTAGGAAGGCTTCATGGAAAATAATTAGTTCTATTTCAACGTCTTATCAAGTCCGTTCTACTATTATAAGAAAATTTTCTAATGTTTGTTTTTTTCAGGCAGCTAGGATCTGCTGAGGCGATGAAATATTACAAGACTTTCTTGAAAATCTTCGTTCGTTAGAAAATTAGATTACCGTGTTAAGCATTCTACTTTGCATTTCGAATACAAGGAAATTAAAAAGTAATTTTTTCTAAAATATTTATCGATAAAAATACCTAAAAAGTACACTTAAAAAATAGTCTTTTTCTCAGATTAGAGAGAGTTGGTATGTTTAAAGAATCTATTTAAATTTGGAACACATCGCGTCGCGCACGGCCGCTGACCCAGCTCAGAGGAAGGACGAGGCCCTCAGGGGTGTTGCCTGTCAAGAAAGTTGAAGTACTTTTTATTAGCTGTCAAAACAATTATTCTTCCATAGATTTTGTATGTCATTATGAATTCGCGCGGTCATAAATTCTTATAGTCAACTGACTGAATATTAAATGTTATTGATATGCTTAAAAATCAATTAATTATAGAGCTGATTTGACACGATGGAGATTTTCTGGCATAAAATGACATCACCTTTTACCAATTTGTCTGATATCCACAACTCATCCCTCTGTAAATGGAAATCCGATGTGCCTGATATCCACAACTCATCCCTCTGTAAATGGAAATCCTCTTTATATAAAATTCTAAAGTAACTTTTTACTGTTTCAATGTTAATTAAAAAAAAATTTCAATTATTAATAATATAATAAAACTTATCTTAACTTTTAATAATATTATAATGTTAATTTTTTAATAATACTGGGTGTAAAAGACATGAACAGTCAAACGAGAACCATGTATTCTATACATCAATATAAGACATATTTCAAAAAAAATATTGCTGGGAAATCATTTTTATTTTTTAGTGAAAAAAAAAAAATTTCAAATTGTACCGCGCAATGTAAAGGGCTCAACTCGCACGCAACTCGCAAAACCGCGATAATTTTGCCAGACGGCGGCCCCGTTCCGTTCGTGTCTGTGCGCATCGAGTGAGCTACATTGAACGCTAACGTTTTGAAGCCATTTTTTGTTATGAAATATTAAAAATAATGATAATGTTTCTTTGGACAATAATTAAGAAATAACGTATAGAATACGTTTTCATAAAAAAATAAAATAAAAATTACTTTGACCTTCAATAAAATCGTAACTATCAATTTCCCAGGTATAGTCTAGAGGAAAAAAAATGTTATGATGGTGAGCAGAATACATGGTTCTCGTTTGACTGTTCATGTCTTTTACACTCTGTATAATAAAATGTAATTTTTTTTATAATATAATAATATGTTAATTTTTGATTCTTGCTCGATGTTCGCTTAACATGCTGTGTACACATGTCTGCGGAGTTGCAGTCGACCATTGTTTTTTTTTACATTATTTATTGCTTAACTCGTCGTGATTGTAATTCTGTTTTGTGTACCTAATTAAAATAAATAAATAAATTTAACACTTTGTAATTATTTGTGAATTGTGTCAACAACCCTTATTAAAAAATCTTTTTAAATTTGAAACAAACCGCATTACCGCCGCTGACCATCTCGTTAAATTTGAGAGAATACTCACTCACTAATTAGATACAGTTCTCTTTCTATATTTCTATAAATCCATTCCAGCTCTAGGGAAGGAAGCAATTACTACGAGTTTTTCCCGGCCTGTGCTGGGAATTGCAACTTCCCGAGTATGAGAAATGAAAATGGTATTTCATGTACTAGTTTTGTATTTTAGAACTGGAGCTAGAGAATATTTAAATAAGTATGCTCCTTATTGGAATTAACATCTAAGCCCTCACTTTTTCGGCGCTCGCCCACGTCAGACTTTATGGAGGCAATAGGGACAATTTCAGAGGGGTCCACGTCCGGAAGCCTCCTCGTAGCAGACCCTGGAAACGTGGTGGGGAAACTTTCTAGGCGGGTGTATGGCTTTTGATGTAAAGTGTGTCCTCTTGGCATTCGAAGTCACATGCCATCGTCGAGTTGTTTTTGTTTTCCCACCACGGCTAGTTCCGGACGGCCCTTTTCAGGACCACGGACACGCGAATTCATGATGAGCGGTCCATAATAATATTTCTCATGTGTAACACAATCGATGCATAAATTAAAGTAAGTTGACAAACGTAATCATTTTCAACATTAAAATTTCATCATTGGCCGTATTACACTTACCAAATGACATTGTTAAACATGAATTCGCAACCCCGATTCGTGAATATTTTGATCTTGAGGGCGGGAATCCTAGTATAGTTAACTTTTATGACAAAATCCCTTCTTCGTAAACTCTGATGCTAAGTCGACGCGGTCCCCAATTAACTGACTAATGCCTTCAGAGAATAAATTGAGAACTGTAAGTTGCCTTCGAGCTTTCTAGAATTAAAAATGATTATTTTTCTTCTTTAGGTACTTGGTTTTTCATATGAAAAATTAACATGCTCAGTGAGACGAAAATTAAAATATTTCATTATTGAATAGAGTAATTTGTATATTAAATTTAAAAAAAAGGTCTAGAGGAAAATCTCTCTCGGAAAAAGCTTGGCTTTAGAGCTTTAATTGACTTAGGAATAATATTAGAGCTGAATGAATTTTTACGGCGACGTTACTTTTAGAACTTTGGTGAAAATTTAAATTATTGCTAGTAATTGCTTATTTAGTTTTCATTTTTTGACAAGCACACCTCTTATTAGTGTCTAGTTTGTAATGGAATTTGTTTTAATCTCCAATACAAAGATATGGATGTTACAAGTTTTACTTGCATATCTCTATGTCTGTAGCACATTAATTATTAATATCATCAGAATAATTTGGGATAAAAAGTAGGTTTAAGAGGTCTCTATGAATGGTCATTAACATTCATGGACGTGGACTACTGCCTATGCCTCCTTCGATGACAAGGAAAGGCCTTGTGTTCCAGCAGTGGGTCTAATTATAAATGCTATTATGATGATAATGTAAATGTTTTCTTTTGACGACCAACCAAAGGACCATGAGCAAATTTGTATGATCTTTTTTGGTTTGATGTCCCCACGAAGAGTCTTTGGATGTCCCTTTATGTAAGCGACCGGCCGGTATACTGTCATTATTTTGCCGCGAAATTTATTTATTTATATACTAGTACCACATACAAATAAATAAATAAAATAAAACATGATACAAATTCCACAAAATTAATTAACATTGTAGAAAAAAGAACAAATGCTAGGTCCATACTGCCAGATGTGGCTTTATGTGTAACCTAATGTTATCTAAAGCTCTGCTCAGCCCCTCCAAAAAATCTGCTGTTTAGCTTTTTTTTCGCGATTTTAGAGTTACTTCCGTATTCAAAGTTGTTTGTGTTGATGAGAGCTTCAAATGGTTTAAAAGTTGTTGTAGACTTTAATAACCCTGTAACGTGGTACTATAACATTGCCATGTTATAGTACCATCGTCTTCATTATTACTGGCAATATTTTAAAAAGTAACAATCAAATTCAAAATCATCATTCGTCATGACATTTGGTTCATTTTTGATTCATTCCGTTGCTGACCGTGTCCTAGAACACAATATCATTACTAACGTACCTAAGGGTCTTGCTCTGACCTCGGCTTGGGCCTATTACTATAAAACGTACTTACATTATATCAAGGCACTAAAATTTACCTTTTGTTTAACCTTTTTATATTCTTGTATCAGTTTTAAGTATTTTATTGTTTAGTTTCTACAGTGTGTTTTATATTATTTTCAGAGTGCCTTTTATATACCATTTAAAGCTGTTTAATAACTCAATAAAACAGTGACGGAAAACGTGTTTTGATTAGTGGACCATACTAGCAGAGTTGGACCATAGGGCACGACGTTACAACCCTGTACCTACATATGAGTTTATATCAAAATTATTATTGTTTATATACAGCCATTATACACCACATACTTTTATTGTTATGGAAAGATTTTCAAAACTATTCACGTAAAATCCTATTCCAGAAAGAAAACTGACTTTCGGGTAGAAAGTTTCTGTAGAATTTCAATATTAATTTACATAATATAGAATAAATTTTTAAAATAAAATGAAACTTGAGAATTAACAAGTAAACAGTTAGCTTGACTTTGGAATTTTAAAACAATACTTATGAACTAGGTATTTATAATTTCTGAAAACCACTAAAATAATATTGAATATTTTTTGCTTCACAGAACAGTTTTGTGAAATACTTTCAATCTGCAAGAACTACACCTAGACAACTATACAAAGAATAGAGTAATAAATTTTGCTAAATATAATGGTAGCTATTCCATATTCAACGGAGGACCTTTGTGTCGTCGATTGCTGAATGAAACATAATCTCAAACCTCAATTTCCTCAACGTTTTGTCACGTACAGATTAAAAGAGTATTCTGTATGAGATTAAACTGGCTACATTTAGGAGTTATGCTATAAGCCTTTTTATAAATTACAGGCATATCAAATTTAAATAATGTGATTTTTTTAACAAGTAGGCCTCTTGAAAAAGGCTTAGGGTTCTTGTTATTATAAGAGCTTTAAACATTTTAAAAGCTTGACGTAGAGGCTTATAATGATTATAAACTGATGTCCATTCATGTAATTCCATGTAGACAGTTGGTTTTTGTTTATGAGAATTGGTTGTGACCAAGAAGCTTTCGTGGTTGTGATATTTATTTGACAAATATACCTTACTCAACACTCGTAATCTATGTTAGTTATGAGCCTAAAATATCGTACATAATATAATTTTAACAAATCAAACTGACTTCAAAGTTTAAAAGAGAGAAATAAAAGTTATATTTTAAGCGATCTAAAGGTCGATATGCCAACTATTTTCCTGAGATCAGTTCCAGTCCCACCAGATTTATTTTAATTTTTTACTAGCTGTGCCGGCGACTTCGTTCGCGTGGATTTCCCGTTTTTGCAACATTTTTCATAGATGCTCAACTCCTTTTACTATTAGTCGTGATGTTATGGAGGTATAGCCTATATCAGGGTTTCCCAAACTGTACGTCGTGACGCCCTGGGGTATCGCGGCGCTATCCCGGGGGCGTCGTGAGACGATCCACATAGAATGGCTGTCTAGCTATGCGAGTTAGTCGAACGAAAATAAATGTAGAGAAAGAAATGAAAGTCGCGATTTCAAAACTTGGGCCCGGTTTTGTGATGAAGCCATGTTTTCAAAATTAGAAAATACGCTGAAAACAATCGACTGTCCAGTCGAGGGAATCGAGCACCCCATTTTCCGCAATCCGGGCGGTTGCGTCAACCACTACGCTACCGGGACATTGCTTTCGCTGTCGAAATTTGTGGTGCTTGGTACTTATGTTTTCATGGTAACATTTTTTCAGTCTATTTTTTAATTTTAAAATATTCGCGTTCGTTAACGCCAAATAATTCCAAAAAAAAGCTATGTTTTTATTTTTGTTCGGTTTTAATATTCTTTTATGTAGGGTAGACCTACACCTCTGCGCGGCTCGTGTCAGTTGAGTAGACAAAATTTTGATCGGGTCGGCTCCGCGTGTCGGTTTTATCCTTGAGATAATACGAGCTTATAATTCGGTCGTTTTTCGGATAATCATTATTTACGTTTAGTGTTTTAGAAGTATTAATTATATGTAATTACTTATATATAAGTGCCAAGATTCGGAACAATCGAAGTGTGTGGCGACAGATGCAACGGGGCGCCCCAAGAAGCCAGTGACAAGTACCGGGGAAGTCAAGGTATTTACTTAATTTATTATATATATTTATTTTTTACATATTTTGTGTTCGTAATCATAACGGTCAACATAGCTCCGCGTAGCGCGGACAATTTTGTAGGTACTTAATTGGCTGTTACTATAAGGGGGGCTGGTAAAAATTAGCAAATTCCTAAATGCGTCACTATGAAAATAAGTTTGGGAAGCCCTGCCCTATAGTCTTCCTCGATGAAGGCAAGATAACAATCGTGATTTTTTTTGCTCGATATTGATAACACATCCACTAGAATTCACTCCATAAAGATTGGACATTCCGGCACGAATAAATGCTAGTGGATTGGGGGCTATGAAATCAGGCGGGCAAGTCGATTTTTTTAGTGCATTTTCTAGTATTAATATTTACGTGTTTGTAAACGCAAAAATAAAATTATTCCATAGTATTCACATTCTATGTCTCACCTATCAACGGATTTCGTCGAAATTACTTCAGATACACAGAATTGTATAAATGAAAGAAAACGGGTTTAAATCACATAGATAGGTTTCGGCGCAGTTACATGCGCCATGATAACGGATGAACTAAATGAACGTGGTTTAAATACCGTTTTCTCAAACATGCATGGAAATATTGTCATTATGTTTGAAAAAAGATCACGCAAACTATCGAATTTAGATACGGACAACAAAAACCAAATCCATTGCTGGAACGTTTTTGAATTTGGAACAATACAACGCTCAGCAATGTCACGGTAATATTATCTATACAGTATTCTATCTTCATACAAACGGTCCGAAAGCGCGTCATAGCTACGCGCCTCAAGTTCGCGGGGCACCCGGTGGGCATCCAGTCGCGAATGCGCCGCAGCGACGACCGAACGGTGTGAATTGTTTAACTGCATAAACATGCGATTTGTATTGTGAATATTTTATTGAATTAAGTAGATACCTACATAATTCAAAATGGCAAAGTGCAATATTTTTTTGTGTACCTAACTACTAGTACGTAATTTGTTTGTGGAAAATAAAATATTTACAATCATAAAACAAGAAATGTAGAAATTAAATATAAAGTAAATAGTAGGCATATAATGTGTGTATAATATGTTAGTTTTTGTTAATGTTTCTTTTCTTTATGTATGTGTTGTTATAGTTTTTTAATAAGTAATTAGGTAATATCGTGCTCTGTGAAGGCCAATAAATAAAATTTATTTTCTTTCTTTCAAATTAAAATACTGTAAGCGGGCAGCCCTTCCGCGTGTTTACGCCCCGCTCGGTCGTAGCCAGTTATTTCAAGGACAGGGCGGAGTCACAATACTGTATGATAATATTACCGTGGCAATGTTGTATGAAACGGCGTGCTGGAGCTATGAAACACTCTTTGATTGGATCTCTTTTATCAATATTGACATACCAAAGTGTCTTTGCTAAGTACAAATTGCGTTAAACAGGTGATAAATAAAAAATTGGCGGCAATGCTGAAAATTCATCTTGATATATTTATAAATTAAATACCTGATTAAAATGAGTTCCGACGGGTACAGAGAGTGAAATGGAGATTGATTGTACTCCACCAAATTTAAACAACAATCAAATCAAATTCAAAAGCAAAAAATCGAAGATTTTTACTGGACATAAAGGAATTTTTAATTAAAGCCCCAGATGATATATATTTAGCGACAAAGCTAAAGTATGTTTTATTTCCCTGCATTCTTTTGAGAATATAGTGATATTTGCCTCGGCCGAAATGGCAATTGCCTGTCTCGTATTAGTGAAGTCTCGACCAGCAATTACCTAATTCGCGGCGTTTTACTATTTCTTTCATTTAAATGACCACGTTAGTTTATAACAATACACAGAATTATAGTTATAAAAGGTACCAAAAATTATTGCTACCCTTAGACTATTTAACTGTCAGATTGAGGTTAAATAATTTGTTGAATAGCAGTTAAGACTCGTAAAACCCCTCCATTAATACTAAATCGCCTGGAAAGTCATCCAGAAATTGTAACTGCCCTTGGGCCAATATCCAATTTTCTTAAGTAACGCTATAGGAATTAAGGTAGGTTATTCTGGTTCTATAGACTGTTTTAAAGAGTTATTTAACTGCTGTAGCTGTTGAGACGAATTACCAATAGAGCATTTGTTCTCGTACTTATTTAGTTTTTGAGAACGTTTTGGGTATTTTTTACTTAAGTTTCAAGCTATACGATTTTTAGTAACATGACCCACAAAAAAAATCTACTGTTTACTGATTTAAATCCCGTGTCTTATACACGGTATTTAAATCACTCAGAGTATCACGTTTCTATATTTTATCCCGACGTTACGTAACAAATTTGAGCGTTCGTAGTAATGGGAATTAGATATGAAGAAACGTATATATTACGAAACTTCGCTTTAAAATAATAACATGCGAAACCTTAATACATGTGGGGTTAATTAATTATCTTAGAGAAAAAGAACAGGCGCCCACTGATGACAGGATTTTTTTGCGGACAAATGATTTTCGACATTATTTCAATGAACTTAGTACTGGTATTCTTTTATTTTAATGCGAATAATTGGAAGCTTTTTGCCGCATGTTGTTATAGGAAAATAAGTTGATAAGTATAAATCATATTAATAAGTATCATTGCTGTATTATGACACAACATCGTGTGGTATGCCGCGGGTTGCTACAGTATGCCGAAGCGTGCGTTGCGGCGGCCTTAAATGTGTTTAAAAAGTGAGAAAAAGGTACAAACGGTACATTTGTTTTGTCACTGTTCCGATATTTTTTTGTCTGTATTTGTGACAACGGAATATTGCTTTAAGCTGTGGAAATATATTATTTATTACTAAGTATTATAAAATAGAACAAATCTGTTCCGAACGACGGAAAACAAAGGGATTACGTAATTAATTATTATGTTATGTTATCAGTGTTTATCTTTGATTAAAATCTAAACTAAATTAAATAGAAAACGAAAAACATGGATAAAAAATCCTGTTATGGATAAGTGCTGAGACGGGGCTTGAACCCGTGATCTATAGGCGACTGCTCTTCCAGTTGAGATGTTCCATGTCCTTTGTTTCTGATTACGTCATCAAGCTGACATATGTCTAGCAATGTTGCCGATTTACGTCTTTAACATTAACACCCGATGAGATATTTATAGAAATACCGTCGATCAGTAAAGTTAGACCTTTTGCTTTTTGAAACATTGATCTTGCTTCTAATTTTTACTTTTCTAATTAATTTGGTATCAATTTCAATCATAATTGAACATGCCAAATAAGAAGAAAATCAATGTTTGTCTCATTAAAAGTTTTTAATTGGTGTGTTTTAATCACCCTAGCTACGTGGGGCGCACTAAAAGCTTCCGGAAGGAATAAGAAAAAAATGCTATTAAAGGTCAGGAATTCTGCAAACCAGCTATAAATAGTCGACTTGCATGGTGCTTCATCGCCAAAAGCAGACTGAAGCCGAGCGATGCTCTGTTGAGCTGTCAAATTATACTTAAAATCTTAGAAAATCATACTACGAAAATTTTCCCCAGTTAAATCCATGTTAATGTAGACACGCAATTTTTAAAATGGCGCCATAATGTAAAATCAATTGACAGACAGATGAAACAAACTGCATTCTACAGCCAAAAAAAATCATTTTCAAATGTTGTAATTACTTATTAAATATTGTTTATGTAAGTGGCCAGTTCCGGAAACTTTTAGTGTGACCTATGTATAAGTTAACATTTTTAAGTTTCGTTGTTTTATATTAATTGTGTGTTAGTTTGATAAGTGTTCATAGTTTTATATATTCATCTATACAAATATTATAAATAGAAAAGCTTTGTAACCAATAAATTCAAAAATTACTAGAGCGATATCAAAAATTATTGCACCATCAGAATTCTACATTATTTTTGACTGACATATATGCTATATTTGATTTCAAAAAACTCCACGCGGACGAATTCTCGGTCGGGTCAGAGCGCTAGTATTAAATAAATGCGCGACTTAGGGAAATACACTACACAGACATTACACATGGGAAAGCGAGTCCTCATTAGATAGGGCACTAGTTGCAATGAAAAAGAAGAAAGGGATACCCCTTTCTTTGGGTATTTAATTGCCTTATTTCCACCAAGTTTGCCTCTTCTATCTCCCTCGTTAAGAAGGTTGCCAGTAAAATCGAAATATGAATGCGACATAGTAAAATCATAGCTTAGTAAAATTGCTCCCATACAAATACGCTTTTTTCCACTTCACATCAAAATCGAAAATAGGCCATGGAAAAGATGAATGCTTTTTCACTCAAGCGCGGTAAAGGTGTAAGACAAGGCTGTATACTCTCCCCTTTTCTTTTCAACGCTTACGGAGAATACATAGTAAGAAAGACCATCGAGGGCTGGGAGGGGGGCATCACTATCGGCGGAGTCAAAATCACTAATCTCAGATACGCTGAAGATACAACCCTCCTAGCTGCATCTGAGGCCGAGTTGGTGACCCTCCTCAACAGAATAGAACACATCAGCGCTGAACTGGGGCTCTCCATCAACAGAAGTAAGACCAAAGTCATGACGACAGACCGCACTGCCAAACTGACAGAACGCCCGAGATCTCCATCTCGGGCGTTCTGAACCTCGATTTCGTCGATAACTTCGTGTATCTGGGCTCTAACATCAGCAGCAACGACTCCTGCGAAGTGGAGATCCGCAGGCGTATTGGAATGGCCAGCCCCACGGTCCTCAATCTTCACGGCAACCCAGCACATACGTGCACAAGTTTTTTTATAAGTTGATTTTTTTACAAGTGGGCCTTCAGAACCAATTAGTTCTAACCTATAAGGAATATCGGAAAATGCTCAAAGAAGTCGCGAGCTCGATTTTAATGAACACAAAAACTGCATCATTGGATTGATTGATAAAATAATGATCGTCGCTTTGATTATCGCTTCAACCAAGGTGGAATAAGAAATATTTTATTAAAATTTAAAAAAATCCTAGTTTCCCGTATGTATTAATACAGGCTGTGTTTTTTTCTAAATCATTGGGTTCGATTCCTGGCTAGGGTTTTTGATTTTTCAAAAATCCAATGATGCAGGTTCTATTTCCATCAAAACCAGGGTCGTGACTCCTTAGATCATTTTTCTATATTCTTTATAGTTTAGGATTTGGCCCTGAAGGCCCACTTGAAAAATTCACTCTGTATAGACAGTCGCGCATAAAGTCAGCATTTCAAAATTAGTGTCGTATATAAAGAACAGACGCTAAGTATCTTAATTTCCCTAAAAAGTCAGATGTCCGCCTTTACACCAATTTGTCCATTAGACTGACCTTTTAAGCCAATTCAAGAGCGCAGAATACTTAGAACAGAAACCGCTTTTTATGCAAATGTTACTTCGTTACTCAGGAAGATTGGAAATAGCCCCGTCTGGTAATAATTTCTTAACAATTTTCTGGACGATTTAATCTATGTGCAATAATGATAATCCGTACCGGCTTCGGCTTGGAATAACGTGGTTTAATTTGTTTTTATTGCCCTTTTTGAATTGTAGCAATCAACAATTTATTGTATCTTCTGTATTTTTGAAAACGTTAAGATCTGGCGTCTTCCTGGTAGACCGAAAGGAGCTTCAAGTAACTATTGCAGAAGTTAAACAACTAAGGCACGTATTATAGAATGAGTCTCAAGAATCAACGCCAACTAGAGCTTCGTACATCTCTATCACTTTGTGCTTGATAGAAAGTGTCAAACGATTCTGTAAACATGATTGATTTCTGAGTGTCATTCAAGACTGTAATACTGGCCTAAGTGTGCGCTTAAGCGGATATTACGGTTAGCACATCTTCATACAAACATTTTAGTACCCCTAATTCTCATCTAATTTCCATGGAAAGTTTTCCTTTTTTTATATAAAAAGGCCAAGCAAATGACTCCATTCCACCTGATTGTAAGCAAAATTAGAGTCCGATCGAATGCAATGATAGCTAGCGCGAGAGATAAACCACCGCGCCAGAAATAAAATGTTTTCAACATGGTAATAAACTATGTCTTTAAAATTTCCTTACCTCCAGACATGTTACGTACAGACATAATTTTCTAATCATATTTTTAATATTATAAGATATTTTCACACAATTCAAACAACCCAATGTGTACAAAGTTACTCAGCTGTAATAATAATAATAAAAAAAAATCGGGAGTGGTCTCCCCTTGACTTTCTCGTATATCAGAAACAACTCAAAAGTTGATAGAAACCTTAAATTTTGATGTCATACATGAATGTTAAATTTGGTTGCAATAAGTTAAAGCATACTCGAGTTATCGTGCTAACGCACAGACACACACACAGACATAATTCCAAAAACGGTATTTTTGGGTTCAGGTAGGTCCAAAACGTGTAAATCCGTCAAAATCTCAAGGTCGAATTTTTGAAGAGTACAAGACTTCCTTTATAATACGTATACGAGAAAGTAAAAATACATTTACCCGGAAGAGATCGCTTTTAGAGATAAGGTCGTCGTTTGTTCAATTAGTGTTAAGTGTCTTGTTTATATATTTACTTTGAACTGGTTGGTGTTGTACGATAAAGAAATATTCTATTCTTTATTATTCTATTATTTGAACGGTATATCGTGTACCACTAGTTCCATGTATGGTTTGTATACACGGCTGATTATGCGACTCCTGGCCCTTTATACTTTAAGTAATATAATTTACTAAGCTTAATAAACGTATAAGTACGTAAAATAATCCACGCCCACCCAATTTATCATCAACATTTGAGCCTAATGACGTCCTCTGCTGAACAAAGGAGGAATTAGTATCGTTAGGAACTTTTGTTATGGTTAGATGACTGACATACATAATAAATTATATAATATTTGTTATACAACGTGTAACAGAAATAGCGCACACCCTGAAATCAGTTTGTCACTTTCTTGTTTGACAAGCGCCAATTCCCGTGTTCACACCTTCTTCACACGCATCACGAATTGTCAAGAATGACTGTCTTTAAAAACAGCGTTCCTAAAAAAACATGCATCATTAGGTAATGTTTTGTGTGTTTCGTTTCCAGTAGTTTATCGACGATTGAACTCTGAGGCCCGTATTACAGAATGACACTCAGAAGTCAAACATGTCTTGAGAATCGTTTGTCACTTTCTATCACGCACAAAGTGATAGAGACGTAGGACGCTCAAGTCGGCGTTCATTCTTGAAACTTATTCTATAATATGAATGATCGAAACGAATGAAAACATCAAGTCGAATATTGTAACGAATAATGAAAAAATACCATTCCGTTCCATAAGCAATGCGAACGTACATCCGTCATGACGTATCGTATTTTTGACGAATCGTAAAGGACGGATTCCGTTTTTGAATAAGCCCTAATTTAAACATAAAGGTCTCTACCCACTACAACGTATCATACCATGGCCGTGCAATGAACGTATCAGACACGTCAAGCAACACGATACGCTCTACTATGCCCACTAGAGCGTATCAAAGTCGTATGTATCGGCTTTAATGACCGGAGCGTCAGCATACCATCTCATTATCATCCGCGTGACATACCCGTGCGTAACGATTTTAGTGACGGGAGGGTCCGCGTATCATCTCCGCATCATCCGAGTGCCATATCTGAGCGGTCCCTGTGCGCTGTTGTCGCCTTTGTAGTAATTCACCTGATTCCGTGTGAGGCAGATGCGTCAGCAATATCTTTTGAGAGGATTATGGAATTATGGATTATGGAAACAAAATGGCTAATAGAAAGAGAAAAGTGGAAACGCGTTTATAACGGCCATCTTACGCGGTTATAACCAGGGTGCTCACCGTTTCGCCGCCTGCGCGCACCGGTGTGGCAACGTCGCGTGTCATGCACGGAGCGTATCGCCACCGGCAAAATATTCTCCCCGACAATACTTGCCGGTCCGTGCATGGCACGCGACGGTGCTGGTCGGTAGCGGAACGGGCTAGTGGGCATGGTCTCATACTTTGTAATACAGAGAATATTTTTTTGCCTGACACGTTCATAGCACGGTCATAGTATGATACTGTGTAGTGGGCAGAGACCTTTATACAGAGCTCCAAGACAAATGTATGATTGGACAACGTCGCAACTTTACTAACTTCTGGGGCGTATTTTGGTTCTTATTACGATTAATGTTTCAGCCGAATTTAAGAAGAGAATCTTCATTCTGAGAAGTAATTGCTTCACTTTATTTTCACTTGTCGCAAGTTAGTGTGATGTCGTCAGCGTAACGAAGATTGGCGAATTTATAGCCACCTAGCGCAATATCAGCCGCCCAGTCCCCGGGGTGTTCCTACACATGATAAGTTCACTACTATACATTTAAAATAAAACAACTTTCACGGTGTCATTTGGTTTTGCTGTCAGCGCCGTTTGCGTAAATCGGAACTCTAAAAAATTATAATGAAAGTGACGGCAGATTAAACTTCATCAAACAAGACAACCTATATATTCAGTTTTCCCGTGACCACGAACGCTACAAAGTGTTACGAAACGTTGGGCAATATAACAAAATGTAAAATCTATGTACACGTGACTTAATCCGTTGTTTTATACATATATAATGGGTAGTGCTCGCGCAAATCTAAGAGAAATTCAGTACATATATTGAACAGCAAAGGTGATATTATGTAGCTCACTTCGATTTCACCCGTCATATTTTAGGGAAAATCTTTGTCAGATAAAATAAGAACGAAATCAGCTAATACCTTTAACGATGTAGGATTCGAGTGCCTAGACAAATGGATATAAATAATGTATGGATCTGACACATTACTTATAAAGACCATGGCGACCGTCGGCTAAGGTCGGCGTCGTCGTGTCAAATGTGAGAGTTGACGTTGACGTTGTTATTTGTAGAAACCTCAGACCAATGATTGAAACGATTAGTGTCGTTTTCCACTTTTCTATGGCACTCGGAGTATTATCTTTTCTTTGAGAAAGGTTATTTGACGTGTGACAGTTAGGTACATTCTAAGGATACGTCTACGCCAGATGAGCAGAGCGCAAACCGAGCCCGAGTCAAGCACTAATTCGTGTAGTGTGGACCGACTTACGAGCCTCAATCAAGCGCCCATCGATCGTTCGGCTCGTACACGACTATGCTCCGGTAAATGTCGGTTTTTTGACGAGAAAAAAAGGAATTCATGCTGTGGAAAGCTACGTTCAAGGGCACAGTATCGTAGCTTTTGTTGGAGGCTTGCTGTATATCCACACTCGATATCGCGAAGGACGACGAGCAGAGCGGCTCCGCTGGTGTTCGAATCGTCTAGCGTGGACAAAATTGTAAAACTTAAAACTTGGTGCAACTAACCGTAAGTGAGCGTGATGTGGAAGTGAGAAGAGAGCTCTATAAAATTATAATAATAATTACACACCTAATATCTTGCCCAAATTAAGTATACTTAAGAACTTGTGTTATGTATACTAGATAACGGACTAATATACATAATAAATGAAGTTAAATAAATACATAAATGACCATGACATAGTTTAAGCACAGGGTGTAAAAGACATGAACAGTCAAACGTGAACCATGTATTCTATACGTCAAAATAAGACACATTTCAAAAAATAATTGCTGGGAAATGAGTTTTATTTTCTGGTGTTAAAAAATATTGCAAATTGTACTGCGCAACGTAAAGCGGTCAACTCGCACGCAACTCGGAAAACCGTGATATTTTTGCCAGACGGCGCGGCGGCCCCGTTCGTTTGTTTCGTGCGCATCGAGTAAGCTACATTGAACGCTAACGTTTTGAAGCAATTTTTTGTTATGAAGTACTAAAAAAAATGCTAATGTTTCGTTGGACAATAATTAAGAAATAATGTTTAGAATATGTTTTTATAACTTTTTTCTTGGTCTGAGATAATAATATGAAAAAAAAAATTATGACTTTGACCTTCAATAAAATCGTAACTATCAATTTCCCAGGTATAGCCTAAAGGAAGAAAAATGTTACGATGGTGAGCAGAATACATGGTTTTCGTTTGACTGTTCATGTCTTTTACACCCGTTATAAAAGTCTAGGAGCTAATTAGGACACAAAATATGGATGAGCTAACAAAAAAAAAAAATGGTAATGTGCGATTATGACATTTTTTTTAAAAATAATAAGTCATCAAGTAAACATCAATTATTTTGAAGAGTCAGTTTCGAATATGCACAAAAAACAAAATGTGAAACAATACATTATGGAGTCCTGATATTGTGTTTTATTACCTGTCAATACACACTTAATATAGGTATCGAAACTGGCCCGGCATATTTCATGACAACAGCCTTTGATAGCCCTATACCATCCTATACGAGTAGGCTATTATTAGGGGTCTCAGTCGGCGTACTTGTTTACTTACACTATGACCATGACTCGTGAACAAATGATCATGTTCATCACACAAAGATTTGCTCCTATCAGGATTTGAACCCGGACCGCTTGGTGTGTAGGCAACGTTACTAACCTCTCCACCAGGACGGCGATATACTAGCTGGGCTGTATTGGGTCCAAAACAATCAAGGATTCGTGAATTGTTGAATATTTATCACACAAACCTTTGGTTGCTTTAAGGATTGCAGTGTAAGGAGTTGCCTGAACCGTGGCCGTATGTAGAGAGGCCGCTTAGCAAGCCTACCCCAAGAAAGCCATTAAAACTAATAAATTATTTAGTTTACAATCGTAACTCAACTGGTAAAACGGTAAGCAGAAATTTATATTTTGTGTAATATTTGTTTTCTTTTTGCACACAGAGTATTCTAAATATTTGACAATGGAATATTGGTCACTTAAAATGTTGTCATAACCAGACGTTATTTTTCAAATAACGAGATACACCGAGATATAAGTTTTAAAAGAAAACCGTCTTAACGACGAACTAATATTCGAACGTAATTCTTTTTAGCATTATAAATTTAAGTTTTTATTATCTTTTCTTAAACCGCTTATTTATTTATTGAAAAGTGTATATGAAAAATACAAAAAGGAGAACCATTGAATTATAAAAAGTAAAAAAATGTGTGATATTTTTCCTGAAAGACATCTCTTCCTACCCACCTGTGATTGGAGACCCGCAATGATTTGTGGTTGAATGTGAATATAATAGACTTAAATATTAATAAAAATACTTATAAATGCATTATAATATATAAATGTATATTCATATGTAAATGTAATTATTAATAATATACAATATTATATGGATAACGACATAATTACAAAATATTAGGAGAACACACATTTAAGATAATAAAAAATAGTAGGTACTCTTTTACTTTTCTTTTAAATAATGAGAGTGAACAAATTTCACGTAGCGTCGGAGGTAATGCATTCCACAATTTGACCGCATGAACAGTGAACGAGTCAATAAAAAATTTAGTTCGGAAGGTATTGGAAGGAAGCTTGAGAAAGGTACGGAGATGCGAACTGCAACTTATATCAGGAGGATGAGAAAAAATTAAACTCTCGCGAAAATATTATATAGGATTCATTCCATTTCTTACTTTCTCATTTTAATATGCAATGTCTAATACTCACAAAATCAAAGAGTTCAATTTGAGGCTCAAATTCAAAAGAGTTTTAATTGTACAAAATTCAAGGATATACTTAATAATAATAAGGCTAATTGTTAATAATTTCAAATTGCCTTCAAAAAGTACAAAATTTAAAATAAAATTCTGAAAACAATTTGACTCATTCCAGTAACTGCGATAGCCCACAGGTAATTAAACAGTTGAAAGCAAGCTCGCCATTCTTAATCTATGAAATTGCCTTGTTATTAATTCCGAAGAAAATACGGCTTATCAAGCTCCAACATTAGGCTAACCACTCGATAAGGAGTGCTGTATCACGCAGTATTTTTATTCTTCAATTACCATCAAGCTCGTGCAATTTGGAACGGATTTAGAGTCGTTATTTGTTTATTATTCACATGCGGTATGTATACAAAGCATTCTCCAACTGTCAGTGGCGGCGTAAGTGGGGGGCGGAGGGCTGGCCCGCCCCGGGTGCCAAGCACCAAGGGGTGACAACGACAGCACCAAAAGGGGTGACAACATTACAGTTACAGAATGCTACCATTTACCTAGTTGATTGTAGCGTCAGAGATTTTTATGCATTTTTTTTGTATCTTTTATTTATAATTCCCTTGTCACGATGTTTGTCAGGGATGAACTTAACTAACAATCGGATTTTAACTTTTTTATTTTTTAAATGTGTGTTGTTCAAACTTGAGAGATAAGATAGTTTTTATCTTGAGAAGTAGTCCTCATTTTTTTTTTTACTACAAATTCAATGTTATAGAACAGTAGTATTAAATTACTATAGCAACGCGGGGCCGGGGCAGCTAGTATATGGTAGGTATGAGAAAAGGTCATACCTAAGTATATTTCATATCCCTAAAAAAGTATATGGCAGAACAATGTTTGCTGGGTCAGCTAGTATATTACATTATATTATATACTTACATTCTTATAATATTTTCTGTGGCATTACGACCATCCAATCTCACACACATAATCGATGATTCGAAAGTTGCGTCATTAAGCGTCCTAATAATGGTTACGTCTCATCTTCCATCAGATTTACAATCACCTTAAATATAAGCAAACAAGAACTCCGAGCATATTGTACTCAGTAATACAAATTCACCCGGGGCAAAGGAAAGTTGCGGGTCGCTCGACCGCAAAGAAAATTTTATTTCATTACTTCCATATTCTAAACCTTGTTGAAGATTTTTCGCGGTTTGATCTTTATGTAAATACATTTCGACTTTTAAAAACTGAATTTAATTACGTACTGCAAATACCAACACAGCAGAAAACGAAGGAATAATACTTATGGCGGCTGTGGAGGTCTTCTCTAATTAAATTAGCATAATATTCGTATTAGTATATAAATGCCCTGATGCATCTTAATGCAGTTTTAACAACCGTGAAATTAAACCTGTGAGCAGAATTCACACGAAATGGATACCTAATTCTATATTTTAGGAAGTCAGCTGGACTTTCTTGCATATTTTTTAGAAAAATTTCAATGGGACCAAATGACAAGCACCTGCTTCCAAAGGTCGAAAAAATCTTCATAATCGGTACACCCAGTAAAGAGTTATGAGGTAACAAACATTAAAAAAAAAAAAAAACATACAGTCGAATTGATAACCTCCTCCTTTTTGAAGTCGGTTGAAAAGTGTCGTCACCACACACACATACGCACGCATACAAAATCATCCGGTTAAATATTAATAGTTTTGAGTTGGTAAGACATAAGTGAAAGTGCTAAATGAAATATACTAGGTACTAAGGGAAGGATTTGTCCCCTAGAATACAGGTATACCTAAACTAGGAGGCAGAGTCTAATTGTTAGCAATAAGCATTATACTGTAAAATAATTATGTATTGTACTCTAATATATAACGTAATTATTGGATAGTAAATTTATTATAGGTATAGTTTATTTATAGTAGATATAGATTAATTTTTACTTTTATAGTTACTATTGTCAATAGCTAAGCAGCTTATACATAGCGTAGTAGTGCTCTCAAAAGAAAAAAATCGGGAGTGGTCTCCCCTTGACTTTCTCGAACACTGGAAACGACACAAAAGAAGATAGAAACCTTATATTATGATGCCATACATGCATGTTAAATTTTGGTCACCCATCCGAGTACCGACCGCGCACTTGGTTGCTTAACTTTCGTGATCGACGACTCAAAAGTTGATAGAAACCTTATATGTTGATGTCATACACGCATGCTAAATTTGGTTGCAATAAGTTGAAGCATACTCGAGTTATCGTGCTAACGCACAGACACACACACATACATAATTCCAAAAACGGTATTTCTGGACTCAGGGAGGTCCAAAACGTGTAAATCCGTCAAAATCTCGAGGTGGAATTTTTAAGTGGTGGTCGCCTAATTTTTACTTATTACGTATACTTACGAGAAAGTAAAAATTAGGCGAACACGGGTAACAGACATTTGACGCTGGTCGCTGCATGGCAAGCTGAGTGCTGAGTCCTTTTAATGTCACAATTAAGTATTTTTAGCCTTAAGATTTCATTTTTGTGTGTCACTAAATTAACATTTTCTTTCTTTGATTAATCATAAAAATCCTTGAAATTATTAAAGGTTATTTCCTTCCTAAAATATGGTTACAGAAAGCACTGTCACAATATGTTTCGTCCATATTATCAAATTAAATCTTTAGGCATAGAGTAACGCTGGACTTCACATTATAATTCCCAGTGTCGTGAAGATCAGTCATCCCATTTAAGTTACAATAATAAATACGAGAAGATGAGCGTGTGTGTGTGTGTATCTCTCTGTGTGTGTGTGTGTGTGTGTGTGTGTGTGTGTGTATGTGTGTGTGTGCGTGCGTATGTGTGGGCGTGTGCATATGCGCGTTTGTGTTCCCTTAAGTACTCACTTAAGGTTTCTCCACCTCGCCTTCAGTGGCGATTCCTTTATGTGTACTCTTGGTTAGCTCCAGGCTAAAATTAAGTACCTACCTGTTTTTTTTCGATAAAACACTAAACTCAAATACGAATCAACAAGTATGTAATTTTCCGCTAGAACTAAATTCTTATTAGCGCCTTACAAAGCTCATTTTTGGCGCTGACGTAATCGCCAAACGTAGTCGCGAGTGGTCGTCGATATTGGGTGCCGGCGCATAGTGGTCCCGATTATTTTTTGATGGTTAACATTACGAATCCTAATAAGGCAAACACATATTATTATCCTACCACAAATATTTATTAGTGAAAAAAAAAACTTTTTTTTTGTGTGGGAGAAATAATATTTCTGTTAATTTCGCAAAACCATTAAAAATATGTCACTATAACGAGAAATATGAACTCGATTTTCTGAGCGTAGCTTCTAAATAGATCTTAAATTTGGAAATCGCCACTCTCATTTCTTTCTCTACATTTATTTTCACACGACTCGCTCGCATCACACAGACAGCCAATCTATGTGGATCGCCTTACGAAGCCCCTGTAATACTGCCGTGACGCCGACAGTCTAGGGTTTGTGAAACCCTAGGCTATACTACTCATTATGAATTAAAACCATTGTTAAATTTGAAATTTGCAAACATTGTAACCTGTATAATTCAAGAACATATTGTGGACATATAATGCATGGACATATTTATTGTTATGTAATACGACTTTTCAACCTGCAATAACTCAAAAGTGCGCAGAGGTAAGTAAAACGTATCTTCACATGAAATACTCAGAATCACTTGTTTTCTAACAATGTGAGCGCTATCTCGACACATTTAATAATTTGGAGAAATTAACAGAAATGTAATTTCTTCCATACATAAAAAATAGTCGTGGTAGGATAACAATATTTTTCTTGCCTTATTAGTAATCGTAATGTCAACCATCAAAAAAAAAATCGTGGCTTTAGCATCAATGTGCAGCGGTACGTAGTAAATTCAAATGAAAAAACCTATCTGAATTTACTAACCTACCTATCTATATAATTTACTACTACAACGGTTTTTTTCTTGTTTAGCGTGTAAAGTTTAACTTCAATGTAAAGTTATTTAATTATTTTGTGGATATTTGGTTTAGTGGCGTCAAACTCACCAACTTAGAGCATTTACCACTGCTCGGCTTCTAAATGTCTCGGTTGAAAGTGTAAAGGCCATCTGCCATCAGCAGTATTTAGTCAGTCAAAATAATAGCGTAATGTGCCCAAAAATGTGTGAGAACTCTTTATTATTATTGCTGTGGTAATGTGCATACAGAACTGAATAGAAACGATTTAGCAAACACATCGACTCATTTATTTATTTTTTTGCAATAATCATGGCGTTATTTTTATACTGCCATAGCCAGTAGGTACTGGCAAAGAAACTAGGTAGTTTCTTTTACAAAGATTTTCAGTTTTTGAAGACCGACGAATTTTCATAATGCATATTTTTACCTCGATTAATTATAAAGCCAATATAAGGAAAGGAGAGAAGCACAAAAGCATCGCACATAAAGTTTTAACAGTGAGACAGTGTGTGGTTTTTATTATTCCATTAAATAAGTGCAAACTTTACGTTCATCGTAAAAGGTAACGAGATTGCGTCAAACGTAAACGCGAATAGTTTTGGTAAGCTGTCAGTCATAGTCAGTAGTATGCCATTTTTACTGATTTTTTATGACTATCATCACGCGAGGGCGTGCATTCGATTTATGCCAATTGTCACATTTTGTAGGATCCTTTGTCTAAGCATTTTGTGGATTTTTGACGTAATAAGGGCTAAAATCGTTAGATTATGCAGGTACATAATCTAAGTATAAATATATGAACGCTGAATTTTGGATTTTCGCAATGTTTTTGAAATTGCACTAATTTAATATACTTAATATATTATAATACATAATGCTAAACATAATGACGATATAATAACGTATTATAGATATTTTTAATAATTATTTGAAAAATCGTATAAATCCGAGCTCACGGCTATTTTTCGATCATATACCCTGGGTCCTCCCATCTAGTGGGACTTATCGCTAACCTGTCGCTCTACAAGCAATGCTTAAGTGTGCATAGGGTCACGAAGACGAAGGTATTTTTATTTGTATCTAATAAAAATACAGCGAATTTTTTTTATTGGTACTTCGATGAATGCACGCTCTACTAGAAGTATATAAATATTAATGCGCTCCGTCTTCACTTCTATATTTATAATTTGGCCTGAGGAGCTAGACAAGTGACAAACGATACAAACGTTTCTATCGAACGAGTGGAAAATTTGAAGAACGACCGTCGCCATAGTAGTCCAATTAACGAGGATATTGTTTGTTGTATACATAGACTTCCGAAAAATTCCTCTGTCGCTGAAATTTGGCATTGTTATTAACTTAGGTAGTAATAAAAATTGTAGACGTACTGACGACAGCAGATCAGACTATCCAAAACTGTCAATTTTTTCCAGATGATACATGTTTGCCTTAAAGCATAACATCGTATTCGAAAATTAGACAGTTTGTGCATGTGCTCTTGTCTGTAGGTACATCAATCAAACATTTTTTTTTACTAGAAGTTAGGTGCCTGTTAAACATGGAAATCACTCATAAATTCCTACCTTAAATTAGCCACGGAGCGAATAAAAAGAAAAATAATTAAATATTTATTTAAAACGAAAACAAACAAAAATCATTATTCTTGTCCAAAAGCAGAGTGTTTAGTCTTGTTGACAAAGGATGATGGGCAAAAATATATGAAGCGTGGGCCCACCTCCAACAAGCATGACCTTTATATTAAATTTGAAAGGTTTTAAAAGGTCTGTATACATACGATCATTAACAGGAAGATGCATGCCAGAATTCGCGAATGGAGTTATTTGATTTAGAAAAGGCTGATATTTTTAGGTTAGAATAGAAGATTTTAATTTAAAATTCGTCCGTTCTTTTTTACAAATATTTAATACAGATGATTTGTATCAGAAAAATCTGATAATTACATTAGGTAGGCAACAACAAAGTTTCATGTGTTTTGAATTAAAATCCAAATAATACCACAGATATTATAATACTATACTAAGCATTGATTTTAAGCTGATTTATTTACAAATAAGTCTTATTACTCATATATCAACCTGATCAACCATAATACATACATACCATACCTACATACATAAAGTCATGCTTTCTCTCATAAAGGTAGGCAGTGAGCACTTGTTTCCACTTGTTAGATCCTTACATATTTCTTTCTCCTTATCTTATCTCATTACAGTCCTCAAACATGCTCCGCAGTTTCCAGTACCTTTGATCTAGCCTATTTTCAAGAAGTCTTCGATTTAATCACTAAACGTACAACTAATAAGTTTGTCCTTCATCTCATTCACTCTTGAATCATATTTCATTTTCCTTCAATCTATTATTTTCACACATCCTACATGCCAACCGTTTAACTAATGCGTCATTCAAAAGAGGCGTGGAGAAGCACCCTGCATGTCAGCAGGGCGAGGGTGGCTAGCGTGGCGGTTTATATCTTCGCATTTGGACTCCACTTCTGCTTACAATGAGGTGAAATATAGTCATTCGCTCGAACTTTTTATAAAAATAAAAATAAAGAACCATTTGAGCAACCCTTTCCATAATATTAGCGTTGTGACGTTATGTCACAGAAGCACATGCCGAGGCAGTACCTTTTGACCATGCACAAGGATTTTTTTTCTTTCTCTCTTCTTTTTGTTTCATTTTGTACTGTTCTTTTTTTGTTATCATTGTTATAATTAATTTATTGTATAGTGTTTTCTTTTCTTTATTGTATGTGTTGTCTTTGTGCTGGCCAATAAATGTATTTCTTTCTTTCTTTTCTCTTTCCTTTCCCAATTCTTGTCACTAACTATCTTTTTTTATTAAATCACATACAACAATCAACTGCTTCATAAACATAATACGACCATCAAACTGATTACATCTCAGATATCATACACTAGATACAAGGTTCGCGCAAGTAAGTACCTATTCGTCACACCAAGTTCAGTACTTCCTTGCTGACTTGGGTTATATTTTATTAGTTTTTTTAAATTACTTTTTCGCGCTCACAATTATCTAGTAGTAGGACATTTTTAATATACTTAATAATTTTTTGATATTTTTATATATAAACTTAAATAAATATATAAACAACCATGACTCGCAAACAAATATTTCTGTTCGTCATTCAAATATTTGCCACTATCAGGATTCGAAACAGACCGCTTGATGTGCAGGCAGCTATTATTGACCACTCCACAACGAAGACGTCCAGGGCCCCAATCGCGGTAAATCATTTCAAGTCGAACGCAGATGAAACACAAACGCTGTCAAAGTTACGTTTTTGTTAAGCCCTGTCCGCACAGCGATAAATAATATCGCGTTCAAATTGAACGCGATATTATTTCCGCGCGAATATTTTATCGCTGTGCGGACAGGGCTTAACAGAAACGTAACTTTGACAGCGTTTGTGTTTCATCTGCGTTCGACTTGAAATGATTTACCGCGATCGGGGCCCTGTTGTACGTGTACGACTGTATTAGTGAGAGACGTCAAGATCAACTTGTAACGGAATGTTCTAGAGCAGCGCTTTTTCAAAAAAGTTTTTTCAGAAGTGCTACGAAAATATATAATAAATTACTACTATTTTTAAGAAAAAATGACGCTATTGTGACATTTAAAAAAGGAATTAGGGACTATTTAGTAAGTAAAGCTTTTTATACAATAAATGAATTCTATTGCAATAAGGATTAATCTGCTAATTACTTGAAATTTATACGTTTCATTATTATTCAGTTGTGTTGTGACATTCAAATTGTCTTTTTGACTTTTATCTTTATTGGGTGATTGAGATTTTATAATGTTTTGTTTAATTCAATAATAATGTAATTGTTATTATATTTGGAAATTTTATTTGGAATTATTATATTAATTAGAATGGAATGTTTAAAATAAATAATGCATTTAACATATTATGTTAATGCATTGCATGCTTTAATAGTAGATCACAGTATGGACACTAAATCACCAATGTAACAACTATGTTACCTGTGTATCGCAATAAAGATATTATGAAGATTATGATTATGATTAAAGATTTGTATGTTTGAAACTAATAAACTCACTCGACAAACGTGAAAACAGCCTCATCAGTCTAATAGTTCTCGTGATAACATTTAATAATTTACAAAATTTAATGTAGCAATGGCACATTAATATTAAACAAATAGCTAACATATTTTGTCATTCACGAGTGTATGTAAACATACGAATTGTATTGTAGAGCAATGAAGTCACATAATTGATGATTTGAAATAGTAGGTACACCTACTATTTTAGTTGCCAGATGAACGCTTCTTTTCGTTAATCACGTTTCCCATAGAAATTGAACTCATAATGTAACGTTTTTTACACTCAGACCAGTAAATTTTTTATTGGTTTGAGTTTTTACACTAAAAACTTACACTAAGGGCATATTAAGGGCACAGAATATAATAATAAAACTGATTTCCTTTCCTGGCTTATGTTGAACTTAAAAAATAATAAAGTAAATTTTATCTGTTCTTGCTTAACTTTTATGCTTTTTTTATGTGACTTGGTTAATTACCAACGCGGTAGGTAATTACGTTTTAGGGCATACCTACTTTTCTAAACACACTTAGTAATAAGATTTTATTATTGCCTTAATATTTGCCTTGACTTTTTATTATATTCTATCACAAAACTTTTTATATTTTACTTTCGACATAATTAAGTTAGCGTCTAAAAGAACCTCTTCCGCGAAATCTACGTGTTTTAGCGAAACAAGAGCTTTAATATTTTACAAACAGTTCCGAAACACATTTATAAAGTTTCATGAATGTTCATGCTTGTAAAAATATTGTTGCCTACATTTTTTAAGTGGACACCTAGTTTGCACACCGTGTTTTTACAACAAGAACTCGGTAGAAACTCAATAATTCCAATAATTCACAGACTTAAACGTCAAATTTGAGTTCGACATTTGTGCACACACTGCACTACCTCTTTTTCGTGTGCACGACTCAACTCTTAACTGGTTGCGTGGGGGCCGCGCAGAACCCACGCCTGAAATTTTTTGTATTTCTTAAAAACTATGCATCATGCGCACCCGCCATTTTGTCTAATCTCATTGCGTTGCTACTCGCGGAGTGTGCCGGAAGTTTGTAGCTACAGCTCCACACCACAGTAGAGGTATACGTACGTTTTGAGGGCCGTGCGGCCCCACGATAGCAGTTACGTAAATTTTTAGTAAATATTTTATTTCATTTATTCGTATGTTTTACAATTATTTTGACAAAATGGCGAGACCTGTTAGTTATAAGACAATAGCAGATACACTGAACGAGGATTCTGACTCCAAATCAGTGCTCGGTGATCACCCAGAAGAACAAATCAGCGACAATGATTGAATTAGTGATTTAGAAGAGTCGCCACCACATGATTCAAATAGCAGTGAAGACCAGGGTCCCGAAATTAAAGCATGTTCTTCAGAGAGTGAACAAGAACCAGTTTTTTATTTGCAAATTGCGTAGTAGCACAAAGGTGCTATGTGATAGTTGCCAAGACTGAACAATTGAACATAGTTGACTTACTTATAACGTTCCTGAACCCTGATTATAATTTTGTGTTGCTTTTTACTTAAAAACCTTAAAGAGGTATATTTCATGTTTTTTTTTTCAAAGTTTATTTTATAAATAATTAGGAAACATACATATGTTAGCTAAAGACTTTCGAAATAAAAGTTATTTTTTATAAAATGTTAGAAATAAAAGTACCAAAACGTTGTCTAATTTTTGTGATCTCTTGTAGTAAATAAGTAAAAAGAGTTATCTGAATAAATACTTATTAATTTAATAAAACAAGCTTGTTAAATATAGTTTTTAAATAGTACTTGAATAAAATTGCGGGTATTTACATTCTAACAGCTAATTTTTTTGGGGGCCGCGCGGCCTCCATGTTAGCAGTTACGTTAGTCAAATTAACGATACCAGTTAAGGGTTAATGACGTCACTCATGACGTTATATTACCATCGTTGGTGCGAATACGTTAAATTCAGTTCACTCCGTATGCGCGCTATCGGTGCCGATAGCGCGACATTGCACATTTTTGATCGCAGGGACTATTGGATAAGGTTTGCTACACTAGCACAGCGTTCAAATAACTGCAAGAGGAAACGCCGCGACAACACGACGCACACTAGCTCCCCATCCACTAGCGTTTTTTCCTACGTTCAATCTAAAAGGAATGAATTCTAGTGATTGGGCAATGCGCGAAAGAACGACGATATTAAAATCTTTTTGTCTCTTCCGTCGCGCCTTCGCTTAGTTACATAGAAAGTCGGGGTTATTCCCTGTCCTCCGATCAGTTTTAAACTATGACTAACTTTAGTGTATGTTTCATAACAAGGGAGTAGGGTTTTTTATGAGAAAACATTCTAATGCATGATAAAGGTCAGATAAGAAACAGGGGTAAAGCAATTTATAGTTGACAGAATAAACGTAACCAATTATGTTTCATTTCATTTGTTATTGATATCAAAACTTTTTTATTTTGTTCAGCATACAACTATAGAAGCTTATATTTTTTCTAATATAGAAAGCAAGATTATTTGACCCAAAGAGTACACGCACGGAGACAGAGCCCATTTTATGAAGTATATTTTATTTCTTTTCGTGAGAAAAAACGGCGAGATGAGGCATTGGATACCGATACATCATAGAAAAGAACACTCAACGTCATTTGCACTAAAAGCTTGACACAGCACCCACACGTAATACGTCGATTATGACTTAGTCAGTGGAAATAGAACTTATTTTTGCAGCAAGTCTACGGTGAAAGAACGCCGGCTACAAGTTAGTTAGGTTACGATATAAAATGTTTGGTTTTGTTTTAGATTTGTGTTAATTGTTTAGCAAAAATATAAGGAAATTTACTGAACTACTAGCTAGCAAACAAAAGAAGAATAATTTCGATAGAATCTTTAAATAAGTGTGAATTGTTATAGTACCTACTTATTGAACAGACAATGGTACTATATTTTATACATAACCAGTCAAATCCGATATCGGACTGATGTTATTAATTAAGAAGTACATAGGAATGATTGTACAAATTATACAACGCTATGCCAGCTCTGGGTATTATATTCTTTATAGTATTTATAATGTATTTCCATTGACAAAGTTCAACACATGCGAAACTAAATTGATCTAGGCCGAACCGGTTTATCAGTTTTTCAATATCATTATATTTTTTATGTAAACAATTTGGTAAATATTATTGTCAGATGAAAACAGTTTCTTATTTTACACACCCACTTTGCGAGTTGAATTTCATTTAAAGCGCCCATCTTGTTTTTAATTACTCTCTTTCGCAAATTTAAAACAGCTTATGCTACGATTGTATGCCATCACAATGCCACATCATCTCAGATTTCTACTGCCCCTAAGAAAACCCCAAAACCCACAAGTTGGAGTGTTATACTCACGTAAAGAATATTATGGTCGAGAACGAATAAGTTTCTTAACAGGTTGTTGCCGATAGTATATACCTACATTGGATTTACGTCAAATCACAACTGAATTAGGTATAGTGAGATATGTATTTAATATATCTTAAAGCAATTAAATAGCGACAGATAGTACCTAAATAACAGTTTATGTTCAGCACGCTATGATAACAATTCCTTAGAAACTGCCTCAGAATGTAAACAGGCGAGATTTAATAATGTTGTCACTATAAACTACATCATGTTTATTTGCGAAGCACAAAGTACGGTACATTTCATAACGGTAGGTGGTTGATAAATAGCATTCCTTCGAAGAAAAATATAATAAAAAAAGTGTAAATCTGGTTTTCGTTTTAAAAACAAGCCGAGCGAATATTTTTTATACAGGAAACGTTTAAAGGCTAGAACTCTGATTGGATTGTAGAAATCAATAGCCTAGAGAATGAGATTATCCAAAGCAATTCCGATGTTAAAGACTAAGACTATTACGTTTAATTAAAACTCAAGACTGTAATCGCAAGAAGGTACAATACCTAAATAAAATACAATGTTATTTATGAATTCGTTACAAATTAAAATACTGACGAAGAATATGTGATGATAGTAAAATGCCGTATAAAACTAAATGGAGTATATTGATATGAAAATAAATAACGCAAGAGAAAAAAATGACGAAAGAAGAACAAAACAAGGAGTAGGTCAAAACCTATTCAATCATATATAATTGTGTGTTTATGACATGAATTTAAAATATAAAACCTCGAATGTTTAAATAACATATAAACTGGGAAAACGTTAATTAGATAATAGGCAACGACAAAATGTCCTATATTCTGCTTGAAATATCAAGTTTTCCCAGCCAATGTAGAAAATTATTAAAAAACTAGTTTAATTATTTTAATTATCTCTATTAAGGGACGGCATTTAGCCCATACAGCAATGTCTTCAGTTTTCTATCGTCTTTTTTTATTTTCGCCTAAGAATGTAGGTACGTGTCACACATTTTAATGCATCTTGGTAGTGCTTGACGAGAAATACATGGCAACGCCTCATGATGGCGACTGATGAGTTGGAAATCCCACCATTAAATTCTCAACATCATACACACAACAAAATCTTTATTTAAATTATTCTCCTTAACTGCTGTTCAGTATGGATGTCTGTGCATCAAAATAACACTACTTTCACTGCGCCAAATCAACTCCAAACAATTTTGAATCATGGAAGCAGAAATCGTCTTCCCGGTGTCACGGTTTTCCGCCAAACCCTCAAAAACTAGTTTTATTGAACCATGTTCCAACTTTCGAATCCCTGAAAACCATTATACCCATATTGATATTCTATTAAAAACTTATATGCGTCAATAACTCGGTGTCACTTTTTAATTTCATCGTCAAAGCTTTTTGGTGTCGCTTTTCTGTTGCATTGAAAATTCAAATCGCAACGATTCTAAAGAAGTTCTACTTCAAAAATACAAGAATTACGCTTGATTGCAATCATAGATATAGGAAACTGTAGATCGGTAATGTAAAAAAGAAAGGGCATACTAACGCGTATGTTAGAGCGAGATAGATAGACGAGACCATTTCACGTACACGCAGAGGGCCTAAGGAGGCATGTCAGTCACGTAGAAAAGACAGCAACTGTCAGACTGCAGTACTATATATCATGCACACATGCACATTATGCACACATCAGTGTATTTTTTTGGTCTCAACCTAGTCGATTCATTGCCAATCTATAAACGACAGTAATAATAAATCTATGATTGTAATGTTTGTTGCATAACTTACAAAATACATATCGATGTATTATAAGCATCTCGTATAGAACCAATGAAATCAACATTGGCTCTGTACAAGCCTTACAATTCTAAATTCGAATCAAGATAGTTATTATGTAATTTTATAGTGATCTGATTCATCGGTAGATAAAGGAATTTAAACTATTAAGTATTTATATACTTCCTCTGAAACTAAAATAACGACAGCTAGTTTACAAACGCGTATAAATCTAAAATACCACAACGTTATTATCAGTTCGGAAGCTTATATATCATGCAGGCCCATGGGAGCTACAGATCTATCCAAAATACATAGAATAATAAACTAGTACGCTGTATTAGTATAATCGCGTTCGTTCCCAAAAGCCAAAGCGAAGCATAGTGATAAATAGTTTACCGTTATTTTTGTACGAACCAACAAATATGATAGTGATATTTCAAATAAGATTTTTTTTTTGTTAAATGGTTGGCAGGCAAGCATATGGTCTGCCTGGTGCTAAGTAGCCACTGAAGTCTATATATTCTACTTCTTCTTTTAAACGAATGGCGATCGCGACACATAAAGATTACGCATTGCGCCAATATCATGTGAAAAATCTATTAAAGTAACCGACAATTGTACGGTAATATTGAGTTTAAAATGGAGTCTCTCAACACGTGTTTTAGCAACAAGAACTTGAGAGAAACTCGAAGTCTTTCTTGCAACACTGACCTGACACTCGCGCGCAGTCACACTTAATCCCCTTTCCTACTCTGTCGAGCTCTGGCGATCTTACTCACCAACAGAAACACAGCACCACAAAAATGTAGTGTTAATTGACTGCAGGATGACCGATGAATTATTTACTTTTTTGTGACCCAACTAAAACAACTCAAGCTAAAAATTGCTTTGGTTTCAACATCAAAACCTGAGCCCGTTCCCTACGCCGAGAATTTGTAATTACTATCGGTAATTTTTGTTGGGTTTAGAAAAGTATACCGAGAAAAGTTTCCAAATATATGTAGTATCATTTTAACTTATCTCCCTGGAACACATTTCAGTCTAACGTCAATTTCTCACAGTTAAATAAAAGCCTATCTATATGTCACTCGAAAACCTACTAACAGTTTTTTCCGAAATAACGTGACACTTAATCACATATTTCGACTAAACTTTTCCTTTTTTGATATTGCTTGAATATTCGTGATTGCTTTTATCATGATATTTCTATTCATATAGACATCGAAAATGGCTTTTTGCAATGTTGCTAATGTTTATTCTATTTTTAAGATAACAACTCTTGATCTCGTAATTTTAAGAGCAAGCATGAAACTTAACTTGCACATTTTGCTTATTACGCTTGCTTATTGATTTGCTTAGACCTATGGTCTCCATACAAATCTCCTTATATTATATATATAATGTCTATATAATATATATATATTTCAACAAAAATTTTTGGTTTGTATAGCGATAAACAATCGACATACTAAAAATTTATTTTTTCAAAAAATCTGATATCTCCAAATCTATTAAGATTTTAATTTTTTTTAAATACCATTTTTATTTTATCTAAAATTAAGATTACGAGTCAGGCCGCTAGAGCCGTGGCCGCGACGCAAGTACACGTCCGCTCGCGGCCACGGCTCTAGCGGTACTTACTCAGCGCCCCTCCACAGAATAAGCACGAGACGTGTACACTACAATCATCATCATATAATGTCCCCACCTCGGGCTTAAGCCTAACCCACATTAGGAGCGATTAGGCCTTTATCAACCACGCTAGCCAAGGCCTTAGTCAACCAACCTAAGAATTTCATCATAGGTATCCTCACGAAGTTCTTCTTCTTCTTCTTCGTACGGACAGTTTCCGCAACTCAACGGCTGGTCTGGTGCGCCTTTTTTTTTTCACGGGGAAGTCAAATGCATTTATGCATCGTCCCTGCGGGGTGGTGCCAACCGCAGGGGACTCGAGGTAAAGGCGTTCCCTCCATACCCACTAGACATCGTCCCCGGCCTGCCTGACCTCCAGTGCGCTATTGCAGGACGGCTCGGGATCTGCGCACGTGAGCGCAACTATACCGTGACCGTCCCAACGCTGCCCGTCTAGGTACTCCTTTGGTACACCAATTGGTGGCCAGTAGCCTACAGGGGCTACCGACTAACGCCAGCCCCTGTGGGCCGCTGGCCGACGCCGGCCTTACAGGCCGCCTCCTCACCGACGGCTGCTCGCCCTGGCACGTCCTCCTGACGAGGACACCGGGAGCAGTCATCGGACTGCACCCGGGAGACTTCGGGCGCGGTCGTGGCCCTGAAAAGGGCAGTCCGGAACTAGCCGTGGTGGGAAAACAAAACAAATCGACGACGGCATGTGACTTCGAATGCCAAGGCGACACACTTGACGGTTACAAACATATCGGTAATTTTTAACTAAGACTTAATTGTAAATGTATACACCGTACACCGTGTTCCTTAGCTCTTGTTAAACATGTCGTACAAAGAAAGTAGTAGTTTAAATAGCATAGTTTCTAGGTTATTGGTAATTTTAGTTTAACCAATTTAATTGTGTTGTGCAGTGAGAAAGAGTCTTTATCTGTGAGATTTTGTACCTCAGAGGAAGGATGCTTTAGTCCTTCCTCTGAGCTTTGTACAGTCAACAGCACGTCGGGCTATGCAAAACTGTCAAGTTTCTCCAAACGATTTTCAACCTAAGACTATTCAATATAAAGTGCATAATCTATTGGGAAAATTTGACAGTTTGTGGTAACCCAACGTGCTGTTGTCTGTACAACCAAAACTATCAAACTGAATTTCAAGAAAAGAACGTCAAGAAAAGTTTCACAAAGTTTATGTGGACCAAAGTTTCAAATGCGACGTTGCCAGCTCAGGTAAAGAGTAATTCATATTAGATAAATTACATCTAAGCATTTAGTTTGTATGAAAATAAAAAATGTTAAAGAAATTGGAATTCATAAAAGTGTCCATACTAAAAACATTATCAGTTTAATAGTCTGAATAAAATGCTGAAGTTAATGTATAACCTCAGGAACTTGGCATGAGCACACTTGATGTATTTGTTTTTAGCTACAAACTTTGCAGGTGCTATAATTATTCACAAACATGCTGGGCTTTTTTTACACTATTGTATTTATTTTAATCCTTCCGTTTTTAAGTGTGATTTATATTCTTAAATTTAAAAAAAATATATAAGCGAAAAGCTGAATTAATATGTATAGACAAGCTTTGTTACGTCAGCAGAATATAAAGGAACTCATTACGAAATGGACCCGCATCCGCCATCTAATAACGTAGCACAGGAAGAAGATCCACTGTGATCAGAGGATATTCTTTAATGGAAAACTGGAAATTGAGTTCCAAGGTGCATTTATATCGTGTGGAAACTCTATAAGTATTTACACGCGTTGGTTGGGTACAACACGTTGTGTGTTGTGATTTAATTTATTCTTGTACACGCTCAGAATCCCATAAGGTTTCAGCAGAGCTTTAGGTGATATTTGGTTACAAATAAAGTCACATCAAGTAGTATAGGTCAAGTGACTCAAAATAGTGATGTTTGCCGTCTTCAATAAATACGGTGTGTATATAGATAAATATTATAATATCAACGGCCAATCAAGCATTGCTCAAAGGTCTTATCAATCCGCAGGATTTATCAGATCTTATAATTATAATTAACGCTTACAAAACCCAGACTAGGTTTGATACGTTAAATATAATTGAGCTGCTTTGGGTCTCAGGATTCAGTACTCGAGGGAATTAGAGCTTTCACAAGCTTTGTAGCATTTATAAATGAAATAGTATTAGAAAAGCAGTGGATTTTATAAACGGTCTTCATTAACAAACGATTACTTTTGGCTGTTTCCAATTATTTCGAAATTGCCTTTCCGAATGAAAAGACACTAAAATAGAAGTGGTTTTTGTTCCTCTAATTGAAGTTTCGGTAGTTTAGTAAAAGGCAATCCAAGCACACTTAAGCAAATCAAGATTTAAAAAGATTAAAAGACTCTTTATTCAATATAAATAAAGTTCCTGAATTGGTTTAGTCGTTTGACTAAGGCAACACTCATAACTCAGCAATTCGTAATAGCTATATGTTTCTTGAATGAAGGACTGATAGGCGGATTTACAATTTAAATATGTCAGTGAAATCTTTGAATTTAAATGGATTATTATCATCTTCGAACTTAGTTACAGACAGAACGAAATGTCATTAGCTACTTCTTAAAAGTTTTAGGTACTATATGATAATACTACTAACTTGCTCCAATGCTTGTTCATAGTTGTTTCCAGATGACGGAAAACTGTCCACTAACATATGTGCTGACGAACCTGGTTCCATGGAATGTACGAGATATTGAAATGTATCATCCAGGTCTATATTTTCGTCGTCATGGATCTTCCAAAACATGTCCCAGATGAGATGTCAAAAGCAACGTCCAGATATCAAAAGTTTGAAGGAGGTTTGAAAACGTCAGTATATTCAACGATGTGAACTAGGCAACAGAATCGAACCAATCACAGAGTTCTTTTCAATGCTATGCGTTGACTTGTCCAAGAGTCGAAAAACCTCATAGTAATGTTTGTGAATAAGAGTGTTTGAACTTTGTCCAGATATCAACAACTGCCGACATTTACGTACAAAAGAAAAAGATCGCATTACATGCCACCAAAACTGTATAGAAAGCACCTGGAACTACTAACATAAGTATGTAACGACAATGAAAGATCAATTGAAATCGTCATCTGTCAGTGTTACCTCCAGTAAGAAGAGCAGTTCTTCAATAAAAAATGTTGCCAAGATTCCAAAAAAACTCTGCCCATCAATGTCACTGTTAATCTAAACACTAACAAAACTGTTCCGACTGACAACTCAACTAATCCGACGATCCTGCTAGGTTTTGTGACTGACTGTCCTTTCGGTTTTTCCCCTCCCGGCAAGTTATCATAGACATAGTTGCTTGGGCTACTAGTTGCTAAGTGACTGTTGATTTTGTCTAACATGCTGGTGTCTGTATAAAATTTGTCATAAATTATTACGTTTCTTCACATAAGGAGTCAGTTTTTATTTCGCGACATTTTGTAGACTAACCTCTGGCAATCTCACTCCCCGACAGAAGCACAGCGCTACAAAAATGTAGAGTTATTTGACTGTGGTGGCCTTCTGTAAGGTATACTTCTCCAGTTCAGTCACTCCGAGAAAATTAAAATAAAATTGTCTTATAAGAAAACATGGGGGTGCTTGGGGTATTGCTAGAAATCTAATTTCTTCTAGCAATCCATAGTCGTACACCACCGGTGACGTTTTCTTTGCTTCTTTCTTATCCTGGATTGAATGATCATAAAATAACCTAATTTCAAGAGCAAAACCGATGAATGTAATTCCAACCCAGCCATGTGAATATACAATGAAATAAAAATTAAGCATTTACTAGTGAATTTTATAAATACATGATAATTGTGGAATATTTTTTGCGTTTACAAACGCGTAAATATTTTTAATACTAAAAAAAATACACTGAAAAATATCGGGAGTGGTCTCCCCTATGACTTTCTCGTATACCGGAAACGACTCAAAGTTTGATAGAAACCTTGTATTTTGATGTCATACATGAATGTTAAATTTGGTTGCAATAAGTTAAAGCATGCTCGAGTTATCGTGCTAACGCACAGACACACGCATAGACATAATGCCAAAAAATAATTTTTTTTACTCAGGGAGGTCCAAAACGTGTAAATCCGTCAAAATCTCGAGGTCGAATTTTTTGACGATTACAAGTCTTCCTCTATACTACGTAAGAGAAAGTAAAAATACGATAATCAATCGAGATAAAAGTTTACATTTTTCGCAGGTGAATTGTAAAATTCGGTGAATTTTGAGAATACGTCTAGTAATTTAAAAAAGAAATCGTTCAGTGTCATTGCGATATTAGCGCAACTGTAAAAAAAATTAAGTTGTTGGCGTACTAATGGAATAAAAAATAATGAAATAAGGGTACCGGTATAATTTATACATACTTGGCCACGCGGTCAATATGTTCAAATAACTACTTTACTTGTCTTTACTTATTTAACAAAGTTCAATATTGCTACATAAGCTTGAAAATAATCTCAAATCCAATTAACCCTCGGACGTTCTGGAGGCATATGTCAAGTTTACTTAGCAACGATGGCTTTCTCCGGAACTTTCAACACCAGGAGAATTGAGTATATTTTTATAAAAGTAGAGTACAAGCATACTATAAGTGTAGGTTTCGACATATACGGATTTTCGGATAAGTGTAGGGATGACATTCCTTTGATTGGCAAACTTTTGATAGATTTCAGAGAAGGCACGAATATTTATTTGTCAATACCGAGAAATATTATAAATTCTTTATTGTACACACAAATTTAAATACAACATAGTGCAGGAAAAAACATGTACAAAGGTGAGCTTATCTCTAAAAGAGATCTCTTCCAGCCAACCCTAGCATTAGTTTAAGCGTTTAAATGCGGGAGTATTGTGTACACGGCATATAAACAATATAAATAATAGTAGGTGCCTATCTAAAATTATAATACTAAACTAAGATAAATATATTATATTTATAAATACATAATTTACATAAATATTATATACATACACATCATACATACATATAAGCATACACATCTACATAAATATAAATACATACATTTAAGATAAGTTGGAGAGATAGTGCTCTTTCAATTTTCGTTTGAATGTAGTCACAGAATCACTCTCACGAATTTCAGTCGACAATTTGTTCCAAAGTTGTGCAGCATGCACAGTAAAAGATTTACCAAAAAATTTTGACTTGGCGGTAGGTCGGACAAGGGTTTTAGTTATACAAGAACGCTTAGGACGGGAGTCAGAGGGAAGGAAATTAAAACGAGACCGCAAATAATAAGGATGTTGAGGATTATGAAGGATTTTATACAATAAGGAAAGGATATGTACATTTCTGCGAAGACGAATAGGGAGCCACTTTAACTTTGATCGAAATTCTGAAATGTGGTCAAACTTCCGTAAGCCGAAAATGAAGCGAATTGCCAGGTTTTGAAGGCGTTCCAGTTTGTTAAGCAGCTCTTCAGTTGCATCTAAATAACAGACATCAGCATAGTCGAGAATGGGGAGTAAAAGAGATTGAGCTAGCATAACTTTAGTTTTAAATGGCAAGAAATACTGAAGACGCCTGAGAGAGTGATATGTGAAGTGCATACGACGACTGACTTCATTTATGTGCGAAGACCATGACAGCGTGCTGTCAATAATAAGGCCTAAATCTTTGCTCTTTTCAGAGTACGGTATAATAACACCATTATAAGAGACCTTAGCGATATTACCCCTGTCAATTTTGTTGGACATCCTATTGCTGGTAACAATTATTGACTGTGACTTGTTAGGGTTAACAAGAAGTCCGAATGATGCTGCCCAGTCCTTTACTATGAGCAAGTCCTTGTTAACGTTGTCTACAGCAGTATTTATGTCATCCAAGTTACAATGCCTATATATCTGTAAATCATCTGCGTACAAGTGGTAGGGAGGAGATATGACCTTTGTGAGCTCATTTATAAAAACTGAGAAAAGAAGAGGAGAAAGGACGCCGCCCTGCGGTACGCCTGCAGTAAGGTCACACCAGTCTGAAAATGATTCATCACACTTAATGCACTGCCGACGTCCGCGAAGATAGTCAGAGAACCAAGCAATCACGGAGGGTGGAATGTTGTTTGAGACAAGGATGGATAAAAGGATATCGAAATCGACTGAGTTGAAAGCACTGCTAAAGTCAAGAAGAACAATGATAGTTGCCAATCTGTTGTCCAAAGCCTGTCGAATGTCATCAGTGACGTTCAACAGTGCTGTCACAGTGCTGTGATGATGTCGAAAACCAGATTGAAATTGGCTAATAAGGTTGTTGTGGGAGAGGTAGGACGAAAGTTGATTATGAACAGCGCTTTCAAGAACCTTCGACAGGAATGGGAGTATGGAAATGGGGCGGAAATCGGAATAGGTGGTAGGATTTGTAGCTTTCGGAAGGGGAATGACATGGGCTAGCTTCCACTCACTCGGAAAGGTGTTAGTGCTAAGTGAAAAATTTAAAATGTGAGTGACAATCACACTAACTTCATCCAATAGGAGTGTCAGCATATCACGGCAAATACCGTCATTTCCCACCGCTTTGGATTTTATGGATAGGATACTCTTTTTAACATCATCCTCCGTGATTTCGCGAAAAGTAAAGGATTCACAGTCAGGTGGTATAGTGTTGTTAAGAAATGTTAATGTTTTATTCTTAAAGCTATTATCTAAAATGACAGGAGGCTTACAGAAATACTTGTTTAAGCCGTTCAAGTCAGGTATATTATGGAAGACTTCAGGAGTATCACCCACCCCAAGTGACTTTAGAAATTTCCACATTTGTGCACGGGAGACATTTTCTAATGATGTATGGATATAACGGCGTTTGGCATCCCTACACAACCTGTTGCAGAGATTACGGAGCTTTTTGTATAACTGAAGATTGGCATCACTAGAGTCCTTCTTGAGATGAGATTTGGCCCTATCTCTGCGCTGCATGGCTCTTTTAATAAAAGGAGTAAGCCAAGGTGCAGGTAAATGCTTAACTCTTACAGGCCTGATTGGAGCATGAAAGTCAAATAATTTAAGCATAAGCCTGTTGAAAATTGCAACTTTCTCGTCAATATTATCTACATTTAAAATCAGAGTCCAATCCGTCTTGTTAAAATCCTCTCTCAGGCGATCAATATCAATATTATCAGGATCTGAAGCTGAAGCCTGATAACATTAGGAACTTTGGTCAAACCATTAAATCCACTCCAAAAGCGCTGCCTATCTGGTATTCGAGCAACGTAGTTGACAGTAATAAATACCTGATACAATTTTTTATTAATACCTTTGATGAATATTTAAAGATCTCAAAAATTGTGCAATGAAATGAATACGAATTGAACGTGGAATTGAATAATCAAGGCATTCATCACGTCACCACGCAGAGTACCTACATGACTCACGAGGTTCAACCAGACTGTCAAATTATTGCTGTTTGGAGGCTTTCTACCACTGGGTCCTTCAAAAATGGCATGAAGAAACGGTACAGGTGCAATGAATCTTGCATTTGTACTGTGATAAGAAAATGTTTTGAAGATTTCTTTACATAATACTTAAGTTTTCCTCCTAGAGACTCTGTAGCAATAATATTATAGTAAAAAAGAAGCAGATGTCATAGAAGAGCGCGCTGTGTTCCTCGAAAATGGTCTAATTGGGATGTCTTTCTTGTTAACAAATCTGACAGTTTTAGATTGCGCGACACAGATTTCAACGCAAATTACTGTAAACGTAAAATACTATGGCTAATAATATCATTGTTCTGTAGTACCGCGCATGATTCGCCACATCTGCACTGAATTGAGAGGGACTTACACTCCCAATTTAATTAAGATTTTTTTTTCCTTTTTTGTGCGGTAGTTTGTCAATCTTACTACACCGAGCGTCCGAGTATCGACGCTTTCCAGTGCTTCGCCGCATTAATGCTTAGTCGTTTTAAAATTGATTCATATTCGCTGCCGTAACAGTATATCTGGTTTTTATACCTACAAGAAAATAGTTTTCATATACTTAAATAAATTAATTAGCTGATTATAATTTTATGTTTATACTACCAGACTCGGCAAACGTTGTTCTCCCATAAAGGTATTTTTTAGCGGTATGAAATAAACGTTACGACACCTTTTCTCATATCCATCAAATATACACAAAAACTACTTATAAAAAGAGATTGTTGAAGTATCAGCTCCATGGTTCTCACGACATAGGCTGGTTTTGAGATATATTTTATAATAGTGTCAATGTGATGTTCTAAGTCTTTGCTACTTTTTGTGTGTTCGTTGTTTTGCTTTCTACTCTTTATTTTCTTATTACATATTTATTATAATACCTCCATAGTTAATGTTGTTTTACGTTCCACTAATCACTGAGATTTTAATATACTAAATCAGAGATTATCAAACTTATTTCTTTATCGCCCCCTTTGAAAATCAATTGGTTTTCAGCGCCCCCTATTTTTTTTATAAAAAACCACAATTTCATTACTTTAATTACACAAACACGCACAAACTCAGTTATCTCTTTCGAGGCTCAATCGTACTGTACCCTCTATGAGTTTTGTTAGTTTTCAAGCTCGATCAAACGTATCGTATTTTTCATACATTGCCCACTATCGCCTCCAGCGTTAACCATCAGAAACAGTGGGCAGTGTATCAAAGAGACGATACTTTTGTTAGAGCTCGAAAACTATCAAAACTCATACTAAGGGTACTGAGCAAGTTAGGACAGTATCGATGAACCAGCCGATTGCTTCCGGACTGCACCAATAGCGCTATTTAACAAAATCTTGTTACAACTTGATTGGGTATGGCGTAGGGGCTATCCTACGAAATCTATGTTAAGTAGGTATTTTTAGTTTAAATACCATCATACAGGGCAGTAATATAATTCTCATAATTTGATATTGAGTAGTAGGTAAGTTTTAATTTTAGTGAATTTTATAATATAAAGTAAATGAAATTACAAATCAACCATCGCCCCCCTAAACGACGCCAACACCCCCCATTTTTTTCTGAGCCCCTTAACGCCCCCCTCTAGGTTTCCAACGCCCACAAGGGGGCGTTATCGCCCACTTTGAGAAAGCCTGTACTAAATAAATAATATTGTCATATTAGTCAAACGATTTAACGATGCCAGAACGCCATACGGTTGCTACGATACATTCATGCATCCAAATTAATTTAGGTTTAATTTGGATGCAATAAAGGAATTGATACTAAATAGTTCTATGAGATCGCTTTTGTTGTGACACGTTATACGTTTAGTGGTGTTTTATTAGTGCGATGTGCCTCTCTGTCCTGTTAACTTTTGCTGGAATGACGCAGTTTCTACTCAATACATTGGAGTAGAGTAGAGAGGGTAACGTGTATTGATCAATTAGAATTGTCTAATTGATCGATACCACGTTGCGCGTTGGTGGCTATTTCATATTTTATATGTATAGTCAGAATCAAAATAAGATTAACACTTTAGTACAATATGTCATATCAACGCCGGTGCTGGGGCAGTAATAGTTATGATTTTTTTATTTAAAGACACTAAAGTATTTATCTTCTTTTGATGCTGACCGTACCGTAAATACTCACCTTAGCCTCTGGATGTCAGTAATAATAGTTGATCAGTGATAATATCCACGTGGTAGTTGTTTGAGAAAACATTAACATTATTTAGGGGACATAAGTTAACACAAATAAATTTCAGTCTATTTTTAAGTCTCATAAACTTTACTGACATCAATCTTCATCACTCATTTGTTTACGTAGGCTTCAACGCCAACAAAACGACGAGGCTGAACTGTGTTGTAATGAGAAATAAGAAGTAACCTTCAGAAAGCATTGATTTTTTTTCTAATTATATTTGGCATGGTTTTAAAAATACTTCATCAGATGTTGAAGATGTAATGAATATCTTTGACATTATTAGGCATTCGCCCGGGTTGAGACAAGACGCTGATTCGAGTCCCGTCTCAGGATTTTTATAAAAACGTCAAGCAAATGACTCCATTCAATCTGATGGTAACCAAATGCGAATACAGCTTTTGCGAGAGATAAAACCTCACACTAGCTACCATTGCCTTGCCGACCTGCAAGGTGTTTCTTCACGCCTATTCTGAATGACCCAGGATTGTAGGAAGGAGGGGACATGGTTTTACTGGATCATAACTTTGACGCCATCGTGGTCAGTATCGCTGCCTACACATCGAGCACATAAACATTTGCCGCTATCAGCATTCGAACCCGACAATGTTTATGTGACGAACACAAACTATTTGTTGGCGAATCATGGTTGTTTAAATATTTATTAAGTTTATTTGTAAAAAAGTACTATGTTATAAAAAAAAGTCCATTATCGAGTATCCATAACACAAGTTCTTAATTATGGGTACTTAATTTGCGCCAGATAATCGGTGTGAGCGTGGCATTATAATTTAATTCATTTATTTTATTTTATGATTTACCATGACAAGATTTTTTCTTGTCTCTCGTTTATATTTAATTTGATTTAAATTTCAAACAAGTGACTCGTAAATACAAGGTTGGACTGTAATTTCATTGACATACCTTCAACACGGCACAAATTGGTGTGTACTTTATGCTCCGTTTCGTTGTTGGTAGGACGTATTCTAAGTCAATCTACTTATTAGTTTAATACAATATTTTATTTTAGATTTAGGTCACACAGACATTCAAATAATTTATATTTGTGTTTCCCCTTCTGCCAATAAAATCAATTGTTGTAGTGTTAGGAGAGTAGTTATTACACGCACTTATTTTCTATGTATGATTTTATTGACACTAATGTACCTTTTCATTAGAAAATTTTATTTGACCAAAAATAATTATTATCTATCATTTATTTTCAAAAAACAGATAGCAACCTCGTTATCATCTACCATTTCAAACGTAGTCAATTCTTTGTCTAATAAATACTGTCTTTATTGTGCAGGAAAATAATGTGACATGTGGTGACCATTTGGAATGTATTTAAATTATAAAATTTTTTAACAAAAAAATAGGAAAACCGACTTCAATGCGTACAAATTTAAACAAAAAAGTAAGAAATAAATAATATTTTTATGAAGTAGATGAAAAGAGCGTCATAGAAAACCAAGGAAAGTATTGATACACATTTATAATTCATACTCCGATATATTTGGAGCCGGTGCCAGTTAGCCAAGGAGGATAGTGTTTGCAATTTTCGAACTTCACGGAGCGGCGGATTATTTCTCTTCTTTATTAAGCATTCATTATTATGTATAGTTAATGGATTAATCAAGTTCGTATCTATTAGGTAAGTTTATTTTGCTTAGGCTGGCACCGACTCCAAATATATCGGAGTATGAATTATAAATAAAGAATTATAAATGTGTATCAATACTTTCCTTGGTTTTCTATGACGCTCTTTTCAACTATTTCATAAAAATATTATTTATTTCTTACTTTTTAGTTTAAATTTGTACGCATTGAAGTCGGTTTTCCTATTTTTTTTGCTTAAAATATTTTATTTTATTATTTTTAGAGGAAATTAAGTATACTTTATTGAAAATGGATAGGCCTACTAAGCGCTCATTTAAACTTAATGGAAACTTTAACTAAAACGTTTTTTTTTGTTATTAATGATTTGTTCAAAAAAGGTCGAATTTATATCGATTCAATTTATACGGGCCATCTCTGATCTTGACGTACCTAAAAAAAGAATCATTAAAATCGAGTCGTAATACTCATAATTGACGGAGTAATCAGGTAACAAACACAAAAAAACAGTCGGATAGAGAACTTCCTCTTTTTTTGAAGTCGGTTAACAAATAATATCAGGTCTCAGACCTATAGCTCATTACAAATGCCTACCATTCATTCAGAATGAATGGTATAGTTTTAATGATAAGTTAATGAACTATGAAGCATTAAAACTTGAAGAGAACCTAGTTATTTAACTTAAGTTCAAAATAATTTGTCATAGTTTATGTGTTGACTATTGGACCTACTAACCAAAATTTCACTATTGCAAATTAGGTAATGGCAAGTTCAAAAAAAAAATACATTATTTTTGTGTTCGTGGACGATATCATTATTTCATCCCCAATGAAATTATCATTTCAACAAACAAGTACTGAAACAATTTCAGTATAATTTATACGGGACCACCTTTGAAGTATGACCTTCCTAACGAAAAAAGAATTATCAAAATCGATTCATAATTGACGGAGTAATTGCGGAACATACATACAAAAAAAAACATACAGTCGAATAGAGAACCTCCTCCTTTTTTGATTGACTCGTGGGATACAGAAAGTTATCTATATATATATATATATATATATATATCTCTATAGGCGGCTATCTCTCTCAAAGTTGATTGAGGATTTTCAGTCACTATTTCCTTCACTTTTGCGATGGTAACTTCAGTTGCAGACGTTGATGGCCTACCAGAGCGAAGGAAGCAGATCTACCATCGCAATTCAACCGCTTTGTACTTACTCATAAGCACGTGTTTTTGATAAAGTCGATTCACCGTAAGACGTTCGTCCGTTCTATAACATTTTCAGCGACTCCGAACACCAAAAAAAACATTGGCAATGCAAAATTTACGATAAACTCTTTGTTCGATGTTTTTGTCCATTATGTAATTCCCAATACATACTAGATATGATATTACCAAATACAGCACTGTATTTAATATAAATAACAGATGCAACTCAAACACCAACACCGCGCCACCACACCGCGCCATAATGGAAAACTGATGTGCCAATCTAATAACAAAAAAAAAAATTTGGAACCATGAACGAATCATCCATTCCCGATACTTTTTTGACTGAATGTATGTTAGATCTTACGTTTTTATATAATGTTCTAAATGGTGAATTTGAATGCAAAGAGCTTGTAAATCAAATTAATTTCCGTGTTCCAACTCGATTTATCCTTATACACAAAACACGAAAGCGCCGATTATTCGCGCCAAAACTTTGCAAAACGAACGCAGACAAACGTTTGAATACATATAACCAAGACTTTACGAATGTGGAATTGTCGTCTCGTTTATTGTTCAGGAACATATGGAAGCCGATTATGTTCTTGACAATAGAAACCGAAAAAAACTCCCGTCAGCTCTGGCGCCTTCTTCCACCACGCTGACACAGTGCGGGTTGGTGGGGAGCGCCAGAGCCTCGTCTTTTGTTCGACAGTTTGTTTGTTCTTTTGTCGGGTGTACCGCGTGCAGGTGAGGTTGACTTGGGTTCCGTAAAATGTTGTTCGGAACCCCTAACACCCCTTAAAACTTCGCTCTCAAAGATTAAAAATAAATACATCGGTTTTCTTGTTTTCATGAAAGTATTGTATGTTCAAAGGTTAGGTTATTCCTTTGATAATAACGGTTATGTCATTTGAATTGTTGTCCTTGTCATGCAATGATATAAAGTGCCATTAGGTAAGGCCATTCGTATGAATGATTATCCATTTATAGAGATGTACCTTTTCTATCCTGTAATAAGTTTCATATAGAGGTTCGATTGGATATTTTATTGCGAAAGAACATAAGCAAGTAGAGCACAGCGGATTAAGCTCTTGAATTAAGGGCCCTAAGGACGCCTGCCGTCAAATATTTGTAAGCATCGGGATGGCAGGATGAAATTTCAGATTTAAAATACTTCGTAAGAGCCAATTTTATACTCTGTAGTAGTTACAAATCCAAAACATATGTTTCGTTCATATTATAGGTACTCTGTTAGCACAGTCTCCTTGCTTTTTTTGGCGTTTAGCTATTGTAGTTGCGTTAAGACCTCGATTTATATAGGAAACGTGAATAGCGCCCCTAGCTGAAAGAAGCGTAAATCATGTTTGCCTTATAATGCTACATATTTTAAACCAAACAACTTACACTACGGGTACAGAGCTGACCGCGCGCGGATGATGATATACGCTGTGATGTAGTTATTAGTATTTTCTCTTTGCTGAGTGATAACAAGCGTAAATAAGCTACAGTGACTGCTTACAAGAGCCGCGTGCTTTAATGCTGTCCCTTTTGTTTATTATATTAAAAAAATATATTGGACAGTAACGGTACCGACAGTTGTAAACCATTACAAGATTTTTTTTATTAAAATAATAGCATTTACTATTTCTATAAAGCATATTTATTTCGCAAATATTTTATAGATGAATTTAAAATCTCCCTAAACGTTATTTTGATTCGGCAACTACAATATTCAATGGCATCATTATTTCTTGGATTCTATGACGCGGAAGCACAATGTTGTCTGCCTAAATCACGATCTGGCCAGCCGGCAGCGCGAGATAGCAGCTGTAACATTTCATAGAAGGAGGTCTGAGCGTGACTTATGCGATTCCACGCTCGGACGGTAGTAATAGATCCCACAGGAGATCATAAAACCTAATTTGGCCGCTCTCCGGACTTATAGGTCATTATTCTTGTCTTAAAACTGGCGAAGTGAAAATACGGCTCCATCCCTGAGGAATTGTTAAGAGATTAATTAACGTGTTTAATTTCAAATTTTTTTTTATATATGTACGTATTTTGAAATAAACTGATAAATGTGAAGATAAACTATAGAACAGTGGTACAGTAATCTCTTCGGGATCGAACGCCTTAGACACTCAAATCAGTAGAGAACTTGCACCGCGAGAGATGTACTTGCTGACTAGACCTCCTCTAAGAAAGTTGTTTAAAATGCTAGCTAGAGGAACCATCGAGATTCCCGCATTCTTCAAAACCCCGGTAAAGATGTAAGCAGCAATAGTAAGTTAACAAGCAAAAATTAAAAAGACAACTGTAACCCGAATAAAAATAAACTGGCCAAGTCAGACTCGCGCTCGAAGGGTTCCGTACCATTTGTACCAATATCTATAAAAAATAAAATAAAAAATAATATATAAATTAAATCTTAATTAATGAAAAAATAAAAATCTTAACACCGACTATCAGGAATTGTATTAGTTAGTGCAACACCATATAGTGTCAACCAAACAAACTAATATTAAAATGTATTCAATTTGAGTAAATGCAAACACACTTACAAACTATAAAATAATATGTTTATATTATTTTCTCAATACAATGTTAAATCAACAACATGACAATAGTAATATTTTCAGGCATCTGACACTGATTTGAACTTTTTTTAACGACAGTCATAAAATCATTACCATAGAGCCATACATTGCACCTCTTTCATCACTTAACAGAGTGCCATGTAGAATTGATCGGCTATGGTTCAGCGCCATCTATTGGCGACGTTGCGAACCTAACACCTTGAGAGTGTCGAAATATAAGTTTTTTTTGCGGCATAAACGGCCGTATCTTTTTTTTGCGTTAACAAAAAAGTTTGATTTTTTCACAGTTTCAAGGGACTGTAGACTTAAGTATATGGTTTTAATTTCAACTTGATACCTCCACTCGTTCCCGATATAAACGCATACCTCGATGATTGAGTACGTACTTTAAATAAAGACTATAATTTTATATGAATTAATCACATATGTATAGTTTTCAGAGTTTTGCCTGTATTTGTAGTATAAGGCAATATTACTTGCTAAATTTCATAGTTCTAGGTCAATGGGAAGTACCCTGTGAATTTAGATTCCCTTGAGAGTGTTGAAACATACGTTTTTGTGGCACCGTATCTTTTTTTGCCTTAACAAAGTAGTTTGATTTTTTCACAGCTTCAAGGGACCGTAAACTGAGTATATGGTTTTAATATCAACTCAATACCTTTACTCGTTCCCAAGATAAAGGGTCTTGACAGACAGACGGACAAGAAAGTGATAAGGGTTCCGTTTTTTCCTTTAGAGTCACGGAACCCTAAAAAGGAATGAAATTGGTTAAAATCTGGGTTTGCAAGTTAAAATCGACCCGAACCATAACAACAAATCAATTTACATTCTTATTCAACAAAATTAAATGAATAGTTTAGGCGCTACGGAGGTACATAGGTTATAAACATACATAGTTCAACTTCAACTCTTAGTTTAGATATTCCCACTCATTCCTCTGATTTCCTCTCTTACTCCTTCCGTGTGCATGCTGTTCGACTGTGGAACTCTATACCTGAGGATATTAGGAGGGCTCGGACATTGGATTCCTTCAAGAACCAAGTTAGGAGTCATTTTCTTCATGCCTCTCCTTAGTTTATTTTATTTTATATATATTTATTAATTTACTGTATTTTGTACTTCATAACAAGTTCTTTTTCAATTGGTATTGTATAGTATTGTATTTAATTGTATTTTTTTAATAAGTCCTCATTCTTGCACCCATTATTATACCTATATCACTCATTTTTATTTCTTTTATTACTGCAGGTTGCCTGGAAGAGATTGCTGCTTAGCAATAAGGCCGCCTTTTGTACTGTCCTATATGTAAATTTGCTCTGTTTATTTTTATTTATAGTGTGCAATAAAGAATATTTGTATTTGTATAGACTAATAAATTCATAATCCTTCTTTTTGGCTTCGCCGTAGTCTGTTAAAAAAGGGGAGAATACACGCGGTGCACTAACCAGCCTCTCTTTGTTGACCTAATGGCTTCTTCACACCGCTTTTAAAAGATCAGACCAGAAGGGGCACACGTGTTGTTCGCTTTGATATGGTAGTGGTATTGATATATTATATGGTAGGCATGCACGCGTGATCCTAAGAACGAAAAAGTAGACGGGACTAGAGAAAATTGTAGCTCTAAACACTTGTAGTCATTTGCCAACTCTGCTCCCAATTTTATTTTGGGGTCAGCGTGATATATTTTCTACATCCGCCCTTCTCGATCAGCGGTAAATCTTTCACACAGTATATTTCTTTTCTATCATTGTTTCTTCGGTCTTCCTCTCCCTCTATATCCATCCAATTTCAGTCTTCTTCCATCTATAAACCTATTACTAAGTTGGAAGCAGGCAAATGATAATGATTGATGACGATCATCTTTTCGCTCCTTGAATATGTAGGCCATCAACCTAACTATGTCCATGGGCTTGAAGATTCTTAGAATATCCATTCTAATCCTGGCTATGGAATCGCAGTGACTGCGAATCCATGGGAATCCATGCAACACGTGCTGTTTGATTCCCAGTCGTGTTCACATGCTCTGCAAATAAATTTTGTGAAGTATGTGATGTTGTTAAGTATGTGATTTGTGGCATAGTGTAAGCCCACCCAAGATTAGGCTGGCCTGTTGCCTGCTGCCCTCATACATGAATTTACTCCATTCTCTTGGACAGTCTCATGTGGAATGTTTCATACCAGGAGACAGTTTCCATTCCAAACGATTTCTTTGATGGCTCTGCTGATGTAGCTTTTAGAAATTGGGATACAAGGTTCAGAGCCTATAAATGGATTTTCTTTCTCATCCCTTCCTTGCCAGTTCGTCAGCTTTCTCACCTCTAATGCGTTGGTGATCGATGACGATCATACAATATAATATAAAGTATATAAACGTGGAGATCCCATTGTTTTTAATTTATATTCAATTGAATAGGCACTAATTACTTTCCGTGTTAGTTTTTATTACACTCGTAAACTTTTAAAGCAACATAGTTACTCAACAGTGGAAACATGACATTTTTATTGTCAGGCTTAAACAAGCATAAAATTGTAAAAAAGAGACTGAAAGTTTCAAAGTAAAGATTGTAGGTATTAAGTATTTCTAAAATGGTAAATGCTTCTACTACAAGTACCTACCTACTGAGCGTTAAGCATTATAAATTGGGAGTGGAAATGCGTTTCTCCATTGACTTGGTGCTAAGGCCAAAAGTGGAAATGCATTTTAATCGGAAAAGAACACAACAATTACAATTAATTGTTATTATAATGGCAGTGCTGAGGAGGAACGCGAACCTGCGACATTTCGCAAGAGCTCTTCTACTGAGCTACACGTGACTGTAAGATGGGTGCAGATGACTTGCGGGTTATTAGTCCCATCTTCTTCATCATGACAGAGTTACTTATATTATTGTGTTTTTTTTTTCAATATTTAACTAGTGGTCGCCCGCAACTTCACCTCAAACGTCGTCAATCGTGCCAAAAAGTATCCTATGTCCATTCCAGGGTCTTAAGCTATCTCCATACCAAATGATATGGAAATCGGTGCTGTGTGTTAGTCGTGAAAGCGTAACAGACAGACAGAGCTATAATATTAGTAGCGATTTGGAACATTTTTCAAACATTTGAAAGCATACACATTATAAATATAGTACAAATTCAATAAAACTGTAAACTGAACTAAGATAGTTGTAGTTGACTTAATTTAAGATCTGTAGGCAAAACACAGAATAGTTGCTCAGTTTTTATTGCTAAAAGATTGTTTCTTGTGTTATTAATATTCGATATAAATTCCAACTAATACTAATGCTATGTTATGCCTTAGACGAGAAAAGAGATATCTATATTATAATATATAGGTAATATGAAGGAAGGTCAAACTTAATAATACATTACTTAATAACACATTACTTAATAATAAATTACTCCGTCCGTACGTCCGCCAGAAGTTTCGAGATTCTTTTAAAAATTATTAGGTATTTTTATTTCCATTGTTTTATTATTTATTTCAAACAATATTGCGTTCGAGTAATACGTTTTACTTATTTATGTCTATGATTTATATAATAATATATTTATGATGTACCTATATTCCTAAACCTACTGTAGATATAAGGTAGATATATAAAGTATGAAATGTCAAGTAAATAAATTATGAAGGTACTCTTATATTTAGGTACTTATTTTTTTCAATACTAATAACAACCTGCGTACCATGATATTAAATTCTGTACGATCTTGAACGATATTATTGTTATGTAATTAAAAAGCCTCCTATTAAAATAATTTCGACACGAAAAAGTTTGTATAAAAAACATAGGTAAAACGTGATTGAAATACCTTGTCGAAACCAAAATAATAGTTGCTTATAATAGATAATGGAACAAGTTACTTAATTACTTTAAAAATATCGACTGTTTTTTAGCAATAGCATGATGTCACTATTCAAATTAAGACGTGTTACTTGGAATAATTATGTATGGTGCTTCTATGCCTTTTTTAAAAATATTAACATAATTATCACAACTGCATGACAAAATTCTGATTAAATTTATTTGGGTCTCTGAAATCTTTTCTTTGTGATTTTGTTGTCGACTGTTCGCCATAACAAATATTTTTCAGTCTGCTAAGTTTCACAATAATGACCTGCAAAGGTTTTTGAACGCAACTTAAGTGGAATAGAATGTCTAAGTACTTCGGCCGTAGAGTTATTGAGAGTGTTACGAATAGTCTGCGCCAGACAGCATTTTCGCTTATAAGGCCTTCGCAAAATATTTTCACTCGTCTCGTCTCACAGTAAAACATTAAAATAAGAGCCTGTTTTTTTTCTTTAATTTAATACAAAAGTCACCGTTCATCAAACTTTATTAGAAAGGCTTACTAAACATTCAATATAAAAAAAATATTCTATAGACTAGACCTTCGACCACAATCACGTCTGATGGAAAGCGATGAAGAGGAGCGACAAACATGGGTATGCTACACGCTCACCTAGAAGATATTTATTGACTCTAGCCTTAAAGATTTTTTATGCTTTACGTGGAAACTAATCCTGTTTTAGTGGAAAATTAACTAATGGGATGTGACGATAAGGTCAAGGTGGTAGCGAACTTCACCCGGAATATTGTATTGTTAACTTAATCTTAATTATGGCTTCGCATTCAGCATTTAACCAATGTCGTGTGAAAATAGTTATTGTACACTAGAAGTACGGTAATTCTGACACTTCCTATTGACATTAGGAGCACCGCACAACGCACGCGGCGCGGCGCGGTTTATCGGCATTGCTTGCTGACACATCGTGTTGACGCCTACCGATGCGGCACGGCGCGTGTGGCAAACGCCTCGCGTCCCGCCGAGCCTGGCAACCGCACCGCGCCGCGTCCTATGGTTGACAGTAACTTTTGTTACTCTTTACGAACATTCTAATATTGTTGTGAAAAGTTTTAACACTACACTTTGAGCTCAAAGGTTACGAGAGTGCTACTTTCATGCATTGTATGTAATAACTACGAAAATAAAACCACTAAACACGCAAAAAATGTGTGATCAAAAGTTTTATGACAAGATTTTCTGAAACGGTCAGTTGCAAAAATACCTGAAATCATGACTTGTAAAAATCTGATACCAGACTTTAGTCCCGTGTCTAGGTGTGTAATATTTTTATCTGTAATGAGTTGTTTTCATCTATAATATTGTATTTATGATTGTTTTGAAGACTGTTGTGAAGAGTGATTCATTCCGAAGCATTTCCACGTGTCCTAAACGGGGAACTGGTTTGAATGTCTAATCATTATTAACGGAATTTTTATTTTCAACGCATTGATAAAGTTTTCGCTTTAGGAATTCTAGACCGTTGTTTTCAAAAAGTTCTCTCGAATGAGAGAAATTTATGCAAACGATTTTTAAGAGATAGAAAGTAGTCTAGTTTTAGAAGTTTTCAAATGCAAATCGGTTAGAGATGTGAAGAAGACAATACTATGTAAGTACTTCTTGCAATGTACGATATTATTTAAACTGTATCGGATGATCGGAATGTTTGAGAAATTATATAGAATAATGCTGCCCGCCCGCTTATAAGAAAAACATGTTTAATGAAACAGAAACAGATTATTCAAACTACTACAACATTTAAGTGTAAATATTTTCATTATACAACATATACCTCATAGTAGTGGAATATACTACTGTTGTTTATAAACGACACCGCTTTTCCGAATTTCCACGAGCCATATTATTTTTTTCATATTTTTCCTATGTTACTAGATAGTTTATAAGCCTCATATTAAAAAATCAATAAATTCGGACACAACTAAATATTTCAGGATTGTTTGGGTTATTAACTGGCTATTGAAAAATGTTTTTATGTTTTTAACAATTATTTTCAACTACAACAAACTGCGAAACGGATGTTTGGCAGTTTGTTTTAGGATATTGTGACGATTACTGACAATTCTATAATCTATATTGTTTTTAATTTGTATCAGATAATTTAATTAATTAAAATGTGACATCTTTTAACAAATACCTAATAATTATTTAGTATAAATTTTGCATGCTGGAAACCGCTAATTGTGTGGTCAAAATTTTTTCTTTAAAATCTTTGCAACCATTATTACTGCAAATAAATTTCATTTCAAAATCGGTCTTATTGTTAACTGGTGGTGATTGTTCGAAAATTTAATGCTAGCCCACACTCGTAAAATCGTTAGGTACGTCCTATCTCCCATTCTGACATTACTTTCCGACATCTTTTCTTTATTGCTTAAACAACATAAATAAATGTCGAAGAACACATTGTAAATAAACTAGATAATAATACGCCTCTTCGCTATTTCAGTGTAAGTCTACATTCGTGGCATCCTTTAGCTAGGTTGGAAGCGGGATTGGAATCCAGATTTATATTTTTAGTTTCATGGAATTTGTTGCCGGCTTCGGAATTTGTCGCACTCCGTCTTTCTGGTCCACTAACGTTAATTTCCTTTGGCATATTGCAGTAAAGATGCAACAAAAGGGCTTGGGCGACTAATGTGAACATATTGTGCTCGGAAAATGTATAAAATATAACTTTATAGTACAACTTTTCCTCGTTCAGCTTTTTCAACAGATTACTTATGAAATATTTAGAGTACTTTTTTAGAGTACTCCTTCTGGAAGATTAGGAACCTAAAAATTACTATTTTCTATGATGTTAAAAGTCTAAAGAATATATCTTATTAATCATCATTATCCTATCAGTCAACAGATGCCTAGTGTTGAACATAGACCTCCCCAAAAGAACTTCAACCCGATTGGTCCTGCGCGGCCTACATTCAAATATTCCCCGCGACTTTTACCAGATCGTCGGCTAACCTTATGGGGACGCTAATAATGCTGCGTCTTCTGGTACGCGGCTGGCATTCGAGGACCTTTCCTCCCCACCCCAATGACAGTAAGTCCTCCTCTCAATGTGCCCTGGCCAATACCACTTAAGGTTGGTAGTTCTGTGGGCTCTATGTCGGTGACTTTGGTTCTCCTGCGGATCTCAGCATATCTGACGTGATCATTGCCCTTTAAGTAACCTTGAGTCTTCTTATGAGGACCGTTGCAAGCGGCCAAATTTAGGTTCCGTAGTTCATCAGTGGCAACACACACGTATTTAAGATTTTCGTCTTGCACTGCGGTAGATGAAATAAAAAAGTTTTATTTAAAAGGGCTTTTCTGAGTACTTTTAAGTCGTCAAAAGTCCTACCGCCATGGGGGATAGACCCAGAATTATGCTGCGTAGCGTCTCAGTAATAAATTAATACTATTTTTAATAAGTCGCGTTCTTTGAAGCTACTTGAAAGTATATCACAGATAAAGATAATCATTAATTCTATACTACAGAAAATCCTTTGATACAATGTCAATACGATGCTCATTATCAATTTGCGATACGTGGTTAAATATGGAACTTTTATTTTGTATTTACAATTAATGAATTATTGGTTAGACAGCAATTCAGAATTGGCTCTGCATAAAAATTTTCTCTATTTTCCTGCTATTGTAGCTCTTTGTCTGTAGTGCTACAAAGAATTTCGTTTGGCGAGTCCAACTTAGGCATCTTTGTGTGGGTTTTCTTTAACATTGAATTCGTAAAGCTTTACAATGACAAAGACCTATCGTTTTTACCTATTCTATTTGAAAAGCAGAAAATAAAAGCACTGCCGTACTTTTTATAAAATACTAAATGAGTACCTATAGGTACTCATTTTACTAATAAACAACAGGGACACAGAGGACACAGCTGAAGACGGTTCATGATGATGTTTCATTTTCAAAACTGCAGCCCATCTAGCTAGTTTTTAGAATTGATACTTATGCACCTTTATTTTTGGAGTTTCTCCCGAGTTCTTGTTGTAAAAGTACGTGTAGAGAGACTCCATTTTTAACTCAAATCAACTATACAATTTTTGTTACTTTAGTTACATTTTCACTTGACATTGGCAAAATGCGTACGTGTAATGTATCGCGACGCCATTAATTAAGAATAGAATAGCTTTATTTTTTTTAACCACCTTCGTGATTTAGTGTATCTTCCACCAGAATCAGACCCAAAGTTCCATCGATCGATCGCCAGGTCTGTACAAAGTCAACTTTGTTCGTTAAGGGCTTGTTTGAAGTCAGCCTGGGTGTTTGGCGGGAAATCATGGCTTTGGTCATGGCAAAAAAATTGCTTCAAAGTGGATTTTGTGCAGTGAAAGTTGTGTCGTTTCGTTGCATAAGCATCCGTGTTGACAATCAGTAATGAGGAATCATTGAAATAAAGGTTTTGTGGTCTGTTGCCATGCATTTCATTCCAAGCACTCCCTAGATGCATTAAAATGTGTGACGCCCATATTTTAATGCAAACATCAAGAGATAAGATTGTTACGAACAAGTGTTTTTCCTAGATAGTCAGAAATGGTTGTTTCCCTAATAAAACGCCTAATTGCCATTAAATAAAAGAAGAAGAAGAAGTCAGCCTGGCTAGCTAACACTATCTTATCAAAGTTTGACACCTTAACGAAAGTGTTAACAGGATTATAGTGTTCTAATACTTTTATGCTTTATATAAGTAGTCCATCAGTGGCTCAGTATTCCGGGTGAAACTAGCTTCCACAAATTCTTCTAAATTATTCTAATCTTAAAACATCTTGATGTTTCACAGTTTCACCTTTTTAAACATTTTACTCACGATACATATCAGAAATTTAATACACAAGATAGCAAATTACTCTTGTCAGGAACTTGCTACTACTGCACAATTCTCGAAGTCTAATATTATTAGAGTCTATACAGATCGTACCTATAAATTTAGAATTATTGTGGTATTCTCCGTATCTACGATTTAAACGTTCATATTGTTTGGTAGATTCTGTTTCATCTGTATTTAACTACTTGAACATCCAAAGTTCATTGTTAAAGGCCTGCACAGACGAGGGACTTATTTCCGCGGACTTTTTGTCAGTCAAAATAGAACGGTTAATTAAAAAAAATGCAACTAGTGTGGAGGTGCCTTTGCCTTGCGAACCAATTTCAACGTTGCCACATGTAAGTGTCGCTCGGCTCGCTGTAAACGCAACTAAAGTGGAAAACTCACATCATTGCTAGCCATCACTGCAAAGTAAGCCAAAAACGTTCCGAGTTTTCGGAATCTCACGTGGCTTGAATGGAGTGACGAAAAATTTTGCATTTCCAAACAATCTGAAATCCATCACTCCATCGATCGCTCCAAACTCCAAATCCGCGCACTCGTATGTTGCCGATCCCACGTCTATTTCGTGACGTGTCAGAAGTCACTACGTAGAATGAAAGTAAATTGGAGTGGCGCGAATGGAGCAATCGTGTGTTTCATGGAACTCAGGTATGTTGCTGTAGGTATGTTTATGCTCATTTTTGGATGACATCCACATCGCGCCACGTGATAAAAATGGAGTCATCGTGAGTTCCCCACTTAAAGCGTTTGTTTTTATGGTCTCATGTATATTGACGCCTCGCAGACTTGGCGTGGCTCGTGTTGACTGAGTAGACGCAAATTAAGCGCACTGTGAGGCTGCCTCTCGACCGCTGCTCAAACGAGCAGCCTGGCAAGCTGCCTCGCGAGCAGCCTCGCGATGTCGATACACGCCTTTAGATTTTTTTTCATAGCACTCGCTTTACTTAACTTCAGTCGAACAAATAAATGTTCGCACATGGAGTGTATTTCAAGTGGGTTAGAAACACCTACTTGAAACACACTCAATGTGCGAACATTTATTTGTTTGACTGAAGTTTAGTAAAGCCAGTGCACGTTTAGTCCGCGTCAAGATTTTTGCGGACATAATATTTGCGTTGGTTCGGGGATTTTAGTTCACTGCGAAAGAAAGTCCGTTGTCTGTACAAATATAGGTACAATTTGTTTATTAAAGCAACGGTCTACCTGATCTTTATCGCCACATAGTTGGTCTCTTGTGGCTTTTATTGGTAGCTTATTACTAAACTGAATTATATCATTGTGAACTCATTTTTTTAATGCTTGATGGAAGCTCTTCATCCCACCATGTCACTAGTGACGTTAAGGCCGAAGGTGTACAATCTTCACTGAGATACGGGCTATCTTATTGTATTGCTGAAACACAAATATTGTTATGGTGGCTGACTTTAATAAGTAGGTGTAGCTAGCTTAGCACTTTCAACTCCTCCTCCTCGCGTCATGTTCCTCAGTGACGAGGGTAGTGACTTCCCTTTGGTGTCATCATTTTTGTGATGAACCTGATTTATCCAAATCATCGGGCTACGATCCCGCGGTCTCTTCCCTTCTATTTTGCCAGTGACCATAAGTTTCTCGAGGTTATCTCCTTTCCTCCTGGCAACTTTCAACTCCACTGAGAATCAAACCCGAAAATTCTGAATCTAAATTGGGTGGGCGAACCATTAGACGGAGGCGATAAAACTTATACCTACTATAAAATAAACAATCAATCGATTACCCAATTTGCTCTAGATATTAAAATTCAGAAGTGGTAAATAGGTTAGATATAACTTCTAAACTTCAAAGACTAGTTCGAATATGGATATGTCACGATACAGCAGAGTACCTAAGAAAATTTTGTGACAATATTTTTTCCTCGTGTTTTTATTAAGACAACGAAATCCCTCTTACAATTATTTCTTAATTTATTCAAGTGTCTTCAATTATGGTTATTACTTTGCAGAGTTATGCTCATTTGTCATGCCATTTTGCAAGTGTATTATACTCTTTGTGTGATATATTAGAAGAGTATGCTATCTAATGGCATGAGAAATATGTATGTCACAAGCGTTGCTTTGACATTCAAGAGCTACCGCACTATGCCCACTTTGTTCTGTGTATTGGCTTACATTATAAAATTAAAATGTCAATAATTCTTATATATTTTACCCCAACGGGAACGGGAAAATTGGTTGTACAAGTTTAATATGAGTTGTAAAAGAAATTTCAATCTCGGGCTTTTACTGCGGCTTCACCTTGATTCTGTGAATTTCTATTTAATGTCAGGTAACTCGGTGCGTGGGTTTAGGCTTGAAGAAAATTGCATCGTGCTTGTAGGTATTTTGTTAAAGCAAACATTCTCGCATCGTCATAAAGTTTCTTGCAATTATAGACTAAGGGAACATGCAATTTTCGAACGACAATTACGCGTTAATAATAAGTACTAAAATTTTGAAAAAATATGCTTATGAATCTAGACTAGTTACACAACAAATTAGTACCTATGAGAAATTTAAAAACATCGTGAAAATATGTCTTAAAAAAGAAAAGAATGAAATCGCTCGGAAAAAATGTTGGAGCTATTTTCATAAAACTTTATTCACCTTGTATATAATTAATGATTATTTACGAATTCATATAAGAACCATTTAGTGCCGAGACAAAAGTTGTTAGAGTGCGCTAGCTCGAAGAAATACTTTTTTGTAGAGGTGATAAGCATAGTTATTATAAGAATTGCATTTAGACGCCACTTCTGCTTACCATCACATGGCATGATGGAATGAAGTTATTTGCTTGACCTTTTTATAAAAAAATATATAAGTATATTATTTATTTAGACAACAAAACAGATAACAGTCGATCAAATTATATAGAAAAACATACTTACCAACACTGAGTTTTGTGCTAGATTGTTGAAATCCTACTTATGTTGACACACCTTAACTTATAGCTAAATTATGAATAGTGCAAAAATTAATCAGAAACTAACTTAATATTATAGAAAAACATTTTTATCTTTCAACGATTGAATTTCACAGAAAATTGTACATTATCTTTTACGACTTTATTCTGACAATTCCGGATATCTGCCTTGAAATTCCTATCCACATTTTTATGACCACACTAAATCTGAAGTAGGTGTTATGAACGTTGAACAATAAGTGATTGCCATATTATTTATGAGGCCATAACTGATACAATGTATATGTGTAATTTTTCTTTATTGATTTTTCCTCCTAAAGTGCAAATGTGTGAAATCTAATGTATAAATATCTGGTATCACTATTTGTGGTCGCACTTCTACGAAACGGCTCGACCGATATTTATGATATTTTTTGTGTATATTTGGTAGGTATGAGAATATGTCTTAAAGTATATTTCATGCTGCTTAAAAGAAAAAAATAATATACATTTTATGACACAACACACGTTTTCCGGGTCAGCTCGTACCTATGTATTTGGAAAATTGGAATTAAAGTCTCCATTATGAAGTTTTCTTGTTATGCAAGGAGGTTTTAATGTTTCGTGCCGCGTTTAATACGATATTTTTTGCAGTATTAGTAGAGCAAGGAACTTATATTTTAGTAGAGGATACCTCGAACATTCAACATTTTTAATTGGATTTTTCTCCTATTTCTCTTCCAATTATTGTGCTTATATTCAAATATTTTATAGTTCACTAATAAATAAGGACATTAAGACCAACACAGCTCCAAATGGATTCGTAACTATCGTAACTTGTTTTTTTTTAAATGTTGTCAATTGTGTTCTATTCTACTTACTTAATTATATGTATAAGGCCTTCTGTGGTCTCTTGTATTATATAATAACTATGCTCAGTTATGAACGCCTAGTTGGGATTCATGGATTCATAATGTCATTTATAGACAAGCGAAATGGGGGTAGATTGTGGTAGGTGGTACATATTTACATAATCGATAGTGAAGGGATTAGTGGTTTAACTATCAAATTGAGGTAGATATAAGCTATAATTAGTGGGTAGAAGTGCTTACATGTAGAACTACTTACTAGAAGAAACTGCTTTGAAATTTTAATATATTGTAACCTACTATTTATAAATTCATTTATTGCACACAACTACACACAAGAACGCGACATTTTAAATATTTTAAAGCTATATTTTTTCTTTTAATATTCAAGAGGTTTATCTACTAATTTTGCACTGGTTTGATGTATCAATATGAGAAAATTTTGCCCAATTTTCAGTTGTGTCGTAATAATCTACTTTTCGGTATCAGGAAATGGAGGTACTCCTACATCCGAAGCGACCACCGGCGCCGCAGGCAATGAATGCTCACAAAACTTGTGCTATTTTAACCCTAGGAACGAGGGAAATGTTATCTAATATCTTGGCGTTTTTAGGGTTAAGGTACCGCAACTGGAATAATAGATGGAATAGTCTTAATATAGGGGCGGATGTGGTTTAATTGTTTTAAAGTGTAACATCTGTCCTGGTTATCATAGTAGAGGAGACCGTGGAAGATCGACCTTCACCGATCTAATAACTTGATGAGACATTATAAATAAAACAACTTTTACGGATTTAACTCGCGTGTAATTAGATTTTACATGATGTTATTATTGCCCGACGTTTCGTAACACTTTTCAGCGTTCGTGGTCACGGGATGACTAAAGATGTAGGTTGTCAAATTTTATGAAATAGTTAAATCTACCGTCACTTTAATTATTAATTTGGAGTGTTCCGTTTCACGCAAACGGAGCTCACGGTGTCATTAGGTCTTGCTGTGTGGTGGTTTGCCTGAGTTTTAATAATTTTAATTACTGGATGCCAAGATGAGACATATTTATTATCAAATATACTTTATAAACAATCTGCTTATTTTTATTACTTCACTGAAGGTTTAGTTGCCTTTTTGGGTTTATTCCCCCTTTTATGCAGGCTGGCAATGGCTATGTTTCCGCGGGGTGTCCGCGTTGCACCCTGGGCAACGCCTGATGCCTCCACAGACGGCTGACGTCGGAACACGGAAGGGTCTTTTTCAGGGTCAGCGGGCATTTGGGTCGTGGGTTGGCCGGCTGATAGGCTGGTGAACCGCTTTTAGCGAAACTGGGAGGTCGATCGCTCCTGACACGCCTCTGCAACGGTGGCATATGCGTGCGACCTCTGGTTTGGTTTTCCGCAGTGGTATCATGGGAGGAAGCACCGCCCTGTCAAAGCCAGCGCCTGGTGCATACACGACACAGCCGGGACAAATCGAGTATACACCCTCGTGCGGGACCGGTATGACGCATGGCTGCGATTTTAGGTAGGGGGACCAAATGGCGTAGACATCGAGCTTTTACTGCGCAGAATTTCAACCAATCCACCCTTGGCTCCAATATGGGGGAAGTGGGTAAATGCCCTTTTCAGGGCCGCTGGTGCCGCTGATCTACAAGACTGGTGGTCTGTTATCCCTCCAGACAGCGGCACCAGGGCAACAGTGCACCGGTTGGGTCTGAAAGCCCTCCGGCCCTGACACCGATGGCTTCCCGGTGAAAAGCGAATTTTCAGGACGCTGTCGTAATATCCCTTGGCAGGATGGCCAGAGAGGTTATTTAGTAGGTTACCAACCAAATATCCTCTCTAAACAAACGCCTGTACCTTGAGTCCCACATACCTACCCCTGCAGTTGCATAGTGCTGCAGGGATGATGCGTAAATGCGTTTGACCTGTCTGATAAAAAAGGCTGGCAATGGTAACTTGCCGGTAACTGTGACCCATTCTGCCAGATGTCGCTTAATGTATAGCTAAATGTGGGTAACATTTGGTGCTCTGCTCAAACTTTTTGAGATTTTCAAAGTCCATTGCGAAAACTGGTAGTTTATAGTAGAATGGCGTAAATAATATGATAGTTAAATGGTTTTTAAAAGCCGTATTAGATTATTTTTATAACAATGTAACCGACGACCTCATCCTACCGATAGTAAACTTTTTACCCGACTGCAAGGAAAGGATATCTTTCGAACGGCTGAACGGATTTCTATAATTAAGGTATCGTTAGATTTTTGTTGACAACCCAAGTGTACTTTACTAAGTGATGTTAAAAAAAACAACACAGCTGCTGTGAGATGCTATGATTAGAGGTGAAAAAAAATTGTTTAGAATTAATTAGTATGAATATCAAATCAAAGGGCTTATCATAACGATTAATATTATTGATGGTAGCTTTTAGAACTTTTGTTCAACATAGTAACATGCAGTCGGAGGCATAGATTTCAATAAAAAGTCAAATTATTCTTAGGCTCGTATTACAGAATGACACTCAGAAGTCAAACATGTCTTGAGAATCGTCTGTCACTTTCTATCACGCACAAAGTGATAGACACGTAGGACGCTCAAGTCGGCGTTCATTCTTGAAACTTATTCTATAATACGAACATTAATGTCATGCCTTCGACTGCATGTTACTATGTTGAACAAAATTTCTAAAAACTACCATCAGTATGTTTTAAGTTTGCTTTTAATATTTGATCTTGTTTCCATCTTTTCAGTTGACTATTTGTCTTTTTACGCAGGCGGGATTTATAGTTTTTTTAAATAGGTTTTTTATAAAAAGAATCAGTTTAAATTGTTCGAAACCCCACCACATTAATTCATGCGCATGTTCTGTTATTATATAATGAGAACCAATTACACAGTTTCACACCTAATATATTCTATAAGACATCTGTCAACTGGCGCAACAACGCCATATTGCAGTGAATAAACGCTCCGTTAGCATAAAATATGAATATTATCTCAGATCAAATAAAAAAGTAACACGCTGCGAAGAACGTACCGGGGCCGGTATCTATCTATACTATAATAAAAAGTTGAAGAGCTTGTTTGTTTGTGTGGTTGAACCCTAAGATCGAGAGAGATTTTTTCAATTTGAATGAGTCTAATTAAAAAACTCGTTTGGTGTTGAATAGTCCGTTTCTCTAGGAAGGCTATAGACTATATGAAATCACGCTACGACCAATAGGAGCTGAGCATCAATGATAATTGTTGTAAAAACGGGAAAAATATCTATTTTTAAAGATTTCGCTGCGTGCGCTGCGAAACAGTTCAAGTTACGCAAAATAATGTAGAACTGAATTGTTCTTCTTTAAAAGTTCTAAAGAAAAGTCTGCGATAGCATATGCCTATCTTTTAAGGTTGTCTCACTTTATCCTTTTTTGGTAATAAAATTTCTTCTAAAATAATGCATCATCTGCCATTGTGTTTTTTGTAAGCATAATAATAATCCTTATCAACATAAGTACATTGTCCATCACAAGTATTTAATTTTGAAGAAAATAGTTCATGACGTTATTTGATTTCAATGAATATCTTAAGAGATATCATCATAAACAGGATTTTTTTTTAATTTTCTGAGATTTTATTGCGTGCGCTGCGTAAAGTTACGCAAAAATCATGTATGACGGAATTATTTATCTTTAAAAGTTCAAAAAATAGTCCTAGACAGCATTTATCTATCTTTTAAGGTAGACTCAATATAACTATTTCTTAACAATTTATTTTGTTCTAAAATGCATGATATTATGCGAAGGTATTTTGGTAAACATTATATTATTCCTTATCAAATTTATGCATTATTCATTACAAGTATTTAATTTTGAACGAAATTGTTCTTGACATCATTAGATTTCAATGAATACCTTAAGAGATATCGAAGTTTTGAAATAACTCCGTAACAAAATAATGATCAATTGTATCAATAATGATTGTTCAACTACGCACGCATCTATACTATATAATAATATTATAATATAAGCTGAACAGTTTGTTTGGTTGAACGCGCTAATCTTCAAGAACTACCCCGTCCGAATCGAACGCCTTGGAGACCCTAACGGATGCAGAGACTGCCCGGAGGGAGATGCTCACCGGTCATGAAGCCCGTCTGGGGTAATTAGAGTGTGGTGAGCCCACCTAGGGGACCTACCTAGGTAGGTTCACCAAAAACTCCGGTGACGCAGTAAGGTCATCAGAGACATCCTGCAATATTATTTAAAAAAAAGGAACCTACTGATTTAAATTGAAACTTTTTTTTTTTTTGGATAGTCTTTGATACTTTCGAGACCTGGGCCATGCTCCAGCGACTCCTGAGGCGCCAAATAAACTATCGATATATCCAAGTGTTGCGGCACTGTACGAAAACACCACTATGTCAGTCCGCCTCCAGGACCAGAAATCAAAACCAATACAACTCCACCGTTGTTTGAGACAAGGTGATGTTATATACTCATACTTAAAACAAAGTGGATGTTATTGAATAATTTTTGCGTTTACAAACGCGTAAATATTTTTAAAACTAGAAAATACATTGAAAAAATTCGTCTGCCCCAGGCGGGAATCGAACCCAGCATCCCCCGCAATCCGGGCGGCTGCGTTGTCTAGTTCCAAAAGGTGGATGTTAGTGTATCCTAAAAACTCATGGATTATTTATCTTCCTAAGCTTCTTGTGTACAGTCTTCTGTAAAACTTGAAAACAACTTGCGCAAAAACAAGTTGTACCTAAAATAGATCTTCCCCATAAACTTTGTTACTTAATTTTGTTGTTAAACTTTTGTATCTAGTTCCTCTTACTCTGTCAACAATAAAAGAAAACAACCGAAATGAAGTGAAACATTGTAAACATTCTCCTTACTCTTATTTTTATGTAGACAACAAAGAACCATACATAAGAAAAGTTATTTGCAAAAGACCTTTGCCTTTTATAATGTAATAATATAGGTCCCCGATTCTTAAATATTTGTACTTGTAAACTTGATACAATAAAGAACAGCAATAGGATACAACGGACTAACCTCTCGAATTTGGAGATCTTACGCTTACAAACAGGACTACATTTTCACGGTATTGTGATTCTGTCGGTGTGTAGAATATCTACAGCTCTATGGTGTATTTAATTGGCATAGGTTGAGGTAGCGGTCTAGGGCCCCTGTAGTGTAGCCGCTCACCAGAAGGTTCGTACGGCTGTTTTACGTCCTTATTGTATTTACAGCACCCAGATGAAGACCACCACCACACCACTTGTCGCGGCCGGGAGTATGTTCGAGCCACAAGCTGCACATTGGACTCTGCAGCTGCGTGGTCAGCAGCGAGGCAACAACCTACATTCTGCGGATCTTACACCTATGAGAGACATGCACAAATATTTCTATGTGTACAATACATCACTTTAATATATAAACATAATGTAAAACAGCAATAAACAGATTTCAAGTTTTAATGGTTAAAACTAAGTAAAACATCTAACTCAAGACAATTTATAAAACATTCTTTTCGGAGTTAAGGAAAAATCAGAGACTACGAAAGAGGGACCCTTGTAAACTAATAGTACCGCAGTCCAATAGCACTCTGCACAGTAAAAATTGCTTTATAATGCCGATACGTGTTCCCATAGAAAATCAGACAGTAACCGACAGCATTGTTTTTAACTACCCTGAAAAAATGGTTAACAGAAAACTGTTTTTATGACTTAAACGAATACTTTGACATTAAATAAGTAATTATTTCTATATGACTAATTTAACGTATTATTCTTCTTTATTTTCGATTATTTTTAAATGCATGTAACTTATTGTAATGAAATTTTAACAATGATAATGATTAATGTAAATTTTAATATAAATGATATGTAATGGATAATAAAGTTTTGTAATATGTAAATATATATTATGTTTTGCATGCCAAAATTTTGGCAGAACACGCTTGCTCAACAATATTAATTTATGTTGTAAACTACCTGTACTAACCGTGTTTCTAAGCAAATAAATCATTATTTCAACATTTCAACCGTCCGTGTTGGGTCTCATTACCTCCCCGCTGCTGCCTGCCAGGGCTACTCCCTGGGCAGTTCCTTATCACCATATCCTTGCTGGCCAGCCTTACAACCTGGCCTAGCATCGATCCCATGTACGTACAGTAGATGTACTTATAAAATATTGCTAGGCGTAATATAAAGAATATTTATATGCGATGACACACTTCTCTCATCGTTAGAATTTGACTTTTCCACTGGGTATCATAGGCTATATTTTATTGCAAAAAAAAAATATTATACGCGGTCAAGGTCGCGGGCGCAACGCTAGTTTTGTATAAAGTAAGTTTGATTAAGGTGAGTCTCGGTTAACTGCCGCAGAGAAATAACAAAATTTAAAACTTCATGCAAATAGTAACTTCTTTTAAAGCTTTAATATTACCTACAGGTTACACGCGCAACTTTGTTATTCAGTGGAAAGCCCCTAGTGGAGGCTAGATGTATACTTACAGTCATATTACGAGTATGATGCGGTGTTGTGTAACAACGCAATTTATTTATGCGCATGTATGTATGTATATTTATAAAAAAAAATCCTCAGTCACGTTGAGGAATTTTGTATGGAATAACAGTGAATAACCATATACATTTATTTAATAAATAAAGGAGTTTCCTTTGTTTTTAAAATTAAAATTAAAATTCCTTTATTTTTGAAAAGAAAGAAAACTGCATTCAAAATTTTTCGAAAATTCGCTTGCCACACCCGGGAGACGAACCAACTAAAATCTGTACAAATTACATCCTGTACTTTTATTGCATCGATCGGTAGGGTTAATTATTAAGACGAAATCTCTGTATAAAACTAGTTCTGCATGTTTCTACTGACATAGCTTATTAATGAGATAACGCTTTAATCGCAATACTCATACTCACATTTGAATTCTAATTGTAATATAGAATTACTAGTTTTTGCTCGAGACTTCGTCCCCGTGGAATAATTAATTTGAGCAACATTTTAATTTTTGGCAAGTACTTAATTTTTACTAATCATACACATATTTCCAATATACGACAGTAAACATAGAAAGATTTGTTTGGACTGGCATTCCCTTTTATCCCTTTTATATGAGGATTCTTTGGCGTCGCTTCCTTCATATTTTATTCCATTTAATCTAATTATCCGACACATCAATCTAACATTCATCGAGACCGAGACAGATTTATGATTTAAAAAAATTTAAAGCTGATGATTTACATCCAATTGTTATGTAATAGAAGGCAAGGTTATTTTATTTTTACATACTATTTTCAGAACACGAACCTTCCATTTGCGATCGGAGCCAATTAAAGGAACGCGTGTTTGTTCAGTTGATTTAAGATTTGAAAGGTATTTTTAATTTACTTGAGCCAATTGTTGATTGGCATATGTCTTTAGGGTTAACAACAATTTTCATCTTGAATCGAGACGAATATTATTTATAGATTTCATTATACGAAATACTTGAAGTGACTGTTGAATAGGTATAAATACTTAATCACGACTTCATAATTTTGTTAAATCTAATTTGATACATGTTTCAAATATTGTTAATTATGCCAAATAAAAATGTAACCAATAATAACAATATTCTTTCCTTTCACTCATCGCTGAGTCGGATCGGTAAGATAGCCGATAGATCGATGCTGTACAAAAATCGAAGTGCAACCATAAGTAATAAAAATGTATTTCGGAACTTTAAAGGTCATTTGAGGTTCTTTCGAAATTAATGTTGTCATCTTGTACATCTGCGATATTAAAACCTGCAAAGTTTAGGTAAAGAAACTGTCCTTAATTCTTATACGCAAATGTGGTTAATATTTACATAAAAATTAAACATACATTTGTTATTTTAATGAGTTGGTTTCCAAAAATACAGTGATAAGGACAAGAATAGAATGAAAATTAATTGTTTTCAAAAATGTTTACAAGTCTACACGTGAACAAGTTTCTAAAGGGTATAAATATACAATATTAACTTGCAATTTTGTGTTTGCTTTTGTTTTACCTGATTGGCTTTGTTAAAACACAACGCCAATCAAGATAAATATTAACTAATTATGTGGAAATAATGTTTCATCTGCGGATACTTAATATCTTATTGAAACGTCTTTGGATCCTTCAAAGTGGGTTCGAAAAGTTTGGTATTTCAATATTTTACGAGCGAAATTCGACTTCAAATTTCGAATGTCTTGATTTGAGTCCGCCAACTACACATTTGTGTGTCTTGTTCGGTTAGTCACCTCCGTTATTTAAATTACGTTAATGACTAGCTTCCTATACAATTATCTATATTAAACATTTTAGACAACCTAAACATTTTAGACAACATTCTGTCCATGTAACTATTAGTCAATTTGTTTGTCTTCCCTAAGGAATCTTTGAACGGTGTAAAATACAGCCTGATACTACGACCCTTGCTGTGTACTAGTTAACAATAAATGTAAAACTGATTAGTGAAGCGGGAAATCAATCGACCAATTAACAAATAGTGCCACTAAACGCTCAAAAAAGTTTGGTTACATAAACCTTGGTTGACAACACAGACACGTCCGATGCAGACAGCGCTGGCTGCAATCAAATTCTGCCTTACATATATTGTTTGAGATTCATTATTGATCAAAGTGAAAATTTCTTTATTCATTTAGGTACAATTTGTACACTTATGAAAGTCAATTTTGATGCCATCGATTCAAGAGTCTACCACGAGGCCTTGTTTTGAGAAGAACCGGCAAGAAACTTAACAAGTTTTATCATCCATTTACAGTTTTTCTAGTATTGATTTGGAAAGAGTCATAATTGACATGTTGAAGTCATAATAATAAAATAAATGAAGACTAATAATTAAACTTATAATAATAAAATGTGATTTAAGACGTCTTCCTTTACAATATTGGCTTAAAATTTGAAATTGTACACATATTGATATCACACTAGATTACAATGGAGAATCGAGTACATTTGAATGTGTCCACACACATATTCATGAAGATTGTAATACGCTTTTTTCATTAAAATTTCGTTAATATGAAGCTTAAATTACCTAACGGAAGTTCAGTTACATGATGTAGGAGTTTATTATATATTTGTATTATATTCGGGTGTCTTCATTTACGTCGTGTGTATCTGTGCGAATATAGGTTACCGACGCATCCAGAGACGCATCTTGTTTCTTGTGTCATTCTGGCAACGCAACAATTACTATAGAAGGCGTAGACGTGGCTATAACCACGGTATTAAAACACATAAATCGATTTCTGAGGACGACCGTAACAAAACCAACCAACCTAAAATCGGAAATCACAATCATAAAATAGTCCCGTGAAATCAGTCGACGAAATCTGACATGGCTTACAAGTTAGGTAATTAACCACACTAACAAGGATAAGAAGGAGAGATAGTGTACCTTTCTATCTTATTCGCAAAAAATAAATCAATGCAAAGAAAAACAACTAATTGTACACCTCATCACCACTAGTTATAGGTAGAATGAATATCTTTATAACATAAAAGTGATTCACATGATGCAGCAAAAATTTAAATTAATAATTTGTGAAGAATAATTAAAAGCTAAAGGTTAAATATGGCAACATGTTCTTTGAATAATTTTGGTATAATTTATTTATTTTTATGAATATTCATTATTACAAAGCGCATTTTACAAGTTTGATTACTTTTAATGCATTTTTTCAATAAGGAAAACCATAACAGAATGTTGGAAGAATAAAGTCTTCTTTTTTATTTAATGTTATTGAAAGGAATTAAAATTATATTTAGAAGAGCCATTTTATTTTTCAAATTACATTACAAGCAGAAATATTTTTTGATATCGTATTTAAATAATATTCGTTAATCTAATCAGCAATTTTTTTGAGATTCTTACTTATAATATTGCTGTAGAGATAGAGATATAAGAGGTCTTAACGTGGTCTTTACTTATGATATTGCTGAGTTCTCTTACATACTATCTAGTTAATAACTTCAATTATTCTATTTATATAATTCAAAATTAAATTATGTTCCTCAATCTTTACTAAAGATTTAAATTTTAGTAGGTGTGCTAGTAAGATTTAATATAAAATGTATCTTGAAATTAACTCATTTTAGGTAACTGAATTCATTCCTTTAAATATAACTGGTTATTACCGGTTATTAATTATGTATGCTGCTTTAATTATTACAGATTTATAAACAAGTTTCGTCTCATTCGCTGTTGATTTCGCTGAGAATTTAGAAAAAAGCGCAAGTATAAAAAATGCAAAAGCAAAAACCTTGATACAAAATAGTAATGTCATGGGCAGACTTATCTTAATAAAAATACATGTAGGTGCTAGCAATAGTATTTATTTATAGAGTTATTAGCACAGTTTAAACAAAATTTTGTCGAGTCACTAATTAATTCCAAAACTTTCCAAAATAAAATTGAAAAACAAGCAAATTTATTTAAATTTAATCTCGCTTTTCATGACTATAGACAAAGCACATTAGCATTAATAATATTAATTACCCTTTATGTCAGCAACAGGTATGTTTGAACATTAAACGTACATCGAAACAAAAGATACAAATCTTTCAAGCGTCATTTCAACAACGTACTCGTACTCATCTATTTATTTTCTAGGGCTACGAGCAATTTAATAACTTTGCTGAATAATAAAGTATTTTTGTAATAAAGTTATACTTTTGGAAAAAATGTTTTATATCGTCGATTAATCAGAAGCCAAAGTTGTTGATATCAAAATTAATAGGGTAGTCAATCAACATTAAGCTATGCTCTATTTAGATAACCCTTACCGTGATGTTAAAAAGTTATTAATTACTAGGTAACTTCTTGTTATTTTAATAAAATACAGCAGACCAAATTAACTACTTCAATTTGAAGTGCTTGTACCGGAAAATTATTGGTCTGAGGGAAAGTACCTACTTAGACATTGACTGTAGGTCACGTTTCCAAAAAGTGTCAAATTTCTTCAATAATCTTTCAACCTTCTGCCATAGGTATAATACAACTTCTATTGAGGAGCAATAGTTTGTGGTAGGTATGCAGTGGTCTGTAATTCCATCTTTTTTTTACTTTTCCAGTTGGCCACACATGGCCTTTGCTATGTTATTGGGGTCTTTAAGAAGGCGAGGACCTTAGCCTGTAGCATATCTCCCTAAAGGATTTCTAGTCAGCAGTAATCAGAAATAGATCTAGAAATCTTAGAAGACTATTGCTCTACGGATTAGAGTCTCTACGCCAAGAATCGGTCAGGAGTTGCTTGGTAACAATAAAACGAGGCGACGTTTTGTTGGAGCTAGGGTGGCTGGAGTGATCTGGTCCACCCTCCGATGCAAAATAGGCGCACCAGTCGTCGAATAGCGGAAACTGTCCGTACGAATAGAAGAAGAAGAGTCTTTAGGACATTGGAGCCGGAAAGGAGCGAAATGCCTGAAGATGCCTATAAGGACTCCCAATGTAAAAAAAACGTACACAATTATCTGTCTATTAGTAAGGTTTCCAGAGCCCCAATTATAGAAAGTTTAACGAAAAGAATATAATAATAAAACTGACGTATTACTAAGAAAACTCCATAGCCACCGTCGTATCCAATGTATGTAGTAGTCAAAAATCGTTATTTCGTTCAATAGAAACGTTGTATCGCTTGCTACTAGTCTAGGCCCTCGGGACTATTAGATACTCTCCTTTTCGGGGTGTCAATCGTTGTTGTGCTATATTTGTTATTTAAAAGTAAATGAACAGTGTACCTGAATACAGCTGCAATAAATATTACGATGAAATCCCTGATTACTGTGATAGTCCAAGAATAAATCTGCCAATAAGATTACGTAATATTCATAGCCTTAATTAACCCAACTATCCTGTGGGTGGGTTTTATTGCTACGCGTCGCTTAGCTTTGGAAAATCTTAATCAACGGAATAACAGTTTAGCGTTAACTTAGCGTAATTTTGAATTTATATACTAATATTTAATGTATTCCGGGTCAATATAATTTCCATATTACCCTTGTAATTAATTAATCTGTCTTTACACTTACGTACACATTTTGTGGAAAAGCAGCGTACATACATAAGTCACGCTCATAATCCCAAAAGGATTGAGCAGAGCTTTAGGTAACATAAAGCCATATCTGGAAGTATGGGCCATGTAATGTCTCAAAATAGTGACAGGTTACCAGCTTTTCAATAAAAATTTAAATTGCATTAATCCCAAATACAGTAACAAGGTTTCAGTGAACCAACAAACAAAACTTTGGCCATCAAGTGTGATATTTATATTTAAAAAGAGCTTCGCGGAAGCAACATTCTGATACATAATACATCTAAGTTTTTGTGATTGACATCCAATCAAATATATTTCGTGAAAATTTATCGACACCTACCTTATAATTAAATCATAAAAATGATCCAGCATTCAGTTACCAACTCAATGTTAAATCTACAACTTTTTTTACGCTCGTATTGGTAACTCTTACTTACTTACAAGAACTTGTGCTGTGTAACGAAGGGAAGAGTTTTGTTGAGTTACACTGTCACTCAAAGGGACAAAAAAGGTGGCTTTGAGTAACAGTGTTACTAATCGGTAATTTTTTTACCAATGGGTAACACAAAATGGTGTGACTCATCGGGAAGGACAATTATTCGTGTTGATCACACTAACATTTGCCACTACCAGGACTCGAGCCCGGACCGCCCGATGTGTCTCCTAACTTTATATCATAGCACGTAGTAAGGAGAGATCAAGGTGTGACTTTATTACCGATATATATGTAACTAATAACGGTTTAACGTACCGAAAAATATCTTATGAAGGATATCATACCTATCCCGGGAAGGACTAAAGATTTTTGAACTATCTTCGTGCAAAATTTCATCAAAATCGGTTCAGTGGTTTAAGTGTGAAAGCTTAACTGACAGCCAGATATAGTTACAATCACTTTAAACTTTCGCGTTGCATGATTAACGTCAAGAATTTAAAATTTCTAACAGAAAAATTGAAAATTTTAAGTAATCCTAAGATATAGCTAAGAACCACGTCAGCTTTCAAACAAAAAAAAACGCATCAAAATTGGTCCATTTGTTTAGAAGCTACAATGCCACAGACAGACACACAGACATACAGACACACAGACAGGTCAAACTTATAACACCCCTCTTTTTGCGCCAGGGGTTAAAAAAGTAAATAATAGACATATTTATCTTCGCTTTTATAATATTAGTAGGATTGTGACTGTGTACTAAATAAGTAAAATAACAATAATTTACATTTCTTATGGTATACATAATAATGCAATCATTTTTCTTATAAAAATATTATAATTTTCACTTAACAAATAAGGAACACGAGTCTTACGGCCATCCATCAATCATTCTTGTCCATCGTATCCCTTTTTAATGCCGAAAATAATAACATGATAGTCTTCTTATATTGCTTTTTGCACACTACATGCTAGTTGAGTTAGCTATTGCATTACAATCATTATCTACAGTTTAGCAAATTTTCGCAAGATAAATAAATTTAATAACGTACCTGTATACGTTACTAGTATAGCTACTTTAAATATACATTACTTGTTAATATTATACAACTACAGGTATTCCCTTTTTTAATTGTCTTTCTAAATACGAGTAAAACAACATAAAAAACTGATTATGATCCTACATAAAAACAAGATGTTACAAGTTTATCTCTGAACACAAAGGTCAATTTACGTACATAATATTATAGATACCTTTTACTGTCACGTTACAATTACAATAAGAAGGTGAGATTTTTTGGATTGGTATCCTAATTTTTCAATTGAATTATGTAATAATAACTAAACTCTACAATTTGCGTATAAAATCCCAAGTTACTGCGTAGGAGCTTCAACGAGTAATTAATAAAAAGCTTATTAATAAGTTTCACGTGTGCTCGAATATAAATTCCTAGCGAGCGACGAATAAAAAGTTAGCATTATTTAAATATTCCTTCAAATCATTAGAGGATGGTATGCCACCGTCAATTAACACCACCTCACACAGGCTTGTAATCCAATAACACTACGTTTTCGTAGATTACATTTCTGCCGGTAAGCATAAAGTTTCAAGAGCGTTACGTTAGGGTCATGGCTTGTGTTGCAAGGGTCTATTGGTTACGGTACACGTAATTGGGTAACATCAGGTGGGCCCAAATACTTGTTTGACACATTTATCGAATAATTTTTGCACGCGACGCATTAATGTAGCTTTTGGTTTTATTTTCTCAAAAAAAAATTAGCAGTAAATAACCATCTTGATATTAGACGGTTATTTACCAACCCGCACTTGGCCAGCGTGGTTGACTAAGGCCTAATCGCCCCTAATGTGGGGTAGGCTCGAGCCCCTCGGTAGAGACATTATATGAGCTGTTGATGAATGAATTTACGGCTAATTTTTCTCAAAAGGTCAAATCAAAAGTTATCAAAATCGGTTTAGCGGCCTAAGTGTGAAAGCGTGACTGTACTTAGTAAGATGGGACAAGTTAAAATAAACATGTAAAATAAAAATAAAAATTATAATATGTAAATGTAAAAAAAAAATGTAAAAGTCAAAATTAATTTCTTTTGTAATGGCGACTGCTAGACAAAACTATGAAATCATATTAAAGTTCTCCCGGGTTCTTGTTGTGAGACATGTTGAGAGACTCCATTTCTAACTCAACGTACCGTACAAAATTGTTACTAGATACATTTGTTACTTGACTTTGGGAAAATGCGTAATTGTTAATTGTCGCGAATACATTAATCTATAATATAAAAATGAATCGCAAAATGTGTTGGTAAGCGCATAACTCAATAACGCCTAGACCAATTTGGCCAATTCTTTTTTAAAATAATATTCGTTGAAGTTCAAGGATGGTTCTTACGGCGAGAAAAATTCGAATAATTGCCGGAAAAACCATAAAAACAGCCCTTTTCTTTTTCCCATAAAAATGTTTTCTAATGACAGGACGAAGTCTGTCGGGTCCGCTAGTTAAGAATAAATTAGAATGGAACAAGAATGGAATAATATAATATTTTTCTGTCTGTGAGTTTTCTATGCGTTAGTCGATGATGTTTGTTGTCATTGCTTTTGTCTATGGTTTCTTCACAATAAATCTATTTTTATTTATATTTTTTGTAATTACAGATTTTTCCTCTCGATTCGCCTTTCCCTTCTCTGTCCCCGACATTCTTAACGCCTAGTAATAGACTGGATGACCTAACTCTAACGTAAGGTAAGATTTTATTTCCAGGACAGACGCTCCAAATTCTAACGGGTAATACGTAGTACCGTGTACCCTAATCTCCTAAAATTTTAAATTACCTACCTAATCTATAATACGAGAATAAAACCTGTTCACTTTCTATTGCCTACTTTGCTATCAAGATAAAGATCAGTTTTTAAATGATAATTTAGACTTACTTTTCTAAAGTAGAAATTTGCGCGGACTTCGTTACTCCTGTCAACAGAAATGTAAGCAGGTTATACGTTAATGAAATAAATGTATGAACAAACAAACTCCATTGTTCTATAATATTATGTTATACTAGCTTTTGCCCCTAACTTCATCCGCGTGCAATAGTTATTTTGGACAGCATTTTTCTCAGGTTACTTAATTTCTTACTAATCAAACACCATGTTTATTTTATTTATATCTAATGTTTTCTTAGATCTGCTTATATAAATCTTATCAAGTGTCTAAATTCAAAGTTTCATGGTTTTATCTTTGATAATGACGAAAAAATAGACATGTTGATTTTCATACTTAGTCACCCCATTTCCCCCTTTTAGGGGATGCATTTATAAACCTGAAACACGTGTTTACTCAATTATCGATAGGAGTACTCTTGTGAAATTTCAAATAAAATAATCTAACTAATCTTGTTTCCCTATACAAACTTTCATCCCCTATTTTTGCCAAACAGTCTGGCCATATCCCATATCTCTAAATCATAATAGGAACACAAAATTTCAGATATCTAAGTCCAAGGGCTGAGCGTTGATTAGTCATTTAGTCAGGACTTTTCTTTTTATAATTAAGATTTCTGATGATGGCTACCATAATATCATATCATGTCAAAACTCCAGAACCTCTTCTATTTTTAATTAATTGCGTCGCGACGCATTAGACGTACGCATTTTGCCAATGTCAAGTGAAAATGAGACTAAAGTAACAAAAATTATACGGTTAAATGGAGTCTCTCAACACGTGTTTTTACAACAAGAACTCGGGAGAAACTCCAAGAAATTCTTCTTCTTTAAATAAATGGCGTTCGTGTTACATAACGCATTTCGCCAATGTCAAGTACAAATGTACTTATAATAACAGACAATTGTACGGTAGATTGAGGTTAAAAATGGAGTCTCTCTACGCGTGTTTTTACAGCAAGAACTTGGGAGAAACTCCCTCAAGAAGTTTGTATGGACTCTACGCCCTAGTATTATTTATATAGTGACGTTGCTATCTGTCGACCCGAATCCTAACAAAAACCAACAAAGATTATTATTTTAGTTAATATTTAACAAAAAATACACATTTTATTTTGATAAAAAAGTGGTACGAGATTTTATTGAAATTTTATTAAAAACTATCATCTGCCAGTGACTTTCACCAGCGTCAATGATTTAGGTAAGTTTGATTTTATCGCTATTAAAAGGCTAAGACGTCCCCTAGGTTCCATCAATCTGTATCCCCTAGGTCCCATCAATTCATTAACATCTACAACATTTAAACGTGCAAATTTAAAGAAAACATGTATGTATTTTGTATTTATTCTTTCTTATTTCTTCTTCTGCTTTTAAATTAATGGCGTTCGCGACACATAAAGATTACGCATTTTGCCAATTTCGACTGAAATTGTACTAAAAGTAACAACAAATTGTACGATAGATTGAGTTAAAAATGGAGTCCCTCAATTTTACAACAAGAACTCGAGAGAAACTAATTTAATCTTTAAAAAATCGGAAGTGGTCTCCCCTTGACTTTCTCGTATACAGAAAACGACTCAAAAGTTGACAGAAACCTTACATTTTGATGTTATATATTCATGTTAAATTTGGTTTCAATAAGTTAAAGCATACTCGAGTTATCGTGCTAACACACACACAGACATATTTCCAAAAAAAGTATTTTTGGACTCAGGGAGGTCCAAAACATGTAAATCGGTCAGAATCTCGAGGTCGAATTTTTGACGATTACAAGACTTCCTCTATACTACGTATACGAGAAAGAAAAAAAGCCTAATTTACATACATATATCAATGTAGAGCAATAACCTAACAATGACTTTCTGCGGCTGTTCAAATTCGATTTAAGTATTTTTAGATTCAATAAAGATTCTAATATTACACATCCTTGATGACATAAACAGCTGAAACTAATATTTGCCAGTCATCGTCTTATAATAATTATAATATGAACATGCAACGTATCTACCTACCCACCTACCTATCTTTTTTTGTTACACGCAGTCTGCGTTCAAAAGTCAAGTTCCATTAATTTTATTTTTATTTAGTCATTAACAAAGTGGCGATATTATACAATTAATAAAGTCGAAAATGTTTGCCATAGTTTTTTTCTTGCTCCCGTTATGTATAAGAGACACATTTAATGATTGATTTATATAATTTATATGGATTAATAATTCCTCAATTCGAATTCAACCTCTCATTAATATTTCTGTACCTCAAGCGACTCAAACCATGGACAAAATATTCATTGACTTCAAAGAGCACCTAACATTAAAATAATAAAAGTATTCTATTATAAGTAATACAAAAATATCAAAGGTGTTTCATCTTTCAAGTCAGGCCACTTTATTAATACTAAAAATTCAATTTTATTGTCATTTTCTTTAGTGTGTCTGTTTAATAAAATCTAAATTATTATTAAATAACAAAAAATAAACAATCTAGCTTAATGAAAATGAAACGATTGCGTTTACGAGTACCTTTGGAGTATCAAATATTCTAATATAAATCGAAATTAAACCAATATATTTTTTTTTACTATAAATAATATATAAGTCAATAAAATATATTATCAGATGAAGCCGTAAATTGCTTCGGAGTTTGGGCTCCCACTGAAGTTAGTTACAGGAATATAATAAATTTAAATTCCTCCAAGTCGATGTAAGAGTTCTTAAACAGTTTGAAAATTAATTAACTAGAAGTCTAACAAATTATGTATTTCTTTAAAAACAAATCAAGTCAAAGTATATTTCGCCTAAATCGAAATGAAGTGAATCACTTACTTAATTATGAGTTGAGAACCTGATCTAACTTCAACAAAAAAATTAGAGATTAAGACCATTGGAGCACGTTTCAACTAATATGCAAAAATAACATTTATTATTTTACATATTAAATGAGTTGAATCGAATATAAAATGAACATTCACCTAAGTATGATACTCGTAGATAACGCAAAGAAGCCTTGAATAAAAATTATATCAAACAAGAACTTAGATTTATCTTAAATAAAGTATCTATTTTAGGATATTTCTTAATATGTGATACAATTTATTTTATTTTTTGTCCTTAAAAAAGCTTTTTACTTCGCACATACTTGTTACACAAGATCATGTGAACTAAAAAAAAAGATGCTTCGTTTTTTCTCAAAAGATATTTTTGTATCAAATTATTGCTATATTTTGTTGTATACACTATTTACTCCCGATTACCACGTTAATTTAGTAATATTTAATTCGTAAATAAAGACAATAAACAAAAGAAACTTACGCGTAACCATTTCGCCATCAAATTAACTTTTGTAAAAATAGGAATATCATAAAAATACTTACAGAAGCAGATTTGAAATATCCGTGGACAATATGAAAGAGTCACCACTAAATATTATTCACTGAAAACAGTTTTCACAAGTTATCAACTTCGGTAATCCTGAAGGCAATCACACCACACGCGAACAATCGACGACAGAACGGAGTCGCAGTCAGGCCGCTACTGATACTGACAAACGCCGTAGCATTTCGTCCGGTCAATGCCAAGCCGAGAAACCACCAAATCTTTTTAACAAAACTTTGAAAAACAAAGAAAAAACTTAATTAACAATCATAACGACGCAGATAAGGCGCAACTTTGCGGTACTTAGCTTCACTAATAGATCGAGCGCGACAAAATTAACGAACGATTAGCGATAATAAATAAAAAATCTTAAATTGTCTTTTTCAAAAGGTATAGTAATAAATGTTTAGAGGGTACCTATATCTTTATAATCATTATTGGGGCTATAAATCCATTAGAAACAACTAAAAAAGAACCGACATTTTAATGAAAATCATGACGAGTTGTTTTGGTTATTAACTACCTACTTGTATAAATGTATCGAATGGCAAATATTACCTTAACATAAAGAAAAAAAAATATAACCGATGTAGTCATAAAGATATAATTGTAATAATACGGTATGATAGGTAGGATGGAAAGTAGCCTACCCCTTATCTTATCTATACTAGTATTATAAAGCTGAAGAGTTTGTTTGAACGCGCTAATCTCAGGAACTACTGATTCAAAGTGAAAAATTATAATATTATATTTAATTAATTTGTGTGGGATACTCCATTTATCGCGGAAGGCTATAGGCTGTATAACATCATAACACGCGACCAAATTCATAAATAAACAAGATGCAAAAAGTTCTATAAGGAAAGAAATCATCGGAATGCAAAGTTCAATAACGGGGAATAAACGGACAGAAAAGCTATATATATGACTACGATTATATAGCCAGGACCACAATGCGCATCTAAGGAAGGGCTTATGTAACACTACAGGGATGATTCTCAAAAAATAGGTCTACGATTTGAATGGAATTTCTAATATGTAGTAAGCTTGGAAAAACTTTCATTTTATTAGGATCTATTAAGTTTGAGTTACAATACCAAATATTTTTTTCGCCGAAAAAGATATTACTTTGGCGCGGCATAACTTAATATAGGTGACAGAATATCCTTAATAATAGGTGACAGAATATTCTTCCGACCGGCCTCTGTACCACAGGGCTACCCACCATTGAATGCCAGGAGATGAGAAGCACAAGTTAAATAACAACAGAGAAAGATTTATTTCTTCGTTAATGACAGTTTCGCCCGATAGATAAAATAAAATGTCTTCGACAGTCATTTTATGCGAATATTTGCATTACCGATTGCATATTTTACCAGACTATTTATTTTTTTGAATGGAAGGCACGTGCTAATTGCTGACCATAATAATATAACAACTGTACTGTTTTCGTAAAAAAAATAACAATTTCTAATTTATTTGATACCTACTAATTTCGCTGTCTTGATTGGCATAACGCGCCAAAGAAAATATATGTGGTAACAAAGAAATATGCATCATCTGGGTGCCAAACAAATAGTATGGCAAAAAGCACCAAACGAATTATAGTGGTAACAACGAAAATTATAGAATTCGTAAATTAATGGCTCGACCAATCTGGTTGAGAAATATTATATAAAAATCTGAAAAAAGTGCGGTAAACAAATTCTGATTCTCGTGTCGCATTTTGCGAACCACCCAGAGGCTCTTCGTGCTTATGGATATAGTAAGGATGATTGCTTCTATATTCATGAGAGCAGCAACAGCAATAAGGAAAGGGGGTACACAAAAGATGCCGATGTTTCTCGTGAGGGACTCGCCGCCCCGCAATAAAATAACCTTACAAAAGACTGCAATCAAATTACAGTGACTACTCGTAATTGTTATGTTATTGCCGGGATCTCAAGATTTCGCAGCTCATCGGGTTAGATAGAGGACAGGAACAGTACCGACAGTGTGCGAGCAATGGTGCAACAAGCGTCTATTATAATGGACTACGATTTGGCTACGATAGGTCAAAATTTCGACCGTTTCTTACCATGATTCTGATTAGCTCCAATCGTAGAAGTTTCGTTTTTCGTTGCATAATAGTAAGGCCCTGATATGCAAAGCGCGAAAGAATGACGGTGTTAAAATCTCTTCGTCCCCTACCTCACGCCTACACGACGACGCGTCAACCAGGGACTTAGGGTGCGTTCCAAAACGATTTCAATTTGCTCGGGGTAGAGTGAATTTTACTCTAAGCCGTTCCAAAACAAACCCGAGTGCAACCGAAGGTAAAAGAACATTTACTCTGACAGTTGCTTGAGTATTTTGGAACGACTTTGGGAAGAGTTTTACGCCGCGAGGGCGATTTTTATCGGTGTCTGGAGACCGGAAAATTTACCTGACAGCTGTCAATCTGTTGAGCATGATCTACGTTTTCATTTTCATGATAAAAATTTTGAATTATTATATTCTGTAACTACACAAAAACGATGGTTATTGTAAAAGTAATGGCATGTTAAGAGCCTTTTTTATTGAATTTGACGTTTGTGAATTAAGCAATTTTTTGATTAGTGATAGCGAGTAAATTAATTAAAGATAATCTATACTAATATTAATAATAAAGCTGAACAGAACAGTTTGTTTGCTTGAACGCGCTAATCTCAGGAACTGCTGATTTAAATTGAAAAATTATTTTGTGTTGGATAGCCCATTTATCGAGGAAGGCTATTTCATAACACGCGAACAAAGTCGCGGACACAGCTAGTATTTACATAAAGTTGACTCTTTTTTTAAATTCGTTCGCAGAGTTGTCCAATATATGATTATAAACAAATTAAAATGGCAACATGTCATCTTTTCTTATTTTCACTCGAAATTTCCTCGTGCATGTACATTTACACAAACAAAATAGCCATCTTCCTGAGGTATATAACAGAGAGGAAATACTATACGTAAATCTTTCGACTTTTCAAAATTAATCGAGCAGATAATTTAAAAATATTGGCTTTTGTAAATTTATTTTAAAGTAGGTAGGTATATTATTATTAAACCTGCCTTCTTTTATGTTGATTTATGTATTCGCAATCAATAAACTCGATAGAAATTGCATTATTTTGCTCACAGGTACACATGTTGATTTTAAAATGAAAGTATTCTATAAAGATAACACAAAATAACCTACCGGTTATTTTGTGTTATCTTATTTTGTGGTATACCTACCCTTAACAGGTCAACAATCTTTATAAAACAACAGGATATTAACCATCCACTGGTGCACAATCCTTTAGTTAGAAAACAAAAAATTGCAGGAAAGTATCAGTTCATGTGTATGGTGACAAAGGGATTGTTTTTCCTCTCGGACTGGCGCGGAATGATAAAGTCGCAGGAAAACATGTAGAGATAACATTTAGTTAGTGGCCTCAGCGGTTTTATTTATCCCTACATAATGTCAGTTTCATAAATTATTATTATTTTCGTTAGACGTTCAACGCAATCGACTGGCCACTTATCTAGGCCCTCTGGTTAGAATTGAAAAATAGTTTTTGTGTTGGATAGTCCATTTATCGAGGAAGGCTTGGAGCTATATTTGTTCAAATACTCCACGCTAACGAATTCGTGGGCAGAGCGCTTGTTTTATATATTATATAGAATCTCACTCTAGCATTTGCGACAAATCTCATTGGTTTTTAAGTGCTAAATTAATGTGAACTAAAATGTATAATTACAATTAAACATAACTACTGGTTATAAAACAGCGCAGCATCCCGCGCCTGCACAGCACACTTAGAAACACACAAAACTTTTGATTTTTCTTAACAAGATGATACTTTTTCTCATATGAATATTATGTATAATAATACTGAAATTATCTAAAACATGAATACAGTTTTCTTTTGTTCTAGTAGTTTTGGAGCTAAGTAGGTATCTATTTTTTTTATTTCGGTGAAAACTATTTTCAAGATTTTTGAATACCTACAAATTTTTAAATGTTTTCATACCGATTTGTTATGTAATTAGACTAGTCTCACATATTTTTTTACCATTGCAGCATATTTTTATAATTTACAAGTTTCTGCCCACGACTTCATCTCTGCAGGATTAGTATAAAATATTGACTATATGTTATTATGATGCATGGACTGTATTATTGTAGTTTCATTAAAATTCATTCAGTAGTTTTTGCGTGAAAGAGCAACAAATACACATAAAAATTTTCACGTTTTAATATTAGATTTATTTACTGAAGAAAGTAACAAAAAATGGTGTTATTTTTTTTTATTAAGTTTCAAAATGCTATAGTTTAACATAAGTCTGGACAGTACTGAAAGCTGATTCCCTCTGGATTCCTCCCTCCAAAACACAGGGTAGTCTTTTCTCGGCGAAACGGAGTCTACTCCATCTGACTCCGACTTTCCGAAATGTTTCCGTGCCGATTAACGACCGTCTCGAGCTTTTGTGTATAGATATCTCCGCCAACCTCAAGTTCGGGCACTACATCGAGTCCATTGCTAAAACCACTGCCAAAAATGTTGGCATACTTTTTAAGGTCAGCTGATATTTCACATCTGAGCAGCTCCTAAGCCTTTATCGAGCGCAAGTTCGCACCTGCTTGGAGTACTGTTGACACCTTTGCGTCGGATCTGCTCGACATCAGTAAAATGCATTAGACTCGGTGGAGCACCGTACTGTTATAATTGAGAATACGAAAGTCTTTTTAAAAAAGGAATTTATTTGACACAGAAAAGAACAGTTTAATTATTAATTAATTTCCTTAATTAAATTGGAATTTGTTATGCGGATTATCGCAGAAGCAACTTCGCGGACCGGAGGACTGGGGTAGACTGACTCGACAGAGGCAGTCTGGGAACCTTCCATGAGTAGTAATGCTGATTCAGCATAAAAGGACACTGTCAGCACTTTAGGCAACAGTTTCCAGATATAACACCTCCCCCCTTAAAAATAAACTTCGAGTTTATTTTCGAAGTTTATGAGAAAACTCTAATTCATTATTTTTATGGAAGAATGTGGGATATTCTGAAGCTCGATATCGGAATCGGAATTAGGATTTGAGTCTCTAGTTTTCTTTTCCTTATTTATATTAATTTGATGGATGTTGCTTTTGCGATTTCGATACATTTTGATAATATGATATAAAATAAAGATAACTATAACTAATACAATAACTAATGTTAAAATCGAATAGTGAGTGCCATACTTAACAATATGTGGGCTTTGCTGAATTTTATCTAAATCTATAACAATATCTTTTAACATATTATTTTCTAAATCTAAATTCTTAATATCTATATTTTGCAATTTTCTTATATGCCAATCTTCCATTGATGAATGTAATCTATTTAAATCGCAACATGAATCATTTATTATACTAAATTCGTAAAAGGACACAGGTGAAGTTATATTTAAAATATCATTTTGTTGAGCAAATAAAACGGTACTCTTAGTGTAGGCCGTACAAGTTTTAGGCAATGACAGAATTCCAGCTCCTTGAATATTAAATTCGAACAATTTTTTATTTATACAATCTAAGGTAATCTTTACAGAGTCTGATTGAACAAAAATCCATCTATTGCTGGATAGTGGTTGCCATAAATCTAATTTTCCAATAATAAATTTAGATTGACATTCTAAGGGAATTTTATTAATCACTTTTGTCAGTAGATTACTTTCGCAACTAGATTTTACATCAGATATGTATACATTAGAAAGTTCACAAATATAATTGCTAGGGAATAATAAATCACATTCACTTAAACTATGTAAATTGTTATATCTAGTGTTATCCTTACTAATAACAATATATTTACTATTTGGAATAATAAGACTAAAACTATTTAATTCGTTAATACTATGGGGTACAGGCAGAGCTGTCACTTGAAACAATTTATATTCTTCACTATTTACTAACGGGATTTGTAATATAAACACAATTTTATTTTTTACATAATAGCACAACACGTTTGATATTCTTTGGATTACATTTATGGTATTTATATCCAAATTTATTGGTAATTGTAAATTGTTTGGGAGATATTTATAGTTATCACCTAATTCATTTTGTAGCTTTGCAGGTGTAATCACTGAAGGATGGATGACGTTCTGACTGCTCAAGATAACGGAGTCTATCAGATCTTCTATTTGGAAGGATAAGGTAAGTAATGCTGTTTCTAAGCTGTTAAATATAAAGTTTAAATGAGATTGCATTTCCAGGTCGTCGAAAGCAGCGGTCATATTTTGGAATCTCAAGGTAAGTTTTTCTAATGCTTCATTCATGCCTGCTTCATTAATTTTTATTTGATGTATGGTTTTATTATAAGACGATATTACAGAGGTAGTTACTAAAATATTATTTTTCATAAGAGATGCTAACTTCTTTTCATCATTTTGAATGGCTTCAATGGCTTCATTATATTTTAAACCATCTGCTTCATCTAAATTGCCAAATATTTGTTTAATAATACTACCTATTCCTCCTATCCATGCGCTTCGCTTTATTCTATTTTCTAACAGGTGAGATACGGATTCAAATTGTTTAATTATATCACGATAACGTGTTGTTATGGGATCAAGGATATTATGACACTCTATTTCTTTCATAGTTTTAACTTGTTTACATAGAAATCTAACTGTTCCTATCGCTAAATTAATATTTTCTATGTGGGCACTGAAATGTGCGACGTCTATAGGCATAACCACATTTAGCCTATTATTCTTAATCTTTACTGTACCTAAGTAGTCGAAGTGGATACCAGATCCCGAGGTTATCTGTTGAACATAATCTTGGTTAGCTTGAGAATAAACTAGGCAAAAGCTTAATGCAGCACATCTGAAATACGATATGGTTATATTACTATACGTTTATAACTATTACTATGATATCATATACTACGGCTATCATCTATTTATCAAATATAAACTACTCTTAAACACTAACTTCTGCTAACTTAACTTCATCATAGTGATATTTAACGTGTCTGCGATTTATGAGTAAGGTAAGTGTATTGTTACCATTGATTTTTATTACTTTATATGGACCCTTCCATATAGGTGACAAAGCTTTACGCAGACGCAAATGATTCTTTACATAGACCATGTCTCCAGCTTTATATTTCACTGGGCTAGTCCGTTTGTCATAGTATGCCTTTGAAGTGATTTTGGATTTAAGTATGTTTTCAATAGCTTTTTCCCTCGAAAATTGTAGTCGTTGCTGCAGGAGGCGAACATAATCACTATATGTTGATTCTAAGGCAGTATCATAGATGGAAGACGGAATATAAGGCTTATGCCCGAAAAGTAGTTCGTATGGGGTATAATTGGTAGTACAATGAACGGTACTATTATACGTTAGCATTGCTGTAAAGACATATCGGGGCCAGTTATTTTGATTCTCATTAACGAAGGATTTGAGGTATTCTTTCAGGGTCGAGTGGCTTCTTTCCAGGGCACCTTGGGTTTGTGGGTGATAAGGAGTGGACCAGAGTTCCTTAATTTTGAGGAAGTTACAGGTCTGTTTGAAAAGTTCGGCTGTAAAATTAGTCCCTTGATCGGTTAGGATGGTTTTCGGGATACCAAATTGGGAAATAAAGTGAATGAAACATTCGGCAGTCTCTTCTGCTGTTGCATTTGGCATGGGGTAACCGGCTGAAAACTTCGTAAGGTCATCTTGCAACGTGAGAATAAATTTATGTTTATTGCTCCCTGCCTCAGGTAAGGGACCGACAATATCTAAAGCAACACGTTGGAATGGTTGTGTTGACGTTGTTGTTATCTGCATCGGAGCCCGATTTGCTTTTCTCAAGGCTTTGTTCGTCTGGCATTGCTCGCATTTACGCACATAGCTCTCAACGTCGCTACGCATGTTACGCCAGTAGTATCTTTCTTGGATTCTGCTTAACATTCTATTACTACCTAAGTGACCAGATATAGGTATATCGTGGTTCTCTCTTAAAATTTTGGTTATCTCGCTAGTTGTAGGGTATATAATTGTATTCTTATATATATGTACAGTGATATCAGAGTTATTAAACAAATACAAAATTATGTTATATATCTTTATAAAATTATGCGCATCGAATTGGTTACGGAAGTCGATGCGCGATAGCAAATTCTTTAATATTTTTTGATAGAAGATCGCTTTTAATATTTTTTAAACTTTTAAATAGATCATCATAACTGCTATTGTCAAAATAGTGAACCTTAACGAAGAGGAAATAGTAATTAATATCGTCCTTTTCAAATGACAAGAAAGAGTGTAAGGACCTTTCCTTGGAAAGAGATTCTTTACTTACTAGATCGTTATCTACGATTTCAGAAACATAATGATTCGATTCGTCCAGGTCTATAGAGGTAGGTATTATTATTGTTTTTAATTTAGTTTTTAACAGATTTTCATTGTGTTCTTCAATTTTAGCGTTAGAATTAAAATTTTTACTATTTAATGCTTTCAGGCATTTGGAGTAAGAGTCATCTACATCGGATGCAGCAGGTACAGTAGGTACAGAGGGTACATCAGGCACAGTGGGTGCATCGGGTACACCGGATACATTGGGAGGAGTTAGAGGAATAAAATCAAGGTCGGGCATTTCAAGGTCTTCAGGCAGATCAAAACCGCTAGGTAAGTTATGGAGCTCAGGTAAGTCGATTAAGCCGGGACTTTCAGGATTTATAGGTGGAGTTTCGACGCTGCGCTGATCGGGGACATCTTCAGGAGCTGCTTCAACAATTGGTAAGTTTTCAGGAGTGTTTTCTTCGGAAGGAGCCTCGTCATTGATTTGGTCTTGGATAGGATTTACAGGATATCTTGACAAGGCATCGGCGTTGCTGTTTATTTTACCCTTTTTGTATTCGATTTCATACTCGTACTCTTCTAACTTTAATCTCCATCTGATTAATTTTGAACCCAGATCTTTATGATTAAAAAGCCATTTAAGTGGTTTATGGTCAGTAATTATTTTAAATTTGCGACCATAAAGATATGGTCTAAATGTTTTGGTACCAAAAATAATAGCTAGACATTCTTTCTCGGTGACACTATAATTGGACTCGGCCTTATTTAATGTTCTGGATGCGAATGCGATGGGGCGGTCCTTACCCACCTCGCCTTGTGATAATATTGCAGAGATTGCATAATTTGAAGCATCACAGGTTAATACGAAGGGAATAGTGAAATCGGGGTAGCACAGTATGGGTGCAGTAACTAATTTGTCTTTCAGCTGTTCAAACGCGAGCTGTTGTTGGTTATCCCAAATAAATGGTGTATCCTTTTTTAAAAGGGTTGTTAGGGGCTTAGCGATCTTTGAGAAATCTTGGATAAATCTGCGATAGTATGATACAAATCCCAAAAATGATTTTATATCTTTCTGGCATTTCGGAATAGGAAATTGGCTTACAGCCTTAATTTTGTCAGGATTAGGTCTTAGACCTTGCTCGCTAATTGTATGCCCCAAGTATGTTACTTCTTTGCGAAGAAACTCGCATTTATCCGGCTGGAGCTTGAGGTTGAATTTTCTGAGGCGCTCAAAAATGTTATGTAATTTTGTAATGTGGGATTTAAGGTCAAATGAATAAATAACAATGTCATCTAGGTAGACGAAGCATTGCATACCTTGTAGGCCCGAAAGAACGGTATTCATTAACCTTTGAAAGGTTGCCGGTGCATTTTTAAGCCCAAAGGGCATTCTGACGAATTCAAAGTGTCCTTCGGGTACACTGAACGCGGTTTTGGGTACATCTTGTGAGGCTACTTCGATCTGGTGGAAGCCAGATGCGAGGTCAAGGGTGGAAAAATATTTGCTTTTACCTAGTTGATCAAGTATTTCGTTTATTTGTGGAATGGGGTAACTTTCGCCTATTGTGATATCGTTGAGCTTTCTATAATCGACTACTATGCGCCATTTTCTTTTGCCAGACGCATCTACCTTTTTCGGCACGACCCAGATAGGGGAAGACCAGGGAGAGATTGAAGGTTGGATAATTTTGTCGTTTAACATTTTTTCGATTTGGCATTTAACTTCTTCTTTGTGGATTTCTGGGAACCTATACGATTTTACGTTTATGGGTGCGGAAGAGGTAGTAGAGATTTCATGTTTAATGGCACTAGTCGAGGTAAGATTTTCTTCAGAGAGGTGGAATACATCTGAATATTCGGCACAGATATCGAGAAGAAGACCCGCTTCTTCTTTATTTAGGTGAGATATTCTCAATGATTTTAGCACATCCTCTGTCCTTTCTGAACAGGTTTTATTAGTAGTGAATTGATATATTTTTTCTTCTTCTACTGGAAGTAAAGTTAATGCTAAGTTTGAATTTATTGAAATAGGAGCTTCGGAAACATTAAGTACAGATACGTTAACTCTATTATTGGGCTTAACCTTAACGACGCAATTCGAAACCAGTAGGGCGTCAGAAATATGTTGGTCCAAAATTATACCCTCCTTTAATTCTGGGTTTTTGATGGAACATTCGATTACAGTTTCAGTTCGCGGTTGTATAACACTTACAGGTGCATTAAAGGATAATTTTATCTTATAGTTATTTATTTCTAAAGAATCTATATCATAGTTTATTTTGCAGCCGTAACTCATGAAAAAGTCACTTCCTATTATCCCGTCGTAAGGAAGATTAACATCTTCGAAGACATGAAATTTATGATTAATTTTAAGCTCCGGGTTGAAGTGTAATTGTAAGTTAAGACAACCGAGGCTTTTAATAGATTCGTCCTTGGAATCAATGCCTTTTACGGATATTTTAGTAAGAATTTTTCTCTGATTAATATTTCATAAACTTGATTTGGATTATCTTTACTAATTACATAATTTTTTTGTTGCAGGAGACCTCGAGTTTGGGGCTGGCTACCCTGTCCATGGGCCTGAGAGGAGAGCCCGCGAGTTTGGGGCTGGTTACCCTGTCCATGGGTCTTTGGAGATGAGAAGAGACCGCGAGTTTGGGGCTGGTTACCCTGTCCATGGGTCTTTGGAGATGAGGAGAGACCGCGAGTTTGGGGCTGGTTACCCTGTCCATGGGTCTTTGGAGATGAGGAGAGACCGTGAGTTTGGGGCTGGTTACCCTGTCCATGGGTCTTTGGAGATGAGGAGAGACCGCGATTTTGGGGCTGGTTACCCTGTCCATGGGTCTTTGGAGATGAGGAGAGACCGCGAGTTTGGGGCTGGTTACCCTGTCCATGGGTCTTTGGAGATGAGGAGAGACCGCGAGTTTGGGGCTGGTTACCCTGTCCATGGGTCTTTGGAGATGATATGGTGCCGCCATGATCCTTGGGATTTTGCCCCGTTCGACACCGCAACGGGACACTTAATAGTTTAAATTGTCGTTTTCGGGTTGATTATTTTGGCCCTGTTCCTGACCTTCCTCAATGTGGTTTACAGAATTGTTCGGTCTTGGTCTAGAGTTCGAGTAGGACTGCTGAGCTGGAGTGAACGGTTGACTACCATTATTGAATCTTTTATTGTTGTATTCGCGCAACCTACAGTTTTCGAGGACGTGCCCTAACTTTTTGCAATATCTGCAAAATAGTGGATCCCTAGATTGGTTTTGGTGGAAATTATTGGACTGGAAATAGTTTGGCCTGGATGGAAGTCTGTTTTGGGCTACGGGGTTTTGTGATCTAGGTCTGTTATGATTAGCGGAATTACTATTATTATTAGTCCTGAATGAAAACTGCTGGATCTTTTCCTCAGATATCGCTTGATTTATAGCTTCATTCAGGTTCTTTGGATCGCGACATCTGACTATGTTCGATAGTCGAGGATGTAGCCCTAAGGTAAACGTATGCAATGCTAACTCTTCCATGGCGGCCAACCTACCTGGGAGTTCACTCTTCTTGGTATTAGAAATCGTTACCTCTGTCAACAATTTAGATAGACACGTCTCAATTCTCAGAGAAAATTGGTTAACCGTTTCGTTGGTGTTTTGCCTACATTCCTGTAGGTCGGTAAGTAGGTGGGCATAATGCTTGCGTTCACCGAACTGATTTTTTAAGAACTCCTTTAGGGAGCTCCAAGAGTCAAAGTCCTTAATACAGCATGCACTCTCGGCTTTGTCTTCTAATTGACTAAGTATGTATTTAAAAATAATTTCCTCTTGATTAGAGGACGCTAGAGAAATCGCGTTATCACAGTTTGTTAAGAAGGCATTTAGTTTGCTTCTGGATCCATCAAATGGCTTAATAAATTTTAGTAAGACGCCTATAGCGATTTCCTGTGATTCTTTAGTTTCTTTTTTGGGATCCGGCATTTTTATTAATTTAACTATATAGAGATAAAATCAAACAAAAATAAACCCAAAGAATAGCAAACGTGCCGTAAAATTAAAATTAGAATTAAAGCAATACAGGTGCTATGATTTCTTATCGACAATTGCTGCAACAATGTAACGAGCCGACGAGTCAAAAATGTGTGGGCGTAAGGCCAGACGGCGACGACGAGATAACGTGTAAAGAATGCACTGGATAGTTATGTATAATGCAAATCACTCACAGGATCAGTAGATTCATAGTTTCGAAGTTTGGACACTCTCGTAGAAGGTTGGATGGTGCTGGAACTGGATACCCGCAGATAACAGGAAAGCGTGAAAAGCGCCTATTTACGGTTCTCAGCACGATGACCTTGGAGTGAGAGAGAAGAGAGAGATGCGATGATTGATGATGGATGGAGTCTACCCTGTTTTCTTCTACTCTCTTCTATTTTCTTCTACTAGCTTCTATTTTCTTCTACTAGCTTCTATTTTCTTCTACTAGCTTCTATTTTCTTCTACTTTCTTTCACTTTCTTCTGTGTTCTTTTGTTTCCTTGGTTTCACTTTGACTTTTACTTTCGATTTTCACTTTATAGTTTGATTTCACTTATTTCGCACTCGTTTTTCACTGCAGAGGCGTACCGAGGATTTATGATTTCTTAAAATCCCTTTTCGCTGCCACCAATGTTATAATTGAGAATACGAAAGTCTTTTTAAAAAAGGAATTTATTTGACACAGAAAAGAACAGTTTAATTATTAATTAATTTCCTTAATTAAATTTTAATTTGTTATGCGGATTATCGCAGAAGCAACTTCGCGGACCGGAGGACTGGGGTAGACTGACTCGACAGAGGCAGTCTGGGAACCTTCCATGAGTAGTAATGCTGATTCAGCATAAAAGGACACTGTCAGCACTTTAGGCAACAGTTTCCAGATATAACAGTACGAAAAGACTCATCACTAACGACTCACTCGTTGAGCCCTTGACCATCAAAGACGTGTGGCTAGCCTCTCGATCTTTTATCGGTCACATTTCGGAGAGTGTACGGAAGTTTTACAAAATTTGTGCAGGGATCTTCTGTGCGAGCGTTTACCACCTTAGGCGGCATCGTCACTTTCCATCAGGCGTGATTGTGGCCAAACGCACAGCCCACAGATTTAATAATACAAGGAGATAAGCCGAGCCGGCATTTAACTTGTGACAAATGTATGCACAGTGCGCATTACATTGCCGCCAGTTCGCCGTCCAATAATGTGGAGTGAATACGTACGTATCTCAGAAAGAAATATCCGTTTGTCTTTCAAAATGCTGTCCTGTTCCACTGTAACATGCTATCATTGCAGTGAATCAGTTATTAAGAACCGAAAAACTTAGATTCATATTTAAAAAAAATATTTAAACAAATAGTCCGACTTTTATTCATAAAAACACAATCGCTTTTAATTATGGGTTACTATCTTACAAAATGTATTATATTGCGGCTGTGCTTAACTTTCATTGCTTCGCAGTCCTTAATACGCGCGCAATCAATAGTGTTTATTACGACATGCTCAACTAGAACTATTTTATGTAGTGCGGCCGCCGCTGATCGCGTCGCTCGGACAAGGCTCGGACTTACTATGAACTCAGCGATTTGACCGATCTCCTTTGCTGCTGTGCTTAACTTTCATTGCTTCGCTGTCCTTATGACGCGGGCAATGAATAGTGTATTTTACGGCATGCTCAACTAGAACCATGTTATGTAGTACGGAGGCTGATCGCGACACTCGGTCTTCATATGAACTCGGCTATTCGATCGATCTCCTTAGATTGCTATATCTGTGTCCCAGCCTATTCAACGTAAAAAAGCAGTCACGCTTTGCTCCATAGGGATGGGCAGAGCTTATTTCTTGCCAATTGTTTCGATTTTTGACTGCAAGGAGTGGTTTTTTTTTTGCATTGCAGTTATTGCAGGTCGTTGCTGTTATGCATGATCAACGATTTCGAGCACCTACTTTCAGAAAAGAATTATTTACATGAATCATCATCATCATCATCAACAGCTCATAGAATGTCCCCACCGAGGGGCTCGAGCCTACCCCACATTAGGGGCGATTAGACCTTAGTCAACCACGCTGGCCAAGTGCGGGTTGGTCGACTTCACACACAACCTAAGAATTTCTTCATAGGTGTGTGCAGGTTTCCTCACGATGTTTTCCTTCACCGTAAAAGCGTCGATTAAACGTACATATGAATTCAAAATTTGAAAACTCATTGGTACGTGGCGGGGATCGAACCAGTGCCTCCCGGGTGGAAGACGACGCTCTTCCGCACTACACCACCGACGCTTTACATGAATGAAAACTACTTAATAAAATAACATTAATGATGTTTCAAAACTTTTTTGATTGTGCCATTAAAAGCTTTAAGTCAGAACTTAAAGGACATTATTTATAGACTATAAGGTTACCCAAGATCTCCGTTTGAATTACATTCTTCATTTGATTTACCTTATAATATTAGCATACTTAAAATAATATACAAAAAAAACATGACTTAAAGTACAGTACAATAATAGGCGGCCGTAGTGCAATGCAGCAATATATCCCATATTATAATAATAATAATAATTTTAATGGCAATCTTTAATTAAGACAGCATTAAGAATGTGATACCTACTAGTTCTGATGTGTCTTGTTGATTGTCCTGAATAAATTAAAAAATTAAAAAAATATATGTAGCCTTTAATAATAACCGAATTGACTATTAAATAACCACAGCATTCAATAATTTATACAGATCGCGGTGGATTATATTTCCACTTGACATTGATATAATGACACTCTTAATATTATTAACAAAACAGGTATACCAAAGTATTTACTCTAATGTGCACGCATATTTTCGGTGGTGTTACTTAAGCTCACACGAAACATATCATACGAATAACACCCATATACACATAATCTACGAATGTTTTCCGCTATACCGAACGGATTCTAAAACTTAGAATTCGCTCGGTATAATATTGTACTCATATATGCTTTTTCATTTTAAAATAAAATCGGGAGTTTCCTCCCTTGACTTTCTCGTATACCGGAAACGACTCAAAAGTTGATAGAAACCTTATATTTTGATGTCATACATACATTAAATTTTGGTCACCCATACGAGTACTGACCGCGCACTTGGTTGCTTAACTTTTATGATTGACGACTCAAAAGATGATAGAAACCTTATATTTTGATGTCATACATGCATGTTAAATTTGATTGCAATAAAAGCATACTCGAGTTATCGTTCTACCGTACGTCTGTACGTTAGAACGATAACACACACAGACATAATTTCAAAAGCGGTATTTTTGGACTCAGGGAGGTCCAAAACATATAAATCCGTTAAAATGTCGAGGTCGAATTTTGTGACGATTACAAGACTTCCTCTATTTATATACACAGAAACATATATACAATAAAGTATAAAAGCCTACTTCGTATTAGTTCCATATTATACATAGACTATATATTATACAATACCGAGCGAATTCTAAGGCTTAGAATTCGCTCGGTATAAGAAAACCATAGAGATGATGATATCTTAATGATGAAAACTATTTTCATTGTTCGTAACTAATAAATAAGTACTTTTAATTTATGTTAAAAGTCTTGAACTAATGCTGTAGCCTAAATGTCAAGTTTCTTTTTTAAATATATTTTCAACCCTAAAGTATAATTTAAGACTACCCTACAGACTTTGAACTCTATGTCCTAGGAAGTCAGTTCAAAGTGTACTGAGGAAATCATAAAGATGTGCTAGCCGTCTGCATTATATTATTAATATTTAATACTATACTATTAGCTACCATCACTTTTTATTTTCGACCGAAACTCCTTTTATTAAATCTGTCGAAAATCAACGAAACTTATTTCTGTGCGACTTGCAAATACCGGAATGTGAACTCGTTTTAATTATCCTTTTTAATTTTTTAAACAGTCCCAAATAAGGTTGAAGTAATTCAATGATTTTGACCTTTGGGTAATAATTATCGACTGAAAACCGAAATATTAATGAGAAACATAACACCATACTCAGATTTAGATTTTGAAATATAAGAGGCGTCAGTCTTGATCGGTTCATAATGACTCGCCAAAAATCTCTAGTTTCTCTATGCTTTGAAGGCGTTAATCTAATTATAGTCTCTGTACGAGCGGTATAGTCTTTGTTCGTATTATAGAAGTAGTTTCAAGAATGAACGCCGACTTGAGCGTCCTACGTCTCTATCACTTTGTGCTTGATAGAAAGTACCAGACAATTTTTAATATAAGCTCCAGATGATATATATTAAGTGACAAAGGTAAAGAATGTTTTGTTTCCCTGCATTCTTTTGAGAAAAGCACTATAACCCCTATTGTGTCGCCGCCATTTTGTAACATTTCGCGCATGTGTCAGTTACTTCCAGACTTCCTGTCGGGAATTTTCCGCGTGTACTAAAAATGCAAAATGTTTAAAATTTTGTAATAAAACTGTATATAAGAGTTTTTGTCACTATATAAAATAAGCTAACAGAATATAATATAATTAGTATAGTTAGATTTTCAAAGAATAATGATTATAATCATCATTTTCATCATCGGAAAACAGGGGGATGGATTGAGTTCCAGGAGGCCGGCCGACACACAGGCGTTTTTGACAATGACCTCCAGGAGGCCGCGCGACACACAAGTGGATATATGCCTCGGCCGAAATGGCAATTGCCTGTCTCGTATTAGTGAAGTCCTCGCCTAGGGCTCGGCCTTCAAACTCATACTCGACCTGCAATTGCCTATTTTGCGGCCTTTGCAATAATGTACTATTGCAGTTTTTACAGTTCTCTCATCGTTAAACCACTTTTACAGCAATAGTTTTTTTTGTACTATAAGGGTGGCAACTCTCAGACATTTTTCACACGCTAACATATCAAAGCCGAAGGGGCTGCGGCGAAATGCTTTTAGGAGTAAAGGCGGAGTAAAAGTATTTTTTCTAAATCCTCATATATAATTCCGAGTGTACCTATTTAACGAAAAACAAACAAAAAGGGTATTGTTTTTTGTTATTTCGAAAGGATCTACCTAATACAGCCATATCCAAAGTTTTTTATTTTTATTTTGAGATCCAATCGACAAAAATAGCTACTTCGCTGGTTTGTAACCTCTACTGAGGTTGACGCGAGCGGTATTCCAGCTAAATCTTTCCATACATACTTGTCTAGAATTAGAATATCCGTAAGTTATGTACTGGAATGCTTAGTGCGATGTTATGGGAAACATGCAATTTTTGAACGTTCAAAAAGGGCTTAATTTATAAAAATATAGCTATATGAAACTAAAATGCTTACACAACATAATTATTAGTATGAGAACATTTTAGATGATGTACAATTGTACATTTTACCAAAATAAAAACGTGACATCTCTCGGAAACTACCTACTGGAGCTATTCTCATAAAACTTTATTTATCTTGTAGATGTCATGGGTCATCTCACCCACCATAAAAATGAGAACCATAAAAATCTCGACCAGTGGTCGAAATTTTTATGGTCCAGTAGCTTTTTACGATATGCCTAACTATACGGTCGGCCAACGAGAAAGATAATTTGATTAAATTTTAATATTTATATAAGTAAAGTAGTAACTTGTTAACCCGCCACAGGTGATGTCAATTTGACTTACATCATGGTGACGTCGGTCTCATGCACCGGGAATTTCAATGAAAGGTTTTTCAATATATTTCATGTTATGTTTATTAATTTATTTAATTATATGTTCATTGACAATTAAACAAATATAATAAATTATTCAGACCACGTTTATTATATTTATAATTACAATAAAACTAATTAAAACGCTCAAATTTAGTATTTATTAAACATTTGAGGAAACACTAAAATCTATGTTCTTTTTATAAGTTCAGTTTATTAATTTTATGACACTAGGAACTTACATGAAATAAAAAAAAGTGACATCCTTCTAACAATAGTATTACAAAAATTTTATCTGAAAAATGACTATTTTTGAAATATTTTCTGCAAGAAAGCATGTTCAAGACAAAAATAATTTTGCACTTGTGGCAAGTGTATTTCCAGCACATAAAGTGTACTTCCAGTTTCACTGTCTGGTACCATTGATGGAACCTTCTCATCAAGTACTTCTTTTAGAAGAGACTCGAGACGCTGTTTACTTTCGTATGTCTTACTGTAACAAAGTTTATTATTTGAAACATAATATAGAATATTTTAATAATATCGATTAAATAGTTTAATATACTCACAGATTATAGAATGCAATAATTTATAACAAAAGTATATAGCTCTCGTAAAATGCAAATAATCAGTTATTTAATTATGACTATTTTACTTACGTTATCGGTGACGCCGGTCTCACGCACCGGGTTGGCGCCATAACTCCAGAACCGGCACCAATTTCGACGTCCCGGAATAAACTGACGGTGGGAGACGTGCAATGCGGCAGCTACTCGAAATCTCGACAAAAATCGATGACGGGAGAAAAAGTTATCCTAATTTTTAAAAACAGACAGACATATGCGTCACCAATGGCGGGTTGAGAAAAATCAACAGTTTATTGTGCATTTCCTGAGTGTTTTACGCGGGACGCTCCATTTAGTAGGTATGGCCAAGGTCGCCAGCCCATATCGCCCCCTAAAGCGACTCTTGCGGAATGTTATCATGCATACATTCCGCAAGTGCCGCTTTAGGGGCTTAATTTAAGCAATGCGTGGAAGCTGGCGGCCGGGACATATGGTTAGTTGTTTGTAAGTACTGTAAGGATTCCTCGTATTGTTATCTTAGCTATAGCTATACATATATACTACTACTATAGCTATATATTATATTAGCTATAGCTAGACATGTAAGTAGTAGTAAAAATGTCAAAAGCGAAATAAATTATTAATATTATTATAAAAAAATATTAATAAATTGCTGGAGGAGAGGGAAGCCGGGATACTGAAGGTGATTGTTGATCCATCATAAGGAGACCCTTTGAACCTAACTTGGGTCGAAAACCCCAAGCACTGCTCCTGGCTACTCTCTCTGCAACATTAAGGACCCGCACGGTGAATCTATGGAATGCAAATTTTTCGTCTGCCTCAAATGTCACACAATTTTTTAACGGACTTTCGAACTGATTGATGTTAAAAGCGAAATAAATTATTAATATTACTATAAAAAAAATATTAAAAAATGGTTAGCGGAGAGGAAAGCCGGGATACTGAAGGTGAGTGTTGATCCATCATAAGGAGACCCCTTGAACCTAACTTGGGTCAAAAACCCCAAGTACTGCCCCTGGCTACTCTCTCTCTCCAACAATATGGACCCGCACGGTGTATCTACGGAATGCTAAATCTGCCTAACGTCACACAATTTTTTGATTGGGAAATAAGACAATACACAGGGACGGTATTCTTCGAAATCAAAGCAACGTTTTTATGTATACCAGGGCAATAGTTTTGTTGTTTTTCAGATACAGGGACATAATGAAAACAACTATATCTACACTAATCGAGCAAATATTCAGGTTGTTATTCGGACAATAGATCGAAGCTATTTATTCTAAAGAATTGTTCTCATGTATGATGGATGAAGTTCTAGGATATATACCTAAATGTTTTCTAACTTACCAACATTCACATAGTACTAGCTATATAAAACAAAAAACATTTTGTTTTTTTTTATACTGCGAGACGGCAAAGAAGCTTGCGGCCCAGCTAGTGTTAAGTGGTTACCGTCACCTATAGACACTTGCAATATTACGGGTAAATCAATTAACACTGCAAGTGCGCCATCCTGGGGTCTAATAGATATGCCTTCCATGCCCACTAATTACACTGGCTACCTTTCCCTTCAATCCGAAACACAGCGAGCCTGCTTCACGGCAGAAATAAGAAAGGCAGTGGTACCTATCCAGAACCCTACTTAAGGGTCAAACTATTATTCATAACGATGTCATGATGTTTGCCAATAAGAGACCGTGAGTGAATGATCGTAGGGCGTGTGTTTTGTGAACAGGAATTATTTTTTATAATTACTGAAATGGGAACTAAATGTAGTGACTGTGACACATTAATACAGGATATTTTCTACATGGAGTGCAGTAATATAAAATGTATGAAGCTTTACCATCTTAAGTGTTTGGGAATAACATTGGAGACGTTTGAAGTACTTACTCAGGAACATAAGAATAACTGGATTTGTCCGGAGTGTGCCAGTAGTATCCCGAAGCGCAACAACTCGGATACTCACATTAGAAGCAACGTAATTATGCTGAACAAAACTTTCACGCCGAATTCTGTAAACATTGAACGCGGGAGTCGTCTTAAGTCAGTCGATATGTCGTTAGAAGCTAATGAGAATAAGGTACTGAACGAATTACGCGAACTTAGAAACGAGATGAACTCGCGGTTCAGGTGAATCTTTACACACAACTTCAAGATCAGTTCCTGCAGTGCCAGACAGAATTGCAAGAAATGCGGAAACATAAAAAAGAAGTAATTAAAACCAGAGACTATCAATTTAAAACTTCAATCCCATTTATTTTATAAAATAAGGTTGGTTTAACATTTTCTAATAGACGAACTTTGAGCATTGGGGCTCGTGTTGTGTAATTTACATTACGAGCCTCGTGCTCAAAGTCCGTAAATCAGTAAGTAAATATTTTTAAACCTTACAGTTTTTAAAGTGTTGAAGTTTAAAAAAAATTTAGACGAATTGATACCTTCTTCTCAGCAACAACAGCATCAGTTAACAGTAATGCAACTTTTCTAAAATAATATTCTGCATCTTTAGATTTATCATTTGTATGAAAGCTAATGAGATTTGAAATCCTAAAAATTGTCATACACTTGGTGTTGGAAGATGATCAGCCCCATGATCACGCTATTTACAAACGTAATAACCCTTTCCTTGCAGTCTGTTAAAACAATTTCAAATGAGTTGACATCTGACAGCTGCCAAGCTGTTGTCAAAATGTATGAAAACGACCGTTTGGTTGTTTTCAATACGTTGTAAATAGCGCTTTCGGGGGGCAGCTAAGGTTTAGACTTAGGGCTTAGTATACAAAAACATATCACATTTTTTTCTTTATATATCTTCTTCTTCTTCTTCAACCCTGTTTAACCCACTGCTGGGTATAGGTCTCCTTATGGTTTTTCCAGAGTGCCCGGTTTTGTACCACTCTTATCCACTGCCGATCCACCGTCTTTGTGATGTCGTCGGTCCATCTTGCTGGCGGACGTCCGACGCTTCTTTTGAATTCTCTCGGCCGCCATGATAAAATTTTGTGGCTCCACCTTTCGTCGTTTCGACGACATATGTGTCCCGCCCACCGCCATTTGCGCTGGGCCCCGGACCGCGCTACTTCGGTCACACCGGGCCTTCTTCGTATCACAGTATTGGGTATACGGTCTTTCAGCGTGATACCGAGCATAGCACGCTCCATTTGCATTGCGCAATCTGAAGTTTCTATAAATATGTCATTATCATTTTATGGGTTATTATAGTTATCATATTCTTGTCACTATATTTTAAGTGCACTTATAATAAACCATTAGTTTCATCCAAATATTGTTGTTTATCAGATGTCGTGACACTGCTTTTTAAATCAATCTACTGTAGATTTTAAGTATACTATTACTAATACTGGCGTGCGCTCGCGTGGGGGAGGTGTCGGTTTCTACCTTAGAAGTGGTACAAATGCGTGGCTTCTCAAATACCCCTCGTCCCCCTCAGTGGAACAGATGTGGCTTGGTATCAATTTGAACGGATACATACTGGCTGTTACGGGGACCGCTTACCGTCCACCATGGCTGAACGTAGATACTTTCATAGATGTGTTGACGGAAACGAATAATAATAAATGTACATAATATAATGAGAAAGAGTTAGCTCTTTGTCATTTTATTATCACATTGTATTGATGGGTGACTTTAATGACGTCGATTTACTTACAAATAATAAAATTCAAAAAAGTATACGCATTTTTTTGTGGTGTCTCCAGCCTCAAACAATATGCTCACACATATTGTTTGAGGCTAACAGTACACATTTTACTGATCATTCTCAAACACTTTTGGATTTCCAAAGGTAGTCAATATCGTGGTTGATTATGTGCGCGATCTTAGTGGACATGCGTTTATTCCTTTCGAGTTGAATATAAAGAAGCCTATACCAATACCACGTTGGATAACGCTACAGACCTCTTAAGAATATCGATTTGGAACGTTTCAATGCTGACGTTAATGACATATCCTGGGAACAGCTATTATATGATAATATAAATATAATAACACTAGATGCTTTTAATTCATGTATGATGGAGCTGTTTGACATTCATGCACCTAAGAAAAACTCTTACATAAAGAAACAGAGCTATCCTTGGATAACCCAAACGGTTAAAGATATGATGCGTCTAAGGGATTCTGCATTCTAGATATCGTCGTTCCTGACTAGCTTCTCATAAAAAATATTACAAAGATTACTGTAGATATTGCAGTTCAAACTGAGAAAACTGCTTATTCTAGACATTTTATTAATAAAAACAACGCACAACAACAAAGACAAAACACGTATTTAATTATTTCTAAGTAATTTATTAAATAGAAGAAGCCAATAATTGGAATCAATTATTGATTATCATGTGACAACTAGACACCATAATAATAGTAATCGTATCTATAATTAAGCTTTACTCGGAATCTATAATTTATGTATTATGTAACAATGCTCGACTGAAATATGGCCCAAATTTATTGGTTATTTACGGCGTGTTTCGATATTCTACCCACATTATTGTGGGAAGCATGCAGTATATAGGAACGGATGATATCGGTGGCTGCCGTAGTTACATGCTTTCGTTTCGGATTTAAAAAGAATCAGTCCAAAATGGATCACCAAAAAATGTTAAAGTATTGAGCATCTCCTTCTTGCCGATCCTCCTAAACGTGATGGTAAAAATAACTCCGAGCGATCAGGTATTTTTCCACTAAACAGAAAAGCATATTCATGTAGTTGGATAATTATTCTCTTTTTATGAACGAACGAAATCGTAAAGTTACCTTACTAACTTATCTATAACGCAAGTAACATTTTCTCACGTGATGGTAAAAATAATTTAAACTACGTGGCATAAAACGTGGCTTTGTTCCTCTGGTTACGTGGCATTAAAAACCACACCATGACTCCACAGAGAAGACGAACTGACGTACGCTTTTAGTATAGGACAAAGCCAAGGTATCGCAGCCATGATACTAGGTAATTTATATATATTTTTTTTTTTTTTTTTTTTTTTTTTATTTGGAGACTTTTATTTTGTTTTTATTGAGAACATTTATATTTTATTAAGTATTTTTGAATAATAATATCGTATTTGTTTATTTTTATTATTTATTTTATATATTAATATTATTGTACCTATTTTTATTAAATGCCCGTACGTCACAGGGGAAAGGCCTGCCATAACAACAGCGTTTCTATGACACTAAGTCACAGAAACTTATGCTGAGGCAGTACCTTTTGGCCATGCACAAAACATTATTTTTTTTCACCTTTTTTATTATTAATTTAGTACTTACTGTTTTTTTATTTTTAATTGTAAATTGTTTCTTTTTTTTTTGTTATCTGTGTTGTTTTTGTGCTGGTCAATAAATGTTTTTCTTCTTCTTCTTCTTCTTCTTCTTCTTCAATCAGGTAGTTTTCTACTAAACAAAAAAGCATATTCCTGTGGTTGGATAATTATTCTCATTTTATGAACGAACGAAATCCTAAAGTTACCTAAAGTTACCTAAAGTTACTAACTTATCTAAAACGCAAGTAACATTTTCTTCGCTTGATCATAAAAAAACATAAAACTATCGATAAAACACAGTTGATTAAAAATATTTTTTTAGATTATGTTTACTAAGAATATTGACTGTTATTATATACTAATTTATTCGAGACTTTCCAATCTATAGAAGTGCTCGTAACATGGTCATCATAACAGCCATACAACACATGGGTTCTGATGTGCCTCTTGTGATAAAGATATTGATAGATAGCAAGGGAGTAGCTGCAGACAACGGTGCAGTATTGGGAAGTGCCATCTATCAGCACACGCTCAAGATGCTGTTCGAGCTGCCTCATAAATACTGATGATGTACGTAAGCAGCGATACCATAATGTAATTAATTAGCAAGCTTTAAGCGATAATTATTGTAAAGTCAACTTAAGTCAAGTCTTTAAGTCTCCGTTAACTACCGTAAAAATACCGTTATAACTACCGTTAAAGTCTTTAACACTAGAGCTTGCTTTATAACGAAACATTATTTTAGCGCCACTCGTTTAGACTCTGTGGATGAAATAGTGCTTGTATTGTATTTTATTGTCAAGAGAGTTGCGCCATTTCTGCGGAAATCGAAAATAAAATGGCACCTGCTTGAAGTTTTTGCGCACTGTTTTCTGCTCTTATTTATTCATAGTGTCTATGAATAAAAACATATCAACTGTTCATGCAAAATTTATGAATACAAAAAAACTAACAAAGACTTGGATTATTTGATTTGAATAAAAATCAAATGATTCAAGTTACGTTTTGTGTTTTCTTGAAAAATTCCTTATGTGTGTTCCGAGGTCGTAGTTTGAATTTCAAGGACTAGCATAACATCGTTAAAACTTTGGTTAAAACAAACAAAATAAAATCTATTGAGAACTTGAGAAAACTTTCTATTAATTATTTTTAAATAAAAAAAGACTGCCTTCAAAACTAAAAACGAAGAAATAAAAATTCTGTTTATAAAAATCTAAATGTTTTTTTGAGGTCGGTCCCAAATACAAGTAACAACGTTTAATCCAAATATTGAGGTTGGCACCGACCTCAAAAAAACATTTAGATTTTTATAAACAGAATTTTTATTTCTTCGTTTTTAGTTTTGAAGGCGGTCTTTTTTATTTAAAAATAATTTTATTTTTTGATTTTTAGTGTTTTAAGTATGTAAATTTTCAGGAAACGATCTCGAGATCTTTTAGACACACAAGTGATGAGATTACGATATCATCGATGTCAACTAAACAGGCCTTATTAGGGATAATTTTAAAACTACTCGTCAGATGTCGATTAAATTTGAATGGGACCAAATGACAAGCACCTGCTTCCAAAAGTCGAAAGAATCTTCAAAATCGGTACACCTAGTAAAGAGTTATGAGGTAACAAACATTAAAAAAAAACATACAGTGGAATTGATAACCTCCTCCTTTTTGAAGTCGGTTGAAAATTAACAGGAAAATGTCATGTCGTAGCTTAAAAAGCCGTAACCTGGCCGTAACGTTTAGGCGAAACAGTTTTTATTCTTTTACTAAGTATATAATAGGTAATTACGATTTTAATTATTATAATTAAAATCGGTAATAAAACAGGTACTTAAAATCGTATTTAATTTTCATATTTTTTACTTTGATATTTTTTAAATGAGAAAGATATTGCTTACAGAAAGCTAATTACAATGAAATGATAAAAATACCTCGTAAAACTTAGCTTGTAATGTGTAAAAAGCTTAAAATAAATGTGGAAATGTAAATATTTAAATTAATATAGTGATTTTGAATAGTATTTTTACCATTAATAAATAATTGACTGGACTGCTGAGCTGATTTGAGTATAACATAATGTCCTGGTCGTTGGCTTTACTCGGTGTGTTTAGTGAAGGATTATAATTTTTTGGGCTTGGTGCCCCTTTTATGTAGGCGACAGGCTGGCAAGCTATTTGGAGGCACTGCATGGCCCATACTGCCATATGTGACTTTACCTATGGCTCAGCCCAACCCCTCATGGGATTACGAGCGTGATTTTATGTATAAATGTATGTAATAAATAATTGTTCGTCAAATCAAAACCTAAAATAACCATTAATACTCAGAATTACTAGATCAGTCATGTGAAATAATATAACCCTTTTTCGTATCAAGGTAAGTAGGATGATGTCGCTAATTCGTTAAATAAGATAAAATAAAGTTTAGTAATATAAAAACATTGCTTACAAATATATTGTGTCGAGGGAATAGTAAGAGCTTATCGAGGAAGCATTTCAATGTGAGTAGATGGATTTGTCTCCAAACTAAAAATAACGGTTTCTCTTGATTTTATCAGGATTAAGATTAGCAAAGCGTGGGAGGTCTAATACTTAACTAAACAAGCCGTATGTCTTTTCTTGTTGTAATTTCGGTTTATTTGTACAAACTAGTAGTAAAAGCGTCGGTGGCGTAGTGCGTACGAGCGTCGTTTTCCGCCGGGGATGCACTGGTTCGAACCCCGCCACGTACCAATGTGTTTTCAAATTTTGGATTCATAATTATGTACGTTTAATCGACGCTTTTACGGTGAAGGAAAACATCAGGAAACCTGCACACACCTAATAAAGAAATTCTTAGGTTGTGTGTGAAGTCGACTAAACCGCACTTGGTCAGCGTGGTTGACTGAAGGCCTAATCGCTCCTAATGTGGGGTAGGCTCAAGTTCCTCGGTAGGGACATTATATGATCTGTTGATGATGATGATGTACAAACCAGTAGGTATATACCATATCCTTCTTTTTTGCTTATATGAAAGAGAAAGTCGCCTTTGTGGTCTAGTAGTTAGTCTACCGGAATTAGGATCCTGAGGTCCTGAGTTCGATCCCCTTTTCTTTTTTTTTTGTTGTCGGGGAGGTCAAAGGCATTTACGCATCGTCCCTGCGGGGTGGTGCCAACCGCAGGGGATATGTGGGACTCGAGGTAAAGGCGTTCCCTCCATTTTTTTTTTTTTTTATGTTACGAGATGGCAAACCAGCTTGCGGCCCACCTGATGTTAAGTGGTCACCGCCGCCTATAGACACTTGCAATATTAAGTGTAAATTACTTAACAACGCAAGTGCGTTTGCCATCCTGGGGACTAAGATGATATGCCCTCCATGCCCCGTAATTACACTGGCTACCTTTCCCTTCAATCCGAAACACAGCGAACTGCTTCACGGCAGAAATAAGAAAGGCGGTGGTACCTACCCAGACGACCCTACATATGGGTCTACCACCTAGTATACCAGTACTCCATACCCACTAAACATCCTCCCCGGCCTGACCTTCCACAAGATAAATAATCCAAATGCGTGGGAGTAATGACTACCCAAACTTTACGCATGTTAAAATGTAACTTAAATTATATTGATAATTATTTATTGACTTGTATTGATGTTTTGAAATCATTACGAAATTGTAAGCTGTGGAGTTTCTTTCGCCATTTCTTCTCCATATCAGCATAATAATAATTATTCGTCCCGAAATGGTGGTAGGGTTTTGACGATTTAAAAGTACTTAGCAAAGTCCATTTAAATAAAGAGCTTTTTCATTTTCATTTTCATTTTCATTTTCAGTGCGCTATTACGGGACGGCTCGGGATCTGCGCACGTGAGCACTCCTTAGGCACTCCTTGTGCACCAATTGATGGCCAGCAGCCCTCAGGGCTACTGACTAACGCCAGCCCCTGTGGGACTGCTGCCCGACGCTGGCCTTATAGGCCGCCTCCTTACCGACGGCTGCTTGACCTGATGCGTCCTCCTGGCGAGGACACCGGGAGCAGCCATCGGACCGCACTCGGGGGACTTCGGGCGCGGTCGTGGTCCTGAAAAGGGCCGTCCGGAACTAGCCGTGGTGGGAAAACAAAAACAACTCAACGATGGCATGTGACTTCGAATGCCATTCGACATTAAAAGCCACACACCCGCCGAGAAAGTTTTCCCACTACGTTACCAGGGTCCGCCACGAGGAGGTTTCCGAACGTGGACCAAGAGTTCGATTCCCTGGGGAGCACAAATTTGTACTTTGTTTGGCTGGTGGTAGGACTTTTTCCAAATCGACCTGGCTACCACCAGCTTATTAAAATCTGTTGCCATAATAATATTGTAAGAGCATTGTGTTCCGACAATTAACCCTAGATAGCTAACCTCCGTCGTATCGACGGGTAGCGTAAAGTAATACAGCTGTATCTTATTAACGATGCGTCCGAATGCCATAGCTCGGCTAGTCAACTCATTCGCTGGTGAGGTCGTTGCCGTGGCGTATGCAACAAAAAGGTAAGTGTTGTGGTTTTTAAGATACGTAGCTGTTGCCCGTCGTTTCGACGGATGGTTAGCTTTACCGTCAGTTTTAGTGTCAGTATATATTTTGTACTGGCGCTAAAAAAATAGGTTAATTTATATTGTAATTACATTTTTGTATTTTAATATGCCATATAATGTCAAAATAGAATATTATGTATTTTATTTAATTAATTTATCACGAAAAAATGTTTTATGAAAAAAATATCATTTTTTGGAGGTCCAAGGCCCGTATTACAGAATGATACTCAGAAATCAATCATGTCTTAAGAATCGTTTGTCACTCTCTATCAAGCACAAAGTGATAGAGACATACGACGCTCAAGTCGGCGTTCATTCTAGGAACTCCTATTTTTTTTTTCCACGTTCACACCAATTATCTAGCCCAAAGTCAGTATCATTAAGAACTTGTGTTATGGATACTAGATAACGGACATTTTTATTTTTTAATATACATAATAATTTGAGATATTTTTATAAATAAACTTAAATAAATATATAAACAACTATGACTCAAGGGTCACATCAAGGGTCACAAAGCCTAAAACAAAACTCTCGTTGCATTTTTTTTAGGTAAACTTACCTATCTCTTTTACAACCTTAGGGCTGATTTTTGCACATCTAGATATTTTTTATTCGTTGGATATCGTACTACTCAGACATATTAAAATAAGGCTGTCAGTTGTCATTTCGTGTTTTGTATTTGATTGCAAGTGACATTCGCTTTTGTTAGGTTAATAATTTAACCGACAGTTTTTTTTTAACTTTTATCTAGGGATTGAAAAATCAGCCGTTAATGTATTAAAATATCTCAAGTCACTTGTTACTTGTCTGTAGGTAGATACTACTTATATGAAACAAAAGCAATTCGTTGATTGGAATAGCGGATACAATGCTGGTATCAAATTAAATAATCCGTATATCTTGAAGATTTCTACGACGATATGAAATGTATTTGTAAGCTGGTTTTGTCTTATATTTGGGACCTACAGATGTCATTTTGGTACCTACAAGAGAGAAATAAAATATTTACGTCAGTGCCCCATAATCATGTAGCCATTGTAGTAACATTTATATTGTTACTAGCTGTCCCGGCCACACGTTGCTGTGTTAATTTCATACTATTGTCCTATAACATTAAATTTGCAGTAAAATAAATATGACTACTTATAAAGATAAAAACTATCCTATCTCTTAAGTTAGATCAAACTGCACACGGTGTACAAATTTTATTTAAATCGGTTAAGTAGTTTAGGAGTCCATCGCGGACAAACAACGTGATACGTAATTTAAATATATTAAGATGATAATGATTACTCAATTTGCTTAGCACTGTCAGTAATGTTATCACAAAAACTGTCGATCATAATGTACCACGTAAATTCGCGTAAAAATAGCAAGTACAATTGTGGATGTGTAAGTATACATGAATAATAAGTATGATAATGAAGATAAAGGCATGGAATCAACTGTTTATTTGAGAAAACCTGTATTCTTAGTTTAAAGAACACACTCGACTTTTGAATTGGGGTTCGTCGTAAAAAATACTTTATTTTTGCAGCCGTTTCTTTATGGTTATGTTGTCGCCAAACTTTGCCTGTAAAATTATATCTGCTTCAGCCACGCAAGGCGATGACTGTAGATACTGTTGTATATGTGATGATAACCTGATGATAACTAAACAAAGTCTCACATCTGTTAAGAGATCGGACTTTACTGAGTTGAGATTGAAATTCTGAGCAGTTCTGTGCTATCAACATTGTTGATACACACGTCAAAAAGGACCGCAGCCCGGTAGTCGCCTCCACCTCCCCTTATAGCGACCCCTATCCACTCAACATTACTGGGCTAGTATTCTGAGTATGTCCTTGTCTGGACCTGAACAATTTATCTGAGTCTTAAAACTGAGAACCACCTGAGAACACATAATTATCACCATATTGTGTGTTGAGTTATAACACTGAGATAACGGTAGGTAGGTATGTATTTATCGACTAAATGCACCATAGGTGCATTCAATGCAAAGACATAGAATCAAAGTACATTCGTAAAACACTAAATTGTACAAACTCACGGTTCTTTGAAATACACCGACTGTGTCTGTAAAACGACTGCACAGACTAGTAAGAGATATCGGCTGCGTCTGAGTCACGAACGCAAAAAACGTCCGCTCGCCACGTTGATGTGTACCGTCAATCGAAAAAAATATTTTTACAGATTATGAAACTTCGCGGTATTCGCGACATATGTTGTTAGGATCTCCCGGTCTGCTGAGATGATTTTGAGTGTGGGTGGAGATAATCTTAAAATCATCATCATCATCATCAACAACAGCTCATATAATGTCCCCACCGAGGGGCTCGAGCCTACCCCACATTAGGGGCGTAAAGTCCTTAGTCAACCACGGTGGCCAAGTGCGGATTGGTCGACTTCACACACAACCCAAGAATTTCTTCATAGGTGGGTGCAGGTTTCCTCGCGATGTTTTCCTTCAACGTAAAAGCGTCTATTAAACGTACATATGAATTAAAAATTTGAAAACACATTGGTACGTGGCGGGGTTTGAACCAGTGCCTCCCGTGCGGAAGGCGACGTTCTTACGCACTACGCCACCGACGCTTATAATCTTAAAATGTCTAAACTTGAAATGAATTTTAAACTTGATGCTGACGTCCTATGAATGATCGAAGCGTGCTGCCACGTTCGTGTCTAGCCGGTGAGTGGACCAACTGAATAGAATAGAATATAAATTATACATAGAATGATCAATGAGTAAAGCTAATTTGAGTGGGTTACATCTGTACACTGATTGTGCATGAGTAAGATAATGGAGGGCGTTCAGTTTTAGATTAGACGATCACATCTGTCCTGTACCCATAGTGTAAGTTTTTTCGTTTAAAATACGTAACTATTGTAGTTGCGTTAAGAGGTTATCAATAAAAAACTTATCAATAAAAAGTTTTGTGACGATGAATTAATTTGATTATTATTAATATTATAAAACGAAAACCATATGAAAAGAAACCGTCTTTTTCAGATTTAAGGAATTATCTACATTCTTAAAAATACAAATAGAAGAATACTAATAAGAAAAACTGTGTGTGTGTGTAACAAGTGTACATTATTGTGTACGTATGAAGTGAAACTTCTTCATGATAATATATTAGTCATTTTTATTAGGATACTAGTGGTCGCCCTCGGCTTTACATAGGATTTTTACGCCATAACCGAATTTGACACGAAATTCGGCTATGGCGTAAAAGTCCTATGTTATTCCCAGGGTCTCATACTATCTTCATACCAAATTTAATCAAAATCAGTTCAGGAGTTTAGACATTACAAACAAACGCACTCACTTTCGCATTTATAATAATATTAGATAGGATTTAATATTAATTGGTCAAGTGAGTTTCACATAAAAAAGTACTTAATATTTTGTATAAAATTATATGATATGATATTTTTTAATAAGTATAATTTGAATAAGTCCATTTATTATATCACTGTATAATAAAACATTTAACATTAAACTCCGCCATTGACGGTCCCTAGCCCGTATGAAAAAGGAGGAGGGTTGGTTGAGGAGAGACCAAACCAACCGTAAAAGGTCAACGTCGAGTCTCGGGCGACGGTCAAATAACCCGAACCAGCAGCCCTAAAAAGCTAGCACATTGCAGTGGTAGGAAATGACTACTGCAACCCGCAACTTCGCTTCTACATGAAACGTAATCGGGGGTCTCGGCTTAGCCGCCCAGACCAAGAGGGAGTAAGCCTCTATAAAATGTACCCTAATCCTACGGTGGGATACGCGCCAAAAGGATGAATGACTGATGGGAGATCAGCCACGAGCGCCAACCTCAATGTCCCGGCTAACATTGTTGTATTGTGCCTTCACATGGGAATGGGCGTCACCCTATGTGCGACCTTTTATATCGACCCTACTCGTGGGAACTGCATGGATATTGAAAAGAAAAATTATGAACCTAAAACACCACCTCAAATTGAAAAACCTCAAAACAAAATACTAACCCAACAAATTTTTCACACTGCCTTTTTCAACAGAACAAGAACCCAATCTCTGAATAACATTGAAAATCTGGGAAGAGATAACACCGAAATAGCTTCATCCGATAACGAAGAATGGAGAGATGTACCTTTAAGAAAGAGACAACGTGAAAGTCCTGAATCAAATGTAAATCAAAAGCAAAAGAAGCTTGATACTTACTGGCTTAGTCAACCCACTCCTACCTCAAATAGATTTTCACAGTTAGATATTGACACACAAGATAATGAAAACAGCGAGACCACTGAGAAACCTCTTAAAGCTCCACCAATATACATAGATAGAGTAAGTAATATTCAGCCATTGATAAAAATACTTGACGAGGTAGCTAAAGACAGTTACGAAGTAAAAGTCCTCCGTAATGATCAGGTTCGAATTCAACCAAAATCCACTGAACTATACACAAAAATAGTAAAAATTCTACAAAATAAAAATACAGAATTCTATACCTACAAACCTAAACAAGACCGCTGCTTTAAAGTAGTTCTCAAGAATCTCCATCCTTCCATAGACCTAAAAGAAATTACAGATGAACTAGAAACGCACAGCCACAAGGTTACCAATATCTGGAATGTTAGGCAACGAATCACAAAGAAGCCATTACCAATACACTTCATCGAATTAGAATCCAATAGTAACAATAAACTTATCTACGACATTAAAATTCTATTACACTGCAGAGTTATAATTGAACCACAGAGACCCAAACGAGAAATTCCTCAATGTGCCAATTGTCAGCAATACGGGCATACTAAAAAGTACTGTTTTAGGAACCCTAAATGTATCAAATGTGCTGGAGACCACCTATCGGCCAATTGTGAACGCAAACAAAGATCAGACTCTGTCAAATGTGTACTCTGCGAAGGAAACCACCCAGCCAACTATAAAGGATGCTCAATATATAAAGAGCTACAAAAGATCAAATTCCCTCCTAATGAAGCAAAAAACAGAAATACATCTACCAACAAACACCAACCAGATATACCACGCAACAAACAACAACCAGAGAACATTACCAAGCAACATAACAGACCATCGTATCGGAATATACTAACACATCACAAAAAGTGAAGACGACCCACAACAAATTCTAACAACTAACTTTGACATGAAAGAAATTATGAAACCTATGAGCCAACTGATGCAGCAACTAACTACAATAACAAACCTGTTAATGGAATTAATGACTAAAATGTCAAATTCAATTCATTAAAAATAGCTTTGTGGAACGCCAACGGGCTATCACAACATGTCTTGGAAGTGAAGACATTTTTACAATTAAACAAAATTGACATTCTACTAATATCCGAAACACATTTTACGAGTAAGAGCTACTTCAAGATACCAAATTATAATTTCTACCAAACAATGCATCCAGACGGTACAGCCCACGGAGGATCCGCAATCCTTATTAAGAATAACATTAAACATCACGAGGCAGAGCCATTCAAGACACCGGAGATACAAGCCACGAGCCTAGTGGTCGAGGACTGGCAAGGTCATTTGGTTGTCACCGCGCTGTATTCTCCTCAAGGAGCTTATACTAAGAATGGAGTCATTAGTCAAAATAACAAAGTGAGGGCAAAAATTTTGACAATACTTGACATTTCAAATTACACATTTCTCTTTCTAGAAATTGTCGTCATCTCTTTCTAAACACGACTACATAGAAACAAGATTTCCCCAGTATTTCGCCATCTTTCTAAAACAAAAGTAGAAAAGTAGCTAAAAACTTAACATATTGTATTCAATTATCAGTATTTATTATCAATGAAAGAAATAAATATAATATATTTACTTTTAATGTTTAGGTTTGTATTTTATTTTGAAAATCATCATTGTGATTCTTTCTTTAACTTATGGGAAATGAAAGGATTTATATAATGGCAGCACTCTCTTCATGTGTCAATGTCCCGAAATCTCAACATGACATAAATTGTCGTAATTGACGTATTCATAAATATCGACTCGCGATTTTGGTACGGCTTTTTACATTTTAATAACTATAAATAGTGCAAAATGGTGCATCGCTGTATAGTTCGTGGTTGCAGAAGTGAGTGGTATCCAGGATGCAGTGTGAAATTCACTTGTAAGTGTCATAATTGCATATAGTATTGTTCAATCTATAAATTTCATTTTTCACCCGTAATTCCAGATTATTAGTGTTATTTTGCAAAACTCCTTAAGAGGGAGAAATTTCTGATACTCGCATTTAATCCTATCTTAGAATTTAAAGAATTTTTGTACATAATTTACTTATTCAAATATTTGTAAACAAATGACTAGGGTGACTAGGATTTCCGGAATTATAAGGAAATAATATCCCTTTCTATCCATTCCTTTTATAAATGGCAATCAAAATTGGTAGATTATTTTATTTAATTCTTTGAAATAACTGTTACATAGATAAAATACATAAATAGTTTTACCCATTTTTAGTTCGAAATGTTTATTTACAAATAAAATATGTAATTTGTGTAATGTAAATTATTTTATTTGAGAAAAAGATAATGAGAGTATTGATTGGATTGTACTAGTGTAATAATGTTTATCATTCACATTTGCATGTACTAACATGCAACGCAGATACATTGCACACAGACAGACAGTATTAATAAAATTGTGGCTGCGCTCTTCTGCACTTGTTATCAAATAGCATATTAAAATCTATCAAATGATAGTTTTTAATATGCTATTTGATTACAAGTTAAAAGTGTACATAAATATTTATATACACTTTTTTTTTTTTTTTCACGCTCACACCATTTATCTAGCCCGAAGTAAGTATCATTAAGAACTTGTGTTACGGATACTAGATAACGGACATTTTTTTTTTAATATACATAATAATTTTACATATTTTTATAAATAAACTTAAATAAATATATAAACAACCATGACTCGCAAACAAACATTCGTGTTCGTCACACAAACATTTGCCGCTACCAGGATTCGAACCCGGACCGCTTGATGTGTAGCCAGCTGTACTGACGACTTTTAACTTGTATACATCAAATTTTCTTTTCTTTTTAGATTTCCGAAGCGACGGACCACTAGGTAGCTTCCACTTTCAAGACACCGACACTTTCAAGGCAACTGCTTATGTCAAACTTCAAGTCCTTTTTTCAATAAAACCACTACTCAATCACTTTTCAAAGGCAACCCTTGAATTGGTTAGTAAAATTTTTCTTGATAGTATACAGTTAATACAGAGAGCTAAAATGTTTGGGGAAATAATTTTAAGGGCATCAGGCATCATCAATTATTGAATATACAATGACTCAATTGAATTTTAACATTATGCATAGTCACAAAAATGGCGTATTACGCAAAAATGAGAAACCAGGATTTCCGAAGTAATTAGTCTATTGTCACCAACACTTCATTTATCGATGTTTAGAGTAGGTTAAATAAAGCGTAAGAAATATACATTCGAATTAAGTTAATATAGTATGAATAATTTCTAATCTAGTCCGTTACACTTTTATCTTGATTATGCTATGCCCAAATGGGCAACATGATGTGCTGGTGTTGTTTGTGAACATCTGTTATTTACATTCATGAATGCAATAAATTATTTGATTTGATTTGAATTATATTTACAAGTTTTGTTTGCCTAATCTTCTTTTTATATACCGATATATGTCGAATCGAAACCGACGAGTTGGGTCGATTTTATTGCACGTAAGTGTAGATAACGGTCATTTTTATCAATATAAATTAATAGCTTTAGATATTTTTATAAATAAACTTAAATAAATATGTAATAACCGTGACTCGCAAACAAATATTCGTGTTTATTAACGTAACGAAGTTCAAGTGTAACGTTACACATACATATTTTACCGACCTACATACATATTTTTTTTTTTTAATTAAATTAGATTACACTATTTATAAATATTACATAAATTAAGATATAAAGGAAGCTCATCTAATTGAAATATTTCTTTAGAGTTCGCCTCCTAAATTTATCAACAGGTTTTAGCGCTCCATATCAACGTTAATAAGCTACATTTTAGTGACCGTACGACTGTTGCGGGCAATCTCCGATAGATTGCACCTGCGTAGCCGGGCAGTCTCGATCATGTCAGGAATCGCATACAAAGGCTTGGTGATTCGGTCTTGCGCTTGCGTGGTTCGCTAAGTAAATTGAGCACCGACAAGATCTACCTAATACTAATTAACTAATTTTATAATCGTGTGCAATAATAGTTATTTATTTAATGTGTTTAACCCCTAATTGGGGTCCAAGATTAGCCTAAGGTAGCCGCTTTCGCCTCCGCTACTTCACTTCCGCTCAGGGCTGGACTTACAGTGAGCAGCAGTACAAGCCGCCCTAACTCGTCCCACTGAGCGACCCTCACCGAGACCATCTCCGGCTACCACCAGGGGAGTACACGCTATTGGGCATTATACCACCATTTAATAAATTGTTCTGCACGGATCTCTCGTGTCTCATTTAACTCCCTATATCTTAGGACCGTGGGAGCACGTGAGACCTTACCCGTGGCACAAGACTGTCCGTGATTAATTTATGCTACAGGCACCCTACTAGAAAGAGACAGGGCCTCTCTAGCAATGTCAAGAAATGTCATGAAATGTCAAGGGTTGTCAAAATTTTTGCCCTCACTTTTTTCATTTGACTAATGACTCCATTCTTAATTCTATCTTCATGATTCTCCTCCAAAGCACGCGATAAAAAAAGACAACTACATAAAATTTTTTAAAACCCTTGGTTCAAGGTTTATAGCAGGCGGAGATTACAATTCGAAAAACACTACTTGGGGCTCTCGCCTAACAACCCCTAAAGGACGTCAACTACAGGCAGCTATAAATGAACTTCACCTAAATACCATATCGACTGGAGAACCAACCTACTGGCCCAGTGATCCTAGAAAAATCCCTGACTTGGTAGATTTCGGTGTTATTAAAGGAATGCCTACTAGTTGCTTTAAATGTACTTCTTCCCATGACCTATCATCTGATCATAGTGTGGTACTGATAGAGATCTCCCAAAGATTCTTACATGTAAAGCCTGCTGCAAAACTACATGGACGTAAAACCAATTGGGATATGTTTCGTCTTCTAGTGGAATCAAGTATAAACAACAAACTACCTCTTAAAACCGAACATGACTTTATGATAGCAGTCGAACACTTTAACGAATGTGTGCAAAATGCAGCTTGGAATAGCACTCCTATAGACATAAAAGTCGCTACGCCTGAATGCTCGAAGCTTGTGCGAGAACTAGTAACTGAGAAAAGGCAAGTCCGTAAATTGTGGCAAACTACTAGGTTCCCAAGAGATAAAACGCGGCTTAATTACCTAACAGCTAAACTACAGAAACTCCTTAATGCGGAAAAAAACGAAGCTGTACAGAATCACCTGCGCAACCTGGACGCCACTGCTGCTAGCGACTACTCTCTCTGGAAAGCAACGAAAAAGCTGAAACGACCAATTGTCTCTGATCCACCTATTCATAATAAAGATGGTACTTGGGCAAAAACTAATGTAGAAAAAGGTGATACATTTGCATCTCATCTTACTGATGTATTTAAACCAAATCCTGGTCAAGATGAATCGAGCCCCAAAAGTGAAGAACTTCTTAAGTGCCTCGAAGAACCCTTTCAGCTTGATCTTCCCATTGATAAGATCAAAACTAATGAAGTCATTGACACTATTAGGAAATTGTGCCTTAAGAAATCTCCAGGATATGACCTAGTAACTGCCAAAATACTTCGCGAACTACCTGCAAAAGCACTACGGTTTTTGACAACATTGTATAACTGTATACTTATAAGAGGTATCTTCCCACCTCAATGGAAAGTTGCTCAGATTAAAATGATTCTCAAACCAGGGAAAACCCCCGAAAACGTGTCTTCCTATAGACCAATCAGTTTATTATCCATCACATCAAAGGTTATGGAAACTCTGTTTCTCAAACGTCTGAATACTGTACTAGCAGAAAACAAAATCATTCCTCAACATCAGTTTGGATTTAGAAAAAGTCACGGCACCATAGAACAGGTCCATAGGGTGGTAGAGGAGGTCCACAAGGCATTTGAAAATAAGCAATACTGTTGCGCTGCATTCCTGGACATCTCACAAGCTTTCGATAAAGTTTGGCATGAAGGCTTACTCTACAAAATAAAAAAAAAACTCCCAACAAACTACTACATCTTTTTAAAATCATACCTAACTGAGAGGTATTTCTTTGTAAAGCAAGGAGAAGACACAACCAAACTCCATAGAGCTCATGCAGGTGTACCACAAGGTAGTGTACTTGGCCCGACACTATATTTAATCTTTACCTCGGACTTGCCGATGACGGAAGGTGTCGTGATTGGTACATTTGCCGACGACACAGCAGCCATAGCAACACATGACGAACCCACACAGGCAAGCAATATGCTTCAACGTTGTCTGGACAACATTTCAGAGTGGCTGGTAGACTGGCGAATAAAAGCGAATGAATCCAAATCAACACAAGTGACTTTAACCATATTGAGGCCTTCGCGGGTGCGGGGTGTAGCCAAAGATAAATCAGACAACCGTTTTCTGTACTGTTCATTTATTGACTGATCATACACAAAATATCATTGTTTAATTATTACATTGCTATTATGGACGTGACATATATGGGGATGTAGTTCGATACTTCCACATTACTTCCCCCTTTACAAAAAAAAAATTAAACATTGTAACAACAGATAAAATTAAATCCATACAAATATCTTTATAAAATTAATTCATCAAATTGTTTAATTGTTTTTAATTTTAATTATAATAATATAAAGAATTTTAAAGTAAAAATTTTAGAAATATTAAATGGTTACAATAGTTAATAACAAAATATTAAAAATTATCAAGATACTAACATATTTATGGTAAAATCTATTCATGTAAATTAACGATAATAGCAGTTTAAAAATTAAAAAAAATATAATTTTTGAAACAACTTACAGATTACCAAGAAAATTATTTCTTTATACCACTAAAATAGTTTTTATAACGCACTTTTATTATTCACTACACTTTCACAAAACGACCATGACACTTTATCACATTATGACTTGAGTAGGGCAGCTGTTAGAGCCATGCTCGACTCTACGTTGGGGAACCACAACAGGCAGCTCCATTAGTTCTCTCCTCATATATCTCGCGTAGTTATGTTTGAAATGTTTCCAGGCTATGTATGCCAAGAAAATTATGATGAAAATTGCGATGAAAAGTAGGTACATTTCAAGTCTTTCATTTGAAATGTCAGTTGCAGAAGCTGTTGCAGCGCCATTTCCAGCACCAGTCTGGGCTATGATCACTTTTTCCTCGGTAATTTTACTTTGTGACTTTCCCATTTTTACGAGTGAAGGTTATTATAAAGAAGAATGAAGATTTGCGTTATGTTGCAACGAAGCGCACAGTAGGTTTGATTATTCGTCCAGATCTAGTTACTTTCGGAGCATTGTTTACATTAACATGTTCCTTATTGGGTTCAGCGAGACTCACTGGTAATGGCACGTTATCTGTTGAGTATTCTTGATTACACAGCATGTAAGCCGGTTTTAATCTGTCTATACTAATGATTTTCACCGACTCTCCTTGTTGAATTTTGTAATATTTTTCTGTTCGAGAAATAACCTTAAACGGCCCTGTGTATGGTGGCGTTAAGGGTTTTGTGACAGCATCGCATCTTACGAACACATGACTGCAATCTTTCAATTCGGGGTGTATAAATATTTTATCTTGACGTAAACATCTTTTGGGTACAGCTGACAAGTCTGAAATCCTTCTCCTTAGGTTAAGTAAAAATGCATCATTGTCAGTAATTTCTTGCGTTGTCGGCTGGAAGAAATCACTCGGCAGTCTTATAACTTCGCCATATACCATTTCAGCTGCGCTTATTTGGGTTTCGTTTCTTAGACTTGATCGTAGTCCTAAGAGAACTGTTGGTAGTTCCATCATCCATTGACTGGTTTTGCCTCTGCACATTAACGATGTTTTGAGGGAACGGTGCCATCGCTCTACAAGTCCATTTGCTTGCGGGTGGTATGCAGTAGTTCGGATTTTTGAAATTCCCATTTTTCTTGCCAAATGATGAAATAAATTGGATTCAAACTGGCGACCTTGGTCTGTCGTAACCCGTACAGGACATCCAAATCGTGTAATCCACCCATTGTAAATGATGTCTGCCACAGTTTCCGATGTTATGTCTTTTACAGGAAACGCTTCCGGCCAGCCTGTGGCTCTATCTACCATAGTCACTATGTAGCGGTAACCATCACAGTATGTCAAGGGTCCCACTATATCCATGTGAAGATGCTCAAATCGATTACTATGTATGAAATTCTGGAATGGGGCTACTGTGTGTCGATGGACTTTGGATGTTTGACAACTCATGCACGCTTTTGCCCACTTGGTAACATCTTTATTCATTCCTTTCCATATATATCTGTCAGATATCATTTTACGTGTTGTTCGTATGCTCGGATGGCTAACTTCGTGTAAGGCTTTGTAAGCTAATGCGCGAAATTCCTCCGGCAAATATGGTCGAGCTCTTTCCTTCGAGACTTCACAGTAAATTGGTATGACGCAATCAGGTACTATAATTTGTTTGAATGTTAATGATTTAGATTGCATCAGATTCTTGAGCTCGTTATCATTTTCTTGAGCTTTCGCTAATTCTGCGTAATCGATGGGCGACGGTATATTAATAGATGCAATTCTGGAGAGTGTGTCCGCAACAACGTTTTCTTTTCCACTTATGTGCAATATCGTCGAACAAAATTGCATGATATAATCTAAATATCTTAAACGTCTGGGTGTATCATTCTTTCCGGCCGAAGTCTTCATCAAAGCGTGTACTAAAGGTTTATGATCTGTATAGATAGTAAGCGGTCTGCCTTCTATTAAGTATTTGAAATGTTTGATCGCCATGTAAATTGCTAAAAGCTCTCGGTCATATGTGCTATAACGTTGTTGAGCGTCACTTAACTTTTTTGAAAAAAATCCTAAAGGTTTCCATATACCATTTTCCTTTTGTTGAAGTACGCCTCCAGCACAGGTGTTCGAACAGTCCGTCATGAGACATAAGCTTGCATCCGCAGATGGAAATGACAAAGTAACTGCATTTTGTAGGCTTAGTTTACTTTGTTCAAAAGCTTCAATACTTTCGTAAGTCCATTCAATTATACTTTTGTCATTCTTTTTCGCGTTATGTAAATATGAATTTAGTTTGCGGTGTATTTCGGATACATTTGGAAGATGGTTTTTGTAGAAATTAATCATGCCTAGAAAACGTCGCAAGTCGTTTATGGTTTGCGGCCTTGGAAATTCGGAAATAGCTTTAACTTGTTCTGGCAATGGTTGCAATCCTTCTTGTGTAATATGATATCCTAAGAAGTTTAGTTCTGTTTTGCCAAAGTCACACTTCGCTAGGTTTATCGTTATTCCGTATTCGTTCAGACGTTGAAAAACTTGTCTTAGGTGATGACGATGCATTTCCTCTGATGATGACGTAAGCAATACATCATCAACATATATGTAAATATAGTCTAAATCTCGTAATACAACGTCACTGAGAAAACGCTGGAAGGTTTGGGCCGCATTTTTCAAACCAAAGCTCATTCTGACGAATTCATAGAGTCCAAACGGCGTAGTGATGGCTGTTTTCTCAATATCACCTTCATTTATAGGTATATTGAAGTAGGCACGCTGAAGGTCAATCCGAGAAAATATTGTTTTTCCTGATAACAGATATGTGCAGTCTTGGATCCGTGGTAGGGGATACCGGTCTGGCTTAGTAATTGCGTTAAGCTGGCGGTAATCTCCACATGGGCGCAAGTCACCATTTTTCTTATTCACTACGTGTAGAGGACTTGCCCAATTACTCTTTGAGGGTCTGCATATACCCATTTCCTGCATGCGTTGAAATTCAGCTTTCACTCTCTTGTATTTGTCAGGCGGAAGAGGTCTTGGTCTGGCGAAAACAGGTGCACCCGAAGTCTCAATATAATGGACTACAGAATGACTTGGAGTGTCCTTGAAACACATTGGCTTCGTGATCTCAGGAAATTCTAATAATATATCACTATATTTACTATTATAATCTATAGTTCTCACAGAAAAATGTTCATTGTTCGTTGTTGACGCAACCGAACTCAAATTGGTAACGGAATCTATTATTTTTTTCCTATACACATCCACTAATAATTTATGATAACTTAAAAAGTCTGCGCCGAGAATAGGTTGTTTCACATCGGCTAACACGAACGACCAACGGTAGGGGCGACGAAGGCTAAAGTTCAAGTCGAGTGTTTTCATACCGTAAGTATTAATTTCTGTCCCATTCGCGGCATAAAGTTTATAGTCATTACACTTAGTATATAATTGTTTATTTTTCACAGGTAAAACTGAGATATTCGCACCAGTGTCTACCAAAAATTTTAAACCACTATTGATGTCAGTAACACATAGGCGGTGAACAGGAGTAATGGTGCAAATCTCCGCCTCCGATTGCACCTTCATTAGTTTTCTTTACGGTCATTTTTCTTCCATGAGCATGGGTCAACACATTTATTAGCCCGTTGCCTAAACTTGTGATGATAGTAACACAGCCAGTCAGGGCTATCCGGCGTGCGGCGTCTTAAGTTACGTCCGCGCGAGGCAGAGCGGGATCTCGGCCGATAACGATTGTAATTACGAAACTGCTGACGACCACGTTCCATTTCTCTAATTTTCAAACTTAATTTAGCGATTTCAGCTAATATAAAAGTATTGTCGCTGGTCGAGCTTGTTGAATGTTGGATTTCGGCTACTTGCAATGGTCGTGACGTCTCTAATATTTTGTCGGCTATGGCCGCAAGGTTTTCTAAGTCTAGCACTTCACTAACTGCCAAAACTGCTCGTACAGAGGGAGGAAGGTGGCCTTGCCATAACAAACGTAGTGTTTCGTCCGGGATCTTTTCACGCGCTCAGTCTCTCATCCGGCGTAAAAGCTGTGAAGGCTTTTGATCGCCTAATTCCATTTCTCCCAATAATTTTTGAAATTGTCGAATCTCGGACTCTTCGTAGACTTTTAATAGGCGTTCTTTTAACGCGCTGTATTTTTTTGCTTCCGGCGGCTTTAGCAGTATGTCGCTCACTTGTTGTATAACTTCCTTGCCAAGTTTCGATACAACTAAATTATATCTGGCGTCATCACTTAATTTTTGTGGACCTAAAACGGCTTCGCATTGTATAAACCATAAGCGTGGTTGGTCACACCAAAATTCTGGGATGCGCGACGAGACTGTGATGCCGGCCATGTCTGGTACCTGGGCAGTACTTGTTTGATTATCAGCAGGAGTCAATGATTGTGGCCATCTAATCGGTGTGTCCAACGGTTGCTGTTGCGTGGTCATTGTGCACTTCCAAAAATAGTCGGAATATAGGTATCCACCGCAAATCACGTCAAGATATGGGGATTCACGACAAATCACGTAGGCGTATTAAGGTTCACGACAGATCACGTCGGGGTCACCACTATTGAGGCCTTCGCGGGTGCGGGGTGTAGCCAAAGATAAATCAGACAACCGTTTTCTGTACTGTTCATTTATTGACTGATCATACACAAAATATCATTGTTTAATTATTACATTGCTATTATGGACGTGACATATATGGGGATGTAGTTCGATACTTCCACAACCATAAGACGAGAGACATGCCCTCCTGTTTCACTTAACAATGTACAGATACCCCAAGCCAATGAAGCCAAATACCTTGGGATTTATCTTGATCGTCGTCTCACCTGGAAGAAACACATATTTACAAAACGGAAAGCACTAGGAATACAATTAAGAAAAATGTACTGGCTATTCGACAGAAAGTCACAGTTATCAATGAGCAATAAAGTCCTTTTATACAAGTGTATCATGAAACCTATCTGGACTTATGGTATACAGCTCTGGGGGACCGCCTCCAACTCCAATATAGAAATACTTCAGAGATTTCAATCAAAAATGTTAAGGATAATTACAGACGCCCCTTGGTTTATAACAAACAAACAGTTACACCATGATCTGGGCATCAGATTAGTGCTAGATGAAATCAAACACCTAATGGTACCTTACAAGGACAGATTGAATAATCATCCAAATACACTAGCCTCTAATTTAATGGGATATAATGCCACATTCAAAAGATTAAAAAGAAAGACCCCTAGAGATCTGTGGGAAGAACTATAAAAATCAATGCATATCAAAATCCACAAATAGTGAAAAACCATAATAGGCGTGTGTCACTGGACATACAGCCTCCAGAGACGAGGAATATTCTTAATCGTTTGCTGAATGTCCACAGGGAACAGATTGCAAAATTTTAAATACAATAAAAAAAAAAAATATTTCTTAGTCACTCGACACTCAATTCTGGTAAAAACCATGGCGCCGTGACGATCCAAAGTGACAGAAAATGTTATGAGTTTTATAATGATGACGTCTCATAATTAGACGATATTTATCCCGTACTATAAGAAACTTCATTTTCTTTCATACGTCGACAAACTTCAAAAATTCTTCTTATCTGCTCTAAATCATCAATAATAATTAGAAAGAGGAAAATCATAAAAACACAATCTAATCTTACTTAAAAAAAAATGAAAAAAGCGTCGAATTATCTACTATTATAAAAGTGATTAAAGTATAATTTTGAATTTAAGTTCGCAGAACTTATGGTAGGTATTAATTAAATAGAACTTTTGCGGTATTTGCTCCAATAAAATTGTCAGGGGCCCCCAGGACCCCTCGTCAATCACTTTAAGGGCTAATTATTTTACTGACGCCAGAAACAAAAAACCTACAAAAGTGTGTTCGTTAATGACATAGTTTATTCAAAAGAACTTAAAAAAAATAAGTTTATGAAACGTTAAAAAAACTTATACATGGGGCGCACTGAAAGTTTCCGGAATGAATAGGAAAAAAATAGTATTAAAAGTCAAAAATTATTTTATTGTTTCTCAAAATATTCTCCCTTTACGTAAATGCACTTTTTCATTCGATTAAACCAATTTTGAAAACTTTTGTGCCACTCTTCCGTGGTGACCTCCGAAACGTCTTTTTCATACTCTTCGACAGCCTCTTCTCGTTGACCGCGTAATTTGTTCATAATTTTTAGGAACAGAAAAAAGTCACAATGTGCCAGGTCGGGACTGTATGCAGGATGGCTCATAAGTTCTATGTTTTTCCCCTTCAAAAATTCGTGGTGCAGGATGATAATTTTTACGGTAATTTTTACGGAGTTTGTAAATAATTTCCGGCAAAAAAATGGTCGTGTACCAGTCTCTATTCACGGTACGGCGATTCTCTTTCAACAGTAGCCACGTGTCCAATTTTAATATAAAAAGAAGCAATCATCCGCTTGGATGCACTTTTCACACGCGCCGCTTTGGTTGGTTTCGGCTCATCTTGAAAGATCCATACGCTCGATTCGCTGCTTTGTTTTGGGATCTTAGCAATAAATCCATGTTTTCTAACCTGTTACTTTGTCCCCGTCCTACACCAATTTCAACAAATGAAACAAACTGCATACTACGGCCATAAGAGTTCCATTTTCAGTTGTAGGTAATTACTTTCTAAATATTTTATATGTAAGGGGACTTTCCGGAACTGGTCCAGAAAGTTTTAGTACGACCTATGTACCTATAGCTTACACGGTGATTCCAAAAGAGACAAAAAAATTATAAAACATCTCAGAACCTTGTACCTATTAGTTAGTAGAAAGAATTATGTTTTAAAGGAACCTAAAATAGTCAAAATAATTTACCCAATAGCAACAACACCCGGACTGCTGAGATGATTTCGAGGGTAACATCTGTTCTGGACAGTCCTGGTCGTTGGCTTTAGTTGGTTTGTTAAATTAAAGGTTTGTTAATTTTTGCGGTTGGTGCCCCTTTTAAAAAAGCAACAGGCCGGCAACCTGTCCCTATTTGGAGGCACTGCAGAAGTGGCCTAATGTGTAACAAAATGTTGCCTAATACTCTGCTCAACCCCTCATTGGAATACGAGCGTGATCGTATGTATGTATGTATGTAAAGCAACTACTTACTTACTTTTTTTTATACTAAAGATAGCAAACAAGCTTGCGGCCCATTTGTTGTTAAGTGGTTACTGTCGCCTATAGACCCTTGCAACATTAAGGGTAAATCACTTAAAACTGCAAGTGCGTTGCCATCCTGGGGACTAAGATGATATGCCTTCCATGCCCAGTAATTTCACTAGCTACCTTTCCCTTCAATCCGAAACACAGCGAACTGCTTCACGGCAGAAATTAAATACATGGATAATTTTAATAAAGAAACCCAAAACCAATAAAAATAGTAGACAACGATAAAAAATTTTTTCACTTCTAATGCTCGCAAAGTTCGTCTTTATGTTGTTTATAGGCTGCATAAAATGGCTTTTTATTTTCTAGAGCATAAAATAAAATTTTCTGTTAGACGAAGATTCCACTGTCGCCTATCGTCTCGGGCTACAATGATTCATTTTATACCCTTGTTAAACAATCTACTATTTATTTTCATGAAAAGATGAATGTAAGTTTTATTTATAGAATTTCTAGGAAAAACCTTTTCTCCCGAGTTCTTGTTGCAAAAACACGTGTTGAAAGACTCCATTTTAAATTCAATCTACCGTACAATTCTCGATTACTGAAGTATACATTTTCACTTGATATTGCCGCAATGTGTAATCTTTGTGTATCGCGACCGCCATACATTGAAAGAAGAAGAAGAATCTTGAATATTTTGCATCGAAAATGTATTACTTATACACTTTTTTGTTACAAAATTTATAAATGAATTATTTTAATTAATTTACGGTACGTTTTTTAAAGCGAGCAGAATTGACGCCCTTGATATCAATGGAGTGAAAGTTAACATCATAAGAAAAGCCGGTCCAAGTCACTTTGAAAGATAACATGATTATCAAAAATTATTAATTATATGAAATATTTTTTAATCATCTGCATACAATAAGAAATCGCAAAAATTAAAAAAACTCGTATATATCGTTGATAAAGATAATAAACAGAAGGGGCCCAATATAGATCCCTGCGGCACGCCTCAGCTTACATGTACAGGCTCTGACTCGTAAGCATTTAAAACTACCTTCTGTGTACTGTTCAAAACATACGACTTAAACCACCGCCACAAGTTACCACGTATTCCGTTATAGGCAAGCTTATCTAAAAAAATCGTATGATCTACTCTGTCAAATGCCTTTCGAAAGTCTTTAAATACACTATCTCTTTGTTTGTTATTATCTATAGCCTCGAAAAGGAACGTTGTATATTCCAATAAAAAAGTAGTTATCCGGCTTCTTCACCAGAAGGAGGCGACCTTCCTTCTAGATGCTCGGGAACCTGCCAGAGACCAGACACACCTCGAACAATAAAGAGACTCCTAAGACATAGCTAATATTCGACCAGGTATCTCATCAGGGCCTGGAGCCTATTTTGGCCTTTAGTTTGGCACCGTAGCGGTAAATTCTCTGTCCATTATAAGGGGAGGGGGTCCCTCCTGATCAGCATCAACCCTGTGCCTTCAGAATATTATTTTCTTCCTAAGGTTAATAAAAGCGCGTGAAACATTTTTTGGAGAAGTTGCTATGGTAAAAAGGTCATTTTGAATTATGATTACCTACGTAAAATTAAATTAGTATAAAGTTAGGAGCGCCTCCGGTGGCGGTAGCGCAACCGGTTTCGCTAAAATGAACGAAGAAATCAACTCTTGTTGAATTATTTTTTCATAGGCGCTGCGATGGTTGTATGGGAAAAAAGAAGTAACGTTTATTTGAAATTCTGTTTATAAAGTAAAATGATTTTAGGCTAATTACAAAGACTAGATATAACTTGTACCTAATAAGTGATTACGAAATGCAAAAAAATTGGTTGTCTGTAAAGTCGGTTTACTGACGATAGTTGAACGTGACAACGTCTTAAGAAAATACTGATGGAATGGTAGCATTTTTTAAAAGAAAAATTTAATTTCATTTTTATTTTTATTTTTATTTATTTATTTCAGAAACAAACAGTCAATATACAATAAATTTTTAAATACATACAAAATAACATGTATCTAGACCTTTAGTTTCCTTAATTCAACATAAATTTATTCTATAACAAATTATCATCACAAGGGAAATTAAAATAACATAAATTTGAGGCTACTTTTAAATTCTTGCAATGAGTTATAAAAAATATCCAAATCCATGAATTTGCTGTTGTAAGCCTTACACGAACGCCTAATGAAACTATTGCCAACGTAACGTTTACTATAATTCTTAATAGAAAAGAGATTTTTTTCAACACAACTCCTTAAATTTTTTCGAGGTACCCTCAGATTAATTCTACTTAATAAGGTTGCACAATCTGTAATATTGTTTATTATTTTAAATAAATTGACAGCATCTATATAATCACGACGATTTTTAAGCGATTCTATTTTGTATCTGCCGATTGACTGCTCGTAATCAATGTGATCGTGACCTAACCTGTAATCAAGAGCCTTAATAAATTTCCTTTGCACTTTCTCGATTCTGTCGATATGAATATTGAAAAAAGGATGCCAAACACTGCAGGCAAATTCCAAACGGCTACGGACAAAGCTGTTAAAGAGAAGTTTGTAAGTGAAAAGGTTCTTAAATGGTTTACCCATTCGTAAAATGAATCCAAGCTGCTTGAATGACTTCGTAAGTATATTATCTATGTGCGGAACAAAAGTGAGTTTTGAATCCATGGTAATACCTAAATCACGGATTTGTGTGACTCTTGACAGAGGTCCACCACATAGCTTATAATCAAATTTTATAGGGTTTTGCTTTCTACAAAAGGATATAATATGACACTTATCAGTATTTAAGAAAAGATTGTTTAAATTACAGAATTCCTCAAATTTAGCCAGATCGGATTGCAATTGAACGCAATCTTGAACATTACGAACTATCTTGAAAATTTTTGTATCATCAGCATATAAGAGTGATTCAGAGTAGGATATGAATTTAGTGATATCGTTGATATAAAGGATGAAAAGCAACGGCCCAAGATGCGAACCCTGAGGAATTCCGGAAGTTATATTTTTATAACCTGATATATAACCACTGTGAACCACGGCCTGGCTCCTATTTACGATATACGACTTAATCCAGCGCAGCAGATCGCCATGAATACCGAGTCGCCAAAGCTTCTGTATCAAAGTATAATGACAAAACAATTTGTTTAATAGATTTCGCATTATAGTATGAATAAACTTGTAATAAAATCTCTTTGGCTATACTATTTGTATCTGGCTGGTTTTGGTATCATTGAAAGTTTAAATTTTAAAGTACATAATTCCAAATTCAAATTAGAGAATTAGATTCAGAGCGAGGTAACTGTCACGAATAACGTGATTCTTACTCTGGACTACATTTTTTTTTAATATAGCTACTTATATAAGCTGTAAATAATAAAATGTTTATTTATTAATTAGTTTATATACGCATAATATGTAATATATATAATCATTTAAATCATTATTAACATTTCAATCTTAACTACGATATAATAAAACGCGTAATTTAGAGCAATAATAAAACGTCGAACGTCTAAATAAATACGCGCTCTAAAGTCGTGTTTGCCGCGCGAATCCAGGTAATAATTCCTGCGTGCGCCGCTTTTGAATGCGCGCGCAGCCTCCGCGCCAGCGCCATCTTGACATCGTTGTTTCTACGCAGAGGCAGACGCCCGCTGGACCGCTCGAAGGAGGGTCTGTGTCACTCGCCATTTACAGCTAGTAATTCTACCTATCTAATTATAGCTAATTGCTCATAATACTCACATTTTAAATGTGTTATTAAGCCCCGTAATTGGGTAAGTTGTGCATATGTACATTTTAATTAGTTATAGGTTGTAAATATAATTTGTGTTTAATAATAAGACTGCGTTTGTTATCCAATGATAACATGTACGCCGGCCATTTTGTAAGTACTTAAATAGTTAATATAAATTTTCTACGCAATAAACATTACTGAGGTAATTAGCATTTTAATATTTCATTTCATTTTTATATTTAAGTGTATATAGTATTTAGAGTATTTTATTCAGTAAGTATTATGGTTTTATGTTTATTGCGTAGACTTTTAATTGTTATTTTTGTGTTTAGTGTTGTATGTACATAATGTGTACTTTACTATGTACCCTGACTGCCTCATCTCGACGACTAAAATAGTGATGGTAAAACGTACCGTCCTCGTGGAGGATCGTAGTCCATGATGCAGTCAGGGTCGGCAAAGGAACACCTCGCTGACATCGGTGTAATTTACAGGGAGTTAGTTTGGGAGATAGACGTCATAGACTGCGCTACCGCTGACGACTACTCTTACTCCTGAACATCCTTGCTGCTGCACCCTTGATCTCCTGTGCTCCTCGCTGCTCTACCACCTGCTTCCTGCTCCCGCTGTGCTGCTCCCCGAACTACCTACCCTACCATCTCCCCGAGTGCTACCCGTCGTGAGACTCCTACCCCACAGGACGGTATCGTTCCCCACTACCTATCCTTACCCTCTTGCTGCCAGTGACAAAGTAGGAAAGAACCCAGGCTAGATTTTAATACCTCGTCCTATTTTTACATTTAGTCCCTTTCTCTTATTTTTATTGTTAAGTGTTGTCTTTTATTTTATTATTTTATTAAAATTTGTATTATAGAATCAGTTAGTTTTATTTATAATTAGTGTTAGTTGATAGTGCTAACTATCAACGTAACAGTTTGGCGCCCTCCTAGTGGTTCCGAAAGTCACTGGTAGTATTTGGGTATTATTACTATTTTAGTTTTCGATGGTGCTGGCTTACACACAGGGTGTGTTTTCTACAGTTTTTTTTTCTGACTGATTTTATTTGTTTTTTTTTTCTCTGCATAATTTATTTTTGTGTAAGTTAACACCATTTTTGTTTTGTGTCTTTATTGTGTTTTGTTTTTTTTCTTAGTTCGAATAATGTTTGTTAGGTTAAGTTAATACACTTGCACAACATACCTACGGTGTAGCTTATTACATATTAGGTTAAGTGGGTACTTAGTCCTTATCATTAATATTTTAAGTGTTCTCATTGTTTTATAAAATGGAACGTCAAATTAAATTCCTTTCTTTGCAAAAAGCGGAACTTCAGTATGAAGTTGGCTTGCGTGGCGACGTTCCTGCTGACAGTGTTATCGAGTTACGTAGGCAAATTAGTTGTCTATATCGCGATTTTGCATCGGAAGACATATTGGAGTCCCATTTGGAACCCTCCGATGATTTGAAAGGTGTTACTGATTGCCTTAATAAATTGAAAAGTTTAGTTTCTACATTAAAATTGAAATTTGATAAAAATATATTCTCTCGGTCTAATAATTTAACTAACCACTTATACCACCGTTTAGCTAGAATATCACCTTTTACTGTCGATGAAGTCAGAATATTAGCTGATATAAAAAAGGAGTTTGAATTTCTATCGAATGAATTATCTAATTTACAGCCTTCGTCGAGTATTTCACATGAAAACCGGGACAGTTGTAATACTACTAACATTAGTGTAACATGTGACCGTGGCATTAGTACCGATTTATTTAAATTAAGTTATGATGGTAAAACATGTGTTCGTTCCTTCATACAAAAGGTAGAGGAATTTATCCAATCTCGAAATATTACCTCAGATAAAATATTATCATTTGGTAGTGACATTTTTAAAGATAATGCATTACATTGGTTTCGTAGTGTACGTGAGTCTGTAAATACCTGGGAAGACATAGTAGTACGTCTTAAAAAAGATTTTAGTCCATTTGATTACGATTATCGCCTAATGTCTGAAATCCGTACACGTACACAAGGTGAAACTGAGAATATTACCATATATCTCTCTATAATGAATGGTATGTTTTCTCGGTTATCTCGAGATTTATCTGAAGAAGATAAATTAGAAATTTTACTTCATAATATAAGACCTTGCTATGGTAACGTTTTAATTAATTGTCAAGAAATAAAATCAATTGACGAACTATGTAAGGTTTGTAGAAACTATGAATCTGTACAGTCTAGGTTAGGTCAATTTCAAGAACCTCCTAAAGTCACAGCTGACACACTAGCCCCCGAATTTGCGTACCATAAGTCTAGTAATTCACAAAATAATACTTCTACTCGTAGTAAATATACCACTTACAATTCTTCTAATAATGTAAATAACAATGTAGATTATAAAGTTTATGCTTCTGGCAACCCTATTAGTTCTATTACATTTTGTCCCCGTTGCCGCACTAATGACCATCCTTTAAAACTCTGTACAGCACCAAAATTTTTAATCTGTTTTAAGTGTGGAAAAAAGGGCGTTACATATCCCTCATGTCCAGATTGTCTAAAACCACCTAATTACCCTAATCATAGAGTGACAAAAAACTAGTAAGGAATCGTTGTAGCAAACATCCCAACTTTGACCAACTAGATTGGCAAAAGTGGTTGACTTATATTAAAACTTTTAATCAGGCTTATAACACCGTTGCTACAATCATTAATTCTAAGCCTAATAACGATCCTCGTCCTTATATATTTGTAAATATTAATAATTGTAAGTCGCTTTCTATGTATGGTTTATTAGATTCGGGTTCTGTAATTACTATATTAGGAAAATATTCACACGAGACACTAATTAGTTATGGTCTTGTCTTAGATACTAAGGAACATTTAACAGTTTCAGCTGCTGGGGGGCAAAAGATGCAATCTATTGGTGTTATTCACTTACCAATAGTGTACAATAACAAGTGTGCTGTAATTAAAGCTCATGTTATTCCCCAAGTAGAAGTACCACTATTGTTAGGCATTGATTTTATTTCTTCGTTTAATATCTTCCCACATAACCTAGTAAATGTAGAATTCCTACCTTCAAATAAAACTCCTATTTTTAAAATTTCTACGAATATTGGCATTAAATCCTATGAACACCTTAACAATCCACAAAAACTTTTAGCTGACAACATTGTTGAAAAATTTAAGGACATATCTTTCGAAAATAAGGGTTTAGGCAGAACTTCACTCATTACGCATAAAATTGACACTGGTAATGCTGCACCTATTAAACAAAGATACTACCGTATGTCTCCTGAGAAACAAACTATCATCACCGAACAAATTGATGAAATGTTAGCTTTAGACGTTATAGAACCATGTGAGAGTCCGTGGTCTTCTCCCGTACTGGTTGTAGGTAAGAAAGACGGCAAACCTAGGTTCTGTATTGACAGTAGAAAGCTAAATTCAATAACAAAAAAGGATGCCTATAGTTTACCCTACGTATCAGAAATTTTAGATAATTTGAAAGAAGCTAGGTATATATCTAAACTTGATTTATCTAAAGCTTTTTGGCAAATACCTATTAATTCTTCAGACCGCGAAAAGACCGCATTCTACGTTCCTGGTCGTGGTACACTCATGTTCAAGGTAATGGCCTTCGGTCTATCCAACGCACCAGCTACACAACAGCGTTTGGTTGATCTGCTCTTTGGACCTGAGTTTGAGAACAGGGTTTTCTGTTACTTAGACGATGTAATTATTGTAAATAGAGACTTTCAGGAGCACGTCACATTTCTACAACGTGTCCTGGATAAACTACGACAGGCAAATCTAACTATAAATCTCAGCAAATGCCAATTTTTCTGCAATAAAATGAAATATTTAGGTTACGTAGTAGACGAACAAGGCCTTAGAACCGATCCTGAAAAAGTGGAAGCCATTTTAAACTTTCCTACGCCTTCTACCAAAAAAGAGGTAAAACGGTTTTTGGGTACAGCTTCGTGGTATCGGCGTTTTATTCCCCACTTCAGTACTGTTGCTGGACCACTAAATAAACTTACTTCCACTAAAAAGAATTCCCCACCTTTCCTATGGACTTCCGAAGCTGAGAAAGCATTTCTAGAATTAAAATCCTTGTTAATAAAATCACCTATACTAGCCTGTCCGAATTTTAATCTCCCTTTCGACGTTCACACAGATGCCAGTAATTTTGGTGTCGGTGCAATGTTGTCTCAAACCGTTGATGGCATTGAACACCCTATTGCCTATATGAGTAGGTCGCTCTCTGGTGCTGAACGCAACTACAGCGTTACAGAAAGAGAAGCACTCGCTGTACTGACAGCTTTGGAACACTGGCGCTGTTATCTAGAAAACGGCAAACAGTTCTGCGTATATACTGATCATTCAGCCTTAAAATGGTTTCTCTCATTATCAAATCCTTCTGGACGTCTTGCTAGATGGGGTGTCCGTCTTTCTTCCTTTAATTTCGAAATCAAACATCGCAAGGGCAAAGATAATATAATACCCGATGCTTTGTCTCGTTGTCCTATTAATTCGATTGTTAATGTAAATACTACATCATCTTCGCCTACTACTGTTTCTCCACCAATTACTACTGATAGCTGGTACCTAAATATTTTTAACGGTTGTCTAAAATCTCCTTCAAATTTTTCTAATTACCGCATAGAAGGAAGTACTCTATACCGCTACATGAAGTGTAAGACTATACTAACGAATGAGTTCTGTTGGAAAGAGGTGATACCCATAGAAAATCGGGAACAAATCATTTTAAATAATCATGCTGAACCTACTGCGGCTCATTTAGGTATCTACAAAACTTATCACCGGTTACTTCTTAACTATTATTGGCCTGGAATGTACAGAGACGTTGTCAAATTGGTTTCAAGCTGCCCAACTTGCTTAGCGTACAAACAACCTACTCACGGTACGTTAGGTAAAATGGGAAGACCTAAGCAATGTTCTCGTCCATTCCAGACCATATCCATAGATTTAGTTGGTCCCTTACCTACTAGTAGGAAACAAAATAATTATATATTTGTCATCACATGCTGTTTCTCCAAATATTGTCTAACTTATCCTATACGTCAAGCCACATCTACAGCAGTTTGTAAAATTTTAGAGGATAACGTATTTTTAGTTTATGGCGTACCACAAACTATAGTTATGGACAATGGATCTCAATTCATTAGTCACCAGTTAGATGCCCTACTTTCTAAATATAAAGTTCCCAATGTACAATTTTCACCAAAATACACACCTCAAGTAAACACCGTTGAAAGATACAATAAGACTATTATTACAGCAATATCAACTCTTATTAATAATGACCATAGAGCTTGGGATGTGAACCTACCAAAGATACAGTTCGCGATTAATAACTCCGTAAATGAAGTGACGGGTTACACACCAGCTTTCCTTGTACACGGTCGCGAACTTGTAACTTGTGGTTCACATTACGTTGACAATGACATACCTAATGATTTAGTATTTCTACCTCGCGACATCTATGCCGAGAATCTAGGTCATCTATCAGATGTCTTTAATACTGTACAGAAAGCTTTATGGAACAGTCACCAAAAGTCCAGTGATAGATACAATCTCCGCCGTAAAGATGCAGAGTTTGAGATAGGTGACTTCGTTTGGAAGAGGTGTTTCTTTCAAAGTGATAAAATAGCTCATTTTTCTAAAAAATTAGCCCCTAAATTCGAGAAATGCCGGGTTATAGGTAAACGTTCTCCCCTTGTGTATATTTTAGAAGATATGAGTGGGCGTGATATAGGAGCTTGGCATATCAAAGATTTAAAATTAAAGTTTTTTAGTTCTTTGGCGATACAGTTTTGTCGGGTTTTGGTATTTCCAACACGCAAAACCCTTATCTAAGGAGGGGGGTATTGTCACGAATAACGTGATTCTTACTCTGGACTACATTTTTTTTTAATATAGCTACTTATATAAGCTGTAAATAATAAAATGTTTATTTATTAATTAGTTTATATACGCATAATATGTAATATATATAATCATTTAAATCATTATTAACATTTCAATCTTAACTACGATATAATAAAACGCGTAATTTAGAGCAATAATAAAACGTCGAACGTCTAAATAAATACGCGCTCTAAAGTCGTGTTTGCCGCGCGAATCCAGGTAATAATTCCTGCGTGCGCCGCTTTTGAATGCGCGCGCAGCCTCCGCGCCAGCGCCATCTTGACATCGTTGTTTCTACGCAGAGGCAGATGCCCGCTGGACCGCTCGAAGGAGGGTCTGTGTCACTCGCCATTTACAGCTAGTAATTCTACCTATCTAATTATAGCTAATTGCTCATAATACTCACATTTTAAATGTGTTATTAAGCCCCGTAATTGGGTAAGTTGTGCATATGTACATTTTAATTAGTTATAGGTTGTAAATATAATTTGTGTTTAATAATAAGACTGCGTTTGTTATCCAATGATAACATGTACGCCGGCCATTTTGTAAGTACTTAAATAGTTAATATAAATTTTCTACGCAATAAACATTACTGAGGTAATTAGCATTTTAATATTTCATTTCATTTTTATATTTAAGTGTATATAGTATTTAGAGTATTTTATTCAGTAAGTATTATGGTTTTATGTTTATTGCGTAGACTTTTAATTGTTATTTTTGTGTTTAGTGTTGTATGTACATAATGTGTACTTTACTATGTACCCTGACTGCCTCATCTCGACGACTAAAATAGTGATGGTAAAACGTACCGTCCTCGTGGAGGATCGTAGTCCATGATGCAGTCAGGGTCGGCAAAGGAACACCTCGCTGACATCGGTGTAATTTACAGGGAGTTAGTTTGGGAGATAGACGTCATAGACTGCGCTACCGCTGACGACTACTCTTACTCCTGAACATCCTTGCTGCTGCACCCTTGATCTCCTGTGCTCCTCGCTGCTCTACCACCTGCTTCCTGCTCCCGCTGTGCTGCTCCCCGAACTACCTACCCTACCATCTCCCCGAGTGCTACCCGTCGTGAGACTCCTACCCCACAGGACGGTATCGTTCCCCACTACCTATCCTTACCCTCTTGCTGCCAGTGACAAAGTAGGAAAGAACCCAGGCTAGATTTTAATACCTCGTCCTATTTTTACATTTAGTCCCTTTCTCTTATTTTTATTGTTAAGTGTTGTCTTTTATTTTATTATTTTATTAAAATTTGTATTATAGAATCAGTTAGTTTTATTTATAATTAGTGTTAGTTGATAGTGCTAACTATCAACGTAACATAACGCCGCATGACGTCATGTTTTTTCGTGCGTGCAGCCGGCTCTATCGAATTATAAGACGTTGTCACGTCAAAAGCATATTTTATTATTTTAGATCCCAATAAGTCTATACTGGTTGTTTTGGCTGCTTGACGGTTGTGAGCAATGCGGCTCTCTAGTTTTGGTTGCTAGGTTGCTTTCACTAGGCGTATTTATTCTACTTTTTTATAGTAACTATAGGAAAGCATTAATTGTCCACACTCTCACCTGATCTTAAGCGAAGATGTGGCCTACGATGTTATATGCTTACCTAGAAATACCCTTTTCACTCTCGCCTTGAAGTCACCCAAGTTAAAAGTATCGGGGAGGGAACACATCAGCAGGCAACAAATTTAACTCCTTAGCTGTGAGCATTATAAAAGAGTTAGCAAATCGCTTTGTGCGGATGTTAGGGACATCAACAACATAAGGGTGGTAATTTAACTTGCGTCTAGTGTTCCGGTAGTGAAATGGGGCTGGCGGAATGAATTCATGTAAATCCGTCGCACACTCTCCAAAGTGTATCCTATAAAATACCGGAATACTTCCAGAAGTTTAACGTAAAAACTAACAATGACATTGTTTTTATAAAAATAAATTAAAAGTTCTTTAATGCTGAAATGGCTATGGCTACGAACTTATTATAATGTGTATGAAATTGAATTTTATTAAATTAACTCATCACTTTATGTAGGAATTCCAGCTTTTAGTTTTGTGTGGTAAATCAGCAAGGTATTAGTGGGTACTTACCTAAATCTTTTCCAGAGATAACAAAAGTTAAGAAGTTATGTCATCATCATCATCAGCTCATATAATGTTCCCACCGAGGGGCTCGAGCTTACCCCACATTAGGGGCGATTAGGCCTTAGTCAACCACGCTGGCCAAGTGCGGGTTGGTTGACTTCACACACAACCTAAGAATTTCTTTATAGGTGTGTGCAGGTTTCCTCACGATGTTTTCCTTCACCGTAAAAGCGTCGATTAAACGTACATATGAATTCAAAATTTGAAAACACATTAGTACGTGGCGGGGATCGAACCAGTGCCTCCCGAGTGGGAGACGACGCTCTTACGCACTACGCCACCGACGCTTCGAAGTTATGTACCTATCTTCTAATGCCTATTATTTTGCGTCAGGTTATTGAATGGGTGATTGATCTTAATTTGTTCAACCAGGTTGTAGATCTAATAATTTATTTAGTAGCTGACTGACCACGGACCCAATCGTAAAATCAATTGAAGTATAGAAATTTTTAATTGCCAGTGGAATTTAGCGGGTATTACCTTCAGTTGATTGTGTGCGTTCCCCCAGCAAAATGTTGTCAAAAACAGTCATTTAAATTATGTAGGTAATTAGTTGCCGAGCTTCTGAATTTGTTGCAAACTATCTTAAATTAGTTGCACTTATAGTTTTTTAGTTATTTAACAAAAACATTTTCTGCTGGAGGAACGTTACCGCAGCAAAACATTTTCTTTTTTAATGGGAATATTGAAATAAATTTTAGCTATATAATTAGTAGTCTAGGCGGGGTAAATGTTGCGACTTATTTGGTGTTTGTTCTTTCTTCGGCTGCGAAGTTATTCAAGATTCTGCTGGGGTAACGTTTGTGATTTTGCTGGATCTCCAAAACGGTTAAGCGGATTCTTATCATCTTTTGTACATGACTACATAAGAATTTGTTTAATTAGTTGCGCTATAAAAAACACCTTTTTAATGCACCGTTCAAAGGTAATTAAATACAAAAACACTTCAATAGGTCCTAGCTCTTTGAAATAGAGCTTTAAAGATTTGCTTTAAACTTTATTTTGTAGCTTGTAACTGCCTTCAAATGTTTGTGAAGTTTCATTAGTATCCTGTTAGTAATTAAGAAATTATGATGAAATTAATTTCTCCACATTCACGGTCGCAATGCGCGCGGCGTTTTTTGGCCACTGTTAAACATGTATGTGGATATATAAACCTAATGTTATATCAACAATCAGTTGCTTAGTTCAGTTTTATACCTGTAAAATTTCAGCGTAGTACATACAATATATAACGAGATAATAAAATAAAAGTCATTAGGAAGGGCAAGATCGCGGTAACCCGACCGTGTTTAGGTGGTGACAAAAAAGCGAACGCGTAGTACATTTAGGCTATCTTCTAAAATGTTTAGTATAATACACCTCATAAGTTCGGTACAGACGCGTACATGGTTGTTAAATACATAACAATAATAAAACTATCTACCATATCATATTATTATCTTTCGGTTTCGGCTACTTTACTACTTAGAATAAATTAGTCTCTATCTGAGGTCTCTATTATATGTACAATTGCAGAAACCAAGAATCGTCGATAACACGTCCTTAAGTGGGATGGGACGCAGGAGGGGTGCGCACAGGGGTACTTCATTATTTGCATAGCACAATAAACTTGAACCTTAGTCAGTAATTCGTCTTGTAGAGTGCGTGTGCGCGTGCGCTTTCTATTTTTGAAAATATGTATCAAGTACTTGAGAATTAATCAATGTGTCTGTGTGTGTGCGTGTACCTACTTAGCGTAGATTAATTCTATTGAGGGCAATATTCTAAATTTGATTTTGCTTGTTGGTGTGGTGAAACATTTATGTAGGGTATAAGGAATAAAATGTAAAAAGACAAAATAGTTTTGTTGTTTTTTTTATGTTGATGTAAATCTGTTTATATGCAAAATGACAGACGTCTGTAATGACGAGATCCAAGACAGCAGACGTGACTTTTTAATATAGGAATCATTTTCGTAGTTTTCTGGCGTCCCAATTCCAAATACAGCATCTATTTCAAGATCCAAGATGGCGGACGTGACATTTTTTTCAGAATGTCAATATGGGTATCGTTTTCATGGTTTTCGGGGCTCCCGATTCCGAATACAACATCTATTTTGAGATCCAAGAGGACAGACACGAGTTTAATACAAAATCGATATGGGTACCATTTTCGCGGTTTATGGGGGTCCTCGATTCCGAACATCACATTTATTTTAAGATACAAGATGGCGGACGCGACTATTTAACTTAATGTGAACATGGGTATCACTGTCTTGGTTTTCGGGGGATCCCGATATCAAATACAACAATTCTTTCAAGATCCAAGATGGCAGACGCGACTTTTTAACTTAATATCAATATGGTTAAGTATTACTTTCGGGGGTCCCGATTTCAAATACAACAACTCTTTCAAGATCTAAGACGACGGACGCAACTTTTTAACTTAACATCAATATGGGTATAATTCTCGGGGGCCCTGATTCCGAACAAAACATCAACTTACTACAAATTACAACAACTCTTTCAAGACCCAGGATGGCAGACGTACCTATTAAACTTATCGTTTTAAACGTTTTCGGGGTTCCTGATTTCGAGTACAACATCAATTTTATATTATTATATAAATATGGATGTCATCTTCGTGGTTATTTGGGGGTTCCGATTCCAAATACAACATCTATTTCGAGATCCAAGATGGCAGACGCGACTTTTTAACATATTGTTAACATGGGTAACGTTTATGTTATATTAAAAAGCCGCGTTCACTATCTTGGTTATCTCTTGTGTGTTGTATTCGTAATAGGGACCCAAAAATCCCGAAAATATAGACTCTGTAAAAAAAGTCTCTTCCGCAATCTTAGATCTTGACATAATATACTACTTATAACAAAATAAAGGCCACCCGTAAATTTGTAAAATAAATAAACATAACTCTTGTTTAATGTTTGTATGAATAATCTCTAATTGTTTTTTTTAATTCTTTATCAATTTAATATAAAATAACATACTTTAAAAGATTTAAGACACAAAAACAGGAAACATTAGGCTTGGTTTAAAAAAACATTCAAAATGTAGATGGCCCTTATTTTGTTTTGAGTAGTTTGGAATCGGGACCCCCGAAAATTGCGTAATTGATACCCATATTGATATCATATCAAAAAGTCGCGTCCGCCATCTTGGATCTCGAAATAAATGTTGTATTCAGAATTGAGACCCCTGAAAATCACGAAAACGATACTCATATTGATATTTATATTAAATTCAAAAAAATCGCGTCCGTCATATTGAATCTCGAAATAGATGTTAAATTCATAAATTAGAAACATTCGATTTTTTTTATTCAAATGCTTAGATTAAAGCAAAAAAGGTTTTTTTTTCTTTAATCAAAGTTCAAAGGTACTATTATATGTAGAAAAAGTTCAGTTGCAAGGTTTGGCCCGAACATACACATGTATTGCAAATTGAATTAAACCCTGTAAAAAGATAGTACCTACGTATAATGAAACAACGCTTTCGGTGACGAAACAGAGACAAGACTTTATTAATGATTTGACATAACATGACATTGATCACTAGGTGGCAGCACATGTCATAGTAACTATTTTGATAGACCAATAACACCACCACTTATCAAAATAATTAAACAATCTGATCATTCATTACATGTTCTTGTCTAAGATAATTACTTATGTACTAACAATACCCAGCATTTCTAAAAAATAATAATGTTTTGTACTTTGCAGGCTTTTGGTAAGTAAGTCTGCTGGCATTTTTGCTGTCTCCAAATAATGTAATTTAACAATTTTATTTTCAATGCAATCTCGACAAAAATGATATCTTATGTCTATGTGTTTGGTTCGGTTGTGAAATAAATTATTAACAGACAGCTTTAATGCCCCTTGGTTATCATTAAAAACATCCACAGTATACAATTCTCCTGTTATTTCATTAATTAAGGATCCTAAGTAAATAGCTTCTTTACATGCCTCAGTAACACTAATATACTCGGCTTCTGTACTTGACAGAGCCACTGTACTCTGTTTTTTGGATGACCAAGATATTGCACCACCAGACAAGGTAAAACACAAACCTGTGTAGGACCTTCTGTCAACAATATTGTTTCCCCAGTCAGCATCTGCAAACCCTTCTAATTTTATATTACCCTTTTTTGTGTAAGTTAAACTGAAATGCTTAGTTTTCTTTAAGTACCTCAAGACCCTTTTAGCATACGACCAATGTTCAGATGTATTACAATTATTGAATTGACTTAAATATACTACAGAAAACATTATATCAGGTCTTGTAAGTATAGCTAGGTACATCATGCAACCAATAAGTTGTTGATATGGATATTTTACATCATTTATTTCTGTTTTACTCAAATTCAACTTAGATTCCATGGGAGTATCAATAGGTTTACAATCTAACATATTGAATTTCTTAAGCAATTGATTTACATAATTTTCCTGACTCAATGTGATAACCCCATTTACTTTGTCTACATTCACATTCATTCCTAGGCACTGTTTTACTTCTCCCAAATCTTTAAGTTTAAATTGTGAAGCTAACACCCTTTTTAAATTCTCAGTTTCCAGAGTATTATTCGAAAAAACAAAAAAATCATCGACAAAGAGTGTCACTATTGTTTTATAATTATCATTATTTTTAGTATACAAACAAGGCTCAATTTTAGATCTTTGATACCCCATACCAATAAGACATTGATCAACCCTTCTGTACCAGGCCCTTGAAGATTGTTTAAGGCCATATATTGCCTTTCTTAAGCGTAAAACCTTTCCATCATCTTTACAATTTGGAAAACAATCAGGTTTTTGCATATACAAAACTTCTTCAAGGTCCCCATTCAGAAAAGCAGTTGTAACATCAAGATGTGTTACTTCTAAATTCAACTGAACAGCTAAAGCAAATAACAGTCTGAGTGTTGTGTGTCGCACTACAGGTGAAAAAGTTTCTGTATAGTCTACACCTTCTTTTTGCATAAACCCTTTGGCAACTAGTCGCGCACGAAAACGAACATAGTTCTCTTTGTCATATTTCTTTTTGAGCACCCACTTACACTTCACTATATTACCACTAGCTGGAGCATCGACTAGCTCCCACGCACTGTTATCTTCGAAACACTGTATCTCTTCATTAATAGCATCTAACCAATTTTTCCTTTCCGGTCCTTTCAAGGCTTCTTCTAGAGTTAGGCCATCAGCATCATTATACATTTCTTCACATATATTTAAGAAACCGTACCTCTCAACTGGCTTCTTTAGTCTTACAGACCTGGAACTTGCTTTAGTGGGTGTAACTACACTATCATCAGAGTCAATTTCGCTTGGAACATATGTTTCATCATTAATTGGTGTACTAAAACTTTCATCTTCTTCTATATCACTTTCTTCTTCTGAATTGCATATCATCTGCTTAGTTTCACTCACCGGGACAGCAATCTCATTGTTTCTGTCATGTTCCATAACAATTACATCTCTACTTGTAATTATTTTTCTGGTTGTCAGGTTATATAGTCTATAACCTTTAATATTCTCTGGGTAGCCAATTAATATGTGTTGTTCCGACTTCTTATCCCACTTTTGTCTCTTTTCTTTAGCGATATGGACCATAACCTTGCTGCCAAAAACTCTTAAATGGCTGATGTCTGGTTTTGTTCCTGTCCATATTTCGTAAGGTGTTTTATCATCCAATCCCGATGCTATAATACGATTCTGTAAATAAACTGCTGTGCTCGTTGCCTCAGCCCAGAATTCCTTGCCTAAGTCTGCATCAAACAACAAACACCTGGCCTTTTCTATTATTGTGCGATTACGGCGTTCACATAATCCATTTTGTTCAGGGCTGTAGGGATTAGTTTTCTGATGAATAATACCTTCCTTTTGTAAATATAAATCAAACTCAGTATTACAAAACTCGAGGCCGTTGTCACTTCTGATAATTTTAATTCTGTTGTTTGTTTGATTTTCCGATTTTGCCTTAAAATCTTTAAAACAGGCTAAGCATTCGCTTTTATATTTCAAAAAGTACACAAATGTCATTCTTGAGTAATCGTCTACAAACAATAAAAAATATCTCGAACCTCCAATCGATTGTACTTCCATGGGTCCACAGATGTCTGTGTGTACCACATGAAGCTTTTCTTTACTTCTGTTGCCATTACATATAAAAGGTAGTCTGGACTGCTTACCTTCGCAACATACTGAACATGATGACTTAGATATATCAACCTTTCCTTCCAACTTCATACCTTCTACAGCTGAAGACATTTTGTTCAAATAATTACTATTTATGTGTCCCAATCTGCGATGCCACATACCTCCAGAGACTGCTGAAGCTACCAATATACTTTCAGGGACTATCAACTTATAAACACCATTGACAACAGAAGCCATAGCCACTATTTCACCATTCATATTATAGATATTGCAACCATTCTCGTTGAAAATAACCTTATTTCCATTTTTCAACAATTGACTTACTGACAATAAATTCGTTGTCAAGTCTGGAACACAGAGTACTCCCTTAATTGGCACTTCAAATTCACATTCATCTGTGTTTGTAATAATGTTTACATCGCCGGTACATAAAACTGGTAATTTGTTATTGTTTGCAACAATTATTTCATCTTTTTGCTTATAACATGGGTTGACAATCCAATTTTTATTAGCAGTCAGGTGCATACTTGCTCCCGAGTCGATATACCAATCGTGTTTACTAAAATGTCCGTTTAGAAACACAGCACTGAATGCGTTTGTTTGTTTTCTCATAATTTTCTTTTCATTGGACTGACTATTATCTCTAATCGGGCATTGGTTGCGGTAATGACCGGGTTGTTTACATTTATAACATTTGACGTGCGACTTCATAGATGAAACGCCATCTTTACCACCACTGGCCATAGACTTATTTCTATTTTTGTTAGGTTGCCACTTCTGCGAACTTGCGAACGCACTGACGTCACGACATTCGCTGCTACCTATTTCCGTTTCCGCCATATCTAGCAATTTAGTTTTAATGGCGTCCGTTGTGATGCGAATTCCCGAGTGTTCGATGGCCATAATCATAGGCATGTATTTATCGGTCAATCCCGCCAACAACAAGCATCCTATCCACTCGTCACTTATTTTAAAACCCGTCCCGCTTAATTTCTGTCCAGTTTCTATCAACTGAGTTACGTACGATGTCATCGAATCACTGTTTTCTAGACGAATCGAAGTCAAAGTACGAAGTAGGCTGATTTTCCTCGTAAACCCCGAATCATCAAATAAACTCTTCAGTTTATCCCACAGTTCTTGAGACGTTGACACGTTTTTTATGTGCACGTACAGCTTCGAATCAACGGTCATTATGAGTTTTGCTTTTGTTTTTTCGTCATCTTCTGCCTTTATCGTTTTCCCCGCAACTGGCTTAATGCAATGCAGCATTCCTTCTAGCACCAGAAAATTTTCTGCGGCAAAAGTCCATTCGCTGTAATTTTCTCTGCCTTTCAACTTAGGCACGTTGACCAGGTAGTTCGCAGCCATGATACCACTATGAAGACTGTGATTATATCAAGACTTATCTCGAACGCCTACCTAATACTATCAAAATTACACTTTACTTTTTCTAAATCACTGTATGCAATTAATATGAGAATAAACTACTTTTATTGCTTTGGAAAACACTTGTCTGGGCCCATAACCTATAATGAAACAACGCTTTCGGTGACGAAACAGAGACAAGACTTTATTAATGATTTGACATAACATGACATTGATCACTAGGTGGCAGCACATGTCATAGTAACTATTTTGATAGACCAATAACACTACGCTTAATAATTATGCGTGATTAATGTTTTCGCCAAAAGTCCGCCATTTCGCGTTTATCAGATTTACGGCAAGTTAAAATAAAATATTCTTGGAATTACCTTTCTTCTGTGCCTGGAAACTGATGAAATTTAATATTGTTACCTAAACTAGATGATGACATGCAGTCTCTTATAGTAGGTACATGTAGTATGGACCATTTTTTAAATATTTTTAACCGACTTCAAAAAGGAGGAGGTTCTCAATTCAGTTGGTATGTTTTTTTTAGCGACACCCTTGGCCAACATCTCCCAAACGAGTGTAAGCAGTTCGGGGGCGCCGTTGCGCCCCACCCGTCCCGCAACCCCCTCACGATTGTCCTGTCTAGACGCGCTCGTCGGACGACTGTAAGACTTCTATAGACTGTGCTATAAAGTTGCATAATGTGTTTACAAAAATAGTTGCAATATTATTATTAGTACCTACATTTTGTTAGGCACCTAGCTGACATTGTGCCTACATAGAGCATAGTGCATATATTAGAGATGTGTAAGACTTAAAAACTAAATGTATTACTTAATTTACATACTTATTGCTTAAAAGCCAATATTTTACCTCAAATTGCGTACCTAATTATTACCAGGTATTTATTTCCACATGCTCGTACCTAGTAAAGAAATGTAAGAATTTCATATTTATTTATTGAATATGAAATCAACTCGTTTAATCGAAATTATTATTACCGGTCAATAAAAAATATTGATGAAAACATTTAGTTTTTTTAACACTTATGTACACATCTGTACTAAACGTGTAACACTATCCTGCATATTTTCGAAGATAGCCTAAATGTACTACGCGGTCGCTTTTTTGTCACCACCTAAACACGGTCGGGTTACCGCGATCTTGCCCTTCCTAATGACTTTTATTTTATTATCTCGTTATATATTGTATGTACTACGCTAAAATTTTACAGGTATAAAACTGAACTAAGCAACTGATTATTGATATAACATTAGGTTTATATATCCACATACAGGTTTAACAGTGGCCCAAAAACGCCGCGCGCATTGCGACCGTGAATGTGGAGAAATTAATTTCATCATAATTTCTTAATTACTAACAGGATACTAATGAAACTTCACAAACATTGGAAGGCAGTTACAAGCTACAAAATAAAGTTTAAAGCAAATCTTTAAAGCTCTATTTCAAAGAGCTAGGACCTATTGAAGTGTTTTTGTCTTTAATTAAATAACCTTTGAACGGTGCATTAAAAAGGTGTTTTTTATAGCGCAACTAATTAAACAAATTCTTATGTAGTCATGTACAAAAGATGATAAGAATCCGCTTAACCGTTTTGGAGATACAGCAAAATCACAAACGTTACCCCAGCAGAATCTTGAATAACTTCGCAGCCGAAGAAAGAACAAACACCAAATAAGTCGCAACATTTACCCCGCCTAGACTACTAATTATATAGCTAATATTTATTTCAATATTCCCATTAAAAAAGAAAATGTTTTGCTGCGGTAACGTTCCCCCAGCAGAAAATGTTTTTGTTAAATAACTAAAAAACTATAAGTGCAACTAATTTAAGATAGTTTGCAACAAATTCAGAAGCTCGGCAACTAATTACCTACATAATTTAAATGACTGTTTTTGACAACATTTTGCTGGGGGAACGCACACCAGTTGATTAGGTAATTTATCAACCCGTCATCAGCTGATAAGTTGTAATATATCTTCCAACTGACGTTTACAATAGTTGTTTTATCGTTGTGGAAATGACTGCTAAATAAATAAAAAGTAAATAATTATGTATATATAGGGTTGTAATTCCTAGCTATTGTGCCAAGCCTCTATAGGTACAGATATGAGGTTAGGACTTCGTTGATATCTGTTTTGACCATCGATTTACTTACATAATTTACCGGTAATTTACAGGTACGGTAATGCCAAGGTTTGGACCAAGTGCTGCCTAGGAATGTGAGTTGGTTCACTGGTACTGTTGCATTAACATGAACTATAAAAAATATAATATTAAAAAAATCCGGTTATAAATACGAACCAAAGCATTTAGCTATCCTCTTTATTATGATTTTTGTCATAGAGCCACAAGATTAGATATTGCCATGAGCAAATAATAATGTACTCACTATTGACATTTCCTCATCTTTATTGCCTATGTAATAAGGGTTATGGACTGTCAAATGTGTGGATACATAATATTATTGCTTGTGACGTAAGTACGTGTAGTAGTATAATTATGGTATCGCACTGAAATAACTTTTGCTATATTTACTTGTGCATTGTTAGATGAGCTAAAATAATATCTTCTTAATTAGAAACTCGGTCGGGAGAACAATGTTATGTTTGTTATAATCGGGATGTGAACTGAACAGCTTTCCATAATAATTTTAATACTAGAAATTACTAAGTCTAATGGGTGGTTATTACTTTAAGGTTGTTGGTGTGTTGGCTTAGTAACATTTAAGTAGGTAATAAACTCTCTTCATATTAATATTTACGAATACCAGGTATTTATAATTGCGATTTCTGAGAGCTTTAAGATCTCACACGTTGATACCATAAATATCTTGAATGAAAAAGCTGTGTATTTCAGATAATATAAAAAGTTAGTCCCGAAAATTATTACTATGTTATCAAGGAATAAGATAAGCTGCAAAAGTGCAAATTTCAAAGATTAGATGAAACAATGTTTACCATAAAAACATAAGCACCAAGCACTGGCAAATTTCGACAGCGGAAAGCAGTGTCTCGGTGGCGTAATTGGTCAACGCAGCCGTCCGGATTGCGGAAGATGCGGGTTCGAGTCCCTCCTGAGGCAAGTCGATTTTTTTCAGTGCATTTTTCTAGTAATAATATTAGGTTGGGGAAAAAGTCTTTTCGCATTATAGTATGTATAAACTTGTAATAAAATCTCTTTGGCTATACTATTTGTATCTGGCTGGTTTTGGTATCATTGAAAGTTTAAATTTTAAAGAACATAATTCCAAATTCAAATTAGGAAAATGTGTGATTTTCATTTGTTTTTCGTACCGCCAAGATGAGTGAATCTAATGAAGAAATTCGATACATTTTAAAATTTTACTACAAAAAAGGTAAAAATGCAACGCAAGCCGCGAAAAAAATTTGCGATGTTTATGGACCTAGTGCAGTGTCTGTGAGAGTAGCACAAATTTGGTTTAAGCGGTTTCAATCCGGAAATTTTGATGTCAAAGATTTACGTCGCTCTGGTCGCCCTATTACAGATAAAATGGATGCTATTTTTGAAAAAGTGGAGCAAGATCGGCATGTCAGTAGTTACGACGTAGCCGAAGAACTGGGAATTGACCACAAAACAGTTTTGGCGCATTTGAAAAAAACTGGGTACACAAAAAAGCTCGACATTTGGGTACCTCACGAGCTCACTGAAAGAAACCTAATAAACCGTGTACTCATTTGTGATTCTTTATTACGACGTAATGAAACCGAACCATTTTTGAAGAAGCTGATAACTGGTGATGAAAAGTGGATCACGTACGACAAGAACGTGCGAAAAAAGTCGTGGTCAAAGGCCGGTCAGGCTTCACAGACTGTGGCGAAACCCGGGTTAACTCGCAACAAGGTGATGCTGTGTCGTGGTGGGATTGGAAGGGCATTATTCATTATGAGCTGTTACCACCAGGCAGGAACATCGATTCTGAACTCTACTGCGAACAACTGATGAGATTAAAGCAAGAAGTTGAGAGAAAGCGGCCGGAATTAATCAACAGAAGGGGTGTGGTTTTTCATCATGATAACGCTAGACCTCACACATCTTTAGCCACTCAGCAAAAATTAAGAGAGTTTGGCTGGGAGGTGTTAATGCATCCGCCGTATAGTCCTGACCTTGCACCTTCAGATTTCCACCTGTTTCGGTGTCTTCAGAATTCTTTAGGCAGTGTCAGGTTAACATCACGAGAGGACTGCCAAAACCACTTGTCGCGGTATTTTGACCAGAAGTCCCAAAATTTCTATAGCAATGGGATCATGTCCCTACCTACAAGATGGCAAAAAGTTATCGAACAAAATGGTACCTAAATACTTTAGTTAAATGTAAATAAACTATATTAAAAAATGTTTTGAATTTTCTTAAAAAATGCGAAGAAACTTTTTCCCCAACCTATTATTTACGCGTTTGTAAACGCAAAAATCAAATTATTCCATATGAATCAGTTATCAAATTATATTATATAAAATTTACGCTGATGGAGCGGAGTCGTAGACCACATCAAGTTCTTCAAATTCAAGGCTTTAAGCCAGGAGCAGTACCTGAGACTCTTTTTTTTTGAATAATTTTGCAGGATGTCTTTGATGACCTTCTCTGCGTCACCGGGGTTTTTTGGTAAAGGTGAGGACTTAGGTGTAAGTCGGATCACTACAGAAAGGATTCCTGACCGGTGAGCATCTCCCTTGGGGGATTCTTTACACCTATTAGGGTCTCTAATTCGTTCGAGTCCGACGAGTCGGGGGTTAGAACTGGGACTTGTTACCCAACTTTATGTTTATAATGCTTAATGGCATTAGTATGGTAGGTAGTAATAGCTGTAGTATTTAATTCTAATAACGTGTAAGTTACACATTTTTCAAAACGAAAACGTGCATGAAATGAAATTTAATTACTCTTCTGATGGACGTATGAAAACCACTGCGAAATCGTTAAGGTGCTGGGAGCCTTCCTGGAAGAGTTGGGCTGGCTGGAGTGACCGGCCTCTCACCCTCCGACGCAAAAAGGCGCATAGTCGTTGAGTTGCAGAGAGAGCCCGTACGATGAAGAAGAAGAAGAGATTACTACAAAATAGGAAATGACTTGACCGGACGTTATAGCTTTATTCACGAATGCTCAAGCATGTTCTGCTAATTGAGCTTACTGTACCGTGGGAAACCATCCAAAAAGAAACAAAGACCACGCTACAAAACCAACAAATATTTTGAGACAAACAAATTGACAGGTACTGCATCATTGGTTTATAATAATATGTATTTGAGGCAGACTCGAGTTAAATAAATTCCTCCACATAATATTAAAAGATCTCGGCGTAAACTTCCATAGTCATTTTATGTACTGGAACGCGTATCTAAAGTGGATATCTCGGAATCTAATCAAATATGGCTGTGCAGAGAGTATGGGGCTTATTTGAAGAAACCAGTGATGTATACAATGTAAGAGAAGAATAATTATGTTCTTTAAATTTCAGATTAAATTTTTATATTAACAAGCTATAATATATTTGCAAAATTATAAGCTGTCTACAGTTATGCACTAGCGTAGCACTCTACTTCAGGGTACCAATAACTTAACTATGCTTTAACTAAGTATGTTACGAGTGCAATTAACGTTTAGTGCTTCATTATTTTTGCTTAATAGCTTAAAGGTACCGTAACATTTCTCATATAAAGTCTCGTTTTCAAGAGACATTTCATATACTTCTCGACTTATTTTACGTAATTTATGTTAGGTATGTCATTCAACAGCTAAGAGTTGCATATTTTGGTCAACGATTTGTTCAATTAGTAATTGAAATCTCAAACCTAATTAACAAACTTACTCCAATACCTAATAACAATACGGGATAATTCAACCATAAGCTATAAATAATCATAGTCCACTTCTAAAACAGGTGTTCCTAGTATATTTAAAGTATAGTATATAACAAATTTTCTACATTTATTATATTCTAAATGCACTTGTTTATTCCTTCCTGCACTCGCTTTGGGCAAGCGTGGTGGACTACTGCCTAAACCTCCGTCGATGACAAGGAGAGGCCTTATGTCCCAGAAGTGGGATGAATTATTGAGCCTGTAATGATGATGATGATGATGATGAATACCCTGACTGCAGTGATTCTTTAGAGTTGTTTACTTTTGCTTGGTTAGGTGTCCCTATTGTGTAGGCGACGGCTAGCAACCTGTCACTATTGGAGTCATTGGGTTTTTGTCGTAATAACACGTGTTCTGAGACACATTTTTTTTATCTACCGAACACTTTATTGTTACAACATTAGCTACGTTTTCACTTGATATTGGCAAAATGCGTAATCTTTATGTGTAGCGACGCGTGATTAGTATATTTTCATAGAAATAAGTGTAATTCTAATAGCTAAGTATATGTACGTTAATCTGTCCGATATTTTTTTTAATAAAATCGTTCCTCAAGGTTTGCTTAGTAATACCTAAGTTTTTAATTAAATTAGGTAGCTTGTATCTGATTGTGTTCAGCACTTGACGATTGGCACCGTCTATGCAACTTTGTTTTAATAATGTAAAATTAAGACTTGCAACTTGCTCAGAAATTTATAATTGTTCAGGACTCCTTTCAGCATAACTTTTTAATATTCATTTTGTTAGATTAACAATGTCAAATTTAAATAAACCACGTCTTGAAAACGTATTTTATTCAAGATTTTAATTACATTGTGAAATTAACAACCGATTACGTGAAAGCACGGTTTTTATCCCCAACAATAATAACCTAACAAAGGGAATGTTGTTTCAAAGTTAACTTGATTTAATTAAATAGACCGACATAAGAAACGCACGATCCTCAGAAATGGGTCCTCAACGTAGTTTCGAATGACGTTGTAGCCAAGTAACAGAGGCCTTAGTATGAGTTTTGATAGTTTTCGAGCTCGATCAAACGTATCGTCTTTCTTCATACATTGGCCACTGTTTCTGATAGTTTACGCTAGGTGCGCTAGTGGGCAATGTATGAAAAGAGACGATACGTTTGATCGAGCTCGAAAACTAACAAACTCGTAATAAGGCCTCAGGTTATAGCACAATATAGAGAACGATACATACAAACGTCGTTTACATGGCCGCTAAGCATGCTCTGAACGGCAAAGCGGCAGTGAAAACGTCGTTTGTATGTGTGCGTTCGCACTGATTCTTCACTATATAATATGGAATCAAAGTACTGTATCGTTCTCTATATTGTGATGGTAGTGACAGGGAGTTGTAGCGAAATAAAAAAATACTGTGTCTTCGAGTATCCGTTTTTCCCTGAATTAAATTGTTATTAAATGTCAATAAGCTTACAATTATGCAGTAGACGCACAGAACATAGATATAAGAGGTATCTATGTTCTGTGAGGAGACGTATGGGATGACCCTAATAATATATACTTCCCGTTTTGATAAGTAAATACCTCTACAATTACATACCTACATAGTCTTTAACCAATAAAATATTAATTATTTTCTGTACGATATTAAACAAATTATATTGGCATGGACGGCTAGCACCAAAATAAATTATGTTTTTTACTAACTCGTACATACTCGAAGACACAGTACTCAGAATTTAACTGTTGTTTTTTTTAAACTAAAACTTTTACTTTCCGTCTTTTAATTCACCTTCTTAGTTTTAAAGTAGCATAATTATGTAATAACAAAAATTTTCGACACAATGTTTGTCGTGCAGTGTCATTCGCTCTCTTGGAATTTGCTTCAAAGACTTTTCGCTAAAAGTTTCTCGCCACAATAACCTGTCGCTACAACGTTATTCGAAACTACGTGCGGGACCCCTCAGAAATTATACTCGTATTTATAGCACAAGTAGATACTAGATACTAGATAAGTAGATACTTGTGCTATAAATACGAGTAGAATTTCTGAGGACCGAATGGGAACGGTTACGAGGAACCGATCCTAAAATGTTTTTTCTACATACTTAGGTAAGTATCATAGAAAAAACATTGTGGAATCGGTTGTGTCTACAATCGCTACATTTTTCTTGCGAATTTAGTAAAAGACTTTGGTCACCCGCTTTTTGTAAAAAAAAATACCCATCATCTGATGGTCGACAAAGAAAAAAAAAAGTTGGAAAGGTTGTCAAGCGGCTAATTTACTGCGCCACTCCTTAAAATGATTACTATAACAGTATACTCAATACAATCAAATCTCAACTCGTTTCGTTTCTACAGTAATACACCACTTTTTAATAAATCGACGTCTCCAAAGTACCTACGTTTGGCCCGAGTCCAAGTTGCCTTGCAAAAATGTGTTAAGCATTTTAATAAAACAATAATAATAATAATAATAATAATAATTTATTGAACCATAACCATAAACAAAGATGTACAAACTGTTTACATAGGATTCTAAAACTATGGTTGTAAAGTTGCATGCAATAACCTATTTAAGCCCCTGGCTCCTAAACTAGGATAATCCTGTATCTTAGGTACCAGTGATTCCTCTTAGAAAATGCATAGATAGTATGTCATAAATTTCGGTTAACAAGCCAAAAGTGATAGTCCCGATGCAATGAATACAATAAAAGTAGAAAAAAAAAATATGTAACAATGGATAATAAAATATAATGTGTAATTATGTTTTAATATATATATTATTATGTCTAGTAATGTTATATACATCGATTCGTATGATCACGGTCGCAACCCCAAAAGGTGTTGAGCAGAGCTTTAGGTAACACATTAGGTTACACGTAAAGCTGCATCTGTCAGTAAGGGCCTTACATCATCCCAAAATAGTGGAGGTTGCCAGCCTATATATATTTATATATATAATGTGTGTGTGTGTGTGTGTGTGTGTATGTGTGTGTGTATGGTTGCGAATGTACGATTGTGCAATAGTACAATGTTCCGAATTTGGTATTAAATATAACGTATTCTTTGGCTAACTGATATTGGAAGAGTTTGCTGCTAATCTTTATGTGTAACACGCACCCGTTGACTCTGAAATTGTTGTGTGAATAGTTTTGTTAACAACGGTTCAGTAAATTTCTTGTTTCCGTTGTAGCGGTTGTAAAGGCTACTGACCAACATTACTCATATGAGGCGACTAAGAGATTTTCGACTTGATGCAAAACCATCTGCCATGGAGGTTACATACAAGTGCCTTCTGTCTCTTTGTCCCTTACTTTATATCGGTCTCAGAAGCGGGAAGAAACGAGGATATTCTATTTTTAGACACCAACTATATATATATCATTATCCACCAACTTTCCAATTTTTCAGTCAGTTATCGTTGCTTTAATATATCGTTGTCATTTTCTCCTGATTTAAACGGTTTACTTAATATTTATAGGTAAACTTAAAAAAATACTAACTAATTACTTTACTAATTTTCTAACTTCAAAATTTGTAATGTGCTTTTGAATAATTATTAAGTTTTTAAATCAAAACCTAATAGAATTTCTTATTTACGTCGAAACGGTTCGAAATACAGACGAATTTATCTGTAGTGTTAGATTGTAAACACTATCGCCAGCAATCCACTCACGTAGGTACCTATCAATTTGGGAAACCTCATTTCGACGAATCAATAACTTAATTTATTTAGAGACGCGCTTCGCAGAGCGAATTGGTTCGCGTTGATTTTTTGAAGAAAACATTATCCTTTGTTACTCAATCTACTGGTTAATTTGTAAAATCAATATAGTAGCTTTAAACCTACTCATTATTTATCTAATAGGTATCACTACAGACAATAATTCAATAGACATAAAATAAGCTTAAGCGAACAATAGATTTTTTGCTAGGCTAACATCCTGTAGTGTGTGACGCGCCTCTCCTGACTTAGCATAAGTTAGGTAAGCATTAGATGTAATTAGGGTTAAGTTGTGAGTAATAAATCAGACGTGTTAACGAACACTTGTGGTTTCACTAGTTCTCCCGGGTCCCCACATTACAATCCTTTGGCATATATATGTCGCAGGTGCATCCTATAACATGCCGTATTACAAAACGGCGCAACGGATTGCAGTCAGTGAGAGTGATGGATGAGTGACAATAATTCCACTCCGCTTGGTCATTAAAAAAAATAACCTGAATTTATATAAAATATTAACCTGAATTAGAATGGAGATCGCTTATTATTGGTAAATAATAAGCGATCTCCATTCTAATTCCATTTTAATTTTTTGTTAATACAGTTCGGGCGCTCGTTATGATTTTGTAATGCCAATTTTATTTTGCCATCGGAATTGAGTGAACAGGCAGTAAGGGGACAGATAAGCGAGACGCTGCTAAGTTACTGCCAAGCGATGAAGCTGTGACGCCACACTGACAGTTGACTGAGCTGCAGCGCGGGGGATACCCTAACCCAAAAAATGTCCATCGGCCCCTCTCACGGTCGCCAATCGCCAACCGGCACAATGATGCACCCTGGGATTTTTCGCGAGTTGGCGGGTCAGCCTTTCATAGTGTTTCATGTGTAGACAGTTATACTGACAACTCCACCACGACAGCGTCTATAGGTGGCAGCTCTAAACCGACAGAAGAGATGCTATGCAGGCAATACATGAAACTTATCACTCCTCCTAAGGGTGTGTGATGCCGGTAAGGCCGTGTGAAGCCGGCAGAGTAGAATAGCATCACCCCATATCCTCCAATGGGTGTCATAGAAGGCAACTAATGAATCACCTTATACTCCGTGCACCAATCCGCATTGGGCAAGCGTGGTGGATTACTGCCTAAGCCTCCTTCGATGACAAGGAGAGGTCTTGTGTCCCAGCAGTGAGTCGAATTATAAAGGTTGTTTTGATGATGATGAAGGTCCAGTGAGCGCCTGCGAGCGGGCTGCGGCTTATACCTGTCCTAGGAGAGCTTCTAGTGTAGGAGAGGGTACAGAATCTTCGTTGTGTACATTCCGTAGCCACGGTGGTTGCTGCACCCAGGCAGGACGTATGTTTATCAGCCAAACAAATACCATAAAAAAAAATTCCTTTAGGAACGTCTGCAGACTAGGAGGTGGTTCTATTCATGAAAGTTTGACGTCAATTACCAAGCAAAGACTGTAACCAATTAAATTCCAATTAAGACAAACTGTTAGATCAATGCACTTTGACCCAACACTACCCGACACGCAACGCAAACTCGTTATCGTTTTCAGAGATTAGGACGCCGTCCTAATTGGAATCCCATATGATGTGACCAAAACTAAATAGAAGCTACCGACTCTCTGTAATGTCCATTGACCTTATCCATAAAGATAACTTCATCAAATTCAGACTCAGACTGGAGTTTAGATAATTGATTGCAAATTTTTGACGTAATTCATTGTTTTAAATGTATTTGTGCATAAATTAAGTTTACCTCAAAATGGGAAATGAATTGAATGTTTGGCTTCTTAGTTAAAGGAATAAACACCGAAAAAAAAAACATTTTTCTCTAAATAACCCTATAAAGTGTTCATGCAAAATTAATTAAAATAGGTTATCAAATGAGCTACGATAATTAAGAAAAAAGTGGTTTCCCCTTGTGTTTCTCGTATACCGGAAACGACTCAAAAGGTGACAAAAACCTTACATATTGATGTTATATACCTACGCATGTTAAATTTTGGTCACCCATCCGAGTACCGACTGCGCACTTGGTTGCTTAATTTTCGTGATCGACGACTCAAAAGTTGATAGAAAACTTATATTTTGATATCATACATGCATGTTAAATTTGGTTGCAATAAGTCAAAGCATACTCGAGTTATCGTGCTAACGCACAGACACACAGAGACACACACACACACACAGAAAATTACAAAAACAGTATTTTTGGACTCGGACTCCAAAACGTGTAAATCCGTCAAAATCTCGAGGTCTAATTTTTTGACGATTACATGACTTCCTCTATATCTACTACGTATACGAGAAAGTAAAAAGTATAATTATTATTTAGAGAAAAGGGTGGGGTGCTCAAAATTTCTTGAAAGTATTCGATCGATAAAATTAAATTGAGCACCCCACGATTTTTTTTAACAATAATTATACTTAGTTTTCGTTCATCATTTTGTTTCTATGTATACTAGAAATATTTTTAACTTTTTACTACAAATTATCAATATAGCGTGTATTATTATTATTTTTTAACTATCATTTATTTTCTACTTTTTAGCACGATTTTTTATTTATATTTATATGCTTATAGTACTTCTTTTATAAAACAAAACTCCGCTAACAGGAATAAGCCATAATAATGACATCTAGTAACGTATAATTGAATTAACATTACAAACGTTTAATTTATTAGTCTTGAAGATTCTTATCGGGATAATGGGACATTCTTATTGGATTATTGTAATGTCACCGGTCTTTGATAAGTATGTAAAGTTTTAATTAAATCTAACCGTTTAAAGTTTTAATTAAATCTAACCGTTTAAAGTGGGTCAAAATTACGTACAAAGGAGTCGGTTACAAACATGCTAGCAAGCAAGCAAACAAACATATAGGTGAAGCTTATAATAAGCGTGTTAATATTTCTTTTTGTACCAACGCTATCCAGGGTTTCTACTTCTATACATTCTACAGATTTCGATTAACAGCATTAATTAAGTGGAATTAGTAGCGAAAAATGTGTTTTGATATATTTTGTCACTTATCATAGTGAATTAGAAAAGCTGCTTACCACATAAGTTAAAAATGCGGAATTCAATGCTGAAGAAGACAATTAATCTTGTAGGTAGATATTTTTCTTTGGTACATTAAACAGTTATTGGCATTATTAACTTTGAAATCACACTGCGAATATTTATCTACTTGAGAAATTAAGTAGAACAATTTAATAGATAATATTTGCTTGTGTCACAATTAAAACTTAAGCAAATTATTGTTAAAAATAATTGATTTATACGCTGTTTATTGCACAAAAGAACACTTAAAGGTACTCTGTACAGTCAAACCAACTGAATCATGACGCACTTGGCTGATCATTCCTTTACAATCATAAATTTAGTTAGGTTTTCTTCACTATCATGCGTGTTGCACTTAGTACGTTTTAAATATGAATAAAAATGTGTCATTACGGGTCAGAGATCTATGAAATTTTAATCTTTGTTATCACTGCACTAAAGTCTCAATTAGAGTTTCAATAAGATGCCATTGGTAATCTAAACTCTTTTCACTACTGGGAAAAACGAATAACTATTATATTTTTAAAAATAAAATTACTTTATGTGTCAGATGTCAAGTAGTAGTTGAAAAAATTTTAAACGGCCATATTTATTAGACACTGTCAGTGTCTAATAAATTGATAACACGTCGTTACCTAAGAAATTTATGTTCAAGCGAATTTCAACCTACTTTGTATGAGTGACTGTAGGAAAATGATCTTAAGGTGGGTTATGATTTAATTTGGTCGACCAAGACACTATTTCGAATTTCCTTTGAACATTACACGTACTACGGCAAAACATTAAAAATAAATTAATAAAATTAAAGGTTTTGGGTCTCTAATGAAGTTTGCGCCTGCGGAATATTTGTCAACCAGTTTTTTCGTTGTAATGGATTTTGTTAGTAAATTCACATTTATTCTGATAAAGTACATACGCAAGTAGATAATGAGAATAACATTTTTGTTCATTATTTTTATTCATGCTTTTGACTATGTTACGTATTTGTGTTACAGGCGCGTGGAATAGGTCTATATCCATGGTCCGCATCGTATCAAAAAATAGCTCTCACTTCCTGTAGCTTCCAGAATTCCTCGCCTTAACATTATTATTTTTTCTTATTTTAAGAGCGTGCATTCATCGAAGTACCAATAATATTATTTTCGCTGTGCTGTCTTTAGATACACATGTCTGTGTGACCCCCTGCGCACATATGTATACATTGTTCGTAGAGCGATAGGTCCACTAGTTGGGATGACCCGAGATATGCGATCAAACAATGGCCGTGAGCTCGGATTTAAACCATTTATGATTTATAATAGTATATTTTCTATTAAAAAATAAAATTTCGCAAAGTACTGTTTGCTATTATTTCATCTGAAAGATAGGTAATAGTAATAAAATAATATGTTTCTACGCTCACACCAATTATCCAGCACAAATTAAGTATCTTTAAGAACTTGTGTTATGGATACTAGATAACGGACAAATATGCTTAATAATCTAGATATTTTTATAAATAAAGTCAAATAAATATATAAACAACCATGACTCATGAACAAATGCTCGTGTTCATCACACTAACATTTGCCACTACCAGGACTATAACCCGGACCGCCCGATGTGTAGGCAGCGTTACTGACCACTCCACCACGGCGGCGTCAAGGTCCGAACTGCGTTTTCGTAAAACTGTGTCTTACCCCCTTGTGTGTCGCGCGGCCTCCTGGAGGTCGCTGTCAAAAACGCCTGTGTGTCGGCCGGCCTCCTGGAGGTCGATCCCCCCCTCCACAGTTTTCCGATGATGAAAATGATGATGATTATTATTATTATTTGAAAATATAACTGTACTAATTATATTTTATTGTTAGCTTATTTTATAACGATTATAATGACAAAAACTCATATTTATAGTATTATTACAAAATTTGTATTATTATTTTTTAAACCCGGAAAATTCGCGACGGAAAGTCCGTAAGTAACTGACACATGCGCGAAATTTTACAAAATGGCGGCGACACAATAGGGCATAAGATTCTCCTCGTTTTACAAAACTATGAGTGAAAATTAAAATGTATCTTTATAGCGTTTTTATTAAAAAAAAAATCTTTCTATAACATTTAAATTCTTTGCAACACTGTTCACATCGCTTCAAAATTAGCTCTGAAAAATCCACATAATGATTATTCATTTCATTTATTCATTAATTTGCAATATTCATTTATTTACAGAATGTGACAATTTTGAAGTAAATAGAGTGCACGCCCTTATTGTAGTTGTGAATAAATAGTGTTCTGTGATCTAAGCTATAGTTTCACATCAGCGAATATAACTCATAGATCTCATTAAACCACTTTTACTTCGCATCATGGGACAACATTTTTCGAGTTTTCTTCAGTTGATCGTTGTGTAGTCTTAAAATTGCTAGCAAGTCCAGGTGATTCTCTTCTATTCCGGTTTGCTGCACTACGCCCTTCAAGAAAATCCTGCAATGAATAAATATGTTACAGAATTTATTAGCTCTCCAACGCAAGAAAGTCCTGGCTTTGTGTAAATATACATTCTCGTTGTCTCTTCATTATATCCTCACTGCTGAGATGAATTTGAGTGTAACATAATTATTATGTCCTGGTAGTTGGAATTTGTTTGTTTGTTCACTGAAGGATTGTTACTTATTGAGTTGGTGCCCCTTTTATGCAGGCGACAGGCTGGCAATCTGTCACTATTTGGACGCACTGCCAGATGTAATTTTATGTATGGCGAAATGTTACCTAAGGCTCTGCTCCTCGTATATAGTTATGTATGTATACATCCTGTCCACTTGGTCATAAAATAGTAACCATCAACCTAGCAATGATGCAAAATTCTAAAATATGATTAAATATATAGATATAATGTCCCCACTTTTTCACCACCCCACAGAATTCAAAATTTGAAAACACATTGGTACGTGGCGGGGATCGAACCAGTGCCTCCAGGGTGGGAGACGATGCTCTTACACACTATGCCACCGACGCTTCTTGAACGAATTAACACGAATTATACCGTTATATAAAAAGGTGGTAATCTTTCATAGGCACTCGCTTGCTGAACCCAGCTTGGCAATGCTGTTGTCGGTGAAGTAAGGTCGTAACACACTTATCAGGTCGGAAAGGGAACCCCTATTATTTACTATAAACGGCTACAGAACTTATTGCCTCGCCTCTTTTTCATTATAAAGAAACCGCCTTCAAAACTAAAAAGGGAACAACCTAAAAAAAAATTAATACGAATTTCACAATTCGTATTAATCTTTTTTTAGGTACCTACCCCTTTTTTGAAGTCGGTTGAAATGATGCGATACGGTTCCGAGTCGTGACTTTTCCCCTAGTTAGCTTTTATTACACCCACAGGATACTCTCGGAAGGTGGTAATCCTACACGTAACCGGGAAGTACATCGGATATGCCCATGTTCACCACATTGGCATATTCTATATATGTATATTTGTTTAATTAAAATATTATACAGAACTAGCTTTTGCCCGCGACTTCGTACGCGTAGAATAGTTACTTTAGGCAGCATTTTTTTTGTGTAGGTACTTATTATGCAAAAAACACACATACATACTGCTGTGCACTACAGTAAATGGCATTTTTACTATCTACCATTTTATGTTTTTCCATCCTTTGCTACTTACACGCAACCTTTCATCCCCACATGGGTCAATATTTCAAAAAAGCTAGAACAAATACTTGCGTTTCATGGTTTTATCTTCGGTAATGAGAAATCACATAAAAATTTTCATCTCATATTTCAACCCCTTCATTCCCTTTTTCACAAAAAAGGTAGCTTTTATTCCATTTCGAGGTTTAGTCTATTTTTGTACCAAATTTCATTAAATTCGGTTCAGGTGTTAGGCGTGAAAGCGATTAAGCTAAAAAGTCGCGTCCACCATCTTGGATATCAAAATGGATGCTGTATTCTGAATCCTGACTCCGAATACAGCATCCATTTTGAGACCTCCGAAAACTACAAAACTGATACCCATATCAAATTTAAAATTCGCGTCCGCCATCTTGGATCTCAAAATAGAACCCTGTAAACCACGAAAATGATATCCATATTAATAATAAGTTAAGTAGCGTCCGCCATCTTGGATCTAGAAATTGATGACGTATTTGGAATCGCGACCCCCGAAAACTACGAAATTGATACCCAAATCGCTTTATTGTTAAAAAGTCCCATCTGCCATCTTGGATCTCGACGAAGATCATGTATTTGGAATCAGGACCCCCGAAACCTCGAAAATGATACCCATATTCCTATTAAGTTAAAAAGTCACGTCCGCCATCTTGGATCTCAAAATAGATGTTATATTCGGAGTCAGAATACCCAAAAATCTCGAAAATGATACCCATATCGATTGTTCATTAAAAAGTCGCATCCGCCATCTTGGATCTCGAAATAGATGTCGTATTCGGAATCGGGACCCCCTAAAACCACGAATTTGACACCCATATTGACATTATGTTAAAAAGTCGCGACCGCCATCTTGGATCTCGAAATAGATGTCGTATTCGGAATCAGGACCCTCAAAAACCACGAAAATGATACCCATATTGATATTTTGTCAAAAAGTCGCGTCCGCCATCTTGGATCTCGAAATAGATGTTTTATTCCTAATCCGGACCCCTAAAAACCACGAAAACGATACTCATATTGACATTATATTAAAAAGTCACAACCGCCATCTTGGATAGGAACTTTATTTCTTATAAAGTGTCTAAATTCAAAGGTTCATGGTTTTATCTTTAATAATGACGAACTTCCATACAAATTTTCATCCCCAATTTCATCCACACACGGGGCTAAATTTCAAAAATCCTAGAACTATTTCTTTCTTTCTTCTTATTAAGTCCGTAATTTCAAAGTATCATGGTTTTATCTTTAACAATGACGAATACCCATACAAACTTTCATCCACTATTTCACTCCCATACAGGTCAAAATTTAAAAAATCTTAGAACAAATATTTCTTTCCGTCTTATTAAGTGCCTAAATTCAAAGTTTCATGTTTCTATCTTCAAAAATGACAAACTTCCATACAAACTTTCATCCCCTATTACAACCCATTCAACCTTTTTTTCGCAATAAAAAGTAGCCTATGTCCTTCCCAGAGATCTAATCTATATTTGTACCAATTTTCATCAAAATCGGTTCAATGGTTTAGACGTGAAAGCTTAACAGACAGACAGACAGACAGACAGACAGAGTTACTTTCGCATTTATAATATTAGTAAGGAGTAAGGATAAGGATAATATTCACCTTGAAAGCCTGTCGGAACTTATGTGACATCAAACTGTACAGAATGGGATTGATGACTGTTGAAAGGTAGCTGTTGTAGCACAAGTAGTTAATAATTCTCCACATCTGAAAATGAGATAAAAATAAATGTGAATTTAAATGAAAAATGTGAAAAAATTAAAGAAAAGTCGATTTTTCTCCGCGCTTCCCAGAGGGTCCAGCCCATGACTAGCTCAGTGGTCAATTGATTGCGTCGAACGTATAATAAAAATCGAAAATAATGTATTGTTTGAAACTGTCGTATTACTGAGAAAGCCCTATGGCGGACGTCGTATCAAATGTATGAGTACCTAGTAGTTAAAAAATGCCATTCGTTCGAAATAAACATTGTATTGCTTGCCACTTGTCTAGGCCCTCTGGGTCGATATCAATACATATTGCACCAACCCCAAACAAATTGGAAGCAGGGTAGGAGTAAGAATAATGTTCACAGCAAACTTATATTTTGGAGCGGGCGATATTCAGCGGGCGCAGTATGGTTTTGCTTAACCCCAAGGCTCGGAATCGGCAGCTGTTACAATATGCTTGGAGTCAATAACGCCTCAGATTTCTTTTCTCTTCTTCATTTAACTGTAGTCGTATTTTAGTAAATAACGCTAATAAAACTATTACTATACTTTGTTAGACTTTGATAAGGTGGTATTAGCTAGTCAGATGAACTTCAAACAAGTCCTACCACAAACCAAAGCCCGGACTTCAGGATCGAATTGCGTAGGCTAAATCCCAAAAGGGATCCCAGATGTAGAGCCTTAGGCAACATTAAAGCACACATAAAGTCAAATCCGGCAGTAGGTATATTTTATAAAAAGGTCAAACAAATGACTTCATTCCACCTGATGGTAAGTAAAAGCGGAGTTCAGATGCAAAGAGCTAGCGCGAGAGATAAGCCACCGCGCTAGCAATCCTCGCCTTATCGACCTGCAAGGTGCTTCTTCCCGCATCTTTTGAATGACTCGGGATAGTAAGTCAATACTAAATCAATACTATGAAAACTGTAAAGGGAGGATAAAACTTGTTGAGTTTCTTGCCGGTTCTTCTCCGAACAAGGCCTCCTGGTAGACTCTCGAACCGATGGCATCAAAATTGACTTTCATAAGTGTACAAATTGTACCTAAATGAATAAAGAAATTTTGACTTTGACTTTGACTTAAGAAGAAGGGAGTGTGCTGGCAGCGAATTCCATTTCTTGATTGTGCCATATATAAATGAGCTGAAAAATTTGTTCGCGTTGGAATAGTAGCCACATTTTGTCGGTGGCACGGTAAACCAGCACGCGTAGTCCTTAAAAGGAAGGGAGATGGTAGGACTAGAGAAAAAAGGTCCTCGGAGCCCGTGGTATGAACGGTAGAAGGCGCATTATTGCACTGTAAGGCGGATTATTTCACGCAATTGGAGAGGCTCAAGACGTTTGGTCACTTCTTCGTTACCCATGATGCCGGTCGCGCGACGCTGTAGCCTTATCAAAGCATTACACTCAAAATTATCCCAGTATTCCGGGTATGCACCACTAAACCATGTATGCATAAACATCCTGGTACCTATGGATAAAATATACAGCATTTTTCTTTGTTATTGTAACGATCGAAGGACAAAACAATATTTATTACTTTTGTTTTGTTCAGCTAATCTGGCTGTTACGGAAGTTAATTATAGTTTGTTATCGCAAACGGAAATGGGAGAAAACTGTATCGAGGATGTTACTATGTTTATTTGTACACGCATTAGATTTCATAATTATTTTAACAACACTTTTATACTTTTCTGTTTAATACTTATGCATAAAATATGACATAAATTTGAATTATTTGACGAAAATTTAGGGTCTGGTCAGTCAGTGTGAATATCAAAACATTAGTAAACACAATACCCGTGTGTACCTTACAAGCACTCGAAAGTTTCAAAGATCTGTGCAAACTAACAAAAAGTTTTGTACCTTTTTAATATTTAGGTAGGTACCTGCGTGTCGTAAATCTGTGTTGGTATTTCGAACGCACAATAAAAGTCAGTAAGTGTACCTTTCAATGGTACACTACTACAGATATGGCTACTGGAGCAATAAACGCTGTAAACCTGCAAACAGACAGGACCGACAATGTTTACCATAAAAAAAAAACATAAGCACCAAGCACTGACTAATTTCGACGACGAAAGCAATGTCCCGGTAGCGTAGTGGTTAACGCAGCCGCCCGGATTGCGGTAGATGCTGGGTTCGATTCCCGCCTTTTTTCACTGTAGTTTCTAGTTTAACTCTAAAAAAATTCCACGACCTGACGTGATGGGAAACGTTTCAAGAAACAAAAACTAACGACATCCTGGCTTCGTACGGGAGGACAATTTTATTTTTTAAACATTTTGGGTTAAACGTAGAGTAAAATTAAATGTATCTTTATTCAGGACTGGGTTGAAGTCCTGAATAAAGATACATTTAATTTTAATTCTACGTGTCCTTTTTTAACCGACTTCAAAAAAGGAGGAAGTTCCCAATTCCACTGTTTGTTTTTTTACGTGTGTTACCTCATAACTTTTTACTGACTGTACCAATATTGGCGATTCTTTTTACGTATGGAAGCTAGTGCTTCTCACGTGGTCCCATTTAATAAGCTTTTTTTTGTTTAATTTATCTGCAATCAGCTCAGTGCTATAAACAGATGTGTTCCTCTAATTAATATCATTTCGAGTGTGCCTCCCAGGAGGAGCATTTACTCGTATGTCAAAATTAGATAAGTTGGATATAATATATGCCTGCATTATGTCCTTCATTTTTATATGTATAACTATCTCGAGTAAGTTCATTTGCAAGCTCATTTATGTGATGTTTTAGTAGTTGTTGATATTTTCTTATTTCGTCTGTAACGGTATTCATCTAAATGTTTTGGTAAATTTCATTGTTCTTTACCCTACATAGTGCTTGAGAAATTGATCTCATAATCACATTTTGAATTCTTTGCAGAATGAAGATGTTAGAGTCGCTGGCACTGCTCCAGAACTGTATTGCATACATCCATACAGGTTTCCGTCTTGTCTTGTAGATTAGCAGCTTATTATCAGTTGAGAGTTTGCTGTTACTTCGGTCCCAGGAGCCAGTACAGTTCTTTATGTTTAGTTCGTCCATTTTAGTTTTGATAATATGGTGTTTCCATGCTAGGTCCAGATGAAGGTCAAGGTACTTCACGGCATCCTTATATTCGTTATGCGGTAGAGTCGTGTTTTCCAACTGCACTGTGGACAATTCTTTTTTATAGTTAATGTGACTTGCACCGATTTAGTTGTGCTAGCCTTAATTTTCCACTTGCGTATCCACGCAGTCACTAAGCGTGGGCCCAGACCTACTGATCGTTCTGTTCTACCTATAAAAGGACATAAAACCGGGTTCATCGTCACACACTCACCAGTGGCCGGGCTTTCTTATTCGGCGGTCAGTCGAAGTCTAGCGCTTGCCGAGAGAGGTACTCGTATACCTTTGTAATAATGATATGTAATACCTGAGCGTGTTGATTAGGGCTTTGACTGGCCACTGCAAGCTGAACAGACATCTCTACAATACGAGAGGAGCGTGAAACACCAATACACCTCCTATGCTCTTGTAAATGTCTCATCCACAAAAAAAGCCGACATTTGGTAAGACACATTCTCGACCCAGACGATATCAAAACAATCCAAGCTAGGAATATCTTATTATTTTTAGATAGTGCCTAGGTAAAGAAGTAGTCATGTAAGGCCTCAAGAGGACTTACTTGGAGGCTAGGCACATACAATAGATCTTTATAGGTCGAAGTGACGCAAAAAGCCCCGAATTGTCTAAATTATAATAAATACCTTTGTAATAATACGTAAAAAATCGTAACGGACGATAATAAACTCATGCTTATAACACACATTTGATGAAACTAGCATACTTCCCTAATTTGGACGATACCTAGTCTAAGAATAGTAATATAATAAATACTATGGCGATATAGAAATGTTTAAATCGAAAAAAATACGTTGATTTCTCCATACAAATATTTCGATGTGAAAAACAAAATGTACGAAAAATTTGCCACGCTAAGTCCAGTCCAATTTGTAAAGTGTCCTTAACCTTAATTGGGTCTTGTGTCAAACCATAGTGTTGAAGGATATGGCTGGTGATAACTAGCCAATTCCTGAAACAACAGCTTTCCACGATTACCAAAGACCATTATGATCTGCATAATAATACAATGCAACGACGACATGCAAAATCAGTGTAGTGTTGAAAGTTCGTATTATTTGTTAATGTTGCGAGGCCTTTCCTCCCGAGACTTATACTAATTAGTACATGTTTATGACAATATTAGGAAATTACAAATGTATGTTTTATGTGGCTTGGAAAGCATATCGAATCACATTGAAGCTGGTCGTTAGATGTTGAATAGTCCCACTAATGAGAGGGTTTTCAAACGGAAAGTCTTTGACTCTGGGGAAGCGTTCAAACCTCGTCCAAATGAAATTGAGTTTGAATTAGAGTTAAATGAAAATTTGTTATAGTAATAATCATGATGCCGATTGAAGAGTACTCTGAAATATACATATATCTGGTTAGAATCTTGTAATACTCTCATGGCCGCTTTAAAGATTTCTTTAATTTGAAAAAAGGGAAGATTGTGTAATGATCTATTTTTAATAGTTTATTGCGGTATATAATTAAAATAATATATCTCCACGCTCATACCAATTATCTAACCATGTATGGTTAATAGAAATTCTCATACTTATTGGGGGCAATATACAATATGATATAAATTAAACACGGGTAGTAAAGGTCTGCTACGAATTTTAGTAGGTCCGCAAGTAAAACTGCAGCACACAATTTAAGGCGAGGAAGCGATGTTGATTTAGTAGGTATGCAACGCGAAGAACAAATCCAAGAAACAAGAAAAGATGTTGAAAAATTACAATTAATTAAATTAAATAGGGGAGGATGGCCTGACAGTATACAGAAGGTTCCTGATTACATAAAATATTATTACAATTTAAAACTGATACAACAGTGGATATTATAGTTTGGTGTTTTTAAATCACAAAGTTATTATACCACAGAGCTGAAGATAGGGAATAATAAAGAAATTAATGAAATTAAACAGTTAGCTAGAAATCTTTACTCCTGGCCTAAAATTTATGAGCATTTAGAAGAGTATGTTAATATTTTACATGTCAAGTCTATCAAAATAATAACATAAAGGAACCCATGATACCTCATGAAATAACTAGCTTGCCTTTTCCAAAAATAGGAACAGATATTTTAGAATTTAAAAGTAAAATTTATCTTGTTATCCATGATTGATTATTATCTATTCAAAGTGGTTGGAATTAAAATTGTTACCTAGTAAATCAGCTGGAAATGTAATTAATAGTTTAATAGATATTTACAGTCACTTTGGTATACCGTCAGAAGTAGTGTCTGATCATGTACCATTCGACTCGAGGGACAGTAAAAATTTTGCATCAGAATGGGGCTTTAAATTTACTTATTCAAGCCCAAAATATCCCCAATTGAATGGCATGGCAGAACGAGCAGTTCAGATTAAATAAAAAAACTTTTAATAAAATGTAATGAAGATAAGACTGACTATAGGTTAGCCTTATTACAATACAGGAATGCACCAGTGGCAGGTACTAATTTCTCACCTGCTCAATTATTAATGAACAAAAATTTAAAATCAAAATTACTAGTCACTTTACAGTATTTACAGCCAAATTTAATTGAAAATTTAAAAATTGAAATGAATAACACTAATGAGAGAAATGTAAGTAATTATAATACTTAAGTCAATAAACCTAAAAATATTTTTTTTTAGGACATAGAGCCTGGTATAAAAAGAAGGGGAAGGGAAGAAATGGTGGTCAGGTATTATAAACAAAAACCATAACTTCAGGTCATGTGGTGTTCAAGACATAGGAAACAATGTAATTTATACTCGATCTTCTTATCACATCAGACCTTCGCAATAATCAGGTATCTCTTTTGTCTCATTCAGTTGTGTGTGCTGTCACAAAGACATGTAATTTATTTTGGCTGTCGTAAAACGCTTTTTACTTAATATTAAATAATTTGCCAAATTCATCATTTCAGCAGAGAGGCGCCCACTGGCCTATGTCCAACAGTGGGTGTCTCTCGGCTGAAATAATGAATTTGGCAACTTCATTATTTCAGCCGAGAGACACCCACTTTAATATTATTTATGTAACAAAATAGATACATTGTAAAGACCTGTAGGTATTCTAAGAAATGGTCACTCAAAAGTGGATAGCTTATAATTATATAAATTAGGTTCGTTCGTTGTTGTATAGTATTTTAATAAGTTGTGAGTAAAGTTTGGGTTTTTGATTGATACTTAACATTGTTTAACTTGAGATATATTAGTAAGCGAATTGATTGTTAGATATGCTAATTTAATTTATAGTTCATGTAATTTCTTCGTAATTGTTTGTAAGTGATATTAGTAGTTTTAACAATGTTTAACATTGTTTATTAAAAGAGGGAGATGTAGCAGATAGGGAATGCTTTAATTATCTGTGCCTGTTTTATGAAAATATTGTTCTATTCTATTCTTATTTGATGGCATTCGCAAATCTTAAAGATTATGCATTTTGCCAATATCAAGTGAAAACTTAATTATAGTTATTAAAAATTGTACGGTAGATTTTGGTTAAAAATGGCGTATCTCAACACGTGTTTTTACAACAAGAACTCGGGAAAAACTCGAAAATATTGTTATCTGTTGTCATGAGTATATATAGGTTGTCACTTTGACAGCCAGCCCCTTTTCCCGACCTGCTCAGCTCCAAATTACACCTCGATAAAAGGTTAATACTAAGACAAACAAATTTGAGAAATATCAAGAAACATAACCAGTATTGGCATCCCCAACTTCGTGTTTGATTTACAACATCAACCACTACAGCAACTGCTCAAGATAGCAATTCCAAAAGAAAAAAATCAAAAAGAAAAAAAAAATGTTTCGATTAGGTTCCTCATCCCAACTGATGCCAAACCCAGAAGGACAAAAATCCCAAAGGATTGAGTATAATCTGTCTCTGTAATCTCTTTTGGCAACTTATTCCACAACTGTGTAGCAATCACAGTGAAGGACTTGGCAAAAAAAATTGACTTGGTGATAGGGCGAACTAAAGTTCTCGTGACACAAGCACGTTTAGGACGGGAGCTAGACGGAAGGAAATTAAAACAGGATTGCAAGTAATCGGGAAGTTGAGGATTGTAAAGGCTTTTAAATAGAAGGGAGGGGATGTGCATATTTCGGCGAAGTCGGATAGGGAGCCACTTTAACTTTGCACGTAATTCAGATACATGGTCAAATTTCTTTATATTATTTATTAAGATAGGGAGCCACTTTAACTTTGCACGTAATTCAGATACATGGTCAAATTTCTTTATACCGAAAATAAATCTAATTGCCAGATTCTAAAGGCGCTCCAGCTTATTTAGCAGCTCTTCTGATGCATCTAAATAACAGACATCAGCATAGTTGAGAATGGGGAGTAGAAGAGTTTGAGCTAGCATAACTTTCGTTTTAAATGGCAGAAAATATTTAAGTCGCTAGAGAGAGTGATAAGCGAAGTGTATACGACGGCTAACTTCATTGATGTGCGAAGACCAAGATAAAGTACAATCAATAGTCAATGCACTCTTTGTACATATTTTATTTTGAGGTGTGAAAGAGAAAAGATACTAATAAGAATGCAGATCTCATCCTAAGCCTTAACAGTCTGGTTGTCCGCGTCATCCAGAGAAACAAGACCCGTAAGATAGTGTTCTACAGGCAAGTCCACGGCAAGTCCGATAAAAGTTCAAGGTGATTACTTGCCTATTTCCCAAGTTCAAAATTACCTCTTTGAAGAAAAGAAATAATCTCAGTAACCTCATACCCGTCTACCAAATCGTCAACATATTATGTATTGCTTTAAAGAACTTGACTAGCAATGGGAAAATCACGATCTTTGTCAGAAATCAACTGTTTGATGGTACGACATGGTAAAAAGGGAGCAGAGGACACTCCGTAAGTCACGGTACTCAGTCGATACTCTTGAATATGTTGATTTGAGGTAAAACGCCAAAAGATACGCTGATCCTCCTTATCAGCTTCATCCATCAAAATACGGTGATACATCTGTCGCATGTAGGCCATAAAACCTACCGAATGAACCCTTAAATTCAAAAGAATCGCAACAATATTGGGTTGAAGCTTGTGGCCAATAAGCAAAGAATAATTTATGGCCGGTTTCAATAATTTACCTATCTACAATTCTGCTTACTAGGGATAAGATTTTGACAGATATCCTAAACGAAATGTGTCAAAATTCTACCGTTGCCATGGAAACTGTCGGTAGTTATTGGTAAGTTATTTTATTGAAACCCGCCATTAGAGAGATGCCCCGTGTATAGTTAGCAGAGGTGTTAAACACTACGCGCAGTTTTTGTAGTACTTTTAGGAAGTAGGATGCAATGGTAAGGTATAAAATACCGCCTGGTATTTAAATCTTCGCTTTGAACAAGTGTCATAAGAACACTTTCCAAATAATCCTGCATGAAAGCGTTATATTGCTCATACAGATCGGGATTTTATAGAAGTCTTCGATCAATGGAGTGAAAACAACGCAAAGCTATGTCAAATGATCCCGGAAATAACCCTTCCTTCCCTTCATTTTGAATGGTAAAGTTAAGACGTATCTTCCGGTTGAATCTCTAGAATGAGTATTCACGAAAATTTGCTCCAATCTTTCCTCGTCTGAAGTCAGAGAGGCAAATAACTATTAAAAGTGTGATCAAGGTCCCAGAGATTTTTTATTTCATGATGAAAAAAAAAATCTCTGGGAAAAAAAAATAAAGTTTATTGTGAAGAAAAGCTTCTACCTATCGGTGACGGTTGATATAGAATCAACCGTCACGTCATATCAAAGTTAACGATTCTTTAGCATATTATCTTTCACAGAGTCTATCATTTCAAAATCATATCGTATCATATAAACAAAATCAACTTACATTATAATAATCCTCATATTTAAAGTCTGGGTGTATTATCATCACACGCATTAGGCAATACGGTGACCAGCAGAAGAAAAATGAAGCAGCTACGGCAGCTGGAAAAAAGAAAATTATTAATTTAATAAAAACAGCTTGTTAATTATAGCCTGCCACGTACAGTAGATCCTCAGGGATTGAAATTAATTTATCGTAATAATATAATCTTCTGATTCCATATTAACATCTCACAATTATTAAAATACTCGTTAACAAAACAGTAATGAGTATAAAGTGAGAGGAGATAAATTATTATTACATATTCTTCAAAATCACGTTTTACAATATCATCATAATTAGGTACATTTTCGTATCAAATTCAACAATTAATATTCTGTAATACAAGCATAAGCTTATAGCACGCAATGAAACAATTCTATTGATCAATATCTCCTGTGCAATATTATTAATTATTAATATAGTAAAACGCGGCAAGTGTGTCATTGACACAGATATTAAATGTGCGCGGTTTCCTTAGCAGTATTTTTATTACAGAGTTTTTACTAACGTCACAAAAGTAAATTTATTGGTACAATTTCTGGAGTAAATTGTACAGTCTATCGTGACAAGGAAATCTCGAAGAAAGCTAATTCATGTCACGCGATTGGATTACTGAATATAATCTTTGTGTTACTACTAGAGTTCGCCCGCAGCTTCGCTCGCGTCAATGTCGGTTAAATTATAACCTATGTTATTCTGACGTAGGAGTTATATTATTGTAAAGTTTCATTAATATCTGTTCAGTAGTTCTTGCGTGAAAAAGTAACGAACACACATACATCCATACAAACTTTCACGTTTATAATGTTAGTAGGATTATCAAAGTGCACTTAAAAAGTTGAGTAGCTCACAAATGACAGTACAAAGCTGTTTTATTAAATTAAGTGAGCTATTTCATCTCATTAATTCATATAATACTTGATGAATAGACAAAAAATCAAGACCAAATAAATTATTCTTCTAGTTTGTGGCGGATAACTAACTATAATGAAAGCATTTTCATCGCTTTCAATGTGTCATTAAGAAAACGTTCTCTCATTTTCGGGAAAATTAATATTAGAACAAAAGATATAATTAGAATTACTTCAGAGCGATCACGAAGGATTTAAAATTAGTTATATTTAGCTCCGGCGAAAATCCCTCGATTCCATTTTAATACAAACCCGTGATGAAATTAAATGCTTTGGCTTAAAATGTATTAAAAACCAGATATCATTCCTAGCTCAGCGGTCTGAGCATTCACCCTTAACCGTTCGTTAGTGGGTCCGTAAAAAGTAGTTATTTGTTCAAGAAGTGAGCAAAGTTAGTTTTTGCTGCGAGTGCCAATATTAAATCACGAACAAGCGAAGTAGTCTAGAATTGATTCATAAATAGACTTCTGAGCGCAGTGAGTGATTTTAGGGCACGAGACAAAAAATTTGCTCTCGTGTGAAACATACAACTTTTCACCTCTCTAGTGAAGAAATTGTTATAGGTGAGAAAACAAGGCAATACTTTAGTATATGCTTAACATCTTAAAAATATTATTGAAAATTGAAAATAAGATTACTAAAATAATTTAGATTGAACGTTAGAGCCTTGTTCAGACATCGCAGCAAAAAGCGTTTTTCCTACTAGATTTTACGAAGCAAAAGAGGTCTTTTGGTGTTGGAGACGTGAAAAAATATTTAATTCATATACACATTTTTTAATAGGTAAGTAGGTACAAACAATTCTTCCTAAGGGTCCAACATCGAAACCGCGAAAAGAAATCGTCTGTTTCATACAGTGGTGCAACACCTACTTAACCAAAGTGTTTGAAACAGCAGACTATTTTTCGCGATTTCGATGACGGTCCATAGCAAAAGTTGTTTGTTTGGATCTACCCACAGAAATAAATCAAGATAGAACGGTGAAGTGGGTGTGACAAGATTTCTCAAAAGTTCCGTCAGTGCGCGTCGACACTCGTCCCAGAACGTTATCAATTATTAAATAGATTAAGACTAAAATGAGTGCACTATCGATTATGAATATGATTGAGTGTGTCACCTCACTAATTAACTCAAGAAAAAAGTGACACGCATTGTTTGTATGAAAACGAGTTATGATCGCCGTTCTTTCTTGATTTATTTCTGTGGATCTACCTTTTAAAATGGCTTCGGTTTGACAGTCTCTTAAAATTTACTGTGTGTATGTCACAGCCATGTCGCATAAAACGGCGTATTACAAAACCACGCGGTGGATTGTATGTGAGTGTGTATACTTCTACTCCGCTTGGTCATAAAACAACCTGAACCTACCAATAATAAGCGACCTCTATTCGCATATACAAATAAATATTGATAGAATCCAGGACGGACTTGTCGTTAAACGGTTTTAGTTAATATTGGACTGTATAATCGAAAGGAAATCACCACTTATTATTGGTACAGCGACACGCCTCGGCTTCGTACGGGTGCATTGCTTATGTAAATATGCATGTATACATATAAACCTTCCTTGAGAATCACTCTATCTATTAAAAAAAATCGCATCAAAATCCGTTGCGTAGTTTTAAAGATCTAAGCATCATAGGGACAGACCGACGGGGGAAGCGACTTTGTTTTATACTATGTAGTGATGACCAAGCGGAGTGAAATCATTGTTACCCTAGTTGTTACCCAATTATTGTGACGACATAGTTGTTATGAACATAGTCTTCTTGCGGTGATAATTGGAACTAAAACATTCAAATTGGCGGCGCGTTGTATCGTAGATGTACCCGTTTGTATTTTGGCGCCGCCACTTTAGTACGCCGCTTTGACGAACATGAAGTGCTCCTATAATACGACGTACTTTATTCCAGCCAAATTGTAATCCGGCTGAACGTGAGGTAGCTGCATTACAAAGCGGCGACCCGGCGCGCCTTTTTGTAAAACGGCGTGTTATACGATTCGGCCGCGACATATTATACATATATACCTTAAAAGTATGTTGTTATTACCTAACATTTTTACTGCTTTATCCCTATGTTGCTTTCCGTTGACGGGACTACTTCTCAGTCTTCGGTTCGCTGATTTCAGTTTGAGTGCTATCAGCACGTACAGCAAAAATATGATCGACATAGGCATAACGAAGAAGACGACCAGCTCCAAACCCAAGACAACTTTTAAAGGATTTGATACTGTCACAAAGCAATAAACGTATTTCTTCCTTTCTAAGAGATCGATATAAAACAGATCCGGCACAGAAAAGAAAAACGCGACGGCCCAAATTATAACGATTATTTTAAAAACTCTGGACTTCAAGGTCATTTTCTGCCTTAAAAATGGCTTGGATACGACTATATAGCGTTCAATTGTAAAGGCAGCGATTGTGAGTACGTTGCAGTTGCTCAGACCGTCGTAGAACAAGAAATGGAGACGGCAGCCTTCTTCACTGAAGGGGTACAAATCTGGTAACCAGATGATGTAAATTTCTATTGGCACAAACAAAGAAAACAGTAGGTCTGTTATGGCAAGATTGAATAGGTAACAGTTTGTTGGTGTCCTCATAGTTTTGTCTCTGGCGATTACTGCACAAGTACACACATTACCGACTATGCCAAGTATCATGAAAACTCCTAAACATACACTCAATAATATTTTTATGGAGTCAGATTCATCTAAGGCGTTGCCGTCGTCATAAAAGGCCATACCGACTGGACCAAAAAAGGTAAAGGAGTCATTTCCAGGCACACTGCTGTTTGGAAGCATAGCGGGGGCAGCGCCCTGAAAAAATAAACGCATTAAAACTAAGTATGCGATATGGTTAAAAGTAAGAAAGAACGTGTAAACAACAAATAACCAGGTCAAGACTAATAACTAAAAACAACTGAAGATTAAGGCATATATAGAAACATGCTAAACTAAAACGTTATTATTTATCTTTATATTTCAAAAGTGAATGAAACCTAAATAAAATGATAATAATGTATTATTTTGTTAATATTGATCCACTCACGAGTTTAATGAATTGTTACATTGCACTATTGAGTTTACTCTTACATAACCTAATAAACTAAGTAGAAAATTTAGGACTTGAGATATTTTCTTAGTCATTATAATGTGCACTACTAACATTAGCCAAGGATACAACAGCCTACGAATATGCGAATAATGACCGGTTTCAATAACTTATCTATCTACACTTTGTTTACTATTACTAATATTTTAACAGATATCGTATAAATATATCAGAATTCTACTGTTACCACGGGAAACTGTCGGTAGTTTCTCCCGAGTTCTTGCTGTAAAAGCACGTTTTGGGAGACTCCATTTTTAATTTAATCTACCGTACATTTTTACTTTCTCGTATACGTAGCATCCGTAGCATAGAGGAAGTCTTGTAATCGTCAAAAAATTCGACCTCGAGATTTTGACGGATTTACACGTTTTGCACCTCCCCGAGTCCAAAAACCCTTTTTTGGAATTATATCCGTGCGTGTGTCTGTGCGTTAGCACGATAACTCGAGTATGCTTTAACTTATTGCAACCAAATTTAACATGCATGTATGACATCAAAATATAAGGTTTCTATCAACTTTTGAGATGTCGATCTCGAAAGTTAAGCAATCATGTGCGCGGTCGGTACTCGGATGGGTGACCAAAATTTAACATGCGTGTATGACATCAAAATATAAGGTTTCTATCAACTTTTGAGTCGTTTCCGGTATACGAGAAAGTCAAGGGGAGACCACTCCCGATTTCTTTGTTCCTTTAAGTACAGTTCTGTTACACTCGACATTGTCAAAACGCGTAATCTTTATGTAGATATAGACTTCAAAACTAAAAAATCTAAAAGAAGAAGAACAATGGAAACTGTCGTTAGTTAAGTTATTGAAATCGGCCCTAATTAAGACATCAATAAATTATTTATAATATCACTCACTGATACAATAAACACTTCAGCAGTTTACACCATTCATTTATTTTAGTACAAATACATTTATTATTATTTCTTTTACTTTTATTCGTTTCAGAGTGGACACCGTAATAAAATTTCTGAATTTAAAGTGCGTGAAGTTTTAAAATATTCCACGAATCAAATGACTTTGTACCTTTATATACATTACCAACTGATTAGTACACAAATTTTATATAAAATTAATAAATTGCATAACATTTATGCGCCAAAATTGCGAAATAATGGCACTTTGTTGAACGCGAGGAAAAGACTGATCAACACGAATTTTCCTTACAGCTCTAACAGTTTTATACAGGGCGCTCCAAAGTGTTGCATTTTCTTTTTAACTGCCCTAAAAATACGAATCTGTGTTTTACCATAGGAAACAAGGTTGTTTTGTAAACTTTCTGTTATTTTGAGTTTTTAACCGAGTTCCAAAAAGGAGGAGGTTTTCATTTCACCTGTATGTTTTTTATGTGTGTAACCTCATTAATCTCATACATGTTTACTGGGTGTACCGATTTTGGTTATTGTTTTTACATTTGGAAGCTGGTAGGTACTTGTCATTTGGTTTTATTTAAATTTGAGCGTCATCTGACAAGTAGTTTTTGAGTTATATGATAATGCCTCTTTAATTAACATTGATGATATCGTTGTTATTTTATTACTTTTTATTCTAAAAAATATTGAGATAGTTTCCTGGACATTTCTATACTTACAGGAGTAAAAAGCAAAAAAATAATTATTTTAAATAAAAAATCGCCTTCTAAACTAAAAAAGAAAATAATAATATGTTTAAAAATCTAAATGATTTTTGACGTGGTGCCAACTTCAATATAAGAAATAAACGTAGTTAGTTGTCTTTGCGACCGACTTCAAAAAATCATTTAGATTTTTTTAAACCTATTTTTGTTGTCCATTTTTAGTTCCGCAAGGAGAGGTAACAATAAACTAGGAGTTAGGCCTGTATGTAGGGTTGTCTGGGTAGGTACCACCGCCATTCCGATTTCCGCGGTGAAACAGTTTTCTGTGTTTCGGATTAGATGGAAAGGTAGCCAGTGTCCATGCATGGAATTACTGGGCATAGAAGGCATTTCATCTTAGGCATCAGGATGACAACGCAACTGCTACACCAAATGCTTTTTCCTTAATATAGTAGGTGTTTATAGGCGACAGTAGCCACTTACCACCAGGAGGGCCATCAGCTTATTTGTCATCTAGTTCTATCAAAAACCTCAATAGCTTCCAAAAGGTAGCATTAAAGTAAAACTGTAAGAAGTGACTTTTTTATTGTCTTCTATATTGAAAAAAGTACAAATATGAAAACCAATGCTAAAATAATTATGGACCTAAAGGTTTCCTTTTAAGAGACTCACTGCATAAATAAAAGCATTAGGTACCAATGTCAATTTTTAATCATTTGATGTGTGCTATCTACCTGCTGTGCTGTTTGGACCCGGTGCCAAGCCATGCCAATCGTTCAGCACAACGAGCCCCTCATTACCCAAGCTGGCGCGTTCGGTCGCAATCACGGGATGGTGTGATCAATGAGTGTGATGTGGCAGGCGGACCTATAGAATACCTAGTTAGCTTGGCACCGACCTCAAACAGTACAGCAGGTACCTAGCACACATTTTGATAATATGTTTTTTTTTTATAGAGAGTATTGTCTATCCTGTCATTTGTATCGGTCCGCTGGTTTTTGTTTGATAATTCACTGGAGGCTTCGGTGCTATAAGGGGTAAAATAAGGCGTAAAATTTTCGAACAATCATCACGCGTTAGCAAAAAGACCGTAAATTTTCAAAAATATATACCTACTTATTAAACTTACTTTGAAATTATAATAGTATGAGAAAATTCTACATTTTAGTCCGTTTTAAAATACCTTGAAAATAGGTTTTACCAACTTAAATAACTTGCATGCATAGCTCGAAAATTGATAATTTAAAGCTTCAAACTGCCATGCTCTGGCGAGGAAACAGTGATTAAATTTAATTTTGTTACTTTAGCACACCTGACTTACTAGTATAACGAAGTATATCAAAATTTGTGCTAATAATTAACTTCCTTAATTTTTATAAACACCCTTATAACAAAGTAATTGAGTGTATCCACACAAGTGCCAGCAAATTGATGGAAAGCACTTTGATGGTGGGTATACAATCATGCTTAATTGAAATGACTACCAACTTACTATGTCTATTTATTACGTGGACACGGTATTTTGTATGACCTTATAGTATAAAGTTACCACAAATTAGTTAACGACTTTCCGCGTGTTGTGATAAGCGATTAGCCTTGCATTACATTATATGTTGAATTATTAGACAACTTTAAGAAAATATACAGATATGAACCAAATATTTTTATTTTTTTGCCGAAGTTCAGAGAATTTTTTTCAACTTTCATTCCTTATTTTCAAAAATACTTTTTTCTTAATTTTTAACTTAGAGGCTATTTACCAATTCTTCTGGATTTTACTTTAAGAACAACGGATTTGCATACAAAACATGCAACGGTTTTTTAGTGATAAGCAAAAAAAGCTTTTCAAATTTCAGCTATAGCTGAAATTTGAAAAGCTCTAGCTCCAAGCTCTAGCTCCAAGGGCATGATGGGCGGGCGTTGCTCAGTCAGTCAGTGAGTGTTATTATTTATATTGTGTTTATTAACTAATATGGCATATTTATTAATCAAACAGTATTTGAAAAAGATCAGATTTGTAATTGAAAATCAACGATTGTAACATTTTGAAAGTAATAACTTAACCCTTTGACAGACATGCCTTTTTTTTGTCGTCGGGGAGGTCAAATGCATTTACGCATCGTCCCTGCGGGGTGGTGCCAACCGCAGGGGATATGTGGGAATTGAGGTAAAGGCGTTCCCTCCATACACACTAAACATCCTCCCGTGCGCCATTGCGGGACGGCTCGGGATCTGTTCAGTGAGCGCAACTACACCGAGACCGTCCCAACGCTGCCCTTCTAGGCATTCCTCCGAGTTGAAAACGGGCTATGTCCGCTTCTTTCTAACCCGACCGATCGTTAGCGCGGCCACGGCCGATTGCTTGCTTACCAGCGTCCTTGCCGGTAGGTGTGTGGTGCGTAGTACATTTTCTATTGCTTTCTTGCTTACCGGTTTTATAATCTTTTTAAGTATCCACGTGGTATAAGTTGTGTTTCCTCATATTTCAATCTTTATGTCTATGAATGTATATATAAAAAAACCTGAAAGCAAAAATTTGCTTGTGATATTCAACCTGGACTGATGCTGACAGCCCAATAAAAATTTTCGCAATTCAATTAGAACCAATTAGTTAGTTATTCTTTGTTACAAAGGGCTTCTGTGAACTAGAAATGTGTTTGTATCAATATATGAAAACTGGAAAACTTTCTCTGGTGCAACAACCAAACAATATTTCGTATAACGTTTTCAAAGCGTTTGTGATCATAAACTTTTGTACTACCTACATATCGACATTGATTTGGCAAAAGTCGTGGGAAGCCACTGGCATAGGCAGTGGTCAGCGCAGGACAGGTTGAGTTGAAGATTGTTAGCGGTAGGCCTTTGCCCATGCGTGAGCGTCTCTCGGCTGAAATGATGGTGATGAGTAGTCATACACGAGTCACTCGAGTTCATCGTTAAATATTCTAAAAGTGGTAGGCGAGATTAACCAATGTAGGCCGGCTCCTTCATGGTACTATCTTTATACTTCTTACCAAACGAAAATATTATAATTCAAAAGCTATGACATAAAAAAGTCAACTAAAGCGCTCTAACGCTCTCTGCTTCTTGTTGCAACTAAGTTTAAAAATGGATGGTTAGTTTACTGAAGGATTGCTATTTTTTGGGTTTGGTTTATGTTTTGTGAATGCGACAGGCTGCCAACCTTTCTATAGGCTGGTCACTATTTTGGGGCACTGTAAGACCCATACTGCCAGATTTGGTTTTGTGTGTAACCAAATGTTAACTGAAAATCTGTTTAACCCTTGTTGGGATTTTAAGCGTGATTTTATATATGTATGCTAGAGTAAAAATTATACCAAAAAAGTGACAATTTCAAAGTGATTACAATTTAGGAGCCAGACTAACATTAATATAGCAATATATGTATTTATGAAAATCTAATCCAGTGGTTTCCAAAGTTGATGTTACTACGCCTCTCTTAAAAATATATAATCATTTGGCGCCCCTAGGGCGCCATCTAGCCATTCCGCCGCTCTGGACAAAAGCTAAAAGCAACCCCCCCAGGATATAAAGTCCAGAGATTCGAAACTAGACTACTAACACAACAAATTAGTATAAAAAAAATATTAAATTAATATTTCGAATACGAATAAATCCAAATTTTATTAATTAAACTTTCATAATTTTATCATCTTTTGGTAAAATAAGAGATAAATAACTTTGTAGAATATTGTAAAGGCTTGAAGAGTTAAATATTTACTTATCTCCAATATTCTTTTAATATAATCTGCAAGCTGTCATAAACATCTGAAAATCACTACTTGTGAAATTTTTTAAATGTTGAACACTAAATTTCAGAATTCAGTTTTGTACATGAGGTGCAGGTAATTTGGAATACGAGTATTCCATATAATATACATCATGCTTAACTTACTAATAGGACTAAATAACGATTTACTTTTGAAAACATAGGTAAAATTCATAATTGCAAAGATATAATGTGTCCCTAACATAACTGCAAGTAAATTGGCATACCCTTTTTAGTACTCAAATTACGTTCATGATGATGATCCAAATTAGCAAAAACACGTTGTCTGCCATAACCTCATTTTATTTATTTGTAACTAAAGAAAGCACTAAAATCAAAGTTAATTTACAAAGTTTATGATAAACTTTACAGTATAAATAAAGTTAAACAAGATAATCATAAGGATGTTTAGCTATAAGGGTGGGTTACTTAGGACATTGAAAATTTTTTAAAAACACTCATTCACAACTTGTCTTCTCGTCGCCATCTTATAAAAGCAGCTGACGAACCATAGAAAAACTTAAACAAATCACCACTCTTTCTCATATTTTTCGTTCATAAACATTAGATTACGTAACTAGTTTCTGTGAAACCCTGCTATCCCAAATTACCAGCTGTATTCCAAATTACCTTCCTTTCCTCTATTATCTACGAATCCAGTCTTGCTTTGAAACTAAGAATTCACGGGAGAAGGATGGGAAAGGAATAGAATTCTTTTTTGATGTTGTCTCTCTGTAGCAGCCGTTTCATAGTTTTCGCTTTTTATGTTTCATTTTTATTTTTAAATCTCATGCTAATAATCATAATAATTATGTTTTACTAACAATAGCATTAATATTTTTTTCGTATTACTAACACAAATGACTCATTGTTGGTCGAAATAAACGAATTTATTTTTATTGTTATAGAAAAAAAGAAAAGTTCCCTATCCGATCTGATAAGTGTGCCTTTATTCTGATCACTGCTGATCCGGAAGTAGCTGCACGGACGCATTCCGAGTTGAATCGTGACACATAAAAATCTATCAATTGTCAACAGTCGATGTACCATTCTCCACTGCATTATTTCCTGAAAGGCCTGTAATTATACTGCCTTTTGGTCCCCGCTTGGTAGATATCTACCGCGAGACAGTTAAAATCAATTTTGTCTGGATATTATTAATCATCGACAGAATAAATCGTGTAATTGACTCTTTTTTTTGGCTGTGTTTCGGATTGAAGGGAAAGGTAGCCAGTGGTAATTACTGGGCATGGAGGGCATATCATCTTAGTCCCCAGGATGGCAAACGCACTTGCGGTGTTAAGTGATTTACACTTAATATTGCAAGTGTCTATAGGCGGCGGACACCACTTAACATCAGGTGGGCCGCAAGTTAGTTTGCCATCTCGTAACATAAAAAAAATGATAGTTATCTAATAATTGGGCATTGTTAGACATAAAAGTATACATTAATCAAAAATTCAGACTCGGCTACTCTGAAAAGTCAACATTCATTAATTTAACGGTTGCTCAAAGTAAATTTACTCAAATGAAATTAAAATCCCTTTATCTAAAACTATTTTCAATTAACTACCTTTATTGGAGAACAAAGGAGTTAAATGTTTAATAATATAAGTTAATTGAATGTTTTATTTATTTTACTCGTAGCATAAATACATATCGATCACGCTCGTAGTCCCAAGAGGAGTTGAGCAGAGCTTTTAGTAACATTTCGTTACACATACAGCCACATCTGGCAGTGTAGGCCATGCAGTGCTTCCGTAAAGTGACAGGTTGCCGGCACGTCGCCTACATAGAAAGGGTAACAAACCCAAAAAGTAATAATCCTTCAGTAAACAAACAAAAGCCAACAACTAGGACAAATGTAACGATCAATATCATCTCACCAGTCCGGGATGCTAGGTATTCTCTATAAAAGTAAGGCCGCTCTCTCACGAGTCGGCAAGGTTTCGGTGCGGTGTGCATGCAGCAAATGTCTTACCGCGGTTTTTAGGGCTGTCTCGCACACGGCGTCGGCATGCTGATTGCATTTTCTTTATTAAGTGGTGAAGAGTCGACGAGCAAAAATATCGTCTGGTGATTCATCAAGCGATGAATATATTGTTGTAATATACATTTGTTTGTGAATGACACGAAAAAAGAAAAAATATTGGGTGTCCCCATATATTCAACGCAACTACATTAGTAGATTATATTTGCAAAAGAATTGCGTAATTGCTAATTTGAAGTTGTACAACAAAAGGTCACAGCACTTATACAATTTAGTTGGACGACTAAATTGCAGTAGACATAGAAGGCCGCACATCTGTCCAACTAAATCGCACAACTAAACGATCGGATCCAACTATCGGCCGATAGCATAAAGAACGGGCTTCTACGATTAAATTGTGGAAACACGCAATTTAGTTGTACGATAGTCGGCCAACTAAATTGTATGGTTTGGACCCCGCAGACCATACAATTGAGTTCGCAGACTATTGCTGTAGACATAGACACTTATGATAGCCCGATGGATAGATGTGCGATCTATCCAATTATATCGCACAACTAAACGATCGCATCACAATCCAAATTGAAAAATTGGGTAACTATCGGCCAGTAGCTTATTGGAACGCAGACTATGCATAGAACTTAGTTGATCAGTCGCACGGCAAGATGCAGGGTAACCAGACTCATTGGGCAGGAGAAGGCAACGGCCGCCAGCCTTCTCCAGCCCTAAATTGAGGCCTGCACATGGATTGGCTCCCCATGTGCATATCGGAGGTCCCCCGTCTGGGGATTGCCCTAGTGCCCTAGGGTAATCCCTCTCAGGCGCAGCCCGGTCTGTTTTAGGTCGGGCAGCCCGGAGACTTTTCGGAGTCGAGGCGTACACCCTGCGCCGTTCCCGAAACGTCGTTTACCGTCGGTCGGGGCGCTCCCTCTACCCCACAAATCGCGATTGTCTAAGCCGCCGCGTAGTCGTCGAAAGGACTACGCGCCCGTAATAGAAAAGGTTACGCGCAACTCTCAACGCGACATAATATTTTTTCGGCTATCACTCAATACTAAGAAATTAAGCTAGGAATATTGTTTTTAAGATTTGTAATTAAGAAATAAATAATATTTTTATGAAGTAGTTGAAAAGAGCGTCATAGAAAATCAAGGAAAGTATTGATACACATTTATAATTCTTTATTTATAATTCATACTCCGATATATTTGGAGTCGGTGCCAGCCTAAGCAAAATAAACTTACCTAATAGATATGAACTTGATTAATCCATTAACTATACATAATAATGAATGCATATTATAGATAAGAAATAATCCGCCGCTTCGTGAAGTTCGAAAATTTCAAACACTATCCTCCTTGGCTAGCTGGCACCGGCTCCAAATATATCGGAGAATGAATTATAAATAAAGAATTATAAATGTGTATCAATACTTTCCTTGGTTTTTTAAGACGCTCTTTTCAACTACTTCATAAAAATATTATTTATTTCTTACTTATTACTTTAAATTTGTACTACGCATTGAAGTCGGTTTTCCTATTTTTTTGCTAAAAATATTTTATCAGGCAGACGTTACCGTGCTAGCAACACTGTCACCGACTAAGTTGTGACTAGTCTGCGGCCTTTATCTAATTCAGTGAATTTGTACGAATAAATTGTAGAAGCACGCAATTTAGTGGTATGATAGTTGGCCAACTAAATTGTATGGTCTGCGTTAGCTCAAGGATATTCCTCAATTTCTTTGATAAGTTTGATGTAAGTGTGAGTGTCCATTTATTTCTATAATTTGTTCATCTGAATAATAATATAATAAGTAGATATAGAGAGTCATGTTCTGAGAATACAGCGCCATTAATGAAACCATATAATGTTAAAGACTCGTTAACTCTACTTATTCACCACCAGCGGAGTTATTATTAATTAAAATACATCGCGTTATTATCTCGAACCTAAGGGAATTCGACTTAATCTTGAATACAATGCTGGAATTATATGCGAACGAAGATAAAATACATGAAAAAGAATAAAGTATTAAAGCTGCTGTTGACGACGTATAGGTGGCATTCACTTTAATATTGTTTTTGTTGTTTATTTTTGTAGTTAGTTGATATACTATGAATAATTGTTTCTTTTTATGTATAAGTTGTAAATTGATTAATTTATTATGTGTTCAGTTTGTTTCTTTTTGTTAATTTTTTCAATTAATTGTTATTGATTAATCTTAATATATATAAATCTCGTGTCACAATGTTTGTCCTCAATGGACTCCTAAACCACTTAACCGATTTCAATCAAATTTGTACACCGTGTGCAGTTTGATCCAACTTGAGAGATAGGATAGTTTTTTTCTTGATAAGTAGTCATTTTTTTTTACTGCAGATACAATGTTACAGGTCAGTAGTATGAAATTACCACAGCAACGCGTGGCCGGGCAGCTAGTTGTTTTATAAGTATAAAATGTAAATAAATGATTTTATTATGTGTTCAATGTCCATATTATTTAAGCTTCTAGGCTGGAGATGACTTCCCATCAATATAAACAGCAAGTATATGACTGACCTTCAATAATAACAAGCTATCTACGTTTAATTTAATTTAGGATCACTCTAAAAATATAAATTATTTAAGAGTCTTATTATTTTGCGTCTGTTACTACATCACAGGCAATTTATTCGAGTAAAGACAAAGAAAAAAGTATTAACCTACCTTAGTAATCTACATAAAGATAAGACAAAAAAATTAAAACTCTTTACAAAATGCCCAAATCCTCGAAATATTGCGGTACGCACTATCTAGGTAGTATTATAATTATGTTTTCTGTAACACTACAAGTACTAGCTAACTTTAAGTACCTACTTACTACCTAATCTGGTCGGTGTGCGTTGTAAGCGTTGCTCTAATTTTTAGCACTAATTACTTATTTTGATTCTACAATGGATTTCGTAGAAGGTGACTAATGGTTGAGCAAAAGAGTATTGATCACCTTGAGTGGGGAACTCACGGTCCCTTCATTTCTATCAGTCGGCGCGATGTGGATCCATAAATTTATCGAACACACGATCGCTCCATTTACGTCACTCCAATTTACTCTAATTCTACGCAGCTTCTGACACGCCATGAAATGGACGTGGGAACGGCAACACACGAGCGCGTATGGAGCGATGGAGTGATGAATTTCGATATCCAAAATTTTTTATCACGCCATTCAAGCCACGTGAGATTCCGAATACACGGAACGATTGGCTTATTTTGGAGTGATGGTTTGCCGTGATGTAGCTTAGAGCGATCGTGAGTTTCTCACTTAGAACCCGTCCACCAATCTATATTAGGCAAGCGTGGTGCACTACCTAAATCTCTTTGGATGACAAGGAGAGGCCTTGTGTCCCAACAGTGGATCGAATTATAAAGGCTGTTATGATGATGTAAAAAGAGCAAAATATTTCAGTTATTTCTATTTTTCAGGAGAACATGATTTATAAAGTGTTGAGTTTTTGTTGTATTATGTCTTTAACCTAAGATAGTGGTCACCATTCTTTTAAGATTCAAAAGGCACACACATATTAACAAAATTAAATTTGGACAGAACACACAGTCTTGTTCGCGATCTAATACAATTAGTACTGAATCGTCACTGTTGGGTAGATTAATTTCACTTGTTATCGATTTATCGACTTAGCCATTGAACAATGAACAATTATTACAAGAACTACTTGACCCTCGATCTCTTATAAAACATGGTACGTACACATATCGAATAGAAATTCAGAATTTAATGTTTTATTATTGACGTTCATGACGTTAGTAGCTTAAAATATTTCATGAAGAATATTCGATAAATAGGATGACTTTGGAAAAAAGTATTACTAAGAGTGTGGCGGTATTTATTAGAACTGGCATTAAATCTCTGAACAAACAAAATCTGTCTACTTACCGCAGAATAAATTCACATGGAATAGAATAATACACGCAAAAATTCAAGAGAAAGTCGTAATTAAAAAACTGCAAGATTTAAACAAATAATTTCCGGGATAAGCAACCAGCTGTCCTAGGCTCTTAAACTAACTCTCGGATCTTTAACGTGGAAAGCGTGTTTAGCGTGGAAAGGTAACATCCATACATACCAATTTATTGTTGCATATATATAAAACTACCTCAAACCGCAGTTCTTTACTGGCGTAAACAAAGAAGAACGGTTGGCAGACTAAAGCACATAAGTCATTATGGAGCCCATACTGACTTATGTGCTTTAGTTTGCCGACCATTCAATTGTTTTTCTTTATTACGTCATAAGGCTAAGCTAACTAGGCTTATCACTTTGTGAACAATCGGCTTATTACTGTTACGAACAAAGCAAGATCCTTTAGTTATTAAGTCTACAGTTGACGTAACTGAAACATTGCTCATTTGCAACTGTGAGATGCTCGAGGTTTAATTCATTTTTGTATTATAAAAGCAAACAAATGTTAGCGATCGAAAAGTAGACTGTATATTACCGAAAAAAAAAATACTTACATAAATTTATAAAAATGTTTTTAATATTTGCTTTTGGTGATATTTTTGACAACTATTGCTAGGACATCACCGGATCGCCTTGGTGGGTCTATAAGTCTATAAATCCAAATTCCATAGAGGTTTTTTAGTCAACGAGTCTCTCAGAGAATTCTCTCCTTCGACTTAATTTAAAAGAGCTGGAACCGGTCCACCGATCTGTCTCGTGGAGCTTTGGAAACCTAGAGAAAAAAAATCACAGGCAGAAAAAAACACTACGAAGTGGTATTGTTATTTGACAGGGGTCTTCTAAGGTGGAGGTAGCCACCTCCGGGAGGAAGCCCCCAGAACAAGCTAGTAAATAAGCTAAAAGTATTCACTCTTCCTCACTCTCGCTGTCGCTTTGTAAGCATGTAACAACGCAGTCCACATCTTCACTTAAGATCAGGTGAGCCATAGGACAAATAGTCCGATTTTAGTCCGAAAAATAGGTAATATTTTTAGTAAGTTTGCCACCAGACTATTATTTACTTTTTTCTTGAATATCATCAGTACGTTTGCGGCAGGTATCTAATCTAAGGTTTGCGGTTAAACTTGACATATTTATGGCAACTCTTCGCTTGATGATACAATTATAACCGTGAATTGCTATTCATGAAAAACTTACTAAAGATTTCTTAGCAGGGATTTTTAGAAGAGGGTCATTATTTCACTACTTACGTTTATCTAGAGAAGACTATCCATAGCTGTATGTAACTCTGTTTTATTCTTGCTCTGAGCAGGAATCGAATCAGAGAGTTTTTAAAAAAAAAAGTCGGTTAAAGTTACAAGTTTATAAGGATCTTACACTCTTTGTCAACGGTCTTTCATACCTTACTGATTGAAAAATACCATTCTCTACGCATTTACGCTAATCGACCGGGTAGAGCTCTTATACACAAGCAACATTTTGCCAATGGCAGCGGCAACTGCAGTCAGCGGCAGCCGTTGGCGAGTCAGCGGCAGCCGTCGTTGTGTCAGTGGCAGTCATCGTCAAGTTAGCGGCAGCACTCGTCGTGTCAGTGGCAGCCGTCGATCTACATGCGCACCTGTAGTTGTAGCGTGCCACGTGATAATTATTTCATGAACCCAAATGATCATGTCTCTAGTTTTCGTCTCGGTTGTCGACAAAGTAAAATCAATAGCAGTGTTTTTAGTTGTTATCGATTTTGCTAATACTAAAAGAGTTGACGACCACCTGCCACTGATCATCGATGGCTGATACATGCACGCACGGCGCAGCTGTGACACCTCTGCCATTGGCAACGTGCCGCTCATGTATAAGATCTTTTACGGACTCGTACAGACGTTCAGCCTTGTATTCGTATAGGTACATCTTTACGTCTGTCGATGGCCGCAGTTCGGGTGTGTATTGTCACCGTCAGCCGTTTATTAACTCATGTTTCGGATCAGTCGGCCGTTAGAATTAGAGAAATGCTTAGGGCGTGCCAAGCTAATCGCGCCTTTGGCTGTTTATTGCTTGAGCAGTCTGGAAATCAAATAAGGACGCGTAAAAATTACGGTATTTGTAATGAAATTAATATATATGTTGAAAAAATGTGCACAACCGTCATATTCGTTAAATTGTTTGTTCTTGTAGCTTTCCCTAGACCACAGATAATGCTTAAGATCTTGCCACGCCGGCGCCAGTCTCATCTGCCATCCAGTGTCGCAACTTACTGAATATTTGCAAATCACAGGTCGCTATTAACCAAGGTACTTCGAACGTATACGCCCTTTTGTTATCGTAGGAAAGTAATGATGTCAATGTTCCGAGATAGAAATAACGTGTCTCGTCATATGTACGGGAAGGGTAACTGGCTTATTCCATAATATAATATGCTGAAAGTATTCTATAGTATATTATGCTGCAAGAATCTTTACCTCGCCTCCAAGCGCGCGTATGCCGTTTATCGTGTCACGATCTGACAGCTGTCAGAGGTTTTATACGTGAGCTTGTCGACGTTTAACAACGTTGAAGTTAAGGCTGCGGTTCCACTTGAGGTAAGATTTAAGCTACGTTGTTAACGATATATCGGATTTATACTAATAGGCTATTCTGTGCATCTATAAAGTATGTGTGACGCTGACGCTATGAAAACTAAGCAAACATAATTTTGGTATTTAACAGACTAATCCATAGCCACGTAGCTTAGCTTAGCTCAATTGGAACAACAGATTTCTTTCAAGTCTTTATCATCATCATCATATGATGATGCTAAAGATGCTCACTGTTAGACTCAGGTCTTCCCAAGGAACTCCAACCCAATCCGTCCGCGCTGTCCATATCCAGTTCTAGTTTAGTACTAGGTATTTTTAAACCATCTCCATAATGTATGTTTTGTTATAAATTAACATGGTCGGTCACTAACATGACATTGTTGAATACTAGAACTGATACCTTTGTCTTTTTGCTGTTTTATTTATAATAATAATAATAAAAAGCTTTTATTTCAGTAATCCTTATTACAAAACATTGCTGGGACTTCCCTGTAAGTAATCAATGATACTTGTAATGGGAATGACCCGCTACTTCCCTTATGAATAACAGTAGATTACAAAAATATTAGCAATTAAAAACTTTTTTATCCGAAGTACTATATTAAATTATACTTGTGTGTGTATGTTGTGTGTGTGTGTGTGTGTGTGTGTGTGTGTGTGTGTGTGTGTGTGTGTGTGTGTGTATGTGTCGGTCTATCTGTGCGTGCATGCGTGCGTGCTTACGTGCGTGCGTGCGTGCATGTTTTATTATCTATGTGATTCAACATTAGCATTTGTTTCAAGCAATTCTAATTAAAAGGTTTTCGATTTCGTCGTAGGTAATTGTTCCCAACCATTTCGTTAATGTGTTTTTGCACATGTATAATTGCATTGGATATAGTTTAAGTATTTTGTTTAGTTTGTTATATATGAATGCAGATTGGGATGGGTATTGTCTTCTAGCAAAATGAGTACGTACTAATGGTGAAGGGGCCACTATATCATTTCTCCTCTTTCTTTGAAGAGATTCTTTGAAAGGTAGGGATTTATGACATTTTAGGGTAACATTGAGTATATATAACTTCCTTACCGAAAGAAGTGTACTGATTTGATATAGGGTGGTCGTAGGGAATCTGTACGGTTTGAAATACATGACCTTTATTAAAGATCTTTGTGCCCTTTCTAGATTTAAAAAGTCTGTCTTATTTGCTCCTCCCCAGATTGGAATACAATATGAGATTATCGACTGGGCTAAGGCTATGTAAATTTTATTTAGAAGAGAGCTAGACATAACTGACCTCAATGATTTAAATACCCAGATTAGTTTTCTGATTCGATTTGCAACATATTCCAACTGTGAATGCCAAGTTAGCCTTTGATCAATGATAACCCCAAGGTATTTCGTTTGGCTTACCCTATTTATGAAAGGACAGTCACACGGAGTTATTCCCGGGCTTGGGCAGCTATGGATTTTAATATAGAAGCTATTAGCTGGCTGTGATGAAGTATAAGGAGCGAAACAAATGTAGTGTGTTTTTTGGATATTAAGTGTTAAGAGGTTTTCCCTCAACCATCTCGACACAAGTAATAAGCCATTTGCAGCTTTCTTGTGTACAGAACTCCATGTCTTATCAGTGAAGATGATAGCAGTGTCATCCGCATAGGAGAATATCCTGCCTCCGACTTCCCGTAAGTTACATAGTTCGTTGATGTAGATTAAGAAGAGAGTCGGGCCCAGGACACTTCCCTGCGGCACACCAAATTTGACTGCCACTTCATCACTAACGAAGCTATCTATTTTTACAGCCTGAGTTCTCTCACTAAGGTAACTAACAAAAAGAGAAAGCGCTACTCCTCTGACACCTATACTCTCCAACCTACCTATCAGACCCGAGAGGGAAACCGTGTCAAACGCTTTCTTGAGGTCCAAAAATAACGTAAGGCACTTATTTCCCCTGTCAACTTCCTCAGTTACAATAGAGATAAGATCTAGGATAGCGTCCTGAGTTGAAATTCCCCTGCGAAAACCGTATTGAAATTTGGAGATAATATTAAATTTATTAAGGTAATTGATTAGTCTATTATTAATAAGTTTCTCAATTATTTTTGAAATAGCAGTCAAGACAGAGATTGGTCTGTAGTTATTGACGTCGGATTCATCACCGCTTTTGTAAACAGGTGTTATTATGGATCGTTTGAGAGCACTAGGAAATACTCCCGTACTAAAACAAAGGTTAGTCAATCTACAGATGTGAGGAACAACAAATGTTCTAGCACGCTTTAGGAATGCAGTACCTATTCCATCCCATCCCGGTGCACTGCCGGAGTCCAGGCTCATGAGTATGCTATCGACTTCCTCATGATCCGTCTCCAGCACGACAAACGAGGTAGGATGAGAGTAGGCACCTAATAAGATGTTTGAAATGGGGATGCCCCCATTTGGTGAACCAATACTGGTTTTCGACAGTTTGCCCAGGTGGTCTGCCAAATTTGGACCTATGTTGACAAAATAATTGTTAACGTAATTGACCGAGTCTCGAGGTTGCGGTTTTAGGTTAAGCAGGGGAACACTTCCAGTCTTAGCAGGTTTGTACCGTGTAATCTCATTTATCGTGGTCCATAGTTTTTTAGGTTTATTGACTGTTTCATTAATTTTTTGACTATTATAATTCCGCTTAAGTTTAGTTATGAGATTACAACAATAATTACGATACCGTTTGTACGTTATTTTTAAAATCATGTTTTGGGGTTCTTTTTTAAGTTTCATTTGCATGCTATTTCTAAGATTAATACATTTTAAGGCCCCTAAGGTTATCCAAGGCTTTAATATCCTTTTACTTCTTGACACAGTTATGGTCTTCGAATTTGCTTGGATAGAGGCTTTGATCACACCTATAAAAGCGTTAGCGAGGGTTTCAGGATCATTATAAGTGTTGAGCAATGTGACATCAGAAGCTATAAGGGTTAAATACGCATTTTCATAGTCTATTATAGTTTTATATTTGTTGGGACTGACGGTTTTAGATGAATTGGTAAATTTGACTAAGACAAGATTGTGATCAGTAACGGTCGTATTTAAAACAGCAACAGAGGCGGAGTTGGATATAGTGTGTAATTTTAACATTACATGGTCCAAGCAGGAGTCACCCCTAGTAGAAAAGGTGTGGCCAGGCAGGAGACCGTGCATAGATAAAACATTTAGGTAACTGAGTCGATTAGTGCGTTCGTGTGATTTTTCTTTTATTGAAATAATCAAGTCTATATTAATGTCTCCTATAACTATTATATTTTTAAACTGCGAAATGGTTTCAAGATGAGCGTTAAGGGAATTAATAAAACTCTGGGCAGATATGTATGATGGAGATCTATAAATCGCTAGAAAGACATAGTTGGCAATCACAATCTGAAGTCCAGTTGCACTGTTAAGATTGAGGTCAGATATTTTAGCTTGATGACGATCTTTGATATATACTACTACACCATCATTTTGATTTAAGACGTTAGTTGATTGATACGAAGTGTAATTTTTTAATAACGGTATCTGTTTTCCTAGGTTTAGTCTACACTCTGTCAGTATCAATATGTCAACTTCAAAATGAAACTGTGAAAGTGTTACTTGAAGATCATCAAAATTCTTGTATATGCTTCTAATATTTTGGGTGATAACTATTAGATTATTGTAAGTACAGATCGAAACATGTTGAGTTAAGTCCTGAATATTACACTGAAATGATTCAGAGATTCGCAAAGAGTCTAATTCCTGTATTGAATGAATACTATCTATTATGTTTTTTTATAAGACTAATGAGGTTAGGCAAGTGTAGGTATATATATAAATAGGTATGCGTTCATATTTAGTTTTAGATATAGATATTTGACTATAAAGAAGACAGATATTAAACAAACCAGTTATGAAGCTGGGTGATATTTTTTTATACATATTATTTAGAATTTGTGCTTGATTTGACGTCTCATTAAGGTGAGTAGTATGGGTGTGTGGGGGTATGTGTGTACACGTGAGTTTTTGAATGAGTATTAATATGATTGTGTAGTAAATGGTTTTGAAAGTGTGAGTATAATGTTTAGAACTTTGAACATGCATAAAAATATATTTTTTTATTAACTTATTATTACAAGGTTTAGGATATTGAACAAGAATAATAATTTGAAATGTTGTTAACTTACTTTTAGAAAGTTTACTTACATAGCAAAAGTATATGAAAGTACATAGACCTAGGTTATAATTAAATTTAAATAGTCACGTTTTTTGCAAAAGTATGTGCACTTGGGCTTCATTTTGAATACATATAATTTTGGAAACATCGTCCTTACGTACAAATACTCTTCCAAATGCTGTCCAACAGTATTTATACTGCTTGGACTTGACAAGGTCACGAGACAAGAAGTACAGGCGGGCTCCCTTCGCCGTCAGCTGCTCCGATATGTATATAGGAGTGTCTTCTTCACAAGTGAGTCCCAGGTGTTTTGCCTGAAGTTTGGTTTTGTTTTTGATGTTAAATTCCTTAGTCTTTTTTAATAAATCTGTCCTTAGAATAGTAGACCCAAATTCCACGATAATTGGAGCGTTTTTTTCCCTTTCATTTCTTCCTTTAAGCCGGAAAATGTCTTTAATGTCTCGCGGACACATATCGAGATTAATGTTTTTGGACAGACTCATCACTAGTTTAATTAAATCGTCTCTGTTTTCAGAGTTTTTACGGGGAACGTTTTTTAATTCGACACTAGTCTTTCGGACAACTCTCTGTAGGTCCTCTATTTTGTCTTCGAGAATCGTGATATATTCCCGGTCCTTTTTTGCCTGGGATTCCAATAATTCGATCTTTTTTCGAAATTCCTCATTTACAGAAGCTAACAAAGAGACCGATTGCTCAATATTGGTGTTGGTTTGGTTAATTTCCTTTAAGTTTTTTGTAATTTCGCCCAGTTCCTTTTTCTGTTCACTAATTAATGATAACATAAACTCCTTCATTTCCTCTTTAAAACTGTGAAATTCCGATGGTGAGATGTTTACCTCTCGGGGTCTTTTGTTTCGAAGAATAACATAGTTAGGAGGCGATAGTTCGCCCTCCTGAAAATCCATTTCTTTATTTACAGATAGTTGAGGGTCCGATCCGTAGTTAGAACAATTTTGCTGTCTCAATTTGGGTACTGTTGATGTTTTATTAGCCGGTGATCTTTTTACAGACATGTTTTATAGTATCTGTAGGCCTAAATGAGTAACGATCCGCCCGACGGCAAAATCAGTGTAGGCCTATTTACGCGTACACAATGAGCAGGGGGCGGGGCTTGCGCAGCCTGTCAACGGGTTACCTGTTGGGGATAAGCCGTCACGGTTGGTTAGTAGGCGGGGCTTTGCCAGATACTTGCGCGGGAGCAGCGGGTTGATTGATGGGTTGCTTTCGTCGCGACAGACTGTTGTCAAGCTCGCACACTAAGTTGATCTTCACTCACTTATGATCGCCTAATACTAGACTGATTTAAATTGATATTAATATTCTTAATTCTTTAAAATGAAATGATAATACTTTTACTTATTACACGACCGATCACTACGGCATCCAAGAGGAAGAGGAATTTTATTTATGAAATTGGTTGATTCTACGCTCACTGTTTCACTTTTAAATTTAATTACAAATTATGTTTTTCGTAAGAAACAGTATTTTAATCTCACAAACGAGGGTGAGCCACATCAGTTCAGGAGGTAATCTATGGTTCATCAGTATCTGTACGTTTTTCTAATCACTGTCTGTACGTTTTTATTATTTTCAAAATCATTTTATTTTCAAAATAAATTTTAATGTAGGTAGGTATGTTGAATTTTGAAGAAAGATAACGTATATACATAGATTTTTTCTTTTTATTAAAATCATTCTAATACTTTCATCATAAAGATCTGATAGCAAATAGGGATAGGAAAAAGTTTTCTTCGTTAGTATTAAGACGTGTGCATACCCTATAGGGTTTATTTATCTGTTTGTGCGCGCCCTATTATTCTCTTAAATATTGACTACTTTTAATTTAATATAATTATATTGTTTATTAGAGAGTATTTTTATCTCATACACGCGGGTAAGCCATGACGTCAGTGCCACCACTGAGTGCTACACTGACGCATACATACACAATGTGCGTGCAATTATCAAAGTCGCAGGTCGATCGCATAACACGCCATATTATAAAACAACGCGGCGGATTGTAGTGTGTGACAGTGATGATTGAAAATAATACTCCACTCCGCTTGGTCATAAAAAAATAACCTGAACCTAACAAAAATAAGCGATCTCTATTCGATTATTTAGACTTACATTGATAGAATTTACCACAGATTTATCAACGAACTATTTAGATAAAAATTCTCACACACCACAATCCGCCGCGCTGTTTTGTAAAACGGCGTGTTATACGATCCGCCTGCGACTGCGACATCTACACGAAATCAAGGCTCATATAACCCTCTTTTGTGAGATAAAATACTAGGTATAACGTTTTTCACAATTTTCCAAGAAACTTTTAAAAGAATTTAAGCATCTACTTTATTAGCGCACTGTAAATTCCATATTTTAATAAAGCACAAAATTCGATATTAGTCTTTCGGTGGCACTTAATTGTGATTCAACTAACTTTCAATAAACGTGAGCAGGCTTTTATTGTACATTTTTCGTATATCTATGTAAAATTTGGTTGATGTATATTAAAAGCTTTATTGTGTTCTATTCTATTCTAATCGTAAATTTGATATTCGGAAGTGAAAAGGACCGTTATACGATTTACGAGAAAATTATATACAAAATCCAATAAGTATTCACATTAAAATATTCATTGTTCAAAAATTATTTAATCGAAAAATGCCCGCGAGCTCGGATTTAGACCATTTCTCATTAAATTATTAAAAATATCTGAGTGCATTTAACAATGTTATAATATCATTATATGTATTTTAATATAATAAGTACATTAAATGAGTTTCATTTCAAATACATAGTAAAATTTTGGTACGTATTTGGTATGTATCACTTTTGAAATGTTATCTCATTTTTTTACTCATTTGGGCTCTATAGTAGTTTAGACTATTTTCTATTAGAAAAACAATTTTTTTCTAAGTATTGTTTGCCATTATAATGCTAGTGTTTCATCTGAAAGATAGCTCCAAACTGCATAGTGGTTTTAATCAAGAATTAATCTTCCTATAATATATAATTTATTTGCAAAGTTTGTTCACATCGCTTCTAAATTGTGTCTGAAAAATTCACAAAATGTGACAATTTTGTCGTAAACCGAGTGCATGCCCTTATGCTGGGGCCGCACTTGCGCCTATCGTCCCGAAGTAATGCGTGGCGATACTTCGTACGATACACGCAAGTGCGGCCCGCGCAAAGTTATCGCGATAAAGCATGTGGCATTTCTTTGTTTGCACGAACTATCGTGCAATAATCCAAGATGGCCGAAATCATTTCCAGACGTGTAAATTGCGTAGTATTATTATCCTTCTTTGCGTTTAACTATGCATAATCACTTTCTTTACTTCTAAATTGTGTGCTAATAATTACGTAATGCATTTATTATAAAAAATAACTCAGTGTATCGTATACTTACTCACCCGTACGCGTCTGAACTAATGGAGAACAACCTTCGAAATGAACAACGCATGTCTGACCACGCAGCGCGATAGGTTAGTGCGCTAAAACCCTGACGTACCGCCTCCCGGCCGATAACGCACAAGCAACCCGAATATTCGTGACGATAGCCGATAACGGCCGGTCACATCTGCGTGTATCGTGTCCTAGCACGAAGCTTCGTGACGATAGGCGCAAGTGCGGCCCCAGCATTAAGGATTTGGCATTTGATTTAACGGCCGTGTGCCTGCCTGACACCAACCCTCCTTGGGAATGACTGCTATCTTTCAACATCACCCGGGACCACCAGCCTAACGTGCCTTCCGAACCACGGAGGAAAATCGATGTGAAAAGAGGGTTACACCGCAGGCGTTACTTAAATTTATCTACGAATTCGAATAGTTTGTAATGTTAGACAAAATAATATTTTACTGACAAGAATATCCTTAATACAGTTGGGAGTTTATTATAAAGCCCTATCGATGAATTGTTTATTTTGTAAGTGTGTAGAACTCGTATAAAAATGAAACACAACTCTACAAAACTATTTATTATTGACAGCAATGTTTTTGTATAGAAACAAAAGAAAACCCCAGTAAACTATGCTAGTATAATTTATTGCTAATCAATAAAGTATTTATCTATCTAACACAATGATCACCACAGTCAGTTTGAAATTTGTATACATCATTTGTTTGTTATCAATTTGATTTGAAATTTATTACTTCAAAGAAAAAACCGTTGTCCACATAAATCAAAATTAACTCTGACTAGGTCTACGCTGCATTATTGTAATATACAAAATATAAATTAATTTAATATCACAAGCATTTATTACAAATATTAAGGCAAGGCAGATTGTTCTGTCTGATGTAAAGAAAATATTTACTTCAAAGTTATAACAATATTGCTATAGATATATCAGATTTAACAAATTTGTTGTTTGCCCATTTTTATACAGCTGCCTTCTTTATTAAAGACCTACCTACTTAAAATATAAAATAACTTTAAATACGCAATAAATAATAATTCAAATCCTATTTCAATCTTCTTTTGCCGGATTACTGACTGTTGTGCCTTGCTTGTCTTCTTCAGGTATATTTTTATCTCCCCAGCCCCAGGTAGGGTGACTGCCATCACCCGTTCTTTTCACTCTCTTCTCAATAACATCAACTGACACGGTTTTCAGATCATATGCCCAGCCAATTGTCGCCATAGTATCAATGAACAATTTTGTAATATTAAAAGAATAACTTCCAAGTTCAGCTGTTTTGTAATCCCAAGGGAATGTGTGGTGGTAATTGTGGAATCCTTCACCCAAGGCCGCGACTGACACTGTTTTAATTTCAACAGGGTTGATGTTCTTGTCATACGGCTTGTTGCCCCAAAGGTGGGCTGCGGAGTTGACCAACCAAGTGCTGTTCAAGACGAACACGTAGCGGAAGATGGCGCAGCAGAAGTATGCGTTCCAAAGACTCTCGCCCCAGAGGGTTGGTACCAGAGTCGGCATGGCGAAGCAGATAATAGGCATTAGTACCAAATAGTGTCTGTAAATAGAAAATATTTCTTTTAATTAAGTGCTGTGAAACCACGATACCATTTAATAATGCTTAGTTTTTTTAAAGAGTAATATTAATTGATAAATCGTAGTATGATTGCGATTGTCTGTACCTATCTAATCATTGTTGCGTGATACTTACTTTTTCTGGAAACGTAGTACAGGGTCAGCCCGAAGGTCACTCATGTCAATAGTGTGACCTTTAGCTTTGATCTGTGGATGTTTCCTGACCAAGAGCCATCCTACGTGAGAGAAGAAAAATCCTCGCGTAGCATTGTGAGGATCAGCGTCCGTCTCGGAGTATTTATGGTGCATTCTGTGATCTCGTGCCCAGTCCAACGCGGCATCCTGTAAAAAAAGAAATTCAGTATTATATCATATGCAAAACTTATCTTTACCTATAACAACTTACGCAGGTGTGGTTTTCCTTAAACTTAACGAATAAACTTTTCTAACCTGTCTAACTGTTTATGGCAAGGGGTGATTAAGTTGAAAGGGGAAGCGATCTTCACTCAGCGGAACTTTCAACTACTGAAGAATTGCGGTCATCTTATAACTAGTTATTTAAACACAATAATGCTTAACCCTATAAGTATTTTGGAGACAGATTTTAAGATCCATTTAGAGTAGATTTGGGCTTTAATACTAGGTGTGTTTTAATACTACTTCGTATGCGGTACTTGCTTGAGGAGGTGCGTCTTCCATTTACAACTACAGACTATCACCAATATCGCACATGTATTAAAGGTCTCGATCGCACTTGTTGTATTTATTTTAATTTCCAACGTTTGCAAATGAACATACGGCCCACCTTCAGATAGCAAGCGGTTACCGTAGATGAAGATTGATAGATGTGTCACGTGTGGTTGCAGTGGTTTGCCAACCCTTAACTTAAAACCCGTTACCCTTCCAGTTAGCGACAAAAACATAATAATATAAAGAAAATATTTTTTATTAGTTTGAGGCTTCAATTGCTCCAAATTCGTGCAGATAGCCTGATATACCCTATTATTGAATAAGAATTCAATTATTAGTCAATATGAGTACCAGTATATTTTTATTAGAATAAGTTTAAAAGATATGAAAAGAATAACAATTTTAAAACTGTCCTTTACTTTTTAAATCAGCAATAAAAAAATTCAATCTGTGACAGCTCTTCTAAAGTATCCATTAATCTTATTTAAATTGCTCGCATTTTCGTTATCAAAATTATGATATTCAAAAATGGAATCACATATACCTAACTCCCTACTGAGTCATTGAGATAAGGGGTAATAGATGGAATTACCAGTAATAGCTAACCAAATGGCAACCTAGTATTTAATTTTATTATATCTTTAGAGAATAATAAATATTTATACCAAACCATCCTTTATAATTCGATCCACTGCTGGGACACAAGGACCTTGTCATCGAAGGAGGTTTAGACAGTAGTCCACCACACTTGCCCAATACGGATGTGGGACGGACTATTTATGTATTTATTGCTTGTCACGTGGATACATAGGTGTAAAAAGATTATTACAGAAAATAAAAAAAAAACTTAAAAAGAACGTTTTATTACGTTATTTTTAAAAATGCCTGTTATCTATTTAGATTAAGTATTTTTAAAGGTGGTATTATACTCTGTATGAATAATATCGTCCTTCGAAGTTTTCTTACAGTCTTTTCGATTTCTTACAATCGTAGGTGACTTGGCTGCGTGATGCCGGCATAGTCGAATAGCATCACTTTTTATCCTCCTATTGGTGTCGTAGGAAGGGACTAATGGATTATAGCAAAGGGGTATTGATCACCTTACTCTGTCCACCAATCCGCATTAGGTAATTATGGTGGACTACTGCCTTAACTATAAGTACCTATCTAACAATAACATAAAATGGTGGTGGGTATCAAAATTTGAATTGCTTAGTTCAATAATATGATTAATTAAATTATGTAGAAAAACTTTTCACAAGATAAATAATCCAAATGCGTGGGAGTAATAACTACCCAAACTTTACGCATATTAAAATGTAACTTCAATTATATTGATAATTATTTATTGACTCGTATTGATGTTTTGAAATCATTACGAAATTGTAAGCTATGGAGTTTCTTTCGCCATTTCTTCTCCATCTCAGCATAATAATAATTATTCGTCCCGAAATGGTGGTAGGGCTTTTGACGATTTAAAAGTACTTAGCAAAGTCCATTTAAATAAAGAGCTTTTTCATTTCATTTTTCATTTTCATTTCGAAAATGAAGAAATGAAAATGAAAAAGCTCTGTAAATCTCTTCAATACAAGTGGTAAGCATACATTTAAGATCCTCTTTTCATTTCATTTAACCTCCTTCGATTGCAAGAAGAGGCCTTGTGTCCCAACAGTGGGTCTAATTATAAAGGCTGTAATGAGTAGGAGACATATCTTTTCATTCATTTCAAATAATGTAAAATAGTAATTTAAACAAAAATATTGCACTTTTTCTGATTATTTATATTTATTTATTGCCTCTCTGAATCTTTTCTCTTTTATTTATGTAGAAAAAATAGACTTAAAAATAATAAAAATCTATTATATAAAACAACTTCTTTTTCGTTTCGGTTCATAGATTTTTGAAGAAAAATGAATTTACGTTATAAATACTAAGTATATTTGTATAGAAATCGATAATTTTTTCACGATGTTATCTTTTTACAGGACAGAAACAACTTAATTGGTGAGACTAGTAATATTATTGGATTTTCTAGTCCCATCTCTGTTTGTGTTCACATACATCGCTAGTGTTCGTTTTCGAGATAAAAACACAGTGGTTCGTATATATTTTTTTATCTACATGGACAGTAAAATAGTTTATTAATACACTTCCGATGACACACGCCTTTCAGGTGCTCGGCGGCTATCTCTTGTCAGATGTTCTGGGGTTAATTACTATCCTCTGATAAGAACAGTCAGATGTCAATGGAGCCGCGTGTTTGAGACATGCTCAATTGATCACGTTTACCTAATAACGATATCGATAAATAAATATGGAATTGTACCATGTACGTCTATTGTTAGCGCAGTGTAACTACGTCATTGTAGTAGACACGAATAGATCGTAAATATTTATCGATAAAATTTTATTTTAATTGATACCTAATCAAGATTTTTCCTGAGTTTTTTAAGGAGGTCGAGTTAGGTGGGGCCTTTGCCATGTAGTTCTTCGTAACGAGGACGAAAACTAAGCTACCAAGTGCTCGGTCTGTACTCAGATGGGTGACCGAAAAATGTTCATCTCGATTTTCCTCTGTGTTTCAAACTCAAACTCAAATTTCTTTATTCATTTAGGCACAATTTGTACACTTATGAAACTCAAGTTTGATGCCATCGGTTCAAGAGTCTACCGGGAGGTCTTGTTCTGAGAAGAACCGGCAAGTAACTTAACAAGTTTTATCCTCCCATTATAGTTTTCTTAGTATTGATTTGGAAGGAGTCTTTGAGAATTCAGAGAGAATTCACATTGTCGTCTTTATAATTAAACATGATAATATAATAAAATAAAGACTAATAATCAAACTTAAAATAAAAATATATCTATTTAAAAAATGTGATTTAAGACGTCTTCCCTTACAATATTGCTAATTAGAAATTTTACACATTAACATCTCACTAGATTACAACCGAGAATCGAGCACATTTGGATGTGTCCACACATTTTTATCGTCTATATATAACTGAACTTTATAATACGCTTTCTTCATTAAAATTTGTTTAATGTGAAGCTTAAATTTATGTGAAGGGAGTGCAGTTAGGTGATGTGGGAGTTTATTTATATATCTAGCTAGTTGTCGTTGTTTTGCAAGGTTGTGGAGCACGCTAAGGCGGCTCTACACGTTTGCCAAACATCGATCACAAACACATGCAAAACACCGATCACAAACAGCCAACACCAACACGGCCTCCACACGTTCGTGTTTGTTGTTTGTTCTTAACTATTTGCCCTTGTTTGGCAAGCATGTTGGAGTCTGTTATAAGGCAACGGAAACAACGCGGAAGTGACACCTCAGTGTCACAATCATCTATAACCTTCAGTGACTAAGGTAAGTCATATGCTTGTTTACCAGCTACGTAGCATAAAAAAGTAACTTCCAATTCATCATTGACACAATTTTCAAAATCTGTTTAAAATTGTGAATCTTAGTCACTTCAGTCGAGTTTAGAAGACTTGGTGTCGTCGTGATTACAAATCTTTTTGTTGAAGTCTCGATTTTCTCTAAATCTTAGAAATCCTCCAAACGTTTGATGTCGGATCCGCAGCATCTTTGAAATTGTCCACTTTCAGAAGGGTCGTTTCTCCGTTTCGTATAGGTACTCGTATCACGACCGTATAACATTTTTCTTTTTTATGAGATATAATAAAACATTAAAAGTGATTGTCACTTTTTTTAATTACCCATTTTTTTTAATTCACCTATTGAATTGAATAAAAACAATGAGCTCTACATATTCTTAAATGCGAACTGCCTCAATTACTAAGTTCCTACTACCACGACCACTGTAACGCGTCGAACGATAAAGATATTTATTATTATTGTCATAAAAAAGCCCATTTATTATACTTATACATTCAATTCATTGTTTAAGAGCAATTCCACACCGAAGTTACATTTTTGGCGTTATCATCATTACTAGACTAATAAGTCCCATATTTAGAAATATCTCTCCGATATGGAAAAATCATTCAATGCCGACATGACAAAAAGTTGCGATACAAAACTGCGACTGTTAAAGGGCGTGAGATTATAATTGAAAAACGCGAAATGTGCTTATTATTTAAAAAGGCTTGCAGAAAATAGATTAGCAAAGAACGGAGAAATAAAAAATACATTTAAAAAAATCTAAATGTTTTTTTAGGTTGACCTCAAATACAAGTGACTACGTTTGTTCCAAATATTGAGGTTGGCACCAACCTCAAAAAAACTGATTGGCTAGTTTGCTTTTTATTGAGAAAGGGCCAAAACTATGTAGGATTTTTGGCTATATTATTCTCAATTGTATTAACGTAATTATAACAAGTTTTGAAAGAAGCTTACATTAAGCATACAAACCGAATAATATCCATTATTTAATTAAAACGAATTTATTTCAATACGAGTTATATCCTTTTGTATTGTATTTCTGACCTTGGTACATCACAAAAGAATGAGGTTTAGTGTGATATGGCAATGTCGTTTAGAGCCATATTGAGTGTTATTTTTGATTTGCGAGAAGTTTTATTGTTGTTACCGGACTGTAAATAAACATTAGGTTGTTTTTGATAAGAATATAGGAAGTTTATTTGCGAAAGCCTGTACTTACACAACCGACTATGTTTTAAAACTTTACGAGAAAGATTCATCTCATCTGATGGTACAAGGTGATAATACTGAAGAAGAAAACGAGTCTAAATTACTGAGGCTGGCTATCTGTTTATTAGGTGTGGGAACAAAAAATACTGATAACTATTTGTTATGGACAGACGTTCATAAGATAATGGGATCTAGATAGGCCCTACTATTGACATTGAGAGTGATTATCTCATCATCGTAACAGCCTTTATAATTGGACCTCTCCTTGTCATCTAAGGAGTTATAGACAGTAGTCCACCAGCTTGCCCTATGCAAATTTGTGGACGGCGTAGGTATAAGATCAATATCCCTTTGCTGATCTATTAGTCGCACTCTACGACACCCATTAGAGGATATGAGGTGATGGTATTAGACTCTGCCGGCATCATACGGCTGCTGACAACATATGGCTGACATCGCCGGGAGTGATACTCAAAATCAACAATCAAAATCCGCCCTGCTTAAATCCTACTAAGCCGAAGCTGCCAAAGCGAGCGAAAGTCACCTGCACCGCCGAAGCTGTCATGGATGCCTTTTTTTGTATGCATGCATACATGTTATGCATACTAGTTTGCTTGTAAAATAATGATAAACCCAAAAATAATACACAATATCGTGTATCAAATTTGCTAAGCTATTTTGCCTTGTAAAAATGATAAGACTCCCGTTATACTCCCGCGCTTTTTAACTTTGTGCAAATTACTATTTAGCAAATTGTGAATGATTATAATGATGATAGTACCTAATTTTAAGTGATAAAAACGAGAGTGTAAGTAAGGTCCATACGTTGGAGTCCATTATCGATGTTCGGAGTCATTTCTTATTCAGTAATTCTTATTTGTGTAATTTTAAATATAGTTATTTTTGTCGTTTTCATCTTACTTATTACATAAGCTTAATAACTTTTTTTTTCGAACTAATTTTATACAGTGTAATTTGTTACCCGGACTGTTGAGATGATTTTGAGTGTAACATCTGTCCTGGTCGTTGGTTTAGTTGATGTGTTTGCTAAAGTAATGTTAATTTTTTCGGTTTGGTGCCCCTTTTATGAAGGCGACAGGCTGGCAACCTGTCACTATTTGGAGGCACTGTATGGCCGTTGTATTGCCAAACGTGGCTTTGCCTAAGGCTCTGCTAAACCTCTCATGGAATTACGAACGTGATCGTATGTATGTAATTAATTATTTAAGTAAATTCTTATTCTTGCACCTATCCCCTGAATTTCATCTCAGTATTATCCTTTAGCCCAGGGTTGCCTGGTAGAGCTTGCTTTTTAGCAATAAGGCCACCTATATTTTACATCTCTTCTGGTTTTTTTTTGTATATACTTCATTTCTTGTATGCAATAAAAGAGCTAAACACATTTAGGAAAAGTGCCATTGAAAATTATTTGGCAATCCAATGTGTATATTAATTTTTAATACGTCTGGTTCGGTTGAATCAAGACAAAGAAATAAAAGAGGACCGAACATGGCCTACAATTAATGAACATTTTACGCCCCATTCCCTGTTGACTAGTGCGTAAAGAAGGCGCCTTTATAGAAGCAGCAACCGTAAAAGGAATAACATCCCGTCTAGTTTGAGCTTCAGAATGAAAAAGAATTTTCGTAATAGAACAATTCCAAGTTGTTTCCGCTGATTTATTGCTATTTCATGTATGTGTAATAATTACAGAGAATGGTATTTACATGATAATTATTTCTAATTTTTATTATTTTTGAGAACAAACTTAAAAAAAGTTTTATGTTTTTAATTGGCACGCCTAAGATTGGAATTTTTTTGTAGTTTTAAAACTATTTTTGTGTTTATAAACGCAGAAAAATATTCCATCATAAAAGGTAGTTTCATCTTAACTGGGCGTCAAATATTTGCAAAAATCTTGCTGTGCTAATTTCAAAGATTTGATGAAACAATGTTTACCATAATAACATAAGCACCAAGCACTGACAAATTTCGACAGCGAAAGCAGTGCCCCGGTAGCTTACTGGTTAACGCAGCCGCCCGGATTGCGGAAGATGCTGGGTTCGATTCCCGCCTGGGGCAGGTCGACTTTTTCAGTGTTTTTTTTTTCTAATTTTATAACTAATACTGCGCGCTCTTCATAGACGTGGTAATTCCAAAGACTAGTCGCAGCAACATTAAATAGAACAGCTAATTTGCTCAAAAATATCAAGGACACGCATACTTTGTTTTAAAGTTATTAGGATAAAAAAACTAAAATATCACACAAAACAAGATGACCTTTTTTATCGAATTCACACCAAAAAAGTGGTTGGTACATCGGATATATGAGATATAAAACAAAACTACGAATTGCTTATCAAAAATACTAACTTGCACTCTAAATTTAGGTTTTTTATGCACCTACATGGCTGAGTGATGGGTAAGTTAGGGTTAGTTTTTTATGACTAGGCAGAGTGCCATTTTTTTGGGAGAGTCTTAATTATGTAAAGATGACTGATTAAATTGTTTTGTTTAGAATAAACGATGTTCCTTAAAATAAATTAGGTAATGGTTTCCCTTAATTTAATTTAGATTAATATTTATGTAGTGTTTCGTTCGAAAAAAGGGAATATACAGATATCGATTTAAATACATGCCTTATAGAAACCGGAATAGAATAAATATGATTATTGTTATAACGAAGTCTCAAGTAAGACGCACTTTAAAATGTCCGGCCACCAAACCAAGCCTAATTACATTTTTAACGTTTACTTGCTGGAGATCTCACCCCGTACTAAATATGAGACCATATAGTCAATCTTTTCTTTCATTATTAATGAAGCTATAAATTCATTAAACGAATTTTGATACAAAAGGTTCAGGATCAGCTACGAAGTATTCGCGGCACTCCTCGTATATGTTTGCATATTTGTTGTTTCAAACTCCATATTTATTTAGAAACGACAAAATTTTATAAGCAACTGACGACTGACAACAAGACGTCCGTAATTGTTAGATAAAACGAAGAAACTTTGAATTTAGGCACTAGTTAAGAAATAAATACATAAAATATTCGAATGTTTTTGAAATTTCGACCCGTGTGGGGATGAAATAGTGGCTGAAAATTTGTATGGAAGTTCCTTATTGAAACTTTGTATTTAGGCACTTGATAAGAAGTAACTAAATATTTATTCTAACTTTATTTTTTTTAATAAATTAGATTAGGTTGTCCTACTACATCCTACTAATATCAAAAATGAGAAAGTTTGTATAAATGTATGCGTGGATGTTTGTTACTCTTTCACGCAATAACTACATCGCAGGCAGAAGATAGTAAACAATAAAAAATAAATTGAATGACCCATAGCGACATTTCAATAAAATATTCCAAACAATTTCCGGAAAATCATTAGAATATTTCAAATTCAATTCCTTGAAAAGTAACTCAAATATATTTAACATTGCTTACTACTCTCCATCAAAAAGTTATCGGTGATAGCTATTAAAATTCGCTTGATGAGATTTAACATCGTTTCCGTTTTAGGCATAACACAATGTTTTCTCTTGTTGAAAAAAATCCTTATTAATGTGATGTAAAACAATCTAACAGATTTATTTGATTTAAGCAGCCTTATCACATGCTTATTTCTCCAAAGAATAATTAAGCGAATATTTTTTTTCAAATAATTTGTCTCTAGCAATGTTTTAACCTCGTCCGAGGAATCTGTATTTTTTATAATAAGTACAAAAACCTGTATCAAATTATTTTGCTCATTTTTAATCACGCTAACTGTACGAGAATTCCAGCCCAACGCGTTTTGTTATCCAAAACCAGTTGTTATAAGTATTCTTACGGATAAATCTACCTTATTGTTTTAATAACGTTGTTAAATTCTTACATTCATTTACATTATTTTACTGATTTTAAAATATGAACCACGCACACTTAAAACGCTGGCAAACTGGTGCGCGCGCAGTCCTTGGCCTCTGTGCTCCCCAAACATAAGTTTTCCCCGGCATTATGTTTGAGCAACTAATTTTAAAATACGATCATATTCTTTATTTAAGATAGTCTTGCTAACTAACATCGATAGTACCAATTAATCTGTTTTCAGTTTCATTATCAAAATATCTCAAAAAAAAAGGCTTTGTCAAACAGAACGCGTATTTATCGCGCGCTAGAATGCTAAGCTGACGCCGCGTTATGATGCCGAGATGTGTGTTGTACTACGATGGTAATATACCGTCAAACAGAGAGCATGCGCTAGCGGTACGCTCTACGCTCTGTCGCGGCGTTAGAACGCTTTGACGTTGTATATTTTTACAACAAAACTATTTTAGCGTCCGAAAATATGATAGCATTAGTTAGAAAATATCCATGCTTCTACATACGAAGGATAATTCCTATAAAATATAACAAGACAAAATTGTAGGAAGAAATTGGAAATGTCGTGCACCCATACTCTTTTTCTCTGTGACCGAGATAAAGCATAGGTATAAAATTAATAATTCTTTCACATCTGAATCATTTGACGTCTCCATAACGAATAAACTTTCACACTCTGCTATCGATATGCATACGCTTTGGCGAATTGGTACGTTGCATTAAAAAGCGTTTGTCAATGTGTGTGACATAAAAAGAGCGCGACGTTAAAACATGGCGCTATAACGCGGCGCTAAGTACGCGTTTGTTTGTTTGACAAAGCTTTAAAAGCTTTCATCAGTCAATGCTGCTTCAGAGAGTTTTACTAATTTGAATTATAATATTTCGTGACATAACAGTGACAATTGAAGAAATTAATTTACTTTTTGTTCTCTTCGAGAAAGCAGTATAAAGATGATTTTCGTAAGAAGTTTGTTCGTAAATTAAAACTTTAAATATAATTTGGCAAGTCGTAATAGAACTGCCGCAGGCGGATAGTAAAACACGCCGTTTTACTAAACGGCGCGTTGGATTGTTGCGTGTGAGAATTGTTAACCAAATAAAACCATTTGTTGATAAATCCGTAGTACATTCATCAATATGAGTCCGTACATCGAATAGAGATCGGTTGTTGAGGTTTAGGTTATTTTTTTATGACCAAGCGAAGTGGAATTCTTGTCACTCGTCACTCTCACAGAATACAATCCGCCGCCCGCGCTGCTTAGTAAAACGGCGTGTTTTACTATCCGCCTGCGACAGAACTATTGCGCAAAGGAATGAGTGAGACGACAAGTACTTTGTCAGCTTTCATCGGCTCATATCGTTCAACTACAGGGCATATATAGGCTTGATTACGAAGGTACTTTTACGTAAATATAGTACAGAAGAGATGATCTTACCTGGAAAGCCATTGTGTTGAAGAAGGTCAGTAGTATACGCAGAGGCAGACGCGCTTTGTATGACTTGTGTGCCCATAGTCTGTGAGCGCCAGCTGTGATGCCCAATCCCGACATTACGTACAGCACATAAGCTGGAAAAAGGGTAATTATATATCACAGAGAAAGTTTATGATAATATATAAATTACGCCAATTTCATTGGCTTCTATTAGGTATTGTTTTGTTTGAGTACTTGTTCAATCTGAAATAGCGCGAGTACAAAATGTGATTGCATTTTGTACTATGTTTGTTGTATCACCTTTGCTTTTTAAGTATGACTTCATTCATGTTTTTGTTAATTTCCTCATTGAAATTTGGAGAAAATTGGCTAAATTGAGGCTTTTTTCTGTTTAGACCATTTTGCTTTTTATACTCGCTTTATTTTCAGATTGAGCAAAACAAAACTCGAACAAAATACTAACTTTGTTCACGAGTCATGGTTTTATTTACCTATTTATTTAAGCGCATTAATATAAAATATCTTGCGCTGTGCTATAATAGTATAACACAGCGAATCATAGCTCAATATTTATCAGTTACCCTTATTTTATTCAGGAATCATGATTCTTTGTGTATTTATTTTTAACCCCGAACTGCTGAGAAGATTTTGAGTGTAACATCTATTCGGGTTGTAGACTTTTGCGTTTTTTTTTTTAATTAATTATTGATTTTCCAAAAAGAATCAATATATTAATAATAGCAACTAAAAACCACTGAGGTTTACATCTGTGTTATTTTGAGTTAAAAACAGAAACAAAAGAAGCCTAGAAGTTAAACCCACAAGCATTTCCTATCCAAAGAGATATGATTATTTAAACAAAAAAAAACACATTAAATTACATCTTTGAGTTAGGTAGTAAAGCTTAATTTTCAAGACATACAAAACACTCCGCTAATATCACAAAAAAATACAGTTCTAAATGGATTATAGAAAATACTGTTTAAGTTTATCTTTTATATTTTTATTTCTTATACTGTCACTAGATCTTAAGGTAGTTTATTGATAAGCCGAGGGACAATGTAATCAGTTGTCAGCTCGCCATACGTATTATTGGCGCGCAAAGCCGTTTCTGAGAAACAGCCCGTGTGCATACAGGAAGTTCTGTAACGTTTCTCAAAGATTCATTAAAAAATTGTTCTTTTTTAATAAAAATTTTACGTTAGTGTGAACTGGTAATACTTGACAATGTTTAAAGATACCGTCTTCGTTATCTTTCCATATTTGCTTAATTATACTACAGAAAAAGTGACATCTGTTCTAAAAATTTTAAAAAATCGTCCATCGGTCCTTGGAATTTAGGTATTACACGTAAGGCATAATATTTTTTTCTGTACATGGTTTCTGCACATGTATTTAGAACATCTATCACACTATTGTAATTGTTTATATCTTTAGGACCACATAAATAGATATTTCAAGTAGCAACTTTCGTTGTCACTTATATTTTCATCTTCACAAAATGGAAAATTGCTCAAACATTCTGATACAGAATTTCGTCTAATAAGAATTCCCTAACTAGTATCGTTATCGGAAAATATCGCGTAATTATTGTCTCTGCAGAGCAATGCGCAGCAAACTTCTCACTTGCATTCTCGACCGTTATGCGAAATGGATGACTTTGACAGTGCAGCGGGTTTGGTAATTACAGTGAACGAGAATGTGATACGGTTTTCTTTTCTCGCCCGAGAAACCCTTTGAAGCGGGCCAAAAAACCGACACCGAGCCGAGAACAGGCGAGCCCGAGAACGAGAACGTGAGAAACTAATCATATTCACGCTACTCGGGGGTTCTCGGCGAGAGTGTGGAAGGCGCATTAGATTTTTGGCACTATGAATTTTTGACGTCATTATTTAATTCCTGTAGTCCACTGACTAAATATTAAATAATAAATGATATTATATGATTTTGATACGCTTAAAATCAAATTCTATTCAAGTAAAAAGGAAAAAGGAACATCAATTTTAGCTAACTTTTATGGTTTACTATTCTAACAAGGTCCTAACCACATGAAACCAATGAGTACACAAAATTGTTTAAAGTCGTTCTGAACTAAAATCAAAATTGGATATTACATGATAGAATTTAGAAAAAAATGAAAAATTTGTTATGAATAGAAAAATACATAACAGATAGGTATAACCCGTCCAAAATTGTCAAAGTGAGAAGCAGAATATATATGAAAAAAATTAACAACAGACGCGCTTATGGAAGGGCGCGTATAAGATGGTTTAATACAACAAAGAGGGCGGTAGGCGGAATTTTGATTGATGCATTCTGCGGTTGCAAATGACCGCACCCAATGTGCCTGGTTGCGATTCTGAGCAGTGGAGTTCGATGAAGAAAAAGATCTCTAATTTAGAATAAGAGTCATATTTGAAAGTTCATCACAACCAATGTAAAAACTTAAGTTAATTGGCTACAGCCAATTTATTAAGATACTCACTGAACAACATGGTCCTCCACATGACTGCTGTAAGAAACAGGTAGGCTCCATACACAGCAGCGACGTGCAGGAACACGAAGATGGCAACATTTCTCCAAACGATCTGCAGTTTTCTTTTCTCGGCTGATGGCGGTACGGGTTGACCAACATCTTGGTCTTTGGCGTCCGTCTCGTATAAAACCCAAGATTGTCGTTCTTGTCCTTGTGGCGGCATTTTGGCTGCAAATATATTACGTATTAGAAAACAAAATTATCAAAAAAAAGAGTAAAGACAAAGTTAGGATAGTGCGCTCCAGAAGAGTGCGTAACAGAACTTCAGAAAAGAAGAGTGAAAAGAAGTAAGTTCGATTGATTACCACGAAACAATTGTTGTGCGTATCTATGCTTGAAGAAATTATCGCACAACAAAATAAAATGTAAAAAATGTATAAGCAGTAACGTCTACTTTACTCAACATTCGATTTCTGAAAAATTTCAACTGTAAGCTAAAAGCTCCTTGAAAATTTCACCGTATATGGCTGTCTGATATCTAGACGTATCCCGAATGTCCATAGAGTACTATTATGCTGGGGCCGCACTTGCGCCTATCGTCCCGAAGTAATGCGTGGCGATACTTCGTACGATACACGCAAGTGCGGCCCGAGCAAAGTTATCGCGATAAAGCATGTGGCATTTCTTTATTTGCACGAACTATCGTGCAATAATCCAAGATGGCCGAAATCATTTCCAGACGTGTAAATTGCGTAGTATTATTATCCTTCTTTGCGTTTAACTATGCATAATCACTTTCTTTACTTCTAAATTGTGTGCTAAAAATTAAGTAATGCATTTATTATAAAAAATAACTCAGCTGTATCGTATACTTAGTCACCCGTACGCGTCTGAACTAATAGAGAACAACCTTCGAAATGAACAACGCATGTCTGACCACGCAGCGCGATAGGTTAGCGCGCTAAAACCTTGACGTACCGCCTCCCGGCCGATAACGCACAAGCAACCCGAATATTCGTGACGATAGCCGATAACGGCCGGTCACATCTGCGTGTATCGTGTCCTAGCACGAAGCTTCGTGACGATAGACGCAAGTGCGGCCCCAGCATTAAAGAAACTGTTTTGATTACCTTACCTACTTGCAAAAATTGTTAAAGGATTACGAGTCTAAATAAAGAATTTACAATTGGCTCAAGCATGCCACTTTTTAATTTTAAGCCAAGAAGATAGTTCTTTAAAACAGATTCGAGGTATTTATTATAGATACACATAAGAAGAGGAAACTGATTGGAAATCCATAATTTCCAGTCAGTTTCATTTTCATATGTGTATAACATTTTAACCGTAATTATTGTTGACAGATATTAGCTAAGTATAAAACAACAAACTATCTAATGTGCAATAGTAGGTGATACCTACGTGCAAAAGTTATACAAATTGTCATGACTAGAAGTTACTGTATCGGTTTGTATTCAAGTGTTTTGATCTTTGGTAGTGCAGACTTTAAGCGAGTCATGCATGACACCTAACCCAAATTAAGAACTTGTGTTATGGATACTAGATAATGGACCCTTTTTTAATACACATAATATTTTTAGATATTTTTTTTATTTAACAATCATGACTCGTCAACAAATATTCGTGTTGATCACACAAATATTTGCCGCTACCAGCATTCGAACCCGGATTGCTTGATGTGTAGGCAGCTATACTGACAACTCCACCACGACGGCGGTAATAAATATGGAGATAACTAATAAGTCGTCAATTTTGAACTCTACCCCAAACCCGCATAATAACATTATTGAGTTTCAACTAGATTGGAATCAGACAAAGTTATGGAGGAACATAAATTCGACCTACGAGTATTATTTTAAAATAATTAACTTCGTTAAAATAGCTCAACTAGTCAATGGTTACTTTGTAGTAAATTCTACAGAAAATTAATAAACGTTCATTAATAGACAATAAGTTATCCTTCTGCTTGCGTTCCAGGATCACTCGGAAAACATAATGCGCCGCTACCTAAAAAAGGGTCAGATTGAACCAAGTAAGATTTTTAAGACCACGAAGTGCATCTCCTTCTACTTTTCTAGTATCTACGTACTCATATCTCATATTCACCTTTCCGTTACTACACCATAATCAATCTATTTAGTACCGACAGATGAAAAAATTTAATCGAGTGATTCAATTTTTTGTTTTTTTTTTGCTTTCAATCCTCACATAGAGGATCCCCACCTGTAACTAGTAAACTAAACACTCTACAGAAAAACTTTTTACATCAAAATCTAACGCTACGTTAAAAAAAGTGTGAAAATCAAGATATCAGCGCATAACGCTATAGTATTTGGTATACTGCAATTCAAAGTGGGCCCTCAATCCTCAGGCTTGCAAAATATTGTTACTAAAAATAAACAAAATTGCTTTATGTACTTTCAGATATTGTGTGCTTATCCAATGCGTTATTTAAAAAATGTGAAATATTGTGAAACTGAGAGCTTGCTCCAATCCTCCTGGTTTTATAGATATGACCTTAATAATGTTTGGGCCCTCAATCCTGCATTTCTTGCTTGTTTTTCTTTATTACGTATTGTATAGGCATAATTTGACAAAAAAGGTATTCTTTTTTTGTGAAAAAAAAGTGGAATAAATTGACACTAAGAGTAATTTGTAGGACTCATTTATTATTGCAGAAAACAATATTAAAAATTTTATTGTATAAATAAGTTTTCATTGGGTAAGATTAGACAACAGGGTGGTCACAAATTCCAATTATGGCAAAAACGACCGTTGTTGGCACAGACTAGTTAGGGTTTTCGAATAATCATTTTTAATTTTTCCCTATTACTGGACGGCATAGGAATCTAGCCCATACAGCCATGTCTAAAGTTTTCTGTCTTCTTTTTGTTGATTTTCGCATTAACATGTGGGTGTCACACATTTTAATACCAGGAGTCATCATCATCATCTAGGGAGTGCTTGGCGAGAAAAGCATGGTAACAGACCTCCTGATGACGACTCGTGAGCTGGAAATCCCACTATAAAATACTCAACGTCATACACATCAGTCACACCACAAAACCCAGACGCCCATGTGATATCACTTTTTTATTTTATTAAGATCTATTTCTAATACAATGTTCTCATTCTAATTTGTTGTGTATGCAGTCTAGTTTACGGTCTTATTGTTAAACGCATTCACAGTTTTCTCTTATATAGCTGTATGATTCGACACATAATATAGAAGTTCTCTTCTATATTACGTTATTTATGTACGTATATCCCTTATTATTATTGTACATTAATTCTTCTAAGAATCTGAAATTTCCTCTTAAAACAACTTATTCCAAAAAATAGTACTACGTCAGAGATCAGTTACTCTATTACAGGTACCACTTCTGCTTAGAGATGGAATGGAGTCAAAAGCTTAAAAAATGTGTTTATAAAATCCACCGAAAACCTTTTCCTATATCAATTAGAAATCCCGATAAAACCGCAATACTTTGGCGCAAAATGTAAAATACCGAATGTTCACGAAAAAATAAAACAGACACAATGTTTTACATAACAACAAGATAATGCCCATAAAAGCAATCTTCAATACAAAAAGGTCAGCTTTGTTTATATTCCACCTGCGGTAATAATTGGCTATTACTACAACAGTTGATAACACACAACAATTTTGGAAGTCGTACCCACCTAAAGTGGGTAAACCAAACTGTTATAGATTATTGACAATAGAATAAACTTCAATGTTTTTATTTAGTTAAGGTAGTTTAAAATCTACAAAAAGAGAGGTATAGAGCTGTCAGTCATAAAAACTGTTACATAATGATTTTCGTCTGTTCGTATAATTTCAAAAATATTTATAAAGATTTTTAAACATATTGTGATACGACATGCTGGTTGATAGAAAATCGAGGCGTCCTCAACTTGATACGGGGCTTGATTCAACTCCCATGTTGAGGTTTGACCAAAGGGCGACATCATGGGTTTCATCAATAAAGGCATGAAAAAAATATTGCTAGGTTGGCAATGCACGTGTAAGATCCCTGGCATAGCAAGTGGAAAAATGTCCTATTGCACACAGATGACTAACATCACTGTAAGAAGTTAACGTATCTTTTGTATGATAATCAAAGGTTGCGTGTGCTGCTGAAAGTAATATCGGTCATTTGACAAATTATAGCAAGAATAATACTTTAATACGGTAATGTCTAGTAAGCAAAGCTAGATTTATTGAAAAAAACACCGCTGCCATTAAAGTGATTTTCCTCTAATCTGAAAACAAAACGTTAAACGCTTTCTGACACGCAAAATAGACACAAATGATAACAGGTACTTTACATCAATTTTCTTTTCACGTAGGTATCATTAATTTGGTCAGTAGGTTATTTTTATATTTAGAATCATTGTTATAATATAATATACTATACTTATATAGAGCTATCATTAAAGTGTGGCTATTGAGAAGGGGATGAAAATCTATATTGATAAATATATTTTTAAATAAGAAATATTTAATAATGCGACGTAACTGCGACCGTCTGACCTTTTCACGCCTAAAATACGAGTAGTAAGCCAATTTTCATATTTATTTTTATTAAGATAAATATAGAATGTATCTTGAAGAAACACAATAAGCTACCTTATTTATACGATAACTGACACCTAGGCTGGCGGAGTCGCGAGTGGTCATTAGTTAAATATAATACATAATATACGATAGTGTGTTTTCTTATTCCTCTTCTTTTAAATAAATGGCGATCGCGACACATAAAGATTGTGGGTGTGGAGTGTGAAGTGGTTCGGCTAGTCAACTCAGTTGAAGAGGTTGTTGCCGTGGCGTATGAACCGAAAAGGTAATTGTTATGGTTTTACTACGTAGCTGTTGCCCAAGGAGCTTATACTAAGAATGGAGTCATTAGTCAAATTAACAAAGTGAGGGCAAAAATTTTGACAATACTTGACATTTCAAATTTCACATTTCCCTTTCTAGAAATTGTTGTCATCTCTTTCTAAACACGACTACATAGAAACAAGATTTCCCCAGTATTTCGCCATCTTTCTAAAACAAAAGTAGAAAAGTAGCTAAAAACTTAACATATTGTATTCAATTATCAGTATTTATTATCAATGAAAGAAATAAATATAATATATTGACTTTTAACGTTTAGGTTTGTATTTCAATCAACTGTTGTATCATTGTATTTTTTCCATAACTTATGGGAAATTAAGGGATTTATATAATGACAGCTTTGTCTTTATACGTCAATCACGTTGATGTCCCGAAATCTCAACATGACATATTGATAGGTATCGACTCGCGATTTTGGTACGGCTTTTTACATTTTAATAACTATAAATAGTGCAAAATGGTGCATCGCTGTATAGTTCGTGGTTGCAGAAGTGAGTGGTATCCAGGATGCAGTGTGAAATTTCACTTGTAAGTGTTATAATTGCATATTATTGTTCACCTATGTAAAATTGGTTTTTCACATGTAATTCCATATGATTATCGTTATTGGGCGAAACTCCATAGGGGAAAGTAATTCCTGATACTCGGCTTTCATACTATCTAAATTTAATTAATTTTCATACATAAATTACTTATTCAAATATGTGTAAACAAATTGACTAGGGTGACTAGGATTTTTATAAAATAATAACCTTTTTCCGACCTTTTTTTATATGAAAATGGGTAGAACGATTTATGTATTAAATATATATATATGTATAGTCTTTGAAATAGCTGTTATATAAATATATATAGATTATTTATATAGTTTATAGATTATGTATATATATAATACATAAATCGTTCTACCCATTTTTGGTTGGGAACGTTTATTTACAAACAAAACATGTAATTTGTGCAATGTACATTATTTTAATTGAGAAACATATTCAAAATGATTGATTGTATTTTACCAGCGTAATAGTGTATTTTATCTTTCACATTTGCATCTACTAACATGTAACGCAGAGTGCAATATGCACAGTGACCTCAAATTTCACTCGAATTTGGGTTAGTAAATTTGACACAGCATCAATAAAATTGTGACTGTGCTATTCAAGCCTATCAAATGATAGTTTTTAATATGCTAATTACAAGTTAAAAGTGCCTGTATACATAAAATTTTCTTTTCTTTTTAGATTTCCGAAAGACCCTAGGCGACGGCAAATGTGGTTGTCTAATGTGCCTTTAAAAACAATATTTTATGAAAGTTCAAAAATATGTAGCCTGCACATTCAACGCACTGATTACATAGGCAACTGCTTACGTCAAACTGCATGCCCTTTTTTCAAAAACACGGACACTCCTGAAATGGTTAGTAAAATTTTTGCTTGATAATATATTTCACTAGCCTCAGCCCGCAACTTTATCCTCGTTTCCTTTAAAATTTCAACAGAGAGGAATTAAAATTCGTCTAAAGACAGTATTTAAATTCAGGTTTCATTCATCTAAACTCGTTCTGCTGTTTTTGGGCGTTTGGACAAATTTCCCGAAGTACATACAATCTTTCGTATTCATATTAGTATGAAAAATATTTGGTATAAGGAATAATCTTTTATATTGTATGTATCTAACTAAAATATGTATATGTAATAAGAATACCGAGAGATATTCTTACCGAGAGATACCTTGTTCAGATACAGACACGCTCAAAACGGACTTGGATACAATATTAGACTCTACTACAAAATGGCTCAATCAAAATAACCTGCAGCTTAATTTAAAAAAAACAAAATTAATACAATTTAGACCATACCAAAAAACCGCACTAGATATAAAGTACCACTACAAAACTAATGAATTGGAGAACGTAGATTCCGTAACTATGTTGGGAATAGAGATGGACACATTCATAAACTGGAAACCCCAAATCCAAAAACTATCAAGCAGATTGTCCTCTTTCATATATGCACTTAGGCAATTGAAACGTAATACAAATTTAAATACCGCTCTCTCTGCATATTACGCATTCGCACATTCAAGATTGGCCTATGGTATTATAATGTGGGGGAACTCCACTAATGCCCACGACATTTTTGTACTTCAAAAAAAATGTATAAGAATACTAGCCAACATAAAACAAATAACATCTTGTAAACCGTACTTCAAACAACTTAAAATACTGACACTTCCATGTTTATACATCTTTGAAGCCTGCAAATTTGTTAAGAAACATACAGAATTATACACTCCGGTTGCATTAATAAAACGAAACAACCGCTACCAAAATAAACTGAAGCTACCCTTTTCAAGTTTAAAATTGTTAACGGACTCTTCACACTACATGTTAATTAAAATATACAACCATATCCCCAATAGCATTAAAAACGTGGAAAAAAATAAAAACTTTGTAAAACAGTTAAAAGAATATCTCATCAATAAAAGTTATTATAATATGGCCGAGTTTTTCCAAGATAATAAAAAATATTAAGTAGTGATGAGGTTTTGGTGTGAATTGCGCAATGATTTAATTGGAAGTTGTAAGATGACATAGCTAGCACAATATAATGTTTTGAAATTTAATGTATGGATGATTATTAGGATAATAAATATTAAGATAATACTAATATATACCTAACAAATTCATTATCACTATTTAAGGATTTAATAAGAAAATTATAATAATAAAATGTATTCTGCTTTAATATGATAAGTTGAAATTGCATAATTAAGATAATAGTAATATATACCTAACAAATTGATTATTATATGTATTGCTATATTATAAAATTCATTATTACTATTTAAGGATGTAATAAGAAAATTGTAATAATAAATTGCTACACCCTTACAGGGTGTCACTTACATGTATACGTACCTATAGTGCTATAAATCTTATGTTAAAATTTGAACATGTAGTGACTTGCAATAAAGATAATATGAATATGAATATGAGATTCGGTAAACATATTTTCAAGTTGGTATACGTGCTAAATTTACTCTTACATTGTTCAAATGATTTCAATTAATTTTGTTATGTTTCCAGTTTGAATTGATGTTTTGAAATCATTACAAAATTGTAAGCTGTGGAGTTCTTCGCCGGAGTCTTTCGCCATTTCTGCTTCATCTCAGCATAATAATTATTATTTCGTCCCGAAATGGTGGTAGGGCTTTTGACGATTTAAAAGTACTTAGCAAAGTCCATTTAAATAAAGAGCTTTTTCATTTTCATATTTCGCCAATGTTAAGTGTAAATTTACTTATAGTAACAGACAGTTGTACGGAAGATTGAGTTAAAATTGGAGTCTCTCAACACGTGTTTTTACAACAAGACCTCGGCTGAAAAAAAAAAAGAATAAAATAATATTTATGAGTTGACATGACATGAGATAAGCTACAGTATACTAAACTATAAAAATGCCTCTTAAAACCTAGAGTCACAGAAGCGATAAATCCCCGAAATTCGGCTGCTGATTTTTTTCCTGGGAGCCTAAAATAGATAACATTACCGTGCTAAAGGGCACCCAGGAAAAAACAGTTTAAAGTAATTATTATGAATGTTAATTCTTTGTCATGGTAAACTCAAAATTATTATAAACTTTGAGTACTAATAATTTTATTAACTTAACGAAGTCCAAGATTGTCCGTGATTAATTTGTGCTATAGGCACCCTACTAGAAAGAGACAGAGCCTCTCTAGAAAATGTCAAGAAATGTCAAAAAATGTCAAGGGTTGTCAAAATTTTTGCCCTCACTTTTTTCATTTGAGTAATGACTCCATTCTTAATTCTATCTTCATGCTGTTGCCCGTCGTTTTGACGGATGGTTAGCTTTACTGCCTAGACAAAGAATTCTTTGTCTAAGCTTTACTATCAGTTTTAGTGCCAGTACATATTTTGTACTAGCGCTAAAAAAAGGAGTTTAATTTATATTGTAATTACATTTTTATACTTTAATATGCCATGTAACTGACGTCAAAATACTAAATACTAGTTTGCTTTTGCACGAAAAAATATTTTAAGAAAATATGTTCCTTTTTTTGGAGGTCTAAGTAAAGTTGCCATAATTTTATAAGGTAATAAATAAAGTGGATTTATAAAATGTATTGGTAAACTTTTTAAATAACTATATTAAACTTCAAAAGCTCTATCAAGTATATATCTTATGAAAAATAACCTTTTTTCTATTATCCGTCGTTTCGGCGGATGGTTAGCTTAAATAGTGTACACCAGAAGGTTAGCTATCTAGGGTTAATTGCCTATTAGAAATTTCATAACTAAAAATAATTGTCATAGTAGTACCTAAATCTAAAAAAATAAACTCCACGACGAAAAAATTTAATTATAACACTATTTCTCTAACAAAATAATATCATAATTTTTTTTTCATTACGTTTCAATTACAGACCATTGATAAAATACTGCGCCAATTCGTATAGCACAATTTTATTTTTTATCTGTGGCTGCGCGCGCTTTGGCGCATGCGCGGTTGAACCGGGAATTTTGGCGCCATAATACGTTTCCTTGCAATTCTTTGTTTTGTTTCGCTGGATAATTATTTGTTTATTAAAATGTCTGATAGTGAAAGTGACGAAAATTTAACGCCGCCCGATATTTTAGAGACTGCGGGAGCAGTCAGTCTTAACCTACTACCAGTAAAGTCATTATAATGTACAAAATGTTAACACTTACAATAACCAATAAATAAACTGTACCAATCTCTATCTTTTATTTGATATATTCAATCTATGAGATTAGGTAAAGTAGTGTATGAAACTGTACATAACTAGGTATTAGGTACACACTCGTGTGATGCTTTTAAAAAACTCGCTTCGCACGTTTTTTAAACTCACACTCGTGAATAATACTGTACATAACTAGGTATTAGGTACACACTCGTGTGATGCTTTTAAAAAACTCGCTTCGCACGTTTTTTAAACTCACACTCGTGAATAATACCCTTCATTATGTAATAGATTTATAAACTACTATTATTTCCTATTAAATCAATAGTAACATAATTTGCAACTCGATGAAAGTGTTAAATCAAAACTCTACAGGAATTAAAATAAAATTCTGGTGAATTTTGGTAATAGATTTATAGTAGCTGTGCCCAATATTAATCATGTGTGCATATTATTAAGATATTGGCAGACAAAGCTAATAAATTATTTTTACAATATTTTCTTAAAATAGACTATCACTACCACAGTCACACAAAATATCATCTCATAAGTTTTTTCTTAATATACTTTAGGTAATAGATGAAACTTCCTAAATAAATAATAGACGAGAAATGATTTTGCACAATTAATTAAAATAGAAGCCTAAAAAGTTCTCGTATGATTGCATAATAGCAAATGTTTTAAAATTCACAACTAAATTTTTTACATGCAGCATCAGAAGTCGATTAACACTTTAATACCATACCAACACCAGTACTTGTCCAGTAATATCTGCTACCCACCATTAAGTACGAATGATTATTATGACAAATACTTAAGTGATTATCTACTTCTGATGCTGACTGTACCTAACTGAGACATTGTTTATACATTTGATTCAAAATTCAATCTACTCATAACTATTAGTGCAAATTAAAATAGGAATAATTCATCAAAATTGGCACTTCATAACATTACCTATTATCAAAAACAAACTTCTGATTAAGCTTATGTTTCACTCCAATAAGTACTTATCACTGTTATTGTATAAACTTTAAAACCACTTACTATTTAAACACGTGTCACCTCTATGGAATCCGAAACACAATGAAAGATAAATCACAATTTTCAATTCAAACTAGAAGATTATTTTCTGTTAAACCGAAAATTTTATTTAGTAATTAAAACGCCGGCCAAAGTTCACATTTAACACTGAAATTATACAGTCTTGAACATGTGTGACGTTATGTCGCCACGTGATTATTAAGATAATAATTATCGTGTATTAAAAATGATTGATAAGAAGCTTTCGCATGACATAACCGTCGTTGGGGTTCACTTTTCACTCATGCATGTTGCACGTTTTCGTGGTTTTCCATTATTTATACCGCGTCGGATAGTTACATTTAAAACCCGTTGTATGTGATTGCAAATAAAGTTGAAATTTATTCATTTACGGTGGCCAAGAAATGTTTGGTTCGCTACGGATTGGTATGGTAGTATGTTGACGCCCTGGATTTCCCTCGCGTGCTACTAGTCCTCACCCTACCCGGCGGAGTATAAGGTGATTAATACCCTTTTGCTGATCCATTAGTCGCCTTCTACGACACCCATTGGAGGATACGGGGCGATGCTATTCTACTCTGCCAGCATCACAGGGCAAGGAACACGTATGCTGGTAGAGAAATCTATTTCTTGATCGTTCCGAAAAGGTACTTGAGGAATATGGAGACCACAACCGGGGCTATTAAAATGTAATGATCTGGCTATGTCTATCATCATCATCATCTATTTACAGCTATACATATGATCACTATATATTTACACCGTCCACCTTGTTAGGGGGCTACCAACACTTGAGGATATTTCCGCCCCAACGGCTGTCAGTCCTCGCAATGTGCCCCCACTGGCACTATAAGGTTCGCAAAAAATTTTTTGGGCCGATGTCTGTGACCTTAGGTACGAATATCATTATTTCTGATATAATCGTGCAAAGAAACTACGAACATAGCCCATTTGCCCTTTAAGTGAGTTGAGCCTTCTTATGACGCTCATTGTAAGCGGCCACGTTTCGGTTCCATAATTTATCACACACACGTGTATGCTTTCGTCTAGGAACACTGCGGTAAGTGGGCCGAGAATGTGCCGCGTAACTTCCCGAATGCTGCCCAGCTGAGTATTTATTTATTATAAGTACATCAACAGATTAAAGTCACTAACGTATTAAATATAGGCAAATTAACAATCTTCGCTAGACAATAATCCAATATAAATGTACATAACGTGATTTACTAATATATCATAACGCGCGTGAGTTAATTAAAATAATGTGGCAAAATATGATGAATAACAATCTTAAAGTAGCGAAACAATGAGAATATTTTATGAAAGATAACATTTGATGTATTAAATAATAATTGAATAACAATTTATATAAACAACCAAGCATTATGATACCGAACCAGAAGAAGTTGAGGCAGAGCATTTATACTGATTTTGAGCGACTGAGATTAGTAGTGGGACTGTTGTCCCAAGTAAAGATAATCGTCGACAACTTACACTGTAGAACTTCCAAACTTCACAAGAGATGGTACGACATTGGAACTCTACATGATTTTCGTTTATCCGTGTTAATTTTAAGATCGCACCACCATGTCAGGAGACTCCACAGAGTCTCCACGGTCTCAGCCGTGAGTATGAGTGAACATCATTTGTTATGTACTCGCCATTTATGTTAAAGCCAAGTCCTCTCCAGTCCAGAATTTTAAAAGCGTCCTCCAACGCAGCTGTCTGCTCAAAATTATGGCTATATCTAGTAGGTTTCTATGAATTTCTTAAAAGTACTCGTATTATACCTATCATTAGTATTGATTCTAAAATAAGAAATCAACCAGAGTAAATATCTCAATAGAATTATACCTTTTCAAAATTTGCTTACAATGATTTTTGTATGATAAATAAATACTTTATTTAAATCTGGATAAAATTAAACTAAGTTCACGTAGCATCGCAATTCGCAAACTTAGATTGATCTTACAGATAAATTTTCCATTTTAACTTGGTAGTTAATTATAAATTATTATTGTGTATTTACAATTTTCTGTGAGATAAATATTAAGTTTTGATATGATCAACACCAAATCTTTATTAATAGGTAATATTCATAATATGTAAAATTTTGTTTATAATTAGGAAAGTTTACATTCAACGCCTCTGACTTATTACATAACTTTTTCTTTTTTTATATTAAATTACTATTTCCTACTTTAATGTTATACACTTAAACTGAGGAAAGTTTTTCTGATTATCATTTTGATAGTTTTCGGTGTCTATTATTGTTTGTTTTTCTACACATTTGGCAGGTTCCGGCTCTGTATCGGAAAGTTATTAAAACTATAATTGCCTAATTAATTTTAGTCTCGATATTATTCGAATACCTGCGAACTGCGAGCACAATTACTAGGTACTTTATTATACTTTTGACTAGTGGTCACCCGCGGCTTCGATCGCGTCCATATCGGTTAAATTATAGCCTATGTGTTAGTCTGATGTATGAGCTATATTATTTTAAAGTTTCATTAAGATCCATTCAGCAGGGTTTGCGTGAAAGAATAACAAACACCATCCATACAAACTTTCACGTTTATAATATTAGTAGGAGTATAAAGTTATAACCTCTGACCAGTCATCCCCATAATACGACACGTTAAATCGTGTATGTATAGGTATCTATTTTTCAAATACATGCATACGTATAATCACGCTCACAATCAGAAAATGGATTGCAGAGCTTTAGGTACCACATTTGGTTACACATAAAGCCACATCTGGCAGTATGAGCTATGACCCATACTGCCTGATGTGGCTTTATGTGTACCCACAGAAATAGTTTATAGTAGGTTGTATGTTAATATTGTGTAATATTAGTTTGAAGTATTGTAGCATTTTTAATGTGTATTGTATATACGATTAAAGGCAACCGTTACTGACTGACCTATCAACACACAGCTCAAACCACTGAACGGATTTCCCTGAAATTTAATACGCAGATTAAGTTATTACGATACAGGCCTTCGCTAAGAAAAGGTTATCTAAAATTCTCCCCCTAAAGGGATGAAACGGGGATCTAAAATTTGCAAAAAACACGCGTACGAAGTCGCGGGCAAAAGCTAGTCTTATTATATTTATAAACCGAAAACGTAAACAGTATGGAGGTGAAGGAAATTAATAAGAAATTAGTCTATCTGTAATGACTCATAGCTTTATACTAAACAACAATCTTAAAACAATTATTATTACAGCGACTGATGAAATTAATACTAAAATTATCTGGAACTTTACGTCTTTGGCAAGGTCGAGTTCTATCATTTAATACGGATAATATCATATGATGATATGATGTAAAGAAGTGCGGGTTAATACACAATCACCACTCTACATAGACGTATTATATAATTAGGTACACACATGTAAATTATAAGAAACTCAAGGTATATTATGTCTTTCTAGTGTGTGGGTATGTCACCGCTGCACCGGAAAATTATAAATACCGTTAGATCATAATCTATCTCACGAGGTTGTAAACTGTCGAAACATTGTGAACTGTAACATAATGCTTACAATTTAATGCATTATTTTTCGGTAGATTATAATCTATTGAAGTGAAACTGGTAAATCACAATCTGTCGAACGTCAAATTCTCTTCTATCCGAGGGCTGTCCTTGATCGGCCGGTCTTACATTTTTCATTCAAACTGCACTTCATTTTTTACTTTCACATAATTGCATATAACTAATTCTAAACTTTTGAGTTATTTTCAACACGAAACGTTTAGATACCGTTACTGTCGAATAACACCAAGATAACCTAATTTATAAAACTCGAAAATATTGTCTTATAACAAAGTATTCTCTCGAACAATAATATTTTCCAGTCTTGCGAAACGAATCTCCGACAAATTTGATCGGAAAAGTTTTTGAATATTCCAAATTGAATGCTTAGTTAATTATTTGCTCTCAGAAATTTGATCTTATTGGCATTTCCAGGTACGGACAACTGATCCCTGTTGAATAACAATATTTCCAAGTCGAGTCCTCTCGTGACAACCACGAGGTGTTAAAATGTGAGGTGTTAAAATGAAAAAAATGTAATATACCCATAGATAAAGGAACTGTAGATTGGCAATGTGAAAGAGAAAGAGCATACCTAACAACGCGTTTAGAGCGGGATAGATAGACGAGACCTTTCCACTTCACGCTTGCGGCCTCATCCAGCCTCTCAGTCTGTTTAAAAAGACAGAAACTGTCATAGTGCAGAACTATTTTTCACGCACACATAGGCAGTTCGCTTTATATGTACCTATACAACCCCTTTGCAGTTAAAAAGATGGTGCTATAGAGATACATCGCGGCGCGGAAAACTTACCGATCAAACCGCAGAATGACGAGTGTCTTTTCCATCACTTGGTATTGGCAGAGATGGTTGTTGCCCTTATAATGACCAATTGCCAAACAACAAAAAAACAAAATAAAAAAACATAGGTAGGTATGCATCTCGCACAAATTGTTCCATAACGTTTTTGGTCTCACCCTAGTCCATTCATTGTAAATCTATAAATGTCAGTCGTTTCCATTTTGGAAAAGCACTCATTTAACTTGCTGCTAATAAAATAAGACAAATGGAATGCTAAGGCGTACAGAACAAATTCTATACAGGTGAATTTTCAAGTCGGCGTGGATGGCCAAATCTGAAGCTATGAGGAATAGCGAAGAGTACTCCAAGGAGTCGCAGGCCCGATTTTGATGAAAACTAAAACGGCATCATTGGATTTTTGAAAAATCAATATTCCTAGCCAGGAATCGAACCCGTTGATTTTGCCAAAAAACACAACCAGTATTATTACATCATTCAATAGTGTCGCTAATAAAGGTACAGATTCTAGAATCTTAATTTTAATGACATAAGCTAATTTTTACAAAATACTTATTTATTTTTCTTACGTAACATTATACCTAATTTGATTTTTCAAAAATCCAATGATGCAGTTTTGGTTTTAATGAAAATCGGGCCCGAAACTCATTTGAGTACTTTTAGCTACTCCTCATATTTTCGGATTTGGCCATCCACGGCCATTTGAAAAATTCAACCTGTATAGAATAATTTCATTTTACTATCTTTTGAATATTAAACTAACGTATATTTTTATATCGAAAATTATTTTGTCTCTTTACCTCTGGGACAGTCTAGGTTCTATATACGACTTAATTTGGACTGAATAATGGAAAAAATATATTATTACAATTATTTTATTATTATGTAGTGACTTTGAATTCTCATCAGCACAGTATACGTGTCTTCCCTTACTGCATACAAAAAACAGGTAAGTATGTACTATATTTATAACTACTGGATGCGAGACCCTTGCGATTATTATGAATATTTTACAGTTGGTAACAGCAAAATGTGAAAGGGAGGTCCATTTATACTGCTACTAAAAGCTTTAAGAGTAGTTGCTGCATATTTATAGAATGGGTATTGAGTTACCTTCTAATTATTTTATTTCAGTATAAATGAAGACTAATTATAAAATTAATACATAGGTATATACTATCACACTAATTATCCTAAAAGGAGCTAAACCTTTTAACGTTTAATAACACATAAAGCCACATCTGGCAGTATGGGCTATGTATTGCCTCAAAATAGTGACAGGTTGCTAAGCTAAGTGACAGTTTACCTACATAAAAGGGTTATCATACCCAAAAAGCAACTAAGACCTTCAGTAAACCACCAAACAAAGTCAAAAAAAGTTGTTACAAATATCTCAGTTTTTCGGGAATTTCGAAATGAATGCTACTTTTATTTATTTTTAACTAGAGCTCGTCCGCAGCTTCGCTAACGGTAATGTCGGTTATCGCGTCAAAAAATAACTTATGTCATTTCCTTAGGTCTCAAACTATTTTCATTCCGAATTTCATCAAAATTGGTTCAGTGGTTTAGGCGTGAAAGCGTAACAAACAAATTCACTTTCGGATTATACTTTTTATGAAGTGCCTTTCTTTTTTATTTATTCTATTTAGTTATTTTATTTATTTTAGGAGTGTGAGTGCTCCCTTCGCACTTATTTTCTCATCCTTTTTAACACGCCTATATAAGTTTCACCTGTATGTTTGTTTGTATGTAACTGACTCGTTTGGACTTGATTTTGACCCACTTTAAACGGTCGGATTTCATTTAAACTTTATAGACTTATCAAAGACCGATGACATTAGGTACAATAATTCGATAAGAATATCCCATTATCCTGATTAGAATCGCCAAGACTAATAAGTTGTCATTAAGTAAGTATACGATACGATACATCGCACTTAAAAGTGGAAAATAAAATAATACTTAAAAAAAATAAAAAACACGCTTTTATGTTAAAAAAAAAACTAAAAAGTGAAAAATAACTTTTTAGTATAGAAACTGAATGATGAACGAAAACTATAATTACTATTTAGAGAAAGCGTGGGGTGCTCAATTTAATTGTACCGATCGAATATTTTCAAGAACTAATGTAATTGAGCACCCCACGCTTTTCTCTAAATAGGTAGTAATTATATACTTTAGTTTTTTTGAACTATTTTCATTAAATAAAATATTTACATACATACTTTCATTTCAACGTTTTTCTAAAACTTAGATATTAATGTGTATTTAAAATTACTATAATTTCCTATAAAAAGATAATCTGCCATTTTTTAGTTACTTTTATATTTTGGGTTATGTTACACCTCACCTAATACGGGGTATGACTTTTAGTCACAATTTAACCCTTCCTGAATGGAGGGTTAAATTTACGTTGTCACTATCAATTGAATGCGAAAAAACGGAATTTATACCGCGTACGTCTGTTTTGTGAATTATACGATATTTCGGCGCAGTTGCATGCGCCATGGTCACGGATGAACTCGAAATATCGAATAGTTCATAAAACAGACGTACGCGATATAAAACCCCTTTTTTACATTTAGCTAATTCTATAGGAATATTTACGGAATTATTATCATAAGGTACGTATACTCAATATGATTGACAGAACAAATAGTATAAAAATGCCTTTGAAAAATAAATAAAAGTAAAGTGAGTAACTAGCTGTGGAAACAAGCATACAGCCAGCATTATCTTGAAAAAAGAACTCTGGAAACGTTACCCACCTACAGAAATATAAGAGACGAGCGGCTCTAATATCTGTATTCTGTCTGAGGTCACAAGGGCACAAATTTTACTATAACTATTACTAATATCTCGTTATGAAAGACATTGACTTTTCCATAGTAGGATAAAGTTGACAGTGGATTTAATGTTGACCTTACAGTTGTTTTTGTAATAAGGGTACAAACGTTGAACAAATACCCATGCGAATTCAGTTTTAAATTTAACAAAATAAGGTACTATTTACATTTTTCACGTTGCTTGAACAGCACAACAAATAGGGCCACGTAGGCTCTTCTTATTGTATAGTTTTACGCGTATTACAGTTTTAATTTCGTAAACAAATCAATCAATGTCCACAGACATACGCAATGAGTATACTAGTACACGTCACGTAAAGAAGCACTTTGTACGTATGATAGTATCACATTAGTAAATATTGTGTTTTTTTTTACTTTGTGATAATGTTTTTTTTTATTAGAATCTCCGTAAGCGTTCACTTTCTGCGGGTTAGTAAATAAATAAATAGATTATGTTATTAAACTTATGTTTCGAGCATATTTTCTCTTACTAACGATAATCTTGCTTTTATACCACGTCATCGTGACCTTAAACTGCTTTGTCCATGATAATCTTCGCGTTTCAATGATAATGATAACCTACCACAATAATATTATGAACATCTTATTTATTATCAACGGACTCAAAATTACTATGTTTTTCGATTGAACTGCATTCAATAAAATTTGTCCTATGTGCTCTATTAAATAGCCCCTAGAACTTAATGTTCCCAGTTTCACCCAAGTATTATGATAATATTAAAATAACAATGTCGGTACGCATTTAATTATTATTAGGTATTTTTTTATACTACAAGATGGCAAACAAGCTTGCGCTCCACCTGGTGTTAAGTGGTTACCGTCGCCTAGAGACATTGCAATTAGGGTAAATCACTTACACTGCAAGTGCGTTACCATCCTAGGGACTAGGATGATATGCCTTCCACGCCCAGTAATTACACTGGCTACCTTTCCCTTCAATCCGAAACACAGCGAACTGTTTTACAGCAGAAATAAGAAACGCAAGTAATTTGTGAGATATGTTTTTTTATATATCAATTAAATCAACCACGGAATATAAAGAGACGTTCTATGTTCTGTGAAATTAACACTAGTACTTACCTGTCGATCTTACTGTCGACAGATTTAATACTTGAGTACGCTTTCTTTAAAATCCGGTGATACAGAAAATGTCATCAGAGACATCCTGCAGGTTTTGCGTGCTTCATAAAGATAACGAAAGTTACGCTACAAAGTGCGCGGGCGGCGCGATACTGGGATGGGTGACCGCAAAACTTTTCAACTCGATTTTCCTCCGTTCTTCGGAAGATACGTTAGAGGGTCGTAGCACACTTATCAGCAGAAAGGATACGCCTCATTTTTACAATGAACGCTACGTTCGAAACGTGGCCGTTCCGTGGCGCATCGCCTCTATTTCATAAAGGTGGGGGTGGGGGTCCCAGTTTCTGTCAAAAGATAGCCGTCGTGCCAGTCGTGGCAGACGGACGGCCTTAAAAATCGGATGCCAAATCTATACTTAGCAATATTGTCGATATCAAGGACATATTGTAACAACCCAAATATTTAGAAGCAGGGTAGGAGAAATGTGTATGAAAAGTACATTATTGCAAAGGCCGCGAAATAGAGCTGTCTCGTATTAGTGAAGTCCTCGCCTGTGGCTTGGCCTTCAAACTCATACTCGACATGCAATTGCCATTTCCGCCGAGGCATATATGTATAGTGCTTTTGTCTAAAGAATGCAGGGACAAAAAACATACTTTACCTTTGTCGCTAAATATATATCATCTGGGGCTTTAATAAAAATTGCTTTATAAACATAAAGCAATTTTGCCAGTAAAAATCTTCGATTTTTTGCTTTTGAATCCGGTCGATTGTCGTTTAAGTTTGGTGGAGTACTATTAATCTCCATTTCACTTTCTCAACCGTCGTAACTCATTTTATTTACTTATAAATATATCAAGACGAATTTTCAGCTTTGCCGCCAATTTTTTATTTATCACCTGTGCCGAAAGACAAACGCATTTATGGCTATACAACCACGTGAACGTAATTTGTACTAAGCAAGATTGATAAAAGAGATCTAATCAAAGAGTATTTAATAACTCCAGCACGCCGTTTCATACAACATTGCTGGAGCATTGTAATGTTCCAAATTCAAAAAACGCTCCAGCAATGAATTAGTTTTATTTTTCCGTAAATTCGATACTTCGCGTGTTCTTTTTACTTTCTCGTATACGTAGTATAGAGGAAGTCTTGTAATCGTCAAAAAATTCGACCTCAAGATTTTGACGGATTTACACGTTTTGGACCTCCCTGAGTCCAAAAATATTTTTTTTGGAATTATGTCTGTGTGTGTCTGTGTATCTGTGTGTGTGTGTCTGTGCGTTACCACGATAACTCGAGTATGCTTTAACTTGGTGCAACCAAATTTAACATGCATGTTTAACATTAAAATATAAGGTTTCTATCAACTTTTGAGTCGTCGATCACGAAAGTTAAGCAACCAACTGAGTGGTCGGTACTCGGATGGGTGACCAAAATTTAACATGCATGTATGACATCAAAATATAAGGCTTCTATCAACTTTTGAGTCGTTTTTCAACTAATCCCGATTTTTTCGAAAATAATGACAATATGTATATTCATGCATGTTTGAGAAAAGATCGTTAAACTGTATGTTCACAGTTGAGCCACCGTGCAAGCTTTAAGCGGTCTATGGCCTTCTCTCTCTCTCTCGTTTATAATGGCCCTACTACGTTATAAGATCTATACCTAGCAGATGAGGTATCTATCTAATACGCTGATAATGAAGATTATGTAGGTGTATATAAATACAGGTATTGTCATATAGAACAAAAAAAGACAATAGAACTATATCCCCACAACTTTTTTTCCATAGTCGTGCGTCACTTTGGTGTCATTATGTAGACAAATTTCTTGAAAAATAAACGGATTTTTTCACATACAAATCTTAACTTGTCAGTATTCGGACTTTGCCTTTTAGGCTTTCTGGCTTGACTGTACAGAATTCTGAGCTCTAACAGCGTATCACCTGATAAACTATATCTAAATAAGGGCATTGACCTAAAAGTATTTTACAATAATATCAATACTAATTTTTTTAAAGCGATTGGACTAGGGGTCTGTAAACTTGAAGCAGGGTTGTTAGTCTAACTACAGAATTTTTGGACCAACATCCTGAAGTTTTGGTAGACTAAGCAGTTAGATCACTTGCCCCAGATGCCTAAAACCTGTGCGACTTAATCTTACAGTCATATTTTTACGTAACTTCGTCCCAAACATCCAGAATGAATTTTTTCTCATCTGGGAAAAATTAGGTCTAAACTTAACAAATCGCTAAAACATGGTGCGACAGCAGCTGGGACCACCAACTTTTCGTCATCCGAATCCCAAAACAAAAAGTGCTTATATTCTACAGGTCTCTTATTCCAAAAACCCACAAATCAATAATAATTAAAAGGCCCACCTATTGATACGAATTAGTACCTATACCAATAAGAATCCAATGCAAATAAATAAAAGAATTACCAATATTTTTAATGCCAAAGTAAGTCAGTCTTTCAGTTGTCATATTTTCACACGGACTAATTTGATATACCTTGAGGCTTTGTGTCCCAGCAATGAGTCAAATTATAAAGGCTATTATGATGATGAATTTGATATGGATGAAATTTAGCAGAGGGACACATAGTTTTAGACCGTCTGAAAACTATAGGTAGGCATGCTAATTATTGGGTACAAGCGATATTCACGTGGGCGCGTGACGGAGCCCCGCGAAAATCCACTAGAATATTATAGAAAGGACGCCTTTAATTTTTATTTATTAAAATATTTTATGAATATCTCATAATAAATCGTCAATATGTTTAGAAGAGATACATTCATTGATACAATTTTGCTTTTTTGTTAGGGATCTTGCTTTATTTAATAGCGGCTGTGTACTTTCAACCGAGAACACTAGATAACGTTATACATTGACGATTGTTAATGTTCAATGGATTTTCGATCAGCCGTAAAGTCGTCAATGTTAACCTACGTATTATAACGTTATCTCATGTTCTCAGCAAGAGTGTATAACCACCAGAATACAATAAAAAAAATTACACCTAAAACGATAAACGTACCTCTCAAGGTGTAAGGTTAGTTTAAAATCCGATGTAATCACGTTCCACAATAACTCACATGTCATGTACTCGCCAGCGTGAACTTTCGACCACGATGCGCGGGAGTGGTGTGATCGGTGTATTGCTCTGAGCAATTTGTGATCACGGCGTATTCATGATTTAATAGACTAAGTATGACCACACTGGTGATGTTTCGATTTCTGTCCTTACTACATACCTATAGATAATCATACGTTTCTTAAATTGGTCGCTTACATGGTACTATAAAACAATTAGATAAATAGGTATTCTAATGAAAATTAATTATTGTTTATTTTACTTCATACATAGGTAATAGCTCAGAAATTAGTGAGACGAAGACCTTCAGAGATATCTAAATAAGAATATAGCTGGAACTAAAATTTTAGATAGCCACTACTACAGCATTCAAAGTACCTATTTAAAAATATATCTTAGAATATTTCATTCACTTGAATAAAATAGGTGTAATTGGATGTCACAGACAGCTCGACAAATGCTGCTCTCCTCATGGTAAGTGGCACTTGCATCCTGACTGTCTGCGACATCCAATCTTGAGAAAAGATGAGATATTAAATAGGTAATTGATGGTTGAATTTTATGCCATGAACATACACAATTTCCGATCTAGTTTACACGTATTCTCAGAATTTAATACATTTGTTAAAAGTTTATAGAATAAACATTGTTGACGACCAGCTCTGTGCGATTGGCCTGAATATTGACTTCTGAAAGGCAAGGAAACCCACAAGTGTGTGCGAGTGCATTTTTATAGTGTATTTTATAGTAGCCAGGTAGCCAGGGTCAGGATGAGTATCGTGAAAATCACTTATCCAAGGCCAGAAAACTCCACTACAGGGTCTTCAAGCCCCTGGCTATAATTAGGCTGATGGCCACCACAAGAGCAATAAAAAATAGGAGACATAAAATATTAAAAATTATAGATGGTAGTTCACCATGAGAGGACTCGCGGCCTTACTATAAAGACAAGATCAACCCACTGAAACAAATGAAATAAAACCAACGACTGTAAATGCAAATTATAAATATTATTCGATGTTAAATAAAATTACTTATCAGAGCTTATTTGATTTACGTCATGATTAAACTCACAATGGGCTCGTGAAAGTAAAAACGTGTTACTTTAATTTTCGAGTAGTGTGAACCGACATTCTTTATTGAATCTTGAATGAGCATCTCCTCTCTATTGTTGTCAAGAACGATTGCTCTCCGCGAATATTGAATTATAAAGGATTCATAGAGGACTATTTTTATATTGATATGTGCAGTATAACGGACAATATTTTTTTGTTTATTTTATTAGGTCATCGTCACCTTCAACATGTATTCATAGATTAAAATTGTCCAACATTACCTTTGGCACTAAATTTTACCGTTTTATGACGGGTCTCAATAACATGGACATCTGTTACAATTTTATGCCCAATTGCCCAGTAAGCAAAACTTTAGATAGATAAGGAACTGAAACCAAGCATTAAGCGTTTCGAATTATGTTTAATACAAATTAAGTAATAATAAATCGGACTTAAGAAGCGTCAGCCTTACGAAACATGTAGATTTCAATATAATTACCATTCCCCTCCTTTTTCTACACTAATATTATAAAGAGAGCATAAGTATTTGTATGTTTATGATAGTGAATCGGGTCAAAATTACCAGTCTAATTTTGAAAATCCTTTGATCTATAGAATGTTACACTTTCACTCAGTAAGATAGGTTTTTTATTTATAAAAAAATAGGAATCCCTTCGAAAACTAACTCCGTATGTTTTACCCGTATGTTCCGTACCTTTTTATGCCTAAATTACTTACCAACTTTGATGAATTTTGCTATAAATATAGATGGGGCCTTGGAGTAGATCATAGACTACTTTTTATTGCAAAATGTGATTTTTAAGCAATATAACAGATTCCACGGAGAATAAATTAAAAGCGGTGCTCTATTATTTACCTATAAACAATTTTGACACCTTTAATGTCAAAATTTATACGACCTTTGGATAATGCTGGGCTGGTTATTGTATTCTGTAAATGCTTTCAACACCAACTTCTAGCTGGATCCGGCGCTTCAAATTCATGAGACTAATCTGTTTAGTACATTAAGCTCCTAAAGAGAATTCAGTATGTATGCGAAAATGCTGACAAACTCTTTTTAAATATAAAGGTACCTTTTAAGCTAACTCGTGTTACATTTCTGACGCTTCTGACGAGACACAAGTTTTTGGAATACCGAAAGGTCAAAGGTTACCTACGTCCAGAAAACCATTAAATCGTAGCTCGTGACTCGCAGTATTCTTTTATAACACAATACATTTCCACAGTCATTTCAGAAAGTGAAATACTCGTACCTGAGTTAAGGGTTTTTATATTAACAAATACCTTCACGTTCACACGGATTATATACACTTACGTGCAAAATCGACTCACATCGTAAGTTTCGATTCTTATTATATCGGTATTTAAAAATAAGATTAGATAAACAAAACCTGTAAATATAATTTGAATGAATATTTCATAAGCTTTATTTAATCTACTCTAAACGAAGTATTGGTGACAATAGACTCATTTCTTCGGAAACCCTGGTTTCTCATTTTTACGCCATATGCCATTTCTGTGACTATGCAGAGTATTCAGAGTTAATTGAATCATTGTTTATTCAATAATTGATTAATCTTACAGATTTATTGACCCTTAAAAATCAGCTGATTTCCCCAAAAATTTTAGCTCTTTTAACTGTATTTGGTTTTTAATTTGTAAAATCAATAAACCAAAATCTATTACAGTAAAAACTGGTGTAATGTAAGTTTGTATTCTCGTTTAACACACGGGGTTAACAATTATTATTTGCTAATTCAAACTCAAACTCAAATTTCTTTATTCATTTAGGTACAATTTGTACACTTATGAAAGTCAAGTTTGATTGTAGATTTTGATTAGGAAGTTCTAAACCAAAGCGTACCGGTGAGTCGATTTCATTGCACGTAAGTGTAGTTCAAATTAAGTATCATTAGGAACTTATTATTGGATACATAAATTAAAAATCCCATTTCACTCCACCATGACTGGTGAACAAACGTTCCTATTCTTTTAATTCGTTAATATTTTCGGTATAGTGTCGGGTCAATTTGGCTCTTGGATCGGTGGCCTGAAAGACAGGTGTGTATGATGTCGCGAAAAGCTCTTCTTAAAAGTTTTCAATCTCGGCCAAATGTATGCGTGAAATAGCACAATAAAGACTTTTTTCTATTTATATCCCAAACATTGACAACCATCAAAATAATAAGGTATGTCAAAGGTATGTCAATACAATGACAAAATTTTCTGAATGAACCAACAATGACAACCATATTAAAATTTAAATACGCCTTAGATTAAGAAATACGCGATAATCTGAGTAATGTGGATATATGTTGTCAATTCAAAACTCTTAATTTAATACGTGCTTCTATTCGAATGGACCCGAGTCTACCGTACCGAAGGGGCGAACGTCAAATGTTTGACAGGAAAGTAGGCAGAACAGTTTTGTATGGGAAAATGAAAATGTTGTTTTTACTATCTTCCTCGCAATTCCTCTACATTTTCTCACCGTTTAAACCTTCCCTGGACTACGACAAACATGTCAAAACCATAATCAGCTAAATCGGTCCAGCCGTTCTCGAGTTTTAGCGAGACTAACGAACAGCAATTCATTTTTATATATATAGATTATACAAATTAACTTTTCGTAGGTAAAGCGTTGCGTTGTTTTAAAGTTCTAAACGCACATACAGAAAGAACAATTTCATTTTATACTATGTATAGTAGAGCATTATTAAATTAAATTCATCAAAACTTATTCTCTTCAATTTTGAATTAATGGCATCGTAATACATATACGTTACGCACTTTGCCAATGTCAAGTGAAAATGTACCTAAAGTAACAATAAATTGTACGGTAGATTGAGTTAAAAAATGGAGTCTCTCAAAACGTGTTATTACTACAAGAACTCGGGAGCAACTCCCATCAAAAAAACTTAAAAGACGTTTGTCATTGGTCTCCTCAAGGTAAGTGGAAAAATTATATAATCGACACTTATTGTTATGATTGAAATGTTACATCATGTCGGTAGTGTGTACGGTAATTAACGGATAATCGGAACTGATTTTACTAAGATAATTATTATTGTGGAATTTTAAGTTGATAATATATTTTGTCGAAAATACGCCAGTATAATCTTACGCTATCGACGTGTATCATAAACAACATAAAAATGTTTTGATATTTTCAATTTATGTATTTTTGTTTTTATTGTAAAATATTTGATTTTTTGTACTGTTCTAATTTTCACTTCTAGTACAACTTGTACTAGAAGTGAAAATTAGGACAGTACATATAATTAGTCTTGTTAACATACATTATAGTACATGTGTAATATATTTTTTTAAACAAAAAAAAATCGTTTTTATCTCTTATAAAAGCTTCCCTAAATATTTATTATACTTTTGGGGAAGCCAACTTATAATGATCTAATGCTTTTTTAATATTGTAGGAAACACGACTTCAATAGATGAGACTTGCGGATTAGTTATAAACTCGCGCCATTAACTAGCATTTAATTGCTAAGTCATCTCACTCACGGTACTCAGATCTAAATCAGATTAAATTAAAATAAATTGGGCAACCCAGTGGCTTGATAACTAAGTGGCCAATCGATTTCATCCGATTCCATCTAACGCTTTACGAATGGAATATAAAGTATGATACAGAGTGCCTAGACAAGTGGTTAACACTGCAAAGCGTATTTGCGAATAACAACACCAACTCAGAGGCCAGACTGTTGTATTGTATTGTATGTCTTCCGCGACATTCTTCCAATAATAACATTGTAGTTTAATTGCTTCAGATGATTTGTTAATTTAGTACATAAGTTCACGATAGGACTGACATGTCTGTAAAGACATATATAAAAATATAGTCCTATAAAAATAAAGAAAAAAAACTCTAACATGAACACGAGTCGCCATGGTCTTTTTTAATCGACTTTAAAAAGTAGCAGGTTTTGACGTGACAACGTCTTATAATTCGATAGAGCCGGCTGCACGCACGAAAAAACATGACGTCATGCGGCGTTACCTCGCTCTGAATCTAATTCTCTAATTTGAATTTGGAATTATGTTCTTTAAAATTTAAACTTTTAATGATACCAAAACCAGCCAGATACAAATAGTATAGCCAAAGAGATTTTATTACAAGTTTATTCATACTATAATGCGAAATCTATTAAACAAATGAAATTAAATTTTTTTTTTGAAAAATGCTACCATTCCATCAGTATTTTCTTAAGACGTTGTCACGTTCAACTATCGTCAGTAAACCGACTTTACAGACAACCAATTTTTTTTTAATTCGACTATGTGTTACCTTATAACTGTTTACTGGGTGTACCGATTTTGATGATTTTTGTATTTGAACAACATCTGACGAGTAGTTTTTGAGTTATCCCTAATAATGCGCACTTAATTGACATCGATGATATCATTTTAATTTTATTACTTGTTTGTATTTATAGGATCTCGAATTGGTTCCTGCAAATTTCTATACTTACAACAATAATAAGCATAAAATATATGAATTTAAAAAAAAACCGCCTTAAAAACTAAAAACGGAGAAATAAAAACATCTATATGTCTTGTTGAGGTCGGTGCTAACCTCAATTTTTGAATAAACGTAGTCTTTGGGACTGACCTCACAAAAAACATTTAGGTTTTTGTATAACATAAAATTTTTAGTATTTCGTTTTTAGTTTTGAAGGTGTTTTTTTTTCTTTTCAATACGCCAGTTTCACATAGTAATTATTCTTTTTGAGTTCGACAGAATCTATTTGCTACTTGAATATTATTACGTATTACTGGAGTAATAGATGATAGCTACAAATAGAAACTAAGTGAAGAGCAGAAAACCAACCACAAAGTTTAAAGGGAATTCTTTTTAATCTCTGAAGGAAATATATTGTCTTTCATAACTGACATAGTAACATAGTGACCTAGTAAAACACAAGTACAAAATGTATAAAGAAATAAATAATACAAAAGAGTCTTCAACAACTGGCTTAAAACACCATGGCAAACTCATAATTATGTAAGAGTTTACGCCAAACGTTGCCTGTAAAATTATATCTGCTTCAACCACGCAAGGCGATTACTGTAGATACTGTTGTATATGTGATGAAATCTGATGATAACTAAACAAAGTCTCACATCTGTTAAGAGATCGGACTTTACTGAGTTGAGATTAAAATTCTGAGCAGTTCTGAGCTATGAACATTGTTGATACACACGTCAAAAGGGGCCGCAGCCCGGTAGTCCGGTAGTCCGGTAGTCCGGTAGTCCGGTAGTCCGGTAGTCGCCTCCACCTCCCCTTATAGCTACCCCTATCCACTCAACATTACTGAGCTAGTATTCTGAGTATGTCCTCGTCTGGACCTGAACAATTTATCTGAGTCTTAAAACTGAGAACCACCTGAGAACACATAATTATCACCATACTGTGTGTTGAGTTGAAAGTATACTGAAGTATACTGTTGAAGTATACTGAAGTTACACGAAGACCAGCTAGATCACAATACATACACATTTGTTACACCAACCACCATGTCACACCTTTATTTACAAGAACAATGTCTTTAATATGTGCATCCTTCTATATAATAGACTACCAGAATATATAAAAAAATTACAAGGCAATATATTTAGAACTACACTGTCAAATTGGTTGATGGAAAAGTGTTTTTATAATATTAAAGAATACATGGAACATGACTTGCACATCTAATAAATGAATGTATTTTATGATAGGTAGGTATTAATTAACATATTAAATTGTAATTGATAATATAAAGTTTTGACATAGCTTAATCTAATATTTTCTGTTAATGATGTGAATCGATTTATTATGAATTATTATTATGATTTTTATGATTGTATACAATTGAAATTTGCACGTCTGTTCCTAACAGGCTGAATACATTTACTTTTAGTCACGTAAGAACTTTGACTATGTACATTATTTTGTGTTCAATGCAAATAAACATTTATTATTATTATTATTATTATTATGAGTTATAACACTGAGATAACGGTAGGTAGGTATGTGTTTATCGACTCAATGCACCATAGGTATATTCAATGCAAAAACATCGAATTATTGTACATTCGTAAAACACTAAATTGTACAAACTCACGGTTCCTTGAAATACACCGACTGTGTCTGTTAATGCTACGTATACGTCACGAGCGCAAAAAGTCCGCTCGCCCCGCTGATGTCTACCGTCAATCGAAAATAATAATTCTACAGATTATGAAACTTCGCGGCATTCGCGACAAGAGTGGCGTTGTTATTCGCAAAAACACCTAGGCACTCTGGTCAACTCCTAAAATATCTATATTATACCTCATACTTATTTTTCGATTTCTAATAGGTGGGAAAAACATTACATCAAAGACGTCACAAGAGTTTTATCATTATAAGCCAATTTGTAGAAGAAAGCAGATAGCCTCCAATCAAGATAATAAAAAAGATAAGCCATTAATGTCTAATTAATTAGGTACTTATCTTTCATAATATCGCCGTATTTGATACAACTTCATAAAGACCTTTAAAATAAAATGCGTACAACTGAAATTTATATGGTTACTAGCTGCCCGGCCACGCGTTGCTGTGGTAATTTCATACTACTGACCTGTAACATTGTATCTGCAGTAAAAAAATGACTACTTATCAAGATAAAAATTATCCTGTCTCTCAAGTTGGATCAAACTGCACACGGTGTACAAATTTGATTGAAATCGGTTAAGTGGTTTAGGAGTCCATTGAGGACAAAAATTGTGACACGAGATTTATATACAACATGTCAACTAAATAACCAACATCCTGAATACAGGTGGTTTGGGATCGGCTTCCGAGTTGATTTCAATATTTTTTTTTCGAAAAAAACGATTTTTTTTTGAAAAAAAAAACAAAAAGTACCCAGAAAATATTGTACAACATTTTCTGGGTACTTTTTTTTTTTTTTGGTTTTTTTCAAAAAAAAATTATTGAAATCAACTCGGAAGCCGATCCCAAATCACCTGTATTCAGGATGTTGGTTATTTAGTTTACATGTTGTATATTAAGATATTACACTTGGCACGTAGTAAGACAATTAACAGTACCGAACCGTACATATTTAATAATAAGTAGACTGGCTTATTGTGTTTCCGCGTAATTTGTTTGAAATTATCTGTGAAAATTTTACGCTTAGTAAGTTATTGTAAAGCATCTGGAGTATGATTAGCGCCAAGGTTGTAGGGTCTAAACTATTATTTGCCATATTACCGCAAAAACTTGTCCAAATAAGCTTCAAACTAAAATAAAAAATAAATAGTACATTGTTCACCGCGGGACGAAAGTGACAGATTACCAACCAGGGAGCAGTTTGCGGCCTGAAGGCGCAGCCGAAGGCCACAATACTCCCGAGTTGGGAATCGAACTTTCTCCCAAGTGATACATAGTGCTTTATACTACACCTGTGAGGAACATTCAAAGACTTGTTATATTGAAATAAGCAGTACCTATAATAAAATTATAAAGAGATTTTAATTATGCAATACTAGTTGCAGATGTTCTGCGAAACACCGGCCAACCAATGGCGAACCAATGGCCTGTAGTTATATTGCAGCGTGCGTCCTGCTGCCGCGCACTGCGCGCACCCCGCCGCCGCGCGCTGCGGCGGACGTCGCGTTAGAAATAGATTTTCATACAAATTTTCCTCCCGCTAAACACGTTAGAAATGGAATTTCATGCAACTTTTCCTCCCGCATATTTAGGTCGAAGAAAAGATCAACTTTCTCTCTTTAATTTGAGGTATTATTAGCTACTGTTCTGATCAGGTGTAGTATAAATTTCATTTTCTTTTAACGCTAATCATATTTAAAAAGTCGCGCTAATGATATTTTTTTTAAAAAAGTCTTTAACAAGATCACACCAAATTATCCAAAATTATATCTTTTATGTCAGTATGTAGTTCCCAAGGAGAGCTGGTGTTAGCCAGGCGGCTTGCCAAGAAATCTAATACGAAATCCTTTAGGAGTAGATATTGTTCAAGAAATATATATGTAAAACTGGAAGCCACGCTACAAATAAAAAGTGAAGACAACTTATTTGACCTCCAGTAACCTTTGCAAAATTCAGTTTCCTGCCTGTCTCTTACTAACTCTCCGCACAAGTAATATGATGACGGACGTATGTATGACGTATGAGATGGTCACGTAACTGTCTAACACATGTGCCCTAGAGGTAAGAAAGGGACAAATAGGAATTAAGCGCTTTCAAGTACATTTTTTTTGTCTTCACTTTTTTATTGGTATGTGGCTTCCAGTTTCACCCATAAATTTTTTGATATTGTCGATATCAAAACATACCGACCGACCCCAAATAACAGCAGGGTAGGAAAAAAAAGAAGTATATAGTGGCCAAAATTTGAATAGAATAGAATAGATCTTTATTTGGTACAAATTAAAAACAATATCACACACAAAACAAGTAAGACAAGTACAGTATTAATCTGGGTGGTTCAGAAAATAAAGTAAGAAAATCGATTACATAACTTGGATATTTTGTTTCTTGTTCGTAAATTTGACAGTTACAGCGATATTCCCATTTGGAATTACGTACAACGCTGGCGGAGCCAGTTAGTATTGGCTACTCTGACTTACCTCTACGGAAGTGTGATGAATAAAATACAATAAACGAATAAAGAAACGAAGGGAGATAATTGTTTTGGGCCTTATCTGAAATGGTACATGTAGTTAGAACTAGCCATTTGTTGTGATAGTTAATACAGCACAAAAGTTGTGGGATTACTCAAAGTCAAGTTATATAAGAACCAAAAAGAAAGAATATGTGTGGTTGAACTATTTGGAGCTGATTTGGAGCAATAATTAATAAGACACCAAAGTTGTACGATTCCTTTCAGCCAAGTTATACTAGTTCGATGATTCGTTCTCATAATAATATATTTCTTTTTCATTTATTAATTGATTTCTGAACGTGCAGAAAAAATATAAACACTAACAGTTTTGCAGTAACAGTTGCCACCGTTATCAATGAATGATTATTATGACAAGTACTTCCTATTCACGAATAAGACTACCCCTTAGCATATCGTGGGGTGGATGTCGTAAAAAATAGATACTTATAGCTATATTGTTTCAACTTACTGTTTAAAGGACTAAGCTAAGTACCACTCACATAGCATACACTTTTTGATAAGATACATTTCTCAATCTATTCTCAGTAACTTTATAAGTAAAATAATTAATGTTATAAAGACGTTATTGCTTTTTGAAGTGAGACTATTGACCTCGTTGAAGCCAAACAAAGAAAATTATATTTTTTTACTAACTACAGTAAATTTAATAAATATTAGGAGGATCGAATAAAAAGTAAACAATTTTATATGAAATTAACTTTGTATAAAGTCATGATTCCAAATATCATGATATTTTCTTTTAATTTACCAATTTGAATAATAATAATAATATAGTAATAATACTAATCAAATTTACCAATTTGAATAATAATAATAAAATAATAATATTTCCACGCTCACGAATAATCTAGCCCAAAGTAAGTAGCATTAAGAACCTGTGTTCTGGATACTAGATAACGGACAATATTAATATTTTAGGTATCTTTATTGATAAACTTAAATAAATATAAAAACAACCATGACTCGCAAACAAATATTCGTGTTCGTCACAAATAAGTACATATATTGGCCGCTATCAGGATTCCAACCCGGACCACTTGACGTGTAGGCCGCTACACTGACCACTCCACCACGACGGAGTCAAATTATTATTTTTTATAAAATATTATTTTAATGCTCTGTACACACTGGTACCTGTAGAGTCGACGAATCAGAGTAAAACCCACCGACAAATGCTTAGTCTCTTCTACGAATACCAGTCATAATAATTATTGTTTTGTTACGTCTCCAATCCAAGGTGCAAAAGTTTTTGATGAATTAAAAGTGCGTTACAAGATGCAATTAAAAAACACTTATTTCTTATGCAAGGCTGTAAAGTTGTTTTTGGCGCGAGTACTTGTTTTGAAACCTGAGAAAGCGAAGGATTGTAGGATTATAAATATTCAATCGTGAGCTTAGCGAGAGTTTCAAAGGTACGAGACGCAGAATCGCTTTACTGCCGAATGAAACACACAATTTTGTACAGTCAACGTCAAAAGTAGATGATCAAAATCAGACATTCAATATTAATGATTGTAGTTTGCGTCAAAATAGGGTGACGGGGAATTGTTTCTAAAGTACGTGATTGTTAAGTGTACCAAATATTAGCTGATGGTACTGCCGCCCAATAAACATGATCATTCATAAACCCAAAAACTCTAAAGGTATTTAGCGTCAGAACTAAAAAGTGAGAAATTGTTTCTAAATGAGATGAGTGTCAAATGTACCAAAATTGCTCATAATATTGGTGGCATAATTATGAAAAAAAAGTACCTACTCGTAGCTGTAGGTATGTAAATAAACATCATAATTCAAAGATATTTTTTTAAATGTTAAGTGATTGTTTGACAAGCATAAGGCCTGCCTGGTAGCAGCCACCGTAGCCTATAGACGCTCGCATCACTGACGTGACACTTGCGCGCTGCCATCCAGAGTCCCCTTCCCCACCCCCGTGGAGCTCTGGCAACCTTACTCACCAAAAGAAACACAACTATCTGATTGTGGTCATCTGTAAGATGGAGGTACTACCCCAGTTCGGACTGCTCCGAATTCTAACGGGTAGTGCACTGTGCCCTACCTCGACTAAATATTATGACGAATATCACATTCTTTGCATCTTTGCTAAAAGGGTGTCGAAAATCCAAGAGTAACTGATGTTAATCAAAATCTTAATTAGATGAAAATCACATTCTTTGCACTTTTGGGAAAACGGTGTCAAATGTCCAAAACTAACTGGTGTTAATCAAAATCACAATTCGATGAAAATCACATTCTTTGAACTTTTGGAAAAATGGTGTCAAATGTCCAAAAGTAACTGACGTTAATCAAAATCATAATTCGATGAAAATCACATTTTTTGCACTTTTGGGAAAATGATGTCAAATGTCCAAAAGTAACTGATGTTAATCAAAATCATAATTAGATGAAAATCATATTCTTTGCACTTTTGGGAAAATGGTGACAAATGTCTAAAAGTAACTGATGTTAATCAAAATCATAATTCGACGAAAATCACATTCTTTGCACTTTTGGGAAAATGATGTCAAATGTCCAAAAGTAACTGATGTAACACCAAATCAAAATTCCTTGAATATGTATTTCAATAAATACTGCCATATACTTCCACCATATACATAACCATCTTTGATCTCGACTCGAGGTAGATGTTTTATTCAACATCGAGACCCCTGAAAACTACGATAATGATGATTTATAATAATAAAAAGTCGTGTCCGCCATCTTGGACTCCTAAATACTAGATGATGACATGCAGTGTCTTAGACACATCATAATGTAGTTTATACTATTGTTGTAGTAATACTAAAAAATTAAATACGCGTTTAATATAACCATATATTACGTGACACCCTGGACCAGTTTTTACGAAACGAGTGCAATTTTGATTTGGTGTTACATCTCAGTTACTTTTGGATATTCGACGCCCTTTTAGCAAAGATGCAAAGAATGTGATATTCGTCGTAATATTTAGTTGAGGTTAGGGCACGTCCAGAAGTCTCCTCGTGGCGGACCCTGGTAACGAAAGGTAACGTGCCGTGGTGGGGAAACTTTCTCGGCGGGTGTGTGGCTTTTGATGCCAAGTGTGTCCGCTTGGCATTCGAAGTCACATGCCACTGTCGAGTTGTTCTTGTTTTCCCACCACGGCTAGTTCCTGCCGGCCCTTTTCAGGGCCACGACCCGTACGATGTCTCCGGGTGCGGTCCGATGGCTGCTCCCGGTGTCCTCGTCAGGAGGACGCGCAAGGTTGAGCAGCCGTCGGTGAGGAGGCGGCCAGCGGCGCACAGGGGCTGGCGTTAGTCGGTAGCCCCTGTGGGCTGCTGGCCACCAATTGGTGCACAAAGAGTGCCTAGACGGGCAGCGTTGGGACGGTCTCGGTGTAGTTGCGCTCACGTGCGCAGATCCCAAGCCGTCCCGCAATAGCGCACTGGATGTCAGGCCGGGGAGGATATTTAGTGGGTATGGAGGGAACGCCTTTACCTCGAGTCCACATATCCCCTGCGGTTGGCACCACCCCGCAGGGACGATGCGTAAATGCATTTGACCTCCCCGACAAAAAAAAAAGGGCACAGCGCACTTCCCGTTCGAACAGTCCGAACTGGGGTAGTAAGTACCTCCATCTTACAGAAGACCATAATCAGATAGTTGTGTTTCTGTTGGTGAGTAAGGTTGCCAGAGCTGCATGGTGGGTGGGGAAGGGGACTCTGGATGGCAGCGCCCAAGTGTCACGTCAGTGATGCTAGCATCAATGGGCTACGGTGGCTGCTACCAGGCAGGCTTTATGCTTGTCAATTCGAAGTTTTTTTAAAAAAATGTTAAGTGGTTGACTTAATTTTGGTACATTTGACACTCATCTAATTTAGAAACATTTTCTCACTTCTTAGTTCTGACGCTAAATACCTTTAGAGTTTTTGGGTTTATGAATGATCATGTATGGGGGCGCTGTACCATCAGCTAATATTTGGTACACTTAACAATCACGTACTTTAGAAACACTTCGCCGTCACCCTATTTTGACGCAAACTACAATCATTAGTATTGAATGTCTGATTTTGATCATCTACTTTTGACGTTGACTGTACCTCACCTTGCGAGAAAAATGCCATGTGAAAAAAAAACAGCTAAATAAATAATAATATTAAAAAAGTGTTTACTATTTTCATTATTAGATTATGTTTAGCTTTTGTTTATGATAGGTTCGAACTTTAATAAGCTGTTTGATGATGATGATGATAACTTAATTAAAAAAAAATGGATAATTGAATGACTATGAAAATAGATTTTCCACCTATTGTAGCTCAAATTATACTATATTACTGTATTTACAAGGCTTATAAATAAAGGTACTCGTATTATAATGCCACTCCACCGAGGCCCTATACATCTCAAGTTTTTGTGAAAAGCATTATGGAGTAAATACGTGGGACGATAATAAGTTCTTAAGGAGTTATGGCTTTAGGGGTAACGGTATAACACATGGACATAATAAGATTATTAGTAAGTAATAATGGATATACAACATGTAAACTAAATACCAACACCCTGAATACAGGTTGTTTGGGATCGGCTTCCGAGTTGATTTCAATAATTTTTTTTGAAAAAAATGATTTTTTCTTGAAAAAAACGAAAAAAAAAGAAAAAGTACCCAGAAAATGTTGTACATTATTTTCTGGGTACTTTTTGTTTTTTTTTTTGTTCTTTTAAAAAAAAAAGTTTTTTTTTCAAAAAAAAATTATTGAAATCAACTCGGAAGCCGATACCAAACCACCTGTATTCAGGGTGTTGGTTATTTAGTTTACATGTTGTATATTCAGATACTTAACTAAAACTGAAATACATTAAGTTTCAAATTATATTGACTTTGGCTTCTGGAGTACCTATTGTACTCTTGTTTTATCAGATATTAGATTATTTCATTAAATTGTAGATAAGTAAATACGTCACAGCTTAAACGATTTTTGTGTATATCCGAAGACGCCATGCTAAACATTTTTTATTCCGAAATATACGACAAAATTTACAGTTGTATTTAAGTATAAAATATTCTTGGATTGCAATTAAAACTATAAAAAAATAATTGGTTCCACATACTCAGCAATATTTTTTAATGGGAATTGATATCCTTTTACGAGTACATTTTTGGTGAGGTGAAGGTGAGGAGCTTAACAGGGCTTCTAATCTGTATACCGATCTTTCCGTATTCGTCAGGAATCTCACATAAGGCGACGATATGAGTTGAAGACCTTCCCCATAGTGATCGGAGCATCCCGCGCCAGCATAGCACACTCAGAAACCACACAGAAAACGAAAAACAATTGTAATTTCTTAAGAAGATGCTACTTGTTCTATGATTATTTAAACAATGAAAATATCTGTAAGATGAATAACATAATATGAAAATAGCTCCAGGAATTCCAAAGTTATTTTCGTTAGATCTATTTTCAATTTTTTTTTACCTTCAAGCGGGCGTGGTCATTTGTAACGACAGCGGTCGCGCGTAACCTAAAAGACTTGTGAGACATTGCAGTGATTTAAAATACTAATTTATTAATAGATAACTATTTATGTTTGTCTACATATACAATATCATTATGATACACTACAATTTACAAAAAAATAAAAACAAAATTATATAATCAAATAAGAAAGTAATTTGGAAACATGAAGTCATATCCATCGAAACAACTTTACAAAATATACGCCGAGACTAAAAAGAATGCTGTATATGCGCTCTGCGCGGCACGGGCAGCGTAGGTTGTTTCTATTTCGTGGACAGTGAAAAAATTCGATGGGAAATGCACACAACAACAAATAAGTAATGATCGAACGGAACGAAAATATAATATATCGAGTGGGGTCGATTCGACGTCGCGCAATCGCTTCAAGTTTAATACACTAAACTGTACAAATTTTGAATTTCATATAATTCATACTAACTTATTGTGTAAGAACTCTAGTATGTTTTTTTCAAAATTTAAGCTCTTATTGTGAACGAGTAATGATCGTTTGAAAATCAGTAAAAATACATATTATCGCTTATTGCCCTATCAAGTACTACAATTTGTACATCAGTAATATTTTTTCATGTTGTTTACTTTGTGAATTACTGACTATTAATACGTAATTATTATAAAAACACTTACCTGCACTTTTCCACAAAACACAAGTTATTTGTTATTGTCGTTGCGATGGACTGCGGTTATCCGATTGCTCCGAAGCTGTTTTATAGTATGAAAACAATGAAAAAGATAATGATAATTCTATATCGAGCGATCAGTTGTATACATCTGAGTCTGTGTTTATGTTGCAGATAAAGTTATTAAGGCGAAGATAAGTTATAGCGAACTTACTCACACTGAGCGGAGTATCCCGCGCTACATAGCACACTCAAGGTATAGCGCACTTATTAGCTCGGAAAAGGGAACGCCTCTTTTTCAACCGACTTCTAAAAGGAGGAGGTTACCAATTCGACTGTATGTAATTATTATTAATGTATAAATTGTCATAATATTTTTCAAGTGCAATAAAGGGTATAATAATAATAATATGTTTTTTTTATGTTTGTTACCTCATAACTCTTTACTCGGTGCACCGATTTTGAAGATTCTTTCGACCTTTGGATGTTGGTGCTTGTCATGTGGTCCCATTTTGATCAACATTTGACGAGCAGTTTTTGAGTTATCCCTAATAATGCCTATTTAATTGACATCGATGATATCGTTATCTTATCACTTATGTGTTTAAAAGATCTCGAGATAGTTTCCTGAAATATACTTAACACATTAAAAAGCAACATATAAATTATTTTTAAATAAAAAAACGCCAAAACTAAAAACGGAGAAATAAAAATTCTGTTTGTAATTGTCACTTGTATTTGGGACCGACCTCAAAGAAGAGATTTGATAAACAGAATTTTTATTTCTAAAAAGGCGATACGATTATGAGCTTATAAGTGTGGGACCTTCAGAAATACAAAAAAAAACCACAGAAAATCAGAAAAATTATGACTTTTCACAAGATACTACTTTTCCTGATAATTATGATTATTTTTACAATTATTTTCCAAATCAATTTAAACATTTTCACGGACTGCTGAGTTGATTTTGAGAGCAACATCTGTCCTGACAGGCTTCATCGTTTGATTGCTTACTAAAGGGTTATTACTTTTTGGGTTTAATGTATGAAGAAATATCTACAAGATCAATAAAATTTTATGAAAATAGCTCCAGTACTTACTTTCAGAAGTATGTCACTTTTTACTTTGGAAAGACCAGAGAGCATAGACAAGTGGCCAATCGATTACGTTGAGCGCTTAACGAAAAGGATATTATGTATGACGGTCATTCTCAGCAGACCTGGTTTTTGAGCGTCCATACATATATCTGTCTAGTTTATAATATTTTGGAGCTAATTTTTTTTGGGTCCAGGTCTAGCAATTGTCTATTAAGAATTGATATTATATAAACATCATTTGGTAACTCGTAGAAACAATTTGTATCGTTTGCCACTTGTCTAGGCCTCAAAGACCTATTTTCAAGATTTCCATAATACACTAAAATACTACTAACACTTACTAGATAGCCTCGCATTTGGTGTCCACTAGAGTCATTTGCTTGACCTTTTCATAAAAAAAAATGTACAAAGGAGATAATTTTTTGGGCCTTTTCCTGATGGTGTACGCCAACGAAAAAAATTGTAGGTACATAATGGTTAGAGCTAGCCGTTTATGTCGTACAAAAGTTGAAGAATTACTCACTCTATGTCAAGTAATACAAGTTTGATGATTTGTCTGTCGATTAACTGCTTATGTCTGATAGAATAGATCGGATAATTTACCCCACGGCTTCCGCGTTATGATAAAAATGCTCAAGTTCTAGCAATATTTATAATTATTTTATGCTTCTCATTACTTACAGAAATCAATAAACGTATGAAATTAACGAATCATGGAAGTTGTCTTGGCAAAGAACAAACAAACATTTTTTGTATAGTACCTATTACATATAATACGTACCATTTTTTTTCGTTGGCTGGGCCTTTTTCTGAAAGTAGAAAAAGGCCCAAAAATATATAAAGCCAAATAATTTCTTTTTAAAATGTTTTCATACTGATTTCTTGTGCAAGTATTCTAGTTTCACGCGTACCTACTCTCATTTCATACTAGAGAAGGCAGTGGTTAACGCAGCCGTCCGGATTGCGGAAGTTGCTGGGTTCGATTCCCGCCTGAGGCAGGTCGATTTATTTCATTGTATTTTTCTTGTATTAAAAATTATTCCATAACGCAATGATCAGTTGAAAATTGGTATAAATTACATGTTAGAACTTATATCGTCCCCTTAAAATAACAATCCAGATATAAATGAAATTCCATTAGTGTAGGTTTCGTTATTTTTTGACTATAAATTACGGTACGGTTGATACCTATATATATATGTCGGGGATAACGTCAGGATTTAGCCGAATCATTATCTCACATACGAATGCCGAGTAAATTTATCAACACACATCACAAAGAGGAGAACCAGAGTAGTGCCTGGGACTTGTGACCCAGTGTGTAGGTTTACCTAGCGCACATTCTACATTGCACCGGCACTCGCCTTCACTTCTCTCTAACTATTATCACACAACCGTCGGACATAGCTTCCACAAGCATTCCTAATACAACCATAGACACGTCCGCACTCAGCGACGCTTCGAACTAGACTGAGCTCTGTCGAGCGCGCACCGCTGCAACAAAGGCGCGCCCCACCACTATTACGTCGCATCGTACGATAGCTCGTGCGGCGCTGACGTCACTCGCAATCCCTCGTGGACTATTTCTAATGAAAATAACAAATTCAATTACAATTGAACCTAATAATGTCATAGCGCCGTCAAAGCCATCCTGCATCATCACACGTCCTCAAAAAATCAACCGTTACAATCGTAACTCTTAAAACTAAAACTAGATGGCGTTGCTTGTATTCAGATTCTTCGACACGGCCATCCTGCACTTCACACGCCCTCGTGTGAAGGGTCTGAAACAAGTGAAAATTTCTCGAACAGTAACAACGTACGTCTCGGTCATTCCTGACCACAAAGAGTAATGAATACAGTCTCAGTTAACAACTACTTAAACAATTTTTAAATAAGGTGAACTATAATGTGGCTGTTAAACATTCCATTTCCTTCATATCATCAATGAATCTATTTAGTAACTTGCAGAGCTTTCCGACAACGACCTCCAACCAGTCACGTATGGCAACTTCTATCCAGTTACCATACCACACAACGACCTCTATCCGGTCACGTATGGCAACTTCCATCCAGTTACCATACAATACAACATAAGTCACACCACGACCTCTATCCGGTCTCGTATGGCAACCTCCATCCGGTCGCCATACCGATAACCTCCATCCGGTTATCATAACTACACGTAACCTCCATCCGGTTACAAGCCTCCATCCGGCTTCATCACGAGTAGCCTCCATTCGGTTACTCCATAAAGCAATGCAAATAAAACAAGTGACACATAGTAATTCAAAGGATCATACACTCTTAATAATTAAAAAAATGGTATGCTTAACCGTCACAGCACAAAAGATGTTATTCACAGGCCATAGCCTCTTGATCTACATTGGAGTTATTAACACACATAATTTTCCATTTTGCTTAAATTTACTTACTTTTGCCGTCATCGGCACATCCAGCGGTACTTCTAAGTAAGCACTTAATTCCAAAGGAACAATACAATCCAGCATAGCACGAACACGGTCAACCCTATTTCTCACCAAGATAAAATAAGCCGCAGTTACAGTGGCACAAAACTAGTTATTTCAAATTAAACTGCCTAACAAATTATATTGCGCAAATAGGCAACATCACGCCTAAGCCTAGAATAGAATTTCAGACGTCCAATTATTAATTTCTTTATGTCGGGTAGACATAAAATCTATCCACAATTGAGTAATTTGAATTACAAACCAATGCAGTTAAAATTAACAGTTACGATTCTATTGAACAACAATAATTTCGTTTACCCTCAATCTAATTAGATTAAATTCGAAACAAATAATTCACTACGCTCAACACTACACAACACTTTCTTTTAAATAAGCAGCTCTAAACTTAAAATCATGATTTAAACACTCACCAAAGCTATCCAATGCAACAGACGGCGGCGGGCGGCGCGACCGTACTCGTCCAAAGTGGGCAACTGGGCATGCTGGGTACGAATCGTAAAAAAAACCGTACGAACGACCAATCGTGAGAGGCTTTTGACGTTCCAAAAGCACTTAGCTAAATTCATTCAAATAAAAAGCTTTTTCATTTTCTTTTTCATTCTACTCTACACATTTTTCAATTTTTCTGGACCACGAGATAAAAACTTAAATATCTCTAAAACGGTGCATCGTAGCCCAAAAATAATGAAATTTTCTCCCCCGTAGACCCCAATCGGCCACGCGGTACATCCAATGCAATAAGAGTTTTTGCACTACCCTCATTAATTAAAAAAGGATAGACTCTAAAATTATTTCAACACATCCCACTTCTGATGTCGGGGATAACGTCAGGATTTAGCCGAATCATTATCTCACATACGAATGCCGAGTAAATTTATCAACACACATCACAAAGAGGAGAACCAGAGTAGTGCCTGGGACTTGTGACCCAGTGTGTAGGTTTACCTAGCGCACATTCTACATTGCACCGGCACTCGCCTTCACTTCTCTCTAACTATTATCACACAACCGTCGGACATAGCTTCCACAAGCATTCCTAATACAACCATAGACACGTCCGCACTCAGCGACGCCTCGAACTAGACTGAGCTCTGTCGAGCGCGCACCGCTGCAACAAAGGCGCGCCCCACCACTATTACGTCGCATCGTACGATAGCTCGTGCGGCGCTGACGTCACTCGCAATCCCTCGTGGACTATTTCTAATGAAAATAACAAATTCAATTACAATTGAACCTAATAATGTCATAGCGCCGTCAAAGCCATCCTGCATCATCACACGTCCTCAAAAAATCAACCGTTACAATCGTAACTCTTAAAACTAAAACTAGATGGCGTTGCTTGTATTCAGATTCTTCGACATATCGCACACCTAGATAAAGACTCGCGTAAGTCGAAATAATTCCAAAATGACTTATTATCATAACGGGATTCTGCATTCAAAACTACATAATCTCCAAAGACACCTGTAGAAATAGTTCCATAAATAAAATGAAGATGGTGCTGTAAGTTAGTATTGCTGACTCGCTTGGCCCACACCCGCGCCAACAATACTAACGCATTACCAGTTGCGACATGTAAGGCGAAGGGATGGGTGGTGTTATTACACGTAAAGACAGGATTATTTCGAGTTGGGCATGTATTCGTGATTAACCGCGTTTAGATTAAGTAAATTATTTTTAGTTAGACTGGTCTTCGTGGTTGAACTGGTGATGAACTAGGGCCGAGTCTTTGACTATTTTGACTTAGTGGAGTGTTTGTTTACAAATGTAAGTATATTTTTTTTACTAACTGAAAATGGTTTAATATTGTTGAAATTATTTCATAATATTTGAGTTAGTCGAGTATTGATGGTTAAATGAAAATCGCCCTTATTATTTTAAATATAGCAGCTACGGTTTGTTTGAATAAAGGAATATTTTGTATTGTAGTTGTATTTGTACCAGTGTATCACAAAATATGATAAGAATTGTCGACTTCCAGTTGTGGGTGTTTTTTGAGTTAGTGTAGTCTTTGTGGCTAAATCAATTTTATGATTTATATTTCAGAAGATGAAGCGTTGTGGTCTACTATTGCTTAAAAAGGCTATGTCAGCTTGTTCAAGTGAATCTGAGTGCAATGATGTTGAATTGAAGCCTCAAGAGGGCACGCCATCGCCTTCCACGAGCACCACAGTGACAAAAAAGCCATAAGAAATTAACCAGTGGGCAATGATAACGAGCTGGAGCTTCACGCGAACACACCGAGTACACTAACACCTTCCACGGTTATGAGAGAAACTGAGGCCTGAGGGCACTATAGGGAAATGGAGCCGCAACAGTACACACCAACACCTTAAACAAACACTATCTTATCTTATCTTATGTAGGGGCCGTGGGTTTCGTGGTGTTGTCGAAACTTGCACTTGGTCAACAAACACAAAATTATTTGAAGAGATCTTAGCGAATCACAATGGGGAGTTAGGAGAAAACTGAAATCGCCACAACCTAAGTCAGCCTGATTTCAGGTGAAACCCGAATACTTTATTTTACCAGTTAACAGCGAGGGTAGCGATGTCTCCAAGATAAGATTCTCACCGTCTTACATACTTTCTTTTTTTTACAACTAGATGACAAACAAGCTGACGGTCTACCTGTTGGTAATTATATAAAAAAATATCTATTTTGATACAATTAATGTTAAATGTATGTTTGTTTTATTCATATTCATTTATTGCCATTCCACAAAGTATGAATAATAGGTACAGTTCGTTGTGGACCCTGTAAGGGCACAGCAAATTAGGAGAGAGGAGGAACCCCTTATATATTCCACAATTAAGTTTAATTAAATCCTTAAAATTAATAATATTATATTATAGTTATTATGTATTAAAGTTATTTTTAATTATTATAATATATTGTTATAATATAAATAAATATAATATTATGTTTTTATCTATGTATTTTGTAGGTTTATAGGATCTTTGTAGAGATTTTAAAAAAATTTGTTTCTAGTTTTCTTTATTTCTTTGTGACCTAATTCAAAGTAATTTCTTTTTAAGATTTTTTTTGTATTATTATGATATTCGTACAGAAAATAAATGAAATATAATGTAGATACACTACTATTTTTGGTTAATTTTGTTTTTGGCTTGATAAATAAATACAGATTAATAGTGGACTAATTAAAAAAAAGTCAGTAATATGAGCATAATTCGATTTAGTAAAAATATTAAACAATAATTTTGTCATGAATACCAACCTAACTCAAAAAATTTAAATTATAAAGTGTTACTGTTATTTCATGGAAGACCATTTAGCACAATAAATATCTACGTAAAATTATATACAAGAACCTATAAGAATGTTTATAATATACTAAAATGAAATTAAGTAAAACGTTTTTTTCGATTCCTGAAAAAAGTGATATTTAGAGTTGAGCTAGTCTTTAACTAGGTGTGCGATATATAATAGGTTGGGGAAAAAGTTTCTTCGCATTTTTTAAGAAAATTCAAAACATTTTTTAATATAGTTTATTTACATTTAACTAAAGTATGTAGGTACCATTTTGTTCGATAACTTTTTGCCATCTTGTAGGTAGGGACATGATCCCATTGCTATAGAAATTTTGGGACTTCTGTTCAAAAGACCGCGACAAGTGGTTTTGGCAGTCCTCTCGTGATGTTAACCTGACACTGCCTAAAGAATTCTGAAGAGACCGAAACAGGTGGAAATCTGAAGGTGCAAGGTCAGGACTATACGGCGGATGCATTAACATCTCCCAGCCAAACTCTCTTAATTTTTGCTGAGTGGCTAAAGATGTGTGAGGTCTAGCGTTATCGTGATGAAAAACCACACCCCTTCTGTTGATTAATTCCGGCCGCTTTCTCTCAACTTCTTGCTTTAATCTCATCAGTTGTTCGCAGTAGAGTTCAGAATCGATGGTCCTGCCTGGTGGTAACAGCTCATAATGAATAATGCCCTTCCAATACCACCACACACACAGCATCACCTTGTTGCGAGTTAACCCGGGTTTCGCCACAGTCTGTGAAGCCTGACCGGCCTTTGACCACGACCTTTTTCGCACGTTCTTGTCGTACGTGATCCACTTTTCATCACCAGTTATCAGCTTCTTCAAAAATGGTTCGGTTTCATTACGTCGTAATAAAGAATCACAAATGAGTACACGGTTCATTAGGTTTCTTTCAGTGAGCTCGTGAGGTACCCAAATGTCGAGCTTTTTTGTGTACCCAGTTTTTTTCAAATGCGCCAAAACTGTTTTGTGGTCAATTCCCAGTTCTTCAGCTACGTCGTAACTACTGACATGCCGATCTTGCTCCACTTTTTCAAAAATGGCATCCATTTTATCTGTAATAGGGCGACCAGAGCGACGTGCATCTTTGACATCAAAATTTCCGGATTGAAAACGCTTAAACCAAATTTGTGCTACTCTCACAGACACTGCACTAGGTCCATAAATATCGCAAATTTTTTCACGGCTTGCGTTGCATTTTTACCTTTTTTGTAGTAAAATTTTAAAATGTATCGAATTTCTTCATTAGATTCACTCATCTTGGCGGTACGAAAAACAAATGAAAATCACACATTTTCCTAATTTGAATTTGGAATTATGTTCTTTAAAATTAAAACTTTCAGTGATACCAAAACCAGCCAGATACAAATAGTATAGCCAAAGAGATTTTATTACAAGTTTATACATACTATAATGCGAAAAGACTTTTTCCCCAACCTAATATGTATAGGTATATATATATATTCAGTATTGTAATTCTATTAAATAGGTATACGATATTATCAGTCAGTTCATTGTTTTTTTGTAACCATGTGGTGGATCACGAACATCGTAAAAAATGCAAATTCTATATTCCCGATATTTATTACTCTGTGGTCCCGTACATCGATGTCATTCGGGTGGATGTTTTCTTTCGCCGTTTGACCTGCCTGGAAGACCCGTCCTTTTCCATGCTAGGGGTACACGTCAACTCTGGCCCCTCAGCCAAAGTCTACGTGTGTCTTTACAGATCTCACACCGGAGACGCTGAGACAACTCGATTTTTTTAACACCAGAGTCGGGTGGCAATTTCTTTTTAACTTTCTTATGAAGTTATTTTTACATAAAGTTATTTTTTTTTAAATATAAAATACGTAGGTACTTGTATTTTATATTTTGTTGTAAAAATAACTAAATAAACACGAAAACCTTTAAAGTTTTATCTCTGCAGGAGAGTCATACGTTATAATTACAATGTTGGTGAAAGTTTTAATGTACTTACGAAGATAAGTTAAAACTATTTAATAATATCTTTTCCATTTATATTTACACTTAGACACAGCAGTATTCAAATATGTGTTTTGCAAATCTTCAGGCAACTCGTTTAAGTATGTTGGAACAAGATAATCAATTTAACTATCTACTGCCATGCACAAAATTTGGGCAAAGCGAATTTTTTTTGATTACACAGTTTTCTCAAGTTATCTAGTCGTTTATGTTCTTTTAGATTATAATTTTCGGTACATTCAGTTAATATAGTATATTTTATTTCTTCGAAGATGTTCATTACATTCCTATTCTTATTCTTATTCAAGGGGCTGAAGTCGTGTCTCAGAGCACTTCGACCCTATGGGATCTTTTGTGCTTCCCCTTTTCTTATCATGCATCCCCGCCAACATCGAAAACTTTTTGTATGAATGCCACGATGTTGCCGAGAGTAAGTTCTATAGTCTTCTGGTTTAGGTTAACCTAAGCCCGAGACTTTTAGTCGCCTATTGGCTAGTGCATCGCAGTCACATAGTATCTGCTCCATGCTTTCTTCATCCTCACCACACATTCTACAGATGGGGTCCTCAGCTTTGCCTATTGTACACAGGTGTCTTTTAGTGGCAAAATGGCCATTGAAAACACCCATGAGACTGCGGATTTGGGTCCTTCTGATTCTTCCCATTCTTTTCAGATAGCCTTTGTTTAAGGATCCTAAAAATTTATTTAAGTGTGTCAGGCGGGGAGTGGACAACTATTCCATAAGGTACCTCTTTTGACAATACTCCGTTAGTGCCATTTTTATGGTACTTCTAGATAATCCTACAAAAGCCTCGGCCCCATTGAGGTTTTGAGCCGATCTTTTCCTTGCTAGATTGTCAGCATTTTCATTACCTTCAATCCCTACATGTTCCGTACCCACACTAAGACGTAGTGTGGGTACCGGAACATAGTCAGACGACTAGGTTGTGTTTTCCCAGATTATTTAGCGTGTGTATCACATTCAAAACTAGTTTTGAATTGACTTTGTAGGTAGTTTAGGCTTTAAGTGCCGCTTGGTTATCACTAAGAATGTAAATGGTCATTCCTTTGGTGCCCATTTCTAGATGCTTCTGAGCACAGGCAATTATTGCATGTGTCTCAACTTGAAAGACCGTTGCATATTTGCCCATGCTTTGTTGGTACTCACACCCGTTGACATAAATGCCTGTTCATGTACCTGACTCCATTTTTGATCCGTCAGTGTACCATATGAGACTGTTTTCCTTAGGGGTTTTGAGCCCTCGCTTCCATTTCTCCCGCGTGGGTATGTGGACGCTGAATAATCGCCTAGATACAAACGATGGTTGGTTTACATCGCTTGTCATCGCTGTGACGATATCTAGGCCTAGATCCTTTTCAAATTTGGTATGTCGTGTCCTCAGCTGTGAGTCCTTCCATTTTCTATATGCCTGTAACCTATGGAGAGTGTCTCTTGCTTGTGATTCAATGACTATGTGCAGCGGTGTTAATTCAAGGATATTTTCTATGGCTACCGTTGGTGTGGTCCGGAATGCTTCAGTAATTGCCAAGCACTCCATTCTCTGACGGGAGCCAAAAGGCAGGAAAGAGAAACGGGAACGCAAATAATACGGATATTGTGAGTTGCGAAGGATTTTGTATAATAAGCAGAGGATGTGCACATTTCTGCGAAGTCGAATAGGAAGCCACCTTAACCCTTATGTGAGTGACGAGGTATTGAAATTGCAAAGGTACCCCTTTTGCAATTTCAATCATGAATAATTTATTTGATACAAATGCTATGCGGCTCTGAGTTTCTGAGAGATCCTAACTATTGCTAAAATTACTGTTTTCATTTATGCACATTTCTTAAACTTAATAAATTTATTAATATTTACCAAACTATTTTTACACACATACTTTGGTGACTAGGTACCTGGGTACCTCTATGTATTAATACATGCAGACATACATACAATAACGCTCATCATCCTAAAAGGGTTCAAGCAGAGCCGCATATAATATTTGGTTACACATAAATCCACATCTCGCAGTAGGGGCCATGTAGTTCCCCAAAAATAGTGACAGGTTAAATACATATAATGGCGCTCATAATCCCAAAAAGGATGGAGTAGATCTTTAGGTAACATTTAGTTACACATGAAGTCACATCTGACTGTACGAGCCATACAGTACCTCCAAAAGTGACAGGTTGCTAACCTATCGCCTTTGTATCACTTAGAAAATTATAATCAGATATTACAATGATTTTCATACGTGGGATTGTCAAGTAAACAAAATAATATTATGTATTATAATATTGAATTGAAACCAGAAATAAACATAAACTTCAATTTCATTTTGTGAATATTGGTTGCATACAAATTAAAATATTGGGTGTTTATCACTGTGGTGTCCTCCGGAGTGTCCGGAGAGGGTTGTGCTATAACACTAAGTCACTCTATGATTCACTGTACACTGTGGTGGCAAACGTCCGCTCGGTCCGGCGGTCGGAACACGACTGACTCAACCGAGCCGTCACTGCCATTACGGCATATACCTTTATTGTCTATTCCACAACTACCCACATATTTAGTTAGACATCACATCTCTTCCTTTTTTTTATAATTTGATGTATTTGTTACATCCACTTAATAGTAGGAAAATATTCAATGTCTCATTTTATTTCACATGACATGGATATTAAATATGTCAACGAATAATTATTGTAGTTACTAGAATACCAGCATTGCAGGTGTTGTGCATGCTGCAACATAATGCTGAGTGGCGGCCTTTTTGGTTTAAATTATTCTTATGTGTATATTTTTTTGTTTTGTCGTTTTTTTTTAAAACAAGGAATATGTATTAATTGTCTGTTGAAACCAAATAAATTTATTTTGATTTGATTTGATTTAATTCATAACTTTGTGATCTCATTGTATACAATATTAAAATAGGAAATAATTAACTAATTTACTTATTTAAGTCTTTTTAAAGATAACTTTCTGTGACTCTGGATCAACAGGTCACAGGTCTTACCGATATCCCCCTTTTTTCATATATATATATATATATATATATTTTTAGATAAAATCTATAACAACTTGCAACTTTCAACTTATGACAAAAGTCACACTTAGGTAAAAATTAGGTAAGCATATACATGATGTTTTTCAATGATCTTTCTTTGCAAGATCAACAAGTGAGTCACTTGCTAATAGTCCATATTATTATTACTTACAGCTATTTAAGTAACAAAACATATTAGGACAACAAAAATAAATAAATATTGGGTTATGGTAATTACTAAAATTATGCCATACTATTTTTTTTTTTTTTTTAATTCAATCTTGCATTACACCGTTGTGATTTGAAAATCCGATGAAACAAACAGCGATACTTAACAATAGTATTTTGATGCATAGAGATTGCTATTCAACATTTTGACAACCAATGATCATCTGTTGCTTCCACGGAGATATAGCAAAATATGAGCTTCTTGGGAGCTTCCGAAATCATCCTTGCCACTTTTTAGAAGCTTCACCCCTGCCGTGTGCGAATTTGCACACACACACAAATTTAAAGACTCTTTCGTGAGCATAAAGTAATTCCTAAACGCAGCAGCGTTCTATTGTTTGATTGTTTAGGCAGCGTCATAACTGCCTCCTTCCATTATTTAATACGAATGATATATTCACAAACAAGACCGTTCCACTTAACTTCCTCGCCTAGGAGCTCCTAACGACACGGCTTCCTTGTAGCCTTGTACTTTTGTTGACAATTACTTTTACAAAAAAAACCGCTTAGGATGCTGGACAACATAGTCATATAATTTACACAATGAGTGTTAATAAAAGTTAGCTCCTTTTATCTTGTCTATTTGTGTCATTCCCGCATCACTAGGTATGCTAAATCATAGATAAATTACAATAATAATAATTGTAAAATGAGAAAATAATCATTGCAATTTTCTCACATTTTCTATTACTCGTATATCTAACGTGATGGGTTTACTTGCGCTTTACACGTTAGTATGTGATAGTACCTTAGCTACTACAGCTTACCTAGTTAAGGAAACTCTAATCTTCAATATATTAACCTGGAGGAGTTATATTAACCTCTCATTCACGGGAATTCATCGATTACAACGTGATATTAAAATCTGATTCCTAAGCCTGCGAAATCAGAATGTTTTGGATTCATGACCATAAAATATGTACTTATACGGTTGTTGCAAATTAGGTACAGACACTAGCAGTAGGTAATACTTGATTCATTAATGCCTATAGTCATCTTTAAAATATTTCCGCTAAGTAAATATCTTTATCAGTCTCCATTTACTAATTATATCTTTTGAAGAGTTATATAATTGTGGTTCAATGGAATATAAAGCTATAACCAGCCTCTTGAACCAATTCTCTGTATTTGTCTGTATTGTCGTCCGATATTTGGACAACAAGTAGGTTTGACTATATCGTAATAACACCTAAATTAGTCAAATATTCGTGAGGAACAATAATATGGTAACAGTATGTCACCAGGATAGGAACAAATGATTTAAATGAATAGGTAAATATTCAAGTTATTAACAAATAGGTACATAGGTACTCACAAATATACATAAAGATAGGTGACAATATTCTGTCAATATTGGAGGCACTGCATGGTCCACACCGCCGAATACGGCTTCATGTGCAACCATGTGTCACCCAAAGCTCCGCTCAACCCCCTTTGGGACAACGAGCATGTATATATGTATGTAAACAAAATTAAATAAGTGTTACCGTTGCTAGTCCGTGTTGGTAACTTTCACTAGGTACTCTACTACTCGGTAGGTACACGAGCCCAGTTTTATGAAGTAGGCTAATAGGTACCTTACTTACCGTACCTTAATGAGTAATTGGAGTTAGTGTGGGAATCGCTATATATATTGTACTAAAGGAAGGAATCCGTTAATTCCTGTTCTTATTTGTTTAATCATAAGTATACTGCATTACTACTGTACAATGTACCATAACATTGGCATATTGCAGTTGTTGTCTCTTTTGCCAGCACCTTGATTTCACGTGGAGATAACTTTAATTTTGTTACATGGTTAATCCTTTGGTGCTATTCCTACCAGTGAAGTCAATTTACTATGACATAGGTTAGCACACCCAATTTTCAGCACTGCACCTTTCAGCGCTTTTTTTTTCGCGGTATATTTGTGCCAACTCAACCATAGGACATTTGAACCCATTCAACCGCGGTACATTTGTACCAACTCAACCATGGGACATTCAACCACGGTCCATTTGTACCAACTTAACAACTCAAGGCATGTATGTATGTATCACATTATCATAGATTTTACTTATGTGGCTAGATATTGTTATAAGTTAATTTAATCATTAGCTATACTATATAAAGCTATAAGAAATCGTTACGAATTTTATCATAGTTGATTATTAACTTTCGGCAATTAAGACGTTAAACCACCATAATACCAGATTCCGATTGACAATTCACAGCTTGCCTCGTTTAGCATTTTGGATATTGGTCAATACTAATATATTGTCTAGTTCTTATCACAATCCAATTGTGTTTGTCTCGAGGTTTGAATACCTTGAAATTCAGCGTCTTAGCCACCTGACGACTGTCTTGAGAGAGTTTACTTCCATTATAATATGTACTAGTACAGTCCAGTTTACTACTATTGAATACGATAATTGACTTTGCTAGTACCAACTGACACACTCGGTTTACTACTAAGTATATATTTATATATATATATAGGTATATTTTCCACTAATACCAACTGACGATGTCAATTTACTACTATATTATGAACATAAATTCACATTAAAGTTTTTATGTTTTCTTAGTACCAATTGACGTTGTCAATTTACTACTATGTATGTACATAAATTCATATCATATATTATATTTTTCTAGCACCGATTGACGTTGTCAATTTGCTACTATATTATGAACATAAATTCATATTAAACTTTTCGTATTTTCTTAGTACCAATTGACGTTGTCAACTTACTACTATGTATGTACATAAATACGCATCATATTTTATATTTCTCTAACACCATTGACGTTGTCAATTTGCTACTTACTACATTTATGTAACTACATAAAATCGCATATACATTTTAATTTTCTAGTATTATGTATATAATATACAATTTTTTCAAGAATATGTGATTTCATACATATTTGGCATTTTGGGTTGAATCCATGTGTTCTGTGTTGTAAAGAAGTAATTGTTCATTACTTCTGGTCATTAATTTAAGCAAAGCCGCCCATATATGTTAACAAAATTACGACCTTATATTGGGCCATGTTACTACCCAATTGCATAAACAAACATTTCAAAGGTGCTAGTACCTCACACGTTCAAAATGCCCATCCATGTAGGTAACCTTGATGAGTTTTCACTCATTCGCCTATTGTACGGTATACTTTACTCGGTCGGGTCAAAACACCCCCCCGATTTGACTAATATATACAGGCCATTGATACAGGCACAGTATATTGTTGTATGGATAGTCAGAAATTAGCAGATTTAGCTAGGTACTAGATTTATTAATTTGTGTACACTTACTCTCTATATCATGCATAGGTAAGGTAGGTAAACAACATTGCTGCTTGCTACATATAATTCCACCTACTTACCTAATTTTGAGCTCCAAGCCAAGTGTGATGTTCAATTTACATAATGACAAAATTATAATTTTCATTTGTAATGAAATGTTTTTTTTTCATGATAAACATGTACTTATAGTATCTTGTTTTATTTTCACCTATAACCTGGCCACTAACAATGGAACGGTTTAATATGTATATATTAATGCGATTGCGACTACGTCTTGGTTACCTTTCGTTATCAGTATGAACGGATGTTACAGGCTACATGAGAATATGACGCCTTTAAAAGAAAAATCATATCGTCCACATTAGGTTTTTTTTCTAAGTAGGTCACCATTGAAATTATAATCGATCACCAAGGATATTGATATAATATAATAATAGTTAAACATGGAATGTTCTCTTAGATTTACCACGTGGAACTAATTACTTACATGCAAATTTAAATCGTAAAAGTTGTTTTATTTACAAAGGCAGTCGTGTTTCAACTACACTTATTCCACCTTCTTTTGTAAAATTGAGATTTTTATGCTAACTAAAATACGACAATGTAAATTTCAACTTTTCTGATGATTCCAGGTAACATTGTAGGTAGTCGTACGAAACAATTTTTTTTAATTTATTTCACTTTTTGTGTGCAAGTATTTCACTCACTTTTTATCCTCGTCGCCATTTGTGGTGTCCTCCGGAGTGTCCGGAGAGGGTTGTGCTATAACACTAAGTCACTCTATGATTCACTGTACACTGTGGTGGCAAACGTCCGCTCGGTCCGGCGGTCGGAACACGACTGACTCAACCGAGCCGTCACTGCCATTACGGCATATACCTTTATTGTCTATTCCACAACTACCCACATATTTAGTTAGACATCACAATCACAAAGCCTGATACATCTAACACATCCTTTTTTTATTTTTAAATACATATTATCAGGCTTAGAATCACATATAGAGTTGAAAAGAGCTTTGGGTAACATTTGGCTATACATAAAGTCACATCTGGCAGTATGGGCCATACAGTACCCCCCAAAATAGTAACAGCCTGTCGCCTACACAAACAGGGGGATATCAAATCAAAAAGCAACTAAACGTTCAGTAAACCAACAAACAAAAGTCAACAACCAGGACAGATTTTACACTCAAAATTATTGAGAAGTTTGGACATTCTTTGTAAGTGTCGGCACTGAACTAACTATTTTATTAATACAAATTATTCATGAAATACATTTATTTACATAAAATTTTCAATGCTTAAAATAAAACACACTTTTCAGTCAAGTGTTATCATTATGAAAGTTCATTATTTTCATTATGAAAGCTAATATTATTTAAAGACAATATACTTTAAAATAATTCCATAAATATTATATCTGTATTATTTTCTATGTAGGTACCCCGGTACCTTGTCACTCCAAATGCGTTGTTTTGTTTGTCACTCACACAATGGTTAATTTTGCCTGAAACACTTCTGCCCACTTAAATACTTTCTTCACGGAGCATTCTATTGTTCGGCGATTATTCTGTAAGTCCACATTCGTTCCAAATGCAAATTAACAATTATTTGGTTTGTCGAGTTGACGCGTCACAGCTTTTATTTTTTCCCATTTTAAACAAAATTTACCGCCCCGAAACTAAAGTTGATGTTTAATTGCCGCCAAAACACGGGCTAAATGAAAAAAAAAGTGTTGAAAGGAATTTTATTTTTGTTTTTTTTTTTTTTGGTTAAATTTTCCCTGTTACGGGACGGCAAAGGGATCTAGCCCATACAGCCAAGTCTTTAGTTTCATCTTCTTTCTTGATTTTTGCATTAAAATGTGGGTGCCACACTTTTTAATGCATCTAGGGAGTGCTTGGCGAGAAATGCATGGTACAGACCTCATGATGGTGACTGATGAGAATTGCATAGTGGGATTTCCAACCACTATACAATTCTCAACGCCACACACACAAAACCTTTATTTCAATGATTCCTCATAACTGTTCGTCAACACGGATGCTTATGCAACAAAACGACACCACTTTCACTGCACAAAATCCACTCCGAAGCAATTTTAAATTATCGAAATAAAGATCGACATCCAGACGCCATGATTACCCGCCAAACCTCTTCTTTTTTGTTAATTTTCCCTGTTACGGGACGGCAAAGGGATTTAGCCCATACAGCCAAGTCTTCAGTTTCACTTTCTTTCTTGATTTTTGCTTTAAATTGTGGGTGCCACACTTTTTAATGCATCTAGGGAGTGCTTGGCGAGAAATGCATGGTACAGACCTCATGATGGTGACTGATGAGAATTGTATAGTGGAATTTCCAACCACTATACAATTCTCAACGCCACATACACAAAACCTTTATTTCAACGATTCCTCATAACTGTTCGTCAACACGGATGCATATGCAACGAAACGACATCACTTTCACTGCACAAAATCCACTCCGAAGCAATTTTCAATTATCAAAATAAAGATCGACATCTAGACGCCATGATTTCCCGCCAAACACTCCGAATTTATTTCTTTTTAATTCAAAATTAAAACGTACAATAGATTATGTTTCTAATTATTTGTCCAAGCTGCCAGTATCTTAATTTAATCAAATTAAGTAGTCTCATTTTAAAGTTCAATATAGTAACTAGATTATATATTTTTTTATTGTATCGATCCATCGCGAGAATAATGTTTTCGTTACAAAATTTAATAAGCACTCTATCTTCACAATAATGAGGTTCAATATTACCTACCTACACCAAGAAAATATTTAATTCTCGTCTCGCTCATCCTCGCCAATCCTACCTATTTCCACCGAAGTAGTGCTAGCAAAGAATTGATTTTTTTTTCTATATATTTCATACTAAGTAATATATCTTCTATTTACATCTTATGTTTATGTTAAAAGCAACTTTACCCTTTAATGCGATACCACTTGATATAAGGGCTCTCAGCAACTATCAATCTTGTTTTACTCTCTCCTACTATAGCTTACATAGCAAAGGTAGCCTATATAAGTAGGCACTTATTGCTCGATACTTTTATCCCTTAAAGTTTTGTGAGCCGTTTTCCTTATTCGATGATATTAAATGAAAGGACAAAAATAACTTACGAGACAAATTATTACTTTTGTTTCTTAACTGTCAGAGAACGATAATATATAATTTAACTTTTTATCTCTCCCTTATATTTCAGATAACTTTCGAGGCGTAATCGGGAAGACACGCCATGCAAAAAAGTTAGCGGGGCATGAATACCGATTTAAGGTGGACGCACATTTAGCCGAACCGAACGCGCCGGCGAAACGAATCTTCGAATTACTTATACCCCGGAAGTTCGGATGACGTCACCAGCCCGCCTAGCATGACCATCGATACTGCGAATATGTATAAGCCTTATACATGTTCCATGCGATAAATGACTATATCATATTATGTTTCGGTGGTCATGTTAGGCAGGCAGTTTTGGCTATGGTGATTCGGACGACTCTGCCGATGCAATCGCATTCATTCTTATTACTTAAAATTACAGTGCGTAGACTGTGGTGCAACGATTCCTTCGGTGATCGTTCGACTTCGATTTGATTCGTTCAGCGCGTTCGGCTCGGATAAATGTGTGTCCACCTTTAGTTAGTACTTGGGTCTACCAATTTCCACAAATTATAATATCTCAAACGCCCAATACAACTACTTTAATCTCATGTGTAATCTATATACACCGTGTTCCTGAGGTTATACATGAACTTCGGCATGTTCGACTTTTATGAATTACAATTTCTTTAACATTTTTTATTTTTATACAAACTAAATGCTTAGATGTAATTTATCTAATGTGAATTGCTCTTTACCTGAGCTGGTAACGTCGCATTTGAAACATTGGTCCCTCAGATTGGTCCACATAAACTTTTCGAAACTTTTCTTGATGTTGAAAAGTTTGATAGTTTAGGTTGCACAAAGTGACAACATTTCACAGATAAAGACTCTTTCTCACTGCACAACACAATTAAATTGATTAAACTTAAATTACCAATAACTTACAAACTATGTTATTAACTAAACTACTACTTCCTTTGTACGATATGTTTAACAAGAGCTATAGAAGTATTATTCAAAGTTAATGTATATGCGTTGACTGACATATCAACGCACAACCCAAACCGCTGGGTCTAGAGGTTCCAAATTTGACACGTGGTTTCCTTGTGATATATCCAGGGGTGCACTAATAAGAAACGATTTTTCAAAATATACATCATACAGTGGTGAAACGGGAGTCCAGTGTTTGTATAGGGAAAAAATATTAGACTATTTTATTCGAAACTCCACAGGAGTACTCCTATCGATAAATAAGTAAACACGCGTTTAAAGCTTTTTCAGAAATTAGCCCCTAAAAGAGGAAAACGGGGTGAAAAAGTTTAAAGATCAACATGGGATTTTTTTCTCATAGGCACTTGATAAGAAATAAATAATTATCTTAAAAAAAATTCTACCCGAAGCAACACGTGGACGAAGTCTCGGGCAAAAGCTAGTTAGTCTATACACACACAAAAACACAATATAGCACAAAAGTGGCTTTAGCTAACGGTTTTCAATTAACTGCTTATCAACAACTTCTCGTTGTTAGCGACCTATGCGCTGACGTCATCATAGGGCACGATCTCCTGAAGAATCATTCGTCACTAGAACTTCAATTCGGGGGAGATAAAGAACCATTAAAGATTTGTAGTGTGCTTGAAGCCTCAGTTCCGCCTGTGTCTGTCTTTACTAATCTATCGCCTATTAAACCAATTGCTATACCTCCTCGGCGTCACTCTAATGAAGATCAAGAATTCATCTCAAATGAAATTTCTAACTTACTAAAAAACAAAGTCATCGAACCAAGCGTTTCGCCATGGCGTGCACAAGTCCTTGTTGCTGGAGGTTGCAACCACAGAAAACGATTAGTTATTGATTATTCGCGAACCATCAATCGTTACACAGAGCTGGACCCATACCCATTACCAAGTATCGACTCTATTGTCTCACAAGTCACAAAATATAAGTACTTTAGTCAGATTGATCTCAAAAGTGCGTATCATCAGGTCAAAATTCTACCTAAAGAAAATAAGTACACAGCATTTGAAGCTTGTGGTAATCTTTATCACTTTACTCGGATTCCTTTTGGCGTGACTAATGGAGTAGCAGCATTTCAAAGAACACTGCAATTTGTTATTAATACTAAAAGTCTTAGAGGAACGTACGCTTATCTAGACGATGTCTGTGGAATGGATAAGCAGGACCATGATGAAAACCTGAAAAAATTCATGGAAGCCGCAGAAAAGTATAACCTCACGTTGAACACAGACAAATGTAAATTCAGTACAGAAAGTATTGGTAATTAGATAAGTATTTGGATAAGTCCCGCCTAGAACCGTTGCTAGCCCTACCTACTCCAACAGATACAGCTACTCTCAAAAGGACACTTGGCCTGTTTGCCCATTGTTCTAAATGGATCGATAATTTCTCAGCTAAAATAAGACCACTAATGCAAGCAGTATTTTCGCTCTCAGAAGACGCAATTAGTTGTTTCAACAATTTGAAGTTAGATATCGCTAAATCAGCCCTGACTGCTATCGATGGGAAAGAAGTATTGACTGTTGAAACTGACGCCTCGGAGTTCGCAATTGCAGCTACTTTGTCGCAAAAAGGACGACCCGTAGCATTTTTTTCTCGCACACTTAATGATTCAGAAAAGAGGCAATCCTCTATCGAGAAGGAGGCTAGCGCGATAGTCGAAGCTCTTCGCAAATGGCGTCATTATTTAATCGCACGACATTTTTTGCTTGTTACGGACCAGCGATCTGTAGCGTTTATGTTTAATCAGACGCATGCTAGCAAAATAAAGAACGAGAAAATAGAGCGTTAGCGTCTAGAGCTTTCTTGTTATCGCTATGATGGCCCTTTCTAGAATTCCTTCTAGAGAACAAGTACTCTTGATGGGTGACTTCAACGCCAGGGTCGGGCGTGACTTTGAGGCTTGGCCTAAGGTCTTGGGAAGGCATGGTGTTGGAAACATGAACAGCAATGGACAGCTACTTCTGTCCTTATGTGCTCAATTCGAGCTAGCCATCACCAACACCATGTTTAGACTTCCGGCAAAATATAAAACCACATGGATGCATCCGAGGTCAAAACATTGGCATTTGATAGACTATGTAATTGTCCGACAAAAAAATATTTCTCAAGTGCATATCACTCGCGTTATGCGTGATGCTAATGCTATCTGTTCGTCGGACCACCGACTTGTCATCACTAAACTGAGGCTGCGGCTATATCCTCCTCGCAGATCTCAAAGTAAGAAGCGCAGTCGTCTAAACCTGGAAAAATTACAGGATCCAGATATGCGCGAGTCCTATATGCAGACAGTTGCTGGTGCAATTCGAACGATGGACATTGAGAATGGGGATGCTGTGGCTAACTGGCAAATGCTCTCGTCCAATCTCGTTGCTTCCGCAACACAAACATTGGGTGTAAAGCTCAGTAGATACGAGGATTGGTTCGACGACAATGACGAGGCTTTGGCTGGGGCCATTCAGAAACATCGGTCTCTCTTGCGTCAACATCGTGACGATCACCTGGCCGTGCAAGTTAAGCAAAGTGCTATTGTGCTGCGGAGATATGTACGGGAAATAAAAGACAAGTGGTGGCGGGATAAAGCTGAGCGCATGCAGTGGCTCGCTGATACTAAACAGCTAGGTGCGTTTTATGAGGAGGTCCGCAAACTTGTGGGTATTGCGATTCATAATAGGGTGCCACTGAAAACCCTCGACGGCACGAAATTGCTTACCAACAAACAAGACTTACTCAAACGGTGGGGAGAGCACTTCAACACTTTGCTCAATGTTGACAGAGCTGCGGACATTACGCTCATTAGTTCGATGGCAGCACTTCCCACGATGAACAAGCTGGACGAACCACTGTCACTGCGCGAGGTCGTTATTGCCGTTCAACAACAGCAGAACAAAAAGGCGGTCGGCATTGACAATGTACCTGGTGAACTATTGAAGTACGGGGGTACAGAATTGCACAAAAATATCTGGAAGCTTTTCGGTAAACTGTGGGATGAGGAGCGAGTACCAGAGGACTTTCGGGTCTCACGTATCTGCTCTATGTACAAGAACAAAGGCAACAGATCTGATTGCAATTCGTATAGAGGCATATCCTTGTTGACTTCTCCAGGAAAGGTCTTCGCTCGAATTCTTCTCAACCGCTTGATGTCCTTATCGGAAGACATACTGCCTGAGACCCAATTTGGCTTTCGACCAAATCGAAGCACGTGTGAGGCTATTTTCTCCGTTCGCCAACTTCAAGAGAAATGTCGAGAGCAGGGTCAGCCTCTGTATCTATGTTTTGTTGACCTGGAGAAGGCTTTCGACAGCATACCTCGGGAGGCCTTGTGGGTGGTACTTAGGAAGCTTGGATGTACGGAGAAGTTTGTTAGGTTGGTCCGTCTCCTGCATGATGACATGCGATGTTGTGTCAGTGTGCAGGGTGAAGACTCAGAGTTCTTCTCAGTGAGTTGTGGCGTTAAACAGGGCTGCGTGCTTGCTCCAACTCTCTTCGCCTTGTACTTTGCAGTTGTAGTGCGGGAGTCCTTGCAAACCTTGTCGGAAGGCATTCGCATTCGTTTCCGTATCGATGGCGGTGGAATCTTCAACCTGGCTAGGTTAAAAGCTCACACAAAGGTATCTCACACTATTATCACTGAGATGATGTACGCAGATGATTTGTGCTTTGTGGCGGATGTCCCAGAAAATTTACAGAGCCTTATGTCGAGTCTTGACGAGTCGTGTAGCAGATTTGGCCTTAAGATCAATGTGAAGAAGACTGAAGTCATGTCTCTTGATATTGCCACATTGAACAGCGCCACGCTCGATATAAGAATTCGTGGAGACTCGCTTAAGCAGGTGAATAAATTCAAATATCTGGGAAGCACCATAACATCAAGATGCCTCCTTGATGATGAAGTCAACAGCAGAATTGGAGCAGCTGCTGCAGCCTTTGGTAGACTTCGTCATAGGGTGTTCCGTTCTCATGACATTAAGCTCTCCACAAAAGTGGCTGTTTACATGGCGATCGTTCTGCCAAATCTCTTGTATGCCTCCGAAACATGGTGCCTATACCGCAAGTATATCCGCGCATTAGACAAATTCCACCTGAAATGCCTACGCGACATAATGAATGTCCACTGGTCCGATCGTGTTCGTAACACGGAAATTCTACGGCGCGCTAATGTCGCTGGAATAGAGGCGTATATAATGCGGCGGCAACTGCGGTGGAGTGGCCATGTCTCCCGCATGTCTGACGATAGAGTAGTGAAACGCATTTTTTATTCAGAACTGCAGGGTGGCAAGCGAAAATGCGGCGGTCAACTTCTGCGTTACAAAGATGTGCTTAAGCGTCACATGAAGCGATGTGATCTGGAACCGTCACAATGGGAGACATTGGCAGCAGAACGAACACTGTGGAGGCATACAGTGAACACCAAAGTATTGGATTTTGAGGTGAAGCGTAGAGCAGAGCTTGATGCTCGGCGAAACGAACTCAAGGCCCGACCACCTGTGGCCATTCATTATAATTACGTGGGAGGGGTGCTGACTTGCAGTGAATGTGATCGTACATTTACTGCAAAAATTGGTTACGTCAGTCACCTGAGAGCACACCAACGAAGCTCTCAATAGTTATATCTAAGTCGCTGTGGCCGAATACGGTCTGGATATATATATATATATATATATATATATATATATATATATATATATATAATTTATCGACCTGGGGAACAAAACTATGCCGCCGATGCACTGTCGATGCAATGTTTATTGGTATAAAAAGTACAAAAGAACCTTTTGTACTTTTTATACCAATATGTTCTCCATTTTTGTATCCGTGTACAATAAATTATTGAATAAATAAATAAATATTTTGGGATTTCCCGAAATTCTACACTGAAAGGTATAAAATTGGGGATAAAAGTCGTCGTTGGTTTTAAGTCCACAATATTGTTTTCATGCATCATTCTCCAGCAATGAATCAAAAAAATGGAAGTGAGCCGCATGCGCCACTCCCTGGGCAGCATATACGCAACCCGAAAAAGCGGCCTCAATAGCACGTTTAGGACAAGCGACAGAAAAGTCATGACTCATTGTTCAACGTCCAGCCCTTGGACGTAGATAGCTTAAATTTTGCACAGCTGTTCCTTTTGTGATTTAGACAAGAGATAAGGCCGGATGAAATTTCAGAATTCTACCCCTAAGGGGATAAAATAGGAGAAGAAAATTTATATGGGGAAACAAGATTAGTTAGATTATTTTATTCGAAACTTCATAGGAGTACCCTATCGATAAATGAGTAAACAAGTATGTAATTTTTTTTCTGAATTCAACCCCTAAATGGAGAAATTGGTATGATAAAGTCTGAAACTCAACAGGGGTATTTTTTGTATTCTTTATTTGCTCCCCAATTACGAAAACAACAACGATTTCAAAATTCAGCGTAGCAGACGTAAAATATCATCATTCCTTTAAGGGTTCCATCAAATGAAGAAACTGACTGAGTGACTGACTGAGATATCAACGCACGGCCCAAACCATTGAGTCTAGAGATTCGATTTTTGGCACGTAGGTTCCTTAAGAGGTCTAAGGGTGCACTACGACAAATTTTCAAAATAATTCATCCCTAAGGTGGTGAAACGGGGTCCGAAGTTTGTATGGGGAAACAAGATTAGTTTCTTAGACTTCTGTCGATAAATGAGTCAGCAAGTTTTGCAGGTGTTTTTAGAATTCAACCCCTAAAAGGGGGAAATAGAGTGAAGAAGTCTAAAAATCAACATGGCTATTTTTTCGTCATTGTTAAAGATAAAAGCATGAAACTTTGAATTTAGGCACTTGATAATAAATAAATGGGTATTGCTTCTAACTGAAATCTGTCTATGTTATACATATATTTATATTTATACATTACGTACCCAAAAAAGATATAAGGTTGCCCTAAGTAACTATTTCACGTGGACGAAGTCTAGGCGTAGCTAGTTACTGTATAAAAATAATTTCCTGTTCGAGTAGAACACGAAGACCTTGAAGTGTCACAAACATTTTATTTAGCGTACAATAAACATAGGAAAAAATATACTCAGCATTTTACCTGACCCAGTAACCATTGTGTGTAAATCAAAAAAGTTTAAAACAGTCTGAATCTTTAGAAGTTCATGTTTAGAGAACATTGTAAACAAATTCGCAAACAAGTAGAAGGTAAGCAAAGTTTTTTTTTATTGAATATTGCTGTTCGCCTTCAAAGTTTCACCTGGTTTTTAAGGATCCTACCATAATGGTACTCAAGAGGTCGTCTTAGCGAACCTCCCTAAAGGATTCCTAGTCGGCGAGTCTCTTTTTGATAAGGGCCAATTCCCGTTTCCTCCATTAAGTTAGGCGGCGAGTCTCTTTCTGATTAGGTCCTATTCCCATTCTCCTCCATTAAATTGGACGCACATTTAGCTGAGCCAAACGCGCCGAATAAATCGAATTTGAGTGTAACATTATGTCCTATTTTATTGGCTTTTGCATTAGATTGTTTACAGAAGGATTCATTACTTTTTGGGGTTGGTGCCCCTTTATGTAGGGAACAGGCTGGCAACCTGTCACTATTTGGATGCACTGCACATAGCCCATACTGCCAGATGTGACTTTATGTGTAGCAAAATGTTACCTTAAAATAACGACGAGTGGGCCGAACGCAACGGACGGTGGTCTATTGCCGATCATACTGGAGGTAGCTCCACAACTTAGGGGGCACTGATGCCGCCGCCTGCAGGGCTATCGGTGGAGGAGTGGCTGCTGGCCACCAATTGGTGCAAGGAGAGCCTAGACGGGCAGCGTTGGGACGGTCTCGGTGTAGTTGCGCTCACGTGCGCAGATCCCGAGCCGTCCCATAATAGCGCACTGGAGGTTAGGCCGGGGAGGATGTTTGTTTAGTGGGTATGGAGGGAACGCCTTTACCTCAAGTACCACATATTCCTTGCGGTTGTATGTATTTAGAGTATTTTTATTGAAATAACAAAGCGAAATGCAATTTATAAGGCTTTTAAGGACAGCAGAAGATGATGAAATTTGGATAAGACGAAGGACGAGGGTTATAAATCGTAGGACCCTATAAAAAACAGTGATAATCCAGAAACTTCGTTTGTACATTATTTCCGATTAACCCTAAACACCTTACCTTCGAATATACCCTTTTAAACCTAACCATTCGTCGATTCTACGAACTACTTTTTGGGTGTGTTGTTTTGTTTATTAATATATATTTCACTTACTTTTAAAACTTAAATACGCGATAGAAGTATTTTAGTAAATAAAACCACATTATTTGTTATATTGTTACAAATTATTTATTTTATAATTTATCTTCGAGGACGCTAGATTTTTGAGATCATGAAAGATACTTAGAAAAAATGAAATAAAAAATAAAACAACAAAAATACCTGCTTTTAACATAACTATCAAACAAAGATGTCACTGATAAAAAAAACTGCTTTTTTTCAATCGCATTTCATGCAGAAATCTACTTTGTGTGGGCAGAAAATACCAGTGTTGCATTTTGAACAATAAGATTTTTGGTGATGTTTTTTTTATATGAACAGAGACAAAAAATCTCCAGGGTAAGATGATTATTCTTCATAGCAGTAGTAACACCAGAATACAGATGAAACTCTGACCTCGTCTTTGCTAGTGTCTTTATGCGTTGATGTATTTTGAACATAATTTTGCCATTAAGTCAAAATCTCAGAATTTATCCAAGTCACAATTTCTCCCAACATCTAATCAGTCAGGAATTGCTCAAATATTTGCAAGGGTCCCACATTCCTTACGACACGGGTAGGTCTTCTAGCAACACGTATACTATTCATGGCTGCTGCAAGGTCAAGTTGAGCTATTATCAGAACTTTGTTGTGGTTGGACAGTAGGTATTTGACACTTCTTCAGACTCCTGATCAGACGGCATAACATCCGAGTCCGACTCTTCAAGTACCGCCGTAATACGCTGTCTTTCCATTTCTTCGCGGTCCATTATTACTCGTAACTGCCTACGGGGAAAATAAAAAACGTCAAAACCACAAAATAATGCATATCCAACAAATAGTTACACTAAATACAGGCATGGGTCATATTTACCTTTTTACCGATGCAACACTTCTAACTCCCAACTCGGTGGTCGCCCGACTGATTTCACGGCACATACGTGTAGAGGGACTCAATAACTCCAGCTACCGAGAAGAGCGACAAGGTGGCGTGCGTTGTAAAATTATAGGTGAACTACAAAAGCGCGGGTAATTTTGACCCAGCCCCCATGACGCCGGGTTAAAAGAAATAGGTACAACAATGTAGACCAATTAAAAAATGCGATTTAATCTATTTTGTATAACGTTCATCCTACAACTTTAGTAGCTGCAACTAATTCAGTACACAAAAGGGTTAACTTGTGTATTCGCCAACACGGCTATCATTTTGAACACTTGTTGTATAAAGGTGGACGAAATTTGTTATCTTTCTTTAGTTTACATTAATTTAAATAAAATTAATGTGTGTTGTGTTTTATTGGTTGATCTAATTTTGCCAAAATTTCATATGCTATAATCATTCCTCATTAAATCGTTTTTTTTTTCAGGAACTGTAAAATTATCACGGTTGTAATAAAATAAAACTTACCTAACGGCTTCCGCGATAATCTTCACAGTTTACAGTCAAATTAAAAAGTAAGATTTTCGGGAAAATTAACACATTACGGCCTATGAAATTCAGACATACACGTATGTCTGAATTTCATAGGCCGCCTCCTTAGATCATGAAAGAATGATCTAAGGAGGCCTTTAATGCCCCATCTCAACTTTCCACCCTGTATAGGCACTGTTCCATTCTCGTTTTTACAATGTGACGGGAAAATATTATAAGAACAATAGAATAGAATACAACTTTATTGTACGTCAATCAGTTTTACATAAGTAGTTATTATAGTTCAAAACACAAAAACAAAAGATTTGTACAAAGGGCGACATTACGGGAACCTTAGGTGATATGGTCGGGGGAATACAACTGGATTTTTTTAACGCTATAGTTAAAGCATACTCGAGTTATCGTGCTAACGCACAGACACACACTCTTGAACCGATATCATCAAAATTGACTTTCATAGTGTACAAATTATACATAAATGAATAAAGTAATTTTGGCTTTGACTTTGACAGACATAATTCCAAAAAAAATATTTTTTTACTCAAGGAGGTCCAAAACGTGTAAATCCGTCAAAATCTCGAGATCGAATTTTTTGACGATTACAAGACTTCCTCTATACTACGTATACGAGAAAGTAAAAATGACAGTCACATCAGAGGCCAGAAAAACTCACTTGTAGAAAACTCAATCACCAGACTAACATAATATATACCAAACTGACTAGGATAGGATAAGAGGAGAATAATAATGTTTTCATGCAGTAAACAACTATGGAACTATTTTGAACAATGTCATAAATTGTTGAAATATAATAGATAAACCAGTGAACGTAAAAAATAAATCTTTGCGAAAATTAAATGTTTCTATTAGGAATATCTGAAATAATAATAAAACTTGGACACCATTCGCATAACACGTGCGTGCTTATTGCTCACGCTCAACTGTCGTTTTAATCTATTTACGCTGATCGCAAATCGCTGTTTATGGAGTCTACGTGCGTAGGAGATAATTAATTTATTACCTACCTGACCTGCATCCACAATGTCTCGTCCATCTAAAATCTTACTCGAAGAAGGAATGCCTTAATGTAAATATTGAAGAAGTCCTAATGGAATATCAATTCCAATTCTTTGCTGTTTAAAAAGATATCTGCGAAACAAAACCCAATATTTTGCTTACTTTATTTAAAAAAAGTTCAGACTACACCTGATTGGAACAGTAACTATTATCCCCTTAAATTAAAAGGAGAAAGTTGGTCGTTTCTTCGGCCTAAATATGCGGGAGGAAAAGTTGTATGAAAATCCATTTCTAACGTGTTTTGGCGGGAAGAAAAGTTGTATGAAAATCCATTTCTAACGCGGTCCATTCACACCCACTACAACTCGTGCTGTATTTTACCGCAAAGTCAATTAATTATCACAACCCTCCAACCTTTTACGAGCGCGGCGGTTATAGGCTCTGTCTGTCCCTCTACGAAAATCAGAAGAGAACAACGGAGCACGAGTGCGCTACCGCCCGTATTGTCTCAAATGTCGAATATTAATATACTTAAATCTTCCTAACAAAACTGTATCGTTTAATTTAACTGTACAAATTGTAACATAATCTTTAATTAGTTTAGCCATAACTTGCTCCAACAATGCGGCCTTAAATTTTGCATTACTCCCATACAAATGTAATAATCTCTGTATAATTCTATTAAACTGCTTATTTCAATTTAACAAGTCTTTAAATGTTGTCTTTAAATTCTCCTCACAGGTGTAGTATAAAGCACTATGTAGACCTTGGTAGAAACTTCGATTCCCTTTCTTCCCACGGTGAACTATGTACTATTAATATGCGCATGTTAGTTTTCTGGAAAATATTAAAAAGGTTTACGAGCTCGTAATTCCTTTCATGAAAGATTATAAAATTAAGTCAATTTCGTTATTGTTGTCTTGTTATCACGGACTAAATCCCAAAACACGTGTGAGATAGTGAGGCCTACAATCGATTAATTATCGATAATGTCTAATAATAATATAGTTTTATGACATATTTGAATTGATTCATTTTGGCAATTACACAAATAATATAATCAAAGAGATAAAAAACCCACTGAGATTTGTAACAAAATCGCGTCTCTAAACACGTTTCTTGTGTTAGGGTTTGAATCGGCGATGCAACTGAAATACTCAAAGGCTCGAAAAATATCTGACCAGCTAGACGCCTTGGCCCTGCATAGAGATGTGGCTTCTCTTTGCATCGTCTACCATAATATCATGGGGAGTGTTCAGAAGAATTATATTTACTCTAGCCGCTGATGTCATTACCGCACCACCCGTAATAATCCATCCCTACCATCTAGACAATTGGCAAATCAACAACTGTGCATAATATTCTACTTTCTGCCCCGTACAACCAAGTGGTGGAATCAGCATGTACGGTCAGCATCAAAAGTAGTCTACTTATGATGCTGACCGTACAAATGTTCGCGTGTTCTAAAGTATCTAGTTCTGATGCTGACTGCGAGGAGTCATGATTGAGACCTTCAAGAAATGAGCCTATTAATTTCTCCAATACAAACAAGTTATGGTTGATCATAGGCGACGTTAATCACCAAGTGACTCGTATTCCAGTCTATCTACCGACATCATAAAAAAACGCCTCTTAATTAAGTAGCTGCAACCTGTGTGTGTAAGCGAGATGGGTTACTGTTCGTCTTTATAATTGAAAGTAATTTATTCGTTGAAGACACTTGAGACACACATTACACATTCGGCATTAGTTAACAAGAGAGCGAGAGAGCTCTCGCCTGACAAGGACATACATTTAATAATGTTACTACGCCAATAACCACCGCATCACCAACGACCTCTGTGATCTAGTGGTTTGCTCACACCACGGGTAGTGGTCTTTCACATTTATCGGGACCAAATAATCAAACAAAATTTAGTTTTTAATCCACGACGCAAAAAGATTGGGTGGTATAAGTTTGACCAGTCTGTGTATACAGATACATGACATGTCTATGTATCTGTGTGTCTATATGTCTGTCTGTGGCATTGTAGCACCTAAACAAATTGACCAATTTTGATGCGTTATTTGTGTTTGTAAGTTGACTTTATTTAGCTAGTTTGTAGCTATAAAGAACAATGGCAAAATCATTGTTGAAAAAATACTATAGCGTCTACAAATTTCTTTGTCACTGATGTGTTTAAAATATTTTCTTAGAGTTTTTAGGTAATACATCTGTTAAAAAAAAGTTTATTTGACATTTACCTCAGACATCTGTGTTTGTTTACATCAATGCGAGAAATAATTGGGTGAAGTTTCTCCAGAGTTCTTGTTGTAAAAACACGTGTTGAGAGACTCCATTTTTAACCTAAATCAACCGTACAATTTTTGTTACTTTAGTTACATTTTCACTTGACATTGGCAAATTGCTACGCTTAATGAGACGCGACGCCATTAATTAAGAATAGAATAGAGAAATATGGGTTTGAATGTTTTGTTATTTTTCTTTTTTATTAGATTGTTTTTGTGGTGTTATTTACTAGTATTTATTTAGTGGGTTGGACTACTTGCAAAAGTGTTGCGATTATTTCAATTAACGATATATTTGGTTTGTTATTTGATAAGTCATTATGTACCTACCTCTAAAACTTCGAACAGCTATATCTAAAGTTCCAGACTTCGTATATGATTGTTTCTTATACCATTTTATTCAAGAATTCGATCTCTATATTTTGATATTTATTTTATATATAGTCGCAAAATTTTATCATCTAAAATTTGTTAGAGAGTTTGCCAATGTCCTTTATGTGTAGTGTTACATAATTTTTTATTTTTTTTTTAGTTTTTAAGTACTTACACCTGGCTGGGCTAGCTAGAGATCGTCTAAACTGAAACTGAACGCGCCTCCATTGTCTTACTCTTTCATGCACAATCAGTGTACAGATGCAACACACTCAAATTACCTATAGTCTTTGGTCATTCAGTTGATTCAGTCGCTGGCTAGACAAGAACGTGGCAGCACGCTTCGATAACTCATAAAAGTGCCGTCAGCAATAAGTTTAAAGTTCAGTTTTAGATTAGACGATCTACCACTATCTTATCAAAGTTTGTCGCGATATATAATTATGTAAATGGTACTTTTATTAGCTATCTTCAATGATGTTAAGTCGTAAATGTAAAATGTTAAGTTAGTGGGAAAAATATCACAAATTGTCTTTTAAATTCACGTTAAAAAGCAGGCAACCACGTCTGCTATCGGAATGTGAAAGTTTTAAAGTGACTTCTACCGCCTGAAATTATAGCTATAGCATACTATCTATTTATCTACCTGATAACGTGGAACGGATAAGGGTAATAATTAGGAATGTAATATAAAGTTGGGACACAATAGCGAGCGGCAACTGTAACCAAGCTGATACATTAAGCATACAGTGTGTACGCGATATCCACGTTATTTGTAATTGTAACTGCAAACCAACATTCGAATTCCACGATGCAGGAAGCAATGTCTCTCGATGATGCTTTATCCGATAATCATAAACGGCCACAAAAATTCATAAAAATATAACGGCAATGACAAAACATGTAATGACTGATAAGCACGTCACAAGTGCTCTGCAATCGCACTTTTGGTTCGTAGGAAAAGCCAACAAACGTCGAATTAATGCGCGATCTACACGTTCCGCTCCCGTCATGCACGTAAAGCACTAAGTATTACAAATTCGTCGAGTTCTTGCAAATTTTGGATTGTTCAATTTAAGAGCAGCCGCACCAATTAAAAAATAAAAGTTTTAAAAAAACACGCTTTTATGTTAAATCTGACTAAAGAGTGAAAAATTACTTTTTAGTATAGAAACTAAATGATGAACAAAAAGTATAATTATTATTTAGAGAAAAGGGGGGGTCAATAGCATTAAATAGCATTAATTGTTGAAAATATTTGACCAGTACCTACAATTAAATTGAGCACCCCACGCTTTTCTCTTAATAATAATTAATTATACTTTTCGTTCATCATTTAGTCTCTATACTTACTTACAAGTTATTTTTACTATATATACCCTCCATGTGGCATAGCCGTGGGACTCCCTGTACTTCTAGTTTTGCACTCACTAGTTTTTTTTTAGTGATTAGTCACGAATCCCTATTTTTGCGAATTGCCTAATTTAATATATATTTGTGCTTGGACAACAGAACTGCCGACTGACAACTTTTTTTACTGAAAATAAAACGGTTTTTCTTCTTGCTCCTTTGTCTTTTGAGGGGACGGTGGGTAAGGTATAGGTAAAACATATTTTATTAGTTACAAAAACTATCGATAGACGTCTTCTTTGCACCACTAGTAAGAGTGTCGTGTTACAACGCCAACGAAAATTCTGATACATTATAATTCAAAATGTTCAACTTATAGTTAACTTGCTATTTAAATAATGTCGTGGGACGTAGCATTAGGTTGCGTGCTTAGAATTAAGTTTTTATTTTTACGCGTATATAAGATAACATGGTTAGCTTATGACTTTCAAAATATTTATGACAAATTTGCGAAGTTGCTCGTTAGTGAACACGCTTACATTTTGAACAATTACCCTCGGATTTAAGGTTAACGTCATTGAGTAAAGACTAGCTCTGAAAAGAAAGCTGATGATATATCATTATACATACTACCACGTTCGTAATCCCAAAAGAGTTAAGCAGACCTTTAGGACACATTTCGATATACATAAAGCCCCGTCTGGCAATATGTGCCATACAGTGCTTCAAAATAGTAACAAGTTGCTAGCCTATCGCCTAAACAAAGTCACTATCGTTATATCATCAAACCCAAAAAGCAACTAAACCTTCAGCAAAAGTCGCATAGAGACGTATGTTTGACGACAGAAAGAAATATTTCATTCTTTAACTAACATTGTAAGATTGAGGGTGTGGTGCCGAGACCGATGCAACTGTCGTTTTCTTTCTTTCCTCAATCTTAAATTTTTACCTTCCAACTTCTTCAAAATCAAAACCAAATCAAGAAGTTCTTAAATGGACCTTAATAAGTAATAAGGCTAAGTATGAAATAGATAATTATTTATTTCTTTGAAGTGTGATAAAATAATTATTTACCTATGTAAGTCTTAAGTAGTTCTATAGGTGAAATATAAACTAGAAAGATGGCGTAATTTCTACAATTTCGTGATAATGGGATTTTCTTTTTCCTTTTTCTTGAATGACTAATAGCTGTTCGTTGCAAATGGCTTTACTGCGTCACCGTATATGACGATAACAATGGACCTTAGTGTGTAGAAAATGTTTTATAAGCTCTATTTCCTATCAGATCTTCATTGGAATATTTTAAACACAACAGTACAAAGAGGTACGCAAATTATGAGACCAACGTCAAAATCGCGAAAAAAAAACAGCTACCTATTGCATAAAAAGTGAAATACCTACGTATCAAAAATGTATGGAACAGCTGTTTATTTTTCGCATTTACGGTCTTGGTCCCATAGCAGAGTTGTTTGTTTTAACTGGCACATCTGCACCTTGGTTTAATTAAAACGGTAAAAAATAAAATAACGTTATTCACCTCGTAATCTTCAACTCTGTTACTTTAACCTACTGTCGAAAATAATATCCTACACACGTCCTAACCCTGCAGAAGGTTTTTTATTTCACCTGTTAAGACACCTATGCTACTCTGTGAAATGGAATTTAATTAAATCTCGCTTACAATGAATTTACTTTATAAATTTAATTAAATAAGTCTGGTATGTTCTAGTGTTCATTGTTATTTAAGCCCCACATCTCATAACAATTTTCAACGTTTGTGGTCATGAGAAGACTAAAGAATTAGTAACGCTAGCAATAATGTTAAAGTTAAAGCTACTGCCAAAATAATTAATACCCCAAGTTCAGTTTCACGTTAAAGTTGGTCTCATCGTTAGGTACTTGGAGTCACATTGTAACGATACGAATAAAACTAGCATTTACCAACGGATCCGCTTGTTTCTCGTATTCCTTTTGAAGTATATTAATACTTTTTATTTTTGACGGCAGTGATTTTTCGTGTGTGTGAGGATTGAGGGCCACTTTGTCATATTCTCTTAAAAATGTACCTATGATTTAGTGTGCGTTCTAAAAGAAATGTGAAAGCCTGAAACGACTTTGTGAAACCTTTGAAAGGCGAGTTATAGGCTGAAAGGTTGGGCCCTCAATCCTCTATGTGAGGATTGAGGGCCCACCTGTAACTAGTAAACTAAACACTCTACAGAAAAACTTTTTATATCAAAATCTAACGCTACCTCAAAAAAAATGTGAAGTTAAAGATATCAGCGCATAATGCTATAGTATTTGGTATACTGCAATTCAAAGTGGGCCCTCAATCCTCACGCTTGCAAAAATTTGTTACCAAAAATAAACAAAATTGGTTTATTTTCAGATATTGTCCGCTTATCCAATGCGTTAGTTAAAAAATGTGAAATTTTGTGGAACCGATAGCTTACTCCAACTCCTCCTGGTTTTATAAAAATGACCTTGATAATGTTTGGGCCCTCAAGCCTCCATCTGTTTCTTGTTTTTCTTTATTATGTATTGTGTGGGCATAATTTGACAAAGCTAAGGTATTCTGTTTTTGTGAAAAAAAAAAATGTGAAATAAATTGACATTAAGAGTAATTTGAAAGACTCATTTATTATTGCAGAAAACAATGTTTTAATTTTTATTGTATAAATAATTTTTCACTAAGTAAGATTTGACAGAAGGGTGGCCACAAATTCTAATTATGTCAAAAACGACCGTTGTTGGCCTGTGCCAACAATAGGGAAAATTTAAAAATGTTTATTCGAAAATCCTTACTAGTCTGTACTAGTAAGGATTTTCGAATAAACATTTTTAAATTTTCCCTATTACGGGACGGCAAAGGCATCTAGCCCATACATCCATGGCTTAAGTTTTCTTTTTGTTGATTTTCACGTTAAAATGCTGCCGTGCGTTAACTAAAAAGGCGCAAAGCCACAAAATCTAAATTTGAGTTATGAGCGAAAAACGCGCGAAAACTTTAAAAAATATGCCACTTGAAAACTATAGGTCGTAGAAAAAATAAATAAACATCCAAATATAGCTTGTTACATTTACTAGTAAATAGTGATAGTTTTGATTAAAAATAACTACTTTTAAGTAAAAAAAATAGCTTTTTTGCTTTTTAGCAGTGCATATTTTGGTGAAAAGAATATAAAAACTATACTCAAAAGTCGCTAAGTACCCCTTAGCGACCTTATAGTTTATGATTCCATCGTAAATAATTTTTTTTTTTCTGTATAAAAATTATTCGAAATTACTTAACTAAAATGGCGTTAAGGTACTTAACGGCTTTAAAGTTATGTATTGCTAATTTCCATTTATTATTAAACCTTCACTATATAAACACAACAGTCTGTTAGTGTCTTTTTAGGCAAGCATTTGAATTTAGTGTCTTTTTTTGTTTTATTAGGAGTGTTTTAACACACCATTACTACACTTTAAAGCCGTTAAGCTTTGAATCTTTGACAATAAACGACTATTTAGTTATGTATTTGGGATTAAATATTCCCAAAGAAAAAACGAAATGAATCAATCAACTTATTAAAAAAAAAAAAAAACACAAGAGGAACTTTTGTAAAACAACTAAAACTTTGTTTGGGAACGTGAACAACAACATATAATAAATAACATGAACTTTAAATATAACTTTTAAAAAGTTATTACACCTACGACATAAAACAAAAAAAAAACTGCAAACGCATTATGGACCTTTCTGAAATAACCACAGAATTAATAATACAAGGAGATAGGCGTTTAACTTGTGACAAGTCTATGCCCAGTAGGCATACATTGCCGCCAGTTCACCGTCCGATAAAGTCGAGTGAATACGTACGTATGACAGAAAGAAATATCCGTTTTTCTTTCAAAATGCCATCCTGTTCAACTGTAACATGCAATCATTGCAGTGAATCAGTTATTTATCAAGTAATGGAATAACTTTTCACACGTAAGAACCGTAGAACTTAGATTTATATTTAAAAAACAATATTAATTACATTGCGGCTGTGCTTAACTTCCATTGCTTTGCAGTCCTTAATATGCGCGCAATCAATAGTGTATATTACGGCATGCTCAACTAGAACCATGTTACACATCGACACTCGGTCTTCCTATGAACTCGGCGATTCGACCGATCTCCTTAGATTGATATATCTGTGGAAATAACTAAAACTTTGTTTGTGAACATGAACAACAACTTTATGAGCACGAACTTTAAATAACATTTTTCAAAAGGTATTACAACGAAGACATAAAAAAAACACTTAGTTTAGTAATTAATTAACTAGTTTGGTATCTATAGAATTCGTTTTGGCCCTGTACTTGAACATTTAAATGTCTTAGAAAGAAATAAGTACTAAATTATATTTCGGTTCGGTGTGCCCCAGGGATCCGTTTTATCCCCTGCACTGTTTCTTCTGCATATCAATGATATGATTCCTCTTCGTGACATCCATTGCTAATTGCAGACGACAGTACAGTGCATGTGGGCTAATTCGGACACGCAAAGGCTGGATGAGCGGAAACCGTGGAGAGTCATGAGAATCTTGTCATTGAACTCAACCTAGAGCTCGACCTTGTTTCTTAATGAGGTACGGCAAATCTGGTTGACTTCAATGCTAAGAAAGCTCAGTTGTGCGCGTTTAGGGCTAAAACTCGCCATTCCCTTCCTTTCACTCTGTCCAGGGCACAACACTAACGCTACAGAGAAGTATCACTTTGCTCGGCATGGAGGTTCGCAGCGACTTGAATCCGAAGAACTACATCGAAAGGCTGATAAAAACAGCTTCACGGAAACTTGGAGCCCTGAACAAGGTGCGGCGTTTTTTCACGCCATGATTTGGCGTGAAAATACGCCGCACCTTGTTGTAAAGCCGTCTTGTAAAGCACCCTGTGCTTGCTTTACAAGACGCAAGTACGGTCCTGCGTGGAGTATTGCTCGCACCTGTGGGATGGCTCTGCCAAGTACTTACTCGATGCTTTGGATAGGTTGCAGCGTCGCGCGGCTGGCATCATCGGTGACGAAGAGGTGACTAAACATCTTAAGCCCCTCCAATCGCGTCGCAATGTTGCGTCATTGAGTGCATTCTAGCGTCTGTACCACGGCGAGTGCTCAGAGGAGCTTTTTTCCTTAATCCCACCATCCTTCCTTTTAAGGACTACGCGTGCTGGTCTACGTTGAACTACGTACGTCACCGACAAACTGTGGCTACGGTTCCAACGCGAACTAAAAATATGGCAAATTATCGTTTATTTTGTTATTTGTTGGACTATGCCCAATTGCCCATTATTAAGTTCATATAGTTGCTGTTTTTCAGGTACAGATGGCATTTCTTCGTAACAAGTCAAATCCTGGACTTCAAGCGCAGGTGTTGGTGTTGATTGTGTTTGGGAAGGTGACCGTTCGCAAGTGGTTATATAAAGTGATATAAGGGAAACGTCTCGTTCAAATGTTTTGTCATGAAAGTGGCGCCAACTTTATTTGGTTTGTGTTTCACAAAATTTCATAAAGACCGATGATGTATGGCCATATTAGCCATGCGTAAAGTTTGACAGCATGATATCGTGCTGTCCGAGTAACAAGCGGTTAATTTCCTCTTGTACTATTGAATTCACTAATTTTTTAGTTTTTTCATTACTTGTTTTCGGGATTGAAGGAAAAATAAAACATGTCGACTGTCGGTTCATTAAAGCATGGTCAATTGGTCAGTACCAACATATGATGACATGAAGCAAGCAATAAAATTGTCATAATTAAATAATTCAAACAAAATAATTTTAGAAACGGGTTATTAGTTTAAGCCATTCCTCCATAATACAAAGAAACGGGCATAATTTCACCTCAATAATACGTACAGATATATTATTTAGTGGTCTACCTAGGCGTTTTGTCAGCCATTGTAAAGTTTTGGCAGGTTCCTTCCGCTTTGCGGTGCGTGTCCTCCTACGACGACAGCCTACGTGCTATTATATTAGTCTTCAAACATATACGAGTACATACTCTCTCTGTGGCAACTAGGGTCGCTCCCCAGTGCGCTGGGGAGGAAGGAGAGGCGAGAGCAGATTGCGTCTTTTTAGCTAAGTATTGTAGCTTAACGTCCTTCTAACGGAGGATTCGTACCATAATCTGAGTAGCTAAAGGCGGTATAATATTTGTGAAAAGTATTCCTTGATTTAAACTTTACGAATCCTACGCTAAAAAGGTGTTAACAGATTTTAACGTCCTTCTAATGTACTATTTCCAGAAAAAGCCTTTTTAGCCTAGGATTTTAATGTAAATTACAAGACTAAATCTTAGGTTAAAAGTAATTAAAGTATCTATAATGAAAACACTTCGGTGCTGTTGACACATAGACTAAATTTATTAGATAGGTAATAGACAATAGTTACATACAGCTAAGTTTTAGCATAGTTAACACAGATGGCGTTACAAGGCTTATTTTGATATAACTATAACACCCCCACTATATCAAAATTTAAAACAATCTTATCACCAATTACAAAGTTTTGCAATGTAGAAACTAATTTAAGAACACAGATAACTTATTTATGAATGATTCCAAGCGCTTTCATAAATTTGTAGTGCTTTACCTCTGGCAATCCCTTCGTCAATAAATCAGCGGGCATGCTGGAAGTTGGCAAATGCTTTGTTTCAACTATATCGTTACAAATCACATCTCTGATAAAGTTATATCGCACATCAATATGCTTTGATCGTTTATGAGACTGATGGTTATTTGCCAGTTTCAAAGCACTCCGGTTATCATTATATAGCACTATTTTATTGCAATGACCTGTTAATTCCAATTGCAAACTCTGCAAGTAGATGGCTTCTCGACATGCTTCTGATAAAGCCATGTACTCAGCTTCACAACTGCTTAATGCTACTGTTCTTTGTTTTTTGCTTTCCCAAGAAATGGCAGATCCACATTTTACAAAGCAAAATCCAGTGTATGATCGCCTATCAATGGCATCACTAGCCCAGTCGGCATCTACGAATCCTTGTAGTTCTGCCTTTCCTTTGGAATATCTTAAACAATAATCTTTAGTTTTTGACAAATATTTTAAAATTCGTTTAGCATAATTCCAATGAGTATATGAATATGAATTATTAAACTGACTTAGATAGCTCACTGAATATGCAATGTCTGGTCGGGTTAATACAGCCAAATACATTAGACTTCCTATTAATCTTTGGTAAGGCAATTGAGATTCCAAAACATTACTTTTTTCAATATTTAACCTGCATTCAATAGGAGTGTCAGCAGGGTTACAATCAGACATATCAAACTTTTTAAGTAATTGTTCAATATAATTCTCCTGATCTACTGTAACTACATTTGTATTTCTATCTATATTTATGTTCATGCCTAAATATTGCTTAACTTGACCGAGATTCTTTATTTTAAAGTTTGTATTTAAGGCTTTTATCAAACTCTCAGTTTCTGACATGTTATTAGAGAAAATTAAAAAATCATCGACATAAATTCCAACAATAATCTTGTCATTAACACTATGACCTTTCATAAATACACAAGGTTCATGTTTGCTCTTAGCAAACCCTAAATTACACAAGGTTGTTTCAACTTTTTGATACCAAGCCAACGAGGACTGTTTCAGACCGTAAACAGCCTTTTTTAATTTCAACACTTTATTTGAATTCTTTTTAATTTGAAAACCATCTGGCAAATGCATAAAAATGTTTTCTTTTAGATGACCATTAAGGAAGGCTGTGGTTACGTCTAAATGGGTAATATCCATATTCAACTCTACACTTAACGCTAATAACAGTCTTAAAGTAGAATGCCTAATAACTGGTAAGAAGGTTTCTTGGTAGTCCACTCCGGCTTTCTGTGTAAAGCCTTTAGCAACAAGTCTAGCACGGTATTTCACTACATTTTCACAATCAAATTTCTTTTTTAACACCCATCTACACTGCACTACACTTCCATTATCTGGAGCATCAACAATCTCCCACACTTGATTGTCTTTAAACGACTGTAGCTCCTCTGCTATCGCCTGCAACCACTGTTGTTTTTCAGGACCACTGACAGCCTCTGCGTATGTCAATTCATCTTCTCCCATGGATGCAGTACAAATGTTTGCATAGCCGTATCTCGCAGGGGGTTTCCTCTGCCTTTTGCTTCTTGTGCTAGTTTCTGGATCAAGTGGTACATCTTCATTCTTCTCAGAAGTCTCGGGATCATGTGGTATAACTTCAGTCTGTGAGTCCGGAATTTCAGAATGTATATTTTTTATCTCTTCCATTTCACTTTCATTTTCCTCACCATCCATATATTCTGACTCACTTGAACAAGACTGATCTAATTCTGGTTTCATTTCAGATTGCCACACTGATTCCCCCACTGAATCTGTATTCTCTATGTAAACAGGGACAGTCTGTTCTCTCTTTGTTTTCTCATGGATCACAACATCTCTACTTGTAATAACAGTATTTTTCTCTGGATTATAAATTCTATAACCCTTCACATTGTCGCAGAAACCAACAAGTATAAGTTGTTTTGACTTTTTGTCCCATTTACATCTTTTTTCCTTAGGTACATGCACCATTACAGGACTCCCAAATATACGTATGTGCTGCAAATTTGGTCTCTTCCCAGTCCAAACTTCAAATGGAGTCTTTTCAATTCCTGAAGCTACTGATCTGTTTTTTAAATAGACAGCTGTATTAGCAGCCTCTGCCCAAAATTTCTTTTCTAGATCTGCTTCAAAAAGCAAGCATCTCGCTCTCTCCACGATTGTACGGTTCGACCTTTCACTGAGTCCATTCTGTTCGGGCGTATACGGGTTAGTCTTCTGATGAATAACTCCTTCTTTTTTTAAATAACTTTCAAACTCATTACTGCAATATTCCCGGCCGTTATCGGTTCGTAATATTTTAATTTTTTTATTATGATAATTCTCTGCCATTGCCTTGAATTCTTTGAAGTACTTCAACACTTCATTCCTGTTCTTCAGAAAGTAAATAAAGGTCATTCTGCTGTAGTCATCAATGAATAACAGAAAGTATCTTGCACCGCCTATTGACAGACTTTCCATGGGGCCACATATGTCCGAGTGAATTATTTCAAGAATTTCTGATGAACGTGAACCAGTGGAAAAAGGTAATCTGGACTGCTTTCCTTCACAGCATGTCTTGCAACTCGACTTGCTTGTTGTAAATCCATCATGATAATCCAAGCCTTCAACTATTCCACCACTCTTCATCTTATTCATATCATTGCTGTTGATATGACCAAGCCTTTTGTGCCATATCTCCCCATTTACTGAAGTTGATGCCAATAAACACTTTCTTGTTTGTTGATTAACTTTATAAACTCCATCCACCAGTTCTGCATCAGCAATCAAAACTCCTTCTTTGTTCCTTATTAAGCATCTTTCAGGTTCAAATACAACACTGTTACCTTTCCTTATCAACTCACTGACTGATAACAAATTCGTCGTGAGACTCGGAACACATAACACATTCTCTATTGTTATATTATAATTGTAGCTTGTTGTAATATCTATGTCACCTGAGCATAAAACTGGAACTTTTGTTTTGTTTGCAATAATTATTTCAGGTAAACTTGATGAATAATCTGGATTCTTCAACCAACTTTCGTTCGCCGTCATATGGGTACTTGCGCCCGAATCAATGTAGAAATCACTTTTACTGAACTGTCCGCTGAGAAATACAACATTAAAAGCGTTATTCTGCTTCTTGTTTTCCTTTTTTTCGTTCAAAAGTGGACATTGATTACGATAATGGCCCGTTTGTTTGCACCGAAAACAAGTAATTATTTTCTTCAAATGAGTGTCATTCGATTTTGACGTTTGGCTGTCAGTGTTGACGTTTCTGGATTTTCTTTGCCGCCAATGTTTAGCGGCTAATGCTGAATGACGTTCCGTTTCTATCACATCAGCCGATTCCATGTCGATAAGTTTTGTTTTGATGGAATCTGCAGTGATCGGAATTCCGGAATGTTCTATAGCCATAATCATAGGCATAAATCGTTCCGGCAATCCAGCCAACAATAGTGAACCTACCCACTCGTCATTAATGTTGAATCCTGTTCCATTTAAGCGTTGAGATGTTTCGATTATTTGAGACACATAATTCGTCATATTTTCACAGTTTTCTAACCTTATAGAAATGAGATGACGTAACAAAGTAATCCTCCTCGAAAAACCTGAATCATCGAATAATGATCGCAATTTTGTCCACAATTGCTTCGTGGTCTTTGTTTCCTTTATATGCACAAATAAAGACGGGTCTATTGTTAAAATCAATTTAGCTCGCGCTTTTGCATCTGCTGCTTTCGCTACTGCTTCGTCGGTGGCTTCTGTCTTCAAGTAGACGTCGGCACCCTCCAGAACTAGTAGATTCTCGACCGCGAACGCCCAATCGTCGAAATTCTCACGTCCCTTCAGTTTTGGCACGTTTGTAATATAATTGGAACTCATTTTTTACACTAATCGTCCCGACACAACAAAAATAGCTAGTTAATTACTTGTAATTTTTTGCCCATAACCTATAATGAAAACACTTCGGTGCTGTTGACACATAGACTAAATTTATTAGATAGGTAATAGACAATAGTTACATACAGCTAAGTTTTAGCATAGTTAACACAGATGGCGTTACAAGGCTTATTTTGATATAACTATAACAGTATCTTTACGACTTTCTTGTGTAATACTATTGAAAAACGTCTTTTTTGCTAAGCACCGCTTTAAAAATATCTAAAATATTAAAGCATTAAGGGCTGCATGTGACCTTTTAGTTAGGCATCGATGGTTAACGTACTTTCAGTTGTGTAAACTGTTATCTTTTTCGTGTTTAACGACTTATTTGCTAAAACTATTTCAAAAACTATAAACGTTACAAAGATGATTCCTAGACAGATCGATAAAGATTTTTTTCCTACATACGATGGCATTAAAATCTCAAAATCGACCCCCTGAGGGTTAACGCCCTTCTAGTTAACGGACGGCAGAATGTGGGTGTCACACATCTTAATGAATCTAGGAAATGCTTGGCGAGAAATGCATGGCAACAGACCGCATCAGCTGGAAATGCAGTCACACCACAAAACCCTTACGATTCAATGACAGCACACTAATTTACCACCAACTGTCTTTCCCCCATGGATAATAAACTCTAATGATAGGGCATTATATTGAAAATCGATTGAAGAAATATGACAGTTTAGGATACTATTTTGTTCTGTTGACTCTATTTAGAATCACCTGTAGAATTCTATTTTCTCTTGTTTGGTAAGCGCGCTAACAAACTGAAATGCCGAAACGTACTCATGTTAAAATGTCTATACCTACAACAACGTGTCCAAAATTCAACGATAAGCGGGCACCAAAAGCAAAAAATATAACTCCACTTTCATTTTAATAAAAAGAAACATTGACATAGGCTACGAAAACTGCCACACCTTGGGATTTTATCTGCCACTGCACTTTTTCTAACATTTCTGATTTTTTTATTTGAATATGGTAATCACTAAAACCATTAAAATCCCAGAATATCTGTCGTTTTTTAAACAAAACTCAATAAAGATTATATATTTTCCCTAAAATTTTGAAAGATTTTTACTTTGTCTTTTTTTTCACGCATCGTGGTATAAAAAAACTTGGCGCCACTAAGTTTGAGAACTGGTATACTACTTACTCTAGGAAAATTATCTACAAAAAATTCATAAATTATAATTTTTGATGCCATTAATTTTTGTCATGGGCTCAAAATAGGTTTTTATCATTGAAAAATAATGAATGAAACAAAAAAAAATGTAGAAACAATTCTATTCTCTTTATTGCATTATTAATATTACAGTAAATGTTCGAATTGTTTGCCACTGGCATACAGGGACAACATCGCATTAAAAAATATATTTTTATTCTACGTGCTTTTTTGACGTGATTTTTGACGAAGCTCGAAGCTCATCTAATATTGCCATGGTTTTTATTAGATGCAGTTAAAACAAACCAAATAGAAAAAGTCCAGTCTAGATGAGTGAACGTGGTGGCCTTAAGTTAGGACCAAATTGCCCGATTCGCCAGATCGAAGGCGCGTGGCGTGTGGTGCTCGGTGTCCGTAAGACCACTGCGGCCGGTGTGCACACCCTGCACCATAGGTAAAGACGCCTCTGGACTATCAGTCGTTGACACTTTTTAACGCGCGGAATAGCGTGATTATAAATAAAATATATTTACCTTTTTGCACGAAAATTGTAATTGGTTTATTAGGTTATCGCGATTTTATAAAGAAATGATAACTTCAAGAAGCAAAGACGAATAAAATAGTGTGTTTACATCACTGGACATCCTAAAAGAGGCTAATCTTGCTCTCGCCAAAATAAAAATAAATTAAATTTACCGTCCTCTCAGTATTTTGAAAACACTACATTATTCATGAGCTCTGCTCAATACACAGTCGGCTGAGTTATCGCACTGTCGGTCGTGGCGTTAGGTTCGGGTGTTGTTGTGGAAAATTTTCCACATGTAACTGTCACATATGTATATGTGACAGTTACATTTGAATGTAAACTTCAAGAATAAAGTACTGAAAACAAGGCTGTATGGGCTGTATGTATAATTTAAAAAAACATATTTAAAAAAGCTGTAGCATAAAATATATTACTATTATACTACGACTTAATCAGTTGTGTTTAGTAGGAAACCACGGCGTCTGGATGTCGATCTTTGTTTTGATAATTCAAAATTGCTTCGGTGTGGATTTTGTGCAGTGAAATTGGTGTTGTTCCGATGCGTTTTGTGGTGTGACTGGTGTGTATGACGTTGAGTATTTTATAGTGGGATTTCCAGCAAATGTGTGACACACACATTTTAATGTGAAAATCAACAAAAAGAATACAGAAAACTTAAGCCATGGATGTATGGGCTAGATGCCTTTGCCGTCCCGTAATAGGGAAAATTTAAAAATGTTTATTCGAAAATCCTAACTAGTCTGTGGCAACAAAGGTCGTTTTTGACATAATTAGTTCGGCCACCCTTCTGTCAATTCTTACTTAGTGAAAAATTATTTATACAATAAAAATTTAAATATTGTTTTCTGCAATAATAAATGAGTCTTTCAAATTACTCTTAATGTCAATTTATTACACATTTTTTTTTTCACAAAAACAGAATACCTTAGCTTTGTCAAATTATGCCCACACAATACATAATAAAGAAAAACAAGAAACAGATGGAGGCTTGAGGGCCCAAACATTATCAAGGTCATTTTTATAAAACCAGGAGGAGTTGGAGTAAGCTATCGGTTCCACAAAATTTCACATTTTTTAACTAACGCATTGGATAAGCGGACAATATCTGACAATAAACCAATTTTGTTTATTTTTGGTAACACATTTTTGCAAGCGTGAGGATTGAGGGCCCACTTTGAATTGCAGTATACCAAATACTATGGCGTTATGCGCTGATATCTTTAACTTCACATTTTTTTTAACGTAGCGTTAGATTTTGATATAAAAAGTTTTTCTGTAGAGTGTTTAGTTTACTAGTTACAGGTGGGCCCTCAATTCTCACATAGAGAATTGAGGGCCCAACCTTTCAGCCTATAACTCGCCTTTCAAAGGTTTCACAAAGTCGTTTCAGGCTTTCACATTTCTTTTAGAACGCACACTAAATCATAGGTACATTTTTAAGAGAATTTGACAAAGTGGCCCTCAATCCTCACACACACGATTTTTCTGTCCCTTGGAAACGATCTATTCTCGTAATAAAAGGAACACTACATCCTTTTCTGTACCCCGACGTGTGTACAAATTTTGATGATGATAGGTGGAGAAACACAGAAAACAGTGTGTTCTGTGGTTAAGATGCAATTACCTCGTTATGCAACCTGTATTAATATGCAGAACTGCACTAAAGTTTATCATAAATTACAGGTGGTTGATTTTTTAATTAAGTGTACAGATACAAAAATATATAAAAGTGAACTAAAATGTATTTCTTTACGTAGACATGCTGTGACAAAGTATTCATTCTACAAAATTTATTTTAATGAAAAATTTAAATATTATATGTGACAAAGTTTTATTCAAATCTACTCACAGAAATAGAAAATAGATCGGTCAAAAAATTGTTGTTCTGAAGCATTCCGAACCCGCCACACCATTATGGTGTGGATATGGTAAATAATAAAAAGTAATTAATAAAAATACGTAAATTTTTATCTGTGCTACGTAATAAAGTAGTTGAATTTGAAATGTTTATTACAAGAGAGATTATTCAATTACTTTTATCGATTTTCCAATCAGTAGGCCTATTCGCTAACAAAACCGATATCCGAAACCGACAGAAAACAAATAGCCACTAACTTATGTCCCTGGTTGTCGCGTCGTCATGTAGGCGCGACGAAGGGGACGAAGAGATTTTAACACCATCATTCTTTCGCGCTTTGCACATCCACTAGAATTCATTCCATAAAAAATTTGACATTCCGGCAAGAATAAACTCTAGTGGATGGGAGGCTAATTTTTGGCTACGGTCGCCATAGAATAGATATAGAGCTTTCTCACTAAAACGTCAGTTTCATACATTAGTATTATTTTCGTTAGACGTTCAACGCAATCGACTGGCCACTTGTCTAGGCTCTGGTATAGCTAGGCCGAGTGTCAATGTCGCAGCCAAATCGTATCACGCCGTATTACAAAACGGCGCGGCAGATTGTAGTCTGTGAGAAGTTTTAACCCAATGAAACAGTTTAGATAAAACCATACCTAGTAGATTCTATCAATCAAGTGTGTATAATCGAATGGAGATCGCCAATTATTGTTACATACAGATTATTTTTTTTATAATCAAGCGGAGTAGAATTATTGTCGCTACTTGCCCGTGGTCCCCCAGCCTAGCCCCCGTGAGGTACCTCGATCATTTTTTTTTTTGCCCGTGGAACCCCCAGTAATATAATCTACTTATTTAATATATTTTTTATTGCCCCTGGTACCATACGTCTCAAACCTTTTTGACATAAAAAGTACCATTTTCTATAAATAAATCGGGTGATTAGCGGTGGTACCATGGGCCAAATAATTTTCCCATGGTACACCATTGTCCCCCAAGGGGGATCCATGGGCAATAAAATTGGTCTGGTTCTCCACGGGAGACTACGCTAAGGAAACACGGGCAAGTAGCGATTATTGTGACATGTCACTTACACACACTGCAAATCACCGCGCCATTTTATGATACGGCGTGTTGTACGATATGGCTACGAGATTAATATCTCCAGCCTGAACTTTACCAGTTTTGCGGAAGAAAATCGAGAAGAGGTTAGTATACGGCGAGCACCGTCTGTATACAAACGAAGAAAACGTTTTGCTACCACTATTTCTCATCCGATTGTTATGGTCTTTGAATGTTTTTAACCTTCGTATACTCGCGTGTTGGTCTCTCAGACCGACAAATAAAAATATAAACACTATGAGTTTCCGGTCCTTGGTCATTTAAAAAAAACATTTATTTTCAGGCGTTTTTTTCAATCATAATATCTTTTTTTTAATTAAAAACAAATTTCATTAAGGAGATTTATTTTGAAACAAACATGGTGATATTTTTTGAGATGATAACGAATTTTTGATTTGTCGGTCTGAGACACCGTACGCGAGTATAGGTGTAATGTATTTGTGCGTGAGTATGCATAGTAATAAAATAGGTCTGTACCCTTTTAATATTTTTTTTCACAATTACTTTTAATTTTGTTTAATTTTGAAAAAAGGAAAACGTACAGACATAGCATTATAGTGATAGTAGGTGAACGTTTTTTTCCGTTTGTATGGACACGTGCTCGGATCGCAGCAATTTTTATTCACCCTGCCGAGTACCTACCACGCACTAAGTAGCTTAACTTTGACAAATCGTTGCCCACAACCAAACCGCAATCGACCACTAATAAACACAAAACATACTAATCAGAAAAAGAGGAACTTTGTAGTTAATGTAAGTTTGACTAACGTACACAGGCACACCTACACAAAAATAAGAAGCCATCCAAAAAAAAATTAGTTGTCTTTTAGCTTCTCGAATGCTCCGTAACATTCCGTTGCACGACAAATTAAGGTATGGAAAAACATTAGAGTATAGACCAAAAGGCCACATCAACTGGCCTCCCAACTCAGGATGCAGTCATAAAACTCATTTAAGCTCAGGGAATCAGTTGCATGTGGTTTATTCGTGAGAACCTAAAAGGCTGTTTGATATTTCTTATTCAAAAAACAATCTCCCACCATTAAAGTAAAATAAATTATAAAGACAGAGAATTACATTGCCAGAGATGATTTTCCTGTTTCCTACACAAATAACATTTGCTTTCTTTCATAACGTTTTACGCTATGAGGCTTGTAAGCAATTGAATTTATTTGTCTTACGTAATCAAGTTGTAAGGAAATCTAATTATGTCACTTACAAGTTGTCCTTTACGAAAAGTGAACCATGTATTGTGAAACTTGACATTTTCATATTAATATTAATAACGTTTTAGTGGCTAACTCAGCTTTTGTCCATAGAAAACAATAGATTTTGTATCGCATCCATTCAGTGTTCCGCAGCTGAAAAAATGCGTACGCATCTCCAAATAACTAGAGCTGAATAGGTATGGTTAGTTCCTTACTACCCCTATATCTAATCCGATCTTTATGATATTTTAGAACAGGGTTTCCCAACCAGTGAGGCTTGCCGCACTTGGAGGCCGTAGAGTGAACCAAGGGGTGAAGCGCAGCGAACGGCTCCAGAATTAAACTGTATTAAGTATATTTTTTTAAAATTGTTCATATAAAATGATCTTCACTGTGCTCTTACTACTATGAAGGCAGGGATTCACCAGTTGTCTTTTGAATAAAACAAAACATGCCAATATTTTTATCGTTTGTTTAATTTTCTTATTTTGACTCCCCATTTCGGTCCCTAGAGGGGCGTAGTATTTTAGCATAATGTTGGGTGAGGCGCATAGAGTAAAAGGTTGGGAACCCCTGTTTAAGAATGTTTTTAACATAGTAAAAAGCTATGTCTGTGCGTTTTACAATTTTTTTTCAATATAACTTTGAATGAATGAATTTTGAAAAAAGGAAAACGTACAAAGTTTTTTCTTTTTGGTAAAATCATTCTAATCTATTAGGTTGGGGAAAAAGTCTTTTCGCATTATAGTATGTATAAACTTGTAATAAAATCTCTTTGGCTATACTATTTGTATCTGGCTGGTTTTGGTATCATTGAAAGTTTAAATTTTAAAGAACATAATTCCAAATTCAAATTAGGAAAATGTGTGATTTTCATTTGTTTTTCGTACCGCCAAGATGAGTGAATCTAATGAAGAAATTCGATACATTTTAAAATTTTACTACAAAAAGGTAAAAATGCAACACAAGCCGCGAAAAAAAATTGCGATGTTTATGAACCTAGTGCAGTGTCTGTGAGAGTAGCACAAATTTGGTTTAAGCGTTTTTAATCCGGAAATTTTGATGTCAAAGATGCACGTCGCTTTGGTCGCCCTATTACAGATAAAATGGATGCCATTTTTGAAAAAGTGGAGCAAGATCGGCATGTCAGTAGTTACGACGTAGCTGAAGAACTGGGAATTGACCACAAAACAGTTTTGGCGCATTTGAAAAAAACTGGGTACACAAAAAAGCTCGACATTTGGGTACCTCACGAGCTCACTGAAAGAAACCTAATGAACCGTGTACTCATTTGTGATTCTTTATTACGACGTAATGAAACCGAACCATTTTTGAAGAAGCTGATAACTGGTGATGAAAAGTGGATCACGTACGACAAGAACGTGCGAAAAAGGTCGTGGTCAAAGGCCGGTCAGGCTTCACAGACTGTGGCGAAACCCGGGTTAACTCGCAACAAGGTGATGCTGTGTGTGTGGTGGGATTGGAAGGGCATTATTCATTATGAGCTGTTACCACCAGGCAGGACCATCGATTCTGAACTCTACTGCGAACAACTGATGAGATTAAAGCAAGAAGTTGAGAGAAAGCGGCCGGAATTATTCAACAGAAGGGGTGTGGTTTTTCATCATGATAACGCTAGACCTCACACATCTTTAGCCACTCAGCAAAAATTAAGAGAGTTTGGCTGGGAGGTGTTAATGCATCCGCCGTATAGTCCTGACCTTGCACCTTCAGATTTCCACCTGTTTCGGTCTCTTCAGAATTCTTTAGGCAGTGTCAGGTTAACATCACGAGAGGACTGCCAAAACCACTTGTCACGTTATTTTGACCAGAAGTCCCAAAATTTCTATAGCAATGGGATCATGTCCCTACCTACAAGATGGCAAAAAGTTATCGAACAAAATGGTACCTACATACTTTAGTTAAATGTAAATAAACTATATTAAAAAATGTTTTGAATTTTCTTAAAAAATGCGAAGAAACTTTTTCCCCAACCTATTATATGAATGAATACTGACTGACTGACATATCAACGCACACCCCAAGCCGCTGGGCCTAGAGATTCCAAATTTGATAGGTAGGTTCCTTATGAGGTCCAGGAGTGCACTAAGAAAGGATTTTTGGAAAAAGTTTGTGTGGAAATCCGTCATTTTTAAAGTAAAATCCATAAAAGTAGATGTATGGCCTTTCAGTTAGAAATTAATTAAGAGGTATTTAGGATTTTAGAAAATTCAATCCTTAAGGGGGAAAATAAGGGATGGAACTTTGTTTGGAAATCCGTCATTTTTAAAGTATAATCCATGAAAATTGGTATATGGCTCTTGGGTTAGAAGAAATAATAAGAAAATTTAAATGCTGCCCGAAGTAACTATTCTACGCGGACGAAGTCGCAGGCAAAAGCTAGTACACCATAAAGATCGGATTAGATACAGGGGTAGTAAGTAAGTAATATGTTCGTGGTAGTATAACATTTTCTCCGTTTGTATGCAGATTGCAGACGTTACTCGCCGTACTAACCTCTTCTCGATTTTCTAAAGGCTGCTAATATTTTGATGTCGCAGCCATATCGTTTATCATGCCGTATCACAAAACGGCGCGGCGGATTACAGTGTGTGTAATGCTGCGGCCGCATACATCGCGATGTCGCGAATATTCGCGTTATCGCGATGTGTCTAGCCAAGTATTCGCAAATACTTCGGCACTTCGTGCGAAGTCGCAAGGACATCGCGGCGTTGTCGGTAAACTGGCGCACATCAAAGCGTTTTTATCGCGATGTCCTTCGCTTGCGTGGCCACACTTCGTGGTCTTCAGTCGACGCACAGACATCGTGCGCATCGGACGTGTTGGTTTAAATTAGTTTTCTACCATGGATTGGAATAACGACAGGATTTTTGAACTTATTAGCAATTAGGAGTGTGAGTCAATATTGTTTAACCTTGCTTTTTTCTTAAACAATAATTCCTGACAGATTAAAAAATAATTGCCCTAAAATATAGGCCGACCGCGGCGTCCATTTTGTTTTTTGCATAACATCGCGATCACATCGCGACAGACTATACAGCGCGCAATGTGTGGCCATGCACATTCGCGGTAGGCCGAAGGCGAAGATTAATGCACGAATGTTATCGCGATGTGTGCGGCCGTAGCATAAGTGACATGTGAAAATAATTCAAATCCGAGTGGTCATAAAAAAATACCCTGAACCTAATAATAAGCGTTCTCCATTCAATTATTTAGACTAATGTTGATAGTATCTACTACGATTTTATAAGCAGTTTTATTTGGTTATTAATTCTTAGTAGGCGGGTAGTAAAACGTTTTCTCAGTTTTTATGAAGACGAACTCGCCTACTACCCTCTTATTACAAAAAAATAAACACACTGATCATAATATTTTGTAATAGGTACTGTCAAGAAGAAATTATTATGCTTATCAAAGAGTATTAATAATTTAACTTACGGCAACATAATCTTCGTCTTGTTAAAAGATGGTGGAAAGAAAGGTGGAATGAATTCGTATTTCGTGTAATCCGATATTAAGAACTACGCTCACTAATATAAATTAGGTACAGACAACAGCACGTTAGGTTACCACAAACTGTCAAATTTTCCCAATCGATTATGCACTTTATTTTGAAGTCTTAGGTTGAAAATCGTTTGGACAAATTTGACAGTTTTGTATAGCCCGACGTGCTGTTGACTGTACAATAGCAAAATTCCAATGCTTTATGTTTTTACTGCAACGTGGTTTCCAAATTAATCGGTAGGTAATGGTAATACTGTAAACAATAGATAGTCATAAGCTGATTTTCATACAAAGCATCAATACTAAACTTGATTATCAGTTTTGATTTCATTTGTTATTTCCGATTGCCATTTAAGACGTCACAATTGTTCAGTAAATATTTGTACTTTGAACGTTTAAGATTAGAGTACAAAGCTGGTACTAATTAGAATTAGGCATTAGAAAACTTATATATTAGGTACTTAATTTTACTCGAATAGCGAATAGCCGATGGGGCCGAAGAGTTCTCGAATGGCATCCATGCACCGAGCGACGCAGTGTGGGTAGGCCCTCTACAGAATGACGACATGATTAAGGTCACGCCTCGGTGCGAGCAGCACAGGACAGGTCGTTGCGGCGTTCTTTCGGGGGCGCCTATGTTCAGCAGTGGACGTCATGCAGCTTAAATGATGATGATAATGATGAAAATTCAGAAATCTGACCATTAATACTATTTTCCCCTAAGTGCGTACTTAGATCCCCTTCACACTAGCGTTTGTCCAGCGTTGGCGTTCAATGAACATTAGCGCGCGTAAACGCCTCGATACCGCGACGTGGGTATCGCGTTTCTTCAGCAGTAATTGAACCTTTGAACGCTTTGCTAGTGTAGAGCAGACGTCACACTATATTTTTAAATGATGCCACAGTAACGCGTCGTCCATCCGCGACGCTAGCGCAGCGATCAATTTACTGCAAAGAAAACGTCGAAAAACGTGAAGACAAAGCCGCGTTGTCGCGGTGTCTACGCAGTTATAACGTTTATCGAACTAGTGTGAATGAGCTTCTGTACAGTATTTTTTTCTCGGTGCGGCGCGGTGCGGCGCCTGACAACCGCACCGCGCCGTGTACGAAGTGTGATACTCCTTAAACACGTTTACAAAATTAGCCAACTGCGGTAGTCGCCCCAAGCTCCTTATTATCCCTTATCGAATTTGGCTCAAGAAAACGTTTAGGGCTAGGTAGGGACTGACTTTGTCTGAATTATTATTATTATAGATCTCTATCTATAATAATAATAATTCAGACAAAGTCAGTCAGTTTATTATAGATCTCTATCTATAATAATAATAATTCAGACAAAGTCAGTCCCTACCTAGCCCTAAACGTTTTCTTGAGCCAAATTCGATACGGGATAATAAGGAGCTTGGGGTGACTTGGGTATTCTTTATTTTATACCTGGTAAATGGATAAAATACAAAAAGAAGATTTTTTTTTAAATAAAAACACACCGCCTTTAAAACTGAAACCGGACAAGTGCGAGTCGGACTCGCCCACCGAAGGTTCCGTACAAATTTGTATTTTTTGCGGCATAAACAGCCGTATCTTTACTTTGCGTTAGCGTAATTTTTTTTCACTTCTTCAAGGGACTGCAGATTTGAGTACATGGTTTTTGAACACGATACCTCCACCTGTTCCCGAGATAAAGGCAAACCTCGATGATTAATTACGTACTATGAATAAAGACTATATTATTTATGATTTAATTACAAATATACAGTTTTCAGAGTTTTTCCTGTACTTGTGGTATAAGACAATATTTTACTTGTCAAATTTCATAGTTCTAAGTCAACTGGAAGTACCCTATGAATTTTGATTCCCTTGAGATTGTCGAAACATACGTTTTTTGGGGCATAAAATATATACGGCGGTATCTTTTTTTGGGTTAACGAAGAAGTTTGATTTTTTCACAGTTTCAAGATAACCTAGACTTAAGTATATGGTTTAAATTTCAACTCGATACCTCCACTCGTTCTCGAGATAAAGGGTCTTGACAGCCAGACGGACAGACGGGCAATAAAGTGATCCTATAACGTTTCGTTTTTTACCTTTTGAGGAAAGCATAAAACCGGAGAAATATATATTTTTTTTTAAATCTAAATGTTATTTTGAGGTTGGTCGCAAATACAAGTGACAAATTTTATTTCAAATATTGTTGTAATATAATAGGTTTTTCGTCAATAATTTCCGGCAAACAAATGGTCGTGTACCAGTCTCTATTCACAGTACGATGATTCTCTAAAGGAACAATAGTCACGTGTCTAGTTTTATTTAAAAAAAAAATAAGCAATCATCCGCTTAACTTTTCAAAAAGTTAAGCGGATGATTGCTTTGAACTTTTCACGCGCGCCGCTTTGGTTGGTTGCGGTTTATCTTGAGAGACCCATACGCTTGATTGCTGCTTTTGTTTTGGGATCGTAGTAATAGATCCATGTTTCGTCACCTGTTACTATGTCCCACACTAAATTTTTCACTATGTCCCACACTAATAATCACATCGAACCAGCATGGCACTACACCAAGTGATGCGATCCGTTTTTTGAGCCTCTGTCAAATTGTGTGGAATCCACCGCGAGCACAGCTTTCTCACACCCAAATGTTTGGGTAGGATTGATTGTATTTGAATCATGCCTATGTCTAAGGATGCGCAAATCTCATGGTAGGTGTCAGATGGCTGTTTGTTTCAATCATACGGCGTAAGCATCGATGTTTTTGTTGTTCACAGCGGTAAATGGGTGACCATCGCGAGATTCGTCACAGAGATTGACACGAGCGCGCTAGAATTCTGCAAACCAGCTATAAATATCCTTCTTTAATGATGATCACCAAAAGCACATTGAAGCAAATTAGTGTAATTTGACAGCTCAACAGAACATCGCTCGGCTCGTAAAATCGTAGAAAATCATACTACGAAAATTTTCTTTTAAATAGCACCACAATGTAAAAACAATTGGAAGACAGATAAAACAAACTACATTCGACAGCCAAAGAGTTCCAGAGAGTTTTCAAATATTGTTATTACTTTTTAAATATTGTTTATGTAAGTGACCAGTTCCGGAAACTTTTAGTGTGACCTATGTACTAATAACGCTCATAATGACAAAATATCGAGACATAACATTACCATAATTTACGTTATTTTAGTTTTAGTTATTTAGAAGTATATAATAGGTATTTGAATTTAACATACAATAAAGAACACCCATCGCTATAATTATATAATAATAATAATATCTTTTAGGGCTCCAGCTCAGAGAGTAGTCTAGAGTGTGACCACTATAAAAAAAAACAAATATTACGCAAACATGCTCTTGGGATACACACTAACGATCCCGCTCATAGTCTCAAGAGGAGTAGGTAACATTTATTTACATACAAATCCGCATCTGACAGTAGGATCCGTGCAGTGCCTCCAAGTAGTAACAGACTGCCTGTCGCCTACATAAAAGGGGTACTAAACCCGAAAAGTAATCCGACAATCAGAAAAGTGTTACACTCAAAATGATCTCAGCACTCCGGGTATCCCCTGGGATACGAATTCAATATTACTGACTACCGCTACCGGATATTGTTGATTATTAATTCACACAACAAACAAATATTGAGTTAGGTAGGCGAACATTTTGCCACATAGCGTGAACCCAAACTCAATCGGCCGTCACATATTTTGTTTTCCAAACAAAACGTACCTAGAAAAATGCACTGAAAAAAATCGATTTGCCTCAGGCGGGACTCGAACCCGCATCTTCCGCAATCCGGGCGGCTGCGTTGACCAATTACGCCACCGAGACACTGCTTTTCGCTGTCGAAATGTGTCAGTGCTTGGTGCTTATGGTTTTATCGTAAACATTGTTTCATCAAATCTTTAAAATTTGCACTTCTAAGACCCGAACGAAATATTTTTGCAAATATTTGACGCCCAGTTAAGATGAAACTACCTTACATTATGGATTAATTTTATTTTTGCGTTTACAAACGCATAAATATTAATACTAAAAAATTGGTCAACGCAGCCACCCGGATTACGGAAGATGCGGGTTCGAGTCCCGCCTGAGGCAAGTCGATTTTTTTCAGTGCATTTTTCTAGTATTAATATTTATGAATAAAATAAAATTATTCCAAAACGTACCTACCTAATAACATTTTTTACCACCGGCCCTGCGGCCGGGTAAAGATAATATAAATTCTTTTTTGGTAAGCTACATCCTATTTTGTTTCGAGGTTCTTCTACCTTTTAAGTAGGCGTTAATTTATGAGTCAAAAAAAACTCACGAGTGACACAATTGTACAACAAAGTAAATCGTGACCTACAAATGAGGATTAAAATTGTCATCAATGATGTTCCTTATATTATGGTACAAAAACCTAGCCATCTTCGGGGATGCACTTAGTATAAAAACGCAGGCGAGACACACATCAGTATCAAAGCTCAAACAACCTCAAAAATGGTAAGTTGATCTTAGACTGTGCTACAAATTAATTACGATTGTGGGTCAACCTCGATTATGCCAGCGATTTTTGGAAAAATATATTTAGAAAATTATTTTGAAAAAGAAATGTCGAGACAGATTTGTTTTTATTTTTATAAAAAGTAAGTCCAGATAGAAAGATAGCAAGCAAATAGTTAACATTTTATAAGATATAGATAGGTATATTTCTACGCTTACAACAATTATCTAGCCCAAATTAGGTATCTTTAAGAACTTGTATTATGGAATAGATTTAATTGTTTATTGAACTAATTTCTATATAATTAATAGTACCTTGGTTTTACTTTTATCTATGATCCATCCTCAAGCTTATTAAGCTTGAGGATGGATCATACATAGGAACGACTGCGAGTAGTTCGTTATTACGCTTATGGACTCATACACCCGGGATTCGGATGAAGAACAGACATTATAAGGAATATTATTAATAATGTATATTCATTACCATTTCCTTTGAGATATTTACAAGCTGATTGCAGGATTTGCTAATTCTGGTATGATTAATTTGTTCTGGCGGTAAATTAAGACAATTTCAATTCAGATACATAGCATAAAACTAGTTAATTCTTCTCAACAAAAGTGAATCTGATTTTAATCCTGGTACCCGAAACTGCGGGAGATTCTCAAACTTACAGAATAATATAATTTACACAGATTACACTTTGACAATAAAATCTCAAGAAAAGTTTCAAGAGTTTCAAATTTAATTTAATTAATTCATCATTTATAAAAAGGGGTTTTCTTTAATAAGTAGACAAAACCTGTTGCTCGATTAGAATAAAGTGTAAAATTTTAATTAAAAAAGTCTATTGGGTGTTAGAACATAAATCGTTTAAGTTCTGTAGATAATTTGATTAAATATTCATATGAGGAGAGTGGCATCTTGTTAAGAAAAATCAAAAGCTTTTTCGTTTTTTGTGTGTTTTCTGAGTGTGTTATGCAGGTGCGGGAGGCTTCGCTCAGCACGACCAAGGTTGCCAGCCCTTGTGTGAATAGCATTGGTTGTGCTCCTACAGTTATTGATAAGGTAGCCAGTGACTCGGTGGCTGAAAGTTCAAAAAAGAAGTTCGCTTCCACCATCAGCTTTATTGTCACTTACCATCATGTAAAATTAAGGCCACAACTCTTCGGCATCGATGATTAAAATTTGGCTACTTTATATTAAACATTTCAAATTGAAACATATCTGAACTTATGTAGCTAGATAAAATAAGTAAAGCTTCACCTAGTAGATCCATATTATAACTATTTTATTTAACATACAATAACCTTATATAATAATCATTTCTTCAAACAGATCGCTCATATCCCGATGTTGGCCTTGTTGGCATTCGCAACAGGAGCTTTGGCGGGTAAGTGTTTTTTTTTTATACATGTACTAGTATTATACAGAGAAACGATTTGTATGTTTGTTATATATAGTCTCAAAAAATACTAGACCAATATATAAAATTCTTTTACTTGTATGTTGCTACTCTATAACTGAGTAACTTAAGTTATATTTTATTGCAAAAAATATTACACGCACTACTACGCAGACAAAGTCGCGGACGGAACCCTAGTAATAAGAGAAATAAGGAAGTATTTATTTATCCATTACAAATATCTGACTTCTGTTTCCCCATTAATGTATTTCAAACATAATTCATATACATAAGCTGAACTTTATTACTGAATCATGAATGTTTACAATTGTACAAGTATAATCACGAGAAATAAAATGTATCCACATTTGACAGCTCGTGACCCTTATTAAAAAGTAATAAAGGTCAATAAGCTGTCCAACAGTAGGAAGATATCATTGTTCGTGACTGTACACTCCTCGTCCTTTGGGGTTATACGACGTGAGTCTGTGAGTACGTAGTATGTAACGGAGTGTGACAATGCTCGATATCTTTTTAATAATGCAAATAACAAACATAATTTAAGCCACTCCTGACAGACTTCGTTTAAAATTATTGACTTTCTTTGTGGTTTGTATGGAGGGAAAATGGCTGTTTTTACTGTTTTGCTTGCAATTTTAACATTGTTCTCTCCATAGAAACTTACTTGTGCCCGAATTTGTAGAGTCATTCTCGAGTTTAGCGCTAAGCAACACATTTGGCTATTCATTTTTATTTAAATAGAATTTTTCGAACATTCTTTCACAATATTTTTTTATTATCTTGAAATGAAAATGTATTCTGTAGGAAAGTAATTAAAGTTCTGCCCAGCAGTTGACAATAGAAAAAGAAAAAGTTTATGATATTTGTTGCTTACAACAAATGAAAAAATATAGATACGCAGACTCAAACGTTGTATAGAAAAACGTTACATTATCACAATGCCATATTTATTTTTATCTTCATTGTATACGCAGTAGAAATTTAGTTTGATTTAGTACAAAATATTTGACGGGATTGTGTCGATATACTTTTTATTTTGTTGCATTTGAGTTAATGTAGTTGTCGACGATCTGGTAAAGGTCGCGGGAAGCCACTGGATGCGGCAGCAGCATGGCCGATCTGGTTGGAGATCCTTGAGGGAGGCCTATGCCCAACAGTGGACGTCTCTTGGCTGATATGATGATGATGAATTTAGTCGTACTGTCTGTGACTATAAAAGAACGCCATAGTATTACGTCAAGATGTGAAATTTATCTTTAAATAGCTATTTGCGGATTTAACTCGTGTGTGCTTCACGTATTATTATTGGTACACTTTGCAGCGTTCGTGGTCACGGAAGACTAAAAGTGAAAGTGCGTAAAATTATTTTATTGAATGTCTGGTAGTATTGACACATATCCTCGCAAATCTAAGAGATTATTAAATAAAATGTTTATTTTGTAAACATTATAAACAGGGGCAAACATTGATAGCTGTAGTTTCTGTATCACACACGGAGTATGAAAAGAAATTAATTGCGTTTATCTGTCCATATCCGCTACTGTCGGTTTGTTTTTCCATGTTAATTTAAACTAGTTACATAACTTAAGTACTATATAATAATATTATCTGTGCTTATAGCTGATAAAAAATCATATTTCAGTGAGGGCTTAACGTGCGTGCTATATGTACGTAGGTACTCAATAGCAGACCATCGAAATGACATGAGTTTAAAGAGATCACTTAAATAAGCAGCATTTGTATTTTCGAATGTTTAAAATAAATAGCGGTATAGTGTAGAATCGGATATAAATTATAAGAGATAATGGAAACTTAACGGCAAAGGTTAAGTTTCCATTATCTCAGATACTTACCTTTGCCGTTTAGTTTCCATTATCTATTAAACCCTAACTAGATAGTTAGGGTTTAATAGATTATATCTCTCGATAGATGACAGTGACCTTAGACTAAACTAAGACCTTGTCTTCATTAATACCGAGTAATGAATACAGCCTTTTATCAAAGGCTTCTATACAATACACTTGACTAATAGGATCGAAAGTTGTCGTCAAGGTTAGGTTACGATAGGATTCTTTGAACCTAAATATAAAGAACACGTTATATTCCAAATTAGACGTTGTAAGCAAGTTTTTTCAAAGTTCGAGTTCGGAAAAAAGATAGTAAGAAAAAGTTACCAACTTTTGCTTTATATTTAAGGAAAATTAAATTATTAAGGTACCTACCTATATCGTTTATGACGAACGACAAAAAGATTTTTCTTAGTTTTGCCATTTTTTTGTTTTGATACATATTTTGAAGAATCGTATTTTATTGTTTGGTGCCAGTTTATTAAATGCATTACAATTAAATGAAATTGAACTTTCATCTAATAATTAAAATCACCAAAAAAGGATAACAAAGAACCTTGTAAAAAAACCTTTTCAAAATTGATTACTAAGCATTTTAGCACATATTACTAAAATTCTTATTGTAACAAAACTCTGATTAATCCAAAAGTCTCAGTTGGTTCTAACCCAATATCAAAAAGAACAATAAATTTATGAACCGTTTCTACGGGGTTAGTAATAAAAATGAATATATCCATTCGGTTAAATATTCCATTCATTTACAAAATACAATTAACTCTATTGCAGCAAAGTGGTGTAATTGAAATTGAATTGAAAATAAACACTGCGAACCTGTGAGTCCATTAGTTGCAGCTGCTAATGTTGTTGGTTTTAATTAGGTGACTCTATTTTCTCATTTATTTTTTAGACATTTAAAAAATGTCAGAAATAAAATGTTCAGACTGCTAAGATGTTTTTAAGTGTGCAACATCTGTCCAATCCGATTTGACTTTTATTTGTTGGTTCGCTGAAGATTTAGTAACTTTTTGGGTCTGGTGCATTATATTGACCGTTATTTGCCTATACCTACTGCCAGTTGAGACTGGGTGGGGTTATAACCGTAATAGTATATATAAATGTAATAAAATAATATTCTAGCTGATATGCCAGATTAAGTATACTTCGTTTTACAAAGTGAAACATAGAAAAGTCATACATAATAAAAATTTAATTTCATATGTAACTAAATATTAATGATTAAATTTTATTTTGTCATTATTTTATTTTAAACATATTCCAAATTACACATATTTTTATCAATTGAATGTTAATATTAGCGATATGATTTGATTTCATAGTTTATCCTACATTAAAAATACATGAAATTGACCTATTAGTTATTCTCCATTTTGTCTCACAAACCTATAGCCTGTTTGTAACGAGATGCAGTTAAAAGGAGTTACCTATACCGAAGTCATGTCTTCCATATCTTTGGATTAATTTTGAATTTGTTAATTTAGGTGGTGGCGGCTGGCAAGGTGGCGGATTCGACTCTGGTCTACCATCAGTTGGTGTTGCGCGCTCCTCGCAAGGTGGCTGGGGAGGGTCGGGCTTCGGACGAAGCGGCGGGGGTTGGGGTGGTTCCAGCTTCGGACGTAGCGGCGGCGGCGGCGGCTGGGGTGGGTCCAGCTTCGGGCGCAGCGGCGGCGGCTCCGGCTGGGGTGGTTCTGGCTTCGGACGTAGCTCAGGAGGCTATGGTGGCTCTAGTTTCGGTAGAAGCTCCGGCGGCTGGGATGGCTCAGGCGGGTACGCTGGAGGATATAGTGGCTCTTCTGGATGGGATTCTGGGGCTAGTTCCCGTTCTTCCGGCTGGTAACGACTCAAGACTAAGCGATTCCTATAATAGAAATTTAGACCCGAAAAATCTTTAAAGTTAACCGATACAAAAACAAACTGTTTCACTGCAGTACTTTTTTACACTTGTAATTTATTACGACTTATAAATACGAAAGTTTGGATGGATGTATGTATGTTATACAGGCACGCTGCCACGGATGAACGGATCTGGATTATAACCTGGAATGGTACATAGGAGACAAAAAGACACTTTAATAATTATAAATTTCAAGTGTAAACATCCCAAAAGTTTGTATTCATATTTGTGAAAACTGCAATAAAAACGTCCAATACGAAATTAAGTCGTTTTATTAGAACTACATTATATCCGAGGTATTTGGTTGAAGAGCATTATAAACTATGCGTTATTGTGTGAGTTTGGTCAGCTGTTCTGACATAATAACAGTTTCGAAGTGTTACACCACAAAGGTGGGGCTGTTTACGCTAGATTTACAAATTACTATCAAGTTAATTTTATTTGGTGAAGTCGGCATCAAATTGTTTTATTCTTAAGATTAATCAGGCTGTATAATTTACTTGGATAATTACATCGGGTGTAGACACTCACTGTATAAACATAGTCGACGATTCTGATGCCTTTATGGTCACAAGCGGACTGAGTTTAAAATATTATATGAATTGCTGCCAATACACGTGTTCCTATAAACAACATAGGATCTTACAAATAGGCCACTTAGAGGCACCTTGTATGGGGCGTTTAACTCTTTTCTGCACTTATCAATGCTTATCATTAAGTGAGATGGAGTAATCGCTTATCATTAAGATAGTAGGTAATTTGCAAAACTTTATTAAAAAGAAATAAAACAACTGAACTGCTGACGTGCATTATATTCAAAGATCCCGGGTTGGATTCCCAAGTCTTCTCTCGCCTCTCGCGCCATCGCCTTTCCTACCACTATTTTGTGATAGTTACAGATTAGGTTTTCCATACTAAAAATACTAAATAGCCTATAAACGAGTTATAGAAAAAGGAGAAGATTTTTTCTTTTATCTATAGTACGAGATGGTGATCAAGCTTGCGGCCTACCTGGTGTTAAGTGATTACCGTCACCTATAGACACTTGCAATATTAAGGTAAATCACGTAACATTGCAAGTGTGTTGCCATCCTGGGGACTAAGATTATTATTAAGCTTTCCAGGCCCAGTAATTACACTGGCTATGTTTCCCTTCGATCTTTCAGATATTTACAGTTTAGGTATTTAAATTTTTGAATACCAGATATAAATACGTATTGTACATGTGTGCAAGTGCATCAATGCCATCATTGACAAGTTATTCACCCCAGATCCTAAGATAAATATTTTTGTTGCTTCCTTAATTCTCCGTATTAAGGTAAGGCAAATGGAGCGCACACAGGCATGTCTTCATTATCAATCTTTTTGATGCATTAAAATGTGTGTGTCACCCATTTAAAGGTCGTATCAGCTAAGAACTGCATCGTCTCTAAAAGAGGAGATGTGAGACAGTCCGTAGCCGGTTCGTAACCGCCCGCCGTTCCGTACCGTTCATAGTAAAAAAGAGGCATTCCATTTTCGAACTGATAAGTGTGGAACCCGGATGGTTGTACATCAAAAAAACACCACTTTCACTGCACAAAACAACTACGAAACAATTTTGAATTACCGAAACAAAAAGCTTTCCAATACCATGATTGTGCTTTCGCGCCAAATCCCTCTTCATTTTTTATCTTATTCTTGATTATGGCTTCGCAGGATTAAGCATTTAGACATCTAGATAATATTAAGTGAAAATAGTAATGTCACATTTAAGATTGTAGGCTAGGAAAATGAAACGGAGTCTCACAACATGTGTTATTACAGCCACAACTCCAGGTGAAACGCAGACAGAAATATTCTAGTGTACAATTGCATATTGTAGACAAGTGAAAAGAGTGTTTCAACGAGACGTATCGTTATTGAATAGACTATTACTTTATTGTATACATCAACCAGTTACAAAAATAGTTCAGTATACTCCAAAAACTTAACTACCCGACTGTACAAAATACAAATCATAGCATTATTACGTTATAAAGTAATTACCACATTCTTTTACCGAGCTGAACATCAGTTTTCGCTACATTAATGTGTGGTTGGTCAAAGTGTTAAAGCTTTAAAGCGTTTCGACTTGAAAAAATTCAATTATTATAAATAGATATCCTCTTTGGTAAGTTCATTTCATAAACAAAATGATTTTAATAAGAACAGGGTGTTATTTTGTTACAAATTTCTCTACATCACCTTCAAGTAAGACCCAACGTAAAAATTCTATATTGTACATTAACTTCTTTGCATTATTAACTCTTTTGTTTTATATTATGCTATCAAAACTTAACAACATATCTCTAACCTTGATGTGCTTGGACAGTTTATATGTATGCATAAAAGTACAATATAGAAGATTTAGTGTCAATTGATTTTGGATCGTTATAATATAAAAATAAATAAGTTTAATACCTAATATAAAAACAGATTTATATTTCAAATATCACTTTAATCAACAGGACGACTACAAGCACCATGCGCTACCAAAGAATAGGAGGTATAGTGGGGCATACTCTCAGATGGCATTATTATTCTGGACTTACATACGACGATAATAATAAAATCCATTTGCATTGGCTAACTAAGATAGCAATATTTTGTTTCTTCTACACCTACGTAGTACAAATAGTAGGTTTGGTGCAAGCAAAAGAAGACACTGAAAAATTTTTCGAAGAGTTCAGCGTAGTCTCTTTCTGTACAGTGGGTCTTTTGAAGCTCAATGCCTTCATGAGAACACAGTACCCCAGCTGGTACTCTCTCCTAAAGCTTGCAAAAGAAATGGAGGAGGAAGAACTAACAAATGAATCGCCTCTTCTAGTAGAGTACGAGTCAGATGATGACAATGAAGACTCGGCCTTGAAATTTAATAAGCACATTACCAACTACTCAAACAGATTTCAAGATGTCTTAAGAGTAATAGCTAAAATATATGCGATAACCGGTGTTATATACATCACGGCGCCATTTTTGGAGTTTGGCCTTTTGAAACTGAGGAAAATGCATGCGGATTGGCCACATATCTTACCTGGTTGTTGTATCTTTGATAATATACACATAGCTGGCTATTTAGTCAACCTGGCTGCAGAAATAATAGCGGCGCCCTTTTGTGTACTTTTTCACACCACATTTGATATTACAACCATCGCCATTTGCATTTTTATCGGTGGTCAATTTAGTTTGTTAAGAGACTACAGTGAAAATATTGGCGGTAAAGGAAGAGCATACAACATCGCAAGCAAAAGGGACAAGAGAGCTCACTACCGCATAATGCGGTGTCATAGAATACATATGCAATTAATCATGTTAGTATGCACTTTTAACACGCTTATAAGCTTTGTATGATTGCTTGCTTGCTTGTATGTTTGTAACCGACTCGTTTACGTACACAATTTTGACCCACTTTAAAGATTTTATTTATTCTTTATAGACTTATCAAAGACCGAGTACTAGGACTAATAAATTTCTGTTTGTAATGTTAGTAGGTTATAAATCGCACTAAAAAGTAAAAAATACATAAGTTTAAAAAAAAATAAAAAACACGCTTAATGATAAGTCGAATTAAAAAGTGGAAAATATTTTTTAGTACGTATAGAAACAAAATGATGAACGAAAAGTATAATTATTATTCAGAGAAAAGTGTGGGGTGCTCAATTTAATTGTACCGATCGAATATTTTAAAGAACTGATGTTATTAAGCACCCCACGCTTTTCTCTAAATAATAATTATACTTTTCGCTTATAAGACCTTTCGTTCATCATTTTGTTTCTATACTAAAAAGAAAATATTTTAAACTTTTCAAACAGATTTTTTTGAAGTATTAAGTATTTTTAAATATTAGAGTATATTTCTGATCTCAATTTCATTCGTAGTTTTAAACTGCTATTCTAATATTTATTATATCCTAACTCCAAAATATCCAAATTATAATACAATAAAGTTGGTATCGGCTATAAAATAAGTCCACTACAACGTGAGCAATAATGTAACAGAATTCAACACGGTATCACACCCCTGAGATGCCAAAAGTATTAAATTATAATGTTCAAAAATGCACACTAGTATTGATCCGTGCTAGGAGTCCGCAAAAATCTACCAACTCGGGATTTCACACAATCATCACACGCAGAAGCACTCGCGGAAATCACCAGCAGTATCTCCGTTCAGTCTGGATAGCGCCGAGCAAAGCTCAAGCAACGGCACCAAGTAGAATTTACAGGGACGTAGTAGAAGCTCGACTTACATCAAAAATGAATTAAATTAAAGTTTAACAATTATAATAAAATTGAAACATTGAGTAACAAAGTTACCCATAGTGATAAAATTTTTCACACGAATTGATTCGAAGAAAAAACAAAAGAAGAACAAAATAGCATTTTTCTTTTTAAAGTCTTGTGACACTCCACGGAGGTTTTAATGTTTTCGCGCCGTCATAATTATATATGTGACCTTTTTATTGCTAGATCAAATATTAATTTTTATTATTTAAAATTAAATATCTGTTAAAGGATATTTTGGAGTATAATCCCGGTAGATCAGCCTGAAATCTAGAAAGTTCGTTTAGTTTTATGTACTTACGTGTCGTAATAAAACACACAAAAAAGCAAACTAGATTAACATTATTGTTATTGTTAGTCATTATTATTATTAGATGTGACGTACTAAAATTGCTTAGAAAATTATTGTATTTCGTGAACAAAACAAATAAATCACATTTTATATTATAGATGAAACTAACGTATAAAACATTTATGACGCATTTAGTAATATCTGTTTTGCTATCGTATATATAAGTAATTTAGATACTTTAGACCGTTACAGACCGTTACAGTACTTTAGACCGATGAGATAAAAAAATTAAACAAACTTTCTTAACATTTCTTTAATAGTACATTATTGCAAAGGCCGCGAAATAGGCAGGTCGAGTATGAGTTTGAAGGCCGAGCCGCAGACGAGGACTTCACTAATACGGGACAGGCAATTGCCATTTCGGCCGAGGCATATACTGGGTGTAAAAGACTTTGTGTCCGTGCGCATCGAGTGAGCTACATTGAACGCTAACGTTATGAAGCCATTTTTTGTTATGAAATACTAAAAAAAATTATAATGTTTCTTTGACAATAATTAAGAAATAACGTATAGAATACGCTTTCATAAAAAAATGAAAAAAAAATTTTTGACTTTGACCTTCAATAAAATCGTAACTATCAATTTCCCAGGTAGTTCCTATAGTCTAAAGGAAAAAAAATGTTATGATGGTGAGCAGAATACATGGTTCTCGTTTGACTGTTCATGTCTTTTACACCCTTTATAGTGCTTTCCTCAAAAGAATGCAGGGAAATAAAACATACTTTACCTTTGTTGCTAAATATATTAGATCATCTGGGGCTTTCATTAAAAATTGCTTTATGTTTTTGCCTTTGAATCCGGTCGATTGTTGTTTAAATCTGGTGGAGTACAATCAATCTCCATTTCACTATCTGAACCGTCTGAACTCATTTTAATTATTAAATTTATAAATTTATGATGTGTGTAAATAACAAATCAAGACGAATTTTCAGCCTTGCCGCCAATTTTTTATTTATCACCTGTGCCGAAAGACAAACGCATTTATGGCTATACAGCCACGTGAGCACAATTTGTACTAAGCAAATAGACATTGGTATGCCAAGATTGATAAAAGAGATCCAACCAAAGAGTATTTGATAACTCCATCACGCCGTTTCATACAACATTGCTGGAGCGTTGTAATGTTCCAAATTCAAAAAACGCTCCAGCAATGGATTTGGTTTTCTTTGTCCGTAAATTCGATACTTCGCGTGTTCTTTTTTCGAAAATAATATCAATATTTCCATGCATGTTTTAGAAAAAAATATATACAAGACTGACGATATAATATAGACATGTCTATATTTCGAAATCAACTGTTTTCAATTATTTTAGAATTATTAACCTATCCATCTTTCCTGTATCATTTGACTCACACGAGTTGACAATAGCGGTAGCAGTCGCTTCTCGTCGTCTTATGTTAAAGCTACTTCTCCACTTGTACAACTAGGCGTTACGTAACGCATTAAAAATGAGATTTGGTTACACTTACGACACAACGCCGTAACGAGCTACACCTGAGAACAGATTAGAGAATATTATGTCTCACCCGAGCTATCGCCTGACGTCTAATGCCATTAGTAATGCCGTTACTAAATTACGACGTTAAAATGTCGGTCACATCTACGTGTTGAGGCGTTTTGGTGTAATGGCGCACACTGTGCGCCGATCGCAAAACGCCCAAGGGCTTAGGAGGATACCGGTGAGTCCCACACACTCCGTACGCCCAGCCAGTATGCGGTATGGTCCGTAAATGGATTTCCCATCGTCACAAAAAAAAATGGTCACATCTACGTGACGCCTTTAAAAACGTGTAAAGTAACTCATTACGGCTCAGGTGGAACAGTAGCATAAGAAATACAAAGAACTATGAATAGTAGAGATTCACTCTTGGCAATATGCGTCCAACAACAATAGCCCATCAAGACACAAAATAAATAGAGATTCACTCAATGCATGGTCGGCCATAAATAGTACATTTATTAACTAGGGCGGTAAAACAAAGATTGCCTCAATATGTGATCTGAGGCTTTCTTTTTTACCGCCCTAGTTAAGTACAAAATTTTATGTCACCCCTAACAACTAGAAAGTGGTATTTTTCTTACGCGTGCCATGCTAATTTATTTGTATTTATTTTAGCGCAATGGATGGCTTGAAAACAATGTTACAGGATTTGTTGGGCGTGTACTTCTTTATAGTAACACTCACAGTGTGTAGTATCGCTGTTAGAGTGAATGCGGTAAGTTCTAATATAATATTATACAAGTATTGTTCAAATAATTACCAAACTGGTAGCCGTATAGGTACGACTACCATGAATTCCTCAATTTAAAGGGGACTAAGCTTTTTACAGTCTAATGCTGTAAGTTGTATTAGTCTGACACATATAAGCTTCTTGTCTAACACATTGTATATAAAAAAAGGTTGACTGTAACGTCGGTTTACGGACGATAATTTTACGTGATAGCGTCGTGACACAAGTCGAACGCTTAGGCCGATCGTGCCTCTCTGTCGCTTGTTCTGCACTCTCGCTTTTACGATCGGCTCAGACGGAACGTGGTACTTTTTCGTGATTTATAAGACGTTATCACGTCAAAAATGCTTTTGTTTTATGAAATTAAGTAATGTTTACCTGGTTAGTTCAAACCCAATGGCTGGAAAAAAGTATTTATTACATTTGTTTTATAAAGCTTTTGCTGCAATTGTTTTTGTTTATTTATTTCGTTTCTCAACTCTCTTCAATTTTTACACACCAATCTGCTTTTGGATACAGTGATCTTACTCTGACTCTACACTCCTCGGTATGTCTTTGTTATGTAGGAAAGCCAGCAGAGAGACTTATAAGGGCTGATGATAATTGTCAACAGGTAGTGAGTACAGTACAACTCCTGTCATGGATTCAGTACATGTGTGGGACTCTAACACAGTTGTTCCTGTTCTGTTACTATGGAGATTATGTTTTTAACACTGTAAGTATTTTTATATACAAGGTGTAAAAGACATGAACAGTCAAACGAGAACCATGTATTCTATACTTACATCGAAATATATTCAAAAAAGTATTGCTGGGAAATGATTTTTATTTTTTGGTGTTAAAAAATATTGCAAATTGTACTGCTCAACGTAAAGCTCTCAACTCGCACGCAACTCGCAAAACCGTGAATTTTTTGCCAGACGGCGGCCCCGTTCGTTTGTTTCCGTGCACATCGAGTGAGCTACATTGAATGCTAACGTTTTGAAGCCATTTTATGTTATGAAATACTAAAAAAAATATAATGTTTCTTTGGACAATAATTAAGAAATAATGTTTAGAATACGTTTTCATAAAAATATGAAAAAAAATATGACTTTTTCCTTCAATAAAATCATAACTATCAATTTCCCACGCATAGTCTAAAGGAAGAAAAATGTTATGATGGTGAGCAGAATACATGGTTTTCATTTGGCTGTTCATGTCTTTTACACCCGTTATTACGTTTCATTTTGCAGAATAAATCGAATAATCAATTTTTACTACACTAAAGTCAGTGTACATTGAAAATACTATTTTCATGTAATTACTCCTAATCATTTTAGTTTCCATGTGAAGAAAACCTATTAATGGGTTAGGTTAAGTTAAATTTTTGACCAGAAGCAGTCAGCGATGCAACCGAATCTACCGGAGATTGCTTCTTGTATTCTTGGTGCATGCTTGCATTCTTGCATTGCATGCTTTATGCTTGTTTGTTAGCAGGCTACATGCTTGCTTGCATCGCATGTTTTATGCATGCTTGAGTAAGAAAGAATACGTGCTCTGGTAAGCTATACTTAAAATTGTCTTCAAGAATCATTATAAATACATTAAAAGTATCTAATGTATGCTGAATACTCTTGTATTAAATGGAACTAAACGTACTCGAAACCTATTTCACTTGTTACTTGAAGTTATAAGGGTTTTTAGTTTCACACTGTAGATCAATAATAAGTAAATGAGTTCTATACCGGTGTATTCCAAGAGTAAGGAAACTTGGTTCTATAGTTAAATTGTCAACGCTGTTATAATCTTGACATGTTTACAATGGTTCCATACAATATAATTACTATCCAAAGTGGACTTGGTAAACTCTCTTAAAAGACTACAATGATTGCTTTTAATGGTCTCGGAATAATCTTGGATCCCTAATTCCGAACAAAATGACGATGCTGTGGTTCTAATGCAAACCTTTAAAACCAAGTACATTTATAACGGTTCTGTAATGAACTTCAGAGCTAGCTAGCTAGGTTAAAATGGCGATTTTTATTTGTATGACTAATTAAAACCAATATTATTTTCAAATGCGCTTTATTAAATACGATTATTTTAAAATATATTATACTTTTGGTGAAGTATGTTATGGTTTTAATCAATAATATTACTCGCCTCTTGAAATTCTGCACTGTCGTTTAAAAATAACATGCGTTCGAATGGCAAGCATATTATGTTTTCCATTCGAACGCATTTTAATAATAAAGGACAGTGCAGATTATTTTATAAGAAAATTAACTGAGAAAGCTGAAATCTGTTTATCACTTATAAAATATTTTTTATAAATATGGGCATCAACGCCATTCACCACTGACAAATTTACAACTATTTTGAACGAACTTGTAATAGCAGCATGGTGTCTGTTATAGGCGTTTTATTTGTTATAGGAGTTGGCTTCGCGGGGACCAGTTAGTTCCGCGTATTAATTTTTATTCATTTAAGTAGTAGTCACCAAGTCTACTACGGGTGTCTTAGAAGAAAGAATGCGCTTATATATTGGGCCCTTTTCCGTTGTTTATAATACTATCCCGTTATAATCGTGATAAAATTGTGGTTCCAGGATAAATACAAAACCACTTTTTGCTGCTTGGTGCTACAGTAACATTCCCTTTCCAAACTAATAAGCATGCTACGACCTTTAATATCATTCACCAATTTATATATAAATAAGTATATTTAAGTACTTATGTCATATCTATAAATCTGATTAACTTGTTACTGACTTCTTAATATAATGCAATTTTGACCTTAAACCCACTTGCAAAGTATCAAGTTATAGATAAACATAATGTGCTTTTAACATTACTACGTGTCAAGTGTCACGTTGCCTTTACACATCACAATGTCTGATAATATCCAGTTTCTGATATAAATTTAATAATTTACGTATAACGATACGGACAACTAATCAGGCAGAACGCTTATGATTGGTTTTAATGCTACTGGTTAGAATTAATTAAAATAAAATCAAATAAATACAAAGAAAACTATGCTTATCTAAACAATATAATATCTAATATTTTGGTCATACGAGGGTAAAACTTATCTAAGATTGTGAATATATTGTTCTAATGAACAGCTGAGATGATCTCTGAAGATAATCATTATTTTGTAATGCATAATTCAATATTTCTGCATTGAATTCTAAAATAAAAAATAATATAACTAAACGACTGGTATGTTCGCACAAGGCAGGCACAAGGTATTACTAAATGTCTAAATATGTCACTTATTCAGTTATTCATTCGAACAGCTTGCTAAGAGTTTCATGTAGTTTTATTAAATAAGCTTCAAATAATATTAAAGTCTTCTAGTTTATTTCATATTATTATAATGTTGTACACCGATTGCCACGTGACATGTCTAATTCAGTTATTACGGGCCCATATTACACAAAGTTTACTCAAGTGAAACGAAAGTGTCAATCAAATTGCTAGACAAAAATTTCTCCCAGCTGAAATTATTAATAGGGACCTCAGAATAGAGGGACTTAAATTATTATACATAAACTTGTTTGCAATTCTGCGAACACTAATTGTTTGCAGTTCGCAATATCATAATCTTATTACAGTATAAGAGAAAAAATGATAGTTGTAAAAAAACTAAAAAACAAGCTTTTATAAAAAGTAAAATTAAAAAGTGATAAATAACTTTTGAGTGTAGAAACTAAATGATGAACGAAAAGTATAATTATTATTTAAAGAAAGGCGTGGGGGCTCAATAACATTAATTCCTGAAAATATTCGATCGGTACAATTAAATTGAGCACCCCACGCTTTTCTTTAAACAATAATTATACTTTGCGTTCATCATTTAATTTCTATACTAAAAAGTTATTTATCACTTTTTAATTTTACTTTTTATAAAAGCTTGTTTTTCACTTTTTAGCCCGATTTAATATAAAAGCGTGTTTTTTAGTTTTTTTTTTAGGGTCCCGTGCCTCAAAAGGAAAAAACGGAACCCTTATAGGATCACTTTGATGTCCGTCTGTCCGTCTGTCCATTTGTCTGTCAAGACCCTTTATCTCGGGAACTAGTGGAGGTATCGAGTTGAAATTAAAACCATATACTCAAACTTACGGTCCCTTGAAGATGTGAGAAATTAAAACTTCTTAGTTAACACAAAAAAAAGATACAGCCGTTTATGCCGCAAAAAACTTATATTTCGACACTCTCAAGGTGTTACGTCGCTAATAGATGGCGCTGAACCGAACCCGACAGTTCTACATGGCACTTTGATGTACAAATATGGATTTTTGAGACTTGAGTTTTAAGTAGAAAATAACTTTAATTATGTTATCTAACTAATTTAGGTATGGTTATTTATTACTGTTTGTACATACAACCACAATAATAATTTAGAAAACACAATAAGGCTTTGGAAACTGAATCTAGGAAAAAGCTCGAAAAAAACTGCGAGACTCGATTCCTGAACTATTTATAATATTATGTTGTTACCACAAATTTGTACAGAACCCTCGGTGGGCGATTCCGACTCGCACTTGTCCGGTTTTTTTCTAATTGTTACTTTATTATCCACCTTTTAGTGCGAATTATAACCACCAATGAAAGTGCATATATTATTAAAAAGAATCCTAACACCGCCAAGTTAACAATAACAACGCCATCTAGTGTCGTATAACGGAACTTACATTCCAAACGTTTAACTTATTAGTCCTGGCGATTCTAATCAGGATAATGGAATATTCTTATCGAATTATTGTAATGTCATCGGTCTTTGAGATGTCTATAAAGTTTAAATGAAATCTGACCGTTTAAAGTGGGTCAAAATCGAGCCAAACGAGTCAGTTACATACAAACATACAGGTGAAAGTAAAGTAAGTATATTAAAAAGGAATATTTTCTAAGATATCTTGTCACAGATTGCAGAAAACCTGTAAACCCTGAATAGCAAGATAGGTCGACAGATTTATTTTGATGATAAGTAAAGAGAATTTTAGTACTAGAATAATCTGGTCGAGTTACTTACCGTAAAAATACCTACTATTTATTTTAGGATCGTATTTAACTGGTCAGCAGATTAACCTAACCTAAACCTATCAAATCCAGACTGAGTGACTAAAAATCCATAATGAATGAGCGACTAACAAATGATTAGTCGCTTATTTAGTATTTTAGTCGCTCTTTCTGGAATTTTTATTTGCTCGGCTTATTATTTAACTTTATTTAAAAATAAGTAAATTTATTTATTTATGTACAAAACTTATTCTACCCTTGAACCCTTGCAATATGTTTGGGAATGGAAAATATATTCCAACGATGCCGTCTTCAAATAAAATTAAAGGGAGCGCTTTAATTAAATAAATAAAAATAATAAAATTTGTATTGGCTTATTTGGATTGGCAAAAGTTGTATGAAAATCCATATCTGTCGTGTTTTAGCGGCCAAATAAATTACTACGTAAACTCATATCTGCCGTGTAATTTATAAATGGAACGATCTTTTACTCCGAAAAATGCCAACCAAGGAGGTTGTTGCTGCTGTTATTGCTGTTGCTGTTTATTGGTTAAATTTTCGTACATTATTTGATGCCTCCTTTGCTGGCCGCTGCATTAATACAGCGAGGCATTTAATGACGAACGTGTAAAATGTGGGCAGAGGCGAAAGCCTAGGCACACGATTCCATCAATGCCTAGTGGAGGCCAAGGCATATATAGTACTTTTCTCAGCTATTGCGCGGATATTAATACCACTATTTTTCAAAATCAATGACGAGCAACGAAAAACAATAATTTAATAATTTTTCACGCGCCAAAGTGTCCATTAACTTTTTTTTCAATAAACAGGATTCTATTTGCGAGCCAGTTCGAAATTTAAATAAAACACTTTTAAGCTACACCTGATCGGAACAGTAGCTATTATTCCCTTAAATTGAAAAGAGAAAGTTGACCATTTCTTCGACCTAAATATGCGGGAGGAAAAGTTGTATGAAATTCCATTTCTAACGTGTTTAACGGGAGGAAAAGTTGTATTAAAATCTATCCCTAACGCGGCGCCGCGCCGCCACCGCCAGCGGGGTGCGCGCGGTGGCGGCGGTGCTCGGCAGCAGGACGTGCGCTGCGACATGACTATTGGTTCGCCATTGGTTGGCCGGTGTTTCGCAGAACATCTGCAACTAGTGTTGCATAATCATAATCTCTTTATAATTTTATTAAAGATACTGATTATTTCAATTTAAGAAGTCTTTGAATGTTCCTCACATGTGTAGTATAAAGCACTATGTAACACTTGGGAGAAAGGTCGATAATCTGTCACTTTCGTCCCGGGGTGAACAATGTACTATTTATCAATTATTTAGCAAAGGTTTTATTTAAATTTCGAACCATTTAAATAAAACCTTAGAATAACAATTAATCAAAGGATTTATTTAAATTTCGAACTGGCTTGGAAATAGAAAGCTACTCTTATTTATTACAAAGCTGTTTATATTTGTAATAAAAAAACGAAAGGACACTTTGCCGCGTGATTTTTTTTTGTTATTCATTGTTCTCCATTGATTTTGAAAAGTAGATTACCTCTTTGGTTGCCATGTTTCAATAAAAGATCATTCCATTTTTAAATTACACGGCAGATAGGAGTTTATTAGTTTACATAGTAATTTATTTGACCGTTAAAACACAACAGGTTTGGATTTTCATACAACTTTTGCTGGCCGCTGCTCGCATGTATTTGGCCAATACAGCAATTTCGATTTATCTCTAAGAAGGTTGTCAAAATAATGCTCAAATTTCTTATAGTACTTAGCATTATTGCAAAGACCGCGAAATTTGCAATTGCAGGTCGAGTATGAGTTTGAAGGCCGAGCCGTAGGCGAAGACTTCACTAATACGAGACAGGCAATTGCCATTTTGACGAGGCATATATAGGGCTTTTCTCAAAAGAATGCAGGGAAATAAAACATACTTTATCTTTGTCGCCAGTTATATATCATCTAGGGCTTTATTTATAAATTGCTTTATGTTTTTACCATTGAATCCAGTCGATTTTTATTTAAGTAGAATGAGTCTTCATTTCGCACTATGAACCGTTGGAACTCATCTTAATTATGAAATTTATAAATATATTATGTATATCAACAAATCAAGACGAATTTTCAGCTTTTCCGCCAATTTTCTGTTTATCACCAAGACAAACGCATGCATGGCTATACAGCCACGTTAACGCAATTCGTACTAAGCAAAGAGTCTTTAGCATGCCAAGATTGTTAAAAGAGGTCCAATCAAAGAGTATTTAATAACTGCAGCACGCCGTTCCATACAACATTGCTGGAGCATTGTAATTTTCTAAATTCAAAAAACGCTCCAGCAATGGATTTGATTTTCTTTGTCCGTAAATAAACCTACTTCGCTGGTTCTTTTTTCGAAAATAATGACAATATTTCCATGCATGTTTGAGAAAAGTACTATACAAGCCTTGGCCACAACTAGACGTGCTTCGACTTCGCGTTGGCCCACATTTACACGTTAGTCCATCAATGCCTCTTTTACTGGCTGCTGCAGTAATCTACTATTTCATTGTAATTATTTGCATCTTGTTGACGTAGGTACTGTATCCCCAGTTTCTCTAAACGAGAACCCCTTGGTCTTGTCTTGCATATTGCCAAGTTAAAATAAGGTCGCAAGTGAAAGCGGAATGGAGCGGACTTCACCCGGAATCGTCCACAGACTGAGGAACTGGCTAAGTTATCTCTAAATTCAGGAACACAATTAGATTACTTGTCATGGCGGCAATGCAGCAGATTTAGGTAAGATGACATTAGCTAGCTAGGCGGATATAATTTGTAGACAACACAAATAATGTAGGGGTTCGAAAAGCAGAGTTCGCCCAGCAATATCAGGAGCTCCTGCTCTGAACTAGTTGGGCGGACTCTGCCTTTCACTTGAAAGGCAGAGTCCTTACTTACCGTACTTAAACCCAAAGCCTATCGAGCCTACTTAGGCTCGATAGGCTTTGGGTTTAAGTTGTTTCGGGTTAAACTAGTGTTCCTGTCAATTAAGCACCTCCGTTATCTACTACCAGAACTAGATCCAGAAATCTCGGGCTTGATTCCCATGGTCTGTTAGTGATAGAATCTGCTGCATGCAACCACCACCTGATCAAAATCTGTCACTATTATCATAATAGTACTAACAGAATTATTGTTGTGACCCGACAGTTAATGATAACTTTTTAGTGTTCTATACTAGTCTTATATAGCAAAGTCACTCTTTCTAAGCTTAGAACTATTAAACTACGCAACAGATTTCAATGCAGTTTTCATCAAAAGATTATTAAAAAAGATATTTAAGGTTAAAGTAAGTAGCTACTCTAGTTAAGATGCGCTGGGGTTCTAGTTTAGAGGGTGGGTTGCTAATTTAGATCAAAGTAGGTACTGGGTGAAGCTCACTTCTATTTTCAGTTTTATCATCACTTACCATCATTGAGATGGAAGCCAAGAGCTTCATTGTCAAAGATATCAAAGAGCTGCGCTAGGCAAGATCTTTGAAGTCTGATGATGATAATTGTGATTGTTTTACAGAGTTCCGTTAAAATGGGCGAAGGTCCTTATGGATGCGCATACTGGTGCCTTAGTCCACGGATAAGGAAGGAATTGTGCCTGCTAGGTCTCGGAATGTCGAAGTCACATCGGTTACTTGCTGGACTTTTCGTATGTGTAGACTTAAAATCTTTTATACAGGTAAGACCTTGCAAATAGAAATGAAGTTCGAAAGCCACCGTGGTCAGTAACGGTCTGGGTTCGAATCCTAGTAGTGTCAAATGTTTGTGCTGTTCACAAGTCTTATTAATTTAACTTTATTTTAAAAAAACTACTATGTACTATTGTTTGTTATCTAGGATCCATAACACAATTTGTTAATAATTCTGAATTCCGACTAATACCGATAATGGGTGGTGGAAAAATAGCTTAATTATATCAAAGTGCAATTAATGACCACAACAACTTTTCACCTCACTCGAAAAACACCTTTGTAATTACGTCTAAACTTTAGAATATGCTGCTTATATATTCCGATTGCTCCCTCTAAATATAACAAATATAAGTCACTACTTTTGGTCCAACGATAAGGACATTTATATGAAAGAAAAGTGTTTTAAACAAAATTTCTTATTTAATCATGATAAAACTGAAAACGTAGGTAAACATAGAGCAATACTCTGTCTAACTTTAACAAGCTAATTGTACAATAATAAACAAATTAGTAAGTAAATAAGGTTAAAGTTATTTTTGACGTGACAACGTCTTATAATTCGATAGAGCCGGCTGCACGCACGAAAAAACATGACGCATGCGGCGTTACCTCGTGTAAGGCCGGCAAAACAAATGAAATTAAATTTTTCTTTTGAAAAATGCTACCATTCCATCAGTATTTTCTTAAGACGTTGTCACGTTTAACTATCGTCAGTAAACCGACTTTACAGACAACCAATTTTTTTTTTCTGCCTTAATTGTGCATTAGCTTGATTTATGTTTATTATTACAGATTATTCGGGCAGCCTACAGCTACTACGCAATAATAAGAGAATAGGAATTGTTGAAAAACTTACAAGTCATTCCATAGCAAAGCATAGATTCATAATCTCAGCACTCCGGGTGTTTTAACATTATTTATTAAATATCGATCGCACAATAAAATAGCTACCAAGATTGCCACAAGAACTTTTATCAATATCGAGAAAACATTGTTTAAAAATGGGTGTGATACTCAATCACGAAACTTGGAACACGAATAACTCCATCCCGAAATAGTGCCACCACGAAAATAGTTTACACGAATAATGTTTACCCGAATCAATGTACCACGAAATCACGAACCAAATCAATTAATTCATTTTCAGTCTATGTATAGTGACGAGACAGCCAGTCCCTCGGTGGTTCAAACTAATCCTGTAATGTTAGATTTAAGTTTGTTAAATAAATTAAAAATATTCTTATACTAATTCATATTCTAATACTTTCATCTTATTCACGTATGATGTAATTTTTCCTATACTATGGAATCATTTTTGCGTTTACAAACGCGTAAATACTCTCACCGGCACGGAAACTTGGCCAAGCTAAGTTTTCGATGGTTCATGTTTAATATTGTTTTAGTTACTTAAATTAAGTTTTTAAAAACTTTAGTTACGTAAACGGGTTGAATATGTGTTACCTAATGTTTTAAGATGGTTTTTAATATCTTTAATAAAGTTTTTGTTAAGAAAATAATGTTAATTCAAAATCACTTATTTGCACGAAAATAACACTCTGTTATCAAACACAGCATAATTAAATGTCTTTCCAATTTCTTTGTCATTTTTATGTATTTTAATATCGGGTGTTTTCTCCTCGTGCCAGCCTGCATGCATTCTGGCATGTTTTTTGATGATGTTACGTACATTTACTTGCGAAAGACTGTTCCAAGCATCTAATACTCATTGTGCTACTTGTGGACCAACATTGACTTTCATCAAAAGGAACTGGTCGTACCCAATAAATATCGTATAGGGCACAACATGTTCCTGAAGGATCGCTCTGATGTACCTAGTTGCTGTAAATCGTTTGTCAACGGCAACCGATTCTGTACGAGCATCGTAACTTATTCCTCCCCACACCACTATGGAGCCTCCATGCACACTTACGGTTTCTGCTGTGGTGATGGGTAGGAGCTCTCCCCTTGCTCTCCAAACACGTTCGTGACCATCTGGTGCACATCACGCAATTCTACACCCGTCAGTAAACAAAATTCTAGAGCCTTGCCCTTGAGTCCAATTGGCGTGTTCACGTGCCAATCGAAGTATAGCTACTCTTCGCTGTCTGAGTAATTCTGGACCGCAGGCTGACTTGCGTGTCTTTGAATTTACCTCCTCCATTCTTCTTCTTATTATACTTTCGCTAACATGCAGCTCTCATGATTTAGAGCCGCTGGAAGACTTCAACTCCAGTGAAGTAGCGGTTTCTTAAAATTTCTAAGAAGATAAACCGATCATCACAAGCTGATGTGCACCTTACACTCCACTGCCTGGCAAGTGGGCGTAGCTGCCTGTCTCCTAGTACCAATTCATATTACATTACTGAGCGCAGAATATTGAGTGCAATAGGCACCTTACGATTTGTCACTCCCTGATTAATAAATGCTACGGCTTGTGCAAGTTAGACTGGAGCTAAAGCCATCTTTTTGGTTTTAATGAACGGTTCAAAATTAAATTGAATCCACAAAATTACAAAACTTCACTACCACTTAGCTATACTTTTATAGTAACGACTTGAAAACTTGAACTTATTTGCTCAAAATGTCCCGATACGACAGAAACTTCAAAACTGGCCCCATAAGACTCACAAACATTATGAATTATATTCAATAAGGCTTAACCTTTTTTTGACCAACCTCTATAAGCATAATTTGTTACAAACACTTAAATTTTATGTCGCCGCGAAATAAGGGCTTGGCCAAGATTCCGTGCCGGTGAGTGTATTTCTAAAACTACAAAAAACACTACACTAAAGTATCTTGAACGTTTTTTTTAGTGTTTTTTTCCTAGTTTTCCTATACTATTACTAATTCCAATGACTCTTGAAAGAAATACCATAATAATATTAGTACTATGTGTGCCTACTTATATTTATTAGCAAAGAAAACAATCTACATATTGTCAACATCGAAATTTTATAATTAAATGCTATGCTGTAGGTACTAATAATTATAAAAAGTAAATTTAAGATTAATGACACGTTTAGGTGTGAGGTATAGCAGCTGATGAAGGTATTAAACTTGATTTATTGTTGTAAGTTTTAAAGAAGTGTCTACAGCGATAATTATGGAGTGGTTAATTTCCTTAGTGTACTATTAGGCTAATTAGGTTTAAGTGAAGTAATAGCGAGGGAAACTGTGCTATTGCAAGTATTAAATGTACAGTGTTGAAATGTTTTTAGGATACTGCCACAATGAATGACTAGTCATGCAAGAACTGTCCAGGTAGACTTATTTCTCAAATGTAATATAGATACCTAAGAAGTAAGACACAGGACGTTATTTCCCCCAATTAAATCAACGGCCAATGATATTGAGAATCGATTGAAAGCTGTTACATGATGAACGGGGCTTTTTACGCTTTGATGAGCGGTCAGAAGGTATCTGAAAACGCACGACTGGCTGTGCAAGACGGTGTGTTGATCCCAACCACAGATATCGATGGGTCCTATGTATATGGGCCAAAATGCAAAATTACAACTTTACAGGAGAGGCTTCCAAAGTTTAAATTTACAATAACTTCAGATTGATAAAACCGAAGTTTTCGATTTTTTGCTTGTTTGCTAAGACAACTATCCTCCTCATTTATACTATAGTATTTTATACATACATATATCGGGGTTTTTTTTTATGTCACATTGGCCCTTCTATGTTAGTTTTCGTTAAAATATTTTTTCTTTAAAACAGCCTAAAAGGGCCAATGTGTCATATTGGCCATTATACGCGTATTACGCTAACTAGCATAAAATATATTTTTTAACCATAAAGTCAAGTAACAATTGAAATAGTTGATAATTCGTTAATTAGAATAATACAAGCCATTTGGATATTTAATTTTAGTTATTTATGTCACATTGGCACTTATACCTTTTACAATCTGCTAACCTACGGGCTGACTTTTCAGTTAGATCATTTGAATAATAAAAAAAACTCGCAATATTTTTATTCATTTTTAAAACTACACTTATGGACCCGTACTCAGTCTTTTTGGTATTTTCATGATAAAAAAATAACTAAAGAAAGTGAAGTGAAGAAACTAAAAATAAGGAAATTGTTACTGGAGATCTTAGTTTGATTAACAAAATAAGGTAACTAATAATGTACTTCACATTATTATTTTCTTAATAAAATTACATAAAATAACAAAATTCAAAACCTATCTGGTGTAAACAAAATAAAAAATATCTATGTAGTTTAATCAAGTAATAAAATTACCAAAATCAATATTATGTACTAGTAATTCTTAATAAGTCTTTATTAATTTTGTTCATTATCACTTTCAATACTTGACACAATGTCATTAGATGCTAGTAAATTTTCTTAATAACTGTGGTATGCAGGTGGGATGATATTTTTTCGACATTACATCAAGCAAGTTTTTCTTCTTAGAAGATTGTGTTGATAACAGCTGAATGTAACATAGTTGCAGAGGAATATATGTAGGTCTATCGGCAATTGGCCTTCTTGTTCGTACTGGCTGATTAAAGGTTTTTTTTTATATTCGGATAAAACTTAAAGAACTATCTAAATAAAGTTTATTAGGTACTGTTTTTGCGACAATAATGTGAATCAACCGGTTCAAAAGACTTGAAGTGGTCCAAACAGCATATTTTTGATCATTTCTGCATCAACAGATGTTTTATGGTGATCATGTGGACATCTGTTATTAACTAAAGTGACCCTACTTGTATCAGAAAATTTACTCATTGCAGTTCTTATAATCTTTGGCCCACAACGAATGGTGTTTAAAAACATCGTCTTGCATACCACTAGTTTCGTCTTTGTCCGTCTGTGTGTCAAGACCCTTTATCTCGGGAACGAGTGGAGGTATCGAGTTGAAATTAAAACTATATACTCAGGTCTACGGTCCCTTGAAGCTATGAAAAAATCAAACTTTTTAGTTGACGCAAAAATAATACACCCGTTTATGCCGCAAAAAACGCATATTTTGACACGCTCAAGGGAATCAAAATTCATAGGGTACTCGTTCTCGTTGACCTAGAACTTCTGGCAAGTAATATCGTCTTATACCACAGTTAAAACTCTGAAAACTATAAATTTGTAATTAAATCATAAAAAATATAGTCTTAATTTAAAGTACGTAATCAATCATTGATGTTTGCCTTTATCTCCGGAATACATGGAGGTATAGTGTTCAAATTAAAACAATATACTCAAGTCTACAGTCCCTCGAAGCTATGAAAAAATCAAACTTCCAAGTTAACGCAAATAAAAAGATACGGCCGTTTCTGCCGCAAAAAAAAATACTAATTTGTACGGAACCCTCGGTGGGCGAGTCCTACTCGCACTTAAACGGTTTTTTTTAATTATTCTTACTACTTATTAGTTAATGATTTGTCGAAAATATAAACTTTAGAGACTTTTACGCGGGGAGTTCCCACGCTTTTGCGCGGGAACTCCCCGCGTAAAAGTCTCTAACTACTCTTGGGACCTTGTACGTTTAAATTCATGTTACATAGGCCGTTATACTGTAATAAAAAATCATGTTTCTATGCAGAAATCTGTTTTTTTTAATAGCTCACATAATTAATTATATCGATAAGATGCGTTTACCATAAAAAAGTCAAAATGGCCAAATTGTTAGTTTGGCCCATATACATAGGACCCATCGATATATCAATCTAAGGAGATCGGTCGAATCGCCAAGTTAATAGGAAGACCGAGTGCCGCGATCAGCGGCCGTACTATATAACATGGTTCTAGTTGAGCATGCCGTAATATACACTATTCATTGCGCGCGTCTTAAGGACTGCGAAGCGATGAAAGTTAAGCACAGCCGCAAAGGAGATCGGTCAAATCGCTGAGTTACGTATTCACTTGACTTTATCGGAAGTCGAAGTGGCTGAAATGTATGCCCACAGGGCATACACTTGTCACAAGTTAGACCTATCTCCTTGTATTATTAAATCTGTGATCCCAACACTGATGTATGGAAGTGAAAATTGAATATGGGAGAAAAGGCATGAAAGCAGAACAAATGTAATTGAAATGAGAGCCTTGAGAAGCATGACCGATGTAAAATTTAGTGGCAGGTTATACAATGACGCCGAATGTTTTTTTTTTAATATTTAACTCTTGAAAAATGCACTGAAAAAAATCGACTTGCCTCAGGCGGGACTTTTTTTCAGTGCATTTTTCTAGTATTATATTTACGCGTTTGTAAACGCAAAAATAAAATTATTCCATAATGTAAGGTAGTTTCATCTTAGCTGGGCGTCAAATATTTGCAAAAATATTTCGTTCGGGTCTTGGAAGTGCAAATTTCAAAGATTTGATGAAACGATGTTTACCATAAAAACATAAGCACCAAGCACTGACAAATTTCGACAGCGAAAAGCAGTGCCTCGGTGGCGAAATTGGTCAACGCGTCCACCCGGATTGTGGAAGGTGCGGGTTCGAGTCCCGCCTGAGGCAAGTCGATTTTTTTTCAGTGCATTTTTCTAGTATTATATTTACGCGTTTGTAAACGCAAAAATAAAATTATTCCATATTTAATTCTTCTCTTATATTATTCAAGTACCGTCTCAGCATATCTTTTTTATGACAAATAATAATTCAAGTCAAGCCAAAAATAATAATTAAAAAGAAAAAAAATTAAAAATAAAAATCTAAAAGTTTTTTGAGATCAGTTCCAAATACACGTGACGATACGTTTATTCCAAATATTGAGGTTGGCACCGACCTCAAAAAAATTAGATTTTATAAACAAAAATTTTATTTCTCCGTTTTTAGTTTTGAAAGCGATTTTTTTATTTAAAAATAATATTTTCATTGCTTTTTATTGTTTTAAGTATGCAAATTTTAGGTGATAAGATTACGATATTATCGATGTCAATTAAATAGGCATTATTAGGGATAACTCAAAAACTTCTTCGTAAATGTCGATCAAATTTAAATGGGACCTGACAAGCATGACAAACACCAGCTTCCAAAGGTCGAAAGAATCTTCAAAATCGGTACACCCAGTAAAGACTTATGATGTAACAAACATAGAAAAAAAGGTACAGTCGAATTAAGAACCTCCTCCTTTTTTTAAGTCAGTTAAAAATGATATAAAGCTAAAATTTGTAACACAACGAAATAAAAAATGGTAATTTATTACACACATACTAATTAATGATAGTCAAAATAATAGTCAAAAGATCGAGACAACATTACCATAATTTACGTTATTTTAGTTTTAGTTATTTAGAAGTACCTACCTATATTTGAATTCACCATACATACCGAAACAAACTTGTTTAAATTATGCAACAAAAGTTATTATGAAATAAAATTTTAATATTTGAATGAAAGAAAACGGGATTTGAACCACGTACCTTTGATTTTTGGTTAATCCGATATTTCGGCGCAGTTACATGCGTGGTTCAAATCCCGTTTTCTTTCATTCAAATGATAGTGACCACGTTAGCTTAAAACAAAATTTTAATACTTGTCAAATATGTTGTTTTTTAATAATCTCTATAGTTTGTCTACTGCGTAAAGGATGCAAACATAACCTGTTTGCATTCATAGAAGTCCATTCCAAAGAAATAAAGACTAAGAAAAAAAGTTCAAATGCGGTCAATAAAAGTTTTAAGGAAAATAAATTTTATGTCTACTCAATGTAAGTAGATATAAAATTTAATTTTCTTAAACCTTGGTCTTACCTCTATACTATGTACCTATACGAGAAAGTAAAAATTCTTTCACTTTTATATTGCTACTCTTTTACTGAGTAACATAATTATGCTATATTTTATGCAGACAAATACGCGACAAAGTCGCGGACGGAATCCTAGTATTTAATAAGAGAAATAAGGAAATACTTATCTATCCATTACAAATATCTGACTTCTGTTTTATCATTGATGTATTTCATACACAATTCATATACATAAGCTGAACTTTATTACTGAAACTTGAATGTGTACAATTGTACATGTACATACAATCAAGAGAAATAATTTGAATCCACATTTGACAGCTCGTGACTCTGATTATAAAAGTTATAAAGGTCAATAAGCTCTCCACAGTATGATTGTTCGTGACTGTACAGTACAGTGTACACTTTTCGTCCTTTGGGGATATACGACGTGAGACTTTGAGTACGTAGTATGTAATGAAGTGCGAAAATGCTAGATATCTTTTTAATAAGCAAATAACAAACATAATTTAAAGCTGTCCCGACAGACTTCGTTTACAGTCATTGACTTACTCTGTGGTTTGTATGGAGGAAAATGGTTTTTACTCTTTTAATTGCATTTTTTACGTTGTTTCTCTCCATAAGAACCTTACTTGTGCCCAAATTGGTAGAGTCGTTCTCGAGTTTTGCGCTTAGCAACACATTTGGCTACCTATTCATTTTTATTTAAATAGAAAATTTTGAATATTATTTTTCCAATATTTTTTATTATCTTGAAATGAAAATGTATTCTGTAGGAAAGTAAATAAAGTTCTGCCCAGCAGTTGACAATAGAAACAGAAAAAGTTGATGATATTTTTTGCTTAGATCAAAATGAAAAAATATAGATACGGAACTCAAACTTTGGATGGAAAAATCTTATATTCTCAGAATGTCATATTTTTATTTAACTTCATAATTGTGTGCGCAGTAAAAATAAATTAGTTTGATTTGATACAAAATATTGGATTGGATTGTGTCGGTATCCTTTTTATTTAGTTGCATTTGATTTGATTTAATGTAGTCGTTGACCGACGATCGGTAATTTTATTAAATATCTGGTAGTATTCACGCATATCCTTGCAAATCTAAGAGATTATTAGAATGTTTATTTTGAAAATAATAAAAATAGGGGCAAACATTGAAAACTGTAGTTTCTGTCTCACAGTACAAAAGAAATTAATTGCATTTATACTCGTATGTCCATATCCGCTACTGCCGGTTTATTTTTTCATGTTAATTTAAAATGGGTGTAAAAGACATGAATAGTCAAACGAGAACCATGTATTCTGCTCACCATCATAACTTTTTTTTCCCATTAGACTATACTTGGGAAATTTATAGTTACATTTTATTGAAGGTCAAAGTCATATATATTTTTTTTTCTAACTAAACATATTCTAAACATTATTTCTAAATTATTGTCCAAAGAAACATTATCATTTTTTTTAGTATTTCATAACGATGGCGTTCAATGTAGCTCACTCGATGCCTCGATGCGCACGGACACAAACGGACGGGGCCGCCCCGTCTGGCTAAATTATCAAGGTTTTGCGAGGTGCGTGCGAGTTCAGCGCTTTACATTGCGCAGTATAATTTGCTATTTCTCTAACACCAAAAAATAATAATCATTTCAATTATTTGCAATTATTTTTTGAAATGTTTCTTATTTTGAATACATGATTCTCGTTTGGCTGTTCATGTCTTTTACATCTCGTATAGCTTAGTACTACGAGTATATTATCTGGGCTTATGGCTGGTAAAAAATCATATTTCAGTGAGGGCTTAACAATGACGTAGGAGGGGCTTAACGTGCGGGCTATATGTATGTAGGTACTCAATAGCAGACCAGCAACTAAATGACATGAGTTTTAAGACGTCACATAAATAAGCAGATTGTTAAAACATTCGAAAATACAAAGTAGGCCCCCCACAAGGTGTACTGACGATCTGGTAAAGGTCGCAGGAAGCCGCTGGATGCGGCAGCGCAGGAATGACCGGTTCGGAGATCCTTGGGGAAGCTTATGTCCAACAGAGGGCGTCCCTTGGCTGAAATGATGATGATGATATGATTTTTTTACCTCATAGTTTATCCTACATTAAAAATACAAGAAATTGACCTAAAATTATTCTCCATTTTGTCCCACAAACTTAAAGCCCATTTGGGACGAGATGCAGAAAAAAGGGGACCTACACCAGAGCCTTGTCTTCGAATGTCTAATTTTGAATTTGTTAATTTAGGTGGTGGCGGCTGGCAAGGCGGCGGATTCGACTCTGGTCTACCATTAGTTGGTGTTGCGCGCTCCTCGCAAGGTGGCTGGGGAGGGTCGGGCTTCGGACGAAGCGGCGGCGACTCCAGCTGGGGTGGTTCTGGCTTCGGACGTAGCTCAGGAGGCTACGGTGGAAGCTCCGGCAGCTGGGATGGCTCAGGCGGATACGCTGGAGCATATAGTAGATCTTCTGGCGGCTGGTAACGTCTCAAGACTAAGCGATTCCTATAATAGAAATTTTGACCCGAAAAATCTTTAAAGTTAATCGATATAAAAACAAACTATTTCATAGAAAGTTTGGATGTAATGTTATACAGGCACGCTGCAACGGATGAACGGATCTGAATTGTAATCTAGAATGTTATATACGAGACAAAAATATACTTCCTTTTAATATTTATAAATTGCAAGTGTTAACATCCCAACAGTTTATATTAATATTTATGAAAACTGCAATAAAAATGTTCAATACGAAATTAAGTTGTTTTATTAGAACTACATTACTTATATCCGAGGTATTTAGTTGAAGAGCATTATAAACTATGCGTTATTGTGTGAGTTTGGTCAGCTGTTCTGACATAATAACAGTTTCGAAGTGTTACACCACAAAGGTGGGGCTGTTTACGCTAGATTTACATTTTTTTTATTTAGTGAATAATTTTATTTATAAGATTAATCAGGCTGTATAATTTACTTGGATAATTACATCGGGTGTAGACACGCACTGTGTAAACATAGTCGACGTTTCGGATTCCTTTGTGCGAGCGGACGGAGTTTAAAATATTTAAGAATTGCTGGCAATACACGTTTTCCTATAAACAACATAGGATCTTTCAAATAGGGCGCTTAGAGGTGCCTTTTAACTCTCTTGTGTACTTATCACCGCTAATCATTAAGTGAAATGGAATAGTTTGCAACACTTTATTAAAAAGAAATAAACTGCTCACGTGCATTATATTCAATGATCCCGGGTTGGATTCCCAAGTCTTCTCTCGTCTCTCGCGCCAACGCTTTTTCCACCTCTATTTTGATATAGTTACAGATGAGGTTTTCCACACGAAAAAATACTGAATAGCCTATAAACGAGTTATTGGAAAAAGAAAATATTTTTTATTTTATTTAAATACGAGATGGTGAACAAGCTTGCGGCCCACCTGGTGTTAAGTGCAATATTAAGGTAAAGCACTTGAAACTGCAAGTGCGTTGCCATCCTGGGGACTAAGGTAATATGCCTTCCTTGTCCAGTAATTACACTGGCTACTTTTCCCTTCGATCTTTCAGATATTTATATTTTGCTTAAACATACAGTTTAGGTATTTGAATTTTTGAATAGCAGATATAAATACGTATTGTGCATGTGTGCAAGTGCATCAATGCCATCATTGACAAGTCACCACTCAACTTAAATATTTTTGTTGTTGTTCCTTAATTCTCCGTATTAAGAGAAGGCAAAGGGAGTGCATACAGGCATGTCTTCAGTATCAATCTTCTTTTTTGATGTTAGCACTAAAATGTGTGTGTCACCCATTTAAAGGTCGTATCAGCTAAGAACTGTATCGTCTCTTTTTACTATGAAAAAGAGGAGATGTGAGACAGTCCGTAGCCGGTTCGTAACCGCCGTTCCGTACCGTTCATAGTAAAAAGAGGCATTCCATTTTCGAACTGTTAGGTGTGCAACACGGATGCTTTTACATCAAAATAACACCACTTTCACTGCACAAAACAACTCCGAAACAATTTTGAATTACCGAAACAAAAAGCTTTCTAATAGTGACCACCATGATTGTGTTTTCGCGCCAAATCCCTCTACATTTTTTTATCTTATTCTTGATAATGGCTCCGCGGGATTAGGCATTTAGACATCTAGACAATAGCAAGAGAAAATAGTAATGTCACATTTAAGATTGTTTGTAGGCTAAGAAAATAAAACGGCCTCTCACAACGTGTGTTATTACAGCCAGAACTCCAGGTGAAACGCAGATAGAAATATTCTAGTATACAATTGCATATTGTACACAAGTGAAAGAAGTGCTTCAACGAGACGTATCGTTATAGAATAGAATATTATTTTAATGTATACATCAACCAGTTACAAATATAGTTCAGTATACTCCAAAAACCTAACTACCCGACTGTACAAAATACAAATCATAGCATTATTACGTTATAAAGTAATTACTACATTGTTTTAACGAACTGAACATCAGTTTTCGTGACATTAAAGTGTGGTTGATCAAAGTGTTAAAGCTTTTCGAATAGAACAAATTCAATTATTGTAAATAGATATCCTCTTTGGTAAGTTCAATTCATAAATAAAATTATTTCCTTAAGAACATAATGTTATTTTGTTACAATTTTCTCTACATCACCTTCAAGTAAGACCCAACATCAAAATATTCTTGTTTGTACATTAACTTCTTTGCATTCTTAACTCATAGGTTTTTTCTTTTGTTTTATATTATGAAGCTATCAAAACTTAACAGTACATCTCTAACTGCGATGTGCTTGGACAGTTTATATGTAAGCATAAAAGTACCAATGAAAAATATAGAGGATTTTTTGATACTTGATTTTGATCGTTATAATATGAAAATAAATAAGTATAATACCTACTATAAAAACATATTTATATTTCAAAGATCACTATTATCAACAGGACGGCTACAAGCACCATGCGATACCAAAAAACAGGAGGCATACTGGGGCATACTCTCAGATTGCATTATTATTCTGGATTTACATACGACGATAATAATAAAATCCATTTGCATTGGCTAACTAAGATAGCAATATTTTGTTTCTTTTACACCTACGTAGTACAAATAGTAGGTTTGGTGCAAGCAAAAGAAAACGATGAGAAATTTTTCGAAGAGTTCAGCGTAGTCTCTTTCTGTACTGTGGGTTTTTTGAAGCTCAATGTCTTCATGAGAACACAGTACCCCAGCTGGTACTCTCTCCTAAAGCTTGCAAAAGAAATAGAGGAGGAAGAACTAACAAATGAATCGCCTCTTCTAGTAGAGTACGAGTCAGATGATGACAATGAAGACTTGACCTTGAAATTTAACAACCACATTACCAACTACATAAACAGATTTCAAGATGTCTTAAGAGTAATAGCTAAAATATATACGATAGCCGGTGTTATATACATCACGGCGCCATTTTTGGACTTTGGCCTTTTGAAACTGAGGAAAATGCATGCGGATTGGCCACATATCTTACCTGGTTGTTGTGTCTTTGATAATATACACGTGGCTGGCTATTTAGTCAACCTGGCTGCAGAAATAATAGCGGCGCCCGTTTGGGTACTTTTCCACGCCATATTTGATATTACAACTATCGCCATTTGTATTTTTATCGGTGGTCAATTTAGTTTGTTAAGGGACTACAGTGAAAATATTGGCGGTAAAGGAAGAGCATACAACATCGCAAGCAAAAGGGACAAGAGAGCTCACTACCGCATAATGCGGTGTCATAGAATACATATGCAATTAATCATGTTAGTATGCACTTTTAACACGCTTATAAATATGTTTCACCTGTATGTTTGTTTGCTTGCTTGTTTGTTTGTGACCGACTCCTTTGAATGCAATTTTGACCCACTTTAAAGGGTCAGATTTAATTTAAACTTTATAGACTTATCAAAGACCGATGGCATTACAATAATTTGATAAGAATATCCCATTACCCTGATTAAAAACGCCAGGACTAATAAATTTCTGTTTGTAATGTTTGTTCAGTTATTCGTCACTGCTGTAGAAGGCCTTGTCATTGTTATGGCTTATTCTAGTATCGGTGGTTATAAACCGCAGTAAAAATTAAAAATAAATAATAGTTAAAAAACTAAAAATATACGCTTAATTATAAATCGAAGTAAGTAAAAAGTGCAAAATATTTTATTAGTAAGTATAGAAACAAAATTATGAAAGAAAAGTATAAGTAATTATTATTTAGTGAAAAGCGTGGGGTGCTCAATTTAATTGTACCGATCGAATATATTCAAGAACTGGTGTTATTGAGAACCCCGCGCTTTTAATAATTAAACTTTTCGTTCATCAATTTTTTCTATATGTACTAAAAAAAAAATCACTTTTTAGACCAATTTATAAAAAAAATTTAGTTAAGAAAACTAAAAAAGCACTAAGCGTGCTTTTTTAGTTTTTTAACCAAACATTTTTAAAAATTATAGTGGCTATATTTCTGTTCTCAATTTCATTCGTAATTTTAAACTGCTATTCTTATATTTATTCTATCCTAACTAAAAAATGTCCAATTTATAATACAATAATGTTGGTATCGGCTATAAACTTAGTCTACTACAACGTGAGCTATAATATAACAGGATTCAGCGCGGTATCACACCCCTGAGATGCCAAAAGTATTAAATTATAATGTTCATAAATACTTACTAGTATTGATCCATGCTAGGAGTCCTCAAAAATCTACCAACTCGGGATTTTCACCTAAGGGATTTTACACAATCATCACACGCAGAAGCTCTCGAGGAAATCACCAGCAGTATCTCCGTCCAGTCTGGATAGCGCCGAGCAAATCTCAAGCAACGGCACCAAGTAGAATTTACAGGGACGTAGTAGAAGCTCGACTTACATCAAAAATTAATTCAATTAAAGTTTTACAATTTTAATTGAAACATTAACAAAGTTACCCATCGTGGTTAAATTTTTCACACAATTTGATTCGAAGAAAAAATAAAAGAAGAACAAAATAGCATTTCTCTTTTTTAAGTTTTGTGTTTTGTGACAATTCACGGAGGTTTTAAGATTTTGGGCCGTCATATATATGTGACCTTTTTATTGCTCGATCAAATATTTAGTTTTATTATTAAAAATAAGGATATTTGGGATCATGATCCCAATACATCGGCCTGAAATCTAGAAGGTTCGTTGAGTTTTATGTAGTTACTTGTCGTAATAAAACACACAAAAAGGCAAACTAGATTTAACATTATTGATGTGACGTACTAACATTGCTTAGGGAATTATGGTCTTTCGTGAACAACCAAATAAATCACATTTTATATTAAAGATGAAACTAACGTATAAAACATTTATGACGTAGATACTTAGTAATATGTGTGTTTCTATTGTATACATATTGAAGTAAGTACTTTAGACCGACGAGATGAGATTAAAAAAAAATAAAACAAACTTTCATAACGTTTCTTTCACAAATATATACACATATATAGACTGTCGATATAATATAGACTTGTCTATATTTTCAATTATTTTAGAATGATTAACCTCTCCATCTTTTCTGTATCATTTCATGAGTTGACAGATATTAATATCTTAATGTTACTTCTCCACCTGTACACCTACTCGTTACATGCATTAAAAAAGCGGTTTGGCTACATTAACGGCACAACGCCGTCACGAGCAAAGCTACGCTCTAAAACCCTTTGATGTGTAAAAAAAACCGATACCTGAGAACAGATTAGAGAGAATATGTCTCACCTAAGCTATCGCCTAACGTCTAATGTCATTAGTAATGCTGTTACTAAATTACAAAGTTAAAATGTTGGTCACATCTACGTGACGCCTTTAATAACGTGTAAAGTAACTCGTTACGGTGCAGGTGGAATAGTAGCATAAGAAATTTACAAAGAACTATGTAGAGTAGAGATTTTTCAAACCCAAACTCAAATTTCTTTTTTCATTTAGGTATAATTTGTACACTTGTGAAAGTCAATTTTGATGCCATCGGTTCTAGAGTCTACTAGGAGGGCTTGTTTTGAGAAGAATTGGCAAGAAACTCAACAAGTCTTATCCTCCCTTTACAGTTCTTATAGTATTGATTTTGAAGGAGTCTTAATTCACATTATCAAATCTTTAGTAATAATCATAATAATATGATAAAAAAGACTAATAATTAAACTTATAATAAAAGAATATGTAAAAAAGGTGTTTTAAGTCATCTTCCCTTACAATATTTTCAATTAGAAATTGTACATATATTGATATCTCTTCTTCTTCTCAGCCTTTATAATTCGACCCACTGCTGGGACACAGGGCCTCTCCTTGTCATCGAAGGAGGTTTAGGCAGTAGTCCAACACGATTGCCCAATGCGGATTGGTGGACGAAGTATAATGTGATCAATACCCCTTTGCTACTTCGTTAGTCGCCTTCGACGACACCCATCGGAGGATATGGGGTGATGCACAGAACACAGTTCTGTGGGGTGATGCTATTCTACTCTGCCGAAATCACACGGCTATTGATGTCTCCCTATAATTACAATGGGGAATCGAGCACATTTAATGTTTCCACACATTTTTATCATCTATATATTCACGACCTAAATCTGCGGTGACAAATAGTCTATTAAAACAAAAAATAAATAGAGATTCACTCAACATGGTCATAAATAGTTTATTTTTTTTATTAAATAGGGCGGTAAAACAATAGAACGCTTCAATATATCTGAGGCTTTCTTTCATACCAACCGATAGTCCAGTAACTTTACCGTCTGGGATAGTATGCGTCAAATCCGGTAGTTCTGATTTTTTGCAGACTTGTTTATGACGTTGGTCTCGAGCGCCGATTGCAACCTTGTCAAAAATCGAAAAAACTGTGAAAAGATCGTTATTATTCCAATTTTTGGCGATTATAATCCTAAAGGTCCAGTTTTTGAAAAAAACTTTTTAAAAATGACTAAATTTGCTACAATATTATACTAAAATTGTCTCTGTTAACCCAATGGTTTCCGAGATTAAGCCTTCCAAAGTACGAGTATATAATTTTTTCAAACTTTGCAATTTTTTGCAATATTTTAGACGGCACTCGAATAACTCTAGCGGGATGAAGTTCCAATTAGCTCCAACGAGTGTGCTAGTATTGCTCGTGTAAAGTTTTTTTTTACAATAAATGTGGAAGAGGCAAAGCATCAGATGTCATGTATTCCAGCATCGCTTTTTCAAAATCCTCTTTGAAACCAGAGCTTTTCCTCTTCATCCATGCCTTCAGTGGTTGTGACTCGACATCCTGCATAGTAGAAAAAAATCTGGACGTTGAAAAGCAAGCTGCGATTTCTCCCGAAACCAATAACTCTACACCTGATGAGATAGCAGCAGCAGGAGAGCGAGCAAATAATTGCCTAAACCTTGACGAGCTGCCGTACCAACTATACGCCAGGGCTGCAACGAAAACCAGCTTCAATGTAGCCAGGTTACCTCCTACACGAGACTGCTCGATTTCACTCCTTGCTGACATAACATCAGGTAAAAATTTGTCCTTGCATCAGTAATACATATTATTACATTATCATTCATCATTTTCTATTTTCATGTACAATCTTCTTACATGTACAGGCGTGGTTGGGAGTCACACTGAACCCTCTCTCCTGGGGTTGGATATCCACACCACAAGGCCTCAATCCCAAAATGATGACCAGAGATGCAGCTCCACAACCCCTCTTGCGGATGATTTCTTGTGGCTGCACAAAGGGTTGTGGAAACGCGAGCTCATCAGTCTGCAGGCACTGCAACGGGGCCTCTTGTGACAATATACCTGATGTTACAGCAGTAGATATCCCAGAAGGCGACGATCTGTCCGATGTCGCAATGGAGGATGACTTGTCGGCACAAGATGTCGACGATTCTTCACCATCCCTTGATGGGGATATGCCATCCCAATACGTCGATCCAGATACGGACAAACCTCAACGGGGACCTTCCAAGAGGGCTAAATTAATTTAATTTTTTGATTTTGAACTTTAAATTTCCTAACAAATAAACTTATTAACTTTTGTTGAACTTATCTTTTTTACTTCATTATTCGTAGATTAGCTTAAACATCATCGTTCACAGTTCTTAATTTCTTTTTTAACATCTCATCATAAAAGTAGAGGGCTTCTATAGTATAATCAGTGCCAAAATTCATCCCGAACGACAGAATTGCAAAAAATTGCGAAGTTCGAATAAAATGATAAACTTTGAAAGGCTAATGCCCATTTTCACCAACCAGTCCCTAACGAATCCCTAAGTAGGCGTCTCTTACACTAAGTAACACCTAAATCGAATACTTACTTAAATTCATTTTCACAGTGCTAAGTGTTACCTAATAAGGGGACGCTTTACTAAGTGACAGCTATGACATTTTTATGTGGATAAAAGTGTAAATATTCATATACTGGGTGTAAAAGACATGAACAGTCAAACGAGAACCATGTATTCTATACATCAAAATAAGACATATTTCAAAAAAAATATTGCTGGGAAATTAATTTTATTTTTTGGTGTTAAAAAAAATTGCAAATTGTACCGCGCAATGTAAAGGGCTCAACTCGCACGCAACTCGCAAAACCGCGATATTTTTGCTTGACGGCGGCCCCGTTCGTTAGTGTCCGTGCCCATCGAGTGAGCTACATTGAACGCTAACGTTTTGAAGCCATTTTTTGTTATGAAATACTAAAAAAAATGATAATGTTTCTTTGGACAATAATTAAGAAATAACGTAAAAAATACGTTTTCATAAAAAAATTAAAAAAAAAATTATGACTTTGACCTTTAATAAAATCGTAACTATCAATTTCCCAGGTATAGTCTAAAGGAAAAAAAATGTTATGATGGTGAGCAGAATACATGGTTTTCGTTTGACTGTTCATGTCTTTTACACCCTGTATATCTTGAAAATTGAACACTTAGTAAAAAATAAAGACGAAAAAGGTCCAGATATTGTTAAGTTAAGGTTTTAGGCTCTAAATATTACTACTTTTATTTACTACTACTTTGATCCCTAACCTATGATGACGGTCATAATATGACCGAAGACGTCAAGTCGTAATACGGCGGCGTGCGGCCACGATTTGACAAATATATTTTTTATACTTATTATTTTTTATAAAAAAAAATCAATAAATCCAATGCTTAATTTTTTGTGGTATTTTTGAAGTTGACTGGAAATCATTTTCTCGGTTTCTAACGCTTGTAATTTGTAAAATCTCAAAAAACTGATGCAAATCACTGCTTATTGAAGAAAAATACACATATTTTCTATACCAAAATTAACTCACGAATGGTAAACAAGGTTAGGGAACCGATAGGGAGAGCAAAATTGGGGCCTTAAATATTAAGAGTTCCTTAAGCTTTTAGGTGATACCTAAGCGTTGGTGAAAACGAATTTCACTGTAAGAGTTCCTTAAATTCCGCTTAAGGGAGCCCTAAGCATAAGAGACTGTTGGTGAAAAGGGGCATTAATCTCGGAAACTATTGGGTCTACGGAGATAGTTCTAGCACAGATAATACAATACTGGTTTTAGTATCATACTGTAGCAAATTTAGTTTTTTTTAAACGTCCATAAAAAGCTTTTTCAAAAACTATTTCTTTATGGCGGTTTTTTCGATTTTTGACAAAGTTGCGTTCGGCGCTCAAGGTCACAAACTTGGATTATTCATTAGGCCAACATCATAAACAAGTCTGCGAAAAATCAGAACTACCGGATTTGACGCATACTGTGATGTATTAAAGTTACTGGACTACGAGGTAAGTACAAAATTTTATGTCACCCCCTGACCAGTAAGTAGTATTTTTCGTACGCGAGCCACGCTAATTTATTTATATTTATTTTAGCGTAATGGATGGCTTGAAAAAAATATTACAGAATTTGTTGGGCGTGTACTTCTTTATAGTAACATTCACAGTGTGTACTATCGCTGTTAGAGGGAATGCGGTAAGTTCTAATATAACATACGAGTATTGTTAAAATAGTAATTATCAAACCATAGTTACCGCCTAGGCACCATGAATTCCGCAATTTAAATGGGACTAAGCCTTGGACAGTCTAAGTAACGAATGAAGTCAATAATTAAAAATATAAGAATAGAACTATACTATTTTTCATGTGAAATGATTTACAAACTTCATTTTTGCTTCTGAGTTATATAGTATAATACATTAAAAAAAATGCTTTTGATTTATATAATCAAGCAATGTTTACCTGTTTAGTTCAAATCCAATGGCTGGCCAAAAAAGTATTTACTACATTTGTCTTTTAAAGCTTTTACTGCAAATGTTTTTGTTTATTTATTCAGTTTCTCAACTCTCTTCAATTTTCACACACCAATCCGCTTTTGGACAGAGTGGTCTTGTCTTGCTACGACTCTACACTCCTCAGTGTGTTTTTGTTATGTAGGAAAGCCAGCAGAGAGACTTATAAAGGCTGATGATATTGTCAACAGATAGTAAGTACAGTACAACTCCTGTCATGGACTCAGTACATGTGTGGGACTCTAATACAGTTGTTCCTGTTCTGCTACTATGGAGATTATGTTTTTAACGCTGTAAGTATTTTTATATGTAGTACTACTAGTATAGTATTATATTATTATCTGTGGTAGTACTTAGGCCATGTTCTCATTACAACAGTAACGACAGAAAATCGGGAGTGGTCTCCCCTTGACTTTCTCTTATACCGGAAACGACTCAAACGATGCTAGAAACCTTATATTTTGATGAATGTTAAATTTTGTTCACCCATCCGAGGACTGACCGCGCACTTGGTTGCTTAACTTTCGTAATCGACGGCTCAAAAGTGGTTTGAAACCTTATATTTTGGTTGCAATAAGTTAAAGCATGCTCGAGTTATCGTGCTAACGCACAGACATAATTCCATAAACGGTATTTTTGGACTCAGGGAGGTCCAAAACGTGTAAATCCGTCAAAATCTCGAGGTCGTATTTTTTGACGATTACAAGACTTCCTCTATACTACGTATACGAGAAAGTTAAAATGAGAAACACGAGACCCAATGCGACGCTGCTGATGATATTTGTGTGATGATCACGAACATTTGTTCACGAGGCATGGTTATGTATATTTTTTTATATATCTAGATTTTTTTGTGATTATTTAGAAATAATTGGTGTGAGCGTAAGATATATTATTACATTTATTTGTACTACTTTGAGCAGCACGTCGGGTGTCAAAAGTGAGTCTGACCCTAGGGATAGATAATGCTCCAATTTGATTTGACTCAGCACCCTTCACATTATATTGGATCTCGTCGGTTTTTAAATATTTGTTTCGGCCTTTATCATAGTTTAGGTTAGAAACAATGATATTCGAATACAAAAAGAGAGTTAAAAACAATTGACAAAAATATAAATTTCGGAAGATTTAGGATGATCTCGAGTCTTTCAAGATGTCAAACACCGCAAACAAAGAAAGTTATTTCATTTTTAAAAGTATTTGCCACATATTTCAGAAATAAGTAGACAGGTACTGTAGTAAACATTATCTTAAAGAAAATTGAGACGCAGGAAAGGTCGTCAGCTAAAACCTGCAGTAGAAAAACATTGAGAAGTGGACAAAACAATAATATAATTGTAGTTTTAGACAGACAATGTCGTGTAATGCCGGCAGAGTAGAATAGTCGCACCCCCTATCCTCCAATGGGTGTCGTAGAAAGCTAACTAATGGATCAGCAAAGGGATATTAATCACCTTATACTGCGTCCACCATATCCGTTTATGCAGCGGGACCACATGTATGTTTGGTTTAGGTCCTAAATAATCGAGTTTGTATAATGTTTCTATCTATCGATTTCATCAACAGCTCATATAATGTCCCCACCGAGGGGCTCGAGCCTACCCCACATTAGGGGCGATTAGGCCTTAGTCGACCACGCTGGCCAAGTGCGGGTTGGTCGACTTCACATACAACCTAAGAATTTTTTCATAGGTGTGTGCAGGTTTCCTCACGATGTTTTCCTTAACCGTAAAAGCGTCGATTAAATGTACATATGAATTCAAAATTTGAAAACACATTGGTACGTGGCGGGGATCGAACCAGTGCCTCCCGGGTGGGAGACGACGCTCTTACGCACTACGCCACCGACGCGTTTCGATGTATCGATTTATGTACTTTAAAATTTCTACCTTTGCAAATTAATGAAGAAAAAAAACTGTGCTGTGTCAGCGGGGCCCTTTGTTAATTGAAAGTTTAGACTAAATGATTTAGTTTTCAAGGAGCCTATTATTTCTTCCTTCCAAATAACTTTTCACTACACCCTAGTTATAAATAGTTTTTGAGAAATATGCGTTCGAAGATTTTGTCCTTCTAGCAGAGCCCTTTGCTATTTAGTCGGATACTACTCAATTTCTGCAATCACTATTTAGTGACTTACATGACTCCATGTAGTTTTAAAAAACAGTCGGAAATTTCTACTTACTGAATCAATTATTACATAAATAGAATTTTGGTCTTATATGGCAGAGTTTTTGATGACATTTGGTTAAACATAAATCTATATCTGTTACTAACAGACAACGAGATATTAGGGATGATAACCGAAAAACTCTGTGAGTCCCTCAGTTATGTTACGTAAAAATAAAGGAGACGTATTTTTGTTTTCTCACGTAAAGAACTAATGACGGCGATACATGCGTCGAAATTTTAGCTGTTTTAACCGCCTTTAAAAAGGAGGAGGTTCTCAAGTAGTCATAATCTACTTTTTATGTATGTTAAACAATTAGGCTGTCCCTTTCCGGGGACGGTGGGTGGTTTCTCCACTGCTCCCTAGTTGGAATCCTAACCCTGAATTCCCTGTGAAACATGATCTTAGGGCGTATTTTATCGCTTCTCATGTTCATGTAACTATCTAATTCAGGTATTTCGCTATACTTAGTATGCTTTGTCTGAAATTGCGCAGGCTCCCATAGACCATATTCTAAGTCTATAATGGGCCTTCCTTTTTTTTGTTGTCGGGGAGGTCAAATGCATTTACACATCGTCCCTGCGGGGTGGTGCCAACTGCAGGGGATATGTGGGACTCGAGGTAAAGGCGTTCCCTCCAAACCGGTAATTCTGTGTAAGCAGTGAGTGAGAGCAAAATTATGTTCGAGTAAATAAATGTGACGACTGTGCCATACTGGATTGTTTGATTCATAACACTATAGTCTGTTTCTTTTAACAAACAAGTACTGAGTATGTCTCTCGCAAATCTCCGATATTGACAGAGTGAGATGGGTCATTTTACGGGCAGGACCGACGCCTTGTAAAGGCCCTTTAAATACTTCTAAACTTTTGTATTCGTTAACAAAATTTTCTGTTTGCGTGATATTATGATTGGTAATGATGATATTATGATATTATCATAAATAAATAACAATAAAACAATATGGTATTAAAATTTTATGCACTAGAATTTAAAAATCAAATCATAGTTAAATAATTCTTGTAATCTTAAAAAGTATCGTCGTCACTGCCTTCTGGTGAACTTTCTGCAGACACGTGAATAATAAACTGCTCTAACCTTAGATAACTAACATTTTTCTACATTATTGTCGACTTCCTACATTTTTGTTTCTATCTTGGTTACCACATGATTTTTGACCCATTAACAGGCTCGCTAAGCCTTACTCGGGGGGGTCGTCGGAAAAAGGAAAAAGCAAGGTATCTATACTACAATACAAAACAAAGTTTCAGTGAAAAGGATGTGCTTATTTATTTTTCAAAAAATTGACATTTCGAGGTACTAATTTTTACTAACCTCGTACTTACTTCCAAACAGCTTTCAAAGCTCTCGCGGCTTCTGCTGTGTTCCAGGTCTTATTAATGAATATAGGTAACAAAATACAGAAATACGGAGTAACTTTTTGTCTGTCTATTGCCTAAGGGGGTCGCTAAAATTTTACAACCTGTCGCATATTAAAAAAAAATTGAAAAACATTGGTTTAGATTAAAGTAGGTATCGGGTGAAGCTCGCTTCTATTTTCAGTTTTATCATCACTTCACCATCGTTGAGATGAAAGCCAAGAGCTTCATTGTCAAAGATATCAAAGAGCTGCGCTAGGCGGTAAAAAGTTTGAAGTCTAATGATGATAATTGTTATTGTTTTACAGAGTTCCGTTAAAATGGGCGAAGGTCCTTATGGATGCGCATACTGGTGCCTTAGTCCACGGATAAGGAAGGAATTGTGCCTGCTAGGTCTCGGAATGTCGAAGTCACATCGGTTACTTGCTGGACTTTTCGTATGTGTAGACTTAAAATCTTTTATACAGGTAAGACCTTGCAAATAGAAATGAAGTTTGAATGAATATCAAAATGCAAATGAATCACGATGATTCAGTCAAGTCACTACTTTTGGTCCAACGATAAGGACATCAATATGAAAGTAAAGTGTTTTAAACATAATTTCTTAAACCTGTATTTAAGTAGGATTTTTAGAGAAACGTAGGTAAACGTAGAGCAATACTCTGTCTAACTTTAACAAGCTTATTGTACAATATTAAACAAATAAGTAAGTAAATAAGGTTAAAATTATTTTTTTCCTACCTTAAATGTGCATTAACTTGATTTATTTTATTATTACAGATTATTCGAGCAGCCTACAGCTACTACGCAATAATAAGAGAATAGGAATTTTTGAAAATCTCACAAGTCATTTCATAGCATAGCATAGATTCATAATCTCAGCACTCCGGGTGTTTTAACATTAATTATTAAATATCAATCGCACAATAAAATAGCTACCAAGATTGCCACAAGAACATAATAATATTATTATTATGTGTGCCTACTTATATTTATTACTAATAAATATAAGTACCTAGGCACAGGTTGCTAATAAATTATTAGCAATGAAAACAATCTACATAATAAATTGTCAACGTCAAAATTTTATAAATAAGTGTCATGATGTAGGTAGGTACTAATAATTATAAAAAGTAATTTTCACGTTTAGGTGTGAGGTATAGCAGCTGATGTGGGTATTAAACTTGATTTATTGTTGTGAGTTTTAAAGAAGTGTCTACAGCGATAATTATGGAGTGGTTAATTTCCATATGTGTACTATTAAGCTAATTAGGTTTAAGTGAAGTAATAGCGAGGGAAACTGTGTTATTGCAAGTATTAAATGTACGTACATAAATGTTTTGAGTGTTGAAATGTTTTTAGGATACTGCCGCAATGAGTCTAATATACCTAAGAAGTAAGACAGGACGGTAGTTCCCCCAATTAAATCAACGGCCAGTGATATTGAGAATCTATTGAAAGCTGTTACGTGATGAACGGGGCTTTGTACGCTTTGATGAGCGGTCAGAAGGTATCTGAAAAGGCACGACTGGTTGTGCAAGACGGTGGTGCGTTGGTCTTAACACTGATGTATGGAAGTGAAAATTGACTATGGGAAAAAAGGCATGAAAGCAGAATAAATGCGATTGAAATGAGAGCCTTGAGAAGCATGAATGATGTAAAATTTAGTGGCAGGTTATACAATGACGGGATAAGAGATATGTGTGGTTTAAAAGAAGATAATATAGTGACAAGAATTGAGAAAGGGATGCTCAAATGGTTCGGTCATGTATAAAGTATGTGTGAAAGTAGATATATGATTCGAAAGCAAAGCGGAGATGCAGGACGAGGAAGACCTAGGCGGACGTTTATCGATCAAATCAAAGAGATCTTGAAAAAAGGCCAGTTTGAAAGTACTCGAAACCGCTGAGCATGTAGGAATACTGTGATGATAGTAGAGGAAGTGGAAGAAATGTGTAAAGATCGTAACAAGTGGAAACTAGTGATCTCTGCATACCCCTGTGGAAAAAGGCAAGAGTTCATGTAAGTATGTATGAATGTAAATGAACAGCCTGTGTTTATAGACATATATTATTATGATTAATTATTATTATGACTTCAACATGAGAATTCTGACTCTTTCCAAATCAATACTGTAAAAACTGTAAAGGGAGGATAAAACTTACTGAGTTTCTTACCGGTTCTTCTCAGAACAAGGCCTCCTGGTAGACTCTTGAACCGATAGCATCAAAATTGACTTTCATAAGTGTACAAAGTGTACCTACATACTAGAATAAGGAAATTTTGACTTTGACTGCTGGACGTAGGAATCCCTCATATATTACGGCACAACTCTCTTCGACTTCAAAAGCTTATGGAATCGAAAGTATATTACATCGAACTTTTAAGAAATCGAAGCGTTGACGAATATAGATATAGATGGAATATAGAGATCCATCCCTGTCTAGTTTCCACCCATAAAGTCCAGTCTAAATATTGATGAAAGAATTTTGAAATCAGATGAACTTTACCTCTTTATAATATCAGTGTAGATAGAAATGGAAATATTTAGAATAGACATTATGAGTGGACCTATATTCCACAAGTATGAGCCACGAGCGGCCGCTAGTGTATAATAAAGCTTTCGATTGTCAATTCGCCAGTGCTTAGATTTCATAAAGGTTTGATGTAATATACTTTCGATATCATAAGCTTTCGATGTCTTGAACGATTGATCTCATAAATGTTCTATGTGATAAATTTTATCGATTTAATAAGCTAGTTATGTAAAGTGTTCGATCTCATGAGCTTCGATGTATTGTAATTCGATGTCGTGTAATGAACCCCAAGCAACGTTATTTCCCGCAAGTTTTCTTAAATTTTCTGATGGATATCTATGTTTAAGACGCATTTCACACTGTCTTTATATTTGCAGACGATATCGTTATTATGGTGGAAACTTTGCACAACGTAACATATTAGGTATATGCTTTCTTGCCTGCTGATTCTGGCAAGAATGCATATACCTAAATCATCCATCTTTCGAATGATTAATCCAAGACAAGACCAATGTAATGTCCAATGAACAGCTGTCTTTTTGATGTCACTACATCAAGCACGGAGTACTAAACCAAAGGAGAACAATAATACTAGATACAAACACGTTTAATTTCTTATTAGAATTTCGACACGACAGTACAAGCATACAGTAATTAGGAAAACACGTACCCTAAACACGTACCGTAATCTATACATCAATTTGACTTATTTTCAATTTATCTATCTACGTGGAAAACACTGATGAAATATTGTTCACCAAACGAGTCATGTTTTTTAAGGTAGATATATCAATTTTATAAACATCTTTTATCTATATCGATAAATCATAAATCATTTAATTTTCTCAATTTTTCGGATGTATCAGTAATTTTTTTTTCTTCGCATAGATCAAAAATCGAAAATATGTGTCAAACTGAATTACAAAAAAATAACCATTGACTTAGATTGAGGTCCAATGGAATTTTTGTAATAGATACAGAAGTTAATCTTGTTATTTTAATAATATTATCACCATACATCTTTGTGAGGGTTATTATTGGAACGTAAAACAACAGTAACAGTGGAGTAATTATAATAAATATGTAATAAGAAAATACTAGAGTAGAAAGACAAAACAACGAACACACAAAACAACATACCTATTAGCAAGTAGAGTTTTATAATTTCCTTAAATTTTTACAGAAAAAAATGGCGTCTAAGCTACATTCCCCTCCAAAGCAACCTGGACAAGAACCCTTACAGAGGCGTGATCTAGCCTTGAAAATCATAACACTGCTTAAATATGGTGGAATCGGATACGAAGGCAATACGCTGCACCTCAACTGGATGGCTCATATAGCTGCATTCTGTTACGTATTCAACTTTGTCTTTCAAATAATAGGTCTAGTCCAAGCGAGACGCGATACAGACAAGCTCCTTGAATCCTTCAGTATTTTAACCTTCTGTGGTATGGGTATCCTAAAACTCTTGTCACTGAGAAATAATTTTCAACTTTGGAATTCATTGTTAAATACCATTGCAAGCACAGAGAAAGAGCAATTGCAGAATGTAAGAATACTAGCTGTTGAGTATGATTCTGATAATGAGAGACATGATAAAATTGATGTTAATCATTACATTGATAGATACTATAAGCGGTATCTATCTGTATTCAGTATCCTAATCAAAATATATGCATTGACTGGCATCATCTACGTTCTGGCACCATTTGCAGAATATGCACTTTCTAAGATCATAGGAACAGAACTAAATCATTGGCCTCACATACTGCCGGGGTGGTATCCATTCGACAGTATGAATGTCCCAGGATATGCTATAATGGTCTTAATAGAGTTTGTAACGGCTACGTACTGTGTATACATACATAGCGCATTTGATCTTGCATCAATTGCTGTATGCATATTTATCTGCGGCCAATTTCATCTGCTAAGAGATTACAGTGAAAATATAGCTGGAAGAGGAAATAACTGGAAACTGTCGATTGCTAGAGACGATAGAGCTCATTATCGCATAATCGAATGCCATAGGATGCATGTCCTCTTAACAAAGTTAGTTGGTAATTATATTCACATAGTTTAGATTTGCATTGAGATCCACTATTTTATATTTAAGTAAAAATTTCATTAGGAATTCTGCACCAACAAGTTAGGAAAACAAGTTTTAATGAGAAAATGTTTTCAAAGACAGTAACTAAGATGAAGAAAAACATGTTCAAGAATGCATTTATTTTCTTGCAAATGTATTTTATTTACGTGAGCAAGTTTCGTAAACAAGCCCGCCAGATAGTTTTCAAAACATTTTCTATAACAAAACCACAACACATACCAAAGATTTATGTAAAGTGGGCCTTACTAGAATTTTCCAGACGGAATTTATTTATACCAATTTTGTGTAAGTAAATTCCGTCTGGAAAGTAATAGTAGATTGCTTGACAATGGTGGAATGGAATCAATTCCCATATGAGGACGTAGTTAGACGCCCAAGCGCAGTGAGAGCGGCTATAGTCCGAGTAGGAATACAAGGAAATTAAAAATTAAATTCTAGAGAGATAATTTGAAACGATGGAGATTTTCTGGCAGAAAATGAAGTTATGACATCACCTTTAACCACTCTAACACCTTTTAATAATTTGTGAACGGTGTCAACGACCATAATCTTAATATATATAAATCTCGTGTCACAATGTTTGTCCTCAATGGACTCCTAAACCACTTAACCGATTTCAATCAAATTTGTACACCGTGTGCAGTTTGATCCAACTTGAGAGATAGGATAGTTTTTATCTTAATAAGTAGTCATTTTTTTTTACTGCAGATACAATGCTATAGGTCAGTAGTATGAAATTACCACATCAACGCGTGGCCGGGACAGCTAGTGTAAGTATAAATAATCTTTTTAAATTTGGAACACACCTCGTCACCGCGCTAATCATCCCGCCGAATTTGAGAGAATATATACTCACTAACCAAATCGTTCTATTTTTAAATTCATTCCCACTTTAAGGCATTATTATGAGTTTCTCCCGGCCAGTGGCGGGAATTAATTTAAAAAATAGAACTGTACCTATTTGGTTATTGAGTAGGTACCCATATATTCTCTCAAATTCGGGGGGATGGTTAGCGACGGTGACGCGGTGTGTTCCAAATTTAAAACTATTATTTATAGCTAGCGCGTTTCACCCAATACTCAGATCCATGAAGCTTATATTTTACCTATAGAATATATTATCTTCGTGCTCAGATGAAACAAACGCTACCTACTTTCAGAGTGTGAGAAATGAAAAGTTACTCCTGAGCAATGCCCTTTGATCTCTCAAGACCATCGCGTTCCGATTCCATCTAATTAGTAGTTTTAAAATCTTTTAATGTGTAAAACTATGACAAGTGGCGACTGCTGCAATCCACACTTCTGAAATGAAAGCTTTTAGATTGATTTCTTTACTTCACAACTCAACTCAAAATACCTACTCGTAACTACAACTACCAACGAAAATGCGTTAAATCACAGAACAGAAGTTCATTACTTAAGCTCTATTTTCTAATGCCTTCTTATTTCTGTGCTACTTACTAAAAAAAAAACAAAAAGTACCCAGAAAATGTTGTAGAATATTTTCTGGGTACTTATTGGTTTTTTTTTATTCTTTATTTTTTTCAAAAAAAAAACTTTTTTTTTTTAAACATTGAAATCAACTCAGAAGTCGATCCCAAACCACCTGTATTCAGGGTGTTGGTTATTTAATTTGCATGTTGTATATTACTAGCGGCACGTCCCGGCTTCGCACGGGTGGTCAATTTTATTTTATAAACATTTTGGGATAAATCTATTATTTTTATAATTGGAAGAATCTTTTATTTTTATAATTGGAAAGATTTGGATGTTTGTAACGAATAAACTCAAATACTACAGGACCGATTTTGATAAAATTTGGTTAAATATTGATTAAACGTTTAAAAAACATCGTGAAAAAAAAAATGCTTGATGTGGTTGAAATAAGGGACGAAAATTGGTATGGAATTTCGTCATTTTGTTAACCATGAAACTTAGAATTTAGGCAGTTATACCAATTTGTTGTAGCGTTTTTGGAATTTTGACCTGTGTGGGAATGAAATAGGAGATAAAAGATAGCCGATAATGGTTTCTCAATATCTAGGTAATCTATATTTGTAGGTAGCTTTCATCAAAATTGGTCTAGTAGTTTTTAAGTTTATTCGTTAAAAACATACAAATCTTTCCTGTTTTTTATTCGGGAAAGCTTACAGCTTTGTTCGCATTAAAATACCTACATAATTATTATAGTTTATTATACCTAAGCTAATTACAAATATAGGTACCCTTCCAAATATAGAAATAATATTAGTTTAAATATCTACAGATATCTAATCTATAATTTTTCTTTTTCTAGATCTACTGACACGCTACGAAAATTATTAAAGAATATCTTAGGAGTGTATTTCTTTATAGCCACGTTCACGTTGTGCTCTGTTGGCGTTCGAGTTAATGCGGTGAGTGACTTTATTTTGAATATTAACAAAATTTACCTATTACACTGCCGTAAAAGTCAATTTCCGGTGACGATGACGCTAAAAAGGCCATTCGTGGCCAATAATTTATTTTTATCGTTTCTTCTGCGCCCATTTGTAATCGCTAATCCCAAATGCCTATGTAAAATAATTAACCAGAAAGCCTGTCGTGGCAGTAAGTATCTATCACGTCCGTCGAGTCCAATTCAAGTGATTTTCATCTTCATCATCAACAGCTCATATAATGTCCCCACCGAGGGGCTCGAGCCTACCCCACATTAGGGACTATTAGGCCTTAGTCAACCACGCTGGCCAAGTGCGGGTGGGTCGACTTCACACACAACCTAAGCATTTCTTCATAGCTATGTGTGCAGGTTTCCGATGTTTTTACCTAATTCACCGTAAAAGCGTCGATTAAACGTACCTACATATTATGAATTACGAATTTGAAAACACATTGGTACGTGGCGGGTGCGGGGTTCAATCGAACCGATGCTTCCCGGGTGGGAGACAACGTCCTTACGGACTATGCCACCGACGCTTCCTAAGTGATTTTCACAAATGTAGGTTTATGTCACCGGAAGATAACAAAATCCGTAATTAATTTCCTAGGAAATTTATAAACTTACGGTTCTTGTTATTTTCCGGTGACATTATATACTTACATAATTGAGAGCTGACTTTAATAGGTATCTAAACATTTGATCTTAAGCGAAGATGAGAACTGCGATGGTAATAATTAAGTGCTTACCGTATCCTAGGGTATTAACCCTATATTAATAGGGTATTTCCTAAACATTAGTTTAGGAAATACGCAGATATGTATCTACCTGCTTCAATAGATAACAAGTCTTTATGTTTTCAACTCAGTTTTCACCAAATTCCATCCAAATTCTCATCCAGTAACAGTTCGTCTAACTTTTCTATTAATAAATGAAAATAAAATTGGCTGCTCCAGCATTATGGTACCTAATTGAAATGAATAAATAAATTTTAATTGGACATTTGCTGACAAAGGTCAAATAATAAAATAATACCTCTTGAATATCAAATTTCTTGTATGTATTAAGCAGTAGAGTTCCAAGATTCAAATACCTGTGCCTATTTCTGTCTTAAATGGAATAGTCAGAGCATACAATTTTGTTGAAAAATTATCAATTTACAATAACTTGAGACTGCAATATTTCCTCGCGATAAAATGATTTTAATTACATTTGCAGTTATGCAGATACAAGTTGTTGGACGTTACAAAATGTAGAGTTAGTGAGTTGAGTAGTATTAGTGATAAATTGATTTGATTTTTCTGCGTCTCTTCTACGTTTCCTCGCACTAACTCTAGTGAAGGGTAGACTTACTTACCGTTGTACCTACTTCAGTTTCAACTTGAACTGGTTCTTTTATTTGATCTAAGTAGGTATAAATGCTTCATAATTATGTTTAAGCTGACGACACACCGCGGACGGGACGGGACGTCACGTCGACGTGTGCGTGACGCCCAACGTTGTAAAGCTTAAGCAGCGTCCCCACTAGAGCCGCGCGGCTTTTTGTGGCTGCGCGGCCCGGCCTCGCGAGGCTTTTTTGTTTTATTGCAATGCGTCCTCACTATAAAGAGCCTCGCGGCCCGCCATGCGCAGTTGTTTTCGAGATGTACGAAGAAGAAGACGTGACATAAAAGATTGTGAATCTTCTTATCGACTTAGCCTTTGTCTACTTCAAGAATTGTAGCAATCTCTATCAGCGCATTGTTTCTTTTATTTTTATTTTTAACCGACTTCAAAAAAAGAGGAGGTTCTCTATTCGACTGAATGTTTTTTTTTGTTTTGTTTTTGTATGTATGTTCCGCGATTACTCGGTCAATTATGAATCGATTTTGGTGATTCTTTTTTCGTTAGGAAGGTCATACTTCAGAGGTGGTCCCGTAAAAATTATACCGAAATTGGATCAGTACTTTTTTGTTGAAATGGTAATTTCATTGGGGATTAAATAATGATATCATCCACGAACACAAAAATAATGATTCTATTTTTAGGTACGTCAAGATCAGAGATGGCCCGTATACATTGTATCTATATAAATTCGACTCTTTTTGAACAAATCATTAATAACAAAAAAAACGTATTAGTTAAAGTTTCCGTTAAGTTTTAATGAGCGCTTAGTAGGCCTATTCATTTTCAATAATAGTAGTTTATGCAACTGTCATATAATGAAGGGTATTAAAACACGAGTGTGAGTTTATGAAACTTATAATGGTCATTATGTTACAGGTTGTTTTTTTAATTTTAATTATCTGTATTAAAAAGTATGTCATTTTATGTTCACCTTTGATATCGTAATTCCTTAGACAAAGAACAGGATTCTTTGTCTAAGCGTAATTCGAATATTATGACATGAGTGTAGATAAAAGTGTACAAATTGTACCTAAATGAATAAAGTAATTTTGACTTTGAAAAAAAAAAAAATTTTTAAAATATACTTAATTTCCACTTAGATTTTATAAAAATAAAAGTCCCATAATACCGGGTGCTCTCTGTATAAATCAATTAATAAAAGAGTTTTATCGTCGGTCCACTCCATTTTGACGCGAAAGACACACAACTCGATGTAGCGGCGGTGACTAGCGCACTGATCGGCCGCGCGGCCCGTCCTCACCTCCCAGAGCCGCGCGGCTTTCTTTGAAGTAGACCGACAACCGCCGGGTCACGCGAGGCCGGCCGCGCGGCTCCGTATGGCCGCGCGGCTCAGGCCTCGCTCACGTACACACTCACGAGGCTCGGCCGCGCGGCCGGGCCTCATGGAGCCGCGCGGCCCTAGTGGGGACGCTGCTTTACGCCACATCGCGGACGTGTGTGTGCCAAAATAAACTTCCACGTTGCGTCAAGCGGAACTTTGCAGTGTGACGTTTTTGACGTTTCCTTTATCACAACGCTCAGCGTTACGCACACGTCGACGTCGAAGTCCCGTCCCTACCGCGGTGTGGCGTCAACTTAATATAAGAAACGGCGAAGACGTCACACCACGACGTCCCGCTCGATGGGACGTCGTGGTACATACAACGCCGACGTTCCGTCGATGTCCGCGGTCTGAAGTCAGCCCTACCTATGCAACTGTGCTTAAATGCTGACAATCTTCGTAGTTTTCTTGCAAACGTCCTTGTCTAGCTGGACTCGCTACATGAGAGCGGTAACCACGTCTATGCCCTCAATGCATTATTAGGTCCTTACCTATGTAATTGGCGTTTCTTTTTCTTACACACTATTAGCTGTGTACTACTACTTTGATTTAGTAGCTGTTTCAGTTTTATATTTTTATTATGAATAAAGACTACCTATACTGTTGAATTTGCATGTAGTGAAATTATAATTATTTAAATGTTTAATTTAAAAAATAAAATGAAGTGGCTATTTTATATGGTCAGCAGAATCAACTCTTGGAATCGTTGTAACTTATGGGCAAGCTTATTTTTTGCCTAAATTATTGATGCAATCTTTAACTAAGTCTTGTCCAATTATACACTCCAAATTTCAAAAGATTTGGCAACGGAGTTTTTTAGAAATTTTAAATAACGTTAGTATGGAAAATACATTTTTTTTTTGAAAATCTTCATAAAAATTGGCGTTGTTCCATACAAACTCTATTTTTTTTAACTATAAATCCTAATGTTACAAAATTTGGAGGAAATAAGCGAACAACCCTCGGCTAAGTCTAGCATTAATAAATTATGAAAAAATCAAGTCTGTCCATGAGTTAGTAGGCATCAAATAGTCAATTCCGATGAAGAGATTGAAGAGTCATTTCACTTTCTTTTCAGAATTTAACAATTGAAATATAATTTAATTACAGACAAAAATCTTGCAAAGAGTGTAGTTTCAAAAAATAATAATAATAAGAACCTAAAACAACAATTGAATTAAAGAAATTGCAAGTTTAGGTGCAAGATATCTAATAAAAGGCCAATTTCATATGTAAGGACCTAATAATACTTACTTAATACGTAATCCGCTGTAAGATATGTGTGTAAGTCCAGCAATGATGTTCCTCTTTCCAAGAACGTAATGATGCAGAAATTTAAGTCAAGTCTCGTGTAAATTTCAACGAGTTCAAGTTGTTAAAGAAAAACAGATTCTGCTGAATTAGGTAGATTCGAACCTAAATGGGCCATTAAAAGTTAAATTGAAAACCCTTAAATTTTAAAGTTACTTCAGGTTCTAATGGGGCTACAGAAAATGTAAATAAATGTAAATCAAAAGCGATTGACTCTCAGATCCTTTAGGTAATGACCTCAAAGTTGTTATTTTTGGTTGGCCTACATTGTCAATTTGAATGTTTAAATATTAAGAACATCAAGATTTTTTTTCTACAAATATCTATTTTTGTTCTCCAATTGCTCAAATTCACTTGGAAGTTAAATTATGTTATTAGTCAGCTCACGAAAACCAAATATTAGTACCTACTATTAAAAGACCTCGATGACTTGGAATAAATAATTTATGATTAAACGAGCTTTCCTGAAATGAAGTTCAATCATAATTATACGAAGGCTTCGTCTGAAGAGATTAGCGTCCCTCTTCCTTTATAGAGCCTCTTGGGTGTCGTTAAGCAAGCAACTGGGTCCTTATAACAATATTAACTAAACTAAATCAGTCAAAGCGAATTGAGCGATAAGGATTTAGAGCTACCGTCGTCGTGGAGCTTTGGCTGCCTTAAATAATTTATTTTTCCAAATGCCTGAGGAAATTCTAAGTTAATCGCGAAGTGAGGTCGCTTAGATGCAAAATTTAAGTAGATGGGTACCACCCTTGGCTGGATATCTAACCGTCAATGGGATCAGACTAATAATGCGTCCACTTCCATGGCTTTATTATATTCGTATTTGTTAGCGGGAAACTGTTTTACATAGATCAATTACGTTGACAAAATTGTACCTAATATTTTATTAGAATATTCTTTCATATTACCTACACCGTTTATATACCTACCTACATTTTTTTACGGTGTGTGCGAGACTCACCCGGCGTGGAACAACGCCGGTCCTAAAAAGCCAAGTCTGGCAGTATAGGCCACACACTAAAAAAGTGACCGGTGCCAGACTTTCGCCTACACAATAGGGGCACCAAACCCAAAAACTAACAATCATTCAGTAAATAAACAAACAAAAGTTATCGACCATTACAGATGTTACAATCAAAATCATCTCAGCAATCCGGATTGCTGATCATGCAGGTCATAATTTATTGTGTAAAAATGTTTTGTAATGTGAATTCTGTGAATCAACTATTTAACTTTAAAGGTCAGACATCGCTAGTAAATGATTGAAGATTTAAAGATGGAGGAAATATTAAGTAAAACGGTACCTACCTATAAGACAGAGAGAAAACTAATTTATTTTAAACTAGCGACCCGCCCCGGCTTCGTACGGGTGCAATGCTTATGTAAATACGCATGTATTATACATATAAACCTTCCGTAAGAATCACTCTATCTATTAAAAAAAACCGCATCAAAATCCGTTGCGTAGTTTTAAAGATCTAAGCATACATAGGACAGACAGACGGCGGATAGCGACTTTGTTTTATACTATGTAGTGACGAAAAATGAGCTCTGAAAAATAAAGTTTATTCTAGGATTTTGTAAGTGACCAATATTACTAATGGAGGATTATACGATAGGTACACACACACCTAAGTTTGCTCCTAGAAAGCGTTTATAAGCTTACTTTTGGGGGTAGATTAGGTACTCGTGTCGATTAACACTAAACTTTATTACCTTTGTCATAATAATTAATTCATTTAAAATGGTGGTAACGATTAGGTACTGCAAAAGCGCTCGCTTACTATGACATTGTACCAAAGTGTACCTAAATCTACTTCTGATGCTGACTGTACCTACATTAATATGATGATTACCAATAACTAAGGAATGTAGAGCCGTTGTCGTTGCTAATGTATTAAACATTAAAAATAACCTGAATAGTCACAAGTTCAAGTAGCCCAAGTCTGCCGCTCCCTTACGACTTAAACCCTGCTGAGACTCTAGACCAGTGGTGTAAGTTCTATACTATATGGAACCCGTGACAAATTATGATTTTAGTTTTAAAAAATATTTTTTAGCAAACCCTAGCAAATGATTATTTTAAGAATATCAGTAACATAATTATGGCCGGCGGGGCCCCATTAACCGCGGGGACCGTGGCATTTGGCCAGCCATGCCACCCTATAGGTAGTTACGCCACTGCGCTCTACGACTCAGTAAGTATGACTTAACAGTGAGACCCCTTCGCTGGAGATAGATATCTACTTACCCGTCGACTAGAAACCGTCTACCCTTCGCCCTAAGTTAGAGAACGCACCAAGATTATCGCCTTCTTAAAAAAATCTCCGATTACGCTATATGTATGTCATTGAGGCTACCAGCAATAGTCACCTAAAAATCAAAGTTAAATAAGTAGGTAGGTACCTACCAGAAAATATCAACAAATAGTTTTCATTATTACAGCATGTGTTAAGCGTCGTCCAGATGATATCATGGATACAGTACATGTGCGGCTGGCTCACACAACTGTTCCTTTTTTGTTACTACGGGGACAACGTTTTTCATCAGGTAAATAATTATCCTCCTTCTTGTTTGGATTTATCATTTTACATTTAAATTTCAATCACTGACAGTAAGTGTTCATCCTTCTTACAACAATGGGCGTTTGTTCAATGGGCGGCCCCGGCAACAACATCAACACGACATCGGACGCATAATTCTGTGAAATGCCGTGCCCGACAGTGTACCATACACTTTTATAGCATCACCTATGCCTCCACCGATGCCGATTCGGTGTCAGGCTGGGGCCAGCCAATGAAGAAATGCCAAATCCTGGGCCATTTAAGAGGCGTGAAAAAGCACCTTACAGGTCGGTAAGGCGAGAGTGGCTTGCGCGACGCATTTGGACTCCACTTCTGCTTACTATCAGTGGGGTCATTTGCCAGACTTTTTATACATTTAAAAAGTGAGAAATCACATCATTTTAGTAATCTTCAGTTTTTTTATTATATCTAGTACTTAATAGCATTTTTCTTTGCAGAGTTCCATAGGCATGGGCGAAGGTCCTTTCGGAGCCGCTTGCTGGTGTGTTCGATCAAGAATCGGAAAAGAATTATCAATCCTGGCGATTGGAATGTCCAAACCTCAGCGGTTACGTGCCGGTCCATTCGTATTTGTGACTTTATCTTCTTTTATTCAAGTAAGTAGTTACTGTACCTATATAAATATTTCGGTAACCGAAATTCGAACTGTTCGACTCACCAATAAGTGCTCTCTGTGTAAGTACTTATATTAATCTATGCTCGCTGTTCAAACAGCAGCATGTCAGGCTAACGGAAACTGTCAAGTTTCCAGTAGGCTTATTCGCTAACTTTTTTTGACAGTCGAAAGTGATCATCACCGAGTGAATTACATATCCATTGCTGTTTTACACGACACACTATTATGGTACTTGTCGTGTAAAAACAGCAATGGATATGTAATTCACTCAGTGATCATCACTTTCAACTGTCAAAAAAAGTTAGCGAATAGGCCTACTGGACTTTGAACTGTATGGACCTCAAACCAATCTGAGGTATGGACATGGAAATGTAGGTACTTACTTTAGATGGACTATGGAATAAGGTTCTATTCTATTCCTAATTAATGGCGTCGCGATACATTTAGGTACCTACTTTATGCATTTTGCCAATGTCAAGTGGAAATGTATTAGCTTAGATTTATTATTACTGACGTTTATAGATTGGTTATGAATCGGACTAGGTTGAGACCAAAAAAATACACCGATCCAATACTTATCAATAAAAATCCATATTGTTTACAGATTATACGTACGGCGTATAGTTATTACGCTCTAGTAAAACAATGAAGAGCAGAAGAAAGGTAACAGCATTAAAAGAAAGTAACAATAATCAATTTCAACTTTATAAGACCACTTTCGGATGACTTCATTAATAAGGAGAATACATTCATCACAAAATAAAAGGTCTTTTACTAATGGACTCAGCATCAGACAGAACCACCTCGCCTCACAACATTGATATTTGATACTGAAAAATGAACTTTATGCTTTATGGGACCAGTATAATATTTGAGATTGTTATTGATAACGTAGAATCTTGTTTATGCTTGGTATTATGCCGCAAATGGATTGACAACTCATAATCGTTATTGAAGAAACCTTAAACAATAACATCAACATAGTTGTGTTCCGTCAGACAGGAGATACCCAGTGCCTCAGTGGTTAAGTCCTGGTGGCTTCCACTTGCGCCTTTTCAATATTTTTCATTAGCTGAGATGAAGACCAGTGTCCACGAGAAAAAAAGATCAACAGTGTTCCTCAAATAATAATAATGTAAGTACAGGAATAGTACCTAGTCGGTGTTGTCACTCCCGACCCAACCACGACAAGGAATGGAGTTTTCACTTTGGTACAAATCCATCATTTTAATAGGGATATTGACACCATTCAGGTGTCCTGAATGGTGTCAATATCCCTATTAAAATGATGGAAGATACAGAAGGCGTTAAATTCGTTAAAGATTTTATGCCAGAAAATCTTCATCATTTCAAATTGTCTATAGATTTTATTGACTATAAGTATTTATGAGGTCACAAATTCGTAATGCCATACAAAATATATGGAAGAATTTATGTTTTGACAGCTAATAAAAAGTATCTCAAATCTCAACTAACTTAACATGCATTTTTGAGTTATGCTGGCATTTCAGATGGCCGTATATGTCAAACATTAGTCTGCATGCTGCATCCCTATCTTAATATAGGTATACAGTATAAATGAGATGCAGCAAAAATATTTGACAACTACGGCCATGTGAAGTGCCAGCATAACAAGAGTAGGATTGTGGCTGACCACAATAACCACCGAGTAACTTCGCAATATTCATATTTTATTAGATCTGGTTGTCTGGCCTGGAACTGTGATCCCCTGCCCGACCACAACCGTACTCTTGTTACTCAAAACAAAAGGTATAAGGCACAAATTACTGATAGCAGAGGTACCAAACGAACAATTAAAATGACAAATTTGTGCTAAAGCGAAACTTCATTCCTTTTCATGGCCGACTCCTGAGTCAAACACAATTGGGGAATGGGAGAACAAAACTCTCCCTAGCGCTGAGGGGTCGTTCCAGGGCGTGTCACACACGGTACCGGAACTTCTTCTCAACAGCCGCTGCAGCGCTAGGCCTCATCTTAGGGTTTTAGTGCTCCGCTTCACGGACAGTCCCAATCTACTGGTCTGCTAACCCCGGAGTAGAAGAGTGTGATATGAGCATTTCTCGAGGTTAAAAAAAGGAGTCAAACACAATAGCATGGACATCTCTCTGCCAGTCATTTGTATAACGAACAGCCACGAGAGGGCGCCAGTTGGTCAGTTGCGATTTCTGTGATGGAGTGATCGTGTTGTGTTGAGCTATTCAGAACTATCTGAAAGTATTCTTATTTATCACGCAGTGTAAAATGACTATTTTCAAAACACGTCGGATCTGAGTGCTTGTAAGGACAAAAGTCTCCGTAAATGAGGTGTTTAAATGATTACAAAATAATTGGATGTCAATTAATTGACGGGCGTATCTTACTACGACCCAAACGTTGATCAAATTCAAATAAGAGTCTTAGTTGATACTTTTATTCTGAATAAGATAAGAACGACGGAGAAATCCGCTATTGAACTACTTTTAAGGTCAATGGAAGACGGAATAAGCACTTCTATTGAAATGACAGATTGTTAATTCTACCCGTAGGGTGCAATGCAATAGTAAGCCGGGTCATACTGGGAGCTCGTAAGAAGAAAGATACATAACATTGATCTGTGTAAATAAGACTAATTCTAATGCAAGTCACTCACTTGGAGGTGTTTCACGTCTTACACGGGTAATAACAAAGTGTCGAATCCGCAATAGAATTTGAGCTCTATGGCTGTGGAATAAGATTGGCTTTAAACGAGCTCGCTCGACGTCTTCACTTAATATAAGTAGGGTCAGATACATTATGTGTAACACCTCTAAGTGAGTACTATGCTTAAGCTGCCCGATTTGCGTTTTCCAATCATGATTTATGCTACATTTACAAGATCTGCACACTGATTAATATCTCAAAGAATATAGATATACATAATAAAATTGTAAGGTTAGATGAGGTCCCTAATTACATCAATAGCTGTTGTACTTCACCAACTGTAATGTAGATAGCTTTAAATGTATTTCATAAGACAACTCTCTTCTTTCTTTATAAGACATAAACAATATTTTAGAGTTTAGAGAATTTTTGGACGATTCTAATTAGCAATTACCTAATAGTGACGGCACGTAGATAATTTTAAGCTTAGTTGCACAAAAATACTAGATATAATAAAAAATAACGTTAGCTTTTTAGCACTTTCAGTGGTTAATTTACAGTTATCATGGTTGAAAAGCAAATGAAGCCCATTTGCCCATGATTATTTGAAGGTTATTAAACAAAAATAATAAAGAAAATTAACAAGTAGGTATTAAAATATAGAATAGATTAATTTTGAGCAGCTTTATTTTTATTATTTACATTTTTACAAGATTCACAATTACTTGACACGAGCTTATTGAGCAATATACTGTATAGATAAAAGTAACTTTAACTGTAACCAATAACCGACCAAACTTTGGCAAATTTTCTATGCTAACATTTAACGTCAAATTATGACGTAATTTTTGCTATTAATTTAATTATTGAACACTGTTACTGAGCTTGTATTGCAAAGTAAACTGGTTCAAAGTTACCTAAAATAGTCCTAATCATACTAGTTTGATTGGAATAACAGTATAATGTTGGTATTGATTTAAGAGTTGATTTAAACTTGAACGTGCCTCTTCAGCCATTCGTCGACAGCAGCCTGGTTGTGGTCTCTCCACTTGATGTTATTCTTAACAGTTTCTAATGCTCGACGTCGCGCTGCCTCGCCTGCGCCAGACTCAGGGTACTCGGCGAAGAATGCTTCGATCTGAATTAAAAAAAATATAAATTAATTCGAATATACGCAAATATACTCAAATTACTATGTCAGCGCTCACAATATGCCTTAAAGAAGCTTCAAGGTCACTCAAAGGCCAAGTACCCTAAAAAAATAAAAATGCTACCAAAAGTAACTATTCCACGCGGATGTAGTCGCGAGCAAAAGGTAGTTTCTGATAAAATAATATCTGTAGTTGACGCAGTGAATATTTTCTTTCGGTGGTATCGAAGTAAGGAGACGAATCATTTTCTAAGAGAACAGCGAGTAATCGATTGGTTAGTCTAATAACATAATAGCAGACAACACAAACACAAAGTTCGCAATACTGTTGTATATAAAATGTTATATGTAAAACTAACGCACGTCTATGTTAGATAAATTATAATATATAAGATAAATTGTACTGTATCACTTAAAGCTGTTTGTTGTGAACATATTTCCTGTAATAAAGTCAATATAAAAAGCATCTACAATGATTTATTTATTAAAAAAAATATTCTCATAAGTGTCATTTGTCGTAGCGATCTACGAAAACAGCATGAGCGCGACACCATTTGCTTCCTCATAAAGTTAACACTACTAAAATATTGTTTTATTTAACTATGGTGTTTTGTAAGGTGAAGGACCCCAGGACCTGTACTCGAATTTTAAACGCCTAATCCACAGTACACCTTTCTCTTTGTAAAGGCTTCCACTTTTAGTTTAGGAAATAGCAGATCAGCCACTTGATTTGGGGCGCCCGAACTGGGGTAGTGAGTGCCAGTCCTGGGAAGACTACAGTCAAATACCTAACACCACATTTTGTGGAGTTGTATTTCTGTTGGCGAGTAAGGTGGCCAGAGTTCTACGGGGTAGGGATCGCAGCGCACGAGGTTCACTAGAAAAGTTCCCGCCTGGGGCAGGTCGATTTTTTTCAGTGTATTTTATAGTTTTAAAATTATTTACGCGTTTGTAAAAGCAAAATATATTCCATAATATAAGGTAGTTTCATCTTAACTGGCCGTTCAATAGTTGCAAAAAATATTTCGTTCGCATCTTAGAAGTGCAAATTTCACAGATTTGATGAAACATTGTTTACCATAAACACATAAGCACCAAGCACTGACAAATTTCGACAGAGAAAGCAGTGCCCCGGTAGCGTAGTGGTCAACGCAGCCGCCCGGATTGCGGAGGATGCTGGGTTCGATTCCCGATTGGGATAGGTCGACTTTTTTCAGTGTATTTTCAAAAAACATAAAAAAATTAGTAGCAGCTATTTAGTATGCTAGTGCTCCACCTGCGCCGTAACGCATTAAGTAACAGAGGGAGTTTACACGATTAGTGTTTCATTAGTCTCTAGGGGACTGACGAAAATCATCAATAATATTTAAATTTTCATCAGTATTTCGTCAGTTACTGTGTTACACAATCTGTAATTTATTTTGACAGTTGAAAGCGATAATCACCGAGTGAATTACATGTCAATTGCTGTTTTGACACGATGCCATAATAGTGTGTCGTGTAAAACAGCAATGGATATGCAATTCACTCGGTGATCATCACTTTCAAAAGTTAGCGAACAGGCCTACAGTTTGGCGTCATTCATACCAGACTAACAAATCAAACTGATGAAATACTGATCGTCTAACCTCCCTCACACGTTTATAAAGTCATCACGTAGACGTGGTCAATATTATAACATGGTAATTTAGTAACAATATTACTAATGACATTAAAAGTTAAGCGATAGGTCGTATTTTTTTGACAAATAAAAGGGTTTTAGCGCGTAGTTAGCGCACTGAGCAATTTTGGCTACATAAACGTCTTATTCTATAATTTCCACTAACTTGAAAAGAGAGATAAATAATAACATACCTCTTTTAATTTAACTTGAGAATTGAACGAGCTAGTGATGCTCGGTATCAAATTGCCCAAGTATCTGCTGTTAAGCGTGAACCTCTCGACTAGCTCTGGCCAGCGAGTCCGCACGTCGTCCCATACCAGTGCAGTACCCGAAGGATTGCTACTGATATAGTTCACGACATTCAAGTAGTCTTGACTCCGAATGTTTTTCTCGTCCCATGCTAGCGTGAGATACCTGAAATAGGTTTTTAGAAGTTAAATTACAAACAGAGTTGCTATAATTAAGGCCAAGCGACGTGACTTCAAACTAATTTACGATTGTATTCTCTCACTGATCTGATCATATACCTAATCTAAAAGTAGCAATAAAATTTCAAAGGACCATAACAAACGGTCAGCCGTGTGATGCCGGCAGAGTAGAATAGCATCACCCCATATCCTCAAATGGGTGTTGTAGAAGGTGACTAATGGACTAGCAAAGGGGTATTGATCACCTTATATTCCGTCCACGTCCGCAGTGGGCAAGCGTGGTGGGCTACTGCCTGAACCTCCTTCGATGACGAGGAGACGCCTTGTGTCCCAGGAGTAGGTCGAATTATAAAGGCTGTTATGAAGATTATAACAAACGGTAGTATATTTTTCATATTGTAGGCGAACCACGAAACTTTATTAACTTGATTTAATCTTGAAATAGATTCTAATGTAATAACTATTCCAATAAAAGTGGTTTTCACATCAGCAGTTGGCGCCACTTTAGCAGGAGGTCTTGGTGTCAAATCACGTGAAATTCCTGCTCCACAAACGTCTTATCTTATGACGGGTCACCTCAAGGTGCACTTCGACCCGTCCGGATCTATTGTCTACCCTTTCCTTTTAATCTTGTCGCTCCTTGAATAATTAGACCACCAGCCTAACTATATCCATGGGTTCGAAGAGCCTGTAATGCTCTGGCCTTGGATAGGAAATTCCCAGGATATTCATTCTAACCCTGCTATAGAATCGCAGTCACACAGCAGGTGTTCTATTGATTCCAATTCGTCATTATATTGACAAATGAGGGCTTACGAATTAAAACTTAATATATTTGTACCTTTCATCCAAATCGGTCCAGTAGTTTTCGAGTTAATCGTTACAAATATACAAATCTTACCACATAATAATATAAGTATAGATAAATCTGATCTTACCTCTGAAGCAATTTTGTGTCCCTTGGAGCAGAGAGAGCATGCCTCAATTTAGTAAGTTCCTGCACGTCCTCTTCTTTAAGATATATCTGCCACAGTTTCTCCCATTCCCCTTGCGTTGCTGATTTCATTCCTTTAATTAAAATCCACCAAATTCTATTACTAGTAGTATTTTATTTCTGGACGGGGATACGCTTGACCTTCGATCACCTGATGGTAAGTGATGATAAGGTCGAAGCTGGAATCGAACTTTAACCGGATTCCTCAACCACCGAGGGTCTACCTTATCATCAACTGTCGGAACACAATAATACTGTTACCGCCATTGCTATGACGACACAGGCAAACAAACTTACAGCCCACCTGGTGTTAAGTAGTTACCGTCATCTATAAACAGTTGCAATATTAAGGGTAAATCACTTAACACTGCAAGTGCGCAATCCTGAGGACTAAGATGATATGCCTTCCATGCCCAGTAATTACACTGTCTATCTTTCCCTTCAATCCGAAATACAGCGAAGTGTTTCACGGAAGACATAAGAAAGGCGGTGGTACCTACCCAGACGCCCCTACATATGAGTCTACCACATATTTTGATAAGATAATGGCTACCAAGGCGGACTTAAAACAAGCCATCAATGAAACTGAGCACAAAGAAGAACGGCGAATGTAGGCCCAAATGTTTTAGAAGCCGTTCAATGATAGAAACATTAAAATTTTAACTATGGAGACATACAGTATTTATTAAAATATAAACTAGATTTTTAAAAGCTTGCATTCAGAAATAAAATATTTAGGTTTCTTTGTCGAAACATCACATTAGCCATAGCAATAATAAAACGCGAAAATAGTGTCATGGCTCAGTTCCGGCTTATGCAGTAGTTTTTACTTTAGAATAACATTAAAAGCAGCTATTGCTCACTATTTGTAACGAAATTATGTTAATTATTTGATAAATTAAACAAAAGAAGTTAACGTTATCAAAATAAAAAGGAAATAATTTAATTTCAAACATTTTTCTATTATATAAACCGATATTGATTTTTATTTCTGTGAAACGGAAAAATATTATCAAATCTAATCTAATGTCAATGTCTATCAGTTTTTTGTTGTTTCGGTGTTTTCGGTGTTTATTGTGCGTAGACTATTTTATTGTGATTAGAAAAACCCTAATATGCCAGATATTACTAACCTGCTCGTATAAAAATTATTTTTGATTGATATGTATAGGGATCACTAAAACTCTCAATTGCGCCGTACCGTTACCTTTGGTCATAAAGTGATGATACAAGCTAAAACCTATCTGAAGAGACCCCCCATACCTTAAAGTAAAAACCGCATTAAAATCACAGACTATTTAGAGATGCTATTAAAATCCATTAAGTTGCGCTCCGGCTATAAGCGTACAAACTGATAGGTCTGTCTATGATGTCACATTTTTGTTTATAGAAAAAAATATGATACAAATTCATCAAAATCACATTATAAATACATCATATTATTATATATATACCTACTTACATAAAATAGAATCAAATTATTGTAAGTAAAACATAACCTCACTTTTAATATTAATCCTACTATATCTTTTTTGTGCTAGCTTTAATTGATTATGTCTAATTAACTTTTTCGTTAGTCTTATTTAGCAGTACGAAAATCTATAAGTTTCATTCGTGAACGGAGCCTTAAAGTCTGGGTCTCAAACTATAGGGAAGTTCGCCATTCTTCTTTGTACTCTCCTAGGGATCAAACCGGAATCAAGTCCAGAGATCTTGGCTCTGGACTTGATTCCCGTAGGCGAAGCACTACACAATTGAGTCGGTTGATAATCATAATAAAGTAACGGAGATATCAATATCAAAAGCTACAGTTCACTATCCATGAGATCGTATAAAAAACAATTCTTAAAAATAACTAATTACGAATATTTTCGAAGCATATTTTTAGAGTCAAATTCTCGCCACAAATCTGCTCATAGTCAATGACTGATTGCATGATAAACGCACAAAAAAAATATTTTTAGATTAACTTTGACATTTGCCACGATTCTGTATAGTATTTTGCTCTCTGTGGGTGAGTAAATGCCACAGAAATGCGTGCATGTATCAGCACACAGCCTTGGCTCATCCCCGCTTTTTGAGACAAAAACTGTATTATAAAATGACACCATTATCAAACATCTTAATCAGAATTAATATTCGAAACACATGTGTATTTGCTATTAACCCAAAAGTAATGTAATTTTATAAACTTTATATAAAAACACACGCGACCTAATTTCGAAACAGGAACATTTCTTATTATGCGTTAGTTTCGCAACTGACGTACCATAAAAATACACGAAATCTCTGAGATCTGGTTCAATGGTCAAAGCGTTGCCGGTGCCGTGGTTGTTCAACCAGCCAAGGAATAAACTCTTCACTTTAGCCTCAGCATCAGGCAGTTCCACACGCACCGCCAGAGATAGAATTCTAGTGTGGAGTAGACTGAAAAGCAATATTCATATTACTATACAGGTTGTTACCAGATCGTCATTCCATTGTTACCAGGGATGACGATCTGATATACGTCGCGGGAAGCTGCTGAATGCGGGCAGCGCAGAGCCGATCGGTTTGGAGATTCTTGGAGGAAGCCTATGTCCGATAGACTCTCGGCTGAAATGATAGGTTGTTTGATACATGATGTAACAAGCGAGCGCCTGCCCATTCTAAGATATTCATATAAATTCAATATAATTGATGGTTTTGTATGGATAAATTAAAAATTGAAATTTAACATGCAAAATAATACAATAGTACTAATGCTCCAAGATAGAAACATTGCTGTAACATTTATAGTAGGCGTTCGCTACAAACAGTTTAATAAACACCCGGAAAAATACCGCCTAAATGAACTGGCTTTTTTATTTTTCTCTTTATTTCTTTTTGATAATATTCCGTATAACATATATAAAAAAATACTTCGAATTTAACAAAAGTTACATATATTCCTGTCTAAGTTTACTGCCCGCTAATTGTAAACGGGCCGCCATGCCAAGCTAGCGAGTTATTAGATAAACACATATTAGAGTACCCATTGCGTAAGTATCGTAACTTCAAAAATAAATAACGTCTGGAGACCGTGAGATCATAGTCTAATACATCGAAAATTGTATAGGCACCACAGATTTAATAATACAAAGAGGTAGGCCGAGCCAGCGTTTAACTTGTGACAATTGTATGCCCAGTGCGCACACATTGCCGCGAGTTCGCCGCCCGATAATGTCGAGTGAATACGTACGTACAATTTTTACAAAACAAAATTTAACACTTACCCTTCTATAACGCCAACTTTAGTTTGTTCCCAGGTTTGTTTTTCATAGAGCGGCTTCACGAGTTGTTGGATATATTTCTGCAGAAAAAAAAAGTTGAAAATAGAAATTGCAATAAAGAGCTTCATAGAGATGCACCGACAAATCCACTTCGTCAATAGCTTCAAGACGGAATCATTTTTATATCATACACATTTTGATATAAGATCAAAATGTGAACAAAGTTGTTCTTTGAGCTGTAATAAAATTGTAATCTAATACAATAATATAAGACCAAAAACCTCTAGGCTCTAAAAATGATATTTTATAAAAAAACATTGCTTCCGGCAGCCATAAAAAATGTAAATTAGATTTTAAATCTATAGATACAAAAACACTTTTCAAAGCCAGTTCAAATTGCAAAAAATAGTTTAAACTTACCAACAAGTTATCATACGCCAGCGTATTCATTATTTTATCCGCCAACCTTGCGAAAACCGAGGTAGCAGTTTCCCAGGGAACATAGTCTTCCTCTACAGTAAGATATGAGCTGAGGGTCAGAGCCAGCTCATAAGGGAGCAAACGAGCTTCGGCGAGGGCAAACACATCATCTAACAAGTGGGATCTGTCTGATATTGTGAGCTGAAAAGAAATAAAAAAACATTAAATTATTAAATTAGTGTGGCATTGTCCTCCAAGTTGACATTATGGCATGTGCACACTGTGTTTTAGTGTTTTCATTCCACATAAGTATTAGTTTGTCTACGCTTGTATCGATACAAACGCACGTTAGGGGTCATCCATTAACCATATGACGTTTTTAGCTACCTTTTAACCTCCCATCCTCCACTGGTGATACGTGGTGACTATTTGGTAAATAGTTCGGTCAGCAAAACAAAGTGTAGGTATATGATTTACACCTTAACATGTAAAACATACAATGGTTTACACTTTAGAATTTCTGATAACATCATAGTATTTATATGACTATTTTAACATGGGGGCTCGCTTCTTATACAGTCAAAAGCTCCTCAGGTTACCACAAACTGTCAAATGTTTACAATAGATTATGCGCTTTATAATGTACGCGGTCAAGGTTGAAAATCGATTAGAGAATTTGATAGTTTTGGGTAGTCTGTTCTACTGTCGTCCGTACCAAGCTCCCTGTATAATAAAAAAAAACTGATCCACAAAACACATCAGCAACAAATGAGGAATAATTTTAATATCAACTCCATGTTTATGATTTTTATGTGTAGGTACCTACATCAGGGTAAGTTTGAAAGTAGCAGCAGCGGTTAAAAGATTGAGAGGTACATAAACGACTTGTTTCACGGACATGAAGCGTCGGTAGCCGAAAGCGCAGGCAGGCGGACTCGGTTTCTGCATGAACGAGATTGGTCCCCGGACGCCGTTAATTTATCGACGTGAACATACTCATAGCACAAGCTCATTAGCTTAGTTGAAGGGGTTAACAGGGTTAATATGTGTTAGCAGCACATCGATTTTTTTTTAAATAATGTAAAGAGATATGATAATGGGAGAGTAATGAGCATGGATATGTATAGGGGAGGATAACCAAAGAAAAGCAAAGCAAATCATGATGGCTCTGACTTTGTAAGCATTTCGCCATACAATACTATAGTAAATGCAACATACTTGTTCAGATTTTGCTTTGAGTTGCTCAATCAGATTCTGCCACATATCTTCAGTGTAATTCACCCTGTAGTATCCAACTTGTTGATTATTTATTTTCAACCAATTCTCTTCATCTGAGATAGTTAAATGCACTGAAAATATATAACATTTATAAATATGTACTTATGTATATTAATTATTATTAACACTAGAATTACACATATCAATTTTTATTTACCATTTTCTGTTGTATCTGGGAACCACAGTATACTTTTATCTCCTTTATTGGTTTTGTGTGTAATTGGTATAAACCAACGATAACTGAAAACATAAAATAAATTATTAGTAGCCTAGGAGATTATTCTTATCATGTGATGGATGTGGGGTTAGTAAAAAATCAGCTATTTTGAATTTTAAAATTAATATTTTCTCCTTGGTTGTTTAATAAATTGTTGTGTACTTACTTAAATTCAGAATCATTTTCATAGACTGCTTCTGGATCAAGCAAGAATCTTTTTTGCGTGATGACATAATTATTCGGCTTTGCGCCTTTAGCAACATTCAATACAGGATAACCCATTTGCCTGGTCCAAGTGTCCATTATGTAGCTAAAATATAAAATAATGTAAATATTGTCATGCACAATCACAAACATATTTTATTTCTTGTCGAAAATAAAAAAAAATATAAATACATACGTTCATGATCCCAAAAGGGGTTAAGAAGAGCCTTAATAACATTTGGTAACAGATAAAGCCACATCTGACAATATGGGCCATGTAGTGCCTAAATAGTGGCATGTTGCCAGCCTGTCGCCTAAAAATATACTTACGAAATATTCAATTCCGGATAGTCTTTTTTGAAATAGGGTTCGAGGGATTGCAATAGATCTTTTGTTACTGTATTCTTGAACTCGAATTTCTTCAAATAATCTGATACTCCGCGGCGGAAGTTTTCCTCGCCTATAAATCCTTCCAGCATCCGTAAAATTGATGATCCCTGGTAAATTCAGCACTTTTAAGTTGTGCATAATATTAACTAAGTTTATTACTATATGGTCATTCATTGTTCTTTTGACACGAATTTGCTGCATACCTATATTAAAAAATATATCGATTTACCTTATTATAGGAAATAGCATCGAAAATAGCAGTAATTTGGTCAGGAGTTGACACTGTCTGTACTATGGGGTGACTTGATAGCTTAGCATCTGTCACCAATACAGAATGAAGAGTTCTGGTTAAAAATTGATCCAACTGTAAATAAAACAATATAGATTACTAGACAATATTATAATATGTGCTATCTTTAGTGTACTGCGCGTCATGTTACTCCTGTCAAAATTCCAAAAACAGATTTTCAACTTAACTATGAAATAACTGCATGGGAAAATCAGATTACCACATACCGTCATATTTCCTGACTGATGTTTGAAATCCATGGAAATAAGGTAGATTCTTTTTTTTTTAATTTATTAGGTAGACTGGCCTGCTATCTACTGTTTTGTCCCTAATAATTGCCTACCTACTTACCCTACCAACTAAGAAGACTTAGGCACACTTTTGAAAAAACTTTGAAGATCAAAAAAGAATCTTCATGCCTACCAAGTACTTGGTTTTTATAGAGTACAATTACTTATTTAAAAATTTTAATGAATTGCAACGTCATTAACAATAAAAAGTTTTAACCATCCGACACTTTGTTCATACATCATAGCATTGCGTAAAATGTTTCGAGGGAATTTATATTAATACAAAGCCTTAATATTAATTGACTGAAAAATAATAATCACCATTGTCCATGTTGGTTCTATAGCATTCAACGATTTCACTTGCATGTACGAAGCAAATCCTTCGTTCAGCCATAGGTCATCCCACCATTTCATTGTTACTAAAAAAAATGAAAGCATAAAAAATATCGACTAAATAAACAACATAATAACGTAATCTCACTAACCTAGTCACTAACCTAAGTTCCCAAACCACATATGAGCTAATTCATGGGCAATTGTATTTGCAACATTAATCTTGTTCTTGGATGAAGCAGTAGCATCGTCCACAAGGAATGATGTTTCTCTATATGTTATCAGTCCCCAATGTTCTGTAGCACCAGACACATAATCAGGTATCGCAATCATATCTGTAAAATAAAACAAACTCAATCAGTCAGACTTAGGAGCACCGCACATTGGCGCGCGGTGCGGTTACCACCCGCACCGCGCCGCCTCGGTAGTACTAACGTCAACACGAAGTGTCAGCAGGCATTACCGATAAGCCACACCGCACCGCTTTTCTGCAAAGAAACCCACATCGGACGAGGCGCGTCGCGGTTGCTAACCCCGCAACGACGGGCCGCACCGCGTGCGTTGCGTGGGCCCTTCATACCTATACTGCGAATTTCGGTAGCACAATTTTTGAACGCACGTGCATTAAAGGCGCATGAAAAAAATAAAAAACGAAAAAGCTCTATTTAAATGGACTTTGCTAGGTACTTTTAAATCGTCAAAACCCTACCACCATTTCGGGACGAAATAATTATTTTACTTAAAAAGTTATTATTATTCTGAGATGGAGAAGAAATGGCGTAAGAAACTCCACAGCTTACAATTTCGTAGTGATTTCAAAACATCATCTCAGGTCAATAGATAATTGACCTGAGATTGTTAAAATATTTAAAAAGAAGTAACAAGAAATTACAATTCCTTTTAAATAGAATAATATTAATTTGCTGCTAAAAATAAATATTAATCCTGCTAACCCCGGCAACTAAGCTAATGCGCTTGTGCTAGGAGTTCACGTCGGTTATTGCCTTTTCAGTTTATCATTTTTCTTATAAATATAAGCACTTGATGTTCATATAATAATAATCATATATAATTTTTTTTTCTTTCTATACAACTTACCTAATTTTGGCAATGGGAAAGGTACTTCATAATACTTAATATAGAATTCAGTTGCCCTTTTCCCAATATCTTGAGCAAAATCTATTTTATGCATTTGATCTTTTTGAGAAAATGATCGCAGGATGAAATTATCTCCGATCCCACTGGAGATAATATCTGTCTGCTTGAAATCAAAATCACAAATAACAAAACAGGCCAAGTAAGTAGACATTGGTACACTGGTTGCAAACGACACTATTTCGGATTTGCCATCTTCATCCAGTTTTCTTGATATTTCCTGAAACAGAAATGAATTAAGATTATTCACTACTTGACACCCCAAAGAAAAAGGACCCAAATGAACTGGCAAACCAGCTGTCCAATATTAGCGCTATCATAAACACCTCAAGCACCACAACATACAAGGACTGAATATCAGATTCTCAAATCCAACTCACTGGGGAGCCCCCTCAGCCCAACAAAATAATTTTTTACCAAGTAATCAAAAGAGATTTAATCTACTATCTACGAGTACTTCAAATATACTTTAATCTACTATTGCAGAACAATTATTTGCTATTTGTTTTAGCTTTAAATCACAAATTGTTAATTAAATGTTGCTTAATACATATGTACATACATATACATATTCTTAATAAATATGTGGATATTTGTAAATGGCATTTGTTAGCTTACAATTGTATTGAAATAGTTGATATTGGACTATTAATCTTACAAGCAAATAATTAAAAAATTTATGTCTATAGTCAGGCTGCTATAATATGGTAATTTTGAAACAGCAGTGGCAATATAACTTTGAAGGTGTGCCCCAATAGCGACTTTTTTATTCCACTAACATGCATTAAATAAAATTGGTTTTTCAAATGAAGACAATTACTTATGTTAAAAAACATTACTTTCAACTTAATCTGAAAATGCTAAATTAAGTAAATATGGGCTATATAGTACCCCAAAATAGTGACAGGCTACTAGACTACACAAAAGGGGCACCCAAACCCAAAAAATAAAAATCCTTCAGTAATTATTATCAAACAAAAGCCAACAAGCAGGACAGATTTCACTCAAAATCATCTCAGCAGTTCGGGTATGTTTATATTTATGAAAAATTACAATGCTGTACAATTACCTTATTGCAATTGGGTGTTTAAAACATTACTCTGAAAGTTGTAGTTTTCATTACTTTCAAGTAAATTCCATTTAAGTAGTTGTATATTGATTTCTACATGTACCTACTCGCAATATAAATCAATTATTCCTAAAACTACAAAATATTGATATCTCAAATCTTGGGTATCACAAGACTAGTTTTGTCAAAATGCCATGTGTCAAAATAACCATATTATAGTGGCCCGACTATAGTAAAGTATTATAAAATATACTCACATTCATATTAGACAATGCGACATAGGCTGAAGGTTTCACCAAAGAGATATCATAAGTAGCTTTGAAGTCTGGCTCATCAAAACAGGGGAATGCTTGCCGTGCATATGTCGGTTCAAACTTACTTGCAACCATTGTTCTGAAATTGACAAGAAATAAAACATTAAATAAATTCTTAGTAACATTGTATTGAAGAAAGTTTCTATGGATGTTTGTTAAAATAAATGAAACAAGTGTTCCTTTATGATAAAAAACAAATTTCCATTAAGATTTTTTTAAAAATGGTTTTTGTTTATGAAAAGTAATTATAGTATTTCTAATTATTAATCATCTTGAAACACAACAGAATTACCTATAATTTATTTATACATACCTAATAAATCACAAAAGATAACCTAATGGCAATCAAAATCAAAAAGCTTATAATCTTTAAATAAATAATATAAAAACCAATTATAAATAAATAAAAACAAAGTGTCTAATGTCATATATTAATTTGACTACATAAATAATGTAATTATGATTATACTTTCACTATTTACTCCTACTAATGTGTTGTATCCTTAACAAAAATCTAAAATTTACGACTAAAAGCTCACTATGCTTACAATCTAATGACGTTTAACTGTTAATAAAAACAATATAGTCTGCTAGTATTACCTATCATTGTTAAGTCTCGACAAATAAAAACCAACAAAACTTTTTGTCAAGTCACCATTGAAGTCAATAATAATCTTGTATGTTCCCACATGCAAAGTATTAGCAAAGTTTATTATGAGCTGTTCTATCTGCTTTACTTCCATGTATTTTGAAACTGTAACTTCTTCATCGACTTTGAAAACTTTAACTGAAGTAATATCCAAGAATTTTGTATGGAGGGTAAAGTAGTCTTTTTCTTGCTTTGTAACAACATCAATTTTAACTCTGCCTCTAAATAGGCCTGTCTTTAGATCTGGACGTAAAAGGAGATTGTAATGAGCAGGTCGAACGAAAGACGATAGCTTTTCGGAAAGTTGAAACTTAGTATTTTCCATTTTGTTACAAGCGTTATTTGCAAACCGGTAACTGTTTATTATTACTTTATTCTTGCAGCAGGTTAATTTTAATATATTTAGTAATCCACATGAATGCATGTATTAAATAAAACCAAACAATATTTGATAAAAAGTAATGAGTTAGCTAAAAATCACGAAAAGAAAACAAATACATAACCTAAAAATAAAAATGTCAAATGTCAATGTCAAACTTACAGCGCGCAAAGAATTCATAACCGCACAGCCGAAAAATGTTTAAACGAAAACTATAAAGATTGTGATCAAGTAAATAGTTATTAACTGCTTACGAAAAATCACTAGTTTCATCTTGGTCTCGGAACTAGTTATTCGTTACAAGCTGCATAACCTGTTACTGAAACTGCTTACGTTAAATAACGCCCATGCCTACAAGTAAACAGTTTTCCCTGTGTGACCGGCATTCCCCCGATTTTTTTTTGTTCATGTGGAATTCAAATGCATTTACGCATCGTCCCCGCGGGGTGGTGCCAACCGCAGGGGATAATAAGTGGGACTCGAGGTAAAGGCGTTCCCTCCATACCCACTAAACACCCTCCCCGGCCTGACCTCCAGAGCGCTATTGCGGGACGGCTCGGGATCTGCGCACGTGAGCGCAACTACACCGGAGACCGTCCCAACGCTGCCCGTCTAGGCACCGGGACCAATCCCGGGAGCAATCATCGGACCGCACCCGGGGGACTTCGGGCGCGGTCGTGGCCGTTCGTAACTAGTCGTAGTGGGAAATCAAAAACAACTCGACGATGGCATGTGACTTCGAATGCCAAGGGGACACACTTGACATCAAAAGCCACACACCCGCCGAGAAAGTTTCCCCACCACGTTACCAGGGTCCGCCACGAGGAGGCTTCCGGACCTGGGCCCCATGACAAGGAGATGCCTTGTGTCCCAGCAGTGGGTCAAATTATGAAGGTTGTTAAGTATGATGATACGTGTTCTATTCTTTTAACAATCTTGAGATATGTCGGCGAGGATAATACTTATTAAAAACTTACTTGTTGTTCTTTAACATACTCTGGTAGAAGGCGACGAATCCATTGTCAAGTTTACCGGAGAATACTATTTCAAGTTTATAAGTACCCTTCGCTATTTCTTTTGCCAATTGTATTACAAAAAACTCTCTTTTGTCTGCCAATTTAGTCACTGAGTTGATTCTTACTTCTTTGTTTAAGTGTCGCAGACTGGTTGAATTGATTTCCAGTTTGTTTGAATGCAATGTTATCGTCTTGGTAGGTTCGGTTACTTCGATCGTTATATTTACGGTCCCACTGAAAGTTTTCTTGCTCGTGTTTGGTCGCAATAATAACTCGTAGTTTTTGGGCAGTACGTTTCTTGGTAATCTGTAGTAAATTGTGCTCTGAAAATGCATAATTTAATTAATGTAAGAAACACGAACCACTTGGTAGTCTAGGTTTCACGGTGTCAGCGTCGAGTCATCCGTCAGACAGAGAGAGCAAATTAATCTCAATAAATATAAAATCTCCCTTTACGGTGTTTATACACACTCCTCCGAAACGGCTCGAGCGATTATTACAAAATTGGTGTTGTAAATTTAGTAGGTATGAGAACAGCTCGTAAAGTATATTTCATACCGATAAAAAGAAAAAAATATGGCAGAGCAGAACAAGGCCTGCTGGTAATTATATATCATAGGTATCGGTAATATTGGAAGTAAGTACCTACCTAGAACTCAATAAAATCTTAAAACGTGGAATAGATAGGTAGGTACCTCCTTAATGTGTAGTTACGTTTTGTAGCTCTGCTATAGATATTTAATTCAACAGAACATTTATTAATGTAGGTACTTATCACATTCAATTTAAGAATCAACATAGGTAAGTATCTACCTACTTAAATGATACATTATGGTTTAACACAAATGTCAGTAATGGAAGCTAATACCTATATGTAGGTACTTATTGGAAAGTGAAGAAGCCTGCTGGACAGCTTTTTGCAACGTCGTAGAGAGAAGTTGCGACGACCCTCCCAGTTTCTAAGGTATACCTATTAAGGAACATCAAGCTATATTGTCATGTTTCACATAATTTTTTTTTTTCACTGAACATAGTTTCTTCAATTGTGTACGTAATGCAATTTCGTATAGCTACCTATTGGTACCAAATTTGCCACGTTCTTTAGTTTTTAAACTCTTCATTTCCCTAATCACAGCCTATGAATTATTAATTTTATCATCTGTAATACAGCACACAATCAAATCAAATCAAAAAGAATTTATTCAACAGAGACTCATTACAAGCACTTGTTGACGTCATACATAATTAAATTCAATAATGTTTACTGAACTGAACTAAACCATATTGAGAGACAATATATTTTCCACTTTTTTCGTAATAATAATTAACTACGGGAAATATTCATAATTTCAATTTGTAGAATTTGAATTCCATGTAGTTACTACTGAAATTTTAATTATTTCAAAATGTTAAAATACCTCGAAAAACATCAGTACCAGCATGCAAGAGAATTGTACAAAATAATTAACAATTTACAAACCTCTTACATGTTGGAAACGTACAGTCAACAGCACGTCGGGCTATACAAAACTGTCAAATTTCTCCAAACGATTTTCAACCTAAGGCCATTCAATATAAAGTGCATAATCGATTGGGAAAATTTGACAGTTTGTGGTAACCCAACGTGCTGTTGTCTGTACAAATTCGGAAAGTAAAAATGTTATCAAGTAATGAGACGAGGGTCATCTAGTTGACACTTAAAAAATAGTTAGTAACTCATTGATTCTAATTTTGCGTCATAACAATGAGATTTCTATGTCTTCTCTTCTGGATAGGAGCTTGAAGCACCGATGCAGCTCTTGTGTTTTTGTGAACCTCTCATTCACAAAAGAATCTGACATTTGGGACACAATCCAAGCTGGATATACTTTATAATTTTTAGACATTGCCCAGCTAAAGAGTACCTACTTAAGACTTATTTGGAGGCTACAGTCACAATAGATCTTTATAGGCACAACAACAAAATGAAACAATCTTCCCTTCTGCCATACTCTATCGGAGATAGACGGCCATTATGGCAATTTGATCTCGTTATACTGCAGATTGGAACAGTTCTATGACGCTACCCAGTGTTACATTATACCATTAATTCTGCGAGATTTTGTAGCCAGTTTCTTTTGGACGACCAGGTTTTCTTCGGCCCTCTTTCTTTCCTTGCAGGCTAAGTATATAAACTAGTGTTGAATGCACGAACATGCACTATTGAATCGGTAACTGTTACAAATGTTTTTCATGAATCTCGCGTAGTTGGTAATAGGATTAGTATGTTTTCACAATGCTTGTATTATGGTCCAATATTTTTTTTTCTTTTGTACAGTGCTTATAACGGGTGGAAAAGATATGAACAGTCAAACGAAAACCATGTATTCTGCTCACCATCTAACATTTTTCTTCCTTAAGACTATACCTGGGAAATTGATAGTTACGATTTTATTGAAGGTCAAAGTCAAAATTTTTTTTCTTCATATTTTTATGAAAACATATTCTAAACATTTTTTCTGAAAAAATGGGCTACGTCCGGAACTCAATAACGCTGTTAAAATTATTATCATGGATACTGAATTGTATAATAAATAACTAATTATTAGCCTACAAAGTCTAATTGGAAAACGTCCCGGGAGAAGAAGAGCTCAGCATGAAAGTGTATTAACAATAGAATAAGCACTATAATAAAGTAAAATTGGCTATTTCGCTTAACAATACTCCTCGCAAAGCTAGAATGTGAGAAAATATCTAAAATTGTATTATTATGTGCCTAGATGATTATCCATAACGTGCTCTAGATAATATAATTACAGGCTATTATTACTTAAGTCTAGTTTTCAACAGAAAACTGAGCTATTACGCAATTAAATATTAGCTACGTACACATAAGTTAGCAGGACCAGCCATTAGAACTGGAAAATTGGGAGTACAGAATTATGGGAACTGAATTTGCAAACTTATTAGGGTGCATTTCCACTGAGCGGAACGGAGTATGATGCTTCTAAAGAAATAGATTCGAGCCTTATTGTTCTTGTATTGTGATTATATTTGGACTGCCAGCAGATAGGTACATATAGTACAACTGGAGGCGCACTTAACGGAATAGGGTAAAAAACGTTTTTCACAAACTTCTTAGAACTTTTTACTCCCCTTTATCAGCATGTCCCCTTTATGTTGTTGAAATACTCCCATTGGTGGATCAATCTAAATATAAATAGTTCTGGTTTAAGAATGGGGTGGCAAAGCAGCAAGAAACGACCCCGGCGACCACAGTTAATCAATAGTGTTGGGTGCGTTAGTGAAAGGAATATTAATTGTTGTCTATCACAAAACGTCTGTTGTTGTTACAGTGTTCAGGTCAATTATTTAATTACCACTGAAAAAACTTGTCTTCTCAAAATTTATTTTACTACCGACAAATTTTATTATAATTTAAAAATCTAACGATTACCTACCGTGTTCAAAAACTATCTATCTTGAGTTATGTAAATTGAACATACCTAGATCTTATCTTATCTTAGGTTATGCTTACAATTATATCTAAGCTTTTATAGACTGCTGTTTACCATCAGACAATGCTTAGATGTATTAGGTACCCATCTGTAGATATTCCCTAGAATAGTGTGGACCATTTTATCACGCAATGTCTGGGCAAAAATTCCTTTGAACATCATCAGTGATTATGTTATGATAAAATTTTGTTGTAGTGCCTGATATGATAGTAAGTATTTAACAAACATTATTATAATTCCTTATAGGCAAATTACAGCCATTTTTCACTGACTCCGACACGAACTCTTTTACTAAAGAGAATAGAATTTGTATTTATAGTAAAAATATTAACACACGTAGGTACATATAATCACGCTCAAAATCCCCAAAAGGGATCGAGCAGAGCTTCAGGTTTCAGTTACACACAAAGCCACATCTGGCAGTATGGGCCATACAGGACCCCTAAAATAGTGACAGGTTGCCAACCTGTCGCCTACACAAAAGAGGCACCAAACCCAAAAATTTACCAAACTTAATCTTTATGCAAAATTTGCTACTAACCACTTTTAAATTTATTTGTAAGATTTCACCGAATGTCAGAACCTCATACTATTTTATTACTTCAGCCCAACACCAGACATACATATATGCAAACAAAGCATGTAAAAATCTTCAAACAAAACAATGTCTTAATTATTTCATTAGTTAAGCTTACTAATGAATCAACTTCATTAGGTAGTACTTATGCATAACTCATTCATTTCATTATTTATGCTTACTAATGAAATGACTTCAATCTTCATTAATAAACATAACCTAGGAAAAGTAGCTATAGGTATCTACTCTTCTCTGTGGTATTCACAATTTATTTTATTAATTTAAACTTATTTAAAATTTTGAAACAAACTAACTTAAAGAAAACTATTTTATTGTTTATTTTTGGTGAAATTTCATATGGTTGGAATATGAATACCATCCTTCAATGTTGGTTTGTGTAACTGTCTTTGTACGAGTATATTCTGGACACCACAGACGATCAATTCGGCATGACGATTCGGAAGCGCAAGTGGAGGGTCGTCATGCAAATTGCTCGTGTGGCTGTGGATGTGAGGTATTCTTCGAAGCGCTCCCAACGAAGCGCCCCAAAACTATTCCTCAAAGCTCCCCTCTTAATAAATTCTAATAAAAGGAGCGCTTCACAATTAAAAATATTGAAATTTGATTCCTCGAAGCGCTCCCACATCGAAAAATAGGGAAAATCATCTTTTAAAACTCATTTGTGCATCATCACGAACACTCTTATGTGTTATGTATTTATACGATAAGGGATATTAATAACTAAAACGCAGACGCATTCGTACTATTTCATTTTTGTGAGATATTTCACAAAAATTAAATGCTATACTTTCACTTGGAATAAATTTTCTAAAAAAGGCACCACACAGTAGCTGGGCAACATAGACTACAGGAGCTAATTTGATAGTTCATTTTAAAGCCCTTTAATTAAATCATGTGAGAATTTATAAAAATAAATTAAAAAATTAGCTCCATATAGATTCTGTACTCCTGGTAGATTTTCTCTGCTATCCAATCTGTTGGCCGCAAATGCGGTTATTTGTAATAATATGTTTGCGTTTTATTTATTAATATACCTTATTGTATAAATACATAACACATTAGTTTAGTGTTCGTGATGATGCACAAATGAGTTTTAAGAGATCATCGATATCATAATTACGTTTACTTCAGGCTCTTCCCTATTTTTCAACGTGGGAGCGCTTCGAGGAATAAAATTACAATATTTTTAATTGTGAAGCGCTCCTTTTATTAGCACTTATGAAAAGAGTAGCTTCGAGGAATAGTTTTGGGGCGCTTCTGCTGTACGAATTGACAAACCTGCAGCGACATGCCAAATTGGTCGTGTGTGCCGGCCATCATTTTTTATAGTTGTGGGTTGTGGAATTGGGAGAATAAATATTTTGAAGGATAAAGTTGGCTTTAGAGCATCTTACTACCGAAATTATAATTTGGTAATAAGCTGAAATGAACTGGCTAATAATAAATATTTTTGTATCAAATGGTTCTCTTCTGGTTCTCGTATTGAAAGTAAAAATAACTCATTGTGATGATGACCGTGTGTAACTAAAAATATAAATAAAGACCGAGAAAGAAAATTACTTATCTACTCTTTTAGCTCTTCCAGTAAACGCTTTATATAAAATAACTTTTTTATTTACTAAGGAAATTAGAACCTCAAAATAGCTATCGGTTTGAGAAAGAAACTTTTGAAGGTTTCATGCTAATCGTAGTATTATGATCCCCGGGCATATCAAATTCATATTTTCAGAAGAAACTATTTAATAGATTTTGCGTTTAATAGAAGGAAACTTGTAAATTGAACGACCAATACAAATTACTTTGCTTCGATTTTAGTATTACTTACCTATCTTTGGTTTCCTCATAGAAAAATAAATGTTAAAGTTCAGATGCTTTAAAATTAATGTTCTATTAATAGAAAAGTTGTTCTTCAAGTAATGGAAAGATGAATGTTATGAAAATATTGAAATTTGTTCCGAATTTTATTTTTAAAAAAGGAAATAGAAGAAAAATAATCATGTATCCATAATAAGTGCCTGAGACGGAGTCCTGTGTAGCTCAGAGGCAGATCACCTTGTCCAGATCGTAAAAAATTGAGGGTTAGGGCCCCGTCTCAGGCCCTTATCATAACAGGATTTTAAGTCTATCGTTTTCTTTTTAATTGGTATACTTACATTTAAAAAATTAAACAATTGACGAAAAGACAATCTCGGGCAGCGTAGCGGCCGGCATCTCAAACCAAATAAAAAAAGTACAGGTGTTTTTGGCGGGAAACCATGGCGTCTGGATATCGATCTTTATTTCGATAACTCAAAATTGCTTCGGAGTGGATTTTCTGCAGTGAAAGTGGTGTCGTTTCGTTGCATAAGCATCCGTGATGACGAACATTTATGAGGAATCATTGAAATAAAGGTTTTGTGTATGTGGCGTTGAGAATTGTATAGTGGTTGCAAATCCCATTATACAATTCTCATCAGTCACAATCATGAGGTCTGTTGCTATGCATTTCTTTCCAAGCACTCCCTAGATGCATTAAAATGTGCGACGCCCATATTTTAATACAAACATCAAGAAAGAAGACAATAAAACTGAAGACTTGGCTGTACGGGCTAGATCCCTTTGACGTCCAGTAACAGGGAAAATTAAACCAAAAAAAAAAGTACAGACGGAGCGCTGCGAAGAAAAGTAAATCTGAGACCGGTAAAACTACGCATTACTGAAAAAAAACCAGACTCACGCACTACATATCGCAACTCCATGTGTAAAACTGTCTTTTGCATTTTTTTTATTAAATAAGTTATTTAAGTAATAAGTAACCTTAACTACCCCTGCACTTTGCACGATAATGTCACATTATGTAGGGTACTAAAAGTTTTTGTGTGAGGGCAAAGTGTCGTTGTTGCTTTGGCCCAAATCTAGCGGACACTTGGAGCGGCATCGTATCATTGGTCAGTTATGCCATGACCCACCGCAAATGTAGGAGTCTCTTGGAGCTACAACGTTACAAAACGTAAATGTGACATTTTATTTTATTAATGTATGGAGCGATAACGTGCTAAGTTCACACTTTTGACCATTAAAATTTATGAAATTAATGAGTTTTACCATTAAAGAAGCGAGAAAACCAAGTCGAAATCCAAATGTATCGAAGAAAAATTTGGTCAAGAATATTGTTAAAAAAAAAATTGAGAGAGTAGCTTAGTAGAGTGAGATGTAATTGTGAGAGAGTAGTCACAATTACATTATTATTTTTATGTTAGTGCCACAACGTCACAATTGAGGGGGCAATTAATAAAATAGTTCCTATGTTTATAAACAGTTTAAAGTCCGTATAAAGATAAATCCTATTCACCTTGCCTACTTATGAAATTTTTTTCAACACACCATAACTTTGAATGCCTCTCTTGAAAAAACGCAATTTTGCAAAAGTGACAGTGCTGCGTATGTATTAAACCAGCCTCAGTTTTTTCTTGGCAACGATCCGTCCGTACTTTTTTATTTGGTATGAGGCCGACATAGATTAGAAATACCTAATCGACGAAGCGCAGATATCGCGTAATAACCTTACCTCATTTGCTTGTGATGTGCTTTCATGTTTATTCCCCAATATTTTCATGACAATGTTGTCATCTTTAGAAGGCGCAGCGCAAGCAGATGCCCGTTTTAGCTTAGAAGAAAGAGCCAGTGTAGAAATAAAGAGGCAGACGGTGGCCGCAGATAATATTAACATGAATTTGTTCTTCCATATCCACATAAGGGTCTCTGACTTCATCTGAAAAGTATTCGTTGATATTGTTTATTTTTTAGCTTTTTTACTATCACAGTAGCGAGTAAAAGTTAAATAATTAATTTAGTATAGCTTCACTATTTATTTATTTATAGATTGAGGAACAAACTGCAAAGCAGTGTGGCGGACTTCTACACCATATTTGATATTTGTGGATGCTGTTTTATAAAAAGTCATTTAAAAATATGATATACGCATATCAAAAAAAGTTTGCGTTTACTTGCAGAAACTATTTTTTAATAATGAAAATTTATAAGTACCATTTTTTTCAAGTAGGTATCTTCTTTACTTAAAAATATGTAAAAAAAATCACAAAGCTTTTCAATTGAAGAAGAAACAAACATTTATTTAGTCAATACAACAGACAAACAGAAATAACAATTGATTGCAAACATATTTGAAATACCAAAGCCAACCTGGAGATGCTGATAGTTACGGATGTAGCTTTAACTTTACCAGTAGATGGAGGTCAACCGAATATTAGACATTCATACTACCTACTATCCATTGCTTTACACTCTGAAACTGACGGACAGAGTTGCTGTCAACTAGTCGATCACGAAATTCCTCAGTGAGGAAACCTTTGACCTGACGACCCTCCTAATTCTAGTCCCTATTAATTTGGAATAGGTTCTGCATGTTACTACACTGTTAGATTTTGGCATATTATTATGGCCGGCCACCTGCCTTACATCAATCCTCCTTGGAAATACTGTTGTGGGTAGTACGGCGCGCACGTCTCCATACAAAGATAGGATTCGTTTTCTTACCCCTATTTCTTATCCGATTTTTATGATGTATTAGAATGTTCTGAATAAAAATTATAAATAAAACTGTATATACGTTTTCCTTTTTTACCCGACTACGGCGAAGCCAAAAGGTAGGGTAGTGATTTTAGCAGTCTATGTATGTTTGTTTGTATTTACGTATGTTCCACCCTAGCGCCTAAACTATTTATCTGATTTTCATAAATGAGGTGTCAATTTATTCGATGTTATGATTCGAGCCACAAGAGGAGGAATTTGAGAATATTTCCTTGTAAACCATTTTAAGATTTTAATTAAATTCCTTAGAAGTTTGTACTCAAAATCTTGCTGTGGTTACTAAGCAATGTGATAAAATGAGAATTGGAACTACGCCTGTCAAAATGATGTCTGATTGTCGATTGTTATTGAAATCGAGTGCCGTTTTTTAATAATTTCGTAGTCGGGTCATAGTATTTTACACTTTTTGCTTGCTCAAAATACGTCATGCATTTAAAGTTATTTAGAAAAAAAAATGATAAAAGGAAAACGTACGGTCACAGTTTTTTAGTATGTTAAAATTAGTCTAAAAAGAATTAGGGGTAGCAGCAGGTGGTATCCGCCATTCCGTAGCGTTTGCGTTACAAACTTTACTTGCCACCGCGCCAGTGATCCCTCAGCATGATGGTTCGCGTGGTGGTAACACAGTCATTGTTGAGAAAGGGTATTCCTATTGTGACCAAAAACTACACAGGTTCTAAGTACAGACAACAGCAAGTTGGGCTACCACAAACTGTCAAATTTTCCCAATCGATTGTGCACTTTATGTTGAATGGCCTTAGTTTGAAAATCGTTTGGAAAAATTTGACAGTTTTGTATAGCCCGACGTGCTGTTGACTGTACAATTCAACACAATTGAACTGTACCCGTAGTTTTTAGTAAAAGCAAGCAAAAAGTTTACTACGGAAAAATTAAAGGAATGAAATCGGTAAGCTCGGGGTTTACCTACAAGGTAAAATCGATTTCTCCTACTATTAAAATTTAGCCTACGTTACCCAGACCATAATAAATTATCAATTGACTTGACATTTTTTCATTAAAATCGGGTGAATAGTTTAGGTTCTACGGAGGAAATACGTGAATACAAACATACATAGACTGCTAAGATCCATAACAATTCTTTTGGCTTCGCGTAGATGGGTAAAAACGTGACCATTAAGAGCTAAATTTGTATGTGAAACATTTGTGATTTACGCTTCAAAAACACCTTTACCTCAGAATCGTCGTGCTGTCAAACTTTTATCGATCGAAGAAGGAACAAATCACTATCATTTCTAAACTCAGACCAAATAAAAAGTATTGGTCTGAGTTTCTAAATGAAAACTTACAATAGCTGTAACTCGATATTTGTAAGATATAAATATTAAGCCCTTACCGCATTTTCCATGCTAACTTTTTTAATTCATTGGCTTTATGTGCTAATTAATGTCTTGAAGCTTGTTGGTAAATCTGTAAGTAATAAAGAAAACCAAAGATAATAAGAAATAATTGGCCTGCAGATTACCACTCACAATGAAAGCTGGATTACAGTTAGCTCAAAGGAAATCTGAACTAAACCCTGAATAAAAATTAGGGCATTTACAAAATCATTAGTTTTATATGGACGAAGTATTTTTTTTTTAGAATATCGCCACTCTCATTAAGTCTATGTATATTGTATATATAAAATGGTTTATAAAATTTTAGCGGACTTGTATTAGCATTTATTTGAAAGAATCCACAGAACAATACTTTCGGAAGCAAACACGTCACGAATTTTAATTTTATGCGACATTTACCGAATCTATTGAAGAAGACAATTGTATAAGAAATAGGTAATAAATTTTATGTTTGGATAAACGTAATGTTAGGAAAATTATTACTTTTTATTGAAAGGATTTATAAATAGATCGGGTATTTCTTGTGAGTTTTTACACACATACATACCGCTCCTAAAATTAGGATTTAATATAAGGAGCGATCCAAAATGTGAAATGCTAAGAAGTGCTATTTCATCTACCCTCTAATGGGAGCGATAGAAATCGTCGTCACTTCACTCGATACCCGTTTTAACTCCTAACAGGTTAAAAATGTTAATGCCTTTTGATTGACAGGGCTATTTTAGTATAAACTATTATTGTTAACAAGCTCTATAGTTCTGTTAGGAAGCCACTAAAACTATTATGAATCTGTGAATCTGTGGGTTTTAAAACTTTATAGTTGCTACCTACTTTATGTCTAACGCTAAAAATCCTAAAAGTAAATATTCTCCTAACATTTTTAAATTTTCTTTAAACTTAATTAGCGTAAAAATTAAGAAAGCAAAAACAACTCACGTTCGATATATTTTCTACTTCATTAACATTAATTTACTAGCCCTGTCTCCGTAATCTATTCCATGTGAATCTTGATAAACACAACAATATAATCTCGTATGCATTTTCACTCACCTTGAAGCGTATCCTTTCACTTTATGCTATTACGCAAGTTATGTTTCTCACTAAATGAAATAGATAGGAAGATTTACAAAGTTGATTAAAATTATAAATAAGTTCTCCGCACACAAGTTCTAAGTGTAATGATGTTGTCACGGGCCAGAAACTACTAAATTGTTTTGCCGGACGTCAAGCAAAAGTTACGACACTTGTTTTCACTTGATATCGGTTAGTTAGACGGTATTGACAGTGACCACGGGTCTAAACAACACGGCCAAATATTTGTAGGGTCTGATGTTTGTTTTTCAGTTTATTAACAAAATGTTACGAACGAAATAAGACTCAACCGGGTTTTCGAGATCGTTACGTAATTTACTATAATATATACGATAAGAAAACAATGGTAAGTATAATTTTAAATGAATAGTTCTACTTTGATAGTGTTTTATAGTTTCTAAGCGATGTGTTCTTCACTTTCACTGTTGTGCTATTATCATTTTTTTGCGGTAAGTACTGTTGTCACGTAATTTTTTATCTGCACCTTCCGTCTTTATAAGGAAAATTCTTGATAAAACCTTAAAGAAACCTTAAGATTTTCATTATAAACTAAGAAATGTACTTGATGTAAAATGTGTTTATGTATATAAGAGAAATTTAAGTGCTTGTACAAGATAAAATAAATTTACGGGTAAACAAATTTGTCTAACTAGCGCCCTCGGAGTTTTTTTTATATCAAATACAACCTCACTCAGAAATAATGAAGCATTCTAATGGTAAAATATTTTTTGTAATTGGTCCTGTTTATAATATGTAACTATATAATAATTATAGATAACAGTTGTATAAAATAGTATAGTCTAAAACAGTATTTAAATAACAATTAAATCGAAGTTAAACAAAAGAGAAACTTTGGACAACTTACTAAATGGCCTTATTCGTCGATATAACTTCTCTATTCAATTTAGTTAGTAAAAACTGATTTTTTCACATCAAGCAACAGAGTGTGAAGATATTTCCTAAGACAAATTCTTGTTTTTCGTTTTCAAATAAAAACAAGAAATAAGTTTGGTACAATTTTCCTGTTTATCACACAAACATTTGTCACTAGATAATACCAGGTACTCGAACCTGGACCGCTTGATGTGTAGGCAGTATTACTGGCCACTGCACTATGTCGGCGTCAAAATGTATTGTAGATTCATAACAACACATTCACTTTGTTGATTGGAATCTCTGGACACCCAGTATTACGTGTAGGTGTTAATATTGTCTATCTACCTTATTTCTTGTAGAAGCAGTCATACATCTCACACTATGTAGGGAGTAGAAACCATCCATCCAATGTTCCTATATCTATGGTAGAAATCAAACAAAATATGTGTGATATAATTTATAAGTAAAATTTTTATTGCCACAGTTCTAAATTCAGCAGCATTATGCATTTAATTGTTAAATTAAGAATAAAAATGGAAAAAAGTTCACGTTCTGAATGGGAATTTTCACTCTTTTTTACTTTTAGGTACGACTTAAATGGATACTTGCCCTGTTAGTAAACTTTGCCGTAGTCAAACTTTAGTGATCTTTCGTAGTAGTATGCTACTGTCGGTGAGTAAGGTTTTAAAGGTCCAAAAGAAGGCCGGGGACTGTGACGACTACGTGTGATGGACATCTTCGTGTTGCTAGTGATGAAAACTGACAACATTTCATAGACTTACCGTGTGGGTGCCAGTTCCTTCGCGTTTCAAGGGGGTAGCTAGAAGCAGTGCCTCGGATTTGTGAGCCAGGAGTTACCCAGGTTTAGGCACCATTAAAAAGCATCAGCATTCCTATCTCCCCTACCCTAGCTTCTCTCTCAGCAAAGCCACATTTGGTTCAATACCGCAAGAGCCGCTTTAGATACGCTTTGCAATATAGAACTTACCAGTTCTAGACAAGCCGAGGATTTATTGGTTTTTGCCTTCATTTCCCATAGTAGTCCGTTCTAATCACTATTACACGCTTGAGTATACACGTGAGTAAATAGTAAAGATTTGCATCTCTCAGAAATTGAGATAGAAGGGCGGTGCGTTAGAGGCGCTACAGTAAACTCGCATTGTGTACTGCCAGTGAAGGATACTGTGTTTTTGCAGGAAACGCGAAACTGTATGGTATAAGTTAGGACACTCTCCCTTAAATAATTGAATCCAAAAATAAAAGAAAACAATTATCTAAATCATTAATTTTTTTTATTACCAGTCATAGATTTTCTTATAAGTGATGTATGGAATCACTGGAATTAATCAGTCACTTATTTGATAAATAATTAACCTAATATTTAGTTTAAATAATTTATTATTAGGCTACAGTTGAATATAAATTATAGTCCAATTTAAAGACCAAGATGATTTGATTAACTATCAACATTATTATGCAAAATACCAAGTAATAGTCCACAACTGGAAGTACTTTCTGTTACCCTCGTCAGTCAATTTCAAATCGTGACCTGACAAACTTAGTTCTGACAATTGCTATTCACTTAAATTTGGCAGATTGTATTATTTAATTTTGACTTCTGAATAGCAGTTAAACTTAAACAGAAGGTTTCAACAGATTTCTATAACAAAGCAAATGAATTTAAATATATTTCATGACGAGATAAACGTTTTGAGAATCTTTATCTCCTTTTAGATAAAATATTGAGAATATACATTATTTGCCAAAGTATAAAGTTTGTATTATTATTCGATTCAGTAATCTATAGGTTATTCAGGTTACAAAACATTTGAATGTGGAGAAAAGATCTTACTAACATACATTCATCAAATTATGTGAACTACGTACAAATTACGAGTAGGTACCTAGGTACACTTTGCAGTTCTAATTTAATAAAAGCTAAAAATAATTTTAACAACGCGACGTTTCAACACCGTTTTGTACTAAATTGAGCATCAGGTGTTTTAAAAAATACTGTATAATTATGTAATAATATTGCTTTTGCATCACATTCCATTCTAAAAGCACAGTGTAAATACATTAGACTGGTATGTTCACACCATTATATTTTCTTTTATATGTTTTGCGGATTAGTACCTAACGCCATTAATATACCCACCGATAATGACCATGTATTCAAACGCTGCTAGTTGAGTCGCAGCTTAGCTTATCGGTTGTTCCTAAATGAATACGAGTGAACTGATAATTCAGCCACAGTACATTAAGTAGCCATTAGCAGTTAGCGTCCTCGCTGAGGGGCTAATTGACATTAGGATTGGTGCTTGAAGTTACTTCCTTTTGCTTATAAATGTACACGTATCATGTAATATATGAAAGAAAGGGCACAGCGGGTTAACCGCTTGAATTAAGAGCAATCGAAATGAGCCAGTACCTCGACCTTACATTTGAAATACACGATCACGCTCGTAGTCTCAAGAGGAGTTGAGCAGAGCATCTGGCAGTATGGGCAAATGCAGTGCCTGCAATTAGTGACACGTTGCCAGCCTGTCGCCTTCATAAAAGAGGCACCAAGCACAATAAATGACAATCCTTCAGTAAGGGTGTTTTTAATATCGTGCGGATTTCATCACGCACGCGGGATTGCCCCGCATGCGTTACATCCGGAAGTGTAATTTTCATACAAGTATTTATTGTAATGCGTAGGATACGCACGCGGGACGCGGGGCGAGATGCCCCGCGCGGGGACCCCGCGTGCGTGAGCAGTTCTATGAAGTCCAGTGTACATTTTACCGCGTCCCGCGTGCGTATCCTACGCACGCGGGACGCGGGGCGAGATGCCCCGCGCGGGGACCCCGCGTGCGTGAGCAGTTCTATGAAGTCCAGTGTACATTTTACTGTCATACGGGGCGTCGTCCATTCGACACACAACCACAACGCATAGCAGCCCGCAGAAAACTAGATCGCGGGCTAGCCTGTCTCACGCTGCGTGAAATTTTCCGCATGCGGGGCAATCCCGCGTGCGTGATGACATCCGCACGATATTAAAAACACCCTAACAAACGAACAAAAGCCAACAAACAGGATAGATGTTACACTCGAAATAAGTTGTGGGGTCCGAGTAGTCCTTACATTAGACCGCTGTCAAATAACACTATATTTTGGCAATTTTGTGCTACTGTCGGCGAGTAAGGATCTCCACGGAGTACTAGTGTTAAGATTATAATCGTCTATAGGATATGGGTTACCAAGCAGTTCTGCTTACCATCAGGCGTGCCTATGTCTTATTTTCCAACCACATTGCAACCAAATTTACAACACATGTTTTGATATCAAATTAAACTAATTTTACGGATTTAACTCGCATGTATTCAGGTTTCAATGGGTAGATGTAGGTTGTCTTCAATCTTCGAGTGACCATTACCGCTGCAATGTTTCGAAACATCGGGCAATAATGTAAAAACAATAAAGTTAAATCCTTTAATGTAGTTTTACTATAATATGTAGTGCTTGTAGAAATCTAAGAGAACAATACGTATTTTGACATTTCAATTTTGTGGGTTTAGATTGTGATCTGTTTTTTGTGATCCTAGTTCAATTCTTACTGTTTATAATGATTATTTCATGTCAGGGTAAAACCCAAGCAAACAAAGTACCCTGATAATTATAATAATAGATATGTGAAATTTAATTACCTACGGAAGACTTGTATGTCTGGCGAGTTTGCATGCATAGAATAGTAAAAATATGCATAGTTAGTCATGTATAACTTGGTATTCCTCATTCAATTTTTTTTTCTTTTTTTATTTCTCAAAACTTTTACAATTTTATACATTTATATATAGCTGCGGCTCACAAACCGTGATGGTTTATCTGTCCACATATTTCAATTTCAACAGTAGTCTTGTCTTTTACAAAAATGTGTTATAGTTAACTTTCATTTTGTTTATTTTTACAATTAAATTCCAATGAAATGGAGCGAAGATAGTTTTGCCCCGACTTATTTTTCTTATAACTTTAAAATTAGGTCTAATAATCACTCACATCATTTTACACAATAACAAAAAAAAACATACTCTCCAAGTTCACAATTAAATAAATAAGTTAGTTATAAAATCTAGAATTTTAAAATTATGACTTAGAAAACGATTAAAGCTAGTAAGTACGTCAAAAGGATTTTAAATTATAGATAAGTTAAATCCTGCGGTTAAATCTGAAGATATTCCGAACGGATTCTTGCCATCGGCTCCCATTCGTGGAATTCATTATTAATGGCAACAAATTTTTACTTAAGTTTTGTTCTGAATACGCAATATAAGGAATCTCACGAACGCGTATGTTTAAAATACATGCGCATTGTCACGGTCTGCATATTATCAACTGTACGCCGACTGCAAAATGCAGTTTTTTTTCAGTATTATTTAAATCAAATTATATTCATCAAATATCAAATATACTGATTGCACACCAAATTTACCGGGGCGTAAAATCCAAAGATAAGTAAGGTTTATTTTTTTTATTATTTTGGCGGAGTGCTCTGTTTTTGGGGGAGTCCAATGTCTTATGTCCTATCAACATGGCTGAGTGATGGGTAGGTTAGGTTTATTTATTTTGCTGTGCAATCTGTATTTTTGTTATACAAAAAAAGATTTTTTGATTTGCAGTTAAATATGTACTTACTGACCTTTTTTTAAAGGAATAATATTAATACTGGGGATCAATCTCCGTGCACACAGAACCCAACTCCACCTGCCTACGCGCTCGGCTACTGACGCTTCAAGGTTGGCGTTAATGGAACTGTTGAGTTCTTGGAACTGTTCAAAGTTGGCATACAGCTCCAACAACTGCAAGCTAAACACGCTCGACGTCCAGTCCTTATGCGGTTGGACCAACTGCTTTAATTAATATAATAGACCCCACGAGAATAAGAGAAATATTGAAATTTATCTTGCTCTTGACTTTATAAGGACAGATAGGAAGTTTTACTTCCTAGATTCCTCAAATCACATAATAAGTCATATTTACAAATATGCAGGTACATTACTTATTCGCATCCAACGTAACTTGAAGTTCAAATGCAGTTCAGATGCAGTTGGTTCAACTGCATTAGGACTGCTAGTTCACCGTTCAGCTAGCTTGCAGTTGTTGGAACTGCACATCAACTGCAATTTGGCTATTGAATGCAGTCCGTCTGTCCAGGTCAGCTATACTCAATCTGCGACCAGTGGGCCGTAACTGGCCCGCTAACTAAGCCTAGTACAGTACAATTTTTAAATTAGCAGTCAAGTATTTTATTGATAATGGCGGTTACATGTTTGCGTTTTATTGTAGTATAATACAATTGTGATATTAATTACAGTGTAGGCTAGATTATTGTGTCCCACAGCAGTGACTATGTAACCTAGAGGAAAAATAGGTTGAGTATTGGCTACTCTAAATCCTTCTTCTGCTACTACCACACTGCACCACCGCACCTAAACACATGTTTCAGGCTCACACGCGTTCGTGAAAATAGTGTACCTACCTAAATAAATTTTATTTTGTAAAGACATTAGGAAACACTTATTGTAAAATAAATTACTTATTATAATTACAGTCCGCTCAGTCCGATCATGCTTTTCGCCTATTGTCAATGTATATAGGCGCCGTATTCCATGCCATTTCCTTGGTAACCGTATACAACGTTGGCCATTTCCGTATCTCTGCCTTTGACAACATTGTGATTTTTGAACGCATTGAAGATTATTAAGGTCAACGCCAGTTTCCCGACCATGAATGACTTGAAAAGCATAAACTTGAGCACGCTTAGAAACATGGGCACGATCGTTGATTGGAGAATGAACGGCATAATGAACAGCGGCAGTATCTTTTGCAACAGTTTGCTTTGTTTTCCTCTTCCTGTAACAAAAAAAAGTACTATTAGCGCAGACCAAATAAAAAATAAAGACGGAGCTTTGCTTACCTAAGCTTTGCTCAACTTGTGTATGTCTATCTATTTAAACCATAAATCTGGGAAATAAATTATGCAATACTATCAATACTAAGTAATTGTAATTTATGTATTATTAATACTAAGTATTATAAAAACAATAAACTTTTGTCTTTTTGAGCTGAAAATAAAATATGAGAATATTATTTTGTTTTAACTTTAATCAAATCAGTGTAGTCGATCATAAAATTTCAAGTAAATGGTTTCTTCAATCGTTTTCAAACCATTTTACGAAAATTTTCTTTAATGAAACCACTTTTCTTAGAATAGTTGGAATATTTCAGTTGAAATGTTGCTTTAATGAAGCCACATTTTTAGAATAGTTGGAATATTTCGATACTTCAAAATCTCATTTGTGGTTTTCCGCTTATTTTTGGTATAATAATATTTTATATGGAGGTGGCGCATTAGAGCTTATAACAATGTACTGTCATCATCATTAGCATGTATAGAGAGGAGTTTGGCACCGTTGCGCTGTCACTCTGATTGTATGCGGAATTGCGGATTGGTGAGTAAAAACAGTTGCAGTAATAACAGAAGCACCGAGGAACTCAATATTCAAAAACTTTTATTCGTGACTTATCTTCGAACGATTCGGATTGCTGCATTGTTTTCAAAATTGAAACCAGAGCGCACAGCACAATACGCTACTGGACTCCTTAAACAATCAAAACTGAGAGGTCGCAAAGTGAATCACACAAAAGTCCGTCCTCCGCAATGGATGCAGGGAAAAACTTTATCACTTCTTAACCCCAAAAAAAACTTTTGTGCTGTACAAGACTGTTACATTCAATCTACACAAGGGCAGTAATTTTACTTTTTATTTTTAATACTAATTCTTAGCGTGATAAACATGTATATTGTCTTGTTTTTCTCACCTAAATCAATTTTCTCGCTGGAGAGGTGAAAAGTTGTATGTTTCACACGAGAGCAACTTGCGCTTGTCACTTGCGTTGTCTTATCAAACTGCGTCTAATATATTTCTAAGCATATTCACAAATATAAAGCTTTCAGTTGCACTACATAATAAGGAATTATTAAACTCTTTATTGCACTTGAAAATACATAATATTTACGTAAGGCGGGTATATCTCTATATGAGATCTCTTTCAGTCAACCTAATAATGTAATGTATAAGTATAGGTATCTACTTGTCATAGTGAACGTCATTTTCATCAAAATTACCTAATTGCTTGTGTACCTATAGATGTATAATTAGTGAGTGTAACAGTGTCACGCATATAGTGAGGTACCAATAATTCAAACACGATACTCAAATCTAACAAAAATTGTTATTTAAACTTTTTGGCGAGAGATCAAAACAAAATTATCAGTCTATTATCGTCCTAAGTATTTAAGTGTTAAAGCGGCCAATGCACTGGTGTTCTGTGAAAGCTGGAAAACTTTCGTTAAGACCAGTCATTGCGTGGACGACCGGAGATAAAGTGTAATGTTTCTTCCTATTTATGAAGGAGTCTACCCAATACACCCACGGATCTATATTGAACCGCTTATAACCTAATCTTCCAAACTATCATCGCAATAAAGATATACTAAATTGGTTGTGTATTAATAAAAGACCTCCGCTCCTACAAATTAACATGGCACTTAGGGCAATAAGGAAAACAGAAGTCTAGCCGTTTATCGACTTATTTTTATTGCTACTAAAATAGAAAACTTTTCAACAATCCCGAGCAAAATACCTATAATATTTGTAAATTGATTTGTGTTCCGTGGTTTACTCATACAATGGGTTGCCGCCAAAGCTGCCACTTCTTGGACTGGTTTTGTGAGTAAACTACAAAATTAAAAGTACTGTACAGAGTAGTTTAATAAATATTAAAGGTGTTTTCTTCGCAAGGACCTGGGACCTGGACACACAATAACTGAAAATTGATAATTTAGTATCAATATACTACTTACCCTCCACTTTGGGTGTCATCCCTCACTTATAGATCACGGTTCTAACACATAATAATAATTAGAACGATTATTCACATATGAGGTCTTAAAAAGTATGGCACCAACTCCAAATATAACAGATTATGAATTGTAAATAGCTATATGTCTTAATTATTTCGTTGATTGTACTTTAACGCTCTGTAATTTAAAGGTTTGTAGTCTTTTTTACATTTTTCTAAACATATTTATTTTCCAATTTTAGTGGAAAGTAAGTAGGTAGGTATATACTAAGCAGTCACGTTGAAACTTTAAGTGAAACCGCAAACCAAAACGTAAGTATTTCTTTGCTTTGCCCGATTTTTTAAAACGCGCTGAATGTATTTCGATAAAATGTTTAGGACCACCTCTGAAACAATACCTATCAACAACAAAAAAAGAATCATCAAGACCGATTCATAATTGCGGGTTTAAAAAAAATCATCTGAAAATGGAATTGAGAACCTCCTCCTTTTTGAAGTTGATGATATAAATAATTTTCTAAATAGGTAATAGATATATTTGAAAAGTGAGACAAGCGGGTGTTAGTTACTGTAAAATTAATTTTCTGGATACAACTTTAGAAACATTTCAAGATTGCATTTGTTAATTTAAATGAAGTCAATTTATGTAAATGAAACATCAAAGCTGTTTTGATAAATCACTGGTTCCCCTGAAAATGAGCCGTCATGAACGCTCATAACACCAGAGACGAACTTTAAAGATTTGTTTCTATACTTTTCCAGACCAATGACACCTGGATGATTCTTAACAACATGATTCATTACAAACATACTTAATCCCAAAAGGGGTCGAGTTGAACCTTGGTTAACATCTGGATTACATATAAAACTACATCTGGCAGTTAGGAGGCGCTACCTTTGTAGTGACTCCAAATAGTGAGGTCGCCAGTCTTAAAATGAGGCATCAAACCGCAAACGTAAAAAAAAACCCTTTGAATTCCTAACAATAATTCACTCAATTAGAGACAGTCTCATTGTTTCCAGACTGTTCAAGAAATACGCATCACAAAATTCGCTTTTGATCTTTTATAATAATGCGCTATAATTAGGTATACCGAAATGTTTGACTGTTTACCGGTCAAAACAGGAAAGGTAACGTTTCATACAAATAGAATACTACATGCAAAACCAATTTAAACGGTCTTAATAACTTCCCATAGACCGTTAGTCGTTCTAATAGCCCTGCCAACATCGATAGGCAATAAATGTAGCCGCTCTGATTATCAATGTGCACGCAATTTCTCCACTTTCCCACAATAACAAAGCTGATTTGTAAGGAAGTTCGTGGCTCGTGTTATTTTGTTTCTGTAATTATTTTGTAGTGACGTGCATAACATTTGGAGGACATTGGCTGTTCCATTTTACTGTAATTAGTTACGACCGCAACGTATATAACACGAGATTTCAGAATATTATATACGGTAATAATAATGGTTTTAATACAGTCGTGATGCTGGCTTTTATCGTTTAAATTTTAAAAGGAATTCGATTTATTGTTAATATTCATTGAGCACATTAATGTTAATATTAAACAATAAATTGTAATCTTTAGTCGTTGGTGATAAAGACTGCTATTAAATTATATAAGCCTAAAAACTGTTATATAAAATAAAATTTCACTTTTGCCTCAGTTTTATATTAAATCCTTTATAAATTTCGCTTTTTTTTCTTTGTTTTTAAAATGCCAACATTATTTTCGTGTCAAAATTCCACGTAATTGAACATCGAAACAGATCTCATTTGACTTCAAACCTTGTCGTTTCAACTTTAAGGCCAGTTTTCTTCAATCGGTAATTTCAAGTTAAAATTCCAACCGTATTCCCGAGTGTTGACGTGCATTCACTTATGAAAGTGATATTACTTGAAATAGCATACAGTTTGGTTTACAACATGAATGTTAAGTGATTACCTCTACGCTCGCAGCGCAATTGGTTGTTCTTTTGTTTTGTAATGTACGAGTGAGTACCTCATAAAGTAGAATAGAATATAATATACTATATTTTTTAATTATTGTACATAAACATTTTGTACTTTTACCGAATTGACAAAGCTTTGATGATTGTGCAATGGGCGCTCTTATCAATAGTTATTCGTTGATTTATAGTCGATATATAGATTAATATGTCGTAGAAGTTGAGGTCATAGAGCCATCATGAGTATTTTCATTCAACTGCAATAAAGGAGAGGGACATCCTCTTTACAAATTACATATTACTCCACTAATTGTAAACTGTTTTATTTATGATTGTTCGCTTTTTATTTGCTGTAAAATCCTGTGATCTTTGTCACAAATAATGGTAAAACGACAGAAAAATAATTACAGATTACGATTTTAAAACAAACCAACATAAATAAACTTTCAACCAGTCACTATTTGGAGGCACTGCTTGGCTCATACTACCAGGTGCGGCTTAGTGTGTAACGAAATGTTATCTGAGGTATGTTCAACCCGTCTTGTGATTACAAGCGTGATCGTATGCAGAGGCGTAGCTATGTAAAGAAAGGCCCTAGTGTAAACCAAATTAGGGCTAAAATGGATATGCACTCACTTCTCCGCGTTTCAAAATTTACTATTCTTTTTCAATAAGAGGATTGCTGTTGAAGGATCTAGGTGCCCCCTGAGACACCTACGACACTGATCGTATAAAGGTATGTAGGTATGTAAGTATATTATAATTATTATTTTTGCCGTTCAGTTTTAGCAGAATCAACCTCGGAATCAAGAAAGAAATAAAGGAATAGTACATAGTATTTTATGCTTCAGGAAATATAAAATAATCAGATTTTTAATCAAATATTGAAAAAAATGTGACGCGGCTTTTCTTACTCTTCCGTTACTCTTCCTACTGAGCTACAGAGGACAGGGTGATCCCATTGATATTGTCTATCTCTTCCTAATACATTTTATTTAAGAAAATATAATGTCTTCACTGGAACCAAATAATGTTGATTCTTTTGGAAGAGGAGGCATCTGTTTCTTCCTGTTGGTGTTCTCTTTTGCACCTTGAAGATATCTATACCTCACCAGCCTAACTTAATCCATAGGCTTGAGTAGTCCGTTTTACTTCGGCCTTAGATATAAGACCTTCCCAAGAAATTTATTTTATGTTTGATGAAATTTAAATGAAATAATTATTTGAGGATTATATTTCAGCTTGCCCATTTAAAAGCTTAATCCTGATTCCGAGAAAATCAACTTTGCACAGTATTTTATGATAAAATCTGTTTTAAATGACAGTGCGTACATATTTCCATTCATCAGCTGTATTGAATATCGTTTTAAAGAGCTAATTAAAACATATTTTTCTTATAAAGGTGAATTGAGACGAAAAATATTGGTATCTCTTTAACCAATATTTTTCGTCTCAATTCACCTTTGATAAGGCAAGATAATTTAATTTATAAATAAATTAAGGCAAAATGAATGAGAAAAAATGATAGTACGTAAATACGTAAACGACATTTGGACAAAGTTTCAAACGTATCGATAAGATGAGCCAATTTTCGATAATTGAAACATTTCTCGACTTTTCTCTTAACGAAGATAGGAGTTCAGTTTCTAGATAATGTTGATTGTACTTTTAAAAATGTTAGATGGTTAGTGGTTGGTTTATTTGGCTTGCTTATTTAACTGGTTTTTTTTACTTGTCTAGCCACCACAATAGTATTAACAGCTTTGTTGTGTCCGAACCCAGAGAACAGAATGTGTCCAACCATTAGTGGTAAGATATATTTATTTATTTAACAATTTATGTAGATATATCCTGTCCCTCAATACTATTATAATATTAAGTACGCCGATTGACACTCGTGTGAGCGATAATAGTACCTACTCGTAAAGGGTTGTGGTCGTTAAATATACCGGGTTAGTTTCAATATAAACATTACGGATAGTGTATAGTTATTATCATCATATCAAACATACAAACCGAGCTCGGTGCGTTTCTATGAAGACAAGTTAATTGTTTACTTGTATTAAGCTACGAGGGTACTGCATGATGGTTGCTCCCGCCTTCGACCCTATCATCACTTCAATCAGGAGGGCAAGTTATCTGTTTTTTCCTACCCAGCTACCAAATTCATTTGGGGTCGGCGCAGTATGCTTTGGTATCGACAATACTACTAGGTTTTGCCATTATATTTTTAAGTATGGTATCTCACCCTCAGCAGGTGGGACTTAATGTTAACTTTTATGCTTAACGTGCCTTCCGCAGCATGAACGAAAAATGAGTTAAAAAATTTCGGTCAGCCATCCAAGTACCGACCGTGCACTTGGTAGTTTATCTCCTCCATCGATCTCCTTCAAGTTATGAATAATAATATATATTCTTTATGATACACCCAAAATATTGTTACAATAAAATAAGAAAAACATGAAAAGAGCTGAGCTTATCTTTAAAAGAGATCTATTCCAGCTAACCCCAGCATTGCGGGAGTGATAAAGAAAATTCATATTTTTCGGGACATCAAGAAGTCAGTTGATACTCATTTTTGTTTTGAATTGTGCATGAACCAATGAATAAAATGGTCCAATATTTATACTCTCTGTTAATACAAATACATTGAATTTGAGTTCTTTCGAAGAATGTGAATTTTCTTTCATAATATATTTTTTTATCTCAGAATAACATGAATATTTTTTACAGCTTCATGATAATGGATGAATAAATAATAACTGCCGTCCGTCATGCCATTTTGTAACCTTTATGTTACTGTGTTGCTACCGTAAGATGTAATTGAAGTGTTTCTATGGCGATCACGTGAACATTGCCACATACACACGTAACATTTGGATGTTTTTGATGAAATTTGACAGATACATATGTACGTATAACATACGATCACGCTCACAATTCTAAAAGGAGTTGAGTAGCCTTGGGTAACATTTATAACAAGGCTCCGGGCCCTTTTTTGCTTTAATCTAAGGCTCCAGGCTAATCCCTTCTTCCCTTCTAATATTATAAATGCGAAAGTAACTCTGTCTGTCTGTTAAGCTTTCACGTCTAAACCACTTAACCGATTTTGATGAAATTTGGTACAAATATAGATTGGATCTCGGGGAAGGACATAGGCTTTTTATTGCGAAAAAAAGGTTGAATGGGTTGAAATAGGGGATGAAAGTTTGTATGGAAGTTCGTCATTTTTGAAGATAAAACCGTGAAACTTTGAATTAGTCATTTGATAAGAAAGAAATATTTTTTCTAGGATTTTTGAAATTTTGACCTGTATGGGGGTGAAATAGGGGATGAAAGTTTGTATGGGAGTTCATCATTGTTAAAGATAAAACCATGAAACTTTGAATTTTGACACTTGATAAGAAATAAATAAACATTTGTTCTAGCTTTTTGAAATATTGACCCATGTGGGGATGAAAAGTCGTAAGGAAGTTCAAATAAAGTTACATCTAACACCCGAACCGATTTTGATGAAATTTGGTACAAAAATAAAATTTTTAATAAAATAATATTAATATGGGTATCATTTTCGGGGGTCCCGATTACCAATACCACAGATAATATAATACTAGCCAATACAACATCTGTTTTGAGATCCAAGATGGTGACGTGACTTTTAACATTGTCAATATAAGTATCGTGTTTTATAATCATTGGTCTGAGATCGTGTTCGTGGTTTTTGGGGGTCCGGATTACGAATAAAACATCTATTACGAGATCAAAGATGGCGATTGCGACTTTTTAATATAAAAACGATATGTGTATCATTTTCGTGGTTTTCAGGTGTCCCGATTTTGAATACGACATCTATTACGAGATCCAAGATGGCGGTAGCAATTTTTTAACATAGTATCAATCCCTACTTATATAAATGCGAAAGTATTTACTGGTTACACGAGAATGAAGAGTTGGGATGAAAGGTCGTAAGGAAGTCCAAACAAAGTCACACTTTACCGCCTAACACTTGAACTGATTTTGATGAATTTTGTCACAAAAATTGACTAGACCTTGAGATCCTTGAGATAGGACATCTAAATTTTTTGTCATAATGGGGTTGAAATAGGGGATGAAAGTTTGTATGTGATTCCTCAATATCGAAGGTAAAACCATGAAACTTTGTATAGGGCACTTGATAAGAAGTAAATAAATATCTGTTCTAGCGTTTTTGAATATTTGACGCATGTGAAGATGTAATAGGTGATGAAAGGTCATTAAGAAGTCCAAAAAAGTCGCGCTTTCACGCCTAATAGCCGAACCGATTTTGATGTAATTTATTACAAAAATAGACTATCCCTTGAGCCTATCTCAAGGGATAGTCTACAAAAGCTATATTTTCTTTTTTCTAAAAAGGGCATGAAGGGGTTGTAATAAGGGATGAACGTTTGTACGTGATTCCTCATTATCGAAGAAAAAACCATTAAACTTTGTATTTAGTCACTTGATAAGAAGTAATTAAATATCTGTTCTAGCGTTTTTGAAATTTTGTCCTGTGTGGGGATGGGAGAGGAGATGAAAGGGCGTAAAGAAGTCCAAACAAAGTCGCGCTGTCACGCTTCACACCGAAGCCGATTATGGTGAAATTTGGTACTATAACTGACTTTACCTTGAGACAGGTCATACGCTACAAAGGGTATGAAGGGGTTGATATAAGGGATGAATGTTTGTACGTGATTCCTCAATATCGAAGATAAAACCAAAAAAAATTGTATTTAGATACTTGATAAGAAATAAATTAATATCTTTTCTAGCTTTTTGAATTTTTACCCATGTGGGGATGGAATAGGGGCTGAAAGGTCGTAAAGACGTCCAAACAAAGTCACGCTTTCACGCCTAACACCCCAACCGATTTTGATGAAATTTGGTACAAAAATAGACTAGACCTTGAGATAGAATAAAAGTTAAATTTTGCTGTAAAAATGGCATGAGTCGGTTGAAATAAGGGATGAAAGTTTGCATGAGATTCCTCACTATCTTCTTTATTATAAAAATGAATCGCTGAATGTGTTGCCAAGCGCAAATCTCGAGATTCGCTAATTCTTTTTTTATAATATCCCTTGAAGTACATGGATGGTTCATACGGAGAAAAAAAAATCTACACTGGCCTAAAATACTGTTTTCAAATTCGATTTTCTCATACTATTAACTTAGCGACTTGGTATAAAAAGGAGGTTAAAAGGAGGTTTTCAACTTTACAGTTTTTAAAGCAACAAAACTAAAGTTCCTACATTATTCTTTTTTTTCAAGTTTCTAACTTAAATAGAACATAAGTTACAGTTTCATTTATGAGTGTTATACTTTCTTTTGCAGGCCGTAGTATTTCATTCTTAATTAGGCGGCAGTATTTTATTCTCAATTAGTAGCGTCGAGATACATTAAACGTATACATTTTGCCAATGTCAAGTGAAAATGTAACTAAAGTAACAAAAATTGTACGGTTGATTTGAGTTAAAAATGGAGTCTCTCAACACGTGTTTTTACAACAAGAACTCGAGAGAAACTCCGAGTAATTTATTGTCAGTATATGTATTTCATTCAAAGCATTGTTTGTTATGCCTTACATAATAAATAATGCTTTAAGAATAGTCAACACACATTGGTCTGTTGATTTTGTAACTCTCATAAAGTATAGCTAACTAAAACTACTTAACGAGTCAGTTGAGAGCAGAACAAATTTAGACTCAAAAAGAAAAGTAAATTATTTACAAAGGCGTTGAGAGAAAAATCACATCTGATTACAACGTCCTTTAAACTTTTTTATCTAATGCAATCTCTCTGAATGCTCTTCAAAGGTAATTTTAAAAAGTTTGTTATCAGAGCTATAAATAAAGTGATTAGTTTTTCAGACACAAGCAAGCTATTAAAATGCGCATATGTAATATCGATGTAATTTATGGGTGTAATAAAAGATAAACTATCTTACCTTCTGTATACTTATTGGTATCGATTTCAAAAGACATCACCCTCCTTGAATCGTTTTTCGGTAGTCCAACCCGAATGCCATCGGTCAATTCGATTTTCTTAACAGATTCCTTAAGTATAGGCGCGGACGCCGGTGTATCTTGTACTGTCGCCACAGAATAATTAATTAGGATCACTGCACAGAGGAACCGTAGGTGTGCGCTCATTTTGATGGTTGTATTAACTATGCGAGAATGCCCGTCCGCCCCTCTACGATCAGACCACTCTGTCCGCTAGCTGCTATCTGGATTAATGCCACAGTGTAGGGTAAAAGAACGGTATACCCATCCACAACCTCGTGTATTGTTCAGAGACAAATTATGTAGAACATAAGTTAGCAGTATATTCTTATTGTATAGTTTGTGAGTTAGTTTTTACTAGTATATAATATATTTTCAATTCTTATTGGTATATATATTTTCAATGCTTGTGGTTGTGCATGTGTATTATTCTTAATTGGGTGTATAAATATGGAAATAATTAGATATTATCGACTCCGTCATGCATAGCGGTCGATCGTTCCAGTCATAATATCCGTTACCGTCTGAATAATGTTTCCTTTTACAAATTATGCGCAAAGGTGACGTTAGTAATTATTTCTTATCAGTTTCGAAAGTTTTAACATTACTATGTTAAAACATTCTAAAATATTAAAAAATACGTTTTCCTTTTATCAAATAATAAAAAAACTTATAAGGGTTTTTGACAAGAACTTTGTTTTGTAAATCGATATAAAGCAATGAATTTAGATGACAATGATTCAAGTTTTTATTGTATTAACAAAAGTAAGGTTTGGCAACTATTAATAAAAAATTATATCTGATAAATGTCCACCACGACCACAATTACAGATGTTGATTCTTTCATAAAAGTTATTAATCACTTTTTGATAAAATGGCGGATCTATTTCGTTAATCACTTCACGATTTATGAGTTTTAAGGCTGTAATAGATACCTACTCTGTCTTTAACATATCCCCACAAAAATAACCCAGCGGTGTTATTTCACATGATTGAGCTGGATACCTAACAGCTGAATTTCGTGAAATGATGCGATCGGGAAATTTGATTTACAATAAATTTATTGTTCGGCGGCTGTGTGTGTACCAACCATCCATATCACCAATAACAGGTCAAAATTGTGTTGTTAACATCTCTCGATAGCGTAATCCATTGACCGTAACCGTGTTTCCAGTCGAATTTTCGAAAAAAAAAACGGTCCAATCACTCCTCCAGACCACATAGTAGCGCACCATACAGTGACTCGTTCAGCATGTAAAGGTTTCTTGACAACCTGTCTTAGAAATGCGTCAATTTTGCTTGTTGACGTAGCCTGACAAATGAAAATGGGCTTCATCTGAAAAAAAGGTTTTTCCAGAAAAACCAACGGGTTGTTCTTGAATGAATTGTGCGAATCTACGGCCAGCTTCAATGACGGTGAGAACGGTACTTTTTATTCTAAACTAGCGGACCCGACAGACTTCGTCCTGTCATAAAGAAATTATTCGAATTTTTCTCGCCGTAAAAACCATCTTTGAACTTCAACGAACATTTTAAAAAAAGAATTGGCCAAATTGGTCTAGGCGTTGTTGAGTTATGCGCTTACCAACACATTTTGCGATTCATTTTTATATTATAGATATAGACTTTTCAACTTAAAATATGGCACTTAAATTATTTCTGTAGCAGTATATACTGATTTCAGTTGCTTTCACATTAGGTGTTTTTTTTTTTACTTACTACACTAATATTATTATAAGTTTTCAAAATCCTGTAAGTACTTGATAAAACTTATTTTTTTTGTATGAGTAGTTTATATTCAATCTATCCATGTAATTTTTTATGTTTTTAAAGTTTGCTTTTCTGTCTACCTTATTTAAATTGAGTATTTAAACGATATTTGATGACATAATAAATATTCAGACGTTTAAAAATACTTATGTTATAATTTTATATTGCATAACAGTGATATTAGCTTGATGAAATTTCTCTTATTAGTAGTATGAATTTGTTTCGTATAAGCAATTATGTGTGTTACGTTTCAATAATTCGGAAATAAGTAGTTCTCGTGATATGGTAATTTAATGCACATGCATAATTCTCAATAACATTAAGAAGTGTTTTTAAAATGAAATAAAACATGTGTGTTTTATATTTATCTATTAACTTCAATTATAAATATTACGTATTCATAATAAAAAAAAAAATAGTATTAATTTTATTTGTTCTTTTATTTAATTTTTATGTTTATTTAACTACAACGCAATGCAGTATAACAAAGTTTATTTTCTCTTCTCTTTTCGTGATCGACACAATCAATTAAAACATGGCGGTAACTAACAACGGTAACATTTACACCATGAAGATGAAGAGTTGATTACGACACTCTTTTGTTTCTCGTCTCACGTGATTTGGATTTAGTTACCTAAAACGTGTTAAATAACGCGACATTATGGCCCTAGGAGTTAAAAGCCGATACAATCGGTATAAATTCTTTGATCTTAAATATTGTATCATCGATCATAATATTTGCAATGTTTTCTTAAATTTGCTCGTAAATTGGACCGCTATCATTAACCGCAAGTGAACGCAAAAGCGATCTCTTTTTTCTTTTTGTTTAAACAGGTTCATGAACGAGCACGTTTCACCTCGCAGAGATTTGAAATGTAGAGCAGTTTCGAAAAATTATCTCCAATATTTTATTTTTCGTTTTCTGGTGATTATGCCAAATAGAAACGTCATGTTTGTTTTGATAAACAAGTTTCTTATTTACTATACCTCTATAACAAGTATCTGGTTTCTATACGAAAAATATCTACTTTTTTAAATAAATTTTATGTAAAGTTGTAAATTAGGTAACAATCTTTTTATTTCATCTTTATAATTGTATATTTTTTATGTATAAGTACTATATTCTAGATGTTTCTCAAATACTTTTAAAATAATAAATATCATCGCCATTTAATTTTTTTTGTTGATTATGTTGTTATAACAAAATTAATACATTTTTGAAGACGAGTAGCTGGTGAAATAATATATATCACAGCACCATATAGTGATGTTAAGCGTACCTATTTGGCAAGTATGTAATTGTATGTACATTTCTTTCACTTTTTCAGTAACAGATTATATTAAAAATATATTTTTGTTTACATTTTTACTAACACGATTTGTTTGAAAAACACCAAAATTTTTAAACAAAAGCATTAGTAGAAGATCCGAACCTATATCGACCTTCACCGAGCTGATAATAGAATGAAACATATTCTATTATTAATTTAGTATATTAGATAATATATTAAAAATGGGTTGTCTAAAAAAATCCTGGACAGACTATTTTTAATTATTTTTTGAAAAATGATTTTAAAAAAAAATGAATAAAATATTGCAACATCAAGATAATAAGAAAATTTTGTCCTGACTGATAGTAGAAACCGTATAGAATGTGCAGGCATTGGGTTGTCTATTATTTACCTGCGCGAACTACTGGGTTGTCAGGTATGAACAGGTATGTCGATATCAGTTACTTTCACTCGATTGGATAATAGAAAAAATTTTATATCATCATAAGCGCGCGACAAAATTTTCTTATTATCTTGATGTTGCAATATTTTATTAAAAATCATTTTTCAAAAAATAATTAAAAATAGTCTGTCCAGGATTTTTTTAGACAACCCATTTTTAATATATTTTCTAATATACTAAATTAATAATAAAATATGTTTCATTCTATTATCAGCTCGGTGAAGGTCGATATAGGTTCGGATCTTAGACTACATATAGAACTTAAAAAATTTTAATCGTCGAATTTCTGGTTCTTTTTGTTTCAAAACTTGACGAGAAATGCTCTTCGAACTTATTACGTCACAAGCTGACTATACCTAACAATGAACCTTCAGCATCCTATTAAATATTTTCAGTGTAAGAATGAAATTTCTATTTTTAAATATCTAAGCAAAAATACTAGGAAAATATTCTGTCATGGTCAAATTTTCTTATTTCGACAACTTATGCTTACTTATTTTTTTCATAACTTTTATCCGGAAACTGAAAACTAAAAGAAACTTTTACCTCTTTATTTCCTTCTAAATTTAAATGTTACAGTTATTTTAACCCTTGGTCTGAGCTTGAAACATTATTCCGGATGAATAGTGAGGAAAATATTTGTTAGCATAAATTCTTATGTATTTTTATTCATATCGATTCTTCTTTCTCTTGATTGGTCGTCATAAAACACGTGACAAAATAAATATACATATGGACACGGCTTAGAAAATTTTTGATAACAGCAAGAAATAATTATATATACTTATTAATTGCGAGTTAAGTTTATTTGACTGATACAGAAACAGAACTAGCACGGTACCTATATGATTCCATGCAACATTCCCCACAGCTATACGACAGGAAGGTATAGGTACAGTCGACCAAATTGAATCATGACCCACCTTAAGATCATTTTCCTACAGTCACTCAATACAAAGTAGGTTGAAATTCGCTTGAACATACATTTCTTAAGGAACGAACCTGTTATTTTAAATTTATTAGACACTGACAGTGTCTAATAAATATGGCCTTTTAAAATTTTTTCAACTACTACTTGACATCTGACACATAACGTAATTTTATTTTTAAAAATATAATAGTTATTCGTTTTTCTCAGTAGTGAAAAGAGTTTAGATTATCAACGGCATCTTATTTGAAATTCCAATTGAGACTTTATTGCAGTGATAACAAAGATCAAAATTCCATAAATCTCTGACCCGTAATGACAAATTTTTATTCATATTTAAAACGTACTAAGTGCAACACGCATGATAGCGAAGAAAACTTAACTAAATTTATGATTGTAAAGGAATGATCGGCCAAGTGGGTCATGATTCAGTTGGTTCGACTGTACATTATTTTAGTTTTAAAAGGAAGTAATACCTACTATTATTAAAGGTAATGAAAATAACGAAATAGCCAGCCGTATCTGTGAATTCATCTAACTAAATCGTGTATTTTCAAGATGCCTGTTGAAAGAGTAAACTATTATTTGTCTGGCCCTGCTGCCAATCATACTTGGGTTCAGCGTAATATATTTTTATCCTCGTCGAAATTCCCTTTTCCATCAACCGTCATGTCAATATTAACACCCTTCTTTGCCATGGGTATCATCTTTCATACAGTCTATTCATCTTTTCTTCGGTCTGTGGATGTTGAAAGGGTACATGATTTGGATTAATGTCTTAAATATATAATGGTGAGTTTACCTGAACTGCTGAAATGATTTAGACTGTAGCATCTGTTGGTTTGGGTTTTTTGGTTCACTGACGGTTCAGTTGCTTTTGGATTTGATGCCCCTTTTTGTGTAGGCGACAAAGGTTTTGTGGAGGAATTATTTTCGAGTACTGTATGACCAATACTGCCAGATGTGGTCTTATGTGTAATTAAATATTACCTGAAACTCTACACAACCCCTTTTAGGATTGTGAGCGCCATTATGAGGTTTGTATGTAAGTATGTATGTATGAAATTAACATAAAATATAATATTATGCTATGTATTTTTTTGTGTCGCGAAGAGGTGTGTAGCCTTTATTTATTATAATGCTATTAATTTTTTCTAAATGCGTCGTTTTTATAAATCTGTAATAACCATGAATAAATTTTTAACTACATTGTCTTTATTTTTGTTATTCAAGCTTATTTCATTGCTATTACGAAATTTCCTTCTTGATTTGCCTGGTTGTAACTTTACACGTCTTATGTATTAAATTTAAGTCCCCCCAAACCAATACTAACTTCGTGCGCCAAAGAATACTTTTTAAAATTTTTAATACTATAAACATTTTTTAAAACTTTCCGACGAGATAGGAATGTGAAGACTTAAATATTAGTGAATACTACTAATATAAATATGATAGTTTAGATGTTTGAATGATTTCTGGAAATCACCTCTCTATACCTTACCTACAGAAAACTGCAGTCAAATAACACTGCCTCCTAGTGTATCGCTTACAGATATTAGATCCAGAGGCACCATATTCGATTCCAGGGTAGAACAAATTTGTGCTCGGCATGGTTGCTGGTAGGACTTGTTCTAAATGGGTCTGGCTAGCTACCACCATGCTATGAAAGTCTGTGGCTATATTAATAGAGTTAACAACAATATTGTGTCCCGACACGACAGATAATGATACGATAGTCAACGCCTGAGTGTTGGAAGGTTTCCGGGTGAAGCTCGCTTCCACTTTCTTCTGTCTTTTACCCTGCACCCAATTTATTTGGAGACGGTACAGTGTTTCTTGATATCGACAAAAGGTAGGTACTACTATAGTGTTTGACATTAGATTTTTACGGCCATGTGCCTGCCTGACACCAAACCCCGTTGGGAACGACAGCTATCTTTCAACAGCAGTCGGACCACTAGCTTAACTTGCCTTCCGAAGCACGGAGGAAAATCGAGTTGGCATTCTTTGGTCACCCATCCGAGTACCGAAAGTGCACTTGGTAGCGTAGCTTTCGTGATCGTTACGAAGATCGCACGACCACCGCCCCGTCGTCATCAACCTCCTCGCACTTTATCATCACTAAGGCCACGGACTCGAATTCAGCTACGGCGGCGGCGGCGGGGCGACAGCGGGGCGGCGGGCGGACGCCGATCCGGCCTCGAAGCCAGTGAGCAGATCTCGCGGCGCTAGAGCGGCGTAGTGTTATGTTATGACAAATCAGTATCAAAAATAGTTGAAATAATTTGCTCCTCGACGTCTTCGGAGGGAATTCTGACACTTCGGTCGATTTGTCCAAAATTTGTCCTGACTGTCAACAACAACAACAATAACAACAGCCAACAGTCAGGACAAAATTTGTCCTGACTGTTGGCTGTTGCGTAAAATTGTTTACGGAAGGATTTAATATTAAACTCAAAATCAGTTTCAGCTATCCGTCCGGGTACAAAATTTAATACTTAATCATCATTTTCAGTTGTACCTTCTATTATATTCAAAGAGAGTACTTATGTGTTTAAAACTGGTTAGAAACAGGTGTGCAAGCTGCAACTCGAATACCTGGCCTCAATCGAAACTTTGATTTCACCCTTTCTACGTCTTTATATCAAAGTCCTTCTTCTCATCAAACAATATTTGTTTAATGTTTGAAACCCAAAGAAGTAAGCCAGTTGTTAGGTTAGTCTATAGGCTTGACAAAGACCGTTGCTTATTACTATTTGAAAAAATATTTAAATGAACATAAATGATTATTTTGTGTATTTGAATGCCTTTCACATAAGTAATAACACAATAAATCTACGGATAATTAAGAAAAAGATATTTAAAATATATCCCAATATTTAATACTCTCTTCAAATTTTATCGATACATTAATTATTAGGTTATTTTTCTTAAAAACCTGACAAGCCTTTATTAATTTGTATTCGAATGTTATTGACGGGAAATTTGCCTTTAATGATACTATGCCTAACACAACAAACAATACATATAACAATATAAATAACATAACAAACCACATTTGATGTGTTAGGGATAACATTGTTTGTGTGCTTCATCAACTCTGTAATCAAGATAAAAGCAATTAACATGGAGGCATTTATTTACAAAGCTTAATGCATTATGCGCAACATGGCTTGGCGTCTGTTTATAAACATGAGCTTATTCGTAATTGTCAGAGGCAGAAATCGACGATCAACTACAGAACTCCTAATTAAATGAGAAATAAATTAATAACAGAAATGTTTGAATCATAGACATAACAATCGCGTTAGGTATCAGTTGTGTATTGCGTCATTTATGTATTTATTTAGCAAAACTTTATATTGGGTACGTATATTAAAAAAAAGTTATCTTTTGGGTAATGCCCCTTTTGTTTTGAAGTCTTGTTCTTTTAAAATAATATCTAATATTGAATTGAGAAAACGACTCCCTCGGGAGACTTTGGCTTGAACTGTGTTGTGGAAATATTATTATTTTTATCAAGTTTTTCTGCTTACATATTTCATGCCTTGTAATTCCGTTTAATTTTAAGCATGTACACGTACAGTAGGCAGTAAAATTCGATGAGCAAAATAAAAACTAAAAGTATTTATGTATAATGAATCTTCAATTTTGTGACACAATATTGGAATGAAAATGGAATAAAAGATTGCAATAGGTATATTGTATGAGCTCTGAACTTCAATTATATGAGTTTTATCTTTTTTAGGTACTACTACTTAAGCAAGAAAAGTAGGCAAGTATTTGTCCACTATCTCGCCTGTTGTGCTATTCTTTAAAGACCTACCTTCTCACGTCGGCGCTCACCTGAAATTTACCTGTCAAACGCAAACGAAAATTTCACAAAAAAAGTTATTTAATATTTTATATCACTGTGATTTAGCTGTCATCAGGATTTTGAGTGTAACATCTGTTCTTGTTGTTGACTTTTGTTTGTTAGCTTACTGAAGGGTTGTTACTTTTTGGGTTTGGTGCCCCTTTTACGATAGGCTGGCAACATGTAACCTTTTTTATTGTATCGGAGTGGTCAAATGCTTACGCATCATCCCTGCAGTACGATGCAACTGCAGGGGTATGTAGGACTCGAGGTACAGGCGTTCCCCCCCCACCCACTAAACGTCATCGCCGAGCATCCTGCCAAGGTACACTACGACAGCACCCCGGGATCGCAACAGTTCGCTTGTCACCGGGAAACCATCTGTGCCCGCCCTTTCGGGCCCAACCGATGCACCGTTCATTCTTGTCCGCTGTCCGACCGGACAACAGACCGCCAGTCTTGCAGACAGGCCGCCACCGAGCACAAGGCTCCACCGGCCCTGAAAAGGGCCTTTTTCTCTCGTCCCCCATAGTGGTGCCAAGGGTGGCTTGGATGAAACTCAGCGCAGTTTACGCCATCTGTCCCCCTACCTAAGGCCGTAGCCATCCGTCATACCGGTCCCTCACGAGGAGGCGACTCGATTGGGTCCGGCTGTGTCGTGTAGACACCAGGCGCTAGCTTCGACAGGGCGGCGGTGCCTCCCATGACACCACCGCGGAAAACCAAACAAGAAGTCGCATCCATCCGCCACCTCTGAGAGCAAGCGTGTCAAGAGCGACCGACCTCCCAGTTCCGCTCAAGGCAGCCCACCAGCCTACCAGCTAGCCAACCCACGACCCAAAGGTCCGCTGGCCCTGAAAAGTGGCCCTTCCGTTCCGACGTCAGCCATCTGTGGAGGCACCAGACGTTGCCCAGGGTGCACCGCGGGGAGGTCTCAGAACATAGCACCCATGGCAACCTGTAAACTGTCACAATTTGGAGGCACTCTAGGCACTATATGCATACTGCTTTATGTTTCACGAAATGTTACCTAAGGTTCTGCTCAACCCCTCTTGGAAATATGAGCGTGGTCGTATGTATGTATGTGTGATTCTGCTAATTAGACCTTACGTCTTTAATCCCGTGCATGATTTCCCTTAAAAGACAGGTGAAATCGATCGTTTGAAGTAAGTGTTAAGAATAGCAAGGCTCATTTTTAGTTAAGATGCGGACTCCGATGGAACATGCTTGCCTAGAAGTAGCCCATTCACTCTCGCTCTTGTCAGAGTTAATTCAATCGTGACCTTTAATTAATAATTTAATCAGTGCATTATTTAACGATTGTATACAATTTATTGATTTATTAAATAGTGACAATCTCGAAGCTTCAGTGCTTTTCTTTCATTATCCTTTATTTCATTTAAAATGCATACATAATTATATTTCTAAATATTAATTTTTTACAATGTACTTATATAAAAATACAAAAATGCAGTTCCCCATCGGCAGCAAGATTAGGGTCCCGGCTACCGGTGGTTAAGGATCTAGAGACAGGAACCTTCTCACCATACGGGCCGTGTCTAGAATTACTGCTTTCTGCATATTAATATTATTCTTTTTCATTGGAGGAGACGCCTTCTTGGTGGAGTGGTCAGTATAGCTGCCTACACATCAAGCGGTCCAGGTTCGAGTCCTGGTAGCGGCAAATATTTGTGTGATGAACATGAGTATTTGCTGACGAGTCATGGTTGTTTATATATTTATTAAGGTTTATTTATAAAAATATCTAAAATAAATATATTATGTACTCATATTAAAAAAAAATGTCCGTTATCTAGTATCCATAACACAAGTTCTTAAGATACTTACTTTGGGCTAGATAATTGGTGTGAACGTGAAAATATATTATATATTATATTATATTAATATTAATTGTCTTGCTAATTCTGATGTTGGTTATCTTAACACGCACAGTCACACGATAAGATACACAACTCACAACAATTAGTGTAACTAATATTTAGAGGATAAAGACCTATGTGTGAAAAATAATATTATGGTTACTTGATCCCAACACGACACCCCTGGCCTTAATAAACATGACGATCATTGTATGGCATGTCAGGTGACATCAAGCAGAATTGGAGCGGACAGGCTGAGGTTATTGTACGATAGTTACAGTTACAAGGTAACAGCGCTTTATGGTTTTTATTACATACTCACTAAAGTTACACACCTAAGCATTTAATTACGGTATATTATACTTTTGCATACCTATCAATAAAATGAGAAAGTTTAGTTTTTTGTCCGTAATCACGCGACAACGGCTTAACGCATTTGGTATATATGCAGATAATTAACTGGAATGCAACTAAGGATATTTTTAACCAACTTCAAAAAAGGAAGAGGTTCTCAATTCGACTGTATTTCTTTCAACCATTGGAAGCATGTCTTATTTAAATTTGTTCGACATGTGACGAGTACGACGAGTTTTGAGTTATCCCTTATAATGCCTTCTTAATGGACTTCGATGATATCGTAATAGTCCTATTCCTTGTTTGTCTAAAAGGTCTCGAGATAGTTTCCTTGAAATTTTCTATACCTACTTGAAACACTAAAAAGCAAAAAATAAATAGTTTTTAAATAAAAAAAAACCGCATTAAAAACTAAAAACAGAGAAATAAAAATTTTGTTTATAAAAATCTAAATTTTTTTTTGAGGTCGATGAAAAGAATAAAATAGCAAATGTTCATTTTTGGAATTATTAGCTGGTTCGAATTCGGGTGAGTAGAGAAAATTTTAAAATTTGTGAATGTAGTTCAATTTTAAATATAAAAGAATGTTTCCTATAAGTTAATTTTTTAGGATTTAAACTAGTTTCCTTTCGAGGCTCATTAAAACTTTCCATCCTGTATAAATTAATAATAATAATAATATATTTCTACGCTCACACCAAATATCTAGCCCAAATTAAATATCTTTAAGAACTTGTTTTATGGATACTAGATAACGGACAAATATACTTAATAATCTAGATATGTTTTTAAATAAACTTAAATAATGAACCATGACTCATGAACAAATGCTCGTGTTCATCACACTAACATTTGCCACTACCAGGACTCGAACCAGGACCGCCCGATGTGTAGGCAGCGTTACTGACCACTCCACCACGGCGGTATCAAATACTCATATTAGATAATAGATGACCATGACTCGTGAACAAATGTTCGTGTTCATGACACAAGCATTTGCTAGGTACTACCAGGATTCGAACCCAGACCTTGATGTAATACCTTCTTATAAAACTCATTTACAACAAAACTCCGAGCTTGTATCTAAAACAGTTGGTTTTGCAACTTTTCTGTAGTTGAATGTCAAATACGAAAAATTAGTTCGTTATGATTAGTTAGAATATATAAGTATAATTATAGTATATTAATTGTATGTAATTGTTTGTACCTATATATTTATTCTAAATATTTCAGTCTTGTAGATCCTGCCTTCTACACTGTATCTCACGCACCTTTCTGGTTGACTGGTAGAGAATGTTGTATAGCATTAAGTCCACCCTTTGTACTGTCTTTGTGCAATAAAGTTTTTTTAAAATAAAAAATAATAATAACAGTTCAACGATTTAAATCCTCAATTTTATAAGATTTAAAGCCTCAACGATTTAAATCGTAGACTAGATCACGTTAATTTTGAGATCCAATACTTAATCAATTCTTTATCTACTCATTAAATTTTGTATCCGTCATAGAATATCTACGATACGAATTAACTTTTCACTCGCTCCCTTTAGATCAAGTTTCTTTTTTTTAAATCAACTTTCATTTTCAATCCGAATACGGCGAGATATTTTGCGATGGTTCCGCGAATTCACGGAACGCAATGGAAAGGGTCAAAATGAAATCACAGTTGTAGTACCTACTATAAAAATAGTTCATATTACGACCACAAAGAATTACTGCATAGCTCTGATACGAAACGCACGACACACTTATAACAATATCGCATAAATAAAGACCATCTTTTAAATAATTTCAAGTGCCTCCGTGGTTTAGTGGTTAGTCCACCAGAATTAGATCCAGAACCGAACCTCTGGATCTAATTCTGGTGGACTAACCCCAGGGGAGTACAAATTTGTACTCGGTTCGGTTAGTGGTAGGACTTTTTTTCAAGTCCGCCCGGCTAGCTGTCACCGTCTTATCAAAATTTGTCGCCATAATAATAATGTTAACAGCATTATTATGTTCCGACAATTAATGATAAGAAAACCAGTCCCTCTGTGAGCTGAAATTGAGCTCCACTTAGAACCTCGAACGAACGCGCCAGCTTGGGTGATGAGGGTCTCGTTGTGCTGAACTATTGGCATGGCTTGGCACCGACTTCAAACAGTACAGCAGGTACCTAGCATACATTTTAATAATATTTTATTTTTATACTTTTTGAAGTCGGTTGGACTTTTTTTTTTTAAAGTTGTTTATTGCTTCTTTTACGCAAAGTAATGTTACAACAACGGTTTTATGACATAATTAATTAGATCCCATACCATCATAATTATTGGAGAAAAAACTTGAAATCAATGTCAATTGTCTTGATTTTCCCATATTAACATCGATATAAAATACACACTTTATATGCGAATGTGAGATGTTACACTTTTTTATAAAGACTTCATAAAACTCTGATATACTTTCACTTAATCATAAATTATTTATAACTGTTGTAAAATCCTTAAGGTTCATATTATCATGCACACATCTTAAGTCACAAGGTCGTTTTAAGAATAGTACATTTATTTACGAAGGCGATAAAACAAATAATGTCTCAGATCACAGTTATTTGACGCGCGAGCTAAAGGCGAGGGCGAATAATTTGTTTATACTTTATTGTACACCAACAAACAATAAAATTACATAAACAAAAATATACTAAAATTGGTACAATGGGCGACCTTATCGCTGTGTGCGATCTCTTCCAGGCAACCTTAGGATGGACAGAATCAGCATGGAGCAAGTAACTAAGAGGGAAGTTGGCACAACATGAGATACATATATACAACAACCACAGAATAAACATACACAACATAATAACATGATATATAAACCTATACAATTTAAATACTTATAGGTACTACAGTTAATAATATGCAATATGAGGCTTTCTTTTTTACCGCCCGAGGTAAGTACAAAATTTTATGTTACCCCTGACAGGACAGGAGGGCTATTCGCTAACTTTTTTGACAGTTGAAAGTGATCATCACTAAGTGAATTACATATCCATTGCTGTTTTTACACGACAAGTGCCATAATAGCGTGTCGTGTAAAGCAGCAATGGATATGTAAATCACTCAGAATTGATTACTTTCAACTGTCAAAAAAAGTTAGCGAATAGGGCTACAGAACAGGATTTACATGCCGCGTAGTTTCCCGAACGCTGCCTATCCGAGTTCGATTCGTCGATTGACCTTTTCCTGGAAGATAGACTTACCAAGTTGGACTGTTTTTCCCAGGTAATGGTCCTGTCATGGTGGTGGTAAAATATAATGGTCGACAACTTCTAGTATAGAATTACTGTGAGATTAAGGCCATGAACTTCTTTAAAAAAGATTTTAAAAAACTTAACCTGTAGTGAAATTTGTTCGGGCCGCAACCATACCTATTTTATATGAAAATAATAATATAGCAAGGTGATACTAACTAACCATTTGGTGTGAGAAATTCAAATGACATTCGCTTAATGTTAAGAACAGAAGCTCTTTATGTCCACATAAATAGCAGTTGTGTCTTCTGTCATTACATTCATTATACTATCTGCAACTTTACAAAATTACTGTTATTAGGTTTATGGTTGTAGCTATGCTTTTCCTGCGAACACGAATTTATTCATGTTTATGCTTTTCCATCTTCACAGCTGAGCTTCACAGTAAGACAATTATTTTGTGTTGATGAATGCATGTTTTCTTTTGTGTAAGTAATTAATGCATAATACGATGATGACACAGAGACACAAATTTTCATGCATAGAGATGTTATTTATTTTCTATGTCATTATTTCTTTTCTTTAGTTCCGTGCGAGTTCCCGAAAATAATATGTTTTTTTTGCATGACCAATCGGGGAGGAGCTTTGATGGAGTATTTGAAATACTTTCTTGTTGTTATAGCCCATCGAGCATAATACATGTGCTCGATATTTTAGCCCAACGCTTAGTAAGTAACACTTCCCTTGACCACGAACACTGAAACACGCTAATTAAATTGCTAAAAGTACGAGTAGTTATAATTTATGCTTTTATTGGTATTTCGTTCCTTCGCACCCCATTTTTGGATGCCTCCAATAAATCATACCTCCCCTCTAAACTAATTACAGAGAAAAAATTATACCTAATAATTTTTTCTCTGTAATTAGTTTAGAATTCAAAAAAGTTTAGAAGCCAGTAGGGTACTTCTTTTTATTACACAACAAAAAAATCAGTTGAGTTCAGAAATGAGAAGTTTACTTTCATATGAGAAATTGTATATTTCGAAATAAATAACACTATTTTAATAAATAACTTAACTTACTACCGTCGTCTAACTTCCACGAATCAATTATTACGCGAAAGCCAGACGAAGTTTTGCAATTAATTTGTTCAAACCTAATTGAATAATTACATTGCATTCATTCCTAAGTAAAAATAAATACTTAATTAAATATCGTGATCGTAAAATAAATGCACTTGTGATGTAACGATACGTCGATTCTCTTATTTGGTACACATGCATTCCGTGATAATGTCAATTCAGTGTCTACTAAAATATAATTACGACGATGTAAATTAAATCATTTACAGAGTAAAACCACGTCCTGTGAACTAAACGTTTGAATCTAGATTTCGTTCGTATAGTGAAAGGAATAGTCAAGTATAATGTCGTATCATTAGAATATGAGCACCTATTTGAGTTTTATTTTATGATTGTACATCTTGCAAGCCAAATGAAGGTGTATTCTTGTTACTATAATTCCCTAATTCCAAGTGAGCCGTTATTTCGTCTAGTCAGAGATGGTGGCCTCGTTGTCAGATCTCGCCCACGGCGATAGGAGAGGGCCAGGAGCGGGCCAGGGTGCAGCTACAGGAGCAGGCAGTAACTCAGCTCGGGGGTGGAGGTGCAGCAGAGGTGATGGCGCCGATGCAGCGTAGAACAATCTCGACACAGCCTGCGAAATAATAGAGGCAGTTACTAACTGATACTTATCTGAACAGTGAACATCAAAAAAATTGTTTCAATCCATTTTGGGCACAACCACATCCAACATGGGTGAATGTGCTCAAGTATTCGAAGGCAAGTTATTTAGGTCTCCGCTGATGCTATTTTCATCTCACGAACGCGGGTAATCTATAACACTGTCTCATCAGTAGTTAGTGACGGCACTGACGCACACTATTTATTTATTACCAACATAATAAACATTAACAAACGCATGTATCATCACAGAAAGGGTTACTTATTAGCTTAATGTTATTATAATTATAAGTGAATACCACATCCGATAAAGCAATTAACAACATTATAATAATAATTATGCACTAAATATAATTTAAAAATATCTAAAAAAATATAAAATCATTATTACACCTTCTCTTTTCTTGCGGATCGGTGCAGTATGTCTTCCTATTGACGATTTAAAAGTACTTAGCAAAGTACATTTCAATAAAAAGCTTTTTCATGTCATTTCATTTCATTTCATAGTAATGGATGGAAATCTGTCATCATTTTTTAAGCAATGCATGGCCCATACTGCCAAAAGTGACTTTAAGTGTGATCAAATGTTACCCATTTTTGAATTATGAGTGTGATCGCATATGTGAGGTATCAAGTTCAAATTACCTGGCTAATGCCAACAATTAGCAGAATGACACCAATGGCGAGGTTCTTCACGGAGATGACAGCAAGGGCCATCAGCAGTGTAGAGATGACACCCAGAGTGAACATCACGGGCAGGAAGATGAAAGACAGCCTCTTGAGTGCATTGTGTCCAAACGTACGGCCGACGTTGCTATCTGTAATAGATAACATTATTTAAACTAACATTATAAAGCTGAAGAGGTTCTTTGTTTGTTTGGTTGAACGCGTTATTCTCAGGAATTTCAGGTTTAATTATTTTTGTTTTGGATAGTCCATTTATCGAGGAGGCTATAAGCTATATTTCTTTGAAAAAATCGACGCGATCGAAGTCGCCGGCGGAGTGGCAGTCTGTATGTAAAAGGCAACCGTCACTGACTCATCTGTCAACCGACAGATTAAACCACTGAACGGATTGCGCTGAAAAGGATTTTCTATAATTTACCCCCTAAGGGGGTCCAAACTTTCTATGGTGAAACAAGATTTAACGCGAGGGAAGCCGCGGGCAAAAGCCACAGGTGCAACCTACGAACTGTGACCTTCATTCCACCGCGAACTAGGAAATTGGGAAAAAAAAATGGAATTAATTGTTAGCACACGTGCAGTGCTGCCTCCTTCTTACGATCCTCTATTTTTAAAAGGGCTAAGCACCTTGCTGGTCGGCAAGACGACGGTGGCTAGCGCGGTGATTTTTATCTCTCGAACTAGCTATCTTCGCGTTTGAACCCCATCTCTGCTTACAATCAGGAGGAATTGAGTCATTAGCTACATTTTTTTTTTATAAAAGAAGATAGTTTTTTGATAAGACAGTTTTACCGTGTCTATGGCTGTTCGTCTACCATTAGGTCCAAAGACTTCGGGTTCGATCCCTAAGAGAGTACAAATTTGTGCTCGGCTTGGGTAGTTGTGGGGTCAATTTGTAATTTAATTTGACAAACTTTATAATTGGTTGTTTTCAATTTGTATAAAATTACTGGCTTCCGCCCGCTGAAAAATCCTTAAGGGACCAATATCAAGTATTCTATGTCCAGGTCAATTTGTAATTTAATTTGACAAACTTTATAATTGGTTGTTTTCAATTTCTAGAACGTTACTAGCTTCCGCGCGCTGCCTCGCGCGAGACAGAACGTTTGCCACGTGCGGCGGGCCTCGCACGAGGCTACTCACTTGGTAAGGACCCGCCTAATCACGTAAAAACGGCTGATCGAATTTTGATGAAATTAAAACATAGAATGCTTTTTATCCTGGTTATTGGTGCCCTAAGGATTTTCTCTAATGTCCACGCGGACGAAGTCGCGGGCCTCAGCCCATTAAACCTTTAAGGGGTTGATTTTCGAAAAAATACGAAATATATGTTTGCTTATTTGTTTTACTTTCCAACCATAAGCCTAAATAAATAATTTAAAGAAGGGCTTTCCAGATATAGCATTTCATCCCCCTTTTCGGCCGAAGGGATCACTATCATCACAAATAAAATTTATAACTCTCAATAATAAATGATCCCGCCGAGTAAGGAAAGACAAATTGTCGAATTCTCTTTTAACATTACAAATACCTCTGCTCGAATCGTGCTAAAATTCTTTTGTTGACTCAAAGAATAAAAGCTGAAGTTAAGTGAATATCTTGCTACGTAGAAATCGTACTGATTCTGAATAAAAACAGTTTAGATGTTTATTTAATAGTTTTCGTGGAACTTAAAACTTAAGTATTAAGCTAATATTCATTCACACAACATTTACTATTTTTGACGAAATTATTGAAGATTATCTACAAGTATGTATATTTGCATTTCTTGAACTGACTATAATAATAATGGTTGCTATTTTTTAAAATTGTTTTTATCATGTTTCTAATTTATGGCATATTTAACAATTTTACAGCATGACTATTGTGGAAATAACAAATAATAAGTAATGACAAATAAATAGACATTATAAGGAGCACACTGCACCTGGTTATATGAAAGTGGTAGATAACATCAGAAAGGGAAAACGGATGGTAGTGAAATTGTAATAGTGATGAGAAACCACTTGTGAGAATCATCTACAACAGCAAGTTATGACGCAGTAGCTACAATGTATAAAGCATAGCACATTATAAAGAGTACAAAATAAAGGCTAATTATTTTCGAGTCGACTAATAATTTAAAGGGTGACTATTTTGTTACTAAAAAATTAGTTGGCAGCGATTGAATATTTCAGCAATAATTATATTAGAGGAAATACAAGGATTAATAAAAAGTAAATAATGACTGCAACTTTAATCATAGGCGGGAACAACAAATAAGGTATATGGCTATACTATAATTTTAACAGTGGGATAACAAATGTTGTATTATTGGCTACTATAATATGCTTCCATAAGAGTAAAGTAATTGATTACCTAAATATTTGTTGCTTGATTGGTTGGTTAGGGTTATTTGTGTTTTTTTTTATGATCAGGCGAAAACCACTGTTTTTGGGAGTCAATGCCAGTTGAAATTAAATCAAAGCTTACAGCTTTTTACTAAGCTGCTATTTTCCGCTTAAAATTATCCTTCACTGTAGTTGCTAACCTATTATTTTATCGGCTTTTAAAAAAATCTTATAATCAGTTTAATTTTTCGCCGCGAGATACTGACGATTGGGAAAAGGTTACTATAGAATTTGCTTACGACTCAGACATGTTTGTAATATAATTGTTTTTAATAAAAACATTTATACTATAGGTATTAACACTTCTTAATGCTATTTTATTAGGGGAAACTATATTTTCTCTTATTATCTTAAAATACAAACAACAACGCAACCAAAATTTAATAACCCAGCAGTTGGAGCAGAAAATACGTTTAACTTTGTTTTCATTTCAAATACTAAGATATAATAAAGAAATTATTTATTGAAACTGGTGACTAACGTAGACCAATTTAATTTGGAACTCTTGGGAAAATGGTAAGCGATAATGTAAATTGTAATGAAATGGCAATAATACAAACTTTAACTATAATGATGTCTAAGCACTCTGTGTCCCTAAGGCGACCCTTCAGAAGATTTTAATTTGTGATCAAAGTAAATCACTGTTTGTATGCTTAGTAAGGTGTGTCTGAAAAGTGTTTTCAGACCTATATCTTTAAATTTGATGAAACATGATTTGAAAACCATTGAGTTTATAAGCAGGTTTATCACATTCACAAAGAAGCTATAGTTTTGGAAAAAAACTAGTGTTATTACTACAAAGTTTATTGTTACAGAAGGTCACTAGGGAGAATTAATTCACGAACGGATGAACGCGGTTACAATTTCTTTGGATTTAACCTTTAACTCTAAACCAGGGTTGCTAGTTCTTTATAAAATGGCAACCCTATTCTGATAATCTAAAAAGCGTTTATAGCTAGCAAACTTTGTAGACGCTTAGCTTTGACAGATAAAGGCAAGTCCTATTTAGTTTCGGAGTTTTAAAGTGAAGCTTAAGATAAACGTACCTTGGCTCAAGAAATCCATAACGCCCTTAGGTTCTTCCTCACAATTCACTACAGTGGCCACGAATACCACTACGTAAACTAAAGTCAACATTGTAACTTTGGAACACATTTTATTGATACAATTTTACTATAGGACCTAAGGATCAAGTGATTTGCTGATGCCTGCTCGTGTATGACTGATTGTTTTTTTGCCTGATGCCAGGATATAAAGTGTCGTTCTAATGACAATGACCGGTGAGACCAAACGGACGACAAAAGAAAGCGCAGGACAACGTGACGGCTCGGTAAAAATGTCGCCCTCGATATATCTGGCGCCACTGCTACTCAATCTGTTATCGATATTCAAGGTGTGAATTTGTACTTGTTGCATAACAATGGTATGCACTATTTAATTTACTACTTCATAAAAAATACAGGAAATGAGATGTTTCCATTTGGTACCTTAACATATGGTTCATGATAAAGCATCTGTCATTTATAGGTAATTTATATAATAATATCTTAGTGACTTGAGTACTTAATACAGAAATAAAAATTGAGCAAAGGTTAAAACAATGCCCAAAATCTTCAAAAGGGACGCTAAAATTTTGCCTTATCTGCAGCTAATAAATGACAGTAATTTATAACAAAAATATCTCTGGCATCTGCTATTTAGCAGGCTTGAAAAACTGTAGCCGATTTGAATTGCTGAACATTATCTGTCTTACGATCTCTCTTCAATAATATTAATAGATTTTTCGTAAACGTTTATATTGTAATTGTGATTAAATCGGCGGGAGGCGCACCCCATAATACAACACGGACTTTCACTACCGGGTATAAAATACCATATTGGAATAAATGAAAAAGAATTAGGTTTCTTACGGGTATTTAAATTAAACTAATTGTTATATTATATTTTGAACTAGACAAAGTGTGAAAAAGTAATTAACTCTTTATTTAGTGTTTTATAATTCTTTAAGAAAACCACAGCCTAAAATGAAGCACTTTTTGTAGGTGGCATATTAAAAAGCCAAAATAGGACTTAACAAAACTTAACAAAAAATTTAAAAAAAAGAGATCGCTCGATATCAAAAGATCATTCTTACTTTTATTAAGAATTGCAATTTTTTTTTTTAATTTGAATTTGATTTTTTCGAAAAATCACATAAAATAAAACCTTAAGAATTACTCGTATGGCTGTTTTGGGTAGACAATGCTGCAAAAGCAGTTAATTAGTGTCAATTAACCGCTTTTCAATAAAAAGGACTGTCGCACATCTGTCAAAAGGTACTTAAAAGGGCTCAGCAAAAATTATAGGGAAAAAGAAATATCTACGAATTTCTGCACTATGTCGTAAATTTCACCCAGTATCGCCTCCTGCCGTGTAAATCAAAATGCTAAGTTTTGCATTTCCGTAAATGGAATAAACTTTACCTATTGATTGAAATTGAAATTAAATAATATCATATTTCAATCAAAGTTTGGGAACCACATTTCATTGACTACTGAAGGACTAATGTAGAATCATTAACGGCCTATGTTCCTTTGGGTATTCATCTATGATCCTTATCGACGCAAATGAGTGGGTGAAAGTGATAATTTGAATTTACCAATAGACACCCGTGCGTAGTTCCGTGCAATTTAAGGGACCATCGAAATTGGTGAATGAAACGTGATTTAGGATGATATGATCGTCAACTCAGTTGTCAATCAGCTTGTAAATTATTATACTTTTAATTAGGTTAAGGGTTTGCTAAAGAATATCGACTTACGGGATTGACGGCTTAGTTAAGGTGGTCAGATCACATTAACTAAAAATACAGTATTATTAAGGAAAAAAGCGTCTGGGTATCTAAAGGGTTCCCCATGCAATTAAAGTTACCAGAATAAGGATTATCCTTATCCGATATAAATCTTGAGCTTGAATTACATCCCGAGTGAACACAGAACTTGGCACCCATATAGATCTCGATTCTTTTATCGGTCAAGTCGAGAACGAGGCATTATTAAATATTAAACTTGACTCTTATTACACAATATGTTTTTGGTGGGTAAAGATTAACAGAAAAGTATTTATTCAGTCGTGTGATGCCGGCAGAGTAGAATAGCATCACCGCATATCCTCCAATGGGTGTCGTAGAAGGCGACTAATTGATCAGCAACGTGGTATTGGTCACCTTATACTCCGTCCACCAATCCGCATTGGGCAAGCGTGGTGGACTACTGCCTAAACCTTCGGGGACAAGTAGAGGCCTTGTGTCCCAGCAGTGGGTCGAATTATAAGGGTTTTTAAGATGATGATGATGAAATTATTTATTTTTCATATCAATGCATCGGTCATGTATAAATAAATAGCTTTATTTCTGTTGATATATCTCTATTAAATGTTTAATAATTATACTTCATTTGTTTAACCTGCCCTTGACAAGATTTAACTTCAAAAGGAGTTCATATTCGTTTTTTTACATAGGTATAAGGAATATCGGTAGAAATCAGTGACACAGACAGATGAAAATAGACGGATATGGAAATAATGAGAAAAATTTAATAACAGTTAGGTCTCATTGGAACATCGATAATCCTTTTTTATTATCACTAGTCTACATACTAACTGCAGCTAGTTACAGATCTTCAAATAAGGTATTCTACCTTCAAATAAGGTATTATACCTTATTTGAAGATCTGTAACTAGCCGCGGTTAGTATGTAGACTAGTGATAATAACAGTGGCGTAACTATAGGGTGGCATGGGTGGCAAAATGCCACGGGCCCCCGAGGAATAGGGGCCCCGGTAGTGTCACTGACATTTTTAAACAAATTTACAAATAGAACGAAAAATTTCAAGACTAGGGGGGGGGGGAGGGTGTATATGAATACATGGTATAGTTACGCCACTGGATAATAATAAGGGATTATCTATGTTATGATGAGGAGTGTGAGGGTCCCGTGTTTTCTTGTGAGCCTGTTAATAAACTGGCAACTGTAAAACTCGCATTCGTGCGCGAGTTGGCTCCTTCCGATTTTATCTGGTTTTTTTGTCGACAACCCGCTCGATTCTGAAAATCTGATGGTAATGTACAGTCAGCTAAAAAAACGCTTTAGTAAGCTTCAAATTTAAATAAAGGTATTTACTGAAAGTACCAATAGACACTTTATACGGCTTGAGTTTAAAACAAAGATAGTTTCTGATATACATAGATTACTTAAATGTGCCTAAATATTTAATTATATTACCTATATCAATTTTAGCCAATGTAGTGAAATATAAGTAAAATAATAGAAGTGTACATGTGTGTTGCTACAGCATTTCGGATCATATTTTGTGAGCGTATAGCGTATCTAAGCGTGGCCCCACACTAGCCGGTCGTTCTTTGCTACCTAGAAAAGACCATAACACCGGAAGGCAAGAATGAAATACAAAATGTACTACCCATCACACACCTACTGGTGTGAAACGGAAAGGACAACCGGTAAGCAAGCAACGGGATCACGCCCCTCGGCGATTTTTCTTCATTCAGTACGCCAGTAGCTGTGCGCGTGGACTTGTTGTTACAAAATCTCTTATTTAACATATCCAAAAATTTCCGTGTTTATGGGATATGCAGTATGGCCTTTTTTACACCCTTTTAAAAGGGGCATGAGTTCATCATCGTCCATTACGATTTTTTAAGTATTAGTACAAAGGTACACGAGTAAGCGCTAGACTAAGACTGAGCGCCAATTAAGAAAGACCGGCCACCGGTGAGTGTGTTGCGATGAACCCGCTTTTATGGTCTTTTTAGGTAGCAAAGAACGACCGGCTAGTGTGATGCCACGCTAGTACTATAATATTATCATTGTTTACAATGGATAGTTTTATCGCTAAGGGCTAGCACTTCCAAACAGCAAGATGGACAGAAAAGGGTATGATAGTGTCACTCACTTGTGTGTTATTCACTTGTTTGCCCTACTCCCAATTTTATTTGGGGTCGGCGTAATATTTTTCCTTCTTCCACTCTCCTCAATCATCCGTCATCTCAGCATTAACATCCTTCTTTGCCATATCGTCATTCACACAGTCTATTTATCTTTTCTTCGGTCTTCCTCTCCAGGTAATTATCCACATCTCATCACTTTCTTTGCAAAATGCTCATCATATCTTCGCATTATATGCCATGCAAATCAGTTACCTATCAGTCTCTCTGCCTGGTGCTACTTCTAACCTCCTCTAATGTATTCATTCGCAACACATTCTCGTTACTCCACAATCCATTCGTAGCATTCTTATCTCTCGCTATAATACCTAACTCCGACAGTTAAATATCCATTAATTTTAATAGCAATATTTTAATTTCAAATTGGTTCCAACCTCGTAGCTTAACATATAAATGATATCCACATTATTACAAACTAGTAATATTTTTTATTTAACCTACTAATATTATCAATGCGAAAGTTTTTATGGGTGTATTTGAGGATATTTTTTACTATTTCACGCAGAACCTACTGAATGAGTTTTATTAACACTTAACAATTTTATGTGGCCCATACATTAGAATAAAATATGATAAAATTTAAACTAATCATGCGCAAACGATGTCGTGGGCGGAAGCTAAACTAACTTAACTAAAGTTATAAATGAATGTAAACAGAAAAGGTCGTGTCCATAATATGGCCCGCACGTGGTCACCTCTACCACAATATCGCCTACAATGCGAAAGATACGTGCAAAACCGGGGTTTTACGGGGTTCTACGGAACATTCGGTTAGCCACACTCCTTGATAGAAACACAATACCAAGAATAACTTACTAGCTCAATACGCACCTCATAGAAGAACTACTTCATACTGAACTCAGTATGAAGTAGTTCTTCTATGGGGTGAGTTTTGAGCGGTTGTACCCTATTTTTCTTTAAGTCTGTTTACCGAATATTTATGACTAATATTTCTCCAGGTTTAAATATAAATATATATAACTCAAAGGTGACTGACATAGTGATCTATCAACGCACAGCCCAAACTACTGGACGGATCGGGCTGAAATTTGGCATGCAGGTAGGTGTTATGACGTAGGCATCCGCTAAGAAAGACTTTTTGGAAATTCCACCCCTAAGGGAGTAAAATGTCCACGCGGACGAAGTCGCTGGCGGAAGCTAGTAAGCTATAAATGTCTTAACATACAAACTATCATGTTCTTACTTTCGAAAGGGATGAGTAGAGCAAGAAGTAACATTTGGTACACACAAAGCCACTTCTGGCATATGGTCCATGCAGTGCCTAAAAATAGTGCCAGGTTGCCAGATTATCGCTTAGGATAGCTTATTTGGATAGTTGCAAACCTTTATTTAAGGAGCTGAATGTTTTACCCTCAAAGGTGACTGACTGACTAACATAGTGATCTATCAACGCACAGCCCAAACCACTGGACGGATCGGGCTGAAATTTGGCATGCAGGTAGATGTTATGACGTAGGCATCCGCTAAGAAAGGATTTTTGGAAATTCCACCCCTGTAAAATGTCCACGCGGACGAAGTCGCAGGCGGAAGCTAGTTATTGCATATAACACAAATACCAAGGTACTCATTAAGTACTATGGATGTTTATTGTCATTGCTATTTCATAGCAGCTACCAATATCATTAATCAATTCAAAAGTGCGACAGCAAAATTAGTGAAATTATGATTATTGACTCTTGTTAATTACATGCAGTGTTAGATCGAAAATCAAGGCACGTAGCATTAGAAACTCGATAATGTGCGCTCGCGCATGACGGTTAGGGTTGACTCTTATTATTTCTAAGAATTAAACTATAACAAGTTTAGAGTTCGACAAAGTTAAGTATAGAATTATTTTATTTAATAACTTCTTTCTTTCTTTCTTTCTAAGAAACTGAGAGAGAGAGAGAGAGGCGAACTTCTTAGGAAGCCGTGGTTTCGCCGTACGAATGTCGGATCTGTATTGTAACACAGAGAAAGGAATTCGAGCTGCCTGGAACTTGGTGTAGTTTTAAGAGGCCCTTATTCAATAGTTACGCATCAACGCTCACTTCCAATGTCTGTGTTACACCGTACACAAACTCGGTAACAACCACAACTAGTTCACTTATAAATATTCGTTCCAGGAACGAGCCTATTATAATAAGTTTGAAACACATACAACGTTCTCTTCACAAGCTACCTGTGAAATTTCTATTGTCATTTACGCATACGTGAAATAATTCCGTCAAAGTATTTTCAAATATGGAACAAAAGTTTTAACTTAATGTTGATCGAAATATCAGATTAGTTGTACATTAAACCAATTAATTGAAATATCATTTAATTGTAATTTGCTCAAACCTTTACTTATACGATCTGAGGCTAAAACCGTGATATGATGATATCTTACAAATAATGTTGTCCAATTTTTGTCATAGTATCAGATTAAGATGGTGGTAAACTATCCAGGTCCAGTGCTCCTGAATCTAATACTAATTGGAGTCAGGTGCACTGGACCTAGTTTTCATTATATCTCCATAGATTGGATCATTACATCACAGAGGAGGTTATTCACAAAATAGGTCATAACGCAAGATTGTGTAAACCACTTACAAAATAGTACATCTCATCTAAATACATAAGTAAGAGTTAACGTTATTTTGGAGAAATTAAGATTGATTTTGTATGTAATAAACGGGTTTTGTTATGTTTAAATTTGTGAACTGCTGGGACAATTGAGTGTAACATCTGTCCTTAGTTACTTTTTTTAACACGCTTATAATAGTTTCACCTGTATGTTTGTTTGTATGTGTGTAACTGACTCGTTTTTACTCGATTTTGACCCACTTCAAACGGTCAGTATTCATTTAAACTTTATAGACTTATCAAATACCGATGACATTACAATAATTCGATAAGAATATCCTATTATCCTGATTAGGATCGCCAGGACTAATAAATTAAACGTTTGGAATGTTAATTCAGCTATACGTCACTAGATGGCGTTGTCATTAAGTAACTTTCATCGGCGGTTACAATTCGCACTAAAAAGTGGAAAATAAAATAACAGTTTAAAAAAACTAAAACACGCCTTTATGTTAAATATAAAACTAAAAAGTGAAAATTATCTTTTTAGTAGGTATAGAAACTAAATGATGAACGAAAAGTATAATTACTATTTAGAGAAAAGCGTGAGGTACTCAATTTAATTGTACCGATCGAATATTTTCAAGTACTAATGTAATTGAGTACCCCACGCTTTTCTCTAAATAGTTATTAAACTTTTCATTCATCATTTAGTTTCTATACTAAAAAGTAAATTTTCACTTTTTAGTTTTTTTTTTGGGTTTGATGCCCCTTTCATGTATGTATATGTAACAGGCTGCCAATCTGTCACTATTTTCAGGCACTGCAAGAGTCAATCAATCCTTTTTGGGATTATGGGTGTGATTGTATGTAAGTATGTAAATTTGTTACTTTTTTGTGATTATAAAACGAGTGCCAACCCTACCAAAAGTCCGTGACCGAGGCTGGTATGCTAAAGCGGTGTCACTTATGTTTGGTAATATAGGCCATTTCCTGTCGATAAACAATGCAGAAAGATACATTAGCTCTACCTACACGACAGAATCGTATCACCCAGAATTTTAGCTCACGTTTTCGAAAGCCTTTTCTTTGATATAATTTTCCCCACGTATTTGCAAGCTTTGCCAAAAAACTTTTACGATTTAAAAGAAAACTGAGTTAAATGCCTATTTTCTTTAATGCAAGAACGTGCTTTGATACATATTTAATTTTAAGTGCTGCTGGTTTACTTTTAGGTGTCGATTTTATTTTGTTTTTATTTCTTATTTTATGTCCGGACAATAATTTCCATAGCTTGAAGTTAAGCGCAAATGCTGCGTTCGATTTCATGCAAAAGTATAAATCAGTGCCACACAGTGATGCAAAATTTTGGCTATAAGAGGCAATTTGTAATGTTCGATCAATCATCACGTATTAATAATAAGGCAATTAACTTATCAAAATTTGTTTTTTTTTTGTATTAAAGAAATGTTGAAATTAGGTCTTACCAAAATAAAAAACTGAAAAAGCTCGGAAACTTCTGGAGTTATTTTCACAAAACTTTATTCATTTTGTATTTAATTTTATTATTTAAACATTCATATGAGTAAAAGTAGCATTTTGTAGAGAAAAATCAATAGTTTTTCCGTTTTCTGTGTGTGTTCTGAGTGTGTTATGCTGGCGCAGGTTGCCCCACTCAGTATGGCCAAGGTCGCCAGCCTTTATTGAAAATACGTGACCAAATCACAAAATTACACTCTTTGGCCTAAACATTACGTCTAAAAATGTTGAGTCTAAAAATGTGCAGCTGTGTTATTGCTTGGAATTAAACCGATACCAAAAGCCTGTTTGTTTTAACAGGTTCCCTGTCCGATGAATTTGATTCATATGAAATTTTGGTACCAACTCTGAGAAATTCATGAATGTTTTAGTAAATTTCTCCGTTGTATGGAACAAGGAAGATGAATATGAAAAGTTTACAGATATGTTACGATTTCATAAGAACGTGTCTTGACACGGTATTGTTATACCAAGTTAAGAGTACCAATTTGTTTCAATAAATATTTTTAAACAAATTGCTCTTACATTTGGCCTAGAACTATTATAAGACTGATACCTAATAACCTTGTTATGTTTATTTATGTTACGAACTTAGAACTTTCTTTTCATTAGCTAAAATTATTTTTATTTTTTCATTTCAATACGAAAATGGTTTCGTATTTTTGAAGACGTCTCTATATTACATATAAATCGGTTCCCTGTAGTATTTTTACGCAAACAAAGTTGCCGAATGGATATTACTTTCTCTATTTATACAGTATCGCTAATAAACGTAACGTTTGTTTGCAAATGATAAATATTGTAATAATTTTGCGTTAGTATTACATAATACGCAAAATTAATAAAAAAAAATTCAACAATTGATTATGTTTTATTATTTACAACGTATAAACGTTATTATACATTCGTTAGTGTTCATAAATTAATGTTAAATACCAGAGTTAAGCAAAGTAGAAATCGCAGCGGTGGCTTATGTCAGATTATTCAATGAGTTAATTTTTTAGCGATTTGAATGCATCCGTAAATTAATTGTCGATGTATTCGAGAGTAATTTCTGAGCGTCAGTCGCGGTTTTGTTAGTTCGCCCTACCATTCGGTCGCGAGTTGCGCTCGCGCGCGCGCCAGTCTACAGCGATGCGTGCGCTTGCCGCGGTCGTCATCCTAGCCGCGTGCTCGTTACGCTGTCACGCGCACAACGAAGAGGTCCCGTCACACAATCGTGACACGATTTCCCGGCGACTCCTCGATTTGATAGGAGCTTCACCACGCAGCGCCATTGTAAATGCTGTAGAATGTTCCCAATCAATCGGGCCATCAAGATGCTTGGCTGCGCTTAGTATTTGGCGAGCAGAAAATGCACTCGATTACTTTAGAAGAAACCAAAGACTGAATGAATCTAAGCTTGCCGATGATGTACGACGGTTTCCATGGCAGGCTTACGCCAATATTTCTCAAAATGAAATCGAAAAACAACTGTGCGACGGAACCGAGAAACTACTTCAATACAGAGCTTTGAAACTTGATACAGCGTCAGGATACGCTCTGGAATTGGCATCCAATGGAAATGGAACGTTAAATGTTGATATTATTCGTGGTGAGTAAGTCTAAGGGATTAATGTTACTAATATCATTGTCGACAAGATCAAAGAAATAATTTATCAATATAATTACATTCCTGGTAAGATTCAAACAACAACTTTGCAATAGATCAGAATGTTTGTTTGTGTTATAATGTGAAACATGCGAGTCAATGACACGAAACGATCATCTCATTTTATTATTTTATACGTGGAATATTTTAAGCGTAATACGAGTAAAGCCAATTTATTTTTACTTTCCCTTTTAAGAAAAAATATAAATTATTGCGCTAAAAGCTATAGTAATGTAATAAAAGTGTAGAAGTGAATTCGCAAATGATTAGTTCCTGCTGGTTTCAAAGAACTCTTTAGCTTATTAACGATTTCAACAAAGCTGATCATAAATTCAGTTTACTTGCAAACACTTTCCAATTAATGCATCATTGCCTCGTAATTCGTACTCATTTCGTTCTATATCGGATAATATGGTGGGTATTCAATTATGAATATTAAACATGTTATTAACTATGCCTGCTGTTGTTGACTTATAATCGTATTTCAATAAGCATTCAATGTTATTTTAAAAACTTTGATTTTCTGCGTAGATTTAAAGTGAACTGGTCATTGCTGATGTTTTCAACACGACTCAACACGACTTGGACCACCAGCTTAACGAGCCCTCTGAAGCACGGCACACTTGGTTGCTTAACTTTCATGATCTTAACTAAATACGCATGACCCCGGCGCTCCTCGCTGGTATGGGTGCTGTCGAAAGCAGTAGCAGTCATCCCCAAGGGGGGTTTGTGTCAGGCACATGGCCGTAAAAATCTAACGCCGAATCCTTAAGCAGTATTGTCGATATCAACTATGAAGGCGTACTGCACCGATCTCAAATAAATTGGGAGCAGCGTAGGAAGATGGTGATCGGTCAAGCTGATCTTCTTTAGACGCCTAAGTTTGTATAGATGTATGATACTCTTTCACGCCAAAACTACTGGATACATCTTAATGAAACTTGGCAATATCATCAAGCTCATGATTTATAGAATAACAAACAGGATACAATTTATACTAACCCTTCACAGACGAATTTGCGGGCAGAAGATCGAATTATTGCAAATAATAAATAGGATTTATTGGAAGATTGAAACCTCATTAACTTCCAATATACTGGAAATAGTTTAATGAAATAAAAACTGTAATATAGACAATTAAACAGATTTTGTGATGAAATAAAATTTCAATTAGTTTGTAGTTTGAAAGTATTGCTCTAATATTTTAAAAGTTATCGCATTTTTTATAACCAACCGTACGATGTTTTTTTGCTACCCAGTGTAGTTGGAGTCTACATTATGCCGTAGGTATATGCGTAAATACATGTCAATGATAGCTGATAATTTATAAGCTGATAAGTGGGAATGTAATGCTGATAATTTTAAGTTAGTCACGATAAGTAGGAATGTAATTCATCTGCACTTTATCATTAAGACTGTTCTTCAGGAAACCTATCTATACAATCAGAGATCACAAGTTCTAATTGCGCAGTAGATAGTTACATTTGTGTAAAGAATGATTGAAATGGCATTTACTAATAAGTTACGGTCCACTGCACTTTAATTGTCTAGTATTATTTGCACACAGCCAAGTTCATAATTACATTATTGTTTAATAGGCATTTTGTAAGAAAATTCTCATAAACATCCCTCAACTGTGCCCCAACTTCTTTAAACGTAATATAATTAATTTTAAGATAGATACTAAACTTTCTCAAAGGAAAATAAAGTACGAAGTTTCCTAAATGAAAGAATAATTATGATTCTTACAAAAGTTTTGGTTATTTTGCTTGTATAATCATGTATATTTTATATATACATTCATAGCAATGACTGATGATGAATGAATAACAATTAAAAATCAAGTTTTGAATTTTGAAATGAGAAGTATTATTATTATTCATTAGTTTTAGTGTAATTACCTTTGTTATATTAAATATCTTAAGAAATAAAGGCAATAGTTACCTACTATAGCTTTTTAATGTTACGATAAATAAATAACTTAGTAATCTATTTCGTGTAACTTTATTTGTATTAATAGAAGCAATTACATGTCAAAATTAAATTTCTGTAATTTTTTAACTAATTATTCAGTTTAACTCGTTAAGCCCCGTTCGCGCTCAGGAGCGCGAGAACACAATTAAAATCAATTGTGTCTGGATATTAATAATCGTCCAGGGATTAAATTAAAACCCACAAATCTTTCACTTTTCAGATCAGCCATTGGACACATCACGAGGGATGAAGAAAACTTTTTACAACATAGTACCTTATTTACTCTTGCCTGGGCTACTAATGTCCGCCGTCTTGCCATTCATATTGCCTGCATTGAAGATGATGACGTTAGCAGTTGGTATGCTCAACAACATGGCTCTATCTGGAGCTGTGTTCACACTGCTGAGGAACAACGCTTTCAACGATAAATATGATAAAAAAGTCATCTACATAAACGAAGGATATAGAAATGAGGAATCGCTGTACAAAAATGAAGATGCATATGATTCTGACAGTGTATACGAAGTGCAATACGACGAAAAGCATAATCACGATGTCTTACAAGGTTACCCTAGTTTGCAAGTCCAGAATAGAGCACCTGCATTCGTAAACGGTGCAGATTTCGACATTGTTGAAGAATCACCCACGTCTTCTTCAAATTTCGATTGGATCAAACAGTATTATGGCCTTAAAAATAAGTATGTTACTTTTTCTAACAAAAATGGAGGCATTCCATTAGCAAATAAGAATTAGCTTGTTAGCCTTATATTACAGATTAACATTTTCGTACAATCAATGGCACTAGTCTCTTTCTGTATCATTTATGTTTGTGTATTGAGCATAATGTGTTGTAAATATTAGTAAGTTATTTATTAAATAGTTTTGTTTTACAGTATGCTTGGGTACAAGTATTTAAAAATAACATTTAATGTTAATAAGATTGGCTTATATTTTAGGAAGGAAATATTATTTTAGTACCCAGAAAGGCCTAATAACATGATAGATTGTGATGTTACAGAGAAAGATAAATTGGTATGTGTAAATAATTAAAAAGAAAAATAATAATAAAAATGTTTTATTTTAAACAATTTATTACAAAAAATATACAAAACTTATTTACACTTAACCCATTTTAGATTGCACCTTAACAAATTAAGTTTTCAAGGATTAAATTTGTTGTTCATTAAGAGCCTATAAGTCTTAATTTGATTTCTTTATTGTTTTTGGAAATTACAATCTATTTATTGTGAGAAAAATATTATAAGCTCCTAATAAAAATCTAAGATAAAGTAATAAATTAAAAAATAACCTAAGCAGTCACCTCTATCTTAACGTCAATATTATCTAACTAAATATTATATTTGTCCTTTAAATTTTAAACAGAGTTCGAATTAATTCAGCAAAAGACATTTATCACAAATCACTTAATATTATAACTTTTCTGAATGTTGGTTAAATTAAATTGTATATTATTATCTTACTGAACTGTAAATATAAAAAAAACTTTTAAAACAAATGACTTGACAAACTATGAAATAAATGGATTGAATGATAGTATCAATAATTAATTTCTTCTGCGAACTATTTATAAAAAGAAGAATTATTTATTACTATTTGTCAGTAATCAGCAAAGTTAAAGCTGAATGGACAATAAAGTATAATATTAATCGTAACACACATCAAAGAGTATCGTTTGATACAACAAAAACACAGCAAAGATCGGCGCAATATAACATTTAAAAACAAGTAATTATGAGAACAAATCAACATCAGCTGCACAGCAGTTTCATAAAAAAAAAACATTTGAACTTTCTTTGTATTTGCTTGATTTAAATTTGTACATTATTTTAGAAGAAAAGCTTTTATACGGATTTTTTGAATATTTCTGCGAACTGCTTGTCTTCTTCAGTCATGTCCTTGTCATCCCAACCCCACACAGGATTATCAGGGTGATGGTGGTCGTCGTGACTAATGTGACCGTGAGAAGAGACATGGCTTCCGTCCCCTGTTCTCGCCACTCGTTTTAGCACCATTTCCGTTGAGACTGTTTTCAAATCATATGCTAAGCCTGGAGAAAGAGAAAAAGGTCATATTAAAAAAAACTTCTATTTATTAATTCTTCGTCGATGGTTATGGAATAAGAGTGATATTATATTACGGTAATATAACAGGGTAAACTGGCCGTAACATTAATCAATCCCTAAAAAATAGTAACGTCAAAATAATCTATTAAAATTTTTATGATACGTATTTGTGTATTGTCTTTGACTATTTAATGTTGGTATCATAGACAAATATAAATAGATATACAGTAACGATGACAATTGCAAACGCTAGGTAAAAATTAAAAGTACCATTTATACAATAAATATTGAGAGAAGTAATAAATAAAATAAACTTAAGAACACATCAATTAAGCTTTCATTGAAGGAATGCTACGAAATATCAATATCGATATTACGTAGTATCGTATTCGATTGGCGAAACAAGATATAATCAAACAACAGATTTAATTCTCGAACGTATTTGAATTCTCGGCGATGTTGAAGAACAAATCAGAATCGCAATGGCCCTTCAGACCTTCTATTGAAATCACAGGTAATTGCAACGAATTAAATTACAAATCAAATTTTGGAATAGCAATTTTGAAAATATTTTTACATAATGAGTTTTATTCAAACTGGCAAATAAGCATACGGACCGCTTTATGGTAAGCCGTTACCGTAGCCTTTAGACTCTTGCAACACAAAAGAGTATCTACTGGCACGCTGGCAACCCTTGTGTAAGTACATCCCACACTTTCAATTATATAATTGATAAGAGAGTAACCCTACTCTCTAAGTCGGCGTCTTATAGTGGATTAGAATAATAAGAGAGCCTGTCTTGGAAGAAGTATCTGCAATCAATGAGTAAAGTTTCCAGAACTCCACGGAGAGAACAAAGTAAAGTTCTATTAAGAATTCTTACTAATATCTCAACAAGATGAGGTATGAACTTACCTATTTTGGCGGCGAAATCAATTAGGGCTGTTGAAAAATTTCTCTTATAGTTGCCGAGCTCAGCTGCTTTGTAATCCCATGGGAACACGTGATGGTAATTGTGCCAGCCTTCGCCGAATGCCATCAAAGCAACTGTCTTATTATCCGTAGCACCTATGTATCTGAAATAGCAAAAGTATCGTTTGTTACAATCGTCGCAGGAAATATTTGTAAAGAAAATAGACAATAGCTGGTCTGTAAACTAATTACTCTGCTACTTATTAACGTCTGTACTGTACTTTCATATAAGTATATTAAATGTTATTTACGGTGGTAAAGTTATGAAACCCATTATTGTCCTTTGGTAATTTATGTAGGACTAACGTCCATGCCTTCTGTTTTGCTATTTTTCTTTGTTAATGATGTCGAACCCAAGAGGTATTTCTAATTGGACAATCTATACATATCACCATCTATATTGTACATCAATTAAAATAGACGCCGTTAGTTTAATAACTGTGCAGAGTCCAATTGCAGGCACATTGAAGCATCAAGATAAAATTAATTGTTGTAAATTACCGACATCTTTTTGATTCCGCGATTTATTTTAATTGACGTTTGCCATGCAAGAGAAATTGTCGATGAATCTGATATGAGTTATTAACGCGTGAGATTGTCGTCTTATGTAATTATTACGGAGGAAAATATAGCAGCAAAGTATTGTACCGCTGAAAAGAAGCAGTGGTACAACACTTAACTGCTATGTTTCATATTTTCATTTGATATAATATAAATGAAGATATAAGCATTTCTTTCTTCAAATTGTCCATTTGATGAACCAAAATTGTAATTTTGAATCTAGAAAAAAAAGCTTTATGTGCGTTGTCTGTAATTGTAGAGTCAGTCAACAAGATTATCTAGTGAAAATAGGAATTCATTAGATAATCTTGTTGACTCTATAAAGCTATGGACATAGAGCTTTTTCTTTTCTAGATTACAATTTTAGTTATTTATTTATTTAAAGATTTATTGCAAACTTTACAGCATTTTTAAATCTATAAATACAAACTTATAAGTACCAACGTGTATAGCCAATTATAAAGCTTGACATATTAAATTTTTTACACAACACACTCGTTATTCCAATTTTAAACTAATTTAATTTAAACAAAAATCAAGCTAAGCAAGATATTATGCTTCACTCAAACTATACGCATGCATACACATATTAGGCAAAACTGTTTAGGTGTCGGTGTTAGTATGTGTGATGTTTGTGTAATGTGTATTGTGTGCGTGATACCAATGCAATCTGCTCCGCGCCGCCAACGTCAAACAAGTCATGTCACATTGTGAACTTGGTGAAGGGACTTCAGCACCACATTACTGAAGGCTTTACGGGTCAAGAAAAAGATGTCGACATCTCTGAACCTGTCCTCATATGTACGCACTATTCGCTGCAGCACCGAGTGTCTAGCATAATTTGTACGAGCAGGGCCAATAGCCAGGCAATTTAGTTTATCAAATGGTCAATTTTAAGAAAGAAACGCTCATATCTTTCAATCGTTTAAGCTTTAGAGGAGCTCTATTGGCACAGATGGGTGAACATCAAATGTTTCACCTCGATTTTACTCCGTGCTTCAGAAAGCACATTAAGCTGGTAATCTCGGCTGCCGCCGAAAGAAAGCAGCCGAAAAAAGCCTCGTCAGAGATCATAAATGGTGACTTTATAAACTATGACAAAAGGCTAACATGTACCAATTAACCACTCGGAGATGAAGAACGTTTTAGGAGGTATAGTAAACAACAAAAGTAGAAGATTAAAATCAAAATTAAGTTCAGTAAATGAAGGCTATGGATAATAGAAATTTAAATGACCTTTTACCCAAATGACTTTAGATTTTAGGAATTTTACATTTTTCTTTTGCTTTGAATGAATCTTAAAGTTTTGATTTTGAATATCTATTTCTGCTGTTAATAGATTACTTTGCCAATTCTAAAAAATACCATCCTAGAATTTATGTACAGTGGGTCCTGATGCGTGGCCAACATTAATTTGTTTGCGAAATTATAGCCACTTAGACCATTCATTACTGGCAAATAAATGATAAATAAATTTGGCAAATCTAATTCTAAACAGGAAGAATATATCAACTCACTTGTCAAAAGGCCGGTTGCCCCATATGTGAGCAGCTGAATTGACCAGCCAAGTGATGTGTAGAATTAAGGTGTACCGCAATATGGCCGCCACGTACCACGCAGTCCACGGGTCCTCTCCCCAACAATAGACGGGTATCAAAGTGGGAATTATGAAGCAGGCAAGTGGCATCAATATCAGGTAGGTCCTGCAAGAGAAATATATATAAGGATTTTTCAAAGATTATCTGTACATGTGTATGCGGACAGGAGCATTATACACTAATTCCTAATAAAGTATCTGAATTTCCGTAGGTACACGTTCACCCTGATAACATTAAAATATAAAACAATTCAAAGCTAAAGACGCGTAAGAACTAAAGAGATAGTCACCTACTTGAGGACTAGTCACAATAGATTTTTTTCGATCGTCGTAAATAATCCCCAAAATCAAAAATAAGTAAAAGAAACCATTCAGACGTAAGAATTTATATGTTTTTTTATTTATTTCGAAGTTCCACTAGAAACAAAGTTCTATTAATTTTTGATTGACTTATAAGTGCTGACTTAAGGTTGTTGGGCGTTACTTTGATATAGTTTAGGTCCTTACTTATGAAATGGCTGATTTTTTGCACACTTGAATACTCCGTTATTGTTATATATATTATTCAAACTACTTAGGCCACCGCCTTTCCTTTTTAATTGAAGGGAAAGGTAGCCAATGTAAAAAAAAACTTTAATGCAAAATTTCAAAGTGAGGAGTTAATATTATATTATGAACTCTTTAATTTTTTTGTGGTGAATGTTTATGTCTCGAACCAATCTTTATTAAATCTAAAGAGTAGGGTACTGTTCTGTGTTGAATAGGTACTCTAGTTTCGGCTTATTCAGCTGATTCACTTTCTGTACCTCAGAAGGTGAACTACCACACGATAAGCCTTTCGTAGCGCAGTACCTCTAATGAAAGTTACAATTATTTTAATTTACTCATTTTCATACTTATCCACACATTCACTTTTTATAGTACATAAAAGAGAGCACAGAAACACACCTTTTATACTTACATAATATTCAATCAATGAAAATACAAGGGGAATACAATTTATTAGTGGTGAATGTTAGAATACTATAATTACATGCTACCATTTTTGTGTTAAATAATATTAATAGATATTTTTTTTGTATTCGTATCAGTTTGTTACAAGTGTTACTAGTATTTCTAAATTTCCTATCTATTTATAGTAAACCTTAGTTTGTTCTGCCCTCTACTATGACATTAGTAGCTTTAATAAGTTCGTAAGTTGTGAATAAGACTCGTTAGTCGTAAGTCTGCCGTTGCTAATATAGCTGTTTAAACTGAAGTTAGTAGGGGGTATTTTGTCCTAACTATTAAATAATATAAACTCATAAATTAAACAAAAAAAAATAAACTCAAAAAACAAAATTATAAATGGAAGAACGTGAAACAACTCAGAAATGTACTTTTATATTTAATTTGAATTATCTGTCTCCATTAGAACGTCGGAATAAAGGATATATAAAATACCTTCTATTAATAAGCAATGTAGTGTAAATATGTCAAATCAATACATCAATTTTTTCCAGATTTACCATCACAAATATACGAAAGCTTATTTTTTTGAAGGCGGACTAGTATACCACAAGTACGTGAAATCTACGATCGAGGTATTCGCTTTAAACTAACTGAACAAAAGCGGATGTCTGGAAATCCTTCGTCATCATGTGTCTACCGTACTCCCAATTTTATTCGGGTAGGCGTAATTTTGTTTTTCTCGCATACTACACAATAGATTTGTCTGAAAGATTTACGACCGGTCACCTTTTTTTTTTGCCGGGGAGGTCAAATGCATTTACGCATCGTCCCTGCGGGGTGGTGCCAACCGCAGGGGATATGTGGGACTCGAGGTAAAGGCGTTCCCTCCATACCCACTAAACATCCTCCCCGGCCTGAACTCCAGTGCGCTATTGCGGGACGGCTCGGGATCTGCGCACGTGAGCGCAACTACACTGAGAACGTCCGTCCCAACACTGCCCGTCTAGGCACTCCTTGTGCACCAATTGGTGCCACCAGCAGCCTCAGGGGCTACCGACTAACGCCAGCCCCTGTGGGCCGCTGGTCGACCCTGGCTTCATAGGCCGCCTCCTCACCGACGGCTGCTCGACCTGGCGCGTCCTCCTGACGAGGACACCGGGAGCAGCCATCGGACCGCACCCGAGTTCATCGGGCGCGGTCGTGGCCCTGAAAAGGGCCGTCCGGAACTAGCCGTGGTGGGAAAACAAAAACAACTCGACGATGGCATGTGACTTCGAATGCCAAGCGGACACACTTGGCATCAAAAGCCACACACCCGCCGAGAAAGTTTCCCACCACGTTACCAGGGTCCGCCACGAGGAGACGACCGGTCAGCCTAGTCGTCAAGCCTTAGGCATGCTTTTGGGGTGACCTATTCTGACAGATGATCTTACATCAGATCAAAATTATTTTAGTCGCCTCATACGACACTTTTGCGTAGTGTTGGCATAGTAGTATTGGGATGATGCCTGGGTAAAAATATAATAAGTCCCTCAGATAGATTACCAAAACACATTAGACACTTTTTTTAACACCTAAGTACTTATGCACGCGTGCACGGTGTCTCAGACCGACAAATCAAAGATTCGTTATCTTGAAAAATATACACACCGTGAGTTTGAGGAACAAAATAAAATACATGTTAATTAAAAATGTATATTTTTTAATTAATATTGTTTTTAATTTAATAAAAGATGTAATGATTAAATAAAGCTGTAAATGAATGATTTGTTTTTACAGCCACACTAAACAATGTCAAAACAGACGAGGAAGCTACCAAAAACCGAACACTCATACCCCCTTATTATAAAATATGGACTAAAGTTAGTCGTAGCTTAAAACTGATGCTAACTCTGTCTTTCATTCATCAAATAAAATTGACAGCATCAGTTTTAAACCATGACTAACTTTAGTCCATGTTTTATAATAAGGGGGATAGTGTTTATAATTGTCAAGGTAATAACGAATTTCTTATTTGTCGGTCTGAGAGACTAAGGCGCGAGTATACGAAGGTCAATCGAATCAGTAAATATTTAAAAAGATATAGAGTATGTGAGTTCAGGACTGGCAGACTGGTTAGTGACTTGTGACATCACCGTTGTTATTTGTTTACGTGATAAAAGAAAAAATACGCGTCCAATATTTTTTCGTGTACTATCGGACGGACTAAACAAAATTTTTCAGTCATCGTCACTATTCCTTACTGTCGCTACAACACATTATTATTGTTAATATTAAAAGGCAACAAGTCTTACCTCTTTTGGAACATAACAATGGGATCCTTCTCCAGGTCAGACATATCAACTGAACCTCCCTTTTCAAAGACATCCTTATGTTTTCTTAGCATGAGCCAGCCGATATGGGAGAAGAAGAAACCTCTCTTTGCGTTATGGGGGTCGGCGTCTGTTTCCGTGAACTTATGGTGCACCCTGGAAATAAATATAAGACAAAAATTAAAATTGTTAAAACGAAATATGACCAATAGAAAGACGATAGAGAGTGACGCAGTTCCAAGGCGGAGGTTTTGCATTCGAAAATAAAGCAACTTTTCAGGTCTCTTCCAGATGGTTAACATAGATTTATGATCTTGAGGTCCTCATACTAGTAATAAGAAGCAACACCTATAGTTTCCTCCTTCTTCCCACCCTGGGTTCTTCAAAAGAGGCGTGATGGAGCACCTTTCAAGTCAGCAGGGCGAGGATAACTTTTTCGGCGCGTATATTATCTCTCTCAGTGGCTTTATTTGCATTAGGACTCCACTTCTGCTTACCAATATAGTACTAACTCTTCTAATAAATTGAAGAAAAGCTTCAGTAGTACAACGATGCCAGTCGTTAACTTTTGAATGCAAGAATACCAGATTACAAGTTCTTTTAGTAAGATTAGACTATCAAGACCTGAACGAACTCTAGCTAAGACTGAGCTTAGCATAATTGAAAGAATTTCTCTGAAGAAACTTTCATTTATATTTATATTAGGTTAATATAGAATTGCTAAAAAATTACAATATTCAAGCGTGAGGAATCAATAATTGATCGGTAGTTCTAAAATGGACTCAAAATGACAATTCATGTTATTATTCGATTAATTCATATCTCTTTAATTTCGTTGACAGTTTTGTTTAAGGATTCGTGACTTAATATGAATCGATTACGTACAACATAGCAGAATAGGGATTTTGACTCCATTCACAAATAATAACAAGGTGTTAAATTCCTGAAAGGTGCAAGTGTATCAAAACCATATATTCAATCAGTTGACTATAAGAATTTATGACAACACAAATTCTTAATTCCATACAAATTTTATGGAAGATTATGTTTTGACAGCTAATAAAAAGTATCTCAACCGACTTGGCAGGCAAAGCCCCTATTACAAATAGCAGAATTGACAAATTGGTCTTATTAGCTCTCCACCTATGTCTGATCGATCAGGGCTTAGTATCTTTATTTATGAATAATCGGGTGTTGTTATAATTATTATATTGCCAGGATGCTGAGATGTTTCAGTGCAATTAATGTCGGTTGTTGGCTTCACTGAAGGTTTTGATTCTTTTATGGTTGCCAACCCCTTTCATGTAGGTGACAGGCTGGCAACTTGTAACTATTTGGGCAAGTCTTATGTTATGATCGCGATAGTATATTGTATGTATTATTATGACAGTAATCGAAATCACATATAATAATATGTAATTCGAGTCAGTAAAAACTTATTTTGTAGTACTGTGACATCTGTAAATAAAATCCTGGCAGGGAATTACTTGCTCTAGTGTATTTTTGTAAGTATTCTCAAGGCTATCTTTTTTTCAGGACATAAAGTGTAACCTGCGGGTGCTTGTTATTGGCTCTTTGACTGTCTACTACAAAATTTAAGTACCTCCCTGTATATGTCGGAACTCACAAAGAAGCTGAGCGTGTACCTTGTTATCATAGCCTGAGACGTTCGATCACAATAACTTGTGTTAATTTTAAAAGTTATGTATTTTTTTATGTTCATTTCTTCTTTTTGTCATTTTTTTTATTCATTATGTGTTACTTAATGTTTGTGTAAGTGCGTTATTTGTGTTGCGGTAGTAAAATTATTTCCATGCTATTATAAATGCCCCTAAAAAAATAACATAAAATAAAAGAAATTACCTGTGATCCCTCACCCACTCGTAAATGTGGTTCTGGAAGGCCATTGTCTGCATGACTGCCAAAAAGACTCTCAAAGGCCATCGCGCTTTATAAGCACGATGTGCCCATAATCTGTGCGCTCCAGCCGTCACTCCTAACCCCGCCATTATGTCGAATACTGCAGCTGAAAGGAGAATTTAATTAAATGTTAATTTGAGTTGATGCAACGTCGCTTTTTCTTTCAAAAACTTATTTTATAGGCACACATCTTTTATTTTATATAATTAGATTGCATTTAGTAATATCGAGATTGTTTTTTTTTTAATTTTGAGATGATCAGTCAAGTTTTTTACACTTATTTTAAACAATTACCTGGAATATTCAAGTTCCGGCTCCTAGATTGTAATTTTAACATTTAATGTATTTATTTGTTATTATTTCGTATACCTATACGAGTATATGTTGTGTGCATATCTTTATGGCTAATAAATTATTATTATTATTATTGGATTCCTTAGGGTTTGAACATTGACGGGGAAGTTCAACTAATCTGATGGTAAGCAATGATAATGCCAAAATTATGGAAACGATCTTTACTCTGAATCAACTGTCGAAGCACAACAATAACAACTAATAATAATAATAATATATTTTCACGCTCACACCAATTATCTAGCCCGAACTAAGTATGTTAACAACTAACACTATTGTTATGGTAATATTTTTATTAGATCCTGGTAGTCAGTGGAGGATAACTTCTCTTCAGAGAGTTATACTCTATTCAAGTCACTATATTAGACGTTTACGGATTCTTGTATGTAACGCAATTACTAGGTGGTAGACCCATATGTAGGGTCGTCTGGGTAGGTACCATTGCCTTTCTTATTTCTGCCGTGAAGCAGTTCGCTGTGTTTCCGATTGAAGGGAAACGTAGCCAGTGTAATTACTGGGCATGGAGGGCATATCATCTTAGTCCCCAGGATGGCAAATGCACTTGCGGTGTTAAGTGATTTACACATAATATTGCAAGTGTCTATAGGCGGCGGTGACCACTTAACATTAGGTGGGCCGCAAGCTTGTTTGCCATCTCGTAACATAAAAAAAAGCATTTAGAACGACTGAAATATAATATAGGTACATATTTTTTATTAATACTCGAAGGAGGAGATCGAAGGCACCACGGTCGTGCATTCTCCATAACGATCACGATAGCTGAGTTACCAAATGTGTGGTGGGTACTCGGATGGATGACCGATATAATTTTCAACCCGATTTTCTTCGTGTTTCGGAAGGCACGTTAAGCTGGTGGTCCCGACTGTTTTTTCCAAAGAGGGTTGGTGTCAGGCAGGCGGCAGGCCATAAAAATCTGATGCTAAATCCTTTAACAGTATTGTCGTTATAAGAACTTTACCGACCCCAAGTCGGCGTCGGTGGCGTAGTGCGTAAGGGTATAGTCTCCCACCCGGGAGGCACCGGTTCGAATCCCGTCACGTAGCAATGTGTTTCATGCTGAATCATGCTTAAAATGAACAAATAAACAAAACTTACCAAAGAGAAATGTGTACAGTCTGCATCGACCCGTTAATATTAAATAGAAGCCATACAATGTTGCCACGTGAAGGTATACAAAGGCCAGTACATTTCTCCACACTATTTGCCATCTGAAAAAATACACTGTATTTAAAACAATATGTTTTTCTACAAAAGGACATTTACCTATAGGAAAGTGCGTAGGTTGGTAATTCCCATTTTAATATTCATTCAACATGTTGGACTTTGTCTGTTTGTCTTTTCTGCGTGAACGTCATAGCAAATGACGTATGTATACGTTTTTTAACCGACTTCAAAAAAGGAGGTTCTCAATTCGACTCATATCAATATGTTAGTTAGTCTATACAAGCTTCTAAACACGGGTGCCTAATTTTATGAGTATATAGTATATTGTATGTCTGTATTTTTTTTGTAACTGTATGTTGGACTGCAAAAAAGACTAGACTATATGCCAACTTAGTGAACTGTAAAAGTTTCATCAAAATCGGTTCAGTAGCCTTTGAGATAGAGAGTTGTGTATCAGTCACTAAGAAAACGTGTCATAATAACATAAATAGGGTTATGCATAATGATATTATTATTATGCAATGAATGTTACTTGTAACGCTATTTTTACACTATTAAGATTGCGAAGTATGCGGTATAAAGCTGATGAATTTTCGGACGCGTATAGTTGAAGATACTGTTAACTGTCCCATAAGTCGGAGCTAACATAAAATGTCACTGTGCGAAAGGGATATGCACATGTTATTATTCTCAAAACTTATTTGCCTAGCATTCACACAGTGACATTTTATGTTAGATCCGTCGTTAGAGGGCAGTTAACGGTGTCTTCGACTGTACATCAGTCGCAGGCTAACGGACGCGGCTGATAAGTGTGTAAACACAGGTGTAACAGCGACTTGGGACGCTTGCAGACTCCTCTGGGTACCCACACTAAGGAACATGTCGAGTACCAAAAGTAAAGACGATTTTTCTGGAAGTGGCGGGGGCTTCATATTTTCTACTAAAAAGGACTAAAATAAACTTATTTTTTAAGTTATCGGGACCTCTTGGATCTGATTCTGACTGTCGAAGCGATAAAGAAATGCCAAATGCGAATTGAACCAATCACAGCAGTCTTTTCATTAGACTGCTACACGAGAGCTTCGCTTACGAAAATCCTACGTGTGTAAGTCTTCATAACACATACTGTATTAAGTATTAGTAAGTTGGCATGAACTTGTGTGCAATGTCTTTGAAGCTAAAATCAAAACTATATAGTTTGGGGTAGACCGCCTTAAGGGGATCTTTGTAACCCACACTTCAGATCTCTTTTGTTAGTTTTCACTACCAGATCAAAACATTCGAAAAAATAGTCAACAAGGCTCATATTTATTTGAGACGCAGTTAATGAAACTTGACCCAAAAATATTTCGAAATTAGTACAAAACCATCTGGTACCCTAGGTCACCATTGGAGTTGGCAGTAACCTTCCACCAGCATGTTAGGTAATTAACTGGTTGAAAAATGTCAAGTTAAATCCTGTCTGCAATTTAGATTTTTTTAATATAACATTTTTGACCTTGGACAAGGATTATCTTCTTTCTTTCTGGTTATATATTGGACCGTATCTTGGTTATGTTAAATTTTGACAGAACTTGGCTTGGTTTTTTTTGGTTTTGTGCGAGGCGTGGTTATGTGTTTTTTTTTTTTTTTTATAAACTCATTAACAACAAAAAAGAGGAGTGTTATAAGTTTAACGTGTATATCTGTGCATATATTGACATCGCAGCTCCCAAACGAATGATCCCATTCAGGTTTAGTTTTTTTTTGTTTGAAGGGTATTTTGGTCAAGAGCATTCTTAGCCATTGCTCAAGAATATCGGTTCAGTCGTTTGAAGATCACCAGCTCTTTAATAGTTTAAAAGATATCTCAATACATTTCACAGGTCTGGTCGATTTATTATTATGATACGCTGTATATTTGATGATATTGCTGATGCTGCAGTATTATATTTAATCAGCATCAGCAGGGTACCCAACTCCTCACCAAATTACAGGAGAGATGTCGTTTTTGGGCTCATTGGATTAGTCTTAACGAGTAGTTTACATATAAATAGTGATCAGAGCCTCGTAATTGAGCAGAAGAAAATATTGAGAGTGAGAGCAAGAGAAATGAGCATTCATATGAGTTTAAGTTGGTATAATATTTGGTCAGTATTTTTATTTAAATATAACACTTGTTATAATATGGCCATGTTAGGACGGTTCTCCCCAGTTGTATCATACAGCTTGTCTAAGTAACCTTTACCATGAAGAGAGCCATATAGTTACCACCCTTGATTTATAAAAATAGGTGGATTCAACTTACTCATAGTCTCTATTTTTTCCAATTGGTGTCCGTACTGAGGATTTTGTCAGATCATCGTGAACTTGTTTTGTAGGATTTGTGACAATAGTACTCGCCAGTAGCACTGAAGCCGTCATTGTTGTAGTACACCTCTCTCTGTAAAAAAAGAAACAAATAGGTTAGGAATGAACATTGGGAACTTTAGAGCCTTAACATACTGCTACTTTTGCATACTGCTACTTACACGCACCTATAAATTGTATATAAGTGCTGCTACAAGTAGAAGTGTATAAATTGTGGTTTAACTCCAGTTATAATCTTCAACTTTAGGGAATATGATTCTAAGTATAGTTTTCATATTTGGTTATTTTATGTTGAATTTTACTTAACATAGGAATTACGTGCAATATGCCTCAATTGATTTTATGATTTAAACTTTGATAGTTAGGTACCTTCTTTGCTATTGAGACAGCGAAATTTTATATTAATTTGTATATATGCAGCTTTATCCTGTTTATATTATAGGTATTGTACTACTGTACTTAAGAGTTATTTTGCTTAAGTTTATGTTTGTGGAGAGAAAATAAATAACTTATTACTTTATATATGGTTGAAATTAATATTATTAATAAAAATCCAAACATTCAAAATTATTCTAATGTGGGAAATTCAACGCTCTGGTAACTCAAAATACTTTCTTTGGCGAATACTCATAATATTTATTCAAATAAATTATGATGTAGGAATAGAGGAAGGATCGGATTTTCTTCGAAAAGCTTCTACCTATATATTACCTTATACCTATTTTATTTGAATTCACAAACTGCTCGTGAAGTCTATTTGAAAGCAGAGGTATTTATTCTAAGAATTATAAATTGTGACTGTGTTTTCCCGAGATACGAGAAAACTTAGTAATTTTGCTTACTATGTATAAAACTATACATAACAGTGTAATTATGTTTAGGTATTATCTATAAAACCGTGTAATAATGATACATAGATGTACCTAATAGGTAGTCGTGTTAATGTTATTTAAATTACCTCGACATCAGTTTTTAAATTTATTATGAAAGTATTGACCTCGAGGTGAAAGACTTTTAGTGCGTCATTCAAGTGTCATATTAGATTTGACGATAAATAAATTTATTTATTACCTACAAGTGCAAATCATGAAATTAAGTTTTCTCTGATTCTTTTTCTAATAAAGTTTGATAATTGTAATTTCTTTTAAAATTGCAAGTTCATTTTACAACATCTTCTGTCTCCTACCCACCTCTAAATTTTCTGGCTATATCAACTTACATTGGATAATACTGATATTGGATTTGGCATTGGGAATGCTATCTTTCATCTTTCACTAGCAGCTGGGGCTTAACGTGCCTTGCGAAGCACTGAGGAAAAACGAGTTGAAAATCTTTGGTCACCCATCCGGGTATCGACCGCGCACTTGGTAGCTTAGCTTTCATGATCGCTAAGAAGAAAGTACTATCATTCATCTTACAATAAAAAAGTACGGAAAGTACTTCTGAAGCGTACAGTATTTTTCACACGTGCAAGTTTAGCCGCTCGATTGTATGGCATAGACTCCACCTCTCAGTTTTGTTCGTTATAATGTTGTTCCACAATGTATGGGTACATAAACTATAGTCATTGGACGGACCAGCTTAATTTCGGTTAACATCAAATGGGTTAATACCCAAAATATTATAATATGTTTTCTATGACAATAGCGTTAGCACGCACAATATTTGTTACAATAATAACTTATTCACTTATGCATACTTGGAAAGTTCCATTGAGAAAAGCTATAAGAGAAGAGGTAATGAACTCACTTTCACATACTGTGTCACTTCTCGAACGTTAACGAGCTTTGTTCGCTTCGTATATAATAAAAATTTATTACTCAACCATGCTATAAGATCTTTCTTTTCTTTTAATTTAGTAAGTGCTGCAAAACAAACATCCTTGTAACTTAGGTGAATCTAAATTGGAAATGCTAAGTAATTGGTTATATAAAATGTATGAAAACACCTGTAAACTTGTGTTGTGGCTTTAATAAAGGATATAATTATGAATCGTTAGTGAATGGACATGCGGGAAGGAAGACCTAGGCGAGCGTTTATCAATCAAATCAACGTCTTAGAAAATGGCCAGCTCAAAAGTTCTAGAGACCAACGAGCATGGTATGAGCACTGTGAACAAAGTAGATAAAGTGAAAGAAATATTTAAGTATAGTACCAAGTGAAAACAAAATGATCTCTGCCTACCTCTGACTTCATGTATGTTTTATACTGTAACTGTATATTGATAATTAACTCAACGAATTAGGAATTCCTAATTCGTTGTATTAACTACTTAATTAGGTACCTATGGCTTTTATTGCGTTTCCGGAGATTTTCAAAGAAAACTATGATCTTGGTGGCCCTTTATTCTGTCTATCTGTCTGTCTCTTTGTCTAGTGATTCCTTTCAGTAGGTGAGCAAGGTTTCCGTAGTTCCGTCGAATTAGTTGCAAGAACGGTGGTATGCGATAACACGTAATTAAAAGCGTCTATAAAATGACCTTCACCCTCAAAAGGAGCATCTGGGATATCTGAGTATTCACCTTCCACAAATTGCAGCCACCTTTATTAATATTCTTTGTTTTGTGGCTATTTGCGTCACTGTGACTTGTAAAGACTAGCCTCCAAGCAATGAGTATGTAGTAATGAGTAAAGTAACCAGGTATTTAGCTGGGCACTGTCAAAAATTATAATTGGAGACACATATATATTCTTCACCTACCTAGATGATATCAAAATAAATATTAACCAAACTGGAAATATCTAGCTTGGATTATTTTGATATCCTCTAGGTCAAAAAATCTGTTTCCCCAATCGTCAGTTTCTTTTGTAAATGATAGGTTCACAAAAGGACAGGATGTACATTTGTGTTTCACGCCGCAGAATCTTCGAGCATCAGATTTTTTTAGTCTTACGCGGATACTTGCCACAATTTAGACATAATGTTTAACTGCGTAGGCATAATCGCTCTCTAGAATTAGTTGCAGAGGTCGCAGGTTGGATCCTCAAGTATAATTTGTGCTTACTTGGTGGTAGGGCTTGTTTAAAGTCAGTCTGGCTAGCTGCCATCATCTCATCAAAATCTGTCGCCATAATAGTGTTAGCAGCATTATTGTATCCCGACAATTAATGATCAGATAGCCATACCCTCTGTGGTGAGGGCTCCACTTCGATTTTCTTTACTATCATCATCAAAAATACATCTCTAAAGGCCTTAACAAAATATTGCGTACAAAATATGGACACAATAAACCAGCTTGTCCGTTTCAACTTTCAAAACCATTCTTTGAAGTAACCTCTCACCAAGGAAGTAATTTACCGAAAAAAAAACTTTGCTTACTTTTTAAATAAATTTGAGGATTTTCGTACATTTTTAGAAAGGACTTTTCAAATTTGCGCTCAGTTAACTGTTGTGATTGGTTTTGTTATATCCGCCCGCCCAATCCCCATTTTTTAAGGTCGGCTACCTTTCGTCGTCATCGGCATTGCTGTGTTGCGACACTTCGAGATAAGATAACCTAGATAATATCTTTAACTTCAAGCTTCGCCTTAACATCAGTTAACAAGGTGGCGTAATTGGTCAACGCAGCCGCCCGGATTGTGGAAGATGCGGGTTCGTGTCCCGCCTGAGGCAAGTCGATATTTTTCAGTGCATTTTTCTAGTATTAATATTTACGCGTTTGTAAACGCAAAAATAATATTATTCCATCAGTTAACAATACTCGGACTTTAATAATCTCTATAATTTCCCCGGACTGGTGAGATGATTTTGAGTGTAACCTTTCCTGGTTGTTGACTTTAGTTGGTTTGCTTACTGAAGGATAGTTTTTAGGTTTGGTGCCCCTTTTGTCCAGGTGGCAACTTGTCACTACTTGGACGCACTGCATGTTGCCTGCGCGAGTGTGAGGACTGCGAGTGAGATCGTGTATATATGTGGCAACAAGCGATGTGCAGGCCCAGAGCATCCCCAGTGACTAAAAAAAAACTAAGAGCTGTAAAGGCCTTACAGAAGGCCACAATTAAATAACACCTATAGTGTTATATTATCTGTGATAACACAAAATTTTTGTGGTGTTGTGTTTCGGTTGGTGAGTAAGGTTGCCAGAGCACTACGGGGTAGGGAAAGGGACTAGGGTAGGCAGTGCGCGAGTGTTACGTCAGTGTTGCAAGTGCCTAAAGGCTACGTTGACTGCTAACCCGTAGCAATCACCATAGCCTATAGGCACTTATGTATGAACGTATGCTTATCCGCCAACTATTTAACAAACCGGGTGTGTTAAGGTAAATCGATTATGTCCACTTACGTAACATTAAAAAACATGCTCAACAAAATGCAGATATCAATAATATTTAACTGCAGAGCATGTGGACCGGGGAATCCATGGAATACCTGTATGATTGCGATTCCAAAGCCAGGATTAAAATAAATATCCTGGGAGTCGCTTAGTTCAAGGCCAGAGCAGCACATGCTCTTCAAGACCATGGATATAGTAAGGCTGGTGGCCTACATATTCAAGGAACGACAAGAGTTAAAAGAAAGGGGACACAAAAGATCCCTTTCAGCTGAATTCGAGCTGGATCTCAGGGGCCCCGACATAAGATCAAGGCAGTGACAAACACATGAACAGAATAATTTATTAAACTGATAACTTATCAACTAAAACTAAAAGTCACGTGAATGATCTGCTTATCATCCCTGAATTTAGACCGCGCATGGTGCAAAAGATAACTTTTACTTCCTTTCAATGAAATGTAAATAATCGTACGGAACCAGTTCTGTGACCTCTACCTCGACTTGTCTCGATACGATTCCGCTGGACTTTCACCAATGTAACGGCACTAGGTGTACGATGCGCCTGCGCCGCCACCGACGCCGTATAGGTGAACCGAGAGAAAACTTTCTATTGATATTTTAATGATTATATTGTATAGCGTTTTTGTTGTTGTTGTAGAAATTTGAGAGGTAGTTATTGATTATGTCTTGTCTGTTATTGTTTTTTAGTAGAGTTTAAATATTAAAGAATATTGATTTTAATTTCAAAATCGCAACGTTCGGTAAGTTCAACGAAGAAATTTTTAAGAATTTCGAGGGTGGCAAGGAAAAGCATTGACAGTTTTGTTGGAAAAATATAGATATAAATACAAATAATCTTTATCTATGTATCAACGTTTTTATTGTAATACTTATTACAAGTGCAACTATAGAAGTACCTATTGGTTGACAAACAAAGTAGAGGTGGGAAATAATACAATTTGAATTAGACTTTTAAAGTAAGTTTTCTACAAAAAGTATTTTTAGATTTTGAAGACTTTTAGACGATTGTGAGTGTGGCTCATAGTTTTTGGGATTGCCAGCCGCAATATAAACTAACCAATATTCAATCTCAATTATCAACAAAGTGTAATCCAAGAACAGTAATAGTGTGAAAATCGATTTCTAAAACTTATATACGACTGTTTTCTCTTTCTAGAAGAAACAAATTGCAACAGCATGGCAACAGTCCATATGCAAAACCGTCGATAGATATATTATCAAAACCTGGTCATGGTTCATTTACTAGTACCGAAGTATGTCACTTTTTTTCGTGTGCTCAACATATACGGCAATAATGTTTTACATTTATAATTATGAATAAAATTAATGGATCTTAATATACTTGTCAACATTTCTAAAACGTAACTAATTTTAAAATTGCCGTGATTGAAATTTGGAAGAAAGGTATCGCATGATTCACGCATTATACTTACTAAAGAGCGCGCTGACTTAACACCCGTGACGATAATTTTCCAACGAGACTCGACACTCGAATGCCAAGGTTCTAAGGTATGTCTGGCTTCGGAGATACCCAACTGTATTGAGAAAAAAGCGAAAGTAGTTACAAAGAATGCTTAGTGAACATGTCGACCCACATTCATTTTATGAAAATGTTACACGACACTGCGCAAAAGATTTATTATTATTTATTTAGTTTATAGAGAAAATTAAGAATGTTTAATACGCAGAAATATTATTTTAATACCTAATAGGACTGTAATGGAAATCTCCAAACTTAATAATTCTTGTACGAGGACTGTTAATATACATTTTTAGCGAAATTACCACGAATAAAATTTCTATTATTAGTCACATAAACTGGAAGAAGCTCTACATTACTTTAATTTCCTAATGAGTCCAACTTTCCGCTTTTGTTAAGATTGGTTGGTTTTATTATTGTGTACTCTATGGTTAACTGCCGTCTAACTGTAAATAACGGTGTATCATTAATTTAATTATAAGATACACATTAGAAGTAATTTTACTTTTAAATAAAATAGTACAGATAATTTTTGTCTCTATTTCATTCTATTTGTGGCAGAGGACTATGTTGTAATACATACATACACCTGTGATACATACATACAATTACACTCACAATCCCTAAAGAGGTCGAGCAGAGCTTCATGTAATATTCGGTTACATACAAAGCCACATCTGGCAGTATGGGCCATACAGTACCCCAAAATAGTGACATGTATGTTGGTTGCTGTATGGTTGCTGTAGGGTTTGGGTCCCGGGTCGTCTCGTGTCTCGAAGTCCCGGGACTTTTTGTAAATTTAGAGACTCGAGACCATACTTATATTAATGTATGCTCGAAGTGAGACACGGTTGTCGAAATTGTATTTTAATAATTTTTATATTCAAATCATTGAAAGAACCTAGCTCCATTTATTAGTTTTATGAATAATTACTTGGTACTATGGCCATTTCGCCTGTTTTCGACCATTTAGTGAGTTGTCAGCTTTGAAAATAAAATTATAATATAATGTTATAATTATAAAATGTCAATTTTATACAAAAGTGGTATCAGTGGTACCAGTTTTCGACCGCATCAATTAAGTAGGTAAGGATTTACAATAAAAGTACACTTTAAAATATACGTAATCGTTTTATTGTAATTTTATGTTTAAAATCTTCTCTCAAGTCTTTTTACGAAAATAATTACAGTTTAACCAATTAAAATAAAAATTAACACAAAGAAACACTCTTTATAGTTTTCGTGTTAATAAATACGTATTTTTAAAAGCAGAAGTAGAGTTCAAAGAGTCCAAGGAGAAGAAATGCAAAGATAGCTAGTGCGAGAGCCACCCTCGCCTTATGTGTTTTATAATTATTATAAGATTTCATTGCTAAAGTTAATCTATGATTTTATGAAATAAACACATCAATTATTTAGACTGAAATTAACACTAAATTTGTCAGGATTTCATTATAAATGTTTAATAAAAGTTGATTTTTAATAAAAAAATTCCTTTTTGCATACATTGCGCCAGAATCAACTCGATTCTAGTTTTATTCTGAGAAGTCTCGAAGTCCAGGGACGTCCCGGGACATTAATCGCAGGTTGTCTCGTGTTCCGGGACTTTGACAATGTCGACAATTCCTTAACCCTTGTTGCCAGTCTGTCGCCTACACAAAAGGGGCACCAAGCCCAAAAACAAACAATTCTTCAGTTATCAAACCAAGCCAACGTCCAGGACAGATGTTACAATGATAATCATCTCAGCAGTCCGGATTGTAATAGTAACTAAATTATCGAAAGACGTACATTTTTGCTAGCAATATTTTGGTATTTATTTTTTTGTAGACAGATAAATTTGATTGTAGAAATCGTTTTATGGAACCTGTCATATAGGATTGATCGACGACTCAAAAGTTCATAGAAACTTTATATTTTGATGTCATACATGCATGTTAAATTTGGTTGCAATAAGTTAAAGCATACTCGAGTTATCGTGCTAACGCACAGGCACACAGACATACAGACACACACACAGACATAATTCCAAAAAAATATATTTTTGACTCAGGGAAGTCCCAAATGTGTAAAACATGGGTCAAAACACTTACTGGGTCCGGTAAGGAAATTATATTAATTTAAATTGTTTTATTTTAACATCAAGTTATACTGGTTTTATAATTTTCAAGATCTTCGGTCGGTATTATAGTTACACGTGTAAATATTTTTTGTGTCATATGCATAGAATCAATATAATCAACCAAATACGTAAACACTATTGTGTGCCAAGTTGCTTCCACTTAACACTTAAAGATTTCGAATTAAAAAGTATTCTTTATAAGTAGCTATAAATGAAAGTTGTTTGTTGTCAGCTAAAGGCACAAGCAACATTAACGAATTCCTTACAATAATATGACGCACCGGAATAGGAACTGTTCCCTGCGGTGTCGATAACAGACAACCGGCGACTATGTCCGATTGCCGCTGCCGGACACAACAACTCACGCGTTCATGTGATAGCGGACGGCAACAAAAACTGTCTACAATTGCGCAGCGCGTTACTAATATTTTGGCGTTGAAGAAAGCTTGTATTGCCTACTTATCTTATTGTCTTTATCTGTGCTTTTATTACCTGTGCTAATAAAGGTGATGACTGCAAAATACTGTTTAGTATCTTTGACAGGCTGCGCACTGAATTGGTGCATATGATAGGGCACGACCTCTCGCTGCCGAGTGTAGTTCATTCCATGCTCAGTAGCGACAGGTCGTGGGAGCCTTCTCTGAGGCTGTAATCGCAGAAAAGGAAACCTTGGAACTGATCAGGGAGGATGACACTCTCTGATCCACGCCGCCGCGCCGTTGCCGCGGTAGACGAAGGAGACGCCAAAGACAGGTGTGTCACCCTAGCCTAGACCAAGCAGAAATTGGGACGGGGGTCCCGATATCTGCATCAACTGGTCCAGCCGATTGGCGATCACTCTTTACTCAGGCGGTCGTTAGTACCCTGTAAGGTTGTAGAAAAGGAAGGGGCCCTTTACATCCTTCTCCAATAGGAGGAGTCTGAGAGGACAGCGCCTTCCATGTCAGGATGCACAGTTAAGTTTCCTGATCGGAGTAAAGGTGGTAGCGGACCAACCTGTGTTTTAGTCGGTTCAGGTCCGACATAACCTTGTTATCCCCCGGATAACAGGTATGCATGGGCATTTCACAGGTATAAAAAAGGGTAACATTCGGTTGCACAAAAAGCCACATCTGGCAGTATGGGCCGTACAGAACCCCAAAATAGTAACGGTTGCCAGCCTGTCGCCTACACAAAAGGGGCACCAACCCGAAAATTAACAATGCTTCAGTAAACAAACAGTCCGGGCGGGGTCCTGGTTTTAGTCAGAGAGAAAACGAAAAAATATTCGACACTTTTTTTTTCTTTTATCACGTGAAAAATATTATCAGCGATATCGTGCGTTGAAATGTCGTGTGACGTCACGCTTTCGTACACTTTCTACGAAAGCGTGACGTCACAGCAACGCCTGAACTTATATACTCTATATATTTTTTAATATTTACTGATTCTATACGTATCTAATGTTTTTTCGTAATCTATCTGACGCACTTAATAGAATTATTATAGGTACTTGTATTTTTAGCCAGTGATCATCACTATTGCTGTGTTAATAATGTGTCGGGTGTCGGTATATATGTACGTTGGATTTTGGATAAGCACATCAAAGCTACATAATACTCGTACTACTGATTTCTTATATTTAGATATTTAATGAAAACCCTAGAACATCCTCCATTATTTTAACAGATTTTTTTAAAATATTGTGCTTGAAATACAGTTATTTTTATGGCTTTACAAATATACATTTTTATTGACTAGACAAAGAGCTTGGCTCGTAGCGATATTTGATTGTAAACGGCAAGAATTATTTGTACAAAATAACTCTTCTGCGAAATAGGTTGTATCGGCTGACTGAATTCAATTTTGTTAATTGCAAATTATTAAATTTAAATTGTCAAATTGTTTTCTTCAGCAATCCACACGAAAGCTTGTATTCTAGATTTATTATATATTTATTGTTTTAACGAGAGTATCTAAATATTTTAAGGAGACTAGCAACTCTAAGTTGAACCTGACAGAAGACAGCGATCAAATAATAATCTTGGCAGTTGTTTTGTTGATGAGTAAAGTATCCAGACTTCTACGTGTAGGGAAACGATTGTCAACTCTAAAGTTGGCAACGTGCGATTGACAATATTATTTTTCAAGCATTTCATATTATGTTATGGAAACTGGTTACTATCAGGCGAACAGGCGAGCCGTTAATTGTATTTTGTGTAATTTCTGAGTGCGCTATGCAGCCGCAGGATCGTCGCCCTAAAAAAGAGAAGGCGAGTTCTACGAACTTTTTATTTCGCCCAAAATTTAAAATCGAATGGCAACGTAACACTTTATCTGAACTTGATTGTCGTTTCAATTGTGAAAATTAAAACAGTCCAATTTTCCCAATCACCCAGAAGCGTCGGAGGCGTAGTGCGTAAGAGCGTCGTCTCCCATCCGGGAGGCACTGGTTCGATCCCCGCCACGTATCAATGTGTTTTCAAATTTTGAATTCATATGTACGGTTAATCGACGCTTTTACGGTGAAGGAAAACATTCGTGACCTGCACACACCTATGAAGAAATTCTTAGGTTGTGTGTGAAGTCGACCAACCCGCACTTGGCCAGCGTGGTTGACTAAGGCCTAATCGCCCCTAATGTGGGGTAGGCTCGAGCCCCTCTATGGAGACATTAGATAAGTTGTTGATGTTGATGATGATGAATTTTCCCAATCTACTCGGCACTTATTTTAACAACGTTTAAGTATAAAATTGATTGGGGTAGTTTGGCATTTTTGTTAAGCTTGGTCTGTTGTTGAATGTACTTACCTAAACAGTGACAATCCTATTCGCATTTATTTTGTCGATTTTATGGATTTACATAAAAAGGGTAGCAAACAAACATTGACCCCTCTTAATGGTAATCCATTGAGAGTTTAGGGCACCATTAAACAAACACTTAAATGCTGTGTATTATGTGGGTATGTATAATTTAATGACAACCAGTATGGAAGTAAACGAAAAACCTACCTACTCCAAATCCTTCGTAGGCAACATCGTCAAAAGATGGAGTAAATACATTAATTAATTAATTAAACAGATACTTCTCATTATGGGAGCGCTTCGAGGGCCACCACTAACCATTGTTGAGCATGTATAATAAAGCTATACATATAAGCAACAACATCCAACTATTTGGCATGTGTTTGTGTACGACCGGGTTTAAAATAATAGGAAATCAGTTGTGCGACTGCGATTCAACAAGAGTTTCATGCTCGCACTGCTGGTGCTACAAGTGTATATAGGCTAGAACTAACACTTGGTATTAGAAATACCATCGCTTATTTGTTCTCCTTAGTATGCAAACATTTATTTGCAATACTAAAGAGACAAATTTCAATGACACGTTATAGATACTTAATAGTGTAAGGATCCGAAATGTAAAATAAATAAATAATAAATTTGAATACTCCTGAACAGCTCAATTTTCCGAGAGATTTATGTCTGTTTTATAGAGTCAATGGTAACAGCCATAGTTTGTGCTAGATTTTGCATATAAGAAAATGAAAACAATTGCTTTTTATAGCAGCAGTTTGCTACGAGCACTGACCCCATTTTTAGATGGTCATAAATATAAAATCTTTCGATCGATCAAAATCGAAAGTAAAAACAAATTAAGGTTGGAAATGGTCTTATAATATTTTCCTAATCGAAAACCTGTTGCCACGAGCCTACTTAATAACTCAAGTGAGAGTGGTGGTGAACTTCGATCATATAGATTAACAAGTATAAGTTACCTTTTACTGACATTCACTCACCGCTTCAAGTGAAAACGATTAAAGAGAGTGAGTTTATTAAATGATGTTTCAGAATATTACTAAGACATTATACTTATACGTATTCACACGAATAGAATAGAATAGAATAGAATATAACTTTATTGCACATACATCAACCAATACAGAAATAAACACAGTAAAACAATGATTTGTACAAAGGGCGACCTTATCACTAAAGAGCGATCTCTTCCAGGCAACCTTAGGATGGATAGAATTTAAAAATAAATGCTCTAGGGAAGATGGCGACGTATAACAAAATATATGTATATTTATATAATAGTATATACGAAGTATATTATTTTATATTACCGTTTTATTTTCGGACAGAGGATAAATTTAATATAAAATATTTTATGTCTTAGGCGTTCGTCTGTGATATGAGTATAGTAAAGGGACAAGTCAGTCAGTACAATACACAAAAAAAATGTATTGGAGACAACTTCTGATACCTACTTTACTTTTAAAACCTAATCTACGCTCGGACGTGGAATAAGTTTGTCGAAAATCAACAATAACCCCAGATACATCCGCTGCGTTCCGAGAAACCGTGTCCGAGAAACATGTTCATTTATGTATACCTTTCTGTACTGTCTTTAGGTTGTGGTTCAGTAATGAACGCATGTTAGACTTGCAAATTGTCAGTCAATGTGTGTGTATATGAAATGAACACAAAAGTCACGGTAAGATAACTGTACAAGACGATGACATTGGGAAAAGGAGTAATTTGTCTAGTGCTTGCTAGATTATCTCCTTATATTCTCTAGTGTTTCTTCAGGAAATGTATTATATTTAATATGATACATAAATTTATTTAGTCAAGGTCTTGTCCGTCCGTGCCCTATCAATAAATTTTATATGATCACTTCAGTCAGCAGTCAAATAGGTACCATAATTTTTTTTTCTTGTCTCGTGATTATGATAATGTCTCGTGACCGTCTACCTAAACCAGTATAATTTCTTTAATAAATTTTCAACTTAATAGAACGACATTTTTTATAGCTGACGATTATTATAGTATAATAGTTATTGGAATTACCTACTTTAAGCCTTTTTACACCCCGTATGCCTTCGTAACACGAGAATTGGTATTTAATATATTAAAGATATCCAAATAAGGTTGGATTTGCTAAATCTTCTTCAATTTAATTTTCTTCATGCACTTAAACATCAGAGGTGAGCTAGCAAACGTCTTTGTATTTACTTGTGCAAATTTTACGACTCACATTTTCTAGGACATTCTTGCAATAAAACATTCGGAAACACACTTGAATTTTAAACGTTTTACGAACAATTGACGTTTTAGATGTAATAACTGCGAAATGCAGACTTACAAGAATTTTCTGCGATGTATTGTCCCGGAGGTTGGTGTATTAACGGTCACCTTTTTGAGGCCATTAAAAGGGTTTTATTTTTCATAAAAAACTTTCAATGTAAATTACTCGTACCTTATATGTATTATATTTTACCCAAGCTGGCAAAGTAATTAAAATGCCATAAGTAGTTTGAATAACTTCATTGTACTTGACGGCAACATAGGACAGATAGAAACACTCTTACACTGTAAGAGCAAATAAGATTTAGTATAGTAAAATTACAAATAACCTTACTTTGTATGATATGCTTAGTAAAAGTTATAAAAGCAATTTGCAAAGCTTTTAAAAATATTTAGATTTCACGTCAATTAAATTAATGTACATTGTTTTAAATTACACAATAATGTACCAACCCGCCAGTGTGGTTGACTAAGGCCTAATCGCCTCTAATGTGGGGTAGGCTCGAGCCCCTCGGTGGGGACATTATATGAGCTGTTGATGATGACACAATAATGTTTCTAAGTGATTGAATGATGGTGATGATGATCATAATGAATAATAATTACTTTACATCAAATATCGAAAACGATAACGTTACCACTAGACAAAATTGTTAAGCCATCGTATTGTTTTGAGTTTTCTTGTTGAAAGAAAGACAAAAAAGGGCCTTTTACTAGTTATAACTTATATCACAAATTGCATTCTTTTTCTCAGCCCGCTCACATAGAATTATCTAGTCCTAATTATATATTTCTATGAAGACAAGATAACGAATAAGCGTAATACTTATATTAATAATTAAAAAACCGGCCAAGTGCGAGTCGGACTCGCACACCGAGGGTTCCGCCGTACAAACGTAGCGGTTTACAAGTTATAAACTGCTGTATCTTTTGATCGCGTTAACTTAGAAGTTTGATTTTTTCACTGCTTAAAGGGACAATAGACCTAGGTATTTGGTATAAATTTCAATTTGATACCTTTATTCGTTCGTGAGAAATAAGGTAGTAAGTTTCATTTTATTAAAATATTTTTATTATATTATATAACTAAATAATGTAATTTTCGCAATTTTTCCTATATTTGCATTATATGACAATGCTTCATGCTAAATTTCAAGATTCTGAGTTTACGGGAAGTATCCTGTAGGTTTTGATTCCTTTGCGAGTGTCGGAAATTTGTTGAAAATACCGACATAATCGGCTGTATCTTTTGATTGGCTTAGCTTAGAAGTTTGATATTTTCACAGCTTAAAGGGACAATAGACCTGAGTATTTCATGTGAATTTCAGCTTGATACGTCCACGCGTTCTTGAGATAAAGGGTCTTGACAGACAGACAGACAGACAGACAGACAGACGGACAACAAAGTGATCCTATAAGGGTTCCGTTTTTTCCTTTCGAGGTACGGAACCCTAAAAACATGCCCACAGGATGCGGGCAACGCAGGACTGATCGATTTAGAAATCCTTGGGGAGGCCTTTGTCCATAAGCGGGCGTCTCTCGGCCAATATGCTGATGATGATGATTAATAATAAAAATATATTTATAAATAAACTGAAATAAACAAACATTGTGGCATCTTCTTAATATGTCTATTTTTACATCACATGACACTGAGAAAATAAAAATATCTATATTTTATCAGTTTCTCGAGAGAAAATAAATGATATACATAAATATGAAACGTACTTAGTGCTGTCTGGTTCAACTTTCTCAACGCACATAAAAGCTGACCGATGAGATTCGAAGTAAATATTATAGTTTGTAGCCGTGAGCAACAAGCTAATTGAAGTTCCTCTTGTAATAAAATCTACATAGATAATTATACGGAACATCAACAGACACCAAACATTTTCAATAATATTTAAGTACAACGTTGATGTATAAAAAAACTAACCTACTTACAGAAATAAAAATCTAAATTATGAGTGGAGAAGTAACATTGCATCGTTCGTATTTTTTTCTCTTCCACGCTTACACCAATTATTTAGCCCAAATAAATATCATTTAGAACTTGCATTATGAGTATTATATAAATATAGATCCCTAAATATAGACATAAATTCATATTTTTATATAATACACATTGGAATAATTATATTACAACCATGACCCGTGAACAAATGTTCGTCCCTAGCAGGATTGGAATCTGGACAGCTTGATGAGTAGACAGGGTCACTAACCACTCCATAATGACGGAGTAATTTTCTATAAAGTTCTTTGATTGTTATTTTTTCCTTTAATTAGGGGCTATACCCCCTAAGAGATTAAAAAAATTGCGCACCTTGTCTTTTCGTTTTTTTTTTAATTTTTACTTTCACTCAACGTTGACTGAAAGACATTTCTGTTTAGCAAAGAGCCCGTCTATTTTGCGCTATGTATACCTACTTATTTCCTCCTACGTATTCTTTGTATCAAAAAAAATGTAAATTATTATTTAATTTATGCTCGAACTACAGCCAAAAAATTACGTGACTAAAAGCATGTTGACTTCGTTATCCTATTTTATATACCTACTAGTCCTACTAGTAGTTGTTCGCCACTTTGTTCGTTTGGAAATTTGGATAATATGTCGTATTTATTTCATAGGAACAGTAGGTACATTTTGTCTAGTAGGAAAAAAGTGTGATATGCACACTATAGGTTCAGTAAGTTCTGTACTGGGACACGTATCCAAAGTGATTCTTGCGGAATCTTACCAAGTATGTCTGGACAGAGAAAAAAGCCAGGGTAAGAGAGGTGAGTGTTGATCATAAGAAGCCCTTGAAACTACATTTGGGTCATAAGTCCCACGCATTGCTTCTAAATCTCCTTCCTGCGACACTCCGGCACCCACAAAAATATATTGAATGTAAATCCACGGTAAATGCATTGAATGCTAAGAGTTATCATCTCATTTAAAATCTGTGCCTTTGCTCTCATTACGTTGAGCTGATCTGGCGTGAAACATCCCATCCGTCGTCAGACGCCGTCTTGGTGGAGTGGTCAGTATAGCTGCCTACACATCAAGCGGTCCGGGTTCGAGTCCTAGTAGCGGTAAATATTTGTGTGATGAACACGAGTATTTGTTGACCGTGATCTAGTACCCATAACACAAGTTCTTAATGATACTTACTTTGGGCTAGATAATTGGTGTGAGCGTTAAAATAAATTGTATATTATTATATCCATCTATCCAAACTCTGGCATTTTCCATATTTACAATAAAACTTATCTAGCACAAGCTCATTCCGTTTAGTCTGGATAATTGTTGTGGATGTAAGGTGCGTGAGTAAATCCGAACGACTTTAAAACCACCCAAGGCCAGTCGGTGTTTCGTGCCTCTGACATTGCTTGCATAAGTGCAACAATTTGCTGAAAGCGTGTCACCGGAATACCTCTCGTCTCTGAGATAAACTTGCTCGTTCTATTAAAGAGAAATGAAACGAGTTTACAGCATTTTAAGAGTTTTAGTTTAAGAAACGATTTGTTTTTAAATTTCCCGTTACAGTTTTGTCTTTTGTCAAATACTTGAGAAAGTTCTCAATTTGACTCGTTAATTTTATCATAATTATGAAGACGTTCAATTCTTTTGATGAAAATTGAACTTCATCAAATTTAATTTTCGTGAATAAAAATTACAAGCATAGCTTTTTTTAAAATAAAAGAGTATATAAGCAAGTGCTCCAAGTAATCTGATGAAGACTTTTGAAGATAAGGAACGCAACAGTACTTGTTACAAAAAAATCAATATCATTACTTTATCACCAATGAGTAACGATAACCCATCAAACGTAGACCTTGGAAAACACGAAACATAATTTATTAAAAAATAAACATAAAATTGGTATTTAGATATCGGAATAACTTTAAAAGGTTTTCTTTAATAAGTGGATGAAACATTTATGTTAATTTATATATTATAGAAATATTTTACGGGTGTTTCATCAAACTACTGTTCGCAGACCTTAGCCCCAAAAGATTAGCTTGCGCAATTATTTTCATGCGTAATGAGCACATAAAACATGTCGTCTAATTTTGTACTAGAATTAAAAGATTAATTGTATAAGTAACAATACTTAACCTTGTCTACTAGGCAGTTCTTGAAACTACGATTAATTTGGGCCTTTTGATTAAAACTGTAAAACAAATATTCAAGTTTGTGCATGTTCGTTTAGTGGTTTCACTATTACTGTTACGAAATCTGGGCATTTATTTAATAGAGCATATTTTTTCTTAATATTTAAACATAGAGCCTGATGATTACTTCCCTAGCTCGCTTGCAACACCAGAGTGCTTTGCTAACCCTGATTAATCACCTTGTTGCTTTGGAAACATACACAGAAACACGACATTACAAAAGGTTAGTCTGTAGTAAGGTGAAGGTTACCTCCCCAGGGAGGGCGGCCCAACAGGGAAAAGTGTTGCCATGGCCATTTTAAAAGTTCAATATAGATTACACAAAGATGCAGAACCAAAAATAATAAATCATAATACAGCTATCACTAATGAATAGCACTAAAATATATTTCCTAGAATAAAAAAATAATAAACATCTTTCAACGTCAATAGCTTTTGTATGGTAATTGCTTATTTATGTAGCGACAAGTTTTGGACATGTAGGTAATATGGCATGTATATTTCTTACTTTATAATTAAACGTAATTCCACTGTCGCACAGCAATTATTTTTGCATATTTTTTTTGCTTCACGCATTTACAATCACGTAATGGATATTTCAGAATAACTTTGTACGTCAATAAATAAAGATTAAACATTTCATACTAAGAAAAACTTGGCAACAATCAATATTCAACGGGCGTCAGTTGATGATTTCAACAACTTAGTAATAGGTAGAATAATTCTGTATTCATGTAATAAAATTGAAGGCGATTTGTTATTTCAAAAGAAATATAATTGTACAAACATTGCAGGTAGTTTGATAGTAGCACCAGCGGCAATAAGGCAGAGAAATGACAGATTGCCATGGTATGGCATATAATGAGAAGAGATGGTGAGCATGATAAAAAGAAAGTGACGAGAATGTATGAGAAAAGATGGATATGGCAAAGAAGTAATATTGAGATGACAGCTGTTCGAGGAGAGTGGTAGAAAAAAACAATAAGATAAAACAATAAGAAGCGAGCATGGCGGGCAATTTATGACTTATTTAAAATGAATATATTTATTAAATAATAGTGAACTTCAACAACTATTCTGTGTTACGTTTGAATGTCGTCTGTTTGATTATAAGCAATAAGAGAACTGTATTACTGTAGGATTTAATTATAACTTGCTTTAGGAACTAAAAACCAAGGAAAAATGCACTGAAAAAATCTACTTGCTTCAGGCCGGACTCGAACCCGCATCTTCCGCATTCCGGGCGGCTGCGTTGATCAGGATTGCGGAAGATGCGGGTTCAAGTCCCGCCTGAAGCAAGTCGATTTTTTCAGTGCATTTTTCTAGAATTAATATTTACGCGTTTGTAAACGCAAAATTGAAATTATTCCATAAAAACCAAGGAGTTTTCATCTTGTGTGAAATGAAAACTCGTTAGTTTTTATACGCGTTTGGTGTTAATATGGGCTCTAATTCCACTGCAAGACCGGACATGTTGAGATTATGAGAATAATATAGGAAACTTGTTAATTGTTAATTCCTAGTTATCACTGGGAATTAACACAGCATTTGTCGAAGATCGAAGCGTCATATTTAAATATTTGCTAATGAGTAGTTTAAGGGTGCCTAGGTCTTTTGTCGAATAAGCCGTAGAATGATTATGAACGTGAAATGAACCGTACGGAAAATATCATATGACAACTAACTTCATGGAACATTAACATTCAATTAACATTGCTTACCTGATTTTTAAGTGACATTAGCTTTTTATTCGAATATCAAACAGAATAAGATCCTGCTAGTTCTGCAAAATACTCGTTATATGATTGCAATCGACACGTCTCTAGACTTAGCAGTTTTCACTAACAATGGACTGAGTAAACCAAATTGCTTGTCCCTTTTTATATGACTTACAGGGACTGGATGCTGCAGTGAGAGTAGTAGACCGAAGAGAATGGTGAATTGAATATTGAAACCATAAGTTTATAATGGCCTAAGTTAATATTGGCCATAAGTGGTGTCATCTGGTTTCTCAAACATTGGGTTTTTATGCTATAGGGCTTTTTATTATTTAGTTGTTATCCGGACACACTGTTAAGCTAGCAGGAACCTTCTTGACCAAGGTAGTTAAGTTAAGCGGTGTCTTGCTGATGTAGCTAATACTTATAATTATAACATAGCTTTCCGCTTTAACCTATCATCACAGTGGCAAGTATTTAGTGAGAAGTTATTTTAGATACTGGCTCTTAGTATCAAGAAATATCTTAACCTCGTATCTTAGACACAAGTTGCTCTTTAAATTCATATTGAAAGAAAACTGGTTTGAGTTTTATAGATATAGGTATCTGAATTAATTTATTTTACAATTTACGAAAAAAATGTTAGAATTCAATTATTCAATTACAATGCTTTAAGAAAACCAGAGTTTTTCAAAACATCGCCATACGAGTATGTTATAAACTTTATCTATCAATTTATTGCTCTTCATATCAATACAATTTTAAAAACACAATTCATTGAAGTAGATGCCTATTTATATACAAATACAGATTTAAAAGAATATAATTAAGTCTATAAATGTGCATGAGTACCTTTGTGAGAAAACAATAACGACTGACATTGCACCAAGTTATATCTAATTTTTACAATTTTGTAAAAAAATATCAAATATTTAAAAATAGAACGACCAATTCCTATGAATTAAGTTGTCTTTTATGTTTCTTTTTGCGAAATTGTAAAACTTAAAACTTGGTGGAACTAGATGTATGTGATATTTGCTCATGTTGATCTGAAACTGACATATTGATGTTGTTTGTTGTCGCAACCTCTTCTTTGCAAGACCATTGCTGTGAGATAAAAATAACAAAATATCTTAAAAAGCAACATGTATGCATAATAATTTGGAAAATTATCTCATCGGATATAATAGGTTGGGGAAAAAGTTTCTTCGCATTTTTTAAGAAAATTCAAAACATTTTTTAATATAGTTTATTTACATTTAACTAAAGTATGTAGGTACCATTTTGTTCGATAACTTTTTGCCATCTTGTAGGTAGGGACATGATCCCATTGCTATAGAAATTTTGGGACTTCTGGTCAAAATACCGCGACAAGTGGTTTTGGCAGTCCTCTCGTGATGTTAACCTGACACTGCCTAAAGAATTCTGAAGAGACCGAAACAGGTGGAAATCTGAAGGTGCAAGGTCAGGACTATACGGCGGATGCATTAACACCTCCCAGCCAAACTCTCTTAATTTTTGCTGAGTGGCTAAAGATGTGTGAGGTCTAGCGTTATCATGATGGAAAACCACACCCCTTCTGTTGATTAATTCCGGCCGCTTTCTCTCAACTTCTTGCTTTAATCTCATCAGTTGTTCGCAGTAGAGTTCAGAATCGATGGTCCTGCCTGGTGGTAACAGCTCATAATGAATAATGCCCTTCCAATCCCACCACACACACAGCATCACCTTGTTGCGAGTTAACCCGGGTTTCGCCACAGTCTGTGAAGCCTGACCGGCCTTTGACCACGACCTTTTTCGCACGTTCTTGTCGTACGTGATCCACTTTTCATCACCAGTTATCAGCTTCTTCAAAAATGGTTCGGTTTCATTACGTCGTAGTAAAGAATCACAAATGAGTACACGGTTCATTAGGTTTCTTTCAGTGAGCTCGTGAGGTACCCAAATGTCGAGCTTTTTTGTGTACCCAGTTTTTTTCAAATGCGCCAAAACTGTTTTGTGGTCAATTCCCAGTTCTTCAGCTACGTCGTAACTACTGACATGTCGATCTTGCTCCACTTTTTCAAAAATGGCATCCATTTTATCTGTAATAGGGCGACCAGAGCGACGTGCATCTTTGACATCAAAATTTCCGGATTGAAAACACTTAAACCAAATTTGTGCTACTCTCACAGACACTGCACTAGGTCCATAAACATCGCAAATTTTTTTCGCGGCTTGCGTTGCATTTTTACCTTTTTTGTAGTAAAATTTTAAAATGTATCGAATTTCTTCATTAGATTCACTCATCTTGGCGGTACGAAAAACAAATGAAAATCACACATTTTCCTAATTTGAATTTGGAATTATGTTCTTTAAAATTTAAACTTTCAATGATACCAAAACCAGCCAGATACAAATAGTATAGCCAAAGAGATTTTATTACAAGTTTATACATACTATAATGCGAAAAGACTTTTTCCCCAACCTAATATATCGGAAGAGTTCTCTGTCGCTTTTATTATCGAGCTGATACGCGTTTGTTTCTATTCGTTATGAGAAGTTTGCTAATAAGCTAAACGATTGGCGATTGCATTTGTATTAATACAAAGCCAAATGTAAGGCAATGAACACGCACAATACCAAAAAACACAATATTGTCTATATCGGCGCAAAGGAAACGTGGTTCTCACAGAGCAAAAACCACGCTTTTTTCGCACATGTTTCTGTCTGCGCAAACTGAGTGGACCCTAATGCGTATAAAAAGCACTAAATTCAAACTATTAAAAAGTACAGACTTCTGAGTTCAGTGAAGGTTTCATATTAGTAATATATATAAAAAAAATATCACTAAATCAGACATAAAATCTAAAAATATATATTTTTTAATATTATGTGATGAATGCTTACGAACATAACTTAAACAAGAAAAAAATGTATTAATTAATATAAGCACAATTTTACTACAAAATTTCTTATTTAATTAATTAAATTGGAATTACATTCAGTTTTTATCAATAAATATTTTTTCTGTTACGTAAGCGAAGTACTGCGACAAAAGTACGAGACCACGGAAGTGCGACACTCCGCTTGTTATAGAAGAATAACCCTGAACCTACTTATCGCCTATCACTCAGCCATCTAGGTATACATAACACACAAAATTTTCCCAATACACACCGCTTGGTCATAAGAAATAACCCTGAACCTGCCTATCACTCAGCCAACTCATGTTTCGCACTTGCGTGCTTTCGCATTTATGTTATTCGCACTTCCGTACTTCGCACTTTCGTGGCAGACGTTACAAATATTAGTCTAAGTAACAACAAATTGTAACAAACATTGCTTTACAAAATAAGGGAGATCAACATCTATTAATTTACCTGAGCTTGATAAATAGATAATATAGCCTGAAGTTGTTCTCCTTAAATAAGAGTATGGACAGATAGGAAGCTTTCTACTCGCACTCAGAATAGGATTTACTTGGTATAATTCATAAGCTATAAGCCCAAGTGCAGAACTACTTTACTCTTCTAATAGTTTCTTGTCTTATAACAATTTCAGAGAAGGTCGACGACGTTTGTTCCTTTTTCGGAACGATCACAAAAGAAGTAACTTTTTGCCCATGATGTGCGGTCCCGAATGGCTGACCGAAAATTCATCAACTCGATTTTCTTCCGTGGTGATTAGGTGTTAGTATTTCAACGTTGTCAGCAAAACAGATTAACAATATTCAACTCTCAATTGTATAATATCACTTACAAATAAAAAATGAGGTCTCGTTAATTTATCACTTCAAGTCCGTGAACCCGATTGTGTGTTCATAAGAGCTAATGTTTATCTTCTTATTTATGTTTGTACTTTTTATTTGGCATAATTTTCGCATAAAATGTTTGAAATGCCCCAAATTAAATGTGTGAAAAATTGGAAAAAAATCTAAAAACGGACAAAATTTAGAGTTATTTGACTTCGGTGGGGTAAGGTGGAGGTACTCTCCCAGATTGGGCACTCCTTTGAACAATTAATCCGCTACGCCATAACTATCTTAGGAGTCTGCATACAAACTGACAAATCGTTGTTCTATCCCTAACACTAATACCACAATACGATCTTTATGATTTTTCAGAATAATTTTAACATACAGCATTATAAACACAGAACACACCCCCTTCTGTGTTTTGTGATTATAAAATTATGTCTGTACGTTTACTTTTTTCAAAATTCATATTTTATTAATAAATTTGAATCAGAGTGGCATTTTGAAAACAGGAAAACGTTACTCAAGATAAACAGGGTTATTAATCCATCGACGATTATTAATATCCAGACACAATTGATTTTAATTGTGTTCTCGCGCTCCTGAGCGCGAACGGGGCTTAACGAGTTAAAAGAAACAGGGTAGGAAAACGGTTTACGGAAGACGTGCTCGCCGTCCTATCCTCTTAAATTACACTACTTATCTATATTTAAAAAAAATCATTTTCTACAACATACTGATTCATTTCGCTTTCACTTACCCTAATTTATAAAATTAATATGAGCAAAAATTCGCTAAATCTCTTTATGGAATCTGAATATTCACAACCACAAACTAGAAACAACAACATCAAACTTTACGACAGTGATTCACCAGAATGTCATTACTTTCTCTTTCAGCTATTTTAGGAATTAAATGATGCGTTTATTTCTATTATTTAATAAGTAGTCTAGGCTAGTTTTAAACTAGTTTTTATGTACTTGACTTTTGTTTATTTATTTAAAGCAACAGTAAAACTGTTCCTATTCCATTGAATTTGATATTTACGGCAATTGTTTCAATTATTGATGTTCAAGATTTTGGGCCGATTATAAAATATACTTAGAACTAAAAGTATTTTAGAATGGTTAAAGCGGAACAAAGTATCAAGACAAATTTACTATTTTATTAAGTCTTAAAGGTAAACCTCAACATTTTTTATTAAGTTTTTAATTTTTATTTCGCGTACAACTTTAATTATTTACTGTAATTTATTTCTGTATAATGTTTTCCTCATGTGGGCTTCAAAATGTAACCAAACTAGTAACGGAATAGAAAGTAGTTACCTATCTGTTTTCGAGGTCATTCATTATCTTTATAAACAATGAAGTATTATTAAAGGAACTTTTTATTTTTTATATTGCTAGTTTACTGACAATAACCTATTAGTTACATAGAGAAAACAAACATAATAATATAACTCCTGTATGAAGAAAGTAAATCTTAAATCAATGATCTCACGTGTCAGAACTTAACAATTAGAGTATCTGAACTACTGTACTTGTTTATTGAGTTGGTGTATGTCACGATAATAATCCTAATCCCTTGGAATATAAATAACTTCTGTAAATAAAGAAAGAAGGCAAGAAAAATGTATAAATATTTTCTTGGACAACAAAAATAATCCGACGTTTTTCAAATAAATAGAGACTTAAATTGTCAGAACAATTAAGGGCGCTAAGCAAGTTCAGCAACTAAGTGCGCAGTTCCTACTCTAACAGTTGACTAAACATTTTTAAAAGATAGACTAAGCAGATGAACCGCAACAAAAGTCAAGAAGTCAGACACTTGAAATTTTGAATTCTAATAAAGAAATCAATTTAATGACATGTTAGGGCTTCTTTCTTGTGTAATAACCGACACAAACCACATGTTCTTTACAAATGAACTTTCAATGTCATCGAATAGCTGCGTGACTGCGTGGTTACGTCGCTGTGTGGTATAGACAGGACAATAAGTATCCTGAGTAGGATAAGACCACTCCTCTTCAACTCCATCGATATAATTACATTGATGACCTACTAAATTCAAGCAGCAGGAGGAATAAGGAAATGGAAGACACAAAATATGCTGATGGTTTGAAGTGCACATGAGATAAGTACCCACATGAAATGATGAAGCCAAATGAAATCTGCACCGCTGCTATTGAACTTTACAATGAATATTACGATACGAGTTCATTGGACCTTCGAAATGATTTAATGATTAATAATTATGGTTGGTTTAGTTTTATAGCAATACGCACAACTTTTTAAGTTACCTTCTTAAATTTAGGACAGCAAACGCGTATTTAATGATGGCTATAATTTCACAAGATACAACATCGATAAAAAATGCAAATTAATATTTTGATACTTGAACGAGTTATAGAGCAAGGTAGCATTTTTATTAATCGGGTTACTATTTCAAATCGTTTCAAAATATCAGTTTTAAAAGGTTTAGTTGGTTAGTGTCATGGTCTCTCTAATAATTATTAATATGAAATATGGGAAATTAATAATTAGTGATATCATAACCTAATGTGGCTTCCTAATTTTCCCGAAAATTCGTAATTTTCCCGAAAATTCGGTGCACAGCTACAGCGAAACCTATTTCATTTAATTCTTGACAAAGAAGCTCTTGACCATTATCTCACCTGATTTTCAGCAGAATTTAGATTTCATTCCGACGTTCTGCGCGTACGACATATTATGAGGTATTTACGCTATTTTTTTGCCCACGCTCTTTTTAATTACATTTCTTACTAGTGGTCACCCGAGGTACTGCTCCAAAAAGTATCCTATGCTATTCTTAGGGTCTCAAACTATCTTTATGATAAATTTCATCAACATCATTTCCGTAGTTTAGGCGTGATAGCATAACAAACAAACAAACAAACTCACTTTCGCATTTATAATATTAATTAGGATTATCAAACGATAGTTAATGCTTATATACCCAAAAGGGTTGAAGAGAGCTTTAGATATTTGGCTACACATAACACCATGTCTAGCAGTATGGACCATGGCGCTGCATGGCCACGTTGTATTTTTTCTTGTCAGATCCGAAGCTTAATAAAATTCGAGTAGTCTCTCGAAATCGGCGAAGACATAAATTTAAAAAGTGGTTTATTCAATGTCGTTACCAAGGCTGTATCAAAGAGACTGATTTCGGAAAGCAATTGCTGAAATCAGTCTATAATAACACTTAAGTCTATGTAGGTATAGCATTTTCTTTAAAAATTGTCTGTACCTAACTTTATAACCTTTTAATAAAGATTTGTTATAAAATAAATCGGATCATGTACTAATAAAAATCGCATTCACGATCATGACACCTAATAATACCACAAATCACTTTAAATTTCTAATCCTATCCAAGCTACTAATACATCAAACGTGAAAGTTTAGATGTTGGGTGTTTTCCCGGCAATCATGCGACAACGGATCAACAGATTTGGATGAAATTTGATAAACAGATGATTATAGCCTCGATTAAAACAAAGGATACTTCTTATCTCTGCAATATAAATTATGATCAGGGGCAACAAAACAACATCACCGTCAAACGAGTATTGGGTCGCTCTGGAATCATCGGTAACGAAAAGACCGATAAGCTAACAAGAACTGGGGTTCAAGGACTAGAATCTGTGGTATCTCAAAGAACCAGGCTACGCAACATCTGAAAAGCCAACTCCTCCAAGAAGAACAAGAAGGCAAAGAACACTCAAAGCACTCGAACCGTTCTCTGTTAAGCGCAATTTGGAGCTACTTGCTCAACAGAGGCAATTTAAGTGATGATTAGGGCTCTAACTTATCATTGCAAGCTAAACAGACATCTTTACAACATAACACTAAAAGAGACTGATGTTTGCAGATGCTACGAACATGAGCGTGAAACATCTCCAATGCTTTTGCGAACTTCTTATTCACAAAAAAAAGAACAATATTTGGGGAGACACATTCTCGACCCAGGTGACATCAAAACCTAGAGGAATACATTTAAGGCCTCTATAGAACTTACTTTGGAGCCAGTCACAATAGATCTTCTTAAAGATAGTGATGCAAAGTGCCTCGAATCAACACAAATGTTCCGGTAATGTTATTTTTGATTGAACACATCCCACAGAAATACCTTAAGGTCATAGCACACTTATCATCTTGGAACCGTATCGCCACTTTTAACTATAAAAAAGAGGCGATGGGCTATGGTCAGCAGGCATTTCGTAATATCCATTCCGAAGCATTCATAGTAGAAAAGAGAGCGGGCGTTTCCTTTCCGAGCTAATGAGTGTGCTACGGCCTTTACCGATATATTTGTGTAAATTTGAGACTGTTTGCGTTACGGCACTACCTAAGATTATCTACAGGGAGTTAGGTACAGTCGGCATCAACAGAAAATTAACATTTTAGTACCATGTCAAAGCAACGCGTGCGCTTGTGCAGTAATAGTTATGTACCTACTATTTTGTATGAATGATCATTATGACAAGGTACTAAAGTGTTAAGCTTACCGTACATGATGTTTTAAGCGAGCCAACTATAGACTTATCAAAAATTAAAAATTGAAGAATCAATTTTAAAATATTCATACATATTTTCCGAATTATTTGTATGGAGAAATGATCTCATCTACATACATATGTATGAACGTGGATGCTTACCATGGATACGAATGTGAAACAAAAAATTTCACGACATGACAGCCAATTGATTTCTTAACATAAATTTTAACAAGCCATTGTTAGCGTATGTTGGTCTAGCAGGTTCGCTTTCAAAGAGAAAGTTTTCACATTTCAATTCGTAATTGTGATTTCGTATCAAGTGCAAAACTCATAATTTAGATTAAATATTTTTTAATATTTTTTACGAAAATTTTTTAAGTGTTTTATCTAAAATTTTAACATCAAATACCGTTTTTGCTTTACTACTTGAACTTGCCGAGCATGCGATGAAAGTAGATAAAACAAAAGAAATATGTTTTCTAATAAGTGGAAAGAGTGATATGATCTTTTCCAACGCTTGACTCTTTACGTATGTATTTTGTGATGACAAAAACAACGACTAATATACTGGAAGTAATTAAAATTTCTTGATATTTTCTACATTTGGCCATAACTTTTCTAGACGTCAATTGAAATGATGACTAGGGCTTCGCATTAAAAAAACGAAATTTTGGATTTGGTAAATAATTTGGCTAATAGGAATATCTGTTCCAAATAATTTCGGAGGCGTGTCTTAGATTGCTGGTTTTATTGACAAAAAAGTCCAAACTCTACCTCTTGGCACGTAAGTAATCAACGTTAGCACAGATTTGACAAACGCTAGCAGCCGTAAGATACAAACCTCAAACCATGACCCGCGAGTGGTTAGCAAAAATATTGTACCTCAGTCAGAATAGCGCATTATTATCTCGAACGAATGGTCTTGACACTTTGGACTGGCAATGCTCATTTTTTTATAAGTTATCTTGTTTTAAAACGTTTTGAATTAGTAAGGCCATCGACAAACGCGCAAGTATGTATTTGCCAATGCTAAAGCCAATATAATTTTGTTTTTTAATTTATTTTATAATTTTTGAATATAATGAAAATTACAGGTTGCCTCAAAACGCAAAGGAAAATACTAGTCTTAGAATATTACGAAATATTTTTTAATTAAAAAATAATAATGAAAAGTATACTAAGTGTTATTATAGGTGATAAATCACTAGGTAGATACTATTAATTTATAAAACGTATTTAATTTGGTAGGTACTATAATAGTATAATATTGAACTAAGATTTCTAAATCCTATTTAGACTTCATAAGATTTTATCTATACAAATTTTATTTAAAGTTAAAATTTATACACAGTTTAATTTACTAAAGTTGTTAGCATCATAGTCTTTTGAAATCATAATAAACAAATATCGTCAATTCCAAGAACCCTAGGGAAATTTTCACCACTAGACACACAATACGTTTAATGAATCTGAATATTCATTGTTTGTATCATTTAAATCGTAGTTTTAAATTTTTCAAGCACACAGCTTAGTTTTACCACTTCAAAGAGCTACTCAGATGGTCCCTAAGTAGCTCTTTGAAGTATCGTATTATTTACGATCTTAGAAACCAAAACCAAACCACCTTATAAGGTCTATTGTCTAAGTTATAAGGTTATTACTCTGTTAACAAACCGTCATTTTTATAATATGTTTTGTCAGCTGTTGTCAGAGTTGTCAAGCTGTTATCAAAATATATTTGGTTAATATGCAATGCATAAATAAGACCATGGATAGCGTCTACCAATTCAGTGTAAACGGCTAACCAACAGACGAACTGGAACTATTCCAGATTAGACCGCCCCTCGAACTACCTAATGTATATGTTATCTAGCTATTCATATTACGTACCTATATCAAAACATTATCTCATTGTCAACAATGTACAAAGAAAGCTTGATGTGGGTATTAAGTGAGTAAAATCGTAGCCTAAAAATGAGCGGCTTTTCCCTTACTTATTTCCCTCGGTTACTGACTTACATTTTTTTTATTGAAATCGTAGTGTTCTATTACTACTGTAATCTAGGACTTGTAATCTTGTAGGATAGAATATCTTACAAGACAACAAAGAAAATAATTATGTACGAAGAATATATACGAATGTATACTCCAATAAGATCAAAATATTGCTGAATGTATAGAGATTTTTCATAAATTCTGTATTTCATAGTACCTAAATGCAACTTTATCTTTGAATTTCTTTCATTGACATTCTCAACCTAGAATGTCAATGTCAAAAAAACTTGTTTGTAAGTGTGTGTCAAAATGTTAGTTACGCAAATAACATGCATATATAATAAATATATCTTATTAAAGTAATAAATTATAATTAATATCATCAATTCGATTCGCATACAGTTATAGATTCAATCCCCAAAAAGGTGCAAGTGTGTGCTCAATTTAATTTGGCCGATTTTTTAAATCCACTTTTTCCTACCACCATATTTAAAAGCCTGTCGCTATAAAATTCGGGTTCTCTAATCTATTTGCATAAAATTTTAAGCCACAATACATAATCATGGTATTCTGCAATTTATATTAATTAAATTTACGCATTATATTATTCGGTCATAATAGCTTATGCATATTTTTAAGCATAACATCCTAAAGCATTATTCTATAAACGCATAATGAAAGCTCGCCGGATCGATTACGAGAAGTTATCCTTATGTTAATATCTTCCTCAAAGGTTGGCCCCACATAAATAATAATCTCTTTATTATTATTTCTGTGGTTGGCCCCGCTTACTCATTACAAAATTAGACTGAACCGATCTATTAAACGTAGTTACTTATTATGGAATCCACATAGTAATACCCAATATGCCTACATTATGCAAAAATTAGATCCAAACAAATTAGTCTGAATGATAATTATGCCAACAAAAATAGTATTGTTAACTATTGCAAAGTATTATGACCAAAAATTATGCCAAACTGGTTATGCCAAAGTAAATTAGGAACAAAAACATTATGCGAAGGGAAAGAATCTCTAATATTAGTGTTATAATATTATTACCTCACGAATACGGTTGAGCTAGTGTTTATGGAGATATACGTACATACATACACATTGCTGCGCTCGCGCACTGTCACACTCACCAGAGACAAGTGCATGCTTACGTCTAGATAGATAGACAATTTCTTTGCGTCATTATTTACACACAGTACAAAATTGACAAAGTAAAAATAAACCTCACATCAACTACAGACCTAGTTAAAAAACATTTTACATAAATTGTGTGTCACAGCGATGGAAACAGGCTAAAGTTCAGCAACGTATTCACCTAACTAAAGCAAAACGCTGATTTTCAGCTTAGGTCCAGGTAACAGCTGCGAGGACGCGACAATAAAAAAATAAATATAAAAACTAATTAATTATACTAATATCTTATAGATTGCGAAAAAAAATTAATATGATTTTAAATAAGCATAATAATTGAATCAAATAAGTTTAAATAGAAAGTATCATGTCGAACATGAATATTTGTACCATTTATATATAAAAAAAAAAAATTATTATTAAAAATAAATAATATTTATTTAAAATACTTTTTAATGAAGCAGTTCTCTGTGTTTTGGATTAAAGGGAAATGTAGCCAGTGTAATTACTGGGCATAGAAAGCATATCATCTAAGTCCCCAGGATGGCAAGTGATTTACCCCTTAATATTGCAAGTGTCTATAGGCGAAGGTAACCACATCTCTTAGTATAAAAAAAATATACAACATTAACATTATTGTAATAATATGCATTATAATATTATCTTTACCACAGAAATAATCTTCACATAGGTTCGCCCGCTATAGTGAGATAAAATACCGTAACAGATTGGTCAATTTCGAACCGTGGTGATAAAAAAGTGACTGGCTCCGTTTTAAGCAAATTATTTTACCACTATGAAGCCGCCTGCTCGCTTCCGCGTTATAAAAAGTAAAATTGAAAAAAAAACTTGGTTGATAATTTTTACTTGATATTAATTTCTTTAATAATTTATTTATCCGCGTGGGTAAATGTACATAAATAGAAGTGTTATTTGACTTGACCCGACGTAATATTGTATAATTGTTAAATCGTTGGGAGAACAGCGTTTTCTTTTAATTGCTTATTGTTCTCGCGATATAAACATTACACCCTAGACTTTAATTGAAGATGAAATAATTTACAAATCATACAATATAAATGGAACATTACTTTGTTTCACCATAGTTTACTCATATTGCACAATAAAAGGTTCGCTTCAACCACTCTGTTCGACATTGTAGAAAAACTTACAGAATGTTTAAACTTTAATTACGAAATTAAATAAGACTAAACGAAATTTTCAACAAACCACACGTAGAATTATTTCCTACCACTCTTGTCCTCTCTCACACATACACACAGCGCATGTGCACACGCAGTAACAAAAATAAATACTTATTTATTTTTACAGACAGGCAGCCATACAGTCGTAGTAGGAAAAAAGTACGCTTTATATAAGTACGAGTACTTTTTAAAGCAAATTAATTGGTAATGAAATATAATATTGATCTATTACAGTAGTATGGGCAGAACATTCATGTACTACAAACACTATCATCTTTAGACAGCTACAATGACTGATGACTAAATAACAAAGACCAACGAAAGTGTGCCGGTGGATACCACGACGCAATTATTCATGCAAATATGTTCATTGTGTCCATTCGTTAGGTGTGACCTTCGCCTTATTGAGTAAAAATTACATCCTATAATTTTATGACCATAGATCTTTATACAATCAAAAAATTTAAATAGAGGCTGTTTTGAAAGCGGTGCTCCTCGGAAGAAATGTTTGCTGATGGGGTTTTTTTAATTAAAACAAACCTTTATGCTAAAAACATATAGAAAAAGCAACCGTGATGTCAATTATCGCAGTTAAATATATTACGTGTATTTTATATCCTTCCCATAGTTCATAGTCACAAACTATCTACATACCAAATTTCATCTAAATCGGTTCAGCGGCTTAAACGTGAAAAGGGAAAAGTGAGAGTTACTTTTTATTTATATTAGGTATTAGTAGGGACTTTAAGCTTTATTCAAATAAAAGTATTTTTTTTACTATAGCAAAAAAACATCTAATTAAATTCAATGCGCACAGCAATCTAACGAATCAGAGATATTTTTTGTGTAACTTTTTTTTTAATTAACTGTGTTCCTAATTCGTTTTCTGTACCCCTGAGGATTAGTGTACAACATTGCATGATAATCGGAACACTTTTGTGATCGTAACTTATTTAGGTGTATTACAGTATTATATCAGTTTTAAGAGACTATTCAAATATCAAACATTTTGTCCGTCGTGTAAAAGCAGGTCGTGCGGTGCTTGTGTTGCGTTTCTGTGGTTATTTCCATCTTCATTGATAGTGGTCTAGCATCTCAACCTTCAACAGAAACTTGCAATAGGACCCATAGCACATTGTGTTAAGGTGTTCTTTCGATAGTATAAAGAACTAAATAAACAAAATTCATCAAACTACAGAAATTATCGAAGGTTTATTGTTTTGTCTTTGTTAATAATAAAGAAGATGAAATGTGTTGAGAAGTGTTGTAATGTCTATCTTAAAACTGAACATGCTTGAATAACGTTAATAATGCTAGAAGAAATTGTGAAGTGATATCGGAATCTTGAAAACTAGATAACAGTATTTCAATTTCCATATCGAATTTCCAAATCACGGTTTATTCTCGTCACTATTAAACCGCTCGCTGTATTGAATTCATTAAAGCAATTATCACGTGAAAACTAATTAGTCAATATCATAGTGTTCTATTTTAAATAATTTTATGCGTGACAATTCAAAGTAAGGAGCTTGGTTTTCTGATAAATATTATAAGCACATAGTCGATAATACACCATAACGTAATAGAGCTTCATTTGGTGTTTTTGAAATGTAAGTTCATTTAATTGACATTTATGCAAAAACGGACAATAGATACCAACAATTTAAGAAAAATAGCAATTTCTTGAATGTAACCTACTTTTATGCCTGACAAGCACAATAAGATTGACGGACACATCTAACTGTTCGTTACACTGATGAATATTCATTTAAAAATGAACCGTATTTATTTCGGCACTGTAGTCAAATTTGTAATTGCATCTATGTATGTATTAAATTATAAAACTTTGGAAGTGTTATAGAGTTTTATGGATATTTCTAATTCAGGATTCTTTTATTGGCTGGTTTTGTTTTCACTGCAAATTATGGAACGGAATAATGTTAATGAAATATTTTTAAATTAATTGATTGATGATGATCACCTAAGGTATTCAGTTAATATCAAGCACAGGTAACTGTGTATAACTTACAAGTAGTACGCTAATATTTGTTTAAATTTTATAGAAAGCTACTACTAACAAAAGTAACACGATTTTACTTTTGATGTACATAATCCTAAAAGGCTAGCAAAACATCAATAATCACTGGAAATGTAATATCTCTTTGTGAATCACTACTAATATACTTTTTTTGTAAATCACTAAAAATGCATTATGTTTTCTCCGACGTGATCAAAAACACCATACTCAATACTCTTTAAGTACCAATACGTAATAACAGAAATATAAATATTATCTTTTGTGTGTCACGTTTGTGTTGTAAGTAAAATCCTTGGAAAAACACCGTACCCACACAACAAACTTCAAATATGCATAAGTACCTACAGTGAAAACTGTGAAAGACATGCCGTGTTTCTATATTCCATGATTTATGTGTTGATTTAACTTGACGAGGAAGATCTTTGACCTTCATCTCACTTGGTGGTGTAGCTATAAAGCCGAAAGACGTGAGCTACACACGAAACCTCAGATTGCTAGCTATGCATATTTTCTCAAATTTTTCGGAACACCACAATGCTATTATTATGATAAGAACATTTGAAAAAAAGGTCTTTAATGCTCATATTGTATCACTCCCTAAAAAGCAGAAACCTAAATCCTTTTCCATGTAAATTTAGATCTATCCCTCCAATTTAATCTAAAGTTTTGGAACGTCTTGTTTACGACCAATTACTGATCCTATTCTTTTAAAAACCTAACTTAATTTCTATTAAAACCATTACTTATACCTCAATTTTAGCAATCAAGTTTTCGGCCAGGCCATAGTACTACAACTGCACTCGTATAAATAACGGAGGATATCAAGCTAGGCATGGCTGCGGTACAATTTTATGGTTACAAGATTTCAGTAACGCGTTTAACTCCGTGGATTTGACTTGCTACTACGCTTTATTAACATATCGACAGGTAATCGACAGGTTTCTTAGTGACCAGATGAACTTAAAACAAGCTTTACCATTTTACCAATAACCGAATACAAATGTGTATGGGAAATCCGTCGCCCCGGGATCTGAAACCGTACCAAATACTAGACTACTGCATAATAATTATGTGAAATTCACCAATCAATTGTATTCTATTCTATTCTTTATTAATGTCGTCACGACGCATTAAACGTACGCATTTTGCCAATGTCAACTGAAAATGTAACTAAAGTAACAAAAATTGTATGGTTGATTTATGTTAGATTTTCTTCCGAGTTCTTGTTGCAAAAACACATGTTGAGAGGCTCCATTTTAAACTCAATCTACCGTAGAATTGTCGGTTACTTTAATAATATTTTCACTTGATATCGGCGCAATGCGTAATCTATAAGTGTCGCGATCCCCATTCATTTAAAAGAAGAAGAAGATTTGGGTTAAAAGTGGAGTCTCTCAACACGTGTTTTTACAACAAGAACTCTGGAGAAAATCCAATCAATTGTATTGTGAAATGGAATTGTAAAATCTGTGCGTCAGAAGTGTTTTTCAAATTCAAGTATTGTTTCATTGTAACTGCTTAATTTCGCTACTGAATAAAATTAACTTAATACGTTTGTGAATGCTTTGACTTTTATTTGCCAGTTTTATTGTTCTTTGCCTTTATTTGGGATTGGAACTTTTTTCCGTCCGTCACACTGCGTACTTCAAACTTATGTACCTGAGTTATGTACAGTTTGAAATTGACATTAGAACAAAAGTTGAAAAACAGAACTGGCTTGTACCCCTAGTATGTATTTGTTTGTTAGTTTTCGAGCTCGATCAAACGTATAGTCTATTGGCCTTAGGGCCAATAGTGGGCAATGTATGAAAAGAAAATGGGCAATTTAAGGTAGAAACAGTGGGCAATTTCTGAAAAAAAGGCGATACATTTGATCGAGCTCTAAAACTATCAAAACTGGGTACTGAACCTTATTTTTATAAATATCATCAACGTAGCGTTTTAATTTATTAGTTGGTAATACTTAGCTAAGCAAAGAATAATACTGAAAAAACTGCTCCTTGATACAACGTTCTTTTAACTTATGAAACATTATTACTTCCGTATATACTGATTAGGCAATATTTAAAAGTTGGACTACCATGTTTTGTTTATTTAGGATCATCAAAATTATAGCAGCCGAGATTGTACATTTTTCATAATAAGCAATACATAAAAACGTTAATAAGTTTTATGATAAAAACATAGTTTCCTTTTATGCCCACATTAATAAAATTCGTATGGAATGACCATAAGTTTAAATTAAGTAGGTATAAGTATCCATTGATCGTCAAAGATCAATGGTTTATTTCTTTTAATTTGCCAAAAAGATTGCTCTAATGATTGACTACCGGGAAATTAAGGGCGACTAAAGTAAAAGATGGACTTACAATCTCTAATTGTAATTTCATGACTGATGAGTTGTCAATGATTTGAGATAATTATATGATAAAAGGGTGTAATTAAGACTAAACTCCGAAAGAAAAAACATCACAAACATCGGACATCTAATTGAAACGTGCTCACACACGCGTTCCGGAGATTATTCGATCATGAATCAACATAAGATATCCGTTATGAAAGAAATAGGTTTCTTTTCAGATTACGAAGTATAATCATGCAAACGATTGTGCTTCGTGATCTATATATATGGACATTACACATTTGTATGGGTATATCGATATTGAAACGATAGATATATAATAATATGATTTCTGAGATAAATGAAAAAGTATTATTTCTATACTATGACTACGTGTTTCAAGTTCCTTTAGATTAACAGATACCAGGAATTCAGAACAATTAAATGGTATTCTTTCTTTAATTACGTATCAGAATCATTTACCAGATATGTTCGACTGTATTTAGGTATAATAATGATACGATTATATTTACTTTGCATGAATAGTGGTAGTACCAGGTATCCAGATAAAGGCACAAGCTGTTCACTAATTTCAGGCATGCAACAGTCAATGTAAAAAAATGTCAACATATAATAATTGAGATTATCCAAAATATTTATTAGTAGTAAATAAAGTATCTTTTACTAAAAAAAATTTTGAGAGACCAACAAGTCAAACAGTTGTCTTTTAAATTAACATGTTTAATGTCTAATTTATTATATGGTTGTTTATTGCTAAGATATGATTTTGTCCGTTTGCATTTCAGGCCCTAAGGCCAATAATTTCTAATAGGTACAATAATAATAATAGCATTGTGTGTAATACCTGCGTACATAAGCCTATACTTGATATACTTAATAATTTCTATGCTTCCATAATGTAATGGATTCAGAGTTTCATGAAAGCGAAATTTTCATGATGCTTTGTCGTACAAATTGTCGTTAGGCTGTCAATATTGCGGCCTTTGAATGTTTGTTTGACTGCACTTGTGTAAGTGCGTGTAAACTTACAAAACTCTTACTACAACGTTTCTGCAAGGTAGACATCTATAATAACGGCAACTAATATTTATCATTAATGGAAAACCTTAGCGCAGTATAAGAATGTATGTAACTTTGAGACGCTGAATGTCTATTGAATGTCAGTGTCCCAATTTTTTGTAACTTTTGGCATCTGTTACTTGTTGGCCTAAAAGAACTTAATTAACTTTCTTTGCTATCTAGACCCGTGCAATTTTGAGAACTAGTTTTAAGTATTCAATTAATTAAAGTCACTTTTTAGTATGTATGTAAATGTATAACATTTGGACACAAATAATTGCAAATTGCTTTTAGTTCTGATTTCGAGCACACTTTTTGTAGTAATTGATATAAATTAGAACAAAATTATATAACTATATTTCTTATTTACAACAGAACTAAGTATGTATGTAATAATTAATTTTAATATATTTCTATAATTGTTTCAATTTTCAAAATATTTATAAAAAAAGGGTCTTTTAGGGTTATGACCGCCCTGGCAAAACTAGGTACTATTGTGTAAATTGTTATATTTTTTCAATTGTAATAAAGAGAATAAATAAAAATTATTCAAATTGTTAAATTAATCAAAGTTAAGAACGCTAATATCCAAATTAAAATTGAAAATAAAAAATAACTTACCTCGATGTCAATTGAGGTATATATCCAAGAGCGTCTGTAGGCACACACTTTTACACTGTATAAAAAATCATTGATTAAATCCGAGTGTAATCGTTTACATGCGGCCGTGACACTGCGGCGGCGAGAGCTTTGTGGTGCGCGGGCGCAAACGCCTCCTACTTATAGTTTCAGAGAGGCTGTGTACCACTTTCCCCTACCGTTCATCATCTCTATTAAAAAGAAATTTCTCTTTTTGTTTCTGAAAACATAATAAACTCATCGATTACTTAAATGAAATTTACAATGAATTATAAAAGTGTGTACTCATAAATTATAACTACAAATCTTTTATATTATTGTAGTCTTGTTATCTTAAAATTATAATATAAAAACCATTATATTGGCCTTAAGTCAAATGACCATCTTCAGCATAATCATAGAAATAACGATGTAAATCTAATTCCGTAAACAAGTTATGAACTTTATATTGAGTTGAAACTAAGCCTATATTATATTTATTAAGTTAAAATATATATTATTCAAAATGGAGTTCGTATTTTTACTTTTTTGATATAGTAAATTAGGAACTGAGTATTTATTTTTTGTTGCCTTATCAGAAGTAGTTAAAACATTCAAATTTAAATAGTTTATAGTATTCACATTCATAAGTGTTATTAATAAGTAGTTAATTCATAAATGTTACTTTAATTAATTCATAAAATCATAATTATATTTTGAATAATTTAAAAATATTTTTTATATTTTTAATGACTGTTGGCTGGTAGTCGCAGGTGGCCTTCAGAGCGTCACGGGGTTTTTAAGAAAGTAAGGACCTTGGTGGGTGGAGTTGTAATATGCACGTAGTCACATAGTTAATATACAGATCTTTTTATTTTAATTTAATAAACCAAAGAATCATCATAGCAGCCTTAATAACTAGACCCACTGCTGGGATACAATACGTCTCCTTGTTATCGAAGGAGGTTTAGCCAGTAGTCCACCACGCTTGTTCAATGCGGATTAATTGATGGAGTATAAGGTGATCAAAACCCCTTTTGCTGATCCATTATTCGCCTTCTATGACAACCATTGGAGGATATGGGGTGATGCTATTCTACTCTGCCGGCATCATGGCTAAACCAAAGATTAATATTATTAAAATGAGCTACTCGTTTGAGCCGTTTGGTGTAAAGACCCTGGGCCCATAAGGTCCAGGAGCACTCCGGCTATTTTGGGATATTGCAGAGCGACTACGTAAAATAGGAATTTACAATAATGCTAGTTTGTATTTCGCACAAAAAATTAATGAAGCGAGGCAGTGCATCCAGTATTATTGGTGCACTTCCTGTTTCAGAGGACCTAGTCGTAATTTTTTATTTTTAAGTAGTTTATAAGTATTTTGTATCTAGTTAAAAGAGTTACTCTTTTATATTGAACATATGTTTATCTACATTCATGTTATAATATTCGAATTATGATCTGAAAGGCAACCATGTTATATTGACATACATTTATACAGAGACCATCGGCATAACTGGTAGAGTCTGACAGAAAAACTGTTGCAAAGAATTGTAGATATTTTTTGTGATTCTACTCTAAGAGTTTCCCGTGCTTGAGTAACTAGGCATTATCAATTCAAGGTCATTTTGATGCACTTCCCGCAGTCCGGTGACCGCTCCCGTGCGATTATCCGACCCGACCAAGCATACAACCTGACGCTTAGTTCGTTAGTGTTATTTGATTATTTTTATTAGATATCGTTTAATGCCGTTATTGTTTTATTTAGGGATTATTTTTAATGCAATTGTATTTTGTCACAATAAAATCACGCCTAGACATTTATCAGATGCCAAAAGAAGTATATTTTTTTTACTTTTGGGACCTTGCTGAGGTCCCAAAATCTTCTATCTATCTTTTATAAAAAACATATTTATGATTAATGGGTTCGTCAGACCGACTAAGAGACAATCAAAATTAAAAATAAAGAGTAAGCTGTAACATTAATTATTTTTAGATACAATTTTAACACTAATTCGACTCATTATGTTTTCTAAAAAAAAAGCAAGAGTATTTGAATTGAATGAAATATTGAGTTACTAGTTGACTTTATTTTTTCTTTTTACGGAAAGGCAAAATGCATCTAACCCATACGGAAAATTTGACAATGTTGCTGCTTTGATCTGTGTTGATAACTCACTCTGGGGGTCACCACCAGCAGAGCAGTAGGACTCTAAAGCGCTCATGGGCCATCAAACCCCACCTCGCACCTCGCGTTCATGTGTAATGCATTTTACATGGAATGAAACTCATTGCCATTAATATTTTATGTGGTTAATGTCTCAAATGAAGAAATGTTTAATAATTAACGCATATGCAACGCATTGTTGGTTCTTAGTTGAATTAATAAAAACGTTTAAATACACACATAAATTTTACTTAAACTTAATTATTGAATGATTTTTTTTTTATAGTCCATAAAATTTATTTGTTTATTTGTTAATTAAAATAAAATTATTTTTTTTGCGAAAATGTTACTACTTTACGTTACTTGTTGAAACTAGTACACGAAGAGTTAAATTGGAGAGAAAGAGGATGAATTTCGAATTCAAGAAATGAAATTCAATGCCAGCACATGTGTTCCCTCCTTCTTATAATCCTGGGTCATTTAAAAGAGGCGTGAAGAAGCAAAGTCGGCAAGGCGAGGGGCTCAAGCTTCATGTAACATTTGTTACTCATAATGCCACATCTGCCAGTATAGACCACACAGTGCATCAAAATGATAGGTAACTGGTTGCCAGTCTCTCGCCTACATGGAGGGAGCATCAATCTAAAAAATTAGGTAACTAAACCTTCGGTATACCAAAGAACCAGGACAGTTGTTAGACTCTAAAACAGCTTAGCAGTTCGGGTATATTTACGTTACAAAGGAAATAAAGCCAAGGAAGTAAAAATCGTATAACATTATTAATTGACCTTCTGCTAAGCTATTTTGAATAGAAGGGAACTTCTCATAAAATATTTAAAAAAATATTATAATAAATCTGCTATGTTACGGTACATACAATGCTTTTAAATGTTTCACTGTAATACAGCTCGTACATTTATATTGTGTTAAATGCCTTAACTTGCTTATTCATTTAAACCCATGAATGTCAAGAACAGCGAAATATACAGTAAAGTATCGTGTATTGCAGGCTACGAAGGCTCATAATGCAAATACCTTTAATATTTAACAATAGACCTGTACTACTTATGTCTGGTAAAATCTAGGTAATTTACTTTAACGTTATTTATCTTGCCATGACTAAGTCAAAGAATTTCTGCTTTTACAAATAATCTGCGAGGTAATAAGTAAGGGTAAGCGACAAGAGATATGCTTAAAAATTAAGCTACAAACCTATGCGACTGTTTCCACTGCTAGCATCAGCTAAGCTATGTAGCGGAGCGAGTAGGATGTGCATTCGAAATGCGCCCTGCTGCAAGGTAGCTGTGCCAGAAAGATGCACAGCTCAAGTTATGAGACATATTGCCAATAAGGAAAGATCTGTAGTCCGCATCCACAGCAGATTATTTTATTATATTATTATGATTAATTATTAAAAACTTGACAATGTGAATTATGACTCTTTCCAAATCAATGCTATGAAAACTGTAAAGGGAGGATAAAACTTGTTGAGTTTCTAGCCGGTTCTTCTCAGAACAAGCCCTCCTGGTAGACTCTTGAACCGATGGCATTAAAATTGACTTTCATAAGTGTACAAATTGTACCTAAATGAATAAAGAAATTTTGACTTTGACTTTGAATCAGTTTCCAGAGCGCTATGTGGACCAATGAATATGATTGGTGGATATCAAATGCATCCATATTACGCTGCATAGCACATATCTGGTGGAAAAGCAGCCTAAGAAGATTCAGAAATCAACCAGGAAAAAATATTCTAAGAAGATTATTCTTAGTTTTAAATATGTGGATTTATTTAATGTTTGTTTCTTCAATGTAACGTTATCGACTTGTGTGTTACAAATTCCTAAATAAATTATAATTACCTACTAGAAATCAATGCAATGACGAGATACAAATATGGAAAAAAAGGAATAAATAGAAAATAATGAAATAATGCAATTCTTATAAGTATATTCATAATTTTATTGACGTCTAAGATGATAATTTATTATGCACATTTTATTTTTAAGACTAACGTAACTACGTATTTAGCCATAGCGAGAGCACACGAGAACACTCCTCCACCAGTATGATGAAAAACGCCGATTTAAATCTTATGTCTACAATTAATCATAGGTTTACACAATATAAATACGTGTATTAGCGCGAGACTAATAACGTAACTAATTTTTTGAGAACCATTTTGGACCAAACTCGGTGAAGGCTATTTTGTTTCGAATTCGAGAGCATTTAGCAATTTTACAAAACCCCTGGGATCGCTTCTCGACTATGTCACAGCTCGTCATCTCGCTTACAATAATCTTCCAATACCGCTCCTTCCTGTCATTTATCTTGATAATTATATTTCAGTAATTTTCTATCAAGGTACAGATTTACAAGAATATCAATCAGAAATTATTGGCATTATGGAATAATACTAGAAAAATGCACTGAAAAAATCGACTTGCCTCAGGCGGAACTCGAACCCGCACCTTCCACAATCCGGGTGGACGCGTTGACCAATTTCGCCACCGAGGCACTGCTTTTCGCTGTCGAAATTTGTCAGTGCTTGGTGCTTATGTTTTTATGGTAAACATCGTTTCATCAAATCTTTGAAATTTGCACTTCCAAGACCCGAAAGAAATATTTTTGCAAATATTTGACGCCCAGCTAGTGACCAGTGGAAGGTGCGGGTTCGAGTCCCGCCTGAGGCAAGTCGATTTTTTTCAGTGCATTTTTCTAGTATTATATTTACGCGTTTGTAAACGCAAAAATAAAATTATTCCATTATGGAATAATTTTTAGCGTTTACAAACGCGAAAATTATTGGCATGTTAAGTATTTAAGATACAATTTGACGCCGTCGTGGAGTGGTCAGTAACGCTGCCTACACATCAAGCGGTCCGGGTTCGAGTCCTGGTAGAAGAAAATGTTTGTGTGATGAACACGAACATTTGTGCACGAGTCATGGTTATTCATGTATTTATTTAAGTTAATTTATAAAAATATCTATACTATTATGTATATTAAATTTGCCCAGTATCTAGTATCCATAACACAAGTTCTTATTGATACTTAATTTGGGCTAGATAATTGGTGTGAGCGTGGAAATATATCATTATTATGCAATTATTTTAAAAAAGTAAATGTTAATATTTATAAAAATTTTGTTACTGTCGTTTTAAATAATATTTTGAACATAAAGGTGAGACCAGAATTAAGTATCTAACATGTTGTATAACGTACGCTGTATAACATGTCCACATTAATTTAAGATTGCTGTATAACATTACAACACAGAACAAGACACTTAAATTATGTAATAATTTTAGCGTTTACAAACGCGTAAATATTTTTACAGCTAGAAAAAACCGACCTGCCGCAGGCGGGAATCGAACCCAGCCGCCCGGACTGCGGAGAATGCTGTACTGGGTTCGATTCCCGCCTGGGGCAGGTCGATTTTTTTCAGTGTATTTTTTCTAGTTTTAAAGACACTTAAAGACAAATATCGTCCACACCAATAAAAGATGTTAAATAACTATATTTTAAAGTCTGGACTCATCTTGAGTGAAATAAAATGCTGATAAAATAAATATTTTCTATACAATTCTCGTCAAGATATATTTTGCTCAATTAGGGTGTCAGTTTCACAAGCATGAAGTGCGAGCACAATTCTCGACAATTTGGTGGTATTTTTAATCTAATTTTAATATTAAATTCTCTTTCCATCTCAAATTCTCGTAACAAAGTGGATTAATTTACAAAGTAGTCGTTTAACCTTGTTATTGAAAAATTTCGATGAAATTGACGACTCGAGCAAAGCATCGAGATTAGGTCTATGCTCCCGTCGTGCGTCAGTTGCGTAGATAAAAAATATGTTTATCAAACTGTCCAACCGTCAAACCACATTTGCATCACTGGTTTGTTAGGCCTCGTGGCTTGGATTATTGTTTACTTCCGTAGAATATGGACTAAGTTATTACAATTTACAATACCTGTCATGTAACACACTCGTAGTAATAACAAAAAAAACTCAATGAGCTTTGTCGCTTTGAATATAACAATAGAAAAATTTCACATGCCCTTTCCACGGACGTTAGCCATCCGTAGAACGTGTCTTTTAGCATATTTAATTTTATTTTATTTAAGTACACTGTTCTGAGAAATAAACAAAGACAACTGGGTAAGTACCTTTTTTATTTGCTTACAATTCAAACATTTATTTTTCTTGTCAAATATAATAACATATTGCATTTCGGCATTTTAATTTCAATTTATTATTGGTTGTTATTACATGACGAAAAAATGCAAGACCCTCAATGGTAAATTAGAATAAAACCAATGCAATTACTTAAATATGTACCTAAAACAACCTGACACTGTTAGCTAGCCTGACACCTAGTGAATTAATATATAGAAAAATCTATGTCTGTACCTACGTTTTTCTTTTTTCTAAATTCGACATACCTTTAAAGTGGTTTGAAAAAAAAATTATAAAGAGGAATACGAATTAGAGGAATAAATATCAAAAATATAAGAAAACATTTTCTCCATTTGTGTTATTTTGTGTGAAGACGGTGCTATCCTCGTAAGTGAACGTCCGATGGTGCTTTGAGCAAGCTTCGCAAAAAAGATTCCCAACATCAATAGCGGCTCGTGAGTTCAATAAAATACTATTTTGTGTCGTGTCGTGACATATAAAATCCTCAGCAACTATATTACAGTGCAGTGCAGCCTTTCATATGGTGTCATAATTTTGAAATTATCTTTATATAATATATGAAAATAAAACTTTTCGTCACTATCAAAGATAAAACTACGAAACTTTGAATTTAGGCACTTGATAAGAAATAAATAAGTATTTGTTCTAGCATTTATGAAATTTCGACCAACATGGTAGTTCCTATTCCAAACAAATCTGCCTATGTTTCATACACGTATATTTATTGGAAGTTTTTTATTTTTTACTATGATTAGGTAATAAAAAAGTAGGTACCCTAAAAATTTAAATGCTGCCCAAGTTCTACGCGGACGAGGTCACGGACAAACGCTAGTTTCATATAAACTTACATTTTAACCGTCTAATGGTTTGCCCGCCGGAATCAGATCCAGAGAAGTACTAACTCGGTTTAATCCCCAGAGGAGTACTTGAGTTAAATTCACAGAGGAGTACTAACTCAGTTTAATCCCCAGAGGAGTACTAACTCAGTTTATTCCCCAGAGGAGTACTAACTCAGTTTAATCCCCAGAGGAGTACTAACTCAGTTTAATGCCCAGAGGAGTACTAAGTCAGTTTAATCCCCAGAGGAGTACTAACTCAATTTAATCCCCAGAAGAGTACTAACTCAGTTTAATTCCCAGAGGAGTACTAAGTTGTGCTCAGTATGGCTAGTTATATATACACCATCTTAACAAAACAACAAACCCTGTCGCCATAACAATTGAGTTAACAAGATTGTTGTGCTGCGATAGTAAATGATTAGATAGATGATAATAATAGCAGATACGATAGCAGATACCAGTTACACTAAAAGCCCTTCAAAGTCGTAGATTTACGAATGCATTAAGGAAATTACGTATCAGGAAGGCTTATTATTCTTTAAAGGAATATTTCGACAAAAAATTAACATTATTATCACCTACTGACATTTATTAAATATGTAAAGTTTCTGTGTTCTGTGTAAAATATAAATCATTTGACATTGAAATTTAAATTTTATTATTGAATTTGTTGATCTCTGTGTAATTAGATGTTGTGTTGTTTGTGTACTTTTTGTATGCTAAGTACTAATGTAAATATGATAATATAAGTACAGACAACAGCACGTTGGGTTACCACAAACTGTCAAGTTTTCCCAATCGAATATGCACTTTATATTGAATAGCCTTAGGTTGAAAGTCGTTTGGAGAAATTTGACTGTTTTGTATAGCCCGACGTGCTGTTGACTGTACATATTTTAATACTTATAATTAAATACTAATGGGATATTTTAATTTATTGTATTTTGCGTACTAGCTATATAAATGTGTTGGAGTGTCTGACAAGGCTCTACATATAATAGTACTACTATCTTTTATAGAATAAGAACTTTTGTAAAAGATTATGTTATTCAATAAATGAATATAATATATATGTCAGTGAGTGATTGCAGGTGGCTTTAGCTCAGTGGTAAGTATATTATAAGAAATAAGAAAATATTTACCTAAACATGCAATCCTATTAATTGAAAAATAAAACTGTAACTCGATTTCGGTAAAAAAGAGAGGAATGATCGATTAAAATCGGGGCTTACAAGGTAAACTCTGCTCTTTTTATTGATAAAGTTGGTTAAAATGTAGCCTTTGTTACCCGGACCATATTAACAAATCGAGTGATACCTTATTCATCAATATTAGATGAATTTCTTAGTCGCTATGGAGGAACATACGTAAATACAAACATACATAGACTACTTTTGTCTTCGCCGTTGTCGGGTAGAAACTGATAATGTGCTTTCTCTTTATTTTGTATATACGTGACAATGACAGAAACAAAAATGATATCATAAGTCTCTCATCTTCGATCATATATGATAATGTGATTTAAGCCTCCCATAATAGTTTTTTGAAAGATTAGTATTCAAGAATAAATTTGAATGAAAAACGTGAGGCATCTGAGTTTGAGTCCCACGTCAAGATTTGAATATTCCATCCAAAATTAAATAAAGCATAGCTGGAATTTAATTATCTTAAAATATTAATTATTATGACGGTGTTTTTTCCGGATATATTTTTTATCTTGAATAGGATGGGCATTTGTCCACAATTAGGCGTAAGGGGGTAGAAAATGCTTATTCCCTCTGGCCTTAAAGATGTCAACATTATACTGAGCCGGGAAAACTTACAGTGAAATTGATATTAACAATTAGTACGTGGAGTACTTGCGTTACAACCCTAGAATATTTTTGTTTCTGTTCTTCTGAAGCTGTAGATGTGTGATGAATCTAAGACTACGCAGTTTTCACAATTTTCAGTATCATTGGTTAAAGTTCAAAAACTCGCAATTGTTATCATGATTCACGAACGGTCTGATCGAAACAACACCCAAAAATTCCATTGTCTACGTACGTCATTAATTGGTAATGTAAACTGATACATGCAATATGTTAATTATTTATTTAATTGTAACAAAATTAGATTCCATTGCAGGATGTGAAAGGCAAAAATACAAAGGTTCATTTCAATTATATTTAAAAGGTAATTTTCTTAAAATAAAATTGGAAGAGGAGGTCAATGGCATGTGTTCTTGCCAACGATCACGAAAATTAAGCTACAAACTGGGCGGTCGGTACTCTGATGTGCGATTTTTTTTATCTATTTTCCTGACTAGCTTGTTGTGCCTTACGAAGCACGGAAGTTGGTGGTCCGGCCGTAGGAATCTAATACCAAATCCTTAAGCAGTATTATCGATAACAAGCCATACTGCACCGACCCTAAATAAATTGGAAGCAGGGTAGGAAAATTATGAAAATTGGAAGATCTTCTAAATTGAGCTGGAATATTAGAAATGATCAATTGTTGTCATAAAACAAGGACGCCTAACAATTCTGTAACACTTATTTGGAAAACTTTTTTGAATGTGCTTGATAGTGCTTATTGTGAACTGAAATAATACTTATTACTCCAATCCGAAGGAAACACAACACTTCGAAAATGTAGTGTTACCAGACCGCGGTCTTAAATAAAGTGGTGGTACTGCTCCAATTCGGGAGCTAGAAATTCGAAATTAAATGAAATTAAAGGAAAATGAAATGAAAAAGCTTTTTATTCAATTGGACTTTGCTAAGTACTTTTAAATCGTCAAAAGCCTTACCACCATTTCGGGACGAAATAATTACTTTACTTAAATAATTATTAATGTGCTGAGATGAAGAAGAAATGGCGAAAGAAACTCCACAACTTACAATTTCGTATTCGTCAATATGAATAAATTGCAATTTTAAATGCGTAAATTTTGGACAGATTGAGGATAACTAATAGATTATTCACGTTCAAATAATAGAAAATCATGCATAATTAACGCTATTGATAAGCTACCACATTGATTCACAAATTAAAAGTGCAAAAGTGTTAGGTGCTACCTTGGCTTTTAATTAGCGAACGCAAATAGTAACTCTTTCACAGTATTGATACCAATGCAATGTGAAAAATATCTATATCGATCGATAGTTTAGCGGTCTTGTTAAACAAAACGGGCCCTCTATACTGTATAATTGGATGCTTTGATTGCTTACTTGCCTGTTAAACTCGAAACCTTAAAATTGAAACCTCCAATTAAACTAGAAACCTTGTATTTTGATTAGTTTCACTACAATAACCGTATAGTAATGATTAAAAACGCAATTTTAATCACATGTCGCGTATAGGTCTAGACTTAGATTGCTCTTAGTTTGCTCCCTTTGTACATACACTACCTATACCCATATGATAGTATATAAAGTACCTGTACAAAAAAATCAAACAAATATTCTAGAGATTTCTTAGAAAGAAAGTGTAAAGGCTAAGTCTCAGGTGATGTATTCACTGTGACACATGTTTATCGTTAAATGTTCATTTGCGTCGCCTGCGTATTTGTTGTAAGTAGCTTTGATGTCACAGTTTTGTGATGAATATTTATTTTTATGCATTACACAAATATTATCGGTAGGATTGGGAAAACTTCAAGGTGCCTTTGTTTTCGATTAGAAATTACAATACAATGCTCACAGCAGGGATCTATGATAAATTAACACATATTCTTACACATATATACAGGCTGGAATTTCGTAATGCCACCTGAAGGGAAAGTACTCTTAATACTGTTGATAGAAAATTTTACTCAAAGGAAACATTCCTTTATTTTCGAAAAGAAAGAAAACTGCTTTGCAAGGTTTTCGAAAATTCGCTTGCCACATCTGGGAGTCGAACCAACTAAAATCTGTAAAAATTACACTATGTACTTTTATTGCATCGATCGTTAGGGTCAATTATTAAGACGAAATCTCTGTATAAAACTTGATAAATTAAATGAAAGGAAAGCCATGAAACCCTTAATAATTTTATTTATTTACATAAAATGGTAAACTAACTAATTAGTTGCTCGAAATGGGCTCCATTCTCTTGAATACACAAATTTATTCTTCTAACAAATTCATCATTTTAATGTACTTATAAATGACGTCAATGATAATTATTAACTACTAACATGGATAACAGATGGATCTTTGAGTAAAAGTGCTTTAACTTGACCCATTGAATTTATAAATCCTTTTTCATGGCTTTCCTTTCATTTCAAATATCAAGTTTGTTGGAGAGATTTCGTCTTTATAAATGACCCTAACGATTGATGCAATGAAAGTACATAGTGTAAGTATTACAGATTTTAGTTGGTTCGATTCCCGGGTGTGGCAAGCGAATTTTCGAAAAATTTTGAATGCAATTTTCTTTCTTTTCAAAAATAAAGGAATGTTTCCTTTGAGTAAAATTTTCTGTCTACAGTATTAAGAATACTTTCCCTTCAGGTGGCATTACAAAATTCCACCCGGTATATGCATACATAAGTATCTCTCTCTCCCTCTCTCTGAGGGAACTCTGATCTTATTTCTATGTGTATAAATACGTGTATGCATACGTGTATGAAAATTAATAATTTATAAATAAACTATCCATCAGCCATGTCATGCCGGCAGAGTAGAATAGCATCATCCCCTATCCTCCAATGGGTGTCGTAGAAGGCGACCAATGTATCAGCAAAGGGATATCCTCCTCAACAGCTAATATAATGTCCCCACCAAGGGGCTCGAGCCTACCCCACATTAGGGGCGATTAGGCCTTAGTCAACCACGCTGGCCAAGTGCGGATTGGTCGACTTCACACACAACCTATGAATTTCTTCATAGGTGTGTGCAGGTTTCCTCACGATGTTTTCCTTCACCGTAGAAGCGTCGATTAAACGTACATATGAATTCAAAATTTGAAAACACATTGGTACGTGGCTGGGATCGAACCAGTGGCTCTCGGGTGGGAGACGACGCTTTTACGCACTACGCCACCGACGCTTTTTTTTTCAAAGGGATATAGATCACCTTAAAGTCCGTCCACCAATCCGCATTGGGCAAGCGTGGTAGACTACTGTCTAAACCTCCTTCGATGACAAGGAGAGGCCTTGTGTCCCATCAGTGGGTCGAATTGTAAAGGCTTATAGGATAGGATAGGAAACTAACAATATACAAACGGTAATATGAAAAGGCAAACACGTGATGGTATTTTCGCAGGCCATAAGTAAACAGACCGAATAGTCAGTTTCAAGGAGACTTTGTTAAGTAGTTCTATTCTATTCTTAATTAATGGCGTCGCGATACATGTACGTTACGCATTTTGCCAATGTAACTAAAAATTGTACGGTAGATCGGAGTTAAAAATGGAGTCTCTCAACATGCGTTTTTACAACAACACTCTGGAGAAACTCCTGTTAAGTAGTTATTTCGTTACAGTTCATTTTCATTTCATTTTCATTTTTTCATTTCATATCAGCTTCGTCTAAAAAAGGAAGGAGAGATTCTATTAGCATAATTCCCTTTATCTCGATAGACCCACCAATCAGACGCACTGGTGGAGCACATGAGACTTTCCAATTTTATATTCGTGCAGGCATTACAGACTGAAAACCGCTTATTTAGTCCACCGGTGTCACCAGCCGCTGTTTTGTTTTTGTTTAGGCTCCAGACAAACGGACTGCATTTCAACTGACGCAACATTTCATAATCAATAATAACTATTCCCTGTCCTTCGACGAACTGAAGTATGGGAGGATACCTCTGCAGATACCACGACAGAGGAGGCCAGACGGCCGAGGGTACCCTCTATATCCTACCTCTACCATCCTACCCTCGGCCGTCTGGCAATAGAGTAATGGGCAAACCTGGCATAATCGAGCAATACTGCTCGCTGGAGTCGCGCCACTAAATGGCCGTCACAGTAGTCCCAATCTCGTCACATGGTCACGAAGAGAACTTGGTACGTTGGTCGAGACTACGACTGATATGATCTCAGTGGACGCCACTTGCTACATGTCGACAACCTCGTGTGCTAGGTTCAGATAATTGATCTTCTTGTCTGATTCGTCTTTCACGCGGTTTAATATTATTATGATTAAAACACATAATAATACATATTTAGAAACACATGCATTTCTTCGTATACTATGTACCTTGAAGTTCAAATGCAATTCAGGATAGCACGTCTACCGTATCGCTAGCTTTCAGTCAGCGTACAGTTCCACCTACTGCAATTTGGCAGTAGGAAATCAGTTGAATGCCAGTTGGTCTGTCTAGCGCCTAACCTAACGGAACATGACCTGATACCACATAGGTATGTGGTATCAGTGGTCATAACCAAACCTTCATCCAACCTTACTATTGCTGATAAGGTACCATTAACGAAACTGATGGGCCCCACCAGTCAGTTGATCTTTAAAGATACACTTGATTTCAGAATCCCTCTAGTAGATCTAATTATTCGGCTTCTAAAAACAAATGAGCGTAATTTTTTTGTTGAAAGTTGTTGTTGAAAAAACATTGAAGTCGCTTGAGAGAGTGATAGGATCATAGGAGCATAATGCAAACGCCTATTATCTTTGTTAACTTGAGATATTTACGACATTACAAGCCATTGTTAAACCAAAAGTTTTACCCTATCCGTGTAAACAATGGGAGTACCGTTATAAATAAGTGAGGGTAACGCACTATGTTAAGTTTTTTAATCTGCTGCTGCCGAAACTCATAGGTTATGACCAGGGCCCCGATCACGGTAAATCATTTCAAGATGAAACGCAAATGGAACACAGCATGCAACTCAGACCAATGAGAGGCATGCAACATTTCGATGTTTTCGTATCGCGACGTTGATTTGGCAGATGCTGCGAACCTTAGCCTGCTGCGAACCAATGACGTAGGAGCGAACCAATGACGTAGGAATGAGCGAACGCATGTCGAACGCAGATGAAACACAAACGCTGTCAAAGTTACGTTTCTGTTACATTTCAAATGACGCTACTTTTTCTCAAATGTTACACGAATGTTAGAGGATTTTTGGTGCTTTACTTAAAATTTTATTTTAAAAATGAGAGAATGTTACTAAATGGAAGACAAATAGTAGGTAGTAATAGTAGGTGGGGTCCACGTCCGGAAGCCTCCTTGTGGCGGACCCTGGTAACGGGTGGGGAAACTTTCTCGGCGGGTGTGTGGGTTATTAATGTCAAGTGTCCCTTGGCATTCGAAGTGTTTTTGTTTTCCCACCACGGCTAGTCCCAGACAGCCCTTTTCAAGGCCACGACCACGCCCGCCGTCCCCCAGGTGTGGTCCGATGGCTGCTCCCGGTGTCCGCTTCAGGAGGACGCGCCAGGTCGAGCCAACGTCGGCCAGCGGCCCACAGAGGCTGGCGTTAGTCGGTAGCTCCTGTGGGCTGCTGGCCACCAATTGGTGCACAAGGAGTGCCTAGACGGGCAGCGTTGGGACGGTCTCGGTGTAGTTGCTCACGTGCGCAGATCCCGAGCCGTCTCGCAATAACGCACTGGAGGTTAGGCCGGGGAGGATGTTTAGTGGTTATAGAGAGAACGCCTATACCTCGAGTCCCACTTATTCCCTGCGGTTGGCACCACCCCGCAGGGACGATGCGTAAATGCATTTGACCTCCCCGACAAAAAAAAGGTAGTAATAGTAGTTAAGATAGAAGAGTGTATACATAATATCTATTACACAATATTATTATCTTTTTTCAAATTTAATTTAAAATTATATTTGTCATTGTAATCTTATATCATCTTTCTATGTTTCCAATGACGTTGTTCGGTGTGATTTTGTATTTCATGTAGAGTCAAATTATTACTATTATACTTAAGAAATTGAATAAAACACAAATACAAGACCTTATAATTAAGAAATAATACTTACGCAACTACACTCGTGGGGGACCTGGGTCCAGCAACTTCTACCTCATTAACTACAACCGTCAACTCGACGCAAAGCTACTGTCAGCGACCTCTCGGGGGATAGTTAGATTAATCAATGTGGCACGCACATAGCATTTAACATTTTAAAAAAGTATTTGCGAAAATCTGCTTGGTGAGGAATGGGTTCCCCACGAGCGGTTAACACCGCTTAGACGGATTAACTTAAATAATACGATCGTACGCGAGAAAAAAGAAGCTGGTCTGTAATCGCCCTGGTATTCTTTATTATGAAGTATAAATACTTTAACTACGTCACAAAAATATTCCCAGTAATGATGCCGTATGTTATTATAGAAAAAGCATAACTTGCATTGCATAGTACCTAAGCCGTGTTTCAAAATAAATTAGTTACGTACTGGGTTCAAGTATATAGATAAGGAGGAAATTCTATATGGGTAATATAGTATTCTGAATCTATAATATATTACTTCCAAATCAATTTTGTGTCTAGTTCTATTAGCTTTTGATCTACAACCCGTTTATGGCCCAGAGGTTATTAGCATATTAGTAACTTAGAATGTCAATGTCAAAGATCTTTTTGCAAATCTGTGTCAAAATGTTGCTTACGCAAATCTTATATATTTATATAAAAGGCAATGATGAACGACTGATCTACGCCCAGCCCACACCTCTGGACCTAGATAGCTGAAATTTTGCATAGAGATTCCTTTTATGATGTAAGCAAGGGATGATGGCGGATTTTGGAAATTCATTCCTAAGGGTGTAATATAAGGGGTGGCAGTTTGTGTGGAAATGCGCCATTTTTAAAATAAATATTGGTATACGACCTTTCAATTAAAAATTAAGAAAGAGGTATTTTAGGATTCCTCGAAATTCAACCCCTAAGGGGATAAAATATAAAATATCCATACAAATTGGTATATGGTTTTTCTGTTAAAAATTAAGAATGATTTATTTTAGGATTTTTAGAAATTCTAAGGGGATAAAATAGTGGATGAATTAAGTTTGTATGGGAAATCCGTAATTTTTGAAGTAAAAATAAAAAATGGATATATGGCTTTTAGTTTAAAGAATAAGAAAGGGTTATTTTAGAATATTTCTAAATTCTATCCCTAAGGGGGTGAAAAGGGGGGCCAGAGTTTATATCTCACAACGTGATTCCTTGAACCAATCTACTTCAAATTTTGCATAAACCTTTTTTAACAAAATTTAAGGCAGACGTGATTCTTATTTTATTAAAATTCAGCCCCTGACGGGGTTAAAAAAGGGTAGAAAGTTATTTTGGCGGTGATTTGCTTCGAAGTTGATACCAATACTCCTTAATGTTTTTGATTTAAATTATATTTTATTTTGACACATGTTTGAAAACGCAATCGATTTCATTTAAAAAAGGTTTAACTCATACATAAGCAAATTATTTTTCAAATTAGAATGTCTCGAAAGTCACCGTACATTAATGTGTATTTTTTCGAAATATTTCCCGAGTTAAATCCATCATGATGGGGAGGAGGTTGCGGTTGCTGATGTTTTCGCGCCAAGGTGCATGTGAGGGACATCGATGGGTTTTAGTTGGTAGGCCCTGCCTTTTGTAGGGAGAGTCCCGCATAACGTTGACGCCACCCCAGGCGTGACGTATGCGTAAGGCATTTCCCAACGTAAAAAAAGGGCCCCCACAAGATAGACCAAGATAAAGTTTGCGGAAAGCCGCTGGATACGGCCAGCGCAGGACTGATCGAGTTGGATCCTCTCTGCTGAAATGATGATGATGAGTAAATGATAATATACTCAATGCCTTCGTTTTCGAGGGTGCCCGATGAAGTTCACTTCCACATTTGGCCTTATCAAATTGCTATTAGTCATAGAAACTCATCGCGATGTCAAATCTATCCACACCGTCTGGATTCCCGGTTGTCCACAACCGTGTATTTACCGCGCAATTTTCTGCCGCAAACCACAAGACTGTGGATTCAGCGGTGTTCCCGAACAGGTACGAAATCTAAATCTTCAAAAAAAGGGCTAAATCCTTCTTTAAAGGCCGGCAACATATTTGTGGTTTTGCAGATGTCCATTATCAAGGAGGCTTTAATCACTACCATCAGGTGAACCGTCTGCTCATTTGTCCGCTTTACCATAAAAAAATATGCAAGCCATGAGCTTCCCTCGTCACCGTATCAATTAAATATAATTTCACATGTAGTCGTATACTCAGTCTACTTTACTTTACACTTTTTCAAATGTGTACCAAGAGACAACAATTGATAGAGGATGAATTTGAAAACTGACGAAGGTTTTCGTACCCACTGTACATATAGTTGTATGCTATATTCTAGTCTTGTTTATTTTGTTTTTCTAATTAGTCGAAGAGCAAGTCATTTCATCGATTATCGTAATTTAGGAAGCGTGATCAACTCGTGTCAATTAAACTAATGAATATTCAAATGTAAAGGACATCTATCATCACGCAACAGCTTTTAACGTAATAGATTAGTTCTAGGATTATTTAATTAATTTAAATAATCCTAGAACTAATTAAATTTTAATAAATTTAATGTCCCTATAACGTCTACCTCTCGGAATAATATTTCAGAATGGTAGGCATTATCGTTATTTGACGTTGACGGAAATATAGATAGCCAAATGCTTAGACCAAATGACTATAAGGACACTAAATACTAATCAGTAATTCTGTCGAAACCGTGCGACTGCAGTATAAAGAGGTCAATAGTTTGATATCATTTACGTATTCAAGTGTTTTTCTATTTTCAGTAATGTCTACCTACGTCACAAATTTGCATTCTTTCCACGTTCTTAGTATAGCCTTCTATAGCAAAAGTTAAACAGCGAAGTGCGCGATTGGTATTCGAAGTGAAATGATTTCTGTAAATGTTTACATTGCATAAAAACTTTAAAGTCATCGAAGAACTCTTACCTGTTCCAGAGTAAAATTTGTATCATTCATAGAAGAAACGGAAGCGACTGAATCGGTCTTAGCCCGTTGCGTTTATTCTTTCCCTGACATTCTGCACGAGTTCAAAGGCCAAAACAATTCGGTATTGGTTCAGTTAAGATGAAACTACCTTTATGGATTTATTTTAAAGTGTAAACTAACTCCTAAGATGTATGGGCGTTAACAAGCGCGCATATCTTAGGAGTGCAAACAAAGATTAGATGAAACAATATTACCAATAAAAACATAAGTACCAAGCACTGACAAATTTGGACGGCGAAAGCAGTGTCCCGGTAGCGTAGTGGTTGACGCACCCGCCCGGATTGCGGTAGATGCTGGGCTCGATTCCCGCCCCAGAAAAGTCGATTTTTTTCATATTTTCTAATTTAGATTATATATTTTTATTATTTATTTTTTCTAAATAAAGCTTTTTTGGTAATACTTTTGGATTTGTTTTTTAATATGTAAATATGTATATAATTATTTAAACTCCATTTTAAATTAAACAACTTTTGTGTGTCAATAGTAGTACAAAAGGTAGTAGGTACCTAAAAAATCTGTAATATTCTGACATATAACGCAAGTGGAGAAAACGTTTTCCTTTCCCTAATTCGTATCCGATTTTATCATAAAAAATATGATATTTGAGAATGTTTTTAGCATACTAAACACAAATATGCCTGTACGTTTTATTTTTTAAATGACTAAATGGGTATATGTCGAATTTTGAAAGAAAGGAAAACGTTCTTCATACCACTTTATCCTATATTATCCCAATGGGTCGTTAGCGACCCAAAGTTAGTACCTACCTTCAAATAGATAGATATTTTTAAATAACCTGATTATTGGTACTTAGTTTATTTCGTCAATTATTAGAAAGTATAAAGAACATTTTAAAGTGATTTACGAGTTATTTTAGTGCTTTAATTTATTTTGAGAGCTGTTATAGTTTTTGAATACTATTTGGAGTAAATTTTCTGTGTCCGGACTTACGAAAAATTTATGTATTAATTCTCTTACATATATTCATAAAACAAAATTATTGTAACATGGTTGTTAGATAAATAATCGATTATAATTAAGTGTTTCCAATGATTTTCTAAGCTGTTATTATTGTATAAGAGCGACATAAAAATTTTTGGGTCGCAAACGACCCACTGGGATAATACCTTACCTTATTTTACTAGGCTTCTTTGATTACATGTAGACGAAAAAGCTAATAAAGCAACAGTACGTTGATATGATAACAGTGTGATTATTCCACTATATGTCTGTGGGTTACTCTCCTATTCAGCAAACAGGGAATCAAACCCTTGAAAACAGCAATGCGTATTCAGCTGCCTCAAAATCCACAATCATATTACCACAGCCCGATATGATGGCTGGATGGAGTCGATCGCCTGGTCGCCAATGCTGCAGTAGGTATATCATATAAGTGTAAGAGGCAAATAGCGGTATATGCCAATTCTGTTCAGACGTCGCAGTCAACATCACAACACTTCTGGCGAAGTCAATGGGATCACCTGTGTCCAACGAGTATGTTCGATTGGAGCTGTTCATATTGAATTTTCGCAGATTCGAAAATTGAGTTTGACTTCAGCTTTATTTCTGAAATACGAGTCGACGGGGGTGACCAAGACCATCAAACACCACGCGATCAATACCCTCTACTGTTCGGACACACAATATTAGACAAATTTTACTATGTACCTAAATAAGCAAAGAAGACTTCGATGTGTTGTTTGTAAGAACAAATTCAACAAAACGTACAAAAATTAAGCAGTAAGTCTCCAAGATAAGTGTTTTTAACAATACCACTCTTAATTTATAACTTTATTTATTTTTATTTCATAATATAATTTCCTTTCAATTTTACTAGTTGATTTCATTTCACACATTTTAGGACACCTATTATCCCAGTGGGTCGTTAGCGACCCAGCCTAAAAATCCATTTTTCCAAAATTAAAATAAAAAAAATTAAGTGTCAGTCCTTTATTTGTACCTATTTTGAGCAACATTTGTAAATATCAGAAATTTTCACGACCTAAATAGTTACGGGCGTATATGGGTTATAATACATTACAAAGATCTGATAAGCAATAGGGGTAGGAAAACTTTTTCTCTGTTTGTATGGAAACGTTTGCGCCGTACTAGCCTCATAAGATGCACGCGAAACGTACAGGTTATGTTTGTCGTGGGGATATTACTTGCACCCGAACCGTTTGCGAAAATGTTCAAAAGTGTCTAATCTATTCGTGTATGTTCTTATGTAGCATTCGAACTACACGGTTGGTGCACGTGCGCAGGTCTGGACAGAGCTTAAGATTACATTAAAGAAACAAACAAACTTTGCTGACAAGCGGCTTGTTTAAAACAACTTAGCTCAAGAAAGCACAGTGCAAAATATAGCTCTACGGTTTAAAATACATATACGGATGCATAACCAGTGAGGAGAGAAGATTAGAAAATATTCGTGGCAGAGGAAGGTATGGTTTTAGAATTTAGTAAATTTACCATCAATTTATCATAATTAAATGATTAAATTTAATTACAATATTGATAATTAAACATGAAACCATCTAAGGGTTTGCAATACAATATAACATTCGAATTCACAAATGGTTTATAGTAATAATTCTACTCAAAATGTAATTCAGATACATTCGCTGATTGCCGTCATGATAATAGCACAATAGATTTAAAATAATATAATTGTATTTATTGAACTAACCTTATTGATTGTATTTGTAAGTTGAACTTGCTGTTAAACTTACAAGTCACAAATATATGTTTCTTCATTTTCCGACTTACATTAACTAGGACGAAGAATTAAAAATCCATGATGATAATGGTCCGAAAAACGTTATATCAAATTTACGACCTTTCATTGTTAAAACTAAGAATTTAGCTACCTATATCAAAAATAAGGTAACAATAAAATTTTTTTTGCATGTCTTGCATGAAGGGGTTTTATATATTTATTCATCTGATCAAACAGATCAAATCGCCCATTTTACTAATATTCAGTTAGGTTAGATAAGAGCTGTGACCAAAACAAAGCGCGAACTTCCGTGGTAGCTACCGGCGAAACAGAAAAGTGATTGATGAACCGATATACGGAAGAATATCTGATGGCGGACCTTTCATGGTATTTTTTTTTTCGAATATTCTTTGGGCGAAAAGATATGGGATAAAATAACCGCTGGTGAAATGGTGTGTTTCGCGGGCAATACATTGAATAGTCTTTTCTTGGTGAACCTTTCAGGATCGGTCAACGAATGTGTTCAATATATTCAGTTTTATAATGCGTTTGATTTTCAAGCTTATGAATTCGGAGATTGATATTTCGAATTACTGTTGATCCGGATCGCACTTTTAAACATTACCTACACATTTTAAAATTCAGGTTTTTTAATTGTTATTACGATTTATGATTTGGTCATGTGATGCCGGCATAGTAGAATAGCATCACCAATATCCTCCGATGGGTGTCGTAGGAGGCGATTAATTAAGCAAAGGGGTATTGATCACCTTATACTTCGCCCACCAATCCGCACTGGGCAAGCGTGGTAGAATACTGCCCTAACCTTATTCGAGAGGTATTGTATCTCAGCAGTGGGTCGAATAATGAAGGCTGTGTGTTGAAGATTTATGATAAATGAGATTTCTGATTTTCCAAATTCAGAATTCAGAATTGTAAAACAAGAAATTGAAAGAAAAAAACAAGCTTTTATTATGTTCTTTTTAATAGAAAGAACTTCAAATTCAAAAAAAACTCTTCAAGACGAATCAAACAACCCAAGATTCGATGGGCTTGCGTCGTTTCTTTACTGAGTTCCTATGATCACCTTCCAGCTCCATCATCAGACCCTGGTTACCATTGAAAGACAATCTACTCGCCAAGATGATTCAAACGAGCCCACATACGAGTTGTTTTATTGAGAAGTTCCTATGGCCACCTTCCAGCTTAATCATCAGATCAGCACCATCTCATCATAATATTGCATTATCACGCAATTTACACATATATACAAAATTTCAGCTCAATCGGTAACTGGGAAGTGGATCTTATTTAATTTACAAGATTTGATGACAAACATCGGGACAGGTGAAACTAAATAAAAGCTCGTAAAAATATCGGGATTAAGTTTTTTGTATTTATGTAGTGTACTCGTAAAAATTATGCGTTTTATCATAATTCTTTTTACCCACTGTTTTTACCATATTTTTTCTTTCAAGTAAATCTCATTATTTCTTTTACGAAGAAATATAAAATAAAGACGCCGATGTATTCCATTTTGCTTTTATGACAAAAGAAAAATATAATACGTCGGCGTCTTTATTTTATATTTTTGAGGACATAAGGTAAGTGCTCGAATTATATAACGTGTGGGCACAGAAACAAAATGTATTTTCGGGATTTATCTGATGTTATAAAATATTTTAAGGTACTTTTCTCAAACATGCATGGAAATATTGTTATTATTTTCGATCAAAGAACACACGAAGTATCGAATTTACAGACAAAAAAAAACGAAATCCATTGCTGGAGCGTTTTTTGAATTTGGAACATTACAACGCTCCAGGTGTTGTATAAAACGGCGTGCTGGAGTTATTAATAGTACTTTGTTCACCGCGGGACGAAAGTGACGGATTACCAACGAGGGAGCAGTTTACAGCCACCATACTCCCGAGTTGGGAATCGAACTTTCTCCCAAGTGTTACATAGTGCTTTATACTACACCTGTGAGGAACATACAAAGATTTGTTAAATTGAAATCAGCAGTACCTATATAAAATTATAAAGATATTATGATTATGTAACACTAGTTGTAGATGTTCTGCGAAACACCGGCCAACCAATGGCCTGTAGTTGACGCAGCGCGCGTCCCTGCCGCGCTCTGCGGCGGACGTCGTGCAACGAATTTTAGAAATAAATTTTGATACTTTTCCTCCCGCTAAACACGTTATAAATGGAATTTCATACAACTTTTCCTCCCGCATATTTAGGCCGAAGAAAAGATCAACTTTCTCTTTTCAATTTTAGGGAATAATAGCTACTGTTCCGATCAGGTGTAGTATAAATACTCGTTGATAGGATCTCTTTATCAATCTTAGCATACCAAAGTCTCATTGCTTAGTACAAATTGCTTTTACGTGGCTGTATAGCCATAAATGCGTTTGTCTTCCGGCAATAGGCATCAGGTGATAAATAAAAAAATGGCGACAAAGGTAAAAATTCGTCTTGATATATTTATAAATTTAACCCTTAACTGGTATCGTTAATTTGACTAACGTAACTGGTATCGTGGAGGACGCGCAGCCCCCAACTAAAATTAGCTTCTAGAATGTAAATGTCCTCAACTTTATTCAAGTAGTATTTAAAAACTATAATTAACAAGCTTGTTTTATTAAGGAATAATTTTATTTTTGCGTTTACAAACGCGTAAATATTAATACTAGAAAAATGCACTGAAAAAAATCGACTTACCTCAGGCGGGACTCGAACCCGCATCTTCCGCCCGGATTGTGGAAGATGCGGGTTCGAGTCCCGCCTGAGGCAAGTCGATTGTTTTCAGTGCATTTTTCTTGTTTTATTAAATTAATAAGTTTTAATTCATATAATTATTTACTACAAGGGATCACAAACATTGGACAACTTTTCGGTTGTTTATTTCTAACATTATAAAAATAAAAACTAATATTTCGAAAGTCTTTAGCATGTAAGTTCTCTCATTCATTATAAAATAAACTTTGAAAAAAACAGAACTAATTAACGTTCCAGAAAAAAATCAACAGAAAATTATAATTCCAAGAGCTCAGGAACATTATACATAGGTCACACTAAAAGTTTCCAGAATTGGTCACTTACATAAACAATTGTGGAATGCAGTTTGTTTCATCCGACTGTCAATTGTTTTTACATTGTGGCGCCAAATTGAGTGTCTACATTAACATGGATTAACACGGGAAAAATTTCGTAGTATGATTTTCTACGATTTTAAGTGTAATTTGACAGCGCAACAGAGCATCGCTCGGCTGTTTTTGGCGATGAAGCACCATGCAAGACGACTATTTATCGCTGGTTTGCAGAATTCAAGCGCGGTCATGTCAATTCCAGTGAACAGTGATCACGAATCTCGCGATAGTCGCCCGTCCACCGCTGTGAACAACGAAAACATCGATTACTGTGCGCCGTATGATTGAAACAGACAGGCATGTGACCTACCATGAGATTCGCGCATCCTTAGACATAGGCATAGGTCAAATACAATCAATCCTAGACAAACATTTGGGTGTGAGAAAGCTGTGCTCGCGGTGGATCCCACACAATTTGACCGAGGCTCAAAACACGGACCGCGTCACTTGGTGCAGTGCCATGCTTACCAGATTCAACAAAGGTGCATCAAATTTGGTGTGGGACATAGTAACACGTGATAAAACATGAAACATTTATTGCTACGATCCCATAACAAAGCAGCAATCGAGCGTATGGGTTTTTCAAGATGAGTCGAAACCAACCAAGCAGCGCGCGTGAAAAGTGCATGGAAATGTGGCTACTGTTGCTTTAGAGAATCGTCGACCGTGAAAAGTGACTGGTGCACGACGATTTGTTTGCCGGAAATTATTGACAAACTCCGTAAAAATAACTGTAAAGCCGTATCATCTTGCAAAACGACAATGCTAGTTCCCACACGTCCAGACAGACAAACGAATTTTAGAAGGTGAAAAACGTAGAACTTATGAGCCATTCTGCATACAGTCCCGCCCTGGCACCTTGTGACTTTTTTCTGTTCCCAAAAATTAAGAACCAAATACGCGGTCAACGATTTTCACCATGAAAGAGTGGCACAAAAGTTTTTAAAATTGGTGTAATCGAATGAAAAGGTGCATTAACGCAAAGCGAGAATATTAAGAGAAACAATAAATGAATTATTTTGACCTTTAATGTTATTTTTTGACCCCCGACGCAAGAAGAGGGGTGTTATAAGTTTGACCTGTGTGTGTCTGTATGTCTGTGTATCTGTCTGTGGCATCGGAGCTCCTAAGCGAATGACCAATTTTGATGCGGTTTTTTTTTGTTTGAAAGCTGACGTTATCGAAATGGTTCTTAGATATAAATTTATGTCGGGGGTTTCAAAAAATTTTCAAATTTGTGGTTTTTAAAATTTTTATTATTCTTTATGGAAACTTTTAGTGCGCCCCACGTATGTCGAAGTGTATACAATCACATACATATCTATACTCTTCAAATTAACAAACTTATGGTAAGAAGATTTGCAGGGCGAACTTATAGAACAGATCTCTTAGCAGCCCACGTAGTGTACCACAGTGTGTTATTTATATTATTTTTGCCTATCCTACTCACAATTTATTTGGGGTCGGTGCAGTGTGTCTTGATATCGACAAGACCACTAGATTTTTACGGCTGGCTGCCTGTCTGAGCCCAACCGTTCTCTGGAATGACTAATATCTTTCGGCAGCAGCCTGTACCATCAACTTAACGTGCCTTCCGAGGCATAGAGGAATATCTAATAAAAAAAACGGTCATTCATCCGAGTGCCAACTGCGCACTTAGCTTGGCTTACGTGACCCTTACGACGAACGCACAATTGCGGCGCTATCAACCTCCTCAGTGTGTTGCATATGCAGTCAAATCGCGGAGAGAGAATCCAATCGAGCCTATTTTAGGACGGATAGAATTAATTTTTCAACCGACTTCAAAAAGGAAGAGGTTATAAATTCGACTGTATGTTTTTTTTATGTTTTTTACCTTTACTGGGTGTACCGATTTTAAAGATTCTTTCGACTTTTGGAAGCTCGTGGTAGTCATTTGGTCCCATTTGAATTTTTATCGACATCTGACTGACATCGATGATATCGTATTCTTATCACTTGTGTGTCTAAAAGATTTCGAGATAGTTTCCTGAAAATGTATATACTTAAAAGCAAAAAATAAATTATTTTTTATAAAAAAACTTCCTTCAAAACTAAAAACGGAGAAATAAAAATTCTGTTTATAAAAATCTATTTTTTTTTTGAGGTCGGTGCCAACCTCAATATTTGAAATAAACGTTGTCACTTGTATTTGGGACCGACATCAAAAAACATTTAGACTTTTATACTTTTATAAACAGAATTTTTATTTCTCCATTTTTAGTTTTGAAGGCGGCTTTTTTTTATTAAAAATATTTTTTATATGATATGTGCTCAGCGAAAATGCATACTGCCTACATGATCACTACCTTATACTTCCTTTTATACATTATACAAAAAATGTTAAGATTTGCATAACATTTTCCAAATATTTTGACTGTATAAGGCAAATATTAAAATGCAATATAGTGCGAGTTCTCTCTTGTTACCGAGGTTTATTATCCCGTTTTATTTTTAAATAACCTCGTCACAAGCTTTATCTTAAAGGATGTAAGCACTCGAGTGTTGGGTGTCTCTAACCTTCGTTATTTCGCCGTTGTTTGCAAGGAACAAACAAAACGAGATATCCTTTTCAGGAAATATTTGAGTCGCTTTTAAGATCACTGTAAATTTACATTCATACCTAATGTATTACTACCGATACCTATTTGTATTACTATTGATACCTATTTGACGCCGTCTTGGTGGAGTGGTCTCTGAATAGCTGCCTACACATCGAGCGGTCGAGGTTCGAGTCCTGGTAGTGGCAAATGTTTGTGTGACGAACACGAATATTTATTGACGAGTCAAGGTTGTTTACATGTTTGTTTACATGTTATGTTTATTTATAAAAATATCTAAAAACTTATGTAAATAAAAAAATTGTCCGTTATCTAGTATGTATAACACAAGTAATGATACTTAATTTGGGCTAGATAATTGGTGTTAGCGTAGAAATATATTATTACTAATATGCAACATTGATGTTCAGCTATTCATTGTTACTAATTTATATTTGACATTGTGCTATTTCAGGAATAAGAATAAACAATAGAATGGAATGGAATAAAATACAACTTTAGTGCATCAAACTATACAGCTTTGCAGAGGCACGTTTGCATCTTGTTTTACCAAACAGGGTTTCGTTGGATCTAGTTTTAGCCGACATGATATCGGCTAGACCTAGTATCAGCCACTAGGGTTTGGCTCGACCTAGTTCTAGCCGAAATGATACCGGTCAGACCTAGTTTTACACAATAACAATCGGCTTATACTAGATTTAACCAAGAGTAAGTGGCTACACCTAGCTTTAACCGGCTAAAAATAAGTATAGCCGCACTACGGGTTCTGGCCGTAACATGTATACAACGTGTAACAGAAAAATGCACACCCTGAAAATATTTTACTTGGAACCGGCTCCTAAATCGTTACAATGAAAAAATAAGCACAAAAATATTACCCAAAAATAATTAAGATACCTATTTGTATTGTATTCTATTCTATATTAACAAACTAAACACTATCTACTAGGTGGTAGACCCATATGTAGGGTCGTCTGGGTAGGTAACACCGCCTTTCTTATTTCTGCCGTGAAGCAGTTCGCTGTGTTTCGGATTGAAGGGAAAGGTAGCCAGTGTAATTACGGGGCATAGAGGGCATGTCATCTTAGTTCCCAGGATGGCAAACGCACTTGCAGTGTTTAGTGATTTACACTTAATACTGCAAGTGTCCATAGGCGGCGGTGACCATTTAACACCAGGGGGGCTATTCGCTATCTTTTTTTGACAGTTGAAAGTGATGATCACTGAGCGAATTACGTATCGATTGCTGTTTTACGCGACAAGTGCCATAATAGCGTGTCGTGTAAAACAGCAATGGATGTGTAATTCACTCGGTGATCATCACTTTCAACTGTCAAAAAAAGTTAGGGAATAGGCCTGCAGGTGGGCCGCAAACTTGTTTGCCATCTCATAACATTAAAAAAAAATCTACAATAACAAAGAGCAACCTAAGAACGATATCTTACTCATAATAGAGGATCTTAGGGTGTGAACGTTCGACCTGCAGGCTTGAGGACCCCCCAAGGTCTTCGCCTTCTTAAAAACCCGGCGACGCAGAAAATGTCATCAGAGACAATCTGTAATAGAATATCAAAAAAAAAATAACGAGCGTTTCTCACGTATCGCATTTGCTTATTAACTTTTTTAAATTCAGAAGGTATGTAACTCAGTTATGTACGAAAACTAAGGCTTTCTTGGTACATTACCCGGTTTTAGACGAAGAATATTTTTTCTTTATACATTACTAGTAATGTAACTCGGTTATGTACGAAGACTAAGGGGTGTCAAAAGACTCGTTAATGTCTTGACCTCTTGAGTTAAACAAGTATTGGCAGTATATCACATTTCGCTTTTTTACTAATTTTTCCTCTAGTTATCGTCGTTGAGATTATTTTCGTGGTACCTACATTGATTCGGGTAAACATTATTCGTATATACTTTTTTCGTGGTAGCGTGATTTCGGAACGGAGTTATTCGTGTTCCAAGTTTTGTGGCTAAGTATGTATCATATTACAACCCGAAAACATGGCGTATACATGCGTTTTATTGCACAAATATCGAATTTTCGAAATATGTTGTTCTCTTTTTTAACATTTTGGATCTAATAAGCATATCGGTTATATTTATAATTTTTTTTTTGTTTATCAATTCTAGTACCTATTATTTTTATGCACAACACATAAATAAGTGGCACTTAAGTAAAACTAAACGCCATTCTGGATTGATACTTTTTGACGTTTCCTTTTTCTTGATGTGACTGAGGTGCGGTGACAAAGTGAACGAAACGAAGACGAATCGGGTGTTTTGGAAATATAATAACAATCGAAAATAGGCGAAAATATTATGAAAGCGCCTGGTTATTAATTTACAGCAACTTTAATTTACTGCTCAAATGCAGCTCGAGAAACTTAAAATAGTTGTAGTGTTTGTTAGTGTATTATTAAAAAACCGCTTCATCTAGACAATTTACAACTTTTATATTTCAATTACTAATATAACAGCTATCGAATGTCATCTATCGCATTCGTGTAGGTAAATAAATTTTATCGGGTGGGTCAAACCTCTATAGAACTTCTGGCATTGTCCTTTATATATATAGATACCTAAATTACAAATCAAGACGAATTTCCAGCTTTGCCACCAATTTTCTTTTAACACCTGTGCCGAAAGACAAACGCATGCCACATTCCAGCCACGTGAACGCAATTTGTATTATGCAAAGAGACTTTGGTATGCCAAGATTGATATAAGAGATCCAATCAAAGACTATTTGATAACTCCAGCACGCCGTTTCATACAACATTGCTGAAGCGCTTAGAGCATTTGGAGCGTTGTAATGTTCCAAATTCAAAAAACGCTCTAGCAATGGATTTGGTTTTCTTTGTCCGTAAATTCAATACCTACTTCGCGTGTTCTTTTTTCGAAAATAATGACAATATTTCCATGTATGTTTGAGAAAAATAATATTCTTTGTAATCATGGCTCATCATGGCTATAATCATAATGTACTGTTGCGTTTCTGGATGATTAAACGTGTCTATAAATAAAAATTAAATGGTGTAGTTTTATTGCTTTACAACGAATAGTAGTCATAATGTGGTACTCACACATATTGTGGTTGTATGGAAAGTTAAAAACATAAATAGAATTAACATTAACTATAACATTAAACATTTTACGCTGTTCGACAACTTTGCCAATTATTAGGTACCTACTCACTTTTTCCGCGACTTCTTCCGCGCGGAATAGTTATTATGGGCCGCATTTTAGGATGCCCACACAGGGAAAACTTTCAAAAACGATTTTTTTTTTCTATCAAGTGCCCAAATTCAAAGTTTCGTGGTTTTATTTTGAAAAATTAAGAACTTCCATGATAACTTACATCTACCCCATCAACCCCTTCATGCCTTATTTTCGTAATAAAAGTAGCCTTTGTCCTTTCCTTAGGTCTAGTCTAGTCAATATTTGTACCAAATTTCATCAGAATCGGAGTCGCGAAAGCTGACTTTGTTTTGTGTTCCATGTGTTCATGATTCCCTATTTCATCCCCAAACGGGTCAAATTTATTACATTTCCTTGCAAATGAAATCTGAATGGTTAATTTAAGTTAAACGCTTAAGTTAGTATGGGGGATTATATATCCCACCGTACTTAACAAGTTAATGAAACGCCTAAAACTCCAATTTCGGCAATTTCACTCCCACGTGTAAGTGTAGGTACTTATCCATTCAAATTCGATGAAATATTGTGTACCCAGCAAACGAAATATTTATTGTGTTCTTTAAATAGATGTTTCTTTAATTATAATTGTATAAACTATTACATCGCACCCCTAATAATGTAGGGGCATAACTATAAAAATCATATTTTTGGGAAAAGCCGAAAAACATAACCGCTCCTATGTCGATTTCTACATAATAAGCTCTAAAATCATAGTTTTGCGAGCTATTGCCTTGCAACTTAGCATGATTATTCTTTGATGTTCTTGCTATAGTTAGACATGATACATACATAAAAATACACATTAATAATATAAAAAAATTAAGAACAAAAATAAAGTTTGAAGTTAAGCCTCTCTTATACAGTTTCTAAAAAATTTTTTTGTGATTTATTTGTACTTGAGCCCATTTAATACTAACACTATCTTGTACCTTAACACATATCTATTAATATTGCTCTTTTATATTGAAATAAGATACGTTTTATATTTTGATACCGTTTTATGTCTTTATTTTTTAATAATAATAATGTAGTTTCAGTTACCTAAACTGCATTTAACATTCTTAATTCGGAAATACAAAAAGATGAAATAGAAAACCAATTCTCAATCAGCATTATTTATATTTCTACATACGAGAATAACAAAAATCAGTCAAAATGTTGGCACCAGAAATAGTTCTTAAAGTAAAGGTTTATTATTCTAAACAACAAAAAAAAACAGATTAAATTCTCCAAAAAACAAAAAAATTAAACAAAAACCCTTCTTGATGTTAGCATTAACTTTTTAATTATAGTTGTAGTAACAAATAATCAACAACAAATTAACATACTATTATAGAAACGCTTAACATTAATCTTTTTTAGTTGTACTTAACTATTATAATATCACAATTCACATGGCATCAGTAACCAACTACAGTGTGGATCAGATTTGATAGCCTACAATACTTAGTTCAGTCTCACATTTACGTAACCTAAATAAACTTATAATTAGGTTAATAATAAATAATAATAAAAATTCGGCTCGACTCGAGGAATCAGACGGGAATCGAACCCACGTCTCCCGCAATCCGGGCGAGGAATAAATGCTTGCTTACAGCACAAAGTAAAGAATAGTAATAGAAATTGGACATGACTCAAAGAAACTCGGTGGTCAAGACGCTCGCCCGATTGCGGGAGACGCGGGTTCGATTCCCGTCTGATTCCTCGAGTCGAGTCGAATTTTTATTATTATTTATTATTAACCTAACTGAAATAAATAGCATTGTGATTGCCAAAAATTTCACAAAAACTTATAATTGTTAAAAACATTATTCACTAAGTAGTTTTCAATAAAAGTATTTTTTATCAAATCAGTAAAGTAAAAAGCTTCAAAATGAGATCAGAAGGTTAGTTCAACATCTCATTAAAGTAAAATGCATGATATGGATCAATGACTTATCGTAAGCTTTTTCGATTAATATATTTGTGTGTTCATTCATCCTTTTTCTTTTGTTTCTGACATTGATTTCCTTGAAATCATCTTTGTATGAACATTTATAATAAAAAGAAAAAGGTTTTTCTTTGGTAAACATCATAACTTTTATATCATTCCATGTAACACTTTCTTTTAGTTCATTTGTGCTATAATTGTAGCCCCATTTACTCTGTAACTCCTTCACGTTGTAAAAAAAATCATAAGTCAAACTATTTACTATAAATGGCTTTCCCGTTTTCCTGGCTCTTTGGATTGCTGTTATGTATTGAAGAGGGGTATATATTGGGCCCGATTTCAAATCTTTTGTTATTTGTTTCTGAATCAAACTGTGAACGTTATCCGCCTCGTTTTGCGTATGGCCCTTGATGAGATAATTGTGGGTTATACTTTTTAAATTTTTTATATTTGTAACGGCATACATAAATAATGAGGCCATGTATTTATTTTTATTTTGCCCGCAACAGTTGTCTGATATAAAAGTTACATTTATCTCTTTATCACCTGCTTTCCCGGCAACCTTTTGTAAATAGTCGAGAACACAACTCCCAATCTCTACAGCACCTCTCTTACCTTGTGTCTCCTCCCAAAAGTAACAATAAACATCTCCATAACTTTTGTAATCATCACCACATTCATCAACTTTTAATTTATTTAACTCAGTCATTGTGAAATTATAGCTATTTAGCTTTGATTTATAATAAAACGATGAGATATCTCCATTTGGACTCTGCATAATTGCTTGCATATCGAAACAGACGCATAAGTTACACTCATCAACACCTACACGAACGTAGATTGTGGCCGATATTGTGAAACATTAATTTCTACTGGAGAGGACGCACGGGTCGAATTGGAATTGCTCGAACTACTCGAAATGGAATTGCTGGTACTTGAGGAGGATGATGATGATGAACTTGAGCTGCTGGACGACGATCTTGACGAACGCTTCGACGCAGTTACATTGGCACAGTTATTTTCGGCCGAGGATGTCGTTTGAAAAGTTTTGTCATTGCTCACCGGAATATTCTCCTTCTCCTCTGTATGTGTAGCACTATCCTAAAAGAAAAACGCTTTACGTAAGATTTTTTCTACGATTATGAATTGAAAATGAATTTATAAAAAAAAACCACTTACTGTATTCATTTCTCTTTCTTCAATTTGAGCAGCATCCTTACGATTAACCATCATCAATATTTTTTTGGACCGTGATGATGACATTGTCTGTAAATAATTGATAAATTAAATATAAAAATATCAAACAACTTTTATGTATATTATTATATACACAAAAGTTGTTCGATATTAACTATGGAGACGATATAAGACTGTGCAAAATATTTATCTCTTATCTAGGGAAGAAAAATCTATAATTGTATTAAAAAAAATCTAAACTTTCGTCAAGGAAAGGCCTATCTAATGTTAGGAAAAAAAATGCAGTCCTTTTTAATGCTATATGGGATTTTATCAACATAATTAAAATTACTTTAATTATCATAAGAACTATAAGGAACTAATTAGACTTAGACAACATAATTGAACGAAATTTTAGTAGAAGATGGGCACGAACCTTATTAAGCCTTTACAATATTATAGAATAACACAAAACTTACCTTAGAATTTGTGAAATAAAGGCACAACTCCGACTCGGCCCACGGTCGCGCGGACCGGCTTCGTCAATTCGCGGCACGTTACTATTAAGGCCCAGCTAGCGCAAAGAGGTGGGGGCAAAAGGTGAATGTGTGAAAGGGACACATAATGCAGAACTCCTTTGTTTGACATTTGTTTTCTCTTTCTGCGAGTGCCATCGTGTGGGACTGACAGTAATAAGCCTTTCTTTTACGAAAACTAAAAAACCTAATTTTTTTTAATGGGGCCCATACATTATTGAGGGTGCGACATCTTTACGTAAATTAATTATTATCAGTCATGTACTCGTTTATGTTGTTTAATTTGTCAAATAAATACTTGTTAAAATCTCCTAACATACCGTAGATAGGTACTACCTATATTGATACATTCGAAATTAAATTAAAAATCAATAAGTAGGTATAAGTTCTAATATTAGGTACGTACGGAGAATTATTTTAATAAAATAATGCATAACACATGAAATAACTTGGTATCTATAGTAAATTAATAGAAAACATTTCTACTAATTTTCCAAATTCTTTATGATAACAAAGTAGGTACGTACCTAAAGTATAATTAAAATCAATAGACATCATTATCAATAAATCAGGTCGGTACCACCTTCTTTAAGTAGTAGGTAGGTAGATACAGACCGATCCATTAATGTGGATCATTTCTTTTCAGTAATATCTGATCCGATCAAAATAATAATTATAATCCCGCGTAGAGATTTTGCGTACCTACACTTTTTTTGTAATTTTGCAACGCGAAAATCCTTGAACGTCATCGCAACATCGAAAAGTGTCAAACTTATCCGTATAAGTACCTATGACTAAAGGGAGAAGCGCATTTCACTCGGAATCCTCAGACTAGAGGGTAGACAGACAGCCACTCTTTAAAAATACTTGTAGATAAAATACTAAGCTATTAATCATCGGTAGGTATAAGTTCTACGAAGAATGACGTCAATGGAACAGTGGCGCCTGTCGCGCAACACGAACTTCATATTACGCGATGATGTCATCTTATGTCGTCTTACTACAAATTGGGAAATTTGGGTAGGTATAGGCTGCTCATTATATTATTGGATTAGCACTTAAGTTATGCATACTTATTAACAGGGCCGGATTTAGGGGAGGGCAAGCGGGGCTACAGCCCAGGGCCTCCACAAAAGAGGGGCCCCCACAATAGAGACTTCGGAAAAAAAAATCAAATTCAGATTAGTAAACACCAGTAAACAACTTTTCCTTTCATATTTTATTTCGCGTTTTACCTTTACCCACGGTACTTTGTACAAACATGATTACATGAATAATAATAATAATAATATCTTTCTATTTTGTACGTCGATTAAAGGTCGTAAAGAAGTATGCCTATTTTTTTACCTAAAACTCGATTGAAAATTTTTTTTCATTTTATTTGCAAAATAATTTGGGGCTAAGGGGCCTCCACTCCTTTGTTGCCCTGAGGCCTCCAGACCTTTAAATCCGGCCCGGCTTATTAATGAACTACGATAGACATATGGATCAAATTTGTAAAAAAGCCCTCAATCTGCAATGCTAATCCCAGGCAAGCTAGGCTAGGCATGTGCCCTGGAGGCGAGAGGTTAAAAAGAATTTTAAATGAAAACCATACTTAACCCCTATTGTGTCGCCGACATTTTGTAACATTTCGCGCATGTGTCAGTTAGGTACTTCCGGATTTCCTTCTCGAATTTTCCGCGTGTAATAAAAATGCAAAATGTTTAATATTTTGTAATAAAACTATAAATAAGAGTTTTTGTCACTAAAATCGTAATAAAATAAGCTAACATAATATAATATAATAAGTATAGTTAGGTACGTAGAGTATTGCGCCAACCTTTGGGATGGCTATGCGAAGTACTTACTCGATGCTTTGGATAGGTTGCAGCGTTGTGCGACCCAGATCATTGGCTACGAAGAAGTGACCAACCATCTTGAGCTTCTATAATTGCGTCAATGTTACGTCTTTGAGCGTGTTCTACCTACTGTACCACGGCGAGTGCTCCGAGGACCTTTTTCCCTACTCCCACATCATCCTTACTTTAAAAGACTACGCGTGATGACTTACTTACAGTGCTAATGACAAACTGTAGCTACCTACCATTCCTAAGAAATTTGGCAACTCATTTCGCCCGCATACGTGTTCCCTCTTCCTCCCAATCCTGGGTCGTTCAAAAGAGGCGTGAAGAAGCACCTTGCAAGTCGGCATGGCTACAGTAGAATAGAGTCATATTAATCATAATTATAAGTAATTCTTAATTACAATAAAAAAATATGAAATAAATAGGTATATCGAACAAATATCAGAATTCCTTATTCTACGTACTTCTTATATTTTTGACTTTGGCGGGATTACGCATTTAGCCAATGTCAAGGGAAAAAATTATTTAGTAACTATAAATTGTACGAGTTCTCAACACGCGTACAATAATAGTCCATCATCACCTACAACTATAAAGATAATTTTACAAACAGTACTATTCTGGTATGCAATATTGCTTCTTTTAAATAAAAAGGCAATATGAAAATCATATTATATCAGAAAAGTTTTAACTGGGTATAACCAACTAGGTATATGGATAATTATAATTACCTCCACTTTATTAAAACTTGATTTTTTACGTTTCACCACAGATAATATAATACCATACTAGGTTTCACTAACCTTTAGTATAACTAAAAATGTATGAACCACTTATAAAGTTTTGTGAAAGTATTTTCTTGAGTTTTCCGAAGTAAATAGGTAGGTAACTAGTTTGCTAAATATGCGAATTAAAATGGTAAACAATTTAATGCTAATTTTCATGAAATGTAACAATTTATTGTTTCATTTTGCGCAAATTTGAATACTGAAAAATATTTGGTCATGTACCTAGTAGGTATAAACGAATTGTCGTTTATACCTACTAGGTACATGACCAAATGTACTCAGGTAGGATTTAGGCTTGGTAATGACCAAGGCTAAATCCTACCTTAGTAATACAATTTTTATCTGTTTGAGTTCGCTAATCTCATGTTGAACGGTTTTTTCCATGGTGTATTGAGGTAAATTTCAGCCTTATGTTATTTGTAATACATACATACATATACAAGGTGTCCAAAAAGAGTGTCGGGTATTTGTTAGTTCAATAAAAGATAAATTATTTGTAAACAATAAAAAAGTTTATTGTTCTTTGTTAGCGTATGAATTGGAGAATTATTTGGAAAAGATGGTGTTGTCCAAATGATGACCGTTACGTTGCTGGCATTCTTCTAAACGGGAACAAAGATTGGTGATAACGCGTTGACACTTAGCTCTCGATATTGCTGCCATTTCTGACCTAATGTTTTTCTTCAACTGGGTTAGGTTCGTCGGATTATTTTGATAAACCTTACTTTTAAGGTATCCCCACACAAAATAGTCGAGCGGGCTTAGGTCGGGGCTTCTGGGAGGCCAGTTGATGTCACCCCTTCGCGAAATGACTTTATTAGGGAATAATTCGTTAACAACTTCCATTGAGTCATTTGAGGTATGGCAAGTGGCCCCATCTTGCTGGAACCACGTTCTTGAGTTGAAACCTGCAAACTCCTGCAACTCTGGGACCACGCTCACGCTCACAATCCCCAAAGGGGCCGAGCAGAGCTTCAGATAACTTTCGGTTACACACTAAGCCACATCTGGCAGTATGAGTAAGACAGTACCCCTAAAACAGTGACAGGTTGCCAGCCTAGCCTATAATTATATACATTTATTGGATTTAGTGCCCCTTTAGGCACTAAAGTGCACCAAACCCAAAATTTAACAATCCTTCAGTAAACAAAATAACTAAAGACAACAACCAGGATAAATGTTCCACTCAAAATTATTTCAGTAGTCCAGTTATTTGTAATATTTAGAGATAAGCAAGTTTAATAATTAATTTGTGATATAGGTAATTGTTATCAATTCAACATTACAAATAATATTTTACTCTATATAGTTAAATCAGGGCTGCTGAGATATGCATATTGGAGTGTGACACCTGTCCTGTTTGTTTTGTTTGTTGGTTTACTTTTGGGCATGGAGCACATACTTTTAGGTTAGTTATGTTTTTTGGGTTTGAGGCCCCTTTTATGTAGGTAACACGCTGGCAACCAAGGCAACCCTATGCACTGCATGGCACATGCTGCCATATGTGGCTTTATATGTAGCGAAATATTACCTAAAGCTCTGCTCAACGTCTCTTGGGTCTATGAGCGTGATTGTATGTACTTAAGTATGTAAATTCTCGTTCTATGTGAATGTTTCTTTTTTGAGTTTTTTTTTAAAAAAAACAACGATTGAAATACCTAGATGCGCCCTGGTGCCTAAAAGATTAATCGAGTGCACCGAGAGATGTCTTGGATTTCTATTGTACCGCAACTTATCAACTTAAAGCGTCCTTATCATTTGTCGCCAAGGCCGTCTTTAACCTATTAGAGGCCCTGGGCATATTAGGTTAATGGGGCCTTATGACTTTGACAGAACACTCTTCGAATTATATAAGTTTTTTTGGTAATAAATATTGGTTATCGTTTGGTAATCTGACAGAAACTAGGACTTTGTATTTGATCTAAGGGGGGCCCCTATCGATCGCGGGGCCCTGGGCACTTGCCCAAAGTGCCCAGTGGGAAAGATGGGTCTGTTTGTCGCCATTTTTTTGTAGCTGTTACATTGTTGTAAGCTACACCTACCAAAAGTTCACAATTTAACTAAAACGAGTATCGAGTAGTTCAAGAGAATACGTATGAACAATAAAAACTCAAACGTCTATTCGAGCAGCGCACTAATACATGCAGGAGTGACACTGATACATGCTTATAGTTTGTATTTAGGTAAGGTAGGTAATAGCAAGCCTTTATTCTCTTAAAATTTTTGCAAATTTACGAAATATGACATCGGTCAATACAGATAGTGGCTTTCATCGTGAATTTCAGGTGGGAGTTAAATACTTATAAACAGGGTTTATTAATGTAAGAACTAAAACTTTATTTACTTGAGATGATACCAGTTCACCAGATAAGTAATTTCGTGGATTACTATAATTGGTTTACACAATGTAATAATTGTGTTTGTAATAACAATCACATAACTACTTTCTGTTCCAAATTTAAAATATTTGAAGTAAATATTGTGACCGATAAGTACGAGTTTTTGGTTACTTTAATAGTCACCATAAATTTTATTTTTTTACAGTTTCCTATATCTATGCTATTCACAAAATTAAATGTATTACCCGTTATCTAGTAATTAAAAAATAGTTCTTTATAACTCTTAATTTAAGCTAGATTGGTTAATTTCGGCTAAGTCGTCGGTCAAGGTTTGCTATGATTCCATTCGTGTTTTTAATGTAGTCGACTTGTATTATGAAGTAAACGGTACTTTGAGATCATTGCCCGGGAATGAGTTTACGCTACCAAGGTGTAAATCAAGTAAGCTTTACATTAGATGCGCAAGCACTACACATTATAAATAAAACAACTTTTACGGATTTAACTCGCGTGTAATTAGATTTTACATGGTGTTATTATTGCCCGACGTTTCGTAACACTTTTCAGCGTTCGTTGTCCACGGGATGACTAAAGATGTAGGTTGTCATATTTTATGAAATAGTTAAATCTGCCGTCACTTAATTATTAATTTGGAGTGTTCCGTTTCAGGCAAACGGAGCTCACGGCTCACGGTGTCATTAGGTCTTGCTGTATGGTGGTTTGCTTGAGTTTTAATAATTTTAATTACTGGATCCCAAGCAGGTGGTACGGCCCAACCATCTTCTCTATTGAATTGAATATTTGGGTGTTTCTTTATTTCAATAGCCTCGCGCAACATTCTTATGATGTATCCTGACGTTCCTTGGGACACCGCTATGTCCTATAGTTAGTCAAATCGATTATCCAACTTACAGATTGGCTACAGCAGATTGGATACAGCACGTAGCAAAAGTACTTTCACCACTTAGAGGAAATACCAGAGCATATGTGAAGGATTCCTATCAATTTGTCAGTGAGATAAAACAGCTACATCTTAGGTACTGAATATGAAACTATGGTCAGTTTTGATGTACAGTCCTTGCTTACAAGTTTACCAGTCAAGGAGTGTATTGAAATTGTCAATAATAGGCTTTTTGATGCAGAAATGCCAAGTGAATATGCTGACTTACTACATTGCTTAACATCTAGCTATCTATTGTGGAATGATGAATTCTATGTACAAGTAGACGGAGTAGCCATGGGTTCTCCCGTGTCCCCCGCTGTTGCTGATATCTTCATGGAAGATTTCGAAGAAAGAGCTCTTAGCACAGCACCTATAACACCACGCTTTTACAAACGGTGCCAACCTCAATATTTGTAATAAACGTTGTCACTTGTATTTGGGACCGACCTCAAAAAACATTTAGATTTTTATAAATAAAATTTTTATTTCTCCCGTTTTTAGTTTTGAAGGCGGTTTTTTTTATTTAATTTTTTTTCTGCTTTTTAGTGTTTTAAGTATAGAAATTTTCAGGAAACTACCTCGAGATCTTTTAGACACACAAGTGATAAAATTACGATATCAGCATTATTAGGGATTACTCAAAAACTACTCGTCAGATGTCGATAAAATTTAAGGCCCAGCCTGCCTAGCATGACCACCGAACCACGATATGATATAGCCATTTATCGCGTTGAACTGTCAAAAATTATTGGATATAACCGCAAACTTAGAATTTTATCGATACTGCGAACATTTATAAGGCTTAAACATGTTCGCAGTTTCGATAATTTTTCAATATTGCGGTTATATGCAATAATTTTTGACAGTTCAACGCGATAAATGGCTATATCATATCGTGGTTCGGTGGTCATGCTAGGCGGGCTGTCCGCACAGCGATAATATTAGGTCCTTACTTATGAAATTGGCGTTTTTTTCTTACACACTATGTAACTTCTTTGATTTAGTGCTGTTTCAGTTTTATATTTTTATTATGAATAAGGACTATACTGTTACGGATTTGCATGTAGTGAAATAATAATTATTTAAATGTATAATGAAAAAATATATAAATAAAGTGGATGTTTTATTTGGTCAGCAGAATCAACTCTTGGAATCGTTGTAACTTATTGGACAGGCTTATTTTTTGTCTAAATTAAGTATTGATGCAATATTTAACTAAGTCTTGCCCAAATCGAGTTTCTTAGATATTTTAAATAACGTTAGTATGGAAAATACATATTTTTTGAAAATCCTCATAAAAATTGACGTTGTTCCACATATGATGAAGAGATTAAAGAGTCATTTTCATATTTTTTTCATATTATTTAACAATCGAAATATAATTTCATTACAGACAAAAATCTTGTAAAGAGTGTAGTTTCAAAAAAAAGTAATAACAAGAACCTAAAACAGCTATTGAATTAAAGAAATTGCAAGTTTAGGTACAAGAAAATAAAACGACAATTTCATAGGTAAGGACGTATTATATTCGCGCGGAAATAATATCGCGTTTAACGTGCGGACAGGGCTTAAATGGGATCCCATGACAAGCACTAGCTTCCAAGGTCAAATCTTAAAAATCGGTCCACCCAGTAACGAGTTATGAGGTAACAAACATTTAAAAAAAACATACAGTCGAATTGATAACCTCCTCCTTTTTTGAAGTCGGTTAAAAATACCTCAAGATAGAGGTCTATCTCAAACTCTCGCAGAAATACAAGATTTTTAATATTTTATTCTATATTGGACCTTTCCTTCAAAAAAAAATTTTAAATAAAAAAAAACCGCCTTCAAAAAACGGGAGAAATAAAAATTTTGTTTATAAAAATCTAAATGTTTTTTGAGGTCGGTCCCAAATACAAGTGACAACGTTTATTACAAATATTGAGGTTGGGACCGACCTCAAAAAACATTTAGATTTTTATAAACAAAATTTTTATTTCTCCCGTTTTTTGAAGGCGGTTTTTTTTTATTTAAAATTTTTTTTTCTGCTTTTTAGTGTTCACACAAGTGATAAAATTACGATATCGTCAATGTCAATTAAATAGGCATTATTAGGGATAACTCAAAAACTACTTGTCCGATGTCGATAAAATTTAAATGGGACCCCATGACAAGCACTAGCTTCCAAAGGTCAACAGAATCTTACAAAACGGTCCACCCAGTACCGAGTTATGAGGTAACAAACATTAAAAAAAAAAAAAAAAAAACATACAGTCGAATTGATAACCTCCTCCTTTTTTGAAGTCGGTTAAAAACAAGCGAAGTTTTGCACCTTGACACGGATAAGCAATAATTTGGTATCGTTCGATAGCTAATAAGATGAACTATGAGTAGAAGTAGCAAACATAAAGAAGTCTTAAACATTTTGCGAGAGCTAGGGATGATTCAAATTGAAAAATTACGATTTTTTAACATTTTTTCGGTTACTTTAAAATATCATAAAAACAACCAAGATATAATTTATTGACATTAATTATCATTAGTATTTGAACTATTCTACTAAATTAAAACTGTCAAAATTATTACCTACTGTATGTCTAATAGTTCCGATGTTATTGTTGAACAAAAGGACCCTTTCGTGATGGGCACCTAGTCAGTTAGTCATATTTTACCATTGATTGCTCTGTTAAGAGGGTATTACGGCAAGCACATCTCCATACTAACCGAGAACGTTTTTCTTCCCTTATTTCTTATCCAATCCCTATGACATATCAGAATATTTTTAATATAAATAAAAAACTCTGTCTTTACGTTTTCCTTTGTTTAAAATACGACGTACAATTAAAGTTATTTATAAAAAAATGATTTTTATATAAATAACTTTATTAGAAAAGGAACACATACAGGCACAATATTTTGATATGTTAAAGACATTCATAAATATCTGTTAAGAATTAGGGTTAGCAAAATATATTCTCCACTTGTGTTTTTTCTATGCAAACGAAGCTTTAGCTGTACTATCCTTTTAAATAAAAGATTATAACATAGTGCAACCGCCGCAAAGGGGTCCTTTTGCTAAAGAATAACATTGAAACTATTTAACGTAGAGTGATAACTTAGACACCGTTATATAGAACTGCACAAATACTAATAATACAATGTAAATAAAACATATTATATTATCTTAAAGACCTTGTTTTTATGATATCTTAACGTAACCATGAAACTTGAAAAGTTGTATTTTTTTTAACTAAATCTATTCTCCCTCTCTCAAAATGTATGAGACTTGTGTATGTTTGCCAATTCTACTGATAGTTAATCTTTGTAAGTTTTCGAACGATACCAAATTGCTGTTATTCAAAGCGTCAACCTGACGTCAAACCCGTAAGTAGTACTGAAGTAAATTAGTATCAAGATTAAATTAAATGTAACTGTCACATCTACACATAATTATATCTTAGCCTTATCCCGCGTGAAATCGTTACTTTGGGCAGCATTTTTAGGAATTTGTTTGGATTTCCATAATATGACCACTCATCCCCATACGGGCAAAAATTACAAAAATGCTAAAACGTTTATTTATTTCTTATCAAGTGCCTAAAATCAAAGTTACATGATTTTATCTTCGATAATGACGAACCCTTATACGAACTTCAGTTTACCCGCTACGAACTTACAAATCTCTCATTTTTATTATTGGAAAGATTTGTATGTTTGTGACGAATAATCTTGAAAACTACTGTACCAATTTTGATAAAAATTGGTACAATTACACGTTAGGAAATAAAAATATGTAATCTTTTATTTTGAAAAAAAAAAAAAGACTTGAAGTGGTTGAAATAAGGGATCAAAATTTGTATGGAAGTTCGACATTTGTGAAGATCAAATAAAGAAACTTAGAATTTAGGCAGTTGATAAGAAATAAATAAATATTTATTCTAGCGTTTTTGAAATTATGCACTATGTCGGGATGAAAAATAGGATGAAATGTGTATGATTTCCCAACCTCTAATCTATATTTGTACTAAATTTTATCGAAATCAGTTTAGTAGTTTTTAAGTTTATTCTTTATAATATTAGTATAGTAGTATACATTTAAATGGAGTAATAACTAACCTTGGGCGGACATGGGCACTTATCTCAAATTTGCTTAGGAGATAAATGGTCTTTACAATTTTGTTTGTCAAGCTGAGTTTAAGTGTTTTCTTTATTAATAGGAAACTAGTAGAGAGTTAAAAAGGAAACGGATAACTAATAATAAAACGCACCAATAGAAAACACTAAACCTACCTTGATAAACAAAATTGTTAAGAACATTTACCTTCTAAGGGTCCTAAGTATTTGAGTTAAGTCAATTGTAAATATAATTGAGAATACTTGTTGATTGATGTACTATAAATATTTTATACACATTTATACAGAGGAAGGGACAATTTCAAAACCTTCTTCGAAGTAGTCTTCTAATAAGATTTTGAAATTGTCCCTTTGTAGTTATGTAGCTATGTAAGAATATAGAAGCAGTGTTATTTCCTCAATAGACTTTAAGTTCTATTGACTATGAAATAAAGGTTGATAGTTTATTGGAGAAATGTTGCAGTTTTAAATTGTCTGATTAGGTACCTACCGTGGGCTGCAACCCACGGTACCTAATCACTGTAATTGCCTTTTAATTCTAAAATAAATTAGTCCCTGGGATTTTTTAATAAATATTTCGTTAGAATAGGTAGGAAGAAAGGCAGTAGGCAGTTGGAAGGGATTGCATGGATCGAGGATCAGAAGGTATATCATGGTACCCGATGGTTACGTAATAAAATAACTCAATATTTACGGTCGAATAATGTATGAAGTTCTTCGGAAAATGCTCAAACACTTTATCGGATCTTTAATTGCGATTCTTTAATATAAATGTTGCTAAACTTATTCTTATCTACTCAAATTTATATGCGTTTGCGATATCTAACACGCGATGATAAAACTTGTTTGCGAGAGAATGCAATCGTTTGCTTAGCCTAAACAAATACCCGACAAACTTTGTCGAGGCGAGGCGGCAATACATGATAAAGTTCAGTATCTATCGCCAGTGACGAACTGTGTCAAACACGTGCCGAGGAAAATAATTACGTCAACTGTTGAGTGTTGTGCTATGCGGCAATATAAAAAGTTACAGTGAAGATTTGAGCAGTGTGTAAAAAAAGTTTACACAAAAAATACACGTTGTTTTATGTGACTCCGATATAACTTTTCGCTATAATATTAAAGCCGGTAAGTTTATTACTACGGCGACAGATTTTGAAAGATGGTGGTACCTAGTTTAGAGAAGTGATATCTAAGATCAAAAATCTCAATATCAGCAATCAAAAGATCAACACCATATGATCAACGATTCATAATCTTAACACTTCAGAATATCAACAGATTTATTTAGTCAACAGTTCACAAAGTAAATGCTTAAAATCTCAACAACATAAAAAATGATTTGAAAAATTGTTTATTATTTTTAACACTTATCTACTTACCAATAGAACAATGTATTTTAAATTTAATCAGTTTTATTAAAAAAAAATAAAAACGACGTTTAACTGGGTAACAAAACTTTGTCATATTCTTCAACTTAAAAAAAAAATATGATTATTTATTATCAAAAATATACTTAAATATAATCTTAAGGCACTTGAAATTAAATCATAACAACATTATGAATTGAAATCTTATATTCCGTCGTTTTTTTAATGGTATATAGTTATTACAGTAGGAAATTAGATGTTCGCTACACACAAACTTTTGAGAAGTTTTAAAAATATTACTGGTTTTTTATAAGGACAATCCCAAGAGTGTATTATCTTCTTTGCTTTCCAGAAATGTTTGACAGAGGGTTTATAGATGTTTCTCCGGTAAAATCAATAAATTTGGTCATTCGCTAGTGTACATTGTACATTTGTACTTAGCTATTATATTGGGCATTTTATCAGTAATAAAAAGTGCTGAAATGCTTTTTCTGATTAAGCTGCCTGTGCTTGCTGTGAAATAATATTATTTTCACCTCTTCAGCACCAAAAGACCACTTTTGCTTGTAAAATCTGAAGGAAAAATTATTTTTGCTACGAGCTCTGAACAAGACTATAACGTTCAATCTAAATTATTTTAATCTTACTTTTAATTTTCAATAATTATTTTTAAGATAATAAACATGTATTAAAGTATTGCCTTGTTTTTCTAACATATAACAATTTTCTCGCTCGAGAAGTGAAAAGTTGTAGGTATGTTTCACTCGAGAGCGAATATTTTTTTGTCTCGTGCTTTTAAATTACGTGCCTTATATTCTAGACTACTTCGATGGTTCGTGATTTAATATCGGCATTCGTAGCAAAAAATAACTTTGCTCACTTCTTGAACAAATAACTATTGTGCTAGGAGTATTATACCATTTCATCCCAATTTTCTCAGAATAAAATAATCATGCTGTTCATCTGCCGATCCCGTAATCTTATTATTATAAAACAGCACAATCGAAGAACTAGATTGTCGTAATTGGTGCATTGGAACACCATCTTCCCATTGCTTTTCTTGGCTGACGTAACGTATACCTAAATGCTTTTTTTTGTGGCATAAAGTAGCAACGTCGTCGTTGAGTCATAATGACCCGGTCACAGGTTTGCATAAGTGTTACTTGTTACACGAGTAACGAACGACTAATACGTAAGGATCATCCCTCCCCAACAATGAGGAGGGATGATCCTTACCTCCAGCTACTGAGATTCACGACAGTGTGCAATAAATTATTTAATAAAATGCAAAAAGTGCAAGTTCATATTGACCCTGCCGCAATGACACCTGGATAATATTAATGATAAAGACATACTTATCTTGCTTTACAAATAATTATTCAAGCAAGGAGGTATAATACACTTAGCTTGGGTTTGACGGTAACAGGGCCGAGGTGGTTTACGTGGCGGTATACGTAATTTATGTGAGTAATTTCGTTTCAACTTTTTGCGTGCCCTTCTGACCCATCGTCAATACTTACGTGGCTTTTTCAAAACAATATCGTTACTGGTTTTTTTTGTGATTGTTTGTGTTTTTGCAGTTGTTGGATAAGTAGTCTGAAATGGGATAAATTAAAATATCTGGGTGAAAAGATGGAAGGAAGAAAAACGACAGTCTGGAAGGGGAAGTACAAATATTGAAGATAATTAACCTGTAGGTACCTGTTATTCCCACGTCTCATCATATAGCACTTCCAGAACTTGAAGAAAACCTAAAACATAAGAAGAATATATCATACACATCCACTGAAGCTCCAGAGAAAGCCGATCACTCTTGTTTTATGTGTAACAAAGTTTGCCCTGACTGTGACTAATTTGTAAAATTTGGCGCCTTATAATTTTATGGATTTCTGTAGTAAGTAAATTATTTATGACGACAGAACTAAAAAAGCAACGGGCTCGTCACGATTGTCATAACGTGTCAGTCGATGTAACGTAATTGGATAGTCCTACTGAGTATGTTTGCACTATGTAGTGGGGATCGGTAGCGCGTGGGCTGCCGCGCCTCACCGCCGCCGTGGCCCGTCACCACCATTTCCATCTAACGATAAGTCTCAAAATACCACAGCATCTGAAACATGTTTTACGCAATTCAACAGTATTAGTGCACTGATTCTAAATTAATTGAAGTAAATTGATCACTTTGAAGATATTCCTCAACAGTATCTTAAACTTTTTTCTTATAATTATTGTAAGTAAATAAATGAATATTCAACACCTACATAACTTACTTAGAAATTAAATTATGAGAAGGTACTGTCAGTTTATAAACTTAGAATACAAAAAGCAGACTAAATAAAAAAACTATATTAACCCCTATTGTGTCGCCGCCATTTTGTAACATTTCGCGCATGTGTCAGTTACTTCCGGATTTCCTTCGCGAATTTCCCACGTGTAATAAAAATGCAAAACGTCAAAAATTTTGTAATAAAACTATAAATAAGAGTTTTTGTCACTAAAATCGTAATAAAATAAGCTAACAGAATATAATATATTAATTATAGTTATATTTTTAAATAATAATAGTAATAATCATCATTTTCATCATCGGAAAACAGTGGAGGGGGGGATCGACCTCCAGGAGGTCGGCCGACACACAGGCGTTTTTGACAGCGACCTCCAGGAGGTCGCGCGACACACAAGGGGTTAATAAGTAATAACAACACAACAACATATTTGACAAACCCACAAAATATCATCGTTAATGGTGATTCAATTTATACCACAAGACAAGACGCATTACATTAGAATAGGTATGTTTACATTGTTTTGTTGGTTGATCGGCCCCGACCCCATCCCATCCCATCAGTTTGGTTTGGTTGGACACGAGTCTAGCTGTGCCACACTGCCACCAGTACACCATAGAGCGCCGCGCGCGCCGGTCTTGTTGAATTACCGCGTTGAGTTACCGGAATATACGATCACGAATATACGATTCACGAGAAACGCCCGCACCGACATCGCGTGATATCATAAAACACCGAATAATCAGTGAACAATTGCCTCTTGTGGTGTGAAAATCGATTGTGGAACTTTTTCCAGACATTGTGTCAAGGACGCCGGTGACCAACGTTAGTAACAAGTTTGATTTCTTTTCCACATATTTTTTGTCTTTATCACGCAAATGCGATTGAAGCAGGTACGGAGATAGAGTCCCGAATTGTGTCGAAGGGCATTCACAGCGCAACGAATGGTTAACCACACATAGACAATGATATAAAACTTTCTTTTTTTCTGAATAGAAGGTATGGTTAGGAGTAGTTGCCAGTAACCGAACCGGTTTTTTCTTCTATTATGATGTAAAGGGAAAATGTCGCTTGACGAAGTTTTATTGCTGCACAGTTGAAATGAGAGCGCTGTTTGTAGTGTGAACGTGTTTCGTACCGTGAAATACTGTTTATAACATAATAATACGGCGTGAATTTTAGATTTGCTACGGTTAGCCTCTCGGTGCTCTCATCTCACATTTGTAGAGTTTTGATATTTTCAGTTGCATTTTTGTTAATGAAATATTAAATAAGTTATTGATATGTTTGCTGAGGTTATCTAGGTACCAAATGTATGAACAATAAAAAAAACGAACAAACTTTAATCTTAATTTTTTTATTGAAATTTAGGTACATGTGTAAAGAAACTAGAATCTTGCACTTTTTCTTAAACATTGTGGATAGTTTGGTTTGGACAATTGGTAAACTAGTTTTATTGCAACCTAAGGATAAGTACCTGTTAGGTACCTACCTAGATATATTTTTACTGAGCATTGGACTACTTAAATCCTATGGGTCACGGTGTCTAGGGGCGTCCATTCCTTCATTGCCTTTGGGCCTCCACACCTCTAACTTCGGGCCTACATATAAAAAATATATTACCTATAGGTTCCTATTCATTTACTAGGTACTAAAAGGTGTTATTTTCCACTTTTACACATTACTTCTTTATGCAAGACATTGAGAATGTCATAATAACCTTTGCTTTATTAGTCATGCATGTGTGAAACCCGAATTAACAAATCTAAATCTTACTTAATTTTGAATCTTAGTGAAGAGTGAATAAAATTTATTTTTGCATATAGATAGGTAATATTATTCGGTATTTTAACAATGTTTGTAGAGGCTTCATTCACTTGATAGTTTGTTCTAAAGGACGTGTACCTACCAAGTAGTATTTGTAATTCCTTCACGGCGTCGCTTGCTCTGTCAGAGTACGGTTTCAATTTATTCGTATTGTTCTTCAGTCACTACCTACTTAAACTCGTTCAAGTGGCAATATTAATTATTTTATAAAAATGATAACCCAATACCTTACTAACCCTATCATGAATTTTCGTTTTATAGCAAAGATTTGCTACAGGCTTGCATAGATGGCAACCTACCACTACTTTTAGGCACTGCATGACCCACACTACCAGATATGGCTTTGTGTATAACCAAAAATGTTACCCAAAGCTCTGTTCAACCCTTTTGGGATTATGAGCGTAATAGTACCTACTGTATAATGGGTGTAAAAGACATGAACAGTCAAACGAAAACCATGTATTCTGCTCACCATCATAACATTTTTCTTCCTTTAGACCAGGGATGTTACGGAGCTTCGACTCCGGTTCCGTTAAGTCGGAACTTCCGATTATTATTACACCTTCGGTTCCGACTTCGGCTCCGACACTTTTAAATCGGAGGTTTTAATCGGAGGTCGAAGCATAACATAGCGGCGACGGCGGCCTGTGTCGACTGTTATGAAAGGTTTTTTTTCACTGTTTATGTTTTATTTTATAATTTAAAAAAAATATATTTAAGAATGTTTTTTTGGCTGTAAATAAAAATTCTTTCTCATGCCACCACTTCTGACCCTGCCTCCGACTCCGATTCCGACTCCGATTCCGATTCCGATAAATCAAATTTAAAAACTCCGACTCCGACTTCGGTTCCGATAAAACTACCTCCGTTACATCCCTGCTTTAGACTATACCTGGGAAATTGATAGTTAGATTTTATTGAAAGCCAAAGTCATAATTTTTTTTATATATTTTTATGAAAACATATTTTAAACATTATTTCTTAATTATTGTCCAAAGAAACATTATCATTTTTTTTAGTATTTCATAGCAAAAAATGGCTTCGATTAGCGTTCAATGTAGCTCACTCGATGCGCACGTACACAAACGAACGATTGCAATATTTTTTACACCAAAAAATAGAAATCATTTCCCAGCAATTATTTATTGAAATGTGTCTTATTTTGATGTATAGAATACATGGTTCACTTTGACTGTTCATGTCTTTTACACCCTGTATATTAGGGTGTCCCAAGACATAAGTGGAATTTTTTTTTTCGTGAATTTAAATACGCATACCCTCTTATTTTTTTCCATTTGATCCCAATAGATCATATAATAAATATAATTGTGATTGGACACCGGCAACCCGTGCCGACTTGACGTCAAACATATGAAATTTTTTTTGTATGGAGTTTAATAGGAAAATATTTAAGACCTTGATATTTGTTGGATAAATAAAATTAAAACTACCCAAAAAATCTATTATGCACTTATTTATTTATTTAAGACGGTTCATTTATTAAATTTTCCCTTTAAAGTTTATTTTTTACAGTCAGAAAAATCTTCCGGTATTCGTAAACACATTGTGACAAAACTTGTATATTGTTCCTTCTCGACTGTGAAGGAAATCATGCATTATCTTAACTACTCTTTCAGTTGTATCGTTCACTACCCTCAGAGACGACGTCTTCTTTCTAGCTTTTTGAAAATAGGCATTATTTGGCCACTTAGAGGACATTCGTTAAGAAAAGTGGCATAGTTTTTAGACGATCAAACAGAGACTTGCTGAATTTGTAATTTTTTCCCTCTGAAAAAAAAAAAAACACTAAAATAAGACACAATTATCATTGAAACAATCCATATTTGAACCTGTTGGTTGTCACAACACAGAATTTATGATTTATCTTCTAGATTTCAGTTTACAATCATATTCATAAAGCAGCCACTTGTTGTCTTCCTGAAGCGCTTTCCATTCATAGCCCCGCAATAATTTGTTCTTTATTCCCATAAGATATAACTATTGAAAATTGGAAGATATTCTTCTTTTGATTTCCGAGGATCTGAAGCAGGCAACAGTTTGCCGTTCCAGTGAAGACTCACAACATCGGGTACCTCGTTTTGAAAATAAACTTTTATGACTTTCGCGGGATTCTTCTGTTTCTCCTTTCAAATTCTTGGAATCGTAGCCTTACTTAAGTAAGTTTCCAACTTAGCAATATTTCATCCCAGCGCCTTAAAAGTAGCTTCAAGAATGAATACTGAGTCGTCTCATACTTAACTGGCACCTGTCTTTTAGTAGTCGCAGCGACTAACTTAATAGTATTAAAGTCTTTTCGCATCGACGTTTTCTGGTGACTGGTTTCAGGTTGAGTACCTACTCCGTAGTGGTTCTGGCAAATCTTCTAAATTTGTAATCAGTCGTTTTGTAATGGTTTATAAGATAATCTGAAAGAAGGTGGCACAGAGAAATACGTTTTTGAGAAGTAGGTAATAGGTTTTTTTCCCACCCACCCCAGCTAAGAGGCCACGACGACCTGGCTCTCTTTGCTACTGAAAGAAGATTAGGTCTTCATTTATTAATTCAAGGGCATTGGCATATGCAATATCAAATTAATTATCTTAGTTTTTGACAAACTTTTGATGACGTTCTAAAATCTTGTGTTTTATGAGCATTTTTTTGGTAGTCCCTCCAAACTTGTCATAAATTTACATGTTACATCACAGAATTAGGCGAAGTTTTAGTATTTTTATGCGCCTTACACCATTGGAATAATATACTCGCAAAATTGTAAGATTTACACTTTAATTGACTGTTGAATTCACTTACCGAGGATACTGTAGAACATAACTTCCAGAACTTCCATTAAAGGACTGTTTAGAACCCGATATTTTTGTGTTATACGACTCCTATTACAAGTATACTCTTTCGATAACTGCGTGATACCAACGACCTCTTGATTGAATGAGAAATAATTGCATTTGCACGTTATTATATACGTCTCAACACGTTAGCTCACTGACGTCTTTATAGATAAGTACTAACATGTTGCGATGCAAGTCGGCACGGCACGGGTTCCCGTGGTCCTATGTCAATGAAATTTTATTTATAAGTGTTTTGTCATCATTGAAACAAAATTAGAGGGTATGCGTTAAAAAATAACTACTTTGATTTTTTTGGGACACCCTACTGTATATGTAAGATCGGACCAATGAAATTATGCATAATGTTTTTGTTTAATTCAAGTACCGAACATGTTTCCGAAAACCATTTTACCTACTAACTAATAAATCCCACTATAAAAATTACACTTTTATAATTTTCACCAAATTAACTACGACCAATGAAAATCTTATTTTTGAAACAAAAATAATTGACAATTAATAATTTATTAATTATGTTTACTATCGTTAATGTTTTAATACAGAAAATTAAGAGTTAAAGTACCTATACAATAGTATTTTAATAATTATTCTCACATAATAGAGGTGTTTAAATGTATATTTAGCGAGTTATTTTAATAGTATCACACGAGTATTTTAATACTAACCATGATTATGAGCAGTTACATATACACTACCAACTTTATCTACACTCATACATTCAATTAAAAAAACAAAAGCTAGGGTAATATAGTAGTAATACGTTGTCCGAAAAACGGTTTTTTGAAATAACAATAATTACTGTGTAAATACATCACGAAAAATGCAAAAAATGAAAAAGTTAAGTAAGTATTTAAAACTTAAATTTTTCATTTTTTTGTAAGTATTTTTCAAAATTTTGTTAATATTATTTTAGCAATATTACCTGCTTGATAATTACTTACCTTTTTTACCCGACAGCAAGGAAAGGGTAATATTTTTAGTTTATGTGTAATATTCTTTATTACCTCGTATCTTTCAAAGAGCTAAGCAGATTCCTATAATTAAGATATCGTTAGATTTGTCTTAACAGACAGCCCAAGTGTTCTTAGGTAAAAGATGTTAAAAAAACATCATAGTGACTGTAAGGTGCTATTATTATTAAAAGTGGAAAATAACAGCTCTCTCGTGAATAATATTCCGGAAAAAAAAATAGGTACCTCGGAATCAGAGTCCGTGAGTGATTAAAAATAATAAGTAAAATATTTTTTTTAAATAACCCCGGGTACAAAAAAAAACTATAAAAAGATAAAAATAAAAAAAACTCTCGGCCTTTTAACTTCATTATAAGAACCTATTAATATTTTTAAGATGAACGTCACTACGTTGTGGGTCCGCTAAGTACCTAGGTAAATAAATAAAACCAAAATTCACATAACAAGAATTATTGATAATGCTAAAGTATGGATTGGCGGTTGTCCCCGACGCAACCTACCTACGTTCATGAACTCAATAGTCCGTGATATTTTTTTCTATTTTTATAGTTTTTTTTGTATCAGGGTTATTTAAAAAAAATCTGTGTCTATTACAATTAAATAAGCAATCATTTGGTCCAAACGGTAGATATCTATTTGGTCAGACCGAATAGCTAGGTGATCGAAAATAATAAGTTTTTATTTAACTTGACGGGAACTGCAAAGTGGAAACGAGTTTCATCCAGAACCGTCTATTATTGAAGGACTGGTAGGTTTCTTATCACTAGATGTCGCTTGCGACAAGCTTTTATAGAATGGTGATAAATAGCTAAGCGAACGACTTTATGATATCTGTGGAGTGATAATTTTATATCCCACCAAAATATTATCATGCAAAATGCGATGCGAGATATGGCTCCCACTATCAAAAAGTTAAGTATAACAATCTCATGTAGATCCAAGTTTTTAACTCTACACGCCCTAACTTCAAAAACTCTACATCTTTGTGAAAATAGGTGGCGTCATGTGATCCGGCAGAGTAGAATAGCATCCAATAGGTGTTGTAGAAGGCGACCAATGGATCAGCGTGGGGTATTGATCACTTTATACTCCATCCACCAATCCGCATTGGGAAAGCGCGGTGGACTACTGCCCAAATATCCTTCGATAATAAGGAGAGGCTGTTGTGATGAATGAAACGGCCAAGCCACATAATTTGAGTTCGTGAAGTTAGACTTAGCACTACATGAGATCTGATAACTTTTTGACAGTGCGAGCCATCTGGTCTCGTCTCGGCAACATTTTACATGAAAATGGGTGAGATGTCACTTCTTTTTGTAAGTAGCTTAAGAGCGTTTACGCGTATTTTGCGAAAATCGGCACTTTTTGAGCTTCCTAATTTCCATGAATTCTTATTCTATCAATATAAATGTTATAAAAACTACTAGATAATATTCTTTCGCAAAAAGTTGTAAAGGAAAATATTTCATTTAATTCTTTATTCATAAATTATAACAAAATATCTTAACAGCATTTTTTAAATTTTACGTTTAGATGCAATTTCGAAGCCCTTAATATCCGAAAAGGCTAATATTACAATGAAATAAAAAATACTGTGTAACTGACAATATCCCGAACAAAATAGTTGTAAAGAAAAAAAAAATTTCATAGAATTACTAATTAAAGAAAAATCAAATCACACTGCAAGTATTACGAAAATACGATTTGGAAAATTGCTATTTCTAACAATTAATATCCCTTATTTGAAGAAACAAATGATGTAATTTAAAAGAAGAACATATACTCTAAATTTTGGTATAAAAATGATATGTGAACAAACTATAATATATTTATAACAATTATTTAAAAATCAGTATAAAACAGTCCGCGCAATCGCTTTCAAATCAGTCGCCCATGAGGCTTGTCGGAGAGAGGTCACGTCGCTCGGTGCTAGCTCCGTGATCACGCGTAAATATTCGTAATGCTACTACAGAACGAACGATGGTGTTGATACTTTTAGTATTGATAACCGACTTCATATAAAGTTCTATGTTGCACTCTATGTATTATTTTATGAATGTTCACGGATATCTCTGTTAATTGTGGACCTATTTTCTAAATACTTCTGATAGGGTGCTATTGTCACCAAGTCAGGATCTGATGATGAGATTCCGAGGAAATCGAGAGCAACTCTCAAATTTTATATGCAGGTATATGCTTCATATCTTATTTCCTGAAGCTATTGAAGTATTTACGTCTGGTAGTCATCATATCATGTTAATGAGCTGGTGATGGCAGGTAAAACTCCTCCATGATTAGGAGTTGAATGATAATTCTTGAATTAATATATGTATTTATAAACCGATAGTTGTATCATTTTATGTTATTCAGGTAAGCTGACGATGAAAAAAAAACTCCTAATAGTTAGGAGTTGGATGATAATTCCTTAAATATTATGTGTAACTTCGTATAGATCGACAGTTGAATTAAGTTTTTTTCTTTCCATTTCTATTCTATCAGGTTTTTCAGGTGAGCTGATGATGGAAGCTAAAACTGCAAAAGTAAGGAGTTTGAGGATTATTCTTTTAATATTATGGTCCACATAGTAATATTCGGTAACGGTTAAGAGATGGAGAATAATTCTTTAAAATATCATAGGTATGTACAGAACGATATACCAGTGGTCCTTGCTTTGGCTTCCCATCCACACCTTGATTCTGTACGATTTTGTTGTACCGTTCGTTCTTGTCCCTATGTTTGTTTGTCCTTATGTATTCTTTCAGGTTATACACGAACTTCAAAAGGAGGTTCTATGATCCAATCTATGTATTTTTTTCTTAGCAAAGTCAATGGTTTTTGCTAGATACTTTTATAATAAATAAAATTACTTTAAATGCAGAATTGTCGCCTACCCAAGATTTGTTACTTTTAGCACTACCATAATATGGGTATCAAATGAAAGGCTCTGTAGAGAAAATGCGAATGAACCGTGTCAAAATAACTATACAATAAATTACTGATAAAAAACTTTAAAAACAAAGATTTTACTTAATTGCTCTAAAAACAAGAAAGTAAACTTAAATTGCATTTAAAAAAAAATATAGGTAAGTATGTACTAATATGATAAAGAGTTAAAGTTTGTAAATAGTTTATGTAAGTTTGTGAATAGCCATACGTGAAACCGGCAGAGTAGAATAGCATCACCCCTTATGCTCCAATGGGTGTCGTAGACGGCGACTAATAGGCCAGCAAAGGGGTATTGACTACCAATCCACATTATGCAAGCGTGGTGGACTACTGCCTATACCTCCTTCATTGAAAAGGAGAGGTCTTGTCTTCCAGTAGTGAAATGAATTATAAAGGCTGTGATGATAAAAGTTTGTGAATTGTTTTTTTGTGACGTTGTAGGAGGTAATTGCTGGATCTACTGAACCAATTTTGAAAATTGTTTTTGTGTGAGGTAGACGATGCATCTAGAAAGGCTAACTATATAATAACCAACAATACGCAAAAGAAGCCACGGGCTCAGCGCTAGTTATATGATTTATATGTTTGTGGCAAGATTTGCTTCTATTATTTATATCTCTTTATTTATTCAATCGCTGATATACACAAGTAAATCTCGCGACAAGTATTTATATCATACTAGTGGCCGCCAGCGGCTTCGCTCGCGTTAATGTCGGTTATAAAATAGCCTAGAGCCTTCCTCGATAATGCAATAGCCAACACAAAAAAATATCTACACTCATGACATAATATTAAAATGATTATCTCAATGATATACCTCAAATGATATTCTTTTTAACCGACTTCAAAAAAGGAGGAGGTTATCAATTCGACTGTATGTTTTTTTTTTTTTTTTTTTTTAATGTTTGTTACCTCATAACTCGTTACTGGGTGGACCGATTTTTAAGATTCTGTTGACCTTTGGAAGCTAGTGCTTGTCATGGGGTCCCATTTAAATTTTATCGACATCGGACAAGTAGTTTTTGAGTTATCCCTAATAATGCCTATTTAATTGACATTGACGATATCGTAATTTTATCACTTGTGTGTCTAAAAGATCTTGAGGTAGTTTCCTGAAAATTTCTATACTTAGAACACTAAAAAGCAGAAAAAAAAAATTTAAATAAAAAAAAACCGCCTTCAAAAAATGGGAGAAATAAAAATTTTGTTTATAAAAATCTAAATGTTTTTTGAGGTCGGTCCCAACCTCAATATTTGTAATAAACGTTGTCACTTGTATTTGGGACCGACCTCAAAAAACATTTAGATTTTTATAAACAAAATTTTTATTTCTCCCGTTTTTTGAAGGCGGTTTTTTTTTATTTTTAACAAAGATAATCAAAATGAAAATAAAGGTCATTTACCTGTTGCATAATTAATGACCATTATGCAACATGTACGGCTCAATACGTTACAGTTATTTTTCTCAAAAATCAAAAACTTAGAGCAAAACAGGATGGCAAAGGGAGCCAAAGGGACGCTAGTTTATGTACTGCACATAATTATGTATTAAAACACTTGCGGGATATTATTAAAAAACTCGCCAAGGCTCGTTTTTTAAAAGCCCGCTCGTGTTTTAATAAACCCTATTACGTGACAGTAACATGAACTACTATACCCATGAACTATATGATAGGTGCGACAAGGGTGGCCGGTGGCCCCCAGATGTTATTATTACTTACATATATATTCAAAATTTAATTCATGTTAAATGTGTAACCGTTTATTTTCCATAGTATTCAATTTAAATAACTTGTACTGTATATTTAATTTCATTTTGTGAAAAAGTATCGAATTTGTTTTTGTGCTCTGTACCTGGACGGCAGCGCGAGTAATGCGAGAGGGAATGACCGCACAGCGTGTAAATACCTAAACTTGGAGTCTGCCGCACGGCGTAAACGCTCTTAATTGGCTTTGTAGGACTTCAGGAAGTATCGATAAAAAAGGTATCCATAAAAATTTTAATTATAGAGCTATGCAATTTAATAATCTAAATACAGGTTAAAAGGATTAAAAAAAACGACGAAGTGCTTCGAAAAAAGATAAAAGTTAACTTGCGCTTCGCTTTGCTCATCTTGGCGTTACTCGTGTTACTACTGTCAGATAACACATGTCGTGTTTTGTTTGAAACCAAGATCACTTGTTAAAGTAATAAATAAGGCCAACTAATAGAGTGAATTTTCGAGATAACCCTCATTATTCACGTGGCGGACCCACTGTACCACTGGCCATACCCATGGTTGTACGGTGGGTCTAAAACCGTACCACTGTGTCATTCCTACCTATTTGATTTATTGATGTTCTCTGAACCTCTTATGATAGAGTTAAATTAAGGAGAGGTTTACCTAAGTAAGTTTGTTATAACTAAGTTTGTTATGACTAAACTGTTTTTGTTGACAGAAGTGGGTTGGGATTAGGGATTGAAAGTCACCCTTAGATTTCTTTGAAAATGACGCCCATGCCGATGCAGAGGCTAATCGTACTTTATCAATAAGAGCTACCAAGCTTATATCGCCCTTACTCAGTCGTAATTGAAATGGTTTTCGCAGTTCATTCGAAGTGCTTAAATTTGTTTCTCATACTGTAGAAATGTGTGTTATTTTTCTTCCTGTTTGCTTGTAATCTTTTCTGAGAAAATGCCAGGTGAATTTACGAATTATCTTAGCATTTGATTTTCATTGTTGGTTCACCAAGGTTTGCTTACATAGGCTTGTTCTGATAACAGCTATGTGAGTATAGAATTAGCACGCGTTAAGGAGTGTGGGTAGGTATAAAGAATTTTTGTTTGCAACGCATCCTCTGAATAAACTTCAAATTGTAAATACCTGCCCGCCTAGCATGACCACCGAAACACGATATGATATAGCCATTTATCGCGTTAAACTGTCAAAAATTATTGAATATAATGGCCAACTTGAAATTTTATCGAAACTGCGAACATTTATAAGGCTTATACATGTTCGCAGTTTCGATAAATTTTCAAGATTGCAGTTATATCCAATAATTTTTGACAGTTCTACGCGATAAATGGCTATATCATATCGCGTTTCGGTGTTCATGCTAGCCGGGCTGGAGTGGAGATGAGACATGCTTATTTTAGGAAAGTTTCAATTGCAATTATACAGCAATTATTTATTTCAAAGTTAAATTATACATTACCAAAATACCTAGTTAGGTACTTAAATAAAACATACCACAATGTTTGTACGCTCTACATCCTTTGTGTTTAGAAATTATAGCAATAGCAAGTCCACAATCAAAGTGTTCATCATTTAGCTTTCAATTTTGAATTAAAGTCCTTGATGTGTATGTCGCGGACGGATCGTAGGTATAACACGCCGTATTACAAGACGACACGGGGCGAAGCGTATTGTAGTGTGAGAGAGTGATGATTTCAATACTAATTCCACTCAACTAGGTCATAAAAAAATAACCTCAACCTACCAAAAAGCGATCTTCATCCGATTATACAGAATATAATTTATAGAATCTGCTACGGATTTATCAACAAACGGTTTTTTTTTGGTTAACAATTATCACATATTACAATCCGCCGCGCCGTTTTGTAATATGGCATGCTATACGATCCGCCTTGTTACACGATCCTCCGTGGCATGTATACCACGTGTGTGACCCGTATTTAAAATTTCTTTATCTTAAACTTTAACTGTTATGGTATGTGTATAAAAATCTTTGGTAAAATACCAGAAGATATTATAAATTAACCCTTAAAATATTTAATAATGAATTTAAAACAATGGCTTACCGACAGTTGATTTTATAACTTGAATGATTTTTTTAACTATATTTTTTAATGACTGACATCTTTTATTTTTCATTTAAATTAACCTATGTAATGTCATATAAATAAATATTAGATATATGAAAAATGTATTATGTCTTTATTAATGTAAAACATTTGCTTGCTACTGACGAATCATGTAGATCTGTTACAAATAATGTCATCTTTATAAAACATGGTTTTTGCAAATAAAGACTATTCTATTCTATTCTAAAATCTAAATTGAAATCTGTTACTATAGGTTGACAGACGTAGACAGACGTGCTGCAGACGTGATGTTATTGATAATGATTGTATGTTTAATGTATTAGTTTAGTCTTTGCAGGAATATAACTTTATCTGGAAGTATGTGACATCATTATACAATAATAAACGCGTTAAAGCGAATAATATTAAACATTATAGTCCATTAATGATTATGAGTAATGTCTAGTTACCTAATTACTCATAATCATTAATGGACTCATAATAATAAAGGCCCCCAATTTCAAATATCTAGTCACTGCAGCTGAGTAGACGGTGACGATAATGTGCATGCCAACGAATTATAATTCCACATGCCAATTCTATCTAAACCATTCCCTTTCGATACTGTAGGAGGCTTTGTTCTCTGAAAAACGAGCAAAAAGTTGGGAATATTGTTATTTTTGCATTTTTACAATAATCCTTTGGGGAGTCATAATTTTACCAAAGATATACCTGATTCGGGACCTGTGAAACACAATACAGTCATGATCTGAGGTCATGATTATCATCAGCCAAGAGACGCCCACTGTTGGACATAGGTCTCCCGCAAAACCCGACGAGTCCTGCGCTGCACGCATCCAGCGACTTACCGCGACCTTTACTAGATCACGACACACTAGTTAAATATCAATATTTATATTGCGATTGCAGTGTGTATGTGTAGCAATGCAACCGCGCTATCAAAAGTCTTCGTTCAGGAAACCGCATCTTTTTAGAATTGCTTAGGAACCAAGCAGCTCTCATTTAGATAAGTATACATAATTATAATTGTCTTCCATGATTGTCCAGCCAGATGACAATTAAAATTAGATCTACGTGGTAGCAAAGCGCAAAGCGTATAAAGGGCCTAAGTTAATGGTTATTTTTTACGACCAAACGGAAAGGACCATTATGGAAATTAAACATTCTAGCGGTGTCCGTGGGCATAAATTAAAAAATATGTGTCACCGTCTAGCCAGCTGTAGGGACTAATTGAAATTAGTAGCCAGATTATTGACCTACCTAGTTATAATCATTAATGGATTATTGGATATTATTCACTTTAACATTAATAATAATACTTATTATTGTACTTATTATGATGTCACACACTTCCAGATGAAGTTATATTCCTGCAATGACCAACACCTTCAACGTACAACATTATCAATAACGTCACGTCTGCAACACATCTGTCTATAATAGTTTCCTATTGTGTTCAATAGATGTTTACCTTTAAGAGCGTTTACGCCGTGCGGCAGACTCCAAGTTTAGGTATTTACACGCTGTGCGGTCATTCCCTCTCGCATTACTCGCGCTGCCGTCCAGGTACAGAGCACAAAAACAAATTCGATACTTTTTCACAAAATGAAATTAAATATACAATACAAGTTATTTAAATTGAATACTATGGAAAATTAACGGTTACACATTTAACATGAATTAAATTTTGAATATTTTTTTGAATATATGTAAGTAATAATAACATCTGGTGGCCACCGGCCACCCTTGTCGCACCCATCATATAGTACATGGGTATAGTAGTTCATGTTACTGTCACGTAATAGGGTTTATTAAAACACGAGCGGGCTTTTAAAAAACGAGCCTTGGCGAGTTTTTTAATAATATCCCGCAAGTGTTTTAATACATAATTATGTGCAGTACATAAACTAGCGTCCCTTTGGCTCCCTTTGCCGTCCTGTTTTGCTCTAAGTTTTTGGTTTTTGAGATAAATAACTGTAACGTATTGAGCCGAACATGTTGCATAATGGTCATTAATTATGCAACAGGTAAATGACCTTTATTTTCATTTTGATTATCTTTGTTAAAAAGAATATCATTTGAGGTATATCATTGAGATAATAATTTTAATATTATGTCATGAGTGTAGATATTTTTTTGTGTTGGCTATTGCATTTGTCGAGGAAGGCTCTAGGCTATTTTATAACCGACATTAACGCGAGCGAAGCCGCTGGCGGCCACTAGTATGATATAAATACTTGTCGCGAGATTTACTTGTGTATATCAGCGATTGAATAAATAAAGAGATATAAATAATAGAAGCAAATCTTGCCACAAACATATAAATCATATAACTAGCGCTGAGCCCGTGGCTTCTTTTGCGTATTGTTGGTTATTATATAGTTAGCCTTTCTAGATGCATCGTCTACCTCACACAAAAACAATTTTCAAAATTGGTTCAGTAGATCCAGCAATTACCTTCTACAACGTCACAAAAAACAATTCACAAACTTTTATCATCACAGCCTTTATAATTCATTTCACTACTGGAAGACAAGACCTCTCCTTTTCAATGAAGGAGGTATAGGCAGTAGTCCTCCACGCTTGCATAATGTAGATTGGTAGTCAATACCCCTTTGCTGGCCTATTAGTCGCCGTCTACGACACCCATTGGAGCATATGGGGTGATGCTATTCTACTCTGCCGGTATCACGTATAGCTATTCACAAACTTACATAAACTATTTACAAACTTTAACTCTTTATCATATTAGTAAAATATGTACTAATATGATAAAGAGTTAACCTATTAAGTTAACCTATATTTTTTTTTAAATGCAATTTAAGTTTACTTTCTTGTTTTTAGAGCAATTAAGTAAAATCTTTGTTTTTAAAGTTTTTTATCAGTAATTTATTGTATAGTTATTTTGACACGGTTCATTCGCATTTTCTCTACAGAGCCTTTCATTTGATACCCATATTATGGTAGTGCTAAAAGTAACAAATCTTGGGTAGTCGACAATTCTGCATTTAAAGTAATTTTATTTATTATAAAAGTATTTAGCAAAAACCATTGACTTTGCTAAGTAAAAAATACATAGATTGGAACATAGAACCTCCTTTTGAAGTTCGTGTATAACCTGAAAGAATACATAAGGACAAACAAACATAGGGACAAGAACGAACGGTACAACAAAATTGTACAGAATCAAGGTGTGGAGGGGAAGCCAAAGCAAGGACCACTGTTATATCGTTCTGTACATACCTTATTTTAAAGAATTATTCTCCATCTCTTAACCGTTACCGAATATTACTATGTGGACCATAATATTAAAAGAATAATCCTCAAACTCTTAACTTTTGCAGTTTTACCCTCCATCATCAGTTCACCTGAAAAACCTGATAGAATAGAAATAGAAAGAAAAAAACTTAATTCAACTGTCGATCTATACGAAGGTACACATAATATTTAAGGAATTATCATCCAACTCCTAACTATTAGGAGTTTTTTTTTCATCGTCAGCTTACCTGAATAACATAAAATGATACAACTATCGGTTTATAAATACATATATTAATTCAAGAATTATCATTCAACTCCTAATCATGGAGGAGTTTTACCTGCCATCACCAGCTCATTAACATGATATGATGACTACCAGACGTAAATACTTCAATAGCTTCAGGAAATAAGATATGAAGCATATACCTGCATATAAAATTTGAGAGTTGCTCTCGATTTCCTCGGAATCTCATCATCAGATCCTGACTTGGTGACAATAGCACCTTATCAGAAGTATTTAGAAAATAGGTCCACAATTAACAGAGATATCCGTGAACATTCATAAAATAATACATAGAGTGCAACATAGAACTTTATATGAAGTCGGTTATCAATACTAAAAGTATCAACACCATCGTTCGTTCTGTAGTAGCATTACGAATATTTACGCGTGATCACGGAGCTAGCACCGAGCGACGTGACCTCTCTCCGACAAGCCTCATGGGCGACTGATTTGAAAGCGATTGCGCGGACTGTTTTATACTGATTTTTAAATAATTGTTATAAATATATTATAGTTTGTTCACATATCATTTTTATACCAAAATTTAGAGTATATGTTCTTCTTTTAAATTACATCATTTGTTTCTTCAAATAAGGGATATTAATTGTTAGAAATAGCAATTTTCCAAATCGTATTTTCGTAATACTTGCAGTGTGATTTGATTTTTCTTTAATTAGTAATTCTATGAAATTTTTTTTTTTTTCTTTACAACTATTTTGTTCGGGATATTGTCAGTTACACAGTATTTTTTATTTCATTGTAATATTAGCCTTTTCGGATATTAAGGGCTTCGAAATTGCATCTAAACGTAAAATTTAAAAAATGCTGTTAAGATATTTTGTTATAATTTATGAATAAAGAATTAAATGAAATATTTTCCTTTACAACTTTTTGCGAAAGAATATTATCTAGTAGTTTTTATAACATTTATATTGATAGAATAAGAATTCATGGAAATTAAGAAGCTCAAAAAGTGCCGATTTTCGCAAAATACGCGTAAACGCTCTTAAATCTATATTAATAGATTTCAATTAAGATTTTAAAATAGAATAGCATAGTCTTTATTTGCAACAACCATAATATATTTTATAAAGATGACATTATTTGTAACAGATCTACATGGGTAGCATGCAAATGATTACATCAATAAAGAAATAACACATTTTTCATACATCTAATATTTAATTATATGACATTACATAGGTTGATTTAAATTAAATATCTATACTTAGTTAAAAAAATCATTCAAGTCATAAAAGTATCATAATATAATATCAAATATCAGTCAATAAGTATTTTTTTATTGTATTTTAAAATATTTTTGGGGGTAAATTTTAATATCTGGGTCATTGTCAAATTTTGCGCAGGTAAACTAGTCCCTCAACTGCGTAATTTTTTTTATTAGTAATAATCACATAACCGCTAACAAGTTTTACATTAAAAACAAAATACATCGCATTAATATACATTGATACCTAAAATAAAGACTTAGTTTTGATATTTTTTCATTTTCTTTAAAGTAACATTGTGGTCATTTCTGGTAACAGAATGGGTTTTCTTACAATCTCTATATGTCCCTGGTAGCACTCCGTTCTAATAAAGATCCAATAATTTCATTTTCTATTATATCAACCTACCTTAAATAAATTATTACCATTAAAAGAGTCTTATAAATAGTTATAAAATATTTCTTAAAAGCAGTTAGTATTAAAATGCAATTAATAACAATTTTTTAAAACTTGGTCCCGCGTATTGTGTGAAACTGCCTGGAATATTATGTTACTGCAGAAATGGCGACGTAAAATAGAGATGGCGCTGCTTTTGACTTTTTACTAGCTTAGGCGGGATGTCTGCATTAATTGTGAATGATCACTAGATCGGAGGGAAGGATATACGAAGAGTCAGTGGACCGCGAGGTGTTGACCAGGCTGCGTGTTTTTATTGTGCGTCCACTTTGTTACCTACCTATTTATGTAAGTAAATCAACGTACTTTTCATTATTTTGCATTCCGTATGCTGTTGAAGAGGTAACTATTATAAATATGAAAGAAAAAGTGTAGTTTACGCAAACCTTTATGACTTATATCTTTTAGAATGTAAAATTTACTACTCTGTTACGACAACTCTGTTATCCGCTCGTGTAACAGAGTTGTTAATAAAGTAACAGAAATGTCTTTTCTATTTAATTTTGGACTTAAATTGTTGTTTCGAACGATTTATTCGTTCGAAACAACAATACATGGATTTTTTTTGAAGCGGGACTAGGTAAGGGTGCAGCAGATGGGATTGGCGGTTTGCTGAAGATGCTTTGATTGAGAAGGAAAATATTCACGTAATAAAACAAGGTGTTTGTGTCTGGGTTCAAATTTCCAGCTTAAAACAGAACTACATATATCTGGATAAGGTCTTATCTGAAGTAGAAGAAGATGGTGAAGTTAAAAATAATGTTTTTTAAGTCAATCGAAAATTAGTTGAGTGTGATTTATCTTATGTGGCTTTTGATAATTTACTTGCTATTGTTCCAGAACCTAAAAAAGTTTGTAAAGGTAAAAGAATATACTACCATTTTGATACTGCTTTACATTTTATATACTTAAGAAATAAGCAACTTTTACTTTCCAGTGCCTCTTTCAAGAATATTTGATTTTTGTTTTATAGAATTAATTATAAATTGTCTTAAAATTAAACATTATAAAAAGTCATTAAGTTTGTTATTTTGATATTGAAGTTAATATTTATGTTATTTAGATCTCAGGCTCAGCCGAGTGCAATTTAGTCAAGTAAGATATAAAAAATAACAACTATGTTACTGTGTTACAACTCTGTTATTTTTCTGTCCCAAAGATTAAATGACATACTAAAGATTTTTATGAAAATCTTGTTAATATAATATTGTAATAAAACAATAGGTTAATTTGTTAGATATTTTTACGGTCATATCTCATATTTAGCAGTTAATATATATTTATTTAGAGTACTTCGGTAGAATTTTCTTTCTCTCAAAATTCAAGAAGTAACAGAGTTGTTTGGAGTTTAAATTAATGATTGTTAAACTTAACAAAAATGTTGTGATTCTAAGTGTGATAATAAGATAAAAGACTGCAATTAACATTAATGCCAAAATATTTGGAATAGAATTGTTCAATTTCATAATAAACATTACAACGTTATGATAACAGAGTTGTATTTTTTTGCACCCTAACCCACAAAACCTGGAATAAATCATAAATCACTTATTAAACATCGCGGCCGACAGTAACAGACAAAAGTTTACTTGTTTTAACAGGCATGGACAATACGAAAAGTCATGTTTAAGGATTTTTATTTTTTTATAAGTTTGTCATTTATAGTCTCGGTTACCTGCACGAAATTTGACAATGACCCATCTATTGGTATTTTGTTAAAGCTTTTTGTAGACATACCTCTTTAGTACCTTATAAGTTTTAGTCTGTATAATTGGATGGAGATCGCTTTTTGGCAGGTTGAGGTTATTTTTTTATGTCCAAGTGGAGTTGAATTTATAATTGTCACTCATCACTCTCGTTTTATAAATACGGCGTGTTAGACGATCCGCCTGCGATATACACACCAAGATATTTATTTCAGAATTAAAAGCTTAATGATGAACACTTTGATTGTGGACTTACTATTGCTATAAACAATGTAGAGCGTAGAGTAGAAACATTCTGGTATGTTTTATTTTTAAAAAAATCTTAAAATATCACTGATGCTACATAAAGCTTCTACTGACTACGCGTTACAGCACAGAACATAATAATATATTATTATAACTTGACTTTATCATCATCATCATTTCAACCGAGAGACACTGTTGGACATAGGCCCACCCAACGATCTCTAAACCGGTCGGTCCTGCGCTGCCCGCATCCAGCGACTTCCCGCAACCTTTACCAGATCGTCAGTCTACCTTGTGGGAACCTACCAACGCTGCGTATCCTGGTACGTGGTCGCCACTCGAGGACCTTCCCGCCCTAGCGGCCGTAAGTCCTCGTAATGTGTCCTGCCCACTGCCATTTAAGGTTCGCAGTTTACTGAACTATATGTCGGTGAAATTGGTTCTCCTGCATCATTTCTGATGTGATCACGCAGAGAAACACCAAGCATAGCCCTCTCCATTGCCCTTTGGGTGACCTTGAGCCTTTTTAATGTGTGTTTTGTTCCAGCTTGAGAGATAGGATAGTTTTTATCTTGATAAGGTAGTCCTCATTTTTTTACTGCAAATTCAATGTTATAGGACAGTAGTATGAAATTACCACAGCAATTCGTGGTCGGACAGTTAGTCTATATTATATTTTTTGGTATTGTTTTGTATAGTAAAAAAAATAGTACATGCCCCGACACTAAAGTGATAATCATCATTAATTGTGGGTGACTATACCAATAGCCTAATTTATTATCTACATTAAAAACTAAAATGTGTACCTATTTTATGTAAGTATACTATATTTGAGTAATTTAGTTAATTTTAATAATTAAAAAAATAAGTATACGTAAGATTATATATATATATATATATATATATATATATATATATATATATATATATATTTCGATAAATAATAAGCAGGAGTATTAAAAGAGTGGAAAAATAAACACTTTTTTTATAATAATAATACTTATAAAAAAGTAGTTTGTTTCATAAATTGTCCAATACATACTATTTAAGTGGTGATGTGTTGTGAGTGCAACAAAATATTTCAGTAACACTTTCAAGATCTATTTATTGCGTTGCGTACTTGACCGACGTTTATTTCTTACGAGGAACGGCTTTCTACATGGAACATTTCTTTACGAAAATATTCCGCTAACAACAGCATCAACCTTGAGTAGTGACATAATCGCAATGATGTCATCTAACGAGCACCGCCATGCAAGTGAGTAATAAAATATTATTAAAGATATGTGAATAATCCCGTCACATAGCAAGTTTTTTTTACAGTAAATAATTAAATGTTCACCTCTATGACTAACGCTTTTATTTGAAAAGATACGTAAGTAGCCACTCGTCAATAGACCAGCACTTGAGTCTCAAGGCCTGTAGGAATCGACGATTGAATCAATGAATCAAAAAACAAATGAATCAATCTATAATTAATTTGCGCTATATCTACCCACTCAAACTAAATATATGTATAAAAGCAAATATGATGTCAAAGTCTAGGATTTCGGCTCTCGTCATGTTCTACGGAATCTATTTATCCTTGGATTGCTGTTTGGACGAGGACAGCAGTCCAATGAGCAAAGTTCGAAGCGTGTCCAAATGGTTTAAATTGTCCAACAGACAGGGACAGACTTTTCACGCAATGCAAACGATTTCAAATTTTTTGTTAGTCGGAAATTTTGTTAAAGTGTACGTTAGATGCTATTATTTTAACATTATGTTACTTACTATAATGTTCTTGAAAATATGATTATTGGGGGGACTTCATATTATCTACTCGGTACTTTTATTAAACGATGTACAGGTCTGAGCAAACATTTTGATGCTTATTCATCTATCAGTCACGTCACGTCCATGACTGATTAATGTATGACAGAAACATCGTGTACTAATGGATCGATTTCGTATTTATTTGAAGTTTTAGAAAAAATTAAATGTAAAAAAGATTTTCGACCCCCGACATTGTTCGATGGTTTGCCTAAAGATATCACCTAATATAATAATTCCATTCTATATCTTGACGACAATATTGGCAAATACCCGGCTTGACTTATGATTAAAAGCTCAAATGTAAGATGTAAAGTAATAATATGTGTTCTCTCGCTCGTCGCTCGTTATTTTGTAGTAGAGGCCATTGAACTACGAAGTGTTAGATTATTTGGCCATTAGTGACATAGCATAGACACCAACAATTCTCAAGTATGAATTCTAGAAGCAAACTATTAGGATAACCAACACTATATAAACAGTATTTGTTCACTATTGATAGCTATTCTTCGATTCGATTAGGTAATTTTTGTTTGGTATTATTTTTGTTATCGGTTGTTAAATCTGTTATTCCAATACAAGCATGCTTTGCTTACCTTATTTATAAGTTTGGTCTACTACAATCTTTTACGGAGTTTATTTCCACTAACCTACTTTAGAAATTACAAGCTAAGTATTATCATTGGGTTAGGCCGCTTCCACAGGTTCTATGACTAAATAGGCATGTCAAATAAGTTAGTAACAATTTGTAATATTTATGAGTAGGTACCTACCCTAGTGGGTAGTAGTAGGTACTCATAAATATTACAAATTGTTGCTGTTATAAGAAAGGTCGTTAAGAACTAATACTATTACGTAACTCTTTTCATAAGCCACATTATTTTTAGTTATTTGTTGACAATGTTTACAAAAAAAATCCATACGATTTTTTGGAGATTCTTTATTTATTTGGTATGATGGCCCCGAGGGAAAATATGCTGTCAGACACATGGCATCCATCCGCCATGGCGTTCAACGTATAATGAAACTTTAGTACGTCACTTAAAGATTACTAAAATGAAAAGTCGCATTCATATATACGCCTATGGCTGTCACTAGACCAATTCAACAGAGGAAAGGTACAACGGACTAACTAACGGACGTAGAGGGTAGGAGAAGATGTAATCCTACATGGATACCCGGAAGGCGGCCCCCGGGTTATGTTGGACTCCTACCGAATAACCCCTCTTTGCCTAGTGCCAAAGTGGATATAAGGCTATCGGAAAGCACCGTTGCCTTGCTAGAATCTGTAAATAATAAAAAAGTACCTATGTGTTGCAGATTAAAGTTTACTTTTTATGAGTTTTCCACTATAATAAATGGTTTGTATTACCTATTAAAATAGATTAATTATTATTTCTCATGGTAGCGTATTTGACATATTTTTCCATATATGATTGCTTAACGCTTCAACATATCTGATGGCAAGGAATTAGACCGGATCCTCGCCAGCACCGGCTCACGTAGTAGCTACGGACTCCCTAACCTCATGGTAGCGTTTCAAACTTAACCACAGAGCCCAAAAACTGTTTTTGTGATGTGTTTTTGATGATTTAAAAATACCTATTTAGCAAAGTCCATTTGACGAAATTTTGATTTTAAAATGTTCGTACAATAAAAAATTACAGGCTCAATTAAAACTGTCGATCGCAGATTGGCTTTGCAAGCTGCAAGCAACTTCAAAGTCAATATAAAATTTATATCAAATATGGTGTAATTTTTTGCATGTTCAATTATATCAAGCGAATCTACATTTTTTGGTACTAAGTACATAATATTATAAAGTATGCTTTTATCATTGAAACTGCTCTCAGGGTCGCTGCCTTTCAATTAAGCCTAAGAGAGAAAAAATAACACGCTCTGTTGTGTTTTCGCCCTTAATGTCATACACTTAACACTACGGGACTAATAACGTCATTACGCCGTCTTTAAGATGCTGAAATTAGAGATTAATTAACCGTGTCATTCAAGTCAAATTGAGAACGACGGACCGAAATACTTTTAGGTCAAACTCACAAAATGGCATCTTGTAATTTGCTTAGCCTTAGCTTATTATTTTTAATGAATTAAACTTGTAAAATGTTCTTTTAAATGATTTATTAAATTAAACGTAACACCACTTTTAAATGTCACAGACATAGAGAGCGTTTTTCTATACCCCACAGAGTAGGCAACATAAATACTGAAGGCGCGAAATTTAAAAACTGTATTACAACACTCCCACTACATTTAAGCCTTCTGAATTAAAATACAAATTAAAAAAAAAAAAATAACTATCTATTCGTTTAGAGATATGTTTACTTATCAAAATTATTATAAGTTTACATTGACCTACAATATAATTAAATCACACAATATCAAAATTTAACTGTAACAAAACTAGTTCTTACGTAATAAAGACATTCCAAGTTTAGATCTAAAGAATTGAAACTTATCTTTTGACAAAGCTTTTGTTAATATATCTGCAATTTGGTCATTAGTGTTTACATATTGTAAAGTTATAATTTTATTTTGATATTTTTCCTTAATGAAAAAGTATTTAACATCTATATGCTTACAACGCTTATGGAAATTCACATTTTTAATAACACTAATAGCACTTTGACTGTCTAAATGAAGACACAATGATTCCTGTTTGTATTCACCAATATCGTAAAGAAGTTGTCTAATCCACATCGCTTCCTTTGTAGCAGCGCAAGCAGCTACAAACTCAGACTCTGTTGTTGACAGGGCAACGGTTTGTTGTTTTTGACTAGACCAAGTCACTGCTGCTGCATTCTTTATGAAAACATAACCAGTCACTGACCGTCTTGTTTCTACATCATTTGCATAGTCTGCATCGCTATAGCCAGAGACTTCTGAACATTCTACTGACCGCAAGTAACATAGTCCGTACTCTTTGGAGTCTTTCAAATATTTCATTATTTTCTTGACTGCATTCCAGTGACTCTTATTAAAACAATTGAGAAATCTACTCACCAGGCTGACAGCGAACATTATATCTGGTCGACTCACTATTGCCAGGTGCATGAGGGAACCCACAGCTTCTCGATAAGGGATGTTCTTTTCGGGTTCACCATCTTCCTTCTGCAGCCTTATGTGAGGGTCAACTGGAACACTATTAGGATTGGCATTACACATTTGAAATTTGTTCAACAATTGTTCTATATACTTGGTTTGGTGGATAAATATGTGATCATCAAACAATTCAATTTGCATCCCTATAAAGTTGCTTGGTTTGTTTAGTACACTGATATCAAATATACTTTTTAGATCATTTGTTATTGCCTTTAAAACTGCATTATCTCTGCAGAGCAGTAACCCATCGTCTACATAGAGACATAAATAACATTTACTATTATTCATTTGACCAAAGTAAACACACTGGTCAGCTTTACATTGCATAAAACCAAATTTCTTTAAAACAGAGTCAAATTTTCTATTCCAGCACCTTGGTGACTGTTTTAATCCATATAAAGATTTGTTAAGTTTACATACCATATTTTCATCACAGGACAAACCTTCAGGTGGAGTCATTAATATTGTTTCTTCAAGTTCACCATACAGGAAGGCTGTCTTGACATCAAGTTGGATGATTTCAAGATTATATTGAGCCGCAACAGACAGCAGTAAACGGATTGAGTCATATCTAACAGTAGGTGCAAATGTTTCTTTATAATCTATACCAGAAGTTTGTTTGTAACCCTTTGCACAAAGCCTTGCCTTGAATCGTGGACCTGTTGGTTCGTCTTTTATTTTAAAAACCCATCTGCATCCAATAACTTTTGCATTTGGTGTCTTTTCTACCAATGTCCATGTTTTGTTTTTCTTGTGAGCATTAAATTCCTCATTTATAGCTTTTATCCATTTTTCTTTATTTATTGAAGTAATGGCTTCTTTGTATGTTTCAGGGATGTCAGCCATGTCTACGGAGATCTCATCATGTCTACACAGGTAAGAGTTTTCTGATTCATCTACATTTATTAATTTTTGTACTTTTTTATTTCTAGGTCTGAGAGTAACATTACTGATTGGAGGGGTGTCAACATTTACATCCGGTAAGTATTCACTTTCTGAAGTAGAATTGTTTCCTGTAACTGTATCATATGAGCTTTCAGAGGTAGTGTCTTCTTCTGTCGACACATGTACTTTTAACTCATCATTTTCTGTTTCAGTTTTATTCGGTGACAACTCCATTGTTACATAGTCTCTTTTTATTGTAGACTCAAGAAATGTGGCATCCCGACTTTTTATTACTCTTCTAGTATTAGGTATAATAAATCTGTAGCCTTTTGTATTGTTACAATATCCAATGAAGATCATTCTGTGAGCTTTCGGGTCCCATTTCTTTCTTTTTTCTTTTGGCAGGTGCACCATGGCTTCACAACCAAAGATGCGCATGTGATCTACACTTGGTTTCTCACCAGACCACATTTCTTCTGGAGTTTTGAAAGATAACTGCTTAGTCGGAGAACGATTTATGACATAGGTAGCGGTATGTATTGCATCAGCCCAATGCATTTTTGGCAAATTGGCATTGATTAGCATGCATCTTGCTCTTTCTACTAGTGTTCGGTTCATACGTTCCGCAGTGCCGTTCTGCTCAGGAGTGTATGGTGTGGTAGTCTGATGTATGATACCTGCACTTTTCAGGAAGTCAGAGAAGTCCTTGTTTACATATTCCAGGCCATTGTCTGTTCTAAGAGTTTTTATATGAATATCTAACTGATTCTCAACTTCATTCTTGAATTCTTTGAATTTTTCCAGAGCTTGTGACTTGTTATGGAGAAAATAAACAAAAATTTTCTTGGAAAAGTCATCGAGAAATGTGATAAAATACTTAGCACCACCCAAACTTTGAGTTTCCATAGGGCCACATATATCTGAGTGGACCAACTCAAGAAGACCCTTAGCTTTGGTCCCTTCGTGCTTAAAAGGAAGCCGAGTTTGTTTGCCTTCCTTGCATGTTAAACATGTCAGATTTTCTGGTTTTCCTGAGAGAATTACATGTTTAGTATTGTCTGTCATTTTCTGCAAACTTTGATAGTTCAAGTGTCCCATTCTTTGGTGCCATAAATAAGCATCCTGTTCAACATCTGACATGCATGCATGACCTCCAGGCATGTTTAGACGGTACATGTTGTTGATGATGCTTGCCGTAGCTATTATCTGATTTTTGTTGTTCATAATAACACAACCTGTATTATCAAACTTGACTTTGCCACCACTTTGTACAATTTTACTAACAGACAGCAAATTTGTTGCCAGATTCGGGACATACAATGTATTGGTAAATAGGACTTTGTTTTCTTGCCATTTGTCATTGTAAACATTCAAACTTACTTGTCCTGCACATTTCACACTAAGTACTTTGTTGTCGGCAGTTCTTATATTTTGAATTGGAGGACTACTTTCTGATTGAAGCAAATTTCTGTGCTTAGTCATGTGTGCAGAGACACCGGAATCCACATACCAAGCATCATCATACTGTTGGGATGAAGCCATGAATACAGCAGCATAGGACGAATTACCAGATTTTTGTGAAAAATTATAATTCTGCCTTGCGTTTTTAGGTTTGGATTTGCACTCTGGACTCTTGTGGCCATATTTATTACATGTATAACACCTTGGGCCTTTCGACTCCTTCTTATAATTTTTCTTAAAATTTTTATTTACTGCAAATACAGTTGATTCAGCTCCAGATTGTCTCACATCTTGTAGCAATTTAGCTTTTATAGAGTCTGATGTTATTTTCATGCCCGAGCTTTCTATAGCTATTATCATTGGTTGATATGATTCAGGGAGACCAGAGAGTAACAGTGTCCCAAGCCACTCATCGTCCACTTTAAAACCAATGTTCCGAAGCTTATGAGCTGTTGATATTATTTTACTCACGTAGTCCTCTACGTTTTGACATCCACTGAGTGAAGTGTTACATAGGTCTCGCAGCAAGCCAACTCTGCGTGTCAGCCCAGAGTCATCAAATGCAGATGACAGTTTGTTCCATACTTCTTTTGCAGTACGTGCTTCTTGAATGTGCACATAGTTGATCGGGTCAACTAAAAGAATTATCTTGGATTTTGCCTTTGTATCACGCTTTGTGTCGACAGTTACCGCAGGATCAGACGTCTCAATACAGTCCCACAGGTCTTCGTGTTGCAAATAAGTTTGCATTGCGAACCGCCAGGTTGCATAATTTTCACGGCCGATTAGTTTTTCAATAAGTGCCAATGAATTATTTCCTGCCATGTTCTTGAGCGTATTTATTGTAATTCGACACAAACACAGAACTTAGATATTGGACACAAATATACTTTTGTAAGATGCAAAATCACGTTGTCAAAGTAAGGTTATGTTCAACACTTATTTTTATTTTATTTGAACTATTGTTTATTTCGATATTTCTTTTCACTGCATAAACTTACTGGGCCTTTCTGGGCTCATAACCTAATGAATTAAACTTGTAAAATGTTCTTTTAAATGATTTATTAAATTAAACGTAACACCACTTTTAAATGTCACAGACATAGAGAGCGTTTTTCTATACCCCACAGAGTAGGCAACATAAATACTGAAGGCGCGAAATTTAAAAACTGTATTACAACAATTTTAATTGCATTTTGGTCTAAGAAAGCAGAGCTGTTCAATTATTATTCGGCAGATAGTAAGAAACATAGGTACTTGGACTGCTGAGTAATTTAGATTAGAGTGTAATTCTGTCCTAATATCATCAACAGCTCATATAATGTCCCCACCGAGGGGCTTGAGCCTACCCCACATTAGGGGCGATAGGACTTCACACACAACCTAAGAATTTCTTCATGTAGTTTTCCTCGCGATGTTTTCCTTCACCTTAAAAGCGTCGATTAAACGTACATGTGAATTCGAAATTTGAAATTAGTACGTGGCGGGAATCGAACCGGTGCTTCCCTTACGCACTACTCCACCGACGCTTCTTCGCCACCGACGCTTCTTGTATGAAACGTGTTATATGTTTTCATTAATGATGAATCTTTCGTTTCGTTTTTATTGCCATCAGCGTATCAATTGTCGAAATTACAAATAAAAAGTTAAGATCGAGCTGTATGTAGTTTTATAAAAAGCAAAAGATGATTGACACACACAAAAGCCTTGGATATTTTAAAAACTAATATCATTAGCAAACTCTCTGGCAGACAACGCTAGGTATTTTTGCAACCAAACTTCCGCAGCTTTGGTTGAATGACACCGTCTATTTTCAAACTCATATGTATTTGAGGTATCCATTGATATTTTTAATGGGTACCTAATTTAAAAGATTAGAGTGTGCATCAAGTTATCATTAGTAAATCATAATTTTAAGAGAATAGAAAGTAAACAAGCAGCCATTTCTATCTCTATTGTAATAAAATTATCATTACTGTATTATGTTGAACTTAGATGTTTGTATCGATGCAAACGCATCTAAGACGTGTTCAACTGTTCAGTTCCTATCGCGCTGAATCAATGGGGAAGACAACTGTCAACTAGTTTCTCCTAGGTGGCGCTGAGTGTTTGTTCCAAAGGATGTGTCAAACTCGGTAGGTACATTTCATAGGGATTTCTTAGTATTTCTAGATAAACAAAAATATGGGACGATTTGTAGCTTTCCAGTGCGTAGAAACCGGTACACACAAGTTTTCTACATATTTATTTCTCAGGAAAAAGTGGGAAAAGGCTTTGAGAAGGGTAAATTTTAAAGCTACTAAGTACTCCAGAATATGCAGCAAGCATTTCAAAGAATCTGATTTTGAAACTACTTCCAGACAAACAGGTGTGTTCCAGTAAACACATTTATACCTATATTAAGTAATATTTTTATAATGGAATAGAAAAAAAAATGTTCAGCACACAAGTGACATATAATTATTTCAAAAGACATTTAATGTATGTACATACGTACAATAATTTTAAAAACATTAATTTTTAAGTGAACTGTGTTTAAATCACTTGATGTTGGTGTTCACAACAGACTTTGACAGGTACCTAACTAACACACAGCGCCCTCTGTAAAAAAGTTTTGCGTTTTCTTCCCCATTGGCGCAATATTGTATTTATATAAATTTTACTAAATATTTAAACTGTTACATAGGTACATAGGTGGGTGTAGTAACATTAAAAATTGTGTTATGGATACTAGATAATGGACAAAAGATGTTCCGTACTTAATTGACATTTTCTTTAAAAAATAAACTTAAATAAATCTTTAAACAACCAATACTTGTGAACAAAATTGTTCGTGTTCAGACACAAACATTTACCGCTAGGTAGGTACCAGGATGGGCCGTTTGATGTGTAGGTTGGTACTAAAATGTAATACAATTTATAGAAATGGGGAATATTGACATGTTTTCGAGTAACCTAGTTCTGAAGCAGTACCACCCACAAGGTGGACCGACGATCTGGTAAAGGTCGCTGGATGCTTCTCTTGGCTGATGATGATGATGATGATGAGATGATGAAGCAGTCTCTTCCTTTAACAACCTTGTTGAGAACATCAACACATAATACCTCATCTCAAACCATTACATGAGTAATTTTACGCATTTTACGTGTATTCTAAAACAGAGGAAACTAACTTTATCCTTGTTACGGCCTGCCGATTGTCAAGCAACACTAGTCAGACCTTGACTGAAATCAAAGACTAAGTATTAGGTATAAATTTAAATTGTAGTAAACAAACATCTCTCACTCGCTGTTTCCGCTCACCATTTACGAGCTTACGTTATAAATCACTAACTCCCGAACCTAACAGCTGCTTATGTTGCATCGTAAAATTTTTAATGCATAAAGTACTGTTTTAAGAACCTCCATAAAAACACAAATAAAAACCGTTCTAATGTATTTATAGCCACAAAATGCATTCAAATTTAAACATAAATTCATTAATGAAAACAATGTTCACATGAATCAATAAAAATTGCACTGCTTATCACACAGCCGAATTGCCTGTCAAGGTTACTTATATCTCTCAAAACTCATAAACACTTGTATCAATGAATCACCATCATAAAACAACAGACATGGAATACGTTTAATTACGTTAATTAAATCGATATTAATACAGTACGTAATAAGAACGTATCAAATGCGAAAACTTCTTTTTAAACAGAAAACGAACGATCAAAATCTTATTAATATTTTCTACCGGAATGAAATTGGGTTATGAGGCTGACACAGATTAAAGCAAGCGACGAAAAACAAGTCAGCGAGTTCACGTATCTATCGGAAAAATCTAAATGCGTATAAAAAGGGCATTGATCTACGCAGACCTTAATCTTAATTTAGCGAATTATGAGTAAATCAAATATTTATAGGTACAGCGATAAAAATAGACGTTAAATTACATCATTCATGCTAAGAAACGGGGAATATTTTTGTTGAACATGTTCCTCACAGCAATCTATTTTGATAACGCTATGTGGACTTTGTCGCTTGGACATAGGTAATTATGTACCGAATCGTAAACAAATGTTTAGAAAACGTCTGGAGACGCTGCTGTACCTATGTAGGTAAGTAGATACTAATTTTAAATCAAATCGCCGTAACTACTCACTAGTCTTAATACCTACAGTCAGAAATAACGCACACTGAAAGTGATTTGTTACAACCTAATATACAAATTAATCAATTTCAGTCATTTTTATTTTAAAATAGGTCGTGTTATGTATTTGTAGATTTTTGTTTTTATCTTACCGTTTTTGTAAACTTTATTACCTTTACATATTAAGCTTAATGTTAGCTGTAAAATTAAATTATTTAAAGTAAAAAACTAAACAAGAGGTCAATCGACGATCGATCGTTCGAGAAGCCCAGGAGATATTCTCGGCCCATCTACCGCAGTGTCGAGCGAGCATTCATCGAAATACCAATAATATTTTTTAAGCTGTAGGTAATGTTGTTAGATACACCATGTCTATGTGACCCCATACACACATAGACATTGCTCACAGAGCGATAAGTCCACTAGCTAAGAAGACCCAGGGTGTACGATCGAAAAATGGCCGCGACCTCAAATCAGACCATTTTTCATAAAATTATTAAAAATATCTGAGCATTATATGTTTTTTTATATTATATGTATAATAAGTTACATTAAATGAGTTTAATCATCATTAAAATTTACCAATTTATAAACATTTTTGGTAGGTATCCTTTTTTTAATATGTGATCTCAATTTTTTACTTATTAGGGCTCTTATAGTGGTTTAGAATATTATATATTTATAATATACTAGCTTTTGCCCGCGACTTCGTCCGCGTGGAATAGTTACTTTAGGCAGCATTTTTTGTGTAGGTACTTATTAAGCAAAAAACACACATACAAACTACAGGGCACTACAGTAAATGGCATTTTTACAATCTACCATTTTAAGTTTTTCCATCCTTTGCTACTTACACGCAATCTTTCATCCCCACATAGGTCAATATTTCAAAAACGCTAGAACAATATTTGCGTTTCATGGTTTTATCTTCGGTAATGAGGAATCGCATAAAAATTTTCATCTCATATTTCAGCCCCTTCATTCCCTTTTTCACAAAAAGGTAGCTTTTATTCCATTTCGAGGTTTAGTCTATATTTGTATCAAATTTCAATAAATTCGGTTCAGGTGTTAAGCGTGAAAGCGATTAAGCTAAAAAGTCACGTCCACCATCTTGGACCTCAAAATTGGTGCCGTATTCTGAATCGTGACTCCGAATACAGCATCCATTTTGAGACCTCCGAAAACTACAAAACTGATACCCATATCGAGTTTAAAATTCGCGTCCGCCATGTTGGATCTCAAAATGGAACCCTGTAAACCACGAAAATGATATCCATATTAATAATAAGTTAAGTAGCGTCCACCATCTTGGATCTAGAAATTGATGACGTACTTGGAATCGCGACCCCCGAAAACTACGAAATTGATACACAAATCGCTTTTATGTTAAAAAGTTCCATCTGCCATCTTGGATCTCGACGTAGATGATAAAAAGTCCCATCTGCCATCTTGGATTCCGACGTAGATGATGTATTTGGAATCAGGACCCCCGAAAACCTCGAAAATGATACCCATATTCCTATTAAGTTATAAAATCATGTCCGCCATCTTGGATCTCAAAATCGATGTTTTATTCGGAGTCAGAACCCCCAAAAACCTCGAAAATGATACCCATATCGATTTTACATTAAATAGTCGCAACCGCCATCTTGGATCTCGAAATAGATGTCGTATTCGGAATCGGGACCCCCGAAAACCACGAAAATGACACCCATATTGACATTTTGTCAAAAAGTCGCGTCCGCCATCTTGGATCTCGAAATAGATGTTTTATCCCATCGCCTGGCGGCGCTTCAAAGGCTGTAAAGTACAATTGTGAGCGATTACGTCATCAGCCCGCCGAGGGGTAGCATGTCGGCTTTTTGCTTTGTGTAACTTCCTTTGTTTATAAATACCACGCATGTGGTATATCTTTAGATTCCTAGATAAACTAACTAAAATTTAAGACTACTTTGAATAAAGAGCATTGTATAATGATTAATTTACAAGCATTTGAAACCAGGCATAAGGGTATTTCCGACTTTAATACGTCCTAAATTTGTTAAATACCAGCCAATACTTTACAAACTACACTTTAAATTTAACAAATTAACTAAACATACCTAGAATCTGATAAATATAGCACATTGACAAACTAAATTTGAACTATCGTTTGATTAACTCGACGTTCGGCAGCCGCCATATTATGACACAACTCGACGTTCGGCAGCCGTCATATTATGGCACGTCACATTTTTAATTTTTCTTAAATGGAGTTATTTTTTATTGAGGCAAAGGTAACTTAAACTTCCATCCTAATTGTAAAATCACACGGTACAAACAACAATCGTAGAGTTGAGACATAACAAATTAAAAAAAAAAATGGTTTTTAAATGTATGACAGCATGCCATATTATGGCACGCGCCCGAATAGTGTATTACAAACGATGTCATAATATGGCACGCGCCGGCTAAGGGGTTATTCGTAATCCGGACCCCCAAAAACCACAAAAATGACACCCATATCGATTTTATATTATAAAGTCGCAACCGCCATCTTGGATCTCGAAATAGATGTCGTATTCGGAATCGGGACCCTCAAAAGCCACGAAAATGATACCCACATTGACATTATGTTAAAAAGTCGCGTCCTCCATCTTGGAACTTTTTAAAAATAATTGTTGTATTGGGAATCGGGACCTCCGAAAACCACGAAAATTTTACCCTAATCGAATTTATATTAAAAAGTCGCAACCGCCATCTTGGATCTCGAAATAGATGTCGTATTCGAAATCGGGACCCCCGAAAACCACGAAAATGACACCCATATTGACATTTTGTCAAAAAGTTGCGTCCGCCATCTTGGATCTCGAAATAGATATTTTATTCGTAATCCGGACCCCCAAAAACCTCGAAAACGATACCCATATTGACATTATGTTAAAAATTCGCGTCCGCCATCTTGGATCTCAAAATGGATGGTGTATTAGCAATCGGGACCTCAGAAAACCACAAAAATGACACCCATATCGATTTTATATTAAAAAGTCGCGACCGCCATCTTGGATCTCGAAATAGATGTCGTATTCGGAATCGGGACCCTCAAAAACCACGAAAACGATACTCATATTGACATTATTTTAAAATGTCGCGTCCGCCATCTTGGATCTCAAAATGGATGGTGTATTAGGAATCGGGACCTCCGAAAACCACGAAAATGATACCCATATCGATATTATATTAAAAAGTCACAACCGCCATCTTAGATTGGATTTTTATTTCTTATCAAGTGTCTAAATTTAAAGTTTCATGGTTTTATCTTTATCCATGACGAACTTCCATACAAATTTTCATCCCCATTTTCATCCCCACACGGGTCTAAATTTCAAAAATCCTAGAACTAATATTTCTTTCTTTCTTATTAAGTCCCTAATTTCAAAGTATCATGGTTTTATCTTTAACAATGACGAAGTCTCATACAAACTTTCATCCACTATTTCACCCCCATACAGGTCAAAATTTCAAAAATCTTAGAACAAATATTTCTTTCTGTCTTATTAAGTGCCTAAATTTAAAGTTTCATGGTTCTATCTTCAAAAATGACGAACTTCCATACAAACTTTCATCCCCTATTTCAACCCATACAACCTTTTTTTCGCGATAAAAAGTAGCCTATGTCCTTCCCCGAGATCTAATCTATAGTTGTACCAATTTTCATCAAAATCGGTTCAGTGGTTTAGACGTGAAAGCTTAACAGACAGACAGACAGACAGACAGACAGAGTTACTTTCGCATTTATAATATTAGTAAGGAGTAAGGATTTTTTATTGGACAAACAATTTTCGAAAAGTACCTATTGTAAGCCATTACAATGCTGGTATTTCATCTGAAAGATAGCTCCAAACTGCATTTTCTTAAAACTACGCTACAAAAATTCGCCTTGCTTGTATAAAATATAAGTGTAAATTAAAATATCTTTCTAGTAGTTTGAATCAAAAATTAATCTTTCTATAATATACAATTTCTTTGCAAAGTCTGTTCACATCGCTTCAAAATTAGGTCTGAAAAATCCACAAAATGTGACAATTTTGACGTAAATCGAGTGCACACCCTTAAGTCGAGTTTTTAATTCGTGTGTGTTGCCAGTGATAATAATAGTAATATATTTCTACGATCACACCAATTATCTATCCCAAATTAAGTATCTTTAAGAACTCGTGTTATGGATACGAAATAACTGACATATATACTTTATAATCTAGATATTTTTTCATAAATAATGTAAATATAAATAAATATATAAACAACCATGACTCATGAACAAATGATCATGTTCATTACACTAACATTTGCCACTACCAGGAATCGAACCCGGACCGCCCGATGTGTAGGCAGCGTTACTGACCACTCCACGACGGCGGCGTCGGGTGATAACAAACGTGGACGCTTACAGATACCGCTCATAAGAAGGCTCAAGATGACCCAAAAGGCAATGGAGAGGAGTTTCTCTGCGTGATCATATCAGAAATGATGAGATCCGCAGGAGAACCAAGGTCACCGACATAGCCCAAAGAATTGGGAACCATAAGAGACAGTGGGCAGGGCACATTGCGAGGAGGACTGACGGCCGTTGGTACGGAAAGGTCCTCGAGTGGCGACCTCGTACCGGGGAACGCAGCGTTGGCAGGCCCACCACAAGGTGGACTGACGATCTGGCAAACGTCGCGGGAAGCCGCTGGATGCGGGCAGCGCAGGACCAACCGGTTTGGAGATCCTTGGGGGAGGCCTATGTCCAACAGTGTGTGTCTCTCGGCTGAAATGATGATGATGATGAAAGTAAAAATGTTTTATTTGTTATTTTTTATATCACATTGGTGGCAAAAACAAGCATACGGTCCACCTGATGGTCCACCCGACACTGCAACATAAAGTACACTTTTAATATACGTGCGTTTCCGACCTAGCTGAAACTTTTCACACCTTTCTTGAAGAAACCCATTTTGTAGTCCTTAGGGAAAACCTCGACATTCCACAACCGAAGCGTACCCGGACGACAATTCCTTCTAGAACGCACAGTACGTGATCAACTCGATTTCAGTGTGAGAACGATGAATACACTGTCGATGGCGAGCGGTGTGGTGATAGAAAGAACCTGTTGGTGTTGGCATCATGTCAAATAATTCCTCAGAACACATTCCGTCATACAGCCGGTAGAAAACCTGTAGAAAACGCAGAAGGAGGCAATATAATGACATGAAAATGAAAGGATTTGATTTAAATTTTTTTTATTGTAACGATTCAGAAGCTGATTCCAAGCAAACTACTTTCAGATGTGCTAATATTTCTGTTACACGTCGCTCCATATTCGCAGCCGCGTCATGCGCAATGACGCTATAGATTGATACCTACTTATTAATTTATATTTCCTTTTATATAAAGTTATTGATGTAGAAAGTTTTCGTGGATTTCCCAACTGAAAATTTGGAGCGAGCTTTAGCTATAGGCAGCGGATAAACTGGAACCATAGCGTTTCAGTCTAGCCAATAAAATTTAACGATGTGCGAAAATGTGTAAAATCAAATTAATGATTTGTAGGCTATAACATGTGTGAATGGCGGCTATTTTAATATTTTTGACGGTCAATTACTCATTCGAAATCCGGGGCCGTCTATTTTTATCTAAATCTTTCTCGCTAGGTTGGTATTTTTCTATACTCTTCGTAAGTATTTATTCCCAGTATGTTAGGTTATTTCAGTAGTAAGAGACTAATGCATGGCTACCCAGTGCAGTTCGGATCCGAGTCCACTATATCAGAGAGAACAGCCCCCTGATCGCGCTATTTACAATCTGGTATTAACCAAATCCAAAACGCTGAGGTTTTCATACATTTTGACAAAAGTTTGACAATCAGATGTTTAATACCTTAGAGGAAGATTTAGTCCGTGAGCTGAACACGTCTGAACACGTGAGCGTAACTACACCGAGACCGTCCCAACGCTGCCCGTCTAGGCACTCCTTGCACCAATTGGTGGTCAGTAGCCACTACTCCACCGACGGCTGCTCGACCTGACGCGTCCTCCTGACGAGGACACCGGGAGCAGCCATCGGACCGCACCCGGAAGACTTTGGGCGCGGTCGTGGCCTGAAAGGGGCCGTCCGGAACTAGCCGTGGTAGGAAAACAAAAACAACTCGACGATGGCATGTGACTTCGAATGCCAAGGGGACACACTTGACATCAAAAGCCACACACCCGCCGAGAAAGTTTCCCCACCACGTTACCAGGGTCCGCCATGAGGAGGCTTCCGGACGTGGACCCCCAAACTAAACTAACCTAAAAAAAACTAATTTTAATTTAGTTTTAATCATTTGCTATTCTGTTGTCACGTCTAACCTAATTTAATCTTATTTTTTGTGGAATTGAACAGTGTTACCCGTTTAGAAGATTGATAAAAATAAAGAACGAATGGAGAATGAATGAAAGCGGTATTTTTAAGAAAATTTATAATAATAAACTTTTTAAAATTAATTTGGAAGTAATTAAAGGTATGTGATTTAAACGAAAGCATAAAAAGTATTATTTTAATTTTTATCTAATATTATTTTAATCACAGAACATAGATCTATGTTCTGTGATTTTAATTAAAACTTTGGAAGTATTTAGCGGAAAACCATGGCATCTAAATATAGGTTTTTGTTTCGATAATTCAAAATTACTTTGGAGTGGATTTTGTGCAGGAAAGTGGTGTTATTTTGATGTACAAATATTCGTGTTGACGAGCAGTTATGCGGAATTAGTGAAATAAGGTGTTCGTGATGTAATATGGATTTCAACCTTGTGTATTACCTTGCAGTATATATAAGTATATATAGAAAGTCCCGTAGATTTCCGAGGCGTATCCTTACTTCGTAATGCCTAAAATAGTTAATTTTTAGAACACTCACCTCCCGTTATCATAATTATGGGGAAATAGCACAGGCGCCCAATACATTTTCACCCAACAAATAAAATAATACGCATTATAGCAAATATGAAACAAACTGTTTTCAAAACGAAGACGATTTTAACCGTTCGTTCCATTTACTTGTTATAAATATGCAAATATTATTTGCGCCAAAAAACCAGAGCTAGATGTGGCCGCATCGAAATTGGGAATTGCACTCAAATAGTCCAGTAGTAATGGCCATCAAAATATACAACACACTGCCTGTTGCATTGAGAGAAATAACACATGCAAAAGCCCTGAAAATTTACTTACTTATAAATAAATGCTATTACACGATAAGTTTTTAGACGATTAAAATATATAAAATTAACAAGTGACTAAATTTGTATACAGGAAAATTATATCAATAAAATTATCTGAAATAATTATATATACATAAAATATAGGATTGTATACAAATAATTAATAAATGTAATTGCATGTTTAACAATATCTAAATTGTGGAAAATTATATTAGTAATATTATCTAAAACTAAGTACCTACACTATACGTAATAATTATATTATATTTAAAACAATTAAAGACAATCTACATTGTCACTAAATAAATGTATCTATAACTGAAGAAATGAAATTAAAATTTAAGATAAATAAGTTAATAATAATAATGATTGAGCTCAAGAAATTAAACTTAGAGAAAAAAATCAATATAATTAGGAATAAACTATATTGTATTACATCGAGAAAAGTCTAATAATCATAATCATGATAAATAATAATAAATATACATTAATTACTAATATAAGTAATAACTAATATTTTATAAATATTTTAAGTCATATTTTATAAATACTGAAAACCATAATTATATAATTAGAATGCAATAAATATAATTATTCTCATCGCGGTGTAAGTAACTATCTCATGAATAAAGGAATACTTAACTAGTTAATAATTAATATTAATTTAAATTGTACTCTCCTCCTTTTAATTTGCTGAGCCTGACATGGTCCATGATGTACCTACTATTTAAGTTATGATTAGGACCTCACAGCCATTGTGGAATAGCAATAAAGCATTGAATTGAATTGAATTATTTTCGAAATCTAAGTAATCCCACTAGAACTGATTTTCTGATTATTCGCGATGAACACAGGTCACTAAGTTGGTGATGAACTATTCATGTGTTCTCAGCAACTAATTTTAATCGACATCAATTTACATGTAGTCTAAATTTAGCTTGACATTTAAAACTTTAGAAATATTTTGACATTAAACTTAGACAACAGAATAGCGAATAGCTAAATTAAGTAACAAAATCAACTTTGATCCTGTCAGATTAAAATTAATTTTATTTCTGTCATTAGATGACGTATTTATGGTACCGCTATAACACCAAATACTAATAAATAGAATAAAATAAATATTGAAGGGGCTCCCATAAAACAAACGTGATTTTTTGCTAGATATTGATAACGGCAACAGAAAGACGCTTGAAATATTTACAGAATATTTAGTTATATATTTACTTTAAAAACTTTAAATTGATTGAATTAAAATAAAACAAAATATTTAAGGGGGAGCCAGATAACAAACGTGATTTTTGCTCGATATTGATAACAGTAAAAGGTACATGCGTAAAAAAGTCACAGAATATTGACTTATACTGAATATTGAATATATTTTTAGTAAAGGAGAAGACCTAGGTACAATTATCTTTACTTCTAAAACTATTGTCATAATATCGAGTAATACTTGAATCTCCTAATTTTGCATGACATAAAGTCACATGTCTTAAGTATTGTATTTTATAATGTGTGTTAAGTTGATATAATTGACATTCCTATTCTGACATTTTACTAATTTAGCAATTTATACTTTAATACAACATAATATTACTTATATAATTTAATTGTAAACGGAAATATAATCGCCACAATATTTCTCAACTTGAAAATGATAAATAACAATTAGGAAATGTACCTATAGTGATAAGTAAAGTGCATGTTTCTCTCTTGTTGCTGTGCCTTATCGAGGTCCTTATTGTTGTCCTTATTGAAACGGATGTCCGGTAACTATCCGGTATCCGGCATATCCGTCCTAAACATACTATCCGGCCGGATACCGGATTATTACCGGATATCCGTTTCATCTCTTGTCACTCATCTCAACTCAGTTTTAGTAGGCAGGCAGATATTACGCGGCTGGTCTGCGCTTGGAAAGTCGCACTTTGCGCTGAAATGTTGAATCTATTAGATTGTGTGTTTGATTTTTAGTAACTTTGAATGATGATGTTCGATGATCGAAATTAATTTGTACAAAACCAGCGACATCCATCCAGCACGAAAAGGCGATGTTAGTAAAATTGCAATACAGCGATGATTTTCATGATCGAATAATTGAAATTTTTTTATCCATCAATCGACGAATAGATTCAATGTATAATAATATGAATGGCATATAAACTTGTTGATTCAAAAATTATTTTACATTAATTTAATTTTTTTATCGAAAAACTAGTAGATATACCAACCCAGATTTAGCCTGGCACCAATCCATATGCCAAGACTACACACCAGGAACCGCCACTGTACAAAACAAGTTAAACGTAAGTACGGTGGCGGATACGAGTTTCCTATGACGCGTAAACTGATTTAGGTGTATTTTACTACGTTTTGCTACGAGTGCGCAAGCGATTTTGATCTGTGTGCTCAAGCACGTGTGTTCGCGATAGTACCTACCTACCTACGTAAACAGATTACATAAATGTAAAAGGTTTGTTATTTTTCATTGATTGCAGTCATAAAAGTTCAGATTTTATTTTTCGTTAGTTTCCGTGACCTTATCAGCAAAACTTTTTTTTATATAAAATTTTGTTGTATCGCTACATACATTATTAAAGCTTTGAAGGCGGTTTTTTTTTATTTAAAATTAATTTATTTTTGCTTTTTAGCGTTTTAAGTAAAGAAATTGTCATAGGCATTACGAGGGATAACTCAAAAACTACTCGTAAGATCTCGATTAAATTTCAATGGGACCACATGGCAAGCACCAGTTCCCAAAGATCGAAAGAATCTTCAAAATCGGTACACCCAATAAAGCGTTATGAGGTAAAAAACATAGTCGAATTGAGGACCTCCTCCTTTTTTGAAGTCGGTTAAAAAAAGATTCGAAACAGGTCAAAAATCTGTGTCTTTCAATATCGGTAGCTTAAAAGAAAATATTTCTTATAGGTAGGTCGGTAGAAGGCACCTACCTGATTGAATTATGAGCTGTCACTAACACGTAATCAGATCAACTTTCTTATATTATGTACTAGCGACCCGCCCCGGCTTCACACGGGTGCAATGCTTATGAAAATATGCATGTATTATAATAGGTTTGGGAAAAAGTTTCTTCGCATTTTTTACGAAAATTCAAAACATTTTTTAATATAGTTTATTTACATTTAACTAAAGTATGTAGGTACCATTTTGTTCTATAACTTTTTGCCATCTTGTAGGTAGGGACATGATCCCATTGTTATAGAAATTTTGGGACTTCTGGTCTAAATACCGCGACAAGTGGTTTTGGCAGTCCTCTCGTGATGTTAACCTGACTGTTGCATTTTTCCCTTTTTTGTAGTAAAATTTTAAAATGTATCGAATTTCTTCATTAGATTCACTCATCTTGGCGGTACGAAAAACAAATGAAAATCACACATTTTCCTAATTTGAATTTGGAATTATGTTCTTTAAAATTTAAACTTTCAATGATACCAAAACCAGCCAGATACAAATAGTATAGCCAAAGAGATCTTATTACAAGTTTATACATACATACTATAATGCGAAAAGACTTTTCCCCCTACCTAATATATATAAACCTTCCTTAAGAATCACTCTATCTATTTAAAAAAAACCGCACCAAAATCCGTTGCGTAGTTTTAAAGATCTAAGCATACATAGGGACAGACAGACGGCGGAAGCGACTTTGTGTTATACTATGTAGTGATACTTACCTAAATCCTATCATTGTTATTTATCATCAATACGGCTGATCATTTCCGTAAATTATTAACTTTACACAATACCTAAAGCTTCGTAGCACTGATGTCGCTTGAAAAATTAATAAAATAAAACTTGTAAAGGACGCGTATTATATCACGTATTGACACGCGATACCGGCACGAGACATGCCCGAACTTAGAATAATGCAGGTAGGACCTATGTAATTAACTCAACTTTATAGTGCTTTTCTACGAAACAATTAATCAGGGCTCGCGCGACCAAGTGAACTATGCCTTACTCAGAATAATTTATTAAAGGTCATATATAGGTAGGTATAAAAAATATAGTGTTAGCGTCGGTGACAAATTGTAAAACAGCCCCTTCATACCTACCTACCTATTTGTGTAAACTATAACGCAATGTATTAGTGGAAAAAAGGGTGGAATTGTAATTATCTCTCTTTATAAGTAGGTAGATAACTATAATTTATTAATAACTACCAACAATTATTAATAATTACCAAAATTGAAGGCAAAAGTAATTAATTATTTACTTACTTTTACCGGTTATTAATTGCACTCCGCCTAGTCATAAAAAATGACTAGGCGGAGTGCAATGTTTTTGGGAGAGTAGTGTTTTATGCACCTTCCACACCACACCAACAGTTATTATCACATTTATCAAATCACGAGGTAAGTATTAATAATTACTGTTTATTAATAATAATAACCATATTAAGCACATTTACCGTAACAGATATTTCCCAAATTTCGTCAATTTGTATAATTCCGCATTTAATAAAATGGCGGCGTCGTTTGTACCTAATACTGGCGCTATGTAATGAGCCGAAGGAAACATGTAGGTTCATAAAAGACTCTCCCACAAACAATCTACCCCGCTTGGTCATAAAAAATAACCGTGAATCGCTGATCACTCCTGACTCCTACCATTTTTAGGAAATGGATTACACTACCCGTGGTCGAGATTTTGGTTCAGCAGCCATTGCAGCGTTTCATGATATGCCTAGGCATTTTGTAAAAAACTTTTAATAACATCATACCTTTCAATGGAACTCTTTTAGGACTATGATTCTATAGCCAGGGCTAGAATGAATTTTTTGAGGAATTCACAAGAAAATTACAGCAATTATCTCACTTCTCACCTCATATCGCATTTCGAATTCAGATGTCAAACGCAAACGAATATTTCATATTAAAAGGATTGTTTTTAATCAATTTTATTTCTACATTAGATTTAATGTACGTTCACTAAGTTTTCAGCTAAAGTTTTTAGTTTTGAAAGTTTACTCAACAAAACTATTTTTAAAAGATTTTCTGTAAAATTTGGCAGCTAAATTCGAAATGAGATGTGAGGTGAGAAGTAAGATCTTTATAAAATCACACAGCTTGTAAGATAAAAAAAAATCAATTACTCGAACTCGATCATGAAATTCATCACTGTTTTGCAATTTTACTAACATCACCTTTTCGTGGTGGATGGATGTCGCTGGTTTTGTACAAATTAATTTCGATCATCGACTTTTGAATGATGATGTCATTCAAAGTTACTAAAAATCAAACACAATCTAATAGATTCAAAATTTCAGCGCAAAGTGGGACTTTTCAAGCTCAAACCAGCCATGTAATATCTGCCTACTAAAACTGAGCTGAGGTGAGTGACAAGTAGAGATGAAACGTATATCCAGTAACTATCCGGTATCCGGCCTAAATTTACGGGCGGATACGGGATAGTAACTCAATGTCCAACCGGATACCGCATATTCAAAAACTACGACAATTTCCTATAATAAAATGCAATACATTGATCTTTGTGAGGTAAATATCAATGAAATGGCTTATAATTATGACGGCTGAAGGCCTTCCAAAAAGCTATTTTTTGTCCTGAGACATTCTATACTCTAATGGTAAAAATATAAATAGGAAATATCTACATTAAAAATTGGTTGTCTGTAAAGTCGGTTTACTGACGATAGTTGAACGTGACAACGTCTTAAGAAAATACTGATGGAATGGTAGCATTTTTCAAAAGAAAAATTTAATTTCATTTGTTTTGCCGGCCTTACACGAGGTAATGCCGCATGCGTCATGTTTTTTCGTGCGTGTAGCCGGCTCTATCGAATTATAAGACGTTGTCACGTCAAAACTTTTAGTATTAGCGAAACCGCCCGAATTGTTCTGATCGCGTTCGCTGCACCTGATGCGGTTCTAAACTCATCACGACATGCAACGAGACAATGGGCCGAATATTCGGCAGCCGGATATCCGGCCAAACAACTATTCGTTTCCAAGCGCCTGGAGCGAACGCTTGAATGAACTTCGTGCGCCTATGAAATCGCCAGGCGCACGAGCATTCACGAGTGTTCGCGACAAGAGCGAACGGCCGCCAAATAAAGTCGTTAATAATTTATTACTAATAGCAGTATGTTTGTTTGTTTAGCGTGTTAATTAACATAGATAAAGTTATTTCATTATTTTGTTTATGTTTGGTTTGGCGGCGCCAACCTCACATACTAAGAGGAATCGCCACTGGTTTTGTATGAACAAAACATGCTCTCTTTAATCGTAATAAAAATGTAAGAGGATTTAGTAATAAATAGTACAACATTAAGGGTACCTACTTACTTACAGTTTTGTCAAACCTGAGATAAAAAGAAAATGGTCAATAAAGTGGATCACACATACAGTCATGTAAGGTATATTACCTATCTGTATTCATATAGAAAATGTACGTAATGCAACTTTCACTTTCATTTTTCCTAGATCACCTGTCCGCTGAGTGCTGAGTACCTACCTATTGAATTACAATGAAAGGGAGTAGTGAACTCATTTAGTTGCAGTTTAATCACTCAAGATGACAACTAACCAACCTTGTGTTGACTTTGTTATTTAGATTGAAGTAGGTAGTTATGCCTGACCGGTTTTATAAACTTAGGTTATTAAAAAAACAGCATTAAGATACTCCTAGCGACCTTTCTCATACTGTACCGAGCGCCTGCAAGATGAATAAGAATTTTATCATCATCAAAAAGTTTTTTTTATTATACAAACAAATTTTGAAATGTTTTCTTACCGATTGTGTAAGTAGTCTAGTTTCACATGAATATACATACCTATTCTTTAAAATTTACAGGTAAAAAGTTAAGTACACTAAAAAAATTAAATGCTACCGAGTAGGTAACTTTTCCACGCGGACGAAGTTGCGTTCAAAAGCTAGTTTAACTAATTTAGTTAAACTTAGATTAACGAAATTAGAATTATTAATAGCAGAGTACATACCTGCCCATCAAACTTAAGCGTGATCACATGTCATGCATTTTTGATGAGCTATATTATCTTACTTGATATTAACAAATATTCAAGGGTAAAATAAACAAGATCATAGATTTTTGGATTGTAGAGTTAATTTTTTTATTTTAAAGCAATCAGGCTGACGTAACTTTACGTACCGTGACAACATTACCTAGCACTGATTTAAATGAATGTAGTCTTACCTTCTATGCTCTCTTTATTTGTCACACTGAGAAAAAAGTCAGAGGCCTTCTCAAAATTATTATTGTTGATTTTGAGTGTAACATCTGTCCAGTCGTTGGCTCTAATTGTTTTGTTTGCTGAAGGATTATTCCTTTTTGGGTTTGGTGCCCTTTTAAGTATAGGCTGACAACCTGTCACTATGTAAAAATATTTGTTATAGCGTCTTTGAAGTTTTGACTTTTGTGGGGATGACATAGGGGATGAAAGGTTTTCCTTTTTTTCCCCCCTAACACCCCCCGCTGCTTTTCCTTTCCTTCCCCACGGGGAGGAGGGAAAGATAGAGCAGCGAAAGGAAGAACCTTCCGGACAAACAAGGGTTGGAGGGGGTCAATCGTATATGGATACCCTAGGACCGGCCCTATAGGGTTATGTCGAACTCCTACCGACTAAACACCCCCTATTGTCTATTGCCAAAGTTATAGAGATATTCCTCTCCGGAGACGATGAGCACACGCTGCCCTAGACATATATGTCTAAGACAGCGTGTGCAACTGTGACTAGGGAACGGACACCATAAGTGGGCCGAACACATGTGTGTGAGGGGACTGTTCACGCAGTGGCGGAAAGCCACGCGACAAACATGGGTTGCCAGAAGGACAGTGAAATTAATCTGAGCGGACACGATGGTTTTCCAATCTCTAATCTATATTTGTACCAAATTAATCAAAATCGGTATAGTAATTTTTGAGTATATTCGTTAGAAACATACAAATCTTTCCTCTTTATAATATTAGTATAGATTAATACAAATTCTAATTTAGGGCACTACAGAAAGACATATTTAACGTGAATTAGCACAGGTGTTTATTAAAAATGACATCACACACAAATTACTCATTTGAGACCGTGAGGAATGTACATAATTAAATTGTTTTTACTAAATGAACTTAAATGAGAAAAACATTTGGCAAGTCTAATTCAATTGTAATAGTTGTTGTTTGATATTCAATTGTAATAGTTTCTATGAACTACATATTATTAACATGACTCACAGCACTCTACAGTATGAATGATCGATATGATAGGAGAAGAAAAGATAAAGTAAGTCGTACTTTGAAATCTAGAATTAAGTTAGTATCACTATGAATATTTGTCACCCTTACTTTACAAAAAAGTAAATAAAATATTGAATATTTACCCTCTACCCATAATGATGTAAGTGTAGGTCGATCTTGAGTGACTGGCTACTGAGACTCGATCATGATGAGGTTGAAAGGCTATTGAAATAAAAGCAAACACACATACATACCCACATGCATACAGCAACTTTTAGTACTTTTTAAATAGATTTAATGTATCTATCTGAAACGCCTGTCAATATGAAGGTGGGCGCTAACAGCTGCGACACAGTCCCTGACTACAGCAGTTGTTAACGTTTGACTGTTAAGTTAATAATGTTAATGGTTTCAAAATAAAGATTTGATTGTTTATTTATTATTTCCTGTATGGAGTAGGTGCTTAATTACTCAGCTTTGACCTTCATCTTTCTTGGTTATCCTTTCCTCTTCGCCTTATCTTAGACGCCTACTGGAATTAGATCCAAAGGCTTCAGGTGCGATTTTCCGATTTTTAGTAGGACTAGAAGCCTATCGCTACTACCATCGTATCAGAGTCCGTTGTCACCGTAATAATGGTGTTAGCATACCAGCATTACTTTATTTATATGTTTCATTGTATCCCAACAGTAAAGTATAGTTTTGCCGTTTTGCGAGTAACTCGTAGTTTAGGGTTCCGGGTCAATTCATTACTTCCTCTCAGATGAGATGAAGATTAAGAGCTTCGCCGTCAAAGAAAATTAAATAAACTGTATGAACACAACAACACTGTTAACAATATTGTTATTGCAACAGACTTCGAGTGGTGCTACCGGTATCTAACCATTTGGAACTCAAAATAAACTCTATCCTCTACTAAATATAGCACAGTTTAAGCCTAGAGCTAGATTCTAGCTTGTTTACGGAATTGGTAAATATTCCACAAGTATTATAGGTACCTACGTTTGAACAATTTCAAAATACATATTTCTTTGTTACGGTAAAATGTATAGTAGATTTAATTTAGACGGCAAAAAATTAATAATACAATATTGCACTATAGGATTTATAGACGACGACTGGAGAACCAAGGTCGTAATATAGGTCGTAAATATATGTGCTCAGGAAATAACAAGGCAGTGTTTGTTTTACTATTGTGCGGTCGGCCTCAGAAGTATATTACACTTTAGTAGGTAGGTACCATATCATAACTACGCCGGCGCTTAGTTGCCGTCATAATACGTATGATTTGCCATTTTTTTTTTTTTGGGTAATGTAACAATGTTGAATACAGTATAGCTTAGAATATTAGATAATTTATGTAGTATTAATTTTCACCAGCAATCAATTGCTTACCACAGCTTAAATTTACATTTTAGGCGTTGAGAGTGATATCAATTACTGCCAAATAAACTGAGTATCTAAACGTGCTTAACATATAATATTGGGAATATATCAAATATATATATTATATTTTACGAAAACATTTAAACTATTCAGATGAGAATACACTCGGATTTTATTTTTAACGACAGCAGCATTTTGAAAAGTACCTATACATTAACGTTCAAAAAACGTAAAAACTTAAACAAATCATTGCCATTAAAAACACTTCTTAATTAATTAAATGAAACTTAACTAAGAATAACTACTGCGCAATGTTTCCAGCAATTATGACAAGGTACCTACCTACTAAAAGATTAATCTACTTCTGAAATGTCTGAAACCCACCTTATGAATTGGACGGTATGCAAATATTTATTTTCACAGGTCTATGAATATTAATGAACACTTTACATGACATATATTTTTAGGGCAATTCCGTTGGTAAAACTAGAACGTTTATCCTGCAAAAACGTTGCTTAAGAATAATAATTTCGTAAACAGAATGACGAAACGCTTAGAGATATCCAAGGAGAAAGAACTCATTACATTCAATTTATATTTTAGAAATATATTTAAGTTTGCTAGGAACCACGGGTCAAAGTTTAACAATATATCAGAGAAAAGTGCCATTGAGACAATATGATAAATTGGTATTCCCAAGAGTCCACTCTAAAATTTTCGACAAAAGTACCTAGGTACTGTGTGTGTGCATTTATAACAATTTACCTGTATAAATAAAACAACTTTTACGGATTTAACTCGGGTGTAATTAGATTTTATATGATGTTATTATTGCCCGACGTTTCGTAACACTTTTCAACGTTCGTGTTCACGGGATGACCACACGAGTCATCCGTTGTTTTATTTATAATGTGTAGTGCTCGCGCAAATCTAAGAGAACATAATTTACCTGTAGTTCTAAAAGATCTCCCTTACCATAAATTTGCCAAACATATAAAGAGAAAAATTTATAACACCATGAGTATTTTAATAATTCAAATATATGTGTAATCATATATTTATTATGGTTTTAGAATTTATTTCTCAAAAGAAATTTACATTTCACTTAACATGAGAAATACAATATTTCAATAGTAATTAAATTAACTTACGCTAGAACGAGTACGGATACAATAACAAATTCGTCACAAAAATATCGCTGACTGTCGGTAGTTGCAGAATTTAAGTGAACTATTACGTGTTCGAAAAATAACTGATAGACTATTACTCGTTGATAGCAATTAGTTGCTATCGACGTACGTTCGTTACCTCGCGAAGTCTTTGAGGACGTGGAACTTTAAAGTCTTTTTGATTAAACTCAATGACATGATAATCAATAGAATGTTATACTTATTGTATTAAATTGACAAATCAGAAGTATGTAATTTAATTTTTGACATTGTAGGTATGCAATAAAATCTAGCAGTAAGGCAAATTTGTAGCATTTATACAATAAATAATTCTATTCTATTCATAAACAAAAAGAACACCAGTCATGCTCTAGACCAATTCATAAATAAAATTATTAAAATATTGTTAAATTTTATTTGTTTAACAAATATTTCTGTAGCATTTAAACTTCTAGCCATAGCTACGCAATCATGCTTTTGGGGGCTGCAATTCATCAAAATCATAATATTGCCGATCGCTGGGCGAGAACGTGGCTTACCTACCTGTTATAAATATGCTATCATCATCTTCGCAACACGTGGACAACAAGTGACAAACATTTTGATTTATGTTTATACAAAAATTGAAACATGAATATTGTTTTAAGATCAATTTGGAAAAATTCAATGCGTTGAAAGGAGCTTACTTGTTAGTAATATTTATATTAAACTAATTACACATACACTTATGACGCCGTGACGCCGTCGTGGTGGAGTGGTCAGTATAGCTGGCTCCACATCAAGCGGTCCGGGTTCGAATCCTGGTAGCGGCAAAATGTTTGTGTGAGTAACACGAATGTTTGTTTGCGAGTCGTGGTTGTTTATATATTTATTTAAGTTTATTTATAAAAATATCTAAAATTATTATATATTAAAAAAAAAAAAAAAAAGTCCGTTATCTAGTATCCGTAACACAAGTTCTTAATGATACTTACTTCGGGCTAGATAATTGGTGTGAGCGTGAAAATATATTATATTATATTATATATATTATATTATATTATATTATATTACTTATTTATTAGGTGTACACATACTGCGTGTTACGTGATCAATAATGTTAACTAAGTAGTATATAGGTTTATAAGTTTCACCTGCTTATAATGAAGCGTTATATAAAGTTCGAAATAATAGTCTTACATAATATTATAATTATTAGACAAAGTTCTCCCATTTCAACTTCATTAAGTGCAATAAGCTATGTACCGACATAAAAGCTTTAATTATAATATAAATTCAATATTATAGCGTATGTAAACTACTATTAGTGATGAAAATAACTCTACGGAATTTGATAGTTCATAATGTTCGTTACAGTAAACATATTTTTTTTGTCCACAGAATGGCTCCGGCACAACAGGACGTCCACGCCTGTGACCAATCAGTGCAATCACAAATAAAAATGAGACTAATAGATAGTGTAGATACGGCTGAAAGTGACGTAGCTAGTTGTGAAAATAACAACCCAGTGCCACGGAACAGTACAAGTGAGAAAACAAATAGTGACACGGACTTCGACATAAGTAAATACGAGGCTATGGAATTCAGGCCACGTATAAAGTGGCCAGACCTTATAGTACAATTATCATTGCATTTAGTTACAATATATGGACTTTTTTTGATAGTTACGTTTCAAGTGAAATTGTTAACAGTTTTATTTGGTAAGTACTTACCTACGCTTTAGTTATTTATTTGTAATCTTTATAAATGATTACCTATTCATACTGTTGATACCTGCGGATTCCGTCTCAGGACATTTATTTTAATTAGATTTTCCGTTTATTGATTTACGTATGAACAATTTGATTTAAATTAAATTTTATTTGTACGGAAAACTGGAAAAAGCAAAAAAAAAAACAAAAGAAAAGCCTAAACAAGACAGAGATAACAATAAAAAAACCAAAACAAATGCCAAAACACACAGAGATAACAATCTACATATGTATGTGCACACAATGACTGCATGACGTTATATAATATACCTACTTAGGTACCTACCTATGCATAGTTTTATAATAGTTCAGGGTCGATAACCTGATTCAGTGTCTAGTATTTTTATAAGTAGTTCGTTTGTGTTTGTAAATAAATAAAATATTACAACATTCAATAGCTAATTCATTGTGCAATGGTCAAGTCGATAATCGATGACGAGTTAAAATGATATACGAAAGAGCGACCATTCGGTTGTGATTGGATTAAACCGTGAACAAGTGCGTCCTGTCCAAATTTAATTTTGTTATTACGTGTGCTGCCTTTGAATACTAAAAGGTTGGTGATCTGATCACGTGTTAGATCATAGCTTTACCACATAGGTAGGTATGCATAAAATATGTTACTTTATGAATTAACATTTTAGTAAATTACAAGATATCTTCACTCGGAACAAATATTAAAATTAAAAATAAGATATTTTGATACTTTTTAGGTACATAAAAGAAAAATTAATACGAGTAGCTATGTATAGTGGCTTCATAGAGAGCTAGCTTCACTGAACAAAAACAAAACATAAATTTTAATCAAAAATAGATTTTAATGATGGTGTTGCTTGCCAGTATTATATCGAAGAGTAAGCAATTATGAGTTATTATTTTTATTTTGTTTGTTTAAAAAAAGAAGGAGGTATTCAATTAGATTTAATTTTTACTATGTTACCTCATACCTCTTTACTGAGCTTACCGATTTTGAAGATTCTTTTGACGTTTGGAAGTGTGGTGTTTGACGTGTGGCCCTATTTAAATTTGATCAACATCTGACGAGTAGTTTTGGAGTTATCCCTAATAATGCCTACTTCTCATTTTCGCCCGCTAAAAAGTTCCTATAAAAAAAAACCGCCTTCAAAACTAAAAATGGGCTAATAAAAAATTTGTTTATAAAAATCTAAATGTTTAATGAGGTCGGTCCCAAATACAAGTGACAACGTTTAATACAAATATTGAAGTTGGCCCACTTATAGAGGAATAAAGCGATACTTTTCGAATAGAAGGGATAAAACAGTACATTGTTCACCGTGGGAAGAAAGGGAATTAAACTTTCTCCCAAGTGCTAATAGTGCTTATACTACACCTGTATGGGGCATTTAAAGACCATTTTAATTGAAATTATACAGAGATTATTGGCATTGGACTAGTGCAAAATTTAAGGCCGCATTGTTGGAGCAAGTTATGAATTATAATGTTACAATTTGTAGGTAAAGTTAAATTAAACGATACAGTTTTGTTAGGAAAAATTATATTAGTATTAGACATTTAAAACAATACGGTCGGTTGCGCACTCGTGCTACGTTGTTCTAATTTTCGTGAGACAGACAGAGCCCATAACCGCCGCGCTCGTAGAAGGTTGGAGGGTCGTGATGTCGTGATAATTAATTGACTCTGCGGCAAAATACAGCAGAGTTGTTGTGGGTGTGAATGGACCGCGTTAGAAATTGACTTCCATACAACTTTTCCTCCCCCATATTTAGGTCGAAGAAAAGATCAACTTTCTCTTTCCATTTTGAGGGAATAAAAGCTACTGTTCCGATCAGTACTCAGAAGTAGTATCTTTTTTTTTTTTTTGGTTCAAGTATTAGACTTTCGCTAAGTATAACATTTTTGACTTCGCCGGCTTAGGATGTCAGGCGGTAACAGTATAAATATGTTTTTAACAAAGAAATTGTGTTTATTTTTCTGAAATAGGGAATAATTAAAATGGAACTCTTAATCTAAATCATGTGACCCCCATATTTTAATGTAAACTTGCAGAATAGAACATTATGATACAAGTGAGTTAAGCTTCTAAAAGTACATTATGATAACTTGGCTGAGTTACGCACTCTCCTTCGGCTCATACTGCAATCCGCAGCCTCGTATGTAATGAGCAGAGCTCACGAGAGTTGCTTACCATTGTATTCAACACACTTAAAGGTACCTTACCAGGAAGGTCATTTCAAACCTTTCACAGACGAAGGATCATATCCTTCGTCTGGCCTCGCAGAGGATGTCGGACGGTATCAAAACAATATTTTGCTCGTTTTCTCTCCTTGAAGGCATCGTTACTTAATAATAGTTATTTATTATACAAGAGTGGAAAGTTCCTTTTTAACCGCGTGCTCGATTTGGATGACCGAGCAAGCGAAGGATTCTAAAGTTGAATCACGAGCGCAGCGAGTGATTCTAAATTAGAATCCTGAGCGTCAGCGAGGGAAACAAACGAGCACAAGGTGAAAAATCTTTCCACTCGAGTGCAATACGTAACTTTTCATCCCACCTCAGCGAGGAAATGACAAAATGAAAAAGAATTTTTTCACAATTTAAAAAGTTCTAATCATAAATTTGGCACCATAGAGGTTACATTAAATAGGTTTAATGACGTTTTGAATTTACAATTATATTGAGTACTCATTATATGTGATGTTCTAAATTCAAATCTACTTTGCCACTCAAGCGAATAAAATAGAATTTTCCAGCCAGATTTCGAAGCGCAAAATTACACTTTCCGAGGTGGTGGGATGAAAAATATTTTATTTTAAACCACGCCATTCCCTGCCCAAAAAAAGTGACTACGACTGCTGGCCATACAGCCAGGTGTCAAAAATATTTAATATGTGGATATTATAAAAAAGTTATTGTATATTGAATATTTTCTTTGTCCAAAAATAAGAACATAGTTCATAGACATGATTTATTTTTGCCAAAAAATTCAAAAAGTATTTAGCGCAGTGTGATGGATTCTCGCTCATTATCAACGACAAAACACAATCCTGATATCCTGAGAATCACATTTTAATGCAAACTTAAAGTAAAAAAGAATAAAGATATGGCCGTGAGATAAATCCTTTCGCCTCCCCATAGTAGGGGGAATCTAATTAAAAAATATTCACTATCACACTAGTAGGTACGTAATGGACCCCATTATGATACTGTAAATAGTGTAGGCTAGAGGCAGCAACATAATATGTAGGTACGATTGTACGCTTCCTTAGAAACCGCATGACGCATTGGATAACGCCAGTCACTAGAAATACACGCCCCAATAGATAGGCTGCACCCTACTTGTCACCTTTTCAATAAAGAAACTTTAATCGAATATTTGTACACCTGGACTCAATACGGTATCTAACTGCTCGAGTACCTACCTACCTACATCCCACTAATTTCAAATATACTATACAAATACAATTTTGGGGTAGTCAGTTGAATTCTAAGGGTTAATAAATCTGTAGGATTATCTTATAGTATGTATGTAGGATATTATATTATGTAATCAAACTTTGAATAAACAATAATTTAATCAAATTTTAATTCTGCACAGTCACAGAGATGGCGTATGAGTATGACGTAAACGAGGGGTTTCCGAATAAATTAGTCTAATTATCACCAACACTTCGTTTATCTGTGATTATAATGAGTTAAAATAAATATTCTAATAGCCAGTAAACGGCTACCAGTATGTTTTTGACCAGACCTGGATACAGTAACTGCATCATACATGAAGTGAGGACTCGCTAAGGATTTACGCTGAAGTGAGAAGTGTACGATCATTTAGTTGCACGTCTGGTAATATTTGAGATTTCATAATCTGCTGGTCACTCAGTAAAAACATCTCTACCGTGACCAACATAAAATTATGACACTAAAAAAACTCTCTACATTAAATTTTTTGGTACCTTCAAAATGGTCTGCACGATGCTAGCCACGCGATAATTTTCAGCCATTGCTATTTTTCAGTAAAACTATTAATATATTTGAAGATAGAGTTTCTCCCTCCTAGAGAATTTTAAACTCAATCTACCGTACAGTTGTCGGTTACTTTAAGTACATTTTCACTTGATATTGGCACAATGCGTAATCTTTATGTGTCGCGATCGCCATTAATTTCTAAGAAGAAGATATATTTTAAGATATCCAAATGGCAGCCATGGTCAAATTCTTTGAAAGTTAGTAAATTTTGATGCCCTGCTTACCTGAGTCCCCACTTCATGTATAGGTAAAAATCTAGCTCTGGTCAAATACATACTTACTGGTAGTCGTTCACTGGCTCGTAGACTAAAAGCTATGAAATATACACTCAAATTATATTTACCTACTGGTTTTGTTTAGCTAATTTTATTTTTATATATCGATATATTTCGAATATAAACCAACGAGCTGGGTCAATTATATCGCACGCAAGTGTAGGTATAATGATTAAAGACACTCACTTATGTCCAGCCGCGCTAAGTCCACAAGGTACAGCAACGCAGGATATCATATCACATTCAGCTCTCGTGAAAGTCACCAGCAGTATTTCCATCAAGACTGGGTAGCCAGTAGCAAAGCTCAAGCAACGTGTACAGAAACCACCAAGTAATGTGTACAGAAAATTAGAAACTCATCGTAAGTATATAAAATACGATGAGTTTCTAATTTTCTGTAATAACAACATAATTTTAAAATAAAGATATCACATTTAAATTGTACGCATCGTAGGTACTTCAATTTTCGCACCGATATCGAATAAAAAACAAATGAATGTCGAAATTAAATATAAAGTCTTTTTATTCTTAGTTTTATGTCAATTCAAGGAGGTTTTATGTGTAGCGCGATTGTATGTATGTATATGACCTCTTTGATGTGTTCGAGAGTAGAGAACATGAACATAGTAGTACTATAGTCCGCGCAATATAATAGGCCCGTTTTGACACATGTCAAAATATCGTAAATGGTCATGTGACCAAAAGAATCAATTATTTACTTACACGATTAACATAAGAAATCGAGCTTTGTAATCGTAATTATTTAATGTTGTTAATTTAAGAATATAATATAATAATAAGAACCAGTGGCGTAGCGTGGGTATCGGCCGCCCGGGGCGGAAAATAATTATGCCGCCCTCTTATTTAGGTATTTCAATTTAATGTATACTATGCATTACACACTAAGAAGTTCAAAAAGTATAGATGCGTTGCACTCGCTCGAAAATGGCAACGAAAAAGTCAGGCAATTGCCGGATTTACATTCAGTTTGGAACTAATGAAAATAGAATCGGGATCGCTCTCGCATTTCGGCTGGTCGACTGCACTTCATTGCAACGCTTTAAGTAGGTAATCGCTCAAAAAAATGCCTTCCTGTGTTGTTAAAAAGTGTACAAATTAGGTACATTGTCACTGTTAGAGACATGAAAAGGTGTCATTTCATTCGACAAATACATTTCTCTTATCAAAACAATTTCTTATGGAACATTTTTTTTTGGGTTTACAAACGCGTAAATATTTTTAACACTAGAAACCCCTCCGCCTGTCCGAAAAAAGGGCAGGTCGATTTTTTTCAGTGTATTTTTCCAGTCTCAAAAATATTTAAGCGTTTGTAAACGCAAAAAAATATTCCACACTATAAGGTAGTTTCATCTTAACTGGACGTCAAATATTTGCAAAAATATTTCGTTCGGATCTTAGAAGTAAAAATTTCAATGTTTTGATGAAAAAATGTTTACCATAAACGGCAATAGCAGTGCCCTGGGTAGCTTACCTAGTGGTTAACGCAGCCGACCGGATTGCGGAGGATGCTGGGTTCGATTCCCGCCTGGGATAGGTCGATTTTTTCAGTGTATTTTTCTTGTCTTAAAAACCAATTTCATTTTGTTATTCAATTTGACTGTCACTGACGAATTTATAGTTGCAATAAAAATATGAAATAGTTTCATTTTTTTAAATTATTGTGAAATTTTGCCGCCCCCTCAAATGCGCCGCCCGGGGCGGGCCGCCCCCCCTGCCCCCCCTACGCTACGCCACTGATAAGAACACAATGAAACTCGGGTAAAAAAAGCAACAAGGAAATGATGTGTGAATAAAAAAAATCATTTACGAATATTTTTGACCATTTCTTATTTTAACTAACGCTTTTTAACTAATAGTAAAGTTAACTATCGATGAAACAACGGGCCCTTAGAGATTAATTAATTTTGTGCTTTTTAGTGTTATAAGTATAGAATTTTTCGTCGAGATCTTTTTAGCCGACTTCAAAAAAAACCGCCTTCGAAACTAAAAGCTTCAAAATATGGTGTGTAAAACCAAAAACAACCCTTCGATAGGTCGTGGAAGCACAGGCGCTAGTCCCCGTTGGAAAAATTCGTAACCGATAACCTCGTTACTAAAAAATCAAAGGTGTGTCACCAGGGCCCCGATCGCGGTAATATAATACAAAAATAATTATCTTCGTTTCGTTTGTGTTCCAGCTGCCTTTGCGTTCCATTTGAGTTCCAATCAATGTGAAATTCCTTATTGCGGTAAAGTCGCGGACAGCACATTCTAAAAACTCCAAATACGTCATATTTACTTATAAGAAAATTTTAAGTATAGTAGGTACCAAAAATCCGTAACGTTCGTGCAACGTTTGAGAAAAAAGAGATTGACGTCACGGACGTGAAGCTATCACTAGCTGTGTCAGTTGTCTCATTGATTAAAAATAAAATAATAGATTTTTCCTCAAGTATTTATTACCAAACATAAAAACATAGTGTCAGTATTAAGTGAAAACGTTATTAAGTGTTATTGTAAAGTTTTAATATAAGAAAATAACAAGATAAAATACACAAGTGGAAAGTTACATAAAACTACCTTAATTTAACAAAAAACAATAGTTTGTTCTTCCAAATCTTTAAACAATAGTGTGGTGCTTACAGTGGATACACGACCTTACAATCCTTCTTAAGTGGTACATTCCTATGTGGTTTTCGCCCCTTATGTATCGCTAAAATTCTATAAAACATACATTGGCGCGCAACGCCATCTATTGTGACTGTGCGGTACCATTGACTGAGATCACACATAATTATCGTACGCGCAGCAGCATGCCTATTAAGTGCGGGGCCTGTGCTAAATTCTTGTCACCACAAGAGGCCGCCTCATGTGCCCGTTGTCCTGCTCAATACCACCGTGGATGCGTTAGCTTACCGTCTACAGGGCAAATAAACAATGAATGGACATGCCCCGAATGCAATAAAAACGTAGCTACGAAAAATAGTGCCGAGACGCCTGTTAGGGGACTGTCATCGAATATTCTGCCCAGAACAGAACAATTAGATAGTAGCGTAATGAGCTGTACATTTCAGGACGAAACACAGGACATTTATCCGGACTTGCCTACACTATTTCGTAATTTTAAGGAGGAATTACATAAGGATATAGAAAGGATTTTTCGAGAGGAGTTAATAAAAATGAAAAAAGATTTCTATAGTGAATTCCAAAAATTGCACACGGGTATGGCCGAGCTCCAAGCAGAAAATAAGCACCTTAAAGAATCCATAACAACGTGCAACGCTAGAATGGACAACATAGACCAGCGTGTGAGTGCAATGGAGACAAATTTGAAAAACGGAACGGTGGAGCAAATGGACATGAGGATCCTCCAGCTCAAGCAGGATTTAAATGACCGGGACCAGCAGCTATTGGCAACTGAGCTTGAAATTACCAACCTGCCAGAACAAGGCGGTGAAAATCTAACCCAGTTTGTTAGAGAATTGGGAAATAAACTAGGTGTGGACATCGATTTGCGTGACCTAGTGAGCGTGGATCGTGTGGGGGGACGTAAACTAAATGCAGCGAGCCCATCGGGTCCCCTAGTCACTCGCCCGCGCCCTGTGGTCGTCAGGCTGGTACGTCGCGATATCCGCGATGAGTTAATTCGCAGCGCACGAGTGCGACGGGACTTGTCAACCGCTAGTCTCAACCTGGCCGGCCCGCCGCAACGTATTTACTTGAATGAGCGCCTTACAAAGCTGAACAGACAGTTGTTTCGTGGGGCGCGAGATGCGGGACAGCGTCTCGGATGGCAGTTTGTTTGGACAAAGCACGGTCGTATATTTGCTCGACACAAACCAGGGGACCGCGTGCACCTCATTCGTAATGAAGAAGACCTGTGCCGCACATTTGGAGCCGACATACCCAATAGTAGTAATTGATTTAAACAATAATTTTACATTGCTGGTTTTGAGGATTGTTGGGATAGATTTAATTGATTTGTTTTATATTTTATATTTTTGTTTTAATATCAAAATGTTTTTAATGTATTTGTTACTGTGTCATATGGGTGTTGTGATCGCATCTCGTAGGTGTAATAACCCTGGGGCGGGCCGCGTGAGTGAGTCGCACTATTGTGGTCACGGATTAAATAAGCAACTTTATTATATTATTAAAAAAATAGCTAATTTTTCGATTGTTGAATTGTATACTCTTGTAGGAAACACTATCATTATTTACATCGTATCTGTTATATGCTATAGCTTTTCTTTTATGCCTATATAAAAAAATTCTCTAAAAAAATCAAGTTTGGTCTACATAACGCTGGGTCTCTAGCCTCGAACCAAGATGAGTTTCTGTTGGCGATGAATCACCACTCTGTGGACATTATGGCCATCAATGAAACGTGGCTGCGCAAAGGGGAGGAGGGTCGAGCTCCGACCGTTCCGGGATACAGGCTCCGCCACATCCCACGACCCATGAACATTCGCGACGGGCGCGGTGGTGGGGTTGGCTTTTATATTAGAACCGGTATTAATGTACGAGTAAGAACGCATCCTCACCATCCCTCAGTCGAGCAGATGTGGATGAGTATGCAAAACAACAAAAAAAAACTATTGATAGGAACGGCTTATCGTCCACCCTGGCTTGAAATGGATGAGTTTTTCGATGCGTTGACAGATAGCATTAGCGCATTGGCCCCTTATGACAATGTGATACTGTTAGGCGATTTTAATATTAATATGTGTAATGACAGCCATGCTTCGCGAAAGCTACTGGAATTTTTAAATTATACTAATTTAGTACAACTTGTGACTGAGCCCACGCATTTTGTAGGCGATAGTGCTACTCTTATTGATGTGATTTGTACGGACGCTAAATATGGAGGTGTTGTAGTCGATTATATAAGCGACCTTGGAAACCATGCATTTGTGACTTGTGAAATTGTTTACCGAAAGAATGAAATATTACGCAAAATAGTTACATACAGACCGATTAAAGAAATAGTAAGTAAACAATTCCAGAACGACCTAAATTTGATCCCGTGGGATTCCATATGCGACTTGCAAGATGTCAATGATATGGAATAATTTTTATTTTTGCGTTTACAAACGCGTAAATATAATACTAGAAAAATGCACTGAAAAAAAAATCAAGACCCGACCAAGTCCCGCCTGAGGCAAGTCGATTTTTTTCAGTGCATTTTTCTAGTGTCAATGATATGTTAAGCACTTTTAATTCCTACATACTATGTTTATTTAATACTCATGCACCATATAAAACAAAATCTTTCAAACACGGCCCTACCCCATGGATAACAGATAATATCAAGTTAATATTCAAACTCCGTAACGAGGCTCGCCAACGATGGCACAAAACTAAAGTAGCAGCGCACAAACAATATTATCTAGACTTTAAACATTTGGCGTCAACTTCTTTAAATAGTGAAAAAAAAGCATTCTTTGAAAAACATATTAACGATAACATACGAGACTCAAAAAAGTTATGGGCAAATCTAAAAAAGTTTGTGCTTCCAGTTAGCAGTGACTATGTAAACTTAGGCCATCTCGTAGACGCCGAGAACATAAATTCTGAATTCCTGAATGTTCCGGGAAATCCGGACGTCGACATTTCGCAGTTGACATTTTTTGAATTTAATCGGTATAATTCAAATACCTTTTCATTAAAACCTACGGATCAAGAAGCTATTTTGAAAATTATTAGATCAATATCAAGTAACGCGCAGGGAATCGATGGCATCTCAAAAGAGATGATAACTCTTACTCTCCCCCAATCCCTTCCGACGATAACTGAGATAGTTAACAGATCTATAACTACAAAATCGTTTCCTGAGCTGTGGCACAGGGCAATTGTGAGACCTCTGCCAAAAAATAACAACCCACAGAGCTGTAAAGACCTCCGCCCGATCAGTTTGCTGCCTTACCTGTCCAAGATATTAGAGAGAGTAGTATACATGCAGTTGACAGAGTTTTTGGAGACAAATGGAATTTTGCCTGACTTGCAGTCTGGCTTTAGAAAAGGGCGCGGAACAGCTACTGCATTGGCGGATGTTGTCGGCAACATCTTAGAGGCCCAGGATCGTGGGGAGGGTTCAATTTTAGCCCTACTCGACTACTCCAGGGCATTTGATGCAATAAATATACCCCTTCTGCTATCAAAAATGTCGTATTATGGATTTTCGCCGGACACAATTGCATGGTTCCATAGTTACCTCACAGACAGGTCGCAGATAGTCGAGATTGGGAGAGAGGATGGTTCCACTATCTCCTCATCACCACTAAGGGTGTCAAGGGGAATCCCACAAGGTTCGCTTCTGGGACCGATACTATTTATTCTGTACAGTGCAGACGTGGCTAACTGTCTTCAAAACTGCAGATACCATATATACGCAGATGATACACAGTTGTATTACTCGTTTAATCCTCGTGAGACTACCTCCTCCGTTGATAAAATAAATGAGGACTTGGATCGGGTAGCACTATGGTCGAAAAATAACACACTAGTATTAAATTCTAAAAAATCAAAATTTTTGATTATAGGTAGTAGGAAACAAGTCAATAATATAATATCTGCAAAGCCGGACGTAAAAATTGCGGGTGAATCTATTCAAAGGGTCGAAATAGCGAATAATTTAGGTCTTATAACCGATCAAGTTCTCCGTTTCGAGAATCACATCAATAATGTAGTTAAAAATTGCTTTTATAGGTTAAAAATTCTTTACAAGATGAGAAATTTTCTAAGTATTCCCATGAGACAAAAACTAGTTGATACGTTAGTTCTATCTAAATTCAACTACTGTGACACTGTATATGGACCGTGTTTGTTATCCCGTACAGTCCGATTGATCCAGCGCGTACAAAATGCGTGTGCCCGCTTTTGTTTTAATATACCGCGGAGAAGTCATATTACACCATACCTAAATAAACACAACATACTCAAAATGTCGGCACGTAGGAAACTACATTTCGCTTGTCTATTATTCGGCGTTATAAAAACTGAGAAACCAAAGTACCTCTTTAACAAATTCGATTGGAGACACCATAATTACAGCTACTCAATCCGTTCAGCGCTGGCCCCCTTGCATGTGCCCAAGTTCCGAACAGCGGCTTTCAGAGGTTGTTTTAAGTACGCCGCCACCCGCTGCTGGAACGATTTGCCTCCTCCTTTGAGAGCACTGAAAACAGTAACGAATATTAAGTCTCAATTAAAAAAACTGTTGCTCGAAAGACAGAAATCTAATCTGGCAGACTCTCGTTTCTATAAATTTTAAATGTTTAGATAATTATTTATTAATTAAACAAGCTGCAAAGTAATTATTTATTTATTACAAAATTTAAATTATCTGTTATTCTATTATTCTTGGCTATTATCAAATATTTAATCTTTACCTAATATGTGCGTGCCACATACAGGGAAATGCATCAGGTCACAGGGTTTGGGTCCGGCTGAAGCGTAGTTCTTTATTTATTAATATCTAAGTACCCAGTTATTTTACCTGAAACAATAATAATGTGTAAGTATATAAATATAACGTTAATGAATAAAAGCAAGAGATATACAAAGCAACGTAATGTAAATTACTTACAAACAGGTTGATGTGATGTTTAATTAATTTGTTTAGCTTTCCATTTTGTTTTGTTTTTTACTATTATATATTTAAATCATTGTTGCTCGCTCGGTCTCACCTAAATAATAACAAATTTCGCGTCGCGCAGACGCCCCGTGTGCTTGCGGGAGGGAGACTGTTGTGTCGACTGTCGGTGCCGATCACAGAGTACATTAATTTGTAAGTACATGTATAAACCGACCACTCCAGCGCGGTGTGGCTTCGCGTCCGCACGTCACTTGGGGTCCATACTGAAAACCAGCGCTGTGCTGCGCCTGGTCGTAGTATAGCAATAAGCTGAGTATGGACCTCGTTGCCATGAACTACGACGTGCGATCACAATAATTTTATAATACCCTACCTATTTACCCTATTATTTTACTATTATTTTAGTTCTTTCATTGTTTTATTTATTTGCCTATATGTATTGTTGTGTAAGCGCGTCGTGTGTGATTTGGTAATAAATGTGTTTCTATTCTATTCTATTCTAAAAAAAAGCGTCCTTTGAAATGTAATCTAAACGTGACTTTGACAGCGTTTATGTTTTATCCGATATCTAGTATCCATAACACAAGTTCAATTTGGGCTAGATAGTTGGTGTGAGTATGGAAATATATTATTATTATTATAGTTGTTTATATAAACAAGACCCATCTAGGGGACGAAGATGATGGTAAGTCACTTGGATTTAAAAATTCTTGCTGTTTTCTTAACGACTTGATAAACCATACCAAAAATACCACTGTTGATTTTCAGCCTTTCTTACCAAAACTCACCCTTTTAGCACAGTATAGAAATGTAACAGTATAGAGACTAAGCCTAGTTAATAAAATAATTACCTACACTCCATTGAAGCAATAGGGTTGTCCCCTTTAATGTTTTTGATATTGTTTTTTTTTATGAAAAAAAAGTATTCTGTTTTGTAGTGGTCAATCAATCGTATTGAAATAACTAGCTTACAAATAAAATTTAAATAGGTACCCTCATGGCGTCGGTTAATCTCAGCAACAGACGATAGTTTAAAATACGGGAAATAGTTTAATATTGACACACAACAACTTGTAGATCTTTAACTTGTCATCACGGCGTAACCTTTTACAAGTTTTGGCGGGAACGTACGCAAATTGCGGTAGAACGAATACGTTTTGTGCGCTTTTCGGAGCGGGCGCGCGATAGGCACCGCAGCGCAGGTGGAGCGCGGTCGGGTTCATCAGCTGCTGTTTTCGGGTGTTTGTCACGCATTTTCGAGTTGAACCCGAAAATGTGTGTGGTACCTAGTAATTAAAAAACCATTACATAAAAAATCGTCATAAAAAGTTGATAATTTCTTGCAGCCGCCATCTTGGATTTACATTTTGACAGCACTATCGACTTTAACTCCCTCGAAAACCATGAAAACGACACCCATGACGAAAAATTTGATAATTTCTTGCAGCCGCCATCTTGGATTTACATTTTGACAGCACTATCGACTTTAACTTCTTCGAAAACCATGAAAACGACACCTATGACGAAAAAGTTGATAATTTTTTGTAGCCGTCATCTTAGATTTACATTTTGACAGCACTATCGACTTTAACTCCCTCGAAAACCCAACGAATTAGGAATGATATAGAAGCATAACTCCCTAACGAAGCCCGCTAAAACATGGTCCCAAACTCATACAATTAAACTGATAATACTAACGCGATACGCACACTGACAAAACAAAATACCTTGCTAAATTTATTTTCTACTAATCAATTCGTCAACCCATTCATTTGGTGCGCATCTTTACTTAGTAGGATAATATTAAGAGTGAAACGGAAATATCAAACCCAAGCGAGTTCGTGTGAAACGGATTATTAAGCGGTACACGCCCAAAGTATGTTACCTACTCTACTAACAGCGGCGAGGATGGTGTAATACAATAGGTGTCAAGTCATATTAAATATGAGTCGGTATCTATGGCACGCGACTGTTAAAAAAATATACGAGTATACAATGTGTTTGTGTTCCGACCCGACAAACTTTAAGGGCATTTTCTACAGATAATTTAATCGTAGAAAAACCCCCATATGTGGGGTCGAAACTCAGTTCCCTTCGAGTGACAGCCATTTTAATTATTAATCATCATTTAGGGGGTGCCTTTAGTAAAAGTAGAATATCTCGTTAAGTTTAAGTCACACGGACTTTTAAAAAATACTGCCGTGTAGCTAAAAAGTGTGGCAATCTTATAAGTGTCACTAAAGCACAAAAAACTCATATTACGTTGTTAAAAAGTAATAATAATCTTGTTTTTCTCCAAAAAATTACATTTCTCTGATTTATACTAGAAATATTCCTATTATTACATATTTTTTATGATTTTATTTACAACTGTTTGAGTTTTGATAAAAAACGGTATCAAATTATAGCCCAATGTTGTCCTGTGCGACACAAAAATTTGGTATTCGCGCCAGTGCTTGTCTTTAAAACCGAAGAGGTAATTTTGAACAATTACTCTCTTATGTAAAATGTTTAAAGTTTGTTAATAAACTGATTGTTTTTCTAGACTGCATAGTTATTTTTACCCTAATTTAAAGATAATTTTAAATTTAACTAAAATGTTCAATATCATGATTATTCAAGATTGAGGAAAAAAAATGTCCGTCTTTAAAAATACCAATAACTTTAAAAAAAAACAAGTGTTGGGTTATAATTTTGATACCGTGTTTTAGCAAAACTCAAATAGTTGTAAATAAAATCATGACAAATGTGTGATAATAGAAAGATTTCTAGTATAAATCGGAGAAATTTAATTTTTTTGTGTATTTTTTTGGAGGAAAATAAGATTATTTTAATATTTTAATAACGTAATATGAGTTTTTTGTGTTTTAGTGACGCTTATTAGATTGCCACACTTTTTAGCTACCCGGCAGTATTTTTTTTAGGTCCGTGTGACTTAAACTTAACGAGATATTCTACTTTTACTAAAGGCACGCCCTAAACGATGATTAATAATTAAAAAGGCTGCCACTCCGAGGGAACTGAATTTCGACCCCATATATGGGGGTTTTTCTATAATGAAATTATCTGTAGAAAATGCCTTTAAAGTTTGTCGGGTCGGGCAACTAACACATTCTATAGCTCTAGACTTTTGGAAACTAAAAAGTTATTTTATTTCTAGCTGTACTTATCAAATACTTATTTTAAAATGCAGAGAAAAATCTTATTTTCTGCATATTATACAACATGTAACAAAAATAAGGCACAACCTCAAAGTATCTTACTATTACACAAATTAACCGATTGCAGTACTTAATTACAATTAACAGTAAGTAATTTTCAAATAGGTCATTGTTGGATGTCCTTGTAGATTTTTGCTTATGCCGTACAATTTTTGTAAAGTAAGTAATCTATTTTGATTGTAAAATTATTCAAAGTAGGAAATTTGTAACTATTTTGGTGCCAATTTCTTAAACAAATTGTTTTTTTTTTTATTGTAACGATTCAGAAACCGATTTCAAACAAACAACTTTGAGGTCGTCCTTTATTTCTTTTGCACCTTGCATAATACAGGATCTATCGAATTTCGGTTAGTTTTTCAAAAGTAAGTAGCATATACAATTCCCATGATGTGTGCTAGGCTTTTAAACTAGTTATATCTTGATATTGTAACTGATATTGCGATATATTATTATTGCATAATATTATTATATTATGCACAAAAAAATATGAAACTATATATTATCGAGCCCCAATGCTGTGCTTACCTGTTAATTCAAGGACACTTTAGTTATAAGCTAAAGGTATCAAAATAGATCCAGCATTTTTTTTTGACAACCCTCTACCATCCTATACGAGTAGGCAATTATCGCTCGCACGGGGTCTCAGTCGGCGTACTTGTTTACTTATACTATGGTATTATGGATAGAATGATCTTCTAAATATTGGCTGCCAATTTTTTGTCAGCTGTAATTTCGCGCCATAATTTGCGTTTTGTATTCACTGGGCAAGTAGGTGAACAAAACCCGTTATACGTTCCACGGAAAATCATTATTATTTTTATTTAGTTTATAACGATTTGAATCCAATATCTATGGATTATTATGTCTTCATGTATATGAATATACCTATGTCTTCATTCTCAAAACGTATAGAGCACACTTTACTGGCATTAGTTGGTAACGAGTCATCATCTCTTTTTTCTAATCGGAAAGATGCAATGCACTGATCGTCGAATATCTTTTTTGGGGAAACTCAAATAAATATGTTATTAATAAGAAACAGCAGGAAATCCAATTTTTAAAAACTCTATACTTAATACTAAATGTTTAGTTTAATAGTAGCATATTAAAAACTGGTTGGCTACTGATTGCATAACACAGACAACTCAAGACGAACAAAACATGAAATTACTTTACTTACATGAGATAAATTATCCCGGTTTGGTTTTTACTTCCTTCTTTCCGTATTTTACACCACTTTACCGCACAGGAGGTCATTTTTGTCCTTGGGAAATGAGCTGTTTATTGTATTTTTCGCAAAACTAAATGACACGGACGCTTGTCGCGGCAGACTGATGGACGCGTTGATAGTACTTTTTCGGCCCCGCCCACTTGGGGATAGTTTGCGTGGAACGATTTTTTGACGGAGTTCGTGTTCTATATGATTCCTAATTCGTTGCGAAAACCATGAAAACGACACCCATGACGAAAATGTTGATAATTTCTGGCAGCCGCCATCTTGGATTTACATTTTGACAGCACTATCGACTTTAACTCCTTCGAAAACCATGAAACCGACACCTATGACGAAAAAGTTGATAATTTTTTGTAGCCGCCATCTTGGATTTACATTTTGACAGCACTATCGACTTTAACTCCCTCGAAAACCATGAAAACGACATCCATGACGAAAAAGTTGATAATCTATTGCAGCAGCCATCTTAGATTCATGATCGATCATGATTTATTATGATCGATCACTCGAACAATTTTTTTCGAAAACATTAATTAATTCTTCTTCTTCTTCTTTTATAAATGGCAATGTGTCATTAATTAATTCATTCTTACCGTTCAAAATCAGCAGGAAGAAAAAACGATAACTCCGGTTTTGATGAAGCTGAGTTCAAGCAGCCGTATACTACGCAATACGCTCGAGACATTTTCAAAAGGATCGCGTAAATTAACTTAGACGCGGCACGCACTACAGACAGCACCGCGACAATCGCTTAGGGGGCTCGTCGATGCACACGTTTGTGTGAGTGTGCCGTTTCGAACATTTGTAGGTAGTTTCCTTACTGTTCCACATCTATATACTGTGCTTTTAGGGTTTGAATTCTGAAAAAACCTGAGTCACCTTTTTAGGTACATATTTATCGATAGACTAACTCGAATAAATAGTCTAACTAATCTTGTTTCCCCATATAAACTTTCATGCCCTATTACTAGGGCCAGATTTTATTGAAATTCAACCCCTAAGAAAAATCCGGCATTATCCATTGCTTACATCACAAAGGGAACATCTATGCAAAATTTTAGCTATCTAGGTCCAACCAAGTGCTAGGCGTGGGTATTGATCAGTCGGTCAGTAAGTCATGACTCTTCTTTTCACTAAATTAGTACTAAATTATTATAATTTTTATTTATTTAATTGAATACCAACGCCTACTGAACCCAATAAGTGCTCAGTAAAGTAATGAAAATAATGAAATACTTTAATTGTAGTACATAAAAATATTTGCAGTACTGGGTAGATGAAAGGGTATGCGCTACACGGACGCAAGCACTTGAGCAACTAGTCTACAACCTCGAGGTTTTCTTTAAGAACCAAAATGATAATAATCATGAATAATACATCAGCAAGATTACTATGATACTACTGGTGAATTATTTACTTTTTTAATTAAAAAATACAAAATCAAAAATGGTCACTGGATCCTTTGAACACTTAATATGTTAATAAATAAGCTAGAGGTGATAGGTACCTCCCACGGCTTTACATAAAGAAGAATTAGAAATAAATTATTATTATGTAGGCTAGTTTTTAATCGACTTCATTTAGTAAGCATTACTATTTATAGATATAAAATGACTAACAAAGTATATTGACGATGTGGTGGAGAGATCAGTAACTGTGCCTAAGCATTGGGAGTTCCGGATTCGAATCGAGATAGTGGCAAATGTTTGTGTGATAAACACGATCTTTTGTTCATGAGTTCTAGTGAATTGTTATTTAATTTTATTAATAAAATATCAAAATTTTTAGTATTAACCAAAAAATCCACAACACAACTAGATGATTGGTGTGAGCGTGGAAATATTATTGTTATTGACCCGCCTGACGCCAATTTGACTGGTAATACGGAATGGGTGAACCGACAGAAAGATTATACTAATAGTGTTATTTAAATACAGTTAACAGTATAATTAGTTAATGACATTAAATATATTAAAAAGATAATTGCTATTATGTTTCAAAAAATATGAATATTTTTATACCAAAGCATGGTACCCTCTCGTTTGGTAGTAACGAATAGCCTTGTGTATCATAAAATGTCATTAAAAGTGCCTTGACCTTGTTTCCATACAATAATATTAGAGGTTTATAACAAATTACAGCGTTTCCATGGAAGGTGGTCGATATTGTTAATACAAACATAATTTATAGCTGTGTGCACGGCACTTGTACCAAACGGTATGAAGATCTTGTGTACACTCGTTGCTATATATCGGTACAGACGTGTGAATAGGGTAAACCATCTTCACGCAGTAGCAAAAACTTCGAGGTTCGAGGGTGGCCCTGTAAGTCCTCGAACGCGCTTAGTTTACGTACTCAAATGTTGAAAGTAGATGCAATCGTGAAAGATACGCAGGTCCTGCCAGCCTAGCATAACCACCGAAATACGATATGATATAGCCATTTAACGCCATATATGACGAGGTCGATGGGGTGCCACGGTCGTGCGTTCTTAGTAATAATCACAAAAGATAAGGTACTACTAGGTGGTAGACCTATGTAGGATCATCTAGGTAGGTACCACTGCCTTTCTTATTTCTGCCGTGAAACAGTTCGCTGTGTTTCGGTTGAAGGGAAAGGTAGCCAGTATAATTAGGACATGTAAGGTATATCATCTTAGACCCCAGGATGGCAATGCACTTGCAGTGTTAAGTGTTTTACCCTTAATATTGCAAGTGTCTATAGGCGACGGTAACCACTTAACACCAGGTGGGCCGCAAGCTTGTTAGCCATCTCGTAATGTAAAAAAATATATTAAAGACTGATTTAAACAGAGTAAGTCAAGAGTCAGTAACAGGTATCAGTGCTGGTGCCGAGAACTGACCGCAACATTTTTTTTTTTTGCAATTCTATTGAACTGACCGCACCATGTTTACAAACAGTAAGTAAGGGGGAATCTTGAAGACAGTGCTCACGCGACAGCGCTGTACTGACTCCAAATCTATTGGGTCAGTACCGAGTCAACACTGGTTTTCCACAAATTTGTGAGTCCCTTACTTACCTTGTGTAAATAAGGCTTTAGCTAGCAATTCGCAGTCGGTACTTGCATGGGGGACCAAAAATTTTTCGACTCGATTTTTCTCCGTGTTTCGGAAGGCATTAAAAGCTGGTGGTCCCGGGTGCTGGCGAAAGTTAGCAGTCGTTCCCAAGGAGGGTTGTTGTCTAGCAGGCGGCCGGCAGTAAAAAACTAAAGCCGAAACACTTAACAGTATTTTATATATCAAGACACTGCATCGACCCCAAAATAGATTGGGAGCAGGGTAGGAAGATTGGTGTGTATAATATAAATTAAAGAACATTTTAAATCAGCTTCATAACAGCTGATTTAAAATGTTCTTTAATTTATATTTCAATCAGCGTCTGTTTTTTGTAACTAACGAGTACTGAGTAGGTATATCTCTCGCATATTTCCGATATTGACAGAGTGAGATGGGTCATGTTAGGGACGGGACCAACGTATTTGTTCAAAACAATATTGGATAAGTAGTATTAATATATTAAAAAGTATCATCGTCAATTCCTTCTGATGAACTTTCTACAGACACGTGAATAATAAACTGTTCTAACAATATGTGTTCATGGCACATTTTTCATACAAGCCGGTGTGGCGTTTGTGTGAAACGGACTTTATGTTGATTACGTGGACTAATAGCAACGCAGACAAAATTTTCGGTACTTGTTTCTTAAAAAAATAGACTATAGTAACATGTGATACGTTGTCGTGGTGGAGTGGTCAGTAACGCTGCCTACACATCAAGCGGGCCGGGTTCGAGTCCTGGTAGGAGCAAATGTTTGTGTGATGAACACAAACATTTGTTCACGAGTCATGGTTGTTTATGTATTTATTTAAGTTTACTTATAAAAATATCTATACTACTATTTATATTAAAGTCCGTTATCTAGTATCCATAACACAAGTTCTTAATGATACTTAATTTGGGCTAGATAATTGGTGTGATCGTGGAAATATATTATTATTATTTTAGAACATTTTCGAATCTCCGACTTCTTAAGTGGGATTTTTTCTGTTACGCGGACCTTAGTCAAGCGTATCAGATTAATTTAGGATGTTGTTATTATATGCGGCTAATGTGTGTACATAGGTACCTATGTAATTCTTCTTTTCTTTTACAGTATTAGCTACAATTTACACGTCCGGCTTCGGCATAACAGCAGGCGTGCACAGGCTGTGGTCACACCGAGCGTATAGGGCGAAGACGCCTCTACGGATACTCCTCGCATTGCTGTTTACCATAACAGGACAGGTAAATATAATTAAAAACTTATTTGGAACAAACCTAGGTCGATCAATTGTCAAGCTCTGTGACCAAAGTAAAAGGTTTTCATAGTTCGATTCCCACTTGAATGGTATTGCACAAAAAACGCTGGACTTGTAAAGAGTGAAATTATCAGTTTACAGAATGAACACTTAAAGCGTGGAATAACTTGGAAGTGCCGGGCACATTTTTTTACAGCTTGGGGAAGATCTCGGCCTGTACTATACAAATCATTGCGTAGATAATTTTATATCGTGTATATGCCGGAAAAACAATGCCAAAACCTATCGCATATTTTTCATAATCGACCTAGCTACTGAAAGTGCGGTTGTCCCCGAACTCAAGTCAAACTTTGTTCACACTTACATTGGTTCATACGGACATTGTTAGATTTATAACCTAGTGTTCTTGAGATGTTCGGTATGCTTGTCGGTCATGGCATGGCATAAGACGGTATATTACTTGCCAAATTTCAATCCTATAAATTTTGATTGCCTTGAAAGCGTCGAAATATAGATTTTTTGCGGCATGAACGGCTATGTCTTTTTTTAATGATAACTTAGCAGTTTGTTTTTTTCATAGATTAAAGAGACTGTAGAGATTTGTGTATGGTTGGTTTGAATTTCAACTTGTCACCGCCACGCGTTCCCGTTGACAGACACACGCACAAAAAAGTCATCCTATAAGGGTTCCGCTTTTTCCTTTTGAGGCACGGAACCCTAAAAACAGCAAATGGCGAACAATGCTCTATAAATTCATATGTTAAGTAGCTTGAAATTCAAAACCTTTTTCTCATTAGTTTTGATGGCACTACATGAACTTGCCTTATCGAATATGCCTTGTATTTATCGCAAAGGAAACAGTAAAACTTAATGTTTATTAGGCTATTCTTGGGTACATAATCAGAATGGCGAATACTCGTTAATTAATATTGACTATTTAACATTTACTGCCAGTTGCACCAAGTTTTATGTTTTTCATTATTTTTTAAGTAACGTAAAAGTCAAATGAGTTTAGTTCGCGCTTTTACAGTTACTATACATTCTAACCTTTATTTTACTTCCCCTCTACATCTATCTTTCACTACGGTCTGTATTTGCCAATAACTCTGTACCACGAACGCAAACGGAGGACCGAAAGCCAATTCCCATAAAGTTATCATAATTTTTTGGTTCATCTTAAATCTAAATGATATTCTGGAAAACCCTAGAGACTCTGTGAAACTGAAAGATTTCTACATGCTCCACAGCACAGGGCAATATACTCGAGAACAATCCACGGTTCTTAAAGTTTCGGATGGCGCTGTATTGGCATTCTTTAAGAACTTCATTCCTTTGTTTCTGGGAGAAAGTTATATCATATAGTTTTAATCAGAAAGAACAAGCAAAAGTTTTATAAACTGTAACCCAGCTACGGAAAAAAGTAAAGGAATGAAATCGGTGAAAATCGGGGTTTACAAGGTAAAATCGACAAGGTCAAAGTCGGTAATGTTACCCAAACACTAATGAAATGAAATGAACGAATCGATAGACACCTCTTTAATGAAAATCAGATGAATAGTCTAGGTGCTACGGAGGAACCTACGTAAATACAAAGATACAAGCACAATAGACTGCTAAAAAGTTAGTGTATATAAAAGTGTATTTTCTAAATTGTTAGGTTTATTCTTAAAATTCTTTGTTCTCTGAGTAACAATAGTATTCAATAATATGTACTTTAAAAGCTCAAACTACGGTAAAACCTAAATTTGCCAAGTATTAATGCTAAAGGTTCAATTTGATATGTGACCACCATTATTTTAACACTGTTAGTAGCATTTTTTGGTTACATAGCCAAAAACTCTTTACCAGCAAAGTCCTTTTTTATTAATTATGTTTCCTCGGTTGGTTTATGGTACTTGTATTACTATTTCAATTGACTTCTTTCCGTATCCGTCTCCACTTATTCATAAAAAATAGCAAAGAACGACGAAAAAACTTAGGATTTAGTCTAGCATGTTTGTCAATAATAATCTTTGATTAATCATCATCATATTTTCCTAAGCAGTTCATTTCGATACCATAAGAAATAACTGAAAATTCTTTGCTTTAGAGTAAACTTTTCACTGTTTTTTTCTGAAAGTTGTAGCTCAATGACCTATAATTATTATAAAAAAAACACTAGAAAATACGATTAGTAGGCTCTTACAATTTTGATTCGAGTTAATCGGATAATTAGTCAACCAAATCTTTCATAAATAAATAGAAACTACTACTAAAACTCTAAACATATTCGCAAATTAAGAAACTTCTGAATCTATCATTCATCTTTACCTTGAATCATCCATTTTTAGATTTTCATTTAATTTAGGTACTTGTAACAACAACGCTAGATGTCTGTGTTATTCCTTGCCAGGAAAACACCACTACTTCTGCTTCTCATAAAAATAAACTTCATATTAAACAAAAATCGTATATTGGCTGGTGCGGAAAATTAATAAGTAGATACATTTTACGTTCGGATGTTGAACAATATACGATTCAAGACTTTCAGCGTTATTGACTCGCTTTGGATCTCGAATGTAATAATAAAATAAGCTTGTATATATTGGAAGCTTTAATTTGAATATTTTTCTAGCGCTAAATGTTTTTAAAGGGGCATATTCTCATACGCAGCAACGATATGTAATCTAATCTCACAGACATTGAATCGATGATGTCAATTGTGTAAACAGCTGTTTGATAGCGTATTCGTGACTCACTCGCTGTTATCATGCCGATTAAATACACACCTGCTCCACAACCTATCATTTTTAAATGTTGATAGGTTATCACCTAGATGGTGTGTAGAGTTATACAGAGCATTACAGTATTTTTTAAAATACAAGTACACAAGTAACTAATAGTGTCCCGGCGACAGATCGCTACGCTTGACTTGTACATGAAACTCCTTTAATTAAAAGGTGAAGGAAGAACCTTCATCACTTTGATCGAAAAACTATCGAAAATTTGAATGAACGAATAAAAATTTATTTGGCACGAAAAATACAACACAAAATGCAACAAAAAAATACACACATACATCGTTATCCCATGAGGGGTTGAGCAGACCCTTAGACAACATTTTGCTACACATAAAACCACATCTGGCAGTATGGGCCATACAGTGCCTCCAAATAGTTACAGGTTGCCAGCCTGTCGCCTGCCTTAAAGGGGCACTAAACCGAAAAATTTACAATCCTTCAGTAAACACACCAACTAAAGCCAACGACCAGGACAAATGTTACACTCAAAATTGTCTCCGCAATCCGAGTGGACAAAAAATTACACATAAATAAATAGATTTTTGGGCCAAATAGGTCCCGCACCGTTTATGGCGAGGCACGGAGTTAAGATTGAACCATTAGAAAGTTGATTTAATTGTTTTCTCAAAAAAACCTTTCTAATGAAAATCGTTAAAGGTAAGCGTCCGCATTTCCGCTTCGTACCTACGCAACGAATCAAACAGATTATTTTTATAGAGCATACGTGCAGAATGTGTTTGTGAGATAATGGAGGAAAACGGAGAACAGTTTGTCGTAATTACTTGTTTGTTAGCAGAAGAAACAGAAAGAAGAAGAAAGAGACAACTAATAAAAAGAAGCAATACCTGGATACATATTATATTCAATAAGAAAGTGCAACATGGAGAATACCACGAACTATTTTCTGATTTTTGTAAATACATAAGTAGGTACCTACCTACATAATACATAGAAAGTACCTAGATCAAGACACACACGTTCATGAACACACTAACACTCATCGAACTTTAGTATTTCATTCTATTCACAGCGCATACTTCAAAAGACTCGAAAAATCACACAGTTTTTACATTCGGAGTGTTAACGATGTACTGAAAAGCCCACACGACTAAAATCGTATCGTGTCGTGTGCACCCGGCTTTTTCTTGCGTGTTTATGGCGCGACTACCTTATTGTCGCTTCAATTATTAAGTCTCCACGCCCTCGGGCATGCTCACATACAACATAGACTTTGCATTAGTCTACTAATGGTATCTATCACGTATTCATGTGATTCATCAATATTTTATAAAGCACTTTTCGAAGGCACCTCTTTGTATTAATGCAATGATTCCACTTAATATTTGATGAGGAAACATCTAGTGATTTATGGAACGTTAGTAGACTGCCTACACATAAGGGAACCCATCACTTTATCGCAATTAACTTCATCGATTTTCATTCCCCATAAAACTATTCGCAGATCTTTTTATACAATACTTAACAACTCCTAGAATCAGGTTACATCGCAATTTCATTTCCTCGAATATTTGTTATCTACAAGCTCATTCCATCGTAAATTCTTTTCCTATTTTATTTATTTTATCGAAATAATGTTAAATCGATGTTTTGTTACCCATAATTTTGTTTCCACGTAAGTTTCAGTTTGCAGAATAGTTGAAACATCAATTTTTACTACACTAAAGTTAGTGTACATCGAAAATACTTTTTTTATGTAATTACTCGTAATCATTTTTGTTTCCCTGTAAATAAAACCTATGGATTAAGTTAGGTTAGATTTAGAACAACAGGCAGTCAGCAGCGGTGCAACCGAAGCTAACGGAGATTGCTTGTTGTATTCTGGCATGCTACATGCATACTTGCATTGCATGCTGTATGCATGTTTGCATTGCATGATGTATGCATGCTTGCATTGCATGCATTGCATGCTGTATGCATGCCTGCAAGATGCTTGCCGGGGGGTGCAGGGGGGCTGGCCCCCCTGCTCGGGGGGGTCGGGGGGCCTGAGGCCCCCCGCTATAAAGAAAAACCATTAATACGAAAATAAACCTAGGTTAGGTTAGGTTAGACTTGTGACCAAGCATAGCGGAGCGAGCGAAGCGAGCGGAGCATTATATTGCTTGCTGCATGTTTGCTTGCATGTTGCATGCTTGTTTACAAGCTGCATGCTTGTTTCCATGCTGCATGCGTGCTTGCATGCTGCATGTTTGCTTGCATGCTGCGTGCTTGCTTGCATGCTGCATGCTTGCTTGCATGCTGTATGCTTGCTTGCATGGTGTGTACCTACTTGCAAATTAAGAATTAATTTTTAAATTAAAAACTAACCTCAACAGTTTTTATCGTCAAACGTCAACAGGCAAATGTATCGTTCGATGAAACGTTACTGCGATGGAAAGTTGTTAAACGAAACATTACAATGTGTAACGTTAAATATTAAAACATGTTTTTATAAATAGTGTTATCGATAACTTAATAGTTTATATGAAATGTTAGTTCCATAGACCGTTATTCTGGTAAGCAACACAACTTTGAAACATTTTTTTTATGAAAGTTTATTCGATAATATGAAACGGTGATCATTAGCTAGTCGATCAATCAAGAAAAATAGATATTGAAAATCGTGGAATAGTTTTCGGTGAAATGAAATTCGATGACAAAAAAATCTGTATTTTGATAGGTACCCTACACATAAGTATACTCTATAACCCTAAATCTCTCAAAGCTCGTAACGAAACAGGAAGGGTTTGGACTTCCACTGCTTTATTATAAAACATTGACTAAAGTTAATCATGGTTTAAAACTGATGCTGTCACTTATTTTGCTGAATGAAAGACGGAGATAGTATCAGCTTTAAACTATGACTAACTTTAGGCCTGTATTATATGACTAAATTAAGGATAGAGAAGTACGATGCTCAGTACGGCGTTGATTCTTGAGTCTCATTCTATAATAAAAACATTAGTCAATATTTTATCATAAGGGGTAAAAGTAACTGAGTCTTGATAATTGAATTGAACGTGGCCGTGACTTTTATATTAACTGTTGCGAAGAAGTATATTAGTCCATATTTTATCATAAGGGGTAAAAGTTACTGAGTCTTTTTAATTATATTGAAAGTGGCCGTGACTTTGATATTAACTTTTGCGAAGAAGTATATTCTTAGGTAAAACAGACAAGCCGTTATGCTGTTACCAAATAACGCGAAACAACCGTTATTGAATCGGAATAATCTTCTAGTATCTTCTAAAATGATTAATACCGCTACATCTACATTTACACGAGCCACATACTCAATTAGACGACCTTCGAACACCAACATCCATTTAAAGTAAATTACGGAAATGTGACTCTTATTCCGTATGCCATACGTAACATTTCTTCGAAAAGTGAAAGGGGAATGCGTGGGCTTCACGTGTCAGACTCTTTGAACATAATATTAAGTATGTTACAACATCATTGTGTTTAATACGCGATAAAATAGGAAAGATAAACAGACACTAATTATTATATAAAAAAGATAATCTTCTCGTAATCCTGTCGCACAGTCTGTCAGTTATATCATCGTTTCCTACAAAACAAAATCCGGATCGCTGAGATATTTTCGCATTAAACAACTATCCTGGTTGTCTGGTTTTTGTTTTGGGTAACTGTTTTAGTTACTTTATCCTCTTTAGTATAAAACATGAAATAAAGTTAGTCATGGTTTAAACTCACATTATTTCCTAAACGAAAGACAGGGTTAACATCAGCTTTAGGCCACAACCAACTTTAGTCCACGTATTGTAATAAGAAGGTATGGGTTTGATGCTTCTCATAAGTAGGAGACAGGCTGGCAACTTGTTAACATGCAGTTCGGCGTTTCTCTGTCTATTAAGTAGGTACTCACTTTAATAGAAAACACTAGCTTTTGCCCGTAACTTCGTCCATTTGGAATAGTTATTTTGTGAAGCATTTTATTTTTTATAATGTACTTATTTTTTTACTTACTAAACTCTTATTTTCAAATAAATATCCATGTAAACAGGCAGATTTGTTTGAAATTTCATCTCCTATTTCATCCTCACGTGTGGGTCGAACTTTCATAAACGCGGGAATATTTCTATTAAGTTCCTATTTCGATAATGTCGATAAAATCCCCATGTTGATTTTCAGACTCTGTCACTCCATTTCCTTCTTTTAGGGGTTAAATTTTGAAAAAATATCAAAAGCCGAAATATCGAGCCTACTTTCTGTAGTTGCGAATAAAATAGTTTTACTGATCTTGTTTCCCCATACAAACTTTCGTCTCCTATTTTACCCCCTTATGGGTAGAATGTCTCTGTGTGCGTCAGTGCCGACACTGACCACTCCCGTACTTACGCAGCTTAAGTTTTACAGTTACGTAAATAAAATATAACTGTAAAAAAGTATGGTACTCGTAGGCACTATAGTATTTTTCTTCTTCTACTACTTCTTAGGAGTCCGGTTAGTTAAAATTAATTGTCGGTTCTAGTAATTGAATTTGACGCCTCATTTATGTACCTACAAACAGGTTCACTGCCTACAAAGAATTAAACACGCTCATAGTCCCAATATTTCGTTACACATAAATCCACATGTGGCAGTATATGCCACGCAGAGTGCCTTGAAATGACGGATTGCCGGCCTGTCGCTATAATACGTGTGAAGAAATTCAGTTTATGTCGAACAAGAATACGATCCATGTTGAAGATGAAAAATTCAGTTCATGTTGAAGAAAAAATCAATTCATGTCGAAGAATTCATTTTTACGAAAAGTTAAATTCATGTCAAAGAAGACGTTAATTCATCATCATCATTATTTTAGCCGGGTGACACCCACTGTTGGAGAGAGGCCTTGTCCCCAAAGACCACCAAATCCTTCAACATCAAATTCTTCATCAACATGAATTAAAATCTTGATTTTCGACATGAACTGATTTCTTCCTAAACAAAATAATTTCTTCGCCAATATGACTTGAATTTTTCTTCGACATGAATTAACTTGAATTTTTCTTCGACAAATTTAATTCATAGAAGTTGAACAAGAATTAAAATATGTCGAAGAAAAATTCAAGTCATGTTGGCGAAGAAATTATTTTGTTAAGGAAGAAATCAGTTCATGTCGAAGATCAAGATTTTAATTCATTTTAATGAAGAATTTAACTCATGTTGACAAAGAATTTAATTCATGTTAAAAAGAATTCAATTCATGTTAAAAAAGAATTCAATTCATGTCAAAGAAAAAATTTGAAGAATAATTAAATTCATGTTAAAGAAGAAGAATTGAGTTCGTGTCGAAGAAAACGAGTATTGAATTATTTGAAGAAGTATTGAATTTATGTCGAAGAATAATTTAATTCACGTTTAAAAAAGAATTTAGTCCATGTCCAAAAAGAAGGTACATTCCCGATGCCTATCAAGGGGGGACAACGTTCGTCATCAATTTCATCAAAAAAAAATCTTCTTTGACATGAATGGGATTTTTCTTTAACATGAATTAGAAGTCACCTACATATGGTAGTGTAGGATCAACCCCGATTTGGTGGTCCTTGGGGACAAGACCTCTCTCCAACAGTGGGTGTCACCCGGCTAAAATAATGATGATGATGAATTAACGTCTTCTTTGACATGAATTGAACTCTTCGTAAAAATGAACTCTTCGACATGAATTGATTTTTCCTTCAACATGAACTGAATTTTTCATCTTCAACATGGATCGTATTCTTCTTCGACATAAATTGAATTTCCGCCGACACGTATTTTAGCGACAGGCCGGCAATCCGTCATTTCAAGGCACTCTGCGTGGCATATACTGCCACATGTGGATTTATATGTAACGAAATATTGAAATATTAACATGAATTTAATTATTCTTCAAAGTTAATCTTTGACATGAATTAAATTCTTTTTTAACATGAAGTAAATTTTTCATCAACATGAATTAAAATCTTGTTTTTCGATATGAACTGAATTCTTCCTTAGCAAAATAATTTCTTCGCCAACAGACTCGAATTTTTCTTCGACATGAATTTATTAATTCTTGTTCAACTTTTAAGAATTAAATTTGTCGAAGAAAAATTCAAGTGAATTCATGTCGAAGAAAAATTCGAAGAAGAAGAAGAATTTGTATCCCCAATTTTACCTTATTATTGGGTTGAATTTTGAAAAATCCTTTGTGCAAATTTCAGCTATCTTGGTCCAGCGGTATGGGCTGGACGTTGATCAGTCAGTCAGTGAGCTAGGACTTTTCTTATAAGATTATCTTCATCACAACAGCCTTTTTAATTCGACCCATTGCTGGGACACAAGGCCTCTCCTTGCTATCGGAGGAGGTTTAGGCAGTTGTCCACGCGTGCTCAATGCGGATTGGTGGACGGAGTATGAGGTGATCAATAACCCTTTGCTGATCATTTAGTCGCCTAGTACGACACCCATTGGAGGATATGGGTTGATGCTATTCTACTCTGCCGCCATCACACGGCCGGCTCTTAAGATTATGTTTATAATTAATTTTGATTTATAATATTAGAGCAATGCAAATCGTCGATGCAATTCAACAAACAGATCGCCGATGTCAAAAGTTTGTATGTAGGTACTTTGTGTGCGATTGCCTCGTGCGCCTTGCAACAAGACCTTGTAGCAACAGGAGTCAATTGAAGTTAACCCCAACTATGCGGGTGATTCTGACGTCTAGCACAAGCTAACTGATATTTCACATCAACACTATGATTAACTGTCCAGCTGTCACAAACTCTTGGCTTAAGAAAGTCATATACGTAGGTAATTATGACATGACAAAATTGTATTCATAAGATGCGGTAGCACTTGGCACTGGAATTTAGGTTCAGATAAGATCGAAGGTGGAAGCGCACTTAAGGTTGAAGTTGGCTCTGCTGCAGGCTCTCGTACTAGAACACAACAGCGTCTATGATTTTAGCATTTTTTGTAGCGATTACGATAATGTTTAACGAAATGTATTTTGTTGGTACCTACACCGTATAATTATCGCACAGCAGAGAAAAATGTCTGACCTATTGTGAAATAATATCTATTATTAATGTGGAAGAAATACCTGCATATCTTATGATTATATTAAGATCTGTATTTTTATCAGACTTCAAAAAGGAGGAGGTTCTCAAATCGGTAGGCGATTGCAAGATCAAGGACACACCACGAAGGTGGTTAATCTTAATATATAAAAAGAAAAGTCCTGACCAAGTCCTGACGGACTGATCAACGCCCATCCCTTGGACCTAGATACCTGAAATTTTTTTGCTTTAATTTTTATGACGTAGACAAGGGATGAGGCCGGATATAAACAATACGATTCAAGCAAATTACACAAACATTTGCCACTACCAGGAATTTCAACCAGGATTGCCCGATGTGCAGGCAGCATTACAGACCACTCCACCACAACGGAGACATTGTTAGGGATCACTGGGAAACATTTGCAATTTGGTTGGGCTGATAATTGTCTGCATCGACATGAATTAAATTCTTGTTTGACCAAAAACTACAAATTCTCTTCTTCGACATGAACTGAATTCTTTTGCTTCCACTTTAACTCGATTCTCCTACTTCGACAAAATGAATTCTTGTTCAACGTGACTTAATTCTTCTTTAACATGCATTGAATTATTTTTCGATATAAATTAAATTATCTGTATTAAAAACCAGTAGTCTAAGATCCGAACCTAAAACGACCTTCACCGAGCTGATAATAGAATGAAACATATTTTATTATTAATTTAGTATATTAGAAAATATATTAAAAATGGGTTGTCTAAAAAAATCCTGGACAGACTATTTTTAATTATTTTTTGAAAAATGATTTTTAATAAAATATTGCAACATCAAGATAATAAGAAAATTTTGTCCTGACTGATAGTAGAAACCGTATAGAATGTGCAGCCATTGGGTTGTCTATTATTTACCTGTGCGAACTACTGGGTTGTCAGGTATGAACAGGTATGTCGATATCAGTTACTTTCACTCGATTGGATAATAGAAAAAAAATTATATCATCATAAGCGCTGTATTATTGCGAATACGTTGATATAGGGTTGTCTGCCAAAAATTTGGTCCTAGTAAGGGTTTGCGAATTTTAAAGATTTAAATTTTAACGCGCGTGGACATGTGTGACAGAGAGATCCGAGGTAAGCATACTGTGTAATAATAAAGGACACAACATTATAGTCGCCTGTGATGAGTTTACAGCAAAAATGTATGGCGTGAATCACTGCCAATCAGTTAATGATGCGAGAATTCGTATTTTTATGAAGAAGTACGGCGCAAAAGAAGACAGCGAACAATTTTTAAAGAAGATTAAAAGTTTTGACTCCAACTTTATACCGCCATGTTGGATTTTCCTACTACAAAAAAATTTAAGAACAATATATGTAAATTCTATGTGGCTTAATGCAACTAATTCTATATGTGCAAAGTCAAACCCTGAAAACTATGGTTGGCATTTGGATGATTTTTTAAAACCAACAGGTTTTATCGGAGATCAAACTCCTTTGAAAATCCAGGACGTTGTTGAAATGGAAGAAAATGAAAAGGAATCTAATGAATTAGAAGAATTCGAGAATCAGAATAATACTTCTGACGAATCATATATTGAATAAAAAATATTTGTTAGAATTTATTTTCCATTAATATTATTTTTGTATTTATGCTGTTCTGTAATAAAATTTTTAAACGTAATACAAAATGTTTAGGCTAAAATGTTTAGGCTATCTTTTTTGTTATTTTTTAATTTGAATTTTCGGCTGTCCACTTTGTTTCTTTTTAATTTTTTCCAAAAAGAGCAAAAAACTGTCAAAGTAAGTAATGGATGTGTTATCATATTTTGAGTTACAAAAAATTTTGAGTTATATATATATTTATTTATTTATTTAATTGATAACATATTGTTTTATATTTTAGTATTATATAAAATATATTTCATTAGTATGCAATTAATTAATTATTTTTGTTGCAACTCAAATGTCAGTTGCTCCAAAATAACGGGTAGGGTTTACTAAATGGGTAGTAGCGGTACCTCTACCCTCCATAGTTGACATACTGAGCATGCGCATTTTCTAATATTCAAGGGTCCCATCACAGGCGACTATAATGTTGTGTCCTTTATTATTACACAGTATACTTACCTCGGATCTCTCTGTCACACATGTCCACGCGCGTTAAAATTTAAATCTTTAAAATTCGCAAACCCTTACTAGGACCAAATTTTTGGCAGACAACCCTATATCAACGTATTCGTAATAAAACAGCGCTTATGATGATATAATTTTTTTTCTATTATCCAATCGAGTGAAAGTAACTGATATCGACATACCTGTTCATACCTGACAACCCAGTAGTTCGCACAGGTAAATAATAGACAACCCAATGGCTGCACATTCTATACGGTTTCTACTATCAGTCAGGACAAAATTTTCTTATTATCTTGATGTTGCAATATTTTATTAAAAATCATTTTTCAAAAAATAATTAAAAATAGTCTGTCCAGGATTTTTTTAGACAACCCATTTTTAATATATTTTCTAATATACTAAATTAATAATAAAATATGTTTCATTCTATTATCAGCTCGGTGAAGGTCGATTTAGGTTCGGATCTTCTACTACAGGACTGCTACTTTTAAGTTTGATTATTTGCTGAAGAATTGTTACTTTTTGGATTTGTTGTTCCTTCTTGTTTAGGCAACAGGCTGGCAACCTGTCACTATTTTGGCGTATTGTATGGCCCATACTGATAGATGTAGCTTTGTGTGTAACCGAATGTTACCTAAAGCTCGACTACGTTTGGGCTTGTGAGCGTGATTAAATGTGTGTATTAAATTATTTTTCTTCAACATACACTCAATTCTTCTTTATCATGAAGTTTTAGGTTTTTGACATGAATTAAATTCTTGATTGACCAAAAACTAAATTTTTATTCTTCTTCAACATGAACTGAATCCTTTTCCTTCGACATGAATTAAATTCTTCTTCTTGGACATTAAATTGATTTATTCTTCGACATGAACTAAATTTTCTCCGACACGGTTCAAATTCTTGGTAGACAAGAATTGATTTCTACTTTAAGAACTATTCTTGTTTGTGAAGAACTGAATTCGCATTCTTCGATATTAAATAAATTCCTTGGACATTGAATGAATCCCAGATACATAAATGGGACGTGAGATTCAATTACTATAACTTATAGTCAATTTGAACTGTCGATACACTCCGAAGAAAAACACAATAGTTTCTACAAGTACCATACTCTTTTACAGTTACATTATTTTATTTTTATCTCACTAACGCGCGTGAGCTATGACTGCTTATCTGGGGGATACACCCTCTCATATAGTCATTTACCTACCTATTTAATACTCAATACTCAATACTCAATACTTTATTGCATTTCACAGTAGTAGGTATCAGGTCTTAAAATAATATAATTAGATCACTGTGAACCCTCTCGGGCACAACAACAATGGAGAGGAGGAACATTATGATTATTTATTAAAATTGTAATAGTAGTATTTAATTAAATTATTTATCAAGTAATTATTAGGTATTATTTATATGTGAATATTATTATATAATTTTATTAATAAATTTTATAATTTATGATATATATTAGTATATGTAGGTTAAGTTGTTTATATATATATTTAAATATTATTTTATTATATATTTTTATCTTCTAAAAATTCTTTAATAGTATAATAGCATTTTTTTATTAGTATATTTTTGAGATCATTTATAAAATGTTTATTATCTTTTATGTTTTTTAAGTAATCTGGCAGTTTGTTGTAGATTTTAATCGACATTACCATTGGGCTGGAGGAATGATGTTTCATGGTGGAGGCCGGTAGAGCTAATTTATTTCTGTTGCGAAGTTGATATTTGACAATATTATCATCTCGTTTTGTATATAGGTTAGGGTATTTGCGAACGAACTTGCATATCTCTAAGATATAGATACAGGGAAGGGTTAAGATTTTATGTATTTCAAAATGAGGTTTACAGCTATCGGTACTTTCTATGTTGACTAGTATTCGTATAAGCTTTTTTTGTATGGTTAATAAACTGGGCACTTCAGTGCTACAACCCCACAGGATAACGCCGTAGCTGAGTCACGCATATGCATAAGCGTAATAGGTAGTAATCGCAGTGGCTAAGTCGGTCGTTTTTTTTATTTCACGTAATGCGTATGAAAAGCTACTTAATTTGCGGCGTATTTTTTCTACTTCTTTTTTTTATACTACTACGGCTAATTTTTTCTACTACTACGGCTTCCAGTTTCCGTTGGTATCAATAATTAGACCTAGGAACGTGTGTTCGTTTACATTTTTTAATTCATAATCGTTTTTGTCAAAATTAAATTTTAAGTTTAAGTTTAGCGGAGATTTCTGGTGAGGATGAAAAGACATTATTTCCGTTTTAGACAGGTTTATTTGTAAGTTATGTTCGGATAACCAGTTTTTTGCTCTGTAGAGAATATTACTTAGTCTTTCGTTTATGTTTATAGAGTCTCGACTAGTAATAAGGATAGATATGTCGTCCGCAAACATTACACAATACTCATTCAATGCCTCGGCAAAATCATTGATATAAATTAAAAATAATAGACACCCCAATACACTACCTTGAGGTATTGAAGCGTTTACACTTAGCGTATCTGATCTAATTTTTTCTATTTTTTGGGTTTGATTGTTAAAATACTCAATTTCTATTGTTTGTTTTCTATTATGAAGGTATGATATTAACAGATTATGACAAGTACCCCGAATTCCTATATCATAGAGTTTATTTAATAATATATTGTATTGCACTTTATCATAGGCTTTAGTCATATCTATCAATATTCCAACTGCATATTTTCTGTCGTTAATTATATTATGTATTTCCTGGATATATTTAAATATTGCAAGGGTAGTTGACTTGTTTTTACGAAATCCATTTTGACATTCACTAAAGATATTGTATTTTTCGCAAAACTTATAAACACGATCATGAATTACCTTTTCGAAAATTTTTGACGCTGTGGGTAATAGGGCTATAGGACGGTAATTAGTAGGATTTGTTTGTATTTTTTTTTTGTGGATAGGTTTAATGAGTGAGTGCTTTAATGGATCCGGAAAAACACCTTCATTGAAGGATTTGTTTATTAAGAACCAAAGTGGGTATGTTAATTCTTCTGCACAATGTTTGAACAGTATTGGGGGAAGATCGTCAATTCCGTGACTAACTTTATTCTTTAATTGTTTTAATATTTTATAAATTTCGTTAAAATCTACATTACTTAAAAATATTGAGTTTACAGATGGATGGCGAACAGGGAGACCTGTAGCTCGCGGGTGCATGGTGTCTCCGACGGATAAAAAATATCTATTGAATATGTCGGCCACCTGTTTGGGATTAGTGATAGAGTCGTTGTTGACTTCCAGTTTTATGTTAGTTTTTGGTTTTGAGTTAACTTTGTTCGTGCGTTCGCGGATAATATGCCACATGGTTTTTATTTTGTTATTTGATTTTTTTATTTTATTTATATAGTGTAATTTTTTTGACGTTATGACTGCTTTTTTTAATGTTTTCTCATATTGTTTGTAATGATTTGATAGGATAGTGTTATTATTTGACTTAATTGTATGGATTTTTAGTAGTCTTTTGTTATAGCATGACTTTTTTATACCGACCGTGAGCCAATGTTTCTTATAATTATTTTTTAATGTGATTAGTTTTTTTGGAATACAATCGTCTAGGATTTTATTTAAGTTTTGGAGAAATACATTATAGTTGTAGTTGACGTCTTTATTATTTTTAAGTAAATTTGACCAATCAAGTGAATTTAGATGTAATTTATATTTATCCATATTTATTTTATTGAATTGTCTTTTTTCTGTGTACCATTTTGCGCACATATTTTGTTTAGGATATTTTAAATGTATTATTGTCCCCATGTGATCGGAGAGGCCGAAGTCCTCAACCGTAACAGAGAAGTTATCATTTTTAAAATTTATAAAAATCAAATCTAAGCACGTAGAAGCAGTTTTTGAGAAGCGAGTAGCATTTTTAATTAATTGACAAAGCTTATATTCTAACATGAAATTTAAAAAATTATTTGTTTTGTGGTTATTTTGTAATATATTTATATTGAAGTCTCCTCCCAAAACAATTTTATATTTTGCAAACTTTTTTGTTGAATAGTTAAGAATCTTTCTAAGTTGCTCATAAAATACATCTTCCTTCTTTCCATTGTAATACATAGTTAATAATAAAATATTTTCCTTTACAAGTTCTATTGCACAAACTTCCAAAACATACTCTATTGACATGTCGGATATTTCTTTTCTCTCTATGCATTCTATGTGGTCTTGTAACAATATACACACTCCACCTCCGGTGCGAAGCCTTCTGCAGTAGGATGATGCAATTTTATAGTTGGCTAGTTGTATCAATTCCATTTTTTCGGGTGATAACCATGTTTCTGATATGCAGAGCGCCTGGTATTCTGGGTTTTGTTGTACATAGTCTTCAATAATGTGGAGTTTATTATAGATGCTCTGGATGTTTTGAAAAAGTATTTTGAATTCTAGGTTTTTAGTTTCAGGAGTTTGCATCTGATAAGTGATGGGCACGAAAGGAATTTCTTTGGTTGCTGTATGATGTTGTATGGTGTAATTTATTTGTAGTTTCAGATTCGTGGGTGGTATTACGTTGTGTATGATAATTCATCGTTTTTCGGTCTAATTTTTTTCCTTGTATGTATAGTTGATTGTCGCGAATTATAGCATGCAAGCCATTTTTTCTTGCTGACATCATTTCTTCGTGCATGATCTTTCTTTCTTTTCTTTCGTTTTCATCCAACATTGGAGACATAGCTATCTTATTATTTCTTAGGTTTTTATTTTGGTTTAGGATGTATTTCACCATCCTTTTGCTTAGGAGTTCCACAATCAGCGGTCTGGTTTTGCCATAGTATTTTCCAATTCTCTGTGTGTCCTCAATATAGCCCAGTAAATCAATACGAAGCTTATCACGAAACATTTCTATTAATCTTATGTGAAGTTCTTGTTCAGGTTCATATTGATACTCTTCAATTCCATACAATACTATTTTTTTCGTATTGTCTTGCGATTTATAATATTTTTTTGAAGTTTCAGGAGTATTAATTATTTCTGCTAATTCTTTCTGAATTTTTTCTGTCTCTATTTCTAATTTTTCTACTTTTCTACTAATATTTTCTATTTCCAATTTTTTTTGGTTATTTATTGTATTTAATCCATCAATTTCTTGTTTAAAATCCTTTTTCAATTGTGATATGGTTTTATTTATTTCTTGTTGTATTGTGGTTCTTAATTGAGATATTATAGCTGTATTATTTTCACTTAGTTTTTCTGAAATTATATTGCTTAGTTGTTGGAGTGTAATTTGGTTGATGAATTGTTCTGGGAGTGTGTTTCCCAATATACTCGAGTCTTCGATATCTTGATCTGTAACTTCGTTCCCTGATAACTGTTTTATGTTTTTTCTTCTCAGTGTTACATTTTGTTCTTCTTGCATACTATTGTTATCATTCTGATCCGATATACGCACAGGAGTACTCAGGTTGCCACTTTTTGGTTGTTTACAAATACAGCTTTGACATTTCCATTTGTTTTTATGCTCCTTTGTCATAGTGTTATAGTACCTTGCACTAGACACATTCGCACATTCAATGTCATAAATTTCTTTGCAAGCACAGCAGGTTAAGCATTCTCTTCCAGGTATTTTATTCAAACATCCTGCACAAATCTTATCCATTATTTCTTTAATTTAGTCTTATTTAATCTCAAACTTATTTACTAGTTAATATTTCAATCTATTTTAATAGTCACTGGTGGTGTGCTGTGCTATCCGTATTTGTTATTGAGATTATAGTTCTGGTGTAGATAAACAGATGGCGCCGTATCAACAAATTTGTGATTTGCAATCAATTATGGTGATTCTGCTAAAATTTGTTATAGGTTATGTTTATACCAGGATGTTAATTTATAAATATTTACTCACTGTTTTATTTGTGTTTAATCGGCATAGTAATAATTCTATTTGTAACACTTCACAAAGCACTTTTAATTTCTTGTAGATCACAAAATCACATGTTATATTTTTGTCGATATTATTGCAATGTTTCGGCTGATTCTAGTTTTTCTTCGAGGATAACGTTATCACATCATCTGCGGATCCTGTTCTGTTGAATCGTAGCTTATTTTGAAGCTTTATGTGGTATTTAGTATTTTTAATTCAAATAGTTATACGGAGCCGAACTAATCAGTAGGACAGCAGCGCCCCCTCTTTAACATGGCTTCTCGACTCGAGATCTACTAAAATTTCACCGTGTATAACAACCAAAGTCTTGACTGACTGATCAACGCCCAGCCCAGACCCTTGGACCTAGATCCTGAAATTTTGCTAAAAACTATTTTAGTTGCGTGATTATAGGCTCAATTTGCATACGAAACGTGAATAGCAGAATGAAGCGCAAATCAAGTAACCACACATTAAAATATTACGTTCACTGAAATAGTTACGTTTTTACTACTGAAAATCGTACGGTTTTTAGTAGTAAAAAACGTACGTATACTAAAGCCGGGTCATATGTATCATTTGCCCGATCCGATCAGCGTATCCGTATCGCCGACGCGTATCATAATCGCATATGTGCACGGGTGATGATACGCGTATCATAATACGCGATCTTGATACGCCGTTATAATAACGGCCCTGTCCCCTGAGCAAAAGAAGGCGTCCACAACTTGATACGGGGCTTGATACGTGATACGCTGATACGGATACGCTGATCGGATAGGGCAAATGATCATATCTGGACCCGCCTTAAGAGTGCAGTTGCGTTTTTTATAGATGTAAAATTTATTTCAGAGAGACATATACACGTGGGCGTTAGATCACCGTGTCCATCACAAGTATTCTGAGACGGTGGCCGACCCGCACGATGTCAGAAGGGGATTTTGGTTTGCTCACGTCGGCTGGCTTGTGCTCACCCCGCACCCAGCGGTGGTAGACCGCCGAGTGGCCCTTGAAAAGACCTCAACGGATCTCATATCAGATCCCGTTGTTAGGATACAAAAATTGTGAGTATTTATGATATTGGCACCTTTGTTTATCTTTTGACAGGTCAGCTCCTTGGAATGAATCACACATAAAGATAAATTATTATAAAGCCGAGGGTAGAAGCGAGCTATCGACGCCCTGCGCTCCGACCACGCTGTGACGCAGTGACGTTTATGAGTCGAGGAATGGGGAAGCCTTGTAATTTTCGTCTACTGTTAATAGAAATAAGAACAAACTTTTAAATTGCCGACATTTTTTTACACAAACATCATTTAAACAAGTCAAATCTTTAAACACTGCTCGAAAAAATATTATATAAATATTATAAATTCTGTCGTCAATAACACTCTTTTGACCCATATAGGAAACATCATTTCTTAACTTCAGATACATGTTTATAGCGTCAATAAGGTCAACCCAGTTCAATGGGACATATTCATGAGCAAAACTCTAAAAACCCAGAACCTGTAGCCGTAGACGCTGAGGGTATGACTAAAATATCATTACAGTTGGAACACAATAATGCTGTTACGACTATTATTATGGTGACAGGCTTTGATAAGATAATAGGCTAGCCAACGGACTTAAAAAAAAATAGGTACCAAACCGAGTACAAATTCGTACTTCCTTGGGAATCTATCCCGGGACCTTTGGATCTAATTCCAGTGGGTGCACCACTAGATCACATAGGCGGTTATAAATATAAGATCTATTTAGTCTTGTGTCTAGAAAAGTTCAACAAATGCTATAGTGGAATAAGACTCAGACCACAAATCTCTTGCTTTTTGAGTGGAATAGTTTTAGAATATTGTTACTTTTTATTCGTTTGATGGTACGATGAAAATGTACATTTCTGGCTCCCTTGAAATTAACTTAAATTGGTCTTATATAGCGGATTTAAAATATTCGAATAAAATAAAATACATTTGCAAATAAATTTATTCTTTCCTACTTTGAGAATTTGAACGAATAATTCGTAAAAAAGAACGTTCCACGTTATTCCTTAAACAGTGAGATCTAATCTAATGGGGAATGAGAATTTCCCAAATGCGTTTCTTTTTAAATCTTCCCTGGGGCCTTAACGCGTTATTTATGATCGTTGAAACCAAAATGAAATCTTTAATGTTCCCCGTCTTGACATCTAACAGCTATAAAATATATAAAAACGTAAGAGTTTTGGATTTAGTTCCCTAAATATGCGATCATTGTGCGATAAGACCCTTGTTAAATAATAAAGCCGGATTAACAATTTTTGAAATGTCTTTTCAGGTTATTCATTCCATTGTTTGGGCTCCTCAACATTATAATACCAGTGTGGGTGCCCTACTACTTCTGGAAGGAAACTCTAGTCAACAGTTTCGTGATCAGTTTTGTCACCAGATTCACGATCACACTGAACATAGCCTTTTGCGTGAATAGCTTCGCTCACTTATGGGGCAACAAACCATATGACAGGTACGTTATTTGTTTTAATAAATGTCAATATCAGAAGAAATGTAAAAAATAGTTTTTGCGTTTATTACATTTATACTTTATCGTGTAGTATAGTTCAATCAGGTAAGCCTGGTATAACTGCTATTACTGACCTCTGTGGTCAATTGTTTTTACGGCTGCCGCCTTCTAATAGGAGTTCATATTTTGGTCGTAGAAAGCGATAAAAAGACAGACTGTTTTGATCGTCGTAGTAAAGGGCGGGCGGAGTAAACAACGTGACGTCATTGCAATTGCGACGCGTGAATAGAGTCGAGTTGTTGTAGACTTGTAGGGTCGATTTAGTCAGGGTATCTTTTGCATGCGTAGCGAACCACACTTTCGACTCATGACCATGTTAGTATAGAAGTGTAAATTCTGAAATAAAAATTATAATCCGTTGATTTTAAAACGCGATTTAATTTTTGATTAATCGAACCTATATTACCAAACCGAGATGGCGACGACCATATCGCTTATCTATTGCTGTACCTAGCATGCAAGTGTCTGACGAGCAAGATAGCTCGCATCCTCGAGTGTGCAGGCGACTATGCGCTGTACTATCGATCATCGCATTTGAATAGCATCTTCCACTAATCCTGCTTCTCCACTTTAGCTTTTTTAAGATAAGCAGTCACTGATATAATGACGTCATTTTTCTTGCATCACTCAGAGCAGCTATCCGTGTAGCTAGCTCCCACAATTCTGTTGGAAAAGCACTCTTAACATGTAAAAGTTAGAATCTTCTATAAATAAAGTAATTTAAAAAACCTTTTCTAATTTAAAGTTTGGTCCAAATTATGTATTATTAAGTCTCGGTATTCATACTTGATTTCTTTATCAGGAAAGCTCTTGCATAACACTTTGACGGGAAGTAAATTAAAAGTCTTGAGACTTACCAAAAAATATAATAGATCAAGATTTTCACAACAGGATTGCTATAAGCAATATGTTTAGTTACTTAATATGAAAATTACTTCTATTACAGATTCATTAAACCAGTTGAAAACAAAGTGGTGAGCTTAGCAGCGCTGGGAGAGGGATGGCATAATTACCATCACGTGTTCCCGTGGGACTATCGAACTTCCGAGCTTGGACGACTGAACATTTCCACGAACTTCATCGATGCCTTCGCCAAACTCGGATGGGCATATGACCGTATGTATAACCAGTAGATATATTAGAAAATATAATAATGTCGGAATAATGCATAAGTACCTCTATGTCTATCGCATTTATAAATACAAAAAATATACAAATGTTTTTTGATGGAAAAGTGCATGTGTCAAAATTAAAGGAATTTCATACTTATGTAAGCGATGTTGTTAGTTATACATGTCACATACAATCAGCTAGTGGCGTAGCTGGAATTAGAGGAACCATTCCTACATTGAATTATAAAATATCTACTTCTGTAATTCATTCTATGTTCTGTATTCAACATTTTATGATTTTTTGTTATACATACATGAAGCATAAATAAATTAAATTTCAAATTTGAAATGCTGAATACGCTACTACTGTATATTTAGTAGTGACGTTTTTGGCTATACCTTGCTAGAATTAAACCGCATCGTAATTTTTTTATATCTATTACAGTAAAAGCTGCCACCTCAGCAATGATAGTCAAGCGTGCACAGAAGAGCGGTGACGGCACGTTAGGTGAAAACGAGGAACCAGACCCTAACCCGAGCGAGTACAAGCATTTATAGACCCTGGCCTACGAATTTCATAATATTTACGAACAAATTAATGTTCCACTGATTACTTCCTATATGTCTTGCGTTTATTGTATATACGAAGAAGCAGTTTATAAAGTCAAAGGAATTATTAATGCAATTTGGCTTTGTAACTAATATTTTTCAAGAATTTTACTGTAATTTTGCAGGTACACAATGATATATAAGTGTTATTCGATAGTCGCTTGTCCATCGATAGCCAAATTGCTAATTATATATTTTTTCACATAAGTATACTTTTTCCTTTCCTACTGAATTTTCAAGTAGGTATATAGGAAAATTCGCTACATGCATTGATTTTCGTTGTTGTTACGACAAATTACCTCATTAATTTATTATTACATTGAATTGTTACATCATAATATAATTAGAGGTAAAAACTATCAACTAATGAAGCGAAACGAAATCAGTTTTTTGGAAAAAAAATCCCTATAATGTTGTGCGTACCTAGAATTTAAATGCATATACGATCTTTTTCTTTGTTTAAAATAATTATATGATAGTTTTCCTTTATGTATTTAGTTGGTAAGCCTTATTGATAAATATTTTATTGCATCGGAAAACATATAGTTATTAAAAAGTATGATGCAAAAGAGAGATCAAACATTTGATTCTAAAGGAAATAGATGTAATCTTTTATATGGCCACTTCATTGTTAATCAATACTATTGTAATGAAGTTTAATAATAATTCTCCGATTATTTCAGTGCTCAGTATTATCGCGGAATTAATTATTATGTTACATTTCCTTTTTGTTTATAATATAATCGTTTAATGGCGGGTTTCAATAGCATAATTACCGAAGGTTTCCCGTGGTAACAGTAGAATTTTGACACATTTTTTATAGGATATCTGTCAAAATATTATCCCTAATAAGCAAAAGTGTAGATTGATAAGTTTTTTAAACCAGCCATAAGGGTACTGCCTTGAAACTTTTTTAGTGGTAACTTTGACTTTATAAGCTTTAGAGTTTGTATTTGGTTTAGTTTAAATTAAAACCTTTTATAGCGCGTTAGCTAATTACGATTTTTAAAAAAATCATAAATCTGTATCGAAAGCTTGTTGTTTGTACCACCTATCATGTAGTAGTATCGAAAGGTTCTATCTGAATATAACGTTCAAGGAGTCATGCGCCTTGATGACGATGTATACGATTGAATGACTGGAAATGACAGATTCTCGCGAGATTGACAAAGATGGAGTTACCATTGAGATATAAAATATAGAGTAGTCGCCACACATCACAACTATGCCCCTTTACGGCGATCGCGACTGTCTTCTCTTGTTTGTTCTTTATACCATATCCTCCAAGTAATATTATATAACGCTGCGTGAGCTGCGTAACGCTGCAGCGAACTTAGGGTTTGGCTTTTCAAAATGGAACATGACTTTTGCAAACAATTTAAGATAGCTTCTCTAGTACATGCACTTTATATCTCAATAGTAGTAACTTTATGTTAAGTTTCTGGTGATGGCAAACGGGATATGTAAGTATAACTTATTTGTACAGTGTAGTCGAAGAACGTTTCATCACGAAGGTTCATAATTGCTTACACAAGTCTGTCTCACAGAGTTAGTATGTGATTTTAAGCCTAATTGGCTTAAAGGTTTTTATCACTCGTCACGTGAAATTATGCTAATGTGTCAAACTTTAAATTATCGTTATCGAAAAGTTATTGTTTTTTCAATCACGAATTATTATTGTTTCTGTGTTGCAAACTGCAATTGACAACCCATGACTTTTAAAAAGTAATAAAATATGTTTTTTAAATTAACATAAATATTTAAAAATTTTGACAATTAATAAGATTTTGTTGTTATTATTTTTACTGTTTTTTTTTTGTTTATTAGCATACAGAATTATTATAATAAATAACATTGTGCAATAACTTTATTATCAGTAACGGGGAGTTTATATAAAAGCTAGCAAAGAAAACACTAGGTTTGTAATACAAATTAGAGCGAGTACACATTAGGCGTTTTGAAGCGCTCGCTTTCATAACGCGCTTTGTTAAATGCATTAGTAAGCCATTAGTAGATGTGTACGGATGTATCGAAAGTTATGGTTTTGATAATGTGCGTTACCAAAGCGCGCGTTGAAAAACGCCTAATATATTTAACATAAAATATCAGAGTTTACCCAATCTTAAGCTCGTTAGGTATTAAGACCGCCTAATTATTTGTGTATATACTATTGCCCCAAAAATATGAATATGTATATTGATTTCAGATTACTATAATACACCCTTTATTATGAGCTTAAGATTGATATGTATTATGGTCTTCTTAAGACGGTCACTTTAAATAACAAGACCTGTCGCGCTTTGTATTGCATTATATCCACTTTGATTATATCTAATAGAATTATATTTTATATAATATACTATTTAAGCAATTAAGCCCTTTTGTTATAAGATATGTTTATTCGATTTTAACTACGAAAGTACGCCCATACATAACAATTATATAGCTAAAGTAACCATCTGTACTTCTGCTATTGACACTTAGATATTGAATAAACATACTACAATATGTTATTAAATACGATTAGGATAAGTAGAGTAGTAAGTATTAAATTATATAAATTTATCAACAATAATAAAAAAAATGACCATAACTCGTGAACATAATGTGTTCGTCACCCAAATACGTGCTCCCAGCAGGAATCGGGCATTACAGTAGCAAACACACTTTTGTCAAATATTTGACTTCCTTGACATTGACTTGTCACATATTAAGTATACCTCGTAAAATTACTTGCAAAATAATCAAAACGTTATTCAAATTATATTAATAAAACATTGTAAGTATTTTCGTTTCCCATCATTGGTTTTGAATAATAGTTTTAGATTTTAATTATGTTTTAGTAAAACCTCGACATCTTTAAAGATATGCAGACCGGACATACAACTTTACCTTAACCACCTAAGAATAGATAGGCATAGGTAATATAAACCTAATTTTAAGGCAATAACAGCTTTAGGTACTAATTAGAAAAATTAATAAAATAAGAACACTGTTCCTACTTTATTAATTTGGATTTAAGTACAATTTTACAAAAATATAGTCAGCCTTTAATATCTTAGAGTAAATAAATAAACCTTTTAAGCCACATTTCAAAGCGCATTGATAGGATATTCAATTCAGTCAGAACCTTAAACAATTTTTTATTTAACATAAAAAAATCAGCGACGGTAGAATCATAAGTCTCGTCGCTGCTCGAAAATTAATCTATTATTAAATTATTCGCGAACGAATGAAACGAAAATATTTTTTCTGCATTTGTCGTCACATTTCATCCGATACGAGATCTGATCGTATTACTTTTTAATAATACAATAATAATTCCTTTACCTTTTATTAAATTTGTTTTCTTTTATTTAGCTTGATAGGATTTACTTGTCTGAAAATATACCAAACGAAATGAAAACAAAAACACTATAGAAAAATATTGTGACATTCATGACATAGATTTTAGACTTTATTTTTCCCTTATTCCTTTGCTAAGACATGTAATGTTTTCTATTAAATGTAAATTTTAATTAATAATAATAAAACATGGTCTAGGACTCCTTGATCCAGAAGTCCCTGGTTTAGATCCTCCAGGGGTCCAGTTAGTACTCGATTTGGTAGAATATGTTTTCAGTCCGCCAAGCTAGGGCCGGCATCCAGCCAGGCCACCATCATACAAAGGCCAGTGCCATAACAATATAGTTATAGGCATTACTGTGTTCCGATAGCTTCAATGAAGAAGGTAATTCTGGGTAAATCTCACTGTCCCCTTAGGCCTTATCATCACTTTCTATCAAATTAGAAGAAGGTCTTGAACTTCCCCATCAATTAAAAATATCAACGATATTAAATCGTTTCTATATACCTATCATTGTAATTACAAATTACATGATCAAATTACTCAGAATTAATGAAATATTTTCTACACTCTTTAATTTTTTTTATACATTCAATTTAAGTTTTAAAGAATGCTCGGTTGTAGGTACAATAATTTCCTCTTCCATGAATTTCATTAAAATATTTGATATTTTGATTGAATAGAGTAGCGATTGCTTTGCAATCACTTTCCAGGAATTGTAATTAAGTGCGAAATTGATACAACAGTGCTGCGACTAAACTTGCCTTTCCGTTATTGGTATTTTTGTAGTTAATTAAATATAGTATATCTTGTATTGAGAAATACGTTCGATAAAGCGACTAAATCGTGATAAATAACAATAAAATATTTTTTGTTCAAGGTAATAAAATTAATGTATTTTTCTGTCACGCTAAAGGTCATCGCGCATCTGCACCGCCCCTGCGCGATAGAAAACTGAGTCTCTAAATACTTTACATTGGCTAGATTTCAAACTCGCTTACGGTGTGCTGTTTACTATTTTACAGAGTAGGTACCTAACGGTTTTCATCCCATATTTCAAATGCGCTTTTTGACAAGCGGGAACAGTTAGATATCAATGTACGTGCTATATCCTTAAGCCTGGTAGGTATTACAGTCAACAGCACAAAAGGTTACCACAAACTGTCAAATTATCCCAATCGATTATAAGCTTTATAATAGATACATGCGTTTAAGGTTGGAAATCGATTCGAGAAATGGTCCGTACCTACCTAGTAGTGAAATAATGTTCACTATTTGTTTACATTTTAATTTCGATGGAAGGTTCTTCAACGGGTGCGGAATGCCCTCGGCGAGTACTTCCCTAGCCTATGAGCCGTGCAACCCCACTGCACTACCTGGCGTCCCAGGCTATGGCGGCCTTAATTGGTCATGTAGTCTTCGTTGAGGGCCAGTGCTCCCTCGCAGAAGGTGGCAATCGCTAACCATTACGTCTCGCTGCCGACCATCTTAGAGATGACGCCCGGCAGGGAGAGATCTCTACCTATCGCCTGGGTTAGAACCAGGCGCTCTGCAGACCATACCGGATAAACCCAAGTTTGTGCTGCGCAGTATCCACATCGTTGTTACACTCATTGTAGCGGGCTGTAGATTCACGCTCTACTATTTTAAATAGGTAGGTACCAAAGCACCCAAACCTTCTGACCCTTAACCAACAGACAAAAACTGACAACCCGGCCAGATGGTTATTCTCAAACATCTCCGCAGTCAGGGCAATTTGTAAAAATTAATAAATGTTGTAAGGAATGATGATAAAAATATGTAGTAGCGGTATACTTATATATTGGTCAATTATTGACCATTAATTTTCGAAATATTTATTGCGTCTTTGTGATGTTAAATAATACTAAATATTTTAGACTATGAAAATAATATAATTGTTCCTTTTCAATATTATACTTATGTTGTATGCTATTTCCCGTAATTGTTTTTGTAGTAAGACTTTCTTAGGCGCAACTGAGCTTTACTTTACATAACAGCTGCCTGAAAAGTGAGGGCTAAGTCGTTTGGGAAATACCGTAAATACTTGTATAATGATACGAATTCAAAATACTGATTCAAATTCGTGTGTAAAGTGATGGTATTTCACAAACGACTAAACGACGATACGCGTACGTCCTACTCTACGCTTTTCATTTGCGTATATGTACTTTCAATACAAATATAAGCGCCAATCAACGCGTTAGCAACACTTCTCATTAATGTTTAAATCGACAAAAACAAGCGAAATATGTGGTGTGAAAGTTCTATATTATTTAGTATAGACTCTTTTGGAATGCATTGGCATTCTCAGCCCCAGGTTCTTCGATATTTTAGTCTCACAAACGTCAAAAAAATTTACTTCAATTGCGTGTAAAGATAAAGGTTTGTACCGCGCTGCTCCCGCACGACAGAAAATGAGCATAAAATAAAGGCTTAATACCTATTACAGTGACTAGATTACGGCAAGCTCACTTGCCGCACCCGTTTTGCTATTTTATTCTATTAATGTAAAGTGTTAGGTATTTTAATGCTCATTTTCTGACGGGCGGCAGCAGTGCGGTATAAAATAAACTACAACCTTTACATGCACTTATAGTATTTCTATACTTAGAGACTATTTAATCCTTTCAAAAACCAAAGCATTAAAGTATTCAATAAAAAGCTGTTACACTTCAATAGTGCAGTAATTTTTGAGTTAAAAGTCAGTAGAATACTGAAATATCTTGTAGTGTTTTACAAGTAAAGTGTAGCACAAATTTAGTGCTTAATTTAATGCTTTTTTAAGCTTATAATTGAACGCACTAGGTGTTATTAATAATGAAATTGTGAATTGCTTATTGAAAATTAGCGTCATTGATGTTAATTGTGTTATAATTATTCATTCCTCGTCCTTTAATATTTTATTCAATGTTATCTAATTATGTGAATTGTAAACAGTTTTTGATTCGAATATTCGGTTTTTTAGAAAGAATTTGGAAAATTTAAATTAATTTATATAAGTATATTATTTTGCTTACTTTGGTGCAGTCCACATTAAAAGTAAAGCTCAAAACTGAACAATGCGGTGAAAAGTTGTAGCGGAAAAATACTGTGTTTAATTATGAATATTTTTATGGTTGGTGTATTTTATTGTGGTGTTGGTTTGCTTACACTTTTCCTGTTGACTGTACTAAGTTAAATTGTATTGATAAGATAAAATCAAAGTCAGTTATCTACCCTTTCTGTGAAACCATCAATAGAGACTACCACAAATCGTGCAATCACAAACTGCCAAGTTCCTTCAATTGAGTTTGAAATCAATGATCATGTAATAAGGTTGAAATATTTTTTTTGCAGTCTGTCGTGCAAGTGGAGAAAAACGTATTTTTATACGTAATACCTAAAGTTTGACAAGTAAATTCGAACTGAGATCTTTCCAGAATAGCATGGCAGTTAACCGACTTTGATAATAATTATTGTTGTATGTGTCTTAAATATAAGAACAGTCAGCGCCAAATTTTTGGTAACGGGATACATTCGTAGATATACCTAGTTAGATCTAACTGAAGTGGTACGCAATATCGAACGCCAACAAATCGAATGTCAATAGATCAATGACATCGAATATAATTTATGTCGACGGTTCGTATGTCGTATCGTAGTTCGTAATGAACCCTTGAAATATTGAATATTCGATGTTTCGTCATTGATTTACTAACGTTCTATTGAAACTGACTTGTAACATTTGTAACGAGTTACAACACGAGCATTCAGTAGTCAGCGCAATAAGCCGAGCTTGATTTTGGTGTATCGGCATTACGAACAGATTCGCCTAGCAAACAGCACAAGTCAGTCCCCACCTTTACAGGAAACCAAAGTGACCAAAATATTGGATCAACCAGCGTTATACTGAAGCACAATTAAGTAGATAATATTATGTAGTAAGTAAGTATTACTTACGTAATAAAAATGCTTGAAATATTGAACAACGATATCAATTAAAAATTGTAGCTGTTCCTATTTGATCACTGGAAAATATTTTTGGAAATCTTGACTGTGTTAAGTATTTGATGCTGACTGTCCAATATATTCTTGTTTCAAGAGTTGTGTTAGCTTTATGATCTTATTTTTTTTAGTACGCAAGTGGCCACAGTTTTTATTTCATGTTATAAAATACAATTTAAACTATTTATGAAATGTACCTAAGTTTAAACTTAAATATACCTGTTTATATTTGTACTAAAGTCGTTATTATGTTCAATTATTTGTAATTTATTTGTTACTTTATTTAATAAAATATTGGAACATTTATTATTTTTTTTATTTTCTATTACTACAAAAGTACCTACCTAGTATAACATTGGCAAGCAGTCACCCGAGTCTAAATGCGCGACAAGTTTTTTATTTTGTTTATATCTACTTTTATTTAATCTATACATTTAATCTGTTAAAATGAGGTTTTTGGCGGGAAACCATGGCATCTTGGTGTAGACTTTTAATTCAATAATTCCAATTGTTTTGGAGTGAATATTGTGCAGTATGGGGTATCATTGAAATAAAGGTATTGTGGTGTGTATAGAGAATTTTATAGTAGGACAGTCACTTCATCAGTCTCCATCATGAGGCCTGTTGCCATGAATTTCTAGCCAAGCACTCCCTAGATGCATTAAAATTTGTGACGCACATATTTTAATGCAAACATCAAGAAAGAAGAAATTACCAAATGAAAATATTAAGGTCTTTGATACCAAGCCAAAAAGCACCTTTAGCACCATGACTAGGGCGAGACCAAAAAATGCCCAAATGTGTGAGTAATGCGCATATAAGCGTGAAAAATAGTACTGCGGTCTGACAGTTGCTGTCTTTTCTACGTGACCGACAGGCTCAAATAGGCCACCAGCGTGTACGTGAAATAGTCTCGTCTATCTATCTCTTTCTAATATAAGTACGTGTTAGTATGCCCTTTCTCTTTCATATTGCCCATCTACAGTTTCCTACATCGCAGTGTTCAAAAACAGTTTAAAATATAACTCTTTAGTTTGGGTACTAATATAATATTAAATTAGAAACTTGCCACCGCAACTTCTGTAGTCCTAACAATCAAGAAAATTTATACGATAACAATAATCATCATAAGGTTTACAAAGTTAATCACTGCCGATCTTAAGAAAAAAACTTGAGAAATTGAAGTACAAAAAACAAAATTTAAGATGTTGTATGTTATACTTGCATGTTCAGTAAATGAAACACGCATTTTAAACAATATTTGGAAATTGACGCAGGGACCCGTACAAGGGTGTAAGTAAGAGAGTGTTGCCAAACTCAACACATAAATAGTAACAAAAAGTGTTGCCACTAAAATTATTATAAAATCTACTGTTCAGTATTGAACAGACATATGATGTGTAATTTTCTTGAAATCAATTAACGTTTAATTTTTATTATTATTGAGAGCCAACGTTACGGTATAAAAGCAACATGATAATGTTCAAAAACTTAAAGGACTCAGTAAGCAAAATATTTGTTTTGGGACTCTGAGCTGAGATAAATTATCAGCAGTATCTATAGAAAGAAATCAATCTATTCATTCGTCAAAATGGAGGACACTGCGCCTAATATTATACTAAGGCATAAACAAGAAGATTTTAAATAAGAATATCGTAACGTTGGGTTACAATAATAAAAAAAGTAATGAAAATTAAAATTAGGTACTTCAAGATATTTGATACTAGCTTTTGCCCGCGACTTCGTCCGCGTGGAAGTTACTTTAGGCAGCATTTATTTGTTTAGGTACTTATTTTGCAAAAAAATACACATAACTGCCGTGCACTACTGTAAATGGCATTTTTACAATCTACCATTTGGTTTTTCGATCCTTTGTAAACCTTACATGCAACCTTTCATCCCCACATGGGTAACAAATATTGGCTTTTTTTCTTATCGTGTGCTATGAAAAATTTCATGCTTTTATCTTCGGTAATGAGGAATCCCTTAAAAAATTTAACTCATATTTCAACCCCTTCATTCCCTTTTTTTATAAAAAAATATAGCTTTTATTTCATCTCGAGGTTTAGTCTATTTTTGTACCAAATTTCATCAAAATGGGTTCTGGTGTTAGGCGTGCAAGCGATTAAGTTAAAAAGTCGCGTCCACCATCTTGGATCTCAAAATGGATGCTGTATTCTGAATCCTGATTCCGAATACAGCATCCATTTTGAAACCTCCGAAAACTACAAAACTGATACCCATATTGATATCAAGTTTAAAAATCGCGTCCGTCATCTTGGATCTCAAAATTGATGATTTATTTGGAATCGCGACCCCCGAAAACTACGAAAATGATACCCAAATCGCTTTTATGTTAAAAAGTTGCATCTGCCATCTTGGTTCTCGACGTAGATGATTTATTTGGAATCAGGACTCCCGAAAAACTCAAAAATGATACCTATATTCCTATTAAGTTAAAAGTCACGTCCGCCATCTTGGATCTCAAAAACGATGTTTTATTCGGAGTCAGAACCCCCAAAAACCTCGAAAACGATACCCATATTGACATTTTGTTAAATTTCGCGTCCGCCATCTTGGATCCCAAAATGGATGATACTTATTAGGAATCGGGACCTCCAACCACGAAAATAATACCCATATTGATTTTACATTAAAAAGTCGCAACCGCCATCTTGGGTCTCGAAATAGATGTCATATTCGGAATCAGGACCCCCGAAACCCACGAAAATGAAACCCATATTGACATTTTGTAAAAAGTCGCGTCCGCCATCTTGGATCTCGAAATAGATGTCGTATTCGGAATCCAGACCCCCAAAAACCACGAAAACGATACCCATATTGAAATTATGTTAAAAAGTCGCGTCCGCCATCTTGGATCGCAAAATGGATGGCGTATTAGGAATCGGGACCTCAGAAAACCACGAAAATGATATCCATATCCATTTTATATTAAAAAGTCACAACCGCCATCTTGGATGTCGAAATAGATGTCGTATTCGGAATCGGGACCCGCGAAAACCACGTAAATGATACCTATATTGACAATGTTAAAAAGTCACGTCGCCATCTTGGATCTTTCAAAAAAGCTAGAACAAATATTTCTTTATATCTTATCAAGTGTCTAAATTCAAAGTTTCATGGTTTTATCTCTAACAATGTCGAACTCCATACAAACTTTCATTCCCTATTTCAATCCATTCAACCTTTTTTTCGCGATAAAAAGTAGCTTTTGGCCTTCCCCGAGATCTAATCTATTACCAAATTTGTACCAAATTTCATCAAAATCTGTTCAGTGGTTTAGACGTGAAATTTTAACAGACAGACAGACAGAGTTACTTTTGCATTTATAATATTAGTAGGGAGTAGGGATGTGTAAAATTTGATATCTTTAGTCTTAATAGTACATTATTGCAAAGGCCGCGAAGTAGGCAATTGCAGGTCGAGTACAGGCGAGGACTTCACTAATACGAGACAGGCAATTGCCATTTCGGCCGAGGCTTATAGTGCTTTTCTCAAAAGAATGCAGGGAAATAAAACTTACCTTTGTCGCTAAATATATATCATCTGGGGCTTTAATTAAAAATTGCTATATGTTTTTGCCTTTAAATCCGGTCAGTTGTCGTTTAAATCTGGTGAAATAAAATCAATCTCCATTTCACTCTCTGAACCGCCGGAACTAATTTAATTATTAAATTTATAAATATAATATGTAAATAACAAATCAAGACGAATTTTCAGCTTTGCCACCAATTTTCTATTTATCACCAAGACAAACGCATTATGGCTATACAGCCACGAGAACGCAATTTGTACTAAGCAAAGAGACTTTAGTATGCCAAGATTGTTAAAAGAGATCCAATCAAAGAGTATTTAATAACTCCAGCACGCCGTTTCATACAACATTGCTGGAGCGTTGTAGTGTTCCAAATTCAAAAAACGCTCCAGCAATGGATTTGGTTTTCTTTGTCCGTAAATTCGATACTTCGCGTGTTCTTTTTTCGAAAATAATGACAATATTTCCATGCATGTTTAAAAAAATTTAATTTTTTGTACGTACTCCAATTTGACAGTACCAATTTTTCTTAAGAGCATGCAATGATCGAAGTACCAATAATATTTTTTTGCTGTATTTTTGTAGTAGCTGTTAGATACACATATCATTCTGACCCCTGAGATTGCTCGCAGAGTGATAGGTCCATTGGTTGGGAAACCCGAGGCATACGATCGAAAAATGCCCGCGAGCTAGGATTTAGATCATTTTAAAATAATTATTATAAATATCTGAGTGCAGTTAACAATGTTAAAATATTATTATTGTCTATCATTATGAGTACTTAGTTTAATATAGTAAGTAAATGAAATGAGTTTTATTTCATGAACATTGTAAAAGTCGTAATTAACATTTACCAATTTATACATTTTTTGGTTTCCCTTTTTAATAATATGCTATCTCAATTTTCTACTTATTTAGGCACTATAGCGGTTTACAATAGTATATTTTCTATTGGATTTTTTTTTTCGCAAAGTATTGTTTGCAGTGAATGCATCGTTCACTGATTGTTTGCCATTATATTGCTTGTCTCGCATCTGAAAGATAGCTCCAAACTGCATTTTCGTAAAACTGCGCCATAAGATTCTCATCACTTTACAAAATATACCTAAGTGTAAATTAACATATCGCTCTACAGCGGTATTAATCAAGAATTACTCTTATTAAGTACAATTACTTTGCAAAGTCTTCAAATCGCATTAAAAATTACGTCTGAGAAAGCCAAAACTATGAAAATTTTGAAGTAAATCGCGTGCACGTCCTTAACCCTAGAAAGATAATCTTATTTTGTTGTACGTTAAAGATAATCATGCGTAAAATTAACGCATGAGTTAGTAGCTGTAATGTAATGTTTAATTTATTGGTTTCAATAAACCTTACCGTTATTAATTTTTCATACTAATAAATACCACAATTAATATTTTTATATTTGTTTTAATGTAGAAAAATAAACAAAATATTAAAAATCTAAAAAACTTGGAAAATATTATTTTATGTTTTATCAAATAGCATTTTCTTGCTAATAATCAGCCATGTCAACTTATATACTCTATATTAAAGATATAATACACATAATAGGAACATACGGTTATGTTCAAATCAGTCTCATATATATTTATATAAACCTTAAAAACTCATAAAAGATAATCATGCGTCATTTTGACTCACTTGGTAGTTATATTTCAAAATTCATGACACAGCATTCATGACTCAGCATGTATTGTATATGCAACGTGTGAGATGTCCTGAACGCAGATCAACAGATTCCGACTATTTAGAACGAGAGAGTAGATTATCTTTACTGGAAATGATTTCCTTCGAAATGTATGGGAAAAGACTTTTGCAATTTTTGACTTTTTTAGTACTCCAACATAGGTTGGTCCCATAGAACTTCTTGATCAGTATCGCAACAAGATCGGTGGCATCAAAAATATTTATGAAAAATTGCATTTTTTTACTACCTGTACAAACATTTTTTTTTTATCTGTGAATGGGGATCAAAATTTCAAAAATAAATATAGTTAATCGTTTAAGATTTTTTTCATGTAGCTGTTACGGTTGACGTACCTACTTCCCCTTACAGTCCCGCTGAAAGTTTATAGATTGCTTATTAAATATTGAAACGAACATAATTTGGCGATCGGTCGAGTGGCTGCTCGAGCTATCGATGGCACACGCAAGCTCGCGATGACACACGTGAGGTCACGAGTAACATATAAATTAATTAATGTCTATTTTTTTACTTTTATTAATTTTCGGGACATGTTACCGCAGCCAAGTGTTTATTGTAGAACAAACTGGACAGCACTGAATCTCCACTTTACGGACCTAAATTTTTAGAGCGATATCGAATGGGGTCGTCATAGCAATTTATGGTCGAAGTGGGCCGGTGCTATTTAAATTCTAGTCTCTCGTCGTCTCGCATTGCCTCGCATCGCCCCGGTATTTTTTTTACTTATCTCGTTTCAATATTTTATAACATTTGAGTAACATATTTTACCAATTTTACAAACATTTCACAAGGGTTTGCCCACCCTCTCCACCTTACCTGCCTCTTCTCCAGTTCAACGACCTTTAACAATCTTACATAGGTACCTTGCTACAAACCTTGCCAATCCTTTTCAATTACTTATGGTTTATTTACCAACTTGCCTAACACATCTCATCCCGTTCGTGGGTTCAATTATTTAATCCCCTTATCTGTTGATGTTATTGACTAAAGCACCTGTTGTGAGAGATTCTTACTAACGATTTTGTTTCTCTTGCTTTAACATAGAGTTTAGTAACGAGCTATGGATTTCGATTGATAAAATATACTTATAAACACTTAAAAAAGACCGGAAGTCGTCGGTGGCGTAGTGCGTAATTTAAAACCATAATGATCATTCTTCATAACTTCATAAAACATAAATAATCATTGAAATTCATAATATCATTAATCATACATTTTTGGGCGAGTCTAGTGTTTTATGCACCTACATGGCTGGGTGATGGGTAGGTTAGAGTTATTTTTTTTATGACCAGACGGAGTGCACTAGTTTTGTAAACAAAAAGGTAGTAACAGTATTAATACAAAAAATTATGATCACTAACTGTTATGAGCTCCGTTGGTAGTAATAAAAATGTATGAATAAAAAAAGTATGAAAAATGAAATTATGAAGAGTGATTATTATGAACACAAATCGGTAGTAAGACAAAGAATAAGATTTTAGAATATTATGCGAGCCAATATGGACCCGTCTAATAAACTACACCTGCCTGGGGATACTGTAAACAAAATATACCTACTACAACTAGCAACAATATTAAATATTATTAACTTCCGATTCTTCAATTAACAACAATTAACATGAAGATGTTCATCACAAATATTAAAATATTATTCATCATCATCATCAGTCGAGAGACGTCCACTGTTGGACATAAGCCTACCCCAAGGATCTCCAACCCGAACGGTCCTGCGCTGCCCGCATCCAGCGAGCGGCTTCCCGTGACCCTTACCAGATCGTCGGTCCACCTTGCCAGCGTGGTGGAATAAGCCCCCCCCCCCCCCCTCCTAAATGGATGTAAATAACTCAATTAAATTAGATAAAATTATTTGCGTATTAGTCTTTGTTAGAGCGATTCTAGGCATAACATTCACTTTTAACGGAACCTTATGAGATTTGCCGCAATCAGCCTAATTGAATAATAAGACTTAAGTGACTCGAGTGCTTGCCAATCTTATTTGGAAACTTTTAAATAAATATTAGTGCTATTAATCTAATTTTAAATCTAAATCTGAAAATAGACACCCTCATAGGCAGGAGTTGTGATGATAAGATTAATAGTAATGGCGTCTCCAGCCAACAAAAGCAAAGTAATTAACTGTCAAACGATACGAGATTGCTACGGTATTTATTTGGTTAGATATGCAGCCCTATTTTAACTGGAATTAGGAAATACGAATTGGGGTTCGTGACTTTGTACCACGATATAAATTCCCGTTTCATTCATACAATGGGTAGGTACAAATGTTAACCGTCTTAAGAGATTTGGAGTTCATAGACAGAAAGTTCACGAACGCATATTGTTAAGTATTTTTATATATCTGTAAGGCAATATTTAAGCAGTATAGTAAATTGCGTCATAGTAAAGTATAGCCAGAATACTGTTCTGGGTAATAATACTCTTGTCCGTAGTCGTCATAAGTAAAGTCATTAAATGTCTACTTTACACTTGATAAAACTTTCTAATAGGAAAAGGACACTCTTAAAAATTTTGTTTTTCTCAAACTTGCTTATTCCAGTCTGCTTCAGTTGTACACTCAGTAGTTCCGACAACTTCTTTGAATATGCACATTTTAATAACTAAGATCGTGTCCAAGATATTAGTCACTGTTCATTTTATGGACTACTTTATTTATTTCTTCGCTGGTTGAACGTACCAAAATCTAACGTTCTGCCGGAGTCGCCCATCGCTTCAACTTAGCCTTTGGTTCGGGCATAGTGTAAGTAAACAAGTAAGTTTTTTTCATTGAAACGCACTGAGTGCGGTTTATTTGTTCCATCCGACTGGAATCCATCCGATTTGAACGCCCTAGAGACCCTAATCGGTGCAGAAACTCTCCCGAGAGAGATTCTTACCGGTTAGGAATCCTCTCTGTGGTGGTTCGATTTACAGGCTAAAGGACCCACAGTGACGCAGAGGTTATCAGAGACCTCCTGCAAAACAGTCCAAAAAAAACAAAAAAGGTTTGTTTATTTGTGTGCGTGCCCACAGTACCGACTCGACGCCGCATACGATACCCGAGACAGATTTACACAGGGTAAGTATCTTACTTGCAAATTCGAGGAAAGCCAGTGTTGGCTCGGCACTGACCTAGTGTAAATTGATTTGAAGTCAGTAGAGCGTTGTCGTGTGAGCGCTGACTTCATTACTCCCGCTAATTGGCTGCATTTAAATAGTGTGGTCCACAGATTTAATAACACAAGGAGATAGGCCGAGCCGGCGTTTAACTTGTGACAAATGTATGCCCAGTGCGCATACATAGCCGCCAGTTCGCCGTCCGATAATGTCGAGTGAATGAATATAATATAATAATATATTTCTACGCTCACACCAATTATCTAGCCCAAATTAAGTATCTTTAAGAACTTGTGTTATGGATACCAGATAACGGACAAATATTTTTAATAATCTAGATATTTTTATAAATAAACTTAAATAAATATATAAACAACCATGACTCATGATCGTGTTCATCACACTAACATTTGCCACTACCATGACTCGAACCCGGACCGCCCGATGTGTAGGCAGCGTTACTGACCACTCCACCGCGACGGCGTACGTATGTCAGAAAGAAATATTCGTTTTTCTTTCAAAATGCCGTCCTGTTCCACTGTAACATGCAATCATTGCAGTGAATCAGTTATTTATCAAGTAATGGAATAACTTTTCTCACGTAAGAATCGAAAAACTTAGATTTATATTTAAAAAAACAATATTTAAACAAATAGTCCGACTTTTATTCATAAAAACACAATCGCTTTAAACTATGCGTTACTATCGTACAAATTGTGTTATATTGCGGCTGTGCTTAACTTTCATTGCTTCGCAGTCTTAATACGCGCGTAATCAATAGTGTACATAATTTACGACATGCTCAACTAGAACCATTTTATGTAGTATGGCCGCTGATCGCGTCACTCGGACACGGCTCGGACTTCCTATGAACTCAGCGATTTGACCGATCTCCTTTGCGGCCGTGCTTAACTTTCATTGCTTCGCAGTCATTATGACGCGCGCAATGAATAGTGTATATTACGGCATGCTCAACTAGAACCATGTCATGTAGTACGGAGGCTGATCGCGACACTCGGTCTTCATATGAACTCGGCGATTCGACCGATCTCCTTAGATTGATATAATTATCTGTGGTGTGGTCAGTTTTCGGCGCCAGTACAGGCGCCTGTTACTGACTTGTTACTTACCTTGTGTAAATCAGGCTTTGATGTGTATCGAAACTGGCCCGGCATATTTTGCGACGACAACCGCATACGAGTGGGGTTTTATCGCTTGCGCGGAGTCTCATTTTGCGTACCCGCTTACTTTTACTGTGGTTCTGGTTCATAAAGACGTAAAATTAAATCTTAAAATCATAATTCGTCTATGTCTCTCAAACCAATTAACTAACTATAATCGTAAAGCCAGTCAATTCACAATGGAATGAATCCTTTATCAATTTTGCTTCATTATGAGATAAAAAATAAAACGATTTTTTCAAGAATAATGCCAATAATCTCCATAACGAAATGAAACCACTTTTTACTAGACCACATTTTTTGAATAAAAGAATCAATATTAATTTTATGATATTTATAACACAGTTGATTATATTTGTGATTTATAAAAGTTTATAATTAAGAACACTACTAAACCTTTATAATTAGTTATTGCTAATTCCCTTTTTTATGTTAATACTCAAGAATATTATTTAGTTAAAGACATTCAGCATTCTTGTTCTTAAAAGTTACCAAAATATAGTAACATTCGTTCATATTTAATTCCCGTGGCTTAAAGTAATTATTAGAGAGTGGAATCCTGAATGGTTTCCATTCCTGTCCCGTAGGGGGTAGCTGTTTCGTTACAAAATGGTTTACACTACTCATTGGACGCGGACCTAGCGCTTGAGTCTTGTTAGGGAATCTAAATTGTTGTTACGGTGCTCATTACGGTGGTCGGCAAAATTATTTATGAGAGCGCATCTTATGCCTTGCCAGTTTTCTGGAATACCATTGGTATTTATGTGCCTGGCAGCGGGGCAGTCACCTATATACACAATATACCATTTAAAAGAAAGTTCGCTACCCGGTCCTGTCTTAAAATGCGTTATTACTAACTGGTCACATAGATGGATGAACCGCGTTAACACGTGTGGATTACCATCAAATTCAGGCAATAATCTTAAGGATTTATATATTATATCTACGTTTAAATCGTTACCGTGAGCCATATCTTCTACTTCGAATAACTTCCTACTTTCTTGACGTATAACTTATCCTACTTTTTCTAATGGAAAATCTTGGCGGTTATAAAATAACACAAAAAAAGTAATAAAAAAGGTTAATTAAAATAATATCATGCAGCGATAAAATTGGATAGGATATGTATAAATATTAATATGGTTATATCTAAGTATATATTTTATACAGCTTATGGATTAGGAAGGCTAGGACTATTCTAGGTCTTACAGCATTGCTTTTTCTTGACGAATCGATAGCCGAATTCTCCTCTGGACTGCAGCTCCCGTAGATTCGGATACCCGGTCACGACTTGATAGCCACTCGGGTGGCTTAGTGATAACGGAAATCTTCTCCTGGATTACGCAAACCAACCCGCGAGTATCCTACCGACTGCGCCAATTACGTATTCTGCAGCCGTAGGATCCAATAAAATCAATTTTTATTTAATAAATTTAATTATAGTAACTAGTAATTAGCCGTGTGATGCGGGCAGAGTAGAATAGCAAAAGGTTATTGATCACCTGATACTCCGTCCACCAATCCGCATTGGGCAAGCGTGGTGGACTGCTGCCTAAGCTCATACGATGACAAGAAGAGGGCTAGTGTCCCAGCAGTGGGTCGAATTATAAAGGCTGTTATGATGATGATGATGAATTATAGTAAACTATACAAATAATTAGAGAGATGTCCGCTGCGAAGCATAAAAAAATGCAATTAAATAAAAAATATTTAATTTTAAGAAAGAAAGAAAGAAAGAAAAACATTTATTGGCCTCGCCAGAACAAAAACAAAAGAAAAATAAAATAACAATTATAAAATAAAATAACAACTACTAAAATAACAAAATACTTACATACAACTTAACTAATAGGTAAAAAAAGGTTCCTACCTCAGCATCTGCTCCTACGACAGTGCCGCAGGAGCGCTGTTTTTCTGGCAGGGCCTTCCTTTCTGTGACGTACGGTGTCCAACAAATATAATAAAATACTAATGAAATAAATAAAATCCTACGAATTTTTACTAATAATACAGATAATGAGGATAAAATATCAAATAATTTAAAATGTATACTATGTAAGAACGTAGTAATAATACTTATTTATAATAATAAACAAACAAATAAATAAAAATATTTTTAAACTAAGTAAAATTTAATAAAAATAATATAAAGAATTAGGGCTGTATGAGCCAGATGTCATTGATAATCGAACCAATTAAAAAACTATAGTTTAGACATATTCTTTCCAATCTGTGGTTCAACTTTTTGTCTATGATATCGGTACGTGCGTGTGTAATGTTATGTAATATTCTTTTGCCTTATTTCCTGCCACGTATATGTTCAGCCATTTCTGCCACGCAAGCAGAATTCACAAATGCTTACTCCAACAGAGAGAAACAAGAAAATATGTACAGTCTGCAACAAATTGGAGCATCGCACGCGCACACGGGTCACGCGTCGCGATAGTAAAATGGTGCAAAGAAAAAATAAAATAAAATGGTGTATAAAAATTTTACACTGCCTTCTCATTACTCATTTTTGGTTGGTTTGATCATCTCGTTTTTATCGTTACGTGAAATTTACGGGTGAGTACGTGCTAAATGGATTTTTGCACATTAAGTAGATAGGCTTTATAATGTTTTCTAAATAAACATTTTGATTTTAGGTCACGCATTGGCGGCGGGATATCATTCCAACAAGCACACGTGCAAGTTCTCTTCTGAGCCCGGTGAGCTTGTGCCCATGTCAATTTTAAGTAAAGATACTGTGGCTTACTTGTGTTCACTATACCAAACATGAGACACGCAAGATGAAGCTTCCTTCGGGCTTCCATCCTCAATATGCCAGCAGCATTATGAAATGGTGTTACGTGTGATCGAGGAGGAATATGAAACGAAAAACGTGCACAAGCATTCTGCACCCTTTGGACGAGTTTTGCTGTCCTGGACAACAGACAAGGCCCATAAACTGTGTCACAATAGTTTAATTTTGACAAGATTAAGGATTCAGTTAACCTAATTCTTAGTTCCTCGCTTAAGTAGGGGCGTATGCTATACATTACCTTTAGGCGGTAGAAACAGTTGCGAGCACATTCCATTACATGTTTCTCAAAATTGAGGTGACTGTCAAAGATAAGTCCTAGATTTCTTACTGAGTCCACACATTCAATGATCTCTCCATCTATATATATATTGAAAGGAGTATTTGAGTTTTTTACCTTGTGCAGACCTTTTCTTGTACCCAATAGAATGAGTTTAGACTTTCTTGGGTTCAGGACAAGACAGTTCTTCTTACACCAGTCTGATATTCGGGTCAAGTCGTCAGTTATTTTTATTGCTGAGTTAGCACTCTCTAAGGGATTGAAAGGCAGGTAAAGCTGTAAGTCATGGGCATATAGATGATATTTGCAGTTTTGTATACATGTGGTGATATCTGCACTATATAAGATGTATAGAATAGGACCTAGGATCGAGCCCTGCGGTACGCCTCTTGTGACTGGAAGCGGAGGGGATTGTAAGCTGGTTCCATTTACTCTTGCTAGATCAACGTATTGCTGCCTGTGTGTAAGATAGCTATTGAACCATTTTATAGTGCTACTTTCCAGGCCATAGTATTTGAGTTTAGATAACAATAGTGTAGTGTTTATTGTATCAAATGCCCGTGAGAAGTCCAGTAACAGCATAGCTGTTACTTTTCCCTCATCCTGTCCTGTAAGAATATTATCCACTTCATCAGTGAGAGCAGACGCAGTACTGTGGCTCTTTCGAAATCCTGACTGAAAACGGGGAAGTATATTTTGTTGTTCAAGGTATTTTGTAAGCTGGCTGCAGACTATTTTCTCCAAAACTTTTGAAATGCAGGGAAGCAAACTTATTGGTCTAAGATCACGCACTGTGGCCGGCGGGCTGGTTTTAGGCAGAGGCTTGACCACAGCTACTTTCCATGTTGCAGGGAAAGTGCATTCTTTTATTGACTGGTTGATCATAGTGGTGACTGTATTTAGTGAGTGTGGTAATGTCAATAGCAGCATGTCAAGGGAGAGACCATCATGCCCTTGGGCATTGGACTTAAAACTTTTGATAGTCTTCAAGACAATATCCTCAGATACAGTATGCAGCTCAAAATTTGCTGTAGTAAATCTATGGTGTTCTAGATATGTTAGTTAATTATGAAATCCGCGATGTCGTCAAGTTGGCCGACACGCTCTGCTGACGCTGCTTCGTGTGCTTCCGAGTGCCATGTGCAATGTTGATTGGAGACGATGCTGACGTAACGATCTTCATAGACTAAGGGACACATAAATGATGTTAATCATAGTCTTATAAATGCAGAATGATTTCTCATGTAAAGAAATGGCGTATTATTTATATAGTTACTTTATATAAATTTAACATTTCTCATCATATCATGTAAGCAGACGATATGAAAATTTAAAGATTGGTTCGATTTTTAAACAATTAATTATGCGGAATCGCAACAGGATCTGAATAGTTTTCAACAGTTTTGCAAAGATAATGACTTATTTTTTAATCTGAAGAAGTCTTACCTAATAATTTTTATTCATAAGCACAATCCTTTACATTTTGACTATACGATCTCTTATCAAAGCATAACTCGTGTAGATACTCTTCGTAATTTGGGAGTAAGTTTAGATTCTAAGCTGCACTTAAACGCACATATTGGTAATTATAGTGGCTAAGGCATATAAGCAGTTGGGACTAATTCTTCGTTTGGGAAGATCCTTCAATCGCACTTTTAAAACTTTGTACAACGCTTACGTTCGCTATATTCTGGAGTTCGGTAGCGTAGTGTGGATCGACCAAAAGTTGTTTTTGGTGAGCAAAATATCGATTTTGGTGAGCAGTGTACTATTTTTTTGTCGGGCACTTAATTTGTTCCCTTATACTAACCACGAAGAGAGAGCCAATGGACATAACCAGTGAGTCGTTACTCCATAGACGTTAATTTTTAGACACTATTTTTGTACAAATTAAATAAACAATTATATTGATTCCTCGGATTTCTTGCAAAAGGTTAAGTTCAAAGTTTCTCGAGTCACGTTCTAAGAATACTATTATATATATTTCTAGTTGTCACACTCATTACGAACGTAATACCTTTTTTAGACGTTCCTGCGCTTTTTATAACAAGTCACTGTCTGAAGTGGATCTTTTCTCAAATTCATTAAATGTTTTCAAAAGTAAAATAAGCAACTTATTGCTTCAATGTCAAGAATTATAATATCTGTTGAAAACGTGTAAGATGTTTGGTAAACGTACCAAAATTATTATGTTAAAAAAAATAAGTAAATGTATCCGTCACTTATTTGCATATCAATACTTTATATGGTAAGTAGATATAATTTATTGCATTTTAGGGTAAGTTTTTTGTAAGCAATTTGGACTTCATTTAGTTTTTGTATATGTGTTTGTTACGTATAGGTGTATGTCGAAACTGTTATGGCAAATTACACTATGATTAAGAAGATTATGCGATTGAAAAGGCACCCACAGGAAAGAAGAGAAGGAAAGACAGAAAAAGTTGAACATAGATCCAAAGTGTCTCTTCGCCTTTTCTTCTGTTTGAATAAAGTTTGTGATTACGATTTTTTTTTGCTTAATTGTAATAAATTGTTCGTCTTTTGTTTTGAGATAATCCACAATCTATCGCGTAATTTAGAAGCGGGCGAATTCAACTTAAAGCTTAAGTAGTACAGACAACAGCACGTTGGGTTACCACAAACTGCCAAATTTTCCCAATCGATTATGCACTTTATATTGAATAGTCTTAGGTTGAAAATCGTTTGGAGAAATTTGAAAGTTTTGTATAGCCCGACGTGCTGTTGACTGTACATACCTAGCTAATAAAGGTCGCTTGGCAGACTGGCCCCAAAGAGTCCGTTGTCTCTACGACGCCTAAAACGAATGGGAAATTATACTGTCTCTCCTATATCACAAATGATAATGATTGATCTACTACAACCAAAACCGTACTTGGAAGTGCCTACGGTAAGTTTTTTCTTACTCCAATCGCGAATCGCTTAACAAATTAAAAGGATCGCATCATTAAAATACATCTTCAATCTAAATTTCCATTACGTGCCAGTTACCAAGTGAATCGCGATTCGTCTGAAAACAAATCATCCCAAGTCTCCGTGACCTAAAAATATCCATTTTCATACTATTTATACCTTATAGGCGACAAATCTGCTGCGACGTACAATGCTATGTAGGTAATACGATTCCACAGCAAATAGACTGCTGAACGAAGTATGTGCATATTTTGTGGAATATGAATGAATGTATAAATTCAAATTCAAATTGAGAATCTCTTCTTAAATTAAATTTTGTGCAATACATGAATACGGGTCATACAGCTGTGTATAGTAGGTAAATAAATTGTCATTTAAGTAAGGAGATAGCATTGAAGCTTATACCTTCTGCACACGCCTTCGCTATAGTGAATGTAGATAAGACGTTAGAAGGAAATCGGACAATTGTTCACAAAAATCCTTCCGATTGTACCCGCTATAGAATGGTCAGTGTGGTTGATTTTGAGGTGGCCAGGCTTCCGTAAATCATTATTTACAATTATACAATAATAATTAAAATAAAATATTTTTAGCAAAAAAATAGGAAAACCGACTTCAAGGCGTACAAATTTAAACTAAAAAGTAAGAAATAAATAATATTTTTATGAAGTAGTTGAAAAGAGCGTCATAGAAAACCAAGGAAAGTATTGATACACATTTATAATTCTTTATTTATAATTCATACTCCGATATATTATATTTGGAGCCGGTGCCAGCTAGCCAAAGAGGATAGTGTTTGCAATTTTCCTTTGCAATTTTAGAACTTAACGGAGCGGCGGATTATTTCTCATCTTTATTATGGATTCATATTATGTATAGTTAATGGATTAATCAAGTTCGTATCTATTAGGTAATTTTATTTTGCTTATCCTGGCACCGACTCCAAATATATCGGAGTATTAATTATAAATAAACAATTATGAATGTGTATCAATACTTTCCTTGGTTTTCTATGACGCTCTTTTCAACTACTTTATAAAAATATTATTTATTTCTTACTTTTTAGTTTAGACTTGTACGCCTTGAAGTCGGTTTTCCTATTTTTTTGCTAAAAATATTTTATTTTATTCTTTTTTAGAGGAAATTCAGTATATTTTATTGAAAATGGATGGGCATACTAAGCGCTCATTAAAGCTTAACGGAAACTTTAACTAAAACTTTTTTTTTTGTTATTAATGATTTGTTCAAAAAGGGTCAAATTTATATCGATACAATTTATACGGGCCATCTCTGATCTTGATGTACCTAAAAAAAGAATCATTAAAACGAGTCGTAATACTCATAATTGACGGAGTAATCAGGTAACAAACACAAAAAAAACAGTCGAATAGAGAACTTCCTCTTTTTTTTAAGTCGGGTTGTTACCCGAGGATAGGTCTGAGACGTGATATTATTTGTTAATAATATCACGTCTCATTCAGAATGAATGGTATAGTTTTAATGGTAAGTTAATGAACTATGAAGCATTAAAACTTGAAGAGAACCTAGTTATTTATTAAGTTCATAAAATAATTTGTCATAGTTTATGTGTTGATTATTGGACCTACTAACCAAAATTTCACTATTGCTTAACAGGTAATGGCAAGTTCAAAAATAAAATTTTTATTATTTTTGTGTTCGTGGACGATGTCATTATTTCATCCCCAATGAAATTATCATTTCAACAAAGAAGTACTGAACCAAGTTCGGTATAATTTATACGGGACCACCTTTGAAGTATGACCTTCATAATTGACGGAGTAATCGCGGAATATACATACAAAAAAAAGACAAACAGTCGAATAGAGAACCTTCTCCTTTTTTGAAGTCGGTTGACAACACCACTACGGTCGCGCGTAGGCATTAAGATTTTATATTAGATTAATTACAACCTTACGCTTTCCATCTGTTCATTCTTATTTTTACATCGTTGACATAAACGTTTGATATTGTACTTTTACCCACTAGTTACTACCTACACTACTAGCTTTTATGAAGGCTTATACATACACAAGTCAGTTATGACGTGGTCACATCGAACTCCACACGCACAAGATGTGAGTAACACAGTCGTCTTAATTAGTTTAGTTCATCCATATTTTTCAATCGGCCGTTATATCACATTCTATCATAAAACATTTCACGTAGTTTAGTCTATCCGTCTTTTAATCGGTCTTTCTCTTCCTCTACAACCAGCCACATTTATTTACCCATGCTTATCGCGTTGTTTGTAACATGCTCTTAATTTTTTCTTCAGTAAAAAATGCATACCGTCCGCCTAAAAGTAAGCGATCATAGGATTATATGAAGACGCTTTGGCCCTCGCTTTATGTATTCTGCTAGACTGGCAGTGCCATTGAAGATCAATACAGTCGTTTATTGGGATATAAACAAAACAGATTATTATTTAGGAGCGAGTCTAATATCGGTCACTTTCCCTTATACTATTGAGCAGATACGTAACAGTTAGAACCTTATTTAGGTAAAAATCTTAAATAAATATTATACATGATATGTATAGATGATCTTAACAGCGAATTCACAAACATTTTGTATATCGGATCTATCTATGAGTTGCTTACTGTAAGGTTTAATAATATTTGCTGTTTCCGAACGAATTTAATATCCTTACTGGCAATACCAGAAGATAATATATAAGCCGTACTTGGCGGAATCGAGTCACTTTGTCTCCGGCTGCCTTCGTGTACGGTCGACCTAACGTGGTGCGACTCGACTCTGGGCATTCAGTTAGTAGCCACCGTCTAGAGCGGACGTGTCTTGCAGTGACTTTCATGGGATCATTGGTGTAAGTGATATTTATTACCTACTATTAGGGGTGCTTCTTATAATTGTGATTGTGATTAAAACAAAGTAACTGAGTATATGTATTTCATTATTATCCTCCTTGGTAGATAAAATCTTACATTCAGAAGTGGCAAGTACCTACAATAATTTTCAACCTTTTTGCATTTAGTATTCAACAAAGCTGTTTTATAATAGAATATATAGATCAATTGTGTTTTTCGTTTAATTTAATTAGTTTTATTTTTACAAAAACAGCAGTATTTAAAATAAGCATCAATTAATTTCCGAGTTGACTTTTATTTCTTATTGAGGGTAATCAGTGTTTATTGTGAACCACGTGCCCGACAGGTGCCTATGGCGGGCAACATTTGTGTGGGTTGCTGAATTATTTTACTTAATCTATACTTTTTTTTCCTAATGAGGGTAGTGCAAAAATTTTTATTGCATTGGACGTACCACGTGGCAGGGTGCGTCTACGGGGGAGAAAATTTCATTATTTTTGAGCTACGACGCACCGTTTTAGAGATATTCAAACTTTTATGTCGAGTTCCAGGAAAAATGACTCGTGCAAATGAGGCTTCGTCAAAAGGGTGACTACTGATCTACCCCACCTCGGGGGTCCGCGAGCACAGTGGCAAGTGTCCGTGCCAGTGAAGACCTGCACGTGCCTCATCGCAGCAAGGAGCCGGGTAGCCAAGAGCAGCGCGCGCCATCCCAGCGCGGCTGTGGACAGGAACGAAAGGTCACGTAGCTTCTCTGTTCATTTATTTATCAATTACAATTATTCATCATAAGTCTTTAGGATTCGGCCCTCTGATGGGAAGCAGGGCTTCGCCTTGTCATCGAAGGAGAATTGAGCGGTGTTCCGCCACACTAGCCCTATATGGATTGGTGGACGGAGTGTAGGCTGATCGATTTCCCTTTGCTGATCCATTGATCGCCTTCTGCGAGGCCCATTGGATGTGGGGTGATGCTATTTTCTCTGCTGGCATCACATGCCAAAATTGCAACTATTGCAAGTTAAGAAGGTATTACAAAAATGATAGGCCCAGTATAAGCAACGCCCTGCTAGGGTATCTAAAACATGATGGGCACCTTTTGCCTCTTGCTTATAAATTCAAATTAAAAATTAATATATCTTATGTAATATTCAAATCACATGCATCATACTATAATTATTACTATTAAAAATGACTAGCTTACTAATTTACATAAATCGTTACATTTTATAATTATTCCCATTTGTTTCTTGGGATAACCATCTGTGAAACAACGCGTACGTACTATTGCAGATAATTACGACGGAGGGTATGTCTAGTTAAAGGTGAATAAGTACGCTTTAGTATACAGGGATGGAATGATCAAGCCACTACCCATTTTGCTAAGCAAAAGTTACATAGTCTGCCCAAGAGGTGGTTCGAAACGTTTAGGAGCAAAATGTCCAGTGGTCGCAAGGTGTCCAATTCGCAGAATCTCGAATTTTTATCATAACGTTATCGATGAATAATTTAGTCCTTAAGTTGTGTTTTAATGATGAGTCAAGTTATAAGTTTATTTCAGTTTTATTTTTGTCACATTTTTTAATACATCTTAAATTATAAAAACTTAGAAAGTTAAGTTGTAATGTTAAACAATTATTATACCACACCAACACATAAGATATCAGAATCTGAGGATTTTATTGCATATCATGTGGTAACCATTAAGGTCTTTGTATATATCTAGCACAAACACATGAGCCTTATTAGGGCATCATAATACGAACTTAATAACTACTTGCTTAATAAAGGGAATACGAAATTCATTGAAATAACAATCGCTGTTTAAATAAATATTCTTAAGACGCTAATACAATAATAAAAGAAACGTAAAACTACGTTTATTGTTTATATGATCACTAGCGACACGCCCCGGCTTCGCACGGGTGCAATGTCTATGTAAATATGCATGTATTATACATATAAACCTTCCTTAAGAATCACTCTATCAAAAAAAAAACCTCATCAAAATCCGTTGCATAGTTTTAAACATCTAAGCATACATAGGGACAGACAGACGGCGGATAGCGACTTTGTTTTATACTATGTAGTGATTACTTTTTAACTTGTACCTATATGTTTATGTGGCTTATACCTGTAACAGATTATACCCATCTACTCTTGCATTATTTTATAAAATACTTTACCCCAGCACGTAGAAACTTGACAGTCACATTAATGATGCAGGTAGCTGTTTTTATCTCCTATACATAAACTACTTTGCTTGGTTATGGGGGTAAATCAACCCAACTAGCAACGTACTCTACAAAGCGATTAGATGAACAAAGTAATAAATGTTGAATTCGCCACGCAGTGACTATGTATAATGTGGAAAAGAAGCTTGTTTTACTGTCGCCTTTTGGCAACAGGCTGGTAACCTGTCACTGTTGGGGGGTGCTGTTTGGCCCATGCTGCCAGATGTGGCTTTATGTATAATAAATATTACTTGAGCTCTGCTTAACCCCTTTTAGGATCATGGTTTGTAATTTTGGTTTCCTCTCTAATAATATTTCATTTAAATCAGATTATAACATTTGATTACAGTCCAGAGAATGTTGGTTTAGGTTAGTATGACTAGGTATGTTCGTAGTGTTGGTTATTAAGTAATTAACATTACTATAGACCTAACTAGGCATGGAAATGGTTGCTACTTTTCATTTAATGATTTTAATTTTTTACATGATTTCACAAGTGAAATTTCACAGGCAATGATTTTAATTTACAGTGGCCAAATGTCACATTTGCGAGTGTTTGCTTTTAGTAATGAATTGTGACGTACGAGTATAGTATGATATAAAATGTAACTTATTAGTCGTTTAATTTGCGATCTACGTACATGTAAGGTGGGGATTATCTATTTTTAAAAAAAAAATATGTAGCAATCGAAGTGAAAAGTAGTACATGTGACAAATGAAAATATTTTCATACGATTTTTCACATGCTAGTCATGATAAGCCTACAAATTAACTTTAAATTATTATATAAATCAGCAACTAATCGTACATGTCCACCGTCGTGGTGGAGTGGTCAGTAACTCTGCCTATGCATAGGGCGGTCCTGGTAGTGACAAATGTTAGTGTGATGAACACGAATATTTGTTCAGTCACGTTTATTTACTTATTTAAGCTTAATTATGAAATATCTAAATTATGTATATTTGTCCGTTAACTGGTATCCATATAGGCATAAGTTCATAATGATACTTCATTTGGGCTAGATAATTAGTGTGAGCGTGGATATATAGTAGTCTTTGTACCTATAGTCTAACTTGCCATTGTTGCAAATGGTTCTATCGACTTAAGGATTTAATTTAGGATGGTTCTGCAACTAATTATTTATCTTCGTATATTTAAGAAGTATTGTCGGCCTTCAATACAAAAGAAGTTTGGAATATTAGGTTTTGAAATGTTTCCATTGAAATCCAACTGAAATACAGTTCAGATATTAATATTTTAAGACACAAATACAGAACGTATAAATTTGATTCTGGTTGGCCTTCAGCAACTATTGTAAATGGTCGTTCCAGTTTTGTAACATTAAGTTCAACCAAATATCCCTAATTATCAATATTGACTGGCTACCGTTATACAAAAGCTCAAATCGTCGGTCGTTTGGCCAGTATGATAATTTTATGTGAATGAATATAAATTTGAGAATTGTAAATAAAAAAAAAATATTCTTTATTGACTAATTACTAGTACACCATACCTCGCCAACATAACATAATTACAGATTTAGGTATGAATGAACTCGGATACCCACGAAAAGAGTTGACTTGTTTTGTGGGTGTAAGTGCTCTCACAAATTGACAATACATATTGAATTTATATCATAAATGGGTAGTTAGACAGTAAGAAAAAAAAAACCTCACAAAATACCAATAGTTTCACACATTTCAAAGGATACCCCTGAGTAGAGTTTCAGTTTGATCGTAGTTTTGTTAATAGCCACTCTGCAACTCTTATTTCTATATAAGAATCGACAAAAGGGAAATTTTGCAATTTCTGTTAGCATTATTATAGATCCGACTACTGAGGAAGGAGTAATGTCTTCTTGTGAAGGCGCTTCTTGATTTTGAAATGACACCAATGCTAATCAGCTAGCGTTAAATATTTATTCTTTAAATAGGTATTTGTAACCATACCATTTTGCTATAGTTTCTCTAAAATGGTTCCGCTACATTTGCACTAATTACCTTGCAGTGAATTCTCCATGACGACCGTGGGGGACGTGTGGGGCTGTATGGGCTGTCGAGTGGCCTTGATGATGCTGTGGCTCTTGGTGGAGCGCTGGAGCTGACGACAAGACTACCTGAAGACTGGGAGTGTACAGGCGAAACTCTTTTGGAATTATGAGCCTGATAATTATGTGGCAATTTCCCTTATTCTGCTCCTAATTTGTATCATGTTTATGTTTGATAACTATATTTTCAAGTCTATATTTTGGCACGGCCCACAAACATATTAATTATGGCTCATAATTTTATTGATGAAATATTTTTGCAAGACATATTATTTGATGTAAATGCAATATGGTGGAGAATAGATTTTAGTTCGCAGTTATCTTCGGAGAGTATATATGTAATAGCTAACATAATCACCATCAATAGAAGTATTTATTCACTACTATTGCACTAAAGTATGGATTCGTAGCAAATTAGCTTTGTGAATGAAATTCTGTTTTACTGTCATTTGTATTTATTATATTGACCAATATTGATATTCAAGTAATGTTACTACAGTTGCACTAGAGTTCGAGGTTTTATGATATGAAGGATGATGTGAATACGTAGAGACCACATTCTTCAACAAGCGTACTATTGACATGTAATGAATCTTGCTGCTAACTAAATTGTTACTAGTAGCTACTGAGAGTACATGGAGTCGTGTCATTTGAATTGAGGAGTAAATTATTATTATAGCTAAATCGGCTGGCTATTAAGTCTTAATGTCAGTTTGATTCGCAAGGTATACTCTAGTGGCCTATATTTTACTATAGTGAATTTGAATCTGATATGGATATGAACCTAGAGACCTAAAGACCATAATGATTCATTTATCTAAAATACATTTGTATAATATAGTGACCACAATGGTTGCTTCGATTTTAAGTCTCTTAATAATCATATATGGATATGAAGAGTTCATACTTATTGATTATTTTTGTCAAATGCTAAATAATTACCATAAACTTTGAGATTAAGAAATTACTTAAACCAGCTGTGGAAAGGTAGTTGCCCTACAATGGTTTATGTGAAATTATAATTCCATACGAGTTTGAGAACTGCTAATATAATCCTTATCCCGAAGAGGTTCATAAAAATGACTAGTTTTGAAAGTGACAGTAAGATAGTTATATATCACTCTTGATTTCTGATGCTCTCGATGGCGAGTAGATCGCTGTAGGTTTAAGTCGTAGCACAGGCGTGCAGGCGGCGTTACTATTGGTCATGGAATTAAGTCTTCTCACATGGTGGGGCAGACTGCGTCCAGACTAATGAGTGTTTCATTGATGAGATTATGGTTGGTTTTGTTTTGATCTAGCAGATATAAAGCTAAGGTACCTATGTTATTTTAAATGTGTTTCTAATCTTTATTTAGCATATCGACTGCTGGCGTATTTCGTTATTTAATAATCAATGTGTTCCTATTACGTATAATAACTGGATTATGGATGGATTATATGGATATTAGTCTGAAATAAATACTTGTATGGTTGTTGTCAGTGAACAGCAAATAATTTAAAGATTTGAGTTGTAGTTATAATTATTTTAAATTAAAAGAAGCACTTTTATGTATCAATTATAAGTTGGAGTTTAATAAATGTACCATTGTTCACGTAGATAAATAAGATTACCTGTGAGGAGGATTTGAAAGTCATTGGCATGAGAAGTAGGTTTCATGACCGATTAGTTTATTTATCTACATTTGAGCTCGTAAGGAGGGTTTGTAAGATATTGCCATGTCATGAGTGTTTGCGTATGACTAGTTTGGGTGTATCTGTTGGGACTTACAATAAGGAAGGGTTTGCAAGTCAATGTCATTTTGTCATAAAAGGAGGGTTCAATGATTGGTTTGGTATTATCCATTTTAACTCGCAAGAAGGAGGGTTTGCAGGATATTGCCATTTTGTCATGAGGATGAGGTTTCATGACTGACTTGTGAGAAGGAGGGTTTGCAAGTCATTGCCATTTTGTCATGAGAAAGAGGTTTCATGACTGACTTGTGAGGAGGGTTCGCAAGTCATTGACATTTTGTCATGAGAGGGAGGGTTCATGACTGATTGGAATGGTTATATAAATTTAACTTGCAAGGAGGGTTTACAAGATGATATTGATTTTGTCATGCGGGAGGGTTCATGACATTCTTGGTTATGTCCAATGTAACTTATGATTTTGGATATACAATGTAACTTATGATTCTGTTTTTGTCATGCGGGAGGGTTCATGACTGGCTATATCTAAATCAATTGTTATGCCTAAGTTAAGCTAAATCTGACCGATTAGTTATATAGATTAGTTTTAATCCAATGTAACTTGCAGGAAGGGTTTGAAAGTCATTGTAATGACATGAGAAGGAGGGCTACTAACTAATTAGTCTAGTAATAGTTATTGTAACTTGCAAGGAGCGTTTACAAGTCGTTAAGGGTTTATGACAAGATGTTTTGTTGATGTAAAATTGTAAAGTGACTCGATTGGCCAAGTGTAAGGTTAATAGTGCATGAGGACATGCACCTCGTCAGGATGGACGAGTGTAAGGTTTAATAATATTTGCTGTTTCCGAACGAATTTAATATCCTTACTGGCAATACCAGAAGATAATATATAAGCCGTACTTGGCGGAATCGAGTCACTTTGTCTCCGGCTGCCTTCGTGTACGGTCGACCTAACGTGGTGCGACTCGACTCTGGGCATTCAGTTAGTAGCCACCGTCTAGAGCGGACGTGTCTTGCAGTGACTTTCATGGGATCATTGGTGTAAGTGATATTTATTACCTACTATTAGGGGTGCTTCTTATAATTGTGATTGTGATTAAAACAAAGTAACTGAGTATATGTATTTCATTATTATCCTCCTTGGTAGATAAAATCTTACATTACTCATTCGCAAAGTTATTGACCACTTCAAAGGAGATCGCAGATAAATCATTGGTCATTATTCATTCATGATTAATGTTTGGATTGAGCATTAAGTGTTTGTTAAGCTGTTAAAAAATTATAATTTTGAAGTCCAATTAACCTTGAGTAGGATATTGAGGACAGACGACGGCAGTTCAGTCTATCATAAAGTGTAAAATTTCTTCAAAAGACTTTGCATTATAAATGACTTTAGAAATAAGTTTAAGTTTATTGAAAAAAAAATGACAGATTGGGACAACCTGATTTATATTATTAACAAATGGATAATAATGAAATAAATAACTTAAATAAAATAATACGCTTGAAGTTTATTGAAAATATCGATTATCTCCCTTTACTCTAACATTCCATTTGTTTCCATCCATTTCACTTGTAATTAGTTAACTAAGTCCACCTGAAATAGTCATTATATCCTGAATAAATAAGAGGGCTATACTAAAACTCGAAATTTCCTTATTAATTTAGGTACAAGGTTTTATTCAGAGAAGAACTGGGAAGAAACTCAGGTTCCTTCCTTTATATTTTTTACTATCACGATTCATAATATCATTTTTATTTCGAAAACTTAATACATCTAGGACTATAAATCGTAATGTTTAAAATGATTTAGTGTCACCCGGTGCGCTAAATTGAATAATTAATTTCCATAGAATGCTGTTTTTCTACTTTCACAAACAATTACATTAAGGCTGTTAAAAACAAATAAGTGTGTTCTGTACCCGTAGTGTAAGTTTTTTAGTATTAAATACGCAACTATTGTAGGTGCGTTAAGAGCTCAATTTGTATGGGAAATACGATTTACGCTTATTTCCGCTAGGGGCGCTATTCACGTTTCCTATACATATCGAGCTCTTAACGCAACTACAATAGTACCGTATTTTATACGGAAAAACATACACTACGAGTACTGTCCCTGTTAATATCTTCGTCGCTGCTGGACTCACTAATTTTTTAATAGAGAGTAACTAAAAAAATAAAACAAAAATTAAATTCAATAAATAGAAGACAAAAAAAATCGGGAGTGGTCTCCCCTCCCCTTGACTTTCTTGTATACCGGAAACGACTCAAAAGTTGATAAAAACCTTATATTTAGATGTCATACATGCATGTTAAATTTGGTTGCCATAAGTTAAAGCATACTCGTGTTATCGTGCTAACGCACAGATACACAGACACACACACAGAAGACAAAAGCTGAGAGTCGAGCGATTGGAGTCTCGCCACAAAGTAAACTTTTCTTCTTTTGTGGTGAGAGTGCCAATAGATCATCTGCCGACTTTCATGAAGGAGGAGTTCTGGCCGGAAGGAGTCCTTTTTCGACGTTTTCGAAGACGACTCCCTAATGAGCTGCGCTACACATCGCCGAACCTACGTGTGCCTTAGTGTTTAAGTTATATTATTTGGTTTAATATTTTAGTTTTAAGGTATTTATTTATGGGCCCTTTGTTTATTTTAACATAGGTATCTGTAAGCATTGTGTTGCCTGAAATAAATGAATTATTATATTATTTCTCTACATGAGATCTGATAACTTTTTGACAGTGCGAGTCATATGTTCTCGTCTTGGCAACATTTGACATGAAAATATTTTTGGTGGGATAATATTGAATCGGAAATACATACTTTCTTCATTTATACTTAACTATTGTAATAGTTAGCTTTTTAAGTTTCGATATTTTAAGCATTAAGGTGTACCAAACATTCTGTAGAGAATTCCAAATTTATATATTTTGTACATAAGTAGATTATCGTAAATACATACTTTCTCTATTTAAACTTTATTATTGTAATCGTTAAGGTTTCGGTATTATAAACATAGCTATTTTTATTTTAAATGTATTTATTTACGAAATTCAAATATGTATCCAAATAAAAGTGGCGGGGAGGTCGATGGCACTGCGGTCGCAAAAGTTAATCTGCTGAGTGCGCACTCCCTTGTTTATCTTTTGGTGCATTAGTTGTTTAACTCGGTATACAGAAGGGTTGTTATAAAACTTACAACTCGATTTTCCTCAGTGATTCACCTACTACATTAAACTGAGTTCTGACTGTTGTGGATACATGCTAATAGTCGAAAGAACAAGTCAGGTCACAGATCAAAATGGTGACTGAACAAATTTTACACCAGGCTAACCTGTCATGTCACCTTTTATTTGACGGGGAGGTCAAATGACGCATCGTCCCTGCGGGGTGGTGCCAACCGCAGGGGGATATGTGGGACTCGAGGTAAAGGCGTTCCCTCCATACCCACTAAACATCCGCCCCGGCCCGACCTCCAGTGCACTATTACGGGACGGCTCGGGATCTGCGCACGTGAGCGCAACTACACCGAGACCGTCCCAACGCTGCCCGTCTAGGCACTCCTTGCACCAATTGGTGGCCAACAGCCACTCCTCCACCGACGGCTGCTCGACCTGGCGCGTCATCCCGACGAGGACACCGGGAGCAGCCATCGGACCGCACCCGGGGGACTTCGGGCGCAGTCGTGGCCCTGAAAAGGCATGTGACTTCGAATGCCAAGGGGACACACTTGACATCAAAAGCCTCACACCCGCTGAGAAAGTTTCCTCACCACGTTACCAGGGTCCGCCACAAGGAGGCTTCCGGACGTGGACCCCAACCTGTCATGTCACCTGACAGTAAGTAATGAGTTTCTACCTGAAACCCTCATACACCTGTTTACAATTAAAATACTTCTGGTAACTATAGTTATTCAGACTCAATAAAATGTGATGGTTATCCAGGCGGAGCTAAAAGAAGCCCTAACAGCAACTAAACTAAAAAAAAGTAACAGATCGTTCCTGGGACTCTGGATCTAACTCAAGTTTTTTTATACTTGACAGAGAAGCTTTTGGCCTTCATCTCACCTGATGGTAAGTGATGATATGGCTGGAGATGGAATCGAGGTTCATCTGGAACCCTCAACCATAGAGGGACTGGTTATCTTATCTTTAATTGTCGGAACACAACAATGCTGTTAACATTACTATTATGGCGACACACTTTGATAAGATGGTGGACAGCCAGGCGGACTTGAAATAAGTCCTACCATCAACCAAGCCGAGTACAAGTACTCCCCTTGGGATCGAACCCAGGACCTATGGATCTAATTCCGGTGGATGAACCACTAGCCCACGGAGTCGGTTAAACTAAAACTTCTAGTGAATAAAGCACTAGTTCCCAGACGCAATTAAACAAAAAACCGGGCGTGGTCTCCCCTTGACTTTCTCGTATACCAGAAACGACTCAAAAGTTGACAGAAACCTTATATTATATTTTGATGTCATACATCCTCTATACTACGTCTACGAGAAAGTAAAAATGACATAGCTCGGAAACTACTGGAGCCATTTTCGTAAAACTTTAATAGAAACCTTATATTTTGATGTCATACATCACATACATGCATGTTAAATTTGGTTGCAATAAGTTGTTAAAGCATACTCGAGTTATCGTGCTAATGCACAGATATATAGACACACACACAGACATAATTCCAAAAACGGTAAATTTGGATTCAGGGAGGTCCAAAACGTGTAAATCCGTCAAAATCTCGAGGACGATGTTTTTGACGATTACAAAACTTCCTCTATACTACGTATACGAGAAAGTCAAAATTAATTAACTACCTACTGTAAAATATACAATAGTGGCGTACCTTTGAGTACTTTGTCCCAAACTAACGAAGCAACAACACAACGCTCATGACTTTTGGCAATTAGCCCAAAGAGTGATGGAACGCCCCCAGGTAGCACTCCGCGCGTCGCGGATTACCGCAGCTGGAAGAAATGGGAACAGTGCTCTGCGAAGTGGAATCATTGATAAACTCCTAACCGCAAATTTATATTGCTTTGAGTATTGAAAACGTTGTCCCCCTTTACACCTACGATGTTTTTGAACGTAGGATCGACCAGCAGTTTCGACACGGCTTAGTTTGTGGTGTGACAGTAGGTGGCGCTATCTAATGAATGTACATGACGATCTAATTCAGTGTACTTATGTTTTATCAATTCTTTGGAGTTTGCACTTCTAAGATCCGAACTAAATATTTTTACAAATATTTGACGTCCAATCAAGATGAAATATTGTCTAATGTGTACTTTTGTTTTATTAAAACGTTAATTTAACATCTATAAAAAACGCAGCCGGCCGGAAAGCGGAAGACGCTGGGTTCATTTCCCGCCTGAGGCAGGTTGATGTTTTTCAGTCTATTTTTTCGGATATGAAAAATATTTACGCGTTTGTAAACTCAAAAAATATTCCATAATCTAGTATAAAAGGAATATAAGAGATTTATAAGCAAATGCATGTTTCATCAAAGTTTTTATTTTCTTTTAATAATACCAACTATGTATTTACTAATAAAAGTTTACATTGTTACCACTAAATTATCATCAAGTTAAGGTTTTTTTCTAAGATACAAAGTCCAAAATGCTATTTTCATTTATGGTTCCTTTGATCTGGAATTAATGCTTATTCGCCAATAGGAATACAACACTTTGAAGAGGTAGTATTACTTGACTAAGATCTTATGTACGAGAAGGGGTAATTCCGCAAAACCAGCTCTTCAATATCGGGTGGCTAATCCGCCATAATGTAAATAGGGAAGCATACGGGTATAGGTACTTCTCAGGCTAGTAATAATTAGGTGCTCATGTTTGAATGATGACTGCAAAGGACTCTTATGTAATCAATTCTACGTTTGTACTGATAATTTGCGAGATGGTTAATTAGGTTAGGTATACAATACAACACCATAGGGTTACAGCAACGTTATTCCATTAAGAAAGAAATAAGCTCTTGTCTTCAAGGTTCATAAATCATATCTCCTTCGAAAAAGCATTTGTAACAGCTGATTCCGCAATTTGGTTGTGTTTGTAAGGAAAGAAGAAAGATACATATAACAGATATGAATTAAGACGTATTTCCAACTCTGTCTATAATACGATAAAGGTCAAATTTAAATTTATGGTGGGTTGTACGTTTGAGGAACGCAACGGCTGCGATCTCTTTTTTTTTAGTTACCATACCTACGGAATTTTCATACGAGCATCGTAATTTTGCGAAATCGAGAGTCTAGCTGTTAATTGTTTTTGTACCCATATCATTGCAGTTACAAGATAAGTCTTTATTCTTTTTCAATTTAATGTACGAAGTTAACATCGATCACCTAGGTGACTTGTATGAAATAAACGACAATTTTAAATCCTGGTCACTTATTATGAAGATAATAATATTTGTGAAACTGAGAACAGTAGTTTGTTTAAAAAACGTTATTATATAACCATGAAACTAAAAATACAGTAAGATTTTAATATTCTAAGGCCTTGTATTTTATAAACCTACAGGGAATGCTCGAAGTGAGTCTTTGTGCTACGTGGTAATCTCTCGAAATTTTCTGCGCAATAAAACATTTTTTCACGTATTTTTCTCTACATTTTTCTGTAGCTCAAATTTAAGGTTGAATAAAATCTTAGTCTATCAATGATCCTACATGTTTTTAGGTCAGCTGGATACAATTAATAAAATGAAACTGTGATTCTTTGTCTAGTTCTAGTTTTCACGCATAATGGGTGAAAGCAATCAAGTGTTACGTTAATTGTGCCCTGTTATGAACTGTGACGAAGCGCCGGCAGAGTAGAATGGCATCACCCCATATCTTCCAATGAGTATCGTAGAAGGTGATTAATGAATTAGCAAATGGGTATTGATCACCTTTTACTCCATCCACCAATCCGCATTGGGCAAGCGTGGTGGACTACTGCCTAAACCTCCTTCGATGACAAGGAAAGGCCTTGTGTCCCATTAGTTAATCGAATTAAAAATCGGGAGTGGTCTCCCCTTGACTTTCTCGTATACCGGAAACGACTCAAAGGTTGATAGAAACCTTATATTTTGATGTCATACATGCATGTTAAATTTCGGTCACCCATCCGAGTACCAACCACGCACTTGGTTGCTTAACTTTCGTGTTAAAGACATCATCCAACTCCTAACCGTTAAGGAATTTTTCCCTCCATCATCAGCTCACCTGAATATACTGAAAGAATATAACTATCGGTCTTTAAGCATATTTAATATTTAAATAATCATCAACCAACTCCTAACAGTTAAGGAGTTTTACCTTCCATTATCAGCTCATCATCATGAGATGACTACCAAACGCAAATACTAGAAACGCTTTAAAAAAAATATGAAAAACGTGATACATGCCAAAATTTGAGAGTTGCCCTCTACTTCCCTGGCTTCCCATCATCGGATCCTGATTTGGTGACAATGGGACCGCCTCAGGAGTATAGGAGAATACATACACTATTGAATAAAAAAAGAATTTTGAACATCGGTCCAGAAGTGACAGAGATATCGGTGAACATACATTAAAATAATACATACAGACGAACATGGAATTTTCTCCTTGTTGGAAGTCGGTTAAAGAGTTAATTATCGTTTAAAAAAACTCAACTCGAATCCTCGAAATGATCTTCACAGCAACGACGCGTACTAATGTTGGATAAAGGTTTTGATAATACTGTCTTGTCTAGTCTCGAATATGGTAATAAGCGCGCGACAAGTCCTTTCCTAACGACAACGCTCAAGCGACAGAATTCTATGACGTCACGCCAGGCGCGTGGCTATTTTTACAAATCTTTAAGAAAATGAAGTGAAGCCATTTGAAGTGCTGCAGAAATAATTCAAATGCCATATTTTAAGTTAAAACATTAAAAGAGAAAAAAAAAAAAAAATGCTGTTCCCACCCTCATTGACATTGACATTCATCAGAAAATATTCAGTTTGTGATATTACTCAACTGTTCGAGTGATTAGCAGCGAATCTTAAAATTTTGCAAACGGCTTACGCATTTGACACTAACTTGATACGTAACTGACAGACCCTTAATGGCATTGGAACTACAAAATTGAAGATATTTATAAAATTCAATCTCATTCTTCCTTTACCGAAAATAAAAAAATCAGACATTAATATTATGAAGACAAACGCACAAAGAGAGTTTTGTAAGGTTTTCGTTCATCATTTCAAATTATTAAATTAAACAGTGGTTGGAAAAATATATATGAATTTTTAAATGAATTGATTAATGTAACTATGTGTACAAGAAAGCTATAATTTATACTACTTTTCTATTTTCAAAAATGTAACGTAAAACGAACAGTCCCCTCGTAGGTAAGTACGTGAGTACCTAGGTATCTACTACGAGATAAGGCTAACATTTTTAGTGGAAATAAGCACGGTTTTAGATTACAAATCAGGTTAATGAGAAATCGAATGAGAAAATATATTTATTAAATATTAATAAAAGTTTTTTAAATAAATACCCAGATTTTATATGAAAAGCGAGAAAAAGGGAGTTTTTATAGCCGAGGCTGGTAAAGTTATAATTGTATGATCGCATAATTTCCATCAAAACCAGTACTGGGTACTGAGTCTGGTGACATCCTCCCGCTCTCGCTATAGTAGCCCCAGAGAGCGACCAACGAACGCACGTCGACCGCGTAATCGTCTCGCATCTCGACACGCGAACTAACTTCGAGAGAAAAACCCATGTATAAAGAACGTTAAAACAACGGAAACATGTGAAAATATATGGAACTATTCTACCTATGCGTGGAATAACTGCAACAATGTTTGTATTAAATAAACAAGTGGCATAATAAGTTAATTAACTTGACAATGTTTTGAGTGGTTTTTGTTTTTCAAACGGATTGTATTGCTAGTAATCTATATGGTGAGTGTTTAGCTATTTTTATTTAGTGTCGAAGCGAAGTTTATAAGAATGTGAAAAACAGATTAAATTAAATGTACATATTTAATTAAATTTTCTTATTCCCTATTGCTATTTAGTAGGGCATAATTGGTCTAAGTATGACAGCCTAGTAATTATTCAACAATATTTTTATTCATGTTTGGCGTAAGTTAGTATTTCATTTTAATGTCAACGTCGCAGTATACGAACAATTTATTTTTACACGTTGCACATTATCTCAAGGTTTGCGGGAAATACGTAATTGTAGGTTCCTTGAAATCTTTCATAAATATCTGTAATAGAGAATGAAAAAATACTATCAATGTATTTTTCATTTTCTATTAAAAGTCAAAGTAGATTTTTATCTGATATGTAGATAGATGTATGCAAGGAGGCCATTTGATAAATAATAGGGTATTAAATCTTGAGTATCCCAGGATACCAAGATACATCTTTTTTAAATTCAAATATCAATTAAGGGTACTATTACAATCTTGTGTACTGTGATGCTTAAATAGACAACTTACAATTAAAATATTTGATTGCAGATAAGAATAGAAATAAACTTTATTTCACGTCTACACAAATATGTTATATAAGAGATTATAAACCAAAACCAAATCCGTATCACTATGAGCAATCTCTAAGGAAAACTTAGTATGTACACAGGATTTAAAACTCAAACATAGAGGGAAGGGAGGGGCAGCCACAACTCAAAATCTAAGAATACATATTGACAAACAATGTACTTAAGCAACCTTCAAATAAACATATAAACACAAAGTATATAATAAATACATATTTATTTATATCTACTGAATACATTATTTATCTGTCGGAAAACAAAACTTACAATGACAGGCAATTTCCCTGAAACACTCCGGGATAAGATTTGTAATGAATTCAACAAGTGTATAGCAAGCAGTACAATACGTAGAAATTGCTATAAAATTTCATGAAATGCATTGGTGTCGCTAAGCTGAAATAAATGAGAACCACGAAGGTATTTTAAGTGGCCTTCGAGAACGAATGGTGTATTCGTAAGGAATACAACAGTATATAGGACGGAAAGAGTATACGCCGCCGTGGTGGAGTGGTCAGTAACGCTGCCTACACATCGGGCGGTCCGAGTTCGAGTCCTGGTAGTTGCAAATGTTAGTGCGATGAATACGATCATTTCTTCATGAGTCATGGTTGTTTATATATTTATTTAAGTTTATTTATAAAAATATCTAGATTATTAAGTATATTTGTCCGTTATCTAGTTTGCATAACACAGGTTCTTAAATATACTTTGGAATACATAATTGGTGTGAGCGTAGAAATATATTATATTATTATTATAGGACGGAAAGAATATGAGTAGGTACCCCTTCGAAAATAAGTAGTGTAACTCCGAACATCGAAATAATTTTAAAGTATCGTATCTGCTTACTGACGCTCTATTAATAATAGGCTCTGGTATTTGAGAAATATTTTAAACTACTACTATATCGGTCAGTGCTATGTCGTAGACTACATAAAAATACTATGTAGTATTCTAAAAACCCGTAGCATGTAACGCTACGCTAATACGCTACGGCGTAGGGGCTCGAAACTTATTTAGAATGTAAGTGCCATGAAAAATCGCCGCTGCCTGTCACAGGTATCTTGTTATAGTTACTGCAGAGACTCAACCTCAATGTGATATTGAAATTCGTCCTATGCTACGGTGATGACTTACCATCAGGTTGACCAGTATGCGTGTTTGTCAACCACAAATTCCTGATGGTGTGAGTGGGGAAATGGATGGGGTGTCACAAATAGGGTGCAGGATTTAGGTTAGGTTAGACTTGCCACTTATACGCGCGAGCCGAGCGAGCGTACCGCGTAGCACCAGAAACGTTTTTTTTTGTTTTTTTTTTCATTACAAGTCCCAGTTCCATCTGAAATTTGGCCATGTCTTTTCATTTTTTTCGCCAATTTGAGAAAAATAATTGAGTGTATTTTTCATGCACCCCTTTTGCGGCAGCTGGACCGGGGAAATGCATTAGGTACTATACTGGGTGTAAAAGACATGAACAGTCAAACGAGAACCATGTATTCTATACATCAAAATAAGACATATTTCAAAAAAAATATTGCTGGGAAATGATTTTTATTTTTTGGTGTTAAAATAAATTGCAAATTGTACCGCGCAATGTAAAGGGCTCAACTCGCACGCAACTCGCAAAACCGCGATAATTTTGCCAGACGGAGGCTCCGTTCGTTAGTGTCCGTGCGCATCGAGTGAGCTACATTGAACGCTAACGTTTTGAAGCCATTTTTTGTTATGAAATACTAAAAAAAATGATAATGTTTCTTTGGACAATAATTAAGAAATAACGTATAGAATACGTTTTCATAAAAAAATGAAAAAAAAAATTATGACTTTGACCTTCAATAAAATCGTAACTATCAATTTCCCAGGTATAGTCTAAAGGAAGAAAAATGTTATGATGGTGAGCAGAATACATGGTTCTCGTTTGACTGTTCATGTCTTTTACACCCTGTATTAGTGTGAGTGTGGAAAGGTATTAGGCTATATCGTTCATTATTGAAGTAGACAAATTGCTAACAATCAAACGACCCGCTTACGAGACCCAAAGCTATTAGCAGTATCGATGTCGTTTCTAGAAATAAGAGCTGCGATTATTTTCTAGCTCCTTAACGCTGAAATGAAGCTTTTCACACAATTTCTAAGTCCATTTCAAAACTCTGACCACTGCTACATATTCAAAAATCGGGAGTGGTCTCCCCTTGACTTTCTCGTATACCGGAAACGACTCAAAAGTTGATAGAAACCTTATATTTTGAAGTCATACGTGCATGTTAAATTTTGATCACCCATCCGAGTACCGACCGCGCGCTTGGTTGCTTAACTTTCGTGATCGACGGCTCAAAAGTTGATAGAAACCTTATATTTTGATGTCATACACGCATGTTAAATTTGGTTGCAATAAGTTAAAGCATGCTCGAGTTATCGTGCTAACGCACAGACACACACACAGACATAATTCCAAAAACGGTATTTTTTGACTCAGGGAGGTCCAAAACGTGTAAATCCGTCAAAATCTCGAGGGCGAATTTTTTGACGATTACAAGACTTCTTCTATACTACGTACGAGAAAGTAAAAATATAGTGTATTTTTGATGCACTCCTTTGCGACAGCCGGACCGTCAAAATGCATAACTATATTAGTGTGAGTGTGGAAATGTATTAGGCTATATATCAATAATGAACGATTATTGAAGTAGACGAATTGCTAACTATCAAACGCAGCAGTATCAATGTCGTTTCTAGAAATAAGACAAATGAAGATACCGATGCGCTGCGATTATTCTCTAGTTCCTTAACACTGCAATGAAGCTTTTCGCACAATTTCTAAGTCCATTTCAAAACTCTGACCACTGCTACATATTCAAAAAGCCATGTAAGGCATTTGACTGGGTGGTAGACCCATATGTAGGGTCGTCTAGGTAGGTACCACCGCCTTTCTAGTTACCCCGCTGTGTTTCGGATTGAAGGGAAAGGTAGCCAGTGTAATTACTGGGCATGGAGGGCATATCATCTTAGTCCCCAGGATGGCAATGCACTTGCAGTGTTAAGTGATTTACCCTAAATATTGCAAGTGTCTATATGCGACGGTAACGACTTAACAGCAGGTGGACCGCTTGTTTTTTTTATTTTTAATGTTACGTGATATTAAGTGTAAATCACTTAACACCGCAAGTGCATTTGCCATCCTGGGGACTAAGATGATATGCCCTCCATGCCCAGTAATTACACTGGATACCTTTCCCTTCAATCCGAAACACAGCGAACTGCTTCACAGCAGAAATAAGAAAGGCGGTGGTACCTACCCAGACGACCCTACATATGGGTCTACCACCTAGTTGTTTGCCATCTAGCAGTATAAAAAATGTACTTAAAGCGGCTACAAATTAATCTGAATTTGGGATTAATATAAATTAAAGCCGGTAGTAAAAATAATAGGTTGGCAGCTCAGTGAAGGATAATTTGAAGTAGAAAGTAGCAGCTTAGTAATCAGTTATAAGCTTTGTTTTAATATAAACTGGCATTGATTTCCGAAAATCAGTGCACTCCGCCTGATCACAAAAAAAACCCTGATCTTACTAATCACTCAGCAATGTAGGTAGGTGTATAAAACAGTAGGACTCTCGCAAAAACAGTGCACCCCGCTTGGTTATAAAAAATAACCCTAACCTACCAATCACAGAGACAATTAGTAGAGTAATCAATTACTTTACTGGAATGGAAGTTGGAAATAACACAATATTTGATATCCCACTGATAGTATTATAGTCGCCATGTCATTTATAATATCTCGCCTATGATTTCATTGGCACTGTTTAATATATGTTACCTTAAAGTAGCAGCCACTATTTAGTTTTTATGTATCCTAGCATTTTCAAGCTCATCTAATATAATTATTGCTAAAATATTTAATCGCTGGCAAGTTATTTTTTAGTAACAAAATAGTAAGTCGCCTTTTAATTTGTTACTCGTCTCAACAATAATTAGCTACTCAAAAATGCGGATGAATTCGATGAGAGCCTACATACAACCTAACATAAACATACCCTACATACATACATAAACGTACCAGGATTAGAGGAGTGCCTTATTGTTAGATTGGTTTACAGAAGCATTGTTTCCCGTTCGTCCATATTCGGTACTGTAAATACCGGAAAAATCCTCCATTTCATTAAACAATGAAACAAATTCTTCTATTCAAATTATTGCAACTGAAGTTTCACGCGTTAACCCGTGCTGTAAGGCTGCGTTTTAACTCAATTTAATGCATACTTCAACCTAATACGGTTTAAATTTCAAAAGCGGCTAAGCAGAGTCTTATATATCAATTAGTTTCACATAAAGCCACATCTGGCATTATGGATCAATCAGTCTCACACAATGTACCTCACAACTTATTGTTTTACTTTAAACTTTCACTGAACATTGGCTAAATGCGTAATAAAATTGACGCCGTCGTGTTGGAGTGGCATAGCTGCCTACGCAAGTACACATCAAGCGGGCCGGGTTTGAATCCTGGTAGCGACAAATATTTGTGTGTTGAACACGAATATTTGTTGACGAGTCATGGTTGTTTATATATTTATTTTAGTTGATTTATAAAAATTTCTAAAATAATATATATATATAAAAATTCATCATCATCAACAACAGCTCATATAATGTCCCCACCGAGGGGCTCGAGCCTACCCACATTAGGGGCGTTTAGGCCTTAGTCAACCACGCTGGCCAAGTGCGGGTTGGTCGACTTCACACACAACCTAAGAATTTCTTCATAGGTGTGTGCAGGTTTCCTCACGATTTTTTCCTTCACCGTAAAAACGTCGATTAAACGTACATATGAATTCAAAATTTGTAAACACATTGGTACGTGGCGGGGATTGAACCAGTGCCTCCCGGGTGGGAGACGCGCTCTTACGCACTACGCCACCGACGCTTTTACCGACCGAAGAAATAATTACATTGTCACAAACTTTTTGACCCATACACTCACTGCTAAATGTAGCTTTCTGTGTAATCTAAATGTTACCCTTTTCAAGCTTTTGAGATTATGATCGTGATAAATATGTATGTCATACTGGTAAAATTACATATTATTTAGTTTTCGGGAACCGTTCAATCAAGAGCTTTTCATGCGTTTTGTGCGACACAAAGGAACTCGAAACAAGACGATAATTGTTTTGTTATTGTGGTCAAAAACAGACTTTGCACAAAGCTGACGGTACTACGAAACCATCAACAGTTTTTTTTTTTATTATCGTAAACACCTATTAATGGTTTTATTATATTTTTGCTACAGGTAAAATAACAAAAACGTAATTGATAAAACTTTTGTTTCTGCGGCTGGCCAACAAAAATCTCAAGTCATAATATTTGTTTGAGGTAAACCATGGAACTAGTAACCATTTTTTATAAAATTTAGCATACTAACTGTGTGTAATTGTATTACTTAAAATAAAATACATTTTTAAGTATCATTTTTATTAACGTTAATATAATTATTTGGATTCAATATATTTTGATTTTTAGAACTAGGTACGAGTTACAGCCATACGTGGCCGGGTCATCTAGAATAGTATTTCTGGTACTATGCATGCGGCGTTACCTCGCTCTGAATCTAATTCTCTAATTTGAATTTGGAATTATGTTCTTTAAAATTTAAACTTTCAATGATACCAAAACCAGCCAGATACAAATAGTATAGCCAAAGAGATTTTATTACAAGTTTATTCATACTATAATGCGAAATCTATTAAACAAATGAAATTAAATTTTTCTTTTGAAAAATGCTACCATTCCATCAGTATTTTCTTAAGACGTTGTCATGTTCAACTATCGTCAGTAAGCCGACTTTACAGACAACCATTTTTTTGTTTTCAATTTTTGACAATGTAGTGAAATATAAGTAAAGTAATAGAAGTGTACATGTGTGCATTTCGGATCATATTTTATACCTGTTTTGTGATCGTATAACGTATCTAATACTATAATATCATTGGTATACCTACGATAAATTAACTAAATTGGAGCTTTTATTGTGAGAACCTGTAATAGAAAATTTATAAGTATGCGTTTACTGGAATTTAAATAATAAGGGTCCAGCGAGGGTTCAGGCGGTCTAGCCACGCGAGCGTGGAGTTTTCAAAGGACATAATAATGGTCCGAAGCAAATTACAGCGCTGACAGCGCTCACAATTCCAATCGGCCAGTACGAAATAAAATGCGTGATAAAATAAAAGTGCAGAGCTTTCAGCGTACTTACGATTCCAGACCGAAGTTTTAGCACTTTAAGCGTGTCAACCGGTCAATTTGGTCAAATTTACTGTAATCATACGAAATTGTTTTGAAATCATACGAAAGTGTAAGTTATATAGTTACTTTCGCCATTTCTTCTCCATCTCAGCATAATGATAACTATTTAAGTAAAATAATCATTCCGTCCCGAAATAGTGGTAGGACTTTTGACGATTTAAAAGTACTTAGCAAAGTCCATTTAAATAAAGAGCTTTTTCGTCTCATTTCATTAAAATTTTAGTAAAATCACCACAAACAAACAATTGTATTTCATATAATAAATGACTGACCTGTGAACTCTAAAACTCCTCCAAGACTAAGTTAAAAGTAATTAAACTTTCGACTTGGTGCCCGTATTGTTATAAATCGGAAAATACTCAGACCATCGTAATTTATCAAAGTCTGTGAAAAACAGCGGAAAACATTGATGAAAGTATTTTCAAAAAGTGGTCTCAAATACATTGTTTTTTTACCTTCTTTTGCCCTAGACAATTCTTCTAAAATCAGCTGTAGTGCAATTGGCTTTCCCCGTTGCTCGTCCAGAACAGATACATCCATTTTTCTAATTAAAGTGTGCGTTGTAACAAGGAATTTAATAGTCACTTTTAGCGACTTTCGGACCGCGTTTAATATAGATCGACATCTGTCATTTTCTCTTGCGCCCTCCAGACTCACGCCGAGAACCCCCGAGAACACCCGAGAAGCGTGAGTGTGATTAGTTTCTCGCGTTCTTGTTCTCGGGCTCGCCTGTTCTCCGCTCGGTGTTGGTTTTTTGGCCCGCTTCAAAGGGTTTCTCGGGCGAGAAATGAGAACCTTATCACATTCTCGTTCACTGTAAATACCAAAGCCGCTGCACTGTCAAAGCCATCCATTTTGCATAACGGTCGAGAATGCAAGTGAGAAGTTCGCGTGAGTGTAGATACCATCTCGTTTCTCGAGACAAGTCTCGGCGAGACTTCTCGCCGAGACTTCTCGCGTGAGTCTGGAGGGCCTATAACCATATCTGTCAATATCTGTCAATTGAGTATGTACTAACTTTTTAATAACATATTTGCCAAGAAAATGCATATTGCTTTTTAAACTTCAAATTCACTATATTAATCTCAGACCAATTATAATCATTGGTCTGAGATATTAATCAAGTACTGGTACTCATCATTGATTCACCGTTTTACGGTTGTATATCATTTTTATGAATGATTAATAATAGACTAATTAATTACCTTAATCACACCACATTTTAGGTACTACATCTAAAAATCTAAAAAAAAGATAAACCGTTTTTTAGTGGCATAGACTTAAAAAGATATATATTCACATATCATTTAGACTAGTTTTATTTATGATACTAATATTCGTTTTCATGAATAATGTTGCCACAAATAATGATGACAGGTCGTCCTATTGATAATTACAAAAAAAAATAACAAACATTTATCAGGTATACCTAGGAGTAAATCTAAACATAATAATATTTGAGATAAAGGTTAAACATAACATTAAATAAACGAATTGTTGCCATGATTAATTTTCAATTGTAAACTACAGAATTCAAAATGAGCTGGTTATGTGCTGTCAAAAAACCCGTTTACGCAAAGATGGATTTGATTTAATTTTGCTATAAGAAATGTAGTCGTAGTTATTTATCTTGTCTAGGACAATATAATTAAGTTTTAGTAAATGTTTGCTAATATTTTTAAAATGCAACAAGTAATGATTAACTTTTTTGCAAAGGTAACAGTTTGTTGTAAATTATTAAGTAAAGGCAGATTCTTTTAAAATGAAAATGTACATTATGTAACACAAACACCGTCTATCACATAAATATCGAAAAGCAAGTTTATTTTTAATTGAAGTGTGCCTATTAAATACCAATAGCTTATCACCGATAGCCCCTGAGTTACTCAAAAAGTTAAGTCAAGGGAGTGCCGAATTTCTAGATAGAGTTTAGATAAAATCTTCCGTCATATTGGACTTAAATCGACGGAAGACGACAGATCGACAGAAAAATCGACTCGTGTTAATCATTAGCAAGTAGGAACTTACTACAACATTTTTGTAGCAAAAATTTTTTAGTAGTAAGTGAAAATTTAGATTTAGTTCCTCTGAAGTCGTTGTTTGGCTTATTTTAAACAAATACTATAATATAATAGGTTGGGGAAAAAGTTTCTTCGCATTTTTTAAGAAAATTCAAAACATTTTTTAATATAGTTTATTTACATTTAACTACAGTATGTAAGTACCATTTTGTTCGATAACTTTTTGCCATCTTGTAGGTAGAGACATGATCCCATTGCTATAGAAATTTTGGGACTTCTGGTCAAAATACCGCGACAAGTGGTTTTGGCAGTCCTCTCGTGATGTTAACCTGACACTGCCTAAAGAATTCTGAAGAGACCGAAACAGGTGGAAATCTGAAGGTGCAAGGTCAGGACTATACGGCGGATGCATTAACACCTCCTAGCCAAACTCTCTTAATTTTTGCTGAGTGGCTAAAGATGTGTGAGGTCTAGCGTTAACATGATGAAAAACCACACCCCTTCTGTTGATTAATTCCGGCCGCTTTCTCTCAACTTCTTGCTTTAATCTCATCAGTTGTTCGCAGTAGAGTTCAGAATCGATGGTCCTGCCTGGTGGTAACAGCTCATAATGAATAATGCCCTTCCAATCCCACCACACAGACAGCATCACCTTGTTGCGAGTTAACCCGGGTTTCGCAACAGTCTGTGAAGCCTGACCGGCCTTTGACCACGACCTTTTTCGCACGTTCTTGTCGTACGTGATCCACTTTTCATCACCAGTTATCAGCTTCTTCAAAAATGGTTCGGTTTCATTACGTCGTAATAAAGAATCACAAATGAGTACACGGTTCATTAGGTTTCTTTCAGTGAGCTCGTGAGGTACCCAAATGTCGAGCTATTTTGTGTACCCAGTTTTTTTCAAATGCGCCAAAACTGTTTTGTGGTCAATTCCCAGTTCTTCAGCTACGTCGTAACTACTGACATGCCGATCTTGCTCCACTTTTTCAAAAATGGCATCCATTTTATCTGTAATAGGGCGACCAGAGCGACGTGCATCTTTGACATCAAAATTTCCGGATTGAAAACGCTTAAACCAAATTTGTGCTACTCTCACAGACACTGCACTCGGTCCATAAACATCGCAAATTTTTTTCGCGGCTTGCGTTGCATTTTTACCTTTTTTGTAGTAAAATTTTAAAATGTATCGAATTTCTTCGTTAGATTCACTCATCTTGGCGGTACGAAAAACAAATGAAAATCACTAATTTTCCTAATTTGAATTTGGAATTATGTTCTCTAAAATTTAAACTTTCAATGATACCAAAACCAGCTAGATACAAATAGTATAGCCAAACAGATTTTATTACAAGTTTATACATACTATAATGCGAAAAGACTTTTTCCCCAACCTAATATTCGCCATAAATTCGTTATTATACGACTCTTTTTGGAAAAGTCCTGGTGGAAATGTTGTGTGACTTTAACGAATATATTTAGAGATGATTTTTGTATGCACATATGTGGTCACTGCTTCAATTAAAACGCAGCATAAATAGTGTATCAAAGCCAGCCTTGCCAGTATTCTCCTCTAGGGAAACTTTGATAAAGTAACCTTTAGGCTTCTCTTTGAAACTCTATATTTGTTCGTGTTTATGTTAACCGTATTCAGTCTGTAAATATTTGACAGTTTTACTAGGCTAATAAGGCTCAGAGCAGACCAAGACCAGTGCATCAGCTAGATTTCTTTATGTCACTCGAAAATAAAATTTTAAAACTACTGATTCGAACCTCGCGAGCATCTTGGTCATGTTCATACATTTATGCACTTTGCATCAATACTTTTACAGTTAATTTTGGAGTGTCATAAAAAAAATTATTCGCTGCGCTACCACTCCTGACTCACTCCTGTACCTAAAATTTAGTAAGTTTTTTTACTTTCTCGTATACGTAGGATAGAGGAAGTCTTGTTATCGTCAAAAAATTCGACCTCGATTTTGACGGATTTACACGTTTTGAACCTCCCTGAGTCCAAAAATACCGTTTTTGGAATTATGTATGTGTGTGTGTGTGTCTGTGCGTTAGCACGATAACTCGAGTATGTTTTAACTTATTGCAACCAAATTTAAGATAAGACAAGATAAATTTATTTTTTTATAAACTTAATCTAAATAGCATAGTAAAATCTAAGTAAATTACAAAAATATAGTGATACCGAAAATAATAATGAATGAATGCTAAGTATAAGAATTACATAATGCATGTATGACATCAAAATATAAGGTTTCTATAAACTTTTGAGTCGTCGATCACGAAAGTTAAGAAACCAAGTGCGCAGTCGGTACTCGGATGGGTGACCAAAATTTAACATGCATACATCAAAATATAACGTTTCACTCAACTTTTGAGTCGTTTCCGGTATACGAGAAAGTCAAGGAGAGACCACTCCCGATTTTATTCCACGCTCACACCTAGTTAAGAAGATCCTCGTGGATTTGACTGGTAGCCGAAGAAAAAGACTTTCATTACACGCTTAGTCGAGGTAAGGTACAGCGCACTAGCTGCTCAAATTAAAAAAAAAACAAATGTTTTCTGGACGTGGCTATTAACTTAGATTCCACTCCCTTCCGGTTCGTAGACCTTGGTGACTTTAATCGGTGTAAACTCCCCTGTGGTAGAAAATCTAGAGAAAAGAACCATAAAAACATAAGCACCAAGCACTGTCAAATTTCGACAGCGAAAAGCAGTGCCTCGGTGGCGAAATTGGTAAACGCGTCCACCCGGATTGTGGAAGGTGCGGGTTCGAGTCCCGCCTGAGGCAAGTCGATTTTTTTCAGTGCATTTTTCTAAAAGAAATCTACATGCTAAAGGACACAAACAAAGCTTATCCCTTCCTTAACACTTGGTGCTTATGATAAACATTGTTTCATTGTTGTTTCATCAAATCTGTCAAATTTGAAATTTTCTAAGATCCGAACGAAATATTTTTGGCAATATTTGACGTCCAATTAAGATGAAACTACCTGTTTTTTGTCGGGGTGGTCAAGTGCATTTACGCATCGTGGTGCCAACCGAGGGGGATATGTGGGACTCGAGGTCAAGGCATTCCCTCCATACCCACTAAACATCCTCTCCGGCCTGACCTTCAGTGCGCTATTACGGGACGGCTCGGGATCTGCGCACGTGAGCGCAACTACACCGAGACCGTCCCAACGCTGCCCGTCTAAGCACTCCTTGTGCACCAATTGCTAGACAGCAGCCCACAGGGGCTACCGACTAACGCCAGCCCTTGTGGGCCGCTGGCCGACGCCGGCCTTATAGGCCGCCTCTTCCAGCGACGGATGCTCGACCTGACGCGTCCTCTTGCCGGGACCGATACCAATTACGATATCGGGATTTGTCGATACCGGGAGCAGCCATCGAACCGCATCCGAGGGACTTCGGGCGCGGTCGTGGCCCTGAAAAGGGCCGTCCGGAACTAGCCGTGGTGAGAAAACAAAAACAACTCAACGATGGCATGTGACTTCGAATGCCACTTGACATCAAAAACCACACACCCGCCGAGAAAGTTTTCCCACCACGTTACCAGGGTCCGCCACGAGGAAGCTTCCGAACGTGGACCCCAAGATGAAACTACCCTATATTATTTGATTTTTGCTAATTTTGATATATTTTCTTTATTCAGAATTCATAATTTTGCCCGTGACTATATTTACATAATCTTATTAACATCACATTGTAGACAAGAACCTATTAAAACTGATAGTGTTATTCCTCTCAGATTTTCTTTTAAACATAATAATGAAACCAAGACGAAGGTCCCACTTAATTACGAACCGCCTACGCACATTTATAACGCTAACTTCGCAATTTGATTATACATTACAGACACCACCTATTTAGTCTTATTACATGTTTTTGGAAACGGAGATTTCTATCAACCGAGTAAAAAAAAAACAAGCAAAAACTGTACAACACTGTAACCCGACGATTATAAAACGGCACTCTATTCTATTATATTCTTAATTAATGGCGTCGCGTCGCATTAAACGTACGCATTTTGCCAATGTCAAGTGAAAATGTAACTAAAGTAACAAGAATTGTGCGCTTAAATCAAGCGCACAATTCTTGTTACTTTAGTTACATTTTCACTTGAAAATGGAGTCTCTCAACACGTGTTTTTACAACAAGAACTGGGTGCGGGTTAAAAATGGAGTCTCTCAACACGTGTTTTTACAACAAGAACTGGGGAGAAATTTCAACGGCACTCGAATTAAACAGAAATCGAAAATGAAACTATCTCCATTTTTGGACATTTCACATTGATCAGTTAAAATGTAGCCTGGAGTTTCTCCCGAGTTCTTGTTGTAAAAACACGTGTTGAGAGACTCTATTTTTAACCTCAATCAACCGTACAATTTTTGTTACTTTAGTTACATTTCCACGTGACATTGGCAAAATGCGTAGGTACGCTTAATTCGACGCGACGCCATTAATTAAGAATAGAATAGAATAGAAAATGTAGCCCATAATATATTTAATATATCATACTAATAATATATTTTTACGCTCACACCAATTACCTATCCCAAATTAATGTATGATGCTTAAAGCATAATAACGAATTGATTGACACTTCATTCATCAAAATCAGATGAATGGTTTAGGCGCCAGGGTGGAACATATGTCAAAACAAACATACATACAAAGACTGCTAAAATCATGAACCTTCCTTTTGACTTCACTGTATACGGGTAAAAAACCACTTGTTGTAAGTATTCATTATCGAAAAACGTTGTGTTTCAACCTCGACCTCAGCATGTCACTCGAATAGCGTCTATTTACCGAAAACAAAAAATTAAGGCATTGTTTCGGGCTAAAACGGTTTCCATTTACATGTCACCTTAATAGCATTTAATTTTAATAAGTCAGAAAACAACAAAATGTCGAAATAACAATGCTTTTCAAAACCATGACGCCAATTAGCCCTGCCGGAACCTGTAAAACAATTACCCACATCCAAATGAAAAACCAAAATAAAAACTGTTCACGAAATTGAAGTAACATTTTCATAAGTTAAGCTGTCTGCTTTGATGTGAGAGAACGACGATGATATTTTAACAAAGATTAAATTAATATTACCAGGTTTTTATTTACAAAGTATTCTATATTACTTTGGACAAACTAAGTGATCAATTATGGTAGAGGAAAGTTACCAATTTCGGAGTATAATAACTAGGAATACCGACATTTCTTCTTCTAATAAATAGATGCGTAAGTGTTCTTATAAAATAATTAGCAACTTTGTTAACATTATTTTTTTATATGTATTATATTACGAGATGGTAAACAAGCTTACCAGCCCGCCTAGCATGACCACCGAAACACGATATGATATAGCCATTTAACACGTTGAACTGTCAAAAATTATTAGATATAACCGCATTCTTGAAAATTTATCGAAACTGCGAACATGACGTATAAGCCTTATACACGTTCGCAGTTTCGATAAAATTTCAAGCTGGCGGTTATATCCAATGATTTTTGATAGTTCAACGCGGTAAATGGCTATCATATCGTGTTTCGGTGGTCATGCTAGGCGGGCTGGTGTTTTAAGTGGTTACCGTCGCCTATAGACACTTGCAATATTAAGGGTAAATCACTTACCACTGCAAGTCCGTTGCTATCCTGGGGACTAAGATGGTATGCCTTCCATGCCCAGTCGTTACACTGGCTACCTTTCCTTTCTACGGAACACAGCGAACTGCTTCACGGCAGAAATAGGAAAAGCGGTGGTATACCCAGACGACCCTATATATAGGTCTACCACCTAGTTAATGAAATTCAATACAAATCTAAACCGGATTGGAGGTCTTTTCGGGAGGCCGATATGGCGTCTCTTGTCTTAATTGATAAATACAAATCTTAATATTATCATGAGAAAGATTGGTATTCCATATTAGCAATACTATTAAATGATGATTACTTATTTAGCTATTATAATAATACCGGGTATGTGTAGTGTAATGTTAACAAAAATCTCTCAATAATCGTTGTTAATTCCTGATGTAATGACCGAATCGTAATAACTAATCGATTGACATCTCATTTATCAAAATCGGATGAATAGCTTAGGTGCTATGAGGGAACTACATAAACATACAAAAACACAACACAAACATACATACATACATAGACTGCTAAAATCACTACCCCTCCTTACATCTTAAGCAAAGCCAAAAGGCTTTGCTTTAATTGGGTAAAAATAGCATCTTGTCTTGTAATGAAATGTTTTGTTAAGATGTCTTGTCTTGTAATGTCTTGTAAAAAATGAAGTTAGGGAGTATGCCATATTTTTTTATACATTTTTATCTTTTTTTTGAGATACGTCACTTTGTTATACGACGTGGGGTAATCTTGAATGGATACCCCCGATACCACGAAAATGATACATACACGTATTGATATTTTGTCAAAAAGTCACGTCCGCCTCTCGGATCTCGATATAGATGTTTTATTCGTAATCCGGACCCCCAAAAACCACGAACACGATACCTATATTGACAATGTTAAAATGTCACGTCGCCATCTTGGATCTATTTTTGTACAAAATTTCATCATAATCGGGTGTTAGACGTGAATGCGTAACTTTATTTTGACTTCCTTACGACCTTTCATCCCCACATGGGTCAATATTTCAAAAACGCTAGAACAATTATTTATTTATTTCTTATCAAGTGCCTAAATTCAAAGTTTCATGGTTTTATCTTTAACAATGACGAACTTCCATACAAACTTTCATCTCCACACGGGTCTAAATTTCAAGAATCATAGATCAAATATTTCTTTCTTTCTTATTAAGTCCCTAATTTCAAAGCTTCATGGTTTTATCTTTAACAATGACGAACTTCCATACAAACTTTCATCCCCTGTTTTAACCCATCCAACCATTTTTTCGCCATATTTGTACCAAATTTCATCAACATAGGTTCAGTTGTTTAGAGGTGAAAGCTTAACAGACAGACAGAGCTACTTTCGCATTTATAATATTATATATAGTAGGGATGTATTCAGATAGAATAGGTCAAGGGTTGGGGGCATTACTGAGTGACAAAACAAATTAGACCATAACCAATATATGTGTTCACGGGGCCTTTATTATAACAAATGAAAAATAGTTCTTTGTGCTTTTCCATATGTTAAAAACCTGACATACAATGATAATAAATATATACATATTTTAAATGATCACACATATAATTTGACATGTATTCATAATGCCAGTTTTCTATTTTTTGATTGTAACATTATAACAATTATGTAACTAATTTTAAATTGACATATGATAATTGTTCCTTCATAGTAGATATAAAAAAGTGATACCTACTATGTAAGCTTATATTTTACGTGACTCAGTTATACATAGTATAACAACTCGAAAGTCAAACCTTACGCATATAAGTACTAAGGAAATCATCATCAGCAGCTCATATAAAGTCCCCACCGAGGGGCTCGAGCCTACCCCACATTAGGGGCGATTAGGCCTTTGTCAACCACGATCATGTGTCTCCCGGGTGGGAGACAACGCCCTTACGCACTACGCCACCGATGCTTTTTATTATACATTTATGTGTGTACAATAAAGAATATATAATACTTTTATCTCATCTGGCATCAATTTAAGAAGCTCACTTCACTCGCTATCCTAAACAGGAACAGAACTTGGCTATTTTACCGCTCGCTAGAAGCCGCAACACAACAAACTCATCATTAATTTATTTGGCAAAGATAGATTTCACCGTCGCCTGTAAATAGATGTTACAAGTATATGTTTGAATGAAATGTACCTGGTGCTATAATATTTTAGCATTTTATACTTATTTTTGAAATAGTCAAGCGAGCACATATTTAAATGAAATTCATTATTTCAGTAGTATAAGTCACGAGCTACACAGTTCACATTTCACACTATTCCTAGACAAAAGTCACGAACTGTCAAATATGGATACTTATTTTTACACGTGGCTATCTGATAGATATTGTATTATACGCGATGGCATTTCTTCCAGTAGAATCCTAGACCAACACCTCAAGGAGTTTTAGATTAAAAATAATTTACCAGTCTTGAATTAAGTACTTGCATTTCCATATCAAAACTAAATCTATTAAACACATTTCACTATAAAGCTTGTCTCGATGCGACAACCGAAAGTTAAAAAAAATAACAATGGAATCATAATATCTACATAGTTACATACCCGGATTTAGAAAGATATCATTATTCACATAAGCATCACTATAATTTACAAGTGCGGTCATGTATCTTCCTTTTTTCTTTATCTGAGATCTCGTGATTCTCATTCGTATAACGAAAAGAGCCTTAGCCAAGTCCCCAGTGGATAATTTTAGTGTAGTATTGTGTGTTGCGCGTTTCCAGTTAGTAATAAAAACGAATCGAGTACAAGTCACCAAAAATTTCAACTAAAGTTAGAGAGTTAATACACAATGAAAACTATACATCTAACTAAACTAAATATGTGCCTTCAGAAATCCATTTTACGTAAATTCCTATTATTATTAATCATTTCAACTCTGGACCCTGTGAGTAATATTTATATGAAACTAAGTGCGCCAAAAACAGAAAAATGTAAAGAAAAATAATGAAATGAAGTTTTTCCATGTTTTTCGTTTTCTTTTTAACCGACTTCCCAACAGGAGGAGGTTCTGTATTCGTCTGTATGTATTTTTTTTTTTTTTTATGTATGTACACCGATTTCTCCGTCATTTCTGGACCGATTTTCAAAATTCTTTTTCTATTCGATAGTGTTTACTCCTGAGGTGGTCCCATTGTCACCAAGTCAGGATCTGATGATGGGAAGCCAGGGAAATCGAGGGCAACCCTCAAATTTTATAGGCATGTACAACGTTTTTCAGATTTTTTCTGAAGCTATACTAGCATTTGCGTCTGGTAGTCACCATCTCATGTTAATGAGCTGATGATGGAAGGTGAATGTATGTTCACCGATATCTCTGTGATTTGTAGACCGATTTTCAAAATTCTTTTTTTATTCGATAGTGTATACTCCTGAGGTGGTCCCATTGTCACCAAGTCAGGATCTGATGATGCAAAGCTAGGAAAATCGAGGGCAACCCTCGAAAAACAACGAGAGGGAGGGTTATTCATATTTTTTATAAAGCTATTCTAGTATGATTGCGTCTGGTAGTCATCTCATGTTGATGAGCTGATGATGGATGGTAAAACTCCTTAATTGTTAGGAGTTGGTTGTTGATTATTTAAATATTGAAGGTACCTAAAGACCGGTAGTTGTGTTCTTTCAGGTAATTTAGGTGAGCTGATGATGAATTAAAACTCCTTATTGGTTAGGAGTTGGATGATAATTCTTTAAATATTAAAGGTACCCAAAGAGCGATAGTTGTATTCTTTCAAGTTATTCAGGTGAGCTGATCATGGAAGGAAAAACTCCTTAACGGTTAGTAGTTGGATGATAATTCTTTAAATATTATAGGCACGTAAAGACCGCTAGTTGTATTTTTTCAAGTTAATTAGGTGAGCTGATGATAGAAGATAAAACTCCTTAATGGTTAGGAGTTAAACGATAATTCTTTAAATATTAAAGGTACCTAAAGAGCGATAGTTGTATTCTTTCAGCTTGTTAGGTGAGCTGATGATAGAAGGCAAATCACCGTAATAGTTAATATTTGGATGTTAAACTTGTACAAAACTGTAACATTTTCTCACACATAAAACCACCTCTGGCAGTATGGACCATGCAGTGCCTCCAAATAGTGAGAGGTTGCCAGCCTGTCGCCTACATAAAAGGGGCACAAAACCCAAAAAGTGATCCGCCGAATGGCAACGCACTTCTAATGTCAAGTAATTTATCCTTAATATTGCAGGTGTCTATAGGCGACGGAACCACTTAACACCGAGTGGGCCGAAAGTTTGTTGGCCATCTCGTAATATATATAAAAAAACAACAATTATTCTACATAAAACACTAAAAATAGAAAAATAAACAACTTTTCAAAAAAAAGTCCAACCGACTTCAAAAAGCATTAAAATAACATATTATTAAAATGTGTGCTAGGTACCTGCTGTACTGTGTAAAGTCGGTGCCAAGCCAACTAGGTATTCTATAGGTCCGTCTGCCACATCACATTCATTGATCACACCATCCCGCGATTGCGACCGACCGAACGCGCCAGCTTAGGTGATAAGGGGCTTGTGGTGCTGAACGATTGGCATGGCTTGGCACCGGGTTCAAACAGTACAGCAGGTACCTAGCACACATTTTAATAATATGTTATTTTAATGCTTTTTGAAGTCGGTTGGACTTTTTTTTGAAAAGTTGTTTATTTTTAATTTAACATTTCAATAATATTTAAATATGCCAAATAAAAATTTGAAGCAAAAATCAATATTTAGAAAGTCTTACTGCGTATGCGACTGCGTGAGTTACGTTTCATATATAGACTTAGTTTACTTAACAGATATGGAGAATCAATCCTATCATGCACGATCTTGTGTAACTGTATCCCCACGGCGGACAAATAAATACGCTATATTAAATTTGTTAAGTCTCTCAACTCTTCAGAATGCGACCATACCCGCATCCGTAGCTGACAATCCTAAGAGTTTTCCTTTGAACGCTTTCAGTGCTATCCGAATGCACTGGGTATTGTTATACACAGGCCTATTCAATTGCGGTGGATCCCACACAATTTGACCGAGGCTCAAAAAACGAATCGGGTCACTTGGTGCAGTGCCATGCTTACCAGATTCAACGACGGTACGTCAAATTTGGTGTGGGAGATAGTTACAGGTGACGAAACATGGTTTTATCCCAAAACAGAGCAGCAATCGAGCGTATGGGTCTTTCAAGATGAGCCGAAACCAACCAAACCGGCGCATGTGAAAAGTGCATCTAAGCAGATGATTGTTTCTTTTTCTAATACAACTGGAATGTGGCTACTGTTATTTTAGAGATTCTTCGTACCGTGAATAGTGACTGACACACGACGACATTATTGACGAACTCCGTAAAAATAACCGTAAATGCCGTATCATCTTGCACCACGATAATGCTAGTTCCCACACGGCCAGACGGAAAAACGAATTTTTGAAGGTGAAAAATGTAGAATTTATGAGCCATCCTGCGTACAGTCCACAACACCTTTCTGTTCCCAAAAATTAGGAACCAATTACGCGGTCAAGGATTTTTATCACCAGAAGAGGCTGCCGAAGAGTGTGAAAAACACAACGAACACAAAAGTTTTCAAAATTGGTTTAATCGAATGAAAAAGTGCATTTACGTAAAGAGAGAATATTTTGAGAAACAATAAATTAATTGTTGACCTTCAATAGTATTTTTTTCTTATTCATTCCGGAAACTTTTAGTGCGCCCCACGTAAAGCCCAGTAATTGAACTGATTTGCTTTTGGTATACACATTGGTCACGAAATGTTAATTTAGAGTCAAACAGTACAGCCAGATCCTTAGCTGCCTCTTTTCTGTTCAGAATCCGACCATTAAGTTGATAATAATAAGGATTTAATTTGCATCACTTGTTAGTGAAGGTTATGATAAAATATTTTGATCTCTAGGTATGCATATGATTTTGTTGGCACAATTTAGAGACCGTGTCAATGTCGTTCTGCTGGACATTACAGCAGTGTTGCAAGCATCCATAGGCTACCGCGACTGCTTACCACCAGCAGGCAGTATGCTTGTCTGCCAACCAAATAACATGAAAAAAATCTTCAAGGGTTGGCCTGGCACGTAACATTTTGAATTTAGTGACAGGTTTCAAATCTATCGTCTACAATATAATAAGAGCATGAAGCAAAAAAATGTATAAACCTTCAGTGAACGTATGTTTTAGTGTTGTGCAAAAAACTTATATTTTATATTTCATATAATAATTAATCAATACTTATAATAAAATTGTTAGTTATGTAAAGAATTTGCACGAAAACATAGTGTTTTGCAAGTTTCAGGCCCGTATTACAGAATGACACTCAGAAGTCAAACATGTCTTGAGAATCGTCTGTCACTTTCTATCACGTACAAAGTGATAGAGACGCAGGACACTCAAGTCGGCGTTCATTCTTGAAACTTATTCTGTAATACGAACATTAGTCTGATTAAAAGTAAATAATAATTATTAGTCTTAGCGGAATATATTTTATTTCTTAATTAGGTTATTTTTAAAACGATTTCATTTCAGCGATTAAACGTTTTACTGCATATTTAATGCTATAGCAACACAGGATACAATGGTGTTTCTTTTTCCTTCTAAAAATACTAATCAAATTATTTATTTTGATATTTACTTTCCGGCAAAGAGAGTTTCAATAATATTTTGAGTATATCTAATTAAATTTTACTGTTCAAATATTTTTAGGTAATAGCTTGTTCGCGAAAAGCCGATACTGGACTGTTCCCTTTGACGTGTTTGGGTGCTTTGACCTGCAGCTGTCTGCACTTTAATCCCAATTTAAGCAACAGGACGGCAACTTAAGTGATGCCCGCGATGAGACGAGTCAATGTACGTTCAGCCTTAATTGTAATGTTTATGACAAAGTCAACAAATACATTTGAATAACAAAATAAATAACGTGTGAATGGTTCTCGTACAAGAAACTGTAATCAAATCGTTCGATAATCGGCATAGCTCGTGGGAAAATTTAGTAATATTGAATATTTAAGGCGTAAGACGACAATAAGACCTTGCTCATAGTAAATGTAACGCCTGCATAGCATACTCAGAAAACACATAGAAAAAGAGAAAACTATAGATTTTTCTTAACAAGCTGGTACTTTCTCTGATATGAATGTTTAATTAATGAGATTATCCATAATATGAATATTTTTTTATGAAAATAGCTATAGTAGTTACAGAGGTACGTATGGTTTTTTACTTTCTCGTATACGTAGTATACATAGATGAAGTCTTGTAATCGTAAAAAAATTCGACCTCGAGATTTTGACGGATTTACACGTTTTGGACTTCCTGAGTCCAAAAATATTTTTTTTTAAATTATGTCTGTGCGACTGTGTGTCTGTGCGTTAGCACGATAACTCGAGTATGCTTTAACTTATTGCAACCAAATTTAACATGCATGTATAACATCAAAATATAAGGTTTCTATCAACTTTTGAGTCGTCGATCACGAAAGTTAAGCAACCAAGTGCGTGGTTGGTACTCGGATGGGTGACCAAAATTTAACATGCATGTATGACATCAAAATATAAGGTTTCTATCAACTTTTGAGTCGTTTCCGGCATACAGAGTCAATGGGAGACCCACTTCTGATTTTTTTTATAATTAGAAAGACCCATTTGCGAGTTTTTTTAATCCACTCTAATATTTTTAAATGTGGGTACATTTTTCACAAGACCCGTTAATTCTAATCTTTTATCATTTTCAAACAAATTCAATTGCAACTTAATTTATGTAAGGTATGTTTTTGTAAGGATGATGTTTTGTTATTCCTCGAATACTTGTAATAACTTTCGTTAGCAGTGTTGACATTCATAACAAATTTTTTCGTGGGTAATTTTGTGATTTCTGCGAGGATTGCCTCTTTTTCTATGTATTTTGATTAGAAACTCAGCTTGGTAACCTCTTACAGCCACGTAAAGATAGGCTTACCACCTTTACCACAGTAAACAGGCAACGAAAGCTTAAGTATTTTTTAGTATCTTTAAGAGCGTTTTGCGCGTTTTGACTGAAAATGAGCACTTTTTCAGCTTCTTAAATTCCATGAATTCTTGTTCAACAAAATATTGTAAAATTAGTTATGAAAACTTCTAGATAATATATTTATGCGACTATTTGAAGAGAAAGTGTTATATTTCATTCAGTATTCGTAAATTATAACAAAATATCTGATCAAAATTTGGAAAAAAATTGGTTTAGATTCAATTTCGGCGCTCTAAATATTCAGATACTTACAAATAAAAAAGACATATTCAATTTCATATGTATGCTAATTGTTACGACCTTTTTAGACGACCATGACTTTGACTTATATTTGAATTCAAATTGAAGTTGTCAGCCTTTTTTTATTGTTTATTGTACATTTGACTGGAAGACGAGAAAATACAGAACTTGACGAAGTCCAGTGATTTGTTTCATTGAGCTTCCCTCTACATGTGGTCCTTCGATGCCGTCTTTGACCTAGTCCGTGAAAATACAGTCCATAATGTTGACGAGAAGTAAAAGTGCCAATGTGATTAACGACACAGCAAACCACGACAAGGCCGACATGCCTTCGACATCAGCTGCACCATCACAGGTATCCGTAAAATCTAATACTTCTAATATATCAGAGCGGACTCGCCGACAGCGAGCTCTAGAGGCAAAACGAAAGGCAGCTGAAAAACTAGCCGATCTCGAACGACGTCAGATCGAACTAGAAAAACAGTTTATTTACGAGCAGACTACTCTTGAGTTAGAAGCCATAGAATTAGAAGAGAGTGATGACGTCTTGCCAAATAAAATTTCTCATCATCATAGATCTCGAGCATCTTCAGTATCTACTATAAATAATAATATGACCGAATATAACTCCGCAACAAATTGTGATCACCGTAAAAAACCCACAGAAATTTCTAAAGACTCGCCCACTCATGACAATTGTCAGATGAACAAATTTTTAGCCAGACAGTCAACTGTCAAAGACCTGCCATTCTTCTCAGGAGCTCCAGAGGAATGGTTATTATTCTACAGTCAATTCAAAGTCACCACAAAATTATGCGACTACAGTGACGAAGAGAACATTTCCCGTCTTATGAAATGTCTTCGCGGAGAAGCGCGTGACTCTGTACATGCTTTGTTGACCAGCGCTAGTAACCTAGACAAAATTATTCAAATTCTTAAGTTGAGATTTGGACGTGCAGACATCATTATTGACAGTATGCTATCAAAAATAAGACACCATCGTGATATACGCCCTGACGATATGACCCACTTGCTTCGATATGCTACGGACATCCAAAATATAGTAGCTGTCATGATCTCTACTGACCAGGCAAGTCACCTTCATAATCCTATTCTAATTCGTGACGTTCTATCCAAGTTGCCTTCGAACCTCAAGTACCAATGGGGTTTCGACAAGACACGCCGAGGAAGGCACGATGTTTCCTTAGAAGACGTAGCAGAGTGGTTAATGGAGATAGCGAATTCTACAGCCGAGTTTTCGACAGCGACTATTTCACGATCTTTCGAGAAGCAGTATAATTATCATAGTAGAGGGCACAGACAACTGCCGATTATGACAACAAATAAGACGATTAAACAATGTCATAAATGCAAAGCAAATCATGAACTCGATCTTTGCCCGGAATTCCAAAATCTCTCGTTAGATGACCGATGGAACTATGTCACACAAAATAAACTTTGCTTTTCGTGTCTGTCATCTAGACATCAACTGAAGTCTTGTACTCTGAAAATTAAATGTGGAGTTCAGAATTGTACTCGTGCTTATCATCGTGTCTTACACGCTGAACCTAAGAGGCCTGACAACCCTGACGCCGTCATTGCTACGACTCAATCTACATTAGAAAGAACTTCACAAGTCATGATGAAAGTGATACGAGTTGTCGTCAGCGGTAGTAAGGGAGACTTCGAGACTGCTGCTCTTTTAGACGAGGGAGCCGCAGTCAGCCTGATCGACTCTTCGTTCGCCGAGCGCGCCGGTATTGACGGCCCGACACGGCCACTACGTATATGCGGCGCCCGCGGCATGTCTTCGGTTGACTCTACATCGCGTTGTGTGTCGTTTAAAATTCGCGGTCGTAGTTCTAGTGATTTTTATAATTTATTTAATGTGCGTACAATTAATAATTTATGTTTGCCTGTTAGTATGTGTAATAAAAATATTGTAAGTAGGTTTGACTTTGTAAAAGACTATATAGATGACAATGACTTAACTTTCAGCAAAATAGACTTATTAATCGGTCAAGACAATATAGATTTGATTGTTACACGTCAGATTATACAGGGGCTGAGACACGGACCTATAATTTCTAGGACGAGCTTGGGGTACGTATTGCATGGTACTATTTCGACTAATAATTTCCCGGTTAATGTTTCAGTTCTAAATTGTTCATGTGAAGACTTAAATGAAATGTATAAGAAGTCTTTTCGCACCGAAGATTTCGGGGTAAGTATACAACACACCTCATCTCGATCTCGTGACGACCTCAAAGCACTTGAGATTATGAAAAAGACAACACGTTATATTGAACCCTTGAAGAGGTGGGAGACTGGGCTTTTATGGCGCTCTGACCATAATGAATTACCTAACAGTTACAATCAAGCCTTAATTAGGTTACAGGGAATACGGAGAAAAATGACAAAGCTCCCGGAATTTGCCGAAAAGTACCGTCAGAAGATTCAAGACTATGAACGCAAAGGTTATGCCCGCAAGTTGACAGAAGAGGAGGTTAGATACAGAACGACGAAGACATGGTACCTACCTCACTTTGCGGTGTTCAACCCTAATAAACCCAATAAGTTACGGTTTGTCACTGACGCTGCTGCTAAGTCTGAGGGAAAGTCGTTGAATGATTTTCTTTTACCCGGACCCGACTTCCTCAATTCATTGCCTGGTATGTTGTTGCAGTTTCGTTGCCATCGTTACGCCGTGATGGGAGACATTCAAGAAATGTTTCACCAAGTTCTTATAATTGACGAGGACCGACAAGCCCAACGATTCTTATGGGAGAATGACGAGTACCAGATGAACGTCATGATTTTTGGTGCTGTCTGTTCCCCTTCTTCAGCGCAATATGTCAAGAATGTTAATGCTCTTCGTTTTTCAGAGACACATCTTGACGCTGTCAAGGTTATCACTGATCATCATTATATGGACGACCTGATATATTCGGTAGACACAATCGCGCAAGGGAAGCAGTTAGTTGACGATGTCATTTATATTCATGCCGAAGGAGGCTTCAACATGACAAGTTTTATGAGTAACTCGAAGGAGATTCTACAACACCTACCTCACGACAAATTATCGACATCTGGAACTAAAGTCCTTGAAGAGATACCTGACTTGCCAATAGAACGTGTTCTAGGTGTAAAATGGATACCAAGTGATGACAAATTTGTTTACTCAAATCTTTTAGAGATTATCGACAATCAAAATGACCGAACGACCGACCAAAAGCACCCGACGAAAAGACACATATTGAAGGTGTGTATGTCTGTTTTTGATCCTTTAGGATTCTTACTGTTTGTCACTATTAGAGCTAGAATAATTCTTCAAGAGATCTGGAGAACAAAAATAGGTTGGGACGACGAAGTGACAGGTGACCTATACGAGAGATGGCGAACGTGGTTGCTAGAGCTAAGACAGGCGGTGGGTGTACATATTCCAAGATGGCTCTTGAATGTGGAGTCCGACCTTAAACAACCCGTCGAGATCCATATTTTTTGTGATGCCAGTACAAGAGCGTTCGCTACAGTAGCGTATATGAGGTCAAAACAAGAAGATGGAAATTTTCATGTCAGTTTACTTATGGCCAGAGGACGAGTAGCACCGTTGAAGATATTGAGTGTACCGAGACTAGAGCTCCAAGGTTCTTTATTAGGAGCGAGAATGGCGCACTCTATACGACAGCACATAGACTTTAAGATTAGTCGCGTTGTGTACTGGTCCGATTCCAAGACTGTATTGAAATGGATTCGATCAGATGCTGGACGTTTCAAGCCATTCGTAGCCCATCGGATAAGCGAGATATCGGAATTGACTAGCCCAGGCGATTGGAGGTGGGTTCCGACTCACCTCAATCACGCAGACCTCGCCACACGCGACAAAGCAAGCGATCAAGATAGTGGTCGATGGGTGAATGGACCAGACTTCCTGAGACAAGATGAAAGGCTGTGGCCAATTGAAGATTCAAAGGATTGTGACTTATTGGAAGACGCTGAAATGAAGGCTCTGCATGTGACCATACCAGCCTCGAATGAATATATTTTTGATGTGACCAGATTCTCAAGATATTGGAGATTAGTACGAGCCACAGCTTGGATCATAAGGTTCAAGCATAATTTGACGCATAAAGACATCCGACGCCAGGGAGAACTCTTAGCAGACGAAATTAAAGAAGCCGAGTTGCTGCTTATTAAGGAAAGTCAGTTACGCTCCTTTCCTACAGAATATCACACATTACAGACTTCCCGTAATGTTGACAAAACTAGCCGTCTCTACCAATTGATTCCGTTTATTGATGCACACGGATTAATTCGTGCACATGGTCGCATTGACTCGTCATGTGTAGAATATGACACGAAGAATCCCATCATTTTGGCTCCTACTGACAACTTTTCAAAATTATTAGTCCTACAATACCATATCGACGCCGGCCATAATGGAAAAGAAAAAGTCTACAACGACATTCGACAAAAGTTTTGGTTACTACGGGGACGTTCAGCCGTCAAAGCCACATGGCGTACTTGCCAAGTATGCAAAAACGCACGAGCAAAGCCGACACCGCCTATCATGGGACAGCGTCCTATTGCTCGTTTGACACCTTTGAAAGTCTTCGCTTATACAGGACTGGACTATTTTGGACCAATTGCCGTTAAAATAGGACGGCGACGGGAGAAGCGCTATGGCGTTTTATTTACGTGTATGACAGTAAGGGCCATACATATTGAGCTGGTCGATGATTTGACGTCCGACAGCGCTATTATGGCTCTAAGGCGATTTATCGCTAGACGAGGGACGCCGCACGAGTTATGGTCGGATAACGCCACTACGTTTAAAGGGGCCGATAATGAACTTCGACGGCATGTTGAAAGTTTAGATGAGGATCGACTACGACAATTTTTAAGCATTCGTCGAATTCAATGGAAGTTCATTTGTCCTAATTCCCCTCACCACGGCGGGTGTTGGGAGAGAATGGTACGGGCAGTAAAGACAGCACTTAAGGCGACTCTAAATGAGCAGGCTCCTACAGTACAAATACTTTCGACTGTTTTAGCGGAAACAGAATTTATAGTGAATAGTAGACCTCTGACTAACGTTCCACTTGACCACAATGACGACTTACCACTGACTCCAAATCATTTCATTTTTGGTAGACTTACTGACACGACGACACAGACTATTGACGGTTTTACAGACAGAGATTTACTACGGAAGTCCTGGCGTCACTCGCAGAGACTTGCAGATCTGGTTTGGAAGCGTTGGCTGAAGGAATATCTCCCTACTCTCACAAAACGAGGAAGGTGGTTTCAGTCAACAGAGAACATCAAATTGAATGACGTAGTAATAATTTGCGACGATCAACAACCTCGAAACCAGTGGCCGAAAGGGATAGTCACAAGGTGCTACCCAGGACCAGACTGTCAAGTCCGAGTGGTTGACGTCAAGACTGCTAGTGGCACCTACAAGCGACCGGTATCTAAACTTTGCCGTTTAGACGTTCGACCCTAGTAGATTTTTTATTCTTTTTCATTTGACTCCGACTTGACTCACTTGCGACTGACCAACTTCCACTTCCCAACCAGGCATGCTTGACGGACATCGTAGGTATTGACTTGCAATACCGGGGGTGGGAATGTTACGACCTTTTTAGACGACCATGACTTTGACTTATATTTGAATTCAAATTGAAGTTGTCAGCCTTTTTTTATTGTTTATTGTACATTTGACTGGAAGACGAGAAAATACAGAACTTGACGAAGTCCAGTGATTTGTTTCATTGAGCTTCCCTCTACACTAATAAAAAAATCAAAATGAAAATATTATGAGATATTTGTACCGCGTGAAATTGACTTGTGAAATTGATAACGCAAACAATTAATATTGGTTATTATAATATATTATTGCTTTAAGAGAAGAATATATTCTCTACAATTCAAATTAAAATTTGTTTGAATTTTGACTATACAGGGTGTAAAAGACATGAACAGTCAAACGAGAATCATGTATTCTGCTCACCACCATAACATTTTTTTCCTTCAGACTATACCTGGGAAATTGATAGTTACGATTTTATTGAAGGTCAAAGTCATAATTTTTTTTTTCATTTTTTTATGTAAACGTATTCTATACGTTATTTCTAAATAATTGTCCAAAGAAACATTATCATTTTTTTAGTATTTCATAGCAAAAAATGGCTTCAAAACGTTAGCGTTCAATGTAGCTCACTCGATGTGCACGGAGTTGAGCCCTTTACATTGCGCGGTACAATTTACAATATTTTTTAAGACCAAAAAATAAAAATCATTTCCCAGCAATATTTTTTTTGAAATATGTCTTATTTTGATGTATAGAATACATGGTTCTCGTTTGACTGTTCATGTCTTTTACACCCAGACTATTTTTGTGTGTACAATAAAGAATATTCTTTATTGTACACACAAAAATAGTCATAACATAAAACAAAAGGACGTGTACAAAGGTGAGCTTATCTCAGAAAGAGATCTCTTCCCGCCAACGCCAGCATTAGTTGCAACATTTAAATGCGGGGGTGTAGTGTATACCACAAATAAACAATGATAGATTATATATAAATTATATGTAAACTTTAATTAAATAATTCTATAATATCTATAGTAATTCTATATACAATACATATATAATTGTAATACATTTATAAATATATACTTATGATACTGTAGACAGATAGTGCTCTTTCAACTTTTGTTTGAAAGATGTGAGTGAATCACTTTCACGAATTTCCATCGGCATTTTGTTCCACAGTTGTGTAGGATGGACAGTAAATGATTTAGCAAAAAATTTAGATTTGGATGGCGGTCTAACAAGGGTCTTGGTAACTCAGGAACGTCTAGGACGGTAGTCAGAGGGTAGGAAATTAAAAAGGATTTTATATAATACCCAAAGGATGTGCACATTTCTGCGAAGTCGAACAGGAAGCCATTTTAAGTTTGTACGAAATTCAGAATCGAACCGACAGATTCTGTAGGCGTTCCTATTTGAATTTAAGCAGCTCTTCAGTCGCATCTAAATAACAGACACCGGCATAGTTAAGAATGGAAAGTACAAGAGCTGGAGCTAGCATAAGTTTAGTTTAAACGGCAAGAAATACTGAAGCCGCTTACTGATAGGAGAAATGCATACGACGATTGACTTCATTTATGTGTGAAGACCATGACAGTGTGTTATTAATAATAAGGGCTAGGTGTTTGCTCTTTACAGAGAAAGGAATCATAACGCCATCATACAACACCTTAGCAATACTATCATATTCAATTTTGTTGGACATCCTATTACTGGCAATAAGTAAAGTTTGTGATTGTTTAGGGTTGACAAGAAGTCTAAATGATTCTACCCAAGACTTCACTGTGTGCAACTCCTCGTTAAGTCTATCTACAGCGATGTAATGTCATCCAAGTAAGCATGTCTATAAATCGGTAAATCGTCTGCATACAAGTGGTAGGGGTAGGGAGAAGATATGATTTAATATGTATATATTTTTAATTTAAACAACTGTATAAAACAGGCTGTGCAAATTCTTTCAAATCGTTCTACCGTGAGGCTTGCCGAAAAGTGGCGAAAGGCGGTTCGTGATCACCTGACATTCGTGCTAACTTATGAAGTGTAAGCGAAGCATCGCATCATAAATATCAAAAACAGTATCGTAAGCGCTCTTGGACTCGTCCCATCTAATGATATTTGATTATAAGGTCCAACATGGAAGCGTGTTTCTTCCTGAGGGACTGCGGGACTGCCTGCCTGTCTTATCATTAACTGACAGAGCACAATTAATGCTGTTAACATTATTACTGTGGCGACAGACTTTGATAAGATAAAGATAGCTAGCCAAGCATAATTGAAAGAAGTAACAACTAAATTGAGCCTTAATTTATATTATTTAATTTTTATTTTGTTTTGTTTTTTTTCCTCGGAATCAAACCTCTTCCTCTAGATCAGTGGTCGGCAAACTTATTAGCCGAAGAGCGAAATATGAACATTGAAACAATTTTAAAAAAACGGGAGCCAAATCCCTCTCCTACTTTAAAAAAATTATGCACATGCACATGCATGCTTGTGGTACCTTTGTATCACACTGCGTGTAATTTTTGTGATGTAATTTTTTTCTTACAAAGCTTTTCTTATGAAAATATTATTGCGCCTTTTGTGGATATTTGTGCCAGAGCCCCACTTAATGCTGGGGCCGCACTTGCGCCTATCGTCACGAAGCTTCGTGCTAGGACACGATACACGCAGATGTGACCGGCCGTTATCGGCTATCGTCACGAATATTCGGGTTGCTTGTGCGTTATCGGCCGGGAGGCGGTACGTCAAGGTTTTAGCGCGCTAACCTATCGCGCTGCGTGGTCAGACATGCGTTGTTCATTTCGAAGGTTGTTCTCCATTAGTTCAGACGCGTACGAGTGACTAAGTATACGATACAGCTGAGTTATTTTTTATAATAAATGCATTACGTAATTATTAGCACACAATTTAGAAGTAAAGAAAGTGATTATGCATAGTTAAACGCAAAGAAGGATAATAATACTACGCAATTTACACGTCTGGAAATGATTTCGACCATCTTGGATTATTGCACGATAGTTCGTGCAAATAAAGAAATGCCACATGCTTTATCGCGATAACTTTGCTCGGGCCGCACTTGCGTGTATCGTACGAAGTATCGCCACGCATTACTTCGGGACGATAGGCGCAAGTGCGGCCAAAGCATAAGGAGCCAAAGAGCCACATGCGGCTCTGGAGCCGCACTTTGCCGACCACTGCTCTAGATCTAATGATGGTGGGCGAAACACTGCTCTACGGAAGCAAATACATAGATTTCAATGCAATTTCACACGTAGGCATTATATTGCCTTGGTTTTAAATTGTTCCGCACTTTTATCATACAAGTTACCAATATAATTATTTTTTATTAAGTAAGCAGTCCCTGTTAGGCTATAGACGCCTTCAACACTGACTTGACACTCGCGCGCAGTCACCACTAGTCCCCTTCCCTACCCATGGAGAACTGGCAATCTTACTCACTAACAGAAACATAACCCCACAAAAATGTTGTATTATTTGACTATGGTATTTTGTAAGGCAGAGGTACCAAACTAGTTAGGGGGATCGAGCGACTTGTCCACTGTGCTCTATCTCGACTTATATTTTTGATATTTAAAAATCGATCGATTTGTTTATCTTAAGCTTATAACATAGGATGGATGTCACAGAACACAGTATGTTCTGTGATGAATGTACTTATATAATTATAAACTACAAACAAACCTTTAGCTAGAAAAAAATGCTAATTCCAAAATGGTGTCATGTTTTGAACTGCATGACATTTGGAATACTAATAAGTGTTCAAAATTCCTAATGTAATGAATTGATTTTTATAATCAGGTATTATATTTATTCCTAACGTCAAACTTTTTGTTGATAACTTTACTAATTGAAGACTATAATTATATTTTATTCTGATTACTAATATGTTCAAACAAAAAGGAAGGTAATTGTGAATATTCCTAATAAAAAAATAAGAAAAGTGTCTATGATTATCTTGATTGACAAACTATGCATAATAAATTAACAATCACCGGTGAACTTCAGAGATGCTTTTTTATAGATGCTGTCTATAATATTGGTGTAGCGATGGTCGATTATAGCGTTTCGTAGTAATATCATATGGTATATTTACATTCACAGATGCACTATTTAATTTAAATCACCTAAAATTATAACACGTCCTATTAAATTGCATTTAAAAATTTCCACCTTACAAAACCAGTTAAAGTAAAATCATCAGTCGCACTAGGAGTTATATAAATTACACAAACAAATATAGTCTGCATGGAAAATGCACCTACAGATCTTCACCATGACTAGTCTCAAAGTCTTTACGACGTTGTAGAGTGATACCTGCACGGGCCGCAAGTAACACCACCACCTTGTAAGCCAAGATCGCGTCGTTGAACACTCCAACCACCACATGAGACTTCACTATCTGCTATCGAACCATCCAAAAAGGTTTCAGTGACTGCAACTACATCATGTTCCATTAGCATCAGATTAGTTTTCCACACTTTCAATTTCGTCCTTATTTCACGGACATTCTGATAAAATAGGTTCAGATCAATAGTAGCGTGATCAATAGTATAAATTACAGATAATTACATTTGGCTAATTATTTTCGAGGCGACTAACAATTTAAAGGGCGACCAACTATCTTCACTAAATCTTGTCACCCTTGTCACAAAAAAATTATTTGGCCGCAATTAAAAATTTTAGCAATAAATATATTACATGAGCTTCTACATGCTAGGATTTATAAAAACTAAACAATGAATGCCACTATAAGGTAACAGACATCTTAAACAGGGCCAATGAAATTATTCGCGAGGTACTATAAATAATGACATGGCGACTATAATATTAACAGTGGGATAACAAACATTGTATTATTGGCAGGATTACAGGATTCCATACAAGTAAAGTAATTGATTACCTAACTACATATTTGTTTCTGTGATTGGTAGGTTAGGGTTATTCTTTTATGACCAAGCAGAGTTCACTGTTGTTAGGAATCAATGTCAGTTTAAAATAAATCAAAGCTTACAACTGAATATTGATACATACATTTTGCTACATACTTAAAATTATCCTTCACTATAGCTGCCAACCTATTACATTTTCTACCGGCTAAAATTTTTTTAAAATCACAAATGCCGAATAATTTGTCGCCGCGTTAAATACATGCCATTACATTTTTATGTTTAACTAAATGTAGGTACAAAGATATTAAGTCCTTTACTTTCCCTACTAATTAAAAAACTGTGTTACAGCAAAGTTACATTCAGAGGGTAGTTGTAGATTTTTTAATTTGTGCTATAAGCGTGTGCAACGGAACATAAGATCGAAGACGTAAACGTAGCGTAACGTGCCATTCTGAGCTTGCAGAGCTTTTTTAGAAGGTGTAAAGATGTTTTTTCCCACTTTTCGACACCACTTTGTTGAAAATGTGAAAAAAGCTCTGAATTTATTTCATTTATTTCACTTTCTACTTCTTCTCTTGTCAATGACATGGAATAAAAAAGTAACAAAATACACTCGTAAAAAACCATATAAAATAAGGATATAAAAATAAGGATTTCCGGGTGACAGGGAAGGGAATAAGGATCCCTGTCAAAATTTAAGAAAATGGAAGAGTTTTGGTTATTAGTTGCAAATAGTGTGTGTTCGATAGCTTGATTAATCGTATGTATTTCGATTGGATTTCTTGATTAAAACGAATATTCAGGTTGTAGAATAATTATTCATAGCAAAATTACAGATCTTATAATTGTACGTTGTATTCGAATTTAAATCAAAGGTGAGAGTGAGTGGATATAAAACGAATGAATGGACGGATGAGTTTCTGAATGGTATGGAATGAATGTATGATTGAACGATGATTGATCGCCTCCTGTTTCTCTCGTCGTATAACAGATGGCGTGAACATTACCGCCGGCCTTGGAAAATCTAGTTTCCAACAGGATCACGCTTTCGTATTCCCGCTGACTTCTTCATCAGGATGCTGAGGAAGCGGACAAGGCTTCGAAAATGTCCTCTGTATATTGCCTGCCGCTGTCCGAATTTCAGCCGCACGAGATATGCCGTCTTTGCCAGGGTAGGTCCTCACGATTCTACCAAGCCGCCATCTCAACGGTGGTAAATTATCCTCCTTGATCAACACCAGCATGTTTTCATGAAGATCAGGTGCAGTAGATTTCCACTTGGTACGGGTCTGCATTTCGGAAACATATTCTTTGGACCACCTAGTCCAAAAGTGTTGTCGCATCTGCTCGATTCTATCGTAGCGGAGAAGGCGTCCAGGAATCGCAGTCGTCAGGTCTTCACAAGCTGGAGCGGTCAGAGGCCTTCCTATGAGGAAATGCGCAGGGGTAAGGGGGGTATAGTCGCTGGGATCTGAGGAAAGAGGTGACATTGGCCTGCTATTTAGCACGGCTTCAATTGAAGTTAAAACAGTTGTGAACTCTTCAAACGTCAATCTAGCATTCCCTACAATTCGACGAAGGTGATGCTTACACGATTTGATTCCAGATTCCCACAAACCACCAAAATGAGGACTATACGGAAAAATAAATTTGAATTTAATATTTTCATTATTTGCAAAGTCCATAATGTTATCAGAGCAATTTTTGAAAAATATACTAAGTTCTTTCTCAGCCCCGACAAAATTCCTTCCGTTATCCGAATGAATTTCAGTCGGCTTGCCACGGCGAGCAATAAATCGTTTTAAAGCCAATATATAATCAGCGGTTGACAGACTGCTAACTAGTTCTAAATGAACCGCGCGAGTCACAAAACAAACGAATAAACAAATATAACCCTTAACTAATTTGCACCCCCGGCCTTTACGGTTCATGATCGAAACAGGACCTGCATAGTCCACACCACAGTACATAAACGGATAACCTGGATGTAGACGTTGCGAAGGTAAATTACCCATGATCGGTGTTAAAATGTTGCCCTTCATTCGTGTACAAGTAACACACTGTCTCACAACTTTTCTGGCAAGATTTCGACCACCTAAAGGCCACCAAGATTCGCGCATAGAACTTAATAATAGCTGTGGGCCTGCGTGGAGCAGTCGTACATGCTGATCGCGAAACAACAACAATGTAAAACGGTGTTTACTACAAAGTAATATCGGGTGCTTCTTATCATAACTAAAATCATTCGCATTAGACAATCTACCACCTACTCTAATAATTTTATTCGCATCTAAAAATATGTTAAGTCCCGATATTCTACTATTACGCTTAACAGGTATCGAAATATTATTTACTAACGTAGAATATTCTGATGGAAACATCTGTTTTTGCGCGACGACGTGAAGCGTGCACTCGGCTGCGCGGAGCTCATCGACTGATAGCAAACCGGTTTGTCGCGATTGTTTCTTCATCGGAGCTCGAGCATTGTATACAAATCTAAGGACGTAAGCTACTGTTCTTTTCATTCTACTCAAATTTGAAAACCTATTAAAATCTATTAACATGCATGTATCCACTATGGTTAATGAAATTGTTTGTGACTTCAGTTCAGGTAATTCGAGTACATCACTGCAAATAGGAACAAATTTATTAGGAATAAAATCCTTAGATTGTAGAAATGACGGACCGTTCCACCATTGACTACAATGGTTGAGCGTGTCAAAATTAAGACCTCGTGATAACATGTCAGCGGGGTTTTCTTTACTGTTGACATGAAGCCAAACTAAATCGCCCGTTAGATCATTAATTTCAGTGACTCGGTTTTGGACAAATAACTTGAGTAAATGAGGTGACATTCTTAACCAACCTATGACTATGGTCGAATCTGTCCAAAAATAAACACTATTGAATTTTAACCTAAGCGATTGAATTATTTTGTGGTACAGTCTAGCACCAGTTAGTGCGCCTAAAAGTTCTAATTTTGGTATAGTAAGAACCTTTAGAGGAGCTACTTTGCTTTTGGCACAAAGCAATTTTACTGTTATTATCGAATCGCTATTAAACGTTTTTACATAAGCGCATGCACCATAAGCGACTTGGGATGCGTCGCAAAATATATGAAGTTCCGTATGTTCCGTATATAAACTTCTAACAAAGCGTGGAACTCTTAAATTATGTAAACTATCTAGCGTATTAATAAAACTATTCCAAGTTATAATGACATCTTCAGGCACCGGATCATCCCAACCAATCTTACAAAGCCACAATTTTTGCAAAACTATTTTCGAAAGTATGACTGCAGGAGCTACAAGGCCCAGCGGATCATATATTTGAGATATGATAGATAACATTGCGCGTTTTGTTAATTTAGGTACACTTTTTATTTTTGTAATAAAATGTAATTCGTCATTTTGACTGGACCAACCAAGACCTAATGTTTTATTTTGCGAATATTCACCTATATGAAGATCCCGAGATTCAGACGCACTGACTTCATAATTGAAAGTCCACTTACGAAGTGGAAAGCAACCAGAACGTAGAACTTGAGAGACTTTCTCGCATGTTTTTAACAGAACATTCGCATCGTCGTGACCAGTTATTAGGTCATCAACAAAGAAATCCTCATTGATTACCGTTGCGACTTCAGGGTCACACTCACAGTCTTTGGCCAACTCTTTGAGACAACGCATGCTAAGGTATGGAGCCGAGGAGGTGCCGTAGGTCACGGTATTAAGTTGGTACAAACCTAATTCATGCGATGGATGATCGCGCCAAATAATAATTTGTAACTGTCTTTGGTCCGGCTGTATCAAAACCTGTCTAAAAAACTTTTCACAGTCTGCACAAGCTACATATTTATACTGTCTGAATCTAAGTAAGATTGAAAATATGTCGTTTTGCAGTATGGGACCAGTGTACTGGATGTCATTAAATGACTTGCCTGAAGTGGTTTTAGCACTACCATCGAAAACAACTCTAAGTTTCGTCGTAGTACTGTCTTTAAACACACAATGGTGGGGAAATACGAAATATGGTGACTTCAGATCAATATTTTTGATTCGACTCATATGACCTAAGTCTAAATATTCCTTCATAAAATCATTATAAAGCTTTCTATAATGGGGTAAACGTTCTAATTTACGTTCTAAATTTTTAAATCGTATTTCTGCAGTTTTTAATGAGTCGCCGAGAGACTCAGAAGACTCCTTCAAAGGGAATCGTACACAAAACCTACCGTACTCGTCACGTTTGGTTGTGTTACGAAAAATCTCCTCGCATTTACGCTCATCGATTGAGAGTATGTTGGTTGATTGGGGTATTTCCTCAATCTCCCAAAATCGCTTTAATTGTATTTCTAACGAATCTAACTTAACGACATTAGTGTAGTTACACTGGACTTCCTGACACTTCGAATCGCCATGGAAACTACCAGATAATAACCACCCTAATTTTGAGCTATATAAATATGGCCCTTGTGGTAATCGCATTTTCTCTCCATCTAACAACTCCCAAAACCTATCTGCTCCTATCAGAACATCGATGTCTGAGGGCACATTAAAGGTGGGATCAGCTAGAAATATGTCATTCGGTAAATTTAACATATTTATATCTATATGCGCTGTAGGCAATATAGATGTGATACACGGTAAGATTATACATTTAACCTGTGTATTATATTCGCATGATTTTGATCTAAATCTAATATCGCATACTTGATTTGAGTTGGTGACCGATTGCCCAACTCCGGAAATACGAACAGTGGACTGTAAGACTGTAATATTTAATCGTTTACATAATTTTTCTGTAATGAATGAATGCTGGCTACCACAATCAAGCAGTGCGCGTGCATAATGATAGTGGTTATTAGAATCAGCAATTTCTATAACAGCGGTTGATAACAAAACCTGTTTCAATCCTCTCGACCTGTCTTGCAAATTATTTTTGCACTTAATTTCTTGCGCATTAAGATCTGTTTTACTATGAAGGGCTGTAAACGTAGTGGGAACGTTGCTGTCGGTCTCCAGTGCGAAACGCGTCTTCGCAGAGGATAGCACGTCCTTCTTGTCTACATGTAGTAACCCGTTATGTCTCTGATTGCATTGTCTACAGGAACCGAACGTACAATCAGGAATAGAATGACCCGAACGTAAACAATTTGAACATAAATTCTTAGTTTCTACGAATTTAATTCTATCTTTAATCGGCAAATTTAAGAAACGAATACAAGTGTAAAGTGCGTGTTTTTCTTCACACATAACGCAAGTGCGATTCGGTTTAACTAGCTGCTTACTGTTCCGCGTAGATACATAGCTATAAACGTGCTGTGCTTTCTCATAATTTTTCTTAGGTTGGCTATTAAATGATTTGCCTTCATATTGCTGCGATTTAGACGTGTGAACATTTTTAGTGTGGCTCACCATCTCCAACATATCAGCTCGATTTTTCAAAAAAGACAGCAAGTGATTTAAATTAATTGCTGAATCGCTGCAGAGATCGGAAGTGATAGAACCTTTGTGATTCTCCCATTCTCTTTCGGTAAATGAGTCTAATTTAGTGACAATTAAATAAATTATTAATGTGTCCCATGTATCGGTCGGTTCACCGATACTTTTTAACGCGCGTAAATTACGATTGACGGTATCTATCAATTTTCTTATCTGCGCAGGCGATTCCGGCTGAATAGATTGTAGCGTAAACAGTGATTTTACGTGATTATGTATGAGAAGGCGATTATTGTGGAACCGTTTTACTAGGAGCTCCCATGCGTTAGAATAGTTAGGAGCAGTGAATTCCAAAGCACTAATTACTTGTAGGGCGGTACCACTCAACGAAGACCTTAGGTAGTGAAACTTCTGAATAGGATCCAAATCATCACGTTTATGTATCATGGTAACGTACGAGTTTTGAAATTCCAACCACTGATCATAGGAACCGTTAAAGGACGGAAGTTTAATTTCGGGTAACTTTACAGAAACCATTCTCTGCGTGCTAGACCTAGGACTAGTTTCGCTATCCTCGTCAACCAACCTACATTTGGCAGCTGCTAAAACACTAAAATATTGTTCCTCAAATTGCTCACGATATTCCAAATGACTAAGCAAATGAATTTCTTCTACCTTACTTTCTATCTCAATTTGTACAGTATTAAAACTTTTTAGCAAATTTTCAAAATCCTCTATGCGTAATTTTAATTCGGCTTTATCTTTATCGTTTAATATTTTATCAGACATTTTATTTAAATATTTTTCAAATATGGTTAACCGTAATTTTGAAGCAGCCCGCAATCTTTTTAGTTCCGCTAAACGGTCGGAACTACTTTCGCTTTTACGGGGTGATTTTGGCACTTTTAAACGATCGTCGTCACTCATTTTGGTAATTTATAGAAATAAGGAACACTTACGTGACTGGACGTCGTCAGGAATGCTGGATTGACACGATTCACACTGTGAACAAATTAAATATTAGATAATGCACCTCGGAAGGGATTAGGATCAGGATAAAAAGGTCTGACCGTTATTCGTCTCGTCTTCTAGGTAGACCGTAGCTCGTCTCGTCTTCTAGGTAGACCGTAGCTCGTCTTGTCTTCTAGGTAGACCGTCTCTCGTCTTCTCTAACGAAGGGGCGAAGTCCAATTGTGATCCGTCGAAGAAGGTCCAAATGTTCGATAGCTTGATTAATCGTATGTATTTCGATTGGATTTCTTGATTAAAACGAATATTCAGGTTGTAGAATAATTATTCATAGCAAAATTACAGATCTTATAATTGTACGTTGTATTCGAATTTAAATCAAAGGTGAGAGTGAGTGGATATAAAACGAATGAATGGACGGATGAGTTTCTGAATGGTATGGAATGAATGTATGATTGAACGATGATTGATCGCCTCCTGTTTCTCTCGTCGTATAACAGATGGCGTGAACAGTGTGATCAGAGGGCAAGTTAGCTACCTCTATTACCTTTAGTGTGATTATAGTCTACGGTGACTGCTTACTAAAAGGCAGTTATGCTTGTCCGCCAACCAAATAAAATAAAATAATTTTAAATTATGAATGAAATAAAAGGCAAACTTTAAAAGTAAAATATGAACACTGTTTTATTTTTCTGTATTGGGCAATGAATTCAATTCCAGGATCTTTTTCAAAGTCTTGTTTGGTTATTTAACAGCATCTTTTCTCAATTTTTAATTCTTAATTTTATGAAACCTAATAACGTGTATTTTCAAACATCTTAATGACTTTTTATTTGATTAGCACATATTATTCTAGGAGCGATCTTATTTAGTAAGTAATATTATATTAACATTGTATTGAAACAATGTAATAACTTCATTTGACATTAAACTTTATGTGTGTCTTATAAAGCTAAATACCGACGTGCTAGCGATTTACGCCAAAATTTTAACATTTTGTGGATTTTTCAGACCAAAGTCTGTTCACATTGCTTCAAAATTAAGCAATGTAAAATCCATATAATGCTAGACATAACAACTATATTATAACATTTTCAAATGCATGCAGATATTTTTAATGGTCTAAATCCGAGCTCGCGGCTATTTTTTGATCGTACACCCAATGTCTATGTGTGTATAGTGTAGGTATAGGGTCACATAGACATGATGTGTATGTGATGTGTATCTAACAACAATACAGCGAAAAAACATTAAAGTATATTGTGTAGTAGGTCTTTTGTATTAGTATAAAAGGTTTTAAGAGACGTAGGCGTAGCGGATTAAAAAATGAAACTAAAGGTCGTATCAACTCCAGGCGATCTGATGTTTTATAAGCTGATTAGTATGCGTTATATTACGGAATTTTATACAAAGAATACAAAACGGCTCGAGTTGAGGCGATGCTGATCCGTTTCCTAGTTGATAAATGTGTTACAACCTTAAGTAAGAGAAAGCACCTCAAACTGACAAAACACCGCAGACAAGTAACACTAACGTTTTGTAGTGTTGTGTACTTTATATTTATAATATTTATATGAAAAAAATATAATATTATAATTAGGAGATCTATCCTCGAAGAACCCACTTAGATCCATAAGCCCAAGGAGTAGTTCTATATTTCATAAAATGTGGTGACCTTGAAACGGCCATAGCAAATACAAACCCTCACCTCACCCAAACAAACTAAAAATATCTAACATTAATCAAACAGCAATAAATTGCCGTGTAGCGTGATGACTAATATAAAATAATGTAGATTATGAACAAGAATCTGACTAATAAATAGCCACAACCTCGATAATAAGTAAATTCATTGCACTTCCTTCGTTTTTTATTAAACCAGTTCATTAACAGGAAAATATAAGCAATAATTATTCTGCAATCTACAGCTATCGGTCGTGTTATTATGAATGCATCTTGCTTGACTCGCAATTATTCTATTAACGACTAATAATAATAATAATTTTCCGAATAATATTAAAAATTTTAGTTTTAATACATTGATACCTACATCTATTGACCCGTAATGGTGTTTTGAAATCATTAGGAAATTGTAAGCTATGGAGTTTAGTTTGCCGTTTCTTCTCGATCTCAGCATAATAATTATTTCGCCCCGAAACGGTGATAGTACGGGAGGCTGTTTAGTGGGTATGGAGGGAACGCCTTTACCTCGAGTCCCACATATCCCCTGCGGTTGGCACCACCCCGCAGGGACAGTGCGCAAATGCCTCCTCCCCGTATTTTTTACTCCCCGTCAATAATTTCTTCTGGACAAGGTGAAGACGCTTGAGGTGGGCCCGGTCTATTACCCGGATCTCGTGGGGACGGAGGCGAACTTCGGACAGCTACGGGACTTCGCGCGACGATGGCACAAAATTAGGAGTGGGCTAGAGAGAGAGAGGTGAAGAGCGAAGACGCCGCAGAAAAGGCAGAAGACTGGGCAGTGGGAGCAAGCGGTACCACAACGCGGCTCGGACGACCTGGAAGGCACCGAAGGCGTACTAGTGATGTCCGCCCCAGAAAGGGGAGAAGAACCATAGGGACAAGGATGACAGGCAAAGAATAACTTGTAGGAGAGATTAAGGTGCGCTGTGAAACCAGAGCCTCCGGCAACTAGCAGCGCACTCTCCCGTGATTCCGCCTGTATAACCGTAAGGTTGCGTCAGGCCATGGGAAGGTGGTGGGTTTGTCCCCGTCAATAAAAAAAAGGGTTGTCACCCGGTCTATATGTTATTCAAATGTATGATTATTATTATTATAAAGTTTCATTAAAATCTATTAAGTGGTATTTTCCCTGAGGACGTATACATATACTTAGAAAGCTGGTTGCCACCACCGATTCACCAGCGCTTTTCGGCACCGATAACCGCTACAGTAAGCAAGCTGATATAGGCAGGGGCTGCTTGTCTTAGTAGCCTGAAAAAACAGCACTGACTGAAGTATAGAACACCAAGCGCTGGCCTGTGCTGGCTACCAGCGGGGAATAACACCAAAAAGTGTTGGCAGACCGGCGACGGCATCCTGCTTTCTTCATGAATACTATAATATAATATAATATTAGGCAGTAGGTCTTAACATCTAAATCACTAAATTCTTCTACTTCACAGTTAATTTAAGAGATACACTCATATAGTAATAGGATATTGTACATTATACTATTATTTTTGTTTACATTAATTCCTAGTTATTTATGGTGTACTATAAAGATTATTCATTCATTCACTATTTATCCTCAGTTACAGTAATTAATTCAAGAGCATCACCCGCACTCTTAAAAAATCCTTAATTGATTTAGGCAAAAAAAATCGCTAAATGCCAAACTTATGTTGCGCTAAGTCGCGTAAAGACACTAGACGGTATTGCTCTTTGCTATGATATAATAAATATAGTATTTTGTATATTTCAGTGCTTTAAAAGCATAATACATTAATAAGCATTTATTTTTTGTCTACGTATACTCATATCATTACGTTAGAATACAATTTATGAAAAAAATTAAATTATATTATAATCACATAATAAAATTACAAAAACACACAAATAAAATTATATATCAAAACACACATAAAATTTTCTTCGGATCAGAAAATTAGTTGGACACACGAAGTCCTCATAAATCCCTCGAAATCGCTTTATACGCCGCGACTAAAAAAAAAACAAATGTGGTCTATGCGCTCTGGGGGGCATGGGCAGCGTAGGTAATTTTTCTATTTTGTGCACTGTGAAAAGACGACAAGCTACTACTCATGTGAAGCTACTATGGATGGGAAATGCATACAACGAGAAATCATGAGATTATTAGGAACGAAAATATATTGACTGGGGTCGATTCGACTTAGTTTGAAGGTTAATAGTGTGTACTACTTGGCTTAGGTGACTTTACATTTACGTCGTACCTTTGTTATTCATACCAAACGAAATTATTCTTAAAAATGAATATTCTACGTCGCTGCTAACCGTCCACAATTTTGTGGTCGCTTAGTTCAAAAACGAGACAGTGGCATTTTTTTATTAAAAAGCTTGCAGGTAAAATTTTTGCTAGTCTCCCTTATTAAATTAAGAGCGTGTTCTATTTATATTATTGATGGAAACAATACCTTTTACTTTCATTATTCAAATACCCTAACCGCTAACCAATGTTAACAATGAAAATGATTTTGTAATTAAGAGAAGAGAATGTAATTGGATATAAGATTTAAGAGATATTTACCGAGCTATTAATAGTATGTATAAATATTATCTTGTATATTAAAATAATTTCTAAGGCTCAAAATGTGTTACTTTTTTTGTCTATTATTCAGAAAGAAAGTTTATTTATTTAAGAATATTTCCCTCCCTTATTATTCTATCATTTCTCATATTTCAAAGAAAAAAAAGTTCACCAAAAATTTAAAAATGTACAAAGTTTGAGGTAGATCCTATTCTTTTTCTATATTTCGATACTACAGAACATTTTGACCGCGGTCGTGATTAGACAACTTGCAGTATGGATTTTTTTTAAAATTTTTAAAGGAAAGTTTATTTTTGTTATGAAGTCACTATAAAATGTTCTATAACGAAACTGTAGGTATATACTTTTTGTGCGTTCAATATACTAGGTTATTTGATCCCTGATGACGAGAGTAGTAAATATTTTTAACGTATGCAGGGCTAGACGTCACGTCCGTCAGTATTCTTTATCTGAAACATATGGCGACCGTGATAGAGAAATATTCTCAAACTATGGGTATAGTACAGATCGTAATTACCTAGAAGTGCCAACAAAGTCAGGAAGAAAATTTGAGAAAGGAAGTAAAAAAAAAGAAATTGAATAAGCAATGCGTTTGACCACAATCACGCATGATGGAGCCTAAGGTGGTACACGCTCGCCTAGAAGATGCTTGTTCACTCTGGCCTTAAAGATGTCCAGATTATACTGATCCGGGAAAACAGACCTTGCCAAGAGTTCCACTCCTTAGCTGTTCGCATAATGAAAGCGGAAGCAAATCGTTTCATGCGATTGGGAGTAATGTCAACAACTTATGGGTAAAAGTTGCTTTAACTATTTGTAATCAATACCGGATAATACCGGACGACTTCGATGATTTAGAGTATAACATCTATCTAAGCTTCCTAATTGTTGACTTTTGTTAGTTGGCTCACGAAGTTTTTTATTTTTTAAAAGTTTGTTATTTTTTAGGTTTGATGCTCTTTTGAATCTACTTAGGTTACACGCTGACATGACAATCTGCCACTATCTTAAGGTATTACCTAGTCCATACTGCCAGATGTAGTTTTATGCGTAACTAAATATTACCCTAGTTTCTGCTCAAACCACAGATTTCATAAAACAAGAAGATAGGCCAAGCCGGCGTTTAACTTGTGACAAGTGTATGCCCTGTGGGCATACATTTCCGCTACTTCGCCTTCCGATAAAGTCAAGTGAATACGTAACTCAGCGATTCGGCCGATCTCCTTTGCGGCTTTGCTTAACTTTCATCGGTTCGCAGTCCTTAAGACGCGCGCAATGAACAGTGTTACGGCATGCCCAACTAGAACCTGTTGAAAATGAAAAAATTAATGAAAAAGCTTTTTATTTAAATGGACTTTGCTAAGTACTTTTAAATCGTCAAAAGCCCTACCACCATTTCGGGACTAATAATTATCATTATGCTGAGATGGAGAAGAAATGGCGAAAGAAACTCCACAGCTTACAATTTCGTAATGATTTCAAAACATCAATACAAGTCAATAAATAATTATGAATATAATTTAAGTTACATTTTAACATGCGTAAATTTTGGGTAGTTATTACTCTCACGTATTTGGATTATTTATCATGTGAAAAGCTTTTCTATATAATTCAATTAATCATATTATAGAACTAAGCAATTGTTATGTAGTACGGCCGCTGATCGCGACACTCGGTCTTCCTATGAACTCGGCGATTCTACCGATCTCCTTAGATTGATATATCTGTGGCTCAAACCCTTTTGGGATTATGAGCGAGGTGGAATGAATGATCATCACTATCATATTGTTTGTATGTAACAAGCTTTTTCTAAATTATTGAATATTTCATCATTCAAGTTTGTATATATCAATATTCAATATATTCAATTCAATATCTTTATTGCAAACCATAATGTACAATAAGGTGGTAAAGGTAGATAATATTTATAAGATCATTATGGACCCAGTCGGGCACGCAATGTAGAAGAGAAGAGGACGCATTTCTAATGGAATTGGTTTAATTAATTACATAGTAAAACATATAACATTATAGCAAACATGGCTGGATTTATTGTATTTATCGGAAATTAATAAATTTATCAGTTAGGAATTCATTTATGTCGTAATAGCATTTATTAAGTAAAAATTGTTTTAATTGTTTTATAAATTTGTTGTCATTATTCTCATTTATTAGTATGTCCGGTAATTTATTATATATTTTTATTGAGGAATGGAATGTGCTTGAAGAAGTAAGTTTGAAGAAGTAAGTTTTAGTCGGGAAGCTGGTAATACTAATTTATTTCTATTTCGTAAAGAATATTTAGTAGGCACATCCTGTCGTTTAGTATAAAATTCACTATACTTGCGTACAAACTTGCACATTTCCAATATAAACATACATGGCAGGGGAAGTATCTGGTATTCGCGAAAGAATGGTCTGCAGCTATCAGTCTGCTCGATGTTGGCTATGATACGGACCAACCTCTTCTGCATGGTGAACAGTGCCGGCGCGTCCGTACTGCCTCCCCACAACACCAGCCCGTAGCACAGCCAAGCATGTGCGTAAGCGTAGTATGTAACTAGTGATGTTTTTATGTCGGTAGTCTTTTTTATCTCTCGCAGTGCATAATAAAAGCTACTTAGTTTGGATTTAACCTTTTGTACATGGGCTTTCCAATTTATGTGTTTATCTATAACCATGCCAAGTAACGTGAATTCCTCAACACATTCCAATTTATGGCTATCAAAACTATAATTAATATTCAATGCTGTTTTTTGAGGTGGATGAAAGGTCATTATTTTTGTTTTTGAATAATTTATGCTGAGATTATGATCATTTAACCAGTCTGACGTTTTAGAAAGTAAGGAGTTTAATTTTTCAACAATGTTATTATTGTTATAACTTGAAGTAAGTAACGAGATGTCGTCAGCGAATAAAACGCATGGCTCCTCCATGATCTTTGGCAGGTCATTTATATATATCCTCAGCTCCAAACTTGCATAGTACCTAATTAATATCAGTAAAGCAACACCAGATATATTTTTATCTCAAAATATACATCAGACACTTCCGAGCCCTGTGTAATTTGAGATATCCCTAGCGGGACTTCATAAGCCTAACGTTCCAAAATATACTTTTAACATAAATATTTTTAGATAAAACACCTCTTTGAAAACCTAAGCAAAATTAAACCAAAATGGTGGTCGTGAAAAGCTTGCTCAATTTCATTAATTTCCGAAATTAGAAGAACTTTGTGATCGTTTTTGTTTTTATTACTATAATATAAAATTTCTAATATTGTAAACAATAAAGTTAAAGATTTTACCTATTGTCTCTTCCACTTAATACTTTGAATTTAATCTATCATCAAAAAAGATTTTTTTAGTAGGCATCGCCGTCACCTTAATTGAATTTCTCGTTGTTTTAAATTATCATAATCGATTTTATTATACCAAATGAGATTTGTGGATTTTTAGGAGACTTTTAACCAGATAGAGGGCTAGCAAAATAACATATTTTGTCAATAGTACAACCTGTAGTTGGTTTATCGTGAACTTCTATAACTTTAATTAAAATAATAGAGGGACCCTTAAACTCAATTACTAACATGATCTAGTTAACCTACGGTGTTGTTGAATTTTAAGCTGAAATTAACCTTATCTACTTTCGGTATAAAGGTAAGTATTTTAAATCGTTATGGAAACGGAAATAATATCAGATGTGGAATTGAAATGACAAGCTGGGAAAGAAACGAACAATGTTGTTTCCATTTCAGACAAATCTGAGACACCTATTAACAAACCGAGGGGTAAGGTAAGAAAACCACAAAAAAATCTGCAGTACATTTGGAAAATGGGACAGTAAATCAAAGGAAAACCACGAGGAGCTCGGTTGCAGAGTGTGTTGGACATCACCACCACCACCCACTTTCTTGTTATTTAATTTAAGTGAAACTATACATCTATACCTTCCGTTGCGTAGTTTAAAAGGTTTAAGCATACAGACAGGAGGATCGACTTTGTTTTATACTATGAAAATATGGTGTTAAAATGATTCTGTTTTATTTTAGTTTAATATAATTGTTACATTATAGATTGTAGGCTAGATTATTGTGCCAGCTAGGTATAGGAGCAGTGACTATGTGGCCCAGGGGAAAAATAGATTGAGTATGGATGCTCTGAAGGCTCGGACCCTGTGCCATGACACAGATGTGCCGTGACGAGGAGCAATTGGGGAACGATGGATAGCAATACTTACGCATTGTACCAGCGTCACGAGCCTCTCTGTAAGAATCTCACTTCTCACCTCTCATTCCGAATTTAGCTGTCGAACGCAAACGAACATTTCACAATAAAAGGAATATTTTTAATCAATATGATTTCTAAATTAGATTGAATGTCGTTATACACTACCATGGCTTAGTTTGTTTTCAGTTTACTCAACAAAACAAAGGATTTTCTATAAAATTTGACAGCTAAATTCGAAATGAGATCTTTACAGAATCGAACGGCTGAACTCACTATCTCAGACTGAACTGCGACAGACGTAACAGTGATACGACAATTTCTTATGTACCTACATGGCTGAGTGACAGGTACAGGGCTATTTTTATATGACTACGTGGAGAAACTTGTCGCAATTTAGTTCGAGATTTCTGAACTCCAGAAGAAGTCTATAATTCTACTTTCTCCTATCCTGCTCCTGTTTTATTAGGGTTCGGTGCATTATCTTGCTAACTACTTTTTTTCGTTTTTGGTATTAAATTATTATTTTATTTAACATTTAATGTACACACAAAGGCAATTACAAAAGAAGACATTACATAACACAGAGAATTGTACAAAGGTAATTTTTACGGCCGGCTGCCTACTTGACACCAAACCTCTATGGGAACGACCTACTGCTATCTCTATTCGACAGCAGTCTCTCAACTGTAGACAAGTGCGATATTATTACTTAAAGGTATATAAATTCTGAGATTCTAATATTTGAAATAACAAAATTTACCTCATTGGGTATATAATATATATAGTGTAGGCAAAAACAATGATTAATCTAGCTGAACTTTTAAGTCTTGACAATTTCAGATATGTTATTATTATTTTCAAATTATGAGATAAAGAAGCTTGCGAACCTGGTGTTAAGTGGTTACAGTTGCCTATTAAGGGTAAATCACTTATCCCTGCAAGTGTGTAATGTTGCCATCCTGGGGACTAAGATTATATCCCTTCCATTAGATATGTTATTTTAAAAAATGTGAAAAACAAAGAGCGTAGAAAATTTATACCTGAGTTGGTAAGTTTGAATTTGTTAGGAATCAGCACAACTAAAACTAAATAGGTTTATTATTCTGTAGTTCTATCGTATATTATTATAAAAATTATACCTACTATAATATAATAGAAAAAATAAATAAAACCGTTGAAAAATCGCAGTGTAGGTATAATGACGCTCATAATCCCTGACAGAGTCTTAGGTAACATTTGGTTACTCACAAAGCCACATCTGGCATTATGGGCCATGTTTCAAAATACACTTACGTGCAATAAAATCGACTCACCTCGTAGGCTTCGATTCTTAATATATCGGTACATAAAAATAAGATTAGATAAACAAAACTTGTAAATTTAATTTGAATGTAAATTTCATAAGCTTTATTTAATTTACTCTAAACACCGATAAACGAAGTATTGATGACAATAGACTCATTTCTTCGGAATCCCTGGTTTCTCATTTTTACGTCTATGACTATGCAGAGTGTTCAGAGTTGATTGAATCATTGTTTATTGAATAATTGATTAATCTTACAGATTTATTGACCCATAAAACTCAGGTGATTTCCCCCAAAAATTTAGCTAAGAGAGCAAAATTTTTTGTATTTGGTTTTCAATTTGTAAAATCAATAAAACAAAATCTATCACAGTAAAAACTGGTCTAATGTAAGCTTAGGTTCTTGTTTAACACACGTGGTTAACCATTATTATTTACTAATTGTAGATTTTGATTAGAGAGTTCTGAACCAAAGCGTACCGGTGAGTCGATTACATTGCTCGGAAGTGTAGTAACAAGTTGACATCCTGTCGCCTACATAAAAGGAGCAGCAAAACCCAAACCTTCAGTGAACGAGGCAACAAAAAACAACGACCAAGACAGATGTTACACTCTAAATCATTTCAACAATTTGGGTAATTCAATCTACCTTACAATTTACTGTTAAAGTTTAAATGGTTGAATATTTTAGAAAATTTCAATTTCTCTGGACATAAGCTAAATGCGTAATTAATTGTCGTGAAGCCATTTAAGGTCGTAGCACACTTATCAGCTCGGTACCGTATCTCTTTTTCGAGCTCAAAAAAGGAGTAGGTTCTCAATTGTACTATATACTTTTTTATGTGCCTCGTTCTCATTTTGTTTGTCCGGGATAGTTTTCTGAAAATTTCTATAATGACAACACTAAAAAGCGAAAAATAAATTAATTTTATTATGATTGAAATTGATACCAAATTAAATAGAAACGAAAAACATGGGAAAAAAATCCTGTCATGTCACAAAAATAAAAAAATAATAAAAATAATATTTCAAATCAATTTTAAATAAAAAACTACCTTCAAAACTAAAAACGGAGAAATTAAAAAATATGTTTAAAAAAATCTATTTTTTTTTTGAGGTCGGTGCCAACCTCAATATTTGGAATAAACGTAGTCACCTGTCTTTAGAACGACCTTTTGAGGTCAAACATTAGAAAAATCTATTTTAAAAAAATGTATATTTAGTTTTGAAAGCGGTTTTCTTACTATGACGGCTACGGAAAGGTGGCTACGAAACGGCTACAGGCCCGTAAGGAATCGCCTCTCTTTCATGGCAAAAGAGCGTTTGTGCACTGCCATGAATTTTACTGTCCAATTTTTTACGGTCCGATATGGCACGCCATAAATGTATTAGCTTGTGCACTACACGTAATTTTACCGTCCAACATTTTACTTTTCCCCATTCCGGACCGTATTTTTTTCCGAAAAACGTATTTATGCTTATGCACTGGTCGATAGTAGTTAAAGAAAATTATTACATCCTGCCTCAATTTATTGAGGTCTATGTAATAAATAAAAAATAACAATAATTTATTATCAGGCTACATAAACCCATAGTAGATAATGTCAAACACTTAAACGAGTTTATATTGACGAACTTTACAAATAGTATATCGAAATGACATTAAAAACTTTAATTATAACACTATTTCTCTAACAAAATAATGGTAAAATAATTTTTTTTTTTCATTAAGTTTTGATTACAGACCATTGACAGAATACTGCGCCAATTCGTATAGCACTATTTCATTTTTTATCTGTGGCTGTTTTAATTTTGGCGCCAAAATACGTTTCCTTGCAATTCTTTGTTGTGTTTCGCTGGATAATTATTATTGTTTATTAAAATGTCTGATAGTAAAAGTTAAGAAAATTTAGCGCCGCCCGACATTTTAGAGACTGCGGCAATTGGAATATACAAAATGTTAACACTTACAATAACCAATAAATAAACTGTATCAATCTCTATCTTTAATTTGATATATTCAATGTATGAGATTAGATAAATTACATTTTGGCGACATTTTGCGCGCGACATTTTTTTTTCATGCTACACAGACCGTAAAAACTCGCCGGACAGTAAAAAGACGCACAAGCTAATCATCCGTTTTTTTCATGCCACATCGGACCGTAAAAAATCTGACTGCCGGACAGTAAAATTCCTGGTATTATACAAACGCTCAAAGGAGGCGATACGGTTCCGAGCTGATATTGTGTAACGACCTTAACACGAATCTTGGCAAGTGCTTTCTCTTCAGAGGCAAACTTCCTTCATAATAGGAAAGTTAAGATTACGCGTTCCTTGTGTTTTAATTATCAAGGATACTAACTGTCTACGAAATTTATAACTAACTGTAAGTTAACTCTAAACAATATAAACTTTCAAAGACGTTGATTTATTTGAAATAGGGTTGTAATAACTTATATATAACACTTACTGAAACCAAGTGCGCTAAGTGATTACATAGGAGGTAACATTTTACTAATTATACTTTTTCCAATATAAATTTCAGTAGCACTTCACCCGCGACTGCATCCACATGGAGATTTATTTTCAACTAAATTCAATAGGGCGAGAGTACTTGAAATCAGTACAGTTGAGTTTATTCATTACGAACATACAAATTAATCATTATTCTTTGTAATATTAGTATAGATAGATTAAGATATGAAATTAAAATGATTTATTTCATTCGTCTAGCTTTTTGGTAAGTTTGGCACATTTATATAATACTTATTTATAAATTATTTTTTCTCAAACATGCTTTAACGAAACAGTTTTCCTGCACGGGAAACCGTTCGGAGCTCGAAGAGGAACGAGAGAGAGACAGGGAGTTCGCGGAGGTTCTAGAACTAAAAGTTGAAAATAAGAAGAATAACAATAACATATTTAATTTATAGAAAAATACAAGTAAAATATTAATATAAAAACCACGGTAAATATAGAAAACACGCGACGGGAAGCGACGCGCGCGAGAGGGCATGGGGATGAGAGGATGAAGAGAGAGGAACGTAGTGGAGAGGGACGAGAGGATGAACGGACGACGAGTGCACTCGCGAGGGAATTTTATCTTCGTGAAGCTCCGAAGCGCAGACGAAGCGGCCGGGCCATACTTGCGGCCGCCCGCGAAGACACGCGACAGCTCGATGTGTGCCGCGGGGCGATACTCGCAGTCGCCCACAGAGTCCCGCATGCTAGCCACCGAGCGGCACCGGTCTTCAGGTTACAGCATCAGCGGCCAATGTAGTAGTGCGAGGGTGGCAGCTTCTTCATGTGTAGTCCCCGGGCCTCCCAGACGGCACGGGAACGAGCAGAGGTACCGCGTAGAGATGATGTGAACAAGATGGAAGAATAATGAGAAATGACCAGGACGGAAAAATAATCAAGAAATTACCCCCAATAACACGCGACGGCCCCTTAGGCTGTCATATGTCATCGGTTTGAAAGAAGAACGAAAAACATAAGAGTAAATAAATTATGAAAAAATAGAATGTTTCACTTGGTGGCTATCGAATAAAGTGAGATGAAATAAAAGGTGAGGATAGCAAACTACGCTTTTTAAACAAATTAAAAATAAAATATTTAAACTTGCATAGTCCGATAAGAAAAATAAAACAATGAATTAATTATAAGGAAAATATTAACAAAATTAAAAGTACATATGAGACAGAAACAAACTACATATTACAAAGTAAAATAAATACACAAGAGAAGACTACCGAGAAAATACTTGTAAAATACACAAAATATTAAAATATATGATAAAATATGAATATTGCATAAAAAATATATTGGAACGACAGGCAGCACATTACAATGCATTAAAATATTGTCATTATTTTCGAAAAGAGAACACGCGAAGTATCGAATTTACGGACATAGAAAACCAAATTCATTGCTGGAGCGTTTTTACTTTGTCGTATATGTAGTATAGAGGAAGTCTTGTAATCGTAAAAAAATCGACCTCGAGATTTTGACGCATTTACACGTTTTGGATAAATTAAAGCATGTTCGAGTTATCGTGCTAACGCACAGACACATACACACACACGGACATAATTTCAAAAAAAAATATTTTTGGACTCAGGGAGATCCAAAACATGTAAATCCGTCAAATTCTCGAGGTCGAATTTTTTGACGATTACAAGACATCTTATATACTACGTAGGTATACAAGAAAGTAAAAATTGGCGGCAAAACTGAAAATTCGTATTGATTTGTTATTTACATACATAATTTATTTATAAATATAATAATTAAAATGAGTTCTGTCGCAAGTTAAACGCCGGCTTGGCCTATCTCCTTGTATTATTAAATCTATTGCTATAAGTAATGAATTAGGAAAAACACAGTATTGGTGCCTTACGTGAGAAAGAGAATGAGCGTAAGTAGGTAGCGTATATTAGAGCGAGATATATAGACGAGACCATTTCACGTACACGCAGGCAGCCTAAGTCGGCCTGTCAGTCACGTAGAAAAGACGGCAACTGTCACACTGCAGTACTATTTTCTTGCACACATGCGCATTACCCACACATTGGTGCATTATTTTGTAGTCGCCCTAGTCGTTCATCGCCAATCTATAAACATCTGTAAATCTATACATGAAAAAAAATTCAAAGTCCTGACTAATTGAATTGAATTATTATTTAGGCTTATGGTTGGAAATTAAAACAAATAAGCAAACAGATATTTCGTATTTTTTCGAAAATCAATCCCTTAGAGGTTAAATAGGATAAATAAACAGTAGCTGTCATGATGGTAGATACTAAAAAAACAAATCTATGGGCAAAACGCATTTCACTCGAAAGCTACACAAATTGACCAACTGTTTTTTCAAGATTTGATTTGATTTGGTTTATCTTATTGTGTTCTGGACACCACAATTAGAATTGGTGGTATGGCATCAAACTAAGATGAGACCAACTAAGATGAGACCGTCTTAGCTCCCAACTTATACAAATAAAATAAAAAAATTACACTACAGCTGCGACATAGAACGAGTTTTACTCTCGTAGCTGTGGTTAGGCTTCGAACAGGGAAAACCTAATTACCGCTGCACGGAAGCCAACACGTGTTCACGCGGTTGATTACCGTGTTAAAGAATCATGGGAAGCTCAGATAATTCTTGGGTTTATTGTTAACTTAAACTAATACACTTTGTCATTTTAAATACTTTTAAGGGCGTGCACTCGAATTATGTCAAAATTGTCACATTTTGTGAATTTTTCAGACCTTTTTTTTGAAGTGATATGAACAGACTGCAAAGAAATTATACTGGGTGTAAAAGACATGAACAGTCAAACGAAAACCATCTATTCTATGCATCAAAATAAGACATATTTCAAAAAAATTATTGCTGGGAAATGATTTTTATTTTTTGGTGTTAAAAAAATTGCAAATTGTACCACGCAATGTATAGGGCTCAACTCGCACGCAACTCGCAAAACCGCGATAATTTTGTCAGACGGCGCCGGCGGCCCCGTTCGTTAGTGTCCATTCGCATCGAGTGAGCTACATTGAACGCTAACGTTTTGAAGCCATTTTTTGTTATGAAATACTAAAAAAAATGATATTGTTTCTTTGTACAATAATTAAGAAATAACGTGTAGAATACGTTTTCATAAAAAAATTAAAAAAAAATTATGACTTTGACCTTCAATAAAATCGTAACTATCAATTTCCCAGGTATAGTCTAAAGGAAGAAAAATGTTATCATGGTGAGCAGAATACACGGTTCTCGTTTGACTGTTCATGTCTTTTACACCCTGTATATTATAGGAAGATTAATTCTTGATTAAAACCACTATAGAGAGATATTTTTATTTTTATTTACATTTATAGTTTTGCTAAGCGAGGAGAATCTAATAGCGCATTTATACGAAAATGCAGTTTGGAGCTATCTTTCAGGTGAAATACAAGCATTATAATGGCAAACAATACTTTGAGAAAATTATTTTTCCAATAGGAAATATACACTTATATATGTATTTACTCTTTTATTTCTTGTATAGTATATTAAAAGACATTTAATCCTTTGAGTGGCACCCCCAAAACACCAAAATGGCGTTGAGCGGCACGCCCCTCCGCGGGTAGTATGAAAAATGCAATTAACAAGCAGGCATAATATGTCTGCGTGCCACACGCGCGTTATAAACTGTCAGACATATTATGTCTGCCTGCCACTTCAGGCATAATAGCATAATTGCTTGACATAATAACGATATTATAACAATGTTAAATGCAATCAGATATTTTTAATATTTATTTCAAAAATGGTCTAAATCCGAGCTGGCGGCCATTGTCGATGGTATACCCCGGGTCTTCCAACTTAGTGCACCGATAGTTCTTCAAGCAATGTATTTGTGTGCATAGGGTCACATAGACATGTGTATCTAACAACAATACACCGAAAAAAATATTAATGCTACTTCGATGAATGCACGCTCTTAAGAAAAACAATAATTTAAGCCATCCGTTCGTAAGTACCGGGCAAGAGACTCAACAATTTTGTTTTTCCTTTACATTTTTCATAATAACGACTCGGAAAGAATCGTAACTCAAACGTCAAAACTTGTTCAAATAAACAACATAATTATTGATGTTTTTGTATTGCTTCACTTACAAAACTGCCTCCGTGGCCTACTGAAATGCAATATTAAAGTTAAGAAATGCCTTAATGCTGCAAATTCAAGGTAAAGATTGCAAAAGTAAAGCAACGAAAAGCGCGGTCGGCGTTTGAATGGGTATCCAAAAAAATTTTTTTTTTTCCTTCGTGCTTATTGAACTGAATATATTTTAGTCCTTTAAAGCTGGGATGAGAAGAAATAAGTAATTTAAAAATAAACAAAAAACCAGAACTTAAGTATAAACAAAAATTCAACTTACTTTTTTACTTCAAACAAAGCAAGGATAATAATTTTAATTTAAGAAAGGAAAAATATTACAAAGACGGAAAACTGGTAACATTTTTTCTCTTGTCGCATAATTAGAAACATAATTTAATTATCAGAGCAATTTTCATTATACAAAAATATTTTCTATAGAAAAAAAGCAGCAATTTGAGGCACTTTTATGGCATCACTCAGATGTCAATAATCTATAAATTAAGTCCGTGTAGACTTTGCGTCAGTGGTGGTTGATGGAATAATTGAAATATAGGTTTATGGAGTTCTACGTAGAGTATTTTATTAGTTGCCATCATGTTTCAAGTTTGACGCCACAACGTGTAACAGAAATAACGCACACCGTGAAAGTGGTTTGGTACTTACATGCATATTAATCAATTTCAGTCTTTTTAACTGACTTCAAAAAAGGAGGAGGTTCTCAATTCGACTGCATGTTTTTTTAAGTATGTTACCTCATAATTCTTTACAGGGTGTACCGATATTTAAGATTTTTGTCCCATATAAGTATATCACAAGGTCGAGATCTGACGATTAGTTTGTGAGTAATCCCTTATAATGCCTTTTTAATTGACATCGAGGATATCGTTATCATTTTATTACTTGTTTATCTAAATGATCTCGATATAGTGTCCTGAAGGTTGGTGCCTACCTCAATATTTGGAATAAACATAGTCACTTGTATTTGTGACCGACGGTCGAAGCCGGCCTCAAAAAATATTCAGAAATTTTTAAACACAAATTTTTAATTTAACCATTTTTAGTTTTGAAGCCGGTTGTTTTGTTTAAAAATATTTTGTTTGTTTGTTGCATAATCATCAGTGTTTTGAGGAACGTCAAATTTTGAGGAATAATTAAAAAGTAATAATTAAAATGAGTAACGGTGTGTATGACGTTGAGAATTTTCTTCTGATTTTGATACCATTATATTGTTTGCCAACAAATATTATATAAACTGTTCGCCAAGTACATAATAATGAGTACAGTAAAATTTTTGACAGTCATTTAATGCAAACGTCAAAAAAGTATAATAAAAACACCATGAAAAAATTAAAATTAAAAACAAATTAAAAAAATCATACAATTTCTACGGAGACATTTTGTTCAGTCTATCCGCTCAATGCACCAGTAAGGGGATACTTTTTGACTAATTTTGATGTATTAGTTGAAATTACAAAAGTATTGTCATTATTATGTCCAGCAACAGTTCAAAATGATGTGTGAACACGTTAAAGCGATATCCGCAGCTAATAACTGCTGTTCATACAAAGAACTCGTTTGAATGTCGCAACAGATCTGCAGACATATTGTAATTATACAGCATTTATTCCGTCCTATATGCTTCTTTATAATAAGTGACATGTAATGTAATTCATATGAACATGCATGCATTTACTCTCAATGTCATTTCCATGTACCTAATTGCATAATTCGCGAGTATCAGCCTCATAACTCTTTGGAGCCGAAGCTATAAAGACTGAATTCCACCAAGCCTATGAACGTATTAGTCCAAAAACTGTTTTTATTTATTGATTTTTAAATGTAAGCTTAAACTTAGTTTCGAATAAACAATATGATAGAGAACAAGTTTAACAAAATTATCATGTTCCAAAAAACAAACGTTTTTATTTATATAAAAAAACATATCACGTTCAGTTTTCTATGTGAGGTTTCTGTTTTTGTATTGTTTATATGTTGTATTGTACAACGGTTATTTGCCGGCTACTTATTACCAGCTATCACCTTGTGTATTGTGACCTGCATGTGTCTCAGAGCTATTTACTACACCGTACGGCAACATGCAGGCCACAAGTTTTACAAATGTTATTTTTATCTTAATTTTAATTGGTCTAATTATGCTGTATAATGCAGGTCCTCAATGTGCCATATCACGTTCAGTTAGGTTAGGTTAGATTTGAACTTTGACAAAAAACAAAGGGCGAGTTAAGCTAACAAGTACTTGTGACTCGCATAGTGTCAGTAAATCATATTTTTAAAACATAGATAAAGAACCATCTTCTGTAAATAATACCTTTATAATTAAACCTACACTGCGAGAATCAATTATACAGCCATTTTGTATAGGTCTTTTTAATTCGTTTTGTAATAAAAAAACAACGTTCTTTCCGATTGCACATCACATGGTTTTCGACATCTTATTTTTCGGAATATTTAACAGTCAGTAATTTACTAGGTACATATATTTCAAGCTTTGGTAAATCGAGTGCCTATCGGTATTTAGGACTGTCAGTATGTCAATTTTAGGTGTTCTAAATATCGATATTTTAGCTACAGGTTTTATGAATTTACGCCATCCAATACGTACCCTGTCTATCATTAGACGCTAATTAATTACTACGGTTCTAATTATAATATTCCGCATTCAAGGAGCGCAATGGTTTGGATACTGTTTGGATAGCAATTTCAATCAATTGGTTACATAGAACAAAATACTAATTTTGCACATAGATACCTTATACAGTGTAGGTTATCCACTAAGAAAGGATTTTCTGGAAATTCCGTCCCTAAGGGGGTAAAATAGTGGATGAATGTTTTTATGAAAGTCCGTCAGTTTTTAAGTTAGGATCTTCAACTTTTGTATTTAGGCTGACAATTGAAAAATAATATTTACATGTGTCAATGTTTTTAACAATTCCACCCCCGAAGACCCCTTCAGCCGAAAAGGAGGATGAAATGTTAAATGTGGGTATTCCTTCATTAAATTTATTATTTAGGCGTATAGTTCGAAAGTAAAAGAAATAAGCAAACACATTTTGTATTTTTTCGAAAATCAACGCCTCAGAGGTTAAATGGGATAAATAAACAGTAGCTGTCCTAATAAATACTAGCTTCCGCCCGCGACTTCGTCCGCGTAGACATTCGCCGGATCGGATTTTGATGAAAATATTAAGACATCGAATACTTTTTATCCTGGTTATTGGCCTCCCTCAGAGAAAAGTTCAAGAAGATAAATATTCTGACTGTGTCATCACAATATGAAAACTTACTATATGTAAAAAAAATATTATGATTTTTTCCAAAAATGTCATACGCACAATGTAAATACTAGGAAGAAACACGATTTGGTTGTTTATAAAACTCGTCTCCACAGAATAAGCAATTCCTTTATGGGCCAATGTATACGTTTTTACAATAAGCTTCCGAAGAATATTAGAGACTTGCCTATTAATAAATTTTAAAAACTGTAAAATCTAAATTTTATAAAATGCTTATTACAAGTTAAATGATTATTCAAATGATCCAAATGCGTGGGAGTAAAATCTGCCCAAATTTACGCATTTAAAATTGAAATTTATTCATATTGATATATCTATGGACATGTAATGATGTTTTGAAATCATTACGAAATTGTAAGCTGCGGAGTTTCTTATGCCATTTCTTCTCCGTTTCAGCATACTAATAATTATTTAAGTAAAATAATTATTTCGTCGAAATGGTGGTAGGGCTTTTGACGATTTAAAAGAACTTAGCAAAGTCCATTTAAGTAAAGAGCTTTTTCATTTCATTCATTCATTTCATTCCTAAGGATTTTCTCGAATGTCCACGTGGACAAAGTTGCGGGCGGAAGCTAGTACGTGTATATAGAGGCAACAGAAAATTTTATCCTTACATTTTTTAATGGTTTAAATTATAACAGTACTTAGTCAGAGTCAGAGTTGTGACTTATTTGAAATACTTGTATTTAAAATACAAATACCTTTTTAAAAGTATTTTGTACATCTCTGTACTTAGTATAGTATTATACTGGGTGTAAAAGACATGAGCAGTCAAACGAAAACCACGTATTCTATACATCAAAATAAGACATATTTCAAAAAAAATATTGCTGGGAAATGATTTTTATTTTTTGGTGTTACAAAAAATTGCAAATTGTACCGCGCAATGTAAAGGGCTCAACTCGCACGCAACTCGCAAAACCGCGATATTTTTGCTTGACGGCGGCCCCGTTCGTTAGTGTCCGTGTGCATCGAGTGAGCTACATTGAACGCTAACGTTTTGAAGCCATTTTTTGTTATGAAATACTAAAAAAAATGATAATGTTTCTTTGGACAATAATTAAGAAATAACGTATAAAATACGTTTTCATAAAAAAATGAAAAAAAAAAATTATGACTGACCTTCAATAAAATCGTAACTATCAATTTCCCAGGTATAGTCTAAAGGAAGAAAAATGTTATGACGGTGAGCAGAATACATGGTTCTCGTTTGACTGCACATGTCTTTTACACCCTGTATAATCTGTGACAGTACATACCTAGTTTATAGTAAGTCTTCCAGTTGTCAACAATATGAAAAACTTATCATTAGAAGCTCTCATTGTATTAGCTAAGCAAACCAATATTATTTGTAAAATAAAAGCTATAAGTTTCTATAAACTTCAATAAAATAAAAAGAAAAAAAAGCATTTGCCAATTTCACTGTCTGTATGGTCTCTATCATACAGACACTTTTTATATAGCTATTCATTTTATGTGTTAAAATCGTTGGGAACGAATAAAAAGAAATTTTGAAATATTTAGAGATCCACAAAGTTCTTTGACCCCGACATGGATTAAAAAAACTGAACGTTACACTCAAATTAATATTCTTTCATGAGACAAAAAATATGCGATTCTGTCTTTCTGTCTAGAGATCCGTAACTAATGAACTTCTGCGTCTGCAGTCTCAATAATGAATAGAAAAACCAAAAATACAGTTCATATAAAAAAGCTGTGTGAAGCTTGTTGTGCTCAGACCAAATTGGTCTGAGATGTTGTGCAAGTTTGAAAATAGCACCGAGAACACAATAGGGATGTTGCCTGTCAACATGGAGTATATGGTCAAGAAGCTTATATTTTACATATAGACTGGAGTCATCACTCAAAATAGATACTTATGTAAATGTAAAAAAAAATTACAGCACTTGACATTATTAGACTTTCTAGTAGGATGCCCTCAGACCAATGAGGACGCCTGTAGCCAACGACTATTTACCTACTTATATGATAATTTTGGGTTTTTTATGACAAATTATTAAAATTCACAATAATTATTTTAACTTTCTGTCACTGGGTGCCTTTAAGCAGCCAAAATTCGAGTACTTTCTGGCTTGATTGAATCTAGGTTTTAAGAGTCATTTTACAATTTATTTTAAACCTACTGTAGCTTATTTTATGCCGGCTGAGAATAAGTAAAAATATTCTTTTTTTCCATGGATTTATCCGATATCTTATCATCTTTTCTTTCAATAAAGCGCATACAAATCTAGCGAAATTAAGATTAAAAAAAATCTAATCTAACCGTGTTTGAGAGATATGGCCATAATGATGTGTAACTTACCAACTTACTAGGTACCAGACTTTTTTAAAGATTGATAGATATTACGGCTGAAAGCCGAAGTGTGACTTATACCACAGAAGAAATTGTTAGCTCTATAACTTTCGAATTTGTGACATCATAAATTTTCATAGTCAGCTTACTGAATAATAAATGGTTTTGATTTGTACGTTAGTACATTGTACCTCAATGAATTCGATAGGCTTGAAAATCAAACTCATGAGATATTCTGGCACAATAAAGATCACCTTTTACGAATTCCAGACCTTGTAATTATATGTGAATGGTATCAATATCCCTATTGTGATTGCTCTGAAAATAGATTCAATGGAAAATAACAGGCGATTTTTATTCTCGTGTTCATGATTCTGACTCAAAACTTTGACTCCATTTATTTTTTTAAGATATCTACTCAGGTATGTATAATTTCCTTCTCTTTGATTGACTTTTTGGTATTACATGATCAGTGGAGATTTTTCTATAATTTGATACAGAACATTCTTGTTAGATATCGAAGTGGCAGACTATTATGTCCAGTGTATCTGTCGCAGCCATACAACCATACATACACAACACGTTGAATTACAAAACGCCGTTTTGTAATACGATATGGCTGCAACATAATTTTTGCTTAGAATAACTGATGGAGAACTTATCAATGTGATTTCCAAATTGCAAGCGTAAGTACTAATACGGGTAGTATTTGCCAGATGAAACCTCTCAATAAAACATCTTTAACATCGCATTATATTAAATTGGGTCGACATTCTCATCTTATATTTTATTGGTTTAAAAAAAGAGTAATTTATTTTTGAACCGATCAAATGCCATCAAGAGTAAATGTTTACTCCAATTTGGAACGAAAGTCTTTTTAGTTTGATTAAAATGAAGTGGTTTTTTTATTAATTTTTTACGTTAGTAAATTAGACTATATTTTCTTTAAAATTATTTTGTTCCACATCAAGTAATTAAAACTTCCTCTTAGCGACCTTTCAATTTCTTTTATGTTTGAAGGGGAAGCTTGGGGACGTTGTTGACCTTCGACTGACCTGACGTTAAGTGAGGATAAAGTCGACGGTGGATTATGGAATTTAGCTTTACCCGGAAGACTCAATCACCGATGGAATGGCTATTTCTGGCTTATCACTATCGGAACAAAATAACGCTAAATAAAAGGTTTATACGACGAGCACGTCTCCATAAAAACGGAGAAACTTATCCTACCCTTGTTTCATATCCGATCTTTATGATATTTGACAATGTTTTTAACATACTAAAAATATCCTTTTTTCAGAATTCCTTGAATCCGGTCGATTGTCCTTTAAATCCGGCGAAGCACATAACAATCAATCTCCATTTCACTCTCTGAACCGTCGGAACTCATTTTAATTATCCTTACTATATAATATTATAAATGCGAAAGTAACTCTGTCTGTCTGTCTTTCTGTCTGTCTGTCTGTCTGTCTGTCTGTCTGTCTGTTAAGCTTTCACGTCTAAACCACTGAACCGATTTTGATGGAAATTGGTACAAATATAGATTAGATCTCGGGGAAGGACATAGGCTACTTTTTATCGCGAAAAAAAGGTTGTATGGGTTGAAAAAGGGGATGAAAGTTTGTATGGAAGTTCGTCATTTTTGAAGATAGAACCATGAAACTTTGAATTTAGGCACTTAATAAGACAAAAAGAAATATTTGTTCTAAGATTTTTTAAATTTTGACCTGTATGGGGGTGAAATAGTGGATGAAAGTTTGTATGGGACGTCGTCATTGTTAAAGATAAAACCATGATACTTTGAAATTAGGGACTTGATAAGAAATAAAGATCCAATCCAAGATGACGGTTGTGACTTTTTAATATAATATCGATATGGGTATCACTTTTGTGGTTTTCGGAGGTCCCGATTAGATCCAAGATGGCGGACGCGACTTTTTGACAATATGTCAATATGGGTATCGTTTTCGTGGTTTTTGGGGGTCCGGATTACGAATAAAGCATCTATAACGAGATCCAATATGGCGGACGTGACTTTTTGACATGATGTCAATACGGGTATCATTTTCGTGGTTTTCGGAGGTCCCGATTCCTAATACACCATCCATTTTGAGATCCAAGATGGCGGACGCGAATTTTTAACATAGGTAATGTCAATATGGGTATCGTTTTCGTGGTTTTTGGGGGTCCGGATTACGAATAAAAAATCTATTTCGAGATCCAAGATGGCGGACGCGACTTTTTGACAAAATGTCAATATGGGTGTCATTTTCGTGGTTTTCGGGGGTCCCGATTCCGAATACGACATCTATTTCGAGATCCAAGATGGCGGTTGAGACTATTTAATGTAAAATCGATATGGGTATCATTTTCGGGATTTTTGGGGGTTCTGACTCCAAATAAAACATCGATTTTGAGATCCAAGATGGCGGACGCGAATTTTTAACATAATGTCAATATGGGTATCGTTTTCGTGGTTTTTGGGGGTCCGGATTACGAATAAAAGATCTATTTCGAGATCCAAGATGGCGGACGCGACTTTTTGACAAAATGTCAATATGGGTGTAATTTTCGTGGTTTTCGGGGGTCCCGGTTCCGAATACGACATCTATTTCGAGATCCAAGATGGCGGTTGCGACTATTTAATGTAAAATCGATATGGGTATCATTTTCGAGATTTTTTGGGGTTCTGACTCCGAATAAAAAATTGATTTTGAGATCCAAGATGGCGGACGTGACTTTTTAACTTAATAGGAATGTGGGTATCATTTTCGAGATTTTTGGGGGTTCTGACTCCGAATAAAACATCGATTTTGAGATCCAAGATGGCGGACGCGAATTTTTAACATAATGTCAATATGGGTATCGTTTTCGTGGTTTTTGGGGGTCCGGATTACGAATAAAACATCTATTTCGAGATCCAAGATGGCGGACGCGACTTTTTGACAAAATGTCAATATGGGTGTCATTTTCGTGGTTTTCGGGGGTCCCGATTCCGAATACGACATCTATTTCGAGATCCAAGATGGCGGTTGCGACTATTTAATGTAAAATCGATATGGGTATCATTTTCGAGATTTTTGGGGGTTCTGACTCCGGATAAAACATCGATTTGGAGATCCAAGATGGCGGACGTGACTTTTTAACTTAATAGGAATATGGGTATCATTTTCGAGGTTTTCGGGGGTCCTGATTCCAAATACATCATCTACGTCCCGATCCAAGATGGCAGATGGGATTTTTTATCATCTACGTCGAGGTCCAAGATGGCAGATGGGACTTTTTAACATAAAAGCGATTTGGGTATCAATTTCGTAGTTTTCGGGGGTCGCGATTCCAAATACGTCATCAATTTCTAGATCCAAGATGGTGGACGCTACTTAACTTATTATTAATATGGATATCATTTTCGTGGTTTACACCCTGTAAACCACGAAAATGATATCCATATTAATTTTGATATCCAAGATGGCGGACGCGAATTTTAAACTTGATATGCGTATCAGTTTTGTAGTTTTCGGAGGTCTCAAAATGGATGCTGTATTCGGAGTCAGGATTCAGAATACAGCATCCATTTTGAGATCCAAGATGGTGGACGTGACTTTTTAGCTTAATCGCTTTCACGCCTAACACCTGAACCGAATTTATTGAAATTTGGTACAAAAATAGACGAAACCTCGAAATGGAATAAAAGCTACTTACCTTTTTTGTGAAAAAGGGAATGAAGGGGTTGAAATATGAGATGAAAATTTTTATGCGATTCCTCATTACCGAAGATAAGACCATGAAACGCAAATATTGTTCTAGCGTTTTTGAAATATTGACCCATGTGGGGATGAAAGGTTGCGAGTAAGTAGCAAAGGATGAAGAAACATAAAATGATAGATTGTTAAAAATGTCATTTACTGTAGTGCACTGCAGTTTGTATGTGTGTTTTTTGCATAATAAGTACCTACACAAAAAAATGTTGCCTAAAGTAATTATTCCACGCGGACGAAGTCGCGGGCAAAAGCTAGTTAAATTTATAAATATATTATGTTATCACTGTTATCAAATCGAGACGAATTTTCAGCTTTGCCGCCAATTTTCTATTTATCACCAAGACAAACGCATGTATGGCTATGCAGCCACGTGAACGCAATTTGTACTAAGCAAAGAGACTTTAGTATGCCAAGATTGATAAAAGAAATCCAATCAAAGAGTATTTAATAACTCCAGCACGCCGTTTCATGCAACATTGCTGGAGCGTTGTAATGTTCCAAATTCAAAAAATGCTCCAGCAATGGATTTGATTTTCTTTGTCCGTATAAATTCGATATTTCACGTGTTCTTTTTATTTTCTCGTTTAAGTAGTATAGAGGAAGTCTTGTAATCGTCAAAAAATTCGACCTCGAAATTTATACGAATTTACACGTTTTGGACCTGCCCGAGTCCAAAAATTTTTTTTTGGAATTATGTCTGTGTGTCTGTGCGTTAGCACGATAACTCGAGCATGCTTAAACTTAGCAACCAAATTTAATATACGTGTATGACATCAAAATATAAGGTTTCTGTCAAATTTTGAGCCGTCGATCACGAAAGTTAAGCAACCTACTGCGCAGTCGGTACTCGGATGGGTGACCAGAATAAAATTTAACATGCTTGTATGACATCAAAATATAAGGTATCTATCAACCTTTGAGTCGTTTCTGGTATACGAGAAAGTCAAGGGGAGACCACTCCCGATTTTTTCGAAATTAATGACAATATTTCCATGCATGTTTGAGAAAATAAATATGATGGTAGTAGTAAAACTGGGCCTCAAACTAGTCCTGCCAAGCAACTGAATTTGATTCTGGTGGACGAAACTCTAAACAACGATTAAAATTTGAAAGCTGCCCTAACTACTTTTTAAATATAAATAATATACAATAACTGAAAGTGCATTCCTAGCTGCGACCACTGGCTTTGTCACCATCTACAGACATAAATGGGCAAAAAAAATATACCAACCGAATTGAGAACCTCCTCCTTTTTGAAGGCTGTTAAATTACCCTACTATTAGCACCAGTTATATACGATACAAACTTAATCAACAAATCAAACATCAATTTGCTACTTTCGTTCAAAAAAATCAAGGTCTAATATCATCACCGGACTTGTAACTTATTGTTTTCATGAGTTGCATCAGTAAGTTCATGATAGTTTTTATAACCATGCGGAACTCAGTGGTGACAATGTCAGTGGTCACTATTGGGAAGACACGAAGTTAAAGATTTCATTTTAATGAGCAAACCACTTTTCGTCCTCACTTCTCTTTGTAAAAAGGTTATAACTCACTAACATTTCTGACTTGTGTAGTAAATACATAAAAAAATCCCCTATACACTTAGAACATAAGTGGTAATAAATTATAAACAGAATCTCCAATTTAATGATACCCTGTAACAAATCTGTTTTTTTATATATAAAAACGTCAAGTAAATGACTCCATTTCACGTGATGGTAAATAGTAGTGGAGTCCGAATACTAAAATGGCTAGTGCCAAAGATAAACCGTTGCACTAGCACGCCCCTTTTGAATGACTCAGGATTGTAGGAAGGGAACACGTGTACTGACAGTGAATTCCATTTCTTGATTGTACGACAGAAATAAAATTCTTAGTTTGCGTTGGAATGGTAGAAATAAAATTCTTTGTACGCGTTGGAATGGTAGAAATAAAATACTTTGTTCGCGTTGGAATGGTAGAAATAAAATTCTTTGTACGCGTTGGAATGGCAAAAATAAAATAATTTGATCGCGTTGGAATGGAAAAAATTAAATTCTTTATTCGCGTTGGAATGGTAGCCACAGTTTGTCGGTGACACAATATAAGCCAGCACGCTTAGAATAAGAACATACTAGAAGGATAGTTCCATACAATATGCCGCTTCAAAACTGACGCAAAAAATTTGTTATGTGTGCTAACGCTTACACACAGATACACGCACACTACTAAAAATTGGTGTGGTCACTAAAATCTCGTCACCCCAAAACCAGGTAATTTAAATAAAACATGAATACTACTTCTGATTTTGAAGTGAAACTTCTTTTTATACGATAGGTACATCGTAATTTGTAAATTCGATGAAACGGAAAAGCCACACCAAAGTTTTTGACGGATAGTTTTAAATAGAATATCAGGGTACCATTTTGGTGGTTTTCGGGGGTCCCGATTAAAAATATATATATATTGAGATCCAAGATGGCGGACGTGACTTTTTAATATAATATCAATATGGGTATCATTTTCGTGGTTTTCGGGGGTCCCGATTCCGAATTCAACATCCATTTTGAGATCCAAGATGGCGGACACAACTTTTCAATATAATATCAATATGGGTATCATTTTCGTGGTTTTCGGGGGTCCTGATTACGAATACAACATCTTTTTTGAAATCCAAGATGGCGGACGTGACTTTTTGACAAAATATCAATATGGGTATCAATTTCATGGTTTTCGGGGGTCCCGATTACGATTACAATCCAATATGGCGGACGTGACTTTTTGATATATGGGTATCATTTTCGTGTTTTCGGAGGTCCCGATTCCAAATAAAACAAACGTTTTGAGATCCAAGATGGCGGACGTGACTTTTTAATATAATATCAATATGGGTATCATTTTCGTGGTTTTCGGGGGTCCCAATTCTGAATCCAACATCCATTTTGAGATCCAAGATGGCGGACACAACTTTTTAATAAAATATCAATATGGGTATCATTTTCGTGGTTTTCGGCGGCCCAGATTCCAAATACAACAAACATTTTGAGATCCAAGATGGCGGACGTGACTTTTTAATATAATATCAATATGGGTATCATTTTCGTGGTTTTCGGGGGTCCTGATTACGAATACGACATCTTTTTTGAAATCCAAGATGGCGGACGTGACTTTTTGACAAAATGTCAATAAGGGTATCAATTTCATGGTTTTCGGGGGTCCCGATTACGAATACAACATCCTTTTTGAAATCCAAGATGGCGGATACAACTTTTTGATAAAATATCACTATGGGTATCATTTTTGTGGTATTCGGGGGTCCTGATTACGAATACGACATCTTTTTTGATATCCAAGATGGCGGACGTGACTTTTTGATAAAATATCAATATGGGTATCATTTTCGTGGTTTTCGTGGACGAACACGTCGAAAATGATACCTATGTCGATTTTATATTAAAAAGTCGCAAACACCATCTTGGATCTCGAAATAGATGTCACATTCGGAATCGGGAGCCCCGAAAACCACGAAAATGATACCCATATTGATATTATATTAAAAAGTTGTGTCCGCCATCTTGGATCTCAAAATAGATGTTGTATTTGGAATCTGGGCCGCCGAAAACCACGAAAATGATACCCATATTAATATTTTATTAAAAAGTTGTGTCCGCCATCTTGGATCTCAAAATGAATGTTGAATTCGGAATCGGGACCTCCGAAAACCACGAAAATGATACCCATATTGACATTATATCAAAAAGTCACGTCCGCCATCTCGGATATCAAAAAAGATGTCGTATTCGTAATCAGGACCCCCGAATACCACAAAAATGATACCCATATTGACATTTTATCAAAAAGTTGTATCCGCCATCTTGGATCTCAAAATGAATGTTGAATTCGGAATCGGGACCTCCGAAAACCACGAAAATGATACCCATATTGATATTTTATCAAAAAGTTGTATCCGCCATCTTGGATCTCAAAATGAATGTTTAATTCGGAATCGGGACCTCCGAAAACCACGAAAATGATACCCATATTGATATTATATCAAAAAGCCACGTCCGCCATCTTGGATTTCAAAAAGGATGTTGTATTCGTAATCGGGACCCCCGAAAACCATGAAATTGATACCCTTATTGACATTTTGTCAAAAAGTCACGTCCGCCATCTTGGATTTCAAAAAAGATGTTGTATTCGTAATCAGGACCCCCGAAAACCACGAAAATGATACCCATATTGATATTATATCAAAAAGTCGCGTCCGCCATGTCGAACTTCCATACAAACTTTCATCCCCTATTTCAACCCATTCAACCTTTTATTCGCGATAAAAAGTAGCCTATGTCCCTCCCCAAGATCTATATTTGTACCAAATTTCATCAAAATCGGTTCAGTGCTTTAGACGTGAAAGCTTAACAGACAGACAGACAGAGTTACTTTCGCATTTATAATATTAGTAGGGATAAATATTTCTACGCTCACACCAATAATCTAGCCCAAATTAAGTATCAATAAGAACTTGTGTTATTATTTACTTTGAATTCCTTTGCTTCGCTCTTGAATCAAAGTAGCGCCCTCGCCGTAAAAGTAGATTGTATGATAAGGGAGCAAAATAGCTCCCTTATCATACAATCTACTATTCCAAACCGGTCTAGGCGTAGAAACATACATAAAAAAGAAGGTTAAGGCGACTTGAAAACCTCCTCCTTTTCTTAAGGCGGTTAAAAATGTCCATACGTTAAGTCAAAACAATCTAATCATCAGAAAATATTTTTTTTATGTCCTTAGTATTTTTTACAGAACAATTAATATGATTAAATTATTGCATTCGACTAAATTCTAAACAACCAAAATAGGTAAAATAATTTCTGTAACTGGCAGCACTCAGTATTTAAAAAATACAAAATAAAATATTTGGTTTTTATTGCTTAAAAAGTGAAAATACAATAAAATATTAAAAACTTACGTGTGGAAAGTAATGTTCTCACTCTTTTTATTTTTTTCAGTTCGATTATTACACCATTTAATAGCACAAATCGTCATTTTTTAATAATTTGTTGGAGATGCGTACGGAGTGCGTTGACCTCGAGGACTACGCATAGACTTTCCGTATTGTGCCAGTTAAGGCCTAATATTGGCGGAGCCAAATTGAGTGCCCGGATTCGGTATCTGTATGTTCTTAATCTAAGCCAGCACGTGTAGTCCTTAAAAGGAAGAGAAGTGGTGGGATTAGGAAAAGAAACTTATCAAAGCACTCATCATGATACCTGTGCTCGGTTTGGTTGCTAATAGGACTTGTTATAAATCTGCCTGTCTAGCCATTCCTTAAAATCTACATTGTTATTCTATGGTGTAGAAAGACCTGTTCCCACTATTCCAAAAGCATTCATAACCTATTCCGCAGCGAACACTTATTTTGGTTCTTATTTAGAAAAATTATATCACAATATACTTTATTTTGCATATAATTATCATTCAAAACCAATTTTCTTAAGAGTTGTTTTCCTCACCTACTTTACACTGGTATTATTCTGAATTGAGACTATCAAGGATTTATTCATTCAGATTTTCTGCTAACAGCTCAAAACAAACAAAGTAATTTGGATGCAGTATTAAAATGTACTACTGTAAAATAATGGTAAAATCTTTGTAATGTCTATTAAATTTAAATACCATGGTTATAATTGTTATCAATAACTTGAAATGTACTAAGGGAGAGTTCGAGTACCTACGTCTTAAAAACTAGGTTGAGGAGAAAAGTAGCCAGTGTAATTACTGAGCAGGAGGGCCATATCATCTTAGTCCTCAGGATGGCAAGTTTCAATTGGCAATATTTGTATACGCACTATGCTAAATAATGAAGACTACTAATTTTAAAACTGCTCTTAGTTTATTTTACACGTAAGCGCACGCATGGCTTAGCTATGATGGCACCCTCTGGGGTAGCAGCGTAGATGCACCATTTGTATTCACGGCCCAAAAAACAATTGCGAATCCTTGCCAATATCAAACAAACCGACTCTTGCAAGCCCCACTTCGTACACAATAAAATTCTTATACCTTTCTAAATTGATCAAACTTAATAGTATTATATATGTATTACATACCTACTTTTCGGTCACTCATCCGAGTGCTGACCGCACATAACTTTCGTAATCATTACTAATAGCGCACGACAGCAGCGCCATCGACTTTTTAGAGAAACCATACATAATCTATAAAATTAAATCAATATTATCATAATTATATACTCGTACATCAATTTAATAATTTAAGTAAGCCGAGAAAAGACAAAATAAATTTATTTTTTAATAAACAACCTTATTTTACCACAACCAGTTCTAAAATATAGTCTAGAAGATTAAAAACAATAGTTAAGTACAAAGGACGATTAGATAGCATAGTTAAGCCTTATACCAAAACTGCCTTCTTTGTTACACAACTTTATTATTAATGCGAAACTAAATTGAACATTATATTACACAGAACTCTGGAAACTTTTCTCATCGAGATTCATACAATATTACAAAATATTACCAACCAAGCCACCAAAAGTACTTCTCAGATAATAAAACAGTATTAAATTGTACCTTTTCGTTTACAGGTGGAGTAATGACGTCGATGAAGCCATGTAACAGCAAAACATAAGTATTCCATCAACTTAAAATGAGTACATTAAGCTCTGTTGTGAACATCACAAGCGATGCTCATGTTGTCGACCCCACAACAATATTTGGACCGCAAAGAGATGCCCTCTACATTATTCTCCCAGTCACCATAATTTATTCATTGATTTTTATATCTGGTTTGTTCGGCAATGTACTCACATGCCTTGTGATCGTCCGAAACAAAAGTATGCACACAGCAACAAATTACTATTTGTTTAGCTTAGCTATATCAGATTTATTATTATTAGTAAGTGGAATGCCGCAAGAAATGTACTCAATATGGTCAAAATGGCCGTATGTATTCGGGCACGCCTTTTGTCTTATTCGAGGGCTGGCTGCTGAAACATCTACGAATGCAAGTGTATTAACGATAACACTGTTTACGATAGAAAGATATTTGGCAATATGTCACCCGTTTGTGTCACACAAGATGTCCAAGCTATCTCGAGCGAAGAAACATGTGATATTGCTTTGGATCATAGCATTCGGACTAGCGCTACCTCAAGCATTACAGTTTGGACTCAAAGACTTTAGTGGTGTTACCATGTGTCTGCAAACGAGAGTGATTATCGAACATTCCTTTGAGATATCTACGTTTTTCTTCTTCTTAGCTCCAATGATATTAATTACAGTGCTGTACTCGTTGATTGGATTAAAACTTAAGCAAACTAGTATAAGCAAAGAAATGCAAGAACCAAAAGTATTAGAAACAAATTTAAGCTGCGCACACTTACAAAGAGTCCGCAGAAAATCAAGCCAGTCCACTAGACGAGTAGTCAAAATGTTAGGTGAGTATATTTTTTCAAAATTTGTATCTACATAATGCATAAGCTCTTGTCCTTTATATCACCTGATGGTAAGTGATGAAGGGAATTCGGGAATTTCAGACACACAATATCAGCCTTTTTTTAGTTTTCATTTGTAAAAAGGCGAAGATATTCGCCTTCTTAGCGCATCATTGTACCTTATCACTAAACAGGCGATAAGGGGTACATGCGATTTTCAATCATCACGCGGTAACAATTTAATTGGATCACTCAACGGGACCACGGGTAAATTTGAAAAAATACTTTTGAGACTATACTACTTATATTCACAGTTTAAAACAAAGTCGCTCTATTTGTCGGTACGAATAGAACTTTTAAACTACGCAACGGATTTCGATGCGGTTTTCATCAATAGATAGTGATTCAAGAAGAATGTTTAAAATATAATTTGTTAATGTTAAAGTAATGTTTGTATTTAATGTAATTAATTGATGGCCTAGACACGATCGTCGCTCACCACTACAGCTTCAGCATGCTGGCCAGCTTCGCCGGCCATCCTCAGTCGCGACGGCCGGAGCTAAAACCACCTGCTCCTCAGCCCGCGGGCCGCCTAGCCTCTCCCTACGCGGGCTTAAAGTAGAGAGATGAAACGGATCAAGTTCAGCTGGATACTAGATATCGGATATTCGGCCAACTTTGTAGCTGGATAGCCGGATATTCGGTCGCCGAAAATCCAGCGGAACATTGCCGTTTCGTGCATTACAGAAGCACGCTTGCGTAGGAGACGCGAACAATCAATCGAAATACTTTTTTATGAAGCTGACCGTTTTTACGAAGACAAGCGAAACCGCTTGCTGCCTATTTTAATTTAATGGTTTCTCCCCCGGAATCAAAACGAATGGTCCCAGGAGCGGTCCCCATGTTATCTCTTGACTAACCGCTATGTTCCATTGTATTTAAAAATTTTAATTACATATGGTAAGAAGAACTCTCTCATGCTTTCTTCTACTCTACTTTTAAAATTAAAATTTAAAATACTTCTTAACGTTTGTTCTACAGTTGCTGTGGTCGCAGTCTTCTTCATATGCTGGGCACCATTTCACGCGCAGCGACTAGTCGCCATATACGGTACCACGGAGAACCATCTACCACGGTTTCCTTTGATGGAGAAGATATACAATTTCCTCACATACATCTCTGGGGTGTTCTATTACATGTCCACGTGCATCAACCCCATATTCTACCACATCATGTCCAACAAGTTTAGAGAGGCATTCAAAGTAAGTACCCAATGGTAAGCCAAAGCGCGCATACACTCACATATGTACACTCTCAAATACACGCATTTATACACACACATGCATGCTCACACACACTTTAATTGTTTAATTGAGTAAATTGACACTTTAATTGTTAAATTATTCTGTTGTAATACCCGCACTGTTGAGTTGTTTTGACTTTCAATAACATTTTGTTGACGAGTTTCAATCAATTTCAATAACATAACTACCGCAATTTTCTCTTGGAAACAATAGGATTTTGACATGTTTTAATGAAACTTCAAAACTTATGCCTTAAATTGGCCTTTAACAAAAGAGTAATGTTCTCTTATATTTACGCGAGCGAGCACTACAAGTTGTAAATAAAACAACTTTTACGGATTTAACTCGCTTGTATTTAGGTTTCCATGACCACCTCTTAGGATCTAGTAATTAAAATAATCTTATGTAAACCACCACACAGTCCAAAGCCCCAGCATGTCCAAATGACACCATGAGCTCCTTTTATGTAAATCAGAACACTCAAAACTCATCAAATAAGGAGCTCCACACATCGAACGCGGTGTGGTGCCCTGCAGAGACGTGGTTCTGTGCCCTGCAGAAACGTGGTGCGGTGCGGTTTATCAGCAACGCTTGCTGGCGCCTCATGTCGTCATTAGTACTACCGACGCGTCGAGCCGCGCCATATAAAATTCGACGCATCGCGTTCGATGTGTGGAGCTCCTAAGACAACCAAAGACTTAGTTTAATACTCCGTGAAGACAACCTACCACGACCACGAACGCTGCAAAGTATTACAAAACGTCGGAAAGTAATAAGAAAATACGAAACCTAATTAATTACTCATAAATCGATGGCATTTAACTCGATTTAAATGCTCATAAATAATCTGAGGTTAAATTCGCAAAAGTTTTATTTCCAAAAGAGTGGAGTTATTAAATCGAGCATTTGATAGAACAACTGTTTGGCTGCCGGTCTTTCTTTGTTGATTCACTAAGGTTGAGATATTGTTCGGGTTTGATTGCACTGCATGTGCTAAGCGTCATCTGCCAGGTGTGGGTTTATGTGTAACCAAATATTACCTAAAGCTCTGCTCAACCATTTTGGGATTATGAGCGTGGTGGTACGTGTTTGATAGTCCGCGTTATTCCCTAAGTACCCCGATCCTCGAGGCCCCCGTCCCGGAGCCACCCGACTTATTTTTATTTTTATAAACACGATTTAAAATAAGTCGGGGTTTTCCGGGACGGGGGCCTCGGGGATCGGGGTACTCAGAGAAATTGTAGCCTTTTAGTCATTAAATAAAGATACTCAAATAAAAAGCATATAAAATATTTTATAAAGTTTTCATGGAACGTAAAACTGAAAAAAGTGTGTGTGAACACATACACACATGGCAGAAGTGGAACTTCAGAAAAGTAGCAAAAATGATTTCAGAAGCAACAATGTTTATATTGGTTGTCAAAAATGTTGAACAACAAACTTCTATGCGCAATTCGTCACTATTTGAGATCGAGTTGGAATAATTCTATTTCATTCTGACACCATCTAAAGACCCTTTTAGTGAAAGTGAGAATAGTGAGTTATGCTTGCGAATGAAATTAAGGAAAGAAAGTCCAAAAATGTAATCATCCAGCATCATATATCGTTCGTTTCATCCAATTGACATAGAATCTCTCATCCGACAAATTGAGGTCTAATTTATTATGTGTATAGAGTTATATTTATTGCGTGGGTGAATATTGAATCACTGTTATTTACTTTGAATAGAGTTTATGACACGTACCAATAACGCTGCACAATTACAGAACGCGTAGCTTTATTGATGTATTTTCGTGTTCAGAATCGTTTAATGAGATTTGTTTGAAGATTTTGAATTTGGGGAATTAAAATACGTATATTGAAATTGTACCTACAGTCAACTTTTACTTTGATCATATTGTACATTCGGCAGAATAAACAGTCCCAAACGCATTTTACACATGTACAAAATTAAATGGAAGCGATAAATCTAGAAAAAAAATTAGGTATTGTTTTCATCTTTTTCGTTCCCACTTAATTTGGTACATTTTCAAATATGTAAGTTAGGTTCTTAAACTCCTGTTGGAAGAGCAGGTTTCAATACTCATTAACTATATTGCAAATTGCAAACTAATAAATTTGCATATTTCGGACAAATATTGTGGAGAATTATGTATCTATTTCCAATTTTTTGTACGGGGAAAGAGATAGACAAGCGTGAAAACAGATATGACATAATAGACAAATAAATAGAAATGTTTTCTTATTCTCCTCGAATTTGCGAGTGTATCTCTAACTGCAATTTGTAATCTTAGTCAGATTGATCAAAATATTGTGTCAAAGGCTCCATTTTATTATTATTTTTTCGTTTATATTTACGACATTGCGACCTACAAAGATCTAATTGTGACTAGCCTCCAAGTAAGTCTGACACTTTACATGTACTCCTCTAACTGGGCACTGTCTAAAAATAATAAGATTTTCCTAGCTTGGATAGTTTTGATATCGTCTGGGTCGAGAATGTTTCTCGCGAAATGTCGGCTTCTTTTGTGAATGAGAGGTTCACAAGAGCACAGAAGGTGCATTGATGTTTCACGGCGTTGTTTACAGAATCTGCAAGCATCAGTACCTTTAGTCTCATATTGTAGAGATGCCTTTTTAGCTTGCAGTGACCAGTCAGATGCCTAATCATCACGCTCAGGTTTCCCTAGCAAAGCTTCAATAGCTCGTCAGTGCGCTTACGGGAGGATGGTTCAATTAGTGCTTTTGACTGTGTTAACCCAGGCGTTCTTTCCCAGTCCGCCTTTGCCTCTTGGCGTAGATGTATTTTTAAGTATTGCATGACCATTTTTGTGACGATAGGAAATCCATGTACGGAACGTACCGCGCGCTGGCTGGGCGCACAGCGTGTGCGAGACTCACCGGCGCGGAACAGCGCCGGTCCTACTCTGCTAAAACCCACCGGTACCCTCCTAAGACCTTATGGGGGCGCTCTGGGATCGGCGCACTTTACGTGCGCCTTGTGACCAGAGCAAGTATTGCATGTCCTGGTTCCTTGAGATATCACAGAAAGGGTCTGGGCCAAACTTGAGCCCCAGCCCTATCTCATCTTGCTAGCTAGCTCATCGGCCTTTTGATGTGATTCCAGAATGACCCGATACCCATTTGAGGGTGTTCTTGTTTTGTTGCCTGAGGTCATTTAGTTTTTCCACACAGTCTCCATAAAATTCTTAAAACTTGAAACCTGATCTTTAAAAACAAAGCATTGCCTACAAAAATCTCAGTAGCATGCGACAGTATTTTTGAACCAGAAATCTTCCGACACTCTGTATATTCCGTAATGCGTTGAATAAAAGCCCTAACACAAGTGTTACCGTCATATTTTAATTTATTATACAGTACATTTTAAAGTTACCACCTTTGTAAGGTAAACAAGATCATTATGAACCCCATCGGGTACGCAATCAGGTAGGTCTAATTCTGTGTTGTGATAATTCTCTTGGATTTTGTGTCAGTTCAGACCAAATAAAAAAATGTAGACTTAGCACTGTGAGAACACACTGAGGTAGGTTTTATAAATATGTAGTACGTGAGCCAGTGTTTTGTAACCCCACTCCTGGAGTATCGTTTGAAGGTATCGTTAACAATAAGCAAACCAAAAATGTAATAACCAAATATCCCTAGAAATGCCGAGCTTTAACATACTTGTACTTAACGGAAATTGAAATTCTTGGCACATAAAATGCCTGAAAGTATTTGCGTCAGTAATTTCCACGGTATAATTTAATAGAAATATAAATAAAGTAATTTTAATTTTATATTATGTGGCTTTACCTTTCTATCGACAATACTGATGACGACTTGCAATAATGTTAATAATAAAAAGTAGAATAGCATCAACATATCCTCCAATGAGTGTCGTAGAAGGCGAATAAAGGATCAGCAGAAGGTAATTGATCATCTTATACTCCGTCCACCAATCCGCATTGGGCAAGCGTGGTGGATTTCTGCCTAAACCTCCTTCGATAACAAGGAGATGTGCCTTGTGTGTTGTGATGTGATGAATAATATGTTATACTTGTACGAATAATACATAATTGCACGGCACAGAAAAAGAATTAGAGGGACAATGTTGACGACAACAGAGCAACGTAAACAACAAATATTATGCCATAGAACGAGCATTGGAATTTCTACTTTCCAGACTCACAGGTTCTCGAATCAACCCAAAAATGTAATTTACGAACGTCAAACGTTGAGCTGGAAATGACGAATTGGCAATCACTTCAGTTTACGACTGAAGTCTGATACGTGATCCCATTTGTATTTGCCAAATCCACACTCTTATCGATTACAATACTTTTCATGCTGCTCAAGTTTGTCCAGTTAACATATTAAAACGCGATCAGTTTTTGATTTTTTTAATGTAGCTGAACAATAGAAGATAAACTTGTCGATACTTCGAACCTAAAACGCAGACCCCGCTGATGCGGTACGCGGTCCGGTAGAAGACCTGCGCGAAGTGATATTACCCCACCTAGGTCAGTTCCTATATGGCATGATGCAAAGCAACTCGAACATTACAAAATTCCCGCCCACGGAACTCTCCTGGCACTACTTGTACCGACTTCTGCGTTTAAAAACTTTGTCAAACAGCGGGCGTGGTCTAGCGTAATGGTTGGTTTATATAGTGCGAGCTGCTGCCTAGCCACAGTTACTAGGCTTGTCTACTCGTACGCCTGTAGCTCGGCTCGCCTTAGCTGTCTACACGACACATAGTAGCTGCAGCCATTTTGAATTAGGTAAACGCTCGTATGTGCAGCACACAAAAATCAAGGTTCCGCTCACAACTGTCCGGCTGGCACTGGCGAGCTACTACCAAACGTGTACAAACGATGCGAGTGATGACCGAGCTACTACCATGTGCTAGTTGCTGACGGCCGTGCAGGCGAGTGAAAACAAAAAATGTTGAAGTAACTCGGAAGCAAGCTAATGTCCAACTCAGTTACTCAGTACTGCAGTTACTCATCAGGCTGACTAGTACGGCTAGCTTGCTTAGGATTCCCTTTGTGCTATCGTTCGCGGTGAAATTGAGTGACCCCACACCGGCCTTAAACATAAAAGCGACGTTGAATCACAAGACATTTTTTTGACAACCAATATAAATTTGCTGATGACTTTAGGAACTGAACAATATTATTATCAAAATAATTATATTGTTATATGCAGCTGGCTGAATTTAACAATATAACTATTTCTTTAGCTTATAGAATTAATAATTTAATAACTTTATTTATTCCACAGGAACGGACAAAGTGTATCCCTAATGTGCAAAACCTCAGTTTGAGTAAAAATAAACCCTTAAATTCTCCGAAGTGTGAACAACTTTATTAAATAAACTATTTTATGTTTAGGGCACATTCAATCAATGGTGCTGCCAAAAATACAAAAGTGGGACTATGAAGCGGTGCTCATATACGGGCATAGGATTTATGAAGAACCATCCTTCTACGGGCAATGAGAACTCAGGTATTCAAATATTGATTTATTAGAATTTCAGCGTGGTTTGCGGATTTACCTACAGAGTTGAAGTTTTAGTTCTGAAATTGATTTTTTTTTATTGAAAAGTCGATCAAATGTAAATGCTGCTTTGTAAAAAGTTTTAATAATTTTGTAATAGGATTACAGAACTAAAATAACTATGGTCAGCTATTAATTCCTCTATTCCAACTACTTTTAGTTCCTTTCACAAAACTTGCTACCCTTTTAATTAATTGTGGAACCCAAAACTCTGAGCCAAAGTTAGTCATCCAAAATGGAGAGATCTCTAGTGAGAATTTACAAGACAATAATTATACGCTTATACATCTGACTGGTCGATCTCTGTGATATTTAACTTTTAAGTATATTTAAATTATTTTGTTTAATGTCCGATGTATGAGACTTAACCACCTTGTTCGAGACTTAACATTCTAATTCAGCAGTTCGTTTTTTTTTCAAGCCTACTGCCCGTCTGATGGTTTGCGTTTACCGTAACCTATAGACACTTGCAACATAACCCATTGAGCACAACACTAAGACTAAGAAAGAAAAGTGTTGATAGCGTTCTTCTGTAAGGTGTTATATAGGCGCTCCAATCCGAATTTCGAGCTATAAATTCGATAAATTTAATAACGATTAATTAGATAGGAGAGCGAGCGCTCATTATGAACGCTCAATTTGCTCGCTCTTATAAACGAGAGGTAGGGTAATTTAATTCAAACTCTAATTACTATTACTCATGAGTTATTTTATTTGACAGGCAACTCTTCGCAGGAAAAGAAAAGAAGTGATAGGAAATTAACCGATACAGGCATTTTGAAGTCAGAACAACTTGTTTGCGAAGTCTGTCGGAGGGCAGCCATGGCGAACGGCAGATAGATTCAGCAACTTTAACACCAAGACGGTGTGAATGATTCGAGATATAGCCCCAGGTAGTATTCGACTGTTTTTCAGGAGAAAATGCCAACGAAGATGTCGTACTGATTGTGACAAACAAGGATTGCGTAATAATTGAAATGTGTTCATATCGTAACAAACCCCTTGAGTCTGGTGTAAAGGGCAGTGGTGTCGGATTGTGTTTACTCTCATTCTTACATGCATAATACTAAAAAAATATGTTGTCAATGCCAAGATCATTATTTTTAGATAGGTAAGCATGCAATTGTATAGAATTTAATTGTTAGCAATTATCAATCTGTATTATTTTCTCTTTTTTACAATTCCTTTTCTCCGTGTTTGTCTAGGTATATGCGACATATCCTTAATTGGAGTGGATGTAATATATGGATGGAATAGTTCACCGAATCGTTAGCGGAAAGGCGTATATTATTACTCGTACCATCCGAGCTACGTGCGAGAACCGTGTATATTTCATTGCAGAGGTGGAGCGAGGCGTAGGCGACTTGGGCGATCGTCTACGGCCTCGCGGTCCTAACGGCCTCGTGCTCCATCCGAGACACTCCCACTGTTGGGCCCTTAAGGGTCTTCAACTTAATTTTCCGAGTACCTTGCCCACGTGAAATTTAGATCTTGCTCCGCCACTGTTTCATTGTAACTTCTATTTATACCTACCAAGGTGATAAAATTGAAACTTAATGTATAAAGATTCTAAACAAACATTTCTAAGTGTAATGTTATATTACCTACATTACACTTGTTTGATGTATTAAAAACAGTTTATTAGTTTCTGTACATCAAGTTCAGAGACAGATACAATACAATAGTTGAACCGGAATTTCAATTTACTGTATTGTGACTGTTTAAAAGTTCATAGAATCTCTTCATTACTTAAATATTTAATTTTCAATTTTATTTCATTTTATTTAAATACTTATTGCAAATTTACAGCAATTTTAAATATATAAACACAAACTTTTAAGTACCTACCAACGTGAATAATAGCCAATTATAAAGTTTGTAATTTTTTTTATACATAACACAATTGTCAGCCAGTCGGGTTTTCAGTAGAATAAACCGTAAACTACGTACATATAATCACGGTCGTAATCCCAAAAGGGGATGAGCAGAGCTTTAGACAACATTTAGTTACTCATAAAGCCATATTTGGTTTGGCCATGCAGTGCCTCCAATAATGACAGGTTGCCAGGCCTGTCACATACACAAATGGGACACCCTAACCCAACAAAGTAGCAATCCTTCAGTAGTTCCACAAACAAACACCAACAACCGACACAGATATTCATAACTTGACTGTTATTATTTACTTTGTTAAAAGAAGTGTTTATACCTTGATGAGAAATGGACAGTCATGATGGTGAACTCTTGTGATATTTTAGATTCTTTATTCCCTATGCAATAAGGTCTATAAATTGTCTATTTTATTCGCTTGAGCGGCAAAGTAGATTTGAATTTAGAACATCACATATAATGAGTACTCAATATAATTGTAAATTCAAAACGTCATTAAACCTATTTAATGTAACCTCTATGGTGCCAAATTTATGATTAGAATGAAGATTATTTTGTCATTTCCTCGCTGAGGTGGGATGAAAAGTTACGTATTGCACTCGAGTGGAAAGATTTTTCACCTTGTGCTCGTTTGTTTCCCTCGCTGACGCTCAGGATTCTAATTTAGAATCACTCGCTGCGCTCGTGATTCAACTTTAGAATCCTTCGCTTGCTCGGTCATCCAAATCGAGCACGCGGTTAAAAAGGAACTTTCCACTCTTGTATAATAAATAACTATAATTTGTTACAGTCTGAATGTACTTATTGTTAAAAAAAAACAAATGTTATCTTTAATCGATTTGTTAAGAGATTTATTTCCTGGAAATATTTTTATAATGATACCTACCTCTATAACAATGGATAAAGATATATGTCGATAACTTATTTCTTTATCCAATATGGATTTATTGTATCTATAGAAAAATTTATAAATTGTTATTCTAATAAATGAACACTCAAAATAATATCTTAGAATAAGATCGATCATGTTTTCACAGAATAACAACGCTATAAAGCGTATACTGACTCTAAATCAACTCCCATGGTTGAAAGATATTATTTATAAGGTAAAAATTGTACTCACATTATATTATTTTTTCCGAACAATTTTCCCGTCTAAAAAAGTACAATATACCCCTGTGATGTTTAATATAATTTTATTAACTCTTATTTGCCTTTAAAATTTGTTCCACATAATACTTATTTTTCTTTTAAAGATTTTTTAGCCCTTCATGCTGTCTGCGTACCTATATAAACATTTGTTATTTCGGAATAATTTGTAAAAATGTTTATTTAAAATTTCAAGTTGATTTTACGCAGTAGTAGACATTTCGTCTCACAAACAAAAATAGTTAAGAAAAACCAATTGTTACGAAACATTAAGCTTGTTGCATCAGAGGAGACACTGCTAAAAAAAAGCGCTGGAAGTTTGAGATTTGGGGGTCATTTTATATTATAGAAAAAGAGGACCTTCTTTATTTCTGCAAAAACGATACCAATATAGTTTTATTTTAAATATCTCCAAAATTTTTTATTTACATATAAATTGAAATGCCCATTCATTTATATTAAAACTTCCATTTATTTGCTTACGTTCATTTGTTTTCATTGCTTTGTCTTTTTTCGGGCAAAGTTTATATTCAAGTAATTTATATTTTTTGTGCCAGCATATGAAAAAATATCCTTTTTATATTTCATTAGACTATAAAAAAAATATATTACTACTATGTGTGCAATATAGGTAAAATATTATGTAGTTATAACTTATAAGCCATGTGTGACGCAAAAATTTTTTTTACGATGTCTTCTCTAGTGTAATAAACAACTCAATCTAAGTCAATCGCTTATATATAAGTAGAAACATATTATTTTAGTACGCCGCGCCCGCCGCCTTTATTTTACGCGAACGCTAAATCAAAAAGAAAACGTTATAATTATTTATTGGAATTACCTAAGTGTATACTACGAATAAGGGTTTTCAAGAATATTCAGGCCACGGCTAAAATAGCGCTAACTAGGCGCTATTTTAGCAAGAATACATGACTTTCCCCTACAAACTACATAATATTGACAAAATGAGGATTTATGTGCTACAACTGGACATTTACGACCGGTGACTGGTAGACCTTTGATGGAATCTTACGTAAAAAATTGGGAATATATGTATAGTTTTCAGAGATTCTATGTGATCTTTCTGGACATTGGATTTTAAAAGAAAGTTTATACCTAAGAAGGATGTACATAATTCTTTGTAAGTTTCTTTATACGAATTATATAATTGTATTTGAATTTGTATCTTTTATTCCCATGAACCTTTAGACGATAAGAAATCAGACTAATATTATTTAAAGAAAGAAGTTCTTCAATAAAATTTTATTAGGTATAATCTCGGCTTGAAAGAATCGTACCTGCCTCATGGGAAGAAATGATAGTGTAATTTTATGAATTCTTTGTATTTTCCTTACAATTGTCTGGGTCCTGTCCAAAAAAAAAATATAATCACCGCGTGTAGGCGCTCTGTGACAACTTCTTGAAATGTCCCCTTCTGGATGTGACTAATTATGTTTTTGACCACTTCTTACTATGCCGAGTTCTAGTAATGCCCGCTTCTGTTTTTGACCATTTAGTGTTATGACTATTACAAGTACAGTGACAGCATAACGAAAAACCATAACGATAACCTCCGTAAGGGAGTGGGTGTGGCTCGCACACCGGTTTCAAAGTGTCGCCATAAAATATGTGTTTATATATTATATGTATCATAATGTATGTTTATCCTTTACCCTAGTAGATAAGGGCTGTAGCTATAAAATTCGATGAAATGATGATGATTATCACTGTTAACCACCTCCGTGGTCTTGTGGTTCTCCCATCGGAAGTAGATACAAAGGCCCTGGGTTCGATCCTCAGGGGAATACATTGTACTCGATTTAGTTGGTGCTGGTACAGTATTCATCCTTTTCACAGACCTGGATCCTTCAAAAGAGGCGTGAAGAAGCACTTGGCAAGCTGGCATGGCGTGTGTAGCTAGCGCGATGAGTACACTCTGTTATCCATTTAAACTTAGCTTTGGAACATTATTAAATCAGATGGGATGAAATTATCAAAATAAATATTTAAAAAATCTGGAGTGGTCTCCCCTTGACTTTCTCGTATACCGGAAACGACTCAAAAGTTGATAGAAACCTTATATTTTGATGTCATACATGCGTGTTAAATTTTGGTCACCCATCCTAATACCGACCGCGCACTTGGTTGCTTAACTTTCGTGATCGACGGCTCAAAATTTGATAGAAACCTTATATTTTGATGTCATACACGTATGTCAAATTTGATTGCAATTAGTTAAAAAGTTAAAGCATGCTCGAGTTATCGTTCTAACGCACAGACACACACAGACATAATTACAAAAAAAAATTTTGGACTTAGGGAGGTCCAAAACATGTAAATCCGTCAAAATCTCGAGGTCGCATTTTTTGACGAATACAAGACTTCCTCTATGCTACGTTACGAGAAAGTAAACATGAGAGATGAGCAGCTATTATAGGCATTTTGCGATGATATTATATTTAAATATTTTGTGAAAAATTAAAATAGCCTATTCTTTATTCTGGACAGGGAAGGCCTTGGCCTTCATCTCACCTAATAGAAAATGGTGATAAATCTGAAGATGGAATCGAGCTTCGCCTGGAACCCTCAACCACTGGACTGGTTAACGATATACCCGCAATATAATAGTATCTTATACATATTATTTTGTAATGTACACATTACCAAATATATACTACGTCTTAGTGTGATCTTGGGCTATTTATCACGCAGATTTATCATGTATTCCAAATCCAAAAAGTTTTCAAGCCGTTTTCATACATTTCGGCAGCTGTCAGATGTGAAAACTTCACGGAACGTTAACGATTTAGCTTTGGTGGAGTTTCTCCCGAGTTCTTGCTGTAAAACACGTGTTGAGAGACTCCATTTTTAACCTCAATCTACCGTACAATTGTCTGTTAGTATAAAGTACATTTTCACTTGACATTGGCGAGATACGTCACTTAACGCGAACGCCATTAATTAAAGAAGAAGAAGATTTAGTTTTGGTTTCTACGATCTTAAATATAGCGTTAAAGTTCGGCTATCACTTAAAATTTAATCTATTCATGAGTCTGTAAGTACCTAAGCACTAGTACAATCCTGACCTTAATAGAAAACAATAGCCGCTTTGACACTACGAACAATGGCCTACATTTTTGTTGTAATAATTTATTTGGAAGACGAGCATACGGCCTGTTGGTAAACAGTTACCGTAACTTATACACGTTTGCTGACACTTGTGCGCTACCAACCCAAACTCTTCCTACCCCATGTAGCTCTGGCACAGCAACGTTACTTACCAACAGACACAAAACACGTCATAAATTTAGTGTCATTTGTGGTCTTCTGTAAGGTGGAGGTACTAACCCACTTCCAACACCCCGAATTCGTTCGGTTAGTCCACTGTTACCTACTCACAGAGTCGGAATATTGGATATTGATATACCTACCAAGAAGAAAACGACCTCAGCGATTGTCAATAATTATGTTTACGATTCGCTAACACTTAAATAGTGGAGCTCACTCATTCTCGGCTAATGTTTTCTCTGAAAGTTAGCAAAGGTCAGTGCTTTTTACAAGTCCATTTCTGGCTACTGACGTGGTTTGTTTCTTACGACTGGTACCATTTGATTGCAGTTGGGACCACCAAGTTAACGTGCCTTTTTTACTTCGAAATAGGTTCACTCTTGGCAACTCTCTGTGCTAAAGAGCGAAGAGAAAGCCCAGATGATGCCTATTCACTCTAACGTTAAATAGAGCAGAGTTGTAAACTAGGTACACGGGAATATGGACGCCGGCAGGGAATTCCACTCTTTGGCTGTTCGCGTAATAAATGATGTTGTAAAACACTTGATACGAATAGGCGGAGTTTAAACGAGGTAGGGGTAGCCTGCAGCTAGACCCCAAACGGACGAAGATCGAGTTAAAAAAAATTGATCACCCATCCTAGTCCAACCGCATACTTAGTAGCTTAACTTCTGCGATCGTTAGAAAGAATGCATAAGCTCGACATATAGTAAACCTCCACAGTTTCACAGTTTTGATTGATCTTGAATAAGTTTCTTTAACGCCTTATTTATACTGGATAGCAATAAAAAAACCTAACGCATCCTCCAAATAGTTTTACATCATATAAGTGGAGATTTGTAAATGTTAGTCGGTTAACCCGGAGCGCTGAGATAATTTAGAGTATGAAATCAGTTCTGTTTGTTGACTTATATGGATTGGTTCTTTTTTTTTTATAAAAAGTTCAAGAAAATGACTAGGTACATTCCACCTGATGGTAAGCAGAAGTGGAGTCCAATGCGAAGGCGAGAGATAAACTGCCGCGCTAGCCACCCTTGACCTGCCGATTTGCAAGGTGCTTCTTCACGCCTCTTTTGAATGACCCAGGATTGTAGGAAGGAGGGAACACATTTGCTGGCAATGATTTCCATTTCTTGAGTGTGAGACAAAGAAATGAGTTGCAAAATTTATTGGTAAGCTTTGGAATGGTAGTCCTATTTTGTCTTTGACTACGTGAACAAGCACACGTAGTCCTTCGAAGGACGGGAGATGGCACCGTCTCCCGTCCTTCTAAGGACTGCGCGTTTATTAGGGAAAAAATCCACAAAGAACACGCCGTGATACAGACGGAAGAATGCGCTCATAATGACCCAACATTGCGATGTAATTGGAGAGGCTCAAGAAGGTCACCTCTTCTTTGCCGATGATGCGGTGATGCGCGCGACGCGCGACGCTAAAACCTATCCAAAGCATCGAGTAAGTTACCTATTTAGCGGAGCCATACCATAGGTTTTTTTTTTTTTTTTTTAATTTATTATCGATTTTACAAAAACATATCAAAATTAAAACAATAATAGCAACCAAAAACCACTGAGGTTTAAACCTGTGCTATTTTGAGTTACAGACAGAAACAAAAGAATCCGGGAAGTTATTACCCACAAGCATTCGCTATTCAAATTATTTAAAGTTTAAACAAAGACGTTCACATTAAATTACATCATTGAGTCAGGTAACAAAGTACGAGCAATACTCCACGAAAAACCGTAGTATTGCGTCTTGTATAGCAAGCACCTTGTTCAGGACTCCAAGTTTCGTGAAGCTGTTTTTATCACGCATAAGATGTAATCCTTCGGATTCAAGTCGTTGCGAACGTCCATACCGAGCAAGGTGATATTGCTCTGTAGCATCAGTGTTGTGCCCTAAAGAGAACGAAGGGAAATGAATGGCAACGTTTTAGCCGTAATCGTGCACACCTGAGTTTTTTTGGCATTGAACTCAACCAAATTTGCTGTGCCCCATTTAGAATGAAGGTCCAGCTCCCGGTTGAGTTCAATGACAAGATTCTCACGACTCTCCACGGCTTCCGCTCGTCCAGCCGCTTCTGAAATAGCCCGCATGCACTGTACTGCCGTCTGCTCATTGATTGATTTGAGGAAAAGTTTGCCAATGCAGAACTGGTGTTTTAGGGGACTTCACAATATAAAACTACACAATATAAAAACAAAGTCCTCCGCCGCGTCAAAGTACTGAACGGATTTTCATGCGCCTTTCACCAATACATAGGGGAATGGAGGTGACAACTGGAAGCTATTTGATGGGAGTGTTTAGCGTGAAATCATGCCATCGGGAAGATTTATTCACATGAACCCGCATCTGGCAGTATGGGCCATACAGTATCCCCCAAAATAATGACAGGTTGCCAGCCTGTTGCTAGACACTTGTTAGTCTTGATAGAAACTCTGAAATCATAAAAACACGTTCCTTTGATATCTTCCAACATGAAGAGAAAATACTCACATAAATTCAGAAGAATATTCGCAAGTAATAGGATTAGAGTTTTATAAAGCTTTATTTGATTATAATACGGTGAACAATAGGCAAATGCCTGTCATAGACCGATTTACGTACATTGCCATGATATTTCTAAGGCGCTTAACAAAATATGAAACAGTTAGTTGATTGGAAGTTATTAAAGTTAATAAAAATTAATTAGTCGTCATATTTTACTGCAGATTACCCAGACTGGTGAGATGATTTTGAGTGTAACATCAGTACCCCTAGTACCTATGAGTTTGTTAGTTTTCGAGCTCGATCAAACGTATCGTCTCTTTTCATACATTGCCCACTCGCGCCTCTAGCATAAACTATCAGAAACAGTGGCCAATGTATGAAAAGAAACGATACGTTTCATCGAGCTCGAAAACTATCAAAACTCAAACTAAGGCCTCTGACCTAGTTGTTAGCTTTTGTTCGTTTGTTTATTTATTGAAAGATTGTTACTTTTTGAGGTTGGTGCCCGATTTACGTATGGCAACCTGTTACTATTTGGAGGCACTACACTGCATGTGCTATAAGGGCAGATGTGGCTTTACGTGTACTAACATAATGTTACCTGCTCAATCCCTCTTGTGACAAGCGTTATCATTATGTATGTATGTATCATATCCCCTCTTTGTTAGTTTGTATTTTTTACGGTAATAAAAAGAAATACTTTTCAATTAATTGTTTCAAAGAGAATACCAATATAATAATAATATTAATATACATATATATTACGTGTCACGTTGTTTGTCCGCGATGAACTCCTAAACTACATTAACCGATTTTAATCAAATTTGTACACCGTGTGCAGTTTATCCAACTTGAGAGATAGGATAGTTTTTATCTTGATAAGTAGTCATATTTTTTTTATTGCAGATACAATGTTATAGGTCAGTAGTATGAAATTACCACAGCAACGCGTGGCCGGGACAGCTAGTAATATATATTTACTTCGTCCGTATAGAGAGTAACCTAAATTGTCTAACAAATAACAAAATGGCAGTGCACGTCAAATATTGACTCATCATCATCATCATCATCAACAGCTCATACAGTGTCCCCACCGAGGGGCTCGAGCCTACCCCACATTAGGGGCGATTAGGCCTTAGTCAACCACGCTGGCCAAGTGCGGGTTGGTCGACTTCACACACAACCTAAGAATTTCTTCATAGGTGTGTGCAGGTTTCCTCGCGATGTTTTCCTTCACCGTAAAAGCGTCGATTAAAAGTACATATGAATTCAAAATTTGAAATCACATTGGTACGTGGCGGGGATCGAACCAGTGCCTCCCGGGTGGGAGACGACGCTCTTACACACTACGCCACCGACGCTTCCCGAAATATTGACTACATGATTGTAATTTTCATGAGGATGTCTATTTAAAAATAATAAAATATAGCCTTTGTTACCTCCTGATAATGTAGCTTTCTTTTGGTGAAAGAATTTCTAAAATCGGTTTAGAGGTTTAGGCGTGAAAGCGTAACAAAGAAAGAAACAACATTACTTTCGCATTTGCAATATTAGTTAGTATTCCTTTTATAACATCATCATATACTTTGTAAATATTTATAAAAGTAAAAAAAATACTATATTTTTATAATTTAACGCTTCCAAAGCTAAAAAATTTACAACTTAACAACAACCGAAATACGAGAACTGTGGAGATAAATGTTCATCAGTGAGTCAGTGACGAAATCGAGTTTTTAAGATATCAATAAAATATAAACTCTATGCAATTGAAACTTTGTACGTTTAATACGTGTACTATTCACATTATATCCTGAGAATTTTGTTGATCTGGTATAATACAAACTCAAGTTATGAGAGATCAAAAAAACGACGAAGCACTTCGAGAAATGGAGGTTTCGCTTAGTTTGACTCGTCATAGTTGTGCGGAAATGGGGGCAATCTGGAGGTACGGTAATGTGCCTCCACATTGCCGCCATCATAGGTAATACAAACTGGATTGAATGGATGAAACCGGGAAATATTAGTTAATACGTCGTGTAGTATTCAAATGCGTTGTATTAAGAAAAACTACAAAATTTTGAATTTTGTAGTTTTTCTTAATACAAGAAATATCTCAATTACGTCAAATCAAGAAATATCTCGATAACGTCAGCGTTCAAACAAAAAAACTATCAAAATTGGTCATTACTTTTAGGAGCTACAATGCCACAGACAGACATACAGACACACAGACAGGTAAAACTTATAACACCTCTCTTTATACGTCGGGGGTTAAAAAGACAACATTCCCAAGTTCTAATGAATGAAAGAAAAAAATGGTATAGTGTATCGGCAATATAAACATTTTAGCTTTTTTTTATCCAAACTCCACGTCACCCGACACCGATTCTCTTTTCATTGTCATGTCAATGCGATTTATTTTCAGGAATGGATTTTATACCTTTTGTTAGTAGGTAATAATTAAATGCCGTCATCTCTTTTAGGGGAATGTGAACGATAATTATTTTGCCCTCTCTAATTAAATTCAATTGGAGTAGACCCTCGAAGATATGAAAAATATATGATTGTGTGTATGTCCTAGGGCCTATCGTTCAAAATTGAGTTACTTACAGTAGATTATCGGTCTAATATATCTATTCGTATTCTTTTTTCAAGATTGTCACGATAACAGACGACATGTTTATTTTTCTAAAAGTACAACTTAAACTTTAGATGCTTAATAATAAGGATCATATCGTAGACTGGATCGTACATGAATTCTTTCGTCTGCTATGGATCTTTGAATTAAATTATCGTCTCGACTTTACTACATTACATAAAGAGTCCCAATTTAATGTGTAAAGACCTCGTATTTTGAGAGTGCTTCGGAGACAAAAAGTACTGTATTTACATGAGAAACGTATATTCACTAGTATTCAAACTATTCAACAAAATAAACAACTTTTCAAAAAAAAGTCCAACCGACTTCAAAAAGCATAAAAATAACATATTATTAAAATGTGTGCTAGGTACCTGCTGTACTGTTTGATCCCGGTGCCAAGCCATGCCAATCGTTCAGCACCACGAGCCCCTCATTACCTAAGCTGGCGCGTTCGGTCGGTCGCAATCGCGGGATGGTGTGATCAATGAGTCTGATGTGGCAGGCGGACCTATAGAATACCTAGTTGGCTTGGCACCGACTTCACACAGTACTGCAGGTACCTAGCACACATTTTAATAATATGTTATTTTTATGCTTTTTGAAGTCGGTTGGACTTTTTTTTGAAAAGTTGTTTATTTTTCTATTTTTAGTGTTTTATGTAGAATAATTGTTGCTTTTTTATATATGTTACGAGATTTTTTTTTTTTTTTTTTTTTTTATATTTGATAGGCTGAGCGTTTGGCTACAATCTCACCTGATGTGAAGCGAAGATGTGGCCTAAGATGGTACACGTTCGCCTAGAAGATGCTTGTTCACTCTGGCCTTAAAGATATCCAGATTATATTGATCCGGGAAAACAGACCTTGGCAACGAGTTCCACTCCTTAGCTGTGCGCATAATGAAAGAGGAAGCAAAGCGCTTCGTGCGGATGGGAGGTATATCTACAACGTAAGGGTGAAAACCTTCGCCGCGTCTGGTCGTCCGGTGGTGAAAAGGGGCTGGGGGAATCAAATTATGAAGAACCTCCGCACACTCTCCGAAATGCAACCGATAAAAGACCGAGAGGCAAGCTACACGCCTTCGGTGGTCAAGGTTCTGGAGATTAGCCTCAGCGAGTAGTGCCTCACTGCCGATGAGTCGCCTCGCTCGGTGCTCCACCGAATCCAGTGCATCCAACTGATAACGTGCGGATCCGTCCCAAAGGTGACAACAGTACTCCATGCAGGAGCGTACTTGGGCTCGATAAAGACGTAGGAGCTGCTCAGATGTAAAATATCGTTTCACCTTTGAAAGAATGCCAAGTTTTTTGGCTGCAGTTTCAGCAATGGATTCGATGTAGCGACCGAAATTGAGATTGGCAGAGATATCTACACCCAAGAGGTCCAGATGGTCGCTAACCGGAACGGAGACATTTCGGAAAGTCGGACTCAGATGAAATGGAGTCCGTTTCGCCGAGAAGAGACATGCCTGCGTTTTGGACGGATTGAACCCAACCAAGTTGGCCTCACCCCAGAGGGAAACAGCTTCCAGGGTTGCATTCACTCCCTCCACCATCGCCTCCCTCAAAGATCGGACATCTGCTCCAGACTTCGCATCCGACAAGTACCTCTCCGAAACTGTGCTGTCGTCTGCGTACCCAAAGATACCGGGATTCAAAAGCAGGTCGTTGATATGCAGCAAGAATAGAGTTGCGGAGAGGACAGAGCCCTGGGGGACACCGGCATTGATACCAAGCAGTTCCGACGAGGAGCCATTAATGACTACCCGAATTGATCTGCCCCCCAGGAAATCAGCAATCCAGTTGCAAAGCCCGGTAGCGATTCCGTATGATGGAAGCTTGCCAATAAGACTTGCATGCCAGACCCTGTCAAAAGCCTTGGAGATATCGAGGGAAACGGCGAGAGCTTCACCGTGTTTCTCTATGGCTTCGCTCCATAAGTGAGTAGCATACACAAGAAGATCCCCGGTAGACCGCCCACGGCGAAAACCAAACTGGCGGTCACCGAGGAGATCGTTATCTTCAAGGTAAGCTAGGAGACGGTTGTTCAATACACGTTCCATAATCTTACAGAGTATGGACGTGATTGCGATTGGACGATAGTTGGCAGGATCGGCACGGCTACCCTTTTTAGGTACTGGTTGGACATTGGCAACCTTCCAGGCATTCGGAACTTGTCCGGTTCTAAGGGAAAAGCGGTACAGGCGAGTCAGAATGGGTGACAACTCAGGTGCACAATTTCGCAGCACAATAGCTGGAATGCCATCAGGGCCACTAGCTTTATTTGTATCTAGAGCGCTTAGCATTTTGAGTACCTCTTTTTGGTAAATGTGAAGTTCTGACATTACAGAAGAACATAGAGGTAACTTAGGTGGATTTACGCCAGCAGCATCTAGTTGCGAGTTATTCGCAAAGATAGAGGCAAACAAGTCTGCCTTCTCTTTGGCAGTGTGAGCTAGCGACCCGTCAGGCTTAATCAAAGGTGGCAGCGACGACCGACAAAAGTTAGCTTCGACTGACTTGGCCAGGGACCAGAAAGCTTTGCTCCCGGACGGAAAGGAGGCCAATCTGGTACCAATTCGGCCAATGTGGTTGAAGCGGGCCTTGCGAAGAACACCTTTGCAGGACTTGGCGGCACTGTTATAGGCTCTCTTCAGTTTCCGTACGTTCAGTGATTTACGCGATCGAGCATCCGCCCAGGATTGGTAAGCGGCATGCTTAAGCGCCTCGGCTTTAGCACAATCCGCGTTAAACCAAGGGCGGGCGCTGGACCGGTGTGATACGTCAGAATATGGAATAAAGTATTCCATAGCCTGACGCAACACACCAGTGATAGCATCCGCGCAGTAGGTCGGGTCTTCTGAAAATGATGGATGCCAACAAACCAACAAACTTTCAGAATGGCCAACAGATGGCCAACAAACTTTCGGCCCACTCGGCGTTAAGTGGTTACGTCGCCTATAGACACCTACAATATTAAGGATAAATTACTTAACATTAGAAGTGCGTTGCCATTCGGGGGATTACTTTTTGGGTTTTGTGCCCCTTTTATGTAGGCGACAGGCTGGCAACCTGTCACTATTTGGAGGCACTGCATGGTCCATACTGCCAGAGGTGGTTTTATGTGTGACAAAATGTTACAGTTTTGTACAAGTTTAACATCTAAATACTAAGTATTACGGTGCTTTGCCTTCAATCATCAGCTCACCTAACAAGCTGAAAGAATACAACTATCGCTCTTTAGGTACCTTTAATATTTAAAGAATTATCGTTCAACTTCTATCCATTAAGGAGTTTTACCTTCTATCATCAGCTCACCTGATTAACTTGAAAAAATACAACTAGCGGTCTTTACGTGCCTATAATATTTAAAGAATTATCATCCAACTCCTAACCTTTAAGGAGTTTTTCCTTCCATGATCAGCTCACCTGAATAACCTGAAAGAATACAACTATCGCTCTTTGGGTACCTTTAATATTTAAAGAATTATCATCCAACTCCTAACCATTAAGGAGTTTTTATTTCATCATCAGCTCACCTAAATCACCTGAAAGAACACAACTACCGGTCTTTAGGTACTTTTAATATTTAAATAATCAAAAACCAACTCCTAACAATTAAGGAGTTTTACCATCCATCATCAGTTCATCAACATGAGATAACTACCAGACGCAATCATACTAGAATAGCTTTATAAAACATATGAATAACCCTCCCTTTCCGTTGTTTTTCGAGGGTTGCCCTCGATTTTCCTAGCTTTGCATCATCAGATCCTGACTTGGTGACAATGGGACCACCTCAGGAGTATACACTATCGAATAAAAAAAGAATTTTGAAAATCGGTCTACAAACGACAGAGATATCGGTGAACATACATTTACCTTCCATCATCAGCTCATCAACATGAGATGGTGACTACCAGACGCAAATGCTAGTATAGTTTTAGAAAAAATATGAAAAACGTTGTACATGCCTATAAAATTTGAGGGTTGCCCTCGATTTCCCTGGCTTCCCATCATCAGATCCTGACTTGGTGACAATGGGACCACCTCGGGAGCAAACACTATTGAATAGAAAAATAATTTTGAAAATCAGCCCAGAAATGACGGAGATATCGGTGTACATACATAAAAAAAAAAATACATACAGACGAATACAGAACCTCCTCCTGTTGGGAAGTCGGTTAAAAATGCCAATAATGAATAAAATAGGTACAGAGTACTATTTACTGCTTTATTAATGTCACTCAAGAATCTTCTCGTATCGGCCGTTTTTTAAATAATTTCTCATTTCTAAACAGGGCTTAATGTAATAAAAGCGTTTTAATGTTTTCTTCAAAGACTTTCTTCAGAAAAATTTTCAAAGAGTAACTCGCTTCAAAGAATAGCTCTCTACAATTTCGCCTAATTAACTATGATTATTTATCTCTAAGCTCAACAGATATGTATAGACATTCTATTTTAATTATATTGGCCTGCCCTCCTCCTGCCTAGCCTTATATTTTTTTCACTGATAATTCTCGAGCCAACAATGTTCGAGCTCATTTTAAGAGACATTCTGCTTTCGCAAGATTCCTATACGAATTTATAATACCTGCATAGAAATTCATTATTTCTCTACAGAAATATAAAGAGATTCTGCAAGCATTAAAGTCTCTTCAGTCTCGTTCTCGTGAGCTGCGTGAGCGCACGGACGTATTCCTGCTGGTGACATCTAGTTAAATCTTAAATATTAAAAAAGGACAACTAGTGTGTAAATTAGAACAAGTGAAAGGGAAATCTATCATCTGTCAACAACGCTCGCAACGCGTGGACTCTGATACGCCCACCGATCCATGAGAATGGTCGTTTTCACTTATGCACTGTACAATGGGTATGTGAAGCCTACAGCTCAAAAATCCTGAGCTGTAACTATCACACACAGCTCTCTGTATATTGTAAACCAGTGGCGATTCCTGCTGTTAGTCTTGCGAAAGTTAGGTACCCTATTCTACAACATAAAACTAAATTTAACCGAAATTAACTATTATTAATAAATTAAAAGGAAATAGGAGTGAACACGTTTATATTATACAACTTATTAAATGATTTTAACCTCTTAAACATTTATAAAACATTTATATTTTCACTACGATTTTTCTTATCTATATCGATATTCACGGGTAAAACCACAATACAAGCTATATGAGCTTCGATCGCGGACGTCGCCGTACACGATTTTCCGTAAACCTCAACGTCCAAACGTTATATGGGAGTTTATAATTCACATACCGTGGATGTCTGACGCCATTTGTGCAGAATTTCAGAAGAGATCGGGCGCCATGGTCTCTACGGCTATTATACCTGTTGTGTTTAAGATGCAAAAAAGACAAATAATGAGAAGATATTGGTAGCACCCGTTACTAAAAGTAAAATATTTGAAATGAACATTTTATTTATTATTTGACAAATTAAAAGATGACCCGTTAAACCGTTACTGTTTCGTCGATAATTTAATAACAAAATTAATTATAAAATATAGAAGAGTAGTTAAGTTATTGGGAACTCTAAGTCAACTTCGTTGCCTTAGAGATTCCCAATAACAGTTCGGTCGATAAGATTGAAACAGCTCCAATCAAACGTCTTTAAATACTGTAACGATGGGTATCAATGGTTATTTTGTCGTGAGTCTACACAACAATCGATTCATTGCTGCTCCTAAATATGAAATTTATAAAGCAAAAACAATCCTTAAAATTAAAATGTGTTTGTCCTCCGCCATCAAACGAAGTAAAACGACATGGTAACTTATTACCTAACACTATTCGTTGTCTTGTTTGCGGTCCGTCTAATTGTGGGAAAACTAATTTAGTAATAAGTTTACTGTTAAATAAAGACGGTCCACGTTTTTCTAACCTATACGTCTATTCAAAATCATTATACCAACCAAAGTACGTATTTCTCGAAAATGTATTAAATATGGTACCCGAAATATCATATTATAAATATGATAATAATAGTGAAATTGTAAGTCCGCATGAGGCTTTGACTGAATCTGTTATTATTTTTGACGACGTTGCTTGTGAAAACCAAAATAATATACGAGACTACTTTGCTATGGGACGTCATAAAAATATTGATTGTTTTTATATCAATCAAACATACACAAAAATACCAAAACAACTCGTCAGGGATAATGCGAACTTAATAATATTGTTTAAGCAAGATGATATCAATTTAAAACATGTTTACGATGAACATGTGAGTTCTGACATGACATGGTCACAATTTCGTGAAATGTGTTCTATTGTATGGAATACACCATTTAGTTACCTTGTAATTGATAAGGACTGTGAGCGAAATAAGGGCTTATACAGAAAAACATTCGATACCTTTATAGTTTTTGATTAGCTTACATTCAAAAGTGGCTGCTGCACTGTTAATCCGACATTTTTATTCCTGATTTTGACCTGAGTACTTACCCCGTAAAATGGAGAAAGACCTGAAAGAAGAAATTGTGAAAACAGCTACCGCTGTTAAAAGGAAGGTTGAGATGATGAAAGATGCAATAAATTCGAATAATTCAGCTTTAGCAACAATATTTAAACCCATAGTGGACCCTCTGAATAAGCTATCGAACAAAAACAATGAAAAAGATCAACAAATAAACGCGGTTGAACCAGTGCTTAAAAAGAATAGGTACAGTGAATGTGACACATCCTATGCTACCAATGAAGATTTTGAGGAGCCAATAAGTGAAACGGATGAAGATGATGAGGGTGTCGAATATAAAAGTTCCGATAAAACTCTTTCAGTTCCCGAAGAAGATAATATAAGTGAAAGTTCGTTTAAATCCTTTCAAACGTCTCCAAATCAATCGTTATCATGGACTGCCTCGTCAAAAGCATTAAATGTTCCATTTGGAATTAGATGTGACAGAGGAAAATTATTCCTCGGTAAGACACGTGTTTATAATGGTAACCATATTATGAAAATTGGCAACCATAATTTTAAAAAAACACTTGGATTAGTACAACTGTTGTTTAAAAAAGTTCCAAACAAAGATGTTATTACTGAAGATGATTTACATAATTATAAAATACTCTTATTAGAGACTAATGCACATAGACGTCATTATGATCCATCTAAACCTATAAATAGTAATAAAGGGTACAAGTATGTAAATATTATAAAACCATTATTTAAATTTAGTAAAGACATAACCACAAGCACCGAAAGTATTACTCAAGGCAAAGGTATAGAACTTTTAAAAAAAGTTAAGTCTGATACAGATTATGTGTATTGGGATGATCCAAACGAATTAGTAGAACGCTTAAAGTTGCTATTAGCATCAAAAGATGCTGGTAATACTGGTTTGGATAATGAAATTATTTCAATCATCGAGGAACTTCACGAGGCAGGTATCATTAATAAAAATATAAAGAATATGCGACGAATAAATGGAACAGTTTACTCGCAGTAAACAACGCAATAAGACTACTATGAATATTGACAAATTTGGTCACCACGTTCATAAACGTTTAAGGTTATCAGAGTACATAACTATTGTTAATGATGCATTAGTAAAGTCAGATACGGGGGCATATGACTTAAAATCTTCAAGATTAAAAGGTATACCAGATCCAGAAGCAGACGATGAAGCAATAAATAAATCATATTTCGATAAAGAGATTAAAGATTTACGAGACGAATTAAAAAAAATTCAAAGCAACGTAAAGATTTACTTAAATGCTTTAGAAAAAAATATCTTGAGTGGTTTAAATTCTCGTTATTATACAAAAACTGAAATTGATCATATCATCCAAACAAAAGCAATAAAAAATGAGTAAGCAGAACATCGTTGATGAACTTCATAAGTGTGCAAGGAGAAATTTTCAACGACGATCAACAGTTATAAAAGGATTGGATGATTTGTGGCAGGCAGATCTTATAGATTTACAGAAATATGCACGTTTTAATAAAGGATATAAATATGTTTTAGTAGTGATTGATGTCCTCTCAAAGTTTGTTTGGGTTAGTCCTTTGAAAACAAAAGATAAAAATTGTGTAACACATGCAATGGAGTGTATATTAACTGATTCCTGTCGTAGACCTAAAAATTTGCAGACTGATTTAGGTAAGGAGTTTTATAATGAAAATTTTAGTCGTTTGACAAAGAAATATAAAATAAATCATTATTCCACATATTCCGTAAAAAAAGCGTCTATTGTTGAAAGAGTCATAAGAACATTAAAAGATCATCTTTACAAAGTATTCAGTGTTCTTGGCAGATACATGTGGTTCGAAAAAAATTTAACTGTCGTTGTGAATAATTACAACAATTCTGTTCATCGAATAACAAAATTTAAACCCATCGATGTTAATAAATCGAATGAGATGATAGTCCGCTCCAACATTATTAAAAGCCAGAAACGAAAGCCAGTTTCGAAATTTAAATATAGTGTTGGTGATCACGTCCGTATTAGTAAATATAAAGGAGCCTTTTATAAAGGTTATACTCCCAACTGGTCGACAGAAATTTTTACTATATCAAAAGTTAACCATACCAATCCACCTACTTATCAAATACAAGATAAACACAAACAAAACATTTTGGGATGTTTTTATGAATATGAATTGCAGAAAACAAAATTTCCAGATCTTTATCTTATAGAAAAAATTATAAAAAGCAAAGGAAATAAAGTTTTTGTTAAATGGTTAGGCATAAGCGATAAGGAAAACAGTTGGGTTGAAAAGAGTGCATTGGTGTTTTAATATAAATTGGCGTTCTTGATAAAAATAATCACTTGATTCATACCAATGAAGGAGGGAAGCGGTATCATCAATAGTTTAATAAATAATTTACCCATTGAGCTACATTTACCTGGATATCAATTTTGTGGTCCCGGAACAAAGCTACAGAAGCGGTTATTAAGAGGTGATCGAGGTATTAACAAATTGGATGAGGCTTGTATGAACCACGACATTGCTTACAATAACAGTGACTTAACCGTTCGCCATAAAGCTGATTTGGACCTTTTGAATATGGCTAAGAAAAGATTAAAATCCAAAGACGCTAAAAAAGGTGAAAAAGTTGCCTCATGGATTGTTAAAAATGCCATGAAAGCCAAACTAAAAGCAGGAGCTGGTATGCAATCATTCATGAACACTGTTAAAAAAATACAATCAAAGTTAAAAAAAATTAAATCTAAAGATACTCCTGCTGCTATCAAATATGCTTATGCTGTAGCTAGAAAACTATTGACTAGTGGCAAGAAAATTAATATACCACGCTGCATTCCTATTCCAAAATGCGGCGGAGTTTTGCCTTTGATTCCAATCTTTGCTGGATTATCGGCCTTAGGGTCTCTAGCTGGAGGTGCAGCTGGTATAGCAAAGGCTGTAAATGATTCCAGAATGGCACAAAAAAGTCTTTCAGAGTCTCAACGACACAATAAAATGATGGAAGCGGTTGCTCTTGGAAAGGGATTGTATATTAAACCCCATAAAAAAGGGACAAGCTTGTATTTAAGTCCTTCAAAAAACTAATTAGTCGGCTACCCAGGCGAGCGTTGAATAATATAGATATATTAAAATTTGCATATGACATTCCTTATTTCCGCGGTGTCCATATGAGAGATACGTTGCCATCGAAACCAAGACAGTTAGAATGTGGCATAATCAATTTGGATAGTTCTGAAAATCCTGGAACACATTGGGTAGCCTATGCGAAACAAACCAATTACTGTGAATATTATGACAGTTTTGGTAATTTAAAACCACCGATAGAGTTAATTAAATATTTAAAACCGTTGTCTATAAATTATAATTATGTACAGTACCAAAACTTTGATACCGTCAACTGTGGGCATCTTTGCTTAAAATTTTTAAAACAATTTTGGGCAAAACGTTTAAATAAAGATTAATAAAAAAATAATTTTAGTCTCAAAATGGCGTTCACTGTGTCAGTAACGGGAATAGAATCTATATTGACCACAAATTACTCACCAACTATTGAATTGAGTGAAGAGTATGAATGTGGACTTTTGTATTTTTCAACATTTAATTCGATTCCTAATATAGATGAAAGAAATAATAAATTCTATTATGGAGAAAATGAAGTACTCACGATCCCAGAAGGATCATATGAATTTCAAGACATTGGCGACTATTTAACCCAAAATATTAAAAATGCTAATTTCAGATTAAGTTGTAACAACAACACCTTAAAAACTAATATTTTCTGTTCTAAAGATGTTCACTTTGACAAAAAAAATTCAGTAGGGAAAATTTTAGGGTTCGGCATGGAAACAGTAAAGGCTAATATAAATAGCGAATCTCTATATCCTGTAAGTATTTTATCGACAACCATTGTTCGCATCGAATGCAATGTAGTGAGCGGATCATTTGTAAACGGAAAGCCAAGTCATATAATATATGAATTTGTTCCAAATGTACCACCTGGTTATCGAATTATTGAAACACCGAAGAACATCATTTATTTTCCAGTCAACCAAAATTCAATTAGCACAATTAGTATACGATTATTAGACGCTGAAAATAAACTAATAAATTTGCGTGGTGAAGAAGTGCAATTATATTTACATTTCAGAAAAAAATGATTAATTTTAATAAAAACCATATCCCATCTCCTGTTGGAGTTAGTTCTAAGAGAACATCTCAAAAAGGAGCATCTCTTCAGTTAAAGAAGAAATTAACAAAAAATAACAAAGATTTCTTAAGGTTGATTGGTCTATTAAAATGAATATTTTAGACATTTCGCAACCCACTTCATATGACAACAGTATTGAAAGTTTTGAATATCATTCATATAAACCCTATGTAACAAGTTTCAACAATAATGATGAAATTCGCATACCTATTAATCAGCAAGATTTATATGTATTGCCTTCCCTTAGCACTTTGTACATTGAGGGCAAAGTCAATGTATACGATAGCACTACTAAAGCATATAAATCTAGTGTGCACTTCGTGAACAACCCTGCGTTGTTTCTTTTTCAAGACATTAGATACGAATTAAATGGAGTCGAAATTGATAAAATAAAAAATGCCGGAGTTACTACTACAATTAAATCATATTTATCCTTAAATGAAAATGAATCTAAGTGTGCAAAGGTTTGGGGCTGGTCGACTACCGGTACGACTAACGCTAACAACGGTATGTTTTCAGCATCTATACCATTAAACAAAATTTTGGGTTTTGCAGAGGACTATGAAAGAATTATAATTAACTGCAAACACGAGTTAGTACTATTGCGAAGCAATACGAATCTCAATGCTGTAAAATTAAATGCAGGAGAGGTGTTGCAAGATATAATAATAAATAAAATTGTATGGCGAGTACCCCACGTGAAAGTGTCCGATCGCGAGAGGGTTAATTTGTTAAAGCATTTAGAAAAAGACAGAGCTGTAACTTTATCATATCGGAATTGGGACTTATATGAATATCCATTGCTTCCCAAAACCAGCAAACATACGTGGTCGATTAAAACTTCATCGCAAATAGAGAAACCTCGATTTGTTATTATTGCGTTACAGACCAACCGCAAAAACAAAGCAGAGTTGTCGATGGCAGAATTTGATCATTGTAATGTACGCGACGTGAGAGTTTTTTTAAATTCAAACTATTTCCCGTATGAAAGCTTGAATGTTAGTTTTTCGGAAAATAAATTTTCATTAATATATGAGCAGTATTCTAGATTTCAACAGTCCTATCACGGACGTCGTTCTGAACCGTTAATGACTATCAAAGAATTTAAAGATATTGCTCCATTATTCGTTATTGATTGTTCCCGACAGCACGAAACATTGAAAGGATCAGTAGACGTAAGAGTTGAAATAGAAACAGATCAAGCTATACCTGATCAGACTACAGCGTATTGTCTTATCTTAAACGATTGTATTTTTGAATACAAGCCATTGAGTAATATTGTCAAGAAATTATCATGAATAACAAGACAGTTATTTTAGATGTGCAAGGGTTTAAAAACTATAGAAATGAATTTATTGTGAAGGAATTGGCAATAGCTACTAAAGATTATACACAAGTATTTTTAGTAAAACCACCATATGCATTCTCCACGTTATCTGATGAAGAAAAAAAACGCGTTCGATGGATAGAAAACCATAAACATTACCGATGGGGGACTGGATTTATAGATTATAGGGAGTTCTGTAGAATGATTAAAACGTATTTAAATAGTTACAAAATTATAGTAAAAGGATTAGAGAAAGTGAAATGGGTGCAACAACTATGCGGCCATACAAACGTTTATGATATTAGTAATAGTGGTATTCCTAATTTAAGGACTTTATGTAATGAGTATTGTGACAACATATTTTCAAATGGTTGTATATTTCATAATAATTGTTGTGCTTTAACCAATGCTTTGTTGGTAAAAAAATGGTGTTTAGAAAATAATGTAATTTTGTAATAAGTATGGTTATAATTTTTAAAATAAATTTATGATTCAATATTTTTATTTTTTATTTTTAGTTATATGCAGAATCCTTATCACTCGCATTTATAAAGAAGTAGGTAATTAATTACTGAGTACTGTCAAATTCATGCGAAATTGTTTTTTATAAATACGAATGAAAGTGATGGGTGTAAAAAGAAAAACAATATATTTTCAACATATTTATTCTATTCAGTCAATTATTTAAATACATTTCTAAGTTCTTAAATTATATAAATTAATATTCACTTCCACCCAATTTACGAGATATCTTGCTCACTAGTTCCTCTGTCTCATCCAAGATGTTATCTATTGCAGTAGTCACTATATATTGCGCGCTTATGACATCACCATCTCTAGAGTCGGTGTCAATCACTTCAGGGTTTGTAGCTAAGTCGAAAACTTTAATCTTGATGAGGCGTATGCCTTGTTTTTCATGCTTTACTTTGACAAAAGATGTTGACGCCAGTTTTAATTTCTTCTCCACTTCTTGTGAAACTTTTTTGTTTTTCTTAACACCATTCGTTGCTTTCTTTTTCTTTTCTTCTTCAGCATTTCTTGTGAACTGCTGATAATGTTCACTAAATCCTTCCAAGGGATCTTGGGCATATTGTGAAAAGATAATTTCCGAAGAATCTGACAACATCTGGAACCAAACAATAATTATGAAACTTCGAATAAAAAATAAAACTCATTATTACTAACTATCGACAAAAAACACTTACCATGAGCGTGGCAAATCAGACGTGTGCGACGGTAGCAGTTCAAATATGAAATAAAGCAAGTTTTAAAAAAATATTACACAGCATATAGCAATGCAACGTGATATAATTATGCAATAAAATAACATGTTAGAACATGTATTTAGAACACGTGTGACATACTTAACTTGATCGGTCAAAGTGCCATACTCACTTTTAATTAAGAGTATGCAAAATAATACTCTTTACAAAAAATTACAACTACTTATTATTATTAATAATGTTTTATAGTAACGAATATTAATAATTTAAACTAAGAATTATGTGAAGAGTTGAAATGAAACATCAAAGTTAATGGACTTATTTTTTTATTTACTTATAATTTTTGATACAAAATCTCTGAATCAAGTATCGAAACAAGGTAACAATATAAAAGAATACAAATAAAAATATAAAAGAGTACAATAATATCTGTTGAACTTAATTGTAACATTTACATTATATTATCTTTATTATTAACTAGTAAAGAATTTAATCCTGATATTTAAAACTATCTACTGTCTTGTAACCTATATAGTTATTGAATAATGTCCCCACGACATAGTTGACACATTATCACTTAGGATAAATCGTTTGTCATCTTTTCTAGACAGTGCCACTTTATTTTGCTCCCTAGTAAAGATCTCATGTTTGATCGTTTTGAAAAGAACATTTTTGCCTCTAAGCTCTTGTCCTGTCGACAGAACATTAGCATAATCTGAAAATTTCAGTGATTTGGTTACAGGTTTTTTTATCCCCTTTGCTTTTTTTATCTCGTAGTCACTTGTTTTAATACTGTATAGTTTCGAACGCAGTCCTACAAATTCTAATAAAATTTTCCCTCCTAATTCATCTTTAAACATACCCGGAACTTTCTTGTTTCTCGGAATAATTCCAAAACAGTTATTACTGGAGTAATTGCTTGTGTCAAAATAACTCGAAAATTTTTCTTTTATATCATGATAAAAATCATTTGTTTGTATGGAATATAACAGGCTGTCAGTGTCTGTATAACACAGAGATAATTTTTCGTTGTAATATTTTTTCATTACCGAATAGTGAAAGTCAAACATGTGACTTTTTGATAACTCTAAAACTGAAAATCCAATATATATTGGTTTATTTAAAGTCACCTTTTCTTTTTTTAATTGTACAGCTACCAAATTTTCATCAAACACTGTTGTACTGTGGAAGTTTGGACGAGCTATCAGTTGTTCTGCAGTAGTGTACTTTTTTGTTTTATTACGATCATCATGCCAAATATTCACAAGTTTTACATCTACTCTACGTTCAGTATCTTCCAAAGTCTTACCAAAAATGCTATTATTTAAGAGTTTAAAAAAATCTTGCTCAAACAGTGAATCAGAGTTTTTCCTTAACTCTGTGTTCAAGTCGATATATTCTTTTAAAAAGGGACTTTGTTTGAATGTAATGCCTCTATGAATTTTTTTTAAACGTAGCCCATGACGAAGACACGTTTTTAGATGGACATAGTGAATGACGTATTTATATTTATCAAACAAATTAGGTACCAGTTTTTTATGCTTGGAACCCGGTGGAATAAAGTTTTGGGCACAAAATGGAAAATCGTTATGTAAATCATGTAATTCTTTAGGGTACTCAAGGTCAACCTCTATAATGAACCCATAGGGATTATCGTTGGGAATATTTAGAACATCGAGGAGTTTACATTCTTCCGCATCAAGCAACCTGAAATCGGCATATGGTAAGAAACCACACATAGCATATCCGTATAGGTTATTGCAATCTAAATATACTAAATAATTTGATGGTTTGGTTGAATCAAAATCGGATTGGTGTCTATTATTAGAACGAGCGTATCTTTTACTAAGAAGACAAATACCGCCTCTTAGGCCGCGTTGTATTAATCGTAAAATCTCTAGGTCTGATATCAGCTCTAATTTAACTTTTGTTTTTAAAAGAAAAGCGTCGAATGAAAGAGCGGGGCTTGTAAGATAGAAACAAGGGTCCAAGTCATAATTTGACTTACAAGTTCTACGAAATTTTTCAAATATGTCTGCCAAAATTAAAACGTCACTTTGAACATACAAGTCTGTATACTCCCCCAAATTTTTAATGTCAAAAGTTTTCCACACAATCAAGGCATGTTCGTAATCATTAAAGCTTATAGTTTCATTTGTAAGCTTACTATGAAATTTATCAATAGATGGTAAATTAGTTTCATCATAAACATCCCACCGTGTCATATATTCATATGGGTATATACCTTTTCGACACAACAATAAAAACTTTTGATGAGTGCTGCAATTTTGCTTTAAATGTATGAAATCGTTTTGATTGAGATTTTTAGCTAATTGCTCCAAGCTAGTCCCCAGAAATTTAAATGAATCAACAAAACGTATTGCAACAAATTCATCGTCTGAAATAGGGAGAAATTTTGTAAAGGAAATATAATTTTCCTTGCTCTTTGGAATGACTTTAATAGGTCCCCCAAGGGCGGATCCAGCTTTGGCGCCAGGGGGGGGTCACATAGTCGTGGTCAAGTCCAGTGGCGTAACTACTGACATTTTTAAAATTAAAGAACGAAAAATTTCAAAACTAGGGGGGGGGGGGTAATATGAATTTGCCACGGGCCCCACATGGTATAGTTACGCCACGGTCAAGTCACAAGAAGTTATAATTTAATTTTGATAATAATAGATACAGGTAAAAAGTACGATTCCGAAAACCGGATGATTTTGGAAAACCGGTTTTTCCGGTTTTCATTTAAAAAAACCGGCTATATCGGTTTTTTCAAATTTGAGGTAAAAGTCAATAAAAATTTGAAAAAAATAGGAATATTTGTTTCCTTTATATTAAATTCTAGATTTGCAGGATAAACACATTTTGATGTAAAGAAATAAGTGATTTACTTCAAAAAGTGTTTGAATGTCCACGCTCTCGCAATGACATCAGATGTCTTGCTTCCAGAGTTTAACTTCCACAAGAAGTACCATGGAACTGATTAAAAGGGTGGACTGGGCACAACACCGTTATAGTAATTCGGTAACCATAAGTCTCAGACCAATAAAAATATTTTTTGGTCTGAGCCGTAAGAGTGGGTCATCGGTAGTGAAAAGGTCAATAAGCTAGCAAGGCCTGGGACTCAAGGACTACAATTTGGCCCAGAGCCTTTCTGTCGTATCCCAAAGAACCAGGCTATGAAATACTTAAAAACCCACCTCCTCTAAAAGGCAAAAGCGGACTGGCAAAGAACGCCTGGGTTAACACATCAAAATCGAACCATACTCCCGTAAGCGCACTAACGCGCAACACTAAAGCGCACTAGCGTGATGGAAATCGCCCCGAAACAAAAAATAATAAAAGTGGCACCAGGTCATGGAATTCTCCATGACCTGGCGCCACTTTTATCAGTAGAACCAAAATGTTCTGAGCCGGTTCTCTCGACGGAGTGCTTGTATCAGTCTGCTCTGAATTCCGATACCTGGGCTATACATACAGCACAACGGTAATATAGACCGAGATGTCAATCATCGAGTAAGCTCAGGATGGATGAAATGGTGGCAGGTTACGGGGATAATATGGGACTCCCATTGAGTTACAATGACCACTTACAATGAACCTCATAAGAAGGCTTAAGGTCACGAAAAGGGCAATGGAGAAGGCTATGCTTGGAGTTCCTCTGTGTGATCATATCAGAAATGATGAGGTCCGCAGGAGAATCAAGGTCACCGACATAGCCCGATTGACGGCCGTTGGGCCGGAAAGGTCCTCGAGTGGCGACCACGTACCGGAAAACGCAGCATTGGTAGGCTCCCCACAAGGTGGACCGACGATCTGGTAAAGGTCGCGGGAAGCCGCTGGATACGAGCAGCGCAGGACCAACCGGTTTGGAGATCCTTGGGGGAGGCCTATGTACAACAGTGGGCGTCTCTGGGCTGAAATGATGATGTCACTCCCCTTGATAAAAGAAAATCTATAAAACCATCTTGAGATCTGTCGTCCTGCATGGATCAGAAAGTTTGGCATTAAAGCGAATGGATGAAAATAGATAACACGTGCATTTGTGGCAACAATTTTTAAGAACACTATTACAGATTGAAATTTTAAAATGTTTTAACTTAGTACTTTATTACTAAAGTTTAGTCGTACCGGTTGAAGTTAAGTCTAACTAGACGTTAGTCGAAACCTTGTCGAAACATGGCAAAAAAACCCTCAGGAAAAACCTCAGATCAAGAAAAACACGAAGGTGCATGGCGGCCATGGTGGGTGGCGCGGTAAATTCAAATTTTCCCGAATAATGCGTTTGCCGTCAAAGTATTATATTAAATTATTTAAATATTGAAAGTACTTAATTAATAAAAAAAATTAAAATACATAAAAACATTATTTTAATTAGTGGTCCACCTAGGTCCTGGACCCAGCCCAGGGGGGGGTCATGACCCCCATGACCCCCCCCCTGGATCCGCCCTTGACCAGGGATAGTGCTTAATTCACGTATAAATAAATGACAGTCATAACCTGCCAAGTTGTGGAAAAAAATTGGAACAAATTGAGGTATTCGAAACTGAATATTACAATATGAATGAGCGGCGCCCCTGTAAGTCCCCGTAAAGTGACAATGATCTTTTACTTTATCATTGAGTAACAATTTTGAACATATATAGCAGTATTCCTCACTGTTGAAACTCTGCGAATCGACATCGTTTAAGATAATAGGGACAGGATTTCGCGAAGCTGATTTAATTACGGAATAAATTTTTCTAACATCTATTTGTAAAAATTCTACGAATTTAGAAGCACAATCAGAACCACGGTATGTTTTCAAACGATTAAGAGAACTATCGTAATTACATACGATATAATATGCAAACGCAGCTGGAATGTGTCGTTGAATGTTTGTTGTATGAATACCCTGACTATCATCGCACGGCTGTAATAATGTCTCAAAGTCAGCATATATTACAAAAGGTATATATTGCTTACAATGAAAATTTTTAAACTGAAGCAATGACCCTTCTTTAGGTAAAATAGTTCTTACTCCGCAGCAATCGTGATTTTCGTATTTTAAACTTGAATAAAAGAACAACAAACAATCATCACAGAAAAATATTTTACCGTGGTGTTTACTAACTTGTTTTCTAACTAATTTAGTAAAATTTTTTATTAAGCAATAGTGAGACTTACCTCCGTCCTGAAAAAAAAGCATGTTAACGTGAGTGCGTTTTCTAAGTGCCGTTTTGTACAAGGGGCCAGTAATTCTATTTTTACGATCCAAACCATAAATATTTACACTAATATTACTATTGAGTTTTTCAAATAATTTTATATCATTAAACGTCGCTGGAAATGACATACCATTCAAGTTCAATATAGTACTAAAGTGAGGATAAGAAGTTACTCGAGTTACGTTGTTTCTGGCAGGGTATAAGGCAGCTATGACAGCCCACGCAAAACAATATTCGTCATCATTTCTTATGTTTATACAAGATCGCTTTGCAATAATCGACTTTGGTAACTGTATGTAGCTAGACCCTTTTAAAGGTGTAAATCTATTGATATTTACTTCGAGGTAAACAAAACGTAATATTGACCAGCCGCTACCTTTATCCTGGAATTCGTCTATCTTTGTAGAAAAGATTTCAGAAATTGTCTCAATTAAATCATTGAAACTATAATTTTGGTGCAGCGGAATATTTTGTGTTGCAAATGATTTGGTCAATATATTATCATCTTTAGGTAGAAGCACTTGGGTAAAAAGTTCAAAATTAACTTTAATGTTCACGTGATTCGTAAGAGCTGATTCGATTAACGCTTGCAATCGAGATGCAATAGAACTAATGTAGATACTCGGCGAACTAGTAGCAACGCTATCTAGTTCGTTTCCTTCGCGCACACGATACGACGCTATGCGATTTTTGAATGCTGAACTAATTTTCTCTATACCTTGATCGATATGCACTACGCTGTTGCTTTTATGTACTATGCTCCGCAAGTGACCAGAGAAAGATTTACTTGGAATAGACTTTTCACAAATAGAACAGTAGATAGTTTTATTCCCCATAACTGATGATATTAGTAGTATTATAAAAATATTATAACACTAAAATTATGCAAATAACTAATTAGACAATCTTTTCTCTTACCTTTGAAATTCCAAATATATCAATGATCAATCAAATCAAAACAAGTAACTTATAGCTAAAAGGAAAGCACTGATTTCGTACTTACCGAACGATGAAACTAAAAGTAATTATTTATATTAATATTATTACATAAAAATTCAATAAAAGTTAAATTCCCATGCATCTACTTATTTCATTTAGTTTGAATACATTACTTCCATAGAAATGATATAATATGTAACTTATTAAATGTGGCTAATTAATGTTACTTTTAAATATGTGAATGTGTAACTAAAAGTGGGAATCGAAGAGTTAATCTGACAATTAATATTACTAAATATTAATTGTTACATCAAGTAATTATATGTTATTTTAAAAGGTAAATAAAGTAAATAGGCCCATTAAATATATTTATTATATTTTACAAACTAAACCTAACTACTTGTCCGCTTTATCGCCGTAAAAAATTGCTTCTTTTATGAAACGTTTCTTTCCTTCCGCGTAAATCTTCTTAACTTGCATCCAGAGAGGATCGCTGGGGGCAACTCGTAGACGTAGTTGAGCAGACCACTTGTCCGCTCGACGACGAGAATCTAAGTTTATAATATCGACGGTATTATAAACCTTCACGTCGAAGAATAGCTCGCCGTCGTTTATCAGTTCCACCTGCCGCAGCGCACCGCCTGCAACTCGTTGCGCCAACGAAGACCAGAGTGGTGATGGTTGGCTGGAACTGGTGCTTGGCGGCTGTGGCTCGTCACCAAATAAGTCCGCTACAACGGAGTTACTGCCAGCAGACTTTGAACAGGTGTCACTGAAAATAAAAATATTTAATCAATTTAAGATATATAAAAATAAGCACCAAAAGTTCGAGGGTTGAATTGAAATTGATGAAATTCGGCAACTTATAAAATTATATATTTATGAACATTTCACAAAAAAATATTTTTTAAGTTAATGTACAAATATACGCAATTAAACATTGAAGAGGATTTGGATAAAATTAGGTAATTTACCAAGATACAAGATTATGACAACATACCTAGGTGATTTTTTCTTTGAGTCCTGCTTTTTTTGTGGTTTGGATTGTTTCTTGATTTTCTTTGGCGGACTGGAAAAAAGGTACCCGTGAGAGAAGTCTATATATTGTATAGTTAAATAACTTAAATCTATGAATATAAAAATAATTTACCTGATAATTTCGTCGTTATCTGATGAATGGTCTCCCTCGGACTCGTCAAATAAAGATGCAGCACCAGAAACGGGTGTGGTGCTGTGTTTCTTGTACTGTGACTCAGACCTGTAAGTATGAAACAAAGTCAATATAACACATAGCATTCGGTGCAAAGATTAAGAATTTGTGACAATACGATACAGACAATAACGCAATTAAAAAGTTAAAGTTATTGTTAAATAGTGGAGGAGATATTTTAATAATATTAACTGAATAGACTAACAATAAAAATAGACTTACATACATTGTATCAACGCAGCGGTAGCTCATGACGAAGAGAGTGGGTATCACTTAGAGTAGCACTTGCACGTAGCGACGAGAGCCGACGATGTACGTAGGTACCGAAGTATTTGAGTGCATATTTGGGTAAAGGCAATTTATATACCTAATTCATCAATATACTTTACACACCACATTCGAGTTTTTCACACATAGATATGTAACCAACTTCGTCAGCATTTTGTTAATTTCCACTCAAGAAATTGAGTAATAAAATAAGTGAAAAACAAATCGATCAAATTACCGCTAATTAAACTTATTAATTTGTAATTTGAGATAATTGTTTTTCACCAAAGCCATAGGTGTTTTGCAATCATAAAATCAGAATTTATTAAAATTAGGTTTTGTAAATAAGATATGGGAGTTAAGTACATCGAATTTTAACCTGATTTCTGGAACAGATTCAATAATTAACTAGAATCCTGTACAAGCTGTTAGTTGAGTGATCTACTCGAAAATTATTATTTTAGAATATAAATATATTTACTTATCATAATACAAATTTTATCATTAAGTAAAATGTAGGAAAATATGTAACAAACATATTACAGTTTTTATCTTCAAAGCTATTGACGGTTTTTAAATTAAACGATACGATACCGACACGACTTTCCATATACAAATGCATTTTAAAAGTTATTATTAAATATAAATTTATAACTTAAGTCAACGTATCTATGAAAACGAGTCTTGCAGAATATATTTCCACAAATTCTTTAAATATAGCGATCTTAATTTTTAACCTTTTTCAGAAAATTTATAACTACATATCACCTCATATTGTATGAAACTAGCAGTCCAACGATTTCGCACAGAAATCGTATCGTGCTATTGTCGTCCACTGTTAACGGTCTTGTCTTTATTTTATGTACAGTCGAGTATTTTAATACCTGTCCATTTCAAAGGCGTAAAATAGTGAAACCATTTTGAAGTAGCATCATTAAATTTGTATTCAATTACTGCATTAATTCACTGTGAACATCCAGTGTGTTATAACAACACAACAATAACAACTGTTTTAAATAAATTTACATGTAAACATATGTTATTACAATATTATATGGCTTTGAATCTCGATAAAGATGCATCCTTACACCATTAGCTTGCTCGGAGAGTTTTCATAAATATTTTGTATTATTCTCATAGATGTACCTGAATTTAAAATGATATATATTCGCAATTATATCAGGTACGTGACTTTGTAGGTCTTTATTTCGAATTGAATTCTTAAAAAGTAATATCATTACTAAAATGATAAATATAATATTTAAAAGAAAACCTACATTAATTAACAACGTTTGTTTGAAAAAAAGTTAAATTCGATACTTGAGTTATCGTTATGAGCTAAAGAACACATCTTTGCCATGTTATTATGACGGATTGACGATTCGCAAAGAATTAACTCGTTGATTGATGACAAATATAATTCAATTAGTTACAATTTCTCGCAGCTTTGAAATAGACACACATTAAAATATTCGACTGTACCTTTAACATTTAATATAATTATTACTATAATGATAAGTAGCAAGTGCAAGAAAAGCATTTATCGAAAAGTGACGAAATGGACACCGTTGTTTGTCACCAACTCATTTCTCATAAATCAGCATTATACGCTTGCTTTTACGCGATGCATCCAGAACAAGCGAGCGCGATGCTCAAAATATAAAAATACCTTATTACAGTATGGGCGAACCAACTAAATTTCGCTTAGCTTTAGGTGGATTATAAATATTATTCCCGTCGAGAATAAATTTTATTCATTTATATCAGTAAGTATTCAGTGATCGCTAGCCGCTGGTTGACGTATCGTCATAATGTTATAAAGTACTTCGTGTTGCTATGTGATGTGAGGGGTTTAATCTCGACAAAGAGATACCCGTACCTTAGGGAATACATTGCATTGAATGCGAAGGAAAAATATATAGTTATTACGATATGCGACTAGTTTTTGTCAGTATCTAACGAAATATTTGTATTGAGTAATTCATGTGTCATTCATAATCACAAAATTATAATTTTTCCCCGACAAAGGGGTATCAAAATATCCTCTCCATAGACCTGACGAAGGGATCTATGAGGACCTTAACAAAGTGAACCATATTATTAACCGTGAAATTCATATATCATAATCATGAAATTAAAATTTTTCCCGACAAAGGGGTATCAAAATCTCCTCTCCATAGACCCGACGAAGGGATCTATGAGGACCTTAACAAACTGAGCCATATTATTAACCGTAAAATTTAAATTTTCCCCGACAAAGGGGTATCAAAATGTTCTCTATAGACCCGACGAAGGGATCTATGAGAACCTTAACAAAGTGAACCATAACATTGACCATGAAAGAAAAATACACTTATTGAACTAGGTACATCGATTGATTGGCTGCGTCACCGCGACCGCGACCGCGAGTCTGATTTCAGTTCGTATCTAAGTCGCGCAATATTATAATTTCGAAACACCCAAGTCCATTGTGTTCACGGCGGCAGTTATTTCGAGAACGTGAATATTCACCGTGAGTAATTTGATTTTTTTAAAATTAAGATTAGAGTATTTTATTACACACCAATGGTAACATTTTTTGATTGGAGCTGTTTCAATCTTATCGACCGAACTGTTATTGGGAAGCTCTAAGGCAACGAAGTTGACTTAGAGTTCCCAATAACTTAACTACTTAGAAGGAAAAATAAAACTGCGAGGTTTGAACGACACACGTCAAAGACGATTTTATTTTTAATCTTTTTCTTGAGAGTTTCTATGAACTAGCAACATCCTCCAGAGCACGAAGAAAAACAAATCAAAACACTTCTTTAAAATAAGTAAACTAAAAACATAATCTAGCTCTCTTAATCATTTCAATAATGTCTGTCTTCTAATCTCCCTTCTGCCCCAGAAAAGCAAGATACTCCTGGACCTATTTTTGGATGCGTATTCAAAAATGCTATGTTGATTACAACAATAGTCAAATGCAACCAATTCTTGAAAACTGTATAATGTATTATAAATTTATTGGCATTCATAAATTTTTTTGCTGTCTCAACCTCTGCTTGGCCCTCTTAAAATTCGATAATAAAACGTCACCTGGCTCTTGCAATGGTAATTGAACTCCATGTCTACTGTCCTCGGTCAACTTGACTGTTGCTTTGAAGTTCAACCACTTGTCGGCCTCAGTTCCATCTTTTTCCTTCATTCTCACTGGATCACCGTTACTCAATGGCTCCAAACCAAACACAAAAATACTTCTTTCCTTACATTGGTGTCCATAAGTGGTCTATTTTCTTTCTCTCGGTTGCTGTTAAAATCATCTTCTCCTGTATACCTAGACTTTAATTGACTTAGGCATTCTCTGTTAAACTCTTCTTCGCCATTAAACCATTGAAGTTTCGGCAAGTTGACATTTTTAGTAGATAAATTATGGGACGTCGAACAAGATGCAGTCTGTATCGATACCTTGTCTTTGTATTTTATATCGATACGAAACATTCTTGTTTTATACTCCATTTCGTCAACTAGTTCTTTTTCTAAAATATCTTCGTCTACGTCTCTAGTCAGTATTTCCATTATTATTCTATCTAGACGTATTAAATTATCGAAGAGGTCTTGTTGTATTTTATATAATAATTTATATAACAGAGGCAAATGTTGAGAACATTTGCCTCTGTTTCTATGGCGGCTATTTAAATTTTTCGTGAAAATTCTTCTTACCACCGATCTTTCCTTCTTCTTATTTTCTAGGTCCGACATTTCTATAATATATTATTATCACGGTCGCCACAATGTTTCGTCGGTAATTTAATAATAAAATTATTTATAAAATATAGAAGGAAAAATAAAACTGCGAGGTTTGAACGACACACGTCAAAGACGATTTTATTTTTAATCTTTTTCTTAAGAGTTTCTGTGAACCCGCAACAGTTACCGTTGACGGAAATTTAAAAGCGTCTTCATATATTTCCATACAATTTACTTCCCTGCGTTATCGTTGTATCGTGGACGTCCACGATAATATCGTCGCGTTACAAATTATAAAAGCATCCGTAAATTGTAGGGAAATATATGAAGACGCTTTTGAATTTCCGTCAAGGGTAACGTTTTAACATGCACGTCCACGTCATAACGTTACAATAACGTGGCACACCAAATTTCCCTTTGAAACCGTCGCGATATTTTTGCCATGTAGTGCGTAGCTACAAGGTTTAATTGATGTGTGAGTGAGTCCACGTGCTCGCGCTCTCAATTCTCAAATGAGAGAGTACACACTCAAAATTTTGTATGGATAAACGAAAATAATTGAAAAACTTGACTGGCTCATCTTTTAATTTGTCAAATAATAAATAAAACGTTATATCCAAATATTTTACTTTTAGTAGCGGGTGCTGCCAATATCTTCTCTTTATTTGTTTTTTGCATCTTAAATACAATAGGTATAATAGCCGTACTCTAGAGACCATGGCGTCCGCACTCTTCTGAAATTCTGGACAAATGGCGTCAAACGTCCGCGGTATGTGAATTATAAAAACCCATATAACGTTTGGACGTTAACGTTTACAGAAGTCGTGTGTAACACCTTACGTGTATTTCGCAGCAATGTTTCTTTTGCGCGACCTTGTAAGTGAGTTGTGAAATAAAGTTGATTTTAAAACTTTTTATAATTAAATTTTATATTACAATTCGGTCTACAGTTTTAATTTTACTCTTTAGTTACTACTACTATCTAACCTACATGTGACCTATAAAGGTTACACGTGTACGGCGACGTGCTGAATTATAAACAAAATCGTTATAAGTGACTTGACTAAATCTGAAACTCAAGAAAAGGGCAATAATGAATATTCAGTGTAGGAAAGACGAGACGAAAATTTAGCATTCCATACCAGCCTGAAACCAGATTTCCATCAGACCGCACCGCGACCGCAGCGACTGACGCGAATTTGTTCTGGAAGGTGACGCATTTCCCGCGTTTGCGTTCCAGAGCAAACGGACTAGAGATTCATGATCTTAATATAGACGGATGGATGTGTGTTTGTTACTCTTTCACGCAAAAACTACTAAATGGATTTTAATGAAACTTTACAATACTATAGCTCATACATTAGAATAACATATAGGCTATAATTTAACAGACATTGACGGAGCGAAGCCATATGTGACCACTAGTATATTCAACATCATCATCAACAGCTCATATAAATGTCCCCACCGAAGAGCTCGAGTCTACCCCATATTAGGGACGATTAGGCCTTAGTCACCACGCTGGCTAAGTGCGGGTTGGTCGACTTTACACACAACCTAAGAATTTCTTCATAGGTGTGTGCAGGTTTCCTCACGATGTTTTCCTTCAACGTAAAAGCGTCGAATAAACGTGAATATGAATTCAAAATTTGAAAACACATTAGTACGTGGCGGGGTTAGAACCGGTGCCTCCCAAGTAGGAGACAACGCCCTTACGCACTAAGCCACCGACTGGAATATTATAATTATGATACTCTTAGTTCAAGTTACCCTCAAGTTAATAATTCCACCAACAATAGTCTGCATTCGACGGACAATAATTTTGGTCATGAATCAATAGTAGTAGGTATTGTACATAAACGTAGACTGTAGATTCTGTTTTGCTCAATTATGATTTGTTATTATGAAAAAGACATGAGAATTCCAATTTCCTGAGCCATGTGATGCGCGCAGAGTAGAATAGCATCACCCCATAATATCCTCCAATGGGTGTCGTAGAAGGCGACTAATGCATCAGCAAAGGGGTATTGATCACCTTATACTCCGTCCACCAATCCGCATTGGGCAAGCGTGGTGGACTACTGTCTAAACCTCATTCGATGACAAGGAGAGGTCTTGTGTCCGTGTCCCAGCAGTGGGTCGAATTATAAAGGCTGTTATGATATGATGATGAGAATTCGAGAAGTAGTATTTTCTTAAGCAACAACTTTCTATTATAAGTTTATATTAGAGGGTTGTTTCCTAGAGTATCTTCTAATAAACCGGCATCCGTTGTTCAAATATTAAATTCATAAGTAAAGAACATTGTTATCCTTCATAAGAAACTGTTATTATACGTAAAACTTCAACTGAATTAATTTATACAGAATTACAAAGCAGTTTCTCATTGTTAACATACAATGTGTTTTTCAACTTTGCCACTTGTACACCTTTGCCATCAAATACTTAACGTACTTAGTGTCTGTCGTCACATTAACTTATTGAAATTGAACGAATCGCCGTGCTACCAAGTAGACAAAACTTAGGTGAAGATGGATATTGCCTGTAAACCACAAATACATTGAAATATTTGAATAGAAATAAACAGAATTATTTAAAAAATCTGTGTCGTTATCAAGCACTGACGCAGAAATTGAACCCGCGGCCGCGTTCGATACTTGGCGTTGGCGACAATGGATATTTTCTCTTTTTATTATTTCAAAATTGTACATTATTTAATTCAGTACATATTACCAACATTTTATTTATTTACAAAAAAAATTTTTTGTGAAGTAAATGATTTACTTAATTGATCGACATTACCTATTTGTAAAAATATGAATATATTTTCTCAACTTTGCTAAATAATAAAATCAGTTCGTGATGTAAAAAGTAACGACGAACGAGAGCAATTCGTTGAGATTTCAGAGTCCAGTGTAACAGAAAGGCTGGTGTCTGGATCGCTTGCACCTACTGGAGTAGGTAAGGTATAAGATTTTTTCTGATTTTTATCATTTCAAAAATTGTACAGTTAATTTCGTACAGTCGGCCTCCGAGGTATATTAACACACTTCAAATCGTGCCAAAGAAAGAGTCGCGGTGTTAAACTACACTCGTCTAAATACATCAGTATAAAAAACCGGCCAAGTGAGAGTCAGACTCGCGCACGAAGGGTTGCGTACCATTAGGTATCTATTAAAAAAATCACGTTTGTTATATGGGTGCCCCCCTTAAATACTTGTTTTATTTTAATTTAATTATTTATTTTTAAAGTGAAGTATTCTGTGAATATTTCAAGCGTCTACCTGTTGCAATTATATAAAATGACGTTTGTCGTATGGGAGCCCCCTTAAATATATATTTTATTTTGTTTATTAGAATTTGTTGTTATAGCGACAGCAGAAATACATCACCTGTGAAAATTTCAACGACGGACAGCGGAGTCTTGGTAATAGGATCCCGTTTTAGCCTTTAGGTACGGAACCCTTAAAAGCAAAAAAAAATCAATAAAAGGCATAAAAACATAAGTATAGATAGGATATATATCCAAAAGATCATCACAAAAAGAGCTCTTGTCCCAAAGAAAGTCTTCGGCAAAAATCAGGGGCCTGCAAAAAAAATATTACACTCATCATTTTGGCACGGTTTTATTATCCCAGACAAAGAAAGTATCTCGACCTAGACACCCGAATCAAGCCGAGCTGTCGAGAAAATACTTTTCCTTTCTCGATTTCGAGAAAGCCCAGTCTACCATAGAAAATTACCCGCGCTGTCAAACAGTGGCTCGTCATATCGACACGGCTTTGTTATAACATTAGAGAAAGACAAGTTACGAGATGTATGTATGTTCAGTCAATAGCAGAAGTAGATCATCAAAGAAACTTCTATACTCATTAAAAGCAAAATAAATACAAACCTAGTACATGTAATAGATGATGGAAGTTTGTATAAGGAAACAATTAGACTATTTTATTCGAAACTTCATAGGAGTACTCCTATCTATAAATAAGTATACACGTTTTTCACGCTTTCTCCATATTCAACCACTAGGAGGGGGAAATAGGGTGACAAAGTTTGAAAATCAACATGGGTATTTTTTGTACGGTTTATCGTGTCGCTGATTACAAAAACAACAACGATTTTAAAATTCAACGTGGCGGGCGTGAAATACCATCATCCCCTATATTATAAGGATTTCATTAAAAGAAAAAACTGACTGAGTGGCTGGCTAGGGTATTTATCATTTATTGTGTCGCTGATTACGAAAACAACAAAGATTTTAAAAGCCAACGTGGCGGACGTCAAATGCCATCATTCCCTATAAGGATTCCATTAAAAAAAGAAACTGACTGACATGTCAAGACTCAGCCTAAACCGGTGGGTCTAGAGATTTAACACGTTTTTTTATGTTAAGTGGTTGGCAGACGAGCATACGGCCTGCATGATGGTAAGCAGCCACCTTAGCCTATAGACGCTTGCAAGGGACTTGCTAGGGACGAGGTTGGCCCCGTGGAGCTCTGGCGATCTTACTCACCAAAAGAAACACAACAGCACAAAAATATAGCGTATTCTTCAACCTTGTAGGCCGTTTTTAAAATTTCAAGAGTTTCTATGCCAGTCTTTCCGAACAAGAAGCAAAACTTTACGCCACGCGCTGTTCACATGAACAGCCATTGTAAAAATGACGAGCACACAAATAAATTGTCACTAAGAAATCACATAAATGGATTGGAAGCTGCTTTAGCGATGATGTTTCGTTTAATTGGATTCTTCGTCTAAGGTTTAATAACTCGGTAATGTTGGCTCTATACGCCCCCTAGCGGCAGAACGCGGTACTACTAAAACTCTGCCCACCACAACATCAGTTCGGTTTCTTTTGGGTACCCCTTCGTATATTTATTAGAAGACATGTCTATGATTGGTCAAAATAAGTACCCAAAAATATTCAAATGCGGCCCAAATAACTATTCCACGCGGATGAAGTCGCAGGCAAACTTATTCTTTCCTCTCCGTGTGGTATCTATGGATAACGTAAAAATATAAATGTATAAATTCAAGAATGAAATTAAATATTTATACTGTACGCCATTACTAACATCATAGAATTACAGTAAAATTACAAATATTAACTAGCCATTTATTAATTATTATGTAATTCACTTTATGCACTTACTCCATACTCTGCATATTTTACAAAATTATGTGTAGTTATATTTTAATTGTATTCAAATAGGTATAATATTTTAAAACTGAACTCATCTGTTACAAACCTCTGTCAGACCTGGGGAAGAACATATACCGCTTTCGTATCGGCTTATTTAGCCACAAAAAACGCTGTCTTCCCATATGGGAGCAAGGCATGATTTTTATGTATTTGGTATTATTGACTTGACAACAATTCTCATTGTTAGGTTACTGCAGTTAACCAATTCCTCTGGGTACCATACCATAACTACTTTCAGAAGTATCTTAACTTAATACAAAGTGAGTTGAAGGAAAAACGCTCTCCCGTAAAAATATATTTCCATCGAAGACAAATGTCTTCGATGGAAATAGGTAGTAGGTAGGCAGCTAGGTATACAAATAATCAAATGATTATTTGTATACCCACCTAACTGGCTAATCAAAATTTCAATTTATGTTTCCTCTGCTACGAGTAAATATAGTATTGTGATTAATTTATGAAACTACATTGCAAGAAATAAAGTCAAATAAAAAAGGATCTAAGACTTACGTATCCGATTAAAAAAGATTATCTCGCCCTCAAATACCGAAGCACGTTTGTGAGACGTGGGCATAGTACATCACAAGTCAAAACTTTTTGATGTAACGTGCTTACAATACAGCATCTTAAACTTTGACGACGTATTTAGAAGATTAGGTAATAATTCTTGCATTGTATTTGTGTGTTTGAAGCATTGTATATTTTATCGGTCGGGACTTGAAAAAAGTCCTACCTTAGACCAAACCGAATACTAATTCGTAATCTCCTGCGGATCCAACCCAGGACTCTGGTTATAATTCCGGTGGGTGCACCACAGACCACGGAAGCGGTTAAAAGTTAGGTTTTTTGTGCCTTCTAAAATGCGTTTCGAAACCTCTAACATTTTTAAAATTATGTTTTTACTAATAATTGCAAGCATTTATACAGTTTCTGAACTGGTAATTTTTGATGATGGTGTATTATATACTCTTTGGATGCCGTGTCGGACCGAATATAACCATCTCACGTGGGGGAGAAGAGGGGGTCTCGGCAAATATTACATTATTTTCCAACAAAAACAATGTAAAATTGCGTTGATTGAGAAAATTAGGTTAAATTAGAGTTTAAAATGTTTAAATCAGATTAAATGGTACAAACCAGAAAACAGTCAAAAACACCTCCATTAATGGAGGCCCCTTAACATATGGGTAATGTAATATAAACTTAACAAATAAAATAATAAAGGTCCTTGTTTTATTAAAATATAATTTACGTAAGTCTTATTTTCTCAAACATGCATGGAAATATTGTCATTATTTCGAAATAAAGAACACGCGAAGTATCGAATTTACGGACAAAGAAAACCAAATCCATTGCTGGAGCATTTTTTGAATTTGGAATACAACAACGCTCCAGCAATGTTGTATGAAACGGCATGCTGGAGTTATTAAATACTCTTTGATTGGACCTCTTTTATCAATCTTAGCATACTAAAGTCTCTTTGCTTAGTACAAATTGCGTTCACGTGGCTGTATAGTCATACATGCGTTTGTCTTGGTGATAAATAGAAAATTGGCGCCAAAGTATAAATTCCTCTTGATTTGTTATTTGCATAATATATTTATAAATTTAATAAATAAATAGAGTTCCGACGGCTCAGAGAGTGAAATGGAGATAGATTGTAGGTACTTCACCAGATTTAAACGACAATCGACCGGATTCAAAGGCAAAAACATAAAGCATTTTAATTAAAGCCCCAGATGATATATTTAGCGACAAAGGTAAAGTATGTTTTATTTCCCTGAATTCTTTTGAAAAAAACACTATATATGCCTCGGCCGAAATGGCAATTGCCTATCTCGTATTAGTGAAGTCCTGGCCTGCGGCTCGGCCTTCAAACTCATACTCGACCTGCAATTGCCTATTTCGCGGCCATTGCAATAATGTACTATTAAATTAATATTCAATGAAACACACCTAAAATTCTTAACGCTTCCGATTTAATTTTGGAAAGATAATGCATAGTACATAAATGACAGTAAATCACGCTATAAAACCTTATCCGTATTGTAGTCGAAACCAGTACCTATGTAAATATTTTAACTTTTATAGAAAACGGTATCTCTTTTACTTATTATGAGAACTAAAAATGTTTTTTAACCAATTATATTTGATGTTACTAAAGAACTGGTGTGTCAATAACAAACAAGTTCTCTCTATATAAGAGTAATGACGAAGCAACTCATTATATTTTATACACGGAGGGAATTTCTTGGAGCTTTTAAAGAAAGTATCACGTATACTTCTTACGTTCTATAAATCTTCTTATATGGGCACTTTCGTCTCACATAAAGGAAATATTTCTGAAACGCATAAACGGATAGATACTTACCCAACAGCTGATGGAAATTTTTAACTTGTAATTATTTTTGGGGGGAAAATAATCTGAATAATATAATTTGACAATTAGTGTTGCCGTTTACGTTTTTAGATATCGCCTGATTTGAGGTAAACAATTATTTCAATTAAATATGTACACTACAAAATACAAAAAGGTTACTAAAAGTACATACAAAATACACCTAAAAACTACTTAATTACAAATAAAAAACTTCGCATTAGGTCCTTTGAAACAGGATTAATCTATAATGTTAGATATATTTGTCTTGTTACAACTAATAATCTAAGGATATTGTGAAAGTCTTTTATCTCGTGGTTTGACCGCTCTCTCCTAAGCGTACAGTTGTTGTTATAATAATAATTATAGTTGTTAGAAAGATGTTATATTTCACTAAAGTTTATAAGATTCACTTCATTTTATGACATACTATAAAAATAATAGTTAAAAAAAATTAAATAAAAACACGCTTCTAAAACTAAAAAGTGAACAATAACTTTTTAGTATAGAAACTAAATAATGAACGAAAAGTATAATTACTATTTAGAGAAAAGCGTGGGGTGCTCAATTACATGATACATCAGTTCTTGAAAATATTCAATCAGTACAATTAAATTGAGCACCCCATACTTTTCTCTAAATAGTAATTATACTTTTCGTTCATCATTTAGTTTCTATAGATACTAAAAAGCGTGTTTTTTTAAACTATTATTCTATTTCCTTTTTAGTGCGAATTAGAACCGCCGATGAAAGTACGTAGCTTAGTTACTGACAACGCCATCTAGTGACGTATAGCTGAACTAACATTCCAAACGTTTAATTTATTAGTCCTGGCGATTCTAATTAGGATAATAGGATATTCTTATTGAATTATTGTAATGTCATTGGTCTTTGATAAGTCTATTAAAGTTTAAATGAAATCTGACCGTCAAAATTGCGTACAAAGGAGGTTACATACAAACAAACATACAGGTGAAACTAATATAAGCGTGTAAAAATATCATCACTTAGGTTTTTATTTACAGCACTTACCGCGGAACGATATTTTCCGTAATAGAACAATTTGTTGAATTACAAACAATTATGATTTACTTTTTGGTAGTGGGCTTTATTTTAAATCCACCTGGCTGACCGTAGTGTTAACAGCATTATTGTGTTTTCACAGTTCTTCTTTCATGCCGATAATAGTTTTTTTTTGTCTACTTAAATTTTCGCCGCCTAGAATTCTTGCATCGCATATTTAGCCAGAAGTAGTACACGTTTGAGGAAACTGTCGACTTTTGTGGGAACAGTGGGACGTCCATACATTAGAAGACATGGTTCATTCAGTTTTTTTGGCCATCTCAACGGAGCTTATCACCTCTCTGCGGACAATGTGTGGGGCTATGCCGGTTGCTTTTGGCAGCCCGTTATAATCCGGCAGGTATCATTAAGTGCTAAATCCACTAGTTTGGTATGAACTGATCGGCCCCAAACAGGACAGATTCTCCAGCTGAGTACCAGAGTGTCAATGCAGTAGTTCGCAGCTCTTTCGACGAGGTACAACATTTGGTGGTCAGACGCCGGAGTAGATTATTACGGGTGCAGATCTTTTTCTTGACCCCTTCGCAATGCGGTTTTTAAGGTAGGGCTACAACACAACACCGAGGTTTTCTGGGTGGAAGTTGTGTGTGATCGGCACTCCTTGCCTAGAGATATTAAGAGTGCGGTTGGCTACTCTCTTTGCGAAGGTGGAATACGCAGAATTGTGATTTCTCGGTATTTGGTTTGAGTGCGTTGTCAGTGTAATACTTGACCAGAGACTCGAACGTCTAGCCTCCGCTTCCTCGGAAGATTTTGCTTGAGTTTGACAGCTAGCCAGCTGTAAATAGCCAGTTGAAGGTTCTGAGTGTATCTCGCTTTCACCTACGGCTTTATCATCACTCACAATCAGAGGAGACGAAGAGCTACCCCGTCAACGATTTAAACAAAAGATTACACAAAAGTGAATGAATGACCATGTTGTATTATCGGCAAACAGGCCAGGGAGTCTTTCCTCTCGTTTTTCAATTACAATACAAAGTAAACCTTAGTATCGAAGTGTATGCACTATATGATTTGCCACATGTTAATTATTAAATTCATTTAATTTATGCTGCCCACGTAAGGTCAAGTAGGTAATGGAAGGAAACAATACCGATTGAATACATACTAATCAACGCAGTGTACGATACAATTCGCTGTAACGCGCACGCGTCGATAAACTTCTTAATTAATTTTTTTTTAACAGTGATGTAGTTATATGCAACCTCCACAGTGAAATAATTAGTTTTTTTATATTTTTTGTGCAAGGACTATTAAATTTCACTGTTAAACAATACCTAGTTACTAGTTCATGGTAAACAGTCAATGTCAATCACGAATAGGTAACAATACAGGTAAATCATAATTCAATGTGTTTTCTACTGATATCTACAGGGTTAAATATAAATATTCCTATGTTTTTAACCTATAATGAGTGGAATAATTTTATTTTTGCGTTTACAAACGCGTAAATATAATACTAGAAAAATGCACTGAAAAAAAATCGACTTAATAATAATAAAAAATAATAATAATAAAGAATAATGTAAGGTAGTTTCATCTTAGCTGGGCGTCAAATATTTGCAAAAATATTTCGTTCGGGTCTTGGAAATGCAAATTTCAAAGATTTGATGAAACGATGTTTACCATAAAAACATAAGCACCAAGCACTGACAAATTTCGACAGCGAAAAGCAGTGCCTCGGTGGCGAAATTGGTTAACGCGTCCACCCGGATTGTGGAAGGTGCGGGTTCGAGTCCCGCCTGAGGCAAGTCGATTTTTTTCAGTGCATTTTTCTAGTATTATATTTACGCGTTTGTAAACGCAAAAATAAAATTATTCCATAATGTAAGGTAGTTTCATCTTAGCTGGGCGTCAAATATTTGCAAAAATATTTCGTTCGGGTCTTGGAAATGCAAATTTCAAAGATTTGATGAAACGATGTTTACCATAAAAACATAAGCACCAAGCACTGACAAATTTCGACAGCGAAAAGCAGTGCCTCGGTGGCGAAATTGGTTAACGCGTCCACCCGGATTGTGGAAGGTGCGGGTTCGAGTCCCGCCTGAGGCAAGTCGATTTTTTTCAGTGCATTTTTCTAGTATTATATTTACGCGTTTGTAAACGCAAAAATAAAATTATTCCATAATGTAAGGTAGTTTCATCTTAGCTGGGCGTCAAATATTTGCAAAAATATTTCGTTCGGGTCTTGGAAATGCAAATTTCAAAGATTTGATGAAACGATGTTTACCATAAAAACATAAGCACCAAGCACTGACAAATTTCGACAGCGAAAAGCAGTGCCTCGGTGGCGAAATTGGTTAACGCGTCCACCCGGATTGTGGAAGGTGCGGGTTCGAGTCCCGCCTGAGGCAAGTCGATTTTTTTCAGTGCATTTTTCTAGTATTTTTTCTATAATGAGTGCTATGAAATAATTTATGAGTTTACTAACGCGTCAATAGTTTTAAAACTAGAAAAAATACACTTAAAAAAATCTACCTGCCCCAGGCGGGAATCGAACCCGGCATCTTCCGCAATCCGGGCGGCTGCGTTAAATACTACGCCACCATGGCACTGCTTTCGCTGTCGAAATTTGTCAGTGCTTGGTGCTTATGTTTTTATGGTAAACATTATTTCATCAAACCTTTCAAATTTGCACTTCTAAGATCCGAACGAAAAATTTTTTTCAAATATTTGACGCCCAATTAAGATGAAACTACTTAATATTAAGGAATAATTTTTGCGTTTATAAACGCCTAAATAGTTTTAAATCTAATTTTTTTTAGTTATAATGAGTGTTTTAGACTAAGTAACAGACAATCTTCCCGCGTGATGGTAAAGTTTCAACTCAGTGTATAGTCTGCAGACAACATAAAACTCTTTAATACTAAACTTTATGATAAAATGTACATTTTAGCTATTAAAAAGCAGTTACAAAGATAAAAATTACATCGACATCGATGTTTCAAAATCATTACTCGTTAAAATTTGAGCGTTAAGTTAGATCACAAATAAAATTATAAATTCTGTTAATCCTATTAATATAATAAATGCGAAAGTTTGTATGGATGTATGTCCAATACACATACTTCCATACAAACTTTCGCATTTATTATAGGCTTTCACGCAAAAAACTACTAAAGGGATTTTAATGAAACTTTATATAATATAGCTCATAGATCAGAATAACATAAAGGCTATAATTTATACTAATCCTACTCATACTCATATTGGTTTTCGAAGTATATACCTAATAATTTGTTAGGTTCATTTACGTAACAAACTATCCAAAAATAGAATTTTCATATTTCTTGTTTTTGGTTACTTACACACATTGCGAATAAAGTTTATATTCATCGATATTTTTAAATAAACACAGTAGTTTAGAGACTTCAGTCCGATAAGAAGTTGCAACGTAATATTACCTTTGAACTACCTAAGTAATGAAACGTATACTCATTATTGAATACCATTACAATAACACATAATCATAAATACAAACATGTTTTTGATGTGTTGCAATAATTGTACCTATATCTTGTTGTTTTCAATTAACTGAAATTAATTATGTCTAACACATATTTAGCATGGGAAGTTTCTACATTATAACAATTTTTTCCAGTTTAAAAGAAAATATATAAAAGTTCAGTCTTATATCTCCTAGCCTGCTCCTAATTTATGAGATCGGGGTAGGGTTACAAACTATACTGTTAAAAACAGTGTTATACTGTTTTCCACTCCATTATACTTTTTCCTATTGAACAAGTATACAAAATACTGTTTTCAACATTGATTGTGACAAGGCCTTTGAGGCTTTTAAAAATATATCTTTAAAACATTAAAAAAGGGAGTTTCTCCCGAGTTCTTGTTGTAAAAACACGTGTTGAGAAACTCCATTTTTATCCTAAATCAACCGTACAATTTTTGTTACTTTAGTTACATTTTCACTTGACATTGGCAAAATGTATACCTACGCCTAATGCGACGCGACGCCATTAATTATGAATAGAATAGAACATTAAAAAACAAAATACTGTGTATTACTCTATAATACTGTTTATTTTACTTCTCAGACCTAAATATACTTTATTTCTTGTAAAAAAAAGTTGGCAACCCTATCGGGGTAGTACTTATGTCTTAATATCGACAATAGGTATTGCCATAGGATTTGGCATTGGGTTTTTGCGGCCGCCCTTGGGAACGACAGCTATCTTTCGACTACAGGCGGGACCACCAGTTAAGCGTGCCTTCCGAAACACGGAGGAAAATCGATTTGAAATTTGGCGGTCACCCATCCGAGTAATCCGACAATTACACAATTAAAATATATATAAAAAAACAAAAAACAATAGTAAATAAAATTTGATTATTTCACACTAGACTAGATGGCGTCGGGAGCATCAGTTCAGGATCGTCAAGAGACTACCCAATAATTGTCATTCTGAATTATATTCTCAGGAGTTGAGATTTTGAATCGTTAATCATATGGTGTTGATGTTTTTAATCATATGATTATTGAAATCGAGTATTCAAACATTCAAAAACTACGCTACACCGCGATGCGAATACGAACATCCTAAAGAAGTGTCGCCTAACTAATATGGCCTAGCGGCGTTTCTATTGCAAGAAGTGTTTAATTCCTGGCCTATTTAATTTACATCGTTATACATATACAGACTGTTTGTAAACTGTTTAGATTGTAAATAGGGGTAAGGAGAAATCGCTCAACTTCATTGACAACGAAATGTGATGCTAATTACAATCGAAAAACAAGCCAGTGAACACATTTATGAAGTTATAAATAGGACAACTTAGGCTGCGTTTATATTTGAGCTAAGTTAAACTACATTTCTGTATATCAAACGCAGAAGTGTAGCTTAGGTCCCATTATCCTATTGGTGTAAAATTTACACCAATGGGATTGCTTTATTTTGTAGTTTACCGGTACAACTAAAGTCCCGGTCACAGATAGGACTATATCCATGCTCATCTAGCGATATTGTAAAGTTGATTGAAGGAGATTCTGAACCCCGTACCAGGAGTTCACATGCACAGTGGCGAGTAAATCATTCATAACAGCGTTCGAAAGGAGAGTTGGTGTCGAGCAGGCAGCCAGCTACAAAATCTATATAGTAGTATTGTGATACTACTATCTAGAAGTCTTGTTGATTGGTGGGATATGCCACTGAGTCTAAATTAATTGGTAACGAGGTAAAATGATGAAGACGGAGTGCTTTATTTTCATAGTGCCACTTAGAGTAACTATTCTGTTGGAGTAAACCAAACATCCTTTAGAAGCCATATTTTAGCTCAAGTGGAAACGCAGCCTTATCCTGAAATTAGACCTATAGTTTAATAGTAACGAGTAGAAACAGGAAATATCGAGTAGTTTGATACTTATTCATGGATAACGTTTGGGCGGGTGGGGTGGCACACAAATAGACACTTGCCTAGATTAACTTAGAGGACAAATTTTGCCCCTATAATATTTCTTGTGATTTCAACTCAATGTTACCGACTCTATTATGTCAACAATACTTTCTCGGATTAAATATTTTATTCATGACTATTTTATCAATCACTTATATACGAACATTACTTATGTCTGAACAAATGGTAATTGCATAGTGATTAGAGCTTAGTACTTAGTCTAACGGGTAGTAATAAAATTTACACATAATTTGTATATAATGCATTCTCAATTATAATTTATGTACGATCCCACTGTTTTTAACAATGCATAATTAAAGTAAATTTTACACATAAATTGTCTTTATTTTTCTTAAATTTTACTCAACACAATTATACAAGGGAAAAGTCAAATTGGCCAAAAAACTAAATTATTGTTAGGAACAATAATTAATATTCCATGGTATTTATAATGACGAGATTATTTTGTTTTTTTTTTTAGGTTGTAGAGAAGACAAACTGAAAAACTGCCTGCAAAATTAAAAACAATTAAATGTTTTTAACACTCTTAGTTAAATTAGTTTCACCTGTATGTTTGTAACTCCTCTATGTTTGTAACTGACTCGTCTGGGCTCGATTTTGACCCACTTTAAACGGTCAGATTTCATTTAAACTTTATAGACTAATCAAAGACCGATGACATTACAATAATTCGATAAGAATATCCCATCATCCTGATTATTAACGCGCTTATATTAGTTTCACCTGTATGTTTGTAACTCCTCTATGTTTGTAATTGACTATCGTTTAGGCTCGATTTTGACCCACTTTAAACGGTCAGATTTCACTTAAACTTTATAGACTTATCAAAGAGCGATGACATTACAATAATTCGATAAGAATATCCCATTATCCTGATTATTAACACGCTTATATTAGTTTCACCTGTATGTTTGTAACTCCCGTATGTGTGTAACTCCCCTATGTTTGTAACTCCCGTATAACCGTTAAACGGTCAAATTTCATTTAAACTTTATAGACTTATCAAAGACTAATGACATTACAATAAATCTATAAGAATATCCCATTATCGTGATTAGAATCGCAAGGACTAATAAATTAAACATCCGGAATGTTTGTTCAGTTATGCGTCGCTAGATGGCGTTGTCATTGTAAAGTTGGTGGTGTTTTATATGAGTTTTAAAATAAAATAAGTACTTTCATCTGCGATTATAATTCGCACTAAAAAGTGGAAAATAAAATAACAGTAAAAAAAAAACAATAAATACTCAATTTAATAGCACCCCACGCTTTTCTCTAAACAATAATTATAGTTTTCGTTCATCATTTAGTTTCTACACTAAAAAGTTATTTTCACCTCTCCAGCACCAAAAGACCACTTTTGCTTCGTAAAATCTCGAAGACGTTACGTTCAATTTAAATTATTTTAGTAATCTTACTTTTAATTTTCAATAATTATTTTCAAGATAATATTAAATTATAGTATAGTGTATTAAAGTATTGCCTTGTTTTTTCACCTATAACAATTATCTCGCTGGAGAGGTGAAAAGTTGTACGTTTCACACGAGAGTAATTTTTTTTCTGTCGTGCCTGTCTATTTATGAATCACTCACTATGCCCGTGATTCAATTATAGACTACTTCGCTGGTTTGTGATTTAATATCGGCACTCGCAGCAAAAAATAACCTTGCTCACTTGATGAACAAATAACTATTTTCACTTTTTAGTCCAATTTAACATAAAGCGTGTTTTTTAGTTCTTTTTTAAAGTATTTTTTTTAATAATTTCATAAAGATATAAGGTGCAACTGAATCAAAAATGTCAATTTTATTTTCATTGTGTTACATTCTAATGGTCAAAGAACTTTTGAAATCGCTACAGTAGTTTATTCGTTAGAAACATACAAACATTCTTCTTTATAGTATTCAAATCTTAATAGCGGTTACACCTCAGATCATATAAGTCTGAGGGCTCCACATTATCCGATCCGATATCAGTATCGGCAGCCGGTACAATATCGGCATCAATTAAAATGAATGAAATATGTACCCGCCGTTCAATTGCTACCATCCTTACGAAGAATGCAGTAAGGAACAAACAAAACCTTTGTTTCCTTCGTTAGGACGGCAGATTGTCTGGCCCAATTTAGGATTTCGGACTGTCAAATTTCATACATTTGTCCTAACTTAATAACAAAAAATGGGCTGTTATTTACATCAAATCTATATATATAAAAATGTTATGTTGGTTTGTGTAAGCTTCAAAAACTCAAAAAGTTCTGCACCGATTGAGTTGAAATTTTAACATGATATAAAATCCGCATCAAGGATTGTTTTTATCTATTTTTTGCATCAGTCACATATCTGCGACCGCGAGAAAACAATTTTTTTTAACGATTAGCTGTGTACCAGTGACCGCGCCATCTGCCAGAAGCGAGGAAAACACTCGCTGACATAACCGCAATAGTAATGAAAAAATAACAACCGTAACTAGGCAACCGCCATGAACGTCAATCAAGGTATTGCAAAATTAAACTTATATGAAATGTATTCTTTGTTTTGTTTCTCATTTCCCAACCATTCAATCACAATGTGCCACTGCGAAGCGTGGCAGGGTACAGCTAGTATTATTATATTTTTTATTACATTTTTATTACTTTTGCCCGCGACTTCGTCCGCGTAGAATAGTTACTTCGGGGAGCATTTAAATTTTCTTATTATTTCTTTTAACTCAAGCGCCATATACAAATTTTCATGGATTTTACTTAAAAAACGACGGATTTCCATACAAACTTTCATACCCTATTTACCCCCTTAGGGATTGACTTTTCAAAAATCCTGAAATACGTCATTCTTAATTTCTAATTAAGTAGCTATATACCAATTATAGATTTAGCTTTAAAACTGACGGATTTCCGTACAAACTTTTCACCCCCTTAGATGGTGAATTTCCAAAAATCCTTTCATAGTGCACCTCTATACCTCATAAGGAACCTACGTGCTAAATTTGGAATCTCTAGACCCAACGGTTTGGGCTGTGCGTTGATATGTCAGTAAGTCATTCAGTCAGTCAGTATTCATTTTTGTATATATAGATTATAATTTTCGTAGCGATATCTAATTAAAAATAAATAAACACATTCTATTTTACTCCCTGATTAAATAACTTTCTTTTAGTGAAAGAATTTTTAAAACTCGTTGAGTATTTTGAGCGTGAAAGCGTTACAAACAAACAAAGTCACTTTCGCATTTATAATATTAGTTAGGATGAACGTACAGAACACAGCAGTCCCAAAAACTGTCAAAGTTCATCAATAATCCTATGGCACAATAATAGAGTTCAACAATGATATTATATTTAAATATAATATCAATAACAATGATATTATATTTAAATATAATATCATTGGAGTTCAAGATCTATTGAAAATTTTACACTTTGTGGAAGTCGTCTGTAGGTACTTCATGTACATTTAGCTGGTTGTCAATAAAAAAATATTTATTCTCAAGAAACTTGTATCAATATGAGTAACTATATAGAAAATTTATTTGTCTAGATATATTTTCTGGGAGAGTGTATTACTTTTGCTTTTCAAATAACGAAAAGAATATATTCACATAGCAACAGAAAACCGAAGTACGAGAAGATCAGTCACAAGGAAACGGACTGTATATAATTTCGTGAAAACCTTGCCGGCATCAAATATCCAAGTGAATGAAATAAAAATTAGAGCCTTTAAATTGTATTACATTTTGTAAGGCGACAGAAGTCTATTGAAACATTTTCAAATTAAATCAACCCAACATATTATTAGAAGGCATGTATTTAACGCGTGTAAATAAAGCTGGTATCAAAATAATAGGTTAGCAGCTGCAGTAAAGAATAATTTTAAGTAGAATGTAGCAGCTTAATAATTAGTTGATACTTTAATTGATTTTAAACTGACATTGATTCCCAAAAACAGTGCACTCTGCTTAGTCATTAAAAAAATAAGCGTAATACCAATCACAGAAACAAATATGTAGTTAGGCAATCAATTACTTTACTTGTATGGAATCCTGTAGTTGCCAATAATACAATGTTTGTTATCCTACTGGTAATATTATAGTTGCCATGTCATCTTATATATAAAATTTCCATGTCACAATGTTAGTTACCGTACTCCTCCGAAACGGCTTGATCGATTTTCATGAAACTTTGTATGCATATTCAGTCGGTCTGCGAATCGGCTACTATCTATTTTCCATACCCCTAAGTGATAAGGGTTGTTAACCCTTAATTTTTTTTTTTTACGAAATTTGTTTGTTTTTATTTTTTTATTATGTGGCATTAAAAATACATACAACCCTAAATTTTTACTTTTTTATCACCAACCCCTATTTTTTAATAGCCATTTTAGTAATTTAATAATTTTTGTAAGGCAAAATAACGTTGGCCGGGTCAGCTAGTTATTTATAGTACCTCGCGAATAATTTCATTGGTCCTGTTTAAAGTTTGTTACCTTAAAGTAGCAGCCATTATTTAGTTTTTATAAATCTAAATAAGAGGTTTAGTTACATGGGAGTTTGTATATTTAGAAGAGCTAATAAAAACCTAAGCGTGCAAATCCCTAATATTTCGATCTAACATAAAATTATACAAATAATATTTGAGAAATTTTGAGGAAAGATCATTTTTCAATGTGAGAAAATTGTCTGTCAAGTAGCGGACGAGACCTAATCACTTTAAACTTAATAGCCATTGACTAATACCTAGCAACCACAATTTAATGTGGTAGTCCGTTAACTTATGTAGATAGGTTTCATTATAGCCAACGTTAATATTACGACTCTACAATATTAAGACCTTCAACTGCTCGTTACATATTACGTGACTATATTCGCAAATCCTATAACACGTAGTAATATATCGTAAAATCTTAAATAAACAAGCTCTTATTTGTCCCTCTTGTGGTATTAAAAATCAAACAAAAGTTTCAGTCTAATTTGCTTATTATTGAATTCATTATCGGCTTGTCAATATTAAAAAAGAACGTCAGTCGTAGATTGTTAAAGAATTATCGAATGAAAGGTTTCATTTATTTTACGGCGATATGGCGAAACAAGTAATTTCGGAACGATTGATCGTTAACAATAAGACCGTAAATCTTTCAAGAAAATTTACGTATGAATCTATAGGTATACATAGCAAATTAGTATGAGAACATTTCAAAATTGGTACATTTTACATTGAAAACTACTGGAGCTATTTTTATGAAACTTTATTCATCTTGTAGATAATTTTATTATTTTAATAATGATATGAGAAAATTTTTGTAAAATAACTCAATAAATTTTTCGTTTTCCGAGTGTGTGCAGGCGCGCGATAATGTAATCGAATAACGACTCTTATTGTCGCCTTAAATAATTTTAATTTTATTTGTACGGTGTTTTGTATTTGTTTTCTTCTTCCCACATAACACATAAAGATTTAGCAGAAAGTTGTATATATTTTTAATGTTATAAGACATTAGCAAGAATTTTTTGGTCTACTTATTCAGCCGTGAACGTGATTCTTACTAAGCAATTAACTTAACCCGCAATTTCTGATGATTTGTTAATGTTTTCCGTCGGTGTACATAACGTCACATAGATTTACATAAAAGTTGGACATGCAGACGATAGCAGATAAGTTACCCAACATTTACAAATTTCTTTCATAAATTTTCAATCTTATTCCACATTCATAGAGTTCAATATCTATTTAATGATTGTGGTAACCTGATCTGCCGTCATCTGTACGTCTGTAAAAAGGTTGAATTCGTGCATAAGGATTTTTCTCGAATGTCCTTTGTATAACTTCAACAAGAACACGCCTAGAAGGGTCTCATTCTAGTACAAAAAAAACGAATTATTTTACTGTCATTGTCTATATCTCAATTTGCTTAATCGGTATGATCTAAAAGATAACTAAACCTTTATAATCTAAGATTAACCAATATTTTATAATTCTCTAACCTTAGTAAATTCCTGTTCACAAAGAAACCATAGATTTAAAGCAAAAAATCACGAGCTGAACGATATTAAAAATAGTTGCGCCGTCGGTTCTCATGTTTAACATAAAAGCTATTTTAGTGTAACTTGAAAAGGACAATAATTTTATTAGGGAGATGCTGTTTATTGCATCCTTATTTTTTCTTTCATCTTATTTTTACTCATTACTTCCCTCATTGCAAACCTTCGCTCATAGACTTGATTATAGTTTCAGACCCTAATCTTGCTGGATCTTTTGGTCAGACAGCAGCTCCATTTTCATACCACGATTTAATTTTTCTTACTTTTAAAGTACGGCCTCCCAAAATTAAACGCAAAGTTATTCTACAGCGCAATTTCCGGCATATGGACATAGACCGTTTGAGAGATGATGTAAGACGTATAGACTGGTCATCTTTACTCCAATCTGATAACATTGATATAATGGTTGATTTATTTACGAAGAATTTGATCGGAATTTATGACATTCATGCTCCAATACGCCCAGTCCGAGTCAGACATGTACCAGCTCCCTGGTTAACGCCATACATCAGGAAGGCAATGGCTTTGCGTGATAGGGCTAAGCAACGTAATAAAGAAAACCCGTGTCCCGTTAATCTTGATGCCTATAAGATTTTGCGTAATCGTTGCACTAGACTGTGTAGAGATGCAAAACGTAAATACATTCATGATAAAATCTCTAACATGGATACCACCCTTACATGGAAATTCCTAAGGTCTTTTGGAGTGGGCAAGTCCATGGTGTCACAACAGTGTACTGTGGATCTTAACATTTTAAATAATCACTTTTCTTCTCCTCCTGTAACCTTAAATATGCCTTCAAAATCGGCTTCACTTTCCTATCTCTCTAGTCTTGTCCCACCTGACTGTTCCTCTTTTTCTTTCTATCCTGTTACCGAGGATACCGTGGCGGAGAATATTAGAAGTATCAGTTCCAAGGCTATTGGAAGCGATGGCCTGAGTCTCGACATGGTTCTTCCCGTTTTGGATGGCATTGTGTCTATTATTACACATATAATAAATTTCTCTATCACGCATAATGTCTTTCCAACATCGTGGAAGAAAGCTACTGTGATACCCTTACCAAAATCCCCAAATCCGTCATCCTGTTCTGAATATCGACCTATCTCCATTTTACCTCTCCTTTCCAAAGTCCTCGAGTCCGTGGCACATCAACAATTATATTCCTTCCTCACCTCCAATTCCTTACTAAGTCCTTTCCAATCCGGATTTCGGCCATCGCATAGTACAGTTGGTGCGTTGCTGAATGTTACGGAAGATATACGCCTAGCAATGGACAATACCAAACTTACTATTATTTGTCTTCTGGATTTCAGCAGCGCATTTAACTCTGTTGACTTCGACATACTTCTTGGTATTCTTCGCTCGGCTAACGTCTCTCATTCTACCATTCAATGGTTTCGTTCGTACCTTTTTGGCCGCCAACAGTGTGTGAAAGTAGATGATACCATGTCTGACTGGAGTCAGTTGGCCGCTGGTGTGCCTCAAGGTGGCGTACTTTCTCCGCTGTTGTTTTCTATTTTTATCAACGGAATTTCCAAAGTTATCTCTTCTTCTTTCCATCTCTATGCTGACGATCTGCAGATCTATAGGCATTCGGGATTAAGTGAGGTCGCACAGTCTATATTTGACTTAAACAAAGATCTATCTGCCGTTCTATCTTGGGCTAAATCTTTTGGTCTAATAGTAAACCCGATAAAATCGCAAGCCATGATTGTGGGTAGTAGTAGATTGCGTAGCAGACTTGACTTCAGTTCGCTACCTCCTCTTATATATGACGATACTGTCATTGCCTACACTGATAAAGTCAAAAATCTCGGCATAACGATGGACTGTAATATGTCATGGATACCGCAGGTCAACGATGTTAGTAAGCGTATGCACTTTGCCTATCATGCTCTCAAGCGGCTTCAATATTTTCTCCCCTTTAAAACCAAAATTATGCTTGCGCAATCTCTTCTTCTTCCCATTCTCGACTACGCTGATATTTGCTATTTGGATGTGACTGAAGATTTACTAAACAAGCTCGAGCGTCTTCAGAATCTGGCAATTCGGTTCGTTTATGGCCTGCGAAAATATGATCATGTGTCAGTTTTTCGCGCTGAGCTGGAATGGCTTCCGATTCGAGACCGCCGTAATGTGCACATCCTTTCAACTCTTTATAAAATCCTGAACGATCCTAAAGCCCCTTCCTACCTCCGCTCCCGTTTCCAGTTGTGTCAACCTCCCAGTCGTTCAAGACGCCCGTATGTTATTAAAATGCTGGAGCTGCCTAATGGCAACACAAACTTTCTCCTCCACTCGTTTTCTTTTCGCGCCGCGCATCTATGGAACAACCTTCCAAATATAATCCAAGAAAGTCCTTCCATAACTTCTTTCAAAAGTAGACTAAAGAAGCATCTTTTGTCACAAATCTCGTGATAGTCATCATCATCACAAGTGTAATCTATCAGTTATTCATACATAATATTGTATATATTATATATTTAGTTTTGTATATGTATATTATTATTTTATATTATCTAAAATATGTATGTATATATCTAAGATATGTATTAATTTATGAATTTTGTTTATTAGTTTGTAAATTGTTATTTTAATTAATCTTAGTTATTATTCTTTACTCTTGCATTTTGTATCGCCTGCATACGAATTATTCTCTAACATCCATGGGTTGACTGGAAGAGATCTCTTTTAGGGATAAGTCCGCCCTTGCAAACTATGTATTAATGTATAAATTGTCATAATATTTTTCAAGTGCAATAAAGGGTATATATATTTTTGTTTCTTTATTAATTATGAGACTTTTACATGCTGCGAGTATTTATTTTACATAAGGACAAATTGATGCATGAGTAGTCCTTTCAGAATTCGACTATAGTCTGAAAGTTCCAATTTGAGCACCTCTTAATCTATCTATATATATAAAAATGAATTGCAGTTCGTTAGACTCGCTAAAACTCAAGAACAGCTGAACGGATTTATCTTATCTTGGTCTTGAAATGTTTGTCGTAGTCCAGGGAAGGTTTAAAACGGGAGAAAATATGAAAAAATTGCAAGGAAAAACAACAATTTCATTTTTCCATATAAACTGTTCTGCCTACTTTCCTGTCAAACATTTGACATTCCGCCATTTTAGCGAAGGAAGAGTTTTAATGTCGATAGGTGCAAAGAAGTTTAGTACTCCGTGAATAGGTGATACGAAGTACATCGGGTTCTATCTAGTTAGGAATATATTGAGTTTTCTGATGATTGAAATTGTTTCTCCTACTATCAGGATGACCACGAATTTAAGTAATGGTAATTCTCGTGGTCCTACCCTACTGCAAAAAGATATGATATAACGTAAACTTCTTACAAATGATCGCGTTAAAATCATCCATACACATAAAACACCTGACGTACTAATACGTTATATTTATTCAATAAGGTATATGGTCAGAGCTACTATCACACGAGTAACACTAATTGCGTTGCAACCGACTATTAAGCATGTTTTAAAGCCTTGTTAAATAAAAAAACAACTTGTTTAACTTAAGTATCCGAAGAACCTGCTGCGATCGTGATCACTTACTTAAATAAACCTTAATTAACTTTTTTCAGATAATTTAACAAAGATGTCAGAGGAAACGATAGAACCTGAACTGAGCAAATCCAGAGAAGCCAACTGGCCTGCTGTTTTGTTCTTCATTCACATTCATTTACTATCCTTCTACGGCCTGTGGCTCCTTTTCTTCGAAATAAAATGGATTACAGCAGTATTTTGTAAGTAAAATTTTTATTTTTATTAAATTACTCCTTCGCCCTGTTTCTGTTGGCCGCTGTACATACACTCGCATCCGAAAACCTGTGAATGCGATCTACATTGACGACTTTAAATAACAAAATAAAAGGAATAGATTTACATAAGTGTCAATGTATATCGTTCTCCATATAGCGGCCGAGAGGGCAGACCATGACAATATTGTCGGTTAAAAATAATGCAGACACAAATGAGATGAAAAGTTTAACGTAGCATCCAATTCCCAGCCAGGAAGCAGATGTTATCATTCCATATCATAGTCGTCATGATACTTCATAAAATGTGAAAACTCCCGACTATGTAAAATATCTCACAAAATCCTGAAATTCAGTGATACCAATCTAATGGGGCCCAACACGATACCTTCTCTATAATTTTGAGAGGAGTACACTGCAGACTCCAGATGCTGCTGCAGAATTTTCAATCGCATTAATTTTTCAGTAATCTTGAATCGATTGAAACGGAATTAATACCACGTACCTCAGTTTTGTTATTATAGCAATTACATGGTCACGGACGGACTCGTCCGTGACCATGGCGCATGCAACTGCGCCGAAATACGGAATAATTACAAAACCAAGCTACGTGGTATAAATCCCGTTTTCTCACTATAATGTTAGTGACCACGTAAATTTAAAACAAACGTAGTAATTCCTATCCCTCTGTCAACTCTAAAGAGCTGATATTTTTGAATCGTATCCAGTATACTTTCGATGAAGTTAGCTTTCAAACAAAGGAAAAACTAAATTAAAATCTGGTCATCCGTTTCACACAATTACACTCTTCAAAGTTATTAGGATATTCTTTTTGCGACGACGGTTAAAAAACTGGTTATTTCACTAATACCGATTCAGTACTAATCGAATTGATAATAGTAATGATAAAAGGGATGTCGACTGATTAGTAGTCCACCTACCGATGCCTTACCACCATCTTTATAAAATTCCACACGGTTGAGTAGAGCATAGTTCGTAAACTTTAAACTAAAATCGTATTATTTCGTTCGTACCTCAGAGGTTCGTACCATCATCTTTATATTACTGATTCGCGTTTGCATAGAAAGAATGAACAAAAGTTGTCGCTGGTCTGGTTTTTTTTTAATTCTCCATATTTTTAGGGAAGGCAAGGGGAAATAAGCCCATACAGCTTCGGCTTTCGTATTTATTTTTCAATAACCTTTTTATTTGTTTTATTTGAAGATTTTTTTTGATTATTTTATATTTAAGAATATATAGTTTATTTCAATTTAATTTTTTTAACACACTTTTGACAAGCATTCTTCATACAAATTGAATGAATGATATCGCGTTCGCTGAGTCAAAAGTAACGCCAAAACTGAGTCGCGTAGATAGCTTCATATTACGAATTAAACGATTCTCACCACCATATTTTATCGCGATCCAATTTAGGACTTAACTGAATCTATTCAGTCGCGATCGTCAGTTTGGATCGCGATAAAATATGGTGGTGAAGTAGCAGCACTGCTAATCAGTCTGTGTGATTGATAGGTACAGGATGACCAGGAAAGAGTCTGTGTCTACCTAGATGACGGTGATTTGATTGGCACTGAATGGGTATTTGGCGAAGAAAACTTCATAATCCCCCATTTATCTATATCAATGGGGGATTATGAAGTTTTGAGTTACTCAAAAGTAAAAAAAACAATAATAAAAATGTTAGGTTAGTCTTATTCTAAGTGGGCTAGTCATTAACATCTCTTTCTGGGTTCTGTGATAAACAAGATTACTTGGCAGTTTCCATAAAATTGTTGTGACATTTTGATATAGCTCTATATTATATAGACTCTAAATGAGTATCAAAAGTTTTTTTTTTAAAGCTTTATCGATGAATATTTATTAACTTTCAAATTATTGTGTAAATATTGATGCTGTGCTTAATAATCAAATTTTCCCCTATTGAACAAGTTTTAAGCTTTATGCACAAAATGAAATATTTGTCATTGTAATACGTAACACCGATTTTCTTTATTAACATATGTATTTTCAGTGATACTTCTAACCTCGATAGCGATATTAGGAGTGACAGCAGGCGCACATCGCCTATGGGCTCATCGCTCTTACAAAGCTCACACCAGCTTGAGAATAGTACTCATGCTATTCCAAACAATGGCTGGTCAGGTAAGTTTCATTCATTTTATAAAAAATAATCAGTAATGATATTATCTTTTTTTAACCCCCGACGCAAAAAGAATGTTACAAGTTTGACGTGTCTGCGTATCTGTGTGTCTGGCTGTGGAATCGTAACTCCTAAACGGATGGACCAATTTTGATGCGGTTTTTTTTGTTCGAAAGCTGACCGAGAGATTTCTATTTTTTTTATGTCGGGGGTTACTTAAAATTATTAATTTTATTTTTATTATGATTGAAATTGATACCGAATTAAATATTAACGAAAAACATGGAAAAAAAATATTTTTTTCTATGTTTTTCGTTTATATTTATTTTGGTATCAATTTCAATCATAATTAAACTTGCCAAACAAAATGAAAAACAATATTTTATTTTTATTATTTAAGTATTTGGCGATAAAGCAATCACGTAGATATGCTTCGAATATGTTGTTCTCCTATACTAGTATACAATTATCCAAACAAACATATTTACTATCCATAATTACTCTTTTGTTATCAAAACTCTTATATCTCCAACTCTGCTGCCCATTTACTTGGGTTCGGTGCAGACTCTTGCTATAGAAGATTACTTTTTGACATTAGATTTTTATGGCCGTGTTCCTGCCTGACACTAACCCTCCTTGGGGACTACTGCTATCTTTCGACAGCACCCAGGAACTATCAGCTTAACGTACCTTTCGAAGCACGGGGAAAAATCGAGTTGAATATTTTTCGATCACCCATCCGAACACCGACTGCGCATTTGTTGCACTTAGTTTTCAGTAACGAAAGACAGTTCGTGATCGTCACGAGTAACTTTCGCAAATAAAATTTGTTAAAACCATCATCATCATCAACAACTCATGTCCCCACCGAGGGGCTCGAGCCTACCCCACATTAAGTGCGATTAGGCCTTAGTCAACCACGCTGGCCAATTGCGGGTTGGTTTGTTATCCATACTTATTTATAATTATCCAATCTAATATTATAACTAAATAAGCCACAATTTTTCTGTAATTTAATTAAAGTATCCCGTTATTTTTGTAAAACTTGTGAAAAATAAACTATTAGGTAAATAAATAACGTATGTTAATTCATTTATTGACGTCAACAAGTATTTGTAAGTACGTTGAATAAATAACTTATAATAAATTTGAATAGAAGAAACAAATTCGTAACCACCACATGCGTCATTTAGGTAACTTATTTTAATTCTTAGTAAACGGAACTCAAAAGTTTGAATTCGTACAAAAATGTATTTTTTCTCGCACTAAGTCTGGTTTCCTGCTTTTCTCTCGTATTTTATCTTATTTTCTCTCCATTACTATAGTATAGTTTTATATCAATATCCCTTATCTGGCTTAATTATACGATCGGGCCACGACATATAGATATGAATTACTTCATATCTATATGTGCGATGTAAGTGTCGTATATGTATTCTACTTATGTTTTGTGCAATAAAGTATTATTATTATTATCATAATATTTTCTGAGGCCGGGCTGCAGCATCGGACCACGCAGACAAAGGTGGAATTTATCTTAAAAGGTGGAATTTATCTTAAAACAATTGGATATCATGTATAAAAGAGACAGTGAGCCTGAACACAGTCAGTGGCGGATTATACTTTTGGTGTGAACATCACCTTTTTTTATGTTTTCGGATGTACTCATCTAGATCTTATCACCAGGGCACCATTTACGACTGGGTTCAATACCACCGGTTACACCACGCCCAGTTTGCTACTGACAATGATCCGTACAATTACAACCGAGGCTTTCTGTACGCGCACGTGATCACGCGGCTACGGAAACTGAGTCCCTATCAGGAAAAGCTGAAGGCTGAAATTGACATGTCTGACTTGGAACGCGACCCTGTAGTTGTTGTTCAGAGCAAGTAAGGATTAAACAATATTTTACGGTCAGATAGTTTTAGGCATAATTTACTTAATATTAATTTATATATGATTGTTAGTTATAAAAATTTAAAGACATCAGTAAAAAATAAAATATTTTTAGCAAAAAAATAGGACAACCGACTTCAATGCGTACAAATTTAAACTAAAAAGTAAGAAATAAACAATATTTTTATGAATTAGTTGAAAAGAGCGTCATAGAAAACCAAGGAAAGTATTGATACACATTTATAATTCTTTATTTATAATTCATACTCCGATATATTTGGAGCCGGTGCCAGCTAGCCAAGGAGGATAGTGTTTGCAATTTTCGAACTTCACGGAGCGGCGGATTATTTCTTATCTTTATCATTCATTATTATGTATAGTTAATGGATTAATCAAGTTCGTATCTATTAGGTAAGTTTATTTTGCTTAGGCTGGCACCGACTCCAAATATATCGGAGTATGAATTATAAATAAAGAATTATAAATGTGTATCAATACTTTCCTTGGTTTTCTATGACGCTCTTTTCAACTAATTCATAAAAATATTGTTTATTTCTTACTTTTTAGTTTAAATTTGTACGCATTGAAGTCGGTTGTCCTATTTTTTTGCTAAAAATATTTTATTTTATTATTTTTAGTGGAAATAAAGTATATTTTATTGAAAACGGATAGACCTCCTAGGCGCTCATTAAAACTTAATGGAAACTTTAACTAAAACGTTTTTTTTTGTTATTACTGATTTGTTCAAAAAGGGTCGAATTTATATCGATACAATTTATACGGGCCATCTCTGATCTTGACGTACCTAAAATCATTAAAATCGAGTCGTAATACTCATAATTGACGGAGTAATCAGGTAACAAACACAAAAAAACAGTCAGGTAGAGAACTTCCTCTTTTTTTAAAGTCGGTTAACAAATAATATTACGTCTCAGACCTATAGCTCATTACAAATGCCTGCCATTCATTCAAAATGAATGGTAAGTTAATGAACTATGAACCTAGTTATTTAACTTAAGTTCATAAAAAAAATTGTCATAGTTTATGTGTTGACTATTGGACCTACTAACCAAAATTTCACTATTGCATATTAGGTACGGGCAAGTTCAAAAAAAAAATTGACATTATTTTTGTGTTCGTGGACGATATTATTATTTCATCCCCAATGAAATTATCATTTTAACAAAAAAGTACTGAACCAATTTCGGTATAATTTATACGGGACCACCTTTGGAGTATGTCCTTCTTAACGAAAAAAGAATCTTCAAAATCGATTCATAATTGACGGAGTAATCGCGGAACATACATACAAAAAAAAAAAAAAAAAAAAAAAAAAACATACAGTCGAATAGAGAACCTCCTCCTTTTTTGAAGTCGGTTGAAAATATGATTTGTCAGATCAGTTACTCATGCGTAACTAAAAACCAGTGCAAAATCCGGTAATATCTAGTGTCAAAATAACTTACTCACTATGTAAGTAAAGTGCCAAACCGGCAACCCATTTTTTAAAATTCCTGCCAAAATCCATTTGGCACTTAACAATAGCTTAGAGACGAAAATTCTTAGCATGTTATGGACCGTGCGGGTATTTGATTCATAGTTTGCAGAGAGATGTTGAGACTTGGTGGTAAACCCATGTAGGGTCGTCTGGGTAGATACCACCGCCTTTCCTATTTCAGCTGTGAAACAGTTTGCTGTGTTTCGGATTGAAGGGAAAGGTAGCCAGTGTAATAACGGGTATTTCACCTTCGGCATCAGGATGATAAGGCAACAGGCAAGGCCAGGTGATTTTTCCCTTGATATTGCAGGTGTTTATAGGCAACGGTATCCACTTACCATCAAGTGGGCCGTCAGCTTGTTTGTCATCTAGTAGAATAAAAAAAGAGAGGGGAGCCAGGAGCAGTGCCTGGGACATTAGTAAGCCAAGTTTGAACAAAAATATATTTATCTACCTACAATGCATTAACCTTCACCGCCTTCACCCCCACTACCCTAGCTTCTCTCTCTTTCTTTCTGCCTAGTTACATTTGGGAAAATTCTGCTAAATACTTCAGATACGCGTTCCAGTACTAGGATATAGAAGGACTTAATTGATATACTCCTCGCGATTACCTCAACTATATACAAACCCACGATGTAGCCGTGTTAATTGGTTGGTTAAATCGAAATTATGTCTTTATAGCATGGTCTTTAGTGATGTTCGTTTCTCACGGTACAGTAACCTTTTGTTTTACTTAACATTTTAAGTAAAATAAAAGCACGACGTCCAAAGGAAGACCAGAATTAATTAAAACAATAGCCAGGTATCGTTTAATTAAATCTAACAGCGTGAAGTGTAAAAACATTCTAATAAATCAAACATCTGTGTAATTGATTTCAAAGAGTCTGTTTCCTTTATAATAATTTACTCAATATTTGCAGACAACACTACGTCTGAATAACACTAAATGCCGAACTTTTCCAATCTATATTGTACTTTATATATAATATAGTTTAGGTTGAAAATCGATTAGAGAAATTCGTCGTTTGTGGTACCTTGACTTATTGTTGACTGTACATCAATTAAATACTGCCGACTCCTACTACTAAATGGAACCTTTTATAAAATGTTTTATTTTTCTTTCAGAATCTATTGGTTACTGTACTTCGTGATATTCCTACTGCTGCCAATAAACGCTCCCTTAGAATATTGGAATGACTCCATACTGAGTGCCGTGTTTGTAATGGGATTCTTACGCTATGGAATGATCCTCCATGCGTCGTGGTTGATCGAGAGTGGCATTTGTGTTTGGGGGCTCAAGCCAGGAGAAAAGTAAGTAATATTAAAGTAGATAAATACTTTCAAAGTTTATAAATTAATCGATTTTGTGAGAACACTGAATTTGCTTATAGTTGATAAAATGTTTGAAAATTATACAAAATAAAAAAGAAAAACGAGAAAAGAATCTTCTCGGAATGTCCCGTCTCAATTATCGCTTTTAAAATCCGGTTTTCATAAAAAATAAGTATCTATAGAATCGTGATAGCAAAGAAATAATCTACGTCCCTAATTGTATGTATGTACTATTTTTCTATAGGTTGACATTTCTAGTATCTACTTTTTCAATTAGGATTATCGAAAATCATTGTGAAATAAAAACACTAAAATTAGTATTATCGACTATATTACTGCATTAAACAAAACAAATATACTAAGAGGATAAATGATAATAAAACATTTCACTATTTCTTATCCGACCTTTATTATATTTTAGAATGTTTTTAACATAGTAAATCTGTCTATACATTTTCCTTTTTATAAAATTCAAATATTTTTCAAAATAACTTTAAGAGCGTGCATTCGAAGTACCAATAATATTTTTTACGCTGTTAGATACACATGTCTACGTGACCCCATACACACATAGACATTGCTCGCAGTAATAAATCCACTAGCTGGGAAGACCCAGGGTGTACGATCGAAAAATGACCGCGAGCTCGGATTTAGACCATTTCTCTTTAAATTATTAAAAATATCTGAGTGCATTTAACAATGTTATTATATCATTATTATGTCTAGCATCATATGTATTTTAATATAATAAGTAAATTAAATGAGTTTAATTTCAAATACATTGTGAATATCGTCATTAAAATTTATGATACTCTTTATTGCACGTAAAATACATAATAAAATTTTTAATACGCAGTGTCTCGGTGGCGTAATGGTCAACGCAGCCGTCCGGATCGCGGAAGATGCGGGTTCGATTCCCGCCTGAGGCAAGACGATTTTTTGCAGTGCATTTTTTCTAGTATTAAAAATATTTACGCGTTTGTAAACGCAAAAATAAAATTATTCCATAATAAAATTGTTAAATCTACAGTTTACAAGGGCGAACTTATGTCTAGAAGAGATCTCTTCCAGTCAACCCATAAATGTGTGTTCTAATATTGTTATGGTAGGCGACACAAATGCAAAATAAAGGATTTGTTTTTAATCCTTTATTTTGCATTTTGCATTTGTGAAACTAATTAATACCTAATGCTATAAAATACATAAATATTATGTAAAATAGATATATAAACTACATAAATAAAAACATATATGCATACATATAAATGTACAAATAAGTAAATAATATTATGACAAATACAAAACTTATCAAAATAAACATGATGAGATAAGTTTGCAAAGATTAATTGGATATTTGTGATAAATAGTAGGTACTGCTTCAGTCTATTTTGAAAAGAAGTGATAGATGGACTATCCTGAATAATAGTTGGAAGATTGTTCTACATGAGAGTGGCGCGAAACGAAAAGGAATGAAGGTGGAAGTTTGTATTACCCTTGGGAAGTTCCAGCATCTTAGTGTTACATGAACGCCTGAGACGAGTGGGTGGTGGGGACAGCTGGAAACGGGAACAAAGGTAGGAAGGGGCTTAGGATCGTAAAGGATTTTTTATAGGAATTAAAGGATGTGCACATTACGACGATCCCAAATAGGAAGCCACTTTAACTGGTCCCGAAATGGAGAAACACGGTCATACTTACCAATTTATAAATATTTTTGGTATCCCTTTTTAATATGTTATCTCAATTATTTACTTATTTGGGCTCTATAGTGGTTTAGAATAGTATAATTTCTATTGGAAAAACAATTATTGTTTGCCATTATAATGCTGGTATTTCATTTGAAAGATAGCTCCAAACTGAATTTTCGTAAAACTACGCTATAAGATTCTCCTTGTTTTAAAATACTATAATTGTAAATTAAAATATCTCCCTATAGTGGTATTAATCAAGGATTAGTCTTCCTATAATATATAATTCCTTTGCAAAGTCTGTTCACATCGCTTCAAAATAAGGTCTGAAAAACCCACAAAATATGACCATTTTGACGTAAATCAAGTGCACGCCCTTAAAAGTAAGTACCTATGTCTAATTTTGAACAAAGGAAAACGTACAGACATCGTTTATTTCTTTTTTTTAAAAACTTTATAATAATCTATACAACTATTAAAAAGAAGAAAGATTTGATTGTTTGTTTGTTTTCATTGAATAGGCTCCGAAACTACGGACCGATTTTGATGAAATTTGGTATACAGATATTGTGAGACCCCGGTAAGGACATAGGATACTTTTTGACGCATTAACGCGACCGAAGCCGTGGGTGACCGGATCAAAAAAAGATCGAAGAAGAGGAGTAGTAAAATGTTTTCTCCGTTTTTATGAAGAAATGCTCGCCGTACCTACTATCCTCTTAAAGGTTAGGTTAGGATTCCTCAAGCACTTTTCATTCCTCAAGCACTTTTCACTCAAATCACTCACTCAACTTCAATGTACATAATAATGCAATTAGTATTACAAGACAACTAAAGAAAGAATCACATTTTTTTTTAATTTTCACGCCTAATAAGAAAGTTTTTCGATACGATAACGTTACGATTCTCGTAAAATATTCGTGCTTAGGTCTCAGGCCCTTGACCTGTTCGTGAAAACGTTTTCATCAGAATAAATAATCTATACTTAATATTATAATGCTGAAGAGTTTGTTTGTTTGGTTGAAACCGCTAATCTCAGAGGAACTACTGATGCAAATTGAAAAATTCTTTTTGTGTTGAATAGTCTACGAGTATTAGCGAGGAAGGCTATACGTTATTTAATAACCGACATTAACGCAAGCGAAGCTGTTGTCATTTGGTTGGCGCATTATGTGAAATAATTTATAACGGCTATAGTTAATAATTGTTTTTATATAATCTCTGTTGAGCGCTTGTCGTTCATGCAAGTAACCAGTCCTTTATAAAATCAGTACTAGTCATATGGTTGTGAATCCTACTCAAAACTCTTGGCACCAAAGGGGTGCCTCCTATTTCCGGAACTAATGAGAATATTTGTATCCAGAACGCTCGTAAATTGCAATAAAATATTTTTAGCAAAAAAAATAGGAAAACCGACTTCAACGCGTACAAATTTGAACTAAAAAGTAAGAAATAAATAATATTTTTATGAAGTAGCTGAAAAGAGCGTCATAGAAAGCCATGGAAAGTATTGATACACATTTATAATTCTTTATTTATAATTCATACTCCGATATATTTGGAGCCGGTGCCAGCTAGCCAAGGAGGATAGTGTTTGCAATTTTCGAACTTCACGGTGCGGCGGATTATTTCTCATCTTTATTATGCATTCATTATTATGTATAGTTAATGGATTAATCAAGTTCATATCTATTAGGTAAGTTTATTTTGCTTAGGCTGGCACCGACTCCAAATATATCGGAGTATGAATTATAAATAAAGAATTATAAATGTGTATCAATACTTTCCATGGCTTTCTATGACGCTCTTTTCAGCTACTTCATAAAAATATTATTTATTTCTTACTTTTTAGTTTAAATTTGTACGCGTTGAAGTCGGTTTTCCTATTTTTTTGCTAAAAATATTTTATTTTATTATTTTTAGTGGAAATCACTACATAGTATAAAAAGAAGTCGCTATCCGCCGTCTGTCTGTCCCTATATGTATGGGTAAGGTTTTTTTTAATAGATAGAGTGATTTTTAGGAAGGTTTATATGTATAATACATGCATATTCACATAAGCATTGCACCCGTGCGAAGCCGGGGCGGGTCGCTAGTTAAGTATATTTTATTGAAAATGGATAGGCCTACTGGATAAATTGGATAGGCGCTCATTAAAACTTAACGGAAACTTAAACAAAATTTTTGGTTATTAATGATTTGTTCATAAAGGGTCGAATTTATATCGCTAAAATTTATACGGGCCATCTCTGATCTTGACGTACCTAAAAAAAGAATCACTAAAATCGAGTCGTAATACTCATAATTGACGGAGTATCAGGTAACAAACACAAAAAAACAGTCGGATAGAGAAGTTCCTCTTTTTTTTAAGTCGGTTAAAAAATTATATCACGTCTACGACCTATAGCTCATTAGAAATGCCTACCATTCATTCAGAATGAATGGTATAGTTTTAATGGTAAGTTAATGAACTATGAAACTTGAAGAGAAACTAGTTAATTAACTTAAGTTCATAAATTAATTTGTCATAGTTTATGTGTTGACTATTGGACCTACTAACCAAAATTTCAATATTGCATATTAGATAATAGCAAGTTCAAAACAAAAATTGTCATTATTTTTGTGTTCGTGGACGATATCATTGTTTCATCCGCAATGAAATTATCATTTCAACAAAAAAGTACTGAACCAATTTCGGTATAATTTATACGGGACCACCTTTGAAGTATGACCTTCCTAACGAAAAAAGAATCATCAAAATCGATTCATTATTGACGGAGTAATCGCGGAACATACATACAAAAAAAAAAAAAAAAAAAAAAACATACAGTCGAATAGAGAACCTCCTCCTTTTTTTGTTTGAAGTCGGTTAAAAAGTCGAGCTAGTTTTAAAAAATTCTCTCACGCGGCCTGGAGCTGCTGCTTTTGAATAGGTTTTCTGTGGGTTTAACAACGATAAACTGACATTGAATTCTGGGAAAATTTATCATTCTATCCAATGTTACGACCGTGACATTTTGCCACATGCAGACAGCCTACACACGCGTTCCTTAGGTAGAAGCTCCCTGTAAAATTTAATATATTGTATAAACGCAGTCGCAGTTTTTACACTACAAGAATAAAAATTAGTCAGAAGATACCAATAAGCTTTTATTCTAGTGACACCAAAGACCACCAACGACTCGCAGCGTACCCGTGTATAAAATTCTTACGTCTGGCCTGCATAGCACGAGGCACGAGACTCGAGTCAGTTGTAGATCCAGACCAGACACTTTTCTTTGTTTAATGCCATGATAAAGCAGTGTTGATATTACGAGCACAGTTTGACAGCGCGTGTCTATAGACTGGGCATTCTCGAGGTCGCGAAAGTAAAGCCCACCATTCACTACACGAGCCCGCGCCCGCAAGCCGCGCCATACAAATTAGTGGACAAATCCGACATCATACACACATTATACGAGCTTTGAGTTGCAGTCCAGAACCCTAATACCTATACACATTCACACGTAGATTTGTCTGCAGACTTGTTGCCAACGATAAGTCCGGCGGACGGGCGCGCCTGTGAATGGTAGGCTTAATGTGGGTGGTAGGGTGTGTACTCGATTTATGTCAAAATTGTCACATTTTGTGGATTTTTCAGACCTGATTTTGAAGCGATGTGAACAGATTTTGCAGAGGAAATTATTAAAGGAACATAAATTCTTGATTGAAACCACTATTGAGAGATATTTTAATTTACACGTATATTTTTGTAAAGCGATCTTGTGGCGCAGTTTTACGAAAATGCAGTTTGGAGATATCTTTCGGATAAAATACAAGCATTATAATGGCAAACTATACTTTGCGAAAATTCTTTTTCAAATAGAAAATATACCATTCTAAACCACTATCTAGCCTAAATTAGTAAAAAATTATTAAAAATGGATACTAAAAAAATTAGAAATCGGTAAATTTTAATGAGGATTTTTATAATGTTTTTAAAATTATACTCATTTAATATACTTACTATATAATAATACGCATAATGCTAGATATAATAACGATATTATAACAATGTTATATGCAAGCAGATATTTTTAATATTTATTTGAAAAATGGTCTAAATTTGACTAGCTCACGGCCATTTTTCGATCGTACACCCCGAGTCTTCCCAGCTAGTGGACCTATCGCTTTGCGAGCAATGTCTATGTATGCATGGGATTACATAAACATGGTGTATGTAACGGTTCACCCTTGTTTGGTATAACAACGTTTAGTCGAAAATCATTTCTTCGAACAACGTTTAAGAAAATAATCACTTTGTATAATATCGATTGACATAATTTTCATTTCATCGAATGTTCATTTGCGATAACAACATTTGCGCTATTGATCAAAAAGTATAATGTTCATTTGATGTATTGTGCAAGTGGTATAATTTTCATTTCATCGAATGTTCATTTGCGATAACAACATTTGCGCTATTAATCAAAAAGTATAATGTTCATTTGATGTATTATTCAGGTGGTATAATTTTTATTTCATCGAATGTTCAATTGAAGAATAGGTTAGCGAGGAGCGAAGCGACGAGCGAGTTAGGTTGACATGAACAAAGCGCACGAGCCGAGCGAGCGAAGCGAGCGTGCCGCGGTAGCGGCCGGCGAGTGCCAGAAGCGACTTTAGGGCGTTTTCACTGAATTATTACTGAACTGAATATTCGATACGATCTTTCGACCAAATCATTATTAGTCTAGTTAAACATCACGTTAAATAAAATTAGTGCATTTGAAAATTCGGTGAAATGACATAATGTCAAATAAATAATTATGCTAAATAAAATTCTACCAATTAAACATTAGGTTAAATAAAATTAGTGCAAATGAAAATTCGGTGAAATGACATTATGTCAAATAAATAATTATGCTAAATAAAATTCTACCAATTAAATATTCGGTCAAATGAATAATTATGCGAAATGACTTTATTGCAACTAAAATTAGACGAAACGATTTTCGAGCAAACGTTGTTATACCAAACAAGGGTAAACCGTATGTAACAACAATACTACGAACAAAATAATATTGGTGCTTCGATGAATGCACGCTCTTAAAGCAATGTTGACAGGTTGAGGAATAGTAGAGAAATATGTTGTCTAAGGAAATTCTTTTTACAAAAATGTCAAGTTCAACTATGAGTTCAACTACCAACTCCTCTGTCAAACATAGTGATAAGAAGTAAAAAAAATGTAACGTTTTTAAAATTTTGACACCCGTGTGAGGATGAAATGGGGAATAAAGTTTGTATGGAATTTAGCAAATACAAAGTTTCATGGTTGTATCTTCGATAATGAGGAATCCCATACAAACTTTCATCCCTTATTTCAAGCCCTTCATGCCCTTTTTACAACAAAATTTAGCTTATACAACATGTAAATTAAATAACCAACACCCTGAATACAGGTGGTTTGGGATCGGCTTCTGAGTTGATTTCAAGAAATTTATTTTTAAAAAAAGATTTTTGTTTTGAAAAAAAAAAACAAAAAGAAAGTACCCTGAAAATATTGTACAATATTTTCAGGGTACTTTTTGTTTTCTTTTATCAAAAAAAATTTTTGAAATCAACTCGGAAGCCGATCCCAAACCACCTGTATTCAGGGTGCTGGTTATTTAATTTACATGTTGTATACTATCTCAAGGTCTAGTCTATTTTTGTAACAAATTTCATCAAAATCGGTTCGGGTGTTAGGTGTGAAAGCGTGACTTTGTTTGGACTTTTTTACGACCTTTCATCCCCTATTCCACCCTCACACGGGATAAAATTTCAAAAATCCTAGAAAAAATATTTATTTCTTCCTTGTGCCGAAATTCAATATTTCATGGTTTTATCATCAAAAATGATGAAATACCATACAAATTTTGATCTCCTATTTCGAATCCTGCTAGCCTTTTTTCGCAATAAAAAGTAGCCTTTATCCTTCCCCGAGCTCTAGTCTATATTTGTAGCAAATTTTATTAAAATCGGTTCCGTGGTTTAGACGTGAAAGCTTAACAGGCAGACAGACATACTGAGTTACTTTCGCATTTATAATATTAGTAGGGATAATTCCCACAGATTAGTAAGAATATGTCTAAAGATCATTCCTGTGAGAGAAAATCTCTTGATATTATTAGTAATTCTTTGTAGAGGTTGTTTCTCTCGTAGCAATATTATTTCAAACATTTGTTGACACCCACATTACGGATAGTGATATGTAGGTACACCAAATGCTTCTACCTTCAAAAATAATATTATAATATTGCTTGTCGCTTCCGTAGTATATACAATATTTATCTACATTTGACAACGTGACTCTTATTGCGTAAGTAATAAAGGTGCTGAACTAATGAGTAGGTTCAAATATCATTGCTCGTGTCATTACTCCAAATAAGTGGGCTTGCTTTACATTTTAAAATATTTTTCTCTTCTACAGATGTCCACCAGATTCGAACTGGGTGTTTCTGCTGAATAAGTCATTCTGGCCACATTACCACTACATCGTCCCGGATGACTACAAAGGCGGAGAGTATGGCAATTATGGTAAGAATTTTATAATATTTTATTTTGAATCTGGTTAGATTGAAATAGTTGTTGCAGACATTTTTTATGGACCAACGGCTTTGGAGATGATGATTATTATTAAGTCTCGTACTGATTCGTTGCTATCGCTTGGCCGGCCATTCAGTTGCATGGTCACTTGTCTTCTCGCTCGTTGGGACGTCACACACGCGAATTTGTCGAAGTCAGTGCAAGGATGGGAATGGATTTTGGGACAATAAAGATTACTTCATACCAATTCCGGTGTCGAATGGCGACACCATAGGGTTATAAAACGCGTAACAGGGATAACGCACACTCTAAAAGTAGTTTGTTACTGATATCCAAATTAAACTATTTAAAATAAAAATGACTGAAGTTGTTACTTCAGTCATTTTTATTTTAAATAGATCGTTGTGTGATGTCCTTGTAGATTTTTGTTTACCTATCTTGTAAAGTTTTTGTAAACTCCGGATTGATAATATTGTGTAAGCGACAGGCTGGCAACCTGTCACTAATTTGGGGGTACTTTAAGGCACATACTGCCGGATGTGGCTCTGTGTGTAACCAAATGTTACCTGAAGCTTTTCTCGACCTCTTTCAGGACAGTGAGCTTATTATGAATGCATGTTTTTGTAAAGTAAACGTTATTGCCATAACATGAGACTAATTTTTAGTTGTAAAATTATTTTAGGTAGGGATATTTTAATTATCTTTGGGTCAATTTTTTTTTCGTTGTAACGATTCAGAAGCCGATTCCAAGCAAACCACTTTCAGGAAGTGTTATTTCTGTTACACGTTGTATAAAATAGTAATGATAGCTTATTACCATAATTTACATTACAAACAGTTCAATTGCTCATATAAAGGACTAGATCTCCGCCTACGACTTCGGCCGCGTGGAGTTTTGTAAAATCGAATACAGCCTATGCTGAGTCTATGTCACTCAGGAAAATGTAGTATTCTAATGGTAAAAATAATAGTCTTTTTGAATTTATTCGTTACAAACATACAAAAAGAGGAAAGCTCTTTATAATATTAGTATAGACATTCAAGTACATTAATTTTTACATACATAATTAGGAACTTTAAAATTTTGTGATTTTCCTATTGAGCTCATAATACAACGTGCAACAGTAATAATATGGCACCCTAAGTAAAACACCCTGAAACTACCTAGTTTGTTACTAATATGTAAATTAGTTCTTGTTTATTTAATAATTCTTAGTACTTTATTCCAAGTTTCTAAAAACAATATTTTAAAAATACGTATCTACCAAGTCTTACAACATTCAAGACCTGAATCTTTCAGTGTGTATTTTCGTAAGTAGGTAATAAGTTTGTTACCTTAGAATAAGATCAATTATGTTCTTAATCAAAGTTTGTTACCAAAAAACATATACCTACCCACCTCGCAAAAAATACGAGGCTTATATAATATAAGCTTTTAACGATATGTTGATCTCATGTTCGAGTTTCTTAGTACATTATTTTTAGCAGTAACAATTTTCTAGGTAATCGGTGAAAGAAACGTTACTTGGTATAGTTAATTCTAACGAATTTATTTGCGTTTAGATTCGGGTTGCACGTCAGCATTTATACGAGTGTGGGCGGCCCTTGGTCTCGCCACAGACTTGAAAACAGTCGATAGTGTTACTGTGCAGAAAGTACTAGCTGAAGCAGTCAGGTAATATTACTAGCTTTTTTAGTAAATATATTTTGTTAGCGTAACTCTACATCCCATCTAAGTGCTATTACGCACTCGACTGCGACGTTCTATATTTTTTAATTTAGGTGTTTACGCACTTGGTGGCCGAGAGACTAAGTCGCCGGCGCGACCAGTCGACAGTGCGTAATGGCACTAATTCTCATGTAACTGATGTGTTGAGACGACGAAATCTGGCAACTGGGTCGGCAAGTCTTCGGTTTATAGTCATCGATCCAATGATTTTCGAAGATTAATGTTTCGAAGACACGTAAGGGACCCCAGTTTGAATATTCCTGAAATATTTGCGCTATAGTGGTCCACTTATGGTGGATCGCAATACTAACAAGTTTAGTTGGAGGGGTTATCTCCCAAAAACACGTATCTACTATTAAAAGCTCATAAAATACTTTCAAAACTAAAAATTAAAAAATTGACACTTTTACTTTCTGAACTCTATTAATCTAATTACAAAATAGGTATGCAGTTAAATATAACGAACTAATTCAATATGATTCTCATGTACCAATAAAATTCTACACCTAATGTGAGATTCTAACGTATTACAGATCCAAGCAGTCGGTGAAAACTTGCCTGGAGAATGCCATGTCGACGACAGCTCTACCAAAGGAACATTACCTCCGTAGAGGATAAATTTTGTGATGTTATTAATAAATTATTTAATTTGTTTTTATCATTTATAACTTTTATTTTGGTCTACTCTTTTTAAAATTCTTATGTAGGTAACCTCCGATACAGACATACCCCGGTCTGGGGAAGAACTGAATGCATTTCTGTATTGAATTACTTTAATTAATTATTAGTTTACAAGATAGCGTGCTTGTTAGTGATCAGAGCAACACTGATACTTTTTCGGTGCGTATAGAATAGCAGATTGCTAGACAAGGATGGAACGGAATCAACTCCCATACGAGGTAGTTAGATTATCTAGTCCGAGTAGCAATAGATTCCATATACCCGTGCTAAGTACTCTGCTTTTTATTTCGAATACATAAAACTACTTTTTAGTTTTAGTAATGTTTATTGCTAAAAATACTCGTAAAAAAATGTCTTTTTCACAGATAAGACAGAGAAAGGAGGTAATCTATGGAGAATAGGTATGTTTCAATGACGGAATTCCTACGTCATTGGTATGTTTAAAGAATCTTTTTAAATTTGGAACACGTCGCGTCACGGCCTCTGACCAGGGGCCTATGGCATAAAAATTAAGTACTTATATTATAAGCGATTTACTCTTAACTTTTACTCATATTAGTAGAGTTGTGTTGCATATAATTAATAGTTTATAATAATAGTTACAAGAGTTGTAACTAATTTTAAGAGTCTATTAATTTAAGGTGCATAAAGAAATTTTAATACTCGTAAAATTACTTCTAAATTTCAAACTCATAATAGGAGTGGACTGTCAAAAGGCTGTACGGTCTCTTGATCATTGCCTACTTCTACAAGAAAAGAAAAATAATGATTCCCGCAATAGAGTCTATTCACACTAGTCTTTGGCCAGCATAGGCGTTCGATCACGATTAGCGCAGTGTAGACGTCACACTATTGTAAATGACGGTATGCATCAAGCATCCGCGACGCTGCTAGCTCATCGTTTAAATTTACTGCAGACAAAACGCGACGCAAACGTCGCGTTGTCGCGCTACTTGTTGAGGACTTAGGGCGTAATTTCAAAGCGTTGGATTTTGATATACCTAAGCCTTGCATTCTTTCCAGGAATATAAAAATATTAAAATTTATTCTGAATCGCTTATTACATTCATAAGTGATTTGCAAATCGTTCTAAATGATTTTTTCTTTAAAAATCTACGGTCAGGCATTATTCTTTCATCATCGGAATCACTCGAGACCATTGCGTTTAACTTGAGATAACAACTAAGCATACAGAAAGATACTTATAATATATTTTAACCACCTTCAATGGTTGATAGAATTACACCACTAATAGGAGTAAATAATAGTAGCTGCGTCATTTCTTGCAACACAAATTTTATTTTACATATATTATTAGCTTGTATTTCCCGGCAGTAGGCTACTAACTTGTATTATCAGTCATATTTTTTATGCAACGAGACGCTTCTAAATTTTACAAATAATATAAGTTTTCGACTTATTATATAAGTGTCTTTATTTTTATGCAACAAAAACTAAAATTATTTTATGCAACAGAATTTTTTAAACTTCTAAAATATTTTTAGAAGTCTTATAAAAATAAGCTTATAGTAATAGTAGTTTTATGCCATAGGGCCCTGGGGTGTTGCGTGTCAAGTCATGTGAGATACTTTTTATTAGCTGTCAAAACAATTATTCTTCCATAGATTTTGTATGGCATTACGAATTTGTGATTTCATAAATTCTTGTAGTCAAATTTCTGTATATTATATTAAATGATAGTAATACGCTTAAAAGGCAAATTCTAGAGATAATTGGAAACGATGGAGATTATCTCGCATAAAATAACATTACCTTTTACCAATTTAAAACTTAAACACCTTGTAATTATTTTAGAATGATGTGAACATTCCTAATGTACAAAGAATCTTTTTAAATTTGGAATACACCGCGTCACAGCTGCTAACCATCCCGCTGAATTTGAGAGAATACTCGCAAAGCAAATTCAGTTCTATTTATTTTTAAATTTCTTTCCCGCTCTAGGGAAGGAAGTATGAGTATTTACTATGAGTTTTTGCTGCCTAGTGGTGGGAATTAACGTATGCCACTCAATACTCAGATCATGCAAACGCTACTCTCCGAGTATGAGAAATGAAAAATAGTATGTTTCGCGCTCCCACGTTGTCTTGAGATAGGGAATAGTTTGAGCGGGCACCTCAGTTTTATGTTCCTGTAGGTCCATTGGGTTTACAGAACAACACAAATTAAGCTTAACGGGCCTTCTTAATCTAAATTATGACCACCTGTTAGTGCACCAACCAAGCACTAACTTGTTTAATTTATACGATCATAACGTAAGTAGAAGTTATCACCGCAGTGAAACTTTCTAAATATTACCATACTTACTCACAATATTGTGTGTAGATATGGTGATATTAATTACAGTAAGAAATAAGAAACTCAAATTAGTAGGAAAAGCTTGTTGAAGACTTAATTAAAAAATAATGGTCTGTCAAATTCGGTTCTCCAAAAATAACATCTTGAAGTCGTAGTAAATATCTACGATGTCGTTACACGGAATCGAGAATACATAAACAAATGTTTTTTGTACTTATGTATGACGCCGATATGATCAAGTGGTCCGGGTTCGAGTTCTGGTAGGAGCAATATTTGTGTGATGAACACGAACATTTGCTCACGAGTCATTGTTGTTAATGTATTTATTTAAGTTTATTTACAAAAATATATATACTATTATGTACATAAAATTTGTCTGTTATCTAATCATATTCATAACACAAGTTCTTAATGATACTTAATTTGGGCTAGATAATTAGTGTGAGTGTGGAAATATATACTATACTATACTATACTATTTGTATAGTATTTATATCTTACGAACGCGAATGGGTCACCACTTGTACCTGAATCAGTGTAGGAGCCCTCTATGCCGGCACTAACGCACACAGACAATGTGCATACACAGACTGTCTCTCGCTTACCTGGCTTTTATAGCAATGCTCATTTTTATGTCGTACAAACACAATCTAGAAGTGGATTTCCCTCACCATCAAAAACGCACTATACCCTCTCGAGCAGGCAGACGACTATGGACTCCCTCTTTTTCAGCCCTTGGTTTTTAACCGCTGCCGTTCACGAGATCGACAGTCACTAATCGACGGTCGCTGTATCGATGGTACGTTGTATGGACAGTACACCACATCGATAGTACGCTTGTTAAAACCGGATCGGTTTTATTCGATTAGAACTGTGACTAAAACAAAAGGAAGAGCCAAATAAAGGGAAGTGAACGTTCTGCGGCCAGGGTTGCCAGGTCTTTTCCACAAAAAATACTAAAAAAACGCTCCTTACTTGTCGTACTGCCCAGAAAATGGGGAGTGCTGGTCAGGACGACGGGTATGACGTGTGGCATGACGTTAGGGTCACAGCAGATTATACAATTTAGTTGGACGACTAAACTGCAGTAGACATAGAAGGCCGCACATCAATCCAACTAAATCGCACAACTAAATGATCGCATCCAAATATCGGCCGATAGCATAAAGTACGGGCTTCTATGTAAGGACGATTAAATTGTGGAAGCACGCAATTTAGTTGTACGATAGTTGGCCAACTAAATTGTATGGTCTGCGTTAGCTCTAAGGTTGCCATACTACGTCCCTGCCTCCTTTCTCGTCTATTCTCTCGTCTTCTTCAGTCGTCGAGTGTGTGGCTGGCCCATAAGTAGGGTTATTACGCAACATCGATGACGATTGCGTAAAATTTGACAGTCGATTCGTTTATTAGGGAGAAAAATTAATCAGAACAAAATACCGAACCTCCCATACTTTGGTATTCTTGTCATACCGAACACCAAACACGGTGCTAAAATACCAAACGATTCGGTAGAATACTGAACACCTGACAACCCTGGCTACGGCAGCGGCCGGCGACGCGTCAGAAAACGATGTAAGAGATCCACTCCAACTGTCGATAGAATGTACCATCCATATGGTGAACTGTCGATGTCGTGAACTAGACCCGTTTTAAGCAATTTATTACCTAATATTACCAAAGCAATGTGAATGCCATGTGATGCCGGCAGAGTAGAATAGCATAACCCCATTTTACTCCAATGTGTGTAGTAGAAGGCGACTAATGGAGCAGCAAAGGGGTATTGATCACCTTTTACTTCGTCCACATAATTATTCGCATTTAGCAAGCGTGGTGAAGTACCGCCTAAACCTCCTTCGATGACAAGGAGAGCCCTTGTGTTCCAGCTGTGGGTCGAATTATAAAAGATGATGATAATTATTCACTTTTATTGCACACAAAGAATGGAACACGCGAGGAATATAACACATGTAGTACAAAATAGGCTGTATTATTGCTAGAAAGTAACTTCCAGGCAACACCATTAAGGACAAACAAAGTTTTCTGTTCTTTATTTTTAAAGAGATTATTAAATGCCATTTAAATAGAAACCTTGTTAATTTTGTTTTTAATGCTACAAATATTAAGTATTACATATTCGCTACATTAAAACAGGGATTCGTTATAAATTAAAATTCGTCACTCAGTTCACACACTCATTCAACAAGTTAACAACTTGTCTCCAAACTGCTGACCAAACTTTTTGCAACTCCTTACGATTCTTCCAGCTGTATTCAGCAAACCCTGCGAAAAGATTAATGATTACGAAATCGAAATAAATGTTTAAATTGCAATAACCGAGCTAAGTATATCTATGACCTCATTTAACGCTCATACGTCACGAAATAGAAATTTTATTTCATACGTTACAAATTGCTTACCAGGTAGCGGTACCGAAAGGGAAACCTGTAGATTTTTTTACAAACTGTGACTTTTATGCCATATTATTGAATTATTAAAGAAATTTGAGGCAAATGTGAAAATGCAAAGAAACGAAGAACAATAAATCTATTATTTTTAATAATGACTTTGTCTGGTTTGATAAAATTTACTTAAATATATCCTTATTGTGAGGACTTCTATTTAGCTTTAGTGATATGACATTTACAATCCATTTTCTATGTGATATCTATATCAAAATAAAATATATAACGAAATATGTACCGAAATATGTCTTCTGCCAAATTTGGTTAAGCCGGAACCGGTTGAAAAATACACTAATATAATAAAATAACAACTCTGATTTTACTCTGTGTTAAAACGGTCATCAATAGCGATTATAGCCCTAGCCGGAACATCGTCAGATATTGATCAGGTAATTTAATAATCACTACAAACAGATAGCCACAGCGAGTATTCTCAAGAAATTTTCCTCTCCCAATCCTACCATGCCTCTTCTTTTTTATGACCACGCATGCTGACTGATGTTGTCACCCACAAACTGTGGCTACTATTCCAATGTGTCCACATGTTGTGCGATCTAGAAAATATTAGTCAAACTCGAAAAAGGCACAAATAAAAATTTTATAAATCGAAAATATCGGAAATATCCGCTAGCACACGTATTCCCTCGTTCTAACAACCCTGGACTCTTCAAAAGAGACGTGAAGAAGTAACGTGCAGGCCGGCATGGCTAGGGTGGGTAATGCGCCGCGTCTATTCTCACACATTCGGATTCTACTTCCACTTATTTTTTTATGATTGATGAGTTATATTCAAATAAAACCTGTAAAGAAAAGATCTTCCTAGAACCAAAGAAACCTTAGATGTTTCAAAATAAAAAATAACAAACCCAATAAAGAAGCCGTAATCATGCCCGCGATTATAAGGATCAGTGCAGATTTAACGTCGGTAGCTCGCGCTGACGCGAATCCCGGCGGCGGCACGCATTCCGGCATGGCCGGCACCAAGGCAGCTTCTAGGCGAGACATTGCACCAGTATTGTGAAACTGGAGCAAGCTGGAAAAACATTTTGTCTTTTTGATCTCTTATAGTTCTAAGTCTGCATCTCATAGATTTATAATTACTGACGTTTATAGATTGGCAATGAATCAATTGGAGTGAGACCAAAAAAATGCAACAATATGTTAGTAATGCGCATGTGTACGTGAAAGATAATACTGCAGTCTGACAGGTGCTGTCTTTTCTATGTGGTTGACAGGTCTACTTAGGCTGCCTGCGTGTACGTGAAATGGTGTCGTCTATCTGTCTCGTTCTAATATACGTGTTAGTATGCTCTCCTATTCCTATGCTTCATCTCAACTGATGGCATGTGACGCCTGAAGATGAATCGAACTTCACCCGGAATCCTCGACTACTGAAGGACTCGCCATCTTCATCACTAACAGTAGGAGCACAATAATGCTGGCAACACTTATTATGACGACAGACTTTGATATGATGGTGGTAGCTAACCAGGCAGACTTCTTCTTCTATTATTTATTTAATGGCAATTAGTCGTTTTATTAGGGTAACAACCATTTCTGCCAATCTCAAGTTAGGAAAAGGGCCTCTTCATTTGGTAATGTCTTATTTCTTGATGTTTGCAGTGTGCATTAAAATACGGGCGTCACAAATTTTAATGCATCTAGGGAGTGCTTGGAAAGAAATGCATGGCAGTCACACCACTAAACCTTTATTTCAATGATTCCTCATAACTGTTCGTCAACACGGATGCTTATGCAACAAAACGACTCCGCTTTCACTGCACAAAATCTACTCCGAATCAATTTTGAATTATTGAAATAAAGATCGACGTCCAGACGCCATGGTTTACCGCCAAACACTGGCAGACTTAAAGTAAAGCGTACCACCAACCAAAGCGCGCAAACATATTTTTCATCCCACCACCTCGGAAAGTGTAATTTTGCGCTTCGAAATCTGGCTGGAAAATTCTATTTTATTCGCTTGAGCGGCAAAGTAGATTTGAATTTAGAACATCACATATAATGAGTACTCAATATAATTGTAAATTCAAAACGTCATTAAACCTATTTAATGTAACCTCTATGGTGCCAAATTTATGATTAGAATGAAGATTATTTTGTCATTTCCTCGCTGAGGTGGGATGAAAAGTTACGTATTGCACTCGAGTGGAAAGATTTTTCACCTTGTGCTCGTTTGTTTCCCTCGCTGACGCTCAGGATTCTAATTTAGAATCACTCGCTGCGCTCGTGATTCAACTTTAGAATCCTTCGCTTGCTCGGTCATCCAAATCGAGCACGCGGTTAAAAAGGAACTTTCCACTCTTGTATAATAAATAACTATTGTCCTCCTTTGTGGATCGAACACAAATGTAGGAACTACTAGGCCATATCTTTGTGTTAATATACAATTAATGTTAACAATTTAATGGACTACATAGTTTGAAATAAAATAAAAATATAATTTTATATACTTTTTCCTCCTTTTTACAGGGTTATGTAAACATAACGCGGGCTTGCACCAAGCGTTAGAGGTTACTTTATCATAATCAAGCACTAACTACTTGTGTCTAGTAAAAATTTTCGGACAATTCTACATGTGTTGAGTATTGCAGCCTTCTGCATCGTGATGTATGAGTTTTTTGGTAAATTTAAGAATTATTATTATTAATGTAATTTAAATCATGATGTCCTGTTATTATTTTGCCTATACCAGTAATTTTGTGAAACTTGTTCAATCAATGATTGATGTGTAAACATTACTACTATAAATCTATATGTGTAATGTTATTTGCTGCCTGCCTGATCGTAAGCAGTCACCGTAGCCTAATAGACGTTTGCACACTCACGTGCTGTTAACCTTCCAGTCCCTCTCCCCTACTCCCTGGAGCTCTAACAACCTTACTCACCAACAGAAAGAACACCACACATATATAGTGTTATTTGACTACGGTCTTCTGTAAGGTGGAGGTACCGCAGTTCGGGCGCTACTAATTCAAGCTGCTAGTTTACTATCTCAATTTAACAATCATTTGTACTTCAATCAATTCCGGGGAATAACCCAAGTTATTTTTAGGAAAATAGGGATGATGACTGGATGGGGTCCACGTTCTGAAGCCTCCTCGTCCCGGACCCTGGTAACGTAGTGGGAAAACTTTCTCGGCGGGTGTGTGGTTTTTGATGTCAAATGGCATTCGAAGTAACATGCCATCGTTGAGTTGTTTTTGTTTTCCCACCACGGCTAGTTCCTGACGGCCCTTTTCAGGGCCACGAACGCGCCCGAAGTCCCTCGGGTGCGGTCCGATGGCTGCTCCCGGTGTCCTCGTCAGGAGGACGCGTCAGGTCGAGCAGCCGAGGAGGCGGCCTATAAGGGCAGCGCCGGCCAGCGGCCCACAAGGGCTGGCGTTAGTCGGTAGCCCCTGTGGGCTGTTTTTACAACAAGACTCTACATCACACTTAGAGTACCTACACTTTTACAAATTTCAATGCGCTGTATCGCCGTCATTAATTGTTAACGCGTTAAAAGAAAAAAATACGTATCTAATATTTTTTAGTGTTGTACTCTTATTTGATTAACTAAACAATTTTTTTTTGTTTACCAACCTTATTAAAATTGGTCTGGCATAAGGGGACCTCAATGGTAACGGGAATGACAATTGCGCCCGAGTCGAGGGGACAGGCACCTCCTTCACAGCGCATCTTCCTCGGTCTTGACTCAGCGATCTATTAAACGTAAGCTTGCTTACTAACTGTTTATACTTAAACAGGAACTGGTCATAAAAAAAACCTGGACCTACCCCTAATCAGCGATCCCCATTCGAATATACAGACTAATAGAAGAAAATAGAATTCATTACGGAGTTATCGTCGAACTGTTTTAATTAATATAGTCGGTATAATCGGACGGAGATCACCACTTATTATTGGTAGGTTCGGGTTTTTTTATGACCAAGCGGAGTGGAATTATTGTCACCTGAATTGTGATGCCGTTTTTGTTGTTATGATCATGCAGCGCTACTTGTAGTGATAATTGGAACTAAAACTTTTAAAGCGGCGTGTCGACGATACGCCCTTTTGTATTTAGGCGCCACCTTAGTTTTTCGAACGCGAAGTGCTCATACAATACGGCGTACTTCATTTCAGACAAATTGTAATCCAGCTGAACGTGAGGTAGCCCTATTACATAACGACGCGCCGTTTTGTGGAACGGGGTGTTATACGATGCGCCTGCGACACACACACTTTAATCCGGCGCGCTGTTTTGTAATACGGCCTGTTATACGATATGGTTGCGACATCGATACAAAGGCAAATGTGACGAATTCCAATCGCAGTTTTCGTTTAAACTATGTTTGTAAGCATCAGAGGACCATCACAGCGTCACCGGAGTTTATTTATAGAAAGGTCAGGACCTTAGTCCATATTCTAGCCTGTAATACAAACCTCCCTATAGGATTTCTAGTCGACGAACATCTCCCGCATGAATCTCTAAGGGCGTTCGAGTTGGAGGGGCGAATAAAAATCACGGTATTTAAAACACACGTATGCACTGTGAATTGGCCCTTAGGAACTGAACAAACAGAATTTTTGTATATAGATTTCACTTATCTTTATTAGTTCCGTTTTATATTCTTCTTCTAAAACGATAAAAATATTAATAAGAAAATCTAAATACATAAAAAAGCCAACGCCCATCCCATACCCTTGGACCTAGATAGCGGAAATTTTGCACTTGATAAGAAATTTAAAGAATAAGAATGTGTATGATTAGTCAAAAATTATGTAGGTGTGCAAAAAAAATGCTGCCCAAGTCAGTATTCCACGCGGACGAAATTGCGGGAAAAAACTAGTGCTTTTATATTTCTCTTTATTCATGGTAGAGACCACTTCTACTTTGTTATTTATATTGTTAGCGCTTTATAAAAAAAACATCGATTTTGTATGATATACAATATACAACGTACCGTAAAGTTGTTCTAGCAGTACGTTGATTGGCAAAAAAAGCATAATCTTGCTTCGCAGCTCGCGCTAAGCCCTGCTCCTCCGAAGCCACCAAGTTCTCAGTATTAGAATAGCCACGAATATATAATGCCTGAAGTTGCGTATCTTTTGTGGACTGCAAAAATAATAATCATATTTAAAATACATATACCCTACCTCTATATTTATTAGGTATCCTAAGTTGCTCATTGTAATTTAAAACTAAAAAAAAAATAACATTTTCCAAAAGAAAGATATTTTTTATTCTTTAACATCGCGACAGATTTTGATAGGATCAGGATAAGTCAGGATACACGTACTTTTGCCGACGATTATATATATTTATATCTTTATGCACTGTCTAGTATCCATGTTCTTAATACTAAAGTGTATTAAGAATTTGAGCCAAGTAATTGGTGTGAAACTGAAACTATGTTAACTAGATATTATTAAATATTAATTCACCATTAAGTACATCTGGTCAGCGCCATTTCTAATATACCCTATCTTGAGATTAGGAGATTGAAGCACGGCAGTGACAGTGTCCAAGCTCGCCACTCTAACTGACAACACCGAAGTTATAAAAGCTGCATATGCATTGTACGTGACTACAGCAAATAGTAAGCAAACTATAAGAAGAATACTAGCAGCAGGGTTTTGAGGCGTGACTGGTCCACCTAGAAAAGAAAGATTTCTTATTAGCGATACGAAAAATCTACAATACCTTGTAAAGTTTGGGTACTACAAGCTTTCTCTTAATGGATAATTTTGTACTTAACGTTATCGTTCTTTTTACGCCTCTGACGTGACTTATTTTTTCAACAGTCGAGCCGGGACCACGAAGCTTAACGTGCCTTCCGAAGTAAACAGGAAAATTCAGTTGAAATATTTTTTTGTACTTGGAAGGGTTTCCTATCAGAAATTTGGGCGGAAAAGCGGGCGAAAATGGGTTATCTATGTAGGTAACTGAGATATGCGTATGTTAAAAGTGGTTGTGTAGAATATCAAAAATGGGCAAAGTTAAGTGAAGAATTAGTATACTAGAGGAAGTTTGCAAAGTGGCACCACTGACAGAAAGATTTAGACTTAATCAAGTACCGTTGATTAAATGAGAAGGCATAATAACCATGTGACAAAAAGGAGTGATGAAGGCCGTCCATAGTATAGTTACCGGACTAAATAAGAAATAATTATTAGTTATAATAATATTTTCAGGCGTAAATTTTATTTTGGGTCGAATTAAAATTTGTAAAGGGACAGGCAAATGAAAATAACGTTGAAAATGTAACCATGAACTTGTGGTACCCATTAAGTATACGCAAAAGGGCACAATATTTCTACGCCTCGTTACAGAAAGAGGCAATGCTATGATTCTATAATTTGAACTGCAACGCTCTACAAATAAGTTTATAATGGTAGCAAAAAAGTATTGTGTACATATTTTGAAGCATTTCAACATACCTATTTACATATTTGATCCATTATTATGGTGTAATTAAAAAAATCTGTTCTCACCCTGTTGACATAATATGCCAGTAGACCAAATCAACGCCTCCGTATACTCCATAGGCCAGACTCTAGAACCAGAAAGTTTGCTTGGAGCAAACCTGCTGATCAAAATAATTGCTGCCGCTGCCAACACCGCAATGGCGACCACGCTCACGACAAGATAGACGCTGAACGGTGTCATAAATATGTCTCGAGCTGTTGACGTCTCTTGCTGGCGAATGTATATGTTGTACCTGAAACAAAAATAAGGTGCTTGGCAGATGACGGGACAGGCCGCAGACATGGTCAATTAGTCATACATAGGCACTACGGACAGACTCTGTCAAAAACACCGGCCCGACCGTTCTGCGAAGCGCCTAATAATTTAAAACTTTATTAATCTTTCAATAAGTTCATAACTTGACATAAATGCAGAATATCCTAACTAGAATTTTACCTGGATAGACACATAAACTAAATGGAATGATAAAAAGTTTTTTTAGCCTATACCATCCCACTGCTGAGCTAAGGCCTCCCACGAACTGACCTTCTGGGCTTCCCAGTTGTATAGAGCATAATATAAAATAAAGTAAGCTAATGTAACTCAAACAAGTGTTAAAAGAACAAATACAATACATACGCATTATTGTACGTTAACACATAAGAGTTAACATAATGTGTTAGGGACTTAGCGATACTAATGGCCTGTTTCACAGCGGTTCCAGTAAGTTCCTTACAAAACTGTCAGTTTAACTGCCACATATCAACGAATGAATTAAATTGTATGCGACAAATTTACTCTTACTCCTAAACTCTATAAACTTTTAATTTTAGCTAGAATACACAAGCTGCTGGTCAATTCAAGTAGTATTGATTTCATAAAGAAGACAGTTTTAATAATGCTTAAAAAAATTACAATATGCATGAGTTACACTGAGTCTTATTCCTATAATTATTAATGATTGGGTGGATTTTCAATCTTTGCATAAAATTAAATGTCATGCTTATTTTTAATGTCCAAACAGAGTGGACCTAGGCAGTTCGTTTTTTTTTATATTTCCTTAAAATATTTTCAAATAGGCACAATAGGCCACAGAAACTCGAATATTTCAGTTTGCTATCAGAGCTAGAAAAGTTTTCGAGTGTACCGAAAGGTTGGCAAACTGTACGTATTGCACACGAGTTACTTCCTTTAAAATTGATATCTGCAGTACTTTTTTAAGTTGGCGAAACGGCGAAAAACTTTTCGGACAAACCTTCTCAAATTTTTGCAAAAATGTCTGAAAATGAAGGATCTTCTGTTGTTGAGAATGTTTACTGCAAAAGTTTTCCGCCCCGTCATTAATTCCAAGAAGTAAATAAAGGGCAAGTATAAATCTGTTACAAGGTTTCATACACTTTCATGGCTTTGAAAAGGAAATGGTTGTTTTAATCATAAAAATTTTAATAGAGGCATATACAATTTTCAATAATTGTTTGACTACGTGTCCCCTAGGAAAACATCGATAGTATTAACTGAATCATTGTAAATATTACATCATATTGTTTTGTTTACGCACAAAACGTGATACGTACAAAACGTTGTAGTCGAGGTCGGACAGCCGCTCGTATCTGGAGCAGCACGAACTATGTAGGGTAGTAACTCCAGTCGAATAACACTACATTTCTGTGGTGTTGTGTTTCTGTTGGCAAGTAAGGTCGCCAGAGCTCCAGGGAGCAGGGAAGGTGACAAGCGTTGGCAGCGCACGAGTGTTTCTAGTATCTATAGGCTATGGTGCCTGCTTACCACCAGGCAGGTCGTATGCTTGTCTATCAACCATTTGACATAAAAAAAAACCGCCAATAGTAGTCACTTATTTTGGGTGAGTTTTGTAGGTAAACTTATGTACAATGATTCTAAGAGTAAATTATAGGTGATTTTCCTATACCTAATTATTGAAAATTGTTGTGATTTGGAAGCAATAAAAATCCATTGATGGCGTTAGTTCAGCTGACCCTTCACTTTAAGGCGATGAAAAGGGCTGGCGACCTTGGCCATAGTAAATGGAGCATTGCGGGCTTGCATAGCACACTCAAAAAACACACTAAACAAAGACACTATTTTGTTACTTTTTCTTTGAAATTTGAATAATTATTTACAATATGAAAACCGTTTTATGAAAATAGATCAAGTATTTTCCGAGCTATGGTGTAACTTTTTATTTAGGTAAGACCTATTTTCAAGATGTACATACAAATTTTAAAATGTTCTTATACTAATTTGTTATGTACAAGTGAGTATAATAATTATATTTTTAAAAAAATAACGCTCTTACTATTAACGCGTGGATCGCGTGATGATCATTCGAAAATTGCAAGTTACCCTTATCGCCTCCTTAAAGAAGAATGAAACAACACTATCTATTACATTCCTTTTTTAAAAGTGTACTCGTGTAAAAAACGATACTTCTAATCACATTTTTATACAAATTTAGCTCTTAACGCTACTACATATAGTTACGTTTTTACACTGAAAAATGTATACTACGGACGCTGGTCTCCAAAACTCGCAGGGGGGTGTGATAAAGGCTAAAATACTGAATACTGCTAAAATTTCTATTCAGTTCAGTTTAATGAAACTGTTTTTGCCAGCGCGGCTTCGATGGAATCAATTAAGTGTGACTTTGATTAAACTTTTAATTAACAACTACCTAAACCAAACCTGCATTGATAAACGTTAGCATAATTATCAGAAATAATGTTATTAATTACATTTCTTGTTACGATAAATTGTACTATTTAGTCTCATTTATATGGTTGTTGTACCTATTTGTCGTTTTGTCTGCATTAATTAATTAATACAGTGTATAAATGACGTAGAATATCTTTCAATTGCTTTCATAGAGGTCATGTTAGTAAGCTAAATGTTTTTACAATTCTAGGTCAGTTTGCTTGCTTTCAATATTTTCTAGCCAAGAAATGACTAAGGTTTATTAAATATTTTGTACTTACGTTTTCTTAAAATGGAAATTTATTATGATTGTAAGTGTTATACCTTTAAATAAGGATTTTCGTTACTAAAAATTTTATGCTGCAGGTATAGGTGTGTCCGCCCTATTGAAAGTTAAAGACATTTACTTACATGGTTCCTGCTATTGGAAAGATGAATTCCATGTCATTGCGACGGTTCGGGAGAGCTGTGACCGGCTCCAGGGCTACATCCACGCTATTGTCAACCAAAGCCCCTAATAGACCCGACCAGGAGCCCTCGTACGTACGGTAACCAAGTTTAGTGTAGTAACGAGTCGTGGCACTGACAAAAAGAAAAAAAAAATATTATATTATTATCCGCTATTGTTATTAGATTTTGTCTGCAATGTTTTTATTGTCTTCACAAGGCAATACATGTAACTAATATGTGAATGTGGAAGGAACAAATCACGTTGTGTACCCTCGACCAAGACGGACGGAGCCCGTATTCCATCAAGTTTAAAAAAAATAAACTTTATTATCAAGGCCACAGAAATCATGGTGTGGCAAATTATAAAGTGGATCTTAAGCGAATGAAAATAAAAGTTTTTAGTATAACTAAGATTGTTTTCTAGCGGTCAGGTTATTCTTAAGTAAAGACTTATGAATGTCACAGTTAAAACCAGCCTTTAGTTAAAACGCGTTGTAGCTAGTTAAAACTAGTTCCTACTAAATGCCTTTGTTACAACTAGATTCCAATCCAAGTGGAGTGCACTGTTTTTGGGAGAGTCTAGTGTTTTACATGGCTGAGTGATGGGTAGGTTAGGTTTATTTTTTTTGACCAGGCGGAATGCATTGTTTTTGGGAATCAATGCCAGTTTAAAGTTTACAACCGATTTTCAATTCCCAACAAGTTGCTGTAATACTAGTTTTAACTAAGGTTCGATGTTATAATTAGCTTTAACTAGGGAAAACGCGTTTTAACTAAAAACGGGTTTTAACTGTAACATGAATAACAATATTGATGTCGTTAAGAAATTGAAAAAAAAAGTTGAGAGTGGAAAATGCATTTCCTTTGATGATTTTCATAATAAGAAAAGTTGAATTTCATAGTTAAAGACCTAACACGAAATACATGATTCATTGAAATTAAACATTATGTATAATTTTATTTAACATGATTGAAAGGTTGCGGGTTCGAGTCCCTTCTTAGCACTTATGATGGCAGGATTTTTTCTTGTTTTACGTTTTCTATTCAACTAGCTGTGCCCGCGACTTCATTCGCGAGGATGTCGGGAATTCCTCGATAAATGGACTATCCAACACGAAGAATTTTTCAATTTGAATCAGTAATTCCTGAGATTAGCGCGTTCTACCAAACAAACAACCTATTCAGCTTTATAATGTTAGTATTCATTTGGTGTTATATTAAACATATATACAATGGCTCTTTATATATTTTTACTATTTAAATCTTAATTATAAAATTTCCATGTCACAATGTTAGTTACCGTACTCCTACGAAACGGCTTGACCGATTTTCATGAAAATTTGTATGCGTATTCAGTAGGTCTGCGAATCGGCTACTATCTATTTTCCATACCCCTAAGTGATAAGAGTTGTTCACCCTTCATTTTTTTATTTTTATTTTTGGACGAAATTTTTTGTTTTTATTTTTTTATTATGTGGCATTAAAAAATACATACAACCCTACTATTTTTTTATAGCCATTTTAGTAATTTAATCATTTTTGTAAGGCAAAATAACGTTTGCCGGGTCAGCTAGTACTATATAAGCGTGTCTTCATCGCCACGTATTTTCATCAGTAAGCAGTTATTAAAATAATGTCAAATATCACAGATACAAATGTTATAATTATCGTGGTATGAGAAAAGATAAGAATGCGCTGTCGCGAAAGTTTGTCAGACAGATAGGTATTTATATGATTACATTAAACAGCAAAGTTGCAAATTACGCGATATGATATCACATATATTTTTCTAAACTTACACATTCCATTTTTTTATTAAGAAAGTTCTCATTTTTGTAGAAAACTTAAGTAAAATCTACTAATTTGATTTAAATATTATCTAGCTACTGATTTAGTTCAAATTAGATTTATTTATTGAAATCAGATGTATGTATCTATATTTTGATATCAAGTTTGACGTAGTTACCTAAACTAATTAGTTAGTTTAAGGAATAATTTTATTTTTGCGTTTACAAACGCGTAAATATAATACTAGGAAAATGCACTGAAAAAAATCGACTTGCCTCAGGCGGGACTCGAACCCGCACCTTCCACAATCCGGGTGGACGCGTTGACCAATTTCGCCACCGAGGCACTGCTTTTCGCTGTCGAAATTTGTCAGTGCTTGGTGCTTATGTTTTTATGGTAAACATCGTTTCATCAAATCTTTGAAATTTGCACTTCCAAGACCCGAACGAAATATTTTTGCAAATATTTGACGCCCAGCTAAGATGAAACTACCTTACATTATGGAATAATTTTATTTTTGCGTTTACAAACGCGTAAATATAATACTAGGAAAATGCACTGAAAAAAATCGACTTGCCTCAGGCGGGACTCGAACCCGCACCTTCCACAATCCGGGTGGACGCGTTGACCAATTTCGCCACCGAGGCACTGCTTTTCGCTGTCGAAATTTGTCAGTGCTTGGTGCTTATGTTTTTATGGTAAACATCGTTTCATCAAATCTTTGAAATTTGCACTTCCAAGACCCGAACGAAATATTTTTGCAAATATTTGACGCCCAGCTAAGATGAAACTACCTTACATTATGGAATAATTTTATTTTTGCGTTTACAAACGTGTAAATATAATACTAGGAAAATGCACTGATTGTGGATTCCACCCGGATTGTGGAAGGTGCGGGTTCGAGTCCCGCCTGAGGCAAGTCGATTTTTTTCAGTGCATTTTCCTAGTATTATAGTTAGTTTAAGTAATTAAACACTATTATTTTACAATGGACGCTACTGAAACTTGAGTAATTATCAAATAAAACACACACATATATGTACGAGTTTGCAAATAAGTAATTGATACATCAATGTCCATTGCTCACGTGAATATATTTTGATGACAATAAGAGTAGAGAGAGTATCAACTCTCTTTTACTTATTTGCAAACTCGTACACATTGGTGTGTGTTAATTTATTTTATTAAAGTAGAATAAAAAAAATATTATTTTATGGTAGGTGTTAATACACCTACCATAAAACATTAATGTTATCAATCTAGTTTGCAAACTAAAAGTAGAATAAAAAAAGGAAAACAAATCATATGATTTTGAAAGCACAAGCATTACTTGCGTCCTAGCTCTCTTAAAATTTAACTATCTGACATCTAGGTATATAATCAAAGGTATCACACATAGAGAGGACCGCAGTCACGTAACACTACATACATGTATTCGAATAAGATTTTCATATCACTATGTAAAAATGCTGCGCACGTATGACCCTCCAGGTGTTCTCAGCCCTCTAGTATTTCGAGCGTCTATAGCCTACTTGTATTGATATTCTCAAGGGGTTCTCGACCTTTATATTGTTCAAAAAATAAGATATAATTTCCTCGCTTCGTCTTTTAAGCTTTGTCTTCAATTGTAAAATTAATTAATATGGATTTATCAAAGATCCCAGATGTAAATAAATAATGAAGTGCATTTTAATATAAATGAAACAATCTACATAAACTGATATGCAGAAAGCAATTTGTCAATTTCATACATCTTCAATGTTCTACTATTACTAATATATTGTGTGTGTATGTATGTATCTTACTAATATATTATGTATTGCTCCGAGCGTTAATGATAAGATAATCACTCCTCAGTGGATTTCGGATGAGCGTTCCGGATGTAGCTCGCTACCATCATCGGCCTCATCGATATTTAGGCACCATCATGTGAAATCAAAGTCAAGATTTTTCTCGTCAATTTAAATAAAGAAATACTTACCTAGAATTCAGCTTAATGCTAAGAAAATTTAGGACGTCATCTAGAAGCGCAGGTGCTGATGGTCCCTCCTCATCAGCAGAAGACGCTCCGTTACTGGTGATGTTGCACCTGCCTACGACCAACTCCTCGCCAAAGAAGTTCCTGATATCTACCGGGTAAGGAATATCTATGCCTGACATAGAATGTTCTCTGCTCCAATAACCTGCAAGTTTACAAATGGTCCAATGTCGATGGTATTAAATTTAAAGGTACCTTTTTATATCTATACTAATATTATAAAGAGGAAGGAGGATTTGTATGTTGCACAAGTTCTGGTTGTCCTTCTAGCTTCCGAAGAGAACCACTATTCCTATCCAAAAACTTATGAAGGATCTGCTGCTGCTGCAGACTAATTTATCAACCAAAAACCTATATTATATTAGTTACTATCAAAAATAGATTCAATCATTTTAATCAATTTACTACAGTTTTTAATGTGTAATTAATTAATTACATATTAATGTAAATACTTTTCAAATGTTGTAAATAATGTCTAACTGAAATTTTATAAATTTAATTATAATTATGAAGACTAACAGCAGTGTCACAAGGAAAGCGTGGCTTCATAACTTGAAGATAAATCTTAAGCTTCATCATACAGTGTACTTAACAAGTTGACATTACAATAAAGCCGAAAGTGGTTTTGATCACTTGCTTCTGGGAAAATCACGGCGGATTGTTTGCTCAAGTTCAAACTCGACTTCCGCCTACTAGGAGCTTCCCACACTCGCAATTTAATTTCACGACAATGGTAATATTTATTAATTAAGCGGTTTGTCACAGCTTAGTAAAGTTTATTTGAGTTACTCTTAGTCTTAACTTAGTTGTTAGTAATTCTAGTTTATCTGTTTACATAATCTTTATAACTTCACATAGGTACATAAATTCACACCTTTCTACCATAGGGATAAGCAGCGATCACTTCTTTGTACTTGCTGTGATCTATACATAATTTCTTTAGCGTCACCTATTCTCGGATCTATTGATCAGCGATTATGAGTACTTATGACCTATTTTTATACTCTAATGTATACATACCTAAATAGAAAGTGTACAAAGTAGAATTAGCTCGAACTTTGAAATATTGCAACACATGTACACCGTTTTCGTACACTTTATTATCCTGACGCCATAATAAAAACTGCTCTCTCAGAGAAAATTCTGTGATTTTTGTCATTAGAAACGGTTTAGTTGTGTTGTAATATAGTACACCGGATTGAAACAAGTTTAAAATCATTCCCATGTGTTTATAAGTATTTTTTCTTGTCAGATCTTTATATCTTGCCGAAGCTCGATAATAATTTCTCTCGTACACTAGTTTCCAACAAGAATTATCTCTTTGGCAACGATTTTCGTCATTAATTTGTTGCTCTTTAAAGCGTTTAGAGTTCCAATAGGCAAAGTTAGTATCGCATAATCCTAGAGTTGTGTCGCCTCGATTCATTCGTGAATAACCGACTACGATGTTTTGATCGAATCGTATTGACGTACTGTTAAGTATATCGTTTATTAAATTAAAATCTTTGTCTGATCTGACGGATATTAACCAATCGTAGGACGCCGTGTTTATTTCTTGTTTATTGAGCTGAAAAAGAATTTTTTCCATTTAAAATTAAACTATACCTACATAAGAAGAGCATAAAATAAAAGGACCAAAGTTACACGTCACTGCCGCTAATAAATGAAAATTTAGTATTGCCATCCATTTATTTCTAACTTTAAAAAAAAAGTATAAACATAGAAACAAAAATAAAGATTATTAATTCATTTTGTACCTACTGAAATGTCCTATCTATTAATTAAAACGCAAAAGACATCGATGGATGTAATAACTTCTACGTTGCCAGATTTGCATCTGAAATTATGGCTTACAATTTTGTTAAAATTAAAAATTTTATATAATTTTGCTTCTGATTAAAAAGGAAACCATAAGTGTTCTCCTTTATTTCTTTAACAAACTATACATAAATGTTTTTTTTTCTAAATTGTGAAATACGAATTTGAAAGAGAAATATTTATGTTTTATCATTGCACCTTTTTCAATAATACAGTGATGTCTTCTGTAGCGTTTGCATGAATTGTCGGCATCAGAATAACCACACCCAAACGAAGGTGTAGCCGAGGTTTTTCCATAGCGTCAAATGATGCAGCTATACCATTAACACTCATGCACTTTACCAATCTGACCTTTATCCAATGACAATCTGAAATACAAAAGACATTCGCGCCTTAAATTTAGTTTAGTCGAGGATTAGGTACCTCGATTTAATCCTCGAATTGTGGACCTTAAGTGGCAATGGGCATTGGGCATGCACATGACGGCCGTTGGACGGAAAGGTTCTCCAGCGGCCGCGTACCGCAGCGCTGGAAGGCCCTCCACGAGGTGAACCGAAGATCTGGTGAATGTCGCGGGAAGCCGCAGGATGCGGGTAGCGCAGGGCCGATCGAGTTGGAGATCCTGGGCAAGTCCCTTATGAACGTCTCTCGGTTTATATGCTTATGAGGGCACAGCGGTGTAGCCACTTAAATTTGGAGCGCCCGAATTGAGGTAGCACCTCCGGCAGCGGCTTAAGGACTGCCTCCATCTTACAGAAGACCACAGTCAAATAACTAAAAAAGTAAATTCTTGTGGTGTTCCGTTTCTGTTGGTGACTGAGGTTGCCGAAGCTCCACGGAGTAGGGAAGACATCTAGGATTGGTAGCATGTGAATGTCTCGTCAGGGTGTTGCATGTATCTATAGACTAGGGTAATTGCTTACCATCAGGCAGGCAGTATGCTTGTCTGCCAACCAAAAAACCGCATAAAGTTAACATTCCACTTAGTCGTAATTAGTTAAATAGAATGTGCAATTAATCATTAAATCACTTAAAGTATGCTTTGCATTTTGAAATGTTGCAATAACCGCTTCAAATCTAAATGTAGTCCTCTGTTTAATTTTCTTATATCAAAGATTTTGATTTGAAAGCGTTGGAACATTCGAGTAACTATTTCTCATGATCAGACATACTTAGACACGTGAGACATCTTATCTCTTATCCAGTTGATATATGTATAATATATGTTACGATAAAGGAAATACGTTCGAAATCAAGAATTCCTAGGAAATCTAATAGAATTCTTAAAATTCATCATATACAGTTAACTATATATATATAGTAATACCAATCTATTATTTATTACTTATTCTAAAATTATATTATATTAAAACAAGAATGTAAGGTTTTATCTACCAAGAAGGATAATAATGAAATACATATACTCAGTTACTTTGTTTTAATCACAATCACAATTATAAGAAGCACTCCTAATAGTAGGTAATAAATATCACTTACACTAGAATGTCACTGCAGGACACGTCCGCTCTAGACGGTGGCTACGAACTGAATGCCCAGAGTCGAGTCACACCACGGTAGGTCGACCGTACACAAAGGCAGCCGGAGACAAAGTGACTCGATTCCGCCAAGTTACGCTTATATAATCTTCTGGTGTTGCCAGCAAGGATATTAAATTCGTTCGGAAACAGCAAATATTATTAAACCTTACAAGAACAATATCATTCTTATTCTAACTAATATTATAAATTCAAAAGTTACTTTGTTTTTTACGCTTTCACGGCTAAACCACTGAACTAGTTTTTATGAAATTTGGACGAAAGGAGTTCGAGGCACTGGGAATGACATAGGATATTTTTTGGCGCGATAGTCTACATGGGCGCGAGTGAAGTCACGGCCGACCGCTAGTACCAATATTATAAACAGAAACGATTAAAATGTTTGGAACGAATAAACTCAAAAATACTGAACCGATTTCACGAATTCAGTCACCATTAGAAAACTACATTATTCTTGAGTGACATAAGCTACCTTATTTGATTTAAAAAATCTCCTCGCGTTCGAAATCCCGGCGGAGTCATATATTAGAATGATTACTTCACATATTCCCTAAATAAGCCTGGAATTGATTTCGTAAGAATTCAATTTGTGGTTTTCGTAATATATCATGAAACATTAATTTATAATTGTAATTATATTATTACGACTAATTACCTAACCTAGATAAATACAGCGTTTTGGAATAAGGCTAAAGATTGATGGAATCTGCAAAATTCGGTACACCCAGTAATGAGTTATAAGCATAAAAAATACAGTCGAATTGAGAACCTCCTGCTTTTTTGAAGTCGGTTAAGAACAAAATGTAACATGAATAATACAAAAAATATGTAGGTAAATGAACAAAGCATTTAAAATTGTAAAAACAAGTACCTATCACCTAGCTAATAAATATTCATTAATGGTGATTAATGGAAATCAAATCAGTTGAAGGAGTAGGTAACTCATGAGTATGTTTGCATAGTACTTAATGTCTTTTTGGTAACGGTAATGGAAATTAGATATGAAAATGATGGAAACTTACTTAGCGTAAGTGCTATACTCCCCTGACAATGGTTATTATTATTTCACTTTACGAGCTCCCAAATTTAATTTGTTTCTATTTTTAACACTGCTTTCATCAAGTAAAAAGGCGAGTTTGATAAAACTCAAGGTAATTCAATTTTCGCAAGAGAAGAAAGAATAATGCCACAAATTTCTTGATTAAGGTCGAAGCACACCTATCAGCTCGGAACTGTATCACCTCTTTTAACTATGAAAATTTTTTTTTAAATAAAAAAACTGATTTCCTAACAAAAAACGGAGAAATAAAAATTTTGTTGATAAAAATCTAAATGTCCGACCGGGGACCGACCTGAAAAAAGAGGTCGGTCCCAAGTACAAATGACAACGTTTATTCCAAATATTGAGGTTAGCACCGACCTCACAAAAAACATTAAGATTTTTATAAACAAAATTTTTATTTCTACATTTTTAGTTTTGAAGGCGGTTTTGTTTAATGATACTTTACATATTGCTCATACATCAGAATAACATATGGGCATATAATTTTTAACTTATTTTAACTTATTTTTTGCTTTTTAGTGTTTTAAGCATAGAAATTTTCAGGAAACTACCTCGAGATCTTTTAGACACACAAGTGATAAGATTACGATATCATCGATATCAATTAAATAGGCATTATTAGGGATAACTCAAAAACTAATCGTCAGATGTCGATCAAATTTAAATGGGACCATGACAAGCACTAGCTTCCAACGGTTGAAAGAATCTTTAAAATCGGTCGACCCAGTAACGAGATAAGAAGTAACAAAGATAAAAAAACATACAGTAGAATTGATAACCTGCTTTTTTAAAGTCAGTTAAAAAGAGACTATATCCATAGCCGTTTCGTAGCCAATGTTCGTAACGTTCATAGTAAAAAAGAGGCGTTCCCTTTCTGGGTTGATAAGTGTGCTAAGACCTTTGGATGCTTTTCTTCTGAGTCCGCTAATATGTGCATAATTTTATCCAATACTTGATATAACATCTGTGTACAGTCGAACCAACTGAATCATGACCCACTTGACCGATCATTCCTTTAGAATCATAAATTTAGTTAGGTTTTCTTCGCTGTCATGCGTGTTGCACTTAGTACGTTTTAAATATGAATAAAAATGCGTCATTACGGGTCAGATATCTACGCAATTTTAATCTTTCTTATCACTGCACTAAAGTCTCAATTGGAATTTTTAATAAGCTGTCGTTCATAATCTAAACTCTTTTCACTACTGAGAAAATGGAATAACTATTATATTTAAAAATAAAAATGATGTTATGTGTCAGATGTCAATTATTAGTCTGAACAAATTTTAAAAAGCCATATTTATTTGACACTGTCAGTGTCTAACAAATTGGTAACAGGTTCGTTACTTAGAAATGTACGTTTAAGCGAATTTCATCCTACTTTGTATAGAGTGACTGTAGGAAAATGATCTTAAGGTGGGTCATGATTCAATTTGGTCGACTGTACATGCGGCTAAAGAATTGATATGAAAATTATATAATAGAAAATGAGTGTTACAGTTGCGTTTTGAATAGAAAAGTTGGGAAATCCTCTTCTTTTGCGTCAGTACGTCCATAATGGTATTAGGGGTTGAAGTATGAAATTGCCGTTTTGTATGGAGAATTTATCGAAAATTGATTTTTCCATACAACTATATTAGCGATTTTTTGAGGAACCACCATTCTAAATTTTGGGTAATTTGTGGATATATTTAGACAATATTAAGCTATAGGATACTTAGAGAAAAAAATTGAGAATTGATACCTGTAAAAAATATTGATATTTTTATAACGTTTTTGAAGATGTATTTGTAGTGAAAAAATAAGAATAAGAATAAAATTTTATACATAAATATAAGTCCTTGTGATGAAGTCCAAAATAATAAAAAAAATAATGGACATAGCTATTGTATAAAGGAATTATACACAAATGAATAACGAGGAAAAAATCGGCAATTTCATACTTTAACCCCTATTATTATATTTAATGCATGCTGTTACATATTTTTATATTGTGTTTACTAGGTGGTAGACTCATATGTAGGGTCTTCTGGGTAGGTTTTTATTTCTGCCGTGAAGCAGTTCACTGTGTTTCGGATTGAAGGGAAAGGTAGCCAGTGTATTACTGGGTTGGAAGCATCTTAGTCCCCAGGATGGAAATGCACTTGCAGTGTTAAGTGATTTACCCTTAATATTGCAAGCGTCTATAGGTGACGGTAACCAGTTAACATCAGATGGGACGCAAGCTTGTTTGCCATCTCGTAATATTTAATAAAACATGCAGGTAATGCTTTGGCACAAAAGCTTATAAAATAGAAAAAGATATTTCAATGATATCTACGACGTAGTACGCAGATACAAAACGGTATCCGTACTCGAAATCGGATTTCCTTTGCTTGAATATCAAATACTCGAAAACCATTCCTCAAAGAAAAATAAAATCGACAAATCATGAGGGACCGAATGTGTGAAGAAATTTGTTCGAAAAGGGAGAGTATAATATAAGTTGCATATTAATTAACTAATAACCTACATATTTGTATGGTAGGTTCAGGGTGATTCTTTTTATAAACAAGCGGGCCCGACCTTTAAGGGAGAGTCTAATATAACTTCTTCACGCAGTCAATGATTTGTTGATTTTATGGTTTTTCGCAGCGTTGGTTTGCCCCCCACAAGGTGGACTGACGATCTAGTAAGGGTCGCGGGAAGCCGCTGGATGCGGGCAGCGCAGTAGGACCGACCGGTTTGGAGATCCTTGGGGGAGGCCTATGTGTGTGGCGTGGGCGTCAGTGGGCGTCTCTTGGCTGAAATGATGATGATAATGATGGTTTTTCGAGGAAACGTTTTCGAGTAAAGGGTATTCGATTTCAGGTATGAAACCCGTACAAAGTATCTACCGTCACTAAAAATTAGGAAACAGAATAGCACTGGGTTTCATGCAATAAACATGTTGTTTACCAACCTCATAGTGTCTCGGTATAATTTCAATTTCACGTACTTACATGAAATCGTGGGCGGAATATGATACCAATATTTACACAGGGTTCAAAGCTTATAATCCGATTAGATTGATTATATTTTATGTTTATTTACGGATCATGATATTATTCGATACATCTCTAATAATGATCAAGGCCGTCGTGGTGGAGTGGTCAGTAACGCTACGTACATATTGGGTGGTCCGGGTTGGAATCCTGGTACACGAACAAATGTACGTGTTCATCACAGAAACATTTGCCTCAAATGTTTATGTGATAAGCATGAACATTTGTTCATGAGTCATGGTTGTTTATATATTTATTTATAAAATATAGACTGTAATCTATATTTGTCCGTTATCTAGTATCCATGTCATGAATTCTTAATTATGATTAATTTGGACTAGATAATTGGTGTGTGCGTGGAGAAATATTCGTCATTATCATTTCAGCCGAACGACGCCCACTACTGGACAATATATATACAATAATATTACTATATTAGTGTCTAAAATAAATATTTCTCCCGCGAGAAGCAAAACAACGACTAAAACAATAATTTATTATTTTTCTAATTTAAGGAAACCCGTCACTTGACTCATTGGTGCTAACTAGGTAGATACATTACAAAACCTTTAATTACTTTAACGAAATCAATTTAATGTTTCGACAAAAGAAATTAATTTGTCGAAAACGTGCCCGATGAGTGTTAATCTCTTCTTCAAACCTTGCTACACACACGTCTCGTAAACAAACGTGTCGAACGAATTCCGCCATCGAGCGTTATTGATATTTTATACACATTCACGTGAGGATCAAACTTCTCCGGTATTTATTTTATTTTAATGCAGTGAAGTGGTACGTGATTTTTGTGCTACTGTACATCGATTAGGGTAAGTTATTTCATTACTTTATTTTTCAATTGATTTAGCATTTAACTGTAACAAGTCATAATTGCATAATTATACGTTTAAACTTTAAATTGTAATATTATTAAACTACAATTTACTTTCGTAGGTAATTCAAATTACCTTTTTGAAATATATTTGCAATGAATAAGTACATAAATATATTTATAAAAGACGTTTTATGAAACAATAAAAGTTTACCATCTTCTGATTACATAGACGTAAAATTTTATAATATTATAATCCATAATATAAATAACTAAACCCAAAAGCATCGCGATGGCCGAATAGAATTGGATGATATTTACCTGCCAGGTTTTTGTCTAAATACAAATATTGGATTTTAAACGGATAACTTAGCCTTCTTAGTAAAATAATAAAATGAAGTCAATATAGAGATCCATAGAAATTTGTGTAATATATATTAATATGTATTTTGTATTCGATCCTTTAATAATTATTATAAGTTTTATTTATATTTCATATAAGTTAACACTGTAGTACCATGTTATAGCAACGCGAGCAAGTAATATTTACCACCATTTTACACGAAAGATTATTATGAGTGGTGGTACTTGATACTGACCGTACGATGCACCGAAAACTTTCCCTGACTTATAAACGTATGGCAATAAAACCGCCAAGTGTATATGTACTACACTGTTATACTATTTATATTTATTTTTTAGTGTTGCAATCTTTTTTTTATGTTACGAGATGGCAAACAAGCTTGCGGTCCAACTGATGTTAAGTGGTCACCGCCGCCTATAGACACTTGCAATATCAAGCGTAAAACACTTAACACCGTGCTATCCTAGGGACTAAGATGATATGCCCTCCATGCCCAGTAATTACACTGGCTACCTTTCCCTTCAATCCGAAACACAGCGAACTGCTTCACGGCAGAAATAAGAAAGGCGGTGGTACCTACCCAGACGACCCTACATATTGGTCTACCACCTAATCTCCGTGGAGGTCAGAAAAGGTTCGTCGCCAGATGCCAATATTTCATTTCTAACCAAACATGGGTAATAAATAAATAATTTTTATACTACACCTGATCGGAACATACCTATATTCCCTCAAATTGAAAAGAGAAAGTTGATCTTTTCTTCGACCTAAATATGCGGGAGGAAAAGTTGTATGAAAATCCATTTCTAACGTGTTTAGCGGGAGGAAAAGTTGTATGAAAATCTATTTCTAACGCGGCGTCCGCCGGAGCGCGGGGGGTGGCGGTGGCGGCGGTGCTCAGCATCAGGACGCGCGCCGCGACATAGCTACAGGCCATTGGTTGGCCGGTGTTTCGCAGAACATCTGCAACTAGTGTTGCATAATCATAATCTCTTTATAATTTTGTTATAGGTAGGTAGTGCTTATATCAATTTAACAAGTCTTTGAATGTTCCTCACAGGTGTAGTATAAAGCACTAATATAACACTTGGGAGAAAGTTCGATTCCCAACTCGGGAGTATTGTACCTCTCCAAAACTGCCTGTCCCTTTCGTCCCGCGGTGAACAATGTACTAATTGTTTCTTCATACAATAGATAACATAGATTAATAAGTTAAATTTGGTATAAACCTATGATACAGATTTCCGTGTCATTAATTGAATTACACTAAAGTTGTAATACTAAAGTTGTGCCCTCACTTATTAAAATTTTAACAGAATCGAGTAAAATCTAACCCAAATTTTAAGGTTATAATTTATACAATTTCGTCCGGTACAGCTAGGCAATTTAAAGGTATAAGTTTCAAAAATTCTAATGTTTCTGAATTTTTGCAAGTGGATACTGTTCTACTTATGAAGCTTATATTTGATTTTTGTGTCAGATCTGGCTGTTGCGTTTTAAGTAATTCAATATTTTGCGACTAAAATGTTGAAATAGAAATAAAACTGCCAAGATAATCAATGTTAAAAATGATAATGGTATTGTGTGTAATAAACCAAGCAACAAAAGTACTAAATTTGTGACTATTCATTTGTTAGTCGCTCATTAAGGATTTTTAGCCGCTCATTCTGGATTAAGATAGTTTTAGGTTAGATTAATCTGCTGAACAGTTAAATACGATCCTTTTTTTAAGATCCGTGGTCGCCCTGATAGATCATCATCATCATCATAACAGCTTTTTTAATTCAACCCACTGCTGGAACACAAGACGGGGAATAATGTGATCTGTACCCCTTTGTAACGGTTGTCGTATAAAGTGACTAATGGATCGCCATTAGTCACTTTCTACGACAACCGTTGGAGGATATGCATGGGGTGATGCTATTCTACTCTGCCGGCATCACGCGGCTAAGATGTAAAATATAAATAATCACATTTTCTAAGGGACACGTAATGCATCAAAAGAGCGGCAGGTTGCAAGCCTGTCGTCTACTTAAAACATTCATCACACAATAAAATAACCAACATTCAAAAGCCGAAAATGACTGACCCTGCACCCTATAACATCTCAATGAGCACTGCATTAATTAATGGATTCTAATTTCGAATACCGTCTGATTGATTACTCAGCGCGTTGAATTTCAATATTTTGAAAAGTCGTCGAACCGATACGTATAGCTACAATCAACTTATGATCCAGACAGACGATAGAGATTAGAGGATACCCTATTCATCGGGTCACTATGTACACCTGAATAATGCGATCCTTTCGCCACGGTCTACTAGATATTTGATAGGTACACATTATTAAGTATATGTAGATGACTTTCGACCCGACGAATATTGGATCCATTGTAGTAAGTTACAGTTGTATAAAAACTTGACCCCACAATTATCAGTCTGATGAGTTTCGAAATTGAATACCAGCCCTTCTCATTTTTATTTTTATATTTACGTGTGTTTTATAATTATTGATAGTACCTACATAAACTTTAGGACTGTTGTGAAGGGTTGCACACTACACGTATGCAATCACGCTTATAATCCCACAAGGGGTTGAGCAGAGTAAGGTAAAGTCGCCAACTGTGGCCTGCATAATAGGGACATAAAACCCAAAAGAGTAACAAACCTTGAGTGAACCAACTAGCAAAAACAAAACCAAGGAGCGGGTCAACAACCGGATTCATTTCATAAGAACAATTATACCTACCAAACATTTGAAATTTATACCAAATTAAATAGAAAACATTTCAAATCAAAAATGCGTACGGACTTGGGGTAGTACATACCACCTTATAGAAGACCACATTGCACTACATTTTTGTGATATCTCTGTTGGTGAGTAAGGGGAATAGGGCTGGCAGCGTGCGAGTGCCACATCAGCGTTGTATGCGTCTATAGGCTACAGTGACTGCTTACGACCATGGTTGTATGGGAAAACAAGATTAGTTAGACTATTTTATTTAAAACTTCCCAGGAATACTCCTACCGATAAATAAATAAACAGTGTTTCAGGATTTTTCAAAGTTCAACCCCCAAAAGGGGGAAATTAGATGACAAAGTCTGAAAATCAACATGGTACCTACCTATTTTATATTGAAAAAAAACCATGAAACTTTAACTTTAAGAATTTATCACTAGATAAGAAGTAAATAAAATAAACATGGTGTATGATTAGTAAACAATTAAAAACTCCGAAAAAATTCAAATGCTGTCCTAAATAACTTTTCCAGTCGGATGAAGTAGCGCGCAAAAATTAGTTTGTTATAAACCTCGAAAAATTCCAATCTTGCCAAATGAAATTAGATACAAAATCACTGATATTTTATCAGCACACTACGGCTCACAGGGGCATGTTATTTTTACATGTTGTAGGGGAATAATAGAATAGGTTCAATGACCCGAGACACAAAAGTGTCCGGCATAAAAAGACCTATGATTAATCGATTAAGGACTTAACAAGGGACACGTATAACCTCGTCTGCAAAGTTTTTATTCACAATGAAATGAAACCCAATATTAGAAAAACGTTGGGAGCTTCGACGCTATGTGCCCTGTGCATTTTCATCGTGTAGCCCGTTATTAAAAACTGTGATAAAATTCTTGGAGACTTAAGATTAGACTTAGATCTAACATAATTTTGCCTTTCTACTAATATAATAAACGCGAAAGTTTGTATGTGTGGATGTTTGTTACTCTTACACGCAAAAACTATGGAATGGATTTTAATTAATGCATGAAACTTTACAATAATATAGTTCTTACATCATAATAAAAATAAATTTTATAATAAAAATCAAACATCATAATAATAATAAAAATAACAAACAACCTTGTCTTTGACAACCTTGTCAAAGCTGGAAAAGATAAAGAAAACAAATATCTTGATTTGGCTCACGAGTTTGTTGACATGTGGGACATCGATTTAGCAATTGTTGTTCCGATAGTCATATCTGCCCATGGTCTGTTAGCCAAGAGCCTCGATAAACACCTTAAGAGGCTCGCGTTAGGTGGTTGGATCAAGAGTCAGATGCAGAAGGCAGTACTTCTAGACACGGCCCGTATAGTGAGAAGGTTCCTGTCTCTGGATCCTTAACCACCGGTAGCCGGGACCCTAATCCTGCTGCCGATGGGGACGATTCAGTCTTTTTAACTCACGAATGAGGGTGTAGATAATTAGATGTAAATTTGGTTATTAGTAAAATACTAATTACCTCCAAACTATTGAAGATTTCATCAATATACAAGCAACGATGATATCGCAAAAAAAAATTCGAGGCGGCAAACATTTTTAATGTTTCGTAACAAATTATGCATGATTATAGAGATAGGTCAAAAAATGTTTCGCTTTTTTTCAACAGGATAATTCATAATGTTTGAGAGTGTCATGAGGTCAGTTTCTAAGCAATGGAGTGTACAGTGTAAGGTACACATCAGCTGGAGATTATCAGTTTATCTTCTTAAATATTTTAAGAAACTGCTACTACGAGAAGTGTGAATGTCAGCGAGCGTACAATAAGAAAAAGAATTTTGGAAGTAAAATTAAAGGCACGCATTTCAGCCTGCGGTCCAGAATTGCTCAGACAGCACCGAGTAGGTAGACTTCGATTCGCACGTGAACGCGTCAATTGGACTCTCGAGCAATAGTCCAGAGTTTTGTTCACTGATGTATGTAGAATTGCTTTACGTGCACCAGGTGGTCAAGAACGTGTGTGTAGATGAAGGGAAGAGCGGTTCCCGCTCATCACTACAAGAAAAACCGTTAGTCTTCATGTAGACTCCATAGTGGCGTGGGGGAGAATAAGTTCCGATGCTCTTACAGAATCGGTTGCTGTTGACAAACGATTAAAAGCCACTAGGTACACCGGAGAGATCCTTCAGGAACATGTTATGCGCTATATGGGATTTATTGGGTACGACCGTTCATTTTGATGCACGGCAATGCTAATTCACACGAAGTACGATGCGTGCATGAATACCTTCATGACGTTGGAATCCAAAATGCTTGGAATAGCCTTTCGAAAGTAAATGTATGTAACATCATCTAAAGCTGTTATCAGGGCACCAGGAGAAAACGACTGATTATTAAAATGCCTAAAGAAAAAAAAAATAAAAGACATTCAATTACGCTGTGTTTTATAAGAGTGTTCATTCTCGTATGGTAAATGGGTGATTTTAAATTAAGATTATTTTCTTAACAAATACTTAATTAGAGCCATTATAAACCATCTTAAAATATTATGTAATACATATTGAACCCGTTTATATTATTTAGTGACTAAAAAAGTATTAAACATGAGACATTTGAAAACTTAGCGTAGCCAAGTTTCCGTGCAGGTGAGTGTTTTAAGTACTGTATTTCAAAAGCGCAGATCCTTATATAAAGTTTTTGATTTAGTTGATAGAGTACAACCATCTTTTCTTATTCCACCGCCCTATGAAAGTCTGTTGCAGTAACAGCTTTAAAATAAAAAGGACCTTGAGATTATATTTTTGTGTTCCAACTTCAACCGACCAAGACTAAAATTGGCAGAGCGTGTAAAATATACATGAATTTAGTTTTACTAATATTTATGTGTTTATATACTCGTATAGTAGATATAAAAGTAATAATGATTAATTAATTGATGTTATTTAAGTGCGATCATTAGGCACCTTATATATTAAGGAAATTAACTACATTTAATTATTTACATTCTAATAATAAAAGAGAAAGTCAAACGAGTATTTGAGCATTATTCTATATTAAGTTGTTGCGCATAATTCTTAGATAGAATAATTCATAGTTATAAGAACATTCAGGGATTATCAACAATTCTAATCTCCTAGTTAGAAACGTAAGAAAATACGATAAAATTTTACGAAACAAAAAACACAAACGGAGTTTCGGTGGAATAATTAAAGGTCATTCACAAATAAATTTTCCTCTCTCTCTCTCTGAGTAAGTGGGTTCACTGTGATTGGTTTTGTAAAGAATAATAGAAACTCATTAGTCGAATATTCTAAAGAAAACAAATGAAAATCTCGATACTCCTCTGGACATTGCAAAGCTGTGAGAAACTGTACCCTGTGTGTGTATTAAAACTTTCATGTTTTAAATTGATTTGTAAGCATCGGCAAACGTACAGCAGACACTAGTGCTGTACGCTTGCCGATACTTACAAATCAATCTAAAACATGAAAGTTTTAATGAGTTGTCAGATTTAACATTAATCATACTTTTGAATTATAATAAGCTTTTATCAGGTAGCAATTTTATTATTCGAAAAATCAGCAATTTTATGTCAGATGCTTACAAATCATGAAAGTCAACTCTTAAAACCGGCTTAAACCAGCGAAGTCCTTATCACGTGGTTAATTAACCACAAACTGTGAAATAATCAATAAACTTTGAACTCTACCATCGTAAAATTTATTTCATAAAACTGATAGTTTTGTGTGGATAACTAATTCTACCAAACAGAAAAAATCGGAATTTGGGCTTTTTAAAGAAAAGACTAGCTATAATCAAATATATACAAAAAATGGAAAGCGTTAATCGAGTTTACAAACTATCAAAACCGGGGTCCAAAAAACAAGAGGCATAGTTACCTACTTATAAAAGTTGCTGCAGTGTTAACTACACTACCTTCAACTTGGCTTACACCCATTTTACGTAATAGGTCATCCGTATTAAGGTAGCACACTTATCAGCTCGGAAAGGGGACGTGACCTTATCGCCTATTTTTACTATGAAAATGAGGCGATGCACTAAGTTCCGTAGTCGTTGCGACCTCAATAATGCAAGTAATCATCATTCCCTAAACTAGGATTACTAAATGCTTATTTCTTAATAAAGGCTTTTAGAGGCTTTTAGTTATCTAAGTTTTATGTAGCAAATATAGATGCTGGTATAATAGTACATTATGATATAAGTGCGGTAAGTTTAAAATTACAGCCGAGGATAGTCTGAGCCGTAGGCGAGGGCTACATGAAAGCAGAGGCTGTAATTATCAAAGCGCACGTATGTCAGACTAAATAATTAATAAATTCATCACTACTTGATGACATTTTCAAATACAATACAGCGAAAAGAAAAAGCGCGCGGAATAATTTTTACTTTTTTTTTTTTTGTTTTAATTTTCCCTGTTACGGGACGGCAAAGGGTTCTAGCCCATACAGCCAAGTCTTTAGTTTCATCTTCTTTCTTGGTTTGATTTTTGCATTAAAATGTGGGTGCCACACTTTTTAATGCATCTAGGGAGTGCTTGGCGAGAAATGCATGGTACAGACCTCATGATGGTGACTGATGAGAATTGTATAGTGGGATTTCCAACCACTATACAATTCTCAACGCCACATACACAAAACCTTTATTTCAATGATTCCTCATAACTGTTCGTCAACACGGATGCTTATGCAACAAAACGACACCACTTTCACTGCACAAAATCCACTCCGAAGCAATTTTGAATTATCGAAATAAAGATCGACATCCAGACGCCATGATTACCCGCCAAAAAAACCATTTTTACTTTTTCACAAATTAGCGATGCGCATCAGCGCTTTTTTTAGGCAAAGGCACAAAAAACAGCCAGTATTACTAATAAAGTAAATTAATATTTTTGTGTTTTTGTTACGGATGAATGTTAATGTATTGTGAAAATTAAATAAATTAAAGAATTAAATGTTTATTGATTATATTTTATCTCCGAAAGTTAATTTTATTCATAAAATGTTGACCACTTTTCCGACATACAAACTTTTTGCTAAGATTTAAAAAAGTACCGTTCGTTTTTAGACGGAGTTTCTTAATAAGCCGTGCGTTTTACTTCACAATATCGTACAAGTACGTAATGAGATACAATACGATATTGAAATTAGTGAAATAAGAGATCCTTTACGAGCAAATGTGTTATAAAGTAGGTTCTATACAATTTTTATTTCATTAAATTAACTCTAGATTGCTAAATTATCCTACGTTGACGTTGTAACTAAACATTCGTGTAATATAGGTACGACAGAAATAAAATGTTTCTTTTTAATTTATTTATTTATTACAAACAATATTATATTTTAAATTAACTGTTTGAATACTTACGGTGTCTCATAAACACAAAATTATAAAAAACACAAATAATAAATAAGATAATCAAAAATTTTCATTATTTTGGTAGGTATAATAACATTCTTTGGTTTTAAGAGATAAACGTAAAAAATATCTTTTTCATCCCACCACCTCGGAAAGTGTAATTTTGCGCTTCGAAATCTGGCTGGAAAATTCTATTTTATTCGCTTGAGCGGCAAAGTAGATTTGAATTTAGAACATCACATATAATGAGTACTCAATATAATTGTAAATTCAAAACGTCATTAAACCTATTTAATGTAACCTCTATGGTGCCAAATTTATGATTAGAATGAAGATTATTTTGTCATTTCCTCGCTGAGGTGGGATGAAAAGTTACGTATTGCACTCGAGTGGAAAGATTTTTCACCTTGTGCTCGTTTGTTTCCCTCGCTGACGCTCAGGATTCTAATTTAGAATCACTCGCTGCGCTCGTGATTCAACTTTAGAATCCTTCGCTTGCTCGGTCATCCAAATCGAGCACGCGGTTAAAAAGGAACTTTCGACTCTTGTATAATAAATAACTATTTTTACACAGCTGGGACACATATTTAAGAATGCATCCTGCATATGGTTCTTTACATGTCATGCAAAAGTTTGTTATCGTTTTTCTTGACTTGGGTGTAAAAAAGGCTCTGGCTCTATAAAGTCATAACACAATTGACTCTCGACCAAAAAATGACAGTGACACACTGACGGAATAAATTATGTACCTACGTACCTACTGTGTTTTTTATTTTCTGGAATCATCATTTTGCCGTCGTAATTTTTGCGATAGTTTAGTACGGTTAATAGTTATTTAACCACGTTGCAAACGACTAACGTTGTAAACACGCTTGCACAATTGATAAGCCGTCACCGACTATTAGCTTTAGTGTTATATCATAAAGTTGACAATTTATTGAAGAAATATTTCATTTTAGGGATAATTTACTGCGAAGCTGTCATTATTGCATTACTTTTACACTAACGCCCAGCTGCACCAAGTTTTACAATTTTGCGAAAAAGAACATAAATTGACTGCATTGTTCCATTTTTAAATTTATATTCATTTTTTACGAAGGTATAAAAAGTATAACTGGGTACAACCGATCGTAAATAAATAATCTTGAGTGTTATTCTTCTATGTAAACATTTTTTTGTGTAACATCACAGTAGAATCCGAGAATATCACTCTTATATAAAAGTAAATTCTACGTAACATGCGTTAAACTCTAGGTCCGAGTACAGTTCGAATAAATTACAGAGACCAAAAACTGTCACATCAGAAGCCTTGTAAAACCATGATACCAAGCTATCTTTATCTTATACTAGCGCCCCGCAAGCGACTTCACCCGCGTGTATAGTATGATGTTATAAAGCCTTTCTCGATAAATAGACTATCCAATATATATAAAAATCTTTCAATTTGAAGCAACAGTTCATGAGATTAGCGCGGCCAAACAAACAAACTCTTAAAATTTAGGTATAATAAAAGTCCTTAGTAAAGTCCATTTAAAGAGCTTTTTCATTTCATTATAGTTTTGTTTTGTTAAGTTTGGTAATGAAGGAAAGTTGATAGCTATAATATCAACATCGCAAACCTTTTTCAAGTCCAGGAGCATATATTACACTCTGGTGCCATCCACGCCAAACTGCATACTCCAAGACAAAAGGTAATCCAACAAGAGCATCCATAGGGCAAAACAAGTCCGCCGCACGAATAAACATAGACATCACAATCAGTACGTTGCACCACATCTGAAAACATGCTAAACGTTACTTATGCTTCATAATTAATAAGAAAACATTACTATGCGGATGCTACGTGTGTGCATAAGAGTGAGGTCACAGCGACCTGCGATGCGACGTCTGAGTAGGAACAGAGGCTGCGTAGTAAATTGTAACGATTATTACGTAAAATGCTCTATAGGTCGTTCTTCGGGTGTTATAAGAGTTCACAATACTAATTACTTTCTATAGGGTGTCTCAATAAGAGCGCACTAATTCGCTTAAAAATTAAAAGCTCTATTTTTTTAGTAAGTTATGTTAGTTGAGGTATGGCACAGCGGGCACTCTAGCATCCAGCATTACCACCATCACGCCCTGGCTCTGAGGGGTTGTGTGTGAGTACTCGATGGACAAACTCTTTTCCCAGTAGGGGCCTGTGAGGCCAAGTGCTGTCCTCCGTGTGAACGCCTGCGCTATCGCGCTTACTCGTGCGACAGACAATTAGCACATGAAGAGTACAGTAGGTTTTAGTGGGTAACCAAAGTCCGAACTTGGAGTCCTACATAACCCTATTCGGCCCCATATCGTTATCGGGTATGCATAAAGCATTTCCTACTTTAAAAAAAACGGGAGTGGTCTACCCTTGACTTTCTCGTATACCGGAAACGACTCAAAAGTTGAAAGAAACCTTACCTTACCTTATATTTTGATGTCATACACGTATGTTAAATTTGATTGCAATAAGTTAAAGCATTGTCGAGTTATCGTGCTAACGTACAAATACACACATACACAGACATAATTCCAAAAACGATATTTTTGGACTCAGGGAGGTCCAAAACGTGTAAATCCGTCAAAATCTCGAGGTCGAATTTTTTGACGATTACGGGACTTACTCTATTACGTATACGAGAAAGTAAAAAAGGGCATAGCGGGCTTAGCCGTTCGAATTTTGGAGCAGCCCGAACTGGGATAGTACCTCCACTTTACAGAAGACAACATTCAAGTAACTCTACATTTATCTGGTGTTGTGTTCCTGTTGGTGATTAAGTTAGCCAGAGCTCCACGAGGTAGGGAAGGGTACTTGGGTTGACAGCGCGTGACCACGTCAGGTTGCAATCGTCTAGAGGCTACGGAGGCTCCTTACCACCAGGAAGGTCGTATGCTTGTCTGCCAACCACATAACGTAAATAAATATATTTATGTTGCATTGTAAAGTAGACAATTTCCGATCATCTGTGGAATTAAATAACTGGAAAATGGACTTTTTCATGAAATTTTCAATGAGTATTTGACAAAGATGTGGACAAAGCTATCTCGCCGATAACTGGATGGATCTCAGCCTCAAGGCTGAGATCCAAAAATCCTGAGCTCAAGAATCCAGCTCAGGATTTTTTACTGGTTTTCAGCATATATACGAGATTTTAAAAAACCCTAATAAAAGAAATCGCACGGCGTTAAATCACACGATTTTGGTGGTCAGTTGATATCAGAATTTATTCAGATGATTTGGTCTTGAAATAGGAGCTAGATAAATCAATTGTTTCACAAGCGAAGTGGCAGGTGCACCGTCCTGCTGGAACCACATATCGTCCAGATCCACGACATTAAGTTGAGGCCTCTGTTATCATGTTCCTGTAACGAATATCGTTCACAGCCACTACAACTTTCTCCATTTTTCTAATAAGTTGATGATACAATGATAACACCGTCTTCGTTTGTGTAACGCTCCATTTTATTTAATCTAAATAATCATAGACACCTGTCAATTTCCCTGATGCACGAAAACAAAACATTGGTCTGATAAATACACAATGATTAAATAGTAGCACTTCTTGAGACACCCTATAAATAAAATACATCCTACTTGTATATTTAACCAACTCTTGAACAATAATACCTACGTAATCGGTCCTCGACGGTCTCAAGAGCGTTCATAATATTAATAAGCTTCCATTACACCCCAGTGAAGCACGTAATATACACGTAATATGTGTAGGTAGGTGAGCTTAAGATCAAAGGTAGAAGCCAACTTCACCCGGAACCTTCAAGAATTCAGGGAGCAACAAGTCTTATCATTGACTGTCGACTGATACCATGGTGGCAGCTGACCAGGCGAACTTGATACCACCAACCGAACCGAGCGCTAACCTGTGGCCTCTGGAACTAGATCTAATATTGGTCGGCCAACGTCTAGACTACGAAGGTGGTTATAATGCTGATGAAAAGGCTCAAGATTAAGACCTTGTCCAGAAGAGCGAATTCGCCGCGAATCTCTACGCGCGTTGTCGAGGTACTATGGCCACAAGCTTCACGCGAGTTTCAAATTCGCGCGATGAGCCTCAGTATGTGTCCCTTTAGCCTCGGGGCTGACTTCGTATATTTTTTTTTACTCTACGACAAACAAGCGTTTTTTCTTTGCCTCGTCTGGTTTTCAGTTAAGGGAGTTAAGCCACATTACCTTTATTTACAACGTGAAGCGCAAACAAAACTAAATCACTACTATTGATGAGTACAAGCATTTAAAAGATATTACGATCCCAACAACTAACCTCTCTCAAACAAGCCACACAGCAGAACGATTTAAAAGAGTTTCAAATGCCTATTGATGCTGATTTAAAAAAATCGGTTATAAATATAATTATAATTAAAATAAAATTCTGATATTAAGAAAACATGTTCTTTTATAACATCACTTCTTCCATTAAGATATATTGATTATTGGAACCCATACAGCTCCAACGTGGTGTTATATCGCCGAAACTGTTCATAGCTGCGTTGGAGGACGCGTTTAAGCTTCTGGACTGGAGAGGACTTGGTATCAACATAAATGGCGAGTACATGAGACAACTTCGCTTTGTAAATGATATTACAGTCATGGTTGAGACCCTGGAAGACCTGGGTAGAAGCTCGAAGACCTCTGTAGTCTACCAATAAGTGGGTCTTAAAATGATCATGGGTAACACGAAAAACATGTCGAATTCCCATGTCGCACCCACCCCTGTGTAGGTTGGATACTTTACATTGGAAGCTGTCGACGATTATGTTTACCTGGGACAATCAATTCAACTGGGAAAGCCCAACTTGCAGAAAGTTGTCAATCGACGAATTCAGCTCGGCTGGGCAGCGTTTGTAAAGCTACGCAGCATATCTCGGCCTATCTCGGAAGAAACGCCGATCTCGGAAGATTTTTAAAAATTTAAGTTATTTTAAAGTTACGTCTTGTGACACTGCGGACATACGCCGATCTCGGAAGATTTTTAAAAATGTAAGTTATTTTAAAGTTACGTCTTGTGACACTGCGGACAGTGTCAAAAGACTGTTCGCAGTTTAACGCACTAGAGCCTTTAATACGTGTGTGTTCCCAGTAATGACCTACAGAACTGAAACGTGGCCGCTTACAATGGGCCTCATAAAAAGGCTCAAAGTTAATCAAATGGAGAGGAAATGCTTGTAGTTTCATTATCATATTAGAAATGACGAGACCCACAGAAGAAATAAGTTCACAAACGTAATCCAAGGAATGGCGAACCTGAAATGGCAGTCAGTTGGCGGGACACATGAGAGGAATAGGTACTGGCGGCCGTTGGGGCCGGGCGTTGCAAACGCAGCATTGGAGCTTAGTTTGAAAATGGAAGCGTCCTTCGCTCAGAATCCTCAACCAGCTGCAGAATTGGCTATCTTTACTTCTAGACAGTTTCAATTTGTTATGAGTCTCAAGATGCAGACAAAATGCTTGATAAAATTACCACCAAGCACTTAATATAAATACCACCGGGATCGAACTGGGAACGTGTAAATGTGATCCGGTGGAACTACCATTTTCTACTTTCACAAGATTATTTTGTTGTAGGAGAATATTATTTCTGTAATAGTTAAGGTCAGAATACTACACGTATTTTAAGTACTTTTAGCTTTTGTTTACTGAAAACATAAATAAAATGGAAATGTACTCGTACAATAACATCACGTCATAAAACTATATGAAAAATTCACCGAATAACTGAGGACATGGTGATCGAATGTTCTCGGTTATTTCGGTTAGATGTAAATATTGGACTAAGATATGAAGATCATCATCATGATCTGAGGCTGTTATAGTCTTTATAATTCGACCCACTGCTTGAACAAGGACCATGTCATTGAAGGAGGCTTAGGCAGTAGTAGTAGACCACCACGCTGGCCCAAAGCGGATTGGTGGATGGAGTATAAGGTGATCGGTATCCCTTTTGCTCGCCTTCTACCACATCCATTAGAGTATTGGTCGCCTTCTACAACATCCATTAGAGTATATGGGGTTATTCTACTCTGCCGACATTACATGGCTGATAAGAATACAAACATACATGGATCATGAAGCAGATAACTCTGAGATTGTTTACAGACTGCGGCTTGTAGCAGCTATGCAAATGCGATTAGCTATGTCCACACTTGTGAATTTCCATTTTTACCTTGAGATTTCAACTTTCAATTCATCTTGCGCCTAGTGCATGCATTAGTTGAACAATAAACATTCTACATAAGCTCCCTGTCTACAATATAATGCACCTTGGGCATGCATCACTCCAGTTTTGATTATGGATGAGAGTCAAATTGCAGCATACGAGTATTTAGTATTAAGTGCAAGAAAAAACGTTAATACCCGTTTTAACATCACAATTATAGTTTTGACACAAAGTTCGCTCGTTTTTTTTATTTCTGTAAGCTTTGTATCGAACATATCAAGTATTGTGGGAAGTGCTTATATTAATACTTGATAATAATATGTTCGATAATCTACCTCGAGATTTTGACGGATTTACACGTTTTCGACCTCCCCGTCTGTGTGTGTGTCTGTGGGTTAGCACGATAACTCGAGCATGCTTTAACTTATTGCAACCAAATTTAACATACGTGTATAACATCAAAATATAAGGTTTCTATCAAATTTTGAGCCGTCGATCACGAAAGTTAAGCAACCAAGTGCGCGGTCGGTACTCGGATGGGTGACCAAAATTTAACATGCATGTATGACATCAAAATATAAGGTTTCTACCAACCTTTGAGTCGTTTCCGGTATACGAGAAAGTCAAGGGTAGACCACTCCCGATTTGTTTTTACTAAAATGAACGAAACGTTGAACGTGAAACCACTGGTGTATGGCTAGGTGCTAGCGTAGCGGCATGCGCTGTTGTTCAACTAATTTTGACGCATGCGCTATTGCATGCGCTATGATTGCTCAATGCTCAGGTATATGGGTCTGAGAAAGACGCAAATTGAACATGAAAGCGCACAAACGGGGACATAGCTATATAGAGTCGTAATACCTATTACATGCGTGATACACTCGCTAAATGCCAACTTTAGCGTAGCGAGTGTAGTATGGCGAGTGTAGTATGTGCAGCGATGCAAGAAAAAATATAAATGAAATATAAATCAAAAATAGTGAAGTTAAAAGTCTATCTAAACTTTTTTACTAGGCTTAGCTAGCGACATATCACTAAACCTATTTAGTAAAAAGACGTAATGAACAAAAATATTTCACATTTCGCAATGTCATAATATTGGCAAATTATGAAGCTCTCATCATTCAAAATGTCATTAATTATAATTGAACCATTACTTTTAACTGTATACCTTCTTACCTAATAATGGCTTCATTAATACGTACATACGTAGTTGAAATAACGATGCAAATCAATGAAAGCTTTCCAGTTGTTAGCTATCAAATGTTTGTCAGTTATTCATAAATAAACATTGGAAACGTCGATTGGATTGTCTTTCCAATATTCTTCGTTGAAAGGTAAAAAAATCATTACAGTCATTCGATAGTTTTTTTACAGTTAAGCAATGCAAGTAAGTTTGCTTGATAGCATACCCATAGTACTTTATCAAAGTTTGTTGCCATGAAAATAATTTTAATAGAATTGTTGTGTTCTGATCGATAAGTGATATGATAGCCAGTGCCTTGAAGATAGAGTGTTCCGAATGAAGCTCGCTTTCACTTCAGCTAATTCGATTATCTCTAAATAAATTACGCATCACATACATAGGAACATAGCAGGAGCAATAGTGTTTTTGCTTGTCATCATCTAGAAGAGGAAGATACGGAAAAACTGACTGCGACTGATAACTAAGGTATGATTCTGAAACTAGACCTTTGATTGATTTCTTATTCTCTGAGCCTATATTTTGTACATTTTATTTGGAAAGAATTCTGCCAATCTATAAAAGTCCTAATAATATACACACACCTATACACGGAATCAATTTAACAATTTGAAAAGAGATGTGAATATAATTACCTACCCACAAATTTTATGTACAGGACGAAAAACACTATTAGCAATTCATAATTCATATAATATGTATGCTTAGCACCGAAATTGAAAGGAATCTATCTAACATTGACACAAAATGGTGGTGGGTATCAAAGGTTAAATTAATTATTTCATTAATGTGATTAATTGAATTATATAGAAAAACTTTACAAGATAAATTATTGTTATAAATGAGCCAAATGCGTGGGAGTAATAACTGCCCAAAATTTACGCATGTAAAACTGTAATTTAATTACTTATATTATTATTATTTCTTAGATAGATAGACAATTTATTTGCATCATCATACACACACATTAAAACTTAAAAAATAACAAATGATCTATAAAAATCAAATACAGACCTATAATACAATTTCAAATATTTTTTTTTACATAAATTCTGTGTCGCAGCGATGCAAACAGGCTAAAGCTCAGTGATGTATTTGCCAAAAGATGGCAAAACACTGATTTTCAGCTTCTGCCCAGGTGACAGGTGTGAGGACGCGGAAACAAAAACTGGCTGTGTTTTCATGTTTTCATTGACTAAATCACAGATAATATAATAATTATTGACCTGTAATGATCTTTTGAAATCATTACCAAATTGTAAGCTGTGGAGTTTCTTTCGCGATTTCTTCTCCATCTCAGCATAATAATAATTATTTCGTCCCGAAATGGTGGTAGGGTTTTGACGATTTAAAAGTACCTAGAAAAGTCCATTTAAATAAAGAGATTTTTCATTTTCATACGAAAGAAGAAAAAAAATACTTTCTTATTACGAGCACAGTTAAATGTGCTAGTATTACGAGTCGATGTAAATGTTATCAAAAACAATGGCTGATATATTATTTGGTTTGATTTATCAATCAATCAATATCGGGTTTCATCATCTTTGATAGGTTTTGACTTTTAACAAGGCGTTAATTATGACACATCTTACATAAAAAATAAAAATGAATTGCTGTTCTATATTCTCGTTAAAACTCGAGAACGGCTGAACGGATTTATCTTATCTTGGTCTTGAAATGTTTGTCGTAGTCCAGGGAAGGTTTAAAAGGTGAGAAAATATGGAAAAATTGCGAGGAAGATAGTAAAAACAACAATTTCATTTTCCCATATAAACTGTTCTGCCTTAGATGTTCTGCCTACTTTCCTGTCAAAAATTTGACGTTCCGCCATTTTAGCGAAGGAAGAGTTTTAATGTCGTTAGGATAGGTACAAAGACGTTTAGTACTCCGTGAATAGGTGATACGAAGTACACTGGGTCATCTAGTGTTACATAAAAAATGAGTCAAAATCATATAATGTTTTATCTTCGCACCTTTAATGCTAATTATTTTAATCTGCTATGTAAATAAACTATAACTAGGCGCAAACTTAAAACGACGTGAAAATATGTCATTGGGCAGTTTAAATATTTATTTTTACGTAACAATTTTGACAAAAAAATAACAGAATCAATAATTCAAATTAGTAAAGTGGCAGCTTAAGGTTGCAGCACTAACCGCACAAAGTGAAACAGCGTTAAAAATAACCTAAGTAGAAACATATGGCGTAGATATTTTAATAATAAAATTGATAAAATTCTAACACACTATATTTTTGAAAGATTATTAGCAAGTATTCGCGAATTTACTTTGGACACTTTATTGTATTATGATTGCTCAGTCACGATTTTATAACCAATCAATTGTCGCTACAATGTTTAATTTCAATAGATTGAAAATGCATGCATGATTCATTGTAAACATTAAAGTCCACAGAAAATAAGGTAATTTATTATGGAATTATCTGAGTACTACTTCTGATAACAACTGAAACATACGGAAAAAATTGTTATGTAATATTATAAATTGTTTGGTTATACCCTACCTACATTTTTTCAAATGTTTATAATTACTAATATTAAACACCAACCTTCAAAATAAGAAGCACACAAGACAGGTAAACTGGATACCAATATTACATTTTCACTAATGAATATTACCTATTAGAGTTTGGAGAAAGTAGGAAACATTTAGGTAATTTATCAAAACGATAATTTGTCACAATGTCACAGACCTATTCAAAAGGTCATAACTTATTAGGAACATATTCTTTGTCTACGTACTCTATACGAACATATCAAAAGAAAATTAATTGATATATTTTGATAGCTATATCCATAATGATGTTAATATCGACTCAACTATTTATCAATGTTGACCTACTTTGTTGTATATTTTAAATGCTAAAGTCGTTAATTTTATCGCAACATGTACAAAAATTCCTCCAGAAATGTCACAGTTAATGGACCGTAATCCAAACTTTTCTTTAGATTAAGGAACTGTTTCACAACTTCCACAAGTAAGTTCTATTAGTATTGAACTATTACGATTTTATTTAAAGTATTTACTTTATGGATGTAAATTTGTGTGTCTTCCGCAAATTTCTATGCTAGAGGTCTGGAAGTTTCCTATAAATAATAAAACTTCCCTAACTTCAAAAACTCTATCTACACCATAGTAAAAATTTTTGGATTGGCCGTTTTCAAAATGATTACGTTATTACTTTCCTTGAATTTTATTGGATTATACTAAATTAGGGAAAAATGTCCTATGAAAGCCCACCACATTAACATAGCCCGGGTTTTCTTACGACGAATGGGTATATTTCTATGTATTTAATATTCTTTTTATTTTTTATTAAAACTGTTAACAGGAGGAACACACTATTTTATCGATGTTTTTTCTTTATAAATCTAAGTATATAGTTGATGATTTCCCATGGTTTTGTAATTAAGTGAACCAGGCGCCAGTTCCTTAATCGCCGATTAGTTGGCAAAAGTGCCGACTCTTTCATTCAATCATAATTGAACTCTGAGTAATTGAATGATAATATACATAATTTTTTTGTTTCTGCAATTCTTCTCTATATGAACTTTAAACATGGAAAATTTCACACTCCTCTTTAAGCTTAAAGAGGTAGATACAAAGACTTTTTTCTTCAAGTAATAGATATATTCCTCTACATAGATACTAACATAATACAAGAACACGATAAAAATTAACTAACGTGTACATAGACAATTTTTTAAAACAATGGTTAATAAATAATTAGTTATGCGTAAGGAAAACTGTGTGTTTGACCTATGTAAAACGGGTTCCCTATGTAATACCGAAAGCCATTTGATCGATTATTATTTCAAGGAAAACTATTCATCGATTACTCCATTGAACGATGCCTTTATTTCTAGGAAGCTTTCATTAGCCGATATAACTTTTCACCGGAAAGCCTATTACCGAAATTCATTTCAACGACAATACATATTATAACCGAAACATTATTAGTCACTGTAACATTTCACCGAATTTTAGGTGTAGGTTAAAAACTCGGCTACAGGGATCATTATCACTAGCACCGTGCGCTCGCTTTACCGTGCGAGTGATAGGCGTCTTTAGACATATTCTTTCTAATCTGTGGATAGGCGTCCCTCTAGCCGAGTTTTTAACCTACACCTAAAATTCGGTGAAATGTTACATCGACTAAGTAATAATATTTCGCTTTTATTATGTATTGTCATTGAAATGAATATTGAATGAATCGGTTATAGGTTTTTCGGTGAAACGTTACATCGGCTTGTTAAAGCTTCGAAGAAATAAGGCATCGTTCAATTGAGTAATCGATGAATAGTTTTCGTTGAAATAATAATCGATCAAATGGCCCTCTGTATTACATAGGGAACCCTGTAAAACTAATGAAATGAGTTTTTTTGGGGTAAGTGCGGGTATCATGGCATGTCATCACATAGTCTCCTTTTTTTCAAAATAATAATATAAGCTTATTATAATTGCTAAAATTAACAATTGTCATTAAATTTAATCTTGATAGTTTACATTTCAAATTATTTAAATACACACTTGTAATTTACTGTTTTAAGAAATAAGTAAATTATGGTAATAGTTATAATTATGATAGCTGACCTTGACAACCATTAGTCAAAGATAACTGCTAAACGCTGCTAAAGAATTTTACTAACTGAAAGAAAAGTTGATGGAAATAAAGTATAGTGTATTTTCTATACTATCGTAGAAATATCACTAAAAAATCCAGAATGAGTGACTAAAAATACTAAATGGGCGACTAATCATTTGTTAATATGGCAAAAACTGCCAGATGTGGCTTTATGTGTAGGTAAACTAAAGTTAACTAAAGCTCTGCTCAACCCCTTTTGAGATTATGGGCGTGATTATATGTATGTGACTATGTAAAATTTAGCGTTGCATGAGCCTGTCATACTCTTTCTGGTTGATAAGGCTTGATGGAACGTACTCGCTAGCTACCACAGATAACAATTAAAGTACCTACATAGAAAGTGTATCATTCTAATGACAATATTATAGAAAAGAGTAGAGTCAAATTAATTTGTATGGGTTTTTCCTCATCTTTATTTTAATATTGTCATTAAAATTTACGGTTTCTATTTACTATTGCCATTTCAACTCCTATTACAATGACCACCAATGCAAAATATATAAGTTTTTGGAATAATTTTATTTTTGCGTTTACAAACGCGTAAATATAATACTAGAAAAATGCACTGAAAAAAATCGTCCCGCCTGAGGCAAGTCGATTTTTTTCAGTGCATTTTTCTAGTATTATATAAGTTTTTTTTTAAAGTTCTAAAACTCTAGTTCTAAAGTCAAGTTATATGTTGAGGTAGAATGTGGTTGGGAATCGGAATTTTGACGGTCTTTTTTCATAATTCATTTATTCATTCATAAGCATGGGTATTACATTGGTTTTGAATATTAGAAAATATCAGTACAGCCATGATTCGCCATATAGGCAATTCAAAATTTGAAAACACATGGCGGGGTTCGAACTAGTGCCTCCCGGGTAGGAGACAACCCCCTTACATATTACGCCACCGACACTTAATTTTTTTCTATTCATAAAAAAATTACTTACAGCGATAGTGTCTCATAAAGAGTTTCAGAGATCACGTTTTCTGCCTAAAATCTCTAACAAATTTTTAAAGCTATTGATTCACTAAATTATCTTAGTAGGTACACAGGTTGCCTGTGGGTTGCCTTCATAATTATTACTGAACTAAACAAATGTAGGTAAACATGAAAAAGTAATTGCTAATTTCTCCTGCAACATTTCCATATGAATATTCAGCATTCAAATTATACATCTTTAAAAATAAAAAATGTTTCGTATCGGTGTCAGTTTAAGTTTTCACGTGCGCGATAAACAAACGATTCTGATTATTTTTTCTTTTCAGCAATATGTCTCCGAAGACAGGAGCGGATACAGAGACGGCTTTACTTAATGATTTGGAAGTGGACCGAAAAAATATTGAAGATGAGAAGATGGAAAAAGTCAAATACAATGAAGCTAATTACGACGCAGTGCTACCAAAGAGTGATCCAGCCTACATGGCGCCAATTAGGCGATGGGAAAAACGCATGGGCTTCGTGACCCCTATCCGGTGGATAAGCTCGATAGCAATAATTCTGTTTCACGTAGTGACTGTTGTGTATTTCACTTACCTCATATTGATCCACTTTCATAGATTTAATTGGAGGACAGTTTTATTTGGTAAGTACCTATTTAACCTATTTACCAACTCAAATTTCAGTTTGCTAATTTCAGTGCAATCTAAGCCGCATCATCGGCTACCACTGAAAATCAGAGTGACAGCCTAAGATATGACACAAAACTGAGTCCTCCTCCTGAGATTTTTTTCTTTCTTTTGTAAAAAAGAAAGAAAAAAATCTCAGGAGGAGTATAATACATAACTTGCGTATCGTTGCGTTTCATAGCTGCAGCTACAACCACTTACTAGCAATCGTTCATCCTTGTTTACAATCAAGAAAATAAATTGTACATACCATTTCACAAGCAAGAAATTGTCGAATAGCATGTTTTTTTCCCTACAACAAATTAGTTAGTCCAAGATGCCAGAGCTGCCAGACGTTACTTATTTTCTCAAAGATGAAATGTGTGTAATAGAGTAGTGTTTATCCGAGTGGTTAGTGTAAGTTTTTTAGTATACAAAATGCACCGATTCTAGTTGCGTTAAGAGCTCAATTTGTATGGGAAACATGATTTGCGCTTCTCTCCGCTAGGGGCGCTGTTCGCGTTTCCTATACAAATTGAGCTATTAACGCAACTAGAATCGGTGCGTTTTGTATACTAAAAAACTTACACTAACCACTCTGTACGTTGAACGCACGCATACTTGTTAAGTTGGTCAGACGGCCAAATGACAGATATCAAGTGCTAAAGGTGAGCAAAAATCTCAGGACTCAGTTTACTTAAAATCTGAACGCTATTTTTTGTACCTAAGTATATACTATTCGTAGGGGCTGTTTCAAAACGATATACAATCATATTATAGACAAATCCTCCCACACAAAATATTAATAAATGACAGAAATAATATCAATTCTAATTGTCTATAATAATATTGTTAACGCGTATAATCGTTCGACAATTGCATATTTTTCCTTATTGTCACCTTAAGGTCGTAGTACACTTATCAGCTCGGAAAGGAACGAAACTGTATTGCCTCTTTTTAACCGACTTCAAAAAAGGAGGAAGTTCTCAATTCCTCTGTTATTTTATATATTAGGGGTTTAAGTATGAAATTGCCGTTTTGTATGGAGAATTTAACGAAAATTCATTTTTCGATTTTTATTTGCGATTTTTTAAGAAACCACAAATCTAAATTTTGCGTATATTTGTGGATATATTTAGACAACATTAAGCTGTAGGATACATAGAGAAAAAAAATGAGAATGAATATCTGTAAAAAAATATTCATATTTTTATAACGGAACTCTTAGGACGGGCGGTTTTTGAAGTGTATTTCTAGTGAAAATAAAATAAAAATAAGAATAAATTTTTATACATAAATATAAGTCATTGTAATGAAGTTTAAAATAAAAAAAGAATAATGGACATAGCTATTGTATTAAAGGAATTATACACTAACGAATAATGAAGAAAAAATCGGCAATTTCATTCTTTAACCCCTATTATGTTGCCTCATGGCTCTTTACTGGGTGTACCGATTGTGAAGACTCTTTCAACGTTTGGACGCTGGTGCTTGTCATGTGGTGCCATTTAAATCTAACCGACACCTGACGAGTAGTTTTTGAGTTATCCCTAATAATGTCTATTTAATTGATGTCAATTATATGGTAATAGTTCTATTACTTGTTTGTCTAAAATTTATCGAGAATTTCCTGAAAAATTCTATACTTAGGTAAAACACTAAAAAGCAAAAAAAAAAAGTTTTTGAGGTCGGTGCCAACCTCAATATTTGGAATAAACGTTGACACTTGTATTGGGGACCGCACTCAAAACAATATTCAGATACTTATAAACAAAATAAATATTTCTACGTTTTAGTTTGGAAGGCGGTTTTTTACTACGAAAAAGAGGCGATACGGTTACGTTTGCTTTCCGAGCTGATAGGTGTGTTACGAACTTTAAAAGTAGTATTAATAGTAACATACCTTATTCCAATAATTCTCGTCGTCGTCGGCCTTATCGTCGGCCAAGAGAGTATTAAAGCAGTTTATGCACATTCTTTTAATTTCAAATTCATCTGTATTTCAGGTGTATTCATGGGCCACCTAGCAGGTTTTGGTGTCACCGGCGGTGCCCATCGGCTATGGAGTCATAAATCTTATAAAGCAAAATTACCTCTGAAGATAATTTTATTAATATGTTATTCAGCGGCTGGACAAGTAAGTTTCAAAAGTACCCAACGTTTATTTTATTATTATCAGTGGAATGCGTCGATAAGTCAAAGAACTTATCGTTGAAGCGCGGCGAATGGTCCCAGTTGTCAGCTAGGCCAATCTGACCAACTCTTTTAAAATTTAAAATTAGGTACCTTAAGTTTCATTAAAGAAAATTAAATTTGACGAGTTTTGGTACATTTTTCAAAAATATATATAGCCGGATAATGGTACAATTGACTTGCTTTTTAACTTATCTAATACTTAATCTAAATCAAATACATAATTCGTGTCTTCTTTTTCTCAATTACAACAGATCTAAATTAAAAAAAACAAATGCCTTCTCTTCAAATACATTATCGATAAGTTCTTTCTAAATAGCAGGTATACCTATCTAATTTCTAAAACTGTCGAATAAGGGGTGTCCTTTGTCTTTAGAATCGGAGTTTGTGAATTCCAAGAATAAAGCTTTAACTAGGAGTTTAAAAGTTGTATTCAAAAGAAAACATCATGAAATCTCTCAAGCTTTTTCTGATTGCCTGTTTTGATCTTCTAATAAAATTATCATAGAAACGGGAAGGTAAACAAATCACGAAATAAAAGTTCATTCTAATTAAGACTTTCTAGTATGGCTCTCGAACGCAGAACCACTTAATCAAGAGTACTTACCTGAAAATATTTCACGTCTCCTCATTTAAACTTACCAATGGCCGTTTTACATTGTGAAAAACGGTTTAATAATCATCGTTCAATGAAATGGGGATTTTGAAGGCCTAGCCACAAGAGAGAGAGAGAGTAAAAGCGACAGCAAACTTATGAGTTTCTAGAAATCAGAAAATGAATAAGAAAAAATTTCCATTGCTAAGTTTAAGTTAAATGATAGAAAATGGAATTTAAAACGAGCTTGCCACATTATACAGGGTGTAAAAGACATGAGCAGTCAAACGAGAACCACGTATTCTGCTCACTGTCATAACATTTTTCTTCCTTTAGACTATACCTGGGAAATTGATAGTTACGATTTTATTGAAGGTCAAAGTCATAATTTTTTTTTTCATTTTTTTATGAAAACGTATTCTATACGTTATTTTTTAATTATTGTCTAAAGAAACATTATCATTTTTTTTTAGTATTTCATAACAAAAAATGGCTTCAAAACGTTAGCGTTCAATGTAGCTCACTCGATGCGCACGGACACTAACGAACGGGGCCGCCGTCAAGCAAAAATATCGCGGTTTTGCGAGTTGCGTGCGAGTTGAGCCCTTTACATTGCGCGGTACAATTTGCAATTTTTTGTAACACCAAAAAATAAAAATCATTTCCCAGCAATATTTTTTTTGAAATATGTCTCATTTTGATGTATAGAATACGTGGTTTTCGTTTGACTGCTCATGTCTTTTACACCCAGTATAGAACTACACTTCTCCGATATATTAAACACATGTGTACTTTGTTTTCATTGCATACAACTGCGCCGAAATGTCGGATTAATCAAAAAACAGAGATACATACGTAGTTTTAATCCCGTTTAATCTCATTTAAATCACAGTACGTAAATTTAATACATTACTGAATTTTTCTTTTTTTATTCTATTGCTGTTGTCCGCAGAGGGCCTTTACAACGTCACCTTCTTCTTCGTCGTCAACTTCTTAAGAAGACGGGGAACTTTGGTGGGTCCCCCTAGCCTGTAGCAAAGAGAATATAATCACTACGTTTTGCCTTGAGGGCGAACTGCCCGTACGTACAGGGACTAGGTATCTCCCCCTCGCGGGAGATACCTGTCAACTCAACTGTCAATCTCGCTGTCATCTAGAGTCTGCAACTGAGCTCTGCAGTATTCAAATCGAAGGGGGCGAGGCTCTATTTTTAGTCAAATCGATGACTAATTATTCCCAGTGGGTGTCAGGCAGGCGACCGGCCTTAAAAATCAAATGCCAATGACCTATGTCAGTATATCGACAGCAAGACATACTGTACTTACCCCAAAAATAATTTGGAAGCAAGCAGGGTAGAAAAAATAATGGCCCTTATTGAAGATGGTAGCGAAATATGTTTACTTACTATGTTTAGTCTACCGCGGAAATATTGTGCTGGAACTCCCGACTAAGGAGTTTTAGACAAACAACAATTGCTTATAAGAAATAAATAAAAATATAATTACCTCTTGAGTACCGGAGGGCACCATTAGATGCCGTCCAGTTTGCTACGTTAAATACAAATTAATAAATATAAATAATTTAAAAACTTTACATTTATCTTATATAGTAAATAAGAGGACCTCTTACCTCTTTATTTTTTTATTTGTTTATTTTACTAGACGGCATGTAATGGCGCACCCGGCACACCAAAGGTTAAGAAGAATTATAAAGCTGTTATTCGATAAAGCAGTGCTTTCATTCCACAAAATAGTATCCTATATTTTAATCTTTTATATTTTAATCGAGGCTTTGATCTACTTGTGCACCAGATGTCATCCAAATTCGTTGAACCGTAGTCGCGTCATTTACGGACAAATATCCAAACTTATGTTATACCATAACACTAGCACTCCGGCCGCGCGACTATCTCCGCGTGTAATTTTTTTTTTTTAGTACGTATTAATATATAGCCTACATTACTCAGTTGAAAAGTAACATTCTAACGGTGAAATATTTTTTAATATTGGTCCATTATTTTTAAGGCTATTCATTACAAACATACATACAAATCTTTCCTCTTTATAATATTAGTATAGATTAAGTATTAGAGAGTCGTATATAAGAACACGCAAATTTTTCAGAACAACCTTTATAACTGGGTACGGGACCACCGCGTTCATCACAAACACTCAGAAACAGCTGCAGACCCTCATGACGCTAACCGAGGATTCTTCTTCTCGCACGTCGGCTGGCTCATGATGAAGAAGCACCCCGCTGTACTCAAGGCGGGTGCCGAATCAGACATGTCGGATATTGTCAACGATCCCCTGCTCAGGTTCCATACAAGGTACAAACAGTATACTAATACGAGTAAAATGTAACCCTTCCTGCTGGAACACCCTAGAGACTAATCGATAGAGAAAGGAGAATGATGGACATTCTCCTTTCTCTATCGATTATAGTGCATTATGCGCAATATCTAATTAACCTGCTCATAATGCGCAATATCCAAATATACCTCAAAAAAAATCTAACGAATTATGATTTCTTATTGTTTATTTTTTATTTCAAAGCAAAAAGGCGTTAAAAAGTTATATTTTCAACCGACTTCTAAAAGGAGGAGGTTATTAATTCGACTGTATGTTCTCATTCTCATGTAACTCTTTATTGGATGTATTGATTTTGAAGATTCTCTGTTTTTGTTTTAATTAAAATAATATGTACCTTTATGTAAACTGGTCGATGTACAATAAAGTTATATTCTATTCTATTCTATTATTTCGACCTTTGGAAACTGTTGCTTATCATGTAATCCCATTTAGATTTGATCGACATCTTACTAGTAGTTCAAAGTCAAAGTGAAAGTGAAAATTTCTTTATTCATTTACACCCCACTTGGTCATAACTAAAATAACGCTTAACTTACTGACCGCTAGAAAATACACTGAAAAAAAGAAGAATAAATCTTAACTAATAATAAAAGAACTCAAATATTTGTAAAAATATTTCGTTCGGATCTTCGAAGTGCAAATTTCAAAGATTTGATGAAGCAATGTTTACCATAAAACCATAAGCACCACCACGCACTGACAAATTTCGACAGCGAAAGCAGTGCCCTGGTGGCATAGTGGTTAACACAGCCGCCCGGATTGCAGAAGATGCTGGGTTCGATTCCCGCCTGGGGCAAGACCATTTTTTTCAGTGTATTTTTTCTATTTTTAAAAACATTTAGGCGTTTGTAAGCGCAAAAATTATTCCATTACTGACCACTTTTAGAAAATTGGTTACTTGACCAGTGTACGATTTTTTTATAGTCCAGTAGCGATTCACGATATGCCAGCATTCACGGTCTGCTCAACTACGATCGGCCCACGACATATTTAAGGCAAGGCGTAGTTTCGTTACGTTTGTAGGTGCAACAAGGGCAACTAGCGAAGCATAGTTTTATTTTACCGTTTTTCACAGGGTTCTGTCTTCACTTTTTTATTTGAGGTTGAGCTGGAAGGCTCTAAGAATTAGGAAACTTGATCAATATGCTTTCCTTAAATTTCAGATACTTCAACGTATTCAAACTGCTGTTCTGCTTCCTCATCCCCACTGTGATCCCGGTGCTGTGCTGGAACGAGGACTGGGATATCGCATTCATGTCGCAGTGCATGATCCGGTACATGTGCAGCCTTAACTTCACTTGGTCCGTGAACAGCTTCGCTCATCTCTGGGGACACAAACCTTACGATGTGTAAGTTCAAATTAATAACAACAAATTACAAAGTAATTTTGTACCTACATAAATCGGTGAAATTTCCACAGCTAATAATTATTATGTACGTATGTAAATACATACTTACTTAATGGACACAAACGCCTATCATTGAACATAAAATATAAACTAGGCGTTATACATTATATTGTAGGTACACTTGCAAAATTCGACACATTATCTATCTATCTATATAAAAATGAATACTGACTGACTGACTGACATATTAACGCACAGCCCAAACCGCTGGGTCTAGAAATTCTAAATTTGGTACGTAGGTTCCTTATGAGGTCCAGGGATGCACTAAGAAAGGATTTTTGGAAATTCACCCTCTAAGGGGGTGAAAAGTTAGTATAGAAATCCGTCATTTTTAAAGTAAAATTCATAAAAATTGGTTCATGGCCTTTTAGTTACAAATTAAGAAAGATGTATTTTAAGATTTTTGGAAATTCAATCCCTAAGGGGTTAAAATAGGAGATGAAAAATGTGTATGAAAATCCGTCATTTTTTCAGTAAAATCCATGTAAATTTGTAGGTATAGTGCACTTGGGTTAGAAGAAATAATAAGAAAATTTAAATGCTGCCCGAAGTAACTATTCTACGCGGACGAAGTCGCGGGCAAAAGCAAGTCGTATAATAATACTAGTTTCTTCCCTTGAATTCGCCTGCGCAGGATTAGTATAAATTATAGCCTGAAGTTCGTGCGGAACTGCAATCACTCGACGGCCGGAAAGCTAGCGGGCCTGATGGCATTCCGAGGGATTCCGAGGATGGTACGTGACGGTGTTGACGGGGACTGTGCCCCTGTCAACCCTGCCACGTACTAATGTGTTTTCCAATTTTGAATTCATTTATGTACAAACGTTTATTCGACGCTTTTACGGTGAAGGGAAACATCATGAGGAAACTCGCACACACCTATGAAGAAATTCTTAGGTTGTGTGGAAAGTCGACCAACCCGCACTTGGCCAGCGTGGTTGCCTAACGCCTAATCGCCCCTAATGTGGGGTAGGCTCGGCCTTCGGTGGGGCCATTATATGAGCTGATGATAATTCCGATAAATGTATGGATGGATGTCTCGATGTGTATTTGTTACTCTTCCACTCAAAAACTTGAAAGGATTTTAATGAAACTTTACAGTTATACAGATCAGAATAACATAGAGGCTATAATTTAACCGAGATTAACGCGAGTGAAACCGCGGGCGACCACTAGTAGATTACTAATTGAAATGAACTGGAATTGGAATGAATTGGATTGGCTCTTGAACTTTTCCCTAAGAAAAAAACAACTTTAAGCTTTTGTTCAATACTTATCAAAGTTTTATAATAATCTAATCTCGTTCCTAACTTATGAACGATCGGGATGTGGAACTTTCACCAAAAGTTAAAGACGGGCATATCGGCCGAAAATTCAGTTTTAGGTTTTATTCCATAAATAAACTGTGTTTGGTAGATGGTAATAGAATCGAATCTAGCACCCCCTACCCCCATTCAAAATAAGTAGTTAAATTAGATTTATGGTATCAAAAATTTTAAATTGTAAAATTAATTATCAAACTCACATTGTTAGGATTTTGAATTTTTGATAACACCGTCGTATTTAATTAAAGTTTAAGACTTTGTTAGCGTGGACATCTTATCGCTTGTTAGAGTTTCTCGCAGGGGCCATCCAGAACACTGCTTTTTGTAAATTTTCTTTTCAAGCACCATGAACATAAAAATGCTTCAAGGCGTGATGAATATATTTTATATATGTTAAACAATTACCAATCACCGACAAAAAAAATAATAAGCTTTTTTTTTTTCAGAAACATAATGCCATCGGAAAATTGGGGTGTGTCCATTTTTGCAATGGGAGAAGGCTGGCATAACTACCACCATACGTTCCCGTGGGACTACAAGGCGGCAGAACTACCATACTCGACCAACACAACCACCGTACTGCTGGACATGTTCGCTGCATTAGGATGGGCGTACGACAGGAAAAAAGCTTCGAACTCCCTAATCAAAATGGTTGCCAATAACAGAGGGGATAAAACACTTTTTCATAAGGAATTATAATAGTTTACAACTAGGTTAATAGAATCTCATGTTACTTGCGAGTCTGAAGAGAAATTAAATAAAATTTTTAAATAGCTAGATATGCCCTGATACATGTGACTGATTTTTGTTTTTGGCTATTGGCGGAGAGCCTTTACAACTTCAGAGGGTCTTTAAGAAGACAAGGACCTTGGGTCTTCACGCCCGTAAGGTCAAGAACCTCTCCCGCAAGACCGATTAGTCTCTATTGCGTCGAGCCGGAAGAATATATAATTGTTTTATGTAGTTTGACAATTGGCTCTTTCTATTGTATGGTCACTTAATTAAGCAATAGATAATCTTCCCCTTCTTCCGTCAATATTTGCACACATTTCGGTGATAGGGAAGTGTGGCGAGGGCATGTAACAATTTGTTAATATTTGTTAACTCTTTTTAATCTCTCTTGTTCCATGCAATACGTAGGCTTTTTTTAAGAATAATTATTTTTTTCTATGCCTGTGCAGTACCTTCGTAGATATTAGTGAAATAATTGTAATGTAATTAGATAGGTACTTGTTATCAAGCAAAGTGTTGTAAAATAAAAAATATCTTATTGTAAGCTAAGGAATTTCTCTTAATATAATATTGTAGTCATTGTTTTATTGGGAGTAATGGATATCAAGACATCGATTCATATTTTTTGATAAATATAACGTCATTAATTATTGCTTCTGGACTTTCATTACTAGACTAGACTTTATTTTCTTTTTACAGTCGTTGAGTGTCAATTTAGCATGCGGCCAATGTGGAGGAAAGCACTGTCTTTTTCATTTCCCATACTCGGAAGGTAGCGTTTGTTTGATCTAAGTAGTGGGTAGAACACACAAAGTCCCACCACTAGCCGGAAAAACTCATAGTAATAGTAGAAGATCCGAACCTAAATCGACCTTCACCGAGCTGATAATAGAATGAAACATATTTTATTATTAATTTAGTATATCAGAAAATACAGGGTGTAAAAGACATGAGCAGTCAAACGAAAACCATGTATTCTGCTCACCGTCATAACATTTTTCTTCCTTTAAACTATACCTGGGAAATTGATAGTTACGATTTTATTGAAGGTCAAAGTCATAATTTTTTTTTTCATTTTTTTATGAAAACGTATTCTATACGTTATTTCTTAATTATTGTCCAAAGAAACATTATAATTTTTTTTAGTATTTCATAACAAAAAATGGCTTCAAAACGTTAGCGTTCAATGTAGCTCACTCGATGCGCACGGACACTAACGAACGGGGCCGCCGTCAAGCAAAATTATCGCGGTATTGCGAGTTGCGTGCGAGTTGAGCCCCTTACATTGCGCGGTACAATTTGCAATTTTTTGTAACACCAAAAAATAAAAATCATTTCCCAGCAATATTTTTTTTGAAATATGTCTTATTTTGATGTATAGAATACGTGGTTTTCGTTTGACTGTTCATGTCTTTTACACCCAGTATATTAAAAATGGGTTGTCTAAAAAAATCCTGGACAGACTATTTTTGATTATTTTTTGAAAAATGATTTTTGATAAAATATTGCAACATCAAGATAATAAGAAAATTTTGTCCTGACTGATAGTAGAAACCGTATAGAATGTGCAGCCATTGCGTTGTCTATTATTTACCTGCGCGAACTACTGGGTTGTCAGGTATGAACAGGTATGTCGATATCAGTTACTTTCACTCGATTGGATAATAGAAAAAAAATTATATCATCATAAGCGCGCGACAAAATTTTCTTATTATCTTGATGTTGCAATATTTTATTAAAAATCATTTTTCAAAAAATAATTAAAAATAGTCTGTCCAGGATTTTTTTAGACAACCCATTTTTAATATATTTTCTAATGTACTAAATTAATAATAAAATATGTTTCATTCTATTATCAGCTCGGTGAAGGTCGATTTAGGTTCGGATCTTAGACTATAATGCCGATATTACACGGTTAAATGAAGCACTACAATTGAACATTGCCGATTGAACGTCATTTCCAATTTACACGTATATCGTATGACGTTCAAATGTTCACTTGCGCAATGCGATGTCGCGCAGTTGTCGTTCAATCTTCATGTTTACACGCTTCAATCGCATTGAACATTGATGCCAATGAATAATATTGAAGCAATTTCATTGAAAGCGTTGGGCGAATTTAATCTATCAATGAGATTGCGCAATCGCATTGAAATCTGTTTAGGAGAACAATGGGGAATGGGAACCACAAGGATAATGTAGAATAACTTTTGCCGCAATGAACATTTTATTACAATTTTTGGTAAATGGCAATAGTAGCCAAATCACAAAAACATGTACCTACTAAACATATAAACAAACTATAAACCATAACGAAATAAAGGTAGGTATATAAAACTAGTGCCATTTATAAAAAAAAGTAATTAAATATCTTTAGGAGCATGCAAAATCATAGTTAAGTTTTGCTTAGGAAAATAATTAACTATGAGTACAAAAATCACAAACATAGTCTTTGGCAGAGTCAGAACCGGAGCATTGAGCATGTGTCCAGTCACCACAAGCCCTGCATCTGTACCAGAGCTCATTATATTTTCCAGATTCGTATGACATCATACATATATTCGAGTCTTCTTCAACGTAATCACTACTATTATCGTTGCAGATATTTCGATCATCGTCTGTTTCATCCGAAGAGCTGGTGTCATCTTTGAAAAGAACTTTTCTTTCTTTCTCAGTAGATCTTTAGTGTTTGTTTTTTTCTCTCTAGATTTTGCTTTTTTATTTGGTATTTTATTTTCTTACGTGACTCGTTTTTTCTTCTTTTATTCGAGAACAGCCTTATTACTCGTTTGCGAACTTCTCGAGAGCATGGTGGTTGTGGAGATACAATTGAAAGAACATAATTCAGTTCAGATGTGGTCGAAGGGTCATTTTGAAGAGAATCCTGGCTATTTACTTGGTTACCGCCTTCGAAATTCTGATCAGTAGTTTTCAGATACAGCTTAGTGGGATTTTCGGTAGGTGCATCTTGCGACGGTTGCTGATTGTGGTCTTACAGTGCATTGCGAAGCAGGATCTGATCTGAAGGAATCTGAAGATCAGAATTAGTATTATTGTGGCTTTTAACATATACAGAGTTGTAATTAGATCTAGACACGGGTAATGGGGGGGTCCACGTCCGGAAGCCTCCTCGTGGCGGACCCTGGTTACGTGGTGGGGAAACTTTCTCAGCGGGTGAGTGGCTTTTGATGTCAAGTGTGTCCGCTTGAAATTTGAAGTCACATGTCGTCGAGTTGATTTTGTTTTCCCACCACGGCTAGTTCCGGACGGCCCTTTTCAGGTCCGATGGCTGCTCCCGGTGTCCTCGTCAGGAGGACGCGCCAGGTCGAGCAGCCGTCGTTGAGGAGGCGGCCTATAAGGCTGGCGTCGGCCAGCGGCCCATAGGGGCTGGCGTTAGTCGGTAGCCCCTGTGGGCTGCTGGCCACCAATTGAAGCACAAGGAGTGCCTAGACGGGCAGCGTTGGGACAGCCTCGGTGTAGTTGCGCTCACGTGCGCAGATCCCAGAGCCGTCCCGCAATAGCGCACTGGAAGTCAGGCCGGGGAAGATGCTTAGTGGGTATGGAGGGAACGCCTTTACTCTCACATATCCCCTGCGGTTGGCACCACCCCGCAGGGACGATGCGTAAACGCATTTGACCTCACCGTTAACAAAAAAAAAGACGGGTAAGGGAATGGGAACCACTACTGGAGGTAATGGGAGCCAGTTGGTTCCCATGGCGTCTGGATGTCGATCTTTATTACGATACTTAAAAATTGCTTCGGAGTGGATTTTGTACAGTGAAAGTAGTGTCGTTTCGTTGCATAAGCATCCGTGTTGACGAACAGTTATGAGGAATCATTGAAATAAAGATTTTGTGTATGTGGCGTTGAGAATTGTATGGTGGTTGGAAATCCCACTATAATATTCTCATCAGTCACAGTCATGAGGTCTGTTGTCATGCATTTCTTTCCAAGCACTCCCTAGATGCATTAAAATGTGCGACGCCCATATGCAAACATCAAGAATGAAGATATAAATACAGACAGGGCTGTATGGACTTGATATCCTTTGCCCGTCCCGTTACGGACAAAAGAAATAAAAAAGATGAGCCTGGATGTCGATCTTTATTTCGATAATTCAAAATTGCTTCGGAGTGGATTTTGTGCAGTGAAAGTGATGTCGTTTCGTTGCATAAGCATTCTTGTTGACGAACAGTTATGAGGAATCTTTGAAATAAAGGTTTTGTGTATGTGGCGTTGAGAATTGTATAGTGGTTGGAAATCCCACTATACAATTCTCATCAGTCACAGTCATGAGGTCTGTTGCCATGCATTTCTTTTCAAGCACTCCCTAGATGCTTTAAAATGTGCGACGCCCATATTTTAATGCAAACATCAAGACATAAATACAGACAGGGCTGTATGGACTTGATATCCTTTGCCCGTCCCGTTAGGGACAAAAGCTAAGAGCAAATATATTTGCTCTTAGGACAAAAGAAACAAAAAAAATGTAATGCGCCCTCCACACTCTCGCCGAGAACACCCGAGAAGCGAAAGTGTGATTAGTTTCTCGCGTTCTCGTTCTCGGGCTCGCCTGTTCTCGGCTCAGTGTCGGTTTTTTGACCCGCTTCAAAGGGTTTCTCAGGTGAGAAAAGAGAACCGTATCACACTCTCGTTTGTTCTCGTTCGGCCTCACTGCGACGTAGGAAGTGATTTCCATCACCTGTGTGTGCTTTGCATTTATTATTTTATTAATATGAGCTTTGAAACAGGGCCTGTCTAAATGATTAATTTTATCTACACTCATGCTTTAAATCTTCTTTTTAAAACATTGATTTTGCTTCAAATTTTTTTTTGGTATATAATTAAGAACGAAATTCATAGCAATTCGCTCAGGTTTAAGTCCCGTCTCAGCACTTATCCATTCCATCCCAGGTTTTTTTTCTATTCTATTTAATTTGGTATCCTCCATAAAATATTCTAAAACAGCTCATTGCTAACATTAAAACAACCAATATCCTAGTAAAAACGGATGATATAATTATAATGTATACCAAGGAGCTTATATTTTACTTCTTAATATAACTTCGTGAATGTATACCAAATACCAAAGCCGCTGCACTGTCAGTCGTCCATTTCGCATGACGGTCGAGAAAGCAAGTGAGAAGGTCGCGTGAGTGAGTGTGGATACCTTCTCATTTCTCGGGTCAAGTCTCGCGTGAGTCTGGAGAGCCTTTAAGAAGTCAGCTGAGTGTTTGGCGGGAAATCATGGCGTCTGGATGTCGATCTTTATTTCGATAATTCAAAATTGCTTCGGAGTGGATTTTGTGCAGTGAAAGTGGTGTCGTTTCGTTGCATAAGCATTCGTGTTGACGAACAGCTATGAGGAATCATTGAAATAAAGGTTTTGTGCATGTGGCGCTGAGAATTGTATAGTGATTGGAAATCCCACTATACAATTCTCATCAGACAACATCATGAGGTCTGTACCATGCATTTCTCGCCAAGCACTCCCTAGATGCATTAAAAAGTGTGGCACCCACATTTTAATGCAAAAATCAAGAAAGAAGATTAAACTCAAGACTTGGCTGTATGGGCTAGATCCCTTTGCCGTCCCGTAACAGGGAAAATTTAAACTTGCACCGCGGTCCAAATTGCGCAAATGTGCGCTATCGGCACCGATAGCGCGCACACGGAGTGGTTCAAATTGAACGTATTCGTACCAACGAAAATATGTGACGTCATGAGTGACGTCATTAAGCAGTGCTAACGGTGCCCACGAAAAAGAGGTAGTGCAGTGTGTGCGCAAATGTCAAACTCGAATTTGACGTTTAAGTGTTGTATTATTAGAGCAAACATTTGAGTTTTGAATTAATAAAGACTCGTTATAGCTACTTTATTTACTACAATTATTTTATTTTACGCTATTAATAATCCTAGAGTGCTATTTTAGTGTTTAAATGGTTTTTACATAACCTCTTCTTAGTCGTTTGACATTTACACACAAATCGTGGATCAAATTGATTGCACGCAAATAGTGCACATAGCACCGTATTCAATTCGGTCCAAGGCGTTTGCACTGTTGGTAACGTTCGTAATGTTTGCGCATTATGGACCGCAGGGGTACGTACAAGTAGTCAGCTGTCACTGTCACTACTGTCAAAAAATCGATGCCCGCCCACGTAAATTAAAAACATAAACAATAACTCAAAACTATACTCAATGTAGTACAATTCGTAGTTGATTCGATAAATAGTTTCTATTTATTATGAACTATTTGCTTTAAAAGTGACAAACAAGTTGATTCAAGTATTCTTGTTACAAAAATCGATTAAAATTAAATATGGAGCAAGGTCCTGCATCTGTAATATCTTCTGACGATAGTTGCGACTCCGAAATGATTAATATGAAAACTGAATTAAATGGTAATACCTTTAAACCTAATATGTATTTCCTAATAACAGTGATGTTTTAAAATAAACACTTTACCTACTATTAATGACTAATTTGTTTTTTATTATAGAATTTGGTTTGAATGAAGAGAATTTAAGTAAAGAAGAAATGAGAGATCTTTTAAGAGCCTTAAAGGATTCTAAAACTTCTGCTAGAGAAGACGAATTGTCACGTGAAAAGGTAAATTACAATTATTATTTTCATATGAATTTTAGTTTATTGGTTGAATGGTCGGTTACACTGGCTGGTCATGGCGTATATTTGTGCACTATAGTTCTTAAATTCATTACTACAGTCTGGTTTGGTGTCACCCACTTAACACCTCTTTGACAAAAATATGAGCATGTTCCAAAAGTATCTATAACTATTTAAATAGATGGTTTAAAAAATATTTAAAATTAGACTAATAAATATTGTATTTTATACTGTCTGTTATTTATTACTTTTGGATCATCCCTTTTAAATTAGCTATAAAAAGAATTTTATACAATAGGGTGATATTTTATTAGTATATCTTTATTTTTATTTTATTTATAAAGTAAATTACAACACCAAATTTTTTTTTTGATAATTATCTTTTTTTATTAAAGCTTACTGAAAAGAGTTTTAGTGTCCAATCTGAAGCTCCTAACCAAACTAAAATGAGGAGGAAGTACTTAAATGTTAGAGACAGAAGAATGCCATGGAGTATTTTACCAAATACAATAACACAAGCTGAGAAAGCACGTACTTTAGCTGTTTACATTAAACTAATGTCCATAAACAACTATCACCAAGCTCGACAATCAATTATATTTGCTGCATGGCCTCCGCCAATTCAAATAGTTGAAGAAGCAACTAGAGTACAGCCAATGAGGTCAACACGAAGTGGACGATCAATGCCTATTTACACTGGGTTTGATGATGACTCCTCAGATTTTGAATTAGTCACTACTAAGTCTAAGAAGAGAAAATTATCTAATGGTGAAAGTAATGACAACGATGGAATTTACTCAAATAAAGTTGTTAGCTTAAAAAGAAAGTCTCCTAAAGAAGATATTTCAAGACCAGCTAAAGAAGAGAAGGCTAATGACGATTCCAATAATTTAGAGTCTTTTGCTTTAGGAAATAACTTGAAACCGAAAAGGAATATATTTACAATAATTGAAGACTGATTTATGTCCCCATGCCTGTCTATTCTTAGGTACATTTTAATTATTATCAATTATCGCTCCCAAAATATGATATGTTATTACTGACGTTATAATTAATATATTACATTTGCCTGTATGGTGATTTCACAGAAGTATACTACTATACTTTCAATTTTAATAGATATCTAGTATCCTGATTTTGCAATTCCAACCTAGTATTAACTGAATAAATACAATATGATTCAAGAGAGAACATGTAATTATGTAAGTAGTATTTCTTTATATTTCGGTGAAATCTGAAATTGCATCTAGTGGTTTTACTGGTTAAATCAGAACATAATTCCATTTCCAAAATTTTGTTTAAGCCTACTTGTAATTTATCACCTAATCTTCATAATGGCAAAATGGTTTTATTAAGGCATATTGAGTGTTTATGAACAAGACTGCTGGAAGTGGCTGGATGTGGAAAAAATAATGAATTATTGCTTAACATGAGGGAGGGTTTCGTCCAGCACTGTATGGACACAGGCTGTTGATTGATTGATGAATAAAGGGCCCTAACTCATTAGTACACCACTGTGGCGCACCCAATCGCTGCCACAAACAAAATGATTCATTGCTTGTGCAACGAAGACGACACTAGGATAGTAATCCTCCGTATACCTCTATACAATTTGTTGGTGGGCAGTGACTGGTTGTACCACCATGGTGATGAGATATGGCCCTAAGATTGTACAATCCCCAAATTTAACGTAGATAGTGTCATCGCAAATAGTCAATAAAGGACCCACTTTATATAAGGGCGTATATATAAAGAAGCTGGTTACCGGCGGGAACCGACGTTCTGCTAACGCTTTCCGGTACATGGTCCGTGCTGTTAATCGGCGCCGCGACTGGTAAGTTTGAACCTACTCCCATCAGCGATGTTTTTCCAGGCTTCGATAGAGAAGCGCCTGCCTATATAAATATAAACTTGCTTGATGTAGCTGTTATCAGTAAAGATAAGCGCTGATGGATAGACGCTGGCAACTCGCTTTCTACATGTATACGCCCTTACTGCTACCTTACCACCATCTTTTATCGCGATCCAATTTAAGACCTAAACTGAATAGAATCGTTAATTCCTACGTACTATGACGCCATCTTTGTGACTCAGTTTTGGCGCTACTTTCGACAGCCATTCAGTTCATAGTTGTAGGTAGACTGAGACAACCATAAGTCATATTCATATAGCACTCTCTGTTTCACTCCATAACAGACCAGCGACAAAATTCATTCATTCTTTCGTACATTTTAAGCTTCTTGATTATTTCGATGCAAACGCGAATCCAAGTTCAATAACTACAAGGTTAAATTATGTGCCATGTAAGAGGTTACTGATGCTACCGTAAAAGCAATAAGTAATAGGTATATTAGGCTAGCCATGTTCATGATTCACGAGTCATGGATCTTCATATTTATTTATAAAAATGTCTCATTTATTTTCTATGCGTTATCTTGCAGTACTTATTATGAAGATGATAGTACGAAATAATACGATTCAGTTTACGAACCCAAACCCAACTTGAATCGTTTTTTTTAAGATGGTGGTAAGGCCCCTGACCTCTCAGACCAAATAAAAAAGTTAATGCACTGTGGCGAACATAGTGAGGCCGGTTTTATAGATGTAGGTACCTATTAGGAGCTTTCTATTTGGTCTGAGATTGGCCTATATTTGTTAGTGTAGGTATTATTAATATATTGTTCATAAAAGTTTCATAAAATCTAATAAACCTACTTAAAATTTGCATATTTTTTTTTATATTTTCTAATAAATAAATTCAGATTTATTAAAGTAAGTAAGTATATTTATTAGATTTTTGATGTTGATAATTTGTAAAGATTATTTTTCCTTTACAGATATAATTTGTATATCCAAACTGAGGATACAAAATGATGATGATGCTTTTTGTCTATCCAAAAACGTACAATGTCTCTGGAGTGAGACGAAAATATAGCTATACACTTTAGAATTCTAGATTAAACTGTGAAATAAGTACCTACCTACCTATTTAGGAACAACTTTAAGGAATAGTGACAAAATTATAATAGTAAAAATCCAATGGGAGCTTAAACATATTGCTCAGTAAATTGTCACTCCTGTACTAACTTCAAAGATATTAGATGTACCTAGTTTTCTACTAGTTCAGTCTTATTCTTGTTTATTTAGTAGGTACCTACTTATAGCTTGAGTTATCATCTATTATAAAGGACAAGACTTGTGAAGATGACGTACAGTCGAAGACACTGAAAACAACCCAAAATGTCACTGTGCGAAAAGGATATGTAATATATGCAGAGTTGTGACTTATTTGAAATACTTGTATTTAAAATACAAATACCAAATACAAAATACGTATTTTGTATTTTGTACTAAGATACATTTTTTAAAAAGTATTTTGTATTTTATTTGAAATACTATACGAGACGCATTTTGTATTTGTAAAATACAAAATACTTTTTGACTTAAAGTAGGTACTGCAGCACTGCTAAGTTTAAGCACGGGAAGCGATCACCGTAAGAGGCACATTGAATCTCAAGATCAAATCCAAAAGGTCCCAAACCCCGAACACATTTCAACTCGAACTACAAAATTGTTTCGAATGCCTGAAGAACTGCACAGAAGCTGTCCTTACGGTGGGTTCAAAGATCTCTAATCCCCGCTGTGTCAAAAAAGACAAGAAAATCTCAGAGCTTACGTTAAGGCTGATGGAGAAAGACGTGAAATGGTTCTGCAGTGCTCTGAAGACGCTCGTCGGCGCCGGCAGCTCACTAAACAGATCTTCAAGTTCCTAACTCTCGACATACGCCAATTTCATACGGAACGTATTAAAGAGGTCTTCGAGCAGAACAAAGGCTCCAAAGTGTTCGTTAGAGATCTGGCGCGTGGAGAGAGCTTGCTGACGAAGCTGAAGACAGAGGACGGCAGAATCGTTTTATCGCAACCTAAGCTTTTGGCCGCGATTGAAAACGTTTATGGACAGCTTTACGTGACATCAACCACACCTGTTCCTTGTTTTTTCAAGAGCCAAATTAAACAGAAGACCGAAGCGTATAATCTGCCATTATGCTTAGCGTTTGTGGACTATGAGAAAGCCTTCGATTCTGTCGAGACCTGAGCCAGAAAGAGGTCAATCGACGAATCCAACTCGGCTGGGCAGCGTTCGGGAAGCTACGTGGCATATTCTCGGGCCATCGACCGCAGTGTCTCAAGACGAAAGTCTTTAATTCGTGTGTGTTGCCAGTGATGACCTATGGAACCGAAACGGGGCCGCTTACAATAAGCCTCGTAAGAAGGCTCAAGGTCACCCAAAGGGCAGTGGAGAGAGCTATGCTCGGAGTTTCTCTGTGTGATCATATCAGAAATGTTGAGATTCGCAGGAGAACCAAGATCACCGACATAGCCCAAAGAATTGCGAACCTTAAGTGGCAGTGGGCAGGGCACATTGCGAGGAGTACTGACGGCCATTGAGGCGGAAAGGTCCTCGAGTGGCGACCACGTACCGGGAAACGCAGCGTTGGGATGCCCTCCACAAGGTGGACTGACGATATGGTAAAGGTCGCGGGAAGCCGCTGGATGCGGGCAGCGCAGGACCGACCGGTTTGGAGGTCCTTGGGGGAGGCCTATGTCCAATAGTGAAATTATTATTATTATCATTCCATATGAAAGTATTTTATTTGAATAAAGTATTTTGAAAATACCTATTTTGTATTTAGTATTTAAATACAAAAAGTAAAAGTATTTTGTATTTTGCATTTGAAATACTAAATTAGAAAAGTATTTGCATTTTGTATTTAAATACATTTTTAAAAGTATTTTGTACATCTCTGAATATATGTATGCGTTTGCATTCGTTATTCTCAAAACTTCTTAGCAAAACTTATTTGCCTCCCTTTCACACACGCACAATGACATTTTTTTATGAGCAGTTGCAGCTGTCTTCGATTGTACCTATTGATGAATATGTGATGATTAAAATAGTATAAGATTTTTGTAACTTATTGCGGTTAAAAAAGTTTCATATTCCAAATTATATTTTATTAATTAAATAAATAAAAGATAAGACTGAAAAGTTAGCGTACCTATGTAAATTTATTAAACCTCGCCTACCTAAGTAATTTCGTTCTTTTTAGAATAGAATAGAATACATCTATATTTGGTTCAAATTAAAAACAACATTACACACAAAACTTAAAACAGATTGTACCAAAAAGGTCTCCGCTTAGTATAAGGCGTGTTTTAGTCTTTTGGTTCCCAAATTTTCTGAAACAACGAAAACAAAACCTACGACGGGTGGGGTGGTGTGAAGTGGAAGGAATGGCTTGTCCAGAATTTTTTTTTGTATAGATACTAGCGGTCGGTCCGAAACTTCGTCCGCGTAGAGTTTTTTACAAATTATCAATTTAATAATGATAATTTGTAACGATCATTTGTAATGATAATTTGTAAAGAGCTTTATAATATAAGAACATATACCTAAAGCTATTTACACTACAATAAAGGATGCACGTTACCGCGAAATATCTTCACTTCGATGCAAGTTACCCGCGACAGATGTTCACTGCAAAACTACTAGACTTCATTTTTTTAAAATTGCTGTAGCATTTATATTAGGCGTTGCAACATGTTCGCAAGTATCTGGCATTAATAAATGAACTGGCTTATTGAATTCAATTTACACACGTAAGTAAGTATTAAAAATTTCAGATTGACTCAAGGATTTTTTTTTTTGCAAAAAAAAATGCAACTTTGGTGATATATTAAGGGCTGACTTAGCCCTACTACCTATTTTAGGTCTGCAGTTCTGTTTGGGTAATAAACAAGTATTAAAGGAGTGTTATATGACAAATTTCCAGCTTGGCTCAAGTAGGTATGTATGTACCTACCAACTCATATAAGTCTACCATGTCTCGGAATATCTGATGCATGTCAAGGCGAAATTACATGGTTCAATGTCGGTTCAATATTGCCTTTAATTACCCACATTGCTTCAATCAATCTCATTGAAAGCTTAAATTTACCGAACGCTTTCAATGGGATTGCTTCAATATTGCTCATTGACGTTATTGTTCAATGCGATTGAAACGTGTAAACATAAAGATTGAACGATAGGATAGCTGATTCCGTGCACGGCTGCGAAGCTTTCGCGAGCACGAGTTAGTATGACATCGCATTGCGCCAAGTGAACATAGAACGTCATTTTTAAGATTAATAAGATATACCTACCTACCTACGTGTAAATTGCAAAAGTCGTTCAATCAGGTTCAATCCCTTTTAATTGCATTAATTCAATGTGATTGAACTGTGTAACATCAACTTATCATATAGGTTCTACATTGGCCATATTTTAATTCTACAGAGGCTTTAGACAACATGCATTTCGACAATCGCTCTCGCTATCGCTAAGTAAAAAAATGTATGGGATTGACATAAGCAATCGAAAAGTGATCGATTGCTTATGTCAATCCCATACATTTTTTTACTTAGCGATAGCGAGAGCGATTGTCGAAATGCATGTTGTCTAAAGCCTCAGAGCCTTTAGACAACATGCATTTCGACAATCGCTCTCGCTATCGCTAAGTAAAAAAATGTATGGGATTGACATAAGCAATCGAAAAGTGATCGATTGCTTATGTCAATCCCATACATTTTTTTACTTAGCGATAGCGAGAGCGATCGTCGAAATGCATGTTGTCTAAAGCCTCAGGCTGGCCTTCTGGCGTTTTATATTTAGTTATGTTAGTAGTGTCGATGGGAATGAAGATGTAAGGCCCTTATAAATTACCCACGACACTACTGGCTTGGTAGTGTAGAAGGGAAGAAATATTCCCCACAATATTACTGGTAGTGCGGTGGGTCAGGAAGCGACATGTTAGTACAAAATGAAAAAAAAAATCGCATTGGCCTATGGCATCATGCTCCATAGAATTAATGGGAACTACCAAGTGATCCTGGGGGCCTCGACAAGTGGCAAACGATACAACGTTTTTATCTCGCACGAAATGATAAATAGCCCTCCATCCACTAGTATCAGTTCGTGTGTATGGTGACAAAAGGATTGTTACTTTGGAATACTACTACAAGAACAACCAAAGAAAAAAAGACGCCTCAGAGTTTGGGTCAAAAACTGGCAAAAAAGGCAAAAAGGCTGCAAGAGAGATAACGCTTTTCCCATGTAAACTTAGTAGCAGCACTTATTGGTGAACCAAATGATTATAGAAAATATTTGAGCATGACCGAGGAAGTGTTTAAGGAGCTGCTGGATTTGATTTCCTCTTTAATAAAAAGACAAGATACAGTTTTTCGTGTAGGTATCACTTTCACCATAATTATGAACGCTTATGGGCAACTCTCAAGTACGAACTCGCTATTATATTATCGTAAAGCCATTTTGTTGGTAATAGGCACAGACTACTAAGGGGATACTACGTATCAGACAGGAAACTGTCTTACACCAATCCTAGCACGGTATTTTAGACTTTGACATTTGTTGTTTTTTTAATTTTTATTATGCCATAGCAGAGGCGGAAACCATAGAGTGAACAACAAATGGTAAAGAAGCGGGAAATTCAAAATAATGAGAAATCCTACGCGTTGCTTCCTTTATCAACCGACTTCAAAAAAGGAGGAGGTTCTCTATTCGACTGTATGTTTTTTTTTTTAATTATAATATTGTATTGAAATCTAGGATCAAGGAGCATTCCTTCGTCCTAGATTGAAATATTCTATTGTAGGGGGCTAAATGAAACGAGGTTTATTAACTACAAGCAAATAAAACCAAAATTTATTATTTATTAAATTTTTTATTTTTTATTTTCTTCTTATATTTTAACAGCGCTTTTTGTTGCATGGGAGGTAAATTAGCTTCACGTAAGCGTATAATATCAACTCCTCTCAATATTTTATTTATAATGCTACACCAGTTAACCACACATAGTTTAATTGTGATATACGCAAAATATTGTAAAAGATCTTTTTTATGTATATCGCATTTTAAAAAGTCAAACGAATATTTGGATATTTTTTTATATATTTCTTGCGAAATATTTTGAGAGTTTGCATTTGTTTCCAAATATTCGTTTGACTCTTTTACAATATCTGAGAAATACCTCACGGCATATTCGGAGGGATAGATCATTTTCTTTTTATTTTTTAAGAATTTGAATTCTCTTTCAGCTATCCATTTGTGGACTGCTAATTCGGTCTTCTCACTTAAACTATCTTCGCAGTCCTTACAATTGTATTTTGCCAAACATCTTTTTACGACCCATCCCGCCGTGTATGCCCGAGAGTGTACATTAAGTCTTTCTTTTCTAACATCATTTACAATATTTTGATGTTCTTCAACAGAAATTACTCTTGTTGCCTCACTGGAGGACTGAGGAGACAGTGTAATGTTTTCCAGACCTCCAGTGAACAAATTTTTTAATTTTAATATTTGATTACCAGTTGTGTCTTCACAATTAAAACTATCAGAATGAAAATGTATGAATCGTGTGATTAACAGGGAGCGGAAAATGTTTTTAAAAGACTGGCAATTAGGGTCATTATTTCTGAAGCTATAGGCGCGAACTTGGCCAAAAAAGTTTTCAATGGGGTCCGAATTTAAATATCTGGGACGCATAATTTTGTATCCCTTTTTTTGAAAAAAATTCCACAAGTGTAGCATACTTTTCAAAGTAATTATAAAATTTTTTTGTGAGGGAACTGTACATGATTTTCCATTATTATCAATAAATTTCATTTTTTCTAGCCTTGTGATTGCAGCTCTCCAAAACTTTACGTGGTCTGACTTTGTGGTGACTGCTTGTCGCAGTGGCTTTCCCTTGTTTTTTAAACATAATGTTGATCCATTGCAAGAATCAAAAAGATCGTCAAAGAAAGAGACAGACTCAGATGTATCTTTTAAAGTACTGCTTACAGGATTTCCGTCAGCATAGTGAGCTGTAAATAAAAACAAACATTAATAAAATAAAATAGTCTATTTCAGAAAATTGTTACGTTAAAAACCAATAATAATTACGATTATTTTGTCAAAATGTAATTAAATCAAACATAATTTTTTAAGAACATATTTTTATTACGCATTACAAATATCTGGTAACAAATAAACGGTACAGAAATATGTAATTTATGCGTTTACAAATGCGTAAATATTTTTTTTTTTAAATACACTGAAAAAATCGATCTAGCCGGGAATTGATGAAAAAGCAGTGCCCCGGTAGCGTGGTGGTTAACGCAGCCGCCGGATTACGGAAAATGATGGGTTCGATTCCCGCCTGGGGCAGGTCGATTTTTTTCAGTTTATTTTTTCTAGTACAGAAATACTTACAAAAATTTGCCGTGTATGCCAAAGCACTTGCAACGGTCTTGCTTAGCACTCTGGTGCAGTTCTTTACCTGAAAACACAAAATACAATTTACGGAAAGAAATATGTATTTATATACAGAATCATAAAGGCGGTATTGATGAATATTATGTGAGTGAAGTGATTAGTAATGCTGTTTACATATCAAGAGGTCTGGGTACAAATCTAAGTAGACGCAAATGTTTGTGTGATAATGCGAACATATAAACACAAATCATGGCTGTTCATGTGATCTCTAAAGCTGAGTTAAATATATATTTATTTCAGTTAATATACACAATATCTAAATTATTAAGTATACCCATTATGTAGTGACACAAGTACTTTTTGATACTTAATTGGGACTAGATCTTTGGTGTGAAAATATATTTTTGTTATTATGATTATATTTCAACTATCAAGGTTAGAGTTTATAACTTACTTTCATTTTTTTTATTTTTTCTGGAAGGACATATTCGTCGTTTAATTTATGTAGCATACGCATATCTGCATGCTTGCAATCAGTTAGATACACATCAACAATGTCGCTCCACTTCGATATTTTCCCATTATATTCAATATTTTTATTTAAAAAATTATTCCTTATGCCTTTGATAAGGTGTGGAGGATCATAAATAATATTGATGCTATGGTTACCTATCTTGATAGTATCATCTGTAAAAGAAAGAAATATTTAATTACAAATAATTTTAGTAAACTGAAAGGTAAAACAATATCACATAATATTACAAATGTGTGGCCTATTAATCTTTACAAATTTCAAATATTTCTGACAAAAAAATTTGGAAATAAGGTACAATTATTGAATGAAAAAATTACAATTTAAGCAAACAGTCCCTTCGACTTACCAATATCTTCATCCAATAAAATCTGCTGCTTCCTGGTGTCTTCTTTTAATTTATTAAGAGCTGCTTGGAAAGCTGTTCCTTGATCGCTGACCAATGCCACAGGGATTAGTCCAGTTTTAATAATTTCAACAACTACTTCCTTCATTATATTTTTCAAAATATAAGAGGAAGTGGCACCTTCACAAAAATAAAAACAAACAGGCTGTTGCCACTTATGAAGAGCTCCTCTTATCATAAAAACTAATGCATGGTCAGCATAGTTGTTGGTTTTATTTTGTAGCTCAACGAGACCACATAATCTGTCACTATGTTTGTCATATGACAATCCTGGTTCAATAGCTACTTCGTCAAATATTATAGTACAATATTTTTTAGATTCAGGCCATATGTCCACCTGAAAATATTTAAAAAAAATCAAATTATAAGATGTAACAATATGAGAACACATAAAAAATTAACATGTATCTAATACTTTATAACTTGCCTCTGTTTTTATTGCTTGTAATATATGCATATTTATTCCAGTTTCCATTTTTAATGAAGAAATCATTTTATTTACAGTCCTTACTGAAGGAAGGATGAAAATTCTCCTTAAAAATTTGTAACCTTTTGGGCTTTGCTTCATAATAGCAAGTGCAATCATTTTTTCTTCCTCTGTAAATCGCCGTCCTTTGGTCTGTTTTGTAGACTGACTAATTTGCATCCACAGTATTTTTTTTGCAACTGGTTTTAAATCTTTAGTCAATTTTTCAAATGCTCCTTTTTTTGAATATTTCATAGCCCTTTTAGCTCTTATAGCAAAATTAAGCTGCTTTTTTGCCCTTTTGTATTCTTTTAATATCTGTCGACACCTTGGGGTCAATTTTTTGTTGGTAAAGTGAGGTTTCGTTAAGGCTTTTTTTGGTGTAACAGGACCAGTCGAATCTAGGGAACAAATAATAATAATAATATAGTTATTAAAATTTTGTACCTTGTCAATATTAAGAAAACTAACTTATACAATAAAGAATTTATTGTATTATATTATTAACTAGGTATAATAAAATCAAGAATTATTTTAGTTTACTAACCTGTTATTACTACCTCATTCTTGTCTTTTGGAATTACTTCTAAAGTTTTAGAAGTTGATGGTGAACTAACATCTGAAATGATAAAATATGACTTGAGCATATGTTAAAATATGAAACTTTTAAATGAATACGCTTAAATGAAATAATTTGGTTTTAAAATTAGACTTTTGCAATATTTATTTACCTGCCAGATGTGTCAATTCCTTAAAAGTTTGTCCTTTCAATGAAAAAGTAGGTGGTACGTTAGAATCTGAAATAAAACAATAAAAAATAATAAGTACTCAGAAATAGGTTTATAAAAATGATGATTAAGTAGTATTTAGTTTATATGGGGCACAGCGGACTAGCCGCTCGAATTTGGAGCAGTGCAACCTGGGGTAGTACCTCCACGTTACAGAAGACCACAAAAATAACAATTTTTGTGGTATTGTGAGCCTATTGGTAAAGCTCCACGAGGTAGGGAAGAGGATTAGGGTTGGCAGCATGCAAATGTCATATCAGTGTTGCAAACACCTATAGGCAACAATGGCTGCTTACCACCAGGCAGGCCATATGCTTGTATGCCATTCATTTAACATATAAAAGTAAATAAAAATTTAAATCATTATTTACTAGCTTCTGCCCGCGACTTTGCGCAGGGCTAGTTGAGTACACATTATAATCTATAGGTATGTTATTCTGATGTATGAGCTATGTTATTGTAGTTTCATTAAAATCCCTTCAGTACTTTTTACATGAAAGAGTAACAAACATACATTTATAACTTTCGCATTTATAATATTAGAAGAAAGTAAGATGACTGGAACTTACAAGAAACATTAATTTCTTCTGACTGGAGATCTCTTAATGGTTGTTTGCAATATGTATGGTCACTGTGCTTTCTTTTTCTTGTTTGTCTGTAGTCATGATCGACTAACACATTTATATTTTCTGGAAAAAAAAACACATGAATTTTGTTTTCAATAAATTATAAATAAGACTAGTAACTTTGGTAATAGGAGTTTTCCTATTACCAAACAATTGCTTAAGCAGTGTATGGGTACACAAGTTTTCACAAAGTTCCCTTACGTTTACGCGAGCATAGCACTACACATTGTAAATTAAACAACTTAGACGGATTTAGCTCATGTGTAATTATATTTTCATCTGGTCAAAAGTTTCCTCATAAAGTACAAAAAAAGAGATCACAATTTACTATGTATAAAATAAAATATATAGTATATAAAAATATACATATATAATAAAATACAATGTATACAAAAATATACCGTGGTTATTAGTGATGAGGTAATTGATATCATAACTAAGCAAAACTGACATGCACAGGTATTTCAATTATAAGTGTAACATCTCTTTCACAAAGAAATCTCTAACACTAAAAAATGAAGTACGAGGTCAAATAAATTTTAATGTTTGCAAAAAATATATATATTAAAACTTACCGCTATTCTCAAGCGCAAGAGCAGGTATTCCCGTATCCATTTCCTCATTAGAAAATAAGGTGGGATACGCAGACTGGTTAAGACGGGAACTGGCAGTAATAAACTTTTTTTCAAAATGTTTGTGACATACAAACATCGTACGCAGCTCTTCAAAGCTAAGCTTTTTCAATCTGGCACTGTTTATACTTTCCACCCACTTTTGGAGTCCTATCTCAGTTTTTGGAAAACGGTGTAACATGACACTAGCACGCTTACTTCCGCAATCCGGCACACAACAAGTATTCTTCATGTTTGAGCACAAGAAGAACGAAATACCCGAATATTACAGTTTTGAATGTGAGAGGATAAGCACGGAGAAACACCTCGACGTAACTTCACTGCATCAACATCAAAACTGTAATGGCGGACGGACGGCCAAACCACGGCCAAACAAACGACTCAAACGTCAAACTGAGGGGAAAGGGAGGGAGAGAATCTGTCAAAATCTAAAATACCGTGCGTTGTCTATGGTACTGATTTTGGTCTATTTTTTTTCTTCGAAGATTACATGCCGTGGTAATAGGCATGTGTGCGTTCGCTACAGCAGCGTGAAAGAAAAAGACTGTCGCTTAGCAAAGCTCGGCTGACCCACTGACGGTTTTCGGAACCGATTTCAAGCATGCACGAAGACCCAACGAGCCAAACCGCGGTAATGTAGGTGCTCCACTGGCGGTTTATACGTTCAGTCGCAGGCTCGTGGCGTCCCAGCGGTCTTAGCTCGCCAATGGATCACCCACTTAACACCTATTGAGATGTTGTGTTTTTTGAGGTCACTTGTAAAATTTTCATTTTACAACTGTTAACCAACGAATTAGGAATCATCCTAATTCGTTGCTGTTAACACCCAAATGAAGTATTTAAATGGTGACATCTGTAGGATATAGATGGATCTATGGCGAAAGAGGTGGTATTTGAAATTTTACCTAAAAATTTCTAAGCAATGTCCTACTAACAGATATGTCACCTTATATAAGAATCATTTGGGTGTTTTGAATATGTCGATCCCTCAGGATGCTCTCTCTTGTTCTGCTTTTAAATGGGGCCATGCAATTTTCAAATTGTTTTCTCAAAACACTATACAAAGGGGCCTCATCTTTAAAAACTTTTAATATTTTCAATAAAGGGGCCTTCTTCCTTCTACATTCATTGTTAATTTTCACATGCCAATCTCAGAATACCGAACAATGTATTCTGAGATGCCAACCTTCTTTAAAGGTTTGTACGAAGCGTTTCACCAAAAACACACCAGGAATCGATAAAATTACTATCTTTCATCCAAAACTTATTAATGTATGATACCAGTAAATTCTGCACACAATGCAACAATCCGTAGAGTTCTCTTATTCTTTAGAAGCTGCAGGCTTTTACACTTTCTCCAAATACTATTTCTAAAATGATAGTAACAGCCTTTAGTTGTAATTTCCGGAAATACTGACAACACAGCATTGATCGACGGTTGCTCAAAATCGCTAGTAAATTTTGTAGGTGACCAAAATCCGGAATTTGAGATTGAATCATTCCAAACAATGCCACATAATTATGCTATAATACAAAACAGACAATTTCCTCTCCAGACTTGAATACATTTGAAGTAGCCATTATGACAGTACCATTATCAGTAGTTCTGTTTGGAATAAAATTTTCATGTTTCCAAATAGTTTGATCCGTCAGTATAACCATTGGAATAAAAAATCCAAACAGTTCAACTATTGAACTACTAGTTGGACTAGATGGAATAAAGGCTCACTAAAACGTCAGTTTCACACATTATTATTTTTGTTAGATGTTCAACGCAATCAACTGGTCACTTGGCTAGGCCCTCTGGGACTGGTACTAAATTATCACAATTGCAGGTGGTTCTGCCAGAAATACAGTTGTGTATACACAAGGAAAGCAAGAATTAGACTACATGATTTAAATAAAACAAAAATTAGTTGGTTTTACTTTATTAATTTAGTTTCTTGTAACAAGTTTTTGTATTATAGAAGGTAAAATGAATGACGGAATACAGTCTGCAGTATAATTTAATCCTTGATCTTCTTCTTGGGGCGGAGGTTATTGGTATGCCCACACTTGGTTTTACGGCAGTTTGTGGCACGAGGATGTAAACGAGCATAGCACTTACGGCAGATCATCTTCTCACAGTTGTACTTCATAGCCAAAATACGGAGTGAAGGTTCAATTGTACCTGTAAATTAAAGTTCTTGTTGCAAATATTACACAAATAAAAAACTAAATTACAGTTAAAAAAATTCTTTTGTCAACAAACAAGTGCTAGTTATTTCGGGCTGTTATTTAAATTTTATTGACAAAAAGTCACAAAGTAAAACATATTTTTAGGTGTAATCATTTTTTTACCTCCTCTAAGCCTGAGCACCAAGTGAAGAGTAGATTCCTTCTGGATGTTATAATCGGATAGAGTACGACCATCTTCCAATTGTTTACCAGCAAAGATCAATCGTTGCTGGTCTGGAGGGATGCCTTCCTTATCCTGGATCTTGGCCTTTACATTCTCGATAGTATCGGAAGCCTCCACCTCAAGGGTGATGGTTTTCCCTGTTAGTGTTTTTACGAATATCTGCATTGTAGAGCTGTAAATGAAATATGAAATATTTTTACTGAATTTTCTTGAGAATGTCGGATGAAATTATGAAGAAAAACAAAAGACAATAGCTGGATTTCATAGTGACAAATCACGCCACGCGGAATGTATTTTCAAATTTCGAATGTCAATCCACAAACTTTCATATATCAAATGTAACATGAACCTCATAAATTTCATAACGAATATTTATTTAGAAAAAATTGTAATTAATTAACAATATTTATGAAAAACTAATAAATTCTGCAACCTTACCTCTCCGTAAAACGTGCTGAAAGAGAACTGTCAGTTTAGGCAATTTTCAATATGGCCGACTAATGTTACCATTTTTCACAAGTAAAAATCAATACAGTCGCCGTCGTATGTGGTATCTCGATCGAGTATCTCGATAGTCAGTGTGTAGGGGCTAGACCTTTCGATCCTAATTATCGGATGAAATCGATAACGTGTTTGACTGAAGTCGTCTTAAACAATTTAATACGGGACGTGGCAAACGGACGCTTCCTCTCTACCAAAGTACATGAAAAAAGTTCATGTCAGTCAAGGACCTAGGAATTCAATGGACGTGCCCTAACAACAAAAAAACCGTGCCGGTTGAGCGCATAAAATGGCGGACTGACAGCTGTTATAGTGCTGTTCGGTAGTATCTTGCTATATCGATAAAATTATTTTGTGAAATTATTTTATTGTGTCATAAAGTTAGCTTATCAATATGAAATGAATGCATAGATATAGGAAACTGTAGATGGGCAAAGTAAAAGAGAAAGAGTATCCTCACACGTATATTAGAATGATATAGACAGACGAGAACATTTCACGTATACGCAGGCGGCCTAGGTCGGCCTGTCAGTCACGTAGAAAAAACAGCAACTTTCAGACTGCAGTACTATTTTTCACGGACACGTGCGCATTTCTCACACTGGTGCATTTTTTGGTCTCGCCTTTAATACCGAACACGATTTCTTGACAAGCTATAAACATCAGTAATTATAAAGCTATCATTACACCCTTAGATAGTTCAAATTGTATTAATGACTCATGGGGTTTATACACTCTCAACTCTCACGGAGGGGTCGATAGTGCCGCGGTCGAGAGTTCTACGTAACGATGACAAAATATTAAAATAGAGCCTCACAACACCTGTTAGGGAGATATTATATAGAAAGCGCCGAGAGGATGACGATAAAATGTATGGCGCCCTAATTATGAACGAAATATACTTTGCCTCGCGTGCGCACGCCCACACGCCATATATTTTCACGGCGCCCGCCCGCCGCCCGGTACGCTTTCTATAATATCTCCCTTATTGCTATAAGATATCGGGTGAAACTTCCTCTGTGCTTCGGAAGGCACGTTAAGCTGGTGGCTAGTTGTAAGCTTGGCTGGGGGGAGAGAATATCTAAAACATAGGTTAAAGTTAAACACACCAAAGATATATTGACGCCGTCGTGGTGGAGTGGTCAGTATAGCTGGCTTCACATCAAGCGGTCCAGGTTCGAATCCTGGTAGCGGCAAATGTTTGTGTGACGAACACGAATGTTTTTTTTGCGAGTCATGGTTGTTTATATATTTATTTATGTTTATTTATAAAAATATCTAAAATTATTATGTATATTAAAAAAAAAGTCCGTTATCTAGTATCCGTAATACAAGTTCTCAATGATACTTACTTCGGGCTAGATAATCGGTGTGAGCGTGGAAATATTATTATTAATATATTATATTATTATTTTGCTAAAATATTAAAACGAAATACTATAACGTAAATCAATATGTTTATTATTTACATGTAATACCATTATTAATTTGACTAAACAAACTTAAACTCAAATTTAAAAAATTAAAAAAAAACAAAAACCTATAAGATATATTGGAGATGAAAATTGGAATCTTAAATAATTTGGGTTGGGTATGGGATAGGCAATTTTATTTTCATTTATATTGGTGTTCTTTAGCTGTATGAATCCATTACAATTGATAAGGTTAAAAGAAGACATAAATAATAATAAAAAATTAAACACTTTCCAAGTTGTAAGAGTAACCAACCTTATGGACACCAGTATTTTTTTTATAAATCCTCTTTTTTAAATCGTATAAGAATAATGATCCGATATTATATGTATAGATGCTATTTTGAAGGCATATGTACTCCATCTGCCCCTAAGGCCTCTCCAATATAACATTGTCATGATTATGTATTATCGTCATTTACTTTCGATAATTTGAGAACAACACTAGTTGTCAAATTCAACATTTTCTTAGCTTGAAAATATTCAAAATAAACCCTTATCTTTAATTGAAATCCACATGAATGGAATCACATGGATGAATAAAAAATTTAAAACATTCAGAGTACCCGTAAATGCTAAAACTAATTACTATTTACTTGTAAATTTTAAGACTTACCGGTGCAACGTTAATCTTTGTTGATTTTCGTCTTTCCTTGACCCACACCCTATTACACTACACTTAGGCATTATGACGGTGTGATCTTTCACAACCTCGCGTAATTTCAATGAAGAAATCTCCAGAAAAAGAAAGATAAATATTAATTTTGATAATGTTTACAAATCGTTGACACATGAAGTACCGAACAGTAACTGACAGTTATGTCACACAATATGGCTGCCTGGCCGCAAAATATATATAAAAATAACTATGGCTACAGACAATAGGCCGGGTCCATAGAATTCCTACGTCATTGATGTCAGTTTATAAAAACTAGTTCGCCGCGACGACCGACCGCCATTTTGAATTCGGATCTGTCGCTAAGCGGACCTCGTAAAAATTATTGGTTGCGGAGTTTTTTCTTGTAAACAACGACCAGAAACATTAAAGTTATCCTAAAACGGAGTTGCATATCCCACGGAAGTAATTTTCTATTCAATTATACTACTGTTTCACATAACAATACAATTTTAAGGCGATATGGTGGTACGCGGGTTAGCCGAGCCCGCAAGTGTGCGCCCATAATAACGATTACAATTTTTGCAACAGTGTGCACGAGTGAGTAAATGTGTGCTATGCGTGTTTGCCTCACCCCCGCGAAAAACGGCAGAATGTTTTCAGTATTTCAGTACTAAATCTGCGCTACTAGAACTATAGTTTTTTTTTTTTTTTTTGACTACTATTGCAGATTGTCTCTGATGACATTTTCTGCGTCACCGGGTTTTAAGAAGGCGAAGACCTTGGGGGGTCCTCAAGCCTGTAGGTCGGACGATCCTAGGGGATTACTGGGCGACCGAGCATCTCCCCCGTGGGGAGTCTCTCGACCGCCTAGCGTCCCTAGGGCGTCCGTGTCGGTAGGGAGCGACATGCCCGAGGGTGCCTCTAAAGGCTCGGACCTCGGCTCGGGCACATCGTGTCGTGGTGGAGGCGGGGAAAAGCGCCCCAGTACATATCTGTACCGGGTATAGCGCGTCGTATGTAGACCGGGTCTACGCACGTTGTTCGACGAGTGCGGTGTATGACAAAAGTGTGTCTAGTGCTTGAGTGTGTAGTGTTTGACTGAAAGTTACTCGAACGGATTGGAGTGAACGGAGCGTTTGCGCTCGAAATTGGATCGTCTGGGTCCAAGAGAATGTTTTTCGGACGGCGTTGTTTACGTGCGACATTCCTACTAGCGCAGTAATCGGAAGCTTGGACTACTAAAGGATTGGGATGGTGAGGAGCCTTATCGAAGTAGCGCCTGGACGCTTCCTTCATGAATCCGGCTATGCTGGGGAGATCGAAATCTTTATGGAGATCTACGTTGCGCACGTACCAGGGACAACCTGTTGCCATGCGCAACTAGAACTATCGTACAACTAAATTGCGTGCTTCCAAAATTTAATCGTCCTTTTACAATAGAAACTCATTCTTTATGCTATCGGCCGATAGTTGGATGCGATCGTTTAGTTGTGCGATTCAGTTGGATAGATGTGCGGTCTTCTATGTCTACTGCAATAGTCGGCCAACTCAATTGTATGGTCTGCGGAGTCCAAACCACACAATTTAGTTGGCCGACTATCGTACAACTATCGTCCTTACATAGAAGCCCGTACTTTATGCTATCGACCGATAGTTAGATGCGATCATTTAGATGATAGATGTGCGCCCTTCTATGTCTACTGCAATTTAGTCGTCCACCTAAATTGTATAATCTGCTGTGACCCTAAGGATTCGTCGTTTGTAACAACCAAGAAAGTTGTAGGTGAAAACCTACAACCTTCTTGGTAACGACGGAGCGTAAAGATCAATCGCATCGTAGGTATAAGCGTCCAAATGGGAACCTTGAGCATAACAATCTAAGTAAAACGTATTGCTATAATTTAAGGGAATTTCTTGGATGTAGACATAGATAAGCTCTGACTTTAATTATGTTAATAACGTTTCATGTCTATTTTCCTTATGGCAATAAATTATCTGAAATTATCGAATTTCGGTTTCGTTTAGGAATGGTAATTTATTTTCTGAATATCATTCCACGTCTTAGTTTATGATTTGATAATATACTTATAAAGCTTATAAATTTCCAGTCCTTATATTACAAGTAAACATCACTCACAGGGCGTTCTTTTGGTACTTATACCTTCCCGCTGCATATAAGTCGATAATTTTATAAATATTAACAATTCATTTCTGAACTGAGATGTTCGTTCAAAATAGCTTAGTAAAATTATTTTAATCTAATATATAATTTACATATTTTACTTGAAAAATAAAATACTGTGATTCTACATACAATGATTAATAAAAATACATAAATTTTGATTGCATAACTTAACATTTCATAACTTAGCATTCTTTTAGCTTTGCAAGGCTTTTAAAGACATGATTTTTTTATAGAAGATGACATTTACAAGGTTGAATTGAAAGAACGTTTTCGAACAGTTTCCACAAAGTACTTCTACTTGTTTCGTAACAGCTCGATTTGCTGAATTATTTCAATAGCCAAATTCCAAAAATACTATAAAAATGTATCACCAACTCAGCAGAATCTCCGGCCGACTAGTATCTGCTACTCACTTGCAGTCACCACTATTTCCAGTTGTATGTATAAGATTTTTGCATTTGCTGCATCACGATTCGTTCTGCAAACCTACCTTACTTTCTTTAAATTGTTTCTACTGTTCATGTTGTTAATATATACCTACTTATAACCTCTGTAGAGTTTTTATCCCATAGAGAAAATAATCAAAATTAGTTACTATTATATTAAAAAAAAGTAACCTTAGTTTCATATATTTCTTATCTTTATGAGTTATCAGAATCAAATCCAAGCAGTTATCAGAATTATTACAACTAAAATCAGGGTCAGAGTTTCGTGTTGTATGTTTTGTGCAATATTTACTTAATTGCTTATAATTTAATGTTATAGGTACCAATTGCCTTGCAACGAGTGGAGCCCCCGCAGATACAATACACAACTGCGCACTTGTCAACAGTAACCGACACCAGTGCATGTCCCGCCCCTGGCAAGAGGAGGCTCATCCCTGGCACCAACATCCCATATCCACCTGTGTCTGAAGAAATCCGCAGGAAGCAGGCACTATTCCAGGTAACATAATTTTAAAAAATATATCTTTATAAGTTTTAGACTACTTTGTTTCTTGTACATTCATTGGTACATTCTTATTTTAAATCAGTAATGAAATATTCAAAATTTTTAGAACCACACTGTTGTACTTGTGTTCTAATTTTAAAAATGACTACTTACCTACTACTATAACTTATATCTAGTAAATATCTTTTAAATTAAATGTTTAATAAAACTAGCTTTTGAATTACTAGCGCTCCGCTTGACTGACTTTGCCTGACTGATTTTTTTTGCTATAAAATAAAAGCTCTGCTACTTGGTGAAAAAGTATCAATCTAACAGTCAAAGAATTTATAATATTGGTAACAGTTAGGACACGCTACTGGGTCCAAAAAACCCAGCCCTTCTTATTTTGCTTTATTATTACTTTTAATAATCGATTTCTATGATGTTGCCGATCTTAGTACCTCTCAACAGCCAGCTTGAACTCAAGCTGGCTGGACAGTAGTTTTTAACCCTATAACAGTACAAGGTACTGTTATAGAGTTATGTTATAGGGTACAAATGAAAAAAATATTTGAAAATTTGCAATTACTTTTTTGTTTCACAGTGGTTTTTTTGCGCTACCATGTATTTGTACAGGGTGGATGGTTGCGTCAAACCATCTTTTGGGCAGGAGTCCTCTTATGCTCTTAGTGTGTGGTCGTGGCAAAATGCGAGTAAAGTTTTTCAGTACCCTTTGCCTATGCATGTAAGAAATGGTACCGTCATCGGTATTAGGGGAACAAAATCTGGACGATGTTTAATTTTGTTCCAGATGAAAAGATTGTAAATCTCGCTTTTTGTTTTTTGATGTGAAAGATGTCAAACTTTCCTATATACAGAGCCTTTGAAACAGTTAAAACAAGTCACTTTTATTTAGGCCTTATACTACTATGTGATACTGAAATAAGTGCCATAACAGTATGTTATGTATGAGCTGATTATTGATAAATGTTTATAATTATATAAAAAAATCGGGAGTGGTCTCCCCTTGACTTTCTCTTATACCGGAAACGACTCAAAAGTTGATAGAAACCTTATATTTTCATGTCATACATGCATGTTAAATTTTGGTCACCCCTCCGAGTAACGACCACGCACTTGGTTGCTTAACTTTTGGGATCGACGGTTCAAAAGTTGACAGAAACCTTATATTAATGTTAAATTTGCTTGCAATAAGTTAAAGCATACTCGAGTTATCGTGCGAACTCGCATACTAAACCGCTGTACATATCACAAAACTTTTAGCTCGATGCCCGTCACAAATTTATGTGACGCCCGTTGATATGCAAAATGTCATCAAATTCACTTCCGTTGGCGAGATTGAGAGACCAACGAAAAGTGGTTTTTCAAGCTGGCTGGATACTTTATCGATCGATTATCTGTAGTGTCACCTATTCTGAAATAAGGGTATTTAGCCATCACATTAAATGCCCTATTGATCTACTTAAATGTAAGCTATTTTGAAAATTTATCCTGCCTACATAACCGGTTCGCTGTTGTTTGAAGGGAAAGGCAGCCAGTGTAATTACTGGGCATGGAAGGCATATCAACTTAGTCCCCAGGATAGCAACGCACTTGCAGTGTTAACCCTTAATATTGCAAGTGTCTATAAGCGACGGTAACCACTTAACACCAAGTGGACCGCAAGCTTGTTTGCCATCTCGTAATATGAAAAAGACTGAGTATATAAAGTGATATTATTTATATAATATATACGCAAATAATATCACTTTAATTTTCATGCAAACTGCTGTTTTTAAACGACATAGCTGGTCTTATTTTGCAGGAGTTATGAGTTAACAATATTTTATGTTTCTAGGAGGATGTTGGGCACTTAGTATTTTTTGACTTGTTTTTTTGTTTTGTTGTATATAGTTTTAAACCCATACTTAATTTATAGTCTAAACCGCTGGGCCTAGAGATTCCAAATTTGGTACGTAGGTACCTTAAGAGGTCCAGGGGTGCATTAAGAAAAGATTTTTGGAAATTCAGCCTCGAAGGTGGTGTAAAGGAGGTGAAAAGTTTGTATGGAAAGCAGTCATTTTTAAAGTAAAATGCATAAAAATAGGTGTATGGCCTTTCAGTTAGAAATTAATTAAGAGGTATTTAGGATTTATGAAAATTCAATCCCTAAGGGGGTAAAATAACGGATGGAAGCTTGAATGGAAATCCGTCATTTTTAAAGTAACATCTATAAAAATTGGTATAATATGGCGCTTGAGTCAGAAGAAATTTTTTTTTTTTTTTTTTGCGTTTATCATGCAATCAGTCATTGACTATGAGCAGATTTGTGGTGAAAATTTGGCGTGTAGAGTTGAAGTCCTCATTAGGACTCCACTCCTAAAGTTACTACAGTCCAGTGGCGTAGCGTGGGTATCAGCCGCCCGGGGCGGAAGATAATTTTGCCGCCCTCTTATTTAGGTATTTCAATTTGTATACTATGCATTACTCACTAAGAAGTTCAAAAAGTATAGATGCGTTGCACTCGCTCGAAAATGGCAACGAAAAAGTCGGGCAATTGCCGGATTTACATTCAGTTTGGAACTAATGAAAAAAGAATCTGGAACGATCTCGCATTTCGGCTGGTCGACTGCACTTCATTGCAACGCTAAACGCTCGAAAAAATGCCTTCCTGTGTTGTTAAAAGTGTACAAATTAGGTACATTATCATTGTTAGAGACATGAAAAGGTGTCATTTCATTTGACAAATACATTTTTCTTATCAAAACAATTTCATATGGAACATTTTTTTTTGGGTTTACAAACGCGTTAGTATTTTTAACACTAGAAACCCCTCCGCCTGTCTGAAAAAAGGGCAGGTCGATTTTTTTAGTGTATTTTTCCAGTCTCAAAAATATTTACGCGTTTGTAAACGCAAAAAATTATTCCACACTATAAGGTAGTTTCATCTTAACTGGACGTCAAATATTTGCAAAAATATTTCGTACGAATCTTAGAAGTGCAAATTTCAATGATTTGATGAAAAAATGTTTACCATAAAAACATAAGCACCAAGCACTGACAAATTTTGACGGCGAAAGCCGTGCCCTGGTAGCGTACCTAGTGGTTAACGCAGCCGCCCGGACTGCGGAGGATGCTGGGATCGATTCCCGCCTGGGACAGATCGATTTTTTCAATGTATTTTTTCTTGTCTTAAAAACATTCTCTATTTCATTTTGTTATTCAATTTGACTGTCATTGACAAAAAGTGCGCGTACGTATATCCTCTGTTATCGGTATCGGTGCGCGCTCTCGCCAAAGAGCGCTAAGCAACAATCAATACGTAACTCATGGGGTATATAAATTTATTTCTTTCTAATTACGGGTTTGCCTAATCATGTGATTTATACATAAAACTTTCTTTGAATAGTCAAAGTCATTATCGCTGATTATTAGTCAAACCAATTTAAGCACAAAATCAAAGCACAAAATATTCCTCGTGAACACAAAATAAACTACGCGGAATCGCCACAAGTCAGAATAGACGGTGTTGCCAGCAGTTGCTACAAAATATCATTCAAAGAAAGGGAATTCGTCACAGAATAACTAATGAAAAATTCCATGCTCTTTTCAATTGGTCCGAATTTGTAGTTGCAATAAAAATATGAAATGGTTTTAATTTTTTTTTATTATTGTGAAATTTTGCCGCCCCCTCAAATGTGCCGCCCGGGGCGGGCCGCCCCCCCTGCCCCCCCTACGCTACGCCACTGCTACAGTCAGCTACAATTGACTATCAAGTTCCATAATTTTGCGCCTCTTTAATCGTCCCATGCTCTTAGGGATTGTGAGTTGCACTGCTAGATGGTTAGGATGGTTTTTTAGCCTTGATTTATATTTAGAGCTGTGGCGTCTAATTTCATCCTTGACTGTGTTTATATTTAGGTACTTATGGAGCTCATCAATTTTTATAAACCAGGGTGAATTTGCGGAGTGCTTTAAAATACAGTTTTGAACTCTCTGTATCATCATTATGTTTGAGTCAGAAGCTGAACCCCACAATTGGATGCCATAGGTCCATATTGGTTTAAGTACTGTCTTGTAGATCAGGAGCTTGTTATCCACTGATAGTTTTGAGTTTCGACCAAGTAGCCAGAACAGCCCCCTATGTTTTAGGTTGATCTCATCTCTCTTGGTCTGTATGTGCTTCCTCCAAGTCAGCCTTCGATCCAAGTGCATTCCTAGGTATTTCACTGAATCTTGGTGAGGAAGTCGTTCACCACCTAGAGTGACTGGTGGACAGTTTTCCCTTCTTAAGGTAAATGTTATCTGGACTGACTTAGATGTACTAGTTCTTATTCTCCATTGTTTGAGCCATTTGTCTATCCTGTTGAGGCCGCCTTGTAGGATTTTGGAGGCTTGCACAGGACACCCACTAGATGCTAGAATTGCTGTATCATCTGCATAAGTTGCAATGGTCACGTCTGGGATCTTAGGAAAGTCGGATGTATATAATGTGTATAGTACAGGCCCAAGCACCGAGCCCTGTGGCACTCCAGCTGTTATGTTATGGAATACGGATGTAGCACCATCCTCCTTGACCTGGAAAATTCTTTCTGACACATATGATTTTAAAATGCTGTAGAAATTGTGTGGTAGCAGTGTTTTAATTTTGCACAGGAGACCTTTGTGCCAAACCCTGTCAAACGCCTGTTGTACATCAAGGAATGCAGAGGAGCAATATTGCTTTTGTTCCAGTGTGGTACTTATTACATTACATACTCTATGGACTTGCACTATAGTTGCGTGTTGTTTCCTGAATCCAAACTGATGATCTGGGATAATGGACCTTTCAGCAAGTGTTTTGAGAAGTCTGTGTAATAAAACCGTTTCAAAAAGTTTGGATGTAATAGGCAGTAAGCTTATTGGCCTATAGGAGGTCACTTCATGTATTGGTTTGCCAGGTTTATGGATCATTATAATTTGGGATACCTTCCATAACGCCGGATAGTAGCCAATCCTCATGATGGCGTTAAAGAGTATAGTCATAAACATTATTCCTTTATGGGGGAGTTCTGAGAGCACTTTCTTGTCTATCAAATCAAAACCAGGTGCTTTTCCGTTTTCCATATCTTTAATGCATTTAATGATTTCCTGAGGTGTTACAGTTCTTAGTGGCAATTCAAGTTGAAAATCTCGATTCAAGATATCATCAACATCAGAATCGTCAACATTGGGGTCAGCTTCATTACACGTGAACACCTCAGCTAGGTGGTTAGCAAAAATCTGTGCCTTTTCTGGCTTAGATTTAGCCCAAATATTTCCTACTCGGAGTGGTGGTTTGGCGTTTTGTGGATGGTTGAAGTTTTTGCAGGCACGTCATAATGAATAGTCAGTGGCCTTGGTAGCTGTAAGTGATTCTAGGTGGGCTTCCAGAGTGGCTTCATTCGCTGCTTTAATAGTTTCTTTTAAATCACGGATCGCTCTGTTGAAAGCAGTTTTGTCTTCTGGATGTCGGCTATTATGCCAAACCCTGCGTAGCCTTCTTTTATTTAGGATTTTTTGCCTTATGTCCCAAGGTACAGTATGTTGTCTAGGCGTTTTGCTAGAGTTTTCTGGCGTACTTTTCCAGCATGCCGCTTGAATCATCGTTGTGAGTTCTCGTGTAGCATTATCTATATCAGTTTCAGTTTTCAGCGATATTTTTAGTTTTAGTGTTTCATCTACCATTTCTCGAAATGAGTCCCAGTCTGTGTGTTTATTGTATAATGTTGCTCTCTTTTCACTATTGAGAATGGTAGTGCTAACCTTTAAGATAACTGGGACATGATTAGTAGAACTATCCAAACAGGACTCAACTGACATGAAGTATCTAGATAATCCCTTTAGTATAAAGAAGTCCAGAATATCAGGCAGTCTATTGGGATCACTGGGCCAATGCGTGGGTTCTGGTGTCGCAATAGTAGTAAGAAAGTTTTTGTCAACGCATTTCTTAAGTTCTCTGCCTCTAGTTGTATTTAGTCTGCATCCCCAGTGAACATTCTTTGCATTCCAGTCTCCTCCGGCCACAAAGCGTCCGCCCAAGGTCTCTATAAACTCAGTAAACTGTTCCTCAGTTATCCTGTGCTTCGGAGGACAGTACACCGAAGACACATTAAAATCCCCATTTTTATCCTGAACAGCAACGGTAGTAGCTTGGATATGTTGAGTTTTAAATTGTGGGAGCTCATAGTGATCGATTGAAGATTTTATAATGATTGCAGCACCTGCATGGGCAGTTCCATCTGGGTGGTTTGTACTATATATTTTATAGTTTTTTATTCTAACATCACTATTAACAGTGAAATGAGTTTCCGAGATTAATAATATGTCCAGTTGATGTAGCTGCAGCAGAGCTTCAACCTCATATTTGTTGGGGGCTAAACCATCTATGTTCCAGGTTGCAATTTTGAGTATTGTTATTTTGATAATTTATTGAGCATTGTAGTTATGAGGTTCATTAAAGTACTCATTTGTTGTAGTATTAAATCAATTTTCTCTGTTTGTTTTATATATATATGTCTTCCATGTTTTTCAAGGTTGTTGTGAGTGGATCTGTATAACAATTTTCATTTTTGTTTTGATGTTTTGCTACATGAGAATATGTTCTTCTGTCTGTATGAATAGCCTTTTTTTCAGCATGAGATATTGGGTGTGATTTGTCCCCTCTGTCCGTTCTAGTAGTTAATATTTCTTCTATAGGTGCCGATTGTGATATTTCTTTAGCTGTTTGTTGGTTCATTGTCTTTACTTTGTCCTTTTTTTGATGTGTTGGTTGGTTGTTAGTTTTCCTGGCAAGTATTTCCCTGTATACTTCACACCCTTTATAATTAGCTGGATGTGGGCCATGGCATAAGGCACAGATAGCTGGTATACTTCTATCTGTTTGTGGACAATCTGATGTTTTATGCGATTTCGCACACTTGACACAGCGATAGGGTCTCATGCAATAGTTTTTGGAGTGCCCATATTGTTGGCATCTCTGGCATTGCACCACTACATTTCTTTTTTTTGGGTCCTCAATAATAACTGATTGGTGGTATATAAATCTGATATCTTTGGCTAGCTTGTTGTTTGGACCAGGCTGGAGATTTACAAAGAATGTGGAAGTGGGTTTTTTGTCTGGCCCATATTTAGAATTGATAATTTCACCACTCACAACATTTCCAGTTCTTTCAAATTCTTCCTCTATTGCAGCATGTGGTGTTGAGTGATGTAGGTTTTTTATAACAACTCGAAACAATCTTTCCTCTTTATTGTTGAATGTGTGTCCTATAAGATTGTTTGCTCTTACCACAGATACAATTTTCTTATACACTTCCACATCGGTGCTATGGATTCTCAGCTGGTTTCTATTAATGATCTTATATGTAAAGTGTGTTTTCTCTACAGATTTTTCTAGGAGGGCTGTCAGTGCATTAACATCCTCAATGCCATACAAGATTATTGGAGGCGGTTTACTTGTCTTTTTTTGTTTTTGTGGCTCTTGATCTTCATCAGTCAAGTCTATAGGTAGTCCGCTGAATCTGTTAGAAGTATTGATCTTGTCTGGTGAAGGTGTAGGCGACAACTTCCTTTTTTTATTTCCTTTCAATTTTGAGAAGAACTTTTGAGTTGGTACTCTTTGCCATGAGGGAGGAGCGGCGTTGTTTTGTATTCCCATTGGTTCTAAAGAGTCTTCATGAGTTTCTTGCGAGGCGTACGCACTGCTAATTTCCTTTAAATTTCCTAGTGACGAGCTCCTAGGTCTTTTGATGAATAAGCTGGGGTGGAACGCTTGTTGCACAAATTTTTTCATACCAGTAGCATTACCTAGCATGGAAGCCTGGTCACCCGCTTCCATGTAGTCTTCGGTAGCAGATTTCACACCGTCTGGCCCGGGTACCAGAGGGCGCCGGGGGTTAGCCGGATCGCATGTCATAATATTCTCATTGTCTGACATTTCCATAATAAGAGGTGTGGGAAACTAGCTAGAACACTTTCCCAAGGTGTTTCTGCCATGTTTTTTGGGGTATTTAGTTCCCAAGGTCCATAATAGCCTCCTCTAAGTAGTTGCCTACTTAGGTGGGTGGTTATACCGCCACTAACTCGGTCGCCATAGCCTCGTCAGTTGTCTGGCAGGGAGCACCGCGGTATGGTATACGCCAAGCCGCCGCCCTTCGGCGCGTGCAGGTGAGGTTGACAATTGGGCCGGAAAGTTGTTGGTTCCGTTCTCCCCTTACTCCCCAAGTGTCAGAAGAAATAATAAAATTTAAAAGCTGGCTGAATTAACTATTCTATGCGGATGAAGTCGCGGGCAAAAGCTAGTTATTATATAAAATCAACCTTCAAAATTGTAGTGAATTCCAAAGTGAAGTGAGTCCAATTTTTCTTCACCTTTAGCACCTGATATTTAATTTTGTCATTGGCCGTCTGACCAACTTAACAAGTATGCATGTGTTCAACGCACATAGAAAGACTACTCTTGTTTCTTGCCGGTTCTTCTCAGAACAAGGCCTCCTGGTAGACTCTTGCACCGATGGCATCAAAATTGACTTTCATAAGTGTATAAAGAAATTTTAACTTTGACTTTCATCTTTGAGAAAATAAGTAACGTCTGATAGCTCGGGGATCTTACTCTAATATGTTTCTTATAGCTTTTGAGTTATAGGTATAGATTTTTTAAAAAAAATTAAAAAAAATTTGGAAATTATATTTAATTTTGCTTTTACATTTACAGAAAGAGGATGATGTCCCAGTGTTCCTGAAAGGAGGTCCATTAGATGGTATCCTGTACCGTCTGACCATGGCTCTCTGCATTCTGGGACTCGTCGGCGTCGGCCACACTATCTACATTCACGCTGTCCCAAAGAAGTAAACTATATTAATTTATGCCCATGGGCTAGTTCCACATCAATATTAAGAGTACTGTGTATTTAGAAGACTAAAATAAACGAGTTGCAAAAAGTGTCGTTTGTTTTCATCAAAAGGTCATTGCTGTTCGATTGCCGTCTTCTGTAAACTTGAGGAGTAAGGAGGCTACTTCGCCAGTTTCACCCAAGGGGCTGCCAGGTTGTTGTATTGCTTACTCACCATTTAAAAGGGCTCTTCAGATTAGATGCACGAAATTGGCGGCTCAATAACCAGGACAGGACCACCGTGATATAACACTAATAGGATAGAGGTAGACTCTGGGTTCTTCGAACTGGAAATTCAAACCTGATTTCACGGTACTTTCGCCAGTTCCGCGTTGATTGGGGGTTCTGGGTGAAGGTAGCTTCCATCTTTGGGCTTTTTATGACTAGCTTCGTCAGATGAAGTTTCCTAGTCTAGTTTAGACTTCCCCTAGGGGGAGACAACTAGTTGTGCCACAACCATAAAACCAATATATTTTTTACTATTTTTGGTATGTAGGTATACAAGTATCCCCTTCATCAAAAATATTTTCCCTGTTAGGTGTGATAAAAATAATTAAAATTCACATTGTATTTTTAAACGTTTGTCTATAATTCACAAATAGAACACTGGCCATAAGTATAATGTTGACTCAGTAAATATATAGGTAGGTACTACCTTTACATATATGATCTGAGGTACCTACCTAATATGTAGCAGATATTTTGTTACACTGTGTAATATACAACACATATAATAAATATTTAGGTAATAAATAACACTTAAAAGGTTTTAAAGCGCTACATTCCAAAGTCATTAACTACTAATAGCTATTTAACCCTTAGGACGGCCGCTTGTTGTAAGATATCATATAAAGGAGAACTGTCTTTCTCTTCAGCCAGTGACCATCGAAAGAAGACTACTGGGCGTGTGGAAAGCAGGCAAGGAATAGGACGATAAAATATCGGACATCCAAGTCATAATAAGAACGCTCCTTAGTGGTTTATGTATGTTAATTACTACACAAACACTATAAAGGTGCTTTATTGTGTATAAAAATTTGGATCAGGTTCTACTCAAACAAAACATATGTATTATTACTTACAATAAGCGGTCAACCTTAACAACCATAAAATCATTATATATGTAGTAAACCACAAACTTTTATTGTGATCCAAGCGGGCGACAGCTTGCTCTATCTATAGTGTATACTCTCTAAAAAGAGTAATGTGACAAAAAACCCACTTAGCTGCCTATTTATGTGATAGCTTTGGGTTGTATCGTATTATGCAAAACAGTTAACATCTCACATACACTTAGGCCCAGGGCAGACGATGGGCTTTTGTACGACCTTTATTAGATGCAATTATTATAAGTAGACGCCTTCAACTTTACGCAATTAGCAATAAAGGTCATGTTACAAACTGGACAACACAACAACTCCCATCGCTTGCTATGGTCTTTAGCACTTCATAAGGAAGTAGGTACACTTTATTACCACACCACAATTGAGCCCATGTCGTACATATTTTTTTAAGTAATATGTAAATAATATTTATGTAGGATTTTTTGCGTCTACATATTATAACTTTTTGTTTTGGTTTAGGTACTTATATGCGACATAAAATATACATATAGAGGCAGGTACTAATAACTAAGTTAGATTCAATGTTGTGACTTAATCATGCATGTGTGTAAACTTAACAAAGAAAGTTGTTAAAAATAGTTTCAGCTTGCGTTCTACAGACTTAACTCCGCACTTTGCTGGAAAAAGGACGAAATTCATTGAAAAATAAAAAATCATTTATTTTCAAATGACTTACAATGTAGTAATCTTTTTAAGTAGGTAGGTGTAGGTAATTACCTAATTATTGAAAACAATATAAGAAGTTGGTTCGTCTCCTTACTAGATAGTTACTATATGTAGATGTGCGGAGTTAACTTGATCGGGTTGTACAGTCACGAGTAATAATATATATACATTGTCACATTTTCTAAAATATCTTACCTTAAACCATTCTAGAAAGAAGTGTACGACAATTTGTTCTAAATTATCTAACCATTAAACTGTGTCAAAATTAGGTACACATTTATTCCACATTAATATAATCGAAACAAAATCAGAAATAACTTCACACTTCCAAAATAATATTTAACTATCCATAACAAATTCTATAATACGTATACAATTGTACACATGTAATAGAAACTGTCATGGATACATTAAAATGATATTGGAAGTGTATACCTACTTTTTCCCGTTTTTGTTACTTTACTCGTTATTTTAGTAGAGTTCAGTGATGATTGAAAGGGAAAATTGTACAAGTGTAATAGAAACTGTCATGGATACATTAAAATTATATTGGAAGTGTATACCTACTTTTTCCCGTTTTTGTTACTTTACTCGTTATTTTAGTAGAATTCAGTGATGATTGAAAGGGAAAATTGTACAAGTGTAATAGCAACTGTCGTGGATACATTAAAATGATATTGGAAGTGTATACCTACTTTTTCCCGTTTTTGTTACTTTACTCGTTATTTTAGTAGAATTCAGTGATGATTGAAAGGGAAAATTGTACAAGTGTAATAGCAACTGTCGTGGATACATTAAAATGATATTGGAAGTGTATACCTACTTTTTCCCGTTTTTGTTACTTTACTCGTTATTTTAGTAGAATTCAATGATGATTGAAAGCAAAAATTGTACAAGTGTAATAGAAACTGTCGTGGATACATTAAAATGATATTGGAAGTGTATACTCTACTTATTCTCATTTTTTTAAAAGCTTTTATTTAACGTGCAATGTTTGTTACTTGTATGTACGTTTGGGTGAAATCTTGCAACTGATTTTCAAAGCAGTTATCCTCAATCGATTGTGACGAAATTTTGCATACAAGTTACGTTTGGATGACAATGCATGCTTAGCTAAGTGGTGTCATTCTAAATCCAATATGGCGGACGGCCTAAGATGGCGGACTACTTATTTTTTATGCACTGCCACAATATGGGTATCAAATGAAAAGATTTGCTGAATAGAATACGAATACAGTAACTAAAAATTAAAGAATAAATTTCTTAAAAAAAATATTAGGTAAGTACATACCTACTACCTAACTATCACTTATCCTTATCCGGGCTACTGCAATATTTCCGTAGGAATCTAACAGCACAATAGCTTTAAGGCGGTATACGGAAATAAGTTTAAGAAGTCGAAGGGCGAGCCGTTATGCGACGCATTGCCACTCGCTGATGGCTACCTACCCTCTATACTTCAAATATTAACTTTTTTCTTTTGTAACATATCCTAATGACGAAATTAATAGAAAACTCTAGAAATAAGTATTTCTATTTATTTGTTTAGATTAAAAGTAATTAATAATATTTAATAGTAATTGTTTACATATTTTCGAAATTGTACTGTGTACATATTTTTGATTTGCTTGGTGGGTACATAATTATGTAACTAAAAGTTAATATTACTTTTTGATTACCTGTTGTTTACAATAATTTTATACAAATGTGTAGTTTATTTTGATACACTTTAGCGTTTACATAATTATTGGCTAAAGTTTAGCATACTTATTTTTGCGATTTAATTTAGCTACATGAATATGAACTTTAAAGATGTTTCTATGTTATTACTCATGACTGTACGTGTAAGATAACAGTAGATTATGTCGCAGGCGGATCTTATAACACGCCATATTACAAAACGGCGCGGCGGATTGTAATACGGCGTGATATACGATCGGCCTGCGACTGATACATAATTAACAAATACACAGAAATATAATATAAACATTAGCCAAGCACTAGAAATGGAAACTCGAAACATATATCAATAGGTAGGTATAAGTCAGTTGTAAGTAGGTACCTACTCTACCTGAAAATTGTTATAAAATGATATAATAATATATAAGATATTATTGAATATATTTATGAATCAATGAACCACTTGTAGATGTTAAATTACACCAATAATAAAAAAAGGTGTTCACTACTAAACATTGCCATTGAAATACCCTGATAAAAATTAAATGCTTTCGAAATTCCATAATAAGTAGACAAGAAAATCTTGATTTTAATCCTTAACACAGCCATAGACTTTTAATAATAACAATAAAAATGTAAAATAAATATTATATTGTTGTTAATAAGTGAATTAGGTTATAGCAAAGTCTTCTACGTAGTAACAATCGTAACAACTTAACATTTTTACTAAATTGCCCTCTAAAATTAATTAGCTATTCCACGGACGAGAAAAAAAATATCACGCCGATAAATACATAAATGCCTACAAACTTACCTAAAGTGAAGCCAATACCCAAAGTAAGCTATGCCTACATAATATCGCTTCACGCAAATAACATAATCTCTATTGTGGTATTGTCTTCTAAAACCAAATATTAAAAATAACGGACATCGATTTGTTATCGCCTATGAACGAATTCATAATTCATATTACTTAATAATTAAAAATATTCCTTCGATGTTGTATAATCAGCTGATAACAAAATGTAGAAAAAATATTTAAACTATGAATGTAAATTGACAAAAATAAATACAAATAAGTTACAATAATTCTCACAAAACCAATGGATTAGAAAACTGATTGTTTTCAAACAAGAAACAAAATAGTCAACAGCCATGAATGTATTTTACAAAAACTTTTTGTTTTAATAAAAATTCGTGATCATTAAACATAAAAATAAATATTCAAGATAATGTTCCAAAGCCAGCACCGCTTAGTACTAAGGTATCTTAAGAAAAAAAAAGAGGAACAATCCCATATGCCATATTGCCAACATGGGACATGATATAGAGAGCGCCCCAGGCGCGCGGCCGGCGCGCCGCGCCGTGAAGGAAGATAACATGAAAGGCACGTAGGCGTACGCCCGCGACGCAAAGTTATTTTCGTTCGTTGGGCGCCACCATACATTTTATCTTCAAAGCGCCCTGGCCGAGCGCCTGGGGCGCTTTCTATATCATGTCCCGAACGAAAATACTATACCAGATAACTAGTATGTAAATCTAAATATGTACTTCACAATTTAGTATAAAGCAAAGACTGGAAAAAAATATAATTGAAAGTACAAGTTAAGCTAAATTAAATACTTATGCTTTACCCTTATAACTGAACCAGCAGAGTTGCATTGTAATTTGCAATCAACTTTCAGGAACTTACATAACATCTACCAAATGGATTCAGGAACTAATATAAATAGTCATCCGGCCCTGGCTTTAACTTAGTTAAGTCTAAATACATTTTCAATCTCATATTTTCGTTTTGTTCGCAATTTAATGTGTTATGATAATGAAGATATGCTTAAAAAGGTATAAATACATGCTATGCTTACGTCGTTGGTCGTGGTCTAGCCGGCAAAGGCGGAGGTGCCCCCTGTCTAGCTGGTACAGGCGGAGGCCCCGCAGGTGGCGGCGTACTACTGGGCGGCGGAGGAGGTGGAGCACACGAAGGTGGAGGGACACTATCAGCTGGTGGTGAAGTGATCGGTGGTTGTGCCAAAGTCTTCCCAGAGTCAGGTGTAAGAGGAGCTGGACGCGGCGGAGGAGGTCGAGCGGGGCTAACCGGTGGGGCCCTAGATGGAACTAATGGCGTCGGAGAAGGAGCCGGCGGTCTACTTGGTTGCTGTCTCCGCGGAGTAGGTGGAGCGGACCTCAATGGGCGCTCTTGTTGCACTTCCCCAAAAAGTGGTACTGTATTATTGGAGCACAAGTTAATTTCTGAACGAACTATTTCCACCCAATTAGGAGACTTCAGTGTGATAGATAATGGAATAGGACAGACAGTCATTTGGCCTTTCTGAGCTGCAATCAATGCATTTTGACCTTCTCTAAATGTAATGCTCAATGTGTGGTCATCTATAAATCGCACTAAAGTTACTTCGCCGATACTTGCCAATTCTTGTAAAATTGCTGCCATTACATTATCATCAAATATTGATTCCTCGCTATCAATTTCCTCAAAAGGTTGTACAATAATGCTTGCATCAGGTGGTCCGAGATCTTTGACTACTTCATAAAATACTTCCATACACTTTGTGTAACTAACTTGTAATACTTCTATTTCTAAAATAGCTATGACGGGCCGATGATCACTTTGCTTCAATTCTGCTCTGCCATAGTGCAATAATTTTCCTGCTGCTAACTCTGATGTTGTTTCAGGATCAACAGTGTATTTTCTACTTCGCCACAATACTCTGTCCGTCCAAGCAGGAGCACGGCACTTCTCGCTAGTATCATAATCATCACTGAAGAGATCATATTTATATGTAGGAGGGAATGTAATTTCACCTTCAAAACAGTTTTTGAACACTAAACCTTGCTCTTTTTGTTGTATAAGTTGATCTTGTTCAAGAAGTCTCTGCATGTTATTCTGTGCTACCAGAGATCTTACTTCATCTTTATCTAAATCAATACGGTAATTAAAGTCACCACACCAAAATACATAATCATGTGAATATAATGAGCGACCCATAGGGAATGCTGTTTTCCTTGTAATTTCAGTATAATCAGCATTACGTTCAGAAACTTGGGATTGTCCTGCAGCAAAATGAGCACAAACAAAACATATTGATGTACCATAAATAACCATACGAATGCCGACAGCGCCTTTGTTGCCAGTTGCTCCACCTAAACCTGTCTTAACAGAGTCAAGAGCGACATCTCTTATATGTGGAATCAAATCTTTTCTAACAAACACAAATAAGCATACTCCAACCAATTGATGACTTGATAATAATGTGTAAGGGGCATCTCTACAAAGAACTTTTTCAAGTTCCTCACTCCAAGCTTTGGCATTATCAGAACTGGCCGCCATTATGTTGCTGGCATTTAAATCTACAATTTCTTCAAATCCAATTGCAAAAATATCTGATGGATGATCTTTCAAAGTTACAGTATTTACCAAAGAAGAGTTAGGGGAGTCCAGTAGCCAGTCTGCCAACGAAACATCTTTATAAGCTAGACTTCGGAAATGTTTGCCCCCATTAACATTGTATGTGCCAATGGTAATGCGAATGCTGCTTGGCTGTGTGAATTCATTAGCGCGACGGCACATTTCTCTAAGAACCGATGTAGAAGTGTGCAAGATTGTAGAAGGTAATAAAATTCTTGTACGGTCTGCAAGTTCAGAATTTAATGTAGAACCCAATAATAAGATGTCAATAGCTTCTTGTTTTGAATTATCTAACAAATTATTTTGAATAGTTCGAGCTGCAGATCTGGCACCATCGATTAGCTTTGATCCTCCTTGTATAGCCCCAGTACCCGCATAGATTTTAGAAATTTCATTACCATTATTGACCCACATATGCTTGAAGACTTCTTCAAACCTATTAACATTCTGCTTTTTATCTATACATTGCAACAACATTAATTGAACGGCTAGCATCTCCAGTCCTATAAAAGTTTGTATTGAATTTGTTCTGTCCAAACAATCGAGACAATTTGTCCGAATAACCCCTTTTTGTATGTTATAAATATCAGCACCTCTAGCACTGAAAATGCTGATATCATCATAATGATCCTCAACAATTTTCTTGAATTTAGATAAAGCCATATCTATGGATGTAGCTCTTACTTCTTGATGGTAATCAAATATAATTTGAACAATATCAGAATGAGCAGAATCATTGAGATGCTTTTGAAAAGCATTGCTAAGTGTAGCTTCACCTTCACTTCCTCCAATAAGACTGGAGCCTAGGAGATTCACCACAAATACAGATCCATAGTTACGTTTCAGTTGAGAGAAATGACGATCACAGGCACTGGTAGAAGCATCATATCCACGAGACATTTTCACCTTATGAGAGCCCACTTGTATACCAGGTTGTTCCCAAAACAATGGCACTGATCCTCGAGTTTGAATGTAAGATGTCACAGCATCATCAATATAAATAGCTTGTTCAGTTTCCACAAAATTAGCAACATTTCCATCATCATTACATCCTCTCACATTAAACCTTGTCCCTGCTCTCTCACAGCTCAATCGAGATATGAGCACAGCTCTTGCTTGACGATGACCAACATAGATAGTACGGATATCCACAGAACCACACATTGCTCTAGTAAGCCAATCTTCACAATCAATTCCAAACCTAATTAAATGTATAAATAAAGTTCTATTCCAAAAGAATCTATTATCGGGATTCGCCCCTTTACTTTTTCTTTGTGAGCATAATGTGAGATCAAAGAGATTATCATTATTTTTGCCAGTATTCCAAGAAAAATAAAATGTTCCAGAATTCAGTAGCTTTCTTACTTCTGAAACTTTATCCTCACCTTGATTTTGGTAGAATAGGGGTAAAAATTGTGTCTGTGTAATTTTAAAAACTTCAATATCGCCCACTTTACCTACAGAACAGCAGCCAGTAACGAGAACAAGGTACAGGAGGCAGTTTTCACCAGAGTTGAGTTGGAGTACGCCCAGGCAGCCGTATGCATCAGAGATCTTGTGGTACTGTTTCCTTAGGGTTTCAGTTTCTTGCGAAGAAAGTGCAACAACCGCTTGAGACTCAAATAACAGAGCACTATCTTTATTTCTATGTTGCAAAATTACACTGTATGGATTTGGGGGCGCAGACTTTTCTAGGACTTTAAATCCTTTGGACATAGCCATTGCTGGAATTTATGTTATTATTACATCCAGCTTCATACGCCCCCTGATAAAAACCAATTTCACGATATCGAAAATAATCGACCGATCACCAACCATAACATAAACGTCAAATTCCACAGATTAAGAAGAATACGTTTGTTAGGGTTTTTGGCTTGGTATCTACGACTTTTAAGCCAATATTCATTTGGTAATGTCTTATTTCTTGATCTTTGCATTTAAATATGGGCATCATACATTTTAATGCATCTAGGGAGTGCTTGGAAAGAAATGCATGGCTATAGACCTCATGATGGTGACAGTCAGTCACACCACAAAACCTTTAATGATTTCTCATAACTGTTCGTCAACACGGATGCTTTTGCAACGAAACGACACACCACTTTCACTGTAACAAAATCCACACCGAAGCAATTTTGAATTATCGAAATAAAGATCGACATCCAGACGCCATGGTTTTCTGACAAATACTCTCAAGAACTCAAGGATATGTCGAAAAGATATCTGCCACGATTGCTAAAAAAGATACTGATTGGAGGGATGCAATTCCAGTTTTTATTTTAGTGGTATTTTGTTTATTCCAGGGACAGTTTTCTGCTTTAAGGTACGATTTCGTAGTCGACTGCACGCAGCAGCAGCAGACGACATGTCGTCGCGACATTACTGGTGTCTATGTATTTCTATGACACACCATTCGTAGCTAGCGACATGAAGCGGCGACGCGAAGCCGAGTGGCAGACGACACTGTCGCCCAACCGCGGATCAGCTGTGTCGCCGACGCCGGAGCAACCCGTCGTCGTTGTTTCTCTTTAAAACGAGTTTCTCCGATTGTGGGGAAGATAAACTCATAAACCAGTACGATGAATCTCACAAAAAATATGCAAACACTCTCGTAACTGATAATAATTTGGAAAAATATAAGAAATGAGTTAAATAATTATCAGCAGTAAGTCCTACGTACCTATTCTGTATAAAATACTTAATAATCGGAACCAACTGGATACGGCACTGACGTCTGCTGTTGTCGCGTGCAGTCGGGTTCGAAATCATGACTACATGAAGCCGCGACGTCGCGGCGACACATCGACTGCTGCTGCTGCATGCAATCGGCTACGAAATCATACCTTTATTCGGCTCCAGGAATTTGAATTTTTCGTCAGTGTTCATGTTAATCATTTTAACGAGCAAGTAAAAAATAAAGAACGAATAAAAATGCAAGAATCACGCGTGCACTCTCATTCGCTTCCCGATGAACACTGATCTGATCTTTAATCTGTGCTACAAAAACCGACAACTAACGGATTGACGCCGTCTTGGTGGAGTGGTCAGTATAGCTGCCTACACATCAAGCGGTCCGGGTTCGAGTCCTGGTAGCGGCAAATATTTGTGTGATGAACACGAGTATTTGTTGACGAGTCATGGTTGTTTATATATTTATAAATATATGTAAAAAATACATTAAGTATATTTAAAAAAAAACCGTTATCTAATATCCATAAGACAAGTTCTTAATGATACTTACTTTTGGCTAGATAATTGGTGTGAGCGTGGAAATATATTATTAGTGCCGGACGTATCTGCCGACGTCAAATTCCCTACCACAGACGAGCAAATCCTAAGAGCAAATATACCAATTGCCTTCACCAATTGCTCTTAGAGCAAATCACTGCCTCTACACGTCGGCGGACGCGCCCGCCGATGACATCTACAGATGAATCTGTCTACGTTTGGTCTACGTGCGCGCGCATCTTAAAATTTCACTCATATCAACTCATCAAGCTCTCTTAATTTTTTCATAAGCCGCCTAAAGTAGTATAACTTCAAAAATATTATGAAGAGTGATCGATCATTATGAGAAAAATGGTATGATAAATATTTTCGCACTTCCAATAATAGGATAAGAAAAGTTATGACAAAAAAGCGCACTCTAATCCCGAATGCATGACTAAGTAGGTATTAAAATATGATGGCAAATGCTAGTTTGAACATTGGACAATATAGGTAGGTACCTACTTGTTTTAACATGACGTAAAATTTGTACATAGGTAGATACTACTAAATTAGGGATAAAAAAGTTATGAGACAAACTCAGACCAATAAAAATTGGTCTGAGGAGACAAAATAGAAAACTATACAGTAGGTAGGTAGGTAGTAGTAGACCTATACATCCTATCCTACTAATTTTATAAACGTGAAAATTTATATGGATGTATCGATTTAGATTAGTTTGTTACTCTTTCACGCAAAAACTACTGAACGGATTTTAATGAAACTTTACAATAATATAGCTCATACATCAGCATAACATATAGGCTATAATTTAACCGACATTGACGTGAGCAAAGCCGCGGGCGACCACTAGTTGTAAATAAAAACACTGTAAAACTTTATATATTAGTCAAGTTTAATATAGGTCTGTATATTACTTATCACATAAATGTCTTTGTCGACTTGAGATTGTCGTTCTGAGATAAACACACAGAAATATTTTTAATAGCTTCGGGCCTTCACGATAACTCTTTGGAATCACAAGGATCATATCACAGACTAAAGTTGACATATTTTTTATAAACATCAATGGATGCTGCAGGCACGGTAACACGGCCGGAGCTCCGTTGCACGTAGGCGTGGTAGATCTCCTTGGATGCCTTGGTGACTGTTGGCGGTATTACGTCCACTGAGCTGTCGATGGTGAACGCGCTACTGACAGTCATCACTACATGGATGTCGGACTTGTACTTCGGGTTTGAACGCCTTTCGAAATTCACATAGCGCTTATACCTGAAACAATATAAAGCAGGAATATTACGATTAATTTGAAGTAAGTAATCCAATGTATTTTTAACCCCAACGCAAAAGACGGGTGTTATATTATAAGTTTGATGTGTCTGTGGCATCCTATCGTAACACCTTTAGGTAGTAGTCCACCACGCTTGCCCAGTGCGGATTGCTGGACGGAGTACAAGGTACAAATACCTTTTTAAAAAAAGCTTTTATTTTAAATGCCCTAAAAAGAAGAAAATAAAATTTTCCTTTAAAATTTTCACTATAAACTTATAACCTCAATATACACAATTTATATGATCATAAAAGCTTGTCGCGAGGTTTGTGTAAGTAACTATAAGTATTTAATTAAACTGAAATTTTAAAACAAATAACTTAGCAGATTATGTTACTCAATTAAATAGGTACTAGTTACACAAGTAAATCGTGCGACAAGTTTTATTATCATACATATAAATTGTGTATATTAAGTTATAAGTTTATAGTTTAAATTTTATTTCCTTCTTTTTAAAGCATTTAAATAAAAGCTTTTTATGCTTTTAATTTTTATTAATCACTTAGCCAAAGGCTTTTGATATAAGTATTATCTTTTTTCTATTTTTTGGGCTGGAAAATAAGCTTTCCCATTTTATGACATATAAAATTTCACTATTAAAATTTATGATAATCCACACATGACCCAACTAAAAAATAAAATATTATTCTTTAAAAACAAAGTCCTACAGAAGTGGAGAAGACGTTTTAATTTAACTTCTGACTTGTATAGCTGGGTTGTATAAAAGTAAGTTTAACGTTTATAAAAGGCGAAAGTGGCGCACTATGAAAGACCTATTGGTCGGGTAATGGTTAAATAAAGGTTTACAGGGCAACTAAAATAGTCAATTAAAGGTAATAAAAAGGTTAATAAGTGCATAATCAGTTAAGAGCGCAGGGGTAACATTTACATTATGATGAAATAAAATGGTAAATTAAATATTAGAATCTTCGTTAAGTAGTTAGCAAAGACTGGATTATGACGTCTAGATTTCCATAGGAGTGTAACTTTATTGCTATTTAGTTATTTAGTGCTGTCCTCTAAGGATATTACAAATTTTGTCAATTTATAATAACATTTGCATTGTAGTCATTATAGTCATTGACAGACTAGTTATGTATGACTATTAACTATCTGTTCCTCAAATTAAAACTTTTTACACTACTACGATCGTGCGCCATTGCTATTTAGTTTAGGGTCCCTAAGAACAACATAAAACCGACGAAAGAATAATATAGTGGTGAATCTTCTTAATTTTAATGTAAGACCTTTATTCTTAAAATATGTTTTAGGCAACGAAACACTATTTCGTTTTTTTTTAAATAAATAATAAGAAAAATGTGTGATACTCGTTGAGACATCATTTTATTGTTTAAATAAAATAGGTTTAGGCCCCAACTCACCAAGACAACATAGCGACGTCGCCAGCTACGCATCCAAATAATTCCTATTGAAATGTATGGCAGCTAACTCACTTGCCGATGGTTTGGCAACGTCGCAAATTTGGAAGCGTAGCCACAAGCAACGGGTCACTTTGTGGAGAATGGATACCCGGGACACTGGCGACGTCGCCAGTAAAATGTACACGAGAAAGCTGCGTCTTACTCACTGGGTGTCCAATGGTTCGCCAATACGAACGCACAGCGCACACGTGTTTTGAGGAAAAAATGAGTTTTGATACCGATACATTTATTGGGGAAATTGAAAATCGTCCATGTTTAAGGAATACTGCAATATAAATAAGTCTGATTTTTAAATTAGAAAATACACTGAAAAAATCGACTGTCCATGGCGGGAATCGAACCCAGCATCTTCCGCAATCCGGGCGGCTGCGTCAACCACCACGCTACCGGGACATTGCTTTCGCCGTCGAAATTTGTCAGTGCTTGGTAGGTACTTTTGTTTTTATGGTAACATTGTTTCATCAAATCTATGGAGTTTGCACTTCTAAGATGCGAACGAAATATCTTTACAAATATTTGACGTCCAATTAAGATGAAATATTGTCTAATGTGTACTTCTGTTTTAATAAAACCTTAATTTAACATCTATAAAACATGTTATTTTAAAATATTAATACAAGAGATTTATAAACAAATAATTGTTTTATCAAAGTTTTTATTCAAAAGTTGGTTTTACAACTGTTGAATAAAAGTTTACAATGTTAACACTAAATTATCGTTAAGTTAAGGTTTTTTTTCTAAACAACCAATTAGTTGTTTAGATGTTATAATAATGGCCTTATTACGACGATATTATCTTTGAAAAATCCTTTTCACGACTGTACCGTTTCTACGTACCGTTCTAAACATTTTAATTAAGACTATTATATGCTTTTCGTATAATTTAGTTGCGTTTATAGGAGGTTTATCATAGACTATTTAGTTACAACTATCTGATGTAATACGTCTATACGACAAATTTAGTAATTATTACCGATTATAAAACTTATATATGACTACAAGTTGTAAAACTCTTTATTTATGCGACTTCTTTGCTACATAAAAAAAAAATTTAAAATAAAAAAAAAGGCCTTCAAAAAACGGGAGAAATAAAAATTTTGTTTATAAAAATCTAAATGTTTTTTGAGGTCGGTCCCAAATACAAGTGACAACGTTTATTACAAATATTAAGGTTGGGACCGACCTCAAAAAACATTTAGATTTTTATAAACAAAATTTTTATTTCTCCCGTTTTTTGAAGGTGGTTTTTTTTATTTTAAATTTTTTTTTTCTGCTTTTTAGTGTTTTAAGTATAGAAATTTTCAGGAAACTACCTCAAGATCTTTTAGACACACAAGTGATAAAATTACGATATCATCAATGTCAATAGGCATTATTAGGGATAACTCAAAAACTACTTGTCAGATGTAGATAAAATTTAAATGGGACCTCATGACAAGCACTAGCATCCAAAGGTTAAAAGAATCTTAAAAATCGGTCCACCCAGTAACAAGTTAGGAGGTAACAAACATTAAAAAAAAAAAAACATACAGTCGAATTGATAACCTCCTCCTTTTTTGAAGTCGGTTAAAAAGCGGAGCACATTAGACAATATTCAGTGCAATGCACACTGGTAAATGGTAGAAAATTTTAACAGGGACGAAAAGTCATAAACAATCAAAAACGGCTCTATGTTGTTTATGTCGCCGTCATACTGTTGTCACTGACCAGCATACGTATGTTAAGTATTGCAAGTGGGGCACGTTTGCCTGGTTTACCCTAGCATTTTGAGTCGACAGGTATCTCTCAGACAGAGTCTTAATGTCGCCTAGTCTCCGCAGGGCTCAAATCGAAAGGTAGCGGAAGACGCAGAGGGTATAATTGAAGTTTTGACGAATTGTAAATATTAATCCAGTATTTTTTGGTCAACACTTACATTATCATATCCCGTTTGCTAGGCTCCTTCAGTAGAATCCTGTTTGACCTTTTGATGGCTGGGAACGGCAGCGTTTCTTCAGTCTGTTCGGCGGCGAGGACTTTGGCAACTATTGATAATGGAGACGGTGTGACCTGGCGGCTTGGAGTGGAGCTAGTCAAGTCATCATCTGATGACGAATCGCTGTTGGAACTGGAAATAAATTGCGAAAAGTAAACCAATGTTTTGATTTGGTTTCTTTGTGTTCGTGCAGGTGCAATCGACAAAGTTGCCGGTTTACCATGTAGGCGATAATCGCGTGGTACTGGCGTGTCTCATCGACAGCGACCCGCTCTCCTATTGGATGGCGGGTCGCTTGGCAACCAGTTTGAGCTAATTAGAGCAGACAATGTCGTCGATCACGCTAAAGCGACTGCGCGTAAGGGAGGCGACTGCGGAAGCGAAGTGAAGACGCTACGCCTTATTGGCTGCGCCATTATTATGTTAATATTATGTTGGCCGTGACCGGAATAAAATGTATGCTGGGCTTGGTTCAGGGCAGCCGTTTAAAGGATTCTGATTGCTAAATAGAACACAACACATCTTTAACGGCAGCTAGCCAGTTCAGGCTATCACAAATTGTCAAATTCTTCAATTTGCTTTCAACCTTAGTGTGTAGTCATGGTGCTCAAAGTTTAATAGTTGACTTCGTGGTCTAGTGGTTCACCTACCGGTTTTAAATCCATAGATCCCGGGTTCGATGTCCAGGGGTGCACAAATTTGTTGTAGGACTTGTTCTCAGTCCACCTAGCTAACTACCACCATCTTAGTCTGTGTCTATAACCCACCTTCGGTTTCATCGGTTTCACTTATCATCACGTGAAATGAAAGCCTCATATTCTCTGTCAAAGTCAAAGATAAAAAAAACGAAGTTTGAGTTTGTGGGAACCTGACGAGTAGCCGTCTGTGCATTTTATTTATTTCTTTTAAACCACAATAGTAGCACTTAACTTTACTATTCGTATTCGCGTATTAACTATAAAGGGTGCAGGAAAAAAGAAATTACGTACCTATTTAAATAACTTAAAAAAAATAAGCTTTTATAAAAAATAATTGAAACAATTGATACCAAACAACTTATGATCTATCTATTTGATCTATCAAACAAATTGTAATCTATCAAACAAAACTTACTCGCTCGAGTTATTTGACGTAGTACTGGATCTGCCGCTTATTACGGGATTCTTGGATGTAGGCCCCTTATTCTGGCCTAGAGCACGACCTCGCACCACAAATGGACTAAAGTTTTCCGAAAACGTTGGAGCTAGATCCCGTAATGTCTGACACATCTGCAAGAATTAATGGAATATAAGTAGTATGAAATTATTCCTTGATTGACACTCCTTTTACTAGTCCTGCCAGTTAAAGCTAGTGTTGGGCGAATATGTAAAACTATCGAGAGCAGTCTTCAAATACTAGTAACATAGTAGATATCATCGATGTCAATAGTATTCTATCGCTACAATTTTTTTATCGCTATTATAGTGTACGGAATTCCAAAATTATAATCATTGCAAAATGTATAATCTTTAAGATTTGCGAATACTATTAATTAAGAATAGAATAGAATAGAATTTTGGTTTCTACGATCGTAAATACCGCGATAAGGTCCCAGCCTTTAAGGTTGCTGATAATACTGCCCGAACACAGCAGGCAGTATGCGGATGTAATCAGAGTGGATGTGTAGTAGATTGCTAAACAAGGGTGGAATGGAATCAATTCCCCGCGAGGGCGGCTACAGTCAGAGTAGGAATTGATTCCCTTTACCCCTGACCGTGTTAAGAACTCTACAAGGAAAGTGAATAGTGTGCTCGCCACTACATAAAATCATTGCATGTACTCACTTATTAAATTTAATTTTCCTTTGAAATTTTTGGCAAAAGATTTCGGATTATAGTGTTTGCCTTGTCTATGACCGAATATGGAGTCGAAATTTCAGTATCAAATATTAGTAAATAATCAAAATTTTGAATTTTTCCACAGAGTACAGAGTTATTCCGCTACTCCACTGCTGCAGGCGTGTACGATTCCCACGCTCACGTTTGCATACAATTCGCTTGACAACCCACGTTGTTTGAAATTGTGCACAGCCTGCGCCGCAGTGGAGTAGCGGCCTTTATTATCCCGCTATATAAGTTTATTTTTTCACAGATTAGGGGAAGTAAGTATGTCTAAAGAGAATTATTTTAATCTTTTTTAATTGTTTTAAAAAAAATGTTTGGTTTGTATAAGTTTTTTTATTTATTAATAAATTTTTAATGTCTTTTGTATTTTTTAAAGACTTTTTTGTTTTTTAAATTTTTATTTTGTTTTTAAATTTTAAGTACTTACGTAGTTAATATTTTTCATTTTTTTAAAGTACTTAGGTATTTTTAAGTCTTTTTGTAATTTGTTTTTAAAGTTTTTTAATATTTTTCTTTTATATTTTTGAGATGCAAGAATGTGGAAAGATACTATCTCTGTCTACTCTATGTGAGAAATCTATCTTTGCCTTGTATACGAACCTTGAACTCGAAGCATTCTGAAAAAACAGTGTACTCAAATGGTCTGTTATAATCGTGGTAGGGATCGATCATCTCCAGCCCACTTGTGTTGTCGCCCTGCATGCCGATAATCTCGCAGCACAACTTCCTCATTTCATTGCAAGGCAGTGGAAGATATCGGAGCACATCATCGTCCCACCATTTTGTTAGCGACCTGTAACATTTTTGATACCGCCTAGTCAAGTAACCAATAGATTGCGTTCAACGTCTAACGAAAAGAATATAATGTATGAAACTGACGTATTAGTGAGAAAGCTCTATTGCGACCGTCGTGTCAAATGTGTGATAGTAGTCAAAAATTGACATTTCGTTCGATAGAAACGTTGTATCGTTTGCCACTTGTCTATGCCAGGAGGAGGAGCAGGAGGAGTCAAACCTTAGAAGTCAAACAGACTCTCAATTCTTGAAAAAATCGTGGAATTATTTATCTAATTAGGTATCTATTTAGGTACCTATTTTACCGGCATTATTATCTATGTATTATTAATTTAAGATAGGTATAATGTCATAAGCAGAGAAATTATTTAGATTTAAATAATTAAGAGTATCTGCATAAAGTTTTTTTAATTGAAAATATTAATTATATTAATAGATATTAATTCGAATCTCGGTTAACTGCTGTGTGCTGCCGAAATAGGTAGGTATCTAAAACACTTCTCCGAACTTACCTATGTCTTGGAATATACACCATAGCTTCAGGATGATGCAAATAGTAGTCACTTTGGTAGTCCCAGATCTGTGGCTTCTGTGAGTCAGGGATATGTAACCCAAGGAATAAGTTCATGCTGTTTTGTTTTTCTGCGTCCGAAAATGTGTTGGAGTAATAGCGACTTAAGGTTTGCATTATATCGTTGCCGTGGGACGCCCAAGGTGCGGTTTTACGATAAGTTTTAATTCTGGAATATAGAACGTGGAATATGGATCAAACAAACTTGAACAGTTTAGTTTTGTATTTTTGATTGCCTGCCTACAACACTTTTGTTAGAGGCTAATACTTTCAAAGAGTCTAATAATTTCTTGTATTTCGTAGTAGGGTTTGAAGCGAACCACCACTGGTGAATTTGAAATTAACAACTTTAATTGGACCTCTTTCGAGTGGTTTCTTAGGAAATTTCAAAACTACTGATTGACAGTACAAAATTATTACTTACCTGTGCACAAGTTGTGAACCACCGTATTGTAGCGCCAATGTGTCCCCGTGGTCTTCGTATAAGCCTTCTAATAGTCGTACGCAGTCAGAATCGAACTCTATAACAGGCTCCCCTATAAGTCCCAGCGCATACAACTGTAAATTTTATAAATATTATTTGCAAAAATTATACAAACATTGATACCTATTCATATTTGCGAAAATATGTTACTATCATAGTATAATTACTTGCGTATAATTACTACGCCAATAGATTGGCTTTAAAATGAATCGGATATAATAGACCAAAAAACTACAAAATTGAAAATTTTATGAAACCCCCGACATAAATTTTTAGCTAACAACCATCTCGATCACGACAGCTTTCCAACAAAAAAAACCGCATCAAAATTGGTCTGTTCGTTTAGGAGCTACGATGCCACAGACAGATACACAGACAGGTCAAACTTATACCACACCTCTTTTTGCGTCGGGGGTTAAAAACGAAATGCATCAATGTGCAAGTAATGCGTATGCATGTGTGCGTGCGAATAGTACTGCACTATGCACAGCCTGACAGTTGCTGTGTGTTCAAACTGACTAACAGGCTAACCTAGGCCGCCAGCGTGTACGTGAAATGGTCTGGTACCGTTTTGTAAAGTGAACTTTAATACCATTACACAAACATTAATTTTATTTGCAAAATTGTAAGTAATAAGAAGTATTTTAATAATTTTTTGGTATTGTTTTTTCATTGTAATTAAGTAAATTCAGAAGTTGATTCCAAGCAAAAGTTTTATAGCAATTTGGAGTGTACCTGGTGCGCCAGTACGCATTTTCCTATGGCAAATTGTGCAGTGTTTGTCCGGTCCAAGCAGTCTACACAGTTGACTCGCACTAGGCCGGTTTGAAGGCGACCACCTTGATGGCCCTCCACCGAAGTATCTTCACAGTATGATCCAGAGCTCAAAAAAATGCCTGTTCGGCGAACTACGCTACCCGCGATTGCTGTCAATCTGAAAACGGAGATAGACTAGAGAAATAACAAAAATATATAATACCTCCATTAAATCTCGAACTCTATTAATCCATTAACCAGATAAAAAAATATAGTTTTAAATAATTCTAAATAGGCTAAATTAAACATAGAAAACTTTCATCAAGATTATTACGGCTATCTGGAGTGATCATTACCACCTGCCTACGAGTACCTACACACCAGGTGGCACAACTTGTTCATATCCTGGTATGGACCAAATACCTATTTGTGTGAAAAATACGAAAAAAAAAATTACCGGTCATGGTTGTTTATTTATGTAGTATGAAAATTACCATGTATACTTGACCGATATCTAGTACAGATAGCAAAAGTGCTTAATAATAATTTATAATTAGCGGTCATTTATACTTTTTCGTGGTATGGTCATAAATACTTTTTGATTTTGATTATGTACCGCACTAGCCACCCTCGCCTTGCCAACTTGCAAAGTGCTTCTTCACCCTTCTTTTGAATATAGAATGGAATACATCTTTATTGTACATCGACCAATTAAAACACAAATACAAAGTAGGTAATTAAAATTATTTGCACTAAGGGCGACCTTATCGCTAAGAGCGAAATACTATATTCCCATGAACCCAGGATTGTAATAAGGAATATTATTTTCACATCTGAGCTAGAGCTTAGAGATCTAAAGCTATTTTTGTAAAAACATAAATCAGTAAAATACTTACTTATCCAAAACTTTAGCGTCAGCACCTTTATTCATTCTTGCCATATCCAAATGAATATACTGCACAGCATGTTCAGGTGGCAAGAATTGATTTAAATACTTTATTGCGTTGCTTATCACATCAGTCAATAGAGATTCGTGCTTCTTTTTCTCTCTTTTCTTAACTAAATTCAAGAACATTATAGGTGATCCGTAACGCCGCATTAAGTTGTTTAAATGCTTCCCTGGAATTTCTGCAAAAGGATCACTGAGATCTATCGAAATTGCCGGTTTGGGCACCATTTTGGAAACATCTTGTGACCAGTAGCTTGGTATAGAGCCTCTCAATTGTACAAAGGAGCTAAACCTGGAGATAAAACATTAAAAATTATATTGTCTGTCTGTAAGAGATTGTTCACAGCGAGTAGACCGACTATGTTACGATTACGACAATAATCACACTAAACTACAATATATACCTAAGTTTACTTTATGTGAATATTCTTACCTTCCCGATTTGAAAGAAGAAACCATTGAGTCATGGACAATCTGCTCAGTTTCTACCTCATTGGCAACATCTCCATGCATATTGGCACCTCTCTTTAAAAACCGTGTGCCAGCATACCGGTTGCTTCTTCTAGCTATCAGAGTGAGATAAATTGGCCTCCCGAAAATATTCAAGTTACTTTGTTCTATAAACCCATGGACAATATAGAGGATCCAATCAGGATGCAAGTGTGAATGAACGGCAGCTAACAAATGACTATTCCACACAAATCGCCATTCTGGCACTGAGCGAACCCCAATGTCTAATCTTTTAGATGTTTGGCTGAAAAAAGTAAAGTAGATAATTTAAAGAACATCTTTGAAGTGTTTGATGTAACACGGGTAATTTAATTTTAAAATGCTATATTATCATTTTATATATCGACCAGTTGGTGTAAAAACAAAGGGTTGTATATGAGAGTTAAGCTTCAATGTTACTAAGATAAGTCGAAAGCTCTTAGCATTCCATGGATTCACTGTGCGGGTGCCAGGTCCATCGCATTGCAGAGAAGGGAGCCTGAAGCACTGCCTGGGACTTGTGAACGCAGGCGTAGGATTACAAAGGCCTCCTTGTAGTGCACCGGCACTCCCCATCCACTACCCTGGCCCCTCTCTCTGCCTGCCTAGCCATATTGGATACGATTCCGCGAGAGCCGCTTTGGATACGCTTTCCAGTACAGAACTTATGTAAGTTCTATACAAACTAAGATCTTTTAATAACAATAGGGATTTAGCTAGTATACCCCTCGCTTCTGCCTCTACCACATACAAACCAACGATATAGCCATTTATGCCTAATTGGTCAGTTAAATCAAAGTTTTTATTATTTTCTGTAGTGTGGTCTTTGGGGATGTTTGTTTCCTAAGGTACCTACGGTCAACTCAACTAACAGTACCTATACGCTTGAGTGGGTTCTCTAATGTTTCGCACACAATTGATTAGCAAATTACCATTTCGCAAGCAACATTTGCCAATGTTTCATTACGCAAACCAATGCTTTAACAAGGACATCTAAACGCAAACATGCATATGATAAGCAGGCATTTCAAAAATGCATTGTTTAATAATTTTTTAAAAGACATACTGACATATCAACAAGTTACAAAAACCAAAAATGTTATTTTACAAATAATTTGTTTGACTAAATTTCAATTACAAACGTTTTGTTTACTAAAATTTCAATTTGCTATTTTTCAAATTAACAAGTTACAAAAACTAAAAATGTTATTTTACAAATAATTTGTTTGACTAAATTTCAATTACAAACTTTTTGTTTACTAAAATTTCAATTTGCTATTTTTCAAATACAGTGCAAACGCCCTAAAATCGCTTTTGGCACTCGACGGCCGCTGCCGCGGCACTCTCGCTTCGCTCGCTCGGCTTGTGCGCTGTATTCATGTCAACCTAACCCAAAAAACTATGCCACGATTTTTAATATTGATTTTTCTTGTAAGCAAGTATGCAGCATGCAGGCAAGCATGCAGCATGCAGGCAAGCATGCAGCATGCAAGCAAGTATGCAGCATGCAAGCGAGCATGCAGCATGCAAGCAAGCATGCAGCATGCAATACAATGCTCCGATCGCTTCGCTCGCTCCGCTATGCGTGGTCACAAGTCTAACCTAACCTAACCTAGGTTTATTTTCGTACTTATGGTTTTTCTTTATAGCGGGGGGCCTCAGGCCCCCCGACCCCCCCGAGCAGGGGGGCCAGCCCCCCTGCACCCCCCGGCAAGCATCTCACAGGCAGGCATACAGCATGCAATCCAATTATTCATACAGCATGCAATGCAAGCATGCATACATCATGCAATGCAAGCATGCATACATCATGCAATGCAAGCATGCATACATCATGCAATGCAAGCAAGCATACAGCATGCAATGCAAGCATCCATGTCGCAAGCAAGAATTCAAGAAGCAATCGCAAAATTTTTAGGCGAACCGAATGGCACTAATAAGCTGTGATTGAAGAATTTCTTTGTGTTTTTATAATTCTTATGTTTTTAGTATGAAAAATTAAGAAATGATACGGTGCCATACCATAAATTGCCTAATGTCTTTAGACTAAGAAACCATATTATTAAAGAAAAATTGGTCAATCCTTATGTTTTTAGTATGAAAAGTTAAGAAATGATACGGTGCCATACCATAAATTGCCTAATGTCTTTAGACTAAGTAACCATATTATTAAAGAAAAATTGGTCAATAGATCTTTGTCGTTTAACGTATTTGTGTTAGGAAAAGTTTACTAATGTTCTTTTGCAAAATGACAATATATGAAGAAATTACTTTATGAGATGTAAAGTTTGTGAAACATAAATAAATGGAACGTTGATTTGCGAAATGATAACTTTGCATTTCGTTGCTTGTTATCTGTAAATTTGTTTAATAACTGTTGGTCAACCAAAGGGGAACCGCTTGAGTGTCCATGAGTAAAGTAGTATATTCAGTCTAGATGCACAAGCCGCTACTTCATTTGGTATTTTATAATGTTTCTATACGTGTCCAGTCTGGAGCCGAGCCTAAAATTGAGTACAGTTTACGATTCGATTTCGGTATTGAGCCTTCTTTGGCTTTTTTCGTTGTCAACGCGACCGCAAGACTAACAGCTTCACGTATGAATACTAAGACCTTGAGACGACGCGAATAATGACCCGCCTCCAGGAGAACCCCTTAGGACCCGCCTCCAGGAGGCGACCAAACGTATAGTACGCCACTTTAAAGCTAGCGGAATACAGAATTCCCCCAGAGTTATCCAGTATACTTACCTTTGGAATTTGCTCCGAAATAAAGCAATTATTATTATTTATTATTATTAATGTCAAAACATTGATTTTAAGCCTTAACCACTGACGTACGTACGTGGTACGTGGCCCAAACGGTTTTTCTTTCATAATAAAATTTTGGGTGGGAATTTGATTTCGTACTTTTTTGGTGGTTTCCTAGTCGCTCCTAAAGCGTGTGTAGAGGAGATGAGCAGACACGTGGCATGAGTCTTAACAGGCGAGTTCGATGACGTGACGTATGTCGTACGTAACGTCTGTGTTAGTGCGACTTTATATCAATGATTGTTTCAAGTTTGTCTGCAGTTAAAATGGTTCCTAGGAGGTAATTCTTCTTCAGATGCATTTACATGTAGAAAATACACCGAATAATAGTTCATAGAGTTATTAGCGACGAAACTATCGTCGTGAATGTCTTGAATAATCGGGATATGAAAATGCATGCATCCGGTCGAATCGGAAAAAGAATATTCTGATGATGATGATCCTGCTCGTGCTTCAAATTCTACCTGAAGACGGTATTACATTGTAACAATCAAATTATATTTTTGAAATAACTAAGGAAGTATCCATTGTTTAGGTGGCCTATGTGGCAAAACGGCCTGTTTGCAATGCTCTAAAGTGACTTACCATCCTCCACAATTAAACCATTAGAGAATATTTGTTTGTTATTTATCTATAATGTTTATGTTCAATCAATCATTACTTCTTAGATTGTTGATAAATAAATAATTTTCTGTGGATAATGTTAAAAATTTTATGGCTTTAAATATAAAACAATAAATACAACAATAACACTTCATTCAAGCATCAAATATTATTTACAAAATGCAGATGTATGCCATATGTACGTCAGTAGTATTGTTACAAAGTGACACATTAGTGGTTAAGGGTTTATTCAACATTTTCTTATCATTGGAAATTATATTTCTAAAAATAAATACAATTCATATTTACCCAGTTTTCTCTTGCCTAATTCTCAACTGGTTTTTCCAAGTCTCAAAAATATCTTCATCATCATCTACTTCTTCACAAATACATTGTTTTTCTGTGTCTTCAATATTACTCGATTGAGTTTGATACACCGCTGCCGTAACTGGTTTAGGGAATAAAACTGGAGCCAGTTGTCGTGGTGGTGCAATATTCATTTGTAATGTATGTGTAATGTCATAACTATAGCTATAATAGAAATTAGTAGACAAATCAACTGCTTGGAACATCTTTAGGTATCGCTGTTCATCAGGATGTTGTGGCTTACTCGCATCACTGGGAATGTAAATCATAGAAGTGTCTTCAATCTTATAAATGGAATGGGAACCAATGACTGCTATCTTCCTTCGTTTGGTGACAAGTATAATATAGTATCCCTCTAAAAATCGAATAAATCCTGAAAATATAGATGTTAAATATATAGTACATAACTAGTAGGTAGTAGTGATGGAGGGGATTGCCTAGTACCCTAGCGCAATCCCCCTGAGGCGCGTCGCCCGGTCCACTGTTGGACCGGGCCGGCCCGGAGGGGTTTTGGTGAAATGGCGCACACTATGTGTGCCGATCCCAAAACGCCCCCAATAAGGGCTTAGGAGGGTACCGGTGGGTTTTAGCGGAGTAGGACCGGCGCTGTTCCGCGCCGGTGAGTCCCGCACACGCCGTACGCCCAGCCAGCGTACGGTATGGTCCTTAAATGGATTTCCCATCGTCACAAAAAAAAGAAGGTAGTAGTGATGGAGGTAATGGTGGTGATGATGGTAATGGAGTCTCTAAACAAAAGTTATTACAACAAAAACTCTGGAGAAACTCCTAACAATGGTAAGTTGATATTCTCTTTTGGATGACAGTTGTTTTACTTTACCAAGAAAATATATTTTTTATTTAATACTAATTTATACATACTACACTAATACACTTTTGTTAAAAATATTATAAAGAAAGGCAATTTCATAAGTAAGAACCTAATTATTATTTTTAATAATATACATTACCGACTATGCCAAATGCTGAAACTAGTTTATTAAATCCAGAGTTACGCCCACTTCGATTGCCAAAACCAATCATGTTGAGCAGCTGATGAATCTCTTGCTTGTTATATTCGACTTTATCATCCACTAATATCAGTTCTCTTGGGTCAGTTCTATCAATTTTCAGTACTCGAAATCTTGTCTGTGTGTTATTGGAGCCTATTAGGTAGAATCTCTAAAAAGATAAACGTAACAGTGGGAATAAATTAATGTCATTTGATCAAGTCTGCATTCTGTATACATTATACTTGTCCTGTATAAACATGGATATACTCACGGCTTTTGTTTCATAGAGTGCTATTCTTTGAATAGAACTAATAATTGGATGAAACATAACGTTTTCTTTAGACATTTTGACTGTTTAAATAAAAATAACGAATCACTTTAGAATAAACAACATAAAAGAGGCAATCATTTGATTTATTAAAATAAAAAATTATAAATTGTAATACAATTTATATTATTTTCAATTGTTTGCTTGTTTTGCAGACAATTAGTCTTTTATTTTTTGAATAAAGTTACAATAAAAATATTGGATGTTTGTTATCATTTGTCATCAATCAGCTGGCTGACTTTGACATTTTTTTTTGTCGGGCAAAGGATATCAAGTCCATACAGCCCTGTCTGTATTTATGTCTTTATGGGCGTCGCACATTTTAATGCATCTAGGGAGTGCTTGGAACTTGGAAAAAAATGCATGGCAACAGACCTCATGACTGTGACTGACGAGAATTTTATAGTGGGATTTCCAACCACTATACAATTCTAAACGTCACATACACAAAACCTTTATTTCAATGATTCCTCATAACTCTTCGTCATCACAAATGCTTATGCAACAAAACGACACCACTTTCACTGCACAAAATCCACTCCGAAGCAATTTTGAATTATCGAAATAAAGATCGACCTCCAGACGCCATAGTTTCCCGCCAAACACTCTTTTTTTTGTTTTTTTTTTGTTAAATTTTCCCCATGATTTTCCCTGTTACGGGACGGCAAAGGAATCTAGCCTATACAGCCAAGTCATCAGTTTCATCTTCTTTCTTGATTTTTGCATTAAAATGTGGGTGCCACACTTTTTAATGCATCTAGGGAGTGCTTGGCGAGAAATGCATGGTACAGACCTCATGATGGCGACTGATGAGAATTGTATAGTGGGATTTCCAACCACTATAGAATTCTCAACGCCACATACACAAAACCTTTCTTTCAATGATTCCTTATAACTGTTCGTCAACACGGATGCTTATGCAACAAAACGACACCACTTTCACTGCACAAAATCCACTACGAAGCAATTTTGAATTATCGAAATAAAGATCGACATTCAGACGCCATGATTTCCCGCCAAACACTCCTTTTTTTTTTGTTAAATTTTCCCTGTTACGCGATGGCAAAGAGATCTAGCCCATACAATCGAGTTTTCAGTTTATCTTCTTTCTTGATGTTTGCATTAAAATATGGGTGTCACACATTTGTCATTTCGAAGCACTTTTTATCGAATGTTATTTCGTCGATGACGCTTAGTCGAGAATATTATTGCTCGACGCCTTTATACTACGAAAGATTCATCTGCCGAAGTTTGTTTCCTTTATAGTACGTTTTATCGAAAAATGTTACAGCGACAGTTTTACTCTCCGATTGATTGATCTTGCAAAATTTGTCTCGTCGATCGTCTCGACGTCGTCGCTTTATCAAAAATTTGATATCGACAGTCGATAATGAAAAATTTGTATCGAAAATTACAATACATTGCTGTACTTTAAAACCACGATAAAACGCACTTCGTTTTTAAGGCAGGAACGAAAAAGTCAGGCAATTGCCGGATTTATATTTAGTTTGGAAGTAATTAAAAAAAAATCGGGATGCTCTCGCATTTCGGCTGGACTCGAAATAACTAATGAAAAATTCCATGCTCTTTTCAATCGGTCAAATTTGTAGTTGCAATAAAAATTTAATATGGTTGCAAGGTTTATTTTTTTTTATTTATTCTGAAATTTACCCGACCCCTTAAAATATGCCGGCCGGGGTGGGCCGCCCCTACCGCCCCCACTACGCTACGCCACTGGTTCTAAATAAGGGTTTTGTGGAAGACTCTCTAATTAACCCAAAGAGTGCGTGAATGAATAAGAAATGAGAGAAATAGAAGATAAAGTCGTCGTCATAGCAAAGAAGATTGCGTAACTTACAAATGTATGGAGGACTTACTTCCGATGGGAGGAAAGGTCTTCGATTAGCTGCCGCGAGCCGGGAGACTCGGCGTTGGTAGCCTTGTCACAAAGTGGACCGCTGATGCTGTGGCCATGCAATGCCTCCAAATAGTGACAGGTTGCTAGTCTGTCGCCTACATTCCTAAGTACTTTTATATCGTCAAAAGCCCTTCCACCATTTCGACGAAATAATTATTTTACTTAAATAATTATTATTATGCTGACATGGAGAAGAAATGGCCAAAGAAACTCCACAGCCTACAATTTCGTAATGAATTCAAAACATCATTACAGTCAATAGATATATCCATATGAATAAATTACAATTTTAAATGCGTAAATTTTGGGCAGATTTTACTCCCACGCATTCGGATCGTTTAAATAATCATTTATCTTGTAATATGCTTTTTTTATTCAATTTAGATTTAACATTTTTTTTTAATTTGTTAACAGGCGAATCGGAAGTTTTATAACAACCAGATCGTGTTGCTTCCTAGTATTTACATTATGCCATACGCATTTCTAAGAAAAAATGCATAATATTTTTCTTTACATACAGTAAGTTTTCCACTATATATTGTGATGACACAGTTAAAATATTTATCTCCTTGAACCTTTCTCTGAGGGAGTCACGCGGACCTAGTTGATAGATTGCTCGTACAGCCCGTTTTTGCAAAACAAAGATGGCATTAATATCTGCAGCACTCCCCCAGAGAAGAATTCCATACGACATTATGGTGAGAAAATAACTGAAATAAACCATTCTAGCAGTATCTACATCAGTTAGCCGCCTAATAGTTTTGACTGCATATGCCGCAGAACTTAGTTTACCCGAAAGTTTTACAATATGTGGACCCCATTGCAATTAGAATCTAACATTACTCCTAAGAAAGTTGTTGTTTCTACAGGTTTCAATTGTTTCTACAGGTTTCAATTCTACTCCATTTATTTGTACATTAGTTTCTACACATCTCAAATTCCGTGTAGTAAACTTAACTAGTTTTTTTTACTAAGCAACAAATTATTAATATCAAACCAATAAACATCATTAAAGGGGTACTAAACCAAAAACGTAACATATCAGCAGTAAACAAACATGCAAAAGTCAACAACCAGGACAGATGCCATACCATACACTCAAAATCATCTCAGTAGGTAAGGTTAATTTAGATGATAACTCATTATTTGGACGACGTGTGATGGTCGAGCCCGGCATCATCTACAGAGTTGGCGGTATATGTTCGTCTAACCCTCGAAAAGCTCATTGACCGACATATTAGGGAAGAGCCATTAAAAAGAAAACCTCTTCACGGGCTTCAATGTGCATATCAACCAGGCAAGTCGACTGAAACGGCCTTGCACCTGGTGGTAGATAAAATAGAAGGGAGCTTAGAGGCACAAGAAATCTGCATGGCAGCATTTCTAAATGTAGAAGGAGCCTTTGATAAGACCATGCATGAGTCTATTCACAAGGCTGCAATATGTCATGGCATTGATCCAACACTTTGTAAGTGGATCAATAACATGCTGAAAGGGAGAATAATAACAGCTTCACTGATGGGAGACAGTGTGTGTATCAAAACCGCAATGGGTTGCCCCCAAGGTGGTGTATTGTCTCCACTGCTGTGGTGCCTAGTCATTGATTCTCTATTGAAAGACTTAAACAATGGACCACTATATACCGTTGGTTACGCGGATGACATAGTGGTTACGATAAGAGGGAAGTTCATGAGCACAGTAACTGCGCTTATGCAAGAGGCCCTTAAAAGGGTGGAACAATGGTGCAACAACCACCGCCCCTCTATCAACCCAAAAAAGGCAGTAGTAATACCATTCACCAGGAAGAGGAAAGTAGAACAGACCAAGTCACTTACACTCTATGGAACGCAACTGCCATGGTCCACGGAAGTAAAATATCTAGGAATAACACTGGATAAAGAACTAAAGTGGAAAACTCATGTAGACAACACAATAAACAAATGCCAAAGGGTATTCGGATTGTGTCGGTCTACGTACGGCAAAACATGGGGACTAAAGCCCAAAGTAATGCACTGGCTATACACTATGTTAATCAGACCGATTGTTACATATGGTAGCATAGCATGGTGGCCCAGAACCAAGTTATCTACTTGTCAAAGTGACTTGGCAAAGCTTCAGAGAATGGCGTGCTTGGCCATCACTGGAGCATTCCGGACCACACCAACGGCAGCCATAGAAAATATCCTTGGATTAACACCGCTGCACATAGTCATCGAATCACAAGCAAGAGACACTCTCCATAGGTTACAGGTATGTGGAACATGGAAGGACTCACAGCCGAGGACACGACACACAAAATTTGAAAAGGATCTAAACCTGGACATCGTCACAGCGATGACAAGCGATGTAAACCAACCATCGTTTGTATCTAGGAGATCATTTAGCATCCATATACCCACGCGGGAGGAATGGAAGCGAGGACTCAAAACCCCTAAGGAAAACAGTCTTATATGGTACACTGACGGATCAAAAATGGAGTCAGGTACAGGGGCAGGCATTTACGGCAACGGGTATGAGTACCAACAAAGCATGGGCAAACATGCAACAGTCTTTCAAGCTGAGACGTATGCAATAATTGCCTGTGCTCAAAAGAACATAGAAATGGGCACCAAAGGAATGACCATTTACATTCTTAGTGATAGCCAAGCGGCACTTAAAGCCTTAACCACCCACAAAACCAATTCAAAACTAGTTTTGAATGCGATACACACACTAAACAGACTAGGCAAGCACAACCTGGTCAGACTAGTGTGGGTACCGGGACATGTAGGGATTGAAGGTAATGAAAATGCTGACAGACTAGCAAGGAAAGGATCGGCTCAAGACCTCAATGGGCCCGAGCCTTTTGTAGGATTATCTAGGAGTACCATAAAAATGGCACTAAAGGAGTATTGTCAAAAGAGGCACCTCAGGGAATGGTTGTCCACTCCCCGACTGACACACTGAAAGAAATTTTTAGGATCCTCACACATAGGCTACCTTAAAAGAATGGGAAGAATCAGCAGAACCCAAATCCGCTGCCTCATAGGCGCTCTCACTGGCCACTTTGCCGCTAGAAGACACCTGTGCACAATAGGCAAAGCTGATGACCCCATCTGTAGAATGTGTGGTGAGGAGGAAGAAAGCATGGAGCACATACTATGTGACTGCGATGCATTAGCCAACAGGCGACTAAGGGTCCTAGGTTTAGCTTACCCTAAACCAGAGGACTTTATAGACCTTATTCCCGCCAACATCGTGAAACTCATACAAAATGTTTTCGATATTGGCGGGGATGGGTGATAAGGAAAGGGGAAGCACAAAAGATCCCATAGGGTCGAAGTGCTCTGAGATACGGCCTCAGCCCCTTATTTAAGAATAAGAATAATAATATGTTCGTCTATCTACCAAATCACATAGAAAAAATACTCCCGGCTGCTGTCGAAAGAGGTAAGAACAACAAGTCGCGCCAGAGGCCGGAATCTTTATTTACTTAATAGTACATCAAGAAACATCTACTTTATAATATTACTATTAAATAATGCAAAGTCGATGGTAGTTTTAAAAAGAATAGTAATAATAATAAAAAAATAGATTTTTTAAATTTTACGATGAAAACTTCTCCATTCAAGATGGACTAATTTTTATTTTTGCGTTTACAAACGCGTAAATATTAATACTAGAAAAATGCACTGGAAAAAAAACGACTTGCCCGCCTGAGGCAAGTCGATTTTTTTCAGTGCATTTTTCTAGTATTCTTTATTCAAACGAAGAAAACGTTTTCCCAGGTATCTATCTACCCCTATTTCATATCAGATCTTTAAGGTGTTTTTAACAAAAAGAGAAAAACGACGTCTGTGCGTTTTCCTTTTATAATTAAATTTTTTTTTTTTTTAAAATAGGTAAACGCACAGACATTGTTTTTTAACTTCTTAAAAACATTCTAAAATATCATAAAGATCAGACAAGAACTAGGTGTAGTAAAACGGTTTATCCGCCGTTTGTATACTGACGGTGCTCGCAAAGTACTAAATAGTGATACCACAAGGATACCAGAGCGATACACTGTTTCGTAATATAGAGAAGAGACAAAAAAGTAATTTGATTTCGAAAATAAAATAAAAATCACAAAATGTTTGGATCTAGAAGAGCAATCGATAGCCGTAATTATGCACGCGTTGATGTCTTTTATACTAAGGAAGCTGCTGCCTACAGAATATTGTCTGCCTACAGCATGGCAACTATAAAACGGACAAATACAGGATGTTTGCTACATGGTATAAAGCGAGTAAGACCTAAGCTAACATAGTACACATACCTACCCTAAAATTTACGGTCAGAGGACAAAACACTAATATTATGCTAATAATAAAGCTGAAGAGTTTGTTTGTTTGGTTGAACCCTAAGATCTCAGCAACTACTGACTCAAATTAAAAATTTCTTTTTTCGTTGGATAGTCCATTTATCTAGGAAGGCTATATAACATCACGATACGTCCAATAGGAGCTGAGCATCAATGAAGAATGTTGCAAAAACGGGAGAAAAATATTTCTTTTCAAAGCTTTCACAGCGTGCGCTGCGTAAACGGTTAAAGTTACGGAAAAATCATTGATGAATTATTCTCCATTAAAATTTCTAAAGAAAAGTCCGCGACAGCATATGTCTATCTTTTAAGGTTTGCTCACTATAACCTTTCTTTTTGGTAATAATTTATTTTCTAAAATAATGCATTCTCTGCGATGGTGTTTTTGTATGCATGATATTATACCTGATCAAAATAAATACATTATTTATCACAAGTATTTAATTTTGCACAAAATTGTAAACGACTTCATTTGATTTCAATGAGTATCTTAAGCAATATCATAGTTTGAAATAAACGGAAAATAATAAATTTTGATTTTAAGATATTTCTTAGCGTGCGCTGCGTAAACGGTTAAAGTTACGCAAAAATTATGTATGACGGAATTATTTTCCTTTAAAAGTTCTAAAAAAAAGTTAAAGCCAGCATTTATCTATCTCTTAACTATACTCTCTCGTCGACTCGCTATAACCTATTTTGGTTAATAAATTTTGTTCTAAATTGCTTTAGATGCGAAGGTATGTTTGTAAACATAATATTATTCCTTATCAAAATGAATACATTATTCATCACAAATATTTAATTTTGTACAAAATTGTTCTTTACATCATTAGATTTCAATGAATATCTTCAGAGATATCATAGTTTTAACATAACTCCGCAGCTAAATAATGATCAAGTACTACGCACGCATTTATACTGAGTTGTTTTTTTTTTGGTTGATCGCGCTTATCTTAGGAACTACTGATTCCGTCAGATTCAGACGCCTTAGAGACTCTAATAGGTTCAGAGACTCCTCCGAGGGAGATGCCCACCGGTCAGGAATCCTCTCTGGAGTGATTCGACCTTAAAGCTCTCCTTTACTAAAACCAAAAAAGGTCATCAGAGACATCCTGTAAAAATAGTAAAAAAAAAACCGCCTAGAAGGAGTCGGACGCGTGAACGCAGGGTTCCGTGCCATAGATTTTATCAAAACTGTCTGAAAATTGTTTGAATTTGAAATTAAATATTTTGTTAATATTTCAAGTTTCTACCTGTTATCGTTATTGAGACCGAGAAATAAACCACGTTTGTTGTTGAACCCCTTAAATATTAATTTTATTTTAATTTAATTATTTATTTTTAAAGTGAATAATATAACTAAATATTCTGTGAATATTTCAAGCGTCTGTCTGTTGCCGTTATCAAAATCGACCAAAAAAGTCACGTTTATTTTATGGGAGCAGCTTCAATTTTTATTTTATTCTATTTATTAGTATTTGTTGTTATAGCGGCACCAGAACTACGTTATCTGAGAAAATTTCAACTGTCTAACTATAATGGTTAATGATATACAGCCTGGTGACAGATGGACAGACGGACGGCGGAGTCTTAGTAATAGGATCCCGTTTTACCCTTTGGGTACAGAACCCTAAAAAGGGGAACTACTGAGTCAAATTGAAAAATTCTTTGATTGTCTATTTATCGAGGAAGACTATAGGCCAGGACTTCCCAAACTTATTTTCATAGTGACGCCCTTAGGAATATTCCAATTTTTACGAGCCCTCCCCCCGTTATAGTAACAGCAAAGTTAAGTACATACCTACAAAATCAAAAAAAACGGACGCAGCCGCTGTATTGCGAAAGATGCTGTGTTCGATTTTTTCGCCCGCCCTAGACAGTCGATCCGGGCTCAAGTTTTGAAATCGCGACTTTCATTTCTTTCTCTACATTTATTTTCGTTCTACTAGCTCGCATAGCAGCCAGACAGCCATTCTATGTGGATCGTCTCACTACGCCCGCCCCCGGGATAGAACCGCGAACCCTGGGATGCCAGGGCATCGCGACGCGCAGTATGCGAAACCCTGATATAGGCCTATATACCTCCATAACATCACCCTACGACTAATAGGAATTGAGCATCAATGAAAAATGTTGCAAAAATGGGAATTCCACGGGGACGAAGTCGCGGGCACAGCTAGTGTAATTATAAATTACACACCTGGGAACATTTTTTGAAATTATACACATAAATAAAACTAATATTTTTGAGTTTCCGCTAAATAAGTTGTTTTGGAAAAGTTTTTGGGTGGAACTTTTACCAAAGTTTTCAATAATTGTTGTCAGTTTATGAAAGATTTTCTTTTTTATGATACAGTTAATAATTATTTTTCATAGAATATCTAGATAGCTTGTAACATTTAAATAACAATGAATATGTATAAGTCTGGCGTGCCAGTCCTCGTTGAAACATAGCGCATGGAACTGGGTCAAACCTGTGGCCCTTTGCTGGTTCTGCGTTAGTCCGGCTGCGCCAGTTTTGCATCGTAAAGGGTTCGGCATCGAGACGACTCAAGCTGCATTGAGCATTTGCCCGAGTTCATGCGTGGAAACGAGACTTTAGCTAGGGTTACCACGCGACATAAGATGAATTATATTATTCATAAAACAATTTGATTAAGATGCTTTAAAGTTTTTATTTATTGCACCGTCATGCATATTTTTTTTTCTATTTTTGTATTATATAGCATTTTGCGAGATGTCAGAAAAAATTAACGATTGAAATTTTATTAAATTTAGAAATGAAAAATCAAGTTATAAGATAGATAGATAGATAGAATATTATTTATTGCACACCAGTAATTATTCAGTACACGTAGAAATCAGTAACAAAGACAATGTACAATGGGCGGTCTTATCGCTATATAGCGATCTCTTCCAGACAACCTTTGAATTAAGAAGAAACTTGATCTTATATTTAACATTTTACTTTTTAGCTTATGGCGTGGTAGGGGACGATAGACTAGAACAAATTCTTTGGCTTCTCTTCGCCCTGTGTAAATCAGTTAGAAGAACTTTCGCCCTAGGTCTTAAAGTAGCGGGTTAAATTGATGTCTTCATTTTTTTATTTCTATATTTAATAAAATTTCATTTGATATACTTAATATTTTAACGACAATAATAAGTAAGTTTCTAAAACTTATGCGGTTACTAGTTGCTACTTTTTCAATATTGCTTATCGCGTATTATTCTCTCTGATGTAGGTTCAATTGCCTAGTTTCCTAGAGTAGATTATTAATAATTTTCGAAAATTCGGCAACCTTATTTACCGATGTAACTTTTTATATACCTACTATGTATACTTATTTATTATTGTCCACAAATAGTTGCTCCGTAAAAGGTTGAAAACTTAATAACACACTTGTAGCCGTAGGCATTAGAGCTGTTTGAGTTTGTGATAAGCATTAAATTTGTCCATCGAGTTACTTTTGTACCATTTTTTGCTTACATTTAGGTGTTACGAAATAGCAGCAACAATTACAAAGGTTCAGTTTGTATACGAGTAAAAAGCTTAGAGTAGAATTAATAAGGGTAGAGCTTCTACCAGCGACAGTTCCGTCAGGAAGGAAGTTCAGTTTGCCTGCTAGAATTTTATGGTAGTAACCCTAGCAGAGTAGGTACCTACCGGAAGACTGTCCAAAATTTTTTGCAATCCAGTTCCGGATGTTTGGCAGCCCTAGATCCGCTACGGGAGGCTAGCGCGTGCGCGCGATGGCGCTAGCATCGCGCCGCCAGTACCGCGCGCGTCCCCGCCTCAAGTGAACGTAGTTCCGTGCCAAATCTGCTCTCGTACACCGCAATCGAACTGCATCAATTAAACATGACCGCAGACCACACGACAACAGTGTTTCAATGCTTGTTTAAGTGATAGATACACGGAGTGACAATTACAGCTTATGCACCGGTGAACAACCGGTCCAGATAGGGAGGCTGTGCCGGTCTCACGCCCGAGCCCACTCCGACTACGGAGGAATGCGGTAATTTTAACTACTGCGGAGTCGGGGACCGTTCACTGTTAGGGATCAGGCGATTACTGCCCACAATAAGGTGAGTCTGATGCTCTACGACCATAAAATGCATGCACTACCGTGAAATCCACGAATGTTAATTCATAATATTTTAGTAATAGTAGGTAAGCTGTAATAGTAAAAATTATGTAAGTGTTATTTTAAGATTATTATGAAATAATACAGCAATTAGATAGTGCAGTTGAATATTAGCTTACTAATAAAATTATTTAACATTCTTTGAATAGTGAATATAAACTACAGCACTATTAGTTCGGAACATTATCGAGAATGAAGACGTGCTCGATAAAGAAGTAATGTATCGATTTTCAAGGTAGTCGGCCTCACCTTCTATGTACTTATTTGTACGGAAACCTTATCCTGGCATTTCTGTTGGTTGAAGAGTATTTTCACCCAGTCAGCCAACGCCCTGTATGTTAAGATTTGCCTAAGAATAATAAAAACTAGTGACTGTTGTCAAGGAGTTTTTGGACATGTTTAATAAATAACATGATCATTTGGACAAAATGTCACCTGCTTATGTGATATCGGTGTCTTGGCAATGAATTGCCCCACCATAAATATGAATAACCCCACTTTAAAAATGAGCCACCATAAATAAATTTTCTAATCAAACACATCATAATGAACGCTCACTCACTTTCCTTCTAAGCTAATAAGTAGGTTCATAATAGGTCGATCGATAACAACAACTCTTTATACCTAAATAGCCTCAGAATAACTTTCGTAAAATTACACACAACCAATTCGTGTTGGAAAAGTTTCAAGAACTTTTTGTACAACAGAAACGAAAGACCATTTTCGTTTATTTTAGGTCATTCGGTCTTTACATGCCAATGATTTTTATTTACATTTCTAGGAACGATTCTAAAAATAAATGTGGTTTAACAGTAATTATATGGTTAAAGTCTGTTCTAGGTATTTTTTGCATTAAATAAACACATTGTGCGAGATTTTTTTTGTAAATTGACATCCCAAAGAACGGCCATCGAATAGGCCAGCGGGAGACATTCTTTCTTCTATCGTTATAGGCCTTGTTCGAAGGCGGCCCGACGCTCTAAATTTCTCACGAGCACAGTCGAACGAATTACCAAATATTTATTGTTACATTTTAAATCCGATTTCTTCGTGGTCATTTACGCTTTCTATTTCACTTTTAGTCCCTCTCGAAGTTGTAATGGGAATGTAAATGTGAAAATTATCCTCTCTCAATAAGCCAGCGCCACGTTTTTTGGTGTATTTCTTTTCATTTATTGTAGGTAACTTCGGTATATGAAGGTTTTTTATCATCTACCTTGATAAGATTTGCTGCTTTTTTATCCAGCGATATTATTAAGGACCACTAGGACATTAATATTCTTACAACACTTAAGTATGTTTAAATCTATGTAGCCCAATTTATGGAGTTACGGATTTGTGATACGTTCGTGATTATAAAATCTTTCTAACTATTGTAATGTAGACGCAGTTTTCTGTCCATCGAACATCTTTTCTTTCATTTAAGAAATATTGTACTTCATTCTGTTCCAAATGGAGCCTCAATTTTTTGAGTTTTACGGGGTTGGTAACACGTATGCATAACCTTCTTGCTTACCATATGGCGGACTTTTCTCCACTGTTTTATTTTGTATATGACATATGTCTGCGGTAATTCAATGCTACCACAGCAATGGTTTGATAAAACCTTGGAATTCTGTTTTGGTATCGAACCACTTGATCAATATAAACATTATGAAGGCACAGCAAGGATCCACGAAAGACGTAGAGTAAAAGACGACAAATGAAAACAAATTTTTATGAAACAGGTTTTTAAATCCCTGAGATCTGAATACCAAATTACAATTAATTATGTTGGTCTAATACTAGCTTGCTCACGACTTCGCACCGTGGAATATTTACTTTGAGCATTTAAATTTTTTGGTTTTTTTTTTTATTCTTATTTTTTTTACTAATCATACACATATTTCCCATATACGATAGAAAACATAAATAGATTTATTTGGACTTTCATTCCCTTTTATACCCTATTTTAAAACCCTAATGGTAGGATTTCAAAAATCTTAAAATATCTTTCCTTATTTTGAACTAAAAGTTCAAGAAATTTTAGCTATCTAGGTCCAAGGGCTGAGCGTTGTCGGTCAGTTAGTCAGGGCTTTTCTTTTTATTGATCAACTTTTCCTTTATCTCTTAAATCAAATAGGTATCATTACAATATCGTCCGTTGATAATTTTACTAAATCCAATCATAATGTTACACTAATATTAAGTAGAATAACCTAAAAATAAAAGCAAATTATGATTTATTACTTTAGTTACATATTTATTTCTATGATCTAGAACTATAGTCCAAATTCAAGGGATTTTTGTAAGGGAGGTTGTGGACATAGACAGAAAATACAAAAGTAACATATTATAATAAATATGTATTAAATTTACATATTTATTGTATTTTACTATTATTAATATCTTGCCCCACGTGCCCTGATAATTGCACGCTTGAAGAGCTGTGGAACGCTGCTGAATCTGCGATTCGACATAGCAGAATTCTGCGCGGCAGAAAAAAAAACATGGAAACAACAGAAGAAGAAGCCTACCTGACACCAATCTTCCAAACTTCTTGAAAATGCTGTTAAAATTTAAGTTTCTTTGTACGAAGTAGTTAGTTGTAGCTAAGTTATTAGTCATTTAGAAAAGATTTTTTTACTAATACCTTAGCAGAAAAAGTTGTAAATAAGGCAAAAAATATTCGAAAAGTTTTGTTCCTATTACCTATACGTAATTGCGGAGAAGTCACAAAAGACCTTTCCCATAATTTCTTCACTCCTGTCATGTCAAGTTTTAAACTTTGTGAACAGTCATATTTACTGTGTAAACGTCCACTTCGATTGAGAAGACTGAGTGGGCTGCCATTTATTAAAACGTATAAAAAAGTTGCTCTCAAATAAGTAAGTTCTTAAGAAATGTTAAAATAAGACTTTGGACTTTCTATTTATTTTTGTCACAACTAATTTTAGTTACAGGCTATAAAAACGGGATAAGTATGTAGACATTGTTTCGATGTTATTTTCTATTTGTTAGAAAACTTGACGCCAATATTAGTTATGTCCTGTTCAAGAAACAGTAAAAATACTAAAGTAATTTTACTCATAATTTAATGACGCCTTAATAAAACTTTTGCAAGTGTAAAAAAATATCACTACCCTTATTTAAAAATCTGAGCAATCAATCGATTAAATTGGAAGGAAAAGGTGTTGACATCAATAGTAAATCAGTAGTAGGGAGCAGGGTAGGAAAATAACGAGTAAATTTAAAATCTAAGAGACGTAATTCAATACTTCTACTCCGTTTGAACTTACGTGAATACGAATTGGATTGTAGCTAAATGAATAAAAAAAATGAGTTTGACGTAAACAGCCCCGAAACGGCTCAAATAATAATAATATTAGGTTTTAGCCGCGAAAATAGATAAAGCAAAATATAAGCTTCTTGGTTTTATTGACTCAAATATTAATACTCAAGTCAAATGGGATCTAAAAAAATGAGATTATTTTAATATCAACACCTCAGACAAGATGGACCGAGAGATGTCAAACAATGAATTTGACTCCAACAATATACCAGACCAGTACTTTATATAACACAGGTACAAAGCGATTGGTCGGAATGTTCGCACCCAAAGCGAGCTTTGTCACAAGCTTTTGACGTTTACAACGGACGGGCTATTATTGTCGCTTCCTATTCTGGGAATCAATAAAAAGCACTTGTCCAGATCGATACCGCTCACACGCACAAGCTTCTCACGGCAATTTGGGGTTCGAATGAACAAAACCTTCCAGGATTCCAACCTAAATTGATTTTAAGTCTATGGCGTGCTTTAACATTGTTTAGCTGTTCGAACCGAAATGTTAAGTAGTGATCCAGACAAAAAATAATTCTGCTACCATTTTTGTTGTAGGTAGTCATTTATGAATCTGTTTCTCATTCAGATGTAACCTGTCTAAGCTGATTATCATATTTTTTGAAGCTGAAATTGACAGGAATCGTAATGTTATTGCGTCAACTAAGCTGAAAACAAGAACTGTACCTACTAACAGCTGTTAGAAATATCTATTTGTTTTGTTGTAGGTACTAAATTGCAATTACAATTTTGCAATACGCAATTTATTGCAATTCAGCATGTGCAAAAATTTATCCGCTTTAAAAAAAATTTAGCGCTTGATAGTTTTTTCGCAATTTAATAAAATATAATGCTTTTATTACATATACTATGTTGAAATTAAGACACAAAATAAAAATAAAACCGCCTTCAAAACGGAGAAATAAAAATTTTGTTTATAAACATCTAAATGTTTTTTTGATGTCGGTTCCAAATACAAGTGACAACGTTTATTCCAAAAATTGAAGTTGGCACCGACCTCAAAAAACATTTAAATGTTTATAAACAAAATTTTTATTTCTCCGTTTTTAGTTTTGAAGGCTTTACAGTTTTTACAGTGGTTCAATTTCATTTAGACTTATTTTAAATTGGACCAAGCAAAACTCATTTACAAAATTTCCTTAAAATCGGTTCAGTAGTTTCTGAGACTTTATACATAAAATAAACGGTTAGTAACGGAATTAGCCAAAAACAGTGAACGCATAAAAGTAAAGTGAAGAAAGTTCTCGGGCACTAAATTTGTGAATAAATAATGAGAAATGAATGAAATTGATATCTGAACGACGACGGGACGAACATCAAATATTTGACAAGTAGGAACAGTTTATTAGGTAAATAAAAATGTTGTTTCTACTATTTTCCTCGCAATTTTTCCATATATTAAATAGAAATTCAATATTTTCTCCACTATTTCAACTTTCCACGGACTTCACAAATATTTAAAAACCAAAATTAGCCAAATCGGTTCAGCCGTTCTCGACTTTTAGCGAGACTAAAGAGCAACAATTCATTTATACGTCGTCGTATACTACTTCACGTCATGTTATATTGCAACTATATTCACCAACTTCGGAAGCGTACCTAATAATGTCGATATATTATTCTATTTAATTTTGATGGACGAGTATTGCTGTATTAACAAAATTATGGTTGCTTGCTTAACTCTTTCTTTTTATTATACATAGATGGGCAGATAGAATGGGTAGATATAACGAATTTTTTTGGTATAATCTTTGTGTAACTGTACCTATACAACATGTAATTTAAATAACCGAAAAAAAAGTACCCAGAAAATATTCTAGTATATTTTTCTTGAAAAATGCACTGAAATTGAATATTTTTCTTATTTAAGTATTGGGGTTTAAGTATGAAATTGCCGTTTTGTATGGAGAATTAACGAAAATTCATTTTTCCATACAAATAAATTTGCGATTTTTTAAGGAACCACAAATCTTAATTTTCTGTAATTTTGTGGATATATTGAGACAACATTAAGCTATAGGATAGTTAGAGAAAATTTTTGAGAATTGATACCTGTAAAAAAATATTCATATTTTTATAACGGAGACGGACACCTCTTAGGACGAGCTGTTTTTGAAGATTTATTTCTAGTGAAAGAAATAAAAAAAAGAATAAAATTTTATACATAAATATAAGTCCTTGTAATGAAGTTTAAAATAAAAAAATAATAATGGAAATTGCTATTGTATTAAATGAATTATACAGTAATAAATAATGGGGAAAAATTAGGCAATTTCATACTTTAACCCCTATTATTTAAATAAATAAAAAAAATAATAATTAAAAATTATTTATTTTTAACCTTGTTTTAACAAAAATCGTATAGAGATAGTAACGACACTTCGGCCGAAAGGAATTTGCTGACTCTTCGGCAGCTGAATTATCAGGAGCATTGCGTGCGTTGGCAGGCGTTGGCACACAAAATCGTCTTCTTCGTTCAATGGTTCAGTCGCGTAACGCGCTGCTTGATGTGTTGCTTTCTATGCAAAGTAGGTATATTGAGTGTGTTCTCAATCTCATAGCAGTTGTAGCTTGACGAAATATTCAGTGCTACGCCGTACGCAAGGAAATTACCGTTGATGTGCCATAGGTTATTTAAAAATACTGCGGGTGTACTCAGCCGAATATTCGGTGACGAGCTTTCTGTGCCACTATAGCTTTATAGTGAGATGATTAACTTGATACAAATCTACATATTATTCATATTATAGTCTTGTTTTGAGTAGACTCTGAGATATATTCTCTATTTCTTTTTGAAGAGAGATAAAATTAAATAATATTTTAAATATTCATATTATTCTGTCCTTAAAAGAGGTGTTACGTTTGATACTGTTATATGAAAAGTATTATAATATCATACCAACATCCGACGACCAAGTACGTCATAGTAGCAAAGCGGTAATAGTGAATGAGTTGAAAATGGGGCATATAAAAGTTTGGAGCATGCTGTTGTTAATGGAGCGAAGATTACGGCCATGGATAGAATGCTGTGTACAAAATATCTACTTACAACATTATGAATATACTACTCTAAGAGGGCACTAGTAACATTGCTTTAAAAATGAAGCCACCTGAATGAAGAAATTAAGAGATAATTTTGTAAGTAAATAAAATTTTCCAAGGAGTTCCGCATTTCATACTATTTAATCGTCATCCATAAGAGTAATGATAAGAAATGATGACTATATCTGGTGACGGAATAATTTTATGAAACTGACATAGATAAATAAGGGATAAGTCCACAGAGGTAAGTTATACCATAACACTGGATTAGCAATAAGGTTTATATTTTATTTTTCTAAACACTTTTACTGAAGAATTTAATGGTTTTTTTTTCATTTATTGAGGAATTGAAAAAAATAAACATTTGTAATTGTACTAGAAGATTATCTAAACGACTTAACTAATGGTAGAACCAGCACCGTTATCCACAAAACTACGTCACCATTAGAAGAAGATTAACACTTTTGTACCATGTCATAGTAAAGCCAGCGCTTGAGCAGTAAAAGTTGCCACCGTCTGACTGTACATTGTAAAGTTGGCGAATATTTTTTTTACTTTTAGTAAACTTTGATTAATAGCAAACAAATACTACCTACAATGACATTGGAGTTATGAACGTGGTACGAGTAGTATCTATGTAAGTATTGTTAAGTAAAGCTTATAGGTATGTATATGTTACAGGCCAAACCCGATTTTAGAATAAACTAGTTTTCCCTAGGCCAAACCAGTTCACTAACCTACCCATCACTCAGCCATGTAGGTGCATAAAACACAAGACTCTCCCAAAAAAAACTGTGCATAAAAAAATAACCCTAACCTACCCATCACTCAGCCATGGTAGGTGCTAAATCGCATAAAGTACTAATTGGTTTGGCCTAGGAAAAACTAGTTCATCCTAAATTCGGGTTTGGCCGGTAACATATATAATGCAGCGAGTGACCTGATTGTTGCCATTATCCTTACGCCACGGTAGCTGGCTACTTCGAGCATTCTGGATAGAAACAACAACAGCGCATTATAATGGAGCCAGAATCACGCTGATACCGTTTTCATTAACGCGATAATTTACTTTCAAAGCATCCACGCTCCGGTCGCAACAGATTTAATAATTCTTTGAGAGTTTGAGGGTTGTTTAATTAAAGGTGGCGGGGAAAAAATAACGGTGTTCCGTCCCGGGTTAAAACTTTATTTGGGTTCCATCCACCCACCGGGGGGCGCTTAACGAGCCGCGACCGGCAGTCACCGTACATAGTCGTGCTGATGGCTGCGACTTGGTCCCGATTTACGTGTTTGGGACGAGAAGTCAGAAAAGCAAAGCGACGTTTCAACACACCAATGTGTAATGTTTGAAAATTTATATTAAATTGCATAGAAAACTCCCTTACAATCTTGGGTCATTCAAAAGAGGCGTGAAGAAGCACCTTGCAGGTTGGCAAGGCGTGAATGGCTGGTACGGGGCTATATCTCTTGAACTAGTTATCTTTGCATTTAAATCCACTTCTGCTTACCATCAGGTGGAATGAAGTCATTTGCTTGACCTTTATATAAAGAAAACAAAAAGCAATTAGACATCCTATCACGATCGAGTGTTGCGACGGGACTCGAACCTGCAACCTTTCGCTATAATGTCGAGTGTACTTTCAACTGAGTAGCAAAGGACTGTGAGATGACGACGAATTTATCCTAGTCTTTCTTCTTTGGTTGAATTACAAACTAACGAAATGTTGAAGACATTAAATCTTTAACATCCTTATTCTTTTGTTTCCCATTTTTCATTTTCAATTTAATTTAGTGAATATTTCAAATGTTTCACAACAATACGCCACATTAAATTATAAGCAAATTTAATAACAAAAATGTGTATTCTTATTTTGAAAAAATAAATATGAATGAAATTGGGAACTAGAAAAAAAGTGTTCTCATTAGCTGTTTTCATTAGGCACTTCCAACCTCCTCTAAAATTCCCGTCCGCTAAAGTTTCCTGATAAAAATATAAATTTCAATGAAAAAATGTAATAAATATTTCTTTATAGATTACAGAACGAGGGATTAGTGTGATACCTATAAATAAACAAGAAATAAGAGATGGCAACAGATAGTCAAAATAAAAATATAAAACTCATTTGCTTGATTGCCAGTTTGCTATAATGAACGGAGGTAATAATTAGTTTTCTCCGAATCTCGGAGGAGCTTGAGATTGTATGTTTCCAGTCATGCATCCTCGACAGACCAAGGTGAAACTTGTTAATAATTTTCGATATCCAAACCAAAGCAACAAACAACTGCAGCGAGCTCCTTGTGTAGTAATATAATATTATAAAAAAAATATTATAAAGTTTCATGCCACTGACAAACCCAATGTGTACTATTATTATTTCTTGATTAGTTCAAAATTATTAGGAATATAAATAAAGATAATTGGGTCATTGTAAACCGTTAATCCATTAAGCTAGTAGAAGGACACAAGAAATTCAGAGAACTCCTTCAAAGCTTTTGCTTACATTACATAATCTACGAAAACACTATAAAGCTATAATTAAACATTCTGTCAAGAGGTAATATCTAACTAAATTTATAAATAGGCGAACGAATAATTTTGCTTTGAACTTTAAAGCACAAACAAAACAAAGGCCTCAAAGCGCTATTTACAAGGAATTAACCAGATTCGAAACGTTTCCGTTCCCATACCTACATTTTGACATCAACTTCACAGCGATTAGATGTCATAGCATTATGATGGTAACCACAGTGGTAACGTTACCGATTTGGTTTTTTTTTTGGTTTGGTTTTTACTGTCATAGTATAGCGCGATTAAAACTATAGCGTTGCATAGACAGACCGCCAGCGTTCAGATAGAAAACCGTATTAATTATAAAATAACCCAAAAAAAATACCTTTGTCTACACAATATTGATTACTACCAATAGGGCCAGTTTTTATGTAAATTCTTTATGATTAAAAATAGCGTTCATTAAATAAATTATGGATTATGTTTGACAAAGCAGCTTACAAGATAACATCACTCACTGATCGCGTTTCCGATTATTAATTGATTTATGAGTAAGCAAAAGACAGAAAATGTAAGGGAAAATGGTATTTTTAGAATTTAATAAAACATTAAAGGGAATATTTTAAGAGGGGTGGGCGTAGTTAGATAGGCGTATTTAGATAGACTCTACCAAAGAGGAAAGCTACGCAATAATTTATTATTTAGAACAATTATATTATTGAATACTATTGTGAGAACAATTGAAAAAATAACATTTAGTCGCAGTAGGCCACAGCGGACTAGTCGCTTGAATTAAGAGCAACCTGAACAATACAGTCAAATAACACAAAAAATATGGTATTGTGTTTCTGGCGCTGGATAGGGCACCAACTTTCAACTGTCAAAAAAAGTAAGGGCTATCCCCTAACTTTTTTTGACAGTTGAAAGTGATCATCACCGAGTGAATTACAGGTCCATTGCTGTTTTTACACGACAAGTGCCATAATAGCGTGTCGTCCGGGACGCTTGTCCCCGCCTCCGCCACGACACGATGTGCCCGAGCCGAGGTCCGAGCCTTTAGAGGCACCCTCGGACATGTCGCTCTCTTCCGACACGGACGCCCTAGGGACACTAGGCGGTCGAAAGACTCCCTATGGGGGAGATGCTCGGTCGCCCAGTAATCCCCTAGGAACGTTCGACCTACAGGCTTGAGGACCCCCCAAGGTCTTCGCCTTCTTAAAAACCCGGTGACGCAGAAAATGTCATCAGAGACAATCTGCAATAGAATAAAAAAAAATAGCGTGTCGTGTAAAACATCAATGGATATGTACCTATGTAATTTATTGAGTAATAATCACTTTCAACTGTCAAAAAAAGTTAGGGAATAGGCCTACAGCCTACAGAGCTCCATGGGACAGGGAAGAGGATTAAGGTTAGCAGCGCGCGAGTGTAAAGTCGGTGTTGCGAACGTCTATAGGCTACGGTGGCTGCTTACCATCAGACAGGCCGTATCGTTTGCTTATCTGACAACTATTTATCATAAAAAAAACATTGATTTTATTTTAGCAAAAAAAATAATATTGAACGATTCCTACTGGAATGGAGCTGTTTTTTGCATTAAACATACATAAGACATGACATAGCAAAAGTAGATAAACTTAGTTCGTTGTGTAATAAATAAAAAAAACTGAGCTACGTAGTCATGGTAAATTTACTTACTTATGATTTAGCATGGATTCATCTCAAAGGGTTTTAAGAAAGTTTTTTTTTTGGGTTACAGGTTGTAGGTATATCTAACTAAACCATAGGTATACGAAATGAAATCGCGTCGCAGTGCTTGCCAATATAACTTACTGAGGTAATCTATGACATAACTCGTGTTTGCAACGGCGCCCATGTGTATAGGTACTCGAAACTTTATCGCCGCTGCCGGCACTAAAACTGTACAACTAAACTCATTCATAGCGAAATTGTTTTTGGAAACGGTACAAACTCACTTTATCATACATTGGGGCTAATAGTGTTTCACTAAACTAAATTTAGCGTCATTTAAAATTTGAATATTGTAATTTATTTTTGATATGTTTTATTAGTTTAATATATTTTGTATTGTAATGATTGCTTATGTTGTTTTAACTACATTGTAAAACGTAATGAGCTTGATAATACAACCAATTTCTTGTTTTTTTAAGTAATAAAAAAGTTTTAATGAAACATAATATGAAATTAAATGGTAGTCTGAGAACGATATAAATCGTGCAAGAATCGTGTATGTCGCTTAAGCACTTTCGTTAAGTGATTAAACCTTCGTGAGCCCTATAATTTGTTATACCTAAGTACATTTAAAAAAAGGAATAGTTATCCCAAAATATAGGCTCACTACAATAAAAAAATAAAAAAGCAGTTTATGTAACTGTCACATAATAATACGGGTTATTAAAACATGAGTTGGAATTTCAAAAGCGAGCCTTGGCGAGTTTTTTTTAATGGTATCCTCGAGTGTTTTAATACCAAGTTATGTGCAGTACATACACTACTTTATCTATACTCATACATAAGTTCAAATAAAACAAAAAAAGACTAATATTAGGTACGTTTTCCAAAATAAGTGCTTTTTCTCAATTTTCCATTTGAATTGAATATGCTTGTTCGCGCCGTATTGGAAAGACATCAGATATGTGCATTTTTACCAAGCACCAAGCGCTCCGCCAGAACTTCAGGCCAGAACTGTCCAATCGGAAGCGCCCTGCAGTGCCTGCCGTGCCGTGACGCGTATGTAGCGAACCAATAAGAGGCGCCGGGTTTCTCGACGCATCCAATCAAGCCAATAGAATTATTACACACTAAAAACAATAGAATGAAGGGGCTCGCCAATTTTCCATTTACCTAATTAATTTAATCTTTGTTTGTTTGTTTTTTTTTCTGTAAAATTATTGCATAGATTTTATCGTTTTTCTAGCTATTACTATTTGATATCTCAATGGCTGGTTGCATATTATCTGGCAAATTCAAATTTTCTGTATGTGTTAGATCCCTTTGCCTTCCCGTTTTCCTTTTTGTTATTTTTTAAGAAAAATAACTGGAGTGTTTGGCGGGAAACCATGGCGTCTGGATGTCCATCTTTATTTCGATAATTCAAAATTGCTTCGGAGTGGATTATGTACAGTGAAAGTGGTGTCGTTTCATTGTATAAGCATCCAGTGATAACGAACAGTTATGAGGAATCATTTAAATAAAGGTTTTGTGTACATGACGTTGAGAATTGTATAGTGATTGGAAATCCCACTATACAATTCTCATCAGTCACCATCATGAGGTCTGTACCATGCATTTCTCGCCAAGCACTCCCTAGATGCATTAAAATGTGTATGGCACCCACATTTTATTGCAAAAATCAAGAAAGCAGATATGAAACTGAAGACTTCGCTGGATGGGCTAGATCCCTTTGTCTTCCCGTAACAGGGAAAATTTAAGAAAAAAAGAAAAATAACTATAACATAATGTAGTCGAACCTTAGACAGGTGTTATCTATATTAGATGGTCATTGTCTTACAGGTTGTATTTTTAATTTTAATATTAATTATTATTAATTTTATTATTTTATTATTAATTATCTGTATAAAAAGTACCTATTTTATTTTAAGTTCACCTTTGAGATCGTAATTCGAATATTTGGACATGAGTATAGATAAAATTGAATTCCAATGTACGCCTCTTCAAAAGAAAGATATTAAAATGTGTTTACGTCTTATCTGTCCCTGTGTACTCTATAAACCGTAGTATACACGAAGGGTGTAGGATAAACTAATCACGTCAAGCAACAAGAAAAACTTACACCGTTATTAACTCATTTCTAGTTTTTACTCCGATCACAGTTAGCTGCTAAAAAGCTAGAAACCTTATGTTGCTCTCATCCGTTATGTAATACATGCAAAGACAGGTTCTCTCGTATTCTGTTAAGCCGTTGCCGTATACGTCGCCATCTTCCCTCATATTTACTTGCTACTTTACAATCCTCTCCATCCTAAGGTTATCTGCCTTATCGCGTTATTTACAAAGTTTTTACCAAAACCATATCGTTATCGTTTTCATTTTTCATACGTTTTGACAGCTGACAGCTGTCCAAATGTATGAAAACGATATTTTATTATTTTTAATAAATAGGTGTGGGTTGGAGTTTCTCCCGAGTTCTTGTTGTAAAAACACGTGTTGAGAGACTCCACTTTTAACCCAATCTACCGTACAACTGTCCGTTACTCTAAGTACACATTTTCACTTGACATTGGCGAAATGCGTAATCTTTTCTCGAACGCCATTAATTAAAAAGAAGAAGAAGTTTAATAAATAACCTTCCGTTCAAGCAGAACTCGATCCATGGTTTTAATAATATATCACGGTCGCCTATGAAGTAACGTCTCCTAAATTTAACGTAGGCTTTTGAGGCGCTGTCCTAAGCACGATAAAAACAATTTAAGAGATTTTACGTTTATTACTCCAATAGGCAAAAATAACAATCAATAGATATGTCAAACAATTTATATACCAAAAAAAATATACGACATACAAAATCTGTAAAAAAGGTTGGTATCGACAACAATTTTAACGTTCGTAAATAGCGTGATCGGGGGGCTGAAAGAGATAAGGTCTTCTTTGTGCAACTATTTTTATATATTTCATTACTATATACGTATTGTTAAACTGGTTGATGTATGTACAATATAAATAGGTATATGTATGTCTCCGAGCTTACCTGGCACAAATTTTATTTCAAAGAAATGTCATTTAGGTATGATTGTAGAATATTACCGATTGCGAGACAAGCCTTCAAATGATGATATTTCATCGCGGCACGTCATTTTGCAGTCTTTGTACTTGATTGATGAATATTCTAAAATTGGTTGCCAAATAACACAGCTTATGTGCTCATATTTTCTCTCAACTTATCAGGATAAGTTCAGCGTTTATTATACCGGGCAGTAAAATAAATACACATTTTCCGTGATCGGCCATAAGCTACGAACATTAAATAAGATTGTGGCGCTCAAAGCTTTAGATAAAAACAGTGTAAATAATGAACCGATAATTTAATTGAGCTGCAAAGCTCTTTATTTACTATAGTTACCTACTTGTTTCGAGAGGCACTCGCGTGCGTTCAAGACCGCTTGTGTTGGATTAAAATTCTGTTCACGTAACGGTAGCGTGTGTGACTAGCCTAACGATTTACAGGGTACTCGACGACGATTATAAAAAATCCAATTTAAATAATGTGGGTAATGTAGTGAATTTGAATATTAAGAATTGGATTTATTGTAATGGCAATAATAACTTTATTTGAAACATAAATCACTCGATTACTCGGTCCTAATATGAAATTGCACATTAGAACTGCAGGTATTATCAAAAGTATTTATAGATTATGATAGAAATAAAAAACTAATAATTCACGCCATAAGACCGAATATGACCTAGAGAGTACTGCGTCTCATTCTTTACTTATATGATTTGAGGTCTCATTACATCTGAGATATTTTCTACTTTTTTCAGTAATAACTAAATTTCAATTGGATATATCTAAGTATGCTTAGCTCTAAAGCGTATAATACAACCTGCGTCGAAGTTACTGTATTATTTCGACTTTAGGTACTCTGTATTAGTTTTAATATTAAACAAGAAGCTATCTTCGTGTTTAAAAAATATCAACGAAAACAAAAAAGCTTTTGTCAAATATTTCAAACGCAGATCAAAATGAATGGTGTTCAATTTATCGTGTGAAAATTGAGCTTGACAAATACCACGCTGTCCACAAGTACATTTTTTTATATATATTTCCTAATAAATTACACGCGATTCATCAAATAGTGCACACTGGCGGGTAAACTTTATCGGCAATATAAAATTTCACGCCACGCTCCCCGCGAGTGTGATCAGAATTGTGATTAGTATTGTTTTGAGGTCGCCGTAAAATGTACTTTATCGTTATCGTAAATAATGACTATAAGTGTCCTATTTTACAATGTTTTAGTACTTTTCACTCTATTTCTTTTAATTTTTAAATATTCTAGTAAAATAATAACATGTTTTCACACTTATAGATACCAATTATTTAGCTCAAATTAAGTATAATTACGATCTTGTATTGTAGGGACTAGCTACGCACATAGCATTTTCTTAGATATAAGAAAATATACGTTACAATTCGGCTCTTATGTATTCAGCCGTAACTACGTTAATATAAACTTACAGTCTATTGTATTCATTATTAACCAATATATATAGTTCAGTAAAAATTTAACTCTGATATGTATATAACAATTCCTACTATTATATACATTAAAGTTCTTAATGTTCTTATCCAAAATTTGAACTACATTGGTAAAGGTACATGCATTAAATTTACCCCTTAGGGGAATGATGGGCCCTTTGTATTACTGGCCTGGGAAAGAAGTAATTAGTAAGTCATTTATTTAAGTCCATTCCCACGGAGTCATTGTATCGCGATCACACAGAAAACAGGGGGAAAATTAATTGGTTCAGTACTACAGGTAGGTGTTACACTGCAAAAAGGTAAACGTGTTTATTGTTTGTTTAAAATTAGTAAGCGAACTTACTGCTTTCATTATAACGATTATTTAACAAAAATAAGCAGCCTATTATTAGTTAACGCCTCATGCGAAAATTAAGTTACAAAAATTGGTCCGCCGCCCGCGCTGTTTTGTAATACGGCGTGTTATACGATCCGCCTGCGACACATATACACGGTGAGTTTTTTTTTCGGGTCAGTGTGGGGAAATTCTAAACTATAAGAGATAGAGAAAAACTCTCTTAATTAGATCTTAATTTTAGATAAAATAAAAATGGTGTTTTTTTTTTTTTTTAATCTTAATAGGCCCTCCAGACTCACGCGAGAAATGACCTGAGAAACGAAAAGGTATATACATTCACGCGACCTTCTCACTTGCGTTCTCGACCGTCATGCGAAATGGATGACTGACAGTTCAGCGGCTTTGGTATTTACAGTAAACCATAGCAGTTTGTAGGATCGAAAAAGTGAAGGAGTGATATTATAAAAATTAGTACAACCTAATATTATAATTATATCATCCGTTTTTACTAGGATATTGGTTGTTTTAATGTTGGCAATGAGCTGTTTTAGAATATTTTATAGAGGATACCAAATTAAATAGAATAGAAAAAAGATCTGGGGTGGAATGGATAAGTGCTGAGACGGGACTTAAGCCTGAACGAATTGCTATGAATTTCGATCTTAACTAAATACAAAAAATTAGATGTCTGTAAAGTCGGTTTACTGACGATAGTTGAACGTGACAACGTCTTAAGAAAATACTGATGGAATGGTAGCATTTTTCAAAAGAAAAATTTAATTTCATTTGTTTAATAGATTTCGCATTATAGTATGAATAAACTTGTAATAAAATCTCTTTGGCTATACTATTTGTATCTGGCTGGTTTTGGTATCATTGAAAGTTTAAATTTTAAAGAACATAATTCCAAATTCAAATTAGAGAATTAGATTCAGAGCGAGGTAACGCCGCATGACGTCATGTTTTTTCGTGCGTGCAGCCGGCTCTATCGAATTATAAGACGTTGTCACGTCAAAAAAAATTAGAAACAAAATCAATGTTTTAAACTGTTTTAAATAGAAGATTTAAAGCATGAGTGTAGATAAAAATTAATTATTAAGACATGCCCCGTTTCAAGAACTGTTTTTAGAACGAGAACGCGAGAAACTAATCACATTCACGCTTCTCGGGTATTCTCGGAGGTTCTCGGCGAGAGTGTAGAGGGTGCATCAGACGAAGGATGTTCGACTCATTATGTTACGGCTATTGTTCGTAAAAATAACAAACTTATGGCAAAAGGGTTTCAGACAGATAAATTGAGATGCTAGTTGACACTTTTACTGTTTTATGTGTGTACAATAAAGATTAATATAAAAATTATCCTTTATTGTACACACATAAAACAGTTATAAAAATAAATACAGAAAACCTTTACATGTGTGAGCTTATCTCTAACAGATATCTCTTCCAGCCAACCCCAGCTTTAGTGAGACCATTCTAATTTATTTATTTTTCCTACGGGAAGGCAAAGGCATCTTCCCCATACAGAAAATTTTATTCCGCTAGATATTTTGCAAAAACCACTGAGACAACAAACAAATAGTTAGTTGCCAGAAAAATAAAAAAAAACAGTATATTAAAAATGTTATGAAGATTTCATGTAATGGAAAATAAGTCTTGCTCAATTATATACACATTTTATTGAAAATCTTCATAAAAATTGTCGTTGTTCCATACTAACTCCATTTTTCTTTAACTATAAATCCTAATGTTACAAAATTTGTAGGAAATAAGCGAACAACCCTCGGCTAAGTCTCATAATCAATAAATTATGAAAAAAATCAAGTCTGTCCATGAGTTAGTAGGCATCAAATCGCCAATTCTGATGAAGAGATTAAAGAGTCATTTTCACATTTTTTTCAGTATTTAAAAAATTTAAATTGAATTTAATTACAGACTAAAATATTGCAAAGAGTGTAGTTTCAAATAATAATAAGAACCTAAAACAACTATTGAATTAAAGAAATTGTAAGTTTAGGTACAAGATAATAAAACGCCAATTTCAAAGGTAAGGACCTAATATTTGCTTATAAAAAATGATAATTTAGCTAAGACGCCGTAGATAGCCAAGCAATATGACCTGTGGTGAGGAATTTCGATATTTTAACCTTATAAAACGATTGCCACGTGTCAAAGCCCCCGGTCATTAGGCAACATACGCAACTGCAATTGATACAGGTGTTGTGGTTGAGATGACGGCGGGCGGTCACTTAACATGAGGCGAACTCATATAATTCCAATATATTCTATAATTAAAAAAATACCTCCTGCTTTTATAGCCGTCATTATGCTTTAGAATAAACACAAAAATAACCAAAAATAACAATAAACATGAAAATCAAGCTAACAATTTAAAAATATATAAATATAATATTCATATTGAAAATATACTTGAAAGTAATACAGTTTTATGATCCCTTAATTGAGAGTACGCTCATTCATATTAATTTGCACTGAACTGTAAATTTCCATTCTGCGCTTGAAGCAGGGGCACATGTGCCAAAGGTTTAATCATAGAATGTATGGCCGTATTAATAAAGGTCGTAATTTAGCATTAAGAGCACCATTTGTCATCAGTCTAGGACGTAATCTAGTATAGAGAAGTCAAGTTTATTCCCTACTACTCCAGAGACACGGTCGATTGAAAACTCAAGGAGGAAATTGTTTCGATTATTCCCTTACAAGGCTATACGATGTTTTATATTAACTTAGCTAATCTCATCTGATGGTATGTGAAGATAAGGCAAAAGCTCTTTTAAAATTAGGAAATACTTTTAAGGCAGTTAAAGAAGTGACAATTTTATATTGAGTATTTATGAAATTAACTCTAATAGGAACTTACTTGAAACCTGTAAAATAATCGGGTTTAATATTCCATATCCTAATTCTTCTTTACGAGTCACGAACTGTCAAAGTATATGCACATTATTCCTCCAGACTTCGACCATTAGGTACCAACTTATATTTACATAACTTTTAAAATCTAACATCGCAGCAAGCACAGTCCCCTGATCTCCTACTTTGGAAAAATAGAAAACATTTAGACTGTTACATAGTGCAAAGAAATTAAAAACAACTAAAGTTTCCCTTGAACAACTACTTAATTGCTCTCGATTTCATTAAAACGCTTAAGAAGTTTTTGTTGTGGCTGGCAAGCAAAAAGAAAGACCTGCTAAAAAAAATAGACGTAACTACCACATTTTCGCAGAAGGAATTCAAACAAAACTATTCATTTGGAAAATTTAATTATCCAAGCGGTCGGTACGATGCGACCTCTTCAACTAACTGTAAACCCATTTTATGGATCGAGTAAAAAACGGTAAGTTCGTGTACAATGCAGTCTGATATAGTGCAAATAACACAGCGGAAATTAAAATGAAAATTGACGTAATCCACAGGCAGTTCCCAAGGATGGCTATTTGACTTTCAAAGTATAGAAAAGACGGGAATCTTCGTGCACTTAAGAGCGACAAAGCTTTACATTGCAGTACCAAAATAGCGCTTATTAAGACTCTACAAGATACAACGGTTCCAACATTGAAATTTGAGATAGGAATGAATGCGGCTATTCGGAAGATTTTGCAAAAGCCGTCTCTATATTTTTAATCCATTTTAATCTTCGTATTTGGGCACGGAGTGCTCTTACTAAAATGTTTCTGGTGTGTATAAAAACACAATACTTTCTTTAAATCTTCTTGCGTCTATAATGGTTACGCTAAATCTGTGTTCCTATGTAATATGATATTATTGATGTAACTTCAATATCCAATTCGACGATGTCTTTATTTCTTGCAAAAGTAGGTATGTACTACAATCTTAAGTTTTCAGTTAATCATATTAACTGATATCTGTGTAGTAAGAACTAGTAAATTCGTTTGATTGAAGTCTATTACTCATAGAGGTTCTAAAACAATGGAATTATCATTCAACTTGACTTATCAGAGGAGCATTTAAATGTGAGATACTCGTATTTCGTTGTAACCAGGCTGGTCATTTAAAACTAATATGAATATAAAGATATAATTGCTTGTTAGACAAGTGTGTTACGTCAGACGATGTATTCCAGCTCTCATAAATGTATAAATAGAACCAGCTAATGCAACTGCAACGAACACATTCCCATCTTCACCAATTTATGCAGTATTCCAGCAGCTAAGTTAGTTATTCCATTTTAGACTTTGCTCTTGTGGTCTTATGAGTTAGAACGACATGTGACTATAGGAGTTCAGTAACAGAGTTGCTATTGGTTGCCCGCAGAATAACTTCGGCTCCTGCATGCATTCTAGTCTGCTGAAGGACTATGCGAGTGAAGTTTATGGCCTGACCCGGTTGTGGAGCGTCTGTGCCACGCCCAGTCGCGTGTGTCTCATTTGGATAGTTACAAAGCCTAATGTATTATTCGCCAACGAGATTGTCACTTTCTATTGTTTAATACCAAAATAATATTATTGATGTGGATGATTCCTCATTAGGCGTAAAATGTTGGAAAAAATATCGCTGGTTGCGAATGATATTTATTGTTCAGCGTTCCAGTTGTAAAAGCTTCTTTTACAATTTCGCGTCCATTATCAAAACAGAATACTAAAACACCTGAAAGTCCACGATTTCAATTCGTAAAAGTTTTCCGTGACACGTGTATACATCTGCAAGGGGGTGCTCGACAAGCAATTTGTACGCTGCGAGTGTTTACTGAAGAGAGCCGGTGTGGCATCGCTAATGAGCGGGATGGTGAAAGTACCTACTGGCAACCGCAGACTCCGAACCTCCGCTTGTGTGCCAGGCCTAAGTTCGGTGAAAGAGAATGGGTTCGCCAGGTGTTAGAAGTACTATTAATTAGCTGTCTTAAGAGAAAATTTACTGGTCACAATAATTTTTAAATCTTTTTTTTCGAACTTGTTATCTAGGAAAGTCGTACGTGATTTTAAGAGAAGCCTTCTAATTATCTTTTTAATTAGTATCCCTCTTTTTGGCTATTGAAGTCATGTCGTTACCGCAATGGTAACGCTTAAAAAATAATTCACTGGATTAGAGACATTTTTTAAATTAAGATATTTGCGTCTAAATTTAATAATTGCCCAAACCAAGTATCTATATATTGTCGCTATGCGGAATTTTAAGAAGCCATTTACATAAGCGTTTTATGCACCGTAGTTGGTTTTGTTTAACTGACATCGACATTTCAAAAACGCATTAATGATGGAGAACAAACGAGTATTTTTCTGTCGCTAAAATAGACTTGCCGGGCGAGTTAATGATTTATAGCAGGTTACTTGGCAATGGCGAGATAACGTTTGCATAATACATTTTTTTCTGTAATTGTCTATTCCCGTTTACGCTAATTCTTTTATTTGGAGTTAAAAAAAATGGGATAGAGTTAAAAATAGGTACTATAGTGCTGAAGTCTGAATAATGAAGGTAAACTTATTTCATTAAAATTAATTTTGATAGTAAATTCAAATGTGAATTGAAAAGAAATATATTGCCAAATATATTAGCTTATGACAAGTATGTAAATGATAGAGTATAACAAATTAAAATTGGTTTCTTCTATATCCAGTGTCAGTTAGAAAACTCTCGTATGGATATCGAAAGATCGCGAGTTGATATCTCGTATCAGTAAATATTTTTTTCGTTTTATGAAATCCAAATTTTTATCTATACGAATATTATAAAGAGGGAAGATTTGATTGTTTGTTTGTTTGCATTAAATAGGCTCCGAAACTACTGGACCTTGATGAAATTTGGTATGCAGATATTTTGAGACCCCGGGAAGGACATAGAATACTTTTTGGCGTGATAACCGACATTAATGCGAGCGAATATTCTAATATAAGTCAAATGAAGGTGCTCTTCGTTGTCGTTTCAATATTAGTTTCGTTGCACCTCACATCAGATCAACACTATCTCCTAGTAAGATATAAGAAGAGACTAAGATTTTATCCTTTGATTGGTAGAAATATTTGAATTGGATAATTTTAATTAAATTTAGAAAAACAAGGAACTACAAGAAACTCCTTAGTGCGCCTTATGTCGTAACAAGAAACGAAAGACAAGAACAAATTGGTCAGGTTTAGCTCAGTTGGAAAAGCAATTCTTTGGATTGGCAAAGGTCGCGGTTTCGAACCCCGTATTAGTTAGATCCTATAAATCTGGAGTAACTTTTGGTATTTTTTCTTTTTTCAAATGTAATAGAAATTTCATTTGGTTCGGTCAGCATCAGAAGTCTATTAACACTTCAGTTCATAATAAGTATTCATACATAATGGATGTAACTACTACTGCTCAAGCGTTTGACATGGTACTAAAGTGTTAATCTACTTCTTATGCTGACTGTACATAAGTACCTACATGTTTTTCCAATCATTTCAAATTATGACATATAAAAATATAAGAATAAGGAATATGTTTTCAATAAAAAGAAAACTGAGTTGAAGAACAATCACGATAACGAATTTCATTTTAAAACAGAATTTTCTTTCATAAAATAGTCAACCGTAACCAGGTAACAATCAAACAAATCACGTAGTTTGGACTTACTCCTATTACTTAGGGAATTATCTAAATTAAGCTCCATTAAGACTGAGATTCTGCTTAGTTATTTCCCAGACTACGTGTCTCCATTAGTAACGAGCTAGAACTGGAAACACGGAAACCATGTTCTAGTGTCCGAGTTGAAAACTAATTCTATTTTTACCCGCGTATCTTCACCAGACCCTTTGTTTACTTTGAACAAACACTTTAGCAGCAGAACGAACGAATCCCATTTAGACAATTTATGAAAGCCAACGTCCGGACAATGATATCAAAAATACTAAATGTAAAGCCCTAATTTCTTTGAGGGTCTAAACACCTTAATGATCCTGAGAATCCTGTATTGTTGCAGTAAAGTTTTTAAATAAATCAAATTAAAAGGTCATGGCCCATCAAAGTTTGAAAACCATATCCACCATATCTACTGCGTACAGAAATCGGGGTTTATTAGTAAAGTTTCTAATTCATCTAGAAAACGCTTTTGCTCTTACATTTATGTTGTATAGAGTATGGCTTGTAAAACTAGTGAATTGAAAGGAATAAGAAAATAAACTTCATTACTATTTTAGTTTTATTCAACATGATCCAAATCTAAGAGTGATTTAAAAGCACAGACGACTACGCGCGTTTTAGGTACGGTGTGTTTTCGGCGCCGTAGATGCTGATTATTGCGTTTGAAGTCGCGTTGCGTCGTCGGCGCGTTTAAAATACACCATGTGCTATCGCTCTAAGGTTACGTATGCCAAAAAGTCCGCAGGTGTATCTATTTTGTCTTGATGTCTAGCCCAAGATAAAAAGTAAACTATGCCTGCTATGCTATGTGCGTGCAGCTCCATATGGTGTGGGGGCCGTGAATGCACAAGCATTCTACGCGCGTCGTCGTCGGCGCGTTTAAAATACACCATGTGCTATCGCTCTAAGGTTACATATGCCAAAACGGCCGCAGGTGTATCTATTTTGTCTTGATGTCTAGCCCAAGATAAAAAGTAGACTATGCCTGCTATGCTATGTGCGTGCAGCTCCATATGGTGTGGGGGCCGTGAATGTACAAGCATTAGATACCTGTACACCGATACCCTCTCTACTATGTCCCGTTGGGTTTACTAAAATATGACCGCGCAGAGTGTTGCGATATTCATTTGACTGTAGATCAACTGCAGTGAAGTAAAAATTGCCGTTTTAGTACATTTAAAAGTGTTTATTATCCAATCTTTTTAATTTGTTTAACGTGTTCTTCCATTGATTTTCAATAAAATGTTTATTTTATATAAAAAGTAGGTTATAAAGCCATCATTTAAAATTAATTTCGTTTTCGTACGCAAACTACTGCCAACCGGGTCAGATATGGGCCATGGCCATAACCTATTCCATTCGAATACCTAGTAGTATTCTTTTTTTAATTCATCATAACAGCCTTTATAATTCGACCCACTGCTGGGACGCAAGGCCTCTCCTTGTCATCGAAAGAGGTTTAGGCAGTAGGGTGTTAATATTGAGATGACGGCTAGTCGAGTAGAAATGGAAAACATGATACTTATGCCGACCACTAATAAAAATGGGAGCAGGACTGGCGAATGAGGAGGAATATAAAAGATCTATGGTCAATGTTAATACATAAATACTATCAGGCGCTTAATAGGTTGAGCAGAGCCTTAATATTTGGTTACATATGAAGCCATATCTGGTAATATGGGCTATACAGTATTAATTTTCAAGTTATATTAGTACCTATTACCTTTGGAAATAATAATTTGCGATAAAATGTGATATAACTCTATCATTGATATGTTCTTGTCATGCGTTATACTGGCAATCAAATGCTCATACATGTAAAAGAAATCTTAAGTTTAAATCAGCCTTGAAATATTTATTAACCCCTATTGTGTCGCCGCCATTTTGTAAAATTTCGCGCATGTGTCAGTTACTGCCGGACTTACCGTCGCGAATTTTCCGGGTGTAAAAAAATAATAATAAAAATTTTGTAATAAAACTATAAATTTGAGATTTTTGTCACTAAAATCGTTATAAAATAAGAGGGGTTAAGAATGCAAATTTTAACTATAGAATGAGTCGACTTATTTTGATAAATATTTTTTTAGAAAATAAAATAAATTATCCTTTACCACTGTATTCACGACTCTGTTATAAATGGATTAACACGGTAATTAATAACAAGCATTTTTAAGACATTCTTCCTACACCACGTTGACCTAAAACGCCTGGACTCAATACAAAAAAAAACAATATTTACACTACGACCCGATATAAAAGGTGTTCAAGTAATCCATCATACGATTTGACAGCCTAATGTAAACGAAAAAATAGCGTTTTGGAGAACGTTAAACTAACAATTGCACTGAGAGTGTGTCAAATGTTAGGACCGGGACACAACACTGCGAGCGCTAATGATGCATCGCAAATATTATATTGCGTTAGAATAGAAAAGACTAAAGAAATATGTCATATTATACAATGACTATGTTAAAAGGAGTTTAGGAGGTTACATTATAAAGAGGAGGTCAATGGACTATTATTTTTAAATATAAATGTATCTTTATTTCTGTTTCACAACAGTTATGACGTCAACGCCGTAGAAAACTTTATAACTATATTGTGTTATGGACGACTGCTTACTTGGAAAACCTGTGTAATTGATACCCAGGCTCTCACCACCTCACTATTAGAAGTTTCCTATATTTGTCACAAAATACAAATAGATAAATATTATAAAGAATTTTATAATGATATGTCAGATGCAACGTAATTTTTAAGTCTAATGCAACAACGTGACAGGTATACGGCATTGTAATGATGTAGTGAGGTCAGGCCCTAAAGTTACGACAAAAATCTGGTGGGTTCAATAGAGAAAAGTTGGTAGTCGTTTCAAATAACACATACCTACCTATAACACTATTAAAACTAAGTACTTGTATAATTAAAAGCTTTGGAAACATATTATAGTTTAATATTTAATAAGTACTAGAACAATTTATTTGTCGTGAGATAAGAGATTCTTTATCGCTTGTTTTGTTTTAAACCTATCACACAAATTAATTGGATAAATTAATGCATTACGTATTTTGTAGGAAAAATATATCAAATTTTTCATACGCAACCTAAATATTGCGTGAGGTTGAGGTCTTTCAAGTATTATAGGAAATAAAAATCATGACATGGGTACTACTCGTTTAAGCTTGGCATGACGATTGCCTGTTCGTTGCGAAAAACTCAGCCAAATACACTTTCACACAGTCTATCCATCTTTTCTTCGTTCTGCCTGTCCCTCTATGTCCATCCACAATTATTCCCATCACTTTATTTGTAACTGCTCATCATCTCTTCTCATAACGTGTCCTTTGCCAATCTGTTACCTACCTCTAAACTTTTCTGCCACTGATGCTACTTTCAAACTTCCTCGAATGTAATCATGCCTATCCTTTCTATTCTTGTTACTCCACACATAAATGCAGATAAATTCGTATTTATGTCTATATTACGCACTTAAATTAACTCACAAAATCCTTTAAAGTACCTATGATAATCACAACGTGCATCGAGTGCACTAAACGATATTTGCATTTTAAAATTCTAATTTTAAAAAAATATATAAAGAAGATCTATTTGCAATAGCACCCAAAATCTTCTTCAGCAGTTACACCCTTAGGTTACACTCGTGCAAATGTGAAAAAAATGGATATAAATAGCACCGAGATAATGTAACAGGCTTGTAAAATAAGCAATCAGGCGTAGCAACTGCTAATTACTAGATTCTGGTCAGTTACTTTGAGGAAGATGTACGAAACATCCGACATTTAAAAATCAAAGATTTTTTTCTAGTAATGCATTTTGATACATTGGAAAATAAGTAATTTTGTATCGCACAGGAAAGAGTACTAATAAAAACACGATTCCGCTTTACTTTCTAAACACATTTCAGATATTTTTAATATTAAGTGGTTGGCAGACAATCATGCGGCCTGCCCGGTGGCCACCGTAGCCTGTAGAAGCTTGCAACACTAACATACCTAGTCCTCTTTCCTACCCCATGGAGCTCTGACGACCTTTTTCACCAACAGAAACACAACACCAGAAAAATGAAGTGTGCGGGCTGCATGCACCGGATTTGAGCGGCTGAGCAAACCGAAGCAATTTTTGCTATTAAATTAATTTCAAATATAGCTTAGAGTTTATTATAACACCATACTATTTCTATGACAATGTTAGCATTGTTATAGAAATACCTACTCATGCTTGATATACCAAACATCCTTTATAGGTAAGAATAATACAAAAACATTTATTTCATAAAATTAAATCTCCCTGCAAAATAAAATACCTACAATAAGTATGTACCTATTTGCATCGTTCGACACGAGCGCCGCATACTTCTGTAGTATAAAAAAATCACAGTTACTTAAAACGGTTACAATACAATATGTCAATATCAAATGACACGGTATCACTGATATGGTCATTACACAATTTAATGTGACAGTTGCACGCAGCTCGGCGGCGGCGTGTACTTGCCCCGGTTCGATGCCCGGCGTGCACTTGTCGCATGAGGCCGTCACAAGTTGTCGCAACCAGCTCGTCTTGACCTTGAAAGTCGGTTACATTGGCAGCATTGAAGCTTTTATAAATGCAATATATCTTGATGCTTTGAAAGAAATGATTGCGATCGTAAATCAAAGTATAATTCATAGCGAACAATTTTATGTAAACAATGTAGGTGTAGGGTGTGTTTGATATTGTTAGTGTTTTATTGTCATTAAGGTAGAATAATAATTACAACCGGCCTTGTTGATAGTTTAGTAACTCTGATTAGTAAAATAAAAGTCGCAGGCAATCACAGCAGTACCTACTTATACTGGGTGTAAAAGACATGAGCAGTACCGCACGAAAACCACGTATTCTATACATCAAAATAAGACATATGTATTTCAAAAAAAATATTGCTGGGAAATGATTTTTATTTTTTGGTGTTACAAAAAATTGCAAATTGTACCGCGCAATGTAAAGGGCTCAACTCGCACGCAACTCGCAAAACCGCGATAATTTTGCTTGACGGCGGCCCCGTTCGTTAGTGTCCGTGCGCATCGAGTGAGCTACATTGAACGCTAACGTTATGAAGCCATTTTTTGTTATGAAATACTAAAAAAAATAATAATGTTTCTTTGGACAATAATTAAGAAATAACGTATAGAATACGTTTTCATAAAAAAATGAAAAAAAAAATTATGACTTTGACCTTTAATAAAATCATAATTATCAATTTCCCAGGTATAGTCTAAAGGAAGAAAAATGTTATGACGGTGAGCAGAATACATGGTTCTCGTTTGACTGCTCATGTCTTTTACACCCTGTATACATAGAGAAAATATTTATAGTGAACTAGCTCGTATAGTGGAAAATTCGAAAAATCCTAACATACATCATTCTTAATTTTTAGCCTATAAGCTATATACCAATTTGTATGGATTTTACTATAAAAATGACGGATTTCTGATACAAACTTTGATCCCCTATTTTATCCCTTTTAGGGGTTGAATTTCGAGATATTCTAAAATACCCCTTTCTTAATTTTGAACTTATAGGGAGCATAATATACAATTTTTTATGGATTTTACTTCAAAAATGACGGATTTCTCATACAAACTTTAATCCCCTATTTTATCTCTATAGGGGTTGAATTTCGAAAATCCCAAAACATGTCATTCTTAATTTTTAACGGAAAATAGCCATATAAAATTTTCATGGATTTTACTATAAAAATTACGGATTTCCAATACAAACTTTCATCCCCTTAGGGGTTGAATTTTGAGAAATCCTATAATACTTCTTTCTTAATTTTTTATCGAAGGACATATACCAATGTTTATGCATTTAACTTTAAAAATGACGAATTTCCATACAACCTTTCATCTCCTATTTTAGCCCTTTAGGGGTTGAATTTCTTAAAATCCGGCCTTATCCCTTGCCTACGTCATGAAAGGAACCTCTGGGCAAAATTTCAGCTATCTAGGTCCAAGGGTATGGGCTGGGCGTTGATCAGTCAGTCAGTGAGACAGGACTTTTCTTTTTAAGTAAGATAAAGAATATAGATAAAGCAGTTTATGATAGTAACCATAACGCAATTATGCAAAATGCTGCAGCAACGCTATTTGCCCAGCACCACTACTTGACTACGTTTTGTGGTTATGTTACGTGTGAATACTCACCTTACACTACACTACATTATAAATTGGTTATAGCACAGTATGGGTATTATTTTGAATTTCCTGGCTTCTCAATGCTCGTTTAGAAAAAGGCATATGACCAGATGTAACCTTATAATTATTATTAATTAATAGTTTTCCTCTTACAGTCCCGTGACCGCTGACACTGATAAGGGTCAAAGCATGGAGCTTTAAACAAAATTGAATGACTGTCCTGTAGTAGTTCTATTATTTTAAAATAAATCACTCCAATTTGATTTGAACCTTTAATTAATAGAAAAGTCAGTTAGGTTTTAACCGCCTCTGTGGAATTAGATCCGGAGGTTCCGGTTTCAATCCATCCAGGGGAGTACTAATTTGTGATCGGTTTGGGTGTTGGTAAGGTTTGTTTGTAGCCTGCCTGGCTGCCGTACAAAGTCTGCCGCTATAATAACAGTGTTAACAGCTTTATTGTGTTGATAATAGCTAGTTGTTGATAGCTCGAGTGGTTGAAGATCCCAAGTGAAGCTCGCTTCCACGTTTGGCTTTATTATCACTAACCTCCAGGTGAGATAAAAGCCAAGAGCTTCCCCGTAAAGCATATAAAAGGTTGCAGGTGTCCTGGATATCATATTTAATTTTTATGACCAAAATCATAAAGTAACTCATAATTGGAAACACTGAGATTCTATTAAGGTGGAAATTTACTCATCATCAGTTGCAACTCAAAACATATCAAACAAACAAAAGGTGCAAATTAATTCTCCAGATCATGTGTTTGAATTTGGGGGGGCTAATCCGCTAATGTTAATAACGCATTACATTAGTAGTTTAACTCGGAATCAGTCAGTTGTCAATAGTGTCATAGCACCTGCCGTAATTGTGAAGTAATAACCCTTCGCGGTCGTTTACCAACCGGTTTATTTTATCAAATCCGGTGTATCCGGTTTGATTTAATAATAACGTTGAAGTCGAGGCGTCTCTCCGTGTTTGCCTTTCCGGGTCTCTTGTTTGTACTCAATAAGCTGCAGCAAACAGCCCTAGTTGATCCGTTCTTTATCCTCGGCTTTGAACGCTGATAACGCTTCAACCACAAATACGAAATTTACTTTTGCTCGGTCTAACGGTTTGCCAAAATATTAATTTCGATCCTTACAAGATTTACGCTTTTCTGGCGAATTCTATTTAAAAACTTAATTTGTAGTCTTTTTACCCGCCGCAAAGGAAAGGGTTGTTTTTCGCACGTATCTTGTATAACATAATATATTTGTAATATTCTTCATTACCTCATATCTTTCAAACGGCTGAACGGATTTCTATAATTAAGGTATCGTGAAATTTGTCTTGACAGCCCAAGTGTAGGTAAGTGATGTTAAAAAAAAAACATAGCGGTTGTGAGGTGAAGTAAAATTTCTTTTTTCTTTGCGTATCATCAAGATGGGTACCTATCAAATTGAAGGGCTTATCATAAGGATTTTGAAAAAGTATATCATGACTGACCGTGTTAAAAAAATAAAAAAAAATAATTTTACGAAAGATTGAGGTATGAAAGAATATTACAAATATACTTACATACAAGATACGCGCGAAAAACATAACCCTTTCCTTGCATTTGGGTCAAAACTAAAAACCCGCCTACATAAAAAGACAATTAGTCAACTGAAAAGATGGAAACAAGATCAAATACTAAAGGCAAACTTAAAACATATTGATGGTAGTTTTTAGAACTTTTGTTCAACATAGTAACATGCAGTCAGAGGCATAGAATTTAATAATAAATCTAATAATTCGTCTTCGATTGCATGTTACTATGTTGAACAAAAGTTAGAAAAACTACCATCAATATGTTTTAAGTTTGCCCTTAATATTTGATCTTGATTCCATCTTTTCAGTTGACGAATTGTCTTTTTACGCAAGCGGGTTTTCTTAGGTTTGTTTTTAATATTTTTACCTTACATTTTTTTTCTTACTTAAATTTTGAATTCGTAATCACCAAGCATGTGAGACGACTGTGATGAGAGTACTTAGATGAAACAAATTGTAGATGAAAGGAAAAAGAGAAGAAGTGATTTAATGTATGCATGTATACGTACATTTTGTCCACATCAGTTTTTCTTTAGTTTAGCCTTAAATAATGTAGTATAAGTAGGTTATTAAGGTGAATACATCACCAAATAAGTGTGAGTTTTATGTTCCTATTATAACTAAACACAAAAATATTAGGTACTATTTTATTTATACGTCAATTTTAAACATTAGATATATTAGAAAAATGCACTGAAAAAAATTCGACATGCCTCAGGCGGGACTCGAACCCGCACCTTCCACAATCCGGGTGGAAGGTGCGGGTTCGAGTCCCTCCTGAATTTTTCTAGTATTATATTTACGCGTTTGTAAACGCAAAAATAAAATTATTCCATAATGTAAGGTAGTTTCATCTTAGCTGGGCGTCAAATATTTGCAAAAATATTTCGTTCGGGTCTTGGAAATGCAAATTTCAAAGATTTGATGAAACGATGTTTACCATAAAAACATAAGCACCAAGCACTGACAAATTTCGACAGCGAAAAGCAGTGCCTCGGTGGCGAAATTGGTCAACGCGTCCACCCAGATTGTGGAAGGTGCGGGTTCGAGTCCCGCCTGAGGCAAGTCGATTTTTTTTCAGTGCATTTTTCTAGTATTATATTTACGCGTTTGTAAACGCAAAAATAAAATTATTCCATTAGATATATTGTTTTGATATCTTTGAACCATGCCGTTAGAAATTGAAGCGTTTGGGCCAATACACACACCGATCCCAGGAAGCTATCAAGTTAATTCCTTTGTCGCAAATCCCTTACCCACAGATTCTTTTGAAGTTGGAAAAACAGGAAACGCCATCTGCCCCGCATAACAGTCGGTGAAACTGGGATATTGTCGTATTGACTCCAGCGTACTTCAGTAATACGCTAAGGTTTAATTTTAGCCTTTTTACATGTTTATTCAAACTTATTAGATTTTTTATATCGACCTACTAACTCCACAAATTCATATAAAATATACCTATACTTAGGTACTTGATTTTATTACTACATAGTTACTCTTTTATACATGTATGCGTACACATATGTTGCAGTTTTCATTTAATTAAACCACGTGTAATCATACAGTTATGAAATAAAAAAAAACTTTACCATAAATCAGAACCACATTATCTACTAGTCGACAATTAGTCAGCAAAAAGTCCTGATTCTTTTATTTCTCTGTGCGCGCAATATGCTTAAAGGAATACAAAAGTTTTTTACGTTAATATTAGATTTATCACAACGCCTTTAATTAATAATTGGTAGCTACGATTACTGATCTCTATTTACGATTCTTGAGATTGGATGTTATGAGTTTCCTCAATTATCTTAAAATTTAATGTCAGTAAAGGGCAAGATGAAGAAGAAATATTAATGTCATAATGGATATGAAGTAAACTGATTATGTAACAACGGTACTTAGAGATGGGTTTCTATAAAAATTACCAACAGACCTTCAGTACAAAAACAAACACTTTCACTATTTTCTTCATCGATTTTTAATGGCAAAGTCGCTTGCCCAATTTCTAATAACAAAATACTTATAAGTACCTAGTGTTAAGTATAAGAACTGTACACTATACACTTAAGAAATACTAATAATTATGTTACATAATGCAACTCACAAAACTACTAAAAATTTCACTAATAATTATTATAATTGGATAGCCAAGGAAATTTCAGAAAATTTCCTACAATGGCTAGTGCAATTTTCTTTATTGTCCCATTGGAATGATAAATTTATGTTAATTAAGGACAATGTTCCTTAAATACGGGCTTCCATCATCGACCCTGTTGATTGATGCCATAAAATGACATAATTTCACGGACGAAGGCAATCAAATGTTTCATCAATATAAGTACACCTCCATAAAATGTGATTTAAAGATCGTACGGTGGGTGGAGAGAGTGCGGGCCAGTGAATCGCCTTAGTCAGGTTTCTAGTACTCCACGGGGTCAGGTTGCAAGCGTCTATAGGTTGTTTGTTGTTTACACATATTGTATAGAAAAACAAAAAAGAGGAAAATTCAAAGCAACGAAAGCTTGCAACGAAGATACAAGCATTTAATACAAAGTCGTATTTCTACGAAAAATTTAAATTAAGAGAAATGTTGGTTTATTCAATTATTATACTAACAAAATATGCTGTGAACGTAAGTATATGAAGATTTAAAAAGAAGGTTGCGATATTCCCAACACCATAGTGAACGTCGATGCCGTCCGAGAAGTTTGGGTTGGAAGGTATAATTATTGTTTAGGAAAGTTATCAATATTATTATACGATGAAAGATTTAAAGTAAACACCAAAATAATGAATTTTAATCGTAGGCGTACACTATAACCGAGACCCATCAAAAATCGTATGTGTTCTCATGAAAGTTTTGGTGAGAGAATTTCCTCTTGTACTGAACTATCACAATTTGAGTTCAGTATAATTCTGATTTGAATACAAGCCAAAATAAACTAATGATTATCACGAAACGGTAAAATAACAAGGATTTCAATTTACCTAGCGGTAGTAAATATATCATCAAAGTTACACAACGGACTAAAAATATCATTAAAGTCTAAGTTTCACGAACGTATGTGTGTCGTACACTTGAGGGGTACGATTGATGGCTTGCTCACAGAGATTCTGGGTACGAGCCAGTCAAACAAAACGGTGAAATAACCGGAAGAGAGTTCCCCGAACACAGACACATCGCTGATGGATGACCCGCTCCATCGCTTAGTGCGCTTTACACTTCGCCGATAACGCGCTTGTCACACGAAATAATCTTGCAGGATTTCATATGACTGTTTCATCGTGTACTCATAAAACCTGCAATTTACGTGGCTATCTAATCACACTTAATTGTGTGCCTGTTTGGAAATCACTTGATAACGTTTACTTGATTTTAGTTAAATAGACTTTTTCTGTCTCATAATAAGGACGTGTCTATATTGAAATAGTTTCCTTCCAGACCATTCATGCCCGATTCATGCTGACACATATTATCATATTAACGTATTATGGACTATGAAAATATATTCATATTTTTTTACTCAAATAAGCATCACAAGTTACGAGTTATTCTCTATTACATCTTTTCCGAGTTTTAAGTAATACTTTATAACACGTACCTACTTACTAGATTAACGCACCCAAGTGTGGCATGGACGCCCATACTGATGGCAACTACTCGAATTTTGTCATTAGCATGCTGCCGCAATATCGGAGTCGTTTACCACCGCCTCTTTAGAAGGAAACATCCACAGAAATGAAACACCACATACGGAGAGAAGGAATAATGAAGGTATTTTCACTGGTAAAAAATATATAATTTCATAAAAAATTTAGCAAAGAAAGTCTTTTCCATACCTGACCTCTTTAGGTAAATTTTCATTGTCCGGTGTCCACCCTACACAACCTGCTCAGTGTGACGCGCATTTCACACGCTACGTACGTATTGTGTAAAAAATAGAACACGCTTTGTTTTCTTTGGAGCACATGAAGATATTTCACTCCATTGATACTGCTTTTACTCGGATACATACGCAGACGCTAAGCTCTCGTGTTACAGGAAGGTATTCTTTTTTGCTTTTAATGTGTATGTTCCGTCGTAGAACAATAGTGTACTCCTCTCAAAATAAATGACTTACTATGTAACTAAGGATGTAGTAAGTAATATCTTGACTATTCTGAAGTTTTACCTTTTATCGTTTTTTTATCAGTCGATTATTATTAAAAAAACATGTCATTGAACACCGTATTTATGAAACATTAAGTAGGTTTCTACAAGTGTCCCAAAAGCTACTTTAAGGAGGACTAGAGAAATTAATAAAATGATGGTAAAGCTAGGACATAATATGTGAAAAATACTGTGCTCTTAAATTTCGCAGTAGGTTGTACAAAAAATTTATACTATAAGGGTAACAAAACAGCATATGGAGCTAACTACAAGATGACAGTCATGTGCTGACTGGTGGAACTCTGAAAATTTATACAATACAACATGGGTACCTAATATCCGCACTGCAGATATATGATTTTGAATGTAACATCTGTCCAGAGGGCCTAGACAAGTGGCAAACGATTCCAATCGTTTCTACGAGTAACAACGTCAGGGCCCCGATCACGGTAAATTATTTCAAGTCGAACGCAGATGAAACACAAACGCTGTCAAAGTTACATTTCTGTTAGGCCCTGTCCGCACAGGGCCACTGAGAAAAATCCATGGCGACTGTCATATGACATGACAGTCGCCATGGATTTTTCTCAGTATTATGTCAGTGTCATACGTAAAATCCTTTTCGTTAAGCGTTCAACGCAATCGATTGGCCACTTGTCTAGGCCCTCTGGTGGCAGGCAGACATAATATGTCTGACAGTCAATATCGCGAAGTTGGCACGCAGACATATTATGTCTGCGTGTTAATATGATTTTTCATACTACCCGCGGAGGAGCCCGCCACTCGACGGCATTTTGGTGTTTTGAGGGTGCCACCCAAAGGAAGGTTGTTGGCTTTTACGTTTGATTGTTTACTGAATGATATTTACTTTTTGGGTTTGGTGCCCCTTTAATGTAGGCGACACGACAGACTGGCAACCTGTCACAGTTTGGCAAGGCCCACACTGCTAGATGTAGCTTGTGTAACAAAATGTTACCTAAGGCTCTGCTCAACCCCTCATGCGATTTCGAGCGTGATCATATGCATGTACTTAAACACGATATAGAGGAATTGTTATTTGACTGCAGTCTTCTTTATTATCCTCTACGTCTCTTCTTATATAGAGACTGGCGGTGCCTGCTAACCCTAGCCTTTACTCGGTGGAACTATTGTAAAAATCACTGGATTATTAAAAGTTAATCTCTAGGGTGAAGGCAAAATGCTTATATCTGCAACAAATTCGGACGGCCATTTAGATACTACTTCCTGCCTGAAATTACTATAAACAGGCTTATCTACTTATGATTTAAGTTAGTTTTGCGTGAGCACTACAGATGACTATTAAAATAATTTAACTCTCGTTTCGTAACTCTACAACGTTCGTGGTCATGGGTCACAGACTTCCCGAGACCACAAACGCTGAAGAGTTCCAAAATTTCGGGCTAGGCTAAGGTTTTATACTGACATTTCAAACCAAATAGATTGTATTTTGTTTGAAATGTTAGTATAAAACCTTAAAGTAAAAGAGTAAAATACTTACGTAAATTATTATTATTAAATAAAACCCGAGGTTTCTAAGCAGGTACCGAAGTATAAGTAGTATAGTCTAAATATACATTATTATTGCTCGTTGGTTTACTAAGCTTTTTTGTGTGAAAATATATTTTGTGAGTATACACTACAGTGAAAGCACTTCTTCGAACATATCACGAATGCTTTATAAGAAATCGCTTTTCAACAAAAATCCCAAACTTGTCTTCGCATTTACCGATAAATATGGGGTTGAATAAACTTATATAATGATGTTCTGAAACGTGAATCGTCTGTATTTTGCTATTTTCTGCTGCCGTGGAGCCACGGACAGTCTTGACATAGAGGTTCCGGACAAAGGTAACCTGAGAAAAAAATTTAAGACATTTCTTTGTGTACTTTGTGTTTTTTTAATATGTAACTTAATAAATGGACTTATAAAGCCTTATATTTTTAGGTACTTGTTACATATGAGCCTTATATTTTTAGGTACTTGTTAGTCAGCCCCGCCGCAACATCATCGGATAAGCCTGTTTGGCGGATTGATGGAACATTGTTATTTCACATTTAAAATACTATAAATCACAACCTTATGTAGTCTATGTGATTGAGAAATAATCTAGCTTTCTACTGATGAAATAATTTTTAAAATCGTTTTAGTAGCGTTTCGAAATTTGACCCGTGTGGGTATGAAAGGTTGTATGGAAGTCAGGCTTTTACGCTTCCAATTTTCATGAAATTTGATAAAAAATACAAGACCTTAAAATAGGACTATAAGCTACCTTTTTTTTTGTAAAACATGCTATGAAAGGGGTTTAAATAAGGAATGAAAGTTTGTATGGGAGTTCGTCATTAACTAAGACAAAACCATCAAATTTAGAATTTAGGCACTGGATAAGAAATAAATAAAAAGTGTCGAACCGGTGATACTGAACTGCAGGCGTAAATGCAAGACACGGCGCGGCAAATATTGCTTCTATTGGTTGTCGCGCAGGTCCGTTGCCGCGTAATACAATCTATATAATATAATATATTTCTACGCTCACACCAATTATCTAGCCCAAATTAAGTATCAAAGAACTTGTGTTATGGATACTAGATAATTCATACAATCTATCTCATACAATTATATAGAAACAAAGACTATATTATAGAAACATTATTTGGCCTCGCCATATCGCGCCGTTCCGTTGCGGTTCAGTTCCGTCTAGTGCGGTCTAGCCTTAGCGTTCTTGAAATCTTGACTGGTGCGGGAATTGGGAATTAAATGTCGTATGGAAATCCAAACAAAGGACGAAGTCGCGGGCAAAAGCTAGTGACACACTATTATAAAAATACCTACAACAAAAAGGGGTAAAGTAATATAATTATGTGTGTATATGACGTTAAGAAATCTATTCAGTCCATATCCTCTACAGCTGTAGGTAATGATGAACTCAGCTCAAGAATGATTCTTCCTATTCTACCTGTCCTGCTTCCTATCCTCACACATATCCTAAATTTCTCCATCTTGTCTTGTGTGTTTCCCTCTATCTGGAAAGCGGCGCATGTAGTTCCTTTACCGAAAGTGTCTTCACCGTCTTTACCATCTCATTACAGACCGATCTCAATCCTTCCTTTCCTTTCCAAGGTTCTAGAGCACATCATTCATCGTCAGCTTTCTTTCTATTTGTCTTTTAACTCTCTCCTTTCGCCTTACCAATCTGGCTTTCGACGCGGTCACAGTACTGTCTCCGCACTTGTTAAGGTGACTGATGATATTCGCTGGGCCATGGACAGTAAATCCTTGACTATCCTGGTACTTCTTGACTTCAGCAACGCGTTTAACTCTGTTGATACTGACATTCTTTTGGCAACTCTTGAATCGATACATTTCTCTTCCTCCTCTTTGACCTGGTTTGGATCTTATCTTCGGGGACGCTGTCAGCGTATTCGTACTCAACAGAATTTCTCTGACTGGTGTGTTCTCGAAGCTGGCGTTCCTCAAGGCGGTGTGCTATCTCCTTTACTTTTCTCTATCTTCATTAACTCTGTTACTAACAATCTTTCTTCGAATTTCCACCTTTATGCTGATGATCTCCAGATTTATCGCCATTTTCAGCCCTCTGAAATTTATGACGCAATTTCCATCATCAACAGTGACCTTAACAACATCTACAGGTGGGCAGAATCTTTTGGTCTCATACTTAATACCTCCAAGTCCCAAGCCACAATTATTGGCAGTAGATACTTCTGTAACAGTCTAGATTTCCAATCTTTACCGCCTCTTCTCTTAAATGGTGACCAAATTACTTACACTAAATCTGTCAAAGATCTGGGGGTAATAATAGACTCTAATCTAGCTTGGCATGATCACATCAGTGAAATAAGTAGAAAGGTTCATTTTTCATTCCACTCACTGAGATGTCTACAGCGATTTCTGCCATTCAAGACGAAAATCTCTCTTGCTCAGTCGCTTATTCAGCCTATCATTGATTATGCCGACACCTGTTACTTGGACGCTAATGAAGATCTCCTCAACAAACTAGAGCGCTTACAAAACTTATGCATTCGATTTATTTTCGGATTGAAAAAGTACGATCATGTGTCGCAGTATCGTAAGGAACTCAAGTGGCTTCCGATTCGACAACGCAGGAACACCAGGTTATTATGTCTTCTTTTTAATGTCTTAAACGATCCTCATTACCCTTCCTACCTGCGTGAACGCTTTTCATACAACCGCTCTCCCGACTCCCTTTGCAGATCCCAATATAAACTCCGACTGATCATACAACCCCATAAAACTGAGTTTTATTCCCACTCCTTTACTGTGCATGCTGTCAAATTGTGGAATGAACTGCCGGCTAGCATTCGAGAATCTAAGTTGACATCCACGTTTAAAACTCGAGTGAAAGATCATTATTTGTCGTCACTTACTTAATATGTATAGCTGTTTTATATAATTTCTCATATTGCTTTTATTTTTCTCAAGTTGTCTATAGTAGATTTTTATTTATTTATTTATATATGTATATATAAATATGTATAATAAGTATATATGTATGGATGTGTATTATGTATATATGTATAGATATATATTATAAATATATTATAAACAAGTATTTATTGTTTATATAAGTAGGTATAGTTTATTACATTTTATGTATTTAAAATACTAGTGTATATTGTATTACATTATAGTTGAAATATATTTGCTTTTTTTTTTGTTCTATGTTCACACACTGTGTCTACCATTATTGTCAGGTTTTCCTATCGCAGGTCTGCTGGCAGAGATTTCATTAGAAATAAGCAGCACCTTTGTACCATCGTATCTTTGTAATGTGTAATTTATCTCAATTTTGTGTGTACATAAATAAATAAATAAATAAATAAATAAATAAATAATTATTTCTTTTCGTAAAATAATAGGTATCATAAATTCTATAGTCTATAGGGATCGCTAACTACCAGGCGGACTACAGGCTTCGTAAAATTAGCTAAAAGGCTTTGTGAATATTTAAACAAGTAACTTTTTTTATATAGGAACTGAGTAATGACGCTGTAAAAGTTGGGAGTCGTAATAACATACGTTAATCAGCCAATCAAAATTGATAGGCTTTAAGTTGCGCCTCGCTTGGTCTCTATCGAAGGCGCCGCTTGAGTTCGTTGGGCTACCGTTATCTATAGAGTCTGCCATAAACCAGTTCAGGTAACGTGCACAACACAAAAAATAGCTTTGTAACGTACAAATCAGAGAGGAACTCGGGGATTTAGCGATAGTGAAAAGTATGTCGCATCATTAAGCCTACACATGACTCCCCTTTGATAGTTTCCTAGTTGCTTGAATCGAAACACGTACAAGGGCATTTGTCGCGCTATTGGTCGCGTCTTAATAAAGATTTAGTTTCTAAAATCTTAACGCCATCACACTGACTCAATGAGGGTTTATGGTAGGAACAGCGGCAGCACTTAATCTTAATCTTTTCTATTCAATAAGTAACGTGGTCACTAACATTAAAATGTGAGAAAACTTATACCACGTACCTCGTTTTGTTATTACCTATTCCGATATATCGTTTAATAACATTTCGTCCGTGACCATGGCGCCTCAGACCAAATAAAGAAGTTTACTTTTTATTTGGTCTGAGCATGGCGCATGCAATTGGCCGAAATATCGGAATAATAACAAAACCGAGGTACGTGGTATAAATCCCGTTTTCTCACATTTTAATAACTAAGTTTAATCAAACTACACAATTTAAAACCAATTTTAAATTTCTTTACTTTTCTACAGGTACGTGGAGTCAATTTATCTGGTTGGTGATGATCTTCCTATACTTTGAGTAAGTAAATAAAGACATAAGTTATAAAAATTAGAACAAACAGTTCATTAGACGTACAAATGTGTTAATCAGATTAATGATTAAATTTTGTGTAGTTAAAGCAAAGTACTTTGTAAAATATTACATAATTTTAATATATACATATCTATTTCAATAAACAACCACACATCTTCATAGCATTATATAATTTACTGCATTTGTAGAAAAAAAAACTGTATTCGTAAATATGCTGACACCATCATTTTCGTTAGAAGCAAGTAACATAAAAATAGTAGTTTATCAAAAAATGTTAATAGCAAAAGGATAAGTGTACAAACAAGACTCTAGATATAACAAATAATGTAAAATATATAACAAATAATGTAAAAACAGACAGTAAACATTATGCAAGTATATCAAAATAGAATATTGTCTGCCTTCCTTGCTAGTGCTATTCTGTAAAAATAAACTCTCTTCTCGCTTCGATATCAATTTCAAGGATAATCCCTAGTATTGTCGCGCAAACTAAGATAGCCATAACAACGATAGATTCGATAACATTTTTACATGTAGCTAAAATAGCAATGGTTTTAATGTTCGACATTAGCTTTGACAACATTCTAAGTGAGCATCGAGGTTAGAAGTGAGTTCTTTCAATAGCACGGGCCACAACCACAACGCTTGCAATACTGGGGTGCTAAACTTGTGCCAAATCTACTAACCAAAGCCCATACAAATTTTACTCACCGACAGTAACTAACACTTTAAAAATACGTACACAACATGAAGATGCAAGACCAGTGAACGCATAATACCCTGGTAATACCCAAAAATATGTATGTATAACGTGAGATGACTTTAAGTCTTCTGCTAAAGGCTCCATAGAGTAAGATCCCAGAGCTGCCATGCGTTACCTATTTTCTCAGAGATGAAATATCGTTTTGGAGTAGCCCCCTGAATAACATAATATAAAAATCAGTCTTCAGATTTTAAGTAAAGTGAGTCCGATTTTTACTCACCTTTAGCACTTGATATCTGTCGATTGGCCGTCTGAACCAACTTAACAAGTATGCGCGCGTTAACGTATAGAAAAACTACTTTATTACACACATTTCATCTTTGAGAAAATATATAAGTAACGTCTGGCAGCTCTGGGATCTTGGCCTTCCAGGATGGGCGTTCCAAATTCAAGAATTCGTTGTGCCAAAAGTTAAAATACTTACTTTTTCAATTGAAATTTTTAAATTCAAATCATCTTGTGATTCTTTTTTTTAAGTTAATCCAAAGTCCCATAAGCTACTAATGCTAGAATTTGAATCATTTCGATGCGTTTTCACTATATGAGTTCATGATTAAATGATAATTTACGTGCATGAATCTCAGTAATCAGAGCGTAACCGCAAACAGTCAGAGTACGAGCGGGATAACCAAGGATAACGGCGGAGAGAAACTTCTTTATTGCAATATTGGCGATAAGTCCGCGGTATCATTGTTCTCAGAGTTTTCTCATATCGCCTTCTTGTTCCACCTCAACTTATTCCGGGAACGATAACTTAAGGTTGATTAACAAGTCCACCGCGGAGATACGGGTACACTTATGTAACAAATGGAAAAGTAAGGGAACTCTCATACGAAAGAATGTATTTAATATTAACTGAGATTTGCGATATACATATAATGTTTTATCATAGCATTGGGATCTCGATACACCCGAGTTAACGTATGATAGGTTTACTAGGGTGTACTTTTAACGTGTATTAACTAATAAGTAGGTACTGCGGATTACCACGATTAAAATATCTAAATTAAGTGTACCTACCTATATTTGTCAGTTATTGAGTACTTATCCATACCTCAAGTTCTTAGTGATAACACCATAGACTGTGATGATACTTAATTTGGGGTAGATAAAATAAGAACACCCGGCCAGGGTACGTTATGTAGACCATAGTCAATTGACTGCTTTTATGTAGTGTCGTGTTTGCGTCAAATATTTGTACAAATACAGCAGGGTTGCGATGTGAATAAGAATCACATAAGAATGGTCAAGTGAAGTACGTATCGCCATTATAGACACTTCTTAACAACAGGATTGCAGTAGATATGATATGCTTGTCTGTCTAATGGCGAAGTCGTAACAAGTTGTACAAATTAATATTGTTGACGACTGACTTTTTATATCCCAGTATCCAATACAAACGTAAAATGGTACCTACCTATTCCGTTAAGAAGGTAACGGCAGGTTCACACGGCTATTAATTGTCTTACTATACAAATAGCGGTGCCATATCTTTAAAAATTGATCTTCATCAGTTTGAATACTAATTTTGAAATTAGCTAACAGTAAAATACCAATTTATCTTCAAAGATACAACCTATACTATACTTGCTAGCAACAGCAAAAGTAATAGTGATTAGGTAATAATAATAATAATATATTTCTACGCTCACACCAATTATCTAGCCCAAAGTAAGTATCATTAAGAACTTGTGTTATGGATACTAGATAACGGTAAATTTTTCTTTCTTTCTTTCTTTCTAGATACCTAAATTCTTACATACCTTTATCACGCTCATATTCCCAAAAAGGTTGATGCAGAGCTTTCGGTAACATTTAATATTTTGGTTACACAAAAAGTCACATCTGGCAGTATGGGCCATGCAGTCACTCATAATAGTAACAGGCTGGCAGTCTGTCACCAAAAAGGGGCACCATACCCAAAAAGTAACAATCCTTCAGTAAACAAACCAATTAAAGCCAACGACCAGGACAGACGTTACACTCAAAATCATTTCAGCAGTCCAGGTGCGGGATAAATATCATTAAATCAATAACCACAGCAAAAATGTTAAAATTACATAAACCTAGTAAATATTTTCGCGTAACATCATTTAGATATCAATCTCAAATTTACATGGGTACAATTAGTAAACTTAAATTTTTAATTTGTCTATAACTTTAGCTGTTCACTGAGCAAGGTTGAGCACACGCTAAGAAAAAGCAGTAACACAGTTTAAGAAGCTTAATGTAAATTTATTTCGTTTTACAAGTTACTTTCGTATATACACGTTACATTTGAACTATCGCGTGCACATCAGTGTCAATGTTTGTTTACCGAGGTCGCCGCAACCATTGTTAACTGGCCGTCCCAGCAACCCACATTTTTAATACCTTAATTGCGATTTTCTGATTCAAGAAAGATAACGAAACGTAATTATACAAAGGCGACAGCTTCACACGTAATCGCTTGGCTCGCACGAATGAAAGAAAAAATCGACGCCCGAAATCATAAATAACGTCAGGACAAACCACACGCGACCTTTCATGTTTCATTGATAACAAATGGATTAAATTATTTGATTATGTAATATTGGTAAGGGCCTACGAGGCCGGATTAAAAGTCATAGCACACTTATTAGCTTGGAAAGGAACGCCTCTTTTTTACTATGAACAATACGGAACGGCTACGGACCATAGAGCATAGCCTCCGACAACGGCGAAGCCATAAGGAAGTACCTAATTATTTTAGCAGTCTATGTATACATGATGAATTTTTCAAGTGGACCTTCAAGGCCAAATCCTAATCTATAAGGAATATCGAACAATGCTCAAAGGAGTCGCAAGCCCGATTTTGATGAAAACAAAAACTGCATCATTGGAATTTGAAAAAAATAATGACCATCGCTTTGATTATAGCTTCAACAAATGTGGAACAAGAAATATTTTATTAAAATTTAACATTTTCCATTAGTTTTCCGTATATCATTACTTCCCAGAAATCGATCCTTATTAACAACACTATCAAATGTGTAATAATACAGGCTGTTTTTTTTTTTCAAAATCGTTGGGTTCCTGCCTAGGATTATTGATTTTTTTTAAAATCCAATGTTGCAGTTCTTGTTTCTATCAAAATCCTTAGTTTAGGATTTGGCCCTGAAGGCCCACTTGAAAAATTTATTCTGTATATGTATGTATATATGTATGCTCGTATATACGTATGCTCGTATATACGTATGTTCCACCCTAGCACCTAATCTATTCATCTGATTTTGATGAATGAGGTGTCATTCAATTCGTTATTATGATTCAAGCAACATAGGCTACATTTTAACAGACTTTAATAAGAGGTTGCTCGCTGTAAAAAGCTCCGGTGACGTAGTGTGATATTTGGGCGCGGGTTTCTGTAGGATTCTTACCAGAACTGATACTCCAAACTCAAGTCGTCACTCAAGTTTAACTTATATTATTAATATAAAGAAATACTTTCACACTCTAGAAGCTTTTGCTGTCAGTAAATGGTATCGAAATAATAATGAATTGTTATATTTTTCTTTCTTTGGTCATGTTACGATCTTCATACATGCTAAGCACATTTCATATTCCATTGGAGAAAAACCATCTTTAAAATTTTTTAGTGGATTAAAGAAATTGTGTTCTGAATCTACTTTGAACTTTGTTAATGCTGAAGGTACACCAATAAAAGTCAAGCTCAACTTTTAAAGGATAATTGAGTTATTTTCTTAGTTAACGGAGTGCTGCTGTAGTTAATAGTTCCTCCACTTTATAATAATTTTATTACTCTGGAAATACATAGAATACTTGCATCATATTCAAGAGTATCAAAAGCTTAGCATTATAACACCAAAATATATACAAAAAATTGAAGATACTTTAGTCGTTTGTTGGTGATAAAACTGCAACAACATATATCGAAAGTTTACCCGCAATCAACCTACAATACCAACTGGGTAAACACCGGAAAGTGCGATATGTTAGTTTTAATCTTATGATACAGTTATGAAAGTATAAATTGCTTTAAGTATATATCAGCGAATGCTACGTAACGATGACAAATTAGCAGTCATTATAGCAAAGGGAACGAGGTTTGAAAGTTTACATTTTTACTATTGGATCGATGGCGGGCACTACGTTGCGACACGAGCCTTGGGCCCGTCATTATGTAGCCTCATGTACTATCTGTACAGTTATTAGTGGCGTAATATCTACAACTCAATGCTTCTTTATTAGGTCACCTTTGTAAGTCATGTTTTATAAACCGTTTTTGATTTGACATAGAATTGAAAAAAGCAGTTTTTAATTATTTTTTATCTTCACTTAGAAGATCTTGGCGTTCATCTCACCTGAAATGATGTGAACTGATACGGTCCAGCGCTGTTATAATGTTTAACCGAATTATTTTTCGTCGATGAACGTTTGCTCTCTAATTGATACCCTCCAATGGGTGTCGTAGAAGGCGACTAATAAAACTTGTTGAGTCTCTTACCGGTTCTTCTCAGAACAAGGCCTCCTGGTAGACTCTTGAACCGATGGCACCAAAATTGACCTTCATAAGTGTACAAATTGTACCTAAATGAATCAAGTAATTTTGACTTGAACAAAGGGGTATTGGTCACCTGGTCCCCTTATACTCCGTACACCACTCCGCATTGAGCAAACGTGATGGACTACTGCCTAAACCTCCTTCGATGACAAGGAGAGGCCTAGTGTCCCAGCAGTGGGTCGAATTATAAAGGCTGTTATGATGATGACTTACCTAACTAACCAACTATACTACATTATGTAAGGCTAAACTGAAGAAAAACTGATGTGGACAAAATGTACGTATACATGCATACATAAAGTCACGTCTTCTGTCATCCCAGTCATCTTAAATGTTTGGCAATTCGAGTACAAAATTTAATTTACAAAAAAATATCTAGTTAAAAAAGACAACAACAAATAAATTTCTTCCTCTTACCTCCTTCGATGGCAAGGCCTAGTCTTGGGATACAAGACCTTGACATCGCAGGAGGTTTAAGCAGCAGTGGGGTGAATTATTAAGGCTGTTGTGATGTGATGTGATGATGAAAGTTTACAGGAACGTTTAAAGCAATGGAGATAACTTGGGGTAGCTTCAGCATATTTTTTATGAACGGCAAAGAAACGGAGGTTTTATAATTGGTGTTTGTAAAGCTGACTTTGGACTTTTCGCTGAAACGTTAATCTGCGAACAGTAATTTTCGTTAAACCATACTAAGCTCCAGATTTAAAACAACCCTACACCAACCACAATTTTGTAATTCCGCGAGGATTGAACCCGAAACATTAGTGGGCGAACCTCTTGACTACAGATGTGATTGTCCACGTCGCGTTTTGAATTTGAATTCATAGTCGTTTTCGAAAAACTGGTACCTAATTATATTTTATCTTGTAAGTTTTTTGATTAGCACGCTTAATTTACAGTTATAAATGTTATAATACAAGTTATGCAAAACCAAACCATCCTGGTCATTGGCACTGTATATGGTATAAGTTTATTTAAATAGCGGAAAATCGTGTTTCAATATTGATAAGTACGAATGTTTATTGACGTTACGGCGTGAGATACGCATGTCATTGTAACGGTACATTAGCTACTCTTTGTAACTACATACAAATGTATGTGCTATCAATTTGATACTATAATAAGATAATGGCACCTAACTTAAACAGGGTCGTATTGCGTTATTTACGATCGTAGAAACCAAAAACAAAACAAACAGCTCCCATATGTTTTGACATCTGAAAGCTGTCAAGCTGTTGTCAAAATGTATCAAAACTTAGAAGAAAATGAAAGCGTTTAGGATTTGTTTGATATGCTTATATGGCGCGATAAGGCCCTGAACAATTACAGTATTTAATGGATTGTAAATAAAATCGAATTGCGTAGGGTTATGTTATGGATCAGTGGAATACTTGTTTGTGATTCTAAAGTTAGTTAGTTAGTACTAAATAGAATTAATCGTCTGCGAATGGTCTATCCAAGGCCGAAACATTGTAGGCTCGTCACGCCCATAGATATGGATACATACATATGCTGTATATAGACGAGTATATTCAGGAGCAAAAGTAACAGAGAAGGCGAGGTACAAAAGTGCACCGTGAGAAAACTCTGTGTTCTGCGATAAGATAAGATCATTCGTTTCATTATGAAATCGGTATATCCATTTTTTTTTATTGGGAACTAAATCTAGTAGTATAGGTACATGCGTCTACATAATATGTTGTTGAAACTAAGCTACATTTAAATAAAACTAATTGTAGGATTTAATCGCGATTATTTGTGAATCACTTTTTGTTACTTTTTTCCGACGTCTTCCCGTGGCCATGAACGCTGAAAACTGTTACAAAACGTCGAGCAGTTTCGATTCTAATCTAATAAAGTTTCTTAAAAAATATATAAACATTAAAATGATGAATAAGAAACCTTCACATAATATGGTATAAACAAAACTTAAGCTCCGAAAACAAAGGTAAAGGTAAAAACGTGTCATTAACCTCAACTAATGATAAAAAACGCACAAAAGATCCGACCGCGACATATAGGTCAGGAGGTATTACCCGGCACGCACGGGTAATGCGTAAAATTGCCGCCGTAGAGCACGGAGCGTGTTATATTAGGGCGGGACGACTTCTGATTAACCCGTAAAAGAGATTGGTTCAGGAGAGTGCTTTATCGTTGACATTATGACGGCAATTCTCAGGGCGAGATCTGCCCGGATTTCTGCAGCGGGAATCAAATGAAAAAAGTTAGGCAAATTTTACGGCAGCCGTGAATCACGCGCAGAAATAAACACCTTTCCAGGAAAGGGAAATTGTTTTACGAAAATGTTATGGATACGTAGAAGTAAATTACACATTTGATTAACAAACCTATACTTCGATTAGGGAAATTATATAACTAGAAAAATAAATAGGTATAAGCAACGATATATTTCAATCAGGTTTACCAAGTACAAGTAAAACATGAGTAAAAATGCGAATTAATGCGGTTAATTCGCGTTAATTCGTCATCTTTTCATCATTTTAACCCACGTTAATTATGCAACGCGAACGTTTTAAAGTGATTATTAGAATTAATATTCTATTTTTTGAATGAATATTTCATCTTTTTGGGAATATGTAATATGAATTACTCATACTAAACATTGTAAAAACTTATTTTTTTTATATAAACATCATAATATAAAATAAAGTAGGCTGGAATTTCTCACTATTTTGAGACACTACATGGCCGTCGATAGGAACACATTGTCCGCAGAGTAGTCTACTTATTGACCACCTACACGCATAAAGGAAAAAGTAGTATCGTAATCTTTATAGGAGTTCCTAATCATGAATTTCTCTCTTTGTTCGTAAGCTTCACCGGACTGCTGTAATGTATCAGACTGTAACAACTATTTTGGTCATAGGCGTTTATATGTTGGTTCATTGGGTTTGATATCCCTTTCATGTAGACGACAGGCAAGCAGCTTGTCACTATTTTGAGGTACTGCATGGCCTTTGCTGCCAGATGTGTAAGCAAATATTATCTAAGGCTCTGCTCAACCCCTTTTGGAGTTATAAGCTTGATTGTATGTATGTAATATACTACGCTAAAATACAAATCCTTTTCCATTTTTCGGGAAAGCCCAATTGCCACCAAATCGTAACCCAGTTTATCCCCCCTTGGCGAGTTATGAAGCATATATTTTTTTGTAACGTTAGCGATGTGCCGTGCTCGGCCGGCGCTTGCAGTAAAAACAGACCGAGATAAAACAGGTGGTGGCTGAAATATGGGCCCACATTGGCGGCTGCAGCTCCGCGGCCTTACACGAATATTATATATAACATGTCGCTTAAGTAACAGCAGAAATGTCCGCGCTAAATATGAGTGCACTACCCGGGACTGCATTTGCGCTGGTCTTAAATTGTGTTGTTGTAACTTCTCTGTGGAGTTTAAGTGTGTTACAAAATACGTCATGAAGACTATTATTTATCGCCTGTCGAATGGAGAATCTCTCGCCTGTCGTTTTGTTTAGTTATCATATAACACTATTGAAAATATTGTTATAAGATAACTAAAGAAATCGACAGGCTTTATCACAACATAATATTCACAGATGAAGAATAAATAACAATACTTTTGCGTATTTACGTTTCGATTTTCCTTTAATAAAGCAATTTCCGCGTACTCATGTAAGGCTTTATGTTGTGATATTGTGTCGTAAAAATTGGATACGAGGTAGCAATTACTCATCGTATTGCTTTCTTCACCAATGCTCAAAATTGAAACAATTATCCTTTTTTGTGTCTTTATGAAATATTTTTGTTGGTGGTTCGACGAGTTATACCTACGCCAGTCACATCTTATCAAAGTGTTCTTAAAAAGAATTGTATTCTGACAGTCAGAGACAAGATCAGCCAGTGCTCGATTACTGAATAGTTCAGAGTGAAGCTGGCTTCGACCTTCAAGACCACTTCCATCCAGTTCTTATGAATTTATCTTTGCTTAGGGAACGAAATCTTTTTTCAGTAACGATAACGAAAGTTGAGCAACCAAGTCCGCAGTCCGTACTCGGATGAGTGACAAATATTTTTCAAATGGATTTTCTTTCCTCTGTTCGGAAGGCACGTTAAGCTGGTGGTCCCGGGTGCTGTCAAAAGATAGCAGTCCTCCGCAAAGAGATTGGTGTCAGGCACACGGCCGTACAAATCTAAACCCAAATCCTTAAGCAGTATTGTCGATATCAAGGCATACGACCTCAAATAACTTGGGAGCCAGGGTAGGAAAATTATGAGTGAATTGAATTTTTTCTTCATATTTTGCTTCACTAACAATAGTCTTTACAGTTTTAGTCACCCGGTTCCGTGGGATGTTCTCAGAACCAATTGTGTAGTGAAGTTTGCATCAAATATTTATGTTTCTAGGTTGAGTGATTTCGATCTTGATGACGAATCAGTCATGTAAACTTTCTTTTTTGCATACATATTTATACTTAATATGATTAAAAACACTTTTTGCTTAATTTTTATAACTAGAGGTACACTCGAGCATCGGAATACCTAGATGATTAGAACTAGAACTCTGCAAAAAAAAAATGCATCGCCAGAATAGTTGTCTAATACCATAGATATAGGAAACTGTAGATCGGCAATGTAAAAGAGAAAGGGATACTAACGCGTATATTAGAGCGAGATAGATAGACGAGACCATTTCACGTACACGCTGGGGACCTAAGGAGGCCTGTCAAAGAAACTTATTTTCTGAAGCTCGTTTTCGTCAGTAGTGTTCATCCACGAAACACAGAAAGTTCTATGTTCTGTAGCGCTAAGATTATATTGTTACGTAGCCAATGAACAAAATCAAGCCTAAATTAAGTGTCATACTTAATTAAATTTAATGAGTAACTAAGTTCATACAAAACTGATGACTTAACCATGGTTAATGTTATAAACTTAACTGTCAGATTTCTCCTCCTTTCTCCTGCCCCCCTAGCACGGGCCGTGGACAAATTCTCCTCGGGGAAAACAAAATATTTTCCTCTCGCTCTAACTCTCACTAAATCCTGAGAAGAAATAGTGTCAAGTGGTGGAGAGAGATTTTGTCCACGTCCCGTGCTCGGGGGGCTGTAATCTCCTAACCGAAACCACAGATAATATAATACTATACCGAAACTGTGAAATAGGTTAGATACTTTTATAAAATTAAAATCTAGTCTAATAAGTCCCTATTAGAATTTGAGCAATGAACGCATCTGAGCATTTTGTAGAGATCTGATCTGGATCTGATGCAATTCATTACCCAGTTAAGTGATATCACTTAATAAGTACTAGATGTACCTAATACATAATTTGGTAATTTAATTTTGACAAATCGCTTATTAGTTGTAGTTCAAGCTTTGTGTAACAAGGATAGGCTTTAGGCTAGCTGTGCCGCTAGCTGCGCGCGCGCAGGGTCAACGCCCGGGACCGGTCCGAAACGTGTGATGGCTCCTCCACTGCGCTCGACACTCTGTAATTTACTCATTGTTTTTGTCCCGTCAGGGTAGGTGGCTTTTGGATGGCGCGGTTTTTCTTTTATCTCACTCGACGTTGTGTATCAAAGTGAAACCAATATACTTAATTGAAAGTTACTTATACGAAATTGGATTTCCTTTCTAGAATTTACGATTTCTATCTATAAATTTACAGAAAATGCAAACTTTTAGTTATTATGAGTATAAAGAGTAGCTTCAAAACGGACTTACTCTAATACCTCTGCCTATAGACTTAATCGTCGATTGAGGCTACCAGCTTCACCGACCTTCGCCATATAGGTAACCCAAGAAATCTGCACCACAAGTGTGAAGTAATAAATACACAGCTTTGTCGTCCATCTTGGGTAGTATAATTATTATCGAAGCACCTTTTAATTGATGATCTTAGGACCGTGGACTTCGGAACAATGGTGAAGTTAATAAGTGTAGGTCACAGTGCCGTCACACATTTCTAGGCCGTGACTACACTTAACTGTTTTGCTAACATTAAATATTGAAGACTCATAATGCCAAAGTTTAAATACACGAAAGAAAGTAATACAAAAGCTATACATTTTCAGAAGGAAACTAATAACATGGCCGTAGTAACATATTTATTAGTAATAGTTTAATTGATAAAATACAGAATATAACAATCATTATATTATGAATTCATTAATTTATCTGATACACTGTTTGATTTCAACAAAATGAGGGAGATTTTCTTGTTAACGCCCCTAATCGAGTGTGGTATCATTGAAAAGGAAACCCCAATTCAGTGTAAGAGGTCTGTAAAAATGAAGTAATGTTACTTTGATAACTTTTCTTTTCAAATTGTGTTACAAACATGATGTATCAAAGTGGTTATTATCTTGAGTGTTTTCTTTACAAATTGTTACTGAACCCTTAATGTCCGGTCCGCTTTTGACTGATTCCTCTTAACGTATTTTTTAACGTATTTTTGTAGGGTGACATTCCTGATTGACCCTTCGCCGATGACGATGCGTATAGACCACCATGGGTTTTTTTTAAATGTTTTACCTACTACCTACCGTTATTTATGAGCGTAGATATAAAACAATCCTTAACGTTTTTATTTATAATAAAAAATACATGTACTGGAAATTCTATTCTTTAAAGATAGAGATAGAGGTATTTTGCCAATGTCAAGTGAATATGTATCTAAAATAACAATAAATTGTTCGGCAGATTGAGTTAAAAATATAGCCTCCCAACACGAGCTAATACAACAAAAACTCGGGAAAAACTCCGGTACTGGAAATAATAGGTACTGCCTATTGCACCCTCCACACTCTCGCCGAGAACCCCCGAGAACACCCGAGAAGCGAGAGTGTGATTAGTTTCTCGCGTTCTCGTTCTCGGGCTCGCCTGTTCTCGGCTCGGTGTCGGTTTTTTGGCCCGCTTCAAAGGGTTTCTCGGGCGAGAAAAGAGAACCGTATCACACTCTCGTTTATTCTCGTTTGGTCTCACTGCGACGTAGGAAGTGATTTCCATGACCAGTGTGTGCTTTGCATTTATTATTTTATTAATATGAGCTTTAAAACAGGGCCTGTCTAAATAATTAATTTTATCTACACTCATGCTTTAAATCTTCTTTTTAAAACATTGATTTTGCTTCTAATTTTTTTTGGTATTTAGTTAAGAACGAAATCCATAGCAATTCGTTCAGGTTTAAGTCCCGTCTCAGCACTTATCCATTCCATCCCAGGTTTTTTTTCTATTCTATTTAATTTGGTATCCTGTATAAAATATTCTAAAACAGCTCATTGCTAACATTAAAACAACTAATATCCTAGTAAAAACGGATGATATAATTATAATGTTAGGTTGTACTAATTTTTATAATATCACTCCTTTGCTTTTTCGATCCTACAAACTGCTGTGGTTTACTGTAAATACCAAAGCCGCTGCACTGTCAGTCGTCCATTTCGCATGACGGTCGAGAACGCAAGTGAGAAGGTCGCGTGAGTGTGGATACCTTCTCGTTTCTCGGGTCAAGTCTCGGCGAGACTTCTCGCCGAGACTTCTCGCGTGAGTCTGGAGGGCCTATTAAGAGACTCCATTTTTAACCTAAATCAACCGTACAATTTTTGTTACATTTTCATTTGACATTGGCAAAATGTACGACGCGACGCCATTAATTAAGAATAGAATAGAATGAAAAAGGGACCATTTTGGATTTGGTTAACACCTACGCAATAAATAGCGCGTTGAGGACTCAGTATTATTATGTGAGTCTCGAAGACACCATGTCACCATGAAGTCTCATATTATATAATATTTGAATGCAGACACGCACACTGCGGACGCTTAGGACTGTAACCGATAGCCTTTTCCTGCTTAGACGAAAGGCTGCATGGTCCATACTGCCAGCGTGATTTGTGTGTAACCAAATGTTACCTATGTCCGGACTGCTTCGATGATTCACAGTGTAACATCTATCCTGGTTGGTTACTATTTTGAAGCACTACATGGCTCATATTATTTAAATATTTATTTAAATGGTCTAAAAAGAAAAAAAGAAAATAACACAATTTAAATGTCCATTATTTATTATTCATTTTTACTTAATTTTTATGTATGTATATAGATAATAATAATAATAAATAAAATTTTATTGTACCAAGAAAGTTACAAAAGTAAATTGTAGCCCTGACTCCCTAAACTACTATGAACTGTATTTCAGGAGTCAGTTCCTTCCCAATAAATTTCACAATATTATAATTCTTAGATAGATTAATGAACTATAATATACATCTAAAAATCACGATTTTCACTTTTTAGGTTTTGGCGATGTCATACAGAATTACTTATAATTCTGATTTGAGGCCTACGCATAATACTTTAGTCTTATAACTTCATTAGATACCTACGTTATATCTACGTCAGATTCATTCATTCCTGCCAGGTAGGCGGCTTGCATTTACATAAATTACAAAGTAATCAATTCAGGTCAAGGTGTTGACTGGCCAGTGATGCAACAAATTCTATTGATAGTTTGACCAAACATCTCCAATGGATATTATTGAACTTGAGCGAGAAGAGATTAATATGTTTAATTTGTTGTAGACTTGCAACGAATATTCGGTAAGTATTCGGTATTCGGCCTATTCTACTTTTACTATATTCGATGAATGAATACCGAATATCTGCGCACTATTCAGCCGAAATCCGAAGACTAGTTAATAGGGTACTAGATAGATAATAGATCAAATTAAAAATATATTAATTTGTTTCATGATAATACGAGCTAGCTTTTCCCCGCGAATTCCTCCGCGTGGAATAGTTAATTTGGGCAGCATATTTTTTTTTTTTAAATAAGAAATTTCATCTCCTATTGATTTCATCCCCATGTAGGTAGCTTTTAAGAATGCTGTTAAAGTAAATAAACAAATGTTTATTTACTTCTTAACAAGTGTCTAAATAGAAAGATTCATGGTACTCCCATACAAACTTTCATACCCTATTTTAACTTATTTAAGCCCTTTTTTCTTAATTTAAAGTAGCCTATTTTCCCAAGCTGTAATTATATTTGTACCAAATTTCATCAATATCGGCTCAGTGGTTTAGGCGTGAAGACAGACAAGAGTTTCTTTCGCATTTATAATATTGGTAGGATATTTTCTCTTATAATATTTAAAGTAGTCACAGGCATACGACGGCAAATCAGATCAAACTGTAATTTTTCTTTCAATATGGACAGTTTGAACTCTATGATTATCGAATAAGATTTAAAATTAATTGATTAGTAGGTATTGGGTAGCCTAATCTGCTGATGTATGTACATAATCAACTTCTGCATTACAAAATTTTATGGTACACAGGGTGGCAGATCATGCTACCACAAACTGTCATACCTATTTCTTCAATAGACTTTGAAATCTATTGAAATTATGGAATAAGGTGGGAATTTTTTTAAAGAAAATTAAACGAATATTCGGTATTCGGCGTATGGCCGAATATTCTATTCGTTGCAAGTCTAATTTGTTGTTAACACCTACAAAGAAATCGTAGCCAGGAAAACGCACGTTACTTATGTAATTTAATTACAATATCTTTAAATATTAACTTTTTAAATATGTATAACAAATGACTAAGATAAAGTAAATTATGAAAAACGTGTTACAGATAAATTACATAAAATTAGAAGAACACAGAAGGCAATTTTATATGTGCCTACCTACTTCTATTTTTTAATACCATGGCTGTAGCGCTAGGTTGGCTAAAATCTGGTACTAACGTAATTTGAGTAAACGTAAATAAGAGTTTTTTTAATCTGTCAGAAAAATTCGAAATCAACAAAAACTCCAAACAGAACTCACGTCGGACTCTTTTTGAGATTTGATATTTCGTATCCGTGTGAGGTGTCTGTGTGTGTGTGTGTGTGTGTGTGTGTGTGTGTGTGTGTGTGTTCAGAGGACGTAATATGAAGCTTACCATTACATGCAAACGAGGCTTCTTTTGTAGCAGAACTGTACTATTTTGGAATTATTTTATTTTGGCCAAGTGCATACATCATTATGGAAGGATTTGTTATTCATACAATTGCTATGGTATCTCATATCTCTTAATGCTCAGACTTAAGTTACTTAAAGTTTATTTACGAACAAACCCAGAAATATTGCTACGAGTATATACAGTAACGGTCATGTACCAAATTTACTTGCACTCTTGCTAATTTCCAATCAAAGCTCTCACTACTAATCGTATGAGAAGTTTTTGCGCTTACGACGACGTCTGCTTTAAACGGTGTGGGTTGTTAGATATGTATAGACACAAAAGAACTAGGCCACGTAGAAATGCATAAATTAACTCTCATCTAGAAACCGCATTTAAATATTCAAAGCTAAGCGTCATCATCAATCAATACAGTGTGAATATATTTCGAATATCAAACTCTTTATGGAGATAGTCCCAAGTTATTAATTATTCAACACGTGTAAGAAGTTTTGTAATTCAAGTATCCCTCGTTCTAAATGGAACATAATAGCTGTGAAGGTCTCTATATGTGTATGTATGGTTTGTTAATTAAATTGACAACCGTCTTGGTAGGTGTTTAAAATTGCCCACAGAGGCCCTTGGTTCGAAACCTGGTACGGCAAATGTTTGCTGGCAAACCATTATTTTATTACCCAGACTACTGAGATGACTTTGAGTGTAACAGGTGCCCTGGTTGTTGGCATTTTTGGTTGGTTCACTGAAGGTTTAGTTTCTTGGGTTTGATGTGCCTTATTTATTTATTTAATCTTAAATATAGCTTCGCAATAAGCATTTACCCAATGTCGAGTGAAAATAGTTATTCTACACTAAATTGTACGGTAGACTGAATTAACAATAAAGTCTCTCAACACGTGTTTTTGCAACAAGAATTCGGGAGAAACTCCATGTCCCTTTTATGTAGGCGACAGGCTGGCAACCTGTCATTATTTTTGGATACAGGAGAGCCCATAATGCCAGATGTGGCTTTATGTGTAACCAAATGTTACGTAAAGCTCTGCTCAACCCCTTATGTGATTGTGAGCGTGATTGTATGTTATTTATAATAATATCGTGCAGGATTTGTATGTGTCTATCCCTATCTATAGCACAAATTCTTGTATGATACTTGGACTAGATAATCGATGTGATTTGATATGTATGATAAATATCGGGTAGATACGCAAAATCATTTAGTGTATTTTCAAAATACAAAAGTCAACGAACTTATATGGCATAACAATATTTTTAAAAAGTACCTAATCGATAAGAGGTTCATTAAATTAAAACTAGCTTTATTGATAGCAATTAATTCAAAATCAGATAGGTACAACCACAGCAATTATTATTTCTGTCGGTACAACACAATAACTTTAAAATAATTTCGCTAAGAAATTCGACGTTTATTACGTTACACATGTGGTATGGTGTAAAGATAATAAGTATTTTTAATCGATAGATTTAAGATGAAGCTTTGGTATTAGTAGTTCAGTAATAAATCAAACTTTTAACAAAACATTTGTTATTTAAAATTCCCGAGCTCCCATACCTCACATTTCGACCCTGCCATGGCATTAATAGAATCGACAACGCTTATCGACTAATCTCAACATATAAAAATACAAATTCTACAAATGGGGCAAAGCACGAAAAATACACAATTGTTAGTAAAAAGAGCCGTGAGCCGTATTCGCCTTACTAGCAAACGTAATATAAGAGAAGAAGCATTAGTTCACCGATATGCAACGGAAATATTATCTAACTGTAGATCTCAAGGCTTCAAAGTAAGGTCGGCAGCTATATGTGAAACACATCCCACTTTATTACTGTCGGTTAAATATAGACATAGAACATAAATGGTTCTTCATTTACATAATTTACAAATTTGGTAGTACTTACTACATATTTTCTTTTCGTAACCGAATAAGTACCTAATTATTATTACGATATCTACTACAAAATTTGTTTAGTAGGAATACATTAAAATAGGTAGGGCGCACCTTCTGCTATGGAATCTATGGTGACTATTTATATTTAGATTTAAGCAACCTTGATAGGATGACCTTAGAAACACCAACATAAAGGTTCTTTTAGTGTTAATGGTGAGTAAGTTACTAAAAATGCAATAATATCGGATATACTTCCCAAACACGAGGTATGTAATCTAATGAGTACATTTTTATGATTTTTTTGTGTATTATTATTATTATCTTAATAAATAAATGAGAGATTTGTCGCTTGGAGAGAGCTTGCTGACGAAGCTGAAGACAGAGGACGGCAGAACCATCACATCACGACCTGAGCTTTTGGCCGAGATTGAAAACTTTTATGGACAGCTTTACGCGACATCACACCCACCTGTCATTCAGGCCACCGATCCAAGAGCCAAATTAACCCGACACTATACCGAAGATATCCCGGACGTCAGCCTGTACGAGATTAGTGTAGCTCTTAAACAGCTTAAGAACAACAAGGCGCCGGGTGATGACGGAGTGACAGCGGAGCTTCTGAAAGCAGGTGGACGACCGGTCCTGAAAGCTCTTCAGAGGCTATTTAACTCCGTTATACTCGAGGGCAAAACGCCAGAGGCATGGCATGGCGGCGTGGTGAGACTCTTCTTCAAAAAGGGCGACAGGGCCCAATTGAAGAACTATAGACCCATCACGCTGCTGAGTCATGTTTACAAGCTGTTTTCAAGAGTTATAACGAATCGTCTCGCGCGCAGGTTTGACGACTTCCAGCCTCCCGAACAAGCCGGATTCCGAAAAGGCTTCAGTACCATAGATCACATACATACGCTGCGGCAGGTTATACAGAAGACCGAAGAGTATAACCTGCCATTATGCTTAGCGTTCGTAGACTATGAGAAAGCCTTCGATTCTGTCGAGACCTGGGCAGTGCTCCAGTCACTCCAGAGGTGCCACATAGACTACCGATACATCCAAGTGTTGCGGTCACTGTACGAAAACGCCACTATGTCAGTTCGCGTTCAGGACCAGAATTCAAAACCCATACAGCTCCAGCGAGGCGTGAGACAGGGTGATGTTATATCGCCGAAACTGTTCACAGCTGCGTTGGAGGACGCGTTTAAGCTTCTGGACTGGAGAGGGCTTGGCATCAACATAAATGGCGAGTACATGACTCACCTTCGCTTTGCAGATGATATCGTGGTTATGGCTGAGACCTTGGAAGACCTGGGCGCAATGCTCGACGATCTCTGTAGAGTCTCCCAACAAGTGGGTCTTAAAATGAACATGGATAAGACGAAAATCATGTCTAATATCCATGTTGCACCCACTCCTGTAAAGGTTGGAAGCTCTACACTGGAAGTTGTCGACGATTATGTTTACCTGGGACAAACAGTCCAACTGGGTAAGTCCAACTTCCAGAAAGAGGTCAATCGACGAATCCAACTCGGCTGGGCAGCGTTCGGGAAGCTACGCGGCATATTCTCGGCCCATCTACCGCAGTGTCTCAAGACGAAAGTCTTTAATTCGTGTGTGTTGCCAGTGATGACTTACGGAACCGAAACGTGGCCGCTTACAATGGGCCTCATAAGAAGGCTCAAGGTCACCCAAAGGGCAATGGAGAGGGCTATGCTCGGAGTTTCTCTGCGTGATCATATCAGAAATGATGAGATCCGCAGGAGAACCAAGGTCACCGACATAGGCCAAAGAATTGCGAACCTCAAGTGGCAGTGGGCAGGGCACATTGCGAGAAGGACTGACGGCCGTTGGGGCGGAAAGGTCCTCGAGTGGCGACCACGTACCGGGAAACGCAGCGTTGGTAGGCCCCCCACAAGGTGGACTGACGATCTAGTTAAGGTCGCGGGAAGCCGCTGGATGCGGGCAGCGCAGGACCGACCGGTTTGGAGATCCTTGGGGGAGGCCTATGTCCAACAGTGGGCGTCTCTCGGCTGAAATGATGATGATGATGAATAAATAAATAAATATTTTGCGTTAGCTTTCAATGGTTAGGAAAAATATTTATTCTAAAATTCTAAATTATTGTAAATAATTAATGTTAATTATGTTCCTGGCTCTTTATTGTGATTCTACGCGGATGGGTGGATAAACCTCAAAAATTATTGACTAATCAACATGTATATTTACTTATACTTTACGCTAGTAATACTGTTCATGGTAGGTATATTATTTGATACTACCACAGTCTGAAGTCTAATTCGCGATGTTTTAGAGTTACTCAACTTAAGTTATTCACCTGTGGATACACACTCATTAGCGGTATCAATTAATTACGCTGGCAATCACAGCTGGCATTAGTTACACATGAAATCTCTATAGGTAATAAATTAAACCAATGCCGGAATGACGGGAATCGGGATCCAATTACTGCGTTAAGTAATTGAGTAGGTGTCTCGGGAACGGCGTCTTCCGTCTACCTGGTATCGCTGATCGGTAATCTTCGATCTAGATTGTTCCGGCGAACGCAATGAATCACTTCTCGTTTTCAGTCCATAAGCGAGTTGTAAAACTTAGCTTTGTACTTACTCAGTCGGATTTCATAAGCTACATATTACAAACGGCTTAGCTTTAGAGGTAGATATAGGATTTTGATGTTTCCTTACAAAATAGGTTTATCTAAACACTTATAACAATACTAAATAAAATAAGTCATTCCCTGAAATAGATCCTTTTGTGGGATCTAAACAATCTCTTAAAAAAGAAATTAAATGTTTGTTGGACCATAAGGAGTAGGGGGGTGTCAGATTGTTCGCTTTACTCTTTGACTACTTGTGAATGGTTTGAGTTTAACATAATGTATTGAATTCTAGGTATTCAAATCTTACTATAAACACGAACATTCGGATTGCTTAGTGGTATAACATTCCCTGTAACTTTTTATTATAGATAGTTAATTTTAACTCTGATAACTGAGTAATATCAAGCAATCTCAGGGCCTAATAGGTGAGGCTCAGTAGATTCCTTTTCTCCCTTTTTGTATTAGTAATTTTTTTTTTTTTGATGATGTGTTGTGGATTTTGTGGCCGTAACTATACAACTTAATCAATGTCTCTGTGGAAGCATAGCTTTCTGACACGACAGGAGGTGATCTTTTCGACCACTTAATTAAATTAGTTAACTCAAGTGTCTATAAAAAAAATATTATATATTTACTATAATTATTATTTTTACAGTATCGGTATCTTATCTCCATATTATATATTATTGTATCTTTGATATAACTATTATCTAAGTAAGTGTAATTATTATATTTTCATTCAATAAATTTATCATATTATTAAATATTACTATATTATAATTTTGTTATCTTATCTCTCAATGTACAGGTATAGGTTTATTTGCACCGCTTACGGTGCGCTTAAAAAAAAATGCATTGTAAACTCAAATAACTATATTATAACAAATACTTAAGCTTAGGGCGTTTAAGTTTATATAAGTACTCATTAAATTAAGTATGTGGATAACTGTAATTGGCTTAAATTGTATTGAAACCATGTATTATAGACTATATATATGTAAAAGCTGTTGTTGTCCCGAATAAATAAATAAATAAATAGGCATTAAAAACAAAGGAATTAATTATTACCCATATAAGCCTCAGACCTCTGTCAATTAACGATGAAAGACTGCCATAAATAATTGTACAAAAAATCGAGAATACTTAATTGTTTTTCTTTTAATAAAATTAGTTCAAGGAGTTGTTTGTAATCTGTGAAGTAAACGTAATATAGTCCTGAAAAGTTGGAAATCCCGAATTCAAATCCCTGTAGCATTTGCTAGTATGATGGGAATGAAGAAATCAAGCAATAACATTAAAATGAAGTTATATCAGAACACCTATCGCAAATTGTAACTACATATTACTCCGATAAAAACACCGTAGCGGAAATACGAATAGTTGGCTTATCCTACATGCCAGGGATATCGCTAAAATGACGCTTATGCAGAGGGAATACGACATTATTGAGGCGTCGGTTTGCACACTGCAATATAGCGGAGTTGCAAAGTCGGACGTCATTATCGAAGTAAACAATCAGCCGACTGTCTCCCACGGAACTACGGGCTGGTTTTTATTACGTTTCGCCGCTGACGCCGCACAAAGCCGGATATCGCGATAATGAGTGATTGGAAGCGCAGGCTCGAGTATTCTCTTATGCTGTGGCGAGCACCGGTTCGCTGCAATTCGAATAATCAGTGTCTCCATTCGTCTGTCACAGAGGAATAGCATACGATAAAAAGTCCTATCTTATTTTTTATCTGCGTATGCGATTCCTCGAGTAGCATCAGCGGGAAATAATTGAGGTTTTCTTAAAAGAGTTTACACACTTAACTTTAGTTTTAAATTTTCATCATCATCTTTAAGTTTTCCCGGTGGTAACCTAATCGCTTTCACGCGAGGTGTTGGCTTGTGATGCCGGCAGAGTAGAATAACATCACCCCATGTCCTCTAATGGGAGTCGTAGAAGGCGACTAATGGATCAGCAAAGGTGTATTGATCACCTTATACTCCGTCCACCAATCCGCATTGCCTAAGCCTCCTTCGATAACAAGGAGAGGCCTTGTGTCCCAGCAGTGGGTGGACTTAAAAAGGCTGTTATGACTGTTAGAAGAATAAGCTATCTTAAAGAAAGGTCAAATGCGTAGAACTCACACTCCGAGGGTTCTGTATAAACTCGGGTATTTTTAGGTGATATACCTAACTCAAAATTACGGTTTTCGGATTATAATCCTGAGCTCACCTATAAAAGGAGAGTTATTATTTATGTAATTTTGGGACGTGCATTTGTATTATTTAAAAATGTACATATTTCTTGTAACTACTTAAGGTATATGAAAGTTAATTCTTTGTTTTGTTTTCAGGTAAACATCATGGTTAATGTCATCAATTTAGCTGCTACGGTAACGTTTTTTTTCTATTATGCGTAGGGATATTTTTGTTAAGTAGACTTTTATTGAGTATATAATTAGTTTCTTAAACATTAAGTATCAAATCGATTCGCTTTTTTATATTAGATTACTCAACATAAAGTTTCGACATCCGAACCAGTCCAGAGACCAGAACAAAAAACTTAGCACAGCACAGCGCAGCATTGTTCAATGTTGATTGTTCACCCTTAACGTTATTTTTAAAGTATTAAGATATTATTAAACTCCGAGAAGATAAAGGTCGCGTAAAGTATATACTCGCTTTATATCGGAGGAAAAGCGCGAAAGGATTGTCTCAGGTAAGCCAGCCCCGCTGCGCTGGGTGGGAATCAATTATTAAGTACCCTTTCCCACCCCTGGACCGGGGGGTATCCTGTTCCTCTGAAACCAAAAAATGTTAGCATGCTGAAGCATTTCCTGTTACTTGATGGGATATCTTATTTCACTTGAGGCTTAACGAATTAATTCACGGATCGTGATTGATAGTTTATCGCCTCTATACCCGCTCAATTCATATGGATTTGCTGCTCTTATTCGAAGTTATTATTAGGCGTTAAGGTTCTTTTCGTTTATTTTGTATATTTATCAGGTCAGTAAGTAGTTCAACTGCCACTGAAATACTACCGGATGAAAGTATTCCCAATACACCCAGGACATGGTTTGGGTACTAAACTACAAAGGCACAAGCCGACTAGAAGATATTAGAAAAATATTAGAAAAGATGTAGGTACTTTATATTATTTTTATTCATGCTACATAAAAGGTGAGCGCTTTTGCAGTATTATTATGCATTGCAACTCGCTTTGATTAATTTCGTTTTGTGTGTTATTTACAAGTTAATTCAGCTGTTTTCAATGATGAGTTTATCAAGATAAATAGCGATTATAACTTTCACAATTTGTAGAGATAAATATGTAAATCTTAATTCTCACATTACATACTACACATAAATATCAAATTCTATTAGTTCCGATTTTTTAGCAAGAAGTTATAACGAAAAATACCACGCGTTGTTTATAAACGCCAGTAGAATAATTTACTTGTAATGGCTTAGCACTAGCAAACATTCTTTTATTGTTTTTAGGTACCAAATTCGATCTTTAAAGCTTCATAAAATGATGAAGAAGTTGGAAAATTACTACGATTCTCCTTTACCAAATTTTTTGCACATATTTCGACGTGACAATTGCAATGTAGACGTTACGGACGAAGATTCAGATGAAAATTATAGCGTTGTTGAAAAATGTAGCTGGTTCTCAACTTCGAGCTCTTTGAGAAATTCACTACAGTTCTTCAGATATTGAAGACGATGCCACTGCCTGAACTCGCAAAACGACAGCGGAATGACCGTCAAGAAACAAATGACAACATATCAAGCTATCCAAAATTCTTTAAAAAAAAGTCGTCAAAAGTCTTTAAAAAAAATCATTCTTATTCCAACATAATTCAAACTCTATAAAAAAAAACTGTCAGTTTTTGGTAGCCTGATCTGCTGTTGTGTATACTAGAGGTCATCATCGTCATCATAATATCAGCCGAAAGACGCCTACTGCTGGACATAGGTCACTCCCAAGGATATCCAACCCGATGTACCAGTCAAAGAGCAACTATTTCAGGTACATAACCGACAATACCGACAAACTATAGTGTCTAATATAAATGAACACAAATCGGTAGTAAGACAAAGAATAGGATTTAGAATATTATGTGAGCCAATATGGACCCAGTATAGGTAATATCTACTGTCGTCATTTATACGTACAAACATACTTTTACGCTCATAATCCCAAAATGTTAGAGCAGAATAATTTTTGCGTTTACAAACGTGTAAATATTTTTAAAACGACACTGCAAAAAAATCGATCCGACGAAAATCGATGCTTGATTCCTTGGTAGTGTACTGGTAAACGCAGCCGCCCAGATTGCGGAGGATGCTGGATTAGATTCCCGCCTGGGGCAGGTCGATTTGTTTCAGCGTATTTTTTCTAGTTTTATGATAAAGCAGAGTTTTGAGTAACATTTTTCTGGGTATTTACATGCAAACATAAGCTCACCTTCGTAATCCCAATAGCACACATAAAGTCATATCTGGCAGTATACACTATGAAGTGCCTCCAAAATCGTTACAGGCTGCCAACCTATCACACCTACATAAAAAGGCACCAAACCCAAAAAGTAACAATCAGTAAACAAAAAATCGGGAGTGGTCTCCCCTTGACTTTCTAGTTTACCGGAAACTACTCAAAAGTTGATAGAAACCTTTTATTTTGATGTCATAAATGCATGTTTTTGGTTGCAATAAGTTAAAGCATTTTCCAGTTATCGTGCTAACGCGCACACACACACACAGACATAATTCCAAAAACGGTATTTTTGGACTCAGGGACGTCCAAAACGTATAAATCCGTCAAAATCTCGAGGTCGAATTTTTTGACGATTACAAGAGTTCCTCTATACTAGGTACGTATACAAGAAAGTAAAAACAAAATCCAACAACTAAGATAAATGTAACTAAATAATTCAGCAGTCCGGGTAATTTAATGGGTTGATTATTTGGTGGCATATGAAGCTTCATCTCACTGTACCTATATATGGGTTGTTACGTGCCTCAAATTAGTAACAGAGGTTGCCAAATTTTCCTTTTTTATATGCTGTATAATTTTATCTGTGAAAATTTCGTTGAAATATTTATGGTCCTTATATTTTAAAAATAAAATTACAAAAGCTTGTAATTCCCATAAACAGTGCGGTATCGGCCAGTCCAAATTGGCGAATACGTCGTCGTGCATGCTTCCGGCTGACAACCGTGTCCTGTCTCCGACGAGATTCGCCCATCAAATATTCACGTGTGGAGGTTTGCCCGCCGTTTTACTGCCGCCACCTCCACCCTCTGAAACAACTGAACGTGCTAAAATCAATAATTGAGTCTTGTTTAACCAAACTTCTACCAGCTTATGAGACTTATGTATACTGTGTATCACACAACCCACTCGCGTTATGTTCGACTGATTCAGATGACTTTAAAACCGGCGGTAAGAATATTTATTAAGGAGAACTTAAATGAAAAATATGGTGGGAGTGTGGTTTTTAGGCCTCATTCATGGAGACGCAGCGCGTCAGGAGGAAAATAATTATTTTATTCAAATAAGTAACTATTTTCGTATGTTGAAGGAGAAGAATCGGTGGAAGACGTACAGGTTTGCTAACTATTAATTTTGAAGTATTTAATATTGCTCTCTGCCTCGATATTATTAAATAAAGAAAAAACAAAATGTATATCTTTCCCCAGCCAGCACATAGAGAAAAGGTACATGTAAAATGCGAAAGAGATGGTATAAATTCTTAAAAGTTTAATTAATTAAACCTTAAAACATTGATCGAAACGCAAGTACCTATTTATGTACATAAACAATAATATCACTAAAATAATTGAGTTATTATAATAATTCAATGCTACACACTATCAATAGGTAGTGTTTACGAACTTTCTTCCACACTTTCTTGTAAAGAAAAACGAGTGCATTAGCTTCTAGGTCATACTAAGTCTCAATTACAACGTACTAGCACATGATAGCATTCCAACACAGCAAATGAACTTTCGTATATTTAGTGTATGTATTATTTTTATTATATGTATCTATGTTAATTAATTACCAGCTTTTTATTTAGTTGTTGCATCGCCATCTTCCCTGTGCTTTTTGCTTTAATCCTGTTCATCCAAAGGTTGCCTGGAAGAGATCGCTCTTAGCGATAAGGCCGCCAATTGTGCATTTGAAATGGAAATGATTGTTATGATTGTAATCTTTGATATTTGTGTCAATGTGCAATAAAGTTTAATTCTATAATTCTATTCTAGTCTACGGTAGGTAATGTATTTTATTGCAAATAAAATAAGTAATTACTACCTACATCTAATCTTACCCTATAATTAAATAGATGCCATACATACTAGCTTACCAGGCAAACGTTGATCTGCCAATTCTGCATACATAGGTATATTTTTTACTTTTTAGCAGTATGAAATATGTACGACCCATACCTACCAAATATATACACAAAAAAATCATAGAAATCGATCGCATTCAACCACAACCACCACCAACGGACATGAGATTTACATAATAATTATAATAAATACTTTTTAATTTATTTGGAGTGGTTTCTAATTATTATTCTAACTTCGACCGCTCATCACCTCTCTGCTCTAATATTTTATTTTTTAACTTTTTAATGTGGTTTCAATTTTTCTTGACCCGAAAGTCGACCCGAAACCAGCAAAAGAGGCCCAAGAAGGTGGTTAGGTTAGGGTGCCTCGACCCAAGAGGTCCGTAGATCTCAATGAATCGAGCCGGCCGAACGCACCTAAGTTTGACGCTCGCGTTCTTATGTACGTGCGAGTAAAACTTTCGTTAGCGCGATTCAGGATAGCGAGCACAGACAGATTAGTTGCCGCGGTAGATAAAATCTTTACAACGCGCTTTCGTTACGGTACGATAAGACTGAATTGAGTTCTATTGCAATGAAATAAGGTTGCTTTAAAACTCTTTTTACTGACTAAGTATAAATAACTTGTTTTGTTATACGCATTTCAAAGGTAACACCCGGGGGAATAAACGGAAAGGAGCAATTGTTCCGTCAAAAGGACGAAAAAAATAGGGTCTGTGTTCTATTTTGCCACTTTTTTCAATCCTGTAGCTATATCTTGTCATTTTGCCTCAGACCAAACAAAAAAAGTACAGACGGACCGCTGCGAAGAAAAAACTGAGGCCGATTTTATATCTATGTAGTGCGTGAGCTGGCTTTTCTTAGTTAAGGCTAGGCGTAGTTTCGTTACGTGTGTGTGCGTGTAACTGTGCAAGTACTTACACGGGCGACGGGCGAGGCGTAGTTTTATTATATCGGCCTCAGTTGTTTTCTTCGCAACGCTCCGTCTTTACTTTTTAATTTAGACTTTTTAGGGTACCGTGCCCAAAGGGTAAAACGGGACCCTACTATCACAGTGTAAATAAATACATCTATAGACTGTGCCATTACTAAGACCGTCAGTCCGTCCGTCTGTCATCAGGCTGTATCTCATGAATTGTGATAGTTAGACAGTTGAAGTTTTCACAGATGATGTATTTCTGTTGCGGCTATAAAAACAAATACTAATAAACAGAATAAAATAAATATTTTAAGGGGGCTCCCACACAACAAACGTGTTTTTTTTTGTTTGTTTTTGCTCGATATTGGTAACGGCTACAGGTATCTAACTGCGGCCTGAAGAATATTTAGTTACACATATAACTTTTAAAATAATTTATAACACTTTAAAAATAAATATTTTTCCCTCGGGCGATGTACTTTGAATCCCTCGCCATAAAAATACTATTTTTCTCCCTTGTTACACAATCTACTATTATTATACTTTCAATCTTATTTCATAGTCAAAATCTATTGAGAAAAGGTAGGTTTTTGTAGCTTGCTTGCCTATAGATAAATAATCTCTATAAATAAATGTATCCACATACTTAATATAAAAGCTGATGGTCATGCAGAACAAGTAGCAAGCAGAAACTTTAGGCGATTTTAATTATACGCGCCTGAGACTGTTCTTCAATTTGACTCATAAATTCACAGCTATATTGACGACTTAAATTTAATTTTAAAGTGTTGTTTATATTTATAGCAATATAATCGTACTACGAATTTGTACCTAGAAAACTTTTGACCTAGTGAACAGTTAAGAAATTATGTTAGTTAAATTATTATCGAAGTTGCCTTGCACAAAAATGTTTCAGAAAAGCACTATATTATACTTCGATCATTGTAGATGATCGAAGATATTATATTATAGTTATTAGAATTACCATTTAACTCGGATTACGGACCACTAAAACCATACTTCTTTTAATTTTATCTATTCATAATAGAAAATTTTATAAAAATAATACTAAGGACTTCGTCTAACAGCGGGCGAGACGCGGTGTAGTGGATTGATTTCTTTAAGACTTTTTTTTTTATACCACTTTGGTGGCAAACAAGCATACGATCCGCCTGATGGTAAGCGGTCACCGCAGCCTATGGACACTTGCAATACCAGGGGTATCACACGTGCGTTGCCGACCTAGCAAAAACTTTTTCACACCTTTCTTGAAGACACCCATGTTGTAGTCCTTAGGGAAAACCTCGACAGGGAGTTCATTCCACAACCGAAGCGTACGCGGAAGAAAATTTCTTCTGAAACGCACAGTACGTGACCAACTCGGTTCCAGTGTGTGAGGATGAATACCCTGCCGATGGCGAGCGGTGCGGTGATAGAAGGAAGCTGTTGGCATCATGTCAAATAGTTCCTCAGAACACATTCCGTTATACAGCCGATAGAAAACACATAAGGAGGCAAATTCTCTCCTAAGATATAGGGGTTCAATATCGGCGGTAAGCATTGGATCATCAACGATTCTCACAGCTCGTCTTTGGACCGCGTCGAATGGTGCTAATTGACATCTTGGTGCCCCAGCCCATACATGAGAGCAGTACTCCATATGAGGCCTGACTTGCGACTTGTACAATATCAGTCGTTGCCCAGGTATGAAGTACCGCTTCGCTTTATTGAGCACGCCGAGCTTTTTAGATGCCAGTTTGACCTTACTTTCCAAATGACTGCGGAACTGACCATCACAGGAGATTTCGACACCAAGGATCTCAATGCTATTTGAGATGTTAAGAGATGTGTTGAGGAACTGAGGGACTACATCAAACGGGGTTTTTCTGGCGGTGAACGCGCAGACTTGTGTCTTAACGTGTGACTCGTCACACAGAGCTTGCTCTGCGTCTCGAAATTCACATTTCGAATGTCCACGCCAAGTCGCCAAGTCGCACCACGCTCGCTGTTTGACGTAGCCCTTAGTATCATATTTATGAAATAAAACATAAATTACCTGAGTGTCTTTTTTTACTTCACCTTGTAGCAACGGATGTCGCGACAGCGAAGTAGCTAAGGTATCGAATGTCACAAGCACAGGATGAGGCTTGTGGTCGCTGGTCACTGCGAAACCGATATTGAGCACTTACGAATAACACTTTACTCTTATGGTTTCCTTATGACGTCCGCATTTCGACACTGATGATGGCTATAGGAATGACGTAATTTTGTATAATAGGTATCCTTTATGTAAAGTTTTGACATAGGTACCTACTGATATTTAATCATTAACCTGGGATTATCATTAATGTATCTTTTCTAGCTCTTTAAATGTATGTAGTTCTTTCTTTATCCTACCATGCTCCTAATTTATTATGGGTCAGTGTTGTAGAATATGTCTTGGTATCAACATGCCGCTATAGATTTTGGTATTTGATTTTTACGACCTGCCGGAGACCAACCCTCCTTGAGATCGGCGGCTATCCTTCTATCTGCTATTGTATCGACAGCACTCGATTTACGTCAAAATTTCTGACCTTTGTGATATTGTTCTATGTAGTTAAATCAAACAAACATTTGATAGTGCGAGCACCTCAGCCGATTAGGTTTATGAATACCAGAATTTTCTTGTGCGACTTAACCCTAATGTTGGTTCTTAAAAAAATAGTAAAATATCATAGATGTAAAATGCAAAAATAAATGAAAAATTAACGCTTTAATGGTCTGAAAAGAGGCCAAAGTTAATGTACCTACGTGCCCAGGAACAAGTAACTAGGTAGTATATTCTCATAACACTCATAAGAATATCGTTCGAGAACAGCGTTTCAGATTCTAAAATGAGCGCAACGTTTTGCGAAATCAGTATATAAATTATGCTTGCATACAGTAATATTGAATTAGGTGGGTACTTAACTTAGTAGCGTATACACAACCGCTCCGCAGTTACGGAAATTGCTTGTGCCATTGTGTAAAACGATGTACACGACATGTCGTTGATGGTGCGAGGAACTGTAACGGCTATTTGTGATTATATAACACTTCGGTTGACTTTGTCATTCGTGCAAAGAATTTCTTATTAATCCAATTTCTCATGAGCTTCAATAAGCAATAGCTTGAAACACGTCAATTGACCTGGTTTAAATGTGGCAGGCTGAATGCTTAACTGCCAACCAAATAACTTAAAAATATAAAAAAATGTGACTTACGCTAGTAAATATATTTTTTTATGAAGGCTAAGGGCCGTCTCACAGTTTCTGGTTAGGAAATATCTGGCAGTTAAATTTACTATTATGTATGGACTATCTATCAAATTAATGCTAATGGGATCTTATCTGGAACCTGCGAAACAAACCCTTAATGTTACTGGTAAATATATCTGTACTCGTTACCTACGGGGGAGTATATTCCATTGCTAAATAATGGGAGGAAGCTCTATTTAGGGAAATAACTAATAATGTCAATGTCATGTTAAAAGTGTCGGAATACATAAGTATTTTATGCTTTTGTTTTTATTTGGTAATTGAAATCAATTTGTAATTAATAATTAAACCTTTAATTGACGTTGTCGACATATGCGTTCACTGTTGTCGACGACATACCTCATTAAATTTTGTTTTCGTTATATGTTGTCCACCAAAAGATTAAGTATTTAGAATCTAGGAGATCTCTTTCATTTTAAGGTCGCCCATTCCATATTATTTCTGGTTTCTCATTTCCTAATTATTAATGGTGTACATTAATTGCTCTATAAATTGATAAAATTATAACGAAGTACGTAAAGGTATTAGATAAAATTGTAACTTTGACATCCCGTTTGAATCTCAGAATAGCATCATTCACGAACGTGTCTATTCGAAATGTGTGCCAAATGCCAAGTTTTATCAGCTCAAACAGCAGAGATGAGGAAGGAAGCCGGGGTGGGGTATTTGCTCACCGTCCGCCGTCACAGGAACCGCGCCGGGCGGTACTGCTTTGAAATTGCAAGTAATTTTAAGTTGAAGCTGAGCCCGAAAATGAGAACAGAAGTTGTCATGGCATTTACATTTGCACATTACAAATTTCAACTTACACCGAGGGTGAGTTTTATGCAAACGTGATTACGTCGGTTAATATATTGGCTAATATATAAAAGGTAGTTTTAGTTTTGGCAACTAGATTTACTGGCTCAGTCTCATTGATCTATCCATGATGCGGCACCTTAGAGGCAACGTTTCCTTTCGACTCGAATTCTGAACGCGAACTATTGTAGCTGCGTTAGGAGCTCAATTTTCATAGGGAACTATAAATCATGTTTCCCATACTAATTGTGACGTTTTTTATACGCAAAAATTTACACTACGGGTACAGTAGAGACTCTAAACGACAGAATCTGCGGAAATTTTGCATCCAGATCCTTGCATTCTTAAGAGAAAACTTTTCACTTTGAACATTTGAAACGTTCTTAATATATAAAAAAAACTATGTCTGTACCTACATTTTCCTTTTTTCAAACTTCAAAAATTTTTCAAAGTGATTGAATTTATATCAAATTTTGAAAAAAGGAAAACGTACAGACAGTTTTTCCTTTTCATTAAAAACATTCTAATACATATCTGACTGACTGAATGACTGACTGACATATCAACGCACAGCCCAAACCGTTGGGTCTAGAGATACCAAATTTGCCGCGTAGGTTCCTTATGAGGTCTAGGGGTGCACTAAGAAAGGATTTTTGGAAATTCACTCTCTAAGGTGAAAGCGAAAAGTTTGTATGGAAATCCGTCAGTTTTGAAGCTAAATCGATAAAAATTGGTATTTAGCTACTAAGATAGAAATTAAGAATGACGTATTTCAGGTTTTTTGTAAATTTAATCCTTAAGGGGGTAAAATAAGGGATGGAAGTTTGTATGGCAATCCGTCATTTTTTAAAGTAAAATCTATGAAAATCGGTATATGGCGCTTGGGTTAGAAGAAAAAATAAGAAAATTTAAATGCTGCCCGAAGTAACTATTCTACGCGGACGAGGTCGCGGGCAAAAGCTAGTATGTATATCATAAAGGTAAGAAATAGGGGTAGTAAAACTTTTTCTCCGTCTGTATGAAGACGTACTCGCCGTACTATCCTATCCTATCCTATATGCGGCCAACAGCAACAGCCACTTACCTGGAAAATTATTCACCTGGATAGTAGCCATGTAATGCCGGCAGAGTAGAATAGCATCACCCCATATCCTCCAATGGGTGTCGTAGAAGGTGACTAATGGATCAGCAAAGGGGTATTCCTATTCGCATTGGGCAAGCGTGGTGGACTACTGCCTAAACCTCCTTTGGTGACAAGGTGAAGCCAAGTCCCAGCAGTGGGTCGAATTATAATGGCTCTTATGATGAGTGATAAATATGTGAGTTTTCGCCTCGATCACAGGTTATCCCGTCACAAAATAGGATTTCTTAACTCGTTTTAAAGTGTAATCATTTTTGTTTTTACATTTTGCCCAGGAGAAGAAGAAAACAAAAGATATTAAAATTAATGATTTCCATAATGTCATATACAATAAAAAGTGTTACAATGATTAAATTTTAGCGTATTTTTAATTTTAGAAATGTTCTGCGAAGGTCGAGGATAAAAGATTTGATTTTGGCACTCCTGTCTCTTTTCTTAGAAGTAATTTAGATCGAAAGTAAAAACTAAACGATTTAATAAATCATTGATGACTATAACGAATAATTTATTAGAACATTATAAATCTTTAAATGGCAGTAAAAAATTTTTATTAATAAGGAGGTCGATGGTTAGTTGCATGTTCTGATTTTCATTTAAAAATTTAGTAGCTTTCCCTTTATTTTTCCTAATATAATTGGTAACTAAAAAATTCTTAAACAAAAATATTGTAGATTTTTTTTCAATAGGTAATAACTTGGTAATTATAAAAAGCATAAAGAGCTTTTGATTTTTTGACATTAAGCTTCCGTTATAAAATGAGCCTTTTTGTTAAATGACATTTATTTCTTTTCAATGGGTAATAAGAATACTTTTGTATGAAAATAAAAATAAAATAAAATGTTTTACTTTTGCTCTCTCGTTTCGTTCGATAAATTAATGGAATAAAAATAAGCGAAAGATACATGCGTTTTAATCAATTTCTTAACAACACATACAAAATAATGCAAGTATTATATACGAAAGCGCTGTTCCTTTCTTCTCAGTTCACAGTAACGTCATTTCATTCTCCAAACGCGAAAGCGTAACCGTAAATTACATTTATTTATACCGAGCAGTATCAGGCTTGATTTATTCCCTTTTCGTGGTACTTACTTAGCACATTCACGGCAAGAAAATGTATATCTAAGGAAAACGAACGAAAAACGAGTACAAAATTATTTTAGACACACCTCTCTCTGGTTTAGTCGAGCGGCAATTTTATACATTTGAACACTTTAAAAAATGACTTGCCGTTTGCTTCCACAAATACGATCACGCTCATAATCCGAAAAGGGTTCAGCAGAGCTTTAGGTAACGTGTGGTTGTTTGCATATAAAGCCACATCTGACAGTATGGACCATATTATGAAAGTCGCGGAGACAGGCGTGCAAGCAATCTAGCCAACCAACAAACAAATCCGGCAACTAGGACAGTTTTTAGACTGTAAAATATGCACAGAAGTCTGGACATTTAATCACAATTGGATGTAATGATGTAATATTTTTATTCCCCGTGGTCTGGTGGTTCTTTCACAAGAATTAGATTTTCTTTTTATCACCAAGGCAAATGCATGTATGGCTATACAGCCACGTGAACGCAATTTGTACTAAGCAAAGAGACTTTAGTATATCAAGATTGATAAAAGAGGTCCAATCAAAGAGTATTTAATAACTCCAGCACGCCGTTTCATACAAGATTGCTGAAGCGTTAATTGTTATGATCCAAATTCAAAAAACGCTCCAGGAATGGATTTGGTTTTCTTTGTCCGTAAATTCGATACTTTGCGTGTTCTTTTTTCGAAATAATGACAATATTTCCATGCATGTTTGAGAAAAATATCTTCGCGCGCGGGGTGCGCGCGGGCCCCCGTCACGTGTAGCCGCTTGCTTACATACAGCGTAGGTACCCAGGGCGGCTTGCTTTATGGAGTCTAGAGACGCCTCTGGATTAAGGCCAAGAGTTTTCCTGTCAAGAATAAAAAAAAAATGAATAATATATTATCCAATTGTGGACAAAAGCGATCAATAATGCTTGCCTATACTTACATCAGTGATCCAAATTCAAATCCTGGTAGTGTATGGAGGAGTCTTTTTCTAGAACGTTTTTATAAAATAAATAAAAAATAAAATTTAACCCATATTTTCCATTCAAAAGAACGCCCGTTAACAATGAACTGTAGAGGAAGTTTCAGAAGTTCACACATAAATAACAGAAGTTTTTTACTAACGCATAAGTTTAATACGGTCCTGCCACCAATCGCCAAATGGCAGTACGAGGTATAGTACAATAATAAAAATGAACGAAAAGTATTGAAAATAATTACTCTTGTGAAGTCCGTTCTGCTCTCAATCATAATTACCAACGGTAGAACTCTTATCATTCTTGAGAGTAGATTTCAACGAAATGAACCTCTTACGGCCACTCACACTTGAAGGGAATAATACTTTGGGAAAATCGTTTTGAACACTGATTTCTTCGTAGCTACTTTTTATATTTTTGTGCAATATAAAGATATCAACAAAATTTTGCGTTCAGTCTTGGACAGCAAGACATTTTTTTTTTCTTTTTATTTAGTAATATGCAATTTTATTATTTGTTTTACTCCTAATTATATATTTTTAAACATTATACAAATGCTGAAAAAAAAACAAAAAAAATCAGCATAAAAACAGAATTTTAGTTTTATAAGTGAACGTCAATATTTTTATGTGGTGTACCCTTAGATTATATAAGGGTGTACCATTTTAATTCTATGCCTAATGAGCTTCGCAAAGTCTAGTTTTCCTTATAGGAATTATTATTTAGGAATAGTTCTGAGTAAAATTATTTATATTATTATATAAATTAATAAAATAGGAATAGCAGCATAGTGCAAAACGCCACAGCCCTACGATTGACAAGATAAAGAAAAAAATGAAGGAACATAAATATTGTTGGTAAGATTGACTCTGCATTATTTTCAGAAACACAACCTGCATTTTTAAATACTTTACGTATCATCAAAAAAGTAGTTTACACCCATGAGTTCTTTAAAATACATTGAATAAAAAGCTTTTGCTAACACAACTATTTGAAATGTAAAAGTACATACTCGTATAAAATACGTATACCTAATCTTTTATTGTCGTCAAGCTGAACGATTAAATATCCTATAATATTAAAAGCTTTTACGTAGGTATGTACCTACATAATTTATGTAGCCATGTAACGAGTGTTTACCTCGTACACGTCACTCCGTTAAACCAACCCTAGCATGGTGACACGCGTGTCTCCCTTGGGAACCATTTGCCCAGAATAGCTTTTAATACCAGATCCTAATACACTTTCGTAAATAATGTAACCGGCTTTATTAATAAAATGCTAGGTTTTCACATCGTGTTTTCTATTTTACCAACATAACGTCACCAAATAAGGTGAGTATAGAAGAAAAGTTTTATCTTATTTCATACATTTCTCGCTTGAATACATTAAACCGGTCCATTTTAATAAACATAAGTGAAGTCAAAGTTTAAATTTCTTTATTCATTTAGGTACAATTTGTACACTTATGAAAGTAAATTTTGATGCCCTCGGTTCAAGAGTCTACCAGGAGGCCTTGTTCTGAGAAGAACCGACAAGAAACTCAATAAGTTTTATCCTCTAGTTACAGTTTTTATAGTCATGATTTGGAAAGAGTCACAATTCGTATGTTGAAGTCATATCATAATAATAATAATATAATAAAACAAAGACTAATAAGTACTTAAACTTATAATAAAAATATGTGATTTAAAACGTCTTCCCTTACAATATTGGCTTAAAATTTTAAATTGTACACATATTTGATATCTCACTAGATTACAATGGAGAATCGAGCCCATTTAAATGTGTCCACACATTTTCATCGTCTACATATTCCTGAACTTTTCTTAGTTAGAACTTTTTCTTTAGTGACTAGTTTTGTGAAGTCTAAAACTTGGAACAGCAAGTTTATTTCTACCTCTTGTGTTTAAATTGTGATAATCACTTTTCTTCAAAAATGTATGTAAATTTTTATGAACATACATAATTTTGTCATATATATATTGGTAACCGTTAATATATTGATTTCTTTAAATAACTCTCTAAGCGAGTCACGGGGTCTTAATTTATAAATGGCGCATACGGCTCTCATTTGTAATACAAAAATGTCTTGAATATCAGCTGCTGAAGTTTTACACAAAACCACAATCAAATAACAATACCCTTTGGCAGTACTATGTTTATGACTGTGATAAAGGTTTCTAGACCTTTACGGGGTAGGTAATGGAGTGAAGGCATACAGGGAACCCCAATAGTCGAGGTAGGGCACAGTGAACCTCCACCTGATAGAATAATACAGTCAAATAATACTACATTTTTGCGATGTTGGGTTTCTGTTAGTGAGTAAGGTCGCCAGACTTCCACTGGATAGGGAAAGAGATTAGGGTTGGCAGCGCGCAAGTGTCACGTCAGTGTTCCAAGCATTTATAGGTTAAGGTGGCTGCTTACCAACAGGTAGGTCTTATGCTTGTCTAACAACCATTTTACATAAAATAGTAGATTAATACTTTAGTACCATGTTATAACACCGCCAAGCGATTTTGCAGTACTACTAGTTGCCACCATTTCGTTTGAATAATTATTAGAATAACTTCACCCCATATCCTCCAATGGGTATCGTAGGAGACTAATGGGCCACCTAAATGGTACTATTCATCTTATACTCCGTCCACCCAAGCGCATTGGGCAAGCGTGATGGACTACTGCCTAAGCCTCCTTCGAAGACAAGGAGAGGCCTTGTGTCCCAGCAGTGGGTCGAATTATGAAGACTGTTGATGATATGATGATTATTATGACAAGGTACTAAAGAGTTTCTTATGCTGACCGTACGACTTACACTTTGGTATTTCGAGCTTCTGGGCTATATGATGGATGTTAAGATTGTTTGCCACGCCTATAGTATAAAGACAACCCGCTAGTAAACAGTCACTTTAGCCTATAGATAGAGGATTAATTGTATTAGAATGCTTGTTAGGGTTAGAATTTTGTTCAAATGTTCCAGATTTTTCCTTCCGGATTCTTTTTAATTTGTGGTTACGTGTATTCCATAAATATACTGAATTTAGTGTAAGTTATTTAGTATAAAAAAAACGTGACTATTTTAGTTGCATTGAGGTCTCAATATATTTACGTTTCCATACTAAACTTACACTATGGGCTGTGTATTCCATTTACACAAAGGATGAATTAAATAAAATCCAACAGAAAGCTAACTCTGGCGTTAATATTCATTCAGTTACTCGGACAATTCATTTGTATTATTCTAATGTAGGTAAGACAAGAGCAGAATACCCGGTAAATTTGTGGTTGTTGAATGACTGTCGAATAAGCAAATAAGCCCACCAAAACCATTATACACAGCGTTTTATAGCTAATAAGTAGCTACATTTCATATCAATTAAATTTGGCTGGGCAACAAAGCAAATGGAATCGCAATTTCTCGAATAATGAATAGATTACGTTTAATTGACTGTTTCCAGAAAATTTATGACTCTCAGATAGATATCTTGTTCTTGGACTAGGTAGTACTTTAAATAAAACCAAAAGATTGATAGTTTGGTCTACAAAACGATCCTAGAGTTTACTTTGGAGATAGCCACAAATATCACATTACCCTCTGAGTTTTGAGGACAAGGTTTTGTTGTCTTTAAAGGTCGTAGTACACTTATCAGCTCAGAAAGGGAACGCCTCTTTTTAGAGAAGATGCTCTACGCTTCGTAGCCGTTCCGTAACCGCTACATCCGTAGCCACTGCGTCCGTAACCGCTACATCTGTAGCCACTGCGTCCGTAACCGCTACATCCGTAGCCACTGCGTCCGTAACCGCTACATCCGTAGCCACTGCGTCCGTAACCGCTACATCCGTAGCCACTGAGTCCGTAACCGCTACATCCGTAGCCACTGCGTCCGTAACCGCTACATCCGTAGCCACTGCGTCCGTAACCGCTACATCCGTAGCCACTGCGTCCGTAACCGCTACATCCGCAGCCACTGCGTCCGTAACCGCTACATCCGTAGCCACTGCAACCGTAACCGCTACATCCGTAGCCACTGCGTCCGTAAATGTTATCATATCTATCTTTATAATATGTCTAGCATTATATGTCTTTTAATGTAATAAATATATTAAATGAGTTTAATTTTAAATACATTGTATAAATCGTCATTAAAGTTTACCAATTTAGTTTTCTTTTTGGTATCCCTTTTTAATATGTTATCTAATTTATTTACTTATTTAGGCTCCATAGTGGTTTATAATAGTATATTTTTTATCATTAAATAAATTATTGCAAAGTATTGTTTGCCATTATAATTCTTGTATTTCATCTAGATATCACCTAACTGCATTTTCGTAAAACTGCGCCATAAGATTCTCCTCGCATTACAAAACGATAATTTAATAATATCTATATAAAAGTAATAGATATGTAAATTAAAATATCTCTGTATAGCGGTATGCAAAGTCTGTTCACATTGCTTCAATATTAGGGCTGAAAAATACACAAAATGTGACTTTTTGCACGTAAATACGAAACGTAAATTGAGTGCACACACTTAAGTAAAAATATACTTGTGCAAGGAGAAAATCATCTAATAAAATAGTTCATACTATTTTGCTCATACATTTCAAATAAGCGAGATAACATGAGCTAATTAAACGTCATGTGAGTAGGCCTATAAACGTTTCTCTCACTTGAACTTTTAAGAAAAGCTTTTAGACATCGTGAATTCATTACAAGAATGTTAAATAAAATATTCAAATTTGTACATACAATCCTCTTGTAAGGGAATCCGCATGTTTTGATCCAATATTTAGAATTAACATGTTCCATTGCTCGTGTTCCGTGTATATGGCGACCGACCGGCTTTCGCCTCTGGCATCTGCCGTTGTTGCACGAATTGAAACTCAATACCTTCCACATAAGAGTCACGAGAGTTCAATAGATTTGCCCGTTCACACTACGCTCGTATATGAAAGCGTATCGCCACATCCCCGATGATTAAAACGAGGAACGTTGATTACGTTGCCTGTTTGAACCTTTTCAGCCAGTGAATGACCGATGGGTTTGTTTAGGGTGGTTCAGTCTCAGTTAATACAAATAACATTAATATGATTAAAAACAGCATGTAAGCTGATAAAAGGTACCAATGATGAGGTTGCATAATTAAACATAACGACTTAAAATTTTCTAATTATATAAATTCGAAATTCGCTAACTTTGAAGATGAAGTGTTGAGAGAAGGCTATATTCTTGGCTGAATAACCAGGGGATTGTTTTGAAGTGAAACTTCTTTATCGGCGTTGGAAAAAAAATTACCGTCACATTTTTCGGTTACGCGTCACGTTTTTCCGTTACGCGCCATCTTTTTTGTATTCATGTATATGTAAGGCCATAAAGAAGTTTCACTTCTTACGTGTGTACACTAGTACACGCACACATTTTTTTTACGTAGCAATATGTCCTTAATAGGTCCGTACCTATTAAGGACGTATTTGATGACAATGAACGAAGTTGATGACAATGACTTTTGGGGCGGCCGCCCGTGTGCGGCCCCAAAAGTCATTGTTATCAACTTCGATAGGAGTAGAACAAGAAAAAGAAAAATTAGTGATAGGAGCTGATTTATGTAGTCGTTAATACTCTTTTCTAAAAGTTATTAAAGAAAATTTTATGTATAAACTACAGAGTGTTAAATCTACATTTATAATAAATATTAATAATGTAATAATTTAATCTGTACACACACTTTTTCAACAAATTATTCTTTCAGCAATTTTCCGTAATGGCGCATTTAGTTGACGCGACTTTGTTTCCTCACATTTTCCAATTTCTATTATGGAAATTTGACAAAAAAGCTTTAAAAACTAAATTAAAATATAATACTATCTTCGTTACACTTCTGCTCTGTGATATCGGCCTTGTAATAGGTACATGTAGTAGGTATAATGTTCATACTAATTTTATAAACAAAGCACTACTAATCACAATGCATAGGTATTAATTCTAAAATGGTGCTGCTGCGACAAAATAAACATCGAAAAGATTGGCTTAATCGCAACCTTAATACCATCCGAAAAATAAGACATAATCCCTTTGATCAAACATCTTGGGCACGTGAGAAATGCGCGTCAATCATCTGCGCGTGGCTAGTGATTTGACGCATCGTCGCCGTGAACGGACACATTTTAGACGCATTCCCTGCATACCGACCAACACTATTAGGCTTTAAAGTCTCTATTATGGATTTTGAAATTCGTTTTGCATTTGCGGGCTTGGTTTGATAAATTTCTTGCATATTATGCATTTCTGAGATACAAACGCGAGTCGTCGCTAATTATGTTGGTAGTGTAGTGTAGGTATATGTAACTAAAATCATGTACCTAACTAATTTCAAATGTGTCTTTACCTGTGAAATTACGTTTCTTTTTTCATACACACTATTAGGAATGTAACTTATTTGGTTCAGTAGCTATGTCAGTTTTTTATTATTACCTATATTGGTAAAAGATCACACTTTTTACAAGATTTAATGTGTAACTAAACTATGTTTTTTATTCTTTATTTTGAAAAAAAAGAGAAATGGTTCAAAAATGGATTTCAATAAATTGCAAGTTTAGGCACAAGAAACCCAATACGGTAATATCATAATCAATGAGATTGCAATATAAAAAAATACATACAGTGGAACAAGAAACCATCTCCTTTTTGGGAGTCAGTTAAAAATAACTCTTATTTTTGTAATTTTAATAACAACAGAATTTAAAAAAGTGAATTTTTACTGTATTCTTTTGTAGTTCAGATCTCTTTTTAGCGGGCGCTGAAATGTTACATTCTTGTTGTCCCCCACTGATAAATATTAGGTTGGGGAAAAAGTCTTTTCGCATTATAGTATGTATAAACTTGTAATAAAATCTCTTTGGCTATACTATTTGTATCTGGCTGGTTTTGGTATCATTGAAAGTTTAAATTTTAAAGAACATAATTCCAAATTCAAATTAGGAAAATGTGTGATTTTCATTTGTTTTTCGTACCGCCAAGATGAGTGAATCTAATGAAGAAATTCGATACATTTTAAAATTTTACTACAAAAAAGGTAAAAATGCAACGCAAGCCGCGAAAAAAATTTGCGATGTTTATGGACCTAGTGCAGTGTCTGTGAGAGTAGCACAAATTTGGTTTGAGCGTTTTAAATCAGGAAATTTTAATGTCAAAGATGCACGTCGCTGTGGTCGCCCTATTACAGATAAAATGGATGCCATTTTTGAAAAAGTGGAGCAAGATCGGCATGTCAGTAGTTACGACGTAGCTGAAGAACTGGGAATTGACCACAAAACAGTTTTGGCGCATTTGAAAAAAACTGGGTACACAAAAAAGCTCGACATTTGGGTACCTCACGAGCTCACTGAAAGAAACCTAATGAACCGTGTACTCATTTGTGATTCTTTATTACGACGTAATGAAACCGAACCATTTTTGAAGAAGCTGATAACTGGTGATGAAAAGTGGATCACGTACGACAAGAACGTGCGAAAAAAGTCGTGGTCAAAGGCCGGTCAGGCTTCACAGACTGTGGCGAAACCCGGGTTAACTCGCAACAAGGTGATGCTGTGTGTGTGGTGGGATTGGAAGGGCATTATTCATTATGAGCTGTTACCACCAGGCAGGACCATCAATTCTGAACTCTACTGTGAACAACTGATGAGATTAAAGCAAGAAGTTGAGAGAAAGCGGCCGGAATTAGTCAACAGAAGGGGTGTGGTTTTTCATCATGATAACGCTAGACCTCACACATCTTTAGCCACTCAGCAAAAATTAAGAGAGTTTGGCTGGGAGGTGTTAATACATCCGCCGTATAGTCCTGACCTTGCACCTTCAGATTTCCACCTGTTTCGGTCTCTTCAGAATTCTTTAGGCAGTGTCAGGTTAACATCACGAGAGGACTGCCAAAACCACTTGTCGCGGTATTTTGACCAGAAGTCCCAAAATTTCTATAGCAATGGGATCATGTCCCTACCTACAAGATGGCAAAAAGTTATCGAACAAAATGGTACCTACATACTTTAGTTAAATGTAAATAAACTATATTAAAAAATGTTTTGAATTTTCTTAAAAAATGCGAAGAAACTTTTTCCCCAACCTATTATATCGATCGATATATCCAATATTATATGAGAAAATTTCCCGATGTCCACCAAGGGGGGAGGGAGTAATGATGACAATGTAAGTACCGCAAAAATCTATCCCTTTATCTTAATTTATTGTCTATCCTATATTTTCTTTTGTACTTAAATATCTCCAACGTTTCCTTATCATGCAGGATTTTATAGCAGCTACTTTGAATCGAAATAAAAATTGACTCCTAACTTTGTTATTAAAACCCATGGCAGCTAACCTTTAACGCCATTAATATTACATTGGATTGAACACTCCGTTTACAAGTTGAATTAGTGATTTTAACAGCTATCTGAAAAGGATAAGCTTTTCCGATCCGAAGCTAGGATCAGAAGCGCATTTTATAGCAGATCTTTCTTCGAAGCGACTCTAAGCGGATCCCGAGAGTTAATTAATGACACTTTAACGGTCTCCAGCACAGACTGCGCACAATTGCATCACTAGTTCACTGAGCACGGTGAAGGTATTCACCAAATGGTCGCCTCTCTGCAAGAGACTAACCACTTGCTGTAATTAATTTATTAATTCATAGAGAAACGGAACCTTTAGAATTCGCTTATGTGCAAAAGCTTTTATTTTTTATTGTTTTTTTTAAATTATTTATTTAATTTAAATTATACAGTTCATCTTGACTTTACCGTGGTGCTCTAAATCCACGACCAATCCACTAAAAAAATATCGAGTTTTTCCTTGCTTATGAAGGCATGTGGTGTTGGTTGTTAATACAACTATGTTATCTACTTGGTTGTCTGCGGTGGTGGTCTGGTTATGTTTTGGTGTTTGCTATTATATTGCAAATTAGAATTGTTTGTTTTATTAATTATGGAAAGACGGATCAGCGAAATTTTATCAAAATTTTACACAAATCCAGAATGCTGCAAATAAAAAGAATGATAACCTACTATCAGAGTTCACACTGACGAAGTCATGAGCATCAGTTACTTTAAAATATAAATTTCTTTTGATACCTAGTAACATTTTCTGACTGAACATTTATGCTTTGTTGTCGCCACAGTCATGAGTAGCTACTCATAACTGTTCCATTAGGATTTACTACATTTCTTTTGAAATAGATCCACGAAGATGTTTTTCACAAAACAATTCAAAAGCAATTACAAAGTGTTCAGCTTTAGTATACGAGTACAGCATAACTTCCCACTCGTGGCGACAACAAAGCATAAATGTTCAGTAAATGGAAGTTGCTTTGTCTTCATATGTAATGGAAGTATGTAGTTACGCGGTTCTGCATCATTTAAACCTCTTTCGGACTTCGCTAGAAACTTCCGAGTTTGCTTCAGGATGCGCTTTTAAAATGATAAAATATGAGCAGGTTCATTTTGATGTCGTGGAAGAAAAAGCAGTTGTTAGCAAAAGCACATGAGCTTAGTTGGCTAAGCTCATGTAGATGTAACACTATTTTCAATTTCTCTGAAAATAGTGTTACATCTACATGAGCTTAGCCAACTAAGCTCATGTGCTTGTGCTAACAATTATTATTAATGTGTTAGCAACACACTAAAAAAGCGTCGGTGGCGTAGTGCGTAAGAGCGTCGTCTCCCACCCGGGAGGCACTGGTTCGATCCCCGCCACGTACCAATGTGTTTTCTTTTTAACCGACTTCAAACAAAAAAAGGAGGAGGTTCTCTATTCGACTGTATGTTTTTTTTTTTTTTTTTTTTTTGTATGTATGTTCCGCGATTACTCCGCCAATAATGAATCGATTTTGATGATTCTTTTTTCGTTAAGAAGGTCATACTTCAAAGGTGGTCCCGTATAAATTATACCGAAATTGGTTCAGTACTTTTTTGTTGAAATGATAATTTCATTGGGGATGAAACAATAAAATCATCCACGAACACAAAAATAATGACAATTTTTTTTTTGAACTTGCTATTACCTAATATGCAATAGTGAAATTTTGGTTAGTATGTCCAATAGTCAACACATAAACTATGACAAATTATTTTATGAACTTAAGTTAAAATAACTAGTTTCTCTTCAAGTTTCATAGTTCATTAACTTACCATTAAAACTATACCATTCATTCTGAATGAATGGTAGGCATTTGTAATGAGCTATAGGTCTGAGACGTGATATTATTTGTTAACCGACTTAAAAAAAAGAGGAAGTTCTCTATCCGACTGTTTTTTTGTGTTTGTTACCTGATACTCCGTCAATTATGAGTATTACGACTCGATTTTAGTGATTCTTTATTTAGCTACGTCAAAATCAGAGATGGCCCGTATAAATTGCATCGATATAAATTCGACCCTTTATGAACAGAACATTAATAACAAAAAAAAAATTGTTTACGTTTCCGTTAAGTTTTAATGAGCGCCTATCCATTTATCCAGTAGGCCTATACATTTTCAATAAAATATACTTAACTAGCGACCCGCCCCGGCTTCGCACGGGTGCAATGCTTATGTGTAGTTTTAAAGATCTAAGCATACATAGGGACAGACAGACGGCGGATAGCGACTTTGTTTTATACTATGTAGTGATTTCCACTAAAAATAATAAAATAAAATATTTTTAGCAAAAAAATAGGAAAACCGACTTCAACGCGTACAAATTTAAACTAAAAAGTAAGAAATAAATAATATTTTTATGAAGTAGTTGAAAAGAGCGTCATAGGAAACCACGGAAAGTATTGATACACATTTATAATTATGGAATAATTTTATTTTTGCGTTTACAAACGCGTAAATATAATACTAGAAAAATGCACTGAAAAAAATCGACTTGCCTCAGGCGGGACTCGAACCCGCACCTTCCACAATCCGGGTGGACGCGTTAACCAATTTCGCCACCGAGGCACTGCTTTTCGCTGTCGAAATTTGTCAGTGCTTGGTGCTTATGTTTTTATGGTAAACATCGTTTCACTTACATTATTCCATAATGTAAGGTAGTTTCATCTTAGCTGGGCGTCAAATATTTGCAAAAATATTTCGTTCGGGTCTTGGAAATGCAAATTTCAAAGATTTGATGAAACGATGTTTACCATAAAAACATAAGCACCAAGCACTGACAAATTTCGACAGCGAAAAGCAGTGCCTCGGTGGCGAAATTGGTTAACGCGTCCACCCGGATTGTGGAAGGTGCGGGTTCGAGTCCCGCCTGAGGCAAGTCGATTTTTTTCAGTGCATTTTTCTAGTATTATATTTACGCGTTTGTAAACGCAAAAATAAAATTATTCCATAATGTAAGGTAGTTTCATCTTAGCTGGGCGTCAAATATTTGCAAAAATATTTCGTTCGGGTCTTGGAAATGCAAATTTCAAAGATTTGATGAAACGATGTTTACCATAAAAACATAAGCACCAAGCACTGACAAATTTCGACAGCGAAAAGCAGTGCCTCGGTGGCGAAATTGGTTAACGCGTCCACCCGGATTGTGGAAGGTGCGGGTTCGAGTCCCGCCTGAGGCAAGTCGATTTTTTTTCAGTGCATTTTTCTAGTATTATATTTACGCGTTTGTAAACGCAAAAATAAAATTATTCCATAATGTAAGGTAGTTTCATCTTAGCTGGGCGTCAAATATTTGCAAAAATATTTCGTTCGGGTCTTGGAAATGCAAATTTCAAAGATTTGATGAAACGATGTTTACCATAAAAACATAAGCACCAAGCACTGACAAATTTCGACAGCGAAAAGCAGTGCCTCGGTGGCGAAATTGGTTAACGCGTCCACCCGGATTGTGGAAGGTGCGGGTTCGAGTCCCGCCTGAGGCAAGTCGATTTTTTTCAGTGCATTTTTCTAACATTTATAATTCTTTATTTATAATTCATACTCCGATATATTTGGAGTCGGTGCCAGCCTAAGCAAAATAAACTTACCTAATAGATACGAACTTGATTAATTCATTAACTACACATAATAATGAATGATGAAGATGAGAAATAATCCGCCGCTCCGTGAAGTTCGAAAATTGCAAACACTATCCTCCTTGGTTAGCTGGCACCGGCTCCAAATATATCGGAGTATGAATTATAAATAAAGAATTATAAATGTGTATCAATACTTTCCGTGGTTTCCTATGACGCTCTTTTCAACTACTTCATAAAAATATTATTTATTTCTTACTTTTTAGTTTAAATTTGTACGCGTTGAAGTCGGTTTTCCTATTTTTTTGCTAAAAATATTTTATGAATTCATATGTACGTTTAATCGACGCTTTTACGGTGAAGGAAAACATCGTGATGAACCCTGCACACAGCTATGAAGAAATTCTTAGGTTGTGTGTGAAGTCGACCAACCCACACTTGGCCAGCGTGGTTGACTAAGGCCTTATCGACCCTAATGTGGGGTAGGCTCGAGCCCCTCGGTGGGGACATTATATGTGCTGTTGATGTATGATGATGATAATATTTATGTTAGCAACACAATTACTGCATCAACATGGTGACCGGCAGATGGTGGATACCATTTAGCGAATAGATTTTTTGTAAAATTCAGGAAATTATTATACACTATTAAAAAGTCTATTACATTTCTTTGATAGTGTAGCTGTTGAGGAAAATTTTCTCTAAGCTCATAGTAAGTTAAGAAACAACATTCGACTTGTAAATCAAACGTTACAACATAAAAATGTTACTTTTATATTTACCATGATTTACATATGTAAATAAGTGGATAATTTGGAAGGTTCGCAGCTGAGCCAAATGTGTCGCGGCGGGGATGCTGCGATCAATCAAGCGTGCGACACTCACAGGTGTACGCATGTAACTACCTACAGACGTGGGAATACCACAATTTATAAAATTAAAATCTGCTCCTGTTTCATTAATTTATTAAAAGCTCTAGTTTATGGCAATGTATGAAGGAACAAGGAAATTTGACTAACCACAGAGCTTAAAGGAGGGAACGGCATAAACAAGTTTGGAAGTCTTGACATATTTTGTGCATGGAAGATGTTTGTATTGATATATCTATACATTAGTCTTGATTGTCAACCACACGCAATTGTCTGACTTTGTAGGTAGTTGTAGTACCTAATTGTGCCTACTTTGTAGTATTTGTAGATAGCACTAGTAGCAAAAAGATTGTGAGGTAACAGATTGTCATGGTATACATGTAATCAGAAAAGATGATGAGCATGTTACAAAGAAACTGATGAAAATGAAGGGTGGATATAGATGGAGAGAGAAGGGTGTTCAATGGTTGATGATGGTTGAACGAGAATGCTGTTAGAAAAAAAAGCTATTTTCCTAACTTCAAATATAATTACTTTAATTAGGAACAGGGAATTCAAATGACGTTTAATGTACTTAAAGCTTCTTGCTACACTGAAAGTAAAAAAAGAATGGATTCTTTCCTCATGTTTTTTTTCTTTAATTCTGAAACGGATGATGGGAGGAGCAAATGTGTCGTAACCACGACCCTGTGCCTTATGTTAGTGAATCCTGTTAATCTAATAACAGGGTTATCACACCCCAGCTCGGTCGGTCGCGGCTCCTCGCGATCAATCACGCTTGTGACAAACTCAGCTGCGGCGACCTCACACACTTACATCTCCATTTATAAACGAACAATCATCTGTTGCGCTTAATTAAACCAAAAATATTTACAAATAATTTATTTTCGGTACACGAGCACTTCCTAGGCAAAATTGTTTTTTTAAGTGGTTACCGTCGCCTAGAGACACTTGCAAAGTCAAGGGTAAATCTAAGTGATTTGCAAACACTGCAAGTGCGTTGCCATCCTGAGGACTAAGAGTGATTAAATCAATAGATAAGTTTATCCTACCGCAGGTTAACAATTTGTATGGTACTAGACTACTTAATTACATGATTCCAGACTACTTCAATAATTTATCTAACACATTTTGTAAATTAGACTTAGAACCGTCCAGTCGTAAAATGTTTAAATTTAAAAAATACTTTTTGCTAAATTGTCATGTAGCAAATAGTTAGCTTTATGTTTAAAACGACTCTCCGGCACAGATAAACCGTGTGAGGTTTTCGTGCAAGGAATATGTATGATATTGTATGCTTTCCAAATACTTTGAACAATAAATAAAAAAAAAGATGTTATGCCTTCCATGCCCAGTAATTACAATTAGTGTATTGTTTTTTGATTCTTCTCTTTCGTCTTAAGTATCATAATGAACGTTGTTGATTTAATCTAATACTAAGTCTGCCGCTAACAACGTTTCGTGCCGAACCGGAGCGTTTAGAGACAGCTCCCAAATCTCTTGAGAATTCCGTATGAATGACTTTAACGGTTTACTTAATTTCATTACGTATGTCGCTTCCGTTATAGGTATCGTATAGATAGGTATGTCGCTTCCGTTATAGGTATCGTATAGATACCTATAACGGAAGCGACATAGATTGTCGATATACGTTATGGGTATGTCAAATTAATATTAAACTGACTCCTTAATTGTTCCAAGTTTGTATTTCCTACCAAACTACAGCATTATTCTTCACTGGCAGAGTAGGTACATATGTACACGAGTCGACTACACCGCTACTACCGTTCCAACATTTTCTTTCTTCTTAGTTTCTAAAATTAGACCGTTACAAAAATAATTTTTAGGTATACTTACACAATAAACAGTTAAATTTAACATACACATAATCACGCTAATAATCCCAAAAGGTTGAGCAGAGAAAACATAAAGCCACGTCTAGCAGTATGGGCCATAGAATACCCGCAAAATAGTGACACCAAACCCAAAAAGTAACAAGCCTTCAGTAAATAAACAAACGATCGTCAACGATCAGTTACAAATATTATACTTAAAATCATCTCAGCTCTCGGGTATAATCTAAAAATTAAAATAAAATTGACAAATATCGATTAACTTGGGTGCATCCACACAGCCCTGGCTAGTGGCCACCGGCTCATGTCATCGATAGGCCGCCGTATTTGATCCGCCCTACTCATGCCGCCGGGCTGTGCAGATCCCTCATTAAATAGAGACACATGCACTTTTCGATCGATATGGCCATCGCCAACAATATGCTTACATTGCTGGTATAGGTATCTCAATAAAATGATTATGACAAAGCAAAAAAAATCGTAACCTGTTTTCTTGAGAAGGGATTCTTTATCAGTATAAATTAGCAAATAAAAGTCCGGAAACGGAACGTCTCTTTTTTACGGCATGTATTTAACGCGGCGACAAATTATTCAGAATTTGTGATTTTAAAAAATTAAAGCCGGTAGCAAAAATCATAGGTTGGTAGCTAGAGTGAAGGATAATTTAAACTACAATGTAGCAGCTTAATAATCAGTTGTAAGCTTTGATTTATTTATAACTGACATTGATTCCCAAAAACAGTGCACTGCTTAGTCATAAAAAAATAACCCTAACCTACCAATCACAGAAACAAATATATAGTTAGGTAATCAATTACTTTACTTGTATGGAATTCTGTAGTTGCCAATAATACAATGTTTGTTATCCCACTGTTGATATCATAGTCGCCATGTCATTATTTATAGTACCTCGCGAATAATTTCATTGGGCCTGTTTAAGATGTTTGTTACCTTAAAGTAGCAGCCATTATTTAGTTTTTAAAAATCCTTGCATTTGGAAGCTCAGATAATGTAATTATTGCTAAAATATTTAATCGCTGCCAAGTTATTTTTTAGTAACAAAATAGTTAATCGCCCTTTAAGTTGTTGTCGCCTCGAAACAACAAATAATGTAACTAAAATTTTGTACCTTGGATTGGATTCACTGTGTATTATAAGTATACTCTGTTTTAAATAATGTAAATCCGTTATTGCCATTAAGCAAAATCTTGTTTTGTATAGCATAATTATTTTTTCGAAGTGCTGTGGATTCATGTTAATAAATAAATAAAATAATTAGCCCTTTTCACTATGGACGCTATGGAACGGCGGCAACCGGCGACAGACCGTAGCGCATCGCTTCTTTTTCCTATTAAATTTACCTTTAATCTTAACAACACAACGTCTACACTTTTTAATTAAATTTTGACATATATGAAATAGCTGTATCCACGCCATGTTGCCTATGGGAAATTAAGTTAATTAGTCGCTTGATTGTGGGCTACGAAAATTGCATTCGCCGTACCCACACACACAGAAGTCGACAAGTGCGGAGCAATGAGGCGAACATGAAAAGTACGTTATATCTATATTATGATTTTGATTTAGAAAATTATGAAATTAAAACCAATTATATGAGAAAGTTCATTTTAGAATAGCCCATTTTTTACGACTTCCGGTAATAGAAAAAATACAATAATTACAGTGCATTCAATATGCCTACTTGAAAAAAAAATTGACTATGAACATCCGTAAAATTTAAATCAATATGATAATATTTTGCATAACTTATACGCGCCCATACAAACTAACGCACACACTAACCCACACACACACTCGCATAAGGTCTAAGGCTTGGCGCTCGTATACCAATTTTCCAAAAAAAATATCAAATAATTCAAAATACTCTCAATCAATTTTTATAGCTAGTGTAGAATGTGTATCGCAACTTAGTATATTATCATTACTTATAAGGTGTTGTCTACATACATACCGTCAAGTTCCACACGCCTTTATCGAATTAGCATCGGATGTGTAGTAAATCGAATTATGGATAATATAGATAAGATCTAATTAGCTAGTGATCATAGAGGCTATTATCAAATTACTCGAGACCAATGCATGGGTACAAGATATTATCGACATCAATATTTCGAAAAAATGTGACTTAATATTAGTAAGATAACATTGCATTGCTTTGTTCATTATGATTTGGATTTTCATCTGTCAAATTTGTATGATGATTTCTTTTTTGTTCATGAATGAACATTTTTTATTTAAAAGTAGTTATAAATTATGCTTGAAAATAAAATTCTCTGTCAAAGAGAATCCATAATTCAATCTGTAATAGTGTCTTCCGTCGTTTGGAAACATTGGCATTATTTATACTAGAGTGCAATATCTTTTATAGAAAATAGTTCCAACGTTAATAATTCAAAAACTTATTTTAGTAGTGCAAAGAAACTGAAGAAATACATACGTGTTAATAAGTTTATAAATAAGACAAAAAGAATTATAAATCAACATAATTCTTTTAAAAAACACAAATTGCAATATTTGAAAAACATTAAATTATCAGAAAAATTGAATAATATTAAAAGTACGGCTGTTACAACAACTACTAATTACATAGAATATAGTAAACAATTAGAATCAAAAATTGACAGTCTTGAGGAGTCATTAAAATGTATGTTAAAAAACATACAGACTATTTCTCAAAAACAACTAAGTTATCAAATACTTGCTTCAAATGACATGGAAGATTTTTGTAATTATAATGCAGAGAGATTTGAATCTTTGAGTAAAAAACGAATATGTTCATGTCAAGATAAGGATATTTACAACAACGAAGGGCACCCTTCTAGTATATTATATGATACACAAGATCAAGTAGTTTCACTTGTCGATAACGAAACTTGTTCACAGAAAAATCTTGATGAAGCTGGGACACAAGTGAACAATAGTAAACAACAAAACAATATCATTATGTTTAGTGATGAGTTAGGCAAAAACATGGGTCAAACAATGTTTCAGTATATGGCACAGCCTGTTACTAATTTCTGTATGCCAGGTGCCAATTACATTCAAATATTGCAGAGGGTGATCTATGGTACTTACAGTGCTGATAGTACAATACTTATTTTTATTGGTAGACGTGGAAATGCTAATTCCAAGATTATGGAAAAGTATTTTGAAGACCTCTCCAAATTAAATGTAAAAAAAATAATTCTATTTACCCTGCCTTACAGTAGGTCATTGACTCATGCAGAAAATTACTATAGATATAAATGCAATATGAAATTGCATTTAATGACAAATTATGATAAAAAATTTGACATTGTTGATTTTAATGGTTTTATTAAGAATTTTTTTTTGACAAAGGATAAATATTTTCTTTGTAATAATTACAAAAAACAAATAGCAAAATCGCTATGTTACTTTATTTTTAATCAAGCCAAAACATTGGCTATAACTTCTGCCTCTATTGGGCAGTCAAATTTGACATTAAGTAATGACAATTTGGAATATGCATCATATTCTTTAAATTAAATATTGAGACAAAAGAGACTAACTCTGGCAGTACTAAATATAATGAAATATTAGACTCAAATTTTGAGGTTTTAGATAAATTATCCTCCCCACTTGTAATGAATAAAAATTCTAAAAATAATTTTATCAACCTTGTCCACCAAAATATTCAAGGGATGTCAGGCAAAAATTTAGAATTGGAGCTATTTATGAATTGTAATAATATTGATATATTGTGTGTTACAGAACACTGGCTAAAAAGCCATCAGCTCATGTTTAATTTTAGTAATCACCATGTTGTCAGCTCGTACAGCAGAAAAAACATATTACATGGTGGTTCATTAATAATTACTAAAAAGAATATTATATGTAAGGAAAGAAATGACCTCGTAAGTATGTCTGTTGAGCGAGTTACTGAAATAGCTTGTATAGAGTTTGAACAATTCATTGTTATTAGTGTATACAAACCACCATGTGCCCCTTTTGAACAATTTTTAAAAATTATGGAAGATGTCTTATTTAAAATCAGTAAATGTCGTAAAATAATTGTTATCTGTGGAGACTTTAATATTAACATATTAGAGACAAACTCAATCACTTGTAATTTTTTAAATTTATTTAAGTCCTATGATTTGGACTACGTTTTTTATGAACCCACAAGAATTACTGAAACAAGTGCAACTTGCATTGACAATATTTTTACTAACCGAAAACCTAGCCAAAAGTCAATTATTAATATGTTGCACTCTGATCATTGTGGTCAATTAGCATCGTTTCCTAGAAAAAAAGTTAAAGTGCAAAGAACGAAAATAAGTTTTATTCCTATAAATGCAAGCCGAATTGAAAAATTTAAATCGAAATTAATTGTGAAGCTACCATGTTTGCCTTATAATGATTGTCCGGATAAGCTATACAGTTCTTTATTTAATTTAATAAATGATGAATTTACCAACACTTTTGTGCCAAAAGTAAAGACGATCTGTGATCATCTAACCTTTAGTGAATGGGCAACGCCTGGTATCTACAATAGTAGGAATAAGTTGTACGATTTGTATGGTCAAAAATCATTTAATTTTGATCCAGTATTTGTTAATTATGTAAGAGACTACTCCAAAGTTTTCAAAAGAGCCTGTTCCACTGCCAAGTCAGTTTACTTAAAAAACAAAATTAAGAATTCTACAAATAAGATTAAAGAAACCTGGAATATTATTAACAGTGAAACTGGTAGGAGTCAAACACGCTTCCGTAATATTAACTTAAAGATTAATAATGTAAATGTTATAGCTGATTTGGAAGTAGCGATGGAATTTGAAAGGTTTTTCTCAGATGTTCCCATACAGACTACTAAATCACTTCAGTCGTCTTCCACCTCAGCTGAACAGCTGCTTAAACAAAATGTATCATCATGTGATAGTAACTTTGAATTTACAGCTGTTAATTATAAAGATATTATAAATACGTTTAAAACTCTAGACCTGAAAAAATCTATGGATCTTTGGGGACTGTCAGTCAGGACAATCTCATCCATTATAACTATAATAGCTCCTTATTTAGTAGTCGTATTTAACAATTGTATTGACTCTGGTGTATTTCCTGACTTGATGAAACATAGTAAAATTATACCGTTATTTAAATCTGGCGAAACCTCAGATCCCACCAATTTTCGGCCTGTTTCTATTCTACCGACTTTAAGTAAGATCTTTGAAAGACTAATGCTCAATCAACTATTAAAGCATTTCAATAAATACAACATATTTCATCAAAAGCAATTCGGGTTCACTCGGGGTCGCTCCACCATTGATGCGGGAGTTGAGTTGTTAAAGGAGGTATTTGCTGCTTGGGAAGAATCACGCGACGCCCTTGGGGTTTTCTGTGATTTATCTAAAGCTTTCGACTGTGTTAATCATGATACTCTGGTCAGGAAATTACACCATTACGGCGTTAGGAACAAGGCTCTCAACCTTATGACTTCATACCTGAGCAATAGAATACAGAAAGTTGATATAAATGGTAAAAGATCTCCAGGTTCTCTAGTCACAATAGGTGTTCCGCAGGGCTCAATTCTTGGTCCATTTCTCTTTCTAGTGTACATAAATGACTTGCCTTACTACATAAGGGACAATCATGACATTGTGTTGTTTGCGGATGACACTTCTTTGATTTTCAAAATAAATAGAAAATTAGATAATTATGACGAAGTGAACAATGCACTTGCGAAAGTAGTTTATTGGTTTGATATTAATAACTTGTTGCTGAATGAAAAAAAAACCAAATTAGTTAAGTTTACTACACCGAATGTGAGATGTGTAGAAACTAATGTACAAATAAATGGAGTAGAATTGAAACCTGTAGAAACAACAACTTTCTTAGGAGTAATGTTAGACTCTAAATTGCAATGGGGTCCACATATTGTAAAACTTTCGGGTAAACTAAGTTCTGCGGCATATGCAGTTAAAACTATTAGGCGGCTAACTGATATAGATACTGCTAGAATGGTTTATTTCAGTTATTTTCACAGCATAATGTCTTATGGAATTCTTCTCTGGGGGAGTGCTGCAGATATTAATACCATCTTTGTTCTGCAAAAACGGGCTGTTAGAGCAATCTATCAACTAGGTCCGCGTGATTCCCTCAGAGAAAGGTTCAAGGAGATAAATATTCTAACTTTGTCATCACAATATATACTGGAAAACTTACTATATGTAAAGAAAAATATTATGAATTTTTCCGAGAAATGTCATACGCACAATGTAAATACTAGGAAGAAACACGATTTGGTTGTATATAAAACTCGTCTCCACAGAATAAGCAATTCCTTTATGGGCCAATGTATACGTTTTTACAATAAGCTTCCGAAGAATATTAGAGACTTGCCTATTAATAAATTTAAAAAAACTGTAAAATCTAAATTATATAAAAAAGCTTATTACAAGTTAAATGATTATTTAAATGATCCAAATGCGTGGGAGTAAAATCTGCCCAAATTTACGCATTTAAAATTGTAATTTTTTCATATTGATATATCTATGGACATGTAATGATGTTTTGAAATCATTACGAAATTGTAAGCTGCGGAGTTTCTTTCGCCATTTCTTCTCCGTCTCAGCATAATAATAATTATTTAAGTAAAATAATTATTTCGTCGAAATGGTGGTAGGGCTTTTGACGATTTAAAAGTACTTAGCAAAGTCCATTTAAATAAAGAGCTTTTCATTTTCATTTTTCATTTTATCATCTCAGAAGAGATAACCTCATAAAATTCTGACCTAATTAAGGTGATATCTTGTTTTGACTTGAAAAATAACATTTTAGTTCTAAATCTCAGTGTGGTGGACAACAGATCAAGATATTTTATAAAATGATACCTACATCAATATTCTGTTCGAGCTTACCTACAGTTTTTTCCAACGTGCGTTTGGTGTGTTTTCTGTTATCAATTGCAAGGTATTATTCCAATTACGTCGTTTTAAATAGTTTTACACTATATTTTTAATTTATTTAAAATTCATTCACTTTAGCATAAATATATTTTAAATATTAAGATAAAAACTAGAACTATGTGACTATATTTTTAAGTCGATCAACAGAAACTTATAGTATTTAATAAAGTAGTATAATACTTATTAAAGTACTATAGGTACTTGATGAAAGAAATCTGTGCATAAGTAAAGAAGAAAAATTTCTTGACGCATACAGATAGCACAGCAGTCATCAATCCAACACAGACTAGACGCTAGAAATCTTACAATCCAGCTTAATTTTGGCTAAGTATGGCTAGTAATTTAAATAAGCACGTAAACTGGTAGACATTGCAGGCTTTGTTTGTTTTGTTGCTGGCGACGAGTCCGATGCAACTGAGAGATATCCACTTGACTTTGTTTCCTTCATCGGCCGGCACACTTTGGCTCCGTGCCTTCCAGTTAATTACTGAACAATGACACTGCCGCACTCCAGACTGGAGCTTTTATTTCTACTTTGCTTGTAGTAATTCTTGTGCGCTGTATTTAAATAGAACATTACTGCTGTCCGGCTTTCAACACATCCATATTTAAAACCGCATAATCCTTGTAATACAGACCACCGAGCATAAGCTTTCCCATTGATTGTAGATATAGAGCTCCAATGGTTGAATTGGGTCATGCGCACTTAGTATGGAACGGAGGATATTTGTCGTCTCACGACAGAAACCGGGTCCATAAGGTTAACGTTCCTCAAGAAGCTTGACAGAGTTGGATAATTTTTTCCCGTCGTGTAACAAGCTCGATAAGTTTGAAGATTGACGGGAAAGTTCCCATATAGACTGTACTACGTACTACGGTATGACTGTGGTCCTCCAGAATATTAGAAAAAGTTAGCAAAAGTGTTTTTATTATTAACGCATACTATGACAGTCTCTGTCAATACAAAGTTTGGAAACTGTACTAAGAATATTTAAGTTTGTAGCTCAATATTTCATAAAAACAGGCAGGCTTGGAGTAGGTATAACGATTACGTTTGTGTCATTTTGTGGACTTACCCTAAGTAAGCAAAGAGCGTGTTGCGGTTTGTGACAATTTAGAACCAAACTTTGTTTAAAAGGACCTTTACATTTCGCTTTTCATATTGTTAAAAGTGTAGAAATGTTGTTTTTTGTCTCTTTTAAACAATTACCTGCAGGCACTCATGAGTGCCTAGACAAATGGCAAATGATATTAGAAAAGTTGCGCGTTTCTGCGAATAACAACGCCAACTAGTCGCCATGGTGCACAGATTAGAAAGAATATGGCCATTCGTCTGAGATGGCCATAGTATATGCTTAGTAAATACGTCAAACGAACAATAGCCACAACGCAAAACACCCGTATTTTGTTTTCGCATTTTTTTGTTAAATTCTCCCTGTAAAGGGAAGTCAAAGGGATGTAACCTATACAGTTACCTATGTGTGACGTGTTTCAAATATTTCTTTTTTACCTTGGAATATTTGCATTAAAATATGAGTGTTACACATGTTAATTCATCTGAAGATCACTTAGTAAGAAATGTACAACGAGACTATAATAGTGACTGAGGACTTAACTAGCGAAAACTACTATAAAATACTCAACATACACCATCTAACCTTTATTTGTATAATTTCAAGTGGGTAAATGATCATAAACTTTCGACGTCCGTCTTCGTGGCGTGGTCAGCAACGCTGCCTTCACATCAAGCGATCTGAGTTTGAATCCTGGTAAGGACATATTATGTTTGTATGATGAACACATACAGTCATATTATACAGGTTTATATGTAGGTACATTTATTTATGATTATTTATAAATATATCTAAAATATTTATTCGATAACTAGTATCCATAGCACAAGTTAGGAATTTCTCCCGAGTTCTTGTTGTAAAAACAAGTGTTGAGAGAATCCATGTTACTTTAAGTTCATTTTCACTTGATATTGGCATTTATGTGTCGCGAACGCCATTTGTTTAAAATAGGAAGAAGAAGAAGAAGACACGTTCTCAATTGAGTTCTCAATGATAGTTAGGTAATTTTGGCATGTATTCATTTCTTTTATACAATTTGAAAGATTTTCGAGGAAATTCAGATAGTTATCAACGGTTTTTCGAGGAAATTCGGGTAGTCATCGTCGGATCTCCTTGGTATCAATGTCGGTGTTCCCCAGGGTTCTATCCTCTCCATAACTGTATTCTTGCATCCTCCATATCAATGACTTGATTTTGACTCCCGGTATCTTTGGGTACCCATACGACAGCACAGTTTCGGAGAGTTACTTGTCGGATGCGAAGTCTGGTGCAGATATCCGATCTTTGAGGGTGGCGATGGTGGAGGGAGTGAATGCAACCATAGACGCTGTTTCTCTCTGGGGTGAGGCCAACTTGGCCAACTTGGTTGGCCTCACCCCAGAGGGAGTGTCAATCCGTCCTAGACGCAGGCTTGTCTCTTCTCGGCGAAACGGAGTCGTAGATCTAGTTAGCTTTTCATCAGGTCAGATTGTGCTCAAACACTCAGCCTATCAAACATAAAAAAATTGCTAATAAACTAATTTGAATTATTAAGACACAAACCTCTATTACTATTTGGTGTGATAGGTACCCTAATAACCTCCTTAACATTGCATTAAACTGAATTTTTAGGGCATACATTTTTATAACAATCACTTTTGAAGCTCTCTGTTCGGGGCAACACAACTGTGTGAAATTGAGCGCAAAAATTCACAAGGCCCTTATCTTTGGGTAATGAAATGAATGACGTTAACAAATCACCAAGCGACCTACATTTGTACTAACCGAGGATAATTGTTGAGATAGTGTTTCCCATTACAAAAATTTAAACCCTTTTATTTTCAACCGAAAGTGTCTAGAACTTAGATCATCCCTTAAGAGAACCAAGGCCGTAATCTACCTGCCAAGTTTGGAACACTCGTATCAAAAAATAAAATTCATACTTCGATTAGAAGGAAACAGGAATTTCGAATGTTAAAAGCCAGCCTCAAGTTAATGGTTCGAAGCTTATGTTACAACATTAGGAAATGTTTAAGAATGTCAATTAATTTCCCATTAGGTACCTCCGTATATTTTATATTTATAACCAACTTCAAGAAGTGGTGGAGATTATCATTCAAAATATTTTATATACAAATTAAGGTTCATCTGTGTATTTTGTACTAGAAAAGATGTATTCCTGAAATATCGTATATATTTCAGGAATTCATCTTATAATATCAATCTAAAGTATGCTTTGTTGACCCAAATCTAAAACCATCAGAAACACGAAATACACCTACTCTCGAAGCCGATTTTAGTAAAAAAAAGCCAGAGCCTAAGACCTTGTCCAGAAGAGCGAATTCGCCGCGAATCTTTACGCGCGAACACATACTGAATCTCAACGCGCGAATAAGATACTCTCGCGAAGCTTGTGGGCGCAATGTATTGAACCCTAGTACCTCGCCAACGTGTTCTATACAAACTTTCAAACTAGTCAATGTAATTGCAATACACCAGCCGACTTAGTTTAGGGAAACGAAGTATTTTGTTTCTTTGCAAAGGCCTTACCTATGCGTTAACTCAGTAATAAAATTCTCAAAGCCCCCAAAGCGAATGAGCGTTTTGACCGCTTCGCCATAGAAAATCTGATACGAGCTATAGCTTTTTCAAAGCAATTTTAATTTTTTTCATCCCAGCAAAGAGTAAAAAGAAATCACTTTTAAATAGCAGTAACTTCTGAAGCTGAAAATTAAATGTTATACCTACATTATAGCTGAACTTGTATTTATAAAAATACCTCTTGTAAGAATAAAAGTTAGAGCTCGCTCCAGATGGACTTCTTGTGGTTTTTTCTTGATTGCGCCGTTCCCATTTCTCAGCATGATAGCTAGCGATGTTACGTGCGAGTTAAGTAATAACTTTTCTGCAGTCTTTTTACGCTCAATCCCCAAGATAAAGTTCATCATAAACCAGCTTCAGATTATTAATAATGAAATAACACGAGTCTACCTACTCGTGATATTTATGGTTTTTATACAACTTTGATATCTTAAGTCCTATGAGTGTCATCATTCACTATCTCTCTGTGATATATTAAACTAAATTATAATCAACATATTTGGTCTAGCCAATGTTTGGTTTTATTAGTTCTCGTGCTGCCATCTTGTACCTCTATAGGTATCTATATATAAAATTCAAAGTCCTGACTCACTGACTGAGATATCAACGCATAGCCCAAACCGCTGAACCTGAGAGTTGAAATTTTGCACATACATACCTTATACAGTGTAGGCATGTGGTAGGCATCCACTAAGAAAGGATTTTTGGAAAATCTATCCCTGAGGGGGTAAAATAGGGGATGAATGTTTGTATTAAAGTCCGTCAGTTTTGAAGTTAGGATCTTCAACTTGTATTTAGGCTGACAATTGAAAAATAATATTTACATGTGTCAGCGTTTTTGATAATTCCACCCCCGAAGAACCCTTCGGCCGAAAAGGGGGATGAAATGTTGTATCTGGATAGTCCTTCATTAAATTTATTATTTAGGCTTATGGTTGGAAAGTAAAACAAATAAGCAAACACATATTTCGTATTTTTTCGAAAATCAACCCCTTAGAGGTTAAATGGGATAAATAAACAGTAGCTGTCATATGATAAGCTAGCTTCCACCCGCGACTTCGTCCGCGTGGACATTCACCCGCCTAATCACGTAAGAACGGCTGTTCGGATTTTGATGAAATTTAAACATAGAATACTTTTTATCCTGGTTATTGGTCCCTTAAGGATTTTCTCGAATGTCCACGCGGACGAAGTCGCGGGCGGAAGCTAGTACACTATAGAATGAAAATTATGAGTATAAATTTTGTTTTTTGTTTTTTTATTGTACGAATATGCAAATCATAATTTTATGTCATTTCTAGCTCTATGTAACGTTCACATTACGTTAGTGTTACAAGCGTCTATAGGCTACAGTAACCGTTTACCACTGGGCAGGCCGTATCATTGGGTGCCAACCGATAACATAAATAAAATCTTCTATTAAATTTTGTTTCTCATATAATGTCCCCACCGAGGGGCTCGAGCCTACCCCACATTAGGGGTTGGTCGACTTCGCACACAACCTAATTCTTCATAGGTCTGTGCAGGTTTCCTCACGATGTTTTCCTTCACCGTAAAAGCGTCGATTAAACGTACATTTGAATTCAAAATTTAAAAACACATTGGTACGTGGCAGTTTTCGAACCGGTGCCTCCCGGGTGGAAGACAACGCTCTTACGCAATATGCCACCGACGCTTCTCTAATGATTTGAAATGTTTGAATTTAATCTTAAACATTCTATTCTTCTATTTCAATGTCTTATATATCTAAAATCCTTTAAACATCACTGAAAAGTTTTTACAATTCCAATTAATGTCAAAATGAGCACTAAAGTTTCATTGTTTATGCTTGATGCAAACCCATACTGGAAGCACTGGCACTGCGAACTGCTATTATTCCGTACAACGAATCGATTTCATTGCCCGGGGCACCGGCAGTGCCTCTGGTTGCCGCCACCCGCTTTCGTGCTATATAAAACATTGTCCACTCAGCTTAATCGGCTAATTCTCATTAATAAAATAATGAGAAAATCCAATTTGTTGCCTGATAACGGGTAAATTTAACTTTACAGACCAATTTGGGCGGACTGTATAACGCCAGCATTTAATGAAAGTGGATTTTGGATTTTAACTGTGAGCAGAATAAGTTCGGATTTCCACATAAGCCAATGTAATTTATATAAATGAGTCGACTTACACCAATATCCAAGAGCTATTGATCCAAATAGTAATATTTTATACATCAGATTACATACACAAAGTGATGCAAATCTAAAAGTTGAATTGTTCGACACGAGACATCGAACTGACGGGCATAGGTAATGGAGGCTATAGTTTAATATTTAAGTAATGTCTCGAGAAGTATGATAAATTTAGGAAGCAGCGATCGCGCGCGCCGCTCTCTCTCTCTCTGCAATATTTAGCCGCATATAGCAACCCCGGCTGGGTTGCGCCACACTCAATATTATAAACGTTATTTTCACATGGCAGCCACTCCATTGCAGACAATGGTGAATCGTTCGTAATTATTACAATCGCGTGAATGGTTCCGATTTAAAAACTTTAAGTTATTTCGGCGATTTATTTATGTTAAATAAAAAAGTCTGAACTGGATTTTAAGTTTCGTTATTATAGTACAAACCAACTATTTTACTAGTAACTTATTTCGTTTTATAACTAAAAACCTCAAAAGGAAAAAGGGATTCCCTTTTAAGGAACCCTCATATGATCACATCGTTGTCCGTCTGTCTGTCTGTGAAGATCCTTTCCTTCTGATATGTACTCAGGTTTGCAATCCCTCAGAACTGCGAAAAAATATCAATCTTCTAAATTAACACAATCATAAAATAAAAAAATATGTGATATAAAGGGCCGTGTGCCCTTTATATCACATAATTTGACACTCGCAAGGGAATCAGAACCTATAAGCTACTTCGTTTTAACGAAAGATACCATGTCTTACTTATAGTAAATACTCGTACTTAATTACTTAGATTATTTATTTTTCAATTTATGTTTATTGTTAATATAACTTTAAGCTGTTTCTTAAAGAACCATTAAGCGTAAGCACATCATAATAGAAATAAGTGTCCGTCTATTTTTATTGAGAAAATCCTTAACAAGGATTAAGTCGCGTGCAATTTCAAGTTTATTACTTTCACTAAGCCTGAAGCGTGTCAACAAATCATAAGCCGCGCAAACAAACGAGAATCTTTAATAAAATACAGGAAAGAGCGTGTAGCGAGTATTTTTTGTGTGAGAAAGTCATTTGTAGGGTGGGACCCCTGCATTCTCGTCTGCCATCCCTCATTCCAGTCACGGTGGGTAGGTGGGCACAAGTTATTTCCCCCGCATCACTCCCATCACTAAGTGCTCTTTTAGTAATCTGAATACATTCTGATATTCGCTTAGAGGGCAGTTTGTTTCGCCCCAACGGTGATAAGTTTAGATATCTCGTTGCTTTTTCATGTTACGTACGATACAACATCAGATTTTTGTCCTTAACAAGTCCTCAACTAAAAACTTGGCTCATACATCTGAACACATCCTGGTGAGAATGCTCAATAATGCAGATAATAAACTAGAAGACCAGATAAGACCAGTGTTCAAGTGTTGGCTAAGACTTTACCTTATAATAGTAGCATTTGAGTAGCATAGATTCGTGAAATGTGAATGTTTGTTTATCTGTTATGAACTACCAATTTTCCAAAGAGTAATTTTATGTTTTCTATTTGTTAATAATTGGTTGAGAGACTATTGGCAAATTATTATTGTTTTTGCAGAATGAAAAAGACAGGAAAGACATGACTACACCAATCCCAAATAAATGGGAAGCAGGTTAGGAAGAAGAAAAAAAATATTAGGTTTATTATGATTATTTACATCTTACCTCATCTAAAACGGCTCGAACAATATTTATGATTTTTTTGTCTATATTTGGTAGGTAATATTAAGTAAAAGTATATTCATACCGCTAAGTATGAATATACTTTACGACCTGACGAAAAAAGAAATTATATGGTTTGGTCAGTACCTTATAGATAGGAGGATATACCTTATTGAGGAGTACTTACAGTGTTACAGACCGCTCTAAGTATCGATTTTTCTAAGCTTTTAATTCGTTATACAGTTCTGCATGAAACACCAACCACTCTAATTACATTTACTGCATTGAGATCATTAATATTTACATAGATTAACTTCTCCACAATTCCTGGTATATTTCCTGACTTCTTAGTAATGTGCAACTTTACATTTGTCGTGTTATTTATGAGCGACATCAAAACGCCAGGTGGTTATTCTTGGTAAATTTCCAACTTCAAAAACTTCAGGCACCCAGTATACGTATAAGCTTATGCTATCATATATTGTGTTACTGACATCCATGCTGTGAAAAGATTCCATTTTTCATAGTAACAACAATCGGGTCAGGCCAGAACTCGGTCGGTGGTCAGTTCAACGGGATGACTAAGGATTTAATATAATATATTTTCCTTTTCTTGCTTTAGGTGTCATTAATTTTATTTTATTTAGTCTGTTCGTTCCGTTTTATTAACGTTCTCAAATATATATCTCTAGGACTAGTAAAAGCGTTTTAGCTTGTTCACAGAAATATTAAATGGACTACTTAAAATCATAAAATTAATAATTTATTAGCCCCCTTAAAGTTATAGTCGCTAAGGATAGTTTAGTTGCTCGATTTATTATTTCTCACGACCCTTTATGATGAAATAAAAATAATAGCACTCCTAGATAATTAAATCTAATAGAATAAAGTCGGATAAATTTAGAACCTTTTTCCTTCGAATGAAGGTAACATTTTCTCAGCAATGATTACAGCCAAAATATTTTGTGCAGATATGTTCAGAACTATAGACCCTTTACGAACACGTGATATACATATGCTCAGTAATACTGCACAGAAACTTAGCGAATATCCGGCGAGTCGAGGCGCTAGCAAATATTAATAGAGCAGCTACGGCGGCAACAAAAGCCTTCAACTCTATTTCTCTTAAGTAACTAATCTTAGGAACAACGGCTGACGTAACTATGAATTAACGCTGTGTAACTACCTATACAAATGAGCATACCGTCTCTAACAACATCAAGTACAATATAGGCGCCCAATTATTCAGATATTGGGAATACAAAGTCTTTACACCGTATTCATTCTGTCGCTAATTCAATATTCATTCTCAAATCATTAACGCCTGTGATAATGTATTGTGTGATAAATGACTTTGTGGCTAGCTATAAGTACAAGGTGTTTAAGAGTTTGTCGAATGATGTTGAATCGGGTTATAATTATAGGTATAGAAATCGTGACCCATTGCTACAAAACTACTCGTAAGTACAAAGCATTGTCATAGTATAATAAAATATTTTTGGCAAAAAAATAGGAAAACCGACTTCAATGCGTACAAATTTAAACTAAAAAGTAAGAAATAAATAATATTTTTATGAAGTAGTTGAAAAGGAAAGTATTGATACACATTTATAATTCTTTATTTATAATTCATACTCCGATATATTTGGAGCAGGTGCCAGCTAGCCAAGGAGGATAGTGTTTGCAATTTTCGAACTTCACGGAGCGGCGGATTATTTCTCATCTTTATTATGCATTCATTATTATGTATAGTTAATGCATTAATCAAGTTCGTATCTATTAGGTAAGTTTATTTTGCTTAGGCTGGCACCGACTCCAAATATATCGGAGTATGAATTATAAATAAAGAATTATAAATGTGTATCAATACTTTCCTTTTCAACTACTTCATAAAAATATTATTTATTTCTTACTTTTTAGTTTAAATTTGTACGCATTGAAGTCGGTTTTCCTATTTTTTTGCCAAAAATATTTTATTTTATTATTTTTAGTGGAAATCACTACATAGTATAAAACAAAGTCGCTATCCGCCGTCTGTCTGTCCCTATGTATGCTTAGATCTTTAAAACTACACATAAGCATTGTACCCGTGCGAAGCCGGGGCGGGTCGCTAGTTAAGTATATTTTATTGAAAATGGATAGGCCTACTGGATAAATGGATAGGTGCTCATTAAAACTTAACGGATACGTAAACAACTTTTTTTTTGTTATTAATGTTCTGTTCATAAAGGGTCGAATTTATATCGATACAATTTATACGGGCCATCTCTGATTTTTCATTAAAGAATCACTAAAATCGAGTCGTAATACTCATAATTGACGGAGTATCAGGCAACAAACACAAAAAAACAGTCGGATAGAGAACTTCCTCTTTTTTTTAAGTCGGTTCACAAATAATATCACGTCTCAGACCTATAGCTCATTCTTCATTCAGAATGAATGGTATAGTTTTAATGGTAAGTTAATGAACTATGAAACTTGAAGAAAACTAGTTATTTAACTTAAGTTCATATAAAATAATTTGTCATAGTTTATGTGTTGACTATTGGACCTACTAACCAAAATTTCACTATTGCATATTAGGTAATAGCAAGTTCAAAAAAAAAATTGTCATTATTTTTGTGTTCGTGGACGATGTTATTGTTTCATCCCCAATGAAATTATCATTTCAACAAAAAAGTACTGAACCAATTTCGGTATAATTTATACGGGACCACCTTTGAAGTATGGCCTTCTTAACGAAAAAAGAATCATCAAAATCGATTCATTATTGGCGGAGTAATCGCGGAACATACATACAAAAAAAAAAAAAAAAAAAAAAAAAAACATACAGTCGAATAGAGAACCTCCTCCTTTTTTTGTTTGAAGTCGGTTAAAAATGTCACTCCATGGATTTATTGACAATAATTTTAATATCATCCTGAAAATCCTCTCAAAACGAAATATTTAACTCAAAATCTTTTAACGTACTTAACTCCTTGTCTTGAATGGACTCTAACCTAAAAAATATTTTTGTAAGTTATTGATAACCTATTTTATAATTTGCTTTAAAATATGTTAATTAATGTTATTTTTAATATTTCACACGGTGTCGACTGTGGTCAGTTTAAAACGTATTCTTAAAATTAGAAGTACAGGTACTCTTTTAAAAAATACAAAAACTATCCAAAGTGTCCAAGGTTTATAAATAGCAATACATTTAAAATGGCTCGTTTTAAACATCCGAAGACTCATTTTTCTTCCACGCCGCAAGACTCTCTAAGTTCCTGTAACTTTTTAAATGGAAGCTCCTCTATAAATATGAGAGCAAAGTAGCGCCGATATTTTTCCTATTAAACTGAATAGTGTTGCAACCGATCACGACGCGGCAGTAAGTCTCGAGCCCACACAGCAGAAAACATTTATCAATCAGACGTGTTTTGAATATCATACACAGGCGCATTATGCAGTAACTTATATGCTTTATTTATGAACGGGATAACTTTGATCAATTGACAATTAAAACTTTAATAATTGGCGTGCTGGAATCGTCGATAGGTGACCTTAGTCAAGGCCAACTTCACTCTTATTTATTGTGAATTGTTACATCTTGTACAGTTCTGTTTCTATTGGTAATTAAAGTTTCCATAAAGAGGCAGTAACGGCAGCGACGGAATTCCTCAGGACCCGCTAAACAAAATACATTATTAAATTTAAAAAAAAAAACCGCCTTTAAAACTAAAAACGGAGAAATAAAAATTTTGTGTATAAAAATCTAAATGCTTTTTTGATGGTCCCAAATACAACCAACCATATAAGTGCCAACGTTTAAAATTCCGAATATTGAGGTTCGCACCGACTTCGACGAAAAACATTTAGGTATTACAGAATGACACGCAGAAGTCAAACATGTCATGAGAATCGTCTGTCACTTTCTATCACGCATAAAGTGATAGAGACGTAGGACGCTCAAGTCGGCGTTCATTCTTGAAACTTATTCTATAATACGAACATTAGATTTTTATTTTTTACTAGCTGTGCCCGCGACTTCGTCCGCGTGGATTTCCCATTTTTGCAACATTTTTCATTTGATGCTCAATTCCTATTAGTCTTAGAGTGATGTTATGGAGGTATATAGGCCTATATCAGGGTTTCCCATACTGCGCGTCGCGATGCCCTGGCATCCCAGGGTTCGCGGTTCTATCCCGGGGGAGTGAGATGATCCACATAGAATGGCTCTCTAGCTGCTATGCGAGCTAGTAGAACGAAAATAAATGTAGAGAAAGAAATGAAAGTCGCGATTTCAAAACTTGAGCCCGGATCGACTGTCTAGGGCGGGCGAAAAAATCGAACACAGCATCTTTGGCAAACCAGGCGGCTGCGTCCGTTTTTTTTGTTTTTGTAGGTATGTACTTAACTTTGCTGTTACTATAACGGGGGGAGGGCTCGTAAAAATTGGAAAATTCCTAAGGGCGTCACTATGAAAATAAGTTTGGGAAGTCCTGGCCTATAGTCTTCCTCTATAAATAGACAATCAAAGATTTTTTCAATTTGAATCAGTAGTTCCCCTTTTTAGGGTTCTGTACCCAAAGGGTAAAACGGGATCCTATTACTATGACTCCGCCGTCCGTCTGTCCATCTGTCACCAGGCTGTATATCATTAACCATTATAGTTAGACAGTTGAAATTTTCTCAGATGACGTAGTTCTGGTGCCGCTATAACAACAAATACTAATAAATAGAATAAAATAAATATTGAAGCTGCTCCCATAAAATAAACGTGACTTTTTTGGTCGATTTTGATAACGGCAATAGATAGACGCTTGAAACATTCCCAGAATATTTAGTTATATTATTCACTTTAAAAATAAATAATTACATTAAAATAAAATTAATATTTAAGGGGGCTCAACAACAAACGTGATTTATTTCTCGGTCTCAATAACGATAACAGGTAGAAACTTGAAATATTAACAAAATATTTAATTTAAAATTCAAATAATTTTCGGACAGTTTTGATAAAATCTATGGCACGGAACCCTTCGTTCACGCGTCCGACTCCTTCTAGGCGGTTTTTTTTTACTGTTTTTACAGGATGTCTCTGATGAACTTCTTTGAGTCACCAGGGGTTTTAGTAAAGGAGAGGACCTCGGTGGGTCCTCAAGCTTTAAGGTCGAATCACTCCAGAGAGGATTCCTGACCGGTGAGCATCTCCCTCGGAGGAGTCTCTGAACATATTAGAGTCTCTAAGGCGTCTGAATCTGACGGGATCAGTAGTTCTTAAGCGAGATCAATAAAAAAAAAAACAACTCCGTATAGATGCGTGCGTAGTACTTGATCATTATTTAGCTGCGGAGTTATGTTAAAACTGTGATATCTCTGAAGGTATTCATTGAAATCTAATGATGTAAAGAACAATTTTGTACAAAATTAAATACTTGTGATGAATAATGTATTCATTTTTGATAAAGAGTAATATTATGTTTACTAAAATACCTTCGCATCTAAAGCATTATTTTAGAACAAAATTTATTAACCAAAATAGGTTATAGCGAGTCAACCTTAAGAGATAGATAAATGCTGTCTGTGACTTTTCTTTAGAACTTTTAGAGGAGAATAATTCTGTCATACATAATTTTTGTATAACTTTAACCGTTTACGCAGCGCACGCAAAGTAATCTCTGAAAATCAAAATTTATTATTTTCCGTTTATTTCAAACTATGACATTTCTTAAGATATTCATTGAAATCAAATGAAGTCTTGAACAATTTTGTGCAAAATTAAATACTTGAGATAAATAATGTATTTATTTGGATAAGGAATAATATCATACATACAAAAACACCATCGCAGATAATGCATTATTTTAGAAAAAAAAATTATTACCAAAAAGAAAGGTTATAGTGAGCCAACCTTAAAAGATAGACATATGCTGTCGCGGACTTTTCTTTAGAAATTTTAATGGAAAATAATTCCGTCATACATATTTTTTACGTAACTTTAACCGTTTACGCAGCGCACGCAGTGAAAGCTTTGAAACGAAATATTTTTCTCCCGTTTTTGCAACATTCTTCATTGATGCTCAGCTCCTATTGGACGTATCGTGATGTTATATAGCCTATAGCCTTTCTAGATAAATGGACTATCCAACGAAAAAAGATTTTTTCAATTTGAGTCAGTAGTTGCTGAGATCTTAGGGTTCAACCAAACAAACAAACAAACAAACAAACAAACAAACAAACAAACAAACAAACAAACAAACAAACAAACAAACAAACAAACAAACAAACAAACAATCAAACAAACAAACAAACTCTTCAGCTTTATTATTAGTATAGATAGGGACCAAATGGCAACTATTCCGCATCGAATAAAAAAAGAATCATTTAAATCGGATCAGAAATCTCGACGTAATCGGTGTACATACATAAAAAAACATACCAACCGAATTGAGAACCTCCTCCTTTTTGAAGTCGGTTAATTACTTCTATACGCGACGGCATAATATTGCGCCGTCTGGATGTTGGGAGGTAAGTGTAAAAGTGAGTGACTCTCTACTGTTACAAGGAGGTCGATCGATTTGTTATTAAAAAAAATATAAAAATTTGATTGCATTTATGCTACATAATATGCTACAGGCTACGACACTATACTCTGCTCAAAAAATCTAAGAAAAATTCAACAATATGTCTTATTTACAATAAATTCAGTTAGAATTTAATTTAAAACATTTTAAATTAAATTCTAACTGAATTTCTTAAAAAACAAGTTAGTTTCGTAATATTTTTGATATGAACACCTATGAGATACAAACGAATATTAGGTAAATGGTTATCTTTGTCGAGACGTTTGCAAAGCCAAGACAATTAATCCTTTTTCTATAAATACAGTAAAGTAATGTTACTTAGCTATCTTTGAATATCGATAGCACCCGGTCACACGTTTACACACAACTACATTTGGATGGACACACACTTTTTTTCTAAAAGGCACTATAGCAGCTTCTGTCGGGGCATGTTAATCGTAAAAAAAGAAGGCACGTCAGACTATGTATGAAACGAAGAAGCAGAATTGTGTATCGATTCTAGAAGACGTATGTGCTTCCCAAAACGCCATATTAAATTAAAGTCTTTAAAATAAGTATGAAACGTTTCTTATTACAATTGGGTATTACAAAAATACTGTACAAAACTTATATTGTTTCAGGCAGATACTCCGAAAAATAAAATAAGTATATATCATAAATAAATTTGACACAAAGGGCCGATGTGCGTCACGAGCAGAAATCTTTTGTTTCGTGTGTGTCAACATATTTTGCAGTGACTGTGTGACACTCGGGCATTATTACAGCCTTCACGTTGATAATAAACTAGCTGGCACACTTCTGGCACACGAGGAGAATTTTGACACCTACCGCTCCAGTTTGCATGTGGACATTTTTCGTTATAAATGGTAGATATTGCTTTAACAATTTCAAAAGAGACCGCTGACTGCTGGAAGGTCAGCAAGGAGTATTTGTTTTTGTATGATATTTTATAATTCTAAGTATACAGGGTGTAAAAGACATGAGCAGTCAAACGAGAACCATGTATTCTGCTCACTGTCATAACATTTTTCTTCCTTTAGACTATACTTGGGAAATTGATAGTTACGATTTTATTGAAGGTCAAAGTCATAATTTTTTTTTTCATTTTTTTATGAAAACGTATTCTATACGTTATTTCTTAATTATTGTCCAAAGAAACATTATCACTTTTTTTAGTATTTCATAACAAAAAATGGCTTCAAAACGTTAGCGTTCAATGTAGCTCACTCGATGAGCACGGACACTAACGAACGGGGCGGCCGTCAAGCAAAATTATCGCGGTTTTGCGAGTTGCGTGCGAGTTGAGCCCTTTACATTGCGCGGTACAATTTGCAATTTTTTGTAACACCAAAAAATAAAAATCATTTCCCAGCAATATTTTTTTTGAAATATGTCCTATTTTGATGTATAGAATACGTGGTTTTCGTTTGACTGCTCATGTCTTTTACACCCAGTATATAGGATAATAAACAAAATTTGTATTTCTGTTAACAGTTCTAACTTCAATATTATCATGCATACATTTCGCTACGAACCGCTACGACGCGCGCTCGTAGTCGTTGCTCGTAGACAAGAGCATAAGTAGTACTTTTTATGTTCGTACGGTTTCGAATAGGTATTGAACATTACACAACCTCCGTTAAATTCAAAATCAATATTACCTCTTCCAGACAGTACTTTTAAAAAATTCAAAACTTTACTACTACAACGCTAGAAACTACGCGATATATTAATTATGTACCTAAATAACATGCATACTTTTTATTAATTCTGCTGAAATGTAGAGATAACATACCTAAAGGGATTGGTACGGTGTTAATGAAAAAAAAGATCAGAAATAAGGAGTAAGATTATAGTATCGTGGTATCGACGTGTGCACGGCGCGGATGACGGAGACGCAGCGGAGGTCAGGGCAGCTCGGCGAGCACGTGAGCTCCGCACCGGGACCATTCATGTACAAGGGCGGCGGCCTGCGCGCGCAGCGATCAATACGGCCGGCGGCGGGCAGTGCCCGGCCCGCCGCGCGACGTGCCGCACGCGCCCGCCGCCCACGTCGGAGCCCATGACCGCCCTCCACAGATGACGGAGCCCGCCCGCACCCAACGAGGACGCACCGCTTGCCCAGCTCGCCGAACGACGTTCCGCCGACCCCACCAACGCTTCGCACGCCCAAACCGCGCGACGACAAGGTAATCGATAACCGCAGCATCCAGCGCTGACCGCTGCCCAGGGAGCCCTGCGAGCACCGCCCGCGCCCCAGGGACACCATGTCCACACCTAAAAGTCGCAACACCCGCGCCCCAGACCCTCAGTAGAATAACCCTAAATTGCTCAATCCATTGCGGTATTACGGCCTCCGACTTTACAATGTGACTATTATATAAAACTGTTTAGAATTTCAGAAATAATAACCGAAAGTGATGTGAAATTGGACATGAATTGGAAAGAAACCTTGAAAACAAAATCGTGACAAACATTTTTCTCCAGAACATTAACAAAATTTGTTAATTCGTTTACTAATGTTCTTAAGACATTGAATTATAGTGAAATTAGTGCACGTTTAGTAACTAACGTTTTCTTAATCTGTAAGCAATATGAAAATAAAAGGAAATCTGGAATACCATGAGGCTGGCACCAAGCTCAAAACTATAGTTGGCATATTAACTTATTCATCGCTTAAAACATAAAACTTTTATTTCTCATTTTTCAGTTTTGAAGTTTGTTAATTTTTTGAAATTGTTAATTTTTTAGAAACTGTTTATCTCAAAAACTATTGAACCGATTTTCATGAAACTTGCAAAGATTCGTAAGTTGGACAAAACCTAGTCTAACAAAAAAAGAACTTTTGAAATCCGACTTACAGTTTTTGAGATATACATGGACAAACATGGAAACATACAGACATACATACACTCATGAAATTTGGCACCCGTGTTTAAAGCTGGTATAAGCTCACATTTACAAAAACTGTGCAATTTTAACAATATTACATAACAGTCGAATTGATAACCTCCTTTTTTATTTTGAAGTTGACTAAAAAAGCTCAAGAGGCCGCTAAAATTACAAAAAATGCGAGATATAATGTGACAATGAGGTAGTATAAAAATAATACCAACTTAAAATTATTAAAATACAATATTTTTAAAATTCTTTTTATTTATTTTTTAAGTTTCTAAAATCATATTTATTGTGTAACGTAAATTATACATACCTATAATATGTAGATATATAATACTTAATTTACGTAAGCAAAGGAGAAAATAGCTTTCTAAAGCTGAACTTTTGTGTGATTTTCAATTACATAGATGTAATTAAATAATACTAATTATAGGATATATTTATAATCAAACCCAAATCATGTTTTTTTCCTTCATTAGGAAACAATTGTATTGCAATAAAATAACTTTCTCATCAACGTTTTTTTTTTGTTTTCATAAATCTTATTTTATTTTAGTGACTCCAGTGTTTTTGGAGAGTCATTTAATTATATAAAAATAATTAAACCGACTTCAAAACTGTAATTTGTTTAAATAATAACTAAAAAGGTGAAATAATAATTTTGTCATAAAATATCTCAATTATATTTTAGGTCGGTGCCAGGATTAGTTCGAAAAAAATATATTAACATTATTATTAAACTGCTGTATATTTACCATATTTACACACTCGAAAAAATAGTTATCACATTTACTTTTAGATTATTTTTAACATAAAACTTTAGACTGGATTTATGGGCTGGAGCCTTTGGCTGGAGCTCACCACACAGGCGATTGTTATTTGAAGTGTTTTTGACATTTTATCGTATAAAGGTATTGTCAAAAACTGTCGGTTAAATTATAATCGTTTGTTTTACGTTGGAAACTCAAGCCCTATATATTTACTAATGAATTAAATTACAGTTTTGAAGTTGGTTTAATTTTATTAATTCTATTTGTTGTAAAAACTTTAATACATACTGGTCGAATTGATAATCTCCTTTGTCTGTTAAAAATAACAAAACTTTTTTTTTGCTCTTATGTTAAAGCAATATAAAATTTTGTTTTTATAAATCGTAATATTATCAACAATTTTAGCATTTAGACTTTGGTGTTCTTGTTCAATAAAAAAAGGAAAACTGTATTTTTCTTAACAAGATCTCACTATGGTCTAAATTCAGTTGCATGAGAATGTTCAGTTTTGAAAGAAGTGAAAACTATGTAAAGGTGTTCATTCTTCTGAATAATACATCAGTCTTGCATTAATTTTACTTTTCATAGAGGAAGAGACAACCTATTATTTTAACAAAAGTGGGTATCAAAAAATGTAATTTAAAATCTTACGTCTTTAGTCGCACGTCGGACAAAATTTAATTTCTATGGATTGTAAATTACAGACAAACATACAATAGTAGGTACATTATGATACAAGTGAGCTAAGCTGCCCATTACATACGAAGCTGTGGGTTGCAGCACGAGTTTAGGGCAAGTGCATAATTCAGCCGCGTATGTAATGAGACTGGTTATGAGCATAGCTGTCATAAGACTGTTTTCAGCACATTTGGAGGAAAGGCTTATTTTTGATTTTGGCAGTATTAGCCTTTTATTAAAGTATTTGGCCTCGCAGAGTACCTAGAGGATGTCGGGCGGTGTCAAAACAATATTTTGTTCGTCTTTGCTCCTTGAGGTCACCATTTTTTTTTATAAAATCGTGATAAACTAAGTACAAAAAACAATTTCTAATTCTTTCTAAATATATATTATTTTATTTTTAACCGCGTCATTCCACATGCAGGAGAAGTGACAATAAGAGCTAGCCATACTGCCAGATTTCAAAAATGTTTAAAATAAGGTTATCAGATATTGTGAAATGTTGTTAAAGGCTAATTTAATTGAATCTAATAGTATTTATATGTAATTAATTAATTAATTAATAAACAAAATGAATTTATCTTTCCAATACTAATAACTTAGATCATAGACATGATTTCTTCTGGCTAAAACTGAAAAAAAGTGTTGTCTGCGCTGTAATGGCATCAGGGTTATGTTTTGTTGTGGATAATGTGTGAGAAACACATTTTAATGCAAACTGTATGGGCACAACCTTCTGCCTTCCCACAATAGGGAGAATCTAATTTAAATGGACCCCATTATGAAACTGAAATCGGTGTAGTAATGTCGGGTATATAAGAAAAATTTAATTTTGAAAAATAAATTAGGTATTATAGGTATGACAAACAGTTCATCACATGAATATTTGCCCCTATAACTGCTAGGTACATACCAAGACATTGTCCACCGTAGATTTTTTTTTCATATAATATGCTGTTCAGATGCAATACATAATATGCTGTTCAGACATAGGATGCGACCTATATATACATCACGTTGTCTACAAAATGGTAAGTATGTACCTACTACTGCATAAAGTATTCCACGTTATCCTCCCAGAAAGGGGCACCACAAAATAAAACATTCACGTAGGGAAAATTCTGTTTTTTTTTTCTCTGTGAATGTTAACAAGTTGGGTCGTGAATTAATTATTTTGACTTTATATTTTTTGCATCATAATCGAAACCTCCTTTTTTTATTCATAGGATTTTCAAAATAACACTTCAGTACGTCTGTTAAGTGCTCAAAAAGATGGTTATATATAGATCCTTTCCAAAGAAATTGACAATTGTAATATTAGCTTCTGCGTGTATTGGAAGGCCCTAAATTCGTAGGGACCGTATAAGTTTCTAGCCACCAATATGTACGCGCGAGCAAATAGAAAAAAAAATTGAACCCTGACCCATGCTAGACTAGAACCTGTCTTCATCAAACTGAGTTTTGACTGAAAATATTTAGCCCTCGAAAGTTTTGTGCTAGTATATATCTCTAAAGTGAAGGGAAGAGTCGGTGGCGTAGTGCTTAAGAGCGTTGTCTTCCACCCGGGAGGCACCGGTTCGAACCCCGCCACGTACCAATGTGTTTTCAAAATTTGAATTCATATGTACGTTTATTCGACGCTTTTGCGGTGAAGGAAACATCGTGAAGAAACCTGCACACACCTATGAAGAAATTCTTAGGTTTTGTGTGAAGTCGACCAACCCGCACTTGGCCAGCGTGGTTGGCTAAGGCCTAATCGCCCCTAATGTGGGGTAGGCTCGAGCCCCTCGGTGGGGACATTATATATGAGCTGTTGATGATGATGATGATCTCTAAAGTAGCATACGAAAACTTTTACTATGTTCACTACTTAAGGTCCAGTACTAAACACCAAACCGGCAATAAGCATATCGCCATACATAGCACAGCATAGCAGACTTTTGCAGGTAAATCGATAAACTGATTACGTACTCAAGGCTTCGCGGTTTTGAAATACAGTTCATGGCGGGGAAACTAAACGTGTGTCGTGATGCAGTGCAATTACTTGGTCGAATGGAAATAGTCCAAGGACGGTTTCAAAGGCCGAAGACATGCTAGCTTCGTGTTACAGGTTGGTGAAGTGGGTGCTGGCCATCAGATAACGTAGTTACTCCGTTGTATATAAATCTTGGCGTTTATATTGTTAGATAGTAGCTATTTTAAGAGTTGGTGAATTAAACAGAATTATTAGATTACCAGGACTGCTGCGTTGTTTAAGGTCGTATCTACCACATTTATCGGTTCGGAAAAGGAACGTCTCTATTTAGGGTATCTCAAATAGAAAAACGGAACCCTTATAGTATCACTTTGTTGTCTGTCTATCCGTCTGTCTGTCAAGACCCTTTATCTCGGGAACGAGTGGAGGTACCGAGTTGAAATTAAAAACTCAGGGCTATGGTTAAAGCTGTGAAAAAATCAAACTTCTTAGTTAACGCAAAAAAAAGATACGGCCGTTTATGCCGCAATAAACGTATATTTCGACACTCTCAAGGGAATCAAAATTCATAGGGTACTTCCCATTGACCTAGAGCTATGAAATTTGGCAATAATATTGTACCACAGATACAGGAATAACTCTGAAAACTATACAGTTGTAATCAAATCATAACAAATATAGTCTTTATTTAAAGTACGTAATCAATCATATAGAGGTTTGCATTTATCTCGGGAACGCGTGAAGGTATCGTGTTCAAATTAAAACTATATAGCTACTCAAGTCTACAGTCCCTTGAAGCTGTGAAAAAATCAAACTTCTAAGTTAACGCAAAAAAAGATACGACCTTTTATGCCGCAAAAAATACAAATTTGTACGAAACCCTCGGTGAGCGAGTCCGACTCGCACTTGTCCGGTTTTTTTTTACTTTGAACGCTACGGAACCAGTCTCTACGAAACGACTTCGTACCGCTACGGTATCGCCTTTTTTTCATAGTAAAAAGAGGCGATACAGTTCCGAGCTGATATGTGTGCTATGACCCTTACAGTGTAACATTTATCCTGGTTGTCGGCTTTGCTTTGTTGGTTTTTTAAAGGTTACTTTTTGGGTTGCCCTTTGATGTAGGCGACAGGCTGGCAACCATGAATCTATCCTATAGCTTCATGCTGGCTATTTTGAATCATCACCATTGTCCATATTGATATCATTGTCCATGACGATACAACTTGTAACTCAATTTTATCTTAAACCTTTTAGGATTACGATCCGCAATATATGTAATTAGGAACTATGTAATTATTTTTCGGTGAGCTACCTGCTCTGCTATTATATTTTCATATAGGTAGCCATTTTTAATTATGGGTCTTATGTTACGTCAATCACTGCTGCTTTTCGGTATGGTAAAAGGTAGCCATCATAAGTACCTAAATGACGTGACTCTACTACTGCGTACATGACTAGGTTCGCTTGTATGACCATACTATTGTTGGCGACATCATCCATTGTGAACCACGCCTGCACCAGGCACGGCAAATATAACATACCTAAACAAATAAACAATATGATAAATACAGTACCTAGGTGTACCTAATTCTTCGTTTCATGGAAATTCACCTGATATTTTAATAAACTTATAACGTACTTATTATAAACTATATTTTGCTCGCGACTTCGTCCCCGTGGGGTTATAATTCGAAAAATCGTAACATACGTCATTCTTAATTTTTAGCCGATAAGCTATATACCAATTAGTATGGATTTTACTATAAAAATGACGGATTTCCATACAACCTTTCATCCCCTATTTCACCCCCTTAAGATAGGGATAAGGCCGGATTTTTTGAAATTCGACCCAATTTCAAAAAATCCGGCCTTATCCCTTGCCTACATCATAAAAAGCACCTCTGTGACTAATTTCAGCTATCTAGGTCCAAGAGTATGGACTGGGCGTTGATTAGTCAGATAGTGAGTCAGGACTTTTCTTTTTATAGATTATGAAACAATCATCACAAACTTTCACCACTAATTTTATCAGAGCCTTTTGTAAAAAACTTTACATCACTTAATAGATTCCTTTGAAAACACATAAAACCATTACCTACCTAAGTAAGCATTGTTTTTTATCCTGTCCGTATTAAATTGCTTGGAAGACTGTTTGAGTAAGGTTGTAGATTATGTAAACTATAAATCTCTGTTTGTAGTTAACAAATATTTAAATCATGGTTAATTATATTTCATTCCATATTGTAATAACGAAAATTATCGTTATTTCACAAATGGAAATTGACTATATCTATTATTTACTTTATAACACATTTGCTCGTAAAGGGTATTTTATTTCACCAATTTCAATATCGTATTGTATCTCATTACGCACTCGTGCGATAATGTAAAATAAAACGCACGGTTTATCAAGAAGCTCCGTCTAAAAACGAACGATACTTTTTTAAATCTTAGCAAAGAGTTTTTATGTCGGAAAAGTGGACAACATTTTATGAATAACTTTAGGAGATGAAATATAATAAATAAACATTTAATTTTAATTTAATTAATTTTGACAATAAATTACAACCATTTATCTGTAACAAAAACAGAAAAATATTAATTTACTGTATTAGTAAGACTGGCTATTTTTTGTGCCTTTGCCTAAAAAAAGCGCTGATGCGCGCGCAACGCTATATAATTTGTGAACAAGTAAAAATTATTCCGCGCGCTTTTTCTTTTCGTTGTATTGTTTTTATTTGAAAATGTCGTCAAGTAGTGATGAATTTATTAATTATTTCCTCGCAAATATTTTATAAAACGTCGTATGACATACGTGCGCTTTGATAATTACCGCACTTTTAACATAATCTACTATTATGTGTTAATAATGCTAAGTAAGTTCACTCAGTAGGTAAGGCAAATTAAAAAGTCCAACACAACCAAAATTTGTTTTTTCAAATCTTATGTAAGTACTTATGTATGACAAAACATTAAATTAACGTTTATAAATTGTTTAAAATCTGGCTAGCCTTGCGTAGTTGTTTCTGTCAGTCTTAACTGAATTACAATTGTATTTTTTTTTGTTTTCAGATTTTATTTAAAAGATAATCAAGTGCCTTAATGATTTGATAGGTGCGTTAACCCCTTGGTCCCAGTTGTTACTCTAACAATGCAGGCGTGGGTTGAATTATGTAAACAGTGCGGTGCTCCGGCCCTAAATTCAACTTCTATATCTACCGTAGGTATAGGAAGCTAGCAATGTATGAAGAATGGCGATGGTTATGATGTATGTAATAACAAATTACTGATATATTTTATAAATTGTAAAATTAATATGCTTCGTTATTTGCAGGTGATGCATCAACGATGAGTCGCCGCGCGCGGCCGTGACATGGGAGCGCAGGCATGGGCTGGCGCGCCGTGCACCCGCCGCACATCGCCGCCGGCTTGCTCCTACTGTTGCTAGTCTACCTACCAGGTACCAGGCCACTCCATCCGACAACTATCATAAAAAACTATAGGTATACTATAGACTCAGCCACCCAAATCGCTTATACGAAACACCTATATACTCGTATTAATGCCAGAAAACGCATTATTACGTGAGAATAAACTTTGTTTTTAATATTGTGCGCACTAATTATTAAACATAGAAGAAGTGCAGAAAAATAAAACTTATTTAGGTGTATGTGTTATAAATATAGTGATTGAATAAAACAGCCAGCACTTTTTACAGACCGGTGACTATGTCAGAGAAGTCCTAGTAACAATAAAAATTCACGAAAGTACTGACAGTAAAATATTAATTAAGAAAACGCTTATTTCGTCTTCTGTATTTGGCTATAAAGTCATAGAATTAAACTCTTTCTCACAAAACACCTCAAGCACGTAAAATTATCCGTAACGAACGCTGATAAATATAATACACATGTTCCGATAGTAACCTGCCACCAAGATCACCAAGATGCCGTGCATATCACGGCGATCCTCGGCGAGAGCGTGGTGTTCAACTGCCAGGTGGACTTCCCCGAAGACATCCCGGTGCCGTACGTGTTGCAGTGGGAGAAGAAGGTAGGCGAAACGGTACGACGGTCCACACTCCACTCTTACAATACAACGCTGCTCATCTACCGTGTGTGTGTTTCTGTTCAGTAGAGGTCGGCTCGTCCCCGGGACGCGCCCCGCAGAATGTAAAGTATATTGACGTGCGTTGTGCACGCGCGACACCTTATTGTTCCGTGCTAGTGGTAAAGCGCGGGCGCCGCGGGCCGGGGGCTCGGCCCCGGAGCCCTCGCCTCGCGAGCGCCCTCCGCACGCCTTTTGTGTATCTCTGCCTCTTCTGCGTATTGCCTCGTGTACCTACGCGCTCGTCGCCCAACCGACCGGTCGACATTATAAACCACAGTGACAAAGGCCTACAAAGCGAGTCCGAGAGAGCAGCAGACCCCCGTTAGACGAACATACACATACACTGCCACTTTACATTTACAATAAGATTTTTTTTAATAATTATGATTATTTTTCTTTGGGTGCACCTCGTTTTCCGAGATAGTATCGGGAGCACTACTTGCTTACACGGCTGACACGGGGCACGCGCACTCCCTCGCGCACTGGCGGCGGTTCTGTCTGTTTCTCTCTTCCTGTGGCTGTGGGCTTCCCCCACGCTCTTTCTGCAATAGTAGTTCCATGTATAAGTACTTTACATATTTATACTTAAATAAAGTTAAAGCCTTACTTAAGTACTATGTTTTTGTATCTGTTCTACGCACTTACCCCAAAGCATGACCTAGTTAGTGTATTTTGTTTTGTCATTTTTACTTTTTCATATGTTGCATGCACAGTGCATTTCTGCAATAAGTACTACCTACTCATTACAGATATATAACCAGCTTATAACGTAAACAGTAGTATTAAGCAGTTTATATGACAATGCCCTACTTGTTAACCATCGAAAACATTTTAGGAGTAATAGAAAATTCATCAACTTATTTGTCCCCGCACGTTAATGTAGTGTACGTAGAGTGTTCTATCTTGTCACAGCAATTTTTTACTGCTTGTGTGTTACAGTCATAACGGCCAATACTCTACATACTTCTTCAAAAAGTTGCTGTAACAAGTTTAGTAGGCATATAGCTATACAATGTTGTATCTACCTGTATAAGTCGTAGACGTCGGAAGCTGTGTAGCATCGAAACTTAATCAGACATGAAGAGAAAGTTTCAAGTAGATAGACACTAATTATAAGTACCTATTTAGTAGTTCATAAGGCTCGAGTATCGTGGAATCCGTGTGCAATACGTTTGTTCGCGCTAATTGTAGTGAAAGAAGTTTGACATATGACTGTTATAAGATATTGTCTACTTATTACAGCACGCCATGCATGCGTTGTGCACACGTATTGATGCATCAGCCAGTTCGCGCCATCGGTGTTCAGTTGCTGAAGTGTTTTATTGATGGTAGGGACAGGACATCCCAATCTACATCTGGTACGAAAGCTACCCGACCCACAGCGGGGAGGGCTACGAAGGCAGGGTGTCGCGGGTGGCCCCCGATTCGCCGTACGGTGCAGCTAGCCTCAACCTTACCAATATACGTGAATCTGATCAGGTGATTATTGGAACATTAAAGTTTTATCAGCATTATTATTTCGTGTAATAACTAAATATTAATTTATATTATTGGGCATATTTCATAAGATATTCTTTACCTAAATTATTACAATAATTTATTTTTATTTGTCAAAACAGTTAATTCTCAACTTTAGCCTTATCAAACATGAAAAGTAAGATTTACCCAAAAAGCTGATGATAATATAAGTATGAAAAACCATAAAATTATTTACCAGTAAAGTTTGTTGAAGAAATTTTAGATATACTTCTTATAGATTTCATATTTATAGTAAGTCAGTACCTCTTTAACTACATGTTTTCTAAAAAAAAATGTACTGGCCATTGTTAAAGTTAACTTTACCCTATAACTGCTACTAAAGAGGTTGTTGTTTATAGGGTTGGTACGAGTGTAAGGTAGTGTTCCTCAACCGGTCCCCAAACCAGCACAAGAACGGAACCTGGTTCCACCTCGACGTTCACGCGCCACCTCGATTCTCCGTCACACCGGAAGAAATTATATACGTTAATTTAGGTAAGGCAAACACATTACAAAAAATATATAGAAAACTTACATATTGTCATTCAGACACTTCCTTGATACTAGTTGGATACTATACCTAAACTGGCCTGCAAAACTAAGTATCACACTTTTAAATTTGCAATAACTTTTTAAGTATACAAGATATAGGTACTTTTGAAATAAAAAGAACTCGAAAATGAATTTAATTCTGTGAAAAATACTTCATAGACGAGGATCTTTTTTAAGAAATGGCTAAAAATAAACTTTAAAAACAAAAATAATCCTTTTTCTTTCAATTGTAATAATAAAAGGTGTAGTACTTAGTTTTGCAGACCAGTTTAGCTACGGGCATAGCTACGGTTTGCTGCGGTCTCAGTCTGGGTTTATGTTAGAGTAGGATTGAAAATTTTCCATTTTATTGAAACTTCGGGTAAATTAGGTTAGTTTCCTTTTTTATTGAAATTTTGGAATAAATGTTACGGTCAGAATCAGAAATAGATTAACACTTTACCTAGTACCTTGTCATAACAATCATGCAACATACATAATGGTGGCAACTACTGCATAAGCCCTGGCGTTGATATGACGTGGTACTAAAGTGTTAACCTAATTCAGCTGCTGATTGTACCTATACAGGATGTAAAAAGACCTAAGACAAAGCCGAAGTCTCATTCTATACATAAAAGCAAGAAAAGAAAATTATTGCTGAAAAACGATTTTAATTTTATGGCGTTAAAAAAAACTCCAAAAAATACCGCGCAATGTATGCAACGCTCAAGTCGCGGAGACGCTTGGTGCGCGACGTTCGGCGCTGACGTTTTGAAGTCATTTTTTGGTGAGAAACACTTAAAATTTTGATAATGTTTCTTTGGACAAAAATTAATAAATAATGTTTTCATTAAAATTTTGAAACAATTTCTAACTTTGACCTTCATTAACTTCATAACTATAAATTTCCCAGGTATAGTCTAGAAGAAAAAAAATTGTCCTAATGATGAGCAGTATACGTAATTCTGCGTATAGGTCTTTTTACACCCGTTATAAACGCGCTCTACTATTAAAACGTTGTGTAAAGATTTCAAAGCAGTCGGATGTCAAAGATTTTTATTGATCGCACTTTAATCAACAGAATAGAGAAAGGCAAAATAATTTGCGTTGAGTTTACACAAAAACAATTTGGCGCAACTCGCACCATCAAAAGAAAAGCGAGTAGTAGTGATTCTGTTTATCACAAATAGGGAAAGACAATGGTTCAAAGCCATACAGCCATGACTTTGTAAAAACAAAAGCAACATCTACAATTTATTTAGTATGTCCAGTTATTTTCAAATACAGATTTGTGGCCAGTATTGAAATATAATTGTGAAATAAAAAATTACAATAGGTATGCATTATATTTCTCAAATTAATTTTTTGCTAGTAAAAAGATTAACAAAATATGTAGCAATAACAAGTCACAGTTCATTACCTATTATGTATTTTCAAAGTGCGAAATAATTAGCAAAGCAACAAGCTTTAAACTATAACGTAGTTCGATAGGAACATTTATGGGATTCATTTAAGCGTCGTTAAATAACGTGGCCAATCGTCGTCGCTAAGTAAGTTGACACTGACACGAAAGAAGACGCTGTAGACAACAAGGCAATATGACCAATGATAACGAATTACCAAAGTATATGAACAAACGTTCATGTCAGTTTATAAAAAATAGTTCGCCGCGATGACCGACCGCCATTTTGAATTCGTATCTGTCGCTAAGCGAGTGTTTTCTTGTAAACGACAACCAGAAACATTAATGTTATCCTAAAATGGAGTTGCTTATCACACGGAAGTAATTTTCTATTCAAATAAACTACTGTTTCAAATAACAATAAAATTTTTCATCTACAAATTTTGCGACACAAACAACGATATAACAACGTTAGGCGATATGGTGGTACGCGGATTAACCGAGCACGCGAGTGTGCGCTCATAATAGCGATTAAAATTTTTGCAACAGTGTGCACGAGTGAGTACACGTGTGCTATGCGTGTTTGCCTCACCCCTGGCAAAAAACAGCAGAATGTTTTCAGTACTAAATCTGCGCTATGCCACGTCCCGTGTTAAATTGTCTAAGCCCACTAATAATATTTCCAGGTGATGCAATAATCCTCAACTGCCAGGCGGAGGGCACGCCGACTCCCGAGATACTGTGGTACAAAGATGCGAACCCTGTGGAGCCGTCGGGCACCGTGGGCATCTTCAACGACGGCACGGAGCTTCGCATCAGCAACATCCGGCACGAGGACATCGGCGACTACACGTGCATCGCGCGCAACGGGGAAGGGCAGGTCTCGCATACCGCACGCGTCATCATTGCGGGCGGCGCCGTCATTACGGTTAGAACTAGAACAATTACATTGTAAACTAAGTTGTAAACAGAATTAGAAAAAATAAAAAAAAAACCGCCTTCGAAACTAAGTTTCTTTAAAACAAAATTTTTATTTCTCCTTTTTTAGTTTTGAAGGCGGTTTTTTTATGTAAATATAATTGTAAGTAGGTATAGAAATTTTCAGGAAACGCCCACGAGATTTTTTAGACTAACAAGTAATAAAATGATTACGATATCTTGATGTCAATTAAATAGGTATATTATGGGATAACTCAAAAACTACTCATCAGATACATGGCAAGCACCAGCTTCCAAACGTTAAAATAATCTTTAATAACAATTTTGAATACACCTAGTAAAGAGTTATGTGGTAGGTAGCACACATAAATAAAACATACAGTCGAATTGAGAACTTCCTCTTTTTTTGAAGTCGGTTAAAAAATGGGCGACCTGCTAATTTCATACAAAGTAGGTACCTCACTTTAACTAGGTCCCAGATTAAGAATGAAGTGCAGTTTAGAATTTATGATTTTGTCAATGTTCAGGGGAAATGAACATGTTTTTATGAGTCCCCCGGATGATTTCAACGAAATCTTCGTTTCCCCAGAGAAGCTACTGTTTTTTTCCTTCCATATAATGTTATATGGAATAGTCACTAACTTCTACGGAGAAACAAAGTTGTTGAAGTCATAATTACTTACAAATTATGTTCATTTTCCCTGAACATTAGCACAATCAATCAATGCAGAAGTTCACTTCCTTGTTTTTCAGGGATCTTGTGAAAGTGAGGTAGTTTGTGTCAATTTAGTAGCGATGACCGATTTTTTTGCGAATTTTATGGTATAGTGTCCACTCGGACTGTTGAGATGGTTTTTTTATGTAACCTATTTGTTATTAGTTTGAGAAAAGGCATGAAAGCAATGCGGTTGAAATGAGAGCCTTGAGGAGCATTTCTTCTTCTTTTAACTGGATGGCGTTCGCGACACATTTCGCCAATGTCAAATGAAAATTTACTTATAGTAACTGAAAATTGTACGGTAGAATGAGAAATGGATGGTCTCTCAATACGTGTTTTTACAACAAGAACTCGGGAGAAACTCTTGAGGAGCATGGCTGGTGAAAATTGAGTGACATACAATGACGTGATAACAGAGTTGTGAGATGTGTGGTCAGGGCCCGATTTAGGAGGAGACAAGCTGGACATTTGTCCAGAGCGGCAAAAACGAAGAGCGGCGAAATTGAGAATTGAGGGCGGACAAGATTAATAAAGTTTTATGAAAATAGCTTTAGTAGTTTCCGAGCGATTTCACTGTCTAAAATGTAAAAAAAATCTCATACTAATTTGTTGTGGAGGGAAGGGGGGGGGGGGGGCTGATTTTGTCCAGAGCGGCGAAATGGCTAGATCGGGCCCTATGTGTGGTTAGAAAAAAGATGTAGTGACAAGAATTGTGTAAGTATATTAACCAAAGGATAGGGGAGGGACATGTCTCGCAAGTCAATCGGAAGTGAACGAGGACGAACTAGCTAGGCGAACATTCATCGATCAAATCGAAGACGTCTTCAAAAAGGACCAGGTCAAAAGTAGCTACTAGTATGTATGAGAACTGTGCAAGTGTAAACACCACGTAAACACTGTAGCAAGTGGAAACACTTGATCTCTGACTGCTTTTGGTGTAACCAAATGGTAGATAAAACTCTGTCTGCGTAACTGTTGTCATGTGTTGAATGAAATAAATGAAAATTCCACATTTTGTTGTGAAAACTTATAGAAAATAAGTTCTAATAACAGCATTTAATAAGCAGTAGGTACATTATTATCGAGGCAGCAGCAAAATAAAACAATTGACGGCTGTATAATATGAATACGAGTAGGCAGTTAAACGAGGCCGTTAGGTGCTATTTCAACCAACTGACTCTTTTATAGCAATTTTGTCTAATTTGGGACGAAGGAGGAAAAACAAATTAAGTCTAATGAAACTTCAAAAAAGAAATGTGCACTGAGCCGATGTAGTAACAATTATCACGCACAAAAAAACGTGTTCAAAAAGAATATTTGATTTAAAAAATATAATTGTCCAACAATAACTGTCGTGTCCGTAATTACTGTTAATTCGTTTCACACCAAAAGTTTTTAATAACGAAAAAAATTACGACTTAATCGAATAAAAGTTCGGGTTTTTCCATAATAAAGAGATGAGTAACAGTCAGTTGTTGGGAACACATAATAATGTGCTCCCAAGAACTGGACGAAAATTTGGCAAATTCTTCATCTTTAAGGCTAGTCAAATAACAACATTTTCAGGGTTAGACTTGCAACCGTCTATAGGCTAGAATGACTGATTTCCACCAGGCAGGCCGTAGACTTGTCTGCCAACTACTTAGGTGATGGGGTTAGGATTGGCAGCCCATGTGTCACTCGGAGTTTCTCCCGAGTTTTTGTTGTAAAAACACGTGTTGAAAGACAATTTTTAACCTTAATCAACCGTACAATTTTTGTTACTTTAGTTACACTTTCACATGACACTGGCAAAATGCGTACTTACCATTAATTACCATTAATTAAGAATAGAATAGAATAGACTGCTACCCACCAAGCGGGCCGTATGCTACTTTGCCAAACACAAACTACCTATAAAATAAAATATTTCACAATTATGATGAATTTGAAGGAAACTGTTCATGATTTTCCCAGAATTTTATATGAGGTATATAACGGATTTGTACTCTAAATAATAGATTTAAAGTAAAAAATTAAAAAGAATATTATAAACGATGCCTGGAAGAGATAGCTTTTAGTGATAAGGCTGGCCGTTGTGTATTGTTCTGTCTGTACAAAACAACCTCTCAAACTTCTTCAATAGATTGAACTCTATGATAGTGGAAAATAATGTTGAAAAACTTGACTGTTTAGGTCTCCTCTGATCTGCTGTTGTCTATACAATAACGATTTTTCTTCCTTACTAAATCATGTCAGCCAAGATACGCCCGCTGTTGGATGTAGGCCTCCTCCAAGGTTCTTCTAAATAGCAAATGTTATTGTAAATCCATCTTTCAGATGCCACCAACGAATCAAACGAAGCTAGAAGGAGAGAAAGTGCAGTTCTCCTGCGAGGCGAAGGCTCTACCTGGCAACGTGACAGTGAAGTGGTTCCGGGAGGGAGCTCCTGTGGCCGAGGTGGCAGCGCTTGAGACCAGGGTCACCATCCGCCGGGACGGGGCACTCGTCATCAACCCGGTGGCCGCTGATGACTCAGGCCAGTACCTCTGTGAGGTCTCCAACGGAATAGGGGACCCTCAGAGCGCTTCCGCTTACCTCAATGTTGAATGTGAGTAGGAGAACTTTGATATAACATTAAACCACTTCATAAATATAGTTTCTTTATGAGAGTAGCGTAAATATTTGTTCCTAAGAAATGGTAATGCAAAAGCCAACAAGCAAAATTAGCAGAAACTGAATAACAGAGTTGCAAAAAATGCTGTACATTTGTTAGTATAATTAAGAAAGTGTTTCTTTGGTGATTTCTCGCAGATCCAGCAAAAGTGACATTTACACCTACAGTACAATACCTGCCATTTCGTTTAGCGGGAGTGGTGCAATGTTACATAAAAGCAAACCCGCCTCTGCAATACGTCACGTGGACTAAAGATAAGAGACTGTTAGAACCGTACCAGACTAAAGACATTGTGATAATGAACAACGGCTCGCTGCTGTTCACACGCGTTAACCAGAACCACCAGGGGAGGTATACGTGTACACCTTATAATGCTCAAGGAACTCAAGGTTCTTCAGGTAAATCCTTGTCTATCTAATTTACTTGCAGAAAATGGAGATAGTTTTGAGATAATAACGGTTAAAATTGATTATAGGTCCAATGGAAGTTCTTGTGAGGAAGCCGCCAGTATTTACAGTAGAACCAGAGCCTCTCTATCAACGAAAGGTAAACTATCATAATCAGCCTCACTTAATAAGAAAAATAGCAATAGGAAAAAGTTTATACCCAATCAAGAATCATCATCATCATCAACAGCTCATATAATGTCCCCACCGAGGGACTCGAGCCTACCCCACATTAAGGGCGATTAGGCCTTACTCAACCATGCTGGCCAAGTGCGGGTTGGTCGACTTCACACAAAACCTAAGAATTTCTTCATAGGTGTGTGCAGGTTTCCTCACGATGTTTTCCTTCACCGTAAAATGTTAGAATCCGAGAATGTTAAAATATAAAATTGTCTTTAAAGTAATTCTAGATAAAATAAAGCTATATTCAATTGATATAATGAATTAGGTAACAGGATCTTACTGCAAAATTGTGATGTGAGACAAAAGTGGCGTAACTATAGGGTGGCATGGGTGGTAAAATGCCACGGGCCCCCGTGAAATTTTTAAATTTAAAATTTAAAGAACGAAAAATTTCAAAACTTAGGTGGCGGGGGGGTGTATATGAACTTACAAACAGCAACTTTTGTTATGAAACAGTTGCGGCATTCGAATTTCGATATCTTTGTATCTGAGTGGTTAGTGCAAGTTTTTTAGTATACAAAACGCACCGATTCTAGTTGCGTTAAGAGCTCAATTTGTATGGGAAACATGATTTGCGCTTCTCTCCGCTAGGGGCGCTGTTCGCGTTTCATATACAAATTGAGCTCTTAACGCAACTAGAATAATCGGTGCGTTTTGTATACTAAAAAACTTACACTAACCACTCTGAAGCAGTTTTTCACAAAAAGACAAAATAAGATTTTCCTGAGATATACAAATTTCGTATTTGCTCTCGGCGGGTGTGTGGCTTTTGATGTCAAGTGTGTGCCCTTGGCATTCGAAGTCACATGTCATCGTCGAGTCGTTTTTGTTTTCCCACCACGGCTAGTTCCGGACGGCCCTTTGCAGGGCCACGACTGCACCCGAAGTCCCCCGGGTCCAATGGCTGCTCCCGGTGTCCTCGTCAGGAGGACGCGCCAGGTCGAGCAGCCGTCGTTGGAGGAGTGGTTGATGGCCACCAATTGGTGCAAGGAGTGCCTAGAAGGGCAGCGTTGGGTCGGTCTCGGTGTAGTTGCGCTTAGGTACGCAGATCCCGAGCCGTAATAGCGCACTGAAGGTCAGGCCTTTACCTCGAGTCCCACATATCCCCTACGATTGGCACCACCCCGCAGGGACGATGCGTAAATGCATTTGACCTCCCCGTCAACAAAAAAGAAAAAAAGGCAGTCTGATATAACAGAACAAGTTTAGATGGCGTTGATGAAATTAGCCCAATTCCGTATTGTTTAATAGATTATCGATTGTACGCAGGTGGGCGAGTCAGTGGAGATGCATTGCGAGGCGCAGGAGGCGGAGGGCACGCAGCGGCCGAGCGTGCAGTGGCGACGGCGCGACGGCCTCCCGCTGCAGAAGAACCGCGTCCGGGCACTGGGGGGCAATATCACCATCGACACGCTCAGGCGGCAAGACTTTGGTATCTACCAATGTGTTGCTTCCAACGAGGTACGCACTTTGTGGTCTGTTGTTAACCAGTTTTTAATCATACGGTCTATACATTGAAAAAGCAACAGATAGTTACATAGAAGGTAGCAGGAAAGCATGTAGGTGACATTAGTTAGGGTGCGTTCCAAAACCAGTGACGCATGACGCTCGAAAGAGAAAAAACATTGTTTTAGAACGCTAACGACGAAATCTCTAGTAAAAATAAGAAAACATGACATGTCGCCATTTTAATTTGTTTATTATCATAAGTATATTGGACAACTCTGCGCACGAATTTAATAATAAATAAAATACTAACTGTGCCGGCGACTTTGTTCGCGTGTTATGATGTTAAATGGCCTATAGCCTTCCTAGATAAATGGACTATCCAACACAAAAATAATTTTTCAATTTAAATCAGTAGGTAGTTCCTGAGATTAGCGCTTTCAAACGAACAAACAAACTCTTCAGCTTTAATATTAAAATCTTTAATTTATATAAGTACTCGCTATCACTATTCAAAAAATTGCTTAATTTACAAACGTCCAATCAAATGACAAGGCTAATAACATCTATGCCATTACTTTTACAGTAGCCATAGTTTTTGTGTAGTTACAAAAAATTTGATCATGAAAATGAAAACGTAGATGATGCTCAACAGATTGACAGCTGTCAGGTAAATTTTACCGGTCTCCAGACACCGATATAAATCGCGCCAGCGGGGTAAATTTTACTCTCCCCAAAGTCGTTCCAAAATACTCGAGTAACTGTCATAGTAAATGTTCGTTTACCTTCGGTCTCACTCGGGTTTGTTTTGGAACGACTTAGAGTAAAATTTACTGTACCCAGAGTAAATTGAAATAGTTTTGTAAGGCACCCTTAGTGGCCTCAACGGTTTTATTTTTCTCTACAGTTTATCAAGTCATACGGAATAAATACTAGTGGATGGGGGGCTAATATTGGTGCTTGGGGCACAGGTGGCGACGATAGTGGCGGACACGCAGCTGGTGATCGAGGGCACTCAGCCGCACGCGCCGTACAACGTGTCCGGCACCGCCACAGAGTTCCAGGTGACGCTGCGCTGGCACCCCGGCTACGCGGGCGGGCCTGACTACAAGCAGGACTACACCATCTGGTACAGGGAGGCGGGCTTCTCAGAATGGACCAAAGTGCCTGTCACGCCTTCCGGCGCTACCTCCGTTAGTGACAATCACTTTTTTGCTTTGTCTTTGTATCGATTTCACAGGTTTGTGAAAAGTTGTGAATTGTATACAATGCCCAGGAAATCTATTCCGGGTTTGGGGTTTATGTAGGAAATGTGTGAAATATAAAAAAAAACAGCTTTATTAAAATAAATAGCTGAACCCGTGCAACGCGTGCCGGGTGAAGCTAGTTTTTAAAAATCTATATCATAGATTTTTTGGATCAGGAACACTCACTGGCCTCACCAGAACACCCTTTGGTTGCGGAATACAAGTATTGATTTTTAACCGACTTCAAACAAAAAAAGGAGGAGGTTCTCTATTCGACTGTATGTTTTTTTTTTTTTTTTGTATGTATGTTCCGCGATTACTCCGTCAATAATGAATCGATTTTGATGATTCTATTTTCGTTAGGAAGGTCATACTTCAAAGGTGGTCCCGTATAAATTATACCGAAATTGGTTCAGTACTTTTTTGTTGAAATGATAATTTCATTGGGGATGAAACAATGATGTCGTCCACGAACACAAAAATAATGACAAATTTTTTTTTGAACTTGCTATTACCTAATATGCAATATTGAAATTTTGGTTAGTAGGTCCAATAGTCAACACGTAAACTATGACAAATTATTTTATGAATTAAGTTAAATAACTAGTTTCTCTTCAAGTTTCATAGTTCATTAACTTACCATTAAAACTATACCATTCATTCTGAATGAATGGTAGGCCTTTGTAATGAGCTATAGGTCTGAGACGTGATATAATTTGTTAACCAACTTAAAAAAAAGAGGAAGTTCTCTATCCGACTGTTTTTTTGTGTTTGTTACCTGATACTCCGTCAATTATGAGTATTACGACTCGATTTTATAGTGATTCTTTTTTATGTGCGTCAAGATCAGAGATGGCCCGTATAAATTGTATCGATATAAATTCGACCGTTTATGAACAAATCATTAATAACAAAAAAAAAATTTGTTTACGTTTCCGTTAAGTTTTAATGAGCGCCTATCCATTTATCCAGTAGGCCTATCCGTTTTCAATAAAATATACTTAACTAGCGACCCGCTCCGGCTTCGCACGGGTGCAATGCTTATGTGAATATGCATGTATTATACATATAAACCTTTCTTAAGAATCACTCTAACTATTAAAAAAAAACCGCATCAAAATCCGTTGCGTAGTTTTAAAGATCTAAGCATACATAGATACAGACAGACGGCGGATAGCGACTTTGCTTTAAAAATATGGAAAGGTAAGAAAAATATGGAAAGGTAAGAAGTGACGCCCGTGACGCCCTTTCAATAAATAATAGGTTGGGGAAAAAGTTTATTCGCATTTTTTAAGAAAATTCAAAACATTTTTTAATATTGTTTATTTACATTTAAGTAAAGTATGTAGGTACCATTTTGTTCGATAACTTTTTGCCATCTTGTAGGTAGGGACATGATCCCATTGCTATAGAAATTTTGGGACTTCTGGTCAAAATACCGCGACAAGTGGTTTTGGCAGTCCTCTCGTGATGTTAACCTGACACTGCCTAAAGAATTCTGAAGAGACCGAAACCGGTGGAAATCTGAAGGTGCAAGGTCAGGACTATACGGCGGATGCATTAACACCTCCCAGCCAAACTCTCTTAATTTTTGCTGAGTGGCTAAAGATGTGTGAGGTCTAGCGTTATCATGATGAAAAACCACACCCCTTCTGTTGATTAATTCCGGCCGCTTTCTCTCAACTTCTTGCTTTAATCTCATCAGTTGTTCGCAGTAGAGTTCAGAATCGATGGTCCTGCCTGGTGGTAACAGCTCATAATGAATAATGCCCTTCCAATCCCACCACACACACAGCATCACCTTGTTGCGAGTTAACCCGGGTTTCGACACAGTCTGTGAAGCCTGACCGGCCTTTGACCACGACCTTTTTCGCACGTTCTTGTCGTACGTGATCCACTTTTCATCACCAGTTATCAGCTTCTTCAAAAATTGTTCCAGTTCATTACGTCGTAATAAAGAATCACAAATGAGTACACGGTTCATTAGGTTTCTTTCAGTGAGCTCGTGAGGTACCCAAATGTCGAGCTTTTTTGTGTACCCAGTTTTTTTCAAATGCGCCAAAACTGTTTTGTGGTCAATTCCCAGTTCTTCAGCTACGTCGTAACTACTGACATGCCGATCTTGCTCCACTTTTTCAAAAATGGCATCCATTTTACCTGTAATAGGGCGACCAGAGCGACGTGCATCTTTGACATCAAAATTTCCGGATTGAAAACGCTTAAACCAAATTTGTGCTACTCTCACAGACACTGCACTAGGTCCATAAACATCGCAAATTTTTTTCGCGGCTTGCGTTGCATTTTTACCTTTTTTGTAGTAAAATTTTAAAATGTATCGAATTTCTTCATTAGATTCACTCATCTTGGCGGTACGAAAAACAAATGAAAATCACACATTTTCCTAATTTGAATTTGGAATTATGTTCTTTAAAATTTAAACTTTCAATGATACCAAAACCAGCTAGATACAAATAGTATAGCCAAAGAGATTTTATTACAAGTTTATACATACTATAATGCGAAAAGACTTTTTCCCCAACCTAATAGTTAGGCACTCGACGCTCTATGGGTCGCGAGCCCCGGGAAAAGAAGGCCCTGATTTTATTTCATCTCTGTCAATGGTGAACCGATTTTTAAAATTCTTTTAAGTATATCAAATAAACTCGATGACGAGCGATGGTACAAATTGGCTGACGATGACATACAAAATGTCTTTAATTACTTAACAATCTATCACTGCATGATCTATTTATACGACTGGCCAATAAGGATCGAAAAAACTGAACCATGAACCCATCGATGCTTGTATTAATTATTAGCTTACTTTTAAGATTTTTTTAGATTTCCAAAAAGATGTATCAAATTCTTGATTTCACACATTTCCTGCATCACCGATATTGAAAATGTCGAATTATTAATTTCTCATTCTACTGATCATTTTAAAATGTCGCTTATGTTTATCCAGGTAACAATAAATCGTCTACAGCCAGGAACAACGTACGAATTTCAAGTAAACAGCAAAAACACTATAGGCGAAGGAATGATGAGCAAAGCAATTACTATAAGAACATTAGGTAAGCTCGCGCACTTTCTTAACATGCACTTCGTGGTGACGGTTGTAAACTAACCCAAATTTTAAGGCAACAGTAGATTTTTAAATAATTTCGTTATTGGAAAATACAAAGTTTTATCAAAACTCTGAGGACTCGAAGTATTCGCTGAAAACCCAAGTCTTTAAGAACTTTTCAATAATAACTTTTACTGATTGCTATTCGAAGATAAAAAGAAAACCTGATGATTTTAATAGTAAGCTAAAGAAGTTGACTAATATAGTTTCAGGTCCGAGGGTTGGTGTTACCAGTAGTGCTAACTACTCAATGTACATTGCTTTTTGTAGATGTAGGCGCGAAGCCGAAGATACCTCCCACGCCCGCGGGGCCAGTAGACGAAAAGATTTTTCAGAACGCACCCGAAGGCTCTGGTATATACTTACGTCGCACTTTGTATGCTATACTAACTGGTTTCTTAGTTTGTCTGCTTGTTTTGTTTGCACATTGAGACGCTTCTAATTATTCTTTGTATTGTGGTATATTTGGCAATAGTAAGATCTGCTTTTTCTCTGAAAATTTCAATAAATAAATTTAGCTTTTCATTTCATGCCTTGACACAAAAATGCGGTTTGCAATTACCAAATATATTCTACCATTGCCAAATATATTCTAACATATTGCAATTTTTGATCTAATTACTTTATTTAGTTCTATGGAATATATCCAGCTGCATTGTTAGTTTAGTTCTGTATAAATTGATTTCGTGTTCTGCTATCATATCATATCCTACGATTTCCTAATTTCATAGCCTGCAAACATTTTCTCTGATCTCTTCTTATCTGATATCTACATATTTATTTAATGGTGACACTTCACTTGACTATTCTTATTCGAAATAGCGATATCAACGAAATCGCGAAATCTTTCTCCAAATATTTGTTTTATTCGCAAAAACGACAAATGTGTTTTCCACACAATTGACAATATGCTGCACCCTGTAGCCCAAATAATTTGAATATGCAGTCAAAATATTTGCGTAATCACAACCAATAAATGCAACATCGGTAGACGTCCATGCACTATACCTACAAAATAAATATTTTTTTTATGTTTTTAAAACATCAAGCGAAAATTTCGAAAGTGTCCTGTTTCATGATATTTTAAATGTGAAAAAACGTTACATTTTTTTTGTAAAATAACAAATTCTTTTCTTTGTCATTTTCAATGCTAAAATATTTACATTTTGATTGGATATGAAATAGTTATGACTTATATCGTATGCAACTAAAAAAAATGTGCAAATAAAACACAATGTATTAATTTACTCCTAATCACATAGACATAGACCATCCACACATTGCCATGTATGGACAACACGAATAGTCAAGTGAAATGCCGCCAGAAAATGGTAACTAGTGATAATTTAATAAGTTAGTAAATGATGGCAACAGGTCCCAAGTCAGGGCCGCCTCGGAACCTAACGGTGACAGAAGTACACAACGGGTTCCTGATCACGTGGCAGGCGCCGCTGGAGCGCGCTAACCTAGTACAATATTACACTATCAAGTACCGTACCGACGCTCAGTGGAAGACCCTCAACCGGGGGCAGATACGACCTGAAGAAACGAGCTATCTGGGTAAGGAAGTTGTATTCATCAGTTGCAAGTCTATGATCTTAATGGGCAAATTTCAAAAGCACCTACTAAATATATTGTCTTGAGGTCTATGATAACATTTGAGTAAAATATAAGCATTTAGTTAATGTGTGTACCTAAAGAAATATTAAATAATATTTTTGAACCGGACGAAAACAACGTCACCACGCCTTGTATTAGAAACTTAACCGAGAATAATAAATCGTTCGTTTACGCAAATAACGAAAGAGCTAACTGTTCAAAAATTAACCAAAGTACGTATAGGTATTTAGTAAATACGTACCTATCTATACGTTTTACAAGGTGTGACATCAAGCGCTCGTGGTTTTTGCGTTAGCAACATGACTAATGACTTAATTTATTGATTTTATTTTACAACAATAGGTATTACAATAATTCTTAAGTATTTATTTTTTCAAATCATATTGACCATTGAATTGACAAAATATTTGCTGTTCTTGGCCCACCCGCGTTTATGGGCTAAAGACATAATTCCGATAAATAAGCATGGCTCTTTGATATTGCAGTCAAGAATCTAGTCGGTGGACGGACTTACTACTTCAGAGTGTTAGCGAATTCAGCGACGAGCTACGAGAGCTCGGAAGAGGTTAAGTTCCCTGTGCCGGCACGGGTGAAGCATAAAGCTATAACCGCCGGTGTGGTGGGTGGGATTCTGTTCTTCATCGTCGCCATCATCCTGTCCGTGTGCGCCGTCAAGATCTGCAACAAGAGGAAAAGACGCAAGCAGGAGAAAGGTGAGAGTCGTCAGCGGGAGAAGCCGCCCGCCCGACCGCGGTACGCTTGCTCGATTGTTACTTTTGACTTTCATTATCAACAATAAAAGACCATGAGCGATCTTGGATTGACCCCCCAACAATGATAAAATACAAAAAAATACTTATTTTAAATGCATAATAGGTATTTTTATAATAAAAAAGTTGAGCTACGGCACGGCAGACGAACTGGGGTAGCACCTCCACCTTACAGAAGACCACAGTCAGTGGCGGATTTACAAATTTGCTGCCAATAGGCTAATAAAGTTTTGCCGCCCCTACTTTCTTCTAAAATTCGATATCCTCTTGTTCCATCGAGCATATGCCTAGTTCACAATCATATTAAATTAGATTTGCAACTTTATTGTGCTCTATCTTCCTTATTAAATCACCTTTTTTCTCTGTATTAAGAAAATGAAATTTTCGAGGCTCGTTTTCTCTGTGTATATTAAAAAAAAATAGGGCCAATTTTGCCACCCCCTAAGATTTGCCGCCCCCTAAAATCTGCCGCCATAGGCTCCAGCCTACTCAGCCTACTGGTAAATCCGCCACTGACAGTCAAATAACAATACATTTTGTCGTGGTCTTTTTTCTTGAAAAAAAAGTTTCTTTGCTTAGTAAATCTCCTAATTTGGTAAGTTTAATATCAGTTTTGATGATATTCATAATAAACCTAAAATAAAGAGAAACAGCTACAAAAAAAACGACGAGTTTACCTTCTAATTACAATTCAATTGGCATAGGTATCATGCGTTCTAAGTAGTAGGTAAATACTATATAATAAAAATGTATACCACAATTTTAATCAGCTACTCTTAATCGATATTAAATTCGTTTCACGGGAAGTAACAATTGATGCAAGCTATTATTTCTTTGCTATGAATATAACATATCGAGCGTTTTATCGCTCAACTTACATAAATTAGCATAACTTACCATATTGTCGGGACAAAGCATAACATCTGCATATTCATGTCGCCTGCCATGTTGTAATCGTTGTCTACAGGCTACCCATAACTGTCAAAAATGTTTACAAAAAATGTCAACCTATATAATAGCCATAAAGTTCAAACTATTGAAAAAAAATGACAGTTTATGGTAACCTGACTTGCAGCCTTGCGCTTTTTGCATGCATACCTATCTGATAACTTCCATAAAATATACCTAAACTAATTGAAATTTTTGAAATATTTTATTTGCATGTTTAATCAATATTGAATTGATTACGAAAATAGGTTTCTTAGGAGACTATTTTATCTACAAAAGAGTAACAAAAGGTCAAGAAATATTATCGTCATTTTACATTTAAATACGCCTGTCATTAATAAGGGTAATCCCGTTGTCTCCCGCTTTTGTCCACCACTGGGATACAACGGGAATAGGCCTTTTTAAGGATTTATTTAGCAAACCCACAGGTAAGTTTCAGTATATAAATATCTATTACCTAAACGCAACGGCCTATTAACTGTTTATCCTTAATTTTATTCTGATAGTTTGATCAATTATTTAATAAATACCAACTTTTATTTTATGGTTAGGAAGGTACTATCATTTACGAATGAATATAAATTCTTCGTTATGAAGAAACTTCACTAAAATATGAAATCTTTACTTTATGTAGGTAGGTTCTGATTTTTTTATGATAGAGTTATGTCGCTGATTTCAGAACTATTGCCTATACTTACATTTAATAAAATCAGAAATAAATCGATTGGCACTAATTTTTAATATACTTACTTATTGATTAAAGTGTATAACTTCCTCGAAATACTTCTCTCCCCCTAATCTAATGAGTGCCATATCGCTATGAGATCATAATAATTTCTGATCATATTTTCAATAAATATATTTTTAACCCCCGACGCAAAAAAGGGGTGTTATAAGTTTGACCTGTCTGTGTATCTGTGTGTCTGTCTGTGGCATCAATTTGAATTGACCAATTTTTATGCGGTTTTTTTGTTTAAAAGCTGACGTGATCGAGAGGGTTGTTAGCTATAAATTTATGTCGGGAAATACATATTTTTTTCAATTTTGTAGTTTTTATATCTAAGTATCTGCTTATAAACACGTCTAATAAAAATTAAACCTAATTATATTCTATTTATTGCTTATTCTTATGTAGTTAGATATTATACTATAGACCGCACCAGGTCAGGTTACCTAGGTAGGTATACTGGGTGTAAAAGACATGAACAGTCTAACAAAAACCACGTATTCTATACATCAAAATAAGACATATTTAAAAAAAAAATATTGCTGGGAAATGATTTTTATTTTTTGGTGTTAAAAAAATTTCAAATTGTACCGCGCAATGTAAAGGGCTCAACTCACACGCAACTCGCAAAACCGCGATAATTTTGCTTGACGGCGGCCCCGTTCGTTAGTGTCCGTGCGCATTGAGTGAGCTACATTGAACGCTAACGTTTTGAAGCCATTTTTTGTTATAAAATACTAAAAAAAATGATAATGTTTCTTTGGACAATAATTAAGAAATAACGTATAGAATACGTTTTCATAAAAAAATGAAAAAAAAAGATATGACTTTGACCTTCAATAAAATCGTAACTATCAATTTCCCAGGTATAGTCTAAAGGAAGAAAAATGTTATGACGGTGAGCAGAATACATGGTTCTCGTTTGACTGCTCATGTCTTTTACACCCTGTATAACTTTTAAATATTAGACAATAGTATACAGGTGACTGGGAAGACTTGGCATCCTTTTGATGAGATGGCCCAAAATTAGACTACTCATGATTCATGGGCAAAAAGGCAAACCAATTGAAAGCATTACATTTTTTAAGAGTATTTTTATTAAATGGATGGAAAATAGAATAGAATAGAATATAACTTTATTGTACATACATCAATCAATTTAACAATGGTATTAAAATATATAAAAACAGTTGTACAAAGGGCGACCTTATCGCTAAAAGCGATCTCTTCCAGGTAACCTTAGGATGGACAGGATTTTAAAGTAAAAATAGACATTAAATAGAAAAATGTAAATTGCTACATCGCCATCTTCCCTCACTGTTTTTGATCTTGTAACTCCAGTGCATACTAAGGTTGCCTGGAAGAGATCGCTCTTAGCGACAAGGTGGCCCATTGTACAATTTTCTGTGAACATGTTATTTTATTTTTTGTGTATTACGACGATGTTCACAATAAAGTTTATTTCTATTTTATTCCATTAAAAGACTCACGCATTTTTTTTATTTTCTTTAAGGATTTTAATTTTAATTACAAAACTTACTCATAATTTTAATCACAAAAATCCTACAGTTGGACTTACGTCGTTAAGTCCAACTGTAGGATTTTTGTGCATTAATATCATGGGCTCTACAAAATTAAAAAAAAAGATGACACAACTGTCAAATCTTTGAGCCATAAATAAAAAAAAATATCACATCACACTTGGTCTGAGCATCACACACACACAAAGCATCATCGGTGGCGTAGTTCGTAAGAACGTCGTCTCCCACCCGGGAGGCACTGGTTCGATCCCCGCCACGTACCAATGTGTTTTCAAACTTTTACGGTGAAGGAAAACATCGTGAGGAAACCTGCACACACCTATGAAGAAATTCTTAAGTTGTGTGTGAAGTCGACCAACCCGCACTTGGCCAGCGTGGTTGACTAAGGCCTTCGCCCTGAATGTAGGGTAGGTTCGGGCCCCTCGGTGGGGACATTATATGCGCCGTTGATGTGAAAAAAGGATGGATGGCAATGATATTTTTTGTTAGTAATCCTAACGCTGCCCTTTTTTGTACGTTTAGGTTTTTTTTTAATATCTCCTAATTTAGCAAGTAACAAATTCAGAATTTATTCTGAAAAAAATATATAAGTAGTGTCCTAGATGACCAGATCCAAATGGATTCGTAATTATAATAACTAGTTTTTTTTAATGTTGTCAATTGAGCTAATAAAATCAGCTGTTCCATACAAAAGAGCAACACCTATGCAACTAAAATGCATGGAACAGCTGTTTTTTTAGGTCAATTGATTTGTCTCTTATTTGGGGTAAACACTAGAGATAAGACGGATATCTGGTAACTATCCGGTATCCGACTTATCCAGCCTAATATTACTATCTGCCGGATACCGGATAGTAACTCAATATCCGGCCGGATACCGGATATTAAAAAACTACGACAATTTCCTATAATAAAATGGAATACATTCATCTTTATGAGGTAAATATCAATAAAATGATGACGACTTTTATTTAAAGTCGAAAAAGTTAAAAAATACTATAAGACCTTCCAAAAAACTAAAATTTTCTTCTGAGATATTCACTCTAATGATAAATATATAAATAGTAAATATCTAAACTAAAAACTTTTAGTAAAAACTTAGCGAAACCACACGAATTATGTGATCGCGTTCGCCGCACCTGTTCGGTGCTAAATTCGTCACGACAAACACCGATACCTGCAATGGGCCGAATTTCCGTCCGCCGGATATCCGGCCATCCGTACTCACAGTTCGCCGGATGTCCGGTATCCCGCCAAACAACTATACGTTTCATGTCTAGTAAGCACACAAGACATTAGTTGAGTCTTGTCTTAAAAGGATGCCAATATCTTCCTAGTCATTCTGTATAATTTATATTTTTTTAGTATTTCTTACCTAAATTTTGACAATTTGTTATAATCTGACGTGCAGCCGTCTATAAGTACTTACAAATACCCTGCGTTTTGCGGATTTCTCACATGAGCACGCTATAATTTTGTCGCTGTGATTCTTCTCCACGTTTTTCAGTTTAAACTTGACATCTTTCAGAGAGCCACTGACTGTGCACATGTGAGTGACTGCTTTTATTACTTTAGTATCATTTACCGTTTTTATTCATCGTCATCAACGCAAAACAGAAAGTACCGATTGCTACTGGCTCTATTTTTATCTTAAGTGCTAGGTAATGAAATAATTTGATTGTAAAAGACAATATTCGGTGCTTTCTTGTTATGCGAGCGCTTATTTTGACAATATGGTGGTTGGTGGTGGCAAGCAAGCGCTGGTGGCGGGCGGCGGCAGGGAGCGGGAGTCCACGAACAGCCGGCACTGCGTTAATGTTCAGAAATTATCCGATTGCAGCATACAACATGGTAGCCGCGCGTCTGACCGACCTCCGCGCCGCCGACAGCACTCAAGTGCCTTTTAAGAAGTAAGTATAGAGAGAGCTGATTACTCCCACTATTCTAAGCGAATATAGGCTAATAATCTAATACGAAATCCTATTTTTCTGCTCGCAAACGAACAGGAAATCAGGTTAGTTCTCCAAAAACTTATTAACGCTTTGGTAAAAAGAACGACCAATTGGAATGAAGGGAATAAATCCAAAAAAAAATAAGAATGTCGCGCGCGACGCTTAGTAACTTGGAGACGTGTGCGATATTCGGAAGGTAGAGTTTAATTGCCCCGATATCGAGTGGTTACATTGAGCGCTGACGTTTTAAAATAATTTTTTGGTATGAAATATTTAAAATTTTGATAATGTTTCTTTGGACAAAAATTAAATAATGTTTTCAAAATAAATATAAATAATGTTTTCAATTTGTTTTCACGAAAATCTTAAAAAAAAAATCTAACTTTGAGCTTCAAAAAACTTCATAAATATTTATTTCCCAGGTATAGTCAAGAAGAAAGACATGGTCCTAATAATGAGCGGAATACGTAGTTCTCGGCTTTGTCATAGGTCTTTTTACATCCGTTATAATATAAGTAATATTGTGGTTTCTCAATTAGGCGCTACGTATATTTATAGAATGTAGATAAAAGTGTTAAAATCTGAATTGTCAAAAAGTGGCAGTTATTCCCTTCTAAAATTCGTGGTTCTTAATTTGTATCATTGAGGCGTCGGATTCATCCGGTATCTTAACACAACTATTTTGTTCTGTAGATTTAGAGAACGCGGAATATCGAGTATAGTGCAATGTCTGCGGTTTACCGCAAACTGGATATGGCCGGCGTCGCGCTGTGGCGGCGAGGCGCAGTACTGGCGGTCCATGGGGCGCGCGTCGCCCGCGCCCTCGACGCTGTCGGTGGCGCCGTCCGCGTCGTCCGCGCCCTCCTCCTCCGACGACGGCGGGTTCCTGCCACGCGTGCGCGCGCCGCTGGCGCCGGCCGCTGCGCCGCCCGCGCCGCTGTTCCGCGCCTCGTCGCCTGCGCTCGCGCTGCACTGGCCGCCGTGGCCTCCGTGGCCGCCGTGGGCCGCCGCCTGGCCGCCCTGGACGCCCTGGTCGCCGCTGCACGTGTCCGACCTCAGCTCCGTGCCGTTCCCGAGCTCGGCGGACGGCTCGTTCCCGACGCCGCCGTCGCCGTTCCGGCTGCGCGCGCTACGGCCGGAGGCAGCGCGGGCGGGCGTGCGGCCCCGCGCGCGGCCCCAGTCCCGGCACGCGCGCCCGCGCACGCAGTTCGAGCCGCCGCCGCCGCACGAGGCGTCGCCCGAGAGCCGCAGCTCGTCCAGCGGCTTCGGCAGCAAGAACGCGTCGTCGTCGCAGCACAACCGCAGCAGCCGCACGGGCAGCCTGGCGGAGTGGCGGCCGCCGCCGTACCGGCCGCCGCCGCCGCCGCGGCCCGGCTCCGGCACGGCCGAGGCGGCGGACGCGGGCTCGGTGGACGTGCACTACGAGTGGGACCGCGCCACGCGTACACCCACGCCCTCGACGCCGGAGTGGCCGCGCGCGCGACCCTCGCGGGACGACGTGGAGGCGCGGGTGCGCGCCATGAAGGAGGAGTTCCTGGAGTTCCGCAAGCGCCAGGCGCTCCGGCGGCGCTCTCCGGAGCCCCCGCTGTCGCCGCTGGCCGCCTTCGCGCCGCCGCCGCCGCCGCCCGCCGAGACCGTCTGCTGACATCCCCGACTCCCCGTCGACCCCTTTTGTTCGATTCGAATCAATTCTGTATCCATAATGCTTGAGCGCCGACGTTCATCGTGAACGATGAATTATTGTCATCGCTCACGATTTATTTAATTTAAATAAAGATATTACGTATGAACGTCGGAGCTGAGCTGAAAAATTGTAGTCGACGATGACCTCTGTTAATATTGATCTATCTCCTAAATTATCGCGATTTGAATTTAATTTGCGCGAAATTACTTATAACAAATCGTTCGATCCAAAAAAAAAACGGGTATTAACGACAAAGTTAGTCAAAAATAAAATAATTCCAAAGTCGTTTAACCCGTTGATCCTTTCAAGAGGGCAAAATCCGGGGTAGAAACTTTAATATGGTCACCGTTTACGTAGCATTTCGAAAATCCCACCTCTATCGCCCGCGTTCACAATCGACGCCGGCGATCTTAATAGCTATAAGTTACTTTAGAAAACGACATCAGTCGCGTAAAGCTGTTTGACTGTAATAATAAAATATGTATTGTATAATAAAGTGGATGCCGTGACGCTGGCCCCGCACTGCCTGCTCACCCTACTAACATATTAAATGTCAATTAAGTATATTCGACGCGGTATTGCACAACTTTTGTGCGACTCGATTCGTGATATCACATGCTATAATCTAGGGCGAATTTCCACGACTAAATAGGGTGCTTCCGATACAAAAGTACTGAATACAATAGATTATCGTAATCTGGCCTTAAGCGGGACAAAGTGTGCCATATTGTATGAAATTTTCAGGTGTATTGAAAGAAATTAGGTTAAATAATGAAAACGATGCGTGGCGGACAGGCAGTGCGGTGGCCGCGCGCACCTAAACGCTTTAGGTATGAGCGGGGAGCATCCACGACACCGCTCATACCAACATTATATTGTAGTTATACTGTAACTAATTACTAATAACGACTTACCGAGCGGGCGCGGCGGCGTACTAGCACTAGCCTCACCCACTACCGGGGTTGCCAGGTGTTCGGTATTACTACCGAAGCGTTCGGTATTTTAACACCGGGTTCGGTATGACATACATACCGAAGATTGGGAGATTCGGTATTTTTTTCTGATTAATTTTTCTTTAACGAATCGACTGTCAAATTTTACGCAATCGGCATCGATGTTGCGTAGTATCCTTACTTATGGGCCAGCCAGACACTCGACGAGTGAAGAAGACGAGAAAGGAGGCAAAGAGGTAGTATGGCAACCTTACTCGTCATGCCGCACGTCATGCTCCTCATCCTGCCCAGCGCTCCCATTTTATCGGTTTTTTCTACGCGAGTATCGGTAATACGAAAATTAAGGAGCTTTTTTTTGCTAACTGTTCGGTATTTTTTTGGAAAAGACCTGGCAACCCTGCCCACTACCCACATCACGCGAACCGCCGCCGCCCCCCCTCTTTTATATAATATACACAAAATAATCGTAAGTAGAGTAGACATAACGTAGATCGAAACGAGAACGTATAAAAGGAAATTTGTTTAATATTTTTAAATGAATTATTTTACAAGTACAAATTTATTAATTTTTATTGTTTATGTACCAACCTTATATTATTTAAAAAAAAAATGTAAATATGTAAAAACATATTAGATATTATCTATACACTATTTATTTAGGTACGGTATGATTGAGGTTCTGAAGAACTGTTTGCCAGTGCTTGAGAGGCACGAGACACTGTCGCCATTATGTTTTTGTTCGAGATTTATGTTGTTCGTTGATAGTTAGTGTGTCCATATCAGCACTCGCAGCGAGACACGGGTGTGGGAGTGCTCAGTGTCGCTGCCCGAAGTAATCGTAAATAGTTCAGTCAATTGTTTTCTACTTGTTCTGCCCGTGTTCGACTGAGGCATTGTAACGCGCCGTTGTTTTATTTCGACTGAAACACTTTAGGCATGTATCTGTTGTCCCGTGTATTTCGTCTGTCTGTCTGTTCCTGGAGCGATCCCACCTATAGTTGACCAGTCAGAGGAAAGACTGTTTAGTGTTACGTTTGTTATTAGGTTTACTTATCGCGTCGAATGTGCTCATCGATTTTTCCTTGCATGCACGTTGCACTTTTTTGTACCTATTGTTTGTTGTACAGTCGTTTCGTTAACGATGTCGTGTTAAGGACCTGCTAAGAAATAAGTATAAAAATGTACGCTTTAAAGAAATTGGGATAAATTACTCATACAAATAGCTAGATAGGTATGATAAGGTGTAGTTATGTATGTGCGTGCATGGAAGCGTGTGCAGGCGCCCGCGCCCCTCACTGCCGGCGACGATCTAGGCTAAGCTACGTATAACGACACACGATAGATATTTGTTTTTATTATTTTCTAACATGATCCCTAGGTGATTCCCGCCATAGCGTTACACTTAGTAGGTAATTAGTATCGATGACAAATGTGCAATAAATTATTAGCAACAATATGGTAAAACATGCTCAATATTTTCGACTGACCAACTGTAAAAATGTATTGGTACAAGTAAATTTTGTGACGTGACCGTGTTAAGCGAATTTATGCTTTGAGGGGTAGAGTACAGAGTGTAAAGGCGTCGTCCTAATTGCCAACCGTACGATGATACGATGCGTTCTCTTCGCACGATGAGTGAGTTCAACATTAAAAATTTCCTTAGTGTCCTGACATCGCAAGACATCGCAAGACATCGCGCGAGCACGGAAAATTACTTTCATCGCTGAGCACAGAAACATTACTTTTATCGCGCGATGAAATGCATCGAATCATCGTTCGATCGATGCCAATTAGGATGTCGCCTAAGCCGACTGCTGCGTGCTGAGTGGAGCTCGCGACCGCGGCAGTGGGCAGGTGTCCGAACTTGACTGCTCCGGTGCTGTCGTATTGTGACGTCATCCAATCGTAACGACTACCTACATGTGATAGGCGAGTTACAACTTCTTCAATTAAACCATCTTTAGTCGATTTATAATAGCATATCAGATATGATATGTAACAGAGTCAAATTTTTATTGTGTAAGGTCGTCAGTTATAGAGAACACGACTCGGTTTACAAATATTGAGTGATTGCTAGCCACATGCGACCACAGTGTGGTGACGGTTACACCAACGTAGGTACTTATTTAATTTAGTCCATGTAAGTTTTATATGGCCGTTTACTTCAACTTATTTGTAATGACTAAAAGGACTCCTGACACATCAGCAACACGGAGGCTCGCTGGAGAATACGGGGCCTCTATTCTATTAGGATATTATTTTATATCACTTTACGGTCGTACAAGAATAAGAAAAATTGAGAAATAATATAATATATAGCTCAAACCATGTGATATCTAGTCTTTTCCAGTAAAAAATTGTCCTTCCTTTACATACTAAATTTACATTAGCCATAACCGAAAATTCGTATTATCTGCCAGCCAAGCTATTCAATAATGGCTTGGGTGACAACCCACTCACAAATAATCCGCCTACAAAATTTTGAATTTCTTCAAACCTATCTTTACTGATTATCTAATGAAAATTAATTGTTTAATTTGCTAAACTCTTTATAGCTCCCATAAGACAGTATTGCCTAGTTTGGGAGCTATTGATAATATGTCATTGTTGCACATTTTTGGAAATAAACGTTTTTTTTATCTGTAGGTACTACTCTAATAGCAATTTAGTATTTTTAAAACTAATCAGATGGGTTAGGGTAGAACAGTGAATACAAAAATAACGAATAAAGAAAATGGTCTCTAAAATATTATTTTCATACATAAACCCTTTCTTGTGGTAGAGTTCTGCCTGTAAATCTACTTAACCAAAAAGAGAAAAATTTTAAATATTTAGTTTAAAAAAATCGGTGTTCAAAATGAACGTCTTTATCGATTCGTTATTTTTCATAATATTTATATAAATAATATAATATTTGCTATGTAGTTCCATTAAAATAACATTTCCATTGAGTGCGGATTATTTGTGAGCGAGTTGCCACCACGCTCATTCAATTCTCTTTCTTCGTTTGAACTGTAACTATCGATGAAGCGGCTGTCGGAGCTCGTACACAGCATAGTTATCAATAACACTTAAGAACTCCTCGATTATTTTGTAAATTATTGGAATAAATTACGTGAATCTTATAGCATTTTGAACATAGCCTAAAGTCACTTGACACTTCTATAGACTAAAATGAAAAGATAGCAATATATTAGAATAATGTAACTAAATCGTATATATCAGTTTGTATAAAGGAAAGTAAGTAAACGAAGTAATGTGCACATTGGCAGAAATAATGCGGTGAAACAGGGGCACCCGAGTATTAAAACTTAAGGCATAATGCACAATATCTGAGCACAATAAGTGATAACTAAATAATCGAATATTCATAGCATCATATTGAGCACTTTAACGTTACTACAATAACTCCACTATAAGTTCGCCTCGATTGGAAACAAAATGCACAAGCTACAATTTTAAAAACTCGAAATATCCATTATTTTCATTTTTAGAATATTTTTAGTTATAAGTGTTGAGGTCATGTGTTTACTGTGTAAGCACAAAAAGGATTCAATTCAAAAAAATAAAAATACAATAACGTTGCTATGATTAAATTGTTGTGTTATTTTAAGAAAATATGATTTCCCCTACGCTCCCACGTCCCACCCTCCTAATAGGCTGGTGCGGTGTTGCCCTGTGAATAAATGTAAGTAGACCTTCATATTATAATGTTTTACGTTGTCTTATAAAATCCTTTTCAAAAAAATTATCACTATGTTGTTCACAGCATTCTAGGTTCTCCAGACTAGGTACGGCAGATCAGGCTGCTACACACTCAAGTTTGTTCATTGTTTGTTCAAAACTGAATGGACTCTACGATTAGGTACCTACGGTACGGAATAAAGTTGAAAACCTATTAAAAATTGTGATAGTTTTGGGTAGCCTGGAGCCTTATCGCGCTAATTACACGTTTTTACTTACCAAAACCAAATTGTTATCGTTTTCATACAGTTTGACAGCTGTCATCTGTCAAAACGTATGAAAACGACAGAGGAAAACTTAGAGAGGAAAACGATAATGATTTGGCATTTAACAGGGATACAGTCAACATAAAAAGTAAATTAATATTAGTACCTTGTCATAATTATCACTTATAGGTACACATAATGGTAGCAACTATTACTGCATAAGTGATGGTGTTGCCAGTGTTGCTACACAGATGTAGGTATAATTAAACTTATGTTGCTATGACATGGTACCTACTAAATGAGCTACCAATGTGTTAATTTACTTCGGATGCTGACCCTACGTGCTAATGAACCACCTTATCTTACCTCATTGTCTTAAAGACGTCCAGTTGTCTTCTTACCTTAGTGTCGGTTTCAGCTCAATTTTTATTCAGTGCCTATCTGGAAGTTGCAAGTTATCGTTAAGTAAATGCTCCTATCACAATCAAGTAATAAAAAACACTCGACCGCAACAGTATTTTTCTTAATATCCTAAATCACAATTTCGCTGTCTCAATTAAGTGGGTAAATGTATTAATTTCATTTAAGCTTTGAATTTTATCTGTCGCTAAAATTATTTTCAGTTTTTGTTTCAAAGTGCGGTTCCCAAAGACATAACCGGAATAATGAATAGTGAAAAATGCATAGCGATAGCTAGTTAGTATCTAACCAGTTAACATCAAAACAATAACGATGTCAATGACAGCAGCCAACAATTTAATTATTTCCGACATGAATAGATAATTTCTACCTGTCCATGATAAAGGAATATCGACTACTTATTTCCTGTAGACCATTTTTGTGGTTGCAGTAGACTATAGTGCAATCATCAGCGACATGTTTTGGAAAAGTATTAAAGGAACGATTTTCTTTTTGGGTAAGGATTATTCTAATTAAATATCAGATTGCTTATTTATAACTAGAGTTCCAAAAGCTAAAATACACCAAAATAAATTAAGCAATAGATAAAACTTCAGCAGATGTAGGTAACTTAGCATAGATGAGGATGAGTTAGTAGAATGGGGCCAATCAGAGTTAATATTGGGTATTTCCAAACATAAAATTTTCAGAAACTTGAAACTCAGAACCTTTCTTTCTCCATTATGTACATGCCTTCTAATATTCCATTATGTACGTAGGCACCTAAATACTAATAGGAGTCCCGTACCTACCTTTCCGGTCATAACACAAATACCTACCTTTTTATATTTTGATGATAATTGAAAAGACATTTACTTACTGTACCGCACACTGGCTAGACGTGCGGTATGTGTGAAACTCCCTGAACCCCGACGCCTTGACATTACGCTGATCCTACCCAAAGAGTATATAATACACTACGTTTAATCCTACCCACTGAAACCACCGGTACCTACCCTCCTAAGCCCTTTTTGGGGGCGTTTCGGGATTGGAATTTCGTTTCGGGCAGGCCCGGCCCAACGATAAGCCAGGCGGGATCACAAGAATTCCTACCGAGATTTTAACTGTACCCGTAGTGTAAGTTTTTTAGTATAAAAAACGCAACTACTTTAGTAGCGTTAAGAGCTCAATTTGTATAGGAAACGCGAACAGCGCCCCTAGCGGAGAGAAGCGCAAATCATGTTTCCCATACAAACGCAACTACAATCGGTGCGTTTTGTATACTAAAAAACTTACACTACGGGTACTGATTATCATCTGCATCTCTCGGAAAAAAAGTAAAACTTGCGATTTCAAAGATATCAACTGAATGCCCAGACAGAGCTTTATCATCAAACTGTAGCGTCTCAGCTTGGCAGCTGAGACGCTACAGTTTGATGATAAAGCAAAACTTATTATATTTTTATCCAAAATCATAGCAACGTTTTCATTCGCATTGGACTACGAAAATCAATATGGAGCAGACTATGGGACTAAATGGCTCCTATTCGTTGACGACAACGGCACCACACACCAAATGAACTTCTCCACGCTACCCCAAGAAACAAGAGGCATAAAACTCGGTGGAGTTTATTTTTATTTATTTACCAGGTACTACTAATTCAATTTTAAATCCTGTTGTAACAAAATCCAAAGTGTAAAACTTGGCCTGCTCTAGTGAAAATGGTTTTTTTTAGGTAAAAATGTTTAGTGCAATGACCCCATTCTTCCTTGTCATGCCACCTACTTGTTTCACCAGTTGCACGAGAGAGAAGGAATTGTCATTCCTCGTCGTACCACTGACTGAATGCAGTTATATGCAGTGAAGGTGACTCTACTTAATTTCCCATTAGATATCACTCTATAAATAATTGTTGTCTGAGAGAGATGATTACGGATAGTTGGAAATATATACAAGATGAATGACCTATCAAAAAGTAAATAAATTTATAAACTATTATATCCAAAAATATTGGATGAAAAATGAAAAAATTATTGACGAATGGTGCATATACCTACCTACTCGGAAGTCGGAACGTACAAGTATATCGTGGTAGACATGAAGCTAAAACTATAGCTTCATGGTGGTAGAGGCCTGGAATAATACACAGTACGAATAACGTGGTAGAGTAAACTGTAATGTAACTGTTCAAATTTCAATAAAATGCAGTTTGGACCTCAGACCAATAAAAAAGTTTTGGACTAACAATTTCTACTAGCGGACTGGCACTGCACCAAAAAAAAATTTGAATTAGTTTTACAGACGCAATTGTGGAATTAGTAAACCACGCAATTAGTATTATGTAATTTTTTGAAAAAATTAAGATACATAATTTTGTTATTAAAGAAGTTGTGATTTTGTTGTTTGTTATGGTATGTAGGACCGGGAATCCGGGTTTGATTAAAACTAAATTTATGTCTTAAGATTTTTTTTAATTACTAGTAGAGCAACAATCATTCAGTGGTACGCCGAGGAATGATAATTCCTTCTCGTGCCACAGTTGGAACAAGTTGGTGTCACGACGAGGAAGAAGGGCAATGACTACCATAAAGGCACCTATTATAAAGAGTGGCAGTGGCGCGGGCAGCGGCAGCGGGGCGGTTTCATTCCAAATACAGTTTAACGATTGCCATGTGATTAGGGTTACCATTTAGAAATTTGAATAGTCCTGACAAAATACTGACAGTTCAAAAAAGTCCGGACATTTAATCACAAAATGCAAACATCAGTACTTTAGAACGCACTTCGTAAAAGTAGAATGGACATGGTAGCTAACTAGCTAACGGTCGCTTTTAGATGAGTACGACATTAATAAAGATTAAATAACTTACTTTTGTAAGTTTTATTACTATCTTTACCACCTTATTGTACATTATGGTTTGCAATAAAGATATTTAGTATTCCAACTAAAAAAAATACGAACAAACTAGAGGGCCGGGCAAAGTCCGGACAGAGCCCTAGAAGACCGGACATGTCCGGACTATTCCGGACGGATGGTAACCCTACATGTGATGAGTTGATAGGTACTCCGTGCACCAATACCTACTCATTGGGCAAGCATGGTATACCTACATACCTACTACTTCCTAAACCTCCTTCGACGATAAGGAGAGGCTTTGTGTCTCCGCAGTGGGTCGAATTATAAAGGCTGTTATGACGAGTTTCACGATTTACCGCTCCCCGGGGCACTTTCCGTGATACATGCATAACCTGTCAGCCTGTCACATAGTTTTTTAAAAGCTTTTATTTAACTTGCAATGTATGTTTGTTCGGGTGGAATTTTGCTACTCGATTTTGAAGCAGATTTCTTCAACCGATTGAGCTGAAATTTTGTATACACATTAAGTTTGGATGACAATATACGATAAGCTTAATGACGTCATTCTAAATCCACTATAGCGAACCATCCAAGATGGCGGAATAGTTGCTTTTTATGCATCTCTGCAATATAGGTAGATATCAAATGAAAGGGCTTGCCGAGAATAATTAGGAAATAACTAAAAAGAAAAAACAATTTTAAAGTAAAATAACCTATATTAAAAAAAGCATTTATTTAAATGTTCTAAAAATAAGAAAATAAAATTTTCCTTTAAAATGTTAACTATAAACTTATAAAATCATTATCATAATCATCATCAACAGCTCATATAATGTCCCCACCGAGGGGCTCGAGCCTACCCCACATTAGGGGAGTCAACCCCGCTGGCCTAGTGCGGGTTGGTCGACTTCACATACAACCTAAGAATTTCTTCATAGGTTTGTGCTGGTTTCCTCACGATGTTTTCCTTCACCGTAAAAGCGTCGATTAAACGTACATATGAATTCAAAATTTGAAAATATATTGGTACGTGGCGGGGTTCGAACCAGTGCCTCTCGGGCGGAAGACGACGCTCTTACGCACTACGCCACCGACGCTATAAACTTATAAAATCATTATACACAATTTATATGATCATAAAAGGTTGTTGCGAGGTTAGCGTTTTTAATTAAACTGATTTTTTAAAAAAATAAACTTAACAGAATAAGTTACTCAATTAAATAGGCACTAGTTTATTTACACAAGTAAACCTCGCGAGAAGCTTTTATGGTCATATAAATTGTGTATAAGTAATGAATGAGGTTATAAGTTTATAGTTAAAATTTTAAAGGAAAAATTTATTTTCTTATTTTTAGAGCATTTAAATAAAAGTTTTTTTGTTAAAAAAAATAAAGGTTTTTTTGCTTTAAATTTTTTAAACTAATGACGTCTCTTGCGTTGCGCGCTAGTGCCCATAGTTAAGTTTTTTAGTATAAAAAACGTAACCATTGTAGTTGCGTTAACAGCTCATGACATGACTTTGCGCTTCTTTCCGCTAGGGGCGCTATTCGAGTTTCCTATACAAATTGAGCTCTTAACACAATTACAATAGTTACGTTTTTTATACGAAAAACCCTGGTATTACGGGTAGGCACAGATCATAATGATCTGAGGTTGAGCGCGTCATGCGTTCAAAGCACACACCCAAACAAGTTATAGGACTTATAGGTTACTAATACCTATAACAATATCAAAGACAGCAGTGCCTAATCAAATTTGATCTTCCTACTAGGATTCGAAGCCTTGGACTCCTCGCTGGGTGGGTTACCGGCGCTCGCCCACATCCGACTTTTTGTAGGACGTGTGCGTTCACTATTGCATTGCAATCAATAAAAATTGGCCACCGATAATCGGACGTGGGCGGCAATGATCTACTTATTATTATATCATTGTTGGACGGATTAAAAATAAATTTATCGAAATGATACCTATTTATAACAAATATTTTTAGGCAAAATGTTGATAGCGGAGAAAATCTTATAATCCCTAACGATGATTCTCCTATCCAAAGCAAGTTTTTCAATGCTTCCAATGATATTAAAGCAGTTACACACGGCTGGCTATCAAAAGCTAGCACACAATGGTTACAAGATATGAAAAACGCTTTCGTGGAGTCGGAAGATCAGAACATAATAGCAGTGGACTGGAGTGAATTGGCGCAGAATCCTCTATATCCATGGCCAGCCTTCAGCACCAGATATGTGGGCAAGAGAGTAGCCAAATTATTAGACTCGCTAGCGAGAACATACAATATACAAAAACCAAATATTCACCTAATTGGTCATAGCCTGGGAGCTCAAGTTATGGGATATGCCGGAATGTTTTCGCAACAAAAGATTCGCAGAATATCTGGTAAGTAAATAACAAGATATTTTAATATCCACATTGTTTGGATACCTACCTGTGTTAGAATATCTATACAAATATATTTCAGGTCTGGATCCAGCTAGACCGTTATTCGAATTGCCGTTGATGAGTGAAAATTTTCGTTTGGAAAAGAGTGATGCTGAATTTGTCGATATTATTCATACTTGTGGTGGAGTATACGGTTATCAACAAAGTCATGGCCACGCAGATTTTTACCCGAACAATGGCAAACCTCGTCAACCAGGTTGTGAAGGCAACCAACAGACCCTTGGTTAGTATTACACGGAGATATGTTTTATTTTTCTACGACGAAGATCAAGATGTTCAAATATTTTTTAATTAGGCAAGTAGACACGGAAGCAATAATATGTATGTGTCGCAGGCGGGTCGTATAACATGAACCTGCCAATAATAAGCGATCTCCATTCGATTATACAGACTAATATTGATAGAATCTACCATGGATTTATCGATAAACGGTTTTATTTCGTTAATAATTCTCACACACTTCAATCCGACGCGCCGTTTCGTAATACTATAAGTCTATACGGCGTGTTACGTGGGCATCTATACGATTTGCCTGCGACTTAAATTTTGTAGGTACCGTGTACGTACACTATCCACATTTCACAGTTCGTGACTCTAGCTAGCGCAGACCATAGCAGGGCCTAGATAACATGCATTTCGACACTCGCTCTCGATAACGCTAAATCAAAAATGTATGGGATTGACATAGGTAAGCGTCTGCCAAGCATACACCTAAGGCTAAATTCATACCGGGATGGCAGTGGATTGTCGAATACTTTCAGTGTGAAATAATTTAACTTTATCTGCATAGGTACTTAAACTACGAGTATCGCTTGTAAGGCTTCAAAGGCCGCGCATCCACGCACGAACCTTTCGAGCAAAAAATAACTTTGCACACTTGTTGAACATTTAATAACTATTGTTCAACAAGTGAGCAGTTATTTTTTTCCAGCAAAAAGTGTTTTTTCTTCAAGATTTCACAATGCAAAAGAGCTCTTTTGGTGCTAGAGAGGTGAAAATTTTATTATTTCACCGGTTCTGCAGGCTACGTCGCGGCACTGCTGGCCGCTGCCATCAAGGTGCGAGTTGCGAGTTGAGTTTATACTGTACTGTACCCGTAGTGTAAGTTTTTTAGTATAAAAAACGCAACTCCTTTAGTTGCGTTAAGAGCTCAATTTGTATAGGAAACGTGAACAGCGCCCCTAGCGGAGAGAAGTGTAAATCATGTTTCCCATACAAATTGAGCTCTTAACGCAACTACAATCGTTGCATTTTGTACACTAAAAAACTTACACTACGGGTACAGACGATGGGATCATGGAACCTCTACTAAGCTCCATTTAATTTCTGTAGGTCGTGAAGACCAAAGAGTATGGCTTTATACGTATACTGTCTACATTTTCGTCAAAATAAGTATATCAGTGGTGAGCCAAAGGAATAGGGCCTTGAGTGGTTAGTGTAAGTTTTTTAGTATACAAAACGCACCGATTCTAGTTGCGTTAAGAGCTCAATTTGTATGGGAATCATGATTTGCGCTTCTCTCCGCTAGGGGCGCTGTTCGCGTTTCCTATACAAATTGAGCTCTTAACGCAACTAGAATAATCGGTGCGTTTTGTATACTAAAAAACTTACACTAACCACTCTGTACTTAAGCTTTATAATTTCCTAATGGTAATGTAGGTACGAATTTGCGACTTTCATTGTTAGAGTTTTACAAATTCCTTCGTAACGTTGACCAAGTCATTTTTATTGTACGACGTGTGTCCGACCAGTCGAAATGGACACCAAAGCACTTCGACTATGAAAGAGGATTGTAAATGGATCACCTCTTCAGTTTGTTTGACCTACACAGTCGCCTATAGATATCATACAAAGGTTACCTATTTAATTAAGAAGAATGCTCTTTGTTCCACAGAGGGTTGCAGCCACGGACGAGCGATCGAATTTTTCATTGAGTCCATCGAATCGTCTTCGAGTTTTAAAGCATATCCCTGTGAAAGTTGGGACGTCTTCGCCAAGGGGCACTGCAAGTCTAATGCCACTGTGATGGGGTATCCCGCTAGGAGCAGTAATAGGGGAGACTTTTATTTACACACTAGAAATCAATCTAAATATGCAATGGATGACGAAGAATAAATTAAATTAGAAAATTGTAGCATTAAGGTTAATTTAACTAAATTCCAGAAAGTACCCAAGTCGTTTGCGACGTTCTGGCGCGACCACAGACTAATTAGAGATATGGGCGCGACGCGTTTTGCGTCCGTAGTCAGCGGAAAAAATAAGGTCTTGTTCACGCTGCTAGAGCGACGCGTTTTGCGTCCGCGGTCCGCGTTAAAAATAACCATATGAGGTGAACGGAAGGCGCCACGTTGGCGCGACTAGAGTGCGCGGTAGACGACCGCGACCAGCGGAGGACATAAGTATTGGTTGCGCGTCCTGCGGATTTATCAAATCGTGTTGATTTTTTTGCGCTTTCCGTACCTACGTCACGCAGCCGCTTCAACGTGGTACCTACACTACAGCGGCAAAGCGCAGCGTCTTCCCTCCTGCTTCTGCAGGTCGCCTCCGCTGCCCGCAGCCGCTCTAGTCAACGACTGAGGCGCGGTACATAAATAAGCGACATCGTACCTAGTGTAAGTTTTTTAGTATAAAAAACGTAGGTACTTAGGTAACTATTTTAATTGCGTTAAAAGCTCAATTTGTATGGGAAACATGATTTACGCTTCTTTCCGCTAGGGGCGCATTTCACGTTTCTTATACAAATTGAGCTCTTAACGCCCCCCTAACACCCGGCGCTCGGGTGCACCGCACCCCTTGCACCCCGGGTAAAGACGGCCCTGTATACAGGAACTCTTATTTATTTTACTCTTAGAGTTTCACATATCTACGAGGGTGTCACGGGCCAAAACGATTCCCCGTAGCACCCTTGGGGTAGGTAGATATCATCAAATGGGTGTCACGGGTAACGAACGCGGAAGTAGTGTACATATGTATCTAACAACAATACCTACAGCGAAAAAAATATTATTGGTACCTCCTTCGATGAATGCTCGCTCTAAGAGCCCAATTTGTATGGGAAACACGATTCACGCTTTTTCCCGCTAGGGGCGCTATTCATGATTCCTATACAAATCGAGCTTTTAACGCAACTACAATAATGCAACAATAATGACGTATTTCAAACGAAAAAATTTACACTACGGGTACTGAACTCATTCATTTCTGAAGCCATTCATTTATTACTAAGACGATTTTTAATTGAGGGGGAAGCGGGTCGACCATGTCTTATTTTTTCTTTTATATTTTTTTTTATTAGGTATGTAGATATGTAGGAGGGGTCACAAACTAGCAAAAATCGTCTTACGTAGGTACCTACCTAATAAATGAAAGGTCCCTTACGATACCTACAATTGGAAAGATTGGTGTTACGTTCCTGACTATATCGATCTATTTGTTCATCTTTACATTTCTATTCTTTCGTACAAGCGTGCGTCGCAGTACTAGTATTTGGTGCCCGCCCACACAACACATCGTACTGTCAGAATCAGAAGCAGATAACACTTGTCAGAATCAGATTAACACTTTAGTAGGTGCAGCCCGCCTAGCATGACCACCGAAACACGAAATGATATGATAAATTATTGGATATAATCGCCAACTTGAAAAATTATCGAAACTGCGAACACGTATAAGCCTTATACATGTTCGCAGTTTCGATAAAATTTCAAGATTATAAATATGCAATAATTTTTGACAGTTCAACGCGATAAATGGCTATATCATATCGTGTTTCGGTGGTCATGCTAGGCGGGCTGGCGTGGGTATAACAAGGTACCTTGGGTACCTTGTTATACCAACGCCAGCGCTTGTGTAATAGGTAATAGTTTTTACCATTTTTTGTGTGAATGATTATTATGACAAAGTACTGAAGTCTACTTCTGACGCTGACTGCATAGCAATCTTTCGCACTTGAGAAATAATGTACTTGTGACCTTGACTTTTTGTGTGAATATAATGTGCATAGCACAACGTAATTCGTTAGTTAGCATAGCATATGGCTAAGTTTACATGATCGCGCGCCCGAAACGTTCAATACGACAGGTGTGGTCTGCATAATGCACCCTGGCAGAGGTAAGGGCAGAGGCAATTTGTCTATGGATATTTAGGCGCACTTTTACGTATTTTCAGTCAGAATATAGATAATTTCACGTGTAGCCGATAATGTAGGTAAATGATAAACTAAACCTTCTATTATCAAACGTGGACTGAAGGAGCTATACAAACGTGGGAGTGGAAATCGTGCACAGCGTGCGCCGCAGTGGAGTAGCGGCATAAAACTAATGGTAACTCTTTCATTCAGCAAATAAAAGTGACAGCATCAGTTTTAAACCATGACTAATTTTAGGTCATGATTTATAATAAGGCCCCGGCTCCACCAAAGCGGAGATGTGCGGAGATGTTGGAAGCGTGTGCGTTCCCCCAGCAAAATGTTGTCAAAAACAGTCATTTAAATTATGTAGGTAATTAGTTGCCGAGCTTCTGAATTTGTTGCAAACTATCTTAAATTAGTTGCACTTATAGTTTTTTAGTTATTTAACAAAAACATTTTCTGCTGGGGGAACGTTACCGCAGCAAAACATTTTCTTTTTTAATGGGAATATTGAAATAAATATTAGCTATATAATTAGTAGTCTAGGCGGGGTAAATGTTGCGACTTATTTGGTGTTTGTTCTTTCTTCGGCTGCGAAGTTATTCAAGATTCTGCTGGGGTAACGTTTGTGATTTTGCTGGATCTCCAAAACAGTTAAGCGGATTCTTATCATCTTTTGTACATGACTACATAAGAATTTGTTTAATTAGTTGCGCTATAAAAAACACCTTTTTAATGCACCGTTCAAAGGTTATTTAATTAAATACAAAAACACTTCAATAGGTCTTAGCTCTTTGAAATAGAGCTTTAAAGATTTGCTTTAAACTTTATTTTGTAGCTTGTAACTGCCTTCAAATGTTTGTGAAGTTTCATTAGTATCCTGTTAGTAATTAAGAAATTATGATGAAATTAATTTCTCCACATTCACGGTCGCAATGCGCGCGGCGTTTTTTGGCCACTGTTAAACCTGTATGTGGATATATAAACCTAATGTTATATCAACAATCAGTTGCTTAGTTCAGTTTTATACCTGTAAAATTTCAGCGTAGTACATACAATATATAACGAGATAATAAAATAAAAGTCATTAGGAAGGGCAAGATCGCGGTAACCCGACCGTGTTTAGGTGGTGACAAAAAAGCGACCACGTAGTACATTTAGGCTATCTTCTAAAATGTTTAGTATAATACACCTCATAAGTTCGGTACAGACGCGTACATGGTTGTTAAATACATAACAATAATAAAACTATCTACCATATCATATTATTATCTTTCGGTTTCGGCTACTTTACTACTTAGAATAAATTAGTCTCTATCTGAGGTCTCTATTATATGTACAATTGCAGAAACCAAGAATCGTCGATAACACGTCCTTAAGTGGGATGGGACGCAGGAGGGGTGCGCACAGGGGTACTTCATTATTTGCATAGCACAATAAACTTGAACCTTAGTCAGTAATTCGTCTTGTAGAGTGCGTGTGCGCGTGCGCTTTCTATTTTTGAAAATATATATCAAATACTTGAGAATTAATCAATGTGTCTGTGTGTGTGTGTGTGTGTACCTACTTAGCGTGGATTAATTCTATTGAGGGCAATATTCTTAATTTGATTTTGCTTGTTGGTGTGGTGAAACATTTATGTAGGGTATAAGGAATAAAATGTAAAAAGACAAAATAGTTTCGTTGTTTTTTTTATGTTGATGTAAATCTGTTATGCAAAATGACAGACGTTTGTAATGACGAGATCCAAGACAGCAGACGTGACTTTTTAATATAGGAATCATTTTTGTAGTTTTCTGGCGTCCCAATTCCAAATACAGCATCTATTTCAAGATCCAAGATGGCGGACGTGACATTTTTTTCAGAATGTCAATATGGGTATCGTTTTCATGGTTTTCGGGGCTCCCGATTCCGAATACAACATCTATTTTGAGATCCAAGATGACAGACACGAGTTTAATACAAAATCGATATGGGTACCATTTTCGCGGTTTATGGGGGTCCTCGATTCCGAACATCACATTTATTTTGAGATACAAGATGGCGGACGCGACTATTTAACTTAATGTCAACATGGGTATCACTGTCTTGGTTTTCGGGGGATCCCGATATCAAATACAACAATTCTTTCAAGATCCAAGATGGCAGACGCGACTTTTTAACTTAATATCAATATGGTTAAGTATTACTTTCGGTGGTCCCGATTTCAAATACAACAACTCTTTCAAGATCTAAGACGACGGACGCAACTTTTTAACTTAATATCTATATGGGTATAATTCTCGGGGGCCCTGATTCCGAACAAAACATCTACTTACTACAAATTACAACAAAATACAACAACTCTTTCAAGACCCAGGATGGCAGACGTACCTATTAAACTTATCGTTTTAAACGTTTTCGGGGTTCCTGATTTCGAGTACAACATCAATTTTAGATCCAAAATGACGGATGCTACTTTTTCACTTATTATATAAATATGGATGTCATCTTCGTGGTTATTTGGGGGTTCCGATTCCAAATACAACATCTATTTCGAGATCCAAGATGGCAGACGCGACGTTTTAACATATTGTTAACATGGGTAACGTTTATGTTATATTAAAAAGCCGCGTTCACTATCTTGGTTATCTCTTGTGTGTTGTATTCGTAATAGGGACCCAAAAATCCCGAAAATATAGACTCTGTAAAAAAGTCTCTTCCGCAATCTTAGATCTTAACATAATATACTACTTATAACAAAATAAGGGCCACCCGTAAATTTGTAAAATAAATAAACATAACTCTTGTTTAATGTTTGTATGAATAATCTCTAAAAATTTTTTTTTTAATTCTTTATCAATTTAATATAAAATAACACACTTTAAAAGATTTAAGACACAAAAACAGGAAACATTAGGCTTGGTTTAAAAAAACATTCGAAATGTAGATGGCCCTTATTTTGTTTTGAGTAGTTTGGAATCGGGACCCCCGAAAATTGCGTAATTGATACCCATATTGATATCATATCAAAAAGTCGCGTCCGCCATCTTGGATCTCGAAATAAATGTTGTATTCAGAATTGAGACCCCTGAAAATCACGAAAACGATACTCATATTGATATTTATATTAAATTTAAAAAAATCGCGTCCGCCATATTGAATCTCGAAATAGATGTTAAATTCATAAATTAGAAACATTCGATTTTTTTTATTCAAATGCTTAGATTAAAGCAAAAAAGGGCTTTTTTCTTTAATCAAAGTTCAAAGGTATTATTATATGTAGAAAAAGTTCAGTTGCAAGGTTTGGCCCGAACATACACATGTATTGCAAATTGAATTAAACCCTGTAAAAAGATAGTACCTACGCTTAATAATGCGTGATTAATGTTTTCGCCAAAAGTCCGCCATTTCGCGTTTATCAGATTTACGGCAAGTTAAAATAAAATATTCTTGGAATTACCTTTCTTCTGTGCCTGGAAACTGATGAAATTTAATATTGTTACCTAAACTAGATGATGACATGCAGTCTCTTATAGTACATGTAGTATGGACCATTTTTTAAATATTTTTAACCGACTTCAAAAAGGAGGAGGTTCTCAATTCAATTGGTATGTTTTTTTTAGCGACACCCTTGGCCAACATCTCCCAAACGAGTGTAAGCAGTTCGGGGGCGCCGTTGCGCCCCACCCGTCCCGCAACCCCCTCATGATTGTCCTGTCTAGACGCGCTCGTCGGACGACTGTAAGACTTCTATAGACTGTGCTATAAAGTTGCATAATGTGTTTACAAAAATAGTTGCAATATTATTATTAGTACCTACATTTTTTTAGGCACCTAGCTGACATTGTGCCTACATAGAGCATAGTGCATTTATTAGAGATGTGTAAGACTTAAAAACTAAATGTATTACTTAATTTACATACTTATTGCTTAAAAGCCAATATTTTACCTCAAATTGCGTACCTAATTATTACCAGGTATTTATTTCCACATGCTCGTACCTAGTAAAGAAATGTAAGAATTTCATATTTATTTATTGAATATGAAATCAACTCGTTTAATCGAAATTATTATTACCGGTCAATAAAAATTATTGATGAAACATTTAGTTTTTTTAACACTTATGTACACATCTGTACTAAACTTGTAACACTATCCTGCATATTTTCGAAGATAGCCTAAATGTACTACGCGGTCGCTTTTTTGTCACCACCTAAACACGGTCGGGTTACCGCGATCTTGCCCTTCCTAATGACTTTTATTTTATTATCTCGTTATATATTGTATGTACTACGCTGAAACTTTACAGGTATAAAACTGAACTAAGCAACTGATTGTTGATATAACATTAGGTTTATATATCCACATACAGGTTTAACAGTGGCCAAAAAACGCCGCGCGCATTGCGACCGTGAATGTGGAGAAATTAATTTCATCATAATTTCTTAATTACTAACAGGATACTAATGAAACTTCACAAACATTTGAAGGCAGTTACAAGCTACAAAATAAAGTTTAAAGCAAATCTTTAAAGCTCTATTTCAAAGAGCTAAGACCTATTGAAGTGTTTTTGTATTTAATTAAATAACCTTTGAACGGTGCATTAAAAAGGTGTTTTTTATAGCGCAACTAATTAAACAAATTCTTATGTAGTCATGTACAAAAGATGATAAGAATCCGCTTAACCGTTTTGGAGATCCAGCAAAATCACAAACGTTACCCCAGCAGAATCTTGAATAACTTCGCAGCCGAAGAAAGAACAAACACCAAATAAGTCGCAACATTTACCCCGCCTAGACTACTAATTATATAGCTAATATTTATTTCAATATTCCCATTAAAAAAGAAAATGTTTTGCTGCGGTAACGTTCCCCCAGCAGAAAATGTTTTTGTTAAATAACTAAAAAACTATAAGTGCAACTAATTTAAGATAGTTTGCAACAAATTCAAAAGCTCGGCAACTAATTACCTACATAATTTAAATGACTGTTTTTGACAACATTTTGCTGGGGGAACGCACACGTTGGAAGCGGAGACGAGAAGAGATGTTTTTCAACAAAGGTGTAACCACCAAAGCTGAGCGGAGATGCGTACTGACTAGACTGTAGCGGATATGTGTGCGGTGTTTCTGAAGATTACAGTTTAGCTCGATCTGACACGAAAGCCGCCGCATGCGGCGTCGCTCACATCTCTTCATGAGTGTTTAGATTGTGGTGCCACTAATTAACTGTAGTTAATTATTTAGTAGTAACTAGTTGAGAAAGTTTTGTACGATCGATCATGGATTTTTTAGTGGAATAATCCAAAAGTTATATGCATGTGGCACCTCAATCTAAACTTTTTGATTGAGGTGCCTCAGAACGCGGAATATTGTGGATGAATTTTTATCAAAGTAGTATATGAGAAGAATGAGTAGTTTACAAAATCTGAGCTCGGTAGTGTAGATACTAAAAAAAATACAATACTTTATAGGTGGCCCCTTAGACCATACTTTGTCGCGTAATTATTTAAAGGAATTAACAGTTTAGTCAATTAGCAAATTATTTATTTTGTATTGTGTTTGAATTGTAGGCGAATTACTAAGTAATTATAGTGAGTGAATTTAGAGATATGGCACCTTAGTCGAGGTGCTTCGGAAAATTGTTTCGCCTATATAATCTACAGTAGAGCCTCGATAGTCCGAACACCCAAAAAATAGACCCTGTTCGGATGTACGCAACGTTCAGGAGGATAATATGTACAAGTAAAAACAATGTTTCAATCATGTAAAACTGTTACAAAACAAAAAGGCTTAACTGTAAAGAAAAAAAATTGGTTAAAAAAGAAGCATTTTTCCAAATTAGAAATGTCGACTTTGGTCTGCATTCCAAGCAGATATTTAATGCAGAGACAGCTTTAGTATGTGGAATCCTTAAACCTGGTTCCGATGCTTCATCAGTTCTCTCACTTCAACAGTTAAGGGCTCCTGGCAATCAATATCATCATTGCTAACCAAGAAATTATATATCATCGATTCTGAGAAACCTGTTACGGAAAATGCTTAATGGTAAATCATCTTCTGGATCAAAATCTATTTCTTGGGCAGACATGTCTTCAGTACCCTTAGTGTAAGTTTTTTAGTATACAAAACGCTCCGATTCTAGTTGCGTTATGAGTTCAACTTGTATGGGAAACATGATTTGCGCTTCTCTCCGCTAGGGGCGCTGTTCGCGTTTCCTATACAAATTGAGCTCTTAACGCAATTAAAATAGTTGCGTTTTTTATACTAAAAAACTTACACTACGGGTACTGATTCGAATAACAAGGTCCAATAACGGTTTCCAAGACTTTTTAATCAGACTTGTGGAGTATCTATGACTGTGTGTAACTCAGTAGTGTAATGATTGGAATGCGATGTAGAGGGGGTCGTTCGGATTAGCTAGAGTTCGAAATATCGAAGCCTTACTGTACTTATATTTAGAACGATATTTAAAACAGAAAGCAAGTAAATTTTGTAGAACTAAATACAGTTAATTACGATAGAAAAAGTGGCACCTCAATCTAAACATACATCAACTCTTCTCGTCTCCGCTGCGGGAATAACTTTTGCGTTTACAAACGCGTATGTTTTTTTAAAACTAGAAAAAATACACTGAAGAAAATCGACCTGCCCCAGGCGGGAATCGAACCCAGCATCCTCCGCAATCCGGGCGGCTGCGTTAACCACTACGCTACCGGGGCACTGCTTTCGCCTTCGAAATTTGTCAGTGTTTAGTGCTTGTTTTTATGGTAATCATTGTTTCATTAAATCTTTGAAACCACCTTATATTATGAAGTGTTTTAGTTGTTCGTAGTCGATCGGGTGATTCCTCGCGATCATGTAAACTTAGCGAAGATTGTTAACGATGATAATTTAAGTAGATGTATGTGGTTCTTAAATAAAAAACTATACTGCTTCAGAGCTTAGTTTATTTTTTTATACTTGCATGTATGACAAAAACAAGAAATTAACCATTTTTTAAATTCTTATAAAATAGGTAGGTATATTAATTATGAAAATGTTTACCGTAATAAAAAAGAGCCCCTAATAAAAGTAGATGGCCCAAAAGTAAACAGATTAAGATTGTGACAGTAAATACACAATTTATTCGTTGACATCTATGTGCTCTGAATAAAATACACAGCAATCGAGTGTTCTTCATTGACTAGTAATAATTCAGAAAATATTAGGTATGTATACTAATGTTATTGCACTTTTATGGAGATCAAATCTCTAAAATATATATGAGAATTATTACATTAATTAGTTACGAATATTCAATGATCTAAGAACTAAAGAAGTAGCAAGTCTTGAGTTATACCTGTAACAAAAGACACATTTATTAATGATTGCAACAAAAGTGAAAATATTGATATACCTAAATGTAATAGATGATCAGATTAATAATAAATTGTGCATCATTATGCATCAGTCGGGAAAAGAAGACAAAAAATAAAAATCATCATTTCATTATTTGAATGTTGTAGACTCTACAAGCAATATTTATAGTCAATAATGAAAATCTTAGTGGAGTGGTTCAGGTCGCCTACCAACACACCGGTGCCTTGATCGAATGCTGGTAGGGGCTAACGTTTGCGTAACGATCACGAGCACTTGTTCCGATTATAACATACTAACTTTTGGCCGCGACTCGTCCGAGTGGAATATTCATTTTAGGGAGCATTTTTTGGACTTAGTTTGCGTTTTCCATAAGACCTTTCATACCTTATTTCATACCCACACGGTCAAAATTTCAAAAACGCTTGAACAAATCAAAAGTTTCATGGTTTTATCTTCGATAATGACGATCTCCCATTCAAACTTTCATCCCCACACAGGAAAAAATTTCAAATATGCTAGAACAAATATTTACTTATTTTCTTATCAAGGGCCTAAAATCAAATTTACATGGTTTTTATCTTCTATAATGACGAACTCGCATTTAAACTTTTTTGACCCTATTTTGACGTGACAACGTCTTATAATTCGATAGAGCCGGCTGCACGCACGAAAAAACATGACGTCATGCGGCGTTACCTCGCTCTGAATCTAATTCTCTAATTTGAATTTGGAATTATGTTCTTTAAAATTTAAACTTTCAATGATACCAAAACCAGCCAGATACAAATAGTATAGCCAAAGAGATTTTATTACAAGTTTATTCATACTATAATGCGAAATCTATTAAACAAATGAAATTAAATTTTTCTTTTGAAAAATGCTACCATTCCATCAGTATTTTCTTAAGACGTTGTCACGTTCAACTATCGTCAGTAAACCGACTTTACAGACAACCAATTTTTTTTTACAAAAGGAGGTAGCTTATATCTTATCTTAAATGTCTAGTATATTGTTGTACCAAATTTTATCAAAATTTGTCCCAGTGGGCATGAAAGCGTGAAAACTTTCGCGGTCAAAATTTCAAAAACGCTAGAACAAATATTTATTTATTTCTTATGAAGTGCCTAAATTCAAAGTTCCGTGGTTTAATCTTCAACAATGACGAGCTTACATATCAACGTTCATCCCCTAAAAGTATTGAATACTTTTTAAAGTTCTAGTGTATATAAGTAGGTACCAAATTTTATTAAAATCGTTCAGTGGTTTAAGCGTGGAAGCATAACAGACAAACAGTTACTTTCGCATTCATATAAAGAAATAAAGGTCGAGCCAATAACTCCATTGCACTTGATGGTAAGCAGGAGTGGATGCCAAATGAGATATTCTATTCTATCTATTAAGTTCTTAATGATTTTCGCCAGCAGCACACCTCCGTTGCGGAATCAAAGCAACGAAACCGCTACAAGATCGTTAACATTACATCATTTCAGAAACGAAATGCGAAATGCTACACTGCGAAACACACCCGATTCCGCTACAAAGTGGCGGAACTACCTCGGACATATAGACGGCGTCCGAGGATGATCGGCGAAATCCGCGCTTGTGCAGAATCATAGTCAAATCTATGCGTTAGATCTGGCAGTTTCGCTCCTGTTTCACTTGTCATACAACGGACAAGTCGTGGCAAAGCTACTGTGGTTGGTTTTTATGGTATCGCGGCGGAGCGGAGGCGTGCTACCGGCGGCGTTTAACACTAGAATACTAAACAGATGGTGTGACCATGGTAATATAGGGTGAATTTGAAAAGTGTTATAAACTGTACCGTAATTATTTTTAATAGTTTTATTTTTGAAGTAAAATGTACGACAATAAATTTATGGAATACTAGCTGAGATTCGTGCGCCATAATGACATGTAATTATTTCACTTCGTTCGCTGTAATTTGGCTGTAGATAACGTGCGTACTTCTTATGTGTGAGATTGAATGGGGATGTTGACAATATTCAAATAATTCCAAGGTGTAAAATTCGTAAAAGCTTAATGGCATTTTATGCCAGAAAATCTCCATCGTTTCAAATTATCTCTACAATTTGATTTTTAAGCGTTTCAAAACCATTTAATTTCAGTCTGTTGACTGTAAGATACTTCTTTTTTATTATGTTGATAAATGACGGTATTGGAAGACTCTGCGCTACATACTTTTTTTCGTCATAGATAGATTGAGATGCTGATTCTGAATCATTTTTTTTTTAAAAATTTGGCAACTTATTCCCTATGAACCATGTATATTATTTTTGTAGTTATAAAACCATGAAATAAAAAAAAAATCTTCCTAAATCGCACTAAATAGTTATAGGTATTGTTTCAAATTATATAAAAAGTTTAAACTTATATTCTGTAACTCACCCATTAAACGCGTTAACACCAAGTTGTAGACGAATACTGAGCGACGAATAGTAATTCGTAGTGTATGACAAAAATTACTAAGTTACATATACGACATACAAAAGTACATTCATTAGTATGCATCAATTATATCAGCTGAGTAAACAAGTATAACTTTACAATTAACGAGGCAAGCTAAAGTGAAAAGAATTAAATTACTGTGTCAATTGTGTAGTGTGTATACATGGCTCTATCTGAATCATTATTTTTAATCCTAGCCTTCCAATTCGCAGCACTGGTGGACTCCATTTTCTGAAACAAACGTACTACTGAAAAAGGATGTAATTCTTAAATAATTTATTAATTTACCTTTAAGCGATCAGATAAATATTAGTCCTACGTCATTATGAATCCGTCGGGAAAAGAAGACAAAAATAGTAACTCATCATTTAAGTACATAATACAACTAAGGAATAAACTTTGAATACAGATAAAGTTTTAACTAACCTCTCTATTGTACTGCTGCCAACAAAAATACCCTGGCGACGCGTGGATTCTCAAATCACCTAAAAATAAAAAAGAGAAATGTTGATTACGATCTTCTGAATTCATCATTCATACATTTTTGTATTGATGTACGATCAGCATCAGAAGTATATTAACACTTTAGTACCTTGTCATAATAATAATTCATAAGAAATGGTGGCAACCATTACTGCACAAGCGCTGACCTTGCTATGACATGGTAGGTACTAAACACGAGTCAATCTATACTTCTGATGCTACTGTAATAAAGATATAATGTAAAATATTGTAGAAGACTTGTTGTCTCATTACTATTCTATTGACTGAACAAAAGAGTTTTGCAATAGCTTTATTTTCAAAGAAGTATTATTCAGTGGGTCATTGTCAAATTTTGCGCAGGTAAACTAGTCCCTCAACTGCGTAATTTTTTTTATTAGTAATAATCACATAACCGCTAACAAGTTTTACATTAAAAACAAAATACATCGCATTAATATACATTGATACCTAAAATAAAGACTTAGTTTTGATATTTTTTCATTTTCTTTAAAGAAACATTGTGGTCATTTCTGGTAACAGAATGGGTTTTCTAACAATCTCTATATGTCCCTGGTAGCACTCCGTTCTAATAAAGATCCAATAATTTCATTTTTTGCTATATCAACCTACCTTAAATAAATTATTACCATTAAAAGAGTCTTATAAATAGTTATAAAATATTTCTTAAAAGCAGTTAGTATCAAAATGCATTTAATAACAATTTTTTAAAACTTGGTCCCGCGTATTGTGTGAAACTGCCTGGAATATTATGTTACTGCAGAAATCGCGACGTAAAATAGAGATGGCGCTGCTTTTGACTTTTTACTAGCTTGGGCGGGATGTCTGCATTAATTGTGAATGATCACTAAACCGGAGGGAGGGATATACGAAGAGTCAGTGGACCGCGAGGTGTTGACCAGGCTGCGTGTTTTTATTGTGCGTCCACTTTGTTACCTACCTATTTATGTAAGTAAATCAACGTACTTTTCATTATTTTGCATTCCGTATGCTGTTGAAGAGGTAACTATTATAAATATGAAAGAAAAAGTGTAGTTAACGCAAACCTTTATGACTTATATCTTTTAGAATGTAAAATTTACTACTCTGTTACTACAACTCTGTTATCCGCTCGTGTAACAGAGTTGTTAATAAAGTAACAGAAATTTCTTTTCTATTTAATTTTGGACTTAAATAAACAACAATACATGGATTTTTTTTGAAGCGGGACAAGGTAAGGGTGCAGCAGATGGGATTGGCGGTTTTTTAAAACGTACTGCTGATCAACTTATTGCACGTGGAAGTAACATATCTGATGCCACAAATTTCTATCTTGCTTTGAAAGACATGAGTAAAGTGAGACTATATCTGATAATCAATGAGGATATTGAACAGAGTTCAAAACAGATCCCGGGGCATATCGTGCCATTTGGTACCATGAAAGTCTATCAAGTTTTCACTGGTGTTCTAAAGTATAGAAATTTGAGTTGTTTCTGTCAGCGAGGCTTTTACTCTTGCATGAATCCCAAGCACTAAGTTCCATTAAAAACTGCAGTAGAACAATCAACTCCTTTCACTTGTGACAACAATTTTCTGTCCGATATTAGCAACCTTTGTAAAATGCGAGCAAAAGGGTTTTACAGCATTGTCTACAGCTCAGACTACGATGAAGATGCCCCTCTAATGTCATTAAAAGAGATACCTTCAAGCAATTATTTGACAGAACATCCCAGTACATCAAAGCAAAATGAAGATGCTTTGATTGAGAAGGAAAATATTCACGTAATAAAACAAGGTGTTTGGGTTCAAATTTCCAGCTTAAAACAGAACTACATATATCTGGATAAGGTCTTATCTGAAGTAGAAGAAGATGGTGAAGTTAAAAATAATGTTTTTTAAGTCAATCGAAAATTAGTTGAGTGTGATTTATATTATGTGCCTTTTGATAATTTACTTGCTATTTTTCCAGAACCTAAAAAAGTTTGTAAAGGTAAAAGAATATACTACCATTTTGATACTGCTTTACATTTTATATACTTAAGAAATAAGCAACTTTTACTTTCCAGTGACTCTTTCAAGAATATTTGATTTTTGTTTTATAGTTAATTATAAATTGTCTTAAAATTAAACATTATAAAAAGTCATTAAGTTTGTTATTTTAATATTGAAGTTAATCTTTATGTTATTAAGATCTCAGGCTCAGCCGAGTGCAATTTAGTCAAGTAAGATATAAAAAAGAACAACTTTGTTACTGTGTTACAACTCTGTTATTTTTCTGTCCCAAAGATTAAATGACATACTAAAGATTTTTATTTTAATATTGAAGTTAATCTTTATGTTATTAAGATCTCAGGCTCAGCCGAGTGCAATTTAGTCAAGTAAGATATAAAAAAGAACAACTTTGTTACTGTGTTACAACTCTGTTATTTTTCTGTCCCAAAGATTAAATGACATACTAAAGATTTTTATGAAAATCTAGTTAACATAATATTGTAATAAAACAATAGGTTAATTTGTTAGATATTTCTACGGTCATATCTCATATTTAGCAGTTAATATATAAATATTTAGAGTACTTCGGTAGAATTTCCTTTCTCTCAAAATTCAAGAAGTAACAGAGTTGTTTGGAGTTTAAATTAATGATTGTTAAACTTAACAAAAATGTTGTGATTCTAAGTGTGATAATAAGATAAAAGACTGCAATTAACATTAATGCCAAAATATTTGGAATAGAATTGTTCAATTTCATAATAAACATTACAACGTTATGATAACAGAGTTGTATTTTTTTGCACCCTAACCCACAAAACCTGGAATAAATCATAAATCACTTATTAAACATCGCGGCCGACAGTAACAGACAAAAGTTTACTTGTTTTAACAGGCATGGACAATACGAAAAGTCATGTTTAAGGATTTTTATTTTTTTATAAGTTTGTCATTTATAGTCTCGGTTATCTGCACGAAATTTGACAATGACCCCAGTACATATCGAAACAAAATAAATAAGTAAGTAACTAAAATAATTAAATAAATATGTAAGTAATTACCTTGGATCTTTTCTGGGACCCTCGTCTAGCTAAATACTGAAACCTGCAAACATAATAAGACAAATATTAAAAGACATTTTCATATTTTCTATTACTCTTCAAAATATTTTCTTGTCCACTAATCAAGACCAACAATTGGTCAAATATAATAACCATTAAATTTCATACAAAAATATATTTTTCAAAGACGCTAATTTGATTATTATGATACTGCATATATTTTAGGATCATAATGAAATAATGTAAAAACGGGGAAGTAATAAAGAAGTTAGAAGCAATATTACATTCATAAATTGATTAATTCAATGTAATGTTCAATGTAAAGATGGAGCTTTCTTGAGAATAGAGCTTTGAGAGGTCCATTACATAAGCTTCTTTCAGCGTTGCATACTACTTTTCCAAAATAATGGTATCCATACATGTACAAATGTAACTCGGATGTGTCTGCAGTTTATACTGGATATCATAGGAAACAAAAGTACATGTAATAAAACAATACTGTTGCTGTCAAGAATATAGAGCAAGGCATCATAGATAATCCGTCATATTGTACCTATATGCTTATATATAAAACGAGTTAATTACTGGTTAAAATGCAATAAACATAACAATGTAATAAAGAATTTTAATTTGAATGCATTGCCCTGGGGGCGACTATAAAAATGTTTCAAATGTTTATTGTCAAAAAATATGAGCTAATACATGAAACTGTTATATTATTTATGTTACCTATTTTTCTCATACGTAAAAGATACGAAACGGTACTGTGCCGCAGCAGGCCAGCAGTGGCCGTGCGAAGACCCATCGCCGAACCGCTCGATTACGCATTCACTCTTCCTCCACCGCATCCCAGATACACAAATTCAGCTCTTCCTTCCTCAGGAATGCATAATGAAATTTGGCCTTTCATGTCGCGTCTCCGCGCGGTGCAGCGATTATTATCAACGCAGCCGGTAAACATTTTGAACCGTTCGGCCGCATGTGGTCGGTGGACCATGGCGCCCCACATCGTGTTCCTGAACCCTATATAGCGAAGTCGGCAGGAGTGAGAGTAACCATCGGCCTTAATTGATAAGTTAATTTCAGTCTACATCGCCAGCAATAAGCTGTTTCATATTATAGTTATAATTGTAACTTAATACACGTACAAAATAATACGCTGCCAAGGAACACACAATCTATTATCTCATTTCTAAGTTGGATTTTATATTGACCAGTATCTTAGAGCATAGACGAGCACACATTCAATATTCGCATTTCTACAGTTGGGATTTTATCTACTTTGGCACAGGTATATGTTTACCTAAAAGAGTGTTTCAATAACTTGATAAAATTGTAAATAATAAATAATTTTCATTTTTCATATTGACTGTCTCTTGGAGCATAGACATTTGAAGACGGCGGAAAGCTTAGATTTGACTCAGACCTAATTACAAAAAGAAAGGAGAATATATCGCCGCCCCAATTAATTCCCTCAAAAGGCAATTTTTAAACTTTCTGGGTATCTGGTCAAAATGTTTATAAGCTTATCAAAGAAAATATACCAAACCATGTAAGAGACACAAATCCAAGGAACATGATGTGTGAATCAAGAAGCTCATAGATAATTGTTTCTCTTTCATAAAGATTAAAGACATAATAGAAATAAATATGTAATCAAAATTTATCTTTGTTTACAGACGAAACACTATAATTTTCATTATGTAGGTATATTCAAATTGTCCGCTGCATCTCAATTAATACACTATAACCTAATGTTTTCTTAGATTGCGCATTTTACACTATAACCTGCTAGATAGAGATTAGGGTGAACTCAGATCGAACGAAAATATTCAGAGCGTCACAGAATAAAAAAAAAATTACTAAAGTTCGCGCTTCGCGTAAATCTTCCCGCATTCGCAATTTCGCATGGAGTAACTATTTGTCGAGATTTACCATAAGAACTTATTTATGTAAAAAATTAAGTGGCAGTGACTTCCCAAGACGGGACCATGTAACACCGTGGCACAACCCATGTTATATGCGTGAATAGGCTAGGTGAGTGCTCACCGTCCTGTTACCCCTATCGACATTCGGTGAACCATGATCTAAAAGAAAATTTTTGGCCATATAAGAGTCATAGGATCGTTGTGGCATTTACGTTCAGCAGTGGACATCATCATGAGATGGCATAATTATTAAGCCTGTAGATAATACACAAACTGTAACTATGTCTACCCACTCACAGACATAGTTACAGTTACCTACCTTACTTACCCTACAATACACCACGTTTGTCGATTTTATATTCTATATTCGATCGATATTATATAACGCCGCTGTAACTAACTTGTTTCTTTAGTATAAGTAAAATATTATTATATTTATTATCGAATGTTAGGTTTCACCATGACTAATTAGGTATATTGACAATATCCGGGTGCTAAGTCAACGGATAACTGGAAACTACAAAATAAATGAACATCAGTATCTTAGTTTCAGTTTCAAAAGTTGCGCATAAGTACCTATTAAAATATACAGACTAACATTCATATACCAAATTATACTAACAAAAAGTACAAAAACCCGAACAACCTTTGTAAAAAAAATCGGCAATACACGCGTAACAATTCAAAAATATATGTACATAATATGTGTAAATCTGCGTACTATAACAGTCACATTGATTTCGATTTTAGTTAACAGAATAAATAAAATATTAATTTCATTTCTTCATTTGTTTCTTTTTCATTTCCGAGTATGGCACAGACTGCGAACGAGGCGAATAATAAAAAACTTCGTACTTAAAAACTTACCAACTTAAGCTCAACGTAGCGGGTGTTCAAGGTATATAATTTTTTTATATATAGTCTTCTTATTATTGGTGGTGGGATCCACTAATATTATTATTGATGACGTATTTCTTCAAATCTTCATCCCCTCTCCTCCAACCCCCTAAGCTGTTTAAAAATCAATCAAAGAAAAAAAAAACAAAAAAAAAGCGGAAGACTGAACTGAAGAATTTTTTGAAATGTGAAATAACAGGCAGACCGACCTGCAGATATATTATATGATATAACTTTATGAGGAAAGGAATCAACATTTTGATTGAATATTGTTGAAAACTTGAGCTGTTCTACAAAGCCCTAAAATAAAAATAATCGAAACAGTGGATGTAAAAAAACAACTATCAACAATTTTGTTAATTGATAAACAATTTCAATTTTGTAAATATTGAGATGTGAACGATGGAACAATTTCCATGAAGATTGATCTGGAATTTTTGCAGCTGCCTAGTCTCTGCCATAAATCTATTAGAAAATTATCATGATACTCCGTAAATTTGTACCTGCAATAATAGAAGTTACTTCAAAACGGTGTCGTATCATTTGACAAAAACACATGACAAATATATTTTTTTTAAATAACGTTAGATTAATAAATGTTTGAAAAAGTTATCATTTTACAAACTACTCTTTCTGCAAATAATCATTGGACAAAATAATTTAAATTACAAAATTTTATTAGATAAAAACATCATTTGACAAACTAATCTTATTATTTTATGTCAAAATAATAATCTACCTTGCGGTGTTACATACCTACATGGCTGAGTGATAGGTAGGTTTAGGATTATTTATGACCAAGCTGAGTGTACTGTTTTGGGAGAGTCCTAAGGCCTTATCGCGCTATTTCGGTACAACGTTTTTAACAAAACCAAATCGTTATCAGTTTCATACATTTTGACATCAGTTTGACAGCTGTCGTCTTTTATAACCCTATACGGATAGCTACTTCAATAATTTTTATGAAGTTACAAATTTAACTACCCGCCATTTTGTAAAATAACAATTTTGGCAAACGATTTTATTTTATGTTTATAAATTTAAAAATTGCAAGGAAAGTTATTTTCGAAATGTGTATTGTCAAACGATTAGTTATAAAGTAATATATTATGATTGCGAAATGAAATGTTTGTCAAATTATTAGTTTTTAAAACGTTATTAGTCAAATGATTAGGTTGTCATTTGTTTTTTGTCAAACAATAGAGAATCCTTCAAAACTGCTAGTGATATTATAAATATATGAAATATCCTTCCCTTCGAAACAATGGGAAGTCAACTATTTATGAAAAAGGAGAGATGGCGGTAAACATGTAAACTGGCCAATCACTTAGTACCAACCAGTTTTGTGCGATAATTGGTCGTGTCGTACAGAAGATTCCAATGTATTCTTCAAACACCGGATGTAAATACACAGTACAGACTGATTTTGTATACTTTATTTTTATATAATACTAAAACGATACATAAAATGATTTAAACAAATTACAAATTAGTATAGTAACTTCGGTCTACTGAACTTCCCAATGGAATCGCACAATTTTAAATATATGTGTTGTGGATACTAAAATAGTTACCGAGTTTATATTTTATGTATGAAGAAATAGCCATTTGGATAATGATAGCGGCTTATCGATGAAAATGCGTTTTGAATCTCTGTAGTAGTTTCGACAGTAGTTTACTATTTTTGAATCTAATAAAAATAAAATTTTCAATATGTACATATTGTTAGTTAGTTAGGACCTGAAAAAGAAATATGGAATTAAATTAAGTGTGTTATAAAATTAATTTTACATACTTTCCTTGTTGTTCAGTTATTACAAAATACTTCTGAATAATATTCGCAATTAACAGGCATACGATTCGCGGTAGACAATCTTGACTAATAAAAGGAACTACATTTTACAAAATATTACTTTTACTAATCAATAGGTTCTGTCGTATTATTATTATATCCAGAGTAATTTAATCTTTATTTACTTACAATAAAATATTATTATATGATTAAAAAATAATAAAAAAGTGTTCAAAACTAAAAACGCAGAAATAAAAATTTTATTTACAATTTTTTTTAGGTCGGTCCCAAATACAAGTGACAACGTTTATTCCAAATATTTTTGGTGTATGGAGGTTGGCACCGACGACGTCAAAAAACATTTAGATTTCTTTAAACAAAATTTCCATTTCTGCGTTTTTTAGTTTTTTTTATAAATAAATTATTTTTTGCTTTTTAGTGTTTTAAGTATAGAAATTTTCAGGAAACTATCTCGAGATCTTTTAGACAACAAGGAATAGAACTATTACGATATCATCGACGTCGATTAAATAGGCATTATTGGGGATAACTCAAAAACTACTCGACAGATTTCGATTAAAGGTTGAAAGAATCTTCAAAATCGGTACACCCAGTAATGAGTTATGATGTAACAAACAAAAAATACAGTCAATTGAGAACCTCCTCCTTATTTGAAGTTGGTTAAAAATACAGTCCAATCGGTAAAAACAATCTCGTCCGAATAAACTTAGACAGTAATCGTTTAAAAAAAGAATTTAATAACTCAAGTCGTAATAGTTTTACAGCCTTATTCATAAATACTCTAAAACCTATTTTAGTTATTAACTTGTTAAAAAGTATTTAATTCATTCATTTCGTGCCAGAGTGACAGAGACGAACAATTTGTAAATCTCTAATAAATTGTTTTTATGAATAAAGGGGTTAGGGTATACTTTTGCCACATTTAAGACGATTAAATCATAACTTGTCTGCATGCAAACACTACAATTATCTACATAAATAAATAAAACAACTACGAATGTAAATTAATTAACAATGCTGGGGCGTACGTACGTAGTTTGAATTTGACAGTTAGGACCATCGCCACATTAGAAGTTTGAGAACCTTTGAGAAATATATGTATCGTTTTTATAATAGGATAGGAATCGAGATTATAGAACCATGAATGAAGTATATAACCACTTGAGCTTACAGAAAAATTGGGACAGGCGACAGATATTGACGTAGTGCAAATAAATAATTTAAAGTAGTTTACGTATAAAGTCTCTAAGCATGCGAAGTATTACTCTTAGGTCGAAGCCAAATTATTCCAACAAACAGAGCAGCAGAAGCAAATAAAATATAAACTGCTACATATACATTACCTACTATATTCTTTGGACAAATGTACATCAAACTTAGCACAACTTATCCGGATTAATTCTCAGTATCCTTCTATCTCAAAGATGCATTCCTGAAGAATACTCTAAGTGTCACCAATGTAGCCAAGGGTCTCCCTATTTATAAATGCGGAGAGGAGAGAGCGTGTGTATCCCCCGCTACTGTTTAACGCCGATCAGCTGTTGCGATGGCTGTTCACATACGATCGGCACATACATTAGTAACACGGTTTTTCTGATAGACTGAAACTGATTGTGCGTCGCTTATGTGGGGAGACCCCTGCTCCAACCCAGTCCATATGAACAAGGTTAGTATAAAATCCTCTACCTCGTGGACGCACTTCACCCGGAATCCGCAACAAATGATAAATGCCATAAGCAGACCAGTGACTAACCAGCCAGGCGGACTTAAAAAATGTGCTACCACGAATCAAACCGAACACTTTGAAAACGCCTGGGGTTCGAACCCAGAATATCTACTTCTGAAAACCAATGTCAAACCATTAGGCCAAAATTTACTTGGTTAAAACTTCTAGGTTAGTAAAAATAACCCGTGCGTAATGTGTAAATCAAATACACAAACCATTGCACAGATAGGTAATAATTAATGAGTTATGTATTTACAAGTTCTGATTATCGTGATTTGGGATGAGAGCGTGATTGAAAGGGATCTAGGATTACAAAGGAATGAATCTAATAATGGGGAGTCTAGGAATTTCTAAAGCGTTAGAATTGTGCATATAGGTACATTGCTATTCAAACAAGACTTCCTCTATACTACGTATACCAGAAAGTAAAAATAGAGTTAGAACCAGGGTCCCAAGTCTGCTATTGAAGATTTTTGTTATGGCAATGACACCAGTGCCATTCTGTACATTTAAATTATAATAAAATTATAACTAATTATGTACTTATTGTAAAAAAAAACCTGTATCGTTTTCAATAAACGATGATTACATAATCGCAGATTTGGTGCCCTATATACATATATTAATTCCATGCTATTGGATAAAGTCGTAGTCCATTAACCGCGCAGTACCAGACCAGCAGCGCCGCCTTGCCTGATAACTTAATTTACTGAGAAACGGATTTTAAGCTCTGTGGCACACAGCATCTTAGATTTGTAAGTGTAATACTAATCGTACTAATCGTATCAGCGAGGAGGTCACTCATTGACCGCGTGGGCGTTCTTTGGTATCGTCCACTACCACATTTACGGGCGCCTGGGAACAGCGAACTTTTGCGACTATGCTGATCGGATTCTGAAGGCTTGAGGACGTTTATTGGACGACGACCTTTGGTTTAACTATTAAGCGAAGTTATATTCAAACTGATAATGTTGATTATTGCTGTTGTTATAATTTACATTTTTATAACAATTAACAGAATATAATACCTACCTATAACTTACGTTACTAAGGAAGTTGGAAGGAAAATTATTAGTGTGCTTGACACACGGAAGATGTAACTGTGCCTTGAGCAGCTTGAGCAAAAGGAAGATTTATAGTGGAATCATGACTTTTCCTCAACAAAATGTTTTTCTCTAAATAGTAATTTTAAAAAATACCAATGTTTCTTTGCAATGTGTTGGACTAGGAAAATGTTTGAGAACATTGAGAAAGGAAAGCAAATTCTCTATTTTGTTTTTACTTTAGTTTGACGAAATATTGAATCATCATGTAAAATTGCCATTAACAGACAATACTTTGTGTACTTCATCTGATGTGCGTAAACCGTGTGATATTATAGGTACTCGTGATCAAATCACATCTCTATAGAGTACTTACTTATAATTTTCCAATGTAACTTGCACAACAGGAATCGTCATGTGGTAACTGTTGGCAATACCTGCTCTTTGAAGATCTTCTCAAGATTAACCCAGGGAGATAAATCGACGATATGACACGGCCGATGATTATTATCTACTACTTTCAAAATTAAGATAGGTATACCGAAATAAAGTGAAATTATATTTTTGAGTCTAGAAATTTTTTTCTGCGAACTGGACCTTTTGCGACCGTTGGACATTCTGCGCCTAAACCTAACCCCAAGTGTAGAATTTCGAGAAATGTAAAATATCTTTTTTTTTTATTGAAAAATCATATACCAATTTTTATGCATTTTACTACAAAAGTTATGGATTTTCTATACAAACTTTCATCCCCTATTTTATCCGCTTAGGGGTTGAGTTGCGAAAAATCCTAAACAACGACATTCTTAATTTTTAACCGTAAAGTTATATATACCAATTTTTGTGGATTTTACTATAAAAATGACGGATTTCCCATACAAACTTTCATCCCCATTTCATCCCCTTAAGAGTTTGAATTTCAAGAAATCTCTCTTAATTTTAAACTGGAAAGTCACACACCAATTTGTATTTTACTTTAAAAATGATGGATTTCCATACAAACTGTCATCCCATATTTTACCCCCTTAGGTGTTGAATTTCGAAAAATCCGGCCTTATCTCTTGCCTACGTCATAAAAGGAACCTCTGTGCAAAATTTCAGCTATCTAGGTCCAAAGGTAGGCTGGGCGTTGATCAGTCAGACAGTGAGTCAGGACTTTACCTTTTATATAATAGATAAAATTATTTGCACAAAGAAAACAAAAAGGGACTTAAATTATAAAATACAATATCGCGCCAACTTGTAATTACTATTAGTAAATCTGATATTAAATGGGACTATTTGTACAATAAGCTTTCTTTGCCATGGATAAGTAATATAAAATATTTTAAGTAGTATTTTTAGATATGTATAAAGTTTCACACAATATCTAGGTTAGTATGTGCAAACATAATTAATAAAGAACTAACAAACATACAGCTATACGCTACAAAAGTTGGCACATATAAAATTAATAATAAAAATTAATTATTATTTTCATAATTCATAGTTCATATAATTCGTTAACTACAGAGTGAGCGTCGTCGTAGCGAAGATGGTGGACTTTGGTATACACAAAGTCTTTGGTTCATTTCTCCACCAGCTCGAACGCGCTAGAAAAAGTAATCGGTAGACTCCCTCGCAGGAGATGCTCGCCGACTAGAAAACCTCTAGGGAGGTTTGCCTTACAGGCTACAAAACCCACGAAGGTCCTCCCCTTAAACACCCCAGCGAGGCTGAAGGCCATCTGCGCCGCAGATTCTGCGGGCAACAGCAATATGCAGTGAAAAATGATTGCTGTGTCTCCATGGTATTATCTGTATGTATGAATATGCAGTGAAGAAGGATTGCTGTGTCTCCATGGTATTATCTGTATGTATGAATATGCAGTGAAGAAGGATTGCTGTGTCTCCATGGTATTATCTGTATGTATGAAGTGTAAGTGTAGTGTGAACATAATGTGTTTAGGCTAGTTTCATTTCGCGATTACGCCAGCTCGGGTGATAAGCGGCATGAGTAAGTGGCGCGGGGCACGAGATAGATGGGTCTTGCTTGTACAATATTATAGTAAAAATTACAACCTTTGTCGATTGCAATTCGAACTTTTGCTCCACAGCGCACTCGTCGAACAAGGGTGAGAAGCTCCGGTCTACACTCTTCGCGCTATACCCGGCACAGACGTTACCAGGGCGATTCTTTCTAATCAACAACACGGTGCGCCAGAGCCGAGGTCGGAGCACTTTAGAGGCCAGGCGTTCCACTGCCTTCTGATACGAACGCCCTAGATACTTATTTCGCGGAAACCGCGGGAGGTGCTCGCCGACTAGAAATCCTCTAGGGAGTAGTGTGCATTTCAGTCAAGAGGACCAAGGCCTTTGCCTTAAAAAAAATACTGTTGATGCTGTGACGGGCAACTGCGGCCACCAGTATTAGTAAAACAAAAAAAGGAAATTTTTTATCATAGGGATGTTTCTCCATACCAAATAAATAATAAAATCAACTAATAAATGACATAACGACCATTCGAGGTGGGAATAAATTCGTTTCACTTTCGTGGGAGTTATCATCGCAGTTGCCAGCCACGCTGGTGGTCAGCAAGACTGTGAAACCAACCTAAGTAGAGCTTGTCTGCATGTTGTGAAGAAGAAGCAGAGACACTAGTGCTCTGGAGCAGGCACTAGTGAGTGATAGGAGTACTGCAGATAAATTTTATAGTCTTCCTTATACAGGTGTTCATATACCTTTCCTCAGTCTTGTATCTTCGTTTAGTATTGTTTCTTCTTTAGAAATACTCACCCAAACAATGCTGTCATATGCTGTGTTTTTTCTACGAGTGCCGTTGCAGCTATGCAGTTTGAATATGGTGTGTGAGAGGCATCTCTGCTAGTTGCGATGAGGAAGCAAGAGCGCTTGTCCCCAATAGCAAATAATAGTAATAAGTTTTGAAAATGTATTTATAATCAGTCATTATAGACCATTTATTCCGAACAACAGTGGTTGTCATTAACTTTTAACTTCAGAATTACACGGCTCTTCTTTAAATACTCACCAAAGACAAGCTGCTAAATGCGTGCCTCCTTTCTCATTCACCAGTGTTAGTCCGTGTTTAAGCAGACACTATTCATGTGGTGACGGCGTCAGCATAAGATATGTAACGAAACCCCCCTTAATAGGGATCTAGAGAGTTTATTAACTCTGTGTAAAAATATTGTAAAAAGTCCCTAGTAACTAATGACTTATAATGACATAACATAATAATACCTATGGAATTAAAGAACATGAAACAAAACGTACCCACCTTGTAACAAATTGGGACCAATACCATTCGAAAAATCTTTAAAAATACTATTTTTTTGGCGACAGCTCATTTGCTCATGGGAGAAAAAAAGATATTGGACTATGAAATATGTCGATAACCCTGTGTAAATTCACCTCACGCACCATTCTGAAATCCTGTTTTCTCATTTTTTTTAAATTTTATTATTCGATATTATCACTTATACCTTTATAGACTTAATATCGCAAAGACCAAACGTTTCAAATAGACTGGGAATTTATGTGGTCGCAGAAAATGTGAAAAGAAAACGGGCGAACGTTCACTTTAATGACTGAGTATCATTTCTACCATTAATGGAAGAAGTAGGTAATTAAGTTTGAGAATATACCATCTAAAGCCCGCAAGATCTTATGTCGCCGAGCGTTTGCGAGGTGGCGATGGCGTCTAGAATAGACGTATGTTCTAGTCACAGTTGCTACCAACAGAAAACTACTCGTTATTAAGAAGCCGAATTTTATCCAGGAACATTTGGAATATAATTAATACACATAGGTATTTTTTTAAAAGAATCGAATGACTGCAGGGAAACAGTCAAACCCTATTACTGCTTCTGCATGCCATTCGTAGATCCAGCAAATACTTGGGATGAAATAATAAATGCGACCAACAATACCGTTTAGATATGTCAACTTGTCAGCTGAGAGACGTCCAATGGAAGCCTATGCCCAAGGATCTCCAACCCGACCCTGCGCTGCCCGCATCCAGGGCTTCCCGAGACCTTTATCAGATCGTTGTTCCATCTTGTGGGGGGTTTACACAGAGAAACTCCGAGCGAGCATAGCCGTCTCATTGACCTTCGAGTGACTTGAGCCTTCTTGAGTGAGGTCTATTGTAAGCGGCCACGTTTCGGCTCCATAGGTCATCACTGCACAAAACTTTCGTCTTGAGACACTGCGGTAGATAGGCCAAGAACATGCCGCGTAGCTTTCCGAACGGTGTCCAGCCGTTGAATTCGTCGATTGACCTCCTTCTGGAAGTAGGGACTGTTTGTCCCAGGTAAACACAATCGGCGACAGCTTCCAGTGTAGACCTTTGAACCTTCACAGGAAGGCTACGACATGGAAATTCGACATGATTTTTGTCTTATCCATATTTTAAGACCCACTTGTTGGAACTCTACAGAGATCTTCGAACATTGTCGATAGCTTTTTCAAGGTCTATAAACCATAATTATCAATTCCACTAACCGATTTTATATAGCCTAAATAGCCTACAAAATAATTATTATAACACTGCCCAGATAAATTAAAATGTACAAAAGAAGTAATCGTAACTTCTCTGCCATTCATTTTTGAGTCATTCACTTATGCCTCTAGAAACCTAGAATAAAATAATACAAGGTGGGTACAGATTTCATACAATACATATTACCAATTGACTTTTCTCTGCATGCAGTAAGTTTAGTTTAATTTAGTCATTTTATTTATATTATCCATGAACAGTTTACTAATAGAATGTTAACATAGAGTACGTAAATCCAATGAAATTATTTTAATTAATATAATTTAAATAGTTTCCGGCCTTGTTAAGGGCAATCTCACATGTGACGCATGTACAATATGGTCAGTATCTGCAATTATAATAAGGTTTATGATATATTTAATAAACATACTTTTTAGGTAGGGGTTTTCATCCAGTCAGTTATATCTCCGTATTCCATCCATGACCCAAAAGGGTGTGCTCCTGAAAAAGGTATTAGATATTTTCCCCCCATAGTTATTTGAAATCGTATACTGCCTGTACCCGATACTTTGGAATTATGAGTGTACGTCAGTTCAATGAAAATAGAAAATGTGCATAATGGAAACTGCTGGAGGCATATTTGATTACTTGATTTGATTACAAACAAGAACCCAACCCAATATTTACAAATGGGATTTAAGCAGTAGTATCTTAGAAATCCTTATTTTATTTATATGTCAACCCTTGAAAAAATAACTATAAGGGCTTGGCTCGAATGTTTTTGTTTACCCACAATTTTGATATGTAAATACGTAACGTACACTCAAAGTAAAAAATGAAGTCTTGCGGGGAACGCTTTAAAGCTTTGTAAAAACAGCGTTTTTGCATTAGTATGAGAAATGGCCAGAGACGGTGCGGTTTGTATGTATTAACGAGCCGCACCGCAGTACGCCACGCCACACCCGTCATTTGACGAAGCTATTATTGAGAAAAGAAAACAATAAAAATCGGGAGTGGTCTCCCCTTGACTTTCTCGTACACCGGAAACGACTCAAAAGTCGATAGAAACCCTTTATTTTGATGTCATACATGGATATTAAATTTTGGTCACCCATCCGAGTACCAACCGCGCACTTGCTTGCTTATCTTTCGTGATCGACGTCTCAAAAGTTGATAGAAACTTTATATTTTGATGTCATACACGTATGTTAAATTTGGTTGCAATAAATTAAAGTATACATACACACACACATAATTCCAAAAACGGCATTTTTGGACTCGGGGAGGTACAAAAGGTGTAAATCCGTCAAAATCTCGAGGTCGAATTTTTTGACGATTCGGTACAAGATTTCCTCTATACTAAAACGTATACGAAAAAGTAAAAATGATGGCAACTTGGTGGTCTTCATTATATGGAATAGAAAACATATTTAGGTACCTACTATGTTCTTGAGTCTTCCACGCTACTTCAGCACATCAAATGTTTGCTAAACGTAGCGTGCAGGTAATCTGTGGTCGGCCAAGTGTTCCCAAGATGTCCAAGGGTGAAATCAATTTGCCTGTTTACTAATAATGGTGGCGTAGTGGTAGATGATGCTACGCACGCGTCGATTATGATGAACCAGTGCAAGCATGAAGTTGTCGATGGACATAATATCGATCAACAAACGCATGTCTTTTTATCTCTTTAAGAATATCTGTCAAATTAATTGTTTTGGTCCTTTATTTCGAAATTTACGGTCAAATTTAATTTAGGTATTGATAGTTCCGAGTTAGCATTGCTGTAACGTGTGTGTGATCATTATGTTATCGATCACACACGTCAGCAATATTACTTTACAACTTCTACTGCACTAAACTTGCGTCCAATAAAATGGACCCACCTGGTACGCTTTGGTTCAGAGCTCGATAAATCAAAATCTACATTTTTTTACAATATTCGATTTTGTTGTTGTATTTTCGGAAAAATAAATCCAACCTCTTTCAAAATATACTCTGCTCAGTTTAACTCCGCATTCGGCTCGTGCTGCAACCCACAGCCTCGTATGTAATAAGCAGTTTAGCTCAATTGTATCTGTACTATTAACCCTGTTTGTTAAACAAAAACCGAAGCTCACATTAGACCAGTTTGTGACTGCTTTTGGTTTTACAAACTGATAACCAAAACAGAGCTCAAGTTTTTTGCAGCTCAAGCTGTCACAGAGATTACGTATTCTACGTATAACGTAAAAAAGAGAAACTGTAGTTTCCGAATAAATGAGTATCGCCAGCGACATTTCGTTTAACGATATTATGGTATTTGAAAAAAGTTTATGGAATATACTTTTAAATTGTATTTACTACGTTTGTTTGTCTAGCCTTCATTTTTTTATTACCTTTTGCCCGCGACATCGTCCGCGTGTAATAGTTACTTTGGGCAACATTTTTTTTGGATACTTAATTTATTACATGTTTCCAATTATATTATATTATATATGACATAGACAGATTTCAGCTAGAATAAATACTTATTTATTTCTTATCAAGCGCCTAAAACCAAATTTTCATGGTATTTTCTTCATTAATGACAAAAAATACCCATTTTTTTCTATGAAAAGGTCAAGCAAACGACTGCATTCCATCTCATGGTAAGCAGAAGTGGTGTCCAAATGCGAAAATAGCTAGCGCGAGGTATAAACCGTTGCGCTAGCCACCCTTGCCTTGCCGACATGTAAGGTTCTTCTTCACGCATCTTTTGAATGACCCAGGATTGTAGGAAGGAGGGAACACGTGTGCGGGCAGTGAATTCCATTTCTAATTGTAAGAAACGAGTTACCAAATTTCTTAGTTCGCGTTGGAATAGTAGCCACAGTTTGTCGGTGACACCGTAAACCAGCACGCGTAGTCCTTAAAATGAAGGGAGATGGTGGGATTAGGGAAAACAGCTGCTCAGAGCACTGGCCGTGGTACAGACGGTAGAATGCGCTCGATTACGCAACATCGCGGCGCAATTGGACGCTCAAAATGGTTGGACACCTCTTCGTCGCCGATGATAAGTGTCGCGCGACGCTGCAACCTATCCAAAGCATCGAGTAAGTACTTGGAAGAGCCATCCCACAAGTGCGAGCAATATTCTACGCAGGACCGTACTTGCGTCTTGTATAGCAAGCACAGTTGATCAGGCGTGAAGAAACGTCACACCTTGTTAGGAGCTCAGAGTTTCCGTGAAGCTGTTTTTAACACGCTTTCGATGTAATCCTTCGGATTCAAGTCACTGCGAACCAAAATACCGAGCAAAGTGATACTGCTCTGCAGCGTCAGTGTTGTGCCGCGAAGAGAGGGAAGGGAAAGGAATGGCAACGTTTTAGCCGTAAACGCGCACCTCAGTTTTCTTGGCATTGAACTCAACCAAATTTCCTGTACCTCATTTAGAAACAAGGTCCAGGTTGAGTTCTATGACAAGATTCACACGACTCTCCACGGCTTGCGCTCGTCCAGCCTTAGTGTGTCCGAAATAGACGGCATGCACTGTACTGTCGTCTGCATGTTTCCAAGAGGAATCATATCATTGATATGCAGAAGAAACAATGTTGGGGATAAAACGGAGTCCTGGGGAACACCTACATTCACTGATATTTTCAGAATTTGTCACTCAATTTCTATCTTTTAGGGGTTGAATTCTTAAAAAACCTGAAATACTTGTTTACTCATTTATCGACAAAAGTACTTCTGTGAAATTTCGAATAAAATAGAAACTAATCTTGTTTCCCGATACAAACTTTGTTTATCAAACCTCGTTTCACCACCATAGGGGTGAATTATTTTGAAATATCTTTTCTTAAAGCACCTTTAGACCTCATAAGGAACTTACGTCAGTCAGTTCGTCAGTGTCATCTTTTATATACTGGGTGTAAAAGACATGAACAGTCAAACGAAAACCACGTAGGTATTCTATACATCAAAATAAGACATATTTAAAAAAAAAATATTGCTGGGAAATGATTTTTATTTTTTGGTGTAAAAAAAAACTGCTAATTGTATCGCGCTATGTAAAGGGCTCAAATCGCACGCAACTCGCAAAACCGCGATAATTTTGCCAGACGGCGGCCCCGTTCGTTAGTGTCTGTGCGCATCGAGTGAGCTACATTGAACGATAACGTTTTGAAGCCATTTTTTGTTATGAAATACTAAAAAAAATGATAATGTTTCTTTGGACAATAATTAAGAAATAACGTATAGAATACGGTTTTCATAAAAAAATAAAAAAAAAATTATGACTTTGACCTTCAATAAAATCCTAACTATCAATTTCCCAGGTATAGTCTAAAGGAAGAAAAATGTTATGATGGTGAGCAGAATACATGGTTCTCGTTTGACTGTTCATGTCTTTTACATCCTGTATACCTATAGATATTCCGAATCAAAACTACGAGGTGGATCTAGTTATATTATTTGAAGTGACTGGTAGGCGAATTGTCGGTGAGTTGACTAACTCCGCTTTTGAGGATATTTGAAGACAGACAATGAAAGGAAAACCCTTAGAATTACTCTTCGTCGACGACCGTTTCGCCGAAAAGTTCATTGTCGACTTTACAAATAGCCGTTACAAAAACAAGCTTCAACTTGGTCATAAATAGATTAGCCTAAGAGCCAGTGGAAGGCTACCTGTATGTATTTGACCAGACTTGGGGTTTTGTACAGTGAGGCCCCTATACCTACCATATATGAGATGGGGGTTCACTAAGCCCCAAGTGGTGGACACGGCGCGCGCTCAAGCAAGACAGGTATCGATTTTTGGCGAATTTTTAATGCATTTGACGACGTCTGCCGTTTTTAAAATTTGATAATATATTATTATTATTATCTAAAAACAACAATGGCAGACCATTATCGCGCGGTTAACATTGTGGCAGACAGTTTTGAAAGTGCTGAAAAAAATTAAATTTTGAATTTTTATTTATTTATTTATTTTATTTATTTATTTATTAAGGAAACAAACGGTATACTAAAATACAATAGCTTACACATATAAATGTTACATGAACCAATCAAGTTTCCACTTATTAATTATATCATCACATAAACGTTAACAGTAGTTACAAATACAAAACCAGAAACATTAAACAAAATGATTAGAAAAATCAGCAGTTATGAAATAAAAAAAATAAAAATAAACATGATTATGTCTTAAGTCATAAGGTCACATGAGTTCAAAGGACATTAATATAATTTGTCTCTAACTGCCCTCTTATATGCTCCTATCGATAACTGAAACAGATCATTTGAAGAGATCTGCCATTGATATATTTTATTTATTAGGGTCTTGAAAACTTATATTCATCATGGCAGACGACTTCATTGAGTACACACATCAGCAGACAACAAAATCGTTGCTACTATCCGGTCAGATGTATGTGTATTACGTTCCCTATTTTACATCAATATGATTTACTTTATCACTGTGATTAACTAAAATTGATAAGTTTGATGATTAATAAGTTTGATGATAAAAAAGTTAGTATATTTTGGAAGAATCTCAAATATTAAGGTATATTGCAGATAACAAATAATTATTCAAATATTTATTTAATTTTCTTCTTTTTATTTATTTAAGACATAATTAAAAAAAATGAATAACAAAATATGAAACGTGCATGCAATAAAAAAAAATGTATGTTTTTTTACTTATTTAAATCTTTATTCATCGTCATCGGAATCATGGTCGTCGTGGTGTGACTCGTCTTCATCATCCATAGAATCGGAATCTGTAAAAAAATAATTTCAAAATAAAAATAATTTGTAAAGTGATCCGAATATATTCGATTAAATTTGGTTATTATGAACTTACCATGGACTTGGGTGATGGTAATTGGGGATGATAAATTTTTATTCAAATGGTTCGAAGGTGATCAACTTCCAACTTCTGTGAGCGACTTAATCACCCAAGTCCATGGTAAGTTCATTAATAACCAAATTTAATCGAATATATTCGGATCACTTTACAAATTATTTTTATTTTGAAATTATTTTTTTACAGATTCCGATTCTATGGATGATGAAGACGAGTCACACCACGACGACCATGATTCCGATGACGATGAATAAAGATTTAAATAAGTAAAAAAAACATACATTTTTTTTTATTGCATGCACGTTTCATATTTTGTTATTCATTTTTTTAAATTATGTCTTAAATAAATAAAAAGAAGAAAATTAAATAAATATTTGAATAATTATTTGTTATCTGCAATATACTTTAATATTTGAGATTCTTCCAAAATATACTAACTTTTTTATCATCAAACTTATTAATCATCAAACTTATCAATTTTAGTTAATCACAGTGATAAAGTAAATCATATTGATGTAAAATAGGGAACGTAATACACATACATCTGACCGGATAGTAGCAAAGATTTTGTTGTCTGCTGATGTGTGTACTCAATGAAGTCGTCTGCCGTGATGAATATAAGTTTTCAAGACCCTAATAAATAAAATATATCAATGGCAGATCTCTTCAAATAAATTCAAAATTTAATTTTTTTCAGCACTTTCAAAACTGTCTGCCACAATGTTAACCGCGCGATAATGGTCTGCCATTGTTGTTTTTAGATAATAATAATAATATATTATCAAATTTTAAAAACGGCAGACGTCGTCAAATGCATTAAAAATTCGCCAAAAATCGATACCTGTCTTGCTTGAGCGCGCGCCGTGTCCACCACTTGGGGCTTAGTGAACCCCCATCTCATATATGGTAGGTATAGGGGCCTCACTGTACAAAACCCCAAGTCTGGTCAAATACATACAGGTAGCCTTCCACTGGCTCTTAGGCTAGATAACCTTGGGTTGCCTGTCCATTCGAGCGAAGCGAAGCTGCGGAGCAGAGAAACGAGGAAATATTAATAAGTAGGATTGCGGAAAATCTCCGCTCTGCTCCAGCAGTGGACAGATTTTATGCAATCCTATTGGTTAACATTTCCTCATTTCTCCGCTCCGCAGCCTCACTCCGCTCCAATGGACAGGCAGCCTTAACCTACTAATAATTACTTATCTTTGACCCTTATTCACACTAATATTTATAAAACCGACTATGGGTTTTTCGGCGAAATGTGGAGTTATACGCTGTTTGCGAAAAGTAAGATAAATCTATCGGAATTCTATGCAAATCAAACCAGTTGCTCTTACTCCAAAATAAAATTAGGAAAACGAACGATCAGTGGTATGCTAGTTAAAAGTTGTCTGTATAGATGCCAACTCACATAAATCACTTGGTGGGTTATGATGCCATGTGGAGCGGTTGGAAACAAACACCACTAATATAGAGGTAGAATAGATAGGCAAAGGCCAATCTTTAAAAAAATAAAATGTTTATAAATTATATTATTTTCTGGAAACAAATGGGTAGTTTATCTTATCTTTCTTCACGTCATAATATCATTGTTATTATAATCATTCCACCGCTATCTTTTTCTATTTATTATTTATTTCATTTTATTTATATGCAACACTTTTATTATTATATTAATCCCTAAACTTCTCCGCTATTATAATAATATAATAGTACTACGAAATGGGGTAAAAAAAAAAACTCACATTTAATATTTGTCAATGGTAATAAAAACAGAAGTCAAAACTGTTGTTTATAATCTAGTTTATTCAATATAAGACAATTAAATTACCTATTATTTTTGATTTGTTATAAATCTTTCACACTCTACTACAAATATGTACTTATAATCAGCAAAGTTTGCAAAATCTCTTACGAACTTGACATTACAACTATTGTTAATATTATGTATTAACGCTTTTTCAAGCTCCTAATACCAAAATTTAAATAATCTTACTATTAAATAACCTTGCTAAAAGGTGACAATGTCAATGGATAAATAATCCCTCCAGTAGGTATTGAAAGACTTCAAATACTACATAATTAAGATTTAAAAAAATAATATTACAATGGTTATTTCAATTGGTTCAGAATACACTGAAAACTGTTGATACTTAAATCACTAAAAGGTGGGAAAGCTATGGTAACAAATCGCATAAAACTGTGCTGCAATAAATCAGAAAAATCAAAAGTTAAACCCTACAACACCGTCGTCTTAAAAGTGACTGGTAGATTCTGCATCACGAAAGCATATAGAAGTGACATTAAGGCATAGATCCTGTAATGCATTTGAAATAAAGTGGTCAAAGGCCAAAAACGATGATGTTCTTAAATCAGTTGGGCAATAGAATAAAAATTAGTAAAATTAATAAAAATTTGTAAAGAATGTTTCAATACAAATATTTTAACTTTCTTTTTATGCAGCCACAGTCACAGGGTCTATAAACGACTTGTCAAGAACATAAGATAGTGTATTGTAAAAAAGCCGGATATAATTTATTTGATAGTCAATTTAAAGTAGCAAGCATTTGTTCTATTCGTAGTGAAAGTAATGTTAGAATAATATTTCTAATACATCTTATATTTCTAAATTTAAATTTCATTAGAGATAACGCTATATTAGCCTATGATTACGGTAAAATAACGGGACAAATTGTTCAGTTAGTTGTAAAATTGGAATTCATATTACTTATAGATAATATACCAATGTGATGTGCTCCATTATATGTATGTGTGCCCATTATTTACTTTTAATCACTAAGCTAAAAATATAAAATATGGGATTAAGAAATGTGAATTACAGTCCTATTTTATAGATAGTTTAGAAGCGACGACGTTTGTTAGGAAAATCATCCATTTGTCTTGGGCCTTCCCAACGACTCTGCGGCATGTCGTCATAGTTTCCACGTGGCATGTCGTACTGGTCTCTGAAGCCGCCATCCTAAGTAAACCATAATACTTTCTAATAGTTTCACGTCGGATAAATATAAAACATAAAAAAACAGTGTAGCAACCTGCATGTACACGGTGGAAGATCCGCCAGCACTACTTATTTATATTATATACAAAAGATGATATTGAAGGATCATTATGTTAATTGGTTCTTTTAATTTTGCACACGTAGAACTGAACTTGAATGTTTTGATCTCGAGTATCAAAGGATATCGTAAATAATAAATCATCTTGATCATCGCATACAGAAAGATTACCTCTTTATCATTATTTTTTTTTATTATTAATCATTTTCGACGTCGTCAAATGTAATAATAATAATAATTAAAAAAAACCACTGATTTTTTTGCCATAAATACACCCAATAATACTCAATTATACTTATTGGATGTATAAAAATTGTAATTATATTGTGATCACTGGGTGATATATATTGCGGATGGACGTAATTGTGAAATAACTTACAGAAAATTAATAAAATAGGTACAGGTTAGTAATATAATTACTAAAGAGCTAATTTCACACATAAATGAAGGTTATATGTGTAAAATAAATACATTATAAACCTGCATTTAATTATGTGAAGTACGCATAATTAGTTTCATGATTCTTTTAATAAAAATGGTGGTAATTTCAATTAAAAGAGAAAAAATAAAATTACCTCCTGATAACTAACAATTTATTTGCTATTTAGTGCAATCTTCTCATGCGACGACCATTGGTACGTAAACGTGTGTATATAATATTTTATAAACGTTTTGGTAAATATTTGATAAAACCAATTTTATTATGAGTTATATGCTCATAATGTAGGAACGTTAAATTCAATATGAGTAATGTACGTCATACTAGAGGCTATCATATCTAAATGGCGTCAAATTGAAAACAATATTATTTTTCATCATTTAGAAATTACAGATGACTTGCCTGCTTATACATAGATAATAATCTTTGAATTATTATTCGAGTTAACTTTTATTCAAGTAAAGAGTTATGTGTATGTAACGGCCGCAAATGACCCAACGGGTCAACATTCACTGTGAGAAAACACACATACACGATATTATCATTAAGAAAGGCAGATTTTAAAAAATGTGGGTATTATATCTCAATAGTTTCATTGATTACAATAATTGTTATAAATTTCAATTATCATTTTCATATTATTCATCATCAATCCACTCATTATTACTGAATAACAAACTGGTCAATCATCAATTTATAGATCTAAAGCCAATAAGTAAGTATTAGGGGTTTAATGTGGATTCAATTTTTTTTTTTTTGTTAGCAAATTACTTCTTGGAAGAAGTAATTACTTAATATCTTATGGCAGGCTCTCTGGAATTCAGAGTTTACTGAAACTTAAATTATAAATGTTTCCTAAAATATGATTGTGTAAGGCACAATATTGTGGAGTTGAATGTTGACAATATTTAACTCCAAGTAAAGTAAGCTGGTTCAGGGTCCATTCGTTCTTTGTGAAAAGTGGTCCTCTACAAAATCTAATTTACTTCTTAATTATATTTAGTATGTCAAAAATTATAACAGTAATCTGATGAGTACTGATTAGTGATAAGAAGTCCTAAGTTTTGAACAAACATAAATAAGTAAGAAAATAGAATCTAAAACTATGCCACAAAATTTGTAGTCTCAAGTAAACTGGAATGATTAATTTAAAAAACAATTTGTTTAAGTATTCCTCATTGGATTTTTTCGTGACTTCCCTTTATGTTTATAGTAACAAGCCCCCCGCACGCGGTTTTACTCGCGTGTATCCCGTTCCCGTAAGTATACCAGGATAAAAAATATCCTATGTCCACCCTGAATGTCCATTATGAATATTTATGAAAATCTTCCAAAATCGGTAGTTTTGAGTTTATTCGTTACAAACATACAAACCTATACATAACTAAACTAATATTTATAATATTAGTATAGTTATGTAGGTCTGAGTATGGTTTTGCATGGCCATGTGTCACTCCCTTGTTTTATACATAAAACTTACGGCTTAGATAACAGTTTTTTAAGACAATGATGAGTGGAAAATCATTATAAATGGCAATGATAATATTATCGATATTATGATCAAGACCTTGACATGCTTGACCTTGAAATGAAAAATGAAATTAAAGGATGAAGTCAAGACCTACAGCGAAAAATACAAGAAAAGACTGAGCAAACATAGCAACGTATAAATGACAATGATGCCGTAAAACGTCTTAAACGATGGCATATATTTAAACTCTCGACCAAAGGAACTAGACTATTCCTAACTTAATGGATGGTTCTGCTCAATAGAGTAGCACCTAAACATCCCGCTACAACAAGACCGGATGTAATCATGGCTAATTAGCCGGTAGTAGATAAAACTGATGGGAAAAAATTCATGATCAAGCCAAACTATGATAGTAAAAATACCAAAATATTATAAAAAATATTTATATTTACTGCAAAAGTTTTTACTAAGTATTCAGAGAGTGAGCAAAGTCATCGCTAAGGATAGTAATAACTTTTTATTGATATTTTGACCTTTAGAAGATCATAATAATCTATAAATATCCTTATGAAAACTAAAATATTTTACAGGCCATGACTTAATAGTAAAAGGGCAATAGGCTGTAAGGATAAAACATGTCAACCCCAAGCCATTTTGAATTAGTAAAATAAAAAAATTATAGGTATTCCATAATTTACTAACCCTTTAAAATATGTGAAGAATTAGAGAAAGATTATAGTATCGTTTCCAATTTAAGAGTTTCCATATAATACTAGCTGACCCCGCAAACGTTGTTTTGCCTTATAAATAAATAAAAAAATTAAGGGTGGACAGCCCTTATCACTAAGGGGTATGAAAAATAGATGTTAGCCGATTCTCAGACCTACTCAATATGCTCACAAAATTTCATGAGAATCGGTCAAGCCGTTTCGGAGGAGTACGGGAACGAACATTGTGACACGAGAATTTTATATATAAGATCGTACACTAATAGTAGACATATGTTTTAACTATTATGAATTTACTATAAAAAATAAATCGTATTTATTTTAAAAAGTAAATTCGAAATAATGTTACTGAACATTTCAAACACATGTATTGGTGACATAAACATGTTATTATTATAAAGTCTGTCACAGTTTTTTTTTACCAATTTTATATATTTTTTCTTATAAGTATATTTAACTGCAATCAGTCGCAAGACGTTTATCAGTTAAGTTGTGAAGGTAGGGTTTTTGAAGAGCAGCAGGTCAGTGGATTGTTGTCTAATCGGAATATGTGACTCTTTTCAATCTTCTGATCACATTGGCGTTAAGTAATCCAGAAGCAAGTGGATAAGGGTGAATTATGAGAAGTATGATTTATTATGAAGCTCTATTTCTACAGATAGCTATATCAGTTGAAAGTAAGGCTTATTGTTGATTAAAAACAGATTGCCATGATGCAGAATAACACAAAATAAAAGCTTTATTTCTGAGGTCTCTGTTGGCATTTCTAAAGACTTGTGGAATTCATCATTCTTCGCAAATAGGATATTGTCTTGAACAGTTTGTAAGTATGTGACATTACTCTCATTGGCTACACCGCTTATCTGAATACCAATATGTCCGTATATGGGTTTTAAAAAGGAATTTATCCTTATTTTCATTTAAAAAAAAACTTTTGTTAGTACCCTAATTTTTAAAATATGTGTACAGCCCACACAGATTTTTGATTATGTGATCAGTTGAGATGTCTCATTTTATTACACTTCGTTTAAAATGGTCATGTAGGTACTTTAACATAATCTTTGTATTTGTAAAATGTTATGTAAATATGTATATCCAGCATAAAGTAATCGCTTCAACATTTTTCATTTTTTTTTTATAATAATCTGACCACCATTTAGTTTTGCTTAGCCAAGCTAGTATGACAGTACATATAGAGGTAAATCAATATTAACAGAATATTAAAGAATAATCATTTAAAATGCTAATAGTTTATAAATTAAATAGTAATTTTTCTATGTTGGGTAAAGAGAGTATGTTGCAAATTAATATAGATAATAGTGATAACTTAAATTCATATTGTCACATCAATCCCTTAAAATAAGTTGTCTAATGGATTGTTTCGACAATTTGGGTCATATAAAAGATCAATTAGATCAGTATTTTTTTTGTCAAGCATAATAATAAGTTTCACAATCAGAAATTGTGAGAATCATCAAAAGCATCATTTTTTTCATTCATCAAATATTCATAAATTGTTGCGCAACATATTCTTTTATGTTGCTCAATATAAAGTGTAAAGTACTTACCATTGGCTGTTGTTGATCGAACATGCCTTGTTCTTGGCGGTCCAACAAGGAATTTAGACGTTGTGCCTGCAAAGAAATATATAATTGTAAATATATAAGTAGAGACGGTAGATTAGGCTACAACACGTCAAATTTCTTCATTAGAGTTTGATCTTTATGACAAGTTGCAAAGAGTTTCTAGAAATAACAATATAAAATTTAACATTTCACGCTATCCCATTCCATTACCTATTGGGACTGCAGTAGTGTAGCGTTCTTCATAATGTTTGCAGAAGTTGAGCTACTAAGTGCGCAAATGGTAGACAGTAGGACAGGGGCACTGGGAGACTTCCTAGAAGAATTTAGTTCTCACCCTTCGAGACAAAACAGGCGCTTACTCATCAAGTTGTGTTGAAACAGCCCGTATGGCGTGACAATGACACTCCCACTGGTAAATATTGCTAAAGTTAGAAAAAATACCGCATAATTAGCTGACCATTGTGAAGCCGGCAGAGTAGAATAGCATCACCCCATATCCTCCAATGGGTGTCGCAGAAGGCGACTAATGGATCAGCAAATGGGCATTGATCACCTTATACTCCGTGGGCAAGCGTGGTGGACTACTATCTCGTTGGATGACAAGGAGAGAGCTTGATTGGTTGGTGATGATAAATAATAATGAGTCAAATGAAACAGTGAGTCATTTGTGTAATACATAAATAAATCTTAATCCTATTGTTAGTAGAACATAGCCTGCAGCATCATGATTGTGCTACAACTGCAGTCAAACCCTGCCAGACGGCCATTGATTGACAAGTTACTATAGCACGAATTCTTCTCTTCGGGTATTCTGCCTGCTGCTCTCCCAGTCTCTTGCCTCACAACGGCACCTCGTACTGACCAGCTGGAGGGCATGGCACTACACCGAAGACCACTCAACGAAGTCAATAGTAGAACATAATTATTATAATTAGCATGAAATTTACATAAATGAGCTGACCTGCACAAAGAGCGTGTTCTCCTGCTGCCTGCGGCGCAGCTCGTCGTCCTGCTGGCGCATGCGCTGCGAGAGCTCCTCCTCCGTGCGCAGCAGCTGCGCGCGGTCCGCCTCGCGCCGCTCGTCCGCCGCGCGCTCCGCCATCTCCCAGCTGCGCTTCTGGCGCTCGCGGTCCTGCTCGCGCTGCCGCAGCTGTGCGCGCAGCAACTCAGTCTCGTGCTCGTACCTGTTCAACGACACAACATTCATTTTTATTTATCTGTTGAATTTGCAGTAAAAAAAATAAGGATTAATTATTTACATAAAAACTATCCTATAAAACGTAAAATCGGAATGTTTGTTTCGGAGTTCTAGATTTATTTAGGTAAGCTTACAGGCCAACACATACCATACATACAAGTTAAATAAAATTTCAAATTATTTTAAGTATTTGGAAAACAAACATTGATAACATCACTAGATTTTTTTTAAAAATAATTATCTACAATTATGTTTTCACATTTAACTCCTCAATGCTTATTTGTTACTTTATAGTTATTCATAATAATTGTTTTGCTTAACAAAGAAAGGAAACGTAAATTAAATTACTTTTTACACATCTACATAAATAAACAAGGGAGAGAAAAAAAAAAGCAAATATACATTGTCAATACCAATGGAATCGCCGAATATTTCAATCAGAATAAAAACAACTAAATAAAAAAAATGGCACATAAAGCGCGAGGGGCGATGTTAACTGCGACACTGGGCTGTCACTTACACTCTAACTGAACATGTCTGGTCATTCAGTCGTAAATGTCCTACACCATCTAACATGTAGGTATCTATCTCAATCACACTTGTTGTGGTATTAAGAAATGCAAGATCCAACTAATCAGATGTTTTGTTATTATATGTTATTAAACCAAATTAGTTAAGTTTACTACACCGAATGTGAGATGTGTAGAAACTAATGTACAAATAAATGGAGTAGAATTGAAACCTGTAGAAACAACAACTTTCTTAGGAGTAATGTTAGACTCTAAATTGCAATGGGGTCCACATATTGTAAAACTTTCGGGTAAACTAAGTTCTGCGGCATATGCAGTTAAAACTATTAGGCGGCTAACTGATATAGATACTGCTAGAATGGTTTATTTCAGTTATTTTCACAGCATAATGTCTTATGGAATTCTTCTCTGGGGGAGTGCTGCAGATATTAATACCATCTTTGTTCTGCAAAAACGGGCTGTTAGAGCAATCTATCAACTAGGTCCGCGTGACTCCCTCAGAGAAAGGTTCAAGGAGATAAATATTCTAACTGTGTCATCACAATATATACTGGAAAACTTACTATATGTAAAGAAAAATATTATGAATTTTTCCGAGAAATGTCATACGCACAATGTAAATACTAGGAAGAAACACGATTTGGTTGTATATAAAACTCGTCTCCACAGAATAAGCAATTCCTTTATGGGCCAATGTATACGTTTTTACAATAAGCTTCCGAAGAATATTAGAGACTTGCCTATTAATAAATTTAAAAAAACTGTTAAATCTAAATTATATAAAAAAGCTTATTACAAGTTAAATGATTATTTAAATGATCCAAATGCGTGGGAGTAAAATCTGCCCAAATTTACGCATTTAAAATTGTAATTTATTCATATTGATATATCTATGGACATGTAATGATGTTTTGAAATCATTACGAAATTGTAAGCTGCGGAGTTTCTTTCGCCATTTCTTCTCCGTCTCAGCATAATAATAATTATTTAAGTAAAATAATTATTTCGTCGAAATGGTGGTAGGGCTTTTGACGATTTAAAAGTACTTAGCAAAGTCCATTTAAATAAAGAGCTTTTTCATTTCATTTCATTTCATTTCATTTCATTTCATTTCATTTCATTTCATTATGTTTTGTTATTTTATGAAGTTCTGGCACATAGTTCATTCATAATACCGAAAGACTAAGTAATAGCAGTTTTACTAACTTAGCATATTCCATTTGAGCTTCCAGCTTCTCTTCCTCAGATGCAAGTTCTTTTTTGAGAGCTTCCTCCTTTTGTCTGTGTAGTTCATGGAGCTGCTTCCATCTTGTTCCATACTCATGTTCAAAACTGCTAGATTCTGAGAAACGTGGACCAAGCTGCAAAGACAGTTTTAGTTAATTAAAAATTTCCAAAGTAATTTATAGCAAATTCTTTCAACAAGTGTATATAAGGAGTCTTTAATACCTCTCTGGCTTTTATAAACTCTGGGTGCTTTTTAGGCAAGTTCTTTTCTGGAAAACCATCCAACTCATCAGGTTCCTCATAACTTTCCACAATCACTGGTCGAAGGGACCTGTAAAATTTATTAGTATAATAATAACCACTTTAGATTGCACATTATTCTACTACAGTAGGGCCTCGATAGTCCGAACTCTAGCTAATCCGAATGCCTCTATAATCCGAACGATCGTAGTTTATCCGTCCTGCAGCGCCACGCGGTCGCATTCCAGTCATTTCACTACTTATTGGTCAGCAATGATGATATTCATTGCCAGGAGCCCCTAACTGTTGAAGACATAGTGAGAGAAATAATAAATGAGCAAGACAGAGAAAGTGAACTCGAATTAGAAGCATCGGAACCAGGTTCGAGGATTCCACATACTAAAGCTATGCATTATAGATCTGCTTAGAATGGGCAGACGAAGTCAACATTTATATTTCGGAAAAATGTTTTTTTAAAAAAAAAACAGTTTTTGTCAGACTTTTGTTTTGTAATAGTTTTACATGATGAAACATTGTTTTTAATATAAATAGTATCGTTTTATTACCAAAATCTATACATATAAATAAAATTGAAGTGTCTGTTTGTAATATTGAAATAACCGTTTTTTACTACATGCATATACATAAGGTACATTACACCAAAATATTATTTTTTTACAATTTTTGTCTGTCTGTTTGTTCCGGCTAATCTCTGAAACGGCTGGACCGATTTTGACGGGACTTTTTTTGGCAGGTAGCTGGTGTAATAAGGAGTAACTAAGGCTACTTTTTTTTTGGTAAATTCTACGCAGACGAAGTCGCGGGCACAGCCAGATTTCTATAAAAAATTGTACATACTATACTCCGAACGCTGCGTACATCCAAACAGGGTATATTTTTTGGGTGTTCAGACCATCGAGACCCTACTGTATTTTCAATAACGCATCGAACTTACGAAGTAAGGAAGAAACATTTCTCTGTACAGTTACGAATAGCTGCTAATGCACTAGGTTTTCGTGCATATTCAACTACTCCTTCCCCAATTGTCTTTCCACGTTCATCAACTTTGACATAAGCTCTCTCAATTTTACCAAAAATTTCAAATGCACGATACAAAAGTTCATTTGATACAAATGGTGGTAAATTCTTGACTCGTATAGCACTGTTGTGTGGAGCGAATCTTACTCTGAGAGTTTTTCCATTTCTCATTTTGCCATCCAATTCACGTTTAGCCCTCTCAGCATTAACTCTGTAATCCTGTAAAGAAAATTTATATAAAAATAAAATTATCAATGACATGTTTACCACTAAACAAAAAATAAATGTATGATTTTTATTTACCATCTTAATAAATCCAAAATTCTTCTCTTTATTTACAAACAACTCAGCTGTTTCACCAAAAGGATTAAACAGGTTCAGTATTTCTTCTTCGGTGACATCATTTGTAAGATTACCAATATAAAGTCTGCTTCTTCCATTGAATTTCACTTCTGATTGCTCAATTGGTTGTAAATCAATAAGTGGTCCAACCAAATCCTTCAACTTGTTTGCTAACATATGTTCCTCTCTCTGTACAGGTTTACCACCATCTTGTTGTGGGCCACGGCTATTCCGCTGCATGTTCCTTACAGGGCCTGGTCCACTGCCAGGTCCACCACCAGAATTCTGGTTGAAGCCAGGTCTATTGCCTTGGTTAAATCTGTTGCCCTGATTGAAGTTACCTTGATTAAAGTTACCTTGATTGGAGTTACCTTGATTGAAATTTCCAGGTTTATTAGCACCACCTCCACCTTGGGACCAACCACCTTGCTTATTACCTCCAAAGTTGCCATTGAAATTCTAGAATAGAGGAATAATCATTAGTAGACATATATTTTTTTATTTCAAATGAACATGATAGATTAGACGTAAGTACCTTTTGCTGCTGATTTTGATTACTTTGGTTTTGGATTGGAGGCTTTTGCTCCACATTAAGTGCCTTGTCAACTTTGTCCTGAGAATCTGGTTTAGTTTGAACATTCTGTGGAGGTTTTTGTTGTTGTTGAGGTTGTTGCTGAGACTGCTGCTGGGGCTGTTGTTGAGCCTGTCCTGATTGCTGTTGTGGTTGAGTTTGTGGTTTTTGTTGAATAGGTTTCTGTACTTGTTGCTGGCTAGGTTGTTGAGCAGGTTTGGGGGTTTGTGCAGCCTGTTGAGTTTGTTGGGCAGGTTGTGCAGGAGTTATAGGTTTCTGAATTGGTGGTTGTTGTTGAGGTTGTTGTTGTTGTTGTGGTGGTGGTTGTTGTTTCACAGGCTATAACAAAGCAGTTATTAACATACATAAGTACAAATCTAACGAAAAAAAATCACGAAGCACTTTAGAAAGAAGTACCAAATTTATAGCATTTTTGGGGTAGTGGGAAAAAGAGGGGGAAGGTTGCTAACCCCTCCTACACATTTTCTTTTATATGTATAAGTTGCATATATTAAAAAGAAAACTAAATATGAAAATTCAAAATACTATTATATCAACAAGAAACACAGAACTGTTTTTACCTCCCAACTTCTGCAAAATTTATAAAAAATGAGAAAAACATCCTAATTGCATCATAAAAATCCCAAAAGACATATAATAGTCCTTTAGTAAAATGCATAACAGGCGAAACGTATGTATAGGTCGCAAGTCTAAACTTAATCAATGTTATACCTACATAATTATTGCTTGGTTGTGGCTGAATGAAATAAGTTCCTTTGCTTTACCATTATCGATATAATTTTAAAACAACAACTGTCAAACTATTTGATAAAATATTTTCGAAGTGTAATTTGTATGTAATTTTGGAATATTTTATCTGAACATTTATATAAATGAAATTGCAATTAATGTGTTAGTCTATAGTGTGTCTAATTACACAAAAAGGATGAACCTGTTTTATAACCTGGTACCTCTTTCTAAAGATGAACCAAAATTTCACCCTACATGGTTACCTATCTCATTTTAAATTAGAAGCAAGAAAAATACTCTCCAAACTGACCTAATTACTGAACATAGGTACGTCAACAAGTAACATACTTAGTCTAGGTCAATAATGAGTGAACACGAAGTTGAAGTACATAGCCATCCTCATCTAAAATGGCGTCGGAGTTGCTAGCTACAATCAATAGCAATTTTGCCATCGTATTCCAACTTGTTCACTCAATAATTTAATTTCAATTATCAAGATCAAAAAGATGCACGATAAAAAAAAACCTACCTCATTATTGGGTCGTTGACCTCCTTGGCCGTGACTCGGGCTTTCATTTCTTTGGTTATTGTGGTCAAATCTTGAATTGCGAAAACCACCACCACCACCTCTGTTATTACCACGTCGTCCACCTTGTCTTTGCGGCTGTGGCGGCCCTCCAAACCCTCTTTGATGATTTCCGTAATGATTCATGCCTTGCATTTGCATTCTACAAAAATAAGTATGGGTGAAAGTTACCTGAATAGCAAGTTCAACGTTACAATTTTGCCATCAAGAACATTTAGAAGATAGAGGTATAAACTATTTTTAAATACACACTTACATACCTGCACAAAATTTAATTAAACGATAGTAGAAATTAAAGACTAGCGTTAGCCAAAATATTAACGAAATAAAAGGCGCGTACCGTTCCGTGAAGTGATGTAGGTAGTCGCGCGTCGCGTACGTAGTAGGTACACAAAATGGCGGCGGCGGACGTCTCCAGTCTCCACTGAGGTAATTTCCTTTTCTTACTCTCTGGACACTATGGAATAGTGTGTGTGTAGGTTCCAGTCTTCCGGTGTGTCTATGATTTTTAATCAAGGATGCGTTCAAAAACAATTTAAATTTACTCGAGATCACTATTGGTCGTTATTAAGAAGCGCTTTCACCATTGGTTAGTTTTGTTAAACTATACTTATTTTACACCAATTAGAAAGCTTTCTTACGCTGTCTCCTTGGCTTCACCTGGTTTTGGAACAGACTCCTAGAAGGACATGAAATTTTTTGGACTCAATCCTTGACCAACTATCTTTTGTAGTTTTTCTAATGAAATATTATCTACAAAAGATTTACGAAAACTAATAACTATTAAAGCATCCGTTTTTATTTAAAAACATCATTTATTTTTTAATGTAATTTTATTTTTGCACAATTTACGAAGGAAATATGTTACTATCCTTTCTAAAAGATTAAATAACTACTATTATCTTATTCAAAATGTTTTTAAAGATTATTAATTGAAATAAAAATCATGAAAACCTTACTGCATGCTGCATCTGCATACTATTGACTCCTTTGCCTCCATTGAGGCAAAGGAGTCAATAGTCAGGCAAAGGATTTTCAAAATCATTTTCTTTCTGTAAAGTTCCGTAACAACATGAGGCTATAGCCTGTGCTATAGCCTCAGCCCCCCTAGCACGGGACGTGGACAAATTCTCCTCGGGGAAAACAAAATATTTTCCTCTGGCTCTAACTCTCACTAAATCCTGAGAAGAAATAGTGTCAAGTGGTGGAGAGAGATTACTCTACCCCGAGCGTAGATTGAGAATAGAGTATAGATAAGTCATCAGCGTACACCTAATCGAGATAGCAATATACCTACATACTATACCTATAGCTAAAACAATAGACTAAGTATTAGCTTTTACAGCCAATTATACCACAATTCGCCATTACTACAAACGAAATCACACAAAATACTGCGTATTAGAATGATTAGAGTGTTAAAACTGACATAAAATCACTTAGATGATGAGAAATATCAAAGCACCACGCACTTGTCTGCTACCAAAGCAATGGTGGCTAACAAAAAAATCAGAGACAAAAAAAATGTTTTGTCCTGCTCTCCCGTATATATATCTATATATATAAAAATGTTATGTTGGTTTGTGTAAGCTTCAAAAACTCAAAAAGTTCTGCAACGATTGAGTTGAAATTTTAACATGATATAAAATCCGCATCAAGGATTGTTTTTATCTATTTTTTGCATCAGTCACATATCTGCGACCGCGAGAAAACAATCTACGCAGACAGTGGAAAAACAAAAAAAATTGTATATCCACAAGTATTGCAAAATTAAACTTATGTGAAATGTATTCTTTGTTTTGTTTTTCATTCCTCAACCATTCAATCACAATGTGCCACTGCGAAGCGTGGCAGGGTACAGCTAGTCAGACATATAAGCTTTCTCACTCTAATAATTATTATTCTTTCGTAGCTCATCTATACTCTATTCTCAATCTACGACGACCCCGAGTAAATTGAAATTACGTCATTGATTGAAATCGTTTTGGTGACGTAGTGATTATATACTCTTTGACGCACCCCAAGTATAGTCTGTGGTTGGGTTCTAATCTGTTCTAATCTATTCTTTCTAATCTGTGATGAAGCTATAGGCACGAATCTATACTACAACTGGATTGCGTACTTCAAAATGACACTTTTAAAAGTTTAAACCTTATGTAGTTACAATAAAGTAGATTTTCCTGTATCCTACGCAAAGTAGAAAATCCGAGCTCAGTGAGATAGCACAAAAGTAGTAGTCTGTCCTTGTCTAGCCTACCTGCCAGTATTGAATAAAATATTCTTTGGTAATTATTGGTATGTGGAATGGAAGAAATACTAGTTATTTTGCTTAGGACCTTACTTGAAAGTAGTTCATAAGCAATGATAATTATTTCGCTACCATAAAATTACAAAACAATATAATTAATTTGAAATGACATGATTTTATATTTTAAAATTTTAGTAGTTTTTTGTAATTTACGTAGGTGGTACTGTTGTTGTGGTAGGATTGAAATTTCAATATGGCTGCTGTTGTTTTCGTCTTCACTTCCACATTATCTTATTTTCAGTTTTGTTGTAATAAGCTTACGAAAGTGTTAGTGAAAATGGTTTATTTTTGTTGTATAAACGGATGTAAAACCGAATGGTATCCCGGTTGCGGCTTATCTTTCCACAGGTAAGCTAATATAGTATATTTTTAAGTGTAGCGATGTAGGGTGACCTAATTAACATTATTTACTAACCCGGACTGCTGCGTTGATTTTGAGTGTAGGTAGTAAGTATCTAAAATCTGACCTGGGCTCTTTAAAACAAATCTATACATGTGTACAATGTGAGAAAATTTGTAAAACTAAACAAAATAATGTATGTATCTACCTACTACAATAATTACAAAATTGACATTGTTACAAGTTTATAGTCTTCAGATACCTATCATTGAGCTAATATTACTGGCGCGTTATGGCCAGAATTAATTTTCATATCATGATAATGAAATAAGTTTAATTTTCACTTGTTGTACTAATGATCATACCTGCAGTAATAATTCTCATAGTAATGGGCTCTGTTGGGCAAACGGTCTGTATAGTCTGATTGTCTGTAAAGTACAAATGTTATGTAATGGTTATTACTTTATAATATGATAATATTTTATAGGATTCCTAAGGACAATGTAATGGCCGAAAGATGGAAGCAAAGTATTCATGGAAAAGTGAACAAGACATCAGTCATTTGTGGTTTACATTTTAAGGATTTAGACTTTATGAACAAATCAAGAAAACGGTTAAAATACACAGCTCTCCCCTCAATATTTGCAAAGGTATGAAGATATTTCAGTTTTTATTTCTATGGTTGAAAACCATTATTTATTTGTATGCCCTTATGAAAGTAACATATTAAATAATGCTTACAGATTGTTATACCTGACAAGAAAATTCAAGTGCTCAATAGTTTAACATTGGTTGAACCGCTTCAAGGACCATCAACAATAGACACAATAAGCAAAAAACGTAAACTGCAGAACAAATCAGAGAAATATATTCAAGGAGTTTCTCCCGAGTTCTTGTTGTAAAAACACGTGTTGAGAGACTCCATTTTTAACCTCAATCAACCGTACAATTTTTATTACTTTAGTTACATTTTCACTTGACATTGGCAAAATGCGTACGCTTAATGCAACGCGATGCCATTAATTAAGAATAGAATAGAAATATATTCAAACCGAAGACCTATGTGCAAATACACCCCGTAAAAGAAAATTAAAGCGGGAAATAAAAGTACTGTCTCAAAACGTACGCGAAAGAAGAGACCCTCAAAATTATGGGTAATCGCATGACAATGCGTCAAAGACTACATAAGACTATTTTATTTAGCAATGTATAACATGATTTGCGAATTATGAACATAGAAAGCAATTATTGTCTTACATATTATAAGGATATTATAATAAGGTTACAGAAGTAGAATCAATAAATATAAATACCTGATACAACCCTTCTTTCATTTCAAACTAGCTTACCGGTTAAACTAGATTTCATGTCATGACGTGCACATAAACATAGATAGTACCTAAGGCCTCAGCCGCGACTAGGTAGCCGAAATTTCTATGTTAATGTGCACGTTCTAATCCGAAATAATTACCTTTTCCAATGTTAAACGGTTCAGTGTACGGACCATTTAAGGTAACAGAAGCATTGGAGCCTACTATAGAGAGATTTCAATAATCATATCAGAAGCTGCTCACCATAGAACAAAGCCTCCTGGTAGACTTTTGAACAGATTGCATCAAAATTGAATTTTATTAGTGTACAAATTGTACCTAAATGAATAAAGAAACTGTGACTTAGACCATATCGGTTATCACGATTATACGCCCAGTCACAAGCCTTTTTCAAATCTATGAAAGCGCAACATACGCGTTGGACTTTAGTTTTTATACCAGAAAATAAATCATCTAATTATTCATCTAATATTATTTTTTTCTGTGTCCGTAGAAATTATTAAGAAACAGACACTCTTTAGAAAGAGACGCACTACTACTTTTATGCCTCTCTTTCGGCTCGTTTTCAAGCTCATAGTGCGCAATCCAGTTGTAGTATAGATTCATGTATAGATTCATGGCTATAGGTCATGCATGGTTGTGTTGTTGTTTCGGTTTGATTGTATTGTAGCATTCTTTGTCTAAGATTGTAGCGATTGTAGCGTGGATGGCTACCTTTATACCTTAGACAAAGATTCTTTGTCTAAGCTTTATACAGAATTCCTACGTCATTGCTTTAAACACTCAGACCAATGATTATTTTAGACATATTATTTCTATAGTCCGCCCGCATCTTCTTGGTCCGCGCAATATAGAGTGCGTTCCAAAACCAAGTAAAGCCAAGTAGACAACGTAAGAAAGCTTCTTTCTAATTTGTGTAAATTAACTATAGTTTAACAAAACTAACCAATGGTGAAAGCGCTTCTTAATAACGACTAGTATCTCTTACTAGTCTGTGATAACGACCAATAGTGAGCTATAATTTTATTTACTCTACCCCGAGTAAATTGAGATTGTTTTGGAACGCACCCATAGGCCCGTTTTGACACATGTCAAAATATCGTAAGTAGTGATGTGACCAAAATAATCGATTATTTACTTACACGAATAACATGACAAATCGAGTCACAATTAAATGAGTTTGTAATCGTAATTATTTAATGTTGTTATTTTGAGAATATAATATGATAATAAGAACACAGTCAAAATCGGGTAAAATTGCAATAAAGAAATGATGTGTGAATAAAAAAAAATCATTTATGAATACGCTTCTAAATATTTTGGAGTGAAACTTTTTTAGCACCGATGTGAATTATGATTTGAAAATTAGATGAAACTTTAGCACCTTTGTGAATCATGACTTGACAATTAGATGAAACGAAAAACACAAATTTTGACGGGTTGCAGTTCAATATTTTGACATCAACATAAACGTCTATTGCTACCAAATTGCTACTAAAATCATTTATGTTACTTTCTGAAGTGTCAGTTCTGCCGTGTGTGAATGGGGAAGAAAACGCAAAACTTTTTTACAGAGGGCGCTGTGTGTTTGTTACCTGTCAAAGTCTGTTGTGAACAACAACATCAGTGATTTAAACACAGTTCACTTAAAAATTAATGTTTTTAAAATTATTGTATGTATGTACATACATTAAATGTCTTTTGAAATAATTATATGTCACTTGTGTGCTGAACAATTTTTTTTCTATTTCATTCTAAAAATATTAATATAGGTATAAATGTGTTCACTGGAACACACCTGTTTGTCTGGAAGTAGTTTCAAAATCAGATTCTTTGAAATGCTTGCTGTATGTTCTGGAGTACTTAGTAGCTTTAAAATTTACCCTTCTCAAAGCCTTTTCCCACTTTTTCCTGAGAAACAAATCTGTAGAAAACTTGTGTGTACCGGTTTCTACACACTGGAAAGCTACACATCGTCCCATATTTCTGTTTATCTAGAAATACTAAGAAATCCCTATGAAATGTACTGAGTTTGACACATCCTTTGGAACAAACACTCAGCGCCACCTAGGAGAAACTAGTTGACAGTTGTCTTCCCCATTGCACACACTTTTTTTTATTCACTTTAGGGTACTTGGATCACGCAAACGCACGGGGGTGCTCATCATAAATACGCTCTAACTTTTTCTTCTCAAATGGTTTCCAAAATAATAAATACCTATCAAAAAGAGATACTTAAAAAAAATAAAATTCAAATGATTATACTAAATCACTTGAATTTCTTTTTTGTTATTTTTTTGTGTGGAGAAAGATTTTAATAATAATAATAAAACATTTATTTCTGACTTGTTATATCCATAGATAGTTAGTTTGTTAGTAACAATTAACTTCTAATCATGTTAGTATTTAGTTAAATTAGCATTTTTTATTATCTCACGAACGCGGGCTATCCCTGAGCGCTTCAGCGCTCACACATTTTGCATGAAGTTTTAACTTAAAATATTTTTCTCTTTTTTTCACTTGTTTAGCAAAAGAATACAGGACTAAAAGAAATTCAAGGGATTTAGTATGGAACCCGGGCTTAGAATATTATTGAGTTATTTTGTATGGAACTTCAACTTAATAATTTGAAGAAAAATATTCACAATGACTTACAAAAAATAACGAAATTATTGAAATTGAAAGATATTTGTTAGGTATTAAGATTCAAATTTCCCACATTCCCAAGATACCCACTCTCAAAACATTCTCTGTCACATTCCTAAGCACGGTACATCAAAAAACTACGTGACAGCGCTTCATTAGGGGTGAAGAAACCGCCATTACTACGATCTCTGCTTTCGCAACTCGCGTACGTGCAACAACACCCCCGCGTCGGGAAGAGCTATCGGTTCTTAGTAGTCGAGATATCCGCATACTTCTCCTACTTTGCGTGTACTGAGGTCCCGGTTAGCGTAGCACGTGAATAAAATTGGAAAATCACCCAAACATAAACCACCGGAAAGAGGCAAAGTGACGTGCGGCGAACAAGACCTAGCCCGCAACGGTCCCTAAGGAGAACCAGCGGTCCCTAAGGAGAACCAGCGCATAAAGGTACCGTGCAATTCCTTTTTTCCCCTGGTTTCATATTTTCCAATATTTATAATGAGTTAATCAATAAAACGATCAAGTGCGAATTTTTTGTAGTATATAATTATATGTATTACACTGATAATATGTAGGAAGTTATTAAAACAATAGGCTCTCCCCTAAGACCAAATAAAAAGTGAAGACGGAGTTCTGCTAAAAACGAGCTGGAACTGAGGCCAATAAATTAAAACTACGCCTAGACCGTCGCCCGTGGACAGAATTACTTACACAGTTACACGCACACACAAACCATGCTCGGTCGTCAATTTTTTTCTGAATTTTGGTCCGAGACTCTTTTACAAATACTTCACCTCACGTGGTCATATGTAACAAAAATCCTAAATATCTACGTGTAGATATTCATTTAGCAAAATGATAGAATTATGTTGTTATTTTAACATCCTCCGTGGTTTGATCAAATCACTTGGGATTTGATCAATTCCCTGTTTTCATCATATATACTTTCATTTAAAACATGTTATTAGCTATTTTTGAAAATTTATAATTTAATATAGAAATCTTGTTTTTCAATTTCGATACAATATTATTCGTATACTGCATCGAATATATTCGTGAAATTAACAATCAATTTAGAGTGCGTTCCAAAACGATTACAATTTACTCTGCGTCGAGTAAATGATAGCCCACTATCTATTGGTCGTTAATAGGAAGCGCTTGCACCATTGGTTAGTTTTGTTAAACTATAGTTATTTTACACCAATTAAAGAAAAAAGCTTAGTTTCACCTGGTTTTGGAACGCACCCTTAAGTCACTGCACTATCACTAAAGAAAAAAAAGATTAAGAATGTACCTAACTGTTTTTATGAAGTTTCGGAACTCAGACCAATGATTATAATAGACGGCGCCATATGACGTTGCCGCTCTTCATAGGTGTATATGTCAAATATCTTATATCTCTGTCTGTCTTATGTTACACTGATAAGAGTAAAGAAACAGTGAATGTAGGTTTGACAACGACGCTCTATCATGTGAAACGAACGTGCCATGTCGTGACAGCGTACTTGGATCACAACATTTCAGTATTGAGCAATTTTATTTTATTTTACCTAGCAATCTCAGTTGTTTAAGTTTATTTAAATTAAAAAATAATAATAATGTGTTGTGCAGCTATTTATTGTTTGTCAAGAACAACGAAACGAGGAGTGAAAGTCCCGGAATTATCATTTCACAGGTGAGTTATTGACAAACTATTTTACGCTTTACGATGATTTCGATTTTATCAAAAAGCAGCAAAACATATAATTTTACTTGTTGCAAGTCACACAGTCGCATAAAATATTGAAGAGTATCACGTTTTAACCTTTAAATAAACATAATTAAAAAGGCTTTGTTGTTGACATAATTTTAGTGATGTGATTTAGTTTTATCGATAACATTAATCCTACTACAATGAGAGTGGGAACGGTATTGTTGACGTGATACCGTCTTATAAATCGATGAACGCCGGCTGTATGCACGATGAAGTATGACTCATTGTCACGTTCCACCTGAGCCGAGCGTGAAACGAGAGCGCGGAACAAGTGATAGAGAGGCACGATCGGCCAAAGCGTTCGGCTTATGTATGACGTTATCACTAAATTTATCATCCGTAAAGCAACTTTAGAGACAACAATTAAAAAAAAAACACATACAGACATTTTAACTTAAAATAGGCCATAGCCGACAATGGGGACTGTCCACTTGTTGAGCATCTATGCAGGCTAACTAGCTCGCTTTTAGTTATTAAGTACTAACATTAGTAATTAAGATTTAAAGTTACTAACACAATATGGATTTTTGTTGTCTGATAAATAGCAACGTTTTCCCCCGAAGGGTAGAAAACGTATATTTAGGCTCCAGCGTAGCTTGACCTACTATTAAGGGTACATGAGATAACCTCTTGAATTTTAAGTGAGACAGCATGATAAACCGGTCTCAAAATCATCCTGCGCGCGCCGTGCCCCTCCCCGCGCACGCGCTATTCTCCATCCACCTTGCTGCGCCAGGCGACTAGCGTGGCTCCTCAGCCAGCAAGCCGTAAGAGTATAGTGGGTCAAGCTACGCTGGAAACTAATTATACGTTTTCTACCCTTCGGGGAGAAAACGTTGCTATTTAGGTGTCCGAACTTCGCTTGACTCACTATAAAGGGTACATGAGAAGTGTTTATTTTCTACCGGCGCTGCATGTCAATGTAATGATAGTTGATATGAAAAGGTGGAGGTAAATAAGGAGAGGGAAAGTTATATTATCTAAAGACAAAGAACCTGCCTAATATTTTATTTAACTTTTTTTTTATACTACAAGATGGCAAACAAGCTTGCGTCCCACCTGGTGTTAAGTGGTTACCGTCGCCTATAGACACTTGCAATATTAAGAGTAAATCACTTAACACTGCAAGTGCGTTGCTATCCTGGGGATTAAGATGATATGCGTTCCATGCCCAGTAATTACACTGGCTACCTTTTCCTTCAATCCGAAACACAGCGAACTTCTTCACGGCACAAATTAGAAAGGCGGTGGTACCTACCCAGACGACCCTACATATGGGTCTACCACCTAGGAAAAAAGTTTAATGGACTATTAGCTATTAATAATTACTTTGTAATATTATGTAAATATAAAATTTACATAATATTACAAAGTACGAAGTAAGTCTTAATTCAACTTAGGGTGCTATTTAATTGAAAATAAAGATCTATTAAATAACTTCTGGGTAATAAATCAGTTTTATAGTTTTATTATGTTGGTATAAATCACTCAAATAAGTTAATATTACTGTTACGTCTACTCTATGTGGATTGTTGTAATTATTTGCAATAATGTTTAATGCCTTTTTAACGTCCAGTTTCTTCTAGCCAATGATATCCTCGATGTTAAATATTAAGCCGCTCTGGAGGTGCAGGGGAATCTTGTATAATATTTGCTTCTCGAAATATCGTCCGTGACCAACCAACTGCTTATAGGTATGTGATGCTGCACTCACTCTTCATTGTGTAGTAATAAATTTACTATTCAAATTCCTGTTATTATGATCATTTATCACATTATACCATTATCACATTTTAATATTTTTTAATAATAGGAGGAGGTTTTAATTTCTTTCATTTTTCCGTTAAATTTAGTCGGGTTACAGTTTTTTTTTAACTTTTTGTTTGTTTAGATAAGAACTTTCAGTTCCGGTTTCATCCTCATGTAGGTAGAAAATTAAGGAACAAAGTTTCATGGAACATTTATACAAACTTTCAACCCCTACAATCGAGCCTATGTACTTTCGCAAACTGAGTCTATATTTGTACCAAACAATCAAAATCAGTTCAGTGATTTAGGCATGAAAGCTTAACAGACAGACAGACAGAGTTACTTTTGCATTTATAATATTAGTAGACATATTTTCTCTTATAATCATCAAAGTAGGTAGTCATAAATACAGACGACGGCAGATCTGATCAAACTGTCAAATAGATTTTGAACTCTGATTATCGAAAAAGGTTTAAAATATTTTTTTTTACTATATTGGGTGTCTGATCTGCTGTTATCTGTACATAATCAACTTAATGGTGCAGAGGGCGGCAGATCATACTATCAAAATCGGTAAAAGGTACTTATTTCTTCAACAGACTTTGAAATCTAAGATTATAGAATAATAAAATTATTTGAATAAAATTAACAGTTCTGGAAGCCCCATTTTGTGTGTGGTCATGTGTACAAATGAGCGCGAAACAATCACGTCGATACAAGTTTTGGTGTCACTCACCGGCCAAATACTATTGGACTATTCGGCCAAGCACTTCGTCAAATATTCGGTATTCGGCTTATGGCCGAATATACTATTCGTTGCAAGTCTAATTTTCATGTACTTAATTAAATATTTTTATTTCCTAGTAAAGAAAACCTTGGGTTAGGTTAGATTAAATTTTTGACCGCTCACAAGGGCAACCGAAGCTAACGCGAATTATTTGTTTGCTTGCTGTATTCTTGCTTGCTTGCATACTGTATGCATGCTTCCATTGCATGTTTTTTTTAGTTTATTTTCAATACATTATTATAAACACTCATAATACATAATCCGTACACCTAAAGCTGTTTTAGCTGTGTATGGCGAGTCACTAACATAAATTCAGATTTTATTATACTACTAGCTGCCCCGGGCACGCGTTGCTGTGGTAATTTCCTGTCCTATAACATTGAATTTGCAGTTTAAAAAAAATGAGGAATACTTATCAAAAAAGATTAAATCAGGTTGCTAGTTTCTGAGTTTATAACGGACAAACATCGTGAGACGGGAATTATATACAACATGTAAAATAATAACCAACACCCTGAATACAGGTTTGGGATCGGCTTCTGAGTTGATTGCAATATTTGTTTTTTTTTAAAAAAACGATTTTCTTTTTAAAAAAAAAATCGTTTTTAAAATAAAAATTATTGAAATCAACTCGGAAGCCGATCCCAAACCACCTGTATTCAGGATGTTGGTTATTTAATTTACATGTTGTATATATTAAAGCCAGTAGCACGACCAAGGCAATAATATTGTAAATAGAATTACTTAAATTTGTATTTTGTACTTAGTTATAATAGTATATTCATATACATACATGTTCTGTAGGTTATTAGGTGCTGTATGGTGTATAAGTATATAGTAAGCATGTGCTTGTAATACATGTTGTATGCCTGCCGGTATTTTAAGTGCTAAAGAAGAGAAAACTACCTCAGCGCCAAAATAAAATTTAAATCTCTCCTAGGAAACTGAAGAGAATACAAGAAGAGAGGAATCAATGCAAACCAAAATTGGTTTTTGTTACACCGTTTATGGAAACATTTTCGTAAATATTTTCTGTAAATTTATAAATAAAAAAAATACAAAAATAAATTTTTAGTTCTATTTGGTGTTTTGTGTTTGATTTGCTCTTGAAAGCTCTAATAAATAAGAATAGCAAAAAAATGTGTGCGTGTACTAGTGTACACATGTAAGAAGTGAAACTTCTTTATGGCCGAATCAAAGATGGCGCGTAACGGAAAAATGTGACGGTAAATTTTTTTCCAACGCCGATAAAGAAGTTTCACTTCAAAAATATATAAACAGTTATGGAATAATTTTATTTTTGCGTTTACAAACGCGTAAATATAATACTAGAAAAATGCACTGAAAAAAATCGACTTGTCCCGACTCGTCCCGCCTGAGGCAAGTCGATTTTTTTCAGTGCATTTTTCTAGTAATATAAACAGTTATCGATACTCAAATGATTATTATACATTAGTCACATCCCTACATCAATCAAAATGACGTAATCGAGAAATGTCAAATAACAGAAAACGGCCACCATCATGAGGTCTGTACCTTGCATTTCTCGCCAAGCACTCCCTAGATGCATTAAAAAGTGTGGCACCTACATTTTAATGCAAAAATCAAGAAAGAAGACGAAACTAAAGACTTGGCTGTATGGGCTAGATCCCTTTGCCTTCCCGTAATAGGGAAAATTTTACCAAAAAAAAAAAAAACAGAAAACGGCACGCTTCAAAATGCTAAGGCGGAGTCAAGGAGCTTATACTAAAGAATGGAGTCATTAGACAAAGTAACAAAGTGAAGGCAAAAATTTTGACAATACTTGACATTTCAAATTTCACATTTCTCTTTCTAGAAATTATCGTCATCTCTTTCTAAACACGACTACATAGAAACAAGATTTCCCCAGTATTTCGCCATCTTTCAAAAATAAAAGTAGAAAAGTAGCTAAAAACTTAACATATTGTATTCAATTATCAGTATTTATTATCAATGAAAGAAATAAATATAATATATTTACTTTTAATGTTTAGGTTTGTATTTTATTTTGAAAATCATCATTGTGATTCTTTCTATAACTTATGGGAAATGAAAGGATTTATGTAATGGCAGCACTCCCTTCATGTGTCAATGTCCCGAAATCTCAACATGACATAAATTGTCCTAATTGACGTATTCATAAATATCGACTCGCGATTTTGGTACGGCTTTTTACATTTTAATAACTATAAATAGTGCAAAATGGTGCATCGCTGTATAGTTCGTGGTTGCAGAAGTGAGTGGTATCCTGGATGCAGTCTGAAATTTCACTTGTAAGTGTTATAATTGCATATTATTGTTCACCTAAGTAAAATTGGTTTTTCACATGTAATTCCATATGATTATCGTTATTGGGCGAAACTACATAGGGGAAAGTAATTTCTGATACTCGGCTTTAATACTATCTGAATTTAATTAATTTTCATACATAAATTACTTATTCAAATATGTGTAAACAAATTGACTAGGGTGACTAGGATTTCCAGAATTATTATAAAATAATAACCTTTTTCCTTTCAGAAATGGCAATCAAAAGTGATTTATATATTTTTTTAAGTCTTTGAATTAGCTGTTATATAGATTATATATATAGTTTATAGATTATGTATATATATAATACATAAATCGTTCTACCCATTTTTAGTTGGGAACGTTTATTTACAAACAAAACATGTAATTTGTGCAATGTACATTATTTTAATTGAGAAACATATTCAAAATGATTGATTGGATTTTACCAGTGTAATAGTGTATTTTATCTTTCACATTTGCATCTACTAACATGTAACGCAGAGTGCAATATGCACAGTGACCTCAAACTTCACTCGAATTTGGGTTAGTAAAATTGACACAGCATTAAGTGTGGGTGTAATGGCTCCTCGTGCATCACTCGTGGATTTTCGGTGCCCCAGAAGCGATAGTTTTGCTTGTTAATGTACCCGCTGAGGTGGAAATGAGCCTCATCCCTCATTATGATTTTGGTCGAAAAAATAGACACGATTATTCCGCGTTCTTGGGGAGTGTATCGCTCCATGGCTTGTTCACATGTATTCTGCATCTATCTAGACTACAAATGTCAAAACAGATTTGACATTGGCGGCTATTTGCAAAAATGAGAGCATCTTCCAATAGGGTGATTTCTTTTGGCCCACCTTGTAGTAACAGACAGTTGTATGGAAGATTAAAACTAATTATTATGAATGTTAATTCTTTGTCATGGTAAACTCAAAAATATTTTAAACTTTGAATACTAATTAATTTTATTAACTTAACGAAGTCCAAGATTGTCCGTAATTATTTTTTCTGCTATAGGCACCCTACTAGAAAGAGACAGAGCCTCTCTAGAAATGTCAAGAAATGTCAAGGGTTGTCAAAATTTTTGCCCTCACTTTTTTCATTTGACTAATGACTCCATTCTATAGGTAATATAAGCTCCTTGCTACTGACGTATCTATCTGTCAAAACTTGGTCAAACAAAACGGGTCTACTAATAAAAATAAATAGAGTGTTTGGCGGGTAATCATGGCGTCTGGATGTCGATCTTTATTTCGATAATTCAAAATTGCTTCGGAGTGGATTTTGTGCAGTGAAAGTGGTGTCGTTTTGTTGCATAAGCATCCGTGTTGACGAACAGTTATGAGGAATCATTGCAATAAAGGTTTTGTGTATGTGGGGTTGAGAATTGTATAGTGGTTGTAAATCCCACTATACAATTCTCATCAGTCACCATCATGAGGTCTGTACCATGCATTTCTCGCCAAGCACTCCCTAGATGCATTAAAAAGTGTGGCACCCACATTTTAATGCAAAAATCAAGAAAGAAGATGAAACTGAAGACTTGGCTGTATGGGCTAGATCCCTTTGCCGTCCCGTAACAGGGAAAATTTTACCAAAAAAAAAATAAAAATAAATATTGCGCGGACTTTGTGACAAGTTTGTAATTTGTAATGTAAAATAATTGAGAATGAGAATATGATTATTCTCTTTTCTGTGATGTGATGTACGTGTGAAGTGAATTTATTTGAGTGATTAATGTGCGGTGATTATAATTAATTTTTGATGGATACAATTGGTATGATAATTTTAACCATAGAACCGTACCGATCATGACTTAACAGGGATACTGGATTACCCCAGTAAATAAAACACTTATTGGCTCAGCTTTAGAAAGAGGTACCTTATAGAATAGCTTCATACTTATTGTGTAGATAGACGAACTATAGACTTACACATTAATTGCAATTTCATTTATATAAATGCTCAGATAAAATATTCCAAAATTACATACAAATTTACTTCGAAAATATTTTATCAAATAGTTTGACAGTTGTTGTTGTTGTAAAATTATATCGATAATAGTAAAGCAAAGGACCTTATTTCATTCAGCCACAACAAAGCAATAATTAGGTAGGTATAACATTGGTTTAGGTTTGGTCAGACTGCGACCTATATGCGCGAGCTGAGCGAGCGGAGCTCGCGTGCCGCGGCAGCGGCCGGCGAAGCGCCAGAAATTTCCTGTTTTGTGAGTTTATAATGTATCACGTATCTAATACTATAATATCATAGGGTACTGGAGCACCTTGCTTGCATTTTGCCACAACCACACACTAAAGGGACTCCGGCCCAACGAATGGTTTTATGCAACCATCCACCCCCAGTGAATACGCAGCAGTAGAAAAAAATGTGTTTATTTGTTTATTTTTTTGTACCCCAAGGTACGGTTCTAGGGTTAAGAAAATTGAATTGAATCCTAAATAATTTTAAAGTGACATTATCAGATACAAATCTTTGTAAAAAATGGAGGAAGATAGAGAAACAGAAAATAATCTGCTGCATGCTGATATAAAATATCCTATGTTGTCGTTTGAAAAACAAATATTTATTGATCTATTTGAGAAAGACGCATTATTAATAGTGGCTAAGTATGTTTTATAGAATTGAATTTCTTATATATACTTTGTTACAAAATTTAAGAATAGGTCAATAATAAAGCTTTTAAATTTTTCAGAGGTTTGAATTATAACACAATACTTTCCAATTTTCTATGGGTGCATAAAGATCCATCTAACTTAGTGTTAATATTAAACAGTAATGATCACGAAGAGAAATATTTTATGGAAAAATTTAATCTTGCTGCCCTGCCTAATCTTGGAACTGATAGGTAATATTGTATTGTATTATATAAATGGCTATTTAATGAAATCAACGCTGTATAGAACTTACTGTAATTATAAAAAGGTAAATTGTAATGATGTATCCAGTGGCGTAGTTACATAGGGACAAACCGGTGCAGAGCACCGTGCCCCCGGGCCCTGGCCAGCAAACCTCGTATTGTAAAAACCTACTATTGGGGCGGTTGCATATTCATTTTAGGGCCCCACTGCACCAGGACCTTTGGTTACCTAGCTATACCTACATCTGGATGGTATCGCATTTAACTTGGTGTCAATGACGTGAAAATAACGGACAATGACATGCGTCGGGTCATGGTGACCCAAATTTTGTTGAACTTTTTTTTCTAACAGCTAATAATAAGAGTCTGTCTTAATTTTTTATGTAATAGCATGTGTTATTAACGCAATAAAATAACAAAAATTAACTATTTTTAAAGAAACCAACTAAAATAAATCTTTTTCAAAGACATGCTAAATCAACTTTGAAAATACAATTTGCGTAATTATCTAATAAAAATTGCAATAAACTTCTACAACATGTAAATTTAGTTTACATGTTGTATATTATTCACCAAATAACAATTTTCAATACCCAGATCTTCGTCATTTTTGTCTGAGAAAGCGTCATTTCATTCACTGTTGGAGTCCGACTCTTCTAACATCTCCAAAATGCTCCCAGGGTTACGTGTGAGTGACATTATTTAGTGAATTATAAACAAAAAAAAATTAAATTATCAATTACTGTAAGAAAACACGTATAAAAATATGTCACGAAGAAACAACGCCGTTAATGATGCTGGGTCATATTGACTCGTTTTCACTTGATGCTTGTGTATCATCCCATGCAGACGTAATCGCACCAAGTTTACTAGCAGTACGGGTCGAGGGAGACTGTATCTCCAGCTACTAGAATGTTCGAAACCATAGAGTATGCAAAATTCGAAATATAGCAATTTGAAATGAGCTCGGGTCAATATGACCCAGCGTCATTGACGCCAGATTAATGTAATTAGTCAAAAAGCAAATCTAATAATACATAACAGGAACATTACCTTTCATATAGAAATGATGGTTATATTTTGTTTTAGAGAAAAAGCTTACCTTGAGGGTGGTATCCATTTTGTTTCAACAAGAATATTGGTTGTGGATTTATTGAAAAATAGAGTGCCTACTGCTCATATTACTGGAATTGTTGTGTTAAGAGCACATACTGTATTAGAATCATGCCAGGAAGCATTTGCACTGAGATTGTATAGGCAAAGTAATAAGGTAGGTGATAACAAATAAATATTAGACAATAGTTTTTTATTAATACAATAAAAATGGATACATATTCTTAAATAAATAGGATTAAACAATAAAAAGTTGAAAAATATTTGTGAAAAATAAAATCCTTTTTAAAGTATATACCTACTTACCTGTGTCCATTCATGGAAAGCTAAAAAAGACAACAAAGAACACAGAAGAAAAAAATGGGAGAGGTGTTAAGGAAAACAGGCCAACTCTCCTGAAAATACGCAACCACAAAAGGTTTTTACGCAGCCACCTATAACACGTTGAGAAAAAGCAGCGATTCCTTTCCATCAGCCCTACCCACAGTCAAACACAAATCGGCAGACTACCAAAAATAAAACAAACTTATCACATTCCCCAAGCCGACTAGTCCTCGTGGGGAATTAGACCCTCCACCTGAAAGAAAAACTACTAAAAACCTATTAAAAAATTATACCTATAATGTAAGAACCTTATCAACTACAATACAGAACATTACCAGAACATGTGTTCATTACATGCTCTCGAAAACACAAATTTTGACAAACTCATTAGGATTGGCGGAAATAAGAATTGGCTGCAATAGAGGAATATGACAACTATATCTTATGCGAGACCAAAGGCCTTGAATGATATGATTTGATTTGACTTCATTGGGTAGGCTTTCTAATAAAGAAAATGTATAAAAATAACAATTTTCATAGAGATTCGGAAAGAGTAGCATTAACTATTAGAACTACAAATTTGCGGATTCAGTACATTAATACAAGCATACGCCCCCATAGAAAATGCAACCAATGATGAAATTGAAACTTTTTTCAAAAATTTACAAGACTTGTATTATACTCTTGCAAATGATACCGTTTTATTAGGGGATTTCAATGCGAAAATTGGAAGACCAACTGCTGGAGAAATTTAGTAGGTACTTAATGGGAAAATATGGTTTTGGCAAAAGAAATAAAAGAGGACGCAACTCATTGAATATGCTCAAGAATACAAACTAACAATAACAAACACCCTATTAAAAAAAAAGGAAAACAGAAGTAGACTTGGATCTCACCCAACAAAAAAACTAAGAACGAAATCGATAAGGGTCGACCGAGATCTCGGTCTCGGTCTCGGTCTCTGCATTCTCTGCTACAAATTCTACCGAGAACTCTGTCTTGGTTCTCGGCGATTTCTCGCCGAGATTCTTGGCCGTAACCGAGACTGTTGTAAGTAGGTATGGTGTAGGATATTAATGGGATTCACATCTACCGCGCGCGTCCATATTCGTCACGTGGTGTCAGTTCGTGAGAGAGTAGTCGATTGTGATTGCTCGGCTGGCTGCTGGCGGCATGAAGCTATAGAGATTTCTCTTTAGCTTCATGGCTGGCGGGTTTTACTTCATTCATTAATTTCACTACTTAGGTACTTTTGTAAACAAACAATTTGTAGCTAAAGGAAGTTTCTTTGAATTTTGTTTGTTGAAAAAAAGGTTTTTTAAAAAAAAAAAAAAAACAAAAAAAAAAAAAAAGTACCCAGAAAATATTGTACAACATTTTCTGGGTAGTTTACATACATCTGTACAAACTTTCACGTTTATAATTTTAGTACATTAATAGAAACATGCACAATTGCAAATTATGAAAATAAATGCATAGGATAATGATTGGATATACTGAATATAACTATGAATAGCAAAGCTAAGGTTAGATATAAGTCATTTCCTAATTTCTCGAAGTTTTCGCCTATAACTATACAAAGTCATTTCCTAATTTCTCTAGTTTTCGCCGGTTCTAGTACATATTGCACAGGCTCGGCCTAGTTTAGGTACTAGTGCATTGTATACAATTTTAAAATAAAAATAACAGAGAAAAAAATTAAGTTCACAGTTTTAGTGGTGAATGTTGTCGAGTCGATCCCTGCCGCACACTTGTTAAGCTAGATGTGGTTCTATATCGCGTGAATTAAAACCCACTTTTCCTTGTCACTCTGACTCTGACCAACGATGTGTATTTCATATACATATTGTATACTAACAAATTTTTGTAAGTTTTTTTATCTAAATAAATATTATTGTTATTAATAATAATAACAAACAACAAAAACGGAAAGAGAACCAAAATATTTAGCAAAAATCACGAAAAAGTAATGGTGAAAAGGCGAGATTTAACACTTCAACTAAAATTAAAGAAAGAAAAGTAAGGATTATAAATAACATAGAAAAAAACCATAGAAAGAACCCTAAAAAACCTCTCAGTGCTGGCACAACACTCCAAAAAATAGAAAATAGACAAAACGTACCCAGCTTGTAGCAAATTGAGACACATATCATTCAAAAGATCCTTAAATTTTGTGGGCATATTGAGTAGGTCTGAGAATCGGCTAACATCTATTTTTCATACGCCTTAGTGATAAGGGTTGTCCACTCTTAATTTTTTTTTTAATTTATAAGGCAAAACAACGTTTGCGGGGTCAGCTAGTATTATGTATAAGTATTAAAGTCCTTTATCTAGTATCATAACACAAGTTCTTAATGATACTCAATTTGGGCTAGATAATTGGTGTGAACGTGGAAATGGTATTATTATTGAAAAGAAATGGGAATATTACTGTATTGTTGTAATAAGCATAATAATGATTATTATTATATTTTATATTGCAGACTGGGTTTATCAAAGCATTATCAAATTCACCCATATCTTTCACATTTGGTTACCACCAAGTGGAGAAAGTCATGCGGGCATTATTTGTAACTGAATTGTTTTTATGGCCCAGGTAAGTAAAATGTTTTAAGATATTTATTTTATTTCATATTTTGCATTAAGTTTTTTTTTATGTTACGAGATTGCAAACAAGCTTGCGGCCCACTAAGTCACGTAACATTGCAAGTGCGTTCGCCATCCTGGGGATTAAGATGATATGCCCTCCATGCCCAGTAATTACACTGGCTACCTTTCCCTTCAATCCGAAACACAGCGAACTGCTTCACGGCAGAAATAAGAAAGGCGGTGGTACCTACCCAGACGACCCTACATATGGGTCTACCACCTAGTAGAAGAAGTTTTACTTTTATCATTACTTCACCCGAGAGACGCCCACTGCTGGACATAGGTCTCCCCCAAGGATCCCCAAACCGGTCGGTCCTGCGCTGCCCGCATCCAGCGGCTTCCCACGACCTTTACCAGATCATCAGTCCACCTTGTGGGGAGCCTACCACCGCTATGTTTTCCGGTACATGGTCACCATTCGAGGACCTTTCCGCCCCAACGACGGCCAGCAATGTGTTCACTGCCACTTAACGTTCGCAATTTTTTGGGCTGTATCAGTGACTGGTTCTCCTGCGATACTCATAATTTCTGATATGATCAGAGCGCAGTCACGCAGAGAAACTCGGAGCATAGCCCTCTCCTTCGGATGACTTTGAGCCTTCTTATAAGGCCCATTGTAAGCGGCCACGTTTCGGTTCCATAGGTCATCACTGGCATCACACACGAATTGAAGACTTTCGTCTTGAGACACTGCGGTAGATGGGCCGAGTTGGATCCATCGATTGACCTCTTTCTGGAAGTTGGACTTACCCAGTTGGACTGTTTATCCCAGGTTAACATAATCGTCGACAACTTTCAGTGTAAAGCTTCCAACTTTACAGGAATGGGTGCGACATTGGAATTCGACATGATTTTCGTCTTATCCATGTTCATTTTAAGACCCACTTGTTGGGAGACTCTACAGAGATCGTCGAGCATTGTGCCCAGGTCTTCCAAGGTCTCAGCCATGACTACGATATCATCTGCAAAGCGAAGCTGAGTCATGTACTTGCCATTCATGTATATACCAAGTCCTCCAGTCCAGAAGCTTAAATGCGTCCTCCAACACAACTGTGAGTAGTTTCGACGATATAACGTCCGCTGTCTCACACCACGTTGGAGCTGTATTGGTTTTGAGTTCTGGCCCTGAAGGCGGACTGACATAGTGGCGTTTTCGTACAGTGACCACAACACTTGGATGTATCTATAGTCTATTTGGCACCTCTGAAGTGACTGGAGCACGGCCCAGGTCTCGACAGAATCGAAGGCTTTCTCATAGTCCACAAACGCTAAGCATAATGGCAGGTTATACTCTCCGGTCTTCTGTATAATCTGACGCAGCGTATGTATGTGGTCTACAGTACTAAAGCCTTTTCGGAAATCGGCTTGTTCGAGAGGCTGGAAGTCGTCAAGCCTGCGCGCAAGAGACTAAACAAAGCCTGAAAGTATACAGTGAATTTAATAACAACCTACCTGAATTTATTACCTACTTCACTTTTTGTGTAGAAAGACCTTAAGTTTTCTTAATTATTTATTGATTTTTTTCAGTATTTATTTAAACGATTTTAAAAAATATGAGTTTTTATTGCCAATGCAGATCAGGGGGGCTATTCGTTAACTTTTTTTGACAGATGAAAGTGATGATCACCGAGTGAATTACATATCCATTGCTGTTTTACACGACAAGTGCCATAATAGCGTGTCGTGTAAAACAGCAATGGATATGTAATTCATCCGGTGATTATCAAGTTAGCGAATAGGTCTACAGGCTAATGCAAACTTGAAATTTCATATTTGAACTCTATGATCATAGGTTGACTATTTAGCTTATTACCACCTGGTGGAATGAAGTTTTATACTAGATCTTTTTTTTTATAAAATATTGATTGTCTGTAAACAGTTTACGGACGATAATTTTACGTGATAACGTCATACACAAGCGAACGCTTAGGCCGATTGTGCCTCTCTATCTCTTGTTCCGCGCTCTCGCTTGCACGCTGGGTTCAGTCGGAACGTGACACTTTTTCGTGCTTGCAGACGGCGTTCAACGATTTATAGGACGTTACGTAATAACGTCAAAACAAGCCACAGCAGAACTGTACCAATATTTTTTACAGTTCTGCTGTATCAAAATATACATTAATGTGCATATTTTGCCTAAACTTCCTCATAAAAACTGGTCATGAATTCTAATTATTCTGTATATTTTCTATTTTATTGTGCCTAACTTGTTTTCTGTTGTTTCTCATTTATTATAATTTTGCTACAAATATTCTACAGATTTCATGGAGACATTATCAAGAGCCTGAAGAGCAGACAAGCTGAAGTGGTGGAACTACATGTACCCCTGACAACTAATGTAGCTCACATACAGACCTGTCTAATTGACATCATGAACTACACAGTCAAACAGCTCAAAAGCATCAATAGAACTTTAGATATGCAGGTACTTTTTTATTATTATTTTTTTACCAAAAATATAAACTGTCAGTTCATCATCTTATTAGCTAAAAGATGACCACGTCTAAAACTGTTCACTAAAGCATTGACTTATTACTGCCATTTGTAAGGATAAGCTTCACCTTAAATGTGTAGGTAAAAAACAACACAATATTAACTCAATATTTTTTTTTATGTTACGAGAAGGCAAACAAGCTTGCGCCCCACCTGATGTTAAGTGGTCACCGCCGCCTATAGACACTTGCAATATTAAGTGTAAATCACTTAACACCGCAAGTGCGTTTGCCATCCTGGGGACTAAGATGATATGCCCTCCATGTCCAGTAATTACACTGGCTACCTTTCCCTTCAATCCGAAACACAACGAACTGCTTCACGGCAGAAATAAGAAAGGCGGTGGTACCTACCCAGACGACCCTACATATGGGCCTACCACCTAATGAATTTCTTTCTTTCTCCTATCCTTCTTCCAATTTATTTGGGGTCGATGTAGTATGTCTTAATATTGACAATACTGCTAAATAGTCCAAGATCCCAGAGCTGCCAGACGTTACTTATTTTCGCAAAGATGAAATGTATGTAATAGAGTAGTGTTTATTTGTACGTTGAACGCACGCATACTTGTTAAGTTGGTTCAGACGGCCAATTGACAGATATCAAGTGGTAAAGGCGAGTAAAAATCGGACTCACTTTACTTAAAATGTGAAGGCTGATTTTTATATAAGTTATTTAGGGGCCTATTTCAAAACGATATACAATCATATTATAGACAAATCTTCCCAGACCCAATAATTCACAATATTAATAAATGACACAAATAATATCACTTCTAATTTTCTAAACCCTTTGTATAATATTTTGTGAATTTTTGTGTGACTCGTTGGGAACAAGCGGAGTATTCGTATTTCGTAAATTTCGAAAAGGTCTCCCAACGTGTCATAGTGTGACTGGTTGGAAATAATTTTAAGAAAGATGTCCCAACGGGTTACAGTGTGACTGGATGGGAATTATTTAAAAAGTTATCCCAAAGAGTCACAGTGTTACAGGTTACAGTGTGACTCGTTGGGAAGAAGCATTTTAAACGACATTGCTAGTCTGATTCGTGCAGGAGTTATGTATGAGTTAACAGTATTTCTGGGGGGATGTTTGGCACTTTGGATTTGTCTGGCTTATTGTATATACCTAGTTTTGAAATACTCCCCTGAATAACGTATACATAAAAATCAGCCTTGAGAATTTAAGTGAAGTGAGTCCGATTTTTACTCACCTTTAGCACCTGATAGCCGTCGATTAGCCGTCTGACCAACTTAGTAAGTATGCGTGTGTTCAACGCACATAGAAACACTACTCTATTACATTACACAATTTTCATCTGTGAGAAAATAAGTAACGTCTACTAGGATCTTACTCTAAAAGGATTTGGGATTAAAGGCCGCCGCCTGCCTGACACCAACCCTTCTTGGTTCACGTGCCTTCCGAAGCACAAAGGAAAATCAAGTTAAAAAAATTCGGTCACCCATCCGAGTAGGTACCGACCATGCAGTGTGAAGCTTAACTTTCGTGATCGTTACTAAGAATTCACGACCGCGGCGCCATCTACCTCCACAACTATATCTACCTACTACTTAATTATTATAAGTACCTACTTAGTAATGTCGTTAAGCAAAAGTATAATAAATAAGTAGGTAATTTATTATTTTTCATATAAATTGTTTTTCAGGAAATAACTACTGAAAATTGCCTAACCAAAAAATTTCACAAAATACTTCAGTCGCAGCTAGACTGTGTGTGGCATCAATTAAGTACAAGAACCAAGGAGTACATTCAAGATCTTAAAATTCTGAGGACTATGATAACGTAAGGAAGATAAGGCTGGTAGGGAGTTGAAGAAAAACTTGCTAACATAACGCTAAAATATATGTTGCATATTAAGTATTAACTCCTGTTCCATACCTAATTTTCAGTTAATAGTAGATACTCTCAATGTTGTTAGTTGTGACTACTTTTACGGATTTAAATTGCGTGTATTTGTATTTCACATATGTATTGTTATTTATTAAGTCATTTTCAACAAACGACAAGAACATAGGAAAAGGTTTTACACAAAAGATCCCGTTGGGTCGAACTGCACAGTGAAGAAACTCACGGCCCCATGAGCGATGTACAAGTTTATTTACGCTTATGTAAGGAGTAGTCTTCTTCACGGTTCTTTGTTTTTATGCCTGAGGGACGTGAGTCACGTTAAGAACGGCCTGCTGGGAGATAGTCACACCATATGACTATCTCCAAGCAGCCCGTTCTTGCATTTGGCGCATATTCGGTATCGAGTGTTAACCTGATACAGGTTAGCCTGGTGTCAGGAGTTTATTAAAGTAGCAATATCTTCAAATCACCTGTCATCATTCGACAGCAGCCGCAACCAACAGCTTGACGTAGAACGAAGGAAACAATGACTTGAAAAAAAATCGGTCACTCGTCTGGGTACCGCGTACTACTTGCGTGTGCGGTTAATTTTTACGGTAGGGTCGCTAAGAGAAACGTAAAACCGACACGCTATATGGAGGATGTTCTCCATCGTCTATCTATCATATTATTTAGTTCACACATCGAAACTGAATTACTTGAAATTAAACTAATTAAAAGTTACCTAATAAAAAGTTAGAATTGATACTGTTTAACTTTTTTGTGTTACCATGCTGATTACCATGTGATTACCTAACTGTTAAATTATGCATTATTTAAGGAATGTTATTCACGACGATGCAGTATCTTTCTATGCTCTAATGAGTAAGTATCGAACGCCTGAATACGCACAAATCAATTCAGGCTGGATACTACTTGAATCTACTGAGCAATTATTTCGTCTTGCAAGGGGAAGAGTATTTAATAATAAAAATGGTAGGCATGTTTATTACAAAATGTATTTCAGATGTCTATTCCAATTTATAGTTCTACAGAAAGCTTTTTTATTTTTTTAGAATTTGATCCCGAACCTTCACCCAAATGGAAAACTCTAAGTGAACTTCTATTGGAAGAAATTCCAGACGAAGTTAAAAAAAAGCAAGATGGAAATTTGAAAAACACCAAAATATTAATACTTTGTCAAGATAACAAAACTTGCTCCCAACTTAATCATTATCTTACCATGGGTCCAAACAAGTATCTATTTTATACTGCTTTTAGAAAAGAATTAACAATTAATGCAGTATCATCAAAATATAAAAGTTTCGAAGGCATGATCGCTCAAACGAATGAACCTAAAGGACATAAAGAAAAAAAGATAAATAATGTGGATAATACAGATATCACTGAACATGAAAAAATATCAGAAACCGCTGAAGAAGATTTTAGTAAAGATGAAGCAAATAAATCTAATTATATACTTACTATGTCACAAGTTACACAAACTAAAAGAGATGAGGATGACAGCATATTTGAACCTATCTCCCAGGTATTTTGTTTACAATTGCCTACTGCTCAAATTTTTAAATGAAAACTATTTTCCTTAAATTTAATTTTCTTTTACAGATTGATAATTTAGACATAACACAAATAGAATCTGAACAACCTTTAATTATAATCCAAACATTTAAAGAAAACGGTAATCATTTTTCGCTCGAAAATACATTAGAAACATTACGCCCTCAGTATATTATCTTATATCATTGCGATGTGGCAGCAGTTAGGCAAATTGAAGTGTTTGAATGTAGAAAAAAACCGGAAGAAAATACTTGTAAAATTTATTTTATGATTCATGATAAAACTGTGGAGGAGCAAGCTTACTTAACATCTCTTAAAAGGGAGAAGCAAGCCTTTGAATTACTTATAGGAACTAAAAGTGTAAGTACAATAGCAACATTATTTTGCATGTTAATTTTAAACCTTTCAATGTACGTAACCTGTCTTGAGCCAAGCAATGTTCTTTCGAAGAATAATGTAGTATATTATTTTTCCAAGAATAATGTAGGACAATTGCTAATTGAAATAAAAACTTTTAAAATCGAGAAGTATTACAAACATCCTGATGTTTGGTATACAAGAAGCGAGTACACTAATAATAAACTACTTACTTAAAATAAATAGGTGCTTCCTATAAATAGTATGTTTTTATCAGAAATTCTAAATTGTTTTTTCGATTCTTTGTTATTACTGGTATTGGTAGTAAATTGGTCTGTAGTTGACGTACAGACAACAGCACGTTGGGTTACCACAAACTGTCAAATTTTCCCAATCGATTATGCACTTTATATTGAATAGTCGTAGGCTGAAAATCGTTTGGAGAAATTTGACAGTTTTGTATAGCCCGACGTGCTGTTGACTGTACAACTTTGTCAACTGACTTGGCCTGCTAGAGATAAATTGGAAATGGACACTTTTGGTCCCTTTTTCAAATTCAAATTCAAGTTGATTATAATTTTAGCATGATTAATAATTATTTATGTATGTATTTAATAATCTCTGTTTAATATCTGTTTTCTTTTTAAAACTAAACATCCAAAGTGAGTGACTGAGTGACTGACCTAGAGGGATACTAGATATCAGATTTCTATTTCTCTGTTGGATATTTGTAGTTGTTGTAATTTTAAAGTTTTCTTTTAGAATATGGTTGTGCCGACATATCAAGATGGAAAAACTGATGAATATTTTAATTTAAACGTTGAAGCTGAAGATGACACAATTGATACGAGGAAAGCAGGTGATTTTATTTTCGATATTTTATATCTCTGACTGAACATAGATTGACTCCTTAGGGCCCTTACACATTTCGACTTTTTGCAGCGATACAAACTCGATTCATGCGATAGGTACGAATGATCATTATGTTCGTTTAACCAATCGTCGTAGTGTGTTTACGTCGAACCGTTCTATCGGCGAAGAGTTTTGATGAGTTACACTGTCACTCAAAGGGACAAAAAAGGTGGCATTGAGTAACAGTGTTACTAATCAGTATTTTTTTTACCAATGGGTAACAGTGTTACACAAAATCGTGTGACTCATCGGGATTATGCTGTACATTTGCTATTAGTATTACGTCGTCATCGAACTCGGCAGTCCACGTCACTGCTTTCCATCCACGGACCGGCGCCACTCGTAGTTTAATATTCTTTGTATGAAACTCCGTACTGTAACGCACTAATCAGCAACGTAACGACATCGCCTCAATACAAGCTCACGAACGGCGCTCCGAGGAGTCAACTTGTAGTATAGAGGAGAAGTCAACTTGTAGTTCACTCACATATTACGTCTCTCCGTACGCTAGCCTACCTTCGTTCACGCTTGCCCTTCTCACCCCTCTCGTGGCCTGTTTGTTTACAGGTGGTCAGAATCAAAATAAGGAAAAGCCTGTTGTAATTGTTGATATGAGAGAATTCAGATCAGACCTTCCGGCGTTATTGCACAAAAAAGGAATCAACATTGAACCAGTCACTATTACAGTAAGTAAAACAATAATATAATTGAAAGTTTAATCCAATTATCTCTTAGGAAAAAATCTCATCAAACAGAGTTTACAGAGTCATGGAGGACGTTTACAAAATGTAGCTGAACTATTTTTACAGTACCAAATTATAGTAAATATTTATGTATAACTCAGAATCCGATAAGCCAGGTAAAAATAAGCAATTTAGACTTTATGTTTTCTGTTGATTCTTAATTTTTACTTTACATTACCTATGTTGTATTAGGAATATTATTTATACTTGTAACACTTATTTTAGATTGGCGATTATATTCTGACTCCGGATATATGTGTGGAGCGGAAATCTATATCAGATTTAATTGGATCTTTAAACTCTGGCCGATTATACACGCAATGCACGCAAATGTGCAGAAATTATAGCAGACCTATACTGCTTATTGAGTTTGATCAAAATAAGCCATTCAATTTACAGGTTGGTAGTTATTATTTTATACAGTAGGTACCTATTACATCGAAATAAATCAATATAACATACCAGGACATGTAAATGAAGCGTTTTACTTATTATTTTCAGTTGTTCTAAGCTTATAAAGAATTGTTGTGGCTTCCAATAAATTAACGGAAAAAAATTAACCCTTTCCGTTGGGGCGGAAAGGTCCTCTAGTGGCAACCACGTACCGGGAAACGCAGCGTTGGTACTATAGGGTTTTTTTAAAAACGCGTACTGAGTGTATCTCTCACATATTTCCGATATTTACAGAGTGAGATGGGTCATGTTAGGGGCGGGGCCAAAACAAAGGTTCAAAACAATATTGGATATAGTATTAATATTTTATGCTCTAGAACTTATCAAATAATTATTATATGTATAATTCTTGCAATCTTAAAAAGTATCGTCGTCACTGCCTTCTGATGAACTTTCTGTAGACACGTGAATTATAAACTGCTCTAACAATATTTGTTCATGGCACATTTACACACATGGCACATACAAGCCGGTCTTTTGTGGCGTTTGTCTGAAACTGACTTTATGTTGATTACGTGGACCAATAGCAGTAAAAAATTTGCGGTACTCGTTTCTTAAAAAAAAAATAGACTTGCGTCCCACAAGATGGACCGACGATCTGGTAAAGATCGCGGGAAGCCGCTGGAAGCGGGCAGCGCAGGACCGACCGGTTTGGAGATCCTTGGAGGAGGCTTATGTCCAACACTGGGCGTCTCTCGGCTGAAATGATGATGATGAATAAATTATGATGAAAACAATATTAAATAAAATATAGTTCTTTGTTACATAAACATATAAATTAGTAGATACCATTCATGATATTGTGTTTGAACAGGGCCATCTTGTGGTATCGACTGATATATCTGGGGACACCATTCAACAGAAACTTCAACTTTTAACTATACATTTCCCACGGCTCAAATTGGTCTGGTCACCAAGTCCATATGCAACTGCTGAATTGTTTTACGAACTTAAGGTAGGTATCCATTGAATATAAACTAGGGAAAAGGGGAATGCCCAATTTAGTATGGGATATGATTGCGCTTTAATGAAAGATTGGGAAAAAAATTATAATTTATGCGGGGATAATATAATTAAATTATTTCGGGGGAGTTTTGTAAAATCATAATTGTTATTAGTCATCTCGAGGTTATATTAAATTCATATAATTGACAGAATGACAGCTGTAATTTTTTTGTTTTTAATTTCTCCTAATTTCAGGAAAGCACCCTTTGCTTTCCTATCTAGCCCATACAGGAGGCCTTCGGTATTTTTTCTTTCTTGAATTTTGCATTAAAACATTACTCATGTTTAGTAAAGTTTTAAATGGCAAATGTAAAAGCAAAGGGATAGCCTATACAGGCATGCCATTCGATTTCTTTGTTTCTGGAATAATGTACGATATCAGTCAGTATTGTTTTTCAATGTTAATAGTAGACCCTAAATATTTATTATTTTATTGGGCTTTTTTAACTGATAAAGGACATCCCTTTATTGTATTTATCTACACTCATGTCATAATATTCGAATTACGATATCAAAGGTGAACATAAAATGATATACTTTTTAATACAGATAATCAAAATTAAAATTAAAAAAAACAACCTGTAACATAATGACCATTATAACACCGGTTCGACTCATTATGATACAGTTATTTTTCTTAAATTCTCGGGAAGGCAAAGGGATCTAACCCATACAAAAAATTTGACTCCTAATAATTTGCAAAAAGCTACAACAAATAGTTTGTTGCCAGAAAAATAAAAAAATAATAATTTTACAGAAAGGGAACAAACAAACAAAGGTTAATTAGGATTTAAAATAATTAAATGGAAAATTGACGAGCCCCCTCATGTTATTGTTTTTAGTGTGTAATTATTTTATGGCTCGATTGGTCGCGTTAAGAAATCCCTCTTAGTGGTTCGCTGCATAACGCGTCACGGCGGCGGGCGGGCGGGGCGCTTCTGATTAGACAGTTCTGGCGAAGCGCTTGGTGATTAGTAAAAAATAAACAAATCTGTGTTTCCAATACGGTGCGAACAAGCATATTCAAATAGAAAATGAGAAAAAAGCACTTGTTTTGGAAAACGTAATATTTGTCTTTTCTGTTGTTTTATTTGAATTTATGTATGAGTGTAGATAAAGTAGTGTATGCAACTGCATATAACACGGGTATTAAAACACTCGTTACTATTATGAAACTCGCTGCGCTCATTTCATAAACTCACACTCGTGTTTTAATACCCTTCATTATATGACAGTTGCATAAACTACTATTAAAAGTTCGATTTGCGAAATAACACCAGTACCCGTAGTGTAAGTTTTTTCGTCTATCACGTTTCCCACACAAATTGAGCTCTTAACGCAACTACAATAGAAACGTATTTTATACTAAAAACACACTACGGATACAGGATAAAACAACATTATTTATTAAGCTCAATTGGATAGACTTGTGGCCAATAATTTAAACAAGATCGATTTATTAATGAAACTAACTAAACATGAGGATGTATACCTTTTTTTTGTCGGGGAAGTCAAATACATTTACGCATCGTCCCTGCGGGTTGGTGCCAACCGCAGGGGATATGTGGGACTCGAGGTAAAGGCGTTCCCTCCATACCCATTAAACATCCTCCCCGGCCTGACCTCCAGTGCGCTATTGCGGGACGGCTCGGGATCTGCGCACGTGAGCGCAACTACACCGAGACCGTCCCAACGCTGCCCGTCTAGGCACTCCTTGTGCACCAATTGGTGGCCGGGGCTACCGACTAACGCCAACCCCTGTGGGCCGCTGGCCGACCTGGCGCGTCCTTCTGACGAGGACACCGGGATCAGCCCGGGGGACGCCGGGCGCGGTCGTGGCCCTGAAAAGGGCCGTCTGGAACTAGCCGTGGTGGAAAAACAAAAACAACTCGACGATGGCATATATGACTTCGAATGCCAAGGGACACTTGACATCAAAAGCCACACACCCGCCGACAAAGTTTCCCCACCACGTTACCAGGGTCCGCCACTAGGAGGCTTTCGGACGTGGACCCCATGAGGCTGTGTACCTACACATAAATTCTTATGCCTTCTAAGTAAAGGGTAAATAATACTGTAGGTAGTAAGAAGTGTAGTAAGAACTCTAAAATAAATAATTACTTTTGAGGTATATTTGGTCATTGCGCATTGTGGGCAGGTTTGGGCATTTTCCTTTACTTAGCCCTATTCCTCCTAGTACTCAAAACAAAGATTTAAGAGGGGCTTAAATTAAATGGACTTTGACAATTGTTACCGTCACCATGGTCTAGTGATTCACCCATCTGAAATATATGTTAAAGTCCCAGGTTCGATCATCGGGCGTACAAATTTGTGCAATGTTTGATTGGTGATAGGGCTTATTATAAATTTGCTTGTCTAGCTACTGCCATTTCAACAAAGAATATCGCCGTAACAACGGTGTTAAAGTTTTTTTATCTCACGAACGCGAATGAGCCATTACTGTTTGTGTTGATTTATGCATAGTTTACACGGGCTTAGTACTTGTCACTTGACTCAAATGACTCGGTCACAAGTAAACTGTTTACAGTTACCAGAAATTCGCTGGAAATTGATCGCCGCCGACGCTTTATTTTGCGCAATGTTTGTCGTTTCAATTTGTCACTAAGCACTTTCTTCTTCTACTTAAAATAAATGGCGTTCGCGATACATAAAGATTACGCATTTCGCTAATGTCAAGTGTAGATGTAGTTATAGTAAAAAAAAGAGTGTTTTTACAACAAGAACTCGGGAGAAACTAAGCACTTGTCGTGACTATTTACACAACCCAGACGCTCTCGCGCCGCCGTCGCCATCGCCCTACTCTTCGTAGCCGGTGATTTCGAGTCCATCGCCTACTGCAAACTGCACAAGTGCTTAGCGAATTGTGGTGGCATAAGATGGGCTACTATTCACTCGCACTTGCAGTTTGCAGTAGGCGATGGGCTCGAAATCACCGGCAACCACGAGTCGGGCGATGGCGACGGCGGCGCGAGGGCGTCTGGGTTAGATCCCTTTACCTTCCCGTTTTGCCATAAGTTTATTTTTTAAGAAAAATAACTAACTTAATGACTCGAACCGGTACTCCACTGCGGCGCACGCTGTTCACGATTTCCACGCCCACGTAATTATAGAAGTGAAAACGTGAACCCACGTGGATTGTCAAGCGAATTGTATGCAGCTAAACGTAGGCATGGAAATCGTACACAGCATGCGCCGCAATGGAGCAGCGGTCTTATAAGTCACTATATGTTGACTTTTAAGATCATGATTCATATATTATGACATGAGTGTAGATAAAATTATATTTCGCATTTTTTTATTTTATCTTTCTCCTACCCTGCTTCCCATTTATTAGTGGTCGGTGCGGTATGTCTTAATATTGTGAATACTGCCATAGGATTTTTACGGCCGGGCACCTATTCTATAATTACCTAATATTATGTTGCTTTTTCACAGCAAGGCCGCAAAAACCCAAATGTAGAAGAGGCTTTAGCTCTCAGCGGCGATAATACTGCTGATGAAATGAACTACGAGAGGTACAATATACTAGTACACGATTTTTTACAAAAGTTGCCAGGCGTTACCACAAAAAATATTACCAGAATCCTGAACAGAGGCATTTCAATGGATCATTTAACAACATTAACACAAGTAAGTTCCTGATCTGACCTAAGTTATACTGGGTGTAAAAGACATGAGCAGTCAAACGAAAACCACGTATTCTATACATCAAAATAAGACATATTTCAAAAAAAATATTGCTGGGAAATGATTTTTATTTTTTGGTGTTACAAAAAATTGCAAATTGTACCGCGCAATGTAAAGGGCTCAACTCGCACGCAACTCGCAAAACCGCGATATTTTTGCTTGACGGCGGCCCCGTTCGTTAGTGTCCGTGCGCATCGAGTGAGCTACATTGAACGCTAACGTTTTGAAGCCATTTTTTGTTATAAAATACTAAAAAAAATGATAATGTTTCTTTGGACAATAATTAAGAAATAACGTATAGAATACGTTTTCATAAAAAAATGAAAAAAAAAATTATGACATTGACCTTCACTAAAATCGTAACTATCAATTTCCCAGGTATAGTCTTAAGGAAGAAAAATGTTATGACGGTGAGCAGAATACATGGTTCTCGTTTGACTGCTCATGTCTTTTACACCCTGTATTTGTTCGCAGTGAGTGCGACTACAGTAATCAGGTGTTATTGGGGTAGGTACCTAGTAAAAATCGGACTCACTTCACTTAAATTCTGAAGACTGACTTTTATATAATTGTTATTTAGGGGGCTATTTCAAAATTATATACAATCGGACAGACAAGTCGTAAGGGCCAAACATCCTCCCAGGAACAAAAAAAACATTCGAACGAAACTCCTGCACGAATCGGACTAGCAATGTCGTTTATCAACAACAGTTTTGTATAGAAAATTATTTGAGAGTTTATACATAAGAATGAAACTATGCGTATGTCTAACCCAGTCTTTCCCAATCACTTTGCAGGGATGATAAATAAAAAAATAAATCAGGTTTTTGACGTTTATTATTAAGTAAATCCAAGTCTATATGATGGTGAAAATAAGTTTGGTTGAATGTGGCAAATGTGCACGTTTTTCTTTGCACAGCTCTGAAAATTTCGGTTGCTCATTGGTTAGTTTCAGCCTCAAGTCGCCTTGGATTTGAAAATTTAAAATGTATTTCGGTATTTTTTTTTTACTGATTAAATTATCTTATTCAAGAGATTGCCGCGCGTGCCCCTTGATGCAACTGCACGTACCCCTAGGGGTACGCGTGCCACTAATTGGGAACTACTGCTCTAACCGTAACCGATCATTTAGATAAGAAGCACTTGAATGTACTTACATTAATTAAAAAGTAAATTCGAACATAAGTGCATATTTTTTAATGTTAAATAATGATAAGCGTAGATATAGGAAACTGTAGATCGGCATTGTGAAAGAAAAAGAGCATATACTAACCCGTATATTAGAGTGAAATAGATAGGCGAGACCATTTCACGTACACGCAGGCGACCCAAGTTTGCCTGTCAGTCACGTAGAAAAGACAGCAACTGTCAGATTCCATTACTATTTTTCACGCATTACTTACACATTGGTTAATTTTTTGGTCTTGCCCTAGTCGATTCATTCCCAATATATAAACGTCAATAATTATAAATCTATGGATATAAGGCTGTGTTCATCGTCATAATTCACAGAAGTCTAAACCTAAAAACAAACAACAAACAAACATTTCGTCACGGTAATATTATCTATACAGTATTCTATCTTCATACAAATGGTCCTAAAGCGCGTCATGCTACGCGCCTCGAGTTCGCGGGGCACCCGGTGGGCATCCAGTCGCGAATGCGCCGCAGCGACTACCGAACGGTGTGAATTGTTTTTGCATGCGATTTATTATAAACATGCGATTTGTATTGTGAATATTTGATTGAATTAAGTAGATACCTACATAATTCAAAATGGCAAAGAGCAATATTTTTTATGTACCTATCTACTAGTACGTAATTTGTTTTTAATATTTAGGTATTTCAATTTTTCCATCGGGCAAAATCTGGAATAATATATAAATAAGTGGATAGGGTGAAAAAGGACACAAACAAGTAACCTACCTACGCTCGCGTTAAAAACAAAACTACATAATACGTAGGTAGGTAGTTTCCTAGACTAGGCTATGTAATTATACTTATGTACCAACATATAACTTAACTACATATATTATTAAATATGATGAAATATCATTATGAAATAATTTACGAGAGTAATAAATGGTAGGTATTGTAGTGATCGGATTTTTTTGGTGTATACTGGCAGATTGTTAGGTAATTTGGAAAAGAGGATTTGTTGACAGGAATTGATAGATGGAAAATTATAAAATAGGGATATTTGTGCGGAGTTTAAAAAACAATATTTTGTTTGTTGATAATAATATGTAATTTCTTGAAAATAAAAGTGTTTCAGTGACAATATAGTACCCACGTCTCAGTCAAGGCGTAAATATTTTTGTCTCAAATCTATAAAAAATTTTTTTATTAAATATTACCTAAAAAAACATGTAGGTATTTTATTGAACACTGCCTATTTCATTCACAACATATTTTTTTTACATATAAGCTCAGACCAATAAACATATAAGTAAAATAAAATATTTACAATCATAGAACAAGAAATGTAGAAATTAAATATAAAGTAAACAGTAGGTATATAATGTGTGCATGTTAGTTTTTGTTAACGTTTCTTTTCTTTATGTATGTGTTGTTATAGCTTATTAATAATTAGGTAATATCGTGCTCTGTGAAGGCCAATAAATTTATTTTCTTTCTTTCAAATTAAAATACTGTAGGCGGGCAGCCCTTCCGCGTGTTTACGCCCCGCTCGGCCGTAGCCAGTTATTTCAAGGACAGGGCCGAGTCATAATACTGATAGATAATATTACCGTGATTTCGTTCTTACCTAAAATGATGTGGCTCAGGCTGTCTGGACAAATCTTCAAAATAGCTTACATTTAAGTAGGTCAATAGGGCATTTTATGTGACGGCTAACCACCCTTACTTCAGAAGAGGTGACGCTACAGAATCTTAGATAATCGATCGAAACTGTGTCCAGCCAGCTTGAAAAACCACTTTTCGCTGGTCTCTCAATCTCGGTAACGGAAGTGATTTTGAAGACTTTTTGCATGTCAACGGGCGTCACATAAATTTGTGACGGGCATCGAGCTAAAAGTTTCGTGATACGTACAGCGGTTTATTAGAAAAATGCAAAAATCTGTGTCCAGCCAGCTTGAATTTACGTATAAAACTTCTGGCTGGCACTTCTGAATCTCGATAACGGGAGCGTTTTCGAATATGGTTCCTCTACTAACTAAATGTGACGCAAGTTGTGACGGTAATAACGTTTGATTTATGGCGTCACGTGTAATGGTTTACGAGAAATCAATTAAAAACTGGTGTCCAGCCAGCTTGAAGTTCAAGCTGGCTGGACACACATATCTCCGCTGCCTGATGGTCTACGGCCTTCGAAATATGTTCAAGTTTTTGTGACGGGGACGATAATGATAATCTGATGTTGTGACGGAGAAAGTTTACGTAGTTTTAAAGATATTGATCATTAAATTTTTTCCATACAAACATCTATTAATAATGTTAGGTGACCATAATTTTACATAAATAAAGGATTTCTTTTGAATCGACTTATCGGCCGGTTGTGGCCACACCTGCATTGTATTTGATTTTTTCCGTGAGAATAGGTTTTCCCGCAGTAAAAAAAAATTAAATAAAAAAAACCGCCTTCAAAACTAAAAACGGGAGAAATAAAAGTTTTGTTTATAAAAATCTAAATGTTTTTAGAGGTCGGTCCCGAATACAAGTGACAACGTTTATTACAAATATTGAGGTTGGCACCGACCTCAAAAAAATTAGATTTTTATAAACAAAATTTTTATTTTTCCCGTTTTTAGTTTTGAAGGCGGTTTTTTCCTCCTTTTTGTGTTTTAAGTATAGAAATTTTCAGGAAACTACTTCAAGATCTTACCTACTACCTACGAACTACCTCAAGACACACAAGTGATAAAAATATGATATCATCAATGTCAATTAAATAGGCATTATTAGGGATAACTCAAAAACTATTTGTCAGATGTCGATAAAATTTAAATGGGACCCCATGACAAGCACTAGCTTCCAAAGGTCAAAAGAATCTTCAAAATCGGTCCACTCAGTAACGAGTTATGAGGTAAGAAACACTAAAAAAACATACAGTCAAATTAATAACCTCCTCCTTTTTTGAATTCGGTTAAAAAAGCGTAAATAAGTGTTAATTCAAAATAATAATTGACTACCAGCGCTGCCTAAAAAGAGCCCCCACTTATTATTTTGTGTTACTTTTTGCCCATCATTAGTTTTTACGAGTTGAATAGTCAGATTGTCAGAATAGTTTTCTTTCCTAATTAAGTCCACCATTTGTATATCTACTGGTAAGAATTTCGAAATAAGTCTCCTTTTTTGGAGGTAGAGGAGGGTGGGGGGAAGGAAGGGAGGGGGTGGAAGTCGCCCCCCGTAAATTTCGAATGCCGGAAATGCTTACTTTTTTTATAAAAAATTTACCTCAAAATATACGAAAAAACCCTAACCTACCTATCACCCAGCCATGTAAGTGCATAAAACACTAGACACGAAAACTCGAAAGCAACCAACGGAATGACGCAATTTAACGCTGTCAGAAATGTCAAAACTATTATCAAAATAGTGGATTGGCGTTTCGTTTCACGCGTTTTATTACTTCAAACTAACTTCAAAAGTTTTAAAATCTTATCATAACCTAAAAAAGTATAGAAATTACGTTTTGTTTCACGCAATCACAATACAATAAATACTTAAAAAAAATTAAAATATTTAAAGGCAACTCCGGCAGCCGAAATTGTTTTAGGGTGATCTTACGGAGCTTCCTTGAGCCCCCTACACATTCAGTTTCCTCAGATTCAGGCGACTCGTTTCGAAGTCCGACCCTATCTACTTACTCTCCGATTAGGGGCCAGGCTTCCAAGTGAAAGCTTTCGAAATGCAACTGGGATATTCGCTAGGATGAAGATTTGTACCCACATCTACTATTTTTTGTGCAATAAAGAATAAATAAGGTACCTAATTAAAATAAATGCTTTACCGTCGTTAATTTGATTTCTTTTTTCCCACTTCAATGAGAAAATATTAACTATCATTTTTTTGAGAAAACTCAGAGTAAGTACCTAGTCGTAGGGCGCGCCATAATCGGTATAGCATGCGGGTGATGAAAGAGTCTGATTCAGAGGAAGAGAACATAATTATGATTCGAACAGCAACTCTAAGCAACAGATGGCGACACCAATATCAACTACCTACCTATTGAACCCAAGTCGGTCTGCGGCAGCGTATGAGCACGTTCAGAAATTGTTCAGTATCTTTTCGTGACCAAGATATTTCCTAAAAAATATTTTTACAGTAAAATATAACTAAATATATTTAAAATATTTTTGACTCTCTTTGCCGGAAAGTATTTACTTTTAATAGAATTTTTAGAAGAAAAAAGAAACCATTGTATCCTGTGTTGCTATAGCATTATTTATGCAATAACATTAATTATTTATGCTTACCATGAAAAACACCAATACTTACCCACTAAAAAGAGTAGTTATCTGCACGTAAATAATCAATAACGCAAAAAATTACCCCCTTTCAACACCTCTACGCTTTTGTCTTCTATCGATTAAAATATCTAGGTACTGTAAATGTAGGTTAGTAGGTAGGTATTAATATCACCAATACACGTATTTTCGTTCATTAAAGCCTTAAAATAATATACTTGTTTCTACATAAAACCTACAATATTGGTAACCCTACTGCAGTGTTTGTATTAAAATAATTTAACGATCAATATCTTTGAAACTACGTAAACTTTCTCCGTCACAACATCAGATTATCATTATCGTCCCCGTCACAAAAACTTGAACATATTTCGAAGGCCGTAGACCATCAGGCAGCGGAGATATGTGTGTCCAGCCAGCTTGAACTTCAAGCTGGCTGGACACCAGTTTTTAATTGATTTCTCGTAAACCATTACACGTGACGCCATAAATCAAACGTTATTACCGTCACAACTTGCGTCACATTTAGTTAGTAGAGGAACCATATTCGAAAACGCTCCCGTTATCGACATTCAGAAGTGCCAGCCAGAAGTTTTATACGTAAATTCAAGCTGGCTGGACACAGATTTTTGCATTTTTCTAATAAACCGCTGTACGTATCACGAAACTTTTAGCTCGATGCCCGTCACAAATTTATGTGACGCCCGTTGACATGCAAAAAGTCCAGACAGCCTGAGCCACATAAATGTATGTGGCTCAGGCTGTCTGGACAAATCTTCAAAATAGCTTACATTTAAGTAGGTCAATAGGGCATTTTATGTGACGGCTAACCACCCTTACTTCAGAAGTGGTGACGCTACAGAATCTTAGATAATCGATCGAAACTGTGTCCAGCCAGCTTGAAAAACCACTTTTCGCTGGTCTCTCAATCTCGGTAACGGAAGTGATTTTGAAGACTTTTTGCATGTCAACGGGCGTCACATAAATTTGTGACGGGCATCGAGCTAAAAGTTTCGTGATACGTACAGCGGTTTATTAGAAAAATGCAAAAATCTGTGTCCAGCCAGCTTGAATTTACGTATAAAACTTCTGGCTGGCACTTCTGAATCTCGATAACGGGAGCGTTTTCGAATATGGTTCCTCTACTAACTAAATGTGACGCAAGTTGTGACGGTAATAACGTTTGATTTATGGCGTCACGTGTAATGGTTTACGAGAAATCAATTAAAAACTGGTGTCCAGCCAGCTTGAAGTTCAAGCTGGCTGGACACACATATCTCCGCTGCCTGATGGTCTACGGCCTTCGAAATATGTTCAAGTTTTTGTGACGGGGACGATAATGATAATCTGATGTTGTGACGGAGAAAGTTTACGTAGTTTTAAAGATATTGATCATTAAATTTTTTCCATACAAACATCTATTAATAATGTTAGGTGACCATAATTTTACATAAATAAAGGATTTCTTTTGAATCGACTTATCGGCCGGTTGTGGCCACACCTGCATTGTATTTGATTTTTTCCGTGAGAATAGGTTTTCCCGCAGTAAAAAAAAATTAAATAAAAAAAACCGCCTTCAAAACTAAAAACGGGAGAAATAAAAGTTTTGTTTATAAAAATCTAAATGTTTTTAGAGGTCGGTCCCGAATACAAGTGACAACGTTTATTACAAATATTGAGGTTGGCACCGACCTCAAAAAAATTAGATTTTTATAAACAAAATTTTTATTTTTCCCGTTTTTAGTTTTGAAGGCGGTTTTTTCCTCCTTTTTGTGTTTTAAGTATAGAAATTTTCAGGAAACTACTTCAAGATCTTACCTACTACCTACGAACTACCTCAAGACACACAAGTGATAAAAATATGATATCATCAATGTCAATTAAATAGGCATTATTAGGGATAACTCAAAAACTATTTGTCAGATGTCGATAAAATTTAAATGGGACCCCATGACAAGCACTAGCTTCCAAAGGTCAAAAGAATCTTCAAAATCGGTCCACTCAGTAACGAGTTATGAGGTAAGAAACACTAAAAAAACATACAGTCAAATTAATAACCTCCTCCTTTTTTGAATTCGGTTAAAAAAGCGTAAATAAGTGTTAATTCAAAATAATAATTGACTACCAGCGCTGCCTAAAAAGAGCCCCCACTTATTATTTTGTGTTACTTTTTGCCCATCATTAGTTTTTACGAGTTGAATAGTCAGATTGTCAGAATAGTTTTCTTTCCTAATTAAGTCCACCATTTGTATATCTACTGGTAAGAATTTCGAAATAAGTCTCCTTTTTTGGAGGTAGAGGAGGGTGGGGGGAAGGAAGGGAGGGGGTGGAAGTCGCCCCCCGTAAATTTCGAATGCCGGAAATGCTTACTTTTTTTATAAAAAATTTACCTCAAAATATACGAAAAAACCCTAACCTACCTATCACCCAGCCATGTAAGTGCATAAAACACTAGACACGAAAACTCGAAAGCAACCAACGGAATGACGCAATTTAACGCTGTCAGAAATGTCAAAACTATTATCAAAATAGTGGATTGGCGTTTCGTTTCACGCGTTTTATTACTTCAAACTAACTTCAAAAGTTTTAAAATCTTATCATAACCTAAAAAAGTATAGAAATTACGTTTTGTTTCACGCAATCACAATACAATAAATACTTAAAAAAAATTAAAATATTTAAAGGCAACTCCGGCAGCCGAAATTGTTTTAGGGTGATCTTACGGAGCTTCCTTGAGCCCCCTACACATTCAGTTTCCTCAGATTCAGGCGACTCGTTTCGAAGTCCGACCCTATCTACTTACTCTCCGATTAGGGGCCAGGCTTCCAAGTGAAAGCTTTCGAAATGCAACTGGGATATTCGCTAGGATGAAGATTTGTACCCACATCTACTATTTTTTGTGCAATAAAGAATAAATAAGGTACCTAATTAAAATAAATGCTTTACCGTCGTTAATTTGATTTCTTTTTTCCCACTTCAATGAGAAAATATTAACTATCATTTTTTTGAGAAAACTCAGAGTAAGTACCTAGTCGTAGGGCGCGCCATAATCGGTATAGCATGCGGGTGATGAAAGAGTCTGATTCAGAGGAAGAGAACATAATTATGATTCGAACAGCAACTCTAAGCAACAGATGGCGACACCAATATCAACTACCTACCTATTGAACCCAAGTCGGTCTGCGGCAGCGTATGAGCACGTTCAGAAATTGTTCAGTATCTTTTCGTGACCAAGATATTTCCTAAAAAATATTTTTACAGTAAAATATAACTAAATATATTTAAAATATTTTTGACTCTCTTTGCCGGAAAGTATTTACTTTTAATAGAATTTTTAGAAGAAAAAAGAAACCATTGTATCCTGTGTTGCTATAGCATTATTTATGCAATAGCATTAATTATTTATGCTTACCATGAAAAACACCAATACTTACCCACTAAAAAGAGTAGTTATCTGCACGTAAATAATCAATAACGCAAAAAATTACCCCCTTTCAACACCTCTACGCTTTTGTCTTCTATCGATTAAAATATCTAGGTACTGTAAATGTAGGTTAGTAGGTAGGTATTAATATCACCAATACACGTATTTTCGTTCATTAAAGCCTTAAAATAATATACTTGTTTCTACATAAAACCTACAATATTGGTAACCCTACTGCAGTGTTTGTATTAAAATAATTTAACGATCAATATCTTTGAAACTACGTAAACTTTCTCCGTCACAACATCAGATTATCATTATCGTCCCCGTCACAAAAACTTGAACATATTTCGAAGGCCGTAGACCATCAGGCAGCGGAGATATGTGTGTCCAGCCAGCTTGAACTTCAAGCTGGCTGGACACCAGTTTTTAATTGATTTCTCGTAAACCATTACACGTGACGCCATAAATCAAACGTTATTACCGTCACAACTTGCGTCACATTTAGTTAGTAGAGGAACCATATTCGAAAACGCTCCCGTTATCGACATTCAGAAGTGCCAGCCAGAAGTTTTATACGTAAATTCAAGCTGGCTGGACACAGATTTTTGCATTTTTCTAATAAACCGCTGTACGTATCACGAAACTTTTAGCTCGATGCCCGTCACAAATTTATGTGACGCCCGTTGACATGCAAAAAGTCGTCAAAATCACTTCCGTTACCGAGATTGAGAGACCAGCGAAAAGTGGTTTTTCAAGCTGGCTGGACACAGTTTCGATCGATTATCTAAGATTCTGTAGCGTCACCACTTCTGAAGTAAGGGTGGTTAGCCGTCACATAAAATGCCCTATTGACCTACTTAAATGTAAGCTATTTTGAAGATTTGTCCAGACAGCCTGAGCCACATCTAAAATGCCTTTTTTCTTTAGTATTTAAACAATAGATATAGGAAACTAGACCGGCAATGTGAAAGAGAAAGAGCATACTTACACGTATATTAGAATGAGATAAATATACGAGACCATTTCACTTACACACAGGCGGCCTGCAGTACTATTTTTCACGCACACGTAAGCGTATTACTCACACATTGGTGTATCTTTTGGTCTCACCCTAGTCGATTCATAGCCAATCTATAAACTTTCAGTAATTATAAATCTATGATTTAACCTTTTGAATATTATAAAAATTTCAGGCACAATTAGAAGATATAATTGAAAATAAATCTGAAGCAGCAACTCTCTTTTCAATCTTTCATGTCAAAGCAAAACCAGCAGACTCTGTCAAAGAAGAAAAAACATTTGGGAAGAGAAAATTTACAGGGAGACCCGCATATAAAAATAAAAAGTGATATTAATATGTGAAATTATTTATTTAATCTATTTTTATGTACAATAAAATTTTCAAAATGTAATAAAATAACATGTTCTTTTTTTCACAATTTTGTTTTTATACACATAAAAATCCTTAGAAAATTAACGATGCCAAGACCCTAAAACAAATGCAAAATTTCATTTAAACTAATCTATTACACATTGGGGAAGATATAATGCTATAATAATAGGTTAATAACTAACAAAGAAAAATTAAATACTGACTTTAACGCCTTTGGCGCACAGAAAGCGGGAGCTTGCGGTAAGTGTTGCATTGAACGTGTACGAACCGTGCACACTACACGCCTCAAACGGTTAAAACGGCGGTCATACTGAAAGCGGCTCGTGATCATGAGCCGCGCATCGCCCGCACTGCTCATGCCATGCAACCGCGTTCTGCGTTCTGTGTGCCAAAGGCTTTCACGCGGCGCGATGTGGATGTCATCCAAAAATTGAACACACGAACGCTCCATTCGCGTCACTCCAATTTACTTTCATTCTACGCAGCGACTCCTGACACGCACGAAATGGACGTGGGATCAGCAACACACGAGCGCGCGGAATTGTAGTTTGGAGCGATGGAGTAATGTATTTCAGATTGTTTGGAAATCTAAAAAATTTCGTCGTTCCATTAAAGTCACGTGAGATCCCGAACACGGCACGATTTTGGCTTATTTTGGAATGATGGCATGGCGTGATGTGGTTTGGAGCGATCGTGAGTTTCTCACTTTAGTCATGCATTTAAAATTACATGCATTGGTTAAGATTATGTACTTACTTAAGAATAACGCGTCAAAACTACACTAGCATTTTAGTTAAATCACATGTAGCATCATCTATGTCTAGTCTCACATTATTAACACCCGACGTGATGCTTAACGTAATAGAATACCTATGCTGTGAGTTGTAGCGTAGAGTGTTAAAAGTGTGATTCGCGACTATTTCCAGTTGACATTTGTGGAAAATTTGTGTTGTATGTCCCCAATGGCGATAGTTGGGAAATATTTTTCTCATTTGTCAAAAGCAGTGGTGACAAAATAATTAGCTACAACTGGGAAAGTATTTATTTTTCCCATTTATCCTCTTATTATTGTTTAGTAGTGACAAAGTCCGTAGTCACACTGGCAACACCGTGATTCGGCTTTTACACTACGCTATATTACAAAGATAAGGCTGTGAATTAATTAAATTAAAAAGCATATGCTAGCTTATTAGATAAAGTACCAGTCTTTTACAGTACAAACAAAAATAAAAAAGGAGGTACATTACTTCTATAATGTTTAAGAGCAGATGGAACTTACATGTATCAATCAAAATACTATATTAATTTCATTGCTAATAAAGTTACTACATGAATAGCAGAAATTCACTAAAGTAAATTAAATTCACAATGTTATAAAACTTGCAAGTGTTTATTACTATAACGTGATGTCAATGCATTTTTCGTACATTTCAATTCTATTGATTTTAATACAATAATTATACATGGGCAAAGGTATTTTTTTATCACGAATCTCAAGCGAGGGAGTGACGTCACTAGTCTATAATGTTAAATAAATATTTATACAAATACATAAGTTTACTGTTTAACTTATAAATTTTATAAGTTAAACAAATATGTATTTGCATGTATGGTATAATACCAAAGTAATATAGCAATAAATAACAATGCTTACAACTATTTGTTAGTTAAATACGAAGGTTTTATTTACAAGAAATTATGGTTATGCATTATTTATGACATGTTACACACATTAATGTGGTGATTATAAAACACAACTTTACTTATGTCTATATTTTTTCAACCAAAGAAGTCGAGCCATCCAGCAAATGAATGATACAAACAAAACTAACGCTATACAACTACTTATGATAAAGCTATCGCAGCGTCACTCACGGTATTGGTGATCTTTATCAGTGAGTGGAACATAGATTACGCTCATAAGCGTCTTTACACTGGTAGAACCGTCAGCAGCTTTGTCAACCTATAAAATAGTAAAAATAAAAAGACTTGTTAGTAGTTTATTATGCAAATCGACCTTAATGACAAGGAATATTATTTTTACAAATTTCAAACTTTCTATTGACAAAAAGTGGGATGCACACTGAGCCCCTACCACAGTATACCCAAGAACAGTAATACGTCTTCATACAAACTGGCCGTTATCCATTAGAATGTGTGCGTGCGTACTCGGTTCCGTGTACGCACGCACTGTGACGCACACATGACACATGACATAAAAATATGGGGACATAAGGTGGTCTCGCCGTCTCGGTGTGATCGCGCGTTTTTATGTCATTGCACATTCGCTCGCCGCTCGTTCTCGCCCAGCACATTTACGATAGCCCCAGCGTCAACGCAGAGTAGGCTAATAACTCGCCGACAGCCCGCAGATAACCTACTGTTCTTGGTATACTGTGCCCCTACACACTAGCGTTTGTCCAGCGGAGGCGTTCAATGAACGTATGCGTGGCGCCGGCGTCACTGCAGTAGCACATGAATACGCTACGCTAGCATCGCGGGTGACGCCTCCGCCGCATTACTGTTTTGTAATGTACTATACCGAAACGTCGTCTGCGCCGCAATTAACTGCGCATACGTTCATCGAACGCCCACGCTGGACAAACACATGTTGTTTATACAGGTTGTTTGGTATATTTTCATTTTCTACACCTACCCATGCCATAGTCATATAAATACTATGGTATTATCAAATATTCTAAATTGTAAGTTACTATTGTTTTTTATTTATCCATCCAAATAGTTCGGTCAGTAAAACAAAAAGTGTAATTAATTTCAAAATTAACAATAATTTACTATAATATTTATATGACTACCTAAATTAACATGGGTACGTGTTCGCTTATGATGTCTACCATGTACCAAACTGTATATCTACGATTATTTATTAAAATTGTTATATACCTCTTTATTGTTCATTAAGCATCAAATATCTATACCACAAGTTCAATAAGATATTCACAACCAAAAAATAACTAGTACTATGAAAAAAATTCTTTACATATTTTTTTTTATTTTTTTTATTTTAAAAATTTCTAATAATTTGAAAAAGTGAATAATTCCTCTTTTACCTGTGTTAGATGTTGTTCACCACCTTCAGGCCCAACAGGTACGATGAGTCTGCCACCCGGTTTCAACTGATCAACTAACTGTAAAATTAAATTTGTTTTAAACTACATACTTTATATAAAATAAGGTGAGTTACATGCATCAGCAATCTTCAAAAGTATTCAGTGTTTATTAGCTGAACTTATAACTAAACAATACACAATGTAGGTACTATGATTATGATTATAGGTGTGGCCAAAGATTTATATGGTTAGCCTGTGGGAGTGATCATACATAACGACACAGAATCGCTTTGATCCGATCGCTGACTAGGTAGCAATCCATTGATATCTATCGGAGTTCAACATCGTCTATCAACCATCGCATCGTCTTTGCTGTCGATCACCCGTTGATACCGCCGATCTTAGCGAATGGATCGAATAGCACGGCGGTCGTGTCTCGTCGCTGTGATTGTACAAATTCGTTATTCTGTTAGCTTGGCAGAAAATGAACTGCAGAATGAATGAGCTAATGTAATGTAAGCCATTCGGATATCATCGCATTACGATCGCATCGAATACTATTGCCTGTATGTAAATAATTTTATGCCACAATCGCACTTTCTCGTCCCTGACCAGGTAGTGGAGTGACTTAACATTTTTAATGTATTTAACTCGAGCGGTAAGGCGGAATCTTTTTTACCGATGCTGACTCAGATCGCATATACTGGGTGTAAAAACCATGAACAGTCAAACGAGAACCATATATTCTATACATCAAAATAAGACATATTTCAAAAAAAATATTGCTGGCAAATGATTTTTATTTTTTGGTGTTAAAAAAAATTGCATATTGTACCGCGCAATGTAAAGGGCTCAACTCGCACGCAACTCGCAAAACTGCGATAATTTTGACAGACGGCGGCCCCGTTCGTTAGTGTCCGTCTCGAGTCGACTCCGTCCGTCTCGACTCCGCATCGAGTGAGCTACATTGAACGCTAACGTTTTGAAGCTATTTTTTGTTATGAAATACTAAAAAAAATGATAATGTTTCTTTGGACAATAATTAAGAAATAACGTATAGAATACGTTTTCATAAAAAAATTAAAAAAAAAAAATTATGACTGACCTTCAATAAAATCTTAACTATCAATTTCCCAGGTATAGTTTATAGGGAAAAAAAATGTTATGATGGTGAGCAGAATACATGGTTCTCGTTTGACTGTTCATGACTTTTACACCCTGTATAGGTACAGTCAACAGCACGTCGGGCTATACAAAACTGTCAAATTTCTCCAAAAGATTTTCAACCTTAGGCTATTCAATATAAAGTGCATAATCGATTGGGAAAATTTGACAGTTTGTGGTAACCCAACGTGCTGTCGTCTGTACCTGCAATATGAGATATTCTTTGTTTTACCGCCCTAAATAATAAATGCACTATTTTCACACACCCACACACCTCAACACACACACACACACACACCTCAACACACACACACACACACACACACACACCTCAACACACACACACACACACACACACACACACACACACACCTCAACACACACACACCTCAACACACACACACACACACACACACACACACACACGTGCACGTGTGCGCGCACACTGCAATAAAATGTGAATAAAAATGTAGCAATTAATGTCAATTGCTTATTCTTGTGAATTGTACCACACAACTAAGCATTAGTAATACTTTTATAGAATTAATAGAAGGTAGATGTAAAATAGAATATAATGCAGAAAGTAAAAATATTGTAAGACTACCCACATTCATACTATTTAATATGTTTGTATAGTTCTGTCTCCGTTTTTTAATATACATGTAACACTTCTTCGGGTGGAGGGTTAATAACTTGAGACACAGGATTCTTCGTAGTTCGGGTACCTATTAACCGGCCTCAAACTTCAATAACATTACCGTGCTTCAACTGTGCCGATGAATGTATTTGTGTAAAATGTGTTAATTTATGTTTGTGGTGAGAACTAAATACATTATTATTGTTGCCGCATCTACGAGTATGATGGTAATGGGTACCGTCCGAATATTACATTCGGCAGAGCACAGCTGACTAGGCGCTCGAATCTGGAGCAGTCCGAACTGGGGTAGTACCTCCACCTCACAGAAGACAGTCAAATAACACTACATTTTTGTGGTGTTGTGTTTATTTTGGTGAGTAGAGTCTATGGGGCAGGGCAGGGGACTAGGGTTGGCAGCGCGCGAGTGTCGCGTCAGTGATGCAAGCATCTATAGGCTACGGTGGCTGCTTACCACCAGCCACCGTAGCCCAGGGTCCGATCTAGCCATTTCGCCGCTCTGAACAAAAGCCAAAAGCACCCTCCCCTATTTGGATTTGATTTGATTTAAAGTCCCGGAGATTCGAAACTATATAGACTACTAACATATTGTGTTAGTAATCCAGTTTCGAATCTCCAAAAATTAGTATGAGAAAATTTTAATTTCTCATTTTTGCCGCCCTTCGTTTTTGCCTCTCTGGACAAATGTCCGGCTGCCCTCCCCCCTAGATCTGGCCCTGCCGTAGCCTATCACTTGACATAAAAAAGTCGTCATAAATCAGACCAATAGTAGTGTAAAAGAGATTACCTCTCTGATGATATACATGACTTTCCATTTAACAATATTCTCCTGAATATAAGTATTTACATTTTTTTTATTGTTTCCACATTTGATCATTATTCATTTCAAAACAACAAAACATCATTTCCCTTCAGTACTTACTTTTATACAAGTCTCAAGAGGCAGTGGTGTTAGGGGCACGATTTTTCAGAAAGACAATGATGATTGAAAAGGTTAATCCTATAACTATATATTTGTCTAAAATATTTCTATAATAGAACCACATACATGTTACTAATTCCTAAAACTGCAATACCATGCCCATACATACATCAATCACTTACAGCCTGAGGCAATGTCGGTGCGGCAGCTCCAACATGGATTGCATTGTATGGTGCTTCAGAAGGGTATCCAAGACGACCATCACCCACTGCAAATGTCAATAAACCTTGTAATTTCTTTTATATCCACGTTTTTTCCATTACTGAGCTGGGCTTGATTACCTCACGCAAAACTACATAATATATTATTGATTGTATTACAAAAGAATAGTCTAGTCCCAATATTATAAGCGTCATTAACATTTCATCCTACCAAGAAATTTGTAGGCATCTAACTAATATTATAAACGCAAAGTTTGTCTGGGTGGATGTATTTACAAAAAAAACTACTGAATGGATTTTAATGAAACTACAATAATAAAGGTCGTACATCAGAATAACATATAGGCTATATTTTATACTAATCCTGTGCAGACGAAATCGCAAGCAGAAACTAGTAATAATATTGTATCCACCCTATTTACGGCAAATACATTATTGCTCATCTCATTGTTTTTTAATTCGACCTTTGAATTCTTATTCATACATCTTTTCAATTCAAAATACAACATTTAACAGTTAGAAAAGTTATCATTCAAATTTATTTCATTACTTATAATTTTTTATAATATTTTAATTTTTAAATTGATTTATTCAATAAATTCTTATACCTACTTATTCATAAAATACTTAATAACTTACCAATCAGTTTAATCCGCTCTGAAGTTAGCAAATGTGGTTGATCATTATTGATATTTTTTGTTGCCAGTGTGACAAGATCTGGGATGTGTTCTATGCCCACTACTCTTCCATTTTCACCCAACATGATTGCCATACATGCTGTCAGATATCCAGATCCCGAACCAACATCCAAAGCCTTTTCACCAGGCACCAGTTGATTCTTTAATCTTTCTAAAGCATGGGCGTGCTGGAATTATATCATGAGTCAGTTTAATATTTTAATGAGAAATCGCACCAACCCAACATTATAGGCCTATCTCGCTCACCGCCATAGTCTGTAAGATTATGGAGCGTGTACTGAATAGTCGCATATTGGCATACATAGGTCACACTAAATGTTTTCGGAACTGGCCACTTACATAAACAATATTTAAAAGTAATTACAACATTTGAAAATGGAACTCTTTGGCTGTAGAATGCAGTTTATTTCATCTGACTGCCAATTTTTTTTACATTGTGGCGCCATTTTAAAAATTGCGTGTCTACCACAGAACACAGAAAGAGGTGTCTACATTATCATGGATTTGACTTGGGAAAATTTTCGTTCTATGATTTTAAAGGTAATTTGACAGCTCAACAGAGTATTGCTCGGCTTCAATCTGCTTTTGGCGATAAAGCACCATGCAAGACGACTATTTATAGCTGGTTTGCAGAATTCAAGCGCGGTCGTGTCAATCTCAATGACGAATCTCGCGATGGTCGCCCGTCCACCGCTGTGAACAATAAAAACATCGATGCTATGCGACGTATGATTGAAACAGACAGGCCTATGACCTACAATGAGATTCGCGCATCCTTATACATAGGCATGAGTCAAATACAATCAATCCTAGACAAACATTTCGGTGTGAGAAAGCTGTGCTCGCGGTGGATTCCACACAATTTGACCGAGGCTCAAAAAAACAGACCGCGTCACTAGGTGCAGTGTCATGTTTACCAGATTCAACGAAGGTGTGTCAAATTTGGTGTAGCACATAGTAACAGGTGACGAAACATGGATTTATTGCTACGATCCCAAAACAAAGCAGCAATCGAGCGTATGGGTCTTTCAAGATGAGCCGAAACCAACCAAAGAGGCGCGCGTGATAAGTGCATCTAAGCGGATGATTGCTTCTTTTTTAACACGCATATATTAGTTTCAGCTGAATGTTTGTAACTGACTCTTTGGGCTCGATTTTGACCCACTTTAAACGGTCAGATTTCATTCAAACTATAGATTTATCAAAGACCGATGACATTACAATAATTCGATAAGAACATCCCATCGACGGGTCCCAAGAACAAAGTCGTATCTTTAAAATTAACTAGTTGCAGTAGGAAGCATTAAAGTTACGGGAATCAATTTCGTAACCAAAAATAAAAAATAAAAACAAAATATTTTTGGTTAACCAAATTTTTGGGTAACCAAAAATATATTTTTTTATTTCTTTGTTCTTGGGACCCGTCGCATTATCCTGATTATTAACACACTTACATTAGTTTCATCTGTATGTTTGTAACTGACTCTTTGGGCTCGATTTTGACCTACTTTAAACGGTCAGATTTCATTCAAACTTTATAGATTTTCAATCAAAGACCGATGACATTACAATAATTCGATAAGAATCCTGATTAGAATCGCCAGGACTAATAAATTAAACGTTTGGAATGTTAGTTCAGCTATACGTCACTAGATGGCGTTGTCATTGTTATCTACCCCCTAGATAAAGTCGCACTAAAAAGTGGACAATAAAATAATAGTTTAAAAAAAACAACTAAAAAAACAAGCTTTTACACATAATAAATCGGGACTAAAAAGTGATAAACAACATTTTATTTTAGTATATTAGGTTGGGGAAAAAGTTTCTTCGCATTTTTTAAGAAAATTCAAAACATTTTTTAATATAGTTTATTTACATTTAACTAAAGTACGTAGGTACCATTTTGTTCGATAACTTTTTGCCATCTTGTAGGTATGGACATGATCCCATTGCTATAGAAATTTTGGGACTTCTGGTCAAAATACCGCGACAAGTGGTTTTGGCAGTCCTCTCGTGATGTTAACCTGACACTGCCTAAAGAATTCTGAAGAGACCGAAACAGGTGGAAATCTGAAGGTGCAAGGTCAGGACTATACGGCGGATGCATTAACACCTCCCAGCCAAACTCTCTTAATTTTTGCTGAGTGGCTAAAGATGTGTGAGGTCTAGCGTTATCATGATGAAAAACCACACCCCTTCTGTTGATTTATTAGAACCTAAAAGTTGAACGAAAAGTTTAATTATTATTTAGAGAAAAGCGTGGGATGCTAAATAACATTATTTCTTGAAAATATTCGATGGGGACGATTAAATTGAGCAACCCACACACTCTAAATAATAATTATACTTTTCGTTCATCATTTAAGTTCTACCTATACTTACTAAAATATTACTTTTCACTTTTTAGGCTAATTTAATATGTATAAAAGCGTGTTTTTTAGTTTTTTTTAAAGTATTGCTTTTTAATAAAACTGGACACATGGCTACCAGTGTCCAGTTTTATTAAAAAAAGCTTTAAGAGAATCGTCGTACCATGAATAGTGACTTTATATAGACCATTCGTGCCGGAAATTATTGACGAACTTCGTAAAAACAACCGTAAACGCCGTATCATCTTGAACCACGACAATGCTAGTTCCCAGACAGACAAACGAATTTTTGAAGGTGAAAAACGTAGCTTTTGAGCCATCCTGCATACAGTCCCGACCTGTCACCTTGTGACTTTTTCTGTTCCCAAAAATTAAGAACCAATTACACGGTCAACTATTTTCATCAACAGAAGAGGCTGTCGAAGAGTACACGTTTCTGAGGTCACCATGGAAGTGTGGCACTAAATAATAATAATATATTTCACACTCACACCAATTATCTAGCCCGAAGTAAGTATCATTAAGAACTTGTGTTACGAAAACTAGACAACGGTCATTTTTTTACATATTTTTTTTTAGATATTTTTATAAATAAATATATAAACAACCATGACTCGTAAACAAATATTCGTGATCGCCACACAAATATATGCCGCTACCAGGATTCGAACCCGGACCGCTTGAAGTGTAGGCAGCTATACTGACCACGACGGTGCCAATGTTTTCAAAATTGGTTTAATCGAATGAAAAAGTGCATTTACGCAAAGGGAGAATGTTGTGAGAAACAATAAATAAATTTTTGACCTTTAATAGTATTTTTTTCTTATTCATTCCGGAAACTTTTAGTGCGCCCCACGTACTTAGAAGAAAACAACTTGCTTCAACTAGTAATCTTCTTGTGTAAGCCACTCATATTTGGAGAGGCCATTGAAAGATATGGAGAGGCTCTCAATGTGTCTCTGGACATCCGACCAACACACAATTGACGCCAGAGTTCCTCAGGGGTCAGTTCTTTCCACAACACTTGTTTTGCTGCATGTAAACGATCTGCTCTTGCACGGCACCTTTGGGTATGCAGAGAAACGGTACTGTTGCATAAAGATACCTGTCAAGTGAGAGGGCCAGTAGAGAGAAATCTGGTCTTGTTGAGAGGCTTTAGTCGAGCGTTTAGAGTTACCCCTTGAGGATTTCTCTAAATGAAGCGATGCCAACTTGATGCAGATCAATGCAATGAAAACACAGGCGTGTTTATTCTTTACAAAATGGAGTCTTTTCCATCTGGCTCCGACTCTTCGGGGTGTATCCATACCGGTGACTAAACAAAAAGGACTAATAGAAAACCTAAGAGACTAGTAATAGCCCTTCAGTGAAATATAAAAATTGCTAATGGTGCTTCGCCGGCTGTTGCACGCATATAGGTCTTAACCTTTGGTGTGCCGGGGACGCCATTACATGCCGTCCAATAAAATAAATAAAAAAAATACAAAATAAATAAAAATAAGGACGTAAGAGGTCCTCTTATTTACCGAGACATAGGGGATATATGTATGTAACGTTTTCAAATTTATTTTTATTTATATGTATTTAACGGAACAAAATGTTTTTATGCCCTCCGGTACACCTGAGGTTAAGTCTCAACTAACCTAAACCAATATTATACCTACTTCATTATTGTTTATGTGGCTGAATGAAATTACCTCCTTTGTTTTACTATTATCAATTTTAAACCAACAACAGCTGTCAAACTATGTCACAAAATATTTTCGAGGTTTATTTGTAAGTGATTTTGAAAAATTTAATCTCAAAATTAAGTGAACATTGATAGAAGTGATTTCAGTTCTTTTGTTCAGATAAATGCACTATATAGTGCTTTTAACTGCACAAAACTAATACAGCTTGGGCTAAACTTTTAGTTCGGTCTGAAATTGATTCTGCTATGTTCGCAGAGCCATACCACCTACCGACAAGGTTCAATTTCGCACTGCTCAGGTAATCACCTCATTCAGAGCGAACTAGAAGTTTGGCGCGAGCTCTAGCTACTACTATGTATAAGGTACCTCTTTTTAAAATGGTATACATTCATCAGGATGAAATACTATTTTGATAATGTGAAAAACTGCACATACCATGTGTGGTGCACTTATAGTTGCAGAGTACCCAATAGATTGAGGAGAATCATGATATGGAGCATATGGGCAGTAATTCTTCCTATCTACTGCTGTCATAGCATTAGCTACGGAATCAGATTTAATGATTCCATTGGCTGAAAGTGAATTATATTTATTTTTTAACACTTTATTCACAAATAATTGAAATAGTACATTTTCTATTATCTCTAACTCTTAACTCAGTATTTAATGTTTGAGCCTTCAGTCTTGATCCATTTGAGATTATTTAAAATTCTTACAAAACATACCTCTCAAATTAAGGACCATATCAACATTATTTTTTCCATGACTCCTCCAAGCCATTATCAATGATATTGTGAGCCCTACTATGGGTAACACAAATTTAAACAATACGCTCGTAATTTTGATTTCTTTTTAGTTAGAAAAAGTCGAAAATATTTGGACTTTTTCAATTTTCCGCAATATTATATTACGATTTTGACTGTGATCCGTGACGTGAGGTGAGTTTGTATGTATCACAGACCAATCACAGACAGATTAGAAAGAAACACAGATTATAGAGAAGAATTAGAAAAGAATTCCTACGTCATTGGTAAATCCTCGCAATCGTAGACAGAGAAGTGTATAGACAATTGCCTTAGACAAAGAATCCTGTAGACTTGGCATGAGTTTTGACAGCTAAGTGTAAGAAGGATAGGTGTATACACATACCCATAAGAGTGAAAGAGTACTCATTATAGTTTTTGTCCTTGTCAGAGTTTCACTTTTCGCTTATTTGACACAAAATTTTGGTGTCAAAGAAACGAAACAACAAACTGTGAGTGATCGTAAATATTCAAAATATTTGTGTTTACAAAGTGTTGTTATCAGTGTGTAAAACGTACAAGTGTTGGAAACTATATCCTGCTTGTGATTGTTACAATGCATTGTTGTGTAATCGGCTGTAAAAGCCGTAGCTACCGAAATTGCGAGAAAATAAGTTATTACTCGTAAGTACGAAAACTACTTTAAATTAGTATTTTATTGGCATTATACAATAAAGTTTAGATTAAAATCGTATAATATAGGATCTCAAACTTGATAGAAAACTAAAAAAATCATGAAAATTTGCTTACGAAAATATTATTATTGTCCAATTATTGACATAGAAATCCGACCAAATTTAGTAGTTTAGTTGTAGTTGTCAATTGCTTTATAAGACTGTGGGAGCGTCATTTTGTAGATGTCTTATTTTTCTGGATTATACTGCATTTTAGGGATACCAGTAATATAATTTGAAGCTGTCCTTGTTCTTGGGTAAATACAAAGATTTAAGTTATCTTAATGTTTCAGATTTCCAGGCCATAATATTCATGGATATTCAAGCACGTACCGCTGGTCAATCTGTAAATTCCATGAAAAGGACATCGCCAAAAACGTATCACACTAGGTATTTACGTTTTACCGCGCTATAAAAACCAATAAATTCTTGGAATTAACGTTGTCGTTATTTATTTACATTCACGGATATTCATACATGGTCGAGCTGTAAATACATACCATGAAAAGGAGTACCACCAAAATCGTATTATACTTTGTATTTACGTTTTACCATGCTATAAAATAATAAATACTTTGAATTGTATTTGTGTGTGTGTGTATGTGAGTGTGTATATATATATGTATGTGTGTGTGTGTGTGAGTGTATGTATGTGTGTGTGTGCGTGCGTGTGTGCGTGCGTGCGTGCGTGTGCGTGTGTGTGTATTAATGTGCACACGTATTAAGACAAATATTACTTGACGCAAATGATCGCGAGACTGTTGTGTCCTCATGCTCTCATTCTCATGCTCTGACAACTTACTCATCACTCTGTACTATATGTACTCATAAGTGTTCAGTTTATTAAGCCCAGCAAAATTGAGTCAAGCTCACGAATTCACAAATATTTGCGCAAAAATTTAAGAGGGATTTGAACTCGGACTGCTTAATGTGCTAGCTAGCTTTACAGACCACTCCACCACGACGCACTTCAAAAATCCTACTGTCGTCCATCCAGTCATGAGAAGGGAGACGAACTCGAGAGTACACACATTTTTCAAACATTTCAAAATAAGGGAAATCATAATATTATAAACATTTAATGGGGTAATATTTTTAAAAACCTGGCCTCTTCTGTTGACTTAAGTCACTTCTGTCACTGTCATGTCAACTCTCAGTCTATCCCTTACAGGGTGTACGCCTTAGATTATATACCTGTAGATGGAGCCATATGACGTCATCAAACTGTTAAAGTGAGATAGCTAGATATAAAACCTATGCAAAGAATAAAGAGAGAAGATTAAATTTTTTGTCCCTGTCACCGTGGCCTGTTTTTTTGTTTGTCACAATCAACATTGTGACAAACAATGCAATGTTTGTGTCAGTCAATCTCTCACGTTAGTAGTTTTATCATTTTTTTGTGTACTTATATGTGTTTTTGGTGATCAAATTAAATAAAAAATATAAGTGCGATGGTGGGCTGTGCTATTTTGGGGTGTAAAAGTCGAAGTGAGCGAAATATTGTCGGAATAACATTTCACGCGTGAGTATGTAAAATTTTCTTTCATTTGGATAGAAAACCCTTTAAAACAATGAGTTTTTAGTTTTTCCAGCTGTGATCCAACGTATTTAGCTCATTAAATTCTTAAATAATGGGCGTTTTTACATATTATTTTAAAAATAGCTTGATGATGATAAGAATTTTGGGTTGTCATATAGCGAATTTCATTTACCCCATTTTGCAATTTGAGGTGCGTTCCAAAACGATTTCAATTTACTCGGGGTAGAGTGAATTTTACTCTAAGCCGTTCCAAAACAAACCCGAGTGAAACCGAAGGTAAACGAACATTTACTCTGACAGTTGCTCGAGTATTTTGGAACGACTTTGGGGAGAGTAAAATTTACCCCGCTGGGGCGATTTTTATCGGTGTTTGGAGACCGGGAAAATTTTCCTGACAGCTGTCAATCTGTTGAGCATCATCTACGTTTTCATATTCATGATCAAATTTTTTAATTATTATTTTTGTAAGTGTAATTACAAAAATAATAATTAAAAAAGGATGGTTACTGTAAAATAGTATTTTATTTACATAAAGTAAAAAGTTAATTTGTTAAATTCGTGCGCAGAGTTGTCCAATATATGATAATAAACAAATTAAAATGGCGACATGTCATGTTTTCATATTTTTACTCGAGATTTCCTCGTTAGCGTTCTAAAACAATGTTTTTTCTCTTTCGAGCGTCATGCTCTGACTCTTTCTTATTCACGAAGTAAATTTTACCCTGGCGTCACTGGTTTTGGAACGCACCCTTGGTGATTATTATTTAAACATTTTAGATTTCCTAATAATAGTAATAGTAATGTCAATACGAATTGGGCGGATGGTACTGGATGATAAAATAGGGAACCAACCAAAATACTCCAGGATTTCTTCAATACATTTTGATAAGGACTCATTCATATTAAAAAAAAAGTACAACTTATGTAAGTAGGTACGTGTTAAGTAGGTTACCTTGTCTAAATGGTTTTTAAAATTTGCAGTTTTCGAGTTTTACCCAAGAAAATATATTGACAGAGTCCACAAGGACTCTGGTGAAAGTTCAAAAACCAGTGACACCTCCCACAAAAAGGGATAAGATTATTTTAGAAGAAGTGCAAAATATTCAACCAATGCAACAATGTGTATACCGTTTTACCCATAATTTGGGAAAATCTTGCGTAATAGTAACACTGGCATTTAAAAAAAAATATATAGCTGTTTCACGAGTGGCCACGCGATGGCTCCATCTACAGGTATATAATCTAAGGTGTACGCGGATGCCCAGTCTACAGGATTCTTTGTCTAAGGACAATTGCATATTTTCCTTTTCATTCACACAAAAAAGAGAAGTACTTATGCACACCTGCTGTGAAAAAAAAGGATAAAACATATGAATTTTTTGTTTCACAAGCGTGGCCGACATTTTCAAGGCCCACACTGTGTGCTAAACTTTATATACTCTCTAATCTGTGGTGCTAAACAAAGTTGACAGCTTGTTCCTGATTATTCTAATTCTAAGTGGTTGTGAAAAATATAATTAAAAAGTGTTAAATCTGCATACAATTATAATTTAAAGTAAAAACATATTAGACACCATAGTTTTTCGTTATAATTTCACTGGAAAAATGGTTTGATGTTGTGTTATTACATGGAAAACTGATAGCGAACGTAAACTTGATGGCTATCTTTCTTCTCGTAAGTATAGTATACTTTTGAATAGTTTGTGTTCTTGAAATTTATTTTATGTCATACATGGATAGAAATACGCATTATGTAGATTAAACAATAATGATTAATAGTCATAATAAGAAAAATAAATTATTCATGACCTAAAAATTATTACGTATCGTGTTACCAACATTACCCATAGAAGTTCCTTATAAACCTTGCTGTTAAATAAGACAAACCTTGCATTATAGGTTTTAATAAACAAAATAAAAGATGCATTTAAACATTAGTATTTCGTATTGTCTAGATATTGTCAATGTAATAGATATGACCACTTGTCAAAGACAACTCTAGCTAGACTAAGAAGTCTAATATACCACATTCTTCCCGTGTGCTAATTAACGATGTAATCATTTAAATGTCTCGGAGGTCGACGCTCTCTCGAGGATCTTCGTATGGATACGGGAGACCCATTGTCAGCTTGAATATCTAATTCAGGCCGTGTTAATGAGTGACCATCTTCTAGTTCCGTTCCAAGTTCAGGTCTATGAACATTTTCTGATACGCCATCGACAAGATTGTGATCAGGATTGTTATCAGCATTATAGTTTAGCCCATGACCTTCTTGATCCAAGTTCGGCGTGTTGTCATTCATATGTTCAATATCTAACTCATTTGTAACATTATCTTCACCCAGTGGAGCTAAATGTTTATTAGAGATGGTAGTCTCTCTACCATCTGGAAATCGAATGTAAGAATAATCGGGATTAACGTGAAGGAGCTCAACTTCTTCTACTAAGGGTTGGTATTTATTGGTTCTATTGAATTTCTTTACAAGTACCTGATCCGTATTCAATAGCCAAGATGGAACTGTGTCTCCATTAGTAGATCTTCGTGAATATGTGAACATTCTCTCATGCGGCGTACAATTTATAGCTGTGCATAGTAGTGAGCGGATCGAGTGCAGCGCTTGTGGTACAACCATCTCCCAGTTCTCAACAGGCAATTTTCTTGAACGTAAGGCTAACTGTATTGCTTTCCAGAGAGTGGAGTTAAGTCGCTCCACTTGACCGTTTCCTTCTGGGTTATAGGGAGTGGTTCGGCTAGTGGCAACGCCACATTTTAACAAATATTCTCTGACTTCTCTTGAAAGAAAGGCTTGACCTCTGTCAGAATGCACATATGCAGGCATTCCAAAAATCATAAAGAGTTCCTTAAGGTGCTTAATAACAGTATTTGATGTCATATCATGACATGGAAAAGCAAATGGAAACCGTGAATATTCATCAATGATAGTAAGTATGTACCGGTTCTTTGTATTGCTTGGAAGTGGACCTTTGAAATCTATGCTTATTCTTTCAAAGGGCGATGTAGCCTTTATGATGTGTGGCCCTGGAGTATTGGGTTTAATGTATCTCGGTTTAACTTCTGAGCAGTGGCGACAAGAGTTTGTCATGTTTCTAATATCTTCTAAAGAGTAAGCATAGTTTTTGGATCTTAGCCAGTGTGCCATTCTGGTTATTCCTGGATGACAAAGTGATTCGTGAAGGGATTTCAGTTTATCGGAGCGGTTTTGAATAGTAGCACAAATACGCGATAAAGCGTCTGCAGCATCGTTTTGCTTTCCCGGGCGATATACAATATCATACTTATATGGTGCTAATTCAAGACGCCATCTCTGTATTTTTTCATTTTTAATTTTGCTGGCGATTTTACTATCAAACATAAAAGATACTGATCTTTGATCTGTTATCAATCGAAAATGTCTTCCAATTAAGAAGTGACGCCACTTTTTTAATGCCTCAACTATTGCGTAAGCTTCTTTCTCTATAGCGGAGTGTTTTTGCTCACTGCGGTTGAGAGTTCGAGAAAAGAAGGCAATTGGACGGTTTGACTGAGACAGAGTTGCAGCAATAGAATGCTCTGACGCGTCAGTTTCAACGGAAAAGGGGATGTCATTACTAATGGCGTGTATCGAGGACTTGGCTATATCCGATTTCAATTTCTCAAATGACTCCATCAATTCATTGCTTAGCGGAAATATCTTTGTATTTGATAACGAATGTATTCTTTCTGAAAAGTTAGGGATCCATTTACTGTAATGTGCAAACATACCAACAACTCTTCGTAAAGCCTGCAAATTTTCAGGTGCTGGTAAATTAAGAAGTGGGCGAAGTCTCTCGGCATCCGGCCTAACAACTTGGTTCTTTATATTGTATCCCAAAATATTTATACAATCTAACGAAAATGCGGTGTGGCGTCGCCGGCCACAATGTTCAAGCTTTAACCATACTAGATAAATTATTTACGAAGCCTAAAAATATTATATACGCCAGACATTCACTCGCTACTAGGAGACAGCAAGGCGACGAAACTGTTGATAATTATTTTCAAGCTTTAAATCAATTGTCTAAAGATTGCGATTTTAAAAATGTCGATGCCGAAACAAATCGTAATGACAGTATTAGAGACGCTTTTATATCAGGCATCAGATCGAATAAAATAAGACAACGCCTTCTTGAAAATCTAAGCCTTACACTAGATGACGCATATAATCAAGCACTCGCATTGGAAATGGCTGAAATCAACTGTCACAGCTACGATACGGGACACGCGAATGCCATGCAGGACAATACAACCGAGAAAGTTGATACAGCCGCTGCCGTTAACCAATATCCGAAACGAAAATGTTTCTACTGTGGCAATCCTCTACACAGTCGTAGGAACTGCCCAGCTCTTCATGTCACCTGTCAAAATTGTCAGAAGAAAGGTCATTTTGCTAAAGTTTGCCGTAGTAAAACTTTTCAATCCAGTAATGCTGCGTCTACGACGGAAGATGACATGTTTAGCTCCTGTATAGTTGCAGCGTCCCCGGCTTCACTTAGAAACGCTATTATGCCAGCAATCATCAAAGGAGTCCAGGCTGAAGCTTTGATAGACACTGGAAGCTCTACTAGTTTCATCAACGAAGCACTAATTAAACAATGTGGTCTAAAGAAGCGTCCTTGTAATCATACTATAACTATGGCTGCGGCTAATCTTTCCTATCGAGTTCAAGGACAAACAATTGTTTCGGTTCAAATAGGGAATCATGCGTACAATGATCTTACATTCCTCATTGTAAAGGATTTGTGTGCAGACCTTATTATTGGCCATGATATTTTACAAAAACATTCAAGCTTACAATTTCAGTTTGGTGGTCCAAAGGAACCAATGAAAATATGCAATGTCGCAGCAGCTTCAGTACCTCCCGTCCCCTTATTCGCAAATATTAGCGCAGATTGTAAACCGATTGCAATTAGATCTCGCCGTCACAGTGACGAGGATAACCAATTCATAGAGAATGAAATAAAGAAACTTTTATCAGAAGGGATCATAGAACCCAGTTCTTCACCATGGCGTGCGCAAGTATTAATTACAAAGTACGCTTCCAATGTATCCAGTCCTTACTTGCTGACGGGTTGGATGGGTCGATGTCGAGACGTTCAGGTCGTAAATATTTCTCCATTATTCATGAAAATTAGTTCGTTATTTTGTTTATTAAATTGTTAAATAAGACAAACCTTGCATTATAGGTTTTAATAAACAAAATAAAAGATGCATTTAAACATTAGTATTTCGTATTGTCTAGATATTGTCAATGTAATAGATATGACCACTTGTCAAAGACAACTCTAGCTAGACTAAGAAGTCTAATATACCACACTTGCACTATTATTTCGAATTGCATTATTTTAGTTAATATTTTTACAGAATGGTATTTTTATATATCTGATTTTTTATAAATAAATAGTCCGGCCTGTGACAGAGTATTGGTCTTCTTCTAAATATGCCTGTAATTTAGACACTGAATTAACACAATAGAAGATTATAGTTACCTACTGTTTTGATTCTTTATAAATTTAGGGTGCGTTCCAAAACGATTAGGGGGTCGGAGTGTAGCCTTAGGGGCTCTATGGAAAAAAAGACTTAGAAAAATTTTGATGAATTTTTTTTACTACTGATAACCCACCATAAAACACTAGACTAGACTGTTACGAAATCAGTGGTCATAAAAAAAAAATAACCCTAACCTACCCATCAATCTGTCATGTGGGAGCATAAAACACTAGACTCTCCCAAAAAGATTGCACACCACCAGGTCATACATTAAGGTGAATCTAAAACGACTATAAAAAGGGTGGGTTATCAGTAGTAAAAAAATTTCATCAAAATTTTTCTGTCTTTTTTTCCATAGAGCCCCTAAGGCTACACTCCGACCGATTAGGGTAGAGTAAATTTTACTCTAAGCCGTTCTTAAATACACCAGAGTGAAACCGAATGTATGCGAAAATTTACTCTGATAGTACCTTAGGGTAAAATTTACTCTACCTTTACTCTACCCCGAGCGTTTTGGAACGCACCCTTAATTGTACTGTTTTCTTGTAGCTACACCAGATTATAAATAGATCTTACCTAGTAATAATGTGGACATAATATTTTTAATATATCTTTTTTTTTCAAATTACAATTTAAACTGACTTATTTTAAACAGAATTTACAAAACCTTGTAATATTAATTGGGGGGTGTAAGGGGTTCCAAAGAACAGCTGACGGAACCCAAGTCAACCTCACCTGCACGCGGTACACCCTGCCGAACAACAGACGAGGCTCTGGCGCTCCCCACCAACCCGCACTGGGCCAGCGTGGTGGGAAAAGGCCCAAACCCCCCCAAAATGGTATACAAACCCAACACAAGGCCCCAAGTGCCCGGCGGTACCGGAGGCCGTGCCAGCGGTGACGGACGTTGGCGAGGTGCCGGGACCAGGGGTGCCAAGAATCCCCGGGCGGCGATGATCTCCCGTCATACGACTTTGGCCCTGGCAACATATAACACACGCACACTGCGGACCGAGGAGAAGCTGCTGGAACTAGAGGAAGAATTGAGTAGGATTCGCTGGAGTATAGTGGGATTATCCGAAGTCCGAAGACAGGGCGAGGACACGGTGATTCTTAAATCCGGCAACCTACTCTATTTCCGGGAGGGCGAAGATCTGTCCCAAGGTGGTGTCGGGTTTATTGTCCACAAGTCTCTCGTGAACAACATTGTACAGATCGAAAGTGTGTCGAATAGGGTGGCGTACCTTATACTCAGAATCACCAAACGGTATTCGTTGAAGGTCATACAGGTATACGCCCCGACCTCGACACACCCCGACGAGGAAGTGGAAGTAATGTATGAGGACATTTCTCGGGCAATACATGCTTCCAGGACCCACTACACTGTTGTAATGGGAGACTTCAACGCAAGGCTAGGCAAACGTGGCGATGATGAGTTGAAAGTGGGGCAATTTGGAACTGGAATCCGGAACTACCGTGGACAAATGCTAGCCGAATATATGGAGAGAGAGGGACTCTATATGATGAACTCTTTCTTCAAGAAACGGCTGCATCGGAAATGGACCTGGGAAAGTCCGGATGGTACAACAAAAAATGAGATTGACTTCATCATGTCGACTAAGACTCGGATATTCAATGATGTCTCTGTGATCAATTCGTTTAACACGGGAAGCGATCACCGAATGGTAAGAGGCACATTGAATCTCAACGTCAAATCTGAACGGTATCGACTGATGAAGTCTACGCTCCGCCCTGAAGCCATCCAGATCCAAAACCCCGAGCGCTTTCAACTCGAACTGCAAAATCGCTTCGAATGCCTGGAGGACTGCATAGATGTGGACACTTACAATGACAGGTTCGTGGAAGCTGTTCTTACGGTGGGTTCAAAACTTTTCAAACCCAGCCGTACAAAAAAAGCGAAGAAAATCTCAGAGCCCACATTAAAGCTGATGGAGGAAAGACGAGGGATGGTTCTGTAGTCTCCTGAAGATGCTCGTAGGCGTCGGCAGCTCAACAAACATATCTCCAAGTGCTTAACTCGCGACATACGCCAATTTAATACAGAACGTATTAAAGAGGCCATCGAGCGGAACAAAGGCTCCAAAGTGTTCGCTAGAGATTTGTCGCTTGGAGAGAGCTTGCTGACGAAGCTGAAGACAGAGGACGGCAGAACCATCACATCACGACCTGAGCTTTTGGCCGAGATTGAAAACTTTTATGGACAGCTTTACGCGACATCACACCCACCTGTCATTCAGGCCACCGATCCAAGAGCCAAATTAACCCGACACTATACCGAAGATATCCCGGACGTCAGCCTGTACGAGATTAGTGTAGCTCTTAAACAGCTTAAGAACAACAAGGCGCCGGGTGATGACGGAGTGACAGCGGAGCTTCTGAAAGCAGGTGGACGACCGGTCCTGAAAGCTCTTCAGAGGCTATTTAACTCCGTTATACTCGAGGGCAAAACGCCAGAGGCATGGCATGGCGGCGTGGTGAGACTCTTCTTCAAAAAGGGCGACAGGGCCCAATTGAAGAACTATAGACCCATCACGCTGCTGAGTCATGTTTACAAGCTGTTTTCAAGAGTTATAACGAATCGTCTCGCGCGCAGGTTTGACGACTTCCAGCCTCCCGAACAAGCCGGATTCCGAAAAGGCTTCAGTACCATAGATCACATACATACGCTGCGGCAGGTTATACAGAAGACCGAAGAGTATAACCTGCCATTATGCTTAGCGTTCGTAGACTATGAGAAAGCCTTCGATTCTGTCGAGACCTGGGCAGTGCTCCAGTCACTCCAGAGGTGCCACATAGATTACCGATACATCCAAGTGTTGCGGTCACTGTACGAAAACGCCACTATGTCAGTTCGCCTTCAGGACCAGAATTCAAAACCCATACAGCTCCAGCGAGGCGTGAGACAGGGTGATGTTATATCGCCGAAACTGTTCACAGCTGCGTTGGAGGACGCGTTTAAGCTTCTGGACTGGAGAGGGCTTGGCATCAACATAAATGGCGAGTACATGACTCACCTTCGCTTTGCAGATGATATCGTGGTTATGGCTGAGACCTTGGAAGACCTGGGCGCAATGCTCGACGATCTCTGTAGAGTCTCCCAACAAGTGGGTCTTAAAATGAACATGGATAAGACGAAAATCATGTCTAATATCCATGTTGCACCCACTCCTGTAAAGGTTGGAAGCTCTACACTGGAAGTTGTCGACGATTATGTTTACCTGGGACAAACAGTCCAACTGGGTAAGTCCAACTTCCAGAAAGAGGTCAATCGACGAATCCAACTCGGCTGGGCAGCGTTCGGGAAGCTACGCGGCATATTCTCGACCCATCTACCGCAGTGTCTCAAGACGAAAGTCTTTAATTCGTGTGTGTTGCCAGTGATGACTTACGGAACCGAAACGTGGCCGCTTACAATGGGCCTCATAAGAAGGCTCAAGGTCACCCAAAGGGCAATGGAGAGGGCTATGCTCGGAGTTTCTCTGCGTGATCATATCAGAAATGATGAGATCCGCAGGAGAACCAAGGTCACCGACATAGGCCAAAGAATTGCGAACCTCAAGTGGCAGTGGGCAGGGCACATTGCGAGAAGGACTGACGGCCGTTGGGGCGGAAAGGTCCTCGAGTGGCGACCACGTACCGGGAAACGCAGCGTTGGTAGGCCCCCCACAAGGTGGACTGACGATCTAGTTAAGGTCGCGGGAAGCCGCTGGATGCGGGCAGCGCAGGACCGACCGGTTTGGAGATCCTTGGGGGAGGCCTATGTCCAACAGTGGGCGTCTCTCGGCTGAAATGATGATGATGATGAATGATGTAATATTAATTGTGCTTCTATAAAATGATATCTGAATATTTTTACAATTTGTTATAGTTTTCCATCAAACAATGATATAAGGAAGCAATGAATTGAAGCCACCGGTCGAATAAATTGGCAACCAAAACCAACATCATCACTTCTCATGTCTAACGCCGTTCCTCAGAAGCACCAGAAGCACAACACAGCATTTTTGAAATATCCGCAGTAAACTTGTGTTGTTTAAGGGACAATAAAGAAATTTGTTTAATTTTGTAGTTTTTTATTTTATAATATTTTTCTTTGTATTACTGTATATCTTCAACTTTTAGTGCGATTTTCTTAAGTGGCTCGAGACACTGTAATCGACAACAAGCAGAAATTTTTCATAGAAAATATAGTTTCAACTCACGCAGAGCTCGACATAGTGCGCTAGTTTTTATGAAAAATTGCTTGCTCGTCAATTACAGCGTCGAGTTATTTAAGAGATTCGCAGTACCTACGGCTTCGGCATTTTAGTCAAAAAGTAATAATACCCCATACGACGTCTGTTCAATAACTCAGTTTACCTTGGTAAGTATTATATAAAATTATTAAAAATTACTACAGAACCATACATTGAATGACATTATGATAGAAAGCATTTTAAAACTAGTAATAATGTGCACAGAATGTGAGTCAAATATTTTAAATAGTATACTGACATACATAGCGAAACTATTATATCTTTGCCATTTCGTATTAAACTCAAAAAATCGGGAGTGGTCGCCCCTTGACCTTCTCGTATACCGGAAACGACTCAAAGGTTGATAGAAACCTTCTATTTTGATGTCATACATGCGTGTTAAATTTTGGTCACCCATCCAAATACCGACCGCGCACTCGGTTGCTTAACTTTCGTGATCGACGGCAGAAAATTTGATAGAAACCTTATATTTTGATGTCATACACGTAAGTTAAATTTGGTTGTCATAAGTTAAAGCATGCTCGAGTGATTGTGCTAACGCACAGACACACAGTCATAATTCAAAAAAAAAAAATTTTGGACTTAGGGAGGTCCAAAACGTGTAAATCCGTCAAAGTCTCGAGGTGGAATTTTTTGACGCTTACCAGACTTCCTCTATACTACGTTACGAGAAAGTAAAAATGGGAAAATATTTTATTATGGTAACACTTCATATCTCACAGGCGGCACACTTCTCGTCTATACACTTCTCTGTCTACGCTCGCAATATATCACAGATTAGAGAGTATATGTCTAAAGAGGTCTCAAGACAATTTATTAGGCAATGACGTAGGTAGGAATTCTTCCAGCTTCATGATCTCAGAAGATGGAGCCATAAAACAAAAAACAAAAAAGTTACCTGTCTGTTGCAAGTGGACTATTAGGCGGGAAATCATGGCGTCTGGATGTCGATCTTTATTTCGATAATTCAAAATTGCTTCGGAGTGGATTTTGTGCAGTGAAAGTGGTGTCGTTTTGCATAAGCATTCGTGTTGACGAACAGTTATGAAGAATCATTGAAATAAAGGTTTTGTGTATGTGTGGTTGGAAATCCCACTATACAATTCTCATCAGTTACAGTCATGAGGTCTGTTGCCATGCATTTCTTTCCAAGCACTCCCTAGACGCATTAAAAAGTGTGGCACCCACATTTTAATACAAAAATCAAGAAAGAAGATGAAACTGAAGACTTGGCTGTATGGGCTAGATCCCTTTGCCGTCCCGTAACAGGGAAAATTAAAAAAAAAAGCTGTGTTTGGCGGGAAATCATGGCGTCTGGATGTCGATCTTTATTTCAATAATTAAAAATTGCTTCGGAGTGGATTTTGTGCAGTGAAAGTGGTGTCGTTTTGTTGCATAAGCATCCGTGTTGACGAACAGTTATGAGGAATCATTGAAATAAAGGTTTTGTGTATGTGGCGTTGAGAATTGTATAGTGGTTGGAAATCTCACTATACAGTTCTCATCAGTCACCATCATGAGGTCTGTACCATGCATTTCTCGCCAAGCACTCCCTAGATGCATTAAAAAGTGTGGCATCCACATTTTAATGCAAAAATCAAGAAAGAAGATGAAACTAAAGACTTGGCTGTATGGGCTAGATCCCTTTGCCGTCCCGTAACAGGGAAAATTTAACCACAAAAAAAAAAAGCGTTTTTTTTTTGGCGCGAAAACTTTGAATAGAGCGGCGATAATTTTAATATTAATTTTCATAATTATTATTTATCGGCAATATGGGATGCAAAAAGCGGAAAAAAGGTAAACCTGAAGAGGTAGCGAGCGACGTACAAGAAGAGGAAACGTCGGGTGATTCCGAAGACGAAAATGAAAATGAAAAGTTTAAGCCCTATCGCGACACATCCTATAAGAGGCAATATTCCTCATCGGCAGGTAACGTTGAATTTATTGTATTTCTGGAGTCAACAGAAGAAAAGAACATTGGCGAAAGAGACAAAATGTTTTTATCTAACATACTCAACAGGTATCATAAAGGCATAAAGCAATTTAAGGCAATTAATAAGTATCGCATAGGAGTAATTTTTGAAACGGCAAATTATGCAAACTTATTACTAAGCAATGATAAATTCCTCGAACAGTATAAATTAAAAGCCACCATTCCCGCCAGGTGTACCGAAGTAACAGGTGTAATCCAGGACATATCTGATACTTTGGGCAACAAACAAATATTTAAAGCTGTGACACAGTCTCCTAAAATAATATCAATAAGACGAATTATGAAAAAAGATAAAGAAAAGGCACTAATACCTACCAAAACTGTTATTATTACTTTTGCCATAACCACATTACCAGAGTCTATAAACATAAACCAATGGAGTTTTCCTGTTAAGCCATATATCCCACCAATTAAACAATGCTACAACTGTTTGAAGTATGGTCATCTAGCCAAATTTTGTAAAAATAATGTTAAATGTTCAATTTGTGTACAAAATCATAGCTTTAAGGAGTGTATAACAGACCACAAGAACGCATACTGTGCTAATTGCAAGGGTAACCACATAGCAATCTCCTTTGATTGCCCGGTCAAGAAGGAAAAGATATTTGAGAATAAAAAGAAATTAAGGTCATTCACTTTTGCAGATGTATTGAATAAAGTAGATTTTCCCAGTTATAACAACACAAGTAAAGTTAATAAAACACCAAAGCATTCTTCTAATAATATCTCTATAATAAACAGTATTTTACAATCAGATGAAACATTACATTTGTTGTTAGAAGCATTGTCACATATTACAGTTAACAAAAAACAATTAAATAATCAAAGTTTTAAGGAATCACTCAAACAAATTGTAGAAAAAAAGACATCAAATTCACAAAATTCACTTTAAATATTTTACAATGGAATGCACAGAGTGTTCTTTGTAATAGAAATTCCTTAACATACTTTTTACATAATAATGATATACATATTGCTGTTTTGTGTGAAACCTGGTTAGAGAGTTGTCATATATTTTGCATTAAAGGTTACTTTATTGAAAGATTTGATTCTGATAATAAACATAACGGTGTAGCTATTTTGGTGCACCATTCTCTAAAATATAGAAAACTAAATACTTATAGTGACAGTTCATTACAAACTGTTGCGGTTCAACTGGAGATTTTTGATAAGAAAATTTCTATTGTTAGTGTTTATTGTCCAGGTAGTATTCAGAGATTTGATAAAAATAAATTTGACTGCCTAATAAAAAGTATACCAGAGCCTAAGTTTATAGCAGGTGATTTTAATGCTCATAATATTATTTGGGGATGTAGTACTAATAATTCTAGGGGTAACACAATTCAAGAAGTTATTGACGATAATATGCTAGTATTATTAAACAGTGGGGAGCATACCACAACAGGTTCTAACATTTGGAGGTCTAGTGCTATTGATTTAACAATAGTATCACCTGACATAGCATTGCTATCTAATTGGAAGGTCCATAATGATCCTATGGGAAGTTATCATTTACCTATCACCACAGAACTCACATTTCAGGTTGAATACTTTAGTAATAACAATTCTCAGTCCTACAAGAAAAGGAATTTTAACAATATAGATTGGCAAAAATTTTCAAAAATTGTAGATGACAATCTTAGTACTTTCAATGATGATTTTTTGAAATCTAACAGTAGCTTGGTCACATACAGCGCCTTTTGTGATATATTAGACAATGCTTATATGGGTTCATTCTTGCAAAATCACCAACGTTTTTCTTCAATGCCCAACAGAACTGTAAAAAAGAAACACATCCCATTACCTTGGTGGAATCAAGTATGCACTATTGCAGTAAATGAATGTAAAAATGCTTTTTTAAAATTTAAGCTTAGTTATAGTTTGGACGATTACATTAATTTTAAAAAACTACAAGCTAAAAAAAAATTAATTTTGAAAAATGAACGACTTCGCAGCTGGAAATCATTTTGTGATAATATAAATAGAAATACACCAATTAGTTGCATTTGGACTATGATGAAAAAATTTAATAAAGTATTTTCTCCTTCATCATCAGAAGATGATAGTTGGGTAATGTCATTTTTAAGAAAATATTCAATTAGCTCGGACATTACCTCACATGAACCAATAGTGCAATTAACTGATTATAATAAAACTTTAGCTAATATATTTACATCTGCAGAGTTAAAAGCTGCTATTAGACACAGGAAAGACACAACATGTGGTTTTGACAACATTAATTATAAAATGCTTAAGGTTTTAAGCAGTAACGCCCAGCTAGTTCTGCTTAAAATATTAAATTTACTATGGGAAGAAAATGTTATACCAGCTTCATGGAAAATAGACATAATAGTACCTATTCTTAAGCCAGAAAAGAAGTCTGGGGACCCCAACTCGTATAGGCCTATAACATTAACATCTTGTGTTGCCAAAGTCTTCGAACAGTTAATAAAACAAAGGTTGGAATTTTATATTGAACAAAATCATTTATTACCTAATAATCAGTATGGGTTTAGGAGAGGTAAAGCTTGTCGTGATAGTTTCACTTACTTTTACCTTGATGTATATAATAGTCTTAAGTTGCATAAAATAACAGTAGCAGTCTTTGTAGATATAATAGGAGCTTTTAATAATGTGGATGTATATACATTAAGCAAAATATTAAACAGCATTGGATTACCAAACCAGATAATTAATTGGATATACAATTACCTTATAAATAGAACACTTTATGTTAAATTTAATAATTACCTTTATGGGCCAGGACAATCTTCTAGAGGAGTATGTCAGGGTAGTATATTATCTCCTTATTTATTCATTTTATTCATACACAAGCTTAATTTAATCCTTGGGTCTCAAGTTACAAATCTTCAATTTGCAGATGATTTATTAGTATATTGTACTGGAAATGACCTGAAAACAATTGTAAATATAATTAATATCAAACTTGATCTATTGTATAAGTACTTTTGTAGTATAGGTTTGGATTTAAGCATAGATAAAACAAAAGTTATAATTTTTTCTAAAAATAGGTGTCAAACTGCAAATATTTTATATAATAGAAATTTACTGCCAATTGTAAATAGTGTTAGGTTCTTAGGGATTTTATTTGAAAATAATTTATCTTTTAGTAAGTATATAGACTTAATTATTCTTAGAGCATCTAAAGCCCATAATGTTTTAAAATGTTTAACTACAACTGCTTGGGGTGCTGACCCAAAAATTTTAAAGATTCTTTATAAGGCTATAGTTCGCAGTCATTTTGAATATGGGTATTTGTGTTTTGCACACAATGATAAACATGTTGAAAAATTGCAAAAGATTCAGAACAAATGTCTGCGAGTTATAACTGGTGCTATGTGTAGCACACCAATTAATTCACTTGAAGTTGAATGCAGAATAATGCCGTTAAAGTTAAGATTTGAATATCTAAGAAATAGGTTTCTATTAAACCTAATATCAAGTAATAGCCCATTGTTAAGTAAGATAGAAGCATGCTCTGAGTCAAATGATAGTCCTTTTGTATCTAAAAATATATCTGCAGAATTGAGACAGTTTCACAATATTAATTTATATAAAAATGACACTTTGCCATGTTATACTGGTACATATGAGAGTAAATTTATGCATATACCTATTATAATATCGAAATTTAAAAATAAATATGAAGTTTATGAAGTATTAGAAAATTTTACTGAATACAGACAAGTTTATACAGATGGATCGAAGACTACCAGCTGTGTTTCCATAGTTGTTTACGATACTTTGACAAAGAGAGGATATGGCACAAAGATTAGTAAAAATGCTTCAGTTTATACCGCTGAAGCTTTGGCTATTTCTGAAGCTCTGAACTTTGCTCAGGAGAATTCAGATTGTAAGAAGTGGATAATCATTACTGATAGTCAAAGTGTATTGGAAGCACTTGATAATCCAAGGTATTGTGCCAAAACGTCTTATTTGATTTATCAGATAAGAGAAAAGATATTAATCTTAAAAGATCTGGGTTGCGAAATTGTAATGATGTGGAGTCCTGGACATATAGGCGTAAATGGGAATGAGTCTGCTGACTTTCTAGCAAGAGCAATTACTCAAAGTCTAGATAGCCGTTTCAAGGAAGTTATGTTACCTGCTATGGATATAAACACTATAATAAAGAGGAATATTAAGGATAAATGGCTCGAAGAATGGAAGAAAAGTCTTCAAGAAAAGGGCAAATGGCTTGGAGAAGTAGAGCAACATAAAATATCTGGAAGGTCCTGGTTTGATGAAGGACCCCATAAAACCAGAGATTTCTATACTATAATGAGTCGACTTCGGCTGGGACATGGACGATTTAATGCACATTTACATAGACTCAAGATACTGTCATTGTTCTATATAGTGTTTATCTGGCAACATATGATATAATCTATGGAAGAATAATGTGATGTCTGTGGACACATTGGTCTGTGCAAATGCTCCACATAGTGCATTGGTCTGTACAATATGATTGTTATAAATAAATAGCTTGAACCAATATCTTTTTAATTTAATCATCAATATCGAACATGGTGTCAGGTGAAAACCGCATAAAGAAAGTGAACATAAACTTAGTGAAAATTAACTAATTATTGTGTAAAATCTATTGTGTAAGAAATAATTTTAAAAGTCGGCAACATGTCGGATGAAAATAGTATGAAAACCTTGGTGGATGGGCTAAGACCGCCCAAAGGTCTAAAACTGAGTGGTGAAGGGGCCAATTGGAAGAAATTTAAACAATTTTTTGAAATTTACTTAGAAGCGTCAGGGTTAGAAAACGCAAAAGAAAAGAGAAAAATCGCTATTTTTCTCAACGCAGGTGGTGAAGAAGTCGTGGATGTTTTTAACACGTTGTCCAGTGAAGACAAGTCGACGTTGAAAACCTTGTTTGCTGCGCTTGACAAGTATTCAGAACCACGAAAAAGTTTAGTATTGAATACCTACGAGTTACTATGCTACAGGCAAGAAGTAAGTGAACCCGTTGATCATTTTTGTACCAGGCTAAAGAATCAAGCAAAGAAATGTGAACTAGGTGTAATGGAAAATCGGTTAGTAGCTATGATGTTAGTAATAGGCATCACAGACAAGGCGACCAAAGAAAGGTTATTAAGAGAAGAGAATCTAGAATTAGACCATGCAATCACTATTTGTAGAGCAGCAGAAATAGGTAAGAAACAATTAGAAGGCTTAGGAAGCAATATGAAAGATGAAAAGGTAGATGCATTTAGAAAAACAGTTAAAAAAGAAGAGGGCATTAAAAAATATAACTGTATCAAGTGTGGATTGTTACATGAGCCAAGAAAGTGTCCAGCGTATGGCAGAAAGTGTGCAGTGTGTGGAAAGTTTAACCACTATGCAAAGCAGTGTAGGTTTAATAAGAGAGAAGATAAATATAAACAAGAGAAGGTTCATGCAGTGGAAGAAGAAGAAAGTGGCAGTGACCATGAGTTTTACTTGTCAAGCATTGTAACAAATAATAGTCTGAAGCAACAGTGGTTGGTTAAAATGCAAGTAGAGAAAAAAGAGTTGGAGTTCAAAATAGATACGGGAGCGGACTGCAATACACTATCATTAAATACATATAATAAAATAAAAAGTAGTAACTCTGTGTTGAAACAAACAAAAAATGTGTTGGTTGTATACAATGGAGACAAAATTAACACTGTAGGACAAGTCATGTTGACGTGTTTTTATAAAAATATAAAAAAAGTTATAAAGTTTAACATAATTGATTTGCCAGTGCAACCAGTCATTGGGTTGCCAGACTGTATTAATTTAAACTTAGTGCAACGTGTAGATAAAATAGAACACTACAATGCTGAAAAAGAGCTATTTATAAAACAAAATAAGGACATTTTTACGGGTCTAGGTGATATAGGTGTATACAAAATACAAGTTAAGAAAGATGTTGTTCCTGTGATCAAGCCTATAAGGAGGGTTCCTCATGCTATTAGTGACAGATTAAAGGAAACTTTAAATAGGTATGAAAGTAAGGGGGTCATAGAAAAAGTAGAGGGTCCAACTGATTGGTGCAATAACTTAGTGGTTGTAGAAAAGCCAGATAAATCTCTTAGATTATGCTTAGATCCACAAGAATTAAATAATAATATTTTACGAGAAAGATATCTAATTCCATCTCCAGAGGAGATTTATAATAGTTTAGCTGGAAAAGAAGTTTTTACAGTTCTAGATTTGAAAGATGGTTTTTTTCAAGTCTTACTAGATGATGAACAGAAAATATGTACTTTTGGGACTCCATTTGGGAGGTACAGGTTTCTTAGGTTACCTTTTGGTATCTCCTCAGCTCCAGAGGTCATGCAAAAAATCAATAATAACATCTTTAGTGATATAAAAGGAGTTTATGTCTACTATGATGATTTAATTATAGGAGCAAAAACTGAACAAGAGCATGACAAGATTTTAAAGGAAGTTGTAGATAGGGCTAGGAAGTATAAAGTAAAGTTCAATGAAAAGAAAATTCAATATAAGCTAAAACAGGTCAAATATGTAGGGTTAATAGTATCAAAAGAGGGTATTCAAGTAGATCCTGAACATGTTAAGCCCATAATGAAGTTAGAAGAACCAAAAAATGTAAAAGAGCTACAAAAGTTCTTAGGGATGTGTAACTATCTGAGTAAATTTATTCCACAGTATTCGGTTATCACTGAACCACTCCGTCAGTTACTAAAAAAAGATATTCAGTGGAATTGGGGTTCAGTACAAAAACAAACTTTTAGTGATTTAAAAAATAAATTGACTTGTGCACCTACATTGACTATGTTGAGTAGTAAAGGTGATGTAGTATTACAGACAGACAGCTCTAAAAATGGAATGGGTGCTTGTTTATTACAAGAGGGAAAACCAATCTCATTTTATTCGAGATCATATACAGAATGTCAAACTAGGTGGGCACCCATTGAAAAAGAATTGTTTGCAATATGTGTAGCTATGGAAAAGTTTCATCAGTTTGTGTATGGGCGTAAAATAACCATTGAAACGGATCATAAACCGTTAGTGGCAATTTTATCAAAAGATATTAATAAAATCTCAGCTAGGCTGCAAAGAATGGTATTAAAATTGTTAAAGTATAATTTTGAAATAAAATACATACCTGGGTCACAAATGTATATTGCAGACTATCTATCAAGAAACTTTTGTAATGATAAAAAAGAAGAGCCCACTTTGCAAGAAATTGTACATTCAATTGACTCAGAAACAGTGTATGGCTTAGAAAGTGATTTGCCTATTTCAGATGAAAAATTAAAAAGCTTAAAAAATTACACTTTAGTAGATCAGAACTTGCAGAATGTGCTCTCTTGGTATAATACTGGTTGGCCAAACACAGATAAAAATATATATAATAAGGATTTAAAAGTATATTATAAGTTAAGAAACTACATTAATGTTAAAGAGAATATTGTTTATTATAAGAATAGAATAGTTATACCAGAACGTATGAGACAAGAAATGTTAAAATCGGCTCATGCTGGTCATGCTGGTGTAGTAAAATGTAAAAAACGGGTTAGAAAAGTTTTATTTTGGCCAGGAATGTCTGTCGACATAGAAAAATTTGTTTTAAGTTGTAAACCTTGTGAAAAGTTTAGATCATCAAATGTAAAAGAACCTTTAATGTCACATGAGGTCCCAGATATTCCATTTTACAAAATTGGTGTTGATATTTACAGTTTTTCAGGAAAAGATTACTTAGTTATGGTAGATTACTACTCAAAATGGATAGAAGTAAAATATTTAAAAGAAAAAAATGCATCTAATGTGATCAAACAGTTTAAAGTTATCATGGCTACTCATGGGATTCCTAAAGTTTGTGTAAGTGATAATATGCCATTTTCCAGTTATGAATTCAAAAAATTTGCTAAAGAATATGATATTGAATTGATACATTCCAGTCCAAGGTATCCAAAGTCTAACGGTTTGTCTGAAAAAGCAGTAGGAATAGTTAAGCAGTTAATGAAAAAATGTAAAGAAGATAGTACAGATTTTACAATGGGTTTGTTGGCATACAGAACAACACCTGTTGCTGGGTTAGAGTATAGTCCTTCAGAGTTACTTATGTCAAGACTTCTAAGAACTACTTTGCCATGTGTTATGGAAGAATTAAAACCAAAGTTACCTGTAGATGTAAAAGACAAAATGAAAATAATTAAAGAGAAGTATACTAAAAATTACAATAAAACATCTAAAACAAGATCATCTTTTAATATAGGTGATAAGGTAAGAATGCAAAATTTACCAAATAAAACTTGGGTACCGGGGAAAGTTGTAAGTAAAATTGAACCTAGATCATATAAGGTTTTAAATGAGGAAGGCAATGTAGTTCGTAGAAATCAAAATCATTTGAATGCTAGTAAGCATGAGTTAATTGTTAAGAAAGAGATTCCAGATATTAATGTATCTTTGAGGGATAGTCCAAGGGACAATAGGGACAACTTTCCCACCACTAGTATGAATGAGCAAAATGTCAATGTACCTACTACAACTAGGTCAGGTAGAGTTGTAAAGTTACCGCAACAGTTGAAGGACTATTGCATTTACTAATATGATTGTAAAATGTAAAAAAAAAAAAAAAAAAAAAAAAAAATTTATTCTTATCATATAAAGGGGGGATGTTCTATATAGTGTTTATCTGGCAACATATGATATAATCTATGGAAGAATAATGTGATGTCTGTGGACACATTGGTCTGTGCAAATGCTCCACATAGTGCATTGGTCTGTACAATATGATTGTTATAAATAAATAGCTTGAACCAATATCTTTTTAATTTAATCATCAATATCGAACAGTCATCACCTACCTGCAACAGATGTAATCAAAACATACAAGATCTTCAACATATATTTTATGACTGCCCCACTTTTAGCTCGCAAAGAACAATATTATATAATACAATACTTCAACAAAATCGAACGCAAACCATTCCACAGAAACTAACGGATTTACTACACCATTTGAACAATTATCACGCAATCTTCAAATTCATCAAAACGACAGTTGACAAGATATAGATCAAGAAGTCTGAAACTTTTGTAAGGAAGATGTTAAGCAAAAATAATTGAAATGATGGAACAATATGACGATGGCTGTATGGGCTGGTACCCTTTGTCTTCCCTATTAGGGAGAATTGAACTAAAAAAAAAAAAAAAAAAAAAAAGCGAATGTTTTCAATTCAATTTTTATTTTAATTTTGTATTGTAATTACATGCATTATTTTTATTAAAATAGTTACAGAACTATATAAGTAGATAAAATTACTCCTACCTACCTATTTTTTAGTGTAAGTAACTGCCGATTAGAAGAAACAAGTTTGGCAAGTGGTGTTTTATTTTTCGACAAGTTTGTATACCTACGTTTTAATTAATAATAATCAAGTAATTTTGTAACAAAAATGGTTTGCGATGGTCCAGACCCTCCTGAAAACAATCCCAACGACCTTATTCCACCTACTAGGCTAGATTTAATAATAAACGGAAATGGAGAAGATAGTGATGAGGAACGAAATGAACATTTTGGATATGTACCTTTACCACAAGGACCTGACATAATTTATTCTGACCGCGATTATAGTGATGATGATGCAGAGGTAGAGGTACGTATATTTTAATACAGGATCTGTATGAAAACTGCCAGTTTGTAATAAGCCTGAGTAAGCCTGTCAAGAAAGATTAGAACAATATAAGGTTCTCCAAAGTTCTTGTTTTAAAAACACGTGTTGAGAGACTCCATTTTTAACTTTATCTACCTTACTTTTGTCTGTTACTTTAATCAGTAGTCGGCAAACTTATAAGCCAAAGAGCCAAATATGAACATTACAACAATTAAAAAAAAAAATTGGGAGCCAAATCCTCCCCACTACTTAAGAAAAAGTATGCACGCGCATGCTTGTGGTACCTTTGTATCACACTGAAGTGTAATTTTTTTCTTACAGCAAAGTGGACTCTGGCACAAATATCCCCACTTACGGAGCCAAAGAGCCATAATAATATGCGGCTCTACAGCCGCACTTTGCTGACCACTGCTTTATGCAAATTTTCACTTTACAATGTCGAAATGTGTATTCTTTATGTGTTGCGATTGCCATTAATTTAACCCGCGAGCACTCGCGCTATGAGCGCATGGTAAATTTAAAATTTGCAATATTTATGCAACAATGTACATACATACCGTTTTTGCCCTATAGCTGAGTTTTGTACTTCCCCGTCACAGTCAAAAAGATTTTTTCGTCTAGTGTGTACCAGTCGTTCAGGAGAGGAGGTTTGTTAGGCCGGGTCCCGTCATGCGGCACTTTGCTTATCGCGCGAGTGACGGCGTAAGTACTATTTTTTGTTGGTTGTTTATTTAAAATTGATATTGATATTTGGCAAAATGTGCAAGTGCTCACGCGCAAGTGCTTGCGGGTTAAAAGAAGAAGAAGAACAATTTATTTTATCTTTGAACATAATGTATCCAATAGGACTTTCCATTTATTCACTGCAGTTAAACAAGCAATGAAATAATTAAGCCACATTTAAATTTGCAAGTCATACATTTTTGTTGTTACATAATGTTATTAAATATTTTGCTACTGGTTCATTAATCTACTGATAATAACAATTATTACTCCAAATCTGCAAAAATGTTCTTGCTCGCTGAACCTATCTATCCTTACATGATGTTTTTATAATATTATTATTTTTTTATATTGTTGGAACACCAGCTGTCTGATGGTGAGCAGAGACCGTAATAGATACTCTCAACACTGATTGACACTCGTGCCCTCCTTCCTTACCTTGTGGAGTGTATTTGATTTTGAAGTTTCTATGAAGAAATTTATTCCTAGAATATGAAATAGAAATGTTATATTTGATAAAAAAAATGTTTCTTAGCCAATTGGGCCTGCAGTACCACAGAGTGATGTACCACCTATAGAGACAATGGAAACAGCATTAACTAGAGAAGTTTGGAACACCCCAAGAATATCAGAGTCTATAGAAATGGACAATGATCGTGCACAACAGGTAATTTTTGGGTCCTAGACACATTTTGGCATATTATGTTTGGAGAGTATACTTTTGTGCTGTGTGTTTGGCAAACAAACCATACCTGATATGATGTATCTCTCTCACTTTGTCTACCGTTAACTCCATCACCCTAGAAAATTTAGAGTTATTTGATTGTGGCCTTCCCCAAATCTATTATAATCCACTTTGCCCTAGCTCTCTTATAATTTTAATATTGACTTATTTCAGGTAATGTCAGCAATGGCAAATTTTGCATTACCCCAAACATCTATACCAGAGTGGGCACAGTCAGTGAATGAAGAGCAATGGAAACAAACACTAAAGGATAGAATAGATAAATTGAAAAGTAATGGTAATGTATAAAGTTAGATAGATAATTCCAACACAAAAAATATGTATATATAATTTAAAAAGGAGTTAGTAGTGGTTTGTTGTTATCATTGGTTGAAGTAAAATAATATGTAATAATGATTTTATTTATTTTTATTGTATTCCAAGTGTAACAACTATTTCCAAAACATCATTTCATTCCATTGTTAAGTATTTAGGTACTTACATATAAGTGGTTTATATAAATAAAATAGTGAAATTAAAAATATTTACGTAACAATTTAATGAGAAAATATAGTTTGATGAATTTTAACTAAAATTTATTCATTGTTAGTAATGGAATAATTTTTGCGTTTACAAACGCGTAAATATTTTTTTAATACTAGAAAAAATATACTGAAAAAAAAACCACCTGCCAAAGGCGGGAATCGAACCCAGCATCTTCTGCAATCGTAACCGCAACGCAGCCGCCCGGATTGCGGAAGATGCTGGGTTCGATTCCCGCCCGAGGCAGGTCGATTTTTTTCAGTGTATTTTTTCCAGTGTTAGTAGGTTTGGATGGTATGTTTAAGTATATCGTTAAGCAAAAGTATTAGAATGTTTGACATTATTACAAAAATAATAACATTAGTCTATCTATAGCATTTGTAAATTAGGTATATTATTTTTCTCACAGTTAAAAAGAAAATCTTGTCTAATACATGTGTCTTATGAATTGCTTGATTTGAACATATTTAATAAAATAAATCATAATAAACTTGAATTCATATTCTATTTCCGTTAACACAATCTCTTCATTCGACAATTTTTAATTGTCTAATGAAGAGGACGGCACACATCTCCATACAGAAAAAACATTTTCTTACCCCTTTCTTATCTAATCTTTATGATGTATTATAGGCCCTACAGACTCACGCGAGAAGTCTCGGCGAGACATTTCGCCAAGACTTGACTCGAGAAACGAGATGGTGTCTACACTCACGCGACCTTCTCACTTGCGTTCTCGATCGTTACGCGAAATGGACGACTTTGACAGTGCAGCGGCTTTGGTATTGTGTGCATTAGCATACTCTAATCTTGTGAATGTTAGTGTCAATAACATTTAAGAAAAGAAGGCCCAGACGATGGGGGATGACACAAATTGATCGAAATAGTACAAGGTCTGTGAATCTTACTTCAAACCACTCTCCACGTCGCACTAAAACTGAATGAGAATATTATACGCTTCTCTTTTCTCGCCCGAGAAACCCTTTGAAGCGGGTAAAAAAACCGACACCGAGCGGAGAACAGGCAAGCGCGAGAACTAGAAGCGAGAGACTAATCACATTCACGCTTCTCGGGGGTTCTCGGCGTGAGTTTGGTGGGACCATTAGAATGTTTTTAATAAAAAGAAAAAAATCTATCTCTCTATGTTTTCCTTTTTTCAAAATTCAACCTCGTTTAAAGTTATTTTAAAAATAAATTTAATTTTGAAAATAGGAAAACAGACATATTTTTTAGTATGTTAAAAACATTCTTAAATATCATAAGAGTAGGAAAACGTTTTCTCCGTTTGTATTATTTTGTATGAAGACAGTGCTGGCCGTACTATCCTGTTAAGAGATTCACCATACAATTATTAATATTTGTAAGAAAACAATATGCAAACTAGTGCTACATTAAAATACAATTAAATGACAATTAATTTTATTTAACATTAATTTTCCGGTGATATAATTAAAAGCAATCATTGCAGAAATGGTTTATGGAAATTTCATTTATTTTCATAAAACTAAGGGCCTCTACCATTCCTAATTCGTTGCCTGTACCTGATACCGACGTTATTAGTCATCAAGATGCTACCGTTGCGGCCGCCATGTGTAAACTCGTTTCACATACGCTAGGCTTATAACGCAACTAAAATAGTTACGTTTTTAACAATTTACACTAAAAAAAAATTTTACAAGTTAAACCGCTACATGGTTTTATTGAACTAAAAGCTAATGAATACTTAATTCAACCCAAACAAACAAGGCAAGCTAAATAAAACAGTTTAATAAAAAGTTAAAATGAACATATATTTTAAAATGTAACAACCCTATGTTACTTTTTACAAAATTGTAAAACGTAAAGGGCCACATAATATAAGGTGCGATTGATCTTTACGATTTGATTTCAGACCGATCGAAACGACAAATCGCTAGTGTATGTCAAGATCGTTAACAATTTACATAATCGAAGACGGTCGGAAAATCCCATGCAATCATAATATCCTAACGATGAATCGACATGTGTATGGGTTTTTGGGATCGATCGTTACGATTTCGTCAGATTGATCGAAACGATGAACTTGGCGCAACTCGCTAAGTAACTACAATGATATGCAGTAGTCTGTACCCCTAGTACGAGTTTGTTAGTTTTCGAGCTCGATCAAACGTATCGTCTCTTTTCATACATTGCCCACTAGCGCCTCTAGCGTAAACTATCAGAAACAGTGGGCAATGAATGAAGAAAGACGATACGTTTGATCGAGCTCGAAAACTATCAAAACTCGTACTAAGGCCTCTGGACAATTTTGAACAATAAAACAACATGTACTTAGTAAAAACTAGTTTATTAACGTAACACAGATCAACTCTTATTCTATTGAACAATATAGGTATACTACAGGGTGTAAAAGACATGAACAGTTAAACAAGAACTACAGCCTTTGTATAAGATCCTTGTGAATGTTATGTGTTAAGGGTTTTAAGCGGACTGTATTTTAATGTTGTAATGAAATGTCTATGAAAATAATAATAAAGTGAGTTTATGACGAAACGACTTTGCGCTTGAAGAAAATCAATTGTAACACAATGCTCACCTTCTGTGCTGACCCTCTGGTGAAGAAAAACAGCTATGTGATGCCTCCAAAAGGCTCCTCAACCCTCAGTTCGTCGACTTACCTCAAGTATGAGTAACCAAATATCGACACCACTTCGCTGCTATTACCCAGTAATTCCGAGAGCACTCACTACAATTGTCCTCCACAAGCGCGACGAGATAGTTAATGCTAATTTTCAAATTATGACAAAATTATAACGACACGACACGATATCACCTCAAGTTCCGATCGAGCGAAATCGAGAGAACAAAAACTTTTTTTTTTTTTAAACTAACGAGCCATAGTGTTGCAAGGCGATAAAAACTATTTTGAACATTATGTGATACGCAATAAAGATATTTGACTTGATTTGATTTAAGACACATTTCAAAAAATAATTGCTGGGAAATATTTTTTATTTTTTGTTGTCAAAAATATTGCAAATTGTACTGCGCAACGTAAAGCGCTCTACTCGCACGCAACTCGCAAAACTGTGATATTTTTGCCAGTACCCTTAGTGTATGTTTTTTAGTATACAAAACGCACCGATTCTAGTTGCGTTAAGAGGTCAATTTGTTTGGGAAACATGATTTGCGCTTCTCTCCGCTAGGGGCGCTGTTCGCGTTTCCTATAGAAATTGAGCTCTTAACGCAACTAAAGTAGTTGCGTTTTTTATACTAAAAAACTTACACTACGGGTACAGACGGCGGCCCCGTTCGTTTGTGTCCGTGCGCATCGAGTGAGCTACATTGAACGCTAACGTTTTGAAGCCATTTTTTGTTATGAAATACTAAAAAAAATGATAATGTTTCCTTGGACAATAATTAAGAAATAATGTTTAGAATATGTTTCCATAAAAATATGAAGAAAAAAAAATTATAACTTTGACCTTCAATAAAATCGTAACTATCAATTTCCCAGGTAGAGTCTAAAGGAAGAAAAATGTTGTGATGGTGAGCAGAATACCTACATGGTTTTCGTTTGACTGTTCATGTCTTTTTATACCGTTATAAAGTATCCTAATGTGCATAATGTTTTATCTATGTGTATTTATACTTACCGAAATGAATGCTAGCAAGAATTAAAGGATGGTTTTGTTTTATCCGCCGAATGAACAATTAAGATTTATGAAATGTTAAAGAAAAGTAATGCCAGAACGTGGCAGTGTGGCACTAAAACAAATACAATTAAATAATGGAATTTAATTAACTATTTAAACATTTAATAATATTTCCAAATGATGTCATTAAAAATAAGTTATTTCAATTGCATTACACCCATATCATGGTTCGAGAAAACTGTACACTCTATATTAAAATTAAATTCGTACTTCAAAAATGCTTCTTCAGTGTCAAACGCACAGAAAATGCTTTTGTTAATAAGTAGATATTATAAAATTCACTTAATCTTCACAATTACCAAATGAACTGCCCATAAGATTCAATTTTGTCGCATCTAGACAACCTGGTAATGTGATTTGTTTACAAGTCACAGGTGTAGGTAGACTTTCTGAAAATGCAAATAATTCTAAGTAGTCTAGCAGAAAACCAAGGATCAGACCTCTGTTCTGTTTGTTGACTATTTACTTTAACAAGCCTGCATTTAATAGCAAATAATAATTATTTTAACCTCCTACGTGTGCTGTGTACTAGAAACGACACGAATTTTTGCATGAGCCCGGCGTCTTTTCTTAGCTGTACAAATATTATTGAGCTACGTCTTAATCATAAGTTAGCTAGTCCCTTAGTGGGCGAGGGTGCTGGACGAAGCTCGCGGCCTTATGATGCGATGCTGTTGGCGATGAATGATGGCCAACAGTTTCGCCTTAAAGATGGACGCACATTTAGCCGCGTTGAACGCGCCGCAGAAATTGTTGCAGTGTTTTATATTATTATGTGAATAGAATGCATCGGCCGAGTCGTCCGTTTCACCCGCGCTGAATATGGTGACGTCATTCCAATTTCCGGGTTAGGAAGAATTCTAACACCCGTATTCACAAACACTCTTGGCTAAGAAACTAACCAATCACAGAGCTTTATTCAAGGCCATTGCGTTGATTGAGTTCTGTGATTGGTTCGTTTCTTACCCAAGAGTCGAGAGATCTCATAGTAATGTTTGTGTATACGGGGGAAAAAGTCGTTACGCACATTAAGCCGAGGCGCGTTCGCCTCGGCTAAATGTGCGTCCACCTGACGTATAATGTATAAACTAAATAGCCCCTTAATATAAAACATGAACTAAAGTTAGTGATGGTTTAAAACTGATGCTGTCAATTTAATTTGCTGAGTGAAAGACTGAGTTAGCATCAGTTTGTTTTAAATCAACTAACTTTAGTCCACGTTTTGTAATAAGGGGATAACTACTGTTCAACGTTTTGGTGATGTGCTTATTTAAATAATTAAGATATTTGTCTATTCCGTAGGGTCGAATATTAGTGCACTGAATGTGATTAGCTTAGTCTTTTCGTTTCTAATAAACATGTAGAAAGGCGAGTTGGCGTAGAATGTCTCTGCTGAGCGAGCCATCACCGCACTTGTCGCTGCTACAGCTTCCGTGCCATACTCTGAAAAAGATCCAGCATTATAGGTATTTCGGTCAAAAACTTTCAAGTTTGCATTAGTACAGTAACTACACCTTACGCTTACTACCTTCTTCTATATAGGATTGAGATTACATACCTATCTCACGAGAACACATTCGGAGTTCGCATTTAGAATATTTAGAAATACCAATTGACACCTACATTTTTTATAGTATTTTTTTATATGGATGGAAAATAGACATTAAAATACACAACACGTATTTTATAAATTTCTTTAATTTTGATTCTAATTAATTTAATTTAAAATTTCAAAACTTACTAAAACGACGTAAATGCAACTAGGATTTTTGTGGGTTAATGTTAAGGGCTCTACAAAATTTAAAAAAAAATTACATCACACAACTGTCAAATCTTTGAGGTTAATTTAGGTGTTTAATTTATGGGTTAAGTTAAGGCTAATAAGTTTGGGGTCATAAATAAAAAATAGATGGATGGCAACGACATTGGGCGTAGGCTTGCGCTGTCGATTTTTGGTCACACAGTTAGTTTCTTTTATTATCTCTTAATTTAGCAAGTAATAAATTCTAAAAAGAATATAGTGTTCTAGATGACCAAAGCTCCAAATGGTTTTATAATTATCATTTTTTTTTTTTGAAATGTCAATTAATATTATTTTTACTCGCTATTGCTGTTGGCCGGCATTATGTTTTGTATTCAGACCCTTATAAAAATGTACCCACTGAGATGAATTAATGTTAGTCTAGTTGAAGTATACCTTACTCGTATAACTCGTTTGGCTGCTAGCGTCCAGCGGATATGTAACGAGGCATCATTGTACAGAACTCCGACCAAATTACAGAATGAAGTAGTATATTCTTATGTGGATTTATTGACCACTGGTAAAAAACAGGCTATAGGTATTTTTAAAACTACAAAACATTTGGAGATCGCCCCCAAATGACGACGACACATCATAATTCTTCTTCTGGTAATATATCCAAGGCCAGAGGACAAATGTTCTCTTTTGCCCAATGTATAAGTTAGAATCACGGCCCCATATGATAACATACCTAACTGTGACTCAATAGTTACTAGTATACTTACTAGTAACTATTGAGTAGTACTAACTACAAAACGGTTTTTCTAAAAATTTCCTTGTTTTCTTGAGTTATGTAGACTAATAAAAATATGCACTTTACTATGTTTCAATGATTATTTAGTCGCGAGGTCACATGGACAAAGGACTGGGTCAAGGTTTGCCTAAAATATTTATTTCCTTATAAGTACAGTATGTTTCTTACCGTCTATGTTAATTTTCACTTCGTGGATCACTGTATCTACATGCACGCCAGGGTTTTCGAGCTGATTAACTAAGTCCTTCAGAGATCGAACTTCGCCTTCTCCATTGTTGATTCTGCTTATCAGATTTTCCTCACTATCATTATTAGTTTCAGTACTGTCCAACATGATAGCGAAATTGGCTACACCAGGCGTGAAAATTGACACAGCGCCCAGAGCTTTTAAGGAATCCTTCAAGTCAATTTTGGATTTCAATTCCATTTTTGGGAACCTTACCACACACTTTTTATTAGATAGTTGACCTATTAAATTTTCAATTTTGTTGTAATCTAAACGATCCATAAGTTGAGTCAAGCTTAATCTTTGGTGGAATCTTGGTTTAATAACATACATGCTGGTGACACTATCGTTGTAGGGAAACTGAATCATATGGAGGCCTGTAAAACAGATGAGATTTAATTGACTAGTGTAGTGTAGAATAGTGTAGGTATTTATAATAGTAAATAATATAGGTAGGTACAATAAGAGTAACTTACCATCTTCTACAGAAAACACGTAATTGAACTTTCCAAAATTTGCCATCAAATCTACCATGACCTCCTTCGTAGGAGTGTCGAAAGCAAACCTGAGAAACAAAGTTTAATGTATGGCAATACTGAATACACGTGGCTCATGTGGGTGACAGGTATCCAGTGTAGCATGTCCCCATACAGACGGTAAAATAAAGTTATGGTAGGTGGAATACCGGTAAGTTAGAAAAATCTCACTAGTGGCACTACTCCCTATAAGACCATGTTCGCATTTTCGTGTTCATCCTTCGTCTACCGATAACTTTATTTCAGAGTGAGTAAGAGGAATAGATAATAGCCGAACATACGGGAATCGATTAACCAATAGAGTAGGCCCTCTGTACATACCCCTAGTAGGAGTTTGTTAGTTTTTGAGCTGAATTAAACGTATCGTCTCTTTTCATACATACGTCCACTAGCGCCTCTAGCGTAAACTATCAGAAACAGTGGACAATATATGATAAGAGACGATACGTTTGATCGAGCTCGAAAACTATCAAAACTCATACTAAGGGTACTGCTCTTTCACAGTTCTTTATTTTTCGTGCGTACCTATTTATTTTGTACCCCCAATCGAAAACCCTGTACATTCTTATATATGTAGGCAGGTTTATGTCTATGGATTGATAAAGGTATACCTATGTCTAGTATAGGTACTTACTTTTTCGTGTACTCCGGTACAAAAGGCGCAGCCCACTGTCCACTAAAGTAGAGGGCGCTTAATAGTACGGCTTTAGTACTGGCTGGCAGTGGTTGCTGTAGAAAGTTATCTATTTTGCTTTTAGTGTGAATGCTGACCCACCTGAAAATAAAAAATAAGTAGATACTATAATAAAATAAATAAATCCTAACATCCTAAATGCGAATGTGAGTTTGTTTGTTACGCTATCAAGGGGTCATCGATAAATTACGTCATACGTTAAAGGGGGGGGAGGGTATCACCAGAATGTGACATTGTGTGACACGGAGCAGGGGGGGGGGGGGTCAAAAGCTTTGTGACGTTACATGTTAAAAAATTAAAATAACTGTTTTCTTTTGATTATTTTTAAATACATGCATAAAATTAAAAAATGTGTGACGTCACATCAGGGGGGAGGGGTTCTAAAAATGTGACAACCTGTGACAAGGACGGGGGGAGGAATTCGTGTGACGTAATTTATGGATGGCCCCCAAGACCTGGTACATAATTACCTAGCTACTTGCAGAAAAGGGCATAGACCATTAAATTAAAAAAAAAACTGTTCCCGAAGGATAGACATGTAACTTTTACGGCGAACAAATGCTAGTAGTTAACCCTACGCAGAGGTGTTTCTACCCCATGTAGCGCCCGTGTGCAATCATTACACGAACGCCCTCCTTGGGAGAGATTTCTAGCAAACCCCCCAGACTATGACAAATGGTCTAAGCTTTGACAAAGTATCTTCTTGCTTACATACTGGGTGTAAAAGACATGAACAGTCAAACGAGAACCATGTATTCTATACATCAAAATAAGACATTTCAAAAAAAATATTGCTGGGAAATGATTTTTATTTTTGGTGTTAAAAAAATTGCAAATTGTACCGCGCAATGTAAAGGGCTCAACTCGCACGCAACTCGCAAAACCGCGATAATTTTGACAGACGGCGGCCCCGTTCGTTAGTGTCAGTGCGCAGCGAGTGAGCTACATACATTGAACGCTAACGTTTTGAAACCATTTTTTGTTATGAAATACTAAAAAAAATTATAATGTTTCTTTGGACAATAATTAAGAAATAACGTATAGAATACGTTTTCATAAAAAAATGAAAAAAAAAAATATGACTGATCTTCAATAAAATCGTAACTAACAGTTTCCCAGGTATAGTCTAAAGGAAGAAAAATGTTGTGATGGTGAGCAGAATACATGGTTCTCGTTTGACTGTTCATGTCTTTTACACCCTGTATAGTACCTACTTATTTTCTTAGAACCCCGCTACGTACCCACTACGTTTATAAATGGTTAGGAATTTCGTTACGTGCGGAGCATTACAGTGGAGGCCCTATGTGTCGTGCGTGAGCGGCTCTCGGCGCCCAACAGTCCGGTAAAGCCGCCCCTGACCGACCTATCTTATATTGTAAGATAAGTGTTGATCATTAGTACCTATGCAAGTTTTAGTGACGTACCTAGATACTAGAGGTATTCCTAATCTTTATAGTTTAAAACTTTTTGGTGGAAGATTAGGGAGACTCTGATAGTAGGTATCTTCTCGTAGAAGGGTTAGTATCTACTGTTCTAACTTAACCATTTTGGAATTCTCAATATATTAAACGTGATGTTTAAACAATAAATATGACTCGCCAAACAAAGAAAACATAAGTAGGTAGTTATTTTTCTCATAAACAATAGGTAATGCCTAAGTGTAACAAGACAGGACGAGTGACACTGGAACCTTTGTTTGCGATTGTTAAGCGGTAACGGTATTATCGAATAACGGTCTCGAAATAAATCTCCGTGTCAATAGTTGTATATAGCCCTATTTTGACAACGCCCGTAATGAATATTTTGTCACATGAATAGGTAGGTACCTAAAATCTGATATACATTTCATTTGCGCCGGGCCTGGGTTTTTTTCATACATTGTGAGCATTGTCTTTTCTGCGTTATTAGCAAGTTGAAAATCCTGATTGGTGTTTTCTTAGTGACGCCATCACTGCGATAGATCTCTGTGGTACCAGAATTCCTACGTCATTGGTATTACCGGACTCATGTGTTATACAACATGTAAATTAAATAACCAACACCCTGAATACAGGTGGTTTGGGATCGGCTTCTGAGTTGATTTCAAAATTTTTTTTTAAAAAACCTCACCTTTAAAATTTTTTTTTCAACACGTACCTAGTTATTGAAAAAACTTACAGTACGGGTACGGATCAAATTATCAAAAACCTTTCGAACTAAATCAAAATCTGATCATTCGTTTGAGAAAGGTCACTCGTTATAAAGTACCTAGGTACACAAAGAGACACACTAACTTATAACACCCCTCGATATTTCCGGGGGTTAAAAATTGAATTCCGATGAGTGCTTAAATACTTACATATTATTTTAATCAGGGTATAGTTTATGTTTTAAAAATTGATAACTTTATTTACGAAATTTAATATTTAGCGGCTTGAGCGTAGGGTTACCATCCGTCCGGATTAATCCGGACATGTCCGGTCTTCTAGAGTTTTGTCGGGACTTTATCCGGTCTTTAAGTTTGTCCGGATTTTTTGTCTTAGATGGAATACGAGTATTAAAATTTATTTAATCTTTATTATAATGTCCCACGCATCTAAAAGCGACTGTTAGCTACTATGTCCATACTACTGTTACGAAGTGCGTACTTGATGTTTGCATTTTGTGCGGATTGAAATTTCCGGACTTTTTTGAACTGTCAGGCTTTTTGTCCGGACTTTTCAAATTTCTAAATGGTAACCCTACTTGAGCGCGAAGCTTACAGTGGCCCCAAGTTCCACTATGTATATTTAATAAGTTCGTTCACCTTCCCCAAAACCTGTGCGTTTTTATGTAAATCTGTTATAACAATGCATTTCAGATAACTGATTCATACTTACTCATTGATAATGTCCTTAACCTTGTTGGTTTCGACAAAGTTGGCTTGGAGCGCATCTCCGGCGTAGACCCGCTCCAGGTACGAACGGTAAACTTGTCGTAGCCTCGTATGTGCGTCTACAATTACTGCATTTGCATACAAAGTTTTTGTGTCGTTGCTACTGAGGGCTTGTAGCTGTGTGCCGAAACTCTCGTGGTGTTCGCGATTTTTGAGGATATCTGGAGAAGAAATATTCAAATTTGTAGTTAAGTAGGTACTTGGATGACCGTATATTTCTCACTCGTGTCTCGGTTCGTTTTTTGGAAGTCCATCTGGCTGTTTGTCATCTTCTTATCCGACTTTATTATTTTGTTAAATATGGATAGGCCTACTAAGCGCTCATTAAAACTTAAAAGAAACTACAAACCTAAAGTATTTTTTGTAATCAATGATTTTTTAATAAGCGCTGAATCTATTTCGATATTTTTTTTCCTCTGATAAATGATCTACCTAACAAAAAGAATTATCAAAATTAATTTATAATTGGATGGAATGGATTTTAATGGAACTTTACCACCCTTAAGTTAGTTCAACTCTAAAGACGTGGTTCAACTATTGGGTTCAAAATGTTTATAATTAGGACATAGCATTCAACTAACCATAAGTATAATAAAAATATATTTTATCAAAAACTAGTAGATTTAAGGAATTATTTTTTGAACTATTAAAATCTTGAGAAACAAAAAATAACAGCAAGCGCCAATAGCTCGAAAAGGGCGAGGAAAATATAGGTATTCAAAGTTGCCAAAAAGCCTTAATCGTTATTTATTGGTGCCTCTACCCTATCTACTTACGTAGTAGAAGTAGGTAGATAATATTGCAAAGTAACCAAATTGCAAAGTAACTAAATTAAAAAAATATTATGTTAATCTCCATGGGTTATATCTACTTATATGTATAAGTAGATATAACCTGTACCTACCTTTTATGTGAGGCATGTGGCAACATTAATGAAGATATGAATTACCCACAACGTTATAAATCCAGCATTAGACATTTTTTTGTAATATGTCCTCGTATATCCTTCTTTAGTCGGTCAGGTCACCCACGACCCTACACCCACTACATTTGGTGAGCCAAAATCTAAAGTTAATATTATGACCATTTCTATAGCTCCGTTGACGGAATAAATAATAAGTACAGTCAAAAGCACGTCGGGCTATACAAAACTGTCAAATTTCTCCAAACGATTTTCAACCTAAGGCTATTAAATATAAAGTGCATAATCGACTGGGAAAATTTGACAGTTTGTGGTAACCCAACGTGCTGTTGTCTGTACCTAATACTTCGTCCGCCTTATCATCGAGTTCATAAATAAAGGATGTTTTTAGCTTGTGTTACCTAAATTTTATTACGTCGTTTTGTTATTACACCAAAGTGTTACTGCAGAAAAGCAAAGCAATTTTTTCTTATTTCAGTTGAGGTCTTCAATGTAGCGCCCCTAACTCTATTTCAGGAGGTAGGTCTCTTTATTTTTTTTAAATTTAATGTTGAGATCTTGAGGGACCTATGTAGTACCGATCTACCGGAACTATTTTCCTTGTTTATGTACTGTAGATATCTAATATATACCAACTTTGAGTCATGGCCTAAATAAACACAACGTAATTTATCATTTCTTGTAAACGATTCAATGGCTCTAAGAAATACAATTGTTTAAAAATAGTTCGTTAATAGGCAGTTTATTTTTTTCCTGTTGCCTCTTTCGTGCAAATCGTTTTGTACTTACAAAAGACTATTTGTGGGGTAACTTACCATGGGAAAATCCGATTAATTCCGAGAGTTCGTCATAAGTAGTTCCGGCACTTCCCAGAAGAGTCATAGCCAGTAAACCTGTCAACATAACGATTAGCGTCATTTTGTTACAAAATGCCCCCCTAAAGTTAATTGTGCTTATAGCTGCACTGCAGGGTCGCTTCTAGCCCATGTAGCGCCCGGACAAATAATAAACAATCGCCAGAAAGGGTCTTTCAGAGTGCTACCATGAGTGGCGGGCGCCTCCACAAAATCCTGAACCCATGTGTATTGAATACTCTGCTCTGCACATACCTGCATCATGCGCTGCACATTTTTGAATCTAGTAAATATTTTGATTTAATTCAGCCTGGCTAAGCACCAGAACTTTTTCAAAGTCTGTCGCAGCATTACGTACCTATGCATAGAGACAGTCCCTCGATGTCTGAGGGTTCCGGGCTTTACTTATACAGGGTGTAAAAGACATGAACAGTCAAACGTGAACCATGTATTCTATACGTCAAAATAAGACACATTTCGCAAAATAATTGCTGGCAATTGATTTTAATTTTTTTGGTGTTAAAAAATATTACAAATTGTACTGCGCAACGTAAAGCGCTCAACTCGCACGCAACTCGGAAAACCGTGATATTTTTATCAGTCGGCGGCGGCCCCGTTCGTTTGTGTCCGTGCGCATCGAGACCATCGAGTGAGCTACATTGAACGCTAACATTTTGAAGCCATTTTTTGCATGAAATACTAAAAAAAATGATAATGTTTCTATGGAAAATAATTAAGAAATAATGTTTAGAATATGTTTTCATAAAAATATATAGAAAAAAAAATATGACTTTGACCTTCAATAAAATCGTAACTATCAATTTCCCAGGTATAGTCTAAAGGAAGAAAAATGTTATGATGGTGAGCAGAATACATGGTTTTCGTTTGACTGTTCATGTCTTTTACACCCGTTATAATCTGAGGTTCCGGGTGAAGCTCGCTTCCACCTACGAACTTATCATCACTAACCGTTTGTTGCGATGTAAAAAGCGTGCTTCTGCGCCCACAAAATCAAAATGCCACTTCTTTGTCAGGGGGTTAACTCGGGCGGTAAAAAAGAAAGCCTTAGATCGCATATTAATCGCCCTCGGAGTCAGCTCCGGCGTCAAATACCTTCGATCTGAGACATTCTATGTTTTTCCGCGCTAGTCAAGGCGCTTTGCAATCGGAGGAGCGGGCCGGGCCAGTCAATTTCACCGCGAACGATAGCGCAAAGGGAATCCTATACTACCAACGTGTACATAGAGGGCAAAAAGACCGCGCTGCAGATGGCCGGCGGGCTCCGTCAAAGCCCGCGGCTGCCCTCCCCGCGAACACAAAGCACACGAGGGACAGAGGCAGTTAGTTCACGACGTTCGTTCTAGTGAAGAGCAGAAAGAGTGACGCGGACTGACCTAGCCGCCCCGCGCCACCCCGTCTGCGTTACTACATACAAACTGGATGGTGTGATACAAGGCTAGGTAGCCACGGATATGCAACGCCGCCCCAGTGCCCGCCTGAAACCTACAGCGCGGTATTTTTGCCCTCATGTGCCTTGGTAGTATAGGATTCCCTTTGCACAATCGTTGGCGGTGATATTGACCACTTGACCAGCCCGGCCCGCCCCGCCGCGGCGTCTGCAAACTCCGTCTAAACTTTTGCTTACCTACTAGCACGAAGATAGATTAAGATAAAATATAAGCTTCTTGGCTACTAGGCATAAGATTTTGACAGTTATCTTATCATACATAGGTACAAAATGTCAAAATACTACCGAAACTCTGCAGTTATCTTAGCTCATAAATAAGTAATTATGTTATTGAAACCCCTCATTAGGTGGCTTGCTTGTACATATTACCATGTAGGTACCACTCTGTATAAGTATAAACATTAAATACATAGTCATAAAGTTTTATATGTATTTACCTGGTATTTATCTACCTACTTGAAACATAATTTACTTAAACACGATTAAACCACCCGTTTTTGCTTTAAAAGTTTAAATTACTATCTAGTTTTCGTAGCAGGTGCTGTGCTACGGCGCATGCTACGAAGAAATAAAAATTGCAGACGCATAAATAAAAATATACTAGTACATACCGTTAGGTGCAAATACAATATTTTTTTTATTAAAATGAAGTTATACGTTATAGTTCTATTCTATAGACTGTGGTTATAAGTAGGATATTCTCGTGTTTTTCTAATGTCTCATTATTAGGATCACGTGGCAACTTGAAATTAAGCTAAACAGAGTTTCGCCACAGATAATAATATAACATTAAATAAATAAATATATTTTCACGCTCACACCAATTATCTAGCCCGAAGTAAGTATCATCAAGAACTTGTGTTACGGATACTAGATAACGGACATTTTTTTTTTATATACATATTACATACTATTTTTTTTTAGATATTTTTATAAATAAACTTAAATGAATATATAAACAACCATGACTCGCAAACAAATAAATGTTCGTGTTCATCACACAAATATTTGCCGCTACCAGGATTCGAACCCGGACCGCTTGATGTGTAGGCAGCTATACTGACCACTCCACCACGACGGCGGCATTATACTAGGTTTCGCTATGAGAATCTAATATAACAGTGTAAATTCTAATTAAAAAAGACTTCAATGGACTGTGCTAAGCTTATATTACCTATGAGGTTTATTGTTGTTAATGTGTAAGTGTAATATTTACCTGCTATCCCAACCGGCGAAATGACGACGTTTTTATTTTCATTTTGCTTCATGATAGTTTTCAATAAGTTGAATCCGAACTCATTTACTATTTTGTCTATTGAAACCTTGGCCGGGCCTGCCGTAGTAGTCGAAGCAGTTTCTGTGGTCCTATGTGGTAGAAATAAATAAATAAGTGTATTGTATTTATTTTATTTTGTAAGGGATAACAAACAGTTGTACAATTTATGTTACATAAAGATTTACAGAATTTTTATTACTAATTATACAACCAGCAACGTTATCCACAGATTACTATTAAAGAGTAATGTGCTATTCTATACACTAATATACTACAATATACAAAACAATAATATACAAAACCACATCAGGCCAAGCGATCACTCCAAAATAAGCTAAAATCATCCCGTGTGTTCGGAATCTCAAGTGGCTTGAGTGACGAAAAATTTTAGTATTATGATCTGAGGTACCCTACATACCTATAGCTTCACAACTTTGATAAACATATCTTATAAACTTACAATATTACTTATTACTTTTTTATATCTACCGAACAAACAAGCATGCGGGACGCCTGACAGTAAGCGCTCAATGGCCTTGCAATAGATACTAGATATGAAGCGGATAGTTTTTTGGCCGGATACCGGATAACAGGCGAGCTGCGAGGCCGGATATTTGGCCCATTGTCTCGTTGCATGTCGTGACGATTTTTAGCGCCGCTTCGGGCGGTTACACTAAGTTTTTACTAAAAAAAATAGTTTAGATATTTACTTTATATGTGTATTTATCATTAGACGGAATATCTCAGAAGAAAAATTTGTTTTTTTATAAAGATTTTTTGTAACTTTTTCGACTTTAAATAAAAGTCGTCATAATTATAAGCCATTTTATTGATATTTACCTCACGAAGATTAATGTATTGCATTTTACTATAGGAAATTGTCGTAGTTTTTTAATATCCGGTATCTGGCCGGATATTGAGTTACTATCCGGTATCCGGCCGTATAGTAAAATTAGACCAGATAGACCGTTTCATCTCTAATAGATACCCAGGACATCACACAGTGCGTTGTCGACCTTTCAATGAACTTTTTGACGCCTTTATTGAAGAAGGCCTACCTATTGTAGTGCTTTGGGAAAACCTCGACACGATTCACGGAAACGCACGCGAAAGAAAATTTCTATTCAAACGCACGTGACTAACTTGGTTCCAATGTGTGAGACAGTTCGTCTTTGGACCCCGTAGGTGCTCCAGTCGTTCCCGAAACGTCCCCAAGCACCATAGGGGGCTGTGAGGATACCTACCGATAGTTTTTAATGGGTAGATATTACAGGGAGTCCCACAGACATACGCCGCGCCGCCCCGCTGCCGCACTGTCTTGTATAGTCCGTTTTATTACTCTGTGGTCTAGCCCACAGTTTAGTACGGTCCGTGACCATGATTTTCCATCAAAACAATAAAAACCTATGTATTACCTACCTTAAGAATTCTAATTTTAATAATAATTACCTCTCTCCAGGAGGGTCTCCCACTTCATTCGCCGAGGCGAAACATGCTGATGCTACTAAAATAAATATGTTGAAATTCATCCCTGTAAAAGATTTCACAATTTATTAAGACTATAATTGGCTGACGCGGTAATATTGTTTATGACACTTTTTTACATTTTTCACATGCTCGAATTTGATATTACAGCATGGTAAAATAGTTATTTATTATACAAGAGTGGAAAGTTCCTTTTTAACCGCGTGCTCGATTTGGATGACCGAGCAAGCGAAGGATTCTAAAGTTGAATCACGAGCGCAGCGAGTGATTCTAAATTAGAATCCTGAGCGTCAGCGAGGGAAACAAACGAGCACAAGGTGAAAAATCTTTCCACTCGAGTGCAATACGTAACTTTTCATCCCACCTCAGCGAGGAAATCAAAGAGTATATAATACACTACGTTTAAGAGTCGGGACTTCATACAAGCTTTTTGACTGCAGTTTAGGCTCAGATCTAGTACCAACAGAGACAGACAAAAAAAGTAATGCCAACATGACAAAATCAAACTAAGGATGTGGTGTACGCTACAGAATATGTCGATATCGATAAAAAAGAATGGGTACCCTGCCTTGCATTGCAGACAGGTTTTTTAATAATACAAAAGGAAAATAAAAACCTCTGTTAGTTTGGGAAATATTGAGTTTTATTCAATTACATGTAATTATTTTCATACAATGGAATAATTTTATTTTTGCGTTTACAAACGCGTAAATATTAATACTAGAAAAATGCACTGAAAAATCCCTCCTGTCCCGCCTGAGGCAAGTCGATTTTTTTTCAGTGCATTTTTCTAGTTTCATAAAATTTATGTCACTACAAAAAATAATAAAGTTAGGATTACAATGTGGGAATTAAATTGTTTGTAGGATGCACTAGAAAACCTTTTCGGCATAATGAGACAACATTGTCCAACTAATAAAAACCCAAAAATGTCACCACGTTACAGCTGCCTTAAAATATAATATATTAACCCGCTTAATTACACCAGTGAGCAGAGAAGCTAACTGTGAGGAAGACAGCGATAAAGCAATGATTGATTTTAGCAGGCATTTATCTGAAATAATAAATAAACAGAGATTAGTAAATAGTATCGTTTGAGTTTACGGTGATCATCAATTCAAATTATAGTTCACCACTTACCATCGCGGACTATGGGTAACGCGTGCCTTGGTCTGGTGACCAATCAAAGTCACATCTGGTCCTGAAATAAATCACTCATTAGCTTCAGGAATTGAGCTATCATACCATGTCAGAAAAATAGGTTATGTAACTTACCAAGGGTGGAGTAGGAGCCGTGCTTATACGGTTGCAAGTAATAATCATACCCGACGGGCACCGTGTTCAAGGCGGCAGTCACGTTGAGATCTGAAAATATGGACGTGGGGTTAAACCCAGAAAAACTTTTGATGATGATAATGAGAGATGTTAATCTTCTGGCAATGCTTATCTTCTGTGCAATACATAGGCCAGCCCTCTGATCACGGGAAACCTCAATTAATTAGGAGGTTTAGTTATTTTGTTTCTCTTTGTATTTAATTTCCATTATTTTATACGATTAGATAAGGATTGAAAATATTTTATATGTATTAAACAAATGCAGTAGTAATGAAACATCTCAAATACATTTTATACTCAAATGTACGAATATAATTTTATCGATAATTTAGTACGTAGTAAGGACATCACTACGGATCATATGGTTTTTGGTAATGATTTTAAGACAAAGTATTAAAGTGACCAGAAATTCTTTCTAATTACTTAGCGTCAATAAAATAACATGGAAAACTACTTACCGCTTCTCATCTAGTGGAAATTGAGCCATGAAAACCCGCTTTTGGTTAAATTTCCTACCAGATTTTAGTCCACATATTTCACATCTTGTGTAATACATTTTGCTGTTATGCACTTATATAAATGATAAAAACCAGTATACACTTAATGATAATAGTCACCGAAAACGCACACAGATGGAAAAATAAACTAAAACGACGCTTTTTTAAAATTTTCAAGAACCTCCCGCCGCCATATTGACATTAGTGACACTCCAGCAGCGCGAGACAAGGAAGGGTAGATAGGAAGTAAGAGACAAAACACCAGTCGCCATTAAAAATTGCCTAAACTCCATACATTTTTTCTGCAGTATTGAGTTTCGGCAGGCTGGAGGAAATGACAAAATGAAAAAGAATTTTTTCACAATTTAAAAAGTTCTAATCATAAATTTGGCACCATAGAGGTTACATTAAATAGGTTTAATGACGTTTTGAATTTACAATTATATTGAGTACTCATTATATGTGATGTTCTAAATTCAAATCTACTTTGCCACTCAAGCGAATAAAATAGAATTTTCCAGCCAGATTTCGAAGCGCAAAATTACACTTTCCGAGGTGGTGGGATGAAAAAAATATTATTATTTTACTCAGCATTAAGTAAATCATATAAAAATTACTGTCACCAGCCACCTAAGCTAGAGGTATGTCGTTCACAATATATTAAAAAGAACTGGACTTAGGTGAGAGCCCTGGGGCACTCCTGAGAAGCTATATATCAAGCTTGCAACTGGAAACTGTTCATCACCACAAAGAAAGAGTTATAAGTGAGATAGGACTTCAGTCACGCAAGTAAAGGACCACCGAATCAATATCTAGAAAGCTTTAAATACACATACAAGATTTCTTGAGGAATCGTATCAAAAGCCTTACTGAAATCCATATACATCACATTCCACTGTTAACAGCTCCTACAACAGCTTTAGTAAAGACTTTTTTATTGGTCTGAGAGTAAAACCAGCCAAAACAGTAGATCTGATAGTGAACTGTTTATCATTTTGACGTAAATCGAGGCCGCACGCCCTTAACTTTGGTTTCTAGAATCCTAAATAGCTTTTAGCCACCATCTTTAATAAATAACGCGACTTTTAAAACATCTTAGGGTAAGGCAAAGTGAACTCATACTTTAGCTACGCGTAAAACTAGCCAATGATAAAGCTAATCAACATAAATAATAATAATGCGGGTGCGGATGCAGACTAAACAACCATAGATATAGACCGGTATATAGGTACCTATCTGTTGGTTATCGTAGTGTTACAGCTATCATCATTCCCCGCTATTCAGTGCTTTGTTCAACTTTTTTACTTCACTACCGGCTGGTTTTTAGGGCAATAACAAAAACTTATTGTCACCCTTGTCACCATTGAAAATCATTGTAATTTTTCCATTTATAAATGCGGAACGAACACCTATAACAATTTTGCTATCACCGTCACGGCCTAGTAATATTTACAATTTTAATCTAGGATTTTTATTCAATAGTCAATCAATACAAAACACGTATAGATAGAAGACCAATGGCTACACAATCTGCATTTCCGCAATAAACTTTGAATTCCATTCCTTACGGATAATAAAAAACCGCCTTTAAAACTAATAATGGAGAAATAAAATTTTTGTTCATACCTAAAAATCTAAATGTTTTTTGAGGTCGGTCCCACTCCCAAATAGGTACTAGTAACAATCTTTATTCCAAATATTGAGGTTGGCTTGGCACCGGCCTCAATTTACATGTTTTCTGAGGTCGGTCGCAAATACAAGTGACAACAGTTAATTCCAAATATTTTGGTTAGTCAATAGTCAATATATTTATTGTCAATCATATGGTGAATAAGGTGTTACAATGGAGTAAGTTTGTACATAATATGAACTCTGTTGGGTGTGACCAAGAAGGTTGTAGGGGTGTGACAATGTGGAGCGACAGGCAGACATATTAAAGAAATTAAAATATTTGAAACAATTAAAATATATAAAAAAAATACTGTGTCAAATATAGACTGTGGTCAAATATCAAAATGTCAGAGAAAGAAACAAATATTTAAATTAAAATATATACATATATAATAGGTTGGGGAAAAAGTTTCTTCGCATTTTTTAAGAAAATTCTAAACATTTTTTAATATAGTTTATTTACATTTAACTAAAGTATGTAGGTACCATTTTGTTTGATAACTTTTTGCCATCTTGTAGGTAGGGACATGATCCCATTGCTATAGAAATTTTGGGACTTCTGGTCAAAATACCGCGACAAGTGGTTTTGGCAGTCCTCTCGTGATGTTAACCTGACACTGCCTAAAGAATTCTGAAGAGACCGAAACAGGTGGAAATCTGAAGGTGCAAGGTCAGGACTATACGGCGGATGCATTAACACCTCCCAGCCAAACTCTCTTAATTTTTGCTGAGTGGCTAAAGATGTGTGAGGTCTAGCGTTATCATGATGAAAAACCACACCCCTTCTGTTGATTAATTCCGGCCGCTTTCTCTCAACTTCTTGATTTAATCTCATCAGTTGTTCGCAGTAGAGTTCAGAATCGATGGTCCTGCCTGGTGGTATCAGCTCATAATGAATAATGCCCTTCCAATCCCACCCCACACCCAGCATCACCTTGTTGCGAGTTAACCCGGGTTTCACCACAGTCTGTGAAGCCTGACCGGCCTTTGACCACGACCTTTTTCGCACGTTCTTGTCGTACGTGATCCACTTTTCATCACCAGTTATCAGCTTCTTCAAAAATGGTTCGGTTTTATTACGTCGTAATAAAGAATCACAAATGAGTACACGGTTCATTAGCTTTCTTTCAGTGAGCTCGTGAGGTACCCAAATGTCGAGCTTTTTTGTGTACCCAGTTTTTTTCAAATGCGCCAAAACTGTTTTGGGGTCAATTCCCAGTTCTTCAGCTACGTCGTAACTACTGACATGCCGATCTTGCTCCACTTTTTCAAAAATGGCATCCATTTTATCTGTAATAGGGCGACCAGAGCGACGTGCATCTTTGACATCAAAATTTCCGGATTGGAAACGCTTAAACCAAATTTGTGCTACTCTCACAGAGACTGCACTAGGTCCATAAACATCGCAAATTTTTTTCGCGGCTTGCGTTGCATTTTTACCTTTTTTGTAGTAAAATTTTAAAATGTATCGAATTTCTTCATTAGATTCACTCATCTTGGCGGTACGAAAAACAAATGAAAATCACACATTTTCCTAATTTGAATTTGGAATTATGTTCTTTAAAATTTAAACTTTCAATGATACCAAAACCAGCCAGATTGAAATAGTACAGAGATTTTATTACAAGTTTATACATACTATAATGCGAAAAGACTTTTTCCCCAACCTAATATACAATTCATGCATACTTATTTATAAGATCACTCACAAACTAATCCATTCACATATAGTGTTCACTACAAAGGGATCAACTTGTAAATACTCATCTCGGCGCGCGAACCATTTAGTATTACCTAAATTCCGAACTAACTACGGAAAAAATTCTTTAACTTTTGCTGGAGCACAGCATTATAACAAACTTCCAGCTGATGTGAGGGATGCAGGTTCACTTGTAATATTCAAGAAAAAAATATTAGCGCACATTAGAAATCAGACCGAACTTCTTTAACTTGGACCACCACCCATAGTGTACACAACAAACTTGCAAAGTAAACTACCTCTATTCGCATTGTCGCAATCTGATAAAAAAATTTAACCTACCCTATAATATTGTGTGTAATTGTGAGTTAGAATATTTTTGATATGTTTTGTGTGTGATATGTATGTTTTTAGTATTTGTATGATTTCATTTTTTTTTACTGTGTTTTATTAATGTAAGTGACATTATTGTCTTAATCAGTAAATAAAGTTCTATAAACCGAAACCGAAAATAAATTTTTCATTTCGCCGGTTTGATTATTATACAAATTCTATACCAATCGAAAGTATGAAGCCCATAGAATATGCAAACGTTAGGTTGTCTATTTTTTTCCGGTCACAACTCTCGGGTTGCCAGGTAGGTATAAACAGATAAATCGATAGGTACTAGCATTTTGCACCGGTCTGATTACTGAATTAAAATTAAATTAAATTAAAGATTATTTCATTATGAACACGATGGTATGCCAGCGAAAAATGGTCATTTTTAAGGGGGGCAGATTCCAAACAACAGACATGATTGTTTGCCGTTTTTTTTAGATAATGGAACGGAACGGAATCCTTCGGTTTTTTTACATGTTTATGCCTTATACATGTTCGCAGTTTCGACAAAATTTCAAGTTTACGGTTATATCCAATAATTTTTGACAGTTCAACGCCATAAATGGCTATAATATCATATCAAATCATATCGTGTTTCGGTGGTCATGCTAGGCGGGCAGTACCTCGCCAACGCGCGTTATGTTTTCGCGCGCAGAGATTCGTGTCGAATTCGCTCTTAGGGTGGCGACATACTATCCGGTCGTTCTTTGCTACCTAGAAAAGACCATAAAACCGGGTTCATCGTAACACACTCACCGGTGGCCGGTCTTTGTAATAATACGTAAAAAATCGTAATGGACGGTGACGAACTCATGCCCCTTTTTTTAAAGGGGAACCCATCACTTTATCGCAATTATTAACCTCAACGATTTTCATTTCCCATTAAACTATTCGCAGATCTTTTTATACAATATTTAACAACTCCTATAATCAGGTTACATCGCAAATTCATTTCCTCGAATAGTTGTTATCTACAAGTTCATTCCATCGTAAATTCTTTTCCTATTTTATTTATTTTATCGAAATAATGTTTAATCAATGTTTTGTTACCCATAATTTTGTTTCCACGTAAGTTTCAGTTTGCAGAATAGTTGAAACATCAACTTTTCCTACACTAAAGTTAGTGTACATCGAAAAGAATTTTCGATGTACACTAACTTTGCATGTAATTATACTCCTAATCATTTTTGTTTCCCTGTAAAGAAAACCTAATAATGGGTTAAGCTAGGTTAGATTTAGAACCACACGCAGCGGTGCAACCGAAGCTAACGGAGATAGCTTGTTGTATTCTGGCATGCTACATGCATGCTTGCATTGCATGCTGTATTCATGCTTGCACTGCATGCTGTATGCATGCTTGCATTGCATGCTGTATGCATGCTTGCACTGCATGCTGTATGCATGCTTGAATTGTATACTGTACGCCTGCTTGCATTGCATGCTGTATGCCTGCCTGCAAGATGCTTGCCGGGGGGTGCAGGGGGGCTGGCCCCCCTGCTCGGGGGGGTCGGAGGGCCTGAGGCCCCCCGCTATAAAGAAAAACCATTAATACGAAAATAAACCTAGGTTAGACTTGTGACCACGCATTACATTGTTTACGTATTATATTGTTTGCTGCATGTTTGCTTGCATGTTGCGTGCTTGTTTGTATGCTGCATCCTTGTTTTCATGCTGCATACTTGTTTGCATGCTGCATGCTTGCTTGCATGCTGTGTACTTGCTTGGACGATGCATGCTTTCATGCACAATATAGATCGAAACGTAACAATTATTATATTGTAGGTAGGGTAAAAATTATAAAAAATTTAAAAGTTAAGAACTGACTTCAACAGCTTTTATCAAACGTCAACCTTCGAATTCATCGTTCGATGAAACGTTACTGCGATGGAAAGTTGTTAAACGAAACATTATAATGTATACCGTCAAATATTGAAACATGTTTTTATAAATAGTTTTATCGATAACTTAATAGTTTATATGAAATGTTAGTTCCGGTCTATCGAATTATTATTCTGGTAACCAACACAACTTTGAAACATTTTTTTTATGAAAGTTTATTCGATAATATGAAACGGTGATTATTAGCTATTCGATCAGTCAAGAAAAATAGATATTGAAAATCGTGGAATAGTTTTCGGTGAAATGAAATTCGATATCAAAAAAATCTGTATTTTGATAGGTACCCTTTTTAAAGTCTGTAAGAAAGGACATACTGCATATCTCATAAACATGGGAATTTTTGAATATGTAAAATAAGAGATTCTGTCGATCCTGCCATTTTTCGCAACTCTGGAACGAGTCCACGCAAGTACAGCTACTGGCGTACTGAATGAAGCAAAATCGGAGGGGCGTGGTCCCGTTGCTTGCTTACCGGGCGTTCTTTCCGTTTCACACCGGGTGGTGTGTGATGGGTAGTACATTTTGTATTGCATTCTTGCCTTCCGGTTTTATGGTCTTTTCTAGGTAGCAAAGAACGACCGGCTAGTGTGGCCCCACGCTTATCTGGACAAGGTCTTTTATGCTTCAAAATCGCGCTTCATGTGCACATTTGTATCATCAAATTCAATACAAGAGCAACAATTAGCATCTATGGCGCCTAAAACGCGCGTATCTACAGCGCGCATCGTCTACGGCGTATGCTGTCGCGCTTGGTGTTTTTGTTGTCTTATTATAATCATGTTTTATCTACTCGTGCGTGATCGATCTAGGGAAAACCTACTACATAACCGCTAGGTCCTCAGACATATGTATACCACTATACTCTCTAGGTAGGTCACTCTCTGGCTAGGTCATCCATCACACCAAAGTGTGAAACAAATAGGTACCTACCTAAATTGTAAATAAAAACTAGATAACAAACCAATTAAAAATATAAGTAGAACAAAACAAAATTTAGTAATCTACGGAAATAGTAGGTAGACATTGACGGGAACAAAAATTCCGAAATACAGTAGGTAATTCCGATTTTGAATATTCCTATTTTCAAAAATCTGAAAGCTGACTTAGACCAATCTTTGCTGTGATTGGTTTTGGTGTATTGGTTTTTCCAAACTGAAAACTAAAAACAGAATACCTAACTAAAAGTAGGGGAAATCGGCTCAATTTAAAGGGTCAATAAATCTGAACTTTCTATTTCTAACCGACTTCAAAAAACGAGGAGGTTCTGAATTTTACTGCATGTTTTTTTATGGTTGTAACCTCATAACTCTTTACTGAGTGTACCGATTTTGAAGATTCTTTCGACCTTTTGCTGGTGCTTGTCATGGACGAGCAGTTTTTGATTTATCCCTAAATCCCTAATAATGCCTATTTAATTGACATCGATAATATCGTAATCTTATCACTTATGTGTGACTAAAAGATCTCGAGATAGTTTCCTGAAAATTTCTATACTTAAAACACTAAAAAAAATTATTAAAAAACCGCCTTCACAAATAAAAACCTTAGACCATTTAAAATATTGTGTAAGCTTAAAACGGAGAAATAAAATTTCGTTTCTAAAAACCTAAATGTTTTTGAGGTCGGTGCCAACCTCAATATTTGTAATAAACGTTGTCACTGTATTTGGCACCGACCTCAAAAAACATTTAGATTTTTAGTAAACAAAATTTGTATTTCTCCGTTTTTAGTTTTAAAGGTGTTTTTTTTATTATTTATTTTTTTAATAATCAATGATTCAATGAACATTTACCTAAGTTAAAAGTTAATTGACTCATTTTTAACACTGCACAGTCACAGAATTAGGTAAAAATGAGAGAGGGGTTTCCGAAGAAATGAGTCTGTTGTCACTGTCTGCAACACTTCGTTTATCGATGTTTAGAGTAGGTACAGGTAGCTAATTGGCTATGATAAAGTTTATGAAATAAGTAAGTATACTGTCAAATTTTATTTACAGTTTTTTTTGTCTAATCTTATTTTTATATACCTAGTCCTAGGTGTACCGAAAAATTCCAAAAAGACGAGGTAGGTCGATTTCTATGCACGCAAGTGTATTTTAGGTAAACGCGAAAGTTTGTATTGATGGAAGTTTGCAGCTATAGGCAGGGTACTAAATCAAAATCACGCCAGAACGGTTGAGCCGAGGTTGAAATTTGCCACAACGATAGAATATAATCTAGCACTAGCACTATAGTAAGTAGGTACCTACCTAATAAGTTACCTACTTTTTACCCCGGAAAAAGTATGGTTCCTGTGGGATAGATCTTTATACATATTTTATTATATTTGTATGTGCAATAGGTAAAGTGTAATTCCATTCTATAGATGATAGGGATTCCTATTAAAAGGTAATTTGGCTCAGACTCCTCTACCTATAGACAACTTAATAAATATTATTCAAGAGATAATTTAAAAATATATAGGTCCAATTCTACCTAGGTTACCAAGGTAAACTCGGGTAGCTACGTTACGAAGGATTTACCTCAACGGCAAATTTTAATATTAACATTAAAGAAATAAAAACAAACCAGAATACATAACCAACTTCTTGTCTTAATGTCAAAGGAATTTGATTTTCTAATTAGTAGTGAAGTGGATACTCACTTTGAGTTAAAAATAAATACACAAAAAACACAGCTAGTTGAAATTGTTAAACAGGGAGACACGAGCACGATCGTTCACTGTGACAACTAAACAAAACTGAGTTAAAATGATCCGACGAGTTTTTAGTCACCGTAACCTTGAACACAAACATACGGGCATACGGTATTGTATAGATAGGACCATATAGGACGCTACAAGCAATGATTTTATAATAATATATATAAAAACCGGCCAAGTGCGAGTCGGACTCGCGCACGAAGCGTTCCGTTCCATTATCTATAAAAAAAACTGTTATATGGGTGCCCCCTTAAATATTTGTTTTATTTTACTTTAATGATTTATTTTTAAAGTAAATACTAAATATTCTGTGAATATTTCAAGCGTCTACATGTTGCCATTGTCAATATCGAGCAAAAAAATCACGTTTGTTGTAATAGAAGCCCCCATAAATATTTATTTTATTCTGTTTATTAGTATTTGTTGTTATAGCGGCAAGAGAAGTAAGTACCTACTTACATCATCTGTGCAAAATTCAACTGTCTAACCACAGATATATCAATTTAAAACGGGAATCGAACCCAGCATCTTGCCATCCGGGCGGCTGCGTCAACCACTACGCAACCGGACACTGCTTTCGGGGTCGAAATTTTTCTGCTTGTTAGGTAAGTACTTATGTTTTTAGGGTAAACATTGTTTCATCAAATCTTAGAAGTACAAATTTTAAAAGTATAAGGTGAGGGGGGCAAAGTGCGCCATATTTTTTGCATAGTTGACTTTGGTGCTATATTACTTATGTTTAAGTTCACGAATGACACTAGTCGTGGTTCCCTAAGTATCTGTGATGTTTTGCAACAATAATCAATGTAGTGTCATGAGAATCTGACAATAAATTAATGATTTTTAGCATAAAATTTGAATTTGTAGTTACCAGGCGCACTTTGCCGACAAATCGGGGAAGTGCGCCTTATATTAATTTTCTTTTTTTTTTTTTTTTTTTTTACTTATTTATTTACCTTTTGTGACATTATATAATATTTAATGACTTTTTTGACATTTTAATTTTTATTTGACTTGTTTTTATAATTTTTAATTTTAATGTTGTATTAATTGTATTTATTGATCTATTTGTTTTGGAATTTTATTGATTGAATTTTATTATTTTTATTTTTATTCTATAATTTTAAAAATGGATTTTTGTGTAAAATATGGATATGAGATGTCTGAAATAAATTGATTTGAATTTGAATTTGAATTATATTAATAAAACGCAATAATAAAGCATTAGAATAAAAACAGCCTCATATTATTATAAAAAAACAAGCAACAAAACTCATGATATTTAAATTTTTTTCATAGCCACATTCTAGAAGAATCTTTTTAATTAAAACCAAATTTCGGCTAAATGCGCCATACATTCTCAAGTCAGAGGCTGTGAACCTTTTTTCTAAATATAGATAATAGAGTGTAAAGTTGAATTTTTCTTTTACTTACGATGGGAATACCATCATGGTATAAGACTACTTATTTGATATCAATAATATCAGAAATAAAGTTAGTCATTGAAATTAGTTATTTATTAAGTATAGGTACAGTCAACAGCACGTCGGGCTATACAAAAATGTCAAATTTCTCCAAATGATTTTCAACCTAAGACTATTCAATATAAAGTGCATAATCGATTGGGAAAATTTGACAGTCTGTGGTAACCCAACGTGCTGTTGTCTGTACATACTACAGAAACCATTTTTTCCATTATGTGCAACCATTTTGCCATCCTTTGTTCTCTCTTATTTAAATACTGGTGGTCTGCCTAGACTTGATGACTTTTGGCCCCTTCGACCTGTGACGTGGTCCATAATAGTCTTTTTGGTACTTATAGCAAATGTTGATGCGGCTGCATATCCAGACATCCTACCCGATTGAACAGATAACACTCGGATGACATTAAGATACGAAGTAATTCCAGCAATATCAAACGCTTCTTTCAAGAATATAAAAATTACAGTGGATTATAGAAACAAAAATACATACACGTACTAGTCACGTACAAAAAATAAACAAATGCTTAGTGAGATACATTTTCAAAAATAAACTTTTATTTGTTTTTAAAAATGTATCTCACTAAGCATTTGCTTTAAAAAAGAATAAACTTTATATCAAATCAAAACCACAAATGTAATAAAAAAAAGTACCTACCTATCAAAATCGCGATATGAAAATTGTGTAGATATATTTCACTAATAAACGTATATGCAAATTATATCTAAATTGGTTGAAGATGACCTACTTTACAATTCATTTGCAAGATTTGACCTGACCATACAAACAAGCAAACATACATTGCAAGTTAAATAAAAAGCATGTAAAAAAGACATATTTAGAAAAGGTTTGTAACCTCTGGATTGCGGCGAAGTGCGCCATATAAAAGTCAGTATGGCGCACTTCCCCAACTATACAAATTTGAGGTAGGAATATTTAACTTGCAAAAAATATATAAATTTTAGTAGATAGGAATGATATAAAGCCAGAATCTTAAAGCAAATTATTTAAATTGTGCACTTACCTCACTCGTTTATCTGTAAAAACTCGAATTCTTGAGATTTACGACGATGATCGCCCCCATAGTCAACTCGCTTCACCACTTTGAATATCAGTGAAAATAAAATGTCACGTGTCTCCAACTCGTATGTCTAGAGCCATCTGTGACTATTACCAAGAACTATGATTTAGTTTGTAACATCGACAAAAGGTGTCACTATTAGTATCCAATCGGTAGTTTTCGAGATATTTGTGGGAGGTGCACTTGCCCGCTAGGCGCACTTTGCCACATTCACCCTATGCCACACCTGGGGGCTATTCGTTAACTTTTTTTGACAGTTGAAAGTGATCATCACAGTGAATTACATATCCATTGCTGTTTTTACACGACAAGTGCCTTAATAGCGTGTCGTGTAAAACAGCAATGGATATGAAATTCATTCAGTGATGATCACTTTCAACTGTCAAAATAAGTTAGCGAATAGGCCTGCTGACCAGAATCAGAACCACTTCAATCAATGCCAAATCCCACTTCCTGGTCAGGGGATGACATAAAACTTGGTAAGTAGGAACCTCGGGCGAAAAAATAAATAAATCGCATATCGCCCTCGCCTTCACCTCGGGCGTCTGACCAGTGCCCGTAGTGTAATTTTTTTCGTTGCTATTCTAGTTGCGTTAAGAGCTCAATTTGTATGAGAAACATGATTTGCGCGTTTTTCTGCTAGAGGCGCTATTCACGTTTCTTATACAAATCGAGCTCTTAACGTAACTACAATAGTTGCGTATTTAACCGAAAAAACTTACACTACGGGTACTGACCCAGCGGCAAATATTAGAACTACAATTACCTACCCAGATTTTGACAGTTCATCATCATCACTAGCGACACAATTAGGTAAGTTTGTGGCACTGTTTCTACGTTACTTACTGTACGTACATACAAGTGAAGAGTGATTAATTTTTAAATAGCTGTCCTAAATTAGGAATTGGTAGTAGTGTACCAACACAAATATTAATGCATAGCAAAGGTACTAAACCTCAAAAAATAAATTAAAAGTACTTATAAAAACTAAAAAACACGCTATTATGTTAAATAAAAAACTAAACAGTGAAAAATAACTTTTAGTAAGTATAGAAACTAAATGATGAACGAAAAGTATAATTACTATTACCTACATTAGTTCTTGAAAATATTCGTTAAATTGAGCACCCCACGCTTTTCTCTAAATAGTAAATTTTATACTTTTCGAAACTAAATGGTGAACATTTAGTTTCTATACTAAAAAGTTTTTCACTTTTTAGTTTTTTATTTAACATCAAAGCGTTTTTTAAACTATTAATTTATTTTCCAATTTTTAGTGCGAATTATAACCGCCAATGAAAGTACTTATAAGCTCCTTGTACTTACTTAATGACAACGCCATCTAATGTCGTATAGATGAACTAACACTCCAAACGTTTAATTTATTAGTCTTGGCGATTCTAATCAGGTTATTGAGATATTCTTATCGAATTATTGTAATGTCATCGGTCTTTGGTAAGTATATAAAGTTTAAATGAAACCTGACCGTTTAAAGTGGGTCAAAATAGAGTCCAAACGAGTCAGTTACATACATACAAACAAAAATACAGGTGAAACTAATAATAAATTCAAATTTAAATGATTTATTTGCAGAACATACGTATATAAAGGTGTAACAATAATAAAAGAAACAGTACATTCCACCGTTTCCGGTATGCAAATTTTAGAAATCTGACAATTAAATTACAGTGTCAGTACAATTTTATAAGTAGTAAATATTACATATCAAAGGTAAAGATAAAAAGGGCCAGTGTCAATAACTAATTCCACCAAATCAATAATAAAAATCATGCCAATAAAACAAAATTACAATAAAATAAAATTACATTACACAAAAAATATAAAAAATCACATGTCAATGCCTAATTATAAAATGTTCAATGTCGATCCTACCTTAATTGTAACCATGTTAATAATGTCAAACAATAAGGACAGAAACCTATAACTAGTCAGTACAATATAAAATCCTGACTGTGTAAATACAAATATCTTTATTTGCATAAATATGGGTTATTACAAAAAGATTTAGTGTTATATTTATGATACAAGCTTCTCCATATTTTACCTATGTGGTGTGCAAAATTAATCAATAAATAAGCGTGTTAATACACCTAGTCACAATCAAACGGCGGCCGGGGATCGATCTTCGTTCAACACAGAAACCGTGTCCACCACAGATTAGAAAGAATATGTGTGTCCACCGGCCTGTCGTCATTTTAGGTCGCCTAAAACATTTTCATGAATGATATAGTTTCTATTTCTAGCTATGAACTTATTGCTAGTAAGTAGCTAATAAGCTAAGATAAGAAATATGAACTTGTGAACCCGTTTCAACCTCGAAAACAAAGAAAAAATTCCTTATCACGATAAACATTTTAAGAAACACGGCTTTAATTTAAAAAAATGTAAGGAGATCGGTCAAATCGCCGAGTTTATAGGAAGTCCGAGTGAATGCGATCAGCGGCCGTACTAATTAGAGTGCGTTCCAAAACCAGGTGAAGCCAAGTAGACAGCGTGAGAAAGCTTTCTAATTGGTGTAAATTAACTATAGTTTAACAAAACTAACCAATGGTGAAAGCGTTTCTTAATAACGACCAATAGCTACAATTTACTCTACCCCGAGTAAATTGGGATCGTTTTGGAACGCACCCTTATTGATCTACCTACTATTTTGAAGATTTGTCCAGACAGCCCGCTAACACCAAATATCTAGCCCAAATGAAACCATGACTCGTGAACAAATATTCGTGTTCAAAACACTAACATATTGCCACTACCAGGACTCGAACCCGGACCGCCAGATGTGTAGGCAGCGTTACTTGACCACTCCACCACGACGGCGTCAATTAGTAAAATTCTTATCATTAAACTTCGGAAGACGGTGTTCGAGCTATAAGCTGAACATTGGATTTTGCGGCTCCGTGGTCAGCGACGAGGCAACAAACACTTTCCGCGGGCGAGCAGCAGCTATGGTGCAGTGCAAATAAGGTTAAGATACTGATGATTACCTACACCTTCGTCGGCTACTTACTACACCGAGATATCCAAAAACCTATCGATGTGTACCAGTCGCAGAGCAAGACTGAAAATGTCACTGTGTGAATAGGAGGCAAATAACTTTTGGGAATAGTAGGTACCTACCTTATGTATGCATAGGTATCCCTTTGGCACAGAGACATTTTAAGTGAGCTCCGTCTTTAATGGGCAGTTAACAGTGTCTTCGACTGTTCAGTCAAACAATTTTCAAATTTAAGGACATTAACAAACACTATCAATAGACAGATCTCAACCGAACGAGTTGGGGTCTCACTACCTCCACGATGCTGACGACTAGGGCTACTCCCTGGGGCAGTTTTCTATCATCATCATGTTGTCTGCCAGGGCTACTCTCTAGGGCAGCCCCTACTTGGTCCACGTCCAGAAGCCGCCTCGTGGCAGACCCTGGTACCGTGGTGGGGAAACTTTCTCGGCGGGTGTGTGGCTTTTGATGACAATTAGTGTCCCCTTGGCATTCGAAGTCACATGCGATCGTCGAGTTGTTTTTGTTTTCCCACCACGGCTAGTTCCGAACGACCTTTTTCAGGGCCACGACCGCGCCCGAAGTCCCCGGGAGCAGCCGACGGTGAGGAGGCGGCGCCTATAAGGCCGGCGTCGGCCCACAGTGGCTGGCGTTAGTCTGTAGCCCCTGTGGGCTGCTGGCCACCAATTGGTGCACAAGGAGTGCCTAGACGGACAGCGTTGAGACGGTCTCGGTGTAGTTGCGCTTACGTGCACAGATCCCGAGCTGTCCCGCAATAGCGCACTGGAGGTCAGGCCGGGGAGGATGTTTAGTGGGTATGGAGGGAACGCCTTTACCTCGAGTCCCACATATCCCCTGCGGTTGGCACCACCCCACAGGGACGACACATGCATTTGACCTCCCCGTTAACAAAAAAAGGGCAGCCCCTACCTTTCATCATATCCTTGCTAGCCACCCTTCCTCTGCATCCTCTTCATGTACTTGTGGAAAGCTTGTACATAGTGAAGGACCATTATGTACGAGCGAGCATGTCGCGGCGGTTGTAAGGCACCGCTTGGACACAAGTTTTAGTTGGGGAACAAATTTAGTGCCCCCTAAATAAATTGTACATAAGTACATTGCTCACCAAAAACAACTTTTGGTGAAACTTTACACTTTTTTGGTAGGTTAGTATGGTGTTCATTTAAATACAAGCCTTTCAGTTTCATTGGTATCTACATAGGTATATTAAATTTTTCAAACATTAACAAAATGACAATTAGGTTGCAATTAGGTAGTTTCCTTAAAGTTTTGTATAAAACAGTCGCAACGTAAAAAAATCGGGAGTGGTCTCCCCTTTACTTTCTCGTATAACGGAAACGACTCAAAGTTGATAGAAACATTATATTTTGATGTCATACATGCATGTTAAATTTTGGTCACCCATCCGAGTACCGACCGCGTACTTGGTTGCTTAAATTTCGTGATCGACGACTCCAAAGTTGATAGAAACCTTATATTTTTATTTCATACATGCATGTTAAATTTGGTTGCAATAAGTTAAAAGCATACTGGAGTTATGGTGCTAACGCACAGACACATAATTCAAAAAAATATATATATTTGGACTTGTGGAGGTCCAAAACGTAAATCCGTCAAAATCTCGAGGTCGAATTTTTTGACGATTATAAGACTTCCTCTATTCTACCCTCAGACCAATGATTAATCATTGGTCTGAGATTCTACCCTATACGAGAAAGTAAAAATAGATCTCGCTCATACTACGATTGAACGGTCCGAAAATAAACACACCATCCATTCATACAAACCTTCACGTTTGTAATATAAGTACTTAGAGCCAAACTTAGAGCATATGAGTAGGATGTTTAGAACAGATAATAAATTCTGATCTGTTACATTAAATAAAATATATTAAACAAAAAAAAACTGATCATAAAGTTTGTAAACTGATGTTTTGGTTGTCTGTGTGGTAACATCAATGAAATAAAACACATGAATTATGAATCATTTATAAATATTCGTAAATATAGGTTGAATGTGGTACAATTAAAATCAGAGGAATATTTTCATTAATTTCATATCAAAAAGGAAATATCCAAGCAGTATTTTCTACACTTTATCTTACTTTATTTATTACAAACCGTAAATATTTTAACTATTGTATAGGAACTTGAGCTCTTTTGATAGGATGCTAACGAAATTTTTTCACATTGATTGTATAAATCCGCAACGCACATGCATCATTTGATTACGCTTTGCGAATTAGAAAACACCCAATCTCCATAAAATTAAATGAATTTTAACTAAAAAGTGTTACTACAACAATAACCAAGCCTATTTTGTAAATGCAATGGAAATAATTTGATGGTTTTTTAGTAAAACATTAGTGTCCAAATATTATTTAGTCGCCAGAGAATCCAGAAATAAACTCACGATGGCGATAGATAGAGTGTAGAAAATAGAAATTATCAGATTAATTATCAACGCATAAAACCAATAAAACACGGGCCGCAAAAGCGAGTCTGCTTTATCATCATGTCATAAGACTAAAAGCTATAAACCTATAGTAATATAAACTATTCATTATTTCCCAAATAATTATTTTAAATCGGACACAAGTAATTATGTACAGTTCATACGGTCAGATTTAAAGTTGTTATATGAAACCATATAGGTCACTAGCTTTTTACCCATAATAAGCGTGCAAATTCTAAATCCATACCAGCCGTTAATTAAGTAATGTAAAAAAACCTATAATTATCATGACGAATGTGTTGGATTAACTATTGTATTTTAATTTAAACCAATTTATGATATTCATCAAAGTATTTTATCACATTTTGAACCATACCTGTTTTATTATACCAATATGTCAATAAAATATTGAAAAATTAAGAAATAATGTTTTATTGGTTTTAAGCTAGTGTTGTTTTTACAGGTATGCTTGATTAAGCATACAGATGATTATCCTTTACAAACTAATTAATAAGAAATAACCATTTTAATACTTTAAGACATAAATAATAACACATTTTAAACAATTTAACTTGCTTTCTTTGACTTAAAATCTCTTATAACTATTTGACTACACTAATAGTATAACCAAGTCCGTTATGTTACAGTGTTAATTAACCTATACTGACATAATGTAAAAGGCGGTAGGCAGACAACTCCTTAGGGCTATGGACTCAGAAACAGAGGGAAGAATATAAATTAAGAGCTTCTAATCTACTTATCGGTTGCGATGGAAACTAGCAGATTATGAATACATTATTTTTTAATTTGAAATAGATTACCGACTGCATAGACAATACATTTATTTTTACAGCATCTAAATAAAATAACTGTTAAAAACAAATAATGATTATCTGAGCAGATTTCCTCATTTACGTTCAAATAATAGCAGATTTGTCTAATTTATTAACATTATCATATCATACACTTATGATAATTAATGTCACTCATATGGGTAATTAATATACTTATACGTGTACAAACTAACAGAAACAAGTCTAAAATGGTGTTTTAAGACCAGCGATATTAAGATTGAAGCCCTAAATTTAGTACCATCACAAAACATGTGATATGCAAATACGAAACAAACTATACATTATAGATCCAGAAGAGACAGAGAGGTTCTTGTAATTTATACAATGTCAATTGCTTCTCTAATTAATTTAGCTCAGAATGATTGAAAAATTTATTGCTCTTCATTATGTCCCTAGTATACAGAACCCCAGTATGTCTAATGGACCTTTACTCTTGTTTACCCAATATATAACAACATACATACATATAAATAACTACATAAACAGAACACACACACACACACACTAGCACACATTATAACTACCAATATGGTGGTTTGAACTAGCGTAACTTAATAATGAATAAATGATCAGTCTTAAAAAATTATGACCCCATATGGTTTGCGGCACTGGCTGTACAAAATACATTATTAATCCTCTCTGATCCTGAGTCAACTTAAAACAATTACATTTAGACCTTACAAGAGAAGAAAATATTAACAAAAAGCACTGCTGGTTAAATGTTTCAACAAAAGAGACAGCACATAGAAGCGAACAATAATTAAATCACCATTAAGAATTACATTATCTAAATTATGGATCATTGAAGAATCCTTGTGTCTAAAACTCACTAAATATAGTGACTTACTCACTTCCCTTAGGCGTCGGGATGATGATTAGATCATCACTTTGATTTAACATTTTCCTAAGCATCATTAATCCAAAAATTTCACTGACTCAATTTAAATACTTTAATAATATGCTGTAAGAGACCAATTACTTTTATCTATTTAACTGAGGCCTAATGAATATTTTAAGAAATTTTAATGAATTTGCTTGCATAAATTGTAAGCAATATATAATTACACTAACCAGTTAAATTGAATATAACTCATTCTGTAATTAACTATACTCATATGGAGAGCTCCAATAACATATTTTGGAGAATTCATAAATATGGAATGCTCTAAATTCTGATATCTATCAATAATGAGTGTTATTAACGTTGCCAATAATTTTCTAATGTCAATTATGAGTAATAAGCATAATAATATACTGAGAATTAAATACAAACAAATGAAGCAACAACTGGTTTCATTAGATCCAAAAATCTTTGACTAACATGTCACTTCATTACATTTCTATACAACTATCATAGTGTGACAAATTATAGATCATTTAAATAGATACATCAACATATTTCGAATAGTTGCAAGTCAATGACGTCTTGTAGCCGCATGCCTACACAATTATACCTATACAGTTGATGCTGCTTATCAGATATTTCACTAAAGCCTTACAGGATGATTATAATCACTTCAAGAATATTGCTGCCACATTATATTACCAACAACCATTTCCTTCAATCTCATGCATTATATTGCTTCCATGATGGTTAATTCTTCACTTGTCCTATGTTTTTATTCAATAGATAGTACAAAAATTATCACAAAGCTTAATTTTACTCAAGATATTAATTTTAGCATAATTTCCACCTAACTCCCTATCTTCCCTATAGACGTCGTAAAACAATATTGGCACGCGGCACACTTCTTACCCATCTCCACTCACTATTACTCGAGTCAGTCAATCCCGATCAGTTGACTAATTGAAGCCCACAAAACATAATGTACAATTAACATTCAACATTAAAATAATTAAATTTGAGACTAAACTAAGCACAGCGCCAAACGACGTATCATCGCAAACAGTTCACTTTCTTAATTCGTCAATAATGCGTAAAAAAATAAACAAAGACGCAGACTTATCAATTCGTCACTTTGGAAAAGACAAACTAAACAACTAAAAATTTAAAACTATATTCGAGGAGGGTCAGGAGAGCTCTATTTGCCGAAGCGCGTATGAGCAAAGTGTCCGACACGCGCTTAATTCGATCACGAGTGCTTTACAACGATTACGCCCGGACGCGGTGGTGGCGCACGTTCCTTCTTTGTGAGTGCCAACGGTGCCTCACCTGACTCCTCGCGGAATAGGTGATCACCTTCCAAATGGCGAATAGCCTCCACAATAGTCTCTAAGTTCTGGCGACTTGTATTTGGGTTGTACAAGCGTGATGGTGGCTCATGAGCTGTTTCAGGTAGCATTTCGACTTCTACTCTTGGCTCAGCCTTTATTGTAGCCTCCAGAAGAGGTGTAGGTGCAGGAGCTTCTACTACTGTAGGTGCTTCAACTTCCTCTTTTTCTAATTTACAATCTGGGATATTGGTTTGTTCATAATGAATCACAGGAAGGGGCTCTTCTCGACCTTCTGGATACATCTGTGACTCTAGTTTATGTAAGCGTTCCTCTAAAAGCCGTCTCAGTAGTCTTTCTCTTTCCAATTGCACCCTCGTATCTCCTCCTTCAGTCTCTTTTTTTTGTGGTGCACTAGAAACAGTAATTACTGCCACTGGTTCAGGTGATCTGGAGTTGGTAATAGTATCATCTGTGGAATCTGGTATTATAGTAGGAACATGTGTAAGGATTTCAGTTTTTCTTTTCTTCAATGGTATTTCACCACCTTCATGCTGATTGAGAAGTCGTTTTAGTTGACAATTCTGTGATAATAACCTCGTCTTTTCTTGCTCCAGAGAATAAATATATTCAGCGGTCTGCTGCAAAATAGCAGCCTGTAAACAAGAAAAGAAGTATTTTTTATTTATGTAAAAATATACAAATAGTTGTAGTATAACACACATTTCATGGTATTCATTTATTAGGCTCGCATTTGTCTGGTTTCCAGGGTGGACTTTTTTTTTAGAGAGTATAATGTCTTATACTTTCCTTATTTTACTAGATTATGCTTTAGTGAAACAACATATCCGTGCTAAAATTAAATTAGTTTATTGTATATTGACGACACTATGTGATATTCACATCTTTTTTTTTATTGACAAGATTTCTTTTGCTAACAATTTGTATTTGTCATTAATTAAAAAGAAGAAGAATAAGGAAAAAGTTTAAGGTTGATAATTATCTTGATAAGTATAATCGAAAATATTTGCCACTTGTTATTTGTCGAATTCAACAACTGCTTGTATCCGAACATGCCACTTAACGTCAATAGCGGGGATTCCCCATGTCATCGGGTTTTCATATCTGCTGTCACTTATTCATTATTTACTTCATTCATTTGTTTCACAAAGAAATTAAAGTTGGTTTTATTGTTAGCGTAACTTGAGTTGTGTACAAAAATATAGAATAGATTGTTTCCTCAACGTTACGTAATGTCTCGAAATTATGCCGATAATTATCAGAGGGGATATTTATCTAGATAATTTCAAGCCCTACTTAAAAATGTACAGCAGAGAATAAACGCTATTTCTATTTATTTTATAATAATAATAATAATATCCGAGTAATAAGCGGTTAATATTGTGATTTTTTTCACTGCACTTGTTGGTGCTTTAGTTGGTGGTGCAGTTTTAAGATTTCACCATCTTTATTTCCTAAAGAGTTACCAAACTGTCAAATATGAATACATACATAAAATTGCTCATGACTGTACTTATGATTTATAATAAGTTGTAAGAATACAGTGAAGCCAGCTTAATACGATTTCATGCACAATATGCTATATTTTGTCACTCCCTGCAACTTGAGGCATGTGTTCATACATCTTGATGCATGTTTTCATACATTCTATCATGCTTAACACGATTTGTCATCACATTTAATATGCCATTTCACATGCGTATAGCCCTCATGCGGGAGCAGTTGGTACGAGAACCTGCGAGAGTGCAGAGTTTTCCTGGACTTACTTCTATTGACAACAATGTTTACCATAACGTATTAACAACCATACAAAATTTGTTCAATTGAAGATCTTATCGAAGATGTACTCTCATTTTTTTATAATAATTAACAACACAAAAAGAGGCCTAACCTAAGGTAATGAAGAAGGACTCAACTCCGATTTTGTCACAAGACAAGTGGCAAACTTAACAATAATCACCTATTTTAAGTAATGAAAAAATACATACATACATAACTTATAATAACTTGCTGTAACAAGTTTATAAATATATAATTATGACAATTCTAGTATGTTTAAAAAACCTATGTTTATTTTGCATATTCTACAGATTCCTGCTTATTATGCATTCCTGCATAAGACACGTTTTTGGCTGGGTCTTTATTAAATCGTCTTAAATGGGTTTTACTGTATATTATTAATGATCATATTTGCTTTTACCTTGCTTAGTTTCTCCCCTTCATGTCGAGGTAGCAAAGTACGCAGTGCTTGAAAACCTGCATTAATACTTTGCATGCGCCTGCGCTCATTACTGTTGGCTATTTCTCTGCGGATTCGCTTTTCAGCCTCCATAGTCTTACTTCCAGAAGTATGTTTTTCGTTCCTAGAATAACAATTTTTTTATGTAAATAGGTACTTACATTTTTTACAACTGAATAATTTTATTGTATTATTACACAAGGCATTACTAAATAAAAACAAAGATAAAAATAACACATTTTTTAGTGGTTGGTATGTACTCATTTGTTAGCATGAAAAGGATATTTTGACACTTCACACTTGTTAACCCACTGATCTACATCAAAATGTTTTTATAATTGAATAAATCAAGACATAAGAGATGTATATTCAATGTGTGAATTTATTGTAGTTGGTTTATTTAGTAGGAACTTCCATTTAAGAATTAAATATATATTTTTTGCAAATTGTATTTGTGCATACTCTCAACAAAATTAATACATCTTCAGGGGCATAGACACCACCATATCAGCTGGTTAAATGATATGGGGGTCCAAAACATGTGAGCAAATATTAAAAAAAAATATCCACAAAGAATTCCAGAAGTAGATTTATAAATCACTTCATTTAAAAATAATCTCCAAAACAGGACATGGCAAAATATGTAAAGGTTTAATTTTATCCATACATTTTTTTTCTTTCATTGGTAATAGTGTATGAAATACATTGTTATTGTAAATAAATTAATGTAGATAGGTTTTATATTTTTATGAACAAGAACAAATTCTCCAAAATATTTGATGATGCTGATAGATAAACCAGGAGTAAGTAATGTTTAAACTCAAATAATTAGCACTAATACATCTTGAAGAGATGATAATCATGTGGTCCAAAGTTCTGTAGGTGTAGGATGTCTTGTGTAGGCCTAATTTACTACTTTACTATATTTAATATTATGTAAAAAATAAAACCATGAAAGGTTAGATCTATTGTATACAAAGCTTTATTGTTAAATAGCAAGAAAGAGAACAAGTGTGGTACAAGTCGATTTTTAATAATGTTTACAGTAATATGTAATATCATTTCATAGGACCTTTGTGTTATAATTATGTAGACTGAATAGTAGCATGCTCCTATGATGTAGGATTCATATTTTTATGGACAATAATGTTCATGTTCGTTCTACAATGGTCGAATAGACTGCATAAAAATATTAATTTAGTATTTAGGTAGATGTTTACGACAAACCATGCATGTGTCTCTAGTAGGTAGGTACGCTATTACCGCGACAGATAGGTAGGGGCGCTTACTACGCCTATTTGATTTGCCAAACATGGCGGCCCAACAGCTGACTACAGGCCGGCACGTAGCGTGAGCATCATCATATGGTCAAGTTTTTGTTAATTAAGCTTTACTAATAACACCAAAATACTTGAAATGGACTAAAGAACGTAATTCGTAAGTTTAGGATTGTTATATATTGTTTCAAAGGGATATATCAGTAACCACGCCGGGTGCCCATACCTAGTAAAAGCGTGATCCGATGTCTCTTCTTCGTACAAGTTGTAATCTTCCACTTCTAGCAAACAAACATCATTACCGTGTAATGACATAACTCAGGTCCATATAAAATCACTTTTTAACTATGCTTCATTAAAAACACACTGTATTAGATGCAATTATTACAAATTATTATCCACAAGACCCACAATGGCGGGAAATGACAATGAGTCCGGTCAGGTGACGCTTTGCAGAATTGAAAGCAAAATAAGATCACTTAATTTAGTCTTCACTGTGTATAACACGTAGGACACTTTTATAAATACACTTTTAACAGTTTTTACCGATTACGTGCAAAGATTTTTTTAAAAACAGTAATTATTGAGGAGGGAGTCAAGGGCAACGCGACATCAAGGAATACAAGCCATAGACTAATTTATTTTTTCGTCTATGGCAATAGATCAATGATACGTAGCAAAGAGAAAAATATGAGTAGGTTAAAGGAAAGGACTCCAAAGACGGCAGCTATTATAGTTGCCGTCTGTGGAGTTCGTAAAGTTGGTAAAGATGCACGATCAAGGAGCTTATGTAAAATATAAGCTCCTTGATGCACGATACAGTCATCTCCAATGACGTAGGAGTTGTCATCTCAGTCTCAATATTCTTAATACATCTTTCTATAGAAACCTTCACCAGACAACACACGACAGCTATGATGTATATTTTTATATCTTCGTACAGAGGCTTTAGACAATATGCATTTCGGCAATCGCTCTCGCTATCGCTAAGACATAAGCAATCGATCACTTTTCGATTGCTTATGTCAATCCCATACATTTTTTTACTTAGCGATAGCGAGAGCGATTGTCGAAATGCATGTTGTCTAAAGCCTCAGAGCGGTACGAAAATATACATTTCACAATATCGATACATCTCAATACATTTCCATATTACGTTTCATCTCTCTCGAACAAGGTGTTAAAAAAAATCAATAAAACAATATTTTCAGTGATAGACAACAAATTAAGAATTATGTAATTTGTTGGTGATATACAATTAAAAATACAACCTGTATAAGTTTCGAGCAGTCCGAAAGAGAATCGATCGAGACGCATAGCAATTTAATGTTAAAAAAGATTCATTACATTACCTGCTGTGTGTATGCAGTCCTGTAAGGTAATGTAAAGCTTTATATCTTGGGATGTAAGTAATGTATGTTAAGATAATATGCATTATAGCTGATGTATATGGAATTCTTAAGTCAATCTAGTCTAGATAGAACAACTAAATCTAGGTATAGTTAAAGGAAACTGTAGATCGGCAATATAAAAGAGAAAGAGCATACTATAATATATTAGAGCGAGATAGATAGACGACACCATTTCACGTACATACAGGCGGCCTAAGTCGGCCTGTCAGTCACGTATAAACGACAACTAAAAAGAAAAGTAACTGTCAGATTGCAGAATTATTTTTCGCTCTCATGCGCATTACTTACACATTATTGCATTTTTTAGTCTCGCCCAAGTTGATTCATTGCCAATCTATAAACGTCAGCAATTAAAAATCTATATGGAAAACATTATTTTTGTACTTGTTTTGTAAATTATTGATATCGTTACCTTATGAAAATAAATACTTAATACGATAAACTCTTTGAAGTAAAAGAATCTGTAAATTATTAGATACGGAAACAAAAATCTAAATTCATTAAAATCTAACCAGAAAAAAGTTTCAGAAGACATTCACAGAAAACCTAGAACCATGTATCATATCGATGGGTCCTATGTATATGGGCCAAACTAGCAATTTGGCCATTTTTACTTTTTTATGGTAAACGCATCATATCGATATAATTAATTATGTGAGCTATTAAAAAAAAAAGATTTCTGCATAGAAACACGATTTTTTATTACAGTATAATGGCCTATGTAACATGAATTTAAACGTACAAGGTGGCCTATTCCCTAACTTTTTTTGACAGTTGAAAGTGATCATCACTGAGTGAATTACATATACATTGCTGTTTTAGACGACACACTATTATGGCACTTGTCATGTAAAAACAGCAATGGATATGTAATTCACTCGGTGATCATCACTTTCAACTGTCAGAAAAAGTTAGCGAATAGCCCCCAAGGTCCTAAGAGTAGTTAGAGACTTTTACGCGGGGAGTTCCCACGCTTTTTTGTGATTAAACGCCGCGTAAAAGTCTCTAAAGTTTATAGTTTAGACAAATCAGTAACTAGTAAGTAGTAAGAATAAATAAAAAAACAAGTGCGAGTTGGACTCGCCCACCGACGGTTCCGTACAAATTAGTATTTTTTTTTGCGGCAGAAACGGCCGGATCTTTTTTTTGCGTTAATTTGAAAGTTTGATTTTTTCATAGCTTCAAGGGACTGTAGACTTGAGTATATTGTTTTAATTTGAACACTATATTTTTTAGGATTTAAATACAAATATATAGTTTTCAGATTTTTACCTGTGGTATAAGACGATATTACTTGCCAGAAGTTCTAGGTCAACGGGAAGTACCCTATGAATTTTAATCCCCTTGAGCGAAATATGCGTTTTTTGCGGCATAAACGGCTGTATTATTTTTGCGTCAACTAAAAAGTTTGATTTTTTCATAGCTTCAAGGGACCCTAGACCTGAGTATATGGTTTTAATTTCAACTCGATACCTCCACTCGTTCCCGAGATAAATGGTCTTGACACACAGACGAACAAAGACGAAACTAGTGGTATGCAAGACGATGTTTTTAAACACCATTCGTTGTGGGCCAAAGATTATAAAAACTGCAATGAGTAAATTTTCTGATACAATTAGGCTTACTTTAGTTATTAAACTACTTGACCGTCACTGGAAGCTTTATATTGAGAGAGCGTTTCCGTTTTCCCGTCGAATTGCTATCAGTTTCCATACTTTTTATCGCTTTGTATCCGGTCCAGTGGCGACACCTGGCGGATGCGCGCCATTTTGTTTTACAAGTTTTCGAGCGCGCCATTTTTCCCTCATTGGCGTTCTGAATCCCGTCGAAGCAACTTGTGCTCATTATAACGATCTGTCTACACAATCGCGAGTACTTAAAACAGTGATATAAAAAGTGAGAACGTGTACACCATCTATATACAGTAAGTTAGTGTTTTTTCATTAAAAAACAGTGTTTGCCATTTGCAATAAATTTTAAATGCAGGTAAATTTTAAATAAATGGTTTTAACGGTTCTACCGTTCGTATGAAGTTTAAGTATCAATAAAATTATAAAATTTAACGGTTTTTGCCGTTCGTGTAAAGAAATACAACTTTTATTAGCAGTTTTTAACGCTAATAATGAATTGTATCCATATATGTTAATTTTTATGTTTCCATACTAGTAAATAGCAAATGAGTGTGTACTTGGTTAGCCAAATATAATAATCTTACGATTTATATCATAGAAATGGAACAAGCATCTGAGCCGCGAGCTGTGGCTGGCACTAACGGTGAGGGTCGTAAGCGAGTTCGGAGCAGCTCGTCAAGCAGCGCCAGCAGTAGCAGCTCGTCAAGCTCGTCTTCTGACAGCAAAAGGAAGCGGCATCGCCGCCATAAGAAAAGTAAGCGCTCTCTGCATTCCAAACGTATGTTGGACCAATTAGTTCAGGAAATCGGGGAACTTCGTAAGCACGTTGTGACTACAAATATCGATGTTCCCCGTCATGAGCATGACAATTTTTCAATGATTTCTGGAATCAGTAACGAAACAATTCAAATAATTTTGATTTCACGTTTGATATTGAAACTAAGTTAAAAGAACCTTCTGTTCCAAAAACACCCGATATTTATTTAAAAATGTTAACAGACGTGCAACGTCTTGGCAGCTCGTCATGGTCAGATGTCAGATATGCTGATACACAAAAACAATACAACCATAGCCCAGGTTTTATAGACCTGGAAACAAACGACGAGGTAAAAATCTATGATACTATGCGCTATCATGCTCATGCCGACAAGTCATTTGCAGCCATTACGTATTGCATTTTAAAACAAAAGGAGTCTTTGCAAGAAGGTATTCGTGACCTTCTCTTCTGGGCTAAGAATACAGATGTTGATTTTAACAACCTAAGTGATAAGGTGGAAACATTATTTCTTAAGGGCGAATTTCACAAAACCTCATCAGACCTTTTACAACTAGTTTGTGGACATCGAGCTGAAAGTATAGAAATGCGACGCCAAAGCATTACTAAACAAGTTCGTGATCCCTTTCTGAAAGCCTCATTAAATAAGATACCACCGTCACAGACCCACATATTTGATTCTCAACTTTTAACGGCTTTTCTTGACAAAGCTGGAGGAGTTCGCAAAGTGTTCTGGCCGCCTAAAAATGAAGTGTCTTCTCAAACGAGACACCAACAACCCAATAGCCGCCCCTCGCGGGGGCAAGGCGTACGAAAATTTTTAGTTCCATCGCGTGGAACTCAATGTGCATATCATGACATGCCTGCGCAAGGCTTGCCTACAATCCTAAGCACTTGTAATAACCCACCCTCGCGGGGTGGATGTCAGCACGTAAGCTCCTATAAAGATGGTTTGCACGAACACCACAATGCTACGAATAGAGGTACATTTCACAACCGAGGCTCGCGGCCCCAACGTGGAAATTACCGAGGACGTTCGAATACTGCTTCAAGGGGAAATCCAAGAAAGTTTAAACAATGACTCGAAACAATTTCGAGCCGGTCAGTTGGTAAAATACCAACCATATTGGAAGGAGATGGGAGCACCCGAAATAATTCTAAAATTGATTCAAGGGTATCGCATACCTTTTCTTCAAAGACCCCCACTTGTCTATCCAAATGTAACGAACAATTCTTGCCAAACTCCAACCTCAGAAGAAATGTCTATCATTATAAAGAATATGAAGGAGCAGGGCATATTAAAAACAGCTCATCTTGCACCAAGTTTTGTGTCCCCATTGTTCCTAGTGCCGAAGTCCGATGGGACTGCTCGACCCATATTCAACCTCAAAGCGTTAAACCGCTACGTGAGGGCCAAACCATTTCGTTTGATAAATATGTACCGCATTGCAAATTTCCTTCAACCCAAAGACTGGATGTGCAAAGTCGATTTGTCTCAGGCTTATTTTCATTTAAAAATAACAAAAGCACACAGACGGTTCCTACGCATCATTTACAATCAAGAATTGCTAGAAATGACCTGTCTACCATTCGGTTTAAGCACAGCTCCCAAAACCTTCTCTATCCTGACCAACTGGATTGCTCAAGTGCTAAGAGAAAGGTGGAATATGAGGATTGTGGTATATTTAGACGATTTTTTACTGGTACATCAAAATGCCGACACACTTCGCATTCATATAACATTAGCAGTCCAAACATTGCAGAAATTGGGTTGGCAAGTGAACTTCGAAAAGTCGATTCTTTGTCCTCAAAAAGGTCTAGTTTATTTAGGAATAATGTGGCAACCTTGGGACAATCTCAAATCCCTACCAGAGGAAAAGACCACCAAAATAATCAAAACAGTAAGGAAGTTTCTTTATCAAAGAAGGACAACGCTAAAAGAACTCCAGAGGTTAGTAGGATTATTAAATTTTGCCAGTTTTGTAGTCCCAAGAGGTCGTCTCAACCACCGCCAACTGTTAACGTTCATGAAATTCCTACCACAACTGCCATCGATAGCTTACAAACTGCCACAGAGTGCCTTACTCGAACTAACTTGGTGGAGTCAGAATTATCAGTTACGAACCCCACTGCATCACGCCCCGCCAACAACATTTCTGGCCACAGATGCATCGGATCAGGCTTGGGGAGCACAATTGAACAACACAACCCTGTCAGGCACCTGGTCGCGAGAGGAGCAAACGTTCCACTCCAATCAGAAAGAGATGTTAGCAATATTATATGCACTGCAGACACATGCTCGTGTGCTAAGTCACAGCTCAATCCTTATACAATGCGACAACAAAACCGCAGTTGCTCATTTACGGAGAGAAGGCGGGACAAAATCGACAGCATTGACGGAAATAACTCGCAGAATTTTGAATCTAGTGGACAAACATCAGATAAACCTCTCAATACATCATATCCCAGGCAAATACAACAGTCACGCAGATCACTTGTCACGTCACCGCAGACCACCAGAGTGGCATCTACTTCCGGGTTGCCTGCAAATTGTATTTTCCAAATGGGGAATTCCAATGATAGATCTGTTCGCTTCAGCCTCTGCTCACGTAGTTCACAATTACGTGACACAGGATTTGAGAGACCCTCAAGCCCTGTTTTACGATGCATTCAGCGTTCCTTGGCATTATCCCCTAGCTTGGGTATTTCCACCTCCATTTCTGATACCCAAAGTGCTGACGCACTTAATCCAGTCGTCAGGGATATTCCTAGTCGTAGTACCACGATGGGAGAAGGTCTTCTGGCGTGCAGACCTGAAATCACGAGCACTCGAACCCCCCTTAACCTTGAGAAACCTAACGAAGTATCTAATCGACACATCAACGGGGCTCCCTCCACCGCAAGTAGAAAATATCATCCTAGAAGTCTGGAAATGTGGGGGTGGACAGAGGCTACAAAGGAATGGAACAATGACCAATTGTCTTTACTCAAGAACTCGTGGCGGAAATCTACTTTGAAAACCTATGAGGTTGCATGGAGACGCTGGCTGGTATGGTCAGAAAAGAATGAGGTTGACCCGATAAGCCCCACAGGTTCTCAGTTAGCACAATTTTTGTCTGATTTATATTTAATTCATAATTTATCATACAATACCATAATTTTACACAAATCTGTAGTTTCCACGTTATGTAACGCTGATAATTCTAGTAATTTAAGTTCACATGTTCTTGTGAAACATATATTAAAATCTATAGCTTTAAAGAAACCTAAAACGTCTAAGCCGCCAGTTTGGAATGTCGATGAATTAACCACTTTTTTAAGAAACTACACTATAAACGATAATAAACTGTTTGATATATCACGTCATACTGCAGTGTTATTACTGCTTTGCTCGGGACGTCGTATACACGACTTGACCTTACTGCAAATTGACCCTAATCATTGCATAAGGAGTAACGAAAGTATAATTTTTTGGCCACAGTTTGGTTCGAAAACAGACTGCAGTAATTATAGGCAATCCGGCTGGAAACTTCTTTCGAACCCTAATGATCGTAAACTTGATCCTGTTTTTTGGTTAGAAAAACTAATAACATCGTTAGATGAAAGACGTAATGCTGCAAAATCATTTAATCTTTTTGTTACTCTTAGAGGTGTGGCTAAACCTGCCTCGCGCACAGTAATAGCGAGTTGGGTAAAAACACTGTTTAAAGAAGCTGAAATTAAAGCTACACCAGGAAGTGTCCGGTCAGCAGTAGCTTCCAAAAGCTGGCTTGAAAATCATTCTCTTGATGAAATTTTAGCTCGTGGAAATTGGCGATCAGCTAATACTTTTCGGCGGTTTTATAAACGCGAAGTAATGAAAAATAGCGAGTCCAATAATGTAATTCGATTATTTAGTCCAATCGATTAGAATATACTTATTTTGTTTGTTTGATCAATACTGAAATGCACGTTTATTTGGTTCATTTATAAAATATTGATTAAAATGTTTTTCTCTATAAATGTGTGTTTATTTCACTTTTAATGGAACCTTTTAAAGATCACATTGGCGTATATTTATCATCAGTGGCGATCACCAGGCGATAACAAACAGGTCTCAATATAAAGCTTCCAGTGACGGTCAAGTAGTTTAATAGCCGCGTTTTACCTGAAATAAAACGCATATTAAAATATTTACCTCACTGGAAGCTTTCCTTTTTAATTCTGCCTGGTGAAATTGAGCCAATGAGGGAAAAATGGCGCGCTCGAAAACTTGTAAAACAAAATGGCGCGCATCCGCCAGGTGTCGCCACTGGACCGGATACAAAGCGATAAAAAGTATGGAAACTGATAGCAATTCGACGGGAAAACGGAAACGCTCTCTCAATATAAAGCTTCCAGTGAGGTAAGTATTTTAATATGCGTTTTATTTCAGGTAAAACGCGGCTAATAACAGATGTCGACATGATCACCATAAAACATCTATTGACGCAGAAATGATCAAAAATGTGCTGGACTGGACCACGTCAAGACTTTTGAACCGGTTGATTCACATTATTGTCGCAAAAACAGTTCCTAATAAGCTTTATTTAGATGGTTCTTTAAGTTTTATCCGAATATGAAAAAATCTTTAATCAGCCAGTACGAACAAGAAGGCAAATTGCCGATAGGCCTACAGATATTCATCTGCAACTATGTTACAATCAGCTGTTATCAACACAATCTTCCAAGAAGAAAAACTTGCTTGATGTAATGTCGAAAAAATATTATCCCACCTGCATACCATAGTTATTATGAAAATTTACTAGCATCTTATTAATGAAGAATTATTAAGAATTACTAGTAATATTGATTTTGGTAATTTTATTACTTGTTAAACTACAGAGTTTTTTTTTATTTTGCTTACACCAGATAGGTTTTGAATTTTGTTATTTTTTGTAATTTTATTAAAACAATAATAATGTAAAGTACATGATTAGTTAATTTATTTTGTTAATCAAACTAAGATCTCCAGTAACAGTTTCCATCTTACTTTTTTTTTGTTATTTTTTATCATGTAAATACCAAAAAGACGGAATACGGGTCCATAAGTGTAGTTTTAAGGCTAATTCAATTTTTATTTCAATAAATGAATAAAAGTATTGCGAGTTTTTTTTATTATTCAAATGATCTAACTGACAACTCAGTCCGTAGGTTAGCAGATTGTAAAAGGTATAAGTGCCAATGTGACATAAATAACTAAAATTAAACATCTAAATGGCTTATAATATTCTAATTAATGAATTATCAACTATTGCAATTGTTACTTGTTGTATGGGTAAAAAATGTTTACTTTATGCTAATTAGCGTAATACGCGAATAATGACCAATATGACACATTGGCCCTTTTAGGCTGTTTTTAAAGAAAAACGATTTTAACAAAAACTAACATAGAAGGGCCAATGTGACGTAAAAAAAACCCCGGTATATGTATGTATAAAATACTATAGTATAAATGAGGAGGATAATTGTCTTTGCAAACAAGCAAAAAATCGAAAGCTTCGGTTTTATCAATCTGAAGTTATAGTAAATTTAAACTTTGGAAGCCTCTCCTGTAAAATTGTAATTTTGCATTTTGGCCCATATACATAGGACCCATCGATATGGTCCTATAGAGAAAAGCCCAAGTTTATAGGTAAATGAAAGTCACACTACCAATAAAAAACGCCCTCAAAACTAAAAACAGACAAATAAAAAATTTGTTTATAAAAATCTAAATGTTATTTTGAAGTCGGTGTTAGGTTCAATATTTGGAAAAGATTTGGAATAATAATAACTCTCCCATCAGATCTATGTCACCACTGCCATAGCGCTTGGCCATAGCGCATCTGAAACTCATATAAATCTATGTCTGAAACTCCAGTAGGCCTATTCGCTAACTTTTTTTGACAGTTGAAAGTGATCATCACTGAGTGAATTAAATATTCATTGCTGTTTTACACGATACGCTATTATGGCACTTATCGTGTAAAAGCAGCAATGGATATGTAATTCACTCAGTGATGATCACTTTCAACTGTCAAAAAAAGTTAGCGAATAGGCCTACTGGAGTTTCAGACATAGATTTATATGAGTTTCAGATGCGCTATGGCCAAGCGCTATGGCAGTGGTGACATAGATCTGATGGGAGAGTTATTATTATTCCAAATCTTTTCCAAATATTGAACCTAACACCGACTTCAAAATAACATTTAGATTTTTATAAACAAATTTTTTATTTGTCTGTTTTTAGTTTTGAGGGCGTTTTTTATTGGTAGTGTGACTTTCATTTACCTATAAACTTGGGCTTTTCTCTATAGGACCATATCGATGGGTCCTATGTATATGGGCCAAAATGCAAAATTACAATTTTACAGGAGAGGCTTCCAAAGTTTAAATTTACTATACCTTCAGATTGATAAAACCGAAGCTTTCGATTTTTTGCTTGTTTGCAAAGACAATTATCCTCCTCATTTATACTATAGTATTTTATACATACATATACCGGGGTTTTTTTTACGTCACATTGGCCCTTCTATGTTAGTTTTTGTTAAAATCGTTTTTCTTTAAAAACAGCCTAAAAGGGCCAATGTGTCATATTGGTCATTATTCGCGTATTACGCTAATTAGCATAAAGTAAACATTTTTTACCCATACAACAAGTAACAATTGCAATAGTTGATAATTCATTAATTAGAATATTATAAGCCATTTAGATGTTTAATTTTAGTTATTTATGTCACATTGGCACTTATACCTTTTACAATCTGCTAACCTACGGACTGAGTTGTCAGTTAGATCATTTGAATAATAAAAAAAACTCGCAATACTTTTATTCATTTATTGAAATAAAAATTGAATTAGCCTTAAAACTACACTTATGGACCCGTATTCCGTCTTTTTGGTATTTACATGATAAAAATAACAAAAAAAAAGTAAGATGGAAACTGTTACTGGAGATCTTAGTTTGATTAACAAAATAAATTAACTAATCATGTACTTTACATTATTATTGTTTTAATAAAATTACAAAAAATAACAAAATTCAAAACCTATCTGGTGTAAGCAAAATAAAAAAAAACTCTGTAGTTTAACAAGTAATAAAATTACCAAAATCAATATTACTAGTAATTCTTAATAATTCTTCATTAATAAGATGCTAGTAAATTTTCATAATAACTATGGTATGCAGGTGGGATAATATTTTTTCGACATTACATCAAGCAAGTTTTTCTTCTTGGAAGATTGTGTTGATAACAGCTGATTGTAACATAGTTGCAGATGAATATCTGTAGGCCTATCGGCAATTTGCCTTCTTGTTCGTACTGGCTGATTAAAGATTTTTTCATATTCGGATAAAACTTAAAGAACCATCTAAATAAAGCTTATTAGGAACTGTTTTTGCGACAATAATGTGAATCAACCGGTTCAAAAGTCTTGACGTGGTCCAGTCCAGCACATTTTTGATCATTTCTGCGTCAATAGATGTTTTATGGTGATCATGTCGACATCTGTTATTAACTAAAGTAAGCCTAATTGTATCAGAAAATTTACTCATTGCAGTTTTTATAATCTTTGGCCCACAACGAATGGTGTTTAAAAACATCGTCTTGCATACCACTAGTTTCGTCTTTGTTCGTCTGTGTGTCAAGACCATTTATCTCGGGAACGAGTGGAGGTATCGAGTTGAAATTAAAACCATATACTCAGGTCTAGGGTCCCTTGAAGCTATGAAAAAATCAAACTTTTTAGTTGACGCAAAAATAATACAGCCGTTTATGCCGCAAAAAACGCATATTTCGCTCAAGGGGATTAAAATTCATAGGGTACTTCCCGTTGACCTAGAACTTCTGGCAAGTAATATCGTCTTATACCACAGGTAAAAATCTGAAAACTATATATTTGTATTTAAATCCTAAAAAATATAGTGTTCAAATTAAAACAATATACTCAAGTCTACAGTCCCTTGAAGCTATGAAAAAATCAAACTTTCAAATTAACGCAAAAAAAAGATCCGGCCGTTTCTGCCGCAAAAAAAAATACTAATTTGTACGGAACCGTCGGTGGGCGAGTCCAACTCGCACTTGTTTTTTTATTTATTCTTACTACTTACTAGTTACTGATTTGTCTAAACTATAAACTTTAGAGACTTTTACGCGGCGTTTAATCACAAAAAAGCGTGGGAACTCCCCGCGTAAAAGTCTCTAACTACTCTTAGGACCTTGTACGTTTAAATTCATGTTACATAGGCCATTATACTGTAATAAAAAATCGTGTTTCTATGCAGAAATCTTTTTTTTTTAATAGCTCACATAATTAATTATATCGATATGATGCGTTTACCATAAAAAAGTAAAAATGGCCAAATTGCTAGTTTGGCCCATATACATAGGACCCATCGATATGATACATGGTTCTAGGTTTTCTGTGAATGTCTTCTGAAACTTTTTTCTGGTTAGATTTTAATGAATTTAGATTTTTGTTTCCGTATCTAATAATTTACAGATTCTTTTACTTCAAAGAGTTTATCGTATTAAGTATTTATTTTCATAAGGTAACGATATCAATAATTTACAAAACAAGTACAAAAATAATGTTTTCCATATAGATTTTTAATTGCTGACGTTTATAGATTGGCAATGAATCAACTTGGGCGAGACTAAAAAATGCAATAATGTGTAAGTAATGCGCATGAGAGCGAATAATAATTCTGCAATCTGACAGTTACTTTTAATCGATCACTTTTCGATTGCTTAAGTCAATCCCATACATTTTTTTACTTAGCGATAGCGAGAGCGATTGTCGAAATGCATGTTGTCTAAAGCCTCTGATAAGACAATATACTGGTAACGCTTATGTATCGCTAAGCCATTAATTAGGAATAGAATAAATAGTAGAATACTTGTGCCGAGAGTTAGAAAGAGATAGGTAGGAAACAGAAACATTCAAAGTTTAGTTGGTGTCAAAAAAGTTGTCTTCACTTTTTTATTCGTAGTGTAGCTTCCAGTTTTATGTTATTTCTTGCGTTATAGGTTTTTTTTCTGAGAGGTTTTTGTATACCATAGTCAACAAAACGGAAAGGCTTACCATAGATATTACTTCTATCTGTACTAGATTGGTACACTTGCGATATTTTCTGTAATATGGCGTCATTGAAGCGTCGTACTCTGTTCCACCAATCATAAATTGGTTTCAATTTTGAATTTGTATTTGAGGTGGGGATTGCTCCTGCCGCCATATTGTGTCTGGCTGTGAGTGCGTGCACGAAGTGAATTTTTCACGTTTTGTAGTGTTATTTCATAGTCTTTAGATTTCGGATTGAAAAGCTAAAAGGTAAGTAAAAAAATAATATCACTTTTTGTCATAACTAATACTATAAAGCGTTAAGTTTTCCCTTTCATAAAGTAATGCCGGTCCTTCAATAAGCTTTAAAAGTTCGGTTTCAACTGGTTGTTCATTATTACAAATTCTTGTTACAATTTGAATGTCTACATTTCGGATAATGTAATAGTATCAGTACCTATTTTAAAGCTTAAGCTTCCAAGTCCAATTGCATTCAAATTCGAAAGTCTTGATAAAAACGCACTTTTTACAATGCTTGAGGTTTCAATTCTTTTTTCATTCATTTCTTTATCAAAATATATTTTCATATCAAAATTATATATCTCTAGAATTACTCTTCTTTTTCTAAGAAGGTACTTAGTTTCGGTTACATAGTTCATTCTTTATGTACGTAATTGTGGGAATTCCTTTCTTTGTGATTATTACGATGAATCATCTTATGAGTAAGGGGAAACAAGGGTGTTGCATTTTCTATTCTATGCCATACATATTGTATCAATGATGCCGCGTCATTGTTTTACTGCATGTCCTTTCAAATATTTTTAAAATTCTGTATGTTGCAAGTTAACGCCCGAGTTTGGTACTTACATAGTAGGTACATTATAATATATTGTTCATTACCCACTTATTCGTTAAACACTATTAACCTTTTCGGAATTAAGATAATATTGTAACAAAAGGACATTGTTTACTCTTTTTTAATAACATCTTAGTTGTTCACAGGCTATGTAAATTGAAACATTCTTAAAACATAACTATGTATTATGATGTGCAGTTTTATAAATCATAGTGTGTGTTTATAAGTTATTAAATGCTTAATTATAAAAAATAATATTTGCAACAAAATTAAATTGAAATATGATAGTGGAAATGTAAAAAATGTACCAATACTAATGTTAACTGATTATTGTTGTAATTTTGCCATAAGTCTGTATTTTAATGATATTTATTATCCAGATGTTTTATCCCTGGTAAAGTTAAATTTAAATCGAAGGCAAGTAGTCAAAAAACACCACTGGAAAAAGATCTTCATCCTATAAAAGGTAATGATTCATTATCATACTCAAAAATACAATTTGACTGATTATTTGCCATCATTATGTTCAATTATTTTAATAGAATACAAGTATTAAGTTTAACTGAAACTGGAGATAGGATGAGCTGTACAATTTCTCTCTCTCTCTCTTAATGTTTATAAATTTATAACATGGAGAGACAATCAAATCACATATTATGTCATGTCAGTTATTGTGGCATTAAAAATATATTTATTTATTTATATTTGACACAAAAACTAAACAATAGAGAAGTATTAAAAAACAATTAATGTGAAGACCCCATGTAAATAGTCAATTCACAATCACACTTTATTCACTAGATGAATAAGATTCTTTTTGGATTACCCATAGGAAATGATTCTTAGTACCTATATTTTGTAATGTGATTGAACAATTTGTTATAATAGTAACATTCTTAATTTATAGTAGTGAAGAGCTACCTCCTACATATTTATCAATTAATTATTTAAGCTGAATTAATTGAGAAATGCAGCTGAAAAGAATTAAGACCGCATGAAATGATTAGGTACATGACATGTATTTTTGTTATTCTTCAAAAGGGAAATGGAGGGTAAACTATTGTAGATTAACAATTTGATTTCTTGAATGACATGGCGCTTTCTTAATCTTAACAATATTATACTTACAAATAGTGAAGAAATTCAAACACAATTAATTGATTTCCTATTTTAAATATAAATCGGATTTGTATTTTTGTTGCGGGAGTTTCCTTTCTCACTTGGTGTTAGACCTGCCTTAATATTTTTTATTTTTCTCTCAGGTCTCATCCTTAGCACCTTCTAAAGTTGAAGCTACCAAGTGCGTGGTCAGTACTCTTTTTGGGAGACTGAAAGTTTTTTAACTTGATTTTCCTCCATGTTTTGGAAGGCACGTTAATCTGGTGGTCCCGGCTGCTACATGTAAAACTGTCATCACATCAGGCTTTTCAATCCCAAAGAGGGTTGGTGTCAAGCAAGGTGGCCGGTCGTAAAATCTTATGCTATAACAGTATCCAACATCAATAGCGATACCTATTGAACCGACCTCTAATAGATTAGGAGCAGGGCAGGCAAAAGAGGTGCATAAAACCAGTTATATTAATATTGTTTTCATTACTACATTATTCTAGTTATTTTTATTACTCTTTACTTGCTCATTTTATCGAATGTCTAAAAGTTTACTAATAGGTAGGTATTTAACTTCATACATCACTAACCAAATATTTGTACCTACCTACCCCCAATATACTAATGTATACTGAGGTTAGGTATCAATTTGATAATGTAATCATTACCTAAGTTCCTCAGTTTTCAATAATATGAATATACTTAATAATACGTTCAATAACTATATTTTGTGTTTTTTATATAAAATACTAAATAATTGAATTATTCTAATGGGGAGAATTTGCGATGTAAAGGCTAGCCCGCACTACGCTGCAACTGAACTGCAGCGGAAATGCGCGACACCTTTGTTGCAATTGTAGAGCCGCGTCGCGCAGTTCCGTTGCCGTAACAATACTTGGCTGCGCCTCACTGTGCCGCGGGGTTCCGCTGCAGTGCAGGTCTGCCTAGTGAGGTTTAGCCTTTAATAACAGTTCTGTGTCATCGCGGTTACTTTTTACCCTTGTGTGCGATGCAAGGTAATTTTTAAAGACGACTGGAAAAATAATTTCTTCTTACAGAAGGCAACAATTCAATAACATTCGCCTTTTGCGCTATTATATTTCGGTTATTTGTTGTCAGAATTCACGCAAGAATGATTCGCCCATCGTGTTGTTCGACTCATTTAACGACTCTAAAAAGTGAGGACGGACCGCTGCGGAGAACGCACTGAGGCCGGTAAAACTACACACACATGTAGGCGCCTTGAATATCAGGTGAATCATACCTATGTGCGTGCGTGTAACTGTGTAATTACACGGGCGAGGCGTAGTTTAACGGCCTCAGTGCGTTCTTCGCAGAGCTCAGTCTTCACTTTATTTTTATTTTATCTGAGACTACTTCCTGTTTCCTTTTTTCGTTTTCCAAACAACAATTAATAACTTTAAATTAGTCTTATTATGAGATTGGCATTTCTATCTTGGTCTAGAGCGTCTTTCACCGCCCTTCAATCTTGTTTAAATATGGGTAGGTACTTCCTATACGAAATAATCAAAAATCAACGTCAGGACTTAACTGTATTACTCGGTAGAAAGTATAATCTTAAGAGCGTTTACGCGCATTTATTGAAAATCGTCACTTTTCAGCTTCTCATTTCCATTAACTCTTGTCCTACAAATGTAATTATTATAAAAACCTTTTAGATAATATTCTTATGCAAATATAGTTGTAAGAGAAAATGTTTTATATATTAGAAAAATGCACTGAAAAAAATCGACTTGCCTCAGGCGGGACTCGAACCCGCACCTTCCACAATCCGGGTGGACGCGTTGACCAATTTCGCCACCGAGGCACTGCTTTTCGCTGTCGAAATTTGTCAGTGCTTGGTGCTTATGTTTTTATGGTAAACATCGTTTCATCAAATCTTTGAAATTTGCACTTCCAAGACCCGAACGAAATATTTTTGCAAATATTTGACGCCCAGCTAAGATGAAACTACCTTACATTATGGAATAATTTTATTTTTGCGTTTACAAACGCGTAAATATAATACTAGAAAAATGCACTGAAAAAAATCGACTTGCCTCAGGCGGGACTCGAACCCGCACATTCCACAATAAATAATAATAAAATTATTCCATAATGTAAGGTAGTTTCATCTTAGCTGGGCGTCAAATATTTGCAAAAATATTTCGTTCGGGTCTTGGAAGTGCAAATTTCAAAGATTTGATGAAACGATGTTTACCATAAAAACATAAGCACCAAGCACTGACAAATTTCGACAGCGAAAAGCAGTGCCTCGGTGGCGAAATTGGTCAACGCGTCCACCCGGATTGTGGAAGGTGCGGGTTCGAGTCCCGCCTGAGGCAAGTCGATTTTTTTCAGTGCATTTTTCTAGTATTATATTTACGCGTTTGTAAACGCAAAAATAAAATTATTCCATAATGTTTTATATATATTTAGTATTTGTAAATTATAACAAAATATCTGAGCAAAATATTTAAAATTTTACGTTTAGAATTGATTTCGATGCTGTAATTTAATAAAATAACACATGTCTCATGCCATACTAAGTTAAATCGTCAAAAATATTTTAGTAGTTTTTTGAGATCTAAGAATAGCTGCCGCCCAACTTAAAATATTAATTTTAGTCATACATAAAACCACTACTCTGTTAGTCATGTATTATCTATTTATTCAGACGCTTTTATAAAGTAAAATTGATATTGGAAATAACCCGCATTCGCTGCCTATTAATAAATCAATCTTTAATATTTAAAACCACAATACCGTTTACGTAATATTCATTCACAGGAAACTAATAATTTGTTGAAAGGAACTACAATTAATTAAATAACTGTATTGTACAGTCATTACTGGATTAGTTTTCCTGTTACCATTTGATAGCTAACATGGCTGGTGCAGAATTACTTGCGGTTTAAATCCGCAACTGGCCGCTACCTATCGATTTTCTACTAGTCTACACGTCCAGCAAACACAGGACACGACGCACAATACGCAAACATAATTATTTGCTTACTTAGATACGGATTTAAATAAATTTAGTGATGGTAGAATTCTTTTTATAATCGTATTAACACGGTAACGGTATCCTTCCGGTAGGTATGTACATCAATTAGCATTATTTGAGTAAAATACTGTTAATTTTATAAGTTACCGACTGGTTACCAATACCAAATATGTTTCGATATAACATAATTGGTTAGGTAACAGGATTGCGGAAGTTAGCCATGATATGGCTATCGAATGAGTTGTATTAAAGTTAATATGAAACCGGTAAATTAACTCATTTCTTTTCATTAAAGCACATAAAAGAGTTTTCACTTGAAAACTTATATAATATTTTATTAATTTTAAAATTCCTAGGGTTTGATCTCACTTTGGGCTTTATAATCCCATTTTTGGCCGAGATTGAAATCTTTGTATAGCTTCACACACACACACACATCGATCCAAGAGCCAAATTAACCCGACAGGATACTGAGTATATCCCGGATGTGAGCCTGTACGAGATTAGTGTAGCTCAATCAGCTCAATGTTCATGAGCTGTTTGAGAGGAGACAAGGCGCCGGGTGCTGACGGATCAAAGCAAAGCTTCTGAAAGTAGGTGGACGAATCGTCCTGACAACTCTTCAGGGGCTCTTTGACTCCGTTATACTCGAGACTGTAAAACGCCAAAGGCATGGCGCGTTGGCTTGGTGAGATTCTTCTTCAAAATGGGCGATAGGGTCCAATTGAAGAACTATAGACCCCTCACGGTCCTGAGTCATGTTTACACGCTGTTTTCGAGAGATATAGATAACGAATCGTCTCGCACGTAGGTTTGATGATTTCCAACCCACGGTACAATCCGGATTCCGAACATACGCTGGCGGCAGGTTATACTGAAGACCGAAGAGTATGATCTTCCATTATTCTTTGGACTATGAGAAAGCCTTCGATTCTGTCGAAACCTGGGCCGTGCTCCAGTCGTTTCTGAGGTTCTAAATATTATAGATAGACTATTGGTACATCAAAGTGTTGCAGTCACAGTTTACGAAAACGCCACTATCTACCTATCAGTTCGCCTTCATGATCAGAACTCTAAACCCATACTCCAACGAGGTGTAACTGAGACAGGGTGATGTTAATATCGCCGAAACTGTTTAAAGTATTAACACGGATAAGATAAGACAAAAATTATGTCGAATTCCCATGTCGTACACACTCCTATGAAGGTTGGATTGGAAGCTCTACACTTGAAGTTGTCGACGATTATGCTTACAAACAGTCTACTTCATAAGTTCAACTTCCGAAAGAGGTTAATCGACGAATCCATCTCGGCTGGGCAGTGATTGGGAAGCTACGCGGCATATTCTCGGCCCATCTACCGCAGTCTGAAGACGCGTCTTTAACACGTGTGTGTTGTTAGTGATGACCTATGATACCGAAACTTGGCCACTTGCAATGGGCCTCATAACAAGGTTCAAGGTCTCTGAAACGCCAATGGAGAGGCCTGTGCTTGGAATTTCTCTGTGTGACCATATGAGTAATGATGATATTCGCAGGAGGACCAAGGTCACCGACTTAGCCCGAAGAATGATGACCTATGGTACCGAAACTTGGCTGCTTTTAATGGGCCTTATAAGAAAGTTTAAGGTCTCTCAAAAGGCAATGGTTAGGGCTATGCTTTGAGTTTCTCTGCGTGATCATATCAGAAAGGATGAGATTCGCAGAGGACCAAGGTCACCGACATAGGCCGAAGAATGATGACATATGGTACCGAAAGTTGGCCGCTTACAATGGGCCTCATAAGAACGTAGGTCTCTCAAAGGCCAATGGAGAGGGCTATGCTCGGAGTTTCTCTGTGTGATCATATCAGAAATGATGAGATTCGCAGGAGGACCAAGGTCACCAACATAGCCTGAAGAATTAAATTTACTAAAAACAAGTTTTAAGGTAAGCGTCCACGTGTCGTGTTAAGGGGGCGATAAGTGTATCATGCAATTTTGGAACGATCGCGATGATCGCGCGTTTAACAATAACGGCGCTTTCATATTAGTCGCTTAGTGCCGCTGTTGCCGCGCGTCTAAAATGAAGGCTGCCTAAGAGCGCAAACTTTGAAAAAATATACTTATGAAACTAGGCTACTTTGCTTACGCAACATTCAGTATGAAAACCTTTTCAAAATTTCTACAATTTAGTGTACAAAACAAATAATTAAATTATGTCTTATCCCAATAAAAAAGTGACAGCTCGGGAACTACCGAGGGCCTAACCAAGTGGCCAATCGATTGTGCCGAACTTTTAACGAAAATAATTTAATGTATCAATTAAAATTGTACGAGTAGTAGTAAAAAAATGTCATTTCTTTCAATAGAAACGTTGTATCGTTTGCCACTTGTCCAGGTCCTCTGGAGCTATTTTCATAAAACTTTATTTATCTTGTAGATAATTTGATTATTTAAATATTCATAGGAGAATAAGTGGCATATTTTTATGAAAAATCAACGTTTTTCGTGTTCTGTGATTTTTCTGAGTGTGCTATGCGGGCGCGGGATGCTCCTCACTGCTATGGGCAAGGTCTTCAGCCCTTATCGTCGCCTTAAAATAGGCACTCATAGCTTGACCACCGGGAGTATAATCTGTCCTTTAGTTAGATGGTAGGTATAGGTAACCTACCCTAATAAATCTTGAAAAGGGGTTACATAATTTAAAATGTTGTTAAATGACTACCTACCTACCGCATTGAAAAAAAAATACCTTCTGTTATATTTAATGGACCGTTATTTTATTCATATTATTTATTCTGAGTTGTAATAGCGAAACTGATTTATTTTGTACTAGCTTCTGCCCGCGACATCGTCTGCGCAGGATCAATATCAATTATAGCCTATCACGCAACAATTGAGCGCGCCTGGTTGGTGGATTTCAATTGTATTTTCTTGTATAACCAATAATCTTTATTAAAAGCATAGTCACATCCTTTTTGTCTTATTTAGCCGCCGTGTTGATCCAAACCTGCAATTGGTCGACTCGCATCTTTATAAATGTTATAATCAATATTTTAATATCTAGGTAGGTACCTGCCTTCTTACAACACTTAGGACATCTATACAATTTTCAATTGATCGAAGGAACTATACATATGTAGGTTTGTATGTGTTGCTTCACAGGATTCATTTAAGTTTCCATGAACGTTTATCTGACACATAGTCCATTCAAACTGTCAATTTATCTGTCAGATAATTATCTCCTACTCAGATAGGTTTGTATGTATGTGTTGTTTCACAGGTTCCATGTAAGTTTGCATGAACGTTTATCTGAAAGATAGTCCATACAAATCAGAACCCATGAAACCAGTCCGTAGAGTAGTAAGTTGTTTCTCATTTTAGTACTAACAAAAGCGTATTTTTAAGTACCGAGCGCCTCGCGCTTTCCCGAACCCGAGGATGAAACGTTTATAAAATGTCTGCATTTAAACATGAGCCTACACCCACTCATTGGAGCTTAGCCTTGAACGCATACGAGTCAAGGTCACCGATTTCCTTGAGTTTTATTTAAAATACAAGCACCCTGCCTAATACCGTCTTCTATTGTACCACTTACAACAATCAGTTGGGATTGACTGCTTGGAATAAAAAAAACGTAGCATAGTGGGGGCACAAAACCGGTCATTAACCTCAATGCGTAAACCAATTTGAAATAACGCGCAGTGATGGACCGGCGACGATATGTAGCTTAGTATCACACTAAGCACCGCGCCTTATTTTATCGGACTACATAATTCGAAATGTTTATTATGTATTAAGTATGTATAAAAGTATTTGAATTAACACTTAAAATTAGTTAATGAAATTTTGTACATTATTATTATAAGAAAACTCTTAAAGTCTTAACAATTTTGTTCCTTGTGTCTCGAGGCAGACAGGAGTCTGAATATTCCGTTGTGATATTTTTGTTTGCACAAACATAACAATTAAGTGCGAGAGATAAGCCTCGGAGCCTGCTAGTGACTAATGTCACTGCTATTTATATTGTATTGGGAGTAACGAATAAGATAATGAACGATGAATACAACGATGTGCTAGGAATTCGGTCCGGTTCTAATGACCATTGATAACTCCACTGCTTCTGTTTCATTTTGAACTGCGTGTCAGTAACCACGTTGGTCACGCTTTAGTTCAAACGTTATTTTTGTTGTGAGCTGTCGTTAAGATGGGAATGTCGACTATTTGGGAAAAGATTGTAAGTCTTTAATTATCGTATCTTTATTATACAACTTTAAGGAACATATTCGTCTATGACATATTATTGTAATTTTATTCTGACTATATTTGCAGTGCGTTGTTTGCATGTTTTGAAGTTGGTATCTAGAAACCAGATACCGGCAATTTTAAATTATCTGATCCTTAAAAATGGAGTTTTGTGAAATGTGCATGTCAATATCGCCCATGTTTATCTATGCGGCCTGCACGATGCAACGAACGCGCTGCACTTTCGTAGAGTGATACTATTTTAGTCGGCAGTTAACATTTATTTCGAGCATATTCCCAGTGCCCTGACCCACTGTCATGCTTTGTATTCCAAATTAGTTTCTCGCACCTGAATTGTTTATTTTTACTTTTCCTTTATTCTCAGATTTTGTTTACAAGTTTCGATTAAATTTGGATTTTTGTGTTCCCTGACAATATGAATAATAATTATTATTATATCTCCACTCTCATACTAATTATCTAGTCCAAATTAAGCATCATTGATAAGAATTTGTGTTATGGATACTAGATTAGGGATAAATATAATATACATATTAATCTAGATATTTTTTTTATCAATGAACTTAAATAATATACACAGTGTTCCTGAGGTTATACATTTACTTCAGCATGTTATTCAGACTATGAAATTGATCATTTTTCACTATGGACACTTTTATGAATTCTAAATGCTTAGATGTAATTTATCTAATATGAATTACTCCACCTGAGCTGGCAACGTCGCATTTGAATATCATCAGGAACACGGTGTATAAACAACCATGACTCGTGAATAAATGTTCGTGTTTATCATACAAACATTTGCTACTACCAGGATTTGAACCTGGACCGGTCAATGTGTAGGACACTCAACCACGACGGCGTCAGACATAATCATAAACGGAATAAGTGGTATAATTATAATTGTCATTATTACCTAAGTAGTAGCTGGGTACTTATATCTTGCAGTTGTTCTTTCCGAAATAATAAAATGTCCAATATACTTATGTCTCGTGTCTTATTATGTGTACTATCGTGCTTTACTTTTAAATTACAAAGCTTTTAAATACTGATTAACTTAGATAAATTTGTTTGTCTATGGTCTCATTTAAGTTAGTGAAGAAGGATAATTGTTGTGTAGGAACTTTAATGATTCCTAATTCTATTACTCATTAAAGTTCCTGTACAAGAAAATTAAATAACCCGAGAACTGATTATAAAAAATTAAGTACACTTGAATTTAATATACAGGAACTATTGCTTCCGTAACAAAGACTATTCCGTAAAAATGGTATTATTATGATATTTGTGAAATTTTAACAGAAAGGACAATCAATATGACTACTATAAAGCTGTAAATAAATAAACTGTCCAAAAATTTTCTTAAGTGACGACAGCTAGTCCGATCGTCTATGGTGCTATGGGCGTAGACCTTTAAGTAACTGTATTACTTAACAATGTATTAATCTACAATGAATCAGTACACAATGAATCAATTTGAATTGAGGGTAACCATTGGCATGAAAGTCTTGATCAAATTTAGCGGGGCGGCGGGGCGGCCTGATGCTATTGAGTCTGTATAAAAAATGCTTCGATTTTTTGTCTATAGGTAGCGAGCATGGGAGCTAAGCAGAGCAAGCGCTCGGTGGACATCAGTGGTAAGGAGGCAGAGAGTGCGGGCGAGGTGGCGGCCGCGGGCGCTGGCGGCGAAGGTCGCGTCGAACCGTTAGCAGACGCCGATGCGCTCAAACCTCATCTTAACGGCGATGCACACATTCACGAACAGACAGTAATCGTCTTTTTTATTCTGTATCTTGAAACTATTTTGCAATGATTTGAGTTGATCACTTTCTTTTAAACAAAAGATTTGCTTGGGCTAGATGTAACCGTTTACGAGTTTATTTACATATAAAATGTTCCGGACTCCGGTTAAAGTTGAGGTAAAGTAGATAGATCTATGTATATATAATAGTAGGTCTCAACAAGCCATTTGAGCCCATGAAACTACACCTTTGACATATTTACCCTAAAATTTCACGAGCTTTCACATCATTAATCCGGTCATCTTTAGTGTTTTATATACAATACAAATTAGTATTCTTGTATTAATTAAACTAAGATTGTGACTGGCAAATAACTTATGCATCTGTCTAAATCCTAATATGTATACATAATGATTCAGAAGTTTAGCGATCGAGCAAAAAAAGCTTTGTCCATCCGCTTTTGTCATCATATCACTTTAGATAGATTAACTAGTGATTGTTAAGCTCTATCTTATAAAGAAGGAATTTGTAACGACTACTCAACTCGCAGACATGCATCCTACGACTTCCTGTCAAGATAAAATTCCTTTTATAAACATACTACACTACCTTATGTGGACTTAGATATTACATAGAATGTTATACATTTTATTCATACTAGTTAATTGGGTTGGTTTGTAAGTTGTAAGCCTTCCTAGATGACGAGAAAAACTTAGTTTGCAAGAAAACTGTTTAAAATTTAATTTATTGAAATGTAAAATCTCAATGGATGTTTTTTTAACATCTAACTTTTATTTTTGTTCCTACCACAGGAAATATATTTTAATTAAAAAAAAAATTATATACTCAAATCTTTGCTGCGGAGAAATGTGCATTGTATTGTATAACGACATTTTCGTTTTCATTATGCATACTGACGAGAGTTTGTAGATAACCAGTTTTTCTACTTATTCAACTTTCAATCAACATAAAGATCTCTGTAAGGTCTTATTTATCTAGTGGTAATTTACGACATTTGAGTTCATGGGCTCATAATAGTAAATGGGAAATAGCTTAATGTACCCTTTGGTTTTTCTCTATTTTCAACTACAACAGATTCAATTAATACTTGTTACAGGATAAAGAAAAACAGCTAGACAGTGGTACCCCAGAGAACGAAAAAGACGCAACTACTGAAAAAGAAGGAAAACAAGAAGAGTCTGAGAAGGACAAAGAAGTAACCCCAGTCACGAACGGCGACAGCGCAGAGCCAAAGACAGAAAATGGAGACTCTGCTCCAACGCCAGAAGACACGAAAAAGCCCAAAAAAGAGAAGGTACTTTCTTAATTCCTTAAACTACCTAGATTAACAGTTTAATTAACATCAACCATTAACACTTTTTCCCATAAATAATCATTTACTCTTCTATAAATTAGTAGATGTTAAAAATGTTGACATCTCTCTAACACACATTAAAGGGTAACTTTGGATTTCAGACCAATATTAGATGCCATTACCGAGACTGTATTTATTTACCAGAATGGTTATCTTATATAATTTTGTTATGTTATCATAGAAAAATAATATTGTGTTGGTCCAATGATGAAAGCACCGCATTCAATGTTACATTGAAATTTAAAATTACCAAAATTTACTTTATAATAGTTTTTGTAATTTCTTAAATCTTAATAACAGTTATTAACTTACAATGTTCAAAAATTGCATGTGTGTGGCCTATTTGAATTGACGTGTATTAACACTCTGCATGTCGCGAACAGGTCAAGAAGAAATGGTCTTTGAGATCGATCAGTTTCAGCAGAAAGGACAAGCCGAAGCAGGATAAAAAACAAAAGGAGGAAGAACCCAAGACTAATGGTGAACCCGAAAAAGTACCGGAAGAGGTATGTGCATTATCAATCTTAACATCCTTTATCTAGGTGCAGTATTTTATCCGGTGAGCCATGATGTATATGCACACAATAGTCATGTATATTTACAGTCTGACTCACCCGCATTAGTGATAGTTAGGGCCCGGATTTATATGTAAATACATATTTTTAATTTATAAGATTTTAGGTCACGTATGTGTTCTCTACCTAGATTAGCTTATATAGTTAGTGAAAAGCTAATTTTTATTTTCCATATTTTTCCATATTTCATGGGTAATACCATATTTTACAAAAAAATACCACAATCATCCATATTTTCGATTTTTATATCATAGTTGGCAAGAAAAATTATTTTTACGTGTTTGCATTCTCGCCACCACACGGCCGCGTGTGTTTTATTTCTCTCGCGTATTTCGTCGTAATTTAATTTTGGACTCTCTAAATTATTTATTCCACATTGTATGCCACGTATATAAGGCCAATATAAGGCCATATTTAGACCAAATCGAGAAAGTTTTAATTACGATAATTTAAAAAAGCATGTGATTGTGTATTACAATCCATTTAATAGGGCAGATCTAGGAAGATGAATATTTTTTTTAAATTATTTATTTGAATTACCTGAATTTTTTTTTTATGTGAGTAACTGTTATTGCATAGTAACTTTTCACAATAAACAGAGTTTAATAAAGATATGGTTTTTTATACTCCATATTTTTTCCATATTTTACATTTTTCGGTCCATATTATATGTACATATTTTGATTTTTTAAATACATATTTATCCGTGCCCTAGTGATAGTGAGTTAAATATACTATACACAATAATTATAAAGTCATAATTATTAGCTTAGTGATCCTCGAGTGTTCCTGTTTTGGAGTTGATTTGCTAGTTGCTCTTAAGATGTGTAAACATGTGTGACCCGAAAACGTAATATTCAATAACAATACTATTTTAGTCGCTAAACATTATACGCCATAATTAGTCCCGCCCTCACTGCTAAGTACCGTTGCATGGCGCACGAATATTTACGGAATTTCTTTCCAAACATTAAATGAGATTTTTATACAATATTGTTTTAACAAATAGATTTATCTACATACTCTTTAATGATGGTTCACTATGGCATAATCGAATGCTCAAATATTAAGCATATACTTGTGATGTGAAGGAATCGATGTTTGTCTTACCTCCTCTCTATTATCTAATACACCGAGATGTGATCAAAATATTTCGATGCTTAAACCAATTGAGTAAGTCAGGGGCTTAGATTAGATCTAAGGTGATGGGCGAATGTTCGAGTTCGTCTCGCATATATGACTAGAGAAACTGGATTTGAACCCGCTATCCCTGGATGTGTAGGCAGAGTTCAGACCTATGGTTCAAGAAGGTTGTCGAAGTCGGTCATCGAAAGTAATTTTATTTCCTTCTAGCTAGATTTTACCAGCAGTCCACTTGGATATGACTTGGATGGATCAATTCAATAATGTTGTAATAACGTGGTATTATAAAAAACACTAAAGTTCTATTTGCTCGACGATTGCCAGCCTCTTTTTACTTTCCGTACAATTTAGCGGTTTCTGCCAGCCACAGAAGTACCTATAACAAAAAATCATTTGTACAATTTTTTCGCTTTTGCGCTAACAAAACATTTTAAAAGCAATGACTTTCTAATTTTCTACTTATCGTTAACCGTCACACGCATTTCGATTTCCGATTCACGTTGTATGACTTTACATGGTGAAGTGAAAAAGAACGAATCTCATCATAGAATAAGTGGCCTACTTTAAACTTAATTCTAGCATTGTAAACTTTAGCAGTTTTTGTACCTAATCCAGTCATTGGCCTTCATCGTGCGAAAATCTGAAATCGTTTACACATGTTTATTTAAACGTTACAATTGGCGTTCGCCGAGTACAGTTTAACTAACATCTATTTGGAAGCGGGGCGCAGCGCAATCCAGACCCTTTGCTCGGTAGCATAATAACGTGCGTCGTTATTTCGTCATGGTCTGCTATTATTTAGTTGATGCTATGCTAAGATGAAGGCATACTATGAAAAATGTTGATTGCTGTAATTAAATTATTATCTTGAGCGGCTTTGTAACTCGAAATAAAGATATTTTTTTGTTTATTTCGTATAGCTACATCGACTGCGACCTTGTAGTCAGAGTCCATTGAAGTGGAAACTACGTTTTCTATGACAAGTAACTATTGCGTGGTAGTGCATTGCACCCAAACCAGGCGGCGCGGGCGCGATGAACAATGCGCATTATAATTCAAAGTGGTGCTATATCCGCGCTAACCAAACGTGAGCCGCCATTGTTGAGGACGATATCGCGACGCTTATTTCATTGACGACCGTTGAGTGACGCCATCCAATACATATCTACTAAACAATTTGATGTTAATTACATGCCCAATTCCATTCTAAATATTAAACAATAGCCGTATAAGTACCCACTCCCATACTTATCGAGCGAGGGCGCGCCTAATTTTGTTTACTCCCCGTAACGAGTTATACGGCGAGATAGTGCTAATTAATGTGTTATTAATCAACTTTTTTCTAATTATAATTTATGTCACTTTCTAATTAGATAAGAGTATGTTTTTTTTTCAACATTTTAAAAATTATATGTCAGTACCTAAGTACCTACACAATAATTTGTAATTCGCAATAACCGTTACTTGTTATTTGTGAGAGGAACTACAATGAGTTATTTACGTTACGATTCGTTAAGTTCGCGTTTGCGTCGACAACGGCAGATCCCGGCAATGTCGCAGTTCGCGGCCACTGGGCTATTTGTTTGTCTCGATACGGTACAAGCGCCACACGTTACGCGCGGTCATTAGCACCCAACCTCCCACAACGAGGGAACTTTTACATAATGAATAAACATTGCTTTTGTTCCCCTCGCAATCGCAACAATCATTATCACTTTACTAATGATAATCTTTTTCTGTTTTTATACAAATCTGCAACACAATAAGACCAATCGATAAAGAGGAATACAATTTGTTAACATCATCGCACAATGTATAAATACAATAAACATTCCATAATTAGGTAATATAGCCTACGGTCCTCTTTGTCTCAAACATGCGGTCACTACATTATCGAAATCACTAAAGATGGCGGTGGGAATTAGGAAACCAGTTCGTGGTGTGCAAAATAAAATTAGTGGTGCATGGCAGGTTTCGCGACGTATTCTCGTGGGCGTCGGGCGGTCCGGGGCCTATCCTTCGCCGGGCGAATGTAGGAGGTCGACAAACCGCTTCTCCCTCCTCCACCCTGCTGCCTTTACCTTGCACGTACACTATCGAGGAATATTCTGTATACTGACCATTTCACTAAGATAACTTTTACATACATTTTAACCCGTTAAAATTCTTAATAAATTCTGAATAGTGCTTAATTTATGGACTCGCAACAGACATAGCTACTTGTTATTTATTGTACACAAGTAATTAATAATGAACATAAAGAGACAAAAGAATAAGTAAAATAAAATAATCACTATCTACTTCTTCCAGACAACCTTCAGACGGAAGACTATAACATTATTTTAAATAAGAGGGAGCGATCATGAATAAATATTTTGACGTGATAACATGGAAAGTTAATATTGAAATTTTCCATGGGCTATGTTTGTATTATGCTGATTAACGCAGTGTTGAATGAACAATGTGTGGTTAGGTTGTTTACGTGGACTTTAAACAAAACTTGCTAGGGTAACATGATGAGCGCTTGGTTCTTATTGCGTGTTTACTAAATGATATATCGTTCCGCTTGTCCGTCCGAGCCTGATCATCTGACATATTTTCATAATACTTACCATTGAATAGTGCATTGGCATAACAAGGAATGACTCCCATTTCTTACCGACAATCGTGTCATTCGAGGAAAAAATATAATGCCCGCCATTCTGGGAGAAATGCAATGTTAATCGGCAGGTAAAACTATAAATATATTATCTCGTTCCACGGAGTATATCTCGTTCAAATCCGATATTGACGATAAATCATTGGAGTGCTCGTATAAAATAGTCACGTTGTTGGGTTTAACAAAGGGCTTCATAAGACCAATTAGTACCTACAATTCCTGTTTACTTGCAGCTGTATCTTTGTTTATACGCAACAAATTAACTGCGAACACAATTTTGATCCTAACCGAAGTTTACGTAGTTTTATACATATTGTTAATAAAATCAGGTATGTTATTACCTTACGTCTTATTTAATGATAACACAATATTGTATGAAGTAAATGGTGCTAAGACAGGGCATTCAACTGTTGATAGTCTAAGTTATATGACAGTAGTGCGTCTGAACTGAACCGGGTGCGATGCTATCTTCCCCGTTATTTATTGCCAATGCAAATTACACTCGTCCGCTGGTCATACGATGCCTGTGCTCTCCTGACCATTTGTGGCACTAATATGTAATGGAACACCGATAAATCATTCTAAAACAATTCTTTTCGTTTTATGGTATGCATAACATATGGCGAGTTATATACATACACACAGACCCTACACTACGCAAATATGTAGTAGTTATTTTTGGCTTCAATTATATAAACTATTTATACAATACTAGCGACCCGCCCCGGCTTCGCACGGGTGCAATGCTTATGTAAATATGCATGTATTATACATATAAACCTTCCTTAAGAATCACTCTATCTATTTAGAAAAAGAGAGAAAGTTTCTTTGTTTTTGAAGTTCTTCGTCTTCTTGATCTCTGTTAATTTACCATTTTTTTACCCAACCATCATAGTGTGATGGTTGATCTGACCTAAAACTTATTCCGTCTTTTTCATAAAAGTTTGAAAACAATTCAAATAATAAATAATATGGAGTATTGTGTCATGTCTTTGTTTTATAATTTTAATTTATTCTTTGATTTTGCTTTAAATAAACATATTGGGTATGTATTAAAGCATGAAGAACAAACAAATGGTCTGTGGAGTGTGTCTTTGTCTTCAATAAATAAGGAGAATTATAACCACAGAAATATAAATAAAACAATAACGCATTTTGTTCATTGTTTTGTTTACTTGCAGTTATCATTTCTTATTATTTATGCTTAATAGTAGTCAGTCTGACCAGGCTATATAAATAATGCATAATACTTAATGACCTATTTTAAGTAAAATGGTATGTAGTAGGTACTTACATATAATTCTGTAATTTCTTATTTGCATTTGCAGTTATTTGCTTAACAGCATTATGGTGTCCCAGCAGTGCAGTTATTGATAGAAAAGAGTTGGTAGTCTCTCATCTCAGTGTTTGAGAATTCTTCCGAGTGAAGCTAGCTTCCACCCTTAGTCTTAGGTGTTACAGTAAAACCCGTTTAATGCGATTTCTTAGGGAACCAGCTAAAAATGCGTCTCAGGCGGGAAAGCGTGTTAAGCGGGATAGGGAAAATAAAACGTAATAAATACATACTAGCATTATTCGACCGCTCGTTCGTGCCAATGTTAGAGTTGGCGTTGTTTTTCGTAGAAACGCTTTGAAGCGTTTGCCACAAAGTAGCAAATTAAAGACGCTAACGAAGTTCGATAAGAACAAAATGTATGGAATTGACTTAGGTCGTCGTTCGAATTGACTAAGACGCTGTAGATAACAAGCCCCCTGGGTCTTAGACAAAAGCGAAGTTCACTTCTCTTCATTTTCATCATCATTACCTAGGGTCATTTTCAAATAGATCTTCAATTGAACGAATTTCGTGCGGTAAAACATTGTCATCAATGGAAGAATTTTCAAAAAACTCTGCAGTATCGCGGGTTCTCCTTCTTCAGATGGTGTATTAAACGGGATGATGAATCGTATTAAGCGAGATACAATGTATGAAAACATAAGTTGCAGGGACCGACGTAATAATGGCTTACTATGCGGGAATACGTTAATTTGTTTGAAGGTAAAGATAGAATCATCGACTGTTGAAACTAACTAATATCGATGCTACAATAACTTACACATCGTGAAATTGTGTACTGCACTCCGACCTCTCCGAAGTATTGCGATAAATTCTAAAAAATATGATATAAAAATATATACTTACCTACTCCTCGTAAAAGAAGGAAAACCATTTTAAGTCAATTAATTAGTGTAGTTTGCGAGTAACTACTGAATTTATATTATTAGGGTTATCAATAGTAAATCCCATATTGTAATTTCGGCAAGAAACAAATGAATACCCGAAATCACAAACCTTTTAAAGTTAAAACTCGAAAAGGTTTTCATATTATAATTACCTAAATCATATTTGACAACATAAGTAACGAGAAAATATTTATTTAGTAAAATCGAAACTTTCTCTAGGACAAAATGTAATGACTCTAAACAATGTTGTCCTGACTCCTGACACGGTAATATAACATTACCGTGTTCCTGAGGTCCAACCTATTTACCTAAACCACCAAAACTTAATAATGCTTGTAGTTCGATTTCGTTATTTAAAACTAATTACCTGTTTAGTTAGTTGCGGATGTTCGAGTTCCGTGTATCTTTTTTGTTGCTATAAAGAGAAGGAAATTGGCATAACTCAAAACCATTTTAAAATCTCAGACCAATAAAAAAGTCTAGACGTAGCTAACCGCGCTCATAAGTGAGGCAAGTAATATGATGACGAACCGGCAATATAAAGACGGCCGCTCGCCAGTCTGCCGCGACGCACGACATGAGTAACACAATGTTGACAAGTATTTTGAAATTAAAAAATGGCGTAATTATGCCTTCATGTGTCTTATACTGCTGCAAAACAATTCATGTATTAAAAATAAGTCATCAGGGACTACTTTCCACAAGTAACTAACTGATTCTCGTATTATTTCACAAAAATAATTATTACGTAATTTACGGAACGCATTTGGGGATTATCGGGCGCCATTGCATCAGTGTTGCCAATTAAGAAATTTATTTTTACCCAATAATTGGGTAGCTTCGATAGTGTTACAGATGTTATATATATTTTAAAACAAATAAAGTGTAAGAGTTTTCCGTCACGACCTTTTTCACACTTTCTTTAGTGAAGATGGTTTTCAATATGGATATCATTTTCGTGGTTTTCTGGGGGCCCAATTACGAATAGAACATCTATTTCGAGACCAAAGATCGCGGATGCGACTTTTTAATAGAATATTAATATGGGTATCATTTTCGTGGTTTTGGGAGCAACCGATTTCAAATATAACGTCTGTTTTAAAATCCAAGATGGCGGACGCAACTTTTAAACAAAATGTCAATAAGGGTATCGTTTTCGTGGTTTTCGGTGGTTCCCATTCCGAATACAACAACTATTTTGAGATCCAAGATGGCGGATGCGATTTTTTAACATAATATCAATATGGGTATAGTTATTGTGGTTTTCGGTGATCCTCATTACGAATACAATATCTATTGTGTGATCAAAGTTGGTGGACACGACTTTTTAACATAATGTCAATATGGTTATCGTTTTCGTGGTTTTCGGTGGTCCCGATTACAATTACAACATCTACTTTGAGATCCAAGATGGCGGATGCGACATTATTAACATAATGTCAATATGGGTATAGTTTTTGTGGTTTTCGATTTTGTGCTAAATTGAAATGTTTCTTATGTTGACACATATTTTTTTAGATCAAACAGTAAAAGAAAAAGGTCCTTAACCTATAGATTAACAATATTACAGATAAACTAAATTAAATAAGTATCTATCTATCTATAGTAATAATTTTAAGCGACATAGGAGTCGCAGGTAGAATCACTAAAGTGTTGCTTAACCACTTTTTTAAATATATTAGGTCTTGGGTTGAAAACATATATACGAGGGTTCATAAGAGATATCTCGTTGTAAGACCCACACATTCTCGTTAGAGGATTATAAAATGAGGTGTTATTTTTATAAATTTGCAGATAAAAAGTCTTACTGGTTTTCCGTGGATTGCGCTTTGTGTTAATATCCAATTGACTTGGCAGGTAGGGAGAAACAATTTTACTGTATAACACATTATGCAAATATAAAAGATCTTGTTCTATACGACGAGTTAGCAATGAAGTCTAGCAAGTGAGAAGAAGAATACAACATATTTTGAGATCTAAGATACTAGACGCGAATTCCGGAATGAAGTTCCTTATTGCACAGTACGGACTTGGCGGATGTTGAGTTTGTAGATACCGCGTATGGTATTGTCTGTGCCCAGTCATAACTTTGTTCCGATCGAGTGTTCCACGACACTCACGCATTCGTTTGTATTATATTCTATTAAAGAATTATTATTTATAAAGCCATGTGATGCCGGCAGAGTAGAATGGCATCACCCTATTCCTCCAATAGGTGTCGTAGAAGGCGACTAACGGATAAGCGAACGGGTATTGATCATCTTATACTCCGTCCACCAATCCGCATTGGGCAAGCGTGGTGGACTCCTGCCTAAACCTCCTTAAATGACAAGGCCTCTCCTTGTCATCGAAGAAGGTTTAGGCAGTAGCCTTGTGTCTCAGCAGTGGGTATAAAAGATAGAATTATTTTATATGTTACTTTAGGATCCCAAATGAAATAACGTGGAAACAAAACTGAATTGACGCATTTCGAAATAACAGAAATGAGGGTGATTGATTCCCTTTAAAATTAAGTATTATTTACTCTGCAGACTTCGAAGAAAGCGTTGAATAAAAAAATGTTGTTCTAAAAAAAAGTATTTTTGATTGTTTTTACGTTATTAGTTTATACAGTTTTAAGTCTGACTTCTTCTTTTGACGTGAATTTAAGTTTAGATTTCATATATCTAGTTTATGATGTTATTAGTCCTTTATTTAGTATCCAGAATACAAGATCGTAATGGTACTTTATTTGCCCTAAATGAAAAATCACTGAAACGTTTTGTTTGTCTTTTTCACTGTTTTGTTACATTGGGTGAATTAATATAATAATTGTCTTCACAATATTTTTTTAGAGATAGTAGATGTAAAATAAATATTGTACTGTAAAACAATAACTTGTTGTTTAACTTAATTATTTACTATTTAGTAAAGCAGGATAGTTACTCGTAATTGGGAACACTAAAAACCACGAAAACGATATCCATAATAACATTATAATGAAAAATGGCCCCCGCCATCTTGGATCTCAAAACAGATGATGTATTCGTAATCGGGACCACCAAAAATCACGAGAACGAAACCCATATTGACATTTTGTCATAAAGTCGTGTCCGCCATCTTGGATAAGAAAATCATAAACCGAAAACCATGAAAACGATACCTATATTGACATTATGTTAAAAAGTCGTGTCCGTTATCTTGTATCTCGAAACAGATTCTCTATTCGGAATCGGGATAACCGAAAACCACGACACTGATAGCGATATTGATATTCTAATAAAAAGTCGGGTCCTCCATCTTGGATCTCGAAAAAGATGTGCTACTCGAAATGGAGACCCCCGAAAACCACGAAAATGATACAAATATTCATATTCTATTAACAGTCGCGTCCGCCATGTTGGAACAAAAAAAAAATTTTTGATCGGCACGATACCCATAATGATATTTTTTTTAAAAGTTGCGTCAGCCATCTTGGATCTCAAAATAGATGTTGTATTCGTAATCGGGACCACCGAAAACCACGAAAACGATAGCCATATTGACGTTATATTTAATTAAAAGTCGTGTCCGCCACCTTGGATCTCAAAACAGATGTTGTACAAATACAACATCTGTTTTGAGATCGGGACCACCAAAAACTATGAAAATGATACCCATATTGACATTATGTTAAAAAGTCGCGTCCGCCATCTTGGATCTCGAAATAGATTTTCTATTCAGAATCGGGACACCCGAAAACCACGAAAATGATAGCGCTATTGATATTATATGAAAAAGTCGCGTCCTCCATCTGGGACACACACGAAGACTTCAAAATTCAATCACATTCAAAAACGGGGTAATTTTATTTCAAAAAGTAATTTTTATGATTTTTCATAAATAAAACTCCTCTCAGTTAAATGCATCGTTATAGAATACTGTAGATCGGTAACATAGAAGAGCATACTAACACGTATATTAGAGCGAGATAGATCGACCGCGACCAGTACAGTACAGTATTTACAGGCGGCCTAGGTCGGTCTGTCAGTCACGTAGAAATGACAGCAACTGTCAGACTGCAATACTATTTTTCACGCACACGTATGCATTATTCACTCATTGGTGCATTTTTTGGTCTCGCCCTAGTCGATTCATTGCCAATCTATAAAGGTCAGTAATTATTATAAATCTGTGGTTGTACGTTATATTATCAGCTACAATTGACATTTCGATTATTTTATAGCAGTCATTACCAATTAAAATATTGTACACTAGCTTGGTTTTATATTGAAATAACTTTTACATATTGGGTACTTGAGACATATGCTGGCAATATTATTCTCTAGCACGCTTATATTACGTCACACGTCTAGCACTCGATGTGTGTGTGTAAATCACGCACACATAGCCGATTCTTGGCTTCACTTTTTTCGTCGCGGTTGCTTACGAATGCTCCGTCTTGACTTTTTTATTGGTCTGAGTTTAAAATATATAATCTATATCACTGGAGTCAAAATAACGATACGAGGTGTGTTGTAGAGCGTAAAATTATTTCCATAGTCGGACGCTTCTGGTATTGTATAGAGTTAGATGAGTCATCGTCACCACCGCCATGGCTGTTCATTTACTGTTACCGGTCGGTTAACCCGATGCTATCATGGCCCCATGTTTTTTTGGGGAGATGTGTCGGTCCACTTTAGACGACGAGCGCTCTACATTACATAACTCTTAGTCAAGCCAATATTGGATTCTTTTAAAATTCATTTAAGATATTTAGTTCAATAATAGCATGTATTTTCTACTATATAATTTTTGAGCATTTTTCATTACGCTATGTAGAAGAGGGCTTTAGTTACGTCTTAAAATATTCTATATAAATTGGATTACAGTAGCAGTAGATACTCGGGGCCCAATAAGTACCGATAGTGATAGTTACAGACTACCCTAGTATTATAGGAGCGTCGGATTGTTATTTAGTCGTACGTCCAATCCTGTTCAACGAAGGACCGTTAGCTTCCCGTGCTACGACGACATTAAAGTGGAGACCATTGTTAGAGTTCCGTTGCTTTTAAACCAAGAATTGATATAGACTTTAAAACTGATCCTAAACCAGTTTGAAATAATAAAAGATGTATTGTGTGCCACCAAAATAATCGGAAGCAAATTAAAACGTTTCTTAGTATTACTTTAGACTGACAGTCGAATATTAATGATATTCATGAGATACATGGACTGTATTAATACAGAACTCAGGCGTATCTTTCTACATCAGTAAACAAATACGTCCTTGTATGTTGGTATCGTTTTATTGTTCGCCACAGCCCTGCGGTTGCGTGCCTTAACATATTAAAAATAAACTTTGTTATTTACATCCATATAATTTTAGTCATTCAATGACTTGAAATTATAATTATCCAGTGCCAGAAATATCGCGATATTTGTTTGAATGAAGTGTTTGTTCTAAATTTTGTGATAATTATTTATCGCTTTATATTCATTAATATATTAATTAGCTTTTTCCTGCGGCCTCGCGGCCGAAGTATTATTTTCGTGGAATAAAGTAGCCCGTACTCTCCAAGCCCATTTATTATTTATCTCTATACTTACAAAAAAAATATATCAAAATTGGTTAAGCGCTTTTAGGCCTGAAAGCGTAGTAAACTTATTCAATGAACGCATTTACTTACTATACTTAGCTAACTTAACTACCTATACTTATATAGCATTGGCTACACTTTATAATTTAATTATGTTGGGATATGTTGTACTATTGTCGTTACAAAATTTGCACAGTATAAGTGCGTATTATTAAAATAATCTCCCAACATTTACATCAACTTGTTACATAAAGCATAATTTATTATGGAAACATATTTACGTGTAATCCAAATAATAGGTGCCATAAACTGGGATATGAAGTGGTAGGTAGTATTCTTAATTACCTAATAATATAATCCGTTGGTACCTGCTTTTTGGATCACAAACAAAAACAGCTTTTTTCATTGACAATGAATATATTAAAATATTTTTACATCCTTATATATTAGTTTATTTTTTGTTTTCATCTATAAACAATCCCTTATTTTTTGCAGTAAAATAAAAGACCTTGGGATAAATTAAGTATATTTTATATATACATATATTTATTGGTTTTTCAATGTTACACTGAAAACATACTTGAGAAACGAAATAAAAGTTGTTAAAATACATATGCCAGTATTTTATGACAAGACATTGTCAACCCTGGCTGCACACGACTGCAATATAATATGTCTTTGATCATGGGCATTGAAGGGTAACAACATATCTAAAAATGAGCTCCAATCTTCCGTTACAAAAAATGGTACTATAAATTATATTGCGGCGGTCGGTTTCCCTTCAGTCTTCGAGAGGACCTCTTGTGTAAACGTTAGTGTTATAAATTGTTACGATGGCCGATGACAAGGTACTTGCGATTGAGTTTTGTGCTGCTAAATATTTTCGAGTTTACTTACAATGTTTAACATAGTAAAGTGATTTTTTTGATTTGTAAAGTGATTAATCAAATCCTTGTCCCTATCCATTTCTAGCTATCATAATGCAATGGTTTTTATCTCTTAAAAATGCTACTAGTTTTTAGATGTTGACACTACTATAAACAGTATTTTTTCTTGTCCTTCAGGCCGCTGAAGTGACTGCCGAGCCCGCGTCAAACGATGTCGTTGAAGTAAAATCAGAAACTGAAGCTAAGGAAGAAAAGACCCCCGAAACACCAGTCACAGAACCCATCACAAACGGAAGCAACACACCAGAATCGCCTAAAGTTGAAATTCCCCCAGCAGAAGTTATTCCTGAAGCTGTTCCTGAACCTGCGAAAACTGAAACGATTGTTGAACCTGAACCTGAAAAGTTGGCAATTAACGGCCTCTCTTTAGAAGAACCAAAGAGCGACGCACCCGAAGTAGCGCAAACTGAAGAAAGTAAACCGGAGGAAACTCCCGCCGAATCGACTGATACAGCACCGGCCATTGAAATCCCAGTTCCAAAAGAGGTTTGTGTTGATCAAATGCCTGTAATAGAGACCATGCCTCCCCCACTCCCTGCAAATCCTCCTCCCTCTTCAGTGGTATCCTTTGCCGCCACAACTATGGCACCAGATCTGACAGACGCTTCGCTAGTTAACACCGCTGAAACTGCAATATCTACACCACCAGTCTTAGATACTAAAACAACTTCGCCTAAAGAATGCCCCACTGAACCACCCCACACAGATTTAACAAATAAGGCCGCTGACATTCCCTCCCCCCTAACAAAACCAATCGAAGAAACAGTCCAAACGCCAATAGACATTGTGAAAGAGAATCTTGAAGCTCCTGTTACGGTAGAAGAAGTGGTCGTTCCATCGGAATCCATTAAAGACGAATTGGAAATGAAAGTGAACGAAGTGCAATGTGAAATCGCAAACGGAGTCGTGTCGGATCATATCGAAAATACAATCGATTCAGAGTCTAATAAATTAGTCGAGCCGATCGAACCTGAACTGCCGCCACCGCCGCCATTAGACGACAATATTGAAGACCTACCTGCGCCAGTAGAAACTAACGCGGAAGAGTCAGATCACGTCGTAATTAAAGTCGCGAGTCCGAACTTGTCAAACGGGGACATGGTTAACGGCATCGACAATGAGATTCTGAACGGCAACACTGAAATAGAGCAAGAAAACGCGAAGAACAAGACTGTGGACTCGCTCGGCAACTACGTGCAGACAGAATGCAATGGCAATATAAACGAGGCGGAGACGGAAGCGAAGGAAGAGAGCGGCCGGGAGCAGTGTAGGGAAGAGTCGATAGCGAAGGCAGCGTCGCTCGAGGAGTCTCTCCCGCCGTCGCCGTCGGAGGCGGAAGCGGAGGCGGGCGCGGAAGCGGAAGCGTCGGATTCGTTCCCCGCGCCGCCCAGCGACTGCCGCTCACCCTCCGACGGCTCGCCGGAGCCGGAGCCACAGGTGAATACTGCCCGGTAGTGGATTAGTACCGTAACATAAGGAGACTTGACCCGTTAACAGTTCTCGTATGTAGTTTCATGTGCATCTCTTCTTTGCCAGCATGTGTGGACAGTCAATAACCGGAAGAATTGAAGTGTGCTCGATTCGATGTTGAACGCGGCTCGAGGTCGCATTTCCTCTCCCTTCCCTCTCCTTGATGCTTGATACTGTTTTGTAGAACTATTGATACGTAAGCATGTAGAATTTTCTCGCTTCTGTGCTAACACCACTTAATAATTATACCACCACAGCACCTTTATATTTATCAACCGCAGCCCGATATTAGAATGTCCTAAGTTAACATTTTCTCCTCTATTTCAGCTAACATTAGATTTTTATATCATTTTTATACCAAAACTTAGGTTTACCAGTCATAAAACACCTCTTTCTCATAAGTTCACGAAAAATTAAATATATAATTACCTAGGGATTTGCATAATAATTTCCGAAGCACACCTTTGTAATATGTACAAAATAGACAAAAACTGAAATTTATTTCTTTGTCTATAATTTAATTTATATGCACAATGATAAATTTCTAACAGCAAATACGATGACACTAGAATATTTAGATGCACTTACACTCAGATAATATGTTGACAGGTATTACAAAACCTCAATAACGGTATTATTTCAATATGAAGAATGTACTCTTCTTCTGCTTTTCAAAATTATAACAGCTGTTCGAATATATTATAATCATTTTTCAAAACCTCATTATGGGATATTTTTCGTTTACATCTCAAAACAACTTAAGAAAGACCTATTTTAAGACTGGCAGACATTTTGTAAAGTAGATACAGAGAGCTGTGTAATGACTCACTATATATTTTTTTAACTTTATTATTAATTATAGTCAAGTTCATTTTCACAAGTACAATATTTTACATTATATACTGCATAGGATGGTTAAATTTACTTTGCAATTAGCATTCCCACAGTGACTATATTATTATTGAGTGTTCATATCACTATCAAAATAAGACGAAAAAGATCATTTTAATTGCAATGTTACTTTTTAGCTACACTTTATTTTAATTACTGAATTTAATTTTACAGGAACCAATCGCGGTTTCGGACAAAATAGCTGATTTGATCCCAGAAGTACCTGTAGTGCCAGACTTGAACACCGAGACCGTAAGTTTCACCGCACAAGCCAATTAATTGCATGGCCAAATGTAATGTAAAGATGGTAATATTGCGTCCCTCCAGTTGCAGGAGACGACCGACGTGGCGGTGGCGAACTAGGCAGTCTCAACAAACCTCTAACGTCCTACGGCACGTGAATGTGTCTTTGAAAAAGAGCCTTTAATTTATTTCTGTTTAGTACTATGGCGTGATATCGAACCTAGTTCGGTTTATTCATTTTACATTGTCAAAGATGTGGATTTCGGTTCCAAATGTGACTCAATACACAATGACTAGTATAAGTTTAGCGTGCTTTTGCTTTTGTAAAATTAAGATTTTATACATTTATTCGCTAGGATCGAGTTTTTTTATAATTATTATATATACAATAAAAAGTTATATAGACAGTATACGGTGCGATAAGTTGGTGCCATTATTACAGGGGTTAGTTTTGTCGTCGTCGCGTGTTACTCGCTCCTAAATTTATTAATTGCTACATAATTAGTAATTTTCACTCGTGGAGAGATACGTAAATATTTAGTGTGTTTTCAATTTGTGTAATAATCATTATTATTGGCGTATTTATCATGTTTTTTCGCAACAGTTTGATTAATAGTCCGAAGTAAATTGCATCTAACTTCAAGCGAAAAATTGTGTATGTCAATTTATTAATTTTTATTATAAGCCAATTGAATGAAGAGTCTAATATGCAAACGGTTAGTGCAAGACGGTTGTTGTAAATACAAGCATGTGCCACGTGCACATCGAGGAATGTGTGAGTACACAATATTAAGTTGATTATGTTAGCTTTTATTTGTAAAAGCTAATATATGTATACAACATGAGTTTAATATTTTCAATAGTATCGAATGAATACCACTGTACGATGATAGCATTATCATCGGATTTAGTAGAAACGTATTATAATGTATATATGATAATTGAGTTTTCATTTTATGTTGTGTCAAACAAGTTTAAGTTGAAATTACGTACATTGTAAATTGTTAAGGTTGAAGTAATGAATTCATTTTATCTCATTATGTTAATTTTTTATGAGCACTTATATGATATCCAACTCTTTATTTATAAATAAGTTGTAAAAATTTAGTTTGTACTCTATCGGCTCTCTCGATGAACTCTCGTAAAATTTAAAAGAAACAAGTATTTGTACTGTAAGTGATCAACTATGCCTAAGTGAGATAATTACATGAAGTATAAACATTCGAAAAATTATCAAGTAACAAATTTGTGTAGTAGAATTATTAAGGAATTTAGATTGAGATCTAAAGTTTTGGATTAATATTCAGTGGCCAAGTTTTTATTATACTTACTATACAATTTTTATGCATATACAGACAATTATATTGTAACATTAGATTCGTAGAATATGTAACGAGTTAGTAAGGCGGCCAAGTACCCGCAGTCGCCGTTAGTTTATCGGGCTCACCTCATACTAATTAGACGAAGCATAAAATTTGATATTACTATACAATGTGTCATTTTTCTAGAATACCGCTAAAACAAATGTTTCCATAATCATTTTGTAATTTTATACATTTTTAATGAAATTTTAAGTGACACATGCATGAATGGAGTTTTTCTCCGAATATAGTTAGCAGTAAAAATGAATGAGACATTCCATATCAAATGCTTCCTGCTTCATAATGATATTATCAAACACATTCAAAAGACAAACCTTTAAAAGCAAAGACAATGTACAATATTTTTGCATCTATAGTAATAATTACATTTAAAAAAATCATAGTGTATGTTTGTGTATTTTATAAATGGGAGATCAATCAAGTTCCTTCTAATAGTAGCTGCCGAAGTTTATATGTGACGTCCCGACTTGTGGTAGTTTGCTCACTACGGCTATTTGAAAATTGTATGATAAATAAATATGTTATCCCAATTTTATTACTCTTAATGTTGATGTGTGAATGTCTCTAATCAATAAATTTTAATATAGACTTGTTCTTTTCATTTCTATAACAATAAGGAATAATAGTCTTAACTCAGAATTTTTGACTTATTCCCATCTTCCAACCGGGTCATTCCTTGTGGCCAAACTGGTTTGGCTACGAGGAATTATATGTCCTCATTGCCAAACTCTTATTTCTATGCTAAACAAATTTCTACACCTGTATTTATATCATACATAGTCACAATATAGCCTGGTACTTCAGGTTGGAAATATACATATGTGTATTCTAGAGAAATACTAGCTGACCCCGCAAACGTTGTTTTGCCTTATAAATTAAAAAAAAAATAAGGGTGGACAACCCTTATCACTAAGGGGTATGAAAAATAGATGTTAGCCGATTCTCAGACCTACTCAATATGCTCACAAAATTTCATGAGAATCAGTCAAGCCGTTTCGGAGGAGTACGGGAACGAACATTGTGACACGAGAATTTTATATTTAGAAGATACCAAATCAACAAGTTGCACCTCTGGTATAGCACTCACTTTTGCAAAATTGCATATTTTCAGGAGCTACTTTTATAGCAGGGCTTGAATGCGGTTAAGGCATAGATATAGGAAACTCAGTAATAATAAATCTAAGGTTAAGCAAGCTCGAGCCCCTCCCTCGGTGTGATGCGTGTTTGCCTCACCCCCCACGAAAAACGGCGGAATGTTTTCAGTACCTACTAAATCTGAGCTATGCCCAACGAATTAGGCCAAGCGCGCACTACGATTTTTTGTAGCGCGATAATTTTGACGCAGGAATGCAACGTATGAGGTAGTACGGCAGTGCGCGCACATGCGAGTAATAAATCGTAGCGATTTTAAAATTGTGATTTGTCACAATTTGCTGCGATTGCTCGCGATGCGATTATCGCCGAAGTAAACTGCAGCGTATGGATTTGTATGGTCCCGCGCGCACTGCGACAGAAAAATCGCACACTCGGACCGGCCGGTGCCCATTCGTGTTCCGTTCTTTCGAGAATAAACATGTCGGCGCCTCCATCTCCACTGGAGTACCAATACGAAACGAGGCTAGATGTACAAGAAAAACCACCTTGGTGGAATAAACTGATTGTATCTTCATTCTATAATAGCCATTGAACTTTTGTGTTGTGTTTCTGATAAAAGAAACCTTTAATAAATCTATCCGCTGTAAAAGAATGAGTCCAGTATTGACAATTATTTTTTCTTTCTCTCCGAAGTAGTAAATAGAGACAAGCAACTTGTACTGAATCCATCATGAGACTGAGCAATGACTATATATTTTTTTATCGCAGTGCGTGCACTGTACTTTCTGCGATAATTTGCAGCGCGATTCTAAAATCGTATCGCAAGAAGTAAAATCGTAGTGCGCGCTTGGCCTTAGGAATGATATGCCACGTCCCGTGTTAAATGGTCTAAGCTTTAGGCCCCCTGTCCGCACAGCGATATTTTACCGCGCGTTTTTTTCTCGCAAAATTGTGACACAGGATCTTAGGCCAAGCGCGCACTACGATTTTTTGTAGCGCGATAATTTCGACGCAGGAATGCAACGTATGAGGTAGTACGGCAGTGCGCGTACATGCGAGTAATAAATCGTAGCGATTTTAAAATTGTGATTTGTCACAATTTGCTGCGATTATCGCGGAAGTAAACTGCAGCGTATGGATTTAAATGGTCCCGCGCGCACTGCGACAGAAAAATCGTACACTCGGACCGGCCGGTGCCCATTCGTGTTCCGTTCTTTCAGAATAAAGATGTCGGCCCAATACGAAACGAGGCTAGATGTGGACATTTAATAATCGCAATACAAGAAAGACCACCTTGGTGGAATAAACTGATTGTATTTTCATTCTATAATAGCCATTGAACTTTTGTGTTGTGTTTCTGATAAAAGAAACCTTTAATAAATCTATCCGCTGTAAAAGGATGAGTCCAGTATTGACAATTATTTTTTCTTTCTCTCCGAAGTAGTAAATAGAGACAAGCAACTTGTACTGAATCCATCATAAACTGACCAATGACTTTATATTTTTTTATCGCAGTGCGTGCACTGTACTTTCTGCGATAATTTACAGCGTGATTCTAAAATCGTATCGCAAGAAGTAAAATCGTAGTGCGCGCTTAGGACTATCCGCACATGTGGTAAAATAATCGCGCGAAAAAATCTGTGGTTTGATGCAAATTGAACGCAATATTATTTATGTGGCTCAGGCTGTCTGGACAAATCTTCAAAATAGCTTACATTTAAGTAGGTCAATAGGGCATTTTATGTGACGGCTAACCACCCTTACTTCAGAAGAGGTGACGCTACAGAATCTTAGATAATCGATCGAAACCATGTCCAGCCAGCTTGAAAAACCACTTTTCGCTGGTCTCTCAATCTCGGTAACGGAAGTGGTTTGGAAGACTTTTTGCATATCAACGGGCGTCACATAAATTTGTGACGGGCATCGAGCTAAAAGTTTTGTGATACGTACAGCGGTTTATTAGAAAAATGCAAAAATCTGTGTCCAGCCAGCTTGAATTTACGTATAAAACTTCTGGCTGGCACTTCTGAATCTCGATAACGGGAGCGTTTTCGAATATGGTTCCTTTTACTAACAAGATGTGACGCAAGTTGTGACGGTAATAACGTTTGATTTATGGCGTCACGTGTAATGGTTTACGAGAAATCAATTAAAAACTGGTGTCCAGCCAGCTTGAAGTTCAAGCTGGCTGGACACATGTATCTCCGCTGCCTGATGGTCTACGGCCTTCGAAATATGTTCAAGTTTTTGTGACGGGGACGATAATGATAATCTGAAGTTGTGACGGAGAAAGTTTACGTAGTTTCAAAGATATTGATCATTAAATTATTTTCATACAAACACTGCAGTAGGGTTACCAATATTGTAGGTTTTATGTAGAAACAAGTATATTATTTTAAGGTGTTTTCTTTAATGAACGAAAATACGTGTATTGGTGATATTAATACCTACCTACTAACCTACATTTACAGTACCTACATATTTTAATCGATAGAAGACAAAAGCGTAGAGGTGTTGAAAGGGGGTAATTTTTTGCGATATTGATTATTTACGTGCAGATAACTACTCTTTTTAGTGGGTAAGTATTGGTGTTTTTCATGGTAAGCATAAATAATTAATGCTATTGCATAAATAATGCTATAGCAACACAGGATACAATGGTTTCTTTTTTCTTCTAAAAATTCTATGAAAAGTAAATACTTTCCGGCAAAGAGAGTCAAAAATATTTTAAGTATATTTAGTTATATTTTACTGTAAAAATATTTTTTAGGAAATATCTTGGTCACGAAAAGATACTGAACAATTTCTGAACGTGCTCATACGCTGCCGCAGACCGACTTGGGTTCAATAGGTAGGTAGTTGATGTTGGTGTCGCCATCTGTTGCTTAAAGTTGGTACTACTAGGACAACTGTTCGAATCATAATTATGTTCTCTTCCTCTGAATCAGACTCTTTCATCACCCGCATGCTATACCGATTATGGCGCGCCCTACGACTAGGTACTTACTCTGAGTTTTCTCAAAAAAATGATAGTTAATATTTTCTCATTGAGGTGGGAAAAAAGAAAACAAATTAACGACGGTAAAGCATTTATTTTAATTAGGTAGGTACATACCTTATTTATTCTTTATTGCACAAAAAATAGTAGATGTGGGTACAAATCTTCATCCTAGCGAATACCCCAGTTGCATTTCGAAAGCTTTCACTTGGAAGCCTGGCCCCTAATCGGAGAGTAAGTAGATAGGGTCGGACTTCGAAACGAGTCGCCTGAATCTGAGGAAACTGAATGTGTAGGGGGCTCAAGGAAGCTCCGTAAGATCACCCTAAAACAATTTCGGCTACCGGAGTTGCCTTTAAATATTTTTAATTAATTTTTAAAATTCGTAATTATTGTATTGTGATTGCGTGAAACAAGTAATTTCTATACTTTTTTAGGTTATGATAAGATTTTAAAACTTTTGAAGTACTAAAACGCGTGAAACGAAACGCCAATCCACTATTTTGATAATAGTTTTGACATTTCTGACAGCGTTAAATTGCGTCATTCCGTTGGTTGCTTTCGAGTTTTCGTGTCTAGTGTTTTATGCACCTACATGGCTGGGTGATAGGTAGGTTAGGGTTTTTTCATATATTTTGAGGTTAATTTTTTATAAAAAAAAGTAAGCATTTCCGGCATTCGAAATTTACGAGGGGCGACTCCCACCCCCCTCCCTTCCTTCCCCCCATCCTCCTCTACCTCCAAAAAAGGAGACTTATTTCGAAATTCTTACCAGTAGATATACAAATGGTGGACTTAATTAGGAAAGAAAACTATTCTGACAATCTGACTATTCAACTCGTAAAAACTAATGATGGGCAAAAAGTAACACAAAATAATAAGTGGGGGCTCTTTTTAGGCAGCGCTGGTAGTCAATTATTATTTTGAATTAACACTTATTTACGCTTTTTTAACCGAATTCAAAAAAGGAGGAGGTTATTAATTCGACTGTATGTTTTTTTTTAGTGTTTCTTACCTCATAACTCGTTACTGAGTGGACTGATTTTGAAGATTCTTTTGACCTTTGGAAGCTAGTGCTTGTCATGGGGTCCCATTTAAATTTTATCGACATCTGACAAATAGTTTTTGAGTTATCCCTAATAATGCCTATTTAATTGACATTGATGATATCATAATTTTATCACTTGTGTGTCTAAAAGATCTTGAAGTAGTTTCCTGAAAATTTCTATACTTAAAACACTAAAAAGCAGAAAAAAACCGCCTTCAAAACTAAAAACGGGAAAACTAAAAATTTTGTTTATAAAAATCTAATTTTTTTTGAGGTCGGTGCCAACCTCAATATTTGTAATAAACGTTGTCACTTGTATTCGGGACCGACCTCTAAAAACATTTAGATTTTTATAAACTAAACTTTTATTTCTCCCGTTTTTAGTTTTGAAGGCGGTTTTTTTTATTTAATTTTTTTTTACTGCGGGAAAACCTATTCTCACGGAAAAAAATCAAATACAATGCAGGTGTGGCCACAACCGGCCGATAAGTCGATTAAAAAGAAATCCTTTATTTGTGTAAAATTATGGTCACCTAACATTATTAATAGATGTTTGTATGGAAAAAATTATATGATTAATATCTTTGAAACTACGTAAACTTTCTCCGTCACAACTTCAGATTATCATTATCGTCCCCGTCACAAAAACTTGAACATATTTCGAAGGCCGTAGACCATCAGGCAGCTGAGATACATGTGTCCAGCCAGCTTGAACTTCAAGCTGGCTGGACACCAGTTTTTAATTGATTTCTCGTAAACCATTACACGTGACGCCATAAATCAAACGTTATTACCGTCACAACTTGCGTCACATCTTGTTAGTAAAAGGAACCATATTCGAAAACGCTCCCGTTATCGAGATTCAGAAGTGCCAGCCAGAAGTTTTATACGTAAATTCAAGCTGGCTGGACACAGATTTTTGCATTTTTCTAATAAACCGCTGTACGTATCACAAAACTTTTAGCTCGATGCCCGTCACAAATTTATGTGACGCCCGTTGATATGCAAAAAGTCTTCCAAACCACTTCCGTTACCGAGATTGAGAGACCAGCGAAAAGTGGTTTTTCAAGCTGGCTGGACACGGTTTCGATCGATTATCTAAGATTCTGTAGCGTCACCTCTTCTGAAGTAAGGGTGGTTAGCCGTCACATAAAATGCCCTATTGACCTACTTAAATGTAAGCTATTTTGAAGATTTGTCCAGACAGCCTGAGCCACATTATTATTTCTCCGCGTGAATATTTTATCGCTGTGCGGACAGGGCCTTAAAGATTTCTAGTTTGTTACCTACCTACCTACTGAATAAATCCAGCCCTTTAGACATATACTCTCTAATCTGTGATCCAGCCGCGGAGTGGGGTGTGCGGTGCGCGCGCAGTGCTAGTGGGTGAGTGGGTGGATAACCCTTGGTGTCTCAGATCAATTTTGTTTGTTAGGGTTTTGGCTTGGTAACAAGACCTTTGAGCCATATATTCATTTATTTACGTCTTATTTCTTGATGTTTGCATTAAAATATGGGCGTCACACATTTTAATGCAACTATGGAGGGCTTACAAGCGTCGGTGGCGTAGTGTGTAAGTACTTCCACCCGGGAGGCAGCGGTTCAAACCCCGTCACGTACCAATGTGTTTTCAAATTTTGAATTCATATGTATGTACGTTTAATCGACGCTTTGAAGGAAAAAATCGTGAGGAAACCTGCACACACCATGAAAAATTCTCGCTTGTTCCCAACGAGTCAGTGTTACAGTGTGACTCGTTGGGACAACTTTGTAAAATAACTCGCAACCAGTCACATTGTAACACGTTGGGACATATTTCTTAAAATTATTTCCAACCAGTCACACTGTGACACGTTGAGAGACCTTTTCGAAATTTACGAAATACGAATAATACTACTCACATAACAAATGGTTTTTATTTAAGATAAACATACTGTTTCCAGGCCACTAATCCCCATCGACTTTCCCCTTCGATCATCTACAACCGTGGATAATGCACGGCAATAGCGGCGGTGGCACACTTCAAACTCCGCTAAAACGCAGCCGTAGCGGACTTCGCATTCAGTGATGCACGATTTGTCAAACGGTAAACATGTCAAAATGCTCCGTAAATGATTGTAAAAATCACTCCTAAATTCTAGTTAAAAAACATGGTGTGACTTACCACCAGTAAGTTAGTATTTTTAATAAAATTTGAGACTGAACTTATGCTAAAACTAGCTTGAAATACGCTTTGGTTATTGAAAATTATAAAATAATTTCATAAAACAACGGCCATTAGCCATCCCTTTCACACTCATAGCCAAAGTGAGATAAAATACATAATAAAATCGGAACATAGTCAAGTTTTTAGGAATGGAGTTCCTATATATTCGTATAGCCATTCATATATATTTTTAAATTAGTGTAGTAAATTAAAATGATCTATTTTCAGCTTTCAATCAATTTCATCATGTCTATCATCTGACGAAGGCCATTATCGAAAAATATGTCGATTTAAGACTTCACTATATTTCCAGGCAAGAAAATTTAGAAAAAAAACGTAAATCTAAAAGACAAGTTTGGAACAAGATAAATTTATTTCAGGGCACGTAATCTACAATAAAATAAATAGTGCAGACCCTAGTATTGGGTTATCTTATTTAAATAATAATAAGTCATTTAAAAATCTTACTTGTTTTTTTATCATGATAAAATCACACACTTCACAACACTAAAATTTTGAAAGGAACCGTAACTCCAAAAGGCAAGTTTGAAACAAGATTAATTTATTTCAGGGCAAGTAATTATGCCTGAAATAAATACCGCAGACCTCAGTAAAAATACTTTATACACACAGCTACTTATTCAACTTAATATTTTTTCAAGTTTTATTTAAATAAATTATCTTTATCAAGTATTCAAAACTATACGTCGTTCACATGACGACTCGGCTTGATTAAAAGTCATCGACTTTTATCTATTAATAATAATGAATTTAATTAGAATGCATAATATCTAAAGAGTAGAAAATAAATACGAAGAAAACTAAATATATTTTTTAGATAAAAAAAAGGTGTAAGTTGGAAGTATCGGAATCTACTATAAGTGAGCTGCGTACCGAATTATCTTTATTAAAAAATAATAGTAATTCGGTATGTAGGTCACCTGAAACCGAGGCTTCTAACGTCAACACTCGACGTCGTGGAGCGCAAAATGCATCTGTCGGCAGTTTTGTGTCGCCGGTGTCAGTGACCGCTACGTGTGATGCATTGTGCCCCGCCGCCACCGCCCGCTGCCCCGCGCTTGACTCGACACAGCTGACGCCGCAGGGGCGCGATACTACATCGACCCAACCGCGTGCTTATGCTGCTGCCGCCGCCGGGGTCCCACCACCACCATCTCAGCGGCCGTTAAAGGCTAGTAGCCGTTGTAAGCCTGCTAGCAAAAAGGAGCCTCCGCTGTTTCATCGGGAGGAGAATAAGTGCGATGAGGAGGGCTTCACCAAGGTGCAGAGAAGAAAGAAGAAGCCCGTCATCCGCAACCAGTGCGGAACCGCACCGACTGGGGACAATCAACTGCGTCCTGAAGTTCGAACGACGCAGCTGTACTTATCCCGTTTGCACTGGTCTACGAAGGTGGAGGAGGTCGTAGACTATGTCAGAAAGAAGACCACCTGGAAGCTGAGAGTCGAGCGATTGGAGTCTCGCCACAAAGTAAACTTTTCTTCTTTTGTGGTGAGAGTTCCAACCCATCACCTGCCGACTTTCATGAAGGAGGAGTTTTGGCCGGAAGGAGTCGTTTTTCGACGTTTTCGAGGACGACTCCCTAACGAACTGCGCTACACGTCGCCGACCCTACGTGTACGTTAGTGTTTAAGTTATATTATTAGGTATATATATGTTAGTTTTAAGGTATTTATCTATGGGCCCCTTGTTTATTTTAACATCTCTGTAAGCATTGTGTTGCCTGAAATAAATGAATTATTATATATTATTATTATTATTATAAATAAAAAATAACAGCTCGTTGCTACTCCTCTGCACTTTTTGTTCGTTTCAGCTTCAAAAATTACCTTAGGTAGCTTCAAGTGACTGTTTTTTTACATTACTGTGTAATGACTGAAGACATTTTAAAGGACTGAGGTGTCTGCGGCAATGTATGGACAAAGCCAGTAGAAGCATAATATGGTGAATTTTTCACATGTGCCAAGTTTCAGCTTTGTTATTGTATGACGTGCTGTATCCACGGTTGTAGATGATCGAAGACTTTCCCCATCAATGTGGGATTGTGAACTTTTCAGTCTGTATGTTTCCAACCTGAAGTACCAGGCTACCATATTGACTATAATAATAATAATAATATATTTCCACGTTCACACCAATTATCTAGCCCGAAGTAAGTATCATTAAGAACTTGTGTTACGGATACTAGATAACGGACATTTTTTATTTTTTTTTATATAAGTATACATAATAATTTTAGATATTTTTATAAACTTAAATAAATGTATAAACAACCATGACTCGCAAACATACATTCGTGTTCGTCACACAAACATTTGCCGCTACCAGGATTCGAACCCGGACCGCCTGCGAACTCAAAATCGGAGATATTGTTTTAGTAGACAATGACGACAAGATAATTCATTGGCCGCTTGCAAAGATTTTAGAGCTCATTCCAGGGTAGAGACGGTAAGACTAGAGTGGTTATTTAAAGTCCGATCCAAAGGATATACCCTTTAGAACTTTCTGGGGGCGGAAGATGTCAGAAATCTCGTCAGTACAAAACCTTTTTCCATCTTTGAATTTGTTATACTTTTCTTTTTGTCATGTTTTTTCGGTGCGTTTTTCAAGTTGTTTGGGTCTTAGTCTAGCATCTGACGTATGTTCATGTAAATTATATGTTTGCTGGGTTTTATAGTTTATTTATAATCAAATTCGTTTTATCCCCCTCATAGCGTTGCGTTTATCTCACATTTTCTCTCCAAGATTTCCAATCAAATGAACATTTTAGTAATATGCCTATAGAGAAAGAGCACTTCGAGATTTTAATGAATATGGCATAAACGAAGATACTTGGCTTTTACGCGGACGCATACAGTCGCGTCACGTACGGTCAAGAACGTATGTATGTTACGTATTAGTAAAAAACAATGTGAATGAAAACTAAACCAATATCCATAAACATTTTATGCCATACTGCACTTGTTTGACCGTACGACGAACAATCGGCACTTGTGCTCATATAGTGTGGTATCAAGATATGCCAGATATGAATGCTTCACTGCAGCTTTCCTCAACGATGTGATTATTGATACTTAACTATTAAAAAAATACTTTTTATAAATACCTATTTTTTGTTTTTATTCCTAAGTGTTTATTAATTTTAGTGCCCTTCATATTAATCAACAGACACATGATTCTATACAAGATAACGATATAATATCACCATTATCTTAACAAAATCAAACAAAAACAAAAATAATCTAAAAAATATATTAAATACTTAACACAAAATAACGCCGTTCCGAAAACTGTAACATATACACATTAATAGCTATTGGGCAGAGTACCAGGCTTCATACATTTGCCCATGATCCAAATATTAATTAGACATTGGGAAAGGACGATTGAAGTGGTTGAACTAAGGGATGAAAGTTTGTATGGAAGTTAATTATTTGTTAAATTCATGACACTGACTTTAGGCACTTAACCCCTTCAGACCTGAATTAGTGTTTCGCCTTAAAATAGATTTGATTGATATTTTTGAATAGTGGGTTAATTATATCGTTTTTGATGTTTTTTTTATTTTTATTTTTGTAAATTTCATACCTACACATATTTCTTGGCTATTGTTTGATATAACTTCATCTTAAGAATGTACCGAATGTCATAAAAAGTTTATATTTCAACTCTGGTAAGAGCCCTTCATAATAAGAGTATATTTAAACTATGTCCTTGAAATGGACTAATGTCCGAAGGGGTTAATAAAAAATATGTAAATAATTAGTTTTTGAAATTGTGACCTGTGTGGGGATGAATGCTATGTAGGGATAACATATGGGATGAATAGTAGGTAGCCTATTATGGTTTCTCAACGTATAATCTATATTTGTACTAAATTTCATCAAAATCGGTCTAGTACCTAGTTTTAGAGTTTCAGAAGCTAAAACAGCAGGTCGTTCACGTGATTTAGGAGCTTTTGAGTAATAACGATGGCAAAATTGATAACGGATTGGAAGTACGCAAAAAATTGGAAAAGCAGGGAATACATCAATCAACGGTAGTTATGCCGTATACGCCAGAAGAAAACGGCTGTAGCGCAAGAGAAACGATGTATGCACATGAAGAGCTACTCCAAGATATATAGATCTCTCTCAGAAGAAGAGATCTACATGAGGCAACCTGACGGTTATGATGATGGCTCAGGTCGTGTTTGTAGTTTAAAGAAGAGTCTTTATGGACTAAAACATGCACCCTGCTGCTGGAATAAAACGATCTTGGACTATTTTAAGGAAATCGGATTTCAAGTCAGTGAAGCTGGTCCGTGCCTGTTACAAAAGGTCAAAGCTGATGGACGGAAGCTAATAGTAGCTTCAAATATGTTGACGACGGACTTGTTGCAGGAGCAAATTAAGAAATAATAGACGAGTTTCTTGAGCAGTTAAAACGGAGATTTTAAATAACTACAAAGCCGGTCACGTTCTTTCTTGGCATAGAGATAGAAAAGAGAGAAGATGGCGATATAAAAATACATAAGACTTCCTACTTGCACAAAATCTTAAAATGATTTGGAAAGGAAGAGTGCAGACCGATGTTAACACCAATAGTAAAAGGTAAATTAGTACTTTCTTACTAATTATAGGCACGTTGTTGGAGCACTAGCATATTTAATGGTATTTATGAGACCCGACATTGCATTTTCTGTGAGTGAGCAAAGTTTCGAGAAAACTCACTAATCCCTCTGGAGACGATGTTACTAAGGTAAAGCAAATACTTAAATACCTACAGTATACTCCAGATCTTGGCATCGTCTATAAACAGAATTATAAAAAAAGGAATTTTGGAATGTTTTAGTGATGCTGATCACGGGGGAGATCAGACTACAGGAAGATCAACTTCAGGTGTTCTTTGCTTGTATGCTGGAGGAGCAGTATCCTGGCTCAGTCAAAGACAGCAAAGTGTTGCTATTTAACAACAGAGGCAGAGATTGTTGCAGCTAGTGAAGCACCAAAGGAAGCTCTATGGCTCAGTTGCCTGTTAGGCAATATTGTGCCTGTGGTCAATCGACTCATACTGCACGTTGATAATGAGGCTGCAGTAAAATTGGCACAGAACCCAGAATTTCATGGGCGGACAAAACATATTCGCATAAGGCACTTTTTTGTTCGTGAAATCAAAGTGAACAGAGTTGGTACAGAGCTACAACTTGTGGATCTGTTCACAAAGCCACCGGCTAGACCTAGGCTAAACTTTCTCACACAAGAGATAGGTCTACACAAATAGAGGTGTTAGAGTGAAAACTCTTTAGTGTTATTTGTGAAACCATGGTTTTTGTTTTGTTCTTGAATGTATGTTTGTGTCTTTGCATTTTGTAAGTTGTATGTAAATTGATTATAGTTGGAATTATACACATACCATTTAAATTTGTATTGTCTCTTATCACTGCTCTGCTCTGCTCAAACATATAATTTCAAGAAAAATAAATGACAACAGTTAAATAATACAAAAGTTACACAAAAGGCCATATTTGGTAGTTATAGGTGGGGCATGCAGTGTATATAATAATAAAATCTTTATAGTTTAACATTTTATATAACATACATAAATATTGAGATGCCTAAGGTGAAAAGATTATACATCAACAGAATTTTCTAATACATTGATTAATTTGTCTAATATTTCTTTATTGAAATCATAAATATTGTGCTTCTGTTGTCCATTGGTAACAGTTGATAACTCAAGTTGAACTAAAGGATACCTTAATGCCTTATATTCACTAGTTCCATAAACCAATTTGAATACCCAGTTAAAGTCTAAAAGTGCTTCACCATATTTGCTGTTGATATGTATAATAATTAAGTACAACAATTGGGTTTTGTGTTTTTCTATTAAGGATAAAAAGCAATTCACTTTTTCTCTATCCCACTTCTCATTTTGTATAGTTTCCTCAACTTTGTTCATATCAAAATTATTAGACAAAATTATTTTTCGTAATTCTTCTTTTGCCAAGTTGATAATATTACCATCTATATGAGGTATTAAAATCGGTTCAGATTTGTGCATATTCAGTAATAGTCCTTCTACTACCTGAAAAATAACAATTTCAAATAAAAATCCTAGAAAATGGTAAGTTAAAAACTCAGACATTACATATTTTAACTGGAAATCTTTGAGAACACTTACATCAGGTATAATGGTATATTAATGATTGTGTTCTATTAGAAAAATATAACCACTTACAGTTTTGAAGGTGTCGAAAGGATGTATTTGAAATAATAAATCCATGTTTTTCTTTTTATCCAATACAAGCACTTTTTGAATCTGAGGATTCTGAGGATTTGATTTTTTTTTTGGTTAAATTTTTCCTGTTACGGGACGGCAAAGGGATCTAGCCCATACAGCCAAGTCTTCAGTTTCATCTTCTTTCTTGATTTTTGCATTAAAATGTGGGTGCCACACTTTTTAATACATCTAGGGAGTGCTTGGCGAGAAATGCATGGTACAGATCACATGATGGTGACTGATGAGAATTGTATAGTGAGATTTCCAACCACTGTAAAATTCTCAACGCCACATACACAAAACCTTTATTTCAATGATTCCTCATAACTGTTCGTCAACACGGATGCTTATGCAACAAAACGACACCATTTTCACTGCACAAAATCCAATCCGAAGCAATTTTGAATTATCGAAATAAAGATCGACATCCAGACGCCATGATTACCCGCCAAACACTCTTTTTGTTTCTTTTTTTTTTAATTTCCCTGTTACGGGACGGCAAAGGCATCTAGCCCATACAGCCAAGTCTTTAGTTTCATCTTCTTTCTTGATTTTTGCATTAAAATATGGGTGCCACACTTTTTAATGCATCTAGGGAGTGCTTGGCGAGAAATGCATGGTACAGACCTCATGATGGTGACTGATGAGAATTGTATAGTGGGATTTCCAACCACTATACAATTCTCAACGCTACATACACAATACCTTTATTTCAATGATTCCTTATAACTGTTCGTCAACACGGATGCTTATGCAACGAAACGACACCACTTTCACAGCACAAAATCCACTCCGAAGCAATTTTGAATTATCGAAATAAAGATCGACATTCAGACGCCATGATTTCCCGCCAAACACCTTAGACAAAGGATTCTTTGTCTAAGCCAAACACCTTTTTTTTTGGTTAAATTTTCCCTGTTACGGGACGGCAAAGGGATCTAGCCCATACAGCCAAGTCTTTAGTTACATCTTCTTTCTTGATTTTTGCATTAAAATGTGGGTGCCACACTTTTTAATGCATCTAGGAAGTGCTTGGCGAGAAATGCATGGTACAGACCTCATGATGGTGACTGATGAGAATTGTATAGTGGGATTTCCAACTATACAATTCTCAACGCCACATACACAAAACCTTTATTTCAATGATTCCTCATAACTGTTCGTCAACACGGATGCTTATGCAACAAAACGACACCACTTTCCTTGCACAAAATCCACTCTGAAGCAATTTTGAATTATCGAAATAAAGATCGACATCCAGACGCCATGATTACCCGCCAAACACTCCCTTTTTGTTTCTTTTGTCCCTAACGGGACGGGCAAAGGATATCAAGTCCATACAGCCCTGTCTGTATTTGTCTTCTTTCTTGATGTTTGCATTAAAATATGTGGGTCGCACATTTTAATGCATCTAGGGAGTGCTTGAAAAGAAATGCATGGCAACAGACCTCACAGTCATGAGGTCTGTTGCCATGCATCTGTCTGAGGAGAATTGTATAGTGGGAACGAAACGACACCACTTTCACTGCACAAAGTCCACTCCGAAGCAATTTTGAATTATCGAAATAAAGATCGACATCCAGACCCCGCCAAACACTCGAGATATCTCGTCTTGAGGGTGCGCGCCTAGAACGCACCCTTTTTGTTAATTTGGAAATGTGATGTAGGCTTGATGTAGGTATTTAAACAAGAAAACTCGAGTAAGTAAAAATATTATTCACGTATATATTTTTATATACGTGAATAAAAAAATATATTTACGAATACCTTCTAAATGTATTTCTTTATTCCCTTTCGGCGTCCTGAACCACGCAAAAGAAAGAAAAAATAAGACCTAATAACGCGTATATTAGAGAGAGATAGCTAGGTATACGAGACAAATTCGAGACCATTCACGTCTTGTCTAAAATTCACGTACTCGCAGCAACGAATTAGGAATATCATTCCTAAATCGTTGACTCGCAGGAGACTTTACAGTTGTCTTGTGAATTGTGAACAAGACAACTGTAAATTATATTTTTGCTTACTTTTGTAAAAACTAAGTAAAATGCAATGCATAGGAATTATATGTAACTTAAATTAGATACCTAAGATAATGTAAGCTAAAAACAAATAATTGAAATTTCTCCCACTTCCAACCCCACTTCTGTAGAGATTGACACCATGTAGGTAGCTATAGATTACCTACTCTATAGCTTCATCGATTGACACATAAAGATTACTTTTTAATAGGTATCGATTAGATCCTTTATCAGTTGTCAGGTATCGATATTTTCTAAGTTGACAAAGGTCTCAAGTGTCCGGACACACTCAAGGTCTCAAGTGTGTCCGGACACTTGAGACCTTTGTCAACTTAGAAAATACCTAGTAATCATTAAACTTTGAGGCGCCTTCCTCACCGGTTCGGTGCGTTTCGATTTTGGTCTCGCCCTAGTCGATTCAATGCCAATCTATTAAACATCTAATCTTGAACATAGAATTAAGAGAGAATATGGTCTTAAAATATTCGTTTTCATAGCACTCCCTTTACTAAACTTCTGACGAATAAATTTTCGCACATGGAGTGTGTTGCGACACTTTTAGTCCTCTTGGCGGACATTTTTTTTGATGGTTCGGGGACTTTGTTCCCTCGGGGAAAAGTACCTCGACAGCGCACGCCTCAGCCCAAGTTCCACCACATCTGTTGAATTTAGTTTAGTTAGTTTTTTGAAGATAATATGATGGTTGCCAATTTGCAAAAAAAAGTCACAGTATTTTTGATGTACCCCCCTTTGCGACACGCGAACAAGACCAAAATAGTTTTATTGGAATAAAAAAAAGAGACGGTCAAAATTACAACATCTTTAATAAATATAATTCACGATAAAATGAGACATTCAGTAACAAGGGCGTCCGAACTAAATGCTTAAATCTTATTTAGAGTGGTTTTTGGCTACATAATATATAAGAAGCAAAGTGTAGCCAGTTTTTCAATGAAGATTACTTACGACCAAACAGAAAGGAGTTATGATTCTCACATAATATGTATTTCTGATAGTTCATGCTTATCTAGAACGCAATTAAAAAATATTACCAGTTATTTCAATCCGTGTAGCAGTTTGTCACGTAGTGGAAGATTGTCGTTGATAAAAATTAGCAAGCACATTCTCGGATATTCATTACCCATTCCCAATATAAATACAACTTATACGATAGTTAATTAGAGCAAATATTGAATTATGAGTTTCTACCGAGTTCTTGTTGCAAAAACACGTGTTGAGAGACTCCATTTTGAACTCAATCTACCGTACAATTTGTCGGATACTTTAATAAAATTTTCACTTGATATTGGCGCAATGCGTAATCTTTGTGTCGCGATCGCCATTCATTTAAAAGAAGAAGAAGAACATTGAATTAGAGAAACTTGATAACAGAGCCAAAGTCAAGGAAAAACGTAATCAGTTTATTCATTAATATTTCATTTCAATCAGCATACACAATCACGAGGCTACAGAAGTATGTAATAATAATAAGTTGTTAGTAAAACCCTTAATAATAACTTGCACTGGTACAACCACAATCTCTAATTTTATAGGCACAAAGAGTTAGTTTATAATCTATGTATTACAACAATGTTGCTGGGATTAGATTACTATGTACATGCACAACATACATATATATACAATATGTATATATTCACAGAAGCAGTTGTATAAATATTTTATTTATACACAGCACTTTTTAGTTACAATGCATATAAACGCTTTGGATATGTAAACGGCTATAACAACTATCATAATAATAAACATTAGCACCTGTTATGCAGGGTGTAAGACCAACGCCCAAGAGTTTGTGAAAATTTGTTCAATTAAAATAATTGGAACTAAAAAAAATGTCGTGATGAGGGGTACCTAGTGTGACGTTTATTAACGAGCGTGTCCTTACACCATATTATGTTATCGTCTATGTGAATTATTAGCATTTTAAAGCACATTAGTATTGTAGCTAAATATTATTTAATTTTATCAATCAACTTTATCCTATCTGCAGTGTGAGTGCGGAACTATCGATAAACAAAGTCTGACATTAAAATTTGATACAATTCGAGTATATTATATTGGTATCATGGAAAATCGTACATCGATTCAAAAAATTTTGTTGAACCATAACGATAAAGTTTGTTAGATAAAATCTGATTATATGTTTATCACCAGTTCCGTACTCTCTCTGTGTTGGGCTTTATAAAATACTCATATAGTGTAATAAAAAAAAATAAGAAAGAAAAGTCAATCATGCATTTGAGCAGGATACGAATATACACAGAACTCATAAAATATAACATATTTTGCTATTATACTTTTCGAATTGAAATATAAAGTTCTATTTTAGAGATATGACATTAAAACATTATAAAAATGATAAAGTTTTTAAAGTCGTTATTTTAAATATTTATAAATATTTTATAACTGGCAGAAAATGTAGGTGTGGTACCTGTAGGGTACATTATATGAGTGAAAATTGAAGTCAAATACAAATTCAAGGTTTTATACCTAATTAAAACCTTTAAAATAAATTATCTGGGCCTATTTTCCCTAGCCACCAATAATTAACATACAATTAATTCAATGTTAGTTGTGATGTTATAAAATTTACGTATTCTAAACGATTCTAAGAACTATAATATTGTATAACTACTTAATTATATAAAACTAATTAGATTTTGTAAGTAAATCGATCTCAAATAAGCACAAAATTAAGTTTTGGGTCTCTTAAAAAATTGTATAAAAAAACTGGATATCCTATTAAAAATTAAGTATTAATAGTAACTTAATAAGTACATTAAAAGGCAGTGTTTATACGGCAACAAGAGTTTCACCAACAAGATATTTGTATTATAAAATATACATTCTATGGTATACAAGTGGCATTCTAAACATACAAAAATTAGATAAATGCATGTATTTGTCTTCATTATTCTTTCCACACACTTTGTACTGTACTGTAGTTTTGTATCTATTGCTTTTTATCGTCATCGACACAAACTATGATACAATTATGATATCACAAGTCAGTGCACTCCTACTGCTAAAACTACAAAGTAAGAAATTACAAGGTTTCCAGGTAATAATACGGGAACTAATTTTATTTAGCTACTACTTTTGATCATTTACAAAATAAAATCTATTAACCTAAGTAAAATTTTACACTGTCACGAGCAATAATATGTGACCACATTTGACAGATCCCCACAGGTGACCCTTATTACGTAGGTAATAAGAACGGTGAACTGTCAATAGTGAGTGATATATTATTATTGGTGCCTGCACTTTTGCAACATATTTTACATTTGAAGTACCTGAGATTTACTTAAAAAATTTAAAAGCAAGTAGTTTTACTACAAACATTTATAATGAACACAAAAGCAATTTGAATAAATGAAAATACATTAATTAATGATCAATAATTTAAGCTTAACAAAATATTCAAACGAAGATACAAAACTAAACTATAAGTTTATTTTAAAGCAAGAATGCATTTCGAGTTTTCATTTAAAAATAAGTACTTATATTAAGTAGTAAATAAGTTTGTATAAATTACAATTTTTGTTTGTGACTGGTGGTCAAAACAATTTCAAATAAAAGTGATGTCGAGAATATTGCGCTCTACAAATGTTTATCATATTAAAATTAATATAATTATGTATTGTACAAAGACGAGTTGCGAAATCGAAACCTATTAAAAGTGTTATTTTTAGCGTACTGGACGTAAATTTGTCAAAATGTTTAAGTGCAAAATTTTTATATCAAATACCATATAACATTTATTCATATCAAATGTATAGTAATTTATGTATAGAGTTTTTAACAATGATCTTTCATAATTGACCGCAGGCTCATGTGCTTGAGCAGGCATGAGGCGAAAATAGCTTGCGCACATATTGAATATGCCCCACCCACCAATAGGGATGATGACTATCAAAGTCTGTTGAGATACTTTTTAGTAGCTGTCAAAACTTTCAAGAACTTTCAAGAATTATTCTTTCTTAGATTTTGTATGGCATGGTAATACGAATTTGTGACGTCTTTAATTCTTAAAGTAAACTGCCTGAAAAATAATTGATTTTGATACAGTTAAAAATCAAATTTTAGAGATGATTTGAAACTATAGATATTTTCTGGCACAAAATGCCATCACGACTTATTGTGTCAACATCCCTATTCATTAATTAATTAAAGAATAACTGAGCGACGCGGCAACCACCTCTCTCCACCTCCACTTGATTCTACACCTTATTTTAGCCAGGTAGAGACTATTTTAGTATACAGAAATTGGTGATTTACGTCGTTCGATAAATTTGAATACAACATACGGTATTATATACTTGTTCGTATTGGCCCGAGTAAAACGTAGTAAAATACTACAGCCAATCAGTGACGAGTCCACTCCGCGTGAATGTTACGCTTTAAAAAATATTAAGTTGTAAAATGCAACAAGTTAAAATAACTTATGATGGTTTCGATACATTAGAGCTTCAGTATTGATATTAGATCGTTTGAAAATAAGGAAGCTGACCAATGGACTGCAACATTAGTTAAACCAACCACTAACATGTATGATTATTTGTCAAATGTAAAATATATACATATTTGACAGATTATCGTAGAAATCGAATAGAAAACCTTTATTACTTTTCGAAGTATTCCTAACATCTAACTACTTGCTTAAAATCTTTTTATAAAATACCTAGTTGAAATTGGCAAGAAATTTATTAGAAATGGGTATACCGTGATGTATATACTATGCGATTAAGCGTCGTGGAACTCTTTTCATTGAGTCGGCATTAGTATATACATAACATATGACCACGTTTTCTTAGTCTTTGTAAACTGGTGGATGTTTCAAGCCATTATCCAACATAGACGCAGTTTTAGTGTTCAGTTGACAAGGCCCGCGTCTTTAGCCATGCCATAGAATATGCTGTCTTTGTCTTGAAGCAGCTGCTGCGGTGGAGCATATTCGACCAACTGTCCCTTGTCTAACACCATGACCTTAGTGGAGTCCATGATGGTGTTGAGCCGGTGGGCGATGGTCAGAACCGTGCAAGATGCGAACTCCGACCGGATTGTTTTCTAGACAAATGGATAATTAGTAGAAATAAGAGTATACGGTATGTCTCAAAACTTAAGGATAGTTTTTGCGTTTACATACCCGTAAATATTTTTAAAACTAGAAAAAATACACTAAAAATAAACGTAAAAATTATTCTATAATATATGGTAGTTTCATCTTAACCGGACGTCAAATATTTGTAAAAATATTTCGTTCGGATCTTAGAAGTGAATATTTCAAAGATTTGATAAAACAATGTTTACCATACAAACATAAGCACCCAGCACTGACAAATTTCGACGGCGAAAGCAGTGCCCCGATAGCGCAGTGGTTAACGCAGCCGCCCGGATTGCGGCGAATGCTGGGTTCGATTCTCGCCTGGGGCAGGTCTATTTTTTCAGTGTATTTTTTCTAGTTTTAAAACTATGTTTTATCTTGCGCACCTTTGGCAAATGATCTGTTTACAAGGCCATTCATGTGGTTATAAAAGCTTTAGAACTCTTTGCCACAATATGAAAACAGTACTATAAGTCTTATATGGCTGTGATTTTGTGTAAAGTAGAGGTCAAGTCCCATAGTCTCAAGATTTTATTTTGCCCATCTGTATTTGAGTGGATAGTGTAAGTTACCTGGATAAGTTCGTCTGTCTCCAAGTCCACAGCGGCGGTGGCCTCGTCCAGCACCAATAGTGGTGTCTTCCGAAGCAGCGCACGCGCAAGGCACACTAATTGTCTTTGACCCACAGACAAGTTCTCTCCTCCTTCAGAGATTTCGTGTCTTAGGCCGGCTGGCAACCCTAATAAACAAACGAATACATTAGTGACGTTGTCAAAATCTTCTTTGCAAAGCGTATAAACTCAATCTACCTTTGAGCTTTAATTCAGACAAGTTATTCTTTAGCTTAGTTAATATTGTGGGTGTTTAGATACAATTAAGATCTGGGCTCAGGAATCATTTTTGAAAAACGAGCCCATTGTGTAGGCATAGGCACAGACCATGCCGACTAGAAATCGTCTATTGGACGTTTGAACTACACGCTCGGGGAACCTCCAAGGACTTTGCCTTCTTATATGGACTTGTCTATTGAACTTTTTTCATTTATTGCCTACGTAGGGGAAAGACAGAGTGGAACAATATCGCTCCACTAATAGCTCTGGGATTTCTCCCGTGAACGCGAAACGTAAATCTTTGGATCATTTGCGGACAGTTAAGACTGATATCTTTCGACAGCAGCCGTTGGGTTTAAAATGGTTTTATCACAAGCACTTACCCTTAACGAAGTTCTTAAGATGGGCGTGTTCCAATGAACGCCAGATGTCTTCGTCGGAGAAGGCCTCGAAGGGGTCCAGGTTCATGCGCAGCGTGCCCGAAAATAGCACGGGGTCCTGTGGGATGATGGTGATGCGGGACCGTAACTGGTGAAGCCCGATCGACGCGATGTCGATACCGTCGATCAGGATCGTGCCGCTCATGGCTTCCACTATCCTGTAGCCCATGCAATTAAAACTGCTTTATAAATACATACACACAGTCAAGAGTTCCCGGTGTAGGAAGTCCAAAGGGAAGTACTTCTGCCGGGCGAGGTGTTGTATGCGAGGGGACCACGGTCCAATTGTCTGAAGTTGGAACTTCTATATATAGCGAGCACCTTTGGAAACTTCGTTTGCGCGACTCAGGCTCCCATACTAATTGTCGCGCTTGTATGAGTATGTTGTACAGCGCCATCTATGTTGTCTATGAGGAGGCGGCATTGGCCGCCACACTGTTATTTACCTATAGCAAACAGAATCCTTTAAACGGCTGCCCTGTACCAAGCCCCGCCCACTTCTTTCTCCGGCCAATAGAATATTAACGTAATATGGTGCAACCAATAAGACGCAGCGTCTTCACTCCCCTTCCGCAGGACGCCTTCCCTCTACCGTGGTACCGCAGTCACTCTACCGTGGCCGACGGCATAGTCTGCTTTTATTAGCTCTAACCGGTATTGCCACGCGATTATCGCCTACAAGTGGTACACCGCGAACTTTGTCGACTGTACATATAATCACGCTCATAAGTTCAAAAGGCGTTGAGTAGTTTTAGGTAATATTTTGTTAGACATAATTAGCAGCAGAATGTGATTTACACAAAAAGGGCACCAAACCCAAAAGAAACTAAACTTTCAGTGATCCCTCATACAAAAGTCAACAACCAGGGAGTAGGGATCTTATCGCGATATTTACAGCGATTTTACAAATTTTTATTTAAATCGTTATCGTTTTCATACATTTTGGACAACAGTTTGAGAGCTGTCAAAACGCATGAAATGATAACGATTCGGTTTTCGTAAAAACTTTGTTAATAGCGCGATCGGGAGACTGGACAGATGTTACCCTCTAAATTACTCATCAGTCCTGGCACCAGTTTTTAAATACGTACAGTATAAAATACTAAGTAACGAAGATTATATATTTACAGATATAATTTAAAAGAAAAATAATAAAATCTATGAAAAGTTCAAAATAAGATGGCATCTATTATTCCACAAAAGTATTTTTATTTCACGAAATCGGGTAAGTCTTGACAGTTAGTATAGATAAATATACACGCAAAATATCAACATTGCGCGCTCTACTTTCAATCACGACTCCAGCGCGTTCACATTTAAAAAATATTATATCTTTACTATACATTTAAGAGTTAATGGTTTTTCTGATCTGTAATGCCACTAGCTAAAGGTCATTGCGCATTAACACAGAGCGCTCGTTATAATTTTCTGAATATTGAAACATAGTTGTGTACTTAAATAGATTGCTTCGCGCCGTTAGTCATGACAGCTACTTGCTTATATCACTGCATCACTGTATAAAACGCACCGATTCTAATTTACACATGACCATTTTCTCATTCATATTTTACGTAATTCTTTTTTCAGAATAAGGTCTTCTGTTAGAGCTCTGTATTAGCGGCGAACTGGACGATTCATGAACGTTGTATATTTATCATCAAAATGTACAAAAAAAAACTATTTGAACGTGTCACCGCGGTGTTGAGAAGTGAGCGATGACCCTACCAAACAAACAGTCTATTTTACAGCTGAAATGTGATAAGTAGACAGATAAAGATACTTAAAAAAATGCAAAGATATCTTCGAAATGTGTACCTGAACAGTCCAAGGGTGAGAGTAGACTTGCCAGCGCCAGTGCGGCCTACAATTCCAAGTTTGTCTCTTGGCGCGACCGCACAAGTTATGTCCCGTAACGCTGGCTCTCCCGAGCGGTATCCTAGAGTCAGTCTCTCCAATTGAAGCGCTCCAGTCTCAGGCCAGGTAGATCCAGGGCCGTTGGGAAGATTCCAAGCAGCCTCCTGTATTATTATATGCGAACTTTGAAACATTTAAACCCCCTGTAAGCTAGCTATATTTTGGAATTATGAGCAAAAATATCTCTTAATCTGCGTAATGGTTTATTGTTATGCAATAAAATTTTGGTGTCCAGCCACAAAAACCCTATACCATTATTCTGTAAGTAACCTGTACTAACCTGTTCAGTTTCAGCGTATTCCTTGATCCTTTCAACTGCAACAATATTAGTTTCTACTTCTGATGTCATGCGCACTAACCAGTTCAATGTCTGTGTAATCTGTGAACAGAAGAAATGCGATTCAAAAAACATTTCTGATTATAATTTCATAGAACTCTTATCATGTCGTAATAGGTCTTGGCTTTTTGCCCTAAATTCAGCTGATCGAATTTTAAATTATCAAAATGAAAGGAAAGTGAATCCATTGTTGTTACTCACCTGTAGAGCATAGCTGACGGAGAGTCCTACAATACCAGGGTTGATGGTCTCTCGACCAAGCACGGCGAATATTGCGGAGAAGAATATAATGAGGTTGCCAATCATCTCCAGACGGATGGCGAGCCAGCGGTTGGCAATGCAGCTTGGGTAGTAGCAAGACTGGTTGTGGTCCACTCCATATTCTGATTCTTCAACAAACCTATGTAAAAACGTACAGTGAAATTGGAAACCCTTGGACTAATATCCGGCTCCCTATAATTTGATGCCTTTAGCTTGATGATTTGAAACTACTTCTATAAAGAAGTATTTGGTTTCGTTTTGATATCTTTGCCATTTAGAAATTAATCATAATTAGTATGCAACTGTATCTTTAACTATGAATAGAGTAATAGTACCATGAGCGTCTTTGGGTTTCTTCTAAATAGAGTAGGATTCAGGTCGACGAAACTCTCACATCTACATAAACACAATCACGCTCACAATCCCATAAGGGGTTAAGCAGAGCTTTATGTGACATTTGGTTACACGTAAAGTCATATTAGCCGTGTAATGCCGGCAGAGTAGAATAGCATCACCCCAAATCCTCCGATGGGTGTCGTAGAAGGCGACTAATAGATCAGCAAAGGGGTATTGATCACCTTATACTCCGTCCATCAATCCGCATTAGGCAAGCGTGGTGGACTACTGCCTATACCTCCTTCGTGGAAAAGGAGAGGCCTTGTGTCCCAGCAGTGGATCGAATTAAAAAGGCTGTGATGATGAAAGTCATATTTGGCATAATGGGCAAAATTCTAGGTTATTAAAAATCGACGATCTCGCAAGTTTCACACTGGACAGCTTTTTGACAGTCACTGAGAAAATGGAAGACGAAAACGAACTTGTCACTGAAGTTAACAATGTTTCAACATTAGAAACACCTATATTTTTTAATGTATGAGATGACAGACTAGTTTTATATCAGATCGTTTACGTGGCGCTACGGCGCGGCGCACGATTTATGGAACACGAAATGAATGCTCGGCGATTTATTACTGGTGAATTTGAAGTTTGGTTTTTAATCAATGCGGTGTTTAGCAGAATATATACTTTCGATGATGTAACAAAGATTTCTTTACCTTTGAGTGACACCATAAGCTCGAATAGTACTGGCGCCGGTGATGCTCTCGCCGAAGTGAGAATATATCGGTGATCGTGACACAGATTCGAGTCTCTTGAGCTGACGCGAGGTGGCAACGTAGAACCGCTGGATCACGTAGTATATGAAGCCGATGGGCAGAATCACCGCCAAGAATATGGGCGTCGAATAACTTATCACGAACAATGTGCCCAGTACCTACACCGTTAATGCAACGTCAACAAAGAGAACAACCTAAATTTTTAGTAATTTAATTAGAGGGTCAAATTAAATAAGAATTTAATGTATATGTGCGACGCATGGCTACCACCGTTTTGAAAAAGTCATGTGGCTATTTAATATATTTCAATTTGACCCACTTAAAAAGTTTTTTTTAAATATTCTGTTTTACAGATCAAACAAATGTCCTGGGATCAGTTTATAAAGTTAGCAAAGTAGAAAAGAAACCTTTTATTTTGTAATTTATCCCATGAAGCTCAAAGATGTGAGAGAAGTATGATGAAGGTGTAACACGACACAATAGTGATTAAGCAGAAACAAAACAATACATAAATGAATCAAATTAATATGAAGTCAAATTATTATGTTTTTATAAAGGTTTGATAGAAAGTATTAGAAATTAAATTCACGATACACTAAGCGTAAACACCAATAATATTGGGTTTAGAAATCAAACGGACAGGCAACGAAAACAAATTTTAACATATTACCCAATATAAAAGCAATATTTTGCTCTAGGTGGGGATTACCTCGAACGCGCAATATATAGTGTCACTGCACTGAGACGGAAGTGATGTATCCAAGACATCTACATCTTTAGAAAATCTAGACAGTACTCTGCCAACGGGCGTCACTTCGAAGAATTGCAACGGTGCCTTTAACACATTGTCCAACAAGAGATGGTGAAGGATCTTCGCCGCCCGCCAACACGCCAAATAGGGCATTAAATCAGCAAAGAACGACGCTATCGCTGCAACAACGTCCACGAAAATCTTTTTTAATAATTCATTAGTAGGTAAGCCTAACATTATCTTTATATAATGAATACATTATTTACGTTACTGGTCGGGGATTGCAGACTGCGCGACAACTAACGACACTACGGTGTACGGATGTTTATAGTGCAGGGTACATAACAGCGCTACTACGCAAACTGCTACTGAATAAAAAATCTAAAATCGAAACATGCAAAATTTGTACGTAACCTAAGCGCGAATCGTTTTGACTCTCATGTTAGTAGTAGAAAGGTAAGCGTAAGTATCGCACTAAAACTAGCAATAGAAGTGTTATTACATCAGGGAGCTTAAGTATAAACTGATCCCATGTCAGTATATTTATTTTTATCAACACAACACAGACATAATTATGTATAATGTTAATACACCATTTAAGACAATATAATATAACAGTTGTTAATAACAATTACGTTATTTTTGTTATTTTACGTGCAAGTTTTTTATCATTAAAAATCAAAACAAAATAGGACTATACATGTTGTATTTTTTTTACCAAAATCGTAAAGATTATCTGGACCCATAGTATCTGGCCAGATTAGAGCGACTGAGGAGAGCGGGGGCACGTAATAAACTTGTGATTAGTTTATGTACATTTCTGACGTCTTGATACAAGACGTTTACAAATTAATTTACCATGTAGGTACATTTTTTTAATAATAATCATATTGTTCAGTGTAGTTCAGAATTCAAGCAAAATTTTTACTGAACTACACATTCATTAGCTTTTTATAACGACAAAGAAATGACTGTACTAGCAATGTAATAACAGTTGCATTAGTAAACGTTGTTTTCAGAAGTTTGGATAATAGATTTGCTATCTTTCTCGGTAAAGAGCAATAGCCATCTGCGGCCAACAAATTAAGCAAAGCAAGCAGCAAGTCGTTAAAAAACTGCCTTCAAAACTAAACACGGAAAAATGCCAATATTTGTTTATAAAAAATCTAAATGACAACTATGTTTCTTAAAGTTTGTCCCAAAGATAAGTGACAAAGTTTGTTCCAAATAATGAGGTTGGTACCGACCGACCTTACAAAAACACAATTGGCATTTATATTCTTTTTAACAAAATATTTATTTTTAAAGGCGGTTTTTTATTTAATTTTAATTTATTTTTTGCTCTTTAGTATTGTAAGTATAGAATTTTTCAGGAAACTATCTCGAGATCTTTAAGAAAAACAAGTACCTAATAAGATGATACATCATCAACGTAGTCAAGTCAATTAAATATACGCATTATTAGAGATAACTCAAAAACTACTCGTTAGATTTTGTTCAAATTTAAATGGGACCACGTGACAAGCAGCAGCTTTCGAATATAAAGAGAATCATATAGTCCCCAATAAGAACGTCGTAAAGCAATAATGAAAATATCGTTCGATTCGTCTCCCCGCTGCCCCCAGTCGGTTGCGGCCACCGCGGAGGCATACCGCAAAGAAGCAGGAGGTCCACCCCCTGAGCGTCATTGGGAGCACATTGTCGAGCACGTCCACGTCCTTGCTGAACCGGTTGAGCACGCGGCCGACGGGCGTGCAGTCGAAGAAGCCGATGGTGGGCGCGCGCAGGACGCCCGCCACCAGCGCCGCGTGCAGCGCACGGGCCGCCGCCAGCGCGCCCAGGTACAGCGCCAGCGACGACACCGACACCGACAACACTGCCCACACATCCGCTCACTTAACGACGCCCAACACACACTACCCGCTGCAGTGCTCTCGAAAAATAAATCGGGAGTGGTCTCCCCTTGACTTTCTCGTATACCGAAAACGACTCAAAGGTTGATAGAAACCTTATATTTTAATGTCTTACATGCATGTTAAATTTGGTTGCAATAAGGTAAAGCATGCTCGAGTTATCGTGCTAACGCACAGGCACACAGACATACAGACATTATTACAAAAAACGGTATTTTTGGACTTAGGGAGGTCCAAAACGTGTAAATCCTTCAAAATCTCGAGGTCGAATTTAATACTTCGTATACGAGAAAGTAAAAATGTCTAAGTTCGCCTAAGAAAGATCATTATATTTGGACCATAAATCGGTATATTACAAAAAAAAAAAATACACTATATTTCACGAAATCTCTTCATATGACAAAGCCGAGTAGGTACTACATATTCCGCTCATCGTTAGGATATTTTTTTTCTCCTAGACTAAACCTGGGAAATTAATAGTTATGAAGTTATTGAAGGTAACAGAATACTATAACAAGATTTTTATGAAAATAATTGAGAACATTATTTCTTAATTTTTGTCCAAAGAAACATTGTCAAAATTATAAGTATTTCATACCAAAAATGGCTTTAAAACGCCAGCGCTCAATGTAACCACTCGTTATCGGAGCCATTCAATTCAACCAACCGAACGATGCGCATGTCTCCAAGTTGCTAAACCCCGCGCGACTGTACATTGCGCGGTATTTTTTGGAGTTTTTTTAACACCAAAAAATAAAAAACGTTTCCCAGTAATATTTTTTGTTATATGTTTCTTGTTTTGATGTATAGAATGGATAGACTTCGGCTTTGTCTTAGATCTTTTTACATCCTGTATGTTACTTGTCTATAAAACTAAAAGAGTTGTCATAAAAAATGTGCACGACCTTCTTTTTTTAAAACATATTTCCTATTATAAATAAACAAACAGATGCCAGCTCGGAATTACTGAAAATCAGTAGAAAATAGTTACTTTTTCATTTAGAGAAGAAATATCGAAAAATCGGTAGTTTCGAGACCACTGATTCGCTGAGTGCGGAGTACTAGGTGGATGTAATATAATCTATTACAGCGCTCATAGGAGACAATAGTAGTAATAAGGTTAATGCATTACAACAGGGATGTTGCCTTTACAAGGCAGGCAATCAGTTGAAATACTTTTTATTAGCTGTCAAAACATAACTCTTTCTTAGATTTTGTATGGAATTACGAATTCGTGACTTCATAAATTCTTGTAGTCAACTGACTGATTATTAGATGGTTTTGATATGCTTAAAAATCAAATAAGTACTAAAGATAATTTGGAACAATAAAAATTTCAGAAAAATCAGCGTGCCCGAGCTGCGTACTCTAACTCGGGACATGCTGGTTCATTATATGTCTACTGCACGCTGTCTAGACAAAACCAGCATTTTACTCAACTTCAAAGTCGTCTGACGGTGCACTTCGACCCGTCGGGATTTTATACTGCTTTGGGTATTCTACTTTTATAATTCGTTTCGGCATCTAAATGTGCGCAATAGCCTAATGTTTTTATTGCTTGGCAATGCAAAAAATGTTACCTTTTGGCTTTTAATTATTTTCAAAAGGGTCGTATTTAACTATTATTAACCTAATCTAAACCTATGCAAATACTAAATGGGCGACAAAAAATTCAGAATGAGCGAGTAACTAATAATTAGTCGCCCATTTAGTAGTTAGTCATTCATTCTGGATTTTTTAGTTGCTCGGTTTATTATTTCCCTTTCTTCAATTACTGAGGTAAATCAGTCAATTACCATTTTTCGTAAATTAAAATAGAAAAGCTTATTGTTAGTCAAATAACACATTGCACAAAGCGTGACAAATCAGCACATTTACAGCCAAAAATTGTTTATTGTTAACTATGCTTCTGCTTGCAGGCAGTTAGCCGTTACATATTTATTGGATTTTTTAATATAAATAAAAGTAAAGTGTCTGGATTGAGACTTATCTTATCCATTCCTATTTAAGTTAGGTGTCTAATCAAATCTTCCATAAAACCCATAGTTTTATTTCCTCTTTACCTCAGGAGGAACAATAGATTACAACTTTGATAAATAGTTACGGCATCGCATTTTCAAAGTAAATACACTTATGTAATTTAAATATTACTCTATTCCATAAATAAGATTATATGTACGCCGCATATTTACATAAAATACAATATTTATATATTCTATAGAATTTGATCTTTTAATAAATTATGTATATTTAAATAATAAGATTCACTTCTGTGAAAAACCATAAAATTTTGATGGAATTATTAATAGAAACGGTTTCAAATTATTGATTCCTAAATGGGAATCATTCTTGCATCGTAAAGAGAGAGAGAGATAGAGAGAAATTTAAAAAAAGCTACTTGACACTTAACTAAACTTCATGATAAGTAAAATTCCCTAACAATAAAATAATTTTAAAAATGAATCGCCATGCTCTAGTTCCATGAATTATTGTAGGTTATTATAATAACTCCATTGTACCAAGTACACAGGCACATGACTTATATGCACTGAAGAAAAGTAAGTAACACAACATGCAAGATAAACTAAAAAAAATGGTGAAGTAATATTAACCCGTTTTAAATTAACGCAAATATTTAATATTACTTCACGCGATTTCGAGTAAATAAATAATTAAACAGAATAATGTCAAATAATTTCATGCATGATTTGGTTTGTTTTAAGTAATAAAAAATAATGGATTTCATGCAAAAATATTGTTTGAAGAGACGTAAGATAAGGACATTGCCCATTGAAGTATTGACTTAAATTTCACTTTGTATAAAGCTATTGAAATTTCATATTATTTTTTGTCACTAAATCCCAGTAAGGGCATTAAATGTGCCTATTTAATTCGAATTCACATTTAATATGCTTCGTATAATTTACAGTACGTGAATTAATAATACTTTGTAAATAGATAATTGCCGTATTACTGTAAATTTTGACAGTAAACATTAGCTAAGTAGGAAATTGTATAAAATAGCAATCCACTCACTTATTGCATTAACAGTTATATTTATTATTTTTTTAGTGGTTACTAACCATATACAAAATGAAAACATGGGCAAACTAAATCCAAAATAAATCAGTACATTAAAGACTCCTCGTTGGCCTGATTTAAGTAATATTATAAGTTTTCAATGGGGAACTTACACGAAAATTATACTTTAAAATATGTTTTTAAATATACAATTAAAAACACAAGTTAAAAATAATTTATAATTTTACTGAATATTTTTTTCTAGTTTTAGAATAGCCTAGTCAACAGTTTAATTCAACGTCTGACACAGTAGCACACGCATACGTACTGCGATCGCAACGAAACGGTTTGTTACGCACCTGGCCACTGCAGCAGTCATACAACTATTTGAAACACGATTTTCACGAACCGTGAAATAAAAAAAAAAATATACCAAAGCGATAAAAATTCCTTCTAAGGCATGTCAAATAAAATCAACAACGAACTTACAAATCATATTAAAAGATTGCACTAAGGAGTCCGCAACAACAATAGTAAACAAATATAATAAGTATTATTATCTTGTATTATCAAATAGATAATTTATTAAATTGGAACTCAAAGTTTTAAAAGTTGCAAAAATAACGAAGATATGGGCGTGTCTGAACTTTTTCGGTATGACGTTCAATTGGGTACTCCTATTGAGTAGGTACAAAACGTCGCAACTGCACTCATCATTGCGACGTTGTCGTTCCGTTCTGCGTTGATATGCCGCCAGTTTGATAAAACCATTTGTCGATAAATCCGTAGTAGATTCTATCAATATGAGTCCGTACATCGAATGGAGATCGCTTGTTCATAGGTTCAGGTTATTTTTTTATAATAAATATTTTTGTCACTCGTCACTCTCATAGACTACAATCCGCCTAGCCGTTTAGTTAAACGGCGTGTTTTACTATCCACCTGCGACACATAAATTACGTCTATGTGAAGGTGCACGTCACGCAGGCGGTGTGTGTGGCACGTCTTTACAGTTCCAGACATTACATCGCAGTACGTGTACGTGTATACGTAGTAAGAATATACGCATTGTTTCCGTTTACGCGTCATAATTTTTTTAAAAATTGACATCATATTCTAAAGTATTTTTTTGCAACCCATTACAAATTCTAAGAAATATTATTCATAATTTCGTCAAGCAAGCTGTTTTCTCGAATTAGATTGAAAAGCTATCGAGGAATCGGAAAGACAAAATGCATGTCGAAAGTATGAAATTAAGAAACATAAACAATGTATTCATTATAATCATAATATAAACAAAGGGTTATATTATAGCCATCACCAAATAATTTATAACTTAATATATCAATCCATAACTATACCCAACAGGCCAAAAAAATTTTCCTCATAGTAATTACATTATTATAGAATTAAAATTGTGAGAATGTTATGAATGATTAAATAATTCAATTAAATAAAAAAGACTATACTCCTAATTAGACTAAATGTTATTAAAGAAATAAGCTATTTTCCTTATCCAATTATTTCCTCTCTAAATCAATTTTTTTTCTAAAAAGAAAAATATTTTGTGGTAACTTGTTTTTGTTATTTTTCGTGAATTTAATTACTGGAGTAATCAGATCACGCATTTTTTTTTCTAAAATGAAACATAGTAAATATATAATTTACAATCTGGTTTCATTAACCTACTTACTACTTATCCAACTATTGCGTGCTAATCCAAACCTCCATTTATAACAATAATACGGTAGTTATCATACTGGTTCTTCTGGGCTGTTCAAAAGTCATCGCTCACTTATACATTTCGACACAGCGACTAAACTATCTTTCAAAGTCTACTGCGTACGACTTCAGACCAGTACCTAAAGGTTCAGTTTGTTGAGTGAGAATAGTCTAGAGTGAGCAATAACCTTTAAACTGATGTATTGCACTTTAGACACGATAATATCAGTCACTTTTTATCATTCACGATGCATTAAAGTGAGATGGAATGTCACCTTACGAAACGAAGCCATATCAATATTAGAGCGCCCGTGAAGACCTTCATATCTGCTACAGCTCATGATATCACACAATCCCTTAGCACTATATACACTTACAAAGCTGTTTCACTCACGTATAGAGTATACGATTATGTTCTCGTTAACATTAAGTCTAATTGCAAAGCTCAAAATCAAACGACAATCATGCTTATTGTAAAAACAAACATCAACAAAAGTTAGACTTTATCGTGCTTACAATATAGGCTTACATTAACATTCTCAGAATTTCTGCTGTTTCAACCATAAATAAGTATAATTACTTGTAATTAAATAAATATACACCAATTGTTATAAGTAAAGTATATACATGAGCCCGGTAATTATTTCGCAATTTTTAAATCTTATTTAGAATATAATTCAGTTCGTCAGTACATATTATGGTTTATATTCGTAGGTTTATAATTATGTGATAAATGAAGTGATTTCAGTAAACTACTTACCCTGTCCAATTCCGAGGCCACCGTACACGCCGAGGTAGAGATCGCGACGTGACTTGTCTACCGTGCCATTAATTAACTGAAATACAAAATGTTTGTTATATAAACAAAGTTGTAAGAAGTTTAATAATAAGGTTTTTGATTTTTGCTCCTGATTATGTAACAATATTATTGTAGTCTTCTTAGTTAACTAGTGGGTACAATTCTTTGTTTTCGATGAAAAATCCTTTACGGACTGCACCGCATTGTGGGCTAGTCAGAGCGGTGTGTAGGACTTTACCGGGTGTTCGCGGGAATATCTACTAAAATGCGGTCGCCGAACAGAGATAATTTCGTACATTGACACCACGTTACGCACCCTTGTCGCAAATTATGTTGCTGTCACTGTGCTAACGCTTTTGCTAAACAATTTACTACAACACTTACCATATTCTTGTCATTCGACCATTCAGCTAGCCAATAGTTGGAGCCAACCTGGAATACTTGAAGGACCAGGTTCATCAGAACAGTCACCACGGATGCTAGCACCCCCACACTCATCAAGTAGTGCTTGTACACGCTCCATTTTACCTGTTGTCAATAAACATATATTTTTTTTTCGACAAAGTTGCCGGTGTTCCACTTGTAGGCGATAATCGCGTGGCGCAGACATTTCCGATTGACAGTGACCCGCCCCCGTATTCGCGGGTTGGCTGGCAACCGGATTGAGCCAATAAGAGACAATGTCGTCGGCGAACGCTACAGCGACTGCGCGGAGGGGAGGCGACCTGCAGAAGCGGAGTGAAGACACTGCGTCTTAATGGCTGCGCCATATTTGTTAATATTTTATTGGTCACAGTAAAAAGTAAGCGGGCTTCGGGTATAACGACGATGAAGGGACAACTCTAATTTCGTCGTTATATCCGAAAGTCGTTACAGGCAAAGAGAAATACAGACACGGACATATTATGTGCGTCTAGTAGCCATGCTTATTGAAAAGTTCACTAAACCCAGTTTGTACTCAGAATATCACTTTGTAACTGAACCATAAACTTAACTCCGAAACGTACATCCTTAGCTACCTACTTAGCTGATATATATAAACAACAGTTAAAGATCTCCACAGCTGCTGACCATCAGTGTGTAAATAAAAGGTAAGAAATGTTTGTGAAAGAAAGAAATCTTTGTCTTTGGCGGCCGACTCCAGTTGCAATATCTGCATGGGATTTCTAGGATTTTTTTTTTCAAATGATAAATTAAAAACAGTCGCTACACCCGTAAAAACAGACGTTATATCCAAAGTCGCTATAGTCACATAAATTTTGTACTATAGTATGCGTTAAAATCAAGGGACTTTGATTTAACGTCGCGATAACTAAAATGGTCGCTACAATCAACGTCGTAATAAATGAAATCTACTGTATTTGCTAAATGGAACACCGGGAATCTTGTCGACTGTACATAATAATAAAGACTAAATAAACTTACACTGCCTGTTTCTGTCTTTTCAGTCTCGATGAGTTTTGATTTTTCTTTGAGTTCGTTAGATGTTGCACTCTCTGGTGTTCGTCTCTTCACGCTGCCTGAACGATCACCTATAAAAGTAGTTGTAACATTAACAAAATTAACGTGGTCATGTTTCTTTGAAACTAATTCCTTTGTTTCTAAAAAGTTTGCGGGAAAGCTTTGACGAAGAAGGTAAGACCCATATGTAAGGTCATCTGGGTAGGTACCACCGCCTTTCTTATTTCTGCCGTGAAGCAGTTCGCTGTGTTTCGAATTGAAGGGAAAGATAGCCAGTGTAATTACTGGGCATGGAAGGCATATCATCTTAGTCCCCAGGATGGCAACGCATTTACAGTGTTAGGTGATTTACCCTACATATTGCAAGTGTCTATAGGCGAAGGTAACCACTTAACACCAGGTGGGCCGCAAACTTGTTTTCCATCTCGTATTATATTTAAAAAAAAAACCGTGAGGACAAGTCATACGGAATAAATGCTAGTGGACGGGGGGCTAATATGAATGCGATACCTGAACCTGTTGGATCCGTTTCAGAATTGCTTTCTGATAAAGATCTGGCTCTTTGTAGTTTGCTTTGGAATTCAGCCCCAAGTTTCGTTTCCAGCTGTTGTTTGATTTCGTCCAGTTCTGGAAATTAAAAGATCATTTGACATCAACGTAAATTATAAGCATACACTATCAAAATATTTAATTAAACATTATTTGAAATATTTCAACATAACACCAAAGTTATACGGCGGCGTGTAACGGCGTGACGTATACTACGTCACTCCATCACGTTGATGTTACGTCAATTCATGACGAGTAAAACAAATAGATTGTAACAAATTCGGTGTTCGGTGTATAATCCTATGTAACTCAGGTAGACTAGTCACCCAGATAGCGAACGATTGCTTAAACTTATGACGATGCAAGACAAGATTTTTTTATATTTTTTATCTACACTCATGTCATAATATTCGAATTACGATATCAAAGGTGAACATAAAATGACATACTTTTTAATACAGATAAGTAATCAAAATTAAAATTAAAAAAAACAACCTGTAACATAATGACCATTATAACACCGGTTCAACTCATTATGATACAGTTATTTTTCTTAAATACTCGGGAAGGCAAAGGGATCTAACCCATACATTTGTATTTTCTGTTGTTTTATTTGAATTTATGTATGAGTGTAGATAAAGTAGTGTATGCAACTGCATATAACACGGGTATTAAAACACTCGTTACTATTATGAAACTCGCTGCGCTCGTTTCATAAACTCACACTCGTGTTTTAATACCCTTCATTATATGACAGTTGCATAAACTACTATAATGACTTTTGCCGGTGGCCCTAAATGGCCTTTATAATGTTGAAGGAGATTTATATCAATTAAGTTAGACAAAGACCTTGATGGTGCTCTAGCCTTTATGGACAGCTTCTTGTGGGGTGTTTCTAGTCGACTGGTATCTCTCGCGATTATTATAGACTAATCAAGTTGTTAATTAAGGCATTAAAGATACATCCAAACACGGTTATTTTGTAACTGACCTTCAGGTGATGTTCTTTCAGCGTCACTAAGGTGATGTAGCAAGAATTCTGCAAATGCCCCCTTCTTTTCCAGCAGCTGCTGATATGTCCCCGCTTCAGATATCTCACCATCACGCAATACTATTACCAGATCTGTTTGAGCCAAGTAGGAGACGTTATGCGTTACCCAGACACGCGTTTTGTTTTTCAGTAGACCATTGGGACCAATTACCTGAAGGAAAAGATAAACAATTTAAAATTACTATATTTCTAAGCAATCCTACGTGGCACAGCTCAGTGGCACAGCTAATTTCAACAGACTGAGCCATAGATGGCGATAGTGTTCTTATGACATTGACAAAGAGACTACAATAGTTTTTACTTGAGTATTTGTAACTCTCCTAAGAGAATTGGAAAAAAAATGTTGTGTCTTAGGTACCGCAAATCTATGAAAATGTTAGATATCTAAAGTCGTCATTTTTATGGCATTTGTGTAGGTTTTAGTAGGCGTGGGGTCCACGTCCGGAAGCCTCCTCGTGGCGGACCCTGGTAACGTGGTGAGAAACTTTCTCGGCGGGTGTGTGGCTTTTGATGTCAAGTGTGTCGTCTTGGCATTCGAAGTCACATGTCATCGTCGAGTTATTTTTGTTTTCCCACCACTTCTAGTTCCGGACGGCCCTTTTCAGGGCCACGACCGCGCCCGTAGTCCCCCGGGTGCGGTCCGATAGCTACTCCCGGTGTCCTCGTCAGGAGGACGCGCCAGGTCGAGCAGCCGTCGGTGGAGGAGTGGCTGCTGGCCACCAATAGGTGCAAGGAGTGCCTAGACGGGCAGCGTTGGGACGGTCTCTGTGTAGTTGCGCTCACGTGCGCAGATCCCGAGCCATCCCCTAATAGCTCAATGAAGGTCAAGCCGGGGAGGATGTATTTGTAGACGTAGCACGTTCGAGCACAGCAGAGCTTGAACTGCTGTGCACGGCGACGGATAAATTGATATCGCACGCGGCCGCCACTCGACCGACGAAAGAGCAAATTGTACGCGTAAGAACGTGCATGTAATATCATCATCATCATAACACAGCCTTTATAATTAGACCCACTGCTGGGACACAAGGCCTCTCCTTGACATCGAAGAAAATTTAGGCAATGGTCTACCACACTTGCCCAATGCGGAATGGTGGACGGAGTATAAGGTGATAAATACCCCTTTGCTGGTCCATTAGTCGCCTAGCTTCATACCCTATGCATGATATGGGGTGATGCTATTCTACTCTGCCGGCATCACACTGCTATCAATGTAAAGGATGTCGGATGGGAAGGGCATTTCGCGTGCTTCGTTACTTCAGAAAACATTTTCATTTCATTTCAAAAACGAAATAGTGCAATCGCGCGCGTAAGAACGTGTTCTTAAAAAACAAACAAACTGTAATTAAAAATCGCGCGCGGTTGCTCGTGCCTGTAAAGGCATTCCGCGAGTAATTTATACGCAGTTTTAATGGTTGCTAAAACTCTTATGTCGTCATTATAAATTAGATGAGTTTAAGTAGTCACTCAGATGTTGTTCATTGAATTCTGGATTTTTTGTTATGTATGTTGTAAGTAGTACTGTCCTCCCAGGCTCCCAGAGACATAGACCGTGTAGGTATTATGTGATATTGTCGATGACTACATTTGATTTTGTACTGTGCCTGTGCCTGCCGCAGGCCTACTTCTGTGGTTCGTAAATGACATTTTAACTCGGTTATTTATGACCTAATTTGTATAGCAAATTAAACATTATCAGGTTTTGTGTGATAAGGAAATCTTATATTAAACAATATTTAATTACGTTTAGAGATAGTGATTGCCTAAATTATAATTTGACTTACCTTATCAAATATGTGTTTCCCTACATGCGAATCTACAGCGCTGAGGGGGTCATCAAGATAGTAATTATCTGCATCATAGTATACCGCTCTCGCGAGGGAAACTCTTTGCTTCTGTCCTCCAGACAAATTGATACCTATGAAATAAAATAAATAATCACCATCGTAGGTATATATGAGAAAAATAAAATTAGCAAATAAAAACATTGATAAAACATTGCGATTTGTTATCAACAAAACACCTTTACATGTTTATTATTTAAATGACTGAAACGATAAAATGGTTTTACAAACAATTATGTTTATGTAAATATTTTAAGTATATCTATATGCAAACTGTAACAAGTTTACTTATACGGATTATAATGATTAGTTGACGACAAACATAACTTTCGCAGTACCTATTCAGAAAATATTTAATTTATTTAGTATTGGTATTTTAGCTATATCAAATAAATTAAAAATATTCTTCTGTACGTAAAAATATAAATAAGAAATCTAAATAAAACATTTTTTGAAATCTTATCACTATGAAAACACATAGACGTTCCTGTACACGTGCTTGCGTGTCTGATTTGATTACATACTGTCATAGTTTCTAAAAACAGGGGCAAACACAATAATTGTCAAAATTAGAAATTTTGATACTCCAAACGACTAGTCTCCGGTTCGCTTGAACATATTTGAGAGAACGCAGCGATCCAACGCAAAACGGCATCACACCACAAATATCATGAAATGACACGGGAGTTCAATTAAGTTATTAGGATCTTTGTTATAAGTTGGTTAACCTAAGTACATCAAACCATACAGTGAGAAAGAGAGAGAGAGGGAGAAGAAGAGAGAGAGAGGGGAGAGAAGAGAGAGAGAGTATTTAATTAATATATAAAATTTTAATAGGACTTTGTACAATGTTTATTCTTCATCGTCTTTACTTCACATTTAGCATCAGGACCATAACAGATAAGTGAATAATCTTTAAGACAATACATTATACATAAAAGTTGGATTAGCGTACCTTTTTCACCGATTTCAGTTTGGTCCCCGCCTGGTAGAACATCGAAGTCAGTCTTGAGCGCACAAACATTGATTACTGTATTGTACTTGTGCTTATCTAAAGGCTTCCCGAACAAAATATTGTCTTGCAAAGTCGCGTTCTGTATCCACGCTTGCTGCGGTACGTAGGCGACATTTCCTGTAGAAGATATTTTTTACATATTTATCGACATTGTTATACAAACAGTTTTTAGCGCCTTATAATAACAACCATTGTTAGTTAAATTGTAACAATAAAGGAAGACTGAAATAATCTGGAATGGTTTTTTTTACCTATATCTAAATATCTACTACTGGAGTTTGGATAGCCATGATGATTTTTTGTTAAAATTATCTATTTCCTTACGAAGAGCTCACTTAACTACATTTTGTTTCAGTTATCTACACGCGTGACTATGGAATACTCAAACAGTTCTTTATTTAATGGCCGCCAGTTTATGTCATCTTGCTCATAATCAATAACCGATGGGCGAGATGACATGAGCTCTACATGTGTTATGGTATGGCGAATACGTATAAATATCGTTTGAGTGTATATGTTTGTCTATTATCTAGTATCCATAGCTCTTAATGTTACTTTGGCCTCGATAATTTATGTGGGCTCATTATTGGTCGTCAGTCGTCATGATAATATGGCAAAGAAAGCTGTTAATATACAACATGAAAAAAAAAAGTACCCAGTAAATATTGTACAACATTTTCTGGGTACTTTTGTCTTATTTAGTTTTTTAAAAAAAAAAAATTTTAAAGTCAACTCTGAAGCCGATCCCAAACCACCTGTATTCAGGGTGTTGGTTATTTAATTTACATGTTGTAGAGATAAAACCTGCCGAGAAGAGTGGAAGAAGAAAATAAAATTGGTGGCAGAACAGGCGACACGATTTGGTCGTGAGTATTACCTGTATTTTACTTTAAGCTAATTTATGAATGAATGAATGAAATTATTTTATTCTAACCCTAATTTAGCACAAAATAAAAAAGCAATTATACACAACCTTAAAGTATTAAAATCTGAAACATTCCTAAAATTAAATTTAGGCGATGACATAAATTGAAAATCCGCAAACTTTCAAATAACCTCGAGGACGGTTCCTGCGTTTAAATGTTCTTACCTGTTGTATTAATTCTCCCGGAAACTTTGTTCATTTCACCCAGAAACGCAGATATAAGAGAACTCTTTCCGGCTCCGACGGCGCCCACTACTGCCACTAACGATCCTTGGGCTATTTGTAAATTGATATTCTTCAAGACAGGCTCAGATTCCTTTTCACCCCATGAGAAATGACCATTTTCTATTACTAACGGATTCGCTGTAATAATGTGAAATCAATTAGAATACTTTATGCAGATAAAACTTATTATTATACAATAAAAAGATAAGGAATTTGAACAAAGTTTAGTTTAATAGAACCTCATAATAATCTCGGAAAATTGGGTCCATTATTATATTAGCGACATTTATTTGTGATCGAATATAAATGATGTAGGGATTATTAATAGGTAAACGTTACCTAAATCAGAGCGAGGGTTAGGTCTGGACTAAACCTTTTTTGTTTTTCAAGTTCTCGTTCGAGGCGAAAATCGCACATTTTATGACTTTCGAAATGAACATAAATGACACCGTTTCTATATGTGATGCCGTTAGGTTTCGTTATTAGACCACTACCTTTTCTTGAGGCAAAATATAGTATAAGCCAAAATATAAAGTAGTGTACAGTAAATTTAAGTCTTTCACGTTCATTAAATACAGTTGAAATTACTTCTTGATAAAATTAAACGTGAGCGAAGCAGCGGGCAGAAGCTACATTACAAAAGAAAATTAAGGAAAAGTTTCCGCTCATCCTTTAGCACTATTAATCATCAAACGGTATTAGTCACATAATTAACAAGCCGCTAAAATAAGAATAGTTCTTTAATATAAACTGCTATCTCACAATGACTGGCAAAACGGATGGAATTATAATCTATAATGTTTAAATTAATTACATTATTTTTCAAGGTCGCCAGAGGTATTATTATGTTCGGTACAAATATTGATTTCGAATGAAGTTTGTTGTATAATATTTTGACACCCAATATAAACATTTGTTGCTCCTGAAATCACTTTTGCTACGTTTCTGAATTTCCACTTCTGCCGTGTGTTAATTGCTCATACGCGCTTTTATTTGGTCTGAGTTGATAACTTATGAAAATAAATTATGATAATGATCGATTATATTTAAAAAAAATGAGTAAACTTACTCTCTTTAGGGTCGTGTTCCACAGCATCGTCGTCTAATTCATCACAATTCATAAATTTGTTTAATCTTTTAATACCAACTGATGTCTAAAAAATAAGAAACCGGATCAGAATGTCACTTCACACTAGTATGCATGTGCCATCGAAGAACTTAATTAACTAAATTAACATAAAAACCGCTTCAATAATTTCTAAACTAATAATTATGTTTAATTAAAAAGTTCTTCGATGGTCCATCAAAATGACCCGTCACCATACTAACTATTCTAATTATAACCAATACCCATAAATATGTTAATGTTTAGTGTATTTTTCATTAATACTTGCTAGAGAAACGTTAAATGAATGAGTATTTGAATGATCAGTATGTAGCTTAAAATAGTGCATCAAGTTAACACAGTGCAAACCAATTACACCCATAAAACCTTAAAATCTACGATAGTTTGATTTTTTTGACAATCAGATATGGAATACTTTTCTAAATATGTATAATATAAGGTCGGTCGAGGCTAAAATGTCCGCAGGTTAAGGTCATTGCTCACGCACACAAAATGTTCTAAAATGTTATGTGGTAGATACCTACAATTTGTAGATACTAACTTCAGCTTGCAGTGCGTCTCTACACTTGAGTTTATTCTCGTAAAATATCTCAACTGCAAACATAATATCTACATGAGCGGTGTGAATGATGCCCTTCTATAATGTCAATTTCTTTTTAAATGTTATATCAACAGTATGACAAAATCTATTTGGATGATTTGGATAGTGAATAACATCAGTGCTTTTCCCAGTTTCTGTTTTTTGTTGAAATACCACTTCTCGCAAATTTAATTAAATTAAGATTGCTTTTTAATTATCAAACGCATTAAATTCTTCTAACGTATAACCACAATACGTAATATTTTGTTTTGTGTCTTTTTGTAGCCAGTTAAATGACTCAAGCCTGATGTGACATTTTAGTTCCCAATAACCTCGATGGAAATTCATGTTGAAAATGAATAGTATTAAGACTTTTTTTACTTTTCAAAATCGTTTAAAAAGTCAAACTATATCGTGAGGCAAGTTAAGACTGACCAGAAATACATAAATTATCCTTCGACATACATATTTCATATATTACTTTTTTTTCTAAATGTAGTGTCTCATGTTCTAGGGTCTATATTTCTAGTCAGACCTTTTAATACATAACTATTATTTAACCTTTCAACCGCTCTACTGTTAAAGACTTTTATGACAAGTTCCGAACTATTTATTATGTTGTTAAACTCTAATTGATCTACTCTAAATACTCTCTAAATAAACTCTAAATACTCTTTTTGGGTGTTCAAAAGGTTAAACAAGGAGTTCTATTATATTTTTAAGTAAAGCAAATCTTCAATCTGATTATTATTCACAAATAAATACGGTGTACTATATAAAAAAAATATTTCCCCTTATATTTTACACGACAAATTTACAAACACACATAAAAATCGTAAAATTCAAACTTACTTGAACTATATTCGATATAACGTTAGGCAGCATTGATAGCGGAAAACGTAGGATGTTGAAAAGAGACAATGCTACGAAAGCAGTCTGAGAATCCAGCGCTTTTGAATCATTTACCAACACAAAACACCCGAACGACATCAGGGATACCTACGAGACGATTCCAATATTTTAGAATAGAAATTATAGTATTCATGCATAGCGTAGAGTGTTCGAAGTATACAATTTTTTTTATCATAAAACTACGAATGTGTAGGAAGTAATTTTCTAGTCATATCGGTAAAAATCAATACGACCCGCTATATAGTACCTACGCGGTCATCGTAATAGATGGGCACCTAAAATATCATACTCGTCTATACTAATAATAAAGCTGAAGAGTTTGTTTGTTTGTTTGTTTGTTTGATTGTTTGTTTGTTTGTTTGTTTGTTTGGTTGAACCCTAAGATCTCAGCAACTACTGACTTAAATTGAAAAATTCTTTTTCCGTTGGATAGTCCATTTATCTAGGAAGGCTATAGGCTATATAACATCAAGGTACGTCCAATAGGAGCTGAGCATTAATGAAGAATGTTGCAAAAACGGGAGAAAAATGTTTCTTTTCAAAGCTTTCCCTGCGTGCGCTGCGTAAACTGTTAAAGTTACGGAAAAATTATGTATGACAGAATTTTTCTCCATTAAATTTTCTAAAAAAAAGTCCGCGATAGCATATGTTTATCTTTTATGGTTAGCTCACTATAACCTTTCTTTTTGGTAATCAAATTTGTTTTAAAATAATGCTTTATCTGCGATGGTGTTTTTGTATGCATGATATTATTACTTATCAAAATAAATACATTATTTCTCACAAGCATTTAATTTTGAACAAAATTGTTAATGACTTCATTTGATTTCAATGAATATCTTAAGAGATATCATAGTTTGAAATAAACGGAAAATAATAAATTTTGATTTTCAGAGCTTTTGTTGCGTGCGCTGGGTAAACGGTTAAAGTTACGCAAAAATCATGTATGACGGAATTATTTTCCTTTAAAAGTTCTAAAAAAAAGTTCCAGACAGCATTTATCTATCTCTTAAGGTTGACTCGCTATAACCTATTTTAGTTAATAAAATTTGTTCTAAAATATTGCGTTAGATGCGAAGGTATTTTTGTAAAAATCATATTATTCCTTATCAAAATTAATACGTTATTCATCACAAGTATTTAATTTTGTACAAAATTGTTCTTTACAAAAAAACGGAAAATCCACGCGGACGAAGTCGCGCGGGTACAGCTAGTTGTCAATAAAAATAATCAACCAAAAAATAACATTAGCCATTTGTTTTAATATTGTGAAATTGTTACGCAACAGCTATGTAATAGCTAAATATAGAGCGTAGGAAATTGACCTGCTCCTTAATAAAACTTTTAGATATTTAGTAGTTATTCTGACATTTCCTCTTCTTATTGAAGTGAATTATCGAAAAATCTTTAGATTCTACCAACAATCAGGATATCCAATGTTGTTATCTAACAAACATAGATTTAACACGAGCAAGAAACTGAAACATTCATCTTATCAATACAATAGTCAGTTATCAAGCAAAACTATTATTTACATTGATAATATGTTTGCGAGGTGCTGCGTGCTGTTTAACACTATTTGCGAAAATTGCTTCAAAATTAATTCGTTTTCATTAGTCCTATACATTCGTAAGTAAAATATGTCTGTGTCATTCCAATGTAATCGTAACCGGGCGTATCAAGTTGATACGACGAACACTCAATCGGCTCCGTTGGTTCATCAAATAACCTAATGAATATGCATGTTAGTATGTAATAGTGCGAAAGAACCATAGCCTCTGAGAATTAGAGGTTATGAAGGTAAGTCGCTACCTCTATCGCCGAGACCACGATGAGAGGGAGCAAACCTAACGGCAAATGCATTGTGTAAAACAAGGACATCGACACGAATATATTTGTCGCAGTCAGGATGTTTTTTTCTGGGTCAGATATCACAAACGTGAAGAAAGTTAGAAATGTCACCTTAAACAAAACACAAGTAATAAAGCAATTAAATCTAAGTTGATAACTGTCAGGTTTTACAATTATACTGATAGAGTATTAAAAAATCTGAAAATGATAAATTTGAACAAGTTGATAAGAACTATTTAATACGATAGTCAATATTAATATGTCATTTAATATCGATAAGCTATTATTACCGTGGGATACTGTTTACAATCATGATATTTTTAATCGACTTAATTTGTAACACATTGCTAATCTGAGATTGTTTAATTGTAAATAATCACTTAAGCGGTTAATGACTTTGATTATTATCACATATGCATTTACAATTCAAATCAATCTTTAATAGATCTACACTGCTAATGTAGGCTTGAGGACAATAATTACTAAGCCATCTATAACATTTAAATTTAAGAATACTGATAATAACCACAAAATAGGTAATTCTGGAAATATAAATACCAACGTGAAATGATAGACATCTTAATATCTTATCTTAGTCTTAATATATATATAAATTACGTGTCACGTTGTTTGTCCGCGATGGACTCCTAAACTACTTAACCGATTTTAATCAAATTTGTACACCGTGTGCAGTTTGATCCAACTTGAGAGATAGGATAGTTTTTATCTTCATAAGTATTCATATTTTTTTTTACTGCAGATACAATGTTATAGGTCAGTAGTATGAAATTACCACAGCAACGCGTGGCCGGGACAGTTAGTAAAGTTATAAATATTGAAGTATGAAAATTAACATCTGGAGTCGATTTATTGATTGGACATTGGTTGTAATTATGTGGATCCAAAGCGATGACGGACTTTCTGTGAAATCCCAGCCGTGATTTGATCATAATATTATAAAGAGGAAAGATTTGATTATTTGTTTGTTTGCATTGAATAAGTTGCAAAACTACTGAACCGATTTTGATGAAATTTGGTATGGAGATATTTTGAGACCCTAAGAAGGACATAGGATAATTTGGCGCGATATTAACGGGCGAAGCGAGCGAAGCTAATTTATAAAATTGTACGACCTTATCTCGTTATGGCTGACGTGACCATCGTGATCATGTCTATTTTCCGCGGTTACTGATAAATACCATCATATCGCAGAATAGATCACAGAAAAAATCCGGTGACTTCGCTGGGGCTTTATCAGAAATATTTCATTTTCTGATTATTTACTGATCGAAGATACAGGTATTTCGCAGCCTGTCGCAGTAGAACAGGCAGATATTATGTCTCAGTCTGTCTGTATGACAATGCTAATCTTTAGAGCCTGCACATATGTATGGAGCTTTCATTGTCATGATTAGAATTTTTCCTCCAGACTCATGTGAATTAACTAATAAAGGAGTAGTGCAAAACAAATATTAGCCTGGCGGACCCAGTCAGGCTCGGGTGGTTAGCTGAAAGTAATATCACGTAAATAAAAGATGACCCATAATTTCGATAAAGTACATACCAAGAACGGCGCGCAAGACCAAATAAACGAAGTGGCGGAGTTGAGATAAGCAGTTTGTTTCAAAACGTGCATTTCCTTGTTCCTTATTTTCAGAATCTGTTCCTCGAAACTCGGTTCCCAAGCATACATTTTAAGTACCTGAAAATAAAAGAAAAATGTATCATTCTATCACAGTCAAAGAATAGGATCCTATTAAAATTAAGACAAACTGAACATTTCTCGCTCCTTTGTTATCCTTACAGATAAGTCATGTTCATGGATTACACAAAACACTTTATCTTAGTAACAAAAAGGCTTAATTATTAAATTATTTACTTTCAAAGGTCCAACCACGTTAAATAAAATAAAAATACAAAGTTTACTAAACTTCAGAAAACTAACTACATTAATAGCAACGCAATATTGGAATTGCGCTGAACCAACTATTAAAATTTAGAAAAAATGTGAAACTTTGCCAACTGAACCGAAACTAACGACTTTTATTTGTTGTTACAGGCGACCACAACAAAATCATATACCAACTCAACATTAGCAACAACAGCATTGCTAAACTAGGTTAGTAGACCCATATGTAGGGTCGTCTGGGTAGGTACCACCGCCTTTCTTATTTCTGCCGTGAAGCAGTTCGCTGTGTTTCGGATTGAAGGGAAAGGTAGCCAGTGTAATTACTGGGCATGGAGGGCATATCATCTTAGTCCCCAGGATGGCAAACGCACTTGCGGTGTTAAGTGATTTACACTTAATATTGCAAGTGTCTATAGGCGGCGGTGACCACTTAACATCAGGTGGGCCGCAAGCTTGTTTGCCATCTCGTAACATTAAAAAAAAACACAAATTCAGCAGTTTAAAGAAGGACGTAGTTTAAGGAAGGTAATTGTTTACCGACGTTATAGAATAGGTACACTGAGCTTCGTTCGCAACATTAATTTGGGGTAGTCTAAAGAATGTCATTAGTCGAAAACAGTAAGGACTGTTGCACATGTTGCAAGTAAGTTCCCATAAGCGTTTATTTCACAGTTAGTCAATACAAAACTGTCAATTTAACTGCTAGATATCTCGTTATCAGAATCCGTTAAACCGGCCCTAAGGATCATATTATTTGTTTGACAATACACTGATCGGTACCATTTCGCCCCAATGTAATTGCACCATTAGAATAAGATAATTTTGAAAGTACCAAAACTAATTCTGATTAATTAAAGAAAGCTCTTTACTTTAATCATCATCTTTTTGTTCCATTTTATATGGAGTGCTTTGTAGGTACGCCGTTTATGTGATATCTATCAGAACTGTTCTTTTTTCTATATATTTGAATTATATTTGTGGAATATGTATCATATGTGGCAATACTAAATAAATAATTTGGTCTCACTCAAACCAGAGGAGCTAGTTCAGGTGACATATTGACTCTTTGAACTAGTCAACTGGAACCATTGTTAATTTTAGCAGCCATAGGTTATAATATAAATTGGATAGTATTTAACTGGTCAGCAGATTAATCTATGCCTATCGAAATCCAGAATAAGCGACTAAAATCCCTAATGAGCGACTAACAACTGGAATTTTCAGTTACACGGCTTATTATTTCCCATATTAAATTTGTATACGAATCGATAAAACCACAATCTAAGTATTATTAAATCTGTGGATTAAACTAATCTAATCTTTTACCGAATTAAATTTTCTTTTAAATCGGTGAATGGCGCCTAGTGTTTTCGAAACCTACATTCGATTTCGACAAGACAGTATTTGCTGATAAAAACGTCAATAATAGAATATCAGTAGAGATTACAGTAGATATCAATAGTTATAGCTTAACAAATATATCTACAGATTGATGGATTATTGAAATGTTTAAATAGGTACAGGTTCAAGATAGAAGTATTGAAACTCATTTATAACAGTAAGTCTTTCTGTGTAACCCTTTCAGAACTTAAATACTGTGTCAACATAAATGCGTCTGTCACGACCAACACTGAACTAGCAGTTTAGTAATATATATTTTTTAAATATCACCAAACATGTGTTTGACATACCCGGACTGCCGAGATGATTTTGAGTGTAATATCTGCCCGTCATTGGGTTTAGTTGGTTTGTTTACTGAAGGATCGTTAATTTTTGGGTTTTGTGCTACTTTTGTGTAGGCACAGGCTGCTAACCTGTCACTATTTTGGGGTACTGTATGGCCCATACTGCCAGATGTGGCTTTGTGTGTAGCCGAATGATACCTAAAGCTCGTACCCTTTTGGGATTGTGAGCGTGATTATATGTATTGTTTGATACCTGTATTTTCTATATCTTGTTTATGACATAGTGATTTTGTCGAAACTATTTAATTATTGTGTAATAAAATGAAATGAAATGAAAAATGAATGCATTAAAAAATGCGTTGTTAAAGAAAGATTGGAGCAACTAATGCTCGTAGAATAATTCTCAACTTATTTAGTAACAAGAATCATATATAATGTTTAAAAAAAAAATTTAGTTCAGAATCACCGACCGCCACCAAGGCTATTCAATCCGAAGCTAAAATCTATAAAACAAACCAGATATTTCCGGTAAGTGGATATTGAAATCTGATAAATTTAAGACAATACAAATATTAGCTATAAAAATAGTGATTAAAAATGTTATAGAGAATTACAATAAAAAGTATTGTAGTACATAAACAGAACTATTTATTTCTAAATCACAATAGGCCAGTCCTTAAAATTAAGCATAGCTACATTATAATAGTAATAACAAACATTGGCATTTCATGAATTCCTTAAAAAATATACCAGCACCGTAAAATTAATTTTGATAATTGGTACTAAAAGTGTTCAACTTTTGGAGCTGACGTATGCGAGCGTCAGAGGCGCGTACTTCACCAAAGCGGAGACGAGACGAGAGGAGAGGAGCTGTGATTTAAACAACCAATAGAAATTCGTTATTCACACATCTCGTCTCCACTCAACTTCAGTGGATACCAGCGATCGGAGATGTATCATATTTGTATGGCGCGATCGAGCTAGCGGAGATGTGAGCTTCGCCTCGCAAGCTGGCGCCGGCCGACTATGACGAGAAGAGATGTGAGCGTCGCCGCTATATCGCCGGATCGAACTAAACTTCAATCTTAACAAACATCGCACACATCTCCGCTACAGTCTAGTCAGTCAGGATATTAAGTCAGTAGGTATACAAATTAATCTTTTGAACATTACGATGACAGAGCAAAACACAGTAGCTTCATAGTTTAACAAAAAGGTATGTTATTAGAGTGACCCTTTGAACAAAATGTGAAGGTCTAATGACTTATGGGCAATTTAAAAATGTTACGTAACTTAAGTTCGTGAGTATAATATTTAATAACACTTCGTTCTCGCACGTATATTTTACTACTCATGTATACTCCTTAGCGTATTATTTTTTTCCTATTTGTCCCTACAATAAGGGAGAAATAGGTAGATATTTATGATATTATGTACGAAGTAGTTGCTATGGTCTTGTAGTTTGTTCCATTCATTGATTTCGAATGGTCAAATTATGATCTAATATAGTTACTTGTATTAAAATTAGGCTTTATTTTTTTAATGAGTGGAACTTTATTATTATAACCAATTATTATTATTTTTAAAATTGTGAATTGAATTAAGGTTAAAACATATTGTTTGTTTATTTATTAAAACATTTAATAAATAAACAAACAATATGTTTTGAAATACCAATTTTTATATTTTTGGCGGAAAAGACTTCATTCTCATCTGATGTTAAAGTACATACATATAATATAGTTTCAAATAGAAAAAACACCATGATTCTAGGTGAATGGAATTGGATGGACTGAATCGTGTGCAATTTCGTTGTCCAATTGTATAGTTCCCTATGGCAGAAACGAATGCAACATTCATGTGACTTTAATTTAAACTTGAAAGAGTCTTTTGTGAGATAAACCTGCAAATAGGTTTATTGTATTTACACAGTACTTGACTCAGATTGCGCAATGACGAGAAATCAGAAATAATAATCGTGTAACATTCTTTCCTAAAAGAAAAACCCAAGTCAACTTTTCAGTGTATGAGGAAATGAACAAAAAGTACGGTGTTATCTCGATTGTTACTTTGTTTGACTAGCACTAGGATTATTAAGTAATCTTGTACAATTTAGAATAACAACAGACAGTAGCTGATATTTGTTCACACGTTTTTCCATTACAAAATATAATTTAGGGCACTTCAAAGTTCAACATATTGATTATTTTCTACAATTTTAGAAAAATATATACTTACAATTCTACCTATAATAGTACAGGTATTAGTTTTCCACTTTAATAGGCAAGTTTTTGGCCTTCATACATTCTGATGTTAAGTGATGCTATGGCAGATGTCCCGGAAACGACTCAAAAGTTGATAGAAACCTTATATTTTGATGTCATACATGCATGTTAAATTTGGTTGCAATAAGTTAAAGCATACGCGAGTTATGGTGTTAACGCACAGACACACACATTCATAATTCCGAAAACGGTATTTTAAGACTCAGGGAGATCCAAAAGGCGTAAACCGTCAAAATCTCGAGGTCGAATTTTTTGACAATATACTATGTACACAAGAAAGTAAAAATGCAAATATGATTAATTTCCTAGGCTTCCATTAACAAACCTCGTGTCTGTGTCTGAGGCCAATGAAGGATCTACTAGACGGGTGGCGGAGGCGGTGAATATAACAATTCGAAAATGTGAGAATCATATTTTCAGTTATCTATTTTATTATAGGTATCAAAAAGCTTACCTTAATGCCGTTAAGAACTTCGTTCATGAGCTTGACTCTCTCGTCCTTATACTTCATCTGTTTGATCTGTAGGGTTTTTACTCTGTTTGCTATTAGTCCGTTCACCGGTATAAGTATGATCATCACAGCTAAGCCAGCCAGCACGGAGGGGCCGAGTATACCCCAAAGGAAATATAAGGCCAGTGCTATTTGCAACGGAGCAGACCATATCATGTTGAGGTAAGCTGTTAGTTCCAAGAATCTGAAAAAGAATAATACATGTAAAATACTAAAAATCAAACACCTTAATATACATATATTTATTAGTTTTAGAGATTGGTCTTACAAACTTGATGATTTGACCTAAGATTTGTCATCAGCATTGACGGAAGCTCCATATAGTTTAAGCTACATTATAAGTTTGCTAAGCGAAACTACACCTTATTTACTATCAATGAACGACGTCATTCATTGATATCCGATATATTCTTGTAATCAGCAGGAAGATCCGATAAATTCAGTGTGACTGTGACACGAATTTTGGGACGGTTTTTTATGCATAATCAAGGTATGTCATTTACAAAAAAACTACGAGATTACGTTTGGTAGTGAGATCCACTTTTCAATGAAACCAGACGTAAATAAATGTGAAGTTATAAATATTCAATGAATTGAAACATTTTATTGTTTTATTTCCAAAAGAAAGAAACTCACAAAGAACAATGAGAGTAAAGAAATAATTTACTAAAAGGCTTTTCATTCTAGATAATAAATTCTGTAAAAATTCGGAGGAGAAGCTTCCACCTATTGTCATACATAATCGTCATAAGTGCAAAGAAATTTGACAGATTGTGGTCACCTGACGTGCCGTTGAATGTACTTACCTAGAGAAGCCGAACAATTGGTACATATTATGGACGTTTAATTTGTAACGTATGAGCTACTTTATTTGGGTCAACAACCGGCATAGTTAAGTCTACTATTTATGACATGAAACTTAGTATAAAAGTAGGTTACGGTAGCCGGTACGATATTTAACATAAATAAAAAAACAATTTCGTTCACAAATTATCTTCATACTGCAGTACACGCATTATTTAAAAGTTATATGACCATTCAATGTTGAAAGGTATGACCTTATTATTTAGGTATATCATATTATTACAGGAAGTTCGTTTTAAGTTTCAAATGAAAGTAAATCTTTAACAAAGAAATACGTTACTGATTTCTTACGGCAGTTAAACTATAAATAATTATGTGAATGAGAACAGTTAACGAGCTAACGACGGTCGAGTGCTGTCTGATTAGAATCCGGGACAAAGTAATACATACAAATTAGTAATATACGTGGAACAAAGGTTACATAATAGAAATTACAGAGTTCAAAAGAGATAGAAAGGAGAAGGGAAAAGTCAAAGAATAAATAAATAACGAGGGTAGGTATTAAAGTGAAGAACGTACAAGAGACAGCCTCTCTTTTTTGCACCAGGTATATGCATGATGCATATCTCTAGAAAAGTCAGAAATTCGACGAGACTTTTACTAATCCTTACAGAAGACCGCAGTCAAATAACACGACTTACATATTCGTAAATTCGTGTTTCCATTGGTGAGCAAGGTTGCCAGAAATGGGAGATAAGGTTAGGGTTGATTGCCCGTAAATGGCAATTCAGTGTTGCTATAGGCTACAGAGGCTGCTTACCACCAGGCAAGCTGTAACCTTGATACCAACCACATAGAATAAAAAAAATGTTAGCCGTAAATTGATTTCTGTAAAGATATAAATAGCTAGTACAATTCCTCGTGACCATCATTGACATGTCAGTATTTGACACGTATCTACAGCTTACCTTTGAGCATCAACGGACATCAAGTTGACAATTTCACCAACGGTCGACTCCTTCCTCGCAGCGTTGGACATACGCAAAGACTTCCTGTAGATAGCGCTAGTGAGAGCGGTCCTTATTCTCATGCCCACAAGGTACATCCTAGTGAAGTAGTGGGCCAGCAACATTGTTTGTATTGATGCGCAGGCAAGAAGACCGACAGCGTACAAATATCCTTTCCATACAGCTTCATTACCTTGTACGAAACCTATGAGCAGTCTGGAGATATAAACCGAAAAGTGTTTTACATTATGAAGATAGAGCATTTAAAGCGGCGTTTGAACATCTTCTTTATCTAGTCTATCAAAAAACAGAGCCCAGAATGATGTACCGAATTGCTAATCGCCGAAAACTTAAGAAGATAATACGACAAGCATCCTAACGTTTTACTACCCCTATAGATCTTTTCAGAACTTTAAAATATTTTAAAATAGGTAGTAAAAAAAAAAGAAAAAACTATGTACGTTTTCTGTTATCAAAATTCAATATTTATGAGTTTATGAGCTCTGCTTCTTAAGTAACCATGGACATCCCAACAATAATTTATCGTACCTTATTCAATTATTCAGCCTAGTACTGATAGAACCAACTATAGATATTTTATCTAATCGTTCATTGGCGAAAAGTAATTCAGTAAACCATTCGACGCTAAGACAAAATATGTTTCTTTCAAAAAAGTATGTTAATGATATACGGTTTCGTTTAATTACATTCTGAGCATTTTGAGTTTTTGAGTATTCAATGATAAGATAGTAAAATGAGAACATAAATTAATGGATTCATTTGCATTGAAAAATGCTCTAAATATTGATTTTGGGACTTGAAAATATATTCAGAAATATATAAACTCACTTGAGCAGCTGAGGTGACACGAACATTAAGGTGTCATTTATTAGTTTCAGGATGGACCCGAATATAAATTGCCCTCCAAAGGCCAAACATAGCGCAGGCAATATGGAAGCGGGCTTTCTCTCGTTTTCTGGTTTGAAGTTAACACTTGCTGATGTCTTGGTGTAAGTCGCTTTTGGTCCGCTGGAACTGAAGCTATACGTGTGAATACATGTTTGAATTACAAAATCAACATTTATATAATATTGAATAGTTCACAACTACTTTAAGTGAGAGCAGATTAGTTGATCGAAACTGGAAGGTTCATTTTGTGGCAGTACCTCTTTAATTATATTACGGAAAAAAAATTTAGTAATAGTTAAATAACACTTCCCGATTCCCATTGGTAGATATTGTTGTGTTGTAGGTGACAACAGAAGTCCGAGCCCCTAGATGTTACATACACTCAAATATAAAGCTTCTTTTTGGAACGAATGCCCTAGAGACTAATTGGTAGAGAAAATCCCCTGCAGGATATTCTTGCCAACTGCAAATCCTCTTGGGAGGTTCGCCTTACGGGCTAGAGGATCCACCAAAGTCCTCGAGTACTTAAAAAACAAGGTGACGCTGTCAGTGTCAAAGGTCATTTGCGGAAAACGGCAAATAATCGTGGGTATGTAAATTGCAGAGCTCCACGCGTTACGATATTAGTTGGAAGCACGCGGGTGACAATCTGGTATTGTTTTCGGGAGCCAATTCTGCTGTGTCTACAGCTTTAAAGTTTCATTATATTAGACCAACACAAAGGAATGTGATTTAGGTTTATATAATTTAGACATTACTATTACCTAAGTATGATAGTGTCTAAGTAAACATATCAACAATAATATTCAATTGTGAATAAAAGATTCATCATCATCGAAAGCATTTCTTACAACCGAAATCCCAATTCATTGAAATTAATATGAAAATGTTATAAAAATAAACGTCTCAGTTTATAGCGACCGACCTTGAACTCAGAGTGAAGTTTTGTTCCCTGTCTATAGAAATGGTGAAAGGCAAAGAGAGATGTGGTTACAGACCACAATAGATTCCGAGGTAAACTATTTTGTTCAATATCATATTAAAAGTAATATTTCATTAGTATTTTTTATTTTGACCTTACCTAACGTAATTACGGGTAATATGCATTAAGTCAGAAGATTAGGAAAAAAAATATTACTGGGTACTGTCTTGACATTTACAACAGGTAAACTTGTTTGCTATGGCTGCTTTAGTTAAAAAAGGCAATAACAAAAACCTATCATAAACAAGAATTAGATTTGATGTTTTCGGGCTTGGTGTATCTAACTTAAGGAGTGCGTTAATGTTGGCCGGATATGGCCATGCGTAATGGGTTTTTAAGGTAAGGCAAGTACCTTGGTAAGTCCACTGGAGGATTTTCATTCGACAGGCAAGTATTGCCCAATTGTCTTGTTTAGTCTCCGGGGCGCTGGAGTTGGAAGGGAAGCCTTAAAACAGGTAGGTACTCACTTTTCCCGCTTCTTGAGAAGTTTCTCCCAAAACTTGTCAAATTTTGGCACCACTTCCAGGGAAGAGTCCGCAGGGTTGAGCGCCCAAAGGTCATTCTCGGTCAAGCTGCGACGGAAGCCCGTCAACGCGAGGGGATCGAACCAGCTGAACGTAAGCCGGCTGGGGAATCCTGACGCATTTTCTGGGCATTGGTTCTAAAAAATACATTGGCAATTATTATGACAGACACTTAGAAGCAGATAATCTGTGAACCTAAATACCGTTCGCAACGCAACTGATAATTATACATTACCATTGGATAAAATAAAAGTCCATCATCTAGAACCGCCTCCTTTTACATTCTATTATAAATATCATTTCTCAATGGTTATAAACAGTGTAATATGCTGATAAAATTTTTAACGAAAATTTTTCTTAGTGAATATGTTATATCATTTTCAATTGACTAGATATGTTTTTTGTTTTTTTAGCGGAAATATAAAAATAAATACCAATTCAAAAAGAAAGATTGTGCGTTTTTTAAAATTACAATTGTTTAGGCATTAAACCCCCTAGGTTATAATCTTATAGCTATAAATCATGGGATTTTCTCACCATATAAAAGAAAAAAGTGTAGCAACTACTTACTTATAAAAATCTTTCTCAATAAAACCTTGCTTAAAATTTTGAATCGATCGTGATTCGTCGCAAAGCTTTTAACTGTTCACTGTTTCACATCAGTTCACTTTTATTCAAGCGAAACCAGTGATGTAATCATCGTTAGTGAATAAAAGTTGAATTACCTTATTGTATTTGTAAGGTGTATTTTTCGGTGGTAAGTCGGCGAACCAATTCAGTATGAACATTATCACAATAAGGGGATAGTACACCATGTAACTGACGAAGTTGTACTGGACATTTTCATCATCAGCCTTTTCGGAATGCTGCGTTATCTCCCATCTCAGCTGCGGTAACCCCGCTAAAATTAGGAGCAACCAAAAGAAGAATAGGACGCCTGAAGCTCTCATGCCATACTTCCTGTTGTAGTACAGTAACGTGGCTGATAGACCCTGCGAAATAGAAATGCGTTGCAATCATCTTGCGCAACAAACACTTAAATAGACAACGACACAAATTATTAGAATAACCGGAAAAGGAATAACGGTGAAGCGGCAGTCATATTAGGTCAACTTCGTCATCACAATAAGCAAAACGTGGTAGAGTTCCTTTTCGTTTGACGCTATTTAAAATTGGAATTGTTGGAATGGTTTAGCTATCAGACTCGACTGGGCACTTTGATTACAAGAGGTAAAGGCCTTGATTTCTTTTTAACTTTTTCATGCGCCGTGGATAGAGTAAACTTTAAATTTTCTTAAAAAATAATATACAGACGGAAGATCTGTCTGGTTTAAAATGTTTCCATGGCTGAAGATCGACTTTATGTGATTATTTTTTATCTTCATACATATAAATGTATATAAGTATCTGTAATTATCATACAGATGAGCCTAAACAATATTTATTATGTTTGTGGTTATTTTTTGTACATATTAAAGATAAAATTAGTTCGTTCGTATAGCACATATAAATATTAAAATACATGTAAGTAATAAGATTAGGTGAGTATCTGATTTACCATCTAGCTAGAGAATCTTAGTTTTGGATAACATTTTGGTTAGCCCAACAAGTTGAAGGTCAAACACACTAGCCAAGGTATTAAAATATCCGTTTGGAGTACCGTAATGAGCTGCAACTTACTTTTTTGTTCAAGTCGATGATGTAATGTTGTTAGCAACCAGCTAGCCGCGCTATCGTAATTTCCTACGATGGACAAGATTATCAAGGTCGGATATGGATAGAATGTGTCATCACAAATTAATTATATTCATATAACTTTACGTTTCTTTAACTTTTATCTATAACTCGTTGCTAAGAGACTTATTAAGTCACACACAGCAGATTGGTATAAATATGATATAAGGTTTTCGAAAAAATATTCGATTTGTAACGTGGATATACCAAGTTACAGTCGTCAGCATATCTTCTTCTTTTAAAATAATAGCGTTCGCCACACATAAAGATTACGTATTTTGTCAATGTCGAGTGAAAATGTACTTAGTACCTACCTAACAAACGATTGTACGATAGATTGAGTTAAAAGTGGAGTCTCTCAATACGTGTTTTTACAACAAGAACTCGAGACAAACGCCGTCGCATATCGATCCCTTGACAATTAACTAAACATTCACTAAATTATTTAGGCTAGTTCTATGTACACTTCTCTCGGTAAGAGTCGATGACAAAAACGATATTTCGATTTGTCAAACTCGTCGACCGTTAATTCATGTTCGCAACACCGCGTTTCTGACAAAACTTTTTCACGCCTTGCTTCGGGTCTCCGTCAACACCTTGACAGTGAATTCATTTCACAATTTAAGCGTACGTACATGACAAGAAAGTTCTAAAGTCTGAGGATACTGGCGAGCGAAGGATGTCGTTAGCATCGTATTTTATAATTCCTTACCCGGTAGAATATAGATTTCAATAGCCATTATTCGTTCGTTGTGTCTTTTGGACATAAAACTAGCTATCTAGCACTTTCCACCTCTCTGTCCTTCGCTACACTTAACCAAAGTAAACCAATAGTCTGTTTCAGATCGTCCGATCTGATCGATCATCTCAGAAATAATAAGCAATTATTATTTCTGTGACAGAAACAGTTGTTGCCAAGGAGTGAAATTACGAACACAGGGACTATGGAGCAAATTGAGATTTAATAGTTTTGCTAAATGGCTGCGGAACAGCGTCACACGAAAAGTCGACACAAAGCACCTTAAACCTCTCTCATTTTCTATCTCTCGCTTTTCCTATCTCTTTTACTGTCAATGAAAGCGGAAGGTCATTGTTGTTTTTAATGACAATTGCTGTTAGCCGAAAATGGTTTTTACAGCTTCGTCTGAGACGAGGTACATACTGGGTTTATGACCCTCTACGGAAACTTTCCGTAGAAGATTTCTAATCGACAGGTAGGAATCTCCCGTGAGGGAGTCTCACTTCTTCTAGTCTCTGCAGGGTTCGGATCGAAAGGGAGCGGCACACTTCGGGCCATCTAACTAAAGGCTCGGATCTCGATTCAGGCGTGTCGTGGAGGAACTCAAACTGCATACAAGGCCATTGGCGTATATGTAGGATGCACATAAAAAGTAGTTTATGGAGAAGAAACTGCGGGGACGATGTCTGGTTGCATGATTTATGGACATCATCATCATCAACAGCTCATATAATGTCCTCACCGAGGGGCTCGAGCCTACCCCATATTAGGGGCCATTAGGCCTTCGTCAACCACGCTGGCCAAGTGCGGGTTAGTCGACTTCACACACAATCTAAGAATTTTTCATAGGTGTGTGCAAGTTTCCTCACGATGTTTTCTTTCACCCTAAAAGCGTCGATTAACCGTACATATGAATTGGTACGTAGCGGGGTACGAACCGGTGCCACCTGGTTGGGAGACAACGCCCTTTCGCACTACGCCACCGACGCTTCATTCTTATGAACATCAGTAGTTAGTAAATTTTACTAGATTTCAAGTCTATTAGTTATAATACAAGCGTATACCAGCAAACTGCTGGGTTATGGAGGTTTCCAGTAAAGTAGAGCCACCATAAGGTTAGCAGGTAAACAGTATGGCTCCATCATTGAACATTGAGTTATAGGCAAAACATCTTAAAAGACCGACCCTATTTTAGCAATTTGGAGCAACTTTTTGTTCTGATATAATTCTTGTGAGATATAAGTAGGTACCTACTACATTTTATATGACCATAATATATTATATGTACCAGTATATACTTAGGTACTACCTGCCTATCAAATTAACAAATCATAATAGTTAACATGTTCCAAATATTTCTAAGCATACTATTAATAGGTGGTAGACCTATATGTAGGGTCGTCTGACTAGGTACCACTGCCTTTCTTATTTCTGCCGTGAAGCAGTTCGCTATGTTTCGGATTGAAGGGAAAGAACTTACTATAAGAAAAGTTACTATCCTGGGGACTAAGATGATATGCCTTCAATGCCCAGTAATTACACTGGCTATCTTTCCCTTCAATTTGAAAAACAGCGAACTGCTTCACGACAGACTTAAGAAAGGCGGTGGTACCTTCCCAGACGACCCTACATATGGGTCTACCACCTAGTAAAAACTACACACTAGTATAAATCTTATTTGGATTTTTTCTGATACCTTAGCTAGAACTATAACAACGAGTCACAAAAAACTTGGCAAGTTCCTAAGGGTGTTACAATTAAAATAAATTTCGGAAGGTCTGAATTATATAACATATGCTTAATGTCCATTTAATAAGACACAAGATATTCAGTTAAAGTCTACTTAAACTCTCTATCTTCATAGACATACATCCCACGAAATTGTTTAAAAATTCTAATTCATGTTTGATATAAATATACAGGGTGTAAAAGACATGAGCAGTCAAACGAAAACCATGCATTCTGCTCACCGTCATAACATTTTTCTTCCTTCAGACTATACCTGGGAAATTGATAGTTACGATTTTATTGAAGGTCAAAGTCATAATTTTTTTTTTCATTTTTTTATGAAAACGTATTCTATACGTTATTTCTTAATTATTGTCCAATGAAACATTATCATTTTTTTTAGTATTTCATAACAAAAAATGGCTTCAAAACGTTAGCGTTCAATGTACCTCACTCGATGCGCACGGACACTAACGAACGGGGCCGCCGTCAAGCAAAATTATCGCGGTTTTGCGAGTTGCGTGCGAGTTGAGCCCTTTACATAGCGCGGTACAATTTGCAATTTTTTGTAACACCAAAAAATAAAAATCATTTCCCAGCAATATTTTTTTTGAAATATGTCTTATTTTGATGTATAGAATACGTGGTTTTCGTTTGACTGCTCATGTCTTTTACACCCAGTATTATATTACTTATGTATTTTAGTCTTAGACGTTTGGTGTTACAAAAGAAGTGTTTATTTGTGTTTATTTTCATTTTAATATTGATTCTACATTCGAAATTAATTTTTATTCTAATTGTAATTTGTATAGAAAAGGTTTTCAATGATCCGCTTATAATTTGCTGTGCATGCTGTGTACACTTTTTTGGATTACAGTCCAGTCTATATACTTTGTATAATGTTGTTAAATCTTAAGATTGTAATCTGTATGTGTACCATAAATAAATAAAAGCAATGTCTTTCATAAAGGATATGTGGGCGCTTTTAAATTAATATAAAAATAATTCGTGTGCGTTACTCCAGCAAAATGTTAGCTCTTTTCAAAGATTGAATAATGCAGATAATTAGAGCCCTATCTGGTGTAAATGAGCCCGAAATTTTAAATTTGAGCCCTCAGCCGTTTTGGCAGTATTTAAGAAAAACTGATTCTGCTGGAGTAACGTTACTCCAGCAAAAAAATTTTTAATTTTTAGGTCTATCTGAAAAAAAAGTATGCAGTAAAGTGGCTCGAATTCGAGCATAAATGAGCCCTATAAAATAAAATTTGAGCCCCTCGTGATTCCATAGTTATTTCAGTTTTTGCTGGAGTAACGTTTGGTCGATTGCTGGATATCGGAAACTGTTGGACATACAATCACGATTTTTTGTATATATGCAGGAGTGAATTCGAGCCTTCTGTGCCCGAAATTTTGTTAAAATATCTATAATGGTTTCGGAGCTATAAAATATTTTCTAAAAAACAAAAATATGCTCTAGCTCTTGAACGAAGACACCTAGAAACTTCGCAACACTACCAGCTCGTACCTCATGTCTAACCACATAATCAAGTAAAATTTCGACATCCTACTGTAAGTGATTGGCGAGTAGTTACGAAATTTTGATTTCTTGAAGATGAATTATTTCCAGCACCGAAAAAACTACTTTCTCGAAGAGCTGGCTTACAACAATGTTTTAACAATAATTAGAGCCCTATATCAAAAGTACGTATACAAAATTACAGCTAGGTACATCGACTAATTTATATAATATTTATAAAAAACCATTCCGACAATTTTTGGTCGATTACCCGACCAAATTCGAATGTATATTATAAGGCGGCCGCACCGTACTTCGAGTCATACTTTATCACTTGGCGGTGTTATAATTTAGTTTGGTTAGTACAGACGCGTAAAAAAGAGTTTGATATGAAAATATTTAAATAAAAAAAGGAATACACACATATATACACACTTTGCGATGTAGTAGGTACCTACTTGCATAAATAATTTCTCGTTTCGTAATGATTCAAATAATCAGTATTGTTAAAAGACTGCTCTTAAAAATAGTTATTATGAGCTGGCTTATAACAAATAATTGTTAGTAACAATGCTTTTACAAAATTAGTGGCTACATAGATATAAAATTTAAGTACCTAAATTTTAAAATTCTCTTTTTATGTAACTACCTACTTTACACTACTAATATTAACAAGGGTAAATTGTCTACAAAAATTATAATAGGATACAACAAATCGTATAAAATTAAAATACAGTCAGTCTTTTAACACATAATCTAAAAACTTCACTTAATAATCGCATACAATTATTAGCAATATATATTATTTATTTATTGGTAACGTATAATCACACACTTTAAAAGGGGTTATTCCCTGATTACCCCGATCCCCGAGGCCGAGTTCGTCCCGAAAGAATCCGATTTATATTGATTTTGAAAAACACAATTAAAAATAAATCAGGATCCTCCGAGGTGAGGGTGTCGGGGATCGGGTAGGTACTAAGGAAATAACCCTTCAAAAGTAGAAGGTACACTTAACTTATATTTTTTTTAAATATGGGTACTTAAAAAAGCGTACAACTAATGAATCACAGTTGTATTTATAATTGTGCCGGATTGAATTGAGCATTTCTGCGACATTAAAATGAAAATGATAAAGTTACTAAGACAGTTAAGTCGTAAGAAGTTAGATATAAGAATTGTCTTAGTAAATATAAATCTGTAAATCCAAGTGTGTAATTTAACTTTATCATAAAAATTGAAACACAAGCTGTGATTATTAAGCCATGTTTTTAAATTTAAGCGTTATATTGCGTTTGATTTAATTTTGTGAGATTATTTTTATTAGTAGAATATCAATAATAAAAGTATATAAAATATTATTTCCTTTTTTTATTTAACTTCCACAATAATAAATATTTTCATATCAAACTCTTTTTTACGCGTCTGTACTAACCAAACTAAATTATAACACCGCCAAGTGATAAAGTATGACTCGAAGTACGGTGCGGCCGCCTTATAATATACATTCGAATTTGGTCGGGTAATCGACCAAAAATTGTCGGAATGGTTTTTTATAAATATTATATAAATTAGTCGATGTACCTAGCTGTAATTTTGTATACGTACTTTTGATATAGGGCTCTAATTATTGTTAAAACATTGTTGTAAGCCAGCTCTTCGAGAAAGTAGTTTTTTCGGTGCTGGAAATAATTCATCTTCAAGAAATCAAAATTTCGTAACTACTCGCCAATCACTTACAGTAGGATGTCGAAATTTTACTTGATTATGTGGTTAGACATGAGGTACGAGCTGGTAGTGTTGCGAAGTTTCTAGGTGTCTTCGTTCAAGAGCTAGAGCATATTTTTGTTTTTTAGAAAATATTTTATAGCTCCGAAACCATTATAGATATTTTAACAAAATTTCGGGCACAGAAGGCTCGAATTCACTCCTGCATATATACAAAAAATCGTGATTGTATGTCCAACAGTTTCCGATATCCAGCAATCGGCCAAACGTTACTCCAGCAAAAACTGAAATAACTATGGAATCACGAGGGGCTCAAATTTTATTTTATAGGGCTCATTTATGCTCGAATTCGAGCCACTTTACTGCATACTTTTTTTTCAGATAGACCTAAAAATTAAAATTTTTTTTGCTGGAGTAACGTTACTCCAGCAGAATCAGTTTTTCTTAAATACTGCCAAAACGGCTGAGGGCTCAAATTTAAAATTTCGGGCTCATTTACACCAGATAGGGCTCTAATTATCTGCATTATTCAATCTTTGAAAAGAGCTAACATTTTGCTGGAGTAACGCACACAAATAATTCTTGGGCTGTAGGAGGATACTTTATAATGGGTACAGAGCTTTTGACAGCAAAGATATTTATTTAATTGATTGTAGGTATTCTTTTCGTAGACTAAAATTGTTTCTACCAGAAACAATTTAAGCTTTGGAAGACAACTACAGGAGTAACTCATACTGTCTTGAAAATATTAAAAGATATGCTTTGAACTTCTTAAATGGGGAACTCGCAATCACTTCATTTCCATCACTTGTAGCGATGTGGATGTCATCTAAAAATTGAGCAAACACACAAGCACTCCATTTGTCACTACAATAACTTTAATTCTATGCAGCGTTTTCTGATACGTCACAAAATGGATGTGGAATCGGCAACACACGAGCGCGCGGATTTAGAATTTGAAGCGATAGATTTCTGATTGTTTGGATATCTAAAATTTTTCGTCACTTCATTTAAGCCACATGAGATTCCAAACACACTGACTAATTTTGGCTTATTTCGGAATGATGGCTTGGGGTGATGGGGCTTGGAGCGATGGTGAGTTTCCCACTTTATATCTTAATAGTATTAAGATTTGACATAATGACATCAATGGTAACAGCTCACTCTTGTTGCCTTCCCATGATTAATTACTAGAATGCTTATCGAAATTCTAAGTGAGACCTCATATGTCAACAGGGATAATTCACATCACCAGAAAATTACCATGATTGACGTTTTTGATTGTATCTCTTTTGATTGGTAATTAAAATTTATTTATTTAATTATTCTATTTAAGCATCTGAGACATAATACAAAAGCTAAATTGAGTTGTTGGTGGATATGAAGTCTCATATATCTAGGAAACTTAATTAAAATGATTCAAAAATATATATACTTACGAAACATATGATTTTTATTATAGGGCTGTAATAGTCTGCACTAGCCACAAGTTTGTCCTTCTGTGAGGAGTTGTGGACAGTCACCCCCAAATCCACAAACTTCACTACTATCAACAAAGTGTTGATAACTAATTTGCTTATATTTAGAATATTCCATGGTATATTCTTCTCTTTACTATTAAGTATATAGTATACATCCAGAAAAGCTGCCACAAAAAGGTAAAAACATGGTATCCAAACAAGGACAGTTTTGTGGACACATGGTGTGAATTCTGGATTATCTGTGTACCAAGTTAAATTGCTATCCTAAAATAAAAAATAAATAATCAGTAAATTAGTAATAAATAAGATAAATATCAATTTATAAATTGATATTTATCTATGCAATTCTGATAAGTTTAACTTATATACTAAACTTATTTAAGCACAATTTTACTAGAAAAATAACCAAAACCTCATCAAACAAATATATTATTGTATCTTTGTTCTTATTCTTATCATTAGATTGTTTGTTCCAATATCAGTGCATTTCAACTTACATCAAATGCCATCTTAGCAATATGCAGAATTATTTAATTATGGTTGCAACCATTTCATACATACATACGATTACACTAGTAATCCCATAAGGGGTTGAGCAGAGCATTAGGTAACATTTTGGTACACATAAAGTCATATCTGGCGGTATGGGCCATGTAGTGCCTTCAAATAGTAACAGGTTGCCAGCCTGTCACATACCAATCAAATAATTTCAAATTGATGTTATATACTAATGTTTTTATCAGTTTTAGATAAAACAGTGATATGATGGAATCTTAAAAACACATTGAAATATAATAAGTACATAAAAATTATGTAAAATTGATTCATATAGCAATCACAATTCTTTTGAAAAATTAAGTATTGTATCAATGAAAAATCCTTTGTAAGGAAATTCATGGTTTTTTATGTAAATATGAAATAATTGGCCTTTGTTAATATGCATGTTTTATAAAAACTATGATAATGTTGGATGCTCACAAAATGATTTTATTTTTATTTTATTTATTAAGTTTACCAACAGCTATTACATCAGTACTTACTAGCTAGTACTTCACAAACTATGGTCTTAAACTTAATGCACAGCTAATTAAAGGTAAACACCTGATGCGATATAAGGTATAGCAAGATAAGCAGATAGGTAAATACAAATAGTTAAAAAAAAATTTAACTTTTTGATATTTGGAAATCATTGATGCCTTCTGTTGTAATATTCTTTATAGAGAAAGTTTAACCCTACATAGATAATCCATGTCGCAGAGGCCCCCAAGTAAATGTAATATTGCTGAATCTTTTTATACATTGCTTGTACAAATTTGTCCTATTTAGTCAACTCTGTTGTCCACTAGCATTCTCAATAGGCAGCTATGCGTGTGCAGTATCATAGCTTTTTAGTTATTAAAGGTTGATGTACTCAAGAGGTGTATGCTTATCTTCTGAGTAATCTTTAGCACAATTTTAAATAATTTTTTATTTTATGGCCCTAAGAATTGTGATCATAACGGTCCATGATACCCTTAGATAAGTATAAAATATTAAGATTATTAGGCATACAAAAGGAATATAATGCTGGTGATGTTCAGCAGACTGATAGGAATTAGAAGATTGTCTAAACAATGACAATGTGCAAAGTGACATTGAAAAGGAGTTCATGGATATTATTACTAAGTTTTATTATTACATAAATGATGAAGAGGAATTTTGCGAGAAAAGAGAATTGACTCGATTGAAGTAAAAAAAGAATGTTTGTGACAAGCACAATTTAGATTTTTCAGATTATATCGTGATTTAGCTATATAAAAGAGAAAAAAAAGCTCATTTTTGCATTTTTTTTATTTGTAAAGAGACTTCATGTCAGTAAAGGTTTTTAATATAATTAATTATGTTATAATTATTCAATAAATGATAAAAAGTGATGATAATTACGACAAACTAAACAATAATCAAAGATAATTATGTTTAGTTTTAATTTTATACAAAATATATGTTTAAATTAAAATAAACCTTCAAAAGTATGCATCAAGTATTGTGCACCTCTGAGGCGTATCGTTAACATCAATGCTATTCCCAAGAGGATTACTCTACAATCACTAGGTACTTCACAATTCATTAATTGGTGATGGATCGTAATGTTATTTAGAAATTTGTATTCTTTTAGTAGGTACCTGACGAAACTAACAATAAAAAATATTTTATGTCTACCCACTTAATATCATTTATTAAAGAATTCATTATCTCTGTATAATGTGAATGAAGTATGTATAACCTTATGTAAGCAGGAATTTGAATAAAAGTTTACTTACCCAAAATTTAGAACCACAAAACTCATCAAGTGAAGAATTGTAAGACATTGTCGCAATTCGTGAACAAGACACGAACGACGACCACTTTGAAGAAATTCGCCGTAGTTAAGAATTTACTATATTTTATGAAATGTAAATAGTTTACGAAAGTATTTAAATACACTAGTTATTCAATTCTTGTAAACAAATTAACGTAATTTAAGATGGTTTCAACACAAATTATTTAGCAAATCAAAACCAAAAACCACACTATCATTACACACACCACCACCACCACAACCACAGACTCCAGCCAGCCCAGCACAGACTAATTAGACATACTACGTATCAGCCCCAATGACGTAGGAATTCTATGGACGTGCCCTACCAACTAAAAAAGCGTGCCGGTTAAGCACACAAAATGGCTGACTGGCAGCTGGTATAGTGCTGTTCGGTAGTATCTTGCTATATCGATAAAATTATTTTGTGAAATATTTCGTGATAAAATTATTTCGTGAAATAATTTTATTGCCATAAAGTTAGCTTATCAATATGAAATGAATGCACAGATATCGGGAACTGTAGATGGGCAATGTGAAAGAAAAAGAGTATACTAACACGTATATTATAATGAGATAGACAGACGAGATCATTTCACGTATACGCAGGCGGCCTAGGTCGGCATGTCACTCACGTAGAAAAGACAGCAACTGTCAGACTGCAGTACAATTTTTCACGCACACATGCGCATTACTCACATATTGGGGCATTTTTTGGTCTCACCTTAGTCGATTCATTGCCAATCTATAAACATCAGTAATTATAAAGCTATCATGACACCCTTAGATAGTTCAAATTAGGGGGCTTATACACCACTATTAACGATGTCAACTCGGACGGAGGGGGTCGATGGCGACGCGTTCGTTAGTTCTACGTAACGATGACAAAATATTATAATACAGTCTCACAACACATGTAGGGGAGAGAAAGCGCCTCGGGCGCGCGGCCGGGGAGCAGTGAAGATAAAATGAATGGCGGCCTAGGAACGAAAGATACTTTGCGTCGCGGGCGCACGCCCACTCACCATACATTTTCACGGCGCGCGCCCGGTGAGCTTTCTATAACATCTCCCTTATTGCAACAAGAACTCGGGTGAAACTCCCTGTGTGCTTCGGAAGGTTAAGCTGGTGGGTAGTTGTAAGGTTGGCTGGCGGGAGCCAATATCTAACTAAAGCAACGGTTAAAATTAAACACACCAAAGATATTTTGCTAAAATAATAAAACAAAATAATAGGACATAAATAAATATATATATTATTAATTTGACTAAACAACCAAACTCAAATTTCTTTATTCATTTAGTAGTACAATTTGTAGACTTATGAAAGTCAAGTTTAATGACATCGGTTCAATAATCTACCAGCAGGCCTTGTTTTGAGAAGAACCGGCAAGAAACTCAGCAAGTTTTATCCTCCCTTTGCAGTTTTCATAGTATTGCCACTAAAAGAGATGACGGTATAGCACCATCTCGCAGTCTACCGACATCAAGAGTCCTGTTGAATGCTGTTTCATTAAAATGTAGAGAGCATATAAAAATGTGCTTTGAGTATGGTCTTAAATTTTCCACTCCTATTGCTTCTATCCAGATTTTCTTCCTATATTCACTTCTTGGTAACCTGAAAAAAACAAAAACCTATGAGATATATTCGAGGTGAAAATTTAAATCTTAATATGTTTGTTTTGTTATTAGCATTTTTTTTAAATTTATATGATCTTTAGCTGCATGAAGCCATTATAATTGATAAGGTTCAAAGAATTCTACAACATAAATAATAAAAATTAATTAAACACTTTCCAAGTTTAAAGAGTAAAAAACCTTAAGGACACTCATCATCATCATCATTTCAGCCACATGACGTCCACTGCTGAACATAGGCCTCCCCCAAAGAACGCCACAACGACCGATCCTGTGCACCTCGCATCCAGGCGTGACCAGCAGCCTTAACCAGGTCGTCAGTCCACCTTGTGGGGGGCCTACCCACACTGCGTCGTCCGGTGCGCGGTCGCCACTCGAGAACTGTTCGGCCCCATCGGCCATCTGCTCTCCGAGCAATGTGCCCCGCCCACTGCCACTTAAGTTTGGCAATTCTTTGGGCTATGTCGTAAACTTTAGTTCTTCTACGGATCTCCTCATTCCTGATTCTACTAAGTGACAGGTATGTCACACAATATGGCTGCCTGGCCGCAAAATATATAAATAAATAACTATAGCTTTATAAAATAGGCCGAGTCCATAGAATTCCTACGTCATTGATCAGCCCAGCCAGCTCAGCCAGCTACAATTTTATTTGCTGGCTGACAGTTTCATTTCCACGACGAAATTCTCCACAGAGTAGTAGACCTAGACGCATGAATAAGCTCCTTGAGAAAAAATGTATGGAGTTTAGGCAATTTTTAATGGCGACTGGTGTTTTGTCTCTTACTTCCTATCTACCCTTCCTTGTCTCGCGCTGCTGTAGTGTCACTAATGTCAATATGGCGGCGGGCGGTTCTTGAAAATTTTAAAAAAGCGTCGTTTTAGTTTATTTTTCCATCTATGTGCGTATTTATTGTTTTCGGTGACTATTATCATTAAGTGTTTACTGGTTTTTATCATTTATTTAAGTGCATAACAGCAAAATGTATTACACAAGATGTGAAATATGTGGACTAAAATCTGGTAGGAAATTTAACCAAAGGCGGGTTTTCATGGCTCAATTCCCACTAGATGAGAAGCGGTAAGAAGTTTTCCATGTTATTTTATTGACGCTAAGTAATTAGAAACCATATGCTCCGTAGTGATGTCCTTACTACGTACCAAATTATCGATAAAACTATATTCGTACATTTGAGTATAAAATGTATTTGAGATGTTTCATTACTACTGCATTTGTTTAATACATATAAAATATTTTCAATTCTTATCTAATCGTATAAAATAATGGAAATTAAATACAAAGAAAAACAAAATAACTAAACCTCCAAATTAATTGAGGTTTCCCGTGATCAGAGGGCTGGCCTATGTATTCAACAGAAGATAGGCATTGCCAGAAGATAAACATCTCTCATTATCATCATCAAAAGTTCTTGTGGGTTTTAACCCCACTTACATATTTTCAGATCTCAACGTGACTGCCGCTTTGAACACGGTGTCCGTCGGGTATGATCATTACTTGCAACCGTATAAGCACGTCCTACTTCACCCTTGGTAAGTTACATAACCTATTTTTGTGACATGGTACGATAGCTCAATTCCTGAAGGTAATGAGTGATTTATTTCAGGACCAGATGGGACTTTATTGGTCACCAGACCTAGGCACGCGTTACCCATAGTCTGCGATGGTAAGTGGTGAACTATAATTTGAATTGATGATCAGCGTAAACTCAAACGATACTATTTACTAATCTGTTTATTTATAATTTCAGATAAATGCCTGCTTACTATCTAAAACTGTTGCAGAATAGAGTTCACTATCCATTTGCATAAAAATTTAAACCATAAAATATTTTGGCATATGGTACTCTATACTAATGATACTTACGCATAATAATTTTACCAATAACAGATTTTAGCATAATTATTTTAATCATAAATACAGTCAGCTTAATCATGTTTAAGAATAACATTCACAACCATAATTTTAAAAAGGCATAATGTTTTCAAACTATAATCAATATAAGCATAATCATCGATCGGTCATGTAGGTGCATAAAACACTAGACTCAAAAAAGTGCACTCCGCCTGGTCATTAAAAAATAACCCTAACCTCCCCATCACTCAGCTATGTAGGTGCATAAAATACTCGACTCTTCCAAAAACAGTGCATTCCTCCAGGTCATAAAAAATAACCCTAACCTACCCATCACTCATCCATGTAGGTGCATAAAACACTAGACTCTAGACAAAATATTATGCCACTATCCACTATGCCTAAAAAAATAAGAGCAATATAAAAATTATGCTTAAATATATTAGTCTAAATTACAATTATGCCACACTACATATGCGGCCAAAATCAATTATGCCAAAGTATTATTATGCAAATAAAAATTTTCCAAATTCATTATGCCAAAGTATTTTAGGAATAAATACATTGTGTCAACAAAACGGATCCCGCAGAATCGTCAGAAGGCATCATTTGTATGTCAGTGATGTGGATTTTTCTAATGATTCAACGGGCTGGAAAAAATCTTCAAAATCAATGATTGCTTCATTGCTGTCTTCCTCACTCCTCTGCTCACTGGTGTACTTAAGTCTTTTTTGTTGTGACATAAATTGTATGAAACTAATTATATGTAATTGAATAATCCTTATCCTTACTATCCTTATCCTTACTAATATTATAAATGCGAAAGTAACTCTGTCTGTCTGTCTGTCTGTTAAGCTTTCACGTCTAAACCACTGAACTGATTTTGATGAAAATTGGTACAACTATAGATTAGATCTCGGGGAAGGACATAGGCTACTTTCTATCGCGAAAAAAAGGTTGTATGGGTTGAAATACGGGATGAAAGTTTGTATGGAAGTTCGTCATTTTTGAAGATAGAACCATGAAACTTTGAAATTAGGCACTTAATAAGACAGAAAGAAATATTTGTTCTAAGATTTTTGAAATTTAGACCTGTATGGGGGTGAAATAGTGGATGAAAGTTTGTATGGGACTTCGTCATTGTTAAAGATAAAACCATGATACTTTGAAATTAGGGACTTAATAAGAAAGAAAGAAATATTTTATCTTTCTTTTTCTGGAGATTTCTTCATTGAAATTACGCGAAGTTGTGAAAGATCACACCGTCATAATGCCTAAGTGTAGTGTAATAGGGTGTGGGTCAAGGAAAGACGAAAATCAACAAAGATTAACATTGCACCGGTAAGTCTTAAAATTTACAAGTAAATAGTAAATAGTTTTAGCATTTATGGGTACTCTGAATGTTTTAAATTTTTTATTCATCCATGTGATTCCATTCATGTGGATTTCAATTAAAGATTAGGCTTTATTTTAAATATTTTCAAGCTAAGAAAATGTTGAATTTGACAACTAGTGTTGTTCTCAAATTATCGAAAGTAATTGACGATAATACATAATCTTGACAATATTATATTGGAGAGGCCTTAGGGGCAGATGGAGTACATATGCCTTCAAAATAGCATCTATATAATATCGGATCATTATTCTTATACGATTTAAAAAAGAGGATTTATAAAAAAATACTGGTGTCCATAAGGTTGGTTACTCTTACAACTTTAACCTTATCAATTGTGATGGATTCATACAGGTAAAGAACATAAATATAAATGAAAATAAAATTGCCTATCCCATACCCAACCCAAATTATTTAAGATTCCAATTTTCATCTCCAATATATCTTATAGGTTTTTGTTTTTTTAGGTTACCAAGAAGTGAATATAGGAAGAAAATGTGGTTGGAAGCAGTAGGAGTGGAAAAAGATCTTTCCAAAGCTGAGTTTATTGCCGGTTCTTCTCAGAACAAGGCCTCTTGGTAGACTCTTAAGCCGATGGCATCAAACTTCACTTTGGCATCAAAATTGTACCTAAATGAATAAAGAAATTTGAGTTTGAGTTTGTTTAGTCAAATTAATAATGGTACTACATGTAAATAATAAACATATTGATTTGTTCTAGTATTTCGTTTTATAATTTTAGCAAAATATCTTTGGTGTGTTTAACTTTAACCTATGTTTTAGATATTCGCTCCCCCCAGCCAAGCTTACAACTAGCCACCAGCTTACCGTGCCTTCCGAAGCACAGAGGAAGTTTCACCCGATATCTTGTAGCAATAAGGGAGATATTATAGAAAGCGCACCGGGCGGCGGGCGGGCGCCGTGAAAATATATGGCGTGTGGGCGTGCGCACGCGAGGCAAAGTATATTTCGTTCATAATTAGGGCGCCATACATTTTATCGTCATCCTCTCGGCGCTTTCTATATAATATCTCCCTAACAGGTGTTGTGCGGCTCTATTTTAATATTTTGTCATCGTAACGTAGAACTCTCGACCGCGGCACTATCGACCCCCTCCGTGAGAGTTGAGAGTGTATAAACCCCATGAGTCATTAATACAATTTGAACTATCTAAGGGTGTAATGATAGCTTTATAATTACTGATGTTTATAGCTTGCCAAGAATTCGTGTTTGGTATTAGAGGCGAGACCAAAAAATGCACCAATGTGTGAGAAATGCGCACGTGTCCGTGAAAAATAGTACTGCAGTCTGAAAGTTGCTGTTTTTTCTACGTGACTGACAGGCCGACCTAGGCCGCCTGCGTATACGTGAAATGGTCTCGTCTGTCTATCTCATTCTAATATACGTGTTAGTATACTCTTTCTCTTTTACTTTGCCCATCTACAGTTTCCTATATCTATGCATTCATTTCATATTGATAAGCTAACTTTATGACAGTAAAATTATTTCACAAAATAATTTTATCGATATAGCAAGATACTACGGAACAGCACTATAACAGCTGTCAGTCCGCCATTTTATGCGCTCAACCGGCACGGTTTTTTTGTTGTTAGGGCACGTCCATTGAATTCCTATGTCATTGAGCCAGCTACAATTTTATTTGCTGGCTGACAGTTTCATTTCCACGACGAAATTCTCCACAGAGTAGTAGACCTAGACGCATGAATAAGCTCCTTGAGAAAAAATGTATGGAGTTTAGGCAATTTTTAATGGCGACTGGTGTTTTGTCTCTTACTTCCTATCTACCCTTCCTTGTCTCGCGCTGCTGTAGTGTCACTAATGTCAATATGGCGGCGGGCGGTTCTTGAAAATTTTAAAAAAGCGTCGTTTTAGTTTATTTTTCCATCTATGTGCGTATTTATTGTTTTCGGTGACTATTATCATTAAGTGTTTACTGGTTTTTATCATTTATTTAAGTGCATAACAGCAAAATGTATTACACAAGATGTGAAATATGTGGACTAAAATCTGGTAGGAAATTTAACCAAAGGCGGGTTTTCATGGCTCAATTCCCACTAGATGAGAAGCGGTAAGAAGTTTTCCATGTTATTTTATTGACGCTAAGTAATTAGAAACCATATGCTCCGTAGTGATGTCCTTACTACGTACCAAATTATCGATAAAACTATATTCGTACATTTGAGTATAAAATGTATTTGAGATGTTTCATTACTACTGCATTTGTTTAATACATATAAAATATTTTCAATTCTTATCTAATCGTATAAAATAATGGAAATTAAATACAAAGAAAAACAAAATAACTAAACCTCCAAATTAATTGAGGTTTCCCGTGATCAGAGGGCTGGCCTATGTATTCAACAGAAGATAGGCATTGCCAGAAGATAAACATCTCTCATTATCATCATCAAAAGTTCTTGTGGGTTTTAACCCCACTTACATATTTTCAGATCTCAACGTGACTGCCGCTTTGAACACGGTGTCCGTCGGGTATGATCATTACTTGCAACCGTATAAGCACGTCCTACTTCACCCTTGGTAAGTTACATAACCTATTTTTGTGACATGGTACGATAGCTCAATTCCTGAAGGTAATGAGTGATTTATTTCAGGACCAGATGGGACTTTATTGGTCACCAGACCTAGGCACGCGTTACCCATAGTCTGCGATGGTAAGTGGTGAACTATAATTTGAATTGATGATCAGCGTAAACTCAAACGATACTATTTACTAATCTGTTTATTTATAATTTCAGATAAATGCCTGCTTACTATCTAAAACTGTTGCAGAATAGAGTTCACTATCCATTTGCATAAAAATTTAAACCATAAAATATTTTGGCATATGGTACTCTATACTAATGATACTTACGCATAATAATTTTACCAATAACAGATTTTAGCATAATTATTTTAATCATAAATACAGTCAGCTTAATCATGTTTAAGAATAACATTCACAACCATAATTTTAAAAAGGCATAATGTTTTCAAACTATAATCAATATAAGCATAATCATCGATCGGTCATGTAGGTGCATAAAACACTAGACTCAAAAAAGTGCACTCCGCCTGGTCATTAAAAAATAACCCTAACCTCCCCATCACTCAGCTATGTAGGTGCATAAAATACTCGACTCTTCCAAAAACAGTGCATTCCTCCAGGTCATAAAAAATAACCCTAACCTACCCATCACTCATCCATGTAGGTGCATAAAACACTAGACTCTAGACAAAATATTATGCCACTATCCACTATGCCTAAAAAAATAAGAGCAATATAAAAATTATGCTTAAATATATTAGTCTAAATTACAATTATGCCACACTACATATGCGGCCAAAATCAATTATGCCAAAGTATTATTATGCAAATAAAAATTTTCCAAATTCATTATGCCAAAGTATTTTAGGAATAAATACATTGTGTCAACAAAACGGATCCCGCAGAATCGTCAGAAGGCATCATTTGTATGTCAGTGATGTGGATTTTTCTAATGATTCAACGGGCTGGAAAAAATCTTCAAAATCAATGATTGCTTCATTGCTGTCTTCCTCACTCCTCTGCTCACTGGTGTACTTAAGTCTTTTTTGTTGTGACATAAATTGTATGAAACTAATTATATGTAATTGAATAATCCTTATCCTTACTATCCTTATCCTTACTAATATTATAAATGCGAAAGTAACTCTGTCTGTCTGTCTGTCTGTTAAGCTTTCACGTCTAAACCACTGAACTGATTTTGATGAAAATTGGTACAACTATAGATTAGATCTCGGGGAAGGACATAGGCTACTTTCTATCGCGAAAAAAAGGTTGTATGGGTTGAAATACGGGATGAAAGTTTGTATGGAAGTTCGTCATTTTTGAAGATAGAACCATGAAACTTTGAAATTAGGCACTTAATAAGACAGAAAGAAATATTTGTTCTAAGATTTTTGAAATTTAGACCTGTATGGGGGTGAAATAGTGGATGAAAGTTTGTATGGGACTTCGTCATTGTTAAAGATAAAACCATGATACTTTGAAATTAGGGACTTAATAAGAAAGAAAGAAATATTTTATCTTTCTTTTTCTGGAGATTTCTTCATTGAAATTACGCGAAGTTGTGAAAGATCACACCGTCATAATGCCTAAGTGTAGTGTAATAGGGTGTGGGTCAAGGAAAGACGAAAATCAACAAAGATTAACATTGCACCGGTAAGTCTTAAAATTTACAAGTAAATAGTAAATAGTTTTAGCATTTATGGGTACTCTGAATGTTTTAAATTTTTTATTCATCCATGTGATTCCATTCATGTGGATTTCAATTAAAGATTAGGCTTTATTTTAAATATTTTCAAGCTAAGAAAATGTTGAATTTGACAACTAGTGTTGTTCTCAAATTATCGAAAGTAATTGACGATAATACATAATCTTGACAATATTATATTGGAGAGGCCTTAGGGGCAGATGGAGTACATATGCCTTCAAAATAGCATCTATATAATATCGGATCATTATTCTTATACGATTTAAAAAAGAGGATTTATAAAAAAATACTGGTGTCCATAAGGTTGGTTACTCTTACAACTTTAACCTTATCAATTGTGATGGATTCATACAGGTAAAGAACATAAATATAAATGAAAATAAAATTGCCTATCCCATACCCAACCCAAATTATTTAAGATTCCAATTTTCATCTCCAATATATCTTATAGGTTTTTGTTTTTTTAGGTTACCAAGAAGTGAATATAGGAAGAAAATGTGGTTGGAAGCAGTAGGAGTGGAAAAAGATCTTTCCAAAGCTGAGTTTATTGCCGGTTCTTCTCAGAACAAGGCCTCTTGGTAGACTCTTAAGCCGATGGCATCAAACTTCACTTTGGCATCAAAATTGTACCTAAATGAATAAAGAAATTTGAGTTTGAGTTTGTTTAGTCAAATTAATAATGGTACTACATGTAAATAATAAACATATTGATTTGTTCTAGTATTTCGTTTTATAATTTTAGCAAAATATCTTTGGTGTGTTTAACTTTAACCTATGTTTTAGATATTCGCTCCCCCCAGCCAAGCTTACAACTAGCCACCAGCTTACCGTGCCTTCCGAAGCACAGAGGAAGTTTCACCCGATATCTTGTAGCAATAAGGGAGATATTATAGAAAGCGCACCGGGCGGCGGGCGGGCGCCGTGAAAATATATGGCGTGTGGGCGTGCGCACGCGAGGCAAAGTATATTTCGTTCATAATTAGGGCGCCATACATTTTATCGTCATCCTCTCGGCGCTTTCTATATAATATCTCCCTAACAGGTGTTGTGCGGCTCTATTTTAATATTTTGTCATCGTAACGTAGAACTCTCGACCGCGGCACTATCGACCCCCTCCGTGAGAGTTGAGAGTGTATAAACCCCATGAGTCATTAATACAATTTGAACTATCTAAGGGTGTAATGATAGCTTTATAATTACTGATGTTTATAGCTTGCCAAGAATTCGTGTTTGGTATTAGAGGCGAGACCAAAAAATGCACCAATGTGTGAGAAATGCGCACGTGTCCGTGAAAAATAGTACTGCAGTCTGAAAGTTGCTGTTTTTTCTACGTGACTGACAGGCCGACCTAGGCCGCCTGCGTATACGTGAAATGGTCTCGTCTGTCTATCTCATTCTAATATACGTGTTAGTATACTCTTTCTCTTTTACTTTGCCCATCTACAGTTTCCTATATCTATGCATTCATTTCATATTGATAAGCTAACTTTATGACAGTAAAATTATTTCACAAAATAATTTTATCGATATAGCAAGATACTACGGAACAGCACTATAACAGCTGTCAGTCCGCCATTTTATGCGCTCAACCGGCACGGTTTTTTTGTTGTTAGGGCACGTCCATTGAATTCCTATGTCATTGAGCCAGCTACAATTTTATTTGCTGGCTGACAGTTTCATTTCCACGACGAAATTCTCCACAGAGTAGTAGACCTAGACGCATGAATAAGCTCCTTGAGAAAAAATGTATGGAGTTTAGGCAATTTTTAATGGCGACTGGTGTTTTGTCTCTTACTTCCTATCTACCCTTCCTTGTCTCGCGCTGCTGTAGTGTCACTAATGTCAATATGGCGGCGGGCGGTTCTTGAAAATTTTAAAAAAGCGTCGTTTTAGTTTATTTTTCCATCTATGTGCGTATTTATTGTTTTCGGTGACTATTATCATTAAGTGTTTACTGGTTTTTATCATTTATTTAAGTGCATAACAGCAAAATGTATTACACAAGATGTGAAATATGTGGACTAAAATCTGGTAGGAAATTTAACCAAAGGCGGGTTTTCATGGCTCAATTCCCACTAGATGAGAAGCGGTAAGAAGTTTTCCATGTTATTTTATTGACGCTAAGTAATTAGAAACCATATGCTCCGTAGTGATGTCCTTACTACGTACCAAATTATCGATAAAACTATATTCGTACATTTGAGTATAAAATGTATTTGAGATGTTTCATTACTACTGCATTTGTTTAATACATATAAAATATTTTCAATTCTTATCTAATCGTATAAAATAATGGAAATTAAATACAAAGAAAAACAAAATAACTAAACCTCCAAATTAATTGAGGTTTCCCGTGATCAGAGGGCTGGCCTATGTATTCAACAGAAGATAGGCATTGCCAGAAGATAAACATCTCTCATTATCATCATCAAAAGTTCTTGTGGGTTTTAACCCCACTTACATATTTTCAGATCTCAACGTGACTGCCGCTTTGAACACGGTGTCCGTCGGGTATGATCATTACTTGCAACCGTATAAGCACGTCCTACTTCACCCTTGGTAAGTTACATAACCTATTTTTGTGACATGGTACGATAGCTCAATTCCTGAAGGTAATGAGTGATTTATTTCAGGACCAGATGGGACTTTATTGGTCACCAGACCTAGGCACGCGTTACCCATAGTCTGCGATGGTAAGTGGTGAACTATAATTTGAATTGATGATCAGCGTAAACTCAAACGATACTATTTACTAATCTGTTTATTTATAATTTCAGATAAATGCCTGCTTACTATCTAAAACTGTTGCAGAATAGAGTTCACTATCCATTTGCATAAAAATTTAAACCATAAAATATTTTGGCATATGGTACTCTATACTAATGATACTTACGCATAATAATTTTACCAATAACAGATTTTAGCATAATTATTTTAATCATAAATACAGTCAGCTTAATCATGTTTAAGAATAACATTCACAACCATAATTTTAAAAAGGCATAATGTTTTCAAACTATAATCAATATAAGCATAATCATCGATCGGTCATGTAGGTGCATAAAACACTAGACTCAAAAAAGTGCACTCCGCCTGGTCATTAAAAAATAACCCTAACCTCCCCATCACTCAGCTATGTAGGTGCATAAAATACTCGACTCTTCCAAAAACAGTGCATTCCTCCAGGTCATAAAAAATAACCCTAACCTACCCATCACTCATCCATGTAGGTGCATAAAACACTAGACTCTAGACAAAATATTATGCCACTATCCACTATGCCTAAAAAAATAAGAGCAATATAAAAATTATGCTTAAATATATTAGTCTAAATTACAATTATGCCACACTACATATGCGGCCAAAATCAATTATGCCAAAGTATTATTATGCAAATAAAAATTTTCCAAATTCATTATGCCAAAGTATTTTAGGAATAAATACATTGTGTCAACAAAACGGATCCCGCAGAATCGTCAGAAGGCATCATTTGTATGTCAGTGATGTGGATTTTTCTAATGATTCAACGGGCTGGAAAAAATCTTCAAAATCAATGATTGCTTCATTGCTGTCTTCCTCACTCCTCTGCTCACTGGTGTACTTAAGTCTTTTTTGTTGTGACATAAATTGTATGAAACTAATTATATGTAATTGAATAATCCTTATCCTTACTATCCTTATCCTTACTAATATTATAAATGCGAAAGTAACTCTGTCTGTCTGTCTGTCTGTTAAGCTTTCACGTCTAAACCACTGAACTGATTTTGATGAAAATTGGTACAACTATAGATTAGATCTCGGGGAAGGACATAGGCTACTTTCTATCGCGAAAAAAAGGTTGTATGGGTTGAAATACGGGATGAAAGTTTGTATGGAAGTTCGTCATTTTTGAAGATAGAACCATGAAACTTTGAAATTAGGCACTTAATAAGACAGAAAGAAATATTTGTTCTAAGATTTTTGAAATTTAGACCTGTATGGGGGTGAAATAGTGGATGAAAGTTTGTATGGGACTTCGTCATTGTTAAAGATAAAACCATGATACTTTGAAATTAGGGACTTAATAAGAAAGAAAGAAATATTTTATCTAGCGTTTTTGAAATATTGACCCACGTGGGGATGAAATAGGGGATGAAAGGTCGTAAGAACCCCCAGTACAAAAATACATCCAAGATGGCGGACGCGACTTTTTAACATATTGTCAATATGGGTATCGTTTTCGTGGTTTTTGGGGGTCCGGATTACGAATAAAACATCTATATCGAGATCCAAGATGGCGGACGTGACGTTTTGAGAAAATGTCAATACGGGTATCATTTTCGTGGTTATCGGGGGTCTCGATTCCGAATACACCATCTATTTTGAGATCCAAGATGGCGGACGTGACTTTTTAACATAATGTCAATATGGGTATCATTTTCGTGGTTTTCGGGGGTTCCGATTCCGAATACGACATCTATTTCGAGATCCAAGATGGCGGTTGGGACTTGTTAATATAAAATCGATATGGGTATCATTTTCTTGGTTTTTGGAGGTCCCGATTACTAATACACCATCCATTTTGAGATCCAAGATGGCGGACGCGACTTTTTAACATAATGTCAATATGGGTATCGTTTTCGTGGTTTTTGGGGGTCCGGATTACGAATAAAACATCTTTTTCTAGATCCAAGATGGCGGACGCGACTTTTTAACATAATGTCAATATGGGTATCGTTTTCGTGGTTTTTGGGGGTCCGGATTACGAATAAAACATCTTTTTCTAGATCCAAGATGGCGGACGCGACTTTTTGACAAAATGTCAATATGGATATCGTTTTCGTGGTTTTTGGGGGTCCTAATTCCGAATACACTCTCCATTTTGAGATCCAAGATGGCGGACGTGACTTTTTAACATAACGTCGATATGGGTATCATTTTCGTGGTTTTCTGGGGTCCCGATTCCGAATGCGACATCTATTTCGAGATCCAAGATGGTGGTTGGGACTTCTTAATATAAACTCGATATGGATATCATTTTCGTGGTTTTGGGACGTCCCGATTACTAATACACGATCCATTTTCAGATCCAAGATGGCGGACGCGACTTTTTAACAAAATATCAATATGGGTATCGTTTTCGTGGTTTTTGGGGGGTTCTGACTCCGAATAAAACATCGACTTTGAGATCCAAGATGGCGTGACGTGACTATTTAACTTAATAGGAATATGGGTATAATTTTCGAGGTTTTCGGGGGTCCTGATTCCAAATACATCATCTATGTCGAGATCCAAGATGGCAGATGCGACTTTTTAACATAAAATCGAAATGGGTATCATTTTCATAGTTTTCGGGAGTCGATTCCAAATACATCATCAATTTCTAGATCCAAGATTGCGGACGCTACTTTTTAACTTATTATTAAAACGGATATCATTTTCGTGGTTTATAGGGTACGGATTATCCATTTTGAGATCCAAGATGGCGGACGCGACTTTTTAACTTAATGACTTTCACGCCCATACCTGAACCGATTTTGATGTTTGGTACAAAATAGACTAAACGTCGAAATGGAATAAAAGCTTTTTTGTAAAAGAGGCAATAAAGGGCTTGAAATATGAGATGAAATTTTTTATGAGATTCCTCATTACCAAAGATAAAACCATGAAATTTTTAATAGCACGGGATAAGAAATAAGCAAATATTTGTTCTAGCGTTTTTGAAATATTGACCCATGTGGGGATGAAAGGTTGCATGTAATTTAGCAAAGGATGGGAAAACATAAAATGATAGATTGTAAAAATGCCATATACAGTATAGTACACGGCAGTTTTTATGTGTATTTTTTGCAAAATAAGTACGTATATAAAGAAATAAAATGCTGCCTAAAGTAACTATTCGCAAGAAAGCAAGTGATACGCCATAAAGATATTTGATTTGATTTAACTATTCCACGCGGACGAAGTCGCGGGCAAAAGCTAGTACTCAATATTTCCAAACTAACTGAGGTTTTTGAAGTGAAACTTCTTTATCGGCGTTGGAAAAAAATTTACCGTCACATTTTTCGGTTACGCGCCATCTTTTTTGTATTCATGTCTATGTAAGGCCATAAAGAAGTTTCACTTCTTACGTGTGTACACTAGTACACGCACACATTTTTTTATTTTCCTTTTCTATTATTAAAAAACCTGTCTGCAATGGAGGACAGGGTACCTACCCATTCCTTTTTATCGATATCGACATATTCTGTAGCGTACACCACATCCTTAGTTTGCTTTTGTTGTCATGTTGGCATTACTTTTTTTGTCTGTCTCTGTTGGTACTAGATCTGAGCTTAAACTGCAGTCAAAAAGCTTGTATGAAGTCCCGAATCTTAAGCCGCGATAACATGCTCAAAGTCTGCTTTGACAAAATAGCTTTGATCATAGTTCACTTTGATTCCAGTTGACACGTACATTGTTTACTTAGATCAAATTGTTCACTTTTCATAATTTCAGCGTAATATAAGTACTTAAAAAAGTACTTAAAATGATGTCTGACTAGACATAATTGTTAATTTGGACTCGCTCCTGGATTCTACGTCCCAAGAACTGCTTCTGCGTCATACATTTCTACGAATTTTAAAGTATCCCGCCATTTTATTTATTTTGACACCAAAGTTTAGCTGAAAAGTTGAGTACGGTCCAAGTCCACTTTGTTTGGACACCGACGTCAAAGTGCGCTTTGATTGCTGGTGTACACGATCAAAATAACGTCAAAGTAGTCATCAAAGCTACTTTGTCAAAGCAGACTTTGAGCATGTCAACGCGGCTTTAAACGTAGTGTATTATATACTCTTTGCCTCTCTCTAAGCTCTAACTAGTCTGTGTTTATGTGTGAGTTAATTTTGATGGCGAAAAGTTTTACAAAATTTTAATTGGGTACCCTTGTTTGTTGTATTGATTTAATAAAATTAGTTATCAGCTTTATTTGTACTTATTCATGTCATTATTTTTGTTATGAACCTGCACTAGCTAGTTATTATTGATATTTTTTTAGGTTACTTGGTTAGCATCGTCCAGGATGGCAGAATATTTAGCCGCTATATTTGGTACAGAAAAAGATAAGTGAGTATTAATTATGGTTTTTGAAATGTTTTTTTATTATGTATACATTGCACGGATTGTACTTATTTCATAAATTTTCAGAGTCAATTGTTCCTTCTACTTCAAAATAGGAGCATGTCGTCACGGCGATCGTTGTTCAAGAATTCACAACAAGCCTACGTTTTCACAAACAGTTCTTTTACAAAATTTGTATGTAAATCCTCAAAACTCTGCCAAGTCTGCTGACGGTAGCCACTGTAAGTAAAACAGATAACTGCTGTTTTCAGATTAAATTATACTGATCAATAATAATATACCACATGAATCTTTCCTCAATTAATTGAGTTCTGATGACATTGCTCACAGACAACAAAGTGACGATAAAATACTATGGTACATTTCTTTTCTTATTAATTTAAAACAGAAATATACCCACCATTGTTTGTAATAAGAATAAACTATGCCATCTTGGACATGGGTGAATTGCTCGAGTTATTTCAGTGTATGTCTATTTATATTTTTCGTCAGAGCGGGACGCCTGTTTTAGCTGCTTTTTATATAAAAATAATGAGAATGTTGAATTAATTTAATTAATGTAACATCTCTAGGGCACTTGTATCAAATCTTGGAAAAGTAAATCTGCATTTCAAAATATTGAGTTTATCTTTTATGTAAAAATGGAGCTGATTACTTTGCATGTTGATTTTGCATTTTTTCACTTGTCTATAGTTTATTCTTTAGAGATAATCCTTTTTTATACTGTTTGCTAAATCAGTACTTTTTTGCTATTGCTGGCGACAACAGGACAGACAATCTCAATACGGGACTGTCCCACCTAAAGCAGGACGTACAGTCACATTATGTATGACATAAGATTACCTAATTAATTCCAACTCTTAACTATTCTATGTTATTAATTCAATATCTGTCCACAGTGGTTGTTGCAAATGTATCCGATGAAGAAATGCAGGAGCATTATGATAACTTCTTTGAAGATGTGTTTGTGGAATGTGAAGATAAATATGGGGAGATAGAAGAAATGAATGTTTGTGACAATCTGGGTGATCATTTAGTGGGCAATGTCTATATAAAGGTGAGCGCAAGTTTCGTTTTTCTATATATTCCATTTGTCACCTTCTTTGTTATACACAATTCTTTGTTAAAAAAATTACAATTTCTTATTTATAATAATATTAATTATTATTAAGAGATTATAATATTAATTGCTTGTAGTTTATAATTTAATTTTACAAATCCATCAGCAGTATCACCACCTCATTCTTTAGAATAATTCTCAATAAAAAAAATTGACAAGTTTGTTGAGAAGACAGCAGATCAAGCTACTAAAACTTCCCAATATTCTTCAATAGCCTTTAACTCAATAAATTTTCAACATTATTCCCTAATCATTATGAATGAAATTTTACAGTTTGGGGTAGTATGATTTGCTGTTGTTTGTACCAAAGAGAAAAAAATATTTAAGGTAGACAAATATATTCATTTAAATACATTTTGAAATTATTTTATATGTTTTTTAATACCTATGCTTATGCTCTTATTATACTTATTTGTTGAGGTAAGTTACTCGAATAAATTTTAAATGCTTTTTTCTAGCATACCTACCATATACCTACGTTCAATATTTTCTTTGTTCTTGAGAATCATTTAAAATTAATTTGTCAGAAAAAATTTCCTCTATTTTTTCTGACAAATTAATTTTAAAAATGGCAAACAAAATATAAAAGTTTCTCCCCAATGATTCAATATTGTTTTAGTTTCGTCGTGAAGAAGACGCAGAGAAAGCGGTAAATGATTTAAACAATCGTTGGTTTGGTGGTAGACCAGTTTATGCTGAGTTATCACCTGTCACAGACTTCCGTGAGGCATGCTGTCGCCAGTATGAAATGGGAGAGTGTACTCGTAGTGGCTTCTGCAACTTCATGCATTTGAAACCTATATCAAGAGAACTGAGGAGGTATGCCCTTTGATTACCCTAATCCCATTACCTACATAATATTTAGAATATGAATATCTATAATATAAAAATGAATCGCAAAATGTGTTGGTAAGCGCATAACTCAACAACGCCTAGACCAATTTGGCCAATTCTTTTTTTAAAATGTTCATTGAAGTTGAAGGATGGTTTTTACGGCGAGAAAAATTCGATTATTTCTTTATGCAGGACGGGATGAACTCTGTCGGGTCCGCTAGTTTTAAATAAAAATTGAAGTCAATGGATATGCACTATTTATTTGACTACACAGTATAAGTGTAATGTATGTTCCAACCATAAAACATTTAGGTTGCCAAATGCGTGTAATTTTGTGAGTTGTATATTTTTGGTTGTACTAATAATATTTTGCATTGACAAATACAACTTTTGTATGAAATGCGAATGCAACAAAAATTGCATGTCAGAAAATACGCAACTCACAAATTACGCTTGTTTGGCCTCACCTTACCTAGCCCAAAATAAGTATCATTAACAACTTGTGCTATGGATAACGGACAAATATAATTATAATATAATAATTTAGATATTTTTTATAAATATATGTGTTTACAGTGGTGGACTTCTGTGCTTAAGCAATTCAAAACTAGTTTCCTTTGACATGTAAACTGATGTTATTTTACTACGTTTTGCTGCGAGTGCCCAAGCTATTTTGACCTTATGAGTGCTCAAGCGTGTCCGCGATAGTACAACCATGACTTGTGAACAGATGGTCATGTTTATAACACAAACATTTGTTTGAAACTTGGACACAATGGTATGGAGTGGCCAGTAGGCAGTAACACCAAGTTAGGCAGGCTGCCTACCGGGCACTCCACCTTATTGGTGTCTATTTCTTAATATATTTATTAAGCCTATTAAAGTGTGCGTCATTTGCTTTAGTGCGTGTTGAACCAAATTAAAATTTTAGGTTTAAACCTTATATGTAACTTAGGCAGCCTGCCTACCGGGCACTCCACCTTATTGGTGTCTATTTCTTAATATATTTATTAAGCCTATTAAAGTGTGCGTCATTTGCTTAACTGCGTGTTGAACCAAATTAAAATTATTTTTTGCGCACTTTTTGTCCGACTCTTATAATGTCCCCACCGAGGGGCTGAAGCCTACCCCACATTAGGGGCGATTAGGCCTTAGTCAACCATGCTGGCGAAGTGCGGGTTGGTCGACTTCACACACAACCTAAGAATTTCTTCATAGGTGTGTGCAGGTTTCCTCACGATGTTTTCCTTCACCGTAAAAGCGTCGATTAAACGTACATATGAATTTGAAAACACATTGGTACGTGGCGGGGATCGAACCAGTGCCTCCCGGGCGGGAGACGACGCTCTTACACTAGGCCACCGACGCTTTTTTTTTTAAAAAAAAAACACGACATTGATTTATCATAAATTTCTATTTACAGATATTTGTACTCTCGTCGCAAGGGTGGACGCAAGTCGCGCAGTCGTTCCCGCGAACGCCGTCGCAGATCGCGGTCTCGTGAACGCCGTCGCGAACCGCCGCGTAACTCGCGCTCCGGCCGCTACTGACCGATACGTTTACCTAACACCGTGACACAGCGCGGGCGCATCGAGCATTTCATACAATAAGGAACAGTTTATACTTGACACAAAATATACATACAGGCTGTAAAAAGACCTAAGACAAAGCTGAAGTCTACGCATTCTATACATCTAAACAAGAACATATAAAAAAATATTGCTGAACGATTTCGAACGAAAACGATTTTTATTTGAGTGTGTTAAAAAAACTCTAAAAATACCGCGCAATGTATACAGCGCGCAACTCGCGCAGCGCTTAGCATGGACACGTGCGCGAAGTTCGGTTGGCGGTTGGTCGGAGTTGAATGGCCCCGATATCAAGTGGTCACATTGAACTCTGACGTTTTAAAGCCATTTTTTTGGTATGAAATGCTTAAAATTTTGAGCCTTTGGCTAAAATGCAGAAATAATGTGTTTTCATAAAAATCTTGATAAAATATTTCTAATTTTGACCATCAATAACTTCACAACTATTAATTTCCCAGGTACAGTCTTCAAGAAAAAAATGGTCCTAATGATGTGCGGAATACGTAGTTCTCGGCTTTGTCATAGGTCTTTTTACACCCGTTATTGTATGTCAGAAAGTTTTAGTCTGATATTACTGTCCTTGTCTGACATTTGTCTATTCAATGACAAAGAAATTATCTGACAGACTGCTTATTACATTAGGAGGAATGACAGTAATGCCACAAGATTATTACGGGACTAATTACCATGCTATATTATCCATGTAAGTAGATATCACAGGCAAATTACTTTATATAATATGTAAGACAGTTGGTGTAATGGGGTCAAACAATGTTCATGTTCAATTGATTAAAATCATATTTAGACTGTTTCTTATTCTAAAATAACCAATTCATTTTCATAGAAATGCATTGCTTTACTTATTATACTTAAACCTTTTTTTAATATATAAGTTACATATAAGGTTTAAACCATGTTGTATTAATTTATATTTGACTAGCTTCCGCCCGCGACTTCGTCCGCGTGGACATTTAACCCCTTAGGGGTGGAATTTCCAAAAATCCTTTCTTAGCGGATGCCTACGTCATAACATCTACCTGCATGCCAAATTTCAGCCCGATCCGTCCAGTGGTTTGGGCTGTGCGTTGATAGATCACTATGTCAGTCAGTCAGTCACCTTTGAGTTATATATATTTAGATGTCATACAAAAAGTTATGGCTAGGGGTAAGGAATTTAAATATTTATTGAATAAACTTTTTAAATTCTTTAATTTTTTTTTGTCTTACATAACTAGTTGAATATTATGATAAATAAGCCAAAAGTGATATGTCTGTCTAAATGAAAACTAATGAATTAAGTCTGAAAACAATGAAAGCAAATGAAAATTATTTAATTCTGAATCATAGAATATTGCAGATTTCAATAAGAAATGTAAGAAACTACCCTACTTGCTATGAATATAAATCATTACGATAACATTACTGATTTTTTTAAAATCCCACTAGTAGAAATTTAAATTCCAATTAAATTGTTTTTGTGCAAAGTATTTGGTACTGTCGACCACAAAAATGAATTAGTTATTTTAGTAATTCCAAAATTTTTGAGAATTTTATCTACATTTTCCTTATCAGCTCGGAACCGTATCGCCTCTAGCCGTTTCGTAGCTCCTATTTCGTAGCGTTCATAGTAAATAAGACGCGTTCCCATTCCGAGCTGATAAGTGTGCTACGACCTTAAATCAACTTCTTCCAATATTTAAGTAATGTAAGACATACGTAAGTTTTTTTGTTAAATGGCTTTTTTGTTGTCCTTACAACTAATGACTGAATTGCTATGTTCTCCCAATATTTAAGTAATCTTAGTCATGCAATAAGGTTTTTCGTAAAATGGCGTTGGTAATTTTATCATCATATTCTTTAGTGCACAGATAAGGAGCTATAACGAAAAGTTATATATTTCTATTAATATAGAAATAATAATTATCAGTTACAGCTATGCACGGAATCCATAATTTTCTTAAATTGCTTAAGTTCTTCTAACTCTGGACACAACCACGGCACCTAGTTGATTCACAGTTTTTCGATATGTTAGCCCATTACATCATGCGTTGTTGAAGGCTGCAAGTCACATTAAAACAAACTGTCAAATTTCCTAAACAGAACTTCCCTGCCATAAGGTTTGATAATTTTGCACTTCTGGAGAGTGATCTGCAGCCGTCTAATCATGTCAAATGATTTATATATCACTATGATGTCACATGTTAAATAATTAACGTAGGCAATGCTCATGAATTGGTGAAATATGTATTTGGCATAATATGTGAGTAAAATAGTACCATTAATGTCTTGGTGTTCAACGGCGACTGATCACGGTGATTATTAGTCTAGTAAATAATCATATTGCGATAGTGTGATTGCATTATATTAACTAATTAAAATGTATTTTCTTTACATGACGTAAATTCACAGAGAAATGTGTTATTTGCGGTAGTTTTAACAATTTTATTTTTAAGAATGTGAAGTGCAGTAAATATAAGTATCATTTCTACAACAGTTTTTTCATCTTGGATCCTCATACAGACAATATTAATTTAAGTTCTCAATTATTGTCAACCTTATTCTAATAAAAATAAACCTAAAGTGTAAATTAACTAAAGAGTAGGTATAACTTTTAGTTGGATGATGAAGAGCTGGTCTCAGAGTACACCTCAAAGTATCTACATAGGTATTACTAGAAGTTGCGAGATTTGGTCCTATACCGGAACCGACTGAGTTCTTGTAACACGTGTTGAGGCTCCATTTTTAACTCATCTACCGTAAAATTTATTGTTATTTTAAATACATTTTCACTTGATATTAGCTAAATGCGTAATCTTTATGTGTCGCGAGCGCAACGCCATTATTTAGGAAGGTAGAGAACTGACGTGTGTATGTATCCCACAATTTGCATTCTGTATTTCTATTCTTCATTAGTAGGGAGTGCAAAAAAAAACTATGTATTAGTTCCTCTTTAGTTATAGCGGTGTAAGGAAACAAAACGTGTTCACCTTTACCGCATCGCATTTATTGCAAAATACCCTTACCATTTGCTAGACGAGCACAATCTTTGAATACGTTTAGAAAACTGGTAAAGGAACACTATTTGTCGCTATAACTGTTTTATGTAGGTATATATGTATGTATGTAATATGTAATAATGTATGTATGTAGTTTGTAATGGTATGTATTTATAATATATGTATGTATGTATGTGTGTATGTATTTTGATATAAGTAGTGTATTAGTATTTATGTTTATACATTAAATTGTCAGTAGGTTGCTACATCGCCGTCTTCCCATTTTATTTTATGTAAAATTCCTATCCATCCTAAGGTTGCCTGGAAGAGATCGCTTTTAGCAATAAGGCCGCCCATTGTGCATTATAGTTAAATGTTATAAAAATGTACTATTTTTATGTCTATGTGCAATAAAGTTTATTTCTATTCTATTCTAACACCTATTCTATGGTCATAGAAAAAGGTTGAAAATTTATTGAAGAAATTGAACAGTATGGAAATAGGTGACTGATCTGGTCTCGACTGTACAGCGGACTGCCATTATTCAGTTTTGATTTTCGGTGCCTCTAAGTCTGATTCCGACGGGCGAACCACCGCAAAGGTGATTAAAAATGCGTATAATTGTTTGCCAATCTTATCAAATTAAACTCAATATGTAATTCTGTAAGCATTCCTTGGTTTATATACTTACTACAGAAGAAAAAATAGCATTTCTGACTAGTAAAATATAATTTTATAATTAGTCCTATAAGTATACCTATACATTTAATTACTAAACATTAATATTCTTTTAGGACTTAGCGTTTCCTTCATATATATTGTCCCAAAATTTCATATTTTCAGAATCTTGTATATTAACACATTTATATTTTGTATCTATTATATAACAATTTCGTTCAGATTCAGTAAATGGCTTCCATTTTTCTGTTTCGCTCGTTGTAGGGTTACTGGAAGAGAGAAGTTGAAATAATTAACAATTTTATTGCGTTTAATTTAGAAAATGCTTAATAGAAATACTTACCCACTACTAGCAAAGTTAGTCCATAAATTAACGAATTGCTTTATAATTTTTTTAGATTCTTCTGTTAAAGGCAGAGGAAGACACGTTATGTGGAAGAGGTAATGCAATTCATCAGCATGGCAGACTCCTTTCACAGAGTCCATTTTGTATAGCTGTTTTACATAATTTCTATCAGATTCGACTGTAAATTCATATACGTACACGGGTGTAGATTCGTTGTTGGAATGGTGTCGTGCAAACCTTACAATATTATAAACAAACAGCATATCAGTCATCAAATCTGTTACTTCTTGTAGCATTTCCTTAGATATTTCTTTACCCTCAAAGTAATGCTTTCTGATTTTTTCGTCGACTTCTTTTATTTTCTCATCGGACCATTTCAGTTTCAACTCCCTTGGTACTACATTACCTACACCTGAAAGTATTCCTACCATGTGTTCCAGATTTCGTGAAATTTCCATTCCCTCTCCCGAAGTGTAACCTAAAATTAAGGGTACTTTAGCCATACGTCCCTTTTCTACCAAACTTGGAGGAGGTTCCGTAATGAACTTTTGAACGTTTAATTCAGAGTTTTCTATAACAGGTCCAAAATATATAGAGTCTGTTAAGTCAAAATGTTTAGTTTCCAAGTGTGGTAATTTAACATTTATTAAAGAGTCACTTGGTACGCTTTTTAAGAATTCTAATAACTCTTCTGTATTTTCAGTTTCTTTTCCGAGCAACTTTCCAAGTTGAAACGCTCTTTGTCGACCATATAAGTTATAGCTCCAGTCACTTAGACAAACTCCACTTTGGCAAATAGCTTTATTGAATAATCCTTGGCTCATATCAGATATTAAATGATAGGAAACGCATGCGGCACCTGCACTGCAACCAAATATTGTTATATTATCGGGATCGCCTCCAAAGGCAGCGATGTTCTTTTTTACCCATTGCAAAGCAGCTACTTGGTCTTTTAAACCAGCATTGCCAGGGACTTCCTCGTTATCTAAGCATAGGAATCCGAGAACCTCTAGTCTGTAGTTAAATGTGACTAGTATTACGTCGTGGGCCATGAAAAATTGTGGTCCGTAAAAATCGGAATTTCCCGATCCCGTGTAGAAGGAGCCACCATGAATCCAGAACATTACGGGTAATGGACGGGAGGGTGTGAGATTCTTAGAGTAAACGTTAAGGTAAAGACAATCCTCGCTGCCCTCCTCGATGCGACCCAGTCGCTCGTTGTACTGTGGGCATGTGGGCCCATGCTCCGACGCGTTGCGTACGCCCTCCCATGCTGTAGGTGGTTCGGGGGCCTGGAACAATCAAACATTTCTGTTTATTTATCTATATTATTAAGAACAGAGGTACCTACTTATGTACGTTTTTGAAATAATACTTGAACGAGTATCTGAACCATTCTGGTTTAGTTATGAACTATGAAACTGTTAGTTATTATAGTGTTAGAAAATATCAATGCTCAAGGTTAGAATTTAAAAGTGGTTGTAAGTTTGGGACGTGGATTTACAAAGATGCCTACAGTACAGACTTAAGTAGGTAATAACTATAATTACAAATTACCTATGTTCACATACCTAGTTGGTTCTGTGGTAAAAAGACTACTTATTCTAAGTATTAAAAATACTATTATTAGTTTTGCTTTAATCTAAGATTATTAGTATAAATATAGGGTCATTAATTTATTACGTAAGACGATTATGAGGGCGATTATTGCTAGTTTTTGCTCCCCCTCCCAGTAGTAAGAAAAATTATATAAATCCTTTTAATAAGAAAAAATAAGTAAAGAAATTTATATAAGTAATACTCACTTTAAATCTTAAATTTCCTACAGGTGGCTTGGCGTAGGGAATCCCTTTAAAAGCGTAGTATGACCCGTTCTCACTCTCGGAAATAACTCCTTTTAGTAATCCCTGGGCCACTTTTACACAGGGCATCGCGTGTGATCTGAAATTGCAGCCCGAATATCATCTAAGACAAGTGTAAAGTACAATTTTGGATAATTATATTTATTAATTTGGCTAAACGCCATCAGATTATTTTGTCCCGTGATCGGAGAACTCTGTTACGATACGGATATGAGTAAGTACCTAGGTAGATATCTATTATTTTCTATAGGGCAGTAGATAGATATCTCAGGTCGCATTATATTATTTGAGATAGAGATGGATAATTGTAATCTCACAAATGCCAATTACCTATAAAGTTCATATTACATCGACCGCACCACGGTACCGCACGCTTTTTGGGTCAGTCGGCCGTAGCACATGTATAGGAGTATTATTATATTATTAAAACCGGTCAAAAGTCAACTTTACGAAGTTAAATCAAAACATAGTTGCTCGTCGGAGCGCATTCGCCTCGATGCGTAACGGCCTGTCCATACTATCGCTGTTTTGTATGGATAAATTTATAGATCGCCGTCGATCAGTGTGTCTTAACGTCAGATCATATACCTACTTATATGATCTGAGGTCTGAACCCTAAGAGGCCTTGACTTATGAACCTCGTGTTAAGGGTCAATGAATAGCATAGCAGTAAAGATCTCTTGTAGGTATTGTATTGTTTGATATAGGTACTTAAAACGATAGAAGCAGGTGGGATATATTAATAAGTTAATAAGTAAGAGGTAGCTATTGTATGCCTAACAATGTTGTAAGTTCGTCGCTCTATCTACCTACTAGTTCGGTAATGAGTTTGTGACAATTTCCTTAGGCATGCGTAGCGTGATGTTAGCTAACTTTACTAATAACTATGCCATATATTACAAATGATTGCAAGTACCATGTATATTACTGTCGACAAGTACCTAATTTTAGAATGCAAATCTATTGGATTATCAAAGAGAGACGGCACAGACCGGCACAGTTGGTACCACGTCAGTGAAAAAACTAACCGCTCGGATTTAGAGCTCCCGCCCTGGGGAAATAATCTTTACGTTAATTCATTGAGTTGGTAACCCAAACTCCATAATTTAGGGCTAACGTGCACTGCGGTGCGGCGCGCCGAGATACCATGCTTTTTTAAAACTCAAGTGTTGGAACGGCGAAATCTGAAATTGATCTAATGCCCGCACTACGGCAAAATTACCGCAATTATTTCCATTCGTAATTTAGTCTTCGTAGCAGAAGGACGGCCAGCATAGACTACGAATGCAGATTCAGAATTTGCATTTATTCTGAATTTGTATTGGACTGGTAGCTACTTCCATTAACAGTACCAGACGCTCCAGTCGCTTGTTTCTACGAGCTTGCTTCATTTTCATCAGCGGTATGGGCTCCATGTGCCGTGCACCGTTCGTCCGCTGGATGTAGCCGCAGGAAAGAAGTGGCATTTTTGTTAGTTGATCGTGGCTTTGAATCTTGATGGCTCTGGATGAAGCCCTGGCGACCTTACTCACCAACAGAAACACAACACAAAAATGTAGTTTTATTTGACTGTGGTCTTCTATAAGGTGGAGGTAGTTAGTAAGGACCCCGATTCAGGCTGCTCCGAATTGGCGCCGCTAGTCCGCTGTGTCCACGGATTGGCTGTGTCCTAAGTCCTACCTATGACGAAGACGACCTACCTAGGTATTGGTTAGGTTTTTTTTTTTATAACTGTCTCCTCCAATATGTGTTTGGAGCTCTTGTTTCTCAGTAACATTTTATCTACTTACTATTCGTTGACTTACTATTGCTTCTACATTGTTGTTGCTATTTTCTATTTCTATTGAATTTACTTATTATATAAATCAAAATCAAATTTTCATATCTTTGAATCTACTTACATCATAATTTTTATTCTTTCTTTTCTATTCACTAATTTACTATTATTATTTTCTTCAACGGGCCATAACTCGGTTGATTGCGGTTCTGGTATTGGTTAGGTTGTTAGTTAAACATTTACTGTTTAGAATACGAGTTAGAGAAAGGCGATATCAGTGGAGGAAAGGCTTTCAGCTTTTAAGTAGGTACCTACAGTCATTTTATGGAATAATTTTTGCGGTTACAAACGCGTGAATATTTTTTTACCGAGAAAAAGTACCTACATTGAAAAATTAACTGAAATAATTAACATTCATTTTCAAAACACTTTATACACAAATTTTACAAGTACAGCTATTTACTGTTGTACATAAATACCTATACACCTATATACTTTCTCATAAACAGCTGCTTATGTATTCGTCCGATTTCGGAGCAGCTCGTCTCGATTCGTGCGAGTTTCGTAGAGTCGTACAATACGTCTGATCGCACGCACACAACGCCGTGTCGAAGACTGCCGAACTGAAACGACGTTAGACGATGCACGGCCTTCAAGCCACACCTCCTTGCCCATCGGAGTGGGGAGCGTGAGGTTTTTTCGTTACGGAATTTCTGGATTCGGTCTCCGCGCTCAAGGCCCGCGATAGAAGCTATGCAATAGCTAAAAACTTTCATTTTAGTTACAGGCTGGTATGCGTGGATACGACATAGGTAGGTACTCTCAGTCTCATCCGTCGCGGTGCGAGCACACTGACTGCGGTCTACCACAGTAGGTACGTGGTCTTTTATTCAAGTCTGAAAATCGGACCCAGAAAATCTGTGCGAAAACGCAACAATTCTGTGGCAAATCACAGATTGGTTTGTACTTTTGTCCCAGTGCCGACATACCACAATACCTATAGAGAACGATTGTGGATATTACGGTGCTAGCACGCACGTAACATCTCCGCCTCTTTCTTACCGGCCAGAAAGTCCACATCGGCCCGTTGCTTGCTTACCGGGCGTTCTTTCCGTCGCACGCCGGTGTGTGATGGGATCTTTTTATTTTGTATTGCATTTTTGCCTTCCGGTTTTATGATCTTTTCTAGGTAGAACAGAACGACCAGTAGGTATGTGGGACTACGCTGAACCCGAAATCTTTGCATATTATCGTTTTAACATAAATGCTTGGCGAGAAGGCCTATCTGCATTAGTTTTTTTTCAGCAGTAGTGCTCGCACTTTACTGTAGTTCATATAGGATTGGGTACCCTGCTTTACAGATTTTGCGGATTTTTTGATTTGACTACTGCAGGTTTGTCTTTCATGACATTTCCTGCGTCACCGGTTTTTTAAGAAGGCGAAGTTCTTGGACGGTCCTCAAACCTGTAAGTCGTACGTCCCTAGCTACGGGATTCTAGAACGTGCATCTCCCCTCGGGAGTCTTTCGCGTCCAAATCGGAAGGGTCCCTCGGCGCGCCGCGGCATCGGTGGGCGCATAAATTACTTACTAAAAGCAATAGGTAGGTACTTAATTGATCTTTCAAAAATACATTGCTTACTTTAAGAAAAAATATTTGTCTCATGTAAGCGTCCTAGAATCAAACTGCATTGGTGGTCACACATGTTTGACGTCATAATAAGCGCTGGAATGTGCGGCGCGCGGTGCACAGTGCATAGCGGCATGCACATGAAGCTATAGAGAAATAGCTTCATTGGCGGGCGGCACTGCCGATTTCGGCAGGCGCTACGTAATAGCGTTTACTGCGTTGAACTGCGTGGAGCAGTCTATGCATGTGTTTGTGTCGTCATCAGTGTATCGTGGTGGTGGTGGCCGTTGGTGTTAATGGAAACGTCGATCCACGTGCGCTGTCAAGCGGACACACATGCAACTGACTGGGCGTGGAAATCGTGCACAGCGTGCGCCGCAATGTAGTAGCGGCCTTAGTCATTGGGTTCAGAATTTAACAGATAATTAAAGAACGGTGTCACAGTTTTTATTGTGCGGTGAAACTGGTTTTAACGAGCTAGCTGAAGCCAGTTTTTATCTACTATAAAAGCAAGAAAATAAAAAAAAACACTTATAGAAGAATAAACATCAAATTGTAAGTTTGGCTCAATGAAAAAATAGATGTCTAACTAATTTAAGTAACTAATTATGTAAGAAGTTTCTCCCGAGTTCTTGTTGCAAAAACACAAGTATAATCTTAGTATAATCGAAGCAAAAGCACGTGTTGACAGACTCCATTTTCAACTCAACCTACCGAACAATTTGTCAGTTACTATAGATAAGTATGCAAGATAAGTACATTTTCACTTGATATTGGCGCAATGCGTAATCTTTGTGTCGCGATCGCCATTGATTTAAAAGAAGTAATTTAAGTAAAAATATAGGTAATGCTCTGTGGTAAAAATCTATTTTTATTATACAGTAAAAATTGATCTGAGGGCAAATACGTACGTCTACCTACATACATTGATTTTATTATATTGAAATCAATAGATAAAATAATTATGTTGTTAATAATATGACATACCTCTAAAATAAAGAAAGCGTGATCCACGTACCTACCTACAACAAATATGCTTTGTTTATCATTGATTTCCATGTCACATAAATGGACATTGGCAGAAATTGGCATTGTTCTTGCATTGTATAAATATTCGTTTAGGAATTGATTGAGAACAATCAACTTATATTAATTTCGCTTTTCGAGACAAAAAGTAAAAAAAGCTAGAAAAATTATTGCCGATAATAATATACAACTGCGCGTATTTGAGGCAGTGCACATCATTAAGTAAGTACCTAAGGTTGGGCGTTTCTTCATTGACACCGACACGGACATCGGTGGACGTAAAAAATCATAGAGGTACCTGTAGATGGGCAATGTGTAAAAGAAAGAGCATACTACATAACACTCAGACCAAGGAGCTTATCTTGACTCAGACCAATGATAATCATTGGTCTGAGACATAACACGTATATTAGAGCGAGATAGATAGACGAACCTATTTCACGTTCTCAGCCTTTCAATCACGTAAGAAAAGACAGCAACTGTCAGATTGCAGTATCGATACCTAAGAGCAAATATATCGATACTGAGATCGATACTATTTTTTACGCACACATGCGCAATACTCACACTGGTTAATTTTTTATCACGCTTTATATAAGTTTCACCTGCATGTTTGTATGTAACCGACTCCTTCGTAAGCAATTTCGACGAAATTTAAACGGTCAGTTTCATTTCAACTTTATAGACTTATAAAAGACCCATGACATTACAATAATTCGATAAGAATATCCCATTATCGTGATTAGAATCGCCAGGACTAATTATATAAGTGTAATGGTTTTGTGTTTAAATGATTAGTCCTTCTTTAACGTTTTTAATATTTTATTTATCACTTTCAAGTTCACAGCTTTTATTACATATTCAAATCTTAACATTCTTATTTATTTATTACACTCCAGAGAATACAACTATAGTGATGTGTTCCAATCTGTCAGGCACAGGCATAGATTCATACAGCCATCGTTCTACATCCCTTTTCTTTACATTAAAATTAAACAACTTATATAAATAAGCTATATTAATTTTAGACTTCAAAGAGTTTCAGAAATAATCATCCCAGTACTTTGGCTTTCTTACAGATCTACCACTACGTGTGACTTTGTTATCAGCAACGTCAGACTCTAAATTAAAACTTACTTTCTTGCTTGAAGTGCTCTCACTGGGATGACCACTCAAACAACTCTTCAACGTTACATTTTCAAAATTGTTACAATATTCATTAAAATCCAATATATCATTAGTGGAAATATTACCATCTATATCTCTATAGTCCGAATTAATATTTTCACATACATCATTGTTACTATTACTCATTACATTATTAATAATCTCTTTTTCTCCCTCTGTTACATTATTTATATTATTTGCTAAATCAATTAAATCTTCATCATCATAATCAAAAGTATTTCTAGTTCTAAATTTTTTATATTTAGATCCTTTAAATACATGATATCTATTTCTTATTATATTATATCCATTTTCTAACAATATTTTATATTCTCTATTACCTTGGCGATTTACAATTTTACCAGGAATTAATTTATTTCTATTTTTATCTCTTACATAAACATTTTCATTCTGTTCAAAATGCAACCCTTTACCTTTATATTTCTTATCATGATATTTTTTATACATCTGATTTTTACATTCTACATGTTTTTTAATTTGGTCATAATTTACATTTTTATCCATTATGTTATTTATAGGTAATATAGATGTCACTTGCCTGCCTAACATTAATTCATTAGGTGACTTCATCTCAGAATCAACTTGCATATTTCTATATTCTAATAATGCAAGATGTATATCTTTCTTATCATATAAACATTTCTTAAACATTTTCTTAATAGTTTGAATATGACGCTCAACCATGCCATTTGATCTCGCATAATAAGGAGTGGAAGTTTTATGTTTAAAACCCCACTGCTGACAAAATTCAACGAATATGGAACTCTTATATTGTGATCCATCATCTGTATACAATATGTCAGGTATTCCCCACCTAGCAAAAGTACTTTTTAAAGCTTTGATATGTTCTTCACTAGATTGGTCTTGTAACTCTAACACTTCTATATATTTTGTCAAATAATCTACTACAAGCATGAATATTCTATTATCAAGAAAAAACATGTCAGCACCTACTGTGCTCCAAGGTCTATTACTAATTTCTCTTAGTTGTAATGGTTCAAATGAATGTCTCTTTTGGTACTTAAGACAAATATCACAATTTATAACCATATCTTCAATTTCTTTGTTCATAAATGGCCAAAACAATAAACCTCTCGCTCTACTTTTGCATTTATTAACACCCATATGATTATAATGTAGTTTCTGTAACATCTCTTTGCGCAATGATTTTGGAACTAAAACTGCAGTATCTTTGAAAATTAAACCGTTTACTACTGTCAAACTCTCTTTAACCGAATGATAAACCTTTAAATTAAATGGAATCTCAGAATATTTAGGCCATGAAGATGTTATATAATTCATTAACAAAACTAAATCTTGGTCTTTAGCCGTTTCATGCTGTAATTGTTGCAATTTTTGCTCACTAATGTTTAAATTTTCTAGAATCATACACACATGAATCTCCACAGTTTCATCATATTCACTATTACACAATGAATCCTGAACATGATGTCTGGACAGAGCATCAGCTACCAATAATTCTTTACCAGGTTTGTATTTAATGATAAGATCATAGTATTGTATGCGCATACGTAATTTTTGCAATCTTAATGGTGTTTCATTCATGGATTTTTTAAATATCTGTTCCAGAGGCTTATGATCAGTTTCTACAGTTATTTGTTTACCATAAATGTACTGATGGAATTTTTCGCAGCCATAGACAATAGCTAAAAGTTCTTTTTCAATCTGAGCCCAAGATTTTTGCGACTCTGTGAGAGATTTAGAAGCATAAGCTATCGGTGCTTCATTTTGTAATAATACGGCTCCCAATCCAGTACTACTGCTATCAACTGATAAAGTTATAGGACAATTCACATCATAGAATTTTAATACTGGTTCCGATGTTAAAATTTCTTTTAATTTAATAAAATCATTCGCTTGCTTTTCACTCCATTGAAATATAGAGTCTTTCTTTACTAATTCTCTTAATGAATATGTGATGTCAGATAAGTTGGGTATAAATTTCGAAACATAAGTTACAATTCCTAATATAGTTTGTAATTCTTTTTTATTAGTAGGTTCATTCATATTTATTATTGCTCTAACTTTTTCTGGATCCGGTCTAATACCTTCACCACTCAAAATGTGACCTACATATTTGACTTCATTTAGTCCAAATTTACATTTTTGTTTATTAAACTTCACACCTTTTTGTCTAGCTCTTTCTAGAACTTGTTTTAATCTGTCATCGTGGGTCTGTCTACAGTCACCCCAAACTATTAATTCGTCAACATATAATTCAACTCCTTTTATGTCATTAAATGTATCATAAAAGCATTTACTAAAAACTTCTGGTGCCGAGCATAAACCAAAAGGTAATCTTTTATAACAGTAGCGACCAAACTCACCAGCGTTGAATGTAGCGTATAATTGGCATTGTTCTGACAATCCAATCATATAGAAACCTCTAGAAGCATCTAGCACAGAGAAATACCTTGCATTAGGCATCCTAGCAACTAGCTCTTCAAAAGTACTCATTTTGAAAATTTCTCTTATAATATATTTATTTAAATTTTGTGGATCCAGACAGATTCTAATTGATCCATCATTATTTTTAGTCACAACCATAGAATTAACCCATTCCGTTGGTTCAGTCACTTTCCTAATGACTCCTAAACCTTCTAAAGTGTCTAATTCACTTTTAATTTTATCCTGCAATTTAAATGGAATTTTACGGGGTCGTTCTACAATCGGTACACAGTTTTCCTTCAATTTTATATTGTACTCATATTTGACTTTCCCTAATCCACAAAATAAATCATTATATTGGTTCACTACACTCAGTTCTGTATTAACAACATTCACATTTTTTAATATTCCTAATTTAACTACAGTTTGATAACTCAAAATACATGGAGTATCAAAATCAACTACATAGAACTTGGTAAGTAATTTTACATTATTATATTTTAATTCAGCATTACATACACCCAATATTTTTATGTCAGATCCATCAAAATTTCTTAATTTTACATTATTAATTCTATTCAATGTTAAGTTTAATTTATTCAATACAATTTTATTCAATATGTCAACCTGAGAACCCGTGTCAATTTTAAAAATACAGTCATAATTATTTATATTCAATGTCATATACCAGTCTTTATTAACCGCATTCACAACTGAAACAGTGTCAATTTTATATTCTTCATATGGATTTACCGACTCACTTTGATTTACAACCGCACATTTTAAATAACACATATTAGCAAAATGATTCAAACGACTACACTTTCCACACTTTTTGCCATAAGCTGGACACTGCCGGTATGCATGAGTCTTTCCGCAACGTTTACATACAAATTTTGACTTACTTGCAGATTTGTCACGCTCACCGGAATGCACCATATTGCTGTCATTCATCTTAGCGGCATTGTCAATCCTAGATCTCAAATTCCTGTTGGTACTGCGCCCTTTGGAAGACACATCTCTGCTCCAAGATCTCGATCTGTTAGATTTCATCACTCTGCCAACTGTACTTGAGGATTCAGAATTATTGTTTAAGTTCTGTACTTGCATTTGAGCAACTTGTGCAGCTTTACATATATTCATACACTTTTCAAGATCCAAATCAGTAATTCTCAGCAGTTTTTCACGCAAATTATCATCAGAAATACCTATTACTATTTGATCTCTAATAAGACTGTCTCTTAGATTAGAAAAGTTGCAATCCAAACTAATTTGCTTTAGGGTAGTGAAATATTCTATATACTGTTCTGTAGGCAATTGTTTCCTGCTAAAAAATAAATACCTGTTATAAGTTTCGTTACTTGGTGGACTACAGTGTGCTTCAAGCTGCCTCATGACATCAGCATACTTCATAGTTGCTTTATTTTCAAAAGTGTTATAAATTTGCAAACCCTCATCTCCAATACAGTGTAATAGTAAGGCTTTACGTTGGTCGTCATTTGTTAATCTAATTTCTGCTCCACTCGCCAGAAAATATAGGTCAAATTTTTGTTTCCATTCGTCAAAACTTCTTTTTCTTGAACCAACCGTAAATTTTAATGGTGGTGGCGGTCGCAGCAAATCCATTTTGTACTTTATAAATCCACTTGCATCAAGGTTTCTTTTTACCTCAGCGCCATGTAATGGTTTTGTGTTTAAATGATTAGTCCTTCTTTAACGTTTTTAATATTTTATTTATCACTTTCAAGTTCACAGCTTTTATTACATATTCAAATCTTAACATTCTTATTTATTTATTACACTCCAGAGAATACAACTATAGTGATGTGTTCCAATCTGTCAGGCACAGGCATAGATTCATACAGCCATCGTTCTACAATAAGCTAAGCTTGCTATAATATACATGTAAGTACAGTCAACAGCACGTCGGGCTATACAAAATGTCAAATTTCTCCAAACGATTTTCAACCTAAGACCATCCAATATAAAGTGCATAATCGATTGGGAAAATTTGACAGTTTGTGGTAACCCAACATGCTGTTGTCTGTACCTAATAACCTGCTAAAATGGTTTTCATCGTACTACATAGCTAAAAGAACGCAAAGAGTTGTTATCAATGGATTTTAATCTGACACCATGATTGAAGTGTCTTCCGGCGTTCCTCAGGGTTCCATATTGGGTCCCTTATTGTTTGTTTTATATATTAATGATGTGAATGAATGCTTCCGAAATTCTCGTTTTCTCATGTACCTACGCAGATGACCTAAAAATTTATAGGATTATTAAAGACCAAATCGATATTAATTTACTTCAACAAGACCTTAATGGATTTACCATTTACTGCCTCAACAATAAATTCATCGTCAATCTTTCTAAATGCCACACTATTACATTTTCAAAAAAATAAAAACATTATAACTGTTTATTGTCCCTAATAAAGAAAAGAAAAGATAATAAAATAAGCTTCACCTGTATGTTTGTATGTCATGTAATCGACTCCTCTGTACGCAATTTTGACCCACTTTAAACGGTCAGATTTCATTTAAACTTTATAGGCTTCTCAAATAATAGTTTATAAAAAAAATAACCAAAAAAACACGCTTTTATGTTAAATTGGACTAAAAAGTGAAAAATATCTTTTTAGTACAGAAACTAAATGATGAACGAAAAGTATAATTATTATACTTTTCGTTCATCATTAGAGAAAAGGCTGGGGTTTCGTGGGGTTATACGGTTATACCTTATACTTTTCGTTTATCACTTAGTTTTAAAAAGTTATTTTTGAATTTAGTCCGATTATCTTTTAATTAGGCTTATAACCGTGTTTTTTTTTAACAATTTTTTTTGTTTATCGTTTCAACGAAGCTAATATGCAGAACATGCAGACAGGGGCGGCCCTAGCTAAATTTTTAGGTGGTGCGATTAAATATCTTGGTAGCGATTTCGATGCGTTTTCTAAGTCCATAGTTTCAGACTACATAGCTTTATTTACAATGTTTACATGAAAAAGTATATCGTACCAAGCTTCCATTGTAACTATGAACTCAAATTGCTTCTGAATGTTATGAATCAATGAAAAAGCCTCTGATGCAGCAATTGAGTTATTCGTTTCATCGTGAAGATTTAAAAAGCCATCATGAAGTGAAGAGTAGATAATAGCTAACATAAGCAAGGCTGGTAACTTTACTCTCCCAGCGAGTTTCGCAAAGCTTTTTCAGTGATAATCCTTTTCTGTGTTTGGATATGACTTCCCACCTTTTTGTTGATCCAGAGAATAATACAAATAGTCTTTGGATAAATCCAAATAAAGAAACCGATTTAACGAATGATTTAACTGCATCTTAATTTTTACTTGATCAATTTCACCTTGCTTCCCGCACCGCCCACACGATTTGAGCGCACGATCGATAGATAGTCGATCGGCGGTCGGATGTCTTCGGCGCCCCTCTTAAGACGGCGCCCTGTGCGGTCGCACCGCTCGCACCGCCCTAGATCCGCCCCTGCATGCAGAAGTGTGAGTTTTGGGCGGAGGAAAAACTGTCTTCTGAAAAGAATTTGCGGATGGACGGGTAATTTTAAAGTTACCCGTCTTTTCGCAAATGCTTTTCGGTGTCGTATTTCGCCAGAAAAGTAAAAAAAATATTTGAGTTTGGCATTAAATTGAATAGCTTACCCCACCCATGGCTCTTAAACAAGAGCTAAATAAAAACAAATTAAAGCTACATATATCTTAAGTAACATTTCATTAAGACTAACTCGGTAATTTGGATCTTGTTCATTTGCCAAAGACCCATTGATCTTGCAGTCAAGTCGTCTAGACCGGACGTTTTTATTTAGATTAAGAGAAAGCTTTCTAAGAAAATGATTATCACCCTCGCTTTGCATTTATATTAGCATTTGCTGATATTTAATTTAATTTTAAAATTATAATCTATCTATGAATCGTGGAGGGAACCCGGGGGGCACCGGTTCGAACACCGCCACGTACCAATGTGTTTTAAAATTTTGAATGCATAATATGTAAGTCCGTTTAATCGACGCTTTGTCGGTGAAGGAAAACATCGTGAGGAAACCTGCACACACCTATGAAAAATTCTTAGTTTGTGTGTGAAGTCGACCAACCCGCACTTGGCCAGCGTTTGGTGTCTCCGGTGGGGACATTATATGAGCTGTTGATGATGATTTTAATCTATAGATATGCATAAAACGATGTCGGGCTAGTTACACCAATTATGAGTCAAGAACGGTTGGACCGATTTGTTGATCTACGATTTGTTGGATTCGTATCTGCCCCGAGTAGCAGAAAAACTATTAATATTATGGGAAAAATTGACATAAAAAAATATTTTTAGCAAAAAAATAGGACAACCGACTTCAATGCGTACAAATTTAAACTAAAAAGTAAGAAATAAATAATATTTTTATGAAGTAGTTGAAAAGAGCGTCATAGAAAACCAAGGAAAGTATTGATACACATTTATAATTCTTTATTTATAATTCATACTCCGATATATTTGGAGCCGGTGCCAGCTAGCCAAGGAGGATAGTGTTTCCAATTTTCGAACATCACGGAGCGGCGGATTATTTCTTATCTTCATCATTCATTATTATGTATAGTTAATGGATTAATCAAGCTCGTATCTATTAGGTAAGTTTATTTTGCTTAGGCTGGCACCGACTCCAAATATATCGGAGTATGAATTATAAATAAAGAATTATAAATGTGTATCAATACTTTCCTTGGTTTTCTATGACGCTCTTTTCAACTACTTCATAAAAATATTATTTACTAGCTGTGCCCGCGCGACTTCGTCCGCGTGGATTTCCGGTTTTTGCAACATTTTTCATTGATGTTCAACTCCTATTAGTCGTAGAGTGATGTTATGGACGTATATAAGCCTATATCGCGGTTTCCTAAACTGTGCGTCGCGACGCCCTGGGGTGTCGCGGTTTTATCCCGGGGGCGGGCGTCGTGAGACGATCCACATAGAATGGCTGTCTAGCTAGCTTAGCGAGCTAGTCGAACGAAAATAAATGTAGACAAAGAAATGTAAGTCGCGATTTCTAAACTTGAACCCGGTTTTGAGATGCTCTGTTTTTAAAATAAGAAAATACACTGAAAAAAATCGACCGTCCAGCGCGGGCGAAAACATCGAATAAGCATCTTTACGCTACCGGGACATTGCTTTCGCCGTCGAAATTTGTCTGTGCTACTTTATGTTTTTATGGTATTTTTTTTTCAGTCTTTCTAATTTTAAAATATTTGCGCATTCGTTAACGCCTAAATAATTCAAACAAAGCTATGTTTTTGTTTTTGTAGGTATGTACTTAACTTGGCTGTTACTATAACGGGGGGAGGGCTCGTAAAAATTAGAAAATTCCTAAGGGCGTCACTATGAAAATAAGTTTGGGAAGCTCTGTCCTATAGTGTTCCTCGATAAATAGACAATCATAGAATTTTTCAGATCAGTAGTTCCCCTTTGTAGGATTATGTACCCAAAGGGTAAAACGGGATCCTATTACTAAGACTCATAAATAGAATAAAATAAATACTAATAAATAGAATAAAATAAATATTGAAGGGGTCCCATAAAATAAGCGTGACTTTTTTTGGTCGATTTTGATAACGGCAACAGATAGACGCTTGAAGTACCTATTCACAGAATATTTAGTTATATTATTCACTTTTAAAATACAACAACAAACGTGTTTTATTTCTCGGTCTTATTAACGATAATAACAGGTAGAAACTTGAAATATTAACAAAATATTTAATTTAAATTTCAAATAATTTTTGATAAAATCTATGGCACGGAACCCTTCGTACGCGCGTTCGACTCCTTCTAGGTGGTTTTTTTTTGCAGGCTATCTCTGATGACCTTCTTGAAGTCACCAGGGCTTTTAGTAAAGGAGAGGACCTCGATGGGTCCTCAAGCTTTAAGGTCGAATCACTCCAAAGAGGATTCCTGACCGGTGAGCATCTCCCTCGGAAGAAGTCTATGAAACTATTAGTCTCTAATGCGTCCGAATCTGACGGGATCAGTAGTTCCTGAGATAAGCGCGTTCATCTAAACAAAAAAACAACTCAGTATAGATGCGTGCGTAGTACTTGATCATTATTTAGCTGCGGAGTTATGTTAAAACTGTAATATCTCTGAAGATATTCATTGAAATCTAATGATGTAAAGAACAATTTTGTACAAAATTAAATACTTGTGATGAATAATGTATTCATTTTGATAAGGAATAATATAATGTTTACAAAAATACCTTCGCATCTTAAGCATTATTTTAGAACAAAATTTATTAACAAAAATAGGTTATAGCGAGTCAACCTTAAGAGATAGATAAATGCTCTCTGGAACTTGTTTTTAGAACTTTTAAAGGAAAATAATTCCGTCATACATAATTTTTATGTAACTTTAACCGTTTACGCAGCGCACGCAAAGAAATCTCTGAAAATCTATTTTTTTTATTTTCCGTTTATTTCAAACTATGATATTTCTTAAGATATTCATTGAAATCAAATGAGGTCATTAACAATTTTGTTTAAAATTAAATGCTTGTGATAAATAATGTATTTATTTTGATAAGGAATAATATCATGCATACAAAAACACCATCGCAGATAAACTTTTGATTAAAAAAAAATTTGATTACCAAAAAGAAAGGTTATAGTGAGCCAACCATAAAAGATAAACATATGCTATCGCGGACTTTTTTTTAGAAAATTTAATGGAGAATAATTCTGTCATACATAATTTTTCCGTAACTTTAACCGTTTACGCAGCGCACGCAGGGAAAGCTTTGATATGAAATATTTTTCTCCCGTTTTTGCAACATTCTTCATTAATGCTCAGCTCCTATTGGACGTACCGTGATGTTATATAGCCTATAGCCTTCCTAGATAAATGGACTATCCAACGAAAAAAGAATTTTTCAATTTGAGCCAGTAGTTGCTGAGATCTTAGGGTTCAACCAAACAAACAAACAAACAAACAAACAAACAAACAAACAAACAAACAAACAATCAAACAAACAAACAAACAAACAAACTCTTCAGCTTTATTATTAGTATAGATTTCTTACTTTTTAGTTTAAATTTGTACGCATTGAAGTCGGTTGTCCTATTTTTTTGCTAAAAATATTTTATTTTATTATTTTTAGTGGAAATAAAGTATATTTTATTGAAAACGGATAGGCCTACTAGGCGCTCAATAAAACTTAATGGAAACTTTAACTAAAACGTTTTTTTTGTTATTACTGATTTGTTCAAAAAGGATCGAATTTATATCGATACAATTTATACGGGCCATCTCTGATCTTGACGTACCTAAAAAAGAATCATTAAAATCCGAGTCGTAATACTCATAATTGACGAAGTAATCAGGTAACAAACACAAAAAAAAACAGTCGGATAGAGAACTTCCTCTTTTTTTTAAGTCGGTTAACAAATAATATCACGTCTCAGACCTATAGCTCATTACAAATGCCTGCTATTCATTCAAAATGAATGGTAAGTTAATGAACTATGAACCTAGTTATTTAACTTAAGTTCATAAAATAATTTGTCATAGTTTATGTGTTGACTATTGGACCTACTAACCAAAATTTCACTATCGCGTATTAGGTAATAGCAAGTTCAAAAAAAAAAATTTACATTATTTTTGTGTTCGTGGACGATATTATTATTTCATCCCCAATGAAATTATCATTTTAACAAAAAAGTACTGAACCAATTTCGGTATAATTTATACGGGACCACCTTTGGAGTATGTCCGTCCTAACGAAAAAAGAATCTTCAAAATCGATTCATAATTGACGGAGTAATCGCGGAACATACATACAACAAAAAAAAAAAAAAAAAAAAAACCATACAGTCGAATAGAGAACCTCCTCCTTTTTTGAAGTCGGTTGAAAATACCTAGAAAGATATCCAAATACGTAACCAATAGGTACTCTATTCGATTCTAATTAATGGCATCGCGATACATAAAGTTTAAGCATTTTGCCAATGTTAAAGTGAAAATGTAACTAAAGTAACAAAAATTGTACGGTAGATTTGAGTTAAAAATGGAGTCTCTCAACACGTGTTTTTACGTCAAGAACTCGGGAGAACTTATATATTAATCTATGGGAGAAACTCCAATAGGTACTCGAATCTAATGTAATTGAATGTAATCAACAAATTATGACAACAACCGTCAAATGGATTGGTCTCAATTACTCCAGATCATTCGGTCAATCTTGGGACAATCAGTTATCCGTACCACAAGATTGACAACACAGAATGTAGGTACTTATAAGAAATTCTCGGAACATTCCATTAGATCAATCATTTCAAACGAATGTACTCCTGTTGAACCCTCAACAGAAGGAAGTCTATGATACATTAACACGAAAGCAATTGATGATAGAAATGATGGTTTATTTTTCTGGATGCGCTCGCCTCTGTAAGACTGGGAACCTCATGTCATTGATTTAGGCCACTGTCCGTGCGAGATCCGACATTACGGTAGCATCGGCGGTCCATTGTCAGGTAAAGGAACAGGCTTTCTGTAGAGTCTGTCAAGTCGATTCTCTTAACACAGTATAATTTGAAAAATATGACTTGAGAAATGTTCTACAAAATTATTATTAAAGGTTCGGAAGTGTTGTACAATATTTCTAGGAGCTTAATGCTCCTGTTTAATTGAAGTTTTTACTTTAAAAATAATTTGGTTTATTTCATTTTTTATATTAGGGGTTTAAGTATGAAATTGCCGTTTCATATGGAGAATTTAACGAAAATCATTTTTTCCATACAAATATATTTGAGATTTTTTAAGAAACAACTAATCTAAATTTTGTGTAATTTTGTGGATATATTTAGACAACATTAAGCTATAGGATACGTAGACAAAAAATTTGAGATTTGATACCTGTAAAAAAATATTCATATTTTTATAACAGAGACGGGCACCTCTTAGGACGAACTGTTTTTGAAGATGTATTTCTAGTGAAAAGAATAAAAATAAGAATAAAATTTTATACATTAATGTAAGTCCTTGTAATGAAATTTAAAATAAAAAAAGAATAATGGACATAGCTTTTGTATTAAAGGAAATATACACTAATGAATATTGAGGAAAAATCGGCAATTTCATACTTTAACCCCTATTATTAATCTCCACTTAATTGTATAAATTCCGGACTGTTTAGGATTCCCCCCGCATTCCAGACAAGTCCGGAAAATTTCGGACGTATGGCAACCTACACATAGGTACCCCTGCAGTTGCATCGTACAGCAGGAGTGATGCGTAAGTAGTCATATGCATTAAAACTCTTCGTTAAAAAGGTGTATCGTATTGTGGAGGGATCCGTTAGCAGGTAAATATAGACGATGGTCATAAACTATGTATAATGAAGTTTCATACTGCATATTTTTATTTTGCTGACATATCGACTTCCCTTGGGTCATTTTTCTGTAACGCAGTGAATAAACGTAACTTAAACCTCGGCTAATTGTTTCTCTGCACTCCCACAACATCATACTAACGGTGTACAAACTGTATACTATGTTTCGATATTTAAGCTCCAAATAACTAGATATACATATATGTTGGAACTTAAATATCGAAACATAGGTCACACTAAAAGTTTCCGGAAATGTTCACTTACATAAACAATATTTAAAAAGTAAATACAAAGTTTGAAAATGGAACTCTTTGGCTGTCGAATGCAGTTTGTTTCATCTGACTGTCAATTGTTTTTACATTGTGGCGCTATTTTAAAAATTGTGTGTTTAAATTAACGTGGATTTAACTCGCGAAAATTTTCGTAGTATGATTTTCTACGATTTTAAGTGTAATTTGACAGCTCAACAGTGCATCGTTCGGCTTCAATCTGCTTTTGGCGATGAAGCACCATGCAAGACGACTATTTATAGCTGGTTTGCAGAGTTCAAGCGCGGTCATGTCAATCTCAGTGACGAATCTCGCGATGGTCGCCCGTTTACCGCTGTGAACAACAAAAATATTGATGCTGTGCGCCGTATGATTGAAACAGACAGGCATGTGACCTACCATGAGATCCTTAGACATAGGTATGAGTCAAATACAATCAATTCTACACAAACGTTTCTGTGTGAGAAAGCTGTGCTCGCGGTGGATCCCACACAATGTGACCGAGGCTCAAAAAACGGACCGCGTCACTTGGTGCAGTGCCATGCTTACCAGATTCAACGAAGGTGCGTCAAATTTGGTGTGGGATATAGTAACAGGTGACGAAACATGGATTTATTGCTACGATCCCAAAACAAAGCAGCAGTCGAGCGTATGGGTCTTTCAAGATGAGCCGAAACCAACCAAAGCGGCGCGCGTGAATCATCGAAGCGGATAATTGCTTTTTTTTTGATAAAACTAGACACGTGACTATTGTTGCTATAGAGAATCATCGTACCGTGAATAGTGACTGGTACACGACCATTTGTTTGCCGGAAATTATTGACGAACTCCGTAAAAACTTATTTCTGAGGTCGTTCATCACGGAAGAGTGGCATAAAAGTTTTCAAAATTGGTTTAATTGAATGAAAAAATGCAATTACGTAAAGGGAAATTTTGAGAAACAATAAATTATTTTTTGACCTTTAATAGTATTTTTTCTTATTCATTCCGGAAACTTTTAGTGCGCCCCACCCTCGTATAACATTTCTTTCACATACTCTTCGTAATGTATGTAATTATTCTATGAATAATAATGAACTCTCAACATTTTAAAACCCCGGAAACATTAGAACAATTCGGGCGGATGGTCCTCTGGGTATCCTTCATAACGCAACGTAATAAATAGATACAGTTGTTTTTTTTAAAGTGCTTCAAGTTTTCCAGTAAATACAAAGAATTGGTTTAATTAGGTATTCTATCATAATTTCTTTGTTTGTCTCCAACACATGCAATTAAAAAAAAACTAACTTTTCATCCCTTCTATTCGAAAAGTGTTGCTTTGTTCCTCTATAAGTGGGAGCAAAATAGCTCTTTCCCGATAAGAACTTTTTAGCGGGCGTCGGGCGTAAAAGAGATTTTTAATTTAGAACATATATCATTCATAGTAATCGAACGCAAATTGTGGTACGTGTTGGCTGCACAGCACGGGGACCCGCACTAACTAAAAAAATTGGTTGTCTGTAAAGTCGGTTTACTGACGATAGTTGAACGTGACAACGTCTTAAGAAAATACTGATGGAATGGTAGCATTTTTCAAAAGAAAAATTTAATTTCATTTGTTTAATAGATTTTTGCTTGCACTTCAAGCCTTACATGGAACGCCTCAGAGCGAGGTAACGCCGCATGCGTCATGTTTTTTCGTGCGTGCAGCCGGCTCTATCGAATTATAAGACGTTGTCACGTCAAAAAGTGCGCGAATTACTTTTCCGTTCTTGTTACCTCAGTACATATTTTATTGTATTAAATCGTTACGAAGTGCTTTCAAATGTTAGGGTTTGTTATACGCAATGCCAAGGATTTTAAGAATCACTCCACCAAAATCCTGTTATACACATCATTGGTACGATCTAGGCTTGAGTATTGTAGTCAGGTTTGGACGCCACAATATGATGTTCATATTGGGCGAATCGAACGTGTCCAAAAACGTTTCCTATGGCATCTTTCCTTTCAGATGCAGAAGGCAAAACAGTTGCCCTCTTACGCGGACCGTCTCAATTTTTTTCAACCGACTTCAAAAAAGCAAAAAAGGAGGAGGTTCTCTATTCGACTGTATGTTTTTTTTTTTTTTTTTGTATGTATGTTCCGCGATTACTCCGTCAATTATGAATCGATTTTGAAGATTGTTTTTTCTTGAGGAAGGACATACTCCAAAAGTGGTCCCGTATAAATTATACCGAAATTGGTTCAGTACTTTTTTGTTAAAATGATATTTTCATTGGGGATGAAATAATAATATCGTCCACGAACACAAAAATAATGTAATTTTTTTTTTTAACTTGCCATTACCTAATATGCAATAGTGAAATTTTGGTTAGTAGGTCCAATAGTCAACACATAAACTATGACAAATTATTTTATGAACTTAAGTTAAATAACTATGTTCATAGTTCATTAACTTACCATTCATTTTGAATGAATGGCAGGGATTTGTAATGAGATATAGGTCTGAGACGTGATATTATTTGTTAACTGACTTAAAAAAAAGAGGAAGTTCTCTATCCGAGTGTTTTTTTGTGTTTGTTACCTGATTACTTCGTCAATTATGAGTATTACGACTCGATTTTAATGATTCTTTTTTAGGTACGTCAAGATCAGAGATGGCCCGTATAAATTTTATCTACAGGGGTGTAAAAGACATGAACAGTCAAACCAGAACCATGTATTCTGCTCACCATCATAACATTTTTTTTCCTTTAGACTATACCTGGGAAATTGATAGTTACAATTTTATTGAAGGTCAAAGTCATATTTTTTTTTTTTAGCAAAAAAAAAACGTTTTAGTTAAAGTTTCCATTAAGTTTTAATGAGCGCCTAGTAGGCCTATCCGTTTTCAATAAAATATACTTTATTTCCACTAAAAATAATAAAATAAAAAATTTTTAGCAAAAAAATAGGACAACCGACTTCAATGCGTACAAATTGAAACTAAAAAGTAAGAAATAAATAATATTTTTATGAATTAGTTGAAAAGAGCGTCATAGAAAACCAAGGAAAGTATTGATACACATTTATAATTCTTTATTTATAATTCATACTCCGATATATTTGGAGTCGGTGCCAGCCTAAGCAAAATAAACTTACCTAATAGATACGAACTTGATTAATCCATTAACTATATATAATAATGAATGATGAAGATAAGAAATAATATCCGCCGCTCCGTGAAGTTCGAAAATTGCAAACACTATCCTCCTTGGCTAGCTGGCACCGGCTCCAAATATATCGGAGTATGAATTATAAATAAAGAATTATAAATGTGTATCAATACTTTCCTTGGTTTTCTATGACGCTCTTTTCAACTAATTCATAAAAATATTATTTATTTCTTACTTTTTAGTTTCAATTTGTACGCATTGAAGTCGGTTGTCCTATTTTTTTGCTAAAAATTTTAATTTGGTTACGTTGAAGGAGCGGAGGATGCTGCTGGATCACATGCTTCTATACAAGGTCATAAATGGGATAATTGATTGCCCATATCTATTAGGTTTGATCAACTTTAACACCCCGTACAACCTTCCCCGATTGTGTAGGTACGTTCCATTCTCAATCAAGCGCAGTAGAACAAACCTCGGTCATCATGCTCCTATGAACAGATTGCAGAGGCAGTACAATATTTTGCACAAAGAAGTCGCATTTGAAACTGATATTTTTAAGGACACGCCCGCTCTATTTAGAAAAAGAATCTTGTCTTCTTTCACGGTCGGTTCTGCATAATTTAAGTTAAGAATAATATTAAAGTTGAAGTTAAAATCTTAAATGTAGAATTTAAAACTAATTAGTTATTAATCATATTATAAACCTTTGTTTCTTAAATTAATTCCATTGTTTGTTTATTTTTTGTTTTTTTTTTTGTCTTCTAAATTCATTTAATTGTTCGGATTCATTTATATCTCATGTCCACTATGCATGCCGTGGCGACCTGTAAGTAAAACTGAACTTAGATTAAGTCCTAGTTCCCATGTACTTATTTTTTTTGAGTGTGTCTAGTTTAAGTTTTGTTGGTTGTCCTATTAAATAAATAAATAAATTGTGTTTTTCAAAAATAATGAGTTCTACTACCTCGAGTTATGAAAGTGATAATACATTAACTCCTGAAACAATAACTATAGAAGCTAACAACGTCGTACAAAAACTCAAAATGTAAATGAATCGACAACAATATCGATCCCAAATAAAACAGTGACAATAACTTTTAATAATTGCGCTAGCGTATCCTATATAATTATTTTTACTTCATTTCACATGTCTTCATTTAATTAAATATATTCATTAATTATAACAGCGTCTCTTATTTATTTTCTCATAGAAAGGGGATGAAAAGTAGAGTAAATTATTTTTCCCTCGGGCAACGTCTTTTGCCTCGGGCTCAGGATTCTACGTTAGAATCCTTCGCTTCGCTCGTGCTTCAAAGTAGCTCCCTCGCCATAAAAATACTATTTTGCTCCCTTGTTATACAATGTACTATTGTTAACGTTTCGGTTAGTTATTATGAAATTCCTACAGGCGATACATGGTATAATAAGTTTTCAATCTTTCTTTTTAACACACTAAAATGGACAAATTTTAAAATGTTTTCATACAATTTTTACTTTCTCGTATACGTAGTACACAGGGAGTCTTGTAATCGTCAAAAAATTCGACCTCGAAATTTTGACGGATTTACACTTTTTGGATCTGTTTTTGGAACTATGTCTGTGTGCCTGTGCGTTAGCACGATAACTCGAGTATGCTTTATCTTATTGCAACCAAATTTAACATGCATGTATAACATCAAAATATAAGGTTTCCATCAACTTTTGAGTCGTCGATCACGAAAGTCTAGCAAATGACTCCATTCCACCTGATGGTAAGCAGAAGTGGAGTCCAAATGCGAAGATAGCTGGCGCGAGAGATAAACCACCGCGCTAGCCACCCTCGCCTTTCCGACCTGCAAGGTGCTTCTTCACGCCTCTTTTGAATGACCCAGGATTATAGGAAGGAGGGAACACGTGTGCTGGCAGTGAATTCCATTTCTTGATTGTGCGACAAAGACACGAGTTGCCAAATTTCTTAGTTCGCGTTGGACTGGTAGCTACAGTTTGTCGGTGACAACGTAGACCAGCACGCGTAGTCCTTAAAGGGATTTAATTATCATTTTCAGATGTGGATGTTTTACTGTGACTACACCACAACGCGTTTTGAGCGTATTCGGTCTTTGGGCGTAAAAAAATATATAAATAAATACGGTCTTATTGTTAACGTGATGATTGTTCGACAACTGCATGTACATCTTAACTCCTTTGGGATTATGAGCGTGATGATAGGACAAGAATAAATATCCGCATATGGTGATAGAACCTAAGCATATATGTTTTTGAATCGTGAAGACGACGGGCGTTTTGATCGATCATTTGTGTATCTGTCGCAGTGATATCGGGCGCTTTTTATATCATGTCCCTAATACGAACAAAAACTATTTTTAATTTTTTTATAAATTTCTTATTTAAAAAAATGATTTCGGAATTCTATAATACCAGTGTAACATATTAATTTGACATGATAGTAATCAAAGTGACTTTCTTGTTTTTTATATTTTTTAATGTTTTTTTTTTCTATCGAGAGCAAAGTCGCCTGCGGAGAGTAAATTTTTCATGTCTCAATATCTTTTATGTGAAGCTATTCAAAGGTTTCTTAGGTGTGGGGTTCTTAAAAACCCTTTATTTCGTATCACAGTAAGTAGGTACATACATGAAAGCAGCTTACAAATATTTATACAATAAATTCTTGAAAGCCCGTAAGTAGTAGGACGGGAGCTAGGTTAAGTCCCTCATTAAAATGCAGGTCAAATAGTTTACGTTTGATATTTAAAGTTTGTTACCAAGTAATTAAAGCCTGCGTGGTTGAATTTGCGAACTACTAAGGATTTTATATTTTGTCTAGTGTAAGTTAATAATGAAATAGTTTAAAGTTAGGGATAATTAATCAAGACTTAAAAAGGTGGTTGACCTACTAGTTTCTCTGTTATACGATGACTACGTCGGATTACCACAGAGTATAAATTTTTTTGAATAGACTAGAATAAGGTGGAAAATGTATTGAAGAAATAGTTTGACCGTAGTCTGAGGCCTTAGTATGAGTTTTGATAGTTTTCGAGCTCGAACAAACGTATCGTCTTTCTTCATACATTGGCCACAGTTTCTGAAAGTTTACGCTAGGGGCGCTAGTGGGCAATGTATGAAAAGAGACGATACATTTGATCGAGCTCGAAAACTAACAAACTCGTACTAAGGCCTCTGTACGTAATGATAGCAAAAATTAAGCAACTAAGGGCGGGGTGACCGATAGTTTTTCCAATTCGATTTATGGATTTTCTTAACTGATTCGAAAGATAAGTTCAGCGGGGAGCACCAGCTGCTACCGGCATCTAAGTAAAAAGCTATGTCGCGACTTTTAGATACTCTGACTGAAGCCAGGATAGCATTAACCAGGGATACCTTAAGATTGAATTTCTTTGATGCTATTTTGCTGTTATTATAGAAAGCGAGGACCCTTTTTATAAAAAAAGGGACAAGCAGGCAGAAGGTTCACCTGATAGTAAGTGATCGCCTCTGCCCATTGAAATTTGGCAACACCAGAGAAATCTCAAATGCGTTGCTGGCCTAAGGAAATAATACGCTTTTATTGAAGATGTCAATTCGAGCCGCTATCCTCTGTATGCGGTCTAAAAGAACGAGTTGGTAACGCGGTGCGCCTGCCCACAGATGAGAGCAGTATTCCATATGGACCAAATTTGCGCTTTATAGACATTTGAAGGCGATTGGGCCGGCATGAAATACTGCCTTGATCGGTTGAGCCCATTGTTGAGTTATGTTGACCCCAAGGATTCCAATGCTATCTGTGGCTGTTAGGGGAGTGTTTTCGAACGACAAAATATATACGGGAGTAATAAACTATAAATGTAAAAAGGTATATTTTTTTGCCGTAAACGGGATACTACCTTGATTTACGGGATTTACAAACGTGGAAGGCTTCACCTTCCAAGAGAATTTCTAGTAGGGGAAGGTGGGGTAATTGAGAACGGCGGGTAATTAGGAACAGTTGAATATCAAATACTTCCCCCCACACTACACTACCCGCGTACGTTTAAGTAGACGCGCTTGGGGTCCCTTATTTCACCCGCAGAAGTGTGAGTGAGAAGACGCCCGCATCCTGTCACGGTGAGTCTGAGAATATTATTACGTTTTTCGTTACAATTTTTGCCGTATGTAGAAATCAATGTAATAAGCCTCTTTTTGAGCTTAAAGACGTCACCTATTTTAAATATCTTACATGTAATATAACAAAATGAACTTAAAGCTACAATAAAATGTATAAACATATTATGTTTATACATTTTATTGTAGCTTTAAGTTCATTTTGTTGCCTACTTCGGGTACTTAGGAACTGTGATAGGGAGGGTGAATTTAAACGTTCCTAATTACACTAATTGTTTTAGATACCTCGACATTACAAAAGATAAACCACACCGAGATATGAAATTGAAGATCCCCAATCTCAGAAAAATTACCCCATATCGTTCCTATTTTCCCCGAAGACTGATCTCAATTATCCCATACGGTATCGGGTAAATAAGAACGACAATGTTTTTTATTTTCTTTAATTTTTTGAGTTTCAAGCTTATTTTTAAGAATTTTGATTTAATTTTTTTGTAGAGAGATTAGTAAAGTTAATGTTGCAATAAAAATTTATTATATTTGTGACTTTCTTTCATGTTTTTAGAGCGTTATAAGTTAGGTGTTCCGAATTACCCCACTTTCCCCTATATACGCGATCTTTTCCCGCAAAAGGAGTCTATTGGCCGATTAGTCACTAGAAGCCCGAAATAATAGTTTATGTTTAGATAAATAGTAATAATAACAGATTAGATAATAGTAATAATATGTAGTTTAAGTTTGCCAGTGATAGATAGATTGATATACTTACTCTTTATAGTACACCAAAAAGTTATAAATACAATTAACAATAATACACAATTGTACAATTGGCGGTCTTATCGCTAAGATCGATGTCTTCCAGACAACCTTTGGATGGACAGGACTGAACAAGTAGACTGACAGGGTAATCAAGGTGCACTTAACATTATAAAAATTAAAAACTTATTACATTTCACACATCTCGATACATAATATTATAAATTACATACTACTACATATAAATAGGTACATATAGACAGAATGTGATAATTCTTGTTAAGACATAAACCGTATCTTCTCTTCACAAAATTATTAACATCCATGCACTCGTGGGACTGATATTGCAAGTGTGTTTCAGTTTTCTAAAGATAATCGATAAGTCACAATCATAACATAATCACGTCAATTAGGTACGTCATGCCATGCCTATTATGACTATGATAATATAGAAATAGAAATTGTCACATAGAACTTTCAAAGAAACAAGGTGTCATATAATTCTTGAACTGTCCTCCCACCTAACCTAATGCTCATTCATACCTAACGGTGATAAAAATTACTTTTCGTGTATTCTTCACTTTTAATACCAATGCTTAGGCATATAAAGCTTAACAGCATAAAAAAAATAATGATTATAAGATAACTAACTAATGACTCTTACCTTCTCTTCTCTCTTTATTTTATGTTATTGATTAGCAGTGCAGTTATATTTATGGTATTGTCGCAACAGCCTTCGCGCTAACGGCTTTGAAAATTTATTCGTAATTAACTAATTGCTTACATGTATCGAATACACAATTGTATAATCAATAATGTTGTCTACTAAGTAACCCTTATATTACCACAATCTATTGTAGAGCTCAATTATTAAATAGTGGAACTCTGTATCTCTCGGTTCTCAAGTATGTAAATTGAAAAAAGTTGAATAAGTACCTAACAATATTGAAGATTTATGTATAAAAACTTAATAAGTACATGCAAGACTCAAAAAAACTTACTTAATATTGATTAAATAAATAGATTTTTCCTTACATTATGTAGGTATGTATATTGTTCTTCTGGCTTGAATACTTGACAGATCAAGGGAAATATTTCACAGAGGTTTAGCTGCACCATTTGAAGCGCCTACAATAAATTGCACCTTACAGAAGACGGCCTATTGCAGAAGGCCGCAGCTAACTACGGTTTCTAGTAAAAGCTATGGAAAGCCCTCGCGCGAAGGCCACATCCGGGAAAACGCAAGGAAGATGATCTATAGTAGGTAAAAGATACGGTGACTACTACGTGGTAAGCACAGAAATAAAAATAAAGTTATTTCTGTGGTGGTAAGTCATTATAGACCACATGATTTTAACTATATTGTACTAAAGCACATTAATAAATCTAATTCTCTCACTCGAACACAATCTTATTAGGCAAATAATATAAGTATTTCAAATTTTTATTGCAAAACAATATTTGAGTAATATCAAAAATATTACTCACAGTTACAAAAATAAGTACTTACCGACTTTTTCAAGCACTATAAATACTAACAATATTTCGTAAGAAAAGAGTAGTGTTTTATTTTTACTGCCGCTTTTAATGGAAATAATTCCATTAAAAGCGGGAGTAAAAATAAAAGTTTCCACAAAAAGCACTTAAACTTTAGTAAACCTTAATCAAACATGAATTACTTATTATAACAGGATTTCTTTAGGATTTTAATTTGACGTTAGAGGCTTTCGATTTTACTCATGTTACTTTAATTAATGGTTTTAAAAGTTATTCTTGCTATATGCTATGAATAATCATTCGAATATTTGTTGCTTGTTTTATTTCTTGGAGTTTTTTCACTTAGGTGTCACCTCCACGAGCGAATGAATCGCGAACTGTCGCAATAATATCACCGTATGCCCACTGTCTATCTATAGATATGGCGAACTTCCATATATAGGGGAAATCAGCTCAATGCGGCCATAGGAGCCACACCATATTTTTCCGAAACTTAAACGTTCTACCATATTTTTTTTTGGCAATCAATCGAACGCGTCCGCGGCGAAATTTGTAAGGTTATATTTAGTTTGCAAACTTTTGTACATAACTTTTGTTAATAGTGCTACAGTGGTTAAATTTTTTTTTTTTTACATAAGGTCACTGTCACAAAATTAATAATATCCTTAAAAATGCGTAAATCTGGACCCGGATCTGTGCGAAGTGTTAGTATGGTATCCTGTACCGTCTACATTTTGTGACATTCATAATTGACGTTAATACCATGGATGTGTGGTGCTTCATATACAAAATACGCCAGCCGCTTCATAATCATTATAGAATCTTCAGAATCAAATAATAACTATTTGTTTCTCTGAGCCCCGGAACACAGTAAACAATTGCTCGCAAGGAGAATGCAATCGAGGCGGTATGCGTTCGGCTTAAAATTATTCGATGTTTCGATGAATAGTACTAAGTAAGCGTGAACCGGATTTTACCCGTTATGAAACTATGCTGGCCTTCTGTAGTCATTTAAATTGTGTTCGCACCCTCATTTGAAATACGGTGAAATTGATTTACTGGGTTGTATTTAATCGAATGAATCTATATATTTAACTAAAATATCGGCAAATGTTTTTGATAAATATTGGGTAACTTAATTGGATATTACCAGTATCTCTTTGAGAGTAATTATATTAATAGGTACTTACGATAAAATATTCCGCTTTGATCGACCAATATTATCTATTTACTTTGTCTAAATGAGTGTTTTATTTTTTATTTATATATTATAAGGTTTCTATCAACTTTTGAGTCGACGATCACGAAATTTAAGCAACCAAGTACGTGGTCGGTACTCGGATGGGTGACCAAAATTTAACATTCATGTATGACATCAAAATGTAAGGTTTATATCAACTTTTGAGTCAAGGGGAGACCAATTTTTTTTGAGTCAAATCGAAGGCTGTACAATTATTTTCAAGAGGATTTTTTTCATTTTTTTCTGTCCCCTAAGACCTAAAACCCTAAGACCCTAAGTCTCTACCATAAGGATATCTCCCTGGGGTCTAAATTGTCTAGGGCATTTGAAACTGATGAGCAAATATATAATGACTCCTGAAGTCAAGACGATTTTTTTTTATTTTGCCGTTTCATTGAATTGATTTTCAGTTATGTCTTAGTAACTACATACAATAAATCATCACAATGATGAGGCGTTGTAAATAGCTCAATCAGGGGGCTTTTGACTACAAATTCTCTGTGGGAAGTTCGCCCTACAGGTCCACCAATGGCCACGGCTTCTTCGAAACTTCGAAAACGCTGTAAGTAATGTAAGAGTCAACAATAACAATAATTCTAAAAAAGGAAGATCTAACTAGGCTCCCATGTCGCTAAGTCAATGAGTGTTCAGAAAAGTAGTATTACGTATCTTATTTCGAGAAATTACACTACGAAAAACAACGAATTATTTCCATTCCTGTGTTGGGTCATTGGTAAATTCATTATTTTATTAGACGTTGCGTTGCGTCGTTGCGTCATTGAGCGCTTTCTACCGTCTGTACCACGGCGAGTGCTCTGAGGAACTTTTTTCCCTAATCCCACCAACTCCCTTCCTTTTAAGGACTACGCGTGCTGGTCTACGTTGTCATTCCAACGCGAACTAAGAAATTTTGCAACACGTTTCTTTGTCGCACAATCAAGAAATGGAATTCACTGCCAGCACACGTGTTCCCTTCCTACAATCCTGGGTCATTCAAAAGAGGCGTGAAGAAGCACCTTGCAGGTCAGCAAGGCGTGGGTGGCTAGCGCGGCAGTTTATCTCTCGCACCAGCTATCTTCGCGCTTGGACTCTACTTCTGCTTACCATCAGGTGGAATAGAGTCATTTGCTTGACCTTTTTATAAAAAAAAGACAGCTGGAAGTGCAATCAGACTTTCGCTCCGGGACAAGTTTTTTACGTTTTAATTTTTTCTTCTTCTACCACTCTTCTCCCTACTACTGCTCCCCTTTATTTACGATGGGCACAGTATGTCTTGTCCTTCCATTCTTTCCCATCATCATTTCTTACTCAACTCATCCATGAATTCTGCGATCTTCTATTATCTTATTCGTATAAAAGGGATTTTTACCTCATCAATCAAATCCATCAGTATCTTAGTAATTGCGTTTCATTCCTTCTCATAACGAGTCCATACCTATAATCTAAACGATGCTCTCTCAGTTTCTCTGTCAATTGACAAATTACTAATAAAATAACTATGTCAAATTTTGAAATTATAATTATGTGTATTATAATATTTTTACGGACCTTTGGTCTGAAATAAATGATGACCATTATTATTATAAGTAAAGAGTACACTCTGTACCCAAACTGAAATAAATGTAGGTATTTGACTTTAATGCGCTAAGTACCTATGTAAGTTTTATTTTTTATATCGTTCGCGTTTCCCTAGTTCACATGGGGAACAAATTTTGTGCCTACCAATAAAATTACAGTGCTCACCAAAATGGATATTTTTGCCACCAAAATCAACTTTTGGTGAAAATTTACACTTTTTGATGTGACAACGTCTTATAATTCGATAGAGCCGGCTGCACGCACGAAAAAACATGACGTCATGCAGCGTTACCTCGCTCTCAATCTAATTCTCTAATTTGAATTTGGAATTATGTTCTTTAAAATTTAAACTTTCAATGATACCAAAACCAGCCAGATACAAATAGTATAGCCAAAGAGATTTTATTACAAGTTTATTCATACTATAATGCGAAATCTATTAAACAAATGAAATTAAATTTTTCTTTTGAAAAATGCTACCATTCCATCAGTATTTTCTTAAGACGTTGTCACGTTCAACTATCGTCAGTAAACCGACTTTACAGACAACCAATTTTTTTGGTGAACATTTATCCTTTTTTGTAGGTTAAGTTAGTATGGTGCTAATTTAAATACAAGCCATTAACATGTAACATGTAATTACGGAGTCTGCTGCGGGCACGGTGTTCGCGAAATCATTAACTTTTTAACACGGTTATGTTAGTTTCACCTGTATGTTTGTAACTGACTCTTTGGGCTCGATTTTGAGTCACTTTAAACGGTCAGATTTCATTCAAACTTTATAGATTTATCAAAGACCGATGACATTACAATAATTCAATAAGAATATCCCATTATCCTGATTATTAACACGCTTATATTAGTTTCACCTGTATGTTTGTAATTCCTGTATGTTTATAACTGACTCTTTGCGAAGAGAAAGAGAGATTAATTGAGCACCCCACGCTTTTTAGAGAAAATCTCAATTTAATTGTACTGATCGAATATTTTCAAGAACTAATCTTATTGAGCACCCCACGCTTTTCTCCAAATAATAATTATAGGTACTTTTCGTTCATCATTTAGGTTCTATACTAAAAACTTATTTTTCACTTTTTAGTCCGATTTAATATGTATAAAAGCGTGTTTTTATAATTTTTTTTTTAATATTATTTTTATTAGTTACAATTCTTTTTCACTGTTTCTTTTGTTATCTTAGCGGGTAAATAAGAATAAAATATTTCTATGAGTTTTGCCGCGTGCTCTCAACACAGTCACCGGATGTACCCCACTCTAGCAAAGATCCGTATTTCCTTTCTGGTTTTTCTTTGTTCACTCACCTGCTTTTTCTTGCAGAATCTTCGCGAGACGCCTTATAACAACACGGAAAAAATCCAAACTTCATTTTTAAATGGTCGGTGAACTCACACTATATACCTAGACAATAAAATCAGCTCTTTACACGACAATTATGTGTAGCTAATACAGTACAATTGCTTTATCACGTCACTATTCGCGAAGATAATGAGTTATCTTTACACACGCAAATATTGTAAACTTTTGATTATCATCTTTTGTTTTGTACTCAAATGTGAGTTTTGTACTTTGTACACGTATTTGATTCCACGGAAAGTTAATTAATAATCAATAAAATATTAGATAAAAAATTAATAGCTCAAAAACACTTAATTTCTAAGTAACAAAAATGTTAGAAACAAAAGCAAAATATAGGTACCTCTAACAATAATTGATTATAATGCAAACAACGTGCGTGTTGTTAATGTGTGTGTATAGAAGTACTCTTATGGATTTAATACTTACTTCAAAATGCTGTTTATACTCTGAGTTAAAATAGTACTTTACTGTTGAGAATTAAAACATTTGAAGGTTGGAAAATCACTGGAAGTATTAGGACTGATCGGGTTAGAGACCCTTGGGAGAGGCCTGTATCCAACATTTGCCGAAATGAAACGTGATATTTTAAGAACATACCTAAAAAAAAAAGATGAATACGAATTGAGAACCTTCTCCTTTTTTGAAGTCGGTTTAAAAAAGTGATCATTCGTCAATTGAATCATTAACCTTCTTTTAAAATAGCTGTCATAATTGTCTATTATTAGATAATACAATGGAAAGGAGATAAGTGTTTATTATCTAGAATAGAAATGATTATCATTTTATTTACCTATAGTAAAACAATTTTATTGTTTAGCTTAATATGCATGATTGTCATATTATTATCAACGCTTGTTTCTTTTAAATACTTATAAGTATCAGACTATATTTAATTTTTTAAAATACAGTGTGATGTTCATAAGTATTAAACTATTAAAATAAATAAGCTACTCATATACAGGGTGTTTGGTACATGGGGTATCAAGCGGGCACCTATCCATGCTAACATAGTCATATAAACACTATGGTAATATCAAAAATTAGAAATTGTAAAACAAAAATTACTTCTCCATACAAATAGTTCGGTGAGAAAAACAAAACGTACCTATGCAAAATTACAACAATATTTCTACGCTTTTGAATTTTTAATATGACCAAAAAATTTCAGCATATTCTTTAACATTCCACAACCAACATAACTTGTTGCGGACCTCCTTGCAACCATAGTTTTAAGTTCCTTTTTGGTTTTCAATAAATGTTCAAAATTATAGTGTTTCTTGTCAGGGTGTTATTGTCAACGTCTCAGGGTTTCGGTGCATGTTCTTGTAGTTAGCAGTTTGTATTTTTTACCATTTTTCATTGAATATACTTTATTATTATTTTAACAGTCCACTTCTCATTTATTCACCTTTCGTTCGCTTCATTTTGGTCCTTCTCCCACTAGTTTCAGTGCCTAATAATTTCCATTTTTTTGTCGTCAAGTGTCATTTTCATTTTTCGTTTGTCATTCATTTGTATTTTAGATTTTAAATTCGTATTTTATTTTAAATTTCATTTTCTTTTATCGTTATTTTCATCAGTGTTTATCCATGCTCACCCGTAGTAAAAGTAGAATAATGTCGTCTTCAAACCTTGTGCCCAACGTCACTAAGCCAGAACATGTGGAGTCATCTGGGATAGTTGAACCGCAACTAGGAAGCAGTTCAGCTCCAAGTGAACACACTACCAAGTCCAGATCTTCACGCTCTTCGACCACCATTAAGGCGCAGAAGGCTGCCGCTGAAGCGCTTGCTCTACGTCGCCGACTCGAGCGCGAGCAGGAGCTCGCCGCACGTGAACGCGAGCGCGAGCGGCAACTTGCAGCATTACAACAACAGTTGGAGGAGAGTGAACTGCAAGCAGAACTCGCGGCGATTGACGCAGACGCTGGTAGCAGTCGCGCTGGAAGTCATGTTAGTGACCGAAGCACCCGGGTGAGCGTAGACAGAACGGAAAGATGGGTAAGAAATAACAAACTACACTCTAGTGTTGATATGGACATTCTCGCAGAACGATGTGAAAATCATGTCTCTTTTCCATCACCCGTCCGCATGGTGCTGCAGCCGGCGGACACAAGGGCATCTGCATCCCATATTAACCCAACGGGTTTCAGTCAACAAGAACCACCATGCGTCATTATGAGCCCTGAGGAAATCGCTCCTAAAGAAACAATCATTTCTACAAAGGTGGACGATAATTTGTTTCTTTTTCAAGCTGTTGCTGATACAGCTGCAGCAGCTAAGGCTCTCGCCTCTAGGCAAACCACTCAGAAGCTTGAGTTGTTTCCGTTTGCTGGGAACACTTCGGAATGGTTACATTTTAAGCGTATTTTTGATGTCACTAAATCTAATTTTTCTCCTTTAGAAAATATCACCAGACTCCAGAATGCGCTCAGAGGTCCGGCACGAGAAGCCGTTTCTGCTTTAATGATGTCAACGGAGAACCCGGAAGAAGTCATGCGCGCACTTGAAGGTAACTTCGCGCGCCCCGAGCTCATCGTTTACCAGGAAGTCAATTCGTTGAAGAATCTTCCACGTTTGGGTAACGATCTTAAAGAACTCGGAACTCTTTCCAATCGGGTACGTAACTCCATATCTACAATTAAATTATTAAAGCAAATGGATTACCTTTACTCACCTGAATTGTTTCACGCTGTCTTGGGAAAATTAAACCCGACTATTAAAATAAGATGGACTGACTTTGCGATGTTAGATACAACAGGTCGTCCTAAACTTGAAGTTATGTCTGATTTTTTAAATTATGAGCTTGAGAGACACATCCGTTTTGGACTCTCGCCCGAGTCTAGTTTAGTACATCAATATCACTCTCCGACTTACACTCATCAAAAACGCGAGATTGTGCATACTTTGTCGCATTCAAAAGGTGATTCTACAAAGCATATTGTGTGTTCTTTTTGCAAAAAGAATCACAACATCAAGTCATGTCATGACTTTAAGTCGTTGGCGGTTGAGGACAGGTGGAAATGGCAACGCGAGGTGAAGGCCTGCTATCGATGCTTAAAGCTTACCTCTCACCAGTGGAAAACGTGTAGAGTAAACCCGTGTGGTGTCGATGGCTGCTCTTTCCGACATCATCCCTTGTTACATCGGAATGAACAGTTTCCATTTATCAGCAACATCAACACTCAAACATTAGATATCGCTACACACACAGACCAAGGTGCACACCCTCAGCAACGCGTAGTTTATCCAACCGAAGATAAGGTCACCGTATCCACTACGTCTACAGACACCGCTCAACCCAACACCATCTTAGGTTCAAAATCACGTGCTTATCTTAAGATACTCCCCGTTACTGTTTCTGGTCCTGCAGGCACCTGCGACGTCTTCGCGCTCCTTGACGATGGGAGCACTGCGACCTTGATAGACTCCAGTGTTGCCAAACAGATCGGCGCTACGGGCCCGCTTCAGAAAATTACTGTGAACGGTATCGGAGGTCTTGAGCGTACTACTACGGTATCTTATGTAGATTTTTATATCAAAGGTAAGCATTCGCAAGATACATTTTTAGTTAAAAATGCGAGAGCTATGGACTCTTTGTCTTTGCGTCCACAGTCAGTTCAGCGGCAAGTCATTGAGTCGTATTCTCACTTAGTTGACTTGGCTGACGTAATAACCTACCAGGATGCCACTCCAACCGTTCTAATTGGAGCCGAGCACTGGTATCTCTCTATCAACCACGATGTCCGGGTTGGTAGAAAGAATGAACCAGTCGCTTGCTTCACAGCTCTAGGTTGGACATTATATGGGGTGTCGTCGAGTAGGACTAAATTGGTTGAATTTTTATATCACACAACATTAGGTAGTAACGCATCTGAAGACGAAAATTTAGAATCATTAATAAAAGAACAGTACAAAATGGACTCTTTAGGTATTTCCAAAATAGAAACACCGTATACCAAGTTAGAGCAGCGCGCCGTTCAAATATTGGAATCTACGGCTAAGCGTTTACCTTCCGGTAGATTTGAGGTGGGTATGCCTTGGCGCGACGACATTCATAGCGTGCCTGACAGTTATCCCCAGGCTATGTCTCGTTTTTTGAGTTTAGAGGCACGGATGGTAAAAGACGCGACATTCGCTACGGCCTACGACGCATTCATAACCAACATGCTCGAAAAAAATTATGCAGAAGAATGTCCTCGTGATTCTTATTATGCAAAGCACGCCTTTAACACTAACACCTTACGCTTGTATCTTCCTCATTTCGGAGTTTACCATCCGCAAAAGCGTAAGCTTAGAGTAGTGCATGACGCTGCTGCCTTGAATGAAGGAGTCAGTTTGAATTCCTTGCTCATCCCTGGTCCAGATCTCCTCCAACCGATTCTAAAAATTTTGTTTCGGTTTAGAGAAGCTCGCGTCGCAATAACCGCAGACATTAGGGAAATGTTCCCTCAAATTCGGATAAGGGAGCAAGACCGTGACGCGCTCCGTTTTTTGTGGAGACGGACCAAGAGTGAGCCACTTAGGGAATTCAGGATGACTGCCGTCATATTCGGCGCTTGTTGTAGCCCATTCATTGCTCAGTTTGTGAAAAATAAAAATGCTCAGGAGCACGCTCACCGCTACCCAAAAGCTGTCGACGCCATCCTGTATAGTCATTACATGGACGATTATATAGACTCGATAGATGACGTCAACGAAGCAGCTCAGTTAGCAGCAGATATCATCACAGTTCACAGTGCTGCTCATTTTGAGATGCGGTCTTGGATTTCTAACGATTCAGCGGCGCTGAAACTCATACCAGACGCCTTGCGCGCTGCTGAAACGTCAGAAACCGATCTCGGCGGCAACATTCGGGCGTTAGGTATTTCGTGGAACCCTGCCACGGACTTGTTAGGGTTCCGAACCGGCTTAGATCAAGCGTTGCCAAACAAACTTACCAAGCGCATAGTACTTTCACATCTTATGAAAGTTTATGATCCTTTAGGTCTGCTCGGTCCTATAGTGATTAAAGGTCGAATTTTATTCCAGCAGGCTTGGAGGTCAAACATCGGCTGGGACACTGAGCTCCCGTCACTTGAGGCGGCAAAGTGGCTTGAATGGTTCCAGGATCTGTCAACGGTATCTGCTCTAAAAATACCGCGCTGGTATTCAGGGGTGAAGGACTCCGAGCCTTCATGTAGAGAACTGCACATTTTTTCAGATGCGAGTGAGCTTGCAATGGCTTGTGTTGCCTATTGGCGTTTAATATATAACGATGGCAGTATCGAGCTCGCTCTCATCTGCAGTAAGGTAAGAGTCTCACCCTTGAAGCCGGTATCTATACCGCGGTTGGAGCTCCAGGCCGCTTTGATCGCCTCTCGTCTAGCGCTCACCGTCAAGAACAGTCATCGCAAAAAACCACTTCACACTTTCTTTTGGACCGATTCGATGACTGTCCTTCAATGGTTGCGCAGCGACGCGCGCACATTTAAACCTTTTGTTGCCCATCGGTTAGGTGAAATTTTGGAAAATTCTTGCGTGAAGGATTGGCGATGGGTACCAACAGGTTTAAATGTGGCTGATGACGCAACTAGGGTGCGTCCTATAAACTTGGACCTCGCACATAGGTGGTTTTGTGGTCCACAGTTTCTTAAAAGTTCTTCGGATGGTTGGCCTTTGGAACCGGTTGCCATTTTGCCAACATCCGACGAACTCAAGTTACGACCTCGCGAAGTAGTAGGCGTTACTTCTGCATCCATACCGCTGCCTACACCAGTCACTGCTGATTTTAATTACTTTAGTGACTGGACGAGATTGTTACGTTCCACAGCCCGGGTTCATCAAGCTGTGGCAATGTTTAAAAATAGTTTGGCTTCAAATCAAAATTTAAGCTCACCTGGCGGAGTTTCTCTTATCCACCACCCTACAACATCTACCACTCTAGTCACGTTGAATGCCCACTTTGTTAAAGTTGCCGAGAAACACATTCTGCAGAGATCACAACTGGAGAGTTTCCCTGAAGAGTTTCACGGCATCCTCAACTCAAGGGCACTTCCGCCAAGCAGTCGTCTTAGCAAGTTATCACCAATAGTTGGAGACGATCAGCTGTTACATTTGGCAGGACGGATTAAGGCCGCATGCGACATTGATACCGAGACGCGTTTTCCTATTCTCCTCGACGGTGGTCACAAAGTTGTGCGATTGTTGGTGCAGTATTATCACAGACGAGCCGGCCACGCAAATCATGAATATGTGGTAAACGAATTGCGACAAAGATACTGGCTGGTGAAGCTCAGAGAGACCGTGAGAACCGTTGCAAAGCAGTGCTTGTTGTGCAGACTCCGAAAGACTCAGCCAATGAACCCAGTCATGGGCGACCTCCCACGCCAAAGGCTAGCTCACCATCTGCGGCCCTTTACTTTCTCGGGAATCGACTACTTCGGCCCTATCAACATCACCATCGGACGCCGTCGGGAGAAGCGCTACGTGGCTCTTCTTACATGCCTCACCACAAGGGCACTTCATCTTGAGGTGGTGCACAGTTTGTCTGCAGACTCAGCTATAATGGCCCTAAGAAGATTCGTCGCCAGACGAGGGACGCCGAACACCATCTTCTCGGACAACGGCACTGCTTTCGTTGGAGCAAATAGGATCCTGAGGGAGTTCTACGCAACGGGAGTGCAGGAGTTTGTGGCCACCGAGGGGATCAAGTGGGTTTCATTCCACCTGCAGCCCCTCACTTTGGAGGTTGTTGGGAGAGGTTAGTCAGGACCGTCAAGACAGCCATGAAAGTGACACTGAAGGAACGAGCGCCGAAAGAGGAGACTCTGCTCACATTACTCGCAGAGGCTGAGGCCATAGTCAATTCTCGCCCCCTGACGCACGTGTCAACGGATCCCGATGACCCTACCACTCTCACGCCATTCCATTTCCTCATCGGCACATCGTCGAACCAGATCCTGCCTGACGTGCTGAATGACGACGACTTGGTGAGGCGGGCGGAATGGAAAAAGGCCCTCAGACTAGCAGACCACTTCTGGAATCGTTGGGTGCGCGAAATTTTACCAACTATGCAGCCTCGAGGTCGGAATGCTGGGAGCCGTGGCGAGGACCTCAAAGTTGGGGATGTCGTGTTTATAGTAGACGAGTCATTGCCACGAGGAACCTGGCCACGAGGGCGCGTCAAGAACATGTTCCCTGGCAGGGACGGAGTGACTAGGGTGGTCGATATTGATACGCCAGGAGGTACCCTCCGCCGACCCCTCCGCAAATTGGTTAGGGTCGACACTTGAGCAGCTTTTTGTGCAGTTCTGCACGGAGGGGAGGATGTTGCGGACCTCCTTGCAACCATAGTTTTAAGTTCCTTTTTGGTTTTCAATAAATGTTCAAAATTATAGTGTTTCTTGTCAGGGTGTTATTGTCAACGTCTCAGGGTTTCGGTGCATGTTCTTGTAGTTAGCAGTTTGTATTTTTTACCATTTTTCATTGAATATACTTTATTATTATTTTAACAGTCCACTTCTCATTTATTCACCTTTCGTTCGCTTCATAACTATTAAACATTTTTTAACAAAATTAAACATTTAATTCTTTCTCAAAGATGCACCCCCCCTTTACCTCACTTATAATAGCATTTTCTAATTCTGTGATGGTATGTTTTTTTCTTTTGCGTATTTTTTCAGAAGACTTCTATCGAAAACGCATTTTTTGTGCAATTAACCTGTGAGAGAAAATAAGATTATACATTAAAAAAAATACAAAAAGGACTCGCGTATTAAGGTTTCCGAATTGTTTTTGAATTAAGTCAAAAAGTTTTAAATTTTGACTTCTATAAAATAAAACTCCACATATTCTCATACAAACACTATAGAGGGAGACATGAACCACTGAGCATATCTCCCGCACCCGCGATGGTGCAAGTCTCCCGCATATACTACATTGACACACAGGAAAAACGATCAATCTTAGCGAAAAAACACTTATCACACGTCAAACTACAATAATGAGGCAGTACAATAGTAATAACACACAATACGTACCTCGGTAAACACGGTCGCAATCTCAAAATTACATAAATTAATAAAATTTACTCCGCCGTAACGAAAACGCCTTTCCGAACCTGAGAGCCAAACAAACCGACCATTGTAAAAAATGGTGGCGTGCTGATTTTTGGCCTCCCGCGCTCCAACAATGACCATCTTAACGTTTCACTAGCGCGAAATTTAAGTTGAGTTTTAAAAGGTGGTTCAACTCTCCCACCTGAGCAAATCTCCCGGACTCCCCCTACTTATAGATTAGGTAGAATTTTAACTTTTCGTATTAGAATTCGGTCTATTTGGAATTCCTGCGGCTATTCGTTGTTTATCACTCATTACCTACACATTTTCAGGAAATAAAATACATTGTCATAGATATTACGTGTTTTATTTTATCTTGGAGATAATTATGTATTGCTCGTTTGAGGATTATTTTTTATATCGCTGAGATTACCTTAAGGTAAAGGAAAATTAATAATGTTTGACTTAAAATTTCATTATCTATGCACGTTTGTTTTTGGTAAGTGGTGGGCAGAGATGCCGTCTGCCTGGTGGTAAGCAGCCACCGTAGCCTATAGACGCTTGCAACACTTGCAATGTACTGTTATTTGACTGTGGTCTTCTGTAATGTGGAGGAATACCCCAGTTCAGGGCGCTTCAAATTAGGAGCTGGTAGTTCGCTGTACCCTACGAAGAACAAATTCACAAACAAATCTCCGAAATCGATCGTGACCGATTTTTATGTTTTTTTTTGTGTATAATTAGTAGTTTTTTATTTTTTTTTGCTTTCCCTATCCTTCCCCCTCGTTGAGTGAAAGACAGAGCAGCGAAAAGATTAAGAAGAACCTTCAGGACAAACGAGGGAAGGAGGGGGTGAATCCTCATGGATACCCTAAGGGCCAGCACCTAGGGTTATACTCTTACTGACTAAACACCCCCTTTTTGCTATTGCCAAAGTGGCTATAAGGCTATCGGAAGTAACCGCCTCCTCAGGAGAGAGGGAGGTGCAGACGCTGCCCCAGACATATAGACTAGCTAGGGAATATGCGTGGAAGCGTGAACGGACACCATAGCGGGGCTGAACGGATGTGTGTGAGAAGACTGTTTACGCAGTGGCGGAGAGCCACGCGACAAACCTAGGTTGACAGAAGGGCTGAGAAATTAATCCGAGCTTGGGGGGATATTTGGTAGCGTAGCGTTTAGTATTTAGGTTAGCCGTGTGATGCCGGCAGAGTAGAATACACGTAGAATAGCATCACCCCATATCCTCTAATGAGTGTCGTAGAAGGCGACTAATCGACAAAGCAAAGGGGTATTGCTCACCTTATACTCCGTCCACCAATCCGAATTGGGCAAGCGTGGTCACATGAGTAAATAACCGTTTATCTACTCATGTGGCGTGGTGGACTACAGCCTAAATAAACCTCCTTCGGTGACAAGGAGAGGCCTTGTGTCTTAGCAGTGGGTCGAACTATAAAGGCTGTTATGATGATATTTGGTCGATATACGAGGAGGTCGTAAAGTAATATTTCATACTGCTAAAAAGAAAACTTAATATAACGTGTGCCGGGCCAGCTAGTAATTAAGATTATCCTACATTTTTAGTTTATAATTTTATTTGGCATGGTTTGAAATGTTTGAAAATTTAATTTAATTTTATAAAATTCATTTTGTCATTTTAAGTCGTTTAAGTTCTACGAAGTTTTCGATACAGGGAGTCGTGCTCGAAAACCAAAACTTATACCAGACCACAGATACAGAATTTAATTATCACCATAACTTTGTAGTACTCATAAATATTGACCTTTTAAAATGTAACTTCCTTCCAAATTACTCACGACCAAAATTTTTGTCTCATAGCAATACGGCCAAAACCGCATCAAATCGATAGATACGATTATCCTGAACTCGAAAATACCAATATCAGACATTTTCCGCGTAGCGTTTAATCTGACCGAATTTTCAAAATTGTCAAAGAATTTTACCGAACTGCATCATAGCAATATGTCTGATTTGCAGACTGTAGTTGAATGATAGTTCTGAGATACCGGAAACATATTTTTCAGACGTTAGTGGTGTAGCGCAAACCCGTAAAATCACTTAAAAAAATTAAAAATGAGACAAAAAAAATGTCTCATAGCAATACGTCTGAAAATCTTTTTTATTAGTAAATTTTGGTTATTTGATGCGAACAAAACAATTTTCAGACGGAAATGTGAACGCATTAAATTTTGAGACCGTTTTGAAAATGTTAACAAATTTTACCGATCGGTATCATAGCAATATGTCTGAAAATTGTTGGACATGATAAAATAAGTTGTCCACATGTGCAAAAAATTTATATCAGACAAATTAAGTGTAGCACCTTCTCTATCAGACAACGTATATGCTACACTTAAAGTGTCTGAAAACAGGTTTTTGGTAATCATGGCAGCAATACGAAAAGTTGAAAAAAAAATTTATACGTATTGCTATGATACAGGTCGGCTAAATTTGTTGACATTTTCAAAAATGCGCTCAGGCTATATGCTACGCGCAAAATGTCTGAAAACAAACTTTTTCGTAATACAATTAAAAAATCTATGTACATTTTCACTATCAGACGTATTGCTATAATACCAACTGTCTTTTTTTTTTGACACAGCAGAAATGGCCTCCCACGCAGTTGCTACACTTTCGACCGTTACTACACACCTAGTCGGGTTCAGAATCATACAATCTAACGATTTTATAGGGTTTTTGCCGTATTGCTATGAGACATGGTTTTGGTCGTGGGCTCTCGTACTATTAGGACCGGACGTCGCACTACACAGATAGACATTTTGTAACTAAGTACTATTTTTAGATAGATAGTAATTTTATTTGTATTACAATATACACATATGCTAAAATTAAATTGAAATCTAAAAAATACATACTTAATTTTTTTAAACAAAAAAGATAGTTCCATTATATAAAATAGACAGTATTAGCGGACAGCATGTGTGGCACACTAATACGAAAAGGTGTCAGCTCAGCTTATGGCTTGCGAAAAAGACAAACCGCTGATTTTCAGCTTTAACCTTTTCTTTTTGGAAGTAGGTGGCCCTTACGACGTTATTGGATTATAATACTGTACAAGTTGAAGACCTGGGTGGCTCCTGTAAGGTGAACTTGCAGAGGATTTCTCTCTAGTTAACGACTCTACACACGAGTCTTTGTGAAATTGATATGAGGTACATTTTTCAATAATTTTCACAGTTAAGTATAGAGTTCAAAGCTTATTAAAAAAGTAAACAGTTTATACCCTTTCCATGTGTGCCTTAAAAGTTTGGCTGATGGAAATTACTGGTTAAGTGGTCATATACTTTAAGGACAATGTTTCATCTTAGTTTTCACTTCATGACATTTTCGTCCCATCCGTTTAGCAATTCTCTGAACTATGTCTCCGCTAATTGTCTTTTCAACTTGCTAATTTGGTACGCCAGGAACTTTGTCATACAAACTTTACTTTACGACTACAATTGTCTCATTTGTTTTATCTCTATGTTGCCGAACATTTTGAGTTAACTGGATATTCGATGACCATCACAGTGATTGCCCATCTATACTGTCAAGGAATGCACGCAAAGTTACCATCTGACACACATAATATAGTATTATCACGCTCATAATTCCAATAGGATTGAGGATGGGCCATCTGTCAGTATGGGCCATAGAGTGCCTCAGGATAGTGACAGGTTGCCAGCCTACTCAAAAAGTAACTGAAATCTTCAGCGAGATATTAAACAAAAGCCGATGGCCTGCTGTTATACTTTAGAACATCTCAGTTGTACAGTCAGCATCAGATGTAGATTAACACTTTAGTACCTACCTTGTCATGTCAATGTCAGCGCAGTTGCAGTAATAAGTAGTCGGCACCATTATGTATGAATAATTATTATGACAAGGTAACTAAAGATATCTACTTCTGATGGTGATCTGATTTAGCCATGTGATGCCGGCAGAGTAGAATAGGATCACCCCATATCCTCCAATGATAATCGTAGAAGGCGACTAATAATAATTTTAAATAATAATATATTTCTACGCTCACACCAATTATCTAGCCCAAATTAAATATTATTTAAAAGTTATTGCGTAATGGAAACATCAAGGCGCCTTAAAATTATATGACGCAGAAATGGTACAGAAATAAATCAATGTGTATTTTATATTAAACCACAGCACACGTAACAAAAGCTACCAGCGACGTATGAATTCCTAAACAACGTTAATTACTTGGTGTAATTATGTTTCGAATGAATGTACATATCTCTTGAAATGCTCATTCGGTTCGCTACACCACGTTGTAATATTTACTTTTAGCATCGTACTAGAGAAAGGATTTTTATTTGTAAACCTTGTGTTTTGTGATGAAATGTTTGCTATGAACGGGTTTTATTTTAAGGTTTTTAATTGAATTACATATTCAGACGTGTATGATTGTATTACGGAGAAACGTAAATACACACAAACACACATTGTTATCCCAAAAGGAGTTGAGCAGACCTTTTCCGCATCTGGTAGGACGGGTCCATACAGTACCTACCTACCACAAAGTAGTGACAGGTTGCCAGCCTGTCACAAATGGTAAAAAAGTAAAAAACATAAATAGTGCGCAAATATTGTTTTAATCTATCGTGGTCATTGTGGTGTGGTCTGGAGTGTCCGGAGAGGGTTATTAATATATACTTGGTTACTAGCTGGTGAGCGGTCTAGACGGCTAGAGGATGTTCTAGCCGTTCCCTCCGCAGGCTATGACCGCCGATTTTGTCCGGCATTAAGGTGATCTGGACACGGTTTGGCCCCTGTGTGCCCTCGGTGCTTTAGCACAGGTCACACCATCTGGGGATTGCCTAGTACCCAGCGCAACCCCCCAGTGGCGCGTTACCCGGCTCACTCGTTGACCGGGCCAGCCTGGGAGCCGAAATTATGGTGAAAAGGCGCACGTAAAGTGCGCTGATCCCAAAACGCCCCCATAAGATCTTAGGAAGGTACCGGTGGTTTTTAGTCGGTAGGACCGGCGTTGTTCCGCGCCGGGTGAAATGAAATGTAATGAAAAAGCTCTTTATTTAAATGGACTTTGCTAAGTACTTTTAAATCGTCAAAAGCCCTACCACCATTTCGGGACGAATAATTATGATTATGCTGAGATGGAGAAGAAATGGCGAAAGAAACTCCACAGCTTACAATTTCGTAATGATTTCAAAACACACAAGTCAATAAATAATTATCAATATAATTTAAGTTACATTTTAAAATGCGTAAATTTTGGGTAGTTATTACTCCCACGCATTTGGATTATTTATCTTGTGAAAAGCTTTTCTATATAATTTAATTAATCGTATTATTGAACTAAGCAATTTAAATTTTGATACCCACCACCATTTTATGTTATTGTTCGATAGGTACTTACAGATATTCCTTTCAATTTAAGTGGTAAGCATACATTTAAGATCCTCCGGTTAGCAATGTTATAAGAATACAATATGCGGTATACAAAAAAAAAAATCCCACACGCCACGCACGCGCCTAGCCAGCGTGCCGTATGGTCCGTAAATGGAAATTCCATCGTTATCAACAAAAAAAAGTTTACTAGGTGTTAGACCTGTATGTAGGGTCGTCTGGGTAGATACCACCGCCTTTCCTATTTCAGCTGTGTTTAGGATTGAAGGGAAAGGTAGGCTGTGTAACGACCGGGCATGGAAGGCATTTCGTCTTAGGCCTCAGGATAACAACACACCTGCAATCCAAGTGATTTTATCCTATTGCAGTTGTTTATAGACGACGGTATCCACCACAAGGTGGGCTGACAGCTTGTTTGTCATCTAGTACCTAGTTTAAAAAAATAATGTTCTTGCTTAAAACTTCAGAATATTAAAGTTTCAAGTAAAATTTAACTATATTTTGTTTTTACAATTGAAACAAAATTTACGGCGTATCAATAAAGACCCGGAAATACCATTCAACATTTGGCTCTTAGCAAACCATGATACATAACAACAATTGAAACAATGACAGCTAAATTGATGTCTCACATATACAATCCGGCGTGCCAAGTCAAGATATTTGTTCTCCTTACCTTTCAGCCTTCGTAAGGTTTGGAACATTTGAAGAATACCAATGATATCAATACATGGACGTCTAATTCACTCTATAGTGTGGCTTATATTGTTTGTACTAGTTAGCTACAAGTCACAGGCTTTACGATGCTTAAGAGCTAAATTATAATGTATCATAATATTAACTACCGTTTTTATTATGGAATAATTTTATTTTTGCGTTTACAAACGCGTAAATATTATAACTAGAAAAATGCACTGAAAAAAATCGACTTGTCTCAGGCGGGACTCGAACCCGCATCTTCCGTTTTTATTTTAACATTTCGTTATTATTATTATTCTTATTAGTTAACCAATGTTGAGTGAAAATAGTTATTCTACACTAAATAAATAATTAAAAAATCGGGAGTGGTCTCCCTTTGACTTTCTCGTATATCGGAAACGACTCAATAGTTGATAGAAACCTTATATTAGATGTCATACGCATGTTAAATTTGATTACAATAAGTTAAAGCATACTCGAGTTATCGTGCTAACGCGCAGACACACAGACACACACGCAGACTTGATTCCAAAACCGGTATTTTTGGACTCAGGGAAGTCCAAAACGTGTAAATCCGTAAAAATCTTGAGGTCGAATTTTTTGACGACTACAAAGACTTCCTCTATACTACGTATACGAGAAAGTAAAAAAATAAACAATGGAGTCTCTCAACACGTGCTTTTATAATAAGAACTCGCAATACATTACAAATACCTACCTACGCTAAAAAGTTAGGGCTGGTAAATTAATTAAAAAGCACCACAGTATTTTTTACTATAATTCCAAGGCGTGCAAATCAAATACCCGACCTTATACAAGATGCACGCAATTACTACGCCAACCTTATAACATTAAAAATTTATGTAATGAAAATGCGAGGAACAGACAATATCAAAACCTTAAAATATCTCGATAAATAACGCTGCTACAACAGCAAATCCTTACTAATATTATAAGTGCGAAAGTAACTCTGTCTGTCTGTTTGTTAAGCTTTCACGTCTAAACCACTGAACCGATTTTGATGAAAATTGGTACAACTATAGATTAGATCTCGGGGAAGGACATAGGCTACTTTTTATTGCGTCCTTACTATATATCCTTACTTCCTTACTAATATTATAAATGCGAAAGTAACTCTGTCTGTCTGTCTGTCTGTCTGTTAAGCTTTCACGTCTAAATCACTGAACCGATTTTGATGAAAATTGGTACAACTATAGATTAGATCTCGGGGAAGGACATAGGCTACTTTTTATCGCGAAAAAAAGGTTGTATGGGTTGAAATACGGGATGAAAGTTTGTATGGAAGTTCGTCATCTTTGAAGATAGAACCATGAAACTTTGAATTTAGGCACTTAATAAGACAGAAAGAAATATTTGTTCTAAGATTTTTGAAATTTTGACCTGTATGGGGGTGAAATAGTGGATGAAAGTTTGTATGGGACTTCGTCATTGTTAAAGATAAAAGCATGATACTTTGAAATTAGGGACTTAATAAGAAAGAAAGAAATATTTCTTCTAGCGTTTTTGAAATATTGACCCACGTGGGGATAAAATAGGGGATGAAAGGTCGTAAGAAACCCCCAGTACAAAAATACATCCAAGATGGCGGACGCGACTTTTTAACATATTGTCAATATGGGTATCGTTTTCGTGGTTTTTGGGGGTCCGGATTACGAATAAAACATCTATATCGAGATCCAAGATGGCAGACGTGACGTTTTGAGAAAATGTCAATACGGGTATCATTTTCGTGGTTATCGGGGGTTCCGATTCCGAATACACCATCTATTTTGAGATCCAAGATGGCGGACGTGACTTTTTAACATAATGTCAATATGGGTATCATTTTCGTGGTTTTTGGAGGTCCCGATTACTAATACACCATCCATTTTGAGATCCAAGATGGCGGACGCGACTTTTTAACATAATATCAATATGGGTATCGTTTTCGTGGTTTTTGGGGGTCCGGATTACGAATAAAACATCTTTTTCTAGATCCAAGATGGCGGACGCGACTTTTTGACAAAATGTCAATATGGATATCGTTATCGTGGTTTTTGGGGGTCCTAATTCCGAATACACTATCCATTTTGAGATCCAAGATGGCGGACGTGACTTTTTAACATAACGTAGATATGGGTATCATTTTCTTGGTTCTTGGAGGTCCCGATTACTAATACACCATCCATTTTGAGATCCAAGATGGCGGACGCGACTTTTTAACATAATGTCAATATGGGTATCGTTTTCGTGGTTTTTGGGGGTCCGGATTACGAATAAAACATCTTTTTCTAGATCCAAGATGGCGGACGCGACTTTTTGACAAAATGTCAATATGGATATCGTTTTCGTGGTTTTTGGGGGTCCTAATTCCGAATACACTATCCATTTTGAGATCCAAGATGGCGGACGTGACTTTTTAACATAACGTCGATATGGGTATCATTTTCTTGGTTTTTGGAGGTCCCGATTACTAATACACCATCCATTTTGAGATCCAAGATGGCGGACGCGACTTTTTAACATAATGTCAATATGGGTATCGTTTTCGTGGTTTTTGGGGTCCGGATTACGAATAAAACATCTTTTTCTAGATCCAAGATGGCGGACACGACTTTTTGACAAAATGTCAATATGGATATCGTTTTCGTGGTTTTTGGGGGTTCTCATTCCGAATACACTATCCATTTTGAGATCCAAAATGGCGGACGTGACTTTTTAACATAACGTCGATATGGGTATCATTTTCGTGGTTTTCTGGGGTCCCGATTCCGAATACGACATCTATTTCGAGATCCAAGATGGCGGTTGGGACTTCTTAATATAAAATCGATATGGGTATCATTTTCGTGGTTTTCGGAGGTCCCGATTACTAATACACGATCCATTTTCAGATCCAAGGTGGCGGACGCGACTTTTTACAAAATATCAATATGGGTATCGTTTTCGTGGTTTTTGGGGGTTCTGACTCCAAATAAAACATCGACTTTGAGATCCAAGATGGCGTGACGTGACTATTTAACTTAATAGGAATATGGGTATAATTTTCGAGGTTTTCGGGGGTCCTGATTCCAAATACATCATCAATGTCGAGATCCAAGATGGCAGATGCGACTTTTTAACATAAAATCGAAATGGGTATCATTTTCATAGTTTTCGGGGGTAGATTCCAAATACATCATCAATTTCTAGATCCAAGATTGCGGACGCTACTTTTTAACTTATTATTAAAAAGGATATCATTTTCGTGGTTTACAGGGTACGGATTATCCATTTTGAGATCCAAGATGGCGGACGCGACTTTTTAACTTAATGACTTTCACGCCCATACCTGAACCGATTTTGATGTTTGGTACAAAAATAGACTAAACGTCGAAATGGAATAAAAGCTTTTTTGTAAAAGAGGGAATGAAGGGCTTGAAATATGAGATGAAATTTTTTATGAAATTCCTCATTACCAAATATAAAACCATGAAATTTTTAATAGCACGGGATATTGACCCATGTGGGGATGAAAGGTTGCATGTAAGTTAGCAAAGGATGGGAAAACATAAAATGATAGATTGTAAAAATGCCATATACAGTATAGTACACGGCAGTTTTTATGTGTATTTTTTGCAAAATAAGTACGTACATGCTGCCTAAAGTAACTATTCGCAAGAAAGCAAGTGATACGCAATAAAGATATTTGATTTGATTTAACTATTCCACGCGGACGAAGTCGCGGGCAAAAGCTAGTAATATTATAAATGCGAAAGTAACTCTGTCTGTCTGTCTGTTAAGCTTTCACGTCTAAACCACTGAACCGATTTTGATGAAAATTGGTACAACTATAGATTAGATCTCGGGGAAGGACATAGGCTATATACTTTTTATTGCGAAAAAAGGTTGTATGGGTTGAAATAGGGGATGAAAGTTTGTATGGAAGTTCGTCATTTTTGAAGATAGAACCATGAAACTTTGAATTTAGGCACTTAATAAGACAGAAAGAAATATTTGTTCTAAGATTTTTGAAATTTTGACCTGTATGGGGGTGAAATAGTGGATGAAAGTTTGTATGGGACTTCGTCATTGTTAAAGATAAAACCATGATACTTTGAAATTAGGGACTTAATAAGAAAGAAAGAAATATTAGTTCTAGGATTTTTTAAATTTAGACCCGTGTGGGGATGAAATTGTGGATGAAAATTTGTATGGAAGTTCGTCATGGATAAAGATAAAACCATGAAACTTTGAATTTAGACACTTGATAAGAAATAAAAATCCAATCCAAGATGGCGGTTGTGACTTTTTAATATAATATCGATATGGGTATCATTTTCGTGGTTTTCGGAGGTCCCGATTCCTAATACACCATCCATTTTGAGATCCAAGATGGCGGACGCGACTTTTTAACATAATGTCAATATGAGTATCGTTTTCATGGGTTTTAGGGATCCGGATTACGAATAAAACATCTATTTCGAGATCCAAGATGGCGGACGCGACTTTTTAACAAAATGTCAATATGGGTATCATTTTCGTGGTTTTTGAGGGTCCCGATTCCGAATACGACAGCTATTTCGAGATCCAAGATGGCGGTCGCGACTTTTTAATATAAAATCGATATGGGTGTCATTTTTGTGGTTTTCTGAGGTCCCGATTGCTAATACACCATCCATTTTGAGATCCAAGATGGCGGACGCGAATTTTTAACATAATGTCAATATGGATATCGTTTTCGTGGTTTTTGGGGGTCCGGATTACGAATATAATATCTATTTCGAGATCCAAGATGGCGGACGCGACTTTTTGACAAAATGTCAATATGGGTGTCATTTTCGTGGTTTTCGGGGGTCCCGATTTCGAATACGACATCTATTTCGAGATCCAAGATGGCGGTTGCGACTGTTTAATATAAATTCGATAAGGGTAAAATTTTCGTGGTTTTCGGAGGTCCCGATTCCCAATACAACAACCATTTTAAAAAGACCCAAGATGGCGGACGCGACTTTTTAACATAATGCCAATATGGGTATCATTTTCGTGGCTTTTGAGGATCCCGATTCCGAATACGACATCTATTTCGAGATCCAAGATGGCGGTCGCGACTTTTTAATATAAACTCGATATGGGTGTCATTTTTGTGGTTTTCTGAGGTCCTGATTCCTAATACACCATCCATTTTGAGATCCAAGATGGCGGACGCGAATTTTTAACATAATGTCAATATGGGTATCGTTTTCGTGGTTTTTGGGGGTCCGGATTACGAATAAAACATCTATTTCGAGATCCAAGATGGCGGACGCGACTTTTTGACAAAATGTCAATATGGGTGTCATTTTCGTGGTTTTCGGGAGTCCTGATTCCGAATACGACATCTATTTCGAGAGCAAAGATGGTGGTTGCGACTATTTAAAGTAAAATCGATATGGGTATCATTTTCGAGATTTTTGGGGGTTCTGACCCTCCCCTGGGCTGGGTCCAGGACCTAAGTGGGACCTATCCGTTCGCTTTAATGCCAAACTTTCTGATCCATGCCAGACGACAGATCTCAAGATGCTTTTATAGATTTTGACCTTTAAATCAAGGGGAGCGACATCATCATTTCAGCCCAGAGACGCCCACTGTTGGACATTAGCCTCCCCCAAGGATCTCCAAATCGGTTGGTTCTGCGCTGCTCGTATTCAGCGGCTTCCCGCGACCTTTACTAGATCGTCAGTCTACCTTGTGGGGGGCCTACCAAAGCTGCGTTTTCCGGTACGTGGTCGCCACTCGAGGACCTTTCCGCCCCAACGGCCGTCAGTCCTCCTCGCAATGTGCCTTCCTTTGGGCTATGTCGGTGACCTTGATTCTCCTGCGGACCTCATTATTCCTGATATGATCATGCAGAGAAACTCAAAGCATAGCCCTCTCCATTGCTCTTTGGGTGACCTTGAGCCTTCTTATGAGGCCCATTGTAAGCGGCCGATTGAGGGGCCTTACAATGGGCCTCAATGGGAGTCCCATATTATCCCCTTAACCTGCCGCCATTTCATTCATCCTGAGCTTAAGTTACTTACGTTATTCTAATCTAGAGTAGTCTGTGTTAGAGTTTCTCCCGATTCTTGTTGTAAAAACACGTGTTGAGAGACTCCATTTTTAACCTCAATCAACCGTATAATTTTTGTTACTTTAGTTACATTTTCACTTGACATAGGCAAAATGCATTACGTAAATGTATCGCGACGCCATTAATTAAGAATAGAATAGTCTGTGGTACGGTAGTTACAAAATAAAAATTGATGGAGGTTAGAATTAAAAAAGTTATTATTCTTTTCACAACATTGTAAAACATTTATTAAGAATACTGAGACACTATTGCGTCATGATAAAGAAACTATAATCAGTAAAAAGAAGCAACCTTTATAGAGAAAACATTATGTATTTAGTTTCGAGGCTCTTCGCCTTAGTTACAATTTTCTTACAAGATATTCCAAAACCAGTTTCTATAGAATAAACAGAGTTTTCTTGTTACAAAACATCCGTTAATTTATACAAAACAAAGGATTATTTTTGAAATCTTTCTTTTGTTTATACTAGATTAGCCGTTGAATTTTAGAAAAGCCTTGTGCTTAGAAATTCATTATGGCTTGACATATGACCTAGAATAGGATTATTTATAATACTTTTGATATTGCGTCCTCACTAATTAACAAAAATGGAAAGCTCGACGTTTTAATTGACAATTATTTAAGGCATCTCTTAGAAAAAAAAATTTGTGGCGATATATGATTTTCAGTGATTTTAAGTCATTATACTCATATTTTAAGTTATTAGACTAATAGTTAAAAGCCTTTTCATTAAATAATAACATCAAATTGTCTTCTTTATTTTTGAGAGTATCACAGACTAAGGTACTTATTAGTGGTTACTACGTAAGTATAGCTTGCTTCGAGACATCACTAGGAGGGTGTCGAACGGAATAGTGATTCCAAACTACCTCCTGGGGTGTCGTTCTGGTGGTATCGAGTGGAATATCCGACCTTTCCTAGAGGATTGGCGACCAAGCATCTCCCTCTCGGGAGTCTGTCGAGCCTGCGTCCCTAGGGCGTCGGAGTCGGAAGGGGTTACAGAAGACAGCAGTCAAATAACTCCACATTTTCGAGGTTTTGTTTCTGTCGGTGAGTGAAGTTAGTAAGTAGCAATCGTTTGATCCTTCTTGGGTTACTTCTGTGTTACATTTGGCCTGTCGTCATGTACGGTTGCGAAGTATGGACTTTGAAAGAAGACACTACGAGACAATCAGTAACTTATAGAGACGAGACTATCAATAACTTTCGGAACTCAATATTGCTGTTAACGTTATTGTTACGGCGTCATACTTTAATAAGCTGTTGGTAGCTATCGAGGCGGACTTAAAACAATCAAACTGAGCTCAAATTCGTACTCTCTAGCACGGCACCTCGGGATCTAATACCGATGTGAAACCACTAGAGCACAGAGGCGGTGAAGAACCGTATCTAGAGAGTGTACTAAATACTGGCATGAGCAAAATGTATTTTCAAGAGACCTTTTCGATATTATTTTTATACAATACTACTTGATTTTATACAATCAATGTCGGTTTTCGCCCCAAAAAGTATCCTGTCTCCTTCCCATGGTCTTAAAGTTCCACATTTCTCTTTTTTTCCATATTTTCTCCAAATTTCATCAAAATCTGTTCAATGGTTTAGGTGTGAAAGCTTAACAAACAAAGAAACTCACTTTCGTATTTATAACATTAACATCAGTTAGGATAGTAAATGAAGTACTTTTATATAGAAAATATAATTTGTGAGTATTTACGCTCTTACGACTAAACTACTAAACGAATTATTCATAATGATGATTTAGGATAGGTACACAATGTACCTTTTATCCTCAAAAAGGGTATACGGTTAATGCGAGCGACGCCGCAGGCCATTGCTAATAAGTTATAAATAGACTTTAATCTAAGTAAATAGATATCCTTATAAATACAAAACTTTCGGATCTGAAACTAGGACTATATAGGCCACACTAGAGAAATTCAAATTATAATCGAAAACTTAGTAATGTCAATTTCTACAATAACAATGTCATGTTCAATTTTAACAAAGATTTAAATAGTCAAATTACATTTTATAAAATACTCGGTCATACTATAACAACAATTTTGAATCAGCCAGTTTTTTCATCATTACAGTGGCGTTTCCCTTATCGGCCTTAAGCACTAAAATGTCCTGGTTTTCTCGGATATCTTTCAGTGCATAACGCTCTTCCATAGTGAAGTTACTGGCTGGAAGTCTTGCTTTACGTAACGTCCTGTCTTAGGGTGTCGGCTTCAGCCCGCCTAGCATGACCACTGAAACACGATATGATATAGCCATTTATCGCGTTGAACTGTCAAAAATTATTGGATATAACCGTCAACTTGAAATTTTATCGAAACTGTGAACTTGTATAAAGCTTATACATGTTCCCAGTTTCGATAAATTTTCAAGATTGCGGTTATATCCAATAATTTTTGACAGTACAACGCGATAAATGGCTTTATCATATCATATCATATCGTGTTTCGGTGGTCATGCTAGGCGGGCAGCAGGCGGTATATTGTTTCCTCTAAGGCACTGATCACTTTTTCCTACGTTTCTCGCTTAGGTGTTAGCGCAAAATTCATACCTTTGGCCAGCATTTTCCTCGTAATTCGTGCTTCACAGGTTTACTACCGTGTCCTCAGAAACCATTCGCGGCGAAGTATTTTCGGGGTACCGTCGATTACACAGCTTCCAGAACTTTCGTTCTTGTTAATTCCCGTTTTTGATTGTGTTAATCATACAACGCGAAAGCTTAAAATTTATTTGAACCTCCGGGATTTTAAAATATTTGATGTTATTAAACCCTTGGAAAAAACATCAATTTCTTAACGATCACCATTAATAATCTAAAATCGCATTTTCATTAAAAGCTCAGATGAGAAATAAATTCTATAGAATTAAGTAATACCAAATGTTTTCAGAGTTTAGGGTGTTTCAACTCATTCACCGATACCGCGGTGTTATGTAGCGCCGTGAATAAGTAATTAAGACGTAGCTGTTGCTACAGTTTGTTGTAAGCATATTCTGTTAATGTGATTGCTAAATGAGACGGTTACGCAATACCGGGATTTGGTGGCCTTCATGGTAAAGGTATTAATTATCATCAAAGTACTAGTAGAAAATATCGATATTTTTATTGAATGTTATACGGGCTTGAGTTATTTGAACCTTTTTAATCTAATCATCAAAGCAATCCTGAAGTTGTGAATGTCAATGGACAATATAATATCGATCGACAATTGCCTCTTCTTCTTCTTTAAAATTAATGGCGTTCGCGTTACATAAAAATTACGCATTTCGCCAATGTCAAGTGAAAATGCTTATTACAGTAAAAGATAATTGTACGGTAGATTTGAGTTAAAAATGGAGTCTCTCACTCAACATGTGTTTTTACAACAATAACTTGGGAGAAACTCCGACAAATGCCTGTGTCCTTCTCAAGAGGAATTTTTAAGAATATTTGTCAAATTAATCGATTTTTATAAATTATGCTGAATTTTACTGCCAATGGAAATATCCGTGCATAGGTATCTATTTGTATAATTAGTTATTTTAAGACCAAGTGAATCAACCTTTGAGGAAAAGTCTATATGTATAGGTAGGGATTAACTTCTCGCATTCAATCTGTCGAGCTTTCAATAAGTGTTTATAAAATTATGATTGAGATTTAGAATGTTATGCTTAAAAAAATGCTAATGCTATTATGGCCTATATGTTTTCTGATGATGATTTTAAGTTTCATTAAAATCCATTCAGTAGTTTCTTTTTTATGTGCAAGATTAACAAAACACACATCCATTTTTAAATGCATCCAGATATCCATACAAGCTTACGCGTTTATAATATTAGTAGAATTATTTTTATATATCATTTAATTTATTATTATTTCAATTTAAATTTAATTTTAATTTCAATTAGTTCAATTAATTTAATTCAATTCAATGTTTAAATTTCATACCCAATTTTATAATTCATATGTTTTGTGTAATAATGTAGTCACTAACATAGTACCATAAGTTGTGTATACTAACAATCTATGGACCCCTGATGACTGAAAATAAAACATTTTATTTTATTTATTGTATTATGCCTGAATAATATTATGCGTAAGTATCATTAGTGATAATAAGGCTGTAGATGGAAGCCAGCTTCACCCGGATTCACTGAGGGTGTAACTATGGGTTCCTTATCTATTTGCATAAAATTTTAAGCCACACACATAGATATAGGAAACTGTAAATGGGCAATGTGAAAGAGAAAGAGCATAGTAACACGTATATTAGAACAGATAGATAGATGAGACCATTTCACGTACACGCAGGCGGCCTATGTCGGTGTGCCAGTCACGTAGAAAAGACAGCAACTGTCAGACTGCAATACTAATTTTTACGCGCACATGCGTATTACTCACATATGGGTGAATTTTTCAATCTGTCATCATCATCATCACAACAGCCTTTATAATTCGACCCACTGGTGGGACACAAGGACTCTCCTTGTCATCGAAGGAGTTTTAGGCCACCACGCTTGCCTAATGTGGATTGGTGGACGCAGTATAAGGTGTTCAATACCCCTTTGCTGATCCATTAGTCGCCTTCTACGACAACCATTGGAGGATGTGGGGTGATGCTATTCTACTCTGCCGGCATCAAATGGCTTATGTGATGCCAATCTATAAACGTCACTAATTGTATGTCTACATAATTTGGCAGTAAGGCTAATTTAGTGCCTCAAAATAGTGACAGTGTTACACGATCTAGTGGTTCGCCACCGGAATTAAATCCAGAGATCCCCATTCGATCGAAGAAACTAAAATTTCTTTATTCATTCAGGTACAATTTTTAGGAGTTTGATGCCATCGGTTCAAGAGTCTACTAGGAGGCCTGGTTTTGAGAAGAACTGACAAGCAATTCAGCAAGTTTTATCCTCCCTTCTGTGTTCTGTGATTCTCCCTTTACAGTTTTCATAGTATTGATTTGGAAAGAGTCATAATTCACATTGTCAAGTCTTTAATGGTTTTTTTTCAAGTCCGCCTGTCTAGGTACCACCATCTTATCAAAATCTGTCGCCATAATAATAATGTTAACAACATTATTCTGTTCCGACAGTTAATGATAAGATAGCCAGACCCTCTGTGGTTCAGGATCCCAGGTGAAGCCCGATTCCATCTTAGGCCTTATCGTCACTTAGCACCAGGTAAGATGAAGGCCTTCCCTATCACAAATAAATAAAATACAGTCATACCTATATAAAAGGGCCAAAAAGCAAAAAAGTTAAAATGACAGATCTTACGCTCTAACATCGTCTCAGGAATCCCGTTGTTGCATTATTACCGCGTCAAGTGGAAAATAATTGCTTCCTCAAGATGGCCGCTTCAAATTCGAGGGACTATACCGCACTACCTTACTTTCAAATTATGATAACATCGTTTTAACGCAACAGCCTTTGGGCATAGATAGGAAGTCTTAATAGAAAAAGCTATGATATTTATCCCCACAAAACTGTAGGCCTTAGGGTCTACATACTTGTGGGGATCCCTGTGCGGATTTCGCTCCTGCGCCTACGGGGACTACGAGGGCAGTCCTGTATAATAGCATAAAAAAGAAAACAAAACTACCTCCTCTTGATTTACTCTATCTATTGATGTAAAATTTCTAAGCGTTATACAGAAAGAGCGACTTTAGTTTTATACTAATGTTTAAATTTTGAATTTTGTTCCTAATTTTATTTGGCATAATTCTAATAATGATTTATCATAAAAGTGTTTTTCCTTATCTTTCGTTCTCTATTTAATTTAGTATGAATTTCAAACATTACTATGTATGATGATAATGAACAGGGAATTAATAAATGTAAATCAAATTTAAACCTCTTCGTTCGTTTTAACTTTGGTTTCGCAATATTCGAACAACTAACTTGTATGAAATCACACATCGTCACACTCAGTGGTTAAAGTAATTGGAGAGATCGTCTCGAAGAACTTTATATTATTCCATACAGTGATTACTTATTCCGTTCGAAGGAAGATTTCCTGTTTTGAAAATGGTATACCTTGTTCGACGGAGCGTGGAATAAGTACGTACCTACAGCGAATTGAAAGCTTCAAGCAAATTTAGGATTACGTATAGGTAGTAGAAAACAAAAGAGATTCGTACGTATAAAAAATCTGCTTCTTATCAATGACATTGTCATAAGAGTATGCAAAACAAAGTTGCCATCTTAGAAACGTCTACCTACCTACAGGTATGCTGAAGAGTTTGACAATAAAAGAGTCCACAAAGTTAATGGTTCATGAATGATTAAACAGCAATATTAATAAAAAAACACCAATTTATAGATTTGAGTTGAGAGGTAAAACCGAGCGGCTAATCCGCTGTAATCCTACTTCTCGTAAGTTATGGTTAAAATGTATACTTAATGGCTTCCTTAGTAATTTCACCAAGGGCCATAATACCTATCAGCTTTGGTGGTAGGGAGCGCGACAGTGCGTTGATATGGCGGAGCCACTTAAAACCCACTGTAGGATCTGCAGTCTATAAGATTAAACCACGGAGTACTAAACTCTTTGGTCTTTGGATTAAATCTTTGGATTAAGCCCATAGTCGACGTCAGCGAATCCTACTACCCCTATTACTATGTCGTAGCTACCTCTAGGGTCGCTTTTTGTGCTTTGTGAACTTATCATATCTGAGCACACATTTAACATCTCTCCAGTGTACCTTTCAACATTTTCAATAATGCTAGAAGTAAAAGTTTATATCTAAGAAAAAATAATATACGAACTTACACCCAATTAAAGCATTTTTATTTTATATTGTTCTTTGAAATGTATAGGTTCATACATATATATGTTCACGCTCATAGTCCCAAGAGGGGTGGAGCAGAGCCTTGGGTAACATTAAACATAAAGCCACATCTGGCAGTATGAGTCATGCAATGCCTCGAAATTGTGATAGGTTGTCAGTCTGTCGGCTACTTAGAAGGGGCACCAAACGCAAAAAGTAACAATATTTCAGTAAACAAACAAACAAAAGTAAACGACCATGTTACACTCAAATTCATCTCGGCAATCCGGAAGAAATTTATGTTTAAAATTAGTACCCTTGAAGCCTTGAACGGGATCATCATTATTTCAGCCGAGTGTTGGATATAGGCCTCCCCCAAGGATCTCCAACCCGTTCGGTCATGCGCTGCCCGCATCCAGCGGCATCCTACAACCTTTACCAGATCGTCAGTCCACCTTGTGGGGGGCCTATCAACACTGCGTTACCCGGTAGGTGGTCGCCACTCGAGGACCTTTCCGCCCCAACGGCCGTCAGTCATCCTCGCAATGTGCCCTGCCCCCTGTCACTTAAGGTTCGCAATTCTTTGGGCTATGTCGGTGACCTTGGTTTTCCTGCGGATCTCATCATTTCTGATATGAGCACGCAGAGAAACTCCGAGCATAGCCCTCTCCATTGCCCTTTAGGTGACCTTGAGCCTTCTTATGAGGCCCATTGTAAGCGGTCACGTTTCGGTTCCATAGGTCATTACTGTCACTGGCTACACACACGAATTAAAGAATTTCGACTGCGAAAGATGGGCTGAGAATATGCCGCGTCCCTAACGCTGCCCAGCCGATTGAACGAGATGGAATATTATAAAATTGTTGAGGTTGGATACCCATGTAACTTGTACTGGCTACTCTAGTTTATATTGGTATTGTTTATAGTGGTTTTTTAAATTTGATATTTTTCTTTGTTCTCTTGTCATTCTCTTGTGTAATTAAATCAACATGTCAACAAAAATTAATGTAATCCTACCACTAAAAAGAAAAGAAAAAAATTTCTATGAATCACAATAGAAATAAGATTCTAAGAAATTAAAAAATTTAAAATATATTTTTTTCCTAAAATTTTAGGAAAAATTTAGGTCAGGCCTGGTCAGGCTTATTATCATATAAATTCTATAGTTTTAATAACGTCATAGAAGTATATTATGTTGATAGACTAAACCAAAGTGTGTAAAACCTGTACCTGTTTGCTATGAGAAAATAAAAATACTTTTTTTTTATTTTACAAGATGGCAAATCAGCTAGCGGCCCACCTGGTGTTAAATGGTTACTGTCGCCTACTGACACTTGCAATATTTAAGGTAAATCACTTAAATTATATAGGAAAGATTTCGTAATCTAAGCTTTAACGTTTATTTATATTATCGTTCCGTCTGTGACTCGCTTTATTAAAATAGCCAACGCGAATTGTTTCAAAATTTTAAATAAATATTTGGAAAAGCTTTTGATGTGAAGATTGAATTTAAATAAAACTAAGAAAAATCGACAGCGACCCGTTAAGTGCACCCTCTCTTGTTATTTCCCCCGAGGGTTATAAAGGCATACTTATAGCATATCTATATTGCATCTATAATTGCAAGTCACTGGGGATCATAGATTATGATGACACAAGTTATTTCAATTTCCAAAGTATCCTTATGCGCACTTTAATCTATTATTCAAATGGCAGCACCCCTCTCCAATTACGACATTTGATGTGGTGGGGCCGCCGAGATGTTAGCAGTTGCACAAATTTAGTCAATTTGACACGGACTGCCTAGGGGAACGTTGAACGGGTGTTTTTGTATATAGGCAGTCTAAGCTTACAATCACCATGCTTACATAGTTATTTTAAATACGTCCAACTGTTCGGCGCAGGCTTCCTAAATGACGAATTAATGAGATGTTTCTAACCGCAGTATCATGACGTCTACCCAAAGTGGAAAGGTGGATAGAAACTAAACTATCTAGTTGGGGTAGAGAATAGTGGACTCATCATTTCAGTCGAGAGACGTCCACTGTTGGATATAGGGCGCCCCCAAGGATCTCCAAGCCGGTCGGTCCTGCGCTGTCCGCATCCAGCGGCTTCCCGCGACCTATACTAGATCGTCAGTCCAGTAGTCCCCCCACAAGGTGGACTGACTGGACAGCGGATTAGCCTCTTGAATTTTGAGCATCCCGAACTGGGGTAGTACCTCCACCTTAGAATAGAGTAGAAATACATTTATTGCCATAAAACAGAGACGCGGTTACACAACAAAATATACAAACAAATTAAAACAAAGAAAGAACTAAAACTGGCAGTAAAAATTCAAGTAAATGAGTAAGAGCCTATTGTAAAATTGTTGCGATCGCACGTCGTAGGTCATGGCAATGAGGTCCATACTAAGCTTATTGCCATGCTACGGCCAGGCGCCTTACAGAATACCACTGTCAAATAACACTAAATATTTGTGATGTTGTGTTTCTGTTTAAATTCACGCTAAGGGCGTACATTGCCCTGAGAATTCAACTGCCAACAACATGTTTAGGATCCTGCTGGGGCTTCCGCACTTTTGCAGTGCATCAGGTATGTTTGCGGACGCAAATGTAAATGACTTATAAACGATTATGCCGAAAAATCCGCCACGATGATAGGGCAAATGTGTGGTGGTGTTAATGGGATTCTGAAGATGATTGCGGAGAGGATGGACTCAGCGGTTTTCAGTAGGTTCACTGATCTGCATGTTATTAGACATGTAACCATGTGAATCTGCTGCAAACCTGCTTTAGTACCTAGATAATTTATATGTTTATAAATGTGTTTGCTTTTGTTCTCAATTACTCATTGTTCTCTACTTTATTACTAACATAGTTTGTAAGTATCATTGTTCATTTACTAACATTTTGGACTATGTGGTCTGTAATAAAACATTTTTATTTTTATTTAGAAGTATAGTCGCCAGAGCTCCACGGAGTAGGGAAGGGGTCTAAGGTTGGCAGCGCGTGAGTGTCATGAGTAGCGTTGCTATCCGTCCGGATAAAGCCGGACTGTGATAGGCTTTTTGATCTCTTTTCAGGACCAATTAGTCTGCTTCCGGCCCGTCCTGCCATTGTTAGGATTTTTTCTTTTGACGCAAGCAAGCAGCACATAGTTCACTCTACCCGCAAAATGTGCAGATGAAAATGATAATACCAATTAAAAATTTCTTAAATTAATACATGTGTTTTATTTAAAATATTTTTGGCGTTAGTTCGGCCGTGGGACCCAAAATGGACTACGCAATGGCCTTGAATAGCGCTCTGTGATTGGTTCGTTTCTTATCCTAGTGTCGAGTGATCTCATAGTAATGTCTGTGAATACGGGTGTAACTCCTGCGATATGACAACCCTTACTTGACAGACACACATCTTTTACACAACGTTATTTGACTGTCGTCTAATGTGATGTGGAGGTAGGTACTGGTTCTAACTCACTTATTCAGTCCCTGCCAACAACAATTATCAATGGGAATAAAAGCAACAAACGGGACGCTAATCGTCAAGATAGGTCGTAAATTTAATTAAAATCCTTTCGGTTGAAAAATAGGCACCTAAAGCCTATTTTTCAACCGAAAGGATAGAATTATTAATCACGTTAATAAATATTCATTAATATATTGTTTTTTCGTTTTTGTGTTTTCAAGTTTAGTTATGATTGAAATTGATACCAAATTAAATAGAAAACGAAAAACATGGAAAAAAAATCCTGTCATGGATAAGTGCTGAGACGGGACGTCAACTTGATAACGTAATTAAAAAACGAAAGACATGGCTAAATTCGTCGTGGTCAAACAGTCCTGTGTAGCTCAGTTGGAAGAGCCGTCGCCCGGATAGCGAAAGGTCGCGGGTTCTTGTCCCGTCTCAGCACTTATCCATGACACGAATTTTTTCCATGTTTTTCGTTTTCTATTTAATTTGGTATAAATTTCAATCATATTCATTGATATTTTACCAATGGGCTAAGTCAAGAGCCTCGAGATATACCCTAAGAGGATACAATTAGAATAGCATACAAGAGGTGTGTGTGATTGGATTGAGAGTATGCTTCAGGACGCAAAGCTCTCTAACGAGCTTTGACTGCCGCATGGAACCTAATTTTGACTATATGTAAATATTTCAATATTTTATAGTTTGACAAAGCAACACATAAAATGTTTGTAACTCACAAACTCAATATCTACAGGATCAATTCCTCGCTAACTATCACAGTCTTATCAAAGTATGTCGTCTTTACAATACTTAATATATTTTTTGTGAAGTGAAGTTCGCTCCCATCTTGGACCTTTTCCACCACTAAGCTAAAAGTCAAGAGCTTTCCCGTAATCAAAAATTAAATAATTGATAAAAAGCAATTTTGTGAGACGCAACAGATTTCTCTATCTTGGCCCATAACTCTATTAAAAAAATAGGAGAATATCCAAAAAACATACGTTTTGTTATTTCTGGTACAACACCCATATTATTTTGCAAAACAGAAAAGGTCGCATGAACCATCGCGGAAAGTTAAACAAGCAACACATTATTATTCTGTTTTATGCGCGGTAGGGTAAATAAAAGGGGCCGCAGTCGCCGTAATTGCGCAACCAAGCACTCACCCTCTTTCGAAATATCACTATTACGCTTTTATTAAGCTCACCAAACCCGCCGAAGGGATACTCATAATTTAATTACGTGCCCCAAAATAAGTTATTTCAAGTTGGTGGGAATGAGTTCCTGGCTTAATCGAAATGAAACTTTACATTAGTCAAATCCCACGTGTAGCGAAAGAACATCAAGAACAGAGAAAACTTGTTTATACAACAATGTCATTTTTGTCGGCTATAGATTTAATTTTGAATAATATTTTGCTGAAATGTGCACGATTCAGTTCGCGTCTTTTCACGAATACCTCTTTTGTTAACCGACTTCAAAAAAAGGAGGAGGATCTCTATTCGACTGTATGTTGTTTTTTTTTGGATGTATGTTCCGCGATTACTCCATCAATTATGAATCGATTTTAATGATTGTTTTTTCGTTAGGAAGGTCATACTTCAGAGGTGGTCCCATATAAATTATACCAAAATTGGTTCAGCACTTTTTGTTCAAATGATAATTTCATTGGGGATTTAACAATGACGTCATCCACGAACACAAAAATAATGACATTTTTGTTAAACTTACCATTACTTAATATGCAATAGTGATTGTTAGTAGGTCTGACTTTCCTTGGTTCGCTCTTTTCAACTACTTAATAAAATAAAAAATATTACTTATTTCTTACTTATTAGTTTAAGTTGTACAAAGGAGATTGCCCAAATTCAGGCCCACTTTAATTTGTGCTTGTGCCTTAATGAAATTAAATCTAAAAATAATGATGTATATTTTTAATTATTTTAATGTATAACAATACGCTTTGTACGCCTTGTGATTGAAAATACATTTAATAAGACTTCTCCATTTTAAACTTTGACTTCCGCCCGACCATGAACATGAAATTGAAAAAAAAGTTGTATTTTAAATTCTCCCTAATAGGGAAGGCAAAGGGATCTAGCCCATACAGCCACAAAAACATTATTTCAATGATTCTTAATAACTTATCATCAATACGTGTTGATGATAAAATGTTTTGATAAACAAAATTATATTCAATGCACAAAATCCACTCCGAAACATTTTAAATGGGAAATAATAAATTGAGCAACAAAAGAATCCAGAATGAACAACTAAGAGTACTAAATGGGCGCGACTAATGATTTTTTTGTGGCCCATTAATAATTTTTTGTTGTCTACGTAATATTTGCATAAGTTTAGGTTTATTTATCTGCTGACCAGTTATACTGGGTGTAAAAGACATGAACAGTCAAACGAGAACCATGTATTCTATACATCAAAATAAGACATATTTCAAGAAAAATATTGCTGGGAAATGATTTTTATTTTTTGGTGTTAAAAAAAATTGCAAATTGTACCGCGCAATGTAAAGCGCTCAACTCGCACGCAACTCGCAAAACCGTGATGTTTTTGTCAGACGGCGGCCCCGTTCGTTTGTGTCCGTGCACATCGAGTGAGCTACATTGAACGATAACGCTTTGAAGACATTTTTTGTTATGAAATACTAAAAAAAATGATAATGTTTCTTTAGACAATAACTAAGAAATAACGTATAGAATACGTTTTCATAAAAAAATTAAAAAAATATTTCTGACTTTGACCTTCAATAAAATCTTAACTATCAATTTCCCAGGTATAGTCTAATGGAAAAAAAATGTTAAGATGGTGAGCACAATACATGGTTTTCGTTTGACTGTTCATGTCTTTTACACCCTGTATACGATCCATTTTAAATTATTGCAACTAAAATTTTCCCGCCATGACAGCGCGCCAAACACACCTTGAAAAAATGTTAAACATTTAACGCTCTGCTCTTCTCTACACCTTTTGGCGTGATTATATATAAAATAGGTATAATAATATGATTAAGTCTTAATTTATTTTCATTTTGAAGAAAATACCTTAAGAAAACTTACAATTTATAGAAAAATACCCTCAATATTATTGTGAATGAAACTGAAAATAACAAATATATCCGGGTGTCAAAGTTAAAATTATTGGTTGATATTGTTAGAGTGGTTCTTTTTCTACAAACTACAACTGAAATCGTCGAGGCATAAGCAATTTTAATGTGGGCCTAACGTCCATACATAATTGGGCAATCTTCTTTAAGAGAACTCTTGAATGTTTCATGTAAGGTTTTCATGTTTCAAACTTTAGTGATTCATGTTAGGTATATCACAGTTACTTATTTATGCTCAAGCAATCTTGTGTTTTTGAAGTGAAACTTCTTTATCGGCGTTGTAAAAAAATTTACCGTCACATTTTTCCGTTACGCGCCATCTTTGATTCGGCCATAAAGAAGTTTCACTTCTTACATGTGTACACTAGTACACGCACACATTTGTTATTGATATAATTATAATACTTACTAGCTGTGCCCGCGCGACTTCGTCCGCGTGGATTTCCCGTTTTTGCAACAGTTTTCATTGATGCTCAACCGCTTGTCACAATCAATCAATCTCAATTTATTATTTTTTTGACAGTTGTCATAATTCAAATTTCAAAACACCATAAACTATATGGTTACTTGGTACACAGCTGATCGTTAAAAAAACTGTTTTCTCGCGGTCGCAGATATGTGATTGATGCAAAAAATAGATAAAAACAATCCTTGATGCGGATTTTATATCATGTTAAAATTTCAACTCAATCGGTGCAGTACTTTTTGAGTTTTTGAAGCATACACAAACCAACATAACATTTTTATATATATAGATTAGTGGAAACTTTGCTGGATTGTATAATATTTAATTTTTTTTTAAATATTATATTAAATTTTTACCTGCGTGTTTAGTGTATCTGTATGTTTCCATTAACAATATCAACCAATTAAATTGACTCCCGGACATTTGAATCTAACCACCTCACTTATATAAAATTGAAGGTTCAAGAAAAAATTACGACGAAAGAAAAGTTTGATGCCATTTTGAAGCCGATGTAAATATTCTTACGAACTTTTTAATTTTTCAACTTTTTCGTTCTTTATTTGCCTGAATTTTCAATGTGGCTTATTTAAGCATATTGAGAGATGATGTCATTATACTGACATTATGATCATTAGATCATCATCACCATCACCAAATCGGCCAACACTGTTGGTAATAGTTCTTTCCCAAGAAAGTTCACACATGCATAGGTTGACTGGGAGAAATCTCTTCTAAAGAAAAGGTCGCCCTTGCAAGTTATAGTTTTAGTGGAATATATCTGTATTTTTTTATGTGCAGTAAAGAGTATAATACTACAATCACTTGAATTTACTTGTAAACCAGTAAAAATTCCTGTGCCTCCTTCGTTCAAAGGTGGGAAATTTCATCTCTATATAAAAATAAATTTCTTATTGAAAACCTTAGAAACACCCGAACCTGATGTTCTCTTTCACAATCACGCGCATTATTAATTCATGATCTTCTTGAGAGCTGCCCTTTACAAGCTATAAGGAACAATAAAGTTTTCCCCTAATCCAATTAGTGTAGTAAAATCTAGCAACAATTTTGCACGAAATAAACGTGTTAAAGAACCGTCCTAATTACTGGCCACAATGGGGCGTTACAACTTTGGGCCTCAAAATTGTTGCTTTAATATTGCGGACGTCTATAGCCAAGGTAATCACAAAATATTATCAGGACATTTCGTTGGTTTTATAATGAAAAACATATAAATGACTAGATAAATTATGTTCTGCGTTTTTATTTAAAAGGATAGTATGGCGCTAATCGTCTGGATAGAAATGGACAAAACGTTTCACTGCCCCTAATTCTTATCGCATTTATGATAATATCATAAATATTCTAACAACAACAGAACATAAAATTCTAATATATTATATCACAATGTTATTAAAGTAATAGTTAAGCCGTGCGATGCCAGCAGAGTAGAAAATAGCATCACCCCATATCCTCCAATGGGTCGTTATAGAAGGCGATTAATGGACGAGCAAAGCTCACCTTATACTCCGTCCACCTATCCGCATTGGGCAAGCCTGGTGGACTACTGCCTAAGCATTCCTCGATAACAAAGAGAGGCCTTGTGTCCCAGCAGTGGGTTGAATTATAAAGGCTGTTATGATGATGTTATTATTAAAAGTTTTGTAGTCCGATGAGTAAAACAAACGTTCTCGAAACTAAAAACGGAGAATTAAAAAAATTATGTTTAAAAAAACAAAAGTATATATATAATTATGCCAACTATGTTTGATCGAGGTTCTGTGTCAAAGACAAGGGACAACGTTTATACCAAATGTTGAGGTTTGCATCGACCTCATAAAAAACATAGTTGGCATTTCTCCATTTTTAGTTTTGAAGGCGGTTTTTTATTTAATAATAAATTATTTTTTGCTTTTTGGAAACTATCTCGAGATCTTTTAGACACACAAGTGATGAGATTACGATATCATCGATGTGGAATAATTAGGCATTATAGGGATAACCCAAAAACTACTCGTCAGATGTCGAACAAATTTAAATGGACATCCTTTTTTGAAGTCGGTTAAGGATAAGATAGCTAATCCCTCTCTGGTAGAGGGGTCAGGGTGAAACTCGTTGACACCTTCGGCATCATTTACCATCAGTGATATATGATGGCGAAGAGCTTCTTCGTCAAAGACTAAAACAGAAAAAAATGTACACTTGAGGACTTGAAAACACAGGTTAAACTCTACATTTATGAAATACTAGTACTCCACCCGCGACTTCGACCGTGTTAATGTCGGTCCAAACAGTATTTTTTTTATATACTACGAGATGGCAAACATGCTTGCGGCCCGCTTGATGTTAAGTGGTTACCGTCGCCTATGGACACTTGCAATGTTAAGGGTAAATCACTTAACACTGCAAGTGCGTTGCCATCTCGGGGACTAAGATGATATGCCTTCCATGCCCAGTAATAGACTGGCTACCTTTCCCTTCAATCCGAAACACAGCGAATGAGCGAACTGCTTCATGGCAGAAATAAGAAAGGCGGTGATACCTGACCAGACGACCCTACATATGGGTCTACCACCTAGTAAATTCTATGTATTGTGTCTATGCGTTTTAGGTAACCATAGTTAAAGAAAATAACAGAGCTGTCTGTGAATCGTTTTTTTACCAATGTCGTGTCTATATTAAATTCTTATATATTTTATCCCGTATTTCTCTACTGGACCTTCCACTTACACACTAACCCTCACACTATGGTCCAGGGTCTCAAGGTATCTCCATACCAAATTTCATCAAAATCCGTCCAGTAGTTTCGGAGTCAATGCAAACAAACAAACAATCAATAAAATCTTTCCTCTTTATAAGATTAGTATAGAAAATGTGTATTGCAAAAAGGTGTATTCAAAAAGCTTTTCCCATCTACTTTTACCCTCCTAGTAAATTTCAAATCGATCCCAAAAAGTATTACAGTTCTTAAGTACCTACGTAGGTATATATCCACTCGTCTTGAGAGATTTCTTCAAATCCCAGTCGCTTCAAAAGGAAATGTAAAAGCATTTGCCATGCTACCTATGTGTTCCTATCGAACGTATTTTCAAGTAATGATCCTATATAAATACAAAGATAGTCATAAAACCATACAGCATAGTCGCGTAATTATAAATTCGGACGGCTGAAATGATTTTGAGTGTAACATCTGTCTTAGTTATTGCCTTTTGTGTTTGATTGTTTACTGAAGAATTGTTACTTTTCTTTTGATGCCCCTTTTATGTAGGCGACATGCTGGCAACCTGTCAGCATTTGGAATCACTGCATGGCCCATACTGCCAGGTGTGGCTTCGTGTGTAACAAAATGTTACCTAAGGCTCTGCTCAACACCTCATGGGATTACTGAGTTTGAGTAAGTGTAAATTCGAAAGCGGTCTTGGTAGAGATCAGAAACGTTGTAGGTACGTAGGCCAATTAGCAATTGGCAATGTAGACAAATTTAAATCGCGCCGCAATTGTGCGTTCTTCATAACGATCATGAAAGGTAAGCAACCAAGAGCACGTATTCGGTTGCGCGAACACAATTTTTGAATTCGATTGATTGATTTGATTTTCCTATGGAAGGCACGTTATGCTGGTGATCCCAACTGCTGTCGAAAGATAGCCTCGAATACCCTAGACTGATTCTGTGACTGTGAGATAGACAGATACTCACTTCTAGTGTACGAACTACTACTCCACGAATACAGGTACTTAAACTAGCGTGCCAGAAGACTTTAATATCCCATTTAAAATATATTTTCTCCTAAAGAAACCATAAAATTATAGCTACAAAATGAAGCATATATTTTCCGTACGGCTAACGCCTGACTACAGCCGTCCCAGTGAAAGCGTAGTCATTATACCGAAGATGAATTCTAGTTGACATCAACATTTTAATTCCCAGAATCAATTAACCACGCGACTGAAAGCCACACCGCGGCCGCCCCCGCATTTCATTCCCTCCAGTCTTCTCCGTTTGCTTTCATATTTAATTCAAAACGTTATCAATCAATCAAACGTTATCTATACTTATATTACAAAGTTGAAGAGTTTGTTTGTTTGGTTGAACGCGATAATCTCAGGAACTGTTGATTCAAATTGAAAAAATATTTTTGTGTTGGATAGTCAATTTATCGAGGAAGGCTATATAATAACTGACACTAGTGAAATAATATAAAGTTAAAGGGAAACGACGACCAGATCTCTGCATGATCTCTCTATTTGTATCACCCCACTAATCTAAGAGCCACTGCCTTTTTTCTTGTTGAATTCCACTTTCGTCGTGATCGTCCAAAATTCTATTTTTCTTCTGGAAGATTTGTGTTCCCGTTTGTCCTCCACTTTACCTTTTTTTTCTGGATAGGGTAACTCTTAGCCATGTCACCTAATTTTAAATAATGATAATACTGAAGGAGTTTCTCCCGAGCTCTTGTTATAATAACACGTGTCGAGAGACTCCATTTTAATTTAATATACCATACAATTTATTATTATATATTGGCAAGTTATATTTTAGGTAAGAACCTACTCGAGTGTGATTAATTCAAAATTGCCCTCTAATAAAACATTTCTTAGAAGCTACCAAGTAGTAGATAACTAAGCGTAGCTGGCTGAAGTTGCAAGTTACCAAATAAATAGATCGTATTTTGTTATAACTACGCCTCCCCTGACACTTGCCAAGTCATCGCTCGGTTAACTCTTCATTCCAACTTTGCGAAGTAAAGCGACAGGTCGCGACGCGACACAATCTTATTTTTCATACGTAGCAGTGTCTAGGCGGCTTAGTGAGCAAATTGTAGATACAGCTATTCTTTCTTCGATTCCCATGTCCAAGTTATTTAAAAAAAAACTTTTCGCTTTAAATAAAATTGATTTTATACATGTGTGTAAGACAAAGAAATACAAAAAAAATATCATTCTACCCCCTTTTTTATAAGGTGACCTACAGGTGACACTGAGCATTGTGCAGTTGAGACTGAAATAAACTTGGCATTTTACTCATTCATTTCAGAAATAACACTACAGATTATTTAATATTTATTAATACATAATATAAATTTTATTTATCATGAAAACTGTACCAACATTTTAAATGCAAACCTATATGCACTTGGCACACTCTAATGCGTTGATGACAATATCCGCATCTGTGATGAGAGTACTCGATTTACGAATAATCGTCCGCATTTACTGCTCCACTCACCTCGGTAGGCAATATCTATCTGTACTAGAACGCCAGTTACGCGCAGGTAGATGGTTGTTACAAATAAAGGTAATCGTCATTTTTACCGAGAATAGCTCCCTCATGAAGTTAATGTTTTTGTCAAAATGGTCTACTCCACCTTCTTAATAATGGCTTTGACACGCTCTGACCGTGGGAAGCACGGCCAGATGTGCAGAAAAGAGAGAAATAAAAGATTAGATAAACTTAACACTGTTTATTAGCTCAGGGCGCGGGTAGTGGGCTGCTCTGTGATACTCGTATTTAAGAAAACGAGACTTAGCTTCAGCGGTTAGCGCAGAAGGCGGCAGGAACCAGACACGTCGACTACCAGCATGGTCGGCGTGGGTTCAGCTTCGGCCGGTAGGGTGGCACGAAGCACAGCAGCGGAGCAGCAGGGTAGGCGGCTGCCCGTAGATAGGATCCCTGAAAATGTTTTTAAAAAGATATGAACAGGTGTTCGCTAAAGTCGACCGGCTAAGGTTAGGGTATAAAGGGACGAAGCTACAATTGAAATGTTTTAATAAAATAATTAATAAAAGAACTACAAGGGTGATAAAGTGATCAAAAAATTATAGGGGGTAAAGGTCGAGCAAAGGTGAACATGTGGTCACTATATACTATTAAAAAAAAGAACAGTTAATTTCAAGTAGAAATTAGTATTTACTTTTTAGCAACATATTAAATTAAAATAGTTATTCAACTCGATAGATTTCTAAACGCACCCTTCTTAGCGGTCTCATAAAAAATAATTTTACAGAGATTAATTGTTAAAAGATTACAGCTGTGGATTGTAATCTGTCCACGGCCCATTTAGTGGAACGTTTCACATGATTACAACCTCAGTATAATGTATAGGAATTAAATATTAAAATAATCATAAATAACGTTTTGCAAATTTACCACTAAAAAGTACCTATCCAAATTAAGGTTACCATATCTATTAGTGCAAGGAATTGAAATAATAATTACGACGTTAATTAAATGAAATTGCGATTTAACACTAGGTTTACTAAATTATTAAAAAGCTAGATGCAAAACGTTAAAATGATAGGTTAAGAACACACACTCACCCTAGTTCGGGGATCTCGCACAGAAAGATTACCGACGAATGACGTCAAGAAAGATTACTAAACTATAGCTGGAGAAAATGGAAGAAGAGGGCCAGTTTCTCCGGGCTATTGCTTAAATACCAAATTCCCTCGAGAACCTTCCCAAAAATTTGTAGTGGGAGTTCCGTTTTATGAATAATGCAGCCATAACCAAAGGACGGTTTATACAGAGTACCTGTATCTATGGTTGCTGCAGTAAAACATGTAAACAAAAATAATTTAAAATGTTTATCAGAATATTCTATAGGCAGAAAATACAAGTTAAAATAAATTAGTTATTTAATTAATTTATGGCACAAATTAGGTGGGCCAAAAGGCTTGTATACAAAGTTCGAGATATTTTTAAAATGGAGGGTAGTCAGAATCATTATTATAAATAATAGAATTTAGAAGCGGGTATCGGCGTCAGCCGACATGAGAACTGTCATTAGTAAACAGATCAAAACAAGTTTATTCACAAAAACAATTGCTGTGTTTATATTTGTTTTAAAAACAAGTGAAACTTAACATTAGTATAGAATATTTAATTATTAATTATTAAGTTGATAGTTATGTGATGCTTTGTTTTGTATGGATTTTTTATTAAAAATCAACGTAAGTATATGGGAAGACGGTTTAGACCGTGACAGCTTCGTAATCAAATTTCTCCGAAATCCTTATACTTTCTCATTTCGAATCAATTTTAACTTTCACGGTTTGTGTTAATTTATGTACAGTATCTGTGCTGTCTATAAAGCAACACAGATGAAATGTATGCGAGATGTGGTCCACAGACATTCCATATTCAATCAAGTTTTAATAACACTAACTCCAATTCGGAGAGAAAATTGGATAGCAAATTCCACTTCTAGCTATGACCGAGTTAATAAGAATTCTCAGGCACCGCTTTGTCATTACCACTCAATATTCTGCGATCCTTCAACGGCGCTAAATATTATACAATACTTCGGAATTTCATCTATGCAAGGCAAATGAGAAACAGGGCTAATATTTACTGGAATGTCATTCTACGTAATTTTGATATAATATAAATATAGGATACACTAGTGGTGAAGGAATGTCAAAGTAAAAAAAATTGGTACCTACTTCTTGAAGTTTGTGTTAAAATATCTGTACGAGCAGGTCGCTGCGGTTGCAAGGTATTGCTTCCCACAAGTACATGGAAATGAGGGTGGAAACCAGGGTGTCAGTCTGGACAGTAAGGAAACTGACCCAGACAGTAGCCCTGGCACGCAGCATGGTTGTGATAGAAGCTGCCCCAGAGAGTAGCTCTGTTAGACAGCAGTGAGGACCTAGTGAGATACAACACGGACGTTTCAAATCTGTTTTATTGTGGTAAAAGTTGGTGTTAAACTTGCTCTTAAAGAATCCTGTAAGTCTTGATTATCTCGTTCCGTAGAGAAATTTTTTAAGCACAGATATTTAATATCCACGCGCCCTTCATTTTTTTTATAATTTTATACAACATGCTACGACAGACGGCAAACGAAAAATTTCTCTTTAAAAACAGATATTCAAATTATATATCTTATTTTAATCTACTTAATTAGTATTCCAGCTTTAATGGAGAATATTAACATTTTCGGTTTCAAAGAGTTTGTACCTATTTCTCACTTCATATCTTAGATAGATACCTGAATCTAAGCTTTACATTGAACGCTCTACGTAGGTTATTGTCTCGTTGTTGACCCCGCAACCGCGGAATCCAATGTTCAGCTTGTAACTCGAACAAGCAATTTATCGATGTCTGATGATTGAAAAATGTGTGTAATAAAGTTCATGATGAATTACCAATACTAATACTTTGAATCAAAATAACAACTACTTTTAATGCAAAAATCCACTCGGGATATTTTTTAAGTCTTTGAAATACAAATCCGATGCGTTGAAGGCGCTCCAAAGACTCCTTTTTTATTAGTTTACGGTTGGCTATCTAGAATACGTCCCGCCTGTGATGTAAACAGACACCGTAGCCTATAGACGCTAGCAATGAGGTGTAACTCGTGCCTTAATAACCCCATCCAATACTCCTAAGAACTTTGGAATTACTAATTCTGGCCCTGATTTACCTTCACTAAAACACAACTCCACGAAAAGGCAGTGTTCTGCACAGTGTTTTGTAATTGCAGTCTGCAGTCTTTAATATTTGTCTTATCTGTCAATCAAAGTCAAAAACTAATTCTCACTCAAATTATGATAAATAAAAAACTAAAAAGTGAAAAATAACTTTTAGTATACATAGAAACTAAATGATGAACGAAAAGTATAATTAATATTTAGAGAAAAGCGTGGGGTGCTCAAATAGATTAGATCTTGAAAATATTCGATCGGTACAATTAAATTGAGCACCCCACGCTTTGATCTAAATAGTAATTATACTTTTCGTTCATCATTTAGTTTCTATACTAAAAAGTCATTTTTAACTTTTTAGTTTTTTTATTTAACATGAAAACGTGATTTTTAGTTTTTTTTAAACTATTATTTTATTTTCCACTTTTTAGTGCGAATTATAACCGCCGATGAAAGTATTTAATGACAACGCCATCTAGTGACGTATAGCTGAACTAAAATTCCAAACGTTTAATTTACTAGTCCTGGCGATTCTAATCGGGATAATGGGATATTCTAATCGAACTATTGTAATGTCATCGGTCTTTGATACGTCTATAAAGTTTAAATGAAATCTGACCGTTTAAAGTGGGTCAAAATCGAGTTCAAACGAGTCAGTTACATAAATACAAACAAACATACAGGCGAAACTAATATAAGCGTGTTAAAAACAAAGCACTCGATGTGCCTATTTGGCAAAGTAATCAAACTTTATTTGATTTTGATTGGGTCTGCCTTCGGGTCTGCCTACAGCGATAGAGTAAAATGAAGCAAATTATTACGAAACCATCAGCTAAAAGCTACTCAACTGCAGCGCCAAACGGAAATAGAAAATTTATAGGAATCAGTCGTGTAGCGTGACCTCATTGACAGGTTGCCTTGGTTACCACGGTAACTATCAAGTAGGTAGGTATAGGTTTCAGGCACAGAACATAGATACCTCTTATATCTGTTCTATGTTCAGGATACTAATTAGAGTCACTACTTCTTGTACCTTCAAGCTTTATTTTTTACGAGTGGTAGCCCGCGGCTTCGTTCGATTATAGCCCATAGCCTTCCTCGATAAATAGACTGAAAAAATATTTTTGTAATGAATATGAAAAGAATTTTTCAATTTGAATCAGCAGTTTCTGAGATTAGCGCGTTTAACCGAACAAACAAACTATATATTTATACACAAGCGACTATTTTTTTGAATCAATAAGTACTTCAAACAATATTTTATTTTTGCATCTCATTTTTAATCAAAATTTAATACTATCATAAACTAAGCGAGCTCAACTATTTATACAAATACTTACTTTATCTAAAGCATCAATACTTCAAGTGGAATTATGTACTTGACTAGTAATTTATTAGAAATTTAATTGAGTAACAAACATCTATCGAAGGTATGATAGTAGTTAGAGAAAAGCTGTATTGAAATTTCTATCCAATTTCGCTCTAAGAACACACCTTTCAAATTCAAAGCAATTCACATCTAATCATACATAACGTGATTGTGTTAATCACATTGTCTTATTTAATGTTACTCTGTTCATACAACATAGGGTTGCATGAAAATCGAGTCTTCCGAGTCTTCTAATAAAATCTTTATTAGCACATAAATATACTCGCTCAAGACGTCCATGTTTCACCAAAATGTTGGAGCTTCCTAAGGCCAACACCAACTTTTTATCGAAATCGAAATATCGCGGGTTAATCCTGATGTCAAGTATTTTTTTCTATTTTTTTATCAATTCGCTCGAGAGACATCCACTGGAGATAGGCCTCCCCAAAGGATCTCCAAACCCCGCAAAACCGCGCAAAATTACCGCGGCGGTTCCCCGTGACCTTTACCAGATCCTCGTGAACGACATTCTTCACTACATTTTTTTAATTTCAAGAAATATGTTACATTTTGCAACAATATGAAATATAAATTATTAAAGAAAGAAAAAATACCATATTTTCGTTCTAAGAACTGTAACGTTTCAGTTCTAGTGGTTATATTTCGAATTTTAATTATAATAATATTTTTTCTATTTGTTCATCACGTCAATATACACACAGTAAAGAGAGGATGCCTGTTAAAGATAAAACTGTCTTACAGTTACAGGCGACTAAATAAAAATAATATATTATTGTTGTCGTAGACAGTTAATAATTATCTGTCTACGACAACAATAATATATTTTATTTGAAAGGCATTTAAAAGGTAATTTAATCGCCTTAAATCCCGTGTTTTAGTCTTGATATCGATAGTACTGCTAAAGGATTTGGCATTAGATTTTTACGGCCGACAGTCGACATCCTTGGGAACGACTGCTATCTTTAGACAGCAGTCGGAACCACCAGTTCAACGACGTGCCCTCCAAAGCATGGAGGTTAATGGAAGCAAAAAGTTCTCGGTTATCCATCCGAGTAGGTACCGACCTCGCACTTGGCGCTACAAAGGACGCACGACCGCGGCGACATCGACCTCCTTGTTCTGAATACATACCTATAACTTATAAGTAATTGCTTCATCTATCAGCAAAAAAAAAATGGTTGAAAAGTGGTCACTTATTTACGAATTACCTATTACTCAGAATAATATACGCTTTGATTCCTATAACTTTTTTAAGTCATACAAGGTCAGGTCGAGTCTTAAAATTAAGACTCAAAGACTCTAATTCTACAACGCTACTACGTTCTACGCAACTAAATCAAGACATTACTTCGAATTTTCCTACACGCACGTATATAACTGAAGTTGGCAAAGGATAACATTATTAGGGATAATACGAGACCTCCGGGACTCTGTGGACGATAGACAATAACCGTTTCCCTTTCAATATTGTTTCAGTACATTTCGTTGGCGCCATCCAGGGATTTATTGTACAACTCAATAACCGGTGTCGTAGAAATGTAATTACCCTAATTTTATCAGAGGAATACACGAATAGGGTAAATAGGACGGAATTACAATCTGTTTATTTTGGGACATGTTTGTCTTTGACGCCATTTGTGATCATTATTTATGCTTGTTGTGTTTGATGTCAACCATCCAAGATCCGCTAAGAACGCAAATTCGCAACGGGTGGGGCGTGCAGCGAGTGCGGGCGTTGTGTTGAGCGCGCACCGGGTCTTATTGCGTTATTTACGAACGTATTAACAAATCCAAAACGTTTCCTTTCCCAAACAATTTGACATCTAAATACCTGCACTGCTGAGATGATTTTGAGTGTAACATCTGTCTTGTTGGCTTTAGTTGGTTTATTTACTGAAGGATTGTTAATTTTTCGGTTTGGTGCCCCTTTAGTGTAGTAGGCGATAGGCTAGCAACCTGTCGCTATTTTTGGGTACTGCCTGACCCATACTGGCTTTGTGTGTAACTGAATGTTACCTGAAGCACAGCTCGACCTCTTTTGTGGATTGTAAGCGTTATTATATGTATGTATGTTTCTAAATGTCTGGTAACGGATCCTTTGAGGTTTGATATAATAGCGCAACTCTTTTCTTGATTTATCACGTTCATAACGTATACAGTTAAGCCCCCTCAGTGAAAGCGCGAAACGTTGCAGTAAGCGTTCATGTTGGTACACTGAACTTATATTTATGTGGTGTCTTTAGTAAAGCGTTTTGGCGTTTTATGAGCACAAACAGTGAGCGCTGATACCCAAACAATCACCAACTTGCACACACCGAACCCGGAACGCTTGATCATAATAGCGTCTTTGTTTGTGATACGTCTAGAGAAAACCATTCATATCTGTTCCGTGGATACCTCGCAATATCCCGTCACTAAATGATTATTAATGTCCAACATTTGTAGCTTTAATAGAAATGATTGATGATTCCCAATTATTATTTCTTACTACTTAATAGATGCCAATAATATGTAAGAAAGTCCGCCATGACTCGCCGATGTGACAGCCGGCCTTCTGATTGCGGCTACGAAGAAAAATGGCGGAGAGATAAATTATTTACTAACTGACCTAGCATTTCTACGTGATAAGACGCCGAGCGAAATTAATTTCTTTGTACCGGAAACTGATTCCGTACAAACGATGCGCTTTCGTGTTGATGTGCCTTACAGATACCAAACAAAAGTAATTTGAATATTTCACAAATTTCATGAAATATTGAAAATACTACTATAAGTAGGTAGTGAGCTAGAATCCACCTGAATTATGACTTGTGTTGCAAAGGGAACTAGCAGGCAATTACGTAGGTACTCCATTATTTTACAGCAAAGCAATTTGGAAGTGTTCCTATTAGGCTCACAGTTAGTGGCTCACTGTCCTCTGACTAGCGGCGTATCGGTGGTTAACTCAATGTCGAGTGATCGGCCTACTGTAGTGTATTAGCCGCGAAGCGTTTGCAAACTCTTGTGAGGGAATTTACGGTATAGTTATAGTTATTTTAGTATAATTGTATCAGTGTTCTGAAAGGAGTGGTTGTAGATAAACTCCAATATCTTCGAAGTGATAGCTGTTATGGAGGTATTAAATGAAAATAAACATTAAATTAAAAAAACTAAAAAAGACGCTTTATACTTAAATTGGACTAAAAAGTAAAAATAACTTTTTAGTATGGAACCTAAGCGTGTGGCGTAGTGCGTAAGAACGTCGTCTCCCACCCGGGAGACACACGCACACAACCTAAGAATTTCTTCATAGGTGTGTATAGAGTGTAGGGTGTTCTTCTTCACTCTAAAAGCGTAGATTAAACGTACATATGAATTCAAAATTTGAAAACACATTGGTACGTGGCTTGGATCGAACCAGTGCCTCCCGAGTGGGAGATGACGCTCTTACGCACTACGCCACCGACGCTTTTTTAAATTAAAAAAACTGTAAAATCTAAAATGTATAAAAGCCTATTACAAGATAAGTGATTATTTAAATAATGCAAATGCGTGGGAGTAAAATCTGCCCAAAATTTACGCATTTAAAATTATAATTTATTCATATTGATATATCTATTGACATGTAATGATGTTTTGAAAGCATTACGAAATTGTAAGCTGTGGAGTTTCTTTCGCCATTTCTTCTCCGTCTCAGCATACTAGGTAATAATTATTTGAGTAAAATAATTATTTCGTCCCGAAATGGTGCTAGGACTTTTGACGATTTAAAAGTACTTAGCAAAGTCCACTTAAATAAAGAGCTTATTCATTTTATACTAAAAAACTTACACTACGGGTACTGAACGCTGCGCGCTCTCCCCCGTCTATCTCGAAAACGGTTGACCGCTTAAAAATGTTACGACGCAGACACGAGGTTTTAGATAAATTACTTATGAGACAATTTTTAGAACGCCAAAATGAAGGTGTAATAACATTACCGTGGTGTAGGCACTGTAATGTTATATGCAGTATTGTGACTCGGCCCTGTCCTTGAAATAACTGCCTACGGCTGAGCGGGGCGTAAACGTGCGATAGGGCTGTCCGGCTACAGTATTGTAATTTCACTCTACACAGATAATTGAGTTTCTTTCTAGTTTTGTGATTGTACATATTTTATTTTATAAGTAGGTAAAAAAAATCATTGTACCTAAATGAAATAAGAAGTACCTACCTACAGTACCTATCATGTATTAATCTCGTAAATTATTTTATAATATTTCATCTAATTCAATAATATATGTATTTAAGTTATATAGTGTTGTTACATAACTATATCTAGGTAAGTAAGTAGATGGCCTAGTCTAGGAAACTACAACTACATATTTTATAAGGCGAGCGTAGGCGTAGATAGACTACTCGTTTGTCTCTTTTTCACCATATTCACTTATTAATTTAATATTCCAGATATTTTTCTCGATGGATAAAGCTAAATACCTACACATTAAAAACAAATTCCGTACTAATAGATAAAGACATAAAAAATATTATATAATCTTTCGGATATTCCAGGTATTAAATTTAAAAAAATTATAACTTTCTACGTGAGCGCGAGCAAGTCCGAGAATCTCGGGACGTCACTGACGTCCAACCATGCAGATGAACGTGTCTCGCACGACTCTTGAATTTTTTATCTCACTCACCTAACAATGCATCTGAGACGTAGTAGGGCCATTGGTTTCAGTTATGTGGGCACACGTGCGTTACTCGGGTAACTTTTCTTTCCTTTTTTGCTTTAATCTACGGTTAACATCATTAATGTGTTCCTATAGTTAAGGATAATATAGCCATTCCCTCGGGGATTTGAGGGATTTTCAGGTGCGATGAAGACTAAGGTGCTCAATGCCAAAGATGATTTATTTATTTATTTAGCCTATAAATACTAACGGTGTCAGACAGTCATGTAAGCTAACCACACCCCCGAATACTTCGAGCTCTAAAATCTTACTCACAAATACATTTCAATACGAAATGGCAGTCTAATTTGACTTCAGAGTTCTATAAGTTTCTTATTAAATTCACAGAACGGCACAAATCTGTTGTAAATGTAATAAATTTCTTGAAAATTTCTACGAAATTCGATACAATCACATCACACATTATTATCATAAAAGTCATTCTACGTCCTTGGCTAAAAGCTCTCTTATTTTTAATAATAAAATACATTTTCGAATACTATATAGGACCAACATCAAAATCGCGAAATAAAAATCAGTTGCTTCATGCATTTTGGTTACGTAGGTGTGGAAAAGCTTCACTTTTGTATGGCAAAGCTGATTTTTTCTGCTGGAATTTCAGCGATGGCCTGTGTTATGTTTACCTTTAGAGCATCAGTCGTTTGTACTCGTAGCTTATTTGCATAGACTTCAAGAAACATCACAAGAAAAAGAACCGACCGATGCCCTAAAGGTGAACATAACACAGGCCAGCGTTCAAATTCAGTCGGATCTATGCGGAAGAGTCATTAGGCGCGTCCACACAGAGCGAGCAGTCTCGTGAGGCATTTGACGCGGGAGGAAAATGTCCCCGAACGCGTACGGTATCATTGCGAAGCTGCCGCGCGCGGAAAGCCTGAGGCGTTTTGTTCGTTCATTCAGTTCAGAAATAAGACATAGAACGACTTTTCTTTTCTCGTGATTTTTCCCGCCAGAAGGATCCCATTAATGAAAGAAAGAAACATTTATTTAGACAATACAAAAAACAAATAGAAATATCAAATAAAATAATTATGTCTCAAATGGTCTCAGCTCAGCATAGTGCTAGCCTCGCGACTAGCGCTGGTCTTCCACTGGAACAATCTCAATGACTCCATTTTATTTTTAAATCAGGAACGGGTACATTTATCTCGCGGCTCATATTTAACCACGCATCTTCCCTAAGTCTCCTCTATTTGTATACCTAATTAGGATCACTTGCATTCTCTAGCTAGGTGTTTACACCATAGAGGGATATTAATTTCCGACACTGATCTTTATGCATAATTATATGCTCGAGCAAGGCACCAAAAATAATACGCGAGCGCCTGAATTGCGCTCAGCATACGACTTATGGAGTTCAATAGGTATACAGATACGACTGAGGCGCCTTTGAGTAAAACAAAAAGCCGACACTCAATAAGTTTGGCTCGAGCGCTCGGTGGTTCTCCCGCGGCAGCAAGCGCACTTGCCTCAGCCGAGGCACGGCCATTCCCAGTAATATTACGTTTCTCTATGGACCACACTAACCGAGCTGTCTCGCGCGGCGATTGCCTCGGGAGGTTGCTCCCTGTATGGACGCGGCTATTGACGATGGGACCACTCGGATCTGTGCCACCGTAAGAAGGTGAGGCCGGCATTTACACGATGTCAAATTCCACACTTAATGGCACATATGCGTCTTTCAGATATGGGAGGACCCTCAAACTATCCCCATAACAAATTTCATCACGGTTCAGTGGTTTAGGTGTGAAAGCGTAAGACACAGAATTACTTTCGCAATTGTAATATTAGTATAGATAATTAGTAGTTAAAATATATAATTCATTATATAAAAGAAATAAAGCTTGTTGTATACGTAGCATACTAATCTCATCCCTTCACTCACTTCAGTACTAGCATCACCAGTAGATTTTAACATACATACATACATATATCATAATCCGCTTATAAACACTCATAATCCCAAAAGGGGTTGAGCAGAGCTTGCAACATTAAATCATACCTACATAAAGCCACATCTGACACAATGGGCCATATACAGTGTGTCTGGTCATGGACTAGCGATAATTTAGGGGCGTCAAATTTACCGTTTTATTGTTAGTAAGGTAACAATACCGTCTTTTAAGTAAAAGAGATCTATGTTTAAACTTTGAACTACAAAACGTGCAAAAAAAATGTTTATTACTGTTTATAGGCAAAAAAAATACTGTTTTTTACAATTATTCTACCATACTATTAAAACTAGCACATTAACGTAAGTATTTTTTTGTAATATTCTAATAAACAAGGATATTATCTAAAAAATGACATCAAAATTATTTCTCTAAGTTGCATACTTTGAAAATCTTTGAAAAAAAAACCTCAAACCTTTGATATTAATTAAAAAAACACAAGTGTGGTTTGTCATAATTTTTATTTTCACAAAACTTAATTTAAATACTGTTCAAAATGACCACCTCTGTTCTGAAGACAGGCTATGGCCCTTATTGCTACTTGTCTTGTGGCTCTTGTCTCGCGCCTCAGAATAGTGACAGGTTGACGGCCAGTTTCCTAAAAATTCAGATTTTAATTTATTGCTGCTAAATGTGATTAATTTTATCGAAAGGCTAGCGATCGTCCGCGGTTTTTCTTGCGTTCTATGTCCTTCCCAGGTTCGTAAAATATCTCTATACCAAATTTCATCAAAATCGATCCAGTAATTTCGGAGCCTATTGCCAACAAAGAAACAAAAAATCAAATATTTCCTCTTTATAATATTAGTATATCCAAAGTGAGGAAAGCATGGTTTTAAATTTAATTTAGTGCCAACTTTGAAGTTTTTCTATCGAGTGAATTATTTTTCTAATCGTGTTTCTGTGTCTTGCAATCACAATAACGTTTTCAAGTTTAACTTGTATCAATTTCAGGATTGTTAATTTTATGATAATAAAAATCCGAACGTTCTAAAATCTCTATATGAGATCCTCTCCTTAACTTACGATGACAGTCAGAGTTAATGAGGTAGAAATAACACAGCAAAGGCATTTATATTTCATTGCCATATTTTCGTGCTAAAGTTTTCCCATGTACAAATAATTCGGAGGCCGTTGAAGGGACAAGGAGCGAGGGGTCTCATACAACGAAATTTGTGCCAAGTATTCGTACCGTAAGCTTTAATTAATGCTGAACAACTTAACTCCACGTGCAATATCAGCCCTCAGTCCTCGGTATATTAACTCTGTATACAGGATGATTATTAGATATAAACTTTACCATTATATGAGTGCGGTTATAACTTAAATATATTTTTGTCAATGAGAATTGACGCAATACGTTCGAATAAAAATTTGGCAAGATACAAAGGAATAAATGTAAAATAGAAAAGTGTGGTCTTCAACACAACCTCGGCAATTACGGCCAGATTGGCTAGTCAGTAAGAATAGCGAAAAGATCCGGCACTTCCAGCCCGATCACTCATAAACCTTGATCATGCTAAACACACAATTATTATTTACAGATTTAAGCATCTGAAACTAGGAGTCAAACCCAATGAAGAATAAAATAAATAAGCTAACCATAACTTTTTTTTTTTATATTATATTATGGTTGAGCCAGGGTTGAGCAAAATCACTGACAACATATTTTTAATATCCTCACAGTCACACGCGAGCTATTTAGTTGAAATGAAAAATCTCTTTATTTAAATGAACTTTGCTGAATACTTTTAAATCGTCAAAAGCCCTACCACCATTTCGGGACGAATAATTATTTTACTTGAATAATTATTAATATGCTGAGATGGGGAAGAAATAGCGAAAGAAACTCCACAGCTTACAATTTCGTAATAATTTCAAAACATCAGGTCAATAGATAAGTCAATAGGAATAAATTACAATATTGAATGCGTAAATTTTTGGCAGATGTTACTCCTACACATTTGTATCATTTAAATAAACATTTATCTTATAATAAGCTTTTTTATATAATTAAGTTTTTACAGTTTTTTTAAATTTGTTAACAAGCAAATCTCTAATATTCTTCGGAAGCTTATTGTACAAACGTATACATTGGCCCACGAAGGAATTGTTTATTCTGCGGAGACGAGTTTTATACAAGGTGGCTTGCTAACATAGTCATATAAATACAATAGTGATATTAAAAATTAAAAATTGTAAAAATATTTTTTGATATCACCATAGAATTATATGACTATGTTATCAAGGGTAGGTGCCGGCTTCATACCCCAAACACCTTGTATACAACCAGATCGTGTTTCTTCCTAGTATTTACATTGTGCGTATGGCATTTTTCCGAAAAATCCATAATGTTTTTCTTCACATATAGTAAGTTTTCCAGTATATTGTGATGACACAGTTAGAATATTTATCTCCTTGAACTTTTCTCTGAGGGAGTCACGCGGACCTACTTGATAAATTGCTCTAGCAGCCCATTTTTGCAGAACAAAGATGGTATTTATACCTGCAGGACTCTCCCAGAGAAGAATCCCATACGACATTATGCTGAGAAAATAACTGAAATAAACCATTCTAGCGGTATCGACATCAGTTAGCCGCCACAGAACTTAGTTTACCCGAAAATTTTACAATATGTGGACCCCATTGCAATTTGGACTCTAACATTACTCCTAAGAAAGTTGTTGTGTTGTTGCTGAAATGAAATATCGTTATAACCTAGATGGATTACAGTTAATGTATAAAAATTATATATAATAATAGAGCGTATATAAAATATTGGAACCTATTTGGACAAATAAACAGCTATGACTCGTGGACGATGTTTATTTGCGCCATTAGAAATATAAGCCTATCCTATAAATTAGAACCTCGAGCCTTTTAGCGTGTAGACAGGATTGACCAATCCGCCAAAATATTTTTTAACATATTTTCGGTGTAAGATTAATTTCTTTTTTAAGTTACTAAGTGTTAACGAAAAGCCAACACGCTTTTTTAAAATAATTTTTCCATTTAGAGTATTTTTTATTATTAAGTACTATAACTTTTTTTTACATTTAGTTGTAGTCAGAGAGTGTCTCTCTGTGACTTCAAATACTGAACCTACTAATAATAAGATAACAAATCAACATCACCATTATAACAGCCTTTATAATTCGACCCACTGCTGGGACACAAGGCCTCTCCTTGTCATCGAAGGAGGTTTAGGCAGTAGTCAATCACTCTTGCCCAATGCGGATTGGTGGACGGAGTATTAAGGTGATCAATACCCCTTTGCTGATCCATTAGTCGCCTTTTACAACACCAATTGTAGGTATGGGGTGATGGTATTCTACTCTGCCAGCATCACATGGCTAACAAATATTGCATATAAATTGGAAAAACCGCGAATCGGACTTTTTTTTTTACAAATGGACCAAACGCACCTAAACCACATCTGTATTTGATCACATTTTGTATTCCCGTGAGGATCGAACCCGGGACCTCTGGGTTTACGACTTTCAAGTTCTTTTTTTTTAATCATTTACTGGTGTGTAAAAAATATTCCATTTCTAATTTCTTGTTTTAAAAATAGTCAAATTCATTTTCACATTCTGACTAAGTATCTGTAATACAAAAATTGGGAGTGGTCCCCCCTTGACTTTCTCGTATACCGGAAACGACTCAAAGGTTGATAGAAACCTTATATATTGATGTCATACATGCATGTTAAATTTTGGTCATCCATCCGCGCACTTGATTGTTTAACTTTCGTGATCGACGGCTCAAAAGTTGATAGAAACCTTATATATTGATGTCATACATGCATGTTAAATTTTGGTCATCCATCCGCGCACTTGATTGTTTAACTTTCGTGATCGACGGCTCAAAGTTGATAGAAACCTTATATTTTGATAATATACACGCATGTTAAGTTTGGTTGCAATAAGTTAAAGCATGCTCGAGTTATCGTGCTAACGCACAGACACACACACAGACATAATTCCAAAAACGTTATTTTTGGGCTCAGGGAGGTCCAAAACGTGTAAATCCGTCGAATTTTTTGACGATTTCAAGACTTCCTCGTTTTAATACTACGTACGAGAAAGTAAAAATGCTTCTCGAACAATACCAAATAGAATAAACACTTTATAGGTCTATTCGTCATTCTGTCGCACAAGCGTTTTTCAATCACTCGTACCCAAACGATGCAAGGAATGTTTGTTGAAGTGTATTGTTTATGCAAAGGGTGGGGGATGAAATTTCGGCTGCTCATCTTGTTTCTCAGTCCCCCAAAGTTTTTTCACCCTAATTGCTTCGGGGTGTGTTCACCCCATTATTTGTTTTGCCGCGTTTTAGGAGCCTGGAATAGCTATTGTATCCCAAGATCGTTCTAAAGGAGGAATGCTTATGTCGTCATTCTATTCATAAATAGCGTCATGGTATTGTTGGACTAAACTGTAGGTATAGAAGTATGATACGTAGTTGACGTAGTTTTAAATTGCAATAGGTGAGAATAGCTTCCACGTCAAATTAAAAGACCTACGTAGGTTTTTAAAATTAATAAAATAGGATATTTTTTCTTAATAATTTCCGTGACGATAACCTTAATACCGTGTTAACGCAATAAGCTAGTACTGGAACGAAATTAATACTACTCGAAATATTTTTATTTATTAACATCTTGTAGCAAAATTCATTCGCCAGTAATTGAATCCACTTAAAACAAATTAGGGGCACAAGTTTATCGTGATTTATCTTCAAAAGACTATTTTCTCTGAAAGAACGCCTGTAGAAGGACCAAGTTTTTTCATATCCAATTCTTTCACGTGTTACTCTCGTAATATAATAAAACTTCATTATTTCGTCAGCCTTTATTATAATTCTATCGGAAGTTTCACAGCGGATCCGATCAAATCAAATATCTTTGCACACATGGCAATTTTAAAATGTTCTGCTTGCGCTTGTTTCTTTAAACTGCGCAGGGGAATTTGATTCGCTTTTCTTTATTAGGTATATAGAAAATTTAAATGGGATTATGTGTATTTATAGAAAGTAAAGAAAGGCCAGTATTTGTAATAAAATCGTAAAAATATTTTCGGGCCTCTTGGCGACGCCAAATTGTAAGATACGCACCTACGTCAAAGTAACGCAAAACAACTCAGAGACAGATTGATATTTACGCCTAATAAAATTTTGAGAAATTGAATTTGTGTTTTTATTCTCGTTAGAACCAAGTAGGTAGTATACACGTGTACGACCACGACCCACGTCTTTTGCGGTCTTCCGCTTGCGTTTCATTTGAAATGAAATGAAAAATATTTATTTGGAGCATAATAAACGGTACAAAACCAGAGAACAAAAAATACTACTAATATGCATCCAAAATGGCACTCACTCAGCTTAATGTCACGGCATACCGTGGCGCTGGTTTTCAGTGAGTCCAGTATCATCTTATAACGTGTGCATATCAAGCTAAATGATGCCCTTCGATTCTCTTTCGTTCGATGTCTTTGTTACTGCAGCTACTTCTCTCTTAAATTCTCAAGGAAATAATAAAATATTTTTGTCACTCCATATACCTATCCATTTCAATATTCTCATCTCCGCTGAATGCACCTTTTCTCGTATTTTAAAATGTCAATCATGTCAAATTAACAATTAGGAAAATACAAACCGTATAGATTTGCCGTTTATTAATTACTATTTCGACAATTTGGTTCAATATTAAAAAACCATTATGTAGTATACCTAGTAACTAGGTAGGTACGGTCTGAAATACCTAAGCTAGTTAAATAATAACTCGCATTTATAGCATCAAAGGGATTTTTTTGTTACTGTAAAAGATATTTGATAATAATACAAAACAAAAGAATTATTAACATTAATTCATATTATATACATACCTAATACCTGTACCGAAGAAAAATATATTACTCGAGTGTCGTTTCCTTAAGTTTACAGTACATTTCGAAATATTCCTCTTAAAATCTCTCACTTCACAAACCTGATATTTAAATATTTTAATTAAATTCTTAAGTGGGTGCTAAAATCATTAGTTAAACAATAAACTCTCGTTACAATCAGATTGTTTCATTCAGATTTTAGAGTGCTTATCTATCGAGGTAACCTTGGAAAAAGGTAGCTTTATTTTAGCCAAGCTTTTGCAAAAAATTTTACTTTTTATAATGATATTGAATCATTTTATTTCATGAATAAGTTAATTTAAAGGTTATATTTGTTTTGATATAAGTTTGGCAATTGTATATCAAAACAAATTTATAACCGCCTATAGACGGGTGCAACACTAAGGTGTCACTGTCGCACTGCCAACTTAGCAAAACAACTAACCCCCTCCCTCTCCCCCTCTTAATCAGAAAGAAACAACGCAAGGAAAATTTTCTTACAACATTTCTTTAATTCGGTTTTGATTTCAAGAACAAAGAGAGATTTGATTCAGAAAGATATGACTTTGTTCGGTCCAAGAAGAGTCACCAAATATCTATAATCTGGAGCTGCTCCGTGGAGAATGTTAAATCGTTCTGCCGTTCTAAATAATAGTACGTAAGGAGATTTGAACTGAAAACATTCGTCTCGTACATCCCGTCTTAATCTCTAAAACTACACGTTCCTTTGCAGTTCATTTTCTAGAAATGTAGAGAGTATGCTTCATTTCTCAGCACACTTAATGAAATCTACATTAAAAACACATGGGGTTTATTATACAGTCAACACTTCATAATATTTAGAACATGAGAGTTTTATTTACAGGAAATATACACTTACATAAGGCTTCCTTGCATACAGGATATCAATAACGTTAACTTTAGCGGTTGATGTGAAATGGATTGCACCGGTACATTTAGTAGTTTAGCAACTAATAATAATGGTGCAGGTCAAATGAGGTCCGATGAATCCCAATTTGACCCAAGTATTATTTTAGTTACAACACTATTCTCGTGCTTGCTGCCATCGCTAATGGCAATAGCAAACTGACAATTTAAAAGAAGGACGATGCAACTAATTTTTTAACCAAATGAAAAAAAGGAGGAGCTTCTCAATTCGACGGTATTTGTTTTTATGTTTGTTACCTCATAACTCTTGACTGGGTGTACCGATTTTTAAGATTCTTTCAACCTTTGGAAGCCGGTGCTTGTCATGTGGTCCCGGTGCTTGTCAATTTGATCGAAAAAAAGGCAGTAGTAACACCATTCACCAGGAAGAGGAAAGTAGAACAAACCAAGTCACTTACACTCTATGGAACGCAACTGCCATGGTCCACGGAAGTAAAATATCTAGGAATAACACTGGATAAAGAACTAAAGTGGAAAACTCATGTAGACAACACAATAAAGAAATGCCAAAGGGTATTCGGATTGTGTCGGACTACGTACGGCAAAACATGGGAACTAAAGCCCAAAGTAATGCACTGGCTATACACTATGTTAATCAGACCGATTGTTACATATGGTAGCATAGCATGGTGGCCCAGAACCAAATTATCTACATGTTAAAGTGACTTTGCAAAACTTCAGAGAATGGCGTGCTTGGCCATCACTGGAGCATTCCGGACCACACCAACGGCAGCCATAGAAAATATCCTTGGATTAACACCGCTGCACATAGTCATCGAATCACAAGCAAGAGACACTCTCCATAGGTTACAGGTATGTGGAACATGGAAGGACTCACAGCTGAGGACACGACACACCAAATTTGAAAAGGATCTAAACCTAGATATCGATACAGCGATGACAAGCGATGTCAACCAATCATCGTTTGTATCTAGGAGATCATTTAGCATCCATATACCCACGCGGGAGGAATGGAAGCGAGGACTCAAAAGCCCCAAGGATACAGTCTCATATGGTACACTGACGGATCAAAAATGGAGTTAGGTACAGGGGCAGGCATTTACGGCAACAGGTGTGAGTACTAACAAAGCATGGGCAGATATGCAACAGTCTTTCAGGCTGAGACATATGCAATAATTGCCTGTGCTCAAAAGAACCTAGAAATGGGCACCAAAGGAATGGCCATTTACATTCTTAGTGACAGTCAAGCGGCACTTAAAGCCTTAACTACCTACAGAGTCAATTCAAAACTATTTTTGAATGCGATACACACACTAAACAATCTAGGCAAACACAACCTGGTTAGACTAGTGTGGGTACCGGGACATGTAGGGATTGAAGGTAATGAAAATGCTGACAAACTAGCAAGGAAAGAATCGGCTCAAGACCTCAATGGGCCCGAGTCTTTTGTAGGATTATCTAGAAGTACCATAAAAATGGCACTAATTATGGAGTATTGCCAAAATAGGCACCTTAGGGAATGGTTGTCCACTCCCCGACTAACACACACAAATAAATTTTTAGGATCCTCACACACAGGCGACCTTAAAAAAATAAGAAGAATCAGCAGGAACCAAATCCGCAGCCTCACAGGTGCTCTCACTGGCCACTTTGCCACTAAACGACACCTGTGTTCAGTAGGCAAAGCTGAAGACCCCATCTGTAGAATGGGTGGTGAGAAGAAAGAAAGCATGGAGCACATACTATGTGACTGCGATGCAATAGCCGATAGGCGACTAAAGGTCCTGGGTCTAGGTTACCCTAAACACAACAGCCAACATCGTAAAACTCATACAAAATGTTTTCAATGTTGGCGGGGATGGGTGATAAGGAAAGTGTAAGCACAAAAGATCCCATAGGGTCGAAGTGCTCTGAGGCACAGCCTCATCCCCCTGCATAAGAATAGAATAGAATAGAATAGAAATTTGATCGACATCTGACGAGCAGTTTTCGAGTTATCCCTAATAATGCCTATTTAATTGACATCGATGATATCGTAATATTATCACTTGTGTGTCTAAAAGATCTCGAGATAGTTTCTGAAAATTTCTATACTTAAAACACTAAAAAGCAAAAAAAAAATATGTTTAAATAAAAAAATACCGCTTTCAAAATTAAAAACGGAGAAATAAAAAATTTGTTTATAAAAATCTAAATGTATTTTTGAGGTCGGTGCCAACCTCGATATTTGGAATAAACGTTGTCACTTGTATTTTCTATAGGTAAATATAAGCTCCTTGCTTGTATTTGGGACCGACCTCAAAAAACATTTGGATTTTTATAAACAAATTAAATTTTTCTCCGTTTTTTGTTTTGAAGGCGGTAATTTTTTATTTGAAATAAATTTTAACGTTGCATTTTTTATACCTATTAACGTGTACGTGTGGCTTATACTGTAAATTCAGCCGCTAACGCTACTTTTTACCGATCAAACCAAAACCAATTTTAATTCATGTGTATCATCGGTAGGTTCAGTTCTAGACAGGATTCTTTGTCTAAGGTTCTAGACAAGTTAACTGACATATTACTGACGAAACATAATGGCGCCCTATCGTGTCAAATGTCAGTTTCTTAGGATTTTACTTGCTAAAAAGCTTTTGCGACTAAAAATAATCAAATTTTAAATAAGTGGAAAATACTTGTCTGCATTCGGTTATTTTTTTATGAACAATCGGGACGCTTTTTTCAAGTTCCAAAAAATATCCCAAAATATCTGATCTGGTCACAACGAAAAAGTCCACAAACAACGTGTAGTTGATAACGCTCATTAAATCCTTGCCCAACAAGACCAAAAACATAGTCGCAATAAATAATCAGTACAATAATGGAGATACTAAATAATACTGTCGCTTAACAAAAGAAGCGAATTCTGTAAGCAATAAGAGTAGGAAAATTATCTGGCATAAATAATGTCTGCATCAGCGGATATTTTATTGTGAAAGAGCTGAATGAAAACTTCTTAGTTGAAATACAAACATCTGTGGTTCATAGTTGTTATGGACCTCGCTTGTTTTAGTGAAGAAAGTTTGCGACCTAACTCGGTGCGAAAGGCAAAGGTATGCAAATACACCCTTGTAATAAACAAAGCGCTGAAGCGACTCGTGTGTACAAAATTGCATTCGACTTAAACAGTTGCAGTTGCATTGTGAAAATGCAGAGGATTTTTTAGATTTGCACCAGGGTCAGCTTTGAGAAAACTGAGACCGCGAAGTGCTTGTTTAACTTATAAATATTTTTCACATTTATTGCTATTTAGAACTGGCTATGAAAAGTCAAGTAAACTCTGAGAAAGGTGGTGGTACGGGCATAGTGTTTTGATATCCCAAACCAGTTCACTAAACACCTTTGCACAATTCTCTGTGTTATATAATGTCTTCTTTTGTAATTGTCTTTGTGTGTACATTAAATGTTAAATAATAATAAAAAAAAAACTAAAAAGGCAAATACAAGTTATCACCTGTTACATTATTCAGTGCATGATTTTAAAACTTTTATTGATATCGTTGAACTATCAGCTGTGCTTTCAGCCCTTTTGGAAACTTTGGGTTGTGAGATAGTCATTATCAAGGGGGGCGGAACTTTTCGCATAATGTCAATTGTCCTAGTCGTTTATCATACATTAATTGGCATAATCATCAAATAGCATAACACTAATGTCAGATAATTTTTGCTTCGAATAACTTAAGTGGCATAACTGTCTAAAGGCATATTATTATTAAGCGTAATAAATTAAATCCCTAATTTCATTTCGTAATTCGCCATAACTATAGAAAAACCCAATTTTATTTGGCATATTATAGATAGTCCTAAATTTTTTGAGCATATTTTAATGTGTCATAATTACTGAAATCCCTAATTTTGTATGGCATAAATTATTTAGTCCTAAATCTTGTTGATTAAACCGATTTATCACCCATATTCGAACAAGCACACCCGACTCCACGAGGCCCGACCTTGCCCTACACTAGAGTGTAATTTAAGCCCGCGTAGCAGCGGAGCTGAAGCTGAGGTGGTGAGCTAAAACCATCAGCGATGATAAGCTTGCGTGGGACCACCGGAGTCCCGCAGCGCCGGAGCCGTGACAGAAACCATGCATGCTGTTTGCCTGCTTGCATACTGCATGCCTACTTAATAACAGTTTACATGGTTATGAAAATAGATAAAAAAATAACAAATCAACCATCAAATAATTAAAAGTGTATCTTATTATTCCTTGTATGGTTACAAAAAAATATGCGTAATTCTATTATTCCTTGTGATTATTATGCTATGCATTCATTATGCTTTAAACAAAACATGCGCTAGAAATTTATTCATTGTGATCATTACGTTATTCTGCATTTCAAATTTTTGCCTTTTAATACCTATGAAAAGAAGTTTAGCTTACACTATATTAGAACTTTTAAAATTATGCATCACGATAATATGCAACGTGATGATTGTTGCTATTAAAATTATGGAACATAATATCATGACAATAAACGTTATGCTTAAAATTGCGGAGCCTGTTTATCACTTGTTATCATTTTAGTAAATTGTGTTTTTAATTGTTGTTCCGTGCTTGCTGATTGTGATGCAAAGAGAAATACTTTTTATTATCTTTTCAATTAAACATATTTCCTTCAAATAATTTTCAATTCTACCCCACGTAAGTGCTGCTGAGCTGCAAGAGTTTTCAAAATGATCTCGAAAATTGAATAAAATATCTTATTCGAGTCGTAAACTTCATACCGGTTTCGGAGCAAGATTTATTTCCTCGCCCCATCCAGGTCGCTAGTTTAAGAACACTCTAAGAACAGTTCTGTCAGCAAACTGACCAATAAAATTGTTCCAAACGACCGCTTCTTCAGCTCCGAAAGAGCTTTAGTCCACCCTTGATGTATAACAATATCAAATGCTTATTTGTACTAAAAAAATCAATGATGCAGGATATATTAGCTGCGATCCCACAGAGCGTGTGCAATTGTATCATCCCCCTATCCTTAGGGACCACTCACTATCCGCTACCAAACACCGCAACATCTAAATTGCCTCTAGCGACGCGTGAAAAGCAATGAAAGCATTTTCACATGACCAGTTTCTATCTCAACCAACCACCCTCGCCATCCCATAGGAATTCTAAAGAGCATCTGCATTCTCCGATAGCCCGAGGGTTATCAACCCCCTGCATTTCCCTTCATCAGTTATTTCAAAGTGCTCGCAGAATTCAATATTATTTCGATATTGCGAGTTAATCGCAAGGAAAATAATAGCGCGGAAACCATTTTGACTGTTGGCGTGGAGCTGATAGAAGTATAATAACTCTTTGTTTTGTAATCTATTGTTCCTTATATGTATATATATGGTCGAAGGCGTTTTTAGTTTGCTTCCGAATAACTTCAACGCCTTGAATTAATAAAATCTAGATTAGCCGAAAAACTTATTTGGTGTTTTTTTACCGTTAGTAAAACATGTTACATAGTAAATAGTAATAAACCGGTTACATAATATAATCTAAAAATTCTTAAAATCGATTATGTAGACATAGAGATGCGCGAAATAAGGGTACAAATCAATTGAATAGGAGTGCTTCGACGAACATTCGTTGTATATCCGGCCTAAATATTTGATTCACTTTTCCCGGAACACAACTAGGAAGAACTAACGGGATTAGGAAGAAAAAAACACACTAAGCAGAGAGCCTAGTGTCTCTGTTTCTACATCATAATTTACCAGTCTTAAATTTAAAATGGTAAATAATCATTTATGACAATTACAAAAAAGTAATATGTTTACGCAGAATTGTTAGAGAAAATGAGGCTAGACTCAAATAATATTGAAATTGCTGTAGTTTTGATTTAGCAAATGTCTTGTTTATTATTAACACGTTGACTGTCCACTACGTACTACCACAAGACCCCAAGTTTTTTTTTCGATATATTGATTAGATAGGATTTGTTTACAACGGGAATAAAGCGCAAAAGTCAATTTGCACACTTTTATGAGCGGTCAGACAGAAGGTGTCTGAGAAGGCACGCAGCCAGTCGTAGGCATGACGGTGTGCTGGTTCCATCACTGATGTATGGCAGTGAAAGTTGGGTATAGGAGAAAAGTCATGAAAGTAGAATATATGCATGCAGTTGAAATGAGAGCCTTGAGGAGTATGGCTGGTGTAAAATTGAGTGACATATAATAGCGTGTTATGAGAGCGAAGTGGTTTAAAAGAAGATATAGTGACAAGAATTGAGAAAGGATGCTCGAATGGTTCGGTCATTTTATTTTATTTTTATTTATTGGTTTACTAACAACTTATGTACTAAAGCATACAAAAAAATTGTGTGTGTCAGCTCCGACGCACGACTGGAGTTTACTCCGAGACAGGTGAGATGGCGCACCTGCTGTCATCCGTGTTTTGACAATTAGAAAGTTGCGCGACATAGGATGCGCACCAATTATGACTTTGACCTTCAAAAACGTAACGAGGTCATTCATCGATAGATTTTACTCCTCAATTTTTCTCATACCGGGCCCCCTTATATATGCAAATCGATTCTAAAGGAGTAAACTCCAAAAATTTAGAACAGTAAATAGACTAGGTACTAAATTAATTATAGTTAAACACAGCATGCAGCAAAAAAAAACAAAACAAGGAAAAAATTGCAAAGAAAATTAAAACATTTACAGAATATTCATGCGAAATGTTCGCAGGGAGACATGGTTGACATCGGTTACATCACTAATCTGATTATACAGTTTGGACATTCTGCAAAGAGGCGATTGTGATCCCAACACCGAACGGCGTAACAGTCATGTAGAAGGATGTGTGAAAGTAGATTGACCAGAAGGATATATGAATCAGAAGTGAATGGAGATGCGGGAAGAGGAAGACCTAGGCGAGCGTTTATCGATCAAATCGAAGATGTCTTGAAAAAGGGCCCTGAGACGCATTTTTGAATCATTAGAATTCCAAATCGTGTATGAAATCGCAAGATTTGTATGCGAATCCCAAAAATCGCTATTTTTGAATATTTATACTCGTGAATTTTGCAACGAGTGGTCCGACCTGCCACTCATTTCCGAAATTCTACTACTAGAAAATCTTGAGAAAATCAAATGACTGACAGTGACATTATACATTAACTTTTAATTTACGTTCAGTTTCCTCGTAACTCATTGCCGGTTTCTAAAATCAAGGATCTATGGCATTCCGGTTTTTATTTTTTCTGCATGAAATGAAAAATATAAGATTCGAGTTTATTAAATTAATTAATTTTTCTTATTTACATAAAAATATATTCCTTTACACTTTAATTTAATTGATTAGAAGTTATTTTTTATTTATTTCATGTAAGTAATTGTTTCTCAAAATAATACTATTTTGTAACAGTTACAATATCTTCTAAATAAATATTCGGTATATATTGTATATATTGGCGAAGTATCCGATTATTCGACCAACAATTCGCCGCATATCTACTTTTATAAATTATCATGTAGAACGCATAACGTCATGCGAAACATCATTTTTCCGCTAAACCACTTCATTAAAAACTTCGAACAATCCTATTGAATTTGGTATTGATCGCAACTTGGAAATAATTAGCAGAGGAACTTTGTTAGTACTTTCATTATTCCTTTTGATCCGTATAAACTAACTAGAATTACTTAGCACTAGGGCCAGTCTGAACACGCAGTAATTACAAAGCTTTTACAGAAAAATATTTTAGCCGGGGACGGGCTATGTAAATGACTTAGTAATTTTGTACCGTGTAACTTACTCTAAAGTTATGAAGGACTTTCCCTTCTTCCTTTGTACTGGGACGCGTGAAAAAAAATGAAAAATTAATGAGGTTAAAGTAGCACGTCTTGTGACAAACCAACGCACATAAAATGTAACTGGAAGAATGAAATGAGAATTCACAAAGAGAATTTCGCCTTGAAATGTTGAGAAAACAAGTCACTTACAATGAAAATGTCTTAAAACGATATGAATACTTATTAGAACATATTTATTTTCTTGCCTTAGAGGTGACTTTTACAGTATATAAACTACGTCATCTATCTTTTAAGCTCCAACAAGAAAAATAGTCTACGCTGCCGTCCACCTTATCATGTAGTTTTTCTCTAGATGATTTAAGCTACATTTTGGACATTTGGAAACATCATAAGTCATACTTAGTATAATGGCGCAATAGTCTGCCTCTTCGCTGCATGAGTGTAAGATAGTAATGCATACATATTGCTGGTGGGTGAATTTCAACAAATGCCATTTGTTTATCATATCGGTGAACCTTGTCATTTATATAATTTTGTATATTTTTCAGCTTTGATGAAATTTTTAGGATATTAAATATGCCCAAATTTAATATCATCAACGTATCATTCAAGGCTAAGGAGTAAATTTAGTTTAAATTCTGGTTTCCACCGATGTGACAAACCGGCACCGATTATTTTTTCTGTACACCGATAGAAAGAGTACAGAGATATGATAATCTATCCACCTTTGAACATCAAAAAGGAAACAGTTAGTAGGTACCTATATATTTTTACAAGGGAGACTTAGAACTGAAGACCTGGACTGAGGGTCTTATGTAAGTAGATCACATCCAACGAGAACTGAGTTCTTAGAAAACCAATCCATCCCCACAGTCTTGATGCTTGGCTATCCACAACCGTGCGTTTTTCGCGCAATTTCCAATTATTAATATAGGTTCTATATTTAATATAGGTACTTAGAATTTAAAAAAAGCATGATATATTTTTTATAATTGTCTTTATTAAAATGAAGTATAAATAAATCAAAAATCTCTTATACTTAACGAAATGACACGGGATCTACCGATATGATAAAACGACTCACCGAGATGATAAAATGATCTACCGATGTGATAAAGCAAACCACCGATGTGACAAAACTATGCGTTGATCATGAATCAAAACACCGGTATTAGATATAAGACACCGATTGATTTTTTCTTATCATTTCGGTGTAAATTATCACATCGGTGGTAATAAAGACCACCGATTACAGCGATATGAGAAAAGCGACATGAGAATTAACACACACCTTTGTTAGAACCATTCAACAATAATAAAACTACTCATTACACTAGAAAAATGCAACCACTGATAATATAGAATAATTGTCCGAGAGCAACTGAAATGGCGTAGTTACGTTATTGGCGGGAATATGCAGCGATTTGACACAAGTCCGTCCTGACTGCGCACTAGCACACACTGACGAGGGAAATAAAATTGGGGTGGGGACGCTGTCGGACTCGTCGATGTAAAGTAAGGTTTAAATTACTTTTGTCCAGCGATATGAGAACATTTTGCAGGACAAGCACGTTTGTGCCTCTTAGTAATAATAATCTTTTATTATGTAATCAAATATGATATAGATTAATAATAAACCTAATATTCTATGAAATAGAATAAGTTATATACTTATCTTACTTATTTTCATTAGTATATAAGCCTTCTTGTTTGTAAAAAAATTAGAGGGACAGTACCGATTTGAAAAAAATAGAGGTCTAAGTATTTATTTCTATCTTTATATACTTATAGTCCTAGGCAAATTATTTTTGCCACAAACCGATAACTACCTATTGAAACTAATAAATAATAATTCACAACAATATTCCTTTTTTCAAATACTAATTTCACCGAAGGCAAAAAAAAGTCATTTGGGAAATTCACCCCGGTATCAAACTTTGCAGCGTGTAAGTAATATAATATCCCGCACTACGTACCAATGCATATGGACTCCACTTCTAGGTGACATACGTAAAAAGTTGTACACTATTCATTGTCCCTTATATTAGGTCGGTTACCATGACGATCAGGGGTAAATTCCAGAGGCCCCTAGTCATCAGGTTCGGGGGGACTTCTATCAGAAGCATGACATCGACCACGGTGCTCGGAGTGGTGGTCGACTCGAGTCTCTCGTTTGCACAGCATGCGTTATCGATAGGGGAGAGGGCGGCAAATTGCTTCGGCAAGATGTCGAGAGTATCGGCGTCCTCTTGGGGGATACGGTACAGAGCTCTGCGGGGGCTGTACCGCGGCACTTACATCGCCACGGTAACGTATGCTGCAGCATGTTGGTTCGAGCGCGCGTCCCTTCACGTTGTGCGGAGAGCGCTCCTAAACTTTTTGTTTGTTCTTAAATATGATAAAAAAATATAGAATTTCGTTTATTGCGCCTGTGCGTTCCGTGTCCGCGGACGTCAACCTCTAATGATCTGCATCCGCATCCCTATCCGCGGATGTCAATTTTTGCATCCGTAATAACACTTTTTTTTACAATGGGGAATTCGTTTATGGACCATACCGCACGCTGGCTAGACGTACGGCGTGTGTGGCATTCACCGACGCAGATTACATCGGTATTACCCTCTAAAACCCACCGGTACCCTCCTAAGCCCTTATGGGGGCGCTTTAAGATCGGCGCACTTTACGTGCGCCTTTTCACCAAGGCGCCTCAGGGCTGGCCCGGCCCAACGAGTGAGCCAGGCGACGCGCCATTGGGGGATTGCGGTAGGGTACTAGGCAATCCCCAGACGGGGTGACCTGTGCTAGAGCACCAGGGGCACACGGGAGCCATCCCGTGTCCAGATCACCTTAAGGCCGGACAAGACCGGCGGTCCTAGCCGCCTGCCTTCCGTCTACGCCGGAGGGGAGCAGCTAGAGCGTCCTCCTCCCGCTCCCTCTCCGCGGCCTCCTTCTGCGACATCACTGATTCGCAAAAGGAGGCGGCAGCCTTCCAGGCCCTTTCATTACCAAGCATGGCTCTAACCATGCTAGGCAATGAAGGGCCTATCCGTAATAACCCTGCTGCTTACCGTCAGGTCGCCGCCGTATACATTTTTATTGCCATATGGTTGGCAAACAATGCCAACCATATAGCAATAAAAAATATGTTCTTCGTTAGACACGAAGGCCTTTTTGTGAAAAATAAATCCCGCTACAGACTACGTGGCCTTGTTTGTTCCCTTAGCAATAAGGCTACCAAACTTTCTTGTACAATTACAATACAAACTGTTGTACAAAATAATTAAGTTGCCGTTCTCCAGGCTATTTATAGTCGGTAGGTAGCTTTATTAATTCCACTGCAACAACCGTTCGGCTATTCGAAACAGTCCTATTTAAAGCAGTTGTTTTCCTAATCTTGTTTACTTTTAAAATTACAGCAGAAAACCTTAAGAAACTTGTAAACGATTGCGTTCATCTTATAAATTTAGGAATAACATCATCTAATTTCGTAACGAAATCTATTTTGGAAAGGAAATCAATACCCATCAAATTACGTATTAGGCCCAATGAAAAGTAAAGATGTTTACATCAAATGAAGTCAAAGTTGAATTAAGTACCCGTAAATAACGTTGCTCAATATGCCTACATAAATTGAGGTATGTTAAAGTAATGTTAGCGCTGAAATTTATTGCAACAGTTGATAAGAAATCTTTTCCGTCGAAAAAGTAGAATAACATTAATCAAAACATAGAGTTAATGACTGTATCAATTAGTCGCTTTTGTCCAGCTTTTGCCAATTTGTTTTCTCTATGACAGTTCGTTTTTTCTTTGATATATCTTTCTTCTTAACACTGACTTTTAATCGCTGCTTGTTGCCCGATTCACATTGTTCCAGTCCAGCTATCGAATCCAGCGTTCGAATGCTTCTGGAAAAATATAAACTGGCATTGGTATGTTCCCATTCCAGTACAATGTTTACCCTTAAAAGTTCTTTTTATGATTTTTATTTCAACACAGTACCACACAGACTTTTCAAGATTAAATAATGTAATTGAAAATTATCATGATTATTTACTATTATCGTTACGTTTTCTCTCTTCAATGTTTCGTCTTCGTTATCCCTTCCATAAATTTTAGATCCACGTGAAAAACTTAGAGAGGTGAGGTGTCCCGAGGGTAGAATCAGCAACATTTTGGGGTGGTGATGTGCACTACGTGGTCACCCACCCTGTAAATAATGTATGCATATTCGAGCCTTCTCGCGCCTTGACGTGGGACTTCGATAACTTAATAACATTAGACAGGTGGGGTGTACTGGCCCGAATCTTCAGCCTACAAAAGACTGCAGTCGAAGAATTACATTTTAGTAGTATTGTCTAAAATGTCGGTGAGTCTGTCTTTGCAGCTTATAAACTTGATCCATAATTACGTTTCGCTGAAAAACCCATAGTAGTTCTATAAATATTAGTTAGCTAGATAATTATTGGTTGCTTAAGGTTATTTTTATGACCAAGCGGAAGCGAGTATTTGTAAAGGGTATTTGCAAAACCGACTTCTGGAAACGGAACGTAATTTTGAAAATTGTTATACGGTCCTGCTTTCATATTTTCATGCGTTAATCGTTGAACCGATTAAAATCCATGCATGCGGAGCCTTAGCCGATCAATAGTTAATATTAAATAGATTTTTAATGACTAATGCTGCTGGCCACAGATGACTTGTACAGAATCACCGAAGATTTTTTATGACCAAGTTTGATCTTTGAGAGAAAGAATGTAGATATCTCATAAAGTGCTTGCACCACAAGTAACAGTTTTATATTAACAAACTCTTTGAGGGAGAAGATATGCATATGTGGCTCAAATAGAAGAGTCCAATAAGTATAGTGTTGTAAAATAAATTGATTGGATTTATCTCTTTTTGGTGTACAATAAAGAGTATATTTATATCTATCTTTATGTAACTATAAACCTACTAAGTTAAAATACGATAAAAAGGCGGATTTATCACGTTATTTTAAATTTTATACCGTTTCAGCTCAAAATTATTTGTTGCCATGTGACACTGGCTCCATCTGTGACACTACCGCAATAATGTCAATGATCTTTCTTCTCCTTCAATTATTTGTTAACAAGAAAAAGAAAAGAAGACGAAAAGAGAAAATTAAATTGGAAAGAAAGGAATGAAATTGATTAAAGATTTGATTTTAATTTGACTGCTACTATCATACATAACCCTCCCTTTGCCTTTGACCTAGTCGGGTAAAATTTAACTTAATAGAGAAATTCGAAAGATCTAACCCGTACAGCTATTCTTCTTTCTTGATTTTCGCAGGTGTCACAAATTTTAATGAAACTAGAGAGTGCTTGGCGCGAAATACATGACAACAGATCTCATGATGGCAACTAATGAGGTGGATATCCCGCTATAAAATTGTGCTTTACACTCCACATAACCTTTATATCAATGATTCTTTATAACTGGGCGTCAACACGGATGCTTGTGCATAATAATTACAACACTTTCACTGCACAAAATCCGCTCCGAAACAAAATCTATAACTAGATGTCATGGTTTCCCCCAAAACACCTGCGAAATTTTCTACAAACACAAGCTTATCAGTTCAAAAACTTAAGTTTTAATAATACTGATTTTACTATTGTTTAGAATAATAAAAACTAATTTAATATTATTAAAGATGTTTTTTGCACCTAGCATTTTCCTCGCTGTAGTGAGGTGAAATTGTGTATATGCGCTTGGCAGCAATATTATTCTGCATCTCGTACCTTTGAAACCCTTGCTACGTTTAGGATTCTCAAGAGGTTTAGGAATAGAAGTTCTCATGCCAAAAAATTATTTTGCCTTGCATAACAAATAACCATTTGTAATAAGTATAACCATTGATTCGTTACTAGTTTCGATACGGGCAATAAAAATCTTGTTGCGTCGCTGTATACAAAATGGTAAAGTACCTTATCTACACTCATGTCATAATATTCGAATTATGCTCTCAAATATGACACCATTATGACATAATTTTAAATACAGGTATCGATTACCTTTAACATTAAGATTTTTGTAGTTAAAATAATATTTATTATAATTTTTATAGTTATTTCTCCGTTTTTAGTTTTGACGACGATTTTTTTATTTAAAAATAATTTACTTTTTGTTTTTTAGTGTTTTATATAGAAATTTTCAGGAAACTATCTCGAGATCTTGTAGACAAACAAGGAATAGAACTAATACGATATCATCGACGTCAAAAATCGGCATTATTTGGGATTACTCAAAAACTACTCGTCACATGTCGATCAAATTTAAATGGGACCACATGACAAGCACCAACTTCCAAAGGTTGAAAGAATCTTCAAAATCGGTCGGTACATCCAGTAAACAGTTATGAAGTAACAAACACACAAAAAATATAGTCGACTTGAGAACCTCCACCTTTTTTGAAGTCGATTAAAAAGTGATATTCTTAATCATCAACGAATTCCCAAAACACTACTCTCTTTTTTCGTCTTTCAGAAAATAAGTTGCGGCTAGGATCTTTGTGATCTAACTCTATTATATGTGCCTGCCTTTAGTGAAGATCGCGGGATACCGCTCGATGCGGGTAGTACAAGATCAAAGTTGTGGATAGCCTTTGTTCAACAGAGGATTTCTGATGAATCATCGTGCGATATCCAATTTTGGTCCGTAACCAATTTAATTATTTAACCAAATGGACCCTAACTTAAAATGTCTCTTCTAACTTCATAAATTTGTTTCATCACCGAATTCTACCCAACGTTCATAAAGATGCAGACATACCTAGTTCTAGTTGAGTTTAAAAAAGCGACTAAGCCAAAGTGCACCGAAGGTTCCGCGCATACATGTGTATATTGATTTAGGATGTAACTTGTGCTAAAATACATTACCTTATACCAAATTTCATGCTTGTGAAACATCAGAAAATATCCTTTAATTAAAAAATATAAGTATTTTTTACTATAATAGTATCAATTTTATACTATAATAGTATCAATTTTATACTATAATAGTATAAAATTGATAACATTTTTAATTGACTTTCGTCCGTTGCTGGGGGCTTAGTGATCTGTCAGGACACAAATTATTTATCCCTTATTTATAAAAGGTCTCTAGCTATACTACTATCTCTGTAAACATAATTAATTGAGTAAATAATATTACCTTTATGAAGAATGAATAAATATTCTTTATAAGGAAGGAACTATTATAATTACGACAATCCTTATTAATTTCTCCAAAATTTGATTAAGAAAATTACAGGGCATATATTACATTAACATCTCTATAGGCTCAGAGGCATGCATTAAACGATTGATTGATATGTCGATATACATGGAATTGAAGGACGCTTGCATGAACGTATAATGTAAGCCTTAGTCTATAGGGTCAGCGACGCGTAACCATTTAGCAAATTGAAAATGCAGAATACTGAAAACATTTGAGTTTCTTTCTATTTCGTAATTCAAAATATAAGCAATCACTCTAAAAGAAACCTAGAGGATGCTTAGTAACATGGTTTCGCGAAGCAAGCAGGTATGTACATAACCGTGATTACGTAGTAATGTCATATTATAAATAGTATTATGTTAAAATTTGAAATTGCAATAGTACAATATGATGCAAGTGAGCAGAGCTCAAGAGTGTCATATGTTTTCAACATACTTGAAGGAAATAAATTAAGCCTCTTTTAGATTCTGGGAAATGTTAGTCTTTCACTATAGCAGCGATGGCCTCGCCGTCTGTGGATCTCAAGGGGTAACAGTATAAATATGTTTTTGGATTTACGTTTCCTAAAATAAGAACTTATTAAAATGGAAATCGAAATCAAAACCGATATCGAAATGATGTGACACCAACCAAAACCTTCATTTAAACTTCCGGAAGATTGTCTTTAAGTATTTAATGGGCATGGCCAGCCTTTCGCAAGTGGATGTACGTAACATCATCCAAAGCTTGCCAGAACGCATGCAGGCTGCTATCAGGGCAAGAGGAGGAAATATCCGATATTAAAATGTATGTAAGGATAAAACTTTTGAAAGACATTTGTTTGTTATCAGAGTGTTCATTTTCGTGGAAATGAGTCATTTTGAATTAACATTATTATCTTAACAAAAACATCATTAGAGACATCAAACACCATCTTAAAGCATTAGGTAACACATATTGATCCCGTTTACATTAATTTAAGTAACTTAAAAAATATCAAACATGAACCATATCGAAAACTTAGCTTAGCCAAGATTCCGTGCCGGTGAGTGTATTTATTATAGCCCAGATCTGCTTAAAATCAAAAATACGATATTAACGTAAATAATGAATGTATAACAATTAATTTATATTAATTAATTAATTTATGACTGTATAATTTGTAAAGTTTTGCACGTCTGCATGCAGGCTGAACACATGCACATTGTTTGAAATTAAGAATTTTATAGCTGTGTTTTAAGCAAATAAACTTATTTGATTTGATTTGAATTTTATTTAATTATGTTACCAAATATATTGACTTACTGTTAAGAGGTATACATGCGACTAGTTGTCTCTAGGTAAGGGTTTATTCACTGACCCAAAAACTTTTCCACTTACGAAGTTTGGGATAGTTTGAATTTCATAATTTTTCCCCCAATTAACGGAGAGGCGAGAGATTTACGAAAGGTTTGTTTTGTGTTTTAAATACTTTTGAATGGGTTTTACGAACTATAATAACAGAACCGACTTTTAGTTGAGGTAGGCACTGCGGACTAACCGCTAGAATTTAGAGCGCCCCGGGGGTAGTACCTCCACCTAGACAACCACAGTCAAATAGCACTACAATTTTGTGATGTTGTGTTTCTGTTCAGTAAGGTTGCAGAACTCCACAGGGTACGGAATTAGTAGGGTTGGCAGCGCGCGAGTGTCACGTGAGTGTCCCTCAAAAACCGTAAGCGCGGCGTTCGTGAGGTTGTCCCGAGGCGAGGCGATGTCATCACGTTGCTGATTAATGCGTGTTACAGTATGGAGATTCAAACCTGAACCTTTTATCTCAATATCTAAAAGCAGTATAACAGATAACGTTTTCCTACCTCTAATTCTGTGGCCCCGATTCTGGCCGAATTCTTATTCGATATCTTTATGATATTACAGATTTTTTTCAATATACAAAAAAAACTATGTCTGTAAGTTGTCTTTTTTCAAAATTCCGTTTTTTTCTTTCTCGTATAGGTACGTATAGAGGAAGTCTTGTAATCGTCAAAAAATTCTACCTCGAGATTTTGACGTATTTACACGTTTTGGACCTATGTCTATCGTTTTTGGAATTATGTCTATGTGTGTATCTGTGCGTTAGCACGATAATTCGAATATGCTTTAACTTAATCCAACCAAATTTAACATGAATGAATGACATCAAAATATAAGGTTTAATAAACTTTTGACTCGATTTTTTTTCTTTTTCGTTTCCTACCGGAAAACGAGAAAGTCAAGGTGAGACAACTCCCGATTTTTTTCAAAATAACATTAAATGTATGTCGAATTTTTAAACAAAGGAAAACTTACATACGTAGATTTTTCTATTTATGAAAAACTTTATTATAAGTACATTTTACAAGGTAGATCCCATATGTACCCTATACTACGTTGTCATCCTGAGGCCTAGCATGAAATGCTTTCCATGCTCGGTAATTAGACTGGCTACCTTTCCCTTCAATACGAAACACAGCAAACTATTTCACGGCTGAAATAGGAAAGGCGATGGTACCTACCCAGACGACCCTACATACCTACAGGCCTACCACCAAGTGATGTGTATGACGGCGCTATTAGGTTCAATTGTAATTGAATTTGTTATTTTCATTGGAAACAGTCCACGTGGGATTGTGACGTCAGCGCCGCACGAGTTATCGTACGATGCGACGTATTAGTGGTGGGGCGCGCCTTTGTTGCAGCGGTGCGCGCTCGACAGAGCTCAGTCTAGTTCGAGGCGTTGCTGAATGCGGACGTGTCTATCGTTGTATTAGGAATGCTTGTGGAAGCTATGTCCGACAGTTGTGTGATAATAGTTAGAGAGAAGTGAAGGCGAGTGCCCTAGGTAAACCTACACACTGGGTCACAAGTCGCAGGCACTACTCTGGTTCTCCTCTTTGTGATGTGTGTTGATAAATTGACTCAGCATTCGTATGTGAGATCGTGATTCGGCTAAATCCTGACGATATCCCCGACATGTATATTATTTCTAACTGTTGCAACAAAATAATATTGCTAACACTATAACTATGGCGACAGACTTTGATAAGATGGTGGTAGTTAGCCCTACCACCAACCAAATGGACCACAATTATCCCCTGGGAATCAATTTCCTTCCTCCACGGTTGGGAGAGCGAAAGACAGAGCAGCGAAAATAGCCAGAAGAATGTTTCGGACAAAAGAGGGAAGGAGAGGGTGAATCCTACATGGATACTCAAGGGCCAGCCCTAGTCAGACTCCTACCTACTAATCACCCCCTATTGCCTAGTGCCATTGTGGCTATAAGGCAATCGGAAGCAGCCGCTTCTTCAGGAGAGGAGAAGGTGCAACCCGGGAGCTCTGTATCTAATTTCAATAGGGTTCCAACAAGGCGATTCATCTTTACACTTAGCTGGTTCAATTTTCTGCCAGCAACCTCAGGTTGGAAGGTAAAAGCATATACATGTATAGGTACGTATTTATCGAACAAATTTATGACTATACTGACCATTGGTCTGAGATACTGACTCATCTTATTAGACGTCAAGCTATTCAGAAGCCATAGATAATGGTGCTTAACTATTTACGGTTTATTACAAAATTGTTTAAGCTTGGAAACTATCGGTCTTACCTACTACAAAAGTTTCTGAAACACTGTTTATAATTAGGCATTGTTTAAAACTAAGGTTGTCTCGTGTTTCTTTATGACAGCAAATAGAAACGTCATCATTCTTAAACAAGCTCTAAAATTAAGCAATGTTCAAAAATTTTTGTAGTAACATCGGATGTGCGGAACTTAAGGGATGGTTTTTTACTCTGTGTTAAGGGTCTATTCACACGGGCGTGCGTTTGCTTATGGTGTAATTAAAAACAAAAGACTCATAGGACAGTGGCGAAAGTTCACGGATTCAAGTACAGTCTTGTGCTAGGATTTTTTTATAGCTTTTTTGCATTTCATAAACTATAATTTGGTTCAGAGTATGATGATTTAATGATTTCCCAAAAATGTTTACGTATCTATTAGTTATGTAAGACTTAACTACAAGCTAACTTCGTTGAAACAAAACAACAACACCAAGTATGTACTTAACATAACTGAAAAAACTAAAATCACAACATCGTCTGATGTTGTAATTGCCTCTGTTAATCCATGAAATTATCGTCATTAAAAATAACTATCATCAAATAACACTAGGTCGGTCGGTATCACAGATCACAGATACAAGGAGATAGACCAAGCCGGCGTTTTACTTGTGACAAGTGTATTCCCAGTGGGCATACATTGCCGCCAGTGCGCCGTCCGATAAAGTCGAGTGAACACATACGTATGTCAGAAAGAAATATCCGTTTTTTTTTTCAAAATGCCTTCCTGTTCAACTGTAACATGAAATCATTGCAGCGAATCAGTTATTTATCAAGTAATGGAATAACTTGTCACTCACACACACAACTTAGATTTATATTTAAAAAACAATATTTAAACAAATAGTCCGATTTTTATTCATAAAAATACAATCGCTTTAAATTATGCGTTACTATCTTACAAATTGTATTACATTGCGGCTGTGCTTAACTTTCATTACTTAGCAGTCCATTATACGCGCGCAATCAATAATTATAGTGTATATTACGGCATGCTCAACTAGAAACATTTTATGTAGTACGGCCGCTGATCGCGTCACTCGGACTGCCTATGAACTCAGCGATTTCTCGGTCTTCCTATGAACTCGGCGCTTCCACAGATCTCCTTAGATTGATATATCTGTGGTCGGTATGTAGGATCGTCTGGACCACCGCTTTTCCTATTTCAGCATGAAAAAGTTTGCTGTGTTTTGGATTAAAGGGAAAGGTAGCCAGTGTAATTACTGGGCATGAAATGCGTTTCATCTTAGGCCTCAGGATGACAACGCACCTGCAATACCTGCTGATTTTTTCCTTGTTATTGCAAGTGTTTATAGGCGACGGTATCCACTTACCACCACACCAGGTGGACCATCACCTTGTTTGTCAAGTAGTTGTATGAAAAAATCTAATATAATGAACAAAGAAAAGTCGGCCAGTATCAATGCCGTATCATTAAAAATGAGGATGAAATTAAATGAAGCCTTGAATACAAAAAAAAAAAAACGCCGTAAATAAACAGAATTATCAAAAAGTTTGCAAACGACAAATGATTGATAAGCACATGACATACGTTCCCCACATACACCCCCACATTTTTCACGTTTACATAAACGCAACATCTGACTTCCTGTAACTACTTACACGATTATAAATCTGCTTTTAGGTTTCGATCTATTTCGATTATGGTAAACATAATTCTTAATTTCTTAATTCTTAACCTTAACCGCTATCAATATTTACAAATGACAGAGAAATTCACGGATAGTCTTTGTAGGTACTAGGGAAATTGGACGACGGAAAATGTAGACAAGATGTGTTTCCACTACTCCATTGCGGCGCAGTCTGTGCACGATGTCCATGCCCACGTTAGCTGCGTGTGTCTGCTTGACAGCCCACGTGGGTCAACGTTTCCACTACTATAACCACCCACAGGGCCGGATTTAGGGGAGGGCAAGCGGGGCTACAGCCCAGGGCCTCCACAAAAGAGGGGCCCCCACAATAGAGACTTCGGAAAAAAAAAATCTAATTCAGACTAGTAAACACCAGTAAACAACTTTTCCTTTCATATTTTATTTCGCGTTTTACCTTTACCTACGGTACTTTGTACAAACATGATAACATGAATAATAATAATAATAATATCTTTCTATTTTGTTCGTTGATTAAAGGTCGTAAAGAAGTATGCCTATTTTTTAACCGAAAACTGGATTGAAAAAAATTTTTCATTTCATTTGGAAAATTATTTGGGGCTAAGGGGCCTCCACTCCTTTGTTGCCCCGAGGCCTCCAGACCTTTAAATCCAGCCCTGACCACCCACGGCCACGATACGCAGATGACGTCACAAACACATGCATGGACTGGCCCACGCAGTTCAACCACAAAAGAAACAGATAACAGAAGGTTGGCTCTAGTCTAGTTGATTATGATATCCATGAGTTCGTTCACCTATGGATTATCGCCGGCACATATGTTATTTTGATTTCTGAGCTATATTATTAAAAAGTTTGACGCCGTCGTGGTGGAGTCGTCTGTATAGCTGCCTACACACCAAGCGGTCCGGGTTCGAGTCCTGTTCGGAGTAAATGTTAGTGTGATGAACTCAGACATTTGTTCACGATTCATTGTTTATGTATTTATTTAAGTTTATTTATTAAAATATCTATACTATTATGTATCTACATTAAAAAAATAATGATAAAAAAATGATCTCCTTTCATTGTCTGAGGAATGTTATTTCCTTTTTTATTTTGAACATAATTCCAAAATGCCTTAATATTTGAATCCAGTGCGTCTTCCATGGATAATGAGTATTTCTTAAAGCAGTCGACCCTTAGGTGTTTTGCTTGCGTCTGTAATAACGACAACGTATCATAGTCTATTAGGTTTTTGAACTTCTTCTAACGCTTATGATATTTGTTTTTTCACACAAGCATCTTTTTAGGCCAAGTGAAAACCAAGTCTAGTTGTGTCATAATTACCTTTAATCAAAGTACCTACCTATATAATTTTATTCAAAGTGCGATAAAATATGTCTACAGGCCCTATCAATGTCACTCAGATCCCAACCGAAGCCCAATCAACACTTTCAAGATCAGATCTGATACCTTAGAAAGTTGAAACGTGGAAGTATGTTACTTTTAGTTTTCTTATTACCTTTTATCTCCAATGATAATCTCAATAGCGATGATGATGAGAGTGATGTCAATCCTCCTTTGACAATGGAGTTGCCTCTGAAATATTTAAGCGGTTTTTTGACGTTAGAACAAGATCCAAAAGTGGCCCACTCGAGTTATGAATATGATTAAATTGGATAAGATTACAAAGAGTTAATGTATCCTGTAACAGTCTAGCTTTTAGATCAAGAGAATAGTTTGGAATAAAATCCGACCCATTCCACAAAAAAAGACACATTGGGAACATTGAAATCTCCGATAATTAACGGAATCCCATTACTGGTATTGAGTAAAATTATCTGCAGATTGTTATGGAATTCAGTCAGTAAGTCGTTATGTAAGTATATTAGGACGGAGATAACAAACGCTTGTAATTTATGTGTATACCACAGATTTAATAATACAACGAGATAGGCCAAGCCGGCGTTTAACTTGTGACAAGTGTATGCCCTGTGGGCATACATTTCCGCCACTTCGCCTTCCGATAAAGTCAAGTGAATACGTAACTCACAGATTTGATCAATCTCCTTTGCGGCTGTGCTTAACTTTCATCGCTTCGCAGTCCTTAAGACGCGCGCAATGAATAGTGTATATTACGGCATGCTCAACTAGAACCATGTTATGTAGTACGACCGCTGATCGCGACACTCGGTCTTCCTATGAACTCGGCGATTCGACCGATCTGTATCTGTGGTGTGTACAGTCTCATGTTTAGTTGATTTCATTAATAAATCGATCTTGTTAAATTCATTGGCTACAAGTCTATCCAATTGAGCTTAATGTTGCTTTATCTCGCAAACTGAACTTTTAGATACAAAATACAATAAATTACCGCTTTATCAGTTAAAACCCTAATAAAATATATAATTAATATAGAGGATCTACTATTAACATTGAGAAAACAATACTGACTGACATCATACATAATTCCAGAAAAAAAAGAGAACAAAAGACATGGCTGTTTGGGATAAATCCCTCTGCCTTCCTTTAAATGAGGATAATTTAAGAACAAAAATCTACAGCTGTCATTCTGGCAATTATTTGAATTTAATATAACCTCGAAATGACTAATAACAATTATGATTTCTCAAAGCTCCCCAAAAATAATTAAATGATATTTTCCCCCACATAAATTATTGATTTTTCCCGGTCTTTGGCACTTATTTCATTAAAGCGCAATCATGGTCCAAGTCATAGTGTCCCCACCGAGGGGCTCTAGCCTACCCGACATTAGGGGCGATTAGGCCTTAGTCAACCACGCTGGCCAAGTGCGGGTTGGTCGACTTCTACTAAGAATTTCTTCATAGGTGTGTGCAGGTTTCCTCACGATGTTTTCCTTCACCATAAAAGTTTCATTTAAACGCATATGAATTCAAAATTTGAAAAAACATTGGTACGTGGCGGGGTTCGAACCAGTGCCTCCCGGGCGGAAGACGACGCTCTTACGCACGACGCCACCGACGCTTCCTGGGGTGTATAGTATTATATTATCTGTGGTAGCACCTCCACCTTACAGAAGACCACAGTCAAGTAACACTACATTTTTGTGGTATTGTGTTTCTGTTGGTGAGTAAGGTTGTCAGTGCTCCACAGGATAGGGCAGGGGACTAGGGTTAGCAGGTTAGCAGCGCGCGAGTGTGACGTCAGTATTGCAAGCGTCTATAGGCTACGGTGGTTTTAGCCAGACAGGCCATTTGTGAACCAAACAAATAACCTAAAAAAGGTCTTCTTGAGTCATGGAATAATTTTATTTTTGCGTTTACAAACGCGTAAATATAATACTAGAAAAATGCACTGAAAAAATCGACTATATGTTCTAGAACGAGAACATTACGGCAAGTAGTATTTAACACGCTTATATTAGTTTCACTTGTATGTTTGTTTGTTTGTATGTATGTAACTGACTCATTTGGACTCGAAATTGACCCATTTTAAACGGTCAGATTTTATTTAAACTTTATAGACTTATCAAGTACCGATGACATTACAATAATTCGATAAGAATATCCTATTATCCCGATTAGAATCGCCAGGACAAATAATAAATTAAACGTTTGGACTGTTAGTTCAGCTATACGTCATTATATGGCGTTGTCATCAAGTAAGTACTTTCATCGCCGGTTATAATTCGCACTTAAAAGTGGAAAATAAAATAATAGCTTAGAAAAACTAAAAAACACGCTTTTATGTTAAATAAAAAACTAAAAAGTGAAAAATAACTTTTTAGTAAGTATGGAAACTAAATGATGAACGAAAAGTATAATTACTATTTATAGAAAAGCGTGGGGTGCTCAATTTAATTGTACCGATCGAATATTTTCAAGAACTGATGTAATTGAGCACCCCACGCTTTTTTCTTTGTTATTACTACTTTTTGGTATTTATTGTTACTACCTACTTTTTCCATCCCAATACTCAAATTCGACAAGATGTTCATCCTCACACTTTAGAACTCAATTGGTCACGTACATTGCGGTTCACAAGGAATTTCCCTCAGTGTACGCTTGAGATGTGGATTGAGCTTCTAGTCGACGTTTTCCCAAAGGACTCCGTACCTATGTGTTTCTTCAAAAAGACGTACCTATAAGCCTTTGTATAGGATTGGTAACACCCGTGAGAATCCCTGATATAATAGGCCTCCAGAGGCTGCTGTCACCATTTTTCATCAAGTGAACTGTTATTGTTACTGATGTTGTTAGCTAAGGTGAGCAAAATAGGGTAAGTCTATTTTAGTTAACGTATCCAGATGCCATATCTAATGAGAAAAATGTAAGAGCCCCTTTCTTTCTGTCAATGTGTTCGTCAATAATAGGTAATGGGTGTTTTCTCCCGAGTTCTTGTTGCAAGAATACGTGTTGAGAGACTCCATTTTAACCTCAATCTACCGTACAATTGTCGGTTACTTTTATAAAATTTTCACTTGATATTGGCGCAATACGCAATACGTCTTTATGTGTCGCGATCGCCATTCGAATAAAAAAGAAGAAGAAGAAAGAATAGGTAATGGGTAATGTTCTGGTTTCGTATTAGCATTCAGTTCCCTATAGCCCACGCACATCCTGCCTGTCTTGACCTTTTTTACCAAAATGATGGGGCTAGAAAAGGGTGAATTGCTCTCTCTAGTAACACCGGCCTCAAGTAAGGACTTTTTTCACGGAATCTTTTTCTACTGGGGATAGTCTATAGGGCCTTCTTTGGATTATTCTGTTAGGGTCTATGGGGTCTATATGCAGTGTACCAGTCCTTACTCTACAATCCGATAATAACCGTATCTCTTGCGTGTCTGCATATGTATGGGCGCATTCGTGTGTAATGTAACAATAGCAACATACCTGTTTAAATACTAAAACAAAATTTGTAATTCATTCTAATAACCTACTCATTTTATAAATGAAGAACGATTATATCATAATTAATATTGATTTTATTTACTATACTTAGTAGGTATATTTTACAGTACTATTTCCACGGTTTCGCCCCAGTGGATGTCGTATTCCCATAATCAGTAAACTTGTTTCACAGGAACTTATAACCGGGACCACAGTGCTAAGATTGTCCTATGTTTCAATCCAGACTATGATCTACCTACCTGTATATTAAATTTCATCAAAACCCGCTTATAATATGTATAGGATAAATAACGTAGAAGCAACACAACTTAAATTGATTTATTATGCAACAAAGCGATATGTTTAATATAAATATTCGCTTAATGTTCACGTCAAATATGTTTACTTAGAGAAAATATATGCGGATTACAGCCGTAACGACCGAGGGATATTTCAATTCTTTTTTTAATAAAGCTATTAATCGTGTCCGGTTTATGTTAATTAAATCAAAATATGTATGTTAATGTTACCTCATTATTTACGGTATGAAGGTAGATAAGTTAATCTCTACTGACGTAAATATGAGAGAAAAAACCATATGTTGCCCTTTATGTAGGACTCATTTGGATATTCAAAATACTGGTAGGTAAATAATATAGTAGAAACAGTCTACTATGGTAATAATCCAGCTACCTAATAAAGTATTTAGCAGCAGTGGCGGCGTCTTTGATTGAAGCGTTTCTCCTGCGCTATTTTAGTAGCGGGCTAAGCGCTATGTAGTGCCGACACGTGGTACTGACGACATTATGTTTTTTACTTTCTCGCATACGTAGTATAGAGGAAGTCTTGTAATCGTCAAAAAATGTGACCTCGAGATTTTAACGGATTTACACGTTTTGGACCTCCCAGAGTCCAAAAACATTTTTTTTGGAATTATGTCTGTGTGTGTGTTTGTATGTCTGTGTGTGTGTGTGTGTCTGTATGTCTGTGTGTGTGTCTGTGCGTTAGCACGATAACTCGAGTATGCTTTCTCTCCTACACCCTACTGTTTGACTGATACAGAATGCTGTCTTTTCCGTTGTATTTGAGAAATAAGCAATGAAAAAGAAAAAAGCAGTAGTCATTGCAGTACATGAATTTTAAGTGCTCAGGATGAAGAGTTCTTAAGACAGAAATGTTTAGCTTAGAAAAACGATATTCCAAGTGTATTATGCTAAAAAGCGGCTATATTCAAAAATAAAATAATATTTAATAAAAGTTACCGGCTACATACTCATTCTCACTTTTTATTGAACGCCCCTCGTACGTAATAATAATTATACTACTTATTCCCACACTTTTTATCCCTTAAAAAATAAGTATGGTCTGGCAGCTATGGGATCTTTCTCTATTTTGTATGTCACAGCCAATAATCCCTACTTACGTAGAAACATTTAAGAATACGCACTATACCTCCTCAATATGAAATAGGTACTTTCAAATTTGCACATATTACACGGCAATGAACCACATAAAATTCCAGCTAATCCTAGTAGTAGTGATACAATTAAAGAGTTTTTCTATGCTAAGAAAAAGTTATTAAAAAGTAAATAAAACAACCTTTACAGACTTAACTCGCGTGTAATTAGATTTTACATGTTGTTATTATATTATTGCCCGACATTTCGTAACACTTTGCAGCGTTCGTGGTCACGGGATGACACGACGTTATATGGACCACAATGTGTAGTGCTCGCGCAAATCTAAGAGAACATTATTAAAAAGTGTTAAAAAGTTATCATAAAATTAAATTGTACATTCCCTCCCCGACATGGCCGGATTTGGGGAGGGCTGTCGGGCCTAGTGATTACCTAATTATTGAAATTTCGAACCAAAAACCTTTTGATTCCCAGACAAGTGGTATGAGTACATTTATAGGACGGTGTGGACAGTCACGTGGAAAAACAGATAGAAAGACTTTCTTTTTCAAATTGCAAACTTAAATTTACAGCAGCTCGTATTATTCATACTACACTAGAAATTGCGTTATCAAGTAGAAAAGCTGTCCAAGTAACGTTACGTTGAGCTAATATATGTACTAAAAAAGCAACGCCACCTCATAACCTCGGGTTGAGATGAAACACTTGTACAGTGCTTATTACTGATTTACGGCAGAACTAGACAATGGTAGCGGGTCGCACACGACCCTCGCACGTAATAAAAGGCCACACTGCCTGCGAGGATTACATAAAAACACCACGAAATTGCCACTGTTGACACTTTTACGTGAAGCTTCGAAAAGATAAATTTAAGGGCAAGCATTTAACAAGCCCGAGAGGTCCGTTTGTGTTTGAAATGAGCCAACGCTATATTGAGGAACAAAAATACAATGGTTTGCTATATATTTATTTTTGGACTGTTCAGTTACCTATATGAGATTTAATATAAGGTTCGTTAGGCGTTAGTTCCTTGTTCCCGGTGACAAGCGAATTGTCGCGATTCCGGGATGCTGTCGTACTGGTACTGGGATGATGCGTAAAATGCATTTGACCTCTTCTCCGATAAAAAAAGGCCTTAGTTCCTTAGGTCCTATCACCGTGATCATCATTCTACAGAGGAACTCGATAGCGCCACTGTCGTGTTTTCTGCGTAATAATCACCAAAGCTACCTACTGCGCGGTCGGTACTCGGACGTGTGATCGATTTTTTTAGCTTGGTTTTCCTCCATGCTTCGGAACGCATATTAAGATGTTGGTCTCAGCTGTCGAAACATAGCAGCCGTAAAAATAATTGAGGTCAGAGGCCAGAACTGGTGACTTGAAAACTCTGGCACCAGACTAACTAGGTCAACCACTCGAAGACGAAGATTATTCTACATACATACTTCCCAATGCTGAATACAAGGTTTTCTTACTTACTCCACTGGCACAACAAATCAATGAAAAGCTTTATCTGTGATACCAAAAAAGACTGTCGGTCAGACACTGACCACATTACACCGCACCGCAGACGGAGGCTAAACCCAGTTCATACGTGGCGCTATTGCAGGTATCAACGATTACGTTGATACCTGCAATAGCGCAGGTATCAACGTAAGGTGCTGCTGGGCCAGCTCCTAGCTCCTGGCGGCACTTTCAGAGTCTAGAAGTCCTATACGGAAAATTCGCCCTTATAACCGGCGTGTGGATATCTTATTTATTACCACTTTAACATTCGCTTGCCATGCTCCCAATTTAATTTGTGGTAATTGCAAGTGGCAATTTAAATTGAGGGAGGCATAATATGTTTGTACTTCCATTCTGCTCAATTAGCCGTCATCTCAACATTAATACCCTTCTTTGCCATATCATATTTCACACAGTCGTACATCTTTTCTTCGATCTTCCTCTATATCCATCCACATTTATTCTCGTTACTTTCTCTTTCTTTGTGACATGCTCACCATCCCTTCGCATTATATGCCCATACCATGCCAATCTGTTACCTATCTCCATTGCTAGTCTTTCTGCCACTGGTACTACTTCCTGGTTCAAACTTCCACTATGTATATAATACGTTCAGTGATAGTACTAGTTCATGAGAATATACGTGCGATATTGTTAGAACCATATTCAAGCTTTGATACTTCAAACTTCTACCAAAATGCTTCTCAAATATTCACTTTGCTTGCCTGTGTTATCGTTGAACTACATTTTTGACATTTTATGTTCCGGTGCTTAAAATTTGAAAATTTTTAACAAATAATAACAAGGTTAATTTCCATAGGTCATAAGTTCCTATGGCAACTAAGGGTAACTAAACCATCAATCAAAAGAATATTTAATGCCACATGACTGAGTAAACAGGCAATTCAATATTTGCTCTCTTGATAACTAATGACTACTTGGAGTTGCCTGGCTTTTTGTACTGTATCTTTAAGCTTTATTTTCTTGATATTTTCGTTGCTTATAATTTTTCATAACCTACATTGTTGGACAAATATACCTATTTATACGTTAAATATTATGCATACCTAGATATGACCGCCCAAATGACATATCGCAAGTTAATAGCCGCCAGAATATAAATGCGACCAATTTGTAATTATTACCTCCAAGTATAATTGTGTTGCGTACTTCTAAGCGTATGTAGGTATGTACCTACTCTTTGTAGCTTTACTATTATAAGATAAGTAAAGTTTGGATACAACAAGTTCTATCACCGGATTACGAAAATTGTACGGACAATAACTTGGGTATTTATTATTGCGGGCTGTCAATGTTAAATAATTCAGTGAGACTCGCCACTTTATTTCATCACATCTGTTCCTAACAATACAAAACTAAATTGAAACTTTACGACGTAATTGTCAACAAGTTTCAGATAGTTAAGAGGTTTATCTTTGATCTCTGGAAATACGTGACTCTGTAGTAACAATAAATACGTTTAATTGTAGCTTGATTAAATTTTGAAGTCCAGAAATGGAATAACATGACAACAGAATAAATTATATAACCGTTTTTTTTAATCAAACATAAATGCTTAGACTAATGACCTAGTATTTACTTTCGTATTCAATGTTCCAAATGACATTTTATATTCAGTAAATTGAAGCGTATATTCAGTTTATATATAAATATAAAAGAAGAAACTGACTGACTGGCGTATCAACACACAGCCCAAACCACTAGGGCTAGAGATTTCAAATTTGGCACGTAGGTTCTTTGTGAGGATTTTTCAAAATTCACCCTCTAGATGTTGAAACTCCGTGCAAAGTTTATATGGAAATCCGTCATTTTTAAAGTTAAATCCATAAAAAATGCTACGTATTGAAAATTTCGCTTGAAAATTAAGAAAGGGTTATTTTGTATTTTCTTATTTTGTAATTCTACCTTGAAGGGTATAAAATAGGGGATGAAAGTCGTCATTGGTTTTAAGTCCACATATTATTTTCATACATCATCCTCCATTATTATATTTCATTAAATAATAATTATTATGCTGAGATGGAGAAGAAATGACTCCACAGCTTACAATTTTGTAAATATTTCAAAACATCAATACAGGTCAATAAATAATTATCAATATAATTTAAGTTACAGTTTTACATGCGTAAATGGGTAGTTATTATTCCCCTACAACTAAGTAGTAAACATTAAAAATCTGCCACATATCATCCGGCAACCATTGGGCAAGTCGAAAGATATGTACAGACGATAAAAAACGCGATTAAAGCGATATCTAATAAGAGTACAGATATTCATAGAAAAATATTGACAAGATGCAGCTGAGATAGATGCCTCATCGCAGTACAGATTTGTCTCCATATGAAATGATGTTTGGTAGGAAAATTAGAACTCGCTTGCAAGCATTCTTTTGGAAAATATAATGTAACAACTCCTAAAAATATTAACCCTATTACCAGTATCATTTTCACATTGCGCTCATTTTATCTGGAAGGGAGCAAATTGGTGTTTGCCATTGCCCAAAGAAGGCTAGGTCGTCTGTATTGAGTTGCTAACAGATCGAGGGGATGTATGTAGGCGGCACATCAATCAATTATTAGCCACCAAGGTTTCTTAAACTTAGTATCTACTTATGTCTAATCTGTCATACTTTGGGTGATTGAGGGGGAGGACTGATGTATATGTCATGGGATGACATTATCTAGAATCTATATTGATAACATAATAAATAATTACTAAAGTGCAAAGATGTATTAATTTCCTACAGCCTTATTCATAAACACTCAATAAACCTATTTTAGTTATTACCTTGTTAAAAAGTGTTTTGTCTCATTCGTCTCGCGCCATGGTGACAGAGACAAATGATTTGTAAATCTCTAATAAATTCACTTGTTTTTATGAATACGGGGGTTAATTATTTACAATACAATATAGTTATTATTAAAGAGCCGCCATGATTCAGGTTTGATCTGCAGAACGAGCTGACAACCTGGTGATTATTAAATTTGAACATAGGTTATTGATTTTTCAGCCAATGTTCAGTAATACATAAATTGTCCATACAACTTTTGTGGTGTATAAACGTTGAGAATTTCATAGTGGGATTACAACCTCATTGTCGCCATCATGACTGTGGATTGTTGTCCCCCAGTTGCATAAAAACCATTGAAGCCATTTTTGTTAATTGAATGTTTCAAAATTGAAATATTAATTAAACGTATTTTCATGTTTGCCGAAATTTTGACTCGAGGGATTCAAACCTTCTTGAACCAATTTCATTTAATGATAACTCCGCCAAGTTAGGACGCTTTACAACTGAAAGGGGTAAGCGGAACGCAGAATGTCTTCTTCTTACGATCTCACTTGCCTGTTTTGCGTGAACATAAAACGTGAGTAGGTGTTTTCCTTACGTTTGTAAAAACTTTTTATTTATTAAGTGTATTTTTTATTAGCGTTTTTGACTTGGTATCTAAAACCAGGAGATGTATTTTTGAATCATTAGAATTCCAAATCGTGTATGAAATCGCAAGATTGCGCAAGTATGCGAATCGCTATTTTTGAACATTCATACTCGTGAATTTTGCAACGAGTGGTACGAGTGGTAAAAGAGTGGGTACTCTTTTCCGATATTCTACCAGTAGAAATTCAAATGACTGACAGTGATATTATAACTTTTAATTTAGGTTCCATTTCCTCGTAACTCATTACAGGTTCCTAACATCAACGAGTTATGGCATTCCGGTTTTTGATTTTTTCTGCATGAAATGAAAAATGTTATAAGGTTTGAGTTTTAGGGCAACACTCGTTTCTAATGTTCGAAAAATACGTAAAATTGGGAACAATAGAAAGTAATTTCGTATACGTTTTGCTTTCGTGCATGAATTTAAGATTCACTTCGAATGATTCAAAAATGCGTCTCCTGAGCCATATCTTCATTTGGTCATTTCTTCTTTCTTGATGTTTGCATAAAGAGAGTACCTACGTACTTTGCGAGAAATTCACGGCAACGGGAGGTCTGTTGATGGTGATTGATGATGTGGCTATCCCACCATTCTCAACGTCATACACACAAACCACAAAGCGTTTATTTCAATGATTCCCCATAACTGCTTGTCAGCACGGAGGCTTGTGCATCAAAATAACACCTTTCACTGCACAAAATCCAAATCCGGAACAACTATGAATGGGAGATAATAAACCGAGCAACTAAAAATCCAGAATGAGCGACTAAAAATACCAAATGGGTGACTAATCATTTGTTAATCGCCCTTTAATGTTTTTTTTGTCGCCCACTTAGTATAGGTTTAGGTTAGGTTAATCTGCTGACCAGTTAACCGTAGACACATAATCTTTTAAACCTAACCATTCGTCGATTCGACGAACTACTTTTGGGGTGTGTTGTTTTGTTTATTAAAATATTTTTCATTTACTTTTAAAACGTAAATACGCGATAAAATTATTATTTTAGTAAATAAAACCACATTATTTGTTATTTCATTACAAATTATTTATTTTTAAGTTATGTTCGAGGACGCTAGATTTTCGAGATCATAAAAGATACTGAGTTAGAAAAAAATTAATATAAAATTATGGAACAAAAATACCTGCTTTTTCGTTGGCAATACGAAAATCCAACAGTCTTATCACTTATAAAAATATATAAAAACTGTTTTTTCCTAGCGAATTTCATGCAGAAATCTACTTTGTCTTGGCAGCAAATAGCGGTGTCGCATTTTGAACAATAAGATTTGGCCATGCGTTTTCTTATATGAACAGAGACGAAAAATATTTACTCATTTATGAAAAATATCTCGTACCAGTATACTCTGGGTTGAACAATAAAATTTAAACAGGGTCAGATAATTATTCTTCATAGCAGTAGTAACACCAGAATACACATAAGAGCTCTGACCTCGTCTTTGCTAGTGTCTTTATGCGTTGATGTATTTTGAACATAATTTTGCCATTTATTCACAATCTCAGAATTTGTCCATGTCACTATTTCTCCCAACAGCTGATCAGTCACGAATTGCTCAAATAATTGCAAGGGTTCCACATTCCTTACGACACGGGTAGCTCTTCTAGCAAAACGTATACTAATATTCATGGCCACTGCAAGGTCAAGATACTTGAATTATTACCTGAACTTTGCTGTGGTTCTCACTTCCGTTGATAAAAAAGGAAGGAAAAGAATGATTTTGAGTATCCAAGACACTATCGGAAGGATCGTCTTGGGTATCGCTTTCTGCATCATCTACCTCCAAATTTTCTTCTGTTTCGCTATTAGAAGACCCTTCAAATGCACTAACATCTTCCTCATCCAATTACAAACGCGTGTTATATATTTATCGGACAGGAGTGGTTTTGAAATCATGGTATAATCTGAAAAAAAATATAAAAACAAGTTGTGAAAAAACATACACAATCCCTAATCATTCGTCTAAAAGACGACTGTTTTCGTAATAAACCAAAAAGTAATATACTTACTCGCCAGACTCGGTCACATCCTGAAAGAGCACGGTGAACACTAAGTTGACAAGTGACGTCACAATGATCGGCGCCCGCGTCGAAAAGAGACAAAGATATTTCTGTGGCGTATTCGTCGACTCGACGAAGGTTAGGTGCCTAGGGTTAAATACGATCCTTTATGAATTATCGAAACAAAACTCTAAGATGCCAATGGTTTCCCGCCAAACAGTCTTTAGTGTATTTCTTTTTGATTTATCATAATTTGATTTATCACTTACTAGTTTCCAAATCTCTCCGCCATCTCAATCTCAATAGAGTGTCACTTCAATATAATTTTATGGCAGCCACAAGTTTACATTTCATTAACATTTCTGGTTAATAGGAGAGCGGCCTGACGTGAAATGATGCGGAAAATTAAATTAGGCGTCTTCTGTTTTGTTTCACCAAATATATTTTATATTTCTACGTAATTACATCTGCTTGGAATTGCGAACCTTAAAATTTCATATATATCATAGATATATACATATCTACACATATTCAAATTAGCTACACTTCATATTAGAAATTGTTTTATCGAGTTTGCATTTATAATGAAAAACAATAAATTGCCCTGTTAGCGTAGTGGTTAACGCAGCCGCCCGGATTGTAGAAGATGCTGGGTTCGATTCCCGCTTGAGGCAGGTCGATTATTTGCAGTGTATTTTTTCTTGTATTTAATTTATTTGTTTTATTTCGGCATATTTTTTAGTTAAATACCTCTATAAAAACATCAGTCCGCACGTATGGGAGAGTGTCTATGAGAGAGCCGATGCGATTTTTCTAACTTACCGGTATTTTACTATAACTTTATTTTACTCTTTGTATGGCAATACTCCCTACATACTTTAGTTTATAGAGATCTGCCTTAACCTACCCATCACACAGATATGTAGGTGCATAAGACATTAAGGTCCACTTCCAGGAGGCTTCTCGTGGCGCAATTTTTTTCGGGGGTGTGTGGCTTTTGATGTCAAATGTGACCCCTTGGCATTCGAAGTCACATACCATCGTCGACTTGTTTTTGTTTTCCCACCACGGGTAGTTCCAGATGGCCCTGTTCAGGGCCATGACCGCGCTCGAAGTCCCCGGGTGCGGTACGATGGCTGCTCCCGCTGTCCTCGTCAGGAGGACGCGCCAGGTCGAGCAGCCGCCGGTGGAGGAGTGGTTGCTGGCCACCAATTGGTGCAAGGAGTGCCTAGACGGGCAGCGTTGGGACGGTCTCGGTGTAGTTGCGCTCACGTACGCAGATCCCGAGCCATCCCGTAATAGCGCAGGTGAAGGTCAGGCCGGGGAGGATGTTTAGTGGGTATGGGGGGAACGCCTTTACCTCGAGTCCCACATATCCCCTGCGGTTGTTACCACTCTGCAGGGACGATGCGTAAATGCATTTGACCTCCCCGTCAACAAAAAAGGCGCATAAGACATTAGACTCTCCCAGAAAACAGTCCACCAGGCTAAGTCATAAAAAATAGCCCTGAACTTACTGATCTCTCCTGACCACTTCTATTTTTAGTATACGGGTTACTTACCTACTAGGTACTTACCTAGGCTGAAATTGCGGCTTTCATAATCATCATCATAACAGCCTTCGTAATTCGACCCACTGCTGGGACACAAGGCCTCTCCTTGTCATCGAAGGAGGTTTAGACAATAGTTCTCCACGCTTGCCCAATGCGGATTGGTGGAAGGAGAATAAGGTGACCAATAGGTACCCCTTTGTTTATTGTTTATTGTTTATTGTTTATTGTTGTATTTTGCAAACTAAGTGTAGGTGTACAGAGTAGGTCTTATACTACATACAACATTGTGCTTATAACTTAGTAACCTTTTAATTCAGGTATTACAAAATTTATTTGTCAAGAGGGCTATATTTTATACAATTATTATTATTTTTTAAAAATCCAATATCTTATATAAAATTTCAAAACATTTATTTTATTAATACTAACATACTTATACCTATAAGACCAAGAGCGCTATAAAATAAAATTAATTATACAATAAATTATTATTATTAATTTATTATTATTTATCATTTTTTAATTTATAAAAAGCTTTGCTCATCCATTGGACGCCTTCTACGACACCCATTGGAGATTATTCGTTGTGCGCGTGCGTTTCATGGTACTTATGCCGAGGCATTTCATGATCAATTATATTAATAGGTCAATTATATGATGGGACGACGACATAGACAAAATAAAAAATGGGGAGTGGTCTTCCCTTAACTTTCTCGTATACCGGAAACGACTCAAAAGTTGATAGAAACCTTATATTTCGATGTCATACACGCATGTAATATTTGGTCACCCATCCGAGTGCCGACTACGCACTTGGTTGCTTAATTTTCGTGATCGACGACTCAAAAGTTGATAGAAACCTTATATTTTGATGTTATACATGCATGTTAAATTTGGTTGCATTAAGTTAAAGCATACTCGAGTTATCGTGCTAACGCACAGAGATACACACCACAGACATATTCCAAAAAAATATTTTTGGACTCAGGGAGGTCCAAAACGTGTAAATCCGTCAAAATCTCGAGGCCGAATTTTTTGACGATTACAAGATTTCCTCTATACTACGTATACTTACGAGAAAGTAAAAATATCATTCCATTAATAAAATCATACATTTCTGAATAATCACTAATGAAGTTACCTACCTACAAATTGATCAGACCGCTAACTCGGTCCTGTCAGTTAGTTCTAACACGACCCTACATGGAATTACTAAGTTTTGTTCGACGTGAAAAAACTTGTGGACTCATCAATCAGACTTTTTTTATTGTAATGACAACATGTACAACTATTTGGGAGTTAATTTAGTCTTATTTCTTGCCTAGTACGAGGTATAATATTTTTCACCTTTCCAACACCAAAAGAGCTTTTTTGTTTTGTAAAATCTCGGAGCAAATTCAAAGCTCCAAAAAACACTGAAATTAGTAAATTTATTCCAGTAAAAAAATTCTATCTGAATAATGAAAGTTTCAAAACACAACTTTGAAAAATACTGATACAATAAGTTTATTTGCAGGGGTGATGTAAACATAAAATAATAATAATATATTTCTACGCTCACACCAATTATCTAGTCTAAATTAAGTATCATAAGAACTTGTGTTATGGATACTAGATAACGGACAAATATACATAATAATCTAGATATTTTATAAATAAATATATAAACAACCATGACTCATGAACAAATACTCGTGTTCATCACACTAACATTTACCACTACCAGGATTCGAACCCGGACCCCCGCCCGGTGTGTAGGCAGCGTTACTGACCACTCCACCACGAACGGCGTAAAGTTTGTAAAATCCCTCTATACAGCATCACAGTTCTGACAGTGCTATTTTTGAGCAAATTAGTCGTATAACAGTTGAACAATCTAACTTTGATTCACACAGAAGTAAGTCACATAAAATATCTAAATTAATTTAGATCAAAGTCTCATACTTTGATCTAAATTAATTTCGATATTACCTATGTTAAATTATGAAGGATCTAGCTAGAGAGAGACGAATTTAACAAGAAGCACAATTAACAATTCTACATCTAACTTTGCAATAAATTTATGACATTGGCAACTATGAACTCATTACTTAGATCTTTCCAATCACTCAGTAGTCTAACAAAGGAATTCCTTCGAAAACAAACTGAGATAATTGCCAAACACTAAATCCTTCCAAATTTTCGGGATTTTGTCCATTTGTACAGTGGGCAGAAAAGGAAAGTTGATAAAATGAAACATAAATTTGGTGAGATTATAATGCTTGTATATTAATTAATCACTTTTATTATACGAGTACCTTACTTGTATAAAAATGTAGTCCCAAAATTAATTAAGTTGAGAAATCTTGAACTTGTGATCTGAAGACAGAATTTTTGGCAAAACAGAAATGTGGAAAATGATATTCATAATTGCTTACATTGATTGGTTGAACAAGTTCACCTACCATCGAAATTTTAGATTTTATAGAACCGTACTTCTTATAGTCAGCGTCGGAAGTATCTACTTACTTTAGTACCTTGTCATATCAACGCCAGCGCTTGTGCAGTAACAGTTGCATTAGTTGCCACCATTTTTTTTTATTATTATGTATGAAGCTAACCGTACAACCTCCTAAATACGAGTATGTATAGGTAAGTATTATTTATTTACATAAGAAATTACTTTTTTATTATACGCTATAAAGTTAGGTAATAACTTCCATGATTGTATAATATTGAATTTAATGAATGACGTAAATGGGCGGCTGCTTCCGATAGCCTTATAGCCACTTTGGCACTAGGTAAGGGGGTGCATAGCGTAGTCGGTAGGAGTCCGACATAACTTGGGGGCCGCCCTTCAGGTATCCATGTAGAATTACACCTCCTCCTTCCCACTTCTCCTTCCGAAAGGTCTTCTTAACTCTTTTTGTTGCTCTGTTTCGCTCCTCCCTGCGGGGTAAGGAAAGGAAAAGCAACGGCGGAGGGGGTTAGGGGGAAAATAATGAAGACTGTATTCTAAACTTGATAAAACATTTTTCACACAATCATGAATTTCTAACTATGAAAAATCAATGTAGAAAATGTTAATTTTTATTATTAGCTGAAAGCTCTATTCTGTCGACTTTTGGAGTGAAGCTCTTTATCGCACGGTACGGACTTGGTGGATGGGGGCTACTAGGCGAAAAAAAGTATAAAAGTTTTCCATCCCGAGCACAGATTTAATAAAACAAGGAGATAGGCCAAGCCGGCGTTTAACTTGTGACAAGTGTATGCCCTGTGGACATTTCCGCCACTTCGCCTTCCGATAAAGTCAAGTGAATACGTAACTCAGCGATTCGAACGATCTCCTTTGCGGTTGTGCTTAACTTTCATCGCTTCGCAGTCCTTAAGACGCGCGCAATGAATAGTGTATATTACGGCATGCTCAACTAGAACCATGTTATGTAGTACGGCCGCTGATAGCGACACTCGGTCTTCCTACGAACTCGGCGATTCGACCGCTCTCCTTAGATTGATATATCTGTGATCCCGAGTTTCCGTCACGACCCTTCTAGCTTGGCGGTTATCCATTGCGCGTATGCTGTGCCCAGTCACAACTTCGCTCCAACCGAGTATTCCGCGACACTCATGATTTTTTTCTGAATCAAGATAGTCAAGAACATATTATGCCAGATCTACAAATAAGTTTCATAATACTAGCACTTGAAATTACTAAGTAACTACATTTAAAATAAAATAAAAACATACAGTTGAATTGATAACCTCCTCCTTTTTGAAGTCGGTTGAAAATCAAATCAAAAATAATTTGTAATTATTTCCTTAATATTAAGAGACAACAGCTTAGTGAGTTTTTAGCTGGCTCTCTCATTTTGTTAACCATCTTTAGCATTAGTAAAAATATTATTTAAGTTTATTATATATGGCGACAACAAGTAGACGTACGTAGGGTGTAAAAGACATGAGCAGTCAAACGAGAACCATGTATTCTGCTCACCGTCATAACATTTTTCTTCCTTTATACTATACCTGGGAAATTGATAGTTACGATTTTATTGAAGGTCAAAGTCATAATTTTTTTTTTCATTTTTTTATGAAAACGTATTCTATACGTTATTTCTTAATTATTGTCCAAAGAAACATTATCATTTTTTTTAGTATTTCATAACAAAAAATGGCTTCAAAACGTTAGCGTTCAATGTAGCTCACTCGATGCGCACGGACACTAACGAACGGGGCCGCCGTCAAGCAAAAATATCGCGGTTTTGCGAGTTGCGTGCGAGTTGAGCTCTTTACATTGCGCGGTACAAATTGAAATTTTTTGTAACACCAAAAAATAAAAATCATTTCCCAGCAATATTTTTTTTGAAATATGTCTTATTTTGATGTATAGAATACGTGGTTTTCGTTTGACTGCTCATGTCTTTTACACCCAGTATAATAAACTTAAATAATATTTTTCTATCTTAATATTAAAGAAATAATTACAAAATATATAATAAATATATTTAGGTTAGTTAAAATAGCAAAACTTCCCTAAATTAAACAACAAAGTGAAAAACACACACACACACAATTATATAAATATAATATAATAATATCAATTCCTTACACAAAGATTGTTTCCATGTTCGTTATCGGGGAATGATTTAAAAGTTCTAATTATAACATTTTTAAACGTTCGCAGAAATGTACATTAAGTCGTGCCTAATGTTTTATGCTGAACGGGGTCACGTGACCGCAAGTTAGCCATTAAACCTCCGTTAAACTCTATTAATCTTACGTAATATGTTGTAATTACTGTTTGCTTTATTATTCGTGGCTCTTGCTATAATTTGGAGCAATTGACCATAATATTGAATTCCGCATAGGTTTTATGACTTGCGTAATGTGGGGTAAAATTAAAAATTTACATTCAATTTTATGAAGACTTAACAGTTCTTTTACTAGTAATATAGGTGCAATGCTCAGTGTTCTGTCATAAATTTAAAATTTTATTTAACTGGATTTAGTTTATATCGTAAGTACCTATTGAAGGGAAATCTAGCCAGTGTAATTACTGGGCATGGAGGGCATATCACCTAGTCCCTAGGATGGAACGCACTTGCAGTGTGTGATTTACCTGGCCTTAATATTGCAAGTGTCTATAGGCAACGGTAACCACTTAACACCAGGTGGGCCGCAAGCTTGTTTGCCATCTCGTAGTATAAAAAAAAAGGACGAATAGGTACGTATACCTGCCTAATTATATTTATCTACAGATATTTGTACTGAAATATAACTTTCATTGTAGTCACAATGTAAGCCACACGATTAAACTAAAATCGTGGTGGGGTGGTGGTCAATAACGCTGGGTAAAATGTTTGTGTGATGAACAATAATGTGAATCATGAATGTTGGATTAGATAGGTACTTAATTTACGTGTATAAAACATCTAAATTTTATGTATGCTTGTCAGTTATCTATCGGAGGAGGTCGATGGTGGGAGGAAGCATAGTATAAGGAGGAGGTCAGTGGCACCGCAGTCACGCGGTCTTTGTAACGATCACGAAACCTAAGCACCAAGTGCGCGGTCGATACTCGGATGGGTGACCGAAAACTTTTCAAATCGTTTTTCGCATGCCGCGGCATCCTTCAGCATCCCTCAGCTCGCCGCGGCATCCCGAAGCGTGCCCTGCTGCGCCACCCCGCCGGTAGCCGCCGGCCCTCAATTATAACCGAAATTTGACTGACAGCAGACATTTATTTAGAAAAAGCAACCCGCGCTAGCATTCGTTTCTTCTCTCCGCTTCCACACTCCGCTGTATGAATTTTTAAACTAGTTCGCAAACTCCTGTCCTGTCCACTGAAGAGGAGTGGAGATTTGGTGCAAACCTATTTCTCCGCTCCGGTAGACAGGCTCAAAGTATAAAGAAATACTAGTTCACAATAAATAAAGCCTTTAATAAGTAAAATGTTGACCAGGATCAAACTACATTCGACAATCTCTAACCCAACTCGATATCAAAGATACAGCTCACCGCATTTCAATTAAAATTTGCGGTTATTAACGGTATAGTTCTACTGTATCACCTCCAAACAATGGCTAATATTGTCGAAGTTTCAGTCTTTAATTTTCGCCCAGCCAGTAATTTAATGTAGATGCCCAATATTCACCTCTGGACCGAAGTTAATTTAACGGTAAAGCGAAACAAAGGATATAGAAAGGTCTCTGATTAATGCTCGTTCATAAATCACCACATTCTTTACAATACGTAGTGTATTTGCACTGCAGCCTTCAGCATTAGATGTAATCCTTTGGATTTGAATGGGAGCGAACTTCTATACCAAGCATGGCGATGAAACTTTGTATCAGAAATAATCTAAATTTAGATGTTGTCTAACTATTAGTAATAATGTAAATTATTCCTCTTAAAGGCTCGCGTCCACTAGGCGCGCCAAGCAGAGTCGAATCGAATCGCAGAAAGTCGCTTCCTATACATTATATTTACCATGAGACTGCGTCAATTACCTGCTCGCCGAATCGAATCTACCGGACCGCAGGGAATAAATGCGATATGCTCGATTCGACGCGTTTCTACTGTAGTCGACGCCAGGCTTAAAGGATCTTGATGGGTCCTTATATAAAATCTTAACCCTCGAAAAGCTCATTGACCGACATATTAGGGAAGAGCCATTGAAAAGAAAACCTCTTCATGGGCTTCAATGTGCATATCAACCAGGTAAGTCGACCGAAACGGCCTTGCACCTGGTGGTAGATAAAATAGAAGGGAGCCTAGAGGCACAAGAAATCTGCATGGCAGCATTTCTAGATGTAGAAGGAGCCTTTGATAAGACCATGCACGAGTCTATTCACAAGGCTGCAATATGTCATGGTATTGATCCAACACTTTGCAAGTGGATCAATAACATGCTGAAAGGGAGAATAATAACAGCTTCACTGATGGGAGACAGTGCGTGTATTAAAACCGCAATGGGTTGCCCCCAAGGTGGTGTACTGTCTCCACTACTGTGGTGCCTAGTCATTGATTCTCTATTGAAAGACTTAAACAATGGACCATTATATACCGTTGGTTACGCGGATGACATAGTGGTTACGATAAGAGGAAAGTTCATGAGCACAGTAACTGTACTTATGCAACAGGCCCTTAAAAGGGTGGAACAATGGTGCAACAACCACCACCTTTCTATCAACCCAAAAAAGGCAGTAGTAATACCATTCACGAGAAAGAGGAAAGTAGAACAGACCAAGTCACTTACACTCTATGGTACGCAACTGCCATGGTCCACGGAAGTAAAATATCTAGGAATAACACTGGATAAAGAACTAAAGTGGAAAACTCATGTAGACAACACAATAAAGAAATGCCAAAGGGTATTCGGATTGTGTCGGGCTACGTACAGCAAAACATGGGGACTAAAGCCCAAAGTAATGCACTGGCTATACACTATGTTAATCAGACCGATTGTTACATATGGCAGCATAGTATGGTGGCCCAGAACCAAGTTATCTTCATGTCAAAGTGACTTGGCAAAGCTTCAGAGAATGGCGTGCCTGGCCATCACTGGAGCATTCCGGACCACACCAACGGCAGCCATAGAAAATATCCTTGGATTAACACCGCTGCACATAGTCATCGAATCCCAAGCAAGAGACACTCTCCATAGGCTACAGGTATGTGGAACATGGAAGGACTCACAGCCGAGGACACGACACACCAAATTTGAAAAGGATCTAAACCTAGATATCGTCACAGCAATGACAAGTGATGTAAACCAACCATCGTTTGTATCTAGGAGATCATTCAGCATCCATATACCCACGCGGGAGGAATGGAAGCGAGGACTCAAAACCCCTAAGGAAAACAGTCTTATATGGTACACTGACGGGTCAAAGATGGAGTCAGGTACAGGGGCAGGTATTTACGCCAACGGGTATGAGTACCAACAAAGCATGGGCAAATATGCAACGGTGTTTCAGGCTGAGACATATGCAATAATTGCCTGTGCTCAGAAGAACCTAGAAATGGGCACCAAAGGAATGACCATTTATATTCTTAGTGACAGCCAAGCGGCACTTAAAGCTTTAACTACCTACAAAGTCACTTCAAAACTTGTTTTGAATGCGATACACTCACTAAACAATCTAGGCAAACACAACCTAGTCAAACTAGTGTGGGTACCGGGACATGTAGGGATTGAAGGCAACGAAAATGCTGACAAACTAGCAAGGAAAGGATCGGCTCAAAACATCAATGGGCCTGAGCCTTTTGTAGGATTATCTAGAAGCACCATAAAAATGGCACTAAAGGAGTATTGTCAAAAAAGACACCTCAGGGAATGGTTGTCCACTCCCCGACTGACACACTCAAAGAAATTCTTAGGCTCCTCACACATAGGCTACCTCAAAAGAATGGGAAGAATCAGCAGAACCCAAATCCGCTGCCTCACAGGTGCTCTCACTGGCCACTTTGCCACTAGAAAACACCTGTGCACAATAGGCAAAGCTGATGACCCCATCTGTAGAATGTGTGGTGAAGAGGAAGAAAGCATGGAGCACATACTATGTGACTGCGATGCACTAGCCAACAGGCGACTAAGGGTCCTAGGCTTAGCTTACCCTAAACCAGAGGACCTTATAGACCTTATTCCCGCCAATATCGTGAAACTTATACAAAATGTTTTCGATGTTGGCGGGGATGGGTGATAAGGAAAGGGGAAGCACAAAAGATCCCATAGGGTCGAAGTGCTCTGAGATACGGTCTCAGCCCCTTATTTAAGAATAATAATAATAATAATATATAAAATCTTAAAAAACTCAATCACTCTGTAAATGCCGACTGAGGGCAACGGCATTTTATGTCAATGGCAGACAAGCATACTATACCTGGTGATAAGCAGCCATTGTACACTATAGACGCAGTAATCGTCTATAGGCTACAAGCGTCTATTGCTAAGCTGGCTGCTACAATACACCTACCTCGCTCTTCCCGATTTATGCTGTATGCTGCTGATTTCGCAAAAAAGTATACGATCTGCCTGGTGGTAAGCAGTCAACGTCGCCTATAGACACTTGGAACACTGACGTGACACTAATAATAATAATGCAAATTTTATTGTCTAATAATTATGTTACAGAAACATGTTAGAGTACAATACATAATTATTTTACATTATAGTATAGGTAATGCTTATTGCTAACAATTAGACTCTGCCTCCTAGTTTAGTTACACCTGTATTTTAGCTAGCGGATCCTTCCCTTAGTAGTATAGTTAAGTTCACTTACAAATTCAAAACTTTGAATATTTAACCGGATGATTTTGTGTTTGTGTGTGTGTGTGTCCCTAATCCCCTTCTCTAACCGCGTGGAGCCCTGGGAACCTTACTCACCAACAGAAATACAACGTCACTAAAATGTGTGTTATTTCATTGTGGTCTTCTGTAAGCTAGAGGTACTAACCAGATTATTTCGTCCCGAATTGGTGGTATGGCTTTTGACGATTGAAAAGTACTTAGCATATTCCATTTAAACAAAGAGCTTTTTTATTTGATTTAAAAAAAAAATGTTTCATTTGGAGCGCCCCAAATATAGTCTTTGGTCCGCTGTGCCGCTGTGCCCATCACTGACCACAGAAAGGGGTGTGTTCTGTGGCTGCGCCCTACAGTACTGTTGACTGAATATTTAAGTAAACATGCTGTTCCGCAGACAAATCCACAAAGCAAAGAATTTCTTTGACATTAATTTAGATCATATTTCTCCTCTTGACCTACTTTAACTATCGGAAATCTGGCTAAGCATCGTGTGGGTGTAAATGATCGTAATAAACTTTATTTTATGTAATAACTTTTTCTCGTCTTATTTTCCTATTATTAATAAGTTATAAGAAGTGTTCTCATTTTGACATTAAAATTAAAGTCATTTGATACAAAACGATTTCAATAGGTCTGAAACCTACGCAGAAAGAATACTCGACCTAAATCAGGGAGTCGTTATAATGAATAAAATATACAAAAGCATATTTTATATCTTACACCCCTTTGTTCAAGACAACTTTTCCCTTTCAATATAAATCAACACTATCCCAGTCGTATTAAACCGTGTACGCCGCCGTGGTGGAGTGGTCAGTAACGCTGCCTACACATTGGGCGGTCCGGGTTCGAGTCCTGGTAGTGGCAAATGTTAGTGTGATGAATACGAGCATCTGTTCATGAGTCATGGTTGATTTTACATTTATTTAAGTTTATTTATAAAAAGATCTAGATTATTAAGTATAATTAACCGTTATCTAGTATCCATAACACAAGTTCTTAAAGATACTTAATTTGAGCTAGATAATTGGTGTGAGCGTAAAAATATATTATTATTATTATTAAAGAGCAAATAAAATCAAATACATTTATTTCAGTTCACTTACCAAATACTTACATCATAATTAAACCTACAATAAAATATTTACAATAATATTTTCTAGCGTGATAAACATGTATTTAAATATGACATCAAAATATAAGGTTTCTATAAAATTTTGAGTCGTTTTCGGTATACGAGAAAGTCAAGGGGAGACCACTCCCGTTTTTTTTTAATCTACTCGTAGCATCGTTGCGTACAATACAAGTAAATCGTTTTATTACAGAATTTATTTTAAGAAGCACATTCTGAGACAGGCATCTTTTGGCCTAGCTAAAAAGTTGCCTTTGTCTAAATTTTCTTTATGTATGTCATACATAGGTATCTACTTCAAGATTAGTTTGTATAATTTTTGTTTATGCTTTGTTTTGTCTTGTACTGGTCAAACAATGTCTATCTTTCTTTTTTACAATATTCAGGCAGACCTACACATCTTGTTTTTCAACGTTATACTAAAATTATATTCAGAATTCAAACTGACTGTACGTTTTTCTATTAAAAATGCAAAAATTGATGATGGATAGGAGTGCTGCCCTATAACTAAGTAACTTAATAAAAGAGAATATTTTAAAATTTACTCCCGGGCATCTGAATTTAGCTACCTTTTTGGGGAAAAGATAAAAATCAAAGACAAAAAATGTAAGTTCGTAACAAGAAGCGTATATTTTACCTATAGAAATCTATCTTCTTATTTTATTTTATTTTTACTTTATTGGTTCACCAACAACTTATACACTAGTACAGTCTTGATACTAAACTATTTAAAACTAAAACTAAGTGCACAGTCACTTACAGGCAAACACCACATGCATGAAAAAGAGTGTCGAGACATTGAAATTAAAAATATTGAAATAAGTGAGTATGTAATTAATGACTATCGTAATTGAGTAGGTATAAATGTATAGAAAAAAAAATCGTTTAAATTTAGAGTGGCCTTATAAATGTGTACCTTAGTCATAATATTTCATAAATGATTTAACGAAATTTAGGTAAGGATAAATAATTGATGTCGATGAGGTCACTAACCTTATTCATCAGCTTTGTCATTCTGCATATAGGAGAATAGGATCCCATTATAGTGCGACGTAGAGGAGGACAGAGTGGTGTGATAGGCTTTCGTGGGGGCCTAGTCGGAACCCTGAACTTAATCTTTCCCAATAAATCTAAACTATCAACTCTATTGCGTAGTAATTTAAATAGAAATACCATGTCCAAAATTTCTCTACGTTTGGACAGCTTTATCATGTTAAAGCGCTGCAGACGTGTCTCATAGTCCATACGCCTGCTGCTCACCCCAACAGAGTATGCCAAGTGTCGAAGAAATCGTTTCTGTAGCCGTTCTATTCTTAACAAATGTGTAGCATAATGCGGCCGCCAGATAACACTACCATACTCTAACACACTTCGCACTAGGCTATTGTAAAGTATTTTCTTAGTTTTAGTTTTCCGAAACTCTTTACTATTTCGTATAACAAAACCAACCAATCTCGATGCCCTTCCAATGATCTGTTCCATATGTGGTATGAATGTGAGCTTTCTATCGAAAAGTATCCCTAGGTCTCGAACTATCTCAGTTTCTTTTAAAATGGAGCCTGCTATAGAATAAGAGAATGAACATGCAGTTTCCTAGTGAATTTAATGTGTGTGCATTTTTTTGCGTTCACACTCAGTCCATTACGTGTACACCATTCATTCAGGTTGTCTAAATCTTTTTGGAGCAACTCTACATCATTGTTATTATCAATGATCCTGGACAGCTTTAAATCTTCCGCATACATGTATGAAGATGAGTGTGAAAAACATTCCGGAAGGTCATTAATAAATATATTAAATAATAAAGGGCCCAGGTGGGAGCCCTGTGGGACGCCAGATGACATGGGAAAACAATTCGATTGGTAACCGTTAACCACTACATAAAAAGATCTATCGCACAGATATGAGTCCAGCCAGTGCAGAAGAGGTCCAGCGAATCCATATGATTTTAATTTCTGGAGCAGAACGGAATGAGGAACCCTGTCAAATGCCTTGCTGAAGTCAGTATAAATGACGTCTACTTGCTTATTGGCATCAATAGCCTCTATAAGATCCTCGGCAAAGCAGATGAGGTTAGTAGTAGTAGATCTTGATGCTACAAATCCGTGTTGTTTAACGGTCATATATTTTTTGAAATAATTATTTAAGTGAGTACAAAGTAACGCTTCCAGTAATTTGGCTAGAGTAGGAAGAATAGAGATCGGTCTATAGTTCCTAACGTCCTGGTCGTCATCTGCTTTGTGAATCGGCATGACCTTAGCTAATTTCCATCTCCTAGGAAATAGACCCTTACTCAAAGATTCATTGTAGATCATCCAGATAGGAGTTGATAAGCTACCGGCGCAGTTGGCAATAAAGTATGGAGGAACATTATCGGAACCGGCTCCCTTCGTAGTATCCAGGCTCTTAAGTCCTCGCAAAATATCATCGCGACTTAGCGACACCTGCGTAAAACTATCCATATTGCTATTATTACTATCAATCACGCTGACAGCTAGATTGGATGATTGATCGCTTTGAGTGCAAGTATCCGAGAAAAAGCTTGCAAACATGTCACAGACATCAACACCACTGCGAGCTGTAGTAGCCCCATCATGCATAGCGGAAGGATACGTGCCACGCCCTTCTCTCTTATTTTTGACATAGGACCAAAAGAATTTGGGGTTGTCGGCTATTGTGTCTTCCGTGTTTTTAATGTAATTTTTATAGCATTCTGAAATTAGTATTTTACAGCGCTTAGATAACAAACGATAAGATAATTCATCCAGAGGATCCTTATACTTTTTATATGTTAGAATGAGTCTATATTTATTTTTTTCACGCAATCTATTAATGAGGATCCTACTGTACCATGAGGGGTATTTTTTATTTTTTTGTTTATATTCCGGAACGTATTGTTTAATGGTATAGTTAATTTGATCGTAGAGAATATCAACCATTTCATCAACGCTTTCGGTGTTAGAAAACATGGTCAACCAATCGATTTTTGTCAAGTGCAAATTTATTGCATCATAGTCAGCCCTACGAAAGTTCATCTTAACATTATTACGATTTGTATCAAGCGACGATGGAGCGCATTCTAGTTGTATTTCAAGTGGAGGATGATACGAATCCACTATGCTTAATGGGTCCAAAGATTCCGACAGGCAAAAAATTGGTAAATCTACGAGTACTAAGTCCAGAATTTTGCCCATTTTATTAACCACCTTATTGAGTTGATAAAAGTTATTAACATTACAAAAATCTATGAAATATTGACAAACAGTGGAATTCTGATTCCGACCCAAAGCTCCCAATTCGGTCCAATTAATATTTCCCAAATTGAAGTCGCCGACAATACACGTATAAGAGTCTTGCTGTTCCATAATAGAGTTGCTATTGTCTATAAAGTGAGAGAGCACTGGCAGTGAAACTGGCGGCGGCAAATATACGGCACAAAATGTAAATCTATATTTTTTTTAAAATGATATATCTACAACCACCCAGAGATCCTCACACCCACTCTCCCATGCAGACATTCTTCTCGAGTTAAGTATTTTGGAAACCGCTATCAGCACCCCGCCCCCCTCCTTGTCTTTGTGAAATCCAGACGTTTCCCTGTCTCGTCTATATACTTTATAGCGATCATCAAACAATTCGGAACTCATTATACTATTATTTAACCATGTTTCACTTAATATTATAACATCGTATTCGGCCATTGTTACATTTTGACAAAACGTATGAGTCTTGGTCCGGAGACCTCTTACATTTTGGTAATAAACAGTTAAATTATCGTATTTTAATTTTGTAACACTAAAAACCGTGCAGTGACGGTGTATAAGAATACAGTTTGTCACTGCCCCCTCTCTTTCCCCTGGGTGTCGTACGAGGCGACTAAGGGATTCCTGAGCGACCATCTGCTCAACTGGTGGTAGGGCCTAACGCCCGCCTGGTTAGTTACCACCGTGCGCGTGGTGGAAAACCCGTGAAGTGCTCATTGAGCGCGTTTCGGGATCAGCCAGCGTACAACCAGAGCTCGAGTGGACGTTGTCGCGACATAGTTCGGTCCGGGGGCGGCCTTGGTCGAACTGATGCCGGGAGGACTGCGCCGACCCGCCGGCCAGGGAGACCCGTAGAAACGGTTATCCCGCTGGCCGCCCGTGGCATAGTACAGGGGCCCGAGCGTGCCTAACCAGCTCGTGAGGCTGCCCTATCATGCCACGCATAATCCCGGGGTGGACCGTCGTGCCGGTTGGTGACCGGAGCGTGGGGTCCCGGCGGCCACTCCCGGGGGGGGGTACGGGGGCCCTTCCGTTCGGCGGACCGACGATTGTCCTCCTATGGCAGTTACTCGGTGACACCAGCCTCCCCATTTTGCCCGATTCTGTCGCGGCAATGTTCACTCGCTTCACGTCTCTCTCCCTTTCCTCAAACATGGCAGCCGTAAACAAACATACAGGTCATACAGCGGTGCACAACCCCACCCTCTCCACACCGTTTGAGGTGGAGTTCTGCAATATACGCGGACTCCATAGTAACCTCAATGCTGTCCACCAACATCTTGAGTCAGCCCGACCTGCATTGTTGTTTCTGACGGAGACGCAAATATTGCCGCCCGCTGACACAAGCTACCTGAACTATCCCGGCTACATGCTTGAAGCGTCCTTCAAAGCGAAAGCCGGAGTATGCTTGTATATTCGGGCGGATGTTTGCTGTCGCCGTTTGAGCTGCCTGGAAGACCCATCCTTTTCCATGCTGGGGGTACACGTCGACTCTGGCTCCTCGGCTAAAGTCTACGTGTGTCTCTATAGATCCCACACCGGAGACGTTGAGACAACTCGACTTTTTGAACATCTGAGTCGGGTGGCAGATGACGCGCAGGAGCAGTATCCCAATGCAGAACTGGTGTTTTTGGGGGACTTCAATGCTCACCACAGTTTGTGGTTAAGTTCCTCCAAAACTGACCATGCAGGGATCTCTGCTCATGCGTTCGCTCTCACGCACGACTTGTCACAACTGGTTGATCAGCCCACCAGGATCCCAGACATTGCAAGTCAAGCGCCCTCTTTACTGGACCTTCTGCTCACGACCCATCCTGAGGGATATCAGGTAGAGGTCCGAGCCCCTCTAGGCTCATCTGACCACTGCCTGATATCCTCCAAAGTGCCGCAGGCCAAGCTTCCACAACCAGCGGTTGCTAAACGCCGGCTCTGGCATTATGGGTCTGCAGATTGGGATGGTATGCGCGACTACTTTGCGTCTATCCCTTGGAAGCAACGCTGCTTCAGTGAGAACGATTCATCAGCTTGCGCCGCTGCCATTACTGAGGAGATTGTATTGGGCATGGAATACTACATCCCACATTCCGATCTCATCAGTAAGGGCAGACGTAACCTCTGGTTCAACCGCGATTGTGCTGATGCTGTTTCACAGAAACAGGCAGCGTATCGCGCTTGGATCAGGGGTCGGGCTCTTAAAGCTCCTGATGTCGAATCACTGAAAGCAGCGTACAACAAGGCTTCCAAGTCCTGTAAGAAGGCTTACATAAGAGCGGATGCCCAGCGCGTCGCACGCATTGGCCACGAATTGGTGACGCATCCTACGGGCTCCCGTAGTTACTGGCGTCTGGCCAAAGCCGTGCAAACCAATTTCTGCCAGCCCTCGCTGCCACCCCTGAGATGTCCAGATGGGTCATTAGCTCACAAGCCGCAGGAGAAAGCCGATCTTCTGGCAAGACTCTTTGCGGCTAATTCCCAAGTCGATGATTGCAATGCACTGCCACCTTCACTACCTCATTGTGGCTCCACGATGCCTGAGATTAAAATTAGGCAGCGTGAAGTTCGTGCGGAACTGCAATCACTCGACGTCCGGAAAGCTAGTGGGCCTGATGGCATCCCGGGGGTTGTTCTTAAAAAATGTGCAGCGGAGTTGTCTCCCGTACTGACGCGCCTATACCAGCTCTCATACTCTACTGGACAGGTGCCGGAGACTTGGAGAGAGGCTAATGTGCAACCTGTACCCAAAAAAGGGGACCGCTCAGACCCGGCCAACTACCGGCCAATAGCAATCACCTCAGTACTATGCAAAATTATGGAAAGGATCCTTAACAACCACCTGATCCGTTACCTAGAAGATCACTCACTGATCCACGATCGACAGTACGGCTTTAGGCCGAAACGATCGACGGGTGACCTTCTAGCGTACTTGACGCATGTCTGGGGTGAAGCTATGGACAAGCGTGGCGAGTCACTGGCTGTCAGCCTTGACATCGCCAAAGCTTTTGACAGGGTCTGGCACAAAAGTTTTCTCTCCAAGCTTCCGACATATGGTCTGCCTGCTCAGCTCTGTACCTGGGTGGCCGGCTTCCTGCATGAGCGAAGAATTCGTGTCCTCTCCGACGGATGCAGTTCGCGGTTCATGCCAGTGAATGCTGGTGTTCCCCAGGGGTCCGTTTTATCCCCTACACTGTTTCTTCTGCATATCAATGATATGATTCCTCTTGGGAACATCCATTGCTATGCAGACGACAGTACAGTGCATGCGGGCTACTTCGGACACGCAAGAGCTGGACGAGCAGAAACGGTAGAGAGTCGTGAGAATCTTGTCATTGAACTCAGCAGGGAGCTCGACCTTGTTTCTCAATGGGGTACAGCAAATCTGGTTGAGTTCAATGCTAAGAAAACTCAGGTGTGCGCGTTTACGGCTAAAACGTCGCCATTCCTTTCCCTTCCGTCTCTCCAGGGCACAACACTAACGCTACAGAGCAGTATCACTTTGCTCGGTATGGAGGTTCGTAGCGACTTGAATCCGAAGGACTACATCGAAAGCGTGATAAAAACAGCTTCACGGAAACTCGGAGTTCTGAACAAGGTGCGGCGTTTTTTCACGCCAAATCAACTGTGCTTGCTATACAAGACGCAAGTACGGTCCTGCGTGGAGTATTGCTCGCACCTGTGGGATGGCTCTGCCAAGTACTTACTCGATGCTTTGGATAGGTTGCAGCGTCGCGCGGCCCGCATCATCGGCGATGAAGAGGTGACTAAACATCTTGAGCCTCTCCAATTGCGTCGCAATGTTGCGTCATTGAGCGCTTTCTACCGTCTGTACCACGGCGAGTGCTCTGAGGAACTTTTCACCCTTATCCCACCGTCTCCCTTCCTGTTAAGGACTACTCGTGCTGGTCTACGTTGTCACCGACAAACTGTGGCTACCATTCCAACGCGAACTAAGAAATTTGGCAACTCGTTTCTTTGTCGCACAATCAAGAAATGGAATTCACTGCCAGCACACGTGTTCCCTCCTTCCTACAATCCCGGGTCATTCAAAAGAGGCGTGAAGAAGCACCTTGCAGGTCAGCAAGGCAAGGGTGGCTAGTGCGGCAGTGTATCTCTCGCACCAGCTATCTTTGCATTTGGACTCCACTTCTGCTTACCATCAGGTGGAATGGAGTCATTTGCCTGACCAATTTATAAAAAAAAAAAAAAAAAAAAAAAAAAAAAAACCATGCAATATATTATTAATAAAAAAAAATGAAAGGAAAAACTTAATTCTATGCTTATTTTATTTTAGCTAGGGAGTCCATATCTCTTATTAGAATGAAGTCCGAGTGATCAGTCTTTCGAACGAAAATTCGCCCACGCCGAATCCACACATACTTATAATCGTGCTTCTTCGCAGCCAGCCTAGCAGCGGCATGCAGAGCTTTGTTGCTAGGAGACAGGTGCTCTGCTACGTACACTGGTTTCTTTTCACCGCCGTAACCCAGGTGGGTTGTATTTAGTTTATCCGATAATGGTCTGGATTTATTATATTTTTTAGCTGCCGCCAGGAAAGTGTCACGGTCTCTCGGAGTGGCGAGCTGAACAATGATGGAGCCAGGTCGATCTTTGTTGTCACGGTTGACCTTGGCAATTCTGGTGCAATGTAAGATCTTATCTTCAGGCAGGGGGCAGTTTATAACGTTGCTTAGCTTAGACATGATATTCATGAGATTTTCATCTTTTTTTTCAGGTACCCATTGAATTTCAATGTTGTTGGATCTTGCATTTTGTTCAAAATTATTCAATCTAGAAGATAGGTCTTTGATGGTGGCTTTCATCGATTCGTTTTCCTTGCGCAGTTCATTAACTAACTCCTTCGTTTCCTTATTCTCCTTAAACACTTCTTCATACTGGTCACTGACGAATGTGATGGAGTCTCTCAGATCCTTTACTTCATTCCTCATTGAGCTCAATTCAGAGTTCATTATAGCTCGAAAGGAGGTTGTTAATTTCGCTATCAAAGCCTCAGATGTCTTGTCCGTGATGTCTTCTACAATAGCCCTCAACTCACTCTTTGTGATGGGTGACTCCGACTCAGCGTCGTCCGGAGGTGAGTTTGGTGCCCGTCTTTTTGTAGGACGTGTTGTCACGTTTGGGTTAAAACGCACAGGCGTATTATCATTGTTAATATTTCTTGAAATATTGGTGCATGTAGGACAGAGCCAATTCTCAGAATCATTAGTACTTTGAATAGAACCCAAACACTCCAGGTGAAATGCTTTCTTGCATGTGGTACATTGCTTGAAGTCATCATTGTCGCCGATCAGTGAGCAGCATCCCCATTCCAGTTTAGAGTTGGACATTTTTAGGATATTTAAAAAGGTAGGTTGTAGGTATATTTATAAAATTAAAGTAACTATAAACCATAAAAATTATAATAATAACAACTACATATATAAGATTATTAAAAAGTAAAAATATGTACTTCAACTTATATATAAATTCTAATAAATAGGTAAATAAATAATAAAAAATAAGAGAAAAAAATATAACAACAATTAATAAACCATAAGAATGATAATAATAATAACTACATATATAAGATTAATAAAAAGTAAAAATATGTATGTACTTTATATTCACTTTAAATTATTGTTTACAAATAATATGGTAATAATATTTAAAGTGGCCCGGGTAAAAATATTTATAAAAAAAAATGTATAAAAAGTATATAAATATATATATTTAAAAAAATATATAGAAAATAACTAAACTGTACGGGGGATTTGATCCACGGTCCTCAAGCGCTTCTCCAAGCAGATCTCTCCATGACCACTTCGGCTATCGGAGCTTATGTCGAGATGTTGAAATTACGGTATTAATTTGAAGTAATAGACTCGTGTGCATTTGCTAGTCGGGTTAAAGTCCAATTCTATTATTCTGTACTATTCGAAGAAACAGAACTTTTCGAACTTTGAGGGTAGAATTAAAGTTGTTTATAAAATCAATTCACAGTTTTTGCTAAAAACACTGTTAAATCGTTCACAGTTGCAATTTTCACTATCACTGTACCGTGACCTGACATGTAAAGTTTGACTTGATGTACTAGTACACCTTGAACGGTCACTATTTCACTATTTTTCAATTAAAAACCACAGAGCTTTTGCACAAGCGGCTCGCCTCGTTGACGTCCCATGAGAGAAAAAGAAACTTAGTTCGTAGATACCTACTAAATACGAATTTCAAAGTTGAAATTAAAAAATTACAAGCTTTAAAAGGCTTCAAACAACAACACAATGTATCCACAATGGACAGAGTAAACATAAAAATCATAATTCGTTAAAACTCGATAAAGTCAATTGTTTTAATTTTTTTATTATTACGGTCAAGTTACAAAGGATAGGTTAGCAACATAATTTCGTAACGTTTAAAAATTGTTTATACTACAGATATATCAATCTAAGGAGATCGGTCAAATCGCTGAGTTTATAGGAAGACCGAGTGTCGCGATAATATACACTATTCATTGCGCGCATCTTAAGGACTGCGTAGCAATGAAAGTTAAGCACAGCCGCAAAGGAGATCGGTCAAATCGCTGAGTTCATAGGGAGTCCGAGTGTCGCGATCAGCGGCCGTACTACATAACATGATTCTAGTTGAGCATGCCGTAATATACACTTTTCACTGCGCGCGTATTAGGGACTGCGAAGCAATGAAAGTTAAGCACAGCCGCAATGTAATACAATTTGTAAGATAGTAACGCATAATTTTAAGCGATTATGTTTTTATGTATAAAAATCGGACTATTTGTTTAAATATTGTTTTATAAATATAAGTCTAAGTTTTTCGGTTCTTACGGTGTAAAAAGTTATTCCATTACTTGATAAATCGCTGCAATGATTGCATGTTACAGTTGAACGGGACGGCATTTTAAAAGAAAACCAGATATTTCTTTCTGACATACGTACGTATTCACTCGACTTTATCAAACGTCGAACTGGCGGCAATGTATGCCCGCTGGGCTTACACTCGTCACAAGTTAAACGCCGGCTTGGCCTATCTCCCTGTTTTATTAAATCTGTGGTTTATACATACATCAAAAATGTCGAGATAAATGTGTTTTATTTACACCAACAAATGTTACTTAAAAATAATAATGATTAGATTTCAGGTAAACCCTACGTACCTACACTACAATTGAAGATAGTCACAACTGTAAGAAAAATCTTATTTAGGTAGGTACCAAACACTTCGAATTACTTTCGGATCCGATTTAACTAATTTTTCCATTATTTTGTTTGACAACAACATGAATTTGTTTCGTCAATCTGTCGAGTAGCGCTTTTAAATTTCTTCTGATCTAACTTTAATCGAAATTTATCGTATTCTCTAACCTAGTATTTTTTACCGATATTAAATTAAAATTCGAATTGTCGGCCACCTATAATCTAATTTAATCGATTATACGAGCGAAAGTTCGATATTCGTTACTACGAAGGTCTTTTTTAATCTACGTTAATGATAAAATTAAATATGCCTTACGTATTTAAAATGATCGGGGCATATTATGTATTTCATGTTCATAAATTAGAAAAAAACTTAGTTTCAAACAGTAGGAATCTTTTGTCCCGAAAGTAGGACGCATTTGAGTCAAAATCGTATTCTCATTCATCTTGCAACTTGCAAGAAAGTTTGTGGAAACGTTCTTATAGGTGCTGACTCAACGTCTGTTCGACATATATAAAAATACACTCACCGCCACGGAACCTTGGCCAAGTTCTGCGGTGGCAAAAGTTTTAAATGTTTGTAGCAAATAATCCTTATAGGTAGTTCAAAAAATGCTTAGTTTTTCCTACAAAAGGGTAGTTCATTATTTTTGAGAGTGTTATGGGGTAAGTTTTTAAGTTTCAGTGAATTTGGACTATTTATCAAATAAGTTCAAATTTTTAAGCCAGTACTGTAATAGTGTAGCTCCGTCAAGTCGTACTGAACCTTGGTGATTTAGTTGTTTTTTGTATGTGTTGCTTAAGAGCGTGCATTCATCAAAGTACCAATAATATTTTTTTCGCTGTATTTTTGTTAGTTACACATGTCTATGTAACCCCAAACACACATAGATATTGCTCGCAGAGCGATAAGTCCACTAGCTGGGAAGACCCGGGGTGTATGATCGAAAAATTGTTAAATGCACTCAGATATTTTTAATAATTTAATGAAAAATGGTCTAAATACGAGCTTGCAGGCATTTTTCGACCGTACACCCCTGGTCTTTACTTCTCTTCTCTTCGTCTGTACTTGAAGTTAGGTGGTATCGTGCTACACTCATACTCGAAATGTTAGAAATAAAACATTTTATTAGTGAAGTCCTTATGAACCACTTTTGGGAAACTGCTAAAATAACGGGATTTCTTTATCCTTGAGCCATATAACATGCTAATCAGAGAACTGACTAAAGAAAAATGATGGATGTGTACGACGGTAAGCGTTGAAAGATAATTTAAAAAGTTTATTTCCGTGACCTCATTTAAATTGTGTGAAAATGGTCTTCAAAAATGGGGAATAACTTTTTTAAAGTATATTCTGTGGGTATATAAATATATAATCCTGTATAATACATACATTATCTGATAGCTATAAAAATATAAAGTATATTACCTGACATAATTATTAAAAAATGGACATAATATTTAAAAGACAATGAAAAAGTTCCTGACTAAAAAATGATATTATAACATTAATAAATACTTTACAGATAATACATACATACATTCGATCACAGAACACAGTTCTGTGTTCCGTGCATTTGATACACAAAATAATATAGAAACGTGTTTGAAACACTAGCTTTTCCTACCGCGTACATGTCATCATCCCATAACGCAGTTTATTCATCCACCGGGGTTTGTACATTTTTGCGGGATAACCTATGTGTTATTTCAGAGTATAATCTATCTTTGTGCCTAGTGTCTACATCTCAGAGGAAGGACTAAATGTCTACATCAAGTCTACATACAGCCGTTCTGGCGTAAAAGAGTAATAAATATCCATCCATTTTTAATAGTAAGTAGTAAGATTTGAAGTGAGCTTAGGAAGTGAGACACTGAAATACAAATATGACAAGTCCCAACACTCTCGAGAGACATTAATAAGATAGTAGCAGTACACTCAAGTTCATTAAATTTAATGCATAGACAATGATAGTGTTAAGCCTTCGATATGAGTCCCGTTGGGGGTGGGATGGAATCAAATATTTCATCACAGTGTCAATATTGTTTAGCGGAAACTGGAAATAGTCGATCCAAGCGCTGACATATTACGTTAAAACCGTTTACACAGATATTACTTAGTATAATTATATTCTTTATTGTACCTACTCATAAATTAGCAATAGAAATAGTAATTAAGAAAGGTATATATATAATAATAATTTATTTATTTCAGGCAACACAATGCTCAAATCAATGTTAAAATAAACAAAGGGTCTCTAGATAAAAATGAAATAAAATAAATATAACTTTTAAACTAAGGCACAAGTAGGGTCGGCGACGTGTAGCGCAAATCATTAGGGAGTCGTCCTTGAAAACGTTGAGAAGCAACTGTTTCCGACCAGAACTCCTCCTTCATGAAAATCGACAGATGATGGGTTGGCACTCTCAGCACAAAAGAAGAGAAGTTAACTTTGTGATGAGACTCCAATCGCTCGAATTCCAGCTTCCAAGTCGCCTTCTTTCTGATATAGGTGAGCTTATCCCTAGAGCTCAGCGCTATAAATGGCAGCTGGTCAGTAGATAAGGTTACAGTACCTAGCTATTAGAAGCAACCCCTCGCTTACCGGAGCTTGAAGCTTAAATTATTATTTTAAGTTATACCGATGTTGTTTCTTGCTTTTTTCGAAAACGAAATCAAAGCAAATACTCTACTCCGCCAAACCTCTCAGGTCGATTATGGATTAGGACCCGACATATGTTAGAACTAAACCCCGAAGACCTCCAAAAATATTAGTTCAATCCAAAATGGAAGTATTTGAAAATCATGTTAGAGAAAAGTGTTTGTAATTTTATTTCTGGCTCTATATATTACGTTAGGTTACAAATATTATTCAGTGAAAAAGCGTCACTCAGACCTGTTTACCCTCGGGCGAAGGATGTAGCCATTCAAATACGACGGCATCAAAAGCCTTCTTATCTTTTAAGTTGAATAGCACCCTTAGCCTCGCTGACCGGGTTTTCTTGCCCTTAAACTGTCGATTACGGCGCACAATTGGATCGTACATAATTATTTTAAAATATATGATTACTGGGAGTCATGAAGAAGTTGAGTACGCTGCCCTTGGCCATAAAGTGTCAATATATTTTTTCATGTCAGTTGGTTGGCACTGTTGGTGGACAAGCAATGGCCTGCCTGGAGGTAAGCAGTCACTATAGCCTCAGACGCTTTCAACACTGACGTAATATTCGCGCGCTGCCAATCTATATCCCCTTCCCTAACCCCATCGACGTAGAAGATAAATAGACTCTTGAAACTTATAACATCGTGTTATAAGTTTGACGTTATGTATCTGTAGGTCTATGCGTCTGTCTGTGGCATCGTAGCTCCCAAACGACTTGACCGATTTTGATGCGGTTTTTTTTCGAAAGCTTTAAAAAAAAATTGCGTCGGGGGTTAAAAAACAAGTATTGTATATGCCGTCGGCCCATCGTGTAGTTGGACAGATCGAGAAATGCCTGGGCACATAATATGATACGTCGCAATTTTGTCGTAGGCCAATAGATTCTCCCACAAACAGTTCACCCCGCTTGGTTATAAAAAAATAATCTTGAAACTACTGATCACTCCTGACCGACATTTTTATGGTCCAATAGCGTTTCACGATCTGCCCAACTATACATATTATAGAAATAATGTTGCCAATTTGTGTTCATAAAATCTTGAAAAAAAAATTCTAACCTTGGCCTTCAATAACTTCATAACTATTAATTTTCCAGGTCTAGAAATATATGTCTAGAAAAAAATGGTCCTATTGTTGAGCGGAATTGGTCGGCGGAGGCGGTCTTGTTACACCAGTTATAACCACTAATGTTCTATGATCATAGGCTCACTAACACCCCCTTTGACAAACGACCTTTAAATAAAAATGCTACCTGCCTACTAATTTTAAGTTGGTGGGTAGTTCTAAAACTTTGGTTAGAACACATTTCACACATTACATAAAGTGGCCTAGCTAGTTTATAGAATACCAGATTATTCAGATTACCGTTAACATATATTACATAATGTTTACCAACAACAATCGTGAGTAAATTGATTGAGCAGTAGGCAGGTAAGTCTTTGTATTTATTTGAAAAGTACTTAATATTAATTGAGGAAAATATAAACGGAAACGCTTCATTTACCTTTAAATGTTTATAATTAACCAATATTTTTTTGCTTTCACATGAAGTAGCTTTTTTTAAATGTAATAGTACTTACTTGAGAAAATATTTAGGTTAAGGGACCTTCGTTTGCGATAACTTTTTATTGTTGATTACATACTAGGCAGTTTTTGTAGGTAGGTACTTAGAATTTGTTGGAATACCCAAATATACCCGAATAATTTGGAATCCGGTCTAAATTTCGGGAACATTGTGATTTCATCATGTATTCATCAGGACATCGGATTTTTTTTAATGGTGCAGGAATTTTACACCTTTCTGAATTTAAGCTTTCATTGTTAAATTCGCGAACAAAATTAACACGAATTCCAAATTCAATTTGTTCATAAAGGTACCCTTACGACCAGTTGCACAAAGTTTTACTGGTTTTACGTTCAACGTACAAAAAGTAATCTAAAAATAAAATTGATACATAGGTATGTGTCGTTCCATGTTTAAATACTTGATAAGTATGTAAATTTTTTACGAAATTTTAAAATGTATAGCTTAGTGCAACCGATCGTTAGACGTTTAGTCTTGTTAATAAGCTGTTGGTAGATCTTTATTCACTGGTTTCTCGTATTTCTCTGAAAGCTCTTAGCTGGCAATTTAACTTAAAGAAAATTTTGAACTCCGGTTGTTAGTTTTCCTGTGGGAGCTCAGTGCAGAAAAAAAAACGTTGCCTTTAAGCATTTGGACTTATGCTTACTCCTCGTCTTTTTATTTTTTTCTGCTTAGCTGAGGAAAATTTACTTACCTACCGTTAATAGAATTTAACTCTGTATCATACATTGAATTCAAAATAAGCTGGTTGTATAGCATCTTTGTATTCTATGTTATTATAGTAATATAGAAAATATGGTTTATTTTTGTACAATACTATATCATCTGACTTTGAATTGGAATATGTAGAATTGCTTTGCCATAGTTTACAAGTAATACCTTAGGCATTACGGGAGAACATCTCAACACAAACGATTGTAACTCTGTACCAGGGATGTTACGGAGCTTCGACTCCGGTTCCGTTAAGTCGGAACTTCCGATTATTATTACACCTTCGGTTCCGACTTCGGCTCCGACACTTTTAAATCGAATGTTTTAATCGGAGGTCGAAGCATAACATAGCGGCGACGGCGGCCTGTGTCGACTGTTATGATCAGGTTTTTTTTCATTGTTTGTGTTTTATTTTATAATTTAAAAGAAAATTGATTTAAGAATGTTTTATTTGTCTGTAAATAAAAATTCTTTCTCATGCCACCACTTCTGACCCTGCCTCCGACTCCGATTCCGACTCCGATTCCGATTCCGATAAATCAAATTTAAAAACTCCGACTCCGACTTCGGTTCCGATAAAACTACCTCCGTTACATCCCTGCTCTGTACCAATACAATGTAAAACTTCATGAAAAACTATCTTAATAAAAATACCTTACATCAGAAATGGGTCTCTAAGATCTTAGTCTTCCATCCAAAAATTAACAACCATTTAACACTAGCTTCTGCCCGCGACTTCGTCTGCGCAGGCTTAGCATAAATTATAGCTTTTAGATTCTTTTGATATATGAGCTAGGTATATCTAGCTAGGTAAAATCTATTGAGTAGTTTTTGCGTGAAAGAGTAACAAACATACATCCAGAAATCGTAACAAACTTTGGTATTTATAATATTAAAAAGAATAAGGTCTACCACCAACTGTCAGAATTTCTCAAACAATTTTGCGCTTTATGTCACATGATTAGTCAGATCTGCTGTCGTCCGTACCAAATAAGTAATTAGAAACTGAAGTAGTCTGAAAAAAAAATATATTATGTACTACTTATTTTAACTATTGTCAACTGGCGATAAAAAAGGTAACATTGTCATTGTTGTTCGATCTCTAGAGTTTCGATACGATTTGCTTCAATTTAATAAAACATTTTAAACATGCTTTTAGGTTCATTTTACTCAATCTTTTACTAAATGCACGTTGCAAAAACATAAAATTACCGCATATTTAATGTGACCATGATTTTGGACGGAAAATTCAAATAATAATATTTATGTACATATTAAAATGATTCATTTTACACCTTTCAATACAAATGAAAGGTGACCAAGAGTGGGATCTAATATAGAAGATTGTATTGTAAGCCCATAATAAACCCAAATTGTTAGGGAACCTCCTCATCTGCATGCAAAGTGCCTGATCGCCTTAGTTTTTTATAGAGTGCAATTTCAAAAACGGCTGGGTGTTTGCATTGGGATACTATATATTCATATAGTTCACCCTTTTCGGAAGGGGTTCAAACACGGAACACAAAAATTTTGATATTCATTATTTACTTTGGGCCTATTCTCTGCCAGTCAAGCCGGTTCTAGTGGTTCCGAAATTCAAAGTCAAGTTCTTAAATGGCTGGACGAAAATAAATGCATGTTGTAAAATTTGTGTTTCATAATTATTATACTTACTGACCCGCCATAAGTTGTTCTTGCCTAAATAATGACAAATGACCGACGGCCCTTAGCCCTCAGCGGACGGCCATTAAATGTTTGAAAGATAGGAATAGTTTATATAGAAAAATAAAAATGTTGTTTTTATTATAAATGGAAATGTAACCTATCTTATAGCCTAAGTTGTAAAAATCCAGCAAATTAAAAATCATCAAAATCAGTCGGGTAATTTTGAAGCTCACCGAGCTCAAACATATATGTAGATTGAATTTTCCACGCTCACCATATATCTAGTCCAAATTAACTATAATTAATTGTTAAGGATAATGAGAAACTTTAAGTAGTCAGGGATGAAAAAAAATGTAATTTAAAACATTTTTTTATGTGTGATAAATGCAACAATTGCCCAAAAACATAAAACTTAATACCTTATGGCCGTGCTCAGAACCTTTGCAGGTAGAAGTTCTATAATTATTTCTTTCTGTTCTTTCTTTATATCCAAGTAATAACTACAAGTTCGCTTGGAAAACTAGTCGCCGGTTAGTAGGACGTTCGTAATAGGGCTCAGTACAAAAAATGAGTTCTTTATTTCCTTATTTGCTAGCCTAGTTTACTGAGAGATCAAAAAAGATATTTCAAAGGTTAGGCTTTGAGTATTAGGATTTGATTTATATCTAGATTCTCGAATTTTGGCGCACTAAACCCTCGAATAGCTTCCTACTAAAATAACAGTCCCTAAGGGACATTAACTTATTGCCAGAATTATTGCCTATCATTCATTTATATCTTCCAATTTTTGTAAGAAAAATGCGCTTCAAGGCTCAAAATACTTATGGCAAGTCGCAATCAAGAGTTAAAAAATGTAACAAAAATATGAGTATAGCAAACGAATACCGACAAACTGGGGTGCCATTCCAAAGCGAATAAAGAAATTTGGCTCTCATTTCTTTTTCGCACAATCAAAAAGTGGAAATCTGTTAGCACATGTATTCCTCCTTCTTGATGTGGCCTACGATGTTACATGCTCACCTAGAAATAGCCTATTCACTCTCGCCTTGAAGGCACCCAAGTTATAAGTATCAGGGAACACATCAACAGGCAACAAGTTCCACTCCTTAGCTGTTCGCATTATAAAAGAGTTAGAAAATCGCTTCGTGCGGATGGTAGGGACATCAACAACATAAGGGTGGTAAATTTAACCTGCGTCTTGTGTACCGGTAGTGAAATGGGGCTGGTGGAATTAATTCATGCAATTCCGTCGCACACTCTTCAAAGTGTATGCTATAATCGATAGACTAGCTCCTTTTCGACGATGGTCGAGAGCATCTGTAAGTGTTAATCATCATCATCATCGGCTCGAGCCTACCCCACATTGGGGGCGATTAGGACTTAGTTAACCACGCTGCCAAAGTGCGGGTTGGTCGACTTCACACACAACCTTAGAATTTCTTTATAGGTGTGTGCAGGTTTCCTCGCGATGTTTTCCTTCACCGTAAAAGCGTCGAATAAACGTCCATATTATGAATTAAAAATTTGAAAACACATTGGTGCGTGGCGGGGTCGGATCCCGGGTGGGAGATAACGCCCTTACGCACTACGCCACCGACGCTTCCGCGTTTGTGAGTGTTGGGTAGCCAATAACTACCGAATCCAAAGCTGCAAGCTGGTATTTCGCTGATCTGTCCCAAAGATGGCAGCAATACGCCATAACCAGGGGGATTTGTGCTTTATATAAAAGAAGCAGCTGCTGTGGTGTGAAGTATCCCTTACCCTTCGAGAGTACACCTAGCTTTTTAGCAGCAGTTTTTGCCATGGATTTGATATATTCGGTGATGATATTTTCATCCCTAGTAGCTGTATGTGATTAGTCACCGGTATGGATACACCAAGGAGAACCGGTGTCAGGATTAGGGGCTCCTATTTTTTATGTTTTTATAAGACAAGTGCCATGATAGCATGTATTGTAAAACAGCAATGGGTATCTTATTCACTCGGTGATTATCACTTTCATCTGTCAAAAAAGTTGTCGAATAGGCCTACTTGTCGCGCGCCTATGGCGCTTTCTGTGTAATGTCCCTGAGATTTTAGTCTCTTAACTTATAAAAATAATATAAAGACGGCAAAAGCTTAACAGTCAAGTTCACACCATTAACTTCGTATAAAATTTCTTCGTTCTACGGGTATTGGGAAGTCACGTCAAACGGCAACGCTTGGCGGTCTTGATTTAAACTCCTTAAATACACATTTTTCTTCAACGTCTGACTTTGATAGATCTACAAAAGTCGCTTCATTAAATTATTTGTCATCACTTCCCATCCCGAATCACCCATCTATTTTCTTTAATCGGTTCCCGGATTGTGATGTTAAGAAGAGTGTACTGTCTATTACATCGTCTGCAGTGGGCTGTGACTCATTAAGTCGTAAGATGATAATCCCTATCCTTGATGACATCCTTCCTGTTATTTCCCATATCCTTAACTATTCCGTACAATCTGGTGTTTTTCCCTCAGCGTGGAAAGATGCCCAAATTACTCCTTTACCTAAAAAATCTAATCCTGAATCCTTCTCCGACTACCGCCCTATTTCCATCCTTCCATTTCTCTCAAAAGTTTTAGAGCGGTTAGTCCACGATCAGCTTATTTCGTTTCTTTGCCATAACCAACTCCTCAATCCTTATCAGTCCGGTTTCCGTTCGGGTCACAGTACTGCCACTGCTCTCATCAACATCACAGACGATATAAGATGGGGCATGGAGAAAGGCTTTATAACTATACTCTCTCTCCTTGATTTCAGTAATGCCTTTAATACCGTGGATTTCGATGTGCTCCTAGGTATACTACGCTCTATTAACATATCTCCAACGGCAATTGATTGGTTTCGTAGTTACCTGTTTGGACGCCGGCAGAGAATATGTACTGAAGACTCAGTGTCTCGATGGTGCTATACTTCTGCTGGGGTTCCGCAGGGTGGCGTTTTATCTCCCTTACTCTTTTCTATTTTCATAAACTCTATCTCTAATCAATTGTCTTCGTCCTACCACCTTTATGCAGATGATTTACAAATTTATTGTCAAGCGCCACCAGAGCAATTCTCAGACGCAGTAAACAAATTAAATAGTGACTTAGTTCAGGTTTGTAAGTGGAGTAAATGTTACGGTCTCCAAGTGAATCCTACTAAAACACAAGTAATTGTTATAGGTAGCCCTCGAATGACTTCTAGAATTGATGGGACTGTAGCGCCTAAGGTTGTCTTCGACGGAACTCACATTCCTTTCAGTAATACGGTGAAGAACCTAGGACTGTACTTCGATGTAAATTTGTCTTGGAGTTCACACTTACAAGAAGTCAGCAGGAAACTCTTTGCTTCAGCGGGTTCTCTTAGGAGACTTTGCAATTTCCTTCCCACTACTACTAAAGTTGCACTTGCTCAATCTCTCCTTCTTCCAATCCTTGATTATGCTGACTCCAGTTTCTCTAATATAACCGAAGAACAACTAAATAAACTTGAGCGACTCCAAAACTTCTGCATACGGTTTATATTTGGTTTACGTAAATATGACCACGTTTCTGAATTTCGTACTAAACTCAAGTGGTTGCCAATTCGCCTTCGCCGGGATGCACACATTGTTTCCCTTCTTTATACTGTCCTGTTTTACCCCAACACTCCTTTTTACCTAAAAGACCGATTCAAGTTCCTTAACGACACGCACTCGCGAAATTTGAGATCGTCGGAGAATTTGAGGTTAGAGACTCCAGCACACTTCACCAGATTCTACAATAAGTCTTTTACTGTACAGGCTGTTTTACTGTGGAACTCCTTGCCTGTTCACATACGGCAAGCACAAACCCTGAACACCTTTAAAAAACTGGTGCATGAGTACTACTTATCACTGTAATTACCTATACAATCATTATGTATAATAATACATTATGTATTATTATGTTGGCCAAGTATGTATGTATTTACAATTATGTATGTATGTGTGTATGTATATATTATGTATATATATTTAGTATATATAGTAAGTATATATTATGCTTCATGTATGTATATTTGTATTTGTTTATGGTAAGTACTAGTATATGTATGTTTTATGATATTTTACTTGTTTTATCTTAATTTGATACATCGCCATCTTCCCACAAATTCTGTACATTTTTGAAATCCTGTCCATCCTAAGGTTACCTGGAAGAGATCGCTTTTAGTGATAAGGTCGCCCTTTGTACAAATCTTTCTTAATTGTTTTGTCGCATGTCTATGTCTAATTGGTTGATGTACAATAAAGCTATATTCTATTCTATTCTATTCTATTCTAAAATGAACGGGATGAATTGTTAATTTTTTTTGGCAAGTTCATTGTTGCTTTTTTATGTACTGATGTGATTGTATTGAGCTGTCGTAGAAAAAATATCGGAGTGGATATAAAAAAAAGAAAAAAATGTTGATTGACTTATAATTTACTCCCCTGATAATTAATGTTTGAGCCCTGCAAAGCGTGGTCAGGTTTATCGTCTTTTAAACCTGCTTTAAATCATTACAGTAGGTAATTGTGTGGCATTTCAAGGCTAAATCGCTGTATAAATAAAGGTACTTTGAAATTTATGAAATGTATCGGCCTCAACTAAAAAACTGTGTCTAAAAATCTAATTTGCGTTTAGGAAAAATATTCCAACAGTTATTTTTATATCTGTGATTATAAAATAAATGCGGATTTTGTTAACTGCTCCTGTATTAGTTTGTAACGTGGTGGACGCGCCGCCCTTTCCGGCTCGAAAGCCTTGAAGAGAGAAACGCTTGTTGGCATCTGTTTCCCAAATATTCAGATGTCTTCGGTCATATTTTTAAGGGCCATACCATCGAATTTGACTTTCCTGCAGCTTTTTCTGTCTGCGCGTCGTGCAACTTCGCTTTAATTGTGAAGATTTTCGCACTTCCATACTGCGCTAGTATTGACCTTAAGATATCCTGTTACAAATACCTACTGTTGTGTTTCATACTTAAAACTGGACATTCTTTACAAATCTTAGTACACTTGTTCGTGTCTTATCAGCATTTCCATTAATATTAATACTACAACAAAGAACGAATAAACGTTCTCCTTTGTGACCTAATCCGGATAAAAACTGTGAACAGCCATGAAAAAGTTTCGCATAAAACCAAACCTGCATTTAAAAATGGCCTCTCAAAGTCACAATGCGGTAAAACGTAAATAGCGTAATAGCTACAACCGGCCTCAACAAAGACAATTTAGCAATGAAAAAGAAAAATATCATCTTGGAAAGGAAACATTTTGTTTTGGGTTTCATAAGGCGAAAAATGTCTATGAGTAAAGCCTAACCATTTGTTTAGTTAGACCGCTTAGAGACTGCATGAGGAAGCTGATAAACAGCATGGAATAATCTCAGACCAATAAAGAAAGTTGAGGGAATAATACAAAGAATACAAATTAAAGAAAAAACAGCCACAATTGTTTTAAATTTATTCCTACATTAATATAGTTCAAATATCATTGCATACAGTGGGCGTTTTTTTTAAATCTTTAAAACTCTTGTTAGACAGGAGCAGTTTAAAAAATCCGCATTTATTTTGTAATCACAGTTATAAAAATTTTGGCCTGTAAGATTTGAAGGCCTTGTATAACTGTTGGAATATTTTTCCCAAACGCAAATTAGATTTTTAGATACAGTTTCTAAAATGGGGCCCATACATTAAATATATTTCAAAGTATTTTACTTATACAGCGATTTAGCCTTGAAATGCCGCACAATTACCTACTGTAAAGATTTGAAGCAGGTTTAAAATACTGTAAAAAAACCTGACCACGCTTTGCAGGGCTCGAACATTAATTATCAGGGGAGTAAATTATAAGTCAATCAACTTTATTTTCTTTTTTTTATGTCCACTCCGATATTTTTTCTACGACACCTCAATACATACGAGGAACTATCAATCACATCAGTAGGTACATAAAATAGCCACAATGAACTTTACAAAAAAATTAACAGTTCATCCCGTTCAATCTCAACATTTGGTATATATAAACATAGTCTTTGAGACTGACCTCAAAAAAACATTCTTACACCTAACATTTTTATTTCTCGGTTTTTAGTTTTGAAGGCGGATTTGTTATTTAGAAATAATTTAAACTTTTACCACTACTAAAGCTGCTTAATATCAGTGCCAATAAGACCTTTGCCTTCGTACTGAACTGGTCCTATGTAAAGTAACAAAAAAGTATCCACTTATCGTTTTTCAGTATCAAAGTGCCCTAAATAGACGGTCTCATCTGGCTTATAGTGTCCAGTTGACAGTTTACCTGAATTAGCACCCAAAGTGTTTTCAATAAAGCGGGCACACCACGCGTATTGTAGAATGTTATCAAAGTTGGAAGTTATTAAAGTTAATATGGAACGTATGGAACCAATATTAGACAGGCTTTGCTATGAACTCGCATCAATTGACTAACGAATATAAAGTAGTAAAAAATAGTAATAAAAGAAAGTAACATAAAAAGTGTAATTTATTTAATTAATAACTAAAAAGGGAGAAATAAAAGTTTTATGCTTAAAAAAATAATTAATAGATGAATTGATTGCGAGAAATTGATATTTAATGTGACACTATAAATAAATAAATAAAAAAACAATAAAAAAAAACGCTTTTAAAACTAAAAAAGGAGCAATAAAAAATTTATGTTTAAAAAAATTAAATGTTTTTTTGAGGTCGGTCCCAAAGACTACGATGTGACTTCGTTTATTCTAAATATTAAGGTTGTCACCGACCTCAAAAAACAACTAAGACAGCTTGATTTTACTCCTAGATACGGAGAATAGATAAATAAAAAAAAAGTTTTTATAGATAAATGGCCGCGTGATGCCGGCAGTGTAGAATAGCATCACCCTATATCCTCCATTGGGTGTCGTAGAAGGCGACTAATGGAGGCCTTTCAGTCCAGAATGTCAAATTCCCAAAATGTCAAGCGGTTTCCAAATGTCAAGTTCCCGGAAAGTCAAGTTCCCAAAATGTCAAGTTCCTGGAATGTCAAGTTCCAGAAAAGTCAAGTTCCCGGGAAGTCAAGTTCCCGGGAAGTCAAGTTCCCGGAAAGTCAAGTTTTCAGTTAGTCTATGAAGATAAAGTAGTTCTCGTTCAATTCACCTTATACTCCGTCCGCCAATCCGCATTGGGCAAGCGTGATGGACTACTGCCTAAACCTCCTTCGATAGCAAGGAGAGGCCTTGTGTTCCAGCAGTGGGTCGAATTATAAAGGCTGTTGTGATGTGATGATGATATAAATTTAAAACAATAAACTAGGCAACACCGGCTCGCAGAGGATATTTCAATCTGGTTATGAACATAACCTGGCACTTTTAAGTACCTACGTGGGCAACGTTATTGCTCACTCCACGAAGATCGTTGTCTAATCCCATAAATCAGTAAAGATTAAAATGACTTTCCTGGGATAAATAGGTATTAACTTTGTTACAGTAGATATCACAGTCCGTGTAATCCGACGTTTAGTCGGATTTAAAGATTTAATTAAGATGTGGACTATAATTCTACTTGAGAAACTTTTCGCGCTTGTCCTCCGTGGAAAATGTGGACATACCGTTTGTAAGGCTCTTTGCACGCTGCGACGTTCAAAGTTCTTTTGTGGAAAGTCTAGCAGACCTATGAATAGACTATTTTCTAATAAGGCAGTTTGCAGGTTTCTACCCGGACTGCTGAGATTATTTTGAGTGTAACGTCTGTCCTGGCTGTTGGCTTTTTAGGTTTGTAACCCCTTTGAATAGGCGATACGCGACATGCTGGCAACTTGTCACTATTTGAAGGCACTACATAGCCATAACTGCCAGATGTAATTTTATGTTTAACAAAATGTTACCAAAGGCTCTGCTCAACCCCTCATGGGATCACGAGCGTGATCGTATGTAGGTATTGGGTAGGTATATAGTTGAGCATGCCGTAATATACACTATTCATTGCGCGCGTCTTAAGGACTGCGAAGCGATGAAAGTTAAGCACAGCCGCAAAGGAGATCGGTCAAATCGCTGAGTTACGTATTCACTTGACTTCGGAAGGCGAAGTGGCGGAAATGTATGCCCACAGGGAATACACTTGTCACAAGTTAAACGCCGGCTTGACCTATCTCCTTGTATTATTAAATCTGTGGTGGGAACATATTGCACCATCATCATCATCCTTACATTTTACCGGTTGTGCCCTATACGCTATCGCGCGAGGACCCGGAGTCCACCTTTTTAATCTTCCTAGCACATTTTTAATCTTCGCGCGGTCTTTGCATCCTTGGTGGAGAGACCGTTGGCACGTAAATCCTTTTTCGTGACATCAATCCAGCGTTACTTGGGCCTGCCTCTTTTACTGGCACCTGGTGGAGGTGGCATGGCAAGACATTTGTTGCTAAGGTAAGTAACCTATTGCCCCTACCTACCCCAAATGAAGTAGGATAAGGGTGAGAAAAAGAAGAGTCCTGCTTATGATTCCATCCAACCTGTTGTAAGTACTCTTCAAATGTGAAGACAGACTGCGAAAAAAGTATACACGTTTAGCCATTCTCATTTTGCAGACCTGCTCGGTGCTTTCTCACGTTTTTAAAGTCCTGAAGACGGCCAGGAGTTAACCTGTGTGCTGGCAGATACTTTCATTTCTGATCATACGGGAAATATTACCATGCATCTTTGCTCGCGTTGCATTAGTAGCCACAGTGAATCAATTTGGATTCTGCCAACGATCGCCCTTATCGCCGCTTAACTAACAGCAATCCTATAAACCTAAACAATTTTATTTATATCTTTCATGGACGTATAAGGGAATCTCGGTAAGTTCATTACCTTGATATAGAAAAGCCGGATTACTATTTCACTTCCACTATGTATCTTCTTATTCCTTTCTCCGGAACTTGATAAATGAGTCACGGTACGTGATTTCAGGGAAGAGGTTTGTTCAAGTATAGTTACTATTAAGGTCAACGGTGAAATTGAAATTCGCACTAAATTCATAGAAGTTTTCGTGGAAAGTATAAATATTTTTACAAAGTTTTCGTGTGTTGTAGCGATACGACTCACTTCTGAAAGTTGTTTGTTGTAAAAAAAATATTTCGACATAATGTGAAATGTTTGAAATTATTACAATACATTTTCAACCTACTATATTTGATTAAAAGCCTTAAACTAATTGGGAAAATTTCAATGAAATATTACTATTATTAGAAAATTAATCAAGAAATTATATGTGACTTGAAAATTAATTGAGTACAAGTGTTCTTCTTTCGTTCGTTTGTGTGGGAAATGTAGGATGTTCATTTAATTTATAAAATCTGTCGATACTTATCATTTCAAAATAATTTATTTGATATGTGAAGTTGAACCCATCACTTTATCGCAACTAACTTCAACGTTTTTCATTCCCCATTAAACTATTCGCAGATCTTTTATACAATACTAGCTTTTGCTCGCGACTTCGTCCCCGTGGAATAGTTACTTTGAGCAGCATATTAATTTTTAGTCTACTTTTTTTTTTACTAATCATACACATATTTCCAATGTACGATATTAAACATAAATAGATTTGTTCGGACTTGCATTCCCTTTTATCCTCTTTTTTAAAACCCTAAGGGTAGGATTTCGAGAAATCTTAAAATATCTTTCTTTATTTTTCCCTCTCGCACTTAACTTATCTTGCATTAAAAAAACTTATCTAGCACTATAACGTGACTTCTAACTTACATCTACATACTTACTTACCCATATCCATCTGTAAGGTCCTACAACCCTCACAAACTGAAAGTTCATAAACCAATTTTTATCGGTTTTACTTAAAAAAATACGGATTTCCATACCAAGCTTCATCCCCTGTTATACACTGGGTGAATTGGGGTTGATGATTTTGATTTAAAATGACGGATTTCCGTATAAACTTTCATCCCCTAACTCATTCCCACGTGTGTCGAAATTTTTAAATGCTACATTCACTGGCTACAATAAATACCTGTTTTGTTTCTCATCAAGTGCCTAAATTCAAAGTTTCGATTGACCTCTTTCTGGAATTTGGATTAACCCAGTTGGAATGTTTGTGCCACGTAAACATAATGGTCGACAACTTCCAGTGCAGAGCTTCTAACCTTTACAGGATTGGGTGCGACATGGAAATTAGACATGAATTTCGTCTATCATTGTTTCGTCTTATCATTACTCTACTCGAGTTTAACGGAGTTGAATAGCCTCTGAAGAACTTTTAGGACCGTTCGTCCACCTGCTTTGAGAAGCTCCCCTGTAACTCTGTCATCAGCCAGCGTCTTCTTGATCTTGAGCTGTTTGAGAGCTACACTAATCTGGCACAGGCTGACGTCAGGCTTATCCGTGTCAAGGTGCAAAATTGTCCCTTGTTTTTGAAGGAAAATTCAAGTTCTTGTATTCCGGCTAGGTCCGGGAACTTGATGTCCTTTTACCGATTAAATTGTCCATAGAACACGCTCTTAGTTTGACTACTACTTTCCAGACACACTATATAGTCCAAGAATTGCGTACCCTCAGTAGTAGTGGGCAGGGCACAATGCTAGGAGGATTGACGGCCGTAGGCGCGGAAAGGATCTCGTATATCGACCGCATAACCGAAGTGGCAGCGTTGGTAAGACTTGGACCTCCCAAGATGGACCGATAACCTAGTAAAGGTCTCTGGAAGCCGCTGGATGAGGCCAGCGCAAGACCGATTTGTTTGGAGATTATTGGAAACAGTCAACAGAGCATGTCGAACAGTATTTTGGCTGAAATAGAATGGTTAATTAAAAAATATAATTAGGGAAATCAAAATAACTTTAGTAACAATAACTTTCCGTCTTCAAGTTGTTAACATCAATTATATTAATTTTTATCATTATATTCGACTTCAATTGGTTTCTACGAGTCGAAACAAATGGACCAAGATTAAGTATCGCTTGAGATTAATACGAAATTAGATTGAAAAGAATTTTTTACCTTGTTAAGATTACGAGGATCATTAAGTACGAGGTCAAATAAATTAGACCCAACGATAATGAACTGTATAAGGAGACGGAAAATTTTGTAAATTAATAATTGTTATTATAATATTAATTATATTAGTGCCTACAAGCGGTTTACATTTCAGTCGATCAACCGAGGATCCAAACATATACGATAAGTCAACATAGTAGGTACATGCGTGTACCTACTATGACTTACTCCATACATCATGCTTTAAGAGCGTTTACGCGGTTTCACTGAAAATCGGCACTTTTTGAGCTCGTTAATTTCAATGAATTATTGTTTTGCAAAAGTAAAAATTATATTTTTTCTTAGTTAATATTCTAGTGGAAATAGTTGTAAGAGAAAAAGTTGAATTTTACTTAGCATTCGTAAATTATAACAAAATATCTGAGCGCCATTTTCAAAATTTTACGTTTAGAGTCAATTTCGAAGCTATTAATATCCGATATGGCTCACAACATAGTCAAATAAAAAATAAAGTGTGACGGACTATATCTCTAATAAAATAGTTGTAAAAGAAAATATTCAATTTTCCTAATAATTTCCAATAAAAAAAAATTTAATCTAACTACAAACATTACGAAATTACGATTTGGGAAATTCGTATTTCCAGTAATTAATATCGCTTATTTGAAAAAAACAACGATGTAATATAAAAGAAGGACGTTTTGTCTACGTTTGAAAATATAAATTTTATTTGCAAGTGCTACAATATATTTTTAACAAATTTTTTAAAATGAGCATAAAACAGGCCGCACTGACTCTTTCAAATCATTCCGCCGCGAGGCTCGTCAGAGGGAGGCCGCGTCACTCGGTGCCAGCTCCGTGATCACTCGTAAACGCGCGCGTCTTTTTAAAACGGTGACTTCGATACGACAAATAGTCTTGATACTTCAGAATTGGTGAGTAACAAAAATAATATATTTTATTTGTAATTATCATATTTTTGAAGTAAAACTTCTTTAGGCGCGACTTGAGAGTAACTCAGTATAAAAAAAAGTCTCTAACTCAAAAACAGTAACCGGCATTAAAGTCGTGATCCAAGATGGCGGACACGACTTTTTAATAGATTATCAATATGGGTGCCACTTTCGGGGATTCCGATTCCAAATACAACGTCTATTTCAAAATACAAGATGACAGACGCGACTTTTTAATATAAAATCGATATGAGTGTAATTTTTGTGGTTTTTGGGGGCCCCAATTACGAATATAAAATCTATTTTGAGTTCCAAGATGGCAGAAGCGACTTATTAATAGAACAATAGTGGGATCATTTTAGTGCTTTTCGGGGTTTCCTATTCCGAATATAAAGTCGGTTTCAAAATCCAAGATGGCGGACACGACATTTTAATACATACTTATACCTAATATCAATATGGGTATGATGTTCGTGGTTTTCGGGGGTTCTGATTACGAAAAGAACATCTTTTTCAGGATCCAAGATGGTGGATGCGACTTTTTAATAGATTATCAATATGGGTATCATTTTCGTGCTTTTCGCGACTTTTTAAAATAAAATCTATATGGGTGTAATTTTAATGGTTTTTCGGTGGTCTCGATTCTGAATATAATATCTATTTCGAGATCCAAGATGGCGGACGCAACTTTTTAACACAATGTCACGATTCCAAATACAATATATTATAATAAGAAGTTTTACTTCAATCGCGCGTAAAGATTACACGCTAACAATTATTATCGTAGCGAAATTAATTTACAGATACAATGGGTAATAGATCCAAACTCTTCGTAGGAAAAAAAAGAAAATCGAAAAATGCAGACAGATTAGCTATTGCAAAAGCTAAGCTGAATGTTATAAGGTTAGCGTTTTAATAAATTGTTTATTTTAGTTTTTTTTTTAATTTTGTGGGTTATTTTTGTTTTATTTAGATAACTTCTTTACAAAGATAATATTTACTGTGTACCTATCATTCTTAATTAGAAATAATTGTACTAAAATGTAAAAAGGATTTTTGATATTTTGATTGATATTATTTTCGTTTGTTTTTTGTCCTGTTCTTACTGGTTATTTCGTTTATATTCAGGCAAGGCAAAGAAAACATTACTAATCAGAACCAAGAACTACAAACTGTTGAAATCCAGAATGAAGAGGTATTTATTTACTCAACTTTACTTCAAATATATAAGTATTATTATTTAGCTGGAATATAGCATATTATATTATATTAACACGTTGACCGCCGTGTGAAAAATCTAGTATTTCCGTACAGGTCGGGACTCACCGGTGAGCCTTCCCATACCATTGAACCATTCAAGCCATTGGGGTCACCGGTGTGCCGTAAAACGCGCTTGGAAGTGAGCCGCATGGCCCATTAGCCTAACTGGACAGCGTGGTTTTCAAATCCAATAGACACTTATTCGCTTTTAAAAGCTATTGTTACGAAGCTAGGTGGGCCGAATGGCGTTCAAAGTGTGAAATACAATATATTACATGTATTACAATATATTATCGTCAAGGACGTAGGATCACAGATAAAAGAATATTAAATTTAACTTTTTCAGAATATCAAAACTTACGTTTCTTTAGACACTAAAAAGATAATAGAAGGTCGGAGAATAATAGACTTCCAATATTTTTTCGACCAAATAAAAGAGATCAATAACCACAACAAGCAAACTGCCTGTACCATAAATAATCTGGAAATAATCAAGGAGAGTACGAATGGTTTGTCATCGACTTTCACGATGAAATGTAACATGTACAACATGGAGTTTCATCTGTTTACTTCAAAGAAGTCAACTAAAAACATGGACGTGAATCTCGGAGCTGTAACTGGAGCGATGATGATTGGATCTGGGCGATCTAACTTAAATGAATTTTTAGCATCTATTGACTTGCCAATATTTCCACAAAATATGTACACAAAATGTCACGACGAAGTTGCAAAGTGGTGGAATTCTGCTGCATATGAAAGTATGCAACAGGCTGCAAAGGAAGAAGCTGTTGAAGCTATTGCATGTGGAGAGGTAAAAGACGGTATTCCAATCCTCACTGTTGTAGCTGACTGCTGTTGGTCAAAAAGATCTTATAAGACGAACTACTCCGCCGCTTCAGGTGTTGCTGCTATAATTGGGTATAGAACTGGAAAAGTTATTTATATGGATGTCAAAAATAAATATTGTGTTGTTTGTGCCCGATCAGCAAGAAAATGTGAAACACCGGCAAATCATATATGTCTTAAAAATCATCATGGATCGTCCACAAGCATGGAACAGTCCGTCATCGTCGAAGGCTTTAAGACATCCATAATAAGACAAAATGTGATATATGGCACATTAATAGCAGACGGGGACGCAAGTACTTTTAAGAAAATTTTGGAGAGTAGACCATACTTAAGCCACCAAGTTGATAAAATCGAGTGTACTAACCATTTATTACGGAACTATCTGGGAAAATAGCAAATATTGTTAAGGACACGTCGATTCCTCTAATTGAAAGAAGGTTATTGACTTCTGATCGCCAAAAAAGGCTTCGTGCTGCGGTGAAATGTGCAGTAAAATTTAGGAAAGAGCAGCTTTATAGTAATGCTGAAAGGATAATTCTTTTAAAAAAGGACATATTAAATAGTCCAATGCATATTTTTGGGGATCACACTAGCTGTGAGAATTATTATTGTAATGATAACCGAAAAGCCGAAGATAATTTAGTACCAATAGCAAAAATATTGCTAAAAAAAATTATGAGTTATACATCACAGTTGGCTTTTCACTCTAAGAGTTTACTCTGCAATGTCACAAATAATAGAGCTGAACAATTCAATAGTATTGTGGCTAAATTAGTTGGTGGCAAACGTATAAATTTTTCTCTGAAAAACTCCTATACAGCTCGATGCCATGCTGCAGTAGTTTCTTTTAATTCAGCACGTCCTCAGTATATTATTTACAAATCAAATTTTAATAGAAGTCCAGGTACAATTCACATTTTAATTTATATTTTCTTTTCAATTAACTCCAAAAAAGTTATACATATAATGTAGGTTTGTATAATATTTATTTAAGCTAAACAGTTTTAAATTGTTAAATTACTCATTTCTATTTTAGGAAAGTCACTAAAACGTATTGAGACGGCCCGCTTACAGAGAAAATTAGAAAGGAAACCATATTATCGACCAAAACGTAAGATTCTCATTGAAAATGATAAATCACATTACGGTGAAGAGTGCGAAAGACCTGATATGTCGGAAGAAGATTTCAACGTAGCAAAAACAAGTTATCTCAATCATTTTAAAGAACAGGTAATTTAAAATACAACATTTATTTTACTCAACTATTCCTTGTATAGAGCGTAGTAATAAAAAAGTAACGATTTTATTCTTATTTAGGTAAATAACAGAGAGCAAGTGGAGCGCGATACTGTCCTTCAAGCTGAGAGCACACTTTGGATCGAATTACGAAGATGTTTAGTAACCGCTTCCACATTTGGAAAGATTTGTAAAAGACGAAAGAATATAAGCTCCGCGTCACTTGTCAAGAGTCATTTATATTCTTATTCATTAGACCATGTAAAAAGTGTGAAACATGGAAAAGAAAACGAGGAAACTGCTATCAGACAACTAGAAAAACAACTTAATATTAAGATTAGTAAATGTGGATTGTTTATAGATAAATTACAATTTTTTCTAGGTGCTTCACCAGATGGCATATTCACAGATGGAATTGTCGAAATTAAGTGTCCAATTTCAGCATTCGGTATTAATGCTGACATTGCCATAAAAGAAAAGAAAATAACATTTTGGAAATCAGATGGTACTGTCAACCGTCGTCACGATTGGTTTTATCAAGTGCAAGGGCAGTTACATATCACACAAAAACATATGTGTCTATTTGCAGTTTGGACAGGTGAGACGATGCCCCTCAAAATTGAAAAAATCATTCGCGATGATGAGTTTTGGCAAAACCAAATGAATACAAGATTAACGGAATATTATTACAAATGTCTTCTTTCTGAAATCGTAGATTCGCGAAAGTCTCGGTCAATGCCTTTAAGAAGCACGACATATTAATTATAGTTATTAACTTAGAGTTAATAGCCAGCTGCGATGTATGGTATGAGTCATTACTTTATTTGGCAATGCTCTATATAACATTTGGTTGCCAAAGATAGCAACCAAATGTTATCTAAAGCACTGCTCAACCCCTTTTGGAAAAATCAGCTGTTTCATACATTTTAGTGGACTAGATATTGCTCTATTGTATGGAACAGCAGATTTTTTTTCTCGATTTCATTCTTGGTCCCATAGCAAAAGTTGTTCAATTTGATGAGTAGGACCACATGCTAAAAATTTTCTGGTAATTAAAAAATAGTGGTGTATAAACAGAATACCTTATTTAATAATGTATACATATAAACAAGAATACGCATTTCTAATATTTTTAAGCATATAAATTTAAAACTAAAAAATAAATTGTATTTTTATTTTCAACCCGAGAAGTATCAAAAACAGTTGTGTGCAGTGTAAATGTTCACTTGCCGCTCGTTCTTGGAAGAACTCACAAAGCAATGACCGCTCGCATAGTAAATACCTAAACTTAGTATGTGTCGCTCGGCGTAAACGCTCTTAACACTTTTTAGGATACGATGTGTACGTCTACTAAAACGAACATACATATACGATTCAAAAGTAGTACCTATAAGTACTTGTAGTTATAACAATTGCGAATATAAAAAGTTCGATGACTGATGACGAAGCTTTAACAAAATCTCGACATGCGTGCTTCGCTCACACGCACACACTTGTGTAACCCAATTGCAACAAATCGAGTAATAGAGGGATTTACCAACCAAGGTAAGAAGATAATACTTATCAATTAAATGAATATCGAAACTATTAAAATCTATAACTTAATTGCTCACGTGCCTGGAATCAGAAACAATTTATTATTAGTTTCAATTTATTATTTATTTTCCTACTTCACATTTACGCCGCCGCCGTATCAATGACACACTCTATTGAGTTTATAATATATTCAACACTAAACCCATTAAAATATCTTTTTTGCAGATATTGTATAAAATATTAATACTAAATTATCGGTGCGATTAACCATTAGTGTGATGCATCGTTTAGGTATTTATTCTTCAACGTATATATATATATATCATCTACTTTTGCTATTAACTATACAATGTGCTTCGTTTGGTGAGTGGTAGGACTTGTTCCAAGTCCGCCTGGCTAGTTAACAAGTTGACAAACCATCTTATCAAAATCTGTCGCTATCATATTTAATAATGACAAAGACTTTGTGTTCCCACAGCGAAGCCGCTGCTGCACTGCGGCGCACGGAGAGGCTACGCGCACGTGTGTCTAACTTCGCTTTGTAAGAAAATAGTGGTGATAATATCCACTACAACCCACAGACATGCCACGCATGAAATGACGTCGTTGGTACACGCATGCACTGATCGGATATTTCACCCACGCAGTGTGCAGCATTGAACACATGCTGCGTAGGATATGCAAGGTAGCTGTGTGAATGTAGAACCGTGCCCACGGCTACATGAAGTACATAGCGCGGTAGTGTGTGCTGCGTGAACTGCGTGGGTCAGTCCAGGGTCTAACGGCGCAGACACGCCACTCAGTCCCGGACTCCACCAAAGCGGAGATGTGCGGAGATGTTGGCAGCGGAGACGAGAAGAGATGTTTTTCAACAAAGGTGTATCCACCAAAGCTGAGCGGAGATGCGTACTGACTAGACTGTAGCGGAGATGTAATATAATAATAATATAATATATTTTCACGCTCACACCAATTATCTAGCCCGAAGTAAGAATCATTAAGAACTTGTGTTACGGATACTAGATAACGGACATTTTTTTTTAATGTACATAATAATTTTAGATATTTTTATAAATAAACTTAATTAAATATATAAACAACCATGACTCGCAAACAAACATTCGTGTTCGTCACACAAACATTTGCCGCTACCAGGATTCGAACCCGGACCGCTTGATGTGTAGCCAGCTATACTGACCACTCCACCACGACGGCGACAATGTGTGCGATGTTTGTTAACATTGCAGTTTAGTTCGATCTGACACGAAAGCCATACGTCTCCATGTGACTATTACTAAAACAGTATCTTCTTTTACTTGAAGAAGAAGAAACAGAGTCTCATGAAGCAGAATTGATAGCCGCTCACATCTCTTCTCGTGTCCGCTGCGTTCAGTCGGCCGGCGCCAGCTTGCGAGGCGAAGCTCACATCTTCGTTAGCTCGATCGTGCCATACAAATATGATACATCTCCGCTCGGTGGTATCCACTGAAACTGAGTGGAGACGAGATGTATGAATAAAGAATTTCTATTGGTTGTTTAAAACACAGCTCCTCTCCTCTCGTCTTGTCTCCACTTTGAGTCCGGGCCATATCCGTTCAGAACTATTAGTTCTTTCATGGTTGCGGAGCTGCGCTCACTGTTAATACATACATGGCAACATCTTGTTACACAAAGCCACAACTGGTTGTATGGGCCATTCAGTGCCTCCAAATAGTGACAGGCAACGCTGATCTGAACCGGTTAGGTCTCTGTGATTACCATTTACTAACAGCGGATTTCAATAACATAACTACCGAAAGTTTATTATGGTAGCGGTAGAATTTTGACATATTTTGTATAGGTTATCGGTCTAAATTAGTACCTATTTCATAATTGGGTTTCCTACGCCATATCGAAACACTATTCACAGAAACACGTTTCCTGGGCGACATTTTAATTCTACTGTTTCCAAAGGAAGCCATCGGTAGTTAAGTTTTTGAAACCCCCCGTAAAGCAATTAATAGTATAGTATTATCCTCTCACGAATACGGATGAGCCATAACTGTTTGTGTAGCTAGCTATACATGCACATTGTCCCTGTATGTATGTACACACACAGACAATATCCTGTTATCTTCTTCAGTTAAATAAGATAAACGTCTCTGTTTTTATGTACAGTCGACCAAATTGAATCATGACCCACCTTAAGATCATTTTCCTACAGTCACTCTATACAAAGTAGGATGAAATTCGCTTGAACGTACATTTCTAAGTAATGAACCTGTTATCAATTTGTTAGACACTGACAGTGTCAAATAAATATGGCTTTTTAAAATTTGTTCAGACTACTACTTGACATCTGACACATAACGTCATTTTATTTTTAAAAATATAATAGTTATTCCATTTTCCCAGTAGTGAAAATAAGGTAGATTATGAACGACATCTTATTTAAAATTCCAATTCAGACTTTATTGCAGTGATAAGAAAGATTAAAATTGCATAGATCTCTGACCCGTAATGACGCATTTTCATTCATATTTAAAACGTACTAAGTGCAACACGCATGATAGCGAAGAAAACCTAACTAAATTTATGATTTTAAAGGAATGATCGACCAAGTGGGTCATGATTCAGTTGGTTCGACTGTACTTTCTAAAGTATAAAACAACCAAAATTGTCTAATTAACTTTGACATTTTCATATTATATCAGTAAAATCTCGTCTCGTAACGATTACATATACATTTTTGTTTGTATGTAAACCAATACCAAAGGAAACTAAGATAACGCATTTCCAAAAGTATGATTAAATGTTCCCAATGCCATAAAGCGAGTCCCTAAGCTTTTGCGGGAATAGATAACGATGACCCAGACACCTTTATACAATGATTTATGCACTGCTGCAATATCTAGAAATAGCCTTTGGATTTTTTTAAGAACTTCTTTTATTTAAAGGCAATTTTAGATGTGAAAATGGTCATAAAACGGTCAATTACCTAGAAAGGTAAGAATTTTTAAAGTATATTGATTTAAATTTTGTGTTAGAGTTGTTTTTTCATTTAGTTGCTATATTTGGGAAATCATACTTTAGTCTGCATCTTTTGCTGCTATAAAATTATATCCCTAAACATATTATTAAAATGCTAAATTTTTAATTTAGAAAAGCTTCTGTTGAAACGGCTGGTTATTTAGTTAAATTAATATCTAAATTAATAATTAGTTCATAATGCCATTATTGTAATTTTCGTAAAAAAATAAAACAAAATTAAAATACAAATATGAATCAAAATCAAAATGATCATAAATCGCTTTAGAAACTTTCAACTAATTTGGATTGTTAAGAGGATCTCGACCACATTTCCCTTAAGTGATAGTAATTCAATTCCTAGAAAACAGTTCTGCGATACGTTTGTGGCGAACAGGCTGACATTTATTCAATATTCTCGATTAAGTGAACATCTATCAACCTTCGCACTTTTCTATAGATTTCCACAGGGAATGCGACTCTACTCTTCAAGAGCTTTGCACAATAGAGGGATACGTACCAAATACCCATCTAAGTCTCCGTGTGTAATGGAGTATGGAAGAATTATGATTATAATTTCAATAGAAAAATGTTTCGTGATGTCAAAGCGTCGGTAGGGATTTATTGGTACCGAAAGGCCAAAGTATTAGAATTTTCTTTCTTCGAAGAAAATAGGACGCACAAGTTTCAGGTCGCCGTAAATGGAAAAAAGTCGACGTGTTTTTCAAGAGAAACTCTGTATCGCTCTTTAAACTCCAATCTTAATTTGAGAGCAAACATTTTCTTGAAAGTATTTTAAGAAAATGTCACATGCCACTTTGTGGATTTCGAGTGGTGCTTCCCTAAGGAGCGGTTTTATGATTTATTGGGCAACGATTGTATTTGTTTTGTATAAAAGTTATTTTTGTTGTTTTTAATTAGGTATTTATATTACCTTCGCTTTGGTAAACGAAATTAGATATTTTTGTTATCTTTGTGATGCAATATTTTAATCATAAAATTATTATTAAATAAAAAAACCGCATTTGAAACTAAAAACAAAGAATATAAAAATTAAAGAAAAGGAATTAAAAATTTTGTTTAAAAACATCAAAATGTTTTTTTTTGTTCTAAATTTAATAATTTATTTTTTGATTTTTAGTGTTTTAAGTCATGCGGCCGCGTGATGCCGGCGGAGTAGAATAGCATCACCCCATATCCTCCAATGGGTGTCGTAGAAGGCGACTAATTGGTCAGCAAAGTGATATTAATCACCTTATACTCCGTCCACCAATCCGCATTGGGCAAGCGTGGTGGACTACTGCCTAAACCTCCTTCGATAGCAAGGAGAGGCCTTGTGTCCCAGCAGTGGATCGAATTATAATGGCTGTGATGATGATGAGTGTGTAGAATTTTTCAGGAAACTATCTCGAGATGTTTTAGACTTAAAAGTAATAAAATGATTATCATATCATCGATGTCAATTAAATAGGCATTATTATGGATAGCTCAAAAACTACTTTTTAGATGTCGATCAAAAGACCACATGCCAAGCACCAGCTTCGATACTTGAAGAATCTGACTAAATAACTATTCTATCCGCAGATAAGTATACATACCTAAATAAGATTAATATAATTTGTAAGCATGTACTCCAGACACATTTGCACAGATATATCATAATAAGTTTTGTATTTTCTGTTGTTCATATTAATCAGTTTTTATTAAGTAATTTTAGGGATACCTATTATTGGCCTTACTATTATATCATGCAAAACTGGCTGTAACGCTGTTTGTTTTCACAATTATTAAAAAAAAGAGTAAGCTTACTCATGCTTAGCAATTATTGTTAAATTACGATGACCTTTATATGTGGATTGAATATTGAAACTGGTAGTAAGTTAGTATAATAAGACTATTATAGCGATACCAACTAATACATTTTCAAGTTACTTCAAGATACTGCAGCTGAAACAAGAAAAACTACTGTAATTTTAAATAAATATCCTATTTTAGCGATAGCACTCCATATTATAGTGAACATTTCATTAGTTAATGACCAAAAGAAGCGGGTTCGATTAAATCACACAGAAAGGCATAATTATCCTTGGGACTTTGGACGGCGGCCAATTTTTTAACAAAATTGCGAACGAATTTATTTTGGACTGCTTTCAAATGCGTGTTTTGGTTCAGTTTTTTATATTACTTGTTTAACATAATAATTGGTTTATAGTCGCAAATATAATGATCAAACACTGTAGGAAAATCCAAATTGTCTGGAAAATACAGACTAATTATAATGAAATATTTTAAGGATAGGTAATTTGGCTACTAATTGATAGGCTGCTATAGATAATGCTTTGGTGCAATAAAGTTTTTAAAAATATGATTTTTTTAAAATATTTTATGCATACATATACACGGTGCTTGGTACAGATAATGGATTGGGATAATTTGACAGTTTGTGGTAACCCAACGTGCTGTTGTCTGTACATGGTGTATTGTGTAAAGACCTACTTCATCACATTCGAGCCGAGGCCTTTAAGCGCACTCTCAAGACTGCCATAAGACCAGATTACTGACTACTGACTACCGGCCTCAGCCAAGCCACGAGTAGTGACCATAGGCAATGGACACTCGTAATAAAATCAAGTGGGTGTATTATTAGCTTCTCTTATCACAAAATACATACGTACATACACATGGTCACGCTCACAATCCGAGAAAAACAAAAGAGGGCGAGAAGAGCTTTAGGTAACATTACGTTACACACAAAGTCACATCTGGCCGAATGAGCCTTATAGTAGGTACCTTAAAATGGTGACAAGTTGCCCGCCTATGCACAAAAGGGATACCAAATCAAAAAACCGGACAAGTGCGGAGCGGACTCCTCACCGAGGGTTCCATACAAATTTGTATTTTTTGTGGCATAAACGGCCGTATCGTTTTTTGTTTGATTTTTTCTCAGCTTCAATGGACTCTAGACTTGAGTATATGGTTTTAATTTGAACACGATATTTCCACGCGTTCCCGAGATAAAGCCAAACTTAGATGATTGATAACGTACTGTAAATAAAGACTTTATTTTTGTGATTAAATTACAAATGTATAGTTTTCAGAGTTTTTCCTGTACCTGAGGTATACGACAATATTACTGGCCAAATTTCATAGTTCTAGGTCAGCGGGGAGTACCCTGTGAATTTTGATTCGCTTGAGAGTGTCAAAATATACGTTTTTTTTATGTTTCGAGTTGGTAAACAAGCTTGCGGCCCACCTGGTGTTAAGTGGTCACCGCCGCCTATAGACACTTGCAATATTAAGTGTAAAACACTTAAGACAGCAAGTGCGTTTGCCATCCTGGGGACTAAGATGATATGTCCTCCATGCCCAGTAATTACACTGGCTACCTTTCCCTTCGATCTGAAACACAGCGAACTACTTCACGGCAGAAATAAGAAAGGCGGTGGTACCTACCCAGATGACCCTACATATGGGTCTACCACCTAGTACTAGATTTTGCTGCATAAACGGCCGAATCTTTTTTGCGTTAACGAAGAAGTTTGATTTTTTCACAGCTTCAATGGGACCGTAGACATGAGTATATACTTTTAATTTCAACTCGATATCTCCACTCGTTCTCGTGATAAAGGGTCTTGACAGACAGACGGACAACAAAGTGATCCTATAAGGGTTCCGTTTTTCCTTTTGAGATACGGAACCCTAAAAATTAACAATCCTCCAGTAAACAAACCAATAAAGCCAGTGACCAGGACAGATGTTAGAAATCATCTCAGCATTCCGGGTACAAAATGGGAACGTTAATTACCCGGCCAACTAATTTAGTGGTTATTCGGTCCTTATTCATACAAAGGTTGTCTAGAAGAGATTGCTCTTATCTGGCAATTGTACAACTCTGTATGAATATTAACTGTATTGATATATTTTTGGTGTTTAAAGAGTATATCGTATATTAAATTCTATCTACGCGATTATTAACGCATGGGCTTAAGCTTTTAAATGTTATTATAACGATACAAATATTTTCACATTTTAGTATTGGTAACTGCCCAATTAAAGTAATAACTGCAAATAAAGTTGCTTTTGTAGATAGTCGCAACCCAAATGGGTAATTTGCAAAAGCTCCACATTTATACTCATTTATTTTACGGTCTTACTTGAGCCTAATTCGGTATGGAATAAATGTAAACAAACCGAATGACATTTTATAAAAGAATAGAATAGAAAGCATATTGACATCTAGTGTTACAGGTTTTTTTTAAATAAGTATATTTCTACGCTCACACCAATTATCTAGGCCAAAGTGAGTATCATTAAGAACTTGTGTTATGGATACTAGATAACCTATAATTTTTTTTTTATAAACAACCATGACTCGCAAACAAATATTCATGTTCGTCGCACAAATATTTGCCGCTACCTGGATTCGAACCCGGACCGATTGATGTGTAGGCAGCTATACTGACCACTCCACCAAGACGGCGTTAATTAACAACATCTTTACATAAGCGGTCGTGAAATGGTATCCACTCATAGATGTAGGAAATTGTAGATCGGCAATGTGAAAGAGAAAGAACATACTAATGCGTATATTAGAGCGAGATAGATAGACGAGACAATTTCACGTACACATAGGGTTACTTCTGCCTAGGTCGACCTGTCAGTCACTTAGAAAAGACAGCAACTGTCGGACTGCATTACTCACACATTGGTGCATTTTTGGTCTCGCCCAAGTAAATACATTGCCAATCTTTAAACGTCAGTAATTTTATATCTATGGTATCCACTCGGCACAATATCGGGACGACCGTAAGACACCTCGACGCTGATCTTCCGTAAATACAAAAAAGAAGAAGTAAGAGAGCATTACTGTGCGTCAGCGTAAATCCATTCAGTTGTACATGGGATAGTTCATTTTGTATAGGTTTTTCCCTTTCACTCGCTACCTTTCTTGCTCATTACTCAAGTGAGTGTTTGGCAGGAAACCATGACATCGAGAGGACGACTTTTGTTTCGATAATTCTGAGTGAATTTTGTGTAGTGAAATTGGTGTTATTTTAATGAATATGCACCCGTGTTGGAGTATTTTGTGGTGGATTTGTACCTCAGCAGTCGCCATCAAAAGTCCGTTGCCATGCATTTTTCACCAAGCACTCCCTAAATACATTAAAATGTGTGACACATTGTAATGTGATAATCAAAGAAGATAGAAATCTGAAGATATAGCAAAGATAGGCAAAATTTAACAAAGTAAAAGTTTTTTGCTTACATTTATTCCATAACGAATTTGACACATTTTTCCCCTAATCATGGGACGGCAAACGGATCTAGCCCATACAAGCATGTCTTCAGTTTTTTATCTTTTTTCTTGATTTTCGCACTAAAATGTGGGTGTCACACATTTTAATGCATCTAGGGTGTGCTTGGCGAGAAATGCATGGCTACATACCTACCTCAAGTCAGTATCGCAGATCTTTTCCTATTTGGGTTGAGCCCAAAAAGGCTGATGCCTAAGGGGGCGATAGGTGGCAACACATAATTTATATCGATTTCCAAACGATCATTAGGCGTTACCAACATAGCGTAAATTTTGAAAAAATATACATACGTGTAACTAGACTACTTACACAACAAATCAGTAAGAGAACATTTTAAGATTGGAACATTTTAGTGTAGAAGTATTAAAAAAATCTTGAAAATAGGGCTTACCACAATAAAAAAAGAACATAACTCTGAAACTACAGGAAAACAGCCATAGATAATTACTTACTCCATTTGTTGCTATAGTAGCTAATATGATTTACCCAATTTCTGTTCGGTAAGAAACATTTCGCCGAAAAGTCCCAAAGTCAGTTTTACAAATACCTGCTAAAAATCTCCGTTGTTACGAATAATCAAACTGATATTGTAGAATTTCACATTTTCTTTAAAAATATAATATGTAAACACAAAACTGCTATTTCATACGTAAAGTACCTAATACGATGGTAAGATAAATTTTATTGATGTGAAGAAATACATTTTCTCGTCTAAGTTGAAGATGGGTAGCAAATTTTAAAGATTACACTTGTGTATGATGAAATATTCTCTATGAATATTATCCGGCGGGAGCAGCCAGAGTAGGAACCCACATCGAGCACTTTTAAGCTTAGTAGGAGGCGTTAAGTGGACTACTAAGTTATTAATAGTAGGTAGGTACAGACGGCTGCATATTGCCACAGTATACCAAGAACAGTAATACGTCTTCATACAAACTGGCCGCTATCCATTGTACTCACCGCTGTAGTAGGCCACGTTGAAGCGGCCGCGTGACGTACGACGAGCGCGGAAAAATCAACACGATTTGATGAACGCAACCCGCGCATTAACTACTATTATCCTCCGCTGGTCGCGGTCGCCTGCCACGCTCCCCGATCGCGCCAAAGTGGCGCCTTCCGTTTATTTGGTATTGTTATTTTTCCTGCTGAACACGAACGCAAAACGCGTCGCGCCAGCGTGGTCAAGGCCATAAAGTCACATCTGGCAATATGAGCCGTGTAGTGCGTCAAAAGAATTATAAGCTGACAGCCTGTTGTCTATACTGGGTGTAAAAGATATGAACAGTAAAACGAAAACCACGTATTCTATACATCAAAATAAGACATATTTCAAAAAAAATATTGCTGGGAAATGATTTTTATTTTTTGGTGTTACAAAAAATTTCAAATTGTACCGCGCAATGTAAAGGGCTCAACTCGCACGCAACTCGCAAAACCGCGATAATTTTGCTTGACGGCGGCCCCGTTCGTTAGTGTGCGTGCGCATCGAGTGATCTACATTGAACGCTAACGTTTTAAAGCCATTTTTTGCTATGAAATACTAAAAAAAATGATAATGTTTCTTTGGACAATAATTAAGAAATAACGTATAGAATACGTTTTCATAAAAAAATGAAAAAAAAAATTATGACTTTGACCTTCAATAAAATCGTAACTATCAATTTCCCAGGTATAGTCTACAGGAAGAAAAAGGTTATGACGGTGAGCAGAATACATGGTTCTCGTTTGACTGCTCATGTCTTTTACACCCTGTATAAAAGAGGCACCAAACCCAAAGAATAAACAAACAAAAACCCACAGCCAGGACACACATGCTATTCTATAGAGAACTTACTTCACATTTCACCTCGAATTCAGCTGTTAATTCCAACTAATATTGAATAAAAAAGTTTTATTTATTATCAAAAAATTATCTGATGTTGTTAAAGAATACGACGGCTAACTTCGTTTCCAGTCTAATTTGACAGGTGAAATCCATGTAAACGTCGAAGTGAGAAATGAGATATTTACAGAATAACACTGCCACTTATATATGCCTTAGTAATATGAATTAAAATGTTTCTTCAACAAGTTTAAGTTACAGTATTTTTAAATCAGATTATTTTTTTAATAAGTAGTTCAGTTTTCATTCAAATATTACGTCATTCCTGTTAACGTTTTTTAATACGTACGAGACTAGCCTGTAGACACGAAAATACCATGTTCTAATGAGAAATATCGAACTTCTTGGTCTATAAGCAATATTTGTTATATACGACATCAAATACCCTAGCGACTATTCTCATAAAACTCAATAAGCCATGAGCGTCAGGATGACTGGAGCGGAAGTGGATTTGGTAGTTTCAGCGATTCCTAGTTTTCTTGCCTATTTCTACTATTATACCAGACATCAAATATTATGTGCCTCACTGATGTACCAGAAAAGTTCGGAGATGTTCTGGATTCAGAGTTGAGAATTCACCTATTACTATTATTTTATTTAGAACTAGCTGACCCGGCGAACTTCGTACCGCCTATATCTTTTAGCTAAACTTAGCTTAAGATTTTAATAAACTCAATAAAATGAATACAAAAAAAAATATTAAGTTCGATTAGATTATAAGGATAATACAAAAGAAAATAGAAATCAATAAAAGCATACTCTGGTAGCGTAGTGGATGACGCAGCCGCCCGGACTGCGGAAGATGTTGAGTTCAATTTCCGACCTGACAGTCGGTTTTTTTCAGTGTATTTTCTAATTTGAAAAATATTTGTGCGTTCGTTAACACAAAAATAATACCAAAATAGTATAAGGTAGTTTCATCATAACTTGGCGTCAGATATTTGCAAAAATATCTGGTTTGGATCTTAGAAGTGCGAATTTCAAACATTTGATGAAACAATGTTCATAAACACATAAAAAACCAACACCAAAAACAGAACCTTAAAACTTAAGCACCAAGCTCTGACAAATTTCAACGGTGAAAGCAGTGGCCTAAGTAGTGTAGTGGTTAACGCAGGATGCTGGGTTCGATTCCCGCCTGAGATTTCTCAACTACCTAACCTCGAACTTAATGATATAGATTAGTTTATCCCTGATCATAGCGCATGTAACTGCGCCGCCAAAAATCAGAGGTACGTGGTGAACCCGTTGTCTTTCATTAACCGACTTCAAAAAAGGAGAAGGTTCTCAATTCGACTGCATTTTTTAGGTTTGTTACCTCATAACTCTTTACTGGGTTTCTTTACTGGCACTTTTGTGCTTGTCATGTGGTCTATTTAAATTTGATCGACAATTCTGACGAGTAGTTTATGAGTTATCCCTAATAATGCCTATTCAATTGACGTCGATGATATCGTAATAATTCTATTTCTTGTATGTCTAAAAGATCTCAAGATGGTTTCCTGAAAATTTATATACTTAAAACACTAAAAAGCAAAAAATTTTTTTTTAAAATAAATATACCGACATCAAAACTGCAAAAGGAGAAATAAAAATTTTGTTTACTTATAAAAATCAAAATGTTTTTTTGAGGTCGATGCCAACCTCAATATCTGGAATAAACGTTTTCACTTTATTTGCACTAAAAAGTGGAAAATAAAATAATAGTTTAAAAAAACTAAAAAACACGCTTTTTTGTTAACACTACTCCACGCTTTTCTCTAAATAGTAATTATACTTTTCGTTCAACAGTTAAGTTTCTACACTTAAAAGTCATTTTTCACTTATTAGTTTTTTATTAAACATAAAAGCGTGTTTTTTAATTATTTTTTTTAACTAGATGATTGATGTGAGCATGTGTTTTGAAAAAAAAGTAAAAAATAGAAATAAATTTTCGTCGAGCTGTTGCTCTCGATTGACACTATTAACCACTTATCCACATTAGTCATATTAATATTACAGTAGACACAGAGTTGAATAGCATCACCCCATATTCTCCAATGAGTGTACTAATGGATCACCAAACTGATCACCTTATACTCCGTCCAATGATCCGATTTGGCCAAGCGTGGTAGACTACCGCCTACACGTGCTTCAATTACAAGGAGAGGCCTTTTGTCCCAGCAGTAGGTCGAATTATAAGGCTGTTATTATGTACAGTACTGGTGTAACAAACCAAAAATCCACATAATATATTCCTGAAATAATATATTTATTACATTTGAAGGTTAGATGTAGGTCCGGGTCGAACGCCCTAGAGACCAATCGTCACAGGCTCGTTGTCTAGAAATCTTCTTGGGAGGTTTGCTTTACAGGATTGAGAATCCACACTAAAATCATTCTAAAAATCATAACGGAAATGAGCTATAAGTGCTAAGACGTCAGATACGAAAACCTATATAAATATTCATAGAAGATCTAAAAGTGATCTATAAACGATAGAATTTCTGATACTATGCATAGCTGTGTGTCATAAATTTGATATCCCTATAATATTTGGATGTTTGTTGATCCATCCCTCGTAATAGTAAATTGAATTTAAGTGAATTCTGGCACAGATAGAGGTAATTTCGGAGTAAGGGTTAGCAAGCAAATTTTATCTGGGAACGGGTATAGCTCCTAATTTTTCAAGAGGAGCTCGAAGACTGGAAGTTTGAAAACTCAACATATTTAAATAATAAGAATGTACTAAGGAATTTCTACTATAAGTTATACTATTCCGGGCTGAACTTATAGAATAGAATAGCATAATTTTTATTGTACACCTTAACAAAGAAACAACAGTAAAATAATATATATATATATATATATATATATATATATATATATATATATATATATATATCGCTTTAAGAACGCTCTCTTCCAGACAACCTTAGGATGGACAGGAAAGACTAAAATGAATGAAGGAAGCTGTTGATGTATCTTTGAATACTTGTAGCACATAAATTACAATACAAACCTTAACTGAAGTAAATAAATGAATATGGAAAAATAAGGAAAGCAGAATAAAAACCTTTAACACCTATGATAATATAATAACTAAATACACACATATTTATTATACCTACATAAAAAAATACATACAAATACATACAATAAAATATGTAAATATAATATAAACAAGACAAAAATGGCACATTGCAAGATAGTGCTTCTTCACTTTGTCGATGAAGACATCACGTGATTGTAATTTTCTTATTGTAGAAGGCAATGCATTCCATAACAGTGCTGCTTGGACTGTGAACGATTTAGCGTAAAATTTGGTGGAATGCATTGGGATAGCTAAGCTAAAGTTCTCCGATGATCTTAATGTTCGAGAATGGGTATCCTTAACGAACGTAAAACGTTCCTTGAGGTAAAAAGGAGTCGCTGGGTTGAAAAGGATGCTGTAGAGGATATGAACATTCCGGCGAAGACGAATAGGCAACCACTTGAATTTATGGCGGTAATCTGAAACGTGATAATATTTGCGGAGTCCAAATATAAATCTTATACAAAAGTTTTGAAGCTGCTCAAGTTTAGCGAGTTGCTCTTCAGTGGCATCAAAGTATAAGGAATCAGCATAGTCAAGGATAGGCAAGAGGAGGGATTGGGCTAACGTATCTTTGGTCCCATCATCGATAAACCGATTTATAGTTATAGTAGGTATAGAGATTATAGTTTCTTTTTTCAATAATCAGTGTAAGAAGTTGAATTGTTTTAGTAACTTCATACCGAATTCCGATCCATAAGTACTTAAAGTGAGGCGCTGTGAACTGTGAAAGAGCACCAGTCATAAATCACGAAGGCTCACTACCGTCCATACTTATGGGCACAGCGACCGTCTCGAGCTCATCTTCTGTTTCGGCATACTATCTAAACGTAAATCTGAAAGCGGCTTACAAACCAACCATAAAAACAAACGCCTCTTCATTTAATATTTCATAAAATAGAAACGGCAACCGCTCCGCTTATTTACGATATTTCTTCAAACTCATGGCTGGTTCGTTGATTTAAGAAAGGTGGACTGAAATATTAAATTTATGATGTAGATACTCACTAGTTAATCGGAACTATATTTAGAAAGGTACTAAGGTACTAGAAAGGTAAGAGCAAAATTTGAATATTAATGTAAATATTTTCAAATGCAATCATAACCAGTCAAGATTAGAAATTCTCCTTGAGATATTTGTATTCATACAAAAAGGACAGAATTCATTGAAAGCTAGAGACAAAACAACCTTGGCTTGGAAATAAGTATTAAAACATTCGATACAATCGCTTGAGGGACTTGCGACTTTCAACCGACTTCAAAAAAGAGGAGGTTCTCAATACGACTGTATTTTTATTTTTATATGTTTGATACGCGGTTACTTCGCCAATACAGTACCTAATTACAAAAAGAATCATTAAACTCAATTCGTGATTTTGATGATTCTTTTTTGATACAAATATTTGCAATAAAGGAAATGCGAGCGTAATCGTATGTATGTATGCTGGATTCAACAGAAAATCAAGTTTAACAAAACAATGATTGGTACTGATCGGTCACTCAGTCAGAAGAATGTACAAAAATCTTATACAATTACTACAAAATTCAAGCTTTTTCTATCAATTTCGCTAAATTGTTACATACGCTTATGATCATCCAATACTAAGCCCTCTATTCATAAGCATTTCCGGAAGTCCTTTTCAAAGAAGTACGGCCAACGAACTCGATTTGGTTGGTCCTCCCTTCCTCCCTTTATATTTATTTTAATAACAATCGTTTGCAAAGCAGATTTCAATGCCCCGTGCATTGTGGGCTCATGTAGACTCGAACAAATAATATTGTAGTCATTATTCATTTCATTTTAAAAATGATTACAAATATCATTATGTTTTCATAATATAACATTTGCATGATAATTTAAGAAGAGGAAAGAACGGTCTAATACTTTTGCCATGTTTCTTAGTTATTTATATATCATGGAAATACACACTTCTTTTGTACAATGTGTTATCGGTTCAGTGCACGTAAGTACTTACTGATTTTCCTTTCCACCGGAGCATTGTGTAAAAATAAGTAGATACGTATCATATGTAACCAAGTATTTGATTCGACGATCTTTGATGTAGTCTGAGTAGTATTTATTGTGTTCTTAATAATATTTTTAAAATTGAATGACTAAATAAATAAAAAATATAATGAAAAATCTTACACATAAAAGAAAAAAGTTAATCAGTTGTTCTTCGGATGTTGAAGATATCAGCTTTTGATGTAATATACAGGACCCTGGTAGCGTTAACCACTACGGTACCAGGGCCCTGGGTGGCTGCGTTAACCACTACACTACCACGGTCCTGGTACCGTAGTGGTTAACGCAGCCGCCCGGATTGCAGAGGATGCTGGGTTCGATTCCCGCCTGGGGCAGGTAGATATTTTTCAGTTTATTTTTTCTAGTCTAAAATGTACAAATATTAAGATGTAGGATGTGACTGGGTTCGCCACATCTTCAGCAAAAAGGGAAGATCTTCCGCCGAGCTAGGTGTTTGCTCTGGGACCGCGGCCCGACTGTACATCGTTGGAAGTTGTATATACTTATACTGATGTCCCTCGGTAACTTCGTAAGCGCGATTTAGGTATTACGTATTGTGACGTTTCTGTGTCGTATCTTGGCTCCGTGTTTACATTTGTACTCTTCGCTGATCAACCATTTCTCGGTTACTCGATACTGTCTATGTAGCGCTGTGACGTAGCCGCTACAAATAAAATCAATAAATTATATAACTTTTTGCGTTCCTTATATACAATAGTTATATTAGCAGAATAGCATCACCAATGGGTGTCGTAGAAGGCGACTAATGGAGCAGCAAAGGGTAATTGATCACCTTATACTCCCGTCCACCAATCCGCATTAGGCAAGCGTGGTGGATAACTGCCTAAACCTCCTTCGATGTCAAAGAGAGGCCTTGCGTCCCAGCAGTGGGTCGAGTTATAAAGGCTGTTATGACGATGATAAGTCATCCGTCACTAAGGCACATGCAACTGTAACAAAATATCGGTAAAATGAGAAAATAAGCGTTAAAACATGGTAATACCGTCTTCGCACATCTTAATATTTGTGACCATGTAGGTTAAGAACAACGAAAATATTACCATCATTCATAAATAATGCAAATCGAATTCCAAACCAAAATGAAAGAAAAATGTCACGAAAAGAAAATGTTATCATATTTGGCCGTCTAAAAGTTTACGTCACTTAAAAGTTGCGTTGACAATATGGAGCAAACATAAATGGTCCCAAGGGGTGACCCGAGCAAATTCCTTAAGAGATCTGCAATCACTTGGGGCGGTATATTCTGGCTTAAACTGTTACTTTATAGTCGTTTTTCTTGTTTTATTTCAAAAGTACTTATCTTCTCATCTACAAGAAATAAAGTAACTAATTATGTTACAGAATAAATAAAATATTCATTTACAAAGCAGTGTAAGGTCGGGGCTCTTTTAGCGGATACCTTGTTTTTTTCATTCTCTATGGATTATTTTTAACAGACTTCAAAATAAAAAAGGAGGTTATCGATTCGACATGACGACATGTATGTAGGTAATATTATCAGAATTGCACAGTTATTGTGTTAGTCTATACCAGCTTCTAAACACGGGGGCAAATTTCATGAGTGTATATTTGTATGTTTGTGCATGTATATCACAAAGAATGTAAGTCGGATTGCAAAAAAAACTGATGAATAGGGAGAAATAAAAGCTTTGAAGTTGGTGTGGTAATTTTTTAAAATGCTGTTTTTTATATATGTAAGTACTAGTATGTTTTTAAACATTTTGATCGAATTTGTTGACAAATATGAAAGCTTTTGTTCTTTATTTAACTTTCATATCGGGAAAGCGTACCTACTTTGGAAACATGTATTAAAATCGGTTTTTGTTTGAATTTTTTTTGGTAAACATTTGAATTTATTATGTGGTTTAATAATTCAAATTGTACAGATAGGTATGTATCTATTATAAGGAGTTTCTCTCGAGTTCTTGTTATAAAAACACGTGTTGAGAGACTCCACTTTTAACTCAATCTACCGTACAAATTATCTGTTACTTTGAGTAAATTTCCACTTGATATTGGCGAAATGCGTAATCTTTATGTGTCGCGAACGCCATTTAATTAAAAAAGAAGAAGTAGCTATTTTTTAACAGAGGGGGTATGAGGGGGTGGTTACAGATGGTTACGCAAAACTTGGAATAACTACAAACAGGTGACGTAATTATATTTTGGCGGCTGTCAGATAACTTATTGCCTATCAGTTACTTTGAAGTTGCGGTAGTCATTACGTTATAAACATGCCTTTTACAATTCAAAAAACACCAACCTAATATTACTTACTCTTTGGAAGTGCGTATATAAAATTTCTCAGGTGACTTTACTTTGCATAAATACCTAACCACAATTATACTTAACTAGTATTATTTACCAAAAAAAGGAGGAGGAATGTATGGTTAGTAGTCATTAAAAAGAAATATATGAAGTACTTTATTAATCAGTATATTTTTTCTCTGTATACTGATCAGATTTTCATTTGGTTCCCAATTTTAAATATTCTTTTCATTAAAACACGTAAGGTGATATGAATCCCAATCCTCGCATACTATAATGCACCAAAAAGGTTTTGTTTAAATATATGACATGACGCAAATATAATATTAAGAACTTTAGTTTGACCGCTGTACTTGAAACAATGTATTTTGAAGATACAAAGAGATAAGTTAAAGTGCTTTTCTTCCAAAGGTAATTTTGCCAGACGGTTCCCTAGGTTCACGCGTGTCCCAAATACTCTAGCTAGACGATTTTTTTTGTCAAACACTTAGACTTTTGAGCGGTTACAAGAAAATTTCATTTACTACAATAAAGTCTTTAAAATATTTTAGGCGCCTTGCAGATAGAGCAACTTTTTTAGTGTAATCACTGGGCATGGAAGGCATACCATCGTAGTCCCCAAGATGGTAACGCACTTGCAGTGTTAAGTGATTTACCCTTAATATTGCAAGTGTCTATAGGCGACAATAACCACTTAACTCCAGGTGGGCCGCAAGCTTGTTTACCATCTCATATCATTAAAAAAAGTCACGTAGAAAAGACAGCAACTGTCAGACTGCAGGCCTAGCACGGGACGTGGAGAAATCTCCCCGGGGAGAAGACAAAATTTTTCTCTCTCCCTCTTTGTCTTTCCCTAGAGCTAGCATGGCAATAGGGAGAGACTAATTTGTCCCCAGTGACAAAATTCTCCCGGCTTTGCCAATCTAAGCGGAATATAGAGCGAATGATTGAACTCGTTCTTTTGCATCGACAACGCTACCAAAATAGAAATACATAGCAACTGGCCTAATAGAGTGGAATCTATTGACTTTTAAAATTGTTAAGATAAATACAAAATTGACGTGTTTATTTATTTGGGGTGCGTTCCAAAATGATTTCAATTTACTCGGGGTAGCGTCCAAAAGGCTCACTATTGGTCGTTATTTAAGAAGCGCTTTCACCATTGGTTAGTTTTGTTAAACTATAGTTATTTTACACCAATTAGAAAAAAAAATCTTGCTTTCTAACGCTGTCTACTGGCTTCACCTGGTTTTGGAACGCAACCTTGATCAGTTCATGTAAATGAAAGTTTCATATTACTAATCAATTACTATCATTTTGAATTTTGTTACAGACATGAATTACGAATTTCTCTAAACATTATGCCATTCTACTTGGAGTATATTCATGTGTTTTATATTATTTTATTTTTTCATAAGAGTTAGAAGCACTGCCATTTCCAGAGATTTTGCATTTATTTATTTTTCAGCATTTTAATTTTTTTTTTGTAGAGCCATTTCCTTGCTAACTCTATAATTGTGGAAGAACTCACTCTCGGCAACTCAAAGGAATTTGACGAATTTCGTATTAATTCGACAGAGTGATCAACTTCTTGAGAAAGTAATAAATTAAAATAGCCTCGGGACATGATAGCCAAATAACTTATAAAGTTGACACTTCTAGATAAATAGAGAACTACCTATAGATTCATCATAAAGGAAATCACAAAGATTTAACTTTGTCCTCACCTAAATATCTCGGTGACAAATTTCTCTTCTTGAAATGTCAAAAGTGGAAATATGTCCTCCTTACAAGTGACGCCGTGCTAAGGAAGTGGAGAAACAGTCCCCTTATTATGTCAAAAAGGGAAAAAACTATTTTGTCCCCAAATGCCATGCTAACTCCCGTGGAGAAACAAATTTTGTCTCCTGTCAAATGGTGGAGAGAGATTTTGTCCACGCCCCGTGCTAGGCCTGCAGCAGTACTATTTGTCACGCAATCATGCGCATTACTTAAACATTGGTGCATTTTTCAGATTCATTTACAAATCTATAAACGTTAGTAATTATAAATGAATGTCAACAGTCAGTGTGACTATGGATCTCCAAGACTGCCACTTGCGGGGGGAGGGGGTGAAATTGTAGCAATGCTTTAATTATCTGTGCCTGTTTTATGAAGATATTGTTCTCTAGTTCATAAGTGTAGTTCAAGGTTGTCACTTTGTCAACTGACTTTCTTTCCCGGCCTTCTCCAAGCTTCTCCTAGATAAAAGATTATTACTAAGCTAATTAACATTGTGAAATATCAAGAAATTTAATAAACATTGGTTAGCGCCAAATGCTCAGAACTCTACCGGTGGTCGATTTCAACTTGGCTTGGATTTCGTCGTGTTCCGGCTTGAAGCCTGATGTTGTCGTTCTGGGAGGGGAGTCCGAGCAGTTGCGCTGTAAAGTTGGGCCGTTTCGGTGCTGCGTGATTGCTGCACTGAGTGACTGGATCGCGGAGGGTAGCGCGATCTTAAGTACGGTTTTTCCGCTGGCCGACCGTAGGTAGTAGGGGGCCCAATTAGTAGGTCAGCCACCTACGAAAGGCTGCTACTCAACTCGCGAAAAATCCCAGAGTGCGCCATCGTGCCGGTTGGCGACCGGATGCGAGGGCCCGATGGACACCTTTTTGGGGATTAGGGCGTCCATGCGCGCTCAAGTTCATGCAGCCACCCGTTAGTGTAGCGTCACAGCTGCACCGCTTGACAACAGCTTAGCACGTTTCGCTCATCTGTCCCTTCCTGCCTGTTCACTCTGCTCCCATAGCCAAATGAAAGCAAAGAAAAATTATTTCGATTCGATCCCCAATCAGGATCTGAATTCAAGCTCAGTTTGGTAGTGCTGGTTAAGCCCGTCTGGCAAGCTACCACAGTTTTACCAAAAGCCCTGATCATATTCAGTGTTAGCCGGGTGCAGCATACCGATGTTGGAACCTAGACAGACGATTCTAGAATCTAGTAGATAGAAAGAGAAAAGAAAGATAGAGAATATAATAAACAAAGAAATCTCTTCCAGCCTACCCATAACTGATATGTGACTAAGAAAATAATTACAATGTATCTCTTTGTATATTATCATATTAAATATTAGCTTCTGTCCGGAACTTGGTCTGCGTAGGATTAGTATAAATTATAACCTATATGTTATTCTGATCTATGAGCTATATTATTGTAAAGTTTCATTAAAATCCATTAAATTGTTTTTGCGTGAATGAGTAACAAACACCCATCCATTCATCTATACAAACTTTTGTGTTTATAATATTACTAGGATTAGATTATAATTTTATAATTAATAAATGAAGCACCATGTCGTTAAACACTAATTATAATTAAATTGGAATTGCGTCTTCAAATTTCGTTATTAAGCTATTATTGCGTCTACTTAATATTTTATGAATATAGGAATGGTACTTTAGAAGCCATTGAAATAATAAAGCGTTATTTGTATTTTAATATATACAGGCTGTCCCAGATGTGCCACTTGTAAAATGATTTTCATATAATTCAAATAGTAAAATTGATTTGATAATAACTTCATATTTTTGGAGACCTTTGCCTACGTGAAGTGAAACGTGTAAAACACTGTAACCCGACTACAGAATTATTACAAAATGGCACTCGATTTTAATGGAAATCGACAATCAAACATCATTTTGACATGACAGTCGTAGTTCTACTTTTGGAAGTTTTTTGGCCATTTCACTATGCATAAAAACCACAGCACGATTTTGTGTACAAAATTCAAAGCAATTTTTATTAAAATCCGTTACAGGAAAAAATCTCAAACTCCTCTGGTTTAAGTCGGTTAAAATGTAGCTCGAATCATAATAATGAATTGATTGAAACCTTATTCATAATAATCAGATGAAAAGTTTAGGCCCTAGGGTGGAACATACGTAAATGCAAACATACATACATACATACAGAGACTGCTAAAATCATCCGTAGTCGGGTTAAAATTCCAAAAAAGGACTCTGCTGCGAATTATGCTAATTTGCTAAATTTCGTCATTAGTTCATTAATAATAATCTTTTGTCTAAAGCATCGAGTTATGTGCTCGATGGTCTAAAGAGTCCATTAATTATGTATATCTGCATCGATAGTAAGCATTACAAATTGCGTTTACTTAAATTTAGAACACATTCGTTCAGCGGGTAAGCCTATTTATTTAAAAAAAAATACTTTTGTTTTCTTGGGGTGAATACAAATCTTGTTGTGTTTTCAATAAAACGAGATACTTTCACATTATTATAGTGTTATATGCTGTGTACTGAACTGAATGAAGAACAGTTACATCTATTGGAAACCTGTTTTTAAGTGATAAAAAATTCCCACGAGCTTTAGATTGGTACCGAAATCAGCATCAGTTACGTATTGTATTATTTCGACCAGGTTCGATTCCTTGTTATGTATGAGAGTAAAAACTTGTTAATAAAATCGACGCCATGCATGGTTCCTAAGAACAAATTTCGTTATTTCTAGTAGTTTCTGACCTCTCCCTACTGACCCATTTGGATTGATCACCTTGTCGTTGTAACACTGTTTCACCCCACGCTGGCAAAACTAAACCGATGTCCTATTCCATGGAACATTTGCAAGGTTTCTTTACCGACAGAAACACAACACTTGTAAAAATGTACTGCTATTTATCTTCTGCAAGGGGAGGGTGAGAGGGGTACTGCCCTTTTTTTTTGTCGGGGAGGTCAAATGCATTTACGCATCGTCGCTGCGGGGTGGTGCCAACCGCAGGGGATATGTGGGACTCGAGGTAAAGGCGTTCCCTCCATGTACCCACTAAACATCCTCCCCGGCCTGACCTCCAGTGCGCTATTACGGGACGGCTCGGGATCTGCGCACGTGAGCGCAACCACACCGAGATCGTCCCAACGCTACCCGTCTAGGCACTCCTTGCACCAATTGGTGGCCAGCAGCCAGTCCTCCACCGACGGCTGCTCAACCTGGCGCGTCCTCCTGATAAGGACATCGGGAGCAGCCATCGGACTGCACCCGGGGGACTTCGGGTGCGGTCGTGGCCCTGAAAAGGGCCGTCCGGAACTAGCCGTGGTGGGAAAACAAAAACATATCGACGATGGCATGTGACTTCGAATGCCAAAGGAACACACTTGACATCAAAAGCCACACACCCGCCGAGAAAGTTTCCCCACCACGTTACTAGGGTCCGCCACGAGGAAGCTTCCGGACATGGACCCCAGAGGGGTACTGCCCTAGTTTAGGTGCTCCAAATACATTTTGATATTCCTCTGTGCTCTACCTCTCTCATCCACGTAGGCTTATCAAAAATGTATGATAAAATGGCGTATAAATAAAATATCAACTACTTATTCCATTAAAGAACATTCTGTATCACATTTACGTAGAATGTCACATTCTGAGAAAAGCGAGCGTATGGAATGTGGTCTCAATGTATATGAATTACTTGTATAGTAATTTATGTACTCATCATCAACGAATGTATGCCTTCTCGTCGGGCGTACGTTTGTGAGAGTCTTAACGAAGTAACTTCTGTAGGTACTGGTTGTTATTTTATAAACGTGATAATATCACAACAACAATCAAGAAATATTTATGCAATATAGTGAATACTATCATGCAATATATTACGTCAGTTATACCCGGACTAACTGTTAGGATGATTTTGAGTGTAATATCTATCATAATTGTTTGTTTTTGCGTTTGATTGTACTGAGTTGTTACTATCTGGATTGGGTGCCCTTTTTACGTAGGCGACAGGCTGGCATCTGTCACCATTTTGGAGGCACTGCATGACCCACACTGCCAGATGTGGCTTTATGTGTATCAAAATAAGGCTCTGCTCAACCTCTCGTGGGATTTCGTGCGTGGTCGTATGCATTACATAAGGTACTTACGCTCAAGTACCCCAACATTCTTTTTAATTTAATGCAAACTTTACAGCATGTAAATTTAACATTAAAATACTTAGAATTAAATTCTTACATAGCCAATTAAAAAGTTTGTCATATTAAAATCAATATAAAAGGACGATTTATTTATATTAAATGTGAAGAAAACGGTATTTATACCACGTATCTTTGTTTTGTGAATTATCGTTCATCCGTGACCATGGCAAGCGCACTGCGCCGAAATATCAGATAATTCACAAAACAGAAGTTTTTACGTGGTATAAGTCATAATATAAGTCCCGTTTTCTCACAATTAATTGATAGGACCACACAAGTTTAAAACAATACATTTATTTATATGTATAGATTTCATTTTTGTGCTGTGGGTTTGGTCGATGAGTAGGGTTATAGAGGCCCACAGGTAGGGAATGTGGCTATAGGCTTGGCAGCTCGAGATTGTCGTATTGGTGCTGCAAGTGTCTATAGGCTGCGGTGACTGCTTACCACAGAGCAGCTAGGCCTTATGCTGTGTGCCATACATTTTTTTCAGCATATTCCAACCAGTTAAACCAGTATATTCTTATATGGAAAAGTACTATATATTTTTTTATTAACGCGAGCTTTTATTTAATGCTCTAAAAACAAGAAAATAAACTTAAAATTGCATCAAATCCATCAATCTATATTATAATATAAAAGTCATAGTCCTGTCTCATTGATCAACGCCCAGCCCATACCTTTGGACTTAGAGAGCTGAAATTGCACAGAGGAGCCTTTTATGAAATATTTTTTTATTCTATTTATATTTTCGAAATTCAACCCCTAGGGGGTAAAATAGGGGATGACAGTTTGTATGGAAATCCGTCATTTTTAAAGTAAAATCCATAAAAATTGATATATAGCCTGTCGATTAAAAATTAAGAAATAGTATTTTAGAATTTCTCGAAATTCAACTTCTAAGGGGATGAAAATTTGTATGGGAATTACGTCATTTTGATAGTAAAATCCATACTAATTGGTATAAGTATGGCTTATCGGCTAAAAATTAAGAATAATGTATGATACGATTTTTCGAATTTAAATCCCACGGGAATGAAGTCGCGAGCAAAAGGTAGTTTATGATATTTCACAATTTTGACGATTTAAAAGCTTGTCGCGAGATAAGTTTACGTGGTATAAATCCCGTTTTCTCACATTTATTTGAAACAATACACAACTTTAAAACAATGCACAGTTGATTTTCTAGTTTTTAGGAGCGTTTAAATAAAAGGTTTTTTTTTGTCTATCTTAATATATATAAATCTCGTGTCACAATGTTTGTCCTCAATGGACTCCTAAACCACTTAACCGATTTCAATCAAATTTGTACACCGTGTGCAGTTTGATCCAACTTGAGAGATAGGATAGTTTTTATCTTGATAAGTAGTCATTTTTTTTTTACTGCAGATACAATATTACAGGTCAGTAGTATGAAATTACCACAGCAACGCGTGGCCGGGCAGCTAGTATACATATATTATAGTATTAGTATTCGTATTCTTCTCAGAAAACCGCTACATTTTGCCGCCTAACTACACTTTCATAAGTACTAAAAACTACTTAGGTAGGTACGTGTGTATTAGTTATTTCCTTTATCCAACACAAATTATGTAAAACTAGCGCTCCACCCGCGATTTGACCGCGTATGATCTTTTTTACAATAACAAGCCTATTGTTACTCAGTAAAACAGAAGCATGCTAACGGTGAAAGGATTTTTAATATTGCTCCAACAGTTTTTGAGCCCTTTAATTACAAGCATACAAATCTTTTCTCTTTGTAATATTAGTATAGAAGATAGAATCACAGTAATACAAAACCCTTTAAAATTGTTCAACGTATAGCAGTCATTCACAGATATAGGTACACCTACCAAATACAAATTTTAACATTAAAAATTCACATATCTCATTCATGGAACACGAGTAAACTCTGACCCAAAACCACAAAGGATACTCTGATGCGATAAAAAAGGGTGACGTATGTACATAGCACAATAGAATCCTGACCTAGAACCTTGTCACAATAAAGGCAATGATTTAGTTTTTGTCTTTGTGAAACCAAAAAAGTCAGTCTGTTTAAGACAAGGTTCTACAATGGATGGTTTTACATCAGGATTCTATTGCTCGACCGTACATAAGAAATACCTACTGTTTCATCAATTTACACGTTATCTAATTTTCATAATTACAAGGTGTTTGGTACATGGGGTATGAAGCCGGCACCTACCCATGCTAACATAGTCATATAAATACTATGGTGATATCAAAAACTTTCAATTGTAAAATAAATAATTCTCCATACAAATAGTTCGATCAAAATTAAAAAAAAAACCGCCTTCAAAAACGGGAGAAATAAATTTTTTTTTTAAAAAAATCTAAATGTTTTTTGAGGTCGGTCCCAACCTCAATATTTGTAGTAAACGACAAATATTGAGGTTGGGACCGACCTCAACTCAATATTTGTAGTAAACGACAAATATTGAGGTTGGGACCGACCTCAAAAAACATTTAGATTTTTTTAAACAAAATTTTTATTTCTCCCGTTTTTGAAGGCGGTTTTTTTTTTAATTTAAAATTTTTTTTTCAGCTTTTTAGTGTTTTAAGTACTTATAGATATTTACAGGAAACTACCTCAAGATCTTTTAGACACACAAGTGACAAAATTCCGATATCATCAATATCAATTAATAGGCATTATTAGGAATAACTCAAAAACTACTTGTCAGATGTCGATAACATTTAAATGGGACCCCATGACAAGCAGTAGCTTCCAAAAGTCAAAAGAATTTTAAAAATCGGTCCACCCAGTAACGAGTTATGAGGTAACAAACATTAAAAAAAAAAAAAAAAAAAAAAAACATACAGTCGAATTGATAACCTCCTCCTTTTTTGAAGTGGGTTAAAAAATCGGGAGTGGTCTTCCCTTGTCTTTCTCGTATATCGGAAACAACTCAAAAGTTGATAGAAACCTTATATTTTGATGTCATACATGCATGTTAAATTTGGTTGCAATAAGTTAAAGCATACTCGAGTTATCGTGCTAACGCACAGACACATAGACATACAGACACGCAGACATAATTCCAAAAATCAATTTTTGGTCTCAGGGAGTTCCAAAACGTGTAAATCCGTCAAAATCTCGAGGTCGAATTTTATGACGATTACAAGACTTCCTATCAGTATACTACGTATACGAGAAAGTAAAAAAAAAAACAAAATGTATGGAAAATTAAAAAAAAAAAAAAAATTATATCACCACAGTATTTACATGACTGTGTTAGCATAGGTTGGTGCCCTATGTACCAAACACCTTGTATAATGCTGCATGTCGAAATTGGACGCCAAAAATGTCAAAGGCCATAAAACAGTTTAGTGTAGATAGAATATTTAATTTGTTTCACTAAACCCGTATTTGATTTTTATTTTCAAAAAGAATGGCAAATATTCCCACCCTTTTGTTAGAAAGCTTATTTGTCTATATTAGCAATGCCAGGGTTACAAATAATTTAATATACCTACTATCCAGGGTTAAGCGTATTGTGATCTTGAAACTTTGCAAATTTTGCCCAATTGAATTCCAGTTGAATTATTTGACTCCTTGTTGTGTCCGCACCAGTGGCTAATTACATACTAGGGGTGACAATCTTATCCGGCATACTTTGGTGACTATATCTAATCTATAGCCAAACTGCTGTCATAAAGCTAGATGTAAGTACTCTCGAAGTTTCATACATACCTATATACTTTACACCACATCAGCTGCTTCATATGTATAAATAATAATAATATATTTCTACGCTCACACCAATTATCTAGCCCAAATTAAGTATCTTTAAGAACTTGTGTTATGGATACTAGATAACGGACAAATATACTTAATATTTGATGTCAAGTGTGTCCGCTTGGCATTTGAAGTCACATGCCATCCTCAAGTTGATTTTGTTTTCCCACCACGACTAGTCCTTTTCAGGGCCACGACTGCGCCCGGGGTCCCCGGGTGAAGTCCAATGGCTGCTCCCGGTGTCCTCGTCAGGAGGACGCGCCAGCCGAGCCGCCGGTCGAGCATCCGTCGTCGGTGAGGAGGCGGCCTATAAGGCCGGCGACGGCAAGCGGCCCACAGGGTTGGCGTTCGTCGGTAGCCCCTGTGGGCTGCTGGCCACCAATTGGTGCACAAGTAGTGCCTAGACGGGCAGCGTTGGGACGGTCTCGGTGTAGTTGCGCTCACGTGCGCAGATCCCGACCCGTCCCGCAATAGCGCACTGGAAGTCAGGCCGGGGAGGATGTTTAGTGGGTATGGAGGGAACGCCTTTACCTCGAGTCCCACATATCCCCTGCGGTTGGCACCACCCCGCAGGGACGATGCGTAAATGCATTTGACCTCCCCGTCAACAAAAAAAAGGGTTTGCAGCCCGAGTTTAGTATTGAGAGTACCTTTAGACAACAGTTGACTGGTTACTACCAGGCAGATCATAGGCTTATCTTATCTGTCAACCAAATTACCGACGCGGTGCGGCTGCGTTCGGTGTGTCTGTTTAGTGCTCCGTATTCCCGCATACACACTCCGCGGACTGAAAAAAGGAAATTACTTCATTTGGAGATGAAAAGAATTGAAATAATATTTAACTCATGTTAATATTGTTTCCCGGGGGCTTATCCAAATTCTAACAAAGCTAATGGGCAGCGCTCGTTTGAAAAGAACCAAAAAAAACATGAAAGACTCAGCTGTCAGCTGGCGTCTTTGACAGCTGATAAATTGAAGTGGCATTTATATTCAGTTTTGAATTTGTTAAGTGATTATATTGGATACTAGCGGCAAGTCCCGGCTTCGCACGGGTGGACAATTTTATTTTAAAAACATTTTGGGATAAGCGTAATGAGAATCTTTCATTTTTTTAATTAAAAAAAAAATGTATGTTTGTAACTCGAAAACTACTGGACTGATTTTACTAATAATAGATATATTACTAGTGCTCGGTTTTCATTAGGTAACTTACTTATCTATCTACCAAATCTTAAGCTCAAGATTAGACTAGGTGGTAGACCCATATGTAGGGTCATCTGGGTAGGTAGGTACCACCGCCTTTCTTATTTCTGCCGTGAAGCAGTTCGCTGTGTTTCGGATTGAAGGGAAAGGTAGCCAGTGTCATTACTGGGCATGAAAGGCATCTTAGTCCCCAAGATGGCAACGTACTTGCAGTGTTAAATGATTTACCCTTAATATTGCAAGTGTCTATAGGCGACGGTAACCACTTAACACCAGGTGGGTCGCCAGCTTGTTCGCCGTCTCGTAATATATATAAAAAAAGATTTTGATAGATTTCCCATATAAAATATTTCAAAATCCTATCGTTACCAAGGGAAACTGTTGGTATTGGTAGTTATATTATTAAAACCAGTCTTATGAGGGCCATCCACGCTCAGGTTTACATGACAGGATTGATAGGTTCAACTGTTCAGGTGAACATGAGCGTGTATGCCGCACAACTGCGCAGGTTTCCACACCATACACGCTCATGTTTATTTGAACAGTTCACCTGACCAATTAAACCTTTCATGTAAACCTGAACGTGGATGGCCTGCTTTAGGTGAGTAAAACAACAGTGCAAAATAATTGTTTTCATCAATTATTTTGCAAGATTACTACCACTTTAATAAGAGCTCTGTCAACAAAATGGTTATCTTCTTCTTCTTATAAATTAATGGCGATCGCGACACTTAAAGATTACGCATTGCGCCAATATCAAGTGAAAATATACTTAAAGTAACCGACAATTGTACGGTAGATTGAGTTTAAAATGGCGTTTCTCAACACGTGTTTTTGCAACAAGAACTCGGGAGAAACTCAAACGGTTATCAAAAAATAGGACACATTGATATCTCCAACAGACGTTTTTGAAGTAAAATAAACACAATTTATTTTTTTCGTGTTTAGTAAAGTTAATAGAAGCAGTCTAAGTTAAATTTAATTAAATTAATTGCAGTAACTATAGAAACATGGATAATGGATATAAATTCATGGATCATGTCAAGTTAATAACTAAACTAAAAAAAGAATGGCAAATACCCAACAAATAACCCGTAATGTACAGACACGACTTATCTATCCTCAAAAGTCCTTCCCCAATGCCAATAATAAATAAATAAAAAATCGAAATCGAACATTTGAATTGTAGCCCTTTACGATTGAAAATCAAGAACAAAAATTACAATTGTAAAAATCAGGCACCCCCTCCTCTTGAGATCCAAGATTGCGGTCGCAACTTTTTGATATAATGTAATTCTCATGGTTTACTGTGTATCACTGGCATTATTTTTTGGGTATCGTTTTTGTGGTTTTCGGTGTTTTAGATTCCGAACACAGCCTCTATTATTTTTCTACTTTACCCTTTTTTACTGGGAGTCTGTTTTAAAAACAATAGATGACAATTTCAATGCGTATCAAGTTCAGCCATTTTTGCTCTTGTTTTATTCTAAGGAATAACCATTAACTTTATTGAAATTTTGATTCGTAATACATTCAGAATATTCCAATACTTTCACCCATTTCTCATAGTTCGACAGCTGTCAAAGGAGAATGAAATTTGCGAAATTGAGTTTCTTTTATAATCGGACCCCATCCACCGCCGGGCACTGGCAGAAACTAGCTTGTCAACCTATTATTTCTTTCATCTGAATGAACAAGTCTTTTTTTAATTTAGTTTTTGTCTGACCGTAAGACCACAGTCAGTCTCAAATTATTTGTGGCCATATTCAATTCCAAGCCAGCTAGCCTTACTACACATAAAAACTGCCCTATTAGCCGTGATTACAATATCTTTCCAATATTAGTACAAAGATAGCAGTTTACAGTTTATTTCTTTAAAACTTTTGACGCAGCGGCAATCATTGGCAAAATGTATGAACAAAAAACAAAAGGCGCTTGCCAAACGCGTCTACCACAGCGTATGCCGCAAAAAGTAACCGCACCCTTTAACAAAATATTATTACATCATATTTATTTGGTCGTCGTGCCCTCTGTGTAGATATGTGACCAAGTGCTGCTCCATTGCAGTTCGGATGAATGACAAAGTTTATTCTTAGGATAGTAAATTAACACCGCCACCGCCGATTTTTATTTTGTAAATAATTCTATTATGGTACACATCTTGGATGGCGAAGTCAATCATGTAAAAAATTACTTTGATCTTGAGACACAGCGTTATGAGGTCTTTCAATAGTAAGTAACTTTTGTTTAGTATAAATAACGGAAAGAAAAGAACGATCCTTTCCACTGTCATACAGCGCTCCGGTTACGTGACACAGGCTAATACCCTCCACAAACTCTCATTCACATTCTAAACACACGGAGACCTTAATTTAACTGGAGCCTTTTATTTTTATTACATTTTCTTTCCTAAGTGTTTTAGAAACGAAAGAACAATGGCAGAATAATCACAGGACTTAAAAAATGACCCATCAAAACTTCAATAACTTTTTCATTTTACTTGTTCTTTAGTTAACTACATTTTTTATACAATAGGTAAATATACAAAATTTAAAGAGAAAATAGGTTTAAAAGTACTGCTGGCAGAAAGAGTGGTATTTGTGTGTTTGGAAAACTATAGTCGGCAGAAACATTTCCGAAGAATATTGTTTTTTTAAACAAATGTGATCTAAACATATTTAAGTTTGTACCATTCTTCTAGCCTCAATCTGAAACGTGAGTTAATATAAAATGTATTCCCAAAAGACGTAGACAAATAAAAAAGTACATATTCTTTACCCGTTTGAATTAAATGCATAGAATATTCATGACGATCGATTAAAATTATGGGAATATAAAGATGTTTTGTGATTGACTGAAATAAACACCATAATTGCATTCTACCCATGCATGTCAAATACCATTATTACCTGGAACAAGTGAACCACAAGTATTATGAGTGACAGGCAGTGTTGTATAATCAACTGTAATCGATTGTTGAACCAAATTATTACTAGTACATTTTTACTGTAAATCAACGATTCATCGGAATTACCGATAATTTCAAAAGTTAGGTAATTTTTTTAAGAAGATGCCTGTTGTGCTTGTATTGAGAAAGTCATCTGTGACAAACGTTTTTGTTAATGTGAGTTCATTCGACAAAACTATAGTTTATCGACCTCGAATAAGCCAACTTTGTGTGTCGAATTAAGAGTTGCAGTTGGAGTTAAGGTTGCTACCAGACGTTCTGCAGTTTTTCGACCACTGACACCAATGAGTCACACCAACACATCAATAGTTTACTATAAATGTTACTGCATTTAATGCGCGTATTTGTGCCAATAATAATAGTTTTTGTTTCATCGAAATCGGGCCAGGATTTCCAAAGTTACAGCGTTGCAAGGTTTCACCGGCTTATTAAAGCCTCCCTTCGCGCGCTCGTGTGATGACGTCACGGTGCGGCAGTCATGTCTGATTTAGGGTAAAGTGGTTTACACTTATTAAGTGTTTGTGTTAGCAGTTACTTTAAATATTATTGTTATTAAATTTATATATACAGGGTGGAAAAAAAGACCGTGGTAGGAGGAAAAGTACCCTTAATATTGATGATGGCAAATTTTACTGAAAGGAAACATTCCTTTATTTTCAAAAATAATTAAAACTGCATTGAAAGATTTTTGAAAAATCTGTATTTTATGATACCAACCGAAAGAGTCATTTATAAAGATCAATTCCTTTTAACCAACATAGTTTGTAGCTTAAATTAAAGAAAGACCAAGAATTGTTTTTTTCTTCACATTTATCGTTGCTTTACCACATGAGGGTAAAGATATCTAGGCTAGTTCAATGTCGCCAGGTTGCTGTTCTAGGCGCCAGTCAGTAAGACTCGATTGATAAAATCTTTATATGGATTTATCAGATGTCCCATTCAGAGCCAAGAGGCCTTGTTTTGAAAAGAACGGACAACAAATTTAGATTGATTATTCCTACGTTTACATGTTTCATAATTTATTAACGTTACAAAAAGAACACACATAGAGGCTCCATCAATGGATTTAAGTGTGACATTTGCTTAGTACAAGTCGCAAACAAAATTTATTACTCTACGTTAAATGAAATTAGTTTCATTAAACCCACTGTAATTAAATGAAAATGTTACTCTAGGGAGTTGTAAATCTAAATAGTATTATATCTACTTTAATCTAAATTTCCAGGTAGGTGGTAGGTTCCTTTGATAGTATTTCACTTACAATAGCCACACTTGTGAGTTCTAGTCACAATAGGTGTTCCGCAGGGCTAAATTCTCGGTCCATTTCTCTTTTTATTGTACATAAATGACTTGCCCTACTGCATAAGGGACAATTATGATATTGTATAGTCTGCGGATGACACTTTTTTGATTTTTGAAATAAATAAAAAATTAGCTAATAATGATAAATTTAAATATGCACTTGCAAAAGTAGTTTATTGGTTTAACTTAACTACACCGAATGTGAGACGTGTAGTAACAAATGTACAAATAAATGAAGTTGAATTGAAACCTGTGGAAATAACAACTTTCTTCTGAGTAATCTTAGACTCTACATTGCAATGAGGTCCCCATATTGTGAAACTTTCGGATAAACTAACTAGTTTAGCGGCATACGCAGTGAAAACTATTAGGCGGCTAACTGATGTAGATACCGCTGAATGGTTTATTTCAGTTATTTTCACATTATAATGTCGCTTGGAAATCTTCTCTGGGGGAGTGCTGCAGATGTAAATACTATATTTGTTCTACAAAAACGTACGGACCTAGTTCTGCATCAACTAGGTCCGCGTGACTCCCTCAGAGAAAAGTTCAATGATATAAATATTCACTGATATTTCATGATATAATATTTACTGGAAAACTTACTGTATTTAAAGAATAAAGAAAAAATAAATTACCTATGTATTTTTCTGAGAAATTTCATACGCATAATGTAGGAAGAACACGATCTGGTTGTATATAAAACTCGTCTCCACAGAATACTTAAACAATTCTTTTGTGGGCCAGTGTATATGTTTTTTGACTGTTACCAAGTTTCAAAAGACTGTAATAACTAAATTATATACTGATTGAATTACATATCCATTGCTGTTTTTACACGACAAGTCCCATAATAGCGTGACGTATAAAAAAGCAATGAATATGAAATTTACTCAGTGACGATCACTTTCAACTGTCAAAAAAAGTTAGCGAATATGCCTACAGAAGTTCTATACACAGGTTTGACTCACCCGATAAAATTGGTTTACACGAATGCGATAAATGACATTTGATAGCTGTAATATTGGTAATTAAAATACAAAAGTTGTAAATTCTCTAGATGTTGCGGTTATTTAATAATATACTAACAAAGACTACAACTATTTTAGGTCTCCCGAGCTGCATTTGAGCAGAAAATTTAAATTGCTGTAAATTAATAACTAGGCGCTTTCATAATTCTAATAAATAACTATTTTCTAGATACTTATTCGCCTATTTTTCGATTGTTATTATATTATAGTGAAATGGCGGACCACTAATGTTCTCGATAGCTCTTTTAACGGGAATCAAAGGGAGCAAAACGGGAGAAAGAAAAGGCGACTTACTGACAACAAGAAAAATCCAATATAATACTTTCAAAAATACATCAACGTCAAAAAACATATTATATCAAAAACAAACCATAACATAAAAAAGGCCCGATTGGCAACATCCTGATGTAGCCTTTGTCCTTAAAATATTTCAGGGTCATATAAATTCACCGGAATTGTTAGGTAAATTTAATATTAATACACCAAGGAAAATAACGCGACATACTAATTTATTGAATGTACCATTGGCATCTACTAATTATCGCCAAAATTCATTTATTGTCAGATCTTCAAAATTATTTAATAATCTTATTAACAACATAGATTTCGACTTGTTTTGTACTTCTTTGTCTAAATTTAAAAAAAAATATTATGATTCCTTTTTTAAATAATTAACTCATCTGTGCAGCATTTGACACCTAAAGATTTTTCTTTCATTTAAGGAAACATATGTGAAAACTTGTAATTGGCTCTAATTTATTCATTTACTGTTACCTATACTTTGTATTAGCTGTAAGTTTTCCTCAAAAGTGTAAAATAAAAAAAAATAAAAATTTCCAAAACCCCCGATTCGTCTTCGTTTCGTTTACTTTGTCACCGCACCTCAGTCACAACAAGAAAAAGGAAACGTCAAACAGTATCAATCCAGAAAGGCATTCAGTTGAGAGTTGCTCCCGAGTACTTGCTGTAAAAACACGTGTTGAGAGACTCCACTTTTAACCTCAATCTACCGTACAATTGTCTGCTACTTAAAAGCACATTTTTTTCACTTGATATTGGCGAAATGCGTTACATATCGCGAATGCCATTTAATAAATAATAATAATATCATTTATTTCAATCAACTTTGGATCATACACGGATACATTAATATGGATACAAATTATATTAATAAATAACATTTCAATTAAAAGTTTTGGATTTAAATAACAATTACAATTATAAATTTAGTATTTGAAAAGTATTTATTTTAATTAATTAAATTATAAATTTCAACATTATCCAGTATTAAAACAATATTTTAACTTTAGTCAGTAGGTGAGCCATGCAGCAGTAGTTCACATACTGACAGTCGAAACGTTTTGCAAAGGCGTTTAATTAAAAAAGAAGGCGTTCAGTTTTACATAGGTGCCACTTAATGAGGGGTATGCGTATAAAAATAAAAGGTAATAGAATTGTTAAACTTATTTATGAATATGAATTAATTAAAAATATAACCGAATTGCTTATTTAGTATTGTAATATTGGTAAAAAATAAAATAATAAATATAATATTTTTAGAAATGAGTACACAGTGTCAGGATTGATAGACGAATATATTTAAATTTTAATAATGTCAACTACATCAGTCTATAATGGCCAGTTTTAGTTTATGTAAGAAAACCTTATTACAACACGCTCCCTTAAACTAACATTGGTCACATATTTATGCAATAGACTGTACCTACAAAAACACTAACAAAAACATACTAAAGTTAAGAACTTATTGACAAGTTGTCAAAACAGTATTTGTGTTTTGGATATGGCAGCGCCTTAGTACAAATGTCTGCCACCATTTCAGTTGTAGGTTTGTACATTATTTTAATTAAGTTTTGTGCAACCGCTTCCCTAACAAAATGATAACGGACTGCTACATGTTTAGTGCGTTTGTGAAATACCGGATTGTAAGCTAACTTTTGGGCAGACTGATTGTCATTGTAAAGTTCTATTTCCTTATTACAATCGTAAATAACAACAGGCTCAGAATAACCCAATATTTCACCCAAAAATTGCTTCAAGTACATAGCTTCTTTTGTAGCTTCACTTAACGCAACATACTCTGCTTCGGTAGAAGACAAAGCAACACAAGTTTGTTTTTGACAAGACCATGATATAGTATTGCCATTAATTTTAAAAATATATCCTGTAAATGACTTACAATCTATATCGCTTGCCCAATCCGCATCTGTGTATCCCGTTATATGAAAACTTTTATTTCTGGAACTACTAGCTTTGAAAAATAATTTAGTATTTAAAGTTCCTTTCAGATAACGAAGTACACGTTTTGCGGCGGCCCAGTGTTCCTCAGAGTAACAAGAATTAAACTGACTTAAGTATGAAACACTATAAGACAAATCGGGTCTAGACATTTGACATAGAAACATTAAAGAACCTATTAGTTCTCTGTAAGGCAAATTAACATTACAGGGATTTTTATTACGTATAAGTTTTGTGTTTGGCTCTAAAGGTGTCTTGACAGGCTTACACTCAGTCATGCCAAATTTATCTAAAATTTGTAAAATGTAACGCTCCTGACTTACTGATAATTCACCACGACCTTTGTCATGAGTTATTTGAACACCCAAAGCATTATTTAACTTACCTAAATCCTTAATCTTAAAAGCTTTTGACAATGCATTTTTAAGTGAAATTGCCATATTTTTATTATTGTAAAACAGGAAGAAATCGTCTACATATAAAGATATATACAATATACTCTCTCCCGCCCGTTTCACGAAAATGCATTGTTCAGTGTCACATTGCTTGTATTGTAAAGTTAATAATACATCTTTTACTTTAGAGTACCAAGCACGTGGGGACTGTTTTAAGCCATAGATGGCCTTTTTAAGAAGACAAACTTTAGACTCCTCACCTGGTTTAATAAACCCAGATGGTTGGGCCATATAAATTTCTTCGAATAAATCGCCGTTCAAAAACGCTGTTTGAACGTCTAGATGTTCTATGTCGAGACTTAGTTCAGTTGCCACAGTGAATAAAACTCTGAGCGACGTGTATCGGACTACAGGTGAAAACACCTCCGAATAATCTTCGCCTTTACACTGTGTATAACCCTTTGCAACTAAGCGTGCGCGATATCGTGAAATATTACCATCAGCATCACGTTTTATTTTAAATATCCACTTGTTTTGTACGATATTTTTATCATTAGGTCGGTCGACTAATATCCATGTTTTATGTTCATGAAACGCATCTATTTCTGTTTGCATAGCCTCCTTCCATTGCTCAGCATTGGGAGATTTTAAAGCTTCTGCCAGGCTAGATGGCTCTAGTTGATCGCCACAAAAATTAGTAATTGGATTACCATACCTTATAGGTTCGTGATGTTCACGTGCAGGATACCTTCTCGGTTCCTCAGGAAACGTACTGCTTGTCGTAGCAATATTCGGTTCTTCGACAGTACTGGTACAGGTATCATTTGTGCCAGTTCCAATATTTGAACTTTCACCCACCTCATTCTCAGTATGCTCTACTGGATGGTCAGGTTCGTCATCTTCATCAGTCTCACTGTATGTAGAAAATGGGAACGGTAATACATGATGTTCATCTATATTGCGTTTTACAAATGAGAACTGATTTTCAATAAATTTGACATCCCTAGATAGAATGATTTTATTTGTATTATTGTCGAATAACCTATATGCCTTAGAGCTGTCGTCATAGCCTACGAACATAAACTTTTTGCTTTTTGGCTCCAATTTTGTACGTTTATTGTGAATCACGTGAGCATAAGCATCACAACCAAATACTTTCAAATCATTTAAATTAATTGGTTTATTCAACCATAACTCCTCAGGAAGTTTATTTCCTATCTTTTTAGTAGGTGACCTATTAATTAGATGAACTGCGGTATGTGCAGCTTCGGCCCACAACTTTAAATTGCATTTGGAATCATATAGCATACATCTAACTTTATCAAGAATAGTGCGATTCATGCGTTCGGCTACCCCGTTTTGTTGTGGAGAATAGGGAACTGTCAATTGATGAAGGATACCTTTTCGTTTGAAAAAGTTTTGTAAGTCCTTATTACAGTAATCCCTTGCATTATCAGAACGAATGACTTTTACTTTTGAAGTACACTGATTCTCTACCATAGCAATAAATTCTTTAACCTTAGAAGTCACTTCGAATTTATTCCTTAAGAAATATATAAATACTTTTCTACTATGGTCATCGATAAAAGTTAGAAAATATTTCTTACCTCCTATAGACTCGACGGGTAGTGGTCCACATAGGTCTGTATGTATCAAATCTAAGTTGCTAGTCGCTAACTCTTTCTTGGGATTTGATATAAATGGATCTCTTGAATGCTTACCTTGAATGCAAATCTCACACGTATTACTTAAAGTATTATCTGTAAAATTAAAAGTATCTACTTGATCACGTAATTGTTTGAGGCTTTGTGTGTTCAAATGACCCATACGCTTATGCCAAAGATCAATGGATTCCATCGTTTTAGTGATATTAGCATATATATGACAGGTGTCAAGTTGATAAGCTTTATCAACTTCTGAACCAGTTACAAAAACTTTTCCAGATATTTTACAATCACTGTCATTAAATATCCTACAACCTTTAGAATCAAACACAGTTACATATCCTTTCTTAACAAGATCAGTTACAGATAATAAATTTACAGAGAGATTAGGTACATACATTACATTAGAAATCGTATTTACATTATTATTAAAAAGTCTAATTTCTACATTACCAAGTCCTTTACATTGCAATTTTTCACCATTTGCTACAGTCAAGTCAATGGCAGCAATATCTTTGTAGTCTTTCATCCAATCCTTACGACCAGTCATATGATGTGTCGCTCCTGAGTCGATGTACCAAATATCATGGCTATCATTACATACGCTCAAAGCAGATAGAGACTTTGGATTATTGGACTTTGTATTGTCAGATTTTGGTTTGTTTTTGAACCAACATTCTTTCTTAGTATGTCCAGCTTTCTTACAATTCCAACACCACTTCTTATTTTTATTGCTATCTTTGGATTTGTTCTTATCTCCAGAATACAGACATGTTTCAGTCTCCTTATCATTGCCATTCCATTTTGTGTCTTGTAACAATTTAGTTTTGATCAAGTCACTTGTTATGGTGACGCCGGAGTGCTCTAATGCCATAACCATAGGGTCATATTCTGTAGTTAATCCTTTAAGAAGTACTACGCCCAAAAACTCATCATCTACTGGCTTACCTATAGCACTTAGTTGTTGTCCAATAGAAATTGTATCATTGACGTATGCTTGCATGGTGCTGTAATCCGTTAGTTTGACGGAACATAATTTGCGAAGAAGCTGAAGACGTCTGTTCAATCCTTTGTCATCGAAAACTTTTTCTAGATTATCCCACGCATCTTTAGCTGATCTGACATTTATCAGATGTGGAAAACAAGCTTTGTCGACCGAGAGATTTATTCTTGCTAAAGCTTTTTCATCTCTCCTGATACGAATATCGGCCGCAGTTGTATCACCCTCAGGGTAACCACTAATACATTGCCAAAGATTTTCGTGCACTAGACTGTTTTTCATAATGAAACGCCAGTCATTATAATTTTCTCGTCCTCGCAATTTTTCATATGACGAAAAACATGACGCACTTTCTTTATCCATTATGAATAGTTTTCTATTAGGACACTGATAGCGATAGGGATAGTGATAGGCCCATAACCTATTGTAATATTGGTAAAAAATAAAATAATAAATATAATATTTTTAGAAATGAGTACACAGTGTCAGGATTGATAGACGAATATATTTAAATTTTAATAATGTCAACTACATCAGTCTATAATGGCCAGTTTTAGTTTATGTAAGAAAACCTTATTACAACATTTAGATCCAAAATGTTAAAAAAGATAACGAAATATTTCGAAAACTTGATTGATAATTTATTGTTTATCGTGCAATAAAACGCATACATTCTCTTAACGGAAACAGTAGGTACACATTATTTTATTATTTATTTCGTATCCGCAAGTTTTACAATCACTACGAGAAATAAGATAATATTTTTTTCGTAGATTTAATATTACAGTAAATGGTGGGTCAGAATCTGGCATTGTCATTTTTATTTAAATGATCCAAATGCGTGGGAGCAAAATCTGCCCAAAAATTTAAGCATATAAGATTGTAATTTATTTTCATTCTATTGACCTCTAATGATGTAAATCATTACGAAATTGTAAGCTTCTCAATCTCAGGACATTAATACAACAGTTTGCATGTCAAACTCGTAAACCGACGTCTCGTCACCAGTAACAATGCGTTTCATGAATGTTGGGGCGGAATCGACTTGTTCTAGCATGTCCTCAGCAACTCTCGTGCGATTGAGTTTTTGGAGAAAAAATCAGGTCTCTTGGGACTAGCCGAGCGGCAACATGTTTCATACCCAAGTGATTATTTAAAATGTTACGGATCGGCTCGTGAGATATATAAAGTTCGGCGGCTATCTCTCTCAAAGTTGAATGAGGATTTTCAGTCACTATTTCCTTCACTTTTGCGATGACTGAAGTTCAGTTGCAGACGTTGATGGCCTACCAGAGCGTGGAAAATCTTCTATCACATCTCGTCCACTAGTGAACTCTTTGCACCACTCATAAGCACGTGTTTTTGATGAAGTCGATTCACCGTAAGCCTTCTGTAACATTTTCAGTGACTCCGAACACAACGATGCAAATTTAAGACAAACTCTTTATTCGATGTTTTTGTCCATTATGAAATTCGCAATACACACTAGATATGATATAACCAAAAACAGCACTGTATTTAATATAAATAACAGATGCAACTCAAACTCCGCGCCAAAATTGAAAACAGTTGTGCCAATCTAACAACAACAAAAAAAAACGAAAAAAAATAATTTGGAACCTTAAGCAAATTATTAATTCCCGAGACTATATTGACTGAATCAAGTCAAGTCAAGCAGAGCTTCATGGGCAACATTCAGTTACACAAAAAGCCACATATAGGTAGGCAGTATAGGTCATATACAGTACACACAAAATAGTGACACTTTGCCAGCCTGTCGCCAACACAAAGGGGGCACCAAACCCAAAATAACCTATCCTTAGGGAATATTAACCAACTTAAGCCAACAACCAGGACAGATGTTACACTGAAAACCATTTTAGCAGGCCAAGTCTATCAGAACCTATTATATAAAAATGAAGGGGTCAAACTCTTAAAACAAGGGTTGCTTTACTATACCACAAAACTAGCTTGGCGTAGAAAAGTAAGTCTGTCATTATAAAGTTAAATCTTAAGAAAGGTTGATATTAGTATTAATCTTAGTCAATAAATCTCTAAGAGATGACAAAAACAGGTAATAAAAAGCTAGTTTCGCAGTGGATAGCACGGCAATAAACTCAACACTTCTACACTCATAGTTTTAGTACTACCGTAGAAAGGTGGTAGAAAGGCTTTGTACAGTAAGGAGCCTCATTTTAGGAGCTCTCTTAAAACATTTTAATACACAGCTCTTTTGTTAAACAAAGGACACAAAAACGACTTTGACCCAACCTCATAACTATAAAGTTAAGCTTACCTGGCATAATTCTGGCAAAGTTTACTAAACATATATTTAATAAACGCATATCGCATAAGCTTAGCTATATAAAGTTACCAACAGTGACATTAGCTTAGCTCTTAGTGGAAAGTTTGAATTTATGTTGTTGATAATTTTGTTTTACATTAAATCAGTACGAGTATTAAGATTTGACTTTAAAAATAAAGGATTTCCATACAAATCTTCATATCCTATTTTACCCCCCTTAGTGGTTGAATTTCGAGAAATTCTAAAATACGTCTTTCTTAATTTATAACCGCCATATTATGGCGATTTGCATACAAACTTTTATTCCCTGTTTGTTACCCTGGATGATTTTCGAAAAATCCCTTCTCTACATCATAAAAGGACCTTTCTTTTTATATATTGAGATTTGTAAAGCATTGGATGGAAGAGATTAGCTACTTTTCTAGGCTCTCTAGAATCGTATTAATGGAATCTCGGAAAGTCGAAACACTAGATCCTCGGCTCGTTTTTTCATGTACAGGTTTTTAGTAAATTGAATTTTAAGTTCTGTACAGGAAGTTTGGTATATGGCAACAAGCGGGTATGAATACTACCTGGTATGGACCTACGCTACCATACTCATATAAATACTACTGTGTTATCAAAAATGCATAATCGTAAAATCAATTTCAAATTTCCTCATAGATATGGTTTGGTGAGTAAAACAAAATGTGTGGGAAAATTCAAAATTAATTTAACAATTTCGTATTTATGTAAAAAAAAATATTCAAAAACATTTCTTTAAAATATCTTGTCAGTTAGATGGAAGAGCTGTAGCCCGAATGACGGAATGCCATGAAAAAAAAATATGGTACAGTCAACAGCACGTCGGCCTATACAAAACTGTCAATTTTCTCCAAACGATTTTCAACCTAAGGCTATTCAATATAAAGTGCATAATCGATTGGGAATATTTGACAGTTTGTGGTAACTCAACGTGCTATTGTCTGTACATTTTCAAATAAAAACATTTAGATATTTACAAGCGACTGTAAATAAGTCTCGTTTAAGAGTCGTACTTTTGTATCAAGGAAATCTCCTCTCCGTCAATTGTTCAAACAAGGCATGAAGAGACTCCTTTTGTGTTGGAGGGTGGACGGACACGCCGCTGTCTGCACGTTACGAGATGCACTAGCTGGGTGTTTGGACGACACTTTGAGGAAACAAAATAATCTTTTCTGTGCGCTTTTGGTTAGTTTGATTTTAATTAATGCGGTCGGGACCAGCCCGCGTAGCATAAGGGCCTAAAATTAGTCTACATGTTTTTAAAATGTACCAAACGAAAAAACAATAAGAATACTATCATCAAGATGGGATTGTGATGTGTGGATGTGAAATTTTTAGTTTCTACTTAAGCTTAATGAGATACATTTTTGAAACACTTCAAATCATGCTAAATGAAAATATAAACAAATTCAATGTTTTGTCTGTATCATAATGTCTTTTTTTGTCCACTTTTGATCTCTACTTATTAGACGAGAACAACAACGTTGACGAAGAGTTTAATTCTCGAAAAAAAACACAAATATTGACAAAACTTATACAAGACTGATTTTCTAAGGATTTTCTCTGCTATTTTTTTTTAATGAGGTGACAGTTGATACCAACATACTTCTCTACTGCTCCTCGAGCTGTTAACAAAACATTTTTACTTTCCGAGAAAGCCCAGTCTACATGCGACGCAAAACGACCGCAAAAGTGCCCACGAGCGAAGCTGCCCACACGAAGAAGAAAAAAAGTCCATCGAGAACTAGTACCCCTCACGAACTATGCTCGTGATATGGACGCGGCTTTATTATGGCATTCGATAAAGATAAGTTTCTTGATTATCGGCCGTTAGGAGAAAGGTTCTCGAGTGGCTGCCGTGATCTATATGGGACGTCTCTATCCAACAATGGGCATCTCTTGACTGAAATGAGGATGATGAACTTTAAGGTCTTCTCTTGATTAAAGTCAATACTCAATAATTTAATGCAATCCATAATGTTACAATCAAATATAAGGTCTTAAAGCTAAGCAGACATCATTATGGACCCTATCAGGCACAGCAATAGTATATTATAGCAAAGGCCGCGAAATAGGCAATTGCAGGTCGAGTATGAGTTTGAAGGCCGAGCCGTAGGCGAGGACTTTACTAATACGAGACAGGCAAATGCCATTTCCGCCGAGGCATATATAGTGCTTTTATCATAAGAATGCAGGGAAATAAAACATACTTTACCTTTGTCGCTAAATATATATCATCTGGGGCTTTAATTATATTTTGCCTTTGAATCCAGTCGATTGTCGTTTAAATCTGGTGAAGTACAATCAATCTCCATTTCTCTCTCTCTGAACCGTCGGAACCCATTTTAATTATTAAATTTATAAATATGTATATCATGTATGTAAATAACAAATCAAAATGAATTTTCAGCTTTGCCGACAATTTTCTATTTATCACCAAGACAAACGCATGTATACCCAGCCACGTGAACGCAATTTGTACTAAGCAAAGAGACTTTAGTATGCCAAAATTGATAAAAGAGATCCAATCAAAAAGTATTTAATAACTCCAGCACACCGTTTAATATTGGTTTAATACAACATTGCTGGGGCGTTGTAATGTTCCAAATTCAAAAAACGCTCCAGCAATGAATTTGGTTTTCTTTCTCCGTAAATTCGATACTTCGCGTGTTGTTTTTTCGAAAATAATGACAATATTTCCATGCATGTTTGAGAAAAAACATATTGAGTCCTGTGCCTTGTGCTACACATATATTTTAAAACATTACAATAAAACTTTAACTCGACTCTCAATAAGCTAGCACAATAAGCTTATTCGTATTCAACTTGTATTTTCCATTGATTACTTACCATTCAAATTTCAAGGCGACCGAGCTGAAATGTCATTGTGACGTAATTCAATTTAAATTTGTTTGCGTTGATTTGTGAAGATTAATCTGTGACTGCGTTACTAGAATGGTAATTGCATTTCGGATTCTAATAATAAATATATAAATATAAAAACAGCAATATCGAGAAACTAAAGACATTGTACGTAGGCAACTTTACCCGAAAACTACCAAAATTTATTCTGGATCCCTGGTTTTATGTTATTTTTATAGTTTATGAGAATGATAAAATTCTTGGTTCGTTTAATTTTAGCGTAGCATTAAGTTTTCGTGTGTATTATAAATGCATAACATAAAATTATATATTAAAATGCAATAAAAAAAACCCAAAAAACAGTTTATAGAAATTGCATTTAGCTTAAATTTGGAAATTGATGAACTTAGCTGTCAGTTTCATTCAAACGCTGTCTCACTGCCAGCACTTTTGTTCCTACTTTTTACAATCCTGGGTCATTCAAGATAGGAGTGAAGAAGCACCTTGCAGGTTGGCAAAGCGAGAGCGGCTAGTGTGAGTTGTATATTATCTATTAAGCACTAGCATTTTTTCACTAGGACTCCACCTTTACTCATCAGGTGGGATGTAGTAATTTTCTCGACCTTTCTACATTATGTACGCACTTACTATTTCATGTATAAAACACTTTATGTGCTTAAGCGTCTAAGACCTCATTTTAGTTCATTAGTACTAATAAAAAAAACAGCTCAAATTAAAACTTATTGCTTTGTCTACTTTTAAAAAGATATCATCATCCGCTGCTATAAGTATAATAATAGAAAAAAAAAAAATTTGAAAATGAAGATTTAACTCTGAAACATTTTATAAAGCATCATCCAACCCAGCCTGTCAAGATGTAGGACCATAAATATTGGCCCTGTGGTCTGAGGCCAGGGTAATATCGGCTTGAGCATAAAACACAATATACCGCTTCATAAATTCTACGTTAACACATTTGCGTAAAGAACCGTGGCTAAATGTCATCATTAAATTCCGATTACTCGTTTGCAATTTAATAGATACGTTGAAAAAGCTCGAGTTGAAAATATTACGTTTGACTTTCTGCGATTCATAAAATTTAAAAGAGATAGGACACGGTGGTGGTTTTGAACTGGCGGGCGTTATCCTTGCTTTTCACTCGAGGGTGTAAAATATATAATTTTATTACTTAAACATTGACACTAATTATCTAAGTGATATCGTGCTGCAAAATTACAAATAATTGAGTGTGCTTTGGCGACGGAATATCAAATGTAAGTACTTGAGACTTACACTGTTATTATAAGTCGTGTGGTGACGAATATTTATAGCTCCAAGTATCTGAAAATATATTCATTTAATACATACCCACAGCACCTACCCATGCCTAGTCATATGCCTAACATACCTAGTCATATCAAAGTATGGTGTTATCAACAATTCTAAGTACCTACTTGTAAAATCTCACAAATATTTCGCTTTGAACGAAGAATACAAAAAGTTCGATCAGTAATTGAGAAATATGGAATGTTTTCTTAATTTTAATGTTTTACAATATTCTGTACATTTAATATAGGTACTAAATACAAAACGTAATTTTTAAATTGTTTCTTTGCGAGACAATGTATGTGATGAATGACAAAACATTTTTTTTTATAAAAAGGTCAAACCAATGACTCCATTCCACCTGATGGTAAGCAGAAGTTCCAAAGTTAGTTTATAAACACAAGACACTTAATAAAGGAGTTGCTTATAGTAAATAACTATTTTTAGACGATCTTAATGAAAAATATTAGGAAATTGGCTTTCATAGAGATGTTTATTACTTATACTTTTCCAATAAATATAAAAGTAATAAAAAAGATGCGAGGTGAATGGGCACAAAGAATCTGTATAACTTGTTTTTATCTGTCAGTTAGTGGTCACTGGCATAAACTCGGCATATTTATAAGTTTTTTATTTTATTGGCATGGCATTTTCGTGAATGTTCAATAGTAATAATAATAAAACTATGTACAAAAGACCAACAAAAGACAGCTGGCCAAGCTGTTGTAACGACCAATTGTTTTAAACCTTACCACCGTAGCTAGGTAAACTTTTAATCTGTGGATGATTAATAATGTCCAGACTATTGAATTTAATCGCGGTAGATATCTACCGAGCGGGGACCAAAAGGTTACATTTAGGATCGTATAGTAAACAAATATTTTGATACATTATTATGAATATATTTTTGGTATGTAAATCTATGTATGAAAATTGCTCATAGCATTTTTTGTTATTTTAAATGTCATAAATTAAGTATTGTTGGATGGCGGGTTATAATGAAATTCAAATTCCTATTACTAGCGGAGTATTAAATACAACGTTACTGCGCGGATCCAGCCTTGGGCTAATGGTTTACCTTACGTGAGGTTTGGATATTTTACGCAAGTAGTGAAAATGCTTTCCAATGTAAACTATATGTTATGGTTTGAATCATGTTAAGATTATACAAGCTGTATTTTGTTGTAACGATAAGGGTGGCTAATATACATACACGGTGTTTTATATACACTTACGTGCAATGAAATCGACTCACCAGTACGCTTTGGTTCAGAACTCCCTAATCAAAATCTACAATTAGTAAATAATAATTTTTAACCCCGTGTGTTTAACAAGAACCTAAGCTTACATTAAACCAGTTTTTACTGTGATAGATTTTGGTTTATTGATTTTACAAATTGAAAACCAAATGCTAAAATTTTTAATCAAAAGAGCTAAAATTTTTGGGGAAATCAGCTGAATTTTAAGGGTCAATAAATCTGTAAGATTAATAAATAATTCAATAAACAATGATTCAATTAACTCTGAACACTCTGCATAGTCACAGAAATGGCGTATGACGTAAAAACGAAAAACCAGGGTTTTCGAAGAAATGAGTCTATTGTCACCAATACTTCGTTTATCGATGTTTAGAGTAGATTAAATAAAGCTTATGAAATATACATTCAAATTATATTTACAGGTTTTGTTTATCTAATCTTATTTTTATACACCGATATAATAAGAATCGACACCTACGAGGCGAGTCGATTTTGTTGCACGTAAGTGTATTTTCTAATTATTATTTATAGCTCAATTCTTACCACTTTTTGTAAGATTTTGTTGAAAGATTTTGATTGACCCTAAAGTGAGTCACCTGAGTTTTCCTCAACCAAATTTTTGTGTGTTTACGGCTAAAACGTTGCCATTCCTTTCCATCTTCAGGGCACAACACTGACTCAACAGAGCAGTAACACCTTGCTCGGTATGGAGGTTCGCAGCGACTTGAATCCCAAGGATTACATTGAAAGCATGATAAAAACAGCTTCACGGAAACTTGTAGTCCAGAACAACTGTGCTTGCTATACAAGACGCAAGTAGGGTTCTGCGTGGAGTATTGCTCTCACCTGTGGGATGACTCCGCCAAGTACATACTCGATTCTTTGGATAGGTACGCGCGACACGCATCATCGGCGACGAAGAGGTGACTAAACATCTTAAAGAAATTTTGAAGGTAACCTCTCCCGCGATGTTGCGTCATTGAGCGGAGTCTACCGTATGTTCCATGGCGAGTGCTTCAAGGAGCTTTTTTCCCTTATCCCAACATCTCCGTTCCTTTTAAGGACTACGCGTGCTGGTCTACGCTGTAATGGACAAACTATGGCTACCATTCCAACGAGAACTAAGAAATTTGGCAACTCATTTCTTAGTAGCACAATCAAGAAATGGAATTCACTGCCAGCACACGCGTTCCCTCCTTCCAACAGTCCTGGGTCATTCAAAAGAGGCGTGAAGAAGCACCCAAACAATAGTACTTAGTTGAATTGTGGCCAAAGTGTATTAATTCTAGTTAATTAGTTTTTTATGTCACTTCACCCCATAGAAAAAACGTAATTGCGACCCATTCCAATAAAATTGGGAACAGGGTTGGGCAATGATGGTTTTATTGGAAAATAATGACGCCATAATGAGAATTGAGAACTTACGGAATTGGCCGTTTTATAGAGACATTCGTCGCGCTCCATTGAGGGATGTAATTTTAAAATATGACAGAATCTTATTAATTGACTTGTGATAATGACAACATTCAAATATCAAGAGTAAAAAAAATACAAACTCAAGAAGTGACGCAGCCTGCTGATGGTGTTGTAAGCGTCTATGGAATACGATGATCGTATGTGGTTGTTGTTGAGGATCAACGTTGTCTCCGTTTGTATGGAGACGTGCTCGCCATACTAGTTTCTTGCCCCCTTATTATAAAACATGGACTAAAGTTAGCCATGGTTGAAAACTGATGCTGTCACTTTTATTTGCTGAATGAAAGACCACTGTCTTTCATTAGCACCAGTTTTAAACCATAATTAACTTTAGTACACGTTTTATAATAAGGGGGTTAAGGTCTTTTGTTTGCCATAATTTAAATTTATTTTATGAGATGCATCATGGTAGTAGTATATAAAATATTTTTAGCAAAAAAATAGGACAACCGACTTCAATGCGTACAAATTTAAACTAAAAAGTAAGAAATAAATAATATTTTTATGAAGTAGTTGAAAAGGGCGTCGTAGAAACCCAAGGAAAGTATTGATAAACATTTATAATTCTTTATTTACAATTCATACTCCGATATATTTGGAGCCGGTGCCAGCTAGACAAGGAGGATAGTGTTTGCAATTTTCGAACTTCACGGAGCGGCGGATTATTTCTCATCTTCATCATTCATTAAGTTAATGGATTAGTCAAGTTCGTATCTATTAGGTAAGTTTATTTTGCTTAGGCTGGCACCGACTCCAAATATATCGGAGTATGAATTATAAATAAAGAATTATAAATGTGTATCAATACTTTCCTTGGTTTTCTACGACGCTCTTTTCAACTACTTACTTCATAAAAATATTATTTATTTCTTACTTTTTAGTTTAAATTTGTACGCATTGAATTCGGTTGTCCTATTTTTTTGCTAAAAATATTTTATTTTATTATTTTTAGTGGAAATTAAGTATATTTTATTGAAAACGGATAGGCCTACTAGGCGCTCATTATAACTTAATGGAAACTTTAACTAAAACGTTTTTTTTGTTATTACTGATTTGTTCAAAAAGGGTCGAATTTATATCGATATAATTTATACGAGCCATCTCTGATCTTGACGTACCTAAAAAAAGAATCATTAAAATGGAGTCGTAATACTCATAATTGACGGAGTAATCAGGTAACAAACGCAAAAAAAAACAGTCGGATAGAGAACTTCCTCTTTTTTTTAAGTCGGTTAACAAATATTATCACGTCTCAGACCTATAGCTCATTACAAATTCCTGCCATTCATTCAAAACGAATGATAAGTTAATGAACTATGAACCTAGTTATTTAACTTAAAATAATAAAAAAATTGACATTATTTTTGTGTTCGTGGACGATATCATTATTTCATCCCCAATGAAATTATCATTTTAACAAAAAAGTACTGAACCAATTTCGGTATAATTTATACGGGACCACCTTTGAATCATGACCTTCCTAACGAAAAAAGAATCATCAAAATCGATTCATAATTGACGGAGTAATCGCGGAACATACATACAAAAAAAAAAACATACAGTCGAATAGAGAACCTCCTCCTTTTTTGAAGTCGGTTGAAAATTATTTGGCTAAATGTAATATTAGCATATATTCTTAAAAACCAATACACAATCATGTTCCAACGACTATATTTTAGGTACACTTATAGGACAAAACTATTTACGCGACAAAGTACGTGCGTAAAGATTGCGTTTTTCAGGCTTCGTGTTTCAGGCTTCATAAAGTGAATATTCTGAGACTTCAATATTGGAACCATTATAAAAACCTGCTACGAACATTTCTCAGCTACAAACGTAATGAACATGTCACATCGTGCTTTTTACAAAAGCTCAAAGGAAATCGACAAAAACAGGCAGTGTTACATGCACTCTCTGTCGTGCTCTGATCACCTGTAGTTACTTTTCCTCTTCAATATTGATTTGTATATTATCACGTCACCGTAAAATTAAAAAAAAAAACGTTGTAAAACTACTTATTTAGCGGAAATACCATAGATTTATTATTACTGACGTTTACAGATTGGCAATGAATCGACTAGGGTGAGACCAAAAAAATTCACCGATGTGTGCGTCATGCGCATGTGTGCATGAAAAATAGTATTGCAGTCTGACAGTTGCTGTCTTTCTACGTGACTGACAGGCCTTAGGCCCAGGAGGCCTATGTGGCCCGTGTACGTGAAATCGTCTTGTCTATCTATCTTGCTCTAATATACGCGTTAGTATGCTTCTTCTCTTTTACATTGCCGATCTACAGTTTCCTATATCTATGGAAAATACAATGTATATTTGAAAAATTGTATTACAGTTCAGGTACCTAAAAAGTTTTTTTTATTTCCACATCTTTTTCAATCATTGCCGTTCTAAGGTCGAGAAATTTTAAGACCACGCACCGTTTTAAGCTGTTACAGCGTGCTTACAGTTTTACTTACATATTTTAGCATTTTTCTTTCAGAAAAATTATTGAGGGTTTACTGAAGTGAGTCATTAAAATATTGCACTAGTGACGTCATAAATAGAATCTGATCTACGTTTAAGTTTCTCGTTGAGTTTCTCCCGAGTTCTTGTTGCAAAAACACGTGTTGAGAGACTCCATTTTAAACTCAATCTACCGTACAATTGTCGGTTGCTTTAATAAAATTTTCACTTGATATTGGCGCAATGCATAATCTTTATGTGTCGCGATCGCCATTCATTTAAAAGAAGAGTCTTGAAGAGAGGGAGTTTCTTGTTTCACTGTCTTTGCTCTGCTGATCATAGATTAGTAATCTAAGGTCCGTATTACAGAATGACACTCAGAAGTCAAACATGTCTTGAGAATCGTCTGTGACTTTCTATCACGAACAAAGTGATAGAGACGTAGGACGCTCAAGTCGGCGTTCATTCTTGAAACTTATTCAATAATACGAACATAAGAGCTTATCCACGAAACATTGGATCAACTCTGACAAAGATAAATACAATCATGCTTGTAATCCCACCCAAGAGCTAACATTATGATTGAAATTGATATCAAATTAAATAGAAAACGAAAAATATGGAAAAATTCACTGTGTATAAGTGCTGAGACGGCGATTTACTAACATTGGTTACCTACACATGACGCCAAAACCAGCAGTATGAAACATCCAGTGCCTCAAAAAAGCAACATTTTTCCAGCCTTTTGCATACATAAAAGGGGCATCAGACCCAAAATTAACTTCAGTGAACAAAACAAACAAAAGTCAACAATTAGGACATATGTTACACTCCATCCCAGCAGCCCGGGTACCCTGGTACATACTTTTCTAAAGAACAGTCAGCGAAATACAATATGTTTCTTAAAAGCAACAATATTGTTAATGTTGGTTGTTACAGTCAACGAAAACATGGCTAAATATACCTCACCACAAAATACATAAGCTCATTAGAGGAAAGTAAAGTAGCAGAAATAACTCTCAAAATAAGCATTTTGGAGCAATGTACAAAACATCGTTCCCATTATAACAGCCAATAAAGCGTTTGCATTCCATATCAACACACTCTTTAAAGCAAACCGTTGAAGAGTAAATTTTATATCGCATGGGTAATATACGTACCCTTGGATATTATTCATACCTCATTAAGTACATGTGTTACGTTCCGATGAAACCAACTTTTTCAGAAAGAAAATCACAAATCGGTTTTCCGCGTAATTGCTAATTGTGTAATTCAGTACCTAATACTAATTGATAAAATGAGACGGAATCGTTGTTTTGATTAAACTGAAATTCAAATTTCGAACTACTTATTTTATTATTTATCCTGGTAGTGGCACATGTTTGTGTGATTAACACGAACATTTGTTTACGAGACATGTTAGTTATTTTTTTATTTAAGTTTATTTATTAAATATCTAGATTATTATGTATATTTGTCCGTTATCTAGTATGCATAACACAAGTTCTTAATGATACTTAATTTTGGCTGGATAATTGTGTGACCGTGGAGATCTAAAATAAAATACAACTCAAACGGTAACAGAGATACAGCACTTTAACCAGTAGCACATACAGCGTATTTACTTCTAGGTCGAATTTTTTCTCACGAACTTATTTCTGTGTGAGTCAATGCAAATGTGCATACAAATAGCTCACCTGAGTACGTAATATAAAAATAATGTAAGCAAATATATAACGTCGTATTTGTATCAGGTGTGCGAGAAGATAACTTCTTGTCTATTATTATTTAAAACTAGCTGTGCCCGCGACTTCGTCCCCGTAGAATTTACATAAGAAAAAAAAAGTAGCCTAAGTTACTCCTTATTACACCAGCTACCTGCCAAAAAAAGTCCTGTCAAAATCGGTCCAGCCGTTTCAAAGATTAGCCGGAACAAACAGACAGATAGACAGACAGACAAAAATTGTAAAAAATGTTATTTTGGTGTATGTACCTTATATGCATGTAGTAAAAAACGGTTATTTCAAAATTACAAACAGACACTCCAATTTTATTTATATGTATAGATGTATAGATAAAATTGTGTGTGTGTGTGTACTTATGTCCTACGCACGCAAGACGTTATACTTTAAAATAGTTTTTTAAAGCCGCCGTCTGGCGCGTGCCTCAGGCAAGGGCAAAGGCCGAGGGTGGCAAATTTAAATATCAAGTGGTATATAGTGTGCGCGCGCATCGTAAAAATTCACTATGATATTTTTTCCCTAACGCGCCAAAAGAAGTAAAACTTTTGTGATGGGGGCTCCTATCGAGGTGTATTTATTACATAATCTATTATATAAAAAGCAAAGTCCTGACTCACTGACTGACTGATCAACGCCCAGCCCATACCCTTGGACATAGATAGCTGAAATTTTGCACAGAGGTTCCTTTTATGACGTAGGCAAGGGATAAGGCCGGATTTTTTGAAATTTTACCCCCTTCGTAATTTTTAAAGTAAAATCCATAAAAATTGGTACATAGTCTTTCGATTAAAAGTTAAGAAAGGGGTGTTAGAATTTCTCGAAATTCAACCCCTAAGGGGATGAAATAGGGGACGAAAGTTTGTATGGAAAGTCCGTCATTTTTATAGTAAAATCCATACAAATTAATATATGGCTTTTCCGTTTAAAAATTAAGAATGATGTATTTTACGATTTCTCGTAATTCAACCCCTAAGGGATGAAATAGGGGATGAAAGTTTGTGTGGAAAATCCACCATTTTTATAGTGAAATCCATAAACATAGGTGGGCTTTTTCTTTAAAAATTAAGAATAACGTATTTTAGAATTTTTTGAAATTCAACCCCTAAAGGGATAAAATAGGGGATGAAAGTTTGTATGGGAAATCCGTCCTTTTAAAATCTTTTATTTATACACACATCAAAAGTGTCTAGGGATCAACATATATTTTTGCAATAACTTTTCTCCTGATTGATATTAATTAAAATTTTCTTTAAGGATTCATCAAATAAAGTGTTTTCGTTTGTCACAGTAACGATAAACCAAGTCACCTTTGCATTAATAAAGAAATTTGCCATTTTCCTAATAAAGGGAGTTTTGACATTTGAACCACTAACACAAAAGTTCGAAAAAAAGACTGAAATAACAGTTTTCTCTAAAATTTTATTGGGTAACTTAAACAATTAATAATCCGTATTTCTACCGCGAACACTAACAACACAAGAACATCGGTTTGGCATACTCAAAATGAGTTCATCCAAATCACGCTGTGGAATGGCCGCCCATGTTCGTTGCAACAACAAAAAAAGGTCTTCTTGCGACTGGATACCCTCCATATTCGGCAGAGCTCTTCTCTGTAGCATATCCCATGCATGCTCAATCGGGTTCAAGTCTGGCGACTGAGCAGGCCAGGGCAGGACATTGATGTTAGCTGCGGCGAGAGTCTGTCTTACAACTCTTGCGGTGTGCGGTCGTGCATTATCATGCATTAACTGAAATAAGGGACCGATTTGCACTTGTAGAGGAACGATGACGTCTGATACAATCGTCTCAGCATAAATTTGAGCGTTGAGGTTGCCTCTGATCCAAATCAACTCAGTTCTTCCGCCGATCCAAATACCCGCCCATACCATGATGGTTCCACCACTATAAGGATGGACTTCCTGGCAGGATTTTAATCGCTGTTGGCGTCCAGGGGTTCTCCAGTGTCGTATACGTCTTGTATCCGGTCTCATACCAAAACGAGACTCATCAGAAAAGCACACGAAACGCCATTGTTCTTCTGCCCAATTTCTGTGTTCAAGAGCCCATTGATATCGAATCCTACGATTGTGCATTGCTATAGGTGGTACCCGTAGCGGTCTTCGGGAATGAAGGTTCACTTCATGCAAGCGGTTTCTGACTGTTTGGTCGCTAATTAAGTTCCCTGAAGAGTGATGAAGCCTCACGGCTAACATCATGGCGGTTATTGTTGGAGCTCTTCGAGTTAAGATTTGAATGTATCGGTCTTGTCTCCGTGTGGTGCAGCGATACCGTCCTCCATGGCGCTCAGCCACGGTACCAGTGCTTCGGTATCGTGTCCAAAGTCGACTGATAACACTCTGACTTGTATTCAGAGCTAAAGCCACAGTACGTTGCCGGGAACCAGCTTCTATCATTCCCACGGCTCTGAGCATTTCTTCCCTGCTTAAATGACGTCGCCGCTCCATAATAACGTTGGTTTTAATCAGTAGTAGGGAAACAGTAGCACTAATAATGTCTTCAATGCGTTGTATGTTTTTATAGGGAAAATATTGACAGCTGATTTTCATCTTTTACTCGAATTTGATTCACAGTTCCTGATTCAAATTATGAAATGCACCAAAAAGGATCCATATAAATTTATAAAATCATAAATTTATTACAAAGCCACATCTCAATCTCAAGAAATCCGCATAAAAATGCTTGATCCCTAGACACTTTTGATGTGTGTAGTTAAATTCATAACAATTGGTATATGGCCTTTTGGTTAAAAGCAAAGAAAGATATATGTCTAGTAGGTTTCTCGAAATCCTAAACTTAGGGTTTTAAAATAGGGGATAAAGCGAAATGAAAGTCCGACAAATCTATCTCTGTTTACTATCATAAACTTATTGGAAATATGTGTATGATTAGTAAAAAAATAATACCCAAAAAAAGTCCACGGGGACGAAGTCGCAAGCAAAAGCTAGTAATTAATAAAGATTATTTAGTTTATTTAGATAGTATTTGTTTTATGAATAGACAGATAACAGAATGAGATATTATTATAAATAAACTTAAGCGGATTTAAGAGAAGGCACAGCGGATTATATAGTTCTTCGAATGTAGAGCGCCCGAACTAAGTCAGTATCTCAAGAAAACCAAATCGATGGTACGTTATATCGAGGTAACCTTTTGGATGGGTTTCTGGCGCTTCGCCGGCTGCTATCGGAGCACGCTCACTTCGCTAGATCGGCTCGCGCTTTGTTTATTTCAAAGTCCCGAAGTTCTACTCTAACTGTCGATACAATGTATGGTATAACTGTCGATTCAGTATATGTAACGTTTTCGATAGAGCGACCGTCGATGTAGTGACTATTGATGTCGTGAACAGCGCCGATACTTATGTGTGTAAACGGTCGCGTGACACATACATTATGCACCCATACAGATATCACCATCGGGTCGTATCCCTCTGTTGAATAGAAAATAATATTTACTCTTATAAGTACATCATATCTGAAAATTCTCGCCTAGATTCACATTAAAATGCTTCACGAATCCAGTCTAACGTTGAGAGTCCGTTTATCATCAACTGGACGGTTTGTTAGCTATCCTTTAAGAAAAAACAAACTTCTCTTAATAGGTTGCGGAAACGCTTTCCTTGGCTCGCAACAATCGAGCCCACGTCCCTAAGTGCGCTCGTTTATTTCTTGTCCAAGGGCAATAAAACAAACACAGTTACCTACCCCCCGCGTCAACAATACGTAGAAACGTCAAGAAGCTAAATAGAAGGGTAGAGCACAATACAATTTCCAAGTTTGTTTAATCAGTTTGGGCGTGAAGTATACCCGAAAAGTGTTGCGTAGAATCCCAGCAGTAATATAAGAGTGCTTTTAAATCAGTTCTAATGTGTACTTTCCGGAAACTTCCGTGAGAAACGACTTTGGAAGTTGATACAATTTACTAGTAAAAGATTGGTGTAACCAATACACACATGCCTATTACATTAGCGCAAATAATAATAACAATAAATAATTTATAAACATTTGTTTCATCAACTCAGAGATTTAAATTTTCTTATAAAACTAATAGTATTAGGATTATTTTAAACATGTGTTAAAACCTTGATTACCTTTATAACACTAAAACAATTTTCAAAAGTGTTCATTCAGTCTTATATAATATATATTTGTATTTCATTCATTAAACTCATTTTGCAATACCAAGGGTATCACACGTTCGTTGCCGTCCTAGCAAAACTTTTTTGCACCTTTATTGAAGACACCCACGTTGTAGTTCTGAGGGAAAACTTCGACAGGGAGTTCATTCCAAAACGGAAGCGTACGCGGAAGAAAATTTCTTCTGAAACGCACAGTACGTGACCAACTCGGTTCCAGTCTGTGAGGATGAATCCCTACCGATGGCGGGCGGTGCGGTGATAGAAAGAAGTTGTTGACATCATGTCAAATAGTTCCTCAGAACACATTCCGTAATACAGCCGATAGAAAACGCATAAGGAGGCAAATTCTCTCCTAAGATATAGGGGTTCAATATCGGCTGTGAGCATTGGATCGTCAAGATTCTCACAGCTCGTCTTTGGACCGCGTCGGATGATCCTAATTGACATCTAGGTGCTCCTCCATAAATGAGAGCAGTCTACTACTACTCCGTATGAACCCTGATTTGCGACTTGTACAATATCAGTCGTTGCCCAGGTGTGAAGTACCGCTTCGCTTTATTGAGCACACCGAGATTTTTAGATGCCAGTTTGACCTTACTTTCCAAATGATTGCGGAAGTGACCGTCACAGGAGATTCCCGCCCCCACTCCGATATACCTGCCGGAATATTCGCCAACTTTTTTTGACAGACCGAAGTGATAATCACCGAGTCAATACATACCCATTGCTGTTTTACACAACACGCTATTATGGCACTTGTCATGACTCGGTGATTATCACTTTCATCTGTCAAAAAAAGTTGGCGAATACGCCGGCAGGTATATCCCGTCCGTCCGTCTGTCACCAGTCTATATCTCAACAACCGCGCTAGTTAGACAGTTGAAATATTCACAGATGTTGTATTTGTGTTGCCGCTGTAACAATATATACTAATAAACAGAATAAAATAAATATTTAAGGGGGCTCCCATACCACCAATATATATATATTTTTTTGGCTTGTTTTTGCTAGATATTGATAACGGCAACAGGTAGACGCTTGAAATATTCACAGCATATTTGGTTATATATTCTCTTTAAAATAAATAATTAAATTACAATAAAACAAATATTTAAGTGGGGCACCAATACAATAGACATGATGGTTTTGCCGTTTTTTATAGTTTAATAATACGGAACCCTTCGATCGGAAGTATAAAATATAACAAATGACTCCATTCCACCTGATGGTAAGCCTCCCTCGCCTTAACGACCTGCAAGGTGCTCGAGCCAATAGGAAAATTACACAACTAAACAATCGCATGAGCGGGCTCGCAAATTTTCTACACAATTAATATTTAAATCCTAATTAATCTTTGTTTGTTTTGGCCTTTTTTTATATAAATTTATAATTAAACCTAGTTTTTCAACAATATAGTTTTATTAACAAAAGAAGTTTGTTCTATCGTGAACAGTGCGCATCGTGGTGATATAGCCTTAGCTGCTTAATGTATTTCCATCATAAAGGAAGACCTGTGTCCAGGGATATATATAGGCTAATGATGTAAGTGAAGGCCAATGAAGTCCGGTCTCAGATGCTACTGGCGCTATTATATAGCGAAGTCACTTTTTAAGCACCCAGAAACCCGTCTGTCCAAAACAACATCAAGCGTAATTCACTGCACCACAGAACGACAATATATCCTTTTTATGTTAATGAATTTAAATGCTTTGTTATTATTCATCAGAAACGAAAAAAGTTTTAACCGTCACTCCTACTTTACTAAGAAAAATTTTGGCAGCGGATAAAAGCTTTTGGATGTTTATGTCATAATCATAATGTAATAAGAACAAAAGAATAAGTGAAATAACTGAAACACTTCCTGTAAGAAATGTAAGTACCTAATGTTAAACTTTGGGGTTCAATTTTATCGATTGCGCAGACGTTCGAGGCCGCGATCGGTGGTCACTAAATATAGTCCGCGGCGCGGTGAAGATAAAATTGTTAAGCCTGCAATACATGTTGGTCGAGCTTAGGCCTACGCGAGCGTAGGCAAACTATTACAAGGCAAGTGCTACTGCCTACACGTTCGCCCGCACGCCTGCCTGCCTTGCTACGCTAGGACTCAATAAATACTTCAATATTATACTATTTCGCTGATTCGTGATTTAGATTTCAAGCCGGCACTCATAGCAAAAAATGACTTTGCTCACTTGTTGAACTATTGCGCAAAATTGATTGTTGTTGTTAAAGATTAAGAATTTTAATGTTGTCGAGGAGCTCAGGACAATCAGTCTTGCCTTGTTTTATTAATTGGTTAATGATAAACGAGGAATACAAGTATTATTTTAACATAATGATGTCAATAAGTAGTGTCATAATAACGCTTTGTATTTTGCTTTAAAATCTCTGCTGTAATAAAAAAATGGAGATTGTAATATTCTCTTTGAATTGGAAAATTAATGATAATCTCCCGGATTACGGTATGCTTGCCATTGCGAATGTATTTTTGTTAACCTTTATTTTACAAATAACTACCACAAGCCTTTATGAATGGATTTAAAATTTTCTGGTCTAACTATCCCTCAGACCAAGAGAATTATCTCAATCGATTTAATCAATATTGAAATCTGTCATTGCCATCATTTTATTAAGCTAAATCACTTTGTATCATAAACAATAAAAGTTCGGTACAGCGGGCTAGCTATTTCAAATTGGTGCCCCGGCGGGCGTAGAGACGTTAGTTCCATCTTTGAGGATAATAAACAATCTAAAGGTCTATTAGGTAACGGTAAGGGAGCAAAGTCTAACGTTACATTCAAAATTACATTAGTAACTTTAAGAGCGTTTGAAATTATACCTATTTTTGTACGGTTGTCACGGAATAGATACCTACATAGTAAGATACATATTATAATGTACATATATATTATAGTACCTACCTACTACGTATCCATCCATGCCATTGATTTATCAATGGTTATTGATAAATGGTCACACATAAACCACATCTGCATGTGCCACAAAATGTTGATACAGATCACAGGGAGATAACAAAAAAAAATTATCATCTATTCTAGCGGTAGTCTTTTGGTAAATTTTGCCTTCATTTCGCTTTTGACTTTTGTGGTTACAATCTTCTATGCGCTAGCTAGCTACATTAGCTGTCTACCGTCAGCATTTGTGCCACTTGTAAAAAAAAACCTAAATATTTAACGCGTTTCATCGATTCAAAAAGGAAAAATTCCTTTTGTATCAAAAAGTTAAATTGGACAGGAAATAGAAGTGTGGCTTGGGTTTCTCAAGTGTGCACTCGTGTTATTGTTTCACTGAGATCGTATATTTCTTCTCACTCAATATTTTACGGTTTTAAGTGGAGGGTCGAGATTCGTTTCTTGAAGATACGCTTATCTGAGGGTCAAAAGTCTCGTTTTTAAAAACACTTTCTTGCTTTTTGTCCGCTATTTTGTTTACATGAAATGTCGTGATTCGTGCACGAATTTTTCTTCTTCCTTATGATTTTTATGCTTTTTTGACAGCTTTTCATTGTTTACCAACAGGTCAAAACAATGAAGCGTATCTTACATGCAGACGCTTGTAACATTCAGATGGTACATAGCGTCAATACCCCGTCCTGTGAAGCTGAAGAAACATTACGGCATTAAAAAATGAAAAGGTGTATTTGAGTGCGATATTCTATAGAGACACTCAACCAGGCCTTTTCAGCAGGCCTGGTTAAGAGTGGAGCGGTAAACTCACTGTGCCCTGTATCTGTTAGTGACTTATGGTTAGCCAACAAAGCTAATCAAAATGCAGCACAAGAAATAACTAGAAGACAAGAAATGTTTTTTATACAAAGTAATATATATTGTTGTTTAGTTAAATTCGTGTATTATATACAATTTATTTACATGTTATGGTCAATAATCATAGCCTTGCAACATTTTGCCAACCGTGAACTTGCGTGACCCTATTTTTCCACCAAAACTTGATCACCAGCGGAAATACAACACTGCAAAGAAGCAGTGTAATTTGACTTTGGTCTTCACTAAGCTGGCGGTGACTATTTTTTACGCTCTATGCAGGAATATTTACAGTAAAGTCAAAATAACATTTTATGTTAAATGTTTAATTTTACATTACAAACAAATTTAAAACGTAAGTAGCAGGCAAAATAGAACAAATTAAATTGGACATACAGCAGCAAATAAAGCACGTGGGTGGAATGAAAATATTGAAATTGAAGTTACTCGTATTAAGATTCGGCCCAAAAGGCAAGACGTTATAATATTTACGAAATTAAGTTGGAGAGTATAGGCACAGCTTATGTCCATGAGTATGAGTATGTTTACTTGGGTCGGATAGTTTTTCTTCAATCCGATAAGGTTTAATATTTCGGGGTGAATTGATCGACGTATCAAATATGAAATATTGGTCCATGGAAGGCTTAAAAATAATCATTCAATAACAGTATACATGATAAAATCTTGACTTGAAATTTAAAATATTTTTCTCAAACATGCATGGAAATATTGTTATTATTTTCGCAAAAGAACACGCGAAGTATCGAATTTACGGACAAAGAAAAACAAATCCATTGCTGGAGCGTTTTTTGAATTTGGAACACTACAACGCTCCAGCAATGTTCTATGAAACGGCGTGCTGGAGTTATTAAATACTCTTTGATTGGATCTCTTTTATCAATCTTGGCATACTGAAGGCTCTTTGCTTAGTACAAATTGCGTTCACGTGGCTGTATAGCCTACATGCGTTTGTCTTGATGATAAATAGAAACTTGGCGGCAAAGTTGAAAATTCGTCTTGATTTGTTATTTTCATACATAATATATTTATAAAAATAATTAAAATGAGTTCCGACGGTTCAGAGAGTGAAATGGAGATTGATTGTACTCGGTTGAGTAATTAAAAATTGCTTTATGTTTTTGCTTTTGAACCAGATTCAAAGGCAAAAACATAAAGCAATTTTTAATTAAAGCCCCAGATGATGTATATTTAGCGACAAAGGTAAAGTATGTTTTATTTTCCTGCATTTTTTTGAGAAAAGCACTATATGCCTCGGCTGAAATGGCAATTGCCTGTCTCGTATTAGTGATAACCTCATACTCGACCTGCAATTGCCTATTTCGCGGCCTTTGCAATAATGTACTTTATTGGTCCAAATATTAGATTTCGGCGGGCAATAGAATATTTATTACAATTTTAATATACGTAACATACAAATACAAACGCAAACCTTACTTTACATTGTCATTCAATTTTAAATGCTGTTACGTGGACATAAAGTCGGCTCGAACTGCAGAGTGAAAAGCTTTCCACCTGGCTGAACATAATTACCTGCCTCAATGGAAACTTGATATAGGTATCAGAATCGGTATTATTTTGTTATGATTAAAATTTTAACAATAATATCTACGTACACTTTTTGTAATGCCGTCTGAATATTTTTAATCGATTTCAAAAAAGGAGGAGGTTCTCAATTCGTAATTATCTTGGGTTTTTAGGTATGTTCCGATTAGTCGAAGACGCCTTAACCGATTAGAAAATTTTTATTATTTTGTTTGAATACTTTATAAACAGTCCCGTGAAAAAATTACATGAATCGGTTTAGTGGTTATTAAGAATCATGAAAATACGCAGTCGCAATCGCAATATGATGGATTTTCCCATCTTTTCCAACTTTTGCATAGATATCTTTGAATGTTGTTACCCATTTTTGATGATTTCTTAAAGACCTTAAGTCTCGAGATTAGTTTTTTGAAAATTTTAAAGTGTAAAAAACTGTAATAATTTCATTCTCTTTCTCATTTATCGTCTGTACCAGGGGCGAGTGTTCTGAGAAGCTTTTTTCCCACCATCTCCCTTCCTTTTGAGGATTACACGTACTCGTCTACGTTGTCATCGACAAACTGTGGCTATCATTTTAACGCGAACTAAGAAATTTGGCAACTCTTTTCTCTGTCGCACAATCAAGAAATGGAATTCATTGCCAGCACACGTGTTCCCTCCTTCCTACAGTCCTGGGTCATTCAAAAGAGGCGTGAAGAAGCACCTTGCAGGTCAGCAAGGCGAGGGTGGCGCGGCGGTTTATCTTTCGTACTAGCTATCTTCGCATTCGAACTCCACTACTGCTTACCATTAGGTGGAATGGAGTCATTTGCTTGACCTTTTTATAAAAAGCAGTAAAAAATACAAAGATAATTTAAAAATAGGACAGCGATCTTCAGTTAGCCGCCAACAGGTGTAAAATATAACAATACAATAAAGTGTTTCATTCATCTTAGAACCCTCCTCTAGGCAGCGGTGTCGTTAAAAATATAAATTACTTCCTCCTTCTTTTATTCCCCTAAAATTTTGCCGAAAGTTATATTAAATATTTGAAAAATTTACTTTATTAAATTTTATGAATTTCAAACATGTACTGCGGGAAGGGGACCGCATTCACGGTCTTTCGCCATCAGTACCTATCTTAACGTATGAGTTTTTAGTTAAGTCTCTTTGTCACGCTCAATCAACTCCGTCAAATTAAGAACTTGTTTTATGGCTTATATGGATATTCTTCTTCTTTTTTATCAAATCTAATCAAATCAAATATCTTTATTGCGTATCACATAACATTCACAAGGGTCTTATACATAGGCTGTAGTTCCTGTGATACCCCGTGGGGGCACTGCAAACATTAATGGCGTTCGCGTTATTTATCGCATTTCGCCAATGTCAAGTGAAAATGTACTTTTAAAGTAAAAGACAATTGTAGGGTAGATTGAGGTTAAAAATGGAGTCTCTCAACACGTGTTTTTATAATAGAACTGGGGAGAAACTCTTATAAGGATATAGTCCGCGCAATATAATAGGCCCGTTTTGACACATGTCATAATATCGTGTGGTGATGTGACCAAAAGTCTTAGACAAGTCTAAGCCAAACTTAGTTATCTAAGAAGTCAATTGTGTAATTATTTAAGTACTTACACGATTAACATGAGAAATCGAGTCACAATTATATGAGATTTATAATCGTAATTATTTAATATTGTATTTGATGAATTGAATAAAAAAAACATTTACGAATACGCTTCTAAATATTTTGGAGTGAAACTTCTTTAGCACCGATGTGAATTGTAACTTGAAAATTAGATGAAACGAAAAAGATAAATTTTGACGGTTTGTAGTTCAATCAACATAAACATCTATTGCTAATTGCTACTGAAATCACTTTTGCTACATTTCTGAAGTGTCACTTCTGCCAGGTGTGAATCCCACAATTTTTTTTTATTCACTTTTGGGTACCTGGATAACTCAAAAGGGGGTGCTCATCATTTATATGCTTTAACTTTTTGTTCTCAAATTGGCGCCAAACTAATAACTATCAAAAAGAGCTACTTTATAAAATTAATAAAAAAAAAGAAGTTCAAGCTTATACCATTTAACACAATTCAAGTGATTTAGTATGGAGAAGGATTTTGCATGAAATTTCAACTTAAAATATGTTTTTTTTTTCAACTGTTTAGCAAAGGGGTACCGAACTTAAATAAATTCAACGGACTTAGTATGGAACCAGGACTTAGAATATTATTGAGTTATTTTGTATGGAACTTCAACTTGGCATAATTTGAAGAAAATTTCTCGCAATTACTTACAAAAAATAACGTAATTTTTGGATTTGGAAGACATGTAATTTGAGTTAATAAAAGAGTTAATAAATCAAACGATCAAGTGCGATTTTTTTTGTAGTACCTACATTATTTATATGTATTACACTGATAATATGTAGGTATTAAGACAATAGGCTCTCACTCAGACCAAATAAAAAGTAAAGACGGAGTTCTGCTCAAAACGAGCTGGAACTGAGGCCAATAAATTGAAAACTACACCTAGACCGTCTCCTGTGTACAGCCCCACAATAGGTACGAAGTCGGTTGACACCCACATTGTAATGCAAACTTCAAGAAGATTTTCTTAAGTTTGGACACGCTTGACTAGGCAGGCATATTACTAGCGTCTCTTGCGAGCTACACTAAACGTTGGCAAATAGGAAGCCATCACGATGGAGTTGGTCAGAAACTTGTGTCGTTGAGTACCAGCAGTCCGGGTTCGAATTCTGGTTGTTGCTTGTATGATGAACACGATCATATATTCACAAGTCACGATTGCTTATTGCCACCTATTTATTTATTTCTCAAAATACCCAACAAATTGTTAATTGTCGCGTACGTTCGATACCTAGTATCCATAACACAAGTTCTTAATTTTCTTAATTAATTTCGGTTTGATAGGTGTGGGCGTGGTAAGATTTTATTAATAGATACGCTGTAAGTATGCTTCTTTTCCGCCCTTTTGTGTAGAATAAAAATGTCATGTCGATCGAAACATAATTGCCGTCATCAAATTTTGAATGTAAACACGTAGTAGTAGACACATACATACTTAATAATGCTGTTATCAATCAAAAAATTGTTTGTGGTGTTCATCAAGATACGGTATATAAATGGCGTCCTTATTAATGTTTCAAAACTGTTACAAATTTGTTATGTAGCTACAATTTTTTAACATGGCTTTATTATAACGACCCAAATTATTTAGAAAGAAATAGCACCTAAGATTAAGGACTGTACTCCTTCAAGTCAAGTCTAGACAAGAGCCAGTGTCCGTAAATACTACTGGACGTAGGCCTCCGTTTTCTATCCTTGACTTCCCGCATCCAGCCACTCCCAGCAGTCCTCCTAAGGTTATCAGACTATCCAGGTCGCAGGGCACCCTACACTGCGCTTGCCTATACGTTGTCTCCACTACATGATTCATCTGCTCCAACGGTTGTCAGTTTCCCGTCAGATATGACTAGCCCATGCCACTTCAGCGTACTAATTCTTTAGTTATATGTCGATAACTTTTATTCGGTGACGAATGTGCTCGTTACGCACCCTGTCCCATAACGAGATATCGAGAATAGCCCTTTCCATAGGGCGCTAAGCAACTTTAAATAAGTGACCACGTTTCCGCTGCGTAGGCTCTTACTGGTAGGACACACTGATTAAAGACCTTAGTCTTCCAGGCATTGTGGCACATCTTTCAATTAACAGTAACTGTAGTGATGTATGAGCACCTGATGTGTTTCTGTCGTGTTTCAGTTTGTGGTTGCCATGGGTAAGCAATAGGGTCAGGGTTCACAGCGCGTTAGTAACACCCTGCTGTTGTAACCTTCTATAGACAACGGTGACCGCTTTCAATAAGAGAAGCTTTAAATTTCTTTGCCACTTTAATTAAATAAAAATTAATGATGCACACCGTTAGACTACGTTTTTTTTTTCAGTGACTCGGTATTACTGTTGGCCACCGAGTAGCTTTTTTAAGGCAAATATAGCCCTAAAATTTTTTTTAGAGTGCCTATTAAAGGGCCCCTAAATAATATGCAAAAAGAATTATTGAAACGAGGCCATTTTCCAACAATGAATTCGAACTCTTCGAAGCAGTAGCGAATGAAAAACAAGTGATATGTTTACGGCTTTTGAAGAAAATAATATTAGTAAATTAATATAATTATTTTCAACTCTATGATTTATTTCTACTCGCTCTTTGGCGGCGGGCTCTCTAGCACGAAGAGCGAACTTCCTGTAGAGTTTTTAGTCCAAAGGTATCCCCTAGGAGAGAAACTGCTGAAGGTTCGGACTTCGCCTCGGGAGTGCCGTGGCGTGGAGGAATTGGGCAGCAGCAACCAAGCAACCATCTGTATTTCGAATGAATTGCACTAGGCTGGGGTGCACATAATTATTGCACAAACGGTATCCTAATACGAATGATAATTGTGACAAATAACATCGCGACAAAAATCTAAAACATACAACAACACATAGGTACCCAAGCACAGCAGCCGTGAACACCATGCCATTGTAACCACAATGTTATCCGAAGAGTATTTACATTGCTTTTATTATTTTTTAAATTTAGGCTGTTACTCATACCGCGGTCGAGCAAAAAGGAGGACTCCAGGCCGTAACTTATAAGTTAAGCCCCTAATATAAGCTGACACGCTTCTTTATAAATACGTGCTCCACTAGAGCCGACATGAGATATATGAGTATATCCAACAGTAGCATCAATCTATAAACCCACTCACACACAAAATATTATTGTTGCTTTAGGTCCCGTCCTTTTTTTGTTTTACCATGTGATGCCGGCAGAGCAGAATAGCATCAACCTATATCCTCCAATGGGTGTCGTAGAAGGCGACTAATGGATCAGCAAAGGGGTATTGATCATCTTATACTCCGTCCACCAATCCGCATTCGGCATACCTCCTAGATAACAAGCAGAGGCCGTGTGTTCCAGCAGTGGGTTGAATTAAAAAGGCTGTTGTGATGAGGTCCCGTCTTGAGTTTCTGACTGACGTTTGCGTATACCGAGAATCAATTCTTCGCAGGCTTGGTTTCGGTGTGGTATCGTCTTGGGTTTAATCAGCGGAGTCGGCCGGGTGTGACAGGACAGGCGAATCGAGTGACTTGATACAGATCCATGTGTTGCAGTTTATGTAGAAATTGTTTGCAAACAAACTCGGCACAGAAACAATAACGCAGCCGATCAGGAAGGCGCCGTACTTCATAATTAGCACCGCGAAGTACTTCCCTCTCCATCCTTTGTTTCCCGTTTGAGAAGTCTTATTAATTCTATGAAGCGTTATTTTCAGTACTAATTTGTTGATTTTCTGCTAAGAAGTCTTAGAAACTTTAAAACACGTTCACAAGTTGCCAGGCAGCGTCTAGCCTTTCGTTAAAGCAATTTAAAACTTCCAAGTATTACATGAATAAATTGGAAATGTAGTCAAATACGCAATAATATATTTACAGGACCAATTATCTAGCCCTAGTAAGACCCAAATTAGGAATGTGTGAGTGCACTGAGAGATCACTTCGCAAATTCGTGAATGGTATATAATATATTGCAGGTTTTACATTGGCATTTATTACTATTAATCATTGTTATTATTATTCAAATTACTTAATTTTCCTGCGTTTACGCTGTATTTCATAACTTCTTGACGTTATTATTACTTTGATACTTATTATCAAAAATTTTGAGTTTTTAGAATTTATCCTTTGTATATGCATAATTTACCTTGGTACCAAATATCAGTCTCTATATAATCTAGGACTTGGTTAGGTTTTTGATGAATGCGTGAGTCAGTCATAAAAATACCGGTTTTAAGATATATAAATAACCGCTTGAGCTAAATTAATGAAATTTATAATTCTTTGCAAGCCACAGGAATTTAATAAATGTACCAAATTTCATGTATGTAGATTAAATAGTTTACGAGTTGTTAAAGGGTCAAAAGTAGCTTGAAATGATTCGTGTAATATCACACACGTGCGTTGCCAGTTCCTTTATTGAACTCGGCTGGACACGCCGTGTATCTAGATTTAAAAATCGAACCTTCGATTTAGAAATCGAATAAATACTGCGTGATTCCTTGTCTGTAGGTTTGTTTTGCTGCCCTCCCGTAAAAAAAGTCCTGAGATATTCCATCTTGTGTACACCTTACTCTGTCTATATTCACACCATTAATTTGGAATAAGTATATGTGAAATTTTGTAGAACTTTTTTACAAAATATTGGATGATACAACATCAAGGTTGGTTATTATTTTTATTGTTATACAAATGATTTGATAATTTTTGAAACGTGTGGACAAAGAGATCACTTTTAAATATCAATTGCATTTGTGATGTACTTTTAATTTTACAATATTCCATAGAGTTTCTACTTAAAGTTGTGATAAAAGTAATATGTATAAAAAATAAAAAAAATTGGTAAGTGTAGAAATTAAAATATTTTTCATTTTCATTATTTCTTTATTATACGCTACAAGTGAGATTTTTTATAGTCACTGTATGTTTTAACGGCGCACTGAACTTCTGGAGAAAAAGTTGTGCACGTGATTTATTACAAGCTAGCTTAAGTTTTGTCAACGGCCCCATTCGTGGGGAAACTCAACGTGATCCACATACACTATCAATGGTAAAGTCTGCCATTCTATTAGGTTCACTGAAGTTGATTCTGTGGTCGGCTTCAGAAGTAGATTAACATTGGGACAAACATTTTAACCACAAAAAATAACCGTAAACCGTAAGCTCACTTACTAAAAATAATAGTTATTTTTACTAAACATAAAAAAATATTGGAAGGATTTGAATGCGTTTAAATGTGTTAAAAGAAAGAAATAGTTTAAACGTATTTAAACAATTTATTTCTTCTAAATGAAAACATAAAAATAAATACAGAACTATCACAGAATCTGGTATCTGAAATAATTTTTGTTTGATATGGCCACGTTTATGAGTTAATTATTTTGGAATTTGATAGGTTATGTTATATAATTTAATAATTCTTCATAAATGTTAACACAGATGGCTGTGAATTAAAATAAAAACCACTTTCACTACATACAATCCACAGACAATATTTTTTTTATTTATCTAAATAAATTTTATTTATCTAAATAAAAATCTGTTTGACGCCATGAAAGCACGTAGGGGCACGGCAGAGACACTTTGGTTCATTCATTCATTTTAGGCATTCATGGTTTTATCAAGGAAGGCAAAATAGACCCTGCGAAGCTCAGTTTTACGTGGTTGATATTATTTTTGTTTTATAAATATCTTTAAAATACTTATCGTAAAATTTTATTTTTAATTAAGTCGGGTTCGTTGAGTCTTTGATTGTATAGTATATCGGTTGTGACCACAGAGAACGTGGTTGCGACAGTAAAAAAGGTACAATTTGCGATTTTATTCTTGATAATAGTGAAAAAGCTGCGTAGCCTTTGAACGACCCTCAACCTCGACGTTATATATAAGTACTCAATACAATGCTCAATAATGTTTGTTATTTATCGCGGCCTCAAGGAACTTCTAAAACTGTATGAAAAATCGAAATTATTGTTTTGCCATAGGCTAAATTGTGATCTAGGGACGTTTTAAATATTTCGACATAATATTTTTCCATTGTTATTTGTGCTCTATTTGCAAGAAGAGCTTGGTTTAAGTTGACCTAATACCATCTTTTTAAAGTCTGTTTCTATAATAATAGTGTTAACAGCGGTATTGTTTTCCGTCAGAGTCGTCTCTTAAATTTACTCACTAATCTACCATTAGTTAAAAGTTCTCAGGTTGGCTGGAACTGGAAGACCCAGTGGACCAGGGTGCGGGTATATTATGTCGTCCCGTCTTTGACGCACACAGTGTTTCCGCCAAGTACCCTGTCTGCGTTAAAGCCACGACCTAGAGGAACGCGTCAGTTTTTAGTGGGTATTCCCTGATAGGGTGAGTTCTACGTAACTTTAGGGTGGCCCCACCTGCCCCAAAGCATGCGTAAAGCATTTTCTGACGCAAAAAAGGTAGGTTGGAATATATTGTATTCTAAATTCCATTTTGTTCAAGTCTTTCTTAATGTATTCATGTGGGCAATTTCTTCTTCTTTCCCCTACCCTGCTCCCAATTTATTTGGGGTCGGTGTACTGCACCGACTGTCTTGATATTGACAAATGCTAAAGGTTTTGGCATTTAATTTTTTCGGCCGGCCGCCTGGCTGACCCCACCCTCCTTGGCAACGACTGCTATCGTCAATGGAGGAAAATTTTCGGTGACCCATCCGAGTACCGACCTTTTTTTGAATTCGAAACTAAGATACCTACTTTTTATATAAAAAGTAGGCATTCAAAAACTGTTACTTTTATACGATATTTAGATTTAGTTTTTTTTTAGTAGGCAAAAATTTTATTAGTTAAGTTTGAAAAATATCAAACCCACACGGCAGACTTTTATAATAGGTACCAAAAACGATTGTAGGACGTATTTAAGAAACCAACTTCTTGGAATAATAAATATACCTGAGTACCTACTTGGTCTTAGCAATTCAGTACCTAATAGCTACGTAATTAATTGCTAGGTTGGAAAATATTTTAATTAAATTTATTTTTATTTAATTTGTCGAGTAACATCTTATAAATACTTATAAATGCCTCAACGTCCTTTTGTGGTTGTAAAGCTTTTGCCCATTCGAAGAGTCTAACGTCTAGACTGTGTTGGCGCTGTGTGGTGCGACTCTGCTCGCGACTTCGTACGCGTAGAGTTTTTTTTTAATCAATTATAGCCCATGGCGCTCAGGAATAATGTACGTAGTATTCTATAATAGTAAAATATTTTTTTTAATCGGTTCAGTAGTTTTTGAGGTTACCTATTCGTTAGAAACGTAGCTACTAATATTCCTCATTTGGTTCAAATCCCGTCTCTGCAAATATGATTTTTTCCTTGGGTTTCGTTTTCTTTTTTAATATGATAAAACTTTCAATCATATTCCTCTTTTTAAAATGTTAAGATCGTGTTAATATCGGGAGCGGTTGAAATGTATGAAATATCCCACCAAAAACATTCTGTAAAAAACTAGCCAAGTCTCGATGGAGCTGCTTGTTTATCTCTAAAAAGGAATGAAATCTAGACAAAGTCGTGCCAAATCCAAGGTTCCTTACTGCGATTTCTTTATTATTATAGTTAATGTTGTGTGACCCTAACTCTGTACCAAATTTCAGCTCTCTGAGTTTATGGGAAGTACTAGTTCTATTTTGATGATCAAAGCAAAGTTTCGCATTTATGACAGTCACTTACTAGTGAGTGTCATAAATGCGAAACTTTGCTTTCACTTAACTTCGGAACTAAATGACCCATAGATTTTATATTTTTGGGTTTTAAGTATGTGAATATAGCTTACTGGATGACGAAAATTTCTGCGTTCTGGTCGTATCCAGAGGTTCTCAAATAGGGGCCTGAAAATGCGGCGAAATGGTTCCAGTAAAGGATGGTAAGGCAGTGTTTTGCTTCGCGCTCAACTTGGCGGGGGCACTGCCGTGCTCCCAGATGTACCCGCCTTTCACATTGTCTGGCCCGATATCGGATATCGTATCGGACGGTCAAATTAAGTCAAGTTTCAGAAATTTCTTCTTGACATTGGCTTCCGATGCCATATCGAATCTGATAATGTGGAACTGCTCTAGGTGTAAAGGCAAAGGGATCTACATACACTTTCTAACAAATACCTTACATAAGTTCGGTGCACATCAAATAAAGTGTCAAACGGATTTCCATAGTAACATAAATTATATCTTGTAACAAAATGGAAACCCACGTCAAATAATGACTACATTATTGTAATTTTCGTAGGGATATACATATAATTAAAAATAAATAAATATAGCCTATGTTACTCCCTGATAAAATACCTTTCTTTTGGTGAAAGAATTTATAAAATCGGTTTTGTGGTTTACGCGTGAAGGCGTAACAAACAAACTCACTTTCGCATTTATAATATTAGTTGAGATTATAAGGTAGGACTGGAAAACCACTTTTTTAAAATAAGTCTCTTTTGTACACAGAAATAATAATAATGAGGATCCTCTTTAATTATTATTTCTGTGCTTTTAAAGAACATCTATTTAAATATTAACAATGTTCAATTTAATGTTTTAGTATTAAACAACTTGGAAGCTGTATAAATAGGTATATAGTTATCCACAAACAACAATAAGCAATTATCCGATTAATATCATAGAAGCGAAAGTATGTATGGATGGATGGATGGATGTATGTTTGTTACTTTTTCACGTAAAAAATACTGGGTGTATTTTAATTAAATTTGCAACTATATAGCTCATACATCTGAATAACATATGTGCTATAATTTATCGAAAAAAAAAAGCTTAAAAAGGCTGAAATAAGGAATGAAATTTCGTCATTGTTGACGATACAACCACGAAAATTTGAATTTAGGCACCTCGTAAGAAATAAATAATTATGTATTTGTTTTGGTGTTTTTGAAATTTTGACCCATGTGGGTTGACAAAGTCCAAAACAGAGTCACGCTTTCACGCCTAAGATTTTTATGAAATTTGGTACAAAAATATACTAGACCGATATACTACTAGGATAGTACGGCGAGCAGTGCCTTCATACAAAATAACACGAACAGGAGAAAATGTTTTCCTACCCCTAATTCCTAACCGATGTTTAAGATATTTTAGAGTGTTTTTAACACACTAAAAACTATGTCGGTACGTTTTTCTTTTTTCAATATTTTTTCTTTTGCCAAAAACACTTTTAATTTTGAAAAAGGAACACGTACAGACAATTATTTTCTTTTTGTTATTTACATTATGTCATCATAAAAGAAGCATCGATGGCGTAGTGCGTAAGAGCGTTGTTTACCACACGGGAGGCACCGTGTTTTCAAATTTTTATTTCATATGTACCTAGGTACGTTTAATCGACGCTTTTACGGTGAAGGAAAACATCATGAGGAAACCTGATCATACCTATGAAGAAATTCTTAGGCTGTGTTTGATTAGAAATGAATAAAATGAAATACTTGATTAGAAATGAATAAATATTTGTTCTAGCGTTTTTGAAATCTTGACCTGTGTGGGGATGAAAAATCGTATGGAAGTCCAAACCGAGTCATGCTTTTACAAAATATACTTGACTAAGATAGCACACAGCTACCTTTTTTTCGTAAAAATAAAAAAAACCGCCATCAAAACTAAAAACTGAGAAATAAAAATTCTGTTAATAAAAATCGAAATGTTTTTTTAAGGTCAGTACCAAATACAAGCGACAACGTTTATTCCAAATATTTCGGTTGGCTGGCACTGACCTCAAAAACATTTAGATGTTTATAAACAAAATTTATAATTCTCCCTTTTTAGTTTTGAAGGCGATTTATTTTATTTCAAAATAATTTATTCTTTGTTTTTCTGGTGTTCTAAGTATAGAAATTTTCAGGAAACTATCTCGAGATCTTTTAGACACACAAGTGATTACGATATCATAGATGTCAATTAAATAGGCATTTTTAGGGATAACTCAAAAACTGCTCGTCAGATGTCGATCAAATTTAAATGGGACCACGTGACAAGCACCAGCTTTAAAGGTCGAAAGAATCTTTAAAATCGGTATACACCCAGTAAAGAGTTATTAATTAGTAGAGAGGTAACAAACATAAAAAAAAAAACAAAAAATATACAGTCTAATTGTGAACCTCCTCCTTTTTTAAAGTCTGTTAAAAATGGGAATGAAAGGGTTAAATAAGGGATGAGAATTCGTATGGGAGTTTGATAAAACCTTGAAACTTTGAATTGAGGCACTTGATAGGAAAAATAAAGATTTGTTCTGGCGTTTTTTGTATATTGACCGGTGTGAGGATGAATAATGGGATAAAAAAGTCCAAACAAAGTCACGCTGACCCGCCTCCGATTTTGATAAAATTTCGTGCAAAAATATACTAAACCTTATAAGATAGGACATAGCTAGGAACCTCTTATTTCGTAAAAAATGTCATGAAGGGGTTGAAATAAGGTAAAGTTGGTATATGAGTTCGTCATTATCGAAGATAAAACCTAGAAATCCTAGAATTAAATCTTAATCTTAACCCTAGCCACTATTTATTACACACAGCAAAAGCTAGTTTTTCATAAATAGGTTAAAATATTATATAATTTCGCTAGGAAAAATACCACGTACCTATGCACTTTTGAGGAAATAGGAACGTGGACTTGCTTGTGGATAACTCATTCAAGTTACTCGTAGGGGATATACGAGTAATTCGAACGAGTAAAATCATAATTTAACAAAAATTATATGTAACCGTAATTCTTTGTTGTGTCTTGCTATGCGCGGGGATTTCACGACGCGTGTCGGTTTACCAGTCTCTATTCACGGTCAACACGCTACACTACACCCTGAACAGAGCCTGCAATCCTGCATGGAATTTTAAATTAAAATATACACAGCTGCCATCTAGTGACAAACTCGCGACGCGCTCAGGTAATGGCGTCTCCGCGTTCGTTGCTAGGTTGCCACTCCATAATAACCGGATCGGACAACGAACGAAACTTCTTTCTTTGCTCCTTGTTTATCGCTCTCTCTTTCGCACACAGGGGTTCTATACAATTCAAAACCAGCCTTGAGCGGACCGTTGCTCGAACGTGACGTGTTCACTGCTCGCTGTCGGATCTCGCGCCAAAGTTTGCTCTGTGGATTGAAAATGTGATTAGTTCAAAGAAGTGAACTTAGTTTTGTTAAACAGTAAACTAAGTTGAAGTTTACAAAACTATCGTACAAGTGTGCTATTTGGAAGTGTGTGATTGGCGTAGTGTGTTGAAATAAAAATTAAACAGTTATGTTGGAATTGTGATTTGTTGAAAAATAATGAACCACCTTCAAGATGGGCGTTTAGGATTTGTTTAAGAGTGCGACGATATTTTATAGAAAGTTGTCTGAGTGCATACTGCCGACATGGGACCTAACCAGCTGCTTTCACCGTTTACTTTGCTGCTGATTTGTACAGGTAAGCGGCTGCCTACTTAACTTTCTGACTCAAACTTGCCTCTCGCTATATGGCGGGCGTCTGTCACACCTCGCCAAGTAGTTTGTTAAAATATGGATAATGTTGAATGTATTTGTTGTTGAATGTATCTTTATATTATGCGCTTTTGTGCTGGGTTTTTGGGTCACATGAACAAATCGGTAAGTTGGGTTAAAAGTAGTAGTAGACAAATTGAATGTTATCAAAGTTTGAGTATTTAGAAAAGAATGCAGATGATTATTTTTAATTGAACAGCAGCAGTTAAGCAAGCGGCTCTATTTAAACTGTAATATGACTCATGATTACTATTGCCATGATTAAGAAATCCTAACAAAAGTGTTTAAAAGATCCGTCTCAGATATTCCGAAGGTGACTCAAAAGTTGAAGAACTGTCCTGTTTAGTTAATTCTATCCCTTTAATACCCTAAGTATACATTTATATTACCTAGTAGTCGTAGAAAGTCCTTGATTTAGACGGTGAGTTAACTTCTTAACTTTTGTTACTATAAGATAAAGGACGTAATTTATTAATCAATGTTTACTTCTTATAGCATTGCAATTTGGATAGCACTTCAACCACTGTTTTGATCCATGACGAAGAGGCTGAATCAAAAATAACATTATAAAAGGCTTCCATTGTACACAAGATTGGTTAAGAATTAGAAAGTTATCGTTACATAAATAAGTTAATACCTACTAAGAAGTACCTATCATTTTGTATCTTGTAAATAAATTGTACTACTATCTATTGGTTTACCGTTTTTTTTATTCATGATAAAGCAACTAATCAGTTCATATTCACACATGCATAGGATAATTAAACTATTTACTTACTCATTCTTTATTAAAGTTTATCATCTCCAAATTCTAGACTTCATTTACGCCTTCATAATAGATAGATATCAATACATTTGGTACCTACCTACATGTTTGAAAAACTTACTTAAGGAATTTTGTAACACCAATATGCTGACCTACAACCACTATTTAGAAAATAAAGGGTTTTTTCTTCCTTCTTTCTTTCATTCATTGCGAAGAACAACTTGGATCAATTGTTAACATACCTACCTTCCCCGGCATGGAGCTGTCGCAGGAGTCAATTAGATACGGAGGAAGTCTAAACCAGAGCATTCTACACATCCAATCTCCGGAATTATTTTGAAAAAATCGGGAGTCTTCTCCCTTGACTTTCTCGTATACCGGAAACGAAAAAGAAAAAAAAACGACTAAAAGTTGATAGAATCCTTATATTTTTATGTCATACATGTATGTTAAATTTGGTTGCAATAAGTTAAAGCATACTCGAGTTATCGTGCTAACGCACATACACACAGACATAATTCCAAAAACGGTATTTTTGGACTCGGGGAGGTCCAAAACGTGTAAATCCGTCAAAATCTCGAGGTCGAATTTTTTGACGATTACAAGACTTCCTCTATACTACGTATACGAGAAAGTAAAAAATTATATTAGGTATTAAGGACATATCTTATGTCATTTGACGGTGATTATCATTTATCATCACTCACTCGATCAACTTTAAATGTCATGAGTAACGCCACGTACCTATCACTAACGGTACGCTAAAATTCTACAGCCTGTTAGCTAAATTTTGATTATGAATTGTGGAATTTTGGTTTATTTTATGTAGAAAATTTGTTAACATTTCGCCTAAGCAAAAATCTGTCTACTTATCTATAGGTACTTACATCATTGGAACGCGGAGTAAATAACCTCTAAAAATTAACACTATTGTTAGTGTAAAGACTTGATACATTCGCGTAAGTATATCAAGTTTTTATACAAGTATATTTATAAAACAAAATTTAATTGAATTCCAAAATAATAAGTTGAATAAACTATTTCACGACCACACAGTAAGTTCCTACCCTTTGAGAAAATTTTATCAACCTATATCTCCTAATTTGCATTCAAGCAAACACCTTGAAATAGAAATGAAGCTGAGAAAAAAGGATGGATAATGTAAAAAGACAGAATAGAGAAAATAAAGACTACAAGAAATGGTCTTGTTAGGGTACTATAGGTTGATATTCTAGTTTTAATAATGCAAGAGAATTTATAAAAGTGCCTAGCTCAAACTATTCTTTCTGGAAAAGGGTACTTATCTTATGTACTGTAGTACGTGAGGCCGAACAATTTGGATCAGGTGTTTTACAAAGATTACCTACATGTTTTGCCTTGAATTCAACAAGAAATGAAGGAAAGATCCTTAGGAATTATATTACTGAATTGAACAAAAATGAAGTGTTCGGAATTGGCTGACTTCAGAATTTATTCTCTAGTTCACGTATTGTTAAATGAAGTGGCGACATAGGAGACCTATCAAAATTATTTTTGCCAACTAGCTTTAGGAGAAAGTCTTGTCCTTCGGGAGCACAGGGTTGATCTAAACGAAGTCACGTATAAGATTTGAGGTAGACTCGAACTATTATTCACAGAATACCAATCTCTCGGAACATACTTTCAAGTAATGTAATAATAAGGCAGGTAGCCACGATCAACTAATATTACTAGTGCAATAGTATTGTATCTGTTTTCTGCTAACGATGCTCCGTTTAGTTTAATCGAAATCCGAACATATTTTAGTCAGACGTTTACTCTAAACCTGCTTGCGAACTTGCCATTACCTAAGAATGGATGGGGCATATTCCACGAACTGAGCAACCAATCTTGCATTTTAATGTCGCACAGAAGAATGAGATGTCAAGACGATGTGAATTTATTACCGGATCATGGGCAGCCAAAATTTTAACGCCTTAATAAAAACAATTGCAGTCATGAATTTAAAGAAGCATGTTTTAGTAGTTTTTTGATTCTAGCTAGCTGTATTTGGGACTAGGATATTAATCTTCTGGCCCTCCAAATTTTCTAGTAGCGATAAGGTTCTATAAAAATAAGTGGGTAAAAATAATGCGCACAGAAGCTTGAATCTGTAGTATAGACAGCGGTTTTGAATTGAGAGAGTGAAATCATGTTTACCGAAACCGGTTTTGGTGCAGGTGTGCGACGAGCGAGCCACGAAACCATCCGAGAAGGCTTTATCTATGTGGAAAAACTGTGCCGTCTCGACGACATACAAATAGCCGCCAAAAAAACATAGAATTAGTCCATTAACGGTTTTCGTGTTTTTTGAAAAGTGTTGATAGCACACATGCTTTGAGTGATGTTGTTGAAACCTAAATAATCAATCTATAAAAGTGAAATATAATATCAATAACTTAAAACACAGCAGGAATATAATATTTAATAAAATATGTTTTCGGTAAACGCCGGTGATTGTTTTCAGCAGAAAAAAATAATTTTGTAATTATAGAGAACATTATAATGTTTTGCTAAAGTATTTACACTAAATTATTATTATTATCTATATTATATTACATATATCTATATTACCTTTATGTACCTACATTATTTTTGGTGTCTATATTTGGGCTCTAAGACTATCATTGTATGCCGGTGTTGCATACACCGGTATACAATCTGTAGAATTTTATAACAAACGTTTCATGACTGTCCATATTGAAAACTTATTATATTTTTTAATTAATAGTATACGAATTACCTACTTTTATTAAATTAAGTATTTACTGATTTTCTATAAAAATTTGCGAATGCCCGCTATTACTAACTTTCATTTAGAAAAAAATGCTTAATTATGTCTATTATATGATATTGCTGCCAGGGTTTTTCTAGATGTTACAGCTAGACACGATTGGTTAAACAGCAAATAGAGTCTGTTACGTGACTTGTCAATATCCAGGATTCATTTAGCAAAAACACACGCCATGTATAAAACTTTGTGAAATTGAACTGCTGGAGGCACAGCACGCGTGGAAATTTTGATGTTTTATGTTCTATGCCACAGGAACCGTACTTTTTTCCGGGATAAAAAGTAGCCTGTGTGTTATTCCAGACTATAAAACTACCTCTGGGCCAAAATCAATCAAGATCCATTCAGCCATTCTGGCGTGATTGGGTAACAAACAGCCAAATTTTCATTTTTATGTAGATTTATTTTAAGTTCAAACTAATGACTCCATTCCAACTGATGATAAGCGAAGTGCAAACGCAAAGTTAGCTAGCGCGGAGGATAAACCTCCGCGCTTGCAATCCTCGACTTGATGACCTGCAAGGTTAGAGATGTCTAAGACGCCTGACAAATCCACTTAAAAAATGCGAAATGCGTCGAAGATTTCCCTCATAAAATGAACATCGAAAAGAAATATCGTAAAACAAATTGTAATCAGTTATTCTGCCGTTAGCGGGCGGTAAGTCGGATGGAGGGACTAATATCATCTGTTTGCCTTCTGAATTCTGAGTTATTGAAGGTTTTATTGAAGTTAAGGCGTATTTTGTATGAGTAGACATAAACTTCCTCCTAATGGCTATAAGACCACTTATATTTAATAGGAAAAGATGGATGTAATATCGAAATTTATTGATGGCCTTCGTTGTCTAGACTCACCCATCGGATTTTGCTCCAGAAGTAGCGCTTTCGAATCCCAGTGATGTAAAGGGCTCGGTTTGATTGGTTGGTATATTTGAAGCTTGCTTGGCTAGCTACCACTATCTTATCGAAGGCTGTGGCCATAACAATGGCATTAACAGTATTATACTGTATTTTTATGTTACGGGATGGCAAACAAGCTGGCGGCCCACCTGATGTTAAGTGGTCACCGCCGCCTTGTCATGACACTTGCAGTATTAAGTGTAAATCACTTAACACCGCAAGTGCGTTTGCAATCCTGGGGACTAAGATGATATGCCTTCCATGCCCAGTGATTACACTGGCTACCTTTCGCTGCCAATCTGAAACACAGCGAACAGCTTCACGGCAGAAATAAGAAAGGCAGTGGGACCTACCCAGACGACCCTACATATGGGTCTACCACCTAGTAACTGTAACTATGTTCTGACAGTTAAAAATATGATACTCACTCGTAGTTTCTCCCGAGTGCTTGTTGCAAAATACCTGTTGAGAGACTCCATTTTAAAATCAATCTACCGTACAATTGTTAATTAGTAGAAGTAGATTTTCACTTGATATTGGCGCACTGCGTAATCTTTATGTGTCGCGATCGCCATTTATTTAAAAGAATAAGAAGATGGATACCCGAAGTAGGTATCATTCTTCTCTCAGCGATGAGGGTTCCGGGTGAATTTGAACCTTCGGACTTATCATTACTTAACATCTGAGGGCCTAGGCAAGTGGCAAACGATACAAATCGTTTAGCTACGAGTAAACGTCAACTATAATATTTTATATGACAGTCGCCAGGAGTTTTTCTAAGTGTTATGTCAGTATCATACAATATCCTTGTACACTTGTCTAGATCCTCGGGTGAGATGAAGTCCAGGAGCTCCTCTGTTTCCTTATTCTTGTTAACCTACCCCCTGATCGCGCTTTTTCCTGATGAATCCCACTAAATACGCTTGTCCCACAATTTACATTTTCTATTTCCATGGAGACAGTGGGATACACCCATATTTAAAACGTATCTACCAAATCTAAAACGCTTCCGTTTTCATACATTTTGACAAGAGGTTAACAGCCATCAATTTTCAAAACATATGCAAACGCGTACTACTTTACGTTCGTAAATAACGCGATCGGGGGACGGTCTCATTTTATCTGGGATCGGTTCAATATTAGCAGACTGCTCGTAAGTTTTGGCATAATTTTATGAGGCTTGCCTGACCCTTCCCTGCTGCTCTTTATCCACCAAAGGTTTTTTATAAACAAAAGTCAAGCAAATGACTCCATTCCACCTGAGTGGAGTCCAAATTCGTAGATAGCTAGTGCGAGAGATAAACCGCCGCGCTAGACACCCCCGCAAGTTGCTTCTTCAGGCCTCTTTTCCTGTCATAGATAAAAAAGTGCCGTCCTCAAGTATGAGAACATGCTTTAATGTTTCTAAAATATCATCCAGTTTAGTAATTGTAATATAAAAGAAGTCTTTGTTGTTGACCCCTCCTTCAACTTGTTTCCTAAGCCAACGGTCGTCGTTGTGGTTCAGTTCACATGGTGCTCGTTTTCTTTTATTATGCCTCTTCGGGGAGCTTCCGCCTGCATGGGACCGATTGTCTACACTATTATAAGCCATCAGGTTGAGTGTACTTCGCATTGTGTCGTCCTTTGTCATTTCACAAATTTCCCTGTCAAATTATATAACGTCTAATACGTCTAATATTAGTTGCAAGAAAAAAGCGTATTTTTGTAAATTTCCTTTTTGCTTTTACTATCGTTTGATGCTTTACATAACTTTTCCAGGTTATGTTAGTTATTAGTTAATTTCTATAACCTTATTATGTAGTGTCGTTTTGATCGTGAACTTTTTTGTTTATTTTACTCTACACATTGAACTAATTGTAGCTAAAGCTCGTGTCAACTTTGCTTGCATATGTAGTCGCCTGATCATATAGTTGGGCAGATAGTCATATGCCCGGGCACATCGTGAATGGCGTAATTATGTCGTAGGCCAATGGAATCTTCCAAAAACGGTCCACTCCGTTTGGTCATTAAAAAATAACCCTGAACCTACTGATCACTCCTGGGACGCAATTCTCGCTTCCTTCGAAATAATCTCGAATTCGGGTTTTCTCTTCATATCCCTTTTTCTGCCAGAAAATTTCGTACGTTACGATCTCTCTATCTCGTAAGGTACGATCGGCCCACGACACATACCTATAAATGTAAGGCATTACTATATTTCAATGTTGAAATTGAAATCACCATTTTCCTGAAATTTGCGACGTCAAACGAATTGTTTCATTAAAATTGTTTTATAAATTCTAAAAATAGTTGTCAGGAATCAAATTTTATTAATCGTATTTAAACCTCTATAAGGCACCTTATTTCGCATTGAAAATATAACTTAAATTAAAAAAATAATAATTGTACTTATTTAGGGTTCCGGATAAAAAATCAATTTCATTTTCCGTCTTAACACTAGGTAAGATGAAGCCTTGAATGAATAAAAAAAAGGATTTGATAGATTTTCTTGCTTAGATCATAGATCCTACACGTAATGTAGATAGAAATTAGAATATCACAGATGAGGACACAGATGTTGAAAAGAAAAACATAAAAAATCATTCTTTAACATCTTTCAACAGAATTTCGTCCTAAAATATATCTCATTTGAACGTTCGCTGCCTTATTATTATAATTCTGTCTTTATTAAGTACAGCTAAGCTTTTTAATATAGACTTCTTTATCTCCTTGTCTTGTCATCCATAAATTACTTGGTTTGACCAATATTAAGCTTTGCTGAAAACTGGGAAGCGCCATTCATTATTTGTTGGAAATTTCTTTCCACTAACTTTCTTACTAATTTAATTATTGTGCCTTCATAACAAACATACGTAAAACGTAGGTACCCAACGGAGTTTGTGTAATATGTAATTAAATATTTCGATAACTTAGTAACATGTAGATAGTAAAGCATGCACTATAATTTAAATACTAAAAAGTATGTTAAGATATAAAAAACTAGCGGTTGCCCGCGGCTTCACTTGCGTTAATGTCGGTTATCACGCCAAAAAGTATCGTACGGGTCTCAAAATATCTCCATACCAAATTTCATCAAAATCGGTCGAGTAGCTTCGGAGCCTGTTCAACGCAAAAAAACAATCAAATCTTTTCTCTTTATAATATTAGTGTAGATAAGATATAAATACATACAGACGAATATATAACCTCCTCCTATTTGGAAGTCGGTTAAAAAGAAGGGCATGAAGACAAAAAAGTTTGTAATTATTTTCGACCGAGATCGAGAAGTAGGAATGGATCAAGAAAACCTCAGAAAACATAAACACTGAAGTAGAGAGTAGAGAAATACGTCCGTCTCAAGTTCTCAACTGTCAACACATCTGTCAAAGTAGAGAAAATCGATGGTTGTGCTCGGGGCTTGGAATTTAAATCTTTTTCCAGCTATTCATTCACTATCAATTATTATCTCTACGTACATACACTTAGTGGAGAAAACTGACATTTTTGTGTGAAAAATCTTTTAAGAAGAATTATATTATGTCTCGGTCGTATTTCCGACAGGCGAAACATATTTGTTCAAAATGTTTGTCTTCGCTAAATGAACGGCATGTGTTTTGAAGGGAGGATCCTAAAAGTACAAACACGACAACAGTCGAAACACGAGCTGCGCCCAAATACATTAAGACCTAAGCAGACGACAGGCTTTTTGCGATCCACGATCTTTATTGCTATGCGTGTAAAGTTGAACTTCCTTACAAAGCCGATCTTACTGTCGTGGTAATAAAGATTATATCTCAGATTTGTTCGCACAAAAAGTCTGCCATAATAAAAGAGTAGCACTGTACTGTCATGTGTCTTGTCGTTTTAATATTTAATTTTATAATATTCCTACAAACTTTATCAATCAATTATTACTACTATAGTATATAAATTATGGACTTGCTTAAGTAGGTACATAGAATAACTTCCTGAAATTTGCAAGTCTTAATAAACTCGCATTTTCTGAATATCCTCTTTCCACCATAGAATAAAATTTGCATTTCCCGAATGTCTACTTATGCCTACTAAGTTTGTAGCAAATTGTTTAATAATTATTATTACTTGATACTTTTCATGTAACCGGTTAAACTGACAATATGATTAGCGTTATTGGAGAAAAAGCTAAGTTTTTATGCGGTAGTTTAATTGCAGTTTAACGTAATTTCTGAACCACGACGCGGCATCTGAAGGGTAAAAAATATTACTCAAACTTACGTAGTAATACATTTTAAATCAACGTAGGTACTAATTATACATGAAAGTGGTCGTGTATATTGTTAATCAGAAAAAGTACGTGTCTCGACTCTTGTTAAATTTAATTTTAGCAGCGAAAACAACCACACCAAGCCACATAATACAAGTTTCAAAAGACTGGTATATCTCTAAATACGCTTTGAAAGTGTAATGAACTTCGGAGTAATTGGTTGTGCGTTCGCATACATAAATATACATATCTAACATATACTTTTAATGTTATAAAGACATAGACCCAAAACATTTGGGCATCTATAACCCTCTGGCGATGTAAATCTCCCCGCTCGTTTATCAAAGCGTTGTTAACCTACTTAGAATCATTTATATTCGTCGTTGTGACACATTCCTATAAAAGTACCAATAGTACATTTATTATTACGAATGTATTAACTACACATTCTTTGCGATCCTATTAAATAATTACTTGAACAACTTGCAACTTCATCTTAGTAAGATGTAGTTTGATTTTTAACTTTAAGTCTTTAATGTAAATAATGCCAACACATAAATAATTTAATGATAATGCACTGAATACCACTTCAAAATTAATTACGCTTAGAGCTTCCGTCGATTTCGTGGGAAATTCTTAACCGTAACATTAAATAATTATGTCAAGCATTGAAGCTTCATATTCTTGTTTGTTCATCATATAGGGTAAAGTAATTCTATCTTCACTGGCATTGTATGTTACGGGAACAATAATCTAGATTTATCCTATCCATATATTTAATCACTTAATGTAAGTACTTCGCGGTCGCTCACTTTAAGGCGATATTCGCTTGCGTCTTATCTCGATATTACAAGTTTACGGTACTCGGTTCATCGAAACTGTTCGTAGCATTTTCTTTAAAAAGGTATACTAAAATCTTTCTCGATAGTAAATAGACTTCTATCTCGAAATAATTTTTCGACATTAAAAGGCATCGTGTTATCAAATATTTAAAACTGCGAATCTCTGAATTCAAAAGCGATGCCAAAATAAAAAAATAATCTATTCACTTCCAAACCAACGCTGTAAATCTTAACTAATTTATGGGTTTACTCTTTGTTAGTACTTTTAGCCAACTGGAAAATATTTCGTTGAAAAGTTTTTCTTCAAAAGGTAAGACGAAGCAGTAATACCCCTATATTTGTGTTATTAGATAATACTGGCAGTAATTCGTATCTGAGTAAGCGTTGTTCTTCCGAGCAACGCGTATTATATTCTGAATCTCCCCTAGATTAAGAATATTTTTGTAATTGTATGCCATTATGAGTTCTAGCCATTGGCAAGAAAGGTAACTTTCCTTCTTTTCTTTTTATGCTAAATAATGATTTTGTTATGATTGCCAATTTTTCTTTTGTCTTGCTAAGCTTGAAGGATTTGTGGGGTAATGTTCAATCTCAGGAACTTTTTAAGGCTGCAATTCCTAGTATCAGTTCTTTTTTTTTATTATAAAGGTAACTAAGAAGTTACTTGTCCACCTGAAGGCAAGCTGTTGCAGTCCCGAATAAAGCAAAAAGTAGCCGAGGTAAGAGAAGTTAACTTTTGTTAGACCTTGTAAGTAATAGCATTACTTAACTACCTTTCACTTCGTAAAAAAACACCTGAAAACCCTGTAAAAGGTTTATAGTGTATACAAATGACCTTATTTGATTTATGTATTTCGTCACTCCACATAGAAATAGTTAAATTACCTAACCTTCAAGGGTAAATCATGGAAATCATTAACCTTTATTTGCACTTAGGGTGGTTGTACTGTATACAAATGACAGTTTGTAGGAGCCAAGACCTTGGATACTTTATCGAAACTCCTTCGATATAACTCTTTTGCACACAATAAATGTTCAAAGTTAAATTAGGTAGGTAATCTAATTAGTGATGAACTCAAGCTACAAACCAATAACGCTGAAACTGCTTCTATAATGTAAACTTAATGATCGTTACTGTCGCCGTCTTGTGGTTGTCTAAATTTTCACATCAGTTCTCCGACTAATGGGTAGGTAATTAGATTAATATTAATATGTTGCTCAAATTAATTTAGACGTATTACCTGCTAATGTCATAGACAAATCCGTGCAATATTAACAATAGCGCTAATGTAATGTTATGTCAATACAGAATTTACAATTAAAGCTACGTATAAATTATATTTTCGTCTGTGTATTTCTTCTTAAGATCATCGCGGTACCCACTTCTCATAATAATATTATGAGATGTTTATTTTAGTTTATTATTAAGACTATTTTCTTCTTAAGTAGGTACCTAAGCTGTGACGTAAATTTAAATCACTAAGTCAATAACAAACAGACGATTACTTAAATCCTAATAACTACGAATTTACATGAAAGCACTAAGCGAGAATAGAAGTAACATCAAATATTTATTCTAGCTCAGCGTATAAATTTTAACGTAAATAAGGCGACAACGTAGTTAGTTTCACTGGGCCTTTTAATGAATAAATCCATTATTTATACAGTCCTTTGAAATTCCACATTTTTCAATACGGCCGTCAGAATGTTTTAAAAATCCTGCCGAAAAGAGAATGGCCAATTTACATGATTTCTTTTAGTCGCGTCCTTCTATTTATAAGGGGCACTTGGGCCTAAATCATATGACGGCTGATATTATTTTAAAACATTGTTCTTTTAATAAATAAACCTAAGATTATTTTCTTTTCATTTTATTGTAAACGTTTTTTTCTTTCTTCAAAATAATTATAAGAGTAAGACTAACAATCTAAAATAATCGTCACAGACAATACAACTTTCGTCCTTGAGTGCGGTTGGCTGTGTACTTACTCCACAAAAACCATTAAATGTCAAATACATACAGACGATAGGGGTGCGGTGGCGCTACCAAACTGCCATACACTCGTTTGATAGACGCTGGTCACCTGGTCTACTGCACGCTGTCCAGACAAGAACGGCATTTTCCTCAACTTCAAAGGCATCGCAATAACTACATGTTTTTACGCAGTGGTAGAATAAGAATGATCGCGGTCGTACATTTCTCGGCACTATAGACTGCAACGCCAATTCAATTCGACAGTTTCAATGGCACCAAACTTAAATCTACAGAAGGCAATATTTAAGTTTATTTACTTTAATAAAAAATAGCACCACGAATGTGAGTGTGCTGATTAAATGTGACGCCAAATTAAAAAAAAAAACATACATAAGTACTTTGATCGAAAACAATCTTAGTTTAAAAGTTAAACTAGTGGCAAGGTACAGTCTGCTTTATAAGTAGATAAACAGTTTAGTACCATGATACAGCAACGTCAGACGCGCTTGTGTACTGTAAGTTTCCATCAATATGTATGTATTATTGTGACAAGGTACTATTAAATGTTATCCTACTTTTGAAGCTGATTGTAAATAAACTAAAGTAGTTTATTTTGTGCCAGTTGTCTGTCTACTTTCTCCTTTTTTTATTTTGGTACCTATATGTAATTCTTTCAGTTGGCTAAGACCTCTTAATTAGATATTTGTAACCTTTAGTAATAAGGGTAGTAGGTACTATTAGAACAAGATGGGTAATGAGCTGTATTAGTTAATTAATTAGTTTCAAGTTGTAAGACAATGCTAGACAGGGAATACAATATACTAGGCATTTTCGTAAGATCCAGGCACAAAGGAATTATCGTACCGTCTTGTGCAAATAATTGAAATTAGAAAAGGAGAATACAAAGCTAAGTTACGTCCAGTGATCCGCTTAAAATGTTTCCCGATAATTATTTGGACTAAGATGAAAACCCTGTTCCGATCAAGCCAATAATCGACTGTTAAAAGTCAAAGAACTAATTACTCAGAAACAAAATCATGCAAATTATTTTTCAATTAAAACCTTTGGTTGCAACTTTTTGCTTAGAGCACTTAAAAGTTTTTTACCCTGAATCTTAATAACTCAAGTTTCTCCAAGACACGTTAAAAATTTAGCATGACTTCCTTTGTTTTCTATTTAGGTCTTATGTTCTTTCAAAAACGAATAGCTAAGAGCAAGTCTTCTAATTAACGCCATTTTTGTAGACTTCTTTTTCATAACAACAGTTTGTCAAATAAAGTTCAAATTACAGCCCAATTAAAAGTTGATCTTTATTTATGCTACGAGTATATTCGACCAGTGACTTACTAAATTATTTTAACCAATTTGTTCAATACCAGACGTTATGTAACAGCTTACATTTTTTTACTTTTACCAGCGATCTTATAGCGGTATTTTTCGTATCTAAATCCATAAATGGTTCTGTTTTCATACATTTGACAATGGTTTGACAGCTTTCAAATGTGAAAACATATGGGAAATCCTGAGTGGGAAATCAAAACCAATCCGTAAAGCCAAAATTACATGGTTCAATTTCGGTTCAATATTGCTTTCAATTACATAGCTTCTATGTCATTGAGACGTGTAAATACCTTTCAATGCCATTGCTCAATCTCATTGAAGTTACAATTTTCCGAAGGCTTCTATTGGAATTGCTTCAATATTGCTCAATGACGTCATTGTTCAATGCGATTGAAACGTATAAACATGAAGATTGAACGACAACTCCGTGCACGGCAGCGAATCTTTCGCGAGCACGAGTTGGCGTGACATCGCATCGATAATTGAATATTGAAATACGTGTAAATTGGAAACGTCGTTCAATGTTCACCTTTCAATGGCATTGCTACAATGTGATTGAACCGTCTAATACCGGCTTTAGGTTTTGATTTAGGTATAACATTCAGAAATAACGCGATAAAGTCCCAGAGGGTCTAGACAAGTGGCAGACGGTACAACATTTTATCCACAGATTTTATTGGAAGAATGTAAATTTTTGACTACTATCTACTCATACATTTGAAATGACGGTCGACATGGAGCTTTCTCAGTAATACGCTACTTTCATACGTTAGATAATTTCGTTTAAAGTTCGTCGAAATCGATTGGCCACTTGGCTTATGAGGCCCTCATGATAGCTATTGATGGTCTTCATCTCGTCTATTGAAAAGTATTGGGTAAGACCAAAGGTGGAAGAAAACCATGGGGAGATGTTATGACCAATATGAATCTGTTATGTTTCTAATTACTTACATGAACCACTACCATTTAAATAAATTTACTACCTCATTGTTTATTTCACATTGAAAACGTTTGGTACTTAACAATGACGAATATATATCTAAGCAAGCACCTTATTATCAATTTATAAGATATCATTATCGAATGGATTTTAAAAAATATGACATTGGAGTTTCCTGGAAACTTAAGTATTAAACTTGTCATAAATGGATGAATGAATGAATAAGCCACATGTTTTAGAATGCTTTTGACGTCACATATATCCTAAATATTAATTCAGAAATACAAGACAAAAAGGAAACGATACGCAATGAAAACTATATTAAGTTGGCCAATACCCACCATCAATAGGTCATTAAGAAAAGTCATTAATTTGAAATCAATAATTCTGTCATCGAAAGAGAAGCTGCTTCTTACTTAAATATCTTTCCTATCTGCTAATAAAACGCTAAAATATTATCGATAAATGATATAAGAAGAATAGGGTATATAATATAAAATTCTCGTGTCACAATGTTCGATCCCGTACTCCTCCGAAACGGCTTGACCGATTCTCATGAAATTTTGTGACCATATTGAGTAGGTCTGAGAATCGGCTAACATCTATTTTTCATACCCCTTAGTGATAAGGGTTGTCCACCCTTAATTTTATTTTTAATTTATAAGGCAAAACAACGTTTGCGGTGTCAGCTAGTTAACATATAGACATTTGTTACTACCGCAGTTATCATAAATACATACATACATAAATCACGCTCATCAAAAGGGGTTGAGCAGAGCTTTCGGTTAACATTAGGTTACACACAAAGTCACATTTGGCACTATTGGCCATACATTACCCCGAAATAGTGACAGGTTGCCAGCCTGTCGCCTACACAAAAAGGGGCACTAATCCCAAAAATTAACAATCTTTTAGTAAACAAACCAACTAAAGCCAACGTCCAGGACAGATGTTTACTCAAAATCATCACAACAGACCGGTTCTCATAAATGTTTTTTTTATTAAGTGAGAGAGGTAATATGTCTTACCTGGTATATGTATACCTGATGAATTGTTAGCGTTTAAGGTGCTTTGTATATTCACAGGTTGCTTATTGAAATATAGGTATTTATATCGGCCTTGCTGCTTCATGTAACTACGAGTACATTCTATAATATAAGGTTACCAAGCGCGGCAGCTCCAAATGGCGTCATGAGAGAACATTCGTCGTTTTATAGATCTTGGTTTTTCGCAAATTTACATTTGCACAGCACCGAGGGGCTGCCTTAATATATGTACTTATGCTCTAATTGAGTTAACACCTACCCTTTGATGTGTTCTTGCTAAGAGTAAGGTGCCAAAAGCTTTTCGAGCAAACGGATTTTATACAAGGCAACGAACAAACATACGGCGCGTCTGATGGTGAGCGATTACTATAATTTATAAATTCTAAACCCACTAAGCTCTGTATATTTTATATTCCGAGATCCCAGAGCTGCTTATTTTCTCAGAGATAAAATATGTGTAATAGAGGGGTGCGCATTTTCTTACATAACTTTTCAATTCCTATCATTGGAGGTCCGAAAATATTTCTCATATCATTTAAAACCATAATGATCATTCTTCATAACAAATCGTTCTTCATAACCTCATAAAACATAATCATTGAAATTCATAATATCATAAATCATACATTTTTGGGCGAGTCTAGTGTTTTATGCACCTACATGCCTGGGTGATGGGTAGGTTAGGGTTATTTTTTTTTATGACCAGGTGGAGTGCACTGTTTTTGTAAGCCACAAGGTAGTAACAGTATTAATAAAAAAATTATGATCACTAACTGTTATGAGCTCCGTTGGTATTAATAAAAATCTATGAATAAAAAAAGTATGAAAAATAAAATTATGAAGAGTGATTATTATGAACACAAATCGGTAGTAAGACAAAGAATAGGATTTAGAATATTATGTGAGCCAATATGGACCCGTAATAGAGTAGTGTTTCTATGTGTACGTTAAACTCACGCATACTTTTTAAGTGGGTCAAACGGCCAATGGACATAATCAAGTGCTAACGGTGAGTAAAAATCTGACTCACTTTACTTAAAATCTAAAGGCTGATTTTTTATGTTATTCAAGAGGCTATTTCAAAACGATATACAATAAGCCAGACAAATCCTATGATATCTATCGATTGGCCGTCTGACCAACTTAGCAAGTATACGTTTGTTCAACTCACATAGAAACACTACTCTATACACACATTTCATCTTTGAGAAAATAAGTAACGTCTGGTAGATCTGGGATCTTATTCTATTACTCTTGAATATCAATATTGGTGGAATGTTTATGTTGATGATTATAACGTTAATTGGCTGTCCAAATTTGCTATGCATCATCATCATCATCAACAGCTGATATAAAGTCCCCACCGAGGGGCTCGAGCCTACCCCACATTGGGGGCGATTAGGCCTTAGTCAACCACGCTGGCCAAGTGCGGGTTGGTCGTCTTCACACACAACCTAAGAATTTCTTCATAGGTCTGTGCAGGTTTCCTCACGATGTTTTCCTTCACCGTAAAAGCGTCGAATAAACGTACATATGAATTCAAATTTTGAAAACACATTGCTACGTGGCGGGGTTCAAATGGTGCCTCCCGGGTAGGAGACAACGCCCTTACGCACTACGCCACCGACGCTTCACAGTTGCTATGCACATCCACTTTTTATTATCTACAGGATTGGCAATATGTGAGTAGGGAGTAAGGAAAATCTTTGCCAATTTATGATTTATTAATTTAATAGAAATTCGCAGCTAAACAAGTAACCTTTTAGTTCAGTAGATACAATATTACCGTCTATGTACAACGAGCTTGTCGCAATTCCACTTGTCGCCCTAATTCACCCGTGGCGGGATGGCATTCTCAAGGAGGGTCGACGTCAGGTATGTGACCGGTCGTAAAATATCTATCCGAATCGTATGAAATATGTTTCATGAGCAAAGTATAAGCATAAACCCCAAATAAAATTTAGAACACCTCAGGTAGCACGCCTTATAAATTAGGTAAATAATGCATAATTTATGGCACGCCATTTTGTAATTGATATTTTCATCCTGATATTAACGTTTTGCAAATTAATTTTGGCGGCATATCATGTGGGAATATTCTATTTTAGGCAAATTGTTCAGGTTATGATTATGAAATTCCTAAAATAATTAACGATTACTTCGGTTGAATTTAATGTCTTTTGTTTCTGTCTTGCAGGCGAACTTTAAGAGCCTAATAACAAAAATAGGTAAATTAATTTATACGCAATAAGGTAATGAATATTTATCTAAGCCCAGTGTTTTGTAATTTTAACGTGACTTTAAGTTCACCTATTGAACTTGAGCTTGTGCGGGCTTCAAAAGTATTTTATTAATTTCAACACAAGACTCGTCAGCAAATAAAGTTTGGAACAAAATGCCTTATCTTTTAAATTTCTCCTTCGTTCGCTTCTTTAAGAAAGGACTGACTCAATAGATATTTTCTGTAAGGAATAGATCGCAATGAAATTCAATGATCACGTTTTGCAGCAAACCGTTCGTTTATACCTACCTGCGTACATGCTCTGTCGAATTGTGTTATTGACAATATACTGGGGTGCTTCTCAAATTACCTGCACTTTTTGTGTATCTGAATAAGCATTCTTGTCAGGTAAAGAAATTATATATCTATTGGACCCTTCAATTCATGGCTCTCTTATGGAATTTGTTCAATGGAAGTATAGATAAACGTATATTTGTAAAAGGGCTCTCAAGTTATAAAAACTTAGCGGAGTTTCTGTCTTAATGGTTCGAGTGGTACTGTTTCGACTTCGTAAACAAAGCAACGTTCGACTTGATTGGTGTTTGTTTCTGCAGGAAGGCTGCCTGAGTTCGTCCAGGGGGGTAGTAAAAGGGGACTTCATTGTTGCGTAAATTGTAAATTATTTTTAATATCTCGATCGATGGGGATACGACTTCGAAGTACAAAAATATAATGGGATAGCGTGAGTTTAAATCCATCTTGCTAGCTACTTATATTGGCTTAACAATAATATTAACGGCTTTGTTGAATTTTTTTGACATGTCTATTGCAGCTGGTGGCTGTCATAAGGATATCAGCTACCAGCTCAGCGTTACCGGGTTTTTAGAGAAGGCGAGGATCTTGGTGGACCCTCGAGCCTATAATCTAGACCTCTTCAGAAATGATGAGTCGGCGAGCATCTCCCGTGGGGAACCGATTAGTCTCTAGGGCGTTTGAGTCAGTGGTTGAGAGTTGCGGTTGAAGCTATCTCCGGCATTCGGCATTATCATCAGTCATCACTTGTGTCAATATCATGTGAGAAGGCCTTAAGTTTCCCATATAACCTTCTTAACAATTGGTTTATTAGGACTGTGTACCGTAGTGAATATAAGAATATTATCCTATAATTGTATCCTTGTGCATTAAGTACTTGCTAGTAACTAGAATTAAGCTTTAAGTTAACCGAATAATGTAAAAGGAATAAGCAAAATAAATAAATAAACCCCAATACAAAAATGGCGCGATACTGTTATTTGAAAAGAGTAACCTAGGTTTACTAGTCACCTCGGACGGAGTATTCGAATTTCTACCTACGACATTTTCATAATTGGATTGTCTAATTGTATCATACTACCTACCGCCACGAATTAATTAAATTAGTGTAATCATGAATACATATATATATATACTATACATATGTATATAAAAGGCAAAGTCCTGACTGATCAACGCCAAGCCCACACTGCAAGTGCGTTGCCATCCTGGGGACTAAGATTGCTTTCCATGCTCAGTAATTACACTGGCTACCTTTCCCTTCAATCCGAAATACAGCGAACTGTTTCACGGCTGAAATAAGAAAGGCGGTGGTACCTACCCAGACGACCCTACTTATGGGTCTGCCACCTAGTGAAAATTTTCTGTCGCGACGGCCATTAATTTAAAAGAAGAATAAATGTAATTACTCAAACAATTTGTATATGAGTTTGAGAATTTCTTAATTTGGTATTTAATTAGCAAAATGCAATTGATTCTATAAAAATACGGGTTCTATTAGTAGCTTAACTTTTGCTTTAGTAATCTTCTATAAGTTCAATTATGGAAAGTAGGACTTCATTATTGGACTGATTTAAATGAAATTTAGTACCTATATTCACATTACATCACACGGGAATCCAGAGTAACGTGAGCCCGAGGGCTAGGTCCATTCTGACACGAAGTCTCATTAGAGTCAGTAATTAATATGTACCCAACTTGTTTCGTGTGGTAACCGAGGCTATGACATCAAAACCAGAGGTTGCTTTTGTTAACTATTAGCAAACTTTCAACTCCAAGACACCACTCCAAAGGATGTTTGTGCAACTTGGAAATTAGGCCGTAACTATTAAGTGAACAAGATTAGGTTGTCTGTTTGAGCCACAACGGTAATTTTGCAGGACTTGCAAAATTACCTTTTAGTTAACTTTTTGATGGCAATCAATCATAACTACGAAAACGGTATCCGTATGTTGGCACCACAGAACAAATAAAGTGTTATTTGACTGTGGTCTTCTATAAGGTGGAGGGGCTCCAAATTGGAGCGGCTAGTCACTGTGCCATACCTCAACTAATATATTTTCATACTAATCTCTTTAGATTTTTTTTCACGCTAGCCTGTTCAAAACCCTCTAAATATTATTTATCTGTGTAGGTGTTTATACAAATAGTGACTACATTATTGAAAATATTGATAATAATCAAGAAAGACTTGTTGAAGAAACCTCTTATAGTGTCTACTAACGAAGGCTGTCTAAGAACATTGTTCAGATTTATTCGTCTCGCTTTGAGTAAAATATCTCTATAAGAAGTACCTAGTAAAGATGAAACAATTTTGTCCCATTACTAAAATTCAGCGTTAAATATAGTTACATTGTGTATTTTTTTTTAAATACGCTCGACTATTTTTCCGGAAAAAAGAAATAAAGAACTCTAAAACAGTACATTGATCATCTCGTAATCCACCCTAATCCACTTGCTGGATTACTTATGTGATTGAGAAAAAAATTGACATGCACTGGCCTGCTGCTCTTCTAAAACCTCACATTCATTCAATACAACTGATAAAGGTTGATTATGTACTTAATCATTTTTTGGTCTATATGATTTTGCCGCATGTGTCAGATGGTTTGCAGGTAAGATGTTTTTTCCTCCAAGCCGAACTTTCTAGAGATTGTAAGCGACAGTGAGAACCCAGGTGGTGAGAGCGGAACGACCAAGAGAAATAGGGTTTCCTTTAAATTCTTTACTGTCTCGCTCCCGCTTTGTCTTGAGCAAGGAGTACTAAACCAAGTATTTAGTCTTGAGATAGCAAATAATTTCAGTGAGGTTTATTTAAATACTGGCTGTGTTTATTTAAATACAAACTCTTCAGCTTTATAATATTATTATTTATTATAATATTATAAAGCTTATTAATAGTATAGATGACCCTCAGACTAAAAGTTATATGTAGAAACTACATACAAATCATCTTTTTTATTTTAAAAATAAGTCCTCAACATTGTTAATGACGTATTTTAATTAAATCAATCATAGCTCTTATACTTTCACGGTAGCGTATTCGTGACCCATAACACAGCATATTTAATTACAAAAGTACTAGCGAAAATTATGTAGGACTACTGAAATCGAATAAGCACTTGAGAGTTCTCTACTGGTTCCCAACATTGCGTGCTTACATTAACTCACAATATTATGATTCAATTGCATGATACACGATAACTCATTCAGTAACAGTCCAGAGTCATGAAATAATAGTAAATCGATTACGGCACTGTTTTAATGTGGCAGACCTACATGATTTTCTAACTCATTTGCTTGCTGAAGAGCTCTTGTAAAATATTCATTTTTTATAATGATTTCCCTTTTCGCACGCTGCTTTTCTTTGTTATTTATGAGTGTGGAAGCAAAATGGGTCTGAGAGGGCAAATGTTTATCGGTTATTTATTACGCGGCGCGAATAAAACATTTTGAAAATGAAGATTTTTAGCTTAATAGATGTTGCTTATTAGGTCAAGCTAGATAATAACTTAAATCTATCTACCTATAATTATTTTCAGGAATAATTTGCGGCACAACATAGTAAAAGTAATTCGATATACAGATTTACATACAGTAATGCTGCCTACACAAGCAGCCTGGGCTCGAATTCTGCTAGGGATGTTTGATGATTACAAACATTTTAATTCAAGAGGTTACTTATATATTTATTTATGTTTATTTTTCAGAAGTTCATGATTGCTATTTTGCCTAATTCATGTGAGCGTGAATATATTATCGGAATATAGATACCTATACAATCGTTATGTATGTTGAGACTGCACCTCCGAACGGTTAATGTCCATATCATAGGAGCTATAGTTACGATTAATAGACTACCTAATATTAGCATTCATCTTCACTTTAACATCTTGATCGAATATTTCTTATCTTAAATAAAATACTTTCTATGTATTAGGATTCGTTTTTAGCGTCATATATATCACTGTTATGTAGGTTTTTAACAACAATCATACGTATAAGCTGAGATTTATTGGAAGTAACGGGTGGCACCAAAGTTTGCTGGAAATTACCATTAGGTCGCATACTCATAGTGATGTACAAGTCTCGAGTCCTCCGAGTCCTTGTACTTAGGGCTCGTAGTAGTTTACAGGGTTCGGCTCTAGTTAGACGGATAGCTCGACGACTATGAGCTTAAGTAAACCTCGGAAAGTGACATTAGAGGCCGAGTCTTTTTCTGCGCCCGAGTCTTTTACTGCGCTCGAATCTTATGCTGCGCTCGAGTCTTTTTCATCGCTCTAATCTTTCTTTATGGTGAGTTGCTTTGCAACCAGAGATAAAACATGATTGATTAAAATAGTACATAAAATAATGGTTGTTTGCTTACCTTGGATAACAAAAAATCATCTTGTCGTCGTTGTTGAACGTCAAGTTTCAAGTCATATTTTTAAAGTTGAGCTTTTATTGTTCAGGGAGCTCGCGACCAACTAGACTCGCGACTCTTAGTACCTATATCGACTTCATAGTGTAATGTCATGGTCATAGTGACGACAAGTGTATTGGGGTCCAAACACCGTAAGTGTGGGTCCAAGAAATGAGGCACCGATTACATCATTATATTTTTATTCGGTAAATAAAAGATGATAATAAGAAGCACTCGAATATAACCACCCTGTAAACTTAACACATATAAATATAAAACACACAATAAAAAGAATATAAAAACACACTGTAAACTAAACACATACACACAAATACAAAATATACTTACGATTATTAGTGCCTTGAGATACATACTTATTATGTATTACTACGTATTTTTAAACAATCTCAAGCTATGGGAGGGTGTCCAGAGCGAGACCCCGTAATTTGACAAGTAATCTTGTGCAGAGTCACACTTATCCTATGGTCACACGGTCAGAGACATGAGCGGAAAACTGAACCAAACGTCAAAGTATCATTTGGAATTGATTGAAATACGATTTTAAATAATTTTAATATATGTAATTACTTTTTAGAATATTGCCAGTAAATTTGGAGATGGAAAAGATGTGCTATAACATGTCAATGTTATAGTACATGTTACATTAGAGGTGGAAATCTATCACACGTCCTTTTTATGACTCGAGGACTCGAGTTTTGTACATCACTAGGTACATACTCGTGACTTTCTATCCTTTTTTCTAATACATCGATTATTTATTTCTTGTCGCGTTTGGTTGCCCTTACGTGACTTGCAATCACAATCTGTACCGTTTGATTTACAAGCAGTAGGTATTTACACAAGATTTCTGGTTGACCCTGAATATTTTTGAAGTATATTTTCAGCTAGTATATAATATAGTATATAGTGTAGTATAGTAATAACAAAATTATTATTTTAACTCAAAAACGGAGTAAGTAGTACCTACCAGTAATAAATGATACGCAGGTTTACCTACCTGATTTGAAAATGTAAAGATTGAATTAACAATTGTTAAAATCTACTTTTTCAACAGATTTTATTACAAACTCATTTTTAATTTTGCTCTGAAGTAGGTAATTACCTACCTTGACGTAAAGTTGAAATCAAAAACTGTGAAGTCGACATGTGTTTTTAATTAGTTTCTGCCTTTAATACAGTGTTCTAAATTATTGTTTGTTTAATAATATGTATAGACAACTATTTTCACCACTTGTTTCTGTTTAAAAAAAAACGACAAAATAAGTAGTTGGAACTGATTTTTTTATAAAATGTGTATTTTTATTTTATCAAGAACATAGAACAAAACGCAAACTATTGACTTAGAACACAATCCAATCTGTATATTGACTTGTAGAGTAAGTTCAACAAAATGTGTTACATTTAATACTTGTATTTTGCCCGCGACGTCGTTTGTACAGCATTAGTGTAGTAAATTAAAGCCTATCTATATGTTATTCTAATGTATGATCTTTAATATTGTAAAGTTTCAAGTAGTTTTTGTGTGAAAGAGTAACAAACACACATCCATAGGTAACTACATCCATAAAAACATTCACGTTTATAATATTAGTATGATGATATAACAAACAGAGAGAAAAATAAATAATGACATAGTACCTACCTGCGAACATAATATATATACCCTCGCAGCATAGAACTTGTGTGTCGTATGCTGGCATATTATTTGCTGCTAGAAAAGCAAAGAGCTAGCCTTATTTAGACGGTATTCTTGTATTTTCAACCAATTTCAAAAAGGATGAGGTAAAACATTCGAATTGATAAATCAATTCGAATGTTTTTTTTAATGTTTTTTACCTCATACCTCTTTACTGGGTGTACCGATTTTGAAGATTCTTTCGACATTTGGAATCAGGTGCTTGTCATTTGGTCCAATTTAAATGAATCTACATCTGACGAATCCCTAATAATGCCGATTTAATTGACATCAATGATAAGTAAGTAGGTATAATCGTAATTTTATCACTTGTGTGTCTAAAAGATCTCGCGTTCGCTTCCTGAAATTTTACATACTTAAAACAATAAAAAGCCAAAAATAAAATTATTTTGAAATAAAAATTATGTTTAAAAAAAACTAAATGTTTTTTTGATGTTCACGAGGACACGCTCATCGTGTGCGCGCTCCGCGCGGCGGAGGAAACATCTCATTGCCAAGCATTGTCAGAGCTATGCTTGGTAATGAGATAGTCAGGAAGACTATCGCCTCCTTCTTTTGAATTTTTTATTAGTATAATATTTGACGAGACGATGTTAGTATGGGTAGGTGCCCGTGTGTAGTGTGTCTCTGAATCTGAAACAACGACTTATCGATTTAACACCAAACTCCGTATGATAAAATTTCACAGGCTTAGCGGTATAATTGGTCAATTAAGACTTCCGACAATAGCGTGACTCACTGCTTTGATTACTGACAAGTATATCAACAAATTTGGTAGCGGTTGCAATTAAACAACTACGATGGAATTGGTTTAGGTTATAGGTATGGAAGTACAGTAATAACAATGAAAGTAAGCCTATTTGTAGAGCATTTAATTATTTAAACAGATATTTGATATGCCTTTTATGTGTTAATCGTAAACCTTGTAGTTTTGATAGTTTTCGATGTTTATTTTTTCTTTACCTATGATAGCCGCGGTTACTTTGTCGACCTAAAAGTAGGTATGACACAATACAAATTTTATCGCTTAATATTTTTCAAGAACAAAATTTGCGTGGTATTATATATTAGGTATACGAATTGCTTTTTAGATAAACTGTCTGGGAAAAGTAATTATTAAATGTATTTTTTTTATTTTTTTTATAATTTATTAGTATAATAAATTATAACCTGTATGTTATTTTGATATATGAGCTATATTATTGTAAAGTTTTATTAAAATCTATTCAGTAGTTTTTGAGTGACAGAGTAGCAAACTCACTCCATACCCACATCCATACAAACTATTGCGTTCATAATAAATATAAGTAGAATAACTTGGTGCAAACGGCCGTTAAATAGCCAAAAGTTGCTTATTTTTCGCTTTTGGATTTAATTTCAAAAATTTTCGTAAACGTTATAAAATATTTTTATCAGTCCGTTACGATAAAATTCAAAAATTCTTTAAAATTGGTTATGTCTTAAAGTTGATGAAAGTTCATATACCTAAGGGTACAGAGGAAAAGCGCTCGTTTCACCCCTAGTCCCCTCGCCTTGTATCTAGCCTCATTCATTATTAGGGAGAAAACAAATGTTTAGCTACAGTCTTCTGCAGGGGCTCCGCAAAGAAGACACGACGGTTGTAATATTTAAGGTTTCTCATTCGGTTTTAACAAGAATAAGAAAAGGTAAGGAATCAAAATAGGTACATATTAAGTGTAACAGATTTTTCGTACCTTGGTGAACAGAATACACGCTATTGCCTACCAGTGTTGTAGTTTTATTCAAAACTGAAACCACCAGAAATCAGACAATACTACAGTACATACTACATTAAACATGGTACTATAATATGTAAAAGAAAACAAAAATAACGCCACAACCTCAAAAGCATTAGTTTGCTTTTCTTTAAATTTTTGACGATTTATTTGCAAAAATATTTCGTTCGGGTCTTGGAAGTGCAAATTTCAAAGATTTGATGAAACGATGTTTACCATAAAAACATAAGCACCAAGCACTGACAAATTTCGACAGCGAAAAGCAGTGCCTCGGTGGCGAAATTGGTCAACGCGTCCACCCGGATTGTGGAAGGTGCGGGTTCGAGTCCCGCCTGAGGCAAGTCGATTTTTTCAGTGCATTTTTCTAGTATTATATTTACGCGTTTGTAAACGCAAAAATAAAATTATTCCAAAATTGATTTAGTTTATATTTGTGTCAAATTTTTATCGTTTTTTTTTAAATAATATAGATATATGAGCCGATTCATAGATTAGAGGAAATATGAATTTCGGTTACCTAAGTACATCTTGTGCAAGTAAAATCATTGTGAACGAAAACTATTCAATCTTATAAGCTGAGATTTCATTCGTTATTATTAAAACATGTAGGTATGTTTTAAAATACTGAAATTTTCGTCACTCTGTTATCGCCAAGAAAGCAAGTTTTTTGTATCGCTTTGGCAATTCAGTATACACACAGCCTCATGATAAGCTGAAACGGATAGGTGAGATTATTAGCATGTCGTAGTTACTTAACTATTGATATAACTTAGCCAATCCTGAAAATATAAATATAATAATGTAATATAATATAATATAGGTATATTTCTACGCTCACACCAATATTATCTAGCCCAGATTAAGTATCATTAAGAACTTATTTTTATATAAGTACATTTTTTTTTTTTGTATTTTTTATAAATAAACTTAAAAAAATATATAATAAACAACCATTACTCGTCAACAAATATTCGTGATCGTCACACAAACATTTGCCGCTACCAGTAGGCCTATACGCTAACTTTTTTTGACAGATGACAGTGATGATCACTGAGTGATTTTCATATCCATTGCCGTTTTACACGACACGCTATTATGACACTTCTCGTGTAAAAACAGCAATGGATATGTAATTCACTCAGTGATCATCACTTTCAACTGTCAAAAAAAGTCAGCGAATAGCCCCCCTGGACTCGAACCCGGACCGCTTGATGTGTAGGCAGCTATACTGACCACTCCACCAAGACGGCGTCAATAAAGATAATACAACGTGTGATTGTCGTTGTATAATAAAATATTAATGAGGGATTCACAATTCTTTTAATTTAAATATAAAAGTCTACCCAATTATCCAATCAGACATATTCAGTGTCATTGCCACAAAATAAAAATATTGCAGAACGAAAGTTTATAGAAAATAAAAAATGCTTTTAACTAGCACCTACGCTTCGTATTATAGCCACATAATGCAGTATGGTACCGATGGCCATACTGGTCATACATTGCCACAAATTAGAAACAGGTTTCCATTTATCAGTCTGGTTGTCTCTTGAATGTAAATATATAAATAAATGTAATATTTTGTTATATTTCTGGGTTTTAACCAAAACTGACGATTACAAAAATCTGTACTATGTTATAAAGAGGACAGATTTGGTTGTTTTTTTGTTTGCATCGATTAAGCTCAGAAATTACCTACTGGACCTATTTTGTTGAAATTTGGTATGGAGATATTTTGAGACACTGGAAAGGACATAGCATACTTTATAGCGCGATAACCGACATTGACGCGAGCGAAGCCGCGAGCAACCGCTAATATAATAATAAGTACCTACACTTTATGTCAACACAAGGAATGTAAAAATTGACATCCATTTTTTAATTACTGTCCAATAAAATGGAAGAAACTCGAGGATATACTCTCGTTTATTATAATTCTGATCTTAATATCTATTCAGATATTATATAAATAAACCAGCGAAATTGGTAATAAATGAAGGTAATTTAAATCATTTACTTTTATTGAGTTACAGGAAAAGCACTGATTATATTTGGAAGACAGGCAGGTACATCAATGGAAAGGGAAATCTTAGAAAGGTTACGATGCCATAAACATCCCTTACAACGTCCTAAAGAAGAAGTAAAAGGCAATATTTTTAAATACTTACGTTGAAAAGAAAACTGCGCAGCTTTTAGCTTGATATTGCTACTTAGGACAGAGGGCGCATTTTTTTATACTTTTATGAGGCTTTCATTGTAGTTCGAGTAATCGATGTAGGTCTAGTCCGTTACTCCCCTAGGTTTTACTAGGTAGTAGACCCATATCTTGGGTAGATACCCCACCCTCTTATTTCTGCCGTGAAGCAGTTCGCTGTGGTTCGAATTGAAGGGAAAGGAATGTAGCTAGTGTAATTACTGGGCATGGAAGGCATATCATCTTAGTCCCCAGGATGGAAACGCACTTGCGCTGTTAAGTGATTTACCTTTAGTATTGCAAGTGTATATAGGCGATGGTAACCACTTAATACAGGTGGGCCGCAAGCTTGTTTGTCATCTCGTAATATAAAAAAGGTACAGTGTCCTCCTTCTTTTATGAGAGAACTTACACTTGAATAAAACTCGGCGGAAAAGTAGCTGCAAACCAAAATAAAAGCTTAATATAAAGACAAGTGCGTAATGAGCTACTTACAAAACGCAAACATGTTACTTTAAAAATTACGATAGTGACCTTTTTCTCAAAATGTCACAACAAAAGTAATGTAAGAAAACGACTTTTGTTTGTTCATAAACTTAAAATTATTTATGTAGGTACCATAAAAAACGAACCATGACAAACTTGATTATTTATAGGTACTCAATTTAAAGAACCAAACATAATAACATATGTCTGATTTTAATTTTATTCTTCATTTGTATTTTCATATTATGTTTAAACTTTACATACATTTGACCAAAAAACAGTTTACAAATTATCTTTATTAATAATTTTATTAGTTAATGCCATAAAATTAATACCTGTAATTTTTTGCTATGATTAAATAAAATATTTGAAGTTTATACTATCTATAAACAAAATTTGACACTAAAATATTTATTTAAAATCTATGCTTCCAATATATTAGATGTTAGGTAATATTAACTTTACTTAGCGACAAAATTACATCTCTTTATTGACATTTTTTGCATTATCTTGACATTTTATTTGACTTCTTTTACAGCGACAATTTATTCTGACATTGTAATACTTTTAGATCTTATTAATGACGCATCAATTTATTATAGCATAAACATTGGAATAAACTTGTTGACGTGTTGAGACTACTGTGAGAAAGGAAGTTAACTTTTATTTAAATAATCTCTTAATACTCACCATATGTCGCTGAATTCTATTTGCCCTAAAATTTTCAGAGCTTTCTAGTAGCCCAAACCTAAGAACACAAAATTATTATTCATTAGATGTCCCATACAAGAAAAAGGCGGTTGTTTTGTTTCCTACCGCAACCTTAAAGCACCAACCCGGTCATTGAAAGGACTTTCAAAATTAAATGAAGCCTCTTGGATAGCTTTTTGTACGTTGGAAGCATTTTGCTGAACTAACCTAAATAAATAACTTGAAGTGAATTATCAATATATTAAAATAGTTCTTTTTGTCCCGGCTTTGCTCGTAATGATGTAGATTTAAATTTTATTTAAATTTTTTTTTTAAATAAATGACTTATCGCTAATTCCGCGACCCCATTTTTCTATATATCAAAATTCTATGAAATCGATCAACTAAACGGATTTGAAATAAATACACAACAAACAAAGAAAAACCTTTCGAATTTATAACTTTAGTTTAGAAATATAGTAGGTACCTATTACAGATTTCAATCCATTAAGTAGCAATTGATTGTGGTGAAAATATTTTAACTATTAAAGTTGTCGGAAGTAAACCCGTAATTAATAAAATGCGCACAAATTGCATATACTACTTACTTGTGTTCAAAATTCAACTCAGCGGAAAACATTATTGGAGACATGAAGAGAGTGCCTGGCGAATTATATTTTTGTAGCTTTAGTAAATCGTCCATACTCAAATTTAGCAGCTACTTATTTGAAATATTCATGATATAAATAAAAAAATATAACACTACAATCTATAATTTTATAAGTATTCGCAGCTGAAATCAACAGACTACGCGTTGTGCATTTTAGATATTTTTATGTTACTATCAAGTACTAAATTCTTAGTTTTTGATGGTAATTACGTTACCGTATACTATCAAAAACTAAAAATTTAGTACTTACTTGATTACAATGTCACTTAGGGTGTGTATCCATTGAACCGGCGAGAAGCGAAGCGTAACGTTCTTGTGAAACAAAATACAAAACACTACAAACGGGAAAACACTTCTTACTTAGTGTAACTTGCGCGACTTGTCGTAGTCGGTAGTCTTCAGCTTATTCGGTTTGTATTACGGTTCATAAAGAATCATAACAAGACAGGTAGGCTGGTATCATTTGTTTATAAACACTCTACTCCTCCGCTGTTAAATTGTAAGTACTGTCACGAGGAATAATCTGGGCCCGTAGATGAAGTACGAGAAGAAACGATAACGAAGTTCGATAAGAACAAAATGTATGCGATTGACTTAAGCCGTCATCACGTGGCCAATCTTAGCTCTAAGTAAGTTGGTAGCGCGAGCTAGACGCTAACCAAGCAATATGGCCGATGATAATATCTTATCGTTATGACGATTAATTATGAACGATTGTCACTTCTTCTTCTTCTTTTAAATAAATGGCGATCGCGACACATAAAATGAAATCCAATCCAAATTCGAAGATGGCGTGTATACTAAGAGTGTTTTCACACGATTCCTCGGCGGAGCGAGATCGCAGCGAGCACGCGTCGGCTCGCGGCGTGCACGCAACGACATCGCCGCGAATTATTAACCGCCGCGCGTCTGAGTCCATTTTGTAAATGACGAAAGCCGTTACCGACGGTACCGAATACCAAGCGCGAGTTCGCCGCGTACTCGCAGCGAGCGCGCTGCGTTATAACGGCGGTTAATAACTCGCAGCGATATCGTTGCGTGCACGCCGCGAGCCGCCGCGTGCCAGCTGCGATCTCGCTCCGCCGAAGAATCACCGTATAAAATCGCTCGTGGGAAAGGGCTCTTAGGCTAGTGCCTTGCCTTACCAATCATCAAGGTGTTTCATGACGCCTCTTTTGAATGAATGCACAAAGAACGGAACAAGTGTACTGGCAGAGAATCTGACTTCTTAATTGTGTGACGTAGAAATCAATTGCCAACTTTCTTTGTTATGTTATAAATAAATAGCACAATGCTTTGTTTCCCTTGTACCGCAATTCGTTCCGCTGCTCATAGTAATAACCATGATCCTTAAAATTTAGTCTCAAATAGTATCGGTTTGGCCTAGGATCAAACCATGTAGTTTTTTTTAGGGTTAATCTACACCTAATGTTTCTCTAGAGGAAAGCTCAATGTGTGTGAAAAGTAGGTACTGCCCTACATACATACAGATACTTAATTTTATACCTTTCGCCGTATAAAAACTTATCTAACTCATTTCGCGATAGCCATTAGCTCATGATAAATACACTATACTTAAACTAAAAGCTAGACCCTATCTAGATAACAGGAAAAAGTCCCACCGGATCGAGCAACTTTGAAAGATAAACGCACACGAGACAGTTTCGAGTTTATTACACATAATCGTTCCGGAGTGCGGGTTGAAAGACAATGGTATGGCACTCTGTTACACCGTTCGCGTCCGTACAATACAATAGATGTTTGTCTTGTCGAGTTCCCACTATTCGCATGAAATTTTCTCATAGCACTTTTTCTAAGAAAAGAGGTCGATGCGCGAACTCAACAAGTGTGCTGCGAGCGTTATTACAAATTTCTCTGTCCCACGGATGACTTGTACTTTACTAACGAAATAGTAATACTCAATAATGCTACAAAGTTAGGTACTTACCTACATATGGGTTTACTAGGTGGTAGACCCATATGTAGGGTCGTCTCGGTAGGTACACCGCCTTTCTTATTTCTGCCGTGAAGCAGTTCGCTGTGTTTCGGGTTGAAGGGAAATGTAGGCAGTGTAATTACTGGGCATGAAGGGCATATCATCTTAGTCCCCAGGATGGCAAACGCACTTGCAAGTGATTTACACTTAATATTGCAAGTGTCTATAGACGGCGGTGACCACTTAACATTAGATGGGCCGCAAGCTTGTTTGCCATCTCGTAACATAACAAAAAAAACTATTTTTTTAATGATAGGTGGTTACAAACAAGCATACGCCCATCCTGATAGCAAGTAGTCACCGAAGCCTATAGACATTGTGACATTAATGTATCACTCCCGCGCTGCCCTATCCCATCCCTCTAAACCCGTGAAGCTCTATAGACGCTCGTGTCAGGATTTGTTAAGTTTGACCACATCGCGCTCCAAGTGGACACGCACACCTTAACAAAAGGTAGTGCTATATTTGCCTTCAGTCTTTTGTAAGGAGGTTACTTCCCTAGGGCAATCCAAATTGGAGCGGCTAATGTGCCTACTTCTCTGGAAACTGTCTCTCAAGTGCCAATTGTGACTTTTCCGGACCCAACTTACGCGGTATTGCGAAAACTTTATTTTCTCTATTACTGGCTGCGTAACGTATAATTTACATTTGATAGAAAACCTTTGGGCATTGAGCGCTCGTGATATGTCTAACTACGTTCAATCTAGCACATTACCTATGTGCTAGATTGAACGTAGTTAGAACGTTACAATGATAAATAAGATTTTTTAAGAGAATTTTATTAGTGGACGAACAAAAATGACTTCAAATTTTACGGTATATTTTGTCAGGAAAGCAATAAAATTGTATAAGGAAAAGAAGACTGTTAAGTAGTGCGTAAGTCATGTACTTATACAAATAAAAGATGATTGCGTGTATTATTCTGACAACCTCATCGCGAGGCCTAAGATTGCTCAATTTGCCTTTTTTCATAAATAAAGTAATATTTTCAGTCAAGAGAAATTTTAATATACTTATCAATATTCACTGTTGGTGAAATATATCAAAGGTCTGATTTATCAAAATGGGGTCGTAAATACAATCTCAATTTAATGCTGTAATGATTGGCTTATTGAATGTTTATTGACCTGTCTTAAGTAAATGAGCGTTGAAAGTACCTTATTTAAGCAGGTCAACACATCGAAATAGCTCGGTGAAAGTCGTTAAATGGCGATTAACGTTTGCTACCTATACCTCGCAATTAATATGAAGGATTTTGGACTCTATTTATATCGGGGTTTCTTTTTGAGTAGTTCAGGGTTAGATTGGGTTAGAAGTCGTAAAAACCAAAATCCAAGCACAGCTTTTATACGAGAGCAGTTTTCCAGTAGCACCAAAGCCAACGGCATTGTTTACTTTCCGAAAAACGAAGAAAAATTATTTAAGTATAACCTACACGTTTTTGGTAAAGTCACAGAGAAAACAAAAACCAGGCAACGTCGACCATGAATAGCAAGTATTGATATAATTACTGTCAGTTCAATACTAAATAAGCTGTTACTGTTAATCATGTAACCACCCTTCACCAAAAACAATTAAATTACCTTAATGAGTATTTGTAAGTTTATTGGATGTGTTTCAGTACAAAGTCCAGTGCTTTTCTCTTCTTCTAAGTTGCCTCTAGACCATTCCGTGCAAATTAGAATGGAGAACGTTTAAAATATAAAAGCAATGAAATATGAGTTACAAAAATAAAACATTGACAAAAAAAAACACTTTTGGAAAGGGACATAATAATATAGTGATGTTTGATGTAAGGTTTAGATGGAAAATGGAGCTCGGATCACGTCTATACCTTAGGAGAAAGTCGATTCTACAACAAATAGTATGGGCGCTTGAGGTATAATCGAAGAATTCAATCAATTTCTTCTGAGTAATTCACTTAATTTACACCCCTACAAAATAGAGGAATTATGAGAATTATTTATATTATGAAACTAAGTATTAGGTATTTATATTAAAGCCTTCCCCTTCGGAGACAGATAGGTCATGACTACATTTCATGCTCCGATATGTCTCACATACCACTTAGGTCGAATAGGCAGATGCAAATATCTATGTCATGTACGATCTAACTATGCAGTTAGATCGTGCATGGCATAGATATCTAGAGACGTCAGATACCTAGATGCTTTGAGACCCAACTTGAAACTTCTGTCCAATTAGCTATTATTACCTATATGGTACTTACGTATTCTGCAATTACATGTTGTGAACTTAATATATTCATAAACGTGGTTAAAATGTAGATGTATAAGTACAATTAGAGCCATGAAATTTGTGGTGAACGGTGAACATAGCTATTTAAATAAAAAATACTCTGATTTTAATCTATCGTATTGTAACAGCAATAATGAGGTTATTGTATAAATAACACGATTGGGCTATTTGAAAAATACTGTGTATGATGATGGTGTTGTGCGAATATACGCAATTAAATAGCTTTATTTAGAAGTTGAATTTCATGTCAAACCCGTATTGCCCAACAATATTTAGAACATATCAGATTATCTCCAATAAAAATCGATTTAAAGGCATTAACAAGAATGGCAACGCTGATGTAGCCGAGGTAGGCAATAATGCTTTACATTGGTAATGCACAACACAGGAAAACAAAAAAAATCCTACCTCATATTTCATATAGCTTAGTACCTACTTACGAACCTACAATAAATTCGAGGTATTTTTGATATTCTCTGAATTGTATTACATTATAATTAAATTATTTCAAATGCATACTCAAAGGAATTGAAGCCTTTGACAACTACTAAAGTACCTACCTAATATAATTTATAAGATACTTATAAGTAGTTTGAATTATTTGATTTTTTTGACTAGGTATTGCCAATCGTACCTACACCTACATTTTATAACTCTATTTAGATTTTTTTTCCAAGAACATGAATTTGAAATTGAACATTAACAGTCAATTTAAGATTGTGTCACAAAAATGCCTATTAACTTAAGCTATAAATATCCCATTTATTATTGAAAAGAAAATATAATAGAGACAATGAAATGCTAGTTTTCAATAGAAACATATTTTTACAAAAAAGATACTTATAGTTATAACTAAGAAATATGAACTACAAATTCATAAATAAAATACAACACGTTTATTAATTTTAATTCAGCTACTTAACAGAGCTCGCCGCTTGACGATGATATTTTGTCTGTTATAATTGTTATTTATTCAATATGCTCACAATTTTGCAACAATCTGCTATGACACTACTGAAGGCCTGGATTAAAATATTTTTTAACCCTCTAGTATAAAAGGGAGGTTTCTGGTGTGCTGAGTGTAAAATGATGATGTCATATTGTTATCTTTCTTTTAATCTCATATTTTATATTGTGTTAAGTCCCAATTTTAATTTGCGTTTATTTTAATTATATAATATTTTTATAAAGTTCTGTTTTAAAAAAAGTTGAGTGTGCCTGTAACTGGCCCATATATCAGAATGTAACCCTTTAATATATTTCCATTTTGTATTAATTTAATATGTGAGCTGTTGGTGTACCTAAATAAATAAATTAGTATAAAGTTATTTAAAATAATATTGATAAAGTCATGGATAACACTTTTTACCTTAGTCGTGTTATATTTTGTTAACAAGTAACCATACTTTTTTAATCTCCGACAAATTAATTGATTTCTTCGCCACTCGTCTCTATACTTCTCCGCTACGCTTTTGCCAAAACGGGCCAATCTAAAAATGCCTAATTAGTAACCTTACCTACTTTGTAATTGGAACAAAATTCTAGGAACGGTATTTTAACTAGAGATAGTTTGAAATTGCTGGGTATAAAAGTTAAACTTAACGTTCTTGGTAATTGGTATAGTAGTTAACATCCTAAGTGGGAAAGATTTTACTGCGGAACTAGACCAATGAAACTCGACTGATTTTGTAGTGGCAGAACGTTTTTATACAGTGGTAAGTATCTTCAAATAAATAAACTTTCATTAGCTAAAAGTTACAACTGCATTAATAATTTCGGTAATTATGAAACAATTGACATTTTATGACCTGTTCTTGAAGAAAATAATAAACCTTAATTAAAATGTATAATTCTGTAGAGATAACAGTACAATTTTCTCAATCGATTTTGCACTCTATATCAAATAGATTGCGGTTGAAAACTGTTAGAGAAATTTTGCAGTGTTGTTTTGAAATTTAACACCTGTTGTTGAATTTACTTAGTACGACTTGAAGCGTCGTGACATGGTCGTTTTCCGAAACTACGGACCTTAGTAAGCTGGTAACATCGCACATGTTGCGACACGCGCCATTAGATGAACCTCACGCCCACGATTGCAGGAAGTGTTTGTGTAGGTACGTCACCGATGACAAGAATTTGTGGAAAATAAGTTTTAGACTAATGTTTAGTAGGTATCTATTCTAAGCACCTAGTCATCCTTATTATAGACGTTGAGCCTAACGAAAAGAGAATCAAAGGTATGTATTAATTCAAAAGATATTTATTTTCAAATGTACGAAATGTTTAAAAAATATAAACTTGTAATCACTAACAAACTGACAAGGACACTAAGATTTTAAGGAAGAAAAATACGCAAAGAAGTGCTTAACATGCGCTATTTATTTCCGCTAGTGAGACGGATTTAAAAACTAAACTGAAGCTTTTGGTTAGATCTGATACAAATGGTTCATCTTGATCGAAATGTGGTTAAAAGAATTTGTTTAGAAAGCTTAGACACTGAACTTTGCGACCAGGCTGTCTTACAGAAGTTGCCACTTCTGTAAGCAAGTGATTTCGATAATTTAAATTTAAACAAAGTAATCATTTTAAACAAATAATTTCGATATGATATTATTAGGATTCGATTTGAAGGCGTTTTTTGTTATTTAAAAAAAAACTTCTTTTTTTATTTTTAGTGTTTTAAGTATAGAAATTTTCAGGAAACTATCTCGAGATCTGACACACCAGTGATAAGATTACGGTATCATCGATGTCAATTAAATAGGCATTATTAGGTACTCGGTAATCGAAAATTACTCGTCAGAAGGCTAAGCACCAGCTTCCAAGTTCGAAAGAACCTTCAAAATCGGTACACCCAGTATAGAGTTATGAGGTAATACATGGAAAAATACAGTCGAATTGAGAACCTCTTCCTTTTTGAGTCAGTTAAAAATACCATTATCGCAATAAGCTGAGATGTCAAAATGAGTTTAAATGAAAACTGACCAAGCGTAGGCACTGCGCACAATAACAAAAAGTTATGCTACCTACTCGTAGTGTGGAACTTACTCGATAGGAACTTTTATTCGGTAAATAAGTGCTAACTAAATTATCAACAATAATCATTAAAACCAAATTAAAACTAACTACTGGCTTTATTCTAATTCACTATAGGTAATGGAATTGCTATTGTTAATTTGTTAAGCATCATTGTTTAATTTAATTTTATCATACCCAGTTGCAATTATTTTAAACGACGTTATTTAATTTCCATTACGATTATCAACTAAATATGTAGTTTATTACCATTCATCATGACGTGACTTCATGTCCATTTTCAAAATAATGGACATGATAATTAAATGCTATAAGTATTTTTTTTTTGACGGGGAGGTCAAATGCATTTACGCTCGGGACTCGAGGTAAAGGCATTCCCTTCATACCCACTAAACATCCTACCCGGCCTGACCTCCAGTGCACTATTGCGGGACGGCTCGGGTTCTGTGCACGTGAGCGCAACTCACCGAGACCGTCCCAACGCTGCCCGTCTAGGCACTCCTTGTGCACCAATTGGTGGCCAGCAGCCCACAGGGGCTACCGACTAACGCCAGCCCCTGTGGGCCTAATAATAAAAATAATTTAGATTGAACGTTACAGTATCATTCAAAGCTCGCAGAAAAAGCGTTTTTCCTTCGATTCTTTTGGTGCTGGAGAGGTGAAAAAGATATTTTAAACGTAAATCACGCAAAGGCATTTCGCCTCTTCGATTCTGTAGTGGCTCGTGTTTGTTTACGGAGGCCAGATTGATAATATAACAATGTCATTATCTTTAAAAGTAATTATTTGTTGTAAGGACTCCGGCAGCATCCAACTAGCATTGTTGGTGAGACCGATATTTTATCTCATGGAGTACGTGTCCATGGCTGTGAATTGTGTGCAAGTCAATTGTTTTTTGTACCTACCTACGTAACACCGGTCCGGGGAGCGGTTAGTCACGCACGCACGATAGGCACACACACACGCGCTCTTATCAGTAGGTACACGTTACTACCACAAACGGAGCCAAACGGACTTTCTGAAATAGAATATGTAATACCTAACTTGTTTATTTAATTATAAAGTTATTGAAAACACATTCTCAAAATTTATTAGAAAAATCTGTTTGTGCCACGAGACGCGTGCTTTGAACTCAAATCTTGAGTTTCGATAACTATTTGAATAGGTGCACGTACCTATCTACTACGTCCTACTAGCACAGTTAAAATCCTAGTAACAATTTGTTTAATTTATTACTATTATCGAGCTACACGATGTTCCAAAAAGCTCTTTGTTTGTCCATGCGGAGCAGTTAGTAGAACGTATTATTGGTTTTGTGAACATTTAATTTTGATGTAACCTTATAATGAGGTTTAGTTTTCTAGTTGGTAATCCTAAATTTGTTATAGACATAATTATCATTTATTAACTGACATAAATAATGCTTAAAACATATCAATTTTAACCACCTATTTGCTAACAGAAAAGTTTTTCGTACTTCATAAGATACCTACTATTGTATACCTGTGTACCTAATCGAACTCCTGGCTGAATTTAAAACGAATGGATTTTGTATTCTAAATTCAAAACCGAATAAAAATAAAAATATTCTTAGGCAAGGTTTCTGGCGTTTGCTTTGGATTTTTATTTCAATAATTCAGTTCGGTACTGTTGCGATAAAATTGGTATTGTTTTGATGCACGGCCGCCCCGGTATCAAATCAAACGAAATAAAACCTTCAAAGCGAAGTGAGTAGTGATCTGATATTCAGAGGTTTTCATCGCGTTATCGTAAACCTATCTTAGTTCATTAATATACCTACATTAGTGCCATGTTAACTAAGTTATTATCTTTCTCTCGCTGTACTTTATACTGAGTATAAAGTTGAATATGAGCTCAGGAGGAAAACAAAGGTTAAAAAAGGATACCTTTATGTGGTACTGAGCACATTGAGTGTTTCATAAAAGTAAGGGGAAATTGATTTTACGTTGGCCAATCTGGATAAAGTATATGTAAATTTACCATTCGATACGAAAAGTTCTCTAAAATCTGTGTTGATTAAGGTTCTGACAATATTTGGTTTGGGTATTAATTGACTAGTTTGCTGTAGGTGCTTAGTACTGGATGGAGCTGAATGAGGTCAGCCGAAAACCCAGCTCAGTGACGTGCTATGGAAGAAGCCCACAGGAAGCCAAATGATGCTGACAACGTTGATACGGAATTTTCTAGTATTTTTGAGCATGAAAAGTCCTTCAGCAAAATATTTATCTCCAACCGTCCAAAATGGATCATAAATTAATAGACACGGTCGTGACTTCATGGTCCCCGCCAGTGGGTTCAAAAAGTGAGAGTTTAGCCGTGACTGTGCCTGCTGCGACAACACGACGTCGATTTCGACACTAAACATAGACACAATTGGCCCATTATCACTTTGCAATACTTTTAATATCTTACATAGTTTAAAACAATACATATTTTACAAAGTTAAGAATTCAATAAAATTTTACCAGCTCACAATTGACAGGAGAGCAATGTAACGGCCTCATATTTAAGCGAGATTTTCCTGGAACCCTGAGTTACTAAGATATAAAGACTTGCAGCTGCCTTGGATTTTTAAGAGATTTTGGTGATATTAGTTTCTCCCTGGAAATTAACTGCTATTATCTAAATATGTTATAACTACAGTAGAAGTTGTAGTTTAAATAGAAAAATGATAGCTATGTTGGCGTTAGTTACTTACGTAGACTTACGTGAATTTGTGTCACTTTTATATTTTAAATTTCTTTTATTCATCTATAGAAAGACTAGCTATGTATCACCCCATATCCTCTAATGGGTATCGTAGAAGGCGACTAATGGATCAGCAAATGGGTATTGACCACCATATACTCTATCCATAAATCTGCATTTGTGGTGGACTACTGCCTAAACCTCTTTCGATAACAAAGAGAAGCCTTATGTCCCAGCAGCGGGTCGAATTATAAAGGCTGTTATGATAACCTACAGACGAATATTTTACCTTCCATGCACTTATTTTGAATTTCATGATAAAATTAAAATCCACAAATGGCTCGGAAATATTGATAGACGTTTACTTAGACGAACTGTACAAAATTGGCAATCGAGGGGTACACGAGCGAAAGCATTACAATAATATTAACATGCTTTCTAGTTTGCATAATGCTACGGTAGCTACAACGTCTAGACAATTTTTTATCAATAAAATTGAATTTGACAAACGATTGTATAAATCTTTAATATATACAAACTTTAGTATTTTTCTGTAGTGAATAAAGTATTGGATGAAATAAAATTATCATGAGTCACAGTTTTGAAATCATGATAGACTTTATGTCTGGTATTAGTTATTTAATTGCTGAATCGACTCATTTATCTATAAGTACTTTTTCAAATTACATACAAATATACTTATAGGTAACAAAATTGCTTTCTAATACCGTCTTAATTGTAATAAATTAGAATCATTTGAAACATTAAAGAGTAAATTATCGATATCATAAGTACCCTATTATGTTTTTCTAATGAACCACCAGTAATACAGACTACCACAAAGAATGAGCCAAATAAAATGAATGAAATGATACTAAGTGACGTTTTATTTATAAACCTCGCAGACAACGAGCGCGATTCAAGGACGTCTAACCGATAACTCGACTGGAATTCCGAGTGTAAAGCTTCTAGTAACAAAGACCTCGACGCATGAGAACACTAAGTAAAATAGCCTTTATTATACCAGCTTTTAAGTTTGAATAAACATTAGTCGTGTCGGAATTTCATTGAAATAGCGTTTTAATAGCTCAAGTTATTGTGGTAACTACGTTATTAGATTTTTTTAAATATTAATTTGTAATTAGCTCTTGCAATTCCCATTACTTACTTATTTTTATTGTAAATTATTTGATCGCCAGTTAAACGCATAAGTATTGTTTACCTACTTAATATTTTTTCATCTAAACAATAAAATACATAATATAAATATTTTATGTCAGTTTATCGGCGATCTATAACTGTCAACAGAATATTGAAACCGGCCAATAGTGTGTCATACATAATATTATATCCTCATAGATTTAATAATTATTGACTCTATGTATATCCCGGTTGTCGTATTTTGTTTGTTGATTTACTAAAGGCTTAGTTACTTTTTGGGTTTCATGCCATTATGTACGCGACAGAGACTGGCAAGCTGGCAACCTGTCACTCTATTGAGGTACTGCACGACCCGTGCTGCCAGATGTGGCTTTACGTGTAACCAAATGTTACGTAAAGCTTTTCTCAACCGTTTCGGTATTATGAGCGTGAACTAGGTATGTCTGTATGTATGTCAAAAATATCTGTAAGATACTATTGAAGTAAGTATACAAGTCTTTTCCATAATTTTCTTTAATAGGTAGTTCTCGAAACATAGCCCAATCAAGTAGCACCCACCCAGATTTATCGTTTTTTTGTAAATTAGAATTGTCGTAAGAATGTAAGTTAGATGAAGTTGAAGTGATATCAGGACATAACATAGAATAATGCCGTTTGCTGCAATGCCACAGTTTGCATATCTTCCCATGTTTTCAACGATGGATGAATGTCTCGTGATGTCTACGTGTAACTTTTATTTTACAGACAATAGTTGCATGTATTGTCAGTTATGTATCTGAAATTGTTGCTCCGTACGACTGATACATCGGGTTGGATATCCTTGGGGAGGCCTATGTCCAGCAGTGGGCATCTTTCGGCCGATATTATGATGACGATGATGACCTCTAACACACAACAACAGATCAGGCTACCAAAAACAGTCAGATTTTTTAATATGTACACTGAACTATGTTGGAATAGGATTGAAAAAGTTTTGGAGACTTTAAACAGTTTCGGATAGCTTGATCTGTTCTCATCTGTTTCCTCACGGTCATTCTGCTGACGTTTTGCGAGCTTATGCAGTGGAATTGTCTTCAATATCTGAAGAACTGTAGAGAATTTCTCTTTGAGCTCGAAGTTGGGAACTAGCTAAATTTTTCATAAACACTATAATTTTCATCTGAATCTTTGTCCGTAACGTGTACTACTCTCAAAAGTACCCATATTACAAATGTAGTCGACAGAAAAGGGGACAGATTTATTCTATCGCGACCACAAAACTGTGAAACGAGTAAAAGCAAAGAACGAAGGGAACTGGAGATTTCCAATAATTTGCTTGTGTGAAATTGTCAGACAGCGGGAATGGCGTAAATTTCTTAAAACAGCGATAAATTTGAAATTATTCGCATCTGGTTTGCTGAGATCGGCACAAATACGGCTCCGGCAGGCGGGGATCGCGTGATTCAACGGCGAGAGCTCATCTCCTGTGTCCCGTTTGATTGTTTCAGCTTATGAGGTCTGCGCAAACTTGCATAGCATGCATTCAATTGACGCGTGCTCAGGGTTGCTAGATGATTTTTTTTTGCTTATTGCTCCATTTCTCGTTTTGCAATTATAAAAATTTACGTAATCTACTGCTCTTTGTGTATTTGTGACAGGATTTTAAATCTGATAGCAATGTAAAGTTTAAACTGCACTAAATGTTCATTGTTCTTTTTTTAACCAATTTCAAGGAGGTTGTCATTTCTTCAATAGTAAAGTCAGTTTTGCTATTCTATAAAGAACTCACTTCGAATTTTGCTGTCGAACACGATTCGTTTGTGTTCACAAAATAAGAAATATTTTTAAACAATATGATTTCTAAAATATTTAAGCAGCAGTGTCAAGCAATTTGTTTAGAATTAGCAGCGCATTGTTTTGTTACGGTTTTATTGGTCTTCGGGTACAATATTTAAAATTTTTAACGCAATGAAGCTAAAATTAGCCAAATGCTGAATAGTCGTTTCTCAGCCCCATGTTCGTGTTCGATATAAGTTTGGTCGAAGTTGTTTGCGATCGGATCCCCCTTATTATGTATGTACGAGTATGAAGGATCAAAGTAAACATTGCCTCATTTTGGTAATTAATAAAATTAAACAATTGTAGTTTATTTACGTAGAGAAGAAGATAGCCTTTACTTTACAAGTAAGTACTTAAATATTGCCGCTAAAATACTATTTTACCACCAAAAATGGTAAAAATACTGAAGACGTCCAAAATTTTGATTTTAAAACTTTTCCAAGACAGGTAATTGCAGTGGGCTGATTTAATTTTCAACGAAATGAATATAATATTACTTAAATACAGCAAACGAAATCAAACGAAACAGCACTGGTAATATATTTAGACGTGCAAGGATGAATAGACAAAAGGACAATATTTGTATAATACCTATAATATTTATGCCCAGTAAGTTTGTTAGAAAATTTTAGATGGTAACCTTAATCCATCAAAAGCGTTCATATTTGCAAGTTGCATCTCTTTTTGCGGAGAATTAATGATGACACAGCAAAACCATTTAACAAGCTTTGAAGCTCAAAGCAAAAGTATGCGAGCAACATTACTTGGGAAAGCGCCGGTGTACTTATTATTAGGTATTTCGAATGAGTTCGGTAGTAAGACCGACGCGGGAATGTTGTTAGCAGCAATTTGTGTCAAAGTTGTGTGAGTATTTGAGTTACAGCAGCAGAACGTTTGTTCGTGTGTTAGTTCACTGTATGTCAATACAATCGTTTGTACAATTAAGCTTTAGATACTTAAAAGGTGACACACGACGTTTGACCTAGTAACTACCAATTTTATTGAATTTAAGAAGCACATGTTTTTTTGCTATTTTGTTTTACTATTAATTTTCGTATAAAAATCCAACATGTTCAACTAGTAGAACAAAATCGAACATATTGGAAGGCCAGTATTTAGGTAGACTAGGTACCTACCTAGGCTACCTATATCTACAGCACGCTGCTGTCTAGACAAAGGCGGAATTTTCCTCAACTTCAAAGGCGTCTAACCACTGTATGTTTTTACGCTGTGGTAGAATCGTGAAACAATCCCAAAAGTTAAGCGACTAAATGCTAGCTTTTCGCAATGGGATGGGGCAATTGATTTTTCAACTAAATTTTCTCCCGAACTTGGGAGGGACTTTAAGGCTGTTCCGGCTGCTGTTTGAGGAGCGTTTATTGAAAGTAGGTATTCTGTGTCAGTGCGCATTTATACTATGTCAAGGAATTTTTGAAATCAGTCCAGCAGTTTTTGAGATTATTAATTTCAAACATACAAATCTTTCCTCTTTATAATAGTAGTTAAGTATAGATCAGCGCAATATAGGGTCATTGCGCCTGTTTGCCGACCGCTTCCCCTTTTCGTCCATTTAACCGCCCTCCTTGATATAACGATAAAAAATATCAAAACGGTTATACATAGGTCCTTAAAATATTTATGTATTACGAACTGAATAACTCCACAGTAAGTACATGCCTACACAGTTCACTGGAACGCGGCCATTAACTAGGATTAAGCTATGCAGTTTATGGTACCCAGCGAAAGAGTGAAAATGTGTCAAATATTGCAGAAAAAATAGCGACGTGCCGGAACTTACACAGTAAATAAAAAATAGTTCTATTGTGTTTCTTGGTTTGTTTACTGTTTATACATATAGCTTGCTATAAATATAGTGTGGACGAATAGTTTATTATTCTAATTTACAATAATTAATATATAAAACGAAGTGGACGAGAAAGGGTACGCCCTTTTTATTAGAAAGTCCTAATCTCGACCGGGTGGTCTATAACAGGCCCGGCCATGTCAATTAGGTTCTGTCTGATATACGAAAATGCATGTAAGTAAACTAAATTTTATTTAGCAATATGAACTTTATGTGTACAAATATTTGCGATGGCCAATTTTCGTCCGCTTATTAGCTTTAATAAAGTATAAACCTAATACGTTGAAATGGCCTATGGTCGGAAATCGGGCATAAAGTACAATACGTCCCAGTTTTCGACATACTCTGTTACAACAAACTAAAAGTGATTATTTTATGATACCTGCAACCAAATGTTACTACAATATTATTAAATGAAATAATATTAAAACAATTGAATGAAAAAATATTTACGACGGCCAATTTCAGTCCGCTTATTAGATTTAATAAAGTATAAATGTAAGACATTTTAAATGGGATGCGGTCGAAAATTCGACATAAAGTAAAAAATCCCAGTTTTCGACATACTTTGTTATTTTAGAATAAATAAAGGAAATAATTTTATGATAGTGTAATAAAATTTTACAATATGATTTTTTCAAATAAATATTCAAACAGTTGAATGAATGGGCCTTACAATGTCTTACAATGGGTCTGATAAGAAGGCTCAAGGTCACCCAAAGGGCAATGGAGAGGGCTATGCTCGGAGTTTCTCTGCGTGATCATATCAGAAATGATGAGATCCGCAGGAAAACCAAGGTCACCGACATAGCCCAAAGAATTGCGAACCTTAAGTGGCAGTGGGCAGAGCACATTGCGAGGAGGACTGACGGCCATTGGGGTGGAAGGAAAAGTCCTCGACTGGCAACAAAAACAGCTTCACGGAAACTCGGAGTCCTGAACAAGGTGCGGCGTTTCTGCACGCCAAATCAACTTTGCTTGCTATACAAGACACAAGTACGGTCCTGCGTGGAGTATTGCTCGCACCTGTGGGATGGCTCTGCCAAGTACTTACTCGATGCTTTGGATAGGTTGCAGCGTCGCGCGGCTCGCATCATCGGCGACGAAGAGGTGACTAAACACCTTGAGCCTCTCCAATTGCGTCGCAATGTTGCGTCATTGAGCGCTTTCTACCGTCTGTACCACGGCGAGTGCTCTGAGGAACTTTTTTCCCTAATCCCACCATCTCCCTTCCTTTTAAGGACTACGCGTGCTGGCCTACGTTGTCACCGACAAACTGTGGCTACCATTCCAACGCGAACTAAGAAATTTGGCAACTCATTTCTTTGTCGCACAATCAAGAAATGGAATTCACTGCCAGCACACGTGTTCCCTCCTTCCTATAATCCTGGGTCATTCAAAAGAGGCGTGAAGAAGCACCTTGCAGGTCAGCAAGGCGTGGGTGGCTAGCGCGGCAGTTTATCTCTCGCGCCAGCTATCTTCGCATTTGGACTCTACTTCTGCGTACCATCAGGTGGAATAGAGTCATTTGCTTGATCTTTTTATAAAAAAAAACCACGTACTGGGAAACGCAGCTTTGGTAGGCCCCCACAAGGTGGACTGATGATCTAGTAAAGGTCGCGGGAAGCCGCTGGATGCGGTCAGCGCAGGACCGACCGGTTAGGAGATCCTTGGGGGAGGCCTATGTCCTAAAGTCTCTCGGCTGATATGATGATGATGAATGAAAAAATATGCAAGTTTAACATCATATTTTAGGGGTTAAAAAGGCAAAACGGACTAACGGGTTGTTTTCGGCCTTGGATTCGGCCTTTGGCCTGGATCTTAGAAGGTCAATCTTTTTCAGTGTATTTTTTCTAGTTTTAAAAAATATTTACGCGTTTGTAAACGCAAAAATTATTACATATTATTATTAATTTATTTTAAAAATATGTTTTATAGAAATGTCGTGATTGTGATGTAGAAAATTATGATATTTATGTTGAATAAGACTATGTCTTGTTATATTATTCGTTGTCTTTCTATAAGTTTTATATATATTAATTGATTTGTCTGTATTATGAGATTCATATCATGTGAGTGTGTGAGTAAAGATATAAAAACAAAATTTAAATTAAGAGAAATGCCTAATTAATACGAAAACTAATTCTGATCGCTTGTATTTTTTTTAATTAGATAACTATTAACAATTTTTTGTAACGAAGACTGATTTTTAGACTACAGTTATTATCTTGATTAACAATTTCATTTCAAAACATATTTTTATTCATGAAATCCATACTCAATTGATGCGGTCGAAAATAGGACAACTGGTGGACGAAAACTGAACTTTGCGGTCGGAAACTGGTAATATTGGCATTTTATTACTTATTTTAAAATATTAAAAACAACATGACTGTCACCACTAACACGTTCCCAATAATTACAAATAGACTAATATAGGAATTCATTTCAGTAGTTATTTTATAAAATTATAATAAAGAAATATTTTAATTTTATTTTCAAAGTTGATAACTCCACTAAGTGGACGATAACAGGCGTAATGACCCTACTTCTAAGAGCGAAAATACTTTCAAGAGCGTCAGATACTTCATATTTCTGGATTTGTGTTGAAATTTTAACTCCTTAAATGAGTGAAATATGCGCGATACTCGAATATATATAGTTTTCGTCTCATCAGGTAGGTAATGGAGGATGGCATTTTTATAAAAAAAATAATGATCGTCCACTTATAATACTGTAAAGGCCATCATGCTATGAAATTAAAAAAAAAAGGTTTGAGGAGTCTTAAACCCGGTGACGCAAGGAATATCATCAGTGGCAGCCTGCTGTAGTTAGTAAAAACAAGTTTTTAAGCTGTAGGTAGTAAATATTACAAGAACTCAAACTCAAACTCAATCTTAATTTTAATAAAACTCAATTTTAATCTAAGCTAAATGAAAACAGTTAAATGCTAATAAAAATAGTTAAATCCAATTAACAGCTTAAACTTTTTTAACTTTATCAGTTCATTAGACACGTTTAGTGTCGTAATTTTAATTTTGCAAGTTGCTAATTTTGTTTATCTACTAAATGGCTAACTAAATCAATTTGCGAAGGTTGTGCAAGTCGATCTTACCTATTTAAGTAGATAGTTAAGATTCTAATATCCTCTCTTCTATGTCTCGCTTTGTTTCATCATCATCATCACCGCCTTTGTAATTCGACCCCCTGCTGGGACATCAGGCCTCTTCTTTTCAACGAAGGAGGTACCTATAGGTACCTATAGTCCACCGCGCTTGCCCGATGGGGATTTGTAGACGGAGTATGAGGTGATCAATACCCCTTTGCTGATCTATTAGTCGCCTTCTACGACACCCATTGGAGGATATGGAGTAATGTTACTACCCTGCCGGCATCACGCGGCCATTTCGCTTTGTTTATATGCATAAATTAGACGGACTGACATTTTACAATTACAAGGCTGGTTTGCACAATTGAGGGCTCTTCATTAATACCTATGTGAATTTTCACTTTTACGAGATCGAACACATTACGTATGACACACAAGCAACGTCTCGTGTTTGAGTAAGTAAACGTTACTTAAATATAAGCGTCTAATAAATAAAATATTAGGGGCTTACCCGTAATAAGGTTGACAGGAAGACGGGAGGGCCGCCACAAACAAACCCCATTACGTGATTAATTTACTGATCGGCAGACGACTCAAGGTAATTAAACTATGAGAAGCTACAAACTAAATTTGAAAAAAAGAATCAAATCTTGTGAATTCTTGTGAAGTTCTGAAATAAGGCTTTTAATAAAATTAGTTTAATTAAAATGTAAGATAACCAAATTTCATAAGAAAATTAACGAAGTAAAATGTTCTTTTATGTCCTATCTTATATAATTAAAAAATAATTATAGCATTTAGACTTTTTTGTTAGGTGCCTATTAGGTATAGGTACGAATTGTGAATTGTAATCGCATGTTGCGGGAAGAAGCACGAAAGAATTAACCGTTCGACTATTCTCTCATTTTATTGGATATACTCAGGAAAAGTAAACTACAGTAGATGTGTAACACAGTTGACACGAATGCTATATAAATATTATGTACGTCGAGTGTTACACGAATACCTCTGGCGTGATAGGCACGTACAGTGACATCGTCAAACGCAAGCATGTTTACAGAACACCGACACGAAAAATATTCCAAAGGCACGTCCACATCTGCAGGCACGTTGTGAATGCAAAATCTGGTGGTTTCATGTCGCTAATTTGCGGCACTTGAAAATTGAAATAATGCTTTAAAACAACGTATGCGCAAAGAAACCATTAGTTGACGAAAAAGTATTTCGTACTATTGATAAAATGTATTTTATTTGCAGAGGTATTACAAATGCGGCCTTAGCTTTGACGCCGTCGTGGTGGAGTGGTCAGCATAGCTGCCTACACTCAAACGGTCCGGGTTTGAATCCTGGTAGCGGCAAATGTTTGTTTGACGAACACGAATATTTGATGACGAGTCTTGATTGTTTATATATTTATTTAAGTTTATTCATCAAAATATCTAACATTATTATGTATATCTATTAAAAAATTACCGTTACCTACCTATCCATAACAATAATTCTTAACCCAGATACTCCTGAAACTATTTACCATCACGGATCTTGATAATATTTTAGTATGTTGTTATTTATACTTCTAAAGTTACAAGAAAAATCATGAAAAAAATCAGAGACGTTTGGGAAAGTCGGAAAATGGGTGGTGTTATAACACCTGGTAGGAGAATGCACTACTATACTGTGGTACTAACGGGTGAGGATATAATTGGATTAAAAACATTAAATGAATTGTTTTTATTTATTCTCACGATATATTTAACTTAAATAGAAGTATGATACGCTAATAAACAATTTTTAGGATATAAATCACCCTTCCTACAAAGGGAATTAGTTTTCATTTTGCAGACCTTACAATTCAAATTTATTTCTTTTTATTAAATCCAATCTGTCAAATTTTGAACTTTCGCTATGAGTAGAAAGAGGGAGGTCCACGCTTATCACTTTTTTTCTTGGTCTCTACTAAAAAGCCCTAGCAACAACCCTTCGAAAAGTAATATGATTGTAATCCCTTCCATATTGCCTATACATTTGTTAAGTATTGTCAGTGGCCATACCTAAACAATAACAATGAGAGGAAAATAACACTTTTCGCCAAGAATAGAGGTTAGGTAACGACATATATTTTGGTCAGATAATTGAAGAAATTCTTGAAGGATTATCCCGATTACGCCAAGTAGATATACTCTTGATTTTTCACCACTGCTGATGTTCCTGCTACAGGAGTAGAGACCACATTTTTTTCTAAAGCGTTTGGTTCGGTGCATCTTTTTAGCTAAATAAAACGGTGACATATTATTTTCATCATCTGAATAAAACTCATATAAATGGCCTGAGCTTCGGCTCTGGGCTGCGAACCGGAAAAATTGTGCAGTTCCACGATGTTTTCGTCACCAGAATTCTCATCTGTTATCTGCATTTTCATTATCTGGAGGCAAAATAGCAATAACACCTGGCAAGGTCGTTTCATTGTATTTTTTATCCAATTTCTCTATTATTTTGATGAGCTTTAACGCCTTCCTCTGATGTAATCTAAACTATAATACCAAAACATTTTAGACGTTGATACTCCTACCAGGTGTTATAACACCGATGCGGTTTCAGAACCTATAAAAAATGTAATATTGCAATAACACAATCAACTTATTTGTATTTGGATAAATAGCATTCATATTAAAATAATATATGCCAAAGACATACTAAGAAACGAATATAAGGTCAAGGTGGCTAAATCCGTCTAGGGGGCGTCACCGTCTGCTTCGATTTACTTTTGACGGAATAATCCTATGCTTTTTTTATATAACGTCGGTAAAACAGGATAACATCGTCGTTCAAATTATGCCAGACAGATGGCGAAAGTTGACATAGACATGAATCAAACGTCGTTAGAAGTTCAGTTGAGTTTCGAAAGTGCCAAGTGAGTAAGACGTGTCACCTTTTATCGAAGGTAAATATAATATTATGACATTTTTAGTAATAAAAGAGTAATACATTTATAGTTCAAAGCCTGCTCAAACGATTATGTGTTATTGCTTTACAATAAAACGTTTAATAAGTTACTAATCGTATCTGAAATATTTCTAACCACAAAATCGTGAAGTGGCGAATCCCGTCTATATTTAACGGGGCAATTTCGTCATGTGCCGGAATTTCCCTATTTCAGATATTGTAAACCTTTTTTTACTAATCGTAATCTTTTGAGTATTATAGGTTATTTTATAAGTAAGTCAAGACTAATGTAGATTCAACCAGGCGCTTGAAATCTCATTGATATATAATAAATGACTTAAAATTAAAATGTAAAGTTGATTTATTCCACTTCGTACATCGCATAAACTAGGTTTACTACCCCTGGCTTTGTAAGTATGCCGGAATAGCCCCCAAAAAATGTTTATGCGTTTAAAATGATATCTAGACTCTATTTTGACCTGTGTAGGACACATTATAGACTGTCGTTCACCAACAAATAATCAACTTGGTGTAATATTAAAATTGCTTGGAAATTCATAGAAATATCGCTACATGACGGACTTGCCCCCGAGATGCGGGAAAATCCGTCTAGTGAGAAGGTTTTTAAAAAATGGCATTTATTTCAAAATCTTAATAGAGATTCAGATAAATTATACTTTGTTAAAAAGTCACTTAAAATCCAATCTTGATAGCCACATAATATTTGGCATCTATTTTAAGGTTTCTTTATTATGCTTGATCAACTTCAGATTTAAATAAAGTATGCCGGAATTAGCCACCTCGACCTTATTTTTAATAGCTTACCTTTTTATCAGACCTAGTTAGATTATAATATCACTGCACCTTTAAAACATAATTTATGCTACCAAATGATTTTATTTTGTTTAATACAATTGCATACAATGAACCTTTGATAAGTACAAAATGAGATGAGCTTAAAATTTCGATAGAAATATCCCTTTTAAAATCTTATATTTGAGGGTAAATACAATTCAATTTGAGCGGTGTTATAACACCTGGTAGGAGTAAGTGGGTTAATGATACCAACTTTGGCCTAGATAAATGGTGTTAACGTGGAAACGTATTATATTATTATATTGTATTAAAGCTACTATCCAAAGATTCCTAAGGTTATTAAACGACACAGAAAAAGCTATTTATAAACCGTTAAGATTTAGGACGAATAATCTGCTCTAGAAATTGTTGATCATGAATACTATTTTATTTGCGATACAAAAGATCTAAGTATAGGCAGGACACCTTTAGGCTTTGCTCGTAAGTACGCCGATAGATATAAAGAAATATCGAAAATGTGTCATGGATTTACTGTAAGGATCGTGCGTTCTGTACCTCACTAATAAAAGAATCTGGAAGAAAATATTAAATTGCCGGGAGCTGCCATAATGGCGATATAGGTAGTATTATGAAGTGAATGGACCTCGTCTCGTACCTATATTACACGATAGAATGTAACTAAACATGTAGAATTGTAGACGCTCAGAAACACTTAGTAATATAATAACTGTTTTTAATTTTGAATGGAAATCAGTATGGAATCGCAGGTGGCCGTATACGAATAGGCGCGTACAACTAATTATATATCAAATCTTTAAAACTTCATTAAGGTAATATCATGCAATAAAAACATTCTAATTGAATTTCTAAGTAAATGTTATAATTCTAGTTTGATTTTCGTGGTAAAAAATTACATCAAAAACATTACATTCACTTTACTACAAAAGTAGTAACAATACAACAACAAATCAAATTAATATTAGGTACCTACAACAATTATTATTGTGGTACAATTGGCGTAGCGGCAGTAGCGGTCTTATCGTTAATACTACTATAATATTACAGTTATTTCATCGGTCTGTTGTAGGTACTTACTGTTATCATCTGTAGATAATTATGAGATTAATATTACACAAGACAGAGAGCAAACACATCCCCTAAATTAGGTTTTTGCCAAAGAAGCTTTCATGATAGAACATCACAGCGATGTTTACTCTTTCTTAGGATTTATTAAAAATGTAGATAATATTAATATTATATTGTTTACAACATTAACTTTTATTTACATAAATTATAGTTTAATTAAAACTTTTATTTTACTAAAGCGTATAAGTATCATAAGGTTGTGTTGGATTCTTTTAAGCCGGACTGCTCAGCTGAAGTGTATATAAATGTCCTGCGTTTACTGTCTTTTGTTTATAGACACATTAAGGTGCGTCTAAAAACAAATTACCAAAACCATGATGTTCCTTTTATGTAGGCGACAGGCCGGCAACCCGTCACTATGTGAGGCATACATGACCCATATTGCCAGATTTGGCTTTTTGTGTAACCAAATATTACCTAAAGCAACCCCTTCGGGATTATAAGCGTGTATATATAGATTCCTTTTGCAAAACTACGTCCAATTGTAATTAAAAGTCATGAATAACAATGCATAATGTTTTTGTTTGATTGCAATTTCATCGAAAGTGACATTAGGAATACCATTGCGTTGCGTGTCAACTATCAATTACTACGAATGTGTACGTCGTACGTTCAAATTAATATCCAAATAGACGAGTACCTACTTTAAGTTAGTAGGTTGTAATTTGATATCGTTGTTTTTGTGGAATTTCAAAGGTCGTCACCAAATAAAAATTGCTATTAAATTTTGTTAGAGCTGTATTCAATAACCTATTAATTAAGAGGCTGTCGCCGCTGCCACGGTAATGATAACATTACCGTGCCGCCGGCGCCGTGCCGAGTGAAAACCAAAAATTGTTTCGGATTTTTGGATGGGACAGACAAGTTAGAAGCAAGACCAATATTCGTTACTTATGGTGATTTATACCGGACATTAGTGTCCAAAAGAATATCCACACAAGTTGTAGTGCTATGTACATTACCATTTATCAACTTTTGAAGTTACCTATGATCTTCACGTGTGGCAAACTTTTGCTAATTGTCGTATTTGTTCGGCAGGCGTGCGTGACCCCGAGCAATACATACTACGGCATTCCACCTAGCCGGCTTTCACCTTTACAATTAATATACATACTTTATATTTAATATTACCTAGCCATTTTTTTCGTGAACTTGAATAAACAAATGGCACCGAATTTGTCAACTAATGACTACAAAGCTTGTGTTTTCCTTCATTCGTTATTTTCACCCTTACCCCGATAACTTAAAGAACAATGCCTTTAGAAGCGACTCTTAACGTGTATTTCGAAGACAAATAAAAGTTGTTAACAGTCGTAGGTAAACAATTTATGATTCATAAACCTTTCATTTTATGTCATAGTAAAATATTACTTTTGAAATAAATTGAACGAAATTCTACAAATTGGGTATAAGCACAATTAGTAGAATTTCGTTCAATTCTATTTTTAAATTTAATGAATCTGTAAGTTTGCCATTATAAAAGTACCTAAATAAAAGTTGTTAACAGTCGTAGGTAAACAATTTATGATTCATAAACCTTTCATTTTATGTCATAGTAAAATATTACTTTTGAAATAAATTGAACGAAATTCTACAAATTGGGTATAAGCACAATTAGTAGAATTTCGTTCAATTCTATTTTTAAATTTAATGAATCTGTAAGTTTGCCATTATAAAAGTACCTAAATAAAAGTTGTTAACAGTCGTAGGTAAACAATTTATGATTCATAAACCTTTCATTTTATGTCATAGTAAAATATTACTTTTGAAATAAATTGAACGAAATTCTACAAATTGGGTATAAGCACAATTAGTAGAATTTCGTTCAATTCTATTTTTAAATTTAATGAATCTGTAAGTTTGCCATTATAAAAGTACCTAAGTGGTTTCATAACGGAAAGTGATTGAAATTATTTACGATTCGATATCTAAGTAGGTCGCTGTAACATATTCTTGTGATTGATGTAGTCTCTGTCGATAGATACACTTTCTCTGGCAATAACCACACAGAAGTTACGTGCACAGAATAAACTCTAGGATTATTTATACACTCAGTTTAATCAACTAAAATGCTCTATGCCGCAATTCATTGGTGATTTAGTGTGACACCCTTTTGTTGTCATTATATTAAACTCTACGTACTTAACAAACTTTTTATATTAGGAAAAAAACTTATTTGCGTGCGTTTGTATAATTAAGTGAACAAAAATTGTTTTGGAACAGAAATGTGTGAGATAATATGTAAATCAGTGCCCTTTACCATACGTCAACCCTAATCAAGCTCAGGGTAACCAAACGAAATAATTACTTCGTTTAAGTGACTGTTCACAGCATTATGCACCTAATACGAAATTAGGTAAATCTATAGCGAAATTGTTGCTTAACAAAATTAACAGTATTTGGAGAAAGAATTATAGTGTTTTCAAGATTTTGCTTAATGGCTTGCGTGACTTCCTCCGCGTGAGTTATTTTTATATCAAACTAGCTTTTGCCCGCGACTTCGTCCGCGTAGAGTAGTTATTTCGGGCAGCAATTAAATTTTTTTACTATTTTTTCAAATTGAATTTTCAAAAATCCTAAATAACCCTTACTTTTCTAGCTGAAAGGCCATACACCAATTTTTATGGATTTTACTTTAAAAATGACGGATTTCCATACAAACTTTGCACCCCCTTTTGACAACCTTAGAGGATGAATTTCCAAAAATCCTTTCTTAGTGTACCCCTGGACCTCTTACGGAACCTACGTACCAAATTTTGAATCTCTAGACCCAGCGGTTTAGGCTGTCATTCAGTCAGTCAGTATTCATTTTGATATATATAGATATAGCCTATGTCACATAAGAATAGTGTAGCTTTCTAATAGCAAAAGAATTTTGTAACAGTTCGCATTACAAGCTAAGGTTCTTTCCTACTTAAAAAATCCGGTGACGCTGCGTGTGTAGGTCATCTGCAACCAACAGCAATAGTAAGTAAATAAAACTGTCTGTCTGATAGACCTAAACAGTCACTTTACCCTACAGTCGCTTGAAATATTACAGCATCAGTTACTCCAACTCTTTACTTTATACCCCTCGCTGTAGAGCTTTAATAATCTTACTCATCAAATGAAACATAATAGGTACAATGAAATCTTTGTGGAGGTATCTACTTTCCCAGAAAAGCGCTCGCAAGAAATACGGTCGGTTAATTTGCTATAAGTACACCTACCTACGTTTGATAATTTAACGTAAAATATATCGATACTTGTTGCGGACTGGCTGGATACTTTTATATTTTGAATTTGTAACTTATTATTTTTTTGTGATTGATTATACGCCCTAGCAACCGCTGTGCCTTTTTATTCCCTGCAGTTTTTGGTGTCAGAAGTAAAAATTTTACTAAAATTTGATGCAAAATGTTTTTGGATAACCACAAAATTAGTGATGAGTGGAAGTGAGCCTGCTTGTAGACCTATTGACTGTATCTTATGCGGATCAGCGCCAGGAGCGCCTTTCCTGCGTTCCTGCCCATTGCGCTGGCTCCGCGGGAAAGGGCAAATGACTATTTCCAACTGATAGCAAGCAGAAGTTTTTTTTAGAACATGGTCTCCTAGTAGACTCTTGAACCGATGGCATCATTATTTAAAATAATAATAAATTATTTATTTTCTCTCAAGAAACATAACGTATACAAAATACCAGTTTTATTATACATCTCAGTTTGTGGGAGACTGGTGTCTAAAATTGGCAGTATTCTGCCTGTATTTTAGGACTCCAGGCCTCCAAACCTTCAGTGAACTCAATCAAGAGATTACAAAACTGATTCTTGTGTTAAACCAAATAGATTTATATTGTATCTATAAAAAACCTGGAAAAATGCACTGAAAAAAATCGACTTGCCTCAGGCGGGACTCGAACCCGCATCTTCCACAATCCGAGGGTTCGAGTCCCGCCTGAGGCAAGTCGATTTTTTTCAGTGCATTTTTCTAGTATTAATATTTACGCGTTTTTAAACGCTAAAATAAAATTATTCTATAAAAAACCTACTTGGTATGGCAGAGATAATTTAAATTACCTTTATACCAACAATATTTTTGTGTGGATGGGGTATATTTAATTATGTAGGTGTTTATTGTGACGTGTGTGTGTGTGTGTTTGTGTGTGTGTGTGTTTGTGTGTGTGTGTGTTTGTGTGTGTGTGTGTGTGTGTGTGTGTGTGTGTGTGTGTGTGTGTGCGAGTGCATGCGCGCGCTTGTGTGTGCGTGCATACTAATTACCTAAATGAGTAAAGAAATTTAGTTTAAGTTTTAGTGAAGCCATAATGCCAAGATAGCTAGTGCGATAGATAATATGTACCGCACTAGCCCTCCTTAACGACCTCTTTTGAGACACGATTATAAAAATGAGGGTACACGTGTGCTGGTTCATGATTCCATTTCTTGTTTGTGCGACAAGGAAATGAGTTGCCAAATTTCTTAATTCGCGATGGAATCGTAGCCACAAAATCCATAAATTAAGCAAAATTTGTCGAAGGGGTGACGTAAAGCGAATTCGTGGTAGTGTGAGGGAGTCCCGGTGGGTACGATGCAGACCAATTCAATTGCGCCGCTTTCTTGCTTTGCCGCCCTCGCTCCCGCTTTTGATTAAAACTTTCATAAACTTAAAATGTGCGCGGTTTTTACTGTTTACCGAGTTTTAATTACCCGATATGAGCAACCCGGTTTAATACTAATTAACAACTTATTAGAGTAAAGTAATATTTCCGTTAATGGAAAGCAGTGTTTGATGGTGTTTTTCTGTTATATTGCTCCGTTTTTTATGTAACATAAAATAATTTACAATAAACCATATTTATTTAAGAAAATAAGGTACTTTTTACGCATATCAATTTGCAACAATATTGCTTATTTTCATAACTTTAGTGATGAGTTATAAAATTGTTTTCTAATGTTAACCAACTAATCGGGTGGCTACAAGTTAGGTATATCTTGGAAATCTATGAAAATTGTACCACTTTAAATAGTAAATAAAACACCAGAACAAAAACTCCGGTTTGTGTATGTACCTTTCGCTATCCGCACTTGTTCATGGCATGACTTTTCTTGTTTTTCGGTTAGTTCTATTTACTTATTTTGATACAAATTTCAAATAATTATTTTATTACAAATCATACTGAATAAAATTGTAAACAAAAATGTTAGGAACATACCTACATCTTAGTGGGTAGCATGTAGGGGTGCTTGATTCCGAGAAAAAAGATATACCTAGGTATCTTATGGAGATAATTTTTATAGTAAGTACTTTCAATTGCTTAAACTTGTTAAGCGTTCAATATGCATTACTGAGTTCCCTGCACGTGAAAGCTATCAATGATTCGTTCGCGTCCTCTCTTCCTTCTCATGACAAACTAATTTTAGACTTCCGTTGCAGTCCCATTTAGTTACAGTCATTTAATTTACAATTCATCGTGAGACGCTCTTAAATTAAGAAGCCAACGTTTATTATAAAATATGTTTGTTTTACGGCAAAGTAAATTTGTAATTATGTACCTATATTATTATTAAGAAATGTTCATTATTAATTTTAACGTTGATTATTCATCAAATGATTTATGTAAAGAAGATCATGTTTCAATATACCTACTGATCTTTTGTTTAATTAGTTACATAACACGAACTTTGCATCTCCAATTTAAACCTCTTTATGTTATGTACCTAGCACAGATATATCAATCTAAGGTACCTAGTAATATTTGCACTAACAAGATCTAATTCTTCTTTGCATTCACTTTAGTTTTTGATTATAAATGAGCTTTTTCATACTAAACATGCTTCAGTAAGTCTATAATCTTGATTAATTTATTAATAAAAAAAAAAAAATTTGCAAATATTCGCTGTTATAAATTTTAGCAGTAGACGAGGATATTTAGTAGTCTAATTCAAAAATTAATCCTTTATTTTTCGATAAAACATTAACAACGTCGTGTAATCTCTTATTATGATTTATGCCATTTATTTCAAAATAGACTGCATATTGAAGAGTTCTTAAACATGAATATGAAAAATATTTTGGCCTCTACTTCTCTCTAGAATTATTCCGATATTGAAATATTTATTCGGACAATAACTCGTACCCAGGGTATTCACTTCATAAGGATTCATAATGTAATATAGTGTTTTTATATTCAGTGTGGAATTGTTGAATATCTCACATACGAGTACTAAGCTGTGATCATGAAAATGAAAAAGCGCTTTATGAAAATGGACTTTTCTAAGTAGGTACTGTTAAATCGTCAAAAGCCCTACCACATTTTTCGGGACGTAATAATTATATCACTGAAATAATTATTATTATGCTGAGATGGGGAAGAAATGGCGAAACTCCCCAGCTTACAATTTCGTAATGTTTTCAAAACATTAATACCAGTCAATACATAATTATCATTTTTTTATTAATTATAATTTAATTAATTTAAGTTATAGTTTTACATGCGTAAATTTTGGGTTGTTATTACTCCCACGCTTGGATTATTTATCTTGTGAAAAGCTTTTTTATTTAATTCAAATTTTGATACCCATCACCATTGTATTAGACTTTGGCATTACTACTTCTTAATCAAGTCATCTTTACAACATTTAACTCAATATTAACTCGACGAACTCGTAATTTACCATGTCTGTTTTTTTTGTAGCAAACCCACATATGTTGTTAGACTATAAAATTTTGTTTGTCAGAGAATAAAATTGCTAGTACCTACTTATTTAGGCGTCTTGTTGATAGGAAGGATTTATAACAAAGCGAAATATGGCACAGCCCATTTCTGTGTTACAGGCCAACGAAACCTTTATCGCAAACACCAACTTTCACAATGTTCAAGAACACATAATCTCCTACTAAATATACGAAACTAAGTTAGTTTGGTTATGTTCTTTTGTAAGATGAAAGCACAAGTTCTTATGTTAACTCCCTTACTAATTTTTCTTTTTTACGTTACAGGTAAATGAGCGAAGAATTCCAATTAGTAATCGGCAGCTTCTGGTAAGTTGCTTAGGCTACAAAGTTTAGGCAGTGTTTCAGTAAGTTTACGTCATAAATATAACAGACGTGTACAACTATACTTTAACTATTAGACTTAGGAAAACTTTTAACTTATTTTTCAAAACATCGACTATTATGCCTAATTTACATTTGGCACGAAATTGCATGCAATTTCAAACACACGGAAAGTATAATAAGTTGTGATTAGTTAATTTGAAGAAGTATCTCCGTATCGATGTAACCTATGCCAAAAAGCATGCAATTGCTATTGGTGTAGACGTAAAAACAGTAAATGTTGCTTTACTTTCCGGACGTTCAATAAATAATAAAATATCTACATTTTTATTACTTCTCATATATATTGTGGTAGACAAACAAATTGAGGAAACCCCAGGAAGTAATAAAAAAGATCAAGAAGGGTTCCCTGGCATGATTGGAACAACAATTTAAAAATATGGAGAGAGTAAAAGAAGAATTGTGTGATAAAATGTGTCGCACAACTTCAGGCTGAAAGCAAAAAGCATAATTTTGGTAAAACTAACATATTTTTACCGCCACCGTGGTCTAGTGGTTTGTCCACCGCAATTAGATCCAGAGATCCCGGGTTCGATCCTCTGGGGAGTACAAATTTGTACTCTCTTTTGGTTGGTAGTAGTACTTTTTTCAAGTTCTCCTGGCTAGCTACTACCAGCTTATGAAAATCTGGCGCCATAATAATAATATTAACAGTATTATTGTGTTCCGGCATTAATGGTAAAATAACCAGTTCCTCTATGGTTGAGGGTTCCAGGTGGAGCTCTATTCCATCTTCAGCCTTATCGTCACTTACCATCAGGTGAGATAAAGATCAAGAGTTTCTCTCATAAGAATAAAAAGTAGTTATTTGTTCAACAAGTGAGCAAAGTTAGTTTTTGCTGCGAGTGTCGATATTAAATCACGAACAAGCGAAGTAGTCTAGAATTGATTCATAAATAGACTACTGAGCGCAGTAAGTGATTTAAAGGCATGAGACAAAAATGTGCTCTCGTGTGAATAATACAACTTTTCACTTCACGAAAAAATTGTCATCGGTTAGGAAAACTAGAAAATATTTAAATACACTGTTTATTACGCTAAAATATAGTATTCAAAATTAAAGTAAAATTACTACCATTGTGTAAGTTGAACGTTAAGCAAAAAGCGTTTTTCTTTCGAGATTTTACGAATCAAAAGAGTTCTTTTGGCGCTGGAGAGGTGAAAAACACTTTGTTAAACCCGGCCTCCTAAAACATTTTAGAGTGTAGCATCAGTGCCATCAGTCCAGTCCTGATGGGTTTTGGAAAGATCCTTTTTGAGATTCCGTTTAACTTTTTGGGTACCTATACCTACTTCTTGTTGTTGTTATGTAGGCGACAGGTTGTCACTATTTTGAGCCGGCATGGTTCATATGCAAGTGGCTTTTCATCATCATAACAGCCTTTTTAATTCGACCCACTGCTGGGACACAAGGCCTCTTGTTATCGAAGGAGGTTTAGGCCGTAGTCCACCACGCTTGCCCAATGCGGATTGGTTGAAGGAGTATAAAGGTGATCAATACACCTTTGCTGATCCATTTGTATAAGCTTCCGAATTTCTCACATAAAAACGAATGACGTTGTTAGAGTATGACGTGTTTGTGTTGGTTTTGGCAATGAAATAGATAAAGCCTGTTTTAATGGTACAGTAATTGAAAATTTGTTAATTAAGCAGTGTAAGCCTGTAGGTACTGTATACAAAATGCAACATGTTAAGAGCTGACGAATGCCGATTTATATAACTTCAAATTTATTTTCTTATTTACACTATTTTGTAATTTTAGAGGAATATACTTTTCATTTTGCAGTGTTTCAAGTATAATTAATGTAATATTTATTTGAGTTTCACTTTAGGACTTGCACCGCCATTACATTATCTAAAATATATAATATTAATGTTTTTGAAATAGAAAACAAAAGAAAACATAACTTTACATAGTTCTTAGAAACTTCTGTCAACTTTTTTTATTTTAAATCCCTAAAGCCACTGAGGGAATCCTTTTACTAAGCTTATAACATGTTATGCGATTATCTTAAAATAGTTTATAGGAAGAACTCATATCTACTAGTAAATTAATACTTAAGACAGACCACACTATTGTCACTAAAATCCGGTTTTGTTCATAAATGACTAGTCTGTGTATCCAAGCGTTACAATGAACAGGCAAATCCACCCTAAGTTTAACAAACTGTACTGCCGTTGCATCTGGCTTCGTGATTTCGATGCACGTATACCTTCCCCTCTCCCCGCCCCTCACCGGTTACCTGCTCGGCCGGTCTAAGCCCCTGCCCCGCGCAACTCCTCGTATCACTCATCTGTCACTTTCACACGCACTTCACGCTCGCAGTGCATCTCACTCTGACTGCGTCCGCGCAGCCAGCAAAACATGGTCGTTTTACCTGCGGGCCGAGCCTATCCGTTATACTTGCACTATAAAGATACATTTTCTAGCGTAGACGAATGCGATATTTTGATGCTTTATAAAAGATTCGTATGTCCTATAATGTATGAATTGCCTTACATAATCTGTTTAGAATTAAGAATAAGAACAGAATTTCCTATCCATTCACTTTATAATTGTTATAGGTATTCTAAAAGTTCACGCTTATTTTTGGACAATCTTATTTAACTATTGATAGGTATTTGAAGTTTGCTTTAGCTTATATAATTCTATTAAGTTAGTCAGGGAAGTTGATGCAAATGAAAAAAAGGTTTATTTAAGTATGTATTTAAATCTTACAATACTAATTTGAAGCACATTGTTTGAACTGCGTAGTAAGCATAACAATTACACTTGATACCTTAGTATTAGGTACTTAATCCGTCATCTCAGTTACTTAATTTCATATCTTATGTTTGCGCATATTTGCATTAATTAACCATCAATCATAATAAACACACACATATTACTAATCCGTTAGGATGCGCACTTTCTAACAGGTTTTACAAATCTATGGGTCAGAAAATTACCTAAGTGAAAGGCTGTATCCGCAGATGGACAACATTGGCCTCAAAGTATTATGAATAATTATCACACTTTGAAACTATTATAATGATTTTTTTAACAACCTCTATGGCATCATGTCTCTACCTACATAGACAATTCGAATGCGCGTCATAATAAGTAACATAAAGTAACAATAATTATGGACTAGTATCGGACGGAAGGACTAAATATTACGTCTATGGATACATTCAACCAATATATTAATAGGAATGAGATATACTTTTCATATAGTCTTTTAAACAGTGTTATCAAAGGTGTTAATTTAACTTAAATAATATACTAGAAAAATGCACTGAAAAAATCGACTTGCCTCAGGCGGGACTCGAACCCGCACCTTCCACCCGGATTGTGGAAGGTGCGGGTTCGAGTCCCGCCTGAGGCAAGTCGATTTTTTTCAGTGCATTTTTCTAGTATTATATTTACGCGTTTGTAAACGCAAAAATAAAATTATTCCTTAAATAATATAGCTTACGATTTTATCGAGGCTCATCAAGACGGATGCGATAGTAAGGGATTGACCCGGATGCGCCCGCGTTTGAAACGAGCACAACCAACCACATGCTTCACTTTTTTAAGCGCCCTTCGTTCCGCGCACATGTTGCCGATGGCGGGTGCAAAAAATCTACTTAGTACAGAGTAGGGTCGTCGCTCTAATGCACTTAAAACTAAACAAAAATAAAACAAAACACATTATGGTGCGATATTTTGTAACGCGTAGAGATATTTGGGTTTTATTGATCATCTCCAAACATAAGTACGCTTGACCGAATACAAAAAACCGTCTAGGGATTTATGGGGTTGTCTTAGCTAATATTTTGTTGACCTGTCAACAAAGCACGTGTCTGTGCTTTAGCATTGACCAGAAAAATATATGCTTTGATTCCATTTTATCGTAAATATGTTATCACAAAGGATTATACAACAGTGTACTGGAATAATAATCCGAAAATATTCACCCACACACGTTACAAATATTGTTGACGTTAATGTAAGAGGTTCAAACTTTTAGCGTTAAATTGAGAAAAATTAAAATGTGCGGAATCTTAAACTTTCGTAATGTAAGTAAACCAAAATTTCTTATTTATTTCTGATCCCAAAATGGGGACTAAAAAGTATTCCAAAAATATGTTATGCAGCAAGGACTTATGATTACCTACCTACTTCAATTATTTAGTATTATCTGTAGGTACTCGGCCAAGCTTAGAGCTGTGGTTCAATTTTTTAATTATTTATTATTAAGGGAGTACCTACCTAGGTGAATCACGCGAATGTTCAGAATAAAAAACATGTCTGTAAGACCTAATATAATTAAATTACCTATATACTAAGTAATATCTACTTCTGTGGAGAAGGTTCTGCAATCATTTATAATATTGTAAGTCATCCTACTCTCAAAAATAAGTTACCTATTTATACACGTGAGTAAATAAATTTTTAATAAGTCCCCAAAAAAAATTTAAAAGGAAACTTTATTATCTCATATTCCTGAAAATATTACGGGTTTCCTTGTGGGTGCTTCAAAAGTATACCTTATTGCCAGCTAGTAAGATGCAAAGCTTTAGACACAATCATACTACTGCAGCACCAGGAGACCATTATAAATAGAATACGATATCTAATTCTTTAGGATACTTTATCCTAAAGAATTTCTACCTACGTTAAGGATAATTAAGTTCCTTATTTTTGTCGTCAAATTAATTCTAAAAATATGTCGCTTAATAATGAAAAAGTAATTAAAAGTAATTTTTGTTCTGTGTATAAGTATAATTTTAACAAAGAATCACAATTATTAATTGATCTTTCTCCATTGTTATCGTTACACAGAAAAAAAGTTATTACTTTTTACTCTTACGTATAACTAATGTTATTGTTATAGCAGTAATTAAACTAAGTTTAAATAATTAGTTTAATAATTTAAAAAATCGTTCATTACAAACTCACAATCTAACAAAAACCTTTATTATAAGTATCTTTACTGATTGATTACTCGCGTTTCTTCAAAATAAAATACTTAATTCAGAAACATTTTTAACGAAATGAATTGCGGATAAATCAACTAAATATGAAAGTTATTTTAGTAATAGCTTTATTTATTGCGAAGTGATTCAACTACTAAAAGTGGATAGGAAAATAAAAACGTAACTATCAAAATGATATTTACATAAATGAATGATTCTTTCAAAACATTACTGAAAGTTGGCTTTTCTTATGATACATTTATGAATACGTAATTATTTGCCTCTTGTATAGTTGAGAAAGTTTCTTTTCGACGGTATTTAACTATAATTATTAAGTGCAGTGCAGTTAAACATATCAAAGTATAACGCAATAGCAAAAAATATATACCAATGAAATACGCTAATATGCTGTCAATACACTACACTGACATCTATGTACCATAGTACCTATTAAGCATAAGTAAAGTTGATATCAGACGGTTCATTTTTCTTTCATTTTCGCCTTTCATACGGTACATTTCACTTGAAATGAAGTCTCTGAACCCAAAATGAAACACAAGTGCTGAATGAATTCATTAATGAACCAATCCAACAGTGTTGGATAGTGGCATTCGGCATCTTTCACTCCCACTCGGAATGAGCGATAAATGAACAGTGGAGAGAACGTTCACTCGGATTCAGTCATTTTGTATCGAGTCTTGTAAGAAAACGTCGCGGCAAAGTGGTCATCTTTCGACGACGTACTGAAAGAACAGAGGAGATGAAAGTTCTTTTCTGTTTCATTCCAGTTAGACCGTGTAAAGATGATATGAAATAAAAATGAAACATTCACTGGAGTGAGCATTGGGCAAACGTGGTGGACTACTGCCTAAACTTCTTTCGATGACAAGATGAGGCCTTTTGTCCCAGTAGTGGGTCGAGTAACAAAGGCTGATGGATAGGAGGATTAAATCGTGTACTTATTCTGTATATCTACATTAAATAAAATACGAATATATTCAATTCGCTGATAGATTATCTTGTCCATATGGCGCAGTGCTTACACAAAATAAAGGATTGTGTTAGTGTTTAATGTTCAACTACGGTAGATCGTTAGATTTACCAGTAAAACCTAAGATTTACCTAGTCCCTCGGAAATGTTTATTTCGAGATTTCGTGCTATCGGTTGCCTTATGGTTACTTTTTTATACATGCTTTTTATGACCTTTTGTGGTACAGTGGAGATAATTGATACATACTGAGCCACGAGAAAATTCCGGAATCAAATTGTTATATCCCAAAACCACCCACTAAAGATTGATGGTAAAAAGCCGAAAAAATCTTCCCTATTTTATAAATTCTTACATAAGTATAACAACTCATATTCGATTTACTGGCAAAAATCTAAGGTTTACTGTTCGAGCTTTTACTATAACAGATCACCAAGAACACCTTTTCAAAGGCTGTAGCTGTAAGTAATGTTAGCACCTATCCGTTTTTGATAACTTAATAGAGATAAAAAACGAATCAATCAATCAACCTATTGATGGATAAACCTTTCCGCCGAGCGTCGGGTTTGATTACACAGAATAGCTACTGCATAATAAGGAGATATTTACTTAAAAAACATTGCTAATATATAAAGAAGGTACCTATATCAATGCATTGATCGATCAGTGAAGTCGATAAAGCTCTCGTCATACGTTGTATGTAAAAGTAGGCACTGGTTATAGTTATTCCATTATTAGAGAATCACGTTCAGATATGTGTTTCTATGGTTGGAAAAAGTTCAATCCCATCCTGAAATGACGAAAACATATGACATCAAGCAAACCTTTACATGGTCAGTGGACGAATGCAAAAAAATCTTGAATCACATAATTTTTGAAAGAGTAGTAGGAAAAAACAGTGTGTAAAATGCGTTACTAAATATTTGTAGGTATAATATACATTTTTACAACATAATATACATAGTATGGCAAGGATAATACCTAAATGTATTGTGATGAAATATAAAAAATATATTTCATTTTCATCTTTCTAGAAAAGATAAGTTAAGTAAACTTATATTTTTTCTTTTAATATGTTGTTACAATTTAAAATAGACATGACACGATCACACAATGCTACCACATGCTAGGTACGAGTACTTGAGAGATCCAGTGGAATGAACTTTGAGAATCGCGGCGCAACGCATTCTAATGGCTTCTGGGAAACGTATGACGTTAGTTGTGTCTGGAATTGTCAAGTGTATGATCCTTCTCCGTTCGTCCGTTTACTAATGATATTCCGACAAATATTAAATATTGATCGCATGATTCGTGATTAACGAGGTTCATTTGAGACCTGAAATTCCAGAAACATTCCGATAACTGAACAACATATTAGATACTTATTTACTTATTTAATAGGCATCTTGAAAATTGTCGATATAATATAATCGAAAATCTGCAAGATACCTACCTGAAATGGTGACGTGAACTATGGTCAACCCTGTAACAAAGGTAAGAAATAGTTTATATTCACACCAAAAAAAAGACTGTAAGTAAATCCAATTTGGTTTTTACATTCCTTTTCTTTTAAACTGTAAAAAAAATAATGACTGCATGTTAACAATATACCTACCTACATAGGTACCTATGTAAACATTGAAAAAGGAGAAGGTGGTAAAAATCTAAAAATATTACAATTATCAAATAACTAAATTTACAACTGATTCTAAATTGCACTGTTTGCAACTACCTTAAGCACGTTAGGTATTTCAAAGTTAAGCAAACGGTACCCAAAGTCATAATAAATAATAGATATAAACTTTAACTCGATTATCTAACAACGTTATCTAACAAATTTTACATAGCTATTCAAGTAAGTAATCATATTTTTTTTCTAAGCGTACTTTTTTCTACTTTAACTAAAAATAATAATTAAAAACATTAAACAAACTATTACGATGACCCGAAATAGATCGTAAATTCGATACCTTTGATAGTGATTTAAAAACTATTCTAGGAGGTTTTAAGCTTACAAATTTTCCCATAACTTGTATGATTAAAGCATTAAATACAAAGTCTACACACTACCCGCGTGTTGAAAAATAAGGTCATTTGTATGTACTTACTACAAAATGTTTAAAAGACAGGGTAATATTTATTTTGCTTGTTGAAACTCTTGATTACTCTTGGAAAAAGAAGTCCTAGTTTGTTTTTTTTACGGTGAAATAAAAAGTAGAGTTGGAATTACTCGGCAGAAAGTTTTTAAATATTTAACATCCACTGTGGCGAAACGAAATGAATCCTCAGCGCGTAGCAATTTACTTAGATTCCCGCTTGTATAGAGCAATTTTAATATTTTTAAGTATTCAGTTTATGGATACAGCGATTTAGAAAGTCTACATTTTAATATTATTTAATCATTAAGAGATCTGGATAATTGTTGATTTCAATCTGCGAAGTTATTTGACTTGTGCAGATACTGCTGACACGCATTTGGCAGATTGTATGCTCATTGGAAAATAAGTCTAAAAGTGTATCTAAAATTAGTAGCACGGCAGAAAGGAATAAAACATTTACAGTGAAACAATTGGTAATTGGGTAATTCATTTTGGTCAGATTACCATTAACTCAGTTGATATTGTCAGTCGTCATCCTGTCTTAGAAAATAAGACATGATTGTAAGAAAGAGAAAACAGCTGGCAGTGAATTCCAATTGTAGACTGTGCGACAATAGTTATTTGTTCAATAGGTGAGCAAAGTTAGTTTTTGCTGCGAGTGCCGATATTAAATAACGAACCAGCGAAGTAGTCTAGAATTGAATCATAAATAGACTAAGTACCTACTGGGCGTAGTAAGTGATATAAAGGCACGAGACAAAAAAAAGTTGCTCTCGTGTGAAACATACAACTTTTCATCTCTTCAACGCGAAAATTGCTATCGTGAGAAATACTAGAAAATATTTAAATACAAAGTTTATTACGCTAACATTTAGTATTAGAAATAAAAGTAAAGTTACTATCATTGTGTAAGTTGAACGTGTTTTGTTCAAAACTCGCAGCAAAAAGTGTTTTTTTTTTTAGATATTTTAGGGTAAATGAGGTCTTTTGGTGTTCGAAAGGTGAAAAGTAATTTCATTTACTGCGCTCAGTAGTCTATTTTTGAAGCACTCACGTAGACTACTTCGCTGGATCGTGTTTTAATATCGGCACTCGCAGCAAAAAATAACTTTGCTCACTTGTTGAACTATTGTCGCACATCTTAACTTAATTGTAACATACGTCAATATTGACCACATAATTGACCTTGTCCATTATCTTTGAGCCACTCACTGTTATAATTCCACTTTTTCCCTTCCGACTCGGACGACCTTAGAGACGTTAGACGGCTGAGAGACTCCCGAGAGGGAGATGCTCGGTAATCCCCTAGGAACGTTCGAACTACAGGCTTAAGGACCCTCCAAGGTCTTCGCCTCATTAAAAATATCATCAGAGACAATCTGCAGTAGTCAATAAAAACGTACCACTGCTGACATAAAGAATTACCTTTTATCTGAAAAAATACACTAAAAAAATCGGAAGTGGTCGCCCCTTGAATTTCTCGTATACTGGAAACGACTCAAAGGTTGATAGAAACCTTATATTTTGATGTCATACATGCATGTTAAATTTTAGTCACCCATCCGAGTACCGACTGCGTAATTGGTTGCTTAACTTTCGTAATCGACGGCTCAAAATATGAAAGAAACCTCATATTTTGATGTCATTCACTTATGTTAAATTTGGTTGCAATAAGTTAAAGCATGCTCGAGTTATCGTGCTAACGCACAGACACACAGATACACGGACACACACCCAGACATACTTCCAAAAAAAATTTTTGGACTCAGAGAGGTCCAAAACGTGTAAATCCGTCAAAATCTCATTGTCGAATTTTTTGACGATTACAAGACTTCCTCTATACTACGTATACGAGAAAGTAAAAATCGACCTGACCCAGGCGGCTAACAATATTATTCCGTAATGTAAGATAGTTTCATCGTAACTGGGTGTTAAATATTTGCAAAAATATTTCGTTCGGTTCTTAGAAGTGCAAATTTCAAAGATTTAATGAAACAATGGTTACCATACCGTGAAGCAGTTCGCTGTGTTTCGGATTGAAGGGAAAGGTAGCCAGTGTAATTACTTGGCATGGAGGGCATATCATCTTAGTCCCCAGGATGGCAAACGCACTTGCGATGTTAAGTGATTTCCACTTAATATTGCAAGTGTCTATAGGCGGCGGTGACCACTTAACATCCGGTGGGCCGCAAACTTGTTTGCCATCTCGTAACATAAACAAACATAAAAACATAAGCACCAAGCACTGACAAATTTCGACAGCAAAAGCAGTGCCCTGGTGGCGTAGTGGTTAACGCAGCCGCCCGGATTCCAAAAGATGCGGGGTTCGATTCCCGCCTGGGGCAGGTCGATTATTTAAGTTTATTTTTTCTAATATTAAAAATGTATACGCGTTTGTAAACGCAAATATTATTCGATAACGTAAGATACTTTCATCGTAACTGGGCGTCAAATATTTGCAAAAATATTTCGTTCGGATCTTAGGAGTGCAAATTTCAAGGATTTGAAGAAACAATGTTTACCATAAAAACATAAGCAACAAGCACTGACAAATTTCGACAGCGTAAAAATACTTAAGCGTTTGTAAACGCAAAAATTATTCTATACCTTTTACCTAATGACGTGTCGTCTTTTGTGTCACCTCCAGCGCAGAACCTGACCGCAGCACACATACACTAACAAACAAACTATCCCTGCGATTGTTCGACCGTGAAGTGAGTTTACAAGAAGTATCTTGTTGAACATTTACTTTAGTGAAACTAACATGTTTACCCACTTTGGTTGTTAGCTAATAAGTCAATTGTGTTCAATTATACTACCATAATAATAAAAAAATTGACAGTTACAACTATCCTAAGAAACATTTATCTATAGCATCTATTTGATAGTTACTTAGAAAATGTATAAAATTAAGAGTGTTTGGCGGGAAACCATGGCGTCTGGATGGCGACCTTTGTTTCGATAATTCATAATTGCTTCGGAGTGGGTTTTGTTCAGTGAAAGTGATTTCGTTTCGTTGCATAAGCATCCGTGTTGACGATGAGTTATGAGAAATCATTGAAATAAAGGTTTTGTGGTGTGTACGACATTGAGATTTTTTTTGTGGGATTTCCACCTCATCAGTCTCCATCGTAAGGTCTGTACCATGCATTTCTCGTCAAGCACTCCCTAGAATCTAGGGCCTAGATGCATTAAAATGTGTGACATCCACATTTTATTGTGAAAATTGTGTTGTTAAAAATAAAAGTTAAATTACTGATATTACTGTTGAAAGGTACTTGCAGTCCTGTTTGGGCCAGCAAAAATCGTTTTTGCTTCGAGATTTTACGAATCAAAAGAGGTCTTATGGTGCTGGAGAGGTGAAAAAGTATTAACTTACCTAATTAACCTTCAAAGTAATGTAGTCGAGTTAGATTTTCCACAACAAAATTAAATGCTCAATCAAAACAAATTAAATAAATCTGATGAGGCGGCTATAGGAGTTTGCCTATTAGGCGGTGGTCTTTAATTACTTTTCTGTTCAGGTTATATTAGTTTGTTTTGGATAATAAATTCATTACACTTGAGTAACATAATTACTTGAAGAGATTAATTTAAGTACGAAACTCTACTTTCGGCTTGCTAAGACCTGTTAAATCGATAACTCTCATTTGGTAAATATTTCACAGGAAAGAAACATCGACGACGAAGGGGTGACTAAACATCTTGAGCCTCTCCAATTGCATCGCAATGTTGCGTCATTGAGCGCATTCTACCGTCTGTACCACGGCGAGTGCTCTGAGGAACTCTTTTCCCTAATCCCACCATCTCCCTTCCTTTTAAGGACTACGCGTGCTGGTCTACTTTGTCAGCGACAAACTGTGGCTACCATTCCAACGCGAACTAAGAAATTTGGCAACCCGTTTCTTGTCGCACAATCAAGAAATGGAATTCACTGCCAGCACACGTGTTCCCTTCTTCCTACAATCCTGGGTCACTCAAAAGAGGCGTGAAGAAGCACCTTGCAGTTCGGCAAGGCGTGGGTAGCTAGCGCGGCTTTTATCTCTCGCACCAGCTATCTTCGCATTTGGACTCCACTTCTGCTTACCATCAAGTGGAATTGAGTCATTTGCTTGACCTCTTTATAAAAAAAAACATATTTCATATTATATTTCATGCTCTAGTTATAATAACTAAGATCTAAGATAGATATTTTTGCTGACAAGACGGCAAGGTCTAGACGAGAAATTGTAAATTGTCTCACGATGAGTTCCTTCAAGCTCTGATTGTGTTCATTTTTATTTTATTTTCTTAACCTTCTAAAAACTTATTGTAGAACAAATATACTTAAGGTTTTGTAACATTGAGTCCATATATGCATGCCGGGGCAACCTATAATTAAGTCTGCACTTAGAGGGACTGTTAAGTACTTAGTTTTAAGGTGTAATAGTGTAAGATTTGTTGGTTGTCCTAAAATAAATAAATCTACTTACCAAAAAATTAACTGTTGATCTGGCACAAATTTAGAGTAACCACTACAAATCATTCTTTTAAAAGGATGCCAATATCTTCCCAGTCACCCTGTATAAGTCTAGATCTAGATGCGAAAACAACCAATTCAATAAAGCGGTGCTTGCCCCACGAGCCGTCCTTACCGTACCGACTGGCAAGGTCACGTCTCGTTTAAAAGATCCCAGGTAGGGTTCCCTACACGCTATCTAATTATGACCCAAGGTTTGTCCAATTAACCGGATATCTCCAAAGTTATACAACTAAGGCATGTATTATAGAACGAGTCTCAAGAATCAACGACGACTTGAGCGTCGTACGCTTTTAGCATTTGGTGCTTAAGAGAAAGTGACAAGCGATTCTCAAGACAGGATAGATTTCTGAGTGTCATTCGGTAATACGAGCCTAGAGAGGCATACCGACAAAAACTTTAAAGTAATTATAACGACGGTAGATAAACTTTATTACTTAATTTTGCAAAAATCACCTTATTTAACAAAATCGTTTCGAATTAATACTCAAACTCGATTTTATATTTTATATTAATATGGATAGGAATACATTAACCGTTCGCCTAAGCCTAAGAACGTTACACAAACAATTTTAAGCGTCGAACGTATTTTGCGTGCATGGAATAAATTTAAAATTTGAGCATAATTATTCTACACGCATCATATTGTGATACGCTTGGGAACGTTTGCTCCAAGTCGTTTGATCTTAAGTTATATTAATATAGAAATTATAATTTCACATATTTTTACACTCATAAATAACTTTTCATTTTCAAGAATCTATAAAACACTCTTACTTCAACTAATCTTACTGTCAACATTTTGAAATTACGGGACTTTGAAGAAATTACGATAATATTTTGCATAGCCTGTGGGTACTTCTGACATTAACATTAACACTAACATAATTGTAAAGCCTTCATTATTCAGTCATACATAATTCTACATAGGCATCGTGACTTAGTTTGAACTTACAAGTAACTTAAGGAAACTGTTCAAGGCGATTTAAGTCTTTGTTGTTTATGAAATGATAACATACGCCAACTTGGTTCCGTGATTAGAGGATCGTGAGGAGTGCGGTGCGTAGTAATTATCCCAGAGATATTACAACTATTTCAGTATGATATAACATAACTGTAATACCTGCAATGAGGAAAATTTGCTCTAAGACGGTTTACGTAACAAAAGCAATGCTCTAACAATATTATATTAAGAGATTCAATCAGAAAAAAAAACAATCGCTAAAAGCGTAAAATCATTTCGCGCAAGTCCAAATAAAATAGAAAGTTCGATGCTATGAGTTTTACTTCACAGATAGTTTTAGAATTTATAAAGTCAGGAGCGAATAATTTATTTGATCGACTTGTAAATTGTATCACTGCTTTATTTCTTATTTTACGTTCAAACAGAATTGCGAAGTATTATTGTCGCCGTAATTGACTCGTGATATGTTGATAGCGCAGAATAATATGCCCCGTCATTTATTAGAAATGCAGAGTTGGTAAAATTTAGAAATTCAATATTGGTTATTGTGTTTCTAACAATCGACCGTATTAGTTTAATATGTACGAGTATATTTGTTACAGAATTCAAGTTGTCCAGAGCTTGGAATTGCATAATAATGTACGGGCATTTTTATGTTTAGAGGAATTATAAATATCAACCTTTATTTTTCTTTTACAAAGAAAATGGAAATCTGAATTTTAAACTCCTGTGTACATTCAAATAGCACTACAATTATGTACGAAATTCCAAACTCGTTTATTTTTGACTAAACCTATTACCCTCGAAGTTGTGTCATAAATGCTCATAAATGGGCGATTAGGCCTTAGTCAACCACGCTGGCCAAGTGCGGGTTGGTCGACTTCACACACAAACTAAGAATTTCTTCAAAGGTGTGTGCAGATTTCCTCACGTTGTTTTCCTTCACCGTAAAAGCGTCGATTAAACGTACATATGAATTCAAGATTTGAAAACACATTGGTACGTGGCGGGGATCGAACCAGTGCCTCCCGGGTGGGAGACGACGCTCTTACGCACTACGCCACCGAAGTTGTGTGAATCAAATAAACTTTCCTACATACCACTCGTAAAGTTAACCAAACGAGTTCCGTCAAATAGGTTATGTAGTGTTTCTGGGAAATTAGCTTGTCGATCTATGACGACCGTTATCAGCCGGTACCGTTACCCCACGGCCACCGAGCTCAAGCGACCTTGCACGTGCATTACTGATTGTCAGTTTATTTTTACAAAATAAATAGTAAAATAAAACTTCGTCCAAGTCGGACTATCAAGTTTTTATACTCCGGTACAAATAAATAAAGTTGTAGTTCCTAAGAATGGAAATTAAGTGATCGGCTGTCCGTCTAAGACATTGTCACATTTCCTCTTTTTTTAGAAGAAATAAGTCGAATAGAAAAACAGATTTCTTTAGTTGGATGCTGAAGTTTTCGGGTGAAAGTAATGTAGTGAGGTAAACATTCACAAATATTTTGACTTTAATTAAACCACTCTTTCAGGACAATCTAATTTCTCTGCCTTCTTGTTTTTTATGCATAGAATGCCTTTAATGTTTTGGTAGTTCTCAGAAATTTCGACAGACATAAATATATGTTATTATCACAGTAATTTTGAATTCTCCGAAATGTGGTCTACGCAGGGTTACGCAATTCAGTTTCATACGTTCTGATTTCTCTATTTTTCACCTCTTTTATATTTCATATCAGTCGTTAATTAAGCTAAGTTTAATATTTGTCAAGTATTACGAACGTATATGAACACTAATATCTGAACTGATTCTTAAAATGCAATTGCTAGGTACCTACTTACGACAATCGTATTCAAAACTTCCATTAATATTATGATCAATAAAATCTAAGAGTCAACCCAATAAGAAACAAAGTGAACTATTCATTAATATAACATAACTCGTTAATATATACTCGTCAGCCATATCGTATAACATGCCGTATTAGAAAAAGGCGTGCTGGATTGTAAAACGCCGCTGTGATATAATGCGGCTAACTCACGTTCAGCCTTCAGCATACTATAAAAAGTTGGCAGTCGTAATTATCTGTGTAGTTAAGCCAACCTGTACTAGGAACTTGATAAGAAGAAGATATACAAGTCATCAACAGAAGTAAATGATCAAAAACAAAACTTCCAAATCAATGTTATGAACATTTATCGTATTGGAAATTTACACTTCTCTTATTGGTGCAAGTAATCATTGGAGTGGTAAGTACATCAATTACGTATCTATTTACCAGAGCTTTATTTAAGTACATTAAGTTTTAATTTTTACCATCTACTTTTGCTGCTGACTGTACTACCCATATTCCTAAAAACATATTCCATGCAACTCTGACTCAATAACTTTCTTTCAGTATAAGTAAAGCCACTATCTTTCTGAAACATAATGTATTAGGTGTAATCCATTACAGCCATAACTAAATCACTAATGATACACTAACAGCCGCAGTTTCTTTGTCTTAATTAATACATTAAGACATTTCCATTCTGATCCATTGTATCTACATTTAGATAAGGAAGCATCGTTATTCGTAAAAACCTTGTGTTATTCTCCCGAGGTTTTCATAGTTTTATTATATCAAATTTCATTTACTGCTATCTACTCCCAGTTACCGGTGAATCATAAATCGATTAGAATAACTAGAAATGTAATTGCATCTCTTTGAAAAGGACAAATATTTAATTTAGCAGCGGCACTGAGTGTATTTCTTTTTCAATAGTTTCAAGAGCTTTAGATCTTTGAAATAGTCTTGATAGCAAAACAAGTTGAAGAAGAAAATTTGATTGCTTCTCCCGAAGTTTAACGAAAAAGTCTTGGCACCAATTAGCTATTCTTGTTTATAGCTACAGACGAAAACAAGTGCCGCAATTGAAGTTCGGGTTCAAACGCTGCGCCAAAACTTGGATAAAAGTTGCCTCAACTAGCGCTAGTTGCTATACCGCACGCCACAGCCCGCATGATCCCACGGTCTCAGTTTACACCAATGTATCTCCTTCCCACCACACTTGTGCCCACTCACACGTACCCCACACGTGTTTCTAAGTGCTTCCAAGTGCCAAGACAAATAAGATGTTTGTCCGGACACTTGGAAAATATGTAATTCGTTAATGGGTAGACGGCCATTAACAAATTAAATATTAATATCCGTAGCAATTTTATTTTTAATCAAAGGCTCCTTTTTGATTTTCTTACTTTTATATTTTAATAACTGTATTATTAGCAGCTCAATTTTAACTGACTAACAATAGGAGGAGTCGATTTTACCTTGTAAAGCCCAGTTTTTACCGTTTTAATTCCTTGCTTTTTTCCGTGGTCGGGTTATAGTTTTTAAAACTTTTTGATTTTTTGAAATATTTCAATAGAAATTATTGGTTAGCATGACGAATATGCAGTTATTTTTCAAAGTTTATATAAAGATCAAGCTGCGACATTTACAATGACCGCCTTCTAAGACACTTAATTTAGAAAGGTAAGTACATATTACAATAAAATTGTATTGTTTACCTTGAGTTTAATCATTGAAAAGGTTATTCTATTATTTATATATTCGGTGTAAGAATATTCAAAGGTGAGTATTGCTGCAAGGGACCTAATATACTTATAGTTTTTGATCGTATCTTCTAACCAAAGTTTTGTCAAAATTACCAACTTAATCGAAATTGTGGAATTTATTAATCAAAGCGGCAGTGCATGAAGTTATCGATGGACAAGGACATTAATATTTATATTGGTCGATTATGTAGATATTTGTTGTGAAATTTATGTTCATTAATATATACGTGACCGTGGGGCTAGTAATTTACTTGTCTATTATGACAATAGACTTTATCGCTATTGCCTGAGTGTTAAGACAAGTAGCCAGTCTATTTTATCTACGTACAGAATATACCTAATGAAGACCTAATGTATGGAACTGATATATTACCGACATAACGTCAGTGCGGCCTCTTGTGTCAAATATCCCAGAAACGCTTGGGAGCTTTGGACCCTTTGGCACTTTTTGTTTATGCATTTTTAAGTTTAATCGATTATTTTGTTTCTTCTCTTCTACAAAAAAAAAGAGTAGCGACACATATACAACAAGTAAATTAAATAACCAACAGTTACAGGTGGTTTAAAATCGGCTTCCCAGTTGATTTCAAAAATTTTTTTAAAAAAAAACCTATTTTTTTTGAAAAAATAAAATAAAAAAAACAAAAAGTACCTAGAAAATATTGTGCAACATTTTCTGGGTACTTATGTTTTTTTTTTTAATTTTTTTTTTCAAAAAAAATGTGTGTGTTATTTAATTTACATGTTGTATACTCGTATTTAATTAAAACCATGTTTAAATCTACGTCATATTCTAAATACCACAGAAACTTTTCCCAAACCTCCCCACGTTATTAACTCAATGTATCCCTGACTATAAATGTTAAACGAATTTTTTCCGCGGGCAGCTTTGTTGCGAGTTCTTTCCTCAAATCGTTTCTCTTTCTTTCTCATTAATTTCGTGAACAAGAAAGGCCATTTCCTTAAATCATGCTCACATATTTCATACGTACCATTCACGGTACCATTTTAGGATGAATGAGATCCTTTCGATTCCATTCGTCGACACTTTCCGCCACTCATTACTTTTGATGGCAATCCGTTTGCATCAACCTAGAGTAGTAATAAACAGTGCTTTCTCACGGCATCTGTCAGTTTCCCATATTTCACATTACTTATCTGATATGCATTTGAGATCCATACCAAATATCAACATCATTTCTGGGCTAAGAATAACTAAAATCCCTTGAACAAACATTGTGTTGGAAATATTATGTGGCCTTGCCTCTTATCCTGTTAACACAATCTCTTAATTTTTATGTTATATGAATCACTCGAATGATGGTGTTGGTAAGGGTCCCATCTATTTCAGTCACTTACCGCATTTAAAATTTTAGTATGTATTAAATTTTAGTGCAGATAGCTTAACAATCAGTAGGTACTGTGTACCGTTTTCATAACTAATTTAATAGATTGAAAATATATGTATAATTACTTCTGCACTGGAAAATTATGCGGTGTTAGTGTCGTGTCGCAAGTTCGTTATTTCAAAATAGGTAGAAACCGTTTTAAAAGATGTATTCTAATATGGTTGGGAAACCCATTCTAATACAATATCGCCTAGAAAGTCTTGTTGCTTCAAGATTTTCTATTTCATGAACAAAAAAATATAAATGCACCGACTTTCCGAGGGTTTGTGACTACAATAGGGTAGACAGAAAATCAACGTCGGTCGGGCTGTTTTAACGGAGCAACCCACCCAAATCCTAAATAAGTATCTACCTACGTAAACGTCTTAAATACTTAAATGATTTATTTGTTATTTATTTATATTTGTATACTTTTACTACAGAAACGTTTTATTTAATATATGCTTAGAAAACGAGTGGAATCTGAGTACAAACCGTTAATTATGGATAGAAAGCGTAACTTATTGTAAAATTTGTCGCGTAACGTGACACACGGCTTTGAGCTTTTTTACAATGTACACGAGACACGTATTTAATTTTAATTGAATTTTCTACCGTGAAAATTCAATTAAAATTAAATAACGTACCGTAACTGTTGTACGGACAGATTTGCGGCACTTTTCGTTTTATTCTATTTTTAATTTCGCTAGCGACTATTAAATGGGCCCTACGTTGTGACACAAAAAAGGTCGTCTAAAAATATGTCACTTGTTACTTTTAAATAATACAATGGATACTTTATTGCTACTATAAAGTCAGGTACAGTTTAATTTGAAACGTTGAGTTTCTAAATATTTTCTTAGAAGTGAATATTTTTTTGATTAATATATATAGCTTACATTATATGTATTATATGTATTACCGGTTCCTAAATTGTACCAGCCTCAGACTAAATAAAACTTTTTTTTAAGTGAGTACAAATGGTCCAACCCTGGCCTAATATTAGGTATTCTACCTACCCTATATGTTGAAAATTGTAAATATATTTTTTACAATTTTCAAGATATAGGGTAAAAAGTAAGACAAAAATAACATGTTTACCAATATAAAACCGGCTATGTAGCAGATATTTTCATAGATCCTATTTTAAAATTGTATATGTATTGTGATTGGGTTTAAAAGCAACCTTCTAATAGCCAATCTACAGTCATTAACATCGTTATTAATCAACCCATCAGGAACGTGAGGGTAATCCTTGATCGAAATTTACTGAACGGAAGCTTTAAAACTCATTGAAGCCGTTGCGATATTTTATGGCGAACGCTATTCAATTTTATCTTCAGTGCATTCCAAAGATATATGGATGTGTATTACGGATGTTATACATCCACCTCGTGTTCAATATTTGATTACGGTAGAGGGATTATTACTTTCTCGTAGGTATACGTAGTATAGAGGAAGTCTTGTAATCGTCAAAAAATTCGACCTCGAGATTTTGATGGATTTACACGGTTTGGACCTCCCCGAGTCCAAAAATACCGTTTTTGGACACGACAGACATCATCTGTGTGTGTGTGCGTTAGCACGACAACTCGAGTATCCTTTTATCTCTTTTTCCAAACTCTACATCTCTCTTATCACGTCACTGTGCAACCTTTGTCTCAATTGAACCCCAACAATGCTCCTCAAAGCTCTCATTTTCATCACATTTATTCTATTCAATCAAAAACGAATAATCGACTATTGACTGTGTCGGAAATGCGATTCATAAAACACTACGTTTTGAAAAGTTCGCACAATCGATCGGTATTTTTTGTTTGATGTTAAATCTTATTTAATATGTATTGCGCCAATGGTTTTTGAGTGAGCTCTACTGAAAATATTTTTTACGTATCTACACTAGATTTATGTTCTACGTGAATTTAAATCTCATATTGAGAGTATTCGGATCTGTACCTTTTTAGTACCTTTTTTATAAAAGGTACAGAACCGAATAAAATATGAACCAAAAATATGCAATAAAATTACTATTCAACAAAATGCAATCTGATTAAAGTAAATACTTAATAACTGAAAATGAGATTTTGTATGTAAGTATTTTCGGTGACTCACGTAACAATTACGGAAAACAAAGGAAAGGGAAACGATTCCGGTAAACTGAAAATTCATACATAACAAAAGCGTTAGCACAACACTAACGCAAACAATACTTGTCTTAGTAAAAAACAATGCTATATATGTAAAATAAAGCATTTCTTAGTGCGTGCCATATGGCAAGGATTTTGATGTCTCATATTGCGCGTGGACGCACAGGGTCGTAAAAACTATTCATAGACAATATTTAAATGGGGATCGGAACTATGCGTACTCTAAAACGAACGCACTGCTTAGGTAGCTAGCTATATTACACAACGCACAGGTCGAGATGTCAAAAGCAATGTCCTGTCAAAAGTTTAAAGTTTGGAAGTAATATTAAGTCAAGTCAGTATATTCAACGATGTGAACTAGGCGACAGAATCGAACCAATCACAGAGCTCTATTCAATGCAATGCGTTTACTTATCCAAGAGTTGAGAAACCTCATAGTAATCTCATTTCGATTAGTAAATTATTATTTGTATTTTTGTCTTTCATGTTCGTGTTGTTGTATGTTAATTATCAGTTGAGATGTGTGCATTGTTTTGGCATTGCGGTTAATGTTCCTAATAAAATAAAATAAAAAATAATGTTTGTGAATACGGGTGTTCATGTCCTTATCAGCTCGGAACCGTATCGCTTTTTTTACTATGAAATAGATGCGATGCGCTACCGTTCATAGCAGCTGTTCCTTAACGTTCATTGTAAATAAGATAAGTGAGCCTCGACCTTAAAATGGGTATTCAGTGGTTCTGGAGGCTATAGAGGTTGGCAGCGCCCATCTGGTATAACTAGCGTCTATCTATATACTATGGTGGTCGCTTTCTAACGAGCCATATTGTTTGGCAATAACAATAACCTTCATATTACAAAAGAAAAACAATTTGCATGATCTAGGATGTTTTATAAATATCTTTATTCTTGATATTAGTATGCTGATTCAGTCCACTTAGGGCATTGACCGCTCGTCGGTGGAAGCGGGCACAGACCACTGTTTAGTAATAGCTTATAGTTGCAAGTTGCAATACGAGTAGTATGGCTTATCAAGCGGTCACGTTGCGCTATAAATATTAAATTTACCAATAGTACAAAGGCAAAGTTGAAAATTCCGTATTACTCTGTTCCCAACTGAAGTCATAATCATATTATAATTGTCGTCAAAATATTTCAAAGTACTTAAGGCATCGCTATAATATTTTTTACTGAAGAGAGTAAATAAATATCCTCCGTCCGTAAATACGGATCAGAAAGTTGGCTAAAGCGGACGGATGAAAATCGGTTACCGTGTCTTAGATGCGTACGTTAAGATTGATATGTGGGGTAACAAGAATGGACAAAATGAAGAATGAGTACATTAGACGAAGTTTGAAAGTACTATCAGTGGCAGAATGATTGAGAACCAATCCAGTGTGGCGTGACAGTCTGTTGGTATGTCTGAGTACGGAGTGCAAAACTAAGAAACGCGGGTACAATTCCTTCATTTGATTAATTAAGTAACATGTCTGTTCATTTAGGTCTGGATAATTTCAATAATAATTTTTATTTTCTCATCACAAACATAGACCATGAACATTGGTGTTTCAATTTAGGGAGAGACACGTTTGTGTGAGACTGGTACCTATGCTAGGTAGAATATCTGTGTTACAGGTCACCAGATAAGTAACCATATATATAAGTATATTAACATTTAATTGTTATAATACAAAGCCTTGTTCATGTAGCACTTACGAGTGCAGACGCGATGATTTTATTGTGGTTTTATTCATACCAAACATCCATTAAATGTCTTGTAGAAAAACACGGTGACGCTGTAAAGGCCATAAAAACGGCCAACAGTCAGTAAAAAATCTATAATCCCCATAAGGGAATTACATAATCCCGGGGGATACAATTAATAAAACATGGACTATGTCAATGTTTAATATAAAATTTGTCATGGCTGAAAACTGATACGATCACTTTTATTTGCTGAATGAAAGACAGAGGTAGCCAGTTTTAAAGCACGACTAAGTTTAGTCTACGTTGTAATTAGGAGTTAATTTGGGAGCAGACCCCGAAGATAGTTTCGTCTGGTGCAGAAATTTTTTAATTGACGTCGAGAACTGGTTTTTTGAATTTTACTTACTGAATACTGTTTTCTAATAAATAGTGCCACATTTTTTTATGTTAAATAGGCTGGGCGTTTGATTGAATACAATCACGCCTGATGGAAATCGGTGATGAGGCGTAAGGTGGTACTATTTAATATACGTAAACAATTTCAACATCAGTCAAGTCACGATCAGTTTGCAAAAATTATCTTGAAAGCTACCTAAGAAACAATTACCGTTACCAATTTCGCACTTTACCTATAATATCTGTCGCAATTGAACTTACAAACTATCCGCCTTTTGATTGTTGAGAAAAGATAAATTTCCTTTGAGTGCCTGACCCTTTAAATCATACCACCTTACGTAGACAGATACACAAAAGGTAACGCCACTGTTTTTCTACAGAATTCCAGTATTACATATTGTTCGATTTGCGACGCCATTTGATATAAGGGCTTTGTCACCAAACCGATTTCGACCTCCGTGACTCAAAACGCCAAATCAATCCAACCATCTTAAGTAAATTGGATGGGTACGGATGAGAGTGGATGTGCGAAGTCAGCTCAGATTTTATGAAGGAAAATTTTGATTTATTCTTGTTAATCGTCTTTTTAATAAATTTGTAAATAATTACAATTAGGAAATATCAAATTAGGTGCCTATATTGATTAACGTAATGCATTTATAAATTTTTCTTTGTTTATAATTTAAACGAAAATGTACATGTACAAACGGGACGTAGTTAAAGTGTTGTGGACGTTTAATGGAGTCCAATACTCGTGTACGAATGATCCTGGTTTTAGTGACACCCATTTCATGTTATTAATTGTAACCATCGCAAAATGGCGGACGTCTATAATTTTTTAGAATCCTGTTTACAATACGATCGAGTAAAATATAGAACCCACTCGGGAATTTATAAATCACACGGCTTTCGCTGCAGCATTTAGTAAATCCAATCAACATAATATACATAATCCAGAAATATGCCCTTGTTACACAAGTTCCAAGGAAGTTCCCATCCACTTGGCTTTTACTTGACAGATTGCCCATTCAAAGCTGTCACTTTAACTGCAAAGTGAACTATGAACATGTGAGACAATGAATTAAAGCTAGTACAATTTTGCTAATGCGATAATCTAATGCCAAGACTATAACAGTGTGTCAATAGAGAGCCATATTGCGGCAATCCCAAATAGATTGGGAGTAGGCAAGCAAGCACAGTTCATCTCGAGGTTAGCAAGTGGCTCTTTTATCTATCACCAGCACTAAGTGCCTCTTTGTTACATTGCTATAAATAATTAAAACAATCCTGCGATTGAAATTCCATTGAACTATGCGTAGGCTGCGTTTAATTAAATTAGCAACCTATCGAGACGCCTTGTAGGCCTTAGTACGAGTTTGTTAGTTTTCGAGCTCGATCAAACGTATCGTCTCTTTTCATACATTGCCCACTAGCGCCCCTAGCGTAAACTATCAGAAACAGTGGCCAATGTATGAAGAAAGACGATACGTTTGATCGAGCTCGAAAACTATCAAAACTCATACTAAGGCCTCAGTTGTATCCTTTAAAGATTTACTCTACGAATTGATGAATATTTGGTAAAGCTCCGAATGGGAGGGTCAGTCTTAAACACTGTGACGGATGGTGATACAACATAGAAAATTTACGTGCAGGCTGACGCACTCCAAACAGTGTAATGGCCACATGTTCTGTGAATGCGATATTCTCGTTGTTACTCTAGCTAGGCAAATAAAGCCGTAGCTATGAATATTTACTGTAACTTCAAAAGGCAATAATTTAAATCGCCTTATTTCTGATTGTTTTGGTCAATAAAAAGAAATACATCATGCCTGTTTAAAAAATAGAGGCGTAGATAGCTACTTAGCAGAAAAAAAAATCAAATGTGTTAATATGAATGCCCAAGTATTTCATCACGTAAACTTAAATAAGTGAACATTAAGCAAATCTAAATTAATTTATATGAAAAACAATACTTCGTGGAACTACTTCCTTTTTCGTTTCACAAAATTGTGAAGATAATGTGGTTATCAGTAATACTGGAATTAATTAGACAAAAAGAACAACATAATTATGTATTATGATACACTAGTGGTCGCCCGCAGCTTCGCTCGCGTCAATGTCGGTTAAATTATAGCGTACATGTTATTTTGAGTTTTTCGTGAAAGTGCAACAAACACACATCCAGCCTTTAGTCATACTAAAACCCCCAATTATAATGAAGAAAAAAAAATTATAAATTTGAATAATTTTAATCTATACACCCATACAAACTTTTACGTTTATAATAATAATAGGATTGTACAATGAATTTATGGCAAGAAAGATCAGTAGACTTTTCTTTCGAAAGCCTCTCTTTCTCTTTTTAACCGACTTCTGTGTTAGAAGAATACTGTTGGCGTCAAAGAGTGAATTAAAAGAATTTGGAAACTGTATTAGGTAATAGAATACTAAAATATAGTTCTTTTATTAATGGATATACTCAACCTAACCTTACCGCAATCAGCCATTATACTGGCTATTTTAATTATTGTACTCCTTGAGATTTTTTGCCATAAATTTTTATAGGCAATCGAACGATTTGTTTTTAATTACTCTTCATATTTTATTACCACACTAATTTGCCAACCGATCAAAATAGCTATAGCTCTTTTATGTTTAACAACTATCGTAAAATGTCCTAATGTTGTAAAAATATCAGAAAAAATATATAGCTTTAATTCAACTTTACCTCAACATTTCATTAAAGTTGCAAGTTGTTTTTTCTTTAATATGTCATTAGTCAAAAGTCTGACGCAGTCAAATCTAAAAGGAACGATGTTCAAAAGACGCGTACGACAGCTCAAAGTTATTGTAAAGTTGCAAACTGTCAAGTAGTACTTATTGAAACAGTAATTTATACCAAATGTTGCAAACCGAACCAAAAGATTGCATTGCATTGTAAAATATTATGTGACTGTCCATCAATTTTTATGGTCGTCTTTCAATTGTTAAGCTGTTATTTAGAATAATATTTTCTGTAAAGCCAGATTTACACAGGGTTCGCAAATTCGAGGAAACTCAGTATTGACTCGGTAAATTGATCTGAAGTCAGTAGAGCGTTGTCGTGTGAGCGCTTACTTGAATATTCTCGCTTACTGACTGGCACGTAAACGGTCGGTGTGGTCAGTTCTCGGCGCCGGCACTGACGCCTGTTGTAAGTACTTACCCTGTGTACATCTGCCTTAACAACTGACCTAGAAGTATTTTACATTTGTGTAGTTACTAGTCCTAAAAAAATGCACTGAAAAAAATCGACTTGCCTCAGGCGGGACTCGAACCCGCATCTTCCACAATCCGGGCGGACGCGTTGACCATTACGCCACCGAGACACTGTTTTTCGTTGTCGAAATTTGTCAGTGCTTGGTGCTTATGTTTTTATGGTAAACATTGTTTCATCAAATCTTTGAAATTTGCACTTCTAAGACCCGAACGAAATATTTTTGCAAATATTTGACGCTCAGTTAAGATGAAACTACCTTACATTATGGAATAATTTTATTTTTGCGTTTACAAACGCGTAAATATTAATACTAGAGAAATGCACGGAAAAAAATCGACTGGCCTCAGGCGGGACTCGAACCCGCATCTTCCACAATCCGGGCGGACGCGTTGACCATTACGCCACCGAGACACTGCTTTTCGCTGTCGAAATTTGCCAGTGCTTGGTGCTTATGTTTTTATGGTAAACATCGTTTCATCAAATCTTTGAAATTTGCACTTCTAAGACCCGAACGAAATATTTTTGCAAATATTTGACGCTCAGTTAACGCCGCCCGGATTGTGGAAGATGCGGGTTCGAGTCCTGCCTGAGGCAAGTCGATTTTTTTAGTGCATTTTTCTAGTATTAATATTTACGCGTTAGTAAACGCAAAAATAAAATTATTCCATAGTTACTAGTCATTTAAATTTCAAATTGATTCATCCGAAACCTCGGGTACAATTGTTTTAACGTTTAAATATTTAATGCCCACACAATTCCCACTAAGTACCTACTTCAACTGCTGTTATTTTCAATCTAAAGTTTCATAGTTTGAAAATAGCATCGTTTCTAACGTTTTGCTAAAATATGCATAATCGCTTATATCCATATTAATACACGTATGAATAATCGAATCGAGATCGCTTATTATTAATAGGTCCAAGTTTTTTTAATTACCAACCTTACGACTGCGATTGGTAATTAACATTCAGTAAATTTATTAATTTTTACGTGTACAAAAACTTTTTATAAAGACTCTACAGTCTCTAAAAAAATTGACTGTAGATTTTCGGCTTAACGTTCATCTGCAAGCAGTAACTTATTAAACCATACCACAAAACAAATGGACTATCTCTCTACTAACCTCTGAAAATCCAGAGTACGGTTCGAGTATGGTGCATCGTTATTTTTGTGAAACAGCTTATTACTTTGCAATTCATCAGCGTGGCAGTCATTAGCGGGTGAATCTGGTGCATTGTTCGCAATAGCCATGTTATGCTAACAGCTCAGTGTACTGAAATGTGTCCTGCTTACATCCAGTTAAGCTCAGGTCAAAAGAGACAAACTAGCTCAAGTTTTCGTGACGCGAACCTATTCCTATTCCACTTATCTAAACCTGTTTATGCAGCAAATAGATAGGACTTGTTTTACGTTTATTGTATCGCAGTCTTTATATATCCATTTATTTCTTTTAGTCGTTATTACTTTTTCGTTCTATAAAGACACGTAAGTTACTGTTTCTTTATTAGATATTAATTAATTAGTTTATTTTAGTTCTACGATGGCGAGAGCTATCTTACAATATGTACTGACTGCTATATATCAGAAGAAATCAAATATGATTATTTTTCTACCAGACTTAAGTAAAACGGTGGTTGAGACTTTCAGGTGCCCACCTGAAAGTAGAAGTAAAAGGGGGAGTAGAAGACCCAAAGAAAAATTGGGGTCATTGAAAAAGTATATACGTGATAAAAGCCATTTTAAATTCGCAACGGAAAAAAATGAGATTGAAGTTAAGAAACTTTGAGCTAAACGGACCTTAAACAAGCCGTACCTATCAAAAAACCCATCAAATTGAGCACAAATGTATGGATCAAACTCAAAGATCTGATACCGCAGAGGCGGTTGATTTGTCAAAGTATTGCGAGCAGTATCTTGGGACAATATCTGGGTTTGTATTTTTCCTGCAACAGTTTACACAAAAGTTCTTCAATAAACTCATATAACCATCGATCAATGTTAAAGTGTATTAGAGAACATTTTATGCGTGAGAGGGTTGGCCTAAGTGGTATTTATCTGTTCTATAATAAATACCCAGTGCAAATGGGGAGATACAGTATCGAATTGAAGGTCGTGTATATCGTATTAAAATACGTTAAAAGCTCAAGCAAATTGGCAATTCTTGCGTGTTACGACGTACTGTCTTATTACCCCAATAACATTTACGTTGAAGTTTTTAAGATGTTTTTCAACGTATTTTGCAATCTGAGATAATAAAATAACTCTTATATGTTAGTAGGATAGTCGTATCGCAACTAAACAATTACTAAAATATTACGGAGCGTAAGGTTGCCAAACTTAATCGACGAAGTGTTAATTGTTGTATTGGGAGCAAGGGAGCGTAATCATGTTGTCATAATCTTCCTCATGATTTCTACAAAGTTGATAACGCTTTAATAAGATCATTACACTAGACACTCGTTTATAGACTACACAATCACTGGTCGCTCATGTTGTAATTAAAAAGCGTGTTCCCATCCTTACGAGCCTGAGTCATTCAGATTGGGCGTGGTAAAGGTACTTCACCTTGCAGGTATTATACCTCTCGCTAACACTTCTTTGTGAAAGCGGAGTCCATAAGACTCCACTTCAGCTTACCATCAGGTGATAGAGATAGAGATTGAGAAGATTGAGGTACATATAAAAAAGCTCACGCTCGTCAAAACTGTTTATTGATTAAAAGTTCTTTGACAGAAAAGTTTCTTTTATAAAGGAGCAGTTAAGAAACTAATGAGCCCTGCATTAATGCCCAGGGTACACATCGTGTACTTATGAAACCACTATCAGCACCGGATGTCGAAACATGTAAAGACACGCGAACGTTTTCGCCAGAGAATCCTTATTCAAACTCGTAACTGAAAATCTGGGTCAATCAATCAGAAGATTAAATTACAATTGCCAAAGCAAATTTAAGATAAGATTTATTTATAACTGCCTATACACAACTCGTCAATAAATTTCTTCGTACTAAGTATCTTTAAATTTTTCGAAGAGCAATGACAATGCTAGAAAAGTAGGCAGGTTCTAGTTTCTATTGCTTAATAATTGTTTTTTAAGGTGAGTTCTATTCATCATCCTTTCACTGTTGGATGTAGGCCTCCCCAAGGGTCTCCAACCAATCGGTCTTGCGCTGCCCGTATTCTGCGGCTTCTCGCGACCTTCACCAGATTGTCGGTCCACCTTGTGGGGGCCTACCAACGCTGCGTCTCCCTGTACGCGGTCGCCACTCGAGGCCCACTCACGTAATTGGATCTGAATTGTCTAAATAAATAAATAAATAAATCATTATTATTAATAAAGTGCTATTATAAATAGATAAGGCCTATGCTCAGCAGTGGGCGATAACGGGCTGATGATTAATTAATTTCCCTAAATACAAGTCTAACTTGAAAAGGCATGAATTCTGATGCGTTACTAAAGCAAAAATTATTCGACGAAATCTAAAATCGGTTCGTTAGCGTAGGAAAAATGTAGTAAAAAAAAACATGCATTTCTCAACAAAGACCTAAAAGTCGAAAAGTAGGGAACTCTGCCAAAGTAGCAGCGATTGCTCTGTGCTTTATCTTCTACTTGAATATTCTACTCTGAAATTTCAATTCTTTATAAAAAAAAGTCGTTTACCCAATTTCATTTTCTGCCTTCTATTACAAGACCAAGTAGGTAATCGTTATACGTAATTACAAAAAGGTTAGCACACTTGATATGTATAGACATTGGCATTCTAATAGCGAAGCAGCTAAGCACATAATTGTAGCGCATGCAAGTCAGGTAAACATTGAATACTGACTACATTGGTTGGTATACATATAACTTAGGTACTAAGAAGATTTTAGGCGACAATTACATAGACTGGATTATTTTTCAATTGACCTATAAAATAAATAACGAATATTATATTTCATTTTTATAACTCACTACCTTTTGCCCGCGACTTCGTCCGCGTAGAATAGTTACTTCGGGCAGCATTTAAATTTTCTTATTATTTCTTCTAACCCAAGCGCCATATACCTACAAATTTTCATAGATTTTACTTAAAAAATTACGGATTTCCATACAAACTTTCATCCCCTAGTTTACCCCCTTAGGGATTAAATTTCCAAAAATATTATTCTTATTCTTATGTAAGGGGCTGAGGCTGTCTCAGAGCACTTCGACCCTATGGGATCTTTTGTGCTTCCCCTTTCCTTATCACCCATCCCCGCCAACATCGAAAACACCTTGTATGAGTTTTACGATGTTGGCGGGAACAAGGTCTACAATGTCCTATGGTTTAGGGTAACCTAGACCCAGGATCCTTAGTGTGTTAATACTATGTGACTGTCATGCACTAGCCAATAGGCGACTATTGGCTAGTGCATGACAGTCACATAGTATGTGCTCCATGCTTTCTTACTCCTCGCCACACATTCTACAAATGGGGTCTTCAGTTTTGCCTATTGTGCACAGGTGTCGTTTAGTGGCAAAGTGGCCAGTGAGAGCACCTGTGAGGCAGCGGATTTGGGTCCTGCTGATTCCTCCCATTCTTTTAAGGTAGCCTGTGTGTGAGGATCCTAAAAATTTCTTTGAGTGTGTCAGTCGGGGAGTAGACAACCATTCCCTGAGGTGCCTCTTTTGACAATACTCCTTTAGTGCCATTTTTATGGTACTCCTAGATAATCCTACAAAAGGCTCGGGCCCATTGAGGTCTTGAGCCGATCCTTTCCTTGCTAGTCTGTCAGCATTTTCATTACCTTCAATCCCTACATGTCCCGGTACCCACACTAGTCTGACCAGGTTGTGATTGCCTAGTCTGTTTAGTGTGTGTATCGCATTCAAAACTAGTTTTGAATTGATTTTGTGGGTAGTTAAGGCTTTAAGTGCCGCTTGGCTGTCACTAAGAATGTAAATGGTCATTCCTTTGGTGCCCATTTCTATGTTCTTTTGAGCACAGGCAATTATTGCATACGTCTCAGCTTGAAAGACCGTTGCATATTTGCCCATGCTTTGTTGGTACTCGTACCCGTTGCCGTAAATGCCTGCCCCTGTACCTCCATTTTTGATCCGTCAGTGTACCATATAAGACTGTTTTCCTTAGGGGTTTTGAGTCCTCGCTTCCATTCCTCCCGCGTGGGTATATGGATGCTGAATGATCTCCTAGATACAAACGATGGTTGGTTTACATCGCTTGTCATCGCTGTGACGATATCTAGGTTTAGATCCTTTTCAAATTTGGTGTGTCGTGTCCTCGGCTGTGAGTCCTTCCATGTTCCACATATCTGTAACCTATGGAGAGTGTCTCTTGCTTGTGATTCGATGACTATGTGCAGCGGTGTTAATCCAAGGATATTTTCTATGGCTGCCGTTGGTGTGGTCCGGAATGCTCCAGTGATGGCCCAGCACGCCATTCTTTGAAGTTTTGCCAAGTCACTTTGACTTCCAAAAATCTTAAAATAATAGGTTGGGGAAAAAGTTTCTTCGCATTTTTTAAGAAAATTCAAAACATTTTTTAATATAGTTTATTTACATTTAACTAAAGTATGTAGGTACCATTTTGTTCGATAACTTTTTGCCATCTTGTAGGTAGGGACATGATCCCATTGCTATAGAAATTTTGGGACTTCTGGTCAAAATACCGCGACAAGTGGTTTTGGCAGTCCTCTCGTGATGTTAACCTGACACTGCCTAAAGAATTCTGAAGAGACCGAAACAGGTGGAAATCTGAAGGTGCAAGGTCAGGACTATACGGCGGATGCATTAACACCTCCCAGCCAAACTCTCTTAATTTTTGCTGAGTGGCTAAAGATGTGTGAGGTCTAGCGTTATCATGATGAAAAACCACACCCCTTCTGTTGATTAATTCCGGCCGCTTTCTCTCAACTTCTTGCTTTAATCTCATCAGTTGTTCGCAGTAGAGTTCAGAATCGATGGTCCTGCCTGGTGGTAACAGCTCATAATGAATAATGCCCTTCCAATCCCACCACACACACAGCATCACCTTGTTGCGAGTTAACCCGGGTTTAGCCACAGTCTGTGAAGCCTGACCGGCCTTTGACCACGACCTTTTTCGCACGTTCTTGTCGTACGTGATCCACTTTTCATCACCAGTTATCAGCTTCTTCAAAAATGAATCACAAATGAGTACACGGTTCATTAGGTTTCTTTCAGTGAGCTCGTGAGGTACCCAAATGTCGAGCTTTTTTGTGTACCCAGTTTTTTTCAAATGCGCCAAAACTGTTTTGTGGTCAATTCCCAGTTCTTCAGCTACGTCGTAACTACTGACATGCCGATCTTGCTCTACTTTTTCAAAAATGGCATCCATTTTATCTGTAATAGGGCGACCAGAGCGACGTGCATCTTTGACATCAAAATTTCCGGATTGAAAACGCTTGAACCAAATTTGTGCTACTCTCACAGACACTGTACTAGGTCCATAAACATCGCAAATTTTTTTCGCGGCTTGCGTTGCATTTTTACCTTTTTTGTAGTAAAATTTTAAAATGTATCGAATTTCTTCATTAGATTCACTCATCTTGGCGGTACGAAAAACAAATGAAAATCACACATTTTCCTAATTTGAATTTGGAATTATGTTCTTTAAAATTTAAACTTTCAATGATACCAAAACCAGCCAGATACAAATAGTATAGCCAAAGAGATTTTATTACAAGTTTATACATACTATAATGCGAAAAGACTTTTTCCCCAACCTAATACATCTTTCTTAATTTGTAACTGAAAGGCCGTGTACCAATTTTATGGATTTTACTGAAAAAATGACGGATTTCCATACTAACTTTTCACCCCCTTAGAGGGTGAATTTCCAAAAATCCTTTCTTAGTGCACCCTTGGATAAGAAACCTTCGTACCAAATTTGGAATCTCTAGACCCAGCAGTTTATAATATAATATTATTTATTACAACCTTTGGCGTTCAAAACGTAACTTCCTTTATCACATAACAACGTAAAACCAAAACCGGTTCTTTTGTATCACTGCACAGCACTGCACAGAATAGTGGGGGCCCATTATTCTTCAAAACAAAATAGAAAATAAGGATCACTCATCAAAAGACTAAGAATAAAATGATAAAAAGGACTGCTATTGTTGTAATAGACATAGAGTTATTTCAATATTGAATTGGAGTGTAGGTGTGGACGGTTACGTTCGGGGCCGGCCGGTAGCGCAGGCTGCGCACGCGACCCGGAGTCATTGACCGCAGTTACGCGGCTGCGTCTGCGCTGCTTGCCGTTGCCGCTTTTTCAAATGGGCGTTGGGCGACAGGGTTGTCTGCTTATTTTCAAAATCCAGTCATAGGCTCACAAGCTTATTTTTAACTGACTTCAAAATCAAAAAAAGAGGTTATCAATTCGACCTGTATGTATGTAATATTTTCAGAATTGCACAGTTTTTGTATATGTTAGTTCGTTAGTATATTACACCAGCTTTTCATGAGTCCACGCATATCTCAAAAACTTAAGACGGATTTCGACAATTCTTTTATTGTTCGACTAGGTTTAGTTCAAGTTAGAGTTCTGTGCAAGTTTCATCATAATCGGTTCAACAGTTAAGTGTGTATCAGTCACTAAGAAAACGAGTCGTTGACTTAACAGCGATTCTAAAAAAACATGTCATTATGTATGTTGTTTCAATTAAAGCTGAAAAAAAAAAAAAAATATATATATATATTTAAGTTACATTTCGAACATAGAGAGATAATCGATTAGACTCTTTGCCGAAACTTTTAAACGAAAAAATAATAGTAAAAATAATTTATTTGACTATAGGTAAACTTCGAAATATGCAATATGAGTGGCGTTAATTTCACTGGGCCTTGCTTACAAACTGGCTATCTGTTCGTAGAATCCCAAAGTTATGATAGAATTCAAGTTTGTCTTTCCATATTAGCTAAGTCCAACAAGGGTCCTTATTAATTTTAGGCCAAGTTCATTAGTTCGCCATCTCTACTATAGCTTTGCAGAGGGTCCCTGTGCATATACAACTTTTTACAATCATCGTATTCTTAACCTACATAATAATTAGTCGGAAGTCGATTTACCACCAACCCTACTGATAAGTAACCGTTTTGAAGTGACGATGACGTGTAAAGAGGCCAACCTTCGGGAAATGTTGAAAGAGCGAAAGAGATACCATCAATCCAGTTATTAGAGAGAAACCAGCACGAGAATATCATTGTCTTTTTCAAGATTAGGTAAATGATTCTGAAGCAATGTTTTGTGTCACGCATATAACTGTAAATACAAGTAGGTTTTAAAGCAATTTCTCGATGTTTATTTAGCTGGTTACCTGCCGCTTTGTACACTATCACTAGTTCTGCATTTGTGAGATGAAGGAGACGACCTACTCTTACTCACTTTATAAAATCTTTGCGCTTTCTGGCTCGAATTCTCACGAAACTAGACACGACAGGGAGACTCTCCCTCACAGATTTAATAATACAAAGAGATAGGCCAAGCCAACGTTTAACTTGTGACAAGTGTATGCCCAGTGGGCATACATTACCGCCAGTTCGCCGTCCGCGTCACTCGCACTTCCTATGAACTCAGCTATTTGAGCGATCTCCTTTGCGGCTGTGCTTAACTTTCATTGCTTCGCAGTCCTTATGACGCGCGCAATGAATAGTGTATATTGCGGCATGCTCAACTAGAACCATGTTATGTAGTACGGCCGCTGATCGCAACACTCGGTCTTCCTATGAACTCGGCGATTGGACCGATCTCCTTAGATTTATATATCTGTGCTCTCCCTATTCGAGAGTTAGCTGTCCTTTAGAAAGCCTCGTTTTTAAGGCTTATCGATCTACCAAACTTTGACTCTTTAAAAACTCCGCAGACACTTATAAAGTCATTTGCATGAAGAGAAATCATAACAAACATCTTATCTTGTCTGATTAGTGTAAAGTATAAATTATTCCATCTCCACTAACAGCCGCTTTTAATATTCTATCCACTGTAATATGTAGATAACGTAGACTACTTAGTAACTGATTTCAGATGGAAAACTTGAACAGTGAGCTGAGTATACGTAAGATGTTCTAATCACATAGTTTTACAGCAGAATACATCTTTACGAAGACTGATTTGTCTATTTGAAAAACATACTTATGAAACTAAGTTAAAGCACTTGTGCTAGGTCAATAGTCTAATCTAGAAGGTGGTTTGACCCAGTGATAGAAAATAATAGGAATGAAAGTGTGAAGAAACGCTAAAACTCATTTCATATCCACTAAAAGATTCCAAATAGAAACAATTTTGATTTCTCAAGAAGTTTACAGTAAACGGTAGGTGTTGTAACAAAAAGCTACGAATAATTCGAAACTTTTCATTACAACACCTACACCTAACTTATTTTAAACAAAGTTTAAGGTTGGAACTGGTTTCAAGAAGAAACCACACAAATTATGAAGTACTGCAGAACATATACAACGAAGTAATTAGTCTGTTGAAAATAGAAGTCCTACCACATATTAGAACAAACTTTTGCCCCAGCGAGGCAATCGCAACTTGAATTGCACAAACAAAATAGACGTCGAGCTAAATTGAACTCAGTGGACTGGACGGTCAATTTAATTAGAATACACAGATAATCAAATATTGACCGCCCTGCGTGTCCTCAAATGATAACAAAGCTGTTACACAACATTTAGACTAGGTATTTACAATTTCATCACAACATCCTTTATAATTCGACCCAATGCTGGGACACAAGGCCTCTCCTTCCCATCGAAGCAGGTTTAGGCAGTAGTGCACCCGTTTCCCAATGCGGATTGGTGGACGGAGTATAAGTGGTCAACACCCCTTTGCTGATCCATTAGTCGCCTTCTACAACACTCAATGGAGGATATGGGGTGATGGTATTCTACTCTGTCGGCATCACGCGGCCAATTTCCAATTTGATTGTACGTAATCCATTAAAAGTTTAGATTCAATCCGGTTTGTGATAATAATAAAATTTTATTTGGAATTATCACTTATCAACATTTTATCTATCTTTCAATTTGTAATAACCAGAAAATTTTAAAAGAGCTAATGAATTCCGAAAATATTTAAACCTAACCTAATCGGCGAAAGTTTTATAACAATTTACATTTCTACCCTGCCAATTTTAACCTACAATTCAGAGAACGCAATGAGTTAATCAAATCTTTCAGTGACGATGTTTATTCTACTTGTAGATAGTCTATATTAAGCAAACGTCAAAGGCATTATCACATAGTTATTGTGTTCCGACAGTAATGGTCCCTCAGTGGTTGTGGAGGTTCCTCAGTGGTCGATGGTACCAGGTATGCCCCGAAGAGCTTTATCGATTATCTATTTTTATAGACCTTATCATCAGATGAAGGCCAAGAGCTTCCGTCAAAAACCACTGATTTAGCTATATATTTATTATAAATACCCAAAATTAAAACTTGTCTGAACTTAATAACATTGTGTACTCGTAATACTAATTCCATAATTATTAAAATTATTCAGTATCTCACCCTGAGGTAATTCTGTTAAAACATTCCCAATATGATAATTTTTTATATAAACCAGGCTTAGGTTCTGTTGATTGCAATTCCACAAAATTGAAGGGACCAAATGATGGAGTATACAAATTTGTAACGAAATAGCCAATTCGATGGTTGTGTTAGTGAATGAGACATCGTTTCCAATAAACGAGCTTGCAAATACCCTCTTAACGAATTGCAATGAATCAATTTTATGGGCCAAAAGAGTCCTTTTCCATTTTAAGTAAGAGCTTAGTAAAAATCATTTTCATTTAAAACAAAACAAAATTATAATACACGGAGTATTTCCAGATGACCGGACTTCTCAGCCCTGAAGTCTACCAACTTTTATATGCACAATTGTAGGCTACAAGGCAAATGAATCCAAAAATAATAGCAGCTGTCATAATACTACTTGATATCGCATCAAACACGTCGCAATCATTTTAAATTTCTTGGAAATATTGCTAACGTCTGACGTTAAATCTCAATTATATTATCGTTTGACGGCGAAAGGACGTTGTTATCGATTATTTATTTTTGTTTCGGTTTAAATTGTAAGTAAGATTCTAGCGACATCATATTATTTCATAGTAAGGTTGACGCGTCACTCTAAAGTTTTAAGCGGTAGATTCGTTCTTCTATAATCGTTGTCGAATAATCATTCTCTTGTCGTGATGAACCGCTGCCACGATGAGCAAAGACCTTTAACCACGTTTTACGACACCCTTGAGTGGAGCTAAGCAATAGAACTCTCAGACGTTACCACACAGCAAGCGAACTTTATATCTATTAAGTTTGGATTTTACGTAATGGCACACAAAGCAGATTAAGTTATTTACTCGGTGTTCAAGCTTTCCGCTAAGTACACAGAGCATTAGTTCCAGCTATTTATATATTTAAGCTATTAATGGTAGTTAAGCACCAGAAATGACACTTTTATTGCTTATATTGTTTAAGTTGTTTCGTGCGGTATGCTTTTCCACCTACTTTTCTCTTGTTGCCATAAAATTGAGAACGATAATAACTTTTTCCTTTGTTCTCAGCCACACAAAGAATATGTGCGTGCTTATAGACATGAGATTTTGCGTTCCTGTATTATAATACTCGTAGTTTTTCTCGGTTCAGAGCTTTATATTTTCTAATGAAAAGGAATGGTTTTGTATTTGTTGACCTGCTAAATTACCTTTCACAAGGTTTTTTACTGTCCTGCCTATTCCAATATATTTTGAATACTCGAGAAATCAGTCATAACATCTATAATAAGAGCAACCAGCATGTGCATTCGAGATGGAAGCCAGCAGCGAAGCTGTTTGGCTTTGATGATGGAGCTGCCCTACCATACACTGACTGACAGACCGACTTGACAATTTTTCATGGTTATTAATTTATTACTTTTCAATTTACAATTTAAGTTATATGTACTTATAATTATAATACTTTATAAGGTTTAATAAATAAATTTCACTGTCATACAACGAGTACAGCCGATCCGTTCAATGTATTTATAGAAAGCTCTATAGTTAGCATATAATTACCTATTGATATTGATCCTGAAGACGAAAAATATCAACACACATAAAATATTTAATTTCAGGTATTAACTGTGAATTAATTTTTGTTGTTAATTGTGTTTTTATTATAATGCCCCTTCAAGTCCACAGACAAGGTTTTTAATCTAAGATAGATCTTTTCCAACGCAACTTAAGAACCTTAAAATAATTTGTGCTGGAGTTATGTTTTCCAATGATATTAGTTTGGTATACCTAAATAGTAATTTTGTAGGTTATCATAGCCCTGGGTCTTCTTAGTAAGTAGGGTAGATTTAGTTTTATCATAAGTTACCTTATATTATTACAATCCGTGAAATTTTAATGCTGTTATCAGCAAATATTGCTTCCAGATTATGCCAAGGAATCTTGTTGCTTAAATAAACACATTCCCGCAAAATTATCTTATTGTGTATTATATTTGATACACGATATTAAATCAATAGCTCACACATAACAAGACAAGCGACTAACAATCCAATACGTAACTCGACAATAGTACAACCATCTGGGATCACTTTGCTAATTGCAAACCGTAATTTAAGCGAACACAATTTACCTGCTATTTAATCCATGCATGCACTATATAGATTGAAGTATTTAGATTGAACATCTTAGGTTCTTTTAATTTTACATAAGATACTGACTTAGGTCCATCATAGTTAATTAATTATTATCCTCTTTTACATGAATCGTAACGTTCCTTATATTTCATAATTAATCAAAAAATATGAATCCAAGGAACAGGACACCATCACATCTTTAATACATTTACTAACTAGGGCGGTAAAACAAAGAATGGCTCAGATCGCAGCTATTTGACGCCCGAGCTGAAGGCGAAGGCGATAATAGGCGATCTGGGGCTTTTTTTCACCAGCCGAGTTAAGTGCAAAATTTTATGTCACCTCCTGACCAGAAAGTGAAATTTTCAGTAAGGGTAGCGTGCGGAAAATGCCACTTTCTGGTCAGGTGTGTGGCATAAAATATTTACCCTTAATTAGATAGACATCAGACCTATATAGAATCAAACGAAATTATTCAATAAAAAATATGTACCTACCTATCTATCAGTCATGTAAAATGACTATAAATCAAATATGAAACACGGTTATTTAATTTCCCGATATCCATTGGTAATTTGTTTTGGATGAAATTATGATAAAAAATTGGGCCAACTAGAATCAAAGAAATTATACAAAATGACATAAAAAAAAATTTAAAGAGTTCCTCGCTTCCCAGAGCTCTAAAATGTAAACATATTAGGTATCTACATCACAATTTTAACACTCTATATAGAACGTACTATAAATAAATGCTACACAACGCTGAACAGATGCGATGTTGGCGGGCCTATTTACTCCGATATACATTCTGCTTTAGAACTTAAGTATTCTTCTTCAATTTCTTTGACCTCATTTTTGTTATTCATCATTATTGTTTGCCCCTCTTCCCATTTTTATTTAGAGTTGGCGTAATATTATGTTATGAACATAATTACAAAAAAGACCGCGCACTTCATTATCGACGACTCAAAAGTTGATAGAAACCTTATATTTTGATGTTATATGACATGCATGTTAATTTTGGTTGCAATGGATGAATGGATGGATACCGGAATTGTTTTTTACCAATTACTAATGATACATTACATGAATATAACTTTGGATTTTTTACATTTTAGTGCTTTTTTTATTTAAGCACGTGTCAAGTATCTGGTCGCAAAGTTTGTAACATAATGACTATCGAACTATTAGAAAAATGTTTTCTAATCGCGATAACGCCTTCTAATGCTATGTAATGTTTTGTAACAGTTTATTTTCTTTAATGTAATTTGCTTTTGGTTCTATTAAATATAAATTACTTTGAACATTTATTGCTCTTATTTTTCATTGTTAGCTTTTGATGACTATAATAAAAATGAAATTGTATTCCAAAGATTTTTGTCACACGTTACCTTCATAATAAGCTCAAACGGATTAATTATGTTATTTTTAAACAAAAGAAATAAAAAGTGCCACGGTAAAATATATGATCAAAGTGTTTTCCTATGATAACAAAAACAGACATGTAGATTGTAGGTAACGTAAATGAAATGGGAAGTGTCCAAAAGTGTTCCGAATATAATAAAAATTAAATTGTGTTTACGACTCAGTTCTTTTATAAATTTATTTCGTACAACGAAACCTTTTTCAAAATTTAGGTTTAAACAGTGTTTATTTTAAGAGGTACCTAGTACTAAGGAGAGTGATGGACATGAATGTTTATGGAAAGGAAGGGAAGCAGACGAATACAAGACCTGGTTAGATTGTGTGAGAATCGATATGAAAGAAGTCAAAGTCAAAATTACTTTATTCATTTAGGTACAATTTTGTACACTTATGAAAGTCAATTTTGATGCCATCGGTTCGAGAGTCTACCAGGAGGCCTTGTTCTGAGAAGAACCGGCAAGAAACTCAACAAGTTTTATCCTCCCTTTACAGTTTTTATAGAATTGATTTGGAAAGAGTCATAATTCACATTGTCAAGTCTTTAATAATTAATCATAATAATTTATTAAAATAAAGACTAATAATTAAACTTAAACTAAAAATAAAAATATATATATAAAAAAAAAGTGATTTAAGACATCTTTCCTATCTTAGAGATCTTAGACATCTATCCTATCTTTCCAAAGAAAAGGGAGTAGATGATAAGGCCAGAGAAGAATTTGAAGACAAGATTTATTGTAAACAAAAAATATATAGTACAGTCACAGAATGAAAAGCTTCGTTCACCTTAGAGTCGGTTTACGCTTGCACTAGTACGGCCAGAATCAATTATGCCAACATACCAGTGCAAGAAATTATGATAACTCGAGTCTTTTCTGTAACATAGTTTTAAAAGGTAATATGTGCTCGCGATACATTGAACGAATCAATTTGAAAAGCGACGTACCTTTTCATTCCGTGACTGTACAAGACAAGACTACTGCACCGACCAAAATAGATTAGAAGCAGAATAGGACAAAGAAGAAGAGTATTGGTGGTATAGCTACAGGACATACGTGGCCGAACTAAGGAAAACCTGATTTTCGGATGTCATCGCCCAAATCTCTAAAAAACACATTTGCCTTGCTTCATTAAAAATATCTTTATATTAAATTTAGACGACATAATGTATATGTACCAAGTAACTACTTTAGTTCCACAAAATTAAATGCTTAATGTTTATGCTATTAAAAACGAGCTTATTGATTTATCTACTGCGTCAATCTTATTGAGACAGACAGAATTGCTATCCATTTTTTGTAGGTCGGTTCAAATCGTACTAATCACTATATTGCCTTATACCTCACAACTTAGAGTAGGATAAATTCTCTAAGTCTCACAAAGATGAACCAGCATACTAAATAGGTATCAAAACCGCAATGCGAAATGTGGATTTTACTGTTGCAGTATGTTTTTAGCCAATATCGGTCTTTCTTTCTACCACATCATTATGTCAATTTATTTGAACTAGAAAATTGATTTGCGTGTGATGATGTTATAATTACTGATGTTTAAACTTGCACTAATCATTTAATCGTAAATACAAATCATTCGGTCATATTTACTGTAATATACCACTGTATAAATTATTTAGTTTAATGAGTCATTTGATTGTTAAGAATTTCACCTTGGTTTAATTGCCTACAATTATATACTTAACTGAAATAGACACGAATATATTAAAACCATAATTTGGGTATCAATTTATGACCCAAATGATTTATGCGGTCAATAGGTGAATCTAAATATGGTACCTATGATTCAGCAAAATGAAGCGAATGAACGATTTTTCCGATAGAATCAACCCATCATAAAAATCATTGGTGCGTTTTATATCATGGTCTTACTTGACGCACTCGGAATTGATTTGAGCAATAAAACTTAGTAGTGTTCACAGTGTAGTCCGAAGTGGTGAATCGGCTTCCCTCCAAACTTCTTCCGCGAATATACGAGTAAAATCCTTAGACTTATTTTGCATAATTTAATTACAGCTGCAAATAAAAAGCATAATTTCAAAATAATAGTGATGCTTGAGTGACGAGGACCTTCATCCCTTTTTTACTTTCTCGTATACGTAGTATAGAGAAAGTCTTGTATTCGTCAAAAAATTCGACCTCGAGATTTTACCGGATTTATACGTTTTGGCCCTCCCTGAGTCCAAAAAGACCGTTTTTGTAATTATGCCTGTGTGTGTGTCTGTGCGTTAGCACAATAACTCGAGTATGCTTTAACTTACTGAAACCAAATTTAACATGCACGTATGACATCAAAATGTAAGGTTTCTATCAACTTTTGAGTCCTTTCCGGTATACAAAAAAGGAGACCACTCCCGATTTTTTGTTTTTGTGCAAAAGCGATAGCTTAAAATAATATTTACATGATCAAAATCCTCGTATTGTATTCGCGCAAGACAAGAACTTATTTCCACATATTGTAATACTAATAGCCTATTTTATTTTTGTTGCAGGCGTATTCATCGCTCGAGCGGATGACGAACAACACGACGCGAGAGAAGGCGATGACGTCACAATGCAGTGTCGGTTTTCGTTGGAGCCCATGGCGGGGGAGTCACTCACCTACTACTGGGTCCGGAGTACGGTCAGCGGACACGATAACGTCGCTATCGGAAACATACCCTTAGAAACTAATTATCAGTGAGTATTATTATTTTACTGTAATCTTCATTCTAAGATCTAGTTTCGTAAATACGTCTCTGATAGAGATAAGTTCGCCGTTGCAAACTATAACACTGTTTATTTTTTATATTATTAGGTGCAATAAAGAGAAAGAAAAAAAGCAATTCTAATTGAAAATTAATGCCCGGTGAGTTAACAATAATCCTGGGATAAAGTAAATAGCGTTATAAGAATTGCCACAAAGGAATTGCAATCGAAAAATACTTTTGCAATGAATTATTTATCTCTCATAATTTCCTCTCTGTTTGTTTTTTTTATTAAGAGTGTTTTGGTAATATTCTATGACATAGAATATCGATATTACCAAAACACTCCTTATAAAAAAAAAACAGAATCTATGTCATACTAGCCGAACCGCCACACGCTGTTGTTGTTAATTTGAAAAAAATGTAATACTTACTTAAAGAAAATAGCACCGCGGAAAGAAAATAGCACAAACACCTACAACTACTTACATTTATTGAATTATCAATCAGCAATCCGATACATATTCGATGTCCTATCACTGCAACGCATAAACAGTAACATGCTTTGTTTATGCCACATATCATACCAATATAATTCCTACATCATGATTTGCTATGTAGCACAAAGTAAATGGACACGTGTCTGATTTCCCACGCCGATTCTATGGCGAATTTTCAAATATTATTTTTTCAATTCAACAAACAGTTGTTACAGTAGTTTATGCAGATATTATGGAATAAAGGCATGCAATTAAAACATTAAAGGTAAACGTACAAAGAAAAATCGTGCTGGGTTTCGTAACGACAACTAAGTGTTTTTATTAAAATACAAATAGTATGTGCTTTAAAAATTTGTTGGACTAAATTATAAATTAAACTATATAGTGTATTTTCAAACATTGTAAATGCAGACGAACATTATACAGATACCTACTGAGTTTACATGCTAAAGTATTTGGTGCTTACATGTTTATAGCAAGCGAGCACTTATCCATTCTAGACATAGTCAGCCCGCCTAGCATGACCACCGAAACACGATATGATATAGCCATTTATCGCGTTGAACTGTCAAAAATTATTGGATATAACCGTCAACTTGAAATTTTATCAAAACTGCGAACATGTATAAGGCTTATTCATGTTCGCAGTTTCGATAACTTTTCAAGATTGCGATTATATCCAATATATTTTGACAGTTCAACGCGATAAATGGCTATATCATATCCTATCATATCGTGTTTCAGTGGTCATGCTAGGCGGGCAGTACCGAATGGTGTTATCAAAAATGCTAAATTATAAAATCAATTTCGAAATTTCTTACACATTACGTTATAGAAAAGAATATTACTTATAAATATTACTTTACTGTACATCAACGAGTTATAAAAAAATACAGTAGATAACACTAAAACAAAAGATTTGTGTTTTACTGCACAAACTATTTGTAAAAGGAGTGTCTGCTTCTAATACTACGTACTTTAACGTCCCTTAAAGTATTTTTAATTAGTAAATGATTTTGAACGAACCATAGTCTTGATATTGATAGAATTAATCATTAAAGTATTTCAAATTATTAATCAGTCATTGATTTTGCACGAACCATAGCCTTGATAGAATTTATTAATATTATGAAATTGTTACTTGTTAAGTTACGAGAAGAAATCTAGATAAATTTGAATTTTTAAATCCATCAAACCCAACCATCATTTCATCCGTTACGATGTTTCTCCTGAAAAGATTTGTTTTATCATTGAATTAGCATACTGACCTTCTATTTTACTCATGAAATGAGGAAAAATCTAATCAGAAAAATTACGGAAATTCTCTATTCTGTTCTTGATGGGTATTCTACTTATCGAAAGAATTAAATTAATCTGAAAATACTTCAGGTCTGCTATTTACTTTCGATTCTAGCACCCTTAAAACTCTTGTGTCTTTTATAAGACAGTAAGACAGTGAAATAGAAGGGGTTCTTGGAAGGTTTGAATTTACAACTAGGTCCTCGCTTCTTTAAAAAGCCCTTGTAACCTTTCCAAGTATTATGGACTTTTCTAATAAAATAAAACTCGGAGCTTGTCTTTTCAGTTTTTCTCAATTATATAGATCGATTTATAATAAAAAAAAAGTAAGCGTTTGTAATATGAAATAGCAGAAAGGTTTTCTGATGCGTAGAACCTCAGCTAATTATTGGCTCAATCTTTACAAAATTGTTAATTAATCAAATTGGATGCAATTAGGACGGCAAATCAGAAAATAACAAGGTATTAGTGACGAATATCAAAAAGTAAAAGATATTAGATTTAGATTTTAATACGGCACAAGCGTGCCTTATTAAAATCTATTTAATGAACATAAATTTATAAACGACCCTTGGAGGTCACAAACTTTTATACAATCTGTCTATATTATTCTAAACAAAAGTTTTTTCTTTTGGGCTTAGGTATTTTGACATGAATTGATTTCGCTTTGAAAAGGAAATTCAATTCGAAATAATTAGGTACATTACGTCCAAACGTATCCTTTTATTTACTTTCTCAAGTATTAGATACTTTTGTAAAGAAATACGTAAATTGTTGGAACATTTCTAACAAGTTGACTTTTGGAATGTAGGTACTCACATTGCCAATTAATTCTATCTTGATCCAAACATTTACTATTTATGCACCAACTATTTCTCCTTGTTTTTCATACATTGGGTCTTAGTCTCACGGTCATATTGTTTGTAAACGTTTATTTATCTAAGTAGGTACACTAACCTATAATCGTACATACTATACTTACATTTAATGGAGTTGCCGTAATTCAATCTCATTTGTATATTGATTTTATGAATGTTTTACGAAGACACATTTACAAGTAGATATACAAAACTTTCTGTATTCCTGTAAAAAATGTCTGCTGAATAATTGATACTGCAACGTAGGTAGGTAGCTACTGTGTTTACCTTCGTCAACACGAAAAGAAATTTAGCAGCAAACATGTACTTAATAATTATTAATGTAATTTTTTATTGATGAGATTAGTTTATTATTACTTTAGAAACATAATTATTTTAGGATTTTATTGATTTATTGCCTCACGTTTCCTTTATCTATCTATTGTAATTTAACTACGACACTCGAATGTAGTGTTGTTTGGCTAGCGTTTTGTTAGTGATCAGTTAGCGTCGCGATGCCTACACCTCAGATAGGGACAAATGTTTGTGTGAATTTATTATAAATTTATCCTTTTTCATAGAACAAGTCCTTAATGATGCTAAGATAATTAGGAGGGTGGAGAAATATATCATAATTTACTGAAAAGACGGAAACACGATCAAATATTAAAGGCAAACTTAAAACATATTGAATGGTAGTTTTTAGAACTTTTGTTCAACATATAACATGCAGTTTGATCTTGTTTCCAACATATCAGTTGAGTAATTTTCTTTTTACGCAGGCGGGTTTTTAGTTTTTTCTGTAATCGTTAACATCAAAGAATATTGTGCGATTCTAAATAATAAATGAAGACGCGCTTAACTGTGTTTTAAAATGTTGACATGCCTTACATATTCCGGGAAATGGTTTGAGAAGCATTTTTCATGGTGACTTTTATGGTATTTTCTGCGAAATTTTGACAATTGTTCCCATATATCCATCATATTTGTATTTTTTTCCATTTATATCTGCCGTTCTTATGAAGCTATTTATAGATGTAAATATTTATCTGCTTTGTTTCCTTAGCAATTTGTAGAGTATTATAAACAATTATCACGCAATATTAGGTAATTAAAAACTTCCATTGTTTAGAAATTTAATTTCAAGTTACAATCAAAATTATTATGAGTGGGTATAATGAAATTCAAGCCAGCAAGCCGAAGCAGGACTCCCGGGTCTTTGATTGGTACAGTGAATATTTGCGATGTTAAATATATTTATTATTCAAGCCTTTGAAAATGAATGAACATTTACGTACAGAATTTTTGTCTGACATTTCTAAATGTATTTCGTCGGAATATAAGATCACAAAACGTAAAAGTTTGAAAAATGTAGAGTGAAACTGCTATTATCTTCATGTTCGTATGGCAATCGTTGGTTCCTATTTTTATTCTTTGTAGAATAACTACCAATTTCGAAGATAAGGTTTAATGTAGTCGAGATTTGTGTTAGAACGAGGAAATTAAAATTCAAGAGGTTAAAATTATTCATTTTGATGTTTATTATGAAAATTGTATAAAATAATTTGCCTTGTTTTCGACTGTTTAATAATTAAAGATGAGAAAGGAATAAGTCAAGCTGACAGAGCTTCAAGTCTTGAAAATATGGCACGTGGATTTTTAGTCGATGCCATTATTATATTCTCTTTGGGCGTCATATGCGAATTTGAGCTTTCAGAGAAATTCCGAGACTTGCAACTTCGATAAGCAGCCGTATTATTTGAAATTAGATTCTGAACGACTTGTTTCACCACAGTGCCGGCATGATTTACGATGTAATTGTGTTTGATCTAAAATTCACTTGGAATCCAGATCTGGCCCATCGACATTCACATTAGTTAATGGTATATATTATACCATATGGTATAGTACTGTTAGCCATTCTTATTCTGATTAAAAAGTTGAGTCACGGTATTTAGAAACTAGGGACACACCGCGGCTTCGCACCGGTTCAATGTAGATATTAGTCCCCCCTCTACTAGCGATTATTTCTGCCGGAATGTCCAATCTATAAGGAATGAATTCTAGTGGATGGGCACAGCGGGAAAGAAGGACAATGTTAAAATCTTTTTGTCCCTTCCGTTGCGTCTGCATGACCCGACTTCACTTAGTTACATAGAAAGTCGCAATAAAGTATGTAGAGATGATATTAGTTAATGGACTCAACGGTTTTATTTATTCCTACGATGATTTTCTACAGTTCATCCATGAGGACAAGTCATACGGAATAAACGATAGTGGATGAGGGGCTAATTTAACGAATTATTCATCTAAACATTTCTCTTGAATCACTATCTATTAACCACATTAAAATAAAATCCCTTGCGTATTTTAAAAGATCTAAAGCTGACGCCACACCGTGGACGGGACAGGCCTTTGACGTCGACGTGTGCGAGACGCTGAGTCATCGTAAAGACAGACGGGCCTAATTTGTTTTATAATAATATTATGTAGAGATGATGTGATATGAGTTTAAATTAAATGTAATTAGTTAAAATTTAAAGAATAGGTATATCAAAACCTCTAGTATATCGCCTACACTGCTTCTTTTCGAGCGATTTCCCATACTCGGACATTTCGAAGCACATACCTAAAGTTTTACTATTTTTTTGTTTTTAAATCCTTTAATAATTTTGTTACAGAATATTATACGCCCCAGAAGAAGGTCGTTACGACCTGTTGGTGTCCAACGTGTCCTACGAGAGAGACAACGGCAAGTTCGAGTGCAGGGTGAAGGCTGGTGGGTCGGGGCGAGCACTCCACTCGCAGGGCCATGCACTGGTGGTGCTCACTCAGCCCCGCGCTCCGCTGCTCAACCCAGGGGCCCATGCTCAGGCTCAGGAGGGTAGGGAGCTGAAGCTCTCCTGCTCAAGCTCCGGTGGATCCCCTGAACCTCTCATCAAGTGAGTAACGTCGAAATATTATTATTTTCATGCTTATCAGCTCAGCGTAAAAACAGCACAGCGTGCAGTAGACATTTTTTTTTTTTAATGAGTCCCTAGTCCCGAACGACTGTATGCATCTCGGGTTCGCTGCCACCCCCCTTCCCCGCGTCCCTCTCACGAGTACCCTCTCTAGACGTATTCGTAAGACGACTGTTAACAGCTTATATAAATTGTGCTATCAGTATGTTTTTGCAGTTACCAAACAAACATACGACCCGCCTGATAGTAAGCGGTATCCTTAGCTTATAGACGACTGTAACACTGATGTGTTACTCCGATCCTGCCAACCCTGAACCCATCCTCGAGGAGATTTGGAAACTTTACTCAGCACAAACACAGCACTACAAAAATGTAGTGTTGTCTGACTGTGGTCTTCTGTAAGGAGACCCCAGACGACCCCAGTTCATCAGCTCCGAATTCGAGCGGCTAAATCGTCTTTGTCCTGGCTCTCTTACTAATCTAATGCTGATACTTCTATGAGTGAGATGTTCATGCTTTCTACGAAATTGTTGATTGAGAGACAAACGGTCTAAAGTGAGGAACTCAAGATCCCTCCATTTCCAACAGTCGGCGCTATGTGAATGTCATCCAAACACAGCTCGCTCTATTCGCGTCACTCTGATGTACTTTCATTCTACGCAGCGGCTACTGACACGTCACGAAATGGACGTAGGATAAGCACCACACGAGCGTTTAGTAGCGATGGAGTGATGGATTTGGATATCTCAAATTTTTCGTCGCTCCATTCAAGCCACGTTAGATTCCGAATACACAGAACGACTTTGGCTTATTTTTGAGTGATGGCTTGGCGTGATGTGGCTTGGAGCGATCGTGAGTTTCCCACATAAGGATAAAATAAAAAATTACCTCACTACGATTCTAGTCTCTCTAATCTTTTAATAACGACTTAAATAAGATGATTTAGTTGATGTATTCCTTGGTACATCAGTTTTTATAGATGTTACTTCAGTTGGTATATTCCTTATACTTTATTAGTAAATAAGATAAGAATTTGGGTCGAAACAAATTTTCGTGAAGACTATTTCAGCAAATTATCAATGAGTACTCTTTGTTCCCAAGATACAAGAATTTTATATGTAGAATTCAGAAAGGTCTATTTTGGCAATATATTATTTTACCCTTACTTTACAAACAATAAGAGAAAGTTAATCCGCTTAGGGTAATATAGTCTCTAGGTACCCACGCTACCTAAAAACACAATTATACAATATAGTTCCATACTAACAGCCTTATTCATAAACACTCAATAAACCTATTTTAGTTATTATCTTGTTAAAAAGTGTTTTGTCTCATTCATCTCGTACAAGAGTGACAGAGACAAACTATTTGTAAATCTCTAATAAATTCACTTGTTTTTATGAATAAGGGGGTAAGTATTTAGGTACCATCATATACGCATCATACCTATTTACATACATCCCACTGCTATGCACAAGTATTCCTACATGGTAAAAGCCAATAAGGGACTTAACATGCCACTCTACACAATGTGGCTTTCTTGTAAGAAATAGTTGCAGAGTTTAACATTCTGAAACAAGACTAGAGATTGACAAGAAGTGACATAGAAAAGTGTTCAGTTACTGCACCATCAAGCACTTCAGCTCTATATGATTAGAGTTGATTCAACTATAATGAAATATTATTAAAAACTTACTTTTTACTTCGCTACTCACTTTGATTTCATCTGTCAAATTTTAAAGCAGATCCCTGGGTTTATTCATTTAATGAAATTAGGCAAGATTTTATCTTCTTATATTATATAATTTCGTTAAAAAGTCTGTTTACATGGCTTCAAAACTAGGTCTGAACAAACCTCAAAATATGAACAATTTGAAGTAAATCGACTGCACGCTTTTAAATCTAGCTAGGTACCCTACCTAGATACAGATGCTCTACAAAAACATGCCAAAGAGCGTGCTTCGGAGTATGCGAGAATGCTCTTATCTGTTTCATTTGGAATAAGTATGCTAGTTTTAAGCATGCTCCTGAATATGCTTCCTTAAAGTAAATACTCCAAACACGTATGCCAGTTGGTAAAGTACTCTCTGCCAGTTAAAACTACTCGTATACTATGATGAATCATACATCGTTTTGAAGGATTTTAACTATATTGCAAAAAAAAAATACTGTACTTAGGTTTACTAGAAAAAATACATCTAAAATAACACAACTAATAAGAAATAAGGCAAATTCCTATGCATAGAAAGGAATTATTACTGATGCTGTGAAGATCCGGCTTAAAATTCTAGGATATTTTGTTAAAATTAAAAGAGAATTTTTGATACCAATTTGGTTCTGGATTCTGATATCAAACTAGCATATAATGGCATTACCCTTTTTACAGTTCTCAATATACCATGATATAAGCTTTAGTCTATCCATACAGCAAGGTATAAGGCAAAGGTAAGTAAGCTCTTAACATCTGCTGTTGGCATATCAGATAAAGACATTATCAGTGGCACACGCTTCCTCGCTGATAAATCAAATAAAGCTATCAATATTTGTACACATTTTGCTAAGGAATTATTCCAGTAAATAATATCGTTATAACAACCCACTGCTTATGAGCAATTTATTTGTATCGTTTGTAAATAACTGAGTTAGAGTAAATTATGTACTTGTGTATCTTCTGTTTCAGAGCTAGGTATGTCTCTAAATATAATATAATGCATACAATGTAATTATCGTTAGGTATTTAATAATATTTTATTAACAAATCGAGATCTAACTAAACTAGTATCGATAATAAGTCTTTAACGGGCTGTCAAGTGATAAACGTATTTTGTCTTTTATCCGTTCAATAGCTAATTTGACTGGTGAACTCAGAAACCGTAAATATTGTACAAGTTCTTTGAGACTACTGTTGAAAATACTCAAATCGTCTGTTCGAATTATGAAATAAATTACGTCACAATAGAATTAGTTGAGGAGAAAGAATGGATTAATACTTTCTAATTCAAATAGTCACGATCAGCCTATGAGGTGTATCGCGCCAATAATCTTGAATTACCGAGCTATAGTCACGCTTCCCCGCCAACCCATTATTACACATTAAGAACTGCCTACAGAGAAGATAAAAAGCTGATAAATGTGGCGATAAATTTCGTGTAGGTAGTGAGTTCAATTCAATTAGACTCAGGGAAAAAGGCACGGATACTCCTCAGCGGTAATGATCACGTCATTGTTACAATCGGACAAAACGAAATCTACTTATTGATTTCAGATTTACAAACGGAGATTTTCATATAATAGAGTGCCCTTTCCAATTATGTTTACGTAAAAAAAAACGATTGCAAAAGTTTCCAACTTTTAAAACCGTTTCCAACTTTTAAGTGTAGCTGTATACGAGCCATTATTATTTCTACAACAAAAGGATGTTAAAAAGTACATGTTAAAAGTTCTTAACGTTTGAATTTTAAATATCTGTATATATACGAAGAACCAGCCGATGATGCTAGCAGAGTAGAATAGCATCACCCATATGAGTGTCGTAGAAGGCGACAAATGGATCAGCATAGGTGTATTTATCACCGTATACTGCGTCCACCAAACTAACAGGCAATCGTGATGGACTAATGCCTTAACCTCCTTCGATGACAAGCCTTTTGTCTCAGCAGTCAGTCGAATTATAAAGGCTGAATTATAAATGATGATCAGCGTTTTATGTAGGCGACCGGTGACCTGTCTCTATGTTGAGCCACATCATGGCTCGTACTGCTAGATGGCTTTATGTGTAACCGAATGTTACCTGAAGCTCTCCTCAACCCTTTTGGAATTATGAGCATGACAATAATACTGAATAGGCAGAAATCGTAAAATCATGTATTGTTTTAAACTAACTTAGTCACTATCATTTAAATGAAAGAACACGGAATTTAAACCACGTACCTCTGTTTTTTGGTTAATCTGATATTTCGGATATAGTATAAGTATAGGATGGTCGAAGGAGGTAGATGGCACCACGGTCGTGCGTTCTTAGTAACGATCGCGAAAGTTAAGCAACCAAGTGCGCTGTTGGTACTCGGATTGGGGATCGAAAATTTTTTCAACTCGATTTTCCTCCTTTTTTAACTCGGAATGCACTTTAAGCTGGTGGTCCGGCTGCTGTCGAAAGATAGTAGTCGTCCTCAAGGTAGGTTGATGTCAGGTACACGGCCGCAAAAATGTAATGCCAAATTCTTAAGCAGTATTGTCACTATCAAGGCATACTGAACTGATCCCAAATAAATTGGGAGTAGGGTAGGAAACTGATGATCGGATTAACCAAAAAACAGAAGTATGTGGTTTAAATACAGTTTTCTTTCATTCAAACCGTAAAATAAGTTTGTAAGCCTGTCAAAGTTCACCGCTTCATTGAATAGGTATCTTTTATGCTTTTCTATAACGTTCTGTTTGCCTTAATTTAACAATCTACCTCCTGAAATAAGTACTTACGATTAATTCCAAAATCATGTTGGCATAAGATAAGCCGCAGAAATGTTATTTTATCACGTGGCGGTTCTTTGTATAGGTATCATTTCGTTTTTTGAAAATGTTTTATGTTTGAACCAGTTTTAAGTCTTGTTGGTGTAATTAAAATTAATAAAGCTCATTACTTCAGTAGGTCGTCGTGTTTCGTCATTTGAACCATCAGTAGCTTCCGTCTGGCAAATCCGTTTGTACTTCTTTCTCCCTAAAGGTACATAATTACTACCATAAATAACACACCTCGTTCAGATTATTAACGTTGGTACAAAAGGATTGTTGAGTAAGCCGCATTCCAAAAAGGCTCCCAAAATCCAGAGCGCGGAAATATGTTCGGAACCACAAAATATGTACTTGAGAAATTGCTACGAAATTGGAAATAGTCCTTTATTTCATTTTTTATGTATGTAGATACTTTATTACTATTGAAATTTGTTTTTTATTATTATTGCTTGCGACAGTAATACATACAGTCTGCGTCATACATGCGTCACCCCACTTTTCTACTATAAAAACCATAGTTAAATAAATATTGTATAAAGCATCCACAGAGAGCATGCACATCACTGACGTGACACTAGTGACACTAGTGTCACGTCAGTGACAACACATGTCACTGACATGACACGTGTTGTCAACCCTAGTTGGGTTGACAACACGCTAGTGTCACGTCAGTATTGCAAGCGTCTATAGGCTACGGTGGCTGCTTTTTTTTTGTTTTTTTTTATCGGATTGTAATCCACTTACGGACGATACTCTAAACCGCTGGCTTAGTGGGCCAGCGGACCGTCGGCTAGACGTGGGCCTGTGCGGGGTCGCCCAGCACCTGATCACCACGGCACTGGGAATACCTGCTAAACCACTCCGGTTTCCCCCATGCCCTTACTGGAGACGACCCGGGGTTTGCCGAAGCATATCACCGAGCCACCTCCGGGCAGCCCGACCCTAGAACCGACAGGAGTCAGTCAGCCCTAGGGCGGGACGGTGGCTGCTTACCACCAGGCAGGCCTTATGCTTGTCTGACAACCATTTGACCAAAAAAATATCTTTATTTGTTACAATCTAATGATTTTTGGAAATTCCACCCCTAAGGGGGTAAAATATCCACGCGTACGAAGTCGCGGACGGAAGCTAGTATTATATAAATTACAAACAGGTCTGCTGAGTAACTGAGAGTGTACAGCTGTCCTCGTTGTTGGCTTTTGTATGTTGGTTAACTGAGGGTTTAGTTGCTTTTGTGTTTATGTCCATAAGTGTGTATGCGATATGCTAGCAAACTATCACTATTTTGGTGTACTGAATGGTCTCCTCAACCCTTTTTGAGATGAGGAGCGTGATTTTAAGCATGTATAAAAAAAATACAAACAATAAATTTTGAATAATAAAATTATAACCAACAGCACTCAACAGTCTCGTAGATTCTTGTCTTAAACTAGATTTATACAAATGTATATTTTTTTTATTTTTAGAGAAAGGTCAAGCAAACGACGAAAAATGTACAAAAAAGGTGACAGTTATTATTGTTTGCCTAAACTAAATTAAACCTATCCTATACTATATGTAAGTATTAATGTGTCTAGCTCTCTACACAGGTCCAGTGCCCTTAAAGACTCTACTTTTTATTTTCTATATCATGAGTGGCAACGTTGATGTTCACCTGGTGTTTTTCGAGATGCCTATTTGTTACTAACAATATCAATATCATTAAAGCGTTGCATACTCTTAACACAACATAACAGAAAGCCTTTTCAGCCCTCACCTCTCCCCAAAGTGAACGTCTTGCCCCAGGCAAAAGATGTAAACACGAGTGTAAAATAACCTGCTACATTGAAAATGTATTTCCGTAGAAAACAGTGTACAGAGGATTAGCATGATTTTCTTATTACCTACTGACATACTCGGGATTTTGGGAGCTTCGGATTACGGTCACTAACCCTTTGTTTAACAAATGGCCAGACATTACTGCCTTGACTGAAGTAAATTAGCTTATGTTATAATTAAGGTCTCCACTAGCCACTACTCCAAACAGCTTCTTAATCATTCGCTTGTTTAATTATTTGTCAAATTTACTAAAATTAGTCGTCCTTAGAGGGGTTAAGCTTTAATTATATTATAACCTTTGATATTGTCAATATCATATTCTATAGTTTAGTACCCACAGCAAGGCGTAATGTAAATTAAACCGTTAATAATTTCCATGTACCTCTATCACTTTAGAGGAGGTCTCAAAGATCAAAGAGAAGGCACTTTTAGACCCGACAATTAATTAAATTTAGCCAGCCGTCATCCCAGTCAAGCCAAGTTAATGTTGAAATACTACTTAGTACTCGAAACTTACAATAAGATAATGAGCTGTAATAGATTCAAACACAAGAAGATAATTAGAAGTATAGACAATAATTTTAAACCTGTAGCTTCTATCTCAAAAAAATGCACAGTTTGCCGTAGTCTATCGAAGATACTCAAAAATGGGCTTGATTTGGAAAGTGCCTTTAAAATTAGTCCCACTTGTCAATCTCCATTGATGTAGTTATGGTTCTACACTCCACCCTAAAGTGGGCAGGTGAATAGTGGGAATTTTTATTTAGGCATTGATCGACCCCCTCCAATGCATACTACTTTTTTTTTGTTGACGGGGAGGTCAAATGCATTTACGCATCGTCCCTGCGAGGTGGTGACAACCGCAGGGGGATATGTGAGACTCGAGGTAAAGGCGTTCCCTCCATACCCACTAAACATCCTCCCCGTCTGACCTCCGGTGCGCTATTGCGGGACGGCTCGGGATCCGCGCACGCGAGCGCAACTACACCGAGACCGTCCCAACGCTGCCCGTCTAGGCACTCCTTGTGCACCAATTGGTGGCCAGCAGCCCACAGGGGCTACCGATCAACGCCAGCCCCTGTGTGCCGCTGGCCAACGCCGGCCTTATAAGCCGCCTCCTTACCGACGGCTGCTCGACCTGGCGCGTCCTCCTGACGAGGACACCGGGAGCAGCCATCGGACCGCACCCGGGGGACTTCGGGCGCGGTCGTGGCCCTAAAAAGAGCTGTCCGGAATTAGCCGTGGTGGGAAAACAAAAACAACTCGACGATGGCATGTGACTTCGAATGCCAAGCGGACACACTTGACATCAAAAACCACACACCCGCCGAGAAAGTTTCCCCACCACGTTACCAGGGTCCGCCATGAGGAGGCTTCCGGACGTGGACCCCAGGGAAAGGGAGACAAGAGTTGGCAACGCGTGAGCGTTACGTCAGTGTTGCAGGCCCCTATAGGCTACAGTGTCTGCTTACCCCCAGTAAGTTTTGACTGCCAACCAAATAACTTAATAAGCAGGTCTGTAAGCGGATACCTTCCCGTCAATAATAAACGATCCTTCCATTACGCAGCGTTTGTGACGAAAATTAGTTGATTGTGATGATAATCTAGTTACTCTTCAAGTAACATTATTTAACAATATTTAATTAATCCCTTAACAAGTATCAGAAATTCTTGTACCAGAATTTAAACTTGAACCTACAACCGCCTGATCCATTTCAAATTATAATTAGCCCGACATATAATTCGTAAACTGTGAATTTTACCATCTGTTACCCAGTGAAACAGGAGTTAGATTAGGAAAGGTATTCATTTGCTAATTTTAAATCATAATTTATTTTTCTCTTCTAATACCTACCTCTAAACAAAAATAAAATTTGGACGAAAATGGAAGAAATATTTGTGGACAAAAATTTAATTGATAGTTGGTATTTAATAGTGGGCAAAAACGAAAGAATTTCGAATTCTTTACATAAGTAGGGAAATTTAAAGAAAAGAAAAATTTAAAGTTCTTTGAAATGAGAATGTAGAAACATTCTCATTTCAAAGAACTTTAAATTTTATTCAATATTGAGCACTTTATTCTAGGAATATAGGTACTTACTACTTACCTACTGATTCCTCGAACCATTTTATTGGAACACCACGGGAAACATTTCACTCTGTCTAGACAAAAATCTAAATAACGACATCGTCGTTTTTAAATTTTGCATAGTTACGATTCCCGAAAATTAAAAATTACTGAACACACTTAATATAATCCTCAGTACATTTTTCTCTAAACTTTATTTTATTTAGTTACGCCTTGTTATGATACAGGAGAGGAAAGGTTCTCGTGTTTCATATTATTACTAATTAAGCATACTTGTACAAATAAGTATTTACTAGCTTTTGCCCGCGACTTCGTCCGCGTGGAATAGTTACTTTAGGCAGCATTTTATTTTTTGTGTAGGTACTTATTTTGCAAAAAATACACATACAAACTGCCGTACACTACTGTAAATGGCATTTTTACAATCTACTATTTTATGTTTTCCCATCCTTCGCTAACTTACATGCAACCTTTCATCCCCACATGGGTCAATATTTCAAAAACGCTAGAACAAATACTTGCTCATTTCTTATCGCGCGCTATTAAAAATTTCATAGTTTTATCTTTGGTAATGAGGAATCCCATAACAAATTCCATCTCATATTTCAACCCCTTCATTCCCATTTTTTACAAAAAGGTAGCTTTTATTCCATTTCGAGGTTTAGTCTATTTTTGTACCAAATTTCATCAAAATCGGTCCAGGTATAGGGCGTGAAAGCTAAGTTAAAAAGTCGCGTCCACCATCTTGGATCTTAAAATGGATGCTGTTTTCTGAATCCTGATTCCGAATACAGCATCTATTTTGAGACACCGAAAACTACAAAAATGATACCCATATTGATATCAAGTTTAAAATTCGCGTCCGCCATCTTGGATCTTAAAATGGATAATCCGAACACTGTACACCACGAAAATGATATTCATATTAATAATAAGTTAAAAAGTAGCGTCCGCCATCTTGGATCTATAAATTGATAATGTATTTAGAATCGCGACCCCCGAAAACTACGAAAATGATAGGTACCCATTTCGATTTTATGTTAAAAAGTCGCATCTGTCATCTTGGATCTCTACATAGATGATGTATTTGGAATCAGGACCCCCGTAAACCTCGAAAATGATACCCATATCGATATTATATTAAAAAGTCACAACCGCCATCTTGGATCTCAAAATGGATGGCGTATTAGAAATCAGGATCTCCGAAAACCACGAAAATGATACCTATATCGATTTTATATTAAAAAGTCGCAACCGCCATCTTGGATCTCAAAATGGTTGTTGTATTCGGAATCGGGACCCCCGAAAACCACGAAAATGATACCCGTATTGACATTTTGTCAAAAAGTCACGTCCGCCATCTTGGATTTCGTAATAGATGTTTTATTCGTAATCCGGGCCCCCAAAAACCACGAAAAGGATACCCATATTGACATTATGTTAAAAAGTCGCGTCCGCCATCTTGGATCTCAAAATGGTTGTTGTATTGGGAATCGGGACCTCTGAAAACCACGAAAATGATACCCATATCGATATTATATTAAAAAGTCACAACCGCCATCTTGGATCTCGAAATAGATGTCGTATTCGTAATCCGGACCCCCAAAAACCACGAACACGATACCTATATTGACAATGTTGACGTGAGGGTGTTAGACGTGAATGCGTAACTTTATTTTGACTTCCATACAAATTTTCATCCCCAATTTCATCCGTACACGGGCCTAAATTTCAAAAATCCTAGAACAAATATTTCTTTCTTTCTTATTAAGTCCTTAATTTCAAAGTTTCATGGTTTTATCTTTAACAATATTGAACTCCCATACAAACTTTCATCCACTATTTCACTCCACACAGGTCGAAATTTCAAAAATCTTAAAACAAATATTTCTTTTTGTCTTATTAAGTGCCTAAATTCAAAGTTTCATGGTTCTATCTTCAAAAATGACGAACTTCCATACAAACTTTCAACCCCCATTTCAACCCATTCAACCTTTTTTTCGCGATAAAAAGTAGTCTATGTCCTTCCCCAAGATCTAATCTACATCTGTACCAAATTTCATCAAAATCGGATCAGTGGTTTAGACGTGAAAGCTTAACAGACAGACAGACAGACAGACAGATAGACAGACAGACAGACAGAGTTACTTTCACATTTATAATATTAGTAGGGAAGTAGGGATTAAATGCTTGTTATGAACATCGTTCATTAAAATTCGTCTGTTATTAAGAAATGAGGACATTGTAGTTGTGTTTTGGGTTAAGCTTTTTGTCTAATTAATTGCGTGAAAGTATAACTTTTTGAAAATGGTAAAGAATTTTATGACTATTTGTTACTATGGTTGTTGTGAGTACCTATAACAGAGTATGTCTTAAAACAATATATATTTTTAATTATTCTTATAAGTAAAATTACATAGACAAGGTCGACCCAACGATAAATTAATTCAGTTAGAAATCAAATTAACAACAAGAGCTACTCTACATACAAGCCTTTGGAGAATTCAAAGTTTACAATGATTATAAAATAATTAGGTACCTTTCCTCGATCAATACGTTTGAAGCTACGGCTATCCTTCTATCTGTCCATTTATGTCTCACTCCACTCACCTCTTTCACGAGAACCATTGAATTGAACGCATTTCTCTGCGGTTTTCACTGTCATATGCCGTGCATTATCTCCTGGAAGATTTGTGTGTAATAAAACTACTTCGGCTCAGAAAATGTGTGCAAAATAAATGTCATTTCTTAATTACCTTACAAGTTATTTTTATTTCATACTAGCTATCCCGTGAATTTTCAGTTTTAAAATAATGAGGACTACTTATCAAGATAAAAACTGCCCTATCTCTCAAGTTGGATCAAACTGCACACGGTGTACAAATTTGATTAAAATCGGTTAAGTAGTTTAGGAGTCCATCGCGGACAAACAACGTCGTGACACTTAATATATATATATTAAGATAATTATATTTAACAAATTTATAGTAACCAAGTTTGTGTTAAAGGTTGGCTAACCAACCCAGAATGTGCCAGAGACTGCAAAAATAAGCGTTTGACACAAAGTAAACTTTAAAAGCATTCTTATTACGTTATTATCATGCATATTTTAAATATGATAACCTAATACTATAAGTAATAATAAAACAAATACCTAAATTAAATTATGATATGATTTTGAGTGTTTGAACCAAAATTATATTCTTAATTTTATACTAAAATTTAACTGAGATACACTACTTGATGTCTGATGCAAGCTGATTCAACAATTGAGCAGCACTAACGGAATAGAAGTGCACATGGAGATCCCAGTAATACCGGAAAGTAAGAGCAAAAGCTTTTTTATTAAAAGAAAAGATTTATTTTGCAATAAACCTTCATCCAACAAAGTAACGCAACACACAGACCCACAGACCTTTGTATCTCTGAATCAACAATTGAATCATTAAGCCAATGTGGCCGCTTCAAATTTCACTTTGATATTAAATCAAAGTTGAATTTGAAGGGGCCGAAATTAACGTTTAAATTTTACCGACATATAAAACCCAGTCTCTTTTCAGAAAGGTTATTATAAATTCACGTCTCTACTTCAAAACAGTTATTAAAGTTAAGTCACTTTGCATTGTTTCTGACGCTCGATATTTTCTTTTTCACTCGTTCCGAAATCTATTTTACTCTCATCTATAAATATATTAATTAAACTTGACTATTGTCCCGAGGAGTGCTATTCAATTTAGTACAAATTCTTGGGACTGATTTTGCTGAAGTATTATTATATAAAAGAAGTTTTTTCTTTCTTTCTATAGGTATTCAAAGTTTCAGAGAAACATTGCTCATAATGTCAGAATGCATTTTGGGATTGAGAATCTAGAAGAGAATTAAGACCCCAGTGATTTGACTTCTCACGTAAAGTGATTTCTGGGTAAATTATCACTTCATATCTCAAGTCCAATTTTGACGCAAGGCTGCGAATGAATCGCTTCTGAAATGCCTCTATCCTATTAATATGATCTATTAAACATAATACTGCAGTATTCCAAACAAACTTCTCACTAAAGTTAACATGCTACGAGGTTGCTTGAAAGGTTTTGAGACGCGATGGATGAAACCCATCATTACCCTTGCCTTCAAGATCACTGAGTCGTAGTATACTCTAAAGGAAAGCTTTGAGTCAAACCACACGCCCAAGTCACGAACTATATCAACGCTGTTTAAAGGAACTCCCTGAATCAAATGCGTCGATTGGATGTGATTTTGTTTCTTTGTAAATGTAATGAACTTTTCTACATTGAGGGGCATATTATTGTTTTCAATGTCATATTACACACAAAGAGCTTTTACTAAATAGTCCCAGTTGAGACTATAAGGATTCTGTCTAAGCATTGGCATAAAAAATAGATTTTAAATTTTCATTTGAGACATAGGCATGTATTATAAAATGTGTCTAAAGAAAAGCCGACTTGATCATCGTACGTCTCTATCACTTTGTGCTTGATAGAAAGTGACATACGATTCTCAAGGACATGATTGATTTCTGAGTGTCATTCTGTAATACGGGCAATAGAGACGCAGATGTGATATTATTCTATTTGACCTGATAGTACGAGAGCCCACGACCAAAACCATGTCTCATAGCAATACGGCAAAAACCCTATAAAATCGTTAGATTGTATGATTCTGAACCCGACTAGGTGTGTAGTAACGGTCGAAAGTGTAGCAACTGCGTGGGAGGCCATTTCTGCTGTGTCAAAAAAAAAAGACAGTCGGTATTATAGCAATACGTCTGATAGTGAAAATGTACATAGATTTTATAATTGTATTACGAAAAAGTTTGTTTTCAGACATTTTGCGCGTAGCATATAGCCTGAGCGCATTTTTGAAAATGTCAACAAATTTAGCCGACCTGTATCATAGCAATACGGATAAATTTTTTTTTCAACTTTTCGTATTGCTGCCATGATTACCAAAAACCTGTTTTCAGACACTTTAAGTGTAGCATACACTCCCAAAAACGAAAATAACGTTTCGGAGTCGCCTGGCCGACGCCTCTGTTAAATGCTTTTTTAAATTTACAGCCTTCATAGATATTCAAGAATCTCCCTTGTCTATTATATGTACTTTGACAGATGTTATTACTTATTTCTTTTGTAAAAGTTACTCAAGTGTGCTTTAAATAAAACCAAAACCTTTTTTTTTCAACTTCATCCCAGTTTCCTTTTGTGCGATTTATTTCAGTCCTTCAACTTCAATGTTACGGTTTCGGGTAAATTCTTTGTTAATTATCATCTAATAAATTCAGGGTCGCAACGTATTCATTGATTTTTAAATGATATCTGAGTATCGAAAAGTTGTCTGATAGAGAAGGTGCTACACTTAATTTGTCTGATATAATTTTTTTGCACATGTGGACAACTTATTTTATCATGTCCAACAATTTTCAGACATATTGCTGTGATACCGATCGGTAAAATTTGTTAACATTTTCAAAACGGTTTCAAAATTTAATGCGTTCACATTTCCGTCTGAAAATTGTTTTGTTCGCATCAAATAACCAAAATTTACTAATAAAAAAGATTTTCAGACGTATTGCTATGAGACATTTTTTTTGTCTCATTTTTAATTTTTTTAAGTGATTTTACGGGTTTGCGCTACACCACTAACGTCTGAAAAATATGTTTCCGGTATCTCAGAACTATCATTCAACTACAGTCTGCAAATCAGACATATTGCTATGATGCAGTTCGGTAAAATTCTTTGACAATTTTGAAAATTCGGTCAGATCAAACGCTACGCGGAAAATGTCTGATATTGGTATTTTCTAGTTCAGGATAATCGTATCTATCGATTTGATGCGGTTTTGGCCGTATTGCTATGAGACAAAAATTTTGGTCGTGGGCTCTCGTACTATGAGTAACTATTAGAAAGTAATATGTTGAAATAATATTATAACATAGAAAAAAAAATTGTATATTCGATTTTGTCTCGCAGATGGTACAGAGAAGGATCGACATACCCACTAGAAGCAGCGGTTACTCATGGCAAAACACGCGCTGAAGCTTCCACAGCCACGTTAACTCTGATGCCCAACAGAGAAGATGATGGAGCAATCTTCAAATGCGTGGTCTGGAACCGCGCTATGCCTGAGGGTACCCAGCTGGATGCCGCCGTCGATCTCAGCGTTAATTGTAAGTTTAATTCTTTTTTTTATATACAGGATGTAAAAGACATGAACAGTCAAACGAAAACCATGTATTCTGCTCACCATCATAACATTTTTTTTCCTTTAGACTATACCTGGGAAATTGATAGTTACGATTTTATTGAAGATCAAAGTCATAATTTTTTTTTTTTTTTTATGAAAACGTATTCTATACGTTATTTCTTAATTATTGTACAAAGAAAAATTGTAATTTTTTTTATATCATAAAAAAAAATGGCTTCAAAACGTTAGCGTTCAATGTAGCTCACTCGATGCACACGGACACTAACGAACGGGGCCGCCGTCTGGCAAAATTATCGCGGTTTTGCGAGTTGCGTGCGAGTTGAGCCCTTTACATTGCGCGGTACAATTTGCAATTTTTTTTAACACCAAAAAATAAAAATCATTTCCCAGCAATATTTTTTTTTAAATATGTCTTATTTTGATGTATAGAATACATGGTTCTCGTTTGACTGTTCATGTCTTTTACACCCAGTATAGGACCTATTTCACGACTTCCAAGATATCCTTATCCTTTTGAGATAGTCCATACAAAACTGTTAATATGAATATTAATATGTTATCTTGTAATCAGAAGCTATGAAATCGGCCCGTTATTCAATATACACTACAATTATTACTAGGATATCAACCAAGGTGACTTTGCTTTGAGTTGCATGTAAGGTTTTACTTCCTTACCTAAAATACAACTTGATTTTGACGAAGAAACTTTGGACACATTACGTAGCGTCATTCATCTTTCACAACAAAGTAGTAAGAAACGTTTTTTCTTATCCTATTATCGGCGTAGATGGTTGAAGCACAGTCTGTTCGGAAAAATCACATTCGGAAAAATAAATACCTACACTTCTAAACATGAATGAAGCACTCTAGAGTTGATACAGTATTTGATAATATATCATATATCACTGTCATTCTAAATAAAAATCCGTTTTATTCTTATAAAACATGAATAACTAACCATAACAGCCCGTAGGTATCAGATTTGAAATAGCAACGTTTAAAACCAAATATCAACAACAATCAACTCTTATTTTAGACATGGTGTTCCATAAATTACAATATGCCATTCTCTAGGCTCGACTCCATTATTTTTACTTAAACCTCTAAAATATAGGTTTGCTGCGCCACAAATAAAATCCCTTCTTATTTAATGACTGTCTTGGCAGAGCGGTCAAAAACGATGCTTATGGACACAGTGGATTCATTTTGAATTCCCAATGGTGAGCGACACACGAATATAATAGTTTTTTTTAATAAATAAAATAAATAAGTATAATATAATAATATATTTCCATGCTCACACCAATTATCTAGCCCAAATTAAGTATCATTAACGAACTTGTGTTATGGATACTAGATAACGGACAAATTTAATATACCTACATAATAGTGTAGATATATTTATAAATAAACTTAAATAGATATACATAGACCACGAACAAATTTTCGTGTTCATCACACAAACATTTGCTCCTATCAGGACTCGAACCTGGACCGCTTGATGTGTAGGCAGCGTTACTGACCACTCCACCACGACGACGTTAATGTTTGCTTAGAAGTTATCTTTATTTTAACTTTACTTACACAATATAATATTTTTACTATAGTGTTTTAATTCAACAAGACATAATTAACACAATTAATTCAACAAGACATAATTAATATAGAAAGTCGACATCGTCATATACTTATATACCTACTCTTTGAGTTTGTAAAATATGTTACAACATTTAAAAGAGTACATTCGTTAGCAAAGGCGGATTTACATAAAAGAGATCTCTTACGCAATCATCTATTTTTCTTCAGTCTTCCTCTACCCCTATCATCATCATCACCATCATTATTTCAGCTGAGAATCATCCACTGTTGTATATAAGGATCTCCAATCCAGTCGGTCGTGTGCTGCCCGCATCCAGCGGCTTTCCGCGAACTTTACCATTTCTCTGTCTATACATTTAATTGAAATTCGATATATTCGAGAAAGATTCTCTTTATTTCTCTATTTGGGACAGGAACGTGGACTGTGAAGACTTAAGTAACTAAATCTTCAGTGAACCATGTTACACTCTGAAATTATCAGAAGTTCGGGAAGTGAGTAGAGACCTCATTATTGTCGGCTTTCATGCCCGTTATCCAATAGAGATTATAATTAGATTACTGTATGTTAAATTGCATTGCTATTTGAATCTTATTGGCCAATATGCGAATAGGAATTCTATCCATAAAATATTAGTATTGTAATGCGATAGAACATCAGTGATAACGCATGTTATTTCTTTATGTGATATGACTTTGACTGCAAATAGGGTTGCTGATCCTATGTTTTCTAAATAATGTTAATAATAAAGACACATGAAAAACTGTTTCCACCCATCGACCCACATGGGGCTAGATTCGAACCCAACTGTGGGATAAAATTAACTGAAAAAGATTAACAAACACTTTTTGTAGATGTCATCGCCCGATTATATAATTTTCCCAGACCATGATTTGCATGGGCATATCATGAAATGCCACAATTATGTCGTAGGTCAATCGAGATTACACTTAGCCCAGGTCAACAATTGGCCCTCGACATATATGTATAAACCGTCCCAAAAACACCTGTTCTTAACTAATTGGAAAATCTGGTAACTGGTTTAGTTCACGGGTCAATCTTGCCAAAAATATTTTTAAAATGTTAAGTATATTATTATAAATTAAATTTTCCAATATTATTATTACTACTATAGATGTTACATAAAACTCTGCTCTACATTTTCGGGATAAGTGATTATGTATGTAAGAATCACAGGAAGTAAAATGGAATCATCGTATTGAATAGATTACGCCACCATCACAACAAATCCTTGTCAATATACATAAGCTTTTCTTATTCAAATTGTTATTTGACATATTGGTGCTTGGAATTTGTATTGCACGAAATCCGCAATCTGACTCATTGAAAAAAGCATTGGCAAGCAATTAAGCCAATATCTCTAAGGTAACCTTTAGAATATATCGCTTGTTAGATCATTAATTTGACAAGAGAACTTCATTACGTAATTAAAAGATTGTATTGAAATACATATACGTCCAAACTTATTTGTACTTATTTACTGAAGAATTATTACTTTTTGGGTTTGGTGCCCCTTTTATGTAGGCGAGAGGCTGCCAACCTGCCACTATTGGAAGGCACTACTTGGGCAGATTATGGCTAAATAGCGCCTCGACATTGTTTATGTGTCACTAAATGACACCTTAAGCTTTTCTCAACCCTTTTATGATTATAGGTAAGCGTAATGTATGTGTCTATTACAGTATATCACACTTCTTTAATATCTATTGAAACAAGGACATTGGCCCAAATAACATAATTATATTAACGGGTAAGTTCAACCTCTTTGTAATAAAGACTTTCGAACTGGATCCCACAATAAGTCTGCCGTCTACTGAGGGCCTTTCATTCGCCGAGGAATCCATTAAAATTACTTAATTTTCTAAATTAGATATGAGAATCTAATTTTCGTTATGAATTAAGACCTAAAATCTACTAATCCTTAGATGTAAGATCCCCTGACAATGGTTAATTAGATTTTCACACTCCACCAATTATCTAGCCCAGATTAAGAGTCGTTATGAGCTTGTGTCGTGGTTGTCTATTCAATAAATTTTAATGACGTACAGTGACATTGGATTCAACAAGAACAATGCTCATTGGTTAATTTTAGTGTACCGCTGTGTGTATTTTCGTGGATGTCATGTTCACTAAAACGTCCGTGTAGGGCAATGCATCGGGTCGTTACTCCCTAAAATATGGTCATGTCATGGCTGATTGCGGCGTCGATTAGTGGACAGGTAGCCAATGAATTATAAAGAAACACGAGTGAATTTCATTATTGTCATCATGTACTAAATATTACTACCTAAAAATTAAGATTTAGACAGTTATTGGAAATGTTTACGCATCACACGATTATTGATAGCACATTTCAAATACTTATCGCAATCACGTTGTCACTATTTTAAGGTATGCATGACCCATACTCCCAGATGTGGTTTTAGGTTTAGCTCAACCCTTTTTGCAAGCATGAGCATATATACCTACGTACATTTCAAATGCTTCAACAGTATCCAATCCCTTAAGGACTCAAGTACTTGAGAATTCGGTATCGGCAAAAATAAATTGCATTAGGTACACTAGATAACAGATCTCGTACTATACTATGTATTTTATAAAACTCGCGAAGTACTTTTTTGTGTTCGGAGACAAATACACTACAACTGGTACCTAATCACTGGTTATAAGTCAAGTTAGATACAAACGACTAAAACTTATTTAAAAAAAAAGTCGCAACCTTAGCTAGTTACAACCTAAAAGCCCGGATAATCGTTCAGGCATATATTTTCAAGGTTTATCGTATTTGTTGGCATCGAATATTCTCCAAATATTTGTTAAGGCTTAGCCAGGCTATTTTTTACGCTACCCTTTTCAGATTATTATCAAAGAAAACGATGCTGCCCAACATCGAGAAAGTATGCCCGGCGGCAACGAACGACATCTGAGACTTATGAATTCAGCTTTGGAAGCTTCAAGAAGTTTAGAAATAATTTGGTACTAAATTAATTACAGCTTCTCACCTCGACCAAGACTTTTTAGACTTCTTCGCTTTATAAGAGAATTTCATTTCATTTAATACTAGAAAAACATTCATTCACTTCATTTATTTATTTCTTGCTTTCCACAACGAGTCAAGGTCTTATATATTGTATTTGTACACATTGGACCCAGTCGGGCACAGTAAATTAGAAGAGAGAATGCTATCTTTATGTCAATCAAAGTCTTATCAAATTTATATAATTCATATTAGAAAATTGATTCTTACTGAATTGACTTCACATTCAAAAATCTCGTGGCACGGTGTTAGTGAAACTTATTGACCGATTTTTATTAACTTTTTTGTGTATATTTAGTAGGTATGAGAATAGGTCTTCAAGTATATTTCATAACGCTAAAAAGAGAAAAAATATGGAAGAACAATGTTTGACGGAATACTTATTCGCCCTTAGAGATGTGCCGCTCTCTTCTCATCAACAAGCAAACCCTCTGCGAGAAGTTTACAGAATTACCTTAAAGAACCCACTTAGGTCCTCGGCTTATTAAAAATCTCCGGTGCTGTGAAGCCCAACAGATAGTCATTAGAAAAAATATTTCTTGAATTAAATTGAGGTTGATAAACGCCTGCGGTCAATGACATACATGAGTTATCAAAAACTTTCGTACTCGTTACAACTATCAATTGACGTAGCACCATTCCAAAAGAATTACATCGAATGGTTGACTTTTGATAACAAGACTATACTTAGGTACTCTCGACCTTTCAGAGACGTAACGATTTGTCTACAGTAACACGAAAAATAATACTTGTATCTAACATATATCTTAATTAAATAATAAAAATTACTTTTTGTTATAAAACACATAAATTACGCATATTGTTCATTTATTCCACGAAGATTGTAATTAAAATATTTTATGTACATAATATTTAATTTCGTAATCACTTCAGAAACAATTTGAAACCGCAAAATTTAATCAAACAACTTCGGCAATGTGACGAACTTTTAGCAAGCTGCAATGATTATTCAACAACTTCCTAAATGTTGCCATTTCCGAACTGATGTTTTGCACACAGCTGAATTTCGAAATCTTACGCAGACACGAAAATAAAATTAAATAATCATAACACTCATTGAATAGATGATTCGTCTCGTATATAATAAAGGTCAACTCATTGAACCGAATAAAACCGTCTCACTTTGTAGAAAGTAGCCCAGCTGGTTCCCGCACGTATCTGAAAAATTGACAATTTTTTCAATATACATATTTTACTCATAGGAAAGTCATTTTAGCAGATAAACATTTGATATTAAATACGAGTATATCAAAGAACGTTACTATTTCCTCAATGTGTAGGTACTTGTAGTAATACACAAAGGCATTTCATTCTGCTGATTTTTACTTTCTCGTATACGTAGTATAGAGGAAGTCTTATAATCGTCAAAAAATTCCACCTCGAGATTTTGACGGAATTACACGTTTTGACGGATTTACACGTCCATATATACCGTTTTTGGAATTTTGTGTATGTCTGTGCGTTAGCACGATAACTCGAGAATGCTTTAACTTATTGCAACCAAATTTAACATGCATTTATGATATCAAAATATAAGGTTTCTATCAACTTTTGAGTCGTTTCCGGTATACGAAAAAGTCAAGGGGAGACCACTCCCGATTTTTTTACTATTTTGAATCTCATCGTATTTAGTACTAAGTTTGTATGGATGAATATTTGTTACTCAATAACGCCAAAACGGCTGACCGGATCTGAATGTAGCGTGGAACAGATAGAGATTATAAGCACATAGGCTACTTAAGTTGAAACAAGTGTGATTCGACGGTAATATTTGATGAATCTAATAATCCATCATGGTTAGTAATTGTTTGTTATAAAAAAATAATTTTACGTGCCTCTAGCTCAGTGATGACACTATCACCTATGTAATACTCCAAAAAATTGCACGATATCCTTTTCGCGAGGCAATCTTAAGCGTGACGCATGTGTGTTCGGTGTCATTCGAAAGCTCGTTTCTCAGTGTAAATCGAGACAGTCGCTCGAACTCGAAAGCCTGCAGCCATCAAGGAAACGCGACACTCGGTAAACAGCCTCAATCAACCGAGATGTAGGTTATTCCGGGTGAAGTTTGCTCCTGTGCCGTTTCAAGTGGCTTGCGTGCGGGACTTCTCTTTAAAACTACCAAAGTACTAAAAGTGCTGTATTAGTTTATAACTGGCTCTTCAGCCATCGCCCAACGCCTAGTTTTGGGGCTTGGATAAAAGTTGTGAATGCCAACATTTTGTTTTCGTACTCGTGTTAAAGATAATGTTTTCGATGCACGTTATCCTCTTTCCAATTATTATTGTTTGCCAACATTCATTTGGGGGTGTGCTGAAAACTTTGATATACGTATTCCGTCTTACAACAAAGGATGGCTTCAGTATATATTTTAGTGCATTTTCATAATAAGTTATTGACATTATCGCTTCGTTGCCTTCATTAATATTTTTGTTTGTTTGTTATATTAAATTCGTTATTTATAAATTAATTAATTTAACTTATTTAGTGTCAATTCGTTTATGTGTAAATTAATTAATTGGTGTATACGGTTGCCGCTGACAATTCGAATGTAGGTATTGTCATTGTACAGTTTATGAAAATATTTTATTATGTTCTCGTTTTTAGTTATACTTAACATTTAATGACAAAATTAATACACTCTACTGAAAAATACGCAATCTCTTTCCAGTTATTAAATAAATATTTTGCACTATTGATTACACTATTGAACAATGAGTTAAAATAAAGATAAATAAAAATGCTTTCGATTTCTTACAAGAAACTGTATCGTGATTTAATTAATCAATAACATAAAGGCTTTTAATTATGGGATACGTATATAAAGGTCTAAAATTTTCATAAAAAATATTAGTTTCATAATTAAATTGTAAATTAAATTCTATATTTAATTGAAATATGGGGTGATCTAAACATAGATCTATTTTTATAAAGTTATTCTAAACATAAAGTTACTGCGTGTTCTTAAAATTCAGTCAGGTATTTTATTCTAATTAATATACTCGTGGATTTATTATTGCGTTATCAAACGTGCATATATTTTTAAAATAAGAAAATATACACTGAAAAAATCGACTTGTCCAGGGCGGAAATTGAACCCAGCATCATCCGCAATCCGGGCGACTGCGTCCACCACTACGCTACCGGGACACTGCTTTCGCCGCCTATTTGTTAGTGCTTCGTAGTTATGTTTTTATGGTAACATTGTTTCAAAAATCTTTGAAATTTGCACTTCTAAGATACGAATGAAATATGTTTGCAAATATTTGACGTCTATTTCCGTTTGATTCCTAGGTTGACTGGAAGAGAAGTATTCTAGAGATAAGTTCGCCTTTGCTAACAATTGTAGTTTTAAATTTTGTAACATATTTTACAAAGCCAATAAAGAGTATATTACTCATACTCAGTCAAGAAAGTAACGGGAAAAGGTCAATAATACACAAAATGTTAGTTATTCATCCAAATTTATTTTATCGCCTTCAAAGTGTGTTCCTTCAGAAATGATACACATAGGTACGCCAACGAAATATCCAATAATCAAAACAATTTTAAACGCTGTTCCCGGAATTGAGTTCAGTTCTTGCCGCGAATTCTCCTTTATGTCTTCTACCGAAGCCACTCCTAAGCTTGTTGACTAGTTTGCATGTCAAACTTGTAAACCCACGTCTCGTCACCAGTAACAATGAGTTTAATGAATGTTGGGTCGGAATTGACTGCTTCTAGCATGTCCTCAGCGACTCTCATGCGATTGAGTTTTTGGAGAAAATTCAGGACTTTTGGGACTAGCCGAGCGGCAACATGTTTCATATCCAAGTGATTATTTTGAATGGTACGGATCGACTCGTGAGATACAGAAAGTTCGACAGCAATCTCTCTCAAAGTTGAATGAGGATTTTCAGTCACTATTTCCTTCACTTTTGCGATGTTAACTTTAGTTGCAGATATTGATGGCCTACCAGAGCGAGGGGAATCTTCCATTACATCTCGACCGCTTTTGAACGCTTATACCACTCATAAGCACGTGTTTATGATAAAGTCGATTCACCATAAGCCTTCTGTAACATTTTCAGTGACTCCGATCACGAAATTCTATTAGCGATGCAAAATTTAAGACAAACTCTTTGTTCGATGTTTTTGTCCATTATGAAATTCGCAATACACATTAGATATGATATAACTACAAACAGCACTACTAAAATTTAAAATAAATAACAGATGCAACTCAAACTTCGCGCCAAAATGGAAAACAGTTGTGCCAATCTAACAACAACAAAAAAAAAACAAAAATCGAATTTGGAACCATAAACAAATCCCGTTCCCGATACTTTTTTGACTGAATGTATATTATTATATAAAAAATCTTTAATCATCGTATTTAAATTCTACTGTCGCATTTACAGCGTACTTATTCGTATTAATGCCTTTCTGCAGTTCATTTGCATAAGCTTGGCGATGTTTTTCCTCTTTTGACATAAGTGCGAATAGTTGACAGTTTGTGATAACCTGACGTGCTTTTAACTGTACAATAAATAATATTCTATTATTTTCATTATAGCCTAAGAGCCAGTGGAAGGCTACCTGTATGTATTTGACCAGACTTGGGGTTTTGTACAGTGAGGCCCCTATACCTACCATATATGAGATGGGGGTTCACTAAGCCCCAAGTGGTGGACACGGCGCGCGCTCAAGCAAGACAGGTATCGATTTTTGGCGAATTTTTAATGCATTTGACGACGTCTGCCGTTTTTAAAATTTGATAATATATTATTATTATTATCTAAAAACAACAATGGCAGACCATTATCGCGCGGTTAACATTGTGGCAGACAGTTTTGAAAGTGCTGAAAAAAATTAAATTTTGAATTTATTTAAAGAGATCTGCCATTGATATATTTTATTTATTAGGGTCTTGAAAACTTATATTCATCACGGCAGACGACTTCATTGAGTACACACATCAGCAGACAACAAAATCTTTGCTACTATCCGGTCAGATGTATGTGTATTACGTTCCCTATTTTACATCAATATGATTTACTTTATCACTGTGATTAACTAAAATTGATAAGTTTGATGATTAATAAGTTTGATGATAAAAAAGTTAGTATATTTTGGAAGAATCTCAAATATTAAGGTATATTGCAGATAACAAATAATTATTCAAATATTTATTTAATTTTCTTCTTTTTATTTATTTAAGACATAATTAAAAAAAATTAATAACAAAATATGAAACGTGCATGCAATAAAAAAAATGTATGTTTTTTTTACTTATTTAAATCTTTATTCATCGTCATCGGAATCATGGTCGTCGTGGTGTGACTCGTCTTCATCATCCATAGAATCGGAATCTTTAAAAAAATAATTTCAAAATAAAAATAATTTGTAAAGTGATCCGAATATATTCGATTAAATTTGGTTATTAATGAACTTACCATGGACTTGGGTGATTAAGTCGCTCACAGAAGTTGGAAGTTGATCACCTTCGAACCATTTGAATAAAAATTTATCATCCTGTTCAATCCAACCATACTCTAATGGGTCCAATGTGGTAGGTTGCTTCTTATAAGCATTTCTCCAAACACTTGAAATATAATGTGCTCTTAGAAGTTGCTGGTAAAGCTCACTCTTACACGGTGGTATTGAGCTTGCATCAAAATTCAGTATTTTTTACTGAAATTTTCATTCACGTCCGAAGCTTTAAAATTGTTGACGAAAAGTTGGTACCTTCCATCATCAACGTCAATAGATTTTTTGGCATTATAGAGCTGAATTCAAAATTTAATTTTTTTCAGCACTTTCAAAACTGTCTGCCACAATGTTAACCGCGCGATAATGGTCTGCCATTGTTGTTTTTAGATAATAATAATAATATATTATCAAATTTTAAAAACGGCAGACGTCGTCAAATGCATTAAAAATTCGCCAAAAATCGATACCTGTCTTGCTTGAGCGCGCGCCGTGTCCACCACTTGGGGCTTAGTGAACCCCCATCTCATATATGGTAGGTATAGGGGCCTCACTGTACAAAACCCCAAGTCTGGTCAAATACATACAGGTAGCCTTCCACTGGCTCTTAGGCTATTAGCTATTAGCCCGAGGCATCTTCATTAATGTGATAGTACGTGTATTCGTGTTTGTATATGTCGTCGGCTGATCATATAGTTGGGCAGGTGTTATGCCCGGGCATGTAATACGCCGTGATTATATCGTAGCCTCGTAGGTCAAAGAGTCCACTCCGCTTGGTCATAAAAAAATAACCCTGAACCTAGTGACCACTCCTGACCACTACTATTTTTGGAAAATAGGTTATCCCACCAATGCTCGAGATTTTTAGGTCCAGTAGCGTTTCACTATATGCTGGCATATCACAATGTGCCTAGCTATACGATCGGCCCTCGACATAATATATAGAAATCAGTGACGTGTATAAGTAAAAGTTTTCGTTATCAATCAGCTAAAATAATGAACGATGACTTGGCAACAACTTTCCGCCCTTTATATTTGGTACTTGGCTTTATTACGCAGATAAAATAATATTTAACCACTGAAGAAATAAACATTAGAACAAAGAAGTTAAAGACAACAACTGGAGAAATGCCTATTAGTAGAAATAAACATATTTTAGAAGGAGAATATCATTTAGTTAGGTATTCATCATTTTAGGATTGGATATAATCACACATAGCACCTACTACAAAATGCATTGTGTCCATTTTGATTTTCATCGCTTCTAAAAAGAAAGAAAATATTATTTAAGAAGCATTTTTACAAACTATGGTATTCTGCCATGGAACTGTATTACCTACCTACAATTTAGTTAGATATTTAAGTACCTATAATTATATTTATTTTTATCCTTATGTGGACTACAAGGAAACTACGACCTTTTTGGTATATAATTGAATGAGGATCAGTCACGTTTTTTATTAAGTATGCAGTTTTATAACAGTAAGAAAACCATGACATACTGTGAAAAAAATATTCAAATCGGATAAGAAATGACGAAGATACAGCAATTTTACTGCAGCAGTTCAAAAAACGGCCGAGAGTACGAGCCGCGAGCGCGTGACGTCATCCGACACAAATCCCGCGCCGCCGCCACGCGCGCTCTTCAGTTTTGTAGTTATACTCCGTATGCCGTGCACTTTTTGAGTTGTGCTTGTCCCGGTCGTTTTGTTCTAAATTTATTGTTGTGTATGGTGACATTGGTGACATCTCAGACCAATAGGGGTGACATCAATAGCCTATAAAAATGTCTTACAAATATTGTATCGTGCCAAAGTGCAAGAGTACAACTAGTAGTAGGTACGCCGGACAAACTATTTTTCGTGTTCCAACGGACCTAAAAGCTAGAATAAAGTGGTGTAGTGTTATGAAGAGAGATCCTTTAACAAGCAAAAGTACTCATTACTGTTGCGAAGATCATTTCGACGTAAGTTTTAATATACTTATTCTTGTATTATGAATTTTTACCTATTTTATTGATAGATAGAAGAAAGACCTGAAACTTAATCCTTTTATGTCATTTTGTCTCAGCCCTAAAATAAACGTGTGGGTTAATAACAATTACCAATCATCAAAGTAGGGATATAAGTAGTGGACAACACGTTATATCGCCCGCGTGAACTACACGTTACATCGCCCGCGTGGACTGCACGTTATATCGCGCCTATGCTCAGCAGTGGGATAAAATGTAGCCTATGTCCATCCCCAGGGTTCAAACTATCTCCCTACCAAATTTCATCAAAATGGGTTAAGCGATTTAGGCGTGATTGAGTAACAAACATCCAAACTTTCGCATTTATAATATTCGCACCTGCCATGTAAAGAAGTACCTATTTTTTTTATTGACGGGGAGGTCAAATGCATTTACGCATCGTCCCTGCGGGGTGGTGCTAACCGCAGGGGATATGTGGGACTCGAGGTAAAGGCGTGCCTCCCCGCTACTGGCCTGACCTCCAGTGCGCTAATGCGGGACGGCTCGGGATCTGCACGTGAGCGCAACTACACCGAGACCTTCCTAACGCTGCCCGTCTAGGCACTCCTTGTGCACCAATTGTTGGCCAGCAGCCCACAGGGGCTACCGACTAACGCCAGCCCCTGTGGGCGGCTGGCCGACGCCGGCCTTATAGGCCGCCTCCTCACCGACGGCTGCTCGACCTGGCGCGTCCTCCTGACGAGGACACCAGGAGCAGCCATCGGATCGCTCCCGGGGGACTGGCGCGATCGTGGCCCTGAAAAGGGCCGTCCGGAACTAGCCGTGGTGGGAAAACAAAAACAACTCGACGATGGCATGTGACTTCGAATGCCAAAGGACACTTGACATCAAAAGCCACACACCCGCCGAGAAAGTTTCCCCAACACGTTACCAGGGTCCGCCACAAGGAGGCTTCTGGATGTCGATCCCCTTTTAAAGAAGTACCTATGCTTGAACTAACTAAGACATTAAATTAGGTATTCACATGATTATTTAAATATTCAAAAATCGGGAGTGGTGTCCCCTTGATATTCTCGTACACCAGAAACGACTCAAATGTCGATAGAAACCTTATATTTTGATGTCATACATGCATGTAAATTTTTGGTCACCCATCTGAGTACCGACCGCGCACTTGGTTGCTTAACTTTCGTGATCGACGACTCAAAAGTTGATAGAAACCTTTTTTGATGTCATACACGCATGTTAAATTTGGTTGCCATAAGTCAAAGCATACTCGAGTTATCGTGCTAACTCACAGACACACAGTGACACACACACACACACATGCTTAATTTGAAAAAGGTATTTTTGGACTCAGGGAGACCCAAAACGTGAAAATCCGTCAAAATCTCGAGGTCGATTTTTTTAACGATTACAAGACTTCCTCTATACTTACTACGTATACGAGAAAGTAAAAACCATGAAAGAATCCACTTTAGGTAGATTATCGAACTGTCCTTTTTAAATCCATCTTTCGATTTGTTGTTCATTACTACATAACACAGAAACAATAACCCGACAATGCAAAAAACTTCAAAAAACCGACAGTGTTCACTACTAACCACGAATATGCGTACTGGAAGAATGCGATCGCGCGCGGATTGTGTCGAATGACGTCATCAGTATCCACGGCCGGGAGGTGCGCGTTTTTTAATAAGGCTCGATAAAATATTAAATAACTTTGCCATTTATGGATGGATTTCAAAAAATCAAAAAGTAGTGTTCTTAGAAAATCATAACGCATGCAATGTAATAGTCAAAATTGGGTTCTCCCGTTATGTGACTGATCCTCATTGTGACGAGATAGGGTTACCATCCGCTCGGATTTATAGGGTACTGTCCGGACTTTGTCCGGCTGTCTAGTTTGTCCGGATTTTTTGTTTTAGATGGAATACGAGTAATAAAACTTACATAATTATGTAAGTTATTTAATCTTTATTAACTCCCACCCATCTAAAAGCGACTGTTAACTACCACGTCCATAATACTTTTACGAAGTGCGTACTGAAATGCTGATGTTTACATTTTGTAATTAAAATGTCCGGACTTTTTTGAACTGTCAGGCATTTTGTCAGGACTTTTCAAATTTCTAAATGGTAACCCTAGACGAGAACCACTCAGATTTTTTGGATTTAGAAAGTGATTCTTTTTCATTATACGGGATGGGGCAGATGAATTTACTTATTTCAGTTTGTAGTCCTGAAGCAATGACGACTGTTATCCGAGCGGGCGTATCTTAAAGCATGTGTTCTCTGAAGTTACCCATAAAACAATGGAATTTCGGGCAGGAACACGGCTACGGGGTGCAATATTGAAACGGACATGAAATGCACGTTGCGTAGCGATGATGGAATGACCATTACTAAAGTACCTACGTCTGATCAGCGAATGCGCGTTGCACCTTCGTCCACGCCATGATGGTAACTGAAACAAGAAGGATATGGGTATACTTTAAGATACGCTGGCTCGGATGGCATTACCCCCACCCTCATAACATTAGTCATTGCTTCAGAACTACAAACTGAAATAAGTAAGTTCCTCTGCTCCACACTGTACTTTGGTTTTTCCTATTACGGGTATAATAATAAATACGTGGCCAGGTATTTATAAGAACCTTTTTCAATAGTAAATTAAGTATGTAATGTTAAAATAAAAATAAATAATACTTCATTACCTAAGCATTGTCAAGGAAATGTGTTACAAATACTTCCACAATAACGTCAGACGAAAATATAATTTATTTGCATAATATTCGTGAAGAAATAGTAGTCAAACACATAAATATGCATTACGCCCAACATAACCGCCAACCCACAAACATCTGCCCATACTGAGACTCGACCCTTTGATTTTTTTGGTTTCTGACCTCGACAGAATATTTTCCTAAGTACTTGGGTCAATCAACTTTTAAGTGTCCCGTGTGTGATATTTTGTACTTTTTTATTAATATTTAAATTTCGCTAAGATTTTTATGTAAGATTGTAGATTATTAATTAAATTTTTTATTCCGATATCGAGCAGCGCACTTTTTCATATTCTATGTACAGTTTTGATCAAAAATGTCCAAACCGGCAAGAAAAAAGCGTCCCTTGGACAACCACTTTCGAATTTTTTTTAATGTAGTAAATATTGATAAAAATTTAACTACCTCACTTCACATCAGCGAACATATCAAAAACTACATTTGGCTTTTTATAAATTACTACTTTATGTAATATTTCAGCAGATATTTCTATTATAAGTGTCTCTTGGACAACCACTGTCGTAAAACTTAGGGAAAAGTAAATTAAAACCGCAAGTTCAGGTTACTATCTGTAAAAAAACACTTGGATTTCAATACACTTACGTGATAATAGTTGACTATTTGAATAAAATAATATTAGTCGATCATTCCTTGACGAAACAGCGATCTTAAGTATTTAAAATAGGGGACAATGCAGTTGTCCAACAGACAATTTGGTTGTCCAAAAGACACGACACACCTTCAACTTCTAATTTTTAGTCAGGTTTTAAGGCTCATTACTAATGATTAAATAAGGAAAAGACCGTATCTGTTGAAAACACGTATATTATAGTGTAGTGATAATTTTCTATAACCCAAAATAAACCTAACCAAAATAAACTTAAAAACAAACTCTTTCAAAATTTCAATATAATAGGGGTTAAAGTATGAAATTGACGATTTTTTCCTCATTATTCATAATTCCTTTAATACAATAGCGTCCATCATTCTTTATTTATTTTAAACTTCATTACAAGGACTTATATTTATGTATTATTATTTATTCCTATTTTTATTTTTTTTACTAGAAATACATCTTCAAAAACAGCTCGTCCTAAGAGGTGTCCGTTTACGTTATAAAAATTTGAATAATTTTTAAAGGTTTCAACTCTCAAATTTTTTCTCTAAGTATCCTATAGCTTAATGTTGTCTAAATATATCCACAAAATTACACAACATTTAGATTTGTGGTTCCTTAAAAAACCGCAACTATATTTGTATGGAAAAATAAATTTTCGTTAAATTCTCCATAAAAAACGGCAATTTCATACTTAAACCCCTAATATAAGTAACGTAAACATTATAATCAACAGTATCTAGAAATGGATAAATATAAACTTTGTATTAAATTATAATCACTTTTTTGGATACTTTCTCTTCATCATCATCTTAAGCCTTCCTCAACCAATTTGGTGTAGGCCTCCTTCAACCCCCTCCACTTTCCTCTATTTTGGACTGTCAGTATCCAATTTTGGCCCGCTACTTTTCTGATGTCATCTTTCCATCTCATTTGCGGTTTGCCAACTGGTCTTTTAAAGCCCCTCGGCCTCCATTCTATTAAAGCCTTGCACTACGAATCTGTTTTACGGGCTATATGACCTTCCCGTTGCCATTTCAGTTTGGCTATTCACTTCACAATATCTGAAACTTTGCTCTGTTTTCTTAGCCACGTGTTAGTCCTGCGGTCTTTTAAAGTTACTCCTACTAGCCTACGTTCCATCGCTCTTTGAGTGACCATGAGCCGCTGGAGAATCACTTTGGTAGTTACCCAAGTCTCAGATCCGATAACACTCTGGCATTATGTATGGGTCAGCAGGTTGGGATGGTATGCGCGACTACTTTGCGTCTATTGAGAACGATACATCAGCCTGCGACGCTGCCAGTACGGAGGATATTGTATTGGGTATGGAATACTACATTCCACATCCAAATCTCATCAACAAGGGCAGACGTGACCTTTGGTTTAACCGCGATTGTGCCGATGCTGTCTCAAAAAAACAGGCGGCGTATCGCACTTGGATCAGAGGTCGGGCTCTTAAAGCTCCTGATATTGAGTCACTGAAAGCAGCCTAAAATAAGGCTTCCAACTACTGTAAGAAGGCTTACTAGATATAAGAGCAGATGCCCAGCGCGTCGCACGCATTGGCCATGAATTGGTGATGCGACCCACGGGCTCCCGTAGTTACTGGCGTCTGGCCAAAGCTGTGCAAAGTAATTTCTGTCAGCCATCGTTGCCACCCCTGAGATCTTCAGATGGGTCACTTGCTCACAAGCCGCAGAAGAAAGCCAATTTTGCAGCCGAGTTTGCACTGGTCTACGAAGGTGGAGGAGGTCGTAGACTATGCCAGAAAGAAGACCACCTGGAAGCTGAGAGTCGAACGATTGGAGTCTCGCCACAAAGTAAACTTTTCTTCTTTTGTGGTGAGAGTGAGTGTTATGATAGCATCATCTTTTTTTATTCTTTCGCTCTTCATGATTTTCTGTGTCTGATTTCGCAATATCATTTAGATTTTTCTTTCGATGCCATTCCCATTCTCTAAAACAGAAAATTAAAATCAATATCAAAGTATTCGTGAGCGAGATAAAATAATGGCTTCTAATCATTAATAAAAGATGATACACGCTATAAAATTGTTTCTCATACTTACAATTATATCGGTAAAAACAACAAAGAAAGAAAAATAGTGGCCTTAACAACTTTATCAGCCTGGTTTTATTTAACTGTCCATTGGGCAACCAATATTGTCCCTTAGACAACCATTTTAGTTGTCCAAGTGACTGGTTGTCCCAAAGACATTTAATGAGTTTTGAGCTCTTTTGTTAAAAAGACCGTCCTTATTTCACATTAGCGAATATGTAAACTAAAACCAAGATCAAAAGCATTCTTATCAAATATAATTTTTAATTAAATAAAAATTTACTTACATTTAGCTGCGGTCGTCCAGCGGACACACAATAAAGCCACCCACTCTCACGGCGGGATCTCGGACGACTGACGGCGTGAATATCGTTAAAATAAAATGTCGGTTTGTTGGGTTTGGCGGGAAAGGCCATCAGCTTGATTGTCTATTAACTTGTAGCATGATCTATGTATATAATTCGAAATTCTGAGCGGTTGTCCAAGTGACTTAAACTTATCGCATTTTATGGGGACAACTTTAACAAGCAATAAATAATTTAAAATATTTAAACAAAAAATATTTCACTGCGTTTTTCTAAAACTAGATGTTTAATACTGCTTATATATGTATTATTAATGATCATCACCATATAAAGTTTTTTCGTAACTTACAATTTACATAAAGACTTTTGCTGGGGGACAACCTTCATTACTATGAAAAGGCTTGGACGTCGATTGGACAACCATTTTAATTTTATAAAAAAACATAAATTAATTATTTCTTTTTGGCACATAAGTACGACTTAAAGTATTAAGTATAAGCCTTGCTAGTTTTTGTTAGTTAAAAGATTTTAATTTTCGAGTTTTCTTTATTTTATTTATAGGGACAAGGTAGATAGTTAGAGGGACAACTAAAAGTTGATCGACCCACTTAATTATGTTTTGTAGGCCTAAAAATATCAGCAAATATCTCTGGTTGTATGAAATTAAAGCCTGTATGTAATTACATATATGTATGTGTGTATCTAAATAAAATTGTACAGTCAGGTTTTCAATATTATATGACTTTGTTTCATCATTTTCATATACATATAACAATAATAGCATTATTTTGTTCCGATAGTTAATTAAAAAATAGCCAATCACTCAGTTGTGGAGGGTTCCTGGTGGAGCTCCCTTCCCATCTCGGCCTTATCATTATTAGCTGAAATGAGATGAAGACCAAAAGTTTTCACGTGAAAGGCATTTTTTTTTCAAATCCAGTGGATTAAAGTCAACATGCAAATTAAAAGTATTAAAAACACTCAATATGCTTGAAATATATATACAAAGTTGGTTGAACATTATCATTTAACACTCAAACTGTTCCCATATTAAAGAATTTACAGTGACTGTAACTGTATGTCTGATCGAGTCGTATCTTAAAATATTCAGTTCTTCGCTACGAATAAATACTGCTAAATAATTTGTAAAACCAAAATAGACGTGCAAAAAACACTCGAATGCACTGGTGACGCTGTCGTCTGTATACATGTCGCGTTTGCATCCCGATCGTGATCACGATAGGTAACCATTTCAATAAACTAGTGGAATCGATATACTACATTTACATTTGTAACAGGATTAAATAAAACTCACACAAGGAGTGCAATGGTGTAGTGGTAGTCTATACATTGCAACACCAGGTTGTCAAATGCGAATCACCAATTCGAAACATATCCCTACATTGAACCTATATATTTATTTTAATACATCACATAGGTACCTATTAAGTAGGTACTGCCCCAGGGCAGTTGAGTGAGCCCTACAATTCTTAAAGTATTACCATTTCCACTCTTTAAAGGTCATCCGTAACTTGTATTCAAGTTTAGTAAACTACGTCTAGTGAGTTACATTAACGTTGTTAGTTTATCGTTACGTAATATAAATAAGCGGCGGAAGTTTGCAAACAAAACTTCCATCTTGGTTGAAGTATTCAAAACAAATTTTGGCAAGGGTTGTAAAATTAAATACTGCATTGTTTTGCGACCACTCTCCTTTATTATTTATTACTATATAATGCTTGTTTGTTTATTGAATGATTTTTTACCCACCAGAATCTTCTTAATGACCCTTCCTTTAGGATGATTCTAGTTGTAAAAACAATAGGTATAAAAGGTCGATATAAAAATTACATGAAGATATGTAGGTACACTATTGCCTATGTATTTTAGTAAAAAAATCTATATCTCAATAGATATTGTACAAAGTTTACTATTATTCAGAAGTGTATTCCGAAAATACCTGCCGTATATTCTAAACAAAGCGCAGAATTCGTTTCTAAGCTAATCGGGTTTATTTTACTTTTATGACCTCAATCCGCAGCAATGTTAAGGCTTCTGGACTCTCTGATAAATCGCTAATATCAATGTTAAGCTACGGAATATGCAAACAATTTATAATCAAAGCGCCAAATTCCAAGCTCTCGCATGCACGAATCTGACTCGACGACGGTAAAGTCGAATATTATCGAGTAACTGATTTCACACATACCTATTATTGCGGGCTAATGTGAAAATAAGAAGGTCTATAATGTACTTTTCGCACTCAACGTGCCATTACCAACATTAACTCCAGACTTCTAATACACGAAAAACACACTGAGGCCTCTAAATTATTTTGATAACAAGAATCCGCCTGAGAAAAGGTCCCATATTTCACGCAATCGGAACCATGTAACATCCCGGATTTATCAGTTTTGTCGTACGCCAGTTCTTGAAACCACCATTGTGATAATGCCTACGTAATAATTAATAAATGACATACGCAGATCATGCTACTTATTTTTCGCAAAGAAAGAGAGTAATCTCAACTGCTAATGATACATTTAAAATCTTATTTGAAGTATTGGCTACCTTTTTAAATGTATCGCGAAAAGGCAAAATCATGGTTACTTCGATTCGAACTCCCTCATTTTAGTTTAGTTACAAAAACAGCGTTGAATGAATCCACGTTCTTCTCCGGTTAGAATACATATGCTGTAGAAACTTTATTTACGAATCGAACTATGCTACTTTGCAGACGGCATCTTTATCAAACGAGTAGATCGGCCATTCTTTATTATATTTCAAAAACATTTCAAAGTTCACACCGTAGGTAAGTATCTGAAATTTTTGTTTGAGATTTTTTTCATAAATAATTTACAGTAAGGTCCTTAGATTACTTAGCGAAGACGCTTGTGCACGGAAAGTTTCCATCGTGAAAAGGAAAAGTACAAACATTCCCCTCCTTAGCCGGTGTTCATTAGATAAACATTTTTCTTTCTTTCTCTGAACACGACCTAACAATTTTACATAAAAAGGATTCAGAGGGTAGACCTTTTTATCTGGATCCTCTTTATGTAAAAAAATAAATATAATACTTGACCGTTTCGTTTACAGGAAATTAAAATATGGTGTTTAATCTAACATCACCATCAGGTATTGAGGTCGACATTGTGTATATTAATCTGTTCTATTTACGATTTTAGTTGAAAGGAACACGAGGATTATTTTTACAGTCATAGAGTAAACAAGTGTAGATTACGGAACCCTCGTCCAGATCCCAGAAACTGTTTCTACGTAAAATCAATTGACCCGAATTACAAACTTGAACCATGAGCGAGCCATGCGCACGTGCACCCATTATAAACAAACATTATCTAATGTTGCAAGCCATGTTGCCAGCTATCATAATAATAGAAATTGTGTATATGTAGGTACTTAGAAAATAATAAACAGAACTTGAAAATGTTACAAGCTGTAGGTATCCTGTGGCCCTTTTGAAGCGCTGTCTATGGCATGAGACATATTCTGCGTTTTTTGTCTACAAAATAATACATTTATAATTAAGTAGCATAGAAAGCGGTTTATATAGTCTTCAATCTGAAAAGTGACTATTAAAATTTTGTTTCACTTACTTTGAAGGTCTTGTATGTGTTATTCGTCTGTAAATTTCAAGATACTTATCCTGTTTAAAGAGTTATTGGCTCTTAAACTAATGGCTAATCGGGCCATTAACTTCCTAGTGTCTAACCGTTCGTAGATTCTACTGAGAAGTTTATCGGCTTTTTGTGTAAGTATTAATCTAATGCTCTTAAAATTCTAATGGGAACCGTAATATACTCGAAAACGAGACAAAATTAAAGATTATACAGAAAAGAGTTACTTGGCAACAATTACGCCGTATACCAAAGTGCTATAAAAGTAAGTAGGTACGTACAAGTACGGGAGAATCTAGAATGTTTGGAGTCCGAGTTCAAGCTAACGAAAACGAGATTTATCCCTGTAGAAATATCTACTCGTTATAGAATTAGGTAGTTACTTTAAAATTACGATGTATTTATACATTAGAGATTGAGAAATATTGTGGGCCTGTTATCACCAGTAGGTATTAGTGAAGTTTTAGTTTATTAAATGCGTTTGTTACGGTGTCTTATGTTGCTATGTGTTAGACTTTAAAATGTTCAGTACTTAGATACTTAATATCTTATTCATTCATTCAAGGCAATCATTTAATACATAGGTACCTACGGGTATAACAAACTATTTTTGATGTAACATTTATCATACTCGGTTCTTCTAGTAACTATAACTATCCGTAAATTGTTACTGTGTTGATAGGCACAGAATTAGCAAGAGCCGCCGCCGCCGCCCGCAGTAACCTATGTCCTCCCCAGGTTCTAAAACTATTACCAAATTTCATTTAAATGGCATATAGGTGAAAAAGGTAACACAAAAACTGGGTTATTTTCGCATTTATAATGTATAGTACCTATATATAGTATCGATTTTGTCTAAAACTACTTTATTACTTATTCTTCCGAAAATGTTGCTTATTACTTGTACCTATTTAGTAAAACAAATACTACTACTAACATAATTAATACTACCAAAATAGTAGCGATAAAATGATCTATCATTACAGATTCACGCAAATGCGTTACATAAATATTTTCATGCACGTCAATATCACAGACTGCATCAACTGTGTACATTGCTTTCAAACACGGTGTTGAAATAGCATCATTTGTTTTATGAGAAGCGGAATTTCCTTGTTTATCGTATGCCTTAAATGTCTGTTTGTATTTACAATTTCGTGCGAGGCGTTTTTGAAGACATACCGACTTTACTGTTTCGCAATTCTCTTGATATATGAATAAAGAAAATAACCTTTCTATCTTAGAACTATATTATGGCAGTTCTCGAGTTGTGTTTTGTACTTTTGGGACTCTCTCTTCAAATGATTCTTATACACCCTATTTTGTGTTTATACATGACATTTTAGATAAATAATAGTTGACTGATAGAACACGGAGATACCCCTGATCAGGACTGATGTTCTACGACAACTGCGTCTTCGTGGAGTGCAATATTACCTTCCTTACCTACCTGCAGATTGAATATAACCTCCTTTTTTGATTTTGAAGTCGTTTAAAAAAGACAACAATGTTAAACAATCGACTCGATCATTTGTGATTTTTTTACAAATTGGGATTGATTTAACCAAGTAGTTACTTACAATGTGATGAGCAAGCGGAATTTGCAGCGCAAGGTGTTTTTTTTAATTACGTCATTTAGTTGCTAATTGTGGATCTAAGTCATATTAAACAGCTTATGGTCCTTATTTTTTTCCTATATCATATATATAACACAGTTTTTGACAAAATGCTAATTACTTTGATTAATTAGGCTATGTTAGCCCAGTGCCCCAAATATAGGTAGGTACGGCCCGCCCCTAGCCATTACAAATGAATAAAATAGTTGAACTGGACATGTTTATTCGTCGTACAGTATACAATTCAACTCAATAACGAAATTATGAATACAGCAAAACAAACTTCAAAAGTATTTTCGATTACATTCAAAACACGACGCGGACGGTAACCAATTCATTAAGTTGGAAATAATGACAAATGATTTTTGTTTGATGTTGCCAGTTTTGTCACAAGTCCAATTATGAAATAAGTTGCCATTAATCATATCTCTCTTTTCAAGTTTCATTCAATTTTAAATACCTAACAGAAAACTCAAAAGGGTAACTTCTGAAAACACTCCAATAGCCGAGAAAATTTAAGTGATAATAAATTATGGCCTTTAAAATGTTTTATATTTCTCACCAAGTTTAGGTAATCTTCATATTTCTAGCCAGACTTGATCATTATTCTCAAGATTTTCCTTTTTTTTCACATCGCAATTTTCCACCTTAAGCACAATTCACTAGCTTCTACTTATAAGAAATACAATTTTAGATTTCATCTTTGTTTAGCAGATAGCCCTATCTTTTAAGATTAGAAGACAAAAGAATAAGTACGTTAGTACACCTAGCTATAACTTCTTATGAGGCTGGTTCACAATAAAATTGTTTTACGTAACAATAAAAGTGAATAATTAAAATTTAAATACATTTTAAAATATTTGACATTTATTATGTTTTTAATGCGGTCATTTTTACATTAACTCTATCTGCAGCGATCAATTTAAAAAGTTTTAAAGTAAATGTTTTCTCTTTTAGATTTCCCTCGAGTTGACGTCGGTCCTGAGAACCCGCTGCGTGTTGAAATCGACGGCAGCGCTACAATGGAGTGTAAAGTTGACGCCAAGCCTAAAGTAAACTCAGTTAGATGGACCAGAAACGGAAAATATATTTCCAACTCATTCACACACACCATTCAAGGCGTAACTGTACAGGACGCCGGAAAATACACGTGCTCAGCTGACAACGGCTTAGGGAGGCCAGGTGAAAAAGAGGTCTACCTCGATGTACTTTTCCCACCGAGTGTTACCGTAGAATCAAAAACTTACGAAGCCGAGGAAGGTGGTACTGTCGAAATACGCTGCCAAGTTTCCGCCAACCCTGAACCTATAACTGTCGAGTGGACTATGGACGGGCGGCCAGAATTTCACCAAAAGGGTAACACTCTCATACTAACAAAAGTAAATGCAGAAATGGCTGGCACTTACGCATGTAGAGCTGTGAACGTCATATCATCAATAAATGGAAAGAGAACAGAGCGGTCTAGTAGTGCGACTGTGGTTGTTCTAGTTCGACATAAACCAGGTCGCGCTCGTATCAGCCCTGATCGTCCGGTGGCACAAGAAGGTACCGGAGTAACTCTAACATGCAGCGCCAAGCCACCTGGTTGGCCTGCCCCGCAATACAGATGGTTCCGTGATGTTGAAACTTTAGACCCGAAATCCGCAGTCCTTGCCACTGGTAATAAATACACGATACCGAGCGCACATCTTGGCAGCGAAGGGATATATCATTGCCTAGCCACAAATGAACTAGGTCACGGAGAATCGGCTTCCGTTACCCTGGAGGTGCACCAACCCCCTCGCTTTCAAGCCAAATTACAACCACATCTAACTAAACGGTCAGGAGAACAGGACTTTTCAGTCTCTTGCAGCGCCCTCGGTAAACCGCAACCCCATGTCAAATGGTTTAAAGACAATGTTGAACTACTACCCAACACAAACTTGTACCAAGAAATAACAGATGCAACAGAAGGCAGAAATTCAGTTTATAATGTGCAAAGTACGCTCAGATTCTACGGGAAAAGCCGACCGAACTCTAACAACTTAATGCCCGAGGATAGAGGCATATATACATGCACTTTTGAAAACGAAGTCAAGAAAGTCGAATCTACAATGCATCTTCGAGTCGAGCGTAAGTTTTAAAAGTTATAAGTACGATACTTTGTTGACCGTTCAGTTCTGTGTATCTTTGAACAGAATTAATTTAAAAGAAACAATTTAAATAGGTATCTGTTTGACAAGAATTTTGTTAAAATCACAGATATCGGTATTCTGTGCTCCGTGTTTAAAATAATTATTTTTGTTTCAGATGAACCAATACCAATTAAACTTCAAACTAAAGTAGCTTACGATGTAATGGAAACGGCAGAAATATACTGTCGGGTACAAGCCTATCCTAAGCCAGAATTTCAATGGTTTTACGGATCACACTCATCGCCTCTGCAGATGTCTTCGGATGGGCATTACGAAATAAGCACCACTACTGACAACAATGACTCCTACCGTAGCGTGCTCAAAATAAAGGTAGTAAAGCCACAAGACTATGGTGATTACTACTGCAGTGTAAAAAACATGCTTGGAAATATAAGGCCACAGATTCGGTTGCAACCAAAAGGCGCACCGGAGTCCCCTCGAGCGCTAGCTAGTCAAAAAATCGGTCCTTCTTACGTGACGCTGAAATGGGAAGCTGGCTTTGATGGCGGCTTAACGAGCACCAAATACTTCGTAAGATATCGACGAGTCATGACTGGGCAAGCTGCCGGAGCGTCTCATAACGCTGTTAGCTTAGACTGCACCGCAGACAAATCCGATTTTGAATGGATGGAATACGACTGCGGCCGAGCCAATCCTTGCAACGTCACGCGGTTAGATCAGCACAGTTCCTACATTTTCAAGGTGAGTTTAGATTTATGTGAACAGTCAAAACAACAGAGACTTACTTATCTTAATTAATTTATTTTTAAATGTTAAATAGACCAAAAACCGTCAATTATAATGATTTTCTGAATATTGCTGAGAAACATTCTCTTTATATTAATTATGAATATAATTACCCCAGGCTCCAATTTCAAAGCTAATTAATACGAACCACGCTCAAGAATTTCTCTTGCAATATTAAAGTACCTATACTTATTACTATTACAACTTCTTGACGATCTTATTACTGATATATTAACTTACATTTATTGTTTCATTTATCGCTACCGACAGCATCTGACATTTGTTTTCAAGGTAAATCACCGGGTAACTTTGAGTTTTGTTTTGTGCCGTTTGCTGTTGTTTTGAACACGCTTTAGATCTCGCACTGTTTACGCTTGTGTTTGTTGTGCTGGTGCTGACGCTGTTTGTTGTGTAGGTGAAAGCTGTGAACACTAAGGGTCAGAGTAACTACTCGAATGAGATCACAGTGACAACGAAGGTGGATAAGATCCCGCCGCCAAACCAAGTCACTTACGACCCTACAACGAAGACGATCGCTTTCAACGTGAATCCGACTTGCCTCTCTCTGATTGGAGTGGCTGAGGGCCTAGGAGGCGTCGCGGGCTCTGGCGGTTGGCAGGTAATGAAATAATTAGAAACTTATCTAAATTTCTTCTCACTGAATAACATTTTAAGCTCTCGCGTTGCATTATTCACCTGGATAAATAATTAAGAGTCTAGATGCACACAATATAAATAACTAAACGCCTTGCTTGACTCGACGTTTCCATCGCCTTGTTGCGGCCGTGTGGTCACGAGCGAGCGAATGGTTCTCTTCGCTAACAATCGGAACAATCTCGGAACAATATCGGAAAAATCTGAAGACGTAGCGCTGCAGTGAACGCACTGAGGCTGGTTTAATATCTATGTAGTGTGTGAACCGGTTTTTTAGTATAATGCAAGGCGTAGTTTCGTTACATGTGTGTACGTGTAACTGTGTATTGTCAACATCAGAAGTAGATTAACAGTAGGTAGTACCTTGTCATAATAATCATTCATATTCATAGATAATGGTGGCAAACAACTGATCAAGCGTGGACATAAATATGGCAGAGTACTAAAGTTTTTAGCTATTTCTCATGCTGACTGTACAGGGGTGACAGGCAAGGCGTAGTTTATGTGGCAGTTGTCTGTTTAATTATGTTTAAAGAGCATTTACCCCCCTTATTATTAGCGATGTGTAATGTTCATATTACTACGAATTTAACTTTTTCTTTGAACGCCCCAAACTCGTATAGTGTATGTTTATGCAACAATGTCTTGGCATTCAAACAATGTATCTCATTATGCGGCGCACAGTCTATTCGACCACGTAGTTTGGGCAAGTTTCAACATTTCTTGACAAGTTTCAAATAGCTAATCGCACAGATGGAGACAGTTTAATCACATAAATTTTGCCATTCCGGCCGCGGAATGAGCTGTCTGGAACTTATCAAGGAGTCCTGTAATTTAAACAGGACCCTAATTAAATTTTACTTGTCTTCCTCGGTAATTTTATATTTTAAACTAGATTAGAATTTTAAATTAATATTTTATCTGGGCATACTTACTAGAGGACTGCTAAGAGACACAATATTTCATGAATGTAAATACTGCCACCGTAATTGTGCCTCTTCATCGTACCTACAGTACTTGAAACTTTAATATCGCGGCTCCGATGTCACTTAGAACAACTTAAGCGCAATGTAAAGTCTGTACGAGATAACGACTAATAATTAAAGCTCGGTTTCATAAAGGATTTTATATTAACAAAGTTAATATTTTATTATAATTGATTGTTATAATATTATAACTTGAATTTGAAGTAGTGATAGAAGACTTTGAGCAGAACCAAGATTTTTATACCACACAGATAAGTAGCGTTTGCCAAATGAAGAGTACAACGTTCATGGCTTGGCAACACTTAAATTCCTTTTCTCGACACAATACTTAATCGCTTAATGAGTTCTGGCATCAATTTATTTGATAATCCATAATTCTATGCGATCTTCTGTAAGTTGAAGGTCCCCAATTCGTCACTTACCTACAATATTTAAGGAAAACTTTTTTTTTAGAAACTTAAGAGTTATACTTAATTATTGCACAATGCAAAATGAAGTACCCACAGCAGCGTCAAATTCAAGTAAAAAAATCATACCACACTGTATGAATGGATTTATTTTTAGTATTGTATAATTTGTGTATTTATGCGACTCGTGTGATTTTGGTATACAATAAAAAGATTTCTTTGTTTACTTTTATAAGGTGGTAAACACGATTACGCTTCGGCTGTCGGGTTCGCTGCCGATGCCTCAAGAATCCGTCCTAGAGATCGCCAGCAAGTCAGGCCGCAAAACCAGTCGATTGTTGAACGACCCCCCTTTGGATGAGCTTAATCCACGTGTTCGCCTTAAGCTCTGCCTGGAAGTTAATCAAGACATCTGCAGCGAATATGTCGAAGCTCAGAGTAAGTTATAAATTATTAACAGACTTTTCAATTGAGTGTTTTAAAAAGGTCTATAAATAAACCAGATGGTCCTGTTTTTACTCATTTTCGCAAGCTCCGAGCGAGCTATGACGTAAAGAGTATGTATTTATATTGTTCAATTCTTTTTATATCAAAGGGAATGTTTGTTTAGGCTGTCGATTAGCTCCTATCTGATGTGATATTTTCTTTCTGTCGGATATCAATTTTCAATCAATTGTCTCTATGGACATTGTAGAGGCTTTTTTATTGATGTTTTTCCCCTTTTAATTACAATGACAATATTTCCTTTCTCCTTTATATATAAAATAGGAAAGGCTGTTACACTCTGCAACTGTACCTAGTTACTACCGTATAACATTTTAAGCATATAAAGGAAACGTTTTGTCTTTGTATATTAGAATTTCTTTCCATGTTGCACCGGCTGCGTGCACAAACGCAGATTCTTTTGTTTTATGTTGGAAAAAAAACTTCCAATGAATATTTTATTGTCATAATAATCAATATGTAATCGAACGCTCCCTGCGCAGATGTAGACACTATTTCATTCCAGTTGCTTTTACTAAACATATTCAGATTGCCAAACAGAAAGCATCGGCAAACTAGAAACTAAATATTGTCAGTTGTAGACACGAGCATTAACAAATTTCTTTGTTCGGCTGCTGCGCAAACATAGAAGTTGAGATTGGTGACCGATAGCAGTCAACTGTTCAGAATCTAGCGGCAATCGACTATGCCCGATGATCCTGGGGTTTACCGTTTAGAAGTGTGCCGACCGGCAACTGTGTCCGATTTGCACAACTTAACGCAACAATAACGTCCTACTTACGTACAACAGTAACGTACCTACGTGTCTATAACAAATATTGTCTTTGTTTGCGCAGAGGCTAATAACGATAAACTTTGCCTCCTGACGAGTTGTTGGTAATAATCCATCAATAAAGTTACCATAACTTTCTGTTAGTTCGCTGCGGGTAGTGATATAAGTATGTTTCTTTCACAGTTGGCGTAGCCCCCAAAGAGAACGGGCCGGGTATGCTCGTAACATTACTGACTATAATGATAGTAATTGTGGTATTAGTTGTAATAGTTTGGCTACTATTCCTGTACTGCCGATCGAAACGGATCGAAGTGAAGAAAGTACGGAATAAGGATCACGAGCTGGACTCTATGAAGTCTGCAATGGAGTCTATGAAGTCACAGAATCAGGCTCCTCCGCCGTACACTTACGCAAGCACAGGAATGGAGAACAAAGCTCTAGAACATTCCATGGACTTACCGTTGTCCATCGACGATTCCAAGAACGCCGTGTACGCGACCCAAGGAGGGTACACTTACCGACCCTCCCACGCTCAGGTACACCCCGGACAAAATATCCCCACTTCAGAATGTGAGTACTTTTTTTTTGTTTCACTTAACCGTTTGACAACCCTTTTCACACGACACTTATTTAAAACACTCCACTCTTTTTTCGCTGCTTTCATTCAAAAGCTGTTACGTATTTTCTATTGACATTACATTTGATTAAATTCATAACTGTGTATTTAGGACGCACGTGTTAACCATTAAACACGTTTATTTTGTATTGGACTTTATGTTGTTGAGCATAGATTTTGTTGATTTATTTGAATATTTTCTCTTTTGCAAACGCCAAGGACTAACCACAGTGTACATAGAAGGTAAATGATTGTCGCGTCGCTTGGTTGCGTCGTGGACTTGGGGACTCGATGATAGCGAATCAATGTTTCAGGGACCTATATGGATAGCTACGCGAATAGCAACAATGGGGGTAGCGTGAACTCGCAGGACTCGATGTGGCAGATGAAGATGGCCGCGAATAATGGCGGTATGCCGCAGCATCAGCTGTTGGATCGGCAGAGTAATTACGAGTATGACCCTATTGCTCACGGTGGATATTCTACTATGGAGGAGTACGCGCTGTACCAGAGACTGCCGCAGCCAGCGCCTGCTGATTACCTGCGGACCAGCCAGAACCCCTCCCGGCAGGACTACTGCTCGGACCCCTACGCCTCCGTCCATAAGCCTAAGAAACGCATGGACCAACACATGGGTAAGCTTTATCTTCTTGTACCTACCTATTGGATTAGCAAAACCATGTAAAGATTCTCTGTAGGTAAGTAATTTGTTATAAAATGAAAAAGAAGTTTCCAAATATTTCTAAAGACAATTAAAAGATACGCCTTAAATCTTTAATTAAATAACATAAGACAAATTTAGTCCTGGGGCCTGTTTAATAATCGCGACAATGACAAGCGATAGGTGACAATTTGTAATTTTTTTGTTTAATAAAGTTTAATTTGTCACAGTGGAAAATCTTCAAATATTTTCCAAAGATTTCCCTTGACAGGAGATAGGTGACAATTTGTCAGGTCTTGTCAAATTTGTTTTATTACACTAAATTGTCATGACAGGTGGACATATTTGTCGAATTGTCAGAAATTTGCGATAGGCACCCATAACCAGCCAATACTAATAAGTACTTCGAAAAAATGGTTTTAGCGTCATCTACGGATATTAGTAGTAGTATGATGAATATTTGGTGCAAATTGTACAACGACGCACTAAATGTGCGATTAGCTTAGATTGAATTAACTTTTCTTTCGATGTAATTGATAGCATATTCCTAGAACGCTTTCGAGTATCTAAAACTACCGTTGAATACTTAATAAACAGTACTTAATAAAAGTTGGACAGCTCAGACAAAAGCAAAATTGTTATATTCTTTAAAATTACCCTGATGTTCTTCATTCGCAATATTCGAAATCGTGATATGTTAAATATATCTATAAAGTAACAAATTTGTCAATTGGCGTGACAATTATGTCAGAGAATTGTACATTCTTCTTCTTTTAAAGGAATGGCGATCGGGACACATAAGATTACGCATTGCGCCAATATCAAGTGAAAATGTACTTAAAGTAACCGACAATTGTACGGTAAAGTTTAAAATGGAGTCTCTCAACACGTGTTTTTGCAATAAGAACTCGGGAGAAACTCCAAATTTTACATTCGTTGGTTTAATAAAAATGACAGTTATGTCAAAATGCGACAAGTGAAACCTGACAATTGCGCCTTTTTTAAACAGTTTTAGTCTTACAAATATGTCAATATTTTACCTGACACATTTGGACGTATTTGTCAGTTTTATTAAACGACAATAATTGTCGCACAATCCGACTTTTTTGTCAAAATGTGACAAAATGGTCGGATTGTCGCGTTTATTAAATAGGCCGCTGGTGTAAAAAATGGCATTTAAATGGATCTTATTCTTAGGTAATATTTGACTGATTTTTTTATTGCTTTAGAATTCATTAACTCTCCAATCAATTTAGGTAGAACTCAATTTCATCTGAAATCTTTAATTGGCACTAAGTAGCTGAAATATTTTTACTAACCTACTTACACGTTAAGTGTAGCTAAGCTAGTAAAGTGTAGCCGTAAAGTAACCAAATAACTCAATTCGTTATTTAGAGAAATGTTCAGTTATTTATAAATAAATGTTTGAGCAACTGTAATCAAAATACATATTTAGTTATCCGAAAGCTCTTTAGCTTAATATATTCAAGGCACGCACGAAATTAAACTACCTGTCTACACCTAACCCCAGAATTTGCTGAGTTTTACCTTAGAAGGTCATGTTCCTGTTTTCCATTTGTAACATACCTACGAGCATTCATTTTGTTTTATATTTATGAAACACTTTCATAACGATGTAATACGGGCCACACACAATACACAATTTTCATATTATATTAGTTCATTTAACAGTGACCCAAAAATTGAATACTTATAAACACTTTTGTAAATTAACGAGCATGAAAACGTTTTGAACAGTGTGCCCGAACTTGTTACATTCAATAAAACTTCCTAATGAGAAAAGGCTGTTACTATGAGTGACGGGAAAAAAAACTTGGAATTCTTGAAATTAAATTTTTTTTATGTTATGTTGTTGGCAGACAAGTATATGGCCTGACTGGTGGTAAACAGACACCTTAGCCTATAGACGCTTGCAATACTGACGTGCTACTAGCGCGTGTGAGAGTTTTTGGCGGGAAACCATGGCGTCTGGATGTCGATCTTTGTTTCAATAATTCAAAATTGCTTTGGAGTAGATTTTGTGCAGTGACAGTGATGTCGTTTTGTTGCATAAGCATCCGTGTTGACGATCAATTATGAGACATCATTGAAATAAAGGTTTCGTGGTGTGTATGACATTGAGAATTTTATAGTGGGATTTCCACCTCATCAGTCACCATCATGAGGTCTGTACCATGCATTTCTCGCCAAGCACTCCCTAGAAGCATTAAAATGTGTGAAACCCACATTTTATTGCAAAAATCGAGAAAGAAGATACAAAACTGAAGACTTGGCTGTATGGGCTAGATCCCTTTGCCGTCCCGTAATAGGGAAAATTAAAGAAGAAAAAACTAGCGTGTGTGACACTAGCGCGCTGCCAACCCTAATCCCTTTCCCTACCCGTGGATCTCCGATGACCTTATTCACCAACTTATTATTATTGTTATCAAATATAAATTAAAATGTATAAAAATTCTAATTACGTTGAAGTAAATAAAAAAAACAACGTTGCAGTGATACGAAACACGCAATCATTAAACAATACATGCACCGCAGTCAGCTAATTAAAATCTGTTAAAGCCTGCCTTAGATGCCATCCATAAATAAAATAACTCAAAAAATTAAATCCGAGCTTCTAAAAACATATATTGCTTCCTGTATTGTGTGGCGTCAAAAAGGTTATGACCTCTCCCTTCCAAATCATATGCCTCTTGAAAGACATAATTTATGGATTTTCTCTTATGGTGATTGACGGTTCTATCTTTTGCATCATTGTGAATTATGATATAGGTATTACTTCAAAGAGGTTTATATAATAAAACACCAAATCACTTTGTGATTCACTATACGTGGTGATGGCAGACGCCCGCTCGGACTGCGGTCTGAACACGACTGACTCAACCGACTCTGCCACCGCCCATTACAGCGTTTACCTTTATTGTTTATTTCACAACTACCCACATATTACTTTAGATATAACAATCTGCTGTCACTGCGAAAGCTTTTTTTCAGTGTGCATAAAAATAATGTTGCACAGTTTGCCCAAGCCTGACCAAGAAAATAAGAAACCTCGCCATTATGCGGAAAAATTTAGAACTAATTTTTTCTACTTAAACTAACGTGAATTTGACATAAGAACAATGAAAAGGCGAATGTGATGCCACCAGAGTTGGTTTTTCATTTTTCTGGTCAGGCTTTATATTGTGTACTTTTGTATATCTAACCCGTAAATATTCCACAGAATCGCCTTACCACGAGGTGAGCGGTTTACCCGAGGCTTACGACGAAGGCGCCGGTGGCGACGCAGGAGATGAGAAACCCGCCCACCTGTCCCTCAGCTACAACGAGTCACTCGAGTCCGGGTACTCTACCCCCAACACGCGCTCCCGTCGCGTCATACGCGAAATCATCGTATAAGTGTCCCTCATAGCAGTCGAACGCAAAGACTTTGAAAGATCACAGATCTGGAATTTAAATAGGTGTAAACAAAATTGTTCGTGTGATTGTAAAAAGCGTTGAACACTTGTTAGTATGTCAAATGAATTTGGTAATTGTAAGTCGACGGCAAAAGTAATTGATTGATAAATTAATGGATTAAGAAAAGATAATACAAAATGTATATATTTACTGTTAAGCTCCAATTTTTTAATGCTCGGTTACTTTCGTTGTGGACTGATCAAATCGTTAACTAAGTCCGCTTATATACGGCTCGTCGAACCATCGCAGCCACAAATTAAAAAACACACAAGGCGTTATTTACTCACCGACTTAATTTTAATTATCGCCCATCTACTTTGTTTGCTAGGGATGGCACTTGTGTCTCTTTTGTACCTACTGTATTTATACGAATTGCGTCCGAAACGTATTATTATTATCGTACAAATTGTTTAAGCGCATTATTAGCTAGTATACCGTTGATAGGCAATGCGTGTCGAATAAACCTTTGTGATGAATAGATAACAATGCCGGAATTGGTGAAATGAATATTAGATATGTTACACATTCTAACGTCGGTAGTCTTGAAGACGATTTCCTTCCGTTACACTCGGGCGGTGTCACGACGAGCTGTGTAGTAAGAATATTGACGCCTAAGTAATTACTGTATTATTCGAGAAATGAATATTGATGTCCGTGTACGCAAATGTGTACGTTCTGCCATAGCAATATTCGTTAATTTAAGGATTAAAATATTTGGGAGGCAGTCGCTACGCTATCGAACACGTTTTAAGCTGTACAAATTCCAAATGAAACAATGGTAATTTCCTATACCGCCAGCGCGATAAATGAGATTACTGAACGGTCACGTATTACTTCACACTTGGTACGTATTTTGGATAAATGGATCAGATTAGCTAACAAAATTGACAGCTAATTGTAGCTACCCGCTTATGAGAATCTCCTAGTAATCTCAATGATAGATTATTCCGTGCTTGCAGACTGCACGTAACATACGAGGTTGCACAAATAAATATACAAATTGTTATACATATAATAAATGAATATCAATAAGCTATTTGTATCTTCGTATATTGAGCGTTTTTACTTTTTGCAATTAAAAATCGCTCTAATTATAAGTGAACGAATACAAGTTCTGTGGCCTTAAACCCGATCCCACAGGTAGGTCAAATAAATTTGCCACAGTTGTATGCGGCCCTGTGTTAGCAAATTAATTAGTGTACAGCTTTACCAGGGTCGTAGTCAGGGTAACTTTTGAAACAAATTCTTGTAGGCACACTTGGATTTATTATCCTCCTACGTGAACACAGCGGAATAATGGGCGAAAATTCTGACAGACTCAATACCTATATTAGATTTATTTGCCCGTCTAATTCCAAAGGTCAGTGGTCTACTAATTCACTTAATACACATGTATGCCTGGTAGAATTTAATATGAAACTGAGTAACGCGCAACTAAGCCATACTAAATACGCTGGTGTTCTACTTGTAGTAAAACATTACCATTGTATATACAGCACATGTATAGTCTTTCTAATAGGTTTTTTTTTATGTTATGGTAATCAATTGGTCCTTCTTCGATTGTACGAAGTGTTTGGCGCGCTTTCGTGGCGACCTGTGCTGAATTTTATTTCAATTAAAACAAATGTTTTTATAATGAGAATGTGTTAGTGACTGATAAGGCATTTCTCAGCAACGCTCGTGAGATGTTCTACTTATTGAAATATAGTCGAATACCTCTTAAGTTTGGCTTACAAAGCCTTTGAAGCCGCAGCCATGCACATAAACTATTACAAAGATCTTAAGTTTTACTGAAGTTGTATGGCGTATAAATTTAATTATTGCGGTGTTATCGCCCCAGGCGTACCTCTCTATAACAACAAAAACAGAATTTTCTCTTGTCGAGAACCATACTTAGATATTATTTTATGATAAATGTGACCATACTCAGCGAATAGCTACCATGCAAATGCACGGAAAGAAAAACAATACAGGTTAAATATGTGTTGAATTTATGCTAATTAGATGTAATAATTGTAAATATATATTGTTAAAATTTAGTACGTAAGACATTTTATAGGTTATCGTGACAAGGTACTCTGGCGAAGTTCAATTAACAATCTTATTTTGTAAAACACTTTAGTTTATAATAATCATATTTTTTATTGTTTTTATCTTACATAATAAAGTTGGAAACTGAACTTCATAATCAATTTTATACCGTTTAATTCTCTCTATAAGATACTCTAAGAGATACGAATTAAGTTTCATATGTGCCACTCTTAAATCTCACTGTGTTTAGTATTTCCTACTTAACTTAGAAAAATATTATTTAACGGAACGGACTACTTAATTATACGGAACGGACTATAAATTAATTTTCATTTAGAATATTGGCATGAGTAACTAGAAACACACAATTTGTACATTAAATTGATACTTATTCGTTATAAGTAACACGTTACTTATGGTCAGTTATGGTTTAGAAACTGTCGTTTAATATACGACAACTATTGATATAAGTAATACCAAAATATCATTTTTATATCAGAAGTCGCCGTCATAATATCAGAGGTGAAAGTATTTGTTTCATTATTGCAGTGAAATTACTTTTCTTATAAACTAATTTATCTTGATACAACAACCCACTGTTAAACATTTTTTTTCGTGACGCCCAGCCCATACCCTTGGACCTGGATTTTTCGAAATTTACTAAGGGGGTAAAATAGAGGTGACAGTTTGTATGGAAATCTGTCATTTTTAAATTAAAATCATTAAAATTGGTAGATAGCCTTTCAATTAAAAATTTAGGATTTCTCCAAATTCAACCCCTAAGGGGATAAAATAGGGGATGAAAGTTTGTATGAGAAATCCGTCATTTTTTTAGTAAAATCCATACAAATTGGTATATGGCTTATCAGCTAAAAATTAAGAATGATGTATGTTACGATTTTTCGAATTTTAACCCCACGGGGACTAAATCGCGAGCAAAAGTTTTAATCAGCCTTTGTTTCTTTTTTTATTTTAATGAATTAATGCTTTCTTATCTCGCGTTCATAAGTACTGTTTTCTGTACAGAAAATATATGGCATATCTACAACCTGTTCTTTTTAAGTAAAAGTGATATATAATAAACACAATACATATATGTAAAATTGTAACTAAAATTTTTCTTGTATACATACAAGAAATTTTGGTTAAAATTTCAAAAAGAACTCTTGAGATATTGCCTTACTTTCTAGCTACTCACGCCCCACAGCGAAAGACTGTATAAGTTAGATGTGACGATAATAATTATTTGTCCTTGTTATATTACGAAATAGTATCTTTTTAATGTAAGATCAATTGTAAATTTATATTTCACATCACAACCATTATGTACAGTCACGCAAGTTTATTAAGATATACCTACTTAAATTGAATCGGTCTATTAAAAGGAAAACGATTTTATTAATTGACTTTAAGCTTTGGAAAGTTTTCGCTTGTATCCTTCGAGTATTAGTTAGTTACGTGCCTACCGACATTAAGTTATGATCTCTTGATGAATGCCGAATATCATTAACATTATGGACTGTGTTCATATTTATTTTTACATCGAAACCGCGATCCATCACTGAATATTTCACTGGGATTAACGTCCTCATGAAATCTAGTTAGTAAATCATTCTATCCATCTATTTTTATCTCGAATTGTTCCACCGACTATCATTCTTCATCAAGTCAATGTGCATAAATAAAAGACTGTGTCGTACTTAATTTTGGTGTCAATTCGACGTCGGTAACTGATCCAATCCGTCAGGCGAGTTACTGTACTTTATATGACTAAAAGCGCGATCACGCCAATTTAGCTCCTCTGACAAAATGACCTACAGATCAATGTTAATGCAGAGGACACTAAGATTTCGCTTTTATGAAACAAATTTAGACGTTAAAATGAACTTTATTCCGATAGTTACGTTACTTTACGATGTACAAAATGTACGACCGCTTTAGCGGGCCACGATCTTTTTTCAGTTGCTTTATTATAGGTAGCTGAATGCCATAATATTGATTGCACTTATTGTATTAGTTTTAAGTATGTTCTTTTTAATTTGTAAATACTTTTTGTAAGTTTTCAGTAAATGATTTTATTTTAATCAGTATTTCTTTTAAAGTTTCCTCCCTAAAGAGTAAACGAGAGTCTCAAATAAAAGAGACCTGTCAATATAAATTCCCGAGAGAATGTATGCGCTATCGGCAACAGGACCCGCCAACTTCGTCCTAAATTTCTGAAAACTTGGTTTCACGTCAATTGCCTTGTCCCTAACGGCCGACTTATCAATCTATAAAATAACTCTAACAACCTAAGCAACATTAACAATGATAAATCATGTTAATATATTGTAAGCAACTTTTGTCTACGATTTCTTTATTTTATGAAGAATTTTAGTGTACATACATACCTACAAGCAGTAGCTCATGCAATAACAAAAAAATCAAATACAAATTGTATTTACTTTGTCGGATAGGACAACATAGCCTATACGGGCACAAAGATATGACTATAACAGGCCTACGCACACATACATACCTACCCGCGTACAACGATTTCTATGTAGTTCGGCATGCTCGAATCAAGGCTGCGCGCTGAGATGATGGCCGTAATAGTCTTGCATTATGTGCGACTCTCGTGTTTCCCGTACCGTAAGAGCAAAGCTTTAGGTAACATTTTGTTACAAATAAAGCCACATCTGGCAGTATGGGATATATTAAAGTACCCTAAAATAGTTGTCGTGGATAGTAATTGGCGCTATGCCTTGCCCTAAACTCGTGTATGTAAATAAATGTGTTTAAAAAGAGTGAACTGGCCTTTGTGGAGAGTTCTAGAAGTTTATTGAGGGAATTGGCGGGATATGTCGCGTAGCGCGGGTAAAAAACGCTAATATTATATGTAGGGTATTAGTTAGGCCGCTGTAAAGACTACTCGCTGGAGGTGTCGGCGCCATACGAGCATTGACTATTACAAGATTACAAGACTTCCTCTATACTACGTATACTAGAAAGTAAAAAGGTAAGAACTAACAAAACAAATATTTCAAAGTTGAGCAGCGCGCTGTTCGGTGGCAATCTTACTTAAGTATTTTACTGACAAGCCTTATGTTATTGCTGTTAAGCATCCCAATTGTGAAGCTAGTCACATTCGTTCAATTAAACAAGATAATATTAGACTATCTACGATCTAATTTAGTCTTTGGTTCCTATGCAAGTCTGAATCCATTTAGCTTAGTTTCGCTTTGCAACCTAGATTAGTTTTGACTGTTGGGGCGTCAGGGCTCATCATCAGAATAGTAACCCCAGTGGCGGGCACAGGCCTACTCTGTTATATACCTACAGAGTATTGGCCGATCGGTCAGATTAGCTTCATACAGTCAACAGAAGTGCAAGATCGAAATCAGAACTCCTGCGGCATAAAAACGAATTCATTAAGTAGGTATGTACTTTTGTATTATTTCTAGGTTTTCTCTGTGACTGGGACTCGAGGTATAGGCGTTCCCTCCATACCCACTAAACATCCTCCCCGGCCTTACCTTAAGTGCGCTATTGCGGGACCGCTCGGGATCTGCGCACGTGAGCGCAACTACACCGAGACCGTCCCAACGCTGACCGTCTAGGGCCTAGACGGTCCTCGTGCACCAATTGGTGGCCAGCAGCCCACAGGGGCTACCGACTAACGACAGCCCCTGTGGGCCGCTGGTCGAAGCCGGCCTTATAGGCCGCCTGCTCACCGACAGTTGCTCGACCTGGCGCGTCCTCCTGACGAGGACACCGGGAGCAGCTATCGGACCGCACCCGTGGTCATCAGGCGCGGTCGTGGCCCTGAAAAGGGCCGTCCGGAACTAGCCGTGGTGGGAAAACAACTCGACGATGGCATGTGACTTCGAACGCCAAGCGGACACACTTGGCATCAAAAGCCACACACCCGCCGAGAATGTTTCCCCACCACGTTACCAGGGTCCGCCACGAGTAGACTTCTGGACGTGGACCCCATGAACTAGGTACCTACTCATAATTTTAATCAATAAAATTATTTGATATGTGAGATACGGGAACCCATCACTTTATCGCAATTAACTTCATCGATTTTCATTTCCCATAAAACTATTCGCAGATCTTTTTATACAATACTTAACAACTCCTAGAATCAGGTTACATCGCAATTACATTTCCTCGAATAGTTGTTATCTACAAGCTCATTCCATCGTAAATTCTTTTCCTATTTTATTTATTTTATCTAAATAATGTTAAATCGATGTTTTGTTACCCATAATTTTGTTTCCACGTAAGTTTCAGTTTGCAGAATAGTTGAAACATCAATTTTTACTACACTAAAGTTAGTGTACATCGAAAATACTTTTTTTATGTAATTACTCGTAATCATTTTTGTTTCCCTGTAAAGAAAACCTATGGATTAAGTTAGGTTAGATTTAGAACAACAGGCAGTCAGCAGCGGTGCAACCGAAGCTAACGGAAATTGCTTGTTGTATTCTGACATGCTACATGCATGCTTGCATTGCATGCTGTATGCATGTTTGCATTGCATGATGTATGCATGCTTGCATTGCATGCTGTATGCATGCCTGCAAGATGCTTGAATTGCATGCTGTATGCATGCCTGCAAGATGCTTGAATTGCATGCTGTATGCATGCCTGCAAGATGCTTGCCGGGGGGTGCAGGGGGGCTGGCCCCCCTGCTCGGGGGGGTCGGGGGGCCTGAGGCCCCCCGCTATAAAGAAAGACTATTAATACGAAAATAAACCTAGGTTAGGTTAGGTTAGACTTGTGACCAAGCATAGCGGAGCGAGCGAAGCGAGCGGAGCATTATATTGCTTGCTGCATGTTTGCTTGCATGTTGCATGCTTGTTTGCATGCTGCATGCTTGCTCGCATGCTGCATGCTTGCTTGCATGCTGTATGCTTGCTTGCATGCTGTATGCTTGCTTGTATGGTGTGTACCTACTTGCAAATTAAGAATTAATTTTTAAATTAAGAACTAACCTCAACAGTTTTTATCATCAAACGTCAACAGGCAAATGTATCGTTCGATGAAACGTTACTGCGATGGAAAGTTGTTAAACGAAACATTACAATGTGTGACGTTAAATATTGAAACATGTTTTTATAAATAGTGTTATCGATAACTAATAGTTTATATGAAATGTTAGTTCGATAGACCGTTATTCTGGTAAGCAACACAACTTTGAAACATTTTTTTTATGAAAGTTTATTCGATAATATGAAACGGTGATCATTAGCTAGTCGATCAATCAAGAAAAATAGATATTGAAAATCGTGGAATAGTTTTTGGTGAAATGAAATTCGATGACAAAAAAATCTGTATTTTGATAGGTACCCGTGAGATACCTATAGGTAGGTAATAAGACTGGTATTTAATATGTAAATTATAAGTATGTAAAATCCTACATGCACAAAAACAAACCACCCGACCCATGCAAGAAATATTTTTTCCTCTGTTGACTCAGTTCCTCTGCAATGTACGGAAATTGAAAATTCAATAATAGACATTGAGAACGTGCGGTCTAATAGACTTAGTTCTTTGGATAATAGTAACCCGCTGGCTAAACAACCTAAAAATACAGTTGGTCGGCAAATATTCTGCCGTGGTACGAACTCCTTACCAGGAGCACGAACGATGCACGCTGCTGATTTGATGGTGAATCAAAGGATTTTTTCTGTTTTCTTTACCTTGTTGTTGGTAAAACACGTACTTATTGTGAGACTGAGGACCTGCTTCACAGGTTCCAAATAAGTTCCCATAGCGTTTATTTAAGAAATAAGTAGTCGATACAAAACAGTCATGTAGATATCTTGTCTATTATCATGCATGTCTAATATCTCTTAATTAAATTTTAATTATTACACAAAAACGTCCGTTATCTCCATCTGTCCAAAAATTTCATACCACTATACGGCCTAACTGCCAGAATCTATTCGTCAAACATACTACAAAATTTTATCTTTCACTAGCGATTCCCGCGACTTCGTTCACGTGGATTTCCCGTTTTGCAACATCTTATCAATGCCGACCAATGGGTCGTAGCGTGATGTTATCAGTGCCGCGCCGAAACCGGGATGAACTCCGAAACTAACAATCCTATTTGGACTCTTTTAATGTTTGTTTTGTTCCAATTTGAGAGATAGGATAGTTTTTATTCCGACGGGATTATCTTTATTAGTAGTTCTCATTTTTTTCCAAATTAACCACAACAATAAACTGCGTTATACCACAGATACCTAATATAATACTAGTTATACGTAGCCAAAATTCAAAATTTCTTTATTAATTTAGGTACACCTTGTAGCTGTACACTAATGAAAGTAATTTTTTTTTGCCATCGGTTCAAGAGTCTTAGGCCTTCCTCGATAAATGGATTTATTTATAAAGCACTGGTATAATTCAAATTTAATAGCGGGTCTGTGAGACCAACCCCGACGTCCGTGTAACACTTTCCCACCCCCATGACGACGGGTTAAAATGGCTTGTTGGGTACTAGTTGCTAATTGACCTTTACCTACTGATGCTACTCATGAAAAGTCACTAAAGTGCAGTGGGTATTTATTAGTTCCAGCCAGAATAAAAATGTTATAAGTCGACTATTAGCCAATCATCCTCAACGAACTCGAATTTTTGTAATGATTCTGAAAATAGCACGATTACGAAATTTATTCTTAGATTCCAATTACCTGGGGTTTTAGCAATCGTTCGAGGATTTTCCTGAAAATATTTTTCTAATTGCCCTAAAAATACATGGATGGAGGTACACATCGAGGATCACATCCTTATGAAAATTTAGCTCCTTAATATCAAACCTTGAAACTAGTTGGCAAAGAAAAGAATAGATCAAGTAAACGGTCTTTTTACTACAATATTCAAAAAACAGTCGATGGTTTGATGTCGATTACGTAGGTAGGTACCTACGGATTGTGTTGATTCCCACTAATAAGAGTTTGTGACAATTCCTTTGTGTGTGGCTTAGCCGATCGCTCAATAGAATAAATATTTTTATTGTCTTGAGTAGGTACAGTGTAAACTACGTGTAAGCTCCCAAAATGAAAATCCCTCTTGTCATTAATTTAAGTTGCCTTCTGACTTTCCCTAACCCAGGTATGTTGAACATCATTATTATATTCATTAATTCGGAAGGTTTTTGACTACTGCTTATAATTTTTATCTTTTATTGCACTTTCACCTACTGACATAATACCTCACTGACGTTTTGGGTTGGCTGGAAGAGATCTCTTATAGTGATAAGTTCGCCCTTGCAAACTGTAGTACCGTAAATTTATTGTTTTGTGCAATAAAGAGTAATTAAGGGTGAGCATGGGTGACCGATCATCCCTCTATCCTTTCACGTTACCATCTTTTTGTGGTGATTTAATATTAACTAGCTTCCGCCCGCACTTCGTCCGCGTGGACATTTTACCCCCTTAGGGGTGGAATTTCCAAAAATCCTTTCTTAGCGGATGCCTACGTCATAACATCTACCTGCTTGCTAAATTTCAGCCCGATCCGTCCAGTGGTTTCGGCTTTGCGTTGCATAGATAACTATGTCAATCAGTCAGTCACCTTTGAGTTATATACTATATTTAGATGACAAGCTTTCTGGTAGTGATCCTCCAGCTAAACTACAAAAATAAGCAAAGGGTGCACCCCTGAAGCACTTGGGCACTTGGGTACACCCCCATGTGCCCAAGAAAAAGTAAAAAATACTTGTACCAAACGCGGTTTGCCCATATTTCCTGAACATCGTGAAGATATTTGTCTGAACTGTAAGTAATTTAAAAATAAAATTGTAAGAAGTATAAAATATCATTTTTTTTTTTCAATTTCATTGTTTTAGCTTCCTTATAAATTGTTTTATTAATATTAAAAAAGTACTACCTACATATAATTTAAGTGTTTAATCGAGTTTTATTTATCACTAAATGTAGTGGGGTGACATTAATACGACGATTTTATTTTAATTTATACTACGAGATGGCAAACAAGCTTGCGGACCACCTGATGTTAAGTGGTTACCGTCGCCTATAGACACTTGAAATATTAAGGGTAAATCACTCAACATTGCAAGCGCGTTGCCATCCTGGGGACTAAGATGAATTCCTTCCATGCCGAGTAATTGAATTGGCTACCTTTCCCTTTAATCCGAAACACAGCGAACTGCTTCACGGCAGAAATAAGAAAGGCGGTGGTACCTACCCAGATGACCCTACATATGGGTCTACCACCTAGTAGATGATATCCTTTCGTGTATGTAAAAAACCTACCCTGCCTAAGGTAAGCTAACATTTTAAACTACCTATTTATAACCCTGCAATTGCCTCAAAAATTAAATACTTAGATGATTGTGTCTGTTTCTTTACTCATTTCAGATTACACTTACCTACCTACGGGTTGGTGGTATTAGCGGTAGTCTATAATGCAAGTTATCTCAGCAGTAAACACTTGTTTATACTATCACTTCCAATTTTACCAAATTTACATGCTCTTGGATCAATATTTGACTTTAAAAATAGTCATAAAATTATTTCATAGACCAATCGATATTGTGACTATTTTTGGAAGGTTACGATTTTATCAGTAGTCTAATTCTATTGTTACAACACTAATATGACCAGTCTGGCAAAATAATTGTTATCCATTTTTGTAATCGAAATTGCCATTTAATAAGAAGAATATAGGTGCTGTAGGTACTAGGTACTATTAATTATCCTGTAGGTATTTTTTTGCAGACGCCAGGCTACCGCAAGCTGTCAAAATAATTTCCTCAATAGACTCACCGATTCGAAATACAAAGGGGCTTGGAGACGCACAAAAGATCTCATTTTTCTAAATAAATCTGTACCTAATAAAAACCCGTTGACGATCTGCGGTCAACACAACATCATTGAAAACTGTCTTGACATTCATAACTCACAACAGTTAATAGAGATTGAGCTAATGAAGAGCATCAGAGTTGTAAAATAAGATAAGGAGGGCTTAATTGAGCTAGCGTAGCTTTGGATCGGCATACACAAATAACCCGCAAAAGCGCCACTCTAAGTTAGTTCAAATAATCCGGTTAGTTTAACATAGCTTAGCTTGCACGGTTCGCAAACGACACATTAGTATGAAATAAGGCTTCGACTTAAGCTATGATAATGATTTATATTTCTACGTCATGACAATAGTGAATATAGGCACGTATAGGTAAGAATCTATACATAGTAAAATTAAGTCTTTCTTTCTGTATGTGCGCTTAGCACTTTTAAACTACGCAACGGATTTCAATGCGGTTTTCAGCAACAGACAGAGAGTTTCAAGAGGAAGGTTAATATGTATATTACATGCATATTATATATTAGTATAGAAAAGCCAATAAATTCTATGCGAATCGGGGGTGGGTCCTAGTGAGTGAGTTTAGTACCTAATAAATTATATAGAAATAAGAAGAAAATAAGAAAATTATAATGATATGTCAAAGATCAAGAACAGGGAAAGAAGAAAACATATTACACCGACCCCAAATAAATTGGTAACAAGGCAGGTTAATGGTGAAACCTAAATAAAAACAATGTGAACAATCCTATTAAATAAATGTTTGTTTTTGTCGCACAATAGTTTCCCACTACCAATATTCGAAGACATTAAGAAAGAAAGAAATCTTTATTCGGCTTATAAAATGTGATCACATATGGAATAATTTTATTTTTGCGTTTACAAACGCGTAAATGTTAATACTACAAAAATGCTATGAAATTCGTTCGGGTCTTAGAAGTGCAAATTTCAAAGATTTGATGAAACTATGTTTACCATAAAAACATAAGCACCAAGCACTGACAAATTTCGACAGCGAAAATCAGTGTCTCGGTGGCGTAATTGGTCAACGCAGCCACCCGGATTGCGGAAGATGCGGGTTCGAGTCCCGCCTGAAGCAAGTCGATTTTTTTTCAGTGCATTTTTCTAGTATTAATATTTACGCGTTTGTAAACGCAAAAATAATATTATTCCTTATTGTAAGGTAGTTTCATCTTAACTGGGCGTCAAATATTTTGCAAAAATATTTTCTTCGGGTCTTAGAAGTGCAAATTTCAAAGATTTGATGAAACAATGTTTACCATAAAAACATAAGCACCAATCACTGACAAATTTCGACAGTGAAAGCCCGGATTGCGGAAGATGCGGGTTCGAGTCCCGCCTGAGGCAAGTCGATTTTTTCAGTGCCTTTTTCTAGTGTGATCACATACACAAAAAAATAGTACCGACATATAAGTACGTAGCGCCGAAACGAACTAACACTTAGTTTTATGTCAGAGGCTAAGCTGCGGCGCTGGTTTTAAGTGGTAGGTAGCCGGTGATGCGGGTTAGATGGTGACACTAACATAATATGGCCAACATTTGCAATTTATATAAAAACATACCTAAGTACAATAAATATTAACAACTAAACAACAGACAAATTTCAAAACTCAAACACAAAACAAACATAACAAAAAGCAAAAATTTAACATTAAAACGAATTTTTCAAAAAAAGGAGTAACGTGACTACGACAATAGAGAAAAGTGATTAGCGCCCTTGGTGGAAAGAAGCGCAATACTCACTTCCCATACAAATTAAGCTCTTAACACAACTAAAATTATTTGACACTAAAACTAAAACCCTTAATCTAGGTGTACAGAACAGCCCTACTGACCTACCACAAAAATAAATCCAGTTTCGGTAAAGCTGTGTATTGTATACTCCTGTGAGTATGTAGTTAATTATATCGGAATGAATATAATTTTGTTTATATTTTGGGTCACAGACGGGCTAAACAACGTGAGGTTGTCAACTCAAAGCGCAATGTCTCTGTGGTCACATAATCAACATCCCATCCGTACAGCGGTTGGATCAAACGCGGGCCACAATTACGAAAAAGAAAGCGTGCCTATCTACTTAGATATTCTACACATAGTATAACAAAGTCGTTTTCCGCGTCTGTCTGTATATCCGCTAACTCCTCCTAAACCACGCAACGGATTTTGATGCAGTTTTCACCACCAATTAGATAATTTTTCACGGTAGGTTTATACAACATGTAGATATCAGAAATAACGCACGTATAATTAAAAAAATCTTGACCCAAAAATAATTATAATATCCCTTCCTAATATAGTTTAACAACTAAACTTCAGTTTTATGCTTAAATTATACTTACCTGGATTTATGCAGTGGTAGGTATAAAAATTTACGAAAACAATATGATTCCTATAAACAAAAATCTCCACGAACATCACCTAACGACCTATTTTACAATAAAAATTATTGAAATTGATTAATTTGCATATCAGGAACAAACTTTTTTCAAGATTTTCGTTATTTCTGATAAGTTGTACATTAGTATAACAAAGTCACTTTCCGAGTACAAGTTGAACAGCTTAGGAGACAGAATGCAACCCTGACGCACGCCTCGTTCTGTGTGGAAGGATTTAGATTTTTCATTTTCCAGTTTCACAAAGCTTGAGCCATCCAGATATAGGTTCTGTATAAGAAAAATAAGGTGATGAGGCACACCCATCTCTACGAGCACATCAAACATCGTCCTCCATTGTACACAGTCGAATGCCTTTGAGTAATCAATGAAGCACAAAACTAAGGGTTTGTTAATTTCGCGACATCTTTCGATAAGAAGACGAACATTCAAAATCTGTTCACGAGTACCCCTTCCAGATACAAAACCGGACTGCTCGCTCGGCATCTGGTGATCCACAAAAGATGAAAGTCTGGTGTTTATAATGCGCAGAAGGATCTTACTTGCATGGGACATAAGTGACAACGTTCTGTAATTTTCACATTTCCTTGTGGAGCCTTTTTTATGGAGTGGAATAACAGCAGATTGTGTCCAGTCAGCTGGCCATTGACCTGTTCTCCATATCTTACTGCATATTTGGTGAATGATTTTAGTACCCTCAGGACCCAACCGTTGAATCATTGCTGCCGACACACCATCAGGACCCACGGCAGTATGTTTCAATTTTTTGATGGCGTCCTGGACTTCAGATAGCAAGACATCTGGTTCTCTAAAGTGATCCTCCCATCTCCTTTCCATACCAGCGCACTCTTCGTCCCGATAGAGATCATGGCAGTAGTTTCTCCATCTGTTCAGAACATCTTTCAAATCTGTCAATGATTTACCTCTACTGTCATCAATCACCCAACTCTTTGGTTTGAAAGTACCAGTCAGTTGTTTAACCTTAAGAAATAGGTCTTTCGTTTGCGCTTGGTCAGCATGTCTTTCAATATCGCTGCATATGTTGTTGATGTGCCTGTCTCTGTCTCTTCGTGTAGACCTTTGAACTTCGGCATGTAGTTGGTTATAACGCTCAATGTCACCTTCAGTCTCAAGTCCTTCACACTTCAAAATCCTTCTTTCCTCAATTAGTGCCCATGACTCTTTACTTATCCATTCTTCCTTTCTTTTAACAGTTTTAAACAGGTCGCTACTCTCCTTCGCTGTATCCAAAATAACATCCCTGAGAGTGTTCCAGTCTGCTTCACTAGAATCAAACGGGCCCCATTCTCGGCATCTGATCTTAGTTTCAACTGTTTTATGAAAATGGTCTAGAGCCGGTAAATTCAGTGAGATGGTTTTTTGAGGTTTCTTACGAGCATTTTTTAGGCGAAGTCTGAAGTCAGCTATTAAGAGTTGATGATCACTCCCGCAATCAGCACCAGGAAGCGTCCTCGAATTCGTAACTGACGATCGCCATCTCGACTTAATCGTTATAAAATCAATCTGATTCCTGTGCCCCTGTGGTGAAGTCCAAGTGTATAATCTCCTTGGATGGTTTTCAAACCAAGTATTCATAATAGTTAGCTGATTTTCTACGCAATATTGAAGAAATTTTTCACCTCTGTCATTTCTTACCCCCAGGCCATATCCACCCACAACTGTGCCCTTAAGTGGATCTCCCAAGGTGCTACCAACTTTTGCGTTCCAATCACCCTGCACGATAGTAGCTTCCTTAGATGGTATGGTGCGTAACAAGGTATCAAGAGCGGCATAGAATTGATCTGAGATTTCCTCCTCCGACTGAGAAGTAGGTGCATACACTTGAATAATGTTAATTGGTACAGGGCTAGCATCAAGTTTTATCGCGATCATTCTATCATTTGGAGTAACATATCCTTTGACGCTGTTATGTAGTTTCTTTGATATTATGAAGGCTACTCCATTATGACTGTGGTCTTCGGCACCAGTGTAATATATGGTATTGCCGTTATTAGTAGTAAAATGACCGCTGCCTCGTCGATGCACCTCACTTAGCCCCAAGATGTCAATATTGCATCTACTCATCTCTCTCTCTACAACTTCCAATTTTCCTGGTTTTAGGAGACCTCTCACGTTCCAAGTCCCTGTGCGAAGCCGCTTACGTAGTGGCCTTTTAATTGTGTCTCTTCTATCACCAGTAGCATAATTTCCACCCACTGTCTGGTGGTCCGCAGATAAGTGGCCGGTCGCATATTTCACACCATGCAACCCGGAATCGCAATGGCGCCGATGGTCAGTCGGATCACATGACGTCACGCCTATATTGGAACTGTTCATAGTGGTTTTCTTGGGGAAATTAGTGCAGTAGTTCCCCGTGGCTTTCTGCACCAGACATTTTAGGGGTCATTACACCCCAAGGCTGCTGCGGCCTCTACCAAACGGTTGCCCGACTGGGTGTATGGTTATACCGCCAATGATCGGTCGCCAGAGCCTCGTCTGTTATCTAGCAGGGAGTGCCACGACATGGTTAGGGCCATGCCGCCGCCATTCAGCGCGTGCAGGTGAGGTTGACTCTTGGGTCGGTAAAGATGTTATAACCGTTCTCCCCTTACTCCCCATTTTCATCAACATTTAAATAAATCTTTACGGAAAGTTTATTCACTTAATATGTAATGCATTTTTAAAAAGTTTTTGCATAAGTAAAAATAAGATTTTTCACGTGTCACTTCCACGCAAAATTCATTAATATTATGTAACATTAAGTTAGCTAAAAATATATTTTAATATGAAAGGCACACCACATTTTTCACAGGCAGGTTGAGGTTGCCAGTTATGTTAGGAAAGAAACAGGTACAAAGTGTTTTTACGTAAAGCTTTTTGTATTTCAATAATATTTGCATAATACTTATTTGTTAATTGGTGTTTTCGTATTATATTACGTAATTATCGATTTACGCCTACTCTTATTACTTTACTGTTCATGAAATTCTGATATTGAATCCACTTCCGTCTGTTATAATTATGTGGCTAAAGGTTCATTTTCAGCATTAAGCGACGCGTTAAAAATCGCTATCTTTGTCCCTTCTAAGACTTAAAAGTGTTTTGTTTTCACTGTAAAAGATTAATTGTTATGTGATTTGGTAAATTATAAAAACAATCTATTAAGTAACCGGAATGTTTTGTTTCATACGCTTATATTATAAAAGTAGACACTTTTCAGTAACACCTGATTATTTTAAAGAAATTGTATGTGAGTACCAAAATAATTTATAAAGATAGATACCAAACGTTGTTAAGAATAAAGATCGTTTTAAAAGAAAATTATCACAAAAGACAAAGAGGTTAAATGTTTAAGGCATTTCGTAAATTACACAATTGCAGTATGAAAATGAAATGAAAAAGTTTTTTATTTAAATGAACTTTGCTAAGTACTTTTAAATCGTCCAAAGCCCTACCACGATTTTTGGGCGAAATAATTATTTTACTTATTTAATTATTAATATGCTGAGATGGAGAAGAAATGGCGAAATAAACTCCACAGCATACAATTTAGTAATGATGTCAAAACATTACAGATCAAAAGATATATCAATTTTAACCACGTCAATCTTGGGCAGATTTTATTCCCCCGCCTTAGATCATTTAAATAATTATTTATCTTGTATAAGCTTTTTTATATAAAATACTTTTTACAGTTCTTTTTTTAATTTTTTAACAGGCAATTTTCTTCGTACTCTTCGGAAGCCTATTGTAAAAACCTCAGATCATATTCTGAGGTAAAAACTCTTGCTTGAGAAATCGCGTGTGAATGTGAAAGAAAACTTCACTAGAAGCCGACGGCTAAAGTTATCCTTTTACAAGCTTATAAGTTAAATTTGGACTGATACCATCAGATTACAACATGAACACAAACACATAGAGATATTCTATATGTTTGTGTTCATGTTAGATATATAAACTTTCAAACAAGACACTGGCGAGAGTTTGATGCCGTTGTACATACCTACACTGCCGGCAGATGACCGGCAATTATTTTGGACCTTCCTACTATCTGGACCCAGGACGTTGGTTATTTAGTTTAAGTGTCTCTCAGACGTTGCAGCACAAAACCTTTATATCTCATCGTGTGTTGCCCCCAATATGTATGACAATTTATAAGAACCATACATTGTTTTAGCCTATAAAGGAACTGTTTATTCTGTGGAGACGAGTTTATATATACAGCCAGATCGTGTTTCTTCCAAGTATTGACAATATGCGTAGGTATAACATTTCTCAAAAAATTATATTATTTTTCTAGAATTTTCAGAAAAGTATTTTGCTATACATACAGTAAGTTATCCAGTATATATTATGATGACACAGTTAAAATATTTATCTCCTTGAACTTTTCTCTGAGGGAGTTACGCGGGCCTAGTTGATAAATTGCTCTAACAGCCCGTTCTTGCAAAACAAATATGGTATTTATACAGCACTCCCCCAGAGAAGAATTCCATACGACATTATGCTGTGAAAATAACTGAAATAAACCCTTCTAGCGGATTAAAGTGCCGTAAACATCAAAATTGGTCTCAATCGGTCTCATTAAGACTTACATATTGAAGTCTACTGTAGCGTTTCCTGTCGGTTTAGCACCTAGAAATCAAGTAAATCGTCCTACACGCGTCACCAGGATAAATCTATCGAATGCTTTTCCACTTTTCAAATATTATAAACGGGCTCTTTGAAGAGAATTTTGAAGCGTGATTTGTGGAGTAATGACTGAAATTATCGTTTTGCCTTACCTACTGACAAACAATGACCAAAATACCTACCTATATTTATTCTGATTTAATTACGCGTAGCTTAATATTTTCTGTAATATTCTGAAGAGTAAAAAGTCAATTAAGTAACTACCTACCTAGGTATTTATTGAACACACCAATTTGAGCGGGCCAGAGTCCAAACTACAAAATGTACATTAAGCCTTGAGTCCATTAATCCCTTCCCTCTGCATTTTAATCAGGTTAAACCTAACTTGATTAAAACTACTGTCTGTAGTTGGCAAGTATACCCCACCTTTGTCTAACAATCGTTATATGTAGTGTAGGTACCTACTTAAATACTTAACTTATATTTCTGTCTTCTAATATCATTAATTAAGACTAGAATACAAAGAAGTGCAATGGGAGTATCCAAAATATTTTATTCCGTACCGAATTTGGATATTCCTTTGAGAATTGTGATTATGACTTCCGGTACCCGTAGTGTAAGTTTTTTCGTATTAAAAACGTTACTATTGTAGCGTTCAGGGGGGCTATTCGCTATCTTTTTTTGACAGTTGAAAGTGATGAGCACTGAGCAAATTACGTATCCTTTGCTGTTTTACACGACAAGTGTCATAATAGCGTGTCGTGTAAAACAGCAATTTATGTGTATTGTGTAATTCACTTGGTGATCATCACTTTCCACTGTAAAAATAAGTTAGGGAATAAGCCTACAGAGCTGAATTTGTGCATGGGAAACATGATTTGCGCTTGTTTCCGCTATTCGCGTTTCCTATACAAATTGAGCTCTTAACGCAACTACAATAGTTACGTTTTTTATACGAAAAAACTTATACTACGGGTACTGAATTCAATTTTGTTTTGCATTTATGTAGTTCCGTGAGCGACAGCACCGTAGTCGTAACAAAAACATCGTAAAAGTCAAGCAACTAAAGTGCTCGATAGGAACTCGGATGGATGACAAAAAAAACCTCTATTTTTCTCCTCCTTGTTTCGAGAGGCACGTGTTTACACTCAACGGGACTTATCGTGACGATCCCTGGGTAAGTACTATGAGTAATTAATTCTAACTTTGCTTCTGATTTTGATGAAATTTGGTACAAAATATACTAGAACATAATATGTTCTATGATAGGACATAATTAAGCTACCTTTTGCTATAAAAAAAGGTCACGAAGGGGTTGAAATAAGTGACGAAAATGTCAATGGAAGGTCGTCATTATCGAAGATAAAACCATGAAAATTAGAATTTAGGCAATTGATAAGAAATAAATAATTATTTGTTCTAGCGTTATTGAAATTTTGACCTGTGTGGGGATGAAAGGCAGCCTATGTGGTTGCCTAACATTAAACAATATTTTTACAAAATTTCATCAAAATCTGTCTAGTAGTTTTTGAGTTTATTCAATACAAATATACAAATCTTTCCTCTTTATAATATTAGTACAGAAATAGAAGTTTTTACTTAAATTTGAAAAAGTACAATTTTTGGAGTTTTACAATGTCTAAGAATACGTAAAATTTATTTTACATTGTAGCACTTCACACCATTTACAGCCCATTTAGTCAATAAATTTAAATAAAATAGGGTGTAAATGGTGTGTAGTGATAAGTGGAGCTCTGTCGATCTTACTCACCAACAGAAACACAACACCACTAAAAGATGGTGTGTGTGACGGTGATCTTCTGTAAGGTAGAGGTTAGCCCCAGTTCAGGCTACTCTAATTCGAGTGGCTAGTCTGCTATCCTCCTCCTTGCGTCGTTTATCCTCAATGCTGAGGGTCGTGGCCTCTTTGAACAACGTCCTGGACTATCTTACGCCAGTTCGCTCTATCTTCGGCGGCGTGGATGGCATCGTGCACCGAGGAGTTTAAGGCCTAGCGAATTTGGTCCGACCAACGCATTGGACTTCTGCCTCTCGGTCTCTTGCCGCTCACCTTGCCCGTTATAAGTAGCTTTTCTAGATTGTCACCTCTTTTCCGAGCAATGTGGCCAAAGAACTCAAAACTCCTCCGCAAGCAAGTGGTACTGAGTCTCATTGGTGCCTTCAGCTCTGCTAGAATCGATTCATTGGTTCTGTGTTCTGTCCAATGAATTCCGAGCATTTTCCTCCAGCACCACATTTCAAACGCGTCAATACGTTGGCGGTCAGTTTTCTTAAGGGTCCAAGTCACCGCACCGTAGAGAAAGATGGAAAAAACAAGGGTGGTAACGAGCTGTCGAGTCTGCTATACCCATATCTTTTATTTACGACGACGATTCACGACTTATTTAGAACAAAATATGAAAAACCACGCATAGGTACGGTACTCTATTTAATAATTATTTATTCAAATGGTATCTCTATTCGTTGTTTTCTCTGCGCCACAAACGGACCCATTTCACTTCAGTCTGCTAAGTTTTGCGGCTTTGTCACCTGTATCAACTCTGGATATGGTTTCGCATCGCCGCCGTCTATTTAACTTTCTGTGAGTTGTTAATTTTCGTATTCATCTTATAGCACTTATAAACGCTATACATTATTTGGAATAATGTAGGTACAGTCGCGAGCAGAAGTAAATAACTATCCATATAAGTTGGTGCTGAAATGTAAAAAGTGTAAACATATAATTGCTCGACTCTGTAAAGAGATAAAAGTATTTTTATTTTTCAAATAAATATATTTGTTTCAGGACTTTTATCTAAAGTAGACATGTCAGTCCTATCGGACCTTTCTGCATTCACACAACATAATGATAAAAGTATTCGCAAACCTAAAGAATATATTTTAAAAAATCCACTTCTAAAATTAAATACCAACGTAGATACAACGTTTCGAAAAATAAATAATATAGTCGCTAAATAGGTAGGTAACTTTTTTATTCCTCAGTAGTATTTGTTTATTTAACCCGAGCAGTAAAATGAAAATATAGGAAACCGATGTATGTATGAGAACATGTTGTGAGGATCGTAGCAAGTGCAGAGAAGTGATCTGTACCTACCCTCACAAAGTACAAAGGCGTGACTTTTTGTATGCATGTTACTTTACGTAGTCGAGCGAGCAGTTACGTTAAGTTTTGTGGTGCTTATTTGCCCTATACTAATCTTTTTGTGCCTAAACTAAAGGATCAGAATAGGGCAATTAAGCATAAGTCATATTTTATGCCATTAGAATATTTTTTAATTTAAATAATATAAATGGTGTTCATCACTTTTAAACTCTCCCGTGGCATGATTAACATGAGTAAAAACGGGAATTAACGCGATTAGAATACCTTTTAAATGCCGGACGTTGAAGCCGGTAAAATACCGGCAAATAATGGTATAAATGCCGGAGTCAGCCTGTGACCACCTTTACTTATATGATCTGAGGTCGGTGTAAACCGGCTGAAACTGCAGGCATTTAAAGTCTAATCGCGTTAATTCCCGTTATTACTCATGTTAATAAATCGTATTATATATTTATTGATAAATGTATCAGATGCTGGTTATGGATCCGTATATCAGAAGGACTGATTGTTAATATGACTCCTCATAATTTAAAACTTTTTTGATGTTAAACAAATTGTAATGCACCCACCTACTAATACAATATTTTATTACCAGTTTATTACAAAAAAGTTTAATTTGATTTAAATTTGTTTCACGTAATTAATAACCTTCTTAAGTATCTAATAGATAGAAGTTCAATACCATGTCCAATAAAATATGTCAACTCTACGTTCCATTCCAACTAAGTACTCTATATTATACTAGTGCTCCGCCCGCGACTTCGTCCACCCAGAGTTTTTTAAACAAATATAAGTATATATGGCTTCCCCAATAAATAGACTATCCAACACAAAAATATTTTTTCTATTTGAATCAGTAGTTCCTGAGATTAGCGCGCTCAACCAAACAAACAAACTCTTCAGCTTTTTAATATTGAAGTATACGTAAGTAGATTTATACGTACACACTCTGTCAAATGTAAATCTGCATGTGCACAGTGTAACATAATTCTACGGCATTCATATCGAAATATTTGCTCATAATACGCAAATATTACCTCATTTTCAATATTTCGGGCAGATCGTTTATTTAGCTAAAAGAGAAGTATCTAAAATTATTTATTACTCCATTCAGCATTTTCAATATACATAATTTAGGGTTGACATATTCAACCATTACTTACAATTTTAATTAGTTGTTAATTGAATAGCTGTACACTCAATAGCTCAATAGCTCAATAGCTGTACAATTTTGTCTGTAACTGGAAAGAGGAGGTTTATACCCTTTTCTTATGTAACGAGAAGGATGAACATCATAATAGGTTAGAGATAACATTACTCATAACGTATTTAATTTATAAGAAAAATCAAAAAGGTTAATGTCTGCATAGCTAGGCGTGACTATTGCGGAAAATATCCATCGCTAAACCTCGGTACACATGCACCCATTTTTAATTTTTACATGCACCCATTTTTAAGTTACTAAGAAAAAGAAAATGTACAATGAAAAGAATTATTGTTAAGTTTTAGGAAAAACGGCTGCAATTGTATTGCGGCAATACAATTTGGATTAAAAAAAATATCTTGAAATGACTATTAACAATGTAACGTGCCACAAGGTACTCGTAATTTGAATGAATCGTTTTTCCCACTCTGATAGATCTCGTAGCCAAAATTCAAATTCTTTTGTTTTGTGTATAACGTCGTGTTTATACTCTCAAGTTTATAATAGCTAATTATGACTAAGCTTGTGACTAGGCACTAGTATGTTTTGAGTTTACAATGCATATAGTGTCTGAATATTGAGATTGAAATAAATCGGGCGATACCAACAAGGTGGACTGACGATCTGGTAAAGGTTGCGGGAAGCCGCTGGATGTGGGCAGCGCAGGACCGACCTTTGGGGAGGCCTATGTTCAACAGTTGGCAACACTCGGCTGAAATGATGACGATTATGGGCGATACCTACCAAAAACAAAATGCACCAATGTGCAAGCAATCCGCACGTGTGCGTTACAAATAGTACTACACTATGTACAGTGTAAGTGTTTCCGAATGCAAGCAAACAATCAAAGCGATCGTCAGTTGTCGTGCAACCGTGCACTACGCTGACACAGCCATGAATTTCCCCTTTTTTTTTCAATCTCGTTAATCCCACGCGGGATCTCGTTGGTTATACCACTATACGAACGAGATTTGTCGTGTGGGGATGAAATTGGGGATGAAAATTTGTATGGAAGTTCGTTATTGTAAAGATAAAACCATGAAACTTTGAATTTAGACACTTGATAAGAAATAAAGATCCAACCGCCATCTTGAATGGCGGTTGTGACTTTTTAATATAATATCGATACGGGTATAATTTTCGTGGTTTTCGGAGGTCCCGATTCCTAAAATACCATCCATTTTGAGATCCAAGATGGCGGACGCGACTTTTTAACATAATGTCAATATGAGTATCGTTTTCGTGGTTTTTAGGGGTCCGAATTACGAATAAAACATCTATTTCGAGATCCAAGATGGCGGACGCGACTTTTTGACAAAATGTCGATATGGGTATCATTTTCGTGGTTTTTGAGGGTCCCGATTCCGAATACGACATCTATTTCGAGATCCAAGATGGCGGTCGCGACTTTTTAATATAAAATCGATATGGGTGTCATTTTTGTGGTTTTTTGAGGTGCCGATTCCTAATACACCATTCATTTTAACATCCAAGATGGTGGACGCGAATTTTTAACATAATGTCAATATGGGTATCGTTTTCGTGGTTTTTGGGGGTCCGGATTACGAATAAAACACCTATTTCGAGATCCAAGATGGCGGACGCGACTTTTTAACATAATGTCAATATGAGTATCGTTTTCGTGGTTTTTAGGGGTCCGAATTACGAATAAAACATCTATTTCGAGATCCAAGATGGCGGACGCGACTTTTTGACAAAATGTCGATATGGGTATCATTTTCGAGGTTTTCGGGGGTGCTGATTCCAAATACATTATCTAAGTGGAGATCCAAGATGGCAGATGGGACTTTTTAACATAAAAGCGATTTGGGTATCAATTTCGTAGTTTTCGGGGGTCGCGATTCCAAATACGTCATCAATTTCTAGATCCAAGATGGCGGACGCTACTTTACTTATTATTAATATGGATATCATTTTCGTGGTTTACAGGGTTCCATTTTGAGATCCAATATGGCGGACGCCAATTTTAAACTTAATATGGGTATCAGTTTTGTAGTTTTCGGAGGTCTCCATTTTGAAATCCAAGGTGGTAGACGCGACTTTTTAGCTTAATCGCTTTCACGCCTAACACCTGAACCGAATTTAATGAAATTTGGTACAAAAATAGACTAAACCTCGAAATGGAATAAAAGCTACCTTTTTTGAAAAAGGGAATGAAGGGGTTGAAATATGAGATAAAAAAAATTATGCGATTTCTCATTACCGAAGATAAAACCATGAAACGCAAATGTATGTTCGAGAGTTTTTGAAATATTGACCCATGAAAGGTTGCGTGTAGCAAAGAATGGAAAAACATAAAATGGTAGATTGTAAAAATGCCATTTACTGTAGTGCACGACAGTTTGTATGTGTGTTTTTTGCATAATAAGTACCTACACAAAAAAATGCTGCCTAAAGTAACTATTCCACGCGTACGAAGTCGCGGGCAAAAGCTAGTCTAAATATATATAACTCAAAGGTGACTGACTGACATAGTGATCTATCAACGCACAGCCCAAACCACTGGATGGATCGGGCTGAAATTTGGCATACAGGTAGATGTTATGACGTAGGCATCCGTTAAGAAAGGATTTTTGGAAATTCCACCCCTAAGGGGGTCAAATGTCCACACGGACGAAGTCGCGGGCCGTTCTAAAATAAAGAGGAAAGATTTGATTGTTTGTTTTTATTGAACAGGCTCTAACTACTGGACCGATTTTGATAAAATTTGGTAGTATGGAAAAAAATTCCATTGAGATCCTGGGAAGCACATAGAATATTTTTTGGGGGCGATAAACGACATTAACGAAAACGAAGTCGCGGGGGTAGTACTAGTTTGTTAATAATCAAATAAGACATTTGCTTAGTATTAACTAGTATAGTAATCTGTCTTTGGTATTAACAATCAAAACGAAACTTAGTATTGATAATCCGTCGTACTGGTATTGCTACAAACGTTATGTAATCTACCTGTAGCTTTAGTACAACACAAAGATTACAATATAATACCGGATACAACATAGGTACCTAATGTGAAAGGAATTATTGTAAGCTGCAGAGCTATCGTACTAATTTACTGAAAAATATGTAGGTGGGTAAATAGTTAAGCTCATTAAAAGGAGATCCACAAGATAATGGGAGCACAGAATGCAAGCAATACTTTCTTCGTTTTACAACACCGGCTGACGTCGAACGATAGGTGCCTATTTTGTTCTGAAGTGTCATGTTTTTTACCATAATAATCATAATGTGCCTCAATGATAAATTGCCTTAAATTTGTTTGTTATAAAACTTTAAAAAAAAAACAAAATGTACATTATTGGTTTTAAAAATTAAAACCAATAATGTACATACATACGATCACGCTCGTATTCCCAAGAGGGTTTGTGCAGAGCCTTATGTAACACTTTACTACACATAAAGCCACATCTGACAGTATAGGTCATGCAGTGTCTCCAAATAGTGACAGATTGCTAGCCTATCGCCTACATAAAAAGGGCACTAAAGCCAACGACCAGGACACAATATTACACTCAAAATCATCTCAGCAGTCCGGGTTACCAATATTATAAAACCCGTTTTGCATAATATAAGTCCAAAATTAAAACTAAGCTTGTTTGCAATATATATATATATATATATATATATATATATATACATCCTACAACCATTTTGGCGTCATGCACGTCGTGCATCATTACGACGTCTCTCAGTTCCCCTTACTTTATTTAAAATGTCTTAATGAATATTGCTTAGTTTTATGATTTCCAGCTCCTTGGGATACGTCATTTTCCTATAATTTTGTGTTTCGCGATATTCGTCTTGCAGTCATGCCCCAACATTTTTGAACCCCCAACCATGGCGATACATTATAGGCATCCTAGATATATTAATCGTAATTTACCTATGGCATCGATTATTTAACATCCTCACAGGATGGACCGTATTTGGGAGTGCTACGTTGCCAGCTTTCGGTTTACTATCTCTTTCTTTTCCTTTCGCTTTTCTGTAATACACAGTTTCAACGTTGAATTTGTTCCAATATAATTTTGTTTAAAAGTCTGTTGTGTTGGAATGAGCATAGTTGTATGTAGTTCACGATGTCTAGCAAAAATTGACTTCACTACACTCCTTAAAATACAATTTGGTGGATCTCATATTCCTTTCAGTTCTCCTGTAAAAAATCTGGGAGTAATAATGGATACTACTTTGAGTTGGAGCCTGCAGCCTAATTAATAAGATTAATCTGAACTTAACATCCTGTCAATCTTTCCAAACGCCTGGTTGTTTAGAAGAAATCGCTCTTAGAGATAATACCGCTCATTATGACATTGTTGTTGTATTTGTCATCTCCTGTGTTTTGTTTTTCATGTATGTATGCAATCAAGATCATCGTCGATCGGCTATTGAACGTCCGTATACAGCTATTGATCGTCCGTATACGGCTATTGGGCTTCCGTATATAGCTATTAAACGTCCGTATATAGCTATTGGACGTCCGTATATGATATGACTATTGGGCGTCCGTATACAGCTATTGGGCGTCCGTATATAGCTATTGGGCGTCCGTATATAGCTATTGGGCGTCCATATATCGCTATTGAACGTCCGTATATAGCTATTGGGCATCCGTACAATGTACATAGCTTTACGTCGATTTGTTGATAACACATACAAATACCAATATATCATCACATTCGGTATTGCGGTTGTAGAAACTTACACCCCTTTAGAGGACGATTTCGTGGATAAAAACTATCCTATGGCATACTATCTTCATACCAAATTTAATTTAAATCGGATATAGATTCCCTGTACAAACTTCTACCCTCCTTTTTTAGCCCTTTTGGAGATGATTTTGGGGACAAAAGTATCCTATGCTCACCCCCGGGTCTGAACCTATCTCCATACAAAATTTAATTCAAATCATTTCAGTTATACAGGATGTAAAAGACATGAACAGTCAAACGAAAACCATGTATTCTGCTTACCATCATAACATTTTTTTTCCTTTAGACTATACCTGGGAAATTGATAGTTACGATTTTATTAAAGGTCAAAGTCATAATTTTTTTTTTATTTTTTATGAAAACGTATTCTTAACATTATTTCTTATTTATTGTCCAAAGAAACATTATAATTTTTTCTAGTATTTCATAACAAAAAATGGATTCAAAACGTTAGCGTTCAATGTAGCTCACTGGATGCGCACGGACACTAACGAACGGGGCCGCCGTCTGGCAAATTTATCGCGGTTTTGCGAGTTGCGTGCAAGTTGAGACCTTTACATTGCGTGGTACAATTTGCAATTTTTCTTAACACCAAAAAATAAAAATCATTTCCCAGCATTTTTTTTTAAAAGATGTTTTATTTTGATGTATAGAATACATGGCTTTCGTTTGACTGTTCATGTCTTTTACACCCAGTATTATTAGTATGGATTGTAATCTATTGATGAATAAAGTATTTAATAAAAATAACTTCTTTCCTTTAGTTCTATGTATTTATTAATCTACTATTTTATTGATATAGGGTAACCGGGTCAATTTCACTTTCCGAATTAAAATTGCACTTTTCTAGTCAATTTCGTAGAATCGATTTTTGTCCATCAAAAACTTAAAAATGTGTGGGTCAATAAATATAAGGTACATTACTATCAAAATTAACCTTAATTCTTAACACAAACTTGAAAAATCAAGCAAACATAAATAAAATTATAACACAAATGAGATAGTAATCACACTAATGAGATCATGATCATGACCCTAATCACAAATGAGATCTGAAACACACGAATTATAATATCAGTAAAGGGAGTCATACCAAAACACCAACATCAACCTACTAAATCATGTTATAACAATTAATAATCAGACTTTAATTTTTGCCTAGCTCTTTTATTTTTTTTTATTGTTAAAATATCTATACAGGGTGTCCCAGAAGCCGACGTCAAGCCGAAAGCAGGTGGTAGACTAACTGTTATATGTTATCAGAAAAATATAAAAAAAAATCTAAGTTAGCTATTTAAAAAAAATCTAGCATTTAAAAAAAATCGATAAAATCGGCATATTCTTCTAATTTGCAGCAGCTGGCTTTAAATTTAAGATTAGAGTATACAGAAACACTATTCAGTATTACAAAACAAAATAAAATGTTTAGAAAAGTCAAGAATTGTAGCAACAACAGTGAAAAAACGGTCACAGGGTGTAAATTATATCGATTTTTTTTAATGCTAGATTTTTTTTTAAATAGCTAACTTAGATTTTTTTTTATATTTTTCTGATAACATATAACAGTTAGTCTACCACCTGCTTTCGGCTTGACGTCGGCTTCTGGGACACCCTGTATATTATTGTAAGGTAAACAGCAATCCTAATCGATTGCCACGCAGATGATATCTTTATATGTATAGGCAACTATTACACTTTAATGTACTTTATTTCATACTTTAATGTACCCCTTTGTTGATGTATTAGTCGCCTTCTATGCCGACACCCATTGGAAGATATGGGATGATGCTATTTTACTCTGTCGGCATCACATGACAAAGACATTGACATGTTTAATAGTATTAAAATTAATTTATTACAATTAATTTAAAACTAGTACTTAGTTAGAGATAGCAGTCAGAGCATCTTTGCTCTGACTGTTTTAACTAAACGGTTTTAATTAATATTTTCAACAATTCAATGCAGTTAAAAAAGGTTTAACTGAAATAGGTTTAATTAGCGTTTTTATGTCAAACCGCTAATCCTCAAGAGGAGGAGGAGGTACGGCGAGCTCGTCTCCATACAAACGGAGAAAACTTTTACTTTCCTATTTCTTATACGATCTTTATGTGTAAGAAGATTTTTAATAAAAAGAATATAGGTACCTATATGTCTGTCCGTTTTGGTATTTTTAAAATGCGACATACATTTAAAGTTACTTAAAAATAGTGAATTTTGAAAAAGGAAAACGTACAGAAGTAGTTTTTAGTATATTAAATATATTCTAAAATATCATAATGATCAGACAAGAATTAGGGGTAGTAAAACTTTTTCTCCGGGGTACTGAAACCGGGCGCCAGATAGTACGCAAAGCGTACAGGACCAGCGGCACTAGAATACGGTTTCTTATAATGAATGTTTTACGATTTTTTAATAACCAAAGTATTTGAGAATAATGGCAACGTCGCAATATGCGGACGCCGGAAGCGCGATTCAGTTGACAAACAAATTTAAAGTATACACACTGTAGATATACGCTGTGCAGCAGCGCCACACTTTTGCGACGATTGCGCGCGGAACTTTTCAAAATATTTTTGTTGCCAACTGCTTGACATTATGACTTCTGTCGATATTTGTTCTACGGCTAGCTAGGATCAATAGGGCCTAAGTGCCACCGGCCAACAAAGTGGCGTCCGGTATGCGGACGCCAAAAGCAGGTGGACGCCGGTTTAAATGCACTTTTGCCTTCAGGGGACGGTCATTTGTTTGCGGGATATATATATATATATATATATTGCAAACAAGCTTAGTTTTATATATATTTTATGGTTACGAGATGGCAAACAAGCTTGCGGCCCACCTGATGTTAAGTGGTCACCGCCGCCTATAGACACTTGCAATATTAAGTGTAAATCACTTAACACCGCAAGTGCGTTTGCCATCCTGGGGACTAAGATGATATGCCCTCCATGCCTAGTAATTACACTGGCTACCTTTCCCTTTAATCCGAAGTTTTTTTTAAAGCAACTCTGAATTACCCTAAAAGGTTTTGTAATCAATATGTAGGTAAAGGTTTTGTAAAAAATATAACCCATAACCTACCGATCACACTAATATGTAGGTACTTTGACACATTAGATTCTTGATTTTCGATACATTTAGAAAATGTTTTAAAAGTAACAATTTTATTATAAAAACAATATTCAGAATAATACAATTCATAGACCAAATTACGAAATCACGACTTTTACACAGAATATTAGAGACAATGGTTACCGTATCCGATATTATGGCATTAAAGTGCTTTTTGTGCTAGAACTTTAGTGCTAGATAAGTAGGTAAAGCAAAATTTCGAATATTCGAAAATTATGGTTATTGAACTTTAGAGCAAACGTTTATGGATGATGATTTTCAGACAAGCAATTTTAGGAAAAGAAATGAAGTACCAGTAGAATTCCTTATTTTTAATCTCTACGCAATCTCTACGCTTGGCTTTAGGGTTGTAAAACCGTGACGTAAGTGACTTAAGATTGGTTAACCTAAACACTGTTCACAAATGCACTTTTCACTGAATTGTCCATAGTAAATTCTACAAATACCTGTTATAAAAACTTGGTTCAAGCGGAGCGGAGTTTTTATAACAGGCTCCTCTTGGTCATAAAAAATAACCCGACACTACGAACAATAATTTATCTTCATTCAATTATTCACACCAATGCTGGAATTTTCTGCGAAACTTTCATCGGCGAAGGTAATTCGGACGCATTCGGCGCTGGACTTACTTCAGCCATGTTTTTGGATAATCAATATATATTTATTTCCATCCATCCAGTCCATTCCACCACCAACTTTGCTTTTTCCAGTGGACAAGCCCATAATATGATATTAATAAGAACGAAATTAACTCCTGCTACGGATACTATAATAGATTAGAGGGCCTAGACAAGTGACAATTTTTTTTTATTCTATTGCAGATTGTCTCTGATGACATTTTCTGCGTCACCGGGTTTTTAAGAAGGCGAAGACCTTGGGGGGTCCTCAAGCCTGAAGGTCGAACATTCCTAGGGGATTACTGGGCGACCGAGCATCTCTCTCGTGGGGAGTCTCTCAACCGCCTAGCGTCCCTAGGGCGTCCGTGTCGGAAGGGGACAAGTGACAAACTATACAAATCGTTTCTACGAGTAACAACGTCAACTCTAATAGGCCCTCCAGACTCACGCGCGAAGTCTCGGCGAGAAGTCTCGCCGAGACTTGACCCGAGAAACGAGAAGGTATCCACACTCACGCGACCTTCTCACTTGCGTTCTCGACCGTCATGCGAAATGGACGACTGACAGTGCAGCGGCTTTGGTATTTACAGTAAACCACAGCAGTTTGTAGGATCGAAAAAGCGAAGGAGTGATATTATCAAAATTAGTACAACCTAACATTATAATTATATCATCCGTTTTTACTAGGATATTGGTTGTTTTAATGTTAGCAATAAGCTGTTTTAGAATATTTTATAGAGGATACCAAATTAAATAGAATAGAAAAAAAACCTGGGATGGAATGGATAAGTGCTGAGACGGGACTTAAACCTGAACGAATTGCTATGAATTTCGTTCTTAACTAAATACCCAAAAAAAATTAGAAGCAAAATCAATGTTTTGAAAAGATGATTTAAAGTATGAGTGTAGATAAAATTAATTATTTAGACAGGCCCTGTTTCAAAGCTCATATTAATAAAATAATAAATGCAAAGCACACACAGGTGATGGAAATCACTTCCTACGTCGCAGTGAGGCCGAACGAGAACAAACGAGAGTGTGATACGGTTCTCTTTTCTCGCCCGAGAAACCCTTTGAAGCGGGCCAAAAAACCGACACCGAGCCGAGAACAGGCGAGCCCGAGAACGAGAACGCGAGAAACTAATCACACTCTCGCTTCTCGGGTGTTCTCGGGGGTTCTCGGCGAGAGTGTGCAGGGCGCATAACATTTGACACGACAACGGTCGCCATGGTTTTTTCCTCAGATCAATATTTTGTTTTAACCAAGAAGATTATATTTTACCGACTATCTTCGTGGTTTTAACTCAGTATTATATCAGTCATAATATCCTTTTCTGTAAGCTTTTCTGGGAGTTTCTCCCATAGATTAATTAATTTATGTACTAACGTAGTTTCTCCCGTATTCTTGTTGTAAAAACACGTGTTGAGAGACTCCATTTTTTATTCAATTTACCGTACAATTGTCTGTACATTTTCACTTGACATCTTTATGTGTCGCGATCGCCATTAATTCAAAAGAACAAACCGTTTACTGATTATTGATTATGTAAGTAATAATCAATAAACAACAGTTTTATTCCAGAGGGCCTAGATAAATGGTCAATCGATTGCGCTGAACGCTTATCATCAACAGCTCATATAATGTCCCCACCGAGGGGCTCGAGCCTACCCCACTTTAGGGACGATTAGGCCCTTGTCTTCACCGCAAAAGCGTCAATTTAACGTACATGTGAATTCAAAATTTGAAAACTTATTGGTACGCGGCGGGGTTCGAACCGGTGCCTCCCAGGTGGAAGACAACGCTCTTACGCACTACGCCACCGACGCTTTTGCTGAACGCTTAACGAAAAGGGTATTATGTATGACACTGACATTATACTGCGAAAACCCCATGGAGACCGTTCGTGTCATTACATATCGCCGTATAAAATATCGAGATTTTTTTATTAATATTTATAACAGCGCTCCTGCGGCGCTGTGTCGCAGGAGCACATGCTGAGGCAGGGACCGTTTGGCTTCTCACAGGGGCATTTCATGTAGTTTAATTGTTATTAGTTAGTATAAGTGTTAAAGTGTTTTTTAGTTAGTATTGTCTGTTATCGCTTTTCTTCTGTTGTGTTGTTTGTTATAGTTTTTATTGTTCAATAGCTCTGTGAAAGCCGATAAATGTATTTTCTTCCATTCTTTCAAATAACACTACATTTTGTGGTGTTGTATTTCTGATGGTGAGTAAAGTTGCCAGAGCTACACTGGGTATGGTTTCTTGTGATCCACTTTATTTTGTGGCTGTGTCTACCTACGCCCGTAATTTATTTGAGACACTCCAACGCCGCGCTGGCATACCCTTAAAGCCTATCTCCCTTTTCCATGCCGTAATTAAACATAAGTGTGTAAGTAAATCAACATTTCATAGGTGATGTTTTATGGGAGGTAAGCAAACGGAATCCTAAGAATTTGTATATATACAGAATTTGTATGTAGAAGTAATGAATTCTTAAATAACTCGCTCTGTCATTATAAGTCACCTCGTACGGTAGAGATGTTCACCAAATATAGCATTCACATTCATTTATTCACTATAATTTGCACAATATGGCACTGTATAAAGTAGGGAAGGTCTTAAAATACTTTTCTAGGCATTGTGAATTTTCCCTTAAGTAACAAAAATGACTAGAAAAACTTATTTCAAACACTAAAATTAATGAACCATAGCACGTTAAAAAAGTTTACTTTTCAAACATGTCATCAAACTATATTTTTAATAAGTAGGTAAGTATACAGCCAACAACACATCGGGTTAACACAAACTGTCTTTTCTCAACAATTTTCATATTTAAAGGTGAAAATCAATTGGAAAATTTTAGCAGTTTTGTGTAGCCTGGTCCACTGTCGTCCGTCCATAATAAATAATATTATGATTTCTAAACTGTCAACCTTGGAACAAAACTTATAAATTAATAAATTCTAAGAAGTCAGATATCAAATATAGTCTATAATAACAATCATATAGGTACAATTCGAAATTCATGATGTCAATTCGTTTCATACAGTTTAGGTCATTTAAAAAAATAAATCATATAGTCAGATCAATTTTGAAAAATCTGAATCACGTCACGTTTCTCTTAAATACTAGCTAAATTTATTAATTGACATTCCACAACTTTTCATTGTTCCGTTTAGTTTAGGAATGAGTTTTTGCGATAAGTGGCCACTTGATATAAATCCATTTTATAACTTACTAGCTGTCTCGGCCACGCGTTGCTGTGGTAATTTCATACTATGGTCTTATAATATTGAATTTTCAGTAAAAAAATAAAGACGACTTATCAAGATAAAAACTATCCTATCTCTCAAATTGGAAACACATAATTATTAAAAAAAAAATTAACATCACGACACGGGAATTATATACACCGTGCTCTTTCAACCGTCTTAAATAATTCAAGGTGTGAAAGTGCCAGTCACTATAAACAATTCTTGTTATGGGACCATCATTGAAATCGCGAAAAAAAAATCAGCTTTTTCATAGATTTCGGTTGCTTAGTGTTACCCTCTTGTAAGGAATATCTGTTTTTTTTTTCGCGATTTAGATAGATAGATAATAAATTTATTTGCATCACAATATACACACACATGCTTTCGATGTTGGTCCCATTGTCGCCTATAGTTGTTTGTATTGACTGGCACTTTCACACCTCGAATTAAGACGGTTAAAAAAGCACGGTGTAATAATAGATTGGAATAACGTAATGAGTGTACAGAAGTTCAATAACTTTTAACTTTGTACCTACCTACTACGTGGTCATGGTCTGGTCGTGTTACATTTTTCATATTTAATCTAGTTTGGAAGTTTAAAATTAAATGTAGGAGTCTCACGACACCTGTTTTCACAACAAGAACTAGAGTGAAACTCCTCGTTTTCTATTTAATTTGATATAAATTTCAAATATATCAAATCATGACAAATAATATTGGAAACTAAATTCAACATCGAGAAAAGTTTTATCTATACATGTGACAGAATAGAAGCACAGAGTAAATCTAGAAGTTTCCGTAGTAAATCATACTATGAACATTTCACGTGTTACTTTCATTGCACCGTAGACATGCAGTATTGAAAATGGCAACGAAATGTAAGAACAAGTGACAAATAAAATACTATTAGTGGTGCGTTCCCAGGTGAAGCCAAGCCTTTTTTTCTTATTGGTGTAAAATAACTATAGTTTAACAAAACTAACCAATGGTGAAAGCGCTTCTTAATAATGGCCTACAGTGAGCCTTTTGGATTTTAACTTCACTCTACGCCTAGTAAATTGAAATCGTTTTGGAACGCACCCTGGATAAAACAAACTCCTATGCGAACAGTTAAATTTTCATATGTCTAAATTAGCAGTTCCAATTTTTTTTATTACGGCATTATGTAACTATCATAACGTCATTTTCTCGGATAGAGATCAAGATAATGTTGGTGGAATCGTGACAATGTGACAACCTCGACATAGAATTAAATTCTTGAATTAATAATGTGAAAAGAATAAGTACACTCCAATTAACTTCCGACGGGTGACTATTGCCTTCAAAATTTGAAAGATTATTTATTTTATTCTTATAAAAATATCAAGTGCTAAAGAAAAGTGTATGAAAAGTGTTTGTAGAAACTTGACTTAATTGGGGAATTCCGCTTAGTATTCAATGGAATGGAAGTTTGTGAACAATATTTCCACAATTCTTATGAGCAAAATTGCTAAACATTTGCTCATAACACTATAAGTATTGTTACTGTTTCGGGGAGCAGGAAAAGCTTCCAGGAATCCAGGTCACACCATCCGTACCTTCAAATTTATTCATAAGCTCCGTAAAGGTAAGGTAGCAGTGTTTGTTTACTTAAGATATGGAATAGCTACGAAGGTAGGACAATATACTATAATATGTTTTACGTCGTTTTGCTTAAGAAAGTTTTGCTAATGTATACCTACTTAAATGAATGATTATCGTAAGAAAAGAGGTATAATAATCTTATTACTGGGATAATTGCATGACTCACAGACATAGTCATCCTTTGAATTAAAATTACTGACCTTTATTCTCGTAGATTGCCAATAAATTGACTAGGGCGACACCAAAAAAAGTGCACCAATGTGTGAGTAATGCGCAATGTACTGCAGTCTGACAGTTCTTGTCTTTTCTACGTGACAGACAGGCCTTTTTTTGTCGGGGAGGTCAAATGCATTTACGCATCGTCCCTGCGGGAATGGTGCCAACCGTAGGGGATATGTGGGACTCGAGGTAAAGGCGTTCCCTCCATACCCAGTAAACATCCTCCCCGGCCTGACCTCCAGTGCGCTATTGCGGGACGGCTCGGGATCTGCGCACGTGAGCGCAACTACACCGAGACCGTCCCCATGCCGCCCGTCTAGGCACTCCTTGTGCACCAATTGGTGGCCAGCAGCCCACAGGGGCTACCAAAGCGATGAAAGTTAAGCACAGCCGCAAAGGAGATCGGTCGAATCGCTGAGTTACGTATTCACTTGACTTTATCGGAAGGCGAAGTGGCGGAAATGTATGCGCACAGGGCATACACTTGTCGCAAGTTAAACGCCGGCTTGGCCTATCTCCTTGTATTATTAAATCTGTGGGTGCGGCCATATGTTAGTATGAGTAGGCTGTCCGAGACGTGCTTGTTATATTATCTATACCCTGCATAGAAAAGAAATAACAAAAAAATGGCATAATAAATTATTCGTCATTATTATCATTTCAGCCGAGAGACGCCCACTGTTGGACAAAGGCCACCAAGGATCTCCAAGCCGATCGAAGTAAATTATAAATAAATTATTACTAAAACTAAAATTTCAAAACTTAAGTTCTATCTCTCTTACCCCAACCCTGATCCCAATTTATTTGGGATCCGTACAGTATGTCTTGCATTGACAATCAACAATACTGCTACAGCTTTTTAGAGTTCTGTATGTACTCAAAAATATCACTTTGTTGTCTGTCTGCCTGTCTTTCTGTTAACACCATTTTACAAATCAAATAAATTGATTCAGTTTCATAAACGTTATGAAAATACACATAAAACACAGACATGTCAGATACAGTGAAACCAAAAAAGGCGCCACTCAACACCTGCAACGTTGGTCATTCTGCTGTCTGCTGGGTACCTATGCAAATGTATGTGTGCTGGCAAAAATAATTTTATGAAGGAATAAATATATAATAGTGTGACTATTGATATCAGATGAAACCACTACATCACTCAGGATAGTTGCTGTGTGAAAATTTAAATGCACATTTTCTATGTTCGTTCGGTGGGTGCGCTGTGGCACACAGAGACAATCTACATTATATATAAACAGTGAGGACTCCCCCACGTTAAATTAATATGGAATACTGAAATTCGGAATTCCTTGGAGCTGTAAAACAATCAAACTTTTAATGGACCGTTTCAATAACAAAACTACCGACAGTTTCCCTTGATAACAATAGAATTGCATTGTATTATAAGATATCTGTCAAGAACTTATGCCTAGTACGCAATTGTGTATATTACTAAAGTATAAAATTGAAACCGGCCTTTTGCTTTAATCTAAGGAAACCGGCCGTAAGTCTACGCAACCAACAAATACAACAGCTTAATGTCGAGGTGCTCAAGGGAATCAAAGCTAGGAATTGCAATCCGATATTCCAGCAGTTCCGGCACAACTGAACGTTTATCAGATCCGGTACCAATACGCCGGATCCGATGACCTGATCCGGTGATTGCAATTTTTGTCAAAATAATCGTTCTCTTTTACGAGAACGTAGGCAGGTACTTTAAGTTTGCGGTGTGTGGCATTTAACGCAATCAACACCATTTGTTTCCGATCTATCTGTCTAAACCAAAATATGTTCATAAGAAATATATATAATTTTCCTTCCATCCTATCCTATTATATCGAATATCTATCGATTTAATCTTACAGTAACAGTAGCTATAAATATTTTCCACTAAAACCAAAAAGGTAAAATAAGAATGTAAATATATTAAATTATATAGTAGATGTTCTAAAACTAAATTGCTTTAAATATAAGCTTTAAATATAATAAATTTCATTGAACATAAAATAAAATTACCATATGTACATATTTGCAATATATCAGCCTTTGTCTATTAAAATTATTCGGTTAAAAGCTTTCGAGACTTAACGTATGTGAAAAACAATTTCCTGCGGTTCATAGCGTATTTCCTTTTAAATTTATGTTTATGTTTCAATAAAGTTGACGGTTACACATATTTGTGGCAAAAAGCATGCTGTTCGGCTGATAGCAAATGGCTGTTTTATAAATAAATACCGGGCTACCTTTATACGATCTTAAGCTAAAATATATCAAACTAAACTGGTAGACAAAAAATTAGGTGGACAAGAAACGCGAACAGCGCCCCTAGCGGAGAGAGGCGCAAATCATGTTTTCCATACAAATTGAGCTCTTAACGCAACTAGAATCGGTGCGTTTTGTATACTAAAAAACTTACACTAACCACTCTGATGTCGATTAAATTTAAATGGGACCACATGACAAGCACCAGCTTCCAAACGTTAAAAGAATCTTCAAAATCGGTACACCCAGTAAAGAGTTATGATATGAGGTAATAAAAAACATACAGCCGAATTCAAAACCTCGTCCTTTTTTTGGAGTCGGTTAAAAATAACTTAAATTTTAAATAAAATACACTTATGAAACTAAACTACTTACACAACAAATTAGTATGGGAATATCTCAAAATTTGTACATTTTTAATGTACCTAATAAAGAAACTAACTTGAAAATATGTGTTACCAAAATAAAAAGTGACATATTATGGAGACGCTGACTTGTTGAGAATTTACACGTTTTGGTAAAATAAGGATATTTATTTTAAAATAATCGTTTTAAAGCAATTTATGTTTTTTATATTTAAAAAACTAGGTAACTAGGTAGTAAAAATGTATTTTACAAGCAACAATTTAATAGTACGTTATTTTTTTGTTAAAAAATTATCATCTATCGCCATCCAATAATCTCGCTCATTATTTTGAAGCTAGCAAAGGATATGCTTGCTTCTACGGTTGCACAAACAACTACTCATCATTTCAACAAATTATTTTTCTTCGAAAATTAGATTATTTTTCAACCTAAAATATATTTAGAAAGCATAATTTAATAAAATTATCAATATAACTCTATTTCTTTCTACGTAGCTAATATTGGAACGAATTTTAAATTAGTAAGCCTTCGAGGCAATCATTCTCATTAATATTAAATTTTGCATCTACTAAGGTATAATTGTGATATCCACCCAATCTACCTGTTTCTAACATTTTCAGGAAATTAAACGGACTCCCGTATTAAAGATTTATCGAAGGGTCGGTTAGCCTTTAAGGCTTTCAAAATCAAGAACAGGCTTGGTCTCAATTAAGAATTACGAGTCACCTGCTCCAATAGTATTTGGAGCCTTGAATCTCTTCCAGGAAAATTCTTTGACCTTGTTAAGTAAGTACGTATTCCAGTTTAAGTGTTATTATTAAGCACAGTACTACGTTAGGCTATGGTTTGGGACGGTTTGTTATTTATTGTACAAGAAAAAATACAAGAGAACGTATGTACAAATCGGAACGTATGTACCGCTTGGTGCGCGCACAGTGCACATCCAGCCCAGGTACCTAAGCCTAAGTTCTGGATTGTAAATGTCTGAGATTTTCGTTATTATATCATTAACATGTAAAGTCAATATAAATCTGCATTAATCAAGTTCCAAGAGTAAAAATTTAACTGTTTCATCATCATTACTACATTTTATAATGTGAAAATATTTTTTAATAATTAATTAGCTTTACAATGAGCGTTCGAAAAATTGCTTTTATTCTAAACTTTTCACATATTTTACATCGGAACCACGCTCCGTTATTATGTGTACAAACCTTCCGGAAGAAATTCCCGAAATTACAAGAGACACCGCATCAAAATATGTTATCTATTTTAGAAGAGGTAATCAGAAACACACAGTTAAGAGACTTTAATATAATAATAATATATTTCTACGCTCACACCAATTATCTAGCCCAAATTAAGTATCTTTAAGAATTTGTGTTATGGATACTAGATAACGGACAAATATACTTAATAATCTAGATATTTTCATAATAAACTTAAATAAATATTTAAACAACTATGACTCATGAACAGATGCTCGTATTCATCACACTAACATTTGCCACTACCAGGACTCGAACCCGGACCGCCCGATGTGTAGGCAGCGTTACTGACCACTCCAACACGGCGGCGTCACTTTGCTTTTTAAATTTTGGACTTTCATAAGTCAATGCATAAAATAGAATATACAATTTATGGTAGGTATTGTAAAACCTGTTACGTCACTAAACTGAAACATTTACTTTGAGCTACTAGGTGGTAGACCCATATGTAGGGTCGTCTGGGTAGGTACTTACCACCGCCTTTCTTATTTCTGCCGTGAAGCAGTTCGCTGTGTTTCGGATTGAAGGGAAAGGTAGCCAGTGTAATTACTGGGCATGGAGGGCATATCATCTTAGTCCCCAGGATGGCAAACGCACTTGCGGTGTTAAGTGATCTACACTTAATATTGTGTCTATAGGCGGCGGTGACCACTTAACATCAGGTGGGCCGCAAGCTTGTTTGCCATCTCGTAACATAAAAAAAAAAATTTTTTATTGAGTCTTCCTGATAACCGCAATTGCTATTTAGAGGGTCGCCACAGATTTTTTTTAAGAATACGAGGACCTTTGTTTTCTTCTTAAAGTTTCTAGCCGACAGAGTACGAATCGATAGAGACGAGACCTATGCGCCTCTAATAGCTTAAACCTTGGCCCATCCCTTGCGGCTCGAACGCCCTAGAGACCAATACATGTAATGAGAATCTCCCGCGGAAGATGCTCGATGGTTAAAAATCCATAAAAAACAAGGCTCCTCGCCTTCTCTGAAAAACCCCCGTGATGCTAGGAGTACGAAGTTGAGCGCAGGCAGAGAGAAAAGTCCTGGCACAAACATTTTGTTTTAATGTAAGCCCGTGGAATAGCGTGATGTGTGTGAAGCAGGTCTTCGCATCCGTCTGCGGCGGCAATGTGGTGCGTGGCGTATAGTGTATACTGATGTGTTATAAGAAGAAGGATTAGGGAGTAGAGCATTAGCACTCATAATCTGTTCTTTCTGATCGAACAGGATGTTCCTAGATGTTCGGAACGCGATTCGACATCGCTGATCAAAGTTGGTGTGTAAAACCAAAAACAACAAATAAGTTATGTATTTAAATGAAGTGGCGCAACCATTAGTATGGTCTGAGATGAAACTTTTACATTTATCGTAAGCCATTATTTTCTTTTGTCTATCTGACCCTCTACCAAATTCACCCTGGGTTTCTTCTATCCAAAATATTTCTGTTAGATAAAGTAAATACATTATAAACACAAAGGTTTACAGAAGATTAGACAATAATGGGCCAGTAAGCGTAAGGCTGGTTGTCCATGGCGCAGTTTCTTAATAATACCACGCGCAAAACAAGCGATAACCGTACCGTATGCAACGAATTGCGAATGAACCGTATGGTAAAAAACGCTTGAATATAATACCTAATACAAGATGTCATTAGCTAATGAAATAAACGTAGCGCACTTTGCAAGCTAAGTCGCAAATCTGTATAATAAAATAAATCAACAGGCTTAACGATAACACGAATAAAAATCTTAATCGGGCACCAAACAGTATTTGGTAGTCTTTTTTTCATATACTTCTGCGGTTATAGTATAACGCCTTCCAGTCATCATATTTAACATGCTTTTTTTTATTAATAATATAAAATAATTATAAACTACACACCCATAGATATGCAATATCTCAAAAGAAAATACGCCGATACGTTCATACTTCACTGCGTACACACATTCAGGTTTGTATCGTTCTATTTATTTAATTGTTGCACTTAACTTGCCTGTTTAACGTTATTTTTCGTTGGTGATAATACGGACTGGAAGAACCGTGACTTCTTGATACAGATCTTTTTGTGTAAAAATTAAATATTTTGATTATGGCTCCGTGTCACAACACGGAGGGTTTGATTTGATGGCGTCTGACCTTAGACCAAATTAGGCATCATTAAGAACACCTATCTTGTTAACATACACGTATCTACAGTACTTGTACTCAGACCGCATACTATGCAGTGCAGGCAGCGTTAATACGATACTATAAGCCGGTGTCAATATACTTCTACACTGCCCCTGTAACGTGTACAAAAAATGTCGCTAAATTTCGAGCGAAGTCACTGTGAGATCACAGAAAATTTGTCTCTTCTTAGGATTCGAACCCAGACCGTTTGATGTTTAGGCAGCGTCACTTCCTACTCTGGCATGACAGCGTCAAAAATAACCATGACCCTACCAAATGGATTGATTTAACTATGTTAATTTGATATTAATATTACTTTTATTATTTTTGGATACATTTGCCCAATATTCAACTGTGAATATCAAAGAATAGGAGACTCTCGTCGATTTTCCCTGTTTTATAATGGGCACAGCATGATATGGCTAGCCAAATTATGAAATTAAGCCACGTCGTAATTTACCCAGGCAGATCTGGACCACGATAGATCTACGACATATACGCCGCCTAAATGCCTCTGGCCGTTTTACGGCACAAAAACGCGTGTTTGCAAAAGCCCTAAGAGCAATAAAGCGGCTACCTTATGACCTTGATCTAAAAAATAAACACAATTATCTTTTCTTCATGAAATAAGTAACGGAGACAAACTTTTTGTCCGCCTTTACAACTACCTTACAACCATCTTTTATCGCGATCCAATTTAAGACCTAATTTAACTGAATAGAATCGTTATTATTGAATACCCTTAACTGAATATATCGTCGTTGGCGCTACTTTCAACAACGATTCAGTTCAGAGTGACACGCTCGTCACTCATTTTAAGCGTTTCATTCTATTCTTAAATAAAAAATGAAGCTTGTAAAATCGTGTTAAGAAAATTAAATTCAAATAAACTAAAGTATTCTTAATTATAAAAATAATTTTTAACACTAGAAAAAATGCACTGAAAAAAATCGACTTGCCTCAGGCGAGAATCGAACCCGCATCACAGATAATATAATACTATACTAGTACCCGCATCTTCCGGCTGTATTGACCATTACGCCACCGAGACACTGCTTTCGCTGTCGAAATTTGTCAGTGCTTGGTGCTTATGTTTTCATGGTAAACATTGTTTCATCAAGTCTTTGAAATTTGCACTTCTAAGACCCGAAGTAAATATGTATTTTTGCAATTTTTCTAGTAATAATAAACTACTTTCTATTTTGAACTCGGTTAAGGTCAAATTACTGTCATATTTGTCCTTTAGTGACATGTAAATCCTATTTGATGCCGAAACGTGAATACAAAGAAGATTGCTCTATCATAATACAAGCACGTCTCATACTTATATTAATAGAATAATTTAATTCGAAACAATGTTAAATAACTATCACATTTAAGAAAAACGATTATTCCAGTTTGTTATCCCATCCCTACAAAGTTTTCTTCGCTAACGATCTAATAACAAACTTGAATTTTCGTGTAATCGCTTCCTAAATTGTCTTGAAAATTAAAATAATGAATTCTATAGGCAACCAATTTCTTAAGCAACTACTAAATTTTTATACCTACTAAGATTTCTTTATTGGAAAAATAGTATTCACATTGACAGCGATAAAAAGTCAGTCTTCCTAAGGGTAAAATAACTAATCCATAAAATTTGGTTGTAAACCAATAACCACTAGATTAAACACATTTTTACGAATGCGAATTAAATCCTATGTAGTAATTAATAATATTGATATTTAATTTTCTTAACAGATACCAGGTCATGAAAATATCGAATGGTAAAGGGATTTCGTATCAAAAGAGTGATTTTTATTGTAAACAAAAATTAACATAACGTTAATGAAAATTAACCATATTTTTTACCAATAACCCATTTAGGTCAATAGTAGGTGGTAAGGTAGATTTATGTTCACAATTAATGAACATGAAGACATGAACAAAAAAACGTATAACTAAACATAATAAATTTGTAATGAAAACAAAATGCCACGCAACTTCCTTCCTGTCAAAAGAAATACAACCAATAGGTTGAATAAAACAAAAATTTTGTAAAAGGCCGAAAACTATATGTTTATTATGTATCATATTCCAAGAGGTCACCAATAAAAAGTTCCGCAAGAACCAGAAAATATGATTATTACCGTGCGCACACAGGGTAAGTACCGCATCGGGCCGATTGTGGGTAATCCGCAGTGAACGTGTCAACAAATCAGACGCAAAATCTGTCTCATAAGAAATGTTTTCTATCTCTAATAATATTGCGACTACCACGCCTAACCTAACTAGTACCTACCAAATAAACAAAACTCTTAAGAAAATCAGATTTCGGTCGATATCTTCAAAGATCGAAAGCGTAAAGATTTAATATAATCCAATGATATTATAATATAAAAAGAGGATATAATCTAATATTCCAAAGAATCTTCCATTGACAAACAGAATTTTCCCCAAGTTACAGACATTGTAAAAATTATAATAATAGAAGTCGCTTGTTCACGAAATCTTGAGTGGGGATTCAATTTTAACGAAATAAAAGACTGGGAAAATATTTAGAGGGGTCCTCATCAAATACCTGTCATGTGAAGTAAATGTCGTTCTCTCCAGTTTGCGTTTTCAATAAATGAACCGGGACCAAGGGAAAATCTCATTTGGCCTTTTGCAAACGTGACGGGTATATAAAATTGAATGTTAGTTAAGGAACTGAACAGTGAAAGAGGTTACGTTTGAGCCAAGACATAATGCCAGGTTAAGGATGTCAACAATTGATTATTAATAGGCATGTATTTAAATAATAATTTTAGGTAATTTTACAAAACCACCAAATAAAAAATCTGAACAGGCATTCTTTTTTAATGACTGATCATTTTTATCGAAATATAAATGAAACCAAGTAAACTTATACTTGGTTTACATACATATTTTTACTTAAATTCGTTGCGTTCTAGCCTCGGTTCTAACCAAAACTTTAATTCTGTGTGGTCATAAAAACTCGAGGTCCGCCTACTGCTTCGCTATTATGTCTCCTTTGGCCATTTTCACACGGATTTATTTATTTATTCAATCATTACACTTCATCATCCAAGTCGCCTACAAGCTTACCCAACTAACAATTTGGCTCTATAACCAAATCTTATATCTCCAAAAGTTGGGTAAACGATGTATAAAGGTTTTGGCGGTACCTGATTGTTGTATAAAGGCGTTTGATAATACATTTTGGCTCTAAATTTTATACAGCCAAATCGACCTATTAACAGTTGATGTAAAGGTTTACTACGCCACTTTATAGAGCTGTTATAGTCAGGCGTTATAGCAACCTCCAATGTGACCAGTATACAACGATGTAACTCAATAATAGCGCATTATTGTGCTATTGTGGGTCTTTAAATCGTCGTTACAGTATATAGTACTATAGTGGGCACAAAAGCTCTACAAAAGAGTAATTTAGTGATATAGCTGAGTTTCAAATTGTGCTTTTAGAATAGGTTTAGTTTTAAGCTATTGCATAGCTTCTATCGCGGGCCTTGAGCGCGGGGACCGAATCCAGAAATTCCGTAACGAAAAAACCTCACGCTCCCCACTCCGATGGGCAAGGAGGTGTGGCTTGAAGGCCGTGCATCGTCTATCGTCGTTTCAGTTCGGCAGTCTTCGACACGGCGTTGTGTGCGTGCTATTAGCCGTATTGTACGACTCTACGAAACTCGCACGAATCGAGACGAGCTGCTCCGAAATCGGACGAATACATAAGCAGCTGTTTATGAGAAAGTATATACTTTCTCATAAATACCTATACACCTATATAGGTGTATAGGTATTTATGTACAACAGTGAATAGTTGTACTTGTAAAATTTGTGTATAAAGTGTTTTGAATATGAATGTTCATTATTTCAGTTAATTATTTCAATTATAAAATTAATATCAAAGAAAAATAAATACTGCATGAATAAAATAAATAAATAAAATTATAATTGCATAAGTTGATACAAAATGCTATGCAATAGCTTTACCGCGGCAGTCCCCGAGTGCCACACGTCTATTTTTTTAGAACTGCTACAGTCCCTCTATTGCACAATGAACTATAACATAGGTTCTTTCTCTTTTTAGACATAATAACCGCATATAAAGGTTAATAACGCTATTAAAGGATGATTCAGGTTTGTAAGGGCATTTTTATCTCTATTTTAAAACAATATGGGCTTGATTCAGCGTAATGATCTAATTCCATCTTATCTAACAACGTGGTATTTTGTTAATTATAATAGAAAATATTCATCATATTTATGAGAAAAGAACTAGTGACAAGTGTCAAAAGGAACCCTAATTTCATGTAATGGTGGTTGTAATCTGTCATGACGAGTGTTATAGTAGAGTTCATGGAGCTAGATCTAGCTAGATGTATATTTATGATTTTAAATTGGTAATTGTTTTAGTAATAAAATATTTTTAGCAAAAAAAATAGGACAACCGACTTCAATGCGTACAAATTTAAACTAAAAAGTAAGAAATAAATAATATTTTTATGAATTAGTTGAAAAGAGCGTCATAGAAAACCAAGGGAAGTATTGATACACATTTATAATTCTTTATTTATAATTCATACTCCGATATATTTGGAGCCGGTGACAGCTAGCCAAGGAGGATAGTGTTTGCAATTTTCGAACTTCACGGAGCGGCGGATTATTTCTTATCTTCATCATTCATTATTATGTATAGTTAATGGATTAATCAAGTTCGTATCTATTAGGTAAGTTTATTTTGCTTAGGCTGGCACCGACTCCAAATATATCGGAGTATGAATTATAAATAAAGAATTATAAATGTGTATCAATACTTTCCTTGGTTTTCCATGACGCTCTTTTCAACTAATTCATAAAAATATTATTTATTTCTTACTTTTTAGTTTAAATTTGTACGCATTGAAGTCGGTTGTCCTATTTTTTTTGCTAAAAATATTTTATTTTATTATTTTTAGTGGAAATAAAGTATATTTTATTGAAAACTGATAGGCCTACTAGGCGTTCATTAAAACTTAATGGAAACTTTAACTAAAACGTTTTTATTGCTATTACTGATTTGTTCAAAAAGGGTCGAATTTATATAGATAAAATTTATACGGGCCATCTCTGATCTTGACGTACCTAAAAAAGAATCATTAAAATCGAGTCGTAATACTCATAATTGACGAAGTAATCAGGTAACAAACACAAAAAAACAGTCGGATAGAGAACTTCCTCTTTTTTTTAAGTCGGTTAACAAATAATATCACGTCTCAGACCTATATCTCATTACAAATGCCTGCCATTCATTCAAAATGAATGGTAAGTTAATGAACTATGAACCTAGTTATTTAACTTAAGTTCATAAAATAATTTGTCATAGTTTATGTGTTGACTATTGGACCTACTAACCAAAATTTCACTATTGCATATTAGGTAATGGCGAGTTCAAAAAAAAATGACATTATTTTTGTGTTCGTGGACGATATTATTATTTCATCCCCAATGAAATTATCATTTTAACAAAAAAGTACAGAACCAATTTCGGTATAATTTATACGGGACCACCTTTGGAGTATGTCCTTCCTAACGAAAAAAGAATCTTCAAAATCGATTCATAATTGACGGAGTAATCGCGGAACATACATACAAAAAAAAAAAAAAACATACAGTCGAATAGAGAACCTCCTCCTTTTTTGAAGTCGGTTGAAAACTTAATAATTTTGGGGCGCATCAAAATATTGCCGTAAAACTATCCATATTTTAATTTTAAATTGTACCTAAATGAATAAAGAAATTTGAGTTTGAGTGCTCAAAATCAAGTAAATACCTGACGAAACTTCACACCAGATCTGGCTGTATCAAGGTATGAATATAACCTCTGATATTGAAATTTTGGATTTAACTTTTTGAGAACATGCAGTGCACATAAAATAGTACACATAACGGCAAAATTATTTTAAAAACCATCCAATAGCAAGAAGATATAGTTCCAGACTCCACCTCTAAACAATTAAGTTTTTCCGTAAACACAACTTTTGACCTCATATTTAACGTCTTTATGAATACGTCACATTTCCAGTGACTCTGTTTAACCAAGGGTCTTCATCACGAGCCAGTCCCGTAAAAGTTGAAAGAAAACGTGTGTTGACATCAAAAGACAAGTCACCCGACTTATTAAACCTTTTTTCTTTTAATTTTTTTTGGGTCATAGGCAAACTGACGTGAACCCATAGATTTATTATTACTTACGTTTATAGATTGGCAATGAATCGACTAGACCATAAAAATACACCGATGTTTGCAGTTGCTGTCTTTTCTACGTGACTGACAGGCCTCCTTAGGCCCCCTGCGTGTACGTAAAATGGTCTATACGCATTAGTATGCTCTTTCTCTTTTATATTGCCGATCTACAGTTTCCTATCTCTATGCGTGAACGAAACTAATCCCAGTTGACAAATTCTTTCTTCTTGGTTCAATCAAGTTCTCATTTGCGTTTATCTGTTAGACAGTCCGTATAAAACTGTCCATTTGTGAAACCAGCCCTTAAATTTTTTATTGGAAACTAATAACAGAAAGTTAATAAGTTAATACCATAATAGTGAAATAAGCTTGCTTAAGCCGAATTGTCCTGAAACCTGAGTAAACAGATTTCTAATAGAACTATAATCCAATTACAGATTTCTATTGAATACGCCTACAGAATAATAATTATGTATTTAGGTACCTACCTTACTTTAATTTATTTAGTGTATAGTCAAAATTTATAAAAATTATTGGCGACTATTCAATTATTTTTATCTACTTTCTCCTACCCTACTCTTGTTTGGGATCAGGGGCGCAATTCTCATTTCGTTCGAAATAATCTCGAATTCGAATTTACTCTTCGAAACTCTTTCCTTTTTGAACCATAAAATCTCGTATATATGAATTAGTATGTAATATGTATGTAGTAGGTATGTATATGTATAAGTTGGTATTGTATACTTATGTATTAATATTTGGTTTTAGCCAACATAATAACAATAAACACTTATCACTCACTCATTTTTTTTTTATCTAGCTAGGTAATCAAATGACGCGCACAAAAAGCTTTGTAAATTAATAAAAATCAACAAATAAACTAAAGATTACAATAATATCACAAAATAACTCTGTGTATGTTATGTAAGTAGGTAGGTATCTACTGCATATAGCATTTTGATGTTTAAGATCATAGATTACAGATAATAACTATGGTAGATCGAATTCGAAATCTGTCTCTACTGCTACCAACCACTCGAAGCAATTCACGTGGCGTCCCTTTGAGAAAAGTCGAACTCGAGATTATTAGAATAAAAACGTCAAACGTTTTCAACGTCATGAAAACTCGAATAAATTCTCGAATTCGAGATTATTTCGAAGGAAACGAGAATTACGTCCCAGTGCCGTATGTTTTGCTATCGACATACTGCTACAGGTTTGTGGCAAGCATTAGATTTTCACTTCCAGTTGCCTGTCTGACACGAACCCTCCTTGGGAACGACTTGCTATCTTTTCCACAAAAACCAGGACCACCAATGTACTCGTAAATTAAATAATAGGTAAGTTGGCACAAGTCAAGTAAATATACGAGTATATACGAGGGTGACACTGACCCCCTTATAATGAAACGTGGACTAAAGTTACTCGTGGTTTTAAACTGATCCAACTCTGTCTTTCATTCAGCAAATAAAAGTGACAGCATCATAACTTTTTTATGACCAGGCGAAGTGCACAGTTTTCAGGAGAGTAGTGTTTTATGCACCTATGTGGCTGATTGATGGGTAGGTTTATTATGTATAATTATGAATCTTTACCATACTCCTACGCTACCCTACCCTACTCATACCCCTACCAGACCCTTACCCCAATGATGGCATGTCTATGTAGCTATATTTTAATGATCAAACGATATTGTATGAGTTATAAATTTTGAGGTTTCACTTTATTTTTAATCACACTAAGTTATAAAATTCGATGTCACTAACAGAATTTTTTTGGTGTCAATTTGCAGATTTTTTTGATGCTGTTGCTTGAATATTATGTCATAAATTCAGTTGCTTAAAAGTTAATATCGAACTAAGTCATTTTTATAGAAGCTTAAATCTATGATATTTGCGGCCTAATTTTTAGAAGCGCATGAATTGTGGCTGACTAATTAATTAAGAAGGCAGGTCGGATTAGAAGTTCGATTAATTACACGCCTTTTATAAATACGGGGGTGAAAGTTTTTAGAACTGCTTACTAAGTATAAACAATTAGGTACAATAAAAAAATAAGTTTAAATTTTGGAAATGGAACACTGACAATATTATTAAGCACTTAAGTACTACATTCATTTGTCATTATATATATTAGTTTTAACACAGTGTAAATACAAGACTTCTATAGACTGTGGATTTACGATTTGGCGGCAAATTGAAAATTGTCAGAATCACGTCAACATGAATTTAACGCGAGAAATTTTTAGTGCAATAATGTGTCAACAAGATATAGTTATGATAGTCTTCGATTGACCTTTCATGATGAACCCCATCTCGTGCCACTGTATATCACACCTGGTTTGATGAGTTTAAAGGTCTTACCGATGATCTGCGTGAGGGACGGTCTTCTACTGCAACGACTGAAGAAAACAATAGTATTGTACGGCGTATGATAGAGACTGCCAAAATAGTGACCTATCAGCAGATTCGGACAAGTTCAGGCATCAGGTCAAGCTTTGTGTCCGGTGTATACATCATAATTTCACCAAGGCCCCAAAACTCCATCGTGGTGATTAGATTGGAACTAATAACTTGCTAGTTTGCTCAGTTTTTGATTTTCTAAGAATTCTCAATTTGACCCTCGTACCTATATTATTGTCACTCAGTAGATATATGAATCAGTTCAATAGGTCCCCATAACATTATCAAAGCCTTAAATAATGATCTCAATTATTCCCGCTTGAGCGATTATAACTTAGCAAACAATATTAATATCAAGAGCTATCAAGAGAAATAAGGGGTTTTTATTGGTTTTTTGTCAATTTTACAACGACAAATATACTTTTACTTCATAAACTCTTTATACACTCCACGTCTTATCAAATAACAAAATTATATTGTAACTTTAAATCTAAAACACATTTATTTTTCTACGGGCATTAAAAGCTCAAAGGATTATCCTGTTTGGCGATCCGTGCCTTTATTCCTACTACTCAGATTAGCAAGCAAGCAACAAACAACTTTTGGTCGCAATCATTTAAGATTAAGAACGCGCCTTAAGACTGAATATCTAATTTTACACAAACATTTTGTGGTTACACCTCAAAGCTCACTTAGGCTTATTGCTAACTTCAATTAACTCGTTTTATTTACATAAAACTTTTCCCGCTAGTAAAATCCACTAGGGAATCTTAATTTGAATTGACATAAGTAATGAAAGAAAAACGCCTGAAAAGGGCTATTTCTTGTAGGCTGCGGTTTCAAAGTCAGCGACGAGCGGAGCGGCGACAGTGTTTTTTTTTTACTTTATTGGTTCACCAACAACTAATACACTAGTACAATTTTGATAACTAAACTATTTAAAACTAAAACTCAGCGCATTGGTAGTCACTTACAGGCAAACACCACATGCATGAAAAAGAGTGTCGAGACATTGACATAAAAAATTGTGTTGTGTTATTTATGAGATATTAGTGTCTGAATCCTATCAAAAATAATTGAAATAATTTCCTACACGTTATCGGAGGGCATTTTGAAACATCGGTCGATAAAAAGGAATAAATAAAATGCTCAACATTGTGTCAATACAGACGCGCGTGCACCGCTTGACAGGAGCACATCGCTTATGCGTCGCTCGTCGTGATGCTGCCTTCAAGGCCAGCTCCATTTAAAAGTATGCATTGAATCACGCCATAGATAGCGTGAAATGCGTGGCGTTAGCCGTGTGATGCCGGCAGAGTAGAATAGCATCACTCCATATCCTCCAATGGCTGTCGTAGAAGACGTATAATGGGTCAGCAAAGGGCTATTGAGCACCTTATACTCCGTCCACCAATCCGCATTGGGCAAGCATGGTGGAATACTGCCTTAACCTCCTTCGATGACAAGGAAAGGCCTTGTGTCCCAGGAGTGGATCGAATTATAAAGGCTGGTGTAAATGAATGGATGAATTGAATTACGCCGCTGTCGTCGTCGCACCGCTGGTCGCTGACGTCGAGTCCGCGGCCTTAGGGCTGTAATCCACAAAAGCGGAGGCGGGACGAGCGGCAGCGGTATAGCGTAGAGGGCAGGTTATTCCTGCCAAAAGCGGAGCGGAGATGTGCGGACACGGGGCATTGCGGTGCAATGCGGAGGCGGAAGGAAAGAAGTTTGGGCACCCTCCGCCCGAAATTCACAACGTGGCACATCTCTTCGCATCATTATGACGTATTTTGTATGGCGACGCTGCACATCTTATCAACCGTTTCCACTAAAGCTGAGTGGGAACGAGATGTGTAAATAGCGAAATTCTATTGGTTGTTTATCTTATAACATATCTCGTCTCCTCTAGTGTCATTCTCCGCTTTGGCGTAAAACGGCCCTTATTCTGTATAAATCGTTTTATAATGCTTTGTTCTTCTTATCGTCTAATTGAACCGGTACGGGTTAAGCTCATATCAGAGTTGTACGCAGTTTGTCAGGTTTTTTTACTCAAACTTACTCAGATCCCTGCAACTGTGAAAGAGCTAATGATCTTCAAACGGCGTAACAAATAATCTTGATTAATAGAAAGAAAGAAAAAAAAATACAATCAGTTTGTAAATAATTCAACTTGAAAAAAAGTTGAATAATGTGGAAATGAACGTCAATGTACTTGATTTCATTGACTTCGTTACCAAAGTCACAGAGTATATAAACCCTATCAAATGAGCTATCAAAGTTCACGAATGAAGAGGATGACAATTTAAACATTTTAAGGCACAAAGGTTAATGCAACGTTTGCAAATTTTTACGAATGTATTATAAAAAGACATAGATATTATTACTGAGCTACTTTTTACGAAATCCTTTTTTTAGTGTAATATTACTTGACTTGATTACTTTTTCCTTATATTACATAAATGTAAGGTTTTAGCATCGCGATTCAATTTCCTTACATTTTTTTTAGTTTCTTTGTTCATTGCGCGATTTACAAACATCAGCAAAATATAACCATTTTCAACCCTAATAACAACACAGTACACGAACCCAATGAAAACTTAACAAACGTAACGAAAATGGGAATAATAAAAATATTGTGGAAAATGTGAGCAACCCGCTCATTAAAGTACTTTTTGGTGTTGCCTGTACTCGTAATTGACTCCATCCAAAACCATATGTTTTTTCTACTACCAACTAAATAGAAACGTTTTTCCCTACAAGCAAATTTTCGTGCTTTTTCGCTCATGATAAGGTTTTAAGGTTAATTAGTTTAAATAGGTAAATTGTTGGGATAATTAGAGAAAGTCAATGCAAAGAACACTAGTGTTTAAAAATATAAAGTAAAAGTAATTAGTCTCTACTCAACTCAAAACACAAATTTCAAATCAAGCTTTTTTTTCTTTATTATTATTACTTTCATTCAATCAAACTATCTATTGTTATTATTTTTTTACCTCATAATAAATTTTTTATTGTAAAGAAAAAGTTTGAACTTATTAGATTCAAAAAATTTTAATGTGGCACTGAGGGCACGACAGATGACAGATTTTTTGTCTGTACTTTGTTCCATCCAGTCCGCGACATGATGTTTATCAGTGAAAGGTGGCGGCTCGCGCCGCGACCGCGACAGGAGACCGAGATGAGATACCGAGACAGGAGACCGCGACAAGTGGCTCGGTCTCTTCTGTATGTACTGCGGGCCGAGACCGAGACTCAGACAGTATCTTAGAGTGATGTGATGGAGTGAATTGTGTATCATTAACTACTGTTATGGACCACGTAGAGTTATTGGAGGAAGAAGTAGACGATGATTTGCTTTCATATTATTAAGTACTACAAAACAAAGATTATCTATTCACGAATTATATTCAACTTGAGGCCGAGAGAGATCATCAATTAGCTTTTCACAGTCTTCATGAGACAAACCAGTCATTTTTTACGATACTACGATACTGAGGTGGCTGCGGTCTCGTCTGTGGTCTCGGTCTCGGCCCGCAGTACATACAGAAGAGACCGAGACACTTGTTGCGGTCTCCTGTCTCGGTCTCTCGTCTCGGTCTCCGGTCGCGTCGAGGCGCGAACCGCCGCCTTAATTAAGACAAGAGAATAAGGATGAGTCATTTTTTATAAGCGGACAAATTCAACTTTACGTGCATAGTAATAAAGATCAGCTCGCGGACTAGATCGCACAGAAAGTAGCCGTCTGTTATGGGCTTTACTGACACAACCAATGACTGAGAACTGATATCAGTTTTACTATATGAATGCTAGCGCTGCACCCGCGTGAAGTTTTTTTAATTAAATATAATCTATGTCACTCAGGTATATGTAGCATTCTAACGGTGAAATATTTTTTGTAATCGGTCTAGTAGTTTTTGAGTTTATTTGTTATAAAACATACAAATCGTTGCTATTTGTAATATTATTGTAATAGTATAGATTCACAGTAATAATAGTCCTAGATGGCTAAATAAAACTTATTTTTGTTGGTAAACATTTCATTGAATCCCACCAATCGCCTATCAGTATCTATTGATCAAATAGTGCGTGATATCATTTCATTTATTGGTGTTTATGTTACTTTTGTGGACAATCAATCTTGTATCGAAGTGCGACAAGCCCATACAATCTAAGTTATTTTCATCTCTTTCGTGTCAACGGCCACGTGACTGACAATAAATAAAAGGAACTGAAAATTTTACTTCGGGCTTAATCAAATAGAAAACGCTTTGCCCTTTTCTTATGCTTGACAGTTTCTATTAATATAACCGGTATCGAAGCTTGGGTGCGAAATGACAGTCTGTCTCAGAACATCGAGTAAAGTTCTAAGTACCAAAATAAGGGGATTAAAAGACAAATATATAATTATGTTTTATATACAGACATAATGTAAAAACTTAAAAAATATTCTTAGTGATATTGTGTGACGTAATCAATTTATCATAATTCCCATCTTTTGGGATTATTAGCATCAGATCACCAAAAATGGTGACTTGTAAAAATCTGATACCAGGCTAGCCTATACCTAGATATTTACATCTATACATTTCTATCATATTGGTACGTAGTTAGTGTACGTTTACGAACTTCACAGACAACACCTCAGTCACAATGTCCTCAGCCCTCATCAAATGAATTCTTCGAGTCGTGTGGACGATGACACTCGTACACACTTTTGTCTGTGCAGCATAATTTTGTTTCATGTCGACCCAGCTTAACGCAATATCTCGGAAGATCAATTACTGTGTTATTTTATGTAAAATGGTTACTCTGGCTCTAATAAAATAAAACTTCAAAGAAAAAGTTTAATTATCAAACTTAATACAAACAAGGTGTCACTTGCAATCAAAATACCTACAAGATGTGAAATGACCACTGGCAGTGTAATTTGTATTTGTCTATTAGTACCTAATATAGTTAACAACCAAATAAAAAAAGAGTGATTTGAAAATTAGGCCTTAGTATACCACTCAATAAAAACTTGCAAAATATAGACCAGTCACAAGATATAATATTTTCTACTCAGCTTTAACACAGACTGCTCACGCAATTTTGCCTGACATTTGAAAACTTGCTTCAAAGCTTAAAACTATGCAGTAATTAAACTGGGCTTCATAACTTATTTCTGCGTTCAGACCTAAAACACTATTCACACGTTAGTACCTTTTCAAATTGAGGTCTTGATTTCTCTTGATTTAAATAATTGACAGTTTAAAAGCGGTCTGGGCAGTCATGTGGCATAGTACTAAAGAGTTCAACAATACGGAGTAAAACCTCCATACTGTTTGCCAACAAAAATAAGTAAAAAGAATAGATTTCCGCCCTTTCTACGTTCTACCTCTGAATTGTTTAGAAATCATCACTGCGACACACAGTAACGAAATAAATATAATATGCAGGCGTGAGTCTAAGGCCGTGTGATGCCGGCAGAGCAGAATAGCATCACCCCGTATCCTCGAATGGGTGTCGTAGAACGCGACTAATGGATCAGGAAAAGGGGTATTAATCACCTTATACTCCGTCCACCATTCCGCATTGTGCAAGCGTGGTGTACTACTGCCTAAACCTCCTTCGATAACAAGCCTTGTGTTCCAGCAGTGGGTCGAATTATAAAGCAAGTTATGGTATGACGGTGGGTCTAAGGTCTAAAGTTGTAAGCAGTTGACGCTTTTACATTGGCAGGTCCTTTTGTAGAGAGCAAAGTACATTTTTGGTGCCATCGCAAAATGTGTCCTATAAAGCACTTCTCAAGAACCACTTTGATGGTTCACATATGCCTGGTTTCGGTGGTACATTTGACGATAGTTTAACTATTCGGTTCGTTTCTATGATGTTTAATTGTTCATTTTTAATGTGAGTCAAAATTTAATAGTCAAAGTATCTCATGTATATAATAAAAAGCTTTTGAAGAACTAAACAAAATTCCCAGGATATTCTTACTTTGTGAATATTTCCGTCAATACTCCCGGTTTGCTCCCAGTCCCTGGGAACGTACCCGCGCACGGTCCATGGACTCTGTGTGCGTTGATAAAGTACGCTGTTTATTAAATAAACTAAACTATGCATAAGGTAAGGTCAACAACCTCGATTCTTGAACTATTGTTCGTGAACATCACTAAATTTTTTCCCTTTCTTGATACTAACTACCTACTACATTACGACTGCGTCAATCTTACCCAAATAATCCAATCCCATATTCAAAGTTGATGTACAGCAGACGCAGGCGTTGTAAATCAGAAACATTTACATGACGTAATCTAGTTTAGTCGCCCAAACGCGAGATTCCTCCGCCTCGAACATGTATTGCGCCATTCAAAATTGGCACGGTTCGGACCCGTCTCGGCCTGATATAAATCATCCATAAAGCCTTTCAGCTTTCAGCCAGCGATATCGCAACGCAAGCGTGTACGAAGAACAACCCACTAATTCTCATTCATAACAGCCTTTATAATTCAACCCATTGCTGGGACACAAGGCCTCCCATTGTCATTGCAGGAGGTTTGGGCAGTAGTACACCACGCTTGCTCAATGCGAATTGGTGGACGGAGTGTACGGTGGTCAATACCCGTTTGCTGGTCCATTAGTCGCCTTATACGATACCCATTAGAGGATATGGGGTAATGCAACTCTATTATTGAGGCGAAGGATAAGCAAAACTCGCGCCACCAAATAATTTCATATTATTGCTACTAAATATCAGATCAAATTTCAACCATTGCGTCCAAGTCTCCTAGAAAAACACCTTTTTACGGGTAGGTCTAATGCATTTACGCATCATTCCTGAAGTATGTGGGATGTGGGACTCAGTTGTAAAGGCGTTCCGCTACTACCAACTAAATATCCTATTTGGGTATCTTGCCAAGACACTACAAAAGGGACCCGGGAACGTCGGGCAGCCCATCTGCGCTCGCCTTTTTAGCCCAACTGATGCATGGCTCGCGTCGCGTCTGATATACACATACAATCACGCTCGTAGTCGTAGTCCCAAGAATGGTTGAGCAGAACCTTAGGTAACGTTACGTTACTCATAAAATCACATCTGGCTTTATGGGCTATACAGTGCCTCCAAACAGTTACAAGTTGCTAGCCTGGTCGCCTACATAAATGGGGCATCAAACCCAAAAAGTAGAAATTCTTCAGTAAACAAACATGCAACCAAAAGCCGACAGCCAGGATAGATGTTAGACTCAAAATCATCTCAGCAGTCTGGCTGAAGATTGCGTCTGACATCCGGCATAAATACCTGATAGCGGACCGTCAGTCTTGGAGACTGGCCCACCGAGCTCAAGGCTCCGCGAGCCCTGAAAGGAGTATCCAGGAAAAGGTCCTGGATCCGCCACAGAGGTGCCAAGAGCAGCTTGGTTGGAACTCAGTGCTGTTTAAGCCTGGTCACCCAATTATTGAAAATTAATTTGGTTTAGTAGCAATGAAATGAAATCAATTGGTGGCGCTTTTTTGACTTACCCTTCCGATGTTCCCTTACATTCAGATGTTACATTTTTAAAGACACAAATTATGAACCCTGCAAGGGCACAGCAATCATAAAATTTAAATTATATTTCAAAATAATTAATTGTAGTAAGACATAACATTTAAATAGTTTTTATAGGAAGCTAGTTGCCTTTTAATACATGTTTCGACGATCATTTTGTAGTAACAAATGAAAACAAAAAGAAAATATTATAAATACTTTGAAGTCCTAGTACACACAGCCAGCGAATGTAGGGAATTTAATAAAAAAAAGATGCACTATTGCACAACTGTTGAGTAGGTAAGCGATTGATAGACGGGTTTACAACATTAATTACTAATATTAATCCCTATTTTACCCCCTTAGGGGTTAAATTTCGAAAATGCCGGTCGTATCCCTTGTCTAAATCATAAAAAGAAACCTCTGTGCAAAATTTCAGCTATATCCCTTATTGTGTCGCCGCCATTTTGGAAAATTTCGCGCATGTGTCAGTTACTTCCGGACTTTCCGTCGCGAATTTTCCGGGTGTAAAAAAATAATAATAAAAATTTGGTAATAAAACTATAAATATGAGTTTTTGTCACTAAAATTGTTATAAAATAAGCTAACAGAATATAATATAATTGGTACAGTTATATTGTGATAAACAAATCATTTTATATGTGTAGATATAAGTTTAATGTATAAATTGTACGTTACACAAGTTCTTTATGGTACTTACTATGGGCTAGATAATTTGTGTGAGCATGGAAAAAAAGTTTTATGGTGCCCCATTCCACATACATTTCTTGTTGAGCACTCCCCAGATGGTATTAAACGTGTGACACTTATATTTTAATAACAAACCGGGTACAGAAGATACGCGTTATTTATTTACATATATAAGGTCTACTACGACGGGTGGAGTCGTAAACATATTAAAAACTAATACGATTTTCATATATTTAACAACACACTTGATAACGTCGTATGCTTATTATTGTATAAGTTGTGAGTTTCATACGTTACGCCTCGGAATGAAAAAGCTATTTGTAAGGAAAATTGTTTCAATTGTTTTCTTTTATGGCCCCCTGAGGAAAGTGCTACAAAGAAGCAAATTACCACCGTCCGTGACAGCTCCCCTTAGGTTTTCCGCGAGCTTATTAGTTCAACAGAAATTTTAAGCAAGATTGCCACAGTATTTTCACACTTAAATTAACAAAATATATTTACAGTCCCCATTGTTTTCATTAAGTTGATAATTATGGAAATTAAAATACAAATTCACTGAGGGATACAGTCGGATTTTCATAATTAAGAGGATAACACTTATAAATCGTTAAAATTACACATACATCTGTTAACTGTCGTGTTTAGGTATGGAGGTACTTAACCAAGGTTTCACTTAAAGATTACTTATTCAGGAACTCTAAATAGGTAAGTATTCTAATAACATTTCCTATTTCTATAAATAATTAAATGTATTTCCCCCGTGAATCAGTTTTCTGTGTTTCAGTGTGATAGATTTTTTTCTACGTTAATTTGAGATTTACTAGGAAAAAAAGCCTGTAATATTGGAAAACGAGGAAAATATTTAATAATCTCTTGAGCTCGACACATTAGCACTAGTAAGTGATTAATAGATAGTAGTTAGTAGGAGATAACCTAACTTAAACAGGTAGCAGGAAAACTTGAAGAACAGGACCGCTCGTTGTGGCTAACCTTGGCGTCTATCACAGATTTAATAATACAAGGAGATAGGCCAAGCCAGCGTTTAACTTGCGACAAGTGTATGCCTTGTGGGCATACATTTCCGCCACTTCGCCTTCCGATAAAGTCAAGTGAATACGTAAGTCAGCGATTCGACCGATCTCCTTTGCGGCTGTGCTTAACTTTCGTCGCTTCGCAGTCCTTAAGACGCGCGCAATGAATAGTGTATATTACGGCATGCTCAACTAGAACCATGTTATGTAGTACGGCCGCTGATCGCGACACTCGGTCTTCCTATGAACTCGGCGATTCCACCGATCTCCTTAGATTGATATATCTATGGCCTCTATATTATGATGACACACTCAAGTCAACTGAACAGCTTGTGTCCTACTCCTGAACTTAAGCCTGTTTGATACACTTATATATACGGACGGATATATATAAAAATGCGATCACGCTCATAGTCCCAAGAAGGGTTGAGCCTTAAAAAACATTTCGTTACACATATAGCCTCATCTAGCAGTATGAGTCATGCAGTGCCTCCAAATAGTGACAGGTTAAAAACCTGTCGCCTATTATTGTATCATAATTTTTGATTCTGGGCTTCGCGGATCGTGCCACTACCAGCAGTCTTCTTAATACCATCTGCCCAACCTCCATCCTAGGCTACGCTATAAATTAAAAGAACCTACCAAACAATGCGCGCTTAGCAACTTTACTTTTGTGAGCTGTAGCTTGACGTAGGTACTAAAGTTAGCGAATTAATTTTTTTACCGCTGTCACCATCTAGCCTGTCCTATAGCCTAGTTGCTTAACTTTTACTTAAAAACAATTTCAACTCCCAAAGGTATTAACAAATAAATGTCGTATTCCTTTTAGAGAATAATGTATCCGTTTATCTCAATAAACATTTTATTGCCTACTAATGTATTCTCTCTCAGTATTATCATTGAAATTGTACATGAAAATAAAACGAGCACATTCAAATAATATAACGTAACAAAACTGTGAGGTTATAGAACCTCAAAAATTGCGAGACGCAGGTCAAATTTACGAGCGGTCCCTTGTCTACGTTTGTCGTCAAAGAATTCTAATTGTTTCAGCCAACATTTTTATATTGTAAGTCTACTGGATACTGGTAATAACGTAACGCTAATGAATTACTCGTAAAAAGAAAATACGTCTTTGAGTTTTTAACGTTCTTAATTGTTGGAAAACTAAGGCTAAACTAATGTTGTTTAAGTATACTTTAGCTGATTTGGGTATCTAGGTTTTAGTTTTCTAGGAACAAGTATACAATTTGTATACGGTATACATAGGGTATAGAAAACGTGAATAGCGCCCCTAACGGAAAGACGTGTAAATCATGTTTCCCATACAAATTGAGCTCCAAACGCAACTACAATAGTTACGTTTTTAGGGTTCCGTACCCAAAGGGCAAAAGGAAGAAAGGGGAAAAGGAAGACTCCACTGTCCGTCCGTCTGTCACCAGGCTGTCTCTCATGGACCGTGATAGTTAGACAGTTGTAATTTTTACAGATGTAATTCTGTTGTCGCTATAAAAACAAATACTAATAAATAGAATAAATTAAATATTTAAGGGGGCTCCCATACAACAAACATGATTTTTTTGCCAACTGGTCGACGCTTGGAATATTCACAGAATATTTAGTTATACATATACTACTCTGTATAAAAAGTATCGGGAATATGTCAATAAAAAGACCCGCTTAAAAGAGGTCATTTTAATTTTTTTACTGCATGTTGGTGCACTGTACTGATTTACCGCGCAAAATTTGAGCGGGATCTGTCATTTAATTTGTTTAAAACTGCACTTTTTGTTGGTCACAGTTTTGAGTCCTCGGTGAATTTTACAATAGAAAATATTGTTGAACAAAGAGTGTGCCTTAAATTTTGTGTTTTGAATGTTATTTCATGTAGTGAATCGCTAAAAATGTTGAAAAAAACCGAATCGTGCATATTAAAAACAAGGGCATATAGTAGACTTGCCTCGTTCTGGTAGACCTTCAACCGCTCCGACCAAAGAAAACATCGACAGAATCAAAAAGCTAGTGCTCGAAAATCGATGTATGAGTTAGTGAGGTGAACATATCTTTTAAGTCCGTCCACAACATTCTCATTGACATTTCAGGCACGAAACGCGTCGCCGCTCGACTAGTTCCAAAAGAGCTTAATTTTGTTCAAAAAGCGCAGCGAAAGCATGTCGCTGAAGACATGGTTACCCGGGCTTCTACGGATCCTACCTTTATGAAACGTATAATAACTGGCGACGGGACATGGGTTTATGAGTACGACATGCAAACAAGTCAACAGTTCAGAATGGCGTCTCAAAAACGAGCCGAAACTCAATAAACCGCTGTAAAGTGGCTCTAAAATCAAGGTGATGCTGACAGTTTTTTTTACTACCGTGGAGTGGTTCACTCCAAAATCTGTCCAGAGGAAGAAACGGTGAATAAAGAATATTATTTAGGCGTCATGAAGTGTTTGCGTGGAAATATCCGCCGAAAACGTCCAGATTTGTGGCAACGCAACTCATGGATGCGAAAAGAGGAAGTGTAAAGATGTGAAAGAGTTTTTAGCGAAAAATTCAACAAAAATTCTCGACCAAGCACCGTATTCACCTGATATGGCTCCGTCTGACTTTTTTCTATTTCCCAAGTTAAAATTACCACTTCAAGGAAAACGTTTTGAGTCGATAGAAGCCATAAAAGAAAATTTGCAGAATGAGCTAAAGGCCATACCGCAAGTAGCCTACAAAAAATGTATGGAGGACTGTGTGAAGCGGTGGAGATGTAGTATTGCAAGCAATGGGGCCTACCTTGAAGGCGATAAATTATATTTAGATGAATAATTTTTATTTTTTCTTTTATTGAAAAATTCCCGATACTTATTACACAGAATGTTTAATCACTTTAAAAATAAATAATTAAAATTAGAAAATACACACTGTAAAAAGTCGACTTGTCCAGGGTGGGAAAGGTCAAAGTTGTGGAGCAAGAGGGTGTGTCTATCAGTGTGTAGTGTTAATCTGCGAAGGGCGATCTTACACGATGACATCTTTGGACCGGTCTCTTGTGAAGATAATAGTGTTTCACCCGAGTTCTTTTTGTAATAACACGTGTTGTTATTACAAAAAATTTCGAAAACCAAGACGATCCAGTTCTCTCAACAATATTACTTCATTGACTAACTCTTCGGCAGTTTTTGATACGACTATGTTAAGTTTACCGAATTCATCAATTGACGAAGATCAAGTTACAAAAGATTTACAAGATAAAATTCAAACACTAGAAAACCAATTACAATCTGCTAATCAAGAAATTGAAAATTTACTTTTAGATAATACTGACTTGGCCAGAAAGTTGGAAAAATCTAATAAAATAATTGAACTGTACAAGAAAATAAGTATAACAGATTTGAACTCTAATACACCTACATCTACAAAGAAAAGTAAACAAAAAGCGAAAAACACTAAGAATGCAATAAAAACTCCTATTGAATCACAAATAATACATGAAATACATTTACCAGACACTCAAGATATAAATATACATTCACCTGAGAAGGAAGATAATAATACCGATGATAATCTAAGCCCAATAAATAACACATCAACAAGCATTCGACGGGAAGAGTTTGCTAACAATGATGAAGAAGACATAAGAAACGAATCATTTACCACACCAAAGATACATAACGAAGATAAACAGAAAGATACAGTCATTACAACAGGACCAGAATATAATAAAATCAATAAGAAGCGAATATTTATCATTGGAGATCAACAAGCTCGTCATTTAAGATCAACACGAGTCTTTAGTTGGATCTGACTATTTAGTAACTTCTACTCTGAAACCAGGCGCGAGACTTCGAGAAATGATGAGTAATAGTACCGAAGAGCTTAGAAAACTAGGCAACAACGACTACATAATACTGCTAGGGGGCGTAAATGAAACAAGCCCGTATGAATATCAAACACATCTGAATGAATTCCTTAGAGGCTTAAGTAACACAAATATTATTGTTTGTGAAATAACCTACAACAGATCTTTGCATGTTGTAAAATTAAATAATGATTTAAGGTCTATATGTGATAGGTTTAGAAATGTGTGTTATGTGGATATGAGTTATAGTGGATATATGCCGAAGGGAAATAAAATTGTATTATTTGTAGCTAGACATATATTGCGGGAGTTGATAAGACTGGACTACATGTACAAGTTGATAAATTATAAATCAAAAGTAACAATGACTATAAAAACACATAATATGGTTGAGCAAAGCACTCAAACGGAAGATATAGTACATACTGAATATAGAAATAAGGTAGATGGTATAGAAGGGATAGAACAAAATAATAATAGTAAAATAAATAAGTTTTTTCGTTTATAATTCAATAAATATACTGCATCAAAATATTAACGGACTTATCACTAAATCAGACGAATTAATTATGTACATACACCAATTCAATAATGATAATACTAATTTTATTGACGTAATTTGTTTAACAGAACATAATATGATAAAAAATGACTTAAATTTGGTAAATATTCCATCATACACGCTATCCGCTAATTTTTGTAGATCTAATAGGAAAGGTGGTTCTTGCATCCTAATACTTAACCAACATAAATGTAAGTTAATTACGGAGATTAGTAAACTTAGTATCAATAACATATTCGAGTGCTGTGGCATTGAGTTAATAGATTTTAATCTTGTAGTTATTTGTATATACAGAAGTCCTAAAACATCGTCCATAGAACTAAACTCGTTCTTTAACAATCTCGATAAATTACTAGCAAAAATATGTTACATTAACAAAAAAGTAGTCATATGTGGGGACTTTAATATTGATCGCCTGGCAAGAAAACCCCATTCCAAACAATTTGAGGAGATTTTGGCATGCTATAATTTGAAATTAAGTTTGAATGAACCCACTAGACTGAGTAGCAAGACATGTCTAGACAATTTCGCACACAATGTAAGAGGTAGCAAAACTTCAATCAAAGAACTGGCTTTGTCAGATCATACAGCGCAGATCATGAGCTGTCCTGTAAATAAACACTACATAATAAAATATTTTTATAAATGGAAAAGAGATTACAGCGAAGAAAATATCTATAAGTTTACTGAATGCATAAATAGCATATCCTTTAGTAATGTTTACACAATGGAAAACCCCGATCGAGCATACGACGAATTCTATGACACATTCAAACTATTTTACGATCTCTGTTTCCCTACAGTAAAGGTAAAAATTCCAATTTTTAATAAACCTTCGTGGCTAAACAAAGGTATCAAGGTATGTGCAAAAAGAAAGCGAAGTTTACTTTGGAAATACAGAGTTAACTCCAATGAAAAGTTCAAAATATCTTATAAACAATACTCGAAACGACTTAAATCAATTATCAAACAAACACAAAGGGCACAAAACAATTACCGAATAGCACAATCAACGAACAAAACAAAAACGGTTTGGGATATTATTAATAAACATAAGAAATGTAATATTAAAGAATATATTATGAAAATAAAAATCAATGACGTAATAATTCACGATCCAGATGTAATAGCTGAGGCTTTTAATGACTATTTTATCAATGACATAGAAAAACATAAAAACAACACCATGACAAGTGAACGAACACTTAGAATTAGTCAAATGCAATCATGTTATATGGGACCTACAGATGAAAAGGAAATTCTAAATATAATAAATATGCTTAAGAATACAATAAGCACAGGATATGACGAATTCAGCACAAAAATTATTAAACGTGTTCGGATCAGTTTAGCACCAGTACTCAGTTACATAATAAATAGCAGCATTGAAACTGGAATATTTCCAACTAAACTAAAAACATCAATTGTCGTACCACTTTATAAAAAACAAGATAAAGAAGACATGCGTTTTTATAGACCTATTACCCTTGTGCCAATATTATCAAAAGTCTTCGAAAGGGTCATTTACAATGCTATAAATAACTATATGGAATTAAATAGCATATTTGTACCAGAACAGATGGGTTTCCGAAAACAGAAATCCATAAACAATGCCATTTTAATTTTTCTTCAAAGCGTACTCAACGGGCTAGATAACAAAAAAAGAGTGACTGCTCTATTTACTGACTTATCCAAGGCATTCGACCATGTAGACCATAAAATATTACTGGCTAAAATTGAGGCGTACGGAGTTAGGGGAAACATTCATAGTCTTGTCGAATCATATTTAACAAACAGAAAGCAATGTACTTTAATTACAAGATTGGATGTTACTACTAAAACGGAAACCAAACATATATCAACATGTAGAACAATACAATATGGTGTACCGCAGGGCAGTATTTTAGGCCCTCTGTTATTTTTGGTATACGTAAATGATCTTCCTAAATGTATAGACCACCCAATGGTCTTATTTGCAGATGACAGCACGGCTCTTTTCACACAAAATGATGTGAAATTTGAAAAAGAAATAAATAAATCACTTGAATCTATTATAGACTGGCTTAGTAAAAACAGCCTCGCTATAAATATGGACAAAACAAAAATAATGACATTTAAAAATAAAAACACAAAATTTGACATTTTAAATATAAACTATCAAGGGAAACACATTGACGAAATTCAAAATACAAAATTTCTAGGTTTACATATTGACGCAAACTTAACGTGGAAGCAACATGTAGAACATGTGTGTACAAAACTAAACCAATTTTCCGACGCACTGTACATGTTACGAAAGGTTACAAATAATAACGTTCTTCTTAGTGCTTATCATGCTCATGTGGGATCAATACTTAGATATGGAGTACTGTTTTGGGCTAACTCTACTGACAAAGATAAAGCTTTTAAATCTCAAAAGAAATGTATACGATCGATGTGTAGGTTACAATCCACAGATACCTGTAAGCCACATTTTATTAATTTAAAAATTATGACACTTCCTTCGGTGTATATCTATGAGGCTTCTATTTATATTAAGAAAAATCTTAGCCAATATGAAACTCTACCGAGTAAGAGATATAGTAATAAGTTAAAATTACCACATTGTAAAACTAAAATTGTCAGCAACAGTGTATTCTTTATGGGAATTAAAATCTATAATAAAATACCAAATTATATAAAAACGATAAGCAATATTGACAAATTTAAAGGAAATTTGAAACAGTTTTTAATTGATAAAGCATACTATTCAATTAATGAGTTTTTAAATGACGTAAATATTTAGAATAGATAATTAATTAATTAATTTTGCACACCACATAGGTAAAATATGGAGAAGCTTGTATCATAAATATAATACTAAATCTTTTTGTAATAACCCATATTTATGCAAATAAAGATATTTGTGTTTACACAGTCAGGATTTTATATTGTACTGACTAGTTATAGGTTTCTGTCTCAGACAAAGGTTTCTGTTCTTATTGTTTGACATTATTAACATGGTTACAATTTTATTAAAGTAGGATCGACATTGAACATTTTATAATTAGGCATTGACATGTGATTTTTTATATTTTTTTGTGTAATGTAATTTTATTTTATTGTAATTTTGTTTTATTGGCATGATTTTTATTATTGATTTGGTGGAATTAGTTATTGACACTGGCCCTTTTTATCTGTACCTTTGATATGTAATATTTACTACTTATAAAATTGTACTGACACTGTAATTTAATTGTCAGTTTTATAAAATTTGCATACCGGAAACGGTGGAATGTACTGTTTCTTTTATTATTGTTACACCTTTATATACGTATGTTCTGCAAATAAATCATTTGAATTTGAATTTGTTAGACTCCATTTTAACTCAATCTATCGTACAAATCGTATTGTTACTCAGATATATTTTCACTTGACATTCAAATTCAAATTCAAATGGTTTATTACATTGGCAACATGCATAATCTTTAATTGTCGCGAATGCCATTCATTAAGAATAGAATATAAGATGGTATGGCTAGCACCGTTCGCATACAAACGGAGCACACGTTTTATTTCTTATCCAATCTTCTTGATATTTTAGAATGTTTTTAACATAGAAAAAGACCACATCTGTACTTTTCCCTTTATCAAAATTCCATTTTTTCCAAATCTCTTTAAATGTTTGTTTATGTCGCAGGCGGATCTTATCATCATCATAACAACCTTTATAATTTGACCCACTGCTGGGACACAAGGCCTCCACAAGGCCTCTCCTTGTCATCGAAGAAGGATTAGGCAGTAGTCCACCACGCTTGCCCAATGCGGATTGGTGGATAAAGTATAAGGTGATCAATACCCCTTTGCTGATCCATTAGTCGCCTTCTACGACACCCATTGGAGGATATGGGGTGATGCTATTCTACTCTGCCGGCATCACACGGCGCGGCGGATCGTATAACACGTCTTATTACAACACGTAAATCAAACAAACTTCTTGATCCTTATCATCAAAACTGCCTCTGCATTAAAACAATAACATTTTCAATAGTCCAAATCCAATCAGAAATAATTTTTAAACTTCCATCCTTCAAATATCTTCTTTGTTTATTCATTTCTTTTGAGCTTTTATGGATTATTACGTTGAGAATCCTATCTAAAATCAAGAGGTCTGGATATCGATTGCCGCTTCACTGATCTCAACCATTGAAGTTTAAAATCCTGTAAGTCAAGTTAAATATTTTTCATTGTCGAAATTACCTGAAATATGAATTCATAGAGAACAAAGCGAAGAAAAGTGTTCAATGAATGACATTTTAATACGATACTAGAAAAATGCACTGAAAAAAATCGACTTGCCTCAAGTCGATTTTTTTCAGTGCATTTTTCTATTTTATCATAATAAGCTGGATTCTGCAAAAATTACTTACCGTGTAAGTTTGAAGACTAATAATGTTTCATTATGTTGTTAAAACCTTAGTATAGTTTACCGAATTACATACTGTTCGCCGATAAACGTTTCAAAAATCCATCCGTTTTATAAATACCTCTTCGTAAGACTCTTCTTCACTTGGTCATAAAAACGGAACTTGAACCGATTCGGTTATTCAAATATTCTGGATTTTTCGGCGTAGGTACGTTTCTCGACAAACGGTAATTTGGTTAACCCAAATGTACTTTGTGGGTTAAACATTCGAGGCTGTAGTAAGTAAGTGGTAATGAATTTTAATAAATAAACTTTTAGCTATGTATATAGGACTTCAAAGGCGGTTAATTCCCACTGTACCATTTATAAGGAAAATTATTACTTTATTTATTCTTGAATACACGTCTAGTTTTTCTACCTTTTTTATAAATACCAATATCTCTGTAATTTTGTGCTATTTTCGCGGCCAAAATTCTCTATTTCTTCCGAAACAATGCCTTTGGCAATTTATCTAGAGACAAATTATTGATGGCGGGAAATAATAAACCCTAATCTTGAGGCTGCCTAATATTCACTTGAGTGTTCCTGTGGATGATTAAGTGGATCGGAGGTAACCCAGCAACTTTGGCATCTCAATACTAATTAGGTTTACATGACGTATTGTTCATCATAAGTTGAATTCTGATAAGACCTATCGTCATCGTAACTAATATAGAGTCCTCTCCGCAACTGTATATTTTTTTCTATACTGCAATGCAAGGGTGACAACCATACACACAGGGTATACCGTAGCCTATAGGACTCTTAGAACACTCGTGGAGCACAAAAAACATTACCTACTTACTCACTGACAATACTGAACTGACGGAAATATACCGTAGAAATACATCACTTCTGTTTTAAATAAGAATAGTTTCACTATCTGGCTTTTACCATAGATACAAAATTTAATGAATAAACATTTGTCAAATTGCGGAGCTTTCAGAAGAAAAACACATTTAGGAATACAAAATTTCATTATGTTAAATTTGTGTTAAATACTAGAAGACTAATTTGAAAAAAAACGCAAGCGACTTTTGGTGTAGTTCGAAACAAGTAGATCTACTAAGTATCGGAATATTGGCCTGTGGATTTATGATGAAAAAGTGAGTTAATAAAAAAAAAATAAGATGCTTACTACTACCTAGATACTTTTATGAAGTGTCTGTAATTTAACGATGCTAGTACGACATCTTAGACAACAGCAGAAGACGATCAAAAACGTACCTACCTCTTAAATTAAATTAAAGGAAATTAATTCCAGAATGTTCGAATTATTAAATTGATTTCATTTTATTGGCGTGGCTAACCATGTGTGTTAGTATGTACCAATTTATTGTCAAGAGATTTTTTTAGAGTAAAATTGATTATTTTTCCCATTGATTGTTCACTAGCCTAGTAATAAAAACGATTGCACGACAATATTCATACAATATTAAACTCAATGTGGTAATTTATCTATGCCGTTAGATTACCGACCTGAACCCCTCCTAACACACACGCTTAGTTAAGCAGAGTAATTAAAATATCTACCTATAAGACCGCGCTGAGCGACGCCAAATTAATGAAGTAACTTTTGTGGATGGCAAGTTCTCACAGCTTTTGTGTAAATAAGAGGAAAGGAAGAATTTTATAAATTTATAAAATGACAGTTACAATATTTAAATGGATTTCTTCATGAGTTTGATTTCGTCATATTAGATTCAATATAACGAAATCAACTCAGTAATTAGGTATTAATGTTGGTTAGGCATCTTTTATAGATTTATTTTATTTTATTGTTTTCACATCAACAATACTAGCATGTTGGTTTGGTGAATAATGTACCTACTCTGCGACGCCATCTGGTGTGGAATCTGTGATTCGGACAGATGGCCAAAAGGCGCAACGCCGTGACACCACTTTGACACATTAAGAAGAAAAAAAGGAGTGTTTGGCGGGAAATCATGGCGTCTGGATGTCGATCTTTATTTCGATAATTCAAAATTGTTTCGGAGTGGATTTTGTGCAGTGAAAGTGGTGTCGTTTCGTTGCATATGCATCCGTATTGACGAACAGTTATGAGGAAACATTGAAATAAAGGTTTTGTGTATGTGGCGTTGAGAATTGTATAGTGGTTGGAAATCCCACTATACAATTCTCATCAGTCACCATCATGAGGTCTGTACCATGCATTTCTCGCCAAGCACTCCCTAGATGCATTAAAAAGTGTGACACCCACATTTTAATGCAAAAATCAAGAAAGAAGATGAAACTGAAGACTTAGCTGTATGAGCTAGATCCCTTTGCCGTCCCGTAACAGGGAAAAATTAACCAAAAAAAAAAAACTTCTTCCCGCGCATTTTTCTGTTTATTTCGCGGCTCCGCAAATAACATTATTCACAAATATATTCGAAAATTTTCGCCGTGACCGCATTTTACATAAATCTCACTTCGCTCGTGAGAAAACTGTAATCGAGAATATTATAATTGGTGACTTTGTATTGTGTTTTGGTGTAACTGTTGGACTGATCGCTTAGAATCGCAGGACTATTGCGTGCAGCGGCTGTGCCTACATTTTTAGGTCTGAAGGCTGATGATCGATGAAGCATCGGGTGAGTCGTAGATTACTTTATCTGACCTATGTGCCTGAATTGTTGATGCAGTCCTTAGCCGTTGTGAAATATTAAGTTCGCCATTCCATCAGAAGTTTCCGAAATTCTCCCCACATATGGTAGCTATTTACACGCTTCACCAAATGTGTTAATTTCGCATTCATACCAAAATTTAAATAATCTTTTAATACGGATAGTTTTATTTCGACATAACTTTAATGTTTAAATGGCCGATCTCTCTTATAGTACACGTACCCTAAATTATTATTCAACGTACCAACCTGAAAATAATCTCGAGTTCATCCCTGCTTCAAACGGAAGGCACGTTAAATAATTGATCCCTGTTGTTAACTGCCGCTGTTTCTACCTTGCTTTTAATGTCACGCTATTATATTTTATTTTACTCTTGCCTCAACTGATGGTAAGTAAGTAAGGAAAAGGTAAGTAAGTGGTGAAAAGTCTAAGAAAGGAGGCTCGCTTCATCTGGAACTCTCACTCTCTGAGGGACTATGTTATCACCAACTGTCTGAACAATAGCGTTGTTAATACTGAAACTAGTTATAAAAAAAAACATTTCCTCTGGGCCCTTTACTTTTTTGGGCGTGCCGCAATCTATCCATGGACACAATGTTTAACAACTATTTGACAACACAACGACAATTTTTTTTTTTCCTAACCTGAACTCTACAAACTTTTGTTTTGACGTAAGATACTACAACATACCCTCGCAGAAATATTCCACTTCCATTTTATTGTGAGGCAAGCAGAAATATAGAGTTGTTTAAAAGATGTATCGTGCAATGGCATTTTCACATGAATATTGGAAGCCGTAATCAAAGCATCTAGAGACAGAGAGTTGGCAAAATGAGTCAAGCTGTTTTTGTTACCTTTGTTTACCTGCCGCAAATAAAAAACAGACGAAATTGATTCTTCGCTCTTTGTTATATATTTTACTAAGCTGTTAGCAAATATTTAGTCTCAATGTGATATTGAATAAAGAAGTTGACTCCCAGACGGGTCTGATAAAAGAAAGAAACAAACTAGAATTATTTTCTAGACAAATAAGTCACAATATTACTTCGTCCGTGTAAATAAAAACAAAAAAAAACCTTAGAAGTGAAAATTAGAACTTGTTTTCTTATTTTCGTCTAGGTATTTGTGTGTTGATCTCGACACTACGGTTAAAACAATTTGGAGCCGATTTTCAATGAATAGAAATAAGCTCTGGCTATTAAAGGGACCAAAAGATCACATCAGGCTGGAATTGATTCGGAAGGGCATTATAACCACTGATAGCGTGAAGAAGTTTTGAGTTGAATAAAGAGATATAATCGGAGGTAGTTGAATGAAGATAGGCTTTTGTGTTAATAGCGTTTTGAGGATGATAAAGACATACAATGAATTAAAATAGGCGATGAAAGTAGTTGTTCAAGAAAAAAAACTAATTTAGTAACGAATGTAGTGTAGATGAAAATATTGTTATGCCACACCTACCCAGAAAGTAGCATTATTCAGGGGGTGACATAAAATTGTAGTCCACAGATCGTATAATCGCCGTCGCCTTCAGCTCCGGCGTCAAATACCTGCGATATGTGACATTCTTTGTTTTACCGCCCTAGTTAATAAATGTACTATTTCTTGACTCTCATGAACGTGAACAGAGGTAGAGCACAGCGGGATTGCCGTTTGAATTTGGAGTGCCCGAAATTGGGCAGCGCCTCCATCATAGTCAAATAACTCTATGATATGAAATAGCTCTTTATTTAAATGGACTTTGCTAAGTACTTTTAAACCGCCAAAAGCTCTACCAACATTTCGGGACGAAATAATTATTTTACATAAATAATTATTTAATGCTGAGATGGAAAAGAAATAGCGAAAGAACGTCATTTAGTGATGTGCTTCTGTCGGTAAAGTTGCTAAAGCTTTACAGAGTAGGAGTACGTGGTTAGAGTTGAAAGGACGCGAGCGACATCAAATAGAATACGGGCTAACCATCAAGTCAAACGTATCTGGATTACTGTCTTGAATGGTTTACGGTATACTTAATTTTGTCTTGTATTGGTGGTGATCTGTTTGAGTACCCATTAAATAAATAAACCGCAAAATAAAAAAGTCACGACACAGCAAAAGTAGTAGATACCTACATCTATCACCGTCTGTATACAAACGGTAAAACGTCCCCATGTCTTTCCGATATTTATTATATTTAAGATGAATTTGAAAAAAAAAAGAAAAACGTCCACACTTGTTTTTTTTCTTTTTGTTAAACACAGACTAAGATAATAGTAAAGATCGGCGAACAAATAAGGGTAGCAAAACGTTTTCTACGTTTGTATGGAAACGTGCTGGCCGGACAAGATAATTTGAAACAAAGAGAAGCCTAATATAATACAAAAGAAAAAAATTCCGTTCTTTTAGCTTCAGCCACTAATGAGTATAGGTATCTAAATTTTAAAATCCAATTAGGGTACGGTTTCTCTCTTGTTACGGCAGATTATTAAAAATAACAAGTTCATAAATCTAGTGAAAGCGGGCAGAAATTGTGGAAGTAAAAATTGAATTTAATACGATGGTACAAAACCTCAGGATAGATAGGATGAGAAGGAATAGGTACAGCTATATTTTAGTAGGTATAGTATCGTTTTCGTTTTGAACTCAACTTTCTAGTGTGACTTTCATAAATCTTAATGATATACACAGTAACAGAGGTGCGAGTACGGGACCACAGACGAGACTGTCGATAAGCACATATACAATAAATATTATTTAAGTGAAATAATTATTTCGTCTCGAAACTATGGTAGGGTTGTGACGATTTAAAAGTACATACTTAGCAGAGTCCATTTCAATAAGGAACTATTTAATTTCTAATAGTAATAACTATTTACAGATTGAATAACAGTGGAACACCCAAAACAACGTTTTAGTCGGAAGACATTTTTATTAACAATCAAACAAATAACATTATAACAATCTCCTACAATTTCATACAATCTCCAACAATTTCATTTCCAAATTTGAGAGTATAATTCAATATAAAAGATGAATTCAACAGATATTCTTAAAAAAAGAAAAGGACGAATGCTTTTGATTATCGGTCGGTATAATGTTCATGCCTGCACTGCAGGGTTTACCCAAAAATATGAAATATCTTAGCCTTAGTATTTTCCTTTAAAGACTTGAGAAAAATGTATAGTTAGTGGCAACCATACGTGCGACCGTCTGTACAAACGACTATCCAAAACTCTTAAATATCTTGAATAAAATTTCAACTTTTTTCCATATCTAAAGAGTATACAATGTATTGAAGAAATTTTACAGCATTAGGCAGCAGAAGTAGATTAACCTTAACACTGTAGCAATTTTTTGTTCTAATCATCATTTGTCCGAATGATAACTTGCCCAAAATTCATGTCACATAATATCACTTGCCATAAAATAAAAATCCCTAAATACAATAAAAATAATATTTTAAATAAGCAAAATTGTCTAACTTAACTGATCGACGGTATTTGTAAAAATATCTCATCGGGTGTTAAAGATGTAAATCTGCAACATTGTTAGGCATACGTCAGCTTGATCACGCAATCAAAAAAAAAAAAACGAAAGACATGGCTAAATTCGTCGTGGTCAAATAGTCCTGTGTAGCTCAGTTGGAAGACCAGTCGCCCGGATAGCGAAAGGTCGCGGGTTCAAGTCCCGTCTTAGCACTTATCCATGACAGGATTTTTTTCCATGTTTTTCGTTTCTATTTAATTTGGTATCAATTTCAATCATAATTAAACTTGCCAAACAAAAATAAAAATGTCAGCTTGATGACGCAATCAAAAAAAAAAACGAAAGACATGGCTAAATTCGTCGTGGTCAAACAGTCCTGTGTAGCTACACAGGACTGTTTGACCACGACGAATTTAGCCGGGCGACTGCTCTTCCAACTGAGCTCAGTTGGAAGAGCAGTCGCCCGGATAGCGAAAGGTCGCGGGTTCAAGTCCCGTCTCAGCACTTATCCATGACAGGATTTTTTTCCATGTTTTTCGTTTCTATTTAATTTGGTATCAATTTCAATCATAATTAAACTTGCCAAACAAAAATAAAATAATATTTCAAATAAGCAAAATTGTCTAACTTAACTGATCGACGGTATTTGTAAAAATATCTCATCGGGTGTTACAGATGTAAATCTGCAACATTGTTAGGCATACGTCAGCTTGATGACGCAATCAAAAAAAACGAAAGACATGGCTAAATTCGTCGTGGTCAAACAGTCCTGTGTAGCTCAGTTGGAAGAGCAGTCGCCCGGATAGCGAAAGGTCGCGGGTTCAAGTCCCGTCTCAGCACTTATCCATGACAGGATTTTTTTCCATGTTTTTCGTTTTTATTTAATTTGGTATCAATTTCAATCATAACCCTAAATTTGTTTGTCATAAATATTACAATCAATAATATACAAAAGACTTAAAACCATTTTCAATAAAAGTTATAATTCAAATTAAATGTACAAAAATGACGAGCACAAATAACTAATGTATCAACTTTGAAATAACATTTTTTTGTAATTAAATATTATTCAATTTTTTATTACAATTGGTTTTTTTTATTATCTCTCCATAAAACAGTTGATTGTGTACATGTGGTTTTTATTTCCCTGTAAGAAGCATGCAAGCAAGCATGCATGCAGAAAGCATGCGGGAAGCAAACAGCAAGCATGCAGCTAGCATGCAGCAAGCATGCACCAAGAATGCAACCAGCATGCCGCTAGCATGTAGCAAGCTTGTACATACAATGCAAGCAAGCAACATGCAGCATGCAAACAAGCGAGCATGCAACATGCAGCAGGCATGGTTTCTGTCACGGCTCCAGCGCTACGGGTCTCCGGCGGTCCCACGCGAGCTTATCGTCGCAGATGGTTTAATACTCACCACCTGCTCCTCAGCTCGTGGGCCACCTCGCCCCTCCGCGCCTACACGATTCTGAATTACACTCTAGAGGTAGGGCAGACAAGACTGAGTGGAGTCGGATTTACAGCGATTCATTTATGTCGCTAAAACCTAATTTTTAGCACATATTTTAGGACAAACTATTTTATTATAAATAAACATTCGGAATAATACATATTATTTAATGCAATACTTAGGACATATGTATTTATGTCATGCAAAATTAGGATATTCAAGTATTTTAATACTCGATATTATGACATAATAGTTATGTAAAACAAAATTTCGACTTTTTGAACATTATGGTTACTGAACTTTCCAAACGTGTTATGGATAATGATTTTCGGACAAACAATTTTAGGAGATATAAGGGAGTACCAATTAAAGCTCCTAGAACAACTTTGTATAACTATAATTTTTAATATACTGTTATTTGCATACATGCATGCTAGACGCTCATAATCCCAAAAGATTTTAACAGCCCTCTAACCTTTTAACTACCAACATTTGATTACCCATAAAGCCACATCTGGCAATATGGGTCAAGTAGGGCATCAAAATAGTTCCAGCATGTCGCCTTAAAGAGGCATTAAACTCAAAAGTAACTAAACCAAACCTTTAGAAATAAAAACTACAACCAGGACAGTTGACACTCTAAAACATATCAGCAGTCCGGGTATAACATTTAGTTCTTACACAAGTTCACGAGTTCAATCTCCTTTGATTGAATCCAAATAAAGACTCGGTCCGAGGCATTTTCTTATTTTTCACGTAAGTTGCTACTAGAAAATTGCCACTCAATTGTTTAACGATAACGGACAGTTCCTGGAATAATCGTGAAAGTCCGTATTGATATCATAAATTCGATTTCATTAGTGTCAACCCACGCCGGCTAAAGCTTGTTAAAATTTCTGAATATTTTTTCCTGTTTTTCCGAGGCCTGGACTTCAGCTTCAAATGTTTTAAATAGTCCATTTGCTCATCCGGAACAAGAGTGATATAAATTCTACTTTGAAGTTCTAGAACTTCAAAGTAGAATTTATATTGAACAATCAGTTTTAAGGTTGTTTGTTATCTACCATAGGTAATCTATGTTATCTACACAACTACTATGTACACTTGTTTTTAACCGACTTTAAAATAAGGAGGAAGTTCTCAATTCGACTGTATTTTTTTTTGTTTGTTACCTCATAACTCTTTACTGGGTGTAATTAAAGATTCTTTCGACCTTTGGAAGCTGGTGCTTGTAATGTGGTCTCATTTAAATTTGATTGACATCTGACGAGCAGTTTTCGAGTTATCCCTAATAATGCCTATTTACTTGAGTGTGTCTAAAAGATCTCGAGATAGTTTCTGAAAATTTCTATAGGTACTTAAAACACTAAAAAGCAAAAAATAAATTATATTTAAATAAAAAAAACCGCCTTCAAAATTAAAACGGGAGAAATATAAATTTTGTTTATAAAAATCTAAATGTGTTTTTGAAGTCGGTACCAACCTCAATATTTGGAATAAACGTTGTCACTTGTATTTGGGACCGACCTCAAATAAACATTTAGGTTTTTATAAGCAAAATTTATATTTCTCCCTTTTTAGTTTTAAAGGCGTTTTTTATCGTTCCATTAATAGATTTGTAAAAACAATATTTTCATTATAGAATAATTTTATTTTTGTGTTTACAAACCCCAATATTTTTATATATTTTAAATACTAGAAAAAATACACTGAAAAAAAATTTAAAGATTAAGGTACAGGGGGGTAATATGGTCACTCTAAGCTTTTAGTTTATACTTCTCAAAAACTAAGAGGAGGAATGAGATAAAAACTTACAGTCGTAAAGTTAGTTTAGTATGTTATTCAAAACAAGGTACATAATCTTTAAAAACAAACAACCTCTTTGGTAAAAATCAACTTTTAAAAAAAGGGAAAATGACCATATTTTCGGCAGGTGCAGAAAATATGGTCACGAAGTGTCCATATTGACAATATGGGTTTTTAATATAATTAATCTTCACAATTTAGACACAAATATGATTCTTCATCTGATGCCGTGAGACCTACACACTCTTCATGTACATAGGAACAGCAAGAAGTACAAAGCCTCATGTCAGCTACTCTGTCTTCGTTCGCCGCGGGACTCGGAACTCTTTTGACGCTGTATTATTTTTTTTCCCTGAGTCACAGCACGCAATGCAGCATTCATATCTTCTGAACGCCAATTCCCTCTTAAATTTTTCCTTACGTAGCGAGCCATAGCCTGGAACAATCCAAAACTCATTAAATAAAAAGAAAACATAACCAATATTTTCCATACTGCAAATATGGTCACTTCATGACCATATTTTACAAGTAGGTACTTGTCGACAAATTTGAAAACAAAAAAAAATCTGCTGACACATGTTGCCACTTGAAAATATAATAATTGACCTTTGTACTTACTCAGACTACAAATCACAACACCTGAAATTGTATTTTTCACGATTTTTCACTTTTTAATAAAAATAATAAGCAAACTTGAAATCTCTGCCGGTGCAAACGTTTTTAGCTATCAAAATAGAGCCGGTTAAACAGCACGGACGGGACTTGTCATGTTGCTAGGCCTACCAATATACTGTCAACTAGTAATGCCATCTATTGCATATCCCCTGTACTTTCTGAAATATAAGAAAGTGACCATATTAACCGACTGACCATATTACCCCCAGGTACCTTAATAAGTATTTTCATGTTCGGTGATGTTTCCCTGGAAAGGTTCAAATTTTATTGCATATTTATGCAATCAAATTTGAACCTTTCCTTGCTCAAAAAGCATAAGTGTAAGTAATGTCCAAAGTTTTATTATATAAATATGTTACCGCATAAAACTGAAAAAGTTCATTGTTCGAATCTCCGTATTAAAATAGCACTATTTGACATTCAAAAAGTTCATTAGTTATCTAGTATCCATACCACAAGTTTTTAATGATACTTAATTTGGGCTAGATAATTGACGCGAGCCAGTGAGATATTATTATTTACCCGACTTCTTATTTTAAACTCTAGATATATGGACATAAGAACTGATTTTTTCTTTTGATGCGCAACATTTAATTTATACTATACCAAACTCGATTTTTATATTCTGAAGGTTGAAAATCCATGACCGATGACCGTCATGCCCTACAAAAAAGGAACATTAGATGCAAAATTGTACTAATACTGAGGAAAATCTACCTTTAGCATTGTGTTCAGAAATGTTATTATTTTCTCATTAGTTACAACTATTTCATCTAGCATGTCATCAGTAAACACGCAGCTTACTTTTTGAGTATAATGACATCGAAGAATTTCGAGTATATTACGAAAGGTTGGTTTGCAATCAAGTATTTAGTTCAGTTCAGTAATATTAAGAGCGTGCATTCATCGAAGTACCTATATTTTTTTACGCCGTATTGATGTTAGATGTACATGTGTGTATGTGACCCCATACACACATGACATTGCTCGCAGAGCGATAAGTCCACTAGCTGGGAAGACCCGGGGTATACGATCGAAAAATGCCCACGAGCTCGAATTTAGACCATTTTTCATTAAATTATAAAAAATATCCGAGTGCATTAAACAATGTTACAATATCATTATTATGTGTAGCATTTTATGTATTTTAATATAATAAGTACATCAAATGAGTTTAATTTCAAATACATTGTAAAAATCGTCATTAAAATTTACCAATGTATAAATATTTTTGGTATCCCTTTTTAATATGTCATCTAAATTTTTTACTTGTTTAGGCTATATAGTGGTTTAGAATAGTATATTTTCTATTGAAAAAACAATTTTCACAAACACTTCAGCTATAGATAATATTACCGTGCTACAGCGCATGCGACTGTGTACGCCAAATATCAAGCTAAATACGTACATTCAAATTATTTTTAATATCTATAATTACTGTAAAGGGGGGCATGCTATTCTAATCACGCAAGCATATTTTAAGGTTCCGCGAAACTGTTTAAAATTTGAAATCGTTTTACTAAATTATATACCTAGTATTGTTATTAGAATACTCTAGTTTCCATACTTTATAAATGGTCTTCTTTATGACGTCCTGTTATAGTCACACATCGGACATGAAGACAATCAATCAACACATAAAATTATTCTCGAAAGCATTAACAAACTAGAAGTTAAAAAGATATATGTGAATTGATTTCCATAATGGAGAGTGGTATTTAAAATTACTTGTTGCTTCGTACCTCGCTTAGAACACTCAACAGAAACCGTTACATCCAACGAATTAATTTCATCAGTATAATAGTACAAAAACCTACAAATCCCCTTTTGATGTGTGCAGTTTATATCGTAACTCTTGTTATATTATTCAAATTATTTACAGAGCTCGAAAAATTGACAGATCAACAAAGTTTACAGGTGAGTTTGGAGCAAAACTGGGCTGGAGTTAAATCTAAGGTTAGTAATGATACTTAAGGATTGTTTTATTTTTTTGCGTGAATGATTACTAGAAATAAAACGTGGTTAGCTTTGAATTCTTGTCTCTATACAAAACATTCCCAGTGAGATTAACTCGATAGAATACGAGGGCCGCATGCTAAATTATTTTAAACACAATCATATTAGATGCATATTTATGTTATTGAGTTTAATAGTAGTATCTCTTACTATATTATAGTCTGTTTTTTAATACAAAATGATGTTTTTTTTTCATGCAATCGTGCTGGCCAGTGCGATTGTTCTAGATTTAGTCGTAATCACAGGATAGGTGCAGGAATAGAAAGCTTATTTATGTTAGAAATAAAAAATAATAAAAAAAAAAATATTTTTCCACCTCAATATTACATGCTTAGCCTTAAATAACTACAAATAACAAAGAAATTAAGCTTAAAACTAGGTAAGCGAAAACACATAATATTTGGGAGGACTGGAGCCTAAACTAGGAAATTCCTGTATTACAGGACTCCAGGAACCTCACCTGAACCATAATAAAAAACTACACTAAAGTTTATGTAATACAAACCAAAAAATTAACAAGCCAAACAAACAGTAGTTTAAAATGACTAACTAGAAACATGCATTGAGGAAAGGAAATGACCCCAACTTGATTTTTAAAGGACTTCCATGTGCGAGCACTTTTAACACTCTCCGGTAGAGCATTCCACAGCCGGACTGCATGAACGGAAAAATAATAGGTAAGGAAGTCAGAATTTTAATGATCATCAGTCAGTCAGTGACGAAATCGGGGTTTTTGAGATAGCCATAATATTTAATTGGTCTTATACCCAATGCAATTGAAACTTTTCATGGGTGGAGTCTACTATTGATATCATAACCGAGAGTTTTGTTTACCTGGTATAATCGAAACCCATGCTATGAGTGTTCAAAAAAACGACGAAGCGCTTCGTGAAAAGGTAGGTAATGCCCTTGCGTTTCTCTTAGCTGATCTTTGCGGGGGCACTAACGGTGCCTCCAGATCCCACTACCTATTCATTGTTTAGTTATATCTCAAAGGGACTCGGCAGCTTTTTTGATGAAATCTCTTAGGCGTCTTGACTTTCAGCCATCGAGCACGTATGTGCTCGTTGCTTTCAACTAAATTAAACAAAACTGTGACAAATTATATACCCAAACCTTCCTTATGAAACCCTATTGGAGAAAACCGCGTGAAAGCCGTTCAGTACTTTTTGAGTTTATCGCGAACAGACAGACAGACAGACGCGGCGGAGGAACTTGTTTTATAATTATGTAGTGCATTCTAGACTCAAAATTTCCTTAAAACTAATCTTGAAACTAAATTATAATGCTACTGCCACCTATTGAAAATATTAAGTACTACTGCCTTCACTTACAACTATTGTTTCTCCATAGATGGCACTTATAACCACCATAATTTTATTAGTTAAATTAATTTTGTAACGAAAAATAATGCATTTGAAATATTTTCTACCTCTGCTTATAATTAAACCCTAAATTAACACTGAAATGTTTATCTCTATTGGCAATATCTAAAATATTGATTTGAATGGAACTACTGCGCATGTGTAGTGCCTGATACAAGGCGTATCTACATAAAAAGGCTGTGAATTTGCTTCTTCTGGAGTAAAGTAACTGTTTAGATATTTAATTTTCTTTCTAAATAAAATAAAATAAAATAGCATTTTTATAATAATAATTAATAAAAGTTGTATGTGATTAAGTGAGAAAAATAAACATTCACAATGGGCAACATACAGACGGGCGAAAAGCAACCAAAAACTGGCAAATCACCAGCAAAGGGTAAACATTTCATAAGAAACCTAAACAGGAAATCGCCCGGCAGGGAGAGCAAAAAACATGGGAGAAAAAAGAGCGATATCAAACGAGACGCCATCGATAGAGAGTCTGATAAAACGCCCGATTCTGATAACATTGAAGCGATCGAAGCATCCGATAACGATACGGCTGAGTGCGCGTTCATAGCGCTGAGAGGGGAGGGCGTGCAGTCGGAGGTAACGGGCAGGTGCGAGCGGTCACCGACCCGCGACCAGCCGACCGCCGCTACCTCGCCGGCTAACGAGTCCACCTCCGAGTCAGTGTTCACGGATCCGCTGACGCCGCTCGCCGTCGAGCTCAACCAGTGCTACTACTCCGCCGAAAGTGACAGTGCGCACGAGGAGCTCGCGCGAACCCTCACGCCCTCCCAGGCCGCGCTCTCCGCCGGCAACTCGCCACCAGACATGCCGCACGACACCACCTCTTTGTTGTCAAACCACACGGACAAACAAGAAATGTCTGACGTATTCGATGACAGTGACAGAGGTGATGAAAAAGTAATGGGCTCAATATTATCGGTGTCGCGGTCTGAGCAGATAGAGCGCAGTTTGCACGAATGCAGCCATGACTTTCGCGACAACAGGCTGAAAGCATCAGCGGAACAAACATCCTTTACGCTCTCCAAGCATCGGAAGGTAGAGTTGCCTCCGGTCACGTGCGAACCTGCCCTCGCTATTCTTGACAGCGGTTAGTAGTCAGAGATTTATTATTATACTTAATAGCTTTATCGTGAGTAATCTCCACACAAAAAAAACATAGGTAAATCTTACCACAACGGTATATAAATGATGTTTACAAGTACGTAGTATACGCAGTAATACCTGTTGCTTGTTTATACTCTCACTATACTCTTCACTATTGTATCGAAACCTGTTTTTTGATACACAATGCTCTACATTCTATACTTACGTTGGTACCTAAACAATAACGAAACGAAAGACGTGCGTAGTCGTGGGATGAATTTGGTTACTAGATTTACGCTTAAAATAAAATTTTAGGCACAAAGATGTAACTGAAAAAACTTATTTTGGGAACTGGTTGTTGGCTTTCGTTTATTGGTTCACCTTTTTTATGTAGGTGGCAGGCGGGCAAACTGTCACTGTGTTGAGGCTTGAGGCGCTACGTGGCCCATACTGCCAGATGTGGCTTTAATGTTTTTGTAGCCAAATATTACCTCAGGCACTGCTCAACCCCTTTTTGTGGTGTACTAAGATATTATTTATGGGATAATGGAAGCTATAACTTCTCAGGGTGTCTGAAAAAATCAACAGTTTCGTAAGTAATTTTCATTATGTAAGGTAGGTCGGTAATACGTATTCAAAATTCAAACTTTTAGATATTATTGACTGTAACTAAGTTAAGTTTTATAAATTCCTTTTTGCACTCAACACAATATAAGTATTTATCATGTAAGGCAGTTTATTACAACAAGAACTGGGGATAAACTTGTCAAATTTAAATACGCACAGCTGTAACTGTAAGATTTATAAATATTTTTGAGTAACAAAACCAATTCTCCATTTATTTATATTTTGTTTTGCTTTAGGTACCTAGTCATCAAATGAAACCACTTAACTACTCAGGAATCATATAAGTTACAATAACATAGCCGATAAAACTACTAACAGATAACTATGCAATAACACAAATAATATTATTCTCTTTACAATGAAGTTGATAAAAACTGTTAAAATATTTGTTTTCAATGTTTTCTTTTTACAAAATTATTTCCACTCTAATGGGTTTATTTTAATATTATTCCATTTTTTAAGGAAATAATTGGTACTCGATTAAAAATAAGTACCTAATATTTTTGCTCTTGGTCACCCATGTAGATATTATCTATGTAGGTACCTACCACGGTAATATAATATTACCGTGTACCTACTGTATTATTTTTCGCAAATGTATAGGTCACAAACGGAATAAAAACTATTTATAAACCTTTATCACGAAATGTTAGATAGCAAACTGACATAATAAAAGTAGGTCAGTATCAGTAGGTCCTTACATAAATACTAAGGTTAACTATGTAGTTGTTTTTAATAAAAATGAACATTGTTTACCTATAACAGTTTTGGGTAATTTAAAAGTTAAGTACCAACGCTTTTGGCAGCACATGACATTCATCTAGTCTTTTTTTAATACCTTTAAAAATTACTTAACAATTCTTATAATAAGGTGTGTCATTCTTCAATTTAATCTTAATTAATATAAAAAAACAGTAATCTACATTTTGTTCATTTTTAGGGTTCCTTGCCCAAAAAAGGAAAAACGGAACCCTTATAAGATCAATTTTTTGTCCGTCTGTCCGTTTGTCTGTCAAGACCCTTTATCTCGGAAACGAGGTATCGAGTTGAAATTAAAGCCATGTACTGTCAGGTCCCTTAAGAGAGCAAAATAAGTTTGCAAGGGCGAAAGTTTTTATCTAATAGGTAGATCCCTATTTCTTCTAAAGAGACAAGAAAGAATAATTAAGTAGATAGAGCATTATATGCGCAAGAATTTATGTTAGATCTTGTCCATTTGTTCTCGGCTCGATGTAAACAGAAGTAGTACATGTGATGCGATGTATTTTGATGCGTGATAATAATCTAAGGAACACCGCACATCGCACGCACCGCGTCCGAATATGCAGTACGTTGCTCTGCAGAGACGCAGTGTGGCGCAGTTTATCGGCAATGCTTGCTGACACTATTGTGCGCTACTCAACTTTTGACAGTCCTTACCTTAAAGGCATTCAGATCTGCCGCTCTCCTTCGACCCTGAACCCAAAATACATCCCGGTGATATTTATTTAACTTACTAGAGTTTCGAAAAGTCATCCTTATTTTGGCCTATATCAGTCATCTCTCCTCACACGATCTCATACAAAGCGGAGATTATGGAACCGAATATTATGGTAATATGCAATATGCTGTTATCGTTCTTGCTTTACTTAGTAACCGAGAGAATTTGCATATAACATGATTTATATTAATGTAAATTGTATTCACGTTCATGGATTTCGATCTCATCTCATACGTTTCGAGTATCAGGGCTATAAGTAATGTAATAAACGAGTTAGTCCATTTCTTCGCTCCGTGAAATTCCCACAGAATATCAAGAAATATTGGATGTAATAAAGAATAACATACTTGCTATAAAGGTCACAATGGAGTTATCAACTTAAATAAATAGAAACCCTTTCATATCTAATAGCTTCAGATGGTCGCGAGCTGTTTACACTACTTTAGAGTTATCATATTTCTGCGGTGAGATACAAGGATTGTAGAAGCAAAAATTGTCATCATCACCAAACACAAATAAAAGAATTAAATTAAAAATTAAAAGGATAGTACGTCGAGCACCATCTGCATACAAATGAAGAAAACCCTTTACTACCCCTATTTCTTATCCGATCCTTATAATATGTACCTATGTTAGAATCTTTTAGCATAGGTAGTGAATAACTGTGCTTCTGTATTTTCCTTCTTCAAAATAGGTACTCTTTTATTTTTATTAAAAAAACAAGTAGAAAAATTAATTTGACTATGAAAAAAACCTTAAAAGGAAAAAATTTAAAACTTTAAGCAATTAATTGTATTTCACAACTGTCAGAAAAAAACATTTTTTTATAAAACATAAAAAAATAAATTAATCACATGTCACCAATTAATCAATGTAGTCCCAAACATCCTATAAGGGAACAAAAAAAAGAAAACAATAATAATGTTGCATACAACTAAGCAGTCCCAAGCATCCTCCTAAGGGACAAAATAAAGGAAAAAAATATGTTGTATTTTTGTATTTATGTATTTTTTTCAGTGCATTTTTCTAGTATTAATATTTACGCCTTTGTAAACGCAAAAATAAAATTATTCCATATGTTAAGGCAAATAAAACCTTCCATCTTGTATAGAAAGTAAATTAACACTAACAATCATCTGTCCACCATAAAAAAATGTAAAACAGCACTAACTCCCACTGGATGTTTTCGAAAATCACTAATTATTTAACACTAAACCCGGCTTCCACTAAACTAGCATGTCTGACCGCTACGTCAAACAGTGGACACACTCTAGTTGTATGTTTTACTGCGTGGTCCGCCAACTCCATATCTGTCAGCATCACCTTCTACTTGCTCAATGATACCCAACATAAGCCATTCTTTAAGAGACAAATCAATAAAATTATCAGTAGAACTTAATTTCTCTCCTACAGCCCATTTCAATTTCGTATTCTTAGCATCCAAAGTTGTATTGACTTGGACTGCTTCACTAGCCTGGTTCTTGTTAGTCGCTATCATACCCGCCGTTGGTTGTTTTGTAAGTACAAGAAATTCCATCGTCAAAATGGTTTTGTGTTATTGGACTTTTTCTCTACAGTCGGCTTCAGTTTTCGAAAATCTCATATGGTCCGCGCTTTTAAAATCATCCTCATTAGGACTTTTGTTATTTTGAGAATTCTTGGACAGTAAAAGGGACTTTCATTTGGTCTTTAAGGTCAAAAATCGTGTATCAAGATTAAAGGTTTCTTCTAAATTTAAAATTGACATCATCTCATCTTCACGCATATCCTCATCGGCTAAAATGGCCAACTTAAATGCTTCGTCAACCTGAAATAGCTTCTCTGCTCTATCCTCAAAATTTTTGAAACCAGGTATAGGCTTGTTTCGTCAGGTCCATCAATAGCCTGCTTAACGTTTTTGGCTGCAACGGTAAAGTACGCGCGGCATATTTGCCGGTTCTTTTTTAATACATTCACGGTAACATCAATAATATTTAAAAAAAAATAAGCACATGTCACCGACACCATGTAGTCCCAAACATCCGCTCAAGGGACAAAAAAAGAAATCAATAATAAGGTCGCATAGAACTATGCAGTCCTAAACAGACGTTTCGCCTTATACTATCCTCTTAAATCTAAGTCATACCAACAAACGGTATACTTCACAAACCTCTGGTAGGTAGGACGTCTCTATCTATGGATTGACTATTGAAAACGGCCTTTAGCCGCCTTTTGCGACACTCATGAGTAGTGTTGGTAGTAACAGGTATTATTAGCAGCTACCATATAGCTTTTCACACACGCCAGGCTATCGTATCCAATATCCATCACAATTTTCGAAAATGTTTAACAATAATACAACATTTATTTTGTCATATCGGTGGTGTTATTTAGATGAAAACTTATTTTCTATGATGTTGATAATATTATGATTTTATTTTTCAGATAACGACCGAAGACATTCGAGCGTGAGTGACGTACCTCTGGAGTCCAACGTACTTAGAAAGGTGGCGTCTCTGACCCTGGATAAACACTCGGAGACTAAAGTTGTACGGCCCCGATTCGTCCCAGAGAAACTCGATTTTCAACTCTATGAGAAGTTTGAAGGTATTCCTATAATTATTTTCATCGTTACTGAGTTATCTTAAAAAACGGTAATTGCAAGTAGCAACTCAACGGCCATAAAAAATGTGAGAGAACGCTATTAAGAGTGACATAAACGTTTTAGTGTGAAAGAAGTAATACTATAGCAATTACTATCGTTATTGTCGAAGGTGTGACTGTGAAGGTATTCTACTTGTCACAGTAACGTTAGATTCTCACGGAGGCGCCTCATATTTAAGTGAATGAGTGGCCCAGTAATATCAATTAACCCACTTACTATCAGTTGTAACTGTTATCACCTGTAGTTTATCTTTTTTAATCAGAATTAGATACTACGACTAGCGACAGTGTATACGTGACTTCACGCGGGGTACAAGTTTCAGAAAAATAATTAACATGCAGTTACCAACCAGCCGCGTTAATTTTACTAATTCATCCATTGCTCATTTCAATTATATCCAGTTTCTGGGTCAACACAAATCGCCAGAACAAGGGATCCATGATATCGTAACTATATTAGGCTTGCATTCTGATGAAGTCACTTCTATAAACACTGGTTTGGTATCAGCCTCGAAACGGTTTCGTTCCGCGGCGAGGAAATTAAAAAAACGCACCTTAGCCCTAGTTCCGCGGAAGAAATTGCAATTTAAAATCAACAAAACAGTGATGTGGTTTCGAACTGAGTTCTTGATTGTGAATGGTGTGGCTCATAAAGTGTCCGTCGAGTGTGATTTGAGAACTGGCATCGTTGTAGTGAAATTCTCATCGATTCGCGAGTACGTCATCAGTTTTGCAAATTACACAATGTTTCAAGATACACGGAGAAGTAAGTCTGGTGTATTGGTTTTATACATTGCATAGGTATTGAGTAGATATTGTTAAAATTGCCGTATCACACACAACCAAGGTTAAATGGTATGAGGTAAACCGCCAATAAATAAAAAGTACCTAATAGCAATTAAATCACTCTGTTTTCTGTTTTGAAGTCCTGAATCTCAATAAATATATTTCTCTAATCAAAAGACAAGCGGGCGACTATTACAAAAAAAGATAAAATTTAGCGATAACAAATCATGAATTCTACCGTGAATAAATCGCATACTCATCATACTATCTACCTGAATCTAAGAGAATTCCCTATAGATTTATATTTATAAGTTTAACAGTTTTGAACAGCTTTATCGGTATCCATTTCTTCGCCAAATGGTCTTCGCCTTCGCCGTAAGGACGTTCGAGTAGGTACCTATAAAGATTAAACTAAGAAGGCAATTAAAAGTGAATGACTCTTTGGATACGGCATACTTTAACGCAAAGTTTTTTCCATGTCGTCCTTCGCAGAATAACAAATAGGTAGGTACCTACAACGCATACATACTTTTGATTCACATCAATTATTGAGATATCTACATATTAGGTACAGTATGTATGTAGGTACCTACCTAGTGGAGAAACTATCATTTGCAAAAGTCATGTTGAAAGCCAAATCTAATGTCGCTGCAGCGCTGAAACAGTCTGCTAACCAAACGGAGTTTGGACAGACCACGCAGCGCTATATCCCATATACATATACAGGATGGAATTTCGTAATGCCACCTGAAGGGAAAGTACTCTTAATACTGTAGATAGAAAATTATACTCAAAGGAAACATTCCTATATTTTTGAAAAGAAAGAAAACTGCTTTCAAAGGTTTTCGAAATTTCACTTGCCACACCCGGGAGTTGAACCAACTAAAATCTGTAAAAATTACATCCTATACTTTTATTGCATCGATCGTTAGGGACAATTATTAAGACGAAATCTCTGTATAAAACTTGATAAATTAAATGAAAGGAAAGCCATGAAACCCTTAATTATTTTATTTATTTACATAAAATGGTAAACTTACTAATTAGTTGCTCGAAATGGGCTCCATTCTCTTGAATACACAAATTTATTCTTATAACTAATTCATTCATTTTAATGTAGGTACTTATAAATGACGTAAATGATAATTATTAACTACTAACATGGATAGCAGATGGATCTTTGAGTAAAAGTGCTTTAACTTGACCCATGGAATTTATAAGTCCTTTTTCATGGTTTTCCTTTCATTTCAATTATCAAGTTTGTTGGAGATTTATAAATACCCCTAACGATCGATGCAATAAAAGTACATAGTGTAATTTTTACAGATTTTAGTTGGTTCGATTCCCGGGCGTGGCAAGCGAATTTTCGAAAAATTTTGAATGCAGTTTTCTTTCTTTTCAAAAATAAAGGAATGTTTCCTTTGAGTAAAATTTTCTGTCTATAGTATTAAGAATACGTTCCCTTCAGGTGGCATTACAAAATTCCACCCGGTATATATGGTAGGATATAAGGAACATAGTAATAGGTAGTAGTGGTGGGTGGTGGATGTCTCTTCTATACTTTATCTCTCAATGTTCACCCCGCACTCCTCGAACATAGGTGCGAAGACCGGGGCGCTTCTCTCCTATCCTTCCACGACATGACACGCTCTTTTTTGCAATGGAAAATTCTTTAGGGTCCTTACCGCACTGTGGGCCAGACAGTACGGCGTTGAGGGAGTCTCCCGGTAATACCCACTAAAAACCATCGGTACCCTCACAGCCCTTTATGGAACGTTTCGGGAACTGCGCACACTGTAGGCCTCGTTTCTGAAACGTCTTTGGGCTACCCGACCCGACAGCAGGCCGGGCTGCGCCTGAGAGGGATTACCCTAGGGTACTAGAGCAATCCCCAGACGGTGAGAGCCTCCGGTGTGCATATGGGGAGGCCTGGCTTAAATTTAGAGTTGGAGAACACTAGCGGTCGTTGCCGCCCGCCTTCTGCCAATCCGGATGGGAGCGGCTAGAGGATCCTTCTTCCGCTCCCTCTCCGCGGCCTCCCAGACCTTACCATTGCCCAGCATGACTCTGACCATACTTGGCGTTGAGATGACTCCTCCACCGAACGACATGGAACACCTTGAGCCGAGGTCGAAGTTCTTAGACACACCTTCCATGTACCGCGCTACCTTCCGGCTCGAACACCCTCGACATTCTGTAGATAAACTCTCTCATGTCAACACCACTTTTACTTCACAAAATCCACTCTAAAGCAATTTTTAGTTTTCAAAACAAAGATCTACATCCAGACACCACGGTTTCCCGCCAAACACTCGCGCGTCGTACTTTAATACCGCGCAAACGAAGGTGGTCAGTGGCAGCCACCGGTGGTCGGTGGTCACCACCGGTGGGTGGCTTCGAACTGGACATTTCGAAAGCGCCAGACGCGTAGCCGCCAGCGGCCACTCGTTTGCGCAGCGTCTATACAAAACGTAATGTATGAAAGAAAACATGAACACTAACTGTGGCAGTAGTGGCCCATTTGGGCTATGACTCTCCAAATCATATTGTGCTTTGAATGTAGGCGGTTTGAACTAGTGTTGTCCATCGATTATTAATCGATAGTCTATCGATGGCCAATCGTAAGACGATTGATTGGGCCATTGATACTATCGATATTATCGATTGCTCAAAACCAGGCAGAGGCTTTAGACAACATGCATTTCGACAATCGCTCTCGCTATCGCTAAGTAAAAAAATGTATGGGATTGACATAAGCAATCGATCACTTTTCGATTGCTTATGTCAATCCCATACATTTTTTGACTTAGCGATAGCGAGAGCGATTGCCGAAATGCATGTTGTCTAAAGCCTCAGTATTATCGAATGAAAGCAATACTTTGATTAATACTATCGATAGTTTTGTTATTCGCAAATAAAAAAACTATTGATTGTTTTAGACTAGGTATCGATCGATACTATCGATAGTTTACGAATATAGTATTGCTTACAATATTCAGGTATAATAGACAATAGTCATAACAATAGGGATAATATAATAACTGTACAATTTAAAATAGTTTTCCTAGCGAAATAATTATAACCGTGCATTACATTATTAATATTTGCTAATCTAATTACAATTACAATTTGCTTATCTAATAACATTACTCTTACAACATAGCTAATACTATTGCAAATTAGCGGATTATCGATAGTATTAATTAATCGGTACTATCGACAGTATCAATACTATTGATAGTTTATCCTTCATTACCAACAATACTATCGATAGTATCGATAGGCCAATCGATAGTATGGAGGTTTTAGATGAAAACTATCGATATTAAAACTGTCGATAGTTCGTAGCACGAGTTTGAACAAATACGACCGACATTGACATTTATGTATGACAGGACATGTCAATGTCAATATGTTATGTCAATGGATGGATTTGACATGTCACATCACATTTTGTTTTGTTCTAATCTAAAATAATAATTATGGTATAAACAAATAATTTTTAGTACCTACGACGTTAATAAATTGTTCAAATTAGTTTGTGGTGTCCTTATAATGATGGGTAAAAATCTCGTACCAATAAGGTTATAAATTTTTCTAGGGCAAATGTTACTCAACTGGTTCCTATCATCAATAGCTGAAAACAATCCATTGAAAAGCTTATTGAATCCTCTAGATTTAAAAACTCTTGGAATACAGTACTGCACCCACTTGTTGGCTGCTGGAGTTTTACGGCAAATAGCAGACAGAAATGCACCATGTGAAAATATATTTAAGGTAAGTAATCCAACAAACTAATCCATATTATAAATAAAAAAGTTACATTACACAGAGTTTCTCTACATTAACACGAACATGACGGTCAAATCTATATTTTTTTACTTATTTTGTACTTACAGTAAGTTAATTATTATTGTCGATCCCTAAACCATATTGACCTTGGAACTCATATTTTTATGTTTCAATAGTTACTCTTTGTAAGGAGATTCTCCCAAGTTCTTGTTGTAAAAACACTTGTTGAGAGACTCCATTTTAACCAAAATGTACCGCAAAATTTTTTTGTAACTATAATTAAGTTTTCACTTGACATTGACAAAATGCATAATCTTTAAGCCTTGCGAAGGCCATTAATAAAGAATAGAATAGAATAGTACTCTTTGTAAATTAATAATCATAACTTTCATGCAGCAAATAAAACTTAACTTTTTTTAATCTATTAAACTATATGGCATAGCTGTTGTTAGACCAGCCATGAAGTGTTGCATACATTGTGTCTTAATTCTGGAAATAACTTGTATATATACTCGGATTGCTGAGATGATTTTGAGTGTATCATCTTACCTGCAGGCCTATTCGCTAACATTTTTTTTACAATTAGAGTTAATTTTTTGGCAACAGGTTGCCAATCTATCATTATTTTGGGGTACAGTATGGCCTATACTGCCAGATGCGACTTTCTGTGTAACTAAATGTTACGTGAAGTTCTCCTTGATCCCTTTAATACATACTTTTTAACACAATTTATTGGACAGATGTACTTTAATCAAATTAGTACCTATATTTTAATTGGTTCTATTGGGACTTGTTTTTGTTTAAGTATATTTATGTATTGGTTAATCATTAGCTCATCTTTTCACAAGTTAAACTGAGGTTACATGTATGTGCCACCAGACCGAATTAAGCTTATCTTATGGTGCTGATAGAACTACAAAATTGTTATATCTTATTATTAATTTTTATTTTCAGCCTAATTTAATGTACTATTGGGCCCACATGGAGGTTCCTGCATCACAACCAGTCACCCCAGGTCGATTACATAAAACTGCATGGCCTCCAGACAGAGATGTACTAACACTTTCTCAAGAGAATTTATCAAATCGGTGTAATATTGATAGCAATAAATTGTTCAACCAAAACAATAATGAAGAAATAAGTGATATCAAAGAAGCCAAAGTTGTTATATCACAGCTAAAACAAAAACTTCAAGAGTTAGAATTTCAACTGGAGAAATATAAAATAAATGCTCAAATAGATGCACTGAATAAAAATTTAGAAACTAATTTTGATTTACCAGGACAGTATCAAATATTAAAAAGTAAAGCTGAGTATAGCCACAAAGAAATTCAAACTTCCAATTTCACCAATGAAATTCATAAGATATCCTACAGGCCTGTGATAAATTTACCTGACACTCATTTGAAAACAAATGTGAATATTGATAATTCGTTAGTTTTAAGTAACATAGCAAAAGGTATTGAAAATAAACCTGAAACAAGATCTGACAAAATTGAAAATTATTGTAAGTTAAATAAAAGTAGAGATTATAATGAATCCTGTAAAAAAGGTGATGTTCCTAAGAATAATGAAGTTTATGATGAAGCTAAGGTATATGTGTCAAATGAATTAGATAAAAATTCAGATAATGCTGCTAACACTGTAACATGTGAAAGTTCATCTGATGTATCTTTTGTTAGTACATTAACTTCGGCAGAATTAATAAGTAGTTTACAAAGTTGTGAATCTGATAAATTGGATGAAGTGTCATTAACAGACAACCTAACAACAATTCCCACAACTATATTATATGCAAATGCCATCACAAGGGAAAATATATTGGAAACTAGTCAATCGTCGTTAGTCGAATTAAATGCAGAATCATTAGACCATAAAAGTACAAATTTATTATGCGATATAGATAGTAAAACTAGACCACCAACCCCACCGATAAGTGAACAAAGCACAAAAGAAACTCCACTTACTCCTTCTACACACTCTCTTCCACCACCACTCCCGGGAATGTCTCCGCAACCGCCTCCTATGCCGGGAACAACAGAAGACGAAAGACCAATAGAACTACAATCACAATTTCCTCCAGTACCAACAATAGCATCGCAATCTAAAATTCAAACGCAGCCAGTGCTAGACACAGAATCCCCTGAAACTACTGCTGAAAGACCGCCGACGCCAGAAATAAGTCCTCCACGTCCTCCCACCCCTGAAGCTGGCTTACCGCGACCACCGTCTCCGGAAGTAGGACCCCCACGACCTCCGTCTCCAAGCATAACCACTCTGCTGTCAACAACAGATTCTCATTCGTCGCTTCCACCTGTTGTTGACGTGGGCCCGTTGCATCCTGTCATAGGAAAGGGTCCACCACCTCCACCCATGCCCGGAATGGAACCCCCACCTCCTCCTATGGCAGGAATGGGTCCCCCGCCGCCTCCAATGCCAGGAATGGGTCCACCTCCACCGCCATTGCCCGGAATGGGTCCTCCTCCACCGCCAATGCCCGGAATGGGTCCTCCTCCACCACCAATGCCGGGAATGGGTCCTCTTCCACCGCCAATGCCGGGAATGGGCCCTCCTCCACCACCAATGCCAGGAATCGATCCCCCTCCTCCACCTATACCCGGAATGGGACCGCCTCCTCCACCTTTGCCAGGAGCTGGACCAATGGCACCTCCGATGCCCGGATCTGGCCCTCCGCCTCCTCCAGGCATGCCAGGTTCCATGCCTCCTCCGCCACCGACTTCAGGTCCAGTGCCATTCCCCGCCCCTCCAGTAGGAGGATGGGGGATGCAGCGATCTAGTAAGTACAAAAATATATAATCATGAATAAATATGAATATTGACATTACATTGAATGGAAGTTATATAAAAAGTGATTTTTATGTTTCAGCATTAAGAAAAACTCCAGTCATACCAGCAGCACCAATGAAACCTTTATATTGGACAAGAATAATAGCGAACACAAACCCCACTCAACCGTCTGGACAAGGCGAATCAGAATCTACTGTTTTCAAACCACTTTGGTTAGAAATTGATGAAACCAAATTAGATAATATCGATGAATTTACGGATTTGTTTTCACGACAAGTAGTCAAAGCGCCTGTTAAGAAAAAAGTTGAAGTCAAAACAAAAATAAAACCAGTGAAAATATTAGATAGTAAGAGATCGCAAAACGTTGGCATTCTTGCACAGAGTTTACATGTCGAATTTTCTGAAATAGAAAATGCCATATACAATTTTGATACATCTGTTGTTAGTTTAGAAGCTCTGCAGCAAATTTATGAATTGGTATGAATTTATTTCAATTGTTACATAACATAATGCTGTAATATAAAAACGTTTCTTAAAAATCGTTTATTTTTATAGCGTGCTTCAGAAGAGGAACTGTTTATGATAAAGGATCATTTAAACACTAAACCTCAAATACCTCTAGATAGACCTGAAAATTTCTTATACGATTTATCTGGAATACCAAACTTCGCCGAAAGAATAACTTGCTTCATGTTTCAAGCAGAGTTTGAAGATGCCATTAGCACGACGATGCACAAATTAGACAATTTAAAACACACTTGTGAGGTAAATAGTGTTATCAGCATCTTAAGAAGTAACCATACGAGTAAAGTGGAAACTACTTAGATACCTAATGAATAACGTGTCTTAAAATTCGCGACATTAAAGCTACTCTCAGGAATTTAACAAAAGGACGTAACAATTTGAGCAAACATGCAGTTCTATTTTTTTTATGTTACGAGATGCCATACAAGCTTGCGGCCCTGATGTTAAGTGGTCACCGCCGCCTATAGACACTTGCAATATTAAGTGTAAATCACTTAACACCGCAAGTGCGTTTGCCATCCTGGGGACTCAAAATCAAAATCAAAATCAAAAATAATTTATTCAACATAGACTCATCACAAGCACTTGTTGACGTCATACATAATTAAATTAAATAATGTTTACACTAAGGCTAAAGCTAATGCTGGTTCCGAAAAACTGAGAGAGCCCGCTGAGAAGAACCAGTAAGAAACTCAGTTAGCTGTTGTCTCTTCTTAAAAAAAAAACAATTTATAAAACAATATTATATAAATAGCTAAAATCTTAAAGTATTAAACAAAATGAAAAACAATACATTAGCTACGTCTTAATTCTTATTCCTTATGGTATATATATCTGTTTAAACTAGTCCTCCTCTTAGTCAATAATAACTAGTACAGAGATTTTTCATTTCCAAGCGTTGTTATCAGCAAGGTAATCGTTTATTTTGTAATATGCCTTAGATATTAAATTTTGTTTAATAAAAGTCTTAAATTTGGTATCTGTTAAACCGGTCACTTCTTCAGGTATCTTATTATAGAACCTTATACAGTTACCTAAAAACGATTTGTTAGTTTTGGCTAGTCTAAATTTGGGCACATGAATTTTATTTTTATTTCTAGTATTAAAGTTATGTACATCTTGGTTCTTAGTGAATAAATGTAAGTTTTTTCGAGACTAAGATGATATGCCCTCCATGCCCAGTAATTACACTGGTTACCTTTCCCTTCAACCCGAAACACAGCGAACTGCTTCACGGCAGAAAAAAGAAAGGCGGTGGTACCTACCCAGACGACTGTACATATGGGTCTACCACCTAGTAAAACATTCTATGACAATAATCACTTGCTCAATAAAATACAACTGTAATAACATTAAACTACACATCATTTGCTTATGACCGAGATTGAAGAGATTGCACACTTGCTATGTGACTACCATTCTATAGTCCGAAATGATTAATCGCGCTAATCCATGGATACATTCAGGTTTATAGCCGGAAAATCAAAAATCAAATGAAAAATAAAGAGATACAAAATATTCCGATAGGTTAGAGTAACTACGAGAAAAGTCAAATGGGCGTTACTTTATTGACCGGCCCCGGCATCGGCATCGATGAATCGGATCGTAGACGTATAATGCTATGAAATTGTATGGTACGCCGTCTCATTCGCACGATATGCCGGGGCGCCGGCATTTCATAGAGATGTGTCCATCACATATCGTGATACTTCCCTCTTGAATGCATTTGGCGGCAGTTTAGTTTCTATATTCGTATTGTTAGTTCTTATGGCATTAAGTTTAATGTGTCTCTTTATAAACATCATTGATTGTATAATATATAATACACCGCTTTTTTCAGTTTCTCATTTCGAGCGAATCTCTTAAAAAATTATTTGCCATAATTTTAACGTTGGGTAATTATATGAATGGGGGCAATGGTCAAAGAGGACAAGCTGATGGTTTTGGATTAGAAATACTCTCGAAACTAAAGGATGTAAAGGTAAGCTATGAATGGAATTCTATCTTTTCTTTGCATGTTTAAGCTTATTTTAGACAATGAGACAGATAAGCAAAGTTCAACGTTACTGTGATGTGAATGTAAAAATTATAATTTGGACAAAATATTTGCAACTAAAATGGTAATGGTATCTAAAAAAGTTTATAAAAAAGGTACGATATAAACAAAAATCAACAAGACATCACACAACGACCTATCTTAAAAAAAATTGCTGAATTTAATTAATTTGCATATATGTAACTTACAAAGTTTCCATTATTAATCGTTAATTTTATGTATTATTTCTGAAACTAATTTAAATGAGTTTTGTTTGGTTCAACTTAAGGATTGTTTTTATCTAGATAAGTAGTTCTTAATTTTTCTGGGATACAACAACATGGCGGTCAGCTATTTTTAGGTAATATTTAAACATTCGTAACGATTGCAGTCGAAACAGTCCAACGTGACGCTACTGCACTTCATAGCTCGCACATACATGCGTGCGAGCGGCGGAGCGCTGACTGAGACATGCGTATTACCCGTGCCGGAGCCGGGGGACGTGGCGCGGGCCGCCGCATTGGACTTCGCCGACGTCGCAGCTAGCCTCGCCACACTCGACACACAGCTCAAAGGTATCACACACACAAGCTGCTACGTATCTTCATAGCGCATCTTCAATGGCCGAATCCGGGTATGCGGGCGAGCCGGATACTCGGATTCGGCCATTTTGTATCGCGTTTTGTAGAAGACGAACGTAACGTCGAAGATCCCGGTAAAATATGACTGTGTCTCAATTGGAACGACAGAGATTGAAAAAATGAAAATAGAATTCACGCGCAAAATTGTGAAGCTCCTTCATAATTTCTGAGACTGAGTATTTGAAAGGTTGGATTTTATTCATTTGCAGATTTTTTTATCATTTATGTAATATTCTTGCTCTCTTTACCTTCTTCGATGTTCTCAACGTTCTCAACGATCTATAGGGGAAGGTGGTACAAAACGATTCCTCGAGGTAAAATGATCCCCGGCTGTTTTACCCACTTAATGGTGCCATCTAGGATATTTTAAATGAATTTCATACTCCTGCAGCCGAGCAGGGCAATGTCTATCAGTGTCATGGCGTCGTTGGCAGTGGGATTTTTTTTTATCACAAAATATTCAAAATTACTGTGCTCAATATAAGGTAGCCCATTATTTGACACTACGTAGCTTTACTCCACGTATATTTTATGTGACAGGGATGTTGGTGTCAGTTTTTGTAATTAATTGGCAATGGAATTAACAGTCTTTCATTACAGTATACAGTGAACATAGGTTGTGTTTTGATATTTTTCGTTAATAAGGCATTTGAGGCAAAACGATCCCTTCATAGGGTGGATAAAATGATCCCAGGATCATTTTACCCCCTGGTTACCTACCTACTTCCGATCATGTTTTAGTTAAATATAAAAACATGTATGTATCTATATTTTCAATTTTAAGTAGGTATTTTTTTTGCACAATTATAACTTAAATGTATGAGTTATTATAACTCGAATATAGGTATAAACCCCGTATAATAATATCTTAAATTTTCATGAACTTATCTTTATTTTGTTACTAAAAATATGCGGTAGTCTTTTATTTTCAGAAATCATGCCGCGAAATTACATTCGAAAAACCACACGCCACAACTGGAATGAAAACACCATGATTAACGCCATAGATTCCGTAAAAGAGGGCATGCCATTTAAAACCGCCTCCAAACAATTCTCAGTTCTAGGGCCCTTAAAAGAAGAGTTAAAGGAAAAAACGTTTACGCTGGGGGGGCACCAAAGTTTTGGGGAGTAAAAAGAAAGTACCTATTTACCGATGAATAGGAGCTGGAGCTTGTACAACATATACGATGTACGTTGTACGTTTAAAGCCAAAGATACTAGTTAATAATCTTCTAGTCATCAATAATGCTATAAAACTGCAATTATTTGAATAGGCGTTTATGTATATGAATTAAGAATTTGCTGTATGATTATTAAGACTGAGTTGTTTAAACTTGTTACCTAAACTGAATCTACTAAAACTACCAAAAAATGTTATGGAATGTCTTATTTCTTCCTTGACTTTTAAATAGTGGGGTAATATGATCCCCGAATCATTTTACCCGCACTCTAGGGATCATTTTGGACACAGGGGTGTACAAAATGATCCTTTAGTAGACCTTCACAAAAACAATTATAAAAATTATACCAGATGACTTACGCGATTAAAGGCTTACTAAATTTTGTACTTCAATAGACTAGCTACCGCTTCACTATTTTTAGTTTGGGGAAAAGTTGCATATGGTCGTTTTACAGCTGTTTTCCCTTAGGGGGATCATTTTGTACCACCTTCCCCTACATCAGATATCTGGTTGCACTCGCACTGTCTACTTTGACCCAATCTGATCTGAATGTAACGTTATCTTTTCCAGTATTAACTTCACTAGAAATACTTAGAAAACTCTTGGCCTTTGTCTCATCTGATGGTAAGTGAATCAGAATCCGTTTGGCAAAGGAACCAAAGTGTAGCCTGAGATATCTATGTCACACACACGATTGCTAGAATATGTAGCGACAAACTTTTACTCCGGTTTACGTTAAATCTCCTTTCATCGTTGTTCAACCAATATACTAAATAAATAAAAATATAATAATATTTGTTACAGCTTGTAAAGACAAAACTCAAAAGGTTTTAGAATATGATGCTCAATCACAAAGCAACGCAGAAGAATCAACTAGTGATAGTAAGAAGAGATTAGAAGTTTTTAAAGAGAAGATGTCCACATTTTTAAATGCAGCTGAAGAAAAATTAAAGACTGAAAATGAAAATTTAGAGGATTGTCGCAATAAATTTATAGCAACAATAAAATTCTACCAGTACACTCCCAAATGTGGTAAAATCGAAGACTGTGAGCCTAAGGAGTTTTTCTCCCTATGGACAACATTTTGTAGTGATTTTAAGGATATATACAAGAAAGAAGAACAAATAGCCATCAAGGAAAAGTAAGTTATAAAAGCACGTGATTTTTCATTATATATAATCCTATTGTTATAATCCTAAATATTTTTTTTTTATAAATTAAAGAAAATAGTTACAAAAAGTATTACATTATACGGTGTAACAAAAACCAATAATTTCAGTAATCGTTACAACCTATGTAATTTTGATATATTTTAATAATGTTGGACAAATTGTAAAATCTATGACCCTGTGTTGAAATAAATGACTTCTATTCTATTCTATGCTACAACCTTGGGAAGGGCGATAGCACACGGCGTATTTTAATGCGCAGTAGGCGACTTACACTGACGCCCGTATACGCGCTTCCACGGAATAGTCTTTGCGCGCTTCAAACGAAATTCGAACGCAACCTTCCCCCCGATGGTGCTGTGTTTTTTTGGAAAGCCTTGTTGTTTTTTTGTTACTTGTTCGACTTTAAATAAAAGGAGTCTTAATTACAAGCCATTTTATTGATATTTACCTCACAAAGATTAATGTATTGCATTATAGGAAATTGTCGCAGTTTTTTATATCCGGTATCAGGCCGGATATTTAGTCCGGATACCGGATAGTTACCAAATATCCGTTTCATCTCTACTTGACATCATTAATACTGCTGGTTGTGGCATTCGATTTTTACTGTACAATCTTACCTATTAATTTAATGTTTCTTTTTACAGGTTAAAAGAAGCCAAGAAGCTTCAAGAAGAACGAAAATCTTTGACGCAGCCTAAAAAAGAAGGAGGTCTAAAAGCGCGTCTTCAGAAATTAACCAAAAAGTAGATCTGCTTCTTAATTGATATTTTGCTGCCATTTATTAACGCACAAGCAAACTTGCCATGATCGTATTTTAATACTCTAATTTGTATAGGTTTTATTATTTATTGATGTAGAATACATTCCATAGATTAATATCACATTCCGATAACCGGTATATCAATTACATTCTACTTTAGTTAAAGCTATATTTTTATGTGTTAAGAACACTCAATGCCATGTAATCGCATCAATTAATGTTTTATTAGACTGTCTTTCCCTAATAATAAATTCTTGGTTTTGTCAACATACAGTGAAATCTAGCCAAAATCATATTTTGATAGATTTATTATCTACGCACGGATACGGAGGAGGACGAATTATATTCTTCGTCATAACAGCCTTCATAAATCGATCCACTGCTGGAAGAAGGCCTCCTTATTTCCTTTTAATTATTGCTAAATTAAACTAATTGGACTTTTTCAGTACCTACCCATATTCAGATTTCTGCCATATGTTAAAACATATTAACATAAGTTATATAATTAAGACTTTATAAGATGCTTCCATATTTTATTTTCTTTTTTTAATGAACACCAAATCTAAAATAATAATAATCATGTTATGGGTTTTTTTTCTTTTTTATGTTTGATATGCTGAGCGTTTTACTACAATCTCAGCTAATGGAAAGCGAAGATAAGGCCTAAGATGGTACACGCTGGCCTAGAAGATGCTTGTTCACTCTGGCCTTCAAGATATCCAAATTATATTGATCCGGGAAAACAGACCTTGGCAACGAGTTCCAATCCTTGCTGATCGCATAATGAAAGACGAAGCAAAGCGCTTTGTGCGGATGGGAGGTGTATCCACAACACTTAGTTGTGCATATACCTCCCATCCGCACGATGCACCCTTAGGTGAAAGTCTACGCTGTGCCTGGTCTCGAAAGCGGCAAGGGGTCAAATTATCTTTCTATTCTCTTATATTCTATTAATTATCGAGGTTCTTACCTCCGTACACTCTCCGAAATGAACACCGAGGAGCAAGCTGGGTCTTTAATCGGTTGCATTTTATATGCGGTGCTCCACTGAATCCAGTGCAACTAATGACGTGCAGATCTGTCCCAAAGGTGACAACAGTACTCCATGAAGGAGCCTACTTAGACTCGATGAAGGCTTGCTGCTCATGTAAAATATCGTTTTACCTGTGAAAGAATGTAAACTTTTTTGGCTGCGGTTTCAGCAATGGATTCAATGTAGCGACCGAAATTCAGATTTGCAGAGATATCGAGACCCAAAGGTTCCAGATGATCGCTAACCGGAACGGAGACATTTCAAAAAGTCTCGAGTCAGATTAAATGGACTCCGTTTCGCCGAGAAGAAACAAGTCTGCTTTTTGGACGGATCGAACCCAAGTTGGTCGGAACCTCAAGTTACTCCTGAGGGAAACAGTGTTGTTCACTCCCTATTTACGCCATCGCCTCCCTCAAAGACCGGACATCTGCACCAGACTTCGCATCAGACAAGTACCTCTCCGAAACTGTGCTGTCGTCTGTGTACCCAAAGATACCGGGATTCAAAAGCAGGTCATTAATATGCGGCAGGAATAGAGAGGACAGAACCCTGGAGTACACCGGCATTGATACTAAGCAGATCCGACAAGGACCCATTGATGAATAGTACCTGCCCCCCAGTAAATCCGCAATCCAGTTGCAAAGTTCGGTAGATCTAGAGCATTTTGAGTACCTTTTCTTGGTGAATGTGAACTTCTGACATCGCAGAAGAATACAGAGGTAAGAGTGGATTTACGTCAGCAGCATCTCATCAACAGCTCATATAATGTCGTGGAATAAACGTACATATGAATTCAAAATTTGAAAACAGTGGTACGTGGCAGGGTTCGAACTGGTGCCTGTCGGGTGGGAGACAACGCCCTTACGCACTACGCCACCGAACGCTTCAGCAGCATCTAGTTGCGAGTTATTCGCAAAAATAGAGGCAAACAAGTCTGCCTTCTCTTTGGCGGTGTGAGCTAGCGACCCATCAGGCTTAATTAAAGGCGCCAGCGACGACCGACAATAATGGCCAGGGACCTGAAAGCTTTGTTCCCGGATGGAAAGGAAGGAAGGCTAATTTGGCCCCAATTTAGCCAATGTGGTTGAAGCGGGCCTTACCAAGAACACCTTTGTAGGACTTGGCGGCACTGTTATAAGCCTTCTTCAGTTTCTGAACGTTCTGTGATTTACATGCTCAAGCTCCACCCAGCATTTGTAAGCGGAATGCTTAACCGCCTCGAATTTAGTACCTACAACCCGCGTTGAACCAAGAGCGGGCGCTGAACTGGTGTGATACGTCAAAATATGGAATAAAGTATTCCATAGAGTGACGCAACACACCACTGATAGCATCCGCGCAGCAGGTCGAATTTTTTAGTTTCTGAAGAAAAGCAACTACGACGCTAAGGTCGCCAAGGATATGATGCAAATAAATGCCCCATCTCATCCTATTCTGCTTATTTGTATCGCCGAACGCGCCATACAAATAAGCAATCTCTCACTCTCCACCCGACCTAGATCCTATCTGAACTAGGCAGTTCCGATAGGATCTAGGTCGGGTGGAGAGTAGACAGACATGGGCTTCACCAGACTGGCCGGAACTGCCTAGTGGAGACGAAATAGCTACCTGATATCGGTCCGGGTCCGTTGTCGGCAGAAGGTTCAGACAATTTGGTGTGCGGCCATCCAATGTCGGGTTATCGGGTACACGGGTAGCTGGGAGCTTTGGAAAATCCATTGACGGACCATACGGCACGCTGGCCAGGCGTAAGGCGTGTGGGACTCACCCGGCGCGGAACAACGCCAGTCCTACCTACTAAAAACCACCGGTACCCTCCTAAGCCCTTCTGGAGACGTTTTAAGGTCGGCGTACTTTGCGTACGCCACTTCACCAAAATGGCCCAACAGTGAGCCTTGTGACGCGCCACTGGGGGATTGCGCTAGGGTACTAGGCAATCCCCAGACGGGGGGGGCCCCGGGCACTACACCAGGGCCCACGGGCTTAGAGCTGGACATGATCGGCGGTCATAGCCGCCTGCCTTCTCCGACCCGTTCGTCTACGCCAGCTGGGAGAGACATAGCAAATGTATGCGGCAATCTCCCGACGAGATCGGTGTTCTGGAACGGACACAACCCCTCATGGTGGTGTGCGTTAAAGTCTCTCAGAACGACTAGTTGTGTACTCGGGTACCTTTCTTGAGCTGTTTCAGCCGAGGCTGAGGTACTGAAAGAACTTCTGTGTCCGTATTCTTAGTGTGCAACCAGTAAACGTAGACGTGCGTAGAATGTGTAGAGTATTTGAGTACTTACTCTATACCAGTATTCACCAGCCAGAACCCACATTGCTTGCAGAGAAACTGGGAGGCAGCAGATGTCGTCGCGAGCATACACGCAGGTCCCAGCGCGTGGTTTAAAATTGTGCTCCAGGTGCTGCTAGGTTACTGCCAAGCGATGCAGCTGTGACGCCACACTGACGGTGTGACTGACCACGGGTGACTGGCCACCAATAATGTATGTAACTAAGCATGGGTATCGTCAATTTTTTAAGAAACGAGTACCCCAAAATTTTACTTTTGCTATTGGTCCATGTAAACAATATAAAATCTGTTTCACATAAACGCCGCGTTTCACAAAAACAGACTATAGAGGTAGAGGCCACAGACGCCCGCTTTATCTTCTGTATAATAGTAGGATAAAATGCAAAAAAAATATAATTAGAATTTTTGGTAATCTGAATGCTGTTGCCTGTAAATAAACAATATTTATTTGGTATCAATTTTGAGTGTTACAAATAGTAATGTTACATTTATTGTACACTAAAAACTGTGATTACAATGGATATGTCGCAAGCGGATAGTAAAACACGCCGATTTACTAAACGGCGCGGCGGATTGTACTCTGTGACTGTGAGTGACAAGAATACCACTCCACTTGGTCATAAAAAAAAAATTACCTGAACCTACCAATAACAAGCGATCTCCATTCGATGTATGGACTCATATTGATAGAATCTACTACGGATTTATCAACAAATGGTTTTATTTGGTTAACAATTCTCACAGACTACAATTTGCCGCACCGTATAGTAACTGCGACAGATACTTAATGTTAAGTAATATTTATAAAAGTTTATACTTTTTGTGTTAAACAGCAGCATTTTAATATAATTATTATTGCTTTGTGTGACTCTTTAAACTGTAACATAATTTATTAATAATTGTACCTGATCTGCCAGTATCTATAAAATTGATCATTATAGTACTTATATCTTTATCTAAAAATGGTGCTGTAACATTTAGGTATATTATAAATACATAATTAATAATAAAGAATAAAAATATTAACTTTTTATTTATTTCAACATACAAGATAATCTGAACACTTCTCCTTCCATAACTTTTGAAATTTTCTTTCTATTTTCCTGTTCTTAGCTAGAGAATCACTTAGCTTCTCTAAACTCATCTTCAAACTCTGCCATTGCATAAAACTTAGATGTCTTGTTAAAGACTTATTACTGTTTTCATTTCTAAGTGATTCCTCTTTAGCAATAAATGAAATAAGGGTTGTTTTATTAGTCACAACATCTATACTGTGTACATTTTTTTTACTGTCATCCTTGGCTTGATTGAAAAATGATTGAAAATATTCTCTAGAAATTGACTCACCCTCATCAAGAGCATTTGTGTTAGGCATTAATGGCAAAGGCTCATCCCTTCTTAATTTATCTTCAGCTAATTCACAATCTTTATCTTCTTCATGTTCATTAGCATTAATTTCTTTGACATAATCTAACAAACTATCAATATCCATATCTTCGTCTTCAGTAAAATCCAAAAGCCCAGTTATCTGAACTCGTTTCCTGCAAGCCCATTCGAATCTCCCAAAGTTATCAACATTCTTTATATCTAAAAAGTTGCCCAAATTTGATGGAAATGAAAAGTTTTCAGGTAAAAATTCTAAGCCTTTCAGACTATTTAGATATGGAAATAAAGATGAATACCAAGAACAGCTGTGCTGTAGTAAAACTAAACTAAAAGACCATATCCGGCACAAAAGTGCAAAAGGCATTAATGACATCCAATGACTCTGCCCTCTTTTTATTCTATCCATGTAGTGAATTGCCGCACACTTTGAACAAATATTGATTCTCAATATAATCTTTGCAAATGCAATTAAACGTATCAAAATGTATTCCAACATTTGCCGGGTAGGTAAGTAATTATTGTCTTTGTTCACTGGTAAAACAGATAAGAAAACTTCTAGATCTTTTAACAAATTCAGAGTTAAATATTTGTGTAATGCTGTATTGACCTTTTTCATATTTCTATATCCAATATCATTACGGAACTTCATATCAAATTTATAAATAAACCTAGAAAGTAAAGCACTTTCCTTGTGTAGTGGAGATTGTTTTGATAAAACTTTTTTCATATTATTACAAGTATATGATAAGTCTCTTAGATCTGAAATAGAGAGTAAAGAATTAATTAGTTAAAATAATCATTAAATTTAAGGTTATCTTCAAGAAATTGTATGTAAGTAATTCAGTTTACTAACAATCACACTTACCAATTTTTGAACTACATAATGTTGTATTAATAGGAGGGGGCTGTAGCGACGCATCGTTCCAAGGGTCCAACATGTTGCAAATCAAAGAGAATATACCCAATCACTATTGCAAATTAGAAAGAATTTGAAAAATATGGGGTATAGAGTTTTGTCAGCAGACCTAGCCTCTTAGACAAAGAATCGTAGACAGAGAAGTGTATAGACAAATGCATATTTTCCTTCTCATTCACACAAAAAAGAGAATTACTTATGCACACCTACTGTGAAAAACAAGGATAAAACATATGAATTTTTTGTTTCACTAGCGTGGCCGACATTTTCAAGGCCAGCACAACTATGTGCTAAACAAAGTTGACAGTTTGTTCCTGATTATTCTAAGTGATTGTGAAAAATATTATTAAAAAGTGTTAAATCTGCTCACAAGCATAATTTAAAGTAAAAATATATTAGACACCATAGTTTTTCTTTAAAATTACATCGGAAAAATGGTTTGATGTTGTGTTATTACATGCAAAACTGATAGCGAACGTAAACTTGATGGCATAACTTTCTACTCGTAAGTATAGTATACTTTTGTATAGTTTGTGTTCTTGAAATTTATTTTATGTCATACATGAATAGAAATGCGCATTATGTAGATTAAACAATAATGATTAATAGTCATAATAGTAAAATTAAATTATTCATAACCTAAAAATTATTTCGTATCGTGTTACCAACATTACCCATAGAAGTTCCCTAAAAACCTTGCACTATTATTTCGAATTGCAGTTAACTTCTATTGCATTATTTTAGTTCATATTTTTACAGAATGGTATTTTTATATACTTATCTGATTTTTTATAAATAAATAGTCCGGCCTGTGACAGAGTATTGGTCTTCTTTTAAATATGCCTGTAATTTAGTAATTAAGTTAGATAGAAGATTATAGTTACCTACTATTCTGATTCTTTATAAATGAAATTGTACTGTTATCTTGTAGCTATTTTCAGCTACACCAGATTATAAATAGATCTTAGTTAGTAATAATGTGGACATAATTAATATTTAAAAAAAAAATACAATTATACTGACTTATTTTAAACAGAATTTACAAAACCTTGTAATATTAATTGTGCTTCTATAAAATGATCTCTGAATATTTTGTCATTTTGTTATAGTTTTTCATCAAACAATGATATAAGGAAGCAATGGATTGAAGCCACCGGTCGAATAAATTGGCAACCAAAACTAACATCATCATTTCTCATGCCTAACGCCGTTCCTCAGCTGGTAACAACACAGCATTTTTGAAATATCCATAGTAAACTTGTGTTGTTTAAGGGACAATAAAGAAATTTCATTATGATTGAAACTTGCCAAACAAAAATAAAAATAATATTTCAATAAAGAAATTTGTTTAATTTTGTTGTTTTTTATTTTATAATATTTTTCTTTGTATTATTGTATAGGTATCTTCAATTTTTAGTTAGTTCTTCTTTATTCTGTGGCACTTCTTAGGGTGCGTTCCAAAACAATTTCAATTTACTCAGGGTAGAGTGAATTTTACTCTAAGCCGTTCCAAAACAAACCCGAGTGAAACCGAAGGTAAACAAACATTTACTCTGACAGTTGCTCTAGTATTTTGGAACGACTTGGGGGAGAATAAAATTTACCCGCGGGGGCGATTTTTATCGGTGTCTGAAGACCGGCAAAATTTACCTGATACTTAGCTGTCAATCTGTTGAGCATCATTTATGTTTTCATATTCATGACCAAATTTTGGAATTATTATTTTTGTAACTACACAAAAACGATGGTTACTGTCAAATAGTATTTTATTTACATAAAGTTCAAAGTTAATTTATTAAATTCGTGCGCAGTGTTGTCCAATATATGATAATAAACAAATTAAAATGGCGACATGTCACGTTTTCATATTTTTACTCGAGATTTCCTCGTTAGCGTTCTAAAACAATGTTTTTTTCTCTTTCGAGCGTCAAGCTCTGACTATTCACGAAGTAAATTTTACCCTGGCGTCACTGGTTTTGGAACGCACCCTTAATAGATTCTGTAGTGCGATTTTCTTAAGTGATTCGAGACTCTGTAATCGACAACAAGCAGGAATTTTTCATAGAAAATATAGTTTCAACTTACGCCAAGCTCGACATAGTGCGCTAGTTTTTATGAAAAATTACCGGCTCGTCGATTTAAGAGATTCGCAGTACGGTAGGTACTTCTTCGGCATTTTAGTCAAAAAGTAATAAAACCCCATACGAAGTCCGTTCAATAAGTCAGTTTACTATGGTAAGTATTATATAAAATTATTGAAAATTACTACAGAACCATACATTGAATGACATTATAATAGAAAGCATTTCAAAACTAGTAATAATGTACACAGAATGTTATTCAAATATTTTAAATAGTATACTGACATACCTAACGAAACTATTATCTTTGGCATTTCGTATTAAACTCAAAAAAAGGGAAAATATTTTATTATGGTAACACTTCATATCTATCAGTCTATCTCACAAGCGGCACGCTATCTAATCGTCTATACACTTCTCTGTCTACGCAAAGAATCCTGCCTAGGCTCCTTGCATCAACCACAGAGTACATTTGTAATAGCATCAACTCAAGGAGCTTATATGCTTATATTTTACCTATAGAATGGAGTCATTAGTCAAATGAACAAAGTGAGGGCAAAAGTTTTGACAACACTTGACATTTCTAGAGAGGCTCTGTCTCTTTCTAGTAGGGTGCCTGTAGCACAAATTAATCACGGACAGTCTTGTGCCACGGGTAAGGTCTCACGTGCTCCCACGGTCCTAAGATATAGGGAGTTAGAGACACGAGAGATCCGTGCAGAACAATTTATTAAACGGTGCTATAATGCCCAATAGCGTGTACTCCCCTGGTGGTAGCCGGAGATGGTCTCGGTGAGGGTCGCTCGGTGGGACGAGTTAGGGCGGCTTGTACTGCTGCTCACTGTAAGTCCAGCCCTGGGCGGAAGTGAAGTAGCGGAGGCGACAGCGGCTACCTTAGCCTAATGTTGGACCCCAATTAGGGGTTAAACACATTAAATAAATAACTATTATTGCACACGATTATCAAATTATTTAATTAGTATTAGGTAGGTCTTGTCGGTGCTCAATTTACTTAGGAACCACGCAAGCGCAAGACCGAATCACCAAGCCTTTGTATGCGATTCCTGACAAGATCGAGACTGCCCGGCGACGCAGGCGCAATCTATCGGAGATTGCCCGCAACAGTCGTACGGTCACTAAAATGTAGCTTATTAACGTTGATATGGAGCGCTAAAACCTGTTGATAAATTTAGGAGGCGAACTCTAAAGAAATATTTCAATTAGATGAGCTTCCTTATTATCTTAATCTGATTTAATTAAAAAAAAAATATGTATGTAGGTCGGTAAAATATGCATGTGAAACGTTACACTTGAACTTCGTTACGTTAATAAAACCACAAGTTGAAAATAATTTGAGTTTTAAGTTTTCCATGGCAAAGAATTAAAATTCATAATAATTACTTTAAACTTTTTTTCCTGAGTGCCTTTTAGCATGGTAATGTTATCTATTTTCGGCTCCCAGGAAAAAAATCAGCAACCGTAATACGAGGATTTATCGCTTCTGTGACTTTACAGTTTATTATATAGCTTATCTCATGTCACGTCAACTCATAGACATTAAATTATTCTTTTTTTTAGGTGCTAAGCATACATTTAAGGTTTTCCGGTTAGCAATGCTATAAAAATATTAGGTTGGGGAAAAAGTCTTTTCGCATTATAGTATGTATAAACTTGTAATAAAATCTCTTTGGCTATACTATTTGTATCTGGCTGGTTTTGGTATCATTGAAAGTTTAAATTTTAAAGAACATAATTCCAAATTCAAATTAGGAAAATGTGTGATTTTCATTTGTTTTTCGTACCGCCAAGATGAGTGAATTAATGAAGAAATTCGATACATTTTAAAATTTTACTACAAAAAAGGTAAAAATGCAATGCAAGCCGCGAAAAAAAAATTGCGATGTTTATGGACCTAGTGCAGTGTCTGTGAGAGTAGCACAAATTTGGTTTAAGCGTTTTCAATCCGGAAATTTTGATGTCAAAGATGCACGTCGCTCTGGTCGCTCTATTACAGATAAAATGGATGCCATTTTTGAAAAAGTGGAGCAAGATCGGCATGTCAGTAGTTACGACGTAGCTGAAGAACTGGGAATTGACCACAAAACAGTTTTGGCGCATTTGAAAAAAACTGGGTACACAAAAAAGCTCGACATTTGGGTACCTCACGAGCTCACTGAAAGAAACCTAATGAACCGTGTACTCATTTGTGATTCTTTATTACGACGTAATGAAACCGAACCATTTTTGAAGAAGCTGATAACTGGTGATGAAAAGTGGATCACGTACGACAAGAACGTGCGAAAGAGGTCGTGGTCAAAGGCCGGTCAGGCTTCACAGACTGTGGCGAAACCCGGGTTAACTCGCAACAAGGTGATGCTGTGTGTGTGGTGGGATTGGAAGGGCATTATTCATTATGAGCTGTTACCACCAGGCAGGACCATCGATTCTGAACTCTACTGCGAACAACTGATGAGATTAAAACAAGAAGTTGAGAGAAAGCGGCCGGAATTAATCAACAGAAGGGGTGTGGTTTTTCATCATGATAACGCTAGACCTCACACATCTTTAGCCACTCAGCAAAAATTAAGAGAGTTTGGCTGGGAGGTGTTAATGCATCCGCCGTATAGTCCTGACCTTGCACCTTCAGATTTCCACCTGTTTCAGTCTTTTCAGAATTCTTTAGGCAGTGTCAGGTTAACATCACGAGAGGACTGCCAAAACCACTTGTCGCGGTATTTTGACCAGAAGTCCCAAAAATTCTATAGCAATGGGATCATGTCCCTAGCTACAAGATGGCAAAAAGTTATCGAACAAAATGGTACCTACATACTTTAGTTAAATGTAAATAAACGATATTAAAAAATGTTTAGAATTTTCTTAAAAAATGCGAAGAAACTTTTTCCCCAACCTATTACATTGTGTGGTATACCGATCTAGCCGTTCTTGAGTAATGATAATAGGGCCATAATGATGCGCAACTTACCAACTTACTACCAGACTTTCTTTATATTGATAGATATTACGGCTGAAAGCCGAAGTGCGGTTTTTTATACAACAGAAGAAATTGTTAGCTCTAGTAACTTTCCGTGAATTAGTTACATTAGTAACAGCTACTGGCTACAAATCGGCTAAAAGTAAGTTTAGTAGCACTTGGTTTTTAGTATAATACAGGCTGTAACATGAAGGGTACTTCAACATGGTACCCTACATGTTACAGCCTACATTATATGTAATATTTGGGGTGTTTTAGGTCATCAATATGAACAACTTTTTGACGCCGTCATGGTGGAGTGATCGGTATAGAGCAGTCTTTCTCAAAGTGGGCGATAACGCCCCCTTGTGGGCGTTGGAGACCTAGAGGGGGGCGTTAAGGGACTCAGAAAAAAATGGGGGGCGTTGGCGTAGTTTAGGGGGGCGATGGTTGATTTATAATTTCATTTACTTTATATTATAAAATTCACTAAAATTAAAACTTACCTACTACTCAATATCGAATTATGAGAATTATATTACTGCCCTGTATGATGGTATTTAAACCAAAAATACCTACTTAACATAGATTTCGTAGGATAGCCCCTACCCCGTACCCAATCAAGTTGTAACAAGATTTTGTTAAATAGCGCTATTGGTGCAGTCCGGCAGCAATCGGCTGGTTCATCGATACTGTCCTAACTTGCTCAGTACCCTTAGTATGAGTTTTGATAGTTTTCGAGCACTAACATACGTATAGTCTCTTTGATACACTGCCCACTGTTTCTGATGGTTAAAGCTGGAGGCGATAGTGGGCAATGTATGAAAAATACGATACGTTTGATCGAGCTTGAAAACTAACAAAACTCATAGGGGTACAGTACGATTGAGCCTCGAAAGAGATAAATGAGTTTGTGCGTGTTTGTGTAATTAAAGTAATGAATTTGTGTTTTTTTTATTAAAAAAATAGGGGGCGCTGAAAACCAATTGATTTTTAAAGGGGGCGGTAAGGAAATAAGTTTGATAATCTCTGGTATAGAGCATGAAGCCGTTCGGGTTTGAATCCTGGTTCCGGCAAATATTTGTGCGACGAACACGAATATTTGTTTGCGAGTCACGGTTATTACATATTTATTTAAGTTTATTTATAAAAATATCTAAAGCTATTAATTTATATTGATAAAAATGACCGTTATCTACACTTACGTGCAATAAAATCGACCCAATTCGTCGGTTTCGATTCGACATTTATCGGTATATAAAAAGAAGATTAGGCAAACAAAACTTGTAAATATAATTCAAATCAAATCAAATAATTTATTGAATTCATGAATGTAAATAACAGATGTTCACAAACAACACCAGCACATCATGTTGCCCATTTGGGCATAGCATAATCAAGATAAAAGTGTAACGGACTAGATTAGAAATTATTCATACTATATTAACTTAATTCGAATGTATATTTCTTACGCTTTATTTAACCTACTCTAAAGATCGATAAATGAAGTGTTGGTGACAATAGACTAATTACCTCGGAAATCCTGGTTTCTCATTTTTGCGTCATACGCCATTTTTGTGACTATGCAGAATGTTAAAATTCAATTGAGTCATTGTATATTCAATAATTGATGATGCCTGATGCCCTTAAAATTATTTCCCCAAACATTTTAGCTCTCTGTATTAACTGTATATTATCAAGAAAAATTTTACTAACCAATTCAAGGGTTGCCTTTGAAAAGTGATTGAGTAGTGGTTTTATTGAAAAAAGGCCTTGAAGTTTGACATAAGCAGTTGCCTTGAAAGTGTCGGTGTCTTGAAAGTGAAGCGAACTTTCATAAAATTTTGTTTTTAAAGGCACAATAGACAACCATATGGTCCGTTGCTTCGGAAATCTAAAAAGAAAAGAAAATTTTATGTATACAAGTTAAAAGTGTATATAAATATTTATGTACACTTTTAACTTGTAGTCAAATAGCATATTATATGCTATTTGATTACAAGTGCAGAAGAGCGCAGCCACAATTTTATTAATACTGTCTGTCTGTGTGCAATGTATCTGCGTTGCATGTTAGTACATGCAAATGTGAATGATAAACATTATTACACTAGTACAATCCAATCAATACTCTCATTATCTTTTTCTCAAATAAAATAATTTACATTACACAAATTACATATTTTATTTGTAAATAAACATTTCGAACTAAAAATGGGTAAAACTATTTATGTATTTTATCTATGTAACAGTTATTTCAAAGAATTAAATAAAATAATCTATCAATTTTGATTGCCATTTATAAAAGGAATGGATATTATTTCCTTATAATTCCGGAAATCCTAGTCACCCTAGTCATTTGTTTACAAATATTTGAATAAGTAAATTATGTACAAATATTCATTAAATTCTAAGATAGGATTAAATGCGAGTATCAGAAATTTCTCCCTTTTATGGAGTTTTGCAAAATAACGCTAATAATCTGGAATTACGGGTGAAAAATGAAATTTATAGATTGAACAATATTATATGCAATTATGACACTTACAAGTGAAATTCACACTGCATCCTCAATACTACTCACTTCTACCAGCACGAAATAACTATCCATTCGACATTTTGCAATATTTATCCTTATTTTAAAATAAAAAGCCGTACCAAAATCGCGAGTCGATATTTATGAATATGTCAATTACGACAATTTATGTCATGTTGAGATTTCGGGACATTGACACATGAATAGAGTACTGCCATTACATAAATCCTTTCATTTCCCATAAGTTATAGAAAGAATCACAATGATGATTTTCAAAATAAAATACGAACCTAAACATTAAAAGTAAATATATTATATTAATTTCTTTCATCGATAATAAATACTGATAATTGAATACAATATGTTAAGTTTTTAGCTACTTTTCTACTTTTGTTTTAGAAAGATGGCGAAATACTGGGGAAATCTTGTTTCTATGTAGTCGTGTTTAGAAAGAGATGACGACAATTTCTAGAAAGAGAAATGTGAAATTTGAAATGTCAAGTATTGTCAAAATTTTTGCCTTCACTTTGTTACTTTGTCTAATGACTCCATTCTTTAGTATAAGCTCCTTGGCATCAACTACAATACTTTAACTATTTGTGAGTAGTTTCATTAAAGCCTAATAAATACAATGCTCGTCTGCTAAGTGACTAAGATAAAATATTAAAAATATATCACACTAAGGGTGCGTTCCAAAACGATCTCAATTTACTCGAGGTAGAGTAAATGGTAGCTCACTATTGGTCGTTATTAAGAAGCGCTTTCACCATTGGTTAGTTTTGTTAAACTATAGTTAATTTACACCAATTAGAAAGCTTTCTTACGCTGTCTACTTGGCTTGACGTGGTTTTGGAACGCACTCTTACCCTGCGGTCCGATGTACGCAAACATTACGAACGTTACCAACAGTGCAAACGGCGTGGACCGAATTGATTACGGTGCTATGTGCACTATTTGTGTGCAATCAATTTGAACCACGCTTTGTGTGTAAATGTCAAACGTCTAAGAATAGGTTATGTACAAACCATTTAAACACTAAAATAGCACTCTAGGATTATTAATAGAGTAAAATAAAATTATTGTAGCAAATAAAGTAGCTATAACGAGTCTTTATTAATTCAAAACTCAAATGTTTACTCTACTAATTCATACACTTAAACGTCAAATTCGAGTTTGACATTTGCGCACACACTGCACTACCTCTTTTTCGTGAGCACCGTTAGCACTGCCTAATGACGTCACTCATGACGTCACATATTTTCGTTGGTGCGAATACGTTCAATTTGATTCACTCCGTGTGCGCGCTATCGGTGCCGATAGCGCACATATGCGCAATTCGGACCGCAGTGTTAGTCGGCGCAAGGTAGGCGCAATTAGGCCCCATTTGACAACATACAGAGGCACATTTGACGCATGTCAAAATATGTGTGTATGAGACATTCGTATCTTTAGACATATACTCTCTAATCTGTGATTCGTACCGGACTACCGGCTCTCATTTTGTTATTCTTTTTATCTTTGATTTTAATACACACTGTGAAATTGTGAATATTCCCCGTGTGCTGTGAAAGAAGGCATGTAATCTTATTATCTACTTCAAAAAGTTTCATATTAGTCCAAACAATCTTTTTTTTTTACTATTTCAACAAGTAACTACCGCGCAGGTACCCTACTAACCTACTTGTTAAAAGTTATTTTGTCCGCCGTTCAATAATTTTAATAATTTTGTTTCCGGCTAGAATTATTTTATTTGTTTTACGTTCACAGATTAAATCCCGTAAGATGCCTAAAAATAAAAAAGCCGAAAGCTCCAGCTCTAGCGACAGCGATGATGGACCTGTTGACGTGAGTACTCCAATTCTAGGTGTTGCAAACATTTATTACTAACAAGTGATTATCAATCCATTGGTATGCACATATTATAATAAGTAATTTACGTCTATTTCCAACTTGATCTTTACATATTTTGGCCACAGGGAAATCTTATAATATTGTGTAGCTGTTGAAATCTTTTTTATATCTTATTATTCTTTTCAATTATTTTCTGTTCCCCTAACAATTAAGTATTATAGGTACCTATAGCAATTTCACTGGCTAAGTAACTACTTACTTAAATTAAAATCTAACAACTATTCTAATTTCATTGTTCAATATTCTAATCTTGAGCCAACATTATTCTCTATTTTATCTAAATTAATTTGATAAGTCTCATCTCAAACATGTAATCTTTACTGATGCCACAGAAATAGTCTGATAGAAAAGATATACTAGGTTTTTGATTGTAGAAATTGATTTTCCCTTAAATATAAAATAATGTAGCTATTATATGAAGTAGTTTTTTGCATGTAGTCATGAACTGTTTATCTAGACTTGTTTTAAAAATAATATACTAGTTTGTATTTAAATGACCTGACAAAGTGTTTAACATGAACAGAAAGAAATTACCACAAATGGGTAATTCAACCAGAAACAAGTTTTATGAAAAAGTTGTCACAATGACCTAACATTTTGATTTTGGATAGACTAATTCAGAGTATAAACAGCTTACTTGATATTAATAACTAGCACTACACCTACAACTTTGTCTGTGTCGAGTTTTTTTAATCATGTCGCGAAATAAAACTGACTCCTTAAGTGAAGAAATGTTGTAATATTATATTTGAATAATTTCATACAAATACCACCATGTTAGACAATTAGCAAGTAACCTAGCAACCGAGCAACTAAGTCTATGACAAATCATATGTCACCCGGGAATCGTGTAGCATTGTAATGGTGAAAGAATTTTTTAAATAAACTGTTAGTTTTTGAGTTTATTCATTACGGGTGCGCATTTTCTTACATAACTTTTCAATTACTATCATTGGAGGTCCGAAATTATTTCTCATACCATTTAAAACCATAATGATCATTCTTCATAACTTCATAAAACATAATCATTGAAATTCATAATATCATTAATCAAACATTTTTGGGCGAATCTAGTGTTTTATGCACCTACATGGCTGGGTGATGGGTAGGTTAGGGTTATTGTTTTTTATGACCAGGCGCAGTGCACTGTTTTTGTAAGCAACAAGATAGTAACAGTATTAATAAAAAATTATGTTCACTGTTATGAGCTCCGTTGGTAGTAATAAAAATGTATGAATAAAAAAAGTATGAAAAATAAAATTATGAAGAGTGATTATTATGAACACAAATCGGTAGTAAGACAAAGAAAAGGATTTAGGATATTATGTGAGCCAATATGGACCCATTCATTACAAAAATACCAAAGTTTTTTATTTTTGTAATATTAGTTAGAAGTAGGAGTATACTAAGACTAAATTCTATGGGTTGTTTAAAAAGTTCTTATTAGGAGACACTCAAGAAGCTTGTATTTTGTCTTAATCTATCTTCGTGGAGACACTGCAGATCAATTGACAATTTTGTAGGCTTTTCTCAAGTAGGTAAACACTAATGGGAACTTTTATGAAACAGGCCCTAAATTTTATTAAACTTTGTACCTAGGTTATTATACATATTTAAATAATATTATGTAGGTACTACAGTACCTACAGTGACAACAATTTTAATAATTATTTATTTTAAATTTTAGAGGAACCCACCACCTGCAAAAAAAGGTAAAACGACCAGTACACGAACTGATGACAAAGAACCAACATGGGTCTTGCAAGGCCACAAACTTGTTAAAGTACGTGAATTCAAAGGAAAAGTGTATGTTGATGTGCGAGAGTTCTATGAAAAGAATGGTGAATTGTTACCAGGAAAAAAGGGTATTAGTATGACCCCAGAGCAATGGAGGAAACTGCTTTCGTTAGGTGATGAAATCAACGAAACTCTTAGTACTATGTGTTAAAGTAGGTACTTAAGTGTTGTTACTATTTTTTATTATATATAAAGGCTTTATTATAATAAAATATGAAAGTGTGTAAATATTGTTTTAATGAACCCATCCAACCCATTTTTTTCTAAGCAAAGCAAGTATTGTGTCAATTTCACAACATACTTTGCTCCTTTTAATACTAATAGAAATTCGTTATTCATACATCTCGTCTCCGCTCAGCTTCCGAGCGGAGAGATGTATCATGTTTGTATGGCGCGATCGAGCTAGCGGAGATGTGAGCTGTGCCTCGCACGCTGGCGCCGGCCGACTATGACGAGAAGAGATGTGAGCGTCGCCGCTATATCGCCGGATCGAACTAAACTGCAATCTTATCAAACATCGCACACATCTCCGCTACAGTCTAGTCAGACATACTACAAATTAAATGTAGGTATTGGTAGCGCTAGTAGGCTGAATGTACCGAATGTCATGACATGAACAGTTTATACACAAACATGCAATAAAATAGACCCACCGGTATCAATCAAAATCTACAATTAATAAATAATACCTACTTTTGAACACAAGAACCTAAACTTACATTAGACCAGTTTATTAATTTTAAAAATTGAAAACCAAATAATTAGGGGAAGGGCGCCTAAAGCGAGCACCGTAAGGGAAAGTAAAAGAAAATCAGTCCGTATATGTAAAATTTACTTAACTTTTATAGTAGGTAATAAGATAGCAAATTTAAAGTACTTTGATATTGTATTTTAATAATTATTCATTTGTGTTAAGAATATTAAATAGGAACCCAAATATAAAACCCTTAAAAGTGCTCGCTATGCCCGAGGTGGCTAAAACGGGCACAGGGGTATGGGCAAAGCGGGCACGTAGGGGACAAAGTGAGCATACAAAAACTTTAATTATTATCTGAGATAGCGTATGACGTAAAAATTAGAAACCAGGGTTTCCGAAGAAATGAGTTTATTGTCACCAACACTTCCATTCTATTCTTAATTAAATTCGCAAATCTTAAAGATTATGCATTTTGCCAATGTCAAGTGAAAATTTAATTATAAGTTACAAAAGATTGTACGGTAGATTTTGGTTAAAAATGGAGTCTCTCAACATGTGTTTTTACAATAAGAACTCTGGAGAAACTCTCACCAACACTTCGTTTATCGATGTTTAGAGTAGACTGAATAAAGCATATAAGTAATAAACATTCAAATTCTGTTTACATGTTTTGTTTATCTAATCTTTTTTTTGTATACCGATATATTTCGAATTGAAACCTACGAGGTGGGTCGTTTTATTGCACGTAAGTGTATTTCAAGTCAACTTCTGTTTTTATATCTAATAAGAGTATTTTAAAACTATACATATATGTATCCAAATCTGTTTTTACAGGACAAGTGCCATAATAGCTTGTTTTGTAAAACAGCAATGGATATGTAATTCACTCGGTGTTATCACTTTCATGTGTCAAAAAAGTTAGCGAATAGGCCAGCAGCACCGAACGGGTTCCACTACGCTACCGGGGCATACATTATATTCCTTTACAGAAAATTAAAGTCATGTGATGCCGACAGGGTACAATACCCTCCAATGGGTGTCGTAGAAGACTAATGGATCAGCAAAGGGGTTATTGTACACATTATACTCCATCCATCAATCCGCATTGGGCAAGCGTGCTGGATTAGTGCCTAAACCTCCTTCGATGACAAGGAGAAGCCTTGTGTCCCAGCAGTGGGTCGAATTTTAAAGGCTGTTATGATGATGATGACAGAAAGTTATACATTTCTGCAGCGAAGTTCTAAACCTATCTAAGAGGCACGAACCTTCTCTTAACACAGCTGCCCGGATTGCGGAGAATGCTGGGTTCGATTCCCGCCTGGGGCAGGTAGGTGTTTTTCTAGTTTTAAAAATATTTACGCGTTTGTAAACGCAAACATTATTCCATATAAGGTAGTTTCCTCCTAACTAGACGTCAACTATTTGCAAAAAATATTTCGTTCGGATATTAGAAGTGCAAATTTCAAAGATTTCATGAAACAATGTTTACCATAAAAACATGAGCACCAAGCACTGACTCTTTTCCACAGCAAAAGCAGTGTCCCGGTAGCGTAGTGTGGTTAACGCAGCCGCCCGGATTGCGGAAAAATCTGGGATCGACTCCCGCCTGGGGCAGGTCGATTTTATCAGCGTATTTTTTCTAGTTTTAAAAATATTTACGCGTTGGTAAACGCACAAATTATTCCAGTATAATGTAAGAGTTAAGATTTATCGATTTTCTATAAAGAATAGGAATTTGTTCAAATAAAATTAATACCAGAAATAAAACTAATTCGTTTCGATAAATATTTATTGATTTTGTAAGTGTATTGCCAGATAAAATTGGTTCCTACTTAAAAGAAAATAAAACAATACAACACTATAATGTGTTAAACAGTATGACATTTCACTAGCTGCCTCAATAAATAACGTACTTAAACGACAAAGATCATAATTCATGGGAAGTGGTAAGGAAGAAAAGTATTCAAAAATATACACAGAAATCCTTAAAATCGTATAAAAATACGTTATTTGTATACAATTAAAATTGATGAGATATGACTATCACTGTGATTTGGCATCAAGAAACCTAAGATATTATATATCAGGTATGGCAAAATGGCAATAATAACTAATAAAATGATGACTAGTCTTACTAGTAACACTTGGATTTTAAATAATATTCCCTAGTCTTAAATCTAAATGCTATTCAACTATATTGGGTAAACTGGATATGGTATATTCGTCAATGTTCTATCAGTGTATTGATACATATATTATTCTAGAACCTGTCCACACTCTAAAAACCTCCCAACAAATAAACTAAAATAAATGCAAAATAAGATAAAAAAACTTTAACTTCCAACTCATCGTAAAATAAGTATTTAATTAACATAACAATAAATGAGCAATTCCTTATTCTCTAAAAACTAAATAAAATCTTGCTGTTAAACTACTTTCGCTCTTTCAAGCCGCACGCCACCAACCAACACCATGTTCTATTGAATAATTTTTTCTAATAAATACTACAATTCGTACGGACTAGGTACAGTTTCAAATTCACGCTATAAATTACTTCTTTCACATTCCGTTAAACAACAAATATGTATACGAAAATAATATACACTTGGAAGTAATTGTACAAAACATAATCAGTAGGCACCTACTTGTCTAGAGACAAAGAGACAAGAGTTAGGCTGCGGTTCCACTTGAACTAAGCTAAGCTATGTTGCAAAGGATGTGTCTGATAAAGGTAGCAGCACACTTATAAACTCGGAAAGGAATGGTCGCCGTTTCGTGTTTCGCTTCGCCATCTACTGGGCGGCAACCTAAGGCGCGAAGCACAACGATCTGGCGTCGGGCGCGGACATCATTCTGTTTCATTCAAATACCGTACCAAATATACGGCAATAAGGTCCCTAATTGAACAAAATCAACGCTGAAATGGCGCGTCTACGATATTTGAATGATGTCCGCGCCGCGTCCTTGCTAGACGCCAGATCGGTGTGCGGAAAGACGTAAGGGGATTGGGGGGTGGGGGGACCCATAAGCGCGGGAACTGCAAGTTGCCCACGCACCGCATTGTTATGTTACTGATCAATGTGCATTATAACAATGGGCCTCATAAAAAGGCTCAATGTCACCCTAAGGGCAATGGAGAGGGCTATGCTCGGAGTTTCTCTGCGTGACCACGTCAGAAATGATGATATCCACAGCTGAACCAAAGTCACCGACATAGCCCAAAGAGTAGACCCACAAGGTGGACTGACGATCTGGTAAAAGTTGCGGGAAGCCGCTGGATGCGGGCAGCGCAGGACCGACCGGTTTGGAGATCCTTGGGGGAGGCCTATGTCCAACAGTGGGAGTCTCTTGGCTGAAATGATGATGATGATGAGTGTACATTACAGTACGGAGTTTCATACAAAGAATACTAAACAGCTGGAGTTGAGGCAATGCTGATACGTTTCCGAGTTGATGTGTCCTGTGACCTTACACCAATAGGATTGCTTTATTTTCACAGCGTCAGTCAAGAGTAGACAGGTAATTCCTTAGCAACGTAGCGTAACTCAAGTGGAACGACAGCCTTAACTTTGAGCAGTGCGAGCTTTTCAGTGGGCTTGTAGACTGTTCTGATGTACAAGCAGCATTACATTACTCAAACCGACAAATTCCATCTGTGGACTACGAATTTTATGAATATTGTTATTGGTTGTGAATGTGTCAATGAAATTTGTCAGTTTTGGGTATCCTGCCGGCCTATTCGTCAACTTTTTTGATAATTAGTGTAGTATAATTACAGAGCGAATTACATTTATCCATTGCTCTTTTATAAGGCAGTAAGCACTTCGGTGGCCACAACTTTAATCTGTCAAAAAAGTTAGCGAATATGCCGGCTGATCTACAGCCCTCTGTACTTAAAAACTATTTTTGGAAGTTATAACGTATAATTTGAGTAACTTTATTATGAAAAAAACTTTACAGTGAACAGCGAAAGTCGATGAACAAAATCATAACTATTTTAATTAATACCTAAGAAAAGTGCATGCAACATTTCTGTGAACAATTTCGTTGTTATGAATTAGGAGTTTCTTTTTCATCGTTGATCACCAACTAAAGCTGTAGACTGTATCTAACGGCCTTGTTGTCACAGACAATTTGGGACTACGTTTTATTGACTACACAAAATATACTTATATTATAAAAAATAGACAGGATTTATTTCATCACATTTACCTACCTAAGTCGAAGAGAGATTCTTTGCCATCACCTACGGCAGTAGAAGAGACATTTTAAAATTAGCTAAATATACAGACATCTTAGCCTGAGGTACCGTCGGCTATTCAGACAGTGAGGAGAAAAAGTTAGTTATAAAAAGTCGATAAGAATTTCAAAGTACAATATAAAGTTCCTAGACATTTCGATTTACTTATTTAATCTTTGGTTTTATATGGAAACACCGTATATTAAAATGCTCGCACATTTCCTGTACCTGAAACAGAGAGCAGAGATTTTATTAACATTTACATACATATACAGGACTGGGAAGACATTGAAATCCTTTGAAAATATGACTACTCATGATTCATAGTGCTTACCCCAAATAAGAGGGAAATAAATCAATTCATCATCTGATTTTTAGGTCAATGCCTTCGATTACGCACCCACTGGGGGTAAGCTATGTGATGCCGGCAGAGTAGAATAGCATCACCTCGTGTCCTCCAATGGGTGTCGTAGAAGGCGACTAATGGATCAGCAAAGGGTATTGATCACCTTATACTCCGTCCGCCAATCCGCATTGGGCAAGTGTGGGTGGACTACTGCCTAAACCTCCTTCGCTCACAAGGAGAGGTCTTGTGTCCCAGCAGTGGGTCGAATTATGTAGGGGTCCACGTCCGGAAGTCTGCTCGTGGCGGACCCTGGTAACGTGGTGGGGAATCTTTCTCGGCGGGTGTGTGGCTTTTGACCCCTTGGCATTCGAAGTCACATGCCATCGTCGAGTTGTTTTTGATTTCCCACCACGGCTCGTTCCGGACGGCCCTTTTCAGGGCCATGACCTCGCCCGAAGTCCCCAGGATGCGGTCCGATGGCTGCTCCCAGTGTCCTCGTCAGGAGGACGCGTCAGGTCAAGCAGCCGTCGGTGTGGAGGCGGCCTATAAGGCCGGCGTCGGCCAGCGGCCCACAGGGGCTGGCGTTAGTCGGTAGCCCCTGTGGGCTGCTGGCCACCAATTGGTGCAAGGAGTGCCTAGACGGGCAGCGTTGGGACGGTCTCGGTGTAGTTGCGCTCACGTGCGTAGATCCCCGAGCCGTCCCGCAATAGCGCACTGGAGGTCAGGCCGGTGAAGATGTTTAGTGTGTATGGAGGGAACGCCTATACCTCGAGTCCCAAATATCCCCTGCAGTTGGCACCACTCCGCAGGGATGATGCGCAAATGCCTTTGACCTTCCCCGTCAGCAAAAAAAGGCCATACACTACATAAAAAGTATCAAACCCAAAAAGTAACAAAACTTCAGTGAACCAACCAGGACAGATGTTACACTCAAAGTGCGTATGTACGGCACTTTCCAGTGCTGATCAGCGCGTTCCCTACAAAAATAAAAAAAAGCACCAGCTGTCCTGCGCCGATTATAAACAGCGCTAACCAGCTTTCTTTATGTATACGCACTAATTCAAATCAGCAGTCCGGGTAAAATTAACTTTTACGAAATAAAAAGTTTTTGACAATAATATTTTTTAATCAATAAATGTAGAAAATCCTCATAAAGGTACACTTACCACTTTACTGCCGTAGTATATGTGAGCCAAGGAACTGGTGATGCAAAGAATCGTCAGCAGCACCAGCTCAGTCATTAGAGACACTTGGAAGTAGAACACGATGCCCATCACGAGGCCGTAAGGGAGGAGGAGAGCGTTGAAAGCTTGGCAGCGAGTGTCGCTCATTTGAGACACAATTAGGCGGCACTGCGAAAAAAGTTAGCTATTAAAAATCTTTTTAAAAGCTTTTAATTAACTTGCAATGTATGTTTGTTCGGGTGGAATCTTGCAACTCTATTTTGAAGAAAGAAAGAAAGAAATATTTATTGAGACAATACGACAAACAAACAGAAATATCAAATATAATAATCAGGTATGTCTCAAATGGTCCCAGCTCAGCATATTGCTAGCCTCACGACTAGCGCTGGTCTTCCGCTGGAAGCAATTTCTTCAACCGATTGAGCTGAAATTTTCTGTACACGTTAGTTTGGATGATAATATATACTATGCTGTGTGACGTCATTCTAAATCCAATATGGCGGACCACCCAAGATGGCGGAATAGTTATTTTTAATGCATTTCTACAATATGGGTATCAAATGAAAGGGTTTACTGAGAAGAATACGAATATTGACTAAAAAGTAAAAAATAAATTAACTAGAAAAAGAATTTCTAAAAAAAGCTTTTATTTTAAATTAAATGCACTAAAATGATAAATATAAATTTAAATAGCAATAAAGCAGATTTCTTCAACCGATTGAGCTGAAATTTTCTATACACGTTTAGTTTGGATGATAATATACACTATGCTGTGTGACGTCATTCTAAATCCAATATGTATGGCGGACCATCCAAGATGGCGGAATAGTTATTTTTAATGCATTTCTACAATATGGGTATTGGGTATCAAATGAAAGTGTTTGCTGAGAAGAATACGAATATTGACTAAAAAATAAATTAATAAATTAACTAGAAAAAATATTTCTAAAAAAAGCTTTTATTTTAAATTAAATGCACTTAAATGATTAAAATAAATTTAAATAGCAATAAAAGCTTGTCGCGAGAATTACTTCGATCTATCGTTTATCTTAATCACAAGTAAATCTCGCGACAAGCTTTTATTGCTATTTAACGTTTATTTTTATCATTTTAGTGCATTTAATTTAATATAAAACCTTTTTTGAGAAATATTTTTTTCCAGTAAGTAATTTTTTGGACCTCAAAATAAATCTCACCAAAAACATTTTCTTGTAAAATGTTGCCAAGACGACACCATATGGCTCCCATTTTCAAAAAGTTATCAGATCTCATGTAGAGCTCAGCTTATGGAGTTAGCAAGTCCTAAAAAATATGTGACTTGGCCATTTTGCTACCGTCAAATAGGCAGGAGAAAAAATTATATTTCGCTACCGTCACATTAGCGTAAGGTGAAAAAAATATTCACTTTTCATTTACTTTTCTGTTTTACAATAGTTCTTGTTTGCTAGAACTATTGTATATAAACGGCCAAGCCACACATTTTTACTAAGGTGTGGAGTTTGTGAAGTTAGTGCTTGTAGTGTAAGAAGCTTGGCTCTACACGAGATCTGATAACTTTTTGACAGTGCGAGCCATCGGATTGGCAACATCCTCATGTAAAAAGGAAATAAATTGATAAATCAAGATAAATTATTTTATCTCTTTTCCTTTTTTAATTACGTTTCACTCTTTGTCTCGACTTTTGGAGCTAGGCAGTATTAAGAAACTCTACATCTACTCTACAATACAGTCAGTCTTATTACTAAAAAGTTATAACTTCCAATGAAAACTTTTTAGCAATAAGGCTACCTTGGGTGAAAGGATAAGAACGATAAATTAAATTGGGGAATAGGTGTAGTAAAACAGAGAAGTTCTTTAAAACTATTTAACATAAAATAAGAATCGTAATACAGATTACCACATGTAACAGAAAGGACGCACACTCCGAAAGTAGTCGGTTAGTCTGTACTAATATGCTAATGAATATTGCAGTTTTTGTAACATTTATCACCATATGATAGAACTCAATTTTGGTTGTAATATTATTTATGGTAGGGTAGATATTTTTCAATTATTTTTAAGTAATTTTTTATCTAAATTAATAAATATATATCATTGTAGTCGAATTTTCGTCAATGTAAATTGGACGCAGTTATGCAAAAACGTTCCAATCCACAAAGTTGTCAAAATTGAGTTTCTGTGCCCAAGCTAGGTGTTTTGGGTCGTTCTATCAAGTGCTCAAGACATTGACGCTCTTAAGACAAAAATCTTCGAAATAATAAATAGGTCCAAGTGATGAAACGAACCAAACAACCTAATCATATTTTAATACAGTGCCAATTATCTTGGATCGTACTGTTTTAATTCATTTTATACCCAAAAAAATGAAAAGAATGGCTCAGTCATCTTGGAACATTTTGAAAAAAACTGTCCTTTACCCAAAAAAATCAAAATAATGACTCAATCATCTTGGAACATTTTGAAAAAAAAACTGTCATTTGAAATATCTATTTCTTTAAAACGTTCCATGTTATTTGTAATGTTTAAGATGGGTCATAGCGGCAAATATAAGCGATTCAAATCGCATATAGTTGCGGGAATATAAATTTATCTATTCCTGAAACGATCCATCACTTTTTTTTGTTCTCAAAAATTACATATTATTTAATTTAGTAGGTAACAAAATGCTTAGGCATCTTGAAATAAATAATTTATCAGCTAGCTATCACCTTTAAGCTAATATTAGAGCCAGTATAAATAAATCTACTTGCAAAATTCGAGGAAGTGTCTTTTTGCATAAGAAATTATACTATCTTAGTTAATGTTAATGAAATAAATTACTTATAATATTGAAAATACCAAAACATTCACAAAAATATTATTATCATCATACACATGTGTGGTCAGAAAACAATATTACACTTTGTTTGGTTTAATGTAACTTCTTTTCTATGTTCCAATTATATTTGAGCCGATGATTGAATAACATACTTATAAAAATGTATAATGTTATGAAGTCTGGAACGTTCTAACAAAAATAATGTAGTAAAAATAATGTCCTTGTGTTAATGTAGTAAATGTTCCATTAGATTTGAAACGAATAAAGATTATACAGCTTACCTATACAGTGAGTTACACTCATGACTAGTGGAACATTATTAAAAAAATAAATTTAGTGATTCTTATTTCTCTTATGTGCTCCAAGTTCCTTTGAACTATTTTATTGGTAAGTAAAATATAAAGATTGATAAAGCTAAGTTACATTTGATTTTTATGAGAACATCTTTTGATGAGGATTTTATGGAAGTTAACCTTAAAAAGATAAGAAAAGGTGTAATTTTACCAATAAATAAATCTGTATTTTAGCACTTGTGGCGTAACGGAAAACCCATTGCTCCAGCTAAATTGGCTGATTTATAATCCATCTATAAGTTTATCCCAGCTGATTGCCTTAGTTTTTATAAAAAAATGATAGCGTCTGAAGAAGTTACAATTAGGAAGCTGATGGATTTTGTGGGGAGATGTATTTCGTTCAGGATAATGAACTGTGACGATATTCAAGCATAACCCGGCGTCATCGAGGCAGGGTCAATATGACCCTGCACGTTTTGGATTTGAAATATTTTTATGAAACAATTATTGCACACTGTCGTGAATCTCAGTAGATGGAGGTAAGGATCACCCCGCCATTGCACACCTGGCTTGAGTTGCCCGATACTCGTGTAACAAGTAAAACTTGCGCAAATCTGCGACAGGGTCAATATAATCCTGCTCAACGACGCCGTTGCTAGTTTGTGCCACAAATTATTTTTATTACTTAAGTGTTTTTAGTTATTTGAATGACCTAGTAAGATATAAAATGGCTGCTTATGCAGATCTATTGAATTTACGGGAGAAACATCTAGAAACCCTCTGTTACCTAAACATATCTGGAAGGCAAAAAAGATCCAAGACTGTCCTTATACCTAAAAGACAGGAAGATTAGTCATATTTTTAAGGCTTGTCAAAAGTTTGTATGTAGCGAACATCTGATTTCCTACTGTAGTAACTGTAGTGAAAACCCTAAAAAAACAATTGATTATAAGATTGCTATTATTTAATTATAATGTTGCTATTATTTAATTTCAAAAGTTCCTTATTAAAGATTAAAATTAGCATATATTAGATTTAAAAAAATAAATTGCATTGACGTTTTTTTTTAAGTTTAAGAATATGAAAAATTGTTGTTACTAACTTAAACTTCGTTTAGATTTGAATAAAACTGATTAAATATGAAATACATTGTTTTAATTTCAAACTATTCTATTGGTAGGTTTAAAAATCCTAAACAATTATTCATATGAAATAAATATTTTCTGTTATATCAAGTAAAATCATTACAGGGTCGTAATGACCCTCCTCAACGATCATGTTTTTTCCGCCACAATGACGCCGGGTTAAAACATGTTTTGATTAAAAAATGTGTTACAATTCTTTTTGGTAATATTTTTCCATTTTTTAATATACGTATTTTTAAAATAAATGTTACAATTTCTCAAAATACACCAACTTTGAAATTGTGGATCGTTTCTGCAAATTACGATATGTGACACCTTCATACAAAAAAGCTTTTTTTTAAAACGTTCCAAGTACAATTTCCGAAAAATTGTATGATTATTATTATTAAATGTTAATAAAATATATGTAATAAAATAATATTTAAATCAATAAATTAAGTTGTCCATACTACTCAGCTCAACTCGTTACTACAAAAAAGCGTACCACTAAAACACATAAACGCGTTTTTCTCAGCTTGACCTATGCGTGGGTTGGAACGTTTTTGCATAACTACGTCAATTGAGAAGCCGATTCCAAGCAAAATACTCTCATTGTGTGCGTTATTTCTGTTACATATTTAGGGAAGGGCAGTTGGGGTCCTCTAAATCTGGTCCTGTACACAATGTATAACGAGAGAAAGACATACATACAATATTTTATTATTGACGGCTAAGCATGGGCAGGAAATAACTCCTAACGTGACTTACTCCATGTTGGACTCAATTCGTAATGCTCTTGGGTAAAGCATTCCATAACCAAACTGCATGCACAAAAAAGGAAGAGGTAAGGAAATCAGAACTGTAAATATAGTTTTTTTTTTGTATAATCCTTATTCTACTTACGTTGATATTGGAAAATATAGTCCCGGTGAGTAAGTAGAACAGCCTAGGTCCTCTGTTGATAATGTCATTTGGCGAGTACAGTGCCCACACTGAGCTCAGTCCGAAGAATGTAAGAAGCGGTACCAGAGGTCGGATTGCCTCTGAGAATGGCCGCATCTTACCCGTCCCGTCGCGGTATGACCTATTAGGAATATTTGTTAGTTATTTAGAGAAATTACCCGTTCTTATTATGGTGCATCACCGGCGTAGTTCCCGGTCAGGAACAAGAGAGTGAGGGAGTATTTTTAACCGACTTAAAAAAGGAGGTTCTCAAATCGACTGTATGTTTTTTATGCCTCAACTTTTTACTCGATGCACCGAATTTCATGATTATTTTTATATTTGAAAGTTGGTGCCTGTCACGTGGTCCCATTTAAATATGAACGAGGTCTGACGATAGTCCAGTCAACAAGTTCAAAAACGTGAAAAATAGAGATAAAGCTCCTAAAAATATGAGCAATAGCTCATTGGATTCGGAACGACCTCTAGAAAAATGAGTTTTGAGGATTTTACTGCACGTAAAAAATTGCAATTGTTATTAACAAAATAAGATGAAAAAAAAGAGGTATTTACGTTTTTGTTAATAACTCATAAACTATTAATATTTACGATATTTGGAAAAAAGGTCCTTAAAGAGGAGGAAATTTCCAAAAAAAAAGTCCCAGCTCTCGGAACTCTACCTCTATTATTTATAACTTTAATTTAACGCTGAAAATAGGGTTCCGCGCAGCCATTACGGCATGGGCGCACTGCCGTTAAAGACAGTTTCTTACATAAAATTATTTTTTATAGTAACAAATATGAATTTAAAAATTTAAATAAATTATGGTGTCATCCAGATACTTGAAAGAATATATTCCCGTTGGAAAAAAAATTTTAAATTAATTTTTCAAAAAGTTATGCAATTGTTAATTAACGAATTTTTTTCCTATCTCCGTTTTCATAAATGACGACATAAAAATTTAAATAATAAACCTATAAATTTTTGGCTTTGTGGAGCTCTTCTTATATATATACTTAACAAGATCCCGCGATAAAAGTTTATTAAAGTTAATTATTTTGTTTATAATAATTTTTTAAAGTTAACAAAAAATGAAAAGTCTAAGAAATGTTATTAAAAAAATTTTTTTAAACAAATGTTATATTATTGCTGCTTTCTTATCCAACAATGGCATTAAGTAACATCGGAAAATTTTTTTTTACATCATTTGTTAAGAAATTGTTTATAAACAAATAGACAAGTTTAATATTTAAAGAAATTTTTTTTTTACCATTGTGTTGTCTTGGCAAAATAATGATTTTTAAAAAAAAAAAATTTTTCTTAAATAATTTTTTTTATTGTTTATAATCGTTTTTTTTATATTTCGATTGTTTAAATAATTAGTTAAGGAATGATTTTTTCTTTAAAAATCATAATTGGCATTTCTTCATAGGTAAATAGAAAAAAATTTTTCATCTTAGCTGGGCGTCAAATATTTGCAAAAATATTTCGTTCGGGTCTTGGAAGTGCAAAATTTCAAAGATTTGATGAAACGATGTTTACCATAAAAACATAAGCACCAAGCACTGACAAATTTCGACAGCGAAAAGCAGTGCCTCGGTGGCGAAATTGGTCAACGCGCCCACCCGGATTGTGGAAGGTGTGGGTTCGAGTCCCGCCTGAGGCAAGTCGATTTTTTTCAGTGCATTTTTCTAGTATTATATTTACGCGTTTGTAAACGCAAAAATAAAATTATTCCATAATACATTTATACATACGTTCACGCTCAGTTTTGAGCAGAGCCTTAGGTAACATATCGTTCGTTACACATAACGCAACATCCGGCAGTGACAGGTTGCCAGCCTGTCGCCTACATAAAAGGGACACCAAACCCAAAAAGTAACAATCCAACAACCAGGACAGATGGTACACTCAAAATTATCTCAGCAGTCCAGGTAAAATAAATTATTTTTAAATAAGAAAACAACTTCAAAACTAATCACGGATAAATAAAAATTTTATGTTTCAAAAATCTAAATAGTCGGTGCCACCTCAATATTTGGAATCTTTGGGACCGACCTAAAAAAACATTTATAGCTACTTGAATAGACAGTTACAACATGCTGTTATTGTTATTGCTGTTTACAGATTTATAGACAATTAAATTGTTTTACGCATGTTCAGTCACTTCTGGTACTATCCGTCCACCGGAATCAGATCCAGAGGTCAGGGATTCGACTCGCAGCGGAGTACAAATTTGTACTCTATTTGGTTTGTGTTAGGACTTTTTTCAAGTCCAGCTACCGCTACGTTATCAAAATTAATGTCGCCATATTAATGTGAGGTGAAGCTCGATTCCATATTGGGCCTTATCGTCACTTAACATCAGGTGAGATGAAGGACAAGTGTTTTCAAGTGTTTCATGTCACCTAATGGTAAGGACGATAAGGCCGAAGATCGAGATTCACCTGGACCCTCAACCACAGAGGGGACTGGCAATGTCGGAACACAATAAAGGTCACAGCTCATTAGAGCCACCCGGCACCCACTCAGCACCGCCTCGCCTTGTGCGGTTAGTATTCTTTGTATGGACTTGTATGGGCATGCGCTCATTACATCAACTCCGTAGGGTCACCGGATCGCCTCGGTCGTAAGCTCTCCACGCGCGGACGGCGAGTGAACCACTCGGTGAAAACTCGCTGCTTGCCTTGCTTTAACTGCGCATTGCCAACGCGCGGGTCCCGAGTGAACCGCGCGTTACCCGCGAATGATTTACCCGAGGACGATACGTCCTTCGCTTCGTCAATTTACGTCAAATTCGTGGATCAAGCGACGTCAACTCGTTGACCGCGCGGGGTACACTAGTTGACGACGCGAGGTCCACTGGTTGACCGCACAACGTTTTTTGGCTTTCGAGTGGCTCTAATGAGCTGTGACTTTTATGCTGTTAACATTATTATTAATTTATTAATGCGACATATTTTGATAAGATGGTGGTCAGCCGGCGGACCTGCGAAATTAATTTCCTACTAACCAAACCGGGTACAAATTATTACTTTCTGGATCGAAGCCGGGACGTCTGGATCTAATTCCAGCGGGGGAACCAAGAGATCACGGAGGCGGTTAAATGTTTTGAAATCATTACGAAATGGTAAGCTCGGGAGTTATTTTTTTTACATTACTTTCGCCGTTTCTTTTTCGTCTCAGCATACCAACTTAGCAAAGTACATTTAAATAAAGAAGTTTTTGATTTTGAATTTTTGACCACAAAGGAGAAAGACCAATTTAGTATGGGACTTGGACTGGAAAAAAAACTGTAATTTATGTGGGGAAAATATCATTAAATTATTTTTGGTGAGTTTTGAGAAATCGTATTTGTTATTGGTCATTTCATATATTTGGTTATTGCGCATTGTGGGCAGGTTTGGGCATTCTCCTTTGTACGGCCCAATACGGTTCGAACCCCGCCCGGGATCTCTTGATTCCAATGCCAGTAGGCGAACCACTAGACGATGGCTCGTGTTCCATACCTGTAGATAGCAATAATTTAATAATTTATATACACTGACTTGTAAATGTTCCACAGTATGACTGTTTGGCTGGTGATCATCGCGGAGAAGTAGAGCACCAGCTCGAAGGCGATGCCCCCCGTGATGCCGCCTGGAAAAGTCACGTGCCACGCCTTGGGACCCACGGCTGACGTCACTAGCAGCAGCAAACACGAACCCTACAGTGTTTCACGCATAGATTTATAACTACGACTAACGACGTTTATAGATTGGTAATTAATCGACTAGGGCGCAATCAAAAAAATGCATCTATGTGTGAGTGGTGCGCATGGTGTGCGTAAAAATAGTACCTACTGCAGTCTGACAGTTACTGTATTTTCCACAGAAATAATAATAAAGAGGATGAGATGCTTTGGTTCGCATTTCCTACTGGAACGAGTGTTTTTTTTTTTTTGAATACTTTTGCAGATTGTCTCTAATAACATTTTCTGCGTCACTGACATTTTCTGGGTTTTAAGAAGGCGAAGACCTTGGGGGGTCCTCAAGCCTGTAGGTCGGACGTTCCTAGGGGATTACTGGGCGACCGAGCATCTCCCCCGTGGGGAGTCTCTCGACCGCCTAGCGTCCCTAGGGCGTCCGTGTCGGTAGGGAGCGACATGCCCGAGGGTGCCTCTAAAGGCTCGGACCTCGGCTCAGGCACATCGTGTCGTGGCGGAGGCGGGGAGAAGCGCCCCGGTACATGTCTGTACCGGGTATAGCGCGTCGTATGTAGCCCGGGTCTTCGCACCCTTGTTCGACGATTGCGGTGTATGACAAAAGTGTGTCTAGTGCTTGAGTGTGTACTGTTTAACTGAGAGTTACTCGAACGGATCGGCTGGAAAGAGTGTCGCCGCTTTATGCCTTCTTCTTCAACAGCTCATATAATGTCCCCACAGAGGGGCTCGAGCCTACCCCACATTAGGGGTGATTAGGCCTTAGTCAACCACGCTGGCCAAGTGCGGGTTGGTCGACTTCACACACAACTTAAGAATTTATTCATAGGTGTGTGCAGGTTTCCTCACGATGTTTTCCTTCACCGTAAAAGCGTCGATTAAACGTACATATGAATTCAAAATTTAAAAACACATTGGTACGTGGCGGGGATCGAACCAGTGCCTCCCGGGTGGGAGACGACGCTCTTACGCACTACGCCACCGACGCTTCAATATTATGCCCTCTACTTATTATTAATGCACACAAAAGAACGCAAAAGAACGAAACTGTACTACGCAATCACGCCCACAATTACTAGTAAATTTGCTTACAAGCAATTATAAACCTTACGTATAAGATACAGCGTTGACTAACACTCACCGTAAGTCACACTCACACTTACACAACGTCACTTACACAGCATCGCGCTTCATTGTTCGCGTCGTCGGCATTATGGCTGTTCTGTGCAAGTATGAGGCAACTTATCATGTCCGTACCATGAACTTTTGTGCGAGAGCGAAGGTATATCGAAAATTACAATACATTGCTGCGTATACGTTAAAACGCTCTGCGTTTTTAAAGGCCATCAATGGATATGAAGTTTTATGTAAATAACGTATAAATAAACCAATATTTCATAATGAAAGCTTTTCTCAAGGTGTATTATGATAAAACAGCATTATTACCTACATTAAAATAATACACCAATCAAATGTGATCTCCTTATTAGTGTAATTAAACCCTTTGGATGAGTTTCCGCAATTACCAATGCTGCAAAACACCATTTTAAGGCACTTATATCACACCGTCCGTTCGAGCAGCACTGAGCCACAAATCGCGCGCTTGTGTACTACGAGACACAAGTGCGGCACCAAGGTCACGCGATTAAGGCACTTCTATCCTTTTTATTATTATTTCTGTGGTAGAAAATACCATGCGACTGACAGACCGTCTTAGGCCACCTGCGTGTACGTGAAATGGCCTCGTCTATATCTATCTGGTATGCTCTTTCTCTTTCAGATTGCCGATCTAAGGAATCGTATCTATGGTTTCACGATAGTAAATTAATCTGTTGACAGACAAGTGGGTGGTGTATTCACGAGCCAGCGGGGCTATTATATTCCAGCTAGAGATTAGCGTTGGTCGGACATATCGGGTTCATACATTTAGTACGACATTGATAAGAGGAAGTCACGAAAGGTAAGCTATTTAGTGCGGTCGGTACTCGGATAGGTGATTGAAAATTTTTCATCTCGATTTTCTTCTGTGCTTTGGAAGGCACATTAAGCCGGAACCGTAGGATTTTTTTTATATATAGGTATTTCTACGCTCACACCAATTATCTAGCCCAAATTAAGTACCTATCTTTAAGAACTTGTGTTATGGATACTAGATAACGGACCAATATACTTAATAATCTAGATATTTTTATAAATAAATTTAAATAAATATATAAACAACCATGTCTCATGAACGTGTTCATATATCGTGTTCATCACACTAACATTTGCCACTACCAGGACTCGTACCCGGATCGCCCGATGTGTAGGCAGCGTTACTGACTACTCCACCACGGCGGCGTCGAAATACATTGTATCGGTGTATTCTGTCGACTCGACACACATCACCACTACACGGTAGTGCGTTTTTATCATAAATTGTGACTAAATCCAAGTTTTCATGCAATATAAAAATATTGAAGTACGATATTAATCCCATGAATATGGAATAACAACGGTTTGTGACAAAAAAAATATCAATACAACTCTGGGCGCATTGTGATATAGATAATATGTCAAAATTCAAAACACTAGGTAAACAAACATGCGCCTATTAATTTAATTGTGTAGTGCAATTAAGTTTAGTAAAATAATAAATATTGATTACAACAAAATATAATATTGATTAAAATTTAGCACAGATTTGCTTGTCATAAAGTTAACACTTAATTCGATGTTTTACATAACAACAATATCTACAGAGATAATTTCCAAACAATGTAATATATCCTCATCATTAAATTTTATGTAGTATCAGATAAGATAAGCGATATTTGTAGGGCTACCTACTACAGATTTATCAGTTATTTTTATGTGGACAGAAACAGTCGTGTATTGTTATGCTTGGTAATGTAATGACGTGATTGGCAGACGGCAGATGCCAAAGGAAGTTAAAAACTAGTTTTATAGCTACTTAAATAAATAGTTACATCATGCTGTTATTGCTATTGCTGTTTACAGATTTACAGACAATTAAATTGTTTTATGTTTAGCCAATTCTGAATAAATGAGTCTTATACCATTCATGTTACGTTTCTTTCAGAACTAGCGATGATAGAGCTAGTGACAAGCTGAATTTTTGTGGTATGTATTGCAAAGTTACGCTGAAGAGTATTCTATCGCAAACTTCATAGTGTTTATTTTTGTTTGATAAAAATTATCCGCTACGCTCGTCTCCGCTGCAGTGGACAGCCAGCCTAGGACTGGTGCTGTTAGACACATCACATCCACAGAGAGTCTGACTCACTCGTGTCCGTAAGATAAAACTACTGAGTTTAATCTTAAGAACACGAGTGAGTCAAGACTGTGTGTCGATATACCTATACGTGCACACTGTCTACGTATTTCTGTCGCAATTTGTGTGCATATGTCGCAATAATGTAAGTAATCTTACTACCTATCCATTTTAGGTTCGATTAATAATATTTACTATTAAAGGTATAAAATCATCTCAATAATGGTGAAAAGAGTATAAAATACTTACAAGCATGGTGAAGTCGTATCCCCATGGCAGGAACATGACGCCGGTGTTGTACTTCTCCCAGTGCGTCAGGTAGAAGTTTATGAAAATGTTCCACACCACGAAGAAAAATCGTAGAGGACTTAGTTCGTCTCTGAAAAGAATGGAAATATCGCGGCTACAAACACAATAATTATGTTTAAATTATAAAAAGTATTTGGAAAACAAAAATGGGAAAAAATATTCACAGAGTTGAGATTACTTTTATTGGGTTGTGGCTGTTGACTAAAAAGAAGAGCTGTGGGAAGTGACACTGAACCACTAGAAAGGCTGACAAGCCGCAAGTACCTAGCAAACAAGCTTGCGGCCCACCTGATGTTATGTGGTCACCGCCGCCTATAGACACTTGCAATATTAAGTGTAAATCACTTAACACCGCAAGTGCGATTGCCATCCTGGGTACTAAGATGATATGCCCTCCATGCCCAGTAATTACACTGGCTACCTTTCCCTTCAATCCGAAACACAGCGAACTGCTTCACGGCAGAAATAAGAAAGGCGGTGGTACCTCAGACGACCCTACATATGGGTATACCACCTGGTGTAATAATAAACATTAACTCGCAATTATTCTCTAAAATAACGATAGTAACATAAATAATTATTGAGAAATATGCCGTTTTCTAGAGAAGAAAATTGCCAGGACATAATGCAGTAGATACTTACCTACTTTAAATCTATATTTATTTTTATACTGTCGTGTCGCAAATCACAGACCTTGAATTTCATTACCATAGGTACTTTTATAGATAATATTGCCTCAATTTTATTCTGCAAGATTACAGCTGAGGATTACAGTCGGTTATTTCCATAGGTACGATCTATTTTAGTAATGTGTGTTTACGGGTTAACTGAGATTATAAATAGCAATATAGAACTCACGACCTTAACAACCACGCATATGTGAATTATTATTTTTATAATACCGTGCTATTCTAAAGAACTCACTTCTGACTATGACGCTTCGAATTTACCTGTCATACGCTAATATTTTACAAAAAGAAATACCTAGGCAGGTAATTATGTATTATGTATTCTTCTAATTAGAACATAATGTCGTTATAGAATTACATGGCTTACTTCGTATAGGTATAACATTTGAGGAGTTCTACCTACATAGAATAGCAAGGCGGTTTACAGTTCTGACTGTTTTTGATCTTGACCACTAGACGTCTCCTTAGTTGTGAGTTCTGTTGTTTCTAATGTTTTCGGTTCATTCGGAAGTCGGATTACACAACCAATACACAACGGGTAAAGCGTTCGAAATTGAAAGCCCATACTATGGAAGTACCTCCACGAAGCTTTTGTTCGTAACTTTCCAGGTGATCCACGAGGTAGACAGCTTGTTGAAACTCTGTGTTTTATAAACACGACGCAAAAAGAGGGATATTAGTTAAATAGGAGTATCGGTGAAATCGCTGAGTTACGTATTCACTTGACTTTATCGGAAGGCGAAGTGGCGGAAATGTTTGCCCACAGGGCATATACTTGTCACAAGTTAAATTAAAGCTGTGGTCTCACTCCTCTCGCTTCCGCAGGTCCGTCGCTCTAGCGTGGCCAACGACTAAGTTTGAAATGAGTATCTTCTTATCTGTTTGTAGATAGGTCCTAAATGGATGATAAGATTTTGATTTAGGTTTTTTATTTGTTTAACGGTAACTTGGTCTAGTCGTGAAAAACGCTTACCTTCCAAATATGCTGTACAGGCATGTTGGTATCAGAACTGAGGAATACGAATCCAGTCCATGATCAAAGAGTTCTCCGAGTGGACCACTCGTGCCGGTGCGACGGGCCTGCTTGCCATCGATACCATCTGAAATTTTATTATTTTTAATCTAACATAATCTACTGTACTGGTTTTCGGCCAAGCCATACCATTTTATAGAAATCTATAATTTCGGAACGCCGAACATACTCATACTCTGCCGGCATCACATGGCTTTTCCTGAGTATACTTTTCCTGGATCAAATGGGAGATCATTGTGCAGCTTGAGTATGACGTGTCAAGTATTACAGTACAGCGTTCTGACTGTTATGAGGCCGCAGAGATGATAAAGGTTATTTGAAAGAAAGAAAGAAAGAAATATTGTATTTGTTTAAAGGTAACTTGGTCGAGACGAGAGTGAATCTCAAGATCATAATCTCTTTTTTAGTTCATAAAGGGATCTGAGTAACTTATTTGTTGAATACATTACTTTTAAAACTGATTTTTTGGGCTCACGATGTAAAAAAAAAATATTTTAGAAGCGCCGCCCTATACGGGGATACTGTACTTATTAACAACTGATTGTGCAAGGGCGATGTGATAAATTTTGTTGATTAACTTATTCGATAAAACATCGCAGTTTTTATAAAATCTAATCTAATATATAATATTAATTTTCTTATCCTAGTTGAAATCAGATCCAAGTGGTGTATGTGCCAGAAGAGTCTCTGGTCCACCATTACATCTAGATATTTTGTGCTATAAATTGAACAAAAAAACCTATTGATATTGAAAAAAAAAAAAACAGATTTTAATGGATTTCCATAAAAAATATTACTCTACGTTTAATAGTTCTGCATGAGCATTGTCGCTTGTTTTTTATTTAAAAATTTCAAAATCGGAAAAAATATATTTAAGTTTCTGTAATTTTTGAACCCTTGAGCTTGAGGTATTTTTACTGATAAAATTGTCCATAGAACACGCTCTTCAAGTTTGATTACTACTTTCCCAGATACACTGTATAAAAGAACTATTTAATATAAAGTATAAATTAAAATTTGTATGCGCGTAACATGTAGTGAAATTGTGTCGCTGCAATAATATTAAATTAAAAGTAAAAACAAGTGAGTTTAATTAAAAATTAAATTAACTATCTGGTAGGTGACTGCCTTCTGTTAATGTGGTGATAGACTTATAAAAATTAAATATAAAATCGGTAGTAGTCTCCCTTTGACTTTCTCGTATACCGGAAACGACTCATAATTTGATAGAAACCTTATATTTTGATGTCATACATGCATGTTAAATTTGGTTGCGATAAGTTAAAGCATACTCGTGCTAATGCACAGACACACACACAGACATGATTCCAAAAATGGTATTTTTGGACTCAGGGAGGTCCAAAACGTGTAAATTTGTCAATATCTAGAGGTCGAATTTTTTGACGATTACAAGATTTCCTACGTATACGAGAAAGTAAAAATATTGGTAAGCGTGCTTGGCAAGCTTTGACGATAAAGTTTTTTAATCCTAATAATATTAAAAACCGTGAAAATTTGTATGGATGTATGTGTGCTTTCACGCAAAAACTACAGAACGGATTTTAATGAAACCTATTGTAGGTACTTTACAGTACACTACACTACACATACAGATTTACGGAAAACGTCGAATCAATATCAGCCTAATCGTGCTATTTTTAGTAGGTACCTATCAAACAATATTCAAATCATTTTAATACAAACCAAAACGATTAGGTTTTGTTACATATCGAAACGTTTTGATATTGCTTTCTACAATCGTAAGCCCCAAGTGTGAATAATCAATCTACAAAGACAGCGCATGTGCGGGAAACAATGCAACACTTCTTGTGCGGCTGCATCAGCAGCTGCAGCATAAATCGTCTGGGGATGATAGGGGGGCCAGTTATAAGGCCAGGATGGCGAAGCGAAGCATAGAGCATTTAATGAGTGGAAGGGGGACACTAAAAGATTCCAATCGAATTACATTGCTAAATTCGAAGTGCACTGTGAGGTACCTAACTTATGACCCTAGTTAGGATGAGATAAGGTGTGAATAAACTTTTGGGTCGACTGAACTATAAGTAAATAAATAGTCCTAATACCTACTATTTCAAATGCGTCACGGTGTATAAATTTTAATTGTTTATAAAGAAAAGTAGATAGTATTCTAAAGTTATCAATAGGTAATACTTACTAACAAATTAATACAATGTCATATCAAATAGATTGAAAATATCGAATTATTAGTAGAATGTCATTTTGTAACACAATATTATCAGTATGACACGAGATAACGAAGGCCAATATGTTGTTTTTTTTTAACACGAGAACCATTTGAATGCGAATTTATTTTATAAGAGTCCTACACTATATAGGTCACACTAAAAGTTTCCGGAACTGACTGACCGGAGGCATGACTCAAATACAATCAATCCTACACATACATTTGGGTGTGAGAAAGCTGTGCTCGCGGTGGATCCCACACAATTTGACCGAGGCTCAAAAAACGGACACGTGTTGCAGTGCCATGCTTACCAGATTCAACGAAGGTGCGTCATATTTGGTGTGGAACATAGTAAGAGGTGAGGGAAACATAGATTTATTGCTACGTTCCCAAAACAAAGCAGCAATCGAGCGTATGGGTCTTTCAAGATGAGACAAAACCAACCAAAGAGGCGCGCGTGAAAAGTGCATCTAACCGCTTTTCCGTGAAGTGGCGGATTTCCGCCACTTAACGCCATTTAAAAATCCTAACCCTACCTGTGAGATGGCGGATTTCCGCCACTTAAGAGGTGTCGTATTACGTGGCTTATCTCAAACAATTCATTAGCTTTGTTAATGCGATAAGGTCGGGAATGTGTTTATTAAGAACTTGGATGTATGATACACATTCATTGCAACAGTGTTTAGAGAAAAAATAACAAACAATCTATGGTTAAAGTTTGCGTTCAAAAGTGAGGGTATTTTGAAGTTATCGCGTTTTTTATTTATTATATTTATATTTATTGTTTGTAACAGACTTGTTACATTATGTTATGATGATGAAATTAAATGCTACTTATTATTTAACATTTCCTATCATTTTCTTATATACATAGAATTTCAAATACATAGATTACCTTATGTAATATATAACATAACAATAAAAATATTATATTACGGTTGAATAGATTTAAAGAAATAGGTAGAGAAACAATTTAAGAATAAAAATCAAGAAAAGAAAGCCTTAATTCTTAGTAGAACTGGAGTTATTACAGTTTTTTTAAAATTCGAACCATAAAAAACCCTTGGCTGTGATGTGGCTGAAATCCGCCACCACTGTATTGACATCAATCACTCATCTGACAGTTCAAAACTCTTCCACGGATGAAAGGCTAAGCGGATGATTGCTTCTTTTTTTAATAAAACTAGGCACCTGGCTACTGTTGCTTTAGAGAATAATTGTACCGTGAATAGTGACTGTTACACGACCATTTGTTTGCCGGAAATTATTGACGAACTCCGTAAAAATAACCGTAAACGCCGTATCATCTTAACCACGACAATGCAAGATAAAACAATGCGACCCACACGGCCAGACAAACAAACGAATTTTTTTGTTCCTTTACTTATTTGCAATCAGCTTCGTGCTTTAAGAAAATGTGGTGGAAAATAAGCGAAATTTTTAAACGAATTTTTGAAGGTGAAAACCGTAGAACTTATGAGCCATACCTGCGTACATTCCCGACCTGGCACCTCGTGACTTTTTTCTGTTCCCAAAAATTAAGAACCAATTAAGCGGTCAACGATTTTCATTAGAGATGAAACGGATATCCGGTAACTACCCGGTATCCGGCCTAAATTTACTATTCTGCCGGATACCAGATAGTAACTCAATATCCGGCCGTATAGCGGATATTCCAAAACTACGACAATTTCCTATATTAAAATGCAATAAGTGATTTTTGTAAGGTATATATCAATAAAATTGCTCATAATTATGACGGCTTTTATTTAAAGTCGAAAAAGTTACAAAAAAGCCATAAGACCTTCCAAAAAACTAAAATTTTCTTCTGCGATATTCACTCTAAAAATAATTACATCAATAGTAAATATCTTAACTAAAAACTTAGCGAAACTGCCCGAATAGATCTGATCGCGTACGCCGGACCTATGCGGCGCTAAACTCGTCACGACATGCAACGGGACAATGGGCCGAATATTCGGCCATCCGGCCTCGCAGCTCTCCGGAAATCCGATATCCAGCCAAACAACTATCCGTTTCATGTCTAATTTTCATCACCAGAAGAGGCTGTCGAAGAGTACGAAAAACACGTTTCTCAGGTCACCACGGAAGAGTGGCACAAAAGTTTTCAAAATTGGTTTAATCGAATAAAAAAGTGCATTTACGCAAAGGGAGAATATTTTGAGATACAATAACTTATTTTTTGACCTTTTAGTATTTTTTTCTTATTCATTCCGGAAACTTTTAGTGCGCCCCACATAATCCTACTTATATTATAAACGCGACATTTTGTATGGATGTATGTATGGATGGATGCGTGTTTGTTACCCTTTCACGCAAAAACTACTGAATTGATTTTAATGAAACATTAGAATCATATAGCTCATACATCAGAATAACGTACCTATAAGCTATAAGTAATTTAATCTACATTGACGCGAGGGAAGCCGCGGGCGACCACTAGCAACCGTTTTCAACTCCTTTATTACGTAAGGCGATTATTGCAAGTTTTTGACCCCTCTTCCCGTATAGTAAGATTTTTTTATGAGAAAAACTCTAGAAAAATTAAGACATATTCGAGACCCTAGCGGGAATGGTGTTTCCCATACAAATTGGGCTCTTAACACAACTACAATAGTTACTTATTTCTAACGAAAAAACTTACACTACAGATACAGTCACGGCCATGAATCTCTTATTTACATTTCTTACCATAACCTACGCATTTATGTCTAAAACTAATATTAACTGTGTTATGCGTGTGTAAATTCGCCTCTGTTTGGTGATTCCGTTATCTAATTTGTATAAGGCAAGGTATTCCTACTGATAACTCTGATTTTGTGATTAAATAAACGTACGCAGTCGTATACTACATACTGATTATGGACTGATTTTAAGCTTAGTACTTTTGATAGATAATAGATATATTAAATCTGATTGATCTTCAACCCGCTTTACATAATACAAATTCGGCATTCAAATATGAATTGAGGTGATGAATTTTAACATTAAAATTATTGAAGTAAAACTTCTTTAGGCGCGACTAGGGGGTAACTCAGATTTTTCTAACGGAAGTAACGCTCAGTATTTGATTGACGTTGATGGCGGTTGCCTAGTTACGGTCACGGTAATATTATCATGTATTACCGTGTTACGGTTGTTATTTTTCTATAGTCTGTGTAGTTTCCGCTATTTAAAAATAGTAATTTCGATTGGTCGTAAGTATCTGTCATTTTTTTTTTCAGTTTAAATTTAATCATTTCAGTGATCTACGTCAAAGAAGTTTTACTTCAATCGCGCGTCAAGGTTACACGCACACAATTTTTTTTATTTTGTTTTGTTATTTTATTACCGGCCTAAACCTTTTTTTTTAGTATAGAATATTCTATAAGGATATAAGCCGCAAGGCTATGTTTGATTGCCGCGAAAATGTGGTTAATCGCCTAACTGAAGGTGATTTTCGACCAGAGTGGCGAGACGAGGCGAGAAGAGAATTGAATTTTTTATGGCAAATCCTCTCCTAGCGCATCTTTGGTGGAAACAGTGTGGATTGACGAGAATATGCGAGGCGTGAATTGAAATATTTGTTTGTGTAAAAATGAACCGTATTGCATCCGATATAGAGTATAATAATAATAATAATAATAATAATAAAGCTTTTATTTGTCTCTAAGCAAACAATACGAAAATACATAGTTATTTTAAAATTAAACTTACAAGACAAGACAAAACGGCTTATGGCTCAGTGGTTGAAGAGAATCCACAACCTCTGTTATTCTGCCATAACCTTATACCAAATTAAGTAGATAGGTATTTAATTTACATCGAGTAGTAGATATAACAAATAGAGTTTATAATCAGAAAATATTAGTAATTCTAATATAGGTAAGTGTGAGCTACAATATGACATAATAAAAATTAAAAAAAAAAAATAGTACACGGCAATACACGCGGATCCAGTCAGCCTCGGGCGAGTGCCAGGGACTGCCGTTTAAGCAGCCATTCGCGACACATTTTCCGAAAAGTTGGAAGTGATGGATTAAAATCAACGCGAATAGGTGGTGGTAGGTCATTCCATATCTTAGCGGAGGCATACTTAAAACAACCCCTGGCAGCCGCTAACCTTACAAATGGCAGGTACAGTAGGACACCTTTATCTCTGAGCTTAGGATTTTTTCCTTTAAATACTATTTTCTCATACAAATAAACGGGACGTTTGGTCTTAAACATTTTATATATGAAACACGCATATTTCAGTGAAGCTGTATTCAACATATTTAATATACATTTATTAACAAGGTGCGGTGTTATACTAGCTCTTTTAGGTATTGCGTAGCAGAATCGCATGCAAGCGTTTTGGACCCTTTGTACCCGCTTACTTGTTTTTTTGTATAAACAAGGACTATATACTATATCACAATAGTTAAGATGGGATAAAACCAAACTTCTACATAACAATAGACGAACCTCACTCTTCAAAAAGGGTCTTATCTTATAGAGAGTTTTTAGACAACCAAAACATTTTCCTACTTTTGTTTGTATATGTTGCTCAAATCTTAAATTCTCATCCATGATCAATCCCAAGTTACGTACACATTTCCCGTAAGGGACGGGCGTATTACCGATCATTATGGCTGGCCGGTTTTGGTTTATTAATTTCACTTGCGAACTGGTTCCAAATGTAATGGAAGTACTTTTATTAGGGTTGAGTACGAGACCGTGCTGCTTAGACCATCTAGCAATAGCATTAAGATCTTCATTTAGTCTTGCTACGGCTAGAGTAACTTCTTCTTCAGAGGTAGGGGTGTGGACATATAGTTGACTGTCATCAGCATACAAGTGCAGATTCGAGTGTACGATCGCATTATTTATATTCGCAGTGTATATTGCAAAAAGTGTTGGGCCTAAAATTGAACCTTGAACGACTCCTCTGCTAAGCTCGAGGCCATAAGAAATAGTTGCCCTCCCCACCGCGTCCCTGCAACGAACTTTTTGGAGACGGTTTCGGAAATAACACTGGAACCAAGTGCATGCACTTTCTGTGAAGCCATAATACTTTAATTTTGCCAACAATATTGGGATACTCACACAATCGAATGCCCGGCTGAAATCTAACATAGTCAGCAATGTTCCATTACCCTTATCAGAAGCTCCAATTATATCATCGCTAATTTTTAGTAGAGCGGATGTTGTACTATGATTCTTACGGAATCCTGATTGCATCTTTGGCAATATATCATTTGTTTCTAAGAAAGGGGTTACTTGTAAATGAGCACACTTCTCTACAATTTTAGATAGGGCTGATAAAATGTTAATAGGTCTAAGGTCTTCGAACTGATTAACGTTAGTTTTTTTAGGTATTGGGGTAACGATTGCACATTTCCAAACCTCAGCAAAAACCCCCTCGTTCAGAGACTTATTGACGATGGTGTGTATGGCTCGTAGTGAATATGGGAGCGTCAACTTAATCATTTGCATTGAAACACCATCTATACCCTCAGCACTTGAGGAAGATTGTGAAATAAGTTTTTCAATCGTGCTTTCTGAGACTGTAGTGAAGTTAAATATGGCACCAGAGTATTTCTTATTATTTAATTCATCTATAAGAGTACCATCGATTTGTAAATTAGGAACACTGCTAATGAAGTAATTATTCAGAGCGTTTGGGTCAGCCAAACAGTTAGGAATAGTATTTTGCTCATGACAATTAACGACTTTTTTAATATGGCGCCACATAACAGCGGATTTTGTTTTATTATTATTAACAAAAGTAGTAAAATAAGCCTTTTTCTCATTTGTCAATGCCTTGTTGTAAATATTACGTAGGTCTCTATAGTACTGATGATTAGATACTGTACCCGAAACTTTAGCTCGCCGACAAGCTTTGTCACGCATACATTTTATTTGCCTTAAAGTATCTGTCATCCAAGGCGCAGGCGGACGTTTGAAAATTCGCGTCTTAACTGGAGCGAATGTGTCAATAAGATCTAACACGAGTCCATTAAACACATCTACCATATCATTAATATTAGTGTGTAGAAAAATCAACTCCCAAGGCGTAAATTGGGCAGCATTTCTTATAGCCTCTGAATTATCCGTTAGTGATCTATAGGCAACTAAACGTTTTTGGAACTTGAGTGCTTCAAGGGAGAACTCTGTCGAAATACACGCGTGATCACTCAAATCATCGTTATGCAAAACTTCGATTGATTTAAGTTTCATATGTGCTCTTGTAAAAATAACATCAATTATAGTTTTCGTACTATTTGTAATACGAGTGGGTTCTTTTACGATTTGTTGCAAGTGATAGGCTGTTGTTAAAGGTGCAAAACAAGAGGGCAATATTACGGTCTCACCATCCTGTCCCATACAGTTAATATTAAGATCACCTAATAAGAATAAATATTCATATAGCGGCGCAAATTGTGAAAGGGATTCATCAAGACTCTTAATAGCTGTACCTATACTTACTGATTCTGGACGATATACAACTCCGATAAGCGCACTGTGTTGAGCCAACTTAACCGTAATCCACATTTGTTCAAGGTCTCTGGCAGTATGATCCAATAGTATAAATTACACACTTGCAAATATCCCTATCATACCTGCTTAAGTATATTATTTGTGCGTGACCGGGACCCGTCCCGTGTCCCGGGACATAATACAGAAATTGCGTGTGTATTGCAAGACGAACTCAACAGCAATGTATATCTTTATCTAATGAAGCCAACAAGGGTCAGTGCGATTTTAATTCCCTTCTCGCCTCGTCTCGTCTCGCCACTCTGGTGGAAAATCAGCGACTGTGAATGTGCGCTATACGAGTGGTAATATTGACTAAGATGAAACGGATAGATGTTTGGCCGGATACCGGATATCCGGCGTGCTGCGAGGCCGAATGGCCGGATATTCAGCCCATTGTCTCGTTGCATGTCGTGACGAGTTTAGCGCCGCAAATGCGATCAGATCGATTCGGACGGTTTCGCTAAGCTTTTACTAAGGCCCTGTCCGCACAGCGATATTTCACCGCACGTTTTTTTCTCGCAAAATTCTGACACATGGGATCTTAAAGGACCATCCGCACATGCAGTAAAAAAATCGCGAGAAAAATCTGTGATTTGATGCAAATTAAACGCGATACGGTGCGGAATTAATTCCGCGCGAATGCTTTATCGCTGTGCGGACAGGCCCTAAAAAAATTGTTTAGATATTTACTATTTATGTAATTATCATTAGAGTGAACATCGCAAAAGAAAATTTTAGTTTTTAGAAAGCTTTTTTGTAAATTTTTCGGTTTTAAATAAAAGCCGTCATAATTATAAGCCATTTTATTTACCTCACAAAAATTAATGTATAGCAATTTATTATAGGAAATTGTCGTAGTTTTTGAATATCCGGTATCCGGCCGGATATTGAATTACTAGTAAATCTAGGCCGGATACCGGTTAGTTACCGGATATCCGATTTATCTCTAATATCGACCCAGTCTTGTGGGTAAATATTGCCCTTGAAAAAGCACTATAGTCTATCGTGTTAAGAAAATAGTGTACTCATCGTTATTACTCAGCTTAGCCACGCCCCTTGACCAATTAGTTCATAGTAAATTAAAAAGTCGTGTTCACATTGACCAGTTGAAGTAAGCCCTTCAGACAGTACAGACGCGTTTTTTGTCAATTTTAAAAATGAATAACTCACATATACGTAAAAATAAAAGTGGATCAATAATTCATAGCGGAGAAAGACGAGTGATTTATAATGATTTAAAATATTGTTTTCATATCGCCGCCATACCATTGTAAACTCAATTCAATTGAGTTGCTGTGGGCCCAAATAAAAAATTAATTTGCTGCCAATAACACGACATTTAAACATAAAGACGTAGAAAAGCTGCTTTATGACGCAATAGCAATAATACTCTAAAAGATGGAAGAAATGGTGTGACCACGTGGTCAGTGAAGAAAAAACATGTGGGAATTAGACGACGTTACGGAAGTGGTGAACAGAATTCTTTTATTATAAATGTTCATGATAATTTTGACGATTCTAATTAAAAAATAAATATATGGTATTAATATTGTTATTTATATTTAGTATTAATTAATAAATAATTAATATTTGAAAATACTCTGTAATAATGCTTTAAGATTAGTGGTTAAACCCAGTATGAATACACCTTTACTTTGCAGTTGCAGTGATGAGTCACTATTTTCTTATCGCGAACAGACTCTAAGCACCCTCTGGATGCCGAGACCTTTATTTTTCAGCCCTACTATAGCCACAGTCTATAGTAGGTGCTGTATTATTCCCCAATTAGTAACAATTAAGAGCAACAACAAATCTTATTTCGGAGTTTGGCTTGTGATAGGGTACCAGCACTTTTCCTGTGTTGATCGCCAGTGCTGCGGTTCAAGCACTACTAGTCACCCTGGGCGGTCGCCCAACCTCGCCCTACCCTAACGCCGCTACTGCTGATCGTAAAGTCCTTCCTTGTAAAAATCATTTTCAAGATGATTACTGTAATGTTGCGTAATTTAAGTCTAATATTCAAATAATAGTGTAACCTTAGACTAATGATCTATGGTCTGAGAGTGTAACATTTGAATTTGAGTGTTTAAAAAGGCGGTGTTAACAATTTTTGAGCCTAATAGGGCTCAAAAATTGTTAACACCGCCTTTTCACCGCAAATGCTAGATAATGCTTAAACTGTCAAAACGCTTTCCGTAAAAGGAAACGGAAATCCGTTTCCTTTTATAGATAGAGAAACAGCACTGTCGAAAAATTTGCTGACACTAAACTTAATGTCAGAATTAATTGTATTGTTGCGAGTTTTCAAATACCAATATCCAAATGTGACAGGTACCTGTAGCTTTTTCGTTAACCCGGCGCCAGTGAAGAAAACCCAAATTTAGTCGGACTTTTTTTCTAATAGTTATTAATACAAAAATGCAATTCCCCTTCAGTAGCAAGATCAGAATCCCGGCTACCAGTGGTTAATGATTAATGTATTATTTATTTACATTCTTTCTTTTAGCTCTTTTTCGTAAGAAAAAGGTAATAAGTCAAAATATGCGGGCTTTTGAAAGAAAGAAAGAAGTCTTTTTTGGACAAGCATGTTTTGATTATAGCTGTCATGATTTTAAATGCGTTGTTATGAGGTTTTACTTCAGTCGCGTGTTTTTCATCATCATAACTTTAGCCGTTAGACGCCCACTGTTGGACATAGGTCTCGAATTAAAAAAAAAATATTTGCCTATGAATAAGGTAGACTCTAGATGGGAAACATAAAAATAAAAATACCAGCTATTAATGTTAGCATGCAAATATTGGACTGACAATTAAATCAAAATTGTCCCCCAAGGATCTCCAAACCGGTTTTGTTTTTTATTTGTGAGTATTAGCGAAATTTTCTTAATAACGCGGGATACGCAAATACCTGGATCTAGCGGGATCCAAAATGTCCAGTCCGGCGAATACCGGGATTGAGAATTTCCTACGGGATTGCATTCCCTACCTTCAGCTTATCTTTTGAATTTATGCAGTCTATAATTTTAAAGTGTGTTTTACAGCTTGTATGATTCTTAACTTTAAAAATTCATGTTGGCCTCCATTTTTAACCGACTTCAAAAAATGATTAAGTAACTAGTTTCAATTACAACAGATATAAAAATAAATTTAAATACATTAAACCGACTTTAAAACTACAAATGGAGAATTCAAAGTTTTATGTTTAAAGAAATATTATAAACTAAATAGTTATTTACTTCTTTATTACTACAAACAGTTTAATTTTTACTTTCTCGTATACATAGTATAGAGGAAGTCTTGTTTAATTAAGTTTATCATTAATATCATTTTAGTATTTAAGTACATATCAATGCTTAAGAGCAGTAATATGTTTAGAGTGTACTAATATGCATTCATCTACCTAAAGACACAAAGATAAATTATAATAACTAATGAGATGTTGAGTGAACCTTGACTTCTACTTAGCTATAATCCTGTAATGCTATTAACTATTGCACTGAAGGTAATCACATTTAATAGGTGATGTAAAATAAAGGTTGAAAGAGTATCAAACTACACTAACCAAAGAGTATTTAGAATTTATTATTACTTACATCAAATCAATTTTACATCACAGGGAATTTTTGTAAGATAATTTGATATAAATTGATTGGTGTATTATATGTAACTTTCATATTTAAAATTCAGTCATCATCATCATCATCATCAACAGCTCATATAATGACCCCACCGAGGGGCTCGAGCCTACCCCACATTAGGGGCGATTAGGCCTTAGTCAACCATGCTGGCCAAGTGCGGGTTGGTCGACTTCACACACAACCTAAGAATTTCTTCATAGGTGTGTGCAGGTTTCATCACGATGTTTTCCTTTACCGTAAAAGTGTCGATTAAACGTACATATGAATTCAAAATTTGAAAACACATTGGTACGTGGCGGGGATCGAACCAGTGCCTCCCGGGTGAGAGACGACGCTCTTATGCACTATGTCACCGGAAGATGATGAATATTGACATGTAGCCTTACTGATAGGTTATTGATAGGCACCATAAGTTAAAGACAACATAATCCTGGTTAAGGCTCCAAATTCTTAACCAACTGTGATGTAAAAAATAAAAAAATTAAAAAATTTAAATTGAAATGGAATGTGATTTTAATGTTGAGTAACCTTTGATCAGGTGGGCCAAAAATAAGGGTTTGTTATACAAAAAAAATCTAAGTTCGGGCGCCAGGCTCACCTGTTAGAAATGCACGGATTCTACGGTAAAGATAATTAGTCTTTTAATCATAAGGGCAGGTTTATGTTCAATAAAAAACTATGTACTCTTGTTGTGTTTATTATTTTTGTCAAATAGAGCCTGAAGGGCGTTTACAACATGCTTTTTAATACCAATTTATAAATGAACTTAAAATAATCTTACTTGCTGTTAACAATATAGAACCTAGGATTTTAAAAGTTGTTGCAACTTGTGAGAATAATAATTTTGGAAAATAAGTGAGGATTCAGATACCTGGCTGGCCATTGTGTGATAGGTGTTAAGGGCAGATGTTGTTACCTCTGTTTTGTCATCACTCACATGGGTGGCGTGGAAATTTGTCTCCCAAAATCTCACATGCAGTCAGTCAAACAATATCGTCCCAAGACGACTAAAGATTACGTGCTGAAGCCGTAGCTACAGTGGTAATAAAAGTAAATGTGGAAATGTAGAAAGTAAACGTAGAAAGTATGGAAATGTGAAAAGTGGAAAGTGGAAAGTGGCATATTCCTGGAACAAAATTGGAGGTTTAACCTAAGATTCGTCACATGTGCATCGACTCAAAAAAAACAAAAATTAACAAAAATATGCTTACCCAATGTTCGTGTAAACACTATAATTAACTAGGCTTCATGCCTTTTTATTAAAAGGGGCTCAGGGCCTAAGATCCCGGCCGATTAAATTATCGTTTCCAAAAATGCATCTTCCTGTTTGAAGATAGGTCGTCAAGTGAAGTTTGACAGGTGACAGTTGTCAAAGACACTTTCTTTTTTTTAATTTTCCCATCGATAGGGAAGGCAAAGGGGGATAAAGCCGTACAGCCATTTTGTCCGAGCCTCATGGTGAGGAGTTATGAATCATGATTCACATGTGACTGGGCAGAAAAACTCATGTGACATGCAAATCATGTTACATTTCCCCCTTCCCCACGAAAAGCATCGAGAATCGAGGCTGACGTTCGAAACCCAAAACAAACAAAATAAAATCAAAACCAACACAACAAAAGGTCAAAAATATCTAAACAAACAACCAAAACTAAAATACCCCAAACCTAAGTTTGTAAAAGAACTTAGATAATACCAACACCAACAAAAACAAATAATGAAACCAATAAAAACTAAATCCTGTTTATAGAAATCAGTTGGACACCCTAGTCACTGACTCGAAACAACATCCTATCTATCCGTCCTTCCATTTGTTGAGATCAGTTGGACACCCTGGTCACTGACTCTAAACATCTCCTTAACCATCCTTCTATTTTTGTTGAGATCAGTTGGACACCCTCGTCACTGACTCATCCTCTCTACTCGTCTTTTTTTTAAAGGTGAGATCTGAAAACATAATGTTTAACAGACTCCATAAGCACTATCATGGTCGGCTCAACTCCACCAACTTTCCGAACATGAAGCGAAAAAGGCGTAATGTGACCAACAATACGGGTACACAAAACAAAAAGCACACAATCACGGCCGGCACAACACCACCAACTTTCCGTACATGACGTGGAAAAAGAATGTGAATGATCCAACAATACGGGATCACACATGAAAAAGCAACACAATCATGGCCGGCGCAACACTACCAACTTTCCGTACATGATGTGGAAAGAAAAAATGTATGTGGGTTCCAACAATCCGGGAACACTCACATAACAAAAAACAACACAATCATGGCCGGCACAACACTACCAACTTTCCGTACATGATGTGGGAAAAAAGGTGTATGAATCCAACAATTCGGGACCATACAAAAAGAACCACCAGACACAAGTCTGAGGAAAAAGTGAAAATGGGAAAATCCGGTATTTGCTCAAGCAATAAATTGTCCAATCCAAGTTAACCTAATAACTAAGACTAACAAAAATATGTCTACAAAAGGACAAAAAAAACACAAAAAGAATGTCTAATAAAAAGACAAAACAAATTATACAAAAATGTACAGAATAATTTGTACAAGAGATTTGTTACAACAAAAGGCAACAATAATACTCGTATATACAAAAAATATTAAAATCTTATGATGCTAATGGAAATATGTTGTCTGGAGACTAATTCAGGTATAAGTTAAGCTGAGTCATTATAATTATGTATAGTTGATAAGAATACTGGCGAAATTACTTAAATAAAATTTTGAACAGCTAAGTTAATATTTATTAAATAAATTTTAATTCTGAAAATCTGTATTTTATTTTAACAATACCAATTTAACTAACTTGTCCTTAATTGCAAATTGAATTACTTCCTTTCATTCTTCTTCATACATTTCCCCATCCTAATCATTCATCACGCTACCTAAAACTTTCAAGGGGCATAAATAACTCAAATCACAAAGAATAAGGTCAAAATTAGATTTTAAACTTTAATAATATCCTTAACATGATATTTACCAGTAGTATTTTTATCTAAATCTTTTAATAAATAAACATTATTTGAAATTTTCTCTATGACTTTACATTTAACAAACTTTGGAGCAAATTTAGCTGAAAAATAATGAGCAGCATTAGACTGAACGAAATTTCGCCTCCAAACCACATCGTTAACCTCATAAGAAGTGACAAGACGACCTCTATTATAATAAGAAGCATTGCGCTTATAAGCTTTAAATAAGGAAAGAACAACTTTCTTAAAAATTTCTTCAAGTGAAGAAAGAGATTTTGCAAAACCAGAACGATCTACAACATCGATCTGTGTTAAATTATCAAAAGAATTACTAAAACGGTGTAAAGAAGCATCAAAAATTAATTCTCTCCCAAACATGAGAAAATTAGGAGTAAATTCAGTAGCTAAATTAACACTACTATTCAAGGCTAATTGAACATGAGGTAAGAATTTTGACCATGTTCTGTGATCATCACGAACAAAGCAAGAAATACAAGTCTCAATTGACTTGTTATAACGTTCCACAGGATTATTCTGCGGGGTATAAAGTGTATTATAAAATATTTTATTAATATTATATCCCTGAAGGAATTCTACAAAATTTTTAGAAGTAAATTGTGTACCATTGTCACAAATCAAAACTTTAGGACAACCAAACTTAAGAAAAACATCTTTCTCTAAAAATTTACAAATTGATTTAGTAGTAGCATTGGCTAAAGGAAATAACCAGCAATATTTAGTGAAAACATCTACAATAGATAATATAAATTTATGACCAGAATAAGTTTTTGGTAAAATACCTATCAGATCTAATGATAACATAACCATAGGTCTATCTACTTTTTTAGGATTTATCATGGTACCTAATGGTGGAGAAGTTGAATGTTTATATGCCTTGCAAGTGTCACATTTATTAATATATTTTTGAATATCATTAAACATACTTTTCCAATAATAATGAAGTTTTATTTTATGCAAAGTTTTATGAATTCCTAAATGTCCAGAATTTATATCATCATGATTGGATCTAATTGTATCTAAAATATCTTCCTTTGGAATAACTATTTTCCATTTTAAATTTTCATTCAAACTAAATTTAGATTTACAATAACGAAACAAAGTATTATTTTCTACTCTAAAATTTTTGAATTTACAAGGTCTTTTCTGGCAATCTAAAAACATTTTTCTATACCAAGGGTCTACTATTTCATGATCGACAGGTACAATTTTATCAGACAAAACAGTTATATTAGCAATATCATAACGAGAAAGAGTATCTGGTACAACATGTAGTGCACCTTTTTTATGAATAATATCAAATGTAAATTGTGAAATTCTAGCAGCCCATCTAGCCAAACGACCAGAAGGATTATTTAATCTTAATAACCACTTCAAACTAGCATGATCAGTAACAACTGTAAACTTCATACCTTCAATATAGGGTCTAAAATGTTCAATAGAATCTAAAATTGCTAAAAGTTCTCTTTCAGTGACACTATAATTTCGTTCACATTTATTAAGGGATCTAGAATAATAAGCTATAGGGTGTTGTTCTTTATTATCATCTTCCTGGCTCAGAACGCTACCAATTCCAACAGAACTAGCATCACAATGTAAATAAAAAGGTTTACTAAAATCAGGGCATTGAAGGACTGGTGAAGTCATTAATGAATTTTTCAAAATAATAAAAGAGTTTTCTGCATCTGTATTCCACTCAAATTTAATTTTAGATTTCTTTCCTATCAATTTCGTTAGAGGAGAGGCAATATCAGCAAAATTTTTAATAAATCTTCTATAATAAGAACATAATCCTAAGAAACTACGCAATTGTTTTAACGTTTGAGGTCTAGGGAAATTATTAATGGCATCTAATTTAATGGGATCGGTATGTAAACCGTGTTTATCAACAATATAACCTAAGTAACGTAATCTTTCTTTACAAAATTCACACTTTTTTAAATTTACAGTTAAACCAGCATCTTTAAGAGCTTTATATATTCTTTTAAGAAGGACTAAATGACTCGAAAATGTATCACTAATGCAGACTAGGTCATCTAAATAACAGAACGTATTCTTATCAAACTCAGGTCCAAACAATCTATCAACTAATCTTTGAAGTTCAGCAGGAGCATTGGACAAACCAAATGGCATACGGACAAATTCAAACAGTCCTTTACCAGGAATACAAAAGGCAGTCTTCTCTCGTGAAGTAATTTCTAATTTAATTTGCAAAAAAGCTTTAGATAAATCAATTGCAGTTATATACTTGGCACCTCGAAGGTTATCTAAAATATAAGATGTATAAGGCAATGGGTAAGAATCTTTAACAGTTACTGAATTTAATTTTCTAGAATCTAAACATAATCTAATTCCACCATCTTTTTTTGGAACAGTTAAAACAGGAGAACTCCAAGGGGATTTCGAAGGTTGTATAATTTCTTCTTTAAGCAAAATTTCTACTTCATCATAAACTTCTTTTTGTTTAGCAGGACTCAAAGGATAATAACGTTGTTTAATCGGATCGCCAATAGTATTAATTTTATGTTCAGTAAGATGAGTTAAACCTAATCCATTTTTTCATATGAAATATCTTCAAATAATTTAATAACATTATTTAACTGTTCAGTCTCAGAAGGAGAAAGACTAGCAGCAGCAGTAATAGTATTCACTTGCATATCAAAATCGTTAACAAAAGTTACATTTTTAATCAAATCTTTAGCTAAGTCAAATTTTAACCAAAAGTCAAAACCTAGAATAATATCAAGTTCAAAAGATGGAATTATCATAAACGGTATATATTTAGTTATATTATCACAAGTTATAGGTAAATCAATGATTCCAATAATATTTTGGGACGAACCATCAGCTGCACGAGCTGTTTTATGAGAAGATCTAATCTTGAAACCCATGTCCAAAAATCTCAAGTGACTATTTGCACCCAATACACAACAATTAGCACCGCTGTCTAAAATTCCTGTAAAAATCTTATTGTTAACTGAAAATTGTAAATAAGGTCTATTATCTTGTTTTTTCACTAAAAGCACAGGAGCTACTTTATAAATTTTAAAAAATACTTTTAAGTAATCTAACCATTCTCTAAATTCTTCTCTACATTCTAATTTATTAGGAACAAAATTTTTCACCGAGGTTCGATTCGCTTCAGTTTGAAGAGGAGCTCGGTGAAAGCCTATAAGTTTTTTGAATTAAGGTTCTCTGAATTTGAAATATCTTTATTGCAATTTGGACAAGTAGATGTGATAAAACCCTTACTTCCACACTTGAAACAAACTTTACCAGTTATAATTTTACAATTTTTAAAATGATGACCACTATTTTTACACTTTAAACAAGTTAAATCCTGACTAACAACATTAACTTTTCTAACAAAATTATAATTTTCTGATTTTACTGATGCAGTGTCAGAGGTTAAACTTTCGATTTCCTTGCCTAATCTAATGATTTGGTCAATGGAATCTATATTACGGCCTATGAAATGCATCGCATAAGAGCGCAACATATTATGTTTAATTATTTTAATTAAATTTGGTTCACTAAGTGGGTCAGACAAACGACATGACATATCTTGAATTTCAATAATGAAATCAGATAAAGATTCTCTAAGTTTTTGTTTTCTAGTACGTAAAAGGAATTCAAGTTGGTAATCAAAATCAAGTTTATCAAAATGTTTAAGCAAAGCTACTTTAATTTCAAACCATGACTTAACATGAGAACGAACAACACGATACCATTTTTTAGCTAAATCTGTAAGAAAATCTGAAAAAGAAGTCACAACAAAGTGTTCATCAACATCTCTTGAAACTATAAATTCTTCAACGTTTGAAATAAATTCTCTAACACAAGACTTACCGTCAAAAGTTATTTTACTTTTAGAAAAATCAGGACGCTTAAAATATCCATGTTTAGCAGAACTACGAGCAAATAAATCATTAGGCAACTGTGATCCACTAGGCAAGCAAGAATCCAGCAAAGAAGACTGTGCAACATTATGAGTATGATCCAAGCGAGGAGGTTCTTCAGACATTGTAATTAATTGTGATTCCAAGTCACGCGGAAATGCAGTAGAAATTAAGTCAGAAGTGTCAGTAGCAACAGTAATGTATTTGTGTGATGGACCAGCAGAAGCAGGCTTATCAGTGTCCATAGTGACAAAGTTTTACTAATAGTATGATATGATAACGCTATTTCAATATCAATTTAATCAAAGTAAATAGTTGTAAGCGGAAATCTATTCAAAATCTAATGTGTAAATGTATTACTATTAATTTGCAAAGCAAACAAATGCAACAACTTTTCACAAATGTACCTCTTATATCCAAAACATTATTATAAAAAATGTTATTACAAAAAACTTTCAATATAAAATAAATTTCTCAAAAATTTAACTACTAAATACAACAATCAATATTTTATGAGTTATATTTTGTAAGTTATATTATAATAAGCAAAAGTCAAATTTATTATTGACAACAAAATGATATGTTAAAATTAAACTTGAAAACAACCTCAAAACTTTAACTGAATAACTTGTTATAAGTTTACATAAAAAATTCAATAAAAACTCTCAAATGTTTGGCAGAATATGAAAATTCTTAAATAATAGCTTCTTCACATCAATATCTAAATGATATCTCAAAATACAGTTAATGTTTAATTATCAAAAACACATGGAAAAAATGAAAGTCATTCTTACACAAAAATATGGGAAAAATAAATAAGTATACACAGAACATTTTTTTATTGGGAAATATACCACTATATAATGCAAATAATTGAATCTAATGTTAAAACAAACAATTGTTTTGCTTAATGAAAATTTATAGCAAAAAATTAGGTCAAATGCAACAACTTTAAAATCCACACAACAAAGTTACATAGGTAAACAATATTCAACGTCCCTGTTCTAAGGCGACAATTGTGATGTAAAAAATAAAAAAATTAAAAAATTTAAATTTTCAATTGAATGTGATTTTAATGTTGAGTAACCTTTGATCAGGTGGGCCAAAAATAAGGGTTTGTTATACAAAAAAAATCTAAGTTCGGGCGCCAGGCTCACCTGTTAGAAATGCACGGATTCTACGGTAAAGATAATTAGTCTTTTAATCATAAGGGCAGGTTTATGTTCAATAAAAAACTATGTACTCTTGTTGTGTTTATTATTTTTGTCAAATAGAGCCTGAAGGGCGTTTACAACATGCTTTTTAATACCAATTTATAAATGAACTTAAAATAATCTTACTTGCTGTTAACAATATAGAACCTAGGATTTTAAAAGTTGTTGCAACTTGTGAGAATAATAATTTTGGAAAATAAGTGAGGATTCAGATACCTGGCTGGCCATTGTGTGATAGGTGTTAAGGGCAGATGTTGTTACCTCTGTTTTGTCATCACTCACATGGGTGGCGTGGAAATTTGTCTCCCAAAATCTCACATGCAGTCAGTCAAACAATATCGTCCCAAGACGACTAAAGATTACGTGCTGAAGCCGTAGCTACAGTGGTAATAAAAGTAAATGTGGAAATGTAGAAAGTAAACGTAGAAAGTATGGAAATGTGAAAAGTGGAAAGTGGAAAGTGGCATATTCCTGGAACAAAATTGGAGGTTTAACCTAAGATTCGTCACATGTGCATCGACTCAAAAAAAACAAAAATTAACAAAAATATGCTTACCCAATGTTCGTGTAAACACTATAATTAACTAGGCTTCATGCCTTTTTATTAAAAGGGGCTCAGGGCCTAAGATCCCGGCCGATTAAATTATCGTTTCCAAAAATGCATCTTCCTGTTTGAAGATAGGTCGTCAAGTGAAGTTTGACAGGTGACAGTTGTCAAAGACACTTTCTTTTTTTTAATTTTCCCATCGATAGGGAAGGCAAAGGGGGATAAAGCCGTACAGCCATTTTGTCCGAGCCTCATGGTGAGGAGTTATGAATCATGATTCACATGTGACTGGGCAGAAAAACTCATGTGACATGCAAATCATGTTACACAACATAAGTACTTAGAAACATGCTTTTTAAATTTTGTTTTATAAGTTTCATCCAGTTAAAAACTGACATGAGACAACTTAACCAACATACCACTGATACATTTAATTTAGTAAATCCTAAATCAGATCAATTTTGTAAAATCGGAATCTGCCATGATCTTAAATGCGAGCTAAATTTATTAAATGACATGCCACAACTTTTTTGTTCCATTTAGTTATAAAATGGGTTTTTTCGATTAGTGACTACTTTTGACATAAACAAGTGTACAATAGTTCAATAAATATTAGTAGATATGCACAATGTGATCGTGGCTGTTTTACATTCTTCAAAATTGATCTAGTTTAGCCGTTATAAAATTAATGGTGGCGCAAGTTGGCTCCTGTCAGCCCCTTATTAAATAAAAGAAATATAAACAACAAAATAATAGGTTGACCACATTTTGCTAAATTTTTTTCTTCTTTGCTTTATTGTTAGACTCATTGCAGAAATTAAATAAAGTTTGGTTTGATTCTATTTTCTGAATATTTTCTTAAGGAACAGCAATGTAATTTGATAAGTTGCAGGTTTTTATAGTAGTGTGTTTTGAGTGATTAGTAAGTAGGTATGTTATCCCATGTTGTAGATTTTAATAGTGTATATTATAGTGTTATTGGTAAATTAAAAACTTCTCATCTAAATAAATTTATACTAAATTCTTAGTGGTGTTGAAATCTATTTAAAATAGTACAGTTTATAAATATAATGAACATAACATAATCTTTGCAACTACAGCACTACTTAAAATAGATATTAAATGCGAGCTTATGGTTTTTATTAGGTAACTCATGCAGACCATCTATTTACATTAATCAAGCTTTTACAATATAATAATTTATCAGCTAAAACCTTACCTAGAGTGTAAGCTACAAATAAATTGACCGCAGATACAGCCCACACCCACAGCGGGATCTGATCATTGGAGCCATTCTCTTCAGTTAAGGCGTAGAATCCAAAATCATAGTATGAAAAGAGCAGGAAGTTAAACACAGTCAAAAGGAAGCCACTGAATGTTAGCAGGTTCGGGGCCACCCACACCGGACAAAACTGCAAAATGAGTAGTTGTTACAGCAAACAAATTTTACCTTCGCACCTTAATTTTAAAGGTTTATTAAATCTTTAAATAAATACTATTCTTTCAAGTGTGAGTAAAAATACCAATACATATTTTATGTATTAGTGTTTTTATTTGTGACTTATAGCAATCATATCAGTGGCGTAACTATACCATGTGGGGCCCGTGGCAAATTCATATACACCCCCCCCCCCACCCTAGTTTTGAAATTTTTCGTTCTTTAAATTTAAAAATGTCAGTGACACTACTGGGGCCCCTATTCCTCGGGGGCCCGTGGCATTTTGCCACCCATGCCACCCTACAGTTACGCCACTGAATCATATTAACTTTTCTATTAAACACCTAATTGTTTTCAAGAATTTTTACAACCACAATTTTTTTTCATATCCTATTTATATTTACAGAATTAACATACCTGCACACACCAATTCCAAAATGGGTGCATAACATAGTTGCTGAGCACACTAGTGTCAATGGAGTTATACTGGAATCAAACCACGTGAACCATTAATTAGACGGAATGTGTTGAGTAATTTTATTAATTCAGTAAACTTACAAGAAATTTAACTACCTAAACATACGGACAACACAATATTAAATAAATAGTCTAAAAATTACCTTTGTTACATTTATATACAGCTATCGTTAAAAAGCACAGAAATCAATCTTTAGCAATAGAAACATAAATAGGTAGGTACCTTATATTTTTCAAATCCTTCCAATTGATCCGGCGTCAGGAAACGAGCCATTATGAATAAAGCACGTACAATGTCCGTCGGTAAGACTTAATAATAATAAATGGGGAAAAATCTCATTACAACTTATTAATGGTTCTAAAATCCATAATTTCGTTTTTAAAATTGCATTTTTAATAGCATTTATCTGTTTTTTACTTTTAAATTAAACGCCACACCACACACTTCCGTACATTGTTGACAACTGATTTTTGACATTACGACATTGAATTTGTTTTTTTTTGTTTTTTTTTTTAATTTTCCCTGTTACGGGACGGCAAAGGGATCTAGCCCATACAGCCAAGTCTTTAGTTTCATTTTCTTTCTTGATTTTTGCATTAAAAAGTGGGTGCCACACTTTTTAATGCATCTAGGGAGTGCTTGGCGAGAAATGCATGGTACAGACCTCATGATGGTGACTGATGAGAATTGTATAATGGGATTTCCAACCACTATACAATTCTCAACGCCACATACACAAAACCTTTATTTTAATGATTCCTCATAACTGTTCGTCAACACGGATGCTTATGCAACAAAACGACACCACTTTCACTGCACAAAATCCACTCCGAAGCAATTTTGAATTATCGAAATAAAGATCGACATTTAGACGCCATGATTACCCGCCAAACACTCTCTTTTTTTTTGTTTTTTTTTTGTCCCTAACGGGACGGGCAAAGGATATCAAGTCCATACAGCCCTGTCTGTATTTGTCTTCTTTCTTGATGTTTGCATTATGATATGGGCGTCGCACATTTTAATCCATCTAGGGAGTGCTTGGAAAAAAAATGCATGGCAACAGACCTCATGATTGTGACTGATGCCACATACACAAAACCTTTATTTCAATGATTCCTCATAACTGTTCGTCAACACGGATGCATATGCAACGAAACGACACCACTTTCACTGCACAAAATCCACTCTGAAGCAATTTTGAATTATCGGAATAAAGATCGACATCCGGACGCCAGGGTTTCCCGCCAAACACTCTTGTTTTTTTTTTAAATTTTATTCTAAAATTTTCCCTATTACTATACTGCAAAGGAATCTAGCCTATACAGCCATATGTTCAGTTTCAGCCTTCTTGCTTAATGTTTCCATTAAAATGTGGATATCACACGTTTTATTGCATCTGAGTGCTTGGAGTTAAATGTATGACAACAGACCTCATAATGTCCACTGATGAGCTGAAAATCCCGCTATTAAAATTTTCAACGTCATACACACCAGTCGCACCACACAACCTTTATTTTAATGATTCCTCATAACTGCTCGTCAACACGGTTGCTGCTGCATCAAAACAACACCACTTTCACTGCAAAAAATCTTTACCGACATAGTGTTTCGGAGTCGATTTTGTGATGCACATGCATCCGTGTTGGAGATTGGAGAAATCATTGAAATAAAGGTGTTATAGTATGTATGATGTTGAAAATTTTACAGTGTGATTCCCAACTCATCAGTCGCTATCTTTCTGTATAATCTGTTGCCGTGCATTTCTCGCCAAGCACTCCATGAATTAAAATATGTAGCACCATTTTAATGCTACCTATCAAGAAAGAATTGAGACGATACTTTGTGTCCTTTTCGTTTCCCGTAATAGAGAGAATTGAAAAACTACTATATTAAGAAAACAGAGTGTTTGGCGCGAAATCATGACATCGATTTTTGTTTCGATACTACAGATTATAGAGTATAATGTCTTCGATACTTCAAAATTGTTTTGAAGTGGATTTTGTGTAGTGTGAGGTGTGAGCAATTTCTATGTTATTGACTATGAGACACAGACATTTTGTCTTGGCGATGAGTTATTATTGAAATAAAGGTTTTGTGGTGTGACTGGTGTGTATGACGTTGAGAATTTATAATAAAATTTTTTGCTCATAAGTCACCATCATTAAAATTTGTGACACCCACATTTTATTGCCAAAATCAAGAAAGAAAGTATAAAATTCTAGACTTGGCTGTATGGGCTAGATCCCTTTGCCGTCCTGTAATAGGGAAAATTTAAGAAAAAAAGATATTGTTTGGCGGGAAACCATGGCGCATGGATGACGATCTTTATTTCGATAATTAAAAATTGTTTCGGAGTGGATTTTGTGCAGTGAAAGTGGTGTCGTTTCGTTGCATAAGCATCCGTGTTGACGAACAGATAAGAAAGAATCATTGAAATAAAGGTTTTGTGTATGTGACGTTGAGAATTGTATAGTGGTTGGAAATCCCACTATACAATTCTCATCAGTCACAGTCATGAGGTAACAGACCTCATGACTGTGCATTTCTGTCCAAACACTCCCTAGATGCATTAAAATGTGCGACGCCCATATTTTAATGCAAACATCAAGAAATAAGACATAAATACAGACAGGGCTGTATGGACTTGATATCCTTTGCCCGTCCCGTTAGGTGAAAAAAGAAACAAAAAAAAGGAAAAGGCGCGTTTTTAAGCATTAAATCTCTTTTCAAATCCTCTAAAATTGTGGCTGTTTGGATTATGCAGAGAAAGTGTATGCTTATGATCAGTCATGGCAATACGTGTGTCTATTATAAGTTTTGTCCTGTAAGTATAATACAATTAGAATTCATAGAGATTTTCGCTTTAATAAATATAAGACAGGCTATGGTGGTTGACACAAATTCATCGAAATAGAACAAGTTTTGTGAATCTTATTTCAAACTGCTCCCCACGTCGTAGTGAAACCGAATCAGAATGTGATACGGTTCTCCTTTCGCGCCCGAGAAACCCTTTGAAGCGGACAAACAAACCGACAACTACTAATCACATTCACGCTTCTCGGGGGTTCTCAGGGGTTCTCGGCGTGAGTCTGGAGGGCGCTTAAGTACACTGTGGTGTTATCCACCAAGCTACATATACCAGCCTAGCGAAACTAGGAACAAAAAATATTTCTATGGACTTTACGTGGCAAATAATGGTGGATATTGCTATCTCACTCCCTCAGTGCTGTTTCTCTTTCTTTCAATACTTTCGTCAATCAAGTGTCAGCCATCAGTCAAAACAATTATATTGTAAATGCTTTTTTGTTAAATTAGTTTCAATTTAATTTTAAAGTCTAATTTCTAATAAAATTAGTGATTAGTAGTGGGTGATCAGGTGTATATTATTAATTAACATGCCACCGAAAAGACGATTTATTACTTGTGAAATTTGTGGAAATCGAGCAAGTCGTTCAAATAATGAAAAAAGGATTTTTATGGCCAGATTTCCTTTAGATGAAGCCCGGTAAGCAATTGTATATGATACTTTGCAGCCTTATGTAAGTAGAGCAGGCTAGGAACAAATTTAATTAAATAATTTATCAAATTTAAATAGTGTGCTAGTGATGTAATATCCGCATATCGATAACAACGTGACTGTTTATTATTGAAAAAAAAAGAAATATAATTTTGCGTGTTAGAGTACGGGCACAATGCAGCAGGCAGCAGTAAAAGCCTCCCTCGAGGCTAACATAATTAATTTCATTCTAATTTACAGATCCATCAACTTCAGGGCTTCAGTTGTCTGACCACGATTATTGTGAAAAAAACGGAGCCATCAGTCAAATCTTTTGTTTGCTCAAGCTGAATATTCAACTGCCGACATTATTCAAAGGTCACAGCAACAGATGATCACAAAATAAAATTCAAAAATTGAAAAGTAACAGTTTTTTATTTTTCGAGTCCGCATTTAAGTCCAATCTTGTATTAGTATCAAATATCATTAATCAACATTGGACTTATAAATACGGATTCGATGCTTACCTAAAATTAATAAAAATATTATTTAGTAGTAACCTCAGTTTCCATCCTGCATATTTTATCGATATCGATAAAAAGCTATTTTTTTAAGCACTATTTGGTTCGGTAGGTTGGTACTCCTATTGTTTGACATCTTCGTGGTATCTGTTGGTATTAGAATGCCATGTAAATTGATTCTATTGGCTAGTATGGAAGTCCCGTCTCTTAAAACGTAGTGATTACCTTCTCTGTGACATATACTATGTATGTTTTTGACGTGACAACGTCTTATAATTCGATAGAGCCGGCTGCACGCACGAAAAAACACGACGTCATGCGGCGTTACCTCGCTCTGAATCTAATTCTCTAATTTGAATTTGGAATTGTGTTCTTTAAAATTTAAACTTTCAATGATACCAAAACCAGCCAGATACAAATAGTATAGCCAAAGAGATTTTATTACAAGTTTATTCATACTATAATGCGAAATCTATTAAACAAATGAAATTAAATTTTTCTTTTGAAAAATGCTACCATTCCATCAGTATTTTCTTAAGACGTTGTCACGTTCAACTATCGTCAGTAAACCGACTTTACAGACAACCAATTTTAGCAAAAATGTAGGATTCGTTAAAGCCTTCTGGTAAAGCCGATAATCACCTACATGGTTCAATCAAATTAAAACAATGTCATTGGAAGGCATGGAACCTGAGCATGGAACATTGAACAAGACATAATTCTTTTTAATCTGTGCTAAGAACAATACTGCCGTCCGTTAACTAGAAGGGCGTTAACCCTCAGGGGGTCGATTTTGAGATTTTAATGCCATCGTATGTAGAAAAAAAATCTTTATCGATCTGTCTAGGAATCATCTTTGTAACGTTTATAGTTTTTGAAATAGTTTCAGCAAATAAGTCGTTAAAAACGATAAAGATAACAGTTTACACAACTGAAAGTACGTTAACCATCGATGCCTAACTAAAAGGTCACATGCAGCCCTTAATGCTTTAATATTTTAGATATTTTTAAAGCGGTGCTTAGCAAAAAAGACGCTTTTCAATAGTATTACACAAGAAAGTCGTAAAGATACTTTAATTACTTTTAAGCCAAGATTTAGTCTTGTAATTTACATTAAAATCCTAGGCTAAAAAGACGTTTTCTGAAAATACTACATTAGAAGGACGTTAAAATCTGTTGACACCTTTTTAGCGTAGGATTCGTGTAAAGTTTAAATCAAGGAATACTTTTCACAAATATTATACCGCCTTTAGCTACTCAGATTATGGTACGAATCCTCCGTTAGAAGGACGCTAAGCTACAATACTTAGCTAAAAAGACGCAATCTGCTCTCGCCTCTCTTTCCGCCCCGGCGCACTGGGGAGTGTCCCTAGTTGCCACAAAGAGAGTATGTACTCGTATATGTTTGAAGACTAATATAATAGCGCGTAGGCTGTCGTCGTAGGAGGACACGCACCGCAAAGCGTGAGGAACCCGCCAAAACTTTACAATGGCTGACCAAACGCCTAGGTAGAATACTATTATTTTGAAGTATTGCATACTTCAAAATAATAGTATTCACTTAATAAATGCAGTAAATAATATATCTGTACGTATTATATTGAGGTGAAATTATGCACGTTTCTTTGTATTATGGAGGAATGGCTTAGACTAATAACCCGTTTTTAAAATTATTTGTTTGAATTATTTAATTATGACAATTTTATTGCTTGCTTCATCTCATCATGTTGGTACTGACCATGCTTTACTTTACCGACAGTCGACATGTTTTATTTTTTCCCTCTATCCCAATTCAATAGTACAAGAGGAAATTAACCGCTTCTTACTCGGACAGCACGATATCTTGCCGTCAAACTTTACGCATGGCCAATATGGCCATACATCATCGATGTTTATGAAATTTTGTGAAACACAAACCACATAAAGTTGGCGCCACTTTCATGACCTAACAAAATATTTGAACGAGACGTTTCCCTTATATATCACTTGATATAACCACTTGCGAATGGTCACCTTCCCAAACATAACCAACGCCAACACCTGCGCTTGAAGTCCAGGATTTAACTTGTTACGAAGAAATGTCAACTGTACCTGAACAACAGCAACTATGTGAACTTAATAATGGGCAATCGGGCATAGTCCAACAAATAACAAAATAAACGATAATTTGCAATATTTTTAGTTCGCGTTGGAATCGTAGCCACAGTTTGTCGGTGACGTACGTAGTACAACGTAGACCAGCACGCGTAGTCCTTAAAAGGAAGGATGGTGGGAAAAAAGCTCCTCTGAGCACTCGCCGTGGTACAGACGCTAGAATGCGCTCAATGGGGCTCAAGAAGTTCAATCACCTCTTCGTCGCCGATGATGCGGGCCGCGCGACGCTGCAACCTATCCAAAGCATCGAGTAAGTACTTGGCAGAGCCATCCCACAGGTGCGAGCAATACTCCACGCAGGACCGTACTTGCGTCTTGTAAAGCAAGCTCAGGTTGATTTGGCGTGACAAAACGCCGCACCTTGTTCAGGGCTTCAAGTTTCTGTGAAGCTGTTTTTATCAGCCTTTCGATGTAGTTCTTCGGATTCAAGTCGCTGCGAACCTCCATGCCGAGCAAAGTGATACTTCTCTATAGCGTTAGTGTTGTGCCCTGGAGAGAGGGAAAGGAAAGGAATGGCGAGTTTTAGCCTATACGCGCACAACTGAGCTTTCTTAACATTGAAGTCAACCAGATTTGCCGTACCTCATTAAGAATCAAAATCGAGCTCTAGGTTGAGTTCAATGACAAGATTCTCATGACTCTCCACGGTTTCCGCTCATCCAGCTTTTGCGCCTCCGAAGTAGCCCGCATGCACTGTACTGTCGTCTGCAATTAGCAATGGATGTTATGAAGAGGATTCATATCATTGATATGCAGAAGAAACAGTGCAGGGGATAAAACGGATCCCTGGGGACACCGAACCGAAATATAATTTAGTACTTATTTCTTTCTAAAACATTTAAATGTTCAAGTATAGGGCTAAAACGAGTTCTATAGATACCAAACTACTTAATTAATTACTAAGCTAAGTGATTTTTATGTCTTCGTTGTAATACCTTTTTAAAAATGTTATTTAAAGTTCGTGCTCATAAAGTTGTTGTTCATGCATGTTCACAAACAAAGTTTTAGTTATTTCCACAGATATATCAATCTAAGGAGATCGGTCGAATCGCCGAGTTCATAGGAAGACCGAGTGTCGTGATCAGCGGCCGTACTACATAACATGGTTCTAGTTGAGCATGCCGTAATATACACTATTCATTGCGCGCGTCATAAGGACTGCGAAGTAATTAAAGTTAAGCACAGCCGCAAGGGAGATTGATCAAATCGCTGAGTTCATAGAAAGTCCGAGTGACGCGATCAGCGGCCGTACTACATTAAATGGTTTAAGTTGAGCATGCCGTAATGTACACTATTGATTGCGCGCATATTAATATTGTTTTTTAAATATAAATCTAAGTTTTACGGTTCTTACGTGTGAAAAGTTATTCCATTACTTGATATATAACTGATTCACTGCAATGATTGCATGTTACAGTTGAACAGGATGGCATTTTGAAAGAAAAACGGATATTTCTTTCTGTCATACGTACGTATTCACTCGACTTTATCGGACGGCGAACTGGCGGCAATATATGCCTACTGGGCATAGACTTGTCACAAGTAAACCGCCAGCTTGGCCTATCTCCTTGTATTATTAATTCTGTGGTTATTTCAGAAAGGTCCTTATTGCGTTGCAGTTTTTTTTTGTTTTATGTCGTAGGTGTAATAACTTTTTAAAAGTTTTATTTAAAGTTCATGTTATTTATTATATGTTGTTGTTCATGTTCCCAAACAAAGTTTTAGTTGTTTTACAAAAGTTCCTCTTGAGTTTTTATTTTTTTTAAATAAGTTTATTGATTCATTTCGTTTATCTTTGGGAATATTTAATCCCAAATACATAACTAAATAGTCGTTTATTGTCAAAGATTCAAAGCTTAACGGCTTTAAAGTGTAGTAATAGTGTCTTAAAACACTCCTAATAAAACAAAAAAAGACACTAAATTCAAATGCTTGCCTAAAAAGACACTAACAGACTGTTGTGTTTATATAGTGAAGGTTGAATAATAAATGGAAATTAGCAATACATAACTTTAAAGCCATTAAGTACCTTAACGCCATTTTAGTTAAGTAATTTCGAATAATTTTTTTACACAAAAAAAATAAATTTTATTTACGATGGAATCATAAACTATAAGGTCGCTAAGGGGTACTTAGCGACTTTCTAGTATAGTTTTTATATTCAATTCGCCAAAATATGCACTGCTAAAAAGCAAAAAAGCTATTTTTTTTACTTAAAAGTAGTTATTTTTAATCAAAACTATCACTATTTAGTAGTAAATGTAACAAGCTATATTTGGATGTTTATTTATTTTTTCTACGACCTATAGTTTTCAAGTGGCATATTTTTTAAAGTTTTCGCGCGTTTTTCGCTCATAACTCAAATTTAGATTTTGTGGCTTTGCGCCTTTTTAGTTAACGCACGGCAGAATATTGCGCCCTCCACACTCTCGCCGAGAACCCCCGAGAACACCCGAGAAGCGAGAGTGTGATTAGTTTCTCGCGTTCTCGTTCTCGGGCTCGCCTGTTCTCGGCTCGGTGTCGGTTTTTTGGCCCGCTTCAAAGGGTTACTCGGGCGAGAAAAGAGAACCGTATCACACTCTCGTTTGTTCTCGTTCGGCCTCACTGCGACGTAGGAAGTGATTTCCATCACCTGTGTGTTTTGCATTTATTATTTTATTAATATGAGCTTTGAAACAGGGCCTGTCTAAATAATTAATTTTATCTACACTCATGCTTTAAATCTTCTTTTTAAAACATTGATTTTGCTTCTAATTTTTTTTTTGTATTTAGTAAAGAACGAAATTCATAGCAATTCGTTCAGGTTTAAGTCCCGACTCAGCACTTATCCATTCCATCCCAGGTTTTTTTTCTATTCTATTTAATTTGGTATCCTCTATAAAATATTCTAAAACAGCTCATTGCTAACATTAAAACAACCAATGTCCTAGTAAAAACGGATGATATAATTATAATGTTAGGTTGTAGTAATTTTTATAATATCACTCCTTCGCTTTTTCGATCCTACAAACTGCTGTGGTTTACTGTAAATACCAAAGCCGCTGCACTGACAGTCGTCCATTTCGCATGACGGTCGAGAACGCAAGTGAGAAGGTCGCGTGAGTGTGGATACCTTCTCGTTTCTCGGGTCAAGTCTCGGCGAGACTTCTCGCGTGAGTCTAGGGCCTATAAAAATTTGTGCATTGAACGACGTTTCTAATTAACACGTATATCATCGTCTAGCTATACAACATGTAAACTAAATAACCAGCACCCTGAATACAGGTGGTTTGGGATCGGCTTCAGAGTTGATTTCAATAATTTTTTTGTGAAAAAAACGTTTTTTTTTTAAATAAACATAAAGTACCCAGAAAATGTTGTCAATATTTTCTAGGTATTTTTTTTTTTTTTAAATCGTTTTTTCCAAAAAAAGTTTATTGAAATCAACTCGGAAGCCGTTCCCAAACCACCTGTATTCAGGGTGTTGGTTATTTAGTTTACATGTTGTATACTTATACGACTAGCTTCCACCCGCGACTTCACCCGCGTGGACATTTTACCCCCTTAGGGGTGGAATTTCCAAAAATCCTTTCTTAGCGGATGCCTACGTCATAACATCTACCTGCATGCCAAATTTCAGCCCGATCCGTCCAGTGGTTTGTGCTGTGCGTTGATAGATCACTATGTCAGTCAGTCAGTCACCTTTGAGTTATATTAGGTTGGGGAAAAAGTCATTTCGCATTATAGTATGTATAAACTTGTAATAAAATCTCTTTGGCTATACTATTTGTATCTGGCTGGTTTTGGTATCATTGAAAGTTTAAATTTTAAAGAACATAATTCCAAATTCAAATTAGGAAAATGTGTGATTTTCATTTGTTTTTCGTACCGCCAAGATGAGTGAATCTAATAAAGAAATTCGATACATTTTAAAATTTTACTACAAAAAAGGTAAAAATGCAACGCAAGCCGCGAAAAAAATTTGCGATGTTTATGGACCTAGTGCAGTGTCTGTGAGAGTAGCACAAATTTGGTTTAAGCGTTTTCAATCCGGAAATTTTGATGTCAAAGATGCACGTCGCTCTGGTCGCCCTATTACAGATAAAATGGATGCCATTTTTGAAAAAGTGGAGCAAAATCGGCATGTCAGTAGTTACGACGTAACTGAAGAACTGGGAATTGACCACAAAACAGTTTTGGCGCATTTGAAAAAAACTGGGTACACAAAAAAGCTCGACATTTGGGTACCTCACGAGCTCACTGAAAGAAACCTAATGAACCGTGTACTCATTTGTGATTCTTTATTACGACGTAATGAAACCTAACCATTTTTGAAGAAGCTGATAACTGGTGATGAAAAGTGGATCACGTACGACAAGAACGTGCGAAAAAGGTCGTGGTCAAAGGCCGGTCAGGCTTCACAGACTGTGGCGAAACCCGGGTTAACTCGCAACAAGGTGATGCTGTGTGTGTGGTGGGATTGGAAGGGCATTATTCATTATGAGCTGTTACCACCAGGCAGGACCATCGATTCTGAACTCTACTGCGAACAACTGATGAGATTAAAGCAAGAAGTTGAGAGAAAGCGGCCGGAATTAATAAACAGAAGGGGTGTGGTTTTTCATCATGATAACGCTAGACCTCACACATCTTTAGCCACTCAGCAAAAATTAAGAGAGTTTGGCTGGGAGGTGTTAATGCATCCGCCGTATATTCCTGACCTTGCACCTTCAGATTTCCACCTGTTTCGGTCTCTTCAGAATTCTTTAGGCAGTGTCAGGTTAACATCACGAGAGGACTGCCAAAAGCACTTGTCGCGGTATTTTGACCAGAAGTCCCAAAATTTCTATAGCAATGGGATCATGTCCCTACCTACAAGATGGCAAAAAGTTATCGAACAAAATGGTACCTACATACTTTAGTTAAATGTAAATAAACTATATTAAAAAATGTTTTGAATTTTCTTAAAAAATGCGAAGAAACTTTTTCCCCAACCTATTATATATTTAATAAGATTCCGCGAGCGCCGCATAAGATATTTTCCAGGTTAGGAATACTAAGACGTGTCCGGATGTTGATGTAGATACTCCTGACAGTTTTCACCTGGCTCACTTTGGGATACAGAAGGGAGATTAAGGGTGAAATCCTCAGATCTTTACTTGAATGATCTGAAGTGAAATTTATCCTTAGCGATTGAAGAAAGTCTTACCGACGGCTGCCGTGCTTCCCACCATCATGACTTTTGATTTGTTTGTTATATTAGCCTGTCTCTTGCAAATTTTCCCGTATGTAGGGCATCTCATTTCGGTTTTCACGCAAGTTTCATCGGCGTTATCAATCGGTAGACAGCTTTATCCTCCCCGCCCCCTATACTATAGTTTGACCCCGTCGTCCGTGCCGTCGTGGTGGAATGGTCAGTACACATCGGGCGGTCCGGGTGCGACTCCTGGTAGTGGCAAATGTTAGTGTGATGAACACGAATCACGAGTCATGGTTGTTTAAATATTTATTTATGAAATATCTAGATTATTAAGTATGTATATTGTCCGATATCTAGTATCCATAGCACAAGTTTTTAATAATACCTAATTTGGGCCAGATGATTGGTGTGAGCGTGGAATTATATTATTACAAAATATTTCATTTCGGTAACTAGTCTATTACAAATATTAGGTGTGGGAACTCCCCTTTAGGCAAAACATCGCCTGTATTAGGAAGAACCACGCTTTTAACAATTAGTTACTTAACTAAGTTACGACCGTTAAATACTTACTAAACAAGCAAGTATTATTATTTTCACCTCTCCAGCACCAAAAGACCTCGTTTGCTTCGTAAAATCTCGAAGTAAATACGATTTTTGCTGCGAGCTTTGAACAAAGCTGTAACGTTCAATCTAAATTATTTTAGTAAATCTTAATTTTAATTTTCAATGTTTATTTTTAAGACAATAAACATGTATTAAAGTATTGACTTGTTTTTCTCACCAATAACAATTTTCTCGCTGGAGAGGTGAAAGTTGTAGGTATGTTTCACACGAGAGCAAATTTTTTTTTGGCTCGTACCTTTATATTACTTACTGCGCTCAGTAGTGGTAGACTACATCGCTGGTTCGTGATTTAATATCGGCACTCGCAGCAAAAAGTAACTTTGCTCACTTGTTGAATAAATAACTATATTATACTTATCTACCCACTTATAATGCTCTGTGGCTCCTGCACCCGCCGAGGACTACCCCAGGGTTGCCAGGTCTTTTCCAAAAAAATACCGAATAGTGAGCAAAAAAAAAAGCTCCCCACTTGCCGTATTGCCGATCCTTTGGACTCGAGCACAAAAAAGTTTTATGAAAATAGCTTCGATGTCGAATCTCCGGATTTTATTACTAGGGGGGGAAGGGGAGGGAAAATGCCCAGAGAGCGGCGAAATGGCTAAATGGGCCCTAATGATGTTTACCCTGGACTGCCCCGGGGGTATACCTATAGGTACTGCTAAATTGTTGTAAGTAGGTATAAAGTACTTGTTTTATTTAAATTCCTGTATTATATTACATATATTAAGTACGTTCCAGGTAATAAAATTATCTAATTGAGTTAGTGTAAATTTAAATTTCATCTATGCTTAGCTTATCATATAAGTTTATCGAGAAGCAATTAAGACTTTACAAAACCTTCACACAGTTGCAAATATGAATACTTATTCTGAAATCAAGCTAATTAACAAATAGGTTAGTCATATTAAATTTACTATCACTATTAAACAGTTGATAAACGTCATGTCGATTGTGATAATTTTCTTAGGAGATGCGGTTTGAAATGAAATCATATAAACAGAATCGTTGTAAGCCCGCGTCCGACGGGTCGTTGTGTGGAAGTTGATAAAACTAATTTGAAATGTTACTAAAATCGTCGGCTCTTCGATCGAAGAGCCAATTTGTTAAACAGATTGTCTACTATTCTACTGCCAGGGTAAGATAGTTAGTCTAATAGTGTTTCTAAAAAATAACTTTAAACGTCTTAAATATAAGTATGTAAGTAGGTTCATTATTTAAGTTTTAGGTTCAAAAATAAAATTAACTATCCAATATCTACGGTGATCATAAAACCAGTCTCAATTATTTTAAACGAATAATGTAGCATAGTTAATATCAAACAAAATCAACAAGTCATGAGATAGGGGATTTACGGAAAATAATTCAGATAGATACTATTTCGCTATTGTGGTAACTATTTTCCATCAAACCTTCAGTCCTGAAGATAAGCAGTTAGAGATATTTATTGAAATCAAGACATATCCTTAATGGAAGGTTAGTTTTAGGGTAGGTAATATTGATTGAATTTGTAATTTTGTATGCCCTGCCAGGCCAAACATGTAAGGACAATTATGAACCCTAACACCTGCATTTAATGTATACTCATGTTTGACAAAATAAATCATTATTATTATTATTATTATCTCCTTTATTTCATTTAAAATACATACAAAATTATATTTCTAAATATTAAATTTTTACAATGTATAGACACTAAAAAATATAACATTTAAAAATACAAAACTGCAGTTCCTGCAGTTATTATTATTAGTACCCGATAGATATGTCAGGACCAAAGTATGTCAGTCCCGTCCCGTGTAAGATAGCCAGCCACTGTCCCTCTGTGGTTGAGGGTTCCAGGTGAAGGTCGATTCATCTTCGGTCTTATCATCACTGTTACTTAGGTGAGATAAAGGTCACGAACTTCCCTATCAAGCATAAAAAGTAAGGACAATAATTTATCTATCTATTGGGCTAGAATTACAATAGTTGGAGAGATTACCATTGTGTTTGAATAAAAATACTCATAATGCTTATAGTGAAAATAATTCTTCAGGCATAGAGCCCGCCTAAAGGTAAGGTCACCGTCGGCTTTTCAATATCTTCGATCATTCTATTTACTCTGCTAACCCTAAATAACCTTATCGCTTATTCCGTTGAGCTCTCAGTCACACAACTTTTGGAAAGGGAGATTTTGACGATGATCTAAGTTTGTCAATTTTTTTTTAAAGTAAATGTCCGCTGTAAATTCGAGTACAATACCTATGGCTACTACGGTAAACGCTTATTTGTAAATAGACAAATGGAATATTTATTCATATTATGGTGATAACATGAATAAATATTCCATTTCTCTACGTTACCTATGTTTAAAATATTAAATAAAAAATCAGATGATTCTAAGTTGGACCCAGTTTTTTAAGGTCGACATTGCGTGGGATATAGGTCAGAGAACTTATCAGTATTAACATGTTTATGTTATCATTATTAAATTTTGTTATAAGTATTAATGATACATAAAATTGATAAAAAATGTCACCTCGGGCTGGAACAAAATGCCCATCGGTTAGTATTGTAGGATAAATTTTTACTTAGAAATATGGATCGTAAGCCTGTTTGGACGTTTCTTTATTTTCATAACGCAAGCATGATTAGGTAGTGAAACGGATATAAGTAGGTATATATATATATATATATGTATATATATATATATATGTATATATATATATATATTCTAGTTAAAATGTTTTGCTTAGGCTCAAACAAAGTCAGAAATGAAAACATGGCAGACTCACCGTACCACTCACCATACCCCTGGTGGTACGGTGGGTTTAAAACCGTACAACTGAGAAAATAGTATCGTGCCCCTCCGTATCAGAAAGTAGTTACTTACTTACTTACCTACTTCTTTTATTTTATGGCCCTCGTTTTTTTCGAATTATCAAGTAAAATGAGATTGTTTGTAATACGTCAACGTGTTAAAATGTCCTCCTATGACCGAGCCGCCCGCGCCGCACAGCCGCCAAATAATTCGTGTCATATAAACGTGGGCCCTTAGGTACTTTTTACCATACTACGGCGAAGCTAAAAGTGTTTTTGATTTTAGCAGTTGGCGTTTTAACACGTTGACGTAAACAATCATTTTACTTGATAATCCTTCTGATGCGGGGGGCACGAACAAGATAATATTTTCACAGTGGTACGGTTTTAGACCCACTGTATCAATATACTGCGAACTGTTATGATTTATTTTGGTTAAAATCCCTTTTCGTTACTTCTTTGTGATAACTCGATAACCTTTGGGTATTTTTATACAAATGACACTAGCTACTTATCGATCTACAATAAACGTAATGTAAACTATTATGACGTTACTACAATAATTATTATTGAAGTAAAACTTTTATTGAAGTAAAACTTCTTTAGGCGCGACTAGGGGGTAACTCAGATTTTTCTAACGGAAGTAACGCTCAGTATTCTATAGTCTGTGTAGTTTCCGCTATTTAAAAATAGTAATTTCGATTGGTCGTAAGTATCTGTCATATTTTTTTTTTCCGTTAAAATTTAATCATTTCAGTGATCTACGTCAAAGAAGTTTTACTTCAATCGCGCGTAAAGGTTACACGCACACAATTTTATTTAAATCTAGTCTAGGCTATAGGTACCTTTTTGAATTATTTACGATTCTACTGGATGTCTTATTATTTGCCTATTTTACGTCAATATTAATTCATGAAAATCGTACCTTCATGATAAACCCGCTATAAAATTTTCTTTTATACTTAGGTACCTACTTGATTTTAATAACTTATATAACATCATATTATCTTGTAAGACAAATTCATCTAAATCTTAGGACTAGTAGGTAGGTACCCTTTCTTTCCGGTGAAAGTTCGCGATCACGGGGCCATAGAGATAAATATACTATACCTATAGGGAATCGGCAAGCCCTTTCATTCGATAACCATATTGCAGAAGTGCATAAAAAATAACTATTCCGCCATCTTGGATGTTACGTCATATTGGATTTAGAATGACGTCACATTATTTTTCGAGTTACTCTCAACAAGCCCTTTAATTTGATACCCATATTGTAGAAATGCTTTAAAAATAACTATTCCAACATCTTGGATGGTCCGCCATATTGGATTTAGAATGCCGTTACAGCATATCGTGTACTGTCATCCAGTGTATACAAAATTGTATACAAGATATCTGCTTTAAAATCGAGCAGCAAAATTCCACCCGAACAAAAATACCTACATACATAAATAAAATCTTTAAAAAAAACTGTCATACATGCCTTGAGATTTCACTTCAGAAATAACAAAAGTCAAAAAAGCAATCTCTTTTTTTGGCAACATCCTACATCGGTTATTGCGGGATTCCCCCGTTTAAGTCATTCACTTAAACTCCGTCATACTCGAGGGTAAACCGCCTAAGGCATGGCATCGGGACGTGGTGGGAAATTTCTTTTCGAGAGTTATATAGAGTAAACATACCTACATACATAAATAAAATCTTTAAAAAAAACTGTCATACATGCCTTGAGATTTCACTTCAGAAATAACAAAAGTCAAAAAAGCAATCTCTTTTTTTGGCAACATCCTACATCGGTTATTGCGGGATTCCCCCGTTTAAGTCATTCACTTAAACTCCGTCATACTCGAGGGTAAACCGCCTAAGGCATGGCATCGGGACGTGGTGGGAAATTTCTTTTCGAGAGTTATATAGAGTTATAATGAACCGAACTCACGCAGGTTTGACGACTTCCAGCCTCTCGAATAAGCCGGATTCTGGAAAGGCTTTAGTACCATAAACCACATACCTATATACGCTGCAGCCGGTTATACAGAAGACCAAGGAATATAATCTGTCATTATGGTTGGCGTTTGTTTACTATGAGAAAGCCTTCGATTCTGTTGAGAACTGGGTTGTGCTCCAATCGCTCCAGAGGTGCTAAATAGACTATTGATATATCAAAGTGTTACGGTCACTGTACGAAAACACCACTATGTCAGTCCGCCTTCAGGACCAATAGTCAAAACCCATACAGCTCCAACGAGGTATGAGACAGGGTGATGTGATATTACCGAAGCTGTTCACAGCTGCGTTGGAGGAGGTGTTTAAGCTTCTGAACCGGAGAGGACTCGGCTTCAACACAATGGCGAGTACAGGACTCACCTTCGCTTTGCAGATGATTTCGTAGTCATGGCTGAGACCTTGGAAGACCTGGGCACTATGCTCGATGATCTCTGAAGTGGGTCTTAAAATGAACATGGATAAGACGTGAGATATGATGATGATGGTGATGATAAGATTATGTCCAACAGTGGACGTCTCTCGGCTGATATGATGATGAATTAAACGGGGGTCCCGAGACAACCGATATAACAAATCACGTAGATCAATATTTACGCGTTTTATTTCATTCCAGTTCAAACGTTATTCGTTATTAATTGTAATTAGTGACAGGAAAAGAATGCCAATGCTAAAATTTCATGCAAGCATTTTTGTTTCTTGTGTGAGAAATCTTTACCCTTCATTTGGGCCCCCCAACTAATTTTGATACAGGGTCCTTCAAAGGCACGCTACGCCACTGATTGGCAGCGTAGGATGCCCGGAAAGGATTTATCTCTGCGTCCCTCATATATGAGGAGTATTGCTCATACCACTGAGGCTGCATCGTAGGTACTGCAGGGCTGATGCGTAAATGATAGACCTCTCCATTACTACAACAGGACTAGTAGGTTCCTTTGCAAAACCGTCACTAATAATATGTTATAGAACATCCTTTTAACCGACTTCAAAATAAGGAGGAGGTTCTCAATTCGACTGTATTTTGTTATGTGTATTACCTCATAACTCTTTATTGGGTGTGCCGATTTTGAAAATTCCTTTAACTTTTGGAAGCGTGTCGTGTGGTCCCATTTTTAAATTTGATCGACATTTATAGTAGTTTTTGATTTATCCCAAGGAGGTTGTAGGTAAGTTATCCCTACTAACGCCTATTAAATTGACGTCGATGATTTTGTAATCGTTTTATTACTTACTTGTTTGTCTAAAGAGATATAGATGATCTCTATAGAGATAGTTTCCTGCAAATGTTTATACTTAAACACTAATAAGAAAAAAATAAATTATTTTTAATAAAAAAAACCGACTTCAAAACTTAAAACGGAGAAATAAAATTTTTGCTTAAAAAAATCTAAATTTTTTTTGAGGTCGGTGCCAATTTTCAGTATTTGGAATAAACGTTGTTACATTTATTTGGGACCGACCTCAAAAAAACATTTAGATTTTTTTTAAACAAAATCTTTATTTTTTTGTTTATAGTTTCAAAGGCGGTTTTTTTATTTAAAAATAATTGTATGGTAAGAAATGCATACCTAAAAGTAGTTTTATTTATGGTAAAAGCGACAAAAGGGCAGACGGTACGTCTGATGGTAAGTGATCACCGCCGTCCATGGACATTTGCAACACCAGAGCAATCGCAAATGTGTTGCCGGCCTTTAAGGAATGAATACGCTCTCTCTTTTTGAAGATTATATATTTTTCATAGTTTAACTTTTCTGATACTACAGCCGCAGAAAATAATCGCTTTGAGAAGAGAAGACCAGTCAGTATGGGAACGAAGAGCAGCCTTTTCTCCGTCAAACGTGAACAAGCTGGTCCGGCAGGGTGTCAGGGTTATCGTACAACCGTCCAATCGGCGGGCATATCCTATGCAGGTACAAACAATTTAACACTTGAACTTGGAATTAATAGATTAATCGATTGGAATTAATAGGTATGTTGACACCATTAATTACCAATTAATTATTACAAGGTTACAAGAATTTGATTTTTAAGCGTATCAAAAATATTTAATATTCAGTAAGTTGATCTTAGAAGTGCAAATTTTTACCAATGTTTACCATAAAACATAAGCAAAAAAGCACTGACAAATTTCGACAGAGAAAGCAGTGCCTGGTGGGGTAGTGGTTAACGCATCTACCCGGATTGCGGAAGATTGCTGGGTTCAATACCCGCCTGGGGCAGGTCGATTTTTTTCAGTGTATTTTTTCTAGTTTTTAAACTATTACACGTTTGTAAACACAAAAATGACGTCTTAAATTAGTATTGCCATACGAAATGTAAGGAAGTATAATGTTTGACATTGATTAAATAGAATCTCAACTGACTTGACAGTCAAAACCCTTATTGCCATTAGGTATTGCCCCTATTTCTTAGGTAGGTAGGTAATTAATAACTTACTCATAATACCGATGAAAATACATCGTTTATAAATAAATTATTTCAATAAACAGTGGATCACTCTTATAACAAGTGAGATATTTAGTCAAACAAAAGGACCCTTGTTTTATTTTATCACGCTTTAAAAAAAAAAGCAAATGTGACCGATATAAAGATTCACGGTGGCTAATGTGCTGGCAAAAAGAAGAAATTATATTTTTATTGAAAGTCAGAGAGACCACATAATCATTATTTGACTGCTTAGAAAGAAAAAAATCGCTAATAGAATGCTTTCAATGTCTCAAGCGAGACATTACAATTTTTTTACCTAAAGACAAATTCAGTACCATAACATTATATGAATTGTTAATTTTTTTTCCAGTCTTACATAAATGCAGGGGCAGAAGTTCAAGAAGACATCAGCGAAGCAAGTGTCATATTCGGTGTGAAACAGACACCGATAGACCTCTTGATACCGAATAAGACCTATTGCTTCTTCTCGCATACCATCAAAGCACAAGAGGCGAACATGCCAATGTTAGACGCCATTTTAGCAAAGGTACGGTATTGGCTTTTCTTATAATTTCCTAGAATGGATAGTTGTTTTGTTCCAAAAGTTTACTAATAAATTACCTACACAAAATTAGGGCACTGATTATTATTTTATCTGTGAAGGTTGACCTCTTCATAGTTATTTATAGGGTTTTCAGATTGTAAATCCCAAATGTATTATCTTTGTTAATAAGTTAAGACATTGCCGCACCGTGGTTCATAAAGAAGTCTTAAGTATTATTTTGTCCAACTTGTCGAATTCACATAAAAAGGCTGAAATAAGTACTCCGTTTCACCTAGCTTCGCTCTCAAGTCACTACTTAGGCTACTAAAAAAGTTACATTTTCGGCATAACAGAATAAATGTATCGGGACTTAGAACGTTTTTGATCGATCAAATATTGCGATTCTCTATCTTATGCTTACCATTTGAAAATTCCGCAGTGTTTGCGCTGGCAAGGTGTTCTAGTTAGCCCTAGTTATCCGCTCTATGTATATTTCAGCAACAAGTTGTATCTCAATTATTTTCTATGTTCCAGAATATTCGTTTGATAGACTACGAAAAACTAATGGACGAGGAAGGCAACCGGGTGGTGGCATTTGGCAAATACGCTGGAGTGGCTGGCATGATCAATATCCTCCACGGTCTTGGGTTAAGACTATTAGCACTCGGGCATCACACACCTTTCATGGCAAGAATATTTAAATGATTGGAAATATTAGGTTGGGGAAAAAGTCATTTCGCATTATAGTATGTATAAACTTGTAATAAAATCTCTTTGGCTATACTATTTGTATCTGGCTGGTTTTGGTATCATTGAAAGTTTAAATTTTAAAGAACATAATTCCAAATTCAAATTAGGAAAATGTGTGATTTTCATTTGTTTTTCGTACCGCCAAGATGAGTGAATCTAATGAAGAAATTCGATACATTTTAAAATATTACTACAAAAAAGGTAAAAATGCAACGCAAGCCGCGAAAAAAAATTGCGATGTTTATGGACCTAGTGTCTGTGAGAGTAGCACAAATTTGGTTTAAGCGTTTTCAATCCGGAAATTTTGATGTCAAAGATGCACGTCGCTCTGGTCGCCCTATCTATACTAATAATAAAGCTGAAGAGTTTGTTTGTTTGTTTGTTTGATTGTTTGTTTGTTTGTTTGTTTGTTTGGTTGAACCCTAAGATCTCAGCAACTACTGGCTCAAATTGAAAAATTCTTTTTTCGTTGGATAGTCCATTTATCTAGGAAGGCTATAGGCTATATAACATCACGATACGCCCTATAGGAGCTTTTCAAAGCTTTCACTGCGTGCGCTGCGTAAACGGTTAAAGTTACGTAAAAATCATGTGTGATGGAATTGTTCTCCATTAAATTTTCTAAAAAAAAGTCCGCGACAGCATATATCTATCTTTTATGGTTGGCTCACTATAACCTTTCTTTTTGGTAATCAAATTTGTTTCAAAATAATGCATTATCTGCGATGGTGTTTTTGTATGCATGATATTATTCCTTATCAAAATAAATACATTATTTATCAGAAGTATTTAATTTTGCACAAAATTGTTCGTGACTTCATTTGATTTCAATGAATATCTTAAGAAATATCATAGTTTGAAATAAACGGAAAATAAAAAAAATTGATTTTCAGAGATTTCTTTGCGTGCGCTGCGTAAACGGTTAAAGTTACACAAAAATTATGTATGACGGAATTATTCTCCTTTAAAAGTTCTAAAAACAAGTTACAGACAGCATTTATCTATCTCTTAAGGTTGACTCGCTATAACCTATTTTTGTTAATAAATTTTGTTCTAAAATAATGCTTAAGATGCGAAGGTATTTTTGTAAACATGATATTATTCCTTATCAAAATGAATACATTATTCATCACAAGTATTTAATTTTGTACAAAATTGTTCTTTACATCATTAGATTTCAATGAATATCTTCAGAGATATCATAGTTTTAACATAACTCCGCAGCTAAATAATGATCAAGTACTACGCACGCATCTATACTGAGTTGTTTTTTTTGGTTGATCGCGCTTATCTTAGGAACTACTGAACCCGTCAGATTCAGACGCCTTAGCTCACCGGTCAGGAATCCTCTCTGGAGTGATTCGACCTTAAAGCTTGAGGACCCACCGAGGTCCTCTCCTTTACTAAAACCCCTGGTGACTCAAAGAAGGTCATCAGAGACATCCTGTAAAAATAGTAAATAAAAACCGCCGAAGGAGTCGGATGCGTGAACGAAGGGTTCCGTGCCATAGATTTTATCAAAACTGTCCGAAAATTATTTGAATTTAAAATTAAATATTTTGTTAATATTTCAAGTTTCTACCTGTTATTGTTATTAAGACCGAGAAATAAATCACGTTTGTTGTTGAGCCAACTTAAATATTAATTTTATTTTTATTTAATTATTTATTTTTAAAGTGAATAATATAACTAAATATTCTGTGAATATTTCAAGCGTCTATCTGTTGCCGTTATCAAAATCGACCAAAAAAAGTCACGTTTATTTTATGGGAGCAGCTTCAATATTTATTTTATTCTATTTATTAGTATTTGTTGTTATAGCGGCACCAGAACTACGTCATCTGAGAAAATTTCAACTGTCTAACTATAATGGTTAATGATATACAGCCTGGTGACAGATGGACAGACGGACGGCGGAGTCTTAGTAATAGGATCCCGTTTTACCCTTTGGGTACAGAACCCTAAAAAGGGGAACTACTGATTCAAATTGAAAAATTCTTTGATTGTCTATTTATCGAGGAAGACTATAGGCAAGGACTTCCCACACTTATTTTCATAGTGACGCCCTTAGGAATTTTCCAATTTTTACAAGCCCTCCCCCCGTTATAGTAACAGCAAAGTTAAGTACATACCTACAAAAACAAAAAAAACGGACGCAGTCGCCCGGATTGCGAAAGATGCTGTGTTCGATTTTTTCGCCCGCCCTAGACAGTCGATTCGGGCTCAAGTTTTGAAATTGCGACTTTCATTTCTTTCTCTACATTTATTTTCGTTCTACTAGCTCGCATAGCAGCTAGACAGCCATTCTATGTGGATCGTCTCACTACGCCTGCCCCCGGGATAGAACCGCGAACCCTGGGATGCCAGGGCATCGCGACGCGCAGTATGGGAAACCCTGATATAGGCCTATATACCTCCATAGCATCACTCTACGACTAATAGGAATTGAGCATCAATGAAAAATGTTGCAAAAATAGGAAATCCACGCGGACGAAGTCGCGGGCACAGCTAGTTATAGATAAAATGGATGCCATTTTTGAAAAAGTGGAGCAAGATCGGCATGTCAGTAGTTACGACGTAGCTGAAGAACTGGGAATTGACCACAAAACAGTTTTGGCGCATTTGAAAAAAACTGGGTACACAAAAAAGCTCGACATTTGGATACCTCACGAGCTCACTGAAAGAAACCTAATGAACCGTGTACTCATTTGTGATTCTTTATTACGACGTAATGAAACCGAACCATTTTTGAAGAAGCTGATAACTGGTGATGAAAAGTGGATCACGTACGACAAGAACGTGCGAAAAAGGTCGTGGTCAAAGGCCGGTCAGGCTTCACAGACTGTGGCGAAACCCGGGTTAACTCGCAACAAGGTGATGCTGTGTGTGTGGTGGGATTGGAAGGGCATTATTCATTATGAGCTGTTACCACCAGGCAGGACCATCGATTCTGAACTCTACTGCGAACAACTGATGAGATTAAAGCAAGAAGTTGAGAGAAAGCGGCCGGAATTAATCAACAGAAGGGGTGTGGTTTTTCATCATGATAACGCTAGACCTCACACATCTTTAGCCACTCAGCAAAAATTAAGAGAGTTTGGCTGGGAGGTGTTAATGCATCCGCCGTATAGTCCTGACCTTGCACCTTCAGATTTCCACCAGTTTCGGTCTCTTCAGAATTCTTTAGGCAGTGTCAGGTTAACATCACGAGAGGACTGCCAAAACCACTTGTCGCGGTATTTTGACCAGAAGTCCCAAAATTTCTATAGCAATGGGATCATGTCCCTACCTACAAGATGGCAAAAAGTTATCGAACAAAATGGTACCTACATACTTTAGTTAAATGTAAATAAACTATATTAAAAAATGTTTTGAATTTTCTTAAAAAATGCGAAGAAACTTTTTCCCCAACCTATTATACACATGAAAAACAAAAGCATTTGATAGGGACGTACGGAATAACTATTGCTTAAAGCAAGCAGCGATAGCGGCGTAAAAATTTCCAGCCCTTATCGAAATATTTTGTGTTATAGTTTTTTTCCACTTACGCTGCATGAATAAGTCGTTGAAATGATAAACGTTGCATATTTGAAATTCAACAACATCGATGTTATGTAGATCAGAAGAATATTTTTTATCAAGAAACCATTAAAGTTTTCATAAAACTATAAACGATATTTTTTAGCATATAGGCCCAGCACATAACTATCGCAACTCCAGTATGGCTAGACAGCAAGTCCGGGACGCAGGTTATGAGGTGGCACTAGGAATGATGCCTAAATCCTTGGGTCCACTTACGTTTGTATTTACAGGCTCTGGAAACGTGTCCCAGGTTGGTTTAATAATTTTATTTATTTTTAAGCAAACTTTACAGCATATCATTTTACCTATTCTAAAACAGACAATTTTATAGATTACAAATTTTGTTGACGCAGATATTAATTTTATAGTATAAATACATATACAGTTTGTAAAAGACATGAACAGTTAAACGAGAACCATGTATTCTGCTCACCATCATAACTTTTTTTATCCTTAAGACTAGGTATACCTAGGAAATTGATAGTTACGATTTTATTTAAAGTCAATGTCATATTTTTTTTTATTTTTTTTATTTCATAACAAAAATGGCTTCAAAACGTTAGTGTTCAATACATAAACGAACGGGGCCGCCCGCCGCCGTCCGTTTTGCAAAATTATCGCGGTTTTGCGAGTTCCGTGCGACTGCTTTACATTGCACGGTACAATTTGCAATTTTTTTAACACCAAAATATAAAAATCGTTTTTCAGCAATTATTTTTTGAAATGTTGCGCCTATTAACTCGGGTGCTTCTGACTACTAACGCCCGTATTCACAAACAATATTTATCATAGTAGAAAACAATGCTCTGCAAAATAAAGAATTTCTCAGTACGTGTCAAATGGTAAGGATTTTGAAGTCTCATAGTGCGCGTGGACGCACTGGGTTGTAAAAACCTATTCATAGACAATACTTAAGTGGGAATCGGAACTATGCGTGCTTTAAAATGAACGCACAGCTTAGGTAGCTAGCTAGCTATATTACACAACGCACAGGTCGAGATGCCAAAAGCAACGTCCAGATGTCAAAAGATTAAAGTTTGAAGCTCGTTTGAAGTAATAAAACGTCAGTACATTCAACGATGTAACCAGGCAACAGAATCGAACCAATCACTGAGCTCTATTCAATGCAATGCGTTTACTTATCCAAGAGTGTAGAAACCTCATAGTAATGTTTGTGAATACGGGTGTTAGTATCCTATTCCTCTACGTCACGATACACTGGCCCGACGTTCGATGCCTTTGAACTATTAGGGGCTTTATTCGCAGAATACCAGATTTTCAAAACGGTGGCTAGCGCCGGGCTTTTTATCTCTCGTACTAGCTATCTTCACATTTGTGCTCTAATGGATGGAGTCATTTGCTTGACCTTTTTATATAAAAAAAAACAGCTTCCCCAAATACCGGATTCGCAAAATGGGATGTTTTGGACAGTGGAAGTCAAGATATTATTTACATTTATATAACTAAATAATTTTAGCCGTGATGCCGGCAGAATAGAATAGCATGACTCCGTATCCTCCAATGGGTATCGTAGAACTCATATGTTGTCGTTTTTTCTTTTAGGGAAGTCAAGAAATATTCCAAGAGTTACCATATGAGTATGTTCCTCCTGAAATGTTAAGAAAAGTAGCTGAACATGGAAGTACGTATTAGAAATATAATTGCGCTACGCTGATCGGATCGGGCAAATAATCATACCTGGACCGTCTTAAAGGGATGATTTTTCAATAGCTAAATAAAAGTGAACAGACAGTTAAATTATTACCCAAACTGAAGCAATTACCCAAACTGAAGCAAATGTCACTTGAAATCAAGTGATTTTAATTTGTCCATTGGTCTGATGGGTCTGATGTATAGTACAGTAGGTACGATATGGGAAGAATAAAAAAATATCTAAAGCACGGAGTACTAACAGTCTTTGTATCTAAGGATTGAAAAATCAGCCCTTAGTGTGTTAATAGAATCTGTAGTGTGTTAAATATCTTGAAAATAGGTCTAAAAAAATTAAAGACTGCATTCGCTCGAAAAATACTGGAGTACTTTAGCTATTTTCATAAAACTTTATGATTAATTTATATTTTCATAAAACTTTATTCATCTTGTAGATCTAAATATTAATCTGAGAAAACTTAGCATCTTGTTACGAAAAATCAACAGTTGAATAGTTTAGTTCTGCGTGTTTTACGCACGCGCGGGACGCTCCATTTAGTATGACAAAGGTCGCCAGCCCAGGTCACAGTAGCAGATTTACAAATATGCCGCCATTAGGCTAACAAAGTTTTGCCGCCTAGGCTAATAAAGTGTTTCCGCCAGTAGGGTAATAATTTTTTGCCGCCCCTACTTACTTCTGAAATTCGATACTCTAGTTCCATCAAGCATATGCCTAGTTCACAATCATATTAATTACATTTGCAACTTCATTGTGCTCTATCTTCCTCTCTACATCAGCTTTTTCCCATTTATTAAAAAATAAAATTTTCTGGGCTCGTTTTCTCTCTGTATGTACTTATATAATAAAAAAATTTGGGCCAAATTGGTCGCCCCCTAAAATCTGCCGCCCTAGGCTCCAACCTACTCAGACTACTGGTAAATCCGCCACCGCCAGGGGACGAACTTATACATACATTATACTTATATGTGTCTAGGTAGATTATTAGTACTTAATAATCGATATGTATTCTATCTGATTCACGCATTTTTGCAGAAAAAATATTGGTAGGTTACATGGATAGCTGAGTTCTGAGCTTCTGTATTAAAAGCTCGATAGGAAGACGAACGTAATTTTTTAGTTGTAATTTGTTATTTTTTATTTGTCAAATTTATCACATAGATAGATGATTAAGATCTCATTTTGTGTGGCCCTTATAGTTTAACCCCCTTATTCATAAAAACAAGGGAATTTATTAGAGATTTACAAATTGTTTGTCTCTGTCACTCTGGCACGAGATGAATGAGACAAAACACTTTTTAACAAGGTAATAACTAAAATAGGTTTATTGAGTGTTTATGAATAAGGTTGTTAGGATATTAGTTTTAGAGTTTTATGTAAAATTATATGCTGCTTGCTTATTTTACATGACTCATAAAACGCCACTCAGAGCTCAAAACATCCCCTATATAGTATAGGCGTTTGAAAGTTAACATTTTGATAAGGATAGTTTTGATCTTTGGTTTTGATTTTACATGTTGTCGATGCGGCATCTTCACAATTTTTTTTACGTTTCAAACTACAATCGTCTAAAAGTGCATTTAAATGTCCGTTAAAAGTCTGCAGGAATAATTCACAATACATTAAAACCGGAAATGCGATATCAAGGTATCATTTTTTATCATCCATTATTTTGTTTTGCTCGTACAACCAACGCCAAATGTTTGCAGGTCCAAACAAAATTTATGGGTGCGAAGTCCGACGTAGGCATCACTTGGAGAGGAAGAACGGTGGTGGCTACGACAATGATGAATATGAGGAACATCCAGAGAGATATATTTCAACTTTCGCTCAGAAGGTGAGTTATACATCGTCATTTCAGCCGAGGGACGTCCACTATTGGACATAGGCCTTCCTCAAGGATCTCCAACCCGATTTGGAAGTGCCCTTATCCAGCAGCTTCCCGTGATCTTTACCAAGTAAGGCAAGTTTTGTACAACAGCGCGGTATCTAAAGCGTATGTCGCGGAATCTTACCTAATATGGTTGGGTTGGGAGAGTAGCCAGAGTGGTGGCGAACAGCGTTAATGCACTTTAAAGAGACCCCTTAAATCTACACTTGGGTAAAATGTCCCAGGCTCTGTTCCTGGCTCTCCTCTCCGCAACACGATGGACTCGGCACCGGCACCACTTCACTTGCACGGTGAATCCATGGAATGCTAAAAGTTTTCGTTTCAATGGTTGGTACACAGTTTCAACATTTGCAATCTCAGCCGCGGACTTTTGGATATCTCCCTGTGATACTAACATGATAAAAAAGACGGTGGTCTGTGATACTGCATGACAAATAACGTAAGCGTTTGATTAATTTCCAACAATGAAACCTTTTGGCTAATACAGTTTATATGAACTCCAACTGGCTATCTAGTTACCACAATTTTAACAAAGTTTGTAGTTGCTTATCAGCGTTGTTACTAATCACAGTGAGTAAAAAGAAAAGCTTCCCCGTATACGTAATTAGTAGATACACAAGAGTTTCTAACTGTCCGAACACAATCATGCTGATAACAGTATTGTTTTAGCGCCAGAGAATGAGATGGTGGTAGCTAGTCAGACGTATTTAAAACAAGCTGTGACACTAAAAAAACCAACACAAATGTGTACTGCTTGATGATCGAACTGAGAAACCTCTTAATGCATTGGACGAATAACCAGACCACGGAGGCGAGTAAAATAAATAAAACGCCCTAGCGATAGCGGTTTTTGACGTGACAACGTCTTATAATTCGATAGAGCAAAAAACATGACGTCATGCGGCGTTACCTCGCTCTGAATCTAATTCTCTAATTTGAATTTGGAATTATGTTCTTTAAAATTTAAACTTTCAATGATACTAAAACCAGCCAGATACAAATAGTATAGCCAAAAAGATTTTATTACAAGTTTATACATACTATAATGCGAAATCTATTAAACAAATGAAATTAAATTTTTCTTTTGAAAAATGCTACCATTCCATCAGTATTTTCTTAAGACGTTGTCACGTTCAACTATCGTCAGTAAACCGACTTTACAGACAACCAATTTTTTTTTTAATTTTGGCTTGCAACTTTACTTACCAATATGAAATGAAAAAGCTCTTTATTTAAATGGACTTTGCTAAGTACTTTTAAATCGTGAAAAGCCCTACCACCATTTGGGGATAAAATAATTATTTTACTTACTTCAATAATTATTATTATGCTGAGTTGGAGAAGAAATGGCGAAAGAAACTCAACAGCTTATAATTTCGTAACGATTTCAAAACATCATTACAGTCAATAAATATATCAACATGAATAAATTACAATTTTAAATGCGTAATTTTTGGGCAGATTTTACTCCCACGCATTTGGATCGATCCACATTTCCAATATACGATAGTAAACATAGATAGATTTGTTTGCTCTTTCATTCCCTTTTATATTTATCCCCTATCCTATTTATCCCTTTAGACGTTGCATTTCGAGAAAATTACGTCATTCTTAATTTTAAAGTAAAAGCCATATACCAATTTTTATGGATAGAATATGAAAATAACGGAATTCCCATATTATCATCCCCTATTTTATTTCTTGACGGACAAGCCATACACCAATTTTTATGGATTTTACTATAAAAATGACGGATTTTTCATACAAACTTTCATCCCCTTAGGGGTTGAATTTTGAGAAATCCTAAAATAACTCATTCTTAATTTTTAATTGAAGGGCATATACCAATTTTTATGGATTTAACTTTAAAAATGACGGACTTTCATAGAATCTTTCATCCCTTATTTTACCCTCTTAGGGGTTGAATTTCGAAAAATCCGGCACGAAAAAAGGGACCTCTGCAAAAAGACACCTCTGTGCGAAATTTCAGCCTGTCTAGGTCCAAGGGCATGGGCAGGGCGTTGATTAGTCAGTCAGTGAGTCAGGACTTTGCTTTTTATATAATAGATAATAGCTTTTTTATATAATTTAGTTTTTACAGTTTCTTTAAACTTATTAATATGCAAATCTCTAATATTCTTTGGAAGCTTATTGTAAAAAACATATACAATTGGCCAACAAACGAATTGTTTATTCTGTGAATAGAAAAACAACACCACAAAATGTAGTGTTATGTGACTGTGGATTTCGGTAAGGTGAAGGTACGAGCCCCAGTTCGGGCACTCCAAATTCAAGCGGCTACCTCGCTGTGCCCTCCTTCGACTATAGATTATGATGTTAATTTTTTTTTGTCGATTTTAACAATGGTACTTTTATGAATGAATATTGTGTACGCGCAGTTTCACATCTGCAAAGTTTAAAGCGAGCATTACTCTGATGCTAATTGAGCACTAGATAAGTTATCAGTTATTATCCATGATACAAGTACTGTTTGGCTTACATATCGGGGGTGAATGAACGCAGTAGTTGTCTACATTAATAATGACGTTACGGGTTCTTTCATACATACCACAACTAGAAAAAAGCTTTCGCTTCCTTTAATCCTGTTTTTCAGCTTTTATTGATCACAGTATTATTGATTTTCCAACTTTTTTTTTATATGTTACGAGATGGCAAACAAGATTGCGGCCCACCTGATGTTAAGTGGTCACCGCCGCCTATAGACACTTTCAATATTACGTAAAAAACACCGAACACCGCAAGTGCGTTTGCCATCCTGGGGACATATGCCTTCCATGCCCAGTAATTATACTGGTTACCTTTACCTTCAAGCCGAAACACAGCGAACTGCTTCACGGCAGAAATAAGAAAGGCGGTGGTACCTACCCAGACTACCCTACATATGGGTCTACCAACCTAGTAAAACCTAGTAACTTTTTAAATGTTCTCTAGTAAATATACAATAAACTATTTACCAGCATCTCATACCAAACCAATCGGCTAATGGTAAGACGTTAGACGCTAAGTAGCACTAATGTGTGACTATTGTGCTCTACCAAGCCCGATGCCCTCGTGAAACTCTAGAAACATTACTTATAGACGGAGACACAATTTAATATTACGAATTGGTAACTAGGTAAGTAGTGTTTGTGCCTTCTGTCCGCACGAAGCTGTTTAGTGATTTTTTTTTATAATTTGAAAAGCTGAGCCAATCCTTGCTAGCCGACGTTATAACTTGGATTTCTTCAAGGTGTGACTGATATAGGGTAGATACTTCTATATAGGCTATATAGGCAAACTCAAACACAAATTTCTTTATTCATTTAGGTACAATTTGGGCACTTATGAAAGTCAAGTTTGAATGCCATCGGTTCAAGAGTCTACCAGGAGGCCTTGTTCTGAGAAGAACTGGCAAGAAACTCAACAAATTTTATCCTCCCTTTGCAGTTTTCATGGTATTGATTTGGAAAGAGTCATAATTCACATCACACATCGTAGTCCCCATCTCCCTAAGAACAGCAATGCAAGCGTCAAATGAAACGAAAAGGCTCTTTATGGACTTTGCTTTGCTAAGTACTTTTAAATCATCAAAGGACGTGAAGTTGTCAATGGACATAATATTGATCAACAAACGCTATTGACTTTTTCTCTTGCTTACACTGCAGGTGAGAGAGTGGAAAAATACTTGTTAATGCGGAGAAGGAAGAAGATTGCAATCTTCTACTTTCTCCTACCCTTCGGCATTTAAAAGCACTTAGTCTTAAGTCCATTTAAATAAAGAACTTTTTAATTTTGATTGATTTTGATTTTGACCAGTTAAATACGATCCTTTAATGAATGCGGCACAGATTGCACCATTCACCTCTGTGCTGGTGAACTGCATCTACTGGGCGGTGGACAGCCCCAAATTACTGACGATACCGGACGCCAAGCATCTGCTTATACCGTCGCACACGCCATGGCTGCCTAAGAGCATTGGCGCACCAGCTTTACCTCACAGGTGGGTGCAAATCGTACATAATATTTGGTTACATAATTATAATTAAAGTCACATTTGGCAGTATTGGTCAAGTAGTGCCTCAAAATATTATGACACTGCCATCATGTCGTGAAAAAGACCCACTGGTTTTACAAATTAACATGAGATAGTGATTTAGCCCAGGGCCCGGGTTTCCCTAAATATGCGTCGCGGCGCCCTGGGCCATCGCGGCATTATCCCAGGGGCGTCGTCGTGAGGCGATCCACATGGATTGGCTGTCTGTGTGACGCGAGTGAGTCTCACAAAAATAAATGTAGAGAAAGAGATGAGAGTCACGATTTACCTAGAATGAGAGATGTCAAACGAGGATACATATTATTGCACGCGACCACTGTTTAATGATTTTGTTTACCTAATGTTAGCTATAGTTCTTATTTATAATGTCTGTGTAAGCGCGTCGTTGAGTTGTGATAATAAATTTATTTCTATTCTATTCTATTTCCAAAGTTGAACCCCGTTTTGAGAAGCTGTGCTCAGAAAACTCAGCTCATGAAGCGCATATTTTTCATTAGTAACCAACAAAGTATAATAAACACCTATTTTCATAATTAATGTTGTTTCTAAAATAAGTACAGTACTATAAATGTTACTTGGAGTTTTTTTGATAAATTGGCTAGCTGCTGGTAGGTATTTTTGACCGGGGCAATCCGTAAGAGCGTCACAATAAAAATAAATTTGGGCAGCCCTAATCTAGCCGAAATTATGTATGATAACGGACATAGCTATATTATAACTTATATATTCACTTAAATAAACTTAAATAAATATGTATACACCTACAACAACCATGACTCGCATACAAATGTTCCACTAAAAGATTTTCTCCATAAAGAGTCTCTACCAACATTCGAACCCGGATCGCTTGATGTGTAGGAAGCGTTGGATTAAAATATAAGTGACGTTAAACCCAAAAAGTAGTTGCTTAGCTTTCTCAGCGAACCAACAAATAAAAACACCGACAAATAGGACATATTACACTCTCAGCAAACCGGACGTATTTTTACATAAAATTATAAGTTCTTACATTATTTCTAATTTTCAGAATGTTGGCTATCTGCGACATATCAGCAGACCCTGGTGGCTCTATCGAATTTATGAACGAGTGCACCACTATAGATACTCCTTTCTGCCTCTATGATGCCGACAGAAACAAAGATACCAAGAGGTAGGTTGTATGTAGTTAGTTTTTTTGCGCGGTCAGTATTCGGTGACTTATCAGACTAGTCTGTTATGTGACCAAAAATTTTTCTTTCGGAAAATCTCACTGCACTGACCCCAAAATAAATTAGGAGCCGAGTAGAGATTAAAATCCTGTGCGGAGAGAGCATTTATTTTCTGTCTATCAATGGCAAAAAGTAGAGTAGGTTGAACAACTCGTGTAAAGTAAACATTGCAATCCTTGCATCCCTCGCGCGCCACCCGAATTCGCTGCTCTATCATTAAAATCTTTTGTTTTTCGTTGTCATTATATTCTACTATTCCTGATCTGCATGATGCCACGTTCGCTCACAGCGCTTATTTTTTATGCCTTCTGGACTCTAATCCTTATATGATGTGTTGATGATGGATGGGTGATGGGAAGATTGTACGAATGTGTTAAATGTTTTTATTATTACTTTCTCGTATACGTAGTATAGAGGAAGTCTTATGACTAATCGTCAAAAAATTCGACTTCAAGATTTTGACGGATTTACACGTTTTGGACCTCGCTGCACGAGTCCAAAAATACTGTTTTTGGAATTATGTCTATGTGTGTGTCTGTGCGTTAGCACGATAACTTGAGTATGTTTTAACTTATTGCAACCAAATTTAACATGCATGTATGACATCAAAATGTAAGGTTTCTATCAACTTTTGAGTCGTTTCCGGTATACGAGAAAGTGAAGGGGAGACCACTCCCGATTTTGATAATTAATGTTATATTATTTTAATGTATTAATTAACAATAAAATATAAAATAAATTACTCATGCCTATATTTTAATGCTGTCCTGTTCATGTAACTTGCGAAATCTGATCCGAAATCTGGTGTTTCTTATTATTTATAAATATTTTTATTTGACCAGCTTCAAGGGGCCAGGGGTCCTCGTTTGTTCCATCGACAACATGCCCACTCAATTGCCAAGGGAATCGACGGACTTTTTCGGCGACCTGTTGTTTCCTTACGCGGAGGACATAATGAGGTCTGACGCCACCAGGCCTCTCGAAGAGCACAACTTTTCTCCTATAGTTCAAGGGGTAAGTTACATAGTAGAATTAATAAGAATCTGATTATACTAAAACTAATCGAGAGGCTCGAGGGTTCGATCATACTCGTAATAGTCACAACAGGAACAGGAACAGGAAACGCCAATGCATATTTTTTTATAGCACGAGATGGCAAACAAGCTTGCGGCTCACGTGGTGTTAAGTAGTTACTATCGCCTATAGACACTTGCAATATTAAGTGTAAATCACTTAAGACCGTAAGTGCGTTTGTCATCTTGGGGACTTAGATGACATGACTTCCATGCAATCCGAAACACAGCGAACTGCTTCACGGCAGAAATAAGAAAGGCGGTGGTACCTACCCAGACGACCCTACATATGGGTCTACCACTTAGTAAACATTCTGTGTGTGAACCTCTCATTTACTAAATACTATTTGGGAAGATACATTCTTGACTCGGATGTTATTAAAATAATCAAAGCTGAGAATATCTTAAAATTTTTAGATAGCGCACAGCTTAAGGAATTTACGTAAGATCTAATTAGGACTTACTTGGTGGCTAGTCAAAGATCTTATGATCTATCTATATGATTGAGTGGTCGGGTTTAGCTAGTTAGTAAACATATTAATGAGATCTCATTATCTGGAAATAGAAAGATAGTGTTTTATCAGTCAGCTGATGCGTTGCACGGATGATATTAGTCTGTCGTTCCAATCTCACAAATGTCAATGTATTTCCCTAAGCAAACGTACCTAATCACTATAATAACAAGCTAATTAAATTAAGTCAACACATTAGTAAAGTATAAACGAGAAATAATAAAATTCTCCTATTTTTTTATTGTCTAGAATAATAATAATCAAGCCATGTATTAATTGTAAACTTTTCTTGAGCTATGTTTCCGCATACTGGACGAGGATGGTGTTATGAATTAAAATAATGTTTAAAAACAAAAGTTGTTTGTAAATATGTTATGAATACATGGTTTTGTAATTGATATCATTGTACTTATTTAAGTTTTTTATTTATTTATTTTACAGGCTATCATTACGAGTAACGGAAGATTAACACCGGCTTTTGAATACATCAATGAACTACGTATGGCAAATACGTAAGTAATGGACACAATCAATGTCGTATGTAATAGGTCTATCAAATTAGTTAAATTTATGTATTTCACGAAAAAATAACGATTTCTAGGAGATATTTTTTTTATTCGGTTAGTAGGTATTCGGAAAGCCGCGTCCATATTCTTTCGAGTAAAATTCTGAATTTAGCTAAATAAATTTGTATTAGAATATTTATTTACTTACTAGCTTTTGCCCGCAACTTCGTCCGCGTCGAATAGTTACACACAAACTTTGTGCAACATTTTATTTTTTTACTAATCATATCTATCATATGATTATTTTATTTTATATAGGTTTTATCTTTTGATAATGACGAAAAAATACCCACGTTGATTTTCAGACTTTGTCACCCCATTTTCCCCTTTTAAGGGTTGAATTTTGAAACCTGAAACACGCACGTTTACTCATTTAACGATAGGAGTAGACCTCCTCCTGAAATTTCACAGGAGTACAAGTAGTTTGTATGAGGAAAAAAGATTATTTAGACTATTTTTCTTTTCACAGGAGTACAAGTACTCCTGTGAAATTTCAGGAGGAGGAATGAAAATAGTCTAAATAATCTTTTTTCCTCATACAAACTTTCATCCCCTTAGGGATTGAATTTCGGGAAATCTGGCCTTGTCCCTTGTCTACGTCATAAAAAGGACCTCGTTGCAAAATTTCAGCTATCTAGGTCCAATGGCATTGGCTGGGCGTTGATCAGTCAGTCAGACAGGACTTTTCTTTTTATATATTATTATGATTATTATTAGTAATAAATATCTAATTGTTAAGTCTTTTTTTCTGATGCATATACATTTTACTTATCTTAGGCGTTCACGACACAAAGTAGAAGGGGGCGAAGAACAAAACCCAGTTGTGATCCTCGGCAGTGGATTAGTGTCGGCGCCTGTAGTGGAGTACTTGGCGAAGGACAAGAATATCGCCATTACTGTTGGTAAGATAGTAAAAATATTCTTATCTAATAAATAAATGAATTAAAATATTACCTATGTAGGTATAGCTCAATTATTTAGCTTAATGTTGGACAGCCTTGAGCTGAGAATAATATGCTTTGAATGATATTGTGGTAAGTTCATTTTCTTATGAAGCTATTTCTAACTTCAAAAAAAGGGATAAGAACCTTTTAAATATGGTTGAGTTCATTAAAATTTCAATTTAATACTAAAATAGAAAAGCTAAAGAATATTTAAGCAAAAAAAATTTCAAAAAAGCTTTTTCGAACGCTTATTTTATTCCTTAGGTAAATCAATAACGTTAAGTCATCATAATTATTTTACAGACAGAAAAGTGTCTAGGGATCAAGTACGTTTTAGAGTATCGCCGCAATTGAGGTTCTGGATCGTTATTGATTTTTTATTAAAAATAGATATATTACACTTATGTATAGTTTTATATAAAAGTTGTTATAGCGTAGAAAAAAAAATGTTATTGATCTGACACTTTTGATGAGTGTAATGTAGAAGCGCTTGCTAAAAACCTTAGTATCTAATTAAAAACTCAAATAAGCTAAAAACGTAAATAAAAAAGTATAGTCTTTCAAAAATTGAAGCAAATAGTTCATAATGGTGATCAATGTATTTGTTCTCTGAATTTAATTTTTTTACTTCATCCAGCTTCACAAGTGAAGGAGGAAGCGGACGCTCTAGCAGAACGATACGGTGTTCGTTCAGAGTATTTGCAAGCGAACGATGAGTCTGCATTACGAAATTTGGCGGCACGAGCGAGACTTGTCGTTTCTTTACTTCCGTACGACCTTCACGGAGCGGCCGCAAGGGCTTGCATTAGTACTGGAGCTCATATGGTTACTGCTTCTTACGTCAGACCTGAAGTCCAGGAGCTACATAATGCGTGAGTTACTAAATCTAATAATACGATTGAAGTAGCTAATTAATTTTTACGTCGCATTAAGCCAGATGCAAATAAAGGCGCGAAGAAGCATCTTGGAGATCGGCAAGGCAAGGGTGGCTAGTAGTGCGACATTTCATCTCTCGCATTAGCTATATTTGCATTTGGACTCCACTTCTGTTTACCATTAGGTGGAATGGAGTCATTTGCTAGACCTTAGGTGGAATGGAGTCATTTGCTGAAACAAAAGAAGAACAATATTCGATGGAATTTTTAAGCTTCAATTTTCAAGCTATCGAAACCGAGTAATAATTAGCTATAGAGTTACGAACTGGTCATTATTCAAGATAGTAACATCTCTCAAATATAAGATTTTATATACAAGGTAACCTTCACCTAATTGCTTAAAAAATAAATGACCATATTTATCAAACAATAATACTAACTTGGTGTCCGGTTCTTAAGACATAGTTTTTCCTAATTATAGTTTTAAATCATACGTTTTTTTAGAGCAAAAGAAGCCGGTGTTACGTTACTCAATGAAGTTGGCCTTGATCCTGGCATCGACCATTTGCTAGCTTTGGAATGTATTCATGACGTCCAAAATCACGGAGGAAGAGTTGATTCCTTCGTCTCATATTGCGGAGGTATTAAAAGAATCTTACAGTTCATAAGCAATGTTGAAACTAAGAAAACTAACTTTAATTTTATTCCAAAACTTATGCTTAAAGGTCTACCTGCACCAGAGTTCAGTGGCAATGCTTTGAGGTACAAATTCTCATGGAGCCCAAGAGAAGTCTTGCTCAATACAATTTCTTCAGCAAAATATCTTAGAAAGGGCCAGGTAATAATAAAAAGCTCAAGGAAATGAATTCTGCAGAGTATGTATGTATTGATTATGTCTAAGTTCGAAATTATCAAGCATTCTTTATTTGTCGATTCAATAGGTGGTGGAAGTTTTGGGAGGTGGAGAGTTAATGTCGGTAACACGTGACTTGGATTTCTTACCAGGCCTTGCTTTTGAAGGATTTCCTAACAGAGACAGCACTATCTACTCCAAATTATATGGCGTGGAAGATGCTCACACAATGTTCAGAGGAACATTAAGATATCGAGGTAAATTGTCCTGTTTTCTGTGTACGCAATTTCTTATGAATTATAATCCCCATAATATGGAACCATAATTACAAATTTTATCACATATTTTTATAGGTTTTGCTGAAACTATGAAAGCAATGCAGTTCTTTGGTTTAATTGACCCCAACCCGCACCCATCACTTCATCCTGACGGTCCCAAAATTACGTGGGTAAGTTAAAAGGTCAAATCCTTGACGATAGATTATATTCTTTTGATAAACATTTATTTTATATATCTTAATTACCCACGCTAATGTGACGCCTTTCTTTTATAAGGCTATACTGCGATCACATATTTACTAAATCTCATTTCTCTTGACATTTCTCATACATGCCCATCACTTTCGTTTAGATAATCTTAAATTACTTAAATATTTTCGATTTGATCAGCAAAAGCCTTTTCCCCGTCTCTAATCTCCGTAAAATCAGATTCATATATCACTTCGTGTATTTTTATATTTTCAGAGACAATTCGCTTGTGAACTACTTGGGTTAATGGACCCTTCAATATTTTATGAGAATTTGAGAACAAGGCTATCAGAACGAATCGGTAGCCAAGGGGCACAGGCTATTGAGTCTTTAGGTCTTTTGGATGAGGACTTCATTGTTAAATGTGGTACACCACTAGACACAGTTAGTAACTATCTCAGCAAGAGACTACAACTTGGTAAGTTAATTTAATATTAAAGCTGGAATAAGTAGCATGACTTTTTCTAATAATACAAATAGCGATAAAATTAGTAAAGTACCACGTTGGGCGCCAACTTTTTGTCAGATTGTGTCAACTTTATTTCTTTTTCTTTTAATAGAAAGGGTAACATTGATTATTCTTAAAATAATAATTAAAGCATTAATTTTTAAAAGGTTTAGTTCAAGTTACAAGGGTTTTTTTTTAATATGCCTCATGTTGGGCGCCATGATGTTTAATGATCTTTTTATTTCCTGTAGAAAAGGATGAAACTGATTTCGTAGTTCTGCGGCACGAAGTGGGCGTGACATGGAGTGATGGTTCAAAGGAAAAACGCGAAGTAACTATGACTGTTCGCGGAGATCCTGCCTCGCATACAGCAATGGCCAGAACAGTGGGTTTGCCTACTGCCATAGCTGCTAAAATGGTGTTGGATGGTGAGAATAATTTCGTTTTTCATTCTTATATTATTGCTGTGATATCAATAGTGCTTATGGAGCTAAATAATGAAATAGAACAGGTGCTTTTTGTGAACTTTCTCGAACTATTTTGAACTCTAATAGTCAATTCACATATTAGCATTTATAATATCAGTTAGGATAACTTCTTCACAAACAATGTGTTTTAAAATTGTCAGACTTTCCCATAGATATTGTGCAAAATAAGGTATTGCAACACGGAAAATCGGATTCGGTCTTCTGGAAAAAAATTTGGCAAAATTACGTTACGTTAAAATGTAATTCGTTATTTCTTGCTATAGTAGTGGTATCATTTAATGTTATAGATTGGTCGATTCTTCACTTCTACGTATTTTTTTTTTCAAATAGTACGTCATCATCGTACGTACGTAGGTTCATTATATTTAACTATTTTAACTCCAATATTACTGTACACATAATTATTAAGTCTATTCACTCCATAAAACAAGCTGTTTTGTTAATATTAAAGGTATATTTCTGCTACTAATTTTTTTATTTTACTTTCAATTTCAGGCGAGATCCAAGAGCGTGGAGTAGTATTACCGTTTGCACCAGTAGTATACAAGTCTCTTCTTTCAAGACTACGAGCTTTCGGTATCACAGCTAGAGAGACTTCAACTCCTCTTAACTGAGCATTATTTAGGCAAAAATGTATTTTTGTAATTGTAAACCCACATTTGTTCTTTATGTAAATAACATCACTTGCATGTAACTAAATAAGTAATATTTTGCAGTGAATAGTTAATACCACCCATTAGGTATTAATTTTCTGTGAGCGGGTAATAAATGATTTTTTTGTGATGGAAGAGTTAATGATTGTAACAATTAATGTAAATTTTATAAATCGTGTTATATCCAAACTTTTAAGGAATTTATACTTAATTAAGCCATAATATTAATAAAGTTATAATATAATATGTTGTCTTGTCTTCTCAATTAACCCTTGATTTTTTTTTATTTCACTAATATTTCTTTATTCAAGTAAACGTATATGACAACTTATGTTAAATCAGTTAAAAGAACTTCTCAGATACGCAGGTACCTATTTGACGATCTGGAGGCGAGGGCGAATATTATGCGATCTGAAGCTTTCTTTTTTACGCAATATTTTATGTTACATTAAAGCCTAAAAAAATAAAGTAACTATTCTGCGCGGACGGAGCTGGGGGCGAAAGATTGCAGATATACTAGACTGAGATGATTAAGAATTATAATTTTCGAGAACGCGAAAATTATTTTAATACATTAAATCTCGTGATTTAATGTATTAAAATAATTTTCGCGCATAGCGAGTGATTCATAAATAGAGCGCAGTGAGTGATTTAAAGGCAGGAGACTTAAAAAATTTGCTCTCGTGTGAAACATACAACTTTTCACCTCTCCAGCGAGAAAATTGTTAAAGGTGAAAAAATCAATACAATACTAATACATGTTTATTATCTAAAGAATAATTATTGAAAATTAAAAGTAAGATTACTAAAATAATTTAGATTGAATGTGCCTTGTTCAGAGTTCGCAGCAAAAAGCGTTTTTCCTTCGAGATTTTACGAAGTAAAAGAGGTCTTTTGGTGCTGGAGAGGTGAAAAACTATATCCTGACTGTCGGGTTTTGTCTGGTTCGCTGAAAGTTTCGAGTACGGAACTTTTCACTATTTTGGGGCAGTGCATTGTCCATATTGCTAGATTGGCTTTATGTATAACTAAAAGGCATTAAAGGCTCATGTTTTGCCACCAGAAACGGCGCCAGTTATCGAGTGATTTGAATCCTTTTGTGTCGGGAAAATGCAAATCACAGCATTAAATAGAAAGTAATTATAGAGGTATTATAGTGTATTATATCGTAATATAAGCCACTGCTTCCACCAAAATTTTAGTCTATTTACAGAAATTCATACATATAATCATACTCTGCATCCCAAAAGGAGTTGAGTAGAGCTTTAGGTGTAACATTTAGTTACACATAAAGCCACATTTGGCAGTATGGGTCATTCAATGCCTCAAATAGTGACACGGTGCCAGCCTATCGTCTAAACTAAATTCACATCACAGAGTTGCATTTACAGAAATACTGAAATGAATTTCTCTAGATCGAAAAAAAGTGTTGAAACGTGGCTTCGGCGATGGAACTTTCTGTTGTTAATAAATCCAATTTTAGAATAAACATTTAGGGTGGATCTACATTCCACACGAGGAGCCACGGGACTGCCCGCTAAAGCTTATTATGACATGATCTGTCGATTTGCTAACGCTTCGATTTCATAAACGTATGATTCACTAAAATTTCAATGTCATGAACGATTTCATAAATGGTCGATGAGTTAAATTATTGATTTAATAAGCTATCAATGTAACGTGTACGTACAGTTTAATCTCATGAGCTTCGATGAGAGTTAATTCGATGTAGCCAACCCCGCCCCCAACACATAGTACGGTAAGCATCAGAACTATATTAACACTTGTATCTTGTCAGCATAAACATTCATACATATTGGTGGCAACGGTACATTCCCGTTGTTCCCCATTAATGGGTTTTAGTGGGGGAAACGTGAATACCGTGGCAACTGGTACTGCACAAACGCTAGCGTGGCGCCGTTGACAAGGTACTAAAATGTGAAGCTACTTCGGATGCTGACTGCACCTACATTTTCAAAAAATCGGGAGTGGTCTCCCCTTGACTACCTCGTATACCGGAAACGACTCAAAAGTTAATAGAAACCTTATATTTTGATGTCATACATGCATGTTAAATTTTGGTCACTCATCCGAGTACCGACCACGCTCTTGGCTGCTTAACTTTCGTGATCGACGACTCAAAGGTTGATAGAAACCTTATATTTTGATGTTATACATGCATGTTTGGAGCATACTCGAGTTATCGTACTAACGCACAGACACACACACAGACATAATTCCAAAAACAAAATATTTTTGGACTCTCCCTGATTTTTTTGGGATTATTTGTGGGTCCAAAACGGGTAAATCCGTCAATATCTCGAGGTCGAATTTTTTGACGATTACAAGACGAGACGAGAAAGTAAAAAGTTTTAAAATTAAGGCTGTTAAAAGTCTTTAGTGCCTTGCAGAGAGGCGGGCGCTGTTTGCCAGACTGAACATAGACAGGCAACACATAGGGGTGCTCCAAAGTTTATTGGCCGAACCAGTCTCAGAAGGAGCCACTGGCCTATATGACCCGCGCAGATAGCGGCCGCCTCCTGCGATTTAAATTTGTTACGTAAATTTTTATTTTGTGTGAATGTAATGTAAGATCCGATAGGACTGACATATCTATTTTAGATAAAAGATGTGAAACAAATAAATACAAAAAAAAAATATTAAGTGTACCCATGCCCATTTGATGCATAACCTTCCAACATAATTATTAAAAAAAGATATTATGAATGTTATGTCGGTATAGTCTCCCTGAGATTAAAATCAGTGAATCAGTCAAATTAGGTAGTTATTGTAAGTAGTTGTTATGATTTTTATATTGAGCTGAAATCAGGCGCCTTATACGTGGTATACGTGCGTAGATAATACAGTTAAATATGATACATACCTCATGTGCCTATACCTATAACTTTGATAGATATTAAAATGGCCAGGGGGGTTTATAAACACGCATCACAAGCGATAAGAGTTATATTTATAATAGGGATAAGAGTTATTAGATTAATAAGTACTTTAGCCTTTATTTTATTTTGACAATCCGGGGCTTTTTGCGTCACTGCGACCTATTGTGACGAGCTTTCAAGTAAGTTCTATTGAGGCCTTACATGTACTCCTTTAGCTGAGCACTATCTAAAAATGATAAGATATTCCTAGCTTGGATTGTATTGATATCGTCTGGATCGAGAATGTGTCTACCCACAGAACACAATTCTGTGTTCTGTGTGTCTACCCAAATGTCGGCTTCTTTTGTGAGTGAGACATTCACAAGAGCACAGGAGGTGCATTGGTAATTCACGCTCCTGTTCACAGAATCTGCAAGCATCGGTATCTTTTAGTCTCATATTTTAGAGATATCTGTTCACCTTGCAGTGGCCAGCCAGAGCCCTAATCAACACGCTCAGGTTGCCCCTGTTGAGCTTCAGTAGTTCGTCAGTGCGCTTATACGATAGTATGGTTCTATTAGTGCTTTTGAGTATGTTAACCCAGGCGTTCTTTGCCAGTCCGCTTTTGCCTCTTGGAGGAGGTGGGTTTTTAAGTATTGCATGGCCTGGTTCTTTGAGGTACCACAGAAAGGTTTTGGGCCAAACTGTAGACCCCAGCCCTTGCTAGCTCATCGGCATTTTCGCTTCCGATGATTCCAGAATGACCCTGTACCCATTTGAGGGATATCTTGTTTTGTTGCCCCAGGTCATTTAGTTTATCCACGCAGTTGACGCAGTCTTTTACTAGCTTTGACTTTAGGACGTTACCGTTTAGTGCTAGAAGAGCTGCCTGGCTGTCTGAATGTACTTTAGCCTTACATTTAATATATTTAGAGGAAAATTGAGGTAATATGTAAGGCACTTTTTTAATATCGAAAATTTCAAACATTTTAAAAGGCTATCGACTCGAGTCTACCGTCATCCTTCACTTTTTACTCGTATACGTAGTAGTAGGAAGTCTTGTCCCTTGACCCCGAGATTTTGACGGATTTACACGATTTGGACCTCCCTGAGTCCAAAAATACCGTTTTCGGAATTAGGTATGTTTGTGTGTGTCTCTGTGTGTCTGGGTGTTAGCACGATAACTCGAGCATGCTTTAACTTATTGCAACCAAATTTAACATTCGTGTATGATATCAAAATATAAGGTTTCTATCAAATTTTGAGCCGTCGATCACGAAAGTTAAGCAACCAAGTGCGCGGTCGCTACTCGGATGGGTGAAAAAAATTTAACATGCATATATGACATCAAAAAATAAGGTTTATATCAACCTTTGAGTCATTTCCGGTATACGAGAAAGTCAAGGGGAGACCACTCCCGATTTTTTCTTTTAGCATTTTAAGATTTCCCTTTTCGCGTGTTTCGCATTGTTTTATTTTTGATGATGTTTTTTACTCATTTATTTAATTGTTAAATTTATACTTAGAATTCTACTAATATTTTGTTTACCAATTTAAAAAAAACGTTAGTAAATACAAATTCTGCTGCAATCGCTACATTTGCATAGTGTTATAGGATTATGTAAACATAGAGAACTAAATATCTTGGTTAAGAAATAAAATATCGGAACCGTATGTTCGATTAGAATAACAATAGAATTAGCTATTATTGCGGTAGTTGAGTAATTTCGATGTAGATCTTTTGCGTAGTATCCGCCTATCCGGTACCTCAGTAAAAATATTTTGATGACCTCTAAAGAAAACATTTTTGCTTACTTACGTCAAGCAGTAGCATGCGAAGCTGATATAATATTAAATAGTTTATTAATTGTCTCGGAGCGTACAAAAACTTTCATGTGATCATTATTTTAGGGTCAATGAGATTTCAAGTATCATTCGCTACTTATCAGTTTTGACACAATACGGTAGACCTGGGGGTCTTGTAGGAGTTTGTAGTTATATAAAAACTACGATAATTAACAGTACGCTTTTATCTAAAACTTTGTAGATATGGCTCTAATTTACTGTAGATAAGTTGTTAATAGGTGCAAAATAACCGCCAGAGTTTTATATTTTTATGACTAATTTACCAGACTAAGATACCAGATATAATTTTCAATTTAAGAACTGATTTATATCGGTTTAAACAATATTTATTGTCTCAAGAAATTTACATTTCACTTATTGGACAATATTTAGCTTAAGATAACTTATACAATATATTAACAAAACAGTGAGCATGCAACTCAAGGATATCACAAAATATAATTATATGATATGAAAACTCAATAACTCTCATTCACAAATACGATTACATATCTATAGCTATCAGTAAGTGCTGTAATTATTAATGTTCTACTAGATATAAGTAGTATAAGTTTATTTTTGAAGCTATTATTGTGAATGTAACAATAGCTTCAAAAATTAATATTTAAATTCTCCTTAATATTTTTAGGTAATTTGTTGTATAGTTTTACGCCTTCATACATTAGATTTTGGGACCCGTACCTTGTTCTAGGAAAAGGTAAGTTAATGTTATCAAAATTTCTAAGTTTTTTCTTTTGGAATTGACTATTTTTCTTAAAATTTATTTCTGAGTGAATACTACCATTTAGAATCTTATATATTAATATGCAAGTTTTAAATAAATGTATTTGTTTTATATTCATAAGTTTTGTGTTTTTTATAAAGTTCTTCGGTTGGCGTTAAATAGTCATAGTGGAAAAGAACTTTTATAGCTTTATTTTGTGCTATTTGGAGGTTTTTAAGGTTGGATGGAGCCGAATATCCCCATATTTCCACCAAGTATTCCAAATGTGGTTTGACAAGTGCGTTATAAATATCAATACGTACTTTTCTCGGTAAGCAGGAAACAATGTTACGCAAGGCCCCTGTTAGAGCAGTAATTTTTGGTTTGATACTCTCGATGTGAGCTTTCCATGTGTTTTTAATTTTCCTTTTCGTCAAGGATCAATCCTAGGTACTTTTCATTCGGTTTTCTCTCTAGAATTTTGCCATTGTTTTTTGCTGCGAATATAATATAACTAGTTTTAGTAGTATTTATAGTAAGTAAATTTTGATTAAACCAACTAAAGAGCAAGTCCAAATCTATCTGAGCTTTTTGTATGACCTCGTGAACTGTATCTCCGAAATAGAAAAGACAAGTATCATCTGCGTATAAGGTTAGGTGACCATGTAGATCAATTTCATGTAAGTTATTAATGTTAATTAAAAATAATAAGAGACCCAGGATTGATCCCTGAGGAACGCCGCAGGTTACAGGAAGAGGCAAACTCATACAATTTCCTATTTTAACTACTTGTTGTCTGTTTTGTATATATGAGAGAAATAAATTATACGCAGCGCCCGAGAGCCCTATATATTTGAGTTTGTCCAAGAGAAGAGAGTGAATGACTGTATCAAATGCCTTCTTAAGTCGATAAAGATTCCTAAAGCTATTTTTTTACTATCAATGCTATTTTTTATTTAGTAACAAGATCTACCGTTGCACACAAAGTATTACTTTGTGGACGAAAACCATATTGTCTCTTATACAGGAAATTTATAGAATCTAGGTATTCTGATAGTCGGTTATGTAATATTTTTTCATAAATTTTGGATATTATAGGTAAAACAGAGATTGGGCGGTAGTTTCCAGGATCGGATTTTGAGCCAGTTTTATAGATAGGGGTCACTTGGGCTATCTTAAGGGAATCTGGAAACACTCCTGTTTTGAGGCAGTTATTGATGCAGTCAGTCAATTCCTCCAATATGAATTCTTTAATACATTTTAAGCTCTTTGTATTAATATTGTCTATCCCAGAAATTATTTTTGAAACCTCATCTACTGAAGTGGGTTTTAGGTTTGGAAGTTCACTATTTGAAATTATTTGATTTAAAGATGAATTAGCCGATGAATTTGAATTTTGGGGAATCTGACTAGATAATTACAAATATTTTACTACCTATCGTAGTAAAATATTTGTTAAAATTTTCACATATTTCTTGCCTGTCTAAAATTATTGTAGGACCTATTTGTAGTTTTGTAGGCATATAATCCGACTTAATTTTATTTTTTGATAAGGAGTTATGAGTTTCCATGTTTTTTTTGGATTATTGCTACAATTTTGAAAAGCACTGAGGTAGTAGTTAGTTTTAGATTTTTTTTATACTTAAAGTAACTTTATTCCTTTCTCGTGTGAAATCTCTGCGTATTTTGTCATTTTCGGGTTGTTTCTTTAATTTCTTCCATATTTTGTTTCTATTGTTAATTTCAGATATTATACGTTGATTAATCCAGTCATCATTAGGTAAATTTAGTATTTTGGATTTAGTCATTTTACACTTTGCGATATTCTGTAAGAGTTTTTGTTCAAGATTAAAGTATTCATGATCATCACTATTTAGGCTTACTTCCTTCATAGTTTCGTATAATTTCGCGTAATCTACTGCCACATATTTCAATTTAGCTTTATGTTTTGGTCTGCTTTTTAAGAGTTCTAAGTAGATCTGTTTATGGTCAGCGATAGCTGAATCTATAATGTAAAGATTAAAATCATCTTTTAGGAGGTCCGTGCAAACGTGGTCAAGAATAGTTCTGCATGTAGCCGTTTCTCTGGTGCAGTAAGTTTCTTCAATGTTATTAATTATTGTGTACCCTGCTTCTTCTATAGAAGTCATATAGCGCGCGGTTGTAATATCGTTAGTCAATAGATCAACATTAAAATCGCCGAAAATAATTGATCGTCTGTACTCTTCGAGTTGCCGTTCAAATACCTCTATAAAATCACCAAAGTTTGTTCTTCCAGGTTTGTAAATTAATCCAATATTTAGTGACAGTTTTTCCAATCTAATCCAGAGATAATTATTACCACCGGTGTATTGTTTATTAACTAAACAGTGATCCAAGTGTGTTGTGGATAAATATTGAGACTCCACCTCCTTTACAATCTGATCTTATGTTATAATAATGAGTATATCCATCTAGTTGTAGCAGGTTGGCTTCATTTTCCGACTTTCCATGTTTCCGTGAGTAGGATAGCGTGTGTTGTTTTTGGTATTGATTTCAGTATACACTGGAGTTCATCGAATTTGCCAGGTGTGATTATACTTCTGACGTTGGCGTAAAGAAAATTCAACGAGGAATTTAGAGGAGAATCCGGAGTTATTTGTTCGTATGTGTCGAGTAGTGTATAGTTTATATTATTTTGATCGTGATTACGACTTTCATTGCTGGTTAAGGTAAGTTTTTTGGTTGCTGTGAGACTATTTTTGGCATACCTTTTATATATTTGATGTAGATGTTCTCCTCGCCATTTTGTTGGCGCTGCAGCAATTCTTCTTTAATACGTTTTAGGTAACTACGTTGATTGTAAGTTTGGTCTGAGTATATTTTAATATTACTTTTTATGTTAGATCTATTTTTTAATAATTTCAGAACCACTTGCTCAGATTCGAGGCAAACCTTTATCGGGCGACTTTTGGCAGTGCTGTATTTTCCCAGTCGGAACACCTTAGGTGTGAGTGAAAAGGAAGGGGCCAATTGGTCATCGTTTTCAAGAAGTGCACTCATAGTTTTAAGCACCTCATTTTTGTCAGACTCTATTCGCTCATTTTTGTTCACACTTGTTGATTCTAGTATTCCAATTATGATAAGGTTCTTTTTTCTCAAATTGCGTTCCTGCAACTCCATAATTACTTCTTCATAACTAGGCGATGAATGCGACAACAAAGATTGTGTGGGAAAATTACTTTGTAGACACTTTATACTGTTTTCGTTTTAACAACATAGTGTTTTTAATTGTTCTAACTCAAATTTCATTTTATTTTGATCTTCAATCACTTTTTCCGTCGTTTCTCTAATTCCACTCAACTGTTCTTTAATTTCTTTCATATCTTTTTGCATTTCTATGGAGTTTTCATTTTGAGTTCTCATAAAACTCGTAAAAAGTGATCTCATCTCGTTACGAAAACTATCAAATTTATCCAGTAATAGGGAATCCGGTTCGGGTTCTTTACGTTTTCTAAACGTTATTTGTTGACTTTCTGATATGCTGTTATCATCTCTCAACAGTCTTAGATCAGGATAAGATCCACTGCCAGTCTTCTTCGGCGAACGCAAAATACTCATTTTGGTGACACAATCATAATGTGGTTCTTAAACTGTAATTAGTCCCCCTTTGTAAACATCCGCAGTCAGATTTGGACTATTGCGTCTATTATAAGAGTGTTGTTGGTTTCGGCGTGGTTTCGGCTGTAGTAGTTTTTTTGGTACGGACCCGCCTGTTCAATCTCTTACTGCCGATGGAGCATACTGTAACACCTCGCATCGGCTCCAGGTGCACCCAAAATATCGCCCCCGGGAAGCGACTCTATACTTAACAAACGTTTAGATCTGAGCTCCAAGCATATAAATAAAACTTATGTTGCTAAAAATGTAAAGGTATACCATTCAAAGGTTAACTTTACCTTTTTAGCAACACAAGTTTTATTTATATACTTGTCCGCCCCCCACGTGATCTGGTGTTCGACCTGGACGTAAAATAGGATTTTAGGGGGCTTAAGGTAGGATTTTAGGGGGCGTAAGGTAGGATTTTGGGGGTTTATTTATATTATTATTATTATAGAAGTTTTACTTCAGTAGTGCGGTCTAAAGCACACTCGTTTTTTTATTCTTGGAAGGGAAGCTCTTAAGAGCTATCATCTGACTTCCCGGTAAGTGACGATAAGGCCGAAGATGGAATCAAGCTTCACTAGAAAGAAACCCTAAACCACAGAGGGGGCTGGCTGTGGCTACCTTATCATTAATCGTAGGAACACAATAATGCTACCTACATTATTATTATGGCGACAGATTTTAGAAGTTGTTGGTAGTTGGCCAGGCAGACTTGAAAGGTCTACCATGAACCAAAACGAGTAAAAATTTGCACTATTCTAGGGAACGAATCTGGGACCCCCGGATCGAATTGGCGAACTAGTAGACCACGCAGGCGGTTAGTTAGATATTTAATTACCACATGAACCATTGGATATTATTAAAATTTATGAAGGCTCCTAGTAACGATCCCAGTAAGAATGTCTGTACAGCAAAACTAAACTAAGATTTGTATTGGTTAAAATCGCACAAATTCAATAGCTCAATTTCAATGCAACAGTTCGCTGTGTTTCGGATGGAAGGGAAAGGTAGCCAGTGTAATTACTGGGCATGGAAGGCATATCATCTTTTATTACTGGGCATGGAAGGCATATCATCATATGCAACGCACTTGCAGTGTTAAGTGATTTAGGTACCATTAATATTACAAGTGTCTATAGGCGACGGTAACCTTTTAACACAAGCTTGTTTGCCAACTCGTAGTATAAAAAGCTGTATTAGAAAAGTAACCCGTAAGGTTGAGACTAATGCTCTACGTATCAATATACGTACGTAAAATCTCAGAAATAAAGCAACTATGCACATACATAGCTTTGTTACTCGAATAAGTGACCAAATTTCCAATCTCGTTTTTCCTCTGTGCTTTGGTACGGAAAGCATGGTGAGCTCGTGGCATTGCTAATGTCGGAATATGGAATTTGTAAAAACAAAATGTCAAGGGATTGAAACAGTGGATTCAAACTTTGACACCAGACTAGTCTGTACCAGATTCACCACACGAGAGAATCATCGACAAAATATGTAGGTCATTGCTGAATTGAATTGGTGTCTCTGTAAAATAAAAGGTTAACGGAAAAATGTATACTCTTGTTCAAACGTATACATTTTTTCGTTAACCTACTAATTTCAAATTTATCAAGGCTTGTATGTACAAATGTACAAACTGCTAATCTCGCAATTCTATTGTATTGGTAAGAATCTCAAAGTTTTTCAACATAATATTTTGTGAAACCGACAATTTCTTTACCACCTCTTTACTACCACCCTTTTTGAAATAAGATCAACTGTGGTAATAAAAACTAAATATTTGTTTTGACTTTTGCTAAACAAGACGCGGAAAATGAAAATACTGCTATCCAGTAATGTCACCTGGAAAAAAAAGGTTTGACATGCTTGTCATTCTAATATCATTTTTTTGCTAACCTAAAATGTTTTATCAAATGGTTTGATTTTGATATTTTGTGTTATTTTTTACGGTTATTTTTATAAATTTATTAAGCTAAATCTCGCTTGTGTCGTGACACGTATCTTGCACGTTAGAATTTTAATTCGCGACAATTTCGAAATGATGACTCTGCGTTAATTATAAAATGGAAAACGACCCGAATAACACAGTAAGTACCCGCTCCCGACTGGTATCAAAGTTTAACCAGTTGAAACCGAACTACTAAGATAACATAAACCTCGCGCATCAATTTTCTGAATGTATATTCTATTATCAACTTGCTGTTATTTATCATGCTAACAAGACTTTGCATTTCCAACATATCCCTGATTCCTAACGTAAATTACTACTATTATTTCGAGTAATTACCGTAACTTACTTAATAGTCCACTCACATCAATTTAGATAGTAGTTTCATACGAATGTTACAATTTTATAACAATGGATATTGTTACATCATTATTGGCGGTCTTAGTCCCGGATATTGTTTCGGTATTACTCATTATCAGCGTAATTATACCTACTCTAAGAAAAACTAAAAAGTATATGATAATTATTTCCGATAGAACACTTGTGTATACGCAAATTTTTTTGACCGTGTTTCGTCTAGAGAGCTTACCCACCCACATCGGATCTAAAGGTCCATCTCCAAATTTATTAGTGGTATGACTTATTTTATGTCCACACGGATAGCTACCACCATTTATCAAAGATACGACAGTGAGTGACTATTTATTTATCAACTATCTTATATCTATATAAAAGATAGTTAAGCCTTCAATAGCTGAGGATTCGTGAAGCTCGTTTGTACCCTCGACATTATAACGCACTAAAAAATCGTCAAGATAAAAAAAATATGGAAAGTGCTGTTTCAATCTTGGTTATTTTAGCAGGCCGGGTCCAGATATCATTTGCCCGATCCGATCAGCGTATCCGTATCGCCGAAGCGTATCATGATTGCATATGTGGACGTCTCATGTCGTGACAATGATACGCGTATCATGATGCGCGATCTCGATACGTCGTTATGATACAAAAACCGACACGATATGAGATGGGCCACTTATGTCGTGTCGGTTTTTGTCCGATCATCAAAGGACTATTATGAAGATACGGATAGGGAGCAAATCGAGTCCACAACTTGATACGGGGCTTAACACGCTGATACGGTTACGCTGATCGGATCGGGCAAATGATCATATCTGGACCCGCCTTTATAAGCATGTAAAAAAAAGTGAATATATTGACCTCTATATGTCTGTTGTATAAAACTTTAGATTGTTGTGTAAAACTAATTATAAAAAGTAGATTTCAACGTTTTGCTTACTGTACAAATTACTAAAGGTAGGGTCTTCGTAATTTATTATGTATAGTAGCTTTCCCTGCAGCTTCGCTCGCATCAACGCGTTAATTAATTAAAAGTATCCTGCGTCCTTCCTAGGCCAAGGGCCTCAAACTAACTCCATACCAAATTTTATCAAAATCGATTTAGTGGTTTAGGCGTGAAAGCGTAACAAACAAACAAACTCAATTTCGCATTTAAATTATTAGTTATGATAAGCTAATTCAAAAATAAAACAGGCCAACTAACACTGAATAGTTACAAAACATCGCTCATGATCTTAATAATAATATGAGACCTGTTTAGACTGAATGATTATTTATTTGGAACCAAATGGCAAATGAATGATATGATTGCGTAAGTATTATGTACGCGATTGCTTTTTGCGGCATAAGCTGCGGAAGACGCGTGCCGCAAGCGCCATTTATTTTTATACAGATTAGCCAACGATTGCTGTTGCGTCAAACGTAAAATACAATCAACGGCAATTACTGTACATGTATTAAAATAGTCCGCGTCATCGCAAGCGTTCCGCAGCGTTTGCCGCTAAAAACAACCGCGCACTAAGGTCGTTACAGAAATCAGCTCGTAAAGCGACGCTTCTTTTTTAATATGAACGCTACGGAACAGCGGCTACGAAACGGCTACGGACAGTAGTCTTTTTTTATTAACACGCCTATATTTTGACCCACTTAAAACGGTCAGATTTCATTTAAACTTTATAGACTTATCAAAGACCGATGACATTACAATAATTCGATAAGAATATCCCATTATCCTGATTAGAATCGCCAGGACTAATAAATTAAACGTTTGGAATGTTAGTTCAGTTATACGTCAGTAGATGGCATTGTCATTTTTATGGCTTATTCTAGTAAAAGTTTTTTAAAAAAATAATTTATGTACTTCATCGGCGGTTATAATTTGCACTAAAAAGTGGAAAATAATAATAATATATTTCTACGCTCACACCAATTATCTAGCCCAAATTAAGTATCTTTAAGAACTTGTGTTATGGATACTAGATAACGGACAAATATACATAATAATCTAGATATTTTTATAAATAGACTTAAATAAATATATAAACAACCATGACATATGAACAAAATAAATTATCGTGTTCATCACACTAAAATTTGCCACTACCAGGACTCGAACCCGGACCGCCCGATAGACAGCGTTACTGACCACTCCACCACAGCGGCGTCAAATAAAATAATAGTTAAATAAACTAAACAAACACGCCTTTATGTTAAATCGGACTAACAAGTGAAAAATAACTTTTTAATATAGAAACCTAATGATGAACGAAAAGTATAATCACTATTTAGAGAAAAGCGTGGGGTGCTCAATTTAATTGTACCGAACGAATATTTTCTTGACTAATGTTATTGAGCACCCCACGCTTTTCTCTAACTAATAATTATACTTTTCGTTCATTATTTAGTTATAGCGGTTCCAAGTTGGAGTGTGTGCTACGAGTTTTATAGTTGTTGTTGGTTTGCGTAGACGGCGGGTCGCGAGACGGGGCGGTGCATGTCGGTGGCGGCGATGCAGGCGCTGCACCGGCTGCGCGAGTGCCGACTGCTGTGCGACGCTATCGTGCGCGCCGACGACGGCGCCGCTTTCCCCGTCCACCGGGCCATACTCTCTGCCTGCAGCCCATATTTTCTGTTAGAACTGTTTATTCATGACATCTCTTTGCAATACAACAGCAACAATCAGACGAAACAACCAGTTTTTATGCTATAGCACGCACGATGAATCAAGTATAGGTCGTGTTGATGGTAAGCCGTGATCTGAACATGCGTGGTGCGGACCCCTCTAAAAATTTTAAAATCTTGTAGAGCGTTTACATGCTACATTTAGCAGCGGATTCAAATACGCACTGCATGCCTGCGCATTTTACTCTAAGGTACGTATTATAGAATGAGTCTCAAGAATCAACGCTGACTTAAGCGTCGTACGTCTCTATCACTTTGTGTTTGATAGAAAGTGACAAACGATTTTCAAGACATGATTGATATCTGCGTGTCATTCTGTAATACAGACCTTAATCACAATGCGCAACGTATAATGGGACTATACCAGATCTTTCAAAAAATCTTCGACTAAAACCTTGCAAAATGCACAGTATGTAGACTATTCGGTTTTATATATTTGAAAGATAAATGGGTGATGCTGCTTAGGACTACTGATAGCTTTTCTATCCCCTTGACTTATGAACATCTACATCAAATAACTCCTGCAAGACGACCCATTATGTGAGGAAGAGTTCCGGAAAAGAAAATAGAGATGGCGAGGGGTTCTGGTTGCCATTTCGACAAATCAGCAACTTTCGTTGGTCCAGGATGGGTCACCGAAATATTTTTACTCTTGGGTTTCTCGGTGCTTCAGAAGGCGCGTTAAACCGTTGGTTCCAGTCTGTATCTACGTACAAATCGACGTGGTGGTGTTACGAGTACGATTCTAAACTCCTCATTTGTGTCCATTGTAATTAGGAAGGCTTTATTTTGATTTTTTGTTGTTTGCATTGCACTGTAGTTTCTCCCGAGTTCTTGTTGTCTAGTCTTATAGCGGCGGTAGGGTGAAATGGACATAATGATAATTGGCACAATGACAAAAAAATCGAAATTTACTTCATTGATATCATCTTCTTTTTGTTAATAATTATGTAAACTGTATGAAAAGTTTTAAAAACAGGCTTTATTTGTCTTCAGAGCGTTATTTACAACAACTCTTCATTCTCGTGAACAAAGTGACGTGTTGATATCGGGTGTCCGCTCCGAAATCCTGCTCCTGCTTATTGAGTACGCGTACCTGCGCCGCATCGACGTCTCTGATACCAACGTGCACGAATTGCTCATGACTGCAGACTACCTGGCTTTCCTCGGAGTATTACAGCTGTGCTGCGACCACCTTCGCGCCTCCCTCAACGCAAAGAACTGTTTGGGTATACTGATGTTTGCAAGGTGATTTTCATTTTGTAGGTACAAGTTTCTACAGTAAATATTCTGTCTATGTCATCAGTCATCTATCAGAGATTTCTATTGCAGACGTGTCTTTTGCTATAAACTTGAGGCTGATTCGCGACGTTATTTGCTGCGTTATTTCGTGACTGTTGCTACACAGAGTGATGAATTTTTACATTTGCCGCTCGATGAACTAAATTCTATTATACTTGAGGACGAGCTAAACGTGAAAAGTGAAGAAGTGGTTTGGGAAGCCGTACTCCGTTGGGTAAATTACGAGCCTGATGTTCGCTGGCAACATACCGTCAAACTGATGGGCAGTATTCGACTTGGTCTCCTTGATACGCAAGTTAGTATATTTATACCTCCTCACTACAATTTTTCTCATTGTTATCAAATAATAGATCGTTTAATAATTAGACTCTTGATATTTTTCATGTTGCAGTTCTTTTTGGAAAATGTAAAAGATCATCCGTATGTTACTGGAAACGAAGGTTCTCGCCCTATAATTATAGAAACTTTGAAGTTTTTATATGATTTGGAAATGATTGCACAAAGAGATGGAGAAGTAGCTACGCCCGAGATAGCCAGACCAAGAGTTCCACATGAGGTTTATACCATTTAAACGTACATGTCAAATGGTTGTGTTATAAAGAATACCTTTAATATACGATCAATATTATTTTTACCAGGTACTGTTTGCAATTGGAGGTTGGAGCGGCGGTTCTCCTACAGCATTTATTGAAACATATGATACAAGAGCTGATCGTTGGATTAAAGTATGGCTGGTTTTAAATTATTGGTCACCTTCTAAAAAAAAAATGTTTATTTGAAATTCAATGACACAGGTTGAAGAGGTGGATCCAGCTGGACCACGGGCTTATCATGGCACGGCGGTGCTGGGATATTGCATATATGTCATTGGTGGTTTTGACGGAATGGATTACTTTAATTCCTGTCGGTGTTTCGACGCCGTTACAAAGGCATGGCGAGAGGTGTGTTCAATAATCGTATAATACATCAACATTTTCGTTGTTGCGGTTACTCAAAGAAGCTTTTGTCCAGGTAGCTCCAATGAACGCTAGACGATGTTACGTATCTGTTGCTGTTCTGGGTGAGACAATATACGCAATGGGCGGTTACGATGGTCATCATCGACAGAATACGGCAGAGCGATTCAATCACCGGACCAATCAGTGGTCATTAGTTGCCCCGATGAATGCGCAAAGATCAGATGCCAGTTCTGCTTCACTTGACAGTAAGTTTCGTCAAACATACGAAATATAATTATTTTGTTACACATTTAAATTGCCAATTTTTTTTCTCTTCGTAGACAAGATCTATATAACTGGTGGTTTCAATGGGCAAGAATGCATGAATAGCGTCGAGGTTTACGATCCTGATACTAATCAATGGACTAATTTGGCTCCCATGCGATCTAGACGGTCTGGCGTGTCTTGCATATCATATCACAATAAGGTAATACTTGGTACAAGGGTTGCAAATATATCAAATTTGAGATAGTCTTTGTAGTCTAGTTTATCAATTTTAGTGTTAAAAAAGAGTGCAGTGATTTTCACAGATATACGTAATAGGAGGCTTCAACGGAATTTCGAGAATGTGTAGCGGTGAAGTATATGATCCGTCTACGAACACGTGGTCCCCTGTGCCTGATATGTACAACCCTCGCAGTAACTTTGCTATTGAGGTGATAGATGACATGATCTTCGCTATTGGCGGATTTAATGGAGTAACTACTATTTATCACGTGGAATGTTACGACGAGAAGACTAACGAATGGTATGTTTTGTACATTATGCGTTAATTTGTATTATTTAACATTACTTAGTCAAAACAAAACTTATGCCTTTGTAAATACACGTATACATGTATACTTTTACTTAAAAGGAGATCTCATTGTACTATACTGGGTGTAAAAGACATGAACAGTCAAACGAGAACCATGTATTCTATACATCAAAATAAGAATTATTTCAAAAAAAATATTGCTGGGATTTTTTTTATTTTTTGGTGTTAAAAAAAATTGCAAATTGTACCGCGCAATGTAAAGGGCTCAACTCGCACGCAACTCGCAAAACCGCGATAATTTTGACAGACGGTGGCCCCGTTCGTTAGTGTCCGTGCGCATCGAGTGAGCTAAGATTGAACGCTAACGTTTTGAAGCCATTTTTTGTCATGAAATACTAAAAAAAATGATAATGTTTCTTTGGACAATAATTAAGAAATAACGTATAGAACACGTTTAAAAAAAAAATAAAAAAAAATTATGACTTTGACCTTCAATAAAATCGTAACTATCAATTTCCCAGGTATAGTTTAAAGGAAGAAAAATGTTATGATGGTGAGCAGAATACATGGTTCTCGTTTGACTGTTCATGTCTTCTATTATTATTATTATTTTCATTTTTCATTTCATATTTTCTTATATTGAATATTTTTTCCATAGTAACTTACAATTATGTGCATTATTAATAATATAAAAATAAGTAGAATGTGTAAATAAGGTACATTTTTATTTTATAATGTGATAAGTAATTTAGTACTAATTTCCAGAAATCGCTTTTTTAGTGATAAGGCCGCCTATTGTACAATTTATTGACTGAACTATGTCTTATCTACTATTATTTTGGTGTACAATAAAACTTATTCATTCATTCATTCATCCTATAGAATAGAATATTTTTATTTGTACTTGACTGAGACCTGTCTTTATTTTCACTATAAAACCCAGACGAACTATTATTTAAGAATAATTATCAGTTAATAAAAGGAATGCAATTCTCCTGTCGAATAGTGAAGGAAGACTACGAAAAATGTAGAAAAAGTATTAGTATGAAGTATTTTATATTAACCACAGGTACGAAGCAACAGATATGAACATCTACCGATCAGCGCTGTCTGCGTGCGTAATTATGGGCCTGCCCAATGTTTACGATTATATCCACAAGCACCGTGAGAGATTGATGGAAGAGAAGCGACAGAAGATTCTGCTCTCAGAGACTGCTCGTCATGGGCAGCATCGGGCAGCATTACCAGATGTTAGTAATATTATTGAATAACCACACTAGCAACGACGTAATGGTCCGCGCTGGTAGTCGGTGCAGATCAGCCTGTGGCATGCTGCATCCTGCGGCTTAAGAGACGCCCACGTTACTTCATGTTATTAAACGAAAGTGAGTGCTAAATAATTAAAATAAGGTTGAATCTAACCCCACAGTCTACATAATAGTTCTTCAGAGATCACACATCATTTAAGTAAGTAATTTTGGACCTTATTTACTTAAATATTTACTTAAATTCACTTGAATTTAGCACTGATATTCTTTTATTTTGACACGAATATGTCGAGGTGTTCCGCGGCATCCCGGAGCATGCCGAAGAGCGCCGTGCCGCGCTGTCGGTGGGCGCCGGCTTTAAGTATGTAGACGCTCTATCACAAACATGGGGCTTAGTTGAAATCATTATAAATTATTATTGTATAAGGCCTTACTATTTCGTACCAGTATACTCAAAATATTTTTCGTAGACCTTGCCAAAATCCCGGTTTGCTGAGATAATTTTGAGTGTAACAACATCTGTCCTGGATGTTGGCTTTTGTTTGTTTGTCTACTGATTGTTAAGTTTTGGGTTTGGTGCCACTTTCATTCAGGTAATAGACTAGCAACCTGTCTTAATTTGGAGGCTCTGCGTGGCCTATACTGCCAGAAGTGGCTTTATGTGTAACAAAATGCCTATGGCTCTGCAATTTAAATATTGCCAACAAAGAGAACTATAAACAATTGGTTTAATTTTAAAATATCTAACAAATAGGTTACAGGTATATTCTAAATATTTCTCAACTACATTATAGTTGATAAATTTACTATTTACTAATACTACATATTTTACAAAAAAAAATAGGCATAAAAATATTATTTGCTACGGATTTGCTACGAATCGACTACGTAACATTAAGCCTTTAACACTTTGTTTAATTTTCTATAATATTAGGTTACAGCCCCCCTAGCACGGAACGTGGACAAATTCTCCTCGGGGAAAACAAAATATTCTCCTCTCACTCTAACTCTCACTAAATCCTGAGAAGAAATAGTGTCAAGTGGTGGAGAGAGATTTTGTCCACGTCCCGTGCTACGGGGGCAGGTATATTATTTTCTAGATCATAATTCTATAACATGTACAATATAATATTACTACAAAATTTACAAGATAAGAAATATGCAATAAAAAATATTGTTTCTGAACTTGCTACGGGTTTGCTACGAATCGACTACGTAGCATTAGAACAATGTGTGTAGTTCAAAATTCCCCCACGGTACTTTGTATTTTTTATTTTTCTATCGCACTATTATCATAAATACGGAAGTCATGATAATTAGTTTAATTTACTGTAAATTACATTATTTTGTATATCTTTATCGTCTTAAATAAATATACCTAATTTTTCCTGTTTTCGATTGAAGATCACATTGTTTTCATTAGAAAAAAAACCCCAATGTATTACGTAATGCCAACTTAGTCCCGGAGGTTAAAAATCTCGTTCTATGTAATTGCTGAGGTGCACAAAGTCAAGTTAAATCTACAGATTTTAACTTAATTAGTCCTAAAGAAAAGTCTACATGTACATATATTTCAGCTTTTGTATAAAATGAATGATTGAAACTTTTTGAGTTTTTGGCTCTACTAAACTTGTGCAATTATCCGTTTTCCTGCCTGTCAACAAGCCGATTGTTTTTGTTATTTAGTTGCCGTACAAGCCTATAGGCGGTAGCAACACTGACTTGACACTTGCAAAAGCGCCAACCCTAGTCCCCGTTTTACCCCGTAGAGCCCTGGAAACTTGACTCAACAACAGAAGCACAACAACACAAAAATATTGTGTTCCTCCTAAACTTTAAAGATAATGGAACACCAAGCAAATACCTTTTAATTTATTGAACCCTATATCAAATGATTACAAACCAACACTGAAATTTATAGTATAACGACATTTTTTAAGAAATGTGTAATATACATAATGGTAACACATATTATTTGTTTTGAATGAAATTGTTTTACGGTTTTATGAATTAACTAGCTTTTGCCCGCGACTTCGTCCGCGTGGAATAGTTACTTTAGGCAGCATTTTTTGTGTAGGTACTTATTATGCAAAAAACACACATACTAACTGCAGTGCACTACAGTCAATGGCATTTTTACAGTCTACCATTTTAAGTTTTTCCATCCTTTGCTACTTACACGCAACCTTTCATCCCCACATGGGCCAATATTTCAAAAACGCTAGAACAATATTTGCGTTTCATGGTTTTATCTTCGGTAATGAGGAATCGCATAAAATTTTCATCTCATATTTCAGCCCTTTCATTCCCTTTTTCACAAAAAGGTAGCTTTTATTCCATTTCGAGGTTTAGTCTATTTTTGTACTAAATTTCAATAAATTCGATTCAGGTGTTAAGCATGAAAGCGATTAAGCTAAAAAGTCACGTCCACCATCTTGGATCTCAAAATGGATGCTGTATTATGAATCCTGACTCCGAATACAGCATCCATTTTGAGACCTCCGAAAACTACATAACTGATACCCATATCAAGTTTAAAATTCGCGTCCGCCATCTTGGATCTCAAAATGGAACCCTGTAAACCACGAAAATGATATCCATATTAATAATAAGTTAAGTAGCGTCCACCATCTTGGATCTAGAAATTGATGCCGTAGTTGGAATCGCGACCCCCGAAAACTACGAAATTGATACCCAAATCGCTTTTATGTTAAAAAGTCCCATCTGCCATCTTGGATCTCGATGTAGATGATAAAAAGTCCCATCTGCTATCTTGGATCCCGACGTAGATGATATATTTGGAATCAGGACCCCCGAAAACCTCGAAAATGATACCCATATTCCTATTAAGTTAAAAAGTCACGTCCGCCATCTTGGATCTCAAAATCGATGTTTTATTCGGAGTCAGAACCCCCAAAAATCTCGAAAATGATACCCATATCGATTTTACATTAAATAGTCGCAACCGACATCTTGGATCTCGAAATAGATGTCGTATTCGGAATCGGGACCCCCGAAAACCACGAAAATGACACCCATATTGACATTTTGTCAAAAAGTCGCGTCCGCCATCTTGGATCTCGAAATAGATGTCGTATTTTGGATCGGGACCCTCAAAAGCCACGAAAATGATACCCATATTGACATTATGTAAAAAAGTCGCGTCCGCCATCTTGGGTCTGTTTAAAAATGGTTGTTGTATTGGGAATCGGGACCTCCGAAAACCACGAAAATTTTACCCTTATCGAATTTATATTAAAAAGTCGCAACCGCCATCTTGGATCTCGAAATAGATGTCGTATTCGAAATCGGGACCCCCGAAAACCACGAAAATGACACCCATATTGACAATTTGTCAAAAAGTCACGTCCGCCATCTTGGATCTCAAAATCGATGTTTTATTCGGAGTCAGAACCCCCAAAAATCTCGAAAATGATACCCATAGCGATTTTACATTAAATAGTCGCAACCGCCATCTTGGATCTCGAAATAGATGTCGTATTCGGAATCGGGACCCTCAAAAACCACGAAAATGATACCCATATTGACATTTTGTCAAAAAGTCGCATCCGCCATCTTGGATCTCGAAATAGATGTTTTATTCGTAATCCGGACCCCCAAAAACCACGAAAATGATACCCATATTGACATTATGTTAAAAATTCGCGTCCGCCATCTTGGATCTCAAAATGGATGGTGTATTAGGAATCGGGACCTCCGAAAACCACGAAAATGATACCCATATCGATATTATATTAAAAAGTCGCAACCGCCATCTTGGATTGGATTTTTATTTCTTATCAAGTGTCTGAATTCAAAGTTTCATGGTTTTATCTTTAACCATTACGAACTTCCATACAAATTTTCATCCCCAATTTCATCCCCACATGGGTCTAAATTTCAAATATCCTAGAACTAATATTTCTTTCTTTCTTATTAAGTCCCTAATTTCAAAGTATCATGGTTTTATCTTTAATAATGACGAAGTCCCATACAAACTTTCATCCACTATTTCACCCCCATACAGGTCAAAATCTCAAAAATCTTAGACAAATATTTTTTTCTGTCTTATTAAGTGCCTAAATTCAAAGTTTCATGGTTCTATCTTCAAAAATGACGAACTTCCATACAAACTTTCATCCACTATTTCAACCCATACAACCTTTTTTTCGCGATAAAAAGTAGCCTATGTCCTTCCCCGAGGTTTAATCTATAGTTGTACCAATTTTCATCACAATCGGTTCAGTGGTTTAGACGTGAAAGCTTAACAGACAGACAGACAGACAGACAGACAGAGTTACTTTCGCATTTATAATATTAGTAAGGATAGTAAGGATTGTTTAATAGTTCGGTATTATGTCCGAAAATTGTATGCGTATATCTGGAGTAGCATCTAATCTTAACCTGTATTTGTTTTTTATATAAATGTAGGCTGAAAAACCTGTTTCACAACGATACGTTGTGATGAATGGGAGCAATGATAAGATAGCCTTTTTGGCTATTTCATGGTATTCATTCCTCACAACAATCCAAAACTTATTTAGAGATACAGATTTTGGCGAAAACCAGATGACTATTCTATGGAACCTCTAGGTTCCACGGAACCCAGTCTGGGAATCCCTGCTGTAAGGTACTAGCCCAGTTCAGATGCTCAAACTTCGAGCGGCTAGTCAGCTGTTCCGTAACTCGACTAAAGCATTGTATTGAATTGAATACTACAATTCCAGGTGCACCTGATGGAAGACAATGACGATATGCTAGAGCAGCTAGGGCTGGTGGAGAATCAGGCCGCAAACATTCCACCACCGCCGCCGCCACCGCTGCCACCGCAGCCGATGGAGCAGGACTGACCCGCCTGAACCATTGTAAGTAATACATGGTTTATGAGTAGCGATTATAAAAGAGGAAGATACGGGGAATCTCGCATGAAGCAAGCAAAGGGGAAGCAAGTACTTACTCGATGCTTTAGATGGGTTGCAGCGTCGCACGACCGCATCATCGGCGACGAAGAGGTGACCAACCATATTGGGTCATTGAGGAGTGCTCTGAGGAGCTTTTTCCCTAATCCCACCGTCTCCTTTCCGTTTAAGGACTAGGCGTGCTTACGTTATCACCAACAAACTGTGGCTAACATTCCAACGCGAACTGAGAAATTTAGGAACACACGGGTTCCCTCCTTCCTGCAATCCTGTGTCGTGAAGAAGCACCGGCGTGCTAGCCAGTCTCGCCTTGCTGACATGCAATGGCAAGGCGAAGGTGGCTAGCACGCTGGTTTATCTCTCGCTACATTGCATTAACTTCGCTACCGTGAGCATTTGACTAGCCAAACCTAGGAGCGCTGTACCTTCGACGTTTGACTAAAACACAAAGTCAATTATCAAAAGTTTTAGAGAGTTAGTAAACATAAGAAATCCAGTTAGTCTCGTTCGCCATTGTATTGGTTATTATTATTAAATATCTACGGTATTAGCTTGTACTTTGACAAAGGCTCTATGCCAGACCTGAGATTTGACTAGCCGAACCGGGGAAGCTTCGATGATTGACTACAACATATTACCACAGTCTATAGCCCCTTGTGTGTCGGGCGGCCTCCTGGAGGTCGCTGTCGAAAACGCCTGTGTGTCGGCCGGCTCCTGGAGGTCGATCCCCCCCTCCACAGTTTTCCGATGATGAAAATGATGATATTATTATTATTATTTGAAAATATAACTGTACTAATTATATTATATTCTGTTAGCTTATTTTATAACGATTTTAGTGACAAAACCTCATATTTATAGTTTTATTACAAAAATGTTCTTATTATTTTTTACACCCGGAAAATTCGCGACGGAAAGTCCGGAAGTAACTGTCACATGCGCGAAATAGAAGATATTACTATGCACAAAACAAAAACAATTATTAAAAATATAAAATCAATAACAATTAAAATCTCATTGCGATATTCTTCGCTATGTTTTTATATAGGTAAATTCAGCATAAAATTAAAATGTTTTTTTAATACTTTTCAGATGTCCTGAAACTTTCCCAGTAACAGATGTAAAGTACTATATCAATAAGATGAAAGAAATTGAAAAAACTTAGAAACAGTAGAGTGAAGTTAATTTTATGTAAAATTATAACGTAACCGTTCTTTATTTTTAAAATATTTACAATAATGTTGTAGCAATTTTCGCATATGTATGATGTTGTGATATTTTCATAATGTGATAATTTCTGTATTTTTGGAATACTTTTTAACATTGTATGAAATTTTTTCGGACAAGTATTAAATGCCTTAATAAGAATCGCTAGTTTATATCAGTTTCATATTTTAGAACTGTCTTTATGTTCGTGTTATTTTCTCTCTTTTCGGATGTTATGTTTTTCTGCCATTATAATTATTTATAAATGTTTGTTACTATACTGTGTTACTGAAGAAAGCTTAGTAGCTACTTAGTAGTCGGCTTTGCTCGTGCGGGGTAAATTTTCTCCATACAAAATCTGGACCCTCGTTTCATCCCTCTAGGGCGTAATTTTTTAAGGGGCAAATTTCAGCGTAATTCGATCAGTGGTTTGAGCTGTGTTGATAGATCAGTCAGTAACGGCCCTATCTCATTAGGACACCACGATGGCTCAACCCCAAACAAAATGGTGAGTATCCTCTATATACTGTACATTTTTTTTGGTGGCTAGCTACTTGGTTGCATTGCACCACCATGGTGTCCTAATTAGATAGCGCCCATACACACGCTTGCCTTTTATTTTAATTATTTTACAGAAGAAACTAATTCATATTTTTTTAACTATGGTTTTTTGGGAGGTTCAAAGATGATTAAGTAATTATTAGTTTTTTTTTAATACTAGAAAAAAATCTTTTTTTTCAGTGCATTTTTTCTAGTATTAAAAAATATTTACGCGTTTTGTAAACGCAAAAATAAAATTATTCCATAATGTAAGGTAGTTTCATCTTAACTGGGCGTCAAATATTTACAAAAATATTTCGTTCGGGTCTTAGAAGTGCAAATCTCAAAGATTTGATGAAACCATGTTTACCATAAAAACATAAGCCTTGGTGCTTATGTGCACTGACAAATTTCGACTGTGAAAGCAGTGTCTCGGTGGCGTAATGGACAACGCAGCCGCCCGGATTGCGTAAGATGCGGGTTCGATTCCCGCCTGAGGCAAGTAGATTTTTTCTATTTTTTTTTTCAGTGCTTTTTTTTCTAGTATGAAAATTATTTACGCGTTTGTAAACGCAAAAATAATTTTTTTCCATAATTATTACTTAGTACTTATATTTTTAACCGACTTCAAAAAGGAGGAGGTATCAGTTCGACTGTATGGCATGTGTGTTACCTCATAACTTTTTACCACCTGACGAGTAAAATTAAGAATCATGTATTTTAGGATTTCTCGTAATTCAACCCCCTAAGGGGACAAAATAGGGGACGAAATTCTGTACGAGAAATCCGTCATTTTTGTAGTAAATTCCATACTAATTGGTATGTAGCTTTTCCGTTAAAAAATAATAATGACGTATTTTAGGATTTCTCGAAATTCATCCCCTAAGGAAATAAAATAGGGGATGAAAGTTTTTATGGGAAATCCGTCATTTTTATGGTAAAATATAATACATAAAAATTGGTATATTCGGTTAAGAATTAAGAAAGGAGTATTTTAGGATTTCTCAAAATTTTAACCTTTAAGAGTATAAAATAGGGGATGATAGTTGTCATTGGTTTTAAGTCCACATATTGATGTCATACAACACCCCCCAGCTAACACGGAAGAGAGTCGCACGCGCGCCACTCTCCGGACAGTAACAACGAGAGAAGTCTGGCTCGATAATAGTGTAGCACAAGCGCCGCGATCACTTACGATGCATAAAGAAAATCTTGAGTCACTGACTGACCAACGCCGAGCCTTGAACCTATTGCAGAGGTTCCGGATTTTTCGAAAGTCAACTCTAAAAGGGGCAACGTACGGGATGAAATTTTAAATGGGGAAATTATAATAATAACAAACTCTTTATTGCAGACACGATTAAAGAAACATACAGTAAAAAAAAAACAAGAAAACAAGATTAGTTAGACTATTTTAATCAAAACTTCACAGAAGTACTCCTGTCGATAAATGAGTACGTGTTTAAGGTTTTTTTCGGGCTTCAACCCATAAAAGGGAGAAAAGAGGTGACAAAGTATGAAAATCAACGTAGGTATAATATTTTAGCATGGTTTATCTGGCACCTGACTACGAACACAACATCGAATTTAAAATCCAACGTGGCGGCGGACGTTAAATACTGAAATACGGTCATTCTCTATAAGCTTTTTAAACTGAGTGAGTGACTGGCTCACTGACATAATATCAACGCACGGCCCAAGCCGCTGAGTCTAGAGATTCTAAGAAAAGAGAAAACGGGATCCAAACTTTGTATGGGAAAACAAGATTAGTTAGACTTTTTATTCGAAACTTCACAGAAGTACTCCTACCGATAAATAAGTACCCAAAAAAGTATTTTAGCTTTTTTCAGAATTCAACCCCAAAAAGGGGGATATAAAGTGACAAAGGCTAAAAATCAACATTTTTGGCGTCGTTTTTGAAGATAAAACTTTGAATTTAGGCATTCGATAAGAACTAAATACGAATTTGTTCTAGAGTTTTTAAAATTTAGACTTACAGGAGGTTGAAATGGATAAAAGTTCGTATGGAAGTCCAGACATATATACTAGATATTTATTAGAAACATTTGTATGGTTAGTTAAAAAAATTAAGTACCCAACAAAATTTTAAATGCTGCCCAATGTAACTATTCCGAGCGGATGAACTTGCGGGCAAAAGCTAGTCCCTAATAAAGCTAGACATCGATGATACGTTCTCATTTCATTACTTGTTTTAATAACATCTTAAAGATCTAAAATATAGTTTCCTGAAAATTTCTGTACTTAAAAAGCAAAAAAAAATATTATTTTTAATTTAATAAAAATGCCTTCAAAACTAAAAAAGGAGAAATAAAAATTTTGTGATCAAAAAATTTTTAATGTTTTTGGAGGTCGGTGCCTTGATTTTTTTAAACCTGAAATTTTTAATTTCTCTGTTTTTAGTGTTGAAGGCGGTTGTTGTTTGTAATAAAAATAATAAAACGGGCAATGATTTTAAGACAATTTAAATCAATGCTTATTTTAAAAATGATCAAGGTATATGATTTTCGCTTTTGTCTTTTATGATTTTCAAAGTCGTTAAACTAAAATATTGAAAATCGTTAGAGTTAGTTTATTAGAGAGTTAGTTTGCCAATTCCTAGGTAAACGCTACTTAGGTACTTTGATCTTATAAGGTTAATAATTAAGTTTGAAGTTTGATGTATTAATAAGAGGAATTTATTTATTTATTAGGAAATATAGAAATAAGTAAGAAAATAAATTAAATAACATTTTTATTTACCTTAAAGAAAGAAATAAAATTAATACAACAGATCAGATTAATCAGACAACATCTCTTTAAAACATATTATATTGATGTGCAACTACTAATAATAAAATTACGTTAATTCACATGTCAAAGTAGCGTTCCGAAATGTCATGATAAAATGTTTCACTTAAGCCTACGGTCTGCATGTGAACCAAAGGGTGATGGACGGTTCCTTCGGTGGCGTAGTGTTGCCAAGCACGCTCCGTCCACACCACGGCAGTAAAGCAAGCTCCGTTACAAATGAACGCGCGCAAAGTAACAGGACCTATCCCCCTAACCATGGTTTTCCATCCGTCCGTGCGGATCGACTTCACAAAGCAATCCCAAATTCCAGTATAACGACCAACAACATCACCTTGTATTCTGGATTTCACAACATCGATTGGATACAGCAGTACCCACGACAGAATTCCTGCCATGCCCCCTCCCAAGAAAACTGTCGCCGGTGATTTGTCACCACGAGTTAACATCTCGTACGAGGTAAAATATATAGCTAAGGCTGGGCTGTCACGCAATATCGTGATGCCCAAGCCACGGTAAAGTGCCCTGATGCCTCCTGTACGCAATATATACCGGGTGCCCGCCAAAGATCCACTAGGCATACCATCTCCTGGTTTTGCTAGTTGAATTCTTGTTTTGACGAGTTCTATTGGCGATAGAACAAAACTTTGCAGAAAACCTGAGGCAGCACCAGCAGTCGCATGCGCTTTCAATGTGTCTGGATTTGGAAGCGCTCTCCTCGTGTTTCCATATGTTCCGAATACAATAGCGTTCACCCCAGCGATTCCTCCTAAAGGTGCTCCCACACCTCGATACGCTGTTGCCAATGTTCCACCTTTTAACAAATTTTTCATGCAGTCTAAGGCACTACCTCTTCCGGCCTGGACGTGCACTTTCAACGTGTCTAACGGGTGCCCAGCTATAATACCGGCACAACCTGGAAAAATAGGATGTTGCTATCAAATGGTTGTAACTTTTAAGGAAACTTTAGTTTGAATTAGTTATATGTCGACTATGATATATATTCATCTATTTTATATCCACTACGATTTATTGAGTGATATTGATGTGATGACGTAGTGGCGTAACTATAGACACCATAATTGGCCCATGCCAAGTTCCATTGCGCAGATAAATTTATTTTTGAAAATTGTCCATTATCAGAAGATCAGTGACTTGCCTGAGGCCTCAATCCCCGCTAGGCCCGTGACATGTTTCCAGCCATGACACCCTATAGTTACGCCACACTGGCTCGATATTGGATTGAAATATTTTGACTTTTAAACGAATTAATATTTTTATAGCAATAGAAAATTACTTTTGCATTTAGGTCAGCCGTTCATCTCACAAGCCATTTATCGAAATTCTAATTGTATGTGTCTATTGATAACGCTAGTGGCATGCAAACATTACTACTGATGATGTGTCTTAATTAGGCATTAGATGATAAAAATAATCTAAGAGTCTACTTTATGATTTCATGGCTTAATTGCTAGGTTATTTGATTCACTTGCCTCCAATGCACCCTGCGACGAAGTCTAAAGCCATTTCAATCCAAGTGTTTTATGAGTACACGTCTGAAAGAAATAAATCACTGTTTGTAGCCGTTACTCCTTCCTTTAGATTATTTTGATCATAGTGGCTTTTAGAGCCACCTTTAAGATCGGCGAAATCTTATTAATGAACAATAGAACTCTTTCATGTCTACCAGCGGAATGGTTACACACACGATAATAATACTGTAAACTTTTTAGATGATTACAGGCCCGCTTGACCTTTGATAAGCTTAACTTACCTTTCTCGCTTCAAATCAAGTAATCGTAGTGGGAATTGACGTTTTCTCCGTTAGAAGTGATGCCAATAAACATATTGGAGAAGACTTGACGTTGCCTACCGGCTCTTGGGGTGTGCAGATTGAGTATGCGTAGAGCCGACGAGTCACCAGAACGCCGCGTCCGCGCCCCCGCTCTCTCAGGCGCCTCCGATGCCATTATCAGTCTTGGGGTCACTATTATCAACAGGGGCAAATACGTCTTATAAAACAAAATAATAGTGCGATAAACTATATTTATGTTATTCTCACGGTTCGAACCTGTGTTTTTATAAAAAATATTACTGACAATGAAAAGTAATGAGAAGTGTAGGTAGGTAAGTATTTCTAGAACAATCTCAAACCACATAATACTTTTTAATATAGATTAATTCGTGAAGTATTGCAATATTGACTCTACATACCCTAATCTATTGAACATTACCTATAACGTAACAATAATCATGAAAAATAATTTTAATCATATTCATTATTAAGAAAAGAATTTACTTACCGAATATTCAATAATAACAAAAAGACCTAAACACCGATTCGATCACTTTATCTCAATCTCGGAAGTACCTAATAGGTACCTAAGTTTGTCACTAGAAAAAGTAATAGTTAATCCAATTTTGCAATATTAACGGGCTCAACACAGATACAATTTCATCAGAATACTTGGTAGATGCACTATCGAGTTTAGAAACCCAAATTACGCACGAATGCCTTTCAATATATTTAAGTACCCACCTACTTAATTTTTAAGTACTTAATTATAGGCAATGACAAATACATAGATCGATAATTTCTAAGTATAAAATAAACACAAACAAGCAATTATGCTTCATAAAGATAAATTCTTTAGGAAGTACAGTTAGGTCTATAAATAAGTACCTGTACGGGATGATCACAGCGAGATTTAAATTTATAAAACTTAATGTAAGTACACTTAACTAGTACTCTTACATAGTTTATACACAAGCAAATAGTAAAAAAAACCTAAAAAATATGTTTTAAAAACCTATTTTTTTTAAGTTGATCCCAAAGACAAATAACTACGTTTGAGGTTTATTCCAAATATTAAATAGATTTTTTTAAACATAACCGATCTTACTACAAATGTTTCTTTTAGTGACGTAAGTATAGAAATTTTCAGGAAACTATCACGAAATCTTTTAGACAATCAAGTGATAAAATGAGATAGATAACATCGATGTCAATTAAATACGCTTTTATATGCGTTTACTAAATACGCATTATTAGGGACTAGCTTTCTTTTGCCCGCGACTTCATCTGCGTGGAATAGTAACTTTGGGTAGCATTTTAATTTTTTAGGGTACTAATTTTACAAATAATACCATATAAACTGATGTATATGACTGATGACTGATGTAAATAGCTTATTTTATTGTCTTTTTATAAACTAAGTTTTTTGTTTTTCCCAAATTTTTTTTTTATTTGTATCATTTTTCATCAAAAGCGGTTTGGCTGTTAGGCGTGAAAGTGTGAGTTTCTTTGGATTTCTTTACGACCTTTCATCCCCTGTTACATCCCCAAACGCGTCAAAATTTCAGAAACGCTAGTACACATATTTTATTACTTCTTGCTTCTTATCAAGTGCCTATATACAAAGTTTCATGGTTTCCTTCGATATTGAGGAGTCATATACAAACATTCATCCCTTATTTCCTCTTTTACAAAAAAAATATAATAAATTATTGTGTGCCTAAAGCGCGTATGCGCATTCGACTGGGGCGTAAAAGTTAAATGCCGTCGCATTAAATAAGCAATAATTGTTACTAACCTACTACTACTAATATAATATGGATATTTTTATATCTGAACTATAGCTATTTTAATTTGTAATTTAATTTAATTAAATACACTCGCGCCAAAAGTTTGGAATCAGTTACTTGAAATTGGTTCCGCGTGATCTTGCTTACTAAATAAATTTTTAATCATCATAAAAATGACATCATGTTAAAGGTGCAACTGTCCACTTTAAATCGATATCAAATTAATTCATATCGAGCCCGTAATTGTGGAGTTATCCCGGATTAAGTGAAGGAGGTAGGAAAACAAGAAAGTAGGGGAAAATAATGAATAAATAAAACAACAAAAAATATTAAAAAAAAAATTATTTATCTTTAAAAATAAGTGTCAATATTTTGTGTTCCCTCCCCTTGCCCTAATAACTGCTCCAAGACGATTCTTCATAGACCTGATCAGCTTCTGAATTGATTCTTGTGGAATACCTTCCCACTCCTCAATCAACGCTGATTTCAGCTCATTCAGACATGAAGGAGCAGGAGTTCTGGAACGAACCTTCCTCTTCAGTTCATCCCACACGTGCTCAATGGGATTCAAGTCAGGGCTGAGCGCTGGCCAGTCCAATGTGGCAATACCGACTTCTTCGAGGTATTCCGTTGTTACACGGGCAGTGTGATAACGAGCGTTATAGTGCATAAGGAGGAAGTCATCACCGATGTATCCCGCATAGGAAACGACATGTTCCAGGAGAATATCGAAAAGTTAGACCACCTCCTCGTCCCCCGCCAGGCACGAAAACAAGCTCGGTTTTACCATCGAAGGAAATGCCGGCCCACATCATACAAGAGCCGCCCCCATAAGCCACTGTTTCAGCGACACAGCACTGTGCAAATAGCTCCCCAGGCCGCCTGTAGACCTAGGCAGAAATTCGTATTTTTGACTCAAAAAGCATCTTAATAGAACTTAAATTATTTATTTAACTCACTTTTGTATAAAAAAAATATTTTTAATGCCCGCATGATCAATTTTTCAGGTTGATTTTTTTCAATCGCGTCATATAGTAGTTAGTTTATGGATGACGCTGAATACAAAATGCACGTTGATATTTAATTAGTCAATCCATAATTAACTTTTTTCCGTGGGCTTTTCGTGAAAATTTTGACCTTTCAGGCATATGTAATATTTTTTTATTATATAGAGTTCTCATGAAGTCAATGTGCGCATGCGTTTTTCCTATCAGTGTGTAATACATGAGGGCGCAAGACGACTTAATTCCTCTTTCAATTATAATTATCTCCCCACACACTTGTAGTGTATTTTTTTTTATTGAACTAAATAAACAGCCTAGAAAAAATCGGGATGGGTCTCCCCTTGCCTTTCTCGTATACCGGAAACGAATCGAAAGTTGATAGAAACCTTTTATTTTGATGTCATAGCATGTTAAATTTTGGTCACCCATCCGAGTCCCGACCGCGCACTTGGTTGCTTAACTGTCGTGATCGACCACTCAAAAGTTGATAGAAACCTTATATTTGGAACACAACCAGTGTTCCGTTCCTTCCTTCCCTTCTTAGATTTAAGCTTCCCTAATAGGCCCTCCAGACTCACGCACGAAGTCTCGGCGAGAAGTCTCGCCGAGACTTGACCCGAGAAACGAGAAGGTATCTACACTCACTCACGCGACATTCTCACTAGCGTTCTCGACCGTCATGCGAAATGGATGACTTTGACAGTGCAGCGGCTTTGGTATTTACCTGTATTTACAGTAAACCACAGCAGTTTGTAGGATCGAAAATGCGAAGGAGTGATATTATAAAAATTAGTACAACCTAACATTATAATCCAAACGGATGATATAATGTTTACTAGGATATTGGTTGTTTTAATGTTGGCAATAAGCTGTTTTAGAAAATTTTAGAGAGGATACCAAATTTAATAGAATATAAAAAATCCTGTTATAGAAAAGTTCTGAGACGGGACTTAAACCAGTACCCGTAGTGTAAGTTTTTTAGTATAAAAAACGCAACTACTTTATTTGAGTTAAGAGCTCAATTTGTATAGGAAACGTGAACAGCGCCCCTAGCGGAGAGAAGTGTAAATCATGTTTCCCATACAAATTGAGCTCTTAACGCAACTGCAATCGTTGCATTTTGTATACTAAAAAACTTACACTATGGGTACTGAACGAATTGCTAAAAATTTCGATCTTAACTAAATGCCAAATAAAAATTAGAAGCAAAATCAATGTTTTAAATAGAATAATTATTTAATTATAATTAATAATAAATTGATCCTTCCTGTTCTGTTCCATGTCCTTAACTACTCCGTACAAAGTGGTGTTTTTCCGTCAGCGTGGAAAGATGCACAAATCACTCCTTTACCTAAAAAATCTAATCCCGTGTCCTTCTCCGATTACCGCCCTATCTCGATCCTCCCATATCTTTCTAAAGTTTTAGAGCGGTTAGTCCACAATCAACTTACTTCGTTTTTATGCCATAATCAACTTCTCAATCCTTTCCAGTCCGGTTTCCGTTCGGGTCACAGCACTACCACTGCTCTCATCAAAATCACAGACGACATAAGATGCAGGCCCGAACCGCCCCTATGTGCGAAGTGTGCGGCGCACACATGCGCCAAGGCAATAGGGGCGCCAGATGATATATCACCTCCATAGTATTGGTGCAAGATGACAAAAAAAACGCTTGTTCCCAACGAGTCACACTGTAACACGTTGGGACAATTCATATAAGAGGTTACTTATTATTATAAAACATTATTTAACCCAATTATGTACATATTATGATTATGATTAAATAGTATGCTAAACATCTCCTGCATAGTCATGGTAGCCTGGTACTTCAGGTTGGAAGATGTCCCAACGTGTTACAGTGTGACTGGTTGGGAATTATTTTACAAAGTTGTCCCAACAAGTCACAGTGTTACAGGTTACAGTGTGACTCGTTGGGAACAATCGCAAAAAAAGAGGCGCTTCAGAGGTCTCGCACACAGGCGCTGCCGGGGGTCGGCGCGGCCGCGATAAGATGGGGCATGGAGAAAGGCTTATTAACTATACTCTCTCTCCTGGATTTCAGTAATGCCTTTAATACTTTGGATTTCGATGTGCTCCTGGGTATTCTACGCTCTATTAACATATCTCCAACGGCAATTGATTGGTTTCGTAGTTACCTGTTTGGACGCCGGCAGAGAATATGCACTGAAGACGCTATTTCTCCATGGTGCTATACATCAGCTGGGGTTCCTCAGGTGGCGTTTAATCTCCCTTACTGTTTTCTGTTTTTATAAATTCTATCTCTAATCAATTATCTTCGTCCTACCACCTTTATGCAGATGATTTACAAATTTATTGTCAAGCGCCACCAGACCAATTCACGACCGCAGTAAACAAATTGAATTGTGACTTAGTTCTTGTTCAGATCTGTAAGTGGAGTAAATGCTGCTACGGTCTCCAAGTGAATCCTAATAAAACACAAGTCATTGTTATTGGTAGCAGTCGAATGACCTTCAGAATTGACTGGGCTATAGTGCCTAAGGTTGTCTTCGATGGAACTCACATTCCTTTCAGTAAAACGGTGAAGAACTTGGGACTATACTTCGATGTTAATTTGTCTTGGAGTCCACAATTACAAGAACTCAGTAGAAAAGTCTTTGCTTCGGCGGGTTCTCTTAGGAGACTTCGCAATTTCCTTCCCATTACTACTAAAATTGCACTCGCTCAATCTCTCCTCCTTCCAATCCTTGATTATGCTAACTCCAGTTTCACCAATATAACCGAAGAACAACTGAATAAACTTGAGCGACTCCAAAACTTCTGCATACGGTTTATATTTGGCTTACGCGAATATGACCATGTTTCTGAATTTCGTACTAAGCTCAAGTGGTTGCCCATTCGCCTTCGCCGGGATGCACATATTGTTTCCCTTCTTTATACTGTCCTGTTTCATCCCAACACTCCTTTTTACCTAAAAGAACGATTTAAGTTTCTCAATGACACGCACTCACGAGTTTTGAGATCGTCGGAGAATTTGAGACTTGAGACACCAGCACACTTCACCAGGTTCTATAACATGTCTTTTACCGTGCAGGCTGTTCTACTGTGGAACTCATTGCCTGTCCACATCGGCAAGCACAATCCTTGAACACCTTTAAAAAACTGGTGCAAGAGTACTACTTATCACTGTAATATTCAATCATTGTCTTATTTTACGAACCTATATGTATTTGAACTTATGTATGTATGTATTATATTTTAACTTATGTATGTATTTACACATATTTATTTAGTATGTATAGCATGTATGACGCCTAATGTACTTTATATTTATGTTGACATGTATTTTATTTATCTTTATGGAAAGTACTGTATATGTATGTTTATTATTTTTATTTTATTACATTGAATTAATTAAATCATTATTCAATAAAATGATACATCGCCATCTTCCCATGAATCTATATATTTTACAAATCCTGTCCATCCTAAGGTTACCTGGAAGAAATCGCTTTTAGTGATAAGGTCGCCCTTTAGACATAATATGTCTAAAGGGCGACCTTATCACTAAAAGCGATTTCTTCCAGGAATAAGAAAGATTGTACAAAGCTCAGATTAGAGAGTATATTATACTCTCTAATCTGTGCTTTGTACAATCTTTCTTATTGATGTTTTCGTATGTCTATGTAAAACTTGGTTGACAATAAAGCTATATTCTATTCTATTCTAATTATTTAGACAGGCCCAGTTCAAAGCTCAGATTAATAAAATAATAAATGCAAAGCCAATGACGTAGAATTCCTACGTCATTGTGCAAAGCACACACATGCGATAGAAATCACTTCCTACATCGTAGTGAGGCCGAACGAGAATGTGATACTGTTCTCTTTTCTCGCCCGAGAAACCCTTTGAAGCGGGCCAAAAAACCGACACCGAGCGGAGAACAGGCGAGCCCGAGAACTAGAACGCGAGAAACTAATCACATTCACGCTTCTCGGGTGTTCTCGGGGGTTCTCGGCGTGAGCGAACACAAGCACTCCCTAGATGCATTAAAAAGTGTGGCACCCACATTTTAATGCAAAAGTCAAGAAAGAAAATGAAACTGAAGACTTGGCTGTATGGGCTAGATCCCTTTGCCGTCCCGTAACAGGGAAAATTCAAGGAGCTTATATTTTACCTATAGAATGGAGTCATTAGACAAATGAACAAAGTGAGGGCAAAAGTTTTGACAACACTTGACATTTCTTGACAATTCTAGAGAGGCTCTGTCTCTTTCTAGTAAGGTGCCTGTAGCACAAATTAATCACGGACAGTCTTGTGCCACGGGTAAGGTCTCACGTGCTCCCACGGTCCTAAGATATAGGGAGTAAATTAAGGTATATAATATAATATATAATATAATAATATATCTCCACGCTCACACCAATTGTCTAGCCCGAAGTAAGTATCATTAAGAACTTGTGTTACGGATACTAGATAACGGACATTTTTTTTTTAATATACATAATAATTTTAGATATTTTTATAAATAAACTTAAATAAATATATAAACAACCATGACTCGCAAACAAACATTCGAGTTCGTCACACAAACATTTGCCGCTACCAGGATTCGAACCCGGACCGCTTGATGTGTAGCCAGCTGTACTGACCACTCCACCACGACGGCGTCAAATGACGGAGTTAAATGAGACACGAGAGATCCGTGCAGAACAATTTATTAAATGGTGGTATAATGCCCAATAGCGTGTACTCCCCTGGTGGTAGCCGGAGATGGTCTCGGTGAGGGTCGCTCGGTGGGACGAGTTAGGGCGGCTTGTACTGCTGCTCACTGTAAGTCCAGCCCTGGGCGGAAGTGAAGTAGCGGAGGCGACAGCGGCTACCTTAGCCTAATCTTGGACCCCAAATAAGGGTTAAACACATTAAATAAATAACTATTATTGCCCACGATTATCAAATTAGTTAATTAGTATTAGTCGGTGCTCAATTTACTTAGCGAACCACGCAAGCGCAAGACCGAATCACCAAGCCTTTGTATGCGATTCCTGACAAGATCGAGACTGCCCGGCGACGCAGGCGCAATCTATCGGAGATTGCCCGCAACAGTCGTACGGTCACTAAAATGTAGCTTATTAACGTTGATATGGAGCGCTAAAACCTGTTGATAAAATTAGGAGGCGAACTCTAAAGAAATATTTCAATTAGATGAGCTTCCTTTATATCTTAATTTATGTAATATTTATGAATAGTGTAATCTGATTTAATTAAAAAAAAATTATGTATATAGGTCGGTAAAATATGTATGTGTAACGTTACACTTGAACTTCGTTACGTTAATAAAACCACAACTTGAAAATAATTTGAGTTTTGAGTTTTCCATGAGAAAATTCATAATAATTACTTTAAACTTTTTTTCCTGAGTGCCTTTTAGCACGGTAATGTTATCTACTTTCGGCTCCCAGGAAAAAAATCAGCAACCGAAATACGAGGATTTATCGCATCTGTGGCTCTTGATTTTAAGAGGCACGTTACAGTTTATTATATAGCTTATCTCATGTCACGTCAACTCATAGACATTAAATTATTCTTTTTTTTTAGGTGCTAAGCATACATTTAAGGTTTTCCGGTTAGCAATGCTATAAAAATACATTGTGTGGTATACCGATCTAGCCGTTCTTGAGTAATAATAATTAAGGGTCGACCGAGACAGGTTTTTCGTTCTCGGCCGAGACCGAGACCGAGTCCGAGAATAAATTAAAATCTCGGCCGAGACCGAGAGCCGAGACCGAGAATAGATAAATTGAGAAAAAAAATTAAAATGCGCTATATTTGTTCATTAAAGTATATTTAAGAATGTAATAAAAATTTTGCCGTTTTGGCAGTTTATTTTATTATGAACTAAGTTCTAAGAAAAACAGTAACAAATATACAAATCGGCGAATCCATGAATGTGGCCACTGAATCTAAAAAATCTTCGTACACTCACCAGCTTTCCAACATACGTGTAAAATAATACGTAATGATTTTGATATTCACTTATCTAGTTTATGTAGTTATTCTGGTTAGTAACTTGAAATGACTTATTAACACATAAAATAACTTATTTTTCTACTACGAACAAAATTCAAACAAACTTCCTTTAACTACAAATTGTTTGTTTACAAAAGTAAGTAGTGAAATGAATGAACCAGAATGAACGAACGGAGCGGCGCTGCGGCGGCAGTAGCGATAGGTAAGTAAAACCCGCCACGCTGCCAGCCGACCAATCACAATCGACAGCTCTCTCACGCACTGACACCACGTGACGAATAAACATGCGCGCGGAAGATGTGAATCCCATTTTTAACCTACACCGTACCTAATTACAACAGTCTCGGTTTCGGCCAAGAATCTCGGCGATTTTTCGCCGAGAGCCGAGACAGAGTTCTCGGTAGAATTTGTAGCCGAGAATGCCGAGACAGAGACCGAGACCGAGATCTCAAATCAAATCAAATCAAATATCTTTATTGCGTATCACATAACATTAACAAGGGTCTTATACATAGGCTGTAGTTCCTGTGATACCCCGTGATATCTCGGTCGACCCTTAATAATAATAGGGCCATAATGATGCGCAACTTACCAACTTACTACCAGACTTTCTTTATATTGATAGATATTACGGCTGAAAGCCGAAGTGCGGTTTTTTATACAACAGAAGAAATTGTTAGCTCTAGTAACTTTCCGTGAATTAGTTACATTAGTAACAGCGACTGGCTACAAATCGGCTAAAAGTAAGTTTAGTAGCACTTGGTTTTTACTATAATACAGGATGTAACATGAAGGGTACTTAAACATGGTAGCCTACATGTTACAGCCTGCATTATATGTAATATTTGGGGTGTTTTAGGCCATCAATATGAACAACTTTTTGACGCCGTCATGGTGGAGTGGTCAGTATAGCTACCTACACATGAAGCCGTTCGGGTTTGAATCCTGGTGCCGGCAAATATTTGTGCGACGAACACGAATATTTGTTTGCGAGTCACGGTTATTACATATTTATTTAAGTTTATTTATAAAAATATCTAAAGCTATTAATTTATATTGATAAAAATGACCGCTATCTACACTTACGTGCAATAAAATCGACCCAACTCGTCGGTTTCGATTCGACATTTATCGGTATATAAAAAGAAGATTAGGCAAACAAAACTTGTAAATATAATTCAAATCAAATCAAATAATTTATTGCATTCATGAATGTAAATAACAGATGTTCACAAACAACACCAGCACATCATGTTGCCCATTTGGGCATAGCATAATCAAGATAAAAGTGTAACGGACTAGATTAGAAATTATTCATACTATATTAACTTAATTCGCATGTATATTTCTTACGCTTTATTTAACCTACTCTAAACATCGATAAATGAAGTGTTGGTGACAATAGACTAATTACTTCGGAAATCCTGGTTTATCATTTTTGCGTTTTACGCCATTTTTGTGACTATGCAGAATGTTAAAATTCAATTGAGTCATTGTATATTCAATAATTGATGATGCCTGATGCCCTTAAAATTATTTCTCCAAACATTTTAGCTCTCTGTATTAACTGTATATTATCAAGAAAAATTTTACTAACCAATTCAAGGGTTGCCTTTGAAAAGTGATTGAGTAGTGGTTTTATTGAAAAAAGGGCTTGAAGTTTGACATAAGCAGTTGCCTTGAAAGTGTCGGTGTCTTGAAAGTGGAAGCTACATATTTTCGAACTTACTTAAAATTTTGTTTTTAAAGGCACAATAGACAACCATATGGTCCATCGCTTCGGAAATCTAAAAAGAAAAGAAAATTTTATGTATGCAAGTTAAAAGTGTATATAAATATTTATGTACACTTTTAACTTGTAATCAAATAGCATATTAAAAACTATCATTTGATAGATTTTAATATGCTATTTGATTACAAGTGCAGAAGAGCGCAGCCACAATTTTATTAATACTGTCTGTCTGTGTGCAATGTATCTGCGTTGCACGTTAGTACATGCAAATGTGAACGATAAACATTATTACACCAATCCAATCAATACTCTCATTATCTTTTTCTCAAATAAAATAATTTACATAACACAAATTACATATTTTATTTGTAAATAAACATTTCGAACTAAAAATGGGTAAAACTATTTATGTATTTTATCTATGTAACAGTTATTTCAAAGAATTAAATAAAATAATCTATCAATTTTGATTGCCATTTATAAAAGGAATGGATAGAAAGGGATATTATTTCCTTATAATTCCGGAAATCCTAGTCACCCTACTCATTTGTTTACAAATATTTGAATAAGTAAATTATGTACAAAAATTCATTAAATTCTAAGATAGGATTAAATGCGAGTATCAGAAATTTCTCCCTCTTATGGAGTTTTGCAAAATAACGCTAATAATCTGGAATTACGGGTGAAAAATGAAATTTATAGATTGAACAATATTATATGCAATTATGACACTTACAATTGAAATTCACACTGCATCCTCAATACTACTCACTTCCACCAGCTCGAAATATGTATTTGTTTACCATTTTGCACTATTTATCCTTATTTTAAAGTAAAAAGCCGTACCAAAATCGCGAGTCGATATTTATGAATACGTCAATTACGACAATTTATGTCATGTTGAGATTTCGGGACATTGACACATGAAAAGAGTGCTGCCATTACATAAATCCTTTCATTTCCCATAAGTTATAGAAAGAATCACAATGATGATTTTCAAAATAAAATACAAACCTAAACATTAAAAGTAAATATATTATATTTATTTCTTTCATTGATAATAAATACTGATAATTGAATACAATATGTTAAGTTTTTAGCTACTTTTCTACTTTTGTTTTAGAAAGATGGCGAAATACTGGGGAAATCTTGTTTCTATGTAGTCGTGTTTAGAAAGAGATGACGACAATTTCTAGAAAGAGAAATGTGAAATTTGAAATGTCAAGTATTGTCAAAATTTTTGCCCTCACTTTGTTAATTTGTGTAATGACTCCATCTATACTATATAAAGCTACAATACCACTCACTGACTCACTGACTGATTGGGCCATTTTTTCGCATATTTAGAGGCTCTGGATCGCGTTCGAGTGTATGGCCGACTTTAACTAGATTTTTATCGACGCAGCTTTTTCACTTTAGTGCGAGTGAAATCCAAGATGGCGGCTCGGTTCGAAGGACCAACTTTTTCATTTCGAGTCCTGAATTTTTTCCTTTTCGGTTTTTGGTAGATTTGACAGATTTGAATATGATTTTTTTAGAAAAAGTCGAAAATTCAAAATGGCCGCGCCGCCATCTCGACTCGAAGTCGGCCTCGCAGGCGGCAATTCGGAACGACACCACGCAGAGGTGAGACGCGCCGCTGGCGATTTTTCTTCGTGTTCTCTCTCCGGATACGGTCTTCTCTCTTGGGTGAGGGGCGAAATTGCAAAATCCAAGATGGCGCCGAGGCCAGCGGCCATTTTGTGATTGCGAAAAAATGCACCATTTTCAGAGTCTCTTTCCGGGGACACGGCGACGTCGGAGCGGAACCTTAGTATGAGACTGGGGAGAGACCTCTGCGAGAGGTGTTGCCAGGTGCAAAAACTTTTTTCACATTTTACCTAATTTTTGACAGATTGAGCAAAATGTGCCACAATTTTTTTTTCACGTTTCGCTCGAACCGAGTATGCAGTTTGGAGCGCAGGCCAGTCCGCAGGTGGCCGAGGGTAATTTTAATTCAGTCCGCTGGCAACACCGCCCGCCAGGGGAAAAACATTTTTTTCGATATGGTGTTGCGCCAAAGTTAGTTGAGGCGACTGGGTGGGTGCGAGAGGAGAGGTAAAAACGCCATTCTATCCGCTATATAGTCTAGAATATGGGAAAAATATGGACGTTTCGAGATTCAAGATGGCGGCGCCGCTGGCGGCCATTTTGTGATTTTTTGAAAAATTCCATTTCGTTTTTGGGAAATTAAAGGTGCTAGATGGTTTTTGATGCAGCCAATGTGTATATGTCGGTTGTGGAAGGTCATGGGATGTATAGCCACGTTTAAAAATTTTCCCCATTTTTCGGGTAATTTCCGAGATTTTTTCCGAAATCTTCGATAATAGAAATAATGACATTTCGATTCATCCAAGTGATATTCCCTATTGATCGAGCCCTATCAAATGACATTTGACCATTTTCAAGGCCGAAATGTGGCAACACTGGAAGTTATGGCTGGTTTCAGGTTTTCCAGTGTTTGGTCTCGTGGCGCTCTCCGGTGGGAGCTACGGGGATAGGAAAAACTGAGTTGGACTCGCCGTTCGATTGGCTATCCGCCATTGATACTCTGGTTCCCAAAAACAAGATGGCGGTGGTGATGGCGGCCATTTTGTAAATTTCTAAATTTTTACTTTTTATTTGATTGGGTTTTTTTAGGGGTAAATCATTTTTTGCCTGGGTAAGTTTGGTGTCATTCTGTAGTCAGATAGTGCGGCCACATTTTGGTATGCAGATTTTCCCCAATTTCGGGGTATTTTTTGAGTGATAAAGTTCGTATTAAAAAAAAAAAATTTTTTCGATTTTTAAAAAATTTTGCCTGAAAATCGTTGTCTGGAATCTCTGATGGCCCAAAATGATCGTCTCGAGTCGATATGATGGCAACACTGAGAGTTGTTGACGATTCAGTGAGGGCCGGTCACTTTAGTAGTTCCCCATACATTTACTATGAAATCTTTCTTGTATACGTAGTATAGAGGAAGGCTTGTACATGTAGTATGAAATCATCTTTTTGTTGTCTTTCCCGTTGGTCTTTCCTAAGGGAAAGTTATTATTTAGTATGAAATGAAAGAATCATCTCGTTGATGTGTTTTCCAAGGGATAGTTGTTGTTATTGCTTAGAATTAGAACATACTAGAAGTATAGTTCCATAAACATTATGCCGCTTCATTACTAAAGCAAAAAACATGTTATGTGGGCTAACGCTTACACACAGATACACGCACACTACTAAAAATTGGTGTTGCCACTAAAATCTCGTCACCCCAAAACCAGGTAATTTAAATAAAACATGAATACTACTTTTGATTTTGAAGTGAAACTTCTTTAGTACTTACCTATCGTAATTTGTAAATTAGATGAAACGGAAAAGCCACACCAAAGATTTTGACGGATAGTTTTAAATAGAATGTCAGGGTATCAATTTCGTGGTTTTTGGGGGTCCCGATTCCGAAAAAAAAATTATATTGAGATCCAAGATGGCAGACGCGACTTTTTTAATATCATATCAATATGGGTATCATTTTCGTGGTTTACGGGGGTCCTGATTCCGAATACAAAATCCATTTTGAGATCCAAGATGGCGGACACAACTTTTTAACAACATATCAATATTGGTATCATTTTCGTGGTTTTCGGGGGTCCTGATTCCGAATTCAACATCCATTTTGAGATCCAAGATGGCGGACACAAATTTTTAACAATACATCAGTATGGGTATCGTTTTCGTGGTTTTTGGGGGTCCTGATTCCGAATACAACATCCATTTTGAGATCCAAGATGGCGGACACAACTTTTTAACAATATATCAATATGGGTATAGTTTTCGAGGTTTTCGGGGGTCCTGATTCAGAATTCAACATCCATTTTGAGATCCAAGATGGCGGACACAACTTTTTAGCAATATATCAATATGGGTATCGTTTTCGCGGATTTCGGGGGTCCTGATTCCGAATACAACATGCATTCTGAGATCCAAGATGGCGGACACAACTTTTTAACAATATATCAATATGGGTATAGTTTTCGAGGTTTTCGGGGGTCCTGATTCTGAATTCAACATCCATTTTGAGATCCAAGATGGCGGACACAACTTTTTAGGAATATATCAATATGGGTATCGTTTTCGTGGTTTTCGGGGATCCTGATTCCGAATACAACATCCATTTTGAGATCCAAGATGGCGGACACAACTTTTTAATAATTTATCAATATGAGTAAGTAAAAACGCCACTCTATCCGCTATACTGGGTGTTAAAGACATGAACAGTGAAACGAAAACCATGTATTCTATACATCAAAATAATACATATTTCAAAAAAATATTGCTGGGAAATGATTTTTATTTTTTGGTGTTAAAAAAATTGCAAATTGTACCGCGCAATGTAAAGGCCTCAACTCGCACGCAATTCGCAAAACCGCTATAATTTTGCCAGACGGCGGCCCCGTTCGTTAGTGTCCGTGCGCATCGAGTGAGCTACATTGGACGCTAACGTTTTGAAGCCATTTTTTGTTATGAAATACTAAAAAAAATTATAGTGTTTCTTTGGACAATAATAAAGAAATAACGTATAGAATACGTTTTCATAAAAAAAAATGACTTTGATCTTCAATAAAATCGTAACTATTAATTTCCCAGGTATAGTCTAAAGGGAAAAAAATGTTATGATGGTGAGCAGAATACATGATTCTCGTTCGACTGTTCATGTCTTTTACAAACTGTATAGTCTAGAATATGCGAAAAATATGGAGCTTTCGATATACAAGATGGCGGCGCCGCTGGCGGCCATTTTATGAATTTTTGAAAAATTCCAGTTCATTTTTGGGCAATTTAAGGTGCTAGATGGTTTTCTATGCAGTCGATATGTATGGGTCCGTTGTGAGAGGTTATGGAATGTATAGCCAAGTTTTCCCCATTTTAGGGGTAATTTCCGAGATTTTACCCGAAAACTTCGAAAATAGAAATAATGTCATTTCGATTGATCCAGGTGCCATTTCCTATTGATCGAGACTTCTAGAATGACAATTGACCATTTTTAAGGCCAAAGTCACTCGGTACTAAATTTCTTCTTTTTCGGTTGTGGGTAGATTTGACAGTTTAGAAAACGATTTTTTTAGAAAAAGTCAGAAATTCAAAATGGCCGCGCCGCCATCTCGACTCGAACTCGGCCTCGCAGGGGGCAATTCGGAACGACACCACAGAGTAATGAGACGCGCCGCTAGCGATTTTCCTTCGTCGTCTCTCTCCAAATATGGTCCTCTCTCTCGGGTGAGTGGCAAAATTGCAAAATCCAAGATGGCGCCCTGGCTAGCTGCCATTTTGTTATTAAGAAAAAATGCACCATTTGCAGAGTCACTTTTCGGGGAGATGGCCACGTCAGAGCGAAACCGTAGTATGAGACCGGCGAGAGACCTTCGAAAGAGGTGTTGCCAGGTGCAAAAACATTCTTGAAATTTTCGCTAACTTTTGACAGATGGGGCAATTTGTGTAAAATTTTTTTTTCGCGTTTCACTCCAACCGACTATGCAGTTTGGAGCACAGCTTTCCCATACATTTAGTATGAAATCAAAGAATTATCTCGTTTCTTGTCTTTTCTAAGGGAAAGGTCTATATAAAGCTGCAATACCACTCACTGACTGACTCACTTACTGATTGGGCCATTTTTTCGGATATTTAGAGACTTTGGATCGCGCTCAAGTGTATGGCCGACTTTAACTAGATTTTTATCGACGCAGCTTTTTCACTTTAGTGCGAGTGAAATCCAAGATGGCGGCTCCGGTCGAAGGACCAACTTTTTCATTTCGAGTCCTGAATTTTTTCCTTTTCGCTTGTCGGTACATTTGACAATTAGAAATATGTTTTTTTTTTGAAAAAGTTGGAAATTCAAAATGGCCGCGCCGCCATCTTGACTCGAAGTCGGCCTAGCAGGGGGCAATTCGGAACGACACCACACAGAGGTGAGACGCGCCGCTGGCGATTTTTCTTCGTCTTCTCTCTTCGGATACGGTCCTCTGTCCTGGATGAGCGCCGAAATTGCAAAATCCAAGATGACGTCGAGGTCAGCGACCATTTCGTGATTGCGAAAAAATGCACCATTTTCAGAGTCTCCTTTTCGGGGAGACAGCGACGTCGGAGCGGATCCTTAGTATGAGACCGGGGAGAGACCTCCGCGAAAAGTGTTGCCAGGTGCAAAAACTTTTTTGAATTTTTCCCTAATTTTTGACAGATTGGGCAAAATGTGCCGTAAAAAATTTTTCACGATTTGCTCAAATCGAGTATGCAGTTTGAAGCGCAGGCCGGTCCGCAAGTGGCCAAGGGTAATTTTATTTCATTCCGCTGGCAACACCGCCACCCAGGGGAAAAACATTTTTTTTCGATATGGTGTTGCGCCAAAGTTAGTTGAGGCGACTGGGTGGGTGCGAGAGGAAAACTAAAAACGCCATTCTATCCGCTATATAGTCTAGAATATGGGAAAAATATGGACGTTTCGAGATTCAAGATGGCGGCGCCGCTGGCGGCCATTTTGTGATTTTTTGAAAAATTCCATTTCTTTTTTGGGAAATTTAAGGTGGTAGATGGTTTTCGATGCAGTCAATATGTATGAGTCGGTTGTTGGAGCTTATGGGATGTATAGTCGAGTTTAAAAAATTTCCCCATTTTAGGGGTAATTTCCGAGATTTTTCCCGAAAACTTCGAAAATAGAAATAATTATATTTTGATTCATCCGAGTGCTATTCCATATTGATCGGGCCCTACCAAATGACATTTGACCATTTTTAAGGCCGCATTGTGGCAACAGTGGAAGTTGTGTATGTTTTCAGGTTTTCCGGTGTTTGGTCTCGTGGCGCTCTCCGGTGGGAGCTACGGGGATAGTAAAAACTGCGTTGCACTCGCCATTCGATCGGCTATCCGCCATTGACACTCTGGTTCCAAAAAACAAGATGGCGGCGGTGATGGCGGCCATTTTGTAAATTTGTAAATTTTAACTTTTTATTTGATTGGGTTTTTTTAGGGGTAAACAATTTTTTACCTGGGTAAGTTTGGTGTCATTCTGTAGTGAGATAGTGCGGCCACACTTAAGTATGCAGATTTTCCCCAATTTCGGGGTATTTCGGGAGTGATAAAGTTCGTATTAAAAAAAAATTTTTTTGCTTTTTGAAAAATTTTGCCTGAGAATCGTTGTCTGGAATCTCTGATGGCCCAAAATGGTCATCTCGAGTCGATGTGATGGCAACACTGAGAGTTGTTGACGATTCAGTGAGGGCCGGTCATTTCGGTAGTTCCCCATACATTTAGTATGAAATCTTTCTTGTATACGTAGTATAGAGGAAAGCACATTTAGTATGAAATCATCTTTTTGTTGTCTTTCCCGTTGGTCTTTCCTTAGGGAAAGTTATTATTATTTAGTATGAAATCAAAGAATCATCTCGTTGATGTGTTTTCTATGGGATAGTTATTGTTATTACTTAGAATAAGAACATACTAGAAGGATAGTTCCATATACATTATGCCGCTTCATAACTGAAGAAGAAAATTTGTTATGTGTGCTAACGCTTACGCACAGATACACGCACACTACTAAAAATTGGTGTTGCCACTAAAATCTCGTCACCCCAAAGCCAGGTAATTTAAATAAAACATGAATACTACTTTAGATTTTGAAGTGAAATTTCTTAAGTATTTACCTATCGTAATTTGTAAATTCGATGCCACACCAAAGTTTTTGACGGATAGTTTTAAATAGAATGTCAATCACAACATCCATTTTGTGATCCAAGATGGCGGACACAACTTTTTAACAATATATCAATGTGGGTATCGTTTTTGAAGTTTTCGGGGGTCCTGATTCCGAATACAACATCTACTTTGAGATACAAGTTGACGGATACAACTTTTTGATAAAATATCAATATGGGTATCACTTTCGTGGGTTTCGGGGGTCTTGATTCTGAATTCAACATCCATTTTGAGATCCAAGATGGCGGACACACCTTTTTAATATACTATACATGGGTATCATTTTTGAGGTTTTCGGGGGTCCAGATTCCGAACACAACATCCATTTTGAGATCCAAGATGGCCGACACAACTTTTTAATAATATATCAATATGGGTATCATTTTCGAGGTTTTCGGGGGTCCAGATTCTGAATTCAACATCCATTTTGAGATCCAAGATGACGGACACAACTTTTTAATAATATATCAATATGGGTATCATTTTTGTGGTTTTCGGGGGTCCTGATTCCGAATTCAATATCCATTTTGAGAGCCAAGATGGCGGACACAACTTTTAAATAATATATCAATATGGGTATCATTTTCGTGGTTTTCGGAGGTCCTGATTCCGAATACAACATCCATTTTGAGATCCAAGATGACAGACACAACTTTTTAGCAATATATCAATATGGATATCATTTTCGTGGTTTTCGGGGGTCCCGATTCCGAATGCGATATCTATTTCGAGATCCAAGATGGCGGACGCGACTTTTTGACAAAATGTCAATATGGGTATCATTTTCGTGGTTTTCCGGGGTCCCGATTCTGAATACGATATCTATTTTGAGACACAAGATGGCGGCCGCGACTTTTTGATTTAATATCAATATGGGTATCATTTTAACGTATTTATATTTTAAAGTATTTATAATGAATTTCGCTGCCATTTCCACCGCATACGACCACTCTGGCGGGTATTAGATGCCCACCATGCAAAGACGAAGCGTTGTGCCTACAATATCAATCGAAAAACCTCTACGCAACAACCCAGCAGGCCGCACAACCTTTTCGCGGGCTGCTCGCAGCCCGCGCGCGCAAGCGACCTCTAGTTCTTAGTATAAGCTCCTTGGGGAAAATTTAACCAAAAAAAAAAGAAAGAAATTTCAATTTTCTTTTTAAGCCGCGGCGCCTGCTAATGTTTTTTAGAAACACACAAAAACATCGAAACAAAGGGGCGTGGCTTTACATATTTGTGTACACACACACTATTTTTTTATTATCCGATACAGATGGAAAATATTCACCGCGCGGGTAGAGAGGGGGAGAGTTTGTTTCATTTTTCTGCGACTGCCGAACCGCACACATCCTTTAACTGTGACTTTTCGCTCTTTGTTGGTGGCGCGGTGCACAACATTTTTTGGAGTTATAATAGGTACATTAAATCAAAGAATCAGAGTAATATTAATACCTATATAATCTGGGGGCACGGCAGTGCCCCCGCCAAGTCGAGCGCGAAGCAAACACTGCCGCACCATCCTTTACTGGAACCATTTCGCCGCATTTTCAGGCCCCTATTTGAGAAGCTCTGGATAAGACCAGAACGCAGAAATTTTCGTCATCCAGTACCTAAACTATAATCACATATTTAAAACCCAAAATTTCAAGTCTGTAGGTCATTTAGTTCCGAAGTTATGCGAAAGCAAAGTTTCGCATTTATGACACTCACTCATTTATGATCATCAGAATAGAACTAGTACTTCCCATAAACTCAGACATCTGAAATTTGCTACAGAGTTAGGGTTTAATGGCCACATAAAGGGAAAACTATAAAAACTAGGATAATTGAAGATCTGGAGTACCTGGTGACCCTGATTAGAAAACACAAAAGCCCAACCAAACTATTAGAGATCGACATACCGCCTTTACAAAAAATATTCAACTTAGTGGTCCGCTTCATTTGATGTCAAAAATCGAAGGTCTAAAGTATCTGATGAAGAACCGTCAGCTGGTCTCAACTGTATTAGAGATATGGTAATGCCCCCTTCTACTATTGGTATACATAAAATAAATCAATATGCCCACGTTTCTACAAAAATAAGTGAATTCCCACCAAAAACATTCTGTAAAAAACTAGCCAAGTCTCGATGGAGCTGCTTGTTTATCTCTAAAAAGCTTGCTAAAAAGTAATGAAATCTAGACAAAGTCGTGCCAAGTCTAAAGTTAAGAGCACGTCTTCCTCGTCGAATCTCATGATTAATGTTTTGTTTTGACCGGTTTCGAAAAAAAATGAGCAGGAGACACAGCTTTACATTTTCTTAAAATTTTAAGAAAATGTAAAGCCGAGGAGTGTTTGGCGGGAAATCATGGCGTCTGGATGTCGATCTTTATTTCAATAATTAAAAATTGCTTCGGAGTGGATTTTGTGCAGTGAAAGTGGTGTCGTTTTGTTGCATAAGCATCCGTGTTGACGAACAGTTATGAGGAATCATTGAAATAAAGGTTTTGTGTATGTGGCGTTGAGAATTGTATAGTGGTTGGAAATCTCACTACACAGTTCTCATCAGTAACCATCGTGAGGTCTGTACCATGCATTTCTCGCCAAGCACTCCCTAGATGCATTAAAAAATGTGTCATCCACATTTTAATGCAAAAATCAAGAAAGAAGATGAAACTGAAGACTTGGCTGTATGGGCTAGATCCCTTTGCCGTCCCGTAACAGGGAAAAATTAACCAAAAAAAAATGTAAAGCCGGTGTTTGGCGGGAAATCATGGCGTCTGGATGTCGATCTTTATTTCGATAATTCAAAATTGCTTCGGAGTGGATTTTGTGCAGTGAAAGTGGTGTCGTTTTGTTGCATAAACATCCGTGTTGACGAACAGTTATGAGGAATCATTGAAATAAAGGTTTTGTGTATGTGGAGTGGAGAATTGTATAGTGTTTGGAAATCCCATTATACAATTCTCATCAGTCACCATCATGAGGTCTGTACCATGCATTTCTCGCCAAGCACTCCCTAGATGCATTAAAAAGTGTGGCACCCACATTTTAATGCAAAATTCAAGAAAGAAGATGAAACTAAAGACTTGGCTGTATGGGCTAGATCCCTTTGCCGTCCCGTAACAGGGAAAAATTAACCAAAAAAAAAAAAAATGTAAAGCCGTGTCTATTCCTACGTCATTGCCGTGCTCCTGGGGCTTTAGACAACATGCACTTCGACAATCGCTCTCGCTATCGCTAAGTCAAAAAATGTATGGGATTGACATAAGCAATCGAAAAGTGACGTCATCAAAATAATCGAGTCGAAAATTGCTAGCCAAATGTCAGTTTTCGTTTCTATTGAACCGAAACGCAAGCAATAGAAGGCGTCGCTCGCTAACTTCCCATACAATGCGTAGCCAACATGCAGCTTTGAGACTCGAAACCGACAAACTAGCGTTTCGGTCGATCGCTTGGCTTTCGATCGCCGAGACCATGTAGAAAACGCTTGTGAAAAACGTTATTGATTAAAATATCAGCAAAAAAAATAGTTTTTATTATTTCATACGCTACGTAGGCGTAATATAGTGTTATTAAAGTTTGTAGAGGTGCATTCTGGGATATACTTTTATGGAAGGAAGGACAGAAAGTCAAAGCAATAGCCCTTAACACAGCTGGAGGATACAGTGGAAAAGATAAAGAAATTAAAGTGGAAATGGACGGAGCCCATACTTAGAAATAACATACAGAAGTGGACAAGAGATGTTACTGAATGGGGGACCCATTCAGGTATCAATGTAAGAGGAAAAAGGGCAGACAGAAGAGGAGATGGTCAGATGACATTAAGAGGGTAGCAGAGCCTTTGTGGTTATGGTTGGCCAAGAACAGATTAGATTAGTACCTATGGAAAAGGCTGGATGAGGCCTACGTGTCAGGAGGACACACCGAAAAATAAAAACAATAATCAAAATAGTGTTAATACTGTAATAAATTTAGATTATAATGTAAAACATTTTCGGTATTAAATGGGTTTGAAATTGAATAGTTGTATTTTTTAGTAAGAATATACATTATTTGTACACAGTGGTTGTATATTAAAGTTTATATGTAATAGTTATTCTCATGACCGTGTCATGCTGGCAGAGTAGAATAGCACCACCAACCCTATATCTATAAATAGGCGTCGTAGAAGGAAGCTAATGGATCAGATAAGGGGTATTGATCACCTTATATGCTGTCCACCAATCTGCATAGGGGCAAGTGTGGTGAACTACTGCCTAAACCTTCTCAGATAACAAGGAGAGGCCTGTGTCCAGTGAGTGTAATTAAAAAGGCTGTTATGTTATGATGATGAATTGTTTGCTTAGGTTATCATTTAAAAATACATTATCTTAATTTGTTGTGGGCTGCCCGTAACAATGAGTGTATCTCATGCACCCAAAACATATTTGAGACTAAAAACTATAGACTCTCTAATCTGTGAAACTAATAGAAAACTTTAATAAAATGCCTGATTGATTTATTATTTGGAGATAGATTTACATATTCCACATTTTGAACACTGGTGACAAAAGAAATGCCTATGGGAACTTAACAACAATTTCACATTATTTTACAATCAAAACTATTTGTGTGCTTGTGAAAGTTTTCATGTTAGGGATTTATTTGTATGAAACAGGAGATCATTCGCCCCCTAAAAGAACAGACCTAAGGTATTTGTATGTATGTACATAAAACTATTTGTTGATGTTTTTGTATGAACATTGTGAATGCGTGGTGTATAGCTAATGTTAATTTATTTAATTTTATGTAACTTTTAATTTTGAGCAACAGGAAACATTAATTAGATTTTCTGTTCCTCATTATTCAAAGTTTTATTCCTCCAGGATTGAAGATTCCTAGTTTTGATAAAATAAAACAATTACATTAATCTTTTATTTATTTTTTACATAAAGCTAACATGGTCAGCAAAGTTACTCGATTTTTCATTTAAGTCTACAAATCCAACAATGTCATCCTTGCTTGTTGTATATGTCAGTTTCCAGGGCCATTTCAAAGAATAATACTGCTTACATATTTTTCCTGACCCAGTATTTCACCTGATGCAACTGTAGGTGTTACAGTAACTCATTAAATAATTATAATGGTAATTTGTCAATTGGTTTGATGATGATCATCTGAAAAATAAAATAAGCATTTTAACTTTAGGTTGAAAATTACAGGATTTATTTTCCTAATAATTTATATACTAATTCTACACTAATTCACAGAAAATTGATTAAACCTTTTTATCTAGAGAGAAAAAGATAATCACTCAGAAATTCTGTATAACTAGACGTTAATTTGATGCTGTTGTGGTGGAGTGGTTAATTTAGATTGCTTACAGATTGCTTAGATTAATTAGGTAATGGCTTAGAATATTGGGTAACTTGATAAACCTAATAGAAAGTGCTGTGTGGAGCTTTCTGATTCAAGATGTAGGTACATACTGATTTTAAACTGCGATCAAGACCACATACAGAATGAAATAATCATAATTATTCCTGTCTTTTGAGAAATCTCATAAAATATTAAAAACACATAATACAAATACCAGAAACTTCTAGACAAGCTATCTTATGTGGTTTTCGCTCATAAGGTGCAAAAGAATGATCATGACGCTTTCTCGAGTAACTCTTATCACGGAATTGATCTGAAAATGAAATAAAAATATATCATTAAGAGACGTAGTCATCAAAGTCATCTTGGCTTAACTTTTGCAATGTACAAATTTAATTAAATTTGTAACTACACGTGCAAAATAATGGTTAATAAGAATATATGTATTGTTAGATAGACAAATGTTAATAAAATATTACCTATTTCTGTGGGAACAGTTGATGGTATTCCTCAGTATTCAACAGTTCATGGTAAGATATCTCGAGTTTCAAAAATAAAGATGGACAAGCACCACTCTTCAATTTATCTCCATGACAATTTTTTTCTCAAAATGTTTATATAGGGCACGTAGGTAGATGCATGTTTTATGGTTTTTTCACTAGGAACTATAACCTAGGTATGTCTTTTCATAGAAAATAGAAATGATTCTATGAAATTGATGAAACTTATAGGTCCTGTTGTAAATTACTTCGGTCGGTACGCAACACTTGTGGTGTGGTACATTATCGTAAACCACCAAACCACCGATGGGACTCATAAGTAGATTCAAAGTGGCGAAAACGCCGAAAACTCTTCATGAAATAAATTTAATTTATTTAGGTTATGTTAGTTTGTCATTTTCAATTTTTGACATTTCTTCTCTCGCTAACTATAGACAAAAATTTTGAGTTATCGATACGACGCCTCGATTAAGCGATCGCTACGTTACTGTCACTTTGGCTACCAAACGATAATCGCTATCGCTGAAGCGTTAGCGATTAGACAAACCGACTCGCTTGTAAGCGTGAGCATGTTGTCTAAAGGCTCTGATTTACACATATGCTTTTAGTCTGTGGTTTTTGTTTATTTGTGTGGTCCTTGTGGTCAAAGTATAGTGTTTTTGCTATTTTTGTATTTATATGGAGATTTGTGGTATTTTTATTTGATAATTATAGCTTTTTACTTCATATAGGATGGATCTCATAACTGAAAATATAGTCAATGATAATTCAGATGTACTCAAAACAGAAAATTGTCTGGAAGTGGAGGTCCCGTGTCATTTATTTCAATGTCTTCAGTCCAACAAGAGTTTGGAAAATTTCTGTAGGATATGCCTGAGTTCTAATGAAGACCTAGTATCTTTATTCTCTGCCGGAGACGATCATACGTGTCTTGCTGATTTATTGAAATCTCTGACTTCAGTGAAAGTAGGTGAATTGAATGTTTTATTGTTTTACATCATACTTCAAGTATTTGCCAAGTAATGTGTTTAATGTTTATTTTGAATTTTTATTCTAGATAGTTCCCGACAGTATAATGCCGAATCAAATATGTGTAACATGTGAAACTTCTTTAGTTCAGAGCTATAACTTTAAGATTAAATGTGTGAAAGCAGAATGCACTTTACAGTCAATATTGAAAGGGCAATTTGTACCGGCTGATGATTGTATTGGGTATGTATTGTAAAGTTTATATCAGACAAGTTAATGTGAATGGAAGTACCTGGCCATTTTCGTACCTTTATTCAGCAAAGAACACCAACCATCTGGCTTCTTACTTTTACCTATTTCTCAAAAAAATGTATTATAGGAAGACATAGTGTTCAACTTCAAAGTCTTTGGAGGAATCTTAACAGATTGTGGTAGCCTGACATGCAATTCTACAACTCAATTCTAACATAAACTGAAGTTATTTTTCTGATATAATTAAATTTTTGGTAGCAATTCTTTTATTGCATATAGTAGGTATTATATTCTAACTACTATAGTAATTTGGTAAGAGTTAGCCATCTCACCATTTATCATATAAATGTAACAAGCAATAAACGAAATTGAATTTAATCTTGATCAAATGGTCAGTTTGGTACAGCGAAAGTTTGTTTAATTAAATTAACTTATAGCTATGTTTTCATTATGTGAATGCTTATTAATTTGCTAGATAATTGATATGAACTAGGCCAGTGGTCGGCAAAGTGCAGCTCCAGAGCCGCTTGTGGCTCTTTGGCTCCACTAAGTGGGGCTCTAACACAAATATCCATGGAAGGTGTAATAAAATTTTTATAAGAAAAAAAATACATCACAAAAATTACACTCTGGTGTGATACAAAGGTACCACAAGCATGCACATGCATACTTTTTCTAAAGTAGTATAGGATTTGGCTCCCATTTTTTTTTAAATTGTTGTAATGTTCATATTTGGCTCTTTGGCTAATAAGTTTGCTGACCTCTGATCTAGGCTATGCAATTAAGTGTGCAACTGGTTTTGGTCAGGGAAAGTCAATTATGACTTTCCCTCTATGTTTGGCTAGGTACCATAAGTTGGTGATTCCAGTTGCTATTAGATAACCTGTTTAAGAAGATGAACAGAATGACAATAGTTTCATTATAAGAATTAATTTCTTTTTACTTTTTAGTGATTCTAAGAAGAACACCTGTAATTTGACTCCAAATGGTGATGAAATAAAACAAGAAACTAACGAATCAGATGGTATGATATAGCTATAAAAGTTTTTATCATAAAAGGAGAGGAATCATTAGTGTAAATATAATTCATTATTGCAGATATTCAGTATTTAGATTTTAATGACCTAGAAGATGATGAAGAAAGACTTGGTGTTGCACAAGATTTGCACCATGTGACTGGGTAAGTAATATAATTAACCATCTAAGATTTGATATTTGTTAAAGAAAAATATAATGTCTGACCTGCAATAAAAGTGCATTTATTTTATATTTGAAGACAGATATGATATTCTTATACTTCAATGTTTTCTATTTAGTTACACATAATTTAAGAAGCAATTAAAACATTAAACTTTACAAAAGTCCGAACTAATTACAGAAAGAAAACAATATTATTTGAAGGAGCACAGCTGTTTAACAATTTGCCAGATGATGTGGGTTGTTCTACTTTTCGTTGCATAGACTCATTTAAGTCTACAAAATTTAAAAACTGAAAAAAATAAATGTTGAATAAAACCTTTAATTAATTGAAGAAAGTATTGGTTACTTTTCATTAAATGATATTTCAGAGCGTGTCGAGAATTGTAATTCGTAATTTTGGGTAATTTATAGATTTACTCATCAAGGGTAGTAAAAATGTACACTTCTATTACAAGAATTATTTACATTTTATTAACTCAATCAGTGTTATTATCAACTTTAATTATGTTGACCACAGTTTCTATACTTTTAAGAACATGCAAAATCAAAGAAATTACTTAAATTCATTTTAATTTATAATATAAACAATGCAACTCTGTTACGAACTTCCGAAACAAAAGCCAAATTTTTAAAATATTTTAATATAATAATTTTAATATTAGTGTAAAAACTATATAGGTAACTTTATGAGGATATGAAGGAATAGTAACTAAATAATACTATAGTTAAATTTAAATTGTTATCATAAATAGACTGATTTTTTAATGATATCCTCTATTAGATTTGGGGACAGAGTTAACTAAGTTGTAAAAAAATTTACAGAGTTGTTGTCTCTGTAACTGTATCAATCTTTTTCTTAATCATGCGGAGTTTGTGTGGTGTCATATTCCTTACCAATTGTTTTAGCTGTATCTTGCTAAATATTTTTGATTGCCCTTAGCTTCTTGACCAGTTTTTTTTTCTCATATCTTCGCTGTTTTTTAGCAAATGTTAGAGGTATAGTTTCATGTTGTCAACCTTCAGTGTAACAGTTTTTAGGGGGTATATTACCAATATAAATCTGGGTTTGGTCGTTAAAATTAAAAGGTTCAAACTTCCTGTAAATGTTATTGATTACACATCACTCATGGCCGGGACCAAGCTGGGACACATGTGTTACACACTTTAATCACTATGCAGCATTTTCTATAAAGATTAACTTTTACCTAACAGTAAATTTGCTTAATTTTCAGAAAAGGTGTCAATGTTTCTTCCCAAGGTATGTATTTGGGGACATTCATTTATTAAGTAGACGAAACCTCCTTGAATTAAAAAATAAGACATGGTGAACCTCCCTATCTCCCTAAATCGTCTTACGTAATAAATGAAGGCTCTACATAGGGGATATAGAGCATGCAAAGGAAATATCCTGTAAAACGATAAATTCTTTTATTATTCTAGATTCGAAATCATTACTACAAAAAAGATACAGAGAAAACACAGAAGCGGATCCTGCGAAAATAAATAAAAACTGTCAAAAAATAACTCGCCACATCTTCACTTGCAATATGTGTTTTGAGGTAACTGTTAAACTAAGCGTCCACTAGGAGAGCTGAGTCGAGTCGAATCGAATTGCAGAAAGTCGCTTTAGTGTGCTTTTAGAGTCACAAGTGTTTTTTTTTACAAAAAGTTCAAGCAAACGACTCCATTCCATTCCACCTGATGGTTTGTGCACTTGCGGGCCAGTCAGTGGCAGTGTAAGGGGGTGGTCTGCGCTGGGTGCCAAGCATCAAGGGATGACAACGTTATTTACAGTACCCCTAGTATGAGTTTGTTAGTTTTCGAGTTCGATCAAACGTATCGTCTCTTTTCATACATTGCCCACTAGCGCCTCTAGCGTAAACTATCAGAAACAGGGGGCAATGTATGAAAAGAGACGATACGTTTGATCGAGCTCGAAAACTATCAAAACTCATACTAAAGGTACAGAATGCTACGGGGGCCAGGCCACATGTGAAATATAATGTAAGCAATAATGACTTTCTTTACGTTCATCTTAGGCCTTAGTACGAGTTTTGATAGTTTTCGAGCTCGATCAAACGTATCGTCTTTCTTCATACATTGGCCACTGTTTCTGATAGTTTACGCTAGGGGCGCTAGTGGGCAATGTATGAAAAGAGACGATACGTTTGATCGAGCTCGAAAACTAACAAACTCGTACTAAGGCCTCTTGACACAAGTCGGTGGCGACACGTACAATAGGTACTGCTGCGTGGCGACATATCTACTCTGCGTGCGGCTAGCACCCGGGCGCAAAACCTCGTGACTCTAAAAGAGCCCTAATCTAACAATCAAATTGATAGCTCATCAGAAAACTATTAAATTTCCATTTATTTTTAACACAAAAAGTTCCCTTTCAATGGTTACAGGAATTTAAGAAACTTAAAAATTATAAAAAACACATAATAGAAAAGCATGGTACAGACAAACAATCACACCCATGTTTGGAGTGCAAAGAACAATTTACCACACAACATGATCTGCAATTGCATTCGGTTATCCACATGGCAGGCCCCTTATGGACATGCAGGGAGTGTCCAAAACAATTTAAAAGTAAGTATTTATTTAATTACTTACCTCTTCTACCAACGATTTTATTGCACAGACTGAAGTTTATCTTTTGTATTCCTACTGTTTTAAAGTTTTGGTTAATGGAATTTGTATGTGCTGAATAACATCATACTACCTATGTTAACTTGCTTATGTATTAGGTATACTTATATATTTTTTTATTTATAGGTACTTTTTATTCATATTTATGTTTCTTCTAGCATCATTATTATCGCTATAATACTTACATATAGGTAATTAATGCACTCACCCCACCCTAAAGTTGCAAAACAACTAGTCAAACATTTCCAGAGAAAACTAATTGCGTCTTGTGTGTATTCTTATTATTCATTGTTACTCTGATTTTTGTTATTGTAAATTCCACTGAAAACATCTTTACCTACACTTATCTAGAGTCATTGTGTGAACATAATTATCATAGATGCTTTTTATACCTTTTCAGCTAAAACACTGTTGAAACGACATCTTCGTCGGCACATGGATTCAAAACGATTCAAGTGTTCGTCTTGCGACAAATCGTTCAGTGAATTCTATGCTTTAAGAAGACACAGTCGCGTCCATACTGGCGAAATTGTAGAAAAGAAGCACGTCTGCAATATTTGCAATAAAAAGTACGTATTCAGAGCATAATTATAAAGAATGTCCTTTGTAAGTTGAATAAACCTATTATCACTCGTGTTGTTATAACGATTTTTATCTACGTCAAGGTTTATTATTAGGTGTAACGTATGGAAAAATAAGTTGTCTAAGTAGCTCTGTACCTAATGATTAATTAAGTAATTTGTTTACCTATTTTTAATCAAAATAAGAGAGCATAATTTGTTTATAGTTCAAAATACCTTGAACTATAAAAAAGATATGTGTGATGTATTTGATATGATATGATAATTAACCATTCGTAAACCACTAAATTAAAGTTTTTAAATAACAAAATGGCCGTCTGATGCATTCAACAACAGAAAACATAACAACTTTGACTGTTGCGAATCCAAAGTATATCACTTATTTATATTTTCCAGCTTTGTCGAGATTGCAGTTGCCTGCATCCTTTCTTACTATTATCCATATTGTGATAGTGGGCTAGTAACACGGCCGTAAATTTATCACGTTCCTATCTATTTACTATGTAGCTCAGTGGACCTACTCTTCTGCTGGTGTTCCAAATGGTCTGGACCTTGGTGGGTCCTCAAGCCTATACAACATGTAAATTAAATAACCAACACCCTGAATACAGGCGGTGTGGGATCAGCTTCTGAGTTGAATTCAAAAAAAATTTTTTTTTAAAAAAAACCATATTTTTTTTTAAAATTATAAAAAAAACAAAAGTACCCAGAAAATATTGTACAATATTTTCACCCAGAAAATACAATATTTTCTGGGTACTTTTTGTTTTTTTTTTATTTTATTTACTTATTTCAAAAACAAAACCGTGTTTTTTAAACAAATTTTTTTGAAATCAACTCTTAAGCCGATTCCAAAGCACCTGTATTCAGGGTGTTGGTTATTTAATTTACATGTTGTATAGCCTCTCCTGCGAGGGAGTCTCTACCGTTTAGTTCCTAGGGCGGTCCAGTGAGAAAGGCAGATATCCCTACAGAGTTTCTTTGCATGGCCTCATCGACTATGATCCAATTAAATTTCTTTATGGTTAACCTAATATAAAAAACAAGACTGCATAAATATTTTTAAAATTAAAAAAAATCATTGGAAGAAATCGACCTGCCCCAGGCGGGAATCTAACCCAGCATCGCGTATTGCGGAGAATGCTGGATTCGAATCCCGATTTTTTTTAGTGTACTTTTTCTAGTTTTAAAAATATTTACGAGTTTGTAAACGGAATAATTATTCCATAACAAGATTGCGCTCATTGTTTGTTTTAGTTTTATTCTTAATTAGTGAATGTTGACTCTGATTCTGTATTATATTGTTTAGGTATAGAGAGAATAGTCTTTTGGTAGCGCACATGGCGAGTCATGACAGCGTGCGACCGTTCGTGTGCGCGACCTGCGGGAAAACGTTCCTCACAGTTCGACTATTGAACTCGCACCGCAAAATACATTCTGAATACAAGCACTACGCTTGCAAATTCTGCGACAAACGGTGAGTATTATCCACACTGTGTCCTAAATCTATAACGTGTCAAAACATAACCGATAGCTTATAGGATTGTTGTTGTTTATACTTAGGAGTAGGTACTTACGAGAGACAATCGGATCGATTTTTTCGCCGATTTACTCAACTAGTGCACGCGTAAGTATAAATACGTTAAGGTACGCATGTATTCCTAGAATTAGGTCGACTGGGATACACAGATTTTTGTTTAGACTGGACTTTTTGTAGTAGGTTCGTTTGCGGACACTTAAGTTAACTCGGTATTGTAAAGTAAAAGTAAACAATGTGTCAATAATACATAGGAAACCAGGCGTTTAGCAGATGCCTGAGGAGACAGCGCGGAAAGAATTCTTTTTCTTTGTTATGCAAATGGTTTACAATTACCTACCTATAAGGATTCTGTTTCTATAGCTTAATATTTAATTTTAAATTCTAGTTTCATATGGCCTCCTCTGTACCGAGCGATATTGCCCCGCTTAACCTCCAATGTGGGTCTGTACGATTTCGATTTTCGTCTCGATTCGCTATTCTTACACGAATACCTTAAAACTAGATGAATTTGCTATATAATAATTAACGCACTTCGATTAAAGAGCTGCAGCTTAGCTTGTGTTCAATCATAAGAAGGAATTGAACTTCAAAACGAATTAAACATCCAAACGACTATTTGGCAACGAAATCAACGAATCGTTTAAATTTAACCTTAACTGCCCAAACCCGCGCACGTGGACGAACCTTGCGGATCGCGTCCCTCTTAAGAACATAGTTTAGACCCTTTTGGCCAATTTCGCAAACAGTTCGCGTGCAAGTAATAATCTCCACGACGAACGAGTGGTTCGAGTGCAAGAAAGAGTTTGCGAGAAGAGCGGAGGCACGTTGGGCGCTAAAATTTACGCTTCTTAGAAATGCACGTTACGACTCGATACGATTTTTATGAAATCGTTTGATACGATTTTTATGAAATCGATTCAACAGTAGGTATGCTATCCGATTAATGAATCAATTCAAAGGCATACATTCCAGTACCATCTAAAAGGTTGATTCAATGAGAAAAATCGTCGTCCAAGTTTCTTAGTGCCCACGGTTCGTCCACGAGCACAGGTCTGTACAGAGCTGAATGAAATCTTATGTAATTTAAGACTAATGTTAGGGGCATTGAAGTTATGAAGTTTTAAATACTGAACACAATAATTGTACAGATTTCGTCACGACTCCACTCGGAACACCCACCAGCGGACGCACACTGGGGAGAGACCATACGTCTGCTCGATATGCGGCAAACGTTTCATACAGAACTCTAACTTACGGCTACACATGAGAACTCATACAGGTGAGGTTATTTATCATTAGTCGCCGATTACTCGGAAGAAAGTGCAGACTCTTGTATTCAATAATTTTATTTTTCTCCACTTCTCTAAGTATATGAACTTTAATTGTGCCAAATCCCACTCTCCTCCGAAGAATCCTGAGCTAAGCGAAGGATTCAAAGTACGAGTCTTATAATAATATTTTTATAGCCCTCTACGAGAAAATAAGTAAATGCAACTATTACCTACATCTTCAGCGATTTTATCAGCGCGCGTTTAGTTTATTAAACAACCTGTGACTTGTTCATAAAATGTTTTTGATTGATCTCTTTGGTGATTGGAATCTTACAAACAATATCACATTCCTAATTCAAATAACTTTTAGTCCCTGTGTATAAAAACGCTATTTTAGTCCCTGTTAAGGCTAAAAACTCACTGAGCGGTTTCTACCCGCGTTTTGTTTCTAAACTCACGAGACCGCAGTACAGTACCCTTAGTATGAGTTTTGATAGTTTTTGAGCTCGACCAAACGTATCGTCTATTTTCATACATTGCCCACTAGCGCCTCTAGCGTAAACTATCAGAAACAGTGGGCAATATATGAAAAGAGACGATACGAAAGATTTTTTTAAATTCAGTACAATGTTTTGTAGGTGAAAGACCCTATTCGTGTGATGACTGCGAAAAAATGTTTACATCGGGGTCAGCACTGAAAACTCATAGGCGCCGTCACACTGGGGAAAAGCCGTACAGTTGTAATATTTGTGACAAGAGGTAAATCATCATCATAACAGCCTTCATAATTCGACCCACTGCTGGGACACAAGGCCTCTCCTTGTCATCGAAAGAGGTTTCGGCAGTAGTCCACCACGCTTGCCCAATGCGGATTGGTGGACGGAGTTTATGGTGATCAATTACCCATTGCTGATTCATTATTCGCCTTCTACGACACTCATTGCAGGATATGGGGTGATGCTATCCTACTCTGCCGGCATCACAGGAGATAAGTACCTAACAGTTTTTTTACGGAATGCTCATTCATCACGCATCATTTGCACATAAGAGACATTTACGCACCATCCCTACAGTGTTGCAGAAACTTTACGGTTATGTGGGTCTCATAGGTAAAGGCGTTCCTCCCACTACCCACTAAATATCCTCTCCGGGCATCCTACCAAGGCACTACAATAGCGACCCGGGATCGCGAACTTTCACATGGAAACCATCTGTGTCCGCTCATTAGGGCCCAACCAGTGAATTGTTCAATCGCGTCCGATATCCGGCATAGTGTCCAAATCTCTGGCCCTAAAAGGGTCTTTTCCCGGTTCCCGAACAGTGGTGCCATGGGCGGCTTAGATGAGATGAGACTCAGCGCAGTTGCTAGATTGATTTTGAAAACAAGTCAGTAATGTCATACCTGCAGTGACTTGGGAAAAAGGCGTTTGGTTAGCTTATGCGGAAATTAAAAAAAATCGAGCCAGGCCCTCTATATTAACCCCCCCCCCCCCCCCCCCCCACACACACACACTCCGCGCACTCCCAACCCCCCTACGACTACCAGGCTATCACAAACTGTCAAATTTCTTGAATAGACTTTGAACTCTGTGATTATGAAAAAGGTTGATGAAAACTTATCAAATAAATTTATAATAGTTTTGGGTGGCTTGATCTACAGGCAGTCTGTACAAATAGTGGCAAAGTATTTTTGGAATAAGCCGAAAAAGGAAATACAATTTGATTAATGTGATAAACAGGTTTGCGCGCATGGACCTGACAGCGCATATGCGCCAGCACACTGGCGAGCGCCCGTACGCTTGCAGCGTTTGCCCCAAGAAGTTTGTCAACGCGACTCGACTGCGGGACCATTGTAGGACACATACGGGTATGAAAACTGTATAAGAGCATACGCACATATGGCAAAGCGCAAAGCAACGTATTTTTCAATGTCAAACCATTAAACATTGCTTGCACATGAAATAATTCCGAAAATTGTTGGCCCAATATCATTCACGGCTAGATAGTTATTTTATTCAATTCGCCTAATGTGTGAACACTTCGCTGGCATGCTCTGCGCTGCGTTGTGCTTCGCCATACGTTGCGTTATAATTTGTAGATGAATAAGTTTGTTGCCCCAATTGTTTTTTTTTCTCGTAGATACCTTGCCCATATATATTTTTAGTAGAACTTATTGTGAATGACTAAATTCATCATCTTTTTTTCCGAGTGACTACTCTCTTTGATAGATTATTCTAATTGTGACTTTGTCGATCACTGAGGGCGATATCGACGGTCAGATCTAATACTCTTATTAAAATACTCTGTCATATTAAAAAAGAATCTAATTTACGACCTATTCTCATACCTATCAAATATACTTACACAAAAAAAATCATAAATTGGTCGAGCAGTTTTGAAGGAGTTTGACCACTAATACCGTGACATGAGATTTTTATACTTATATTAGATTATTTGTAAGACAGACAGTATTTACGAAGTAAACAAACTGGCATATTTTTTTAAGAATTTAATCTCAAGAAGTGCATAAACCAAATCATTGTAATACATGTATGAAAATATTTTTTTCTGCAGGCGAGAAACCGTACGAATGTGCATCGTGCACGAAAACATTCCCAACAAAATCTCATTTAGTCAAACACGTGAAGAAGCATCAACCAAAGAAGAAACAGGATAAGGGTTACTTTGTCGTGCCACACATGGAGCCCGTCCAGTATATAATAACCGATGAAAAGGAAATTAGTGAATGTACAGACCAGAACATAGCCAAAGATGAAATACTGATTCATGAGTCAAAGAAACCCATTTTACAAGTAGCAGAGGACAATGTGTCTGTAGAGGTTGCTGATAAACTAGTCTTACAAGATGATGGAGAAGTTCTAGTTGTAGATAATAGTCAAAATCACAGTGGAAATATTTATTTAAGTACCGGAGTAACTGAATGTACTGGTTTCACTAATGACGTCAGTTTAGTCGCAGTGAACGGTGGGGGAGTCAATATATCGGCATCGAGTGCTGTGGTTGAAGGATCTACTGTTAAATTGTACCAACTTGACCAAAGTCTAGTCCAGATACATAGGTCAGGAGGTCAAGTAACTATTAGCAAAATAACTAGCAAAATGACTGCAAACTTTTAAGTTTCCTAAGCAATGTTTTCTACGTCATAGTTTTTAAAACTACTCCCCTTCTAATAATTGTAAGATAAACTTAAATCAGTGTATTTGATGCATAATAATATGATGTCTTAGGTTGTTATTATCAAGAGGCTCAGTATATTTAGTAGAAATTATTTATATAATAAAATTGAGGTTGATCCTGACTGGTTCGTTTTATTATCAAGCATTAAACTTACGTTTGACTTTATCTCAATAATTGCATAAAATTGTCATTTAGTAAAGAATTTAACTGCATTGAGATACAGTTGAAACTAGGGATATTATGGATATGAAATTTCGGATACGGATTTGATATGGATATAGAAATGATTATTATACGGGATACAGATATGAAATTGTTTCGGATAATTTCGGTTACGGATATTAGATTTTTAAGGAATTTCAGAAGTAAAATATAAATAGCTAATAAAATGGTTTTAGCGATGAAGTGCCACCTCCTTTCCGTGAAAAGCTTTTACTACATTGTCAATCAACAGACACTTCATCAAAAAATGTCCAAACTACACTCGACGCAGGACAGAATTAGGAAGCATTTTGTAACAATTCAATCAATTCCGTAACACAACACTTGTTTCACTTATTTGTTGAACTATTCGTGAATGTACAATTAGAATGAGTTTGTCCCGAGTTCTTGTTGTAAAAACACATGTTGAGAGACTCCATTTTTAACCGCAATCAACCATACAATTTTTGTTACTTTAGTTACATTTTCACTTGGCATTGGCAAAATACGTACGCTTAATGCGACGGGACGCCATTAATTAAGAATAGAATAAAATACTATAAAGAATATTTTTCAATAATTGGGTGACCCCTAGGCGAGGTACTATTTAGACAAGAGGTCTTGTGGTATCAAAAAGAAAATGTAATTTCCACCCCCACAAACATGAAATTGGCAAAAAAGGAATTACGAAAGAAAACCTGACAGTATCGACTGCTGACGGACCTCACTCCACATAGCTCCATTACAAAATATTGGTCACAATTACTTATGATATCCACATCAAAGACCCTCAATTTTGTTTTGCTCATTTGAAGGCTTTGTAAGTTTGGTTAGCATAGGCTTAAAAAAATTACCTTCATATGTAAAGCAACAATATATAATCTACATATTATCTTACGACACATAAAAATACTTTGGAATAAACTATTAAATACATTATTATTAAATATTTAAAACCATGTGGTTTTCTTTCCAGCCAGGTATTTCTGAATGTTAATTAGCATTGAACTATAGATATCCTTAGCATTTCTATTTTGTCCATAATAGTCTACAAACTCGCCATCTGGATTTACTAGATATATTATGATTGTGTGATCCACCTGAAAAAATATAAGTAATATAGTAAACTTAACAGAGTCCATATAGATAATAACAAAAATGAATCCAAATAAATAAAAATCTTACAATGTAATCATTGTCAACATCTTGAGGCCCTGCACTGAAGTATACCCTATATGATTTACAAGCTTTTTGTACTTGCTCCTTAGTGCCAGTTAGCCCTAAAAGCCGTGGTGAGAACTCCTTACAATACCTGAAAAAAAAAATAGTTGTTAAGGTACTTATGCATTACAATATAGAAGGTATTTTTTTTTGTTTTGTCTACTAAAGTTAGTTGAAGCTATCAATCAAAATATTGATTCACTTTTTCAGCACCTGGATGTGAACTAAAGAGAAAAAATGCAGTAACTTACTTTCCAACAATTTCAGGTGAATCTCTTTGGGGGTCAACAGAGATAAATAGTGGTTGCAATGGTGGTGATGTGGGGTCACTGTCTGAAATATAAAATACAATTTTTTACATCAAGTCTAACTTTTGGATTTCTTCACATTTTATTATAATTACCATGTAGATTTACAACTTCTGCTAATTTTTCAAGTTCATCAGGACAAATATCTGGGCAATGTGTAAAGCCAAAGTAAATAAGAAGCCACTTCCCTAAGAAATCTGAACTTTTCACTACTTTGCCCTGTAAATAAGAATTAAATGAGGTTATGGTTAGTAGGTTTGTGCAATCATTTTCAGAAAAAAGTACCGAAGTAAGTATAGGATTACAATGGAAATTAAATATCAATTAATTTAACACCCTGTCCACAAGTTCACTAAACAGATTCAATATATATATTTTACCTGGGGGTCTACTAATTCAAAATCTCCTCCTATTTTAGCTTTTCCTAGTTGCCTTTTTCTATCTCTGTCTATTGCCTCTTGTTTTTCTTTCCTAACATACAACATAAATCCTGTAAGCGCGCCACCTACTACAGCAGTTGCTGCCATAGATTTCCACGTTATGGCAAAGAACTGTTTTCGTGGTTTTTTAGGTGGAACTGCACATTGTCGCACAGCAGAGGTGGAAAACGCACGACATAGGGAAATACACCTATTTCTTAGAATGGAAATCATCTTCAATTATAAATAAAGTATGTGTTAAATGCACAACCACTTAAGTAATCGCCGGTTTTCAATATCTAATCCTCATTTCTTAAATAATTAATAATCTTTCTTCGCTCTAACTTTATCGCAGCGCAAATGTCAAGAGAAAATGTCATTTGTCAAAAGAACCGTCACCTGTTTCCCGTCACACTAGACATGTGTGGCTGCGGTCCGTTGAACGAATAAAGCGATTTTAGCGCGCACAAACGTGGTCCGTAGAACCGTTAACGCCCGGCTGTGAGCGCTGTGAGTAGTCATAGCGCTTTTATTCGTTCAACGGACCGCAGCTTGTAAGTAATGTAATGGGTGGGCGTAATATCACAAATGAGATATCACTCAGACTCAGAGGCTTTAGACAACATGCATTTCGACAATCGCTCTCGCTATCGCTAAGTAAAAAAATGTATGGGATTGACATAAGCAATCGATCACTTTTCGATTGCTTATGTCAATCCCATACATTTTTATGCTTAGCGATAGCGAGAGCGATTGTCGAAATGCATGTTGTCTAAAGCCTCAGATGCGTGATGTTACACTATAGGCCCTCCAGACTCACGCGAGAAGTCTCGGCGAGAGGTCTCGTTGTGACTTGACCCGAGAATCGAGAAGGTATATCTACACTCACGCGACCTGCTCACTAGCGTTCTCGACCGTTATGCGAAATGGACTTAGAAATGGATGACTTTGACAGCGCAGCGGCTTTGGTATTTACCTTAGGTATTTACAGTAAACCACAGCAGTTTTAGGGATCGAAAAAGCGAAGGAGTGATATTATAAAAATTAGTACAACCTAACATTATAATTATATCATCCGTTTGGATGATATCTAGGATATTAGTTGTTTTAATGTTGGCAATAAGCTGTTTTAGAATGTTTTATAGAGGATACCAAATTAAATAGAAAACGAAAAACATGGGAAAAAATCCTGTCATGGTTATGTGCTGAGACGGACCTGAACGAATTGCTATAAATTTCGATCATAACTAAATGCCAAATAAAAATAAGAAGCAAAATCAATGTTTAAAATAGAAGATTAAAAGAATGAGTGTAGATAAAATTAGTTAATTAGACAGGCCCTGGTTCAAAGCTGATTAATAAAATAATAAATTCAAAGCACACACATGCGATAGAAATCACTTCCTACATCGCAGTGAGGCCGAACGAGAATGTGATACGGTTCTCTTTTCTCGCCCGAGAAACCCTTTGAAGCGGGCCAAAAAACCGACACCGAGCGGAGAACAGGCGAGCCCGAGAACGAGAACGCGAGAAACTAATCACATTCACGCTTCTCGGGTGTTCTCGGCGTGAGTCTGGAGGGCGCATTACGCATCTCAGCATCACTCCGAGAAATCAAACATCACTCGAAATATCATTGCCCGAGCTCCGAGCGCGAGCGAGAGGGACCGAGCGACCGACCAAAACGCGCGTAGGCTACTAATTTGAAGTTTGGTTGGTAACATTTATTTTGGTAAATTAAGAAGGGAAATCAATTTGAACGCATCAATCATATTAATTATAACAAAATAATAATAAATTATACCAACAGATATTACTATATTCCTTAACTTTAATTTCATTGTTATATCTATATTAGAATAATATTTTGTTAAGTACAAGTAATTCTTATTCAATGACGCCTATTGTTATGATTATAAAAAGTATCCATCACATGTCGGTAATATCGATGATGCAGCGCGTAAATCGCGTAATAGATGTAGGTGATATCTGTCACTGCCACACTTATACCCCATTTACACTCGCGTACGAGTCGCGAGACGAGGCGCGAGGCGAGGTACGAGGCGAGAGTGTAAATCGGGTATTAGATTAAAGCAAAAGCTAAAGGGAAGATTACGGCATCCTCCTTATCGCATTTATCAAAAAGTAGGCCTCGTAAACTACATAGACAAAATATCACTCGCACTCTGTCAATGAAGGTCGCGTACATAAAGCAGCGTCCCCACTAGGGCCGCGCGGCTCCATGAGGCCAAGCCGCGCGGCCAAGCCTCGTGAGTGTGTACGTGAGCGAGGCCTAAAACAATATGACAAATAAGCCTCGCGAGGCCGGGCCGCGCGGCCACAAAAAGCCGCGCGGCTCTAGTGGGGACACGGCTTAATAGCTAAACGTGTCGCTCACGCACGACTCTTGCATTTTTTATCTTGCTCACTTATCAATGCAGCTCAACGTGTCTCTGTCTCTCATACAAGTCTTGTACTTTTTGTTTCGTTTACTCAAAATGTCCGAATAATATGCATTTTTTATTAGGAATATTCTTTAAAATATTATATTACCTACTGCTTTAGTGTACTTAGCGTGAAACGTTATTCATTGAGTAATTTGTGCACTGTATAAATACACAGGAAGGCATTTGTTATGCTATTAGCTAAGGCTATTAGTAATATTTCTTTTACAAAATAAGCACGGACCATGCACGTACAAACGATTCACCGTTCTGTTGGAGACTGAGACGTAGAATAGAATAGAATAGAATAGAATAATCTTTATTGCACACCAGTTAAAAAACAGGAACAGTTAAAAAATGAATAATACAAAATAAAATGTACAATGGGCGGTTTTATCGCTAATGAGCGATCTCTTCCAGACAACCTTTGGATGGACAGGAAAGACTAACTAAAATGGTGGAAGTTGTTGGTGTACGGTCTTATACATAAGTAAGACTTATAAATATTAATAATACTATATCTATATGTATAAAGATATATAAATATATATAAGTAAATAAATATTATAATATATATGTATAAAAATTAATAAATACATATTAGTAAATATAAGTATAAGCTTATAGATAATACAAATAAATACTAATGCACTCATACGTATATAAATGTATGGAATAAATATACTTAGATACAATATGCATAATAACAAGTGTATACATAGATGATTAATACAGAGAAAGGAATTACATTGCCAAATAGTGATCTTTAACTTGCGAGATAAAAACATCCCGCGACTGCGCTTTCCTTATTGGAATAGGCAATGAATTCCACAACAAAGCTGCCTGAACCGTAAACGATTTACCGAAGAAACTGGTGGAATGCATTGGGATTGACAGCCTTAGATTCTCCGATGACCTTAGTGCACGAGAGTGAGTATCATTCGCGTAAACAAACCGTTCCTTGAGATACGACGGTGTTGTAGGAACAAAAAGAATGCTGTAAAGCAGGGAAAGGATATGAACATTCCGGCGAAAGCGAATTGGCAACCACTTGAGTTTACGGCGAAAATCTGACACGTGATCATATTTGCGTAATCCAAATATAAATCGAATACAAAAGTTTTGAAGCCGCTCAAGTTTAACAAGTTGCTCTTCGGTGACATCGAGATAAGAGGTATCAGCATAGTCGAGGATAGGTAGAAGAAGGGATTGAGCTAGCGCAATTTTGGTCGCTGTAGGTAGGAAATACTGAAGTCTTTTTAATGATCTCGCCGATGCGAACAATTTTCGACTAACTTCCTGTAGCTGGACATTCCAAGATAGGTTTTTATCAATGTGGAGACCTAGGCTTTTGACATGATCACTGAACGTTAAGGGCACCCCATCAAAAGTAACACCGGGAATTTGCGACCAATCAATTTTAGCATACAGTCTACTGCTACCCACAACAATAACTTGGGTCTTTGCAGGATTCACTGTAAGGCCATACGATTTTCCCCATAGGTTAATACTCTGTAAATCAGCGTTTATACTACTTATGGCGCTACTTAGTTGGTCAACAGCAGCTTGAGAATATATTTGTAAATCATCTGCGTAAAGGTGGTAGGAAGAAGTTAACTGGCTAGTGATAGATTTTATATATATTGTGAAAAGTAATGGAGATAAAACGCCGCCCTGAGGTACACCAGCGGATATAAGGCCCCAATCAGAACGTGTATCTTCAATAAATATCCGCTGTCGACGACCAGTCAGGTAATTATGAAACCAATCAATCACCGTAGGAGATATGTTAAGAGTGCGTAGAATGGCAATTAAAATGTCAAAATCTACAGTGTTAAAGGCGTTGCTGAAATCAATCAATGTCAGCACCGTAAGGCTACCGTTATCCATACCAGCTCTTATATCGTCGGTAATTTTTACCAATGCGGTTGTGGTACTGTGCCCTCGACGAAAACCAGACTGGAAAAGATTCAGAAGTTGATGGCGGCAAAGAAATTCATTGATTTGAGTGTGAACTAACCGCTCGAGTACCTTGGAAAGGAAAGGAAGGATGGAAATAGGTCGATAGTCTGCAAAGGATGCAGGATGGGATTTTTTGGGTAAAGGGATAATTTCAGCGTCCTTCCAAGCGGTAGGGAACGCACTGCTAGCAATGGAATGATTCAGGATATCGGAAAGGACAGGAAGGATTTCATCAAGGATAGGTATAATCATCTTGCGGCTTATGGAGTCACAGCCCACTGCATTAGATATAATCGCCGTCACACTTTTCTTAACATCACAGTCGGAAAATTGATGAAAGTAAAATGATTCATGATCGGGGACGGGTAGAGATGAAAGATAGTTTAAAGTATTACTTTTAATAGTGCCATCATAATTTGGCACGGAAATAAAATGTTGATTTAAGGAATTAACATCTAAAGTATTGCAATGAAGCGCAGACCGTTGTCTCCCTATCCCCATTGATTTCAGGAACTTCCAGACTTTGGCTGGATCTTCATTTTCGATGGAGCTATGGAAGTAGCGGCGTTGGGCGTTCCTACACACCTTGTTGCAGTGATTACGAATAACAGTATATTTTTCCCAATTTATTGTTGTAGGACGTCGATTATAACGTGTTTTAGCTACAGCTTTCTTAAGTAGCAGCGATTTTATGTCATCATTGAGCCACGGGGAAGGTTGGTGTTTTAACTTAATCGCCCGGACAGGCGCATGTTTGTCATAAAGCTCAATTAAATTCTTATTAAAAATATCAATTTTAGCGTTGGCACAATTTGACGTGAAAACTGTTGTCCAATCGATATTCCGAGCGTCTACGCGTAGTTCCTCAATATTCATGCCACCAAAATTGCGCTGTAGGAGGATTCTGGGTTTAGCTTTAGGAGGACGGATTTTATAGGAAAGGAAGATTAAATCATGGTACGAGAAAGCATCTGCCGGAAACTGACCATGTCTGGCGATATTATTGGAAGAAGAAACAAAAATAAGGTCTAGGAGAGAAGGCGTGCAATTAGGAAAATGGTGGGTGGCATTAAGAGTGGGAATATGCAGATTATTTGATTGTAAGACTGACTGAAACAAGGAAGCACGAGAATCGTTCTTCAGGAGGCACGTATTGAAGTCACCCATAATTATGGAGTGATTGTATAAAGGAATTAAATTTTCTAATAATGAGTCGAAAGAAGCAAAGAAGTTAATATGAGAGGAAGGTGAGTAGTATACACCGAGAAGGACTTTAGAGTGATTCAAGGTCAATTCAAGAAAGATATGCTCACCCGCGTTTGGCGGCGGGGGTTGAAGCGACATGTCAATAACGGTGAAAGGAATATGTGATCTAAGATATATAGCAACACCACCACCGCCTCCGCGAGCACGATCATTTCTAACCAACCTGAATCCAGGCAGAGAATAGGAATTTGAAGGAAGACAGGGCTTTAGCCAAGACTCGGATACAAGTATAGCGTGTATGTTCTTACAATCAAAGTTAGCGATTAAATCGGAGTAATGAGCCGGAATGCTTTGTGCATTAATATGGATAACGTTAAAATTTTTCGGAACATCGGAGAACACAGACTCGAGATTATCAGCAAGAGTGGGCAGACGTAGTAGGGTCATTTGTCTCAGTTTTGTAGGCACACGCGCGTTACTCGGGTAACGTATCTTCCCTTTTTACTTTCTCGTATACGTAGTATAGAGGAAGTCTTGCAATCGCCAAAAATTTGACTTCGAGATTTTGACGGATTTACACGTTTGGACCTCCCTGAGTCCAAAAATATTTTTTTTGGAATTATGTCTCTGTGTGTGTATGTGTGTCTGTGCGTTAGCACGATAACTCGAATATGCTTTAACTTCTTGCAACCAAATTTAACATGCATGTATGACATCAAAATATAAAGTTTCTATCAACTTTTGAGCCGTCGATCAAGAAAGTTAAGCAACCAAGTTCGCGTTTGGTACTCGGATGGGTGACCAAAATTTAACATGCATGTATGACATAAAAATATAAGGTTTCTATCAACTTTTGAGGCGTTTCCGGTATGCGAGAAAGTCAAGGGAGACCACTCCCCATTTTTTTCTACTTCTGATTTTGGAAAACCGGTTTTTCCGATTTTCATTTAAAAAAACCGGCTATATCGGTTTTTTCAGATTTGAGGTAAAAGTCAGTAAAAATTGAAAAAAAAATAGGAATATTTTTTTCTTTTATATTAAATTCTAGATTTGCATGATAAACACTTTTTGATGTAAAGAAATAAGTGATTTACTTCAAAAAGTGTTTGAATGTCCACGCTCTCGCAATGACATCAGATGTCTTGCTTCCAGAGTTTAACTTCCACAAGAAGTACCATGGAACTGATTAAAAGGGTGGACTGGGCACAACACCGTTATAGTAATTCGGTAACCATAAGACTCAGACCAATAAAAATAATTTTTGGTCTGAGCCGTAAGAGTGAGTCATCGGTAGCGAAAAGGTCAATAAGCTAGCAAGGCCTGGGAATCAAGGACTACAATTTGGCCCAGAGCCTTTCTGTCGTATCCCAAAGATGAAATACTTAAAAACGTACCTCCTCTGAGAGGCAAAAGCATACTGGCAAAGAACGCCTGGGTTAACACATTCAAAATCGAACCATACTCCCGTAAGCGCACTAACCAGCAGTGATGGAAATCGCCCCGAAACAACGAAATAATAAAAGTGTATATATGGCTTTTATCAGTAGAACCATAATATTCTGAGCCGGTTCTCTCGACGGAGTGCTTGTATCAGTCTGCTCTGAATTCCGATACCTGGGCTATACATAGGTATAGCACAACGGTAATATAGACCGAGATGTCAATCGTCATCGAGTAAGCTCAGGATGGATGAAATGGCGGCAGGTTACGGGGGTAAAATGGGATTCCCATTGCGGCCCTTCAATGGGAGTATGTAAGCGGCCTCAATGGGCCGCTTACAATGAGCCTCATAAGAAGGCTTAAGGTCACGAAAAGGGCAATGGAGAGGGCTATGCTTGGAGTTCCTCTGCGTGATCATATCAGAAATGATGAGGTCCGCAGGAGAATCAAGGTCACCGACATAGCCCGATTGACGGCCGTTGGGCCGGTAAGGTCCTCGAGTGGCGACCACGTACCGGAAAACGCAGCATTGGTAGGCTCCCCACAAGGTGGACCGACGATCTGGTGAAGGTCGCGGGAAGCCGCTGGATACGAGCAGCGCAGGACCAACCGGTTTGGAGATCCTTGGGGGAGGCCTATGTCCAACAGTGGGCGTCTCTGGGCTGAAATGATGATGTCACTCCCCTTGATTACCTCAAAATCTATAAAAGCATCTTGAGATCTGTCGTCCTGCATGGATCAGAAAGTTTGGCATTAAAGCGAATGGATGAAAATAGATAACACGTGCATTTGTGGCAACAATTTTTAAGAACACTATTACAGATTGAAATTTTAAAATGTTTTAACTTAGTACTTTATTACTAAAGTTTAGTCGTACCGGTTGAAGTTAGGTCTAGCTAGACGTTAGTCGAAACCTTGTCGAAACATGGCAAAAAACCCTCAGGAAAAACCTCAGATCAAGAAAAACACGAAGGTGCATGGCGGCCATGGCGCGGTAAATTCAAATTTTCCCGAATAATGCGTTTGCCGTCAAAATATTATATTAAATTATTTAAATATTACTTAATTAATAAAAAAAAATATATATATATAAAAACATTATTTTGATTAGTGGTCCACCTAGGTCCTGGACCCAGCCCAGGGGGGGTCATGACCCCCATGACCCCCCCCCTGGATCCGCCCTTGGTACTAATCAATTACTATCATTTTGAATATTGTTAGAGACATGAATCACGAATTTCACGTAGCATTATGCCATTCTTCTTGGAGTATATTCATGTATTTTATATTAGGTATTTTATTTTTTCATAAGAGTTAGAAGCATTGCCATTTCCAGAGATTTTGCATTTTTTTTTTATTTTTCTGCATTTTTAATTTTTTGCAGAGCCATTTCCTTGCTAACTTTATAATTATTGTGGAGGAACTCACTCTCGGGCAATTCAAATGAATTTGACGAATCTCGTTTAATTCGACGATTTATCTTCCTCAACTTCTTGAGAAAGTAATAAATTAAAATAGCCTCGGTACATGATAGCCAAATAACTTATAAAGTTGACACTTCTAGATAAATAGAGGCACTACCTAGATTCATCTTAAAGGAAATCACAAAGACTTAACTTTGTCCCCACCTAAATACCTATATCGGTGACAAATTTCTCTTCTTGAAATGTCAAAAGTGGAAATATGTCCCCCTAAGAAGTGACGCCGTACTGGGGAAGTGGAGAAAAGTCCCCCTCTTATGTCAAAAAGGGAAAAAACTGTTTTGTCCCCAAATGCCATGCTAACTCCCGTGGAGAAACAAATTTTGTCTCCTGTCAAATGGTGGAGAGAGATTTTGTCCACGCCCCGTGCTAGGCCTGCTGGAGCGCGTTCAGATACTACGATACTACCTACAACTGTTTACTCGCATAGCATCACTATAACGTCTGTGCTCACGTCACGACACTCCGGACTAGAGAACTACGGAGTACCAAGAAGGTTGTAGTAGAACCTTCTTGGAGTACCGGCACTAAGGTGCTTCTAAACATAGATTAATATAAGTACTTACGTACTTCTAAAGCAATGACGTAGGATTCTAAAGCCGAACATTTGATCTGAGCCGTTCGGGCCATTTGCTAACTTTTTTTGACAGATTAAAGTGATCATTGAATCGAGTCGAAACCGAGTGAATTACATATCCATTAATGTACGTACACGACACGCTATTATGGCACTTGTCGTGTAAAACAGCAAAAGGGAGGTGGGGGTTATGACCCCGCCCCCCCCCCCCCCCCATATAAAATATTTTGTCACAATGATAGATTTTATTTAAGTAAGTACTTTCAATAATTAATTAAGTTAGTAATAATAATAATTCATTTAAATTCATTTATTTACAGGCAACACAATGCTTACAGAGATGGATGAATAAATAAAGGGCCCATACTAGAAAAATGCACTGAAAAAATCGACTTTTTTTTCAGTGCATTTTTCTAGTATTAATATTTACGCGTTTGTAAACGCAAAAATAAAATTATTCCATAAAGGGCCCATAGATAATTACCTTAAAACTAACTTAAATATATCTAATAATATTACTTAAACACTGAGGCACACGTAGGGTCGGCGACGTGTAGCGCAGCTCGATAAGGAGTCGTCCTCGATAACGTCGAAAAACGACTCCTTCCGGCCAGAACTCCTCCTTCATGAAAGTCGGCAGGTGATGGGTTGGAACTCTCACCACAAAAGAAGAAAAGTTTACTTTTTGGCGAGACTCCAATCGCTCGACTCTCAGCTTCCAAGTGGTCTTCTTTCTGACATAGTCTACGACCTCCTCCACCTTCGTAGACCAGTGCAAACGGGACAAGTACAGCTAATTTAATGTAATAGGTACTTTGTTTGACGGCAAACGCACTAATCGGGAACGACCGCATCGATCAGATCACATAGATTATTAACTAAGTTACGAGCATAGGTAATTCGCAAAGCAAATGTGGTACCTATGCCATCTTACCGTGCCAAAATAGGAAATACTTACAAATCAAAATTATAGTGAGGACAAGAAAATATGCTCTAAAATGACCGAACATTTTGAAACCAAGGAAACTAGGTAACTAACTAAGCATAGTATATTCCCCGCCTGTTGCTCTCTACAGTCTCTACCCATTAGGCCGTATGACACCTAGACCTTTTTTATATAACGATATGGCAAACAAGCTTGCGGCCCACCTGGTGTTAGGTATGTGGTTAACGTCGCCTAGAGACACTTGCAATATTAAGGGTAAATCACCTAATACTGCAAAAGTGCGTTGCCATCCTGGAGACTAAGACGTTATGCCTTTCATGCCCAGTAATTACACTGGCTACCTTTGCCTTCCATCCGAAACACAGCGAACTGCTTCACGGCAGAACTACTACCACATCTAATACAAAAAAGATCATCATCATCATCAACAGCTCATATAATGTCCCCACCGAGGGGCTCGAGCCTACTCCACATTAGGGGCGATTAGGCCTTAGTCAACCACGCTGGCCAAGTTCGGGTTGGTCGACTTCACACACAGATTAAGAATTTCTTCATAGGTGTGAGCAGGTTTCCTCACGATGTTTTCCTTCACCGTAAAAGCGTCGATTAAACGTAGATGTGAATTCAAAATTTGAAAACACATTGGTACGTGCCGGGATGCGAACCGGTGCCTCCCGGGTGGCAGACAACGCTCTTACGCACTACGCCATCGACGCTTTTTTTTACAAAAAAAATTTTTTTCCTATTCAGTATTTTATTCCAATTCTTTAGATAAATACCTAAGGCTCTGTTCAATCCCTCTTGGGACAATGAACTTGTTCTTAGTAGATATAGGTACCTATATGTAGATAGTTAAATACTTATCTGCCGTTATGCAATTTTAAATCGCAGAAACTTTATAGACTTTGCCTTATTTTAATTCACATAATATTTCACAGTTCTGAATTCGTGAGCTTATTTTAAATATTCGTAGGAAGGTATGTAATAAAGTAATAGTACCTAAGTAGGTAAGTATGAGAGAATCTCAATTCGAGGTGTTAAATCTAAAGTTGTAAGTTATATCTACAGAACTAAGTTATTATTTCAAAATTGGTCCTTACAAACGAACAATTACTCGGTAGATACTATTAAATTTATTTCGTCAGTTTTTGTCGTGAGTCCTCATAATGCAATGGTAGGGGCGGGAAAGCCGCAAACTCGGCCCTGTGGCTAGCTACCGGCTTTATAAGCATCGTATTTTGCATTGTCGCCCCATAACCCTTAAGGCATCTTTAGGAGACACAAAGGAGAACGTTACAATGTGGACTTTTTTTAGTGTGAGTACCTACATAAACATTGACATGTACAGCTGCAGGTCAAATTTCTACAATTAATTTTCAACCTTTTTCCATACTCATAAAGTTCAAAGACAAAAGAAATTTGTTAGTTTTATGGTAGCCTAACGTGCAGTCATTTGGACTCTAGACTTTAGTACCTACCTACGTACCTAGGTAGGTACCTTTATTACTACAAGACCAAACAGCAGACCAGTTTTTCAATCAATGTCTTTACAATCTACGACATTCACATAAAAAGTCTAGTGAAAACTCTTTTTATAATGTTAATGTACCTACTTACCTATAGATTTTAGTGCAGATTAAGTTTGTCTAGTATACTGATACTAGATTATCATATCAGGTTTCTACTTGTTTTGCAAACAAAAATTCATCTGTTCCATACTAAAGTGCAACTCCTATGCAACCAAAATGTATGGAACAGCCATAGATTTATAATTACTGACGTAATATATAGATTAGCTTCATTGCTTCATTGGAGTTTTGGAAAATCAATAATACCTAGGTACCTACTAGTCAGGAATCGAAACCAATGATATTGAAAAAAAAAACACAGCCTATATTATTACACCATTTGATAGTGTTGTTAATAAGGATCGATTTCTGGGAAGTAATGATATACGGAAAGCTAATGGAAAATGTTAAATTTTAATAAAATATTTCTTGTTCCACCTTGGTTGAAGCGATAGTGAAAGCGATGATCGTTATTTTTTTCAAAAATCCAATTATGCAGTGTTTTCATTAAAATCGGACTCGCGACTCCTTTGAGCATTTTGCGACATTCCTTATAGCTTAGGATTTGGCCCTGAAGGCCCACTTGAAAAATTAATCCTGTATATGAATCATGATTAGAGGTTTAATTTAAAAGCATACCACTTGCCAATGTCTTCCTTCCCAGTTCTCATGTAGATAAACTTTACAATATAGGTACATACTATAATCGACCGCGGCTTCGCTCGCGTCTATGTCTGTTTTCTAACGCACCAAAAGTAGATTTCTTATGCCCTTCCCAGGGCTTCAAATTATCTCCTTACCAAATTTCATCAAAGTCGGTTCAGTGGTTTAGGCGTGAAAGCGTAACATTTTCATTTATAATACTTATTACTAGCTTCTGCCCGCGACTTCGTCTGCGTAGGAGGAGTTTAACACACACACATCCATCCATAAATCCAGACAACCATACAAACTTTCGCGTTTATAATATTAGAAGGATGTAGAAATAATGCCGATGAGAGACCAAGCTACCATAATATCACAGCGTAAAAAGCTACAGTGGTTCGACGCGTTTGAAGTTGAGGAAAATGCCGCTTTTGTCTAGAGTTCAGACTGCATGCAGTAGACATACAATCAAAGACTATCCAATTGACTGCGCTTGCGGGGACAAGCTTCTCATCACGCATTAGTTTAAACGATAATATGCTAGAGATTTCGGCTTCAGTGTGTATCTAGCTGCCGCGCGTATCACACAGTACCGAAAATAGCGTTTACAGATTGAAAACACGATAAAAAATGCCCAGGTGTGCTGTGAAATGGTGTGGGGAGTCGAGTGCATACAATGAACCAGCGTTTCCCGAACGAGTGTATGCAGCTCGGGCTCGGGCTCGGGTACCTACAGTGTCATAATTTAAATGAAAAACAAAGGTCGGATACCGCGGGATAAAAAATATATCAACGCTGACGGTATTTTTCTTAAGTTCTAAAGCACGGTACCTAATGTACCTACTAACAGTAACATGAAATATTTTTGTTTTGTGATTTATGTTTCAGATATCATTACTGACATGGATGACGTTATGCAACAGCACTATTGCTCAAGAATACTTGCCACCAAAAATAGGAGGTGGTGGAGGCGGCAAGAAACCAGTGCAAGAACAAACGGTATGATGTTGTAATTTGATTTCTGAACGGGGAAACTCCAACTGCCATTCATCTCAATTGATGGTAATGAAAATGAAATATGAAAATGAAAAAGCTCTTTAATTAAATCTACTTTTAAATCGTCAAAAGCCCTACCACCATTTCGGGACGAATAATTATTATTATGCTAAGATGGAGAAGAAATGGCAAAAGAAACTCCACAGCTTACAAATTCGTAATGATTTTAAAACATCAATACAAGTTAATAAATAATTATCAATATAATTTAAGTTACAGTTTTACATGCGTAAATTTTGGGTAAGTAGTTATAACTCCCACGCATTTGAATTATTTATCTTGTAAAAAGCTTTTTTATATAATTCAATTAATCATATTAATGAACTAAGTAATTTAAATTTTGATACCTACCACCATTTTATGTTATTGTTAGATAGGTACTTACAGATATTCCTTTCAATATAAGTGCAAAGCAAAAAAAAAACCTTCATCCGGAACCCCTCCGAGGACTCTATGATCATCTTCTTCATTTTTTAATGGCTTTCGTAGGATTAGGTACGCATTTAGCCAATGTCAAGTGAAAAATGTATGTAGTAACAATAAATTTTACGCTAGATTGAGTTAAAAAAGGAAGACTCTCTCTCGCGTTCGTTGAGAGACTCTATACTGGCTATCTTATCATTACCTGTCGGAACACAATAACGCTGTCAACACTATCAAAGAGCCTTATAATATTACCGTGGCCTTACCACTGACTAAACCCATCACTATTATAAATAAATAAATAAATTAGTACTCCCCTGAGAACGCGGGACCTCCGATCTAATGGATAAAACGGTGGTTGATCCACTTGGAGCTTACGAGTTCCAGCGAATGCTCCCTCCCATCTTTAGCCAGATATCATTACGTACATAGTACCAGGTGAATCGAAGTTACCATGTCCAGATTTAAAAAAATCTTTTTGACCGTAATTAATTACTCCTAACAGTTGCCAATCAACTACGACTTTTCGTACGACGTACAAGACAACGGCGTGAACTTAGACTTCGGTCACAACGAGAAGAGAAAAGACGATCGCGCGACTGGCTCCTACCACGTGTTGCTGCCTGACGGCAGAACGCAGCTGGTGGAGTACGAGGCTGGCCCTGACGGATACAAGCCGCAGGTAAATATAAGTGTAATATTATATGACACGAGATTAACTGTTAGGTACTCGTTGTGCCTCAAAACTGACTTGAAATAAGAATTGTTAATTTAGTGAAGTGCCTAGAATCCTAGATATTTATAAGTATGTCTGCATAGCGAAGTGCATAGTATCTAAACTTGGTTCCTAATTAAGTACGTAGAAACTTGAGGGCTGACCGATGTATAACAATAGGGAAGATGAAAACATATTACACCGACCCTAAGTAGTAGAATTAAGAGTAGGGAAGTAAATGAATAATAATAATATCATTTTATACATAATAGGGGTTAAAGAATGAAATTGCCGATTTTTTCCTCATTATTCATTAGTGTATAATTCCTATAATACAATAGCTATGTCCATTATTCTTTTTTTATTTTAAACTTCATTAAAAGGACTTATTTATGTATAAAATTTTATTCGTACTTTTATTTTTTCTACTAGAAATACATCTTCAAAAACAGCTCGTCCTAAGAGGTGCCCGTCTCCGTTATAAAAATGTGAATATTTTTTTACAGATATCAATTCGCAATTTTTTTCTCTGTGTATTCTGTAGCTTAATGTTGTCTAAATATATCCACAAAATAACATAAAATTTAGATTTGTGGTTCCTTAAAAAATCGCAAATATATTTGTATGGAAAAATGAATTTTCGTTAAATTCTCCATACAAAACGGCAATGTCATACTTAAACTCCTAATATCTATCATTGCGCCAGCCCCAAAAACTAAACAGCTTGTTATATGGATAAGTTTATTCATCCGTAGTCTAGTCCACATGTAGTTAGAATGAATAAACTTTTATTTATCATTTTAATACTTAATTATTTTTTTTAAATACAATAGGTAGGTATAATAAGTTCTTAAAGCCCGGCATTAGGGTGCAATTTGAAACCAAACAAGGTCACTGATCACTAGGTCCATACACAATTTTCTTGTTCAGCTAACTACTAAATTTAGAAGCTTTGCGAATATTTTATGTATTGTGAACTTTTCTTAATTATTGTAATTCCTTTTTTTTTGTTAATTTTCCGGGATTTTTCTCCCTAATAATGCCGATTGTCAAAACTATTAGTTTCACCCAGAACCCTCAATCGCTGACTAGCTAACTTATCACTAACCGGCGGAGCACAGCAATGCTGAAAAGCTTACACCACTAGCGATGTTCTAAAATCTCTACTCGTGGCTTTAAGCGGTCTCTATGAACGTACTTCTGACACCACCGACTAAGCATTTTACTTTCAGGCATTACATTACTAGGGTTGTTTCAAAAGTTTAAAGTACCTAATAGAAATTCCATACGACAGCTCCGGTGCGGTGGTGTAATTTCGATGATGTGAAGTAGAAGGAATGGGCAGAGTGGTAGCTAGCAAAAACAAACCTAAGTTTTACTATCAAGCAAATTAATTTTAACATTGCGATTTAGCAAATAAAAAACCTACCTATACCCCTACGGGATATCACAGGAACTACAGCCTATGTTTAAGACCCTTATTGTTTTGTGATACAAAATAAAGATATTTGATTTGATTTGATTTAGGAATACTATATACCTAGTCTGTACTAGTTTATCCGGACTACTGAGATGGTTTTGAGTGTAATTTTAGTTGGTTTGTTTACTGAAGGATTGGTAATTTTTCGGTTTGGTGCCCCTTTTGTGTAGGCGACAGGCTAGCAACCCATGCTGCCAGATGTGGCTTTGTGTATAACCGACCTTTGAGATTGTGAGCGTGATTATATGATGATGATGATAGCCTGTCTGTAATGTACGTCGACACAAAGTTACCCTTCGTGTCGACGTATGATAAATTTCTGTTCTCTTTTGTTACAGGTGATGTATATGGGAACCGCCACATTTCCAGCAGCGAGTAGCGGCGACAAATTTGACGGATACCACTACAACGCGGCATCGAACCGGCAAGTCGTGAGACAGGCTGCTCCGCGCGGCACATCTCGACAACAAGCCACTGCACCCCCACCTGCGCCCGCGCCGCCTGCAGTTTACGCCTCCAGCAATGCAACCAAATAGTTATCTGCCACTATTACTCGGAAATCTAATAATGACATAATTATCTATGTGTTTTGACTCGGATTGTAATGTAGGGCACAAATTAAAGAAAGTACAGGCAACGCTCGAGAAACGCACACATAATACCTACCTCACAAGAACACAAGCTGAGAACCATTCTGATTGCAAGTGACTCTGTTTGTCAAGGGAGAATCATTGACTTTGTAGCTTGTTAGGTTTATGTTAGTCAAAGTTTTGAGAACCTTAGTACAGATGGACGACACTAAGCATATTTTTTTATTTATTTAAAGTATAGTTGATTTCTGTACTGTCTTTACATTGTGTGCTGGGTAAAGATGGGCAAAATGATCTTAAACTTATAATGGGCATTGTTTTGTGTATAATAATTGTAACATTATTGTAAGATTTTGCAAATACGATATGTACAAAATGCACGAAACTATACAAATTATTGTTACTACGGTGGATGAAGGATCTCTATTTTTCCCGTCCTTACCCTGTTTGATAACCGCAAAATCTATAGATAATAACAAAAAGTGTTACGTTTGCTTAAATATTAGTGAAACTATTTAGAAGAGAGTTTTAGAAGTATAGAGTTCTGTTTGATGCATGGATAAGGTACTATATTTAAGTCTACTCGTAAAAAGCTGATAAAATATCTACTTCTTTGTAAGTGAATCTTTATTTTACTTGTATAGACAAATGGAAATTGTGATAATATATAAAACCATTTTAAATTGCAGTTTTATTTTATAAATATGATTCTTTATTTCACAAATAGATAGGTAGTTCTCCTGTAATAAGCTTTACTTTACTCGTCACAGGAGAACTACTAGAGAATAAATTTAAATGAATTTAGGACTTATTTCTTTGTGTAGTAATGAACAATGGTCAAAACAAAGTCATGAGTCAATAACCATATCTTTAATAGAACAGCAAGATTTCATGTGAATCGTTACATAAAATCGTACAAATTCGCAAATAAGCCGAATGATCGATCACATAATAAATAATTTACGCAATTAGCTCATAAACACAATTTAAAACACGAATGCCGATCAAGTAGACTCTTACTGTCAATGACATAATAAATAGTTTTGTAATTAGTAGGCAGATTGGACTCCAATCTACCGTCCTAGTATTGGTAAAAGTTGTATTTCGAAAACTGAATAGATTTTTCGTTTCTGAATAGATCGCTGAGAAACCTTAAAAATTCAATACAAGAAACACAAATAAAGTAAAAATCATCATTACCTACTTCATTAATTACCTATCTAAAAATTAAAAATTAGATAGCATTAAAAATATCGGCCCTTTTATACAGGGTTTTGGGTACAGCGGGCACCTACCCATGCTAACATAGTCATATAAATAATTAAATAAGTGTACTATTGTGATATAAAAAAAATATATTGTAAAAGAAAAAATATTTCTCCATACAAATAGTTCGGTCACAAAAACAAAATGTATGAAAAATTCAAGAATTATTTCTACAATTTTGAATTTTTAATATCACCATAGTAGTTATATTATATGACTATGTTGGCATGGGTAGGTGCCCGCTTGATACCCCATGTACCAAACATGCTGTATATTAGAAGCGAGACTGGTTTCGAAATGCGTTTACATGGTTGAAATAACAATTCCAAATTACTGGATTTTAGAGCTCTATTGATTTACTGGATCAGGATTAGTATAAATCAGTCCTTAAACATACATGGGTCATTTTGATCAACATTGAACCTTACATACGAACATACGGTATTTCCCATTAAACTTAAATTTTGATAATAAATATGACAACTATTTTACAGATTATTACTAAGTGACAATATTATTGTCATGACATACCTACTCAGAATCATTAAAATTGAACTGTTGCTACTTTCAAGTCACCTAGTTATTAAAGATGTACGCGATAGGTACTCATAACAAAGGAATTACAACAATAGGTGATTGAATTCAAAATGATGTATAATTGGATGACGAATTCACTAAGTGACGTGCAGTACATCAATATTTTGGTCTGGCCAGTGTACGCGGCGGTGCGTGGACACGTTGTCGAAACCAACATTGTCGAACGACTGGTAATCTTTCTGCATAGACATCTCCGCCAAATTTCTGTACCTTTGAACAAAAGAAAATAAATACAAACGTTTCACAAAACTGGACTTGAAAGATTTTTTAGGAGATTAACTGCCGGAACACAAAAATGCTGATACTTAACACTATTATTATGGCGGCAAACACCCCAAATCAACCAAATACCAATGAGTGTTTGGTGGATTTGGGGTGTTTGCCTGCCCATTTGGGGTTTCTCCTGTCCATACAACACTTGATAATGTACTACCGATCTTCTATGTAAAGTAATTAATAATCAGGCGTTTGAGTAATATAGACCTACCTTTTGACGAGGACGCAGCAACCAACTAGAAGTAATACTTGTACAGCCAGCCAAGCGAGAGCAAGAGCCACTAACAAGAGTTCATGTACGCACACCATCGCTTCGTCGCCGGCTTTTACATCTTCAGCTGTGAAGAAGAACACATCATTTAATTTGATTGGTTATAATAAACAATGGTATAGTGATTCTATATTCGACTCGGGAAAACATGTATTCGGGGAACTTCCAACTTGTAGAATAGGTGGATTCAGGTGAATAGAATTACAGAGATCCACAAGGTAGAAGGTTGGGCCGGGGTTAGAATCCTGAACTGAATCCTGCTACTGAATTTTATTTTGAAGAATTGAGCTATTTATGAACGAAAATAATTAAGTTTGATAGCGTTTTTGCGAGTTTTTTGTTTAATTATTTCATCAAGAAACGCTCGAAAAATTTAACTAGTGTTAATTGCATCTTCTGCCTCCTCGTACGCATTTTTGCTCCTCACCACATCGCACTCGTCAACAAGGGTGTGAATGCCCGATTTTGAACCCGGTAAGAGAGTATCTCTGGTGTGACGCTTACTTCTCGCATCAATGCCCTAGATACTAATGGGTAGTGAGGTTCGCCACCTACACATCCTCTGGGGGGTTCGAGGTGTTTCCCCTTACAACGCTAAGGATCCACCAAAGCCTTTAAAAAACCTGGCGACGCTGTAAAGCAGATCTGCTGCCAATAGCAATCAAAACATAGTCAGACAAAACATTTTTGATTAATTATATATACAACTTGTAGCATTAATATTTGTCAAGTGTCTTGGACTTCCCCATATTTACACAGGTACCTGATCATACCTACTTAACATAATATATAGCACATGCACCTCAGGCCTTAACTGATTGTATGTTTACGAGGTGTTCACGTTCAGCGAAGCGCGTCATTGTGGTGACGTAATCGCGTGCACAATTACAATGTTCAATGTTATACAAATGTTACATTGTACCGATTGAATTATATTATGTAATTATTTAGGTTAGTAATGGAACAAGAATCACATATTTTGGTCCAATTATGCAATTTACCGGTTTATGTTTATTAAATGGTAATAATTTGATAATCGTTTTAAACGCAACACAATCTTTTCATCGCTGGATTGTAATGTAACGAATGAAATGATACAAACAAAATAGAACAGAAGAAAACCAAATAAACTTCGCATTATTTGGAATATGTTTTTTTTTTCTTTGACGAGGAAGCTCTTGGCAAAGACGAGTTTTATTGTCAAATTTTGTTTATCGTCGGAAGGCGCGTTAAGTCGGTGGTTCCGGTTGCTGTGGAAGGATAGCAGTCATAGAAACAAGTCAGAGGACAGACAGAAATGATGACCTGTAAAATTTTGACACCAGGTACAAAGAAGAAGTTGTGGTGTTTATAGACTACAATAAAGTACATATAGGTTCTCTAAAGTCCGAAATAAATTTCTAATAGTAGTCCAACGAGTGGTTGCGTTTTTGGATAACATATCTGAGAAAATTTTGCATCCCTAATAAAATTTTCTAATCAACTTCTATAAATATACATACATACGATCAAGCTCGTAATTCCATGAGGTTGAGCAGCCTGAGGCAACATTTTGTAACACATAAAGCCACATCTGGCAGTATGGGCCATGCAGTGCGTACAAATAGTGACAGGTTGCCAGCCTGTCGCCTACATAAAAGGGGCACTAAACCCAAAAATTTACATTCCTTCAGCACAGACCAACTGCAGCCAACGACCAGGACAGATGTTACACTCAAAATCATTGCAGCAGTCCGGGTGGACTACGTATCAATAAAACTTACCAATATTGGATCTGTGGTCGGCACGTATGAGAGTGTCCGCTGATAACACGTCTCCTGAGCCTACCACCATCTCCACTTCAAGGGGAACTTGTCCATCAGCGGCCCCACAGAGCGCGGCGCCGCCCTGGGCCACCACCCCGTTCGGAGCACCGCTGGTAAGCCTGCTGTCTTGCCAGCTCTCTTCTCTAATCGCAGCTTCTACTGCGTTATCGTCTAAGCGCGATAAACTACCATTGGTTTCTCTGGCTGACCTAGACTGATGTGTTGCGCAGTTTACCTGTTTAATTAAATACAGAGTAAGTTGTCTTTTTAAGGTTTTTTTTTTACCGAATTATAAATAGTTAAGTTAAAGCCCTTTGTGGACATCATTGGAAGTAACTAGCGTGTTTACCTTTTTCTCGTAAGATAATTGTCAAACACAAACTTAAGTAAGTAAATTATATTGTGTAGTACTATATATAAATTTATAATTTTCATACATAATATACATATAAAATGATCCTTACTTTCCATATAAAATTATGCTTCGTTATACAAGAATAAGAATCACGAATTTCTAAATCACATAGACAAGTATAGGACGAATATTTTAGAAATGCAAGACTTGGCACATTTGCATAAAAATCTTTCTTCAAGACTTTTCTGATTGTCTTATGGTAGGTATATTTTCAACAATTCTGAAGATAACCGATGTAAATTACAATATATTGCGACCATATTCTGGGGATTTGCCCATCATCATTGTTCTAGTAGTACGGTAGTAGTACATACTTTGTAGGTACGGTAAGTAATTGGGTATTAGGTAGGTATATTTCTGAGGGTATATTAGATACTTACTGGTACACACTTCTTATCACAAAATCGGACCATTAGAGCGAATCTCACGACATGGGATGTTGGAAAACGGAATGCCTTGAAGCGAGCTGACAGCCTCTGCGTTCCACCCAACCAAGATCTGTTGAACGATGGGAAATCCACCTAAAATAATATTAATATTAAAACTAAGCACTTAATAAATTGCAAAATCTCAATTTTTTATTAAGATTTGTGGAAGCAAAATTTATAAGTAGGTAGACTACTACCTACTTATAAATTTTGTACCGTACCTACATAAATATATCGCATTGATATTTCGAAGATATAAAGCGAGGTAATATTCATATACAATGCAGTTATGATGCAAGAAATATATGTAGTTTGAAAATGGGAAAGGAAAAGTTATTTATGTTTAAGCAAATAAATATTGAACCTTTGTGAGCTATCAAAAATAATAATATGAAAATAACCCCATAATTATATTAATTGAATCTCACTTGTTGTTTACCTGTCCAGTTGGGCATCCTCTACTATCAAGTAGCAAAACTGAGCTATCGCCAAGTCGTGATGACGCTACCAGATGATACGCCTCGATTTCGTTATTATCTGCAATTATCATAGTCAAGTATGTAATACAAGTTTTATCTAATGATACCACAGTGTGATTTATTACTTCAATAGGGGTCGTGCTAATAATATTCAGTTTCGGCATACAATAAAGAAAATGCAGAAGGCAAGCTTTTGTATGTAGGTATTTGGTCTTAGTGTAATACGGTTGTCAGAACACTACCTTCTGATACAAAGAGAACGAAAGTGTTTTAATAAGTTATGGTTCTGATATGATTCTGAAAAAAAATACCAAAACACTGTGCGCTGGTCATGAGCCCTGTTGAAATATCCATTGTCTACCTCGCTAATAGACAATGGATATTGGATTCCGAAGGGGATATTTCAACTTAGTGTCTATATTTAGGGCAAATGTGGGATGCCTAATATATTTAAACAAAAAAGTATATGAGAGTAATATCTAAAACCTCTAGAATAACTTTCGCGTCGTATGCTTTACATAAATAAAAACGGAAATTAACGCGATTAATTTAGGACAGGCTGTCCACAGGCTAGGCCTGTGACCACGTTTGGTGTAACTAGGGTTACAAAGGTTTGCTTACTAATTAAATTTACGCAAAATATAAGTAATAGTTTCGCCTACTATATCTATTTTTTAGAAACATAGTATTTGATCTCCTAAAATAGTAGGATACTATATTATGTAGTAGGGTTGGCAACCCTTAGGTGTAACCCAGTCGAAACACCGGTAATTTAATCGCGTGGATTCCCGTTTTTACTTAGGTATGTCAAACACCTCTAGAATTTACCACTTTTATCTATCTTTACCTGAAGTCTCAATCCGCAACTCAAGGGGTTCCCCAAGGGACACAGATGGTGCCTTATTGCCACCGTCGTCCTGTGACCGCACCACGTACATTGTGAGGGGAGCAGTGTTCGCGTTATACACTGCGCTGGCCGATGCTGGAGTCGCGGTGTTCGACAACTCACTGGCTATGGAAGGCTTGCTGTTTTTAGGATACAAAAAAAAAAAAAAATAATATTACTGAATGAAACTTAAGTGTGGTATTTTCGATAAAATATAGCTGCTTCAGATTCAACTTCAGAAGGTTTTTATACCATAAGGACAAAGGCGCACTGTCCGAGTGATGAAGTAGTTACAGTAGCGTAAAGATAACAAGAACGGGTGCTACTCGCACTATACCTACAATACAACACTACGTCATCGTCAATGAGCTACGGTGAATGTAGACAGTAGGCCAAATGCTAGTTTACCAACCACTTAAATATAATCTATAAAAATAATATTTGAGTACAGGGTAGAAGAAACAAGAATTTACCATGTCATGTGGCTAACTAAATTTATTTATTTATTTTATTTATTTACAGCTGACCCGGCGAACTTCGTACCGCCTAACAGTCGATTCTTTAATATTTTTTTAAAACTTTTTCTGCTATTCTAAACCCGGTGTCCCAAATGGCAGAAAAAAGAAAGTGAATACGTCAACAATTACATTACGTATTTTTTTTTTAATTTTCCTTCCGTAAGAACCATCCCCTTACTTCAAGGAATTTTATAAAATAAGATTTAGCGAAATCGGTTCAGCTGCGCTCGAGATTTGCACTTAGTTTGTTTATTGCAAACTTTACAGTATGTAAATTTTACACTGAAATACTTAGAAAGAAATTTTTACAGTACATAGCCATTTAAAAATCTGTCATTTTACACTAAAGGACAATCAAAATTGAGCAAGCTATACAGAGGAAAATAAAACTAAAATGTTAATAAAAAAATACATTTGAACCGGTGGATGTGTGTAATGTGTATGAGTATTATGTTAGTGTGAGTGTGTGTTGTGTTAGAAGCGTCGTCGGTGACGTAGTGCGCGAGTTTCTCCCGAGTTCTTGTTGTAAAAACACGTTTTGAGAGACTCCATTTTAACCTCAATCAACCGTACAATTTTTAATACTTTAGTTACATTTTTACTTGACATTTGCAAAATGCGTACGTTTAATGCGACGCGATGCCATTAATTAAGAATAGAATAGACGTAGTGCGTAAGGGCGTTGTCTCTCACCCGGGAAGCACCGGTTTGAACCCCGCCATGTACCAATTAGTGTTTTCAAATTTTGAATTCATATGTACGTTTAATGGACGCTTTTACGGTGAAGGAAAACATCGTGAGGAAACCGCTGCACATACCTATGAAGAAATTTTTAGGTTGTGTGTGAAGTCGACCAACCCGCACTTGGCCAGCGTGGTTGACAAGGCCTAATCGTCCCTAATATGGGGTAGGCTCGAGCCCCTCGGTGGGTTATTATACGAGCTGTTGATGAGTGAGTATTGAGTGTGATGCTCTGTTTACTGGGTGATTCACAAAATTGAGGCAGTTTCCGTACTACATGTGAGATATCTTGACTTCGAGTTACAAAGAAAATGTCGTCATAGCTGAATCTCTATTCGTAAGTGTGCACGATTAATAGGGTCAGAAATATTTACCCCGAGTCTCTGACAGCAACGGTGGCGTCTACCGCATGCGTGGCGGCCCGCGACCCTGGGGAGCACCCGACTCGGACCCAGCGGTCCCCCGCCGTCTGGATGATCGGGTTGTTTTGGATCATCACCATCACGTACGCCATAGTTCTATGGCAAAATTAATCGTAGTTATAGTTCGCAGTTTCCTAGAGTCTAACATTCCTTTCTCAAGGAATGAATACCAATTAACTGGTCATGTTTTTTAAATACTCTACTGCTTTTTGAAATGTTGTATTCGGTAATAAGGTATAGAAAAGCGAGAGTTTTTACAAAGATATATTGTTGTGCATGCTAATTTCTAAGACTCTATTACTTTGGAATTTCTCCTACGGATGTTTCCATAACATTCAAAAAAGTTTTTTTATGAAATTTCTTTTGAATCTTACTTCCTGTGATGGCTAAAGATCGCAGCACACTTGTCAACTCGGAAAGGAAACGTAATCGTATTTAAAGCCGTTACGTAGCCGATATGTTTACGTAACGACTACGGAATGGCTACGAAGCGACTACGGAACGGCTACGGAACAGCTACGGAACGGCTACGGAACGGCTACGGAGCAGCTACGGAACGGCTACGGAGCAGCTACGGAACGGCTACGGAGCAGCTACGGAACGGCTACGGAACGTAAGCGTATTTATTTATTCATAGGAAAAAGAGGCGATACATTTACGTTCGCTTTCCGAGTCGATAAGTGTACTGCGACCTTTTAATCTCATATATGGGTAAATATTAGATTACATATAAATAGGTTTTGGTACCCAAACCAATAAAAAATTACCGTGTATAAACCAACATACTTATTAACCATTCCGGCAGGAGTCTTTGATATGGCATAAGCAAAGTTGACGTCGCAGTCCCCATAGAGAGGCAGTGGCAGCCGGACGGTTCGTCCGGTGGCGCGTGCGCTGCATTTGTCCCCCCGGCCGGGAACGTACACGCGGCCCCGGAACACACCGCGGGGTCGGTACGTCACCACCAGGTTGGAGCCTTCGCAGTCCACCGTTACTACATATATGATAATAAGATTTTAGTTACAGATACAGGTACCTACTACACACATAGATCACGCTCGTAGTCCCAATCTATCAAACAGTTGAGAAGAGCCTTAGGTAACATTTCGTTACAAATACAGTCACATCCGGTAGAATGGGCCATGCAGTGCCTACAGACAGTGACAAGCTTTCAGCCTGTAGATCTTTTTATTACAATTAAATTGAAATAAATGGTCCAAAAGACCAACATTTTTCAAACATGGTACCTATTGTTTATGATTACATACTGTTCAAACAAATGACTCTTCTGTAGTATGTGGCTGGCGAAGTCCTTCGTAGAAGCCAGGAGCCGGTGGTGACGAGGTCTTCGCTGTGCAGGTCACACAAACCCCGCACAGAGTCCCGGCGGCCGTCTTCTGTCCACGTGAACCCTCGGCACACGAAGCGTTGCTCCACTTCGCACATAGATTTACACTTTGCAAAAAGGAAAGAACGACATTTTTGTGATGAAAATTAATGAACAATTTTATGGTCGGTACAACATTACGTTTTGTTTTTACCGTCTAGGTTCAGTTAATTTTCGTCTAGGTTCAGTTCATTTTCATCTATTTCATTTCAAAAAAACATGAGACTAGAGCTAAACATCAAAAACAATAACAAGTTGTTGAACAACAATAACAAACAACTTTCTTTTTTTTAGTTACGTCATCTTTAGAACCATCAAAATCTTCAATGAAAGCATTGAAAGTGCATAGTTTAAAATACCTATATTTAAATTTTTCAGGAAAATGTAAATAGTATTTCTGAAAATTAGGCTATCAGCTTTAAGTTTGCGTCTGAATGTAATTAGACGCAACCATCTTCGCTCGAAGTCTCCAGACAAATACCTATATGCCTCATATCATAATATATTTATGGGAAACTGAAACGCCAAATGAATTGCCGCCAAATTCTTAGTAGGTACTTTAAGCGTTGTTGAGACGATGTCTGAGAGTTTCAGCACTTTACTTCTTATTCAAATAACACGTGTTGTGAGACTCAATTTTTAACTCAATCTAAATAGGTACCATTATATTATAATATCATTGGGTATCATACAATTTTAGCATTGGCGAAATTCGTATCGCGAAGCTATTATTTAAGAAGAAGAAATTCCATACAGTTTTGTTTTCGGTACATTTTTAATCAAACGCGTCCGCCAAAAGGACGGCCTAAAAGTTTTGCCTCGATTAATATTATTAAATGTAACTTTTTGAGACTCTATCTTGAAAAGATTCTTAATTTTCGCTACTGCAAATCATGTATTCTTCTAATTTTGTCCAAATTTTAATGATATTTTGTTAAATGCAGATTGATATAAAAAATATATAACTTAATATTGCTTAGAAATCATATTTTTTAATATAAATTTCCTCCCCATTATTATGCCTCTATCTTACTTCAAACTTGTAAGTGTGTTAAGTAGATGTTGACAAGTGATCAAACAACACGTGCTCTATGCATGTGTTATTAACACAGAACACAATAATGTAGTAATTATGAAAAATTACTTCCTCACTTAAATTGCACAAATAGATGGGCAACAGTCAACATTATTCTTAAGTTTTTCAACGCATTATCGGACTGGAATCTAGGAAAATTGTTCTATTATTTACTGTCACTGTGTGTGCTTTTATATATGTTATGTCGTTGCCACTAATTGATTTTGAAAAAATCTTAAAACAACCATAGTGAAAACTATATTTTGCTACATAATATGGCAATAGTAGTGGAAACGACTCAAAAGTTGATAGAAACCTTATATTTTGCTGTCATACATGCATGTTAATTTTTGGTCACCCATCCGAGTAAAAACCGCGCACTTGGTTGCTTAACTTTCGTGATCGACGACTCAAAAGTTGATAGAAACCTTATATTTTGATGTTATACATGCATGTTAAATTTGGTTGCGATAAGTTAAAGCATACTCGAGATATCGTGCTAACGCACAGACACACACACAGACATAATTCCAAAAACGAGTTTTTTGGATCAGGGAGGTCCAAAACGTGTAAACCCGTCAAAATCTCGAGGTCGAATTTTTTGACGATTACAAGACTTCCGCTATACTCCGAGAAAGTAAAAACTAAGAACTGGTTACAGACGGGTATAGAGTTTCTTACCTCATCTTTGGTATAATTCTTTGCGGTAACTTCCACGTGCTTCAATGTTTGATTGTAATATTCTTCGTAGGAACACCGATCGATCTTCCGCGGATCTGAAATAAAATAAATAGATGACTTAAAACGCTCCTGCTTAGTATGGAAAACGGTTTTAGAAGATTATAAAAATAATTAAATAGAAATTAAAAGTTTGTAAGCTATATCTGATCACGTATTTGAAGGCAGTGCATGATCTCGAGTTTTGCTGCTGCATTCCATGTGGGTTCAATAGTTATATGTGAATTTTCTGAGTGATGGGTCTCTATAATAAGTAGATAATATTAATGACTAGCGACCCGCCCCGGGCTTCGCAAGGGTGCAATGCTTATGTAAATATGCATGTATTATACATATAAACCTTCCTTAAGAATCACTATATCTATTTAAAAAAACCGCATCAAAATCCGTTGCGTAGTTTTAAAGATCTAAGCATATATAGGGACGGACAGACGGCGGATAGCAACTTTGTTTTATACTATGTAGTGATGAATAAATTTTCAGTGTAGCTAGGGTGCTGGAACTCTGGAAAGTTACCTATTCTATAGTATGCAAATTGTGTAGGTGTATTAAGGTAGAATATTATCTTTTTTATGTAAGTAGTTTATTGTACTTAGTTTATACTGCATGCTCACGTTTTTACGCGTCTGACATATCTTTCACTGGTTTACTGATACTTGGCGAATGCTTTTATTCCGTATTTAAACTATACTTGTTATGCTGTAGGTAACCATAAAATTATTCGTTCATTACGTATAGATACTGTAAAGTATAGTGATAAGAAAGGAATAATAAATACAATTTTAAAAACTTTGAATGATGCCTTCTAAAAAGTCTAAATTATTTTTGATACCAACTTCATGAATTATCATGAAACACTACTGACGAAATAATATTATCTTTTAGTATAAATCTACAGTCAGAACATTAACTTTTATTCTAGAGGTAATAATTTCGTACCGCGCTGGAGTTTAACTATATTTTTAAGTTTAGTTAGCCATACCACACCTGACAAACTCAACCAAATATCATGATATTCATGTTAACAAATGAGAGGTACAATATGTAAAACCGATATGTACATGTACAAATCACGCAACACATCGTAAGTACGCTGTGATAATATTTCACTTTATGCGGGCTCTACATTACGCAAATGCGCAAAACTAGTAGTTATGTAGGTCCGAGAAAGATTCTACAATTGAACTGGTTTCGGTACTGTCACTAAGTAATTCAGTGTACAATCTTTAGGTTTTTGTTAGTTAAGGTATGCTAATGAAATAAGTTAGTGTTTAAAAATAACGTGTTACAGCGCAAAACGGAAAGTTTGCTTTTCTTTAGCAGTTGACCAGAATGGGACTGTGATTAAATTAATTTCAATTGTTTGTGGGTTATTTTTTTATTGAAATTGTTATTTTTTTCACTGTAATCGTGTAAAACAATTCAAGAATTAGAAGCTCTTGTAGGTTGTGCGGCCTTTCTGTTGCACATGGTATATAATTCGCCTTTAAGATGTTCGTTCGTTTGTGTTTGTCTATTGAAAACCCAACCCTTATTAATTTAAAGATACGTATTTCACAGTTAACAACAGAAATAGATGATCAAAAACAACTGACTTCTAGTTGTTTTAATGAACGAAAAGAAAAAATATAAAAATTACCGTCATCGATAGGATGAGCATGCGCAATAATTTAACTAGTGCTCTACCGCGACTTCATCCGCGTGTAATCGATTTACATCGCGCTCCTGGGATCTCTATTTTAGATATATCTCTAGTCTAGGTATAGCAAAATTCATCAAAGTTGATTCAGTGGTTTAGGCGTGACGATGTGACAGACCAGACAGTTTACGTACAGATCCCTATTTTTTTCGAAAATAAATCGTAGCATTGTACTGGTGTAATAATTATAAAATTGTTCCATTATTTTTGAGAATATTCATTACAAACATACCATTTCTTCTCTCTATTTAATATTAACGCAGATTTAGTATTAATTTTGAGCGTCTATTTTTCCTGTTCACTTAAGTTTGTTAGGCAATAATTTTAAAAACGTGAAATGCAGGCAATAAAATAGTACTTGAACTAGTATGTTATAACTTACAGTCATGTCTGCATTGGTTTTCTATGTAGAACGTGTAGTAATTAGATACGCGATATGATTCTGGCTCCGTAAATTTGTCTTCTGAGCTAAGGATGCAGTTGCCGAGATCACCTTCTGACACTTTCATGAGCTCTGTGTTTAGGGCTCTGTCGGGTCCCACCCATTGCGCAGACCTAAATAAAAAAAATATTACATTAAACACAACGCAAAAGCACATTGGGCTATAGCTACGAGTAGCTATTGCACGCACCGAATAGAGTAATCTGTGTATTTAATTTTAAACCATTTCACCTAACAAATTATCGGCTAAAGTTGATGAAAAAACAAGTAGTTTTTTAATTTTTATTATTAAAAAAAAGGGGCACGGTAGAAATCTCTACCCGTAGTGTTTATAGTGTAAGAAACGTTATTATTTTAATTGTGTAAGCTCAATTTGGACTGGAAATGTGATTAGCGCCCTAAACGAAAGAAGCGTAAATCACGTTTCCCAAACAAATTGAGCTCATAACACAACTAAAATAGTTGCGTTTTGAACATTAAAAACTTACACAGCTTGCGAATAGAGCTGTAACACTTATTTGACTGGCCACCACCGCTGGCCTATATAGTATCCACATATGTACAGTCAACAGCAGATCAGGTTACAATACTCTGTCAATTTTTCCCTATGGATTTTGCACCATAAAAGCCGCTCGTTTAAGATTGAAAATCAATTAGAGAAATATGACAGGTTTTGGGTAGTCTAATCTGGTGTCGTCCGTACTTATGCTTAATGACATTTCCTGCGTCACCGGGTTTTGAAGCAGGCGAAGACGTCAAGTCTATAAGTCGAACGTTCCTAGGGGATTACTCCTTTTAGGGAGTCTCTGACAGAGATTCTAGGTCGCCCAGTAATATATAAGCACGCTCGTAATCCCAAGAGGGATTGGGCAAAGCTTTAGATAAAATTTAAACATACGTAGAGCCACATTTGGCAGTGTAAGTCATGCAGTGCCTCCAATAGTGACAGGTTGCTAGCCTGTCGCCTACACAAATAGGACACCTAACCTAATAAAGTAGCAATCCTTCAGTAATTCAATCCAACAAACAATTAATACCAACAACCAGGACAAAATATTCTCTGCAGTCCCGTTAATCGTTTAGGAGAGAATAAATATGTGTGTTGTATTTACACTGTATTGAAATTTATTGAAAAATATTTATTTAATCCTGTAAATTGTGTGTTGTGTATTTATACTGTATTGAAATTGATTGAAAAATATTTATTTAATCCTGTAAATTATGTGTGTTTTGTATTAACACTGTATTGAAATTGATTGAAAAATAGTTGTAAATAAAACAGCTTTTACGGATTTAACTCACTTGTTATTAGATTTTACATGTTGTTATTATTCCCCGACGTTTCGTAACACTTTGCAGCGTTCGTGGTCACGGGATGACTCTGAACGTCATGCAATTATAACAACATGTAAAATATAATTACACGCGAGTTAAATCCGTAAGAGTTGTTTTATTTACAATGTGTAGTGCTCGCGGAAATTTAAGAGAACATTATGAAAAATAGTTTATTTAATTAATCCTGTAAATGTTATAGCTACATTTGCTCCAAAGAAAAGACATAAACGCAATATTAACCAAAATGTGTAATTTGATTTCCCTCCCAAGCTTGATTGATAAAGTGATGAGACTGATTTAGTGGATACTTAATAGTGCATCAATGTTCATAACGTTTATGGGAAATTCTCAGGTGTTATTTATGTCATATTGTTTGAGAGGTACACAATTGAATGAGCTCTCTATCTAAGGTTCATTATCATACGCAAAAACAACATAGGTAGGTACTAAAAACAATGGAAGGTTTAATGAAAGTATTTGTTTTCATATAATAAATTAGTGTGTGAAGTTAAGCGAATATCATAAAGGTCAAATAATCGTTTTAGTAAAGTATTTTCAAGAAAGGAGGGGAGCGAGGGTTCTCTATTTAACTCTATTTTTTTTACGCGATAACGCCGCCAATTATGAAACGATTTACATGATGATTACCATTTTTTGTTAGGTAGATCACATTGTGGGGTCCACGTCAGGAAGTCTCCTCGTGGCGGACCTTGGTAACGTGGTGGGAGAAACTTTCTCTGCGGGTGTGTGGCTTTTGATGCCAAGTGTGTCCGCTTGGCATTCGAAGTCACATGCCATCGTCGAGTTGTTTTTGTTTTCCCACCATGGCTAGTTCCGGACGGCCCTTTTCAGGGCCAAGGCCGCGCCCGATGACCTCGGGTGCGGTCCGATGGCTGCTCCCGGTGTCCTCGTCAGGAGGACGCGCCAGGTCGAGCAGCCGTCGGTAAGGAGCCGGCCTATAAGGCCGGCGTCGGCCAGCGGCTGGCGTTAGTCGGTAGCCCCCGTGGGCTGCTGGCCACCAATTGGTGCACAAGGAGTGCCTAGACGGGCAGCGTTGGGACGGTCTCGGTGTAGTTGCGCTCACTGCGCAGATCCCGAGCCGTCCCGCAATAACGCACTGGAGGTCAGGCTGAGGAGGATGTTTAGTGGGTATGGAGGGAACGCCTTTACCTCGAGTCCCACATATACCCTGCGGTTGGCACTAACCCGCAGAGACGATGCGTAAATGCATTTGACCTCGCTGACAAAAAAAAAGGTAGATCACATAATAGAGGTAGTCCTATATAAATTATCAAAATTGATTCAGCGCTTTTAGAAAAAAAAATATTAAAAACAAAAAAACCTTTTTTGTGGTTCCCTCAAACAGTTTATGGGGACTTTCAATTTCTGTTATAAAGGTCGCGTCTTTCGCAATATCTGTTTTAGGTATTTACTTTCAATATTGTGAAATGTGACACGATTAGGATATTCGAAAAAATACAAGATATTTATCGGGTCTTACACTAGATGTAGGTACTCAAATGGCGATAGCTGCCGACGTTATTATGCAACGTAAAGCTCTGTTGTTGTCTATTAGATTGAGTATTAACATAGGGGATCATTCAGTGTGGCCTAAGTAATGAGTGTAGAATCTAATTCAGAAGCAAAGGTATAAAGACAAGAGAATTTGCAATGTGATTTTGTTACTTACGCGTCATTGCCTTATAATAGCAACGAATTAGGAATGATATAATTCGTTGTATAATAATAAATTAATTATTACCTAGGTTTTTAAGACACTCACAGATCTCTCCGCATCGTCTCCTCATCGATAGAAACAGGGTTTAAGCAGTAGGTACAGTCTCTTTGGTCGCTTAACATCAAAATATATGCATCCTTCTTGTCTACTCTGTTTTACTGACCTACGAGCAAAATACATTAGCTCGTTGGGAGGGGAGGGTGGTTTTCGTAAGGACAATTAGTGAACTGCCTCGATTCAAGCAAACTTACCGAAACGTCTGTCCGGTATCATCAACAAGGATTGATTTGAAGCACTCTTGAAGGGTGCTGTTGACGACCACCTTGATGCTGGAGCTTTCTGCGTGTAGACTGTACCCAGGGGTGCTCTCCACTGCCCACCACCGCTCGCTGCATCCGTTGTCTTCTACAAACGTCTGTTTTTAATTACGGTAAAGAAACACGACACCTGTTACTGGTTAAAAAAATATCAAAAGAGATATAGATAGTTTTTGTTATTTTTTGATTTTTATTTTATTTAGCCTTGCGTAATTTCAAAATGAAGCCTACCAGCCGTGTATCCTGTAAAGAAATCCCTTCCCATTCGCCTGTCAAATTTTGTAGCAAAGTTTTTGGTTTTATTTCTTTTACCCGACAACTACCCACAGATACTACCTATAGTTTTGTATAACGAGATTAAAATATTCTTTAGTGTTCGGCGGATGAATTATATTAGAATTAAACTTTTTTTTATAGAATAGCGTGATACTTTCTAGTATATTCTTATCTTAATTTATGATGTTGAATAGAAAAATAAAGAATTAGCAATAAAATTTAAAAGCTGTACCTCCGCTTTAAAATATAGCATATTCCTATATGTCTTGAGGAACAATAATTTGCTGTTCAAACCAATCTAATTATAATTGATAATTATCTATCTTAGTTCATTAATTTATTGATTAGTATCTACAAAATTAAACTAAGTTCCTTACCTACAACTTTCTGGTGATTAAAAGCTAGTCAGCCTTGAGGGAAGTAGAATTATTAATAGGTAGGAATATTGTGATACTTAATACAATGGTTGACTCTACATAAGTATATCTAGTTCTCATTCTATAATAAATTTTAAATGTACGGTAAGGCTACCTGCAAAAGTATACAGAAACTTATATGGCCAACTTGTGCGGTTCGTAAGCAATTACATCATATAATAGACCTAATAATATTGTCATGGCAAAATGTCGTAACGAGTAAACATAAGTATTGCACTGGCATCGTACCGGTGGCTCTTTCTCCGTCGAAACCGGTAATGTAAGCGGTGCGAGATATTATACAATACTTAGTAAAAGAGAGAGGCCTACACACGTTCCAAGCATATTTTCTTGAAGTAGGAGACATCATTGTCTTGCCGGAGCTCGATGATGTCTGCTGCAGCTATGCCGAAGCAGTTGCCCTTGCTATAAGCAACCACTACAGACACGCAATCAGGTAGCTCTCGACACCGGGCTAAGCAGGCGCCAGTCAGGGACTCCTCTTCGCCGCTTGCTGAATACACGAAGACAGGTGTTGCGTGATCCGGTGATACACCTGACCACCGCACGAATGTTACTCTCTGCCCGCTCTCACATTGCGCTATAGTCCCTGCAAGCATACCATTAAGATACATACATAATCTCACAAGGGGTTGAATAGAGCTTTAGGTCACACGGTTACAATAAAACAACATCAATATGGGTAGCAGTTCAAAATAGTGACAGGTTGCCAGCCTGTTGGCTACATAATTGAAGCATCAAACCTTAAAACTAGTCAACCTTCAGTGACTCAACAAATAAAAGTCAACAATCATGACAAATGTTACACTATATCATCTCAGCAATCCGGGCAGTAATTTATAGTATTATTAATTAAATGTGCTTTATTTGCTGTTTATATCGCTGTGAGTGTAAGAATTACATTATTAAAGTTCAGGGTTAGAGAGTTGATATTGTGCAAAACGAGTGCAACTTATAAGCTTAATGTATTGCTTTAGCGGTTCAGTTGCATTTAGCGTTGGCGAGAGAAAGGTCATTTTGACTCCAGATCCTTTGTTACAAAGTGAGTGTTTAGTGCAGTGACTTGTTTTAGTTAAATACACTGTCGTTTTTGCTTTATGGTGATTCAGTAATGTATTGGGTAATTTAAATTAGGGAGTTTTATAATTTATTACTAGTATTACTGGTAAGGTTAGGCCTCTTGACAACAAAGCTAATGAGTAGGATGATTCGCCATATTTCTAATAGAAAGGTAAAAGGTTAAAAACAAGTGTATACTTAATACCTAATTATAATGTATCCTATAATATTTATAAGAAAATCTAATCATCTAAAATTCATAGTGTCGAAAGTAGTTATTGCTTGCTTAACCTATGTTCCATCTCTTTAGACATATACTCTCTAATTCTGTGGTAATCAAAAGTTTTGATGTTTTTTTTTTTGTTAAATTATACCATAGTGTGATGAATTTTGATGACATAATTCTTGGACATCAATGTTTATTTCAAGCAGATAATCATTTTCGGATAAATATCGTTTTAGAAGTTTGACATTTTTGGAAAATAGATAAATTAAAACTAAAATTTAGGTGCGTAGTAATGTGGAATGCGGTGGTGGCTTTCTTAACGTAATGATTAGGCACATAAAACGTAAAATCTAAAATATTAACTAAATCCCTTCTAATCCGTACTAATATATGCGAAAGTAACTCTGTCTGTCTGTTAAGCGTTCACGTCTAAACCACTGAACCGATTTTGATGAAATATGGTAGAAATACAAACTAGAGCTAAAAAAAAGGAAAGGGTTGAAATATGGGATGAAAGTTTGTATGGAATGTTCGTCCATAACATTCTTGAAGATAAAACCATGATACTTTGAATTTAGGCTTTTAATTTTGACCTGTGTGGGGATGAAAGATCGTAACGTCGTAAGTCCAAACAAAGTCACGCTTTCCTGCCTAACACCAGAACTGATTTTGATGAAATTTGGCACAAAAATGGACTAGACCTTGAGATAGGACATAAGCTAAATTTTGTTGTAAAAAGGGCATGAACGGATTGAAATAAGTGACGAAAGTTTGTATGGGATCCCTCATTATCGAAGATAAAACCATAAAACTTTGTATTCAGGCACTTGATAAGAAATAAATAAATATCTGTTCTAGCGTTTTCGAAATTTTGACCCGTGTGGGAATGGAATAGGTGATGAAAGGTCGTAAGGAAGTCCAAATAAAGTCACGCTTTCACGCTAACACCCAAACCGAATTTTATGAAATATGGTACAAACATAGACTAGACCTTGAGATAGAATATAAGCTAAATTTTGTTGTAAAAGGGTATGCAGGGGTTGAAATAAGGGATGAATGTTGGTATGGGATTCCTTATTATCGGAGATTAAAGGATAAAACATTGTATTTAAAGGGCGTGATAAGAAGTTAAACATAATTTTGTGTAGCGTTTTTGAAATTTTGATAAACGTGTGGAGATGAAAGAGGATAAAATGAAATGAAAGGTCTTATGGAAGCAAAGGATGGAACAACAAACAACGTAGTTCATAAAAATGTTTTAAAATAAGCTATTTACAGTTCTCTGTCTACAGTAGTTTGTATGTGTATTTTTTTGCAAAATAAGTAATTACCTACCCTAAAAAAATAAAAATGCTACCCAAAGTAACTATTCCACGCGGACGTAGTCTTAGGCAAGAGCTAGTCAACCATAAAAGTAAAATCAATCAATAACAATTAGTTATTGAAGTAAAAGTGATAAAATACATATTTAAAAAGGTAAACAAACTAATTAATAAAAAAAGTATAACTGATGAAAAATAATAGCCACTGGAAATAATGAAAGAAAGTACCGAAATGAAACGAACGAAAGGCGCATAAATCAGAAAGACTGTAGAACTGTTTAAAATGATTTAAATTTAAAAAATAGATAAATCACAATAATTATTGCAATCTTTGATTATAGAAACGAAAAATACTAAATAATATTTGTGATTGTTGTCATATGAGTCTTGTGACCCTTCTGGGACAGAACAAAAAGGACTGATAGAACCCGACGAACTTGTTTTAATGTCAATAGTTTCTTATTACTACACAAGTCTCAAAGTAATTATTCTAGTTTATTCCGTTTCTGAATTTTGGACCTATTTAAGACTTCATTCCCTATAATCTCCTAAAATTTCAAATAAAAATATATAGGTACATACCAAAAAATATACATACGAGTATAATTGATTACGTTTTCTTAATTTCTTAATTTTCACGAACTCCACTCTAAATTCGTAAATCTGGCAATGAATATTTACTAAGTTACTAATTTTTATTACTTAATTTAGTCACTTATTTGCTACAAAATTTGTGGTTAAATATGTTATGTGACAAATCCCAATATTGTAAGTTTGTAGTAGTTCGTATCTCCGTAGCAATAATGGACGGGCAAATTATGGCTTAATTTAATTAGTTATTTGCTACGACATTCGTGGCTTTAATACGTTTTAAAGTTTGAAATAATTTTTGTGTTTACAAACGCGTAAATATTTTTAAAACTAGAAAATACACTGAAAAAATCATGTAAGGTAGTTTAATCTTAGCTGGGTGTCAAATTATTATTTTGCAGTAGTCCGTAGCTCCGTAGCAATAATGGACTAGCCAATTATGACTTAATTTAGTTACTTATTTGCTACGAAATTTGTGGCTTAATATGTCATAAGGTAATTATAATTTAGTAATAAAATGTGACTAATCCCGATAGTGTAAGTTTGTAGTAGTTCGTAGCACCGTAGCTGATGGACTAGCAAATTATGGCTTAATTTAATTAGCTATTTGCTACATTCGTGGCTATACGTTATGAAGTATGGAATATTTTTTGTATTTAACAATGTTTACAATAACATTAGCACCAAGCACTGAAAAATTTCGACAACGAAAGCAATGTCCCGGTTTTGCGGGGGATGCTGGGTTCGATTCCCGCCTGGGGCAGGTCTATTTTTTCAGTGTATTTTCTAGTTACATTATTAAGTAATTATCATTTAATAATAAAAAGTGACAAATCCCGATAGCGTAACTTTGCAGTAGTCCGTTGCTCCGTAGCATTTATGAACTGGCCAAAATTACTTATGGCTTAAATCACTTAGTTTTTCCTACGAAATTTGTGTTTTTAATACCTACGTTATAAGTAATTAACATTTAATAATAATGTGACAAATCCCGATAGTTTACTTTTATAAGTTATTTTGAAAATATTTTACAAATCGGTGAAATAAAAGATCCAATCAATAATGAAACAAAATATTTAGAAAAAGTTCTTCCGAATGATGATGGGTAACTTGCGGTTGCAGATTGGCGGATTAGATTTTGTGTCAAAACTTTTTTAGTTTTAATTAAGTATTTACATTATAATAGGCGATAAACTTAGTTGCTTTCATTTCCTAACACATTTCTCATACTTTCAGATGCAACTATATCGCTGCCTTCTGCTCCTATCAGTACTTTTTTGCCTGTACTTCTGTATCCAAGGTGCGACAATCGGAAAGAAAATCTTAAAATGTCCAGTTGATAAAATACCTATAAAACTGGGCGTTAGCGAAGTATGCATTCCGAAAAATTATACAATGACTGAAGAAAATTAAACGAAGGAGAATAAAAATACCTGAAGAAGCAATCATTAATTAAGTATAATCAATGGATAATTACTGTAACTTTTTTGAAACCAGGTGACATTATTGTAATCTAATTTCATAGGTGTGTTAACATAATGTAATAGTGCCAACGTTTTATTTAAATAAATAAAAAAATATTTAAATTTGTACCTTGTTGTTAAACACTTAATTTACTTACTGTATGTGTATGTTTTTGATTTTGGGCTAGGTGCCTAATCTATGAGAGCATTAAAATGACAATTTAAGCTTTTTGGTTATATTTTAGTTCCTGTCCGTAACTAGTTAACTTTATGATGATGATATGTAGTATTATTATGACTTATGACATGGTGACTCAGGTGTGTATCTACACTTAAGTAATTATAATACGTACCTATCTACTGCCTTGTTGGCCGACTCTAGATATAATACTTGAACCTACTACAGAATTATTCATTTTGGACTTATAGCTTTTAAAACTTTTTTTTTAATGTAACACTGTAATACATCGTATTTATCTTCAACTAATTATAATTTTAGTTTAGTTTAGTTGTTGTGGCCAATAGAGATAGACGATTGCAACATGCTGATGTGATTCGCGCGCTGCCAAACTCAATCTCATAAACTGCCCCCTAGGCAGGGTATCCCTGAAAACCTTAATTGAAATCGAGAGATGGTCTTCTGTAAGGACGTACTTACGTCTATGTCTTGCATTTCACATGTCTTAATTTTAGTCGATCATCAAATAACGCGAAATGCTGAGAAGTAAAATGACGAATTTCCATACTCCATCACCATTTTACCCCCTTAGGGGTTGACTTTCGAAAAATTCGTCCGTATTCCTTGCCTACGTCATAAAAGGAATCTCTGTGCATGAGGGGATCGTTGTGCTGAACGATTGACTGGCTTGGCACAGTTCAAACAGTAGGTACAGGAGGTACCTTACCAAGCACATAATAAATTGTTATTTTTATACTTTTTGAAGTCGGTTGGATTTTTTTTAAAACTTGTTTATATATAATAGACTAGCCGCGACTTCGCCCGCGTAGAATAGTTATTTAGGGCAGCGTTTAAAGTTTCTTCTTATTTCTTTTAACCCAAGCAAAAATGTCAGATTTTCATACAAACTTTTATCCCTCATTTTACCCCCTTAGGGATTGAGTTTCCAAAAATCTTAAAATACATCTTTCTTAATTTGTAACTGAAAGGCCATGTACCAATTTTTATGGATTTTACTTTAAAAATGACGGATTTCCATACTAACTTTTCGCCCCCTTTTCACCCCCTTAGAGGGTGAATTTCCAAAAATCCTTTCTTAGTGCACCCCTGGACTTCGGAACCTACGTACCAAATTTGGAACCACTATACCCAGCGGTTTGCGCTGTGCGTTGATATGTCAGTCAGTCAGTATTATCATTATTGCCAACTTCTCCTCGCCTCGCCTTACCGGTCTGCTTCTTAACGCCTCGTTGTAAAAAGTGGATTAGGCACATTACTATCACGCTTAATACTAAGTGGTAGACGTGAGTGGACCCATATGTAGGGTCTGGGTAGGTACCACCGCCTTTCTTATTTCTGCCGTGAAGAAGTTCACTGTGTTTCCGATTGAAGGGAAAGGTAGCCAGTGTAGGTAATTACTGGGCATGGAAGACATGTCATCTTAGTCCCCAGGATGGCAACGCACTTGCAGTGTTAAGTGAATTTCCCTTAATATTACAAGTGTCTATAAGCGACGGTAACCACTTAACAACAGGTGGACCGCAAGCTTGTTTGTCATCTCGTAATATACCTACATATATTTAAAAAAAAATAGAAAACGGAGTCTCCTGCATAGCACACTCAGCAAACATAGAAAACCAAACAACTATTGATTTTTCTTAAAGGGTTGACTCTAGCCAACTAGCGCCATCATTACATTTAATTTTATGACCTCTAAACCACACCATTTTGAAAAATGCAATAGGTATTAAAGCCAATGTTTTAAGTTTGATCTTGTTTCCATCTTTTCAATTGACTAATTGTCTTTTTATGCAGGCGGGTTTTTTAGGTTTTTAATTTTTTTTTTCTCATGTTACTCATGCAACGCGAAAGTTTAAAAGTGATCATAGTTCAGAAGTTTACTCAGGAGAAGTTGGCTGAATTTTAAATTATTAGTTCTTAAATATATTAACAATATGCAGATGCTTATGTTACTTACCATGGACAAACATCAACAGAGCAATGTGCACTCCATAGAACTTTACAGTATCAATCATGTAACACATTTTCACTAATTATCACTTATTTACATTGGTCACTCCTAACGCACTAATCACATCATAACTAGATTCATAATTTATTTACTTCATTATAACAGAGCCACACTTCAACTCATTCGGCCACCGTCTGGCAAGGATCCACTAGTACCAGTAGTAGCACTTGTAAGTTAGTTCAGAAGGGTTACGAACCAATTGCGCAATTCGACACAGACCGTTCTAAATGAAAAACACCTGAATAAACATACCAGTGTTCGTAACTCCTGCAACTGGAAGGCTTACTTAAAATTTTAAGCATATTCCATTCACTGTTAAGTTCCAAGGAATCATTTGTATTAGAGCCATTTAAAAAGATTGGTTCTCGATTGTAAAGTTAGTTCTGTGGATCGAGTGAGATCGTGTCGAGTTATGTCGCGGTCGCCGTTGGCAGCGGTTATCGTCGTGTGTCTACTGAAACTTCACAAAGTGCAGTCATGTGCCTGCCCCCACCACAAACCGCGACCTTGCAGTTTATTATGGTATACAGACTACAATTTACAATAGAGTGACGAGTCAACTACTAACGATAGTGAAAACGATAATAATGACGTTAGACGTTCGAGGGACGTTACGCAATTCATGCGGGCTTATCCTATGGAGGTATACATTTTTTCTGTCGTCCAATGTGGTATTTCGAAACTATCCATCCGATGCAACAGGTAATTTACATAAGCTAGCGAGGAAAAGGTAATTTTTGTAACTGCCACTTTGTGTGAAAAACGCTGTGATTAGATGCTCATTTATTTTCGATATCCTTGTGACTTTTGCAAGACGGTAGTTCCGCTCCATGGTACAGTAATCTAAAGGACAGGCAATTTGACAAATTACACATAGATAGACAATTCCTTTTTATTAATTCTTGACAGAGAAGCACTTGACCTTATCTGGAATCAAGCTCCACTTGGAACAACCACAGAGGGACTGCTATTTTATCATTAATTGTCGGAACACAATAATGTTGACATCATTAATATGGCGACAGATTTTGATAAGACGGTGGTAGAGTAAGGCGACTTGACAAAAGTCCTCCCTTCAACCAAACCCGAGCACCTACAAATTGGTACTCCCCTGGGGTACCCGGGACCTCTGGATGTAATTCTGGTGTACGAACCACAAGACCAGATTTTATTTAACTAGAAATAATAACAACATCCTCAGAGTTATTTAACTTTAACCTTTTTTTTCACCTATTTTTGTGACTCGTGGGTTCACATACGTGGAAACAGTACCTATTTGCGGCCGCATTTCGCCAATAACTCTTCGAATGTTGATTTCCAGGTGTTCAATTGTCTCTGGTTTATTGATGTATTGGCGAAATACAGCCGCAAATGCTTCGAAAAGTTTGTCAAAATTGGTGTTCCGGATTGCGCCTTGTACGCGGCAGGCGTGGCGGCCACATGGCCGAAATTATTTTTAAACATTGATGTGTAAAGTTTTCTATCAAGTAAACCCTTTCATTGATATTACAAATTCTTTGTTTTGTTATCATTTAAACTTGTGTAATGCTATAAAAAACACCCTTTAAATGTGGTTTTAATAATAACAGTACGTATTGTTGTGTAGTATCTATTTTGCATTATGTTATTAGTCGTAATTATTAAGATATTGACGAGATAGGTAAATATGCGATGTAAGCAGCTATCCTTTTAAGAAGCTTTCTACTTTTTTTATTCGGTGTGTAATCGTAGGTAATGTAAAGGTATGTAAAATTGTAGGTCTCTACCTATTAGGTACCTACAAAACACTTTTAAAATGTCTTCTCGTTAAAAACATTCTTGCATTCGCACAGTAATTATGTTTTCAATAAAACTAAAGCCGTGACGGTCGTAAATGATTTACGAGAGACATAAAATGAGTAATTAGTTCAAACGACATTTTGCTGCCGTTGTTCTACAGTGACCCACAAAACAGTCTGTTATTATAAGTGCTACTTATTGTTATGTAAATTACTTGGACGAGACTCTTTCTTCGCGTGAATTTATCGTGCCCGATTATGTGTAGTTTGCACACAATGATCGTAAGAATAATTGAATTGATTTATATTGCATCATCGAACTTGAATAACGTTGACTGCCAGCGATTATGTAGAAATTATCTGATTAATAGCTCGACTAATTAAACAAAGAAATATTTAGTACTTGTTCGAACGAAAATGAGAAATACATTGTACAACATACCTACATTTAATTGAATTGCTTATATTACTTATTAATTTAATTTGTAATTTTTATTTGATTTTGATACGTAGCTAATTAGGGTTCCGTACCCAAAGGGTAAAACGGAGCCCTATTACCATCTATAGACTGTGCTATTACTAAGACTCCGCTGTCAGTCCGTCCGTCTGTCATTAGGCTGTATCCCATGAACCGTGATAGTTAGACGTAGTTAGATAGTTGAAATTTTTCTGAGATGATGTATTTCTGTTGCCGCTATAACAACAAATACCAATAAACAGAATAAAATAAATATTTAAGGGGACTCCCATACAACAAACATGATTTTTTGCTTGTTTTTGCTCGATATTGATAACGGCAACAGGTAAACGCTTGAAATATTCACAGAATATTTCGTTACATAATATTAACTTTAAAATAAATAATTAAATTAAAATAAAATAAATATTTAAGTGGGGCTGCCATAAAATAGACATGACTATTTTGCCGTTTTTTATAGATGGTACGGAACCCTTCGTGTGCGAGTCCGACTCGCACTTGGCCGGTTTTTTTTTATTTGAATTTGAACTGATCCATAGTTGTTTTAAATGAATGGATTAGGTTATTAGCTAGCTTGGCAGGCAGAGAGAGGGGCCGGGGTAATGGATGGGGAGTGCCGGTGCACCACAAGGAAGCCTGTTAACGCCATCTTGAGACCATCCGATGACCCAGGCTGCTATTCTATCTACCCTCACCTGTTGATTCACCAAGACACGCCGCCTGCGGCGCCACTAGACATTCGATATCAACTTCTATTGCGAAACGTGTGATAACCTACCGTTGTAATTTTAATTTGTAAAATAAATGTATTCAAGTTCATGTGAGTTATTCTTCAAAGTCGAATCTTTCCACAAGAAAATTCTAAATTCAAGTCGTAAACAAGGTCTTCACTTCTTTTGACGGGGAGGTCAAATGCGATTACGCATCATCCCTGCGGGGTGGTGCCAACCGCAGGGGATATGTGGGACTCGAGGTAAAGGCGTTCCCTCCCTACCCACTAAACATCCTCCCCGGCCTGACCTCCAGTGCACTATTACGGGACGGCTCGGGATCTGCGCACGTGAGCGCAACTACACCGCGACCGTCGCAACGCTGCCCGTCTAGGCACTCCTTGTGCACCAATTGGCTGCCTCCTCATCGACGGCTGCTCGACCTGGCGCGTCCTCCTGACGAGGACACTGGGAGCAGCCATCGGACCGCACCCGGGGGACTTCGAGGCCTTCTTGAACCTACGCCTGTGGTCACAAGTCCGGGCACTGCTTCTGACTCCCTCTTTGCACCGCGAACGATGGACCCTGGCACCCGCACGGTATACGACACCCTACATGGAATGATAAGAGCCTTCGTCTCCTCATGTAGTTCCTGATCACTGCGTGCAGACTAGGTAGGTATCGCAAAGAGTTAATCGCGCACTGGTGAACCACCCACAACAGCTTTACAAAGAAGCGTTGGTATCAGGCAGGCGGCCAGCCTAAAACTACCTATAGTTATACACCTGGTTCCAATATAAATTGAGAGTTGGGACCAGGTGGATTAAGCTTTGCCAATTTTTGGCAATACAAAAAAAGTCGGGAGTGGTCTCCCCTTGACTTTCTCGTATACCGGAAACGACTCAAAAGTTGATAGAAACCTTATATTTTGATGTCATACATGCATGTTAAATTTTGGTCACCCATCCGAGTACCGAACGCGCACTTGGTTGCTTAACTTTCGTGATCGACGACTCAAAAGTTGATAGAAACTCTTGCTAGGTACGGGACCAACATCGTATTCGCGAAAAAAACCGTCTGTTCCATACATTTTGGTTGCGTAGATGTTGCACCTTTGTATGGAACAGCTGATATTTGTTTCGCGATTTCGATGTTGGTCCCAAAGCAAGAGTTGTTTGTATGTAAATGTAGGATCCCTCCAATTGTCGTTGGTGATAAAAAAAGAAACGGTGTATAAGTAGGTAGGTATCTAGGTTTATGCTACGTAAACATACAAAGTTCTCAATGTATTTACCAAGCCTATTTTTTACACAAAGGACTCAATAAAAAACGACATTGAATTCTGGTCAATACCTACAAAGCGGAACACGCCTGTTTGTGTTGTTAGGGTATTTTTCAGTGTCAAATCATCAACCTTGCTAGTGTTGAAATCTCTAATATTGAAAATTGAAGAATTGAGAATGCGCGAGGCATGCCCGAGCACACAATAGATCCCGCGCGAATGTGCTGCATGGGCTGAGAGGTGCTACAGCTCTTAACAAATACCTAGATAAGAAAAAAAATCGAGGATTGTCCGCTATCAAATAGTTTTCTTCAGTTCACTCGAAATAAGTGTGTGTGAGGACTGAGGGCCACTTTGTCATATTCTCTTAAAAATGTACCTATGATTTAGTGGGCGTTCTAAAAGAAATGTGAAAGCCTGAAACGACTTTGTGAAACCTGTGAAAGGCGAGTTATAGGCTGAAAGGTTGGGCCCTCAATCCTCTATGTGAGGATTGAGGGCCCACCTGTATTTAGTAAACTAAACACTCTACAGAAAAACTTTTTATATCAAAATCTAACGCTACGTTAAAAAAATGTGAAGTTAAAGATATCAGCGCATAACGCTATAGTATTTGGTATATTGCAATTCAAAGTGGCCCTCAATCCTCACACACACCGAAATAAAAAGCACGAAACAGTATCGTAAGTAGGTATTCCAGGAATAAACAACAAATTATTTGGTAATGATATTTAAAAATCTCACACCAAGCAATTTTTTTTGTTTCCTAATTATTCGCAATTCAACACACAGAAATAAAGAATTGAATTCTAATGATAGGCGACAGGCTGGCAACCTTACCAGTATTTTTGGGTAATGACACAGAGAAGGTAGTTACTACGTTTTAATGTATGACCCTGCGAACATTGTATAGATACTACCCAAGAAGCTTATATTTTAATACTACCTAAAGCTTATAAATGTTCACAGTTTCGATAAAATTTCGAGATGGTGCGGTGGTTATATCCAATGATTTTTCAGTTCAAAGCGATAAATGGCTATATCATATCGTGTGTTTCGGTGGTCATGCTAGGCGGGCTGGACGAGAAAAAAATCGTAAATAATAAAGGCGTGTTCACAATACAAATGATGTGATATGGATGTGACGAAGACGTTTTCCGTTACCTATTTAAATTTAAGTAACTAATACATAGTTACGGCTCACGCTGACTAATCGCAATGGAAATACTGGATTAGGTATACCTCCAGAAAAATAAAAGGAAGTAAAAATAATAGACAATATATTTAGGCATAAATTTTATTTCAATCATCATAATTTTACTCTTGGCTAATTGTGCTTACATAATATGACAAGAATAATTTGAACAACTGTGCACATATAAATCTTTTCCATGCCCGCATATTCTAAGCATTTCAGCTAAAAACAAGCTACAGTAACCTACAAACAATGTAATAAAATACTTAGGTACTTCCAACGGTGTACAAAATTTCAGGTACATAGAATAATACTTTGGTAACAGTGACTATTTCTTCTATTATAATTAATATTACAATATTTCTGGATAAGTGGTATTAGTACACATTTTATGGCCTTGAAGTTGAGATTTATATTTTTGTTCATAGAAATTAGAAAAACACCAGGGTTATTTAAATATTTTCAAATGGCAAGCTTCATGTGCGTTTTGCTACGCGTGCTGAAGGTAGTGCTATTCTTACCATATTATCGTTAATGAATTATTAATATAACATAATCCAAACTTCAAATCTCACATGTTTCTTCTATCCAGCAGGCCTACTGATGGTGCTCAATTATAAAGCTCGTGCACATGCTTTGGTTTTTCAATGCACCTGAAGAAGATCTAATGTTACATCAGGTGTTTTGAGAGTACTTAACGAATTCATTTACAAGATCTCTAATTAACTGTCCAATGTTTACATGGGGGAAAATCATTCAGTAGACTCATAATCTCCATTACGAAATTGTTTTATCATGCTAAGATTGAACAATCCTCACATGTTCCATTCTAGCTAGAAACCTACACAATGCCTATGCATTGTGTAGGTAGTTACCCATCATGTTACATATACCAACCGCTCTTGGGATTACGAGCGAGATAGCATGCATGAGTGGATATTTTTAATGAAGTCGTCAGATACACTGAACAAATAAAGCATAGACACTGGCTTTATAATTCTAGCCAAGTGTTCCCTCTAGATAGAAACAAGTCACAGCAGTGTCGAAGCGTTATAAGCGGTGACACGCCCAAAACAACAAACTCCAACTCGCTATATTAATTTAGTGTTATTAGCAGGCTCTTATTTTGTTAAGTAGGAACAAATTAGCACAATATTATAAATTTTAATATAAAACATTACGAAAACTGTTACACTGTTGCGTTATAATGTTGTCCATATCATATTTTTATCTTAATTATCATTTAAAAGTCAAATTCAATTTATAGGTAATATTGAACAAATCTAAAAAGTTGTAATAATCCAGTTTTTGTCACAATATTGCAAAAACCCCATACAAGATTTGTTTGCCAATAAGCAAATACATAATAAATATATTCTGTGATAATAGAAATAAATTAAGCAAACACCCAAAAATTTTTATTATTGATATTTTAATTTAACACAATTTTTCATATTTAAATATAAAATGAGTAAAATTTAAATTTTAACTTATATTTTGAATATTCTCTTTAAATTGAGTTAAATGTAAATTATTATTGTGATCTCAGTTAATTGAAACTTGATTAGACTAGATTGCGTTCTGATCAAAATTATAATATTATTCAAAAATAATAATTGAAACCAATTTAGTGTGTAACTTTTAACGTGAATTTTAATGTACTCATTTCAATTAATATATTTTACCACTCAGTAGATAGATAGTCTGTTAGTTACATCTATGTAACATTCAAAGATTATAATCGACAAATAATGTATAATTGATGCCTTGGCCTCCTCTAATGAGCTTTCACATAAAAAGTCGAAAAATATCTAACAATATCGACAAATAGTCTATTGTCATAATATCATACTTTTTTTTATTTGGCAATTCTTTATATTAGCACACTAAATAAACACACATCGGAATAAACATTCAAAATAAATCAATCATTATTTTTGTTAATTTGCTATTTTATAAACTCACAACCCACATTGGTATAGCTACAAAATCCAAACATAACAAAACAATTGATTGGCGTAACAAAAAAATGATGGTAATTTTAAATATAATTAAAAAATAATGCTTAATAAAAATAACAATATTAACGAAACATGACTAAGTGCAAATACAATATAACGTATATTTTTATCATCCAACAATGATTTGGACCATAACACGTGTAGGTCATTTTGATAAACAATGCATTTGCTTAAAATCTTTATGTATATATTTTCCTTATGAACACACGCACTGCATACGATATATTTATTACCCCGTTCATTACATAAGTAAATCATTTCTGAACAATACAAGGCAATATGACCTGGTTCTATAGCTAGTTTTATATAACTTAGTATTATTACATAAAGTAATCCTCAGTTATTTTTGATTTCTTTAATAGCCGGTTTCAATATTTTATCAACTTTAAATACCAACTTGAAATTCGAAAAATATCGTGATAAAAAAAAAATACTGACGTGGGTGTCTCACAGACGGCGAGTTAACAGATATGAGATTATTTTATAATTAGTCGAGGGTCACTAGCGGTGCGACAAAGCGATCTGCTGTGGAGCTGCGCAGTGTCTAGGGTGTTCAAAAACAGTATGCATTGATTATCTAGACAACAAGTGATTTCATATTCCAAATTATTTACGTGATTTCAAAAGCAATCGCTACAGCAATACTATAATTTAGACTGAGATGTTTAAAATATTAGAAATTTGCCAAAAAAAATGTCAAAATAATTTTATCATAGCGCCGATTTTTCTAGGTGAACAAAATATAGGTTACATAATTTGTACCAAATAAATATTGATCTCATATGAAAATGTTGTTTTTTGCACTTCTTTAGTAAAATAGTAATAATCATCAATACAAGTAAATAATGTGCAAATCTGTAAATAGAAATAATCCATTTCGATTATTAATCACGCCATCTGAGATAGGTCACGCCGCCGTTTATGATATGACTAAACCACGTCAGTACTTATAAAGGCTAAAATTAGTTTCGCAAATATTTGACGTCCAGTTAAAATGAAACTACCTTATATTATGGAATTATTTTTTGGGACAGGTCGATTTTTCTCATGTATTTTTTAGTTTTAAAAATATTTACGCGTTTGCAAACACAAAAATAAATCATAATCCTGTGAAGTTTATATCTGGAATGAACTTGAAACGTAGAAATATTTTATAAATTATTGCGTACAACCAAAAACCAGTAACGTTAATTTAATAAATATTGATTTACTTAGTAATGAATAAAGTGTGTGCTTATAATTAATTGGCGGGGATTCGATCTCTTAGATACGATAATACAGACGCTGTACCTTTTGATAGGATCGCGTGTCGCGGCTGCCGGAAACAATTGCCCATAATCTCCAGGCTCCTGCAAAAATATAACAAAATTCATTTTGAATGATGTAGAACACAGAGATAAGCACTTTGGAATCCATTCCGTTATTTAAAAAACGTTTCACTGATGAAACATGATTTTTTTAACTAGAATTAATTAGTGATAAGGATTTTTAATATCTTTTATAATTCAGGATTCCCTAAATTATAAAACTTATAAAAAAGGCAACATCAAATATCTTAACCATATAGAAATCTTATAGGGATTAAACTCGCTTTTAACTTAGGCCTTATCACAAAAACATAAGTAAATTACCGTGAATTGCCTACACAATGCAATTTAAGGTAATTTATTTGGTTCCAAAGGAGAATGCCCAATTTACTATGGGACTTGGGCCATGATTGCGCTTTGATGAAATTAGTGCCAAAGATTGGGAAAAAATCTATAACTTATGAGGGGAAAGTATCATGAAAAAATTTTTGGGGAGTTTTGAGAAATCATAATTGTTAATAGTCATTTCGAGGTTACATTTCTCTAACAATATATTCAAATAATTGACAGAATGACAGTTGTAGTTTTTGTTTTTAAATTCTCCCTACTCAAGAGAAGGCAAAGGGGTCTACTATCCCATACAGCCACGATGCAGCCACGCCTTCGGTATTTTTTTCTTGAATTTAGTATTTAAAAGTTCTTTTTGCAAGATGACACCAGGATAAAAAACATAATTAAGCTTTATTGCATAGCTGTTTGGCCAATAATTTAAACAAGATCGTTTTTTAATGAAACTAACTAAGCATGCGGCTGTGTATACGTAAATTATTTTGCCTTCCAAGTAAAGGGTAAATAATATGAGGAGGAAGTCAGTGCAGCATTAAAATAAAAATATTACTTTTTAACAACACACTGCTTTGTTAAAAAAAATAAGCAATAAGAAACCATAATTCTTTAGATTATTTTTGAAGTATGTTTGGTTATTGCGCATTGTGGGCAGGTTTGGGCATTCTCCTTTGCATTTGCAATGCAATTTAAGGTAATTTTCCAAACGTGCATCGATGTAACGATTTTTCGCGCTAACGGCATCGAAGTTTTGTAACATCGCTAATGTGACATTGACAGTTTGTGCATCGAAATTTCGTGATAATTATACCCAATTTATGTAATGTTAGATGGAGACCGCTTATATCTAATATAGGCCAAAAACTCCCCTGTCAAAAAAAAATTAAATTACCTGAGGTGGGTAAAAAGGCCAAGTTCGGGTGGTATGGTGAATATGCTGTTGTTAGACAAATCCAGTACAGCCAGCTTCTTGAGCCTCGCCAACGCGTCTGACGACACGTTGATCTCTTCGATTTGATTTTCGGCTGCCAATAATATTTCTAAGTTTTCCAAGTCGTATATACAACGAGGTATTTTGGAAAACCTGAAAATGTTCATTAAATTTAATTGGGCTCTAAGAATAAAACAAAAATCCTGTTTTTATCAACGAGGATATCTGCAATAGTTTGTCGTTTTAAATCAAAACGGCTAATGGTCATGAAAGCAGGTGCCACAATGTTAGAAGCCAGAATTAATTGTACCAAAAATGGCTTTCTGTCATCATTTAATCAGTAAAAATATACAGATACCTACATTTTAGGACTTTTTATTGGGTATTTAGCTTTTTTGTCAGTATCAGTGGTTTAATTTATAGATGAACAACAGACTTTGTTCCGTCCAAACATTGGTTTTTCGTTTGGAAGCCATAAAATATGAATATTTGAAACAGTATAATTTTGTGCTAAGTTGAAACGAAATAACATAGCAACATAGTGGTACTTCAGGTACGTAACTAGCTTTATGTAGGAGCGAGTGAAGATTAATACTGTTGTTAGGTAGGAAATAAAAAATTGGCAGTGGTCTTGACTTTCTCGTATACCGGAAAGGACGCAAAGGTTGATGATAGAAACCTTTTATTTTGATGTCATACATAAATAAAATTTGGTCACCCATTTGAGTACCGACCACGCACTTGGTTTCTTAACTTTCGTGATCGACAGCTCAAAATTTAATAGAAACCTTATATTTTGATGTCATACACGTATGCTAAATTTGGTTGCAATAAGTTAAAGCATGCTCGAGTTATCGTGCTAACGCACAGACACACATACATACATAATCCCAAAAAAAAATTTTTTGGACTCAGGGAGGTCCAAAACGTGTAAATCCGTCAAAATCTCGAGGTCGTTTTTTTTTTGATTACAAGACTTCCTCTATACTACGTAAAATTCAAGAGTCTGTTCAATATTGATCAAGATCATACCAAACTCGCGGATCAAAAAACAATAAATGAAACATAAAATCAATAGGTACTTACTTATTATTCGAGATGACTAGTTCCCTCATGCTTTTCAAATTCCCTATTTCTAATGGCAACTCAGACAAAGCATTTTTGCTAAGATCAAGATACTGCAAGTGGGTGCAGCGGCTGATCTCAGGCGGAATATTTGATATGTTATTTGAAGACAATATTAACTGACTCAAAGTCTCCCGGACAACACATATGCTGAAAAAAAAATCCAATAAGAAAAGAAGCATAGATTATGAAAAGCAAAATTAGTCACTAGTTATTTTTTTTTACCCCATAGGTAGAGCAGTTAATTTATTCTTTGAGATGTCAACGATATGCACTTCTGCGTCAGCGGCGGCTTTAAACACTTCGTCCGGAACAGAGGTAACTTCTCGTCCAGGTAACATGAGGGCTTGACTCTTCTTTAACGTGTACCTGAAGATGGTCCAAGCAATTTGTTCAAATCTATGTTGAGTACATCGCTGTTTTCAAATCAAGCTGGTAACTAGGCCTTCTCTTATCAAAGTCTGTCCCCATAACAATAGCATTATTGTTACATACGACACGTTCTTTAGTACGATAGTTAATGTAAAGATAGTCAGCCCTTCAGTGGTTGTGGGTTGCAGGATGTATCTCGCTTCCACCTTTATCATCAGGCGAGACAAGGCCCGGAGCTTCGACGTAAGAAGTAAGTATAAGCTGCCACGAACCCAACATTCGCAATGTTTTCTACCTGCTTAGACAAGTGGCAAAGGATACAAAGCGTTTCTGCGAATAACAACGACAACTCTAACATTTGACACGACGCCGACTATTGCCATGGTATTCTCTGTACCCAATGATATTATAAACTACTAGGTATAGTATATGTTACGTTCATAGTAATTTGGAACGCGAAGCTTTGCTGCATGTTTGCCGTTGGATTAAGCACTTTCAGACCCAGCCCAAAGTTTGTACCTACTATCAAGTAAGTGCCCAATTCAATAGAAAAGTTTAACAATATTTTCTTTGTCATATTAAATCTTATTTATTATTATTAAACTACATTTTCGTTTTGAATCTGTGCGATGAAAGTATTTTTTAATTATATTAAAATTTTTATATTATGCCAGATAAAAACTGGATCGATCAGAGTGATAGGATACATACACATGATATGGAGACTGACATACTTCTTGTTCAATATTTTCACTGTATTTTTGCAAGTATAAAGTTTTTATTACTTTGCATAGCAGACATAATTCACCAATTGGCCACATGATACCTAGCCGCGCGCGTCCCACACGTCCGCGTCAATTAGGTAGGTAGATCAGCGCTAATTGATGCGGATGTATGATATATTAATGCACGTGGGGCGTCAACATCTGTGTTTTAGGGGCAGACATCTGAATATAAGCTTTGTAAAATTGTACGAAGCTTGAACAAATAAGCAATTAATAAGGGTTAAAAAGACAATTGTAAAGTTATGCATAGTAATCGATATCTAACAGTAGATATAGGAAAATTTCCACTGATGTCCATCTTTCGTTGAAAAAGGGTCAACGCGATTACAGCTCCCACACATCGCCCACACATAGGTACTCCCATTGCCGTAGAAAACCATGGTCTTGGCTTAAGTGTTTTCTGTTGATAATATTTAGTTGTGTAACTAAATGGATTCAATTTCGTCATTTTTATATTCCTATTGTTACACTCACATAAACGTCATAACGCCGATAGAACTTTTATCTCATAAGTAAAAATATAATAAGGAAAATTTTTCTATACTCCGATAAAATTATAAATGGCATAAAATACATAACATTGAAAAGAGGCAATTAGTACTATAATCGCAATAAATGTATTATTATTTTACATTTGCCTGTCGCATAGTTCATTTATTAGATAGGTAATATTTATCTGACTATTGATAAATCAGTCCTTAAAATAAAATTTATACTAACTTATCAGGCCATTCGGTGTCTTTATCCAACCTCGCGTCACTAACAATCTCTTCCGCCATTCTATCCCGTAGAAATTTCATCATTCTATCTGTTCCTCCCTTAATTACGTCGTGGCGTATACACGACAGTTTGTTGCCTTCCATACTGAGACTTTGTAACTGGGACATTAAACCTAGATTTCTTGGCAATCTAAAAAATAATAATTCGGATTAAACAATAACAATTCATGGTTAAGTCATGTGGAATCAGTTTAGTCATATTTATGGAGGTATTTTGTGAAATATGTATTTTCTCTGTATTTTGTAAAAGATTGGAATAGAGGCGAAGTACACCTTAAGCACAAAGCAGAAACTTGGGTTGCAAATGGACATACTTACCTAAATATTTTTGAGCTGCATTATATCTTGCAATAGCTTTTCATGCAATAGGTACACACAACAAAGCATAGGGTACATTTCAATTAAATACATTTACATTTTATCATTTCAATTAATTAATGGTGAGTGACTGATAAACTTTCAATGCAACCAAAAGTGATTTTTATTCAGACTTTTTATCTGAATAGTGGCGGGCAAATCCAGTGAAACAATGACAACTACCATACTTAACATGTTGTGCACATTATTAATGAGTAGGTAGAGAGACTTTGGGCAATGAATAAGGTGCATAAGTAACTGCTGAGTTGTGTGTCGACTGCAATATTGAGTTAGGGAGGGAACTGCATAAAAAACTTGCAACTAGCATCATTGGCAATTCGAATTACCTTTTATTAATTTTATTAAACTGAAATACGAATCAACAAGTATATTTTATATAATTTCTATATTAACTTTTTTTTATGTTTGGTTTGGCGGCATAGTCTTTGGGCGGCGCCAACTTAGAGGAATCGCCACTGACTAGCATGCAGTCATTAGAACTGAACTCCAACCACAAGAGGATCCATTGGATGTAAGTATCAATGTCAATTACATCCAGATTGCAATATTGCAGACGACGTGCAGTCCATAATTAATTAATTATGCCGCCCGACTGTCTCGACTTTACACTCAACTAAGCTACAAACATTCCACACCTGATGTATTATAACAATACTTACTTATTCAAATTATTATTAGTAATATCAAGCCTCTTTAGTTTTTGTAACAGCGAAATATTTTCTGGCAATTTTTCTAACTTATTGTCTCTAATGTTCAACACATTTAAATGTTGCATCTGATCACAGAATTCTTCAGTAATTTCCTTAAATGTTAACGCACATATATAACATTGATTCAAGCTTATATACAAATACTTATATTTATTTAAGCATTAATTTATCATTTATTTTCAATAAATTAGACACCTTATTAATTAATACAAAAAATTAAGTTAGCTAATATTACATTACAACTATAGGTAACCAAAGCATCTAAAAGTAAAGGGTTATGTAACTAATACCTTAATAAAATTATTTGCCAAATATAGCTCTTTGAGTGCAGTACATCCATAAAAGTCAGGTAACTCTTCAATATCATTATGATTAGCATCTAATATTTCCATTTTCCGCAGCTCTCCCAATGCTGGCAATCTTTTCAGGTTGTTATGGGTAAGATTCATTTTCTTCAAATCTATTTATAAATTTATTAGATTAGAAAATTTGAAATGCGAGTTGATATTTTGTTTATATTTGTTAATATAAAATAGATATCGATTAAATTGTATTACTACACTCTGACCTTATTAATATATATATCGCATAAATAGATGACTAGTTATTTGTTTTTAACATTGATTCTTGTTTTTATTTAAAGTCAGCCTATGGTCAAGGGTGGATCTGATTCACTGTGTACATGTTGTTAAGGCGGGGCGCGATGCCTATGGTTTTTGCTGCGATTAATCGTTATACATGATTAATATAGAGGAAGTAGCAATTATTTATAAAAGAAGTTAACTCTGTTATGAAAATAAAATGATTTTGTAACAGAAGGGCAGAAATAATAGTACATAAAAAAACGAAAAATATTGAGGATCAAATGCAAAAGGCATTAGATGGCATAAAAGCCAGAAAAAGCTTTATAACAAGCATTGCCTTTTCCACTTTGCAAAAATACAACGGAAAAAACAATCCAGTATGTCTGACTTCAAATTCTTCTGTCAGAAAAATATTTAGAGCTGAACATGAGGTTTTTCTTCTGTGATTGTTACAAAATACGCGCCTTAATGTTTAAGTCTGCGAAGAGAAATACGTTTGCAGGTTTATCTGTAAAAACTACCTATGTAGGTACTTAGGTATTATAAAGAATTGTTTTATTTTCATTTGAGGACATGCGAGAACATAAGGTTGATTTTATTTTCAAATATTATTTTGATAAGCATTAATTTCGTTTTTTTTAATACTTCATTCATTTTATCCGATTCGTTATTACGACAGAAGGTCGACTTTTATTCTTAAATATTTTTTTATGAGTGCAATGCCTTCACAAAAGAGATTAATCTAATATGATACTGAAAACCAATTATTTTCGTTTTTCTTTTCAAGTTCTAAGATAAGGCATAACATCGATTTTTTTGTTTTAAAAAATATATGATTTAATAATTAATTGTTTACATACAAAAACACCTAGACTATTGTTAACCAGGGGGTGATTGGATAGAAATGATGTTGATTCCCAAATTTTTTTAATTTTTTTCTAATAATTTCTTATTCAATCGAAATCCAATATACTACCAGTTTATTAAGATCAACATTAGGTAGGTAATAAACTTATTTATTCAGGGGTGCAATATCTTTATACAAAATTTAAAAATATTTTCTGTGGCAGTTTCAACATATTTTCTACTAACTTACCTCTAAGGTTCACTATATCTGGAGGCAACTCTTGCAACTGATTATGAGATAAGTTTAGTTCTACTAAACGAACCAAATAACCCATACCAGGTGGTAATTCTTGAAGTTTGTTGTGTGATAAATCCTAAAATTGCAAACATAAGCAACTAAGAATTAACAATATATTTGTTTTTGGTGTCATGTGGGGCCATTGATATGATATTCTGGATTACCCATCCCATGAATTCCATTCCATTTGCAACATTTTGCAGTATTTATATAAAAAAAAACTCTAATTTAAATGGATATATAGAGATTACAAATCTGACTGATGCTAGATGACACTTAATTTAGAAATATCTTTTAGCAGATAAATTTTAATGGTTTTTCACATTTACTGATAAAATTTTTGTAGGATGTGTGCGTTAATCGGTCACTGATTATCCGATAATGGTTTCAGCATTATTGAAAACAGAGTAATGGTTTTTGTTTATGAATAATGATAAACTTACCAGAAAGGTTAGCATGACTAAGTCACCAAAATCAGGCAAAATCTTAATTATTTCATTGTGAGACAGACTGAGCCAGCGGAGCTCAGTTAATTTGTAGAACTCTTTTGGTAACCCAGCGAGCTTGTTGTGGTCCAAACTAAGATTTGACAATATTTTCAAGTCTCCAAACTCTGGAGGCAAACTAGTAAGAGCATTGTCGTGTAGCTAAAAAAGTTTTATAAGTATAAGATTTAAATAATCTGACCTCTTGAATAAGTCTCCTCTTCGAATTATGGATAGTTAATATGTAATAATAAGGCTAACAAATAATTCTAAAATGATTATAATTACTTACTTATTATAAAAAGATATTACTACTTATCCAAATATATATTAAAACCTACAAAAAATCTACAAAATTGCAACTTACTGCAATTGTTCCCACCAAGAAGCTTATATTTTATTCCCGCTTACCTTGAATGTGACAAGGTGCTGCAGTAGCTTGACATTGGGTGATATTGTTTTTATTACATTGGAGCTAAGGTCAAGTGTTTTTAATGGCTCTGAGTTCCACCAATTATTTAAATCAGATCTTGATAAATCTACATCTTTTGTTTCTTCCAACACAAGTTCATCAATTTTCCAAACATTTTCAGGAACTATAAATATTACATTGGTGGGATAATATCACATTAATAAACTAAAATTAACAAATAAACGTTGATATATATTATTTTACTTAGTTAAATAAATGCAGAGAGAAGGTGTTTAGTAGGTGTGAACATAGGCTTTTCATTCCCACATTGTTGTGATAATATAGGGTAAATATGAATTATTCAATTGAAATCTTGCAGTGATTTTGTGTTTTTACTGCACAGTAAAATAGTTCTTTATTTAGAATAGCATTGGTAGAAAAATATTTATATAAATATAAATATTTACATAATAAAAATAATTACACATACCTGTACCAAGGCCTCTGTTGCATAAACTTAGTTGTCCCGTTCGTTTAGCTGATTTCATCAAACCAATGGAGAATTCATTATCGTCTGCTTTTTTGTCTTGAAGATGAAATACAGACTTATTAGAAACTTTAGGTCTGAATTTGTTTTGATTTTGAGCTCTGTGCGACATTATCAATCGCTATTTATAAAATGCTGTTAGGTGTCTATGAATAATATTGTAGCGAAATAAACAATAACCAATAAATGTTTTCTTTCCTAACATTGATATATTGGAAGATTTATATAAAAAGCCCAATGATATTAAACGGTACCTATTACGGAAATAAAATAATAATACTACTGCTTGACTGCTTCATTGATTCGCTGCTGTCATTTTCTTTCACCAGTTCGTTCAGTCAGTCAGTTTATATACCTCACTCACTCACTCTCGCACACTCACTCTAATCACAGACTATTTAGAGAGATTTAGAGCATTTAGAGATACTACGTACGTCACTCGAATCGAAAGCTGCTTTTTTACGGCTTTTTTTGTCGCACTCATTTCCTCCCCCCTAGGCCCCACCCACCCCCTGTGTGTGTGTGTGTGTTTGTGTTCAATGACGAAGTTTGTGTTGACATTAGACTGTTTGGATTTGGTCTGAGGTTTGGATACACGATTACATACACGTTGTGGTCAGTTATCAAGAAAATATTTGAAACAAAACACCTATTTTATTTAACTTTTTACTTTATGTTATTGTCTCACAGTAAGGTAATAAATATAACAAATTGGTCATGATTTTTGAGATATAACTTTAGAGAAAAATTGAAAAGTACAACATACCTACCTAAATAAAAACATCATTAGTTTTCTTGTATCCGAACATAAATATCAAGGTCGTTTGAGTGAGTGTTTCTGTGTTTGGCGGGAAACCATGTCGCCGTCGCCGATGATCTTTGTTTCGATAATTTAAAATTGTTTCGGAGTGGAAATATTCTTTCTATTTCTAATCTGTGGAGTGGATTTTGTGCAGTGAGAGTGGTGTCATTTTGTTGCGCATCGGTGTTGACGATTATAATGATTATAATAAGAGGAATCATTGAAATAAAGGTTTTGCGATCTGTTGCCATGCATTTCTTTCCAAGCACTCCCTAGATACATTAAAATGTGTGACGCCAATATTTTAAAACATAAAGAACTTGAGCGACAGCTGGAAAATATCAAAATGTATCATAATGTAGTGTTTTCCTAACTTGGGATTGGCAGAAATGTTGTTCCTCTAATAAAACGACTATTACCATTAAATAAAAAAGAAGACGAATGTTTGTTTGGCTATTTGGCGTGGTTAGTTCCAAAATTTTACAGTGCAGTTTAGGAGTTTGTCAAGAGTTTGTAGTGTTATTATTTTGATGCACAAGCATCCGTGTTGACGAACAACTATGAGGAATTATTAAAATAAATAGTGTGTATGACCGTAGGTAATGTGGGCGCTGTAATGAAATGATGATATTTTAATGCAAACAAAGGAAAGACTTCATAAATGTCTAGTTATAAAATCAAGGTCCAGATTTGTCTATTTTTTTGCGGGTCAACAAAAATACATTTAACATATTATTATTTCAAATAGAGCTAATCATAATATATATTTTTTGTATTGGGTACACCTAAGTTGTATGTCCATTATCTCATCTGACCACAGATATATCAATAAAAGGAGATCGGTCAAATCGCTGAGTAGGTACTACTTATCACGGTTCTAGTTTGGTTCTAGTGAGCATGCCGTAATATAAACTATTCACTGCACGCGTCTTACGGACTGCGAAGCAATGAAATTTTTGTTTAAATAAGCATTGTTTTTTAAATATAAATCTTAAGTTTTTCGGTTCTTACGTGTGAAAAGTTATTCCATTTTTTGATAAATAACTGATTCACTGCAATGATTGCATGTTACAGTTGAATAGGACAGCATTTTGAGAGAAAAACTGATATTTTTTCTGACATACGTACGTATTCACTCGACTTTATCGGAAGGCAAACTGGCGGCAATGTATGCCCGCTGGGCATACACTTGTCACAAGTTAAACTCCGGCTTCGCCTATCTCCTTGTATTATTAAATCTGTGCATCTGACCTTTTATATCTGACTGTTGTCTGTACAAGCTTTCTGCTTACCTACTCCTTATATACATTTTTATTATTTTTAGTTATAATAGATATAAAACATTCTTCATCACCTTTAACTATTCCATTATCTATTGGGCTATTATTGTCGCTATTTCTGTTTGAAAGAAGATTTATCATGTTGTAAATCTATCATTAACACCAAAATTTAAAATATTTACAATAAATATCTTAAAACAATAAACTAAATTATTTAAAATAATTATTTTAATATACTTTCGTTATTTTGAAAGACATTTTAAATGTCATACCCGTTAGTAAGTACTTAGGTAGTTAGTAAGATGCTTATGCCTTTACGAGAAAATAGGATTTTCTCTCTTCTCTATGAATGAAATGGGTATTCTTCTAATCACTCACTACACCTATGTTAAAGAAATTGTTTTCGCATCCAACGGTAAATAATACAATGTATTATGTCCCAGGCAATTTGAATGATTCCGTCCGCATTTTACAAAATGCCTCGGTCGGCATCATAAAACGCTACAATTTCGGCTAGGTTGACGGACCATACGGGACGTGGCAAGCGGACGCTTCCCCTCTGCCAAAGTACATGAACAAAGTTCATGTCAGTTTATAAAAACTAGTTCGCCGCGACGGCCGACCGCCATTTTGAATTCGTATCTATCGCTAAGAGGACCTCGTAAAAAATATTGGTTGCGGAGTGTTTTCTTGGAAACTTCGGTGTGATAAGTTGCTTCTCACATGGAAGTAATTTTCTATTCAAATAAACTACTGTTTCACATAACAATACAATTTTTCATCTACAAATTTTGCGACAGAAACAACGATATAACAACGTTAGGCGATATGGTGGTACGCGACGCGGGTTAGCCGAGCGCGCGAGTGTGCGCTCATAATAGCGATTACAATTTTTGCAACAGTGTGCACGAGTGAGTAAATGTGTGCTATGCGTGTTTGCCTCACCCCCCGCGAAAAACGGCAGAATGTTTTCAGTACTAAATCTGCCATAAAAATCTCGACCTGGGTCGGATATTGTTTTATTAAATCTGTTTTTGACCTCTCCGATAAAAAAAAGATACCAGTTATACGGCCCCATAAACCTACCTGTCTACCCTGATTGGTCCAAAAAAATAAATATGAACCTACTGAACTGATCACTACCTGAGCTACCTGAGCTACCTACCATATTTAGAAAACGAGTTACCCGATAGAGCTTTTAGTCAAGGAGCTTATATTTTACTTGGCTTTTAGTATTCTTTGTATGGGTATACGCTCACTACGTCAACTCCGGAGCACCTCGCCCGTGGACTGTGTACTGATCACGCGCGGACGGCTGCGAGTGGATGCAGTTTTTTTTTGGATATGAAAGCAATGGAATAATTTTATTTTTGCGTTTACAAGCGCGTAAATATTTTAATACTAGAAAAAATGCACTGAAAAAAAAATCTACTTGCCTCAGGCGGGAATCGAACCCGCATCTTCCGCAATCTGGGCGGCTGCGTTGACCACGAGCCACTACTTTTCGCTATCGAAATTTGTCAGTGCTTTGTGCTTTTATTTTTGTGGTAAACATTGTTTCATCAAATCTTTGAAATTGGCACTTCTAAGACCCGAACAAAATATTTTTGCAAATATTTGACGCCCAGTTAAGATGAAACTACCTTACATTATGGAATAATTTTATTTTTGCGTTTATAAATGCGTTAATATTTTAATACTAGTACGAGTAATAAAAAAGTCTGTTAAGAAAGCTTTTTGTATATCTGTCCCATAAAAGCCCATAATATGGTAGGTGTGGGTAAATAAGGCCTGTCGGCTAATAAGGCCTAAGTAACAAAAATACAATTTAAAGTCTTCTATATTCCTCAAGGACACACTTGTAGGTTGTTTGCGAGAGCGGTTGTGCGGCACGAATAATAAAAAATCGTCCTACTGAATCGTACGTAATTTTTGTAATTTTACACTTTAATGTATAATTTTGCGCTGCAATTTTCTGTTTTTTATACTTCTATCAATCTTTGATGTCCGAGTAATAAGTCTGAAACCAATTTTTGTACCTTTTTGTATTTTTTTTTACACGACGCCAGCGGTTAATAAAGCCTACCAAATTTGAGCATAGGCCTTATTATACTCTTTTTCTCTGTAACACTATTTGTCAGCCTTATAATTTATTTTAAATGTTTCTTTGAATACTATCGATGTTTCTAAGTAATTATGACTGTTTACCAATTTGTTTATTGTTGTTTTAGTGTCTACATCACGTGGTCCCAAACGAACATTTGTGGTCTGAAAATGACTTGGTGTCGGCTGTTCACACATTATAAAGCTGCTATGAGGTATAAATGTTCCCAGGAGAACTATAAGAAACCATCTCCGGACCGAAAGTTTGAAAAAAACAAAGTTTTTTTTTTGTTATTTTGAGAACTTTATTCCTGATTAATGCATTTATATTTTAATTGATCTCAATTGCGATATGTTACAAACCTATTTAGATTATTTAGGAGTGTCAAAATCTTGGGCTTTATTATCCTACTATAGTATCATAAATAAGGCCTACTGATAAGGTTTTTAAAAATGTTTAATTTTATGTTTGTTTATACCAAAAGTGGCCATTTTTTGTTAATGTCTTATAGATTTTTTTTTGTTAATGTCTTATAGAAATGTTTAATTAATATTACAATTTGTTGATTCGGATTCATAGTTTTCATTTTATTTTAAATCTCCTTTAAGCAGGCCTTATTACCCGCACCTACCTTATCTAAGCACAGATTCTACATAAGCAAAGTAGGATGTAATAGCTGTAGCTTTGTTTGCAATGTTTCTAAGTTTGTACAGCGCAAATGAAAATCCGTTTATTTTATTGCAGACCTTTTCTATTTGTTTTTTCCAATTTAGACATGGTTCTATCTTTAAACCTAAAAACGTCACTACATTTTCGTGTCTTTATATGGTCATTTATTTCAATGTCAACTACTCTATTATTAAAATTAACTAACTTCGTCTTACTTAAATTTATTTGTAGATTATTATTTGTCATCCATTTAAGTAATTATTGATGTTAATGTTTTAGTGATTTCTATTTTGTGTTGTTTTAAACTGTTACATTTGTCTGAAGTAACGATGACCGATACATCATCGGCAAACAAAATCATTTTATGCGAAGTCACATTTAGTAGGTCATTTACATACAACAAACACTACAAAATTGTAAATTTTATGTAACCCCGACAAAATACCTAAGAACATCTCGATCACGTCAGCTTTAAAACAAAAAAAAACCGCATCAAAATTGGGCCATTCGTTTAGGAGCTACGAGGCCACAGACAGACACACAGACATACAGATACCTACACAGACAAGTCAAACTTATAACACCCCTGTTTTTGCGTCGGGGTTATAAACAGAAGTGGTCCAAGGATACTACTTTGTGGCACTCCATAGCAGTTTTTTTATGATCAGAGTTGTAGATCTGTTAGTATCAAGGTTTTTTATTTCTACGTATTGTAGCCGATTTTGTAGGTACTATTTTAACCAGTTTCGGGCAGGTCCTCTAATTCTATTGTATTCCAGCTTTGTCAAAACTAGATCATGTGCTACTAAGTCAAAGGCTTTGGAGAAATCTAGGAATAGCACCGATGTGTAATTGGCTTGATTGACATTTTGTAATATTTCCTCTATCAGGTAATACGTCGCATGAGTAGTGGACTTTTTGTTTTGGAAGCTATACTGGCTATGGTTTATTATTTTATAAGAGCTAAAAAAGGAAGATAGATGACCATGCATAACCTTCTCAAAAATTTTTGAGAACACGGAGATACGTCATTGACGAAGATTAATGTAATGGGTCGGTAGTTTGAAATGTCATCCTTATTTCCCTTTTTACTTTCTCGTTTACGTAGCATAGAGGAAGTCTTTTAATCGTAAAAAAATCGACCTCGAGATTTTGACGGATTTACACGTTTTGGACCTCCCTGAGTCCAAAAAATTTTTTTTTTAATTATGTCTGTGTGTCTGTGCGTTAGCACGATAACTCGAGTATGCTTTAACTTATTGCAACCAAATTTAACATGCGTGTATAACATTAAAATATAAGTTTTCTATCAAATTTTGAGCTGTCGATCACGAAAGTTAAGCAACCAAGGGCGCGGTCGGTACTCGGATGGGTGACCAAAATTTAACATGCGTGTATGACATTAAAATATAAGGTTTCTATCAACCTTTGAGTCGTTTCCGGTATACGAGAAAATCAAGAGGAGACCACTACCGATTTTTATGTAGAGGTATTACTTGTGATACCTTTAATTTTTCTGGAAATTTACCAGACTCGAATGATTTATTTATGAGAAAAGTGAGCACCTGTGTAAGTTGATTAACACACCATTTAACTACTTTAGTGCACACATAGTCGTAACCTTCTGATTGGATATTTTTAGTGACATTATGATTTTCTTAGTGTCACTCTCATTTATAGGTCTAAGATATATGTAGTACTTAATTTGGTTGCCGGGGTTGATGGGTCATATTTTGAAGTAGAATCTTTGTTGGATATAGGTACTAATAAAGTGATCATTCATAAAGAATACAATTTTTAGGGCTATTTAACGCATTACCGTTATCTATTATTTTATCTATAAAGCTCACAGAAGATCTTTCACTCTTAGGTACTTATTTAGAATAAAAAGTCTTCATAAATCATAATTTTATTATAATATTTATTTTTACAGCGTCATTCAACTCCATAAAATCAATATTAGAGTGACTATCCTGATTTTATTTATCGGTGCTATAAACTTATGACTAGAACTAGGCACCATCGGCGGCTCTCGATATGCCTTCAAACTAACTTCGAAAATACTTCCGGCTTCATGTTCGTTATCGTTACTTCCTCCTCTCAAAGCATTTTTCTCGGTGCTTTTCCAATAAAATGGGGCTAGTGTTGCGAGGCACTGGAAGAATAAAAAGAAATAAGAAGGTTAGTGTGAGGACGAGCAAGGCTGTTTCACAGCTTCCGGTGACCGCCATCGCCATCGCGCCAAGGCGAGCGGCAACGAGTTCTTAGTACCTACTCCTTCAGAGTGGAGACGGGCGCGGGTCCGGATGTCGCAAAGAGGGTGCATCAAAAACACACACCAATTTGAGAACACTAAATGACTTTTCTCAAATTGGGAAAAACAAAGGTCATCAAAAAGAGATACTTTTAGACGAATTTAAAAAATAAACAAATTGAAAAGACAGCCGAATTTTCGTGGTAGTTTAGTACCTACCTATTTGGAACTGGGATTTGTGGTAAAAAAAACGTTTCTGCTGGTGCTAGTGCGGCGCGTGTTATTCAAAATGTATACAGGGTGTAAAAGACATGAACAGTCAAACGAGAACCATGTATTCTGCTCACCATCATAACATTTTTTTTTCCTTTAGACTATACCTGGGAAATCGATAGTTACGATTTTATTGAAGGTCAAAGTCATAATTTTTTTTTAATTTTTTTATGAAAACGTATTCTATACGTTTTTTCTTAATTATTGTCCAAAGAAACATTATCATTTTTTTTAGTATTTCATAACAAAAAATGGCTTCAAAACGTTAGCGTTCAATGTAGCTCACTCGATGCGCAAGGACACTAACGAACGGGGCCGCCGCGCCGTCTGTCAAAATTATCGCGGTTTTGCGAATTGCGTGCGAGTTGAGCCCTTTACATTGCGCGGTACAATTTGCAATTTTTTTTAACACCAAAAAATAAAAATCATTTCCCAGCAATAATTTTTTTGAAATATGTCTTATTTTGATGTATAGAATACATGGTTCTCGTTTGACTGTTCATGTCTTTTACACCCAGTATAGACGCTAGTTCTTTGCGTCCACACAGTGCGCCAGGCGAGCTGCGCGTCTGCACTGCATTGGGCGCGGGCGCGAGTGTTTCGGCCCGCCCGTATCGTTCAGGTTATGCATGCAGCACCTGCTAAGTGACTTCGCGTGTGGTTCTAAACCATTTAGATCCTCGCGCCGAAGCGTCGAAATGGAATCATCAATACGGAAGAATTACCACTAAATACACACGCGCAATCAGACTCTTAGCTCGTTCGGCACTATGAACACGCAGACGCCAAGACCGAAGCGCCCGCGCCCGCACCCTCTACTGCAGTCTTATTACAGTAAGTCAGTACACAGTGATCAAACGAGGTTAGTTGTTGTCGCCGCAAATAATGAACACCGAAATTTTTATTGCCGAAATACTAGCTTTATCTGGATACATTCTGTATTTTTTGTACTTCTTGAGTAATTCTCCATCTATACCACGCTTCCTATTTAAATCATGTATGTACTCCACAATCTCTTCCAAATATATATGTCTTGAACCAAAAACTTTTACTTTATAAGCAATATCTAGATAACTTTGATAAAGACATTTCGCTCTCGGCCTGTAGGCCTATTCGCTAACTTTCTTTGAGAGTTGAAAGTGATCATCACTGAGTGAATTACATTATCCATTGCTGTTTTACACGACACGCTATTAAGGCACTTGTGGTGTATCATCCCGTACATCCAACTAATTAGGAATGACGTACATCAGCCCGTTGCTTGCTTACCGGTCGTTCTTTTCGTTTCACACCCGTAGGTCTGTCATGCGTAATTGCGTATTGTATAATATTTTGTATTGCATTCTTGTCTTCTGGTTTTGTGGTATTTTCTAGGTAGCACAGAATAACCGGTAGGAGTGGGGCCACGCTAGGATCTTCTCCCGTACTTTCCGTGCCGAACACGTTGCTATAATTTAGTCATGAATTGAAGATACGTCGTCGTAGTGGACAAAATGCCTTAAAGATAGATATCTACCAAGTGATCATCATCATCATCATCAACAGCTCATATTATGTCCCCACCGAGGGGCTCGAGCCTACCCCACATTAGGGGCGATTAGGCCATAGTCAACCACACTGGCCAAGTGCGGGTTGGTCGACTTCACACACAACCTAAGAATTTCTTCATAGGTGTGTGCAGGTTTCCTCACGATGTTTTCCTTCACCGTAAAAGCGTCGATCAATCGTACATATGAATTGAAAATTTGAAAACACATTGGTACGCGGCGGGGTTCGAACTGGTGCCTCCCGGAGACCAAGTGATCGCACAACAAGTACTTAAATGGTACCTATCTGCCATTAGCATGAAGCTATAGAGTAATCTTAATAGTTAACATTGCATTACCGTGCTACTACGTACCTTCACTTGAAATCTATTGCGTCTAAAATTCTTCGCGTCGACTTTCATATCCAGTATCAAACTAGAGGCTTCAAGACCATCTTTATGTTCGTGATATTGTGGTGGACGAGAGGAGTTTGATGAAGCCGGTTCACCATTAATGTACCAAGTGAGTTTGGTCGCTGGCTTCGAACGGCCGGATGTGCAGTTTGCTTGTACCCTGTCCCCAACATTGTATCGAGACAAAAATCCTTTTATCACTGGTCCTTGGTCCGGGAGAACTGTAAGTTGTAAGTATCAAAGCTCCAATTACCTACTTAATATAATTATATTATATCCCTACTAATATTACAAATGCGAAAGTGATTCTGTGTGACTGTTACCACAATATAGAGAACGATACAGTACTTTGACTCCATATACTAGTGACGAATCGGCGCACGCACACATACAAATGACGTTTACACGGCTGCTAAGCATGCTCTGAACGGCAAAACCGGCAAAAACGGCCGTGTAAACAACGCTTGTGTGTGTGCGTGCGTTTGATGTAATTTTGATATGGAGATAGTTTGAGGCCCTGGGAAGTACATATAATAGTTTATGGCGCGATAACTGACAGTGACGCGAGCAAAGCCGCGGGACACCATAGTATTGTTATGAAGAGATAGGTGCATTTTTGTATGAGAAATGATCTCTGGAACGACTGAACTGATTTTGAAAATGACCATCAAAGAGAGAATTTCTAACAGGCGAGAATCTCACGCGGTAGATTCTCTACACCGATTAGAGTCTCCAAGGAATGAAACGACAACGAGTAACACTGGTACACGTTGGGAAACAATTTTTTATAGTTTCCCAACGAGTAAAACCTCGAACATTTATACAGAATGTTCGCTACATGGGGTATCAAGCGGGCACCTACCCATGCTATCATTGTCATATAAATAGGTAGGTACTATGGTAATATTACAAAATGGTAAAAATATTTTTGAAATTTTTCATACATTTTGTTATTCTGCCCCAAATATTAGAATGGAGAAATCTTTTTTTACAATTTCAAAATTTTGATATCACCATATTAAATGAAATGAAATGAAAAAGCTCTTTATTTAAATGGACTTTGCTAAGTACTTTTAAATCGTCAAAAGCCCTACCACCATTTCGACGAAATAATTATTTTACTTAAATAATTATTATTATGCTGAGACGGAGAAGAAATGGCGAAAGAAACTCCGCAGCTTACAATTTCGTAATGATTTCAAAACATCATTACATGTCCATAGATATATCAATATGAATAAATTACAATTTTAAATGCGTAAATTTGGGCAGATTTTACTCCCACGCATTTGGATCATTTAAATAATCATTTAACTTGTAATAAGCTTTTTTATATAATTTAGATTTTACAGTTTTTTTAAATTTATTAATAGGCAAGTCTCTAATATTCTTCGGAAGCTTATTGTAAAAACGTATACATTGGCCCATAAAGGAATTGCTTATTCTGTGGAGACGAGTTTTATATACAACCAAATCGTGTTTCTTCCTAGTATTTACATTGTGCGTATGACATTTCTCGGAAAAATTCATAATATTTTTCTTAACATATAGTAAGTTTTCCAATATATATTGTGATGACACAGTTAGAATATTTATCTCCTTGAACTTTTCTCTGAGGGAGTCACGCGGACCTAGTTGATAGATTGCTCTAACAGCCCGTTTTTGCAGAACAAAGATGGTATTAATATCTGCAGCACTCCCCCAGAGAAGAATTCCATAAGACATTATGCTGTGAAAATAACTGAAATAAACCATTCTAGCAGTATCTATATCAGTTAGCCGCCTAATAGTTTTAACTGCATATGCCGCAGAACTTAGTTTACCCGAAAGTTTTACAATATGTGGACCCCATTGCAATTTAGAGTCTAACATTACTCCTAAGAAAGTTGTTGTTTCTACAGGTTTCAATTCAACTCCATTTATTTGTACATTAGTTTCTACACATCTCACATTCGGTGTAGTAAACTTAACTAATTTGGTTTTTTTTTCATTCAGCAACAAGTTATTAATATCAAACCAATAAACTACTTTCGCAAGTGCATTGTTCACTTCGTCATAATTATCTAATTTTCTATTTATTTTGAAAATCAAAGAAGTGTCATCCGCAAACAACACAATGTCATGATTGTCCCTTATGTAGTAAGGCAAGTCATTTATGTACACTAGAAAGAGAAATGGACCAAGAATTGAGCCCTGCGGAACACCTATTGTGACTAGAGAACCTGGAGATCTTTTACCATTTATATCAACTTTCTGTATTCTATTGCTCAGGTATGAAGTCATGAGGTTGAGAGCCTTGTTCCTAACGCCGTAATGGTGTAATTTCCTGACCAGAGTATCATGATCAACACAGTCGAAAGCTTTAGATAAATCACAGAAAACCCCAAGGGCGTCGCGTGATTCTTCCCAAGCAGCAAATACCTCCTTTAACAACTCAACTCCCGCATCAATGGTGGAGCGACCCCGAGTGAACCCGAATTGCTTTTGATGAAATATGCTGTATTTATTGAAATGTTTTAATAGTTGATTGAGCATTAGTCTTTCAAAGATCTTACTTAAAGTCGGTAGAATAGAAACAGGCCGAAAATTGGTGGGATCTGAGGTTTCGCCAGATTTAAATAACGGTATAATTTTACTATGTTTCATCAAGTCAGGAAATACACCAGAGTCAATACAATTGTTAAATACGACTACTAAATAAGGAGCTATTATAGTTATAATGGATGAGATTGTCCTGACTGACAGTCCCCAAAGATCCATAGATTTTTTCAGGTCTAGAGTTTTAAACGTATTTATAATATCTTTATAATTAACAGCTGTAAATTCAAAGTTACTATCACATGATGATACATTTTGTTTAAGCAGCTGTTCAGCTGAGGTGGAAGACGACTGAAGTGATATGGTAGTCTGTATGGGAACATCTGAGAAAAACCTTTCAAATTCCATCGCTACTTCCAAATCAGCTTTAACATTTACATTATTAATCTTTAAGTTAATATTACGGAAGCGTGTTTGACTCCTACCAGTTTCACTGTTAATAATATTCCAGGTTTCTTTAATCTTATTTGTAGAATTCTTAATTTTGTTTTTTAAGTAAACTGACTTGGCAGTGGAACAGGCTCTTTTGAAAACTTTAGAGTAGTCTCTTACATAATTAACAAATACTGGATCAAAATTAAATGATTTTTGCCCATACAAATCGTACAACTTATTCCTGCTATTGTAGATACCAGGCGTTGCCCATTCACTAAAGGTTAGATGATCACAGATCGTCTTTACTTTTGGCACAAAAGTGTTGGTAAATTCATCATTTATTAAATTAAATAAAGAACTGTATAGCTTATCCGGACAATCATTATAAGGCAAACATGGTAGCTTCACAATTAATTTCGATTTAAATTTTTCAATTCGGCTTGCATTTATAGGAATAAAACTTATTTTCGTTCTTTGCACTTCAACTTTTTTTCTAGGAAACGATGCTAATTGACCACAATGATCAGAGTGCAACATATTAATAATTGACTTTTGGCTAGGTTTTCGGTTAGTAAAAATATTGTCAATGCAAGTTGCACTTGTTTCAGTAATTCTTGTGGGTTCATAAAAAACGTAGTCCATATCATAGGACTTAAATAAATTTAAAAAATTACAAGTGATTGAGTTTGTCTCTAATATGTTAATATTAAAGTCTCCACAGATAACAATTATTTTACGACATTTACTGATTTTAAATAGGACATCTTCCATAATTTTTAAAAATTGTTCAAAAGGGGCACATGGTGGTTTGTATACACTAATAACAATGAATTGTTCAAACTCTATACAAGCTATTTCAGTAACTCGCTCAACAGACATACTTACGAGGTCATTTCTTTCCTTACATATAATATTCTTTTTAGTAATTATTAATGAACCACCATGTAATATGTTTTTTCTGCTGTACGAGCTGACAACATGGTGATTACTAAAATTAAACATGAGCTGATGGCTTTTTAGCCAGTGTTCTGTAACACACAATATATCAATATTATTACAATTCATAAATAGCTCCAATTCTAAATTTTTGCCTGACATCCCTTGAATATTTTGGTGGACAAGGTTGATAAAATTATTTTTATAATTTTTATTTATTACAAGTGGGGAGGATAATTTATCTAAAACCTCAAAATTTGAGTCTAATATTTCATTATATTTAGTACTGCCAGAGTGAGTCTCTTTTGTCTCAAAATTTAATTTAAAGAATATGATGCATATTCCAAATTGTCATTACTTAATGTCAAATTTGACTGCCCAATAGAGGCAGAAGTTATAGCCAATGTTTTGGCTTGATTAAAAATAAAGTAACATAGCGATTTTGCTATTTGTTTTTTGTAATTATTACAAAGAAAATATTTATCCTTTGTCAAAAAAAAATTCTTAATAAAACCATTAAAATCAACAATGTCAAATTTTTTATCATAATTTGTCATTAAATGCAATTTCATATTGCATTTATATCTATAGTAATTTTCTGCATGAGTCAATGACCTACTGTAAGGCAGGGTAAATAGAATTATTTTTTTTACATTTAATTTGGAGAGGTCTTCAAAATACTTTTCCATAATCTTGGAATTAGCATTTCCACGTCTACCAATAAAAATAAGTATTGTACTATCAGGACTGTAAGTACCACAGATCACCCTCTGCAATATTTGAATGTAATTGGCACCTGGCATACAGAAATTAGTAACAGGCTGTGCCATATACTGAAACATTGTTTGACCCATGTTTTTGCCTAACTCATCACTAAACATAATGATATTGTTTTGTTGTTTACTATTGTTCACTTGTGTCCCAGCTTCATCAAGATTTTTCTGGGAACAAGTTTCGTTATCGACGAGTGAAACTACTTGATCTTGTGTATCATATAATATACTAGAAGTGTGGTGCCCTTCGTTGTTGTAAATATCCTTATCTTGACATGAACATATTCGTTTTTTACTCAAAGATTCAAATCTCTCTGCATTATAATTACAAAAATCTTCCATGTCATTTGAAGCAAGTATTTGATAACTTAGTTGTTTTTGAGAAATAGTCTGTATGTTTTTTAACATACATTTTAATGACTCCTCAAGACTGTCAATTTTTGATTCTAATTGTTTACTATATTCTATGTAATTAGTAGTTGTTGTAACAGCCGTACTTTTAATATTATTCAATTTTTCTGATAATTTAATGTTTTTCAAATATTGCAATTTGTGTTTTTTAAAAGAATTATGTTGATTTATAATTCTTTTTGTCTTATTTATAAACTTATTAACACGTATGTATTTCTTCAGTTTCTTTGCACTACTAAAATAAGTTTTTGAATTATTAACGTTGGAACTATTTTCTATAAATGACTGTTCCTTGATGAAGCCGGGACTACATACCGTTAACTCATCAAACAGGCTTTGGGAATGTTTGTCTGTGGACAATTCTTTATTTTGTATTTCCAAATGTTTTACATTATTATTTGCAAGACACAAGCTTATTTCTAACTCATTGATTTTACTCAATGCCTGTTCATGAGTATTACTACACTCAGTAAAGGATTTTATGGTGTCCTGCATGTGGTTGCATTGTTCAAGGGCAACCTCATACCTAATATGCAGCTCGGATAGTTCACACACTTTAATTGTTTGTTTTTTTCCAATATTTTAACAATTTCACATTCACTGTCCTCCCGTTCTTGCATTAGCCGTTCACTTAGGTCTCTAGATGTTTGCAAGTCCAAAAGACATTGTTTGAACTTCATATCTGTGTCCTTAGCAGTGGCCTTACGGGTCATCATTGTGGATGTATGAGCCTTACTGTTTGGCTAATGAATACATCCCCCGGTAAAAACTTGCAGCCGTTGTACTTATTTACAACTTTCTCCAGTTTGAAAGATAGACCAGTAACATCGAGTTTTTGTGATAAGCTATTTTTGACTGATTAAGACTTGTTACTGGTTCACTGATATTTCCACTGTTTGTTATTCACATTAGCACTTGAATTTAGTAGTTTAATATATAAAAAGACATCATTTAAATATTTTATTTCGATAAAACTTTTATCAGCTGTTTCAAAAACATCCAGATAACCATACCCAATAGAGTGGTAATCAAGGTATTTATAGGTATATTATACTGTGGTATTTATATGACTATGTTAGCATGGGTAGGTTCCCATTTCTATGTAAGTACCAAATACCTTTTCAAATACCGCAAACACACGACAATAAGGTAATTAATTGAACAAGTTCAATGTCGAAATGGCGTGTTATAGCATAGCGCGTCCGATGAGGGCCGTTGAATTTGTTCAATGAATGACCTTATTACCGTGTGTTTGGTATGATATTTGAATGAAATGGAATGATGTCCGCGTATCCTTGCCGTCTGCCAGATCAATGTGCTTTGCGCCTAAGTCTCGGAAGGGATTTCTAGACCTAGGCTTAGGCGCGCCGTGTCGTGGAGGGAGGGATATACAACATGTAAATTAAATAACCAACACCCTGAATACAGGTGGTTGGGGATCGGCTTCTGAGTTGATTTCAAAAAAAATAAAACATTTTTTTTAATTATTGAAATCAACTCAGAAGCCGATCCCAAACCACCTGTATTCAGGGTGTTGGTTATTTAATTTACATGTTGTATCGTACCTAGCTGTGAGAAGTGCCCTGGTAGATAGAGAAAAAAAAAATAGGTGTGCCTACCTATGACTTCTAAATCAGCATGTTCTGAGACGGTCGGAAATAAAGGTTTTTCCCCAGACACTTCACATCGATATCGTCCGGAGGTTTCTAACGAGGCCGAAAAAAGTGTCACGTTTGCTCCAGAAGATTCGGACTCCTGTAAAAATAGTATTTAGGCACTTGTGAATAAATATGTTCTAGCGTTTTTGAACTTTTGACCCGTGTGGGTAGATATAGAAGAGGGGATGAAAGGTTGTAAAGAAGTCCAAAGTCATACTTTTCACCCAAACCAAATTAGATCAAATTTGGTACAAAAATAGATAAGACCTTGAAATAAATATAGTAAAAAGGGCTTGAAGGGATTGAAATAAGCGATTATCCCTTACTTCAATCCCTTTAAACCCTTTTACCTACAGCAAAATTTCGCTTGATTGGTATGGAATTCCTCATTATCGAAGATAAAACCATGAAACTTTGTATTTAAAGCACGTGATTTTTTTTTTACTTCAAGTAAAAAAAATTTGGTAGCTTTATTGAAATTTTGATCACTTATAAAAAAATGGGGGTACATATAATTAAGGGGTTGGGGTTGGGTTTAATGAACTTTAAGAAATATTTTATGTCCCTGTATCGAAGATAGAGAACGATACAGTATTTTGACTCCATATATACTGACGAATCGGCGCACGCACACATACAAACAAACGTCGTTTACACGGCCGTTAAGCGTGTTGAACGGCAAAACGGCAAAAACGGCCGTGTACACGACATTTGTATGAGTGCGTGTGCGCCAAATCATCACCATATATTGAGTACTGTATCGTTCTCTATAATGTGATATAAGCTACATTTCATTAACATTCCAACCTGCGTCAAATTCGAGGATATAGCCGCTAAAACGCGCCTTTCTTATACGGGAGCGAACGGAGCAAGGCACCAAAAAAAGGCGCTTTAGTATCGATACAATCGCAAAAATACTAAGTAATCGCCGATGCTAAAAGTAAATTACCAAGTCTGCTGGCCCTAATAAACTCTCATGAACTTTTTTTTGTGGGTATCTATATGTTATTGTCAATAGGAATGGCGATTAATGCACTTCTTATTATAATGAGTGAGTGTAAACCTGTTTATCACAGAACACATAAAGAGGTGAGCGTGCCCCGCCCACATAGCCATTCTTACCTCTTTCGTGTTCTCTGGTGCTTCTCCTCCAGAACAATGTGAGCTAAATCGATATATAGGTATCTAAGTAAAAGTAAGTACACACTAGTTTCCTTCAAGGTAAGCAATGCGGGTCTGATTCCACTGGCAGGGTAAAGGAAGGCAAAACGGACCATTTAACAAAGAACAAATATATACTTACTATTGATTTTATTAACTCGTTAAGCCCCGTTCGCGCTCAGGAGCGCGAGAACACAATTAAAATCAATTGTGTCTGGATATTAATAATCGTCCAGGGATTAAAGTTCTTCCTAGTAAAAATCAACAGCATTGTTAACTCTAATTTACGTATGAATCCGATTTTTATAAAATCACAAACAGCTTCAATTTATCCGTTATACCCATTATGAGTGAGACAAAAAGGACCACATATGAAAGTATTATACATATAAATAAATATTGTCTCATCATCCTCATCCTCTCCTCCTGTGGAAGCGCAGTGTGTCCGTAAATTACATTCCGAGTACATATACCAACAGACACTCAACGTCATCGTCGAGGGCGAAATATGTTATTTCCAGGTTATTTCTTTTTTTTTTCCCATTTTATATCAGATTTCTTGCTTGTCATTCCTTTTATGAAATTTTAGTTGATTTTCACTTTCCTCCTTCCACAGTTTCTTTTTTGCTAAATCTGTGCGTTCGGTGGAATTTAATACCCTGATCGAGAGTGGGAACATGACAACATGACTTCCATCTTTTGACGTAACAAATTCATAAATTGACACATTTCAAAATTATCAAAGTAGACCGTTTTTCCAGGTTTTTCCCACAGGGTTCGTTTTGCCTTTCTTTCCCCCAAGTGTCCATAGGCGGCGGAGAGACCGCTTGGGCGAACCGTATGCTTCATTGTCACCAGTATGACGTAGTTATAATTATAATAGAGGTCAATGAAGTAATTGCATTGGTGGTTTTTTTTCTCGTGCGCTACTTTCGACAATTAGGTACCTACTACTTACATCGACATCAACCCCCGGCAATGAAAACTTCCTGAAGGCCTCTTGGTCTTCTGGCACGTGCCTAAAGAACTCTTTGCCATCCTTATACCACTTGACAGAGTAGAGAACTTCTTCCGGCCCCAGCTGCCAGCGGCATGTTAGTTGCACAAGCGTCCCCAATGGCACCTGTGCTGGCACCCGCAGCTCCAATAATTTTAGACATCTAATGCACTCTATGTTGAACACACAGAAATAATAAATAAGTCTATCTAAAATAATTTACTTAGAGCCATTAGCACATTAGAATTTTCTGCCTTGGCCGGTTTCAATAACATAACTACCGATAGTTTCCCTGGGTAACGGTAGGATTTTGATATATTTTGTAGAGAAGACTATGTATCAAAATCTTATGGCTAGTAAGCAAAAGTGTAGATAGATAGGTTATTGAAACCGGACATTAGTCGATCAAAGTAACTTATTTTAATACTAGAAAAATGCACTGAAAAAAATCGACTTGCCTCAGGCGGGACTCGAACCCGCACCTTCCACAATCCGGTTGTGGAAGGTGCGGGTTCGAGTCCCGCCTGAGGCAAGTCGATTTTTTTCAGTGCATTTTTCTAGTATTATATTTACGCGTTTGTAAACGCAAAAATAAAATTATTCCATAATGTAAGGTAGTTTCATCTTAGCTGGGCGTCAAATATTTGAAAAATATTTCGTTCGGGTCTTGGAAGTGCAAATTTCAAAGATTTGATGAAACGATGTTTACCATAAAAACATAAGCACCAAGCACTGACAAATTTCGACAGCGAAAAGCAGTGCCTCGGTGGCGAAATTGGTCAACGCGTCCACCCGGATTGTGGAAGGTGCGGGTTCGAGTCCCGCCTGAGGCAAGTCGATTTTTTTCAGTGCATTTTTCTAGTAAGTATTATATTTACGCGTTTGTAAACGCAAAAATAAAATTATTCCATAACTTATTTTAAAATGAATGTCGCCAATTATAGTGGTTTGTGTTGGTCTAAACCAGTGTTTTTCAATCTGTTGTTCGCGACCCTTAGGGGGATCGCGAAGCCTTACTGGGGGGGTCGCCGGAAAAAAGGAAAATGCAAGGTTTTATACTACAATACAAATGAAAGTTTAAGTGAGAAAGATGTGTTAATTCATTTTTCAAAAAATTATCATTTCGTGGTGCTATTTTTGATTAACCTCGTACTTACTTCCAAACAGCTTACAAAGCTCTCGCGTCTTCTTGTAGTGGTGTAGGTCTTAACAATGATTAAAATAGAGACTAACTTTTTGTCTGTCTATTACTTAAGAGGGTCGCTTAAATTTTTCAACCTGTAGAGGGGTCGCATATTCAAAAAGATTTTAAAATACTGGTCTAAACTAAATCGCGAGGTTCAAGAATTTTAAAGCACTTTATACGTAGATCGTACATCGCAGAACATGGGGTATTTTCGGAAAGACGCCATTTGCCTGCCCTGCTCCCAAGTTTATTTAGGGTCGGCGCAATAATGTTTTCCTCTTCCATTCATCTCGGTCAGCCGCCTTCTCGGCATTAACTCGCCTTTCTTTGCCTATATCATCATCGCCAATGCCAATATCATCTCATCACTCAATCACACAATCTATCTTTTTTGATTTTGATGTAGGTGTAGATGGTACCTATCCATATTTTCTTCGGTTTTCCTCACCCTCTAGTTATAACGGGTGTAAAAGACATGAACAGTCAAACAAAAACCATGTATTCTGCTCACCATCAGAACATTTTTCTTCCTTTAGACTATACCTGGGAAATTGATAGTTACGATTTTATTGAAGGTCAAAGTCATAATTTATTTTCTCTTATTTTTATGAAAATATATTCTAAACATTATTTCTTAATTATTGTCCAAAGAAACATTATCATTTTTTTTTAGTATTTCATAATAAAAAATGGCTTCAAAACGTTAGCGTTCAATGTAGCTCACTCGATGCGCATGGACACAAACGAACATGGCCGCGATCTGGCAAAAATATCGCGGTTTTGCGAGTTGCATGCGAGTTGAGCGCTTTACGTTGCGTAGTACAAATTGCAATATTTTTTAACACCAAAAAATAAAAATCGTTTTCCAGCAATAATTTTTTGAAATGTGTCTTATTTTGATGTATGTACATTTATAGAATGTATGGTTCTCGTTTGACTGTTCATGTCTTTTACACCCTGTATATCCATCCACATTCATATTCATCACTTTATTGTCAGACGGAATAAGAGGTCAAATTAAAAAATAAACTTTTTAGTCCTTTCGATTTGGATCATTCTGTGTGTACGATAGTCGAAACCTATCTTAATCTTACGCAGTAACTATTCTATTCTGACTTACCCGCTGTTAGGAGCAATATAATGACCATTATAAAGTCATAGTGATCACGACGATGTCTAAGTAATGATATTGATTTCATCGTAGTATTGAAACCATATTGTTTGTTTTCTGACTTCGCTTAATACATGGTCCTAAAACAAAAATAGGAAAATAGAGATCAAATACACGACATAAATTTTGTAATATTCACACTAATTCCTAAGAATTAATAAAAACACTTAGATCATAAATGATATGATCGAAGTAAAAACACATCTAAAGCTTTAGACAGACGAACTGCATTATAACTGCCCTCCGATTGCAAAAATTGCAGTCGGCATGCCGTCCCAACAACTGGTCGGTTTGCAGTCCTAATGCAGTTTATTTTTAACTTTTAACTTTTGAGCAGATTTTGATGCAGCTCTGTTGCAAAAATTTGAACGAAGGTATTGTAGGGTATTTTACTCTTTTTTTAGATCGCTATATTTTTTATTCTTAATCTTAAATCTAATAGGCAATATTTTTTTACATTAATAAATGGTTTTTACTGCGGAAGTATACCTACATATAAGTCTCGTGGTCTTACCTAATACTTCATTTTTTTTGGAAACAACTATTCGTCTATCAAGGATAATAAAAGCAAGTTTTCCTAATCGCATTTATTAAATTTACATGGTATCAGACGAGCTGCCACCAAAATAGTACATTGTTCATCGCGGGACAGAAAGTGACAAATTACTTTATAACTTTCTCCAAGTGTTACATAGTGCTTTATACTACACCTGTGAGGAACATTCAATGACTTGTTAAATTGAAATAAGCAGTACTACCTATATAAAATTATAAAAATATTATGATTATGCAACACTAGTTGCAGATGTTCTGCGAAACACCAGCCAACCAATGGCCGGTAGTTGTCGCAGCGCGCGTCCCTACCCTCCAGCTGAGCACCGCCGCCACCGTCGGCGAGGCGTCCGCGCGCTGGCGGCGGACACGCGTTAGAAATAGATTTTCATACAACTTTTCCTCCCGCTAAACACGTTAGAAATGGAATTTCATACAACTCTTCCACCCGCATATTTAGGCCGAAGAAAATATCAACTTTCTCTTTTCAATTTGAGGGAATAATAGCTACTGTTCCGATCAGGTGTAGTAGGTATATTATAAACATATTTTCCTACAGCTCGTGCATATAATAAAATACCTACTTATATTTAATTATTGTTATAAGTTTGATACAAGCAAAAGACAATAGTTTTGATGTTGACCGTCAAGAAAACTTTAGTTCTGTTTTGATTTTATTATTTTATGTTTCTTATTTTTCCTATTAGGTAGGTACTATAGTATAATACCCCGTAACCACTTAATTTTAATAATTTTAAAACTAAATATAAATCCTGTCAAATATGAACCTGAAGTTGGTACTTACTGGAATCGAACCTGCGTTATAACCTTTATCGGTCCGGGCGAATGCTGTCAGCTGATCCATACCGAATAGGGATCAATTTAATATTTGTAAGTACCTATAATGCGCGCTAGAAAACCATACTACGAAAATGTTCCCGAGTTAAATCCATGTTAATGTAGACACGCAATTTTTAAAATGGCACCACAATGTAAAAACAATTGACAGTCAGATGAAACAAACATAATATATTATATATTATTATATATATATATTATATATTATATTATATATATTAGCCGCAGTGGTTTTCTAAGAAACTTTTTAAATTATAATTATCTTGCAAAAAAAACTCACCTGAACGAATGTTTAAAAAATATTGTAAATATCATAATATTTTTTACACTACACAAACAAGAAAAATACGAAAATATTAAATTACACGTTTTTATATCACACAAAACAGGGCGAAAAGTTCGGGCGTATTCAAAGACATAATACCTACTCCGTGGGCGTATTGCAAGGATCACGCGCGTGTAGCTTTTACGATGAATGTATTCGAAGTAAGCCACACGCCTCCCCTGCGTTCGAAGTGATACTATAGACCTAATTTAACATAAGTAACAACTAACACCGCCCCTCAGTACCACCATCCCGAAAAAATATAATAAAGTGTCAAAAAGTATTTTAAGACAAGTAAATACATCTTGCGAACGACTGTATCTCATACTAAAATCAAAGTCCTTATTATAAGATCACGATGGAATTATAAATATGTAGGCTGAGTTGATTGTAGAAGAAATAAAGCACTTATTACGGTAGTGTTCACACTAATATCCCATAGTAAAAATAAAGTATTCATTTCGGTCACCCGTTCCTGTACCGACCGCGCACTTATTGATAGCTTTTTATTTGTGATAGTTACGAAGAAAGTACGACCGCGGAGCCATCGACCTCCTCATGAAATTGCTATAAAGATTTTTTTTTAAATAACCCAAATACGTAAGTAGGTAACATTCTGCGTACAACACAAAGATAGAACTTTCACGGTGCCATAAAATTTATCTGTGCTATTCTAAACATGGTCTCAGACAGACACATATAATTTTGCCGTAAAACCTCCTTTACCTTTAACGGTTTCAAAGCAAATTGAATTGGAGTTGGGAGAGGAAACTGCCGGTCATATCCAAATCCAAATATTCAAAGCAGTGAATGCTACTACGATACACTTATTGTTCGTAAAGCACAGAAAATCTGTAGACTAGATTTAAACCAGTTAACCTGAAATAAATATTAGGTACCTACTTCGTTTTCTTTTCTAAAATTTATAATTGTATTGTAGGCCAATTTTTTATGTGTATGGTACACACTCGCTTAGTAGATGACCACTCCTTATTCCAAATAAGTAGTATACTGAAGTGGCATTGTAGGTACTGGTCATTCATGACAACCGAGAACCGACAACCGTTGAAGCAGATGTATCCTAGAGAAGATAGACCACGTTTAGGCAAACTTAGTGTAGGATCCCCTACGATCCGTTGGTTTGATGACCTTAGGAACCCAGGATCGAGAATGGTGGTGTAACATGAGGGAGACCTACGTCCAGTAGTGGACGGAAACAGCGGGCTGTCGATTTATTTTATTGAAGATAAAAATGAAAAAGCTCTTTATTTAAATGGACTTTGCTAAGTACTTTTAAATCGTCAAAAGCCCTACCACCATTTCGACAAAATAATTATATAATGCTGAGATGGAGAAGAAATGGCTAAAGAAACTCCACAGCTTAGAATTTCGTAATGAATTAAAAACATCATTACAGTCAATAGATATATCAATATGATCAAATTTTAATTTTAAATGCGTATGGGCAGATTTTACTCCCAAGCATTTGGATCATTTAAATAATCATTTACCTATCTTAGCGTGCTAGTTGGGTTATCGATTGATAATAAAAATTATTAACTGATCAAAAAAAATGTTTCAAACTCGCATTTTCAGCAATCTGCCAGAAAACAATAATTATTAGTTACGTTATAGGAAAACTTTTTAAAGTTTGTCATCGTTAATTGTCCTTAATTGACCAGTAATAAACCCAACCCCTACTAAGCAATTTTCTTCATGATGTGGCAATTTTTAAATAGAATGGGGTGAAATAACGTTTCTTTAACGAATTCGTATTACCCTTTGCTAACAACTCTGGAATAATTGTCGAAACCTAAGTAGAGACTGAATAGTAGATACACTGTGATGTTATCTATGTAGAGACTTTATATTAGAACTGACTCTATTCATTGATTGTTGTTGTTACTTTTGATAGGTAATATAAAATTTATTTTAATATCTGTAAAATATAATGCTAAATTATTTTAATGCTTTCGAAATATTTGTGTTTCAACTTTTAGTGTGGCAATTTTCGGACTGGGGCACAATGCCTGGTTTACCCTAGAGTGCTTATTTAACTTTAACGAATTATACTTCTAAAATCTAAACCCTCTTCTTGAAAAACCAAATCTGTTGCCTATTGCGTAGTTTAAAAGTTGTAAGCGTACAGTACAAACAGACAGAAAGAGCGACTTGGTTTTATAATATGTATCTATATGCAGAGCTTTTCGATCGAAAAAAAGGCGTTGGATATGTATCGTTTTTTTTTTAACTTTTCCACTAGTACAACTTTCTCGACACGAATGATCAAAATACTGATTTTAGGGTTCCATAATCTTTACTGGAACAGGAACAAGTTGTGTGTGTGAGAGCCTTCAACGGACATGTGAATAACTTGTCTGTGCCCGTGCAAAATGGTCATTTCAATAAAATATTTTTAGCAAAAAAATAGGAAAACCGACTTCAATGCGTACAAATTTAAACTAAAAAGTAAGAAATAAATAATATTTTTATGAAGTAGTTGAAAAGAGCGTCATAGAAAACCAAGGAAAGTATTGATACACATTTATAATTCTTTATTTATAATTCATACTCCGATATATTTGGAGCCGGTGCCAGCTAGCCAAGGAGGATAGTGTTTGCAATTTTCGAACTTCACGGAGCGGCGGATTATTTTTCATCTTTATTATGCATTCATTATTATGTATAGTTAATGGATTAATCAAGTTCGTATCTATTAGGTAAGTTTATTTTGCTTAGGCTGGCACCGACTCCAAATATATCGGAGTATGAATTATAAATAAAGAATTATAAATGTGTATCAATACTTTCCTTGGTTTTCTATGACGCTCTTTTCAATTACTTCATAAAAATATTATTTATTTCTTACTTTTTAGTTTAAATTTGTACGCATTGAAGTCGGTTTTCTTATTTTTTTGCTAAAAATATTTTATTTTATTATTTTTAGTGGAAATCACTTTATAGTATAAAACAAAGTCGCTATCCGCCGTCTGTCTGTCCCTATATGTATGCTTAGATCTTTAAAACTACGCAACGGATTTTGATGCGGTTTTTTATTAGATAGAGTGATTCTTAAGGAAGGTTTATATGTATAATACATGCATATTCACATAAGCATTGCACCCGTGCGAAGCCGGGGCGGGTCGCTACTTAAGTATATTTTATTGAAAATGGATAGGCCTACTGGATAAATGGATAGGCGCTCATTAAAACCTAACGGAAACGTAAACAAATTTTTTTTTGGTTATTAATGATTTGTTCATAAAGGGTCGAATTTATATCGATACAATTTATACGGGCCATCTCTGATCTTGACGTGCCTAAAAAAAGAATCACTAAAATCGAGTCGTAATACTCATAATTGACGGAGTATCAGGAAACAAACACAAAAAAACAGTCGGATAGAGAACTTCCTCTTTTTTTTAAGTCGGTTAAAAAATTATATCACGTCTCAGACCTATAACTCATTAGAAATGCCTACCATTCATTCAGAATGAATGGTATAGTTTTAATGGTAAGTTAATGAACTATGAAACTTGAAGAGAAACTAGTTATTTAACTTAAGTTCATAAATTAATTTGTCATAGTTTATGTGTTGACTATTGGACCTACTAACCATAATTTCAATATTGCATATTAGGTAATAGCAAGTTCAAAAAAAAAATTGACATTATTTTTGTGTTCGTGGACGATATCATTGTTTCATCCCCAATGAAATTATCATTTCAACAAAAAAGTACTGAACCAATTTCGGTATAATTTATACGGGACCACCTTTGAAGTATAACCTTCCTAACGAAAAAAGAATCATCAAAATCGATTCATTATTGACGGAGTAATCGCGGAACATACATACAAAAAAAAAAAAAAAAACACAGTCGAATAGAGAACCTCCTCCTTTTTTTGTTTGAAGTCGGTTAAAAATAAGTAGAGTTCATTTGACTGAGAAAAGGAATCTGACATAGAGGGCAAGAGTAGGTACCTATATAGGTTAGGAAAATTAAGGTAGGTACTAGCCAGTCTAGCCACCTAGCCCTCCGCCCGCAACCTTGACCGCGTTATTTTTTTTGCAATATAATTTTGCCTATGTTACTCTGTGAAAAAGTAACATTCTAATGGTGAAATAAATGTTATTATTGGTCCAATAGTTTTTGAGTTTATTCATTACAAACATACAAATTTTTCCTCTCTACAGTATTGGTTAATATAGAAGTATAAATATAAGTTTAAATGATAAATTTAATTAATTTATTATTATTAATATAGATTAGGAAAAGGCGGATGGGACCGTTTTAAAATTCAGGAGTTATTTTGTTAATTATTGGATACCGTTAGCCAGATTTTATTATAATCAAAGACGAACCGTGGTGTTCCGCCTTGCTTCCCAGTGTAGGCAATTGTTCTTAGTTACCTATCATATAGTTTACTTTGCAAATTCAATATTCCTTCGAAATCCAGGGTAACAAATTTTTTAAATGTAGATAATACCAAATTAGGTAGGTAGTAAGTAGAATTTGCAAAACAAGAAAATAAATCCTGATAGTGCCGGGACGAGACTTACAATAATTAACATCTTTCCCGTGTTTTTCGTTGTCTATTTAATTTGATATATGATTAAAACATTTTAATACACGCCAAATAAAAATAAAAACAAAATTCTCGGTAATTTTTTTAGAACATCATTTAGACCTAAATTTTTGTGCAAAACTTTCCCTCTTATTGATACATTTCCTGTTTCACAGGACTAACGCGAAGTTTTATTTGTGTTGTAAATATAATTATAAAGTTATAAAATCATTTCTATACATTTTTCTGTTCAAATTTTACTAATAAATCGCTCCGTTTCTGTTCACAACATGGTTGTCAGCAATAGGCTCTTGTTACACTGTTATGGCAGTAAGGGCAGTTCAAATATGGTCTCCGGCGAAATCACAATGCGCTCAAATTGCAGTAGGTGACGTACGCCCTAAGGATTGCCTGCAAACGAATGACTCATTTGCTACACCATGTGGTGTACCAAAGCCCCAATACAGTTTGGTTAGGGCTAGTAAAAATAAAAATTAGCACGTCACGCGATGGTGTTCATGCCTTCGAAAAGTTCATTCCAAATAAGTAATACATCTACCAATAACTAAATAGTAACTACCATTTGATAAAGTTCGTAGAACCTACTTACCTAGTAGGTATTTTTTTTAACTCGAAACCTGGTGATGAGAGATGAGAAAAAAATAAAATACATTACAATTTAGGGTACCTTATATACAATATAAATTATTCGTTTCTTAATAGTATTCGTTATATTGATACGTTGTACATACGTTTTAGACATTATTTTCGTATACATTAAAATAAACAACAACAAAGTTATCTTAACAAACGTTAATGGTGCTACATCGCACGCACTTCTAGTGATTTATACAACTATGAGGGGAAAACGCGACAAACAAGATGCAATTAGTGGTTTTAAATTTGGTCAAGTCGCAGACATCAAGCAGAGTCGAGGTAATTTGTTCCAAGTCACAGCTTTTAATGACTTTTTTGGTTGACTTGAAGTAGGTACGGTTCTTTAGTGTGATTTTTTTACATGATATTTATGGCTCCTTAATTTATAACTTCAGTAAATTAAACCGAAAAATATCAAGAATATACGCACTGTTAAATTCAAATTATAATTCAATCAAATATCAAAATGACCTCTAGTGAATTATTAAAACAATAATGTAGTTATTATTGTAGACTTTACTTACAATTTAATTTCCACGCGTCTTTTTAAGAATGCTGGAATTAAAAACATAATATTCAAATTTATTCAAAGCAAATTCTCCATTATTTTTATCCAGTGTTTTAACGGAGCAATCCAGACCTAATGGCTCGAATACCGTTACGATCTACGATGCTAACTCACCCGAAAGAAATGTGCTGGCTGACGTACTCTTCATCTCTTTATAAAAACAAATTTTCGGCGCACATTGTCAGATAAGGGTGCTTTGGAGACATAGTTATATCACTTTTAAAATGTATTTAAAAGCTAAAATTAGCTCTATGACTTTAGCTTTAGTTGTTATATATATGGTAGTGATGTGTGGTGCGAGTTACGGAGGTCGATGTAAGCCCAGGAAGTACCTTCACAAAGCGATGCAGACTGATCAACATGGACGGCAGTGTTGGGGTGAAATCCAGATCAAATCCTGCTGGGGATTTTGCTTATCATACGAGGCATGTTGCTTAATGTTAAGAATCATAACTATTAAGGTGCGTCCACGCCACAGAAATAATAATCAGGTATTATTTCTGTGGTCCACACAGTCCGGTGGCATAAGCTGGTATCCGTGCCGCCTGTCTGACCACCGCGCCGGCTCATTGGAGCTTAGGTCTGGAGTCAAGCTAGACCATAGATTACCTCAGCTAGACCGTACAACCTCTTTCTCTATCTCTTCCTGACAAAACTACTGTGCTACTGTGCACTGTTTTCGCGGACCACCGAAAACCACGAAAATGATACCCATGGATAAATATAATTATTTTTTTCTATGCGTCAAAAGCTTTTTGGTATCGCTTTTTCGTTTCATCGAATTTTCAAATCACAACGATTCTAAATATTCAATTCATGAGTAGGTAATATGCTGCAATAAAAAAAATTACCAAATAACTAACCAAAAAGTTGACAAAATATTTGCTAATTTATTTAATTAGCAAATATTTTGTCAACATTAATTTATTAAACTTAAGTACTAACTCTATATAAACTCCTTATAACCGGCACTCAAGGGACTGTCAGTGTAGGTAAGTACCTATTTTTAACCGACTTCCCAACAGGAGGAGGTTCTGTATTCGTCTGTATGTATTTTTTTTTTATGTATGTTCACCGATATCTCTGTCATTTCTGGACCGATTTTCAAAATTCTTTTTCTATTTGATAGTGTTTACTCCTGAGGTGGTCCCATTGTCACCAAGTCAGGATCTGATGATGGGAAGCCAGGGAAATCGAGGGCAACCCTCAAATTTTATAGGCTTTTCATACTTTTTCTAAAGCTATACTAGCATTTGCGTCTGGTAGTCACCATCTCATGTTGATGAGCTGATGATGGAAGGTAAATATATGTTCACCGATATCTCTGTCATGTGTGGACCGCTTTTCAAAATTCTTTTTTTATTCGATAGTGTATACTCCTGAAGTGGTCCCAGTGCCACCAAGTCAGGATCTGATGATGCAAAGCTGGGAAAATCGAGGGCAACCCTCGAAAAACAACGGAAAGGGAGGGTTATTCATATTTTTTATGAAGCAATTCTAGTTTGATTGCGTGTGGCAGTCATCTCATGTTGATGAGCTGATGATGGATGGTAAAACTCCTTGTTAGGAGTTGGTTGTTGATTATTTAAATATTAAAGGCACTTAAAGACTGATGGTTGTGTTCTTTCAGGTGATTTAGGTGAGCTGATGATGAAACAAAAAACTCCTCAATGGTGAGGAGTTGGATGATAATTCTTTGAATATTAAAGGTACCCAAAGAGCGATAGTTGTATTCTTTCAAGTTATTCAGGTGAGCTGATCATGGAAGGAAAAACTCCTTAACGGTTAGGAGTTGGATGATAATTCTTCAAAGATCATAGGCACGTAAAGACCGCTTGTTGTATTTTTTCAAGTTAATCAGGTGAGCCGATGAGGGAAGGAATAACTCCTTAACTGTTAGGAGTTGGTTGATGATTATTTAAATATATAAGGTACCTAAAGAACGATAGTTGTATTCTTTTACGTTATTCAGGTGAGCTGATGATAGAAGGTAAAACTCCTTAATGGTTAGGAGTTGGACGATAATTCTTTAAATATTAAAGGTACCTAAAGAGCGATAGTTGTATTCTTTCAGGCTGTTCAGGTGAGCTGATGAGGGAAGGAGAAACTCCATAACGATTAAGAGTTGGATGATAATTCTTTAAATATTAAAGGGTACCTAAAGATCGAAAGTTGTATTCTTTCAGCTTGTTAGGTGAGCTGATGATGGAAGGCAAAGCACCGTAATAGTTAGTATTTGGATGTTAAACTTGTACAAAACTGTAACATTTTTCACACATAAAACCATCTGTGGTAGTATGGACCATGCAGTGCCTCCAAATAGTGATAGGTTGCCAGCCTGTCGTCTACACAAATGGGGCACAAAACCCAAAAATCACTTCTAATGTTAAGTGATTTATGGTTAATATTGTAAGTGTCTATAAGCGATGGAACCACTTAACATCGAGTGGGCCGCAAGTTTGGTGGCCATCTCGTAATATATATAAAAAAACAACAATTATTCCACATAAAACACTAAAAATAGAAAAATAAACAACTTTTTAAAAAAAAAGTCCAACCGACTTCAAAAAGTATAAAAATAACATATTATTAAAATGTGTGCTAGGTACCTGCTGTACTGTTTGAAGTCGGTGCCAAGCCAACTAGGGTATTCTATAGGTCCGCCTGCCACATCACATTCATTGATCACACCATCTCGCGATTGCGACCGACCGAACGCGCCAGCGTAGGTGATTATAGGGGCTCGTGGTGCAGAACGATTGGCATGGCTTGGCACCGGGTTCAAACAGTACAGCAGGTACCTAGCACACATTTTAATAATATGTTATTTTTATACTTTTTGAAGTCGGTTGGACTTTTTTTTTAAAAAGTTGTTTATGACGTTATAGAGTGGTCGTTATACTCAGACCAATACTTTTTTATTGGTCTGAGTCGTTATATTAGAAAATCTTATTAGAAAAAGATAAAGTTTATTTCAGACTAGTGTAATTACATAAAAATCAAAGTCTGTTATTTTTGTGTCACGTCTTCTGTTGTAAGGCTGCACCAGTAATGTTGCTGTATTTTTCTGTCTACACGTGCAATGCAAGCATCCCAATTTGTAAACAAAAGAACGGATTTCTTAGAAAGTTCGGTACCTATGTAGGTACGATGCCGACAGTTTATTACGGGCTAGGATAATAAAGCGACAAAAGAACGTAATGCGCAATTTTTACTAATTTTGGCAACTTAAAAAGAACTTTTTATTATTTAATTCTTGTCGTTATTGATAGTGGGTGTAATGCTATATAGAACATGAGGAGCGATAAAATACACCCTAAGATCATGTTTCAGAGGGAATTCAGGGTTAAGATTCCAACTAGGGAGCCACCACCCACCGACCACGAAAAGGGACAGCCTAATCTGGTTTACTGATGGATCCAAAATGGATTCTGGTACTGGAGCAGGTATCTGTTGCAACGATGTCGAAATATATCAAAGCATGAGAAAACTTGCAACGGTCTTCCAATCGGAGATCTATGCAATAATCCTTTGCGCATTAAAGATCATAGAACAACGTGTTAAAAACAAAGTTGCCTATATCTTAAGTGACAGTCAAGCAGCACTCAAGGCCCTCTTGAACCCCCGCGTCGACTCAGGTATAGTACTCAATGCGGTCCAAACCCTAAACAGGGTCGGTAAATGCAATAAGGTACAACTAATCTGGGTCCCAGGACATGAGGGGATCCGAGGTAATGAGAAAGCTGATGAACTGGCAAGGAAAGGATCAGAAACCCCATTAATAGGCCCTGAACCATTCATCCCCCTATCCGAATGCTACATCAGCAAAGCCATGAAAGACCACGTCTTCAAAAGACACTGTATGGAATGGAAATTGTCACCTGGTACGAAACACTCCAAATCCTTCTTAGGTGAATGTCCAAGAGGATGGAGTAAATCCATATTTGGAGGCAACAGACAACAAGCCCGCCTAATCTTGGGTGGACTCACAGGTCACTACGCCACAAACCACATGCTCAACAAAATGCAAATCTCGACAACACCGAATTGCAGAGCATGTGGGCATAACCAGGAATCCATGGAACACCTACTATGTGACTGTGATTCCATAGCCAGGACTAGATTAAATATCCTGGGATTGGCTTACCGAAAGCCAGAAGACTACAGGCTCTTCAAGCCCATGGATATAGTTAGACTAATGGCTTGCTTATTCAAGGAGCGACAAGAGTGAACGAGACTGGGGAGACACAAAAGATCCCATTGGGTCGAAGTGCACCGTGGGGAAACTCACCCTACATAAGATAAGATAAGATAAATGCTATATAGAGTGTATCAATGTATGGAAGACAAGCTAAGCCACCCAGAGCCGAGTGATTTCTACGCTTTAGGGAGTTTGTCATTAAATCGAGTGATGTTACATGAAGTTTTTACTGTATTTTTAATTTTTTTACAATACAAACAAAAATTATTATCCACTTGCCGTGCGGGACCTAAAGCCGGGAATATAGTGAGAACCAGTGAAAACCCGGGTGACGAATGCTTTAAAAGGTTAAGTTTCGGTCTAGCTAGATAAATAAACTAAATAATGGTTAACTAACATTGGATTAAGTATAGCATTCTGTAAATAAAATAAAAAAAATATATGTAGGTACCTACTTCACTGATATTGGTGTTTTATAGGTAGGTACCTACCTACTTTACCTATGTAGGTTAACAATGCAGCAATTTAAAATGATTAATATTATAATCTCAGACCAATAAAAATTGGTCTGAGATTATACTACAATTGTTAATAATGAAATCGCCTGACTATCAATCTATCATTAGCCAATTAAGTACCTATGTATGTATAATAAGCGTGACTTTCACGAGTGAAAACTCACTCTCTTTATCACGCAGTCGCCAATGCCAATTACACATTAGGTAGGTACTTATAATTATAGATTTTAAAATCTATCGAGATTGAATGATCTTTAATTTAAATAGCTAAAACAAATACAAAAAAATTGGTTGTCTGTAAAGTCGGTTTACTGACGATAGTTGAACGTGACAACGTCTTAAGAAAATACTGATGGAATGGTAGCATTTTTCAAAAGCAAAATTTAATTTCATTTGTTTAATAGATTTCGCATTATAGTATGAATAAACTTGTAATAAAATCTCTTTGGCTATACTATTTGTATCTGGCTGGTTTTGGTATCATTGAAAGTTTAAATTTTAAAGAACATAATTCCAAATTCAAATTAGAGAATTAGATTCAGAGCGAGGTAACGCCGCATGACGTCATGTTTTTTCGTGCGTGCAGCCGGCTCTATCGAATTATAAGACGTTGTCACGTCAAAACTTTAGTTATTTTTAGGGTTCCGTACCACAAAAGGAAAAGAACCACAAATCTAAATTTTGTGTAATTTTGTGGATATATTTAGACAACATTAAGCTATAGGATAGTTAGAGAAAAAAAAATGAGAATTGATACCTGTAAAAAATATTCATGTTTTAATAACGGAGACAGGCATCTCTTAGGACGAGCTGTTTTTGAAGATGTATTTCTAGTGAAAAAAATAAAAAATAAGAATATTTTTTTTACATAAATGTAAGTCCTTGTAATGAAGTTAAAATTAAAAAAAGAATAATGGACATAGCTATTGTATTAAAGAAATTATACACTAATGAATAATGAGGGAAAAAATCGGCAATTTCATACTTTAACCCCTATTATTTATATGACTATGTTAGCATGGGTAGGTGCCGGCTTCATACCCCATGTAGCATGTACCAAACACCTTGTATACAATTACTTCCTCTTCAGATTTCAGACTGGCAATTTCCCTACAAGGAATCTCACCACCCGGTCTGCGTGCATGGAGGCAGAAAACACGCCTCGGTGAAACTCAGACATTGTGATCCAGATGTAACTCCGGGTACAGAGATCTACCACTACGTTGAAGCAGTCAATTGCCGATGCCAAGTAAGTCGAATACCTGACATCAATTCTATGACGTCATTTCTATCGTGAGTTTTAAGGCGATACGCCCAACGTTGATGGTTCACTGAAGGTGTATCAGGTATTTTTTCGATTTTTGACCCCTTTTTATAGACGACAGGTAACCTGTCCCTATTATAAGACACTGCATGACTCATAGATACCTACTGCCAAGATGTGGCTTTATGTGTAACTAAATGTTACCTGATTAGTACCTACCAACCTATTTACCTACAGTTAGTCAAAGTGCATAATGAATGTGTATTGAAAGTGATTTTTTTTAAATTGACGTCTACGGATTTGTCCTTTCCTTAGGTCCTTTCTGAGCTCATCTTCGCCTTACAGAAGCTCATAGTCAGTAACAATCTGTAACACTCTAAGCACAGCGTAAAATACTATGCTTTAAGTCAGGTATGTCTAGGTCTAGGGTTACCAACTTTTTTTCTTTAGTATTTTTTCTATAGTATTTTCGAAGCTATTACCTTTAAACATACAGGATGTAAAAGACCTGAACAGTCAAACGAGAACCATGTATGCTATACATCAAACTAAGACACATTTCAAAAAATAATTGCTGGGAAATGATTTTTATTTTTTGGTGTTAAAAAATATTTCAAATTGTGCTGCGCAACGTAAAGCGTTAAACTCGCACGCAACTCGCAAAACCGTGATATTTTTGCCAGACGGCGGCCCCGCGTTCGTTTGTGTCCGTGCACATCGAGTGAGCTACATTGAACGCTAACGATTTGAAGCCATTTTTTGTTATGAAGTACTAAAAAAAATGATGTTGTTTCTTTAGACACTAATTAAGAAATAATGTTAAGAATATGTTTTCATAAAAATATGAAAAAAAATTATGACTTTGACCTTCAATAAAATCCTAACTATCAATTTCAAAGGTATAGTCAAAAGGAAGAAAAATCTTATGATGGTGAGCAGAATACATGGTTTTCGTTTGACTGTTCATGTCTTTTACACCCGTTATAGTAGATGGCAAAACATTTAAAAAGAAAATAGTAAGTATACTTACTATTTACATATTTTAACCACATATATGTGGTTAAAATATGTACGTACTTTATTTTTTAAAGGAATATTTTTTGCTGCTCTGTGCCTTATTATCTAAATTTACGCAAAATATGGTAGTTTCGCCTACTATATTTATTTTTTAAAAATATAGTAAGTAGGTATTCTGAGTAGGTATTTGATCGCCTAAAATAGTTGGATACTTACCTATATTATATAGGTAGTAGGGTTGGCAAAATGGCAACCCTAGGTATGTCATACATACCACATACATGCCTACGTCTGTAGGTATCTGCGACTGGTGAGGGATTACAACTCTGTCAGCCAGTTCCAGTTGGACCAAGTTTTACTTACGTTTTACAATTTTGCAAAAAGTAACATTTGTGGTAAAAGTCTACTTGATTCATAGGAATTGGTTGTTCCATTTTTTAAAAAAGGAAGATTATTTAATGACATTTTAATGAATAAGTACCTACTCATTTTTTTTTGAATTCGTTGATTCAGACTTGATTCAGACCTAAGACTATCAAACTAAACAATTTTCATTGTGTGTGCCAAATTCACCAAAAAAATATCAACTGTTTCATACAGTTTTGTCAAGGAAGTAGGTAAGTACCTACTTAGGTATTGTCATTTTGTATGAAACAGTTCATTATCTTTCAGGCGTGCTCGTCAGAAGACACGAGTTGTGAATGGCTGCCGCCTGATTCTTCTCTTCTTGGCGGCCTTAGATTAAAACAAGAAGTACCAGAAGAATTTTGAGAAACATTGCTCGTAGAAAAGAAAGGTGTTTAATGATCTAAATATTAAGCAAATATTAGAATATATTTAAGTGATTGACATGTTGCAAGTTTAAATATTTTATAAATTATCTTATTTGAACGCCATAAAAAAGCGTTAAAGAAAAATTATTTTCTTTTTATTATCTACTTACAAGTTCCTTCTGAAATAATGCCTCCATTCCCTCCATTATTATTTTTTTACACTGTTATTGACCTAGTCGCCTGAAACAAAGGATATCCTAGTTCAGACTCTTAGGTAGGTATACCTATTGTAATTGTGCCATAGCACAGATAATATAATACTATACTAGTAGCCATAGTAAAAAATTGCTATTTGTCTTGTAGGTACATTGTTTCATCATCATTTGTCTGCTCTGCTCTTAATTTTATTTGGGCTTGGCGTAATACGTTTTTCTCTCCATACATCCCTGTCAGCCGTCATCTCAGCATTAGGTAACTCCTTTCTTTGCCGTATCATCTCTCACACAATCTATCCATCTTTTCTTCGGTCTTCGTCTCTCGCTATACCCGTCTACATTCAGTTCGTCACCTTCTTTACATGATTATCATCCCTGACAAATTTCAACGGCGAAAACAATGTCCAGGTGGCGAGCGTAGTGGTTTGCCGCCCGGGTTTCGGAAGATGCTGCGTTCGATTTCCGCCCTGGACAGTCGATTTATTAAGTGTATTTTCTAATTTTGAGAACATAGCTTCTCAAAACCGGGTTCAAGTTTTGAAATCGCGACTATCATCTTTTCACTACATTTATTTTGGCTCGACTAGCTCGCATAGCTAGCTAGACAGCCATTCTATGTGGGTCGTCTCACTACGCCCGCCCCTGGGATAATGCCGCGACACCCCAGGGCGTCCCCAGGGCAGGGACAGTTTGGGAAACCCTGATATAAGCTATACCTCCATAACATCACTCTACGACTAATAGGAGTTTAGCATCAATGAAAAATTTTGCAAAAACGGGAAATCCATGCGAACGAAGTCGCGGGCACAGCTAGCTGGTCTTATATCTATATTTTCCCCTTTAAATTAAGGGGAATTTGGAGGTCGCATGAAGTTCCCGTAACCTGTCTCCATTTCATCCATCCTGTACTCCTAGTAGGAGTTAGTTAATTTTTGAGCTCGATCAAACGCAGGTATCGTCTCTTTTCATACATTGCCCACTAGCGCCTCTAGCGTAAACAATCAGAAACAGCGGGCAATGTCAGTCGCGTGCGGCGCTTCGTAGTGAGCGTGTGTACGTCAAAGTAGTTAAAATGGAGGATTCAACGACCTCTAAAATGTTAAAGTGCGCGAATTGTAACTTAGTAATTAACGAGGTTCTGGCGTTTATACAGAACAAGTGTGATGTGATGGATGAAGATGCAATGATTAGACTGTGTTTTACGGCATTTCAACCAGAAGACATTAGTGCAGCCAAAAATCTTTTGTTTACATCAGTGAAGACTTCGGGAAGACAAATCAAGCGTAAAAAAGAAGGCAAAACTCAGCGAGAATTAGAGGACATTATCTCACTGATAAAACAAAAAGACCCCGAAGAGTTGCCGATTTTTGTTGCCCGTGACCTACAAAAGTTGCCCCCGGTCACTTTTGATCACCTGGATGCTACAAGACTATTGAAAGATATAATTGCACTCAAAAATGAAGTTCAAACTATAATGGAAACGTATACACCTATAGATCAGTTTTCAAAATTAAAAAATGAAGTCATCAATTTGCAGCAGACATCGATAGTCAATAATTTCGAGCATGATTTCAACTTTGTTAACACGAAACGAGGTACGAAACGTATATTGGATAACTCCGAGTATAATTGTGATAGCGGCCCTACAGGATTTATACACTTTGCCCAAGCACAAGAGACGGTCAATGATAATAACAATTTTGCCGATAACGATAATGAGGGTAACAGAAAAAACATGAAGGCGCACGAGCATTCACTGTGCCTGTCCCGTTCGCACTCGTCGTCCGGCGGCAATCTAGCTGTCGCACAGAACTCAGCTGGTATGCGTGTGGAGGCCCCGACCGCGGTTCCGACTGCCGAAACCGAGGTCCCAAAGTACAGCGCCTCAATTGCCGCGGTGAGTGATACATCTGAGCCCATAGAAACAGGTAGCGGTCAGCTGATCGACTCGTCTCAGTCGCGGAACGCTTTGCACGGGCAGGATGAAGCTTGGCAAACCGTACACAGAAAAAGACGACAAAATCGATTTTTAGGTAAGAAAGGAACGTACACAGTTGTTGAAGGAAGTTTCAGGGCTGCGAACACTAGTGTAGCTCTGTTTATAAATAATGTGCACCAAGAGACACAGGAAAAGGACATAGTAACATACATAAAAAGTAGAACAAATGTTGACGTTACATTACAAAAGTTAAAATCCAAGCAGCAGAGAGAGTACCACTCATATAAAATGTTCGTGCCTAAACACAAACTGAGTATGTTCTTAGATTGTAATCTGTGGCCAGACGGTATAACATTCCGTCGTTTCATTGAATTCAGCAGGAAATATTCAGACAGACAAAGGAAGTCTGATACTGGTACAAAAATGCAGAATTTTAATGAATAGTACGACAAACGTAAGTTTAAATTTAATTAGTTTTAATTGCAAGTCTTTTAAAAGGTCTATAGACTCTATAAAAGTTCTTTGCCAGAGTGCCGATATAATTGCACTGCAAGAAACTTGGCTCCTGCCTCATGAGATACCGGAACTTGGTAAAACAAGCACCGATTTTGGTTTTTGTGGTAAATCGGCAGTCGATACAACCAGTGGAATACTACGAGGTCGGCCGTACGGCGGCGTGGCCCTCTTATGGAGAAACAGCAAGTTTAAGTGTGTGTCTGTGATACCGTGCGAGAGTAATCGAATTAGTGCAATTAAGTTGTGTGTGTCGGACCGGTCAATACTCGTTTTTACCGTTTATATGCCTACAGACTCTTCTGACAATCTTTTAGAATATGTTCAATGTTTAAGTGAAATTGTATCGATAGTTGAGAGTTGTAATATTGAAACTGTATACATTTTGGGAGACTTTAACGCTCACCCTCAAGCGTTGTTTGGCAATGAACTAATGGACTTTTGTAATGAACAAAACTGGACATGTGTGGATATTCAAATGCTAGGTTTACATTCTAATACTCACACATTTATTAGTGAAGCGCACGGCAGCCATAGATGGCTTGATCACTGTGTTGTCACGGAGGCAGCACTTAGCACGGTGCTATCAGTAAAAGTACATTGTGATGTTTACTGGTCTGATCACTTTCCGCTTGAGATTAAATGTAACTTAAAATCTGTCAGTCAAACTATTGAGCGGCCGTGCGCAAAAATAAATAAGATTCTATGGGGAGAAAGGGATCCAAGTCAGGTAGAAATGTACACAAAACATTGTAATGACAAGCTACGAGATGTTGGATTTCCACATGAGTTCCACCAGTGTGGTGATTTTATGTGTACCAATACTAGCGAGGCACACTTGGCCGTTATAGACTCGCTCCATAGTAATATTGTAACAGCATTGCAGGAGGCTGCTGTAGCAAGCTATAGTGGTCGTACGGGGGGTGGCCAACCACATCGTGGTCGTCCTATCGTAGGGTGGAATAAATACGTCCGTGATGCTCACAGGAATGCAAGGCAAAAGTTTCTCACCTGGGTATGGCATGGTCGGCCTAATAGCGGTACCATTTATTGTGAAATGCAAGAATCAAGAAAAACCTTCAAAAGTAAACTAAAGTATTGTCAGAACAACCAAGACCAAATAAAAATGAACATTTTAGCCACCAAACATAACAATAAAGATTTTAAGGGATTTTGGCAACAAACAAAAAATCTAAGTCCAAAGCCTGGGGTCCCTGTGAGTATCAACGGCATTAGTGAACCAAAAGACATTGCGAATTTGTTCAGACAACACTTTCAAGTGGAGTCTCCATTAGAAAGTAAGCAGGATATTGATGCAGGGGTCGTGGTGTCGGGGGTGCCTGACCGTGTCGCGGCTAAACATGTTGCCCTCATAATAAATAAAATGACGCGTGGCAAGTCTCCCGGACACGATGGCCTTAGCGTCGAACATTTCCGATATGCAGGGCCACACCTCCCCAGGCTCTTGGGGCTATTATTTACGCTATGTATCAGGCATTCCTATCTGCCTAGTGAGCTAATGAAGACGGTGGTGGTGCCTATAATTAAAAACAAAACTGGAGATACTTCCGATAAGTGCAACTATCGCCCTATATCATTAGCTACAACCACATCTAAGGTGCTAGACGGTCTGCTTGAGCGACAACTTAAACAACATCTTGATCTGCACGACGCTCAGTTCGGCTTCAGACCGGGACTTTCAACAGAATGCGCGATAATGTCTCTCAAGCAGACCGTTAGATACTATACAACTAGGAACACGCCTGTGTATGCAGCCTTTCTTGACCTCACTAGGGCATTTGACCTGGTCAAATATGACATCCTTTGGCGTAAGTTAAAAGACACTGGCATACCGGGTGGGTTAATCAACGTTTTCCGATATTGGTATGACCACCAAACAAACCAGGTCAGGTGGCTGGGTGAGTTTTCCGATGAGTACAGGTTGGAGTGTGGAGTGAGACAGGGGGGGTTGACGTCTCCTTCACTATTTAACCTGTACGTGAACCGGTTGATTGTTGAGCTGAGCAATACAGGGGTCGGTTGCTCGATTGACGGTCACTGCATCAATAGTATCAGTTATGCAGACGACATGGTGTTGCTCAGCCCATCAATCGCCGCTCTCAGAAGACTGGTAGGTGTATGTGAGGAGTATGCGACGACACACGGCCTCCAGTATAACGTTAAGAAGAGTGAGCTCTTGATCTTCCAAGTTAAAGGTCGTAAATTGGGAGATGTGCCAAGTGTGCTACTTAACGGCATCGCTCTAAAAAGGGTGACGGAGTTTAAATACCTCGGCCATGTGGTTACCGAGGATTTAAAAGACGATGTTGACATCGAAAGGGAGAGGAGGGCGATGGCGGTCCGCTGTAATATGCTGGCGCGCAGATTCGCGCGGTGTAGCATAGAGGTAAAGATAACTCTCTTTAAAGCCTTTTGCCAAACCTTGTACACGTGCAATCTGTGGGTCAGCTACACGCAGCGGGCCATCAACGCGCTCCGAGTACAATACAACAATGCATTTAGGGTGCTGGTGGGTCTCCCGCGCTACTGTAGTGCGTCCGCAATGTTTGCGCACGCACACACAGATGGTTTCCACACCGTGTTGCGGCGACGCGTCGCGTCGTTGATGCTGCGTGCGCGCGGGAGTACCAACAGCATCCTGAATGTTCTGAGCGATAAGCCAGACTGCCTCCTTCTGCGACACTGGGTACAAACACAAGTGCGTGTGCCGGGTGTCCCCGACCGAGGCAGATACTTAAATTAATGGTCTTATCCTTTTTTATTTTATTTTTTATTTTATCTGTTATTAGTAGATATCTATTATTTTACCTTTTCAGTGTTTTGTAATTTATTGTAATTATTATGATTTAATTTTGATTCAAGTTCATTAATTAATTTATTTCAATTATGTAATTAAGAATTTATGGACACTCGCTGTCTGAAATAAACTGATTTAATTTAATTTAAAAAAATTTAATGTATGGAAAGAGACGATACGTTTGTCCCAAATTATCTTGTAGGTATAGGTAGGTACTACTCGTAACCAAGGGCGGATCCAGCTTTGGCGCCAGGGGGGGGGGGGGGTGTCACATACCTAATCGTGGTCAAGTTGCAAGAAGTTATAATTTCATTTTGATTATAATAGATACAGGTAAAGGTAGGATTCAAAAACCGGATGATTTAGGAAAACCGGTTTTTCCGATTTTCTTTTAAAAAAAACCGGCTTAATAGGTTTTTTCTGGTTTGAGTTAAAAGTCAATAAAAATTGTAAAAAATAGGATTTTTTTTTCTTTTCTATTAAATTCTAGATTTGTACGATTAACACTTTTTGGTGTAAATAAATAAGTGATTTACTTATTTCTTTATACCAAAAAGTCTTTGAATAATGTCCACCTCTCGCAATGACATCAGATGTCTTGCTTCCAGAGTTTAACTTCTACAAAAAGTACCTACCGCTGGAACTGATTAAAAGAAGGACTTGGCACAACACCGTAATAATGATCCGGTAACCATAAGACTCAGACCAATAAAAAAATTTATTGGTCTGAGTCGTAAGAGTGGGTCATCGGTAACAAGAGTCCTTGAGTCCCAGTTAGTAAGGGTTGGGACTCAAGGACTACAATTTGGCCCAGAACCTTTCTGTCATCAGAATCTCAATGAACCAGGCTATGAAATACTTAAAAACCCACCTCCCCTGAGAGGCAAAAGTTGAACGAAGTGAACGAGTTGAAAAAAAAGATTTTTTTACTTTTTTTTTAAGTTGAACGCCTGGGTTAACATATTCAAAATCGAACCATACTACCGTAAGCGCACTGACCAGCAGTGATGGAAATCGCCCCGAAACAACGAAATAATAAAATAATAAAAGTGGCGTCAGGTCCTGAAGAATGTTGGCTAGAAAATCAGTGGAATAGAACCAAAATGTTCTGCCATTTCGTTGGTCTCTGCAACCCTGAGCCGGTTCTCTCGACGGAGTGCTTGTATCAGTCTGCTCTGAATTCTGATACCTGGGCTATACATACAGCACAACGGTAATATAGACCGAGATGTTAACCACCGAGTAAGCTCAGCCCTCAGGATGGATGAAATGGCGGCAGGTTACGGGGACAATATAAGACTCCCATTGAGGCCCATTGAGGGACCTCAATGGGCCGCTTACAATGGACCTCATAAGAAGGCTTAAGGTCATCCAAAGGGCAACGGAGAGGGCTATGCTTGGAGTTTCTCTGCGTGATCATATCAGAAATGATAAGGTCCGCAGGAGAATCAAAGTCACCGACATAGCCCAAAGAATTGCGTACCTTAAGTGGCAGTGGGAGGACAACCATGTAATGGGGGCAACATTGCGAGGACTGACGGCCGTTGGGGTGGAAAGGTCCTCGAGTGGCGACCACGAACCGGAAAACGCAGCGTTGGTAGGCTCCCGTCAGTCCAAGGTGGACTGACGGGAGCCTCTACCTGTAGGCCTATTCGCTAACTTTTTTTGACAGTTGAAAGTGATCATCACTGAGTGGATTACACATCCACTGCTGTTTTTACGCGACAAGTGCCATAATAGCGTGACGTTAAAACAGCAATGAATATGTAATTCACTCAGTGATGATCACTTTCAACTGTCAAAAAAAGTTAGCGAATAGGCCTACTGGTAGAGGTCGCGGGAAGCCGCTGGATGCAGGCAGCGCAAGACCAACCGGGTTGGAGATCCTTGGGGGAGGCCTATGTTCAACAGTGGGCATCTCTCGGCTGAAATGATGATGTAATTCCCCTTGAATTAAAGGGCAAAATCTATAAAAGCATCTTGAGATCTGTCGTCCTGCATGGATCAAAAAGTTTGGTATTAAAGCGAATGGATGAAAATCGATAACACTTGCATTTGCATCAACAATTTTTAAGAACACTATTATTAGAGTTTTCAAAGTTTTTTAACTTAGTACTTTATTACTAAAGTTTAGTCGTACCGGTTGAGGTTAAGGTCTAGTGAGGTCTAACATGACCCCCATGACCCCTCCCTGGATCCGCCCTTGCTCGTCATTTAAACATTTTTCTCGTTAGCGTTCTAAAACAATGTTTTTTCTCTTTCGAGCGTCATGCTCTGACTCTTTCTTATTCACGAAGTAAATGTTACCCTGGCGTCACTGGTTTTGGAACGCACCCCTAATAGTCTAATACAATTCCTACACCATTTCTCATCTCATCATCACCTACACAATAATAAAAATTCTATCCTTCCTCTCCACAATCTTAGCCTTCGCTCCTTTCCATTTGGTCTTTTGCAGACACGCCCGTTTTTTACAAATAAAGTAAAAACTTCAGTTTACCCCCCACCAAAAATCACAGAGATTTTTGGTGAGGGGTAAACTTGTGGGGTGTCGTTACGAAACTGGCACGTCACCGACGACATACTAACTTCAGTATCATAAACTAAGATCATAAATAATCACGGTAAAATATAAGCTCCTTGTAAATAATACACAAAATGTGTGACACTCATTGGTTAATGCCAAAATAAAGTAAATTCCTAAAGATATGGCCACATGGGCTAGATCCCTTTGCCTTTTCTTAGTATTAATGAATTAAAAAAAAGTCTTGCTGTAAGTTGATAAATCGTTTGCTTGCGTGCATTTATGAAACAAAAAGTCAATTGAGTTTTAGAGTCGAGTAAGCGTATTACATTATTTTTTTGAAAAAATAATAAATAACACGCTTTGCATTTATAACGTAAAACTACAAATTTGTTTACTTTCATCTATTTGGGTAGATAAATAAATATATTACTCATGTAGCAATAATTTTAGAATCCAACCAAAGTGTTATGGAAAGTATTAGTCATGAAATACTTCGGTGTAATTATTATTGTTTTATGCGTTTCTTGGTATGAATGTCATCTAATAACGGAGTCGCTAGATTCTTACTCACTTACAAAATCTAATACAACCTCTGAAAAGAAGGGATGGAACATAAAACTTGACATTTATTTTTCAAAACCTCTTCCTCCAATTATCAAGAAACCGTCTGGTGCTGATGTTCGTCTCAAGTGCGAGGCTATAATGAACTTCACAAAGGTTGAGAAATACACAAAAAATAAAGAGGGTGTAGAAACTTCAGTGAAGGAATCCCCTCCAGTCCACATTCAACAGACTCTAATGAAAAAGGTTAATTTTTACTGGTTGAAAGATGGTCAGATTTTGTCTGACGACCATAAGTTGAAAACATATACAAAAATAGATATGAATAATGGCACAATTGCATCTAATCTCCGAATAAACACCATTGACAATTCTGATGAAGGAAACTATACTTGTGTCATAAAACAAAATTATGAAAAACGTCAGACTACTACATTGAAAATAGCTAAAAGTGTTGACAATACAGATAAGTATGACTTACCAACGTACACTCCTTTATTTCCAAATAATGAAATGGACAATATTGTGAAGACCACACCTGATTTAAGAGCAGAAGAAACTGAAAATGTAACTGCCTCTCCTCTGAACTTGCCTCAAAAGTTAGAACCAATTTGTCAAGAATACATTGGTAATGTGTGTGCTGTTCATCTCAAAGGACAGTTTGTTTACATACCATATGATATCACTCAAAGCGCATTAGAGGATAAGCTTCAGAAAGCCTTTCAAGTTACTAAATATTCAAATGATATTAGCTCACAATGTGCTGGGTATGCACTCCCAAGTCTCTGTTATTCTACTTTTCCTATATGTAGAGATCCATTGACAACTAATAAAAACTTTTTTACTGTCGCCAAACATTACTTCCAAATATTTAAAGACTCTAATGTAGATGAAAAAAAATCTGGTATAATTATTGCAAATACAACACAAAGCGATTTACCTATCTTAAGTAATAAATTAAATGATAATGAAACTTCAGACATTTTAAACTTTCGTTACAATTCGACAGTTTTAAGGAGAGTGTGTAAACAGGACTGTGAAATTTTGGAAAATGAATTATGTCAAACAGAGTATGCGATTGCTAAGAGACATCCTCATATAGGCCGACAGCTAACTTTGGAGGAATGTCAAGATTTGCCTGAAGATGACCCTGACTGTTTAAAAATTGGAATTGGTCCAGTGATGGTCTCTGATGATGAGTGTTATTGGGAAGATGGGAGTGGTTACTTAGGCAGGGTTAATATAGCAGACAATGGATTGGCTTGCATCGAGTGGTCTAAGCAACTACATGTGAGAGTGTCAGATTATCCTGAATTATCGGGAAGGCACAGCTACTGCAGAAATCCTGGAGGAATCAAATCTCAGCCCTGGTGTATTGTAGAAAAAGATGGCAAAACAGAAAAACAACTTTGTGATATTCATAAATGTGCACACAAAATTTGGATTTATATTGTTGTTATATTTCTCCTGCTCACTATCTCAATAATTTTTGTGATTTGCCTTTGTTATAGACATAAAAATAAAGGAAGTGCAGCTACTATTAGAGATATTAATTTGCCTAACGCTGATAAAAATATATATGGTAATTCTAGACTAAATTCACCAATAGAAATGAATGAATTGCTGACCAATCAAAATATTACAAACCAACCACATTTGACCAGGAACACTAGAGGCAATGGTGTCCTGAGGATACCACAGTATTCATTGTCTCAGATTAAGTTTTTGGAAGAATTAGGTGAGGGTGCCTTTGGGAAAGTTTACAAAGGAGCCTTAAAGAAAAATGGAGAAACGCAGTATGTAGCAGTGAAAGCTCTGAAAGAAAATGCATCAACTAAGACACAAGCGGATTTCAGAAGAGAAATAGATTTAATATCGGAACTTAATCATGAGAATATTGTTTGTATTGTTGGTGTTGCTCTTCGGGAAGAGCCCTTATGTATGTTATTTGAGTTCATGGCAAGAGGTGACCTTCATGAATTTCTGATGGGTAGAGCCCCTCCATCAGGTAAAGGGTTGCCTCCAATGAGGTTACTTAATATAGCATACAACATAGCTTCTGGGATGCAGTATCTTGCCTCACATCACTATGTGCACAGAGATTTAGCTGCCAGGAATTGCTTAGTATCTGATGACTTCATAGTGAAAATATCGGATTTTGGTCTCTCAAGAGATATTTACAGTTCAGATTACTATAGAGTAAGTATTTATTTTTGTGATTTATTGATTTAAATTACTGGTAATTATACATTTTTTATTTGATACACCAAGCATAAAGTAAAATTATTTCTTCATACATTTAATATGACAAGTACACATTTAATTCAAATTATTCATCAACTGTAAAGTAATTTAACACCTAAAATTGTATTAATTTTATTTTGAAATTTTAGGTCCAATCCAAAAGTTTGTTGCCAGTGCGTTGGATGCCTCCAGAATCAATTTTATATGGAAAATTTACAACAGAATCTGACATTTGGTCTTATGGTGTTGTGTTATGGGAAATTTACAGTTATGGTTTGCAGCCATACTATGGGTAAGTTTATACTTTAGAAGCTAAACATGACCTTTCTTTTTATATAACATTTAACTGTTAAAACTTAATTTTCTCTAGAATTACCCTTATTAGAATTAGAATCTATTATAAAACTTCATATCTATGTAGTTTTTGCTATCCCATTTTATTTGTCCAGTGTTGCTTGCTCAATATCAATTTTTTTGAGTTTTATGTCGAGTTCTTGTTGTAATAAACGTGTTGAGAGACTCCCTTTTAACTCGATCTACCATCGTCATTATACATTTTCACTTGACATTAGGTAAATGTCGTTTCGTGTTTATGTGTCGCGACGCCATTAATTAACAATAGATAGAATATAATTTTTTTTATAATAGGTACAGTAATCAGGAAGTGATAGCAATGGTGCGTGGTGGCGAACTTCTCGCCATGCCTACCGCCTGTCCGTCGCTAATGTACGCGCTCATGCGAGACTGTTGGAAACACACGCCACAGCGGAGACCTAATTTCGAGGAAATAGTTAACAGGTACCATTAATATTACTTTCTTGTTTAAATAATGAGATACGAATATGAAATAAGTATTATTAAATAACATTTCGTTAACAGGATTCAAGAATGGATTCAGTGTGGAGGTTGTCCAGAAAATGCAGCCCCAGAGCCTGGCAGCAGCAGTAGTGTGTGCACACACAGATCCGCAGGCTCTATTAGAGACTTACAAGAGAAAGTCCCTCTGCTTCCTCCACATTGCTCCTCATCCAATGGATCACTAGCCACAGGTAGCCTCAAGAAATTTAATACTGTAGGATCTAGTTCGAGAGTCACTGACGACAATCGATCTACCTCTAGCGAAGTCCCTCCATTAGTTCCAAAAACGAAAAAGCATAGCTCAGGATCCCTTATTGACACTGACAAAGTTGGTACTAGGGAAACTGTGGTCAGGATACCCAACACTCAGTTTGGGAATGAAATATAGATTTATTTTGTTATTTATTTACTTATAGGTAGCTAAAGGTGGCTAACTAAATGTCTCAAGTCCAGATTAAAGGATGGCGACAGCTGGTTTCTACTAATGTGTAAAAAGTATGGTTGTCTTTTTGATATTAAATTGGCTTAATTCCCACTTTTATTACGACTATGCTATTAAGTGTGGTGTACATTTAATATTTAGTAAATTTTCAAGTGTAGAAGTGCTAGTGTTGTTTTGTCTGAATGGATATCATGTGAATTTAGAGTTTAAATAATGAATTTCCTGATACATTGGAAAACTTGTAAAATACATAACCATAGTGACAATACTTACCTTTAAAAATAAATTAGAAAAATTATGTCTTAATTAAGAACAGTAAATTTTTCTAATGTATTTCCCGATTTGAATTTTATGTTCAATATTACTTAAAATGAATGCCTTTTAACTTTATTTCATTTAGACTTAGCTTTTTATAAATAGTTAAGAAAACTATCATTTCTGAAAAAATAAGTGAAAAAGCGTATTATATTCAGTCATGTTATAATTTAGTTACTGTCTGTTAGAACAATTGTTTTCTTTTTCCAAGTTTAAAAATACAATAAGCGTGAATTAAATTAATTAGAATTTTAGAACCATATATCAAAAATGATTCATTATTTTATTTTCTACGATCGGATCTCAAAATTGCCTTTATTTTAGTTTTATCTAATTATTATTTTTGTTACTTTTTATAGTCAGTTAAAATTAGTTATTTTCGATATTGCAGCAGTAAAGTTAATTTTAGAGAATTTAAGCTATCCTGATTAGATATTGTTTTAAGGCTTTAAGTGCGCCCGCACCGTAAACGCGGGTACACGCGGGGCTATTTTAAGCATATTCATAGAGCAGCCGGCCGACGGGGCAAGGTTGCTTGCCCTCGCGTAAAATTTGTTTTTTGAAAATCAATGACTGCCGCTGCGTTGTATGTGTTAGACCGCGGACTCGGAAGTCAGCGACGAGATCCAATACACAGATAAATGGAACGGGCCTCGAAGGCAGCGGCGCGTGGTGCGACGCACGACCAATGCGCTTCAGTCAAGCGGCGCCCGCGCGTCGTATTAATGTAGTGTTGTGCATTGTTTTTATTGCATTTCATCGACCAACGCTTCAAAATGCCCGCCGACGAAGACGTCGAAGAGAAAAATATTTTAATTATTTTTGATAGGACAAAGACATTAATTTTTCATAACACAACACTACGCCGCTCTAGCGCCCCGCGGTCTGTCGGCTGGCTTCGAGGCAGCCCGCCTAGCATGACCACCGAAACACGATATGATATAGACATTTTTTGCTTTGAACTCTCAAAAAAAAAATTGGATATAACCGCCAACTTAAAATTTTATCGAAACTGCGAACTTGTAAAGCTTATACATGTTCGCAGTATCGATAAAATTTCAAGATTGCGGTCTATATGATTTTTGGCAGTTCAAAGCGATAAATGCCTATGTCATATCGTGTTTCGGTGGTCATGCTAGACGGGCAGGGTCTTACACGAGCCGCGTGCCGATGGGTACCCGCTTACGGTGGGGACGCCGGCCGTAAGGGCTGCAACTTTTGCCCTTACGGCGGCGCGGGTACTTTGTATAGAACCGCGCTTAACGCAGTTTCGAACCTAGTACTACAACTTTTATTTCAAAATAGGATATCTTTATAATGAAACAGAAAGGTAATTACTTACAGCATTAGATATTGACATTCTTAGACAGTGTCATATTTTCCCCATCCTCGGTAGTATGGTAAATTAGTAATTCTTTATTACTAGGCAGCAGATTAATTTAAAACATAATTTTGGGTTGATGATATTCAATACTCTTCTCCCAAATCCTAAAAATTAACTAAATTACATTTTTATTTTTTAAAAGCAATAATTGTTACATTTATTTAATTATTTAAATTAGCTGAGTATAATGCATTTTAATAATTTATTAGCAATACTTTTAAGTGTTAATCGTAAGTTTTTAGGATCGTTTAAGCACTGGAATGCTCATGAACCCACTATTAATTAAGCATGTTTTTTATGTATCTATGGTAGGCAATTTTATGTAAGTCTTGCCCATAAGTTATTATGAAATCTACTGATTATTTTCCATTTATGACTTTCCTTGTCAACATTCTGAACATTGTCTTTCTGTTCTAAGTTATGGTTATTGTGCGACTCATTGATTTAAATTAGACATGCAACGAATATTCGATTATTATTTGTATAGATACTACGCCGAATACCGATACTATGTTTAGTTGTAAGCAGATAATTGATAACATAAAAATATTTGTGTTTTATAATAATACATTTTTGAGGGCATCAGTGATTACGTTAGTTTCTTGTGTAATGGTCGTCCGCGGCGTTGTATCAGTCTCGGTGGTGGCGCCGATCCCTGCGGTCCAAAATGCGCAAACACTACGAACATTACCAACAGTGCAAACGCCTTGGACCGAATTGAATACGGTGCTATGTGCACTATTTGCGTGCAATCAATTTGATCCACGCTTTGTGTGTAAATGTCAAACGTCTAAGAAGAGGTTATGTAAAAACCATTTAAACACTAAAATTGCACTCTAGGATTATTATTAGAGTAAAATAAAATTATTTTAGTAAATAAAATAGCTATAACGAGTCTTTATTAATTCAAAACTCAAATGTTTGCTCTTATAATTCACACAATTAAACGTCAAATTCGAGTTTGACATTTGCGCACACACTGCACTAGGTACCTCTTTTTCGTGTGCACCGTTAGCACTGCTTAATGACGTCACTCATGACGTCACATATTTTCGTTGGTACGAATACGTTCAATTTGATTCACTATCGGTGCCGATAGCGCACATATGCGCAATTTGGACCGCGGTGTATGGTGCGAGCATAGATATAGGATACTGTCGATCGGCAATGTAAAAGTGGCATACTAACGCGTATATTAGAGCGAGATAGATAGACGAGACCATTTCACGTACACGCAGGGGGCCTAAGGAGGCCTGTCAGTCACGTAGAAAAGACTCGCATTACGCACACATTGGTGTATTTTTTTGTATCGCCCTAGGCGATTCATTGCCAATCTATAAACATCATTATTAATAAATCTATGGGTGCGAGTGACGTACGTCAACCCGCCGACCTATTTGCTAACTTTTTTTTAACAATCATGAGTGTATAACCTCATTGTGGTTGATTCGGTTGAGGACTAGCAAATGTAAGGTCCGTTTTCATTCCCCACGATGTGTGTTGTTGTGTACAGCCAGCATCAGAAGTAGAAACGCTTTAGTAGAGCTTGGGCCAACCTTCTAGTTCGCTCTGTTGTTTCCGCTTCGTTCCTTCACAGCCGTACCACCTACCAACAAGGTTCAATTTCGCACTGCTCAGGTAATCGCCTCGTGTTCAGAGCGAACTTTGCCAACATTATGTTTCAAGGTACTAAAGTTGAATTTTGTTTGACATGATTTTTTTCTTGTCTTTCGTTTTGTATTTAATTTGGTATACATTTCAAACACTTAATAGTAAAGTGTTAATCTACTTCTGATGCTGACCGTACCGTACAGGGTATAACACTGGTTTGAAGAAGAAATGGCGCCGTCGCTTTTTAGGAAGAAAAAACGATTTTTCCATAGGAATAGCGTTGTCGAGTTGGCTGTCTTGTCAACTCCATGTTAGGAACTTTTAGGAATCTGGGCATATCGAAGGAGTTCAATGTTTGGTGCGAGTTAAGTAGATATGCCGATAAGATACAAACCAACTTATAATTCATTATTCTTGCCACTGTAATGTACAGAAAACAGCACTTCAGGTTACCGCAAACTGTAAAATTTTGCAAATGGATTTTGAACTTTATACCGAATATGTTAAGGTTGATAATCGACTGGAGATTTTTTTCTGTTGACTGTTCATTTTGATGCGATATTAATTTTATAATATTTCCTAATATAACATTATTGAGACAACGAAATAAATATTAGGTTGGGGAAAAAGTCTTTTCGCATTATAGTATGTATAAACTAGTAATAAAATCTCTTTGGCTATACTATTTGTATCTGGCTGGTTTTGGTATCATTGAAAGTTTAAATTTTAAAGAACATAATTCCAAATTCAAATTAGGAAAATGTGTGATTTTCATTTGTTTTTCGTACCGCCAAGATGAGTGAATCTAATGAAGAAATTCGATACATTTTAAAATTTTACTACAAAAAAGGTAAAAATGCAACGCAAGCCGCGAAAAAAATTTGCGATGTTTATGGACCTAGTGCAGTGTCTGTGAGAGTAGCACAAATTTGGTTTAAGCGTTTTCAATCCGGAAATTTTGATGTCAAAGATGCACGTCGCTCTGGTCGCCCTATTACAGATAAAATGGATGCCATTTTTGAAAAAGTGGAGCAAGATCGGCATGTCAGTAGTTACGACGTAGCTGAAGAACTGGGAATTGACCACAAAACAGTTTTGGCGCATTTGAAAAAAACTGGGTACACAAAAAAGCTCGACATTTGGGTACCTCACGAGCTCACTGAAAGAAACCTAATGAACCGTGTACTCATTTGTGATTCTTTATTACGACGTAATGAAACCGAACCATTTTTGAAGAAGCTGATAACTGGTGATGAAAAGTGGATCACGTACGACAAGAACGTGCGAAAAAGGTCGTGGTCAAAGGCCGGTCAGGCTTCACAGACTGTGGCGAAACCCGGGTTAACTCGCAACAAGGTGATGCTGTGTGTGTGGTGGGATTGGAAGGGCATTATTCATTATGAGCTGTTACCACCAGGCAGGACCATCGATTCTGAACTCTACGGCGAACAACTGATGAGATTAAAGCAAGAAGTTGAGAGAAAGCGGCCGGAATTAATCAACAGAAGGGGTGTGGTTTTTCATCATGATAACGCTAGACCTCACACATCTTTAGCCACTCAGCAAAAATTAAGAGAGTTTGGCTGGGAGGTGTTAATGCATCCGCCGTATAGTCCTGACCTTGCACCTTCAGATTTCCACCTGTTTCGGTCTCTTCAGAATTCTTTAGGCAGTGTTAGGTTAACATCACGAGAGGACTGCCAAAACCACTTGTCGCGGTATTTTGACCAGAAGTCCCAAAATTTCTATAGCAATGGGATCATGTCCCTACCTACAAGATGGCAAAAAGTTATCGAACAAAATGGTACCTACATACTTTAGTTAAATGTAAATAAACCATATAAAAAAAATGTTTTGAATTTTCTTAAAAAATGCGAAGAAACTTTTTCCCCAACCTATTATTACAGACAAGCTGCCAAAACTGTCAAACTTCTTGAAACAATCTGAACCTTGATTTTATAATATTTTTGTTTTACTGACTGTTACTTTTTTTCTTTCTTGCTCTTAGTTTATTCAGGGTCGGTGCGGAATGTCTTGATATTGACAAAACTGCCATAGGATTCGGCATTAGTTATTACCTTAGACAATTTAATACGGGACGTGGCAAGCGGACGCTTCCCCTCTGCTAAAGTACATGAACAAAGATCATGTCAGTTTATAAAAAATAGTTCGCCGCGACGACCGACCGCCATTTTGAATTCGTATCTGTCGCTAAGCGGACCTCGTAAAAATTATTGGTTGCGGAGTGTTTTCTTGTAAACGACGACCAGAAACATTAAAGTTATCCTAAAACGGAGTTGCTTATCACACGGAAGTAATTTTCTATTCAAATAAACTACTGTTCAATACAATTTTTCATCTACAAATTTTGCGACAGAAACAACGATATAACAACGTTAGGCGATATGGTGGTTAGGGGGGTAGCCCAGCGCGCGAGTGTGCGCCCATTAGCGGTTAAAATTTTTGCAACAGTGTGCACATGTGTGCTATGCTATGCGTATTTGCCTCACCCCCCGCGAAAAACGGCAGAATGTTTTCAGTACTAAATCTGCGCTATGCCACGTCCCGTGTTAAATGGTCTAAGGTTATAGTATAAAAATATTATATTTCTAGTATGGCTCCTTAGTGCAGGATGCGCAAGCATATCGTTATATACCTATTTGACTAAAACTGTATGGCTATAGATCACAAATTGTTTTGATCGATTAACTATGTCAATTTATTTTTACCGTACAATATTGTAAACTTCTACCTAGCAATAAAATTTTTGCCTAACATGCACAATTGCACACAAGAAGCAACTTAAAAGTTAAGACTGATTTATTTATTAAAATTCACTTTAGTGATCATACAATTTAAGCACATTCCGTTGAGTAGACTTGCCGCCATGAACTGTATTTTAAAGTTTTGTCTGAGATACTCCCAAAAAGAAGGATAAATAATTTTCGTAGGTATTTCGAATATCATAACACCCTTCGAGTAATGTAGATATATACATAGTTTCTATTGGGTGTAAATCAGTCTACCACTTACTATTAAACTTTAATAAACTTTCAGCCTTAAGTCTTTACATTTAAAGTTCAAAGTTTAAGGCTCAACAATTTTTTCTGTTTTCAACAAAAGACCAAGTTTTCAAGTTAACCTATCTTATTCAATAAAAATACAAAGAGATTGTATTGTAGATATTATTGTGAAACATCTTTTAAGTAATTTGGCCTTTTTGTAGCACTTGTTACAGATCAAATTTATGATTAGTACTAGCATGCAGGCTTGAACACAGCATCCGTGCTAAATCACTTTGTACTGGACAGAATTGTGCTTGCCTTTTTATGGAAGTCACTTGTATAGCTGAGCTAGCTAGATGGAATGAAGGACTCCAAGAGAATTTAAAGTTTCACATTTTCTAGAAGGCTCAAATGGTAAATTAACACATTATACTGCAATTTTGCCATTTCGGTTTGGTTGGCATATCATTGGGAAAAACAATTATAAAAAAATAATTTATTTTTAAGTAGGCAATAACGAGTGCGCAATTTTAGTGTCATCTAGTTACGCGATTACATTATGTAATCGAACATAATTTGGGAGTATCTCAGATACTGCATGTGAAAATGAGTCATAGGAAAATTGTATGAGTTAAATGTATATAATATCATTTCTACTAAGTAATACTTATTTATTTAACTAGTACTTAAGTAATTATATAGTACTTAGTATTAATTATATCGTAAAGTATTTCTATTATACAGTGTGTACCTTTTTATTATTTATCAATCTACTGTGTTCTTTTTATACTTTTTATAAAAGTAAAAAATTTAAATTAGTACATTCTGTACTCGCCAAAGATGTTTTTTGTATGTGATACTTTTACTTTTGTACTTAGGTGTAAAATGTATTCCGATAATAAATAATTTATAAAAGTTGGTCAATGTTTTATTAGTAATACATATTTACACAAATAACAAATAATATACATTTACGGTTTATTATAATATTTAACATACTCAAACTAAACCTTCATGGAAATTAAGTCGTAGCTGCATCTTTCTTAACAATTAAAAATAGACCGTGTACCCGCATATGCATTTTTAAATTATGATTTCCTGTGAAGCCTTTGTCGCAAATCTTACAGACGTAAGGTTTCTCTCCTGAAAAAAGAAGAGTATATTATGTTCCATTTCAAAACATTTGAAAATAATATCTAACATAAAGTGGACCATCACAATATAAGGTCTTCTCAAATCCATACATGATAATACATAAATTGAAATAAAAGGAGACCATACCAAAGAGATAACATCTACAATAAAATTATCCCAAGTTAATACTACTTATTTCAAAGGTGATTTCGTGATGTTGGGCTGGTGATAGATAGCTATATAGAGGATTCCTTTGAGTAAAATTTTCTGTCTACAGTACTAAGAATACTTTCCCTTCAGGTGGCATTACAAAATTCCACCCGGTATAGGTAAATACTCTAAGAATAAATTCCACCAAAAACATTTATCAGACCTCGAGTAGACCTAAGCTTCTAGACTTGTAGACCTAGGACTTCAGGAAGTATATAGCTTGACCGCTACCGCTGTGCCGCGCCCTAGGTGCGACAGGGGTGGGCGGGGAGACTTTGAAATGACATTGTCTTGTCATAAGCATAAGTTTACGCGAAGTTCACACGAGATTAATCTCAGATTAATAGTATAGGACTGATATGAAGATTGTGCTTCGTGTTAAATTAGTATTTCAATGTCTGGAATTAATTGTTTGTGATTTACTTTAAAAATTAAAGCAAATAAATAATTAAAAATTCACTTATATAAAATTTGTATTTGAGAAATATCTGTGTATGTACCCCAATCAAGTGCAAATAAAGAACTATTTTTATTATTATTAATAAAGGTGAAAATATCAAAATCAAATAAATATATAGGCTGCACTAAAAAATTCCGGAATAAAAAAGGAAAATGATCAAACATCTATTTACTGTATCTCAAAACTCGTAGAGCAAAAAGTTGTACCTGTGTGTATTCTCCGGTGTTTTATTAGTGTAGAGGCAGTGGTAAATTTAGCATCGCAATACTCGCAAATTTTGGTTTTGACGCCGTTGTGTCTGTCTAAGTGGGCCTTAAGAGCGCCCCGGGTCTTGTACTCGGCAGAGCAAATGGTACATTTGTAACTTCTACGCCCTCGTTGATGCATTTTCAAATGATGGCTAATCTGAAATTTGTATATTATTTATCAACACACATGTTTTATTCCAATTCATATCTCAAAGGAGGACAAAAAGAAATTAAAAACTACGTATACGAGAAAGAAAAAAAACTAATCTGTAATGACTGATAAAGCATCGTTTCGTCTCATTATCACTGTGCGGTCCGATATGCGCAAACACTACGAACGTTACCAACAGTGCAAACGCCTTGGACCGAATTGAATACGGTACTATGTGCACTATTTGCGTGCAATCAATTTGATCCACGCTTTGTGTGTAAATGTCAAACGTCTAAGAAGAGGTAGAAACTGTTAAAACACTTTTAAAGCACTCTAGGATTTTTATACAGTAAAATAAAGTTATTGTAGTAAATAAAGTAGCTATAACAAGTCTTTAACAATTCAAAACTCAAAATTTTAATCTATTAATTCAACGACAGACTTAAACCGCTCTCCCACGGGTCTGCAAGCAAGCGGCAAAAACCGCGCTCGGCATGCGTGCAACATGTCGATTTGTTGCTGCGCCATACATTTTTTATCTCGCTCGCACACGGGTCGGTGTGACATCGGCGCGGCGCGGTATGCGTTCGACATGCAGCCACGCAACATCATCATCCAGTCGAGGCTCGACATTTGCAGAGCGCGTGCTGATTTTGTTTCCCGCACAAATGGTAGAACGAGGCTGACTAGCTCAATAAAAGTTCTTGACATTCTATACATTGACTTGAATTTTTCGTCATTTTCCTGCAATTCTTTTCTTCGCGTTGAATATATGGGTGCACCCAATATTTCTTCTTCTTTCGTGTCATTCGCAAATAATTGTATATTACAACAATATCTTCATCGCTTGATGAATCACCAGACGACATGTTTGCTCGTCGACTCTTCACCACTTGATAAAGAAAATGCAGTCAGCATGCAGACGCCGTGTGCGAGACTAGCCCGTAAAGCAGCGGTAAGACATTTGCTGCATACACACCGCACCGAAACCTTGCCGACCCGTGAGAGAGCGGCCTTAAAAGAACATCAAATTTGAGTTTGACTTTTGCGAACACACTCCCTGCGGTCTAAATTGTACAATATCCCGCTATCGGCACCAAAAGCACACGGAGTGAACCGAATTGAATGTATTCGCACCAACGAAAATAATGTGACGTCATTAAGTCGTCCTAACGGTGCACACGAAAAAGAGGTAGTGCAGTGTGTGCGCAAATGCGGCAAGTGCGGAATTATGAGCGTCATTGTAATTTAGTTCCCGTTAACATTGACATGACAAATATTCCATATAAAGCTGTCAATTTAACCGTCACATATCTCAAAAAGCCTTGTGTAACATGTCATGCACAATGTAGAAACTAGCAACTTATCACATCCTTCAGTTCTGTTTGTATAAAAATATCTGACCTTAAAGCGTGCCTATATACCTTTTCTGATCTACATAATTAAAATATTTCAACCTTTTTTACTTACTTTTTTAGCCCCTGTAAGTTGTAAGCCACAGTAAGGGCATACAACGACTTTGTCGTTGCATTTATGGCTAGCCATCTTCTCTTGATTTTCAAAAATACGGCTGCAAATGTTACAGGTAGTTTTCGCTGGGCAGTGGAAATGTATTTTGTGTCTCTGGAAATTACGAAAGTCACTTCTAGAACGAAGAAAACCACTAGACATGGCTGTATACGCTAGATCCCTTTGCCTTCTCTTATAAGGAGAATAAAACAGAAGTGTGATTGACAAATAGTTCATACTACCCCACAAATTACTAGGTCACCCATTATAAGACCATAAAGTACCAAACAGTCAGTGTTGTATGATGGATGACAGTTAAGATTTCCTTTTTAATAACACCTTTAATTTAAAGACACCTTATAATCATAATACATTACTGACTGATTGTGTAGGACTAATCTGGTTGGGATCCTTGAGCTTATGTCCATCAGTGGGTGGCTGACATGATGACGACGAATCATATTCATAACAGATTTAACTGCTTGTTATCTTGTGGTTCACCTAACTAAAGGATAGATCTGTATCTATCCAGAGGTCTCTGGTTTGATCCCCACAGGAACATAAATTTGTGCTTGGTAAGATGGTAGTACAGTAGGACCTCAAAAAATTTCACTCTGTTCGGATTATCCTACAATCCTGGGTCATTCAAAAGAGGCGTGAAGAAGTACCGTGCAGGTCGGCAAAGCGAAGGTGGCTAGCGTGGCGGTTTATCTCTCAAACCAGCTATCTTCGCATTTGGACTCCACTTCTGCTTACCATCAGGTGGAATGGAGTCATTTGCTTGCTTGACCTTATTATAAAAAAAAAAATAGTATGTGTATTTATCTAGCACCCGGACTGCTGGGATGATTTTGAGTGTAACATCTGTCCTCGTCGTTGGCTTTAGTTGGTGTTACTGAAGGATGGTTGTGATTTTTGGGTTTGGTGCCCCTTTCTTTTATGTAGGCGACAAGCTGGCAACCTGCCACTATTTGGAGGCACTGCATGGCCCATACTGCCAGATGTGGCTTTATGTGTGACAAAATCTTGCCTAAGGCTCTGCTCAACCCCTCATGGTATTTCGAACGTGATCATAATGTATGTATGTATGTATTAATAATGTATGTGTAAGTACCTACCTGTAAAGTACCGTATGATCGACACTGGTATTCACACAAGTTACAAGAATGCGTGTTGTAATCTAGATGCACAACGATGTGTGACTTCAGCGCACATTTAGATCGAAATCTGGAAAAAACATTAAATGCTCATCATATTTTTGGGGAAGTTTAGACTACTAACCAACCTATACCTACTACTTATTCCGAATTAAATTCTCGCCAACACGGTTACGGTTAGGTATATTAAGGGCGTCCGCTGCGATAAACGACTCACAAATTAAAACCACAGTATACCGTTTTCTTAGCTAAAGGTTCGAATCGAAAAAACCGATCGACCTTTAATGAGCCACAGTAGGTATACCAAGAGCAGTAATACGTCTTCATACAAACTGGCCGCTATCCATTAGAATGTGTGCGTGCGTACTCGGCACCGTGTACGCACGCATTGTGACGCATACATTGACATAAAAATATGGGGGCATAAGGTGGCTGCAGTGCGGGCCGCGCCGTCTCGGTGTGATCGCGCGTTTTATGTCATTGCACATTCGCTCGCCGCTCGTTCCCGCCCGGCACATTTACGAACCCTAGCGTCAACGCAAGAGTAGGCTAATAACTCGCCGACAGCCCGCAGATAAACTAAAGTTCTTGTTGTTGTATACTGTGTTAAACCGCCTCACGGAGCGCCACTAGAATCTACAGTATAGATAGCGCGGGTGTTTAGACGTATTTTCATACAGCGTTGCTTTGTGAATTTGTATGAAACAGTACGCCACAACACGTCAAACTCAAACTCTTTATTGCTTCATCTGGTTTTAGGATGTTACATTTTATATTTTTAGAGCCGACATAAACCCTGTAAGGGCACAGAGGCGTCTGCTTAACGCTGCAGACGCCTCGCATAGTTCATGTACATAAATTTATCCAGGTTAGATTGTTTGTATAACGGTCTTACATTCAAATTGTTGTTATTGGCTGTGTGTGGCGATAGTTTGATCGTAATGTTCGAAAAATATAAAAGCAAAACAACAACATTTTGTCATGATAAGCTCCTGAGACGGGACACGAACCCGCGACCTATTCCAATAAGGTTGGGAACCGTGTTTTTTTTTTAATTTTTTTTTTTCCAAATGTAAACATTTCAATTTTAAATATGACTTAATTTTTTTCTATAGCACTTCAAATGGCTTCACAATATTTTTTTAAGAAAAGACGGTAAAGCAAAGAATTTCTCAGATCACAGGTACTTGGCGCTTGAGCTAAAGGCGAAATGAATATACGATCTGAGGCTTACTTTTTCGAGCCGACCGAGGTAAGTACAAAATTTTATGTCTCCCCTTGAGCAGAAAGTAGAACTTTCCGATTTTCCGAAAAACTTTATGCTGAGGTGTGGCATGAAAATATCACCATGAACATACCAAAATATTGCAAAAATCTTCCTAGATACTTATAAATTTTAATTATTTATGTTATAAGTAACTTAAACATTGTAAAATTCGACCAAGCAATATTTTAGTACAAATAAATTTCCGGCCTAAGGATATTACCTGAAGTTATTTTATAGACAGCATAGGTTTTTTCTATTTGAAATTACACTGATAGGACTGCAGTATATTTAGCACTTAGCTAAGAGCCTTTATAAAGCCACTCACCCTCTGGAACAATAGTCACAGAAGAATTTCATTTCGGAATGTGATGAATATAAATGTTTCTTAAGCTTCCTCGGTGTTTGGTATTTTCGACTGCATAGTTTACATGTTATTAGTTTGTCCTGAGTGCAAAAATTATAAACATAATTGATCATAATCAGTGTCGAGTTACCTATAGTAAAAATTAAAATCAAAAATGGTTAGCATGCGAAATTAAAATAAAGAGACTTTATGTTATCTTTGAATACAGAAATAATTTTAAAATTTGTAAGTGTAGGTACTGTTATTAATTTATAATATACTGTGTGTAAAAGACATGAACAGTCAAACGAGAACCATGTATTATATACATCAAAATAAGACATATTTCAAAAAAAATATTGCTGGGAAATGATTTTTATTTTTTGGTCTTAAAAAAAATTGCAAATTGTACCGCGCAATGTAAAGGGCTCAACTCGCACGCAACTCGCAAAACCGCGATGATTTTGCCAGACGGCGGCCCCGTTCGTTAGTGTCCATGCGCATCGAGTGAGCTACATTGAACGCTAACGTTTTGAAGCCATTTTTTGGTATGAAATACTAAAAAAAATGATAATGTTTCTTTGGACAATTATTTAGAAATAACGAATAGAATAAGTTTTCATAAAAAAATGAAAAAAAAATTAATGACTGACCTTCAATAAAATCGTAACTATCAATTTCCCAGGTATAGTCTAAAGGAAAAAAAATGTTATGGTGGTGAGCAGAATACATGGTTCTCGTTTGACTGTTCATGTCTTTTACATCCTGTATTAGTAGGGCTCTTGACGATTTAAAAGTACTTAGCAAAATCCATTTAAATAAAGGCCTTTTTTATTTCATTTTCATTAATAAGGTTAAGCGGTAATGGGTAGGCAGAACTAACGCAACCAATTTATTTCATTTTATTGCTACTAAATAAAATCTACCAATAGGCTTACCTACTCTTGAAACCAATCACGATCGATCGATATTGATATTGGGCCGCTCCGTACTCTTGAACTTCGAAATTAGCACCAAATTGGATTCATATTGCGTTTGAGTACGGATTTTGTTAGAACTCAATAATATTTAGTTCACTCAATATGAATCTAATTTGGCGTTAGTCCTGAAACTCAAGAGTACCTAAGGAGCGCCCCAATATCAATGTCGATCATAGACAATAGGAACTAGATCGGCAATGTTAAAAAGAATTAGCAAACAAACGCGTAATAATTTGCACCCCCACAACGAAAGTGACTCAACTCAAAATTTTGGTCACAACAAAAAAAGTTGATTTATAGGCTAGTCTTTCAAATACTGACGAATTCGTGATAGAACAGATAAACAGACATATTGTGACTCTTTCTTACCCGCGCGTCCCAACTCTTCCCCGGAACAACAGTGCCCGATTCAGAGTTTCGTCTGCGGCGGGTCTACGTTATTTTATTTTTATTAAAATGACCTAAAGCTCAGTGCATCGTTATTTTACACAACAGTAAGTTATAAGGACAGTTTTAGACTATAAGTGAAGCTAATAGTACTGACCTAAGTCTACTTCGGCCATTATTGTACTATATATGAAGTTATGTGTAATGACTTAAGTCTAGTTCGGTCATTTTATTTATTTCATCATTACCATTTCAAGTTTTAAAAATGAAACTGACCTGCTTCTAAATAAGACATTTATATTTAAACTAGATGACGCGGTGTTCTTCGTATCACCTATTCACGGAGTACTAAACGTCCTTGCACCTATCCTAACGACATTAAAACTCTCCCTTCGCTAAAATGGCGGAACGTCAAATGATTGACAGGAAAGTAGGCAGAACAGCTTATATGGGAAAATGAAAATGTTGTTTTCACTATCTTCCTCGCAATTTCTCCATATCTTCTCACCGTTTAAACCTTCCCTGGACTACGAGAAACATTTCAAAACCATAATCAGCTAAATCGGTCCAGCCGTTCTCGAGTTTTAGCGAGACTAACGAACCACGATTGTTTTTTATATATATATATACAGGGTGTAAAAGACATGAGCAGTCAAACGAAAACCATGTATTCTGCTCACCGTCATAACATTTTTCTTCCTTTAAACTATACCTGGGAAATTGATAGTTACGATTTTATTGAAGGTCAAAGTCATAATTTTTTTTTTCATTTTTTTATGAAAACGTATTCTATACGTTATTTCTTAATTATTGTCTAAAGAAACATTATCATTTTTTTTAGTATTTCATAACAAAAAATGGCTTCAAAACGTTAGCGTTCAATGTAGCTCACTCGATGCGCACGGACACTAACGAACGGGGCCGCCGTCAAGCAAAATTATCGCGGTATTGCGAGTTGCGTGCGAGTTGAGCCCTTTACATTGCGCGGTACAATTTGCAATTTTTTGTAACACCAAAAAATAAAAATCATTTCCCAGCAATATTTTTTTTGAAATATGTCTTATTTTGATGTATAGAATACGTGGTTTTCGTTTGACTGTTCATGTCTTTTACACCCAGTATATACAGGGTTACAGGAAAAGTCGACCTAGATCCGTTAAGGGCGTGTAGTACACATCATTTCTGAATGATTTCACTATGGAACCCCCCATCCTAAACTTAATCGTTTTCGAGATATTCGTGTTTTAATTTTTTTTATGAAAATGCCCAATTTTTCGGCTATTCAATTGAATATTTTGAATTTTTTTGATTCTAATGATTATTTTTTCGGTTTTTTACATGAAGAATGAGATGGTTAATGACCTCAATGACTAAAATTGCACGTAAGTTAAGTAAATAGGTCATTGTAGACGATCGAAACTTAAGAAAATAAGTACAAATTATAAAAAAAAAAATTTCTTTTCTAGATATCTCAAAAATTTATCATGGCACTTGCTCTGCAGATATGCTTAAAAACATCTACATTTTATCAGCTATCCAACGAGGTATAACAACCTAGGGTTGTATTTAAACTCATAGAAAAAACATAGTTGAAAAGGTTCAGGTAGTAGGTCTAACGGTGAAACTTAGTTTCTAAGGCTACATGGGGCAGTCAGAATAAATAGCGCTTATTTGATCTAATTAATTTAACTTAAGTTCAGCATCATCATTTCAGCCTACTGGCTTCCACTACTGAACGGCCTCCCTCGGCTAGAATAGAATAGAATAGAATAGAAATAATCTTTATTGCACATCGACATAAATACAAAAAGATTACAGTAAACATTTACAGTACAATGCACAATGGGCTAGGTACAATATTCATGCATCCATCGATGTCCCGCTATCCTGACCTAGGAGATCATTCAGTAATTCACCTAATGTTTTTGAATAAAATTTTATAGTTCATGTTCTACGTGTCCACCTCTATTTCGCACACATTTTCTAATTCTTTCACGTAGTCCACTTTTCACTACACCAGTGGTTAATGTTCTTCTTATGTCGTTAGCAGCATTAATTATCCTTTCTTTGAGAACTTCCACTGACGATATGGGGTTGAGCTCACTGTAAACGAGGCTCTTCATGTGCCCCCATACATAAAAATCCATGGGGGTCAGGTCGGGAGATCTGGCTGGCCAGGGTAAAGGCCCACCTCATCCAATCCATTTGTTAGGATAGTTAGTGTCCAACCAATCCCTAACGCTTCTTCTGAAATGAGCAGGGCAGCCATCATTTTGAAACCACATGTCCCGCAGTAATTGTAATGGGAGATCATCTAGTAGGTCACCTAAGTCACCTCTTAAGAAATTTTGATTTCGTTGTCTTGTTCCTCGTCGTCATCAATGACACGTGGTCTTCCTAAGTCCGTACGTCGTCGCAAAACAGAGCCAGTTTCACGAAGTCGTCGGTAAACTCCGTCGAAAACGCTCACATCAGGTACTCGACGGTCGGGATAGCGTCGTATGTACTCAGTCCGAACCTTTTCAACTATGTTTTTTTCTATGAGTTTAAATACAACCCTAGATTGTTATACCTCGTTGGATAGCTGATAAAATGTAGATGTTTTTAAGCACATCTGCAGAGCAAATGCCATGATAAATTTTTGAGATATCCAGAAAAGAAAAATATTTTTTTATAATTTGTACTTATTTTCTTAAGTTTCTATCGTCTGCAATGACCTATTTACTTAACTTACATGCAATTTTAGTCATTGAGGTCATTAACCATCTCATTCTTCATGTAAAAAACCAAAAAAATAATCATTAGAATAAAAAGAAATCAAAATATTCAATTAAATAGCCGAAAAATTGGGCATTTTCATAAAAAAATTAAAACTCGAATATCTCGAAAACGGTTAAGTTTAGGATGGGGGGTTCCATAGTGAAATCATTCAGAAATGATGTGTACTACACGCCCTTAACGGATCTAGGTCGACTTTTCCTGTAACCCTGTATATATATATATATAGATTATTATTATAGTACTAAAATAGCATGTTTTAGTATGTTATTATTTATTAATTATTTAATAACCAAATAAATAACTTTTTAGAGTATATTTTGGCTTATAACAGTTAAAGATAGTCTTAAAAAGTACTGAGATTTAAAATGCATAGATTGCTTTTAATTTTTAAAAGTTATGGCATGTTTTGTTGTAAACTTTTAAAATAGAAAAACATTTTTACCATTCCCCATAGAACAAGAATTTTGAATTGTGTCACTTTCGATCTGGGGGTACGATATATTAGAGAGAGATAGATAGTCGAGACTATTCACGTACACGCAGGAGACTCAAGGTGGCCTGTCAATTTAAAAGACAGCTGTATATTTAAGCTAAAAACAAATACGTGAAATTCCGCCTATTGCTAACCCCACTTCTGTAGAGATTGACACCTATCGATAACTTTTTTTATAGTTATCGATATTTTCTTAGTTGAGTAAGGTATCAGTGTGTCCGGGGAAGAAGTAATCAAACTTTAAGGCGCCTTTCTCACCGGCTCGGTGCTTTTCGATTTTGGTCTCGCCCTAGTCCATTCAATTCAAAATCTATGATTTCGATCAATAGGGACTAAGTATGCCTATAGAAGTATGGTGATATATCACACTGCCCCAAATGAGTTATGAACAGGGTACTTTCATGAGACGCCTACAGGTCGCCTATAATAGGTATTTTGAATCATTGGTAACTCACGAAACTGGCTGCTGCCAAAATGGTCACTTCTATTTAGGCGGATTTTGTTACTAAACTACAAAACGAAAAGTAGTGTACTTCTAAGTTCTCGACAGATACAGGCGACAGCAAACCAGGCTATCACAAACAGTCTTTGTGCAATAGACTTTGAACTCGTATGATTATGGAAATGCCAAGGTTAAAAATTAGTTCAAGAAATTTTACAGTTTTGGGTAGCCTGATCTGCTGTCGTCTGTACATCTACAAACTTTTTTTCAGAATTCTGTAACATCCTGTATATAAGTTGCACTAGTTCTGCTTAATCTTTGTCTTAGCTGCGGACAAAGTACTTAATTATACCCTCATTGAAACAATTAATTTACAAGAAGAAAGGTCACTCACTACATAAAAAGTAGGTGGCTTTCGCTACACTTTATATGGGATAAATAAATAAATACCCATACCTGTCCATCATAATGTGCCGCCAAGTAGTGGTATTCCATTTGAAGTGCAGAAGAATACTTTCTTTTGTTACATAAGTAGCATTTCATCTGATTCACAGGCAAATGTTTTATCCTGTGGCCAAAGAGTTGAGGCCATGACGTAACATAGTCATGACAGATCTCACACGCCTTGTTAGTTTTGTGAGTTTCCATATGGCATTGTAAGTCGTTCTGCTCTTCAAACTTATTCGGGCATATACCTAATAGTACACGTAAAAAATAAATAAATTACAGTATTTTAATCTCACAAAGCGGGTGAATTCTTACCACACTGTAAGATTTTGCCTTCATCCTCAACTTCTTCATTAACTTTAATTAAAATCTTTTTTCTTTTCCGATATTTTGGAGCAATTTTCTTAACCTTAACACCTGAAAAAGATTTTAATTATATTATGTAGAGAAAAATGTCAGGCGAATAAATATTTAAGTACTTGTAATATAATTATTTGCCCGTCATTTTTTAAGTAGAAAACAACACGCTAGGTAAGACAATAGCAGGTCGGGTTACCATAAAATGACGAATTTCACCAATCGGTTTCCAACCTAAAAGGATTTGGTATAAAGTTTCAAACTCGATACCAATCGATTTTTTACCAAAAAAATCACAGTTTGGAAACCTCGAGTGGAGTGCAGTAGACAGTTATGAACCTAACTCCGACCATTTATTATTATCAGGATTTGCAAAATTTTTAATAATTAAAAATTTTTTACGCGAACTTTTGTATGGATGTATAGATGTGTGGCATATGGATGGATGTCTGGATGTGTGTTTGTTACTCTTTCACGCAAAAACTACTGAATGAACTTTAATGAAACTTTACAGTAATATAAGTAGTTTATACATCAAAATAACATTTAGGCTATAATTTATACTGATACTGTGCAGAAGTCGCGGGTACAAGCAAGTTTCTAATATTTTTATAATAGGTACAGGTCAGCTAGCTAAGTTGCTCATTACACCCAAGATTGTGGTTGCGGTTGCGGTCGGTTGAAGCCCGAGCTAAATCAAGAGTGTAATTCAGCCGATTGTGTATTGTTATCAAATTCTAAGTGCGATGCTACTTCTTGTTGTTGAAAATTAATCATACCAATTTTCTTTTTTTCTTCTTTCTTTTGCTTCAGTCGTTTATCAAATTGCCTAGATGACCTTCTCATAGTTTCCTCACATTTAAGTTCCAACGGTTTGTCATCTGTAAGAATTTATATTCTATTAAATGTAACTACAGAAAATCAATAATTAATCAATTCAATATTAGATCAATTCTTTATAAAGGAAGTGGAATAATAGTTGCCACCAAATTTTTAACTTTACTATTTTGAAATAATTTTGAAACTTGAAACATGGTGAAAAAGGTTTTGGATCGAGTGCGAAATACCAATACAACAATGTGTGTAAAAAACCAAAAATAACCCTTCGATAAGCCGTTGAAGCACAGGCACTAGTCACCGTTGGCAAAACCGTCGAGTCGACAACGTGACCGCTGAAGTGAATCTCCAATACCCTGCACGGTCGTACTTGGTGGATTGCGATTAATACGCAAACCTAGATGTCAAGTAATGTTTTTGCGATCCAGATTTGATCCAGTCATAAACAACGGATCAGAACATTTCGCCCGTCGCGGGATCTCAAGTATGAGCGGTGGCCAATACTTCAGTTTTAACAGAGTTCACTTTTTCCAAAGAAGTTGACGACAAGGGGCACATGGATATTTCAGAGTCTTTAAAATTAGTATCACGATAAACAATGGAACTCGTACCCAATCTTATTAAAATAAAATTAAAAGTTATTTAAATAAAATGGCGCAACCAAAACATTTTCATATTGAATTAAGGTCACATAAAAGACAAAATGAAGATTTTCTGTTTTTTTTTTTTTGTATTTTCAGTGCTCTCTTCTATTGTTTCTATATTAGTTTTGGGGTAATTTTCTGAAGGATTTAGGGTCAACTCATATTATTTTATCAAAGAAAAAGTGCTACATATAAATAAGTTACACATAAATCCACATCTGGCTGCCATATCATATGATGCATGCAGTGTCTCAGCAACAGTGACAGTTTGCCTACCGACGGCGCGGGACGGTACAGCGTGGCAAAGCACGCTTTGGGATGCCACGGCATGCTGCGGCGCGTCTCGACCTATTGTTAAAAGTCCAAAATCATTTGTCTCCGAAAATTTTTTTTGATGTGCCATGCCGACATTTTTCTTTAACAAGACAAAGTAATTTGTGCGACTCACGGCACGCTTCGTGGTGTTTCTACCATGTCGTGTAAAGTAAAAGAATGTTAATGCTAATTTCATTTTAAATAACGTCGAAAATAGTTTGTCCACGAAAAAATCCCTTTCCATCCCGTGCCGCCGGTGGGCGCAGGCTCTAACGCTTATATAAAAGGGGCATCAAGCAAAAAAAAACCGGCCAAGTGCGAGTCGGACTCGCACACCGAGGGTTCCTTGGTATAAACTGCTGTATCTTTTGATCACGTTAACTTAGAAGTTTGATTTTTTCACTGCTTAAAGGGACAATAGACCTGGGTATTTGGTATAAATTTCAATTTGATACCTTTATTCGTTCGTGAGAAATAAGGTAGTAAGTTTCATTTTATTAAAATATTTTTATTATATAATATAACTAAAAAAAATGTGATTTTCGCAATTTTTCCTAGATTTGCATTATATGACAATGCTTCATGCCAAATTTGAAGATTCTGAGTTTACGGGAAGTATCCTGTAGGTTTTTATTCCTTTGCGAGTGTCGGAAATTTGTTGAAAATATCGACATCATCGGCTGTATCTTTTGATTGGCTTGGCTTAGAAGTTTGATATTTTCACAGCTTATAGGGACAATAGACCTGAGTATTTCATGTGAATTTCAGCTTGATACGTCCACGCGTTCTTGAGATAAAGGGTCTTGACAGACAGACAGACGGACAACAAAGTGATCCTATAAGGGTTCCGTTTTTTCCTTTTGAGGTACGGAACCCTAAAAACTAACTAAACTTTCAGCGAACCAAACAAAAAAAAAGGTGGGATGTTACACTCTAGAATATGTCAGCAGTAAGGGTAAAAATAAAACATAATGAGAGCTTACCAATAACACTAAAAAGAAAAATGAATTGAAATGTCTTATTTACCTTCATTATTATCATCGGTGCAGTATTGATTAGTTTCATCATATGTACTCTCCCCACAAGACTCTGACTTTTCTATTTTAATTTTACAATCATTGTTTATTATAAGTTGCTCACTAGTTTCCACTTTGACTTCCTGCAATTTTTAAATTAATTGGTTTAATAAAGACTTTATAATAAGAAAAAGAAAACTATTCTTATTCTATAAGAACCGAAATTGTGATATAAGTATGTATGTGCAAAAAATAATGAAAAATTTCTCAAATGAATACTAGATTTAAAAAAATTGCATGATCTTAAAAAATATACCTATATTTTTTGTGTAGTGCAACGATTTAAGTAGGTACTTATATCAAAAGGTTTTTTAAATTTTATTTAATTACTTAGACAAAATATAGTACAAACCTTTATCAGACATTGTAAAGTCTGTTCTATTGAAATTGACCTATCACGAAATTCTATAAAGTGTTTTACAGAGTCTGCACAACTTTGACAATAGTGTTGGGGCATTTTGTCTTGTAAGTTTACCTGTGAAAAAGAGATTATAAACATAAATATAATGTATATTATATTAATTTGTAAATTTTTTGTCTATTAATTGTTTATCCTTATCCTTACTAATATTATAAATGCGAAAGTAACTCTGTCTGTCTGTTAAGCTTTCACGTCTAAACCACTGAACCGATTTTGATGAAAATTGGTACAAATATAGATTAGATCTCGGGGAAGGACATAGGCTACTTTTTATCGCGAAAAAAAGGTTGTATGGGTTGAAAAAGGGGATGAAAGTTTGTATGGAAGTTCGTCATTTTTGAAGATAGAACCATGAAACTTTGAATTTAGGCACTTAATAAGACAAAAAGAAATATTTGTTCTAAGATTTTTTAAATTTTGACCTGTATGGGGGTGAAATAGTGGATGAAAGTTTGTATGGGACTTCGTCATTGTTAAAGATAAAACCATGATACTTTGAAATTAGGGACTTAATAAAAAAGAAAGAAATATTAGTTCTAGGATTTTTGAAATTTAGACCCGTGTGGGGATGAAATTGGGGATGAAAATTTGTATGGAAGTTCGTCATGGTTAAAGATAAAACCATGAAACTTTGAATTTAGACACTTGATAAGAAATAAAGATCCAATCCAAGATGACGGTTGTGACTTTTTAATATAATATCGATATGGGTATCACTTTTGTGGTTTTCGGAGGTCCCGATTTGATCCAAGATGGCGGACACGACCTTTTGACAAAATGTCAATATGGGTATCGTTTTCGTGGTTTTTGGGGGTCCGGATTACGAATAAAGCATCTATAACGAGATCCAATATGGCGGACAAGACTTTTTGACAAGATGTCAATACGGGTATCATTTTCGTGGTTTTCGGAGGTCCCGATTCCTAATACACCATCCATTTTCAGATCCAAGATGGCGGACGCGAATTTTTAACATAATGTCAATATGGGTATCGTTTTCGTGGTTTTTGGGGGTCCGGATTACGAATAAAACATCTATTTCGAGATCCAAGATGGCGGACGCGACTTTTTTGACAAAATGTCAATATGGGTGTCATTTTTGTGGTTTTCGGGGGTCCCGATTCCGAATACGACATCTATTTCGAGATCCAAGATGGCGGTTGAGACTATTTAATGTAAAATCGATATGGGTATCATTTTTGAGATTTTTGGGGGTTCTGACTCCGAATAAAACATCGATTTTGAGATCCAAGATGGCGGACGCGAATTTTTAACCGAAGATAAGACCATGAAACGCAAATATTGTTCTAGCGTTTTTGAAATATTGACCCATGTGGGGATGAAAGGTTGCGAGTAAGTAGCAAAGGATGGAGAAACATAAAATGGTAGATTGTAAAAATGCCATTTACTGTAGTGCACTGCAGGTTGTATGTGTGTTTTTTGCATAATAAGTACCTACACAAAAAAAATGCTGCCTAAAGTAATTATTCCACGCGGACGAAGTCGCGGGCAAAAGCTAGTTAACACATAAATGTATGCTTATCCTGTCTTTAAAAAATAAGAAAAGTACTTGAATAATTTATTTTTTTATTTATTTATTCAAGTTTCATTTTTTATTTACAATATTTGATTTAAAATAGTTTTCATCCATATAACGAATCTTAGACTAATAATTGCAATAGACTATCTAACATACATATTTCAGATGAAAATATTTAGAAAACTTTTTCATCGCAGACCTGTGTTATTTATGTAGTGTCGGGGCTAGCGTGTCCCGGACCATTCCGCGCCGAAACATATCGTTTACGTTTCGAGCGCCTCACTGCTTGAATTTGATAATGAGTATAGTCGGCCGCAAAATTATCAGGTCTCTGCGTTACAGTAATGTGAGCGTGTTTGTATAGACATTCACTTTAGTACTTTCGAGTCATAAGAGCATCTATGACATCTATATCTATAAATCAGAGGAAAGATTTGTATGTTTGTAACCAAAGACTCAAAAATGCTAGAACAAATCCTACTAATATTACGTGTTTGGAAAGTTTGTATGTGTGTTTGTTACTCTTTCACGCAAAAATTAGTGAATGGGTTTTAATGAAACTACAATAACACATAGGCTATAATTTATAATAATCCTGCGCAGATCAAGTCACGGGTAGAAGCTAGTATTTATTTATTTCTTATCAAGTGCCTAAATTCAAAGTTTTATGGTTTAACACTAGAAAAATGCACTGAAAAAAATCAACTTGCCTCAGGCGGGACGTCGATTTTTTTCAATTGAAACAAAATTATTCCATAATGTAAGGTACATTATGGAATAATTTTATTTTTGCCTTTACAAACGCGTAAATATTAATACTAGAAAATAATGTAAGGTAGTTTCATCTTAACTGGGCGTCAAATATTTGCAAAAATATTTCGTTCGGGTCTTAGAAGTGCAAGTTTCAAAGATTTGATGAAACAATGTTTACCATAAAAACATAAGCAACAAGCACTGAAAAATTTCGACAGCAAAAAGCAGTGTCTCGGTGGCGTAATTGGTCAACGCAGCCGCCCGGATTGCGGAAGATGCGGGTTCGAGTCCCGCCTGAGGCAAGTCGATTTTTTTCAGTGCATTTTTCTAGTTACTTTTGCTTAGTTACAAAAAAAACTTATTAATTCTTGTGATTGTTAGCAAACAACCAAAAATTAATGGTATTGTTAGATAAAACTTTGTGATGCGTATTTCCAGTAATACTCAGTTTGTCATCAAAGTGAGAGAAAATGATGGGTGTCTTCAGCAAAACATAAAATTGTGGAATAATTTTTTCGTTTACAAATGTGTAAATATTTTTAATACTAGAAAAAATACACTGAAAAAAATTGACCTACCTCAGGCGGGAATCGAACCCAGCATCTTCCGCATTCTGGGCGGCTGCGTTGAAACGGAGCCGCCAAAGTGAGCGAAAATGATGGGTGTCTTCAGCAAAACGTAAAATATTGGAACTTTAGACCCCAATTTTAAAATAAAACGATTTTTTTTTTAGTTGTGGCTGTTTTACATTCAATGAGCGATATACAAGTAAGTGCATTGTTTTATTCATAACAAAAATACCTATTAATATTTTAAAAGGAAAAAGTAGTTACTTTTGCTTATTTACAAAAAAAACTTATTAATTCTTGTGATTGTTAGCAAACAACCAAAAATTAATGGTATTATTAGATAAAACTTTGTGTTTCATATTTCTAGTAATACTCAGTTTGGCAACAAAGTGAGCGAAAATGATGGGTGTCTTCAGCAAAACGTAAAATATTGGAACTTTAGACCCCAATTTTTAAATAAAACGATTTTGATTTTTTTTTGAGTTGTGGCTGTTTTGCAGTTAATGAGTAAGTGCATTGTTTTTATTCTATGTGTATTTTTTCTACTAGTAATACTATTTGACATATTTTTTCAGTTTTAATTACATCTTTACTAAGCTTTCAATAAGATAAAACAATAAAATGGTAAGCAAATACAGCAGTCAAATTTCAGATTTCAAACCCAGGTGTTTTTTACCCAGTGCAATCATCCGTGTAGGTGAAGGGCGCGCGTGGGTCCACGTCCGGAAGTCTCCTTGTGGCGGACCCTGGTAACGTGGTGGGGAAACTTTCTCGGAGAGTGTGTGGCTTTTGATGCCAAGTGTGGCCGCTTGGCATTCGAAGACACATGCCATCATCAAGTTGATTTTGTTTTTCCACCATGGCTAGTTCCGGACGGCCCTTTTCAGGGCCACGACCGCGCCCGATGACCTCAGGTGTGGTCCGACGGCTGCTCCTGGTGTCCTCGTCAGGAGGACGCGTCAGGTCAAGCAGCCGTCGGTGAGGAGGCGGCCTGTAAGGCCGGCGTCGGCCAGCGGCCTACAGGGGCTGGCGTTAGTCGGTAGCCCCTGTGGGCTGTTGGCCACCAATTGGTGCACAAGGAGTGCCTAGACAGGCAGCGTTGGGAGGGTCTCGGTGTAGTTGCACTCATGTGCGCAGATCCCGAGCCGTCCTGCAATAGCGCACTGGATGACCTCCAGGCCGGGGAGGATGTTTAGTGGGTATGGAGGGAACGCCTTTACCTCGAGTCCCACATATCCCCTGCGGTTGGCACCACCCCGCAGGGACAATGCGTAAATGCATTTGACCTCCCTTATAAATAAAAAAGGTGAAGGACTGCCGCCGAGTCAATTAAACATTAAATAAAAATTATTTTACCTGTATATGATGCGTACATGCTTTTCTTTAAGTTTGCACACTTTGGTATTATATTTTGAAAATGATCGCTTAAATAGCTGTGACGTTCAATAAGAGACTGTTTAAGATGATAACTTTAGGTTAAATATAATAAACTACATATAATACACTGCCATATACGTTAATTCTCTTTAAATAGATATGTGCACTAAAGTCTAACTAAACTCAAATTCATAACAAAATTTCTCGTGCCGTTTAGGGCACTCGTGAATCTAAGGGTTAATAAGTATGTCACTAATAGATTGCATAAGGTTTCGTCAGTAAACAGTAGATCTTGGGTCTAAGCAAGTTGACCATCCTTGCTATATACCTATTAGATCTTCTTGTTTGAAATTAGCACTAAGAGATATACTTACATTTAAATTGGTAAGTAAATTGTAATTGGAGATAAAACTTTCATCCAACGGCATCAAGTCTGTTTCCATTATCATACATGCTCTACACATATCCATACTTATAATATTATAAGCAACAGATAGCGTAGGGGCAGAGAGGACTTTTAACTAAAGACCGAATAGTCATAGTCAAGTTAAAAATAATAAAAAAATAAACAGTTTAGAATTCAAGTATCAAACTGATCCTACGACCTTTAATTTTAAATAAGTAAGCAGCATATATTAATTTTACAAAAACAAAACAACTGCAAAACGAAAAAGTTGTGCCCAATTGTCATTGTCATGTCAATCACTGTTTTTTTTTTCTTTTTCTTTTTTAATTTTCCCTGTTACGGGACGGCAAAAGGGATCTAGCCCATACAGCCAAGTCTTCAGTTTCATTGTCTCCTTTCTTGATGTTTGCCTTAAAATATGGGCGTCACACATTTTAATGCATCTAGGGAGTGCTTGGAAAGAAATGCATGGCAACAGACCTCATGATTGTGACTGATGAAAATTGTATAGTGGGATTAGAAATCCGTAGGCAACGAGTTCAGGAATAACAGCTTAGGCACAGATGATACTATACTAGTAGCTTAGGTAAGCGTTTGGATAATATTCGGCTCCTGGTCTTTGTTAATACGGCGCCAGTTTTCGAGAACAATCTCTCTGCTGGACCCGAAGAAGCCGGTACCAATAGGTGCTCACACGCCAACTGTGCGAGTTAGAGATGAGCTCCCTCATATTTTCTCCAAGATTCTAAAGGCTCTTCTTTTAAATCTATTAGAGGCGCAGCTCACCAGTAGTGGAACTGATGTCGGCAGAATTTTCTTCGGACATTTTATTTTAGGTAATAAAATTGATACATAGGAAAAGAATTACCAGAAGAATATTGGCTTTAACTAAAAATTAAAGATATAATTATGTAACACTCATATCGACACTGACAATATAAATTCACTCAAAGACAATATATGTCACAGTTTGCGTTCCGCGCTTCGGGTCAAAATACCAAACTTAATGTCCCTACATTAAGTTGGGTCTGCAGCCCCCCTGGGTTGCAGATGAAAAATCGATAGTAAGCGATTGAATGATTATAAAAAAAAAGATTACTAATCGATTATTTATAAAAATAAAATCGCCTATTAAAATCGATCTGGACTTTAAAAAATTCGATTATAAACGATTATTTCCATAATTGGTGATTTTTCACATCCCTAATCTCAATATACGTTGCTAAGAGCAAATATACCCTTGGTATATTTGCTCTTAAGCAGCGTCCCCACTAGAGCCGCGCGGCTTTTTGTGGCCGCGCGGCTCTAGTATACGTAGTATCTCTTAGTAGTCTGTGGGGGACGCTGCTTAATTAGTCTGTGATATAGTCTGTGTTATTTACTAGTCTGTGGTGTTAAACATATTCTTTCTAATCTGTGGTGTTAAATTTCTTCAGTGGTAGAGAATTATGTGAGAAATAATTCCTTCGGGATTATTTTAGTCCAATTTTTAATTAAAGAGAATATCTAAAAATAATACAAATTGAAATATAACACAATTAATAAACTTACGAAGAGCTTAAATTAAAACCTAAGTTTATATTGTCGTGTCGTGTTATTGTTATTTCAGATTGATCTACCTACTTACAGATTGTTTTAAAAATGTCTGATATCCTCGATATATTAGATATAGAACAACCAGGAGCATCAGAAATAAGTAGAGATAGTATTATACATGGAGATAAAATAAAAAAAAAGTATGTGACAGCAAAGGCTGTAAAAAGACCAGAGGGCATGCACAGAGAAGTTTTTGCTTTGCTTTACAATGATTCTATCAAAGATTTACCACCTCTCCTGCCTACAGATACAGGTGAAATACTTTTAATACAATTTATTTTGTGTTATTTAATAAAATACTAATAATACTTTTACTTACAGGCAAAGCCTACAAGCAAACTAAAGCAAAATTGGGTATGAGAAAAGCTCGCAAATGGGTCTGGGCTCCATTCACAAACCCTGCTCGCAAAGATAATGCTGTATTTCATCATTGGAAACGAGTATCTGATGAAAGTAAAGAGTATCCATTTGCACAATTTAATAAGGTTCATATGGAATTCAATATCAATTAGATTAAAAAGAACTAGTTTTTCTACATTATTGCTAAATAAGAAATTAATCTTAATTAAAAAATTATACTGATAATTTATAATGCGAGATTAAGTTTTAAGATTCAATATAGACCGTGAGCCAGCAACATATTTTCATGGCCCAAGTTCTTCTCTGGCGATTACTTGTAAATTCCTTCAGAGAGTTCAATCCTGAAGCTCCGTGAATGTCAGCTGTGGTTAGGTGGGTAGGTTGAGCTACAGTAGCCTCCTAAGCATATTGAAAAAATAATAAGTTTGGTCATTTCCTCCCAGTAAATATAATCAAATTATAGGTAATCCAATTCAGCTGACTATAAAGTGGTGGATAATATGTCAGCTGGTCACACAAACATGGACTTCATATGAATACTAGTTGCCTGAAGTTTTCTTACAAGCAAAGTGTTTTTAGAAAAATGCACTGGAAAAAAATCGACGTCCCGCTGAGGCAAGTCGATTTTTTTCAGTGCATTTTTCTAGTATTATATTTACGCCTTTGTAAACGCAAAAATAAAATTATCTCACAAAGTGTTTTTATTCTCATATTTCAGAAAAATCTCATTTTTATTGCTTTTTATAAAAAGGTCAAGACAATGTAACTCCATTCCACCTGATGGTAAGCAGAAGTGGAGTCAAAATCCAAAGATAGCCAATGCAAAAGATAAACCGTTGTGCTAGCCACACTCACAGACCTGCTGGGTGCTTCTACACACCTCTTTTAATGACCCAGGTCTGTAGGAAGGAGGAAACACGTGTGCAGACAGTAAATTCCATTTCTTGATTGTGCAACAAAGAAATGAGTTGCCAAATTTCTTAGTTTGATAGGAATACTATATATATTAGGTATTGGATAGGTATCCACAGTTTGTCAGTGACACTGTAATGTAAACCAGCAAAGTTAGTTCTTAAAAGGAAGGGAGATGCTGGGATGAGGGAAAAAAGCTCCTCAGAGCACTCGTCATGGTACAGACGGTAGAATGCGCTCATTGATGCAACATTCTGGTGCAATTCGAGAGGTCAAGATGATTGCGCCCCTCATCGTCGCCGATGATGTGGAACGTGTGATGCTGCAACCTATACAAAGCATTGAGTAAGTACATGGCGGAGCCATCCCACAGGTGCAAGCAATATCCCACTCAGGAGCGTACTCGCGTCTTGTATAGCAAGCACAGTTGATGCATTGAGCATGAAGAAACGCCGCACCTTGTTCAGGATTCCGAGTGAGAGTTTTCCGTTTTTGTCACGCTTTTGATGCTTTTTCGATATTTTCTTTGCTCGGAAGAAAACTTTCGGCTCTAAAAGTTATATTTTAAATCCGGAGTAAATGACAGTTTTTTTTTATAATGTGTGTGGGAAACTACCTCTGCTTAACTCACCCACTGAACTGCAGCTGACGGTCACAGAGCTTCATGATTCATCTCTCTGAAGCAATTTACAAGTTATCGCTCGGGAGGAAATGATTGACCAAATTTGTGCCTGGCTCGATTGGTGAAACATTCATATACATGGTTCTTATCTCTTCTCAGGATCGATGCTGTTTTTTTTTATAAAAATTGTATTTGTGTAAAATACAAGTTTTAAATAACTTAACCCTTTGTCACATGGATTTTTTAAAAGTTGTAAAAAATATATTTCATATAATAGGCATTCTGCAGCTTGCGAAAAATATACATACATATATATAAAAAAAAAGTAATTCATGAAGATAATCAGGAAAAAAATCTGTGTTCCACACTATCGTGAACGGCCATGGTACAACGATGACACAGAGAAGTAAATTGTATGGAAATATAATAAAAACGCTTTTTAATTTCCGTCAACCGTAACAATTTAACATGCACATCCACGTCATAATATTAAGATAATGTGGCACACCAATCTTCCCTCTGAAACTGTCGCGATATTTTTGCCATGTAGTGCCTACCTAACTACAAGGATTATTGATGTGTGAGTCAATCAATCAATCAATCAAAAATAATTTATTCAACATAGACTTATCACAAGCACTTGTTGACGTCATACATAATTAAATTAAATAATGTTTACAGAGTTAATTTTTTTGAGTGAGTCCACGTGCTCGCGCACTCAAATGAGAGAGTATATAATCAAAAGTTTGTATGGATAAACGAAAATAATTGTAAAACTTGACTGGGTCATCCTTTAATTTGTGAAATAATTAATAAAACGTTCTTTCCAAATATTTTACTTTTAGTAGCGTGTGCTGCCAATATCTTCTCATTATTTGTCTTTTTTGCGTCTTAAATGTAATACCGCACTTTAGAGTACGTCGTACTCTAGAGACCATGGCGTCCGAACTGTTCTGAAATTCTGCACAAATGGCGTCAATCAAACGTCCATTCCGGTTTGTGAATTATAAAAACCCATAGAACGTTTGTACGTTGACATTTACGGAAAATCGTGGACGTCGTTGTCCACGATTTTCCGTAAATGTCAACGTAACGTGACGTGCTGAATTATAAAAACGCCCTATGCAATTATAAATAAAATGTAACTACTTTACTATGTAACTATGTTTATATTTCGGTACCGAAATAACACAGAATGATACAGAAAGTATATAAGAGACGACAAAGAGGAAATACCGCCCATAATTTAAAGTTAAATTATCCATGCCTCCAAATCATTTTGACCAACCTATTCAACAAAAGACTAGATATGGTATACATCCCCATACAGTCGACTAAATAAAAAATAAATAAAAATCATTTTTACATATTGCTTAATACATAATACTTAACTTAGAACTTCACAACATGCGGTAAAGGGTTAAACTATTTAATTATTCTTATTACTTGGTTATCAACCTTCTTTGGTTATTAAGTTCTTTTTGCTCACACCAATTATCTAGCCCATTATGAGATTATGAACTTTTGTTAATAATACGTAACGGTCATTTTATAATTTTAGATATTTTTATAAGTAAAAATATATAAACAACCATGACTTGCAAACAAATATTCATGTTCATCACACAAATATATGCTGCTACCAGGATTCAAACCCGGACCGCTTACATAATGTGTAAGCAGCTATACTGACCACTTCATCACAACACCGTCAGTCAAGTTATTAAACTGTTAGGTTTATGAAATAGTGTTTCCAAGACTACTAAAAGAATGAGTATGAATTGTCATATACATTCAATCTATTTACCTATTACAATAATAAACCTTTTTCAGCAAGTTTCAATACCTTCTTATTCGGAATCTGAATACAACCAATACCTAAAGTCAGAAGACTGGAGCCAAGCAGAGACTGATCACCTTATAGACTTGTGCCAACGTTTTGACCTAAGATTTATTATAGTACATGATAGGTGGGATCGGGCAGCTTTTAGAGATAGAAGTATTGAAGATTTGAAAGAACGTTATTATGGTATTTGTGCAACTTTGAGTAAGGTAAAAATAGTACTCTCTTTACTTATTATTCTGGGATATAAACAAGTATGTATTTCAATTGTATAATTTTACAGGTGAAAACAAATCCATGGTCCAACACTGTTACAACAGTCAATGGTGAGAAAAGAATCTATCATTATGATGCTGAACACGAAAGAAAGAGAAAAGAACAACTACGAAGACTATTTGACAGGACACAGGAACAAGTACTGACATTATAATTCCAGAATTTTAGTTTTTATAAACAGTTCAAAATATATTTTGTTATTTTATATTTTTTAGATTGATGAAGAGCAAATGTTACTCGCTGAGTTGAAGAAAATTGAAGCAAGGAAACGTGAGAGAGAAAGAAAGACACAAGACTTGCAAAAACTGATATCAAGAGCCGACAGTGGAAATGTTCCAAATAATAACCAGGTGGCCAATAACATAGAAGCAAGCCATACTCCGAATGCATCAGCTAACATTGCTAGACGCCATGACAGAAAGCTTCACAAAAAGAAATTGGCTTCACAGCAGAGGCCAGTCCGTACAGTGGAAGCTGTTGTAAGTGTAAATTTAATTTCTTTTTTGTCTTAGTAAAAATCTTACATTATGATTATTTTGATATTTGGCAGACTGTCGAGTGGTCAGGTATTAAATTTCCTGAAGCGCGTGGTACAGGTGTCTGGTTAAGGTCACAACGAATGAAACTTCCCCCTGGTGTTGGCCAAAGGAAAACCAAAGCAATTGAACAGGAGTTGCGGCTCATGAATATTGGTAATGTTAAATTATTTAGTAAAAATTTTAAAAATAAGGAACTAAATAAAATCTAAATTAAAATAAAGTATACTGAATGGTCTCATTATGCAAGGGTTACTAAAAAGAGATCTCTTTTAGAGATAGCACACTTAGTAAATGTCTTTCTACAGTATTTATTATTATACTGTCCTATAAAGAATTAAAAAATAATAGAAAAATTTACTACATAACTCATGTCTAAAGAGACTCATTAGATTATAAAATTTTGAAAATTGGTTCTACTGTTGATAGTAATATCATGAAATTTTAATTTAGATATAGCTCCAACTCCAACTGAAGCCATTTGCAAGCATTTCAACGAACTGAGATCTGAACTTGCACTTGCTCTGGATTTGAAGAATGCACTAGGTGCTTGTGAGTATGAGTTACAGGCTTTGAGACATCAATATGAAGCTCTTAATCCTGGAAAAGTAAGTTTTTTCTAAATATACAAAGCCATAAATTTTAGCTACCAAAAGTAATCCAGTTATTGCTCAATTTCATATTCATTTAGGTACAATTTGTACATTTTTGAAAGTCAAGTTTGATGCCATTTACTTTTGCTAGCACAGCTAAGAGCGTTGCGTCATTGGAACAGTGATTTCTACAGACAATTTACCTCACAAAGAAATGCAGTGCAATGCACCACTATTAAAACCTTATCATCCCCAAAACCCTGCTTTGCCTGTCACTTCTCCATTGTGTGCGAAAGTTATTTTTTATTTGACCAGGTACCCCTAGTATGAGTTAGTAAGTTTTCGAGCTTGATCAAACATATCCTTTTTTTCATACATTGCCCTCTAGCACCTCTAGTGTAAACTATCAGAAACGGTGGGCAATCTATGAAAAAAGACGATATGTTTGATCGAGCTTGCAAACTATCAAACCTCATACTGAGGGTACAGTACAGTAGGTATACACTTATAAACATATATTATTTTTATTTCAGACCCTGACTATCCCAGCATCCATTTGCAACACAACAGATAATGACATAAAGCCCTTAGGAGAAATTATTGATGTAGTTGGATCACCAAGTGCCTTGAATGCAACCATATAGTATTGTGTATCCTACATGGACAATTTAAACTTGCTTCAATAGTGACAAAGTAGGAAAACTGTGAAAAGAACACTTGTGACCATTTTAAACAATTTACCCCCAAAGCTAATAAACAGTGAATGTATTAGTATAGTCTAATATGTATTAATCATAGGTGAATTAAAACAATGGAAATTTATTAGCACTTTTATTAATTATATAGCACCTTTTGGTGCTCCATAAGCATCAGGCATCCTTTCTATTGTATATTTATGCTGAGCCACATACATAATTGGGACACCAGGGATTTTTCTTATTCTTCTTTTTAAATCTTTATCATTGGTAGCTACTATGTAGCACTTGTGCTGTGTAACTCTCTGAACTATACAATCATCGGCATATGTTCCTTTATGAAGACATGCTATTCTCTCAAACCGAGGATCTTTGATTATCCTTAATGCTACACGGTATTTTCTCCCTAGCTTCTCTAATTCTCCCAAAACACAATCTGTTATATATGGTATGCATTTAGCATACAAGCAGTCCATCATATTTTGTACAATATCTAACTTATTTTTGATAGAGAAGTTGATAAAGTTTGTATCTATAATAATATGATAAGGAGGGCCTAATTGAGTGTTGTATTGGAAGAAAAGAGCACTGCTCGTTTGAGGGACTTCACGAATTTTTATTTCATGAGGATCTTCACGTTTTTTCTTTTTAGGTTGTGCTCTTTCACTAGCTTTTATACGATTATCTGAAAGGCTAATAGTTTTCTTCATCTGTGCAAATCTCTTTTCCACAAATTTTCTTGTTTTACGTTGTTTCCCCTAAAACGAATAAAGCATGTTATAATGACCATTCTTCTCATAAAGTGAAGAAGTTACTAGAGGTATTATTATTATAGAGATTAGAGGTTAGTTTACTAATTCTATTCATCCTTACCATTATTATAACATTCACAGTAAATCTTGAAGTAAATATAACAATAAGTCTATTACATAAACTGGAGTGATTATATCAGGTCAATGAATATTTATTGAAATCAGGCCAGGATTGAAATCAACACGACCGATAACCAAACCAACCACAATGCCTACATCACAGATTAGAAAGAATCTACATGACGTTGTCAATGTCAATTAAATTTGACATTTTTTTTTGTTTTTTGTCCCTAACGGGACGGGCAAAGGATATCAAGTCCATACAGCCCTCTGTATTTATGTCTTCTTTCTTGATGTTTGCATTAAAATATGGGCATCACACATTTTAATGCATCTAGGGAGTGCTTGGAGAGAAATGCATTGGAACAGACCTCATGATTGTGACTGATGGGAATTGTATAGTGGGATTTCCAACCACTATACAATTCTCAATGCCACATACACAAAACCTTTATTTCAATGACTCCTCATAACTGTTCGTTAACACGGATGCATATGCAACGAAACGACACCACTTTCACTGCACAAAATCCACTCCGAAGCATTTTTGAATTACCGAAATAAAGATCTACATCCATACGCCATGGTTTCCCGCCAAACCTTTTTTTTTTCTTATTTGTTTGTTTGTTTGTTTTGTCCCTAAAGGGACGGGCAAAGGATATCAAGTCCATACAGCCCTGTCTGTATTTATGTATTTATGCCTTCTTTCTTGATGATTGCATTAAAATATGGGGGTCGCACATTTTGATGCATCTAGGGAGTGCTTGGAAAGAAATGCATGGCAACAGACCTCATGACTGTGACTGATGAGAATTGTATAGTGGGATTTTCAACCACTATCTCACGTCACGGACTGGCGATTTAGCGAATTCAGTGAAAACAGTGGTTTTGAAGTTTTTCTCCTTTATTTCACGGCACGGGCAAAGTATCAGGTGAACCAAGCCGGAAGGAATTTACTCTACTCTCTATGAAACTGAAACCAATATCTCAATAAACTGGTCTATTGCACTATACTGTCACTATTGCAGAGGTATTTCACTTTTTCCTCGCTTGTCGCTCTCGATTCTCACTTGAATCGCTCTCGAAATGAACTGACATGCAGGTTCCCGGACTCCCGCCGTATTTATACTACATTTTCGTATTCTGGAACACTGTGGAATATTCTTGCGCCATCTACTACCTGGTAACAGAAAGCTATGGCAGCTTATTAGTTTTTCTACTCGACGATAGATGTCGTTCATTACTGTTTTCGTTCTCGGTTTCTCTCTAAATAGGCTAGATGGTGCTACTAGTAACGTCGCTTACATAATCAGATCAAGATCTATCTATACTTTTATTTTACCTACTTATTGAAAGAACACGCAAGGTCGCAAGCGAATAAATAAACAGAGGCTTTAGACAACATGCATTTCGACAGTCGCTCTCGCTATCGCTAAGTAAAAAAATGTATGGGATTGACATAAGCAATCGATCACTTTTCGATTGCTTATGTCAATCCCATACATTTTTTTACTTAGCGATAGCGAGAGCGATTGTCGAAATGCATGTTGTCTAAAGCCTCAGACGGCTAAAAAAGTTTTTTTTTTATACAGATTTGGGGTGGGGGTGGGGGGGGGGGGGGGGGGGGGGATAAATCCCAACTATCCCCCCCTCTGTATACGTGCTTGCACAAAACCTTTATTTCAAGATCGACATCTAGACGCCATGGTTTCCCGCCAAACACTCCATTATTTTTTTATTTTCCCTACTATGAGACGGCAAAGGGATCTAGCCCATACAGCCAAGTCTTCAGTTTTATATCTTCTTTCTTGATGTTTGCATTAAAATGTTGGTGTCATACATTTTAATGCATCTAGGGAGTTCTTGGCAAAAAATGCATGGCAACAGACCTCATGATGGCGACTGATGAGCAGAAAGCCCACTATAAAATTCTCAACAGTCACACCACAAAACCTTAATTCAATAATTCGTCATATCTATACTAGTTAGTAGTAGTTAGTACCTAAAGTTAGCAAATTAGGCATTCGCTAACTTTTTTGACATGATAATCACCGAGTAAATTACATATCCCTGAGTTTCTCCCGAGTTCTTGTCGTAAAACCACGTGTTGAGAGACTATTTTAACTCAAATCTACCGTACAATTTTTTGTTACTTAATTACATGTTCACTTAGTGACATTGGCAAAATGCGTAACATTATTGCATCACGACACCATTAATTAAGAATAGAATAGAATACATCGCACACCCAGTGGAATAAAGGCGTAAGACGAAAACACTAACTTTAAAAAAAAATTGGCCGTATGTATAACTGCAATAAAAAATATCGACGTATTCGTAGGTACATACGCCTTTATTCCACTGGGTGTGCGACATATCCATTGCTGTTTTATACGACACGCTATTAGGACACTTTTCGTGTAAAAACAACAATGGATATGTAATTCACTCAGTGATCATCACTTTCATCTGTCAAAAAAAGTTAGCGAATAGGCCGGCTGATCGTCAACACGGATGCACATCGAAATAATAGGTACCATTTCATTGCACAAAATCCACTCCGAACAATTAATCACTTAACTTAATCATTGAGATGTCCAAACACTCTTATGTTTTTTAATAGGAAAGACAAAGACATAAGTATTTTTAAACTAAGAAAATACACTGAAAATCAATGACTAAGTCATTGCTGAAAATACACGCTACCGGGATATTGCGTTCGCCATCAAAATTTGTCAGTGCTTGGTAGTTGTGTTTTTATGGTAACATTATTTTATGTTAACCTTACATTATTTTATGTTTACCTACCCGAGTCAACATGATTGTGAGAGCTGTGAAAAAGAACGTCGTCGCGGGATCGCGGGAACAAGATCAACGAGACGACGATACACGCGGGAAACGTCAAACAAAATTCATAATCGGTAACGACAACCACTAAGGAGTTTCTCCCGAATTCTTGTTGCAAAAACACGTGTTGGCTCCATTTTAAACTCAATCTACCGTAAAGATAAACTACGATAACATGGCGCGCCCCTCCAAAATTCAAAACGTTTGAGTACCTTAGACAGTGTTTAATGGTCTAAGGTAGGTACCTATTTGTGAAAATATTTACAAAGCGCCACTAACGCATATATGTGTTTTGAGACGCCTGTAAAACAAAAACAAATCCTACTGAAGAGGAATACCTACTTACAAATACATACAAGATGTGGAAAATACTTATAAACGGGATATTTTACGAAAATAAAATTAAACAATCTCTATAGACATTCGGTGGTGTATATTTTTTATGACAGTGACAAAACGAGAAAAATCTATAATTATAAAACATACAGTTCAGATAATGAGGTTTTAACATCCTCCACACGCAACTAAAAGTAACAAACATTTAATTGACAACAATATCCTTGATTAAGAAACTCAGAACAGCCTGTATAACAAAATTAACAAAAATACAAACTGAAAAACTGTTTTAACATCCTCCGACCGCAAGGAGTTTTCAGCACATTACAACATAAACCTAAATTATAAATAACGTACAATTAACAATGACATGTTAATACGGTCAGGTGATTTAACAATTCGGCCAGCTCGAGTTACGTAATCATCAGCCCGACTAAGTTCTAAAGAGTACAGCTTCTGAATCGGCTCTGAATTTGTCTTAACTACAGCCGCTCTTCTTACTTTGTCAACACTCTTTACAATGATTACTATTCCTGTCCCAAATTCTCTCATTAATACCTTCGGTTTATCTTTAAATACATTATCGTATCTCGTTAAATGACGTGTACTTTTAAACTTTTTTCTGGTACATATGAGTCCCTTATAGGTAAGTTCTTTATTATGCCCAGGCACCATTTCAGGGAAACCTTCCCTCCAAGGTAAATGCACCCCGTAACGACCCTCTACATCGCTTGAAACCGTGTCTCTGAAAAATTTAAGGGTTTCATGTTCGCATTTATTTGTGGGTGTTACTTCATAAGGATCCCTAATACCTAATAAATCAAAGTCACATAAGTCGGATGGTGAACAATTCATTAAACACAATACTGCACTGGAATTATTCACTACTACATTACAACTTTGACCTTGTAGAGTCCAACCTAATTTTGTGTCTATCGCTAGAGACTGTCTTCAATATGGACTATATGCCCTAATAATAAAAGACCAGATATATCAGCTCCTATTAGCAGTCCTACCTCTGATATGTCTACCCGTGAATCATTGATAGATATATCAGTGATTCACGGGTAGATAGATATTGAAACTGTTTAACTTATCTATCATCGACTTATCTAAGAGGCGTGGCAAGGCACCGCAAATTTTCTTTTGACACAAAGCCCTTATATTCAAACTGAATTTACCATCTAAATTTTTTATTTTAAAATCATAAATATCATGAGACCCTTTTGTCTGAAAACCGCCAAATAAACAGTGTTTTACCGTTTCCTTACCAGATGCCTTCATGCCTAATTTATTCGCAATATCATCTGTAATATATGACCTCTGAGCGCCGCTGTCAAATAAAGCTCTAGTAATTACAGTTTTACCATTATAAACAATCTTAACAAGAACAGTTTGTAAAAATGTAGTTTTAGGCTTACGTAAACACAACATAGCTTCTACGTTACTCTGCGGTGTACCTTCCTCTGATTTTTGCGATCGTATATCATCTAAGCGAGGACACATAGCCACAAAATGTCGTCGGTCGCAAATCATGCATTTTGGAAAACTTCGACATGTCTTCGTACCGTGACCAATTCTAAAACATATGAAACACGCCTTCTTTTCTTTAAGTAACTCCCGTTTTCCATCAAGTGTCAATTTTGACAACTTAGAGCACTCTGTGGTAGGATGCCCTTTCTGGCAAAATATGCACTCTAATTTGGAGCCCTTCTCCTCTCTCGCCTTTGGGTGTGCTACTATGCAAGCGGCTGTTGGTTGCTTCGATGTTCCGGCTTGTTGATCAAATCCTTGCCTGGCCGCGCAAATACGTTCTTCACTCTCAACTTCTGATTTGATGTACGATAGCAACTGGTTTAGATCTGGTCTACTACTTTTATCTCGACTACGCTCCCATGCCTTGAGAATATCTAAAGGAATTGCAGACTCAACCATCGGAAGTAACATTGCCGCATACTTGTCGGTAGTAACGCCCAGGGATTCTAGTGCATGAAGATGTGAAGATAATGTGTCGTATAACTCACTTAAGGAGATATCATCTTTTGGACGAATAACTAATTTCAATAGATCTCTGATATAACTTTCTATAAGTAGATCGTCCCGCGCAAACCTCTCTTTAAGTTCATGAAACGCACGGCTATAATTCTCTCCACTTGGTGGAAAACTCTCAATGAACTGTCTAGCCTTTGAATACGGCTCTGTGGACTGAACCAAATAGCGAAATTTATCGAAGTCATCTATACGATTGTCATCATGAATTCTTTTAAATTGACCCCAGAAAGTAATCCAATTCATGGGTTGACCATCAAACTTCTTCAACTCTAGTACCGGTAACTTAAATGTTCTTACATAGTCAGTACGTTTGACTGTGCCACTGACATTGTCGAAACCCTCAGCATCTACCGATGACACTGGATGATTACTTTCTGTACATAATTTCGCACGTACCTTGTGATAGCGACGTTTGTACTGCTCTGCTGACTCCAATTCGGAAAATATGTTCTCTTCATCCGCGTCACTTTGGAAAAGCAGATCCTTTATTTTTTGGTCAATATCAAACATATCTTCCGCCTTATCTTCAAAATACTTTATTAAGGCAGGAAGGTCTGTCTCGTTGTCACCGAATGCAACTAAAACATCTTTTTCGGCAATCGTAAAAAATCTCCGCGCTACGGTTCGTTTTTTTATTAATTCTTCCATTTCAACGGTCGCCAGATGTGGAAAATACTTATAAACGGGATATTTTACGGAAATAAAATTAAACAATCTCTATAGACATTCGGTGGTGTATATTTTTTATGACAGTGACAAAACGAGAAAAATCTATAATTATAAAACATACAGTTCAGATAATGAGGTTTTAACACAAAATGTGACTACACACATTGAAACAGTAATTTGGAGGGGCGCGCCATGTTATCGTAGTTTATCTTTACAATTGTCGGTTACTTTAATAAAATTTTCACTTGATATTGGCGCAATGCGTAATCTTTAAGTGTCGCGATCGACATTCGTTTAAAAGAAGAAGAAGACTACCACTAAGTTACCACCGCGACTATTACGTTTTTCATTCTTACTTTTCATAAGTCCAACATTACTCACTGCTTAAAAAGCTTCCTCTCTATGGGCTTCCCGAGAAATTGTGCAAGTGGACCCCCAGTTTTCTTACGGATAGGAGCATCAAGGTATTAGTTGACGGTGCATGCTTTGATTCCAAATCCGTGAATTCTGGTGTCCCACAAGGCTGCGTGCTATCCTCTACGCTACGCTATTTCTTTTGCACATCTACCCTATAGGTATATATATATTCAAAGTCCTGACTCACTGACTGAGATACCACAGTGTAGGCATCCACTAAGAAAGGATTTTTGGAAATTTGAAGCTTATTTTAGAAAAATATTGATGAACACCTCACTTACATAAAGTTGCGTGTTAGACAAGGAGATCCGGTATAAACTTTGACGTCACAATGTGTGCGTGTGAGAATAAAGAGTGAATTGACTTCAATTAAAAAATAGTTCTAGTAGTCTTAATCATCATGTTTGTGTTTTATTTCATTAAAACTTTTGCTACAATTGTCCACACAATGGGTACAATTGTAACGATCGTATTCGTTGAGAACAAATTAATTTTTTACCTTCCTGTTATGAACAAAAACTACCTACGAGTAGAAAATATTAAAGATAAATAACCTATTTTTCTAAAATCACTCACTTAATTAGAAACAAATAGATTTTGTACCAGAAACTATCAACTGTTACTTTGGCCCCCAGTCTACCCTACTACCTATAAATAAATAAAATAAAAATAATTTATTTCAAGCATATCTCATATCACCTATGCCTACGTAAGTCTTATTTAACCCGGCGTCATTGTGGCCGGGTGTCTAATACCCGACGGTTTCTTAAATCTTAATAACTTTTAAACAAAGTATGTGTGTTATTTGCCGCATTCAGTAGCTGGTGTGCTTGATATTTTTGAGTGAATTAGCGGTTCTATTTAGTGTTGCCGCTGCTATTGTGGAATTAACACGTCTCTAAAGAGCTCGTAGTATTATTTATACTAAAGTTGCGTTGATTTGAAGAGCGATTAACTTAGTTTAGAAGTCATATTCTAGCTTTGATTTACATGGTTCATAATTTAATGTAATCGTGTTGATATCAATTTTGTTTATAAGGTTTGTTTGTTCTTTTGAATATTTCTTGTAACTTATGTCCCAACAAATTGATCGTAAGAGAAAAATATTTATTTATTTAAATTATGATGATTATAAGTACATTTTATAATAAATGAGTGCCTAATTCTCACAAATTATGTATATAACTGCCTATTTCCCTAATATAGAAAACCAATATTAACATAAAAAATGGTTTTGTGTAAAATAATTTACATGGGTATAATATACCCGGCCACAACGGCCGTGTTCTGTTTGGTCGCCACAATGACGCCGGGTTAAATGGCATTTGGTAACTTTTCGTTACACATAATGCAACATCTGGATTTGGCAGTACCTGGCAGTCCACTTGCAGGCATCGCGATTGTCACGTCAGTGTTTATAGGTTAATACTTGACATAAAAAGTCACCTTATCATCATCATCATCATCTCGTAACATAAAAAAAAAACAATTAATAAAAATCAAATGGAATCGACATATTTATTAATTTATATTTTTATGCTTCTTAATGATTCACTAGTTCACTACGTAAGTCCATTTTAGGAGCGGTCCACTGTCCTCTGTACGAGCCGTACGAAAGCATTGGGATTATCCAGTGGAACCTGAAAAATTAAAACAATTAGATATTTATTTACTTTTACGGATTTTGCATGATTTATTTTTTATTTTTTAACAAACAAATCTATTATTATATAATTCCCGTGTTACGATGTTTGTCCGGTATGAACTCCGAAAATAACAATCCGAATTTATCTTTTTTTAAATGTGTGTTTTATTCCAACTTGAGAGATAGGATAGTTTTTATCTTGATAAGTGGTCCTCATTTTTTTCTACCACAAATTCAGTGTTATAGGACAGAAGTATGAAATTAACACAGTAACGCGTGTCCGGGACAGCTAGTATTATATAAAATACTTACCAATAAACCGGCAACATTAACCCAATAGAAGGTAAACCTTTCAGTTTCACGGAAATAGCCCTCAATCAAGCCATTTACAACTAGTGTTTGTCGTGGACTTCTTAGGAACTCATCTTGACCATGCCATTTAAGATTATTTATCCATTCCAATTGTCCTAAAAAGTAAAAAGATAATTTTATTAAAATTCGTATTGTAGCTAAATATGTATATTTGAAAATGGAATGGAATGGAAAACATCGTGAGGAACTTAGAGTATATATTACAGTAGTAAATATATACTCTAAGGTGAGGAAACTTGCACACACCTATGAAGAAATTCTTAGGTTGTGTGTGAAGTCAACCAACCCGAACTTGGCCAGCGTGGTGGACTAAGGCCTAATCGTCCGTAATGTGCTAGACAGGGGCTAGCCCCTCGGTGGGGACATTATATGAGCTGTTGATATTTGAAAAATCAATAACAAAAAAAGAGGCCTGTAAAGGTCGTAGGACTCTTATCAGGTCAGGACCATATCGCCTCTTTTTCAGATGCGCTACGGTTCTGTATCCGGCCCGTAGCGTTCATAGTAAAAAACTAGACGTTCCCTTTCCGTGCTGATAAGTGTGCTAAGACCGTTATAAGTTTGATGTGTCTGTCTCTGTGTGTATGTTAGTGGCATAGTAGCTCCTAAACTAATGGACGGAGTTTCTCCCGAGTTTTTGTTGCAAAAACACGTGTTGAGAGACTCCATTTAAACTCAATCTACCGTACAATTGTCGGTTACTTTAAGTACATTTTCACTTTATATTGGCGCAATGCGTAATCTTTGTGTCGCGATCGCCATTAGCGTAAAAGAAGAAGAAACTAATGGATCGATTTTGATGCGGTTTTTTTGTTGGAAAGCTCACGCGATCAAGATGGTTTGTGTATGTCGTGGGCCGTTCGCCTTTGTTCAAAACAATATTGGACATAGTATTAATATTTTATACACTAGAACATATAGATCAAATAATTATTATAAAATTCTTGTAATCTTAAAAAGTCTCGTCGTCACTTCCTTCTGATGAACTTTCTGCAGACACGTGAAAAAAAATGATCTAGCATTAAGTTCATGGTACATTCATCATACAAGCCGGTCTTTTGTGGCGTTTGTGTGAAACGGACTTTATGTTGATTATGTGGACCAATAGCAACGCAGTCAAAAAGTCGGTACTCGTTTAAAAAAAATAGACTATAGTAAAGTTTAATTGATGTAGGTTGGTACTAACCTAGCGTGTTAGAAATTGCATCCAAATTACTGTTGTAAATGGTAACAGTAAGATCGGTGTCGCTGAGGATTTGCTCCACTGAAAGAAAATTACATGGTTAGCAAAGAATAAGTACAAAAAAACGCACCTGAAAAGCGGGTAGACATCGGTGGTACATGCATCCATATACCTACACCTTTATATGACCTTTATACACATTTTTTATGTTAAGTGGTTGTCAGACAAGCACACGGCTTGCCTGGTGTTAAGCATTCACCGTAGCCTATAGACGCTTACATGACTGACGTGTCACTCGCGCGCTGCCAACCCTACTTCCCTTCACTACCTCGTGGAGTTTTTGCGACCACACTAACCAACAAAAATGTAGTGTTATTTGACTCTGGTCTTCTTGTAAAGTAAGATGGCTCAAGTAGTCCGCTGTGCCCTACCCCGACAAAATTCTTATTATATAAATACATTGAGTTTGTTTATAGCATCCCACGCAACAGTGGATTTTCAGTGCATTATATAAAAAAACGACAATTTATTTCCATATTTTATTAATAATCTAATTTTTATCATAATACAGTTAAAAAAAATTTACGAGGAGCATCGCACAACGCATGCGGTGCGGCGCAGTTAATGCATCGCCACCAGCCTCTTTATGTCGATACACAACTTAAAAACCCCGCTCTAAATTATTTATGCATATTTTCACAACGACTTGCTAAGTTATGTTGACGACTACAATAACTAGGATACCAGAAACTATCCAATTTCCTCTATCGACTTTGATCTGTATTATGATCGGATGAGTTTGAATATTCACTGGAGAAATTCGGCAGGTTAGGGTGGCCTGAGGAGAAGCATTTGCTGTAGTTTTAACTATGTCGTATTGCATGCATCTTCTTTAATTGGTAAAGCATACGAATTGGCGGAGTTTCTCCCGAGTTCTTGCTGTAAAAACACGTGTTGAGAGACTCCACTTTTAACCTCAATCTACCGTACAATTGTCTGCTACTTAAAAGCACATTTTTTTCACTTGATATTGGCGAAATGCGTTACATATCGCGAACGCCATTTAACTAAAAAAGAAGAAGATACGAATTGGTAAACAACCTCTTTGTGCCGTGTATATTTTGTTCAAGGTCAAGAAAATTATATTTTAAAGTCATATTTTAAAGAAAAAGATTCAAATACTCTTCAAAACTACTCACCTTTGTCCACAGCTGGTGTCATGAAGGCTTCAGCAAACTGCTGTATTACTTCTTGTCGGTGACTATCGAAGTTTGGTTCGCTTATACCCAAAGCTGGACCATATATTGAGTTCATTAAGATTTGTAAGTTTCCACTGAAACCAGTCATTTGCTGTATATAATTTAACTGTCCAAAGTAGTCTGAAAGTAGGAAATGAAAAAAATACTGTACATTAACAGTTTGGCCTGTCGTTCCGCCAGTGAGCGCAGCTTATAATACGCCCCTCTGGGCTTCACTTGTTTTTAACGATGGAGAATCCGTTAATGAACCTAACGCATCGTTGGATAGACGGTGCCGTATGTGAGGGCCGGCCCGGGAATACCCAGGCCACGGTAATATTATCATACAGTATTGTGTCTCGGCCCTGTCCTTGAAATAACTTGCTACGACCGAGCGGGGCGTAAACACGCGGAAGGGCTGCCCGCTTACAGTATTTTAATTTGAAAGAAAGAAAATAAATTTATTAGCCTTCACAGAGCACGATATTACCTAATTATTAAAAAACTATAACAACACATACATAAAGAAAAGAAACGTCAACAAAAACTAACATATACACACATTATATACCTACTAACTATTTACTTTATATTTAATGTCTACATTTCTTGGTTTATGATTGTAAATATTTTATTTTATATGTAATAAAATGTTGTGAATGAAATAGGAAGTGTTCAATAACATACATGTTTTTTTTAGGTAATATTTAATAAAAAAAAATATAGATTTGAGACAGAAAAATATTTACGCGTCGACTGAGACGTACTATATTATCACTGAAACACTTATATTTTCAAGAAATTACATATTATTATCAACAAACAAAATATTGTTTTTTAAACTCCGCACAAGTATCCCTATTTTATAATTTTCCATCTATCTATTCCTGTCAACAATCCGTCTCTTTTTCAAATTACCTACCTAATAACCTTGGCAGGTTCGGATTTATTTGGTGTATACTGGCGTACCTATACACCAAAAAAATCCGATCACTACAATACCTACCATTTATTACTCTCGTAAATTATTTCATAATGATATTTCATCATATTTAATAATATATGTAGTTAAGTTAAATGTTGGTACATAAGTAAGTAGATAGCATAGTCTACGAAACTACCTACCTACGTATTACGTAGTTATGTTTTTAACGCGAGCGTAGGTAGGTAGGTTACTCGTTTGTCTCTTTTTTCACCCTATCCACTTATTTATACTTATATTATTCCAGATTTTGCCCGATGGAAAAATCGAAATACCTAAATATTAAAAACAAATTACGTACTAGTAGTTAGGTACATAAAAAAATATTGCACTTTGCCATTTTGAATTATGTAGGTATCTACTTAATTCAATCAAATATTCACAATACAAATAGCACGTTTATGCACGGCTAACTGCTTAAAAAACAATTCACATCGTTCGGTCGTCGCTGCGGCGCATTCGCGACTGGATGCCCACCGGGTGCCCCGCGAACTCGAGGCGCGTAGCATGACGCGCTTTCCGACCGTTTGTATGAAGATAGAATACTGTATAGATAATATTACCGTGCCCAGGCTTAAATCAGCACGTATTAATTTAGAGACTATTAATACGTGCTGATTTAAGCATATTGTACGCTCGGAGGAGTTTAAGATTGGAGAAAAATAAAATTGATTGAAAAAAATAATATCAATTTTTGCCCACTAATCGGCAACTAGTACCCATTAAACTAAAACGCTGGTCTCCGAGCTCTTTATGGAGACGTTCCGGGAACGGCACACGCCGATCTCCGAAACTGCTCTAGGTTCCCCTAGCTCTGCGAAAAGTTGTCTTGTGAGACTTGTGAGCAAGGCAGTTTTCTGTGCTAAGCCACCTAAAGCCGATTAATTGTCGGTTACAATGTGAAAATACGCTAAAAAATACTTAAATATGTCATCCAAAATAAAATCGAAAAACAAAAATAAAATTCCTAGCTCCGTCATAGTTAAATGCCTCTATGGACTCTATATGAGCTACACACTCAGGACTTGATGTTTTGTTTTTTGTTTTTCGTTTTCTATTTAATTTGGTATTATTTTTAAAGATTTCAAATCATGCCAATATAAATTTATAAAGAAAATATATTTACAAAAATTGGAACTGGCCCCAAAAATTACACAATAAAACGTAATTTATCTAAGGATCACCATAAGTAAAAAATAAGAGTCCATAGGGAATAACGTATTAATTTTTATAAAATTACCTCTGTAAGTTCCAATATTAAGCTTTTCTACGATATGTCCTGAATTAACAGACACAGCACCAGTTTGTCCATCGATAAAACGGTCCAGGGTCAAGTAGTACGCATAAGCTTGTTCATACTGTCCTTGATTGAGTAATGTATTTATTTGTGCAACATAGGTTTCAACAGCATGACGACCTCTGAAGTCGATGTATCCCATTTCTTCCAAATAAAAGCCCAATTTTGACAAAACTAATGCCGGTGAAATGATAGGGTTACCCAAAATAACTCCTTTTAAATTAGGAGAAACATATTTGTACTAAAATTAAGAAATAAACATTATTGAAAAGAGTTAATACAAATCGAAATACATAGTTCATGTAAGCTATATTTATACAAAGTATGAAGGAAAGTCGTTCTTTCTGTATGTATGCTAAGAGGAATGTTTAAAAGTATCATTCGTTAAGGTTAAATAAAGTACTCTAAGTAAGTCCGTGCGAAGCCAGAGCGAGTCGCTAGTATAGGTAATATATTGGTAATACTTACGTTTGGAATTGCATTGGCTAGATTAAGTGCTAGTTGTGCGCCATATCCTTGGCCAATAATGTAAAGAGGTGTGTTGGAAAATTCCTTGTTTTCGTGATAAAACGACTCTAATGCATAAAGCAAATGATCGGCTGAAAATATGAAAGATGATTGGCGAAATATAATGTTTATAGTTAAAATACATTTAAAAAGTACGATGCTAAGTTAATAATGATGTACCTATATTATTTTACTAACACGTGAATCAGGTTTTGCAAATAATTATTGTCTATAGAAATCTAAACAGCTTAAATAAGTAGTGATTTACAATTCCTTCTAAAATCTTTGTTTTCGAAGTGCAATTTTCGGATAGGTAATGCGAATCGTGAGTTCTTATATTTAATAATGCACACAAATAGATGAAGATAGTGACTCTTGTCTTCAAGATGGATGACCCAAGGTCACGGAATTATCGTGATATCATTATTGATACTAATTCTACATAATTTCTTTAAATTTTTCTTCGTGAATAAGTGATCATATACGCATATTACGTATTCATTTGATGTTGGTGTGTTTATTGCGTGGCTGGCCTATAGAAATTAGGATTGAACGTAGGTACATTTTTGGCGGCGTCCGTCGGTGGCGTAGTGCGTAAGAGCGTCGTCTCCCACCCGGGAGGCACTGGTTCGATCCCCGCCACATACCAATGTGTTTTCAAATTTTGAATTCATATGTACGTTTAATCGACTCTTTTACAGTGAAGGAAAACATCGTGAGGAAACCTGCACACACCTATGAATAAATTCTTAGGTTGTGTGTGAAGTCGACCAACCCGCACTTGGCCAGCGTGGTTGACTAAGGCCTAATCGCCCCTAATGTGGGGTAGGCTCGAGCCTCTCGGTGGGGACATTATTATGAGCTGTTGATGATGATGATGATGACATTTTTGGAAACAAGTCACTTGATTAGATAGTTTTGGAATACAAGCTTCTAGGAGGAAGTTACCAAGTTGTGCAATAAACATTACTGATAAATGGTAGATTGATTTATAATACTTAAATTAATAATTAAATGAAGTCCTTGCTTAGCACTTTTATAAAAAAAATCTTGAACACTTGCCAAATATCTACCTATTAACTAACTAAATGTATTATTTTCATCATCTTTCAGGAATCAAAACGAATAGAGTGCATCATATTTTATGTAATTGTAATAGTGTTTTTTGTTTTCCTTACTAGTGTTTTGAAGATTGCTCGGAGTTTGAGCGTCGTCTGCAAGTTTGCTAAAACCGATCCCTAGTGGTGCATCCACAAACAGGAGATTGTAGACGCTGAGCTAAAAATATAAGAATCTTTTAGTACCTACTTAGAAATAGTGATGGTATTTGAAAGCCGATATAGCAAATCAATCAAAATTGCAAAATGAGTCGAATGAGATATAAAAACAAAAAACAACAGAAAAAACTTTTCATGTGACGGAAACTTTCGCTATCCAAGCCGCTCTTTCAACTCATTCCTTCCACTCTACACCACAAAATTACACCACTGGTGGTAGTATAGGGAATATCTATTCCTTTTGATACTATGTACCTTAATGACATCTTGTTTAAAACTTAAAAGTAAATTCTCAGTTTAGTCGACAGTTTCAAAGGAACAGAGATTTCATATGATGCCACCGGTGTTATAATTTCGGTGGTGTTAAGTAGAAGGAATGTTTCAACTCAGTTAGACTGGAATGGAAGAACATAATTTGTTGTAGCCCTTGTTTTTGCAGTAACATAAATTTAGTAGAATTACGAGCATTGAGGAGTAGGTTTGATTGATGTAAAAATTAGTGTCAGGTTCTAAAGTGATGTGATGTAAGTGAAAGGTGTGGTTGTAAGAATGCTTAGTAACAAAAAAATTAGAAAGGCATGCTCGGGTGTTTTGGTCCTGTAAAAATGATGATGAGATGATGACGAGTTAGAAAGTGTGATTCTGAATTGAATGGACAGGAGAACATTTGTCCACAAAATCAAAAATATTTTAGAAGGACTATCAGTAGAAGCCAAAAGAATATGGAAAGAAAATGATATCTGACTACTCTCATTGGAGAAAGACGTGATTTATTTATTATGTATGTATCATACCCAAGAATAATCTTGTCTATTTAAATTCAAGTCGTACAGCCCAAGTAATCCCAAAAGAGCCATGAGGCTGGGAGCAGGGCCTACCACCCCATCCAACCAAAGAAAAATCGGTCTTGTCGTTGGAAGCGTAGATATGCTTTGGTGGAATAACCAGAACATGTCTCCTTCGTATGGGATTCTTGTAAAGGCTGCTTGTCGAGGAACATCATTGAAGGCTCCCCCTTCAAGAACTGTGGAAAAAAAAATACTATAACTGTTTTATGTATTACTAGCTGTGCCCGCGCGACTTCGTCCGCGTGGATTTCCCGTTTTTGCAACATTTTTCATTGATGCTCAACTCCTATTAGTCGTAGAGTGATGTGATGGTTTCCTAAACTGTGCGTCGCGATGCCCTGGGGTGTCGCGGTTCTATCCCGGGGGCGGGCGTCGTGAGACGATCCACATAGAATGGCTGTCTAGCTAGCTATGCGAGCTAGTCGAACGAAAATAAATGTAGACAAAGAAATGAAAATCGTGATTTCAAAACTTGAGCCCCGTTTTGAGAAGCTCTGTTTTTAAAATAAGATAATACACTGAAAAAAATCGACTGTCCAGCGCGGGCGAAAAAATCGAATACAGCATCTTCCGCAATCCGGGCGGCTGCGTCAACCACTACGCTACCGGGACATTGCTTTCGCCGTCGAAATTTGTCGGTGCTACTTATGTTTTAATGGTAAATTTTTTCCAGTCTACTTTCTAATTTTAAAATATTTGCGCATTCGTTAACGCCTAAACAATTCCAAAAAAAACTTATGTTTTTGTTTTTGTAGGTAACTTGGCTTTTACTATAACGGGGGGAGGGCTCGTAAAACTTGGAAAATTCCTAAGGGCGTCACTATGAAAAAAAGTTAGGGAAGCCCTGGCCTATAGTGTTCCTCGATAAAATAGACAATCAAAGAATTTTTCAATTTGAATCAGTAGTTCCCCTGTTTAGGATTCTGTACCCAAAGGGTAAAACGGGATCCTATTACTTCTAAAATTCTTTGATTGTCTATTTATCGAGGAAGACTATAGGCAAGGACTTCCCAAACTTATTTTCATAGTGACGCCCTTAGGAATTTTCCAATTTTTACGAGCTGAGCTATGTACTTAACTTTGCTGTTACTATAACGGGGGGTTATAGTAACAGCAACATACCTACAAAAACAAAAAAAAAACGGACACAGCCGCCCGGATTGCGAAAGATGCTGTGTTCGATTTTTTCGCCCGCCCTAGACAGTCGATCCGGGCTCAAGTTTTGAAATCGCGACTTTCATTTCTTTCTCTACATTTATTTTCGTTCGACTAGCTCGCATAGCCGCTGGACAGCCATTCTATGTGGATCGTCTCACTACGCCCGCCCCCGGGATAGAACCGCGAACCCTGGGATGCCAGGGCATCGCGACGCGCAGTATGGGAAACTCTGATATAGGCCTATATACCTCCATAACATCACTCTACGACTAATAGGAATTGAGCATCAATGAAAAATGTTGCAAAAATGGGAAATCCACGCGGACGAAGTCGCGGGCACAGCTAGTTAGGAATATAGTGATTCGGTGTTCCGGTTTTAGATCTTAAGTATTACAGTCATTCTATTCCTAAAAAAACAAAACAGTAACAATCAATTTGAAAAGAGGTATTTATTTATTTAAATACGTGCTTGCCTTTCTGAGCATGGCTTCTCAGAACGGGGCTCAAGTTTGGAAATCGCGACCGTCATCTCTTTCTCTACATTTATTTACGCTCGGTTCACATCACTAACGAGTAATGATTTTAGCAGTCTATGTATTTTCCACCCTAGCGCCTAAACTGTTCATCTGATTTTGATGAATGAGGTGTCAATTAATTCGTTTTTAGGGTTCCGTACCTCAAAAGGAAAAAACGGAACCCTTATAGGATCACTTTGTTGTCCGTCTGTCTGTCTGTCTGTACCTTTATTAAGACCCTTTATCTCAAGAACGCGTGGACGTATCAAGCTGAAATTCACATGAAATACTCAAGTCTATTGTCCCTTTAAGCTGTGAAAATATCAAACTTCTAAGCCAAGCCAATCAAAAGATACAGCCGATTATGTCGATATTTTCAACAAATTTCCGACACTCGCAAAGGAATCAAAACCTACAGGATACTTCCCATAAACTCAGAATCTTGAAATTTGGCATGAAGCATTGTCATATAATGCAAATATAGGAAAAATTGCGAAAATCACATTTTTTTAGTTATATAATATAATAAAAATATTTTAATAAAATGAAACTTACTACCTTATTTCTCACGAACGAATAAAGGTATCAAATTGAAATTTATACCAAATACCTAGGTCTATTGTCCCTTTAAGCAGTGAAAAAATAAAACTTCTAAGTTAACGCGGTCAAAAGATACAGCAGTTTATAAATTGTAAACCGCTACGTTTGTACGGCGGAACCCTCGGTGTGCGAGTCCGACTCGCACTTGGCCGGTTTTTAAGATTCAAGCAACATAGGCTAAGAACATAGGCTACATTTTGACCGACTTTAACAAGAGAAGGAGTTTGAGAATTTTTCCTTGTACCCGATTTTAATTAATTTGCACACAAAATATTGTTGTGGTTGCTAAAATATTGTAATGGAACTACGACTGTCATGGCAAAATAATGTTTGATTGTCGATTTCTATGTCTATTGAAACCGAATGCCATTTTTATAATAATTCTGTGGTCGGGCGACAGTGTTTTACACATTTTGCTTTTTTATGTTCAATAGGCTATTGTTGCTATCATTTCACCACACTGACGCCTGATAGAGAGCGATGATGAGGCCTAAGATGGTACACGCTCGCCTAGAAGAGGCTTGTTCACTCTGGCCTTAAAATGTCCAGACTATACTGATCCGTCAAAACCTCGGCAAGGAGTTCCACTCCTTAGCTGTTCACATATTGAAAGCAGAAGTAAATCGCTTCGTGCGGATGGGTGGGACGTCGTGGGATGGATTATCCACAACATGTGATTGAAAGCTCTTGCCGCGGCTGGTCATCCGGTGGTGCAAAGGGGCAGGTGGGATTACAAACACTATCTTCCTTGTAGCATTGGATGTATTACCAAAAGGTAACAACTTCCCACTAAATAAAAAAGTGAAGAAGGATTTCTGCGAAGAACGCACTGTGGCAGGTAAATTAAAACTACGCCTCCTCACCCTTTGCCCGTGTACTTCATGCTTTGGCCGCACCTGCGCCTATCGTCCCGAAGTAATGCGTGGCGATACTTCGGGACTTGCTGTATCGTATACACGCAAGTGCGGCCCTAGCAAAGTTATCGCGATAAAGCATGTGGCATTTCTTTATTTGCACGAACTATCGTGCAATAATCCAAGATGGCCGAAATCATTTCCAGACGTGTAAATTGCGTAGTATTATTATCCTTCTTTCCGTTTAACTATGCATAATCACTTTCTTTGCTTCTAAATTGTGTACTAATAATTACGTAATGCATTTATTAAAAAAAAAATAACTCAGCTGTATCGTATACTTAGTCACCCGTACGCGTCTGAACTAATGGAGAACAACCTTCGAAATGAACAACGCATGTCTGACCACGCAGCGCGATAGGTTAGCGCGCTAAAACCCTGACGTACCGCCTCCCGGCCGATAACGCACACTCAACCCGAATATTCGCGACGATAGCCGATAACGGCCGGTCACATCTGCGTGTATCGTGTCCTAGCACGAAGCTTCGTGACGATAGGCGCAGGTGCGGCCCCAGCATCACAGTTACACGCAGATACATGTAACCAAACTACGCCTTGCTTTATACTAAAGAAAAACCCGGTTCATGCACACATATCTTTAAAACCGGCCTCAGTGGGTTCTCCCTAGTGCTAAGTATTAATATTTTTTTGCTCTCACGAAAAAACTAGTAAAATGTTCGATGCTTACGTATTGTCTCGAAAGGTCGAGGTTCCTCATTCGTCACCAACCACCAGATGAGAACACCTAGACCAGTAGCGACCACAACAGCCGCTATCACAGAAATTATTATTATAGTATTTTTCTTCATCACCAAAAATAATACTAATACGCTCACTCAAAGTCACTAATGTCTACTGACATATTTTATCCAACGAAAAATGCTCATTAGTTATCTGATAGCGATAAAGTGATAAGACAATCAAATTAAAGTAATCATGTATTTTTTTTAAGTTATAGGTACTAGCAAGGAAAGGATCGGCTCAAAACATCAATGGGCCCGAGCCTTTTGTAGGATTATTTAGAAGTACCATAAAAATGGCACTAAAGGAGTATTGTCAAAAGAGGCACCTCAGGGAATGGTTGTCTACTCCCCGACTGACACACTCAAAGAAATTTTTAGGATCCTCACACATAGGCTACCTCAAAAGAATGGGAAGAATCAACAGAACCCAAATCCGCTGCCTCATAGGTGCTCTCACTGGCCACTTTGCCACTAGAAGACACCTGTGCACAATAGGTAAAGCTGATGACCCCATCTGTAGAATGTGTGGTGAGGAGGAAGAAAGCATGGAGCACATACTATGTGACTGCGATGCACTAGCCAACAGGCGACTAAGGGTCCTAGGTTTAGCTTACCCTAAACCAGAGGACTTTACAGACCTTATCCCCCCCGCCAACATCGTGTAACTCATACAAAGTGTTTTCGATGTTGGCGGGGATGGGTGATAAGGAAAGGGGAAGCACAAAAGATCCCATAGGGTCGAAGTGCTCTGAGATACAGCCTCAGCCCCTTATTTAAGAATAAGAATAAGTTATAGGTGAAAAGTGAAGATAGAATTTTGTATGTCGGAGTGTTGTGGTTGTGTTAATGAATGGGGTTTCTGAATTGAACAATTATGTAGCGAAATAATGAACAGTTAATTACTACATTGTTTGAGTTTCTTCAAAACCCTTATGTGTTGCAGACTTGCAGGCATCCAAAGGCTACGATGACTGTGTACTTATTTAAAGAAACCTAAGGGCAAACATTTAACTATCCAGTGGATAAAAAAATTGTAAGGAATGCTAAAAAATATTTCGTTAAAATTCAATACTCATCATCATTTGCTTCCCTGCTACCAATTTTATTTGGAATCGGTAGAATATTATGTTTACATATCCCTCCTCCAACAGCTGTCAGCTTTAGCACCCAGATTAAAATTAAATTTTATGATATGTAATTCGAAACCTCTATGATTGGCAAATCTAATTAATACGTAAATAAAAAACGAAGAAAGAACTTTGTTATGCGCACGGAGGAGGGTGAGATTTGGCAAAGTTAAAGTTAACATGGAGAAGAAGAGCAGAGAAATAGAAAGATAGAAATTAAAGTATAATGGAATGGGTATTTATTGCAATAAATATGATTGAAAAGAGTCTGCACTTTTGCGCATTAATCAGCGACTAGTGACGATTATTACGCTCCAAACTTGAAGCCTGAGAAAGAAAAATAATAATAAAAATGCAATTAACATAGCAAATAGGCTGATAAACAAGTATAATATTAGGTCTTTACGAGGCATGCCTTTTAAGTTTTGTCGTTTGAAGAAAAAAACACAACTAGAACCATATAGTACTTTTTATTGTTTTTCAAAGTATTCACCACGTAGCTTAATACACTTTTCCATTCGCTCAAACCAGTTATTATAACATTTATTACACTCTAAAGTGGGGGTGTTCAAAATGGCTAACTTGAAAGCGTCGAATGCTTCTTCACCGGACTGGAACCTTTGACCACGAAGACTTTTCTTAATTTTAGGAAATGTAAAGAAATCTTTAGGGCTTAGGTCAGGACTGTATGGAGCATGGTCAAGAATTTCTACTTTTTCCTGCTTCAAATACTCAATCGTTTGACAAGCGCTTTGTGAGCTTGCGTTGTCGTGGTGCAGGATGATGCGTCGCTTTGAGTTAGATTTTCGAAGTTCGGCGATGACTTGTGGTAAAGAAACTGTGGTATACCATTCTGCGTTAACCGTTTTACTATCTTGAAGTGCAATATTCGCAACATGGCCGGTTTTTCCAACGAATATGGCCACCATCTTCTTAGAAAGTGCTTCGACAACGAACAACTTTAGTCGGCGTTGGCTTGTCTTGAAAGACCCAGATTGTAGATTGTTGTTTGGAATCAGGATCGTTGGCATAGATCCAAGCTTCATCACCACTGATGATGTCGTAGACGTGATTTGACTCTCCTCGGTTGAACCTTTGCAGAGTTTTCTTACACCATCTGACGCGGGCCGCCTTGTGATCGTCGGAAAGCAGATGCGGTATCCAACGGCAAACTAGCTTACTCACACCAAGCGCTTCATGCAAGATCTTCTGAATGGTTGTCCCTGAGATGCCTAATAGAACCTCTATCTCTCGATACGACACATGACGATCTTCGAGAATTCGTTGTCTCACAGCAATGATGTTATCTTCAGTGAAGGCGGATTTTGGGCGTCCTTCGCGAGATTTGTCACTAACACTAGTATGTCTACGCTGGAATTCTAAGTACCAGCGTTCGACAGTCCGTAGACATGGGGCTTCATCACTGAACACAGATGTAAGCTCTTCAAAATACTGAAGCCGTGTCAGGCGTCTTCCAAAGTTTTAGAAAATTATTGCACGAACATTTTCCTTATAAAGATTCATTTTCGTACGTAACCTGACAGATTCCAATCGACGCTGTGACTAATGCTGCGGCCGCATACATCGCGATGTCGCGAATATTCGCGTTATCGCGATGTGTCTAGCCAAGTATTCGCGAATACTTCGGCACTTCGTGCGAAGTCGCAAGGACATCGCGGCGTTGTCGGTAAACTGGCGCACATCAAAGCGTTTTTATCGCGATGTCCTTCGCTTGCGTGGCCACACTTCGTGGTCTTCAGTCGGCGCACAGACATCGTGCGCATCGGACGTATTGGTTTAAATTAGTTTTCTACCATGGATTGGAATAACGACAGGATTTTAGAACTTATTAGCAATTAGAAGTGTGAGTCAATAATGTTTAGCCTTGCTTTTTTCTTAAACAATAATTCCTGACAGATTACAAAATAATTGCCCTAAAATATAGGCCGACCGGGGCGTCCATTTTGTTTTTTGCGTAACATCGCGATCACATCGCGACAGACTTTACAGCGCGCAATATGTGGCCATGCACATTCGCGGTAGGCCGAAGGCGAAGATTATTGCACAAATGTTATCGCGATAATCCTAATACTTTCAACTGTTTTGAGATTCAAAATTTAAACACATTTGAATATAGTACAATTCCAAATTCAAAATTGCCGGGAAATATGGAAACGTCAGAACTTATAAGGCATGCCTAGTACCTATGAAATTAGCGTTTTTTTCTTACACTGCTGCTTTTAGCTGTGTAACTTCTTTGATTAAGTCGCTGTTTCAGTTTTATATTTTTATTATGAATAAGGACTATACTGTTACGAATTTGCATGTAGTGAAATTATGATTATTTAAATCTTTTACTAAAAAAAAAAAATAAAGTGGCTGTTTTATTTGGTCGGCAGAATCAGCTCTTGGAATCGTTGTAATTTATTGACGGGATTATGTTTTGTCTTAATTATTGATGCAATATTTAAGTAAGTCTTGCCCACGCTATACGCTCCAATTTTCAAAAGATTTGGCAACGGAGTTTTTAAGATATTTTAAATAACGTTAGTATGAAAATACATATTTTTTTGAAAATCTACATAAAAATTGGCGTTGTTCCCTACTATTTCTATTTTTTTTTTACTATACATCCTAATGTTACAAAATTTGGAGGAAATAATCTAACAACCCTCGGCTAAGTCTAGCATCAATAAATTATGAAAAAATCCAGTCTGTCCATGAGTTAGTAGGCATCAAATAGTCAATTCCGATGAAGAGATTGTAGAGTCATTTTCACTTTCTTTTCAGAATTTAACAATTGAAATATAATTTAATTACAGACAAAAATCTTGCAAAGAGTGTAGTTTCAAAAAATAATAATAATAAGAACCTAAAACAACTATTGAATTAAAGAAATTGCAAGTTTAGGTACAAGATAATAAAACGCCAATTTCAAAGGTAAGGACCTAATATACTTTGATGATAATTATCTGATAATGAAATATATCAGATAAGCTCCGTTTATGACTAATATTGTTTTTTTGTCTGTTGCTCGCATTCTTTGTTGATCGAGTTCGATTATAAGTGGATTAGTAATAAAATTATTATCAGTCTCGAAATGATGTCATTAATTGAGGCTAATCTTGATAAGTAAAATTTACCACCGTTTATCATTGAAAGTGAACGATAACTTTCTTCTTGCTTTAAGTTATTTTATATTTGTGCGCGCATTGTAATTAAGCCCAATATAAATATGAGACAAACTCCAGCATTCCATAGATTCACCGTGCCGGAGCCATCGTGTTGCGGAGGGAGTACTTGTGTTCCAGGCCTACGGCCTGTGACTCAGGTGACGGTTTCATCCTCTTTGCGTCGTATTCTTCAGTTTTGAGGGTCGTGTGCATCATTTTCTCACGTACGGGCTCTTTCCATATGTTTCAGTCTCCGCCAATGTGGAGGGCGTTGTAGGCTGTGTAGTCAAGAGCGGTGCAAATCTGGTCGGACCAACGTATTGGGCTGCGTCCACGAGGCCTACGTTATTCCGAAATGCTGTCCAAGTGTCCAAGGCATACTGAGTCTCTTTCTTCAGCAGCATATCTCATAGGCGTCATTGCGTTTGCGGTCTGCAGCTTTCAGTGTCCAAGATTCAGCGCCTTACGAAAAGATTGAGAAGACGTCCGTACCAGTTTGGTTTTAGTTTTTACGTAAATTTGGCGATCTCTCCAGTTTTTTCAAGCTGAAACATGGCGCTTTTTAGCAGGTTTAGGTAGGTTATAGGCTTAGGTGGCCCCCTTAAGGTCCACCAGTACAGCCTTCTCCATCCCACCCCATCCAGGCTTCTCTCTCTGCCCAACATTTGATATTTGGTATGATACCGCGAGAGCCGCTCGGCAACACTCTTTTATTATTTCTTCTTGCTAATGATTTTTGAATGAATTGAAGAATGTTTTTGTTTGAAGTTTATATATTATTACGGGTAACTTGAGAAGTCCGGTCATTATGAATAATAACCAACGGCAGTATTAATGTGAACGGTCATTACAAATTAGTGTTGGAGTGAAATTAATTTGTGACCAAGCGGACAAATTTTGTAACATCTGTACATTGATGGTTAATGGTTATTCGTTTATAACCAATCAGTCTACCTTGGATGAATGTAGCACCAAAAAGTGCTTGCACTATTACCCACTTGATCGGTGTTGTTTCTTTATTCACATTGACCGGATTTCTCAAGTTGTTCGTAACATAGTAGGATAAATATTATTTCTGAATATAAACCGATTTTTGTCCATTTCACATTTTTAGTAGATATTGAAATAAGTATACCAAAAGCTTGATTTATTCAATAGGGTATTTACACTGTCTTTACAGCGTCACTAACATCACTCCCATCTGGGAGTCTTAGGTCATCTAGACTCTCTATGGGGGTTCCAGTCGGAAAGGCCTGTGGAACGATATCAAAATTTATAAAGGTATCGATAAAAAGAAGCAAAATGTTAATTTTATAAGCTATTACCAAAATTCTACAAAACAAACAAAAACCAGTTAGTGATCTTATTCTACAAAAAGCATTTTGTAATATTTTCACGGTAAGGGAAGGACGTTCTTTGGGATATTATCACCTTACTGTTAATTCTTGTCATATGACAAAATCTGTAAGAATTATGTACTTTTGGGTCACACATTGAATAATCATGTGACAACATAAATCAATCTTAAAGGTTTAGAAGCGTTGCCATTATAATAAAATGGATGTCCAAGTAAGGTAAAATCACCAACTAGTACCTACGCAAAGCTTGTAATAATTGCAAGCATTCGGCATAATATAATATGGTGGCTATCAATTGCATTTTTGCATATATTTTACTTTGAAGTTACGATGTTTGCAGACATAAGCATCAAGCATAAAAATATTTTAGGTCACACCTAACCAGAAAGTGGCACTTCCTGGTCAGGGGGTACTATAAAATGTTGTCCTTATCACAGGCGGTAAAAAAGAAAGCCCCAGATATCGCATATTAATCGCCTCGCCTTCAGCTTGGGCGATCTGAGACATTCTTTGTTTTACCGCCCTAGTTAATAAAGACATGTACCTCTTTAACACGGCGACAAATTAATCTGAATTAGGGGGTTTAAAAAAATTTAAGCGGGTAGTAAAAATAGGTTGACAGCTACAGTGAAGACAATTTTAAGTAGAAAGTAGCAACTTGATAATCGACTGCAAGCTTTATTTTCATTTAAACTGGCATTGATTCCCAAAAACAGTGCACTCCACCTGGTCATAAAAAATAACCCTAATTTACCATCACTCAGCCATGTAGGTGCATAAATAGTTAGGTAATTAATTAGGTACTTTCCTCGTATATTTACCTTCGCCTATAGGTAATTGTCAAAAATACAATGTTTATCCTCACCTATGATTTGATTCGCCCTGTTTTATGTTTGTTACCTTAAATTAGCAGCCATTTAGTTTTTATAAATCCTTGCATTTCAAGCTCATTTGATATAATTATTGCTAAAATATATGTAGTTATTCTTTCAGTAAGAAATAGTTAGTCGCTCTTTAAGTTTTTAGTCGCCTCGAAAATAATTAGCCGTTAATAAATGTACTATTCCAGTTCAAAATTTAAATGTTGTCCATCTTTACAATACAACGCGCTCTTTGTTTATGCACATTCTTAGGTGGCTTTACCCTAGGTTGGCGTAGCAAAATTGATGTGCAATATTAGGTATCTATTTCGCTTTTATCTTGACATCTTTAACGCCAGAGTGAAAAAGCATCTTTGGTGAGCGTATATCATCTTAAGTCTTATAATAGCTTTCCATTAGGCGTGATTGTGGACAAACGCCCAGTCCATGAAATATACAAAAAAATGGTTACCAAATGTACAACTATAGTAACAAAGATTGCCTACCCTCTTCACCTTTTCGCCTTGGTCGTAGTTAGTTACTTTATTTATATTATAATAGAATAGTACCTACGGTCAACAGCAAATCGATTTCAAATCTGTTACGTGACCATATAAGCATACAATTATTTTTCCGTCGATGTATTCTGTGGTCTCATGGATTATAGATGAGTAGAATCAAGTAAGACGTTCAAAAAATTCTAGAATATGTAAAAACAAAAAAATTATATTATGTTCTTCTTCTTCTTAATTAAAATGCAGTTATAATGGCTTTCGCGAGATTACGCATTTAGCCGATGTCAAGTGAAAAATTTATAAATTGTACGGTAGATTGAGTTAAAAATGGAATCTCTCGTGTTATATTTATTACAAAAAGAACTCAGGAGAAACTCCATAATTATGTTACGTTAATTGCATTGCTTTCATTCGAAGTATTGGTTCGTGAGTAATAAATAATAATATTTAGATCACTTTAAATAACATTTTTTATTTATAGTTTTTACATCTACATAACTTAATACAATATTCATCCAAACGAAGTCATATCCCGTAAAAAGGCGGAGGTCCCGGCTGGGTTGTCGGCGGGCACCTGCGTATAAAAAATATACATAAAAACAAAAGTTTATATCACACTAAAATGAAGACTAATATCACAAAAGAAAGTTTTGACCTTATAATGTGACTTTAAAATAAAATACCTAAGCCTACTAGTCATTATGCTATCCAAGACTTAGGGAAAATTAATACTTTTTACGGTCGTTCCTTTTTCAATATAAACTGAGTTATGCCAAAAGTATAAAATTAAGTTGAAGAAGGAGAAGAATACAGTTTAAATAAAAAAATGTCTTCTTCTTCTTCCTTTTACACTGCTCTCAATTTATATGAGGTCGGTGAAGTATGTTTTGTTATCGTTGTTCTGGTATAGGTTTTATTAGATTCTATGACCGCCGTCGGTCTGACACCAGCTGTCCTTGGGTATGCTATTATAGGCCGGGTGCGATGATCTGCATAGGATTTCTGAACGCCCCTAGTCACCTTTTTACAATATCCACCATATGAAATCGCGATTGTGGTACGGCTTTTCACTTAAAAATAAGGATAAATAGTGCAAAATGGTGAATAGATCGTTATTTCGTGATTGCAGAAGTGTCCAGGTATTCAGGATGCAGTGTGAAATTTCACTTGTAAGTGTCATAATTGCATATTATTGTTCAATCTATAAATTTCCTTTTTCACCTGTAATTCTAGATTATTAGCGTTATTTTGCAAAACTCCATAAGGGGGAGTAATTAATAAATTGATACTCGCCTCTAATCCTATTTTAGAATTTAATGAATTTTCATACATAATTTACTTATTCAAATATTTGTAAACAATTGATTTCCAGAATTATAATAAAATAATGCCCCTTTCCATCCATTCCTTTACGAAATGGCAATTAAATCATAAGACAGGGAACTGCTCGGTCAATTATTTTTTTTTTGTTGTCTTCTTCATTTTGAAGAGACAATGAAAATTGTCATGGCCGTAAGAGGCCGTAGAGGCATCCTCAGGACCACCGCTCCCTCTCGCCTCAAAGCTCGTAGAGATTTTATACGAAAGCGAGACTCATTCTGTGGAGATACCTGTTGACTAGACTAGAGAACCTTTTTGGGATATCCTCATTTTCTCAAATAATCTTCGTCTATCTGCCTATAACAAAATTGAATCTCAAAATATTTTCTGGAGATTTTGAATTTGACTACTCACACTGTGCCCTGCAACGTTTATCCAGAAGAATCTAAAATTCCCGTGCGACTTATAATAGCCTTCCAACTTGCCATTTTCCCAGATGGGTTGGCGAAGAGAGTTTCTATAGGCTTCGGCTCCGTCCCATCGCAGTCGGTCAATCCATAACATTTGTCCTGTTGAATTAAATCTTATATATAAAATTCTCGTGTCACAATATTCCTTCCCGTACTCCTCCGAAACGACTTGACCGATTCTCATGAAATTTTGTGAGCATATTGAGTAGGTCTGAGAATCGGCTAACATCTATTTTTCATACCCCTTAGTGATAAGGGATGTCCACCCTTAATTATTTTTTTTAATTTATAAGGCAAAACAACGTTTGTGGGGTCAGCTAGTAAAAATATAATTTTAATAATAAAACAATAAAGAGAAAATATTATTGATTACAAGTATATTACCTATCTAGCGAGATATAAAAGAAGGCCTCTTAAAGTCTCGAACTTGATAGAAAACCAAATTATTTCTTTTATTAGTCATAGCAGTAGAGGAACTATACATATAAGATAGAGTATATAAGGAGCGTAACATGCTTTTTAGGACCAGACCAGGGCTATGTAGATAACGATTTTGAGCCGCGGATGAGTTACGGTGTCGTATTCGTTACGGTCTTGTTATATAAGGTCAATTCTCCAGGTCTTCTTCTTTGGGCGTTTTAGGACCAGGTTTATTCCATTTTTCCATAGCCTCAGGTTAAGACATATGGTAGAAGCTTGACTTTTGTTGTCTGCTTTAAAGCGCCTATTTATTTAAATCACATTTCAACACTAGTGAAACATGGTGTTTGGGTTTGATAGCTATGATGATTCTTTTGCTGCTGTAAATTGGATCCCACTAAAAACATTTTCATGTTAAATTTTGCCAAGACGACACCATAGAGCACTATCAAAAAGTTATCTCTTGGAGAGCCAAGCTTCTAACTCTATTTTGCCAAAACCAAGCTTCTAACGTCATTTTGCTACCTTCAAATGGGCGTAAGGTCAAATATTTATTCACTGTTAAGCAATGGTTCTTGTAGCAACGACGCGTCCAAGCCACACATTTTGACTATGGCATAGAGTTTGTGCTCACATTGAGCTATGCGATTGAAACTTTATATGTTTAATTAGTCCACTTGACATCATATCCCGAGAATTTGGACTATCTGGTAAAATCCAAACCCAGGTTATGGTTATTTAGGACATGCATGAGGTTAGAAAAACAACAAGTAGCAGAATATGAAATGGAAATAGAAAACATAGAATAAATAGAGAAGAAAATAAGAACCACAATCAACTGAGTTATGACCCGTCGAGGAAAATAATAATAGTAAATAGAAAAGAAAGAATAACAATTATACTGTAAGTTAGATGTAGATTAAAAAATATTATGTAACTAGTATGGAAGAAAGAAAAAGGAAAACATGTAACAGGATAAGGATAAGCGTATAGAAAATTTGATTTTGATTTATACATATAAGAAAATACAAATGGAAAATAGCAACAATAATATAGAAGCAATAGTAAGTAGATTACAGAGAAACAAGAGATCCGAAAACATATTGGAGGAAACAGAGAAAAAAACCCAGGTTATGAAGGTTTAAAAAAAACGACGAAGCGCTTCGAGAAAAGGTAGGTAGAAACTCAATGGCACTGCGTTTTAATTGATAAGCTTCTTTCTTATTATATTTCTTACCTGGAGTGTCACAGATGAGATCCAGATTGCCATTATATTTTGTAATAATTAAATCCGTCTCATTGAGCAACTTTTCAACTGAAATAAAATTAAAAATACACTTTAGTTTCAAGGTCCAATTTTTATTGTATTTTTTTAATTACGAGTATTTCTGTAATAAATCGACATACTTCCTTCAGTAACAGGTTTCATGAAGTCTTCTCGTAAAGTGTCAAAAACATCGCCGCTGAGAGCACCCCAATTGATATCAGCGGGAATGTTCAATGCACTCTTTACTACAGTGTTCATGAAAGTGTTCAAATTGACATTTCTAGAGTTTGCTGGGTCCATCTTATTGTATATGGCCATGTCTCGTGAAAATTCTGCAATTTAACATTTTGATTACCTCTGTATTATTTGAATGGATAACGACAAACCATTTATCAGTGTTCAAATTGCGATGTCTGAAAATAATATATTTTAGATTGAGGATTTTGTAATCGATGCCAAAGCTGATTGTGCAAGCTTTATAAATTTTTAACCGACTTCAAAAAGGAGGAGGTTCTTAATTCGGTTGGTATGTTTTTTTTGTTAAATGTTTTTACATTCATGAATTTCTGATTAAGTCAGAGTTCAGTATTACATTATTATATTTTCTGTCTATAATTTACTAAAATTTATAAAATCTAGTGAATATATATATTAAGTAATAATATATTAAATATTAGCAAGGTACGACGTAAAAAGTTCTTTACATTATAAGAACTTAAAGAAATATTGGGATTTACCATAAGCTGATCGTGTATTGGGAGCAAAGGACATTTTAGTGAGAATATTATAGAAATCTACGTTAGAAGTTCTTAAGAAAACAACTCCTTGTGTTGCAGCCCATTGTAAAGTGGAACTATAGTATTGGCCTTCATTGAACAGTCGTTCGGCTTCTCTGGCTGATGCCTGGATAGCATCGTGCCCCTCTTGATCCACGAGTCCAGCGGCTAGCAGCAGTGGCCCCCAAGTAAGTGTGGCGTCTACTGGAGATATCCAAGCATTGCCCATGGCAAATCCGCGAAGATTCGAACGGATCTCTCCATTTTTTTCTGCCTAAAACAGATTAAGAATTCGAGTCCAGTATTTAAAAAATAAATATTGCAAAATGAAGAACCTTAGGGGTACCTATGTGCCTATATCCAATCAGTAAGTGTCTAATAAAATTAGTCTCTATAAGTAACTTAGTTTTATCAGAATATAAGTACAATACCTCCACCATACGGATCGCCATATCGACAGCCATTTTTCCGCCATAAGATTGTCCATAAATGTACAATGGCACGCCTTCAAATTCAGAATGTTTCGCATAAAACCCCTTCATAAAATTAACAAAATCAATGGCTGCAAAATTCAAAAATGATTACTTCACTTATTTTTATGGATAGTACGGATCTACCTTAAACCTTTCTTTCTTAGCCAATGTACAGATTTTTTATCTCACGAACGCGGGTTAGTCATGAATGTGTATAGTATACAGTCATGCACGTTGCAACTATAAGCGGCCAAGCCACTACTGAGGGTGTGCGGCCTTAGTGACGGCGCATCGCGTACGGCGGATTGCGGAGCGGATTTATACGCGCGGATTTGTATGCGCCATCAAATCTGCGCGCCCGCTTGCACTCCGGACAGGTTCAAAATGTCGAGGATTTGATTCGAGCATGGTGGATTCCGCATGCGCGATGCGCCGTGACTCAAGACGCAGCCTGAGCGTTCTATTGTTATCAGCACAAACATCCATAGCTCGCGCTCACGAACGCTCGTGAGATGAATGTGCTTAAACCTTAGGTAGAATGGTCTGAGAAACTTCAAAGTATATTCTTTTTAAATCAAAATCTGAAAATTTCAATTAATGCAATATACTCGCACTTTTAATGAAGAGTAAAAAGTGAACAAATACTATCTTTCTTACCGATTTCATCATTAGTTTTGGTTAAGAGGTCTCTATCTTCAACATAACTGAATCCTGTACCGACTGGGTTATCCAGGAAAATTACGTTGAAATCCTTAATCTGTTAAAATATTTTAACATATTAATATAATTCTGCTGTTTATTTGTAGAGTACAAATTTGTAGTCACTAGACTATGGAAGCGGTTAAAAGCTAATTTAGCACTAACTTTGAAACACTCACCCACGTATGACTTCTTGGATTTAAGTTTAAGTCCATAGGGCCGAGAATTTCAAAATTTCCTATAGCAGTAGATGAGCCCCCAGGTCCTCCTTGGAGCCATACAATTAGTGGTCTTTCATTGTAGTTTGAAACTGGAGCGACAGTGTAGAATAACCAATAGAACATATGCGCCCGGTCGCGAACTGTCACATATCCGAAGTCCTGTTCGTAAGGACCGAGTTGACCTTAAAGAATAACCATTTTTAAACTTTAGAAACTATTTTGTCTCTTGTGTCAGGTTAAGCCAAAGGTATCTGAGCTATAACTGGAGGAAATGGCTGTCTCGCATTAAAACTATTGTTATATAGCCAAATTACTCGTGATGGCAAGAAATTATAATCTAAAGATATTTTTAAGTCTTTTCTCTGAACCTTTGTTTCGAACTGACCTTCGGTTGCTGTTATGTAGTCAACATCGCGGGCTTTCGAATGATTATTTTCACAAAAAAGTGAAATTACAACTTTTTAATACTCGAAGCAAAATCACAAACTTACTTAGAAATTCTAATGCTTTTATTATTTTTTACATCTGTATATTAATACGTAAAGAAAAACGATGCATACTCCTTTTTAAGCATAATTATTGCCCGCATGGAGCAGTGTAATTCTAGAAATAATTGAAGTTCATAAAAGATAAGAACTGCAGAAAAATAAAATGTATGTATAATATGTGTTATATGTAATAAATATGAAATGATTGAATATATTTAATTATTGAGTCGGCACTTTTTATTAAGCAGGCATTAAATTGAGTCAGCACTTTTTGCTGACTTATCGTCACTTAGTTCAAATTAAAACTTGTATTTTTTATAGTTCTAAGAAAAGTTATTTACTTACCTACGACCAAATGGTTGCAAAGAAACACAAATGTAATTAAATAGAACAACATCTTATTGTTATTCCCAACACATTAAACGATATATGTAGACCAGTCCGAAACCCAACTATAATATAATTGCTTGAGTAATTATTTTTTATCACATTGATAACATTCATCGATTACACATATTTATATCTACTGATAGATAAACGAAAAATATGTTCCACGGCATCGAATTGAAGGAGAGTTGGCGGAATTATCCTTTAGAAAAATCAATAACAAGACTTAGGTATTGATTAGTTTTTTCCTAGACATAGTTTGGCTTAACAATTTAAAATTTTTAGTAGTTTGGTTTACATAAATCAATTGAGTTAAACAAACATGCACGCCTAGACCAAAACATTTCTCGCAATATTATAACTCTATTTATTTTATCATAATGACATTGTTAACTTAAGGAGCTAGCAGCAATTGGCAAGTCGCAGTAAAGTTGAGTTCATGTTATGTTCTTTTATAAATAGGTGATATGGAAGAAGAAAAACCTCGCAGAAGTTTTGCAAGTCAGATTTCCGCCATCTCTATTTAAATTCTTTCAGTTTTCTTATAAAATATGAACAGTTATGAACATAAAAAGATTTGTGTGCTATCGGAAAAGAAATTTTAATATTTACCTACATCTACAGCTAGGGACTGACCCGAGCTAACTACCGCCACCAATGCATTTCATTTTACAACTACTAAATCATACTTAAAAAATTTAAATCGGTTTAAACTACATCCAACACGTCTAATTGAAGTATGTATATTAGTATTCGTTCTTTCATAAGGAGTGGCCACTTACCTACCTATGGCTAAAACCACTAAAACCCATAATAAAACTAAACGGTGACTCGTTTTTGTCAGTGGCTATTCCTAGTGTGTAGTCTTGGGTTGGTTCTCCAGGCTAAAGTTAGGTAGTTTTATCATGTACTAGCTGTGCCCGCGACTTCGTCCGCGTAGAATTTACCAAAAGAAAAAAAAAGAAAAAAAGTAGCCTAAGTTACTCCTTATTACACCAACTACCTGCCAAAAAAGTCCCGTCAAAATCGGTCCAGCCGTTTCAGAGATTAGCCGGAACAAACAGACAGACAGACGGACAGACAAAAATTGTAAAAAATGTTATTTTGGTGTATGTACATACCTTATATATATTCATATGCATGTAGTAAAAAACGGTTATTTCAATATTACAAACAGACACTCCAATTTTATTTATATTATATGTAAGTATAGATAAAAAATTACCTGAGTCTTGCTTGAATTAAATTTATTCGGCGCAGGCACAAGCGGCTGCGCAAATCTGGTTTGGCGCAGCCAACCTCACCAACTTAGAGGAATCGCCACTGGGTTTTGTGTATTGCGTAAGTAAATTTATAAGGTTGAAATGTGCTTATGATAACTGTTATACTCGTGATTTAAAAAGTTAAACTTTCTAACTGTGGCAGTAGATCACGTAGTACTAAATCAGTAGACATACCTAGATAATTTTTGCTTTCAATGACTGCAGAACAAACAGTCGCAAATACATAAACACCTGTCTATACATATACAGGGTGTAAAAGACATGAACAGTCAAACGAGAACCATGTATTCTGCTCACCATCATAACATTTTTTTTCCTTTAAACTATACCTGGGAAATTGATAGTTACGATTTTATTGAAGGTCAAAGTCATAATTTTTTTTTTCATTTTTTTATGAAAACGTATTCTATACGTTATTTATTAATTATTGTCCAAAGAAACATTATCATTTTAATTAGTATTTCATAAAAAAAATGGCTTCAAAACGTTAGCGTTCCATGTAGCTCACTCGATGCGCACGGACACTAACGAACGGGGCCGCCGTCAAGCAAAATTATCGCGGTTTTGAGAGTTGCGTGCGAGTTGAGCCCTTTACATTGCGCGGTACAATTTGCAATTTTTTGTAACACCAAAAAATAATAATCATTTCCCAGCAATAATTTTTTTTGAAATATGTCTTATTTTGATGTATAGAATACATGGTTCTCATTTGACTGTTCATGTCTTTTACACCCAGTATTTGTTTCAAAATAAGTATGATTACTAGTTCGACAGGTGCTGTGTCATCAGACAGTAATATAATTATAGTTAATTATTGTATCACTAGAGCCGTTGATCTATAAGTCCCTATCTACGTCTGTATCCTGTTTACACGGCAAATAATTTTTATTTATGTTTTTAGATTCGAGGCGAATTCACTTCTCTCTAATAAATTGTATTTATGAGTGCTTGGTGAGAAATGTATCGGAAACAGACCTCCGCTTTCGATTTAATATTAATATAATAATAATAATCATTTTTGACACGAAAATAAACAGTAACAACAAAACAGTATAAAAGCAAAGTAATTTAGGTTTCAATTTTATCAAGTTCCCATTTAAAAAAATAAACACAACGTCTTTCTTAAAAACATATCAATACTATTACCGCGTAACATCTTCAGCGAGGCCAAAGGTGCTAATAAAGGTCTAATACATACCTACTGCCAAAATAAAAAGTAAGTTTAATTCCTCCAAGTGTGTAGAAAACAGTCGTATGACACTTGTGAGCTCTGCTCAATACACACTCGGCTGAGTTACGCACTCGCCTACGGCACGTGCTGCAACCTCGAATTTAATGAGAAGCTTAGCTCACTTGTATTATAATGTAGGTACTATTTACAAATATAAACAAACCGAGATTTAAATTTTAAAGCTTACAATTTCGATAATATAGATATAAAATATGAATAAATTATAATTTTAAAAGCTGAAATTTTGGGTAGAGTTTTGGATCATTTAAATAATGATTTATCTTTTAATAAGCTTTTTTATACAATTTAGATTTAACAGTTTTTTCAATTTATTAATAGGCAAATCTCTAATATTCTTCGGAAGCTTATTGTAAAACGTGTACATTGGCCCACAAACGAATAGTTTATTCCTCAGATATTCCGTGGAGACGAGTTTTATAAACAACCAGATCGTGTTTATTCCTAGTATTGACATTATGCGTACTCCACTCCATCAACGAAGGTGAAGTGATCAGTAATTTTATTCCTTACTATCGATCTGCTGGCCCCGGCTTCGCACGGGTGGTGTTGTTAATGAAAAAAATGAGAATACGGTAATTTATAAAAATGTCAATCTATCAGTTATTGACATTTATTTTGTTAATCACACCTTCTTTTGTTAATCGTAGTAATCGCGTCATATATTAGTTATATTGCGATTTAAAATGACAAAACAGGGGAAAATGGTTTGTTTTTACGTTTTTTCGTACAATTTTTTGAAAATACAAACACAACAAAAAATACTATCCAGTTTGGTGCAGTTTTTCTGAAGTTATGCGCTTGTATACATTTCGGCGATTAATTTTCATTTATATATACATTAAGAATTCCAACAAAGTTAATTTATCATAACGCTAATTATATATCATGCTTATTCTAACGTATCTAACCTCTACATTTACTTCTACTTTCTACTAATTTACTATTATTATAAAGAGGAAAAATTTGTATGTTTGTAACGAATAAACTCAAAAACTACTAAACCGCTTTCTATAATTATTACATCATTAAAATTCTTCATTATTCCTAATTGACATAGGCTTTAATTATTAAAAAAAAACTCCATACGGACGAAGTCGCGGGCGGAGCGTTAGTGCCTAATAAAGAGAGGCGTGTCACAAACTACAAAACGAACAATTTCTAAACAGGTTACTTGTTTAGAAGAACACTGGCTTAAGAGCATTAGCAGCTGTCGAATATTTCGTTGCCTTTGAAAATAATTGGTAGAAACATTTACGTAATTGACCGGTTCGAAAAAAAGTTAGGACATGGTACGCACGTGCATACATACATATTGCAATACGTAGAAATGGAGTGTTAACCGCAGTTGCGTTCGTCGTTCGCGACGTGTAACCCGCCCGGTGAGTTTCGTGAGCGGTCGCAGGCGGTGCGTGTTATAAAAGTTCTGTCATGATTAAATTGTCCCCAGCCTTCTTGAAGCAGGTAGGGCTGTTTTCCTTCACTCATCTTAATAATAGCTAAGTGTTGTAGTTTGGTAATTCACACCAAAGTATAAAGAATTAAATTCAAAACACAAAAGTGAAAGTTATGAATAAGTAATATGGTAAACTAAGGCACTGCCAAGCAGATAAGTGATATTATTTTAAATGCTTTGTTAATTATTATGCATAATTACATGCATTTATTTTGAATTATTTAAATTTTAGCGTCTCAAGTCGTTGATTATCTATATAGATGTTTTAAAAGTTTTCATTCTTTTTGTGTAAGCACAGAGTATTTTTTTTGTTCCTTCATTATCCTACTAACATTTTAAACACGAAAGTTCGTATAGATGTATGGATGGACGTCTGAATGTGTGTTTGTTACTATTTCACGCCAAAACTACCGAATGGATTTTAATGAAACTTTACCGTAATATAGCTCATACATCAGAATAACATATAGGCTATAATTTATACGGATACTGTGCAGACGAAGTCACGGGCAGAAGCTAGAAATATAATTAAAAAAAAAATCAGTTTACAACCTGGTGTTTGTACATAATTAAAAGTTTAAACTATGCTAAATATGTTACTTATTAGCTAGCAATAAGGTAAATTGACGTTTTATTTTATATTTTTTCTTTAATTGTAATTCTTAAAAACCACAGAGTAGTTTGTTAAAAACTTATTATTCCGACGATAAAAATCTTAGTATCATAAAATACTTTTATGAGCCTTATAAGCGAACTGGAATTCGATTTCCTCACTCTATGTTCTTTTGTATATTCTGACAATGTGTGTACAAAATTTCATGATTATCTGTTCAGTAGTTTAATCGTGAAAGCGTAACTAACAAACTAACTCTCATTCGTTTTTTTGTACTATTAGTCAGGATCAGGCTATGTTACGTTCGAGTTAGGAACACTCGAACGTGACTTAGCCTAATCATTCAAAGAAAAAATATTTATTAAAGAAACAACAACGTGCCATTATTATAAATCCAGATTTTGTTTAATGTTTCTTTATTTGAAATTTAATAACCTTGATAGCCATGTCGTAAAGGAAAATGCCGTGTTACATACATTTTTTACCTTAATTCTTCACTGCGGAAAAGAGTCAACAAATTACACTGACATAATGATGATCATTGTACTGCTTTGATAGCAATAGCCTTCTAAATTCAAACTCATTCAAAACCGGAAATTGATGAGGTTAACCTTCGGCTCTACAAACTTAATATTGAAGAGTAAAAAATTACTGGATTCTTTATGCCCAAATATTAATTAGAGAGTACAGGAACATACCTACTTTAAAATTTTAATGTACCAAGGTACCAGACCAAGGTTCTTCTTTCTTACCTAATTTCTTCTGACACTTTCAATTATGTTTATGTAGGGGAGTTGTCAGGTTATCACTTTTTGGATTCTCCTCCACCTATTTCTTGATAGTCTGACACAAATATTATATTTTAATGTATATATGACACTTTCTGGTCAAGTGTGTGTGGCATAAACATATTATTATATTAATTATTTATGCACCACCTACTATTATTTCTGTACCCAGGTCTCTGGTACAGAATGCCTTATATCATTTAGTTCGCCATTTGTATATACCTTACCATACCTTTATTTTGTGCAATAAAGTTTTTAATAAATAAATTAAAGAAAACACAGTAAAATAAAGAAAAAACACTTTTTCTTACGACCCTAACTAGAGTAATCCGCCTGACATAGTCCGATGCAATGTTGAGTCCTTGGTTGAGTCGGTCTGCCCGGAGACGTATCGGAGACGAGGCGAGGTACGCCGTACACCGCCCGCCCAGTTGATGATGACTGCATCGATACTTTTAATAATAAAGTTTTTTTAAGTTTTATGCGTACCTATTTACAATTTTGGTGTAAATAGGTTTGATCAATCTAATTACGTGCTAATATTTTTTAGTCATCGTGAATTTTATATGTAAAATTCAATACTTACGAAGACTTGTGGAATCTGATAGAGAGGCCAGTTAGGGCTATTATTTGATCACTCCAGTAGCTGGCTGATCGACCGCGTGGTCATTTGTCTACAACCAACTAGTCAAAGCTGCATCGATTACCGATAGTAACCAATCCTTTATGCCCTATACTGGTAACTACATTGATCTAAGCTAAAATCTTAGTTAGCAGTAGTATACATTTCAATACAAATATTTGGTAATTATGCAATACTATGTAAAAAGGACGAACGCACGAATGTTTATTTGTTCAATCCTGGTTCAATCCGTTCAATCACCATTTTCCACATTTGAACTTTTCCACTTTCCATGATGGTGACAATTTCAAACGTGGTTCAAGTTTTAATACTTCTTAATTTCAACCGCTTCACGAACACGTCTTTTATAGTAGGTAATATCGATCTGTGGAGAGGACTTTGGTATAATGTATCTTCATCCAATGACTGAACGCCGAGTCTCTAAGATGCTCCGCTATATAATTATCCAAGTTAATAATGCAACGCGAAAGCTTAAAATGTCATTAAAGAAAGAAATTTTAATTCGTTTAAACAACATGAAAATATCGCCATCCACCAATAAGCTTCTGCGATAGATTATCACGGTATTGTGAACAGAGTACTTATTGAGAATGGCGGTGTTGTATCAGGAGTGTGTGCAATTGCTTACTTCCTGTATCTCTCACGTGCCGCATTACATGGCTAGTTCATTGCATGGGCACTTCAAGACAACATCCATTCAGACCTAATATGAGATGTTGCTGTTTACTATTATCTAAATTAATCGAACTGTAAATCGTAAATTGATATTCTAGACGTTCCTACGCTGCGACGCTCATCAGCACAAGTAGATCACCAAAGTAGTGGCGTAGGGTAGATTGGGACCCTGGGCATAGTAGAAACAAAACTAACGTTTCAACTTCAAAGTTGTCGCCGTTACTACTAAATAGAATAATTTTTTTGATTGCACATTCGCATTCTTTAGCCTCTCAACTACCGCGGGCATCGATCGATGCCCGCCAATTTGCTCCGTTATATATAAATAAATATAAAAAAATATGAAAACTTTACATATATCCCCTATGTCTCCGTAAATAAAAGTACCTCTTACTTCTTTATTTTTATTGTTTTTTATATTTTTTTATTTTTCTATTTAATTTACTGGACTATAGCGATCGACGCCCGTTACCCCTCCTTACCACTTTTGCGGTGTTATGTCGCTGTTGATCAATTTGTCTTTTTGACGTGACAACGTCTTATAATTCGATAGAGCCGGCTGCACGCACGAAAAAACATGACGCATGCGGCGTTACCCCGCTCTGAGGCGTTCCATGTAAGGCTTGAAGTGCAAGCAAAAATCTATTAAACAAATGAAATTAAATTTTTCTTTTGAAAAGACGTTGTCACGTTCAACTATCGTCAGTAAACCGACTTTACAGACAACCAATATTTTTTTCTACGCCTCGCTCTATATTTTTTTTCACGCGTGCTTTACGCGATTGTCATTTGCCTTTTATCACACTCATTTTTCTAAATTTAGTCAATGCAACGCAGATGAAATTTATTATTTCCAATAACGACAAAAAAGAATTTAAGTAGAAACAACCGCCTGCAAAACTAAAAACAGAGAAATAAAAATTTTGTTTATAAAAAGATTAATGTTTTTTTGAGGTCGGTCCCAAATACAAGTGACAAAGTTATAATAAAATATTGGAGGTTGGTCAAAAAATCATTATGATTTTTATAAACAAATTTTTTATTTCTCCGTTTTTAGTTTTGAAAGCGTTTTTTTTTTGCTTTTTAGTGTTTTAAGTATACTTTATAAGTAGAGCTGGATAGTAAAAAAAAAACCGGTTCACAACTCAAAGTTATCATTAATTAAAGTTATGACAGGACTTTTGCCGTTATTTTTCAGAATAACAAAAAAAAACCCTATAAAATTTTCAGAAACCTATTTTGAAACTTTGATCTTTAAGACAAAAAAGCTTTATTGAAATTGGTTAACAGCTTTCGAATATATCGACGCATAAAGTTGGAATAGTTGCAAAAAAGTCATATTGTGACTGCGTATTTTCACGTTTCTATAAAAAACTAATAAACACATTCATAAATTTTTTTAATGCGATCAAATTGCAACTGGAATTGTTGCAATTTGATCGAACAAAAAAAGAATCACTTAAATCGGACTCGAAATCTCTGCGTAATCGGTGTACATACATAAAAAATACCAACCAAATTGAGAACCTTCTCCTCTTTGAAGTCGGTTAAAAAGAAAACAAATGGATTTTGATCGTTTGCACTGATTATTTATTGATGTTTCCTTTTACCAAACCAGATATTTACTAATCACTTTTAAACTTTCGCGTTGCATGACTAACACGAGTAAAATCGGGAATTAACGCAATTAAATTACCTTTTCAATGCCTGACGTTTCAGCCGGGTTACACCGACCGTGGTCACAGTCGGGCAATCGTCAGGCATTTAAAAGGTAATTTAATCCCCTTCATTCCCGTTTTTACAAGATATTTACCTACTAGATAATTGCAATACAAATAACAATGAGAGTAATCGTCTCTTCATTATCTGCATTCATTAAACGTAAGACACATTACTTTTTCTAGGTAATTTTTAAACACGTGTAACCTATATTTACAGTCTATTAATAAGTTACAAAGTAAAATAACTTGAAACTACACTGTAATACATACAGCTGTATTAAAATTACCTAGAAAGTGCTTAAGTTTCGAAGTCGAAAATATATAATAATAGCAACTTTCATCGGGCTAAAGATAGATACTATTTTTTAAATTTATACCTTTGTGATAAGGTTGAAAAACAATAAAATGTATTTTTTCTTTACCAGTCAAAGGGTAAGTGGATTTTCCTTTTATGGCGCTATATTGCTCATTTATTTTAACACAGGAAAAAGGCTCATGTAATAGGCAGTATAGCCATGTGATGCTGGCAGAGTAGAATCAACGAATTAGGAAAGTAGAATATCATCAACCCATATCCTCCAATGGGTAGAAGGCGACTAATGGATCATCAAGGGAGTATTGATCACCTTATACTCCGTCCACCAATCTGCATTGAGCAAGCTTGGTGGATTACTGCCTAAACCTCCTGCGATGACGTGGAGAGGCCTTGTGTCCCAGCAGTGGGTTGAATTATACATGCTGTTATGATGATGTTGAATAGGCCTTATGTGTACATTGTACTGCCACCACTTTAGGTTACCTACCACAAACTGTAAATTTTTCTCAATCGATTTATTTATTTATTTTTATCTTTCAAATAAACTTGCGGATTTTGCGCTATATAACCACTTCGGTAAGGTTGAAAATCGATTTGAGATCTACTCTGATCTGGCTGTCGTCCGAACATTGGCTGTTAAGAGGATGTTGATACCATTCACAAATAATAACAAGGTGTTCAATTCGTAAAAGGTGACAGAATTTTATTCCAGAATATTTCCATTGTTTCAAATTATCTATAGAATTTGATTTTCGGCGTCGTCCTAATTGGCATCAATCGAACAATTATACGATGCATTTTCATCGTCCGATGTAAGTAATGTTTTTGTTCTCGCGAGATAACTTGCGAGCTCAAGACACTAAAGAAATCTTTTATGTTGAGCTCATCGTGCGATGAGAACACATCCTATCAGCATGATAGGATATGTTCTCATCGCATGATGAGCTCGATCGTTTGCTTATTAGGATGATGTATCAAAATCATTTAATATTCAGTCAGTTGATCATAAGAATATCTCACAAAAAGGCGCCCATAAAACAAAAATAAAAAGTAGCTTTATTTTTGTTTTATGGGAGAGCTATAGAGGGATTTACTTACTAGCTAAATTTTTAACTTTAGCTTTAATAATGACATTATTAAAGGATCTCGGTTTGTCTAGAACTTTGGGCTGGAGCACATAGATATTCCAAATAGTTTTTTTTTGGAATCCTTGTAAGTTTTAAATTGAATAAATAATATAAGATCCGATGTATCGATAAATTTGTACCTTCTTAACGAGTAAAATGTAACAACACTAAAATGAAAAAGTAAAAGCCACTTATCATAATTATTTCAAGACATCTTGCAGTAACAAAGTATCTTGGTTCATTTTAAATTACACGTAAAAATATAAACTGAAATATGTGTTTCATCATTTACATGCTATTTCAAGACATTACAATAAATATTAAATACTTATTCTTTTTAGGGTTCCGTACCTATAAGGAAAAAAAGGAACCTTTATAGGATCACTTTTTTGTCCGTCCGTCCGTCTGTCGGTCAAGGCCCTTTATCTCGGGAAGGTTGCGGGAAGGTGAGAAGTTGTAAAAAATGCCGTTTATGAATTGACGCTCTCAAGGGAGTCAAAATTTATGAGATTTATAGAGTATTTTCCGTTGACCCAGAACTTTAAAGTTTGGCAAGTAATACCGTCTTATAATACAAGAACTTATACGGAAAATATGAAAACTATACATTTGTAATTAAATCATAAGATCATATTTGTCGACCGACCGGCTGTCGGACTCTTATCTAGGGAACGCGTGGAGGTGTCGAGTTGAAATTAAATCCATATCCAATCCATTAAGTCTACATTTCCTTGAAGCTGTGTTACGGATGAAAACAACTTGGATTAGGTTCACTAACTAATTAAGGTATGACTGGTTAGTATAACCACAATTTCCTATAAGTAATGAAAACCTATGATTTTGGAAACTGAATTTCGAGAGAAGTTCGGAAAAAATGCTGACTCGATTCCTGAACTATTTTTAAATGTACCTACAAATTTGTACGGAACCCTTCTTGGTCGTGTCTGAGTTGCAATTTTTTTTAAAAGCGTAATTATCGTTTAGCACAAGATGAAAAGACACATTTCAATGACTGCTTTGAGTTGTCATAATGAACCTATTAAAATAATTCAACTATAGATAGCCCTTTATTGTCATGAAAATTCGCATACGATTTTCCAGAATCGGTTACGAGCACTAAAGGTCGAAGCATACTTATGAACTAGGAAAGGGATCGTAACCGTATCGCCTTTCGCCTCGCCTTCCACCAGGCATCAACTGGCGAACTGCTACAACGAGGCGAAGACGAAGCGCGGCGGAGTCTTTCAGTCAGTTTCAAACCTACAAACTCAATATGATACGCGCGCAATACGACTGTGAATGATTGCCGAAACTGTTTGCCTTGTGAATGACAGGGCGTTCGGCAACAATAGTGTGCAGGGAATTCGGTGTCCTCATCAGGAGGACGCGCCAGGTCGAGCAGCCGTCGGTGAAGGAGTAGCTGCTGGCCACAAATTGGTGCAAGGAGTGCCTAGACGGGCAGGGTTGGGACGGTCTCGTGTAGTTGCGCTCACGTGCGCATATCCCCATCCGTCCCGTAATAGCGCACCGAAGATCAGGCCGAGGAGGATGTTAAGTGGGTATGGAGGGAACGCCTTTACCTCGAGTCCCACATATCCCCTGCGGTTGGCACCACCCCGCAGGGACGATGCGTAAACGCATTTGACCTCCCCGTCAACAAAAAAAAAGAAAGGCCGCGGAAGGGGTGAAGGGTAAGCGTGGACGAAGACATGTAGAATCGCGTACGGAGAGACGTAAGCGTGTTAACAACAACCCGTCAGCGCATCCACGACGGAGCGGCTGCGCGGGGCTAGTTGACCACTCACCGCACCGCAGCCGCGTCCGCGCTGTTCCTGAGCTTGTCCCGAGGCGATCTGATGTAGTAACAGTGCTGATTAGTGTGCGTTACATGATGGAGTCTCATACAAAAAATACTATAGGCCGCTCGCCCACGGAGACTTTTTGTAGTGATGCTGTGGCGCATTCGCATCGATACAGTCGCGATGCGGTCGCTAAGACGTCTGACCTCACCACAGGACCTCACCCATATTATCACGATGCTAACGCGATACTGTCGCGCTTCTATCGTCGAGTCCCATATTACAGGACGACTTTGAATTGCCTTAATTAATGTTTCTGTGTCGAACGACTCCATTTTTCGCACGTGACGGGCAACAGCACTCTTGACTTGTGTTGCAATGATGCTCGGTTCTCCACTAACGCCAAAAAATGGCGGCTCTAAATGTCTTGAGTTGAGTCGATGCTGATCTGTTTCGAAGCTGATAATGCTACTCCGTAATCGTCTTCTTACATCACAATAGTACACTCACGCAATCGCCATAGACCACGCCGCACGCAGCTCGCTAGGATGCTCCAGGTACCACAGACAGTTAATTTGCAGTAAAAAATGAGGACTTCTTATCAAGATTAAAATTATCCTATCTCTCAAGTCGGAGTAAAAAAAATTAAAATCGGATTGTTAGTTTCGGAGTTCATCCCGGACAAACATTGTGGATTCGGCACGGGACGGGAATTATATATAATGGATATTGAAGATAGGATATTTTACGAAAGAAGACATAATTTTACATTTAAATAAGTAGAACTGCATATACAGATTTTTTAAAAATTGCCTGCTATTACCGGGAAATGTATTTCGGTCACCCAACCGAATACCGATCGCGCATTAGAATATAAAGAACGCACTATCCTCCTCCTCGTCCACCAGCAATAGTCATTAAAAAAAATACATTATAATATCATTTTCTGAGAAAAAATAATGAAGAACTAGAAAGCCAAGCAATAAATAATTATGACTTGTTTGATAAAAAGCGAAAAATATAAATAGCATTCTCTTTCGTTTCTTACAATACAATTATAGGATATTGCTCCAAGGTTAAATCTGTTTTATTGTTTCGCTATTAACTAAATAGTCTGTACCTACAAGTTTTTGAATAATTAATCATGTTTTTGTAAAAACACACTCTAGTATTCTGTCCGGAGTTATTAAGCTTCATTATGGACTATAATCTTTTAAATTAAAGAAGTGCACTATAGTTGATTATTGTCTAGTCCTAGCGCTAAGATTGAGCCAAAATATTACCATATTGTGTCACTTATATTTGATAGATATTAAAAGCAGTACGCCTACAGATTCCTCGAAGACGCTTCCCACTTTGTGTCTGATTCCTGATTCACTGTATCCCTTTCCTGTAGCTATTTCTGTACAATCATATTTGTTACTGGGTGTCATAGTTTAACAGTGCAATGTTTTACGTTTACAGTAATTCCCGTTTAAGGTTATATCAAAAATATTTTTAAAGAAAACTCTTCTTTTCACTTAATTTAAAATTCTCATTTTTTATTAATGGTACAGAGATTTCCCTAGTTTTCTCTTAACTACTTAAATTACAATATTTTACCAATTAATTATGATGAATATTCAAATGTCTTATGAAACTAGCTAGTATTTATAATTCTAATACATACATAAAAATCTCGTGTCAAGGTGTACAAACATCGAGCCTTTTTTAGCGACCACAAGGTCGTACTCTTCGCTGAAAGGGCGATTTTTATGATTTTTTCGTCGTAAAGTACCTATATTTCATACAGTTAAAAGAAAAACAATGGCAGATCAATGTTTCCGGTGTCAGCTAGTATATACAAGTATTAAACCAGGTACAAAGTGCCACTAACTTATAGGGCCCGGCGGGCGGCAAACACTAGAACTACAATTTACCATAATTTACCCATAGATTTTGACATTTCACACTATTTGTCATCGAGCACATCTATAAGTGCTCTACAAGGGATAAGTTTTTGGCACTCTACCTATTTACAAAAATAAAACAAATTAATTTGTATAAGTAATAGGACGCACTGAAACTGCGATCTTAGCTATTCGTAATTTTTGGAATTTGAATGTCATTTAAAGGAGATGGCCAAGGAGCTTATACTAAGAAAAAATATAAGCTCCTTGGAGATGGCACATTCTTGCCCCAAAGTCGTTTCATGTTTGAATACTGAAAAATATGAAGAGACCAGATGATGTTATTTTAATAAAAGTTTATTAAAATTGTAGAATACTAGTGTATAAATGAATATTACGTGTCTAGCGGGGTTCAAAATTAAATTGAAAAAAGGATTTAAAAATTGGTCTTGATTGTATTGAGCCACACGTAATTCACCAGTCAGTATATCTTACATTCTAATACAAAAACAATACAATTAGGAAATATTGTAGACCTTTTCAACACATATTAGTAAAATATTTACGTTCAATTAATAAGTTATAATAACTTAAGAAGCAAAAATTCGGATTTTGTAAGTGTTAACGCCATCTTGTGATCATCCGATGACTACTATCCATCACCTGTTGATTCACCGGACACGCCGCCTGCGGCGCTACTATGCATTCGATAACAACTACTTAAACTGTGAGACGTGTGATAAGTTGATAACCTACCGTTGTAATTTCAATTTGTAAAATAAACGTATTCAAGTTTATGCGAGTTTTTTACTTGACATTGGCAAAATGAATATTTAAGTGTCGCGAATCCCTTTAATTTAGAATAGAATATGTATGTAGGGTCATTACGCCTGTTATCGTCCACTTAGTGGAGTTATCAACTTTGAAAATAAAATTAAAATATTTCTTTATTATAATTTTATAAAATAACTACTGAAATGAATTCCTATATTAGTCTATTTATAATTATTGCGAACGTGTTAGTGGTGACAGTCATGTTGTTTTTAATATTTTAAAATAAGTAATAAAATGCCAATATTACCAGTTTCCGACCGCAAAGTTCAGTTTTCGTCCACCAGTTGTCCTATTTTCGACCGCATCAATTGAGTATGGATTTCATGAATAAAAATATGTTTTAAAATGAAATTGTTAATCAAGAAAATAACTGTAGTCTAAAAATCAGTCTTCGTTACAAAAAGTTGTTAATAGTTATCTTATTTAAAAAAAATACAAGCGATCAGAATTAGTTTTCGTATTAATTAGGCATTTCTCTTAATTTAAATTTTGTTTTTATATCTTTACTCACACACTCACATGATATGAATCTCATAATAGAGACATATCAATTAATATTTATAAAACTTATAAAAAGACAACGAATAATATAACAAGACATAGTCTTATTCAACATAAATATCATAATTTTCTACATCACAATCACATTTCTATAAAACATATTTTTAAAATAAATTAATAATAATATGTAATATTTTTTGCGTTTACAAACGCGTAAATATTTTTTAAAACTAGAAAAAATTACACTGAAAAAGATTGAACTTCTAAGATCCGAACGAAATATTGCCGTATATAGAGTAGAGGTAGGGCACAACAGACTAGCCGCTAGAATTTGCAGCCCAAGTTCAGGCTGCAAATTCTAGGTAGTACCTACCTACCCATTACAAAAGACCACAGTCAAAAAAAAATTTTTGTGATGTTGTATTTCTTTTTGTTTTGGTAAGTAAGGTCGCTAGAGCTCCACGGGGAAGGGATAAGGGTTGCCAGCGCGCGAGTGTCAGATCACTGTTGCAAGCATCTAAGGCTATAGTTGCTGCTTACCACCAGGCAGGACGTATGCTTGTCTGCCAACCATTTACCATAAAAAATAATACCAATCACTATTCAAATAATGAGGTCATTACTATTATCCATCATTATATTACAAATTTAAAGAAAATTGGCCGAAAACAACCCGTTAGTCCGTTTTGCCTTTTTAACCCCTAAAATATGATGTTAAACTTGCAATTTTATTCATTCATCATCATCATATCAGCCGAGAGACTTTACTAGATAATCAGTCCACCTTGTGGGGGCCTACCAAAGCTGCGTTTCCCAGTACGTGGTTGCCAGTCGAGGACTTTTCCTTCCACCCCAATGGCCGTCAGTCCTCCTCGCAATGTGCCCTGCCCACTGCCACTTAAGGTTCGCAATTCTTTGGGCTATGTCGGTGACCTTGGTTCTCCTGCGGATCTCATCATTTCTGATATGATCACACAGACAAACTCCGAGCATAGCTCTCTCCATTGCCCTTTGGGTGACCTTGAGCCTTCTTATCAGACCCATTGTAAGACATTGTAAGGCCCATTCATTCAACTGTTTGAATATTATTTGAAAAAATAATATTGTAAAATTTTATTACACTATCATAAAACAATCACTTTAATTTATTCTAAAATAAAAGTATGTCGAAAACTGGGATTTTTTACTTTATGTCGAATTTCCGACCGCATGCCATTTTTAAATGTCTTACATGTATACTTTATTAAATCTACTAAGCGGACTTCGTAAATATTTTTTCATTCAATTGTTTTAATATTATTTCATTTAATAATGTTGTAACATTTGGTTGCAGGTATCATAAAATAATCACTTTTAGTTTTTTGTAACAGAGTATGTCGAAAACTGGGACGTATTGTACTTTATGCCCGATTTCCGACCATAGGCCATTTCAACGTATTAGGTTTATAATTTATTAAAGCTAATAAGCGGACGAAAATTGGCCATCGCAAATATTTGTACACATAAAGTTCATATTGCTAAATAAAATTTAGTTTACTTACATGCATTTTCGTATATCAGACAGAACCTAATTGACATGGGCGGGCCTGTTATAGACCACCCGGTCGAGATTAGGACTTTCTAATAAAAAGGGCGTACCCTTTCTCGTCCACTTCGATTTATATATTAATTATTGTAAATTAGAGTAATAAACTATTCGTCCACACTATATTTATAGCAAGCTATATGTATAAACAGTAAACAAACCAAGAAACACAATAGAACTATTTTTTATTTACTGCGTAAGTTCCGGCAAACCACTATTTTTTCTGCAATATTTGACACATTTTCACTCTTTCGCCGGGTACCATAAACTGCATAGCTTAATCCTAGTTAATGGTCGCGTTCCAGTGCACTGTGTAGGCATGTACTTACTATGATGTTATTCAGGTCGTAATACATAAATATTTTAAGGACCTATGTATAACCGTTTTGCTATTTTTTGACGTTATATCAAGGAGGGCGGTTAAATGGACGAAAAGGGGAAGCGGTCGGCAAACAGGCGCAATGACCCTACTAGCTTACTTACTAAAATGATCTCAATTTTATGGTGCCAAAATGTGCATGTAACTTTAAAACCCGACTATTTATAGCAATAACTTACATGTAATATTTTAATAGAGTGTGAAACTAACTCAGAAAACCAACTTCGAACGTGACGCATAGATTTTTGCTTGTGGGGCAAACATTGTATGGAGGGTGGGCCATCTCCTTTCAAAAAATCATTTGGCACGATAACGATTATCAGTTTTGTTTATTTTTATTATTTATCTACAAGTTAAAGTGGCGTAACAGAATTAAGATATGGATGTATGTTGATTTCAGTTAATTTCTCCGTAAGATTGCAATTAGCAACTATAAAATGTGTTCGGGAGGGAAAACAATAGATGTAATCTGCTGCCTCTTCTAACTTATAGAAACAATTATTTGAAGCTGAATGATTAAATTGAAGTAGGTATGTGAAAGTCTAACCAGGTATCATCTCTTAATGAAAATGCAAATATTTATTGCTAGCTTTTGTTCGGGACTTGCATGCTATAGTTATTTTGGGCAGCATTTTTTACTTAGGATTTCCATACGACCTTTTATCTCATATTTGTTCCCCACTTGTGTCAAGATTTCGAATTCAAGATTTCGAACAAATATTTACTTATTTTTTATCAAGTGCCTAAATTCAATGTTTCATGGCTTTAGCTTCGATAATGACGAAATCCCATACAAACTTTAATTTCTTATTTCATTCCCTTAATGTGCCCTTTTTCGTGATAAAAAGTATCCTATGTCCTTTGCCATCGCCCAGTCCATATTTTTTTTATCAAATTTCATCAAAATCAGAAGCGTGTATCCGTGATTTTATTAATTCTTCCATACGATCTTTCATCCACATACGGGTCAAAATTTCAAATACGCTAGAGCAAATATTTATTTATTACTTATGAAGTGCCTAAATTCAAGGTTTTATGGTTCTATCTTCGATAGTGATGAATTCCCATACAAACTTTCATCCAACCTTCATGCCCTTTTTTACAAATAAATTTAGCTTATGTCATGTCTTAATTCTGTCTTAATTTTATAGCCAGTTTCATTAAAATCGCTGTGAATCGCTAATCTGAAACTAAATACACACAACCTAATTCCGTAAAACTAGTTTTATTTCATAAACTAGTGACCCGCCCTGACTGCGTACGGGTGTAATTCAGAAATCAAAAAGTACTGAATGAGTGGATCATTCCAAATCAGAAAAGAAGATACATATAATATATAGAGTAGAAATTAATATAGTATGTGTGCCTAATCGCTTGGTTGAGATATGTGTTCAATATTATTTTCAGCTATGGCTTACGCTCGGGGCGTCTCTAGCTTTCCTGATCATAGGCCTCGTACGGGGGTATTCCGCTTCTGCGCTGCCCTCGATAGAAGCTACGGACCCCCACCTCATACAGGATAGTCAGCAAAAGTCATGGATCGGTAAGTAAATATGACAGTATCAATTACATTACCTAAATTGATTACGTTATTAATCGAGAAAACAATAATAAATTGCATTACTGATATGTCAATAAGTGGCACACATTGATTTACAAAGCAATAAGTATTCATACAACAAAATAGTAGAGCAGTGTTGCGCACCAGCATAAAAAAGCATCGATATGCATATAAAGTAATAAGAATAGCGATGAGGCTATAGATTATACAGAAGCCTATTTTTATTCTCACTGTTTTTAAATGTATAGAAGTACCTACCTATAAAAGTATTCCATTGTAAGATGAAATGATTTATCTGTATCTATTTTTGGAACTACCTATTGAGTTCTATTCCATTACAAATTACGTACATATACGACAAAAGAAAAGAACTTTTCTTGCGTTTTAAGATTTCATATAATACATTCCTACCTAACATAAAGGTACTATTTCTTAGATAAATATATACTGACATACTGGCAATGTTTTTACCTAATGATCAAAATTTGCCTTACCTAATGATCAAAATTAGCAAATTCAAAAATGTAGGTTTATACACAATTAAAATCGTAATAATAAATTGAAGTCGACGTCCACCAATGGAGTTGTTTATTTTGGGTGTCAATTATTCAAAATATGGCTACACCACCACCATACGGTTCAAATATATTAAATATCTTACATTTCATACCCTCGAAATTAGTGTCCTTTTGAGATTTTTGTGCATTATTTTTCCATACCCGGACTGCTGAGTAATTTAGGCACGTATTAGAATGTGTCTCCAAAAATCACTATAATAGTATAGAATTTTTATCAATAAATATTTGAGTAAAATCTACATTTTGATTTTCTTGTATTTGAAATAAAAAGTAGAGTGCTTATCAAGAGTAAAAGGTTTTAAGTCCTATTCGGACTATAGCCGTCTAACTACGTCTTCAAATTGGAATTAATTCCATTCCTCCCTTGTGAAGCAATCTACCTACTATTCCTTTTTTCAAAATAAGGTTTTTTTTATTTTACGAGATGGCAAACAAGCTTGCGGCCCACCTGATGTTAAGTGGTCACCGCCGCCTATAGAAACTTGCAATATTAAGTGTAAATCACTAAACACCGCAAGTGCGTTTGCCATCCTGAGGACTAAGATGATATGCCCTCCATGCCCAGTAATTACATTGGCTACCTTTCCCTTCAATCCGAAACACAGCGAACTGCTTCACGGCAGAAATAAGAAAGGCGGTGGTACCTACCCAGGACCCTACATATGGGTCTACCGCCTAGTAAATCGACATAAACAGGTACATTCAAATTTTGAATAGAACATTGTTCACCGAGGCACGAAAGTGTTGGGAATCGAACTTTGTCCCAAGTGTTACATAGTGCTTTATACTACACCTGTGAGGAACATTCAAAGACTTGTTAAATTGAAATAAGCAGTACCTATAATAAAATTATACAGAGATTATGATTATGCAACACTAGTTGCAGATGTTCTGCGGAACACCGGTCAACCAATGGCGACCCAATGGCCTGTAGTTGTCGCAGCGCGCGTCCTGCAGCTGCCGAGCACCGCCGCCACCGCCCCCGCTGACGGCGGCGGCGTCGCGTTAGAAACAGATTTTCATAATACTTTTCATATTTTTTAAGGCAAACCACCATGAATTAACTAATAATTTATTAAATGTATTAATTTTTTCACAATACTTGTTTTTATGTTGCAAATCTTGTAACATTAAAAAAAAATATCATTACAGGGAAATCTCCTACGACAAAGCATTCGATTATTATTAGTCGGTACCTATACATTTACTGCGTATCTTAACATAACATGTAATACTCATTTCTGTGAATCTTGCTATAATATATTTTTTATTATTTTACACAGGCAATACTGACGTCTGCAGGCACTTTCTGGATGTACTCCTGTTTCTGTGCTGTGGCGTTCTTCTTCGTGCTATTCATGGTACCGGAAACGAAGGGTAAATCGCTTGCTGAGATCGAGCAACACTTCAGAGGGAAGACGAACAAAGAAGCACTAAACATGCAGACTGTGACTACTGTATGTTAAGTTTAATTGTAGGTATATATTCGCGTCTCAGACCAAATTAAAAAGTGAACAGCGGCGCTGCGAACGTAACTGAGGCCTTAGGCGCGAAGCACACCGATCTGGCGTCTGGCAAGGGCAAAAAAATTCAACGCCGAAATGGCGTGCTATAGCGCGTCCAATGAGGGCCGTTGAATTTGTTAAATTAATGACCTTATTGCCATGTGTTTGGTACGGCATTTGAATGAAACAGAATGATGTCCACTCCGTGTCCTTGCCAGACGCCAGAACAGTGTGCTTAGCGCCTTAAGCCGGTAAAATAAAACTAGGGCTCGACCGTCACCCGTGTACTTACACAGGTACACGCACACATGTAACGAAACTACGCCTTGCCTTACATATAAACACCGGTCGTGAGCCGGCGTTACCAACGAGTCGAGTACATAATTCTATAAAACTGGCCACTATGCTTTCACCGCAGCACTCCGTCTTCAGTTTTTTACTTGGTCTGAGCTTGGCGTGCTAAAAAGAATGCCTCAATATGCCAAACCACTTAAAACTAATTTCAAATCGGTTGTCAGCTGTTGAACGTAGTATTATGCTCTGTGAGCTGTTGGCTGTTGTGCATGAACGATATGGCATGATCTGTCAGGTATTCGCCGAACGAAGAGCTTGTGGAGATCTATCTAGAAAAAGAAAGTGCAATGTACTAACAAACTGTCATAAATGTATTTTTTTTTGTTACTATAAATTATGATATTATGGATTTTAGTAGAACATTAAGAGAGTCATCTTCTCAGTAAGGAACAAAGAAAACCTTCGTTAGGACGGCAGCATTGAAAACGTGTATAATCGAAATTTAGTTGTATTACTACATTGTTTAGTAATCTCGAAACGGTCTCGTTTATTCAAATAGTAAACTAATAAGTTATAATTATGGGATCTTGTTTAGATTTGTTATGTTGTTTTTTCTTATTGAAACTTCTATTGCTATGTACCTATCTGTTGATAGTAACAAAAATGCTTAGGTATGTATACAATATACTATGTAGGTATATTTAAAACTAAAACGGTGCTAAGATTGACCTTATTTTACCTTACATTCAATTGATCATCATCATCAACAGCTCATATAATGTCCCCACCAAGGGGCTCGAGCCTACCCCACATTAGGGGCGATTAGGCCTTAGTCAACCACGCTGATCAAGTGCGGGTTGGTCGACTTTACACACAACCTAAGAATTTCTCCATAGGTGTGTGCAGGTTTCCTCACGATGTTTTCTTTCACAGTAAAAGCGTCGAATAAACGTACATATGAATTTAAAACACATTGTTAATTGGCGGGGTTCGAACTGGTGCCTCCGACGCTTCCTATTTACCTTAGTTTGTTTTTTATAAGTATAGAATATGGTTACGTCAGTGGCGTAACTATGCCATGTGGGGCCCATGCACAAGCGGGCAGCACGCATAAAGTGTGTAGTTTTGAAATGTTTCGTTCTATGCATGTAAAAATTTCAGTGACACTACTGGGTCCGTGGCATTTTGCCAGCCATGCCACCCTATAGTTACGCCACTGGGTTACATATACAATATTATTTTCGTTTCACATGTGACATCACCGGAAAAGTTATTTTTAGTAGTGATTACAAATCTACTACTAAAAAAAAATACTTTTTAGTAGTGATACAACTTTTTATTTTTGTTGGTATCTTTTCTGTTTATATTCATAGTGAAATAATTAAAAAATATCGTTCAATGGTGCCGTTGCATAATATAAGTAGATGGATCTGTGATATTTTAGTAAGTTAGCTAATAGTAGTAGAAAATTGTATAAAATAATTAACTCTACGTTTTAGATTACAATTGACATTGAAATTGATTTACAAAAAAAATGTTAACTCTATGAATGTTAATAAAATTATTAGTCAACAACTCTATTGGTTTGCTTATTTTTTTGCTTTTTATACATTTTTTATATATCCGTCAACACCACCACCAATTCACATTAAAAAGATGTTATAAAATTAAACTTCGTAAGGCAGATGCTATGATCATACTCGTAGCATTACTTATTAATGTTCCATGATGTTGATAAGAAAACTCGTCATACGTGGATTCTTTTTATTATAATTGCTTTACTAAAGACTCAACCCCCAGCTGATTTTTTAAATGTTATTTCGCTGGTAGAAAAGCATAAGCAAAGCCAGTGGCCTTACTACCACCTTTATAAAAGCGATTCAAATGCCACACGGTTAGGTATAGGTTGGTAAACTAAATCGTATAATTTCGTACCGTCATCTTCATCACAGATTGATGATATACCTAAATACCTAAGGTCTAAAGATATTACTAATTCACGTTAGCATTGAAAAAAAGTTAAAGTTGTCGCTGGTCTGTTTTTTAACTCTCCCTATTTTTAGGGAAGGCAAGGGGAACTAAAGTCCATACGGCGTCGTCTTTAGTATTTCTTTTCAATAACCTTATTATTTGTTTTATTTGAATATTATATTTGTTTATTTTATATTTAAAAATACTTAAGTTTATTTGAAATTTTGTAACACGATTTTATAAGCTTCATTTTAAATTTAAGAATCTAATGAAACGCTTAAAATGATATGAGCGTGTCACTCTGAATAAGCTCTACTGAATCGCTGTCGAAAGTAGCGCCAAAACTGAGTCGCGTAGATAGCGTCATAGTACGAATTAACGATTCTGTTCAATTTTGGTCTTAAATTGGATCGCGATAAAAGATGGTGGTAAGTAGTAGCCTATAGACGCTGGCAACAATGACGTAACACTCGCACGCTGCGAACCCTAGTCCCTTGCCCTACACCGTGGGGCTCTGGCGACTTAACTCACCAACAGAAACACAACACCACGAAATGCAGTGTTATTTGACTGTGGTCTTCTGTAAGGTGGACGTACTACACCTGGTCGGGCGCTCCAAATTCCATCGGCTGATTCACTGTGCCCTACCTCGAATAAATTATGTGTTAACACTATTATAATGGCGATATAGACTTCTATCTATTCTATTCTTAATTAATGGCGTCGCGATACTTAAGCGTTACGCATTTTGCCAATGTCAAGTGAAAATGTATCTAAAGTTACGATAAATTGTACGGTAGATTGAGTAAAAAAATCGAGTCTCTCAACAAGTGTTTTTACAACAAGAACTCAGGAGAAACTCCGGCGACAGACTTAGGTATACTAACTCCAGTATCGACCAACTGGAGTACTATAGTAGTTACATTTCGATGCAAGTGTCGAAATGATATTTTCGCACGTCTGTCCAATGACGTTGTATTAATAAATTTGCGAAAAAAATAAAACAACGAAAGGAAAACAATGAAAAACAGTTTTAGAGCATATGGCAGGGCAACGGTCTCTGTACACTTAGCTAATTTTATGACAATAATTTATCGAAATTCAAAATTATTTTAATAGGTAGCGTTATTTAATTATTTACATTATACGTATAATATTAAAAAATAATTTATTTTCAATTTAACTCACGTGTCTTTCATGTAAAATACATAGACATTTCATACAATTTTTTTGTACAGAAAACTTTTTGATTAAAACTTCTGCCATGTGATGTTAATATGCAGGAGGAAAATAAAAAGCACTAGTTTAAAAAGAACAACTTTTCGCACGCTAAACATATATGGTAAACTCTACTTTTGGAGTAAATGTACTATTGCCTACCTGGGACCACTGGATCTGTTAGTGGACGAAGCACTTGAAGAACAGATCAATTTTATGTGGTTGTTTGCGAAAATTATGTCTTAATTTTAAATCATCATCATCATCAACAGCTCATATTAGGCCTTAGTCAACCACGCTGGCCAAGTGCGGGTTGGTCGACTTCACACACAACCTAAAAATTTCTTCATAGGTGTGTGCAGGTTTCCTCACGATGTTTTCCTGCACCGTAAAAGCGTCGATTAAACGTACATATGAATTAAAAATTTGAAAACACATTGGTACGTGGCGGGGATCGAACCAAAGCCTCCCGGGTGGGAGACGACGCTCTTAAGCACTACGCCACCGACGCTTTTGAATTTAATTTTAAATGTTTTTTTACAATTGCAGCGAAAAAGGCCCTGCCAGAATAACAGCTCTTCTGACGGCACTATGACGTAGGTACTATTGTATGTTGGGTAATGATGTGTTTTGCTATCGAAAAGTCTAGCAAATTACTCCATCCTATCTGATGGTAAAAAATAGTGGAATTCAAATGCGGCTGCCGTAGCAGTGGCGGAGCAAGACATTGGACGTGCGTGGGCAAGGTAATACACGATGCGAAGACATCCCCCCATCCCGTGACTGCTGATCAAGAAGCTTACATAAGCACACAAGCTTCGTGCTGCTGACTGAAAGGTGCCGCCGCGTTGACCGCCGTGTTTGGTAGGGGATTTTTTTTAAGGAAAAGATATCAGCGGCTCTTTCTTTTTACCAGTCAGAGATTGCGCATATTTTTACTTTCTCGTATACATAGTATAGAGGAAGTCTTGTATCGTTAAATAATTCGACCTCGAGATTTTAACGGATTTACCCGTTTTGGGACCGCCCTGAGTCCAAAAATACCGTTTTTGGAATTATGTCTGTGTGTGTGTCTGTGCGTTAGCACGATAACTCGAGTATGCCTTAACTTATTGCAACCAAATTTAACATGCATGTATATAACATTAAAATATAATGTATCAACTTTAGAGTCGTTTCCGGTATACGAGAAAGTCAAGGGGAGTAGACAAATTTTTTACTTTTGAATTGTTGACTTTGACTCTTAGTAAATTTGCCGTATATTTTTCTACGGCAATGGATTTGCTGCCGTAGGCCGTAGATTTCCTATTAATTTCGCTCAAATGCCGTAGAACACGGCAATTACCGTAGCAATGGTAACCCTGACCCCCGGTTCGGCAACCTGCATGGTGCTTCTTCGCCTAAGGTTTGTAATAAGGAGAGAACATGTGTTTGTATATGTAGTACTTACATGTACATTGCTCTGATGGTCGGCAAAAGTTTTTCTATCATGCTTTATTCTATTCGATTCCATAAATGTGGGTTCCATTCGAAATGGGTGATAATTTATGTGGCATTCCGTTATTTTTAAAGTTAAATGCATAAAAATTGGTATATGGGCTTTCGGTTACAAATTTAGAAAGAAGTATTTTAAGATTTCTCGAAATTCAACCCCTGAGGGAGTAAAAAAGGGGGTTAAAGTTGGTATGGAAATCCGTCATTTTTTAAGTAAAATCCATAAAAATTGTTATATGGTCTTTCGGTTAGAAATTAAGCAAGACTTATTTTAGGATTTCTCGAAATTTTACCCTTAGGTGTGGTTTTGTTATTTTACCCTTATAATTGAGGGTTTAGGATATAAAAGAGGACAAATGAGTAAACAAGTAGGTAGGTTTTTTAAGAATTTAATCCATAAAAGGATGGAGTGATAAAGTCAAATCAACATTTTTGCGTCATTATTGAAGATAAAACCATAAAACTTTGAATTGAGGCACTTGATAATAAATAACTGAGTATTTATTCTAGCTGAAATCTCAAAGTCAAATTCAAATTTCTTTATTCATTTAAGTGCAATTTGTACACCTATGAAAGTCAAGTTTGATGCCATCGGTTCAAGATTCTACCGGCAGGCCTTGTTCTGAGAAGAACCGGTAAAAAATTTAACAAGTTTTTCTCTTTACAGTTTTCATAGTATTGATTTGGAAAGAGTCATAATTCACATTTTAAATCAATATGTTTATATAAATAAAATAAGTACCCAAAAAAAGTTATAATGTTGCCGGGAGTAACTATTCCAAGCGGGCGAAGTTGCGGGCAAAAGATAGTAATAATATAATAATCTTGTATAAAATATATCAAATAGGTACATCATTGACGTGACGTGATTGACCCAGTTTCAACAATTAGGTAACACGGGCATCAATTATAGTTTCGCCTATCTTGGATGCAGGACGGATTAATGCTACTACTAATAGACTATAATAGCTGACTATTTGGTCTACGCTAAGTCATAGGAAATCGCTGCATAATAGCACAATGAAGATCTCAAACTGATGCTGAGATGTTTTTTTTATGCTTTTCTTATACTTACATCCTTACATCTCACCTGATAGTAAAGTGACGATAAAGTTTAAGATGGAATTGAACTTCACCTGGAACACTGGACCTCTATAACTGGCAATCTTATTCACACAATAATGTTGTTAACATTATAATTATGACGACACTTTGATAAGATGGTGGTAGGTAGCTGGGCGGTACCAAAACAGTCCAAGCTGGGAATATTTTATCACTTTAGACAGTGTGCCCAGCTAAAGGAGTAGGTACATCTAAGACCTCAATAGACAGTGCCCAGCTAAATGAGTACATCTTAAGCCTGAATAGGACTTTATTATTTTAGACAGTTCCCAGAGAGAAATAATAATAATTAATAGCAAGGCAGACTTGAATAAAGTCCTACCACCAACCAAACCGAGTAAACATATCTCTAGTAATAGTAGGGACCTCTGGTTCCAATTCCGGTGGACAAACTACTAGACCACGGAGGTGGATAAATGTATTAGTATAACATCTGTCTTGGTTGTTAGCTTTTGTTTGTTGGTTTACTAGGGGTTTAGCTATTTTTGGTTTGGTTTCCCTTTTATGTAAGCGACAGGCTGGCAAGCTGTCAATATTTTGAGGCACTGAATGGAAGAGGTGAGTAACCACCAGATGTGGCTTTATGTGTAACCAAATGTTAACTAAAGCTTTGTTGCCTTTTGGGGTTATGAGCGTGATATCAGTCCGTCTCAGCCTAATAAATATTCTAGTGAAATAATTATTTGAGTATTATCGAGAATTTATTTTGAGACATAATCCATAATGGTAGATGTGGCTTTATGTGTAACCAAATGTTACCTAAAGTTCTGCTCGACCTCTTTTGGGATTATAAGCGTGATTATATGCATGTACGTATGAAATACGTTTTACAATTCAACTCTCGCACAAAAATATTCTCTTGGCCATTATAATAGTACCTATTGATTGTCCCTCCGACAAATTAGTGAAAGATCAAAACACGCTATCGATTGACCTTAACCAACCCTTCGTGGCAAATATTGGATTTAGATCGTAGACAAGTATTCAAATAGAATCAAGTTCTACACTTTGTTCTACGTTGAGTTATACCCAAGGATTGTGTAATACGGCTAGTTTCAAGGCCTGGCCCATATCTTTTGTGGATGTTGTGTAATTAGGTCCAACTCAAAATATATTCAAACTTTAAGGCTTAGAAGTAGGTCACTTGTCTTTATATTTGTAGACGGATTTGGTACACTTCTTCTGTATTACTCCACTGAAAAACTATTGCACTAACAAAGGACCTTTTAGGCTCCGCTACAGTCATATCAATAATTTTTAAATAATACTAATTATAATCTCTATGTAAACTTGGCATAACGTACACTTGATGTAAGTATTTGTTTTTAGCTACAACTATGCAGGTGTTATATTGACAAACGTGCTGGATTATTTTCTATAGTACCTAGTTTGTTTATGTTTAACCCTTACTAATAGAGTAATGTGTCAAACTAAACATCGTCATCCCGAAATCCCATTTCTAGTTCAAAATAACCAATTTTTGAGACTTATTAAAGGCAAAGGTAGTGCTAATGGCGAAGATTAATCGAGACCGTCACAGTACCTACCTACGTATTCTCATTCCTTTTAAAATGTAGATTTATGAAATTCAACCAACAAATATGCCGAGCACAAATTCCTACTTCTCTGGGCATCGGACCCCGGATCTTTGGATCTAAGAGATCGCCTGTGGGCGAACCTATAGACCATGGAGCTGGTCATCATAAAAAAGTTTGTATGATCAATACCAGGAATAAACTCTAACATCGCACATTCCTTGTCTCAGAACACATACTTCTTTCCGTGTTCTGTGATCCTTTTTTTTTGTCGGGGAGCTCAAATGCATTTACGCATCGTCCCTGCGGGGTGGTGCCAACCGCAGGGGATATGTGGGACTCGAGGTAAAGGCGTTCCCTCCATACCCACTAAACATCCTCCCCGGCCTGACCTCCAGTGCGCTATTACGGGACGGCTCGGGATCTGCGCACGCGGGCGCAACTACACCGAGACCGTCCCAACGCTGCCCGTCTAGGCACTCCTTGTGCACCAATAGCCGTGGTGGGAATATAAAAACAACTCGACGATGGCATGTGACTTCGAATGCCAAGGGGATACCCTTGACATCAAAGCCACGTACCCGCCGAGAAAGTTTCCCCACCACGTTACCAGGGTCCGCCACGAGGAGGCTTCCGGACGTGGACCCCGTGTTCTGTGGTCCTAGTCAAAATATTAACATCAGACAAGACCAGCAGGTATCTTAGTTACTAGTATAGGTAGGTATATGTAGGGTATGGTAGGTATTTTAGTCACTTTTTAACATTGTTGCTAAGGCTGTTATTTCATACGCAAAGATGAAAGTAATTAATAAACAAACCAAAAACATATTTTCCGAACAAAATAAAATAACGTCTGTTCGAAGAAAGGAGAGCTGCGGCAGAGCCTAATTACATACTAATTAGCTCAGATCAAAAGTAGCCATGTGGTAAGCGTTTGCTAATAATATGAAACATTCTACAGTATACACGTAACATTGTAACGAAGGGATCATTTTCACACGCTATTATTGTAGAATTTACTGCAAAGTATGCTAATTATTTAATGAAAACAATGTTGTGTATGCTTAATTGCTTAACTATCAAATAGGCAGACCCCTGACTTTTAATATGATTACACATACTTAAATCTAAAATTACGGGTACTTATAGTCATTATTCAATCGACCCAAGATAATTTTTACCTAACGGGCAGGTCATAGAGGATTGGCTGCATTATAGAAGATCGCATTAAAATAATACACATTTTCGTGTTATTTTGTTTCTGTCGGTCTGTCTGTCTAGTTAGGTTGTCTATTCTATTCTATTGTTAATTAATGGCGTCGCGTCGCATTAAGCGTACGCATTTTGCCAATGTCAAGTGAAAATGTATAACTAAAGTAACAAAAATTGTATGGTAGATTTGGGTTAAAAATGGAATTTCTCAACACGCGAAACGCATATTTTGAAATGTTCTCACCAATTGTATATTGTAAGCAAGTACTTGCAATGTTTAAGTAGCCTAGTTCCGTAAATTACATATTTTTCAAAACTTAACGATCTTATTGTTATCGCGAGGATAGTTCGAAAATAGCATTTTAAATACTCCTTGTCGCCCCCTTAGTGAACAGTTGAACACTATATCAGCACATAAAAGGAATAAAGTGTAAAAACAGTTGTTCTTACGCTCACTATTCAGAATTGGTAGATACGAGTAATTATCTAGCATTAATAATCCCATTTTTTTTATTTGTTAAAACACATAACAGGTTACAGTTATAAAATAAGTTAAAACTACATACATGACTCTGGTCAAATTTCAAACTATACCCCAACAATATGTGCCTCTAATATTTACAAAACAGAGCAACAATTTTTTTATAATAAGTATATTAATTTAATACTACTGACTTTACTGACATACTACTGATTTCTTTGACTTACTTTTTAATAATTAAAATGAGCTTCTAGAGCAATGATATGCATCCACAACCACAAACCGTCAAATGTGGATACTCATCACTGCCCTTCACTCACTCTTCAACTCAAACATGTAACTGATACTTTACTGATTAAACATTTTAATTTTGTTAAAATTTTGTCACGTAAAAAAGGACAACACTTTTCTTTTAAATGAGTTGTATATAAAGCGCTAAACATTCGTAAAATTATTTTGAGTAAAAATGAAAAAGTAGGAACAGAAATCTATAACACGATATCAATTAACTGCAGTCACTAGAGAAGAAAATTTCATCCATTCTTAGTCTAAATATATAGATGCATGTAGGTAAGACAAAAACTACATTAATTTTGATATTGAATGTAAAAATTTAGACTAAGACTGTTTGTAGATAGAATTCATTATTTTTAATCGTATTCGGGTGAGCCATGATGTTTGTATAGATTTAAACATGTAATTTGTCACTATAGGTAGCTACCAAGGTAAGCCGATTAGTTGCTGGAATTTGGACGGAGAATGCAAGCCCCTAATAAAAATCGAGAGTGGTCTCCCCTTGACTTTCTCGTATACCGGAAACGACTCAAAAGTTGATAGAAACCTTATATTTTGATGTCATACATGCATGTTAAATTTGCGATCACCTATCTGAGTACCGACCGCGCAACTTGGTTGCTTAACTTTCGTGATCGACGACTCAAAAGTTGAAAGAAACTTTATATTTTGATGTCATTCATGCATGTTAAATTTGGTTGCAATAAGTTAAAGCATACTCGAGTTATCGTGCTAACGCACAGACACACACACAGAGATATAGTTCCAAAACAAAATATTTTTGGAGTCAGGGACGTCCAAAACGTTTGAATCCATCAAAATCTCGAGGTCGAATTTTTTGACGATTACAAGACTTCCTCTATACTACGTATACGAGAAAGTAAAAACAATGTAATAATTTATAATGCTAATATTTATGACAGTTTTTTTTAATAATCACGATTCAGCTAATAAATAATACAGATACAATATACATGTATACTTATAATGTTTTTTTTATAAAAATATCCATTACATAATCCCATTCCACCTTATGGTAAGCAGAAGAGGAGTCGTAATGCAAAGATAGTGCGTACATATAGTTACATAGATAAATGGCTCACAGGCATTTGGTTTGTGAGATAAAAAATACTGTGATGTATAAGATCTTTCTAAGATTTGGAGGAACTTCCCCAGAAAAGGTGCCAAATTATCAACTAAGCTCAGTCTTTCATTTATTATATCAGCATTCATCTATTGTAATCTTTTTATTTTACTACTAACTAGTATTCAGAGAAGAAAAAGATTGGTAGACTTGAATTATTGTGTAATTAGGAAGCTGCCTGAGATCGCGTTAGAGGACGTCACCGAGCGTGCGGTGTGATCTGTGCCATCGCTAGTTAGATGAAGTCGTGCCGAATGTATGCGCTGGCGCAACACACGAATAATATAACTCCTTCGCCATGATAACTGGTCGATTTCATTGACATATTTATTATTTGTAACGGCCGTAAATTGAATCTAGCCGATAATAATCCCATATTTAGTTGTGTTATATATTAGATCAAAATAATTACATTTCAAAATATAGCTAGCTATACATGAATGTGAGCTTGATAGACAGACCTAATGACATGAATAGAAAAGTAAGGAAAAATATGTAGAAACAAATACTTAATTAATTTAATTGGAAATTCTTCAATGTCAACAAATCTCAAACATGTTTTTTATGATACTAAATTGAGAAAAAGCCCAATTATAATTTAATAATAACAATTGTTCGATTTATAGTAAATAGAAAAAAAATACAAAACATTTTAATCAATTAATTCTAGTTCTTTAAAATAACCTGGATAATTTTAAGGCCAGAGCGAACAAGCATCTTCTAGGCGAGCGTGTACCATATTGCCGAGCTGGGCTTATGGGATTGAACTGTGGGGCTGAGCCTGTGCTTCCAATATATTGATTATACAAAGGGCGCAAAACTAAACCCTGAGACAAGTATCAAACGCGCCATGGTTCAACTAAGGAGATCCATGAAATTCTTTACTTGCCAATGGTTAAAGAAGTGATCGATTACCACAGCATTAGACACAAGAAACGATTAGTTAAGTATCCAGCTGGCAGGGCAGCTAAGCATTCCTGAAATCATTCGTCGGATGAAAAAACGACGAGACATCTTTGATGACTGCGGTTGCCCAGAGGTCTGACTGCACAAATGAAAGGGTGGGCTCCGCTGGGAGTATTCTGCCACCCTGCTCGACAATTCGCCCAACAACTCATCTGCTCATAGTCAACGAATGATTGCAAGGTCATCGAAGAACAAAAAAAAGTATCTGTTATTTCGCCGTATTATTAAATTTTTTCATTAATTTATGTCACTTTACGAAACTGCTAACACAAATAATGTAGGCAACTAAATTTATCTCAGATATGATTTTTTCGAATAAATTAAAGTAAAACCAGTGAGCAGTGAATTTGGATTTTGGAATATGGAATGAATAAAATATTTTGAAGGTTTTAGGCAAGGATTCAAAAACAAATTGTCTATTGCAGTAAATTGCATTTAGTAAATGCATATCTAATTAAAATAATGGCAATATTTAGACACGCGCACCATTACAAATAAGTTTATTTACAATTCTCTTAAGGCAAATCACACGGCATCGGATCTTCGGGCAGATTCACGAAATTAAAAGCTAAGGCACGACATACGTTTGCCTCTTGCATTAAGTACTATTGATATCACGCTCTCCAGCCCTTACTGGGTATATAAGAACGAGCAGATCCATTTTATTCTATTCTAAAACAAAATCTCACTAAAGAAACATTGCTTAGTATAGAATATTAAGAAATTAATTATGATCATTGTAAGTTTTACATTTAATAAGCCGAGAAAGCGGGTCCTTTATAAAAATAATCGATAATTTCAAAAATGTTTTGGCAATCCTTTTAAATTAAATAAAAATTAATCATTGCAAATAAAGGAAAAAGTTTTATTACCGACTCGATTTCTCTTTGGCCCAGAGTGTAATTATTGTTGTTTATAATAGTACGTCATTTTAATTACGAATGTTACAGCACATCCTTCTGTTAACGGCTCTGTCATGGTCAACAAGCAAATGTGAACCACCTGTGAACAGTTACCTCCCTCCTGGTGGTAGTGGCCGTGCTGGTGGCCCATCTTCAGAGTATGGACCGCCAGGAAGAGGAGGTGGTTTTGGCGGTGCTGGTCGTACAGGCTCAGGAAATAACGAAAACCAGCTTCAAGATTCTTACTTCCCACCAGGACAGTCTGGGAATCCTACCGCTCCTGACACACAATATGGCCCACCAGGTAGAGGCCCATCAGGCTCTCAGAGGACACCACAGTTTGGATCTCCGTCACAGGGTGGATCCGGTCAAAGCGCTAACAGAGGGAACACACCGAGTTCCGAATATGGCGCACCTGGTCAAAATAACCGGCCAGGTTCTTCGAGGCAGCCTAATGGTCAATCATCTTTTGGTGGCAGTCGTACACAGTCTTCTTACGGGCCCCCTAATACTGGTGGACAAGGTTTTGGTAGTCCTCAGGCTGATGGAGGCTCCCAGCAAAGTACAAGACCAGATTCTTCCTATGGCCCCCCACCAACTGGTGCGGTACAGTCACCCGGTGAATCAAGCTTCGGCAGATCAGGGTCGCAAGGAATGCCAAGTTCTGCTTATTTGTCTCCTAACTCTGGAGGTTCACTAGGCGGTCAGAGTGGAAGACAATCTTCTGGTGGCTTGCCTTCCTCATCTTATGGGCAACCTGAATTCGGAGGCACTTCTGGTAATAGAGGATTTGGAAGAGAATCAAATTATGAAGGAGAGGATTCTGATGTATGTTTTGAATTACAAATCTCTTTAAAATAACTTGTTTTAAAATTTCATTTTTTGATTGTGGTCTGAAATTGTTCTAGGAACCAGCTAAATACGAGTTTAGCTATGACGTGGATGACGCGCAGACAGGTACTAAATTTCATCATTCAGAACAACGTGATGGTGATGTTGCTACAGGGGAGTATGACGTAGTGCTGCCCGATGGTAGGAAGCAGGTTGTCGAGTACGAGGCCGGTCTACAGGGATTCAAGCCTCAGATACGATATGAGGGTTGGTTGAAATTACATTTGACCGGGGCATCCGACACCACACCACAGTTAGAAACATATTAACTCTGCGATGGTCATTTAAAAAAATAATGTATAATATAATGAAGTTGTAGTTAAATATATCTCATCAATTATATTTTATTTATAATATTAGTTTGTTACTAGAAAAATGCATTTTTTTTCAGTGCATTTTTCTAGTATTAAAAATATTTACGCGTTTGTAAACGCAAAAATAAATTTATTCCATATTAGTTTGTTAATTAATTCATTCTAATAACATTATTAATTGTTCTTAGGTGGTCGTGGTGGTGCGGGATCCAGTTTTGGTTCTGGTATGTATAAACTGATAAATAATAACACATTATGTCTAGGATTGGTCTAGGACCATAAGTGCAGACCTTAGTTTGAATTTTGGCACTGTTGTCCGACTGTAGTTCAGTTTCCGTAGAAGATTTTATTTGGTTACCTTTTGTGTTGTGTTTTTGTGCCAAATAAGTTGTTACTTATTCATTTATTCATTCTAACGATTTAAACCCATTTAATGACTTAGTTGACCTGTAATATACGATATATTTTTTGTCCGATAGGTAGAGGACAAAGACTTCAAGGTGGAAGTCAAGGATACCCTCGTGGCGGTCCAGGAGAGTCTGCAGAACGATTCCAGGGTGGCGACAATGATCTCGGATTTTCTCAAGAACAAGGTCAAGATAGATCTGGGAGATTCCAGCAAGCGAACGGTTTCAGTGGAGGCCTAACTCAGTCAAATCAAGATTCGATGGGCTACCCAAGGGGAGGACCGGGTGGTAGTAATTCGCAAGGTTCACGTGGATATCCTAGTGGTAGACCATCACAGGCAGGGCAGGGTAGTTTCGATAATAACGGAGTTGAAAGTTTGAATGGTGATGCTCAAGGTCGAGATGGCTATCCCAATGGTAGACCTCAGGGTAGCGGGGGTGAAGGCTACCCTAATGGTAGACCCCAAAGTGGTAGTGCTGAGGGTTATCCTAGCGGTAGATCTCAAGGTAGAAATGGAAATACACCTCAAGGTGGTAGTGCAAATTTCCCAGGCAATGGAGCAGGTTTTCCCAGTGGACAAGAGAACAGTGGATATCCTGGCGGACAACAAGACAGAGGGTACCCTGGTGGAAATTCTCAAGGTGGTAGAGGTGCAGGTGGAGCCAGAGGTGATGATGACGGCTATCCCAGCGGTGGACCAAGCGGACCTCGTGGCTCTGGTTACTAACGACTTCATGATACAACTTTATCATTTTTGACAAATGCATTAATATTAGAAATGAATTTTGTAAATAAAGTATAATCGTAATTAATTTGAAATTTTATTCCACGACATCATATTAGTATAAATAAAAACACCAACTTTAAAACCAAATTTACTTTATTTAAAATGCTAAAAAAATAATAAACAAGTATGAGTACAGAAATAATATGAGTAACTGTAATAAATGCTTCTAAAAATAAAGTCAACACCCACTATCAAAATCTTGTTATTATAAATCAGAATAAACAATATACAGTACGGTCTGCACACAATTTGATTCTTACCTTATTATTTTTTGCATTGATATATAGGTAATCAAAAATAAAATCCAATATAATGGTGTGACATAGTCCTACTAAAGTGTTAAAGAACTTGTTGACCAGACTTAGAAATGCAGAAATGAATTTACAAAATTATAGTACACAAAAGAAGACAGAAGCTTACCTTTTAAATTATTTAAGCTCAGTTTGATCTTCCTTGTACAAAAACTATACGTAGTTAATACTAAGACATTATTATTAAGACAAGACTTGTATTTAATTGGCGAACGCGTTCACCCTAAAAATACCTAATACTGTTCAAAAACCCATGTTTTATGGCTCAAATTTCATTACAGTTAATGACAAAATATCCCGCCAACATTTCACACGAAAATGTATCTCCTATGATGTAATATTGGGGTTAAAATATGAAATGGCTGCTCTTTCATTCGAAAATAAAACAAAATTACTTTTTGTGAAGACTAAACGACATCCAATAATATTATACTTATTTATCTAAATAAAAAATAAATAGGCCTTTCATGTTGTTGCTCTCACAACAAATAATAATATTTAAAATATACCCAGTTTGGTTGAAAATAATTATACCTATTTATTGTAGTAACAAATTTTACTATATACCTAATTAATACACAATTAGCAATAAGTTATTTTATGAACCATTAATTAATATTTTTTTTTAACAACCATTCGTTTATTTAGAAGTAGTTCGTAAGTACAATATTATTTTTCCGTTAACTTTGATTATTATGACTATGTTGAATGTGCGTACATTTTTAATAGTGATTTTCCTATCCATATTTACGCTAATAAATGTATCGTTGCAACAACAACTGTCATAAAATATCAATAAACCAACTTTTGTATAACATTGAATCTCAAATTACTGCTAATAACAAAACTATTTGTAGAATTAAAAACGAAATAGAAATCTCGAACATCCTGGCTCGACCTGAAAAAAAAACAATCTACTTAAATATTTCGTGTTATAAAAGTGAATGTTGTATTTTCCATTTGACATATACTTTCTATACATAATTAGGGAAGTTGTCCACACAATTGTTAGCAAAACAAGAGCTTACATTTTTCTTTATGATTATTTTAACGGACAATACGATAGTATCATATATCTATCAACAGTATCATTACCTACTTCGTCAAAAACTAGCAAAACCTACATCATAAGGTCCTCCTCAACAGCTTATGAGCATACAAATATGAGCTTAAGGGTGTGCACTCGATTTACGTCAAAATTGTCACATGTTGTGGATTTTTCAGACATAATTTTGAAGCGATGTGAACAGACTTTGCAAAGAAATTATATATGAAAGGATAATTTATTCTTGATTAAAACCGCTTTCCTAAATCTTTGGCTATAGGGAAATATTTTAATTTAGGTACACTTATATTTTTAAAAAGCGACGAGAATCTTATGGCACAACTGTACGAAAATGCAGTTTGGAGCTATCTTTCGAATGAAATACAAGCATAATAATGTCAAACAGTACTTTGCAAAATGTTTTTTTTTTCCAATAGAATATTAGAAACCGCTATAGAGCCTAAAGAAGTGAAAAATTGAGATAACATATTAAAAATTTGGTAGATGTTCACCCCTGGACTTTCTCGTATACCGGAAACGACTCAAAAGTTGTCAGAAACCTTATATTTTGATGTCATACATGCATGTTAAATTTTGGTCACCCATCCGAGTACCGACCGCGCTCTTGGTTGCTTAACTTTCGTGATCGACGACTCAAAAGTTGATAGAAACCATGCATATTAAATTTGGTTGCAATAAGTTAAAGCATACTCGCGTTATCGTGCTAACGCACAGACACATGCGCAGACATAATTCCAAAAACCGTATTTTTGGACTCAGGGACGTCCAAAACGTGTAAATCTGTCAAAATCTCGAAGTCGAATTTTTTAACTATTACAAGACTTCCTCTATACTATACTGCGTATACGAGAAAGTAAAAAGGGAACCAACCCGCACTTGGCCAGCGTGGTTGACTAAGGCCTAATCGGCCTGTTGTGGGATAGACTCGGTGTGGACGTTATATGAGCTGTTGATGATATTAAAAAGGGAAACAAAAAAAATATAAATTGGTAAACTTTAATAACGATTTTTACAATGAACTTGAAATTAAACTCATTTAATATATCTATTATATTCAAATACTATATAATGCTATACATAATAACGGTTTTATACCGTTGTTAAATGTACTCATATATTTTTAATAATTATGTGAAAAATGGTCTAAATCTCGCGCCAGGTCGAGCAGCCGTCGATGGAGGAGTGACTGCTGGCCACCAATTGGTGCAAGGAGTGTCTAGACGGGCAGCGTTGGGACGGTCTCGGTGTAGTTGCGCTCACGTGTGCAGATCCCGAGCTGTCCCGTAATAGCGCAGTGAAGGTCAGGCTGGGGAGGATGTTTAGTGGGCTTTGATGGTAAGTGACGATAAGGCCGAAGATGGAATCAAGCTTCACTTGGCACCTTCAAACACAGAGGAAATGGCTATCTTATGATTGATTCTCGGAACAAAATAATGCTGTTAACATTATTATTATAGCGACAGATTTTGATAAGAAAATAGTCCTAATAAAAACCAAATCGAGTACAAATTTGTACTCCCCTGGGATTGAACTCGGAACCCCTGCATCTAATTCTGGTGGAAAAACCACTAGACCTCGAAGGCGGGACTTGGACATAATAATAGCAAATAGCTTGCGGTAAGCGAGTGTGTTGCAACCTTTTTTTTTGTCGGGGAGGTCAAATGCATTTACGCATCGTCCTTGCGGGGTGGTGCCAACCGCAGGGGATATTTAGGACTCGAGGTAAAGGCGTTCCCTCCATACCCACTAAACATCCTTCCCGGCCTGACCTCTAGTGCGCTATTACGGGACGGCTCAGGATCTGCGCACGTGAGCGCAACTACACCGAGACTGTCCCAACGCTGCCCGTCTAGGCACTCCTTGTGCACCATTTGGTGGCCAGCAGCCCACAGGGGCTACCGCCTAAAGCCAGCCCCTGTGGGCAGCTGGCCGAAGGCAGCTTTATAGGCCGCCTCCTCACCGACGGCTGGTCGACCTGGCGCGTCCTCCTGACGAGGACACCGGGAGCAGCCATTGGACCGCACCCGGGAACTTCGGGCGCGGTCGTGGCCCGGGCCGTGGTGGGAAAACAAAAAAGCAACTCGACGATGGCATGTGACTTCGAATGCCAAGGCGACAAACTTGACATCAAAAACCACACACCCGCCGAGAAAGTTTCCCCATCACGTTACCAGGGTCCGCAACGAGGAGGCTTCCGGACGTGGATGTATGCAACCCCCAGTATGTTGCAACCTAGCCACAGTATGCCCAGAATCGGATACCAATTTTTGTTGTGCGGGCGCGGTACGGTATAAAATGTACTACGATCTAAAAGGCTGGCTACGATCTATAACACATACATAATATATTAGATAAATAGCTTTGGCGGTAAGATAACGTATGTATATGCTATCTCGTGATTAAATGTTAGTGAACGTTACACAAACATTTGCTCTCACAGGATATTTCCTGTCTGTTGTATCGACTTTAAATGGAATGGGAAAAAGCAATTTTGTTTATGTAGGATTCAGGCTGGAGATCTATCACTTCATGGCACAAACTGTCAGATATTGCTTTATGTTACTCAGAGCTCTGTTCAAACCATTGGGATTATTTATGAGCATGATTGCGTAAAATACACCCTACAGGTTTGTGGTCCAAGGTCCTTTCTTCTGCACCTGCCGTAATATGGAACCATAGAATTATTAGTCCTATACAAACCTATAGAAAAAGTGAAGCACTTCGAACTGAGCCATATCAGTTTTATTTGTGTGAACGTCCCGTCAGTCAATAAATCAGATTTCATGTAAGTATATTTTACCACTTTCTGGCAAATCGATCCTTTACTGTACACATTCTACGCTCAGACTTTTGTGTAATATGTGTGGTCACACATGCATCAATCTGAGTTTTGTCTCACTTTAAAGGCTTGCATCATGAAGACTGTCAATCTAGGTGTTATTAATCTAAGAAGAGGACTAGCAAAGATATTCACTCTTACCAGGAGTCGAACACGGAATCGGAATCTCATTCAGTGACCACTCCAACAGTCATCTTTGATTAATCAGAATATGAAACATAAATACCTGGAACAGCTTCTGTATGTGACATCTGCATAGTCTCCGCAGGTGATGTCTCCGTAGAAGGTAGGAGTGATTTGTCATAGAAAGTGTATACCGTCTCCTTATGGTACAGTGGAGGAATTGTAGCTTGACACTGTAAAAAATGAGGATATTGTTAAGGTGACGACTAACGGGTACCTACATGTTATTTTCGAAAGACAATAAGGCATTAACAAGAAAAACATGAGAACATTTTAAAATTATTACATTTTAGTGTGTTAAAAAATCCTGAAACTAGGTCTTAAAATATATTATGAGGGAAATTGCCCGGAAACTCTTGGAACTATTTTGATACAACTTTATTCATCTTGTAGATGATTTAAATAAATAAATAATGAATAAGATGAAAAAAGTACCATTTTGTTAAGAAAAATCAACAGTTTAATAGTTTCCTTGCGTATTTTCTGAGTTTTTTAGGCACGCGCGGGAGCTGCATTTAGAATGACCAAAGTCGCCGGCACTTACTCTTAATTTTTTTCTATATTTTGAAATTTTGGACTTCATCTCACCAGATGGTAGATGATAGATGATAAAGCCGAGACGAAGGTGGAAAATCCTCCACCACTGAGGGTCTGCTATCCTTCAATAGATTCAACATGGATAATATTATTTGTATAGCGGTAGACTTTGATAAAATGATTGTGTGCAGCTGAACAACTTCTATGGTTATAAATCTCTCTGGGAATCGAACCCAGGACCTAACACCAATGAGTAAACCACTGGACCACAGAGACGTTCAGAATTCAATTAAGTACCTATAATAATTAAGATTACATTTGATTATTAAAAATTTATGTTTACATAATTAAAATTTATCCCTTCAGTGGTATGGTGACAGGTATCAGGTAAGACAAATACCGTCGAGAAAAGTTTTTGGCGCGAATGTTGAAAAACGTAGTGAATGTCAGTGGATTCAAAAAAACATTTAATACGAAGACCTCAAGAACATCGTATTTTTTTTTCGAATTACAATGCTATTGGTATGGATTATTCAAAATTTATGTTTACATAATTACATTCCTATAATACCTTTGATCAATATAGTGCTATTTCTAATAAAATAACATGCTTAGGACAATTATTGATCATATTTAACCCACCAAGATCCATTACAAAACTAAGTAAGATTCACTTACTTATCTTCCTAAAATTATAATTGTTTTTAAAAGATTTGGGATGCATTACTTTTATTATTTAACTTAGTTTTATTTTAGTTTTGATTTTTGATTTTATTGCATTGTTTTAATTATTTTATTTTATTTCTTTAAATTTTGAAGAGTCGATTTTCTCGTTATTATAATAATATTGTCTACGTAGCATGATATGTCAAAATTATTAGGATTACAATTTAGCCTGTGATTTAGCCCATAAGCGGTAGTGTATTCTACGCATGTTTGGATTGTTATCTGTTTTTTTGACCACAATTAATAATTAATAAAAAATAATGGTACCTTAAGTGTTAACACTCCTCGAATGAAATGGCTTTCATACACAGGGAAGTGTAGGTTCAGTTTTGACTGGTACGCGTGTGGATAGCTAGTTGGGAGCACCAATACGGGTCTCCCGAGGTAGTGCTTCGGAGCCGGCATGTCATTGATGAACCAGGCAAGCTGAGCTTCAGGCCGGGACGGGGTTGTGGTGCAGTTAATGTCCACTTGGCTGCCATGCCGATACTTCGTCTTCAACCCTACGATTTCTGGCCCTGAACTCGGGAGAACTGCAAGGAAAATATGGGAAAATTGATTTACACACGATAAGTACTTAGTAGTAAATATTGTTTTATGAGAAATAAAGTTTTTAAACCGAACCTTTTTGTGTTTTCGATTATATTTAGAGGTACCTACCTATTTTATGTAAACTGGTTGATGCACAATAAAGTTATATTCTATTCTATTCTTTTACGATATTTGAATATAAAAACTGTTTTTAATATTGTATATACATACATATACCCCATGTCTCATAAAAGTTTCAAGGTCGACAATTTATGCAGCAATCTATTTGAAGACGCCGGCACCGATGATGCGACGTCTGTTTGTATTCGGGTTGCTTGGATTGGTCTCTCGGTTATTTTTATAGTTAATTGGAGATTGAGTAAAACATTCGTATTGCTCTTAGAATTGGTATATATTGACAATCACCAAGTTTGTTACATTGACACATATAAAAAATCCATAAACTAATAAAAAAAGGTTTAATGAAATTAAACATGCTCCGGAGCAAAAGAACAAGCGACATTTACAAGGCACTATTTAAAAAATCAAACTAAATATGCAGTATCTCCCAAAAACCTCCACGCCCCTTCAGTCTTCGATTGGTATCGGGCACAAAGCTGTCACCGCTCTCCTGGTTCCATGGCCATTTGGCAACTGCACTTCCACCACTCGCACTTGGCCATCAGCCCCAGGTATCAAATGCATGATCCTGCCCAAATGCCACTTGCTAGATAGAACATTATGGTCCTTGAAAACGACCAACTGACCAATCTCGACATTCCGTTGGCGGGTCTTCCATTTGTAACGCTTCTGCAGCTCACTAAGGTAACGTTCTGACCACAGCTTCCAAAATTATTGTCTAAGCCGTATCAATTGTTGATAATTGGTCAGTCTATTGCTGGGAATATTTGTAAGGTCTTGCTCAGGTAATGATAGGTAAGGACGTCCAATGAAAAAGTGTGCCGGCGTTAGCACCTCCGAACACTCTGGCTCCAAGGGGATAATAGGCCGTGAATTTAATATGGCTTCGATTTCGGTTAATATAGTATAAAATTCATCAAATGTCAGTAAGGCATTCCCTAAAATACGTTTCAAATGATATTTACAACTTCGTACGGCCGATTCCCACAGACCCCCCATATGAGGTGAATAAACCGGTATAAACAACCACTCGATACCCTGATTGACCAGATAGTCATTAATCGACTCTGCATTATCCATCAATAGCTGGTACATTTGTTGTAATTCGTTATTCGCACCAACAAAGTTTGTTCCGTTGTCCGAAACAATTTTTGTTGGCTTGCCTCGCCGCGCTATAAATCGACGAAGAGCCGCTAAAAAATTGTCTACTGTCAAATCCGGTACTAGTTCTATATGCACCCCCTTTGTGACAAAACAAATAAATATGCAAACATAACATTTATGAACCTTATAACCCCTACCTCTGCGATCACGAATTTGAAAAGCCCCAGTATAATCAACTCCTACTACTGAGAACGGCAAGGAAGGTGTTACTCGTTCTGCAGGCAGGTCTCCCATCAAGTAGTCAACTGGACGCGGTTTTGCTTTGAAACATTTAACACAATTATGTACCGTTTGTTTAGCTAACTGTTTACCACGTATTGGCCAATATTTCTGTCGAATGTGCGAAAGCAGAAGAATGGGTCCCGCGTGTAAGAGCTGAATGTGTTCATGTCGAAATAGTAATTTCACAAAATGATGTTTATACGGTAAGAGAATCGGATGTTTCTGATTAAACGAAAGTGTAGAATTTGCTAACCTCCCCCCAACTCTTAAAATATCTTCACTATCAATAAAGGGATTAAGGCTTATTATCTCACTGGACTTAGATAAAACTTCATTCCTTTTCAAAGTATTGTATTCATTTCTATATTCAGCTTCTTGTACAACTCTTATAATTAACCTGATTGCCTGTGTCATTTCGGCACACTCAAGAGTTCCAATTTTTTTTATCTTACCTTTATTAATATTGTTAATAAATCTCAAGAAGTACGCAACTATACGAATTGTTTTATTATAGCTAGACCACCGGTCTAAAGAAAGAACTTGGCATAAGGATGCCGTCACATTGCACGTGGTCAACCGCTTGGGAATAACTTGTAATGATAGTGAACTATGTAAGAGCGGCCAAGAATCTCTAGAAAGTATGAGCCAAGTAGGACCCTTCCACCACAATTCACAAGCCAACAATTTATTTGGTTCTAGGCCCCTCGACAAGTAATCTGCTGGATTCTGCGACGATGAAACCCACCTCCATTCACTGATATTTGTTAATAGGTGGATATGTTTCACTCTATTTGCTACAAATATCTGTAACTTATTTGTTGCCATTTGTAACCATGATAGTACTACGTTGGAATCCGTCCAATAAAATAACTCAATATTACTCTTTATATCCCAGGCGATTTTAACCTTCTGCATTAAGTTTGCTAACAGCACAGCTGCACATAATTCTAAGCGTGGTATGGTTTGTTCCTTCAAAGGACTTATTCGTGACTTTGAGATGAGCAATCGCGTTGTTATATATCCTACATCATCTTCAGACCTAACATATATACAGGCACCATAGGCACGTTTCGAGCTGTCACAAAACCCATGCAGTTGTATGGACCTCGAATTAGAACAACTGACATGCCTAGGTATCTGAAGATTTTTAATTTGTCCTAACTGTTGAGAAAATAAAGACCATTTAGATATAATATCATCCGGTACCCTTTTATCCCAATCTATTTTTAACAACCATAGCTCCTGCAGTAATAGTTTTGGTACAACTATGATTGGGCCTAAAAGACCTAAAGGGTCAAATATTTTAGAAACGTCTGATAGTATTGATCGTTTCGTACAAGCGGAGTTTGGCTCCGTAAGTGTATAATTGAACACATCGTCTTGACAAAACCAACACAGCCCAAGGACCTTGCCAAATTGTTCCTTACTAAAATGCAACGTATCCTGATTAGTATCATTTAAATCAGCTAACGCCTTCCTTATGTACTTATTATTAGTTTTCCATTTTCTTAATATCATCGAATGACCTTGCAGCTTAGTATAAATTTCCTTGGACAGACCTATTAACATGTTAAGATTATCATGGCTGGTCAACAAATCGTCCATATAAAAATCATCGTGTATTATTTTTGAAGCCTGTTGGACAAGGGATGTATCCTTGGTTGTTTTATCCACATTATCTAACATGTCATCCGCTATTTTTTTTAGACAGCGAGTACTTAGAAAAGGAGCTGATGATGTGCCGTAAGTCACTGTATTTAAGGTGTACACGTTTAGTTTATCATGGGGATTCTCACGACAAAAGACTCTTTGCAAGTGTCTTTGCTTAGGATTAATAATAATCATTCGGTACATTTTTTCAATATCGGCATTTACTACATATGCGTACCTTCTAAAGCGTAATAATATAGAAATAATATCCTGCTGATGAGTTTTACCTATATACTGAATATCATTGATAGATATCCCATTGTCAGCCTTACATGAACCATCGAAAACTACCCTAAGCCTTGTCGTTTCACGCTTAGTATTCAAAATTCCGTGATGAGGGAAAAAATACGTTGGCCCGACATACCGCAACAATTCTCCCTCTGCTACCTTTGACATGTGGCCTAGGGCTTCATACTCACGCATGAAGTCTACATATAATGTCTTTAACGTACTACTTTGTTGCAACCTTCGCTCCATGCTACGGAAGCGTCGCAAAGCAATAACCCTAGAGTCACCTAGACATTCTGGCTTTTGCTTAAATGGTACAGTTACGACAAACTTACCCGTTGTATTATAAGTGACGGTTTCATTATATATGTCTTCACACCTTTGTTCCTCATAGGAAATGGTACCTTGTTTTGGTACCGAGCACTCCTCCAATTCCCAAAACTTTGGCAGTAATTCATTAATTAAATTGCATTGTAACATATTACATTTTAAAGCCGTACCGTTAATTGACACAGGAATAGGTCCAGCCAAAACCCACCCTAACTTAGTTTTCTGTAAAATTGGAAAACCTGATCCTAAAGATCTTTGGCCTATACACAATAAGTTATAAAATACTTCTGCCCCTATAATTATATCGACCTTACCAGCTTCATGATAGTTTGGATCGGCTAATTTTAAATTAACTGGTATATCCAATAAATCCTTATTAATTACTGTATTTTTTAATACTTCGCATAACTCAGGGGCTACAAAACAGGATACAGTAAAGTGATGGTTTATATCATATTGGGAGTGTATTTCTACTAAACATTGATATCTTATGTCCGTGGTGCTATTGTTGAATCCTACTACCTTAACATTAGTATCTTCTTTTTTTAAGTTTAAAATTTTGAACGCCCTCTCGGAAATGAAATTGCCTTGTGATCCAGAATCAAGTAACACTCGCAATGGAACTAAATCCTTACGAGCGTTTTTGACCATAACAATAGCTGTGGATAGCATCACCGTTACATGCAGGTTCTATCACAATTGACATTAAATTGACTAATGTTTTGCGTTTCGGAAGTATCAGCTATTGGTACTTGAGTATCTTGTTCTGAACTTATAGCTGCCATCTGGGATTGCAAGGTACTAGGCTTATCCGTATGCAATAGTGAATGATGTTTGCCGTGACACATTCGACAGTGACTGGCTCGGCACATTAAAGTAGTATGATTTGGATTGAAACAATTGGTACATAATTTGTTTTCCTTCACCATATTAAATTTCTCGTTAGGTTTCAAGTTTAAAAACCGGTCACATTGGTTAAGATAGTGCTTACCTTTACATGCCACGCATTGTGGTAAAAAAATGGGAGACATGACCTTGGACGATCCAAAATCTTGATTCGATCGGTTGGTTATAAAATTTCTTTCTTGCCGTGTCTCATTTGTTGGATGTTGCGATCCCTGAGCCTGAATAGTCTCTAATAGATCGGCTTCTTTACGTATGAAATCCTGAAATTCCTGTAAAGTAGGTAATTCATTACTACTCTTTTCTTCCCATTTTATTTGCAATTGGCTATCTAATTTTGGTAACATAAGAAAAATAATTATTGTGTCCCATTGGTCTACAGGTAATTTCTGCAACTTGAGAGCACGAATATTCTTGGAAATATTATCATTAAATAAATTAAGATTCTGACTTGTTCGCTTGACATTCGGGAAATGACATAAAGATTTTAAATGACTTTGGACTAACAATTTGGGGTTATTGTAGCGATCGCAGAGGATATTCCATGCAATAGAATAGTATTCCGCTGAGAACTGTATAGATTCTACAGTTTCCTTTGCGTTGCCAAAAAGCGATTGTCGTAAATAGTGAAATTTTTGAATATCACCTAATGACTTATTGTCATTTATAAGGGCCTGAAATGTGTCGCGAAATTCTAACCAAATACTTAAATTGCCATCGAATTTTGGTAATGAAATTTCCGGCAACTTTACTTGCACTGATGACTGGCCAGTCGACTGATGACTACCTGTGGTATTACCACTAGTCACGTTGGAAAAACCCTGGTCAAATCTGTCACACAAATCCCTTGCCTTAGCAACGGTGTCAAAATACAAAATTTCGAAATTTTCTCGCTGCGCTAAATTTTCCTCTGGATTATCAATTAATAAATCTAAATCATTTTGGACAATATCGAATTCAGACAAAAGTTTAGTTACGGTAGAAATTCGTTCTTTTAAATTATGAAGTTGACTGTTAGAAATTTCATTATTGTCGGAAATTTTATTTAAGAATTTATCAAAATTTGTTATTTTTGCTTTTAGGCTTCCGCGTAACAAAATAAACTTTTTGATGTCCACCACAGCCATATTAAATATACGTAATATTACTCCCTTTCGTGTTTTCCGTTCGGGGTCACCATGAAGACGCCGGCACCGATGATGCGACGTCTGTTTGTATTCGGGTTGCTTGGATTGGTCTCTCGGTTATTTTTATAGTTAATTGGAGATTGAGTAAAACATTCGTATTGCTCTTAGAATTGGTATATATTGACAATCACCAAGTTTGTTACATTGACACATATAAAAAATCCATAAACTAATAAAAAAGGTTTAATGAAATTAAACACTATTTAATGATGGGCGTAATCTACCTAGTTAATATATGACATACTTCGCTTTTTTAATTTTTATTTCAGTGTAAGTAGAGTTATTTGAATAAAATATGTTATTTAAACTGTCGAACAAATATAGGAAACATGGTCTGAGGTTGCCTATCTATCTTAATTTTTAGCTAATGTTCTATGATGAAACTAATGACAATGCGACTAAGTGTCGACATGGTAATGTATATTAATGGTTTTGTCAAAGGGAGAACGCTGCTCATTTCGCGGCTTTGCTTGTGGATTGTGGTCAGGCCGATGGCAAAGCCGCCTGACTGTGTGGATCCACCCTTAAGGCGGGTCCAGATATGATCATTTGCCCGATCCGATCAGCGTATCCGATTCAGCGTATCATGTATCAAGCCCCGTATCAAGTTGTGGACGCCTCGATTTGCTCCGTATGACAACCTTATGAAACCGACATGACATGGGACGGGCCGTATCATAACGGCATATCAAGATCGCGTATCATGATACGTGTATCATCACCCGTCCACATATGCGATCATGATAAGCGTCGGCTACACGGATACGCTGATCGGATCCAGCAAATGATACATATCTGGACAAGGCATTAGAATTTCATCGTGTATGAAACACAACACTAATTTAGTCGTCGTTGTCATATCAACGATAGTGACAAAACAAAACAAAACAAATAAAGCGCGAATAAAGAGCAATGTTTGCAGAAACGATCCAGAAAGGTGTGCGTTGCTGGACTGGCGACGCATACCTTTAAAATGATGGCAAGGCGATCTGAATTTAACCTACAAAGACTGACGAAACGTAAATGACTGTATTCAACTACCATCAACCAATAAATTAAGTAGCATATTCAAGAAATTACGCCTATCGCACAAGATTAATAAATATTTGAAACATTCAAATGAAAAATAGACATCTGACTACGAATTATGTCTTTATAGTCATAGAAAGAATTTCACGAAGCCTTCCATTAAATTTCATATCAGAGACTCGCTCAGACATCTCAAACATATTTTATAAGAGTTGAGTTTTTTTAGCATATATAAATTAAAATATTTTAGATTACAATTTTATTGTGTCCCAGCGGTACAGAAATATTATTAGAAACAAAATATAATTTAAAGCGAGGATTCCAAGATGATATACAAAGATATAAACGTGCTTTCAAACCTCGCTCGTAGAATGTTTGTGCTTTTTAGAATATTGTTATCTCGACATCTGCCGACGCCGGAGCGTAGTTTGGGGACTGAGTGTATCTCGCGTGCCTGTAATAATTACACGAGCCACCGTCCATTGTCTTTCAGACCGGAACACAACAGCACGGGTATTGCTTCTTTCAAGTAGAAATAAATGGGAGGGAGGTTCCTCTGAACCTAAAATAGTAACTTTTCACGTTCACACCGGCATGGCGTAGCCGGTGTGAACGTGAAAAGTTACTATTTTAGATAAATAAATTGAGATGTGTGATGAGTACGTTTGTCGTTCTCTCGTATATTTTTACCATTAAACCTCTAGGTTTAGGAGATAAAAGGTTTAAATTCAATTGGTCATCCAATTTTCTTTCAGAAATATTTTACTACGTTAACACTCTTTTTATTAAAGATTCTGTAATATATTACAATTGCGTTGATATTCTAACCTCGTATTTTTGTCTCCTTACGCTTAAATAAAATAAAGTATTAAACTTACCCATAAAAAATAACAGCCACATACGAAAAGAAATATAGATTGGACATTGCGGTTTCCACAAAAAGTTAGTTCGTTTTAAATCGAATCCTTAGTGGAACTTAATACTCGTTATCCATATATTTAGTGATTTACGAACAATTTTATTCGTATAATACTAATAAAATTAAATAAGTATATATGTCACAGGCGGATCGTATAACACGCCGTATTACAAAACGGCGCGGCGGATTGAAGTGTGTGATAATTGTTAACCAAATGTAACAGTTTGTTGATAAATCCGTAAGAGATTATATCAAAATTAGTCTGTTGAGAATAATCGAATGGAAATCGCTTATTATTGGTAGGTTATTTTTTTTATGACTAAGAGGAGTGGTATTATTGTCACTCATCACTTTCACACACTACAAATGCCCCGCGCTGTTTCGTAATACGATGTATTATACGATACGTCTGCGACATTATATACACTGCATGCATCGTGATAAACGTCACTAACACGCTGCTAACAATATTACTTAGGTACATCGAGAAGCTCAGGATTTAATCAATTATTAGTGAAATAGGACTACCTAGTGTAGATTTATTTTGGATAAAAAATATAATATAGCAATAAAATGTTAAATAGGTACGTACCCAACTTTTTCCCGTACAGTTTTGATGCGTAAAAACATGTTGGGCCTTTTAGAACATGAAGTAACGTTCTCAAATAAAAACTATTCGGAAAGTTTTTGGGCCTAACCACATAGATACTCTCAAGGGCATTCGTTCTTCAACTACGGAAAAGAACCTTAAGGAATGCCTTGCTAGTCCGTTAAAAGTTTTTGTCGGTCTGATTTAACGCAAATAGTTTAGAATTTCTCGGTCATATTTCAGGATACTTCCCGCGATTTCCTCTTAGTATTTTTACTTTTTTATAAAAACCTCTAGCAAATGACTCTATTCCACCTGATGGTAAGAAGGAACTGAGTCCAAATGCGAAGATAGCTAGTACGAGAGCGAGGGATAAAGCCCCGCGCTAGCCATAATTGCCTTGCTGATTTGCAAGGTGCTTCTTCACGCCTCTTTTGTATGATCCAGCATTGTAAAAAGGAGGGAACAATAATAATAGTAAAGTGTCGATGAATACGGGTGTTAGACTTACGGTCGACGGCTATGTGCTTTTCACGGAAGACCATGGTAAACTTGGGATATTCTCCATACACCTCGCAGCGGTACACGCCTGCAGACTCCCGCATCAGGTGCTTCAGAGCTATGAAGTTGCTGGACGAGTGGTTCAACTGAAATAATCGTTGTAATATATTAATTATTTCCAAATTACTAATATATATATGTATTTTTAAGTGTAGTACACAACATACAGTGAACGAGTACTTAAAGCCTTTATTAACAATAGAAATGTTATGATTGAAATTGTACCAATTTAAATAGAAAAAAAATAAAAGAATAAAACAATATTTCAAATAGAAATGTTCTTTTTAATATAATTCAAAAAAAGAAGGAGGTTCTCAATTGGTCTGTTTTTTTAGGTATGTTACCTCTTTACTGGATGTAACGATTTTGAAGATTCTTTTAACGTTTAAAAGATGGTGCTTGTCATATGGTCCCATTTAAATTTGATCGACATCAGACGATTAGTTTTTGAGCTATCCCTAATAATGCCTATTTAATTGACATCGATGATATCGTTATCATTTTATTACTTCTTTGTCTAAAGATCTAGAGGTAGTTTCCTGAAAATTTCTATACTTACAACACTAAAAATCAATCAAGAAATTATTTGAAATAAAAAAGCGCCTTCAATGTTTAAAAAAAATCTATTTATTTTAGGTCGTTGCCAACCTCAATATTTGGAATAAACGTAATCAGTTTTATTTCTCCGTTTTTATTTTTAAAGGCGTTTTTTATTTAAAAATAATTAAATTTTTGCTTTGTAGAGATAAAGTTATGGTTTGATAATACTATATTATGTAGTTACATATAGGTAATTTAAAGAGACCTAAAATGGAGTATTCCTTTGTTTTACCTATATCATAACAAATCTTATGCATTAAGGTTACCTAAAAGTTGTTTTATTGACAAATTGTAAATAAAACAACTTTTACGGATTTAACTCGCGTGTAATTAGATTTTACATGTCGTTGTTGTAAAAGCAGCCACAGTGGAGCAAATTTTATTGAAGAATTTGACTGCTTTGGGTGGCTTGACCTGCAGCCGACCAATTATGTCTATTGATCACGACTATTCACATTTAACACTTAAATTCTAATTCAATTAATTGAACAGATAGATTAAATGGCTTAGACTATTACAACTACAATAATAATAGTTACATTGAATTAGCATACAGAATAGATAAGCAGATAAATAAGCAGTGAACACTCACTACGCTATTAGACTTGCTGATTTCTGTAAGATGTTACTGAGTGAGATTATTTATACAAAAACAATCAATCGTTGATAGATGTCTCAATATTAATGGTATAACAATAATGATATTTATTCATAATAATAATTTTATGTAAATTATAATAATGAAATATTTATACAGTACATGAGGCGGTCAATGTGACCGCGGTCATGTGTCGCGATCACGAAAGCTAAGCTACCAAGTGCGAGGTCAGTACTCAGATGGGCGACCGAAAAAAAAATCTATCTCGATTGTATTCCGTGCTTTGGAAGGCACGTTAAGATGGTGGTCCCGGTTGCTGTCGATAGATAGCAGTCGGTCCCAAGAAGGGATGGTGTCAGACAGCCGGCCGTAAAAATCTAATGCCAAATCTTATGGCAGTAGGTATTGTCAATATCAAGACACACTGCAACTACTCAAAATAAAGTGGGAGCAGGGGAGGAGAAAGTAAGATAATAATTTATGAGTAAATTGGCCTAAAGGGCTGCGATAAGCAAGCTTGTAACAGTTTTTTTAACATGGCAAAAATATGCATATGAAATGAAGTACACCAATTACCAAAATCAAAGTTACGTATTATAATTCTTTAGTTTCTATTTAGTTTTATATGAATAAAACTAAATAGAAACTAAAGAATTATTTACTAATGGACGCCCGCTGCTTCGTTCCCGTTAGCTTCGGATTTTTTCCTAAAGCCTTCCTCGATAAATGGACTATTCAACAAATAAATAATTTTTCGATTTGGATCAGTATTTCCTGAGATTAGCGCGTTCAAACAAACAAACAAACTCTTCAGCTTTATAATATTAAGTAGTATAGATAATTTCAGGTCCTTTTTATTGTTATAAAGAATGACAGTTGAAATAGTTTTTCGGCTGTTATTGGAAGTCAATAAGTAGTTTTATAATGTTCTCTTAGATCTGCGTGAGCACTACATATTATAATTAAAACAACTTTTACGGATTTAACTCGCGTGTAATTAGATTTTACATTTTGTTATTATTGCACGTCATCCCGTGACCACGAACGCTGAAAAGTGTTACGAAACGTCGGGCAATAATAACAAAATGTAAAATCTAATTACACGCGAGTTAAATTCGTAAAAGTTGTTTTATTTATAAAGTAGTTTTATCATTAGCGTAGGTTCCACTAAAGTAAAAGAAAAGATTTTGTTTTTTAATTAAGATTAAGTACGACATAGTAATTTATGCTTTACGACATAGTAATTAATACTTTTTACCTTTTCTTTTATTCACTAATTTAAGAAAGAATAAAGGGAAAAACTTTTCTCATCTTTGTCTAACATATAACAATTTAACGTTAGCTCTTAAATAATACAAAGTCAATTTTCAACTGTATCCTCAGAAAAAAAAGCAAAGGGAATAACGATAAAAAATAAAATAGGCCTTTTTTTAATAACACCGTTTTCTTGCGTTAAAAGGTACAAAAACTTGGGCTATCTAATTATATGAACATCTGGAGGCTTGCTAATGCGATCCGGCCGAGTTTTCGTTGTTTCCAAGAAACCATTATACAGGAAAAATAATAAAAGATCAAGAACAGAAACTGAATGTAACTATTTTTCAATATACGCAAAAAATCGAGGAAAATACAATATTTAGGTCTAAATTAATAAATGTGTATCTTTTTTTACATGTTTTGTTAATGATTGCAGATTCAAAGTTTGCAGATTCTAGACTGTAGAAGGGCAAATAACAATTTTTCGTATATGATTGATGATTTTTCAATTTAACAAGAGACGTCTATTAAAAGAGTAAGCGCGATCATGCGATGCCGATCGCCAGTTGCCCGCCAGTAGCTGTGTTCGCAAGAGGACGCGTGACCAATTAGGATACTCTGAGACCTGTTAGCTTTTATTGCATGACCGCACTATCAAATCGAACGTACGTTACAACTTTTCGCGTACTTTTCAATAAAATAACATTTTCTGACGATTATTTAGTAAAGAAACGGCAAACATTTTTATTTTCGTCTTCATAAACTAATGCCTAAAATATTATCACTAGTCATATCACACAATAACACATTAGCCAATATTGGGAACCATATTCGAATCCGGACCGCTCGATGTGTAACTAACCACTCCACCACGACGGCGTCTACTTAGTTACATTTACTTATAATTATGTTTTTATCTAACATGAATTTCTGTAGTATTAATGTACGTGTAAACGAATTTCTTAGATTATAACTCTCGCTCAAGGCGCCCGCCGTGTACATTCAGTGACTTAACTGTTTTATTTCACTGAATTCACAGTAACTTTCAAGTTGGCTTGTGAACTCTCCAATTAAGCTTTTACACAAAGCTCAGCTTGTATTGTGCAAAGCAGTAAAGATAAATCAGTAATCGAGAAATATTATAACGAAGGTTTTCGCTATAATATTCCTCTATATCTAGATCGCGAAATAAATTAAATTAAATTAAAATAACTATATCTGCCCATGCAAATATGCTTTAGTAAAATCGGTATAAATGATTCGGTATAAATATCTACCTACTTACCTACTACTACAGACAGACGAGCGTCTGTCTCAATAATCTCACGTGACTCTATAGGCCATCTATGGCCAGCAGCAATAATATGGCTCCACTAACATTGACGTGTCTTATTTTAAACTTTAAGGTAACTTTATAGTACTTACATTTGTAAACTGTTGTGCAAATATAAGTACTATAAAGTTACCTTAAAGTTTCAAAATAAGACACGTATATATTTAAAGGAAATAGAGATGAATATACGACGTATCCCCAAAGTTTCATAAAGATGACGCGTCGTGTTTCTTTGACTTTTGAGTTGAGCGATGTTTTAGGCTACCTACCGCCAGCAACAATAATAAAGTGTAAAAATAGTAAGTAAGTGAAAAGAAGACTATCCCTAGGTCTAAAACTCGACGACCACAAGACGGATTTGTTTGCAGTTTCCATTGTGCATTTCTGCATTTCTCTGGTAATAAGCGCTTATTAAATTGCTATAAGTCGCAAAGCAAAACAAGTATGAATTAAGTAGCACTTAATACTATTTGACGATTAAACAATTTGCTTCTAATCTGATTGTAGAAATGTCTGTAACTGAATTGTTTTATGGAATTAAGAAGCGAAAAAATCTAAAAAAATTGGGAGTGGTCTTTGACTTTCTTGTGTACCGGAAACGACTCAAAAATTGATAGAAACCTTATATTTTGATGTCAGACATGCATGTTCAATGTTGGTCACCCATCCGAGTAAAGACCGCGCACTTGGTTGCTTGACTTTCGTTATCGACGACTCAAAAGTTGACAGAAACCTTATATTTTGATGTTACTCATGCATTTTAAATTTGGTTGCAATAAGGTAAAGCATACTCGAGTTATCGTGCTAACATAATTCCACAAACATAAGACACAGACATAATTCCAAAAACGGGTTTTTTCATCAATATCTATCAAAATCTCGAAGTCAAATTTTTTGACGATTATTAAACTTCTTCTATACTACGTATACGAGAAAGTAAAAAAAACACCTACTTATTGCTATTTACTAAAGTCATTATACAGACCGGCGCGGCGGCGTCTTATGTTATTCAATAATAATATGCCTGATAAAAATTCAATTGTTACTTTTTCAGAAAATTTCAATGTTACACGCTAATTTATTTATTTATTTGCACTGCAATATGACATGTTACCAGCATATCGTGTCAAATCAAAGCAAATAAAAATATTGACGAAAAGAATATAATGATTCTTTTCAACCCCTTCAAACCTGAATTATTGTTTCGCTTAAAATAAATCATTGATATATTTCAATTTAGGGGGAGGTTATTTAATGTAATAATTCGACAATCACACCAATTATTTCGCCCAAAAACTTGTATTATGGATGCTAGATAACAGACAATTTTTAAAGGCGTATTTTTATAAATAAATATATAAACAACCATGCCTCTGCGACAAATATTCGTGTTCGTCACAGAAATGGTTACACAAATATTAGGTCCCCACCTATGAAACAGACTATTAGCTGTGTTCTTCTTTGATTTAGTCGGTGTTTCAGTTTTACATTTTAATTATGAATAAGGACTATACTGTTACGGATTTGCATGTAGTTAACTTATAATTATTTAAATGATTATTAAAAAAAAAAGTGACTGTTTTATTTGGTGAGCAGAATCAACTCTTGAAATCGTTGGAACTCATGGACAGGCCCATCTTTTGTCTAAATCATTGATGCAATACTTAACTAAGTCTTGCTCAATTATACACTCCACATTTCAAAAGATTTGGCAACGGAGTTTTTTAGAAATTTTAAAAAACTTTACTATGGAAAATATAATAGGTTGGGGAAAAAGTTTCTTCGCATTTTTTAAGAAAATTCAAAACATTTTTTAATATAGTTTATTTACATTTAACTGAAGTATGTAGGTACCATTTTGTTCGATAACTTTTTGCCATCTTGTAGGTAGGGACATGATCCCATTGCTATAGAAATTTGGGGACTTCTGGTCAAAATACCGCGACAAGTGGTTTTGGCAGTCCTCTCGTGATGTTAACCTGACACTGCCTAAAGAATTCTGAAGAGACCGAAACAGGTGGAAATCTGAAGGTGCAAGGTCAGGACTATACGGCGGATGCATTAACACCTCCCAGCCAAACTCTCTTAATTTTTGCTGAGTGGCTAAAGATGTGTGAGGTCTAGCGTTATCATGATGAAAAACCACACCCCTTCTGTTGATTAATTCCGGCCGCTTTCTCTCAACTTCTTGCTTTAATCTCATCAGTTGTTCGCAGTAAAGTTCAGAATCGATGGTCCTGCCTGGTGGTAACAGCTCATAATGAATAATGCCCTTCCAATCTCACCACACACACAGCATCACCTTGTTGCGAGTTAACCCGGGTTTCGCCACAGTCTGTGAAGCCTGACCGGCCTTTGACCACGACCTTTTTCGCACGTTCTTGTCGTACGTGATCCACTTTTCATCACCAGTTATCAGCTTCTTCAAAAATGGTTCGGTTTCATTACGTCGTAATAAAGAATCACAAATGAGTACACGGTTCATTAGGTTTCTTTCAGTGAGCTTGTGAGGTACCCAAATGTCGAGCTTTTTTGTGTACCCAGTTTTTTTTCAAATGCGCCAAAACTGTTTTGTGGTCAATTCCCAGTTCTTCAGCTACGTCGTAACTACTGACATGCCGATCTTGCTCCACTTTTTCAAAAATTACATCCATTTTATCTGTAATAGGGCGACCAGAGCGACGTGCATCTTTGACATCAAAATTTCCGGATTGAAAACGCTTAAACCAAATTTGTGCTACTCTCACAGACACTGCACTAGGTCCATAAACATCGCAATTTTTTTTCGCAGCTTGCGTTGCATTTTTACCTTTTTTGTAGTAAAATTTTAAAATGTATCGAATTTCTTCATTAGATTCACTCATCTTGGCGGTACGAAAAACAAATGAAAATCACACATTTTCCTAATTTGAATTTGGAATTATGTTCTTTAAAATTTAAACTTTCAATGATACCAAAACCAGCCAGATACAAATAGTATAGCCAAAGAGATTTTATTACAAGTTTATACATACTATAATGCGAAAAGACTTTTTCCCCAACCTAATACATTTTATTGAAAATCTTCATAAAAATTGTCGTTGTTCCATACTAACTCTATTTTTTTTTAACTATAGATCCTAATGTTACAAAATTTGTAGGAAATAAGCGAACAACCCTCGGCTAAGTCAAAAAATTATGAATATGCTAAATTATGAAAAAATCAAGTCTGTCCATGAGTTAGTAGGCATCAAATCGTCAATTCTGATGAAGAGATTAAAGAGTAATTTTCACATTATTTCAGAATTTTAAAATTGAAATTTAATTCAATTACAGACTAAAATCTTGTAAAGAGTGTAGTTTCAACAAATAATAATAATATGAATCTAAAACAACTATTGAATTAAAGAAATTGCAAGTTTAGGTACAAGATAATAAAACGCCAATTTCAAAGGTAAGGACCTAATATTTGCCGCTACCAGGATCCGAACCCCGACCGCTTGATGTGTAGGTATCTATACTGACAATTCCACCAAGGCGGCAGTATCGTTATATAATAATATAGTATAAAAATATATTTTTAAAAATTTCCTTACTAGGTATAGACTGTGATCATAGCTTTTGTTTGATAAACTTTCATTTTAAGAATGTACCGAACGTCATAACGTTTTTATAACTGAACTCTGATGGTTCATAATAAGCGTTATGTTATAAAAAACTATGTCCACTGAAATGGATTATGTAGGAATAGAGGTAGGAGCTATAAAATAATTTAAAAAAGTTCAGGGCATAGCAAATTCAGTCGATTTGACATCACCCTGACCATGAAAAGCATACTAAAATAAACAAGATGTACCATAAATCTGAAGTCTGTTACCTTGGACATTAATTTATAGCTTCATGGTAAATACTTATAACACTTCAGACCATCTGCTTATTCTTTGTTTCTCTATATTTTGACAAACAATTACTTGTTCTTGGCATTTGTTGAAACTTGGTATAAGCTATCTCTACTTTTTATCAAGAAAATTTGGTTTTCTAAAATGGTAGGGTACAGCAAATTTGAAGAACGCAAACTAACTCTACATTTTCGCAGAGTTGTGTTTTTCTTGGTGAGTAAGGTTGTTAGAGCTTCACGGGTTAGGAGATGGGGTTAGGGCTGCCAGGATGGGAGTGACGCATCAGGAATACAATTTTCTAAATAATACAAATGTCTAATAGGCTACGGAGGTGTCGCACGACCTCCTGGAGGTCGCTGTCAAAAACGCCTGTGTGTCGGCCGACCTCCTGGAGGTCGATCCCCCCCTCCACTGTTTTCCGATGATGAAAATGATGATTATTACTATTATTATTTAAAAATATAACTATAATTAATATATTATATTCAGTTAGCTTATTTATTACGATTTTAGTGACAAAAACTCTTATTTATAGTTTTATTAAAAAAATTTTGACGTTTTGCATTTTTATTACACGCGGAAAATTCGCGAAGGAAATCCGGAAGTAACTGTCACATGCGCGAAATGTTACAAAATGGCGGCGACACAATAGGGGATATATAAAAATTAATACTGACTGAATGAATCAAAGTCAGAGTCAAAATTTCTTTATTCATTTAGGTACAATTTGTACACTTATGAAAGTCAATTTTGATGCCATCGGTTCAAGAGTCTACCAGGAGGCCTTGTTCTGAGGAGAACCGGCAAGAAACTCAACAAGTTTTATCCTCCCTTTACAGTTTTCATAGTATTGATTTGGAAAGAGTCATAATTCACATTGTCAAGTCTTTAATAATTAAACATAATAATATAATAAAATAAAGACTCATAATTAAACTTACAATAAATAAATATGTATATATAAAAAATGTGATTTAAGACATCTTTCCTTACAATATTGTCAATTAGAAAATTTAAATTTTACACATTGATATCTCACTAGATTAAAATGGAGAATCGAGCACATTTGGATGTGTCCACACATTTTTATCGTCTATGAATGACTGACTGACTGACATATCACACGCACATCCCAAACCGCTGGGTCTCTAAATTCCAAATTTGGTACGTAGGTTCCTTATGAGGTCCAGTGCACTAAGAAAGGATTTTTGGAAATTCACCTCACCTCTAAGGGGGAGAAAAGTTAGTATGGAAATCCGTCATTTTTAAAGTAAAATGCATAAAAATTGGTACATGGCCTTTCAGTTATAAATTAAGAAAGATGCATTTCGGCGTTTTGTGAATTGATAGCGTGGATGATAAGCGTATGAACAAGGAAAATAAAGTAAATAAACAAAGTTAAATTAAATTGTATAATTGGGTGGATGGATAAATACAGTAAACTTATTTCTTTTAACTGTAAATCTTTCAAGAGATCAATAGAAGGCGTAAAAGAGTTATGCCGGACAGCTACGGTGGTGGCTCTGCAAGAAACATGGCTAATGCGTCATGATTTGCCATTACTTGACACGGTCGACGACGACTTCGGGTGCACTGGAACATCAGCGGTTGACTCTGCAGCAGGCCTCGTAAGCGGCAGGCCTTATGGTGGTGTCGCGCTGTTGTGGCGTAAAAGTGCATTTGAGTCAGTGTCGGTTATAGAGTGTAACAACGTTCGTGTATGTGCCATAAAGCTAACTGTAAGTAGTAGATCCATAGTTGTTTTCAGCGTCTATATGCCTATAAACTGCCGAGACAATCTACCCGAATTTAGTGCGTGCCTTGGTACAATTCGGGCGATCATAGAAATGGAGGAAAGTAGTGGGACTGAAGCCTTTTATATATTGGGTGATTTTAATGCCCACCCTGGTGAATTGTTTTGTAATGAAATGTTAGATTTTTGTACGGAACAGAATTGGCTCTGTGTAGATATAAGCATGTGTGATAAAAATACTTTCACATTTCATAGTGATGCTCATGGCTGTGATAGATGGTTGGATCACTGTATAGTAACAAACTCGGCGCGGAAAACTGTTGTTAACGTCAAAGTAAAACATGACGTATATTGGTCCGATCACTATCCGCTTGAAATTGAATGTGATATTTGTAAACTTATCCCCAAAGTCACTGAGCAAACACAACTGGGACCTTTGAACCGTGTTATATGGGGTGACAGAAATCTAGAACAGGTTAGAAAGTATCATGATTTGTGCAATTCTAAGTTAAGATTATTGGATTGTCCATTGGAACTAAGTGATTGTTGTGATGGCTTCTGCAATAGCAAAGATCATCACATAGTCCTTGATAAAATGTATCATAACATTATAAATACGCTATCGCAAGCAGCAATAGACTCGTGTAAGGAAAAGCGTAGACAAAGGCGAGGTAATGTCACTGGGTGGAATAAATACGTCGCGGGCCCACACCGGGAGGCGCGGCTAAAATTTCAAATGTGGTTAATAGCTGGAAAGCCAACTTGTGGTCGTGTTTTTGATGAGATGTCGGAGGCGAGGAGACATTTTAAAGCTAAATTAAAGTGGGTTCAAAACAGACAGGAGCAGCTTAAAATGGACATCCTCGCTTCGGACCACTCATCCAAGGACTTTAAAAATTTTTGGAAAAATACAAATATTATGAACGTGAAGCCGAGTCTCCCGGTGGGTGTGGGCGGTGCTTGTGACCATGTAGACATTGCAAATGCTTTTAGGGAGCATTTTACTGTACAGTCGCCCCTGGATGCTGTGTCAAGCAGTGGGAGCGATGTTGGGACCGTCGTACCAGAGCATAATATAAAGATACCAGCGAAGAATGTAGCTACGATAATTAGTAAGATGGTACGCGGGAAGTCGCCGGGTCACGATGGTCTCAGCATCGATCACTTTAAAAATGCTGGAGTGCACTTTCCACGAGTTCTCTCATTGTTTTTCACCCTGTGTATGGGTCACTCGTATTTACCGGAGGCTCTAATGAGAACAATTGTGGTCCCTATTATTAAAAATAAGACGGGTGACACATCCGACATCAACAATTACCGACCCATCTCGCTTGCTACCACGGCGGCTAAGGTGTTTGACAGTGTATTGACTGGTTGTATCTCTGGATACCTGAATATACATGATAATCAATTCGGTTTTAAGTCAGGAGGGTCGACAGAGACTGCAATTCTAAGTTTAAAGCACACTGTCGGGTACTACACCGCACGGAGGACCCCGGTATACGCGTGCTTCCTCGACTTGTCAAAGGCTTTTGACCTAGTTGCATACCATGTACTGTGGGATAAGCTGGGACGCACGGGTGTGCCGGTGAAATACACGTCCTTGCTCAAATACTGGTATGCTAACCAAAAGAACCAGGTGAGATGGAGCGGTTCTCTGTCGGAAGAATACGGGTTGGAATGCGGTGTGAGACAGGGGGGCTTAAGCTCTCCCCTTTTGTTTAATTTTTATGTTAATGAACTTATCGAGGGACTGAGCAATACCCATGTCGGCTGCTACATTGATGGAACCTGTATCAACAATATTAGTTATGCTGACGACATGGTTCTGCTCTGTCCATCGATAGCGGGACTGAGACAGCTGCTGTTACTCTGCGAAACTTACGCGAAGGTACATGGCCTAAAATACAACTCTAGTAAGAGTGAACTACTTATTTTTAAAGTGCCCAAACAGCGGCCACGCTGTGTGCCACCTGTAAGTCTCGATGGTGTACCACTTAAAATAGTAAATAGCTTTAAGTACCTAGGCCATATTGTCACAAGTGATTTAAAGGATGAAGAGGATATTGAGAGGGAACGTAGGGCGTTGGCGGTGAGAAGTAATATGATAGCCCGTAGATTCGCTCGATGTACTGCAGACGTGAAAGTAACACTATTTAAGGCGTTTTGCCAGTCTTTTTATTCGGGTGGTCTATGGGTGTCATATTCACGGCGAGCCTACAACGTTTTACGTGTACAATACAACAACGCCTTTAGGATGCTATTGGGGCTTCCACGGCGCTGTAGCGCCTCGAAAATGTTTGCGGACGCACGCACAGACGGATTTCATGCGATTATGCGTAAGAAAGCGGCGTCGTTGTTACAGCGCATACGCAATAGCACCAATGGCATCCTAAAGATGCTTGCTGCCAGAGCAGATTGTCCCCTACAAAGGCACTTGGTAGTGACTGCCATAGGGCTTAATAATAATAAGAATAATGTGAAATAATAATAATAATATAATATCGCTCCTGTAAACTAACATTACCTACTAACATAGAAATAAGCAATAATTGTTACTAACCTACTACTACTAATATGATATGGATATTTTTATGTCTGAAATAAAGCTATTTTAATTTAATTTTAATTTAATTTAATTTAAGAGTTTTGGGAATTCAATCTGTATGGGGGTAAAATAGGGGATGAAAGTTTGTATGGAAATCCGTCATTTTTTAAGTAAAATCCATGAGAATTTGTCGATATATGGCGCTTGGGTTAGAAGAAATAATAAGAAAATTTAAATGCTGCCCGAAGTAACTATTCTACGCGGACGAAGTCGCGGGCATAAGCTAGACTTAATATACAACATGTAAACTAAATAACCAACACCCTGAATACAGGTGGTTTGGGATCGGCTTCCGAGTTGATTTCAATATTTTAAAAAAAAAAAAAGATTTTTTTTAAAAAAAAAAAAAAACAAAGTACTCAGAAAATATTTTACAACATTTTCTGGGTAGTTTTTGTTTTTTTTTGTTTTTTTTTTTAAAATCGTTTTTTTCAAAAAAAAATTATTGAAATCAACTCGGAAGCCGATCCCAAACCACCTGTATTCAGGGTGTTGGTTATTTAGTTTACATGTTGTATATAAATTACGTGTCACGTTGTTTTGTCCGCGATAGATTCCTAAACTACTTAACCGATTCAATCAAATTTGTACACCGTGTGCAGTTTGATCCAACTTGAGAGATAGGATAGTTGTTATCCTTGATAAGATATAATTTTTTTACTGCAGATACAATGTTATAGTTCAGTAGTATGAAATTACCACAACAACGCATGGCTGGGACAGCTAGTATTTTATATATTTTGGATTATTGCTGAAAGAAAATATAAATGCATTGCTGAAATTAATACTGGTCACCTGTAACTGTTTGGAGGCACCGCATGGACCATACTGCCATAGTTTAATGTGTAACTGGAACGTCAATAAAAGGCGGGTGTGAGCAACAAACTGTTTATTACATGTAACCAACATGGAGACAAAAGGAAATCTCAATCTACCTTCCACTTACTGATAATACTGGAGACGCTGACTATGAATCTACCTTACACATCTCCTCACTAAGCTTACAAATACATGAATAGTAAATACTAAATACCAAAATGCTTATAATATAAAGTTAACCTACAGTATTTCTTTTTACGACTTAAAATGTACGTATAATCTATTTATTTTTTAACAACTGCTTGTAAAGCACGATTGTGAGCTCGAATCGCTCGCGCGGAAGCGTCCGGTGGTGGCGTCGGCGACGACGTGGACCGGCCCGATTTCGTTACTAGTTGCCGTCCGTTCTCAGCGTCGTCGTCCCCACCGGTCGCGTCCTCGAAAGACACTTCACTATCGCTCTTAACGGCTTCCGGTTTTTCTAGCTCAGAAACCGTATCCCTGCCTTCAGCCGCGTTACTAACTCGCGATAATGAGTATCTATTTTTATTATAATTGTTACCCGTAATCATTTGATCAACATGCCTACGCCACTCTACTCCATTTCCCACGTTAACCGTATATGAGACAGGTCCAGTCTTCTTGGTGACTGTGCCCATGGCCCACTTCTCTCCCCTGGTAGAATAATCGCGAGCTAGTACCGCGTCACCCACGCTGTACCCCCTAAGGCTACCGGCGGTGCGCGCCCCCTGGCTTTCCTGTTTGGCGCGCACCGTCGCCGCCACATTTGGCCGCAACGCGTCGAGCCGGCTCCGTAACCGTCGACCCTGCAATGCCACGGACGGCGATACTCCTGTGGTCGCATGTTCACAATTGCGATACTGTAAAAGGAACTTGCAAAGGGCTGCATTTACATCTTCGCCTTCGAATAAAGCCCGCTTAATCGCCTTTTTTACTGTTTTCACCGCGTTTTCAGCGGCGCCGTTCCCTTGGGGTCTATAAGGAGCCGACGTTGTATGTTTTATACAATTTTTCTCACAATATATTTTAAACTCGCGAGACGAAAATGGTGGGCCATTGTCAGTTACGAGCTGCGATGGTAAACCAAAACGAGCAAATATACTTCTAAAAACTTTAATTGTACAATCTGCCGTCGTGCCTCGCATAGGTACCACCTCTATCCATTTAGAATGCGCGTCCACCATGATCAAATATCGCACCCCGCCACAGTCAGCGAAGTCGGCGTGCACGCGCTGCCATGGATGCAGAGGGAATTCCCAAGGGTGCAGCTGCGCCCGCGGCGGCGCATCGTGGACACTGCGGCAAGCCGCACATGACCTACACAATTCCTCGATGTCCCGATCTATCGTGTCCCAATAAATATAGTTACGTGCTAAACTTTTCATTTTATTCATGCCTAAATGGCCCTCGTGAAGCTCATTAAGAATCTTCTTTTGTAAAGCGGCAGGTATGACAATTCTATATTTATACAGTATACATCCTTGCTCCATGACTAAATCATTTTTCCTAACTAAATACGGTTTCTCGCCATCGCATCTCGAATCCAATGGCCAACCAAACATTATATAGCCCTTGATTTTGCATAATAGTGTATCGCGATCGGTCTCCTTTGCAATATCCTTACAATATATCGGCAGTGACTCTTCTACCAAATTTACATAGTCTATCGTGGCAGCGGAGCGCCCCTCCCGAGGTAGCGGTAATCGCGACAGCGCATCCGCCGGACCGTTGTCCGCAGACCGCACATATTCAATTGAAAAATCATAAGCGGCTAAACGAGCAGCCCACCTTTGTAAACGACTGGCTGCAGTTTGTGGGATTCCTCCCTTAGCGCCAAAAATATGTGTTAGAGGCTGGTGATCCGTGCGTAGTATAAACCGTCTACCGAATAAATATTGGTGGTGCTTCGTAATACCAAATAAAATAGCTAAAGCCTCCTTATCTAATTGACTGTAGTTGCGTTCGGGCGCGCTGAGCGTGCGCGAGACGCAGCTGACGGGCCGCTCGGCGCCGTCGGCGTACCGGTGCGCCAGCACCGCGCCCAGACCGTACGCACTGCTGTCCACTGACAACACTATTTCGCGCCCCTCCTCATAGTGCGCTAATACACGCTCACTAAGAAGCGACCGCTTCGCTGCCACAAATGCTTTCTCACAATGCGAATCCCATTTCCATCCGACATCTTTTTTTAGTAAACAGTGTAAAGGTTGTAACAAACTGCTCAGATTTGGAATAAAACGCCCATAATAATTTAACATACCTAAAAAACTTTTAAGCTGCGTTACATTTTCCGGTTTTGGTACGTTGGAAATGGCTTCCACTTTTGATGGATCGGGTCTCAAACCGTCTTTATTTATTATAAAACCTATATAGTGCACACTATCCTGCAAGAACCGACATTTGCTCTGTTTAATAGTTAACCCTGCATTGCGTAATCGTTCGAGTACAGCCCTCAGATTTTTAATATGTTCTACCCTGTTAGAACCAGTGACGCAAATATCATCTAGGAAAACGACGCACCCCGGCACTCCGCGTAAAGTTTCCTCCATCATTTTTTGGAATTTTTCGGGTATGCATGATAAACCGTAAGGTGTGCGTCGATATACAAAAGTCCCTATATGTGTAGTTATAGCAGTATAGGGTTGAGAGTCCTCCGATAACATACATTGTTCATACGCGTGTCTCAAATCGATTTTACTGAATTTTTCTCCCCCGCTTAAATTTGCAAACAGCTCTTCAATTCGTGGTAATGGATAGTAATCTCTCTTTAGTTTTGGATTTATAGTGATTTTATAATCCCCACAAATACGAATATCTCCGTTACTTTTTACAACAGGTACTATAGGAGTGCCATAGTCTGAATAATCTACGCGATAGATGGAGCCGTCAGTCTCGAGGCGAGCCAACTCTCGCTCAACTCGCGCGCGCAGTGCCAGCGGTACCGGTCTCGCTCGAACGTACACTGGTTCATTATCTGTCAGCTGTAGTTGAATCGATCGCTTACAAGTACCTAACTTATCACAGAAAACCTCAGGAAATTCCTTACACAACCGATCTACGCATTCGTCAACAACGATTTCATTGAGGTTTATTTGCGTTATATTTAAAGCGCGCATCCATTCTCGCCCCAAAAGTGGTCGCGCACCTCCTCTAATAATATAAAGTCGCAATGAATTCGCTTTTACCTCATTCAGACCAACATCGACCTCGATGTAACCGAGTGACGTAATGCGCGATCCCGAATAACAGCGTAAAATAAGATTATCAGGTTTAATTTTTTTATGGCCAAACAAACGTAAATATATATTTTCACTTATTGCCGAAATACGACTTCCGGTGTCTACTTCACATTCAATTATATTTTTATCAATCAGTAGTTTAATAAAATACGGTTTGTTACCTTTAGCCGACACTGCTATGTTAAACATACCGTCGTCGTCCGACTCATCACTCACGTAATTCTGACGATGCACTTCCCTACCGCGCACTTTTTTACACATGGCCTTAAGATGCCCTCTTTGCCCGCACTCATCACAGTTGTAATTCTTAAACCGACACCTGTCCGCCGCATGCGTCCTGCCACAGCGCCAGCAGGCGGGCGCGGCCGCCTCGCCGCCGCCGCCGCCGGCACCGCCGCGCGCCGCGCGCGCCTCACGCCCGCGCGGGCCCGCTCGCCCGCCGCGCGACATATGCAAGCCCTCGCTCGCCGCAACGCTCGTCGCTCCCGCAGAGTCCGCTGCTGTACATCCGCTCACTACTGCATGCTTCTCCGCCGCCTCTAGTGCGAAAGCCAATTCCACGGCCTCCTTATATTTAATTTTCTTCTCGGCGAATATCCTCGAACGCATTGCATCGTTCGCTAGGCCCGAGACAAATTGGTCGCGGAGGTTTTCTTCCAGTGTCGAGCAATATCCACATTTTCCAAAATCACATGTCGCCGCGAGATGTTTTAACGCTTGAAGGTACTCGGTCAATGGTTCGCCGGGTCGCTGCCGACGCAACCTAAATACATGGCGCTCGGCGATTTCGGAGCGTTGAGGCTCCAAATGTCGGGTCACTAGTTCCACTAACTCGTCATATGTCTTGTCTTCGGGGAAACTAGGCGAACACAAATCGCACATTAACGCATATGTCTCCTCCCCCACTACAGTAATTAACATCGACACTTGTAGGTCCTCCGTGATTTTATTTAGTCTAATATACTGATTTACTCGACGAATATATGCCGGCCATTGTTTTGATGCCACATTAAATGGTTCGATTCTTCCAATCGACATTTTAACTACACTCTCGTGAACAAATGAGACACAAATCTACAATAGTCCGAAATTTCCACTCCTCGTCGCCAATGGAACGTCAATAAAAGGCGGGTGTGAGCAACAAACTGTTTATTACATGTAACCAACATGGAGACAAAAGGAAATCTCAATCTACCTTCCACTTACTGATAATACTGGAGACGCTGACTATGAATCTACCTGAAATGTTACTACTAGACTCTGTTCAAGTGCTCTTGGGACTCATAGTCCCGCGTGATGGAATGAATGTTTGTATTTATTTTTGATTAAGTGCTTTGTAAAACTCATTCTATTATGCTGTGTTAATTTTAATACATTAATAGAAAAACTGTTATTGAAGGGGGGTGGGGGATTAAGTAAAAACAATGCCTGACTAATGTACACAAAGATTTACTTAACAATGCTTTCTTTTCATTTGATATATTATCATATGAATTATTTTAACAATTACTGAAGGAGGAGCAGTAAGATGCTTTAATCATTAAGTGACTTTAATAGTATAATTACTTGGATATTAAGAGAAAATAAAACCGTTGAAGCAGTCTAGTTATAATTAAAATTTTATAGCCTATAATTTATTGACGGCTCTCGATCGAATTTTATGGTCTTTGAATATTACTGCTATTCATAATATTGTATGGCACTAAAATATGTAGGAAATAGGCCAAGAGCATATTTGTCGTCTATATAAGCGCCGTCGTGGTGGAGTGGACAGTAACGCTGCCTACACATCAAGCAGTCCTGGTTCGAGTCCTAGTAGTAGGAGCAAATGTTTGTGAAATTAACACGAACAGTTGTTCACGAGTTAACACTATTATAATGGCGAAAGCTTTAATAAGATATTGGTAGCTAGCTAGGCAAACTTAAAACAGCCAAACTATTACCTAATTAAATGTAGCAATAATGAGGTATGAGATTGTTAATATATCACAATAGTTACTACGTTATTTGGATCAGAGGATCGGAGTATAAACTAGCTGCAACACATGGAATATCATAGAATTCCAAACATTATGAGTATTATGATGTTTTATTAAGTTAGTAACTATATATTAACACGCTCATATTAGTTTCACCTGTTTGTTTGTATGTATGTAACTGACTCGTTTGGATCTGTCCGCTTAAAGTGGTTTATGACCCACTTTAAACGGTCAGATTTAATTTAAACTTCATAGACTTATCAAAGACCGATGACATTACAATAATTCGATAAGAATATCCCATTATCCTGATTCGAAGAATCGCCAGGACAAATAAATTCAACGTTTGGAATGTTAGTTCAGCTATACGTCACTAGATGGCGTTGTCATTAAGTAAGTACTTTCATCGGCGGTTATAATTCGCACTAAAAAGTGGAAAATAAAATAATAGTTTAAAGAAACTAAAAAACACGCTTTTATGTTAAATGAAAAAATTAAAAAGTGAAAAATAACTTTTTAGTATAGAAACTAAATAATGAACGAAAAGTATAATTACTATTTAGAGAAATGCGTGGGGTGCTCAATTTAATTGTACCAATCGAATATTCTTCAGAACTTATGTAATTAATATTTAACCTTAACTAAATTTAACTTTCCAACTAATTAAACATTTCCAGTGGTTCAAACAGAACTCTATCAGAGAATTACGTAATTTTTGTAAAGGCTTTTCCTCTACAGAAATTTAAATATTCAAATCCTTTTCTCTGCAGAAGTAGCTGATACTATCAGCATACAAAAGTTCCTAACACTCTAAGGCCATAGCACATTATAGAGTGTCTGGGAAGACATGGCAATAAGACTATACTCATAATTCATAGTGCTTACTCCAAATATGAGCCAAATCAATTGCCTAAGAAGCAGCTACCTTACCACAATCTTTTATCGCGATCCAATTTAGGACCTACACTGAATAATATCGTTAATTCGTACTATGTCGCTATCTACGCGACTCAGTTTTAGCCTAAGAGCAAATAGAGTTTTAGCGCTACTTTTGACAGCGATTCAGTTCAGAGTTGATGTTGATTGTTGTATCATTCATTCAATTTGTATGAAGAATTCTTGCAAAAGCGTGTTAAAAAAATTTAATTCAAATAAACTAAAGTATTCTTAAATATAAAACAAATTATAATAAGTAATATTCAAATAAAAAGGTTATTGAAAAAAAAATACCAAAGACGAGGCTGTATGGGCTTTAGTTCCCCTTGCTTTCCCTAAAAATAGTGAGAATTAAAAAAAAACAGACCAGCGACAACTTTCTTTCATTCTTTCGATGCAAACGCGAATCAGTAATACTAAGCAGTAATATATATTCTTTCTAATCTGTGATGAAGATGATGGTACGAAATAATACGATTCAGTTTACGAGCTTATACTCAACCGTGTGGAATTTGAATTGCTTTTATAAAGATGGTGCTAAGGAACCAGCTGTTTAGTGCATTTTACTTGCATAGGTGTTGGACTTTTGTATAGAACTTAACTCTCCATGATTTGTCACTTGATTATTTGCCGTTTTAATTTAAAACGAAACCGCTACCCTGTATATCCAAATACTTTTAATTCACGCGACTGAGTTCCAACGTCAATTAGTTGATGTGAAAAGGTACTTCTCAAACTGACCATTCAAAACTAACTAAAACATCTCATAACTCGAAATGTCCTTGTGGTTTGATTACGATCTTTATTGTTACAAAGTTATACACAATGTAATCATTCTATCGTATTATGGTAAAGTTTTACTTGCTTCAACAATAATCAATATTACGAAAGGCTGACAAAAGGGATCGACGATTTAATTTACGATCACTGACCTTTTTCTTTGACGATTATTATGAATATAGTATGAATTTTTGTAGACTTTACATTGATATGTGTAATCATTAATTAAATGTTGAGATTTTTTTGAGACGAATGAGAATCTGATCATGATTTTTAACTAGTCGGATAATTTGTACTAAGGTTATCAGATTTATATCAGGTTGGATAATTTATATAAAAATAATCAAACTACACTTACATCGACGTACACGCCAGGTATGAAGAATATTTTTGTCGTCTGCTCAGCTTTTGGCACGTACCGGTAGAACTCTTTGCCGTCTTTGTACCACTTGAGGGAGTAGAGGGTGTCTCCCTCCATGTCGTACTGACAGCCCAAGAGTGCCTCGCCTCCTTCAGCCACGTGGGCAGCAACTCGGAGCTCCGTTATGCGCACGCTTTCTACTGCATCTGAAATCGGACGTACATTTTTCAAATGGAGCATGACGAGAAAAATAAGCTGTATTTTACATTTTTATGTTTTGAAAACTATAATGATTTAGAAAAATTAATTAATTTACTTAAATAATAATTTTATATGCTGCTGAAGAAGAAACGGTGAAAGACTCTCCACTGTTTAAAGTTTGGTAATGATTTAAAAAGTTTGACTCATGCCTATGTCTAAGAATGCCCGAATCTCATGGTAGGTCACATGCCTGTCTGTTTCAATTATATGGCGCATAGCATCGATTTCTTTGTTGTTCACAGCGGTGGATGGGCGACCATCGCCAGATTTGTCACTGAGATTGACATGGCCTTGCTTGAATTCTGCAAACCAGCTATAAATAGTTGTCTTGCATGGTGTTTTATCGCCAAAAGCAGATTGAAGCCGAGCGATGCTCTGTTGAGCTGTCAAATTACACTTAAAATCGTAGAAAATCATACTACGAAAATTTTCCCAAGTTAAATCTATGTTAATGTAGACACGCAATTTTTAAAATGGCGCCACAATGTAAAAACAATTGACAGTCAGATAAAATAAAACTGCATTCTACAGCCAAGGAGTTGAATTTTCAAATGATGTAATTACTTTTTAAATATTGTTTATGTAAGTGGAGTTAGAGTTTTTGAGTTATTACAACTTTTCTTTTGGAAGTTCTAACTAAATTGTTTTGTTTTTTCAATAATTAGAACATACCACCTTTGTATGCTAGTTTTCAAGTTAACTTTGAGGTTTAGGTTTTTAGTGAACAATATATCGATACATACGATCAAGTTCATTGTCACAAGAGGGGTTGAGCGGAGCCCTAAGTAACATTTGGTTACACATGGGCTAAGCAGTGCCTCCAAATAGTGATAGAGCTGTCGCCTACGTAAAGAGGCCTCTAACCCTAAAAGCGACAATCCATCAGTGTACACAAACAGAAGCCAAATACCAGGACAGATGTTACACTCAAAAATCATTTCAACAGTCCAGGTACAATGAAAAATGAAAACTCTTATTTCTAGGGCCTAGTAAAATGCCAATCTATTCCGTGAGACTTTTCTGTGCGATATTCTATGAGACTATTGTGGGCTACGGATAATGAAGAAATATGGCTTAGCGCCATAAAAGGAATGTTTCCGACAGTCTTCGGAACAAATTAATGAGATTCCGGATTTGCTGTTTAGGGAGATTGTTCGAGAGAGAAAGAGTTAGAGTAAGGCAGACGGGCTTACATATTGCATGACCACAGATTCGATTAACATGGAGAATTTAAACCAGATAACATTACATATAAGTCTTTAATCGTCATATAAGTCTTCCGTTCAGTTATGGTAAATAAATAAAAATAAATAAATAAGCACATATGGCTTTTAAAAACTGTCAAAGGAATGGTGGCCAATCCTGACTTGTGATAAATCGATAGGTATTTTTGATCTGAGTAAAAGTTCCTTTGCCACCAAATTAGTTGCAATGCTTTGCTTGTCCAATGTATACCGCACTCTATTAACTAGGTCCAAATTACTATTCTGTGGGCTCTCAAGTGTATTAACACTCTGAATACACAAAAACTATACTGCTCGTCATTTGACCCAAACCACCACTCGATTCATTTTTTTTTTTTTTTTTTTAATTTATTTAGGAACAAACAGTTTTACATTTTTTATATTATTTAAACACGTATTGTTACTTAAAAACCTAGAGTTCCCCAGATTAACAAATATATTAGGTAAACAAACAGAGATAAAACAATGCAAATTATAAGTAAATAAGTAACAAATTATCATCGCGCCCATTAACAGATGTGTTTTCAGTGTATATGTTTAGTTTTATAGAAAAATACGAACATGAATAAATAATAACTCAGAAACAAAACATAAAAAAAAAAACATTTTAGCTGCAGTGAATAGTGAGACTCTGTGTTGAAGGATTTAACAAAAGCATGAATCACTAGATGACTTAACATAGTTACTAAATTTATAAAAACAAAAAAACATTATCAGAAATACGTTTCTTGTCTACTGTTGCATGCCGAGGTCATAAATGTGTTCAGTGATGCGACGTCCAAATTCAATTAATGAGGTATGAAAAATATCAATATTAATAAATATTTCGTTATATAATGTACATGATCGTTTTATAAAACTATTACTAGCATAACAAGTTTTACTGGGTTTCACAGCAAACAGTGGTTTTTTACGAGTTGTTCTCTCTTGCCCTCTAGGCACACGTAAGTGTATGTTCTGTAGAAGAATAGGAGCGTCGACCATATCATGTAATAACTTATATAAATATTTTAAATCTATGAGATCTCGTCGTCGCTTTAGACTTGTTATGTTGTGGAAGGCAAGAGAGGACTCATAATCAATATGTTGGTTACAAGTTCTGTAGTCCAGCGCCTTGATAAATTTTCGTTGTAAGTACCTTTTCGATTTTATCTTGGTGTACATGATGGTAAGGATTCCAGACAGGGCTTGCGAATTCTAGCCGGCTGCGTACATAACTATTAAATAGTAATTTACATGTTGTGGGAGTCTTGAAAGGTCTACTAATACGTAATATGAACCCTAAGAATTTAAAGGATTGATTTACTATTTTATCGATGTGTGGAACAAATGTGAGACCTGAGTCCATTATTACGCCCAAATCCCTGATTTCTGTTACGCGGTTAAGAGCTTTTCCACACAGTCTGTACGTGAACTGTATTGGACATTTCTTTCTTGTAAATGTGATAGTATGACATTTATCCGGGTTTAAAAACAAGTTATTATTATTACAGTAATTTTCAAAGTCATTCAAGTCATTCTGTAGTAAATTAGTATCCCGGGTATCTTGTATGACTCGAAAAATTTTGGTATCATCAGCGTAAAGGAGTACGTTAGAATGACTTATAGCCCTGGCAAGATCGTTCACATAGAAAACAAAAAGTAATGGCCCTAAGTGGGAGCCTTGCGGGACTCCTGAAGTTATGTGTTTGTATGTTGAACAGAAACCAGATAGAACCACAGCCTGACTACGATTTCTCACGTATGACTCGATCCAACGGAACAGATCTCCATGAATCCCAAGCTGCCAAAGTTTCTTGAGGAGGGTATTATGGCAGATCTTGTCGAAACACTTGGCAAAGTCGGTGTATATAACGTCCACTTGACCATTCCTATCCATCGTATCCAATAATATCTCTGTAAAATTTAACAAATTACTTTCCACGCCGCGTTTTTTGCAGAAACCATGTTGAGTTGGTACAATTATTCTTTTAACTACGCCGAGCAATTCGTCAGTGACCACCTTTTCCTGTATTTTTCCAAATTGACAGAGCTTTGAGATAGGTCGGTAGTCAACTACATTTTGACTAACAGAACCCTTGGGTATATTTATTTAATAACAGACAAGGTAGGAGATATTATTGTATTACATTAATTTGAAAGAATAGTAGCATAAAAAGCGCAACATTTTTATGTATTACCAATGGAGATTTTATAATAATAATTTTCTCAAACATGCATGGAAATATTGTTATTATTTTCGAAAAAAAGAACTCGCGAAGTATCGAATTTACGGACAAAGAAAACCAATCCAGGGCGTTTTTTGAATTTGGAACATTACAACGCTCCAGCAATGTTGCGAAACGGCATGCTGGAGTTATTCTCTTTGATTGGATCTCTTTTATCAATCCTGGCATACCAAAGTCTCTTCGCTTAGTACACATTGCGTTCACGTGGCTGTATAGCCATATATGTTTTATTTCCCTGCATTCTTTTGAGAAATGCACTATATATGCCTCGGCTTAAATGGCAATTGCCTGTCTCGTATTAGAAGAAAGGAAATGGGGTGCAAATTTGGCTAAGTTCAATGCCAAGAAATGTGATACCGGCAGAGTAGAATAGCATTACCCCATATCCTCCAATGGGTGTCGTAGAAGGCGACTAATGGATCACCTTTTAATCCGTCCACCAATCCGCATTGGGCCAGTGTGGTGGACTATTGCCTAAACCTTCTTCGATAACAAGGAGAGACGTCGTGTAACATCAGTGGGTCGAATTATAGAGGTTGTTATGATATGATGTTGATTATGATAAATACAAAGAAAACTCAGGTGTGCGCATTTAAGGCTAAAATATCGCCACTCCTTTCCCTTCCCTCTATTTAGGGCACACCACTGACGCTACAGAGCAGTATAACCTTGCTCGTTACTCACTGCGAACCTCCAGTTCGCAGTGAGAATCCGAAGGATTACATCGAAAGCGTGATAAAAACAACTTCAAGGAAACTCTGAGCCTTAACAAGGTGCGTTCGTTTTTCTACGCCTGATCAACTGTGCTTGCTATACAATACACAATTAAGGTCCCGCGTGAGTATTGCTTGCACCTGTGGGACTCCACCGACGAGTAAGTACTACTCGATGCTTTGGATACCTTTCATAGTCGCGCGACCCGCATCATGGGTGACAAATAGGTGTCCAGTCCAACCATCTTGAGCCTCTCCATTCAGTGCTCTGAGGACTTCTTTCCCTAATCCCACCATTTGCCTTCCTTTTAAGGACTACGCGTACTGGTCTACGGTCCGACATAATATGGCTACCATTCTAACGCGAACTAAGAAATTTGGCAACAGAGGTTTGGCAACTTTATTGCACAATCAAGAAATGGAAATCACTGCCCGTACACGTGTTCCCTCCTTCCTACAATACTGCGTCATTCAAAAAAGGCGTGAAGGAGCTCATTGCAGGTCGGCAAGGCGAGGCGCGGCGGTTTATTTCTCACACTAGCTGTCTTCGCATTTGGACTCCACTTCTGCTTACCAGCAGGTGGATTGGAGTCATTTCCTTGACCTTTTTATATATATTTAAAAGAAAAATTAACATCTTTCTGTAACAAAACTGTTATTTTATTCACCTGTAATATGATCGCGATATTGAGATAGGAGAAAATTTGCACCTGTTGTAGCATTGATCACTAATGATCCTCAATAAGAAAGAACTTTATAACAACATAACTTCCGACCTACTGTGTAGCTTTAGGCGCATTGTATGCGTGGGTGAGCAAAATACAACACTAATAACATCTTTTACTAACCAAATTCTATTGAAAATAATATAACATCTAAATTAGGCATTGTTGAAGACAATGTGAATACTTAGTATTTATTCAATTCTATGTGTATATATCATATAATATTTTATCTTCTAAATATGTGTACAAATTAAAATGATATAACACTAAACAAATGATATAATAATTATTTGTAGTATCCTACTAATATTATAAAGTTTGTATGGATGTCTGTTTGTAACTCTTTCACGGGGGGTTGAAATAAGGGATGCAAATTTTTATGCGAGTCCGTCATTTTCGAAGATAAAATCACGAAACTTTGGATTTACGCACTTAATAAGTGAAAGATAATATTTGAACTAGCATTTTTGAAATTTTGACCCACGTGGAGGTGGAATATGGGATGAAAGGTCGTATGGAAGACTAAAGAAAATCATGTTCTAACGCCTCCGGGCAGTCGGCCGTGAAAATCAAATGGCAAATCCTATTAGCAGTATTGTCGATATCAACACATACTGCACCGAACCCAAATAAATTGAGAGCAGGGTAGGAAAAAGAAAGAAGAAGTACCTACCTAATTATAACGTACCCACCTAATACTTAAAGATTACCCGTATAGTTAGGTATCTATACTAGGCGGTAGACCCATATGTAGGGTCGTCTGGGTAGGTACCACCGCCTTTCTTATTTCTAGCGTGAAGCAGTTCGCTGTTTCGGATTGAAGAGAAAGGTAGATAGTGTAATTAGGCATGGGGTCCACGTCCGGAAGCCTCCTCGTGGCAGACCCTGGTAACGTAGCGAGGAAACTTTCTCAGCGGATGTGTGGCTTTTGATGTTAAGTGTGTCCCCTTGGCATTCGAAGTCACATGCCACTGTCGAGTTGTTTTTGTTTTCCCACCACGGCTAGATCCCACGGCCCTTTTCAGGGCCACGACCGCGCCCGAAGTCCCCAAGTGCGGTCCGATGGCTGTTCCCGGTGTCCTCGTCAGGAGGACGCGCCAGGTCGAGCATTCGTCGGTGGAGGAGTTAGTCGGTAGCCCCTGTGGGCTGCTGGCCATCAATTGGCACAAGGAGTTCCAAGACGGGCAGCGTTGGGACGGTCTCGGTGTAGTTGCGCTCATGTACGCGGATCCCGAGCCGTCCCGTAATAGTGCACTGGAGGTCAGGCCGGGGAGGATGTTTAGTGGGTATGGAAGGAACGCCTTTACCTCGAGTCCCACATATCCCCTGCGGCTGGCACCACCCCGCAGGGATCCTGCGATGCGTAAATGCATTCGACCTCCCCGTCAACAAAAAAAAGTGTAATTAGGCATATCATCTTAGTCCCCAGGATGGCAACGCACTTGCAGTGTTAAGTGATTTACCCTTAATATTGCAAGTGTCCATAGGCGATGGTAACCATTCAACATCAGGTGGCCCGCAAGCTTGTTGGCCATCTCTTAGTATAAAAAAACACTACATTTTTAATTTGAATGTTTTGTCTTGACGTTCATAAATGTACCCTCTGTGTGCACCTAAACTAAAATAAAATATTTGATTTGATTAATATCAGAGTATTGCGATGCGCTAATTGAAGGCAAAATTACTGGTCCGAACTGTCTAACTGAGACATAATAAATGACGATATGTATGCATTAAATATTCAGCATGCAAAATGGACAGTTAATAAATTCTGTTTGACATCATTGTCGACCAGACCTAATGGTACCTAGTGATATAAGGATCCTAGAGCCAAGACATCAGTATCTAACACTGCACCTCGAGTACTAGGGGTTTAGACAAGTGGCAATCGTATTCATCATCATCTGCCATATTGCTTGGTTATCTACAGCATCCCAGCTTTCGCTACCTACTTATTTAGAGCTACGATTGGCCACGTGACTTAACGACGGCTTAAGTTAATCCGTTTCTATTTGTTACTTTGTCTAAGGGACCAAGTTTAATTGTTTATTATCCTACGTAGGTATTAAAATATTATTCAGTGTCTATTATATAAGTATGTACAAACAATAAAATATTTTTAGCAAAAAAATACGAAAACTGACTTCAAGACGTACAAATTTAAACTAAAAAGTAAGAAATAAATAATATTTTTATTATGTAGTTGAAAAGAGCGTCATAAAAAACCAAGGAAAGTATTGACACATTTATAATTCTTTATTTATAGGTAATTCCTACTCCGATATATCAAAACCTTAAATCTCAAATGGCGTAATCACCATTTTGGCCAAATTGACATTTGAATGCTGTCTTACCCCATTTTTTTTCTCTATCCATCTGTCTTATCAGAGTTTTAAAATTCGCAAAAAAGTGGTGATTACAGCCCATGTTTCGCGTCGATAAACAAGAATTTTCTTACTTTTTAGTCGTAAATAACTTTAAAAAAATAATTAAGTATCAACATTTCGGTCGATACACCAGTAAAAATTATAATTATGTGAAAAATACTGACTATCAAGTTAGGCGTATAGGACTGATATTATTACAGTGGCATTTACGACTCAAGTTATTTTAAGAGTTTAAATAAAATATGGGGTATTAAGCCTCTTTATCTCAACAAAATACCTTTATCATTGTCAAAATACAAAAATCTTATGGAGCTTTGCAATAATGGTATAATACCAAAAACATATCACGAAGAGTAGGTATCGTCATTTGCCTTCAAATAAAAATGTAGTCTAAGTACATATTAGCAGAAACCCATGAAGAGGACGAAGAAGGTGAATGCATAGAAAACTCAGTTTAATTCCTTTCATTACGTTTTTCTTTCATGTTAATTTTTTTCGTCTTTATCGTCGAACTGAATTGAATCGAAGTCTATGATTTATAATTAAAATGTAAGATTGTGATTTAAATATTAACTTCTAGTTAATTTTCATTTCTTCTGCCTGATAGTACTCGTATTCAAAATTGTTTAGTTGCATGCAAAACCTGAAAGATAATCGAAGTGGCAAGAGTGTTGCTAGCGCCTAAATCTTATATCCTAGCTTTCACATTTTAAAAATAAACGATTGTTTTACTTCTTTACACACTACTTGTAGAAGACTACTTAGAATTTACGCGCTAAGTAAGACTCTTGTCAGTGCTATTAATAAATAACTAATAAAGTATAATTATATTGTCTATCTATCTATCTTAATCTAAAAACAAAACAGAATTATACAAACACAATAACTTTAGTTTGAACTACAAACCAAAATTATTGCGTTTATATAATTGATTTATTGAATGAAAAAGATTCATTGTTGCACTTGCACTTGCTATTAATTTTGTAATAATTGAACTACCTATATTTGTCTCTTTATTTGCATCTTCCTCAAAGTATTTTTATTTATAAAAAAACGTAAAATAGCTGTTTAAAATTCGTTTTCTATAAGCCAACTAGGCTGTTACACCATAACTTTTTACAGAACCTCCTTTTTTTTGAGTCGCAAACGCCAATTTATCATTTTTTTTTGCCGTGATTACGCCATTAAATAATTTTTGCAAATATTGGTTGAATTTTTAATACCGTAACTGTGTAAAAGCTCCCGATACCCGATAATTACATCCAAGTCATCCAAGTCAACCCATCTTTTAAACTAATAATGTTAAACAAATGAAATATAACATTATTAGTTTAAAAGACATGAATTTTTATCTTAGTTTTTTGTTTTTGTTTTGGCGCTCCTGAAAAGTGACGTATTGGTGATTACTAAATTTGTGACTCAAGTTGGAGCCGGTGCCAGCTAGCCAAGGAGAATAGTGTAGCCTTTGCAACAAATTTTCGAACTTCACGGAGCGGCGGATTATTTTTTATCTTTATTATGCATTCATATTATGTATAGTTAATGGATTAATCAAGTTCGTATCTATTAGGTAAGTTTATTTTGCGTAGGCTGGCACCGACTCCAAATATTTGGATTTATACATTGTAGGTGGCGTAGGCCATTTTAGGCCGTTGTTTTACGCCATTTGTCACGTTTTAATGATGATCCTATCAGTGTCTCACAAATAAATACCAGATAGAGCAATAACAAATCACTTAAAGTAATTGTGGATATTTTCATTAAAGTTTTTTATTTTACAAGATGGCAAACAAGCTTACGGCCCACCTGGTGTTAAGTGGTTACCGTCGCCTATATATACTTGCAATATTAAGGGTTAATTACTTAACACTGGAATGGCGTTGCCATCCTGGGGACTAAGATGATATGCTTTCCATGCCCAGTAATTATACTACCTGCTACCTTTCCCTTCAGTCCGAATCGCAGCGAACTGCTTCACGGCAGTAATAAGAAAGGACGACCGACCAACAGACGACCCTACCTATGGGTTTACCACCCGGTAAAACGTTTACGCCATCTGTCACTTTTCAATGAAGGAAGCTCCTATCAGTGACTCAAAAATAAATACCAGATTGCATAATACCAAAACACTTAAAGTAATTGTCGATACTTTCATAAAATAATATAGGTAATGAAGTTTTCCATAAGGGTGATACTTAGACATATTTTCTAATAGAATCGGCAAAAAAAATGTTCACTCTTATGCGTAATAAGTATCTAGTACCTATCACAGTTCTGAATAATTTAACACTAAATGCTATTGTTCTAAATGTTGTGCCTTACAATTTATGTATGTAGGTAGAAGGTACATAAATAATTCAAAGATTTATATGACGCATATTAATTTAGTATATTTTATTCAGTTACACTTGGTATAGTCAGCAAACTGATGTGCTCTCTGGATGTCTTACATCAGAGGAATAAACTCGAAAATTTAGGCCAACACCTAAACACAATTATTTGTAAGTTGAGTGTGAACAGTCACACTTCGACTAGCCTCTACCAATGTATTTAATAGTAATAAGGATGAGTTTACAATAACATTTTATTAAATTAACTAAATTTAATTATTAGGTTGGGCGTGATACTCGAGATCAACAATCAAAATATCAACATTCAAAAGACCAACCCTATATGAGAGTGTCATGTGTCGCTTTTATGCGCCATACTTTCTTATTACTGATGGTGTTGGTTCCTTTGACTATCCCCATACCTTTAATTTTTCTACACGAGTGATGTCTCCGCTTTCCTTTCTTATAAGTCGTTGATTATTTAAATTAGTACTACGCCAAAGTAGGTATTATAATTTATCTGTAAACAAGCCTTTTTAATCACTATTTAATTGAAAAAATAATTACAAAATCAAAACAAAACTATTACATACAATTATTTATTTGTTTAAGTCAGAATGTAATAATATTATGCAGCATTTTCAATAAGACTCAAGCCCTTAAAGGTAAAGCCATCATTGATATAAATCTGATTGTAGGTCTCCACTAAATCACGATTTACAGGCAATAAAACGTGAGGCGATTGTCAAAAGAGTGTTTCGCTTCCATGGAGAAGGTTTGTTTTAGATTTTCATGCGCATCTCGTAACGCCAACTGAATATTTACGTTCTGAAACACGGTCAAGTGCTACTGTATGCGGTTATAGTAATACACCGAGAAGTTACAGCATACAAATGTAAGCTTGTGTTACGTGATTTGCTGTCGCGGACAAAGATTTGTACGTAATCCGACAATACTTAAACTAAAAATGTGCATGAGTATTAAAATTAGCTCCAAAGTCTTTTCTATTTGATTTATTTTACAGATCAGTAGTTCTTAATATTAACAATGACTTATCTTACTATCAGACTACTAACGCCAACTTAAGATACGTTAAGCCACTTAAGACAAGCAACTATATTGATTGTCAGAAAGCTCTAGGTACCTAATAGATAAATTATTTATTATGAAAAATTTTAAGGAATAGTAACGTCGCTTTTGCTCATGTAAAATCACTATGATGTTTACTTCTACTTTTACCAACCAAGCATAGGTACCTTTTTTACGTTGGATACGCATGTAGTAGCAAGAGCGTTATGTGGGACTCCTGTGGAAGTATGGGGCCTACCCATTAAAATCCAACAATGTCGCTTATGCTACGATCGCACACACCGCGATAACGCGAATATTCGCGACATCGTGCTGTGTGTAGCCAGTATTCGCGAATACTTAGGTTCTTCGTGCGAAGTCGCAAGGACATCGCATCGTTTTCGGTAAACTGGCACCCATCAAATCGTTTTTATCGCAATGATCTTCGTTTGCGTGGCCACAATTTGTTGTCTTCAGTCGGCCCAGACATCGTCCACAGCGGAGCGTGGTTAATATTAAATTTCGACCACGGATTTTAGAACTTACGGTAGATAATACTTAAATTTTTTATCTCACAACACGTGTTATTAACGAAGAACTCGGGCGAATCTCCGCAGTGGATTAGGAAACTCAACGGTGTGGCGTAGGTAAGGCTTATGTTTATTTACGAGTATCAGAACATAATTGATAGTTGCATTACGAAACATACTAATTATGTTTCAGATTATTTTAACGCAAACATTAGTAAATAAATTAGATGTTAGGTTATACCAAAGTCCGGTCCTTACTCTGAAGCCTAATTAACACAAGGTTCTATCAAGTCTGTAGCAGTCAGTAGTAGGCAGTGCTGGCACCGAGAACTGACCACACCGCTTACGAGTACAGTCAGTTAGCAGGAATATTGAAGGCGCTCACGAGGCTGCGCTTTACCACAGAATACTAAGAACAGTAATACGTCTTCAAACAAACTGGCCGCTATCCATTAGAATGTGTGCGTGCGTACTCGGCGCCGTGTACGCACGCACTGTGACGCACACATCGACATAAAAATATGGGGGCATAAGGTGGATGCAGTGCGGGCCGCGCCGTCTCGGTGTGATCGCGCGTTTTTATGTCATTGCACATTCGCTCGCCGCTCGTTCCCACCCGGCACATTTACGAACCCTAGCGTCAACGCAAGAGTAGGCTCATAACTCGCCGACAGCCGGCAGATAAACTACTGTCCTTGGTAGGTTGGTTGGACACTAGGTCAGTACCGAGTCAACACTTCACTTTCCTCGAATTTGCAAGTCGGTTACTTACCCTGTGTCAATCAGCCTTGACTGATAGTAAAATATATCATCTGATGCATAGATATGTTTTAAGGTTATTAGACCAAATATATTAAGTAATAAACGTTTTACAAATGTGTTCTACTTAAAACAGTAAAATATGTTAAATTATTATAATTTGCGTAAATAACAGCACCGCCTTTAACTTCTTCTTTATTGTAAACTTGTGGTCGACCGCGGCTTCGCTTACGTTAACGTCGGTTAAATTATAGCCTATATGTTATTGTCATGTTTAAGCTATGTAGGTACTGTAAAGTTTAAATAAAATCTGTTAAGTAGTTTTTGCGTGAAAGAGTAACAAACACACATTCAGACATCCATCCATACATCTATACAAGCTTCTACGTTTATAATATTATTAGGATTAAACCAGATAATCCATATTACGTGAAGTCAGGGTTACAGATTACGTTACTAAAAATTAAACGTAAGTGTCTCTTTTAAGCACATTTCAATATCATGGGACTAAATTATCATTACGTACACGGTACACGGTACTCGTGTTTTTATAACCTTAAAAAGTAACTAAAATTCTTAAACTTAAGAAAACCTATCTTAGTAGCAAATTAATTAAAGAAGGATTAGAATATTTTTAATAATTACCTTGGCTCCATGTCAAAAACAAAATGAAAACGAATATTAAGGTACGCATTTTCCACTATACACTTTTTCGTCTGTAGTACATTCACAAGCAAGTACTTATAAACAGGAACATACTATCCTCATTTTCACGGCACTTCACATCACTGTTGGAATAATTGATAGCAATTTAACGATACAGATTTAACAGAATTTGTCAATAATGATTACGGTACTTCTGAAATCCACCATTTGCAGTGGCATCAAAATAGTCGCGCAGAATTCCGGCGACAGACGTTTCTAAATTTAAATCCGCCGCGAGAGTTACGCATGCGCACCGATTACTAGTTCAGAATTTACGCGCCCAATTTCGTATTTTTTACTTCTACAGCAAAATGAAAAAGTGCATGTATTTTAGATTTTTAAGGCCACTTATTAGACCTCATGTACCTACAAAAGAAAAAAAAGCTTATGTTGATGACAAACTACAGTAAAAATCTCCATTTATATACTTCCGTCAGTGAAACATAATGTATCTATCTTCATAAAATAGTAATAGTCGCGTCATTGTAGTTTTTTAAATAGATGTATTACCACGCCTGTAATATTTTTCAAAAAAAAAATGCGAAATGTCTGTTGTGTATACGTAGAGTCTTGACCTTACCTTACTACCCAATATTGTAAATTTCTTTGCAGACTTTACCGATATGTGTAATTAAATAGTGAAATAATTTAGCAAATAGGTACCTAATGATTTAAGATATAGATTTTTTTAAATTATATTTATTATACACAATAATAAATATAATTACATCAACATTAAGAACTGACCGTAAGAGATATATCAATGGGTGGTCGTATCGCTATTTATAAATAAATACATTAAATAATGTTAGTTAATTTAACCGTAAAGTTATACCGTTAAGTGGCAGTCAGCACACTGTGTCTCTAATAATAAATGGACACTGTAGACTAAGCTAAGGTCTCATTCTGTGTTGAAATCATAAGCTCAGCTTCTGAATACTGGGGACTTACCATGAAACTGTTCTTCGAAGTTTCGAGCAGGAACATGTATTTGCACTTGTATTCTAAAATATAATCATTGTTCCCACTTTCCAGTGATCGTTTCGATTATAAATTATTCTCATTGTTATTAGCCTGTCCTTTTGTTTATTAGTGCATTGAAGGTTTAGTTAATTTTTGATTTTGATGCAGCCTGCCATTAATTTGAGTCATTGTATGACCTCATTACCACATTTATTTACCGCTATTGGTTTAGGTCAATATTATTAATTTTATGTATCTAGATTTAATTATTTCACATAATTTTCATTGTAGAATCTAAAAATATAAGAAGATTTTTATTTCACACTTATTAATATTATGGCTATTACATTTCTCAGAATTGCGAAATTCAGTTGTAGTGTTCTTGAGAATTCTGTTTTTAACCTATTTCAAAAAAGGAGGAGGTTCTCAATTCAGCAGTATTTTTTATATTTGTTACCTCAAAACTCTTTACTCAATAATGATACTTACTTTGGGCTAGATAATTGGTGTGTGTGTCGATATACAGGGTGTAAAAGACATGAGCAGTCAAACGAGAACCATGTATTCTGCTCACCGTCATAACATTTTTCTTCCTTTAGAGTATACCTGGGAAATTGATAGTTACGATTTTATTAAAGGTCAAAGTCATAATTTTTTTTTTAATTTTTTTATGAAAACGTATTCTATACGTTATTTATTAATTATTGTCCAAAGAAACATTATCATTTTTTTTAGTATTTCATAACAAAAAATGGCTTCAAAACGTTAGCGTTCAATGTAGCTCACTCGATGCGCACGGACACTAACGAACGGGGCCGGCGTCAAGCAAAATTATCGCGTTTTTGCGAGTTGCGTGCGAGTTGAGCCCTTTACATTGCGCGGTACAATTTGCAATTTTTTTTAACACCAAAAAATAAAAATCATTTCCCAGCAATATTTTTTTTGAAATATGTCTTATTTTGATGTATAGAATACGTGGTTTTCGTTTGACTGCTCATGTCTTTTACACCCAGTATTAGGTATCTAATATTATTATTATTATATATTAAATAGAATAGTTACTATTTCGTCCGAAGCGATGTTGGGGTTTAGACGATTTAATAATATTTAATAGGTATTTTTAATTCGTCAAAACGTGTCATTTTAAATTATAAAGAATCAAATTAAGAAATTACAAATTGTTACGATTTAATAAATTCATATTCAGCTTTTCCGTAATACAGTTTCATGGTAGAAGCTGAAACCAAAGGCTTAACCTGGCTTCCCAGGGTTCAACATGTCAAAATCCTATAAAGGCCAATTCCGATTGAAGAAAGATTGCATTTTAATACTTTATGACGGTATATTACCGATAGGCAATGCCATAGTATGGAGGTTAAGTTGTCACTTTAAAATTTAACATTTTTCGACACAAATTAACGACTTTATTTTGGATACATAGTTAGTTTTAAATCAGGACAATGAACGAAGCTATTTCTCTTTGTTGCTATTAAAATTTAAATTATTTATTGGCCTATGAATAAGGTACACTGCAGATAATAAAATTAATTTATTCATCTATTAATGTTAGCATGCAAATAATGGACTTCCATTAGATCAAAATTATTTAACATCAAATCAGTTCATTCAATAATTAGGGTCAAATTCAATAATTAAACACCACTATCAAATCAAATTATTTGAAACAAACAAATTTTAAACACACAATGCTATTATTACTTATTGGCATTTGTAAGTATGGGATATTGTCTCGACTCTGGTTTTAGAGGACATAAGTGTTATTTCGACGTTTCAGTCGGTGTGATGATATACCTATCGTAAGAGTCAATCCCAATTTATTATGAGAAAATTAAACATAGATATTAATAAAACTTACCTAAACGCGAAAGAAATCTTGCAGGATAGGTAATTTAAATAAATAGTGTGTTATTGTATTTGACGTACCGATAAATGGCATATTAACACATTAATGAAAAACAATAGTACCTATTGTAGTTGCTTTTGCTCATCGTATAATTGTATTTTTTAAGCTTTAACCAACCGGTAACCTTTATACTTAAATTGAAAAAAAAAATGTTTTCCCGGAATATTACGTCATGTAATACTTTATTTCATTAGGTTTACGGAGATGTCGGCTGCGCATTTCGTCTTATTACGTTCTAAGCAAATTTGTTTGCAAAATATTAACTACTCAGGAACAAAAAAGAAACGTGTGGAATATTAATATGAACGTTGATCCAACCAGATTTTAGGCAATGCTTGAAACTGTGTTTCATTAGGAGCGTATTGAGAGATCTTATTTGTACAGCTCGCCTAAATGTTATTCAATAATTCCGGGTACTGGAAAGCCCAATTAACACTGAGGTGCGTCTCACAGGCTCACTGCGTCCACACGGGTAAAAGTCTATTTGCGAACATTTAATTATCTTCGATACCGTGTTAATTAAGCCCTAGTCGAAAACGATAAGTCGTATGAGTGCTAGTACTCCAGCACCCTTGCAAATGGCAAAAAGAAAACATTCGGGCCGAGCCCGACTTCAATTCTTACTTATTCCCGGTGTTCGACATCAATATTAATGTCTGTAGCATAAGGCAGGAAAACCTAATGGAAATATTTAATTATATTTCGTAAAGGTAAGGTGTTACCTGCCACAATAACAGCAACTCGTGCTGATGTACCTCTTAACTTCGCAAAATATTAGTTTTCTCCAAATTATTTCTGTTCTTTTGTGTTTTTTCTTTATTATATAATGTTTCAGAAGCCGTGAAAATATTTACAAGATCTTTAAACAAATGGCGTTTGGCGTTTGGCTGTGGAGTTTCTTTCACCGTTTCTTCTCCATTTCAGCATAATTATAATTATTTAAGCAAAATACGAATAATTATTATAATTATTTTGACGATTTAAAAGTACTTAGCAAATAAGTCCATTTACAATCTTTAGCTTCAATCAATTTATTATTTTGTATTATATTAAAAATATCCCTATTAAAAAAAAATTAAATATTTTTTTTTTCAATATTAATAACCGAAAAAGCTCTTTATACAGCTTTTTCATTTTCATTTTCATTAAACAAACAAATTCGATAGAGATTTCTTGTTGGTTTTTTTCAATGATAAAAAAAATCATATTCATATTTATTTATTTATACGGAAGAAAAATATAATCTAATTATTTGCTGTGGAGAAAGTCATACACGATTGCGCCGCACGAACTCACTGAACTTTGACATTTATAAATCCCTATAAGTAGGTATCTCGCTATTTGTTAGCATTGAAACCAATTAATTCATACAGTCATGGATTTAATGACCATTATATTCAGCGTATTTTATAAAAGTAAGAATAGGATAGTTTGGAATGAAAAAAAAAAATTTGCAATCACACAAAAAGTTTAATTAAAAAAATGTGGTAAAAGTTGCATTCATACTCGATAACATTTGCTTTTCGATTTACCGTGCAACCGATTTAAAGTTGAGCATGGCTTTTCAACTTCAGCGTGTGAGAACAAACTGTACACGATCGGACTCCACTTTAGGTAACTGCATGCAATTGACCGTATTACATTCAAGTATGTGGTGGCTCTGACAACGTCTAAAGTATTTGTCGTATTTAATATGAGCTACAAACTAAAGGTGACGGTGACGGTGAGACAAAATCGGAAACACTACTGAAAATTAAGTCTATCAATAATTACAGTATCGCATTAGGTTTATCTTGTAATAATAGTAGTAAGCTGTTCGTCATTATCAAATCATCGTCATCATCATTTCAGCCACAAGACGTCAACTGCTGAACATAGGCCTCCCCCAAAGAACGCCACAATGACAGGACCGGTCATTGGGTGCATGCTTTTTGGGGTATGGCCCATACTATATGTGACTTTATGTGTAACGAAATGTTACTTAATGCTCTGCTCAACCGCTTTTGGGATTATGAACGTGATTATCCGCGAGAAGAGATCGGAGGACGTCGAGTCTAAGTATAACGCTAAGCTAATAACTTTTCGTCCTCCGTCCTCAGCTTCCCTGACTGAAGTACAAGTCGCACTCAGCTCGCTGAGGTGAGTGAGATAGCTAGGAACGCCGCCGGCGGTGTTAAGATCACCAGACACTCGCCGAGAACATGCCTGAAACCCGATCCACACTCCCTTCGGGGAGTTGTGACATGGTCCTATTATCGGAAGACCGAAATATATTTCTTATACCATAATGATCACTCTTCATAAAAATGTTTAATACTAGCGATCGAAACTCATAAGAATTCATAATATTATCACTATATCATACACCTTCTTTATGCTAATATTTGTTGTCATAGATTGTCTTATGCTAGATCGTAGATTATGTATACTAATATATTTTTTTTTTTTTTTTAATTTATTATCAGAATTTAAAAAAATTAACATTTTATAAAAATACATACACCACTTAAGCTTTAAAAGTTTGTATGTGGTGATGACATTCCGTTATTGATTTTATAACTAGTATTAAGTACAAATATTTTAATCTCTAATTTTATATCTAGTACCTACATATATCTAAATTGCCTTACACAGTCATATGGGCAATAATTTGTTACAAATATAAACCAAATATAATATTATAATATTAAATATAATATTATAATATTATATTAAGAGGAAAGATTTGTATGTTTGTAATGAATAGGCTGGATCAATATTAAAAATACTTTCACCACTGACTACGTAGGCTATACATAATATTTTAATTATACGCGTACAAAGTTACGGATGGAATGTTAGTTATTTGTATGTTACGGTAGTGTGATTAATTGAAAATTATTATTAATTACCAAAATTGAAGGCAAAAGTAATTAATTATTTACTTTTACCGGTTTTCTGTATCTATCTATCTATATATATATATAAAAATGAATACTGACTGACTGAATGACTGACTGACAACGCACAGCCCAAACCGCTGGGTCTAGAGATTCCAAATTTGGCACGTAGGTTCCTTATGAGGCTAGGAGTGCACTAAGAAAGGATTTTTGAAAATTCACCCTCTAAGGTGGTGAAAAGAGGGTGGAAATTTAGTATGGTAATCCGTCATTTTTAAAGTAAAATATAAAATAGTAAGTACTTTTAAAGTAAAATAATATGTATGGCCTTTCAGTTACAAATTAAGAAAGATGTATTTTAAGAATTTTGGAAATTAAATCCCTAAGGGGGTAAAATAGGGGATGAAAGTTTGTATGGAAATCCGTAATTTATTAAGTAAAATCCATGAAAATTTGTAGGTAGGTACTGATATGGCGCTTGGGTTAGAAGAAATAATAAGAAAATTTAAATGCTGCCCGAAGTAACTACGCGGATGAAGTCGCGAGCATAAGCTAGTTATTAATAATTATCAAATTTTACAACACTACACCACAGTTATCATCCAATTTATCAAATAACGAGGTAAGTATTAATAATTACTGGTATTATTAATAATAACCATAGTTGATTACTATGGTTATTTACCGTAAAATATATATAAATATAGAAATAATGCTGTTTTTTTATGTTACGAGATAGCAAACAAGCTTGCGGCCCACCTGATGTTAAGTGGTCACCGCCGCCTATAGACACTTGCAATAATAAGCGTAAGTCACTTAACACCGCAAGTGCGTTTGCCATCCTGGGAACTAAGATGATATGCCCTTCATGCCCAGTAATTACACTAGTTACCTTTCCCTTCAATCCGAAACACAACGAACTGCTTCATGGCAGAAATAAGAAAAAGAAAAGTTAAAATAGTTACTAATTTAGCTGAGCTGTACACTAATCTCAATAGATACTCTATATTAGGTATACAAAAATTGTCATTGGCCAAATAATTAGCAGAGACAATCGTAATAAGAAAAATAACAACAACAGACAATAATATAAACAAACATTGCCTGCTTTTAGTGCGAAAATAAGAAACATGAGTAGGTTCCGGCAGTACATTATACCCGCTATTTGACCGATAACAGGATGAATAAATCTCAATGAAGACGACTCACGTCGGTGCCGGGGGATGAATGATTAAACATATAGAGTTTCTTCATTTGTTTTCACTTCGGTCGGGACAATAGTCGTAGTAAGGGAAAATTACGCCGCCCGTGGGACACTCGGCGAGTAAATCATCATTAGAGCAGCGTAGGAGACACGCCTGCCTAGTCTTTATAAAACATTCAACTTAATACGAAAACGGCTTGGGAACAGCCGACCGAATTACTGGAGCACTGTTCCCGAAGCTGTCGCGGCGTACTTTTAATTAGGGTCAAGATTACTGTTTAATAAATTGTGCCTGCAACTACAGGCTTAGCTGGAACGAAAATGATTTTTAAGTTCTTCTTCTTTCGTTACGATGGCTTCTTGTTTCAAACTCTATTAAATTTTTGCTAACCAGAATTCTGCCACTCAAAATGCTCTTCAAGCGTGCAATTAATAGGGCATGCGGGGTAAAATATTAAATGAGCCATGGTTTGCGGGGAGGCGCCACACTCGCACTGGTTGTCCCTGATGAAGACCCACCAGCACATGCACATATATTCCTCACTGAGACCGACCAGTGTTATACGACGCCTACGAAACGGCTACTGACCGTACCGCATCGCCTCTTTTTCATAGTAAAGATAGGCGATACGGTTCTGAGCTGATAAGTGTGCTACGGCCTTTAGAATGCTGGCAGCCGGTGGACGCAGCACTGTAGATACTAATTTATATAAAGCTACAGAAAAATCCGTTGCGTGCCGTGCATGGCCAGTGCGGGCCAGTGGACGTTCACCATAAGAATTGATGAATATTCCTTCTAACTAGGTGGTAGACCCATATGTAGGATCGTCTGGGTAGGTTTTTTTAAAGGCAGTGGGCCTTTTTTATTTCTGCTGTGAAGCAGTTTGCTGTGTTTCGGATTGAAGGGAAAGGTAGCCAGTGTAATTACTGAGCATGGAAGGTATTTCATTTTAGTTTCCAAGATGGCAACGCACTTGCAGTGTTAAGTGATTTACCATTAATATTGCAAGTGTATATAGGCGACGGTAACCAGTTAACAACAGGTGGGCCGCAAGTTTGTTTGCTATCTCGTAGTATATAAAAAAACTGCCTCTGCGGTGTAGAAGTTCGTCCACCGATCGAACAGATTCGGAACAATGGTTACTTCTTTTATATAAAAATCTCCTTGTCACGTGTTTGTGGTCGCACTCCTCCGAAACAACTCGACCGATTTTAATTTTTTTACTTATATTTTTTAGGTATGAAAATAGCTCGTAAAGTATTTCATACCGCTAAAAAGAAAAAGAAATATATGCCAGAACAACGTTTGCGGGACAGCTAGTAACCTGCATATCAATAAGTCATATTTAATTCAGCACCAAAATAAAGATATATTACTGCAAACCACTACAAACAAACTCTAGTTTCCGCGAGTCTTCCTCAAAGATACCGGATGAAGTATATTCGAATATGTTATTATAGCAGTTGAGAAGTTTAATGTACGACATTTATGAAACTGTCGTCCACTAGCCGCAAAGTTTTGTTAATCAGAATACTAGCGAGGTGTCGGGCCAAACTAGTTTCGAATTTTCACCTCAGTTATCCCTGACAGAGGGCAAAGTGGAAATATTTTAAAATTATTCAATTTGCATAGGTTAATTGGGCCATTCGTGTTACGGTTTACGCCTTTGGTACTTCAAGTTTTTGATTAAATTGGTGCGTTTTATGTTTAAATCTGCTTTAAGCATGTTTTGACGCGTAATGTTCCACGTACCTTGGATTTTGTTGTTACAATGAACTCAACTGCTGTAAAATAAATATGATTTTTAACTAAAGTAATAGACTGGCCTATCCTGGTGATACTACATGCATCTTACGGAAGACCGCAGTTATAAACCAGTATTTTAAGTGTTATGTTTTTTGTAGCTGATCTTTGTGGAGAGGTGCTGTCAACCCTGGCGTTTGAAGATTTGCCAGTGACGCTTTCGTTGTGTAAACATGTATACTCGTATCCTACACTACAATGTTTATTTATCATCAGGTGGTGGTTAGAGATCTATCAGACAGGAGACGGTCACGCGGTCCAGCGTTCAAGCGGTCATTTTTGCGGTCACTATATTGTCACAGTATACCAAGAACGGTAATCGTCTTCATACAAACTGGCCGCCATTAGAATCTGTGCGTGCGTACTCCGGCGCCGTGTACGCACGCACTGTGACGCACACATTGACATAAAATATGGGGACATAAGGTGACTGCAGTGCGGGCCGCGCCGTCTCGATGTGATCGCGCGTTTTTATGTCATTGCACATTCGCTCGCCGCTCGTTCCCGCCCTGCACATTTACGAACCCTAGCGTCAACGTAAGAGTAGGCTAATAACTCGCCGACAGCTCGCAGATAAACTACTTTTCTTGGTATACTGTGATATTGTGTAGCAATACTAAGACATACACAGACAGCGTCGGTTAACATAAAGAAACAGAACGAAGAACGTGAGCGCAGAACGCATAAACGCGTAACCGCCTACTGTCTGATAGATCCCTTACATTGATATTAAAAATATTACTATTATATTCATACAATAATAAACTTATTCAAATATATAAAAAATGTATGTTAAATAATGATAATTCAATAATACTGATCGTTTTCACAACAATCATCAATAAGGATTTGTGCTCAACAATCAAAGTTCGAGGCCGTGTGATGCCGGAAAGAGTAGAATAGCATCACACCATATTCTCCAGTGGGTGTCGTAGAAGGCGACTAATGGATCAATAAAGGGGTATTTATCACCTTATACTCCACCAATCTGTATTGGGAATGCGTGGTGAAATACTGTCTAAACCTCCTTTGATAACAAAGAGACACCTTGTGTCCCAGCAGTGGGTCGAATTAAAAAGGCTGTTGTGATTGTGATAAGTCAAAGTTTAAATCAATGTTGGTGGTCGAAGCACAACCTATTAAACAAAAGTTACAGAGAGTTGGGCGAATTATATCGAAGTTTACCGAGAGAAGTAATGAAACAATACCAACAACAGTCATAGATATTCATTAATCTCGTTACAGCTAACTGCAGTGGTCAACTTCGCTTGTAAACTTGTGTCCAAGCTCCGACTTCTAAAAGGAGGTGGCAGTGGTTTGTCGAAACTTTATGTCTCTTGTTTTACGCGGAATGCTTTAATACAGGGGCCATACTTCTGTTTAAATTAAACTCCAAATAAGAGTTATGATTTTTATATGAAAATTATATAACAAAACTACACATATCGGGAAGTGTTTTATATTTTTTTAATTAAATTGCATGATAATATATATTTTAATAATTTTATGGCCACGGGTTGCTGTGTCGCTAAAGTTAATTTACATCGCTATCTTTTGGATATGGAACTTACGAATAATTCCTATAATACAGTAGTTTAATAAAAAAATGCAATTAGAAAAATGAGGACTATTTAGGTATCAAGTAAAAATTATTCTATAGTGTAAGTTGGACCAAGCAAGACACATTTACAAAACTTTATCAAATTCGGTTCAGTGGGTTCGGAGATTAGTAAGATTAGTGTATGAACATCATGACATGAGATTTTTATAAATGCATACCTATAAAATACAGATCACGTCTATTCCTTTTGTACACCATAAGGCCAGTAGAAAACCCTATGATAAAATTAAGCTCTTATGAAAAAAGTAGTGACTCGAGGTTTGATCAAAATCGAGTTACTTGTATATCAATATTATCTTAAACAAGATCTGCGTATCTTTATGTTCAATCCATTTCTTCCGTCGCATTGACTTCGTTTACTTACGACTAGCTGGTGAAACGAGTGTCGTCAAATATATCGCCAATTCTATGTGATAACGATAAAATCTCGTCGAGCATTATGGCGCTTTTCCATTTTTTTTTTCATTAGGCAAGTCTTGCATGCAAGTATGACGTCACATTTGCGTACAAGTTCGTTACATTGGTAACATATTTACTAGATGGTAGACCTGTGTGTATGCTGTGTTTCGGATTTAAGGGAAATGTATCCAGTGTAATTACCGGGCACGGAAGGCATTTCACATCATCATCTTAGACCTGGCTGACAACGCACCTGCAATACCAAGTGATATTTTCCTTGTTATTGCAAGTGGATACGGCCGTATCAATTTACCACCAGGTGGGCTGTCAGTTTGTTTGTCATCTAGTAATATAAAAAAAATGTTTTCGTGAGTGTGAAAATTGCATACAGGCAATTGTTGAACATCTCCACTTGTGTGCAAGTAATTAAGAAAATTGAGGACTATTTAGGTATCAAGATAAAGCTATCCTATAGTGTAAGTTGGACCAAGCAAGACATATTTACAACAATTTTATTAAATCCGGTTCAGTGGTCTTAGTGAGATTAGTGTGTGAACACGATTGACATGAGATTTTTATAAGTATAAGTAAAAATGTTAAAAAGCGTTGGTGGCGTAGAGCGTAAGAGCATCTTCTTCCAACCGGGAGGCACTGGTTCGAACCCCGTCACGTACCAATGTGTTTTCAAATTTTGAATTCATATGTACGTTTAATCGACGGTTTTACGGTGAAGGAAAACATCGTAAGGAAACCTGCACACACATCTATGAAAAAATTCTTAGGTTGTGTGTGAAGTCGACCAACCCGCACTTGGCCAGCGTTTCAGCATAGCACGTTTGATCATGTCCTGTTTTTTTCTTGTTTTTAATTATGGTACAATTTTCAAATATTTTATTAAAAGATATTTCATTTAATGCACGGGTCGACTTGTGAGCCAATAGGTTTTTAATTTTCAGCGCGAACAAAAATCAGCTCAAATCTGTACCCGTAGTGTTTTTTCGTTAAAAATAGGCAACTATTATAGTTGCGTTATGAGCTCGATTTCTATAGGAAACGAGAATAGCGCCCCTAGCGGAAAGAAGTGCAAATCATGTTTTCCATAAAAATTGAGCTCCTAACGTACCTACAATAGTAACGTTCTTAAAACGAAAAAACTTACACTCAATGTTGCTGCCGCCGCAAATCGCATTTGGCCAGTGAGAAAGGCATGGCGAGGCCAGATCAACAAATAATTCACTATTGACAAAGTCCCATCAGGCACGGTAATGTTATCTACACAAGCGCTTTGTATTTTAAAACAATAAAAAAATCTCTTGTTTCCGAAATCAAAATGAAGGCGCTCAAAATGGTGTTGTTCGCATCTTTAGTTTCGTGTTTCTGGCAATTGGGCAAATGAAACATTTCACTCATATTCGGAGGGCCTTTCTGATTGCAATATAAAGGTTTTAGCACACTTATTAGAACGGAAAAGGAAAGCCTATTTTTTACTTCGAACGCTACGGAACAGCGGCTACGAAACGGCTACGGACCGTAGCGCATCGCCTCTTTTCAACCGTTTTCAAAAAAGGAGCAGCTTTTCAATTCGCCTGTACGTTTTATTTTATTTTTTAATGTTTGTTACCTCATAACTCTTTACTGGGTATAGCGATTTTATAGATTCTTTCGACCTTTGGAAGCTGGTGCTTGTCATGTGGTCCCATTTAAATTTGATCGATGTCTGACGAGCAGTTTTCGAGTTATCCCTAATAATGCCTATTTAATTGACATCGATAATATCGTAATCTTATCACTTGTATGTCTAAAAGATTTTGAGATAGTTTCCTGAAAACTTTTATACTAAACACAATAAAAAAAAATAAAAAATAACCACCTTAAAACTAAAAACGGAGAAATAAAAATGTTGTTATGGACTAATTTTATTTTTGCGTTTACAAACGCGTAAATATTAATACTAGAAAAATGCACTGGAAATAAAACGACTTGCCTCAGGCGGGACTCGAACCCTCATCTTCCGCAATCTGGGCGGCTGCGTTGACCAATTACGCCACCGAGACATTGCTTTTTGCTGTCGAAATTTGTCAGTGTTTGGTGCTTATGTTTTTATGGTAAACATTGTCCCATCAAATCTTTGAAATTTGCACTTCTAAGACCCGAACGAAATATTTTTGCAAATATTTGACGCCCAGTTAAGATGAAACTACCTTACATTATGGAATAATTTTATTTTTGCATTTACAAATGCGTAAATATTAATACTAGAAAAAAAACCGGGTTAACGCAGCCGCCCGGATTGCGGAAGATGCGGGTTCGAGTCCCGCCTGAGGCAAGTCGATTTTTTTTTCAGTGCAAACAACATTTAGATTTTTATTTAAAAAAAAAAAAACTGTTTTTCGCAGTAAAAAGAGGCGATATGGCGATAGGGTTCCGAGCTGATAAGTTAAGACCTCTAATCGTACGAATGTGTGTATAACAAGACAACAAATGTAATAATTAAAAGACATTCCCAACGTACACATATCTAGAAATAAAATGTGCATCAAATTTTTCTAATGTAAATACGAGTAGCACATCGAAGCCGATTCAGTCAGCAGCTCAAAATATTTTTTATTAGTTTCTCGTCGCGACTTTGTCGGCGCAGGAAAATAAATTATGGCCTTTATGTTATTCTGATGTACGAGCTATATTATTGTAAAATTTCATTAAAATCCATTCGGTCGTTTTTCCGTAAAAGAGTAACAAACACACCTCCATATAAACTTTCACCTTCCTAATAGTAGAATAGGCAATTCTAAATTGTTGTCTTTAATTTGCCATATAATTTCATCAATAAATGTATATTTTATAATCTTTGTGAATTTACATAACTTTTTACGAACGTTTCGTAAAATTTATCAAATGTAGTAGGTAGGTTTTGAAACAAATTGAATCATGTCATGCATTTACGCTATAATTTCTAGCAATTCGTCGATACCGAGCGTGGAATGACGGATATTACGATTCATGCGGACTATAAACAAAGACATCGAAAAGTTTGGGTTCTAGCGAAATTCTGAAACAAAAAGGACGACATAAAACCGATTTCAATACACGAGGAAACCCCGTATTTTATTTATCAATAAAGAAACACATGCAAATACACACAATACAAACATGCACACACAAATAATTCTCACGAGTATTGATAGAGTAGTTAATAAAGTAAGTAATGAATTTGAATGTTGAAAGCACAGATATATCAATCGAAGGAGATCGGTCGAATCGCCGAGTTCATATGCAGACCGAGTTTCGCGATCAGCCTCCGTACTACATAACATGGTTCTAGTTGAGCATGCCGTAATATACACTATTCATTGCGCGCGTATTAAGGACTGCGAAGCAATGAAAGTTAAGCACAGCCTCAATATAATACAATTTGAGAGATAGTATGCATAATTTAAAGCGATTGTGTTTTTATGAATAAAAGTCGGACTATTCGTTTAAATATTGTTTTTTAATTATTAATCAAATTAATAAATAACTGATTCACTGCAATGATTGCATGTTACAGTGGAACAGGACGGCATTTTGAAAGAAAAACGGATATTTCTTTCTGACATATATTACGTACATTATAGGACGGCGAACTGGCGGCAATGTATGCGTACTGGGCATACACTTGTCACAAGTTAAACACCGGCTCGGCCTATCTCCTTGTATTATTAAATCTGTGGTTGAAAGATAGAAGGGAGGGAGAAGAGAAAGATCTACGAGATAGATACTGGAAAGAAAATAAAATAATACTGCAAGATGATTTAAAGAACTAACTTTGTATCTTATGTTTTATTGACTACATAAATAGAATGCGGTATATTTATTTTACCATTTTAACGCTAATATAATTAATTAGCTGTATAGTGTTGGTGCCGTGGTGTTGTTTTTCTGAAGCGGATAGAAACTAGAAATGACTTGGTTATTCATTAAAATGAAATTAAATTAAAAAGTTCTTTATTTAAATGGACTTTGCTAATACTTTAAGGCTCGTATAATAAAATCAACGCCGTTTTGAGCGTCATACATCTGTACCTATTTGTGCTCAATAGAAAGTGACAAACAATTCTCAAGACGTGGTTGGTTTCTGAGTGTCATTCTGTAATACGGGTCTAAATTGTCAAAAGCCCTACCGATATTCAAGCATTAACCGCGCCAATGTCGCTTCATCTATGTAATCGTTAACACTCTATATAGGATCTTAAAGCTCATTGTCTATTTAATTACATGTAAAATAAATAGCGTAGACATTAACTTTTCTCACAATAGCCAACTTTGCAAAGTCCATTAGGTCACTATAAGATTTACATCTAAAGTACAATTCTGAAGTTGTATTCGTCCTCTGCGTTTTAATAAAACTTTAATGTGCATTCATTCCGTGTCCGGGGAGTGGCTGAAGAACAGCGGTAGGCAACTTCACGCCATCCGCTGGAGGATAATATTTAATAATGTAACGTACAACTTTCCATAAAAAGTAGCCGTGAGTTATGTACTTGCTGCACTAGAAACGGACACAAAGTCGAGAGAAAAACGTATTTATTTCGTTTAAAGCTAGTACTTAGATATAATTATGTTTTTCATTTCGCTGTAACCAATAAATAAAGACAGACACATAAAGGTACCTTAAATTTCAAAACATATGCTAGACCCTCTGAGGCTTGGCCGTATTGTAAGTGTTGCCTAAACTCTATCATACGTAAGTCCAAATGCCTTATAAAGGCATTTGCTGCATTCAAGCAATGTAAGAGCGAGAGCTCACTCAAATCTCATTCGGACCGTTGTGTAATGGCCTGAGATTCCGTGTCCATGAGTAGTGTGTATTTCTCTAGCGCGTTATGTATCAGTTTTACCTTCTTTAATTCTTTTTCCTTCTTTTACCTTATTATACTGCTTTCCTTGTGCTTTCTTTATTGTGATAGTGAAACATAAAGAACTTACATCGCTTTACCTTCTCCTCTCTTCACTCAGATGTAATAATTATATATAGAACACGTGCCCGAAGTTATTACCTAACTTCTTTAACTTGATAAGTATCAATACTACTCGTATATTGATAAAGATAGGTTTGCAAACAACTTACATAGTGAATTGTGATCCAACAGAGTAGAACAGCATCACCCCATATCCTCTAATGTGTAATGTAGAAGTAGAAGGCAACAAATGGACCAGCAAAGAGGTATTGATCAACTTATACTCCGTCCACCAATCCGTATTGGCCAAGCGTGGTGGAGTACTGCAAGTGGTGGAGTATGACAAGGTGAGGCCTTAATTGTGTCCCAGCAGTGGGTCGAATTATAAATGTTATGATGATGATATGATATGAAACAGCTTACTGTATTTTAAAGTGATCATAAGGAATTCGTTACAAAGCCTTTAGGTACTACTCGAGTTGTTTTTGAAAGGAATCGTAAAGTTTCAGTTAGATATCCATTGAAACAATTTAAGTACAACTTCGATAAAACAAATCAAAGTAACTTAGCCGCTATTATGCTATCCGAAAAACTAAGTACAACTTTGGGAGCTTCACTCACAAATTAATAGAGGGATCGTTTTGTTATGAGTTCTCACACAAAATAAATATGAGTGCTAATAGTTCAGAAGATATTGGGTCTATCTCCCCTCGGTGTATCGTACAACAATAGCGTGAACCGTTTCCAGTCGTTTCCCATTTAAATTTGTTCCCCCGGCTTCCTTATCGACAGGGGTAGCTCGGGCGAAATGTAGCAATGGTGTATGAAGCACGCGCGGGTGCATTACACAAGGGGATTGCTGATGACTCACGCGGCCACCCAACACTTGCCCCAACTATTGGACCTCGAATCAAATAACATAAAAACGTGGTGTCCTTTTGGTAGCCAATCTTTCATAAACAAGAATTACTGTTTATTTTATTAAGGTTTCGGGGATACCAAGTCATGGGTATAAGGCATATTTTTATATCTAAATTGAATTGATTTATAAAGTGTAGTTTATTTTATTTCTTTAACATGTCGTCTATACTAAGTCGATCTTTTTTACATTGTTCTGTATTTTTGATACCTATTTTTCTATGGTTTTTACATTTCTTTCTGTGTTCTGTGGTTTTTACGATTGTATTTTGTTACTTTTTCTTATATTACATGTTATGAGAAAAGTAGAGAGTTTCATTTCAGTTTTTTCACATTTCCAACATTGTGGTTATCAAGGACGTCATCAACATAAGCCTTATGTATATAGCCCATTGGTCCCCAATTGGTTTTCCCAAGTAGGAGGGTCTGTTCCTAACAGTACACAGACATCCCTAGATGATAACGATAAAATTGATTAAAATATAAAATACCGTAATATTAAAATGAATAAAGCTAGATGTTAATAATTATAGACCACAATATAAATAAAAATTGCCACCATTAGTAGGGGATCATATAATTCTTGTATTTCCTGTCGTTACACAAATCGTCGTACGGCTCGTTATTACATTAACCTCGCGTTGACATTGATAAATAAATGTGATTGCTTCTTTATCAGCAGAATCGGCAAAGACCAGTGGTTTCATTTATTTCTCTGGCAATGGCAAGTACTTTCTTATAAATTAGGATTGAGTAGACTTTTTTCTATAATAAAAGGAATAATATACATAGTTATTAACGTTTATAAACTCTAATTTAGGATAATCCTATCCTGGATGGTATCCAGGATAGGATTATCCTAAATTTTGTAAGTAATAAGCATTGATATGTAATTTTATTTTATTGCCATGGTATTTATTATTGATTTTTTTATGTTACGGGATGGCAAACATCCCGTTGTGGCAAACATTGATGTTAAGTGGTCACCGCCGCCTATAGACACTTGCAATCAAGTGTAAATCACTTAACACCGCAAGTGCGTTTGCTATCCTGATGACTAAGATGATATGCCCCCCATGCCCAGTAATTACACTGGCTACCTTTCCCTTCAATCCGAAACACAGCGAACTGCTTCACGGCAGAAAAAAGAAAGGCGGTGGTACCTACCCAGACGACCCTACATATAGGTCTACCATGTAGTGATTTGGTGAAGTAGTTATTCACACTGGCCTTTTTTAACCTTACCACTTATAAAATTGTACTGATACTTTAATATAATTATCTGATTTCTAAAATTTGCATACCGGAAACGGTTGAATGTACTGTTTGTTTTATTGTTGTAACATATTTATATACCAGCGTATATATTTTTTCTGTAGTAGTATAAGTTAGATATAAGCGTCGGTGGCGTAGCGTCGTTTCCCACCCGGGACGCACTGGTTCGATCCCCGTCACTTACCAATGTGTTTTCAAATTTTGAATTCATATGTACCTTTAATCGACGCTTTACGGTGAAGGAAAACATCGTGAGGAAACCTGCACATACCTATGAAGAATTTCTTAGGTTTTGTGTAAATTGACCAACCCGCACTTGGCCAGCATGGTTGACTAAGGCCTAATCGCCCCTAATGTGGGGTAGGCTCGAGCCCCTCGATGGAGACAATTATATGAGCTGTTGATGATGATGATGAGTTGTATAAGTAGTGTGAATAGAATACTGGCAGGTGATTACTTGTTGTAGTATTGTTATTATATATTTTGTTAAAACGTTTCTCAAAGATATCTTTTTGCACAATAATGTATGAAACTTTTTGGAAAAAGGATTTGTACCAGTGCTACCTGTGGAGGCATGTTAGTGGCTTCTTGTAATGTATATTGTATATTTCTCTACGTAAGCTGTAAGTCCCCCAAATAAAATCTAATAAAAAATAAAATAAAATATGCGCTCTCTGTAGCCCTTTCGTAGCCGCTGATCCGCTAGCGATTCGAGTTGAAAAGAGGCGTTCCTTTTCCGAGTTGAAAAGTGTGATAAAACCTTTAACTGCGTAGGTGATTATTCGTATGTGTCTTTAGATATCATTTAGTTATACATAAAACCACATCTGGTAGTATGGGGCGTACAGGGGCACAAAATAGTGACAGATTGACCGCGTGTCGAATTCACGTGTTCAGTGATACAAAGGACCGATGTTACACTCCAACTGTCCGGGTAAATGCTATTCTGTTTACCAATATAAATTAGTTGATAGCTAGAACAACTTTTGTAACAATATTAAATTTTATAAATAGCTCGACCGCTGGCGTTGAATTTAGAGAGATGTTTGATAAAATTTTAAAGTTAGGATTAGATTAGAATGTTTGTATCTGTTAGATTACAAAATAATTAATCTGCCTGCCTCCGGTGTTCAGGAAATAATTGAATTGGGTAACTCTTTTGACTTTAAAAATAAATGATTAGCTAAGCAGGAGAACTACAAGACCATTGATGCACGTGATTTCGTCTTGAATGTAAATAATGTAGATATCAAAGATGAGTTAAAAATTGCATCCGAATTTGAAAGATTTTTTACAGATATTCCTTTCATGACAACTAAAACGCTTGATTCATCTTCGATATCAGCTGAAATGATTCTTAAGGAAAGTGTTTCTGAATGCGATGTTAGTTTTGAATTCTCAACGGTTAACTCCAGAGATATCGTAAATACATTTAAAACTATTGATGTTAAAAAAACTATGGACCTCTGGGGACTTTCTGTAAATACTATTTCATCTATAATACACGTAATTGCCCCTTACTTGGCCATCGTGTTTAATAGCTGTATAGCTTCGGGTGTGTTTCCTGACTTGATGAAACATAGCAAAGTAATACCTTTATTTAAGTCTGGAGATACTTCTGACCCCACGAATTTTCGACCGATATCTATATTACCAACGCTAAGTAAAATCTTTGAAAAGGTAATGCTTAATCAACTCCTCGTTCACTTTCAAAAATATAGTTTATTACATAAAAACCAATTCGGTTTTACGAAGGGCCGTTCAACCACAGATGCAGGAGTTGAATTACTAAAAAATATATATTCAGCCTGGGAGAATTCACGAGATGCTTTGGGAGTATTTTGTGATTTATCCAAGGCTTTCGACTGTGTAAATCATGATACTCTTGTCAGGAAATTACATCACTATGGCGTTAGGAATAAAGCTCTCAACCTTTTGACTTCTTACTTGACTAATAGAATACAAAAGGTTGATATACATGGTCAAAGATCTTCTGGAGCTGCGGTCACAATAGGGGTTCCGCAGGGTTCAATCCTTGGTCCTTTTCTATTTTTAATATATATTAATGATCTACCTTACTGTATAAAGGACAGTCATGACATAGTGTTGTTTGCAGATGATACATCTCTGATTTTTAAAATAAATAGACAAATGACTAATTATGACGAAGTAAACAATGCACTATCTAAAGTAGTAGATTGGTTTAACATTAATAATTTGCTATTAAATGAAAATAAAACCAAACTAATTAAGTTTTGCACACCCAATGTCAAACGGGTTGAAACAATGGTACAAATAAATGGGATTGGATTGGAACCTGTTGAATCTACTATTTTCTTGGGCATAGTGTTGGATGCTAAATTGCAATGGGGTCCACACATTGAGAGAATATCTGGTAAGTTAAGTTCAGCTGCATATGCAGTTAAAACTATCAGACGACTTACCGATGTAGACACAGCCAGAATTGTGTACTTTAGTTATTTCCATAGTATTATGTCTTATGGAATTCTTCTCTGGGGTAATGCTGCGGATATTAACACCATATTTGTTTTGCAAAAACGAGCAGTACGAGCTATTTACCAATTAGGTCCTCGGGTTTCACTTAGGGAAAAGTTCAAAGAAATAAATATTCTAACAGTGGCATCACAATATATATTTGAAAATTTAATGTACGTACGAAACAACATAACAAATTTTTCTGAAAAGTGTGACATTCATAATGTTAATACGAGGAACAAACATAATCTTGTGGTACATGCTACTCGTCTCCACAGAATAAGCAATTCTTTTATGGGACAATGTATACGCTTCTATAACAAACTCCCAAATAATATTCGAAGCCTACCTATTAATAAATTCAAAACTGCTATTAAAAATAAACTGTATACTAAAGCATACTATAAGGTGTCTGATTACATAAATGATTCTAACGCATGGGGGTGAATTTGCTCGAGGTCCATGCATTTTAAATATGTTTATTAATTATGCATATAATCTATAATGTGTCTTATAGTTGACTCGGAAGCATAACTTTAGTTTAAATTTGTTTTAGTTAATAATCAAGAAGCATGTGTATGTCATTCTCACTAAAAAGGTCTTGTGGCGGTATCGTCTTGCGTCGGGTCGTTACGTTCCCTAAAATATGGTTGAGCGAAGCGATGGCTGATTCTTGCGTCATGCCTGTGAACAGGTGCCGCCAGCGGGGCCTGGTCATCTCATGTTTTCTTGATTGATGTAAACGTAGGTCTTATAATTAGTTGTTATCTTTAGATGGACAATTGTATGACACATGCAATAATAATATGTAATAATTGTTTTTTTTGTACAATGTGTGGACATTGTATTCTTATAACATTGTTAACCGGATCTTAAATGTATGCTTACCACTTATATTGAAAGGAATATCTGTAAGTACCTAACTAACAATAACATAAAATGGTGGTGGGTATCAAAATTTAAATTGCTTAGTTCAATAATAATTATGATTAATTAAATTATATAGAAAAGCTTTTCACAAGATAAATAATCCAAATGCGTGGGAGTAATGACTACCCAAACTTTACGCATGTTAAAATGTAACTTAAATTATATTGATAATTATTTATTGACTTGTATTGATGTTTTGAAATCATTACGAAATTGTAAGCTGTGGAGTTTCTTTCGCCATTTCTTCTCCACATCAGCATAATAATAATTATTCGTCCCGAAATGGTGGTAGGGTTTTGACGATTTAAAAGTACTTAGCAAAGTCCATTTAAATAAAGAGCTTTTTCATTTCATTTCATTTCATTCGTGAAACTATGCATCATAAAAAAATGCTCTTGCATCATAGTTTTACAGATTTAATAATACAAGGAGATAGGTCGAGCCGGCGTTTAACTTGTGACAAGTGTATGCCAAGTGTATACATTGTCGCCATTTCGCCGTCCGATAAGGTCGAGTGAATACGTACGTATTATATCAGAAAGAAATATCCGTTTTTCTTTCAAAATGCCGTCCTGTTCCATCATAACATGCAATCATTGCAATGAATCAGTTATTTATCAAGTAATGAAATAACTTTTCACACGTAAAAACCGCAAAACTTAGATTTATATTTAAAAAACAATATTTAAACATATAGTCCTATTTTTATTCATAAAAACACAATCGCTTTAAATTATGCGTTACTATCTTACAAAATGTATTATATTGCGGCTGTGCTTAATTTTTATTGCTTCGCAGTCCTTATGACGCGCGCAATGAATAGTGTATATTACGGCATGCTCAACTAAAACCATGTTTGTAGTATGGAGGCTGATCGCGACACTCGGTCTTCTTATGAACTCGGCGATTCGACCGATCTCCTTAGATTGATATATCTGTGATGGGTGATATCCACGCATCGCATACGGTCATAACCACGCATTTGCAGTCTTCCACGTCACGCGCGCCAAATCTGGTGACGTCATCCGAATTTCCGGACTCTTCCATGTGCGAGATTTCATATGAAGAATTCTAAAATTAATTTCGTTCGGCGCGTTCGCTAAATGTGCATCGACCTTAACTCAATAGTATTATATTTAAAAACAATGATTTTCAAGACATTTTGTATCTACTTATATCCTTGTTTATCCCCACAGTGTATAAATTTTTAACTGCTAGCATAAAATATACTTATCTAAATTAATAATTTAAAACGCTTTCAATGTCTGGTAGATGGCCCACCAAAAATAAATACAGGGGTCTCGAGTTCGATATCTAGGTACCTACTTATATTTTTTTTTTTTTTTTTGGTTTCTTTTGTCCCTAACGGGACGGGCGAAGGATATCAAGTCCATACAGCCCTGTCTGTATTAAGTCTTCCTTTTAAATCTTTTCTACAGTAGCTTTAATATATTTGTATATTGGAATGTAAGTGTCTGTATTTGACAACAGCTGCCTTAAGTCTCGCGGGATAGTTTCATCTCCATATGTTGTTTTCAAATCTTGAAAAAAGGCTGTCCGTTGTGTTTGGAATGAACGGCAATTGAAAAATATGTGATCCAATGATTGATTTTCTGCATTACAAAAGTTGCAAATAGGTGAGCTGACAATCTTTAGTCTGTACAGATGATCTTTGAATAGACAGTGACCAATTCTCAACCTGCTTAACGTGGTATAGAAATCTCTTGACTTGAATTGGCCTTTTTGAAACCACGAGTCACGTATGTCTTTCTGAATTTCGCCAAGCCATTTTCCTTTCTCTTGCAGTGATGCTTTCCAATATTCGAGCCATTGTTTCTTGATTTCCTTTTTCAGGTAAGGCGTGAGATCTGTATATGGAGCATTAATATCTTTTGCAACACATTGGTTGTTAGTCGCCGTAAGTGTACAAAGTTTGTCTGCGTCTTCATTTCCTTGAACTCCAATGTGAGAGGGTGTCCAAAATAATGCAACAGTTATATTCTTCTGCTGTAAGTTTCGAATTTTTATTCTTATATTTTCAACTATGTAATTAGTGTCAGCTTTGAGGATGAAATTTTGTAGTGCTCTTAATACGCTTTGACTGTCTGATACTATTAACCAGTTCTGATTATCGTCTTGCTCCTCTATATAATATAATGCCTCTAAGATGGCCAAAGCTTCTGCAGTAAATATGGAACAATATGAACTAATTTTTACACCAAAGCCAGTTTTCCTATGAGGAATATAAATGGCAATTGCAGTAGAATCAGTATTTTTAGATCCGTCTGTGTATATTTTTCTATAATCTGACCATTTATGCAGTTCTCTATATACATCTTGTTTAGTGTGCAAGTTACTTTCTATGACAATGTGAAAGTCTGGGAATTTACAATCAAAAGCACCCCAGTAACAAGGCAAAATTGTATTTTTTTTTACAATATTAAAATAAGTTTCATATAGACTATCCACATTTTCAGTTATGAATGGCCTGTTAACACAGTCCTTTAATTCCAATATTTTGTAAAGTAAGTTATTATTATTATAATCTGAAAATAACTTTAAAATATACTTGTTTTTCAAAAAGTGAAATCTAAATATTAATGGTTCAATATTGCATTCAATTTGCAAAGATGTAATTGGGGATGAGTTCATTGCACCAAGAATAAGCCTTAGACATTTATTTTGAATTTTCTCAAGTTTCTCAATGAACTGACTTGAATTGGCAAAACTTAAAAATCCATATTCAAAATGGCTACGTACTAATGATTTATATAATATCTTTAAAGTTTTTGGGTCAGAACCCCATGAAGTTTTTGCTAAAGTTCTTAACATATTATATACACCATTAGCTTTATCTATAATACTTAAAATATAAAATTTAAAAGACATGTTACTGCTAAATATAATCCCTAAAAATTTAACACTATTTACAACAGACAAGACAGAATTGCCATAACTTATATTTACATTCTGTGAACACTTAGTTTTGCTGAAGATAACTACTTTGCTTTTTTCTGTGCTAATTGTCAACTGCAATCTATCAAAATATGTTTTAAGCTTTGCAATTGCATTATTCAAGTTTACAACAGATTCTTTTATACTGTTAGAGCTACAATAAATAGCTAAATCATCAGCAAACTGTAAATTATACACTTTTGTTCCCAAAATAATGTTAAGTTTTCCTATATACAAAATAAACAAAAGAGGACTTAAAATGCTACCTTGACAACTACCTTTAAATGAATACTTCGGGCCATACAACCGCTTATTATATTTTACAAATACATGTCTGCCATTTATAAAATTGAATATCCAATTTATTAATTTTGCAGGTAATCCAATGGAATTTAATTCAGAGCACAAGACTCTATGATTAATATTATTGAAAGCACCAACTATATCAAAAAAGACACAGAGCAGCGCCTTATTGTCAGAGAATGCTTTGAGGATGTCTAAATGAAGATGACAAATACTATCACGAGTGGATTTCCCTCTCCTAAAACCAAATTGATTATTCGGTAAGATGCCATGTTTTTCTATATAAAACTCAAGTCTCTGTTTAAGCAATTGTTCAAAAGTCTTGCCTACACATGATGATAAAACTATGGGTCTGTATGAATCTATTGAATCAGGTTTCTTATTTGGTTTCAAGATTGGAACTATACAATCAGTTTTCCAAGAATTAGGTATTTCATTTTGCATCCACAAGGAATTAAGTATATTTAGAAAGATATCAAGCGAGCTATCATTTAATTCTTTTAGCATGCGATAAGATACCCAATCTAATCCACATGCAGTGTCTTTACGTGATTTTAAAGCACATCGAAGTTCATTCAGAGTGAATGGATCTGTAATATATTTATTTGTGTTATTTATTCTGCACCCTAGTAATACAAAATCTGAAGTTTCTTGATCATTTACTTGGGTATACTTGTCTAGAAAAGGAGTAACCCATTCATCAGATGCACTTTTGCTAACACAGAATGTAGAATTAAATTTCCTCATGTATTGCCAGACACACTTCATAGGAGTATTTCTGTTAAAAGATTCACATAACTTTTGCCAACTTTTCTTTTTCTCTATCTTTAAGATTATTTTTTTACGTGCCTGTAACCTTTTGAAATTTATGTAATTTTCAGTTGAACAATTGTGTTTGAATAAAATATATGCTTGCTTTGAAGCCTCTACTGCCTCACTGCATGTGGAATTCCACCATGGAAGTGCTCGTTTGGCCCTTCTGCTACCATCATATGCTCTACTGTTATTTTGTCTCAATTTTAATTTTTGTGGACTTGATTCAGCTACTGTGCTATGAAGCACATCACAAAAACTACTATATGTCTCATGCACATCACTACTTGATATGAATGATTGCAGCTTTTCATTAACTAATTTTGAATATTTTTTCCAGTCTACTAATTTAAGGTTATAATGAATAGGAATATTTGATTGAATATTTACATTAGTATTGAAATGTGTCTGTAAAGATATTTTTGTAATCACAGGGAGGTGGTAACTACCAAGAGGATCTTCGTGGACATTCCAATTGCATGCCAAGGCAATGGAAGAGGATACAATAGTGAGATCTATTGCACTGGGTCTCCAGTTTGAAGAACCCACAGTTGTGGCACTACCATCATTTAATAGAAATAAGTCATTATTCTCTACTATGTTACTTATATCTCTACCACGCATATCAGTAGAATGGCATCCCCACAATGTATTGTGAGCATTAAAATCATCTGCGATAAACATTGGTTCAGGAATCTGTTTGACTAAGTTCTCAAGTTTGTCACTAGAAAAACTAGGAGTACTGTATGGAGGACAATAAATACTTACTATTGACAAATCTGTATTATGAAATCTAATTCTAATTGCTATATTTTGAAGTGAATTATCAGATCCAGTATGTATATTTTGAAAAGAAAAGTCATTTCTGACAACAATTGCAACACCATTGTGTCTATTACCCGAATCCAATCTAGTTATCGAATAGCCCCTAATAGTAAATTTCAATTCAGGTCTCAACCATGTTTCACATAATAAAGCTACATGAATGTCTTGTTCATATAAAAACTGAACAAGACAATTCTTATTACATAATACACTCTGAGCATTCCACTGGACAACCCTTAATGCCATTATTTAGTTTTATATGTTGTAAGTACTTCTCTAAGAGCATCTTTAATATTAATAGTGTTTGTTAAACCATTTGCCTTAATTTTAATTAAACTTTGTACAAGAATATTAATAATGTGATCATTATCTAGTAATTTCAATAAGTCTTGTTCTTTGTCATCGTTATTTTTATTTGGTAATGAAGGAAACTGTTTTGTATTTAAAATATCAATATATGAAGATGTATTGCCAATTTTTCTTTTATTTTCTACAATTTTTTGCCTTTTTACAGGGCAGTTACTATCAATAGCAATATGGCTACCTTTGCAATGGAAGCATGATGACGCTTGACTTTCACATTCTCGATAATTATGGTTATCTGCACACTTTGAGCATCTAGTTGAATTCTTACAAAATGCTGCTGTATGGCCATACAAAAGACAATTAAAACATTGCTTAATTGGTGGTATATATTTTTTAACTGGAAAAAGCCATGAATTTAACTCCACAGAATCTGGCAAAGTTGTAGTAGCAAATGTTATTGATACTGTTTGTGTTGGTTGTAATGTAACACCACTATCATTCTTTACTTTGCGCATAAATCTACGAATAGAAATAATTTTCTTTGAGCAAGTGAGATGTTTGTATAATTTAATATTGCTATATTCAGTAGGGACACTGGTAATTACACCAATTTGTTCAGATGCAGAAGCGGGTATAGTAGCTTGTAGTTTGTGTTATTTAAAGAATTCTTTATTTTGAAGTGCTGCATTAGCCATAGTAGGCTTGTCAAATATAATTCCAAATTTAAATTTATTAATTCGTTTGAATTGCTTGATGCCCTTTATATTTCTTTGGAAAATGTTGGACAAGTACATAAGATCTCGGTTGCCTATAGGTCTCGTATCGTCTGTGCTTGATATAAAAACAATGAACTCTGCATCACCTGCATTCTCTGAATAGGAACGAACATAATGCGGTAAGAAAAATGGTTTATACTTAGCGGCTGAGGTTTCCTGGTCTAATTCATCGAAACCTGAAAAATTCTCTGAAGAAGTAGAGCCGGAGGTAGAGGCGGCGTCTCCATCGTCATTTTCTGCATCTCCACCTGGTTTACGTTTCCGCTTCTTAGATTTTACCCTACCCATTTCCAAAGTTTTTAGAAGATTTGATGTGAATTTAACAACTTATGAGATATTAATTCCAATTAAACAAATTAAGATATAAAAAGAGCGCCCTTTTGCTTCAAGTTTTCCCGCGAAAAAAAAAAAACCTTATATTTTTTTTTTGTTTAATTTTCCCTGTTACGGGACGGCAAAGGTATCTAGCCCATACAGCCAAGTCTTCAGTTTCATCTTCTTTCTTGATTTTTGCATTAAAATGTGGGTGCCACACTTTTTAATGCATCTAGGGAGTGCTTGGCGAGAAATGCATGGTACAGACCTCATGATGGTGACTGATGAGAATTGTATAGTGGGATTTCCAACCACTATACAATTCTCAACGCCACATACACAAAACCTTTATTTCAATGATTCCTTATAACTGTTCGTCAACACGGATGCTTATGCAACAAAACGACACCACTTTCACTGCACAAAATCCACTCCGAAGCAATTTTGAATTATCGAAATAAAGATCGACATCCAGACGCCATGATCTCCCGCCAAACACTCTTATATTTTTTATAATTTTGTGTTTGTATTGGAAGTAGGCTTATATTAAGTACGCCTGACTAGTTCCCAGCATAAATTAAGAATATTAAACCTAATTGTGAATGTGTTAAAAAAATTGCAAGTTTTTATATTATAAACTAATAGGTTAACATTATTTGCCAACATTACTCCATTACGCCATTAGTCAGGATTAATTTTAAGCAATCCAAAGTTATACGTAGACTTAATTCCGCGGACTAGGAATCTAATAATTTTTCTTTGTTTTAAAGTTAGTTTAAGTTTGATAATCACTCTTTTTTTCTTACTTGCAGACAGTAAATAAAGGGATTTGCTCTCGAGACTAACCCAATCTATCCAACTAAATTTTTCTAGTGCATACATCATTTAAGTATTTTATAGGATGCATTCTGTATTTTTTCATTTCATATTTGATCATTTTAATAATCTTTTCCCTAAAGAAGTTGATCCGTTTTTCTACAAAGGTTATAAACGCTTCAATATCCATTGTTTACTAAACAGCAAACCTAATGTATCTTTCGAATAGTGATTTACGGCAAAATAAGCGAAATCTATTAATCTTCATTTTGTGTTCCCAAACATAGATTATTCATTGTTTCACGCATAATAAGATGAACTGAAACAGCCAACGGTAAATTAAACGTCCAATATGGCTACGGCAATTGAATTGACGTGATTCATCATAAAGTGTGATTATTGTTTAATACTGTTTTGTTAACAACATGACAAATAATTACGAATAATGAATACATAACTTAACTATTACATTTGCCCTGTTTGCCGGTTGTTCTGTGCTGTTCTGTAAAGAAATTGATTCTCTCCTTTTAAATTCATATGTCAAAGACTTTAACAAATTGACTTTTGAATAATGTATTTTCTGAATTTGAGTATCCAAATTAGACAATAACCGTGCCAAGCATGAGGTTGTCGATGGACGTATATCGGTCGAAAAACGCATGTGTAGATAATTTCCTCCCTATAAGAATGACTGTAAAATTTAACGACTTTAGTAGATTACGTCTAATTTTACTATATTTGTTTATAGATTGTTCTATGCTCGCACCTCGCACTGCGTACTGCCGCTTGCTTTATTTTCAATTTATAACAAAAATCATGAGTTTTATCGGTGAAATGAGATGTGTCTTGTCACTGTGGTATTCTGTAAAAAACTCACATCTCATTTGTACGCTTACTTTTATTTCACCAGTCTAAAGTCCAGTTCACCAGTAAAGCAAATAAGTCTAATGTAGAAGTTAGATCACGTTGGATCTCAAAACTAATATATCTATATTATTTTGACTTCAAATGGTTCTTAATTTTTTTTAAATCGTTAGGTATTAGTTATTTAATTTTTTTAGATGTATCAACTCCGGGAGCTACATTAGAGAATTCTATTCACCCAACTCCGTCATTCCTAACCTCCATTATTAAAATATATTTGATAAGTACAAGAAAATATGAAAGAAAATTCTTTAATACTTATTAACTCTTCTAGCTAGAAAAAAATATTCACAATGGAAAATTTTAATGGTTGCATAAATATTGAGCACCCAGTACGAAGTTTCAGCACAAAAACTTTTTACTCATTTGCCCGAGGATATTCGTTTGGTTATTTTTAAACTGTTAATTATATGTATACACGATATAACGTTATCGTGGATATTGCCAATTTCATTGCCAGGTACCAATTAGTTCTTATTAATAAAAATGCGGGTAGCGCAGGACCGATGTTGGAGACCTTTAGGGGAGGCCTATGTCCAGTGGCCATCTACCCACTGACATGATGATAATGATGAGGAACAAATTTGGATTGTAGTTGTCTACGGAGTTCAAGTCGGACAATTATATTTCAATGATATAAGAGTTGTGGTTTTAATAATTAAAATACAAAAAGTGAATTTTGTATCATCATTTTCAGCAGCTCATATAATGTCCCCACCGAGGGGCTCGAGACTACCCCACATTAGGGGTGATTAGGCCTTAGTCAACCACGCTGGCCAAGTGCGGGTTGGGCGGCTTCACACACAACCTAATAAATTTCTTCATGGGTGTGTGCAGGTTTCCGCACGAAGTTTTCCTTCACCGTAAAAGCGTCGATTAAACGTACATATGAATTCAAAATTTGAAAATACATTGGTACGTGACGGAGTTCGAACCAGTGCCTCCCGGGTGGGAGACAAAGCCTTTACGCACTACGCCACCGACGAATTTTGCAGCGGTTTGGGTCATCTCAACAGTCAGTCTCATGTAAACTCTCATCTCGTCAGTCTATAGATGCATTGATTAACAGGTTCCTTAGAATATTAGTGCCCGAATTACTTACACTTTTTGTAAACTACCGCAATCAACTAACACGCCATTTAACATTTAAAAAACGGTCTATTTTCATAGTACTTTAGTGTCTCCGAAATAAAAAGGTTGATATTAAGAGCGTACCTATGTCACAAATAGAAAGGTTCGACTTGTCCTTCCATAAAATTTCTTTTAGTAGCAACCCTTGTCGGATGCGGGCATCCTCATAGTACCTCACTATACAAATACATTATGCAAACTATTATAAGGCTAACGGCTGCATGACACGCAATTGCACCGGCTGATTCAGAATTTTTTTCGTTACCAAGTCAGTGAATGAACATAACACGGCTTAGGGCGCCTCATATCCGCGTTTCTTGTGAAAAGCTTCGTCACTGAGTCATTATTTGTCACCCAATGTTGGTACAATTATCGCCTTAGGGTAGCGTTATTCCCACTCCCACATTCATTGGATTCCAGACGCAAAGTTTTGGTGACTCAAGTTTAATTAGAGCCTTAAAAATCTACCCTTTTCTGAGAAAATATAACATTTGAACTCAATTGCGTTGCGAATAACATTGCGAAGTTTCATAATAATTAGCTTGAAGTTTTTTATGATTATTCTGAAAAGGGGTGGGACAGCCAATTATTCGGTTGAATTTGGAGCGCTCGCCATACACTCGTTTTATGCTGCTGGCCACACAAAAATATTTAAATTTTGATATTTACTTTATTTTGTAGTGTAGTTTGTTTGCTCAGTGTCTTAATATATTGTGTTTGAAAATGTCAGAGAAAAACCGGCCAAGAAGTCACATCCTCCTGCACCATGACAATGCCGCCCCGCACACCGCGAACAAAACAAAGTAATTTTTAGCTATGTCATAAGGTGGAACTCATGACCCATCCCGCACATAGTCTGAACCTTGCACCGTACGATTTCTTTGTATTCCCGAAAACAAAGGATTTGATGAGAGGTTTAACTTATACGGGACCAGAAGTGGCCGTCATAGCTTTAAACCAGCATGTGGAAAACATGCCCTCCGATCAATGATCCTCATGTTTCAAAAAATCGGGAGTGAGCTCCACTTGTCTTTCTCGTATACCGGAAACAACTCAAAAGTTGATAGAAACCTTATATTTTGATGTCATACATGCATGTTAAATTTTGGTCACCCATCCGAGTACCGATCACGCACTTGGTTAATTAACTTTCGTGATCGACGACTTAAAAGTTGATAGAAACTTTATATTTTAATGATATACAATTATACATGCATGTTTTTGGTTGCAATAAATTAAAGCACACAGACATAATTCCAAAAAAATATTTTCAGACTCAGGGAGGTCCAAAACGTGTAAATCCGTCAAAATCTAGAGGTCGAATTTTTTGACGATTTCATGACTACCTCTATACTCCGTATACGAGAAAGTAAAAATGGTTTGAGCGTTTGAAAATTATGTTTTTAAATGTAACGGAGAACACGTATCTCTTACCTTATAGAAGATGGTAGTCAAATATTAAATTACCTTTCCGTAGCCTTGAATTTCTTGTCTAGAGTTTCGCTTGGTAAAGTAGGAAGCCTAAAACTTTAACGGACTGCACGCAGCAGCAGCAAATGACGTGTCGCCGCAACACTATTGGTTTCTATTTCTTTTTATTAAGCTGACGATGTGACAGAACGTATTTCATATAAAAGGGACGTATTTTATTTAAATCGAATGCTGTTGCTGCGTGTACTCGACTACTTACTTATACCTTACTTTATAGCGTGCTTTTCCACCATCGATGTGCTATGCTACGTTGCTATGGATATCTGTGATATCCACCAATTATATTTTCGGATCACATAGCATAGCACTTATTGAAAGTATACACAAAAATGTTCATTAACAGACATAAGATTACGGCACATTTTGTATGAAATATCTGTTAAAACACGGCTATGTATGTGCATAAGTCTGTTGATAGCCTATTTATTGCCGCTGTCGCGAATTAGCTTAGGTAAATTGAATTTATAATCTCAACTCAACTCGAAAGTTTGAAAAGGCTGCGATTTTAGATTTCGTATTTCGTAGTCTGGTTTTTAGTTCAATTTTATAATTTCTAGTATACAAATATACAACGGTACAGGTCAATCGGAGTTGCACTTTTTATTTTAAGTTATAAATACTGCTTTTTTGCAGTATTTTCATCTATTTATTTCTTTGTGACGGATCGTTGTCCTTATTGGCATAAAACTATAATATTAAATAAATAAAATGTTGTTTTATTGGTCTCATGATGGTTTGACCTGGTGGTACCGTAGATGCTTGCTAGGAGAATCGTCAATAGACTTTCAACTTGCCTTCTGTATGAATATTAGGTTAAGTAGTCATGATTAGTTGGGAAGAAATTATTTTTTAATACCTCCTTCGTTGAAAAGGAGAGGCCTTGTGTCCCAGCAGTGGGTCGAATTATATAGGCTGTGATGATGAAAATTATTTTTTCTTGTCAGAAAATTAAATGTTGTATTAATATTTTCTTGATAAAGTTACGATTTTATTTTCATCCCTTTCGTACCTGAACTAATGTTGGGCCTTAAAACAACCATTTATATTATTGAGAGTAAGTTATTTATATGACTTTTGATAACAAAAAAATCCATCTCATGAAAGATTTATACCTACTGTTTTTTCATTTGATAACATGTACCGAATTTCAACTCTGGTAACAGCGATTCATAATAAAAGTATTTTTAAACTATGTCCATTGAAATGGACACTAGGTCCGATGGGGTTTAAGAACATTGCTTTAAAATGGAGACCCATGGAAGTACTTCCCTTAATTCATCGTTATCGCATTCGCATATGTATGTGACAACAATGCCTGAATAAAGTAAGTGGTCATGACAGAACGTCTAATGTTTTGTGCAACAAAATAGCGTTGCCTGTTTCAGAATAAACAGTGCTCACTAATTGAAACCAGTGCTATATTGGTTGCATTAAACATATGTCTTTATTTATTTAATCCGAGATTTTGAACACTGAATAATATCAGCAGTCCTCTTCTATAAAGAACTTACCTCTCACTACGATGAGTGTGGAAGTGAGTTCTTTATAAAACAGTACCTACGTCTGCTTTTCAAAGAACATGTAATCTATGATTAATTTTAAGTCGAGATAGGGCACAGTGGAGTAGCCGCTTTAATGTGGATCCACCTTACAGTAGACCACAGTCAAATAACACTACATTATTGTAGTGTTGTGTTTCTGTTGGTAAGTACGTAAGGTTTCCAGAGCTCTTGGGGTCCGGAAGCCTCCTCGTGGCAGACCCTGGTAACGTGGTGGGGAAACTTTCTCGGTGGGTGTGTGGCTTTTGATGGCAGTGTGACCCCTTGGCATCCGAAGTCACATGCCATCGTCGAGTTGTTTTTGTTTTCCCACCACGGCTAGTTTTGGACGGCCCTTTTCAGGGCCACGACCGCGCCCGAAGTCCTCCGGATGCGGTGCGATGGCTGCTCCCGGTGTCCTCGTCAGAAGGACGTGCCAGGTCAAGCAGCCGTCGGTGGAGGAGTGGTCAACAAAAAAAAAAGGTTTCCAAAGCTCCCCGGGGTACAGTAGTCGACTAGGGCGGGCAGCGCGCGAACATTACATCAGTGATACAAGCGTCTATAGGCTACAGTGACTGCTTGCCACCAGGCAGGCCGTATATTTTTCTGCCAACCAAATGTCATAAAAAATTATAATAAAGGCAGCAACAGCAGTCCGATGTTGCCCTGACCTGACTGACTGGCGACCGCGACAGGTAGGAGACCTTACAGGATCTTTCCTCTGGTCGTCAACTTTCTCAGAGCTGATGTGCTCTACACATAGTATTACAAAATGAAAGTCATATTCAATTCAATTCTTTAATTTTACTTACTTACCTGCACCTTAAAGTTAGAAGAAAAGAGAACAAACAAGAATAAAGGCAAAAAAAAACGCTAATAATTTTACTCTCCGTTAATAATACGGTAAGTGATTTAGAGAAGAATTTTAATTGAGCACCTGTTCGAACTTCGGAGAATACTAACTTTTCAGAAGACTACAGTAAAATAATACTAGGTAAATTTTTGTATCGTTGTTTCGTGTAACATTTTAAGGACGGGACTGATAAGGGTTGACAGCGTATAGGCTTCGGTAAAGTTCATAAAAGTAAAAGCCATGAAGCAAATACTCAGAATATTCAATTTACACGAGCGAGCCTTTGCCCAGATAAATTTAGAAGGAGTAGGTTACTCAGGTTGCGACGTTGTGCTTACCACCTTTCTTTCCTGGTAGGTACACTGCAGGATGTCCGACGGTGTACCCTGATTGTCTGTGTAATGTCTCGCTTAAAGAGATTATTTGGTTCATGGTATAAAAAATCGTAGCCTAGCCAAGCTAATTTAGTCATACATACTACATAAGGTGTATGATAAAATAAATTTAAAATATCTCGATACTACGGTCGGATACGTTCGGTCAGATAGACAAAAAGTGTGGGATATTTCAAAATTAATGTTACAATAAAATTTTGAATTGTTGATAACACTACTCTCTAGATGACTCAGTCGATGCCAATCAGTCGTTAAACCAATCAAATCGGCTGAATATTATAATGCTCGAATAATTATAATAAGTACTTTCGAAATTAACGCCGCCTTAAAGACTTCACTCCTCACTTCGGTTTCCCTGTCGAATGAAGAAAGATTTTTAAAGAATTGAAGATTTTCCCTTAAAGATTTTCCCTAATTTAACGGGTAAACTAGAAACGAAGTTATTATAGTCGTGGTCACAGAAAATAGATATAACAATTTTAGAACTAAATTAGATATCGTAAACATAGATATCGTCGTGATTAAAAACATTTCTTTATTGTGGAATATTCGTTCGCGTTTGACACTAAAATTTGAGGTGAGATGTGAAGTGAGAACTGAGATCTTTATAGAATAGTAGGTACACTATTTTGAGGGTACAGTATGGACCATACTGCCAGATGTGGCTTTATGTGTAACTAAATGTTCTCTAAAGCTTAACCCCTTTTTGATATTATGAGATGAATTTACTGTTTTTAGTATAAAACCCAATTTCAATCTGGTAAGGGGATGTTATTGTTTGTAGGGGCTTAGTTATAAATAGCTACCTCATGTGGCTGGTTGATAGTTTTTAATTAACTTTGCGGTAGAAAATTATGAGAGACGCCTCGGTTCTTTTGCGGAAGCTCGAAAAGTTTGATTGTAAACTAGATTGGTATAGCGCATGCGGTTGACTCTTACGCTGATGGATGTTTACTTAGTCTTGGTTAGTTATGAAACTTAATCGATGTGTTTTCTTAAGTGTTATTATAAAAATATACGGTATAATTATCTTAATTTTTTTTGGACCGTTTTCTGCCCTGAGTCCAAAAATTCCGTTTTTGGAATTGTGTGTGTTTCTGTGCGTTAGCATGATAACTCGAGTATGCTTTAACTTATTGGACCCAAATTTAACATGCATGTATGACATAAAAATATAAGATTTCTATCAACTTTTGAGTTGTTGATCACGAAAGTTAAGCGACCAAGTCCGGTTGGTACTCGGATGGGTGACCAAAATTTAACATGCATGCATGACATCTAAATATAAGGTTTCTATGAACTTTTGAGTAGTTTTCGGTATACGAGAAAGTCAAGGGGAGACCACTCCCGATTTTTTTATTAATTATTTACGTTGGTGCGTCTATAGGCGGTCAATGAAAGTCAAATATTTGAATACCTAAGTTAAAGGAAAGTCTATAAAAGCTTAAGGCTGTGATTTTTATTTCTCTTTCTGTTTCGGAAGCTAAAGCCATTTTTAATTTGTTGCGGTAGAAATAAGATCTAAATAAGTTTCTTAAGCCAGGAGATAATTATACCCATTTCTATTCATGTCTGTTCAGCCCCATCTCGTTTTTATTGTCTTCGACAGTAAAAGCAAACGTTAAAAGAAAACTCCAATAGTTTGTCTAGTAATTGTAATTTAATATACTGTTAGTGGAATTGCATTTTATTTCCCCAGAGTTTTATTGTTATCATAGTAAAATTTAAATAATACAAAAAAGTTATGATAGTAGTGCACAACGTGCAATGTATATGTACGGTCTTGTACGTGTCTCTTATAATAAAACTACTTCCTGGAGATAAATTACTAAGCTTTTATTTCCCAAAGCCAGAGTTCGAGGTTCTTGTCGTTGTCGGTCGTCGAATTTCATATGTGTATTTTCAAAGGTCTGTCAGTATTGTCAAGGTCAGTCTATAGTCATGTTTACCTAGCAAGGAGGCTGGACACCGCGACAGTTTATTTACAAAATTTATTATTGTAGTGTCGCTTAACTTCAAACGAAGATAAATCTATCATCACATCTTATGTAATATTTTGACATTCTGGGATGACAAGAAAGCTCAACTTGATTTTAACATAGATTAATCCAACCACATTTCAAAAGAAATGCTAAACAAATCATGATTTTTTAACAAATAAAGATAAATTCGACTGACCGTTTATATCTAATGCAAGCAAGCCTTCTGAACCAATCAGCACGGTGCATTCATTTTATGGCGGCCAGTTATCGCTAAACTAGTAAATCCTTGACTTGTTATATCCAACGTAGGTAAATCCAAACTAAAACGCATTTCCAATCGTATACGACATAGTAGGTATTATTATTATTAATTTGACTATTCACTGTCTATTATCTATGTACTCACTTTAATTATGAAAGTATCTAAAAGGCAATCTTTCTCTCTGTCGTTTGAGTTTCGATGTCCCGTACTCGGGACTCGTATTTTGGATACAATCGATTTTTCTCAGATAGCTCAAAATCACTACTAGTTGATTTACATTAGTTTTTAGTTGATTACGCTGTTATTACATATTCTAACTAATATTATAAATGCGGAAGTCTGTTTATTTGTTACGCTGTTACACTTAAAATCCTTAACTAATTGGCCGCAGCCAGGTATAATAAATCTTAGTCAAATAATTTTACATTTTGAAAGAAGGAAACAAAGAAAATACATTTATTGACACGACACAGAACAGAAAGTAAACATAATTTTAAATGAATATAATTATAAGGGCCTGTTCACACATGGTCTCCGCTTTATCGGATACCTAAGTTTTTTTCATCGATCGATGGCATAATGGAGTTGTATGAGAGACTTCACACATGAGACGGTATTCTGTATATAGAAAAAAATATAGGTCCCTTAAATTATGACATTCCGTTTTGTCATCGAATACTGGATGAACGGAATACGTATCCGTCATGTATCTTTACAACTTTACTGGATATAATTATACTGTGTGTGGGGTAAGGGGGTCGGCGGGCGGTGCAGCTGACTCATGAGTAAACAGTAAGCGCCTTCTCTAAGTCTTTGCGCTAAGAGTTTGTGCTGCGATTTTTCCTTCTTTGCTGGCGCTAGTACCAATAAAACACGACAACGTCCATCCTGGTAGAGTCATTTCATTCGAGAGACGCCCACTGTTGGACATAGGCCCTCTGTTGGACCTGGTAGAGTAGCGGTGGTATAATGCGAATTTACTTGTGAACATGACGCCGGATACATTGAACGTTATGCGATGCCTATGTGTGAACGTGTGAACAAAGCATATTTTTTGTCGCATTCGATAAAACGGGTAACTTAAATACGGAGACCACGTATGAACGAACCGTATTGCTATGTGCCAGGCCAAAAGGTACTTACACTGCCTCAGAATATGCTCCTATGACATAATGCTGTAGGAGCGCTGTTTTTCTGGCAGCGCCTTTATTGCTGTGACCGAAATATAAACATAAAAAACAAATGAAAAGAGAAAAATTGTGAGTTCATAATAAACATTGTATATTTAAAACGACCTCCTTAAATTATATAAAATTTCCGTAGTGTTATGGTTCTGCTGGTCAGTTTTCAAGTGTTATATATAGCGGCTTATAAGATTAACTTTATTATACATAGTGATACTCTCTCTAAAACTATATTTTTCAATCTGCTTACATGTTGAAAAGGTCAGTGATTGTTGTTATAAGTCCATTATATTGGACCTTATATCCATTTCGGTTTTATTTTTTATTTCGTCTTGATACCAACCTCCTTCTCAAACAATCGTTAATAAATACACGTTCAATACAATTTTAAAATGCCAAGAGGTGACAGGCAAGTACGTGGTCAGTGTAGGGTTAAGAGGGCCATCAGAGCTTTGTTTGTGATGGTAGCAATTTTGTCGCTTGCATGCCCTTTCTTTTGACAACCATTAGATACTTAAGCCGCAGGTGACCTTTATAGAATCACTGGGTTATTAAAATGGTAAAGAACATGGTGAATCTTCTCGAACCATATTTTTTTACTAGATTTACTCGCGGCTTTGTTCGCGTGTTACGATGTTATATACTGGGTGTAAAAGACATGAACAGTCAAACGAGAACCATGTATCCTATACATCAAAATAAGACATATTTCAAAAAAATTATTGCTAGGAAATGATTTTTATTTTTTGGTGTTAAAAAAAATTGCAAATTGTACTGCGCAATGTAAAGGGCTCAACTCGCACGCAACTCGCAAAACCGCGATATTTTTGCTTGATGGCGGCCCCGTTCGTTAGTGTCCGTGCCCATCGAGTGAGCTACATTGAACGCTAACGTTTTGAAGCCATTTTTTGTTATGAAATACTAAAAAAAATGATAATGTTTCTTTGGACAATAATTAAGAAATAACGTATAAAATACGTTTCGATAAAAAATTGAAAAAAAAAATTACTTTGACCTTCAATAAAATCGCAACTATCAATTTCCCAGGTATAGTCTAAAGGAAAAAAAATGTTATGATGGTGAGCAGAATACATGGTTTTCGTTTGACTGTTCATGTCTTTTACACCCTGTATGTTATGTTGTATCCTATAGCTTTCCTCGGTAAATGGATATCCACAACAAAAAGATTTTTGCAATTTGAATCAGTAGTTCCTGAGATTAGCGCGTTCAAACAAACAAACTCTTCGCTTTATAATATTGAGTATAGATACGCAGAAGGTTCAGCATTTGATCACAATCACACCTGATGGAAAGCGATGATTAGGATTAACAGATACATGATCGCGTCATCATCATCATTTCAGCTGGGAAACGCCAACTGTTGTACATAGGATCCCCAAAGGATCTCCAACCTGCCCGCATCCAGCAGCTTCCCGCGACCTTTGCCAGATCATCGGTCCACTTTGTCGGGGGCCTACCAACGCTGCGTCTTTCACTACGTGGTCGCCACTTGGGGACCTTTCCGCCCCAACGGCCGTCACTCCAGCTTCAGTCGACGATCGCCTAGAAGATGCTTATTAACTCTGACCTTATTTTATTATTAGAAGGAGCATTTAACTAGACAAGTACTTACAAACAACTCAATCTTTTTGTTATACCGGCTAATTTACAGACAATAAACTTTCACCGGACAAGTTTGTATAATCAATACCAATTTACAAAGTAACTCTACTAAACTTTTGTAAGGAAAATTAGAAACAGTTTAGGCATATTAATTTAAATGTTACGAGTATATTAAGTATGCTGATTTAATGACTTTATTACATTGATACAATTAATACTGGATTGTGAATTCAGAAATAAATATTTTTTGCGATAGCTTTGTTTTAATTTAACGCCAGCGGTGTTCTTTGAATTCAGCTGTCAAAAGCAAAAGAATTTTCATCGGAAATAAAATCAACTATGTAAATTAATATAAAAATGAAAGGATCGATTTTTTTCTTGATAATTGCTAATATTTGACTTGTTTTCCTTTAACTTCATACCTCTACGTGCATTTACAATCTAATACAAATGAACATTTACATTGTTTTTGTAATATAGGTAAGTGGGCATAAAGATGATGTAAATTCTAAAGTTCAAAGGTTCATTTCATAGCTTGCGACGTTCAATCTTCTCGTGACCACCATATAAATACCTTTGAAAAGTCGAGCTTTCAAAATAATTTAAATAAATAAGAACATTACCTACTAGAGCTTACAATATCTGAATTTACGTTCAAGGAGTAACCGCAAAAGATGCAGCTAATAATTCATGCTTTTATTTTAAGTATGAAGATCAAAGTTGAGAAAACGTTAAATAATCAAATGCACAATAATTAAATTTAATTTGTATTTTATAAATACCAATATTTTGGTTTAAAAACAACGTTTGTGAGGTGAAGTTTATATTATGCCATCCATTAACGAGTCCTATTGAATCCTTGCCTTATAATAGTTTAGTGACATGAATGAAAGCACGCGGTAAATGTTTACGATTTCCCTATGTCGAACAAGAAAAGGTAACGTTTGTAACTTGTACTACATAATTTAAGAAAAAGTTAGAAAACCATTTACGTCAATTCATTATAAACATCGATTGATAAATGAGATAGTTATTTATATTTATTCAACTTTACTTAAGGATCGAATCTTGTGGGACGATCGTAATAAAGAAACTAAATTTAGATTTGATTTGGTATCGTGGCATCGGTTTAGTCCAGTTTCAACGTTATTCAGTTTCCACGGCTAAAAAGGTTCATTTAAGTGAAGCGCAATGAAAGTGTGAGGTTAACCAATCAACATAGAGCTATGCTGTTCATGTTCAGTGCTGTGCACGCTCTATTTAGTTGAATCTCTGCTTTAAAATTATAGCGAAGGAATAAAAAACTATGCTGCGCTGCGCTTTGGGAGTCTGCGCTTTGTTTAAATATGCATTTTTTAAAAGAAAAGCTTAATATAGTTTAGATGATTATTTCGAGGAGGGAAGAACAAAATATTGTTTTGACACCGTCCGACATCCGCAGCCAAACTTACGGTTCGCTAATGAGACTAGCGAAAATAAAAATAAATAAGATTAATTTATTGTCCTCCGAGTGTGTTGAAAACAGTAACCCACAGCCTCGGTATGTAAAAAGCAGCTTCGCTCACTTGTGTCATAATGTACTATTACCTGCGTTTTCTTTAAAAAAAAACATTTTGTCACAAGGCAAGTGTCTAGATATTTTTGTTGGCTCTACCTACCCAGCGCTCCGTTTTATTAAAATTTATTTATATTCAATCACAAGCTCTGGTCCGTAATAGGTTAAAAGCATTCAATTTCATCACCTCAAAGCAACTACGGGCAAAAATAATTGTCTACGTTAATTATGTATTACTTTGTTGGGCGAACATCACCATTTTATTAAAACTTTAGCGAAACGTTAAATACCTATACAGAATTAGTAATCCGCAACATTTAACCATGGTCACGTAGGGTAACCCTTGTCTACATTCTATTCCCTTGTTCAATTATCAACTTTTTGTTCACTATCAGAAAAATATTTGTTGCGTCTTGTTGTAATAATTACATTTTACTTTAGTATACGACAACGTGATGCCTAAACTTTTAAATTTTGCTATTATACTTTGGGAAAGTATTCAATGTTGGACTGTCTCCTAAATTGTACCAGCAAATTGTAATTCCTTAAAGATTGTCATTTTGATGATCCAATTTTTCAACTAAATGACAACTAGCGGTGGACTCGCTCTATGTGGTTTATACTTTCATTAGGAGGGAAATACAAAACAGGTTTAATATACAAGCTAATTGAACATTGTCTACTCTTCCTAAGAATTGTTATCTCTGTACGGTATAGAGATAATCTATTAAAATTACGTATTAAGTATATACTGGGTGTAAAAGACATGAACAGTCAAACGAGAACCATGTATTCTATACATCAAAATAAGACATATTTCAAAAAAAATATTGCTGGGAAATGATTTTTATTTTTTGGTGTTAAAAAAAAATTGCAAATTGTACCGCGCAATGTAAAGGGCTCAACTCGCACGCAACTCGCAAAACCGCGATAATTTTGCCAGACGGCGGCCCCGTTCGTTAGTGTCCGTGCGCATCGAGTGAGCTACATTGAACGCTAACGTTTTGAAGCCATTTTTTGTTATGAAATACTAAAAAAAATTATAATGTTTCTTTGAACAATAATAAAGAAATAACGTATAGAATACGTTTTCATAAAAAAATGAAAAAAAATTATGACTTTGACCTTCAAAAAAATCGTAACTATCAATTTCCCAGGTATAGTCTAAAGGAAGAAAAATGTTATGATGGTGAGCAGAATACATGGTTCTCATTTGACTGTTCATGTCTTTTACAACCTGTATAGTATACCTAATACGCAATCTTAATATATTTTTTAAATCAGCGTATAAAATATTGCTAAACGTGCCTGAAATATGTTCTCTAGTGAAACTGAAATCAATTTCATTCATACATTGATGAGCTAATGGTTAAGTGTTGCGTGTTTAGTAAATAACACACTAGACAAGTACGTAAGTGAACTGAAATTAATATTTGAGTTTTAAATTAGATAGGACTAGATAGGATGTACACCCACTTTCATAACTATTACATTGGAGGAAAACAAAAAAAAATGTTCAATCACATAATTTATTTTGTAATTTGAGCTACATAACGTACTCATTATTTACATATTCATTCTTATGATCTATAAATATTTTGTAACAATACAAGCAACAATTTCAATTGCGTAATTTAAAATATTTTCTTCCATATACTTAATTGTTAGTGAAATGTTCAATACAATTTCCTTTATACACTTGAGGCTGGACGTATAGCCTCGGCAGACGACTAACGACATCTTGTTATGATACATTGCTATTTATTTACATATGTTGCAGCTTCTATTACTAAGCGTCCTTTACATGTCTATTCATCTCTCAGTCACCACTGATGATTGCACGTCGAAATAATCAAATTATCCCGTTATTTACCAATTTATTTAATGCAAACATTAAGACTTCAGGATAACTAACAGGTAATAGTTATAGATTTATAACTTTCGACTATAACAAAACTGACGAGTGGACCTTGTGTTCTTAACTCCTGACAGAATGCAACGACACCTCATTATGACAATAAGTACCTATCTGACATAATAAAGTGTCGTTGTTGTTGGTCTATTGTCGTCCAAAGTGGCATTGTGAATTATACCAAATCTTACTTTTCTTACTTTAATATTTGGTTATCTAAATGCGGGTGATTAATATAACATAATTAAATTTATAATATATCACATATTGTACCGTAGTTCCTCATTCATAATTACACTTCTAACAAGTTATACATATAAATTCTACACTTGTATGTATACCCAGTCAAATTTACAGAAAATGGAACATAGCTATTTAGTATTCAGATGATAATATAATTGATATCTAATAACTATGTTTGAATACATTTTTTGTTATCTGTGCGAATTCTGCCAAAGTAATATTTTAATTAATGAAATTAAATCTCTCTTCACGTAACTTAAAATTCAACTGTCAATATGCATGGTCTTTTTTAAACTGACATATGAATACGAAATAAATATCAATAGCACTGCAGATAAAGGCAGCTAAGATAATTAAAATTAAATAACAATGCCTTTCCGATATATTCATGATTTAAAACTACAATATTTAAAAAAAAAATCAAATTGATCATTAACTTGTAATTTAATTTTGAAATTACACGAAACGTGGTGACCTGCGTAGTAATCGAGTAAAATATAGATAAGCAATAAAATTAATCGCAATCTTTTCCATTGAGAAAAGAACTCATTCAATAGAAAATGGGTATTAAAATAAAAACGAAGTAAATCGAGAGTAATCTGAACCTAATAGGTATAAATCACGCCTTACATAACAGATCACGCATGATTAACATACATAATTACATAATATCGATTATTGGAAAATTCTCTTCTGATGTTGACTGGACCCAGGTATAAAAGAGTCAAAACCTGCCAACCGATTTTGGCCTTTAAATGTTCTATGTACTCATGTGTATGACCGCATTAAAAGATGCGAAACCCTCATGTAAAGTAAGCACGTTCAGTATAAATAGATATTGGCTAATGATTTACAAGCTAAGTACCACAGATATATCATTCTAAGGAGATCGGTCGAATCGCAGAGTTCATAGAAGCCCGAGCCGTGTCCGAGTGACGCGATCAGCGGCCGTACTACATAAAATGGTTCTAGTTGAGCATGTCATAATATACACAATTGATTGCGCGCGTATTAAGGACTGCGAAGCAATGAAAGCTAAGCACAGCCGCAATATAATACAATTTGTAAGATAGTAACGCATAATTGTTTTTGTGAATAAACGTCGGACTATTGGTTTAATTATTGTTTTTTAAAAATAAATCTGAGATTTTCGGTTCTTACGTGTGAAAAGTTATTCCATTACTTGTTAAATAACTGATTCGCTGCAATGATTGCATGATACAGTTGAACAGAACGGCATTTTGAAAGAAAAACGAATATTTCTTGCTGACATACGTACGTATTCACTCGACATTAACGGACGGCGAACTGGCGGCAATGTATGCCCACTGGGCATACACTTGTCACAAGTTAAACGCCGGCTTGGCCATCTCCTTGTATTATTAAATCTGTGTTAAGTACTCTTTCATCCCGCCCCGTATGGCTCAGGTAACACCAAACTCCCGCATCCCTATTTTTGTGAAACGAAAATTAATAAAGCCGATCACGCATACAATGCAGTTCATTTCACATGAAAAGAATAATACAATAGGAACAGAGCGTATTCACTCTGCGAAGAATGGAATGTCATTTTATATATTTTGTATGCATAGAATTGGCATTCATCAAATTAGAGGCTTTTTTAAGTTTTCATTAATGAAACATTTCAAAAATTTATATTTTTTTTAATTATTACCAAATAGAACACAGCGTTTTAATTCGTGTTTTGCTGATATGATTGTATGTATTAATTTCAAAAGGTCAAGAATTACGTGTGAAATAAAATACAAAAAATATTTAACTATCACGAAACGACTATTGAGTAATGCCAAAGTGCACGCAGTTGTTACCACAGTGGCAATGTGAATCGGTTACTGGGGCCAGCGTCATTGCAGAGCTGTAGGTAATTATTTTAACCTGTTGCTCACATTATATCCAGGTCGGCCGTTATTTAAGGTTCGAACGAATTACTTTTATATTTTAAGGATAAAAGTCGCACACAGTATAGCTTAAAGTGTTAAGGGTTCCCTTCATCCCATTATTCCTAGGAATTTTAAATCACACGTACCGTATTATTTGCTTGTTATATTTGAAAACATATCATCATCTGAGTGTTGCCTTATTTTTGTAACATTTATGTTTTGTTAAAAAGGGAGCAATAAAATGTTACGGTAATTCGAACCAATACAAATATGGCGTGGATCGTGCTTAGAGCAGTACACGGCATATTAACGCGAAATACAAAATATTCATAAGCCTTTGGAGTGGACATGTGATCGGGTATCATTCGTGCCAAACTGATTTGTGATATTTATGCCCCTAGCACGAATTTTGGTGAAGTTGTATATTAAATACGACTTCAAAAACAAAAACATGAAATGCGAGTTAAAATGTTCTCAGGATAATGATGGGAACATTCAAATATTTTTGCTAGGCCTAATACACACGGACGAAAAACCTAGTATTATACAGTAGAAATATATATGTTTTTTTATTGATTAAAATATGTACCAATGATATCAAGCTTTGGAATATGTTTTAGCTTTAACATTTGACAAAGCATGTTTACAAATTTATAAATAATTAGTTATGGTAATCATTACATCATAGGTAACTATTGCTTAATTTACGTTTTAATGAATTTATATAGGTAGCTATTCATGTAAAGATTTCACACAAGAATAATTGTCTAAACTAAGTTTCCCTGTACAGTTTAACTATTATGTATTAGAATTTAGTTAAGGATCAATAGATAAAATCTTAATTCACGCAAACATTGTCAAAATATGCCACATATCTGTTTATAGAATTTTATACTAATACTTGGGAACAAAAATAAACTACTTTCAAATTAAGAAACAGCTCCATAGTGACTAGTTAAAATACATAATATTATATTCTATTATACCATAATTAACATTATCTACATATGAATTTACAAAATATTATACATCTCGATTATAGATATAAAGCATAATCTTAGGTAGTTACATCATTGTAAATTGTTATAACCATCATTGTTAACTTTAAATTGGTATCGATGCAATAAATTATAATAGGTATATTCAGCAGCCTTATACACTTTGAAAAAAGAGTCATTATTATAAATGTAGGAATACATTTATTGTTCTATATGACTGGAGTTATTTACTATACATAACAAACTGCACGTCAGACTATCAGACTGTCAGATTTCTTCCATAATTTTCAACTTTATTTATTAGATTCCTAGTGTGCAAATTATATTGAGTCAGCCTGTCGTGCAGCTATCCGTATTTACATGGCTATGATATTAACCTGTCATCATTTACACATGAGAATATTGAAGACAAAAATTTTTTTAAATAAAAAACAAACCGCCTTCAAAAAGCGGGAGAAATAAAAATTTTGTTTATTAAAATCTAAATGTTTTTTGAGGTCGGTCCCAAATACAAGTGACAACGTTTATTACAAATATTGAGGTTTGGGACCGACCTCAAAAAACATTTAGATTTTTATAAACAAAATTTTTATTTCTTCCGTTTTTTGAAGGCGGTTTTTTTTTTATTTAAAATATTTTTTTTAGCTTTTTAGTGTTTTAAGTATAGAAATTTTCAGGAAACTACCTCAAGATCTTTGAGACACACAAGTGATAAAATTATGATATCATCAATGTCAATTAATAGGGATAACTCAAAAACTACTTATCAGATGTCGATAAAATTTAAATGGGACCCCATGACAAGCACTAGCTTTCAAAGGTCAAAAGAATCATAAAAATCGGTCCACCCAGTAACGAGTTATGAGGTAACAAACATTAAAAAAAAAAAAAAAACATACAGTCGAATTGATAACCTCCTCCCTTTTTGAAGTCGGTTAATAATTATATTTGTGAAAAGTTCAAGTCAAAAGGATAAAAATGAAATTTACAATTTTCATCAATATCTGATGTGAATAATTTTCACTTACTTGTTAGCTAATGGGTAATTAAAGTAGATGAGCTTACGAACATGCCCAGTCGTAAATAATTGACAATGTAGACTTATCCAACAAGTATTCATTGAGATTGGAAATATGAAAGGGACGCAATAAAAATAAAAGAATAATTGTAACCGCATGTGCATTATGCTTTGTTACAGTTTACAGTAGAAGCTATTATAATGTCTTAAATAACTCAAAAGTTTTTTTATGTGTAACATTTTTCTCATTGCTTTATAACGATGTTAACATACATAAGTGATAGCTGAACTATAACTACGAATATATTATAAATATAACTATGAACATTAAATGTCTGTGTTATATTGGGTGTCTTCGAGAGGCATGTTATTTCTGTTTGTATTAATTTTATCTACAACATGTAAATTAAATAACCAACACCCTGAATACAGGTGGTTTGGGATCGGCTTCTTAGTTGATTTCAATATTTTTTTACTCAGAAGCCGATCCCTAACCACCTGTATTCAGGTTGTTGGTTATTTAATTTACATGTTGTAAAAATACATTTAAATTAAGATTAATTCAGTTAGTTTCTTACACTTCAATATATTTAATATTGATAAATATTAGAAATTTGTAAATATAGATATATATTTAAATTTAAATATATATCTAATCGTTTTACTTAAGAACGATTAGAATGTCTAATATTTATCATGAAAACAAGCTAAGTGGATTGTCGAGAACATGTCAGTTAACTTTTTCTTTATTTAACGAAAAATAAGTGTAGTTTCACGGTTTCAGTCTATAGCACTTATGGCATGAAAACTGAAGCGTATATTTATTAACCAACAAGAAAACTTGGTAATACTGACTATGAATTCTAAAGAAACCTTTTAACACTCTTATTATTTACGAAATTAATAAATTTTCGTTTGCCTTAATCTTTGGAAATGTACGCGAACTTGCAAGTAATGGGTGACTAAACTAAAAGATACGACATTTCTAATGAAAAGTAAATGCTGTGGCTTTGGCTAATTTATTATACTTTGGGATTTTTGAGGCATTTTGTATTAATTACTAGTGTTTTTCTCAATTCACAGTGATTCTGGTTTTTCCTATCTACAGTTGTAAGTTGCTAAGAACCGTATAATATTTCAGTCACATCTTATGCTTTGACTGAAGTTGAAACAAAATAATAAATTATATACGAGTAGATTATATGTATCGTCACAAATTAGGTAACCTCAGATGGCTGTGATCGAGGAGGAAGACCAAAGAAAATATCGTGATATAATCAAATCCGAAAACAACTGGGAAGCCTTGTTACAGGATAGGGAGCAGTACAGAAGTTTGGGGAAGACTTTTACCCAGCAGTGGGATGGTATGGGTTAACAAAAATAGGTGCGTAACCCTACGCAAAAATAACGCTATTTTATCTATTATTTTATGAGACGACTAGTGAGCCTTCTAGGAGAAATATTCTTCTAGGAATATTCGTAGGTACTTCGGGAGATATTTTTGTGATGAATTAGGCCTTATAAATTGTCACTATTTTTTTACCCTGACAGCATACCTGATAGCGCCTCTAATACCAAGCTCTGGCGTCATTGTGTTTTGGATGCAGAAAAAAAGTGTCTAAGGAGTTTCTCCCGAGTTCTTGTTGTAAAAACACGTGTTGAGAGACTCCATGTTTAACTTCGATCTACCGTACAATTGTTGTTAAAATAAAAGTACATTTCTACTTGACATTGGCGAAATGCGATAAATAACGCGAACGCCATTTATATAAAGAAGAAGCAGAAATTGCCTAAGCATATGTTAGACCTGATGGAGCGCGAAGAGACCGTGTCTTTCAACCATTGTTCCACGAGTACGTTCGAAAGATCGCATGGGAATTGCGTATTAGGGCTTCTAATGTAAGGGCATCTTAATTGTGGAACGTCTTAGTTTGAGAGGCACAGCTGGCTATAAAGGCTCAAATTATTGCACATACAATTAATGTGTGTTGAATCTGCAGCATGTACCGGGCGGACTCTTTTCCAATGCTTTAAGGGCTTTTATTCCTCATGAGATCTTTTGTCATTTTATGCACAAGTCTTTACTACAGGAACAGAGATTTCAATGAATATCGGGCCGCTCTTATTTCCAAAATTTCTCTTTAACAATCTTTATTAAGCGTGTACTTTTATGTTGATACCCGCATTGCCAGAAACGCCTTTACAAAATAAAGCTTTTAAGCACAATATAAATAAAAGGAACGTTAACACAACTTTGACGAGATTAAGTAATTTCATTACAAATTCATGTAGTAAGAACCGCCGGAGAACAATGTAGATACGATAAAAAGATGCTTCAGGAGTTGCATGCTTTTTACTTGATTAACGTGCTATCCATGTATCTTGCTGGTTTTATCGTTTTAAGATAATATTTTCCACTGTTGGTGAAACGACAAAATAGCAACTCAATGCAATAAATTGCTGGTTGGGTGTTTACGGCATTCTTTTTTGAGTGATAATAAGACTCTTTTGGTAAAAATTATAAAGAAATCGTTTTTTTTCTTAAAGTTTTTGATAGAATAAATGTAAGTTTTTTTTTAAATAGGACATATCTGTATATCGCGAGTGACCAAGGCGAGTCTTTGATTAAAAGATTCTCGAAACGAAATATTAATATTGCATAAAATTATTGCCAATACATTTATTACGTTGCTTCTCTTCACCACCGAGCTACGCCACATATCGCCTGCAATGATGGAGGCATTAGAATTATCGGACGTGGCTCGGTTACATTTGGTAACGGTGGTTCACATAAAGTAATAGCTGTGTGGATGCACCATTAATGTCATAATCATAATTATAGAACCTTTTGTAGTACAAGTATGTGTTGGTGAGTAAGGCTCCAGACATCCATTGTTTAGCACATAGGCATAGGGTTGCTAGCATATGAAATTCGAACAAAATTACAATGATTCAAGGCTGTATTTACCGTTATCTATTCAAGTAGGCCGTTTGCCGCTGTTCTAAATATTTCTAAAAACAAAAACTGGACTCTACAATTCCTTGATTAGAAAAGTCCCTCAATAACAAAATTACCAACAACATTTATAATCTAAAATAATAAATAAACGGCAATTTAAGCAGATAAAATAATATCCACACTTTACGAGTTGATTTTCAATTGAACAACTCGAATACAGTTAGGGAATGAATTACCAGAAGCTATATATAAATTAATGAACTGTAAAAGCTTTTGGAGTTCATTCTAAAAGTTTCACAAATTTTAATGTTCACTTCAAATCCTCGAATGTAACTTGGAATTTTTATTTTAGCACTTTTAGGAATGTCTTCTTTGTGTGAAGTATAACAAACAAGGTGTTAACAGGGATAGGTGTACGTGGAATTCTTTGGTGGCAGCAGATTTGCCAGCTGCTTGGACTCTGTCAGCCCTCGAAGCACCTTCTGTCAGCTCCCGGGACCTGGCGTAGCCTTTCAACCTTTCCCCTTGGACGCTTTCCTCGTTACTACGCCAGTAGACTGTTGCTATTGTAGCTAAGCACTAAAACAAAAATGTTTAATGAATATAATTTGCAATATTTTGTAAATTTCAATTCTAAACGCAAACAATTTTTAGGAAATATTTTTAGTCGTGCGGCGAATTCAACACTTTATCTAGCTTTTGCTTACACTTAGGTAAGCAAATTGTTCTTAATTTTTGGTTAACAAATTTTTCACATTACAACAAAATTTTCAAACTACATAATATTGTTTACTATTTCTTTAAAAGGAAAATAATGACACTTTAGAGTTTTATTTCGGTTTTGTAACATACTGTAGGCATACCAAGAACTTTTTAATACATTGATCAACAATTTTTACAATAGTATTTTTTTTTATACGTACCTTAAGCTTGAGATCTCCTTTCCTAAAATGTTTGGGTTTGACCTTGAAATCGAGCGCCACGCTCGTGACCTCAAGACCATCGTCAAACTTGTGATGTGTGGGAGGAAGCAGAGCGGCTGACGGTGCCGGCTCTCCGTTGATATACCAGGCTAACCTGGTGGCGGGGCGGGACCGACCAGACGTGCAATTGACTTGTACCCGGTCCCCTATTTGATAGCGTAATCGGGAACCAGTTATAGTGGGCCCGTGATCAGGTAGTGCTAGAACAAAAACAATATTAATAATACATTTGCAAATGTTAGCTATGTAGCTTAAGTAATAGGGCTCTATTAGGCTTGGAGTAAACCCGCGTGACTCTAAAACGGAGGCACGCGGGTTTGCTTGAACGCCTACCGCGTAGCAGACTCGCATGCGTACCCCTGCAAACCATTATTCCATAATCTGGGTACAGATTATTTGCAACGTAACTTGCAATGCAACACGAATATAACCTGTACGACCTCCGCACACACTGCACGCATTACCAACGAACGTCTGTTCCTGACAGCCTTCAGCTCGCACGTTATGGAGCGCCAATTAAATTCCATACGTTCACGAGTTTTTTTTTCTGAAAATATTTTTTGTTTTGAGGGATACTACTGTCTTTTATTTATAGATTGAGATCACAGAACCTCTTTCTGTGTTCTGTAATTGAGATCAAAAGCATTATTTAACGTAAACTTAAGTCTAAAAGAGCCCTAATAAATCTAAATCAAACAGATTTGGATTGTTAATTTTGATTCTAATTTGAAAGAAACTAAGGATATTTCAAAAGGGGTAACAATGAAGCCTTTTTTTCAATTTCATAGATACTCTTGATTTTCAGCCGTTGACTACAATTTAGAATTTTTTTCTGCATTTACTAGGTACTTACCAACTATGACCATATCAGCATGATCCGATACAGTAGGGAAGAGGGGACGTTCACCCGACACTTCACAGCGATACCTCCCGCCCGTCTCCAGAACGGCAGGAAACAAGGTAACATTAGCGCCGTTGTGACTTGATTCCTGTTGAAAAAAAAGGAGGATTGTTGATATGTAAGAAGGGCGATGGCATATCATATTTACATCAGCATGCACGTTTGGTATTTAGATAGTAGAGCAAAAATATTGTTTAACGATCATTGTAATCGACTAAAGTTGCGAGAGATTCCCAACACAAGTAGCTGATTATTTACTAGGATATTTTTTAAATTTGGAATAAAAATAAAACGAAATAATTATTTAAAATATTTCCCCTTGAGTTTGCTCTCTATATCTAATTAGCAAGGTTGAATATTACCAGTTGCTACTTATCGGAAGATGGCAGGCTTACAAGTCAAGTTAGAAGACTGCAATAAGTAGACTTGTAAAGAGGTTGGTGCGCGAATATTATATTAAAATGCTTCGTTCGATGTACAGACGACAGCACATCTGGCTACCTAAAACTGTCAAATTTCTTCAATACAGTTTTCAACCTTATTCCACGATCACAGAGTTTAAAGTCTATTGAAGAAATTTGTCAGTCTAATCTGATCTGCTGTTGTCTGTACAACTTTTTTACTAGTCGATCCAATTTACAGAACATGGTTAAACTTCTTTTGAAGTAGAGCTGTCAATGTTCATCAGGTGCATGCCTTAGTTTTTCATAAAAATAACAAGTTCTTGGTACGTCTTGTAACTAGGGCTCATAAATTATTAGTTTATTACTTTCTCGTGTACGTAGTAATCAATTTCTCGTGTACGTAGTATAGAGGAAGTCTTGTAATCGTCAAAAAATTCCACCTCGAGATTTTGACGGATTTACACGTTTTAGACCTGCCTGAGCCCAAAAATATTTTTTTTGGAATTATGTCTGTGTGTGTGTCTGTACGTCTGTGTGTGTGTCTGTGCGTTAGCATGATAACTCGAGCATGCTTTAACTTATTGCAACCAAATTTAACATACATGTATGACATCAAAATATAAGGCTTCTATCAAATTTTGAGCCATCGATCACGAAAGTTAAGCAACCAAGTGCGCGGTCGGTACTCGGATGGGTGACTAAAATTTAACATGCATGTATGACATCAAAATATATTTGATGTCATACATATAGGTTTCTATCAACCTTTGAGTCGTTTCCGGTATACGACAAAGTCAAGGGGAGACCACTCCCGATTTTTTCTTGTTAAATCAGTAATTTACAAATTGCTCTTTATGTATAGATATTATACCAGAAATAGATAATCGTTTAGTAATATTAGATTATAATTATTTATATAATTAATTTTACAGATATTCGAATACCCAGTCCTACTTGTAATTAAGACACTTACTCCATACCTAATCACCGCAGAAACACACTGAACTAAATAAAAGTAAAATAATCAACACCTTTATCGAAATTAGTTTATGTTACTATTTCTTCTTTCTGAGGATACAAGATTTTATTTATTTTTATTAATTTCGTCTACCATTACAATAATATTTTATTATTTAATGAGAAGTCAATGTTTAAAAGAACATACATTTAGTTTTCGAAATGAGATCAACTCTTATAAGATTCGAGTACACTATTTGCAAGATTGCCAATTGTATTTTGAAAACCAAAACTTAAAAACGATTTTATTTTATTGCTTTTGGCATTCAGATACGCAAACGTGCGTATCAACAACCAGGCTGTTTTGACCCCTGGTACATATGACATGGTTTAATACGAAGAATTCTATCTGCAACTTGGAATGAATTCAAGCGATCGAAATAAAATTTAGACATTATTTTAAAAGTAACATTTTGTGCAGTGCATAAATGTTACTTTTAAAATAATGTCGATATTAATTATAAAGGATATTATAATCGGATCAGTAGTTTGATAATATAGTTAACTGAAAAACAAGAATAAAACAATAACAAGCAAAAAAGTTTAAAAAACTGTAACCCGACTACGGAAATAATGTACTTACTCCATAGTGTTTATCATTTGTTGTGAATGCTAAGCAACGAGAAAATATTTATCATTTTCGCTTCCTCGTTGCTTAGCTACTACAACATGAGTTAGTGTACAAACTACAAAGGAATAAAATCAGGTAAAATCGGGGTTAAAAGGAAAACCTCCTATTGTTAAAGTCGGTTAAAATGTAGCCTACGTTACCCGGACTAAATTAACGAATCTATGGACACCACAAAAATAATGATAGATCCCTTATTAGTGTAATTACACACTGTGGATGAGTTTCCGCAATTAACAAAGCCTCAAAACACTATTTTAAGGCATTTTTATCACACCGAGCAGCACTGAGACGCAAGGCGCGCGTTTGTGTCTTAAAAAGACACAAGTGCGGCACCAAGGTCACGCGACTAAGGCACTTCTATTCTCCTTATTATTATTTCTGTGATGGACGCCTTCTTCATCAAAATCGGATGAAAGTTTAGGCGTTATGGTGGAACATAGTAGGTAAATACAAACATACACAAATATACTGCTAAAATCATTATCCTTCCTTTTGGCTACGCCGTAGTCGGGTAAAAAAGGCAACCAATATTCCTTTAACGTCATTTTTTATGTTAAATTCATTTTATTTAACTTTGTTGAGTAAAGGGAAAAAAGAGAACGGGGGAGATTCGGCAATATGGATCAGTTGATTTCTTGTAGGCCATCATAAAAAAAAAAAATCTCTCTACAGGCATGCAAATTACTAAAAATCGTCTACAAATTGCACTTCAACGGGTTTTGCTACAAAAATCCTATTTTGTATTAGAATGAAATTATAATGATTCCCAATAATGTTTACGATATTCCACGTACGGACTATTATATCAACGACATAACGACGTACGACGCGCAGGCAGCGACAAGAAACTTTGGCCAACTGTGACTGAAATTAGTTGTAAACTGTTCACTCCTCGTCGTGACACACGATGAAATTTAATTTGGATTTTGAAATTGACGTTCCTATAATATGTTGGATTATTAACCTCAATTGTAATTTTGGAAAGGGAATCAATATATTACGCACTAAATATTATACACTTATGTGCAATAAAATCGACACACCTTGTAGGTTTCGATTCAAAATATATAGATAGGTCTATAAAAAGAAGATTAGATAAAGAAACCTGTAAATATAATTTGAATGTATATTTCGTAAGCATTATATAATCTACTCTAAACATCGATAAATCTAAGTGTTGGTGACAGTAGACTCATTTCTTCGGGAACCATAGTTTTTCATTATTAGGTCATACGCCATTTCTGTGACTATTCAGGTTTTTAAAAGTTAATTGAATCATTGTTTATTCTTTAATTAATTAATCCTACAGATTTATTGATTCTTAAAATTGAGCTGATTTCCCCAGAAATTTTAGCCCGTATTTGGTTTTCAATTCGTAAAATCAAGAAATCTAAATCTATCACAGTAAAAACTGGTCTAATGTAAGTTTAGATTCTTGTTTAACACACGGCGTTAAAAGTTATTATTTAATAATTGTAGATTTTGATTTATCGAGTTTTGTACCAAAGCGTACCGGTGGGTCGATTTCATTGCACGTAAGTGCGGATTAGAAAATATACTGAAAGAAATCGACTGTCCAGGGCAGGAATCGAACCCAGCATCTTCCGCAATCCGGGCGGCTGCATCAGCCACTACGCTACCGGGACATTGCTTTCGCCGTCGAAATTTGGCAGTGCTTGATACTTATGTTTTTACGATAACATTGCGGAAAATGCTGGGTTCGATTCCCTCCCTGGACAGTCGATTTTTTTCAGTCTATTTTCTAATTTTAAAAAAATGCGCGTTTGTTAACGCATAAATAATTCCAAAATATTATATTTAGTGTTCGGAAATTATGTATTTGCACCTTAATCACAAATAATGAAAATATTTATTTTTAGTAGAGTATTATTTATTTATTTCTTTAATTTAATATAATTACATGGGGTTAACCCAATTACTTAATTATGAATAGTATTGTTATTGTTAGTATCTACAGTGTCTAAGGATCGCGAGTTTGTTATGTCTGTGTATGTAGTCTCTGTGTGCAGTCGGGAGCGATTATTGATATTAGCGAAAATTTGGTAAATCATCTATTTTAAGATAAAACCTTTTTCCTTTTTTTTCAGTATTAAAAGAAACTCTATCTATCTAAGAATAGTGCTAATGAAAGATAACAGTCGTTCCCAAGGAGGGTTGGTGTCAGGCGGCCGTAAAAATCTAATGCCAAATTCTTAAGGAGTATTGTCGATATCAAAGCATGCCTACTGCACCGACGCCAAATAATTTGGAAGCAGTGCTGAAAAATGATGAATAAACAAAAAACTCGGAACTTGGGCGAGCTATTTAATTATCAAGTGTGTGACTATGGATACGAAGTTGAGCTTGAATACTCACATCGATGTCATAACTGATAAGGAGTATAAAATGCTCGGATTCGTTTTACGAAACTCTAAGCAATTTAAGAAGTCTCCTACTAAAATAGCCCTATATATTGGACTTGTGCGTAGTGGTTTAGTATACCGCAGGTATTAAGATGTTTATGTTAAGAAGCTAGAGCGCGTACAAAAAAGATTTTTGTGAACTTAATATGAAGACAGGCTATCTTATTTCAAACTTGATTCTCTAAAGGATCGCCGGATAATGTTAGACAATAGTTTCCTATAGAAGCTTGTGAATGGTTTATTGGACTGTTCAGACTTACTCTCAAAAGTTAATGTCAATGTCCCTATTAATTTGCCTAGAAAGTCTAGATATAATTTAATTGCAACAAAAAGGGCAAAAACAAATTTAGGCTCATTTTCTCCATTAAATAGAATGTTCAATAAGCTTAATCCGTTGTCTAAGTCCACTACTAACATTGATATTTACCATGACACGTTGAGAACATTACGATCAATATGTCTTACCAAGCCTAGGCAGTTTGGACATACGTGCGTTCTTTTTCAATTAATAAATAGTGTTAAATTTAACCTATCTTTTATTTCTCTCTTTTCTGCACATCTGGCCGTGCTTCCCACGGTCAGAGCGTGTCATCCTTTTTTTATATAAAATCATATTTTTGGAATACCTTAAACTCATTTTTCTTGTAATATTTTACTTTACATTCAGATTAAAGTACATTGTTATTGTATAGTGCATATAGTGTATGTCTCTTCCAATAACTGTGTCAATGTAAACTTGTTGGTGATCTCAATAAATTAATGAAATGAACTGTGCATTTGGTTACTCTAAAGTGACTTCAATTGTAAAATATAAACTTCTTTTCTTAGTAAAAGAACGCCCGATTTCGCAGTCAAAAAGAGAAATTTTTAATTCAGATATTCGACAGTTCTGTAGTGAGACAACTATTTTTGTGAGAACTACTTTAAGGGCTGCTCATTATACGACGATATTTCGTCTTTTGATACAATTTCTTATACAGGATAATATTCGTTTATGCAATATTGTCAAAAGATATGTATGTACACTTGTTTATTCTATGAATAACACAGGGAACCATGGATTTAGAATGAAAATTTAGCTGATTGGTATTGTAATATTTAATATGGCGTATTAATATGGTCAAATTGAGCCTATGCAAACTAATTTAATGAATAGTTAAATATTATATTTTCAACTTTTATTTTACACACGTTGTCGTGGCTAAATTAAAACGTCACGTTGCTTTGTATATTGTATTCAATTTAATTTTTACACTAGCTTGAACAATCGCATCGCATCGTCGAAGTTCAAACCTTTTAATTTTGAAATATTGATTAAACCGTCCGTGAATGAAATTCTAAAAAACAATAACAATATTTTCAACAATTATCTTTTTTAAGAAATCGATGGAAAGTATGCGAATTGGTTTTAAATTTTTGCGTAGGTTGAAATTCAGGGCGCACACTACTATTAGATCAAAGAGACCAATCTCTATGGTCTAATAGTAGTCACTCACAGTACACAGTTCGAGAAGGCCCGGGTTCGATCGCCAAGGAGTGCAAAATTTTTGGTCGATTTCTATTTTATTTTAATTTTAATATTATGAATTCAGACAGTTCATCAAAAGTGATTCACTTTTGGTGAACGATGAACAGTGAACGACTTTTCCTATTGAAACGTAAATGTTAAATGAGCATGTAATCAATTCATTTTGTTTCACGACGTTGCGCAGACAAGATGTACAATCTGACTCAATTTGCTGCTAGTCTGCTAGTGAAACAAAAAGTGTCACTGTTTTTCAACCGACTTCAAAAAAGGAGGAGGTTCTCAATTCGACTCTATTCTTTTTTATGTGTATAACCCCATTCTGGATGTACCGTCACTCTTTACCAACTCTTTACTGGGTGTACCGATTTTGAAGATTCTTTCAAAGTTTGGAAGCTGGTGCTTGTCATGTGGTCTCATTTAAATTTGATTGACATCTGACGAGTAGTTTTTAATGACAATCGAATAATTTGACATCGATGATATCGTAATAGTAATAGATTACTTGTTTGTCTAAAACATCTCGAGATAATTTCCCAAAATAATCCATACTTACTTAAAACACTAAAAAGCAAAAAATAAATTATAATTAGATAAAAAAACGCCTTCAAAACTAAACCGACCGACCTAAAAAATAGATTTAAGATTATTAGATTATAATTTAGAATATCAGGGCCCCGATCGCGGTAAATAATTTCAAGTCGAACGCAGATGAAACACAGACGCTGTCAAAGTTACGTTTCTGTTAAGCCCTGTCCTCACAGCAATAAAATATTCGCGCGGAAATAATATCGCGTTCAATTCTTAGACAAAGAATCCTGTAGACTTGGCATGAGTTTTGACAACTAAGTGTAAGAAGGATAGGTGTATACAGATACCCATAAGAGTGAAAGAGTACTCATTATAATTTTTGTCCTTGTCAGAGTTTCACTTTTCGCTTATTTGACACAAAATTTTGGTGTCAAAGAAACGAAACAACAAACTGTTGGTGATAGTAAATATTCAAAATATTTGTGTTTACAAAGTGTTGTTATCAGTGTGTAAAATTACAATGCATTGTTGTGTAATCGGCTGTAAAAGCCGTAGCTACCGAAATTGCGAGAAAATAAGTTATTACTCGTAAGTACGAAAACTACTTTAAATTAGTATTTTATTGGCATTATACAATAAAGTTTAGATTAAAATCGAATAATATAGTATCTCAAGCTTGATAAAAAACTAAAAAAATCATTAAAAATTTGCTTACGAAAATATTGTTATTGTCCAATAATTGTCATAGAAATCCGACCAAATTTAGTAGTTTAGTTGTAGTTGTCAATTGCTATATAATTTGACTGTCGGAGCGTCATTTTGTAGATTTCTTATTTTTCTGAATTATACTGCAGTTTAGGGATACCAGTAATATAATTTGAAGCTGTCCTTGTTGTTGGGTAAATACTTTTTTGAGATTGTTTTTGAGATTTGAGATTTAAGTTATCTTAATGTTTCAGATTTCTAGGACATAATATTCATGGATAAGGTAGAAGTACGTAATGTCGACAGTGTCCCAGTACTCGTCAGTTTTCCAAAAAATGCAAATATCTCTGATATCCTACCACACAAAGCTCTATTTTTGTTGGCAACACATTCTTAGAAATATTTAGCATAATTATAATGTGAACATTCTTTTGAAAAACATATGGCGACTACAACACACGCGTTCAAAGGTAAGCATTGCCGATTTTTTAATTTTTTTGCCAATTTAGGTACTAGAACTGACGTCTACCAGCTTATGTTTCTTCCTCTGTCGTGCAGTGTTTTTTATTTACAGGGAGAGTGCAAATACTTTTTGTAATAGATAAGTAAATTGTCTAGCAATATAACCTATAAAATTAATCATTTTTAATATTTAGATTATGTTTTTTGTAAGTGACATATTTTGGGTCACAAAAACCGTCACATGAGCCAATAGCCGTCAGTTTACCCATTGATCTGACGGTAATTAGGACACGCTTCAAGTATGAACCTAATTCCGTCGTCACAGGAATTTAGCTCTTATCACTATGGAATAAAAACTAAAGTTAATTGTAATTCTGCCGGTTACCAGGACACGTTTTAAAATTTGATCCTGTTTCCGTCATTAAAGAAATTTAGATTTAATGTGCCGGCAATAAGATCTAAAGTTGATTGCAATCTGTCGGTAACAGGGACATATCTGGAAGTTTGAACATAAATCCGTCATTATATCGAATTTAAATCTTTATAACCATGCAATACGGACTAAATTAATTAAAATAATAGCATTAGTCGTACAAAGTGGTTCGGGCTTTGGTTTTATGTGCATTAACTTATAATTTCGAGATTAAAAATTTCCTTTCTTTTTTTGAAGTCGGAAGACGCCAGTTCTTTAATTTTGAGTACCTAGTTGTAAGTCGTATTTTCGTGCTCCAAGGAATTCCGGTTGGTGCGCTTGCTAAATCTGATATGAGTCATATAGCAACTTTCAGGAGTAAGACAAAACATTATTTTTCTACCGCTTTGCGCATGTTTTTTTTGTATTAATTTTTAGGCATACTTAGGTTGATTTACCTATTGCAACATATTTATAATGTGTAGTAACACATTCATTAATGACTCACTAATTCACTAATTTTTAATTCACTAATTAATTAAAACAGAGCGCATGCGGGAACGGCACTTGTAATTAGAACTAACCTCAAACACTCAATCATGGAACCGTACTCTACATCTCACCTACAGGCCACTTCAATAAAACTGGAAGACCGTGCTGGTAGCATTACGCTCTCCTCAATATACTGCCCGCCAAGACATAGAATAACAACCCAAATGTTTGGTGACTTCTTTCAAACCTTGGGCCCAAGATTCGTAGCTGGTGGTGATCGGAATGGCAAACATACCTTTTGGGGCTCTCGCTGTACCAATACCAGAGGTCGAGAACTGAAACGTTGCATTAACATAAATCATCTTAAGCCGATCTCGACACACCTCTGGCAGAGGCCATCAGCGACAAGGTGAAACCTGTCTTCATCTTTGATAAGAAGTATAAAATACAATTATCGGAGATATCCAGTCAAAGCACTAACCATCTTTACCGACGGCTCAAAAATGAGCTCAGGTACAGGTACGGGTGTTTTCTCTGAGGATCTTAACATGGAAATCACAATGCCCTTAGGAGCTCATAGCACAGTCTTCCAGGCTGAGGGTATGGGCGTCATTTTAGCAACCAGGGCAATTCTAGCGAGAGATGTAACAAACACTAACATTATCATATTCTCTGATAGCAAATCAGTTTTACAAGCCCTAAACAACAAAGTGATTCGCTCTAGCCTCATTCACGAGTGCCATTTGGGACTAAACATGGTAGGAACAACGAACTCTATCACCCTGCATTGGATCAAAGGGCACAGTGGTGCACGAGGAAACGATGCTGCGGATGAACTAGCCATAAGGGGGTCAGGCATGACACCGGTTGGTCCCGAACCAATCATCCCCCTTCCTCCGAGCTGGTTCAAAGGTAGAATGAGTCAACGGACCAAACTTTTACATGAGCGATACTGGAGCAATTTAGAGGACTGTAAACAGGCGAAACTCGCCCTACCCAACATACAGCCTCGCCTATCCAAAGCTCTATTACAGCTAAGTAGATCCCGACTCCGACTAATTACTGGAGCCTTGACTGGACATAGCAATTTTAACAGACACCTTTTCAACCTAGGTATCACGGACAGTCCACTATGTAGAGCCTGCATGGTGACAGAAGAGACAGCCGCCCACGTTCTGTTGGAATGCAGTGGAGTGGCATGCTACCGGGCAAAATACCTGGGATCCCCGGGTAGCCTCCGGGAGGCATTTGGTGACGTCAAGGCGCTGGGTGACTTCCTGGAGGAATTAGGATGGCTGGAGTGAACCAGCCCCACACCCTCTGACGCAAAACAGTCGTCGATTTGCAGAGACCGCCCGTTGCGAAGAAGAAGAAGCCGATCTCGACCGGTGAACCGACATACTGGCTAAGTGATCAACGGAGAGTACCCGATCTACTCGACTTCTTTATCGGGAAATATTTAAATACAGCTGTGGAGTCTAGTCTAGATGGATCTTCAGACCACACGCCAGTCATTCTGGGCTTGGGCACTTGCCTATTTACACGAGAAACTTCGGAGACATTAACAAATCTTAAAACAGATTGGGAAGGTTTCAAAATCTACATTGACGAAAACATTACTCTGTCAATCCCTCGGTCCCTCTTAAGGACCAAAATGAGGTGGAAGAGGCCCGCAGATATATCACCAACCTTTCAAGTTGCGGCCTGGATTAACACACCGACTCAAAATGTAAATAGTATGATCTCTAACAATTCACTTGCCATTAAACAAATTATCCTGGAAAAGCATAGGTTAAGAAGGGTCTGGTCCTCGTCCGGAAGACTCCTCGTGGCGGACCCTGGTAACGTGGTAGGGAAACTTTCTCGGGGGGTGTGTGGCTTTTGATGTCAAGTCCCCTTGGCATTCGAAGTCACATGCCATCGTCGAGTTGTTTTTGTTTCTCCACCACAGCTAGTTGCGGACGGCCATTTCAGGGCCACGACCTATCATTTCAAGTGAAACAGGGAGAGGCGCGACCAAATCTATACAGCATACAGGCAGGAGTTCCGCAGGGTTTAGTTCTTGGTCCAGTACTGTATAACATCTTCACTTCAGACCTTCCTGCCGTAAGACTAGGCGATGATATACTGCCACACAGAGACTGCGTGGAGTACCTGGGATTTCACCTTGATAGGAGACTGACCTGGAAGCAACATATCAAACAGAAGAGAGACCAAATGAATCACAAGTTCCGAAACTTACACTGGCTCATGGGGAGAAACTCGGTACTATCAGTTGATAATAAGCTTCTAATTTACAACGTCGTATTGAAACCAATTAGGACCTACGGCATCCAAATGTGGAGCCTTGCTAGTAAGACCAATATACTCTGCATTCAGCGTGCGCAGAGTGGTATTCTTAGTGGTACCGTTTTGAACCTAATTGAATAATGTTTGTTGGTTAGAGTATAGTAATGTTTGGTATCATCATCATCATCATCATTTCAGCCGAGAGACGCCCACTGTTGGACATAGGCCTCCCCCAAGGATCTCCAAACCGGTCGGTCCTGCGCTGTCCGCATCCAGCGGCTTCCCGCGACCTTTACCAGATCGTCAGTCCACCTTGTGGGAGGCCTACCAACGCTGCGTTTCCCGGTACGTGGTCGCCACTCAAGGACCTTTCCGCCCCAGCGGCCGTCAGTCCTCCTCGCAATGTGCCCTGCCCACTGCCACTTAAGGTTCGCAATTCTTTGGGCTATATCGGTGACCATGGTTCTCCTGCGGATCTCATCATTTCTGATGTGATCGCGCAAAGAAACTCCGAGCATAGCCCTCTCCATTGCCCTTTGGGTGACTTTGAGCCTTCTTATGAGGCCCATTGTAAGCGGCCACGTTTCGGTTCCATAGGTCATCACTGGCAATACACACGAATCAAAGACTTTCGTCTTAAGACACTGCGGTAGATGGGCCGAGAATATGCCGCGTAGCTTCCCGAACGCTGCCCAGCCGAGTTGGATTCGTCGATTGACCTCTTTCTGGAAGTTGGACTTACTCAGTTAGACTGTTTGTCCCAGGTAAACATAATGGTCGAAAACTTCCAGTGTAGAGCTTCCAACCTTTACAGGAGTGGGTGCGACATGGATATTAGACATGATTTTCGTCTTAGCCATGTTCATTTTAAGACCCACTTGTTGGGAGACTCTACAGAGATCGTCGAGCATTGTGCCCAGCTCTTCCAAGGTCTCAGCCATAACTACGATATCATCGGCAAAGCGAAGGTGAGTCATGCACTCGCCATTTATGTTGATGCCAAGTCCTCTCCAGTCCAGAAGCTTAAACGCGTCCTCCAACGCAGCTGTGAACAGTTTCGGCGATATAACATCACCCTGTCTCACGCCTCGCTGGAGCTGTATGGGTTTTGAGTTCTGGTCCTGAAGGCGGACTGACATAGTGGCGTTTTCGTACAGTGACCGCAACACTTGGATGTATCGATAGTCTATGTGGCACCTCTGGAGTGACTGGAGCACGGCCCAGGTCTCGACAGAATCGAAGGCTTTCTCATAGTCCACAAACGCTAAGCATAATGGCAGATTATACTCTTCGGTATTCTGTATAACCTGCCGCAGCGTATGTATGTGATCTATGGTACTGAATCCGGCTTTTTTGGAAGCCGGCTTGTTCGGGCGGCTGGAAGTCGTCAAACCTGCGTGCGAGACGATTCGTTACAACCCTCGAAAACAGCTTATAAACATGACTCAGGAGCGTGATGGGTCTATAATTCATCAATTGGGCCTTATGTTTGGTAGATGTATGTTAAATATAAAGAGTATAACTAGAGTTCCGTATTACCTAAGTTCCTGAATTGAGAGACTTGGTTAAGTAGGTACTCAGTAGATTACAGAAAATCTTTTTTTTTTCTTAATGTAAATTTTTAACAGTAGATATATTTTTGATTGTTTATTAGATGTCCATATAAAGAGGTACATGTAAAGTCTGAATTAATTAAAACTAGTTGTTTTATGTTCCACTGACCAAACTGCAGCTAGCACATTCTTTAAAATAATAATGTTTTGGTTCAAAGCTGAGATGTAATTTCTACAGTTTATGAAACTTATCTGTAAGGGCGTAGAGTTCAATTTGGTATCAAAAAATTGACGACTTCTGGGTCATTTTGACGATTAATGGGACAAACCTGTCGAGTACTGGTACAAATCGTCTTTTTTTCATATTGATGGAGTTTTATAATATTTCTTAATTATTTTGACTTAAAATTAATATTTAAATAAAAACTAAGATACATTTTGCACCTAGTCATGCAATAAACCTTTCATTATCTGATATACTTTAAGCACAGCATCACTGCAAAGTCAGCCAAGTTCAGAAACTGACGGATACTGGGACGTTTACCTTATTCAAGCACGTACTGCTGGTCAATCTGTAAATACCATGAAAAGGACATCGCCAAAAACGTATCACACTAGGCATTTACGTTTTACCGCGCTATAAAAACCAATAAATTCTTGGAATTATCGTTGTCGTTATTTATTTACATTCATGGATATTCGAGCACGTACTGCTGGTCGAGCTGTAAATACATACCATGAAAAGGAGTACCACCAAAATCGTATTATACTTTGTATTTACGTTTTACCAGGCTATAAACCAATAAATACTTTGAATTGAGTGTTAAGCGGGATACCATGGCGTCTCGACGTCGATCTTTTGGTTTTAAAATTTTTTAATATATTTTTATGATTGTTTATTTCTTTGATTATACTCGTGGGCGCCACGATGATAAACAAAATAATAAACTAAGTTTAAAAACTGAAATCTCACTACGTAAACAACTAATGTTAAACACCATGGGATAGGCAACATTACCTACCCCATGGTGTTTAACATTTGTTGTTGTTGCTATAAGCAACGAGGAAATATTATTATTAAATTATTTTCTCGTTTCTTAGCAACCACAACACATGAGTTTGTGTAAAAACTTAAAAGGAATGAAATCGTCTAAAATCAATAATTTACAAGGAAAAATCGACTCCTTCTATCTCCTCCTATCATCTTTCATATTATAGGCTACATTATAACCGACTTTAATAACGGTTATAATGTAGCCTATAATATGAAAGATGCTAGAGAGATTGCTACTACCAGGAATTTGAACTCGGACTGCTTAATGTGCTAGCTAGCTTTACAGACCACACCACCACGACGCACGGCGCACTTCAAAAATCCTATTGTCGTCCATCCAGTCATGAGAAGGGAGATGAACTCGAGAGTACACACATTTTTCAAACATTTCAAAATAAGGCAAATCAAAATATTTTAAACATTTAATGGGGTAATATTTTAAAAACCTGGCCTCTTCTGTTGACGTCAGTCACTTCTGTCACTGTCATGTCAACACTCAGTCTATCCCTTACAGGGTGTACGCGGATGCCCAGTCTACAGGATTCTTTGTCTAAGGTTCAATTTGAACGCGATATTATTTATCGCTGTGCGGACAGGGCTTAACAGAAACGTAACTTTGACAGCGTTTGTGTTTCATCTGCGTTCGACTTGAAATTATTTACCGCGATCGGGGCCCAGATTATAAACAAAATTTTATGCACTATTTTAAAAAAAAATTATCGATGAACGATTTTGATTTCAAACAGATTCGATGAACGGTGACAGATGCCCGATAATGATGCTCGATGAAAGCTTTCAGGTGACTAATAACTTTCATCGAAAAGGCGAATCAATAATGAACGATAAATCGTCTCTAGAAGCAAACTATGAACCGTCTAAATTCAGCTATGGACTTTTGTAATACTAACCTTACTCAATACAAAGTAATGTGTGTTCAAGTAGCAAACAAAAGAAAGTATAAGCTTTTCACATAAGCACGCCAGTGTTTACACCTGCAGCTCTCCACACAGCAATATCCGGGCCAGTTTTATATTGTTTCCACTCAGAGGACCTAAGCAAACTCCTCTCGCAGGCTGGTTAATCCAATTATAACTATCTACTTCCAAACTCCATCTGTATTATCTCTGTAGAAGCCTATTTCGTAGAAAATTTGTTCGAGTCGTGAACCAAAAGTGTCGCTGTTTGCGCAGTCTATACGAATAATAAAGAATACAAATTTATTGCGTTTGCTTTGTTAAGTAAAAGTTAGATTAGTTGTTTGCTATTACTCTTGGAAATGACAAGATTGATTTGAGAAGGATTTAAATTTCAATTAGCTTCGGTAAACATGGGTTAGTTTATTATTTTTCCTGTGAAAAGGGTCCAAAATCAGTTTTCAATGGAATATTGTTTAAGGAATTTACACACGTAGATGTAAAATATTTTCTACTTTATTTTTACATACATTTAAGTTCAGAATTCCATGCGAACAATTCGAGTATGTTAGTGATTAGGCATTATAAATACCATGTATTATAGGTACATGCCTGATGAAAGGCTGTATGAATTGAAGACAGGTTAGGTAGACGTATAGGTGCGGACGGTAATTCCCTTTAAACTATAGGAAAAACTACAAGACTATAACAAGATCACACCTTGAATGGAGAAAGTTGGGCGATAAAGCAGACGGATGAATATCTATATATAAAATGCTTTGCCCTGAATGATTCATTGGAGGGTGTGTTCTTTGTATGACGTAGGCATACGATAAGAAAGGATTTCCCGAATCCTAAGGTGACGAATATAGGGCCAAAGTTTGTATGAGACAACGTGATTCCTTGGTATTCCTACTTCAAGTTTTTCATAAAACTTTTTTAACAATATTAATATAAGTATAAATTAAAATATATCCTTATAGCAGTTTTAATCAAGAACTAACTTTCCTGTTATATAAAATTTCTTTTCAAAGTCTGTTCATATCGCTTCAAAATTAGGTCTGAAAAATCCACAAAATATGAAAATTTTGACGTAAATCGAGTGCAAGCCCGTAAGATGGATGTGTCGAATTACAAGGGTAGACAAAAGTACATTAAAAGACGCTTAAAAGTAGCATCAGTGACAGAGCCGATGCTCCACTGCAGCGCATGCGGTGCACGTTGTCCACGCCCTCTTTAGTGGTGTGTGTCTGTTTGTCAGCCCACGTGCTCGAACACATGCATGGACGAATCTACCCAGCTTAACGCAGCCCACGCCATACACGCTGACTTGTTTCCAATCGTGCTGTGCACTTCATGTAGCCGTGGGCGTGTTTAATTTCAATATTCGCGGTCCGATGGAACTACGGATTCACCGTGCGTGTATAGCGTGTGCAGGTTTGAGCAGCAGGGGAGACATATCCGATTAGTACACATGTGTACCAATGACGTCATTTAATGCGTTAAGTGTCCGTGGGTTGCAATGGAGCAGCGGCTCAAGATTAAGAGGTAAACGACTAACGTGGAATGGGCATGCAATGAGAATGTGGATGATGAACATGAGTGTGGATGAGTTAGATATAGGGAGAGAAAAACTAATAAAACATGGATGGACGCCGACCTGGTGGAGTGGTCAGTATAGCTGCCTACACATCAAGCGGTCCGGGTTCGAATCCTGGTAGCGGCAAATATTTGTGTGACGAACACGAATATTTGTTTGCGAGTCATGGTTGTTTATATATTTATTTCAGTTTATTTATAAAATTATTATGGGTATAAAAAAACCTTCATCTAGTATCCATAACGCAACTTCTTAAATGATCTATATAATGATTTAATGATTACTTTGGGCTAGATAATTGGTGTGAGCGTGGAAATATATTATATTATTGTTATTATAAATTGCGTGACACATAATATTATATGTCTATGACAACTGGTAATGGTGAGATGACGTATTCTTCGCATCTTTAACAAATAAGTAACTACACACACGAACAATATAATTAAGGTACCTTCTATTACACACTCTATTATGATAAATAGGTCTAACTTACTATAGAATAACAATAATTGATCCCCTTCGATGCGTTTCCGACCAATGAGAATTTTACATCCTGGAAACCCGTTAAGCCCAAGGGAGGACTCTGTTAAAACCTATTATACAAGCGAAAACAGTGTATATAAGTAGGTACGTACACTGTTTTCGCGCTTGTATCCGTAGGGATATAGAGTGAATTTGTTAGAAGTAATGAGGTCTTACCTCAACATCTACTCCAGGTAGCGGGAACTTTCGCCTCGGCTCAGCTTCTCTGGGCACATGCCTGAAGAACTCTTTGCCGTCCTTGTACCATTTGACGGAGTAGAGGACGTCGGCAGGTCCTAGCTGCCAGCGGCATGATAGCTGCGCCCGCGTCCCCAATGGCACGTGCGCTGGTACCCGCAGCTCCAATAACTCCAAGCTTGCTACGCCGCAATCTGTGGACAATCAATAAAGACGTCAAGATCATTATTGTAGAGGTAGAAAAGGCAAAACCGACATCACGTTTTGGCTTAACGTGAGTTGTGTGCACAGATATATCAATCTAAGGAGATCGGTCTAATCACCGAGTTCATAGGAAGACCGAGTGTCGCGATCAGCGGCCGTACTACATAACATGGTTCTAGTTGAGCATGCCGTAATATACACTATTCATTGTGTGCGTCATAAGGACTGCGAAGCGATGAAAGTTAAGCACAGCCGCAATGGAGATCGGTCATATCGCTGAGTTACGTATACACTTGACTTTATCGGAAGGCGAAGTGGCGGAAATGTATGTATAGCGCCGGCTTGGTCTATCTCCTTGTATTATTAAATCTGTGGTTGTGTATGATCTTATGTACCTACCTACAGATTATCTCATATAAGTAGTTGACCACCTTCGTGGAGTGGACATTGCCTAACGTTGCCTACACCTCAAGCGGTCAGGGTAGAAACAAATGTTCGTGTGATGAACACAAATATTTGTTCACTAGCCACGTTCGTTTATGTGTTTATTTAAGTTTATTTATAAAGTATCTAATTTATTAAGTATATCAATCATCTAGTAAACATAACATGACTTAGTTTAGATAATTAGTTTGAGCGTGGAAATAAAAATATTAAAAAATAGTGTTGTTAGAGCCGACTGAAGCAAAAAAATAGGAAAGGGAAAGGAATAATAATAATTATTAATAGAAAGTATGTAGGTATTTATTCATGTGCATTAAAATAAAATATGTTTTCAATCCCAATATAATTTTTTCCCTATAACTTTGTTTATTTTGGACTTAAAAGTTCTGGAATGACGAATGCAATGATAGAATAGCAGTGATTTTGAAGGCAGTTTTGTATTATTCTATGAAAAATTACTAATGTCACTTGAAAATTTTTATTAACATTTTAAAAAGACGCAACAAGAAATACAAAAATATGTAGGTGGCATGGCATGGTTATTTTATGTTACTTTACAATTTTTCAAATGATAGAAGGTTTTTATTTAGGCCATTAAGATATCGGTCTAAACCAAATCCTTTCTTCGTTAGATGATAAAAAGTTTTGGTTTGAATAAGGTGGTTCAGTAGGTGTCTTCACGCTATCACACATTAATTTTAAGATTTTAAAACTCGTTCGGTTCAAGAAAGAAAGCATAAGTCCTACCTACGTCTCGCTCATAATCATAAAAGCGTTGAGCAGAGCTTTAGGTAACATTTGGTTACACATAAAGCCGCATCTGGCAGTATAGGGCATTCAGTGTCCTAAAACGTGACAGGATGCCAGCCTGTCACCTGCATTAATAGGGTCAGGGCAACACAGCCAAAGAGTAACTAGATTCACACTTATCAAAAGTGTTTAGGGATCAAGTAAATTTTTATCTGTAATGCTATTACACACTTCTATATCAATAAATTAATAAATAAATCGCTTATTTCAAGGAATATGGTAGTTACAATTATTAATCTATTCTTTATTCAAACAGCGAAATAAAAAAAACAACAATCAATAACGAACCAAAAAAATTAAAACAATAATCTTCAATTGCCGCGATGATCCCTGAGATCCCTAGACACTTTTGATGAGTGTTATTTATCTTCAGAAACAAACAAAAGAACACCAGGACAGATGCTACACAGCTATACTGACAAGTTGCGAGCCTGTCGAAACGAATTTATGTTATTTGAAAATGCTAATATTTATATCGCGCTCTAGACATTAATTACACTATCTAAGGCGGTAAATTATAAAAATATATAGACGAACACATTTTAAGATAACGTAGCGAATAAATTACCACATATTGTATAGTGGTACATATGTATATATGTTCATTGATTTATTACAGTAGTAATACTTTTCATGTTCACATTCCTGCGTATACTCGCATCATCCAAATTGAAAGCAACCAATATTTAATTTGGGAGTTACATCAACATTACCCCGTCAGTTCAAATAAGCGGTACAACCACAACGGAAACATAGCAGATGAGTAAGAGCGCTGTAAATTTCGGCGTTAAAATATTGCACATTATTTGCCTACCACCAAATAGGTAGACGTATTTTTATTTGGCTGTAGGTAGCGTGTTATGAAGGCAGAAATCCATTAAATGCCACGTCAAATAATTTCCCATGTGACGCTCGCTCGCGGCCCGTAAAAGAGGCACTATTGCCCTCGCCCAACGGATAATATTACTTTACGACCCGCGGGGCGGGGCTCGAATGTAAGTAAATTGGTGAATAAAGACAACGAGCCTGCAAACAGTTACGGCTTGTGTCGATATTATAACGTTATTAAACGTATGAGGGCGCCTATGGTGAGATTGCGGCATCGGCTAATTAGATCAGCGAGGACGGCTTTAAATTCAATAAGGATTTGTAGAGTAGAGCTTGTTTCTAAACTTTTAATGTATAATAAATTAAATACAACCCAGCGATATTAAATTTACAATATATTTTTTTGACATGTCTTCATGACAAAGTAGATCCAACGATCAGCGCAGAACATTTTGAATTCGCATCATGTTGTTGTTAAGGGATTGTTTAGCTTAATTTCACCTGCTTATTTCCACCACCGTACCACCCTTAATAACATCTAGTTCAATCCCTACCATCCAGACAGTTCAAATTCACTACTATGCGTTTTTCATGCAACCAAGTTGTGGAATCAGCTAGTACCAAACAGTATTCCTGATGAGGTACGCGATTTATGGCCGGATTCAATAACTCATCTATCTACACTTTTGCTTACTAGAGATAAGATGGATAAGATTTTGACAGATATCCTATACAAAATATATCGAAATTCTACCATTGCCATGAAAACTGTCGGTATTTATTAGTTAGTTATGTTATTGATACCGGCCATTAGACCGCGGTAATCAAAACTTCAATAAAATAATTTGTTTTAATCTAAATGCAACTGCAATTGATATAGTAGTGCGGCTGATCATGGGTGACGTTAATCAATTTGAATCATACAAATGTTTAATTTTAAGAAGCAATTAATTAAATTATACAGACTATATCATTGACTCCAAGCATAAACAACAAAAATACAAGCAATTCTTTTTTGCATCAGTCACCAAGCACACGAACGGCTAGGTGGTTCTTGTGGTTTACCCTTGTTTGGTATAACAACGTTTGCTCGAAAATCGTTTCGTCTAATTTTAGTCATTTCGCATAATTATTCATTTGACCGAATATTTAATTGGTAGAATTTTATTTAGCATAATTATTTATTTGACATAATGTCATTTCACCGAATTTTCATTTGCACCAATTTTATTTAACCTAATGTTTAATTGGTAGAATTTTATTTAGCATAATTATTTATTTGAGATAATGTCATTTCACAGAATTTTCAAATGCACTAATTTTATTTAACCTAATGTTTAACTAGACTAATAATGATTTGGTCGAAAGATCGTATCGAATATTCAGTTCAGTAATAATTCAGTGAAAACGCCCTAAAGTCGCTTCTGGCACTCGCCGGCCGCTCCCGCGGCACGCTCGCTTCGCTCGCTCGGCTCGTGCGCTTTGTTCATGTCAACCTAACTCGCTCGTCGCTACGCTCCTCGCTAACCTATTGTTCAATTGAACATTCGATGAAATGAAAATTATACCACCTGAATAATACATCAAATGAACATTATACTTTTTGATCAATAGCGCAAATGTTGTTATCGCAAATGAACATTCGATGAAATGAAAATTATACCACCTGGACAATACATCAAATGAACATTATACTTTTTGATCAATAGCGCAAACGTTGTTATCGCAAATGAACATTCGATGAAATGAAAATTATGTCAATCGATATTATACAAAGTGATTATTTTCTTAAACGTTGTTCGAAGAAATTATTTTCGACTAAACGTTGTTATACCAAACAAGGGTGAACCGGTTCTTGTATGCAATGAGAGAGTTCCTCCTACGAATCAGTTATGGCGCAGAAGGAGGCCGTGGAGAGGGAGCGGGAGGAGGACGCTCTAGCCGCTCCCCTCCGACGTAGAAAGCTAGCGGCTATGACCGGCAGATTTGTCCGGCCCTAAGGTGTGGCCTGTACACGGGTTAGCCCCCGTGTGCCTTGATGCAGGGCACTGGTTCAACCGTCTGGGGATGGCCTAGTGCCCTAGTGCGATTCAACGGTGCATCCGGGTGGCTCACACGTCGGCCCAGCCAGTCACCAGCACGCTCCTGGGGGACGTGTTAGTGAAAAGGCGTACGTAAAGTGCGCTGCTCCCATTATGGGGGCATAAGGGCTTAGGAGAGTACCGGTGGTTTTTAGTGGGTAGGACAGGCACTTTTTTGCATCAGAGATATCCCACATACGCCATACGCCTATAGAAAGCATGCGGTACGATCCGTAAATTTGTATTCCATCGTCAACAAAAAATGTGTTCCTTGTAGCAAGCGCACTGTTAACCCTGATTCCATCTCCTGCTCTGGAACCCTTTCGCCCTAGATTAGCTTTACTCTCCTATTGAAAACATAATATACTACAAAATGTTGTATTATTGCGCTTTCTCGTTTAAGGCAGGCTACTTCTAGATTCTGATTTTATGTGATATCTCTTCTCTTGTAAAATTAACTGACAAGATACTTATCTATAAACTTTTAATTTTATCCGACTCCTTAGGTTTAAAGAAGTTTATTCTCATAAAAACTTAAAATAGTTCACTTACAATGAGATAATGGAAAATTTACATTAAATTAAAAATACAAAATTTTATGATTTGCCTCTGAATAGGTACACTAAGTTAGGTTACAATATACACAATTTATAGTTTTCGGACGTGTTCTTTAACTTTTTCTTTATATATTCGTATGTTCTCACAATCTTTAATGTCATTTGGCAAACTATTGTACAACTGTGCTCCCTCACTTCTTTATTGTTTTATATGAAGTATATTTGTTACATTCGTTCTTCTATACCTAAAACAAATTACTTGCTTTATATTAGATATTGTATTCCATCAATAAAATTTTAATCTTCTATTATTATTTTATCTTGTAAATTATTCTTTGCTAATTGAATAATTACGCGAGCAAAAAAGAAGAAAAAATAAGTTCGGGCACCTTGATGCGACAAATTGACAAGTGACGGCGGCAATTACGAACGTAATAACGTTATTCAATGTCTCCGTCACGTATTGTCTACCTAGATAACTGAATCCTACCAAAAACATTTTCATGTAAACTGTTGCTAAGTTATCAGATCTCGTATAGAGCCAAGCTTCTAACTCTGCAAGCCTAACTTTACAAACCTACACCATAGTCAAAATGTGTGGCTTGACCGTTTTGTTGCTACAAGAACTATTGTTCAAAATTGTTGCTCTAATAATTCTTTTCTATTCTATTCTTAATTAATAGTGTCGCGTCGCATTAAACGTACGCATGTTGCCAATATCAAGTGAAAATGTAACTAAAGTAATAAAAATTGTACAGTTGGTTTGGGTTAAAAATGGAGTCTCTCAACGCGTCTTTTTACAACAAGAACTCGGGAGAAAAAACTCATCTAAAAATAGTGTTAAGAGCTTTGTTATGTTTCCAAATTTCGTCTATCGTCTTGCCATTCCGTCTTTTTCAACTTAAGTCATTTTTGATGTTCAAACAAGTTCACAGTAAGGTGAGTGGGCAAAGGGCGCTAAGCCGAATCTGCGTTATTATGTTGTAAACTCGCAAGGCTTTGGAACGCTGAAGATGAGACGAGCTTGTAGGCAGGAGCAGGACCATCGCAACTGCTGCTTAGCTGTATAGCTAGGGTAGGCACGTACATTGTTAACGCTGGAGCCATACTACAAGCTAAAGCGTAAACAAACAAAGTAGGTAGTTTGCTTGGAAGCGGCCCAGCCCGCGCAATGCGTACACTACCTATGCATAGCATTTGTAATGATAATAATAAGTTTTAAAATTATTATTCGTAAAAAGTATATAAGTAAATAAACAATGAATGATTGCGCCAGGCATCGAGTGAATAGTTTGTCGGTGCAAATTATAATTCTTAACTTTACAATGTTCTTGTGTGAAAGTTCGATATTGGAGTTGAGTGACGATTAAATATTATAGTTTGTTAGTAAGTTTTATAGCATCATTCTAATTTGTAAATTAATTAAAAGTAAAAATTAAATTCGGTACGGACGCTTCGTTCATTTGGTTTTTCTAACTGCGCGATAGATTCATGACGATGTATGTGGCCATGCACATTCTGTAATATAGGGCCAAGATGAATTTCATATAAAGAATATCATCGTAAATACCTACTTCCACAGCAATACACATACATACTTACAGCGTAGCTACAGTAGACAGAACAGTAGTATACTATTTACTCAACTCAATTCATGAGTTTGTATCGTTTTTGGTACCTATTTGGAAAGGTAAAAATTTTGTTATTATCAGCAACTTTAGAATTTTTGTGACCTAAACGCTCAAAATAGCGTATCGGTATCGGACTAATAATATCATAAGGCAACAGCCAAACAGTTTTAAATTACCACGAAGGCTAGCAATACCAATTTGTAGAATTTCTGGTGAAAATTTCAGAATAAAAATCAACATTTTCGCATCGCATACTTCCTTCGTTTATGTAAAAATTTCGTTTGTTTGTGCAATCATAAACTCGCTTTTGTGCCCTAATTCCATTTTTCGCATCCCCACGGTCTGATAACATTATTGAATGTGTTTTCATTTGTCCGAGCACCCGGCCAAATTAACGCTGCCTTCCAAATTGGCGTCCAATGCTTCAATCTTTTAAAGAATCGGAATTTTCGATTCAGGAATGTTAGTTCTTATCATAAAAATTAAAAGAAACTTGAGTCAGTTTTGCTATGGGTGTGCGGAGTAAGGAGAATGGACACAGTGAGGAACTAGAGGAAGTTTGAAAGTAGCATCGGTGACAGAAAAATTGAGAGGTAAATAAGAAGAGACGATATGAAGGTGATGAACATGATTGCGGATGGGTTTAAAGGGAGAGGAAGACCGAAGAGATGAAAGGAGTTAATGCTGAGATGACGGCTTGCCGAAATGTATGGAAGAGGAAAGGCTATAGAGCCGACTCGAAATAATATTGGGAACGACGGGCTAAACGTATTGGTGTCTTCTCACATATCACCTTTATCCTGCACAGTAACCAAATTAATTGAAGAGGTGGAGAATCAAAATAGTTTTATTATTTTGATTTAAGAGGTATAAAATACAATTTCTGGCATTTTAAATCTAAACTCTATTTCCCCTTTTTCTAGAGAAATACTGTTTCGCATATAAAACTGAAAAACTAAAAATGTTACACACTATATGGAAAACAAAATACACACACGCAGACACACATAAACGTTTTCAAGGCTTGGCATTCATTGCCAATTTTGTTTACCAAATTACCAGAAAAAGCTTACCTTCTGAATGGGAATTAAATCGAGTTTGGGAGCGAAACAAAACAATGCTAATCTAACACAATTGTTATACAAAAATTTAAGCTCAGCTTAAGTAATGTTAAGCTGAGAAAAAAATCTGTACTGATATCGATTTTCATTAATCTGTTTCGTTTTATATTGACCATTTCAGCTACGGAAATACGTCCGCAAACTTAAGCCCGCCGTAAAATACCCACGTAGTAAGTAATGAATGAGTCTTGTCAAACTTTCCTGCCATACTTCATTCCAATAGAAATTTATGGGAAGTTATTTGAAAAAAGTAGAGATCTTTCGGAAGAAAAAGTGCAATTTCATTTCTATAACAGTATAGCGCTTAGGATATCAAATAAGAAAGTTAAAGTTATGGTATTGTAATTGGCCCCGCTTGCGTTCTACGGTCGCGAAACATTTCTTATTCTTGTGATGGTAATTCTGTAGTACAGAGACATCCGTATTGAAAGGGTTTGTTTCGAATTTTAACATGTAACACGGAATCTGGAATTACGTCGTTCGTACGACTTCAAAACAGGAATTCAAGTTGTTATTCTGAACACTCACAACCCGTAAGATTTATGTTTTCAACGCAAAATACGTCACCACTTCTGGAATACGTTTTACTAGCAGAAATATAGTCATGTACCCGTTGCCAAAAACATTTTTTTTAACTCATAGTGAAACTAATTTGTTAATTACGATTTGCCAAGAGATGATTTTTAGAGTCAACTAAACGGGAAACGAAATTAGGAAATTGATATCAGTTTATCATACGGCAAGGACTTAACGGATCTTAATGGTTACCATAGTTTATAGATGCTAGCCGTTTTAGTAATCGTAACCTTTTATTTTGTTTTATTATTTTAACGTGGGGGATAAGGACTCTATGATTTTGAGATATTCTAGACAGTAGAAAAAGTATAATAGAAGTATATAAAGAAGAAGTAAATATCACGTTTAAATATAGTCGAACCAATGGGCGTTTCTTCATTGGCCGACCCGATCCGACCGATACCGACATCAGCAGATGCATAAAGCTATAAAATTGTATTGTACGCTGTCTCATTGGCCACCCCGAACGCTGACATGCCGGTGCTGGTCACGTAGTCGACAGCAAGTCTTCCATTCGAGTCAATCTTCATCGCTATGTACCTATGTGTTGCTCACTAACACAAGCTTATTCGTGTGCGTGTGGAAACTCTATTTGAAATTAGAACGAGCTGGCCGACGGCGGCTTGTCGAGGTCCAATGAAGAATATAGCTATCAGTGTCGTGTCGGTGCCGCCTGCCGGTGTCGTTGTTGGAAGCATAATTCTATGAAGTGCCCGCGCCGACATGTCGTGCCAATGAGGAAGTGTACCATACAAATTCATAGTATTATGGACTGGGCATCAAAATAAATGACGAGTACATGATTCACCTTCGCTTTGCTGATGATATTGTAGTTATGACTGTGACCTTGGAAGATCTGGGCGAAATGCTCGACGATCTCTGTAGAGTCTCCCAACAAGTGGGTCTTAAAATGAACATGGCCAAGACGAAAATCATGTCGAATTCCCATGTCGTACCCAGTCCTGAACAGGTTGGAAGCTCTGAAATGATGATGATAACGAAACAGATACAAACCTAAAACATATTTTGTTTATTCCATTTATTCACCGACGTCACTTGAAATTTTGCCATAATAGTTAGTCTCGGAGGACTATCAATAAAGTATTTAATCATGTGCGTCGATGTATGAACTACTGTGAAATTGCCTGAAACTTATTAATGTTCGCTGGAAGTTAGTTTGGAAATAAACATACTTAGTTGCTTAGAATGTAATAATCTATCCGAAATATCAGACTAAGGTATATCGTGATAGCAGTGTGACTTTATAAAATTACCAGATTTGTGATAAAATCTTTTGAATAGTCTTTTGCAAGGTTTAATTCTGACCTCAGATCATGTAATCTGAGCTGACCAACTCCACGTATAGATCTAGATAGATCAGATCTGACCTAACAAGTTTGGGTTTAATAATTATTATCTTATCTTATGATGGGGCCATGAGTTTCCTCATGGTGCACTTCGACCCAACGGGATCTTTTATGTCTCCCCTATTGCATTACTTTTATCGCTCTTTGAATATGAAGGCCATCAGCCTCACTAAAACTATGGGCTTGACGAGCCTGTAGCGCTCTGGCCTTGGGTACATAATTCCCAGGATATTCATTCTAATCCTGGCTATGGATTCGCAGTCACATAGTAGGTTTTCCATGTGGACACGACCACATGCTCTGCTATTCGATGTTGTTGAAATTTTCATTTTGTTGAGCTTGTGGTTTGTGGTAAAAGTGCCCTGAATTTACTCGATACTCTAGGACAGGCTCCTATGAAGGATGTGGGGTGTATCATACTAGGCGACAGTTTCCATTCCATAATAATGTTTTTTATGGACATATTCTTTGATGGCTCTGCAAATATAGCTTTTAGAAATTGGGTTAAAAGGTTCAGGCATTATGAATGGGTTTTCTGATCCTTTCATTCCCAGTTCGTCGTCTTTCTCATTTCCTCTAATACCCTCATGAATGGGACCCAGATCAGCTCTATTTTACTGTGCTTGCCATCCATATTTAGGGTCTTGACAGCATTAAGTACTAGATCCGAGACGCCACGAGAGTCCGAGAGGACAATGAGCGCTGCTTGACTGTCGCTTAAGATATAGAAAACCTTGCTTTAACACGTTGTTCTATAATCCACATTGCACAGTGGTTTATTGCATAGATCCCCGTTTGGAAGACCGTGGCAAGTTTCCCCATGCTTTGATGCATTTTGAAATCATACAACAAATACCTGCTTCAGTAGCAGAGCCCATTTCGGACCCATCAGTAAACCAGATAAGGCATTAATTTTCTGGGGACGGTGGGTGTTTTCTCCACTGTTCCCTAGTTGGAATATTAACCTTCAATTCCCTGTGAGACATTTTGTTCAGTAAGGGCATATTTTATCTCTTCTCATGTACATATACCGATCTATTTCGTGTATTTCAGATCTGAAACTGCGCAGGTTCCCATAGTCCGGAAATTTTTAGTCTATTTAGGGCCTTCCTTGCCTCAGTTTCTATAACTATGTGCATATTGTATAATTTAGAAATAAGTTGACTGTTGTTATTCATCTTCAATATATAAAATATTTTCATCCTTTACAATAACGAAGGCGAAATATAAGATTTTATTGAGAAATACCTAATATATTCCACATCTCTATATAATATTTAATTTTATGTTCGCTGGGTAGCATTTGGCATCTTTGGCACGCAGCGTTGAAAAGGACCACTGCCTCTCCAAATGCGGAAATGGTGCTAAGTGAGCCGTCTGCGCCTCGGCGGGAGGCGCGACATCGCCACTCGAGAATCGCTTACGAGATAGTGCACGTTCTGGCTGCGGCTTGCCCGAGGGTGTCTGCCTCTCTGACTTCTACAAGCTTTATGATATTTTAAACTGAATCAACTAAAGTTAACGCAAGCGTTCTTCCGAAAATTGTTAAAATGTCACAATTATTTAATAACAATAATTAGAAAATATAAATTCAGTAATTAAAATGTTTCTAGGTTTAGTACTTACTTCGTATCGTGGTTATAAAGAAAGAAAATCGATTTAACAGACCAATAAACCCCTAAATCATTAATAAAATCCAGACATAATTGTTTTCAATTGTCTTTCTGTAGATATCTACCGAGCGGGGACCAACAGGTTAACAAAAATTGGCTATATTGTTGGTTTCTACGCGGTAGAGGTAGGTGCGAGGGGTATATACCAGCTAAATCCCAATGTACGTTATCAAAAGCCCTCGGCTTGTCTAGAACTTACCTAAGTTCTGTACTGGAGCGAGTATCTAAAATGGCACTCGTGAAATCGTATTGTTAAGCGTCAGTGGCGTAGTGCGTAATAGCGTTGTCTCCCACCCTAGAGGCACCGGTTTAAGCCCCACCACGTACCAATGTGTTTTCAAATTCCTAATTCATATGTACGATTGTTCGACGCTTTTACGGTGAAAGAAAACATCGTGAGGAAACCTGCACACACCTATGAAGAAATTCTTTATTTGTGTGTGAAGTTGGCCAGCGTGGTTGACTAAGGCCTAATCGCCCCTAATGTGCGGTAGGCTCGAGCCCCTCGGTTGGGACATTATACGAACTGATGCCGGTGAAATCGTATCAAATATGGCTGGGCAGGCAGAGAGAGGGGCTGGGGTAGTGGATGGGGTGTACTAGTGCACCACAATCAGGACTTCTAAACCCTGTACAAGTCCGGGCACTGCTTCTGTCTACCCTCTCTGCAACGTGATGAACCCGGCAAGATGTTTTTGTCTCAAATGTACAGTTGAGGTACAGGCGATGTCAGATCAGGCTATCACAAACTTTCTTCAATAGACTTTTCTAACTCTATCGTTATGGAAAAAGGTTGAAAAGAGAAATATTGATAATACAATACTAATTAGTAGTAGAATTTTAAATTCAAATTCAAATGTTTTATTGCATACCATAATTTTTACATGGATTCTTAAGTAGTTACAGTACAATTATGGACCCTGATGGGCACAGCAATATAAATGCTGAACTGATACAAGGCATTTACGTGTCATTGAAAGTTTTTTAGGAATTACGTTATACAATTTAGGATCCAATATTGGTTATTCTCCCCTAAGACGCATTAATTTACCAGCTCACGGTCATAAATTATGCGACCTTAGATGGGACGCAAACCCTATTAGGAATATTATATGGGAGACTCAAATCTGTATATGAATGATAATTTAATGAGTGATTCTTGATCGGCTAGGCTTCTAGATCGAATATCGATCTATAAATGCGATGTAGGGCACTTTATTGCAAGTAAACTTAGGCTTTGTCCTACGTAAGCGACAAATGCAAAAGCGCGATATGTTGCGATTAAAGGCACAAGCTACGAAGTGACAAATATCGAAGTATCGGTCGAACGTGCGGTAATTTTGTGCTAAAACGTTAGTCTATCGGTTGAATCGCGGTTTGAATCATAACCCAACCAAAGTTTGTTTCAATGGTAAGACCTATTTATTATGTGGGTGTCAAGAAGTCTTCGCTTACCATGTGAAAATTATTTACTTACATCAAAAGAAATCATTGTAATCGAATATTCAACTGTATATTGCATATAATGGTTGATACCCTGAACCTACACTCAATATGTTTTCAGACCAGCCAGGATAAAGAGAATGCGCGGTACGAGATTATTCGATCGATAGATTATATATGCAAACTTATGTCCGTTTCTTTAACAATACAGTTCAATATTTTACTTATAAATATTTATAATCCTGGCATATCTTTGTTATGAAATATAAGCAAGGTTGTGCGAGACGAGAATTGTAATATTTATTTACACAAATTTGATTGTAATTTTGCTTTAGACATAGAAAGGAAAATACTTTGCATTATTGATAAACAATCCGTCGTCGACAAACGGAAGCTGTCCCGGACTGGCCATCTTTTGGTTCGGTGTTATCCCGGGCATGCGCGTCTAGGTTCATCGGTATAAAAACCACAATACAATAATAATATTTTCCACGTTCACACAAATTATCTAGCCTAAATTAATATGGATACTAGCTATCGCACAAAATTATATAATAATTTAGAAAACTCCTGAGACCCAATTTTCTCAGACATGAACACATACTTGAGCGTTGTCTTCCACCCGGGAGGCACTGGTTCGATCCCCGCCACGTACCAATATGTTTTCAAATTTTGAATTCATATGTACGTTTAATCGACGCTTTTACGGTGAAGGAAAACATCGTGAGAAAACCTGCGCACACCTATGAAGAAATTCTTAGGATGTGCGTGAAGTCAACCAACCCACACTTGGCCAGCGTGTTTGACTAAGGCCTAATCGCCCCTAATGTGGGGTAGGCTCGAGCCCCTCGGCGGGGACATTATATGAGCTGCTGATGAAATGAAATGAATGAACTTACTTATGAACTGATTACCGCCCATGCTTATTTGATTGTTTTTAGTATGTACTGACTTGACCACGTATTCTTTCCCGAGACCAAATATTTTACGTAGTAAATTTTTAAGTTTACCGCGCTCAGACCCTTGTTACAAATGTTTTTAAGTTACAAAAATTACAATACCTCATACCTACTACTACTATACTTATATAATCCATACAATCAGAAATAGTGAAAAACATCCGATAAGCTTTGAATTATGAATAATATTTGTGCACGTATTTAAATTGTGCATATTGTTTGAAGCATTTAAAGTAGGCCAAATATGTTAGTAGCAAAAATTTCATTATTAAATAAAAGCTGGCTGAACGTTCATTTACAGGTAAAAATAATTCCATGGCATAAATACTGATCGTAAGTATATTTGTTATGAAGTACTTATGTAGGTAACTATTTAAAAGTAAAATATTATCATTGCTTTTCCTCTTAGATGCTCTTTGTAGTGTATCCTATCCTATTCACCCTCTCACTTCCACAGACAATAACTGTCTCGTTCGCACCACGTCAGTTATACGAGAACCGTCGGCGAGAGCAGAGTGCGAGAGCCATTCGGTGAGAGTAAGCGTGTTGGTTGTCTGTCCATTGAGTGCGTGTACGAGCCAGTGTAAGACAGGTTCTACAATTGGCGACGAGGACAAAGGTCAGATTGTTTAAGTTATTAAAACAAAAAATGGAAATGTGTATGTATGTATCACAAATGAAAAAAATAGGTAGGGAGGTACTTATTACCCAACTTAAATAGCTTTTACCCAAATACTCGTGGTGTAATTCTTGCAGGTGTTGTTTATTTTGTATAACAAAGTGGGCAGATCTGTAAAGCGGTTTGTTACAAATAAAAGTGCCTTAAAATAGTAATAGTGTTTACATTCAGTATTTCGTTTTCGTTCAACTTTAATTGCGGGTCAGATGCGCCATAATAATAAAATGGCCTGGACATTTGAGAGTACACCTAAGTTCACATTTTGTTCTTAATACTATTATCTACCTACAATTTTGTCGGTTTCCTCAGTATTTTTTATTTGTTCTAAGAGGTGTGTTAAACAGTACATATACATAAAATATTGCTTAAAATAATAATATATTATCATGATTTATCGATGTATAGATAAATAAGTATGTATTGCCTTGGTTAAACAGCGCCATCTGTTGCAGACTAGCAACAACAGCTTGCAGCAAGCTGCTTGCTAACAAATCAATCTGAGTGCTACCGAATAGGTTAAAAATTGTAGTCGTCGCTAGCAGTACCACTTTGTACATACGGAGTTCATTCCACGATAGCTCTCACAATTAATTGTATAGCTCTAATCTCTTAATTGACGAAAGGTAATAATCAACTTTAATAAAATTCGTAATGATTTCTTATAACTTTATATAGTAATTAAATTAACTTATAACAAATGTATAAATCATACTAGTCCACTCTTATTGTTTAAATGTTCATCGGGTGACGTGTAAAATAAATAAATATATAATAATAATAATTAAAATATGAACTGGTAAATTGCTCACATACGGTAGAATTATACCTAGCCATATAAGTAAAATCCATGATAATGTGATACATACATACCTTAAGTTGTTCAGTCGGTACAAATGTGCCGGGGTAAAATTGGTACAAACGTACTATGGCAAAGTTGGTACAAATGTACCATGGTTAAGGTGGTACAAATGTACCGTGGTTGAATGGGTACAAATGTCCCATGGTTGAGTTGGTACAAATGTACCGTGGTTGAATGGGTACAAATGTCCCATGGTTAAGGTGGTACAAATGTACCGTGGTTGAATGGGTACAAATGTCCCATGGTTAAGTGGTACAAATGTACCGTGGTTGAATGGGTACAAATGTCCCATGGTTGAGTTGGTACAAATGTACCGTGGTTGAATGGGTACAAATGTCCCATGGTTGAGTTGGTACAAATGTACCGTGGTTGAATGGGTACAAATGTCCCATGGTTGAGTTGGTACAAATGTACCGCGGTTGAATGGGTACAAATGTCCCATGGTTGAGTTGGTACAAATGTACCGCGTTTAAATTAGAACTTTGGTACAAATGTACCCTAATGACATTGGAAGAATACAAACAAAGTAGCAAAAGTATATGGTGCTGCCATTAAATTGGTAGGTGCTGCCATTAAATTGGTAGGTTATATGATGCTACCATTAAATTGGTAGGTTATGGTGAAGGAAACATCGTGAAAAAACCTGCACACACCTATGAGGAAATTCTTAATAGGTTGTGTGTGAAGTCGACCAGCCCGCACTTGGCCAGCGTGGTTGACTGGGGCTTGATCACTCCTAGTGTGGGGTGGGCTCGAGCCCCTCGTTGGAAATGAGCTGTTGATGCGATTTAAGTGGTAGGTAATGTTGTCATTTCATTGGCAGATTATAATTATTATATGCTGCTATTTAATAGGCAGGTTTTGTATAAGGCGGTCTTGAGATAAAAAATGGTAATTTAGATTACGAACTTATGTCGTTAAAATTAATAATTACATTGTAATTAAATTTCAGCAATTTGAATTATTTACTGATTTCACGACATAGCAGTTCGTTTGCTAATTGCAACACAAAACTGTAGCGATAAAAACGCAATGCTGTTAGTATTATTTTTGTGAACAGCTTTATAAGAAGGTATAAATGTAGTTGGTTAGTTGCAATTACATTTTGTATTCCTAATTGTTAAAGAATTACATTGAGCCCAAAAAGTAGCACTTTGCAAATTTTATGTGTACGTAAAGAAATTAATATTATGACGACCGTATTGTCGTAGTTATAATTATTTTGTTATTCCGTGTCATTTTAAACGTTGAGATTAGTTCCGTGTCATTTTGTGCAGCTATGACTGCAATATAGTTTACCTTGGTTTTTATTTTTATTTTACCCTGGTGACATAAAGGGTTGTATTTAAATACATGTCACGTAAATTAGGTCCGAGTCGTGAATAATTAAAAAAAAAAAATCTAACTCGCGGAGTGCCCTATTTTGTCGTGGTGTGATCAACAATTAATTTAGTCAAAACTTTGGTTTCATTAGACTTGACGGATTAGACCTCATGTTTGTATAGTATTGACAAGTGACTTGTAGACTGACTGGTATAGTCACAGGTAGTATCATGGGCGGTTAGAAACATAATGAGTAAAGCTGCTTACGTAAGTAACGTTAAATGATTAAGATGGGAGTTAGGTGGCTACTCACGACATGCATTTGACTAATAACTATTGGAAACTATTAACTGTGTGATATGGAATCAAAAAACCGAGGGACTGAGTTTTGATGTAGCCGAAGGACTGTACTGCGTTATTCGAAGCCGAAGTACTCTTGACTGAAGGACTGGTTGACATTACTGATAACACGTGTTTGCGTGTGTGCCGTAGTGTGATCATGGTCATATTTGATGGAGCGGAAGGTAGTAGGAACTTGACAGTCAGTCTTATTTCACAATTGTGCCATTGAATCACATGTGTTGAGTCACATGTGTGGAGTCGCATATGTGGAGTCTCAAGAGAGTCTTTTGCGGATATTTTGCAAGTTTCTTGTGAGTCACGTGTAGGGTAATGTAGAGATAAATGCCAGAATGTTGTGTACCATTCGGAAGTTAAGGTCGAGGTCTATTGCGGCCTAAGTGATACCTAATGAGTCTCGAATACTATACGAGGACTCGAATAGTGTTCTAATGGCCGTATATTTGACCGTAGCGTGTAGTAAGTGGATGATGCATACATGCGCAGGGTTCCACGGTGTTGGACGCGCGTGTCATTGAGAGCAATTGTGATCGCTGTTCGGCTGCGAGTCGTAAATTAGAGGTTTAACTCCAGTTAATTCAATGCAGTAGCGACGTTTGATATGCGGTACATGACCCTAGTTAATGATGTTCATGTTTTATTATGATCTCTAAGTTGCAATACTTAGTTCTAAGCATTGATTTAATGTACTAAGTCTTTAAAGACCTTATTCCATGTAATTTCGGTAGAGATTTCTAATGTTATTTTTGTTAGAAATACTATTTTATTCACATACAAAGCAATAGTTAAGAGTAGTCGAAGCACATACTTTAGTAATTTTGATATTTTCTGGTTCTGGTTGAAAATGAACAGACCAATTAGATTGAGTTGGACCTGGAATTCAGGGGGCCATTTAAAATTATATGAGCACTTGACAATGACCGTTAAGTTTTAAAGGCACTAAGCTCTAGGCGTAGATACAAGTCTCTCATTCTCATGGTAGATTAAGCCCGAAGGAAAGTAGCTGTGGTCATCAGTGATTCAGTCTTACATAGAGTCTAATGTAGAGTCTTATGTAGTCTTATGAAGAGTCTTATGTAGAGTCTTAAGTAATGTTTTATGCAGAGTCTTACGGAGAGTAATGTGTGAGGTCATATTATGTTAATGACATGAGTATGCAATGCAGAAGATTATGTTGTGAGGAATGTTAAAAGGACATTCTTGTCGAAGAAATATCATTCACTCGAAAAAGGTAGAAGGGAAAGGGAAAACTGTAGTACAGGAAAAGGAGAAGGAGAAGGTGAAGAAAGTTCAGATGAATAAACAAGGCGTTTTGAGTTATGTACAATTTATTTTATTTTTATTTGGTTCAATGCTTAGCAGTTGAATGAATAAAAAAAAATTGTGATAAGGAAGGGATGTAGTGTATCCTATCCTATTCACCCTCTCACTTCCACAGACAATAACTGTCTCGTTCGCACCACGTCAGTTATACGAGAACCGTCGGCGAGAGCAGAGTGCGAGAGCCATTCGGTGAGAGTAAGCGTGTTGGTTGTCTGTCCATTGAGTGCGTGTACGAGCCAGTGTAAGACAGGTTCTACACTCTTGTTATGTCAAATGGCTGAAGAAATTTCTATAATTAAGGTATCATTAGATTGGTCTTGACAGCCCAAGTGTTCTTAGGTACCTAAGTGATGTTAACATAGCGGCTGTGAAGTGTTATTATTAGACGTGAATTGTTTTTATTATTTAGAATTCATCAATATGGGTTTAAAACTAAAGGGCTTATTATTAGGATTTTAAAAGGTATATCATGACAGTCTCATAAAAAAAAACTAAAAAGATATAAATAAAAATAAGTAAATTTAAAAAATTAAAAAACCCGCTTGCATAAAAACACAATTAGTGAACTGGAAAGATGGAAACAAGATCAAATATATATAAAGGCAAACTTCGATTGATGATAGTTTTTAGAACTTTTGTTCAACATAGTACATGCAGTCGGAGGCATAGAATGAAATAATAACTCAAATCATTCATAATGTCATGCCTCCGACTGCATTTTACTATGTTAAACAAAAGTTCTAAAATCAACAATCATATGTTTTAAGTTTGCTTTTAATGTTTATCTTGTTTCTATCTTATCAGTTGACTAATTGTCGTGTTGGGCAGGCGGGTTTTTTAGGTTTTTAAATTTTTCATCTTTACTTGATCTTCTACTAATGATAGAAATTGGCTTATTATCACAAAAAATATTGTTACTTCGCGCGTGATAATTACCAACTAATGGCGTATGCGGCGGTCCCTCGAAGAGGCGATTCAGAGTGAGGACGAATTATGCTCATCTTAAAAATAATAGGTTCATGTAATGATGGCTGTACGGGAAAATTTTGATTTTTGTATTATTTTTTCTTTGATATTATTAATGAGACGCCTGAACAGACTTTCATGAATTGTAGTAAGGAATCATCCAGCTCACGTCATGATCTGAACTGATCATGAACATTCAAACGAGAAAACCGCATCATAATCGGTCAGCTAAGCACTGACGCCTGTGACTGACTCTTTGCTAACCCTGTGTGTAAATCTTCCTACATCGCAGCAGTTCAGGGCGATTATAAACCGGAGACTTTTTAAGACCAATAACGAATACACGCTGATTGCTTTCTGGAACATTTATGTGGTTATAAAATATCTCATTCACCATGACAAAGTATTAAATTTTCATCATGTAAGTACCACTTATAAATTAAGGCCAAGTAGCTATTGCAGAATTTTCGATTGTATAATTGTATCGCAGATTGTATAAGTTAGCAGTGATTAGTAATTGTTGCTAAATAACAATATTGAAACATTGATTAAGATGATATGCCTTCCATGACCAGTAATTACAATGGCTACCTTTCCCTTAAATCCGAAATTTTGATTCACCATACACATGTTTACAGTAAATTACGCATAATGGTTATTTCATTTACATGTTGGTCGAAATTTCCAAAACGCGGGAACAAATACTTATTTATTTCTTATCAACTGCCTAAAGTTCATCGTTTTATCTTCAATAACGACGAAGAAATACCCATGTTGATTTTCGTACTTTGTCATCCCATATTAAAATAGATGGAAGCTCTAGAGATTGTCGATAGATGCCCTGTTCATCTTTAAATTTGTAGGATATCATCATCAAAAGTATGGTTTACCTACCGCCACAATTAAGTTTCAAAATCCTTCAGATTTTGTTTTAACAGTTTGGTTATTTTTTACGATAAGTTTAGCAAATGACTCCACTCACTTTATGGTAAGCGGTAGTGGAATCCAAATGCGAAGATAATAACCGTATGTATTGTTCTCCATAGAAAAGTGTTGCAAAATATCTTTTTCACCTCTCCAGTAAAGAGCTCTTTTGGTTTGTAAAATCTCTAAGCAAAAATGCTTTTTGCCGCGAGCTTCGATTAAGACTGAAACGTCAATGAGCTGTAAAGTTGTATGTTTCACACGAGAACGAATATTTATTAGTATTTATTTATGCCTAATATTTATGAATCATACATATCATTACCAGACTACTTAGATAGTTCGTGATTTAAAGTTGGCACTCACAGCAAAAATAGCCTTGCTCACTTGTGGAACAAATAACTATTATGGCCAGATATTATGCCACACCTGAGTTAGGAGGTGACAAAAAATTATACTTATGTGTACCTCGGGCGGCAAAAAAAGAAAGCCTCAGATCTCATACTAATATTATCATTAAATACCTGCTATTTGCGACATTATTTGTTTCACCGCCCTGTTAATAAATGTACTATTTTTGTGTTTCTTCTTTGTGTATTATCGTAATCAGATCTCGCAAGAAAAAGTCATTGCATTAATCCTTTCTAAAAAGAATGAACAGTTTTTGAAAACAAACTACAGAGTTGAAATTATTATCCATTAAGCCGGTAAATTGCTATAGAAGACTTGAGGCTTAATGTTCATACAAAGGAAAGGGACAGAAAATTATGCGTATCACTCGCTTGAACATCATAGCTCAGTAAAGGTATAATTGATACTTTCATAAGAACACCTTCCCTCAAGCCCTTATTTAATGTTGGACAAAGTTTTCAATCTCATTTTCAAGTACGACAAGTTGTTAACTGATCATACAATCCGCCGATTGCGAAATACTTAGCTACGAAATAAAATACTAAAAATAAATCGGTACGTTTTTTATGTTTGTTGGATGTACCGATATTATTAAGAAAAGAATTGGACGTATTTATGAAACAATTACTGTCGAACCTAAAATCTTTTTCATTATATTTTATGGCACTGCATCAGGGTTTTGAACGTTATGACTTCAAGGTGGGTTGAATCAGCTGTTTAAAACACCTTGAGTACCAGCTGTATTGGCATTGTATTTAAAGCCTAACAAAAGCTATTGACCGCTCGAATTTTAGCGCTCTACCTTATACAACCCCAAGACTTAAAATGATTATAATAACAAAGCTGCTTTTCACCGACATTGCCCACCGAATTAGCAAACTGAAGTGGCAGTGGGCTGGTCACATTAGCTGCAGAACTGACGGCCGTTGGAGCCGTAAAGTTCTTGAGTGGAGACCGCGACTCGGTAAACGTAGTGTAGGACGACCTGCGACAAGATGGGATGATGATATGCGTAGGCTGGCTGGAGTGAGCTGGATGAGAGTGGCCGAAAATCGGGAGCAGTGGCGTGCATTAGGGGAGACCTATGTCCAGCAGTGGAATAACACGGGTTGATGATGAACAAAGCTGCAAATTGTCAGCTATCTCTAATGACTAAACATATGATTAAAATTGATAGCAAATTAAATAGAAAACGAAAAACATGGAATAAAATCCTGTCATGGATAAGTGCTGAGACGGGATTTGAACCCGCGACCTTTCACTATCCGGGTGACTGCTCATAGCCACGCCAGACGAATTTAGCCATGTATTTCGTTTCTGATCACGTCATCAATTCTCTCCATCAGTCAAGTTTTCTATTTAATTCGGTATCCCCTTCGCTATAAAGAAAAACCATGAATACGAAAATAAACTTAGGTTGGGTTAGGTTGGCGTCCACGTCCGGAAGCCTCCTCGTGGCGGACCCTGGTAACGTGGTGGGGAAACGTGCTTGGCGGGTGTGTGGCTTTTGATGTCAAGTGTGTCCCCTTGGCATTCGAATTCACATACCATCGTCGTGTTGTTTTTGTTTTCTTCTGGGCCACGACCGCACCAAGTCGAGCAGCCGTCGGTGGAGGAGTGTCTGCTGGCCACCAATTGGTGCAAGGAGTGCCTAGACGGGCAGCGTTGGGACGGTCTCGGTGTAGTTGCGCTCACGTGCGCAGATCCCGAGCCCTCCCGTGATAGCGCACTGAAGGTAAAGCCGGGGAGGATGTTTAGTGGGTATGGAGGGAACGCCTTTACCTCGAGTCCCACATATCCCCTGCGGTTGGCACCACCCCGCAGGGACGATGTGTAAAAGCATTTTACCTCCCCGTCAAATAAAAAAAAGTTAGAATTGTGACCACGCTTGCTGCATGCTTGTTTGCATGCTTGCTTGTATGCTGCGTGCTTGCTTGTATACTGCGTACTTGCTTGCACGGTAAATGCTTGCGTGAACAATAGATCGTAACGTAACAATTATTATGTTGTAAGTAAGAACGCAAATAAAACATGGAAGTATTAATGACGCTTTAAATTAGCCAAACGGATCAGTATGCCGCGCAGCCCAAAAGTGGCTCAAAAGTACCCCTAAGCGCAATTTTTGACTTGAAATCGAATGCGAATTTTGAATTTCGAAAAGGTGTTACTAACGAAGCGGTCTATTATAGACCTAAAAGATTTAGCGTTAATGTTGTTTTTTACTTGTAGATAATATCGTATTTTACTTGTAAATATAGATAATATCGTTATTTATCTGCATGTGTGTATTTCATTTCTGTGTGACACGTGAGGTCGATTTTTAACCGAAGCTAGTATGAAAGAGCGGCTTCCATGACCCCACGACGTGCAGAAATGACAATGAGATAGAGTCACCGAACTTTTTACATCCCTTGTAATTTACTGAAATTTAACTACAACAAATTCAAAAAAATTCTTCCATCAATGCTTTCTTTTTTACGTGTGATTTTCAATAAAATGTTTATATAAAATTAAAAATGGTTTATAAAGCCATCAGTAAAATTATTATTATTATTTAAAAAAAGGTCAATCAAATGACTTCATTCCACCTGATGGTAAGCAGAAATCGAGTCGAAATGTGGAGTCGAAGTGGGAGAGGTAAACCGCTACATTAGCGCCCTCGCCTGGCCGACCCAGAATTGTAGGAAGAAGGGAACACCTGTGCTGGCAGTGAATTCCATTTCTTTATTGTGCGACAAAGGAACGAGTTGCCAAATTTATTAGTTTACGTTGGAATGGTAGCCACAGTTTGTCGGTGACAACGTAGACCAGCACGCGTAGTCCTTAAAAGGAAGGGAGATGATAGGATTACGGAAAAAAATCCTCAGAGCACTCGCCGTGGTACAGACGGTAGAATGCGCTCAATAACCCAACATCGTGATGCAATTGGAGAGGCTTAAGATGTTGAGTAACCTCTTCATCGCCGATGATGCGGATCGCTCGACGCTGACCTATCCAAAGCATCGAGTATTTTTTTAGCGGAGCCATCCCACAGGTGCGAGCAATATAATTTGGTTTTTGTACGCAAACTTCTACCAACTGGGTCAGATTTGGGCCATGACTTTTATGTGCTCAATGCTTTTATCAGACAAATTAAGAATATCTTCTTTAAATCAATGGCGTGTGTCGCGACACAAAGTGAAAATGTACTTACAGTAACAGACAAAAGGTCAAGTGAAAATGTGCTTATAGTAACAGACAATTGTACGGTAGTTGAGTTGAAATGGAGTCCTCAACACGTATTTTTACAACAAGGACTCGGAAGAAACTGAAAACTGATTAAGAATCTCACTCATCCAATGATATTATCACTGCACTCATCATAATTTAAAACATCATTCAAATTTTTGACATCAAAGCAAACTGCCTAGAAACGTCTGTTAACATGCATTCAGAAACTTTCCAACATGATTCATTCCTTTATTGAATAAACATTTTAACGTAAATTAGTGATAATCGTAATTAATAGTTTCAATCATAGGTTAAAACAGAAAATAATTTATGTTGTTGAATAATTGCCGTCAAATAGTAGTTTTAGTATAAACTCACATTTTAGTTTGCCGTGATAATTGTGTGTGCCTTAATGTTACCTACTGTCTACCTACGAAACGATTTCAATATTTGATTATTGAATCCATAGTTTTTCACGAATATAACTTATCATTGATGTAAATTGTACGTCTCAGACAGTTCACGACAACTTACGTTTTTTTACTACTAACACCGAAAAAAGTAACATGCTCAAAGACGGCTTCTTACGTCACCTATTCCACGAAAATTTTACGTCGTAAATCTTTATAATCTATGTTGAATCGAGCCGTATCGGGATAGTTTCAATTCTGCGAACCAAGTTAGGCATATAAGCAAGGGTTATAAAATATAATGAAACATGTATTGTATGTGACGAATAAGAGCTTTGGAATTTAAAACATTTCGTGTTTAAATTGAATTTATAACTGCAGTTTTTTTCAGATATTTTATTCATACCACAAGTAGCCCTACTTGTGGTATGAATAAAATATACACCAGCTGTTCTATAGCTTGATCAGGCGGTCAACTTAGCTGAACGATATACATATAACTTTTATCAGTGGAAATGCTTTTATAGCTACCTTGTCATGTCATAGAGGTCCACTTGCAAGGAGAATGTCATAGAGGTCCACTTGCAAAGATTAAATAATGCATAGTAAAAACCACTGGTGTACTCACAGATATATCAATCTAAGGAGATCGGTCGAATCGCCGAGTTCATAGGAAGACCGAGTATCGCGATCAGCGGCCGTACTACATAACATGGTTCTAGTTGAGCATGCCGTAATATACACTATTCATTGCGCGCGTCTTAAGGACTGCGAAGCAATGAAAGTTAAGCACAGCCGCAAAGGAGATCGGTCGAATCGCTGAGTTACGCATTCACCTGACTTTATCGGAAGGCGAAGTGGCGGAAATGTATGCCCACAGGGCATACACTGGTCACAAGTTAAACGCCGGCTTGGCCTATCTCCTTGTCTTATTAAATCTGTGGGTGTACTCATCATTTTGACTCTGGCCGCGACAGTAACTACACATTCAATCGTGCAAACGGTTAACTTATTACAAACTTGTTAATTTTCCTACTTAGGTACAGCTTAGTAGCCGACTACACGCAGCAGCGGGACGTATCGCCGACGCTGGTTTCTATGTATTTATATGACATACCTTTCGTAGCTAGCGACATGTCGGTGGTTGTCTGCATACAAAAAATATATAGAAACTAGCAACGTCACATAGAACGTCACCTGCTGCTGTTGCGTGTAGTCGGCTGCGAAGTCATACCTTTAGCCTGATGTCAGAGTATGGGTACTTCACCATTTTAGTTTTTCGATTTTTTTTTTGTTATGAAGGAAAATAAAATCCTGTTTTTGTTCAACTATTTGAGTGTCAATCGCATACTTAGTTAAGTTTAGTTTTTATACTGTATTTCCAATGATAATAACAATACAACTAACATAAAAAAATTACGTTCTTGTCTACAATTAATGGTTACATTATCAAAATAGGTAGCTTTAATCAAATGACCTAAATACATAGTCATTAAGTGTTATTTCGTTAAAACATTGCTGTCATTGAATGTTCGAATCGACTAATTGACTTCAATTAAATAATAGACGAAATACGCGATTAAAATTGTCCCATGACAACTGTGAGTAACTCTACGCAATGTTTTAATGGATTCTAAGAAGACTATAATAAACGTATAAAAATACGTGGGCGCATACTGAACGTTTTGCGTAGCTCATAAATAAAATATTATCATTATTGTTCCTAAGGTGTTATCCAATAAATTTTTAAAATCTTTTCATTCATTATGGTTAGAATGATCTAACCACATTTAAACACCAGCTGCTCGAAGCCCAATATTAATAAATTATTGAAATAGTACGTGGAAAACCTTATTTGTTTTATAAATTAAATGGTCTTTTGATAGATTTGTTGTCAAAAATGTGGGAGATCCGTACTTCGAGACGTTTAAGGAATGCTCGGAGAGAAATTGAAGACGGACTAAGTGGTAACTACACTTACGTGCAATGAAATCGACTCAAGAACCTAAACTTACATTAGTCCAGTTTTTACTGTGATAGATTTTGGTTTATTGATTTGACAAATTGAAATCTAAATACAATTAAAAGAGCTAATTTTTTTGGGGAATTCAGCTGATTTTTAAGGGTCAATAAATCTGTAAGATTAATCAATTTTTATCAATAAACAATGATTCAATTAACTCTGAACACTCTGCATAGTTACAGAAATGGCGTATGACGTTAAAATGAGAAACCAGGGTTTCCGAAGAAATGAGTCTATTGTCACTAATACTTCGTTTATCGATGTTTAGAGTAGATTGAATAAAGCTTATGAAATATACATTCAAATTATATTTACATGTTTTGTATATCTAATCTTATTATTATATACCGACTAGCGGACCCGACAGACTTCGTCCTGTCATAAAGAAATTTATTCGAATTTTTCTCGCCGTAAAAACCATCCTTGAACTTCAACGAACATTTTAAAAAAAGAATTGGCCAAATTGGTCTAGGCGTTGTTGAGTTATGCGCTTACCAACACATTTTGCGATTCATTTTTATATTATAGATATATTAAGAATCGAAACCTACGAGGTGAGGCGATTTTATTGCACGTAAGTGTATATGGTAATAAAAAACCTTCATAACTTCATGATTTCACATTGATCATCAGTACCTACTCCCTACAAAGCCGATGCTATGAATAAACAATTTTTTAATTATTTTAACGAAAACCGCTGATGGCAAAGCAGGGGTGGCTTCATCTGCATTATCTCTCGCACTAGCCATTTTTGAATTTTGACTCCACTTTTGCTTACCATCAGGTAATGTAGAATCATTTGTTAGATCATTTTATTAATAAAATATGTCTAACGCCATGAGCGCACCAGACACTATTTTCCATAGAGTAGTAATGGGAATGCATTTGGGATTACGAGCGTTATATGTATGTAGTTCGGTCACTAAAACAAAATTTATGGGCGAATTCAAAATTAATTTTATATTTCTGAGTTTTTGATGACTGTTTAAATTTACTGGACCATGGAGTTCCAGTTCCAATTCTACAGTGCAAATAAAATCTCATTTTTTAATATGTAACGCTTTTTGTACGTGTAAGTATCGATGCAGTAGATGGGTACTTTGAACTAACCTGTTGTATGAGAAACATTTTATTTAATTTGACTAACTTCTGCTGCTCAGATTTTTTTTTTACTGTACAATGAAATATTCCCCATATAAAACTGATCAATCCGCATCCAAATTTTTTTTCAAACTGTCCCATTTCTATGGACAACTCACGCTTGACCAAAAAAATTACTATGTCAAATTTTTATTTTACAAAAAAGAACAAATGGTTCCTAAGGCCGTTTCCCTGTATCTTCTATGGTTTTGGATTTCCCCATACTGTCCCAGTTAAAAAAACACAGTGTTTATGTGGGTACTTCAGAATCAGTCTCAAGAATCAGGGCCGTACTGAGCGTCGTATGTCTCTATCACTTTATGCTTGATAGAAAGTGACAAACGATTCTCAAGACATAATTGATTTCCGAGTGTCATTCTGTAATACGGCCCTTAAAGGGCGATCCAGTGTTCTTAGCAGACCAAACCTTTGTCACTTTGTACAGTACAAATAAATAGTTCTAATTACACACAAAACGAAATCGTATGGAAAACCGAATTTTCACCCTGAATACGTAATGCCTCTACGTTGGTATCAGGTGTGGCTGTAATACGAACATAGCACGGGTAACGTATGGTTTCAATATGGCCGTGTTATCAAAGGGAACGCGCAAAAGTCCTTCGTTTGCATCTTTTATAGTAACAAATGTAGTATATTTTTGCCGATTCCTTTACGATGTTACAACCGTTGTTTTGGCACCGTCTTTTTGTGTATGCTTGCGTAAATGGACCCCACCATGATTTACCTGGTCTTTTAATGTTGATTGACAGACAAGCATATGGCCAGCATGGTAGGCAGTCACTGTAGCATATATTCAAATTCAAATTATTTATTGCAATTCACGTGGTTACAAAGGTGGTATAAACAATACTTATAAAATATGTTATTATCTTCTACTTTAAATTAACTAAAAACTATATTAATACATAATTTAATATATTTAAGTATCTACCTATCCTCAAAAAACTCTTGCACGGTGTAAAAACCTTTTTTTCACAAAAACTTCTTAAATCTATTAATGTTATTTATATTTTTTAATTCTTTAGGGATTCTATTGTAGATTTTTACAGCCATTGCATAGGGCCCTGAGTGGATTAAATTAAATTTTGAAATAGGAGGGGCCAATTTAGTCTGTGGTCTTAATCTTTAAGGTCGTTCCTGCTGTGGGAAAAGATATAGACGATTGCTACACGAAATTGACAATGGCGCGCTGCTAACCCAAGTCCTCTTCTCGACCTCGTGGAGCTCTGGTAACCTTATTCGACGGAGCAGAATACAGCACCACAAAATTTTGTATTACTTTAGATATTGGGCTCAAACTCTACTATGGTTACGTGTTCTTTTTAAGAAGATTATAAATTAAAAAGTTTAAATGTATGCAAACATTTTCAGAAGTAAATCATTCTTAATTATAAATGTAAAGTAAAGCTTTATTATTGATAAACTATAATTTCTATAATTGCCACCAACATTAGTATATTCATGGGCTTGAATAGTATACATGTAATTATAGCCCTGGCATATACACGCAATTTGTTTTAATTGATCATATTTATACAGTTGAAAACTTTTCGTTTTCTAAGTTATTGGTCCACTGAGCAACTTGTTTTGTCAAATCCGAAATGTAAAATTATAAACCACTGGTCAAAACTAGGAGATTCCATATAACATTTCAAATGTCGTTTTTATCAATAAGAATTTATCAAAAATCTATACTTTTGCATAGGGGAATATTTTCGTATCCCCTTTAGGAGGTTGTGCGGATTATGGCCACCCCAATGCCACTCCAACTTGCAGATCAGATAAAATATGTTTATAACTTTCGTTTTTAGACAATTGTATAGAAATTAGTTCTAAATAGGCTACGTACACGATAAAAATCATAATATAATAAGTACAATCTTCGATATACCTATGTACAAATTAATGACTTTGTTCGCATTCGCGGTAATCATTTCTAGTAAAACCTCTACATTTATAAAGGTAAAAGTATAATATGCAATTTAATTAGTGATACCAATTCAACAAATAACATTGACCTATTTATATGAGTAAGATATAAAAAAGATAATAAATAAAGAGTCATTTAATGAACAGTACAGGCAAATCATAAAATAGACGCTTATTTTATGGTAGGTACTAGGCCAGAAGTTATACGCCTCTGTATCTTCTACTGCGACATAAGTAGTACCGCAGGAGGAACATGAGGAGTTCCAAGACAGTAAAGTAAACAACACATTGTGGCCCCAAGCAAATTGAAAATCGGGATCAAACGATTAGATTCTGACGCGCGAAATTAAAAATTTTGGGGTTCCATCTTGAATCAATAAATTCCACATAGCTCCTTCTGGAACCAATTATCTAACCCATATTAGATATCTCATATTAATAACTTAAGTAATCTTTAAGGTAACTTAAATGTTAGCAAGTTGAAATGTTAGCTTCGTTGTTAGCACATCAATCATTATTTGAAAAAAGTAGCAAAATATCCATCCAGTAACATCATCAAATCGTGACAGTCAGTACATAATATTATGTATAGCTTTCCATTTATGTTTGGGGTAAAGCATTATAAGCGTCTCGCTGAGATATATTTAAAACCACTCTTAGTATAACGCTATCGGAATATCGAATGAGCCCGGTAATTGGATCTGAATTGGTTGATGATTTATATGCAATTTTAAATGAAAAACCATGTCGCAGCTGTCAATTCTACAAACGAACTCCTTAAAATACGTAAATCTATCAGTATCACATTTCAGAGACTCAATCCAGTAATTGTGCTTAATAATTTTCTTTGTATTTTTATATACCTATATCCTTACATAAAGTCACGCTTTTCTACCCTGGTTCCTACGAGATCGCTTATCTTTCCACTACGATATCCTTACATATTTCTTTCGCTTCATGTAGATGAAGCCAAGCATGTATGACGAGTAGGTAATTTTGATTTCTTTTTCAACTTACTATAAATTTTAAGTAACTTAATAGACCTAACAAAAATATACGGATATTTAATAAAAATATAATGAATGTAACAAAATTTTTGAGTTTTCTACCCGATTCTGAGGAACATAAGAATTATTTATGAGCAGATGGCACAGATTTGACTTTTAAAAGCTTAGTATCAGGAGGTATAGAGACATTGCATCGACATCAAGTAAATAGGAATGGTAGGAAGTATATTTAGATGACTAACAGCACGTCCCGGCTTCACACGGGTGGAAAATTTTATTTTTCAAACATTTTGGGATAAACGTAGAGTAAATGTATCTTTATACAGAAATTAGGTACCTAGTTTGTTTTTTCAAATTACTATTTATATTTTTCTTACATAATTTTATATTTTCATCCATAATCCTATATTTACACACATATATTCTAGCTTTTACCCGCGATTTCATCAACCTGAAATACTTTGGGCAGTATTTTTGGACTTTGTTTGGATTTCCGTACGACCTTTCATCCCCATAGGTACGGGTAAACATTTCAAAAACGCTAAAATGAATATTTATTTCTTATCAAGTGCTTAAATTCAAAGTTTCATTGTTGTATCACCGATAGTGACGAGCTCCCATACCTTACATACCTTATTTCAACCCCAAAAAATGTAGCTTTTCTTCAATCATAAAGGTCTAGTACATTTTGTAACAAATTTCATCAAAATCATGGGCGTGAAAGCGTGAATTGGTTTGGACTTCCATGTGACCTTCCATTGCCACACAGGTCAAAATTTCAAAAACGCAAGAATTAATATTTATTTTTACGATAAAAGGTAGCATATATCCTTTCCTAACATCTAAACAATATTTGTACCAAATTTTATAAAATCGTTTAATAGTTTTTTAAGCATAATATTCAACACAACACAAACATAAAATTCTTAAAAATAATAATAAAAGGTTTGTAGTATGTTTGTAGCGAATAAATTAAAAAACTACTTTACCGATTTTGATCAAATTTGGCACAAATATTAATTAGACCTTGGGAAAGGACATCTACTACATTTTTTTGTGAAGAAATAAGGCAAGAAAGTTTTTATGGAAGTTCTTCACTTGTGGAGATAAAACTACGAAACATAGAATTTAGGCACTGTATAAGAAATAAATGAATATTTGATCCAGCTTTTCTTAAATTTTGACCTGTATGGGAATGAAAAAGGCAATGAAACCTGTGTGGGAATGAACTAGGAGATGAAAGGTATATGGATGGATTTCCTACCTCTACTCTATATCTTTACCAAATGTCATTAAAATCGGTGTATCGGTGTGTGTAGTCCCCTTTATAATATTAGATTATTATAGAAGTTTAGACTAGTACATAAGGCCACATAAAAAACTAAAACATTAGAATTTTTTTTCACTTTATAAAGCCCTAAATCTATTAAGTGCGTTTTGTGTACACTAAGTTAGGATTACGATCTAGAACAAATTATTTTATCATTAGTTTTTAATCTTGCTTTGATTGAAATCTGTCTGAGTATGTATTAAATAAAATACAATAAATAAATTAAGAATAGAATTTCCCACGCAGGCATCAATTCGAAATGTAATCAGCTTTTGCGTTGTCTCCTGTGCGGATATGGATCATTATTGCCCATTAATTATTACCATTTGTCATTGTCATATCATTTTAAATTTCACGATATCGGATCGTTTACAAATCATCGGATACGAGATCGCAGTAATCAGACAAAGCAGGCGACCAACATTTTATATTATTTGCAAACTCTCAGTGTTAAATATTTATTTTCATAATTTTAAGATTCTGCCTTCTACTCTCTATCTCACGCACTTTACTAGTTGACTGGTAGATAATACACGTGACACCTTTCCACCTGGTAAGTGGAATCAAACTTGTATCTAAATATATTGTTTTACTAATGCTAACGTAGACATAACTTACGTACTTACAATCATGCTCACCATTCCATTAAATCTGGCAGTATACAATGTTAGGGGTTTAAGTATGAATTTGCCGTTTTGTATAGAGAATTTAACGAAAATTAATTTTTCCATACAAACATATTTGCCATTTTTAAGGAACCACAAATCTAAATTTTGTGTAATTTTGTGGATATATTTAGACAACATTAAGCTATAGGATACTTAGAGAAAAAAATTGAGAATTTATACCTGTAAAAAAATATTCATATTTTTATAACGGAGACGGCACCTCTTAGGACGAGCTGTTTTCGAAGATGTATTTCTAGTAAAAAAAATAAAAATAAGAATAAAATTTTATACATAAATATATGTCCTTGTAATGAAGTTTAAAATAGAAAAAGAATAATGGACATAGCTATTGTATTAAAGGAATTATACACTAATGAATAATGAGGAAAAAAAATGGCAATTTCATACTTTAACCCCCATTACAATACCCCATAATAGTGACAGGTTGCCAGCCTGTAGCCCACATAAACGGGCATAAAACAAAACCCAAAAATTAACAGTCATTCAATAAATAAACCAACAACCATGTTACACTCAAAATCATCACAGCAGTCCCGGGACGGATAATATAATGTTAGACATTACTTACTCTAAGTTATTAAAGGAAACATACAATCTTTATTGTTTAGTAGTGTACATCAACGACTTCCCTCATTAACATGTTATGTCATTTCCTGTCCTTCCAAAGGTTGTCTGGAAGAGATCGCTCGCATAGCGATAAGACCGCCCATTGTACATTTTTTTTTGTTCTTGTTTTTTTATGATACTTTTAAATTATGGCTGGTGTACAATAAAGAGTATTCTATCTATCTATCTATCTTTATTGCAGGAAATATTTAAAAGTTGGTAAGCATTAAATTATACCATAAAAGCTAATTTCATTTCAATTAGATCAAACATTTTTGTGAGACTTTATAAATTTATATTTGGTTTCTTAATTCCTACGAAGCGAATAATAAATTTCAATAATACATTTTGATACTGATAATATTAATTCTTCTTACTCCTCAAGTGCCTCTCAAATTAATGAAGGTTAATTACCAGCTGTCGGAAAATGTGCCCTGTTTTGAGGGGAGGGAAAATTTCGGCCACGCCTGCGGTTCAATCCTCATTCTTCCAGTTTATAGTCAATATTATCCAATTTATATGCTAAGATTTTATTAGTGCACCCATAAACCACAGCGAAGTAAACATAGCAATGTCATCGCAGACTGTTAAGGCTTGTACCTTGTAGTCGATTGTATTTTTGTGTTTGGCGAGCTTCGGTTTTAGTATTAAAACTTGGTATATATACGCACTTGCACTTCATTTCACTTTCAAAATAAAATAAATAAGTTAAGTTAGTTATTTTATGTTGTGTGAAGTGAAAGGGAAGTGTGGTGCTCTGTTGGTTAGTTTCAGAGTGTTTAACCATTATGATTTATTGTACGTACAGTACAAAATTACTTAAAAATTTAGCCCGCCTGAGGCAAGTCGATTTTTTTCAGTGCATTTTTCTAGTATTATATTTACGCGTTTGTAAACGCAAAAATAAAATTATTCCATAATTTAGCTGTGTTTCTGGATTTGTTGAAGTTATTTAGTTGGCAGCCAAGCAAACTGTCCGCCTGGTAAGACTCCGTGATACTCGCTCGATAACCAAAATCCCCTTCCCTGAATCAAATTGCCAGAGCTGCTCTGGCAGCCTGACTTAGCAGCTGAAACACAATGTTTACTTTTTTAACTACTTAAAATTTATGATAATTCTTTACATCTAAAGATTTAAATATTAAAACGGTTGACTGACTTCTGATTAAACCATTTCATACATACACATACGATCACGCTCATAATCCCATGAAGGGTTGAGCAGAGCCCTCAGTAACATTTTGTTATAAATAAAGCCACATCTGGCAGTCTGGGCCATGAAGTGCCTCCAAATGTTGAAAGTTGATCGCCTCAACCATTTCAGACAAAAAAAAACGCAATGTGTCAAGTTGACCAAGTTCCACTTGATAAATAATTCCACGGTGCTCATTGGTTCATTAGCTGTAGTGTGAAAGAGTGAGAACATTGGCTTTCTATTTTAGAATATTTCAGTAACAGCTATAGTGGCTTATAACAGAAATGGTTTAATTTTCATTTACGAAGTTTGCTTAGTATCTCGAAATTTTGCTTTGTAATTTGTTCATATATCAACGATTGTGAGATCAGGTGTTTCGGAAGGTACGTTAAACTGGTGGTCTCGGTTGCCGTGGAAAGATAGCCGTTGTTCCTAAGCAGGATTGCTGTCAGGCAGACCGTCAAATTCAAATGCCAAATCCTTTAGCAGTATTATCGATATCAAGACATACTGCACCGACATTTCACTCTCTGAACCGTTGGAACTCATTTTAATTTATATAGTACATTATAGCAAAGGCCTCGAAATAGGCAATTGCAGGTCGAGTATGAGTTTCGAGCCGCAGGCGAGGACTTCACTAATAAGAGACAGGCAATTGCCATTTTGGCCGAGGCATATATAGTGCTTTTCTCAAAAGAATCAGGGAAATAAAACATACTTTACATTGGTCGCTAAATATATATGTCATCTGGGGCTTTAATTAAAAATTGCTTTATGTTTTTGCCTTTGTCGTTTAAATCTGGTAAAGTACAATCAATCTCCATTTCACTCTCTGAACCATCGGAACTCATTTTCATTATTAAATTTATAAATACCTATATTATGTAAATAACAAATCAAGACGAATTTGCAGCTATGCCGCCAATTTTCCGTTTATCACCAAGACAAACGCATGTATGGCTATACAGTCACGTGAACGTAATTTGTACTAAGCAAAGAGACTTTAGTATGCCAAGATTGATAAAAGAGATCCAATCAAAGAGTATTTAATAACTCCAGCACGCCGTTTCATACAACATTGCTGAAGCGTTGTAATGTTCCAAATTCAAAAAACGCTCCAGCAATGGATTTGGTTTTCTTTGTCCGTAAATTCGATACTTCGCGTGTTCTTTTTTCGAAAATAATGACAATATTTCCATGCATGTTTGAGAAAAATATATTATGTATGTAAATAACAAATCAAGACAAATTTTCACCTTTGCATCAAGACGAAATTTCAGCTTTGCCGCCAATCTTTTCTATTTATCACCTGTGCCGAAAGACAAACGCATTTATGGCTATACAGCCACGTGAACGCAATTTGTACTAAGCAAAAGAGACTTAGGTATGCCAAGATTGATAAAAGAGATCCAATCAAAGAATATTTAATAACTACTGCACGCCGTTTCACACAAGCTGGAGCGTTGTAAGGTTCCAAATTCAAAAACGCTCTAACAATGGATTTGATTTTCTTTGTCCGTAAATTCGATACTTCGAGTGTTCTTTTTTCGAAAATAATGACAATATTTCCATGCATGTTTGAGAAAATGCATTACCTATTGAATGCCATGTAATGCCGGCAGAGTAGAATAGCATCACCCCATATCCTCCAATGGGTGTCGTAGAAGGCGATTAATGGATCAGCAAAAAAGCATTGATCACCTTATACTCCGTCCACCAATCAGCATTAGGCAAGCGTGGTGGACTACTACCTAAGCCTGCTTCGATGACAAGGAGAGGCCTTGTGTCCTAGCAGTGGGTCTAATTATAAAGGCTGTTATAATGATGACCAATTAAATAATTGTTTTTTTACGTCTGGGAATCACCTACATGTTACGAAACAGTACCTTGTAGTGTTGTGTTCCTGCAATGGGTCAATTGATTTTTTATTATGGCCCAAGTAACATAGGCTACATTTTAACCGACATTGACGATTGAAGGAGTCGATTTTACCTTCTAAACCCCGATTTTAATCGCTGTCATTTCTTTCTAAAAAGCACTCCTGTGCTTCAAGCTTGCTTCAAGTTTGCTTTGTGCTTTCGATTTATTCAAACGGCAGACGCTTCAATTAATAGCCAACGGGCTATAATCCATACCGAATTATTGATCATAATATCGAGAAGCTAGGCAACCTAGTTATAAGTGGCTTTAGAAATCCTAAGGAGCTATTTGCACCATTATTCAATATTATAAAGTTTAGATGCAATAGATTACTTAAATTAAAACAAAGAAAAATATCACAGCCAAAACTAAAAACAATTTTTGACCCGCCAAAACCACTTTACTTTTTTATAAATCATCGGTAAGTTCATCTTGCTTACGTAGTATATAGTGGAAAGGAACCACTTATGGAGTAAATTCCATAATATAGAATACCGATATTTAGTCTCCAAATAAAATATTTTTAGCAAAAACATACGAAATCCGATTTCAAGACGTACAAATTTGAACTAAAAAGTAAGAAATAAATAATATTTTTCTTAAGTAGTTGAAAAGAGCGTTAGAGAAAATCAAAGAAATTATTGATACACAATTATAATTATTAATTCATACTCCGATATATTTGAAGTCGGTGCTAGTCTAAGCAAAATAACTTTATCTAATAGATACGTACTTGATTAATGGTAAAAAGAATCATCAAAATCGATTATTATTGACGTACTAATCGCGTAACACACATACAAAAAAAACATACAGTCGAATAGAGAACCTCCTCCTTTTTTTTTAGTCGGTTAAAAATTAAAGCGTAGAACTGCAATGTTTCGCAACCGTGTTAAAGTTTTAATATTATTAGGTAATATTCATCATATTCTATACAAATCTAAATAATAGATTTAAATCTTAGCAAAGCTGGAATTCCATATTTAGGATCGAAAGTAGACTGGATAATAATGAAATGACTTACATAAGTTAATAAACAAATAAAATATCTGTAATAGAATATAAAAGAATATTTTAACAAATCAACGATTTATTTCCTTCATAATTAGAAACAGCCAGTTGCCAACAGATATATTCAATAAATGGCATATTTTATCTTATTTAAATAGGTAGGTACCTACACGATTTCAATGATTTGACTCTACCTAAGAAAATCGACTTCGTAATAATTGTATTACGGAGTCGACTTTCTTAGGTAGAGTCAAATACAGCACGAGTAAATAGAACAACTTGAGATTAATTCACTTAAATTCCATACGCTAAATGACGCTAAGATTAAAATGTTTTTCTTAAATTAGGACATTTTATTCCTGAATTCAAAGATAAAATGGTCAATTTATTTTTAATTCAGTCCGTCCATCAATTATAACGGTTGTTATGATAGGTTTATCACAACAGCCTTTATAATTCGATCCACTGCTGGGACACAAGGCGCCTTCTTATCATCGTAGGAGGTTTAGACGGTTGCCCAATGCGAATTGGTGGACGGAGTATAAGGTGATCCTGATACATTCGTCGCCTTCTACGACACCCATTGGAGGATAAGGTGATGCTATTCTACTCTGCCGGCATCACATGGCTAAATTAACTGAATTAATCTTTGAGATGGATAAGATATTTATTCTGTGACTTTAAATAAACCTGATATGCACTTGCATGCAGTCACTTAGTTTATTAAAATGTTATAACGCCACAGCAAGCCACATGTTACATGTCATGTTATCTAAAATGTTCACGCGATACTAACCTTTCACGTTTACGTCTTCATACAATTTTCAACGTCTAATTCATTTAAGGACTCTAGAAATTTCCTTTTGCTGTTATGTTTAATAATTTAACGTTTAAAAAAAGTTTTTTTTTGTCCGGGAGTGATAATTGAACCCACAATCTCTTTGCAAATAAAGGGAAAAAATTAGTATAAAAATTTAATATAAGTTTAAAAATTTTATATATAGTGAGTGGGTTCACAAAAAACTGACTGCTGAGCGCAGTGAGTGATTTAGAAGCACGAGACAAAAAAAAAATGTTCTGGTGTGAAACATACAACTTTTCACCTCCCCAGCGAGAAAATTGTTATGGGTGAGTGAGGTAAACAATGCAATACTTTAATACATTTTTATCATGTTAAAAATAAACATTGAAAATTAAAAGTAAGGTTACTAAAATAATTTAGATTGAACGTTACTCAAAGCTTCTTGTTCAAAGCTCGCAGCAAAAAGCGTTTTTCCTTCGAGATGTCACAAAACAAAAGAGGTCTTTGGTGCTGGAGAAATGAAAAACTTCTTTTTCGCGACACGTACCCCGTGGAACTCTCGCACAATGGATGGCAATCACCTGAAACACCATTAAAATGTCGTGGTATTTGACTTTGGTCTTCTGTAAGGTAGAGGAACTACACCAGTTCTGGCGCTCCAAATCCAAAACGGCTAGTCCGCTGCATCCTACCTCGAGTTTTAATTATTTTTATTCTGTTTAAAAGTGATGGAATGTCACCTTGCCCATTACAAGGTGTGCGTAAATTCTGGTATCTAAAAATACAGAGGAATCATTTACTTTTTGTTTTTCCCGGTACCTAATTCCACGAAGATCATTAAAAGACCTTTCCAAAGGGACGGCCCAGAGAGTAATTGTTATTATCTGATTACCTACATTTGGTAAAAAAAACATGGCAATATTATACTTACAATACTAACGAACATATAAAAATCAAATTATTACATTTCTATGATTATTATTATTTCTATCCAAATACAATAATGAAATAAAATAATAGCAGTGTAGCACTGAATTTTACAAATGTTGGTTGAATATTTTTATAATTTTGTATCTAGGTGATTTAAAATTACGAACATAATGCAATTAATAAATTATTTTCGCCGCTGCTTACCCATGAATTAACTGCATGGTGAACAAAGCGTACAAATTGCTTTTCCTGGGTGATATACCTGGGTGACTAGGTGGTAGACCCATATGTAGGGTCGTCTGGGAAGGTACCACCGCCTTTCTTATTTCTGCCGTGAAGCAGTTCGCTGTGTTTCGGATTGAAGGGAAAGGTAGCCAGTGTAATTACTGGGCATGTAGGGCATATCATCTTAGTCCCCAGGATGGCAAACGCACTTGCGGTGTTAAGTGATTTACACTTAATATTGCAAGTGTCTATAGGCGGCGGTGACCAATTAACATCAGGTGGCCCGCAAGCTTGTTTGCCATCTCGTCACATAAAAAAAAATTGCATATTATGTGATTTAATTCCAAGGAGAACCAAGGATAGGTAGGTACTAATATTTCCATTCTGTGCACTTATTGAGTTTTTCTTATAAAAATATCAAGCAGGTGAAAATAATGGAACAAACCTGTGATCTGTTCAGTGCCAGTACATAGGTAATTTTGTAACAACTCAAAATCCTGCGCTTAGTAAGCAAAATTACAAATTTGTGAAACTGTGTTATAACTATTTCATAATATTTGTGTTTATGATACCTGACCCGGCAAACGTTGTTCTGCCATATTTTTTCTTTTTAGAGGTATAAAATATACTTTACGGCCTATTCTTATACCTTCTAAATATACGCAAAATAAATCATAAAAATCGGACGAGCGATTTCGGAAGAGTGCGGCTACCAGGAGGCAAAAACGCCATGACACCAGATTTTTAAATAGGTAATAACTAATAGTAGAAGATCCGAACCTACATCGACCTTCACCGAGCTGATAATAGAATGAAACATATTTTATTATTAATTTAGTATAATAGAAAATATATTAAAAATGGGTTGTCTAAAAAAATCCTGGACAGACTATTTTTAATTATTTTTTGAAAAATGATTTTAAAAAAAAAATGAATAAAATATTGCAACATCAAGATAATAAGAAAATTTTGTCCTGACTGATAGTAGAAACAGTATAGAATGTGCAGGCATTGGGTTGTCTATTATTTACCTGCGCGAACTACTGGGTTGTCAGGTATGAACAGGTATGTCGATATCAGTTACTTTCACTCGATTGGATAATAGAAAAAAATTTATATCATCATAAGCGCGCGACAAAATTTTCTTATTATCTTGATGTTGCAATATTTTATTAAAAATCATTTTTCAAAAAATAATTAAAAATAGTCTGTCCAGGATTTTTTTAGACAACCCATTTTTAATATATTTTCTCATATACTAAGTTAATAATAAAATATGTTTCATTCTATTATCAGCTTGGTGAAGGTCGATGTAGGTTCGGATCTTAGACTATAACCTAATAAATATTTTCCAAATATATAAAAAATATTCATTACTTATAAGATGTCAAAAAATAAACCTAGACGCATGGCGTTACCCAGCTCAAGATAATATTTTCACTTTATAAATTACATTATATTTCCCCTAAAAGCATATATTACCGTTACAAGGATTATGCTAAGTCGCGCCTGTGACACCAGATTTCAGCGAGTTTAATATGAGACAACACTGTTTATGATTGGTTAAATACCGACTCGTTTACTAAGCCGATTAGCTGTGTCTATTTTGTAGTAATTAACAAGTAATCGTACCTACAATAAATAGTATATTATCATCAGCTTATAGGTGATGCCTGTAGCCATGTGGTGCCGGCTGAGTAGAATACAATCACCCCATATCCTCCAATGGGTATCGTAGAAGGTGACTAATGGGTCAGCAAACAGGTATTGATAAGCTTATACTCCGTCCACCAATTGGCATTGGGCAAGCGTGGTTAAAATTAACAAAGAGAGGTCTTTTGTACCCGTTAGTGGGTCGAATTATAAAGGCTATTATGATGCTTGCAACAAACTTTCTTCATAAAAATACATACATACATACATACATTGATCAAGCTCGTAAGTAACATGTGGTTTCACACAAAGCTACATCTCGCAGTATGGGCCAAAACAGTGCCAGGTGTACGTAAAAGGGGCACCAAACCCTAAAAGTAACAATCCTTTAGTAAACAATCAAATGCAAAAGCCAACAACCAGGACAGACGGTACACTCAAAATCATCTCAGAAATCCAGGCAAAACAGAAAATTTACTGTGGTCTTTTGTAAGGTACTTCCAGCTTCAAATTCGAGCGGCTAATCTACAATTTTAACTCAGCTATTTTCGGAATTCTCGGATTTGCGATTTGCAAAACTCTAAGCGTCGGTGGCGTAGAGCGTAGGGGCGTTGTCTCCCACCCGGGCGGAACCCTGCCACGTAATAATGTTTTCAAATTTTGAATTCGTATGTACGTTTAATCGACGCTTTTACGGTGAAGGAAAATATCGTGAAGAAACCTGCACAGACCTATGAAGAAATTCTTAGGTTGTGTGAAGTCGGCCAACCCGCACTTGGCCAGCGTGGTTCACTAAGGCCTAATCGCCCCTAATGTTGGATCCCCTCGTTGGGGACATTATATGAGCTGTTGCTGAAAACTCTAAAACCAGACTGCCTGTTAATAAGTGAAAAATCAATATTCAAAATTCCTTCTTCAAACATTTGTAATTGAACGGCATAAGGTCGTTTAAATAAGTTTCTTCATACTTACAGTAAGCGGCCTTTCGTATTTCAATTTAGAATATATTAAAATACATTGCTAAAGAAAATACTGATTTAAAGCAATTTTGTATTTTCTTAAAGTGTACTTCTTATAAACTAAAAAGCTTTTAGTTTATAAGAAGTACAGTGTGAGTGACAAGAGTGAAGAAGCTTGTAAAAGTGTGATCTTAAATTAAGATAGAAATATTATTGGGATGAGCTTATATTATTATGTTAATAGAACGTGACATCAGTTACTCTGCTTTCATACAGATATTAATTTATGTTGTACATTGAAGGTAAAGTATAGTTTATGTAATCATGATTAAACTAGTTAATTTTAATGCTAAACTTAAAATCGTGACATCTATGTGGTTTCAGAGTATTTTTTTTTATAAAAAGGTCAAGCTCCAAATTACTCCATTCCATCCCATGGTAAGCAGAAGTATAGTTCAAATGCAAAGATAGCTAGTATGATGTTTGTTTTTTCGTTTTAATGTTTTCCACATTTGTCCAATAAATTTCGTCGCAATAGGAAGGAACTGGCTTCTGTACCACAAGTTTACTTTTTCAAGAGGCAGAACTACGTTGATTATGTAAATTGGATTGTTGCAATTAAGATTTTTTCGTTCATTATAAAACGAGCGTTTGCTCGAGGCTTCGCTCTCGTTAATATATTTTATCAATTCCTCTCAATTTTATTTGACAGTTTTATTTTTGCCAGAAAAAGTGGCCTTTTCAACATACCAAATATGTATAAATTGATCAACATTGGTCATGTTGTTTAAGCATGAAAATAGCCACGAACCAACAAACAAAATTACTTGCGTATATAAAATAATACGAGGCATATTATTTAACAATGAAAGTACACACAAAGATAATAATTACAAAATGACACAACATTAGACAGACAATGGTACAAAGGTAGGTACTGATTATTCCTTTAACCTGACGCCACACCGCGGACGGGACTGGGCGTCGATGTCGACGTGTGCGTAATGAATGTACGACGTGACGTGTTCGACCTTTCATTACAACGCTCAACGTTACCACAGTATACCAAGAACAGTAATACGTCTTCATACAAACTGGCCGCTATCCATTAGAATGTGTGCGTGCGTACTCGGCGCCGTGTACGCACGCACTGTGGCGCACACATTGACATAAAAATATGGGGCATAAGGTGGTCTCGCCGTCTCGGTGTGATCGCGCGTTTTTATGTCACTGCACATTCGCTTGCCGCTCGTTCCCGCCCGGCACAGAATAGGCTAATAACTCCCGACAGCAAGCAGATAAACTACTGTTCTTGGTATACTGTGGCGTTACGCACAAGTCAACGTCGACGTAGACGTCCCGTTCCGTCCGCGGTGTGGCGTCAGCTTTAAGATACCTTTTTCAATAGCATATATAGGTACATAGGTATACGACAGAGATTTAGAATTTAACAGTCAAAATTTAAAAAAATAATTATACCAATATTAAAAATAAGAAAAGGCTCTAAATTTCAGTCAAAAATACTACTCTCGCGATCCAAGGAGTTCTCAGTTCATAATTTTAATAAATAAAAATTCTAGCAGTTTTAATAGCTTGATCTCGTAACACTCGAGCACAACTATGAGAAGAAACGGTCTCGTATATTTTCTTTCATGTAATTTTCTATGAACTAAAATATTAGGGGTTTAAGTATGAAATTGCCGTTTTGTATGCAGAATTTAACGAAAATATTTTTTTTCATACAAATATATTTGCGAATTTTTAAGGAACCACAAATCTAAATTTTGTATAATTTTGTGAATATATTTAGACAACATTAAGCTATAGGATACTTAAAGAAAAAAATTGAGAATTGACACCTGTAAAAATATATTCATATTTTTATAACGGAGACCGGCACCTTTTAGGACGAGCTGTTTTTGAAGATGTATTTCTAATGAAAAAAATAAAAATAAGAATAAAATTTTATACATAAATATAAGTCCTTGTGATGAAGTTTAAAATAAAAAAAGAATAATGGAAATAGCTATTGTATTAAAGAAATTATAGACTAATGAATAATGAGGAAAAAATCGGCAATTTCATACTTTAACCCCTATTACAATCTCAAATCAATAAGTACTTCAAAAGTCTCTATCAATAAGTACTTGAAAACCCACAAAATGACTTACCAAGAAGTATGATTGACAGCAGGTTTATTTCCCACCATTATCAATGTACCAAAATACGCTATTTAGGTAATTCGTTATCAATAATACATATTAGAGCTTCACTGTCACTACAACAATTATAGATATGCGAGCCGAGGTGGCCGAGACAATGATTACTGTAGTAAAACCGTCTCTCTATACAAAAGTAACATAGACTGATAAAAATCGTATTTCATTACAATCGATTTTCTCGGGTCGGCTGTTTTATGTTCCACATTTGTTGAATGGACCTTGCACATGGGTCTCGACAATTCAGAAGCTTTTAACCGTGATCACTTTCGTTGATTAACTCTACAGTCATACAAAAAATGAGAAAACGAGACGCTACTATTCTGATGAGTAGGTAATTTAATTTCGGAACGGTCTTAAAAACTAGATATCTAGGATACGCCCGGACTGCTGCGATGAATTTTGTTGGTTACTTTACTGTGTGGCTCTGAAGCCGTGGGATTTCTGTGCCTCTTAAAAAAATAGTAGGTATAGACAGTTTTTTTTATAATATATAAAAAGGTCAAGCAAATGACTCCATTCCACCTGATGGTAAGCAGAAGTGGAGTCCAAATGCGAAGATAGCTGGTGCGAGAGATAAACTGCCGCGCTAGCCACCCACGCCTTGCTGACCTGCAAGGTGCTTCTTCACGCCTCTTTTGAATGACCCAGGATTGTAGGAAGGAACACGTATGCTGGCAGTGAATTACATTGCTTGATTGTGCGACAAAGAAACGAGTTGCCAAATTTCTTAGTGCGTTGGAATGGTAGCCACAGTTTGTCGGTAACAACGTAGACCAGCACGCGTAGTCCTTGAAAGGAAGGGAGATGGTGAGATTAATTAGATAAGGAAAAAAGTTCCTCAGAGCACTCGCCGTGGTACAGACGGTAGAACGCGCTCAATGACGCAACATTGCGACGCCATTGGAGAGGCTCAAGATGTTTAGTCACTTCTTCGTCGCCGATGATGCGGGCCGCGCGACGCTGCAACCTATACAAAGTATCGAGTAAGTACTTCGCAGAGGTATCCAACAAATGCGAGCAATACTCCACGTAGGACCGTACTTGCGTCTTGTACAGTAAGCACAGTTGATTTGGCGTGATAAAACGCCGCACCTTAAGACGGCCTTAAGTTTTGGACATGTTCGGAAACGATTAAAGTATAAAACAATAAATGGAAATTGTAGACAACATCGACTAACGTCAACAATATAAAATTATCAATAACACCCACCTACACTGTAGAACAACGGGAATACTTGTATTAGAAAGACTAACAAGAACTCGAATGAATCTTCTTAGAATGGCGTACCCAAAACGAGAAGATTAGCTCTTCAATATAGTAAAGTTAATGGTTTCCATATTCAAAGAGAACAAAGAGCAAGAAGGGGTACAAAAGATCCCGGTGGGTCGAAATGCACCCTGAGGACTTTAATGGTCCCATAATAAGATAAGATAAGATATGTGAGGGACGGGCTGTGTCACGAAAATTGTTGAGTCACTCGCCATAGCTTTAGATTTTGGTCTGAGTCGGATTTTGGAATCAAAATTAAGACAATAATGTTTGAAAAATGAACCGCTTATAATAATAATAAACTTTTGTTGACTGATTTTCCAGGTTCCCCAAACGAGGAAAAAAAGCATGTAGGAAAACCAGTGCTCAACTGTATGTACGTTCAGTCAAGCAGATCAAGTTTTACATTGTTATTGGAGTTCAAACCTTGGTGCCTTCAAACCTGCACTTCACTGTCCATATTTATGCTGATTCGTAATAGTTATTCAAATTACTAAATTTGTTGTCCACTCATTGCAAAAATTTGTGAATCAGTAAACCATTTATTTCATTTTTTAAATAATTTACAGTCTTCATGGAGTGGTTCAATAACTATACCAATCGTGCTCCAGGCCACTCCAGTTCTGATTCTGTTTCGGTCATGGTAATCACCTTATAATTTATGTTGTAACGGGCATGGAAGGCATATCATCAGAGTCCCCAGGATGGCAACGCACTTGCCGTGTTAGCTGATTTACCCTTAATATTGCAAGTGTCTATAGGCGACCGACGATAACCACAAGTGGGCCGCAAGCTTGCCACCAAAAAAAGGTTTCGATTTAGATATTTTTCTTAAGCGGGGTTTACACGGGTGACTAAAGCTGCACCATTTTCTGCTCTACTCTTTTGGGACCAAAATTTTATTTACCTAGGCTTATGGAATGCAGTGCTTATTTGCATGTATGATGACGCCACTGACAGTCACATGCCATTCTACTTTAGGGCTTGCTGCTTTACCTGCGGCCTAGCTGAATTGCCGGTACCTGAACTAACGGATATCTACAACAAGATCTCAGCTGTATAATTTATGTAAGCGTCGAAATATAAAACTGTGTAAATTTAATGAGGGATTATATATTTTTTCACTACCCTACAGATAACAGAGTGGCTAGGTCCCGCTGAAAAAAGACGAGTAGGACGACTAAAGTAAAGATGGGTCGACAATATCATAAAAATGGCTGGAAAACACTGGATAGCAGACGCTCAAAATAGATGCAGATGGAACTCGATGGAGGAGGCTTTTACCCTATACAATAATCCTTAAAATGACATTTAATCAAAAATGAAACAACTTATTTATTGTATAGATAAATTTAAAGTTAAATAATATTAATATATTTTTTAATATCATTCTCGCAGCACAAAATAAATTTGTAATATTTAAAAATTTAATACTATTCAAATAAGTTATGAATAGATTTAGTTAAATTATGAGAATATACCAAAGAAACGAGTCTTCCGCTCGGCTATTTTTAATAAATTCTTGTTGAACTGTATTATTTTATCGTTGAGTGCTTAAGCATTTTAATTTTCCTGCAGGCTAAATACGAGTGCTGCACCTCAAGGGCTGCTTGAAAAAGAACCATAAAAGTCCACAATAATTTTAGGTTTCTTTACAATGTGCACGAAGTTATAAGGGCTAATTTCATCTATTCATTTTAAGCAGAGCGCGCTTATTTGATACGAGGGGTGCATTCAAAAGAAATCAACTTATAGCACATTATGTTAACTCTTAACATAACTAAGCTGCAAGTAGAAATTTAAATAATTATTTTTAATAAAAATTAAATAATATATGGCGGAATCTTGTTAGACTTTTTACTTGCTGAATTCTACCCTTTGTCTCTACATCTACTTTAAAAGCCTTCTATTGCCACCGATATTTCCTTCTACAAAATGTGACAACATAGAATTTATTAAGAACAGTTGAGATTATGTGGATATAGGCTGTAAAGCACACAGTGCAACATTTTATCCGAAATTTATACGTAACGTATCTTTAAAATCAAAATAGTCGTAATTAATAATTATTTTTATGCATATATTTTACTTTCTACTATAAATAACTTAAGCTGTTGCATCTAGAATAATTGTGGCATTTTCAAAAAACTTTTAATAAAATAGAAGTACTGTTTGCTTAGTACGTTTGATATGACGTGGTGTTAATTATAATCCAAGCACTACACTAATATTGTTTACTATTATGTTTACCAGACACTGTCTAATCCTCTTTGTCCAAATATATCGAGTTAATGTACCGTCAGTCAATAATCATATTAATCGAATACATGCATCGACTTGTATGTTTAAGCTTTGTATATTCACCAAGAGTAACAAGTTATAATGAAATCTAATTCTTAAGTAAATCTTGTAAAAGCTCAAACTCGCAAGCAATCGTAGAGATCGTCTAATTTCAAGAGTAAACAATATTGAAGATATTTTGAAACCGTTCAGGGCGAGTGGGAGAGCCAATAAAATTCGTTCATCACTCGATAAGTATCTCCGAGGAGCCGGCCGTTTGAACATTTTACGTGCAATTAAACGAGTCACTCACTGAAGACTTATTGTCGGAAGAAAAAACCGTTAAGTCTGCAGCCCGGCATAAAACATCCACGATGTGAAAACAAAAAGGAAGGGATATTAATAAATCCTAGTAAAAGTTAATGTCATATCGCGTATTACCATCGCGCATTTATAAATGACAATCAAGATAAACACTGATTAATCGAAACTTATTTGAACATAGGTGCGACATGTAATTTATTATTTATCTATGAATATTGCGTGCGTTATTTGATTTATTATCAAACAAAAGCGTGCCGATATTAAGTGATTTTAGGTTACACATTTATTATGCAATTGCAATATCACTCACCCGCAGCTGCCAACTATGGCCGTATCCTTCATTCACCCCTTGGAACTTTGATAACCTTACTCACCGATAGAAAAGATGCTTCTTGAAAAATTTGTTGCCACTTTTTGTTGTAATTGTAGATTTGTAATCCAAATTCGATCACTTTTTTATATTATGTGGTGGTAAAACAAGCATACGGCCCACCTGATGGTGCCAGTCACCATAGCCTAGAACCTAGATTAAAACTCTGATGTGTAAGCCTCGCGCTGCGCAACCCTAACCATATGCCATATAAGATGTATAAAAATTTATGTGACAAAAAACTGAAGACATGTTATAGAATATTATAAAAAGATAGGATTGATATTATATGTAAGTACCTATAGAATAACAATAAGAAGACAAAATAATAGAGGCACCAAAAAGAGGCGATAAATATTAGAAGTTACAAATTATATTAAATAGTGTAACAAATAAGAAAATACAAATAATAGCAAGTATAGCATTATATAGAACAACAGAAAGAAACTTATGTATAATGTATAAAAAGTAAATCTTAGAGAGGAAATAAATAATAGGGTAGAAAATAATAACAAGTAAGAACTAGAATTAAATAGAGCAGTTAAAAATAGAATGTAATAAAAACGAAGAGCAAAAATGTAATAGCAAATAAGGAAATATTGTAAAAAATTGAAAGAAATTAGAAAATAAATAAAGAGACTAAAAAAGTCTTTTATACTACACCTGATCGGAACAGTAGCTATTATTCCCTCAAATTGAAAAGAGAAAGTTGATCTTTTCTTCGGCCTAAATATGCGGGAGGAAAAGTTGTATGAAATTCCATTTCTAACGTGTTTAGCGGGAGGAAAAGTTGTATGAAAATCTATTTCTAACGCGGCGCCGGCCGCAGCGCGCGGCGGCGGCGGTGGCGGCCATGCTCGGCAGGGACGCGCGCTGCGTCAACTACCGGCCATTGGTTGGTCGGTGTTTCGCAGAACATCTGCAACTAGTGTTGCATAATCATAAGATCTTTATTATTTTATATAGGTTCTCCCTATTTCAATTTAACAAGTATTTGAATGTTCCTTACAGGTGTAGTATAAAGCACTATGTAACACTTGGGAGAAAGTTCGATTCCCAGCTCGGGAGTATTGTGCCTTCGGGCCACAAACTGCTCCCTCGTTGGTAATTTTTCACTTTCGTCCCCCAGGTGAACAATGTACTATATAAGTTAATGGAGGGGGCCGAGAAAAAATCCATTCCCTACCGCGGAGCTCTAGCAATCTTAAGATCATAGCTCATTTACACCGCACCGCTTCCGCACATCACATAAAGCCGGCTCCAGATTACCTGCAACGCAGCATGCAATGTTGCACGAGTATAATAAGGGAGTTTCTCCCGAGTTCTTGTTGTAAAACACGTGTTGAGAGACGCCATTTTTAACTCAATCTACCGTACAATTTTATTGTCTGTTACTATAAGTACATTTTCACTTGACATTGGTGAAATACGTAATCTTATGTGTCGCGATCGCCATTTATTTAAAAGAAGAGTATAATATGGACGGCACCGGCTATTACTTATGATACGCTATTCTTATGCATATATAGTACTTATACAAAGCAATGTATAAGTACTATACTTCGATTTCGAAAGCAGCAATCGATAAATTATCTATATAACAAATCTAAAGGGCATATTTTTTCTAAATGAATTAAGGACATATATAAGTAATTTAATCTTTCACAACGGAAGTCGTCTGAAAATATTTACTTGTGTTCTAAGCTTGTGTTTTAATAGTATACCGTAAAGATAATAGCCAAATCATCATCATTACACTTCTGAGTGGAAATGTGAAAGGAATGGTGAAAAATGGGAGACTCCAATAAACAATCAGAATTAGTGGCTCTAAATCTGACGTTTTCGCTTCGCATTTGGACTCTACTTCTGCTTACTATCAGGTGGATTGGAGTCATCTGCTTGACTTTTTTATATACAAAAAAATCGGTAAGTAGAAACTTCCAAAGTTGAAACCATACAGTTCACTTCACTAACCCATCGAACTCCACTCACAAAATACACAAATACATTGGATGAACTTGTAGATAGTTTCTCCGGTAACAAAGCTTATACGTGCAGATCTTCAAAACTCTTCAAACTTTTAGAACACACTTTAATATTTCCTAAGACTAAATTTTCAAAGTATCGACCTCGATATGGAAACTGAAGTAAGGGTTTTGCGTATATCTTGCAGTTTGGAATTTGTTGAAAAGAGCTTAGTTCTCTGTTTGATAAGTGTGTTATGTTATTCCCGAGATTCCGGCGTCTAATCAAAAGAGGTATGTATTCGCTTTCGTTTAAGTATTATAATTATTGCGTCATAAATGAAGCAGGTTCGTATTGCGACTATATCAGTTCAAAAAGATAAGAGGTAACACGCGTAAAATAGAATACAGTCGAATTGAGAATATTCTCCATTTTTTGAAGTTGGTTAAATAGTATCAGTTACTTAATATGGAGTCTAGCAACACTAAAATGCGGTCCTATTTAAGTAATTGAATGTTGATAATGTCTCCAATTACGCGAAGCCGTTCTCGTGTTGACACTTCATGCTTGCATGCATGAAAATTCATGATCAAAAATGCTTTTGACGTATTAATTTAAAAACGGTTGTAGGGGAGACTGGGTAAATATGAACTTTGTACAACGAAACAATTTTATTAGGTGGTAGACCCATACGTAGGGTCGTCTGGGTAGGTACCACCGCCTTTCTTATTTCTGCCGTGAAGCAGTTCGCTGTGTTTCGGATTGAAGGGAAAGGTAGCCAGTGTAATTACTAGGGATGGAAGGCATATCATCTTAGTCCCCGAGATGGCAACTTACTTGCAGTGTTAAGTGATTTCCCCTTAATACTGCAAGTGTCTATAGGCTACGGTAATCACTTAACACTTCAAGCTTGTTTGCCATCTCGTAATATAAAAAACTTAGGAAATAATTTGGATACTAAGTTTTGATGTAGTTTAGTATTTTATTGCATAACCATTAAATACCTCATCCAACTTACCTGTGACAGTAGACATGCTGTGAAACATCGATGCGCATCCATTTTTGACAGCATGTAAAGGGTTTTTTTTTAATAAAAAGCCTAGCAAAAGCCTCTATCCCAAGCGGAAATAAAGTTCAAAGGCTTAGAGAGCAAGAGATGAGATATTCCCGAATGCCTGGACAAGTGACCAATCAATTGCATCGAAGGCTTAATAAAAGATAATTAGTGAAACTGACACATTAGGTACTGAGAAAAAGCCATGGCAACCGTAGTGTCAATATTAGCGTTCCCGTTGTTAAGGTCGTAGCACATTTATCAACTCTGAAAGGGAACGTAGCCGTACTGCCTCTTTTATGTCTAGGCACTCAGGTTCGATTTCCCAGGTTGAAAGTTATACTCGGTTTGGATAGTGGCGAGTGTAATCCCGAGCCCACTTGCCCGTGACCCTCCGTGACACATCATGTGGCGTCCACAATTATTTTTTCCAAATATGATATGATTATGGCGACACACCGCGCTTCGCTACCTCTGTGTGTTTTGCATTATAGTGGGTTTTGTTCTAGGAATGTACGTGCAAGCAAAACAACAGATAAATATTAAGAATCACATTCCTTTCCCGTTGATTCCGTGAATACCAATTGTTTTTATATAATGCTTATGTAATGATATGAGCAAATTTAAGCGTTACCTTGTTTCTGTCCTTTTCACGGCACAAAATCCGACATACCTTAATTTGGGTCGGTCGGTGTACAGTGGGACACAAAAGGACCACATCCGCAGCGTCTGCCGTATCGTGAGGCCTCGTTAGTTAATTAGTTTGCATTCAATCCCTGACACTACAAGTTGATCCGGCTAGTAAGGTCAGTGGAAAACCGTTACTGCCACTTCATTACGCGGAAACGAAAACAAGCTCCAAATTTTTAAATGTTAGTAATGAATTAACCCTAACTCGACTGTTCTTGATATTTGCTCATAATAATATAACGTTTTCTTAGATTTGCGATTTGGGCACTACACATAAAATTATCGTTACAAAATTAACTCCCGTATTTGAGTTTCTGATCTCCAGCAAAAGACGAACAGATGTAGTCTGCTCTATTGGGCTGTTTCGTACAGTTCACTCTCATAAGTTTTATTTGTTTTTTAGGTAGTTTTCTGTACAATGAGTTAAATTATAATTTATCTATATACACTGTGAGTCAAGCAGATAGTACGAGAGCCCACGACCAAAACCATGTCTCATAGCAATACGGCAAAAACCCTATAAAATCGTTAGATTGTATGATTCTGAACCCGACTAGGTGTGTAGTAACGGTCGAAAGTGTAGCAACTGCGTGGGAGGCCATTTCTGCTTTGTCAAAAAAAAAAGACAGTCGGTATTATAGCAATACGTCTGATAGTGAAAATGTACATAGATTTTATAATTGTATTACGAAAAAGTTTGTTTTCAGACATTTTGCGCGTAGCATATAGCCTGAGCGCATTTTTGAAAACGTCAACAAATTTAGCCGACCTGTATCATAGCAATACGGATAATTTTTTTTTTCAACTTTTCGTATTGCTGCCATGATTACCAAAAACCTGTTTTCAGACACTTTAAGTGTAGCATATACTCCCTAAAACGAAAATAACGTTTCGGAGTCGCCTGGCCGACGCCTCTGTTAAATGTTTTTTTAAATTTACAGCCTTCATAGATATTCAAGAATCTCCCTTGTCTATTATATGTACTTTGACAGATGACAGATGTCACTACTTATTTCTTTTGTAAAAGTTACTCAAGTGTGCTTTAAATAAAACCAAAACTATCAAATCAATCAGTATTTAATTTCAACAGCCTCAGCGCTTGTTACGCTCCTGCCCCTTTCTTACTATTATACAGCTCACTCGCCAGCTGCTCCAAATGTTGGAACGACGCTCACTTAGTTGTCATACGTTGTGCGGTTGTGGCGGTAAACCGTTTTTTTTTTCAACTTCATCCCAGTTTCCTTTTGTGCGATTTATTTCAGTCCTTCAACTTCAATGTTACGGTTTCGGGTAAATTCTTTGTTAATTATCATCTAATAAATTCAGGGTCGCAACGTATTCATTGGTTTGTAACAGAAAATTCAAGATGCCTCAATACGATTTTTAAATGATATCTGAGTATCGAAAAGTTGTCTGATAGAGAAGGTGCTACACTTAATTTGTCTGATATAAATTTTTTGCACATGTGGACAACTTATTTTATCATGTCCAACAATTTTCAGACATATTGCTATGATACCGATCGGTAAAATTTGTTAACATTTTCAAAACGGTCTCAAAATTTAATGCGTTCACATTTCCGTCTGAAAATTGTTTTGTTCGCATCAAATAACCAAAATTTACTAATAAAAAAGATTTTCAGACGTATTGCTATGAGACATTTTTTTTGTCTCATTTTTAATTTTTTTAAGTGATTTTACGGGTTTGCGCTACACCACTAACGTCTGAAAAATATGTTTCCGGTATCTCAGAACTATCATTCAACTACAGTCTGCAAATCAGACATATTGCTATGATGCAGTTCGGTAAAATTCTTTGACAATTTTGAAAATTCGTACAGATCAAACGCTACGCGGAAAATGTCTGATATTGGTATTTTCGAGTTCAGGATAATCGTATCTATCGATTTGATGCGGTTTTGGCCGTATTGCTATGAGACAAAAATTTTGGTCGTGGGCTCTCGTACTAAGAATGTAAAAACACCATTATAAAGTGAGTAATAGGTAAAACATACGATGACACAGAGAAATTGTTAACATGTAGCTAGTTATTAGGTAATTAAATATTTAATAAACAGTATCAAATAATATATTCATAATTAGACGACGTCGTGGTGGGGTGGTCAGTACAGCTGGCTACACATCAAGCGGTCCGGGTTCGAATCCTGGTAGCGGCAAATGTTTGTGTGACGAACACGAATGTTTGTTTGCGAGTCATGGTTGTTTATATATTTATTTAAGTTTATTTATAAAAATATCTAAAATTATTATGTATATTAAAAAAAAATTCCGTTATCTAGTATCCGTAACACAAGTTCTTAATGATACTTACTTCGGGCTAGATAATTGGTGTGAGCGTGGAGATATATTATTATTATTATAATTGTAAGAAATTAATCTTGTCAGCCTACATCACAAAAAACACAGTCATGTCTAGGTGTCAAATTAATTGAGAACTCTTCGACCTCAGTTTTTATTACGTAATCCTCATACTTAGCATTTATTCACTATTATCTTCTGTATCACTACATTTTTGTAATTTACTTAGATTTTACTATATTATTTAGACGATGTATATAATGAAACAAATTTTATCTTATCTTTTATCTTATCTTATTTTGCTTCTTTTGTGGACCGTAGACTTGTGTGCCACTCTAGATGTATAAAAAAATAATAAACGTCGTATTTTCTTTTAAGTAAGTTTTTCTGTATCTGAATGATCAAGTCAAAAGGCTTCCCAAACATCGGAAAGAGATTAGCCAATTGTTATCCCGCGGATAATCTTTATACAACAGAAATCGATGGAGAAAGTAGATTATCTAATAAAGGACCCAAACGGTAGGTTCCTTTTGTGGGAATTTAATTATATAGATATGTTACAGTCAAACTTAGGAGAATATCGATGGTTCCGCGATTGTGCATTCTTAGTAACGATCACAAAAGTTAAGCTACCAATTGCGTGGTTGGTACTCGGATGGGTGACCGAACATTATTCAACTCGATTTTCCTTCATGCTTGGGAAGGTACGTTAAGCTGGTGGTTCCGGCTGCTTTCAAAAGATAGCCGTTGTAAATTAGTCACATCAAAGACCAGAAATGGTAACTTGTATGACATAAGGCTAGTCGCAAGGAGGTTTGGTGTTAGGTAGCGGCCGAAAGTCGCTCTGGTGACAAGGCGCTTTCCCACTGTCACAAAAAAGGTAGCGACCGACCGTAGAATCTAATGCCATTCGAAGCAGGTTAGAAAGAAGAGAAAAGAAGATACAGTCAAAACTAATTGTCAGTTAATACCAAATTTTGAGTGCATAAATCAGAATTTGAAGTGTCGGTAGAACGCACAGACAGGTGGACTTGTTTCTGTGTGAGCGGAGATTGATCCCTGGCCGCGGTTAGGCTACCGATGTGAATCCACTTCTAGCACAAGCGCATTAATTTAGTTGGAGGGTTAACAGGATTATTATTATGTGTTAGCAACACATTGCTATTATTCTTTTTTCTTAAAAATAATCAGGCAGAAGTAATTTTCATTTCATTTCAATTCACTAAAGAATTGTGATATTCGTGGGAGTAAAATCTGCCCAAAATGACATATTTTATGTCATTTATACATACTGAAATCACAGAGTTCTATTCTTGAATAGAACTCTGTGATTTCAGTATGTATAAATGACAATTTTGAATGCGTCAATTTTGGGCAGATTTTACTCCCACGAATATCACAATTCTTTAGTGAATTGAAATGAAATGAAAATTACTTCTGCCTGATTATTTTTAAGAAAAAAGAATAATAGCAATGTGTTGCTAACACATAATAATAATCCTGTTAACCCTCCAACTAAATTAATGCGCTTGTGCTAGAAGTGGATAAAGGCCATTGCGTTGAATACTATGTGAAATGCTATGTGATTGGTTCGTTTATTATCCAAGTGTCGAGTGATCTCATAGTAATGTTTGTGAATACTGGTGTTTGAGTGCGCCTCAAATTTTCAAGAAGGGACACAAAACAGTTTGTGCGTTCTGCTCCTGTGGTAATTATTTGGGCAGTACAGTTGCAATATTTCCTCATGCAGATTAGGAGGATCTATTTTGCCCCGAATGACCTTGTACATAGTAATCATTTGAACCTTCATACACCTTACTTCTAAAGAGTTGTAGCCCAAAAGTCCTAACAAAAAAAAATGTAGGATATAAATATGGGTTTCGTATTGATGTTTGTATAAAAACCTAAGGAATGCTTTCTGTACCTAAACATAGAGCAGATGTGGTCTCTTGGGGATGCCATACTCAAGCATGGCTTCAAATTTGTCATAAGGGCAACAGGTGACATAAAGGTCAGAGCTTCCCAGACAAAATATAAATGTAGGTACATTCATGACAAAAAATAGTAATAGCAATGGTACAAATACTTAATTAAGTTAATTTAGGTACTTAAGTTAGACTCACCCTCAAAGGTCCACCCCGCTTAGTCATAAAAAATAACCATAAACCTACCAGTTGTACAAATAATTAATTAATTAACAATAGGTACGCACCTAATAGCCTAGTATTGTTTCTGAATATTTTTATTACCGGAATGTATACTTGTGTATCGCGCACAAATCGAGTATACTTCGCTCTTGAAAATATACTGCGCTAATACAGTATAAGGGCGAACTGGCGCAGTATACTTTGAATAAACGTAAAGTAAGTTTGACAATAATGATTAAAAATAAAATTAATGTTAAGTACTTAAAATACAACTGATGGTCTAAAATGGGGTTTAGGCTTATCATACGTGGAAAATACGATCCATCCGCTTATCCTCTTACACACATTGATAAAGTTTTAGCGCGTTTGAATGGCAATGGCTGACATTATCGTAAAAGTCGAAACTTTGTGTTGAAATAGCTTCAGCGAAACATAAGGGGTTCACGTACAATTGCTAAAGTTTCTAATATACTAGAATAAACGTACGTATCGTTCGTGTAATATCTCATAAAAATGTCATATTGTAAAGCGCCCCCTCCTGTTTCAATATCTCCAGCTTCCTGCATCGTATCTTGGCGGGAAGTTAGGCAGTTTGCATAATGCCACTTATTTCAGGTCAGTAATAAAGCTAATAAAGATAAAGCCCTTTCGATAACACTATAATGAGACGTGTTGAAGCGTGTAATTTTATTATTAAAGCTATATCGTACCGTGTGTAGAAAATATTGTTTCTATGTTAGTTATGTAAGCAAAATCATTGACATTTTTAATACTAGAAAAAATACACAGAAAAAATCGACCTTCCTCAGGCGGGAATTGAACCCAGCATCTTCCGCAATCCCGGCGGCTGCGTTAACCACTACGCCACCGAGGCTCTGCTTTCGCTGTCGAAATTTGTCAGTGCTTGGTGCTTATGTTTTTATGCTAAACATTGTTTCATGAAATCTTTGAAATTTACACTTCTAAGATCCGAACGAAACATTTTTGCAATATTAAACGCCCATTTAAGATGAAACTACCTTACATTATGGAATATTTTTTGCGTTTACAAACGCGTACCTAAATATTTTTAATACTAGAAAAAATTAACTTTTTTCAGTGTATTTTTTCAGTCGATTTTTTTCAGTGTATTTTTTCTAGTATTAAAAATATTTACGCGTTCGTAAACGCAAAAATTATTCCATCATTAACATTTATTGTTATTTCATTGTAATATAATTATTTCAAAAGTTCCCCCCGTAGTAGTCCCCAGCAGATATTTTGTTTTTGTTATGCTAGGTGGTTGGCAAACAAGCCTACAGTCTACTTGATGGCGAGCAGTTACCAAAACCTATAAATGATTGTAACATTGATGTGTGATCTGGTAACCTTACTTCCACAGAGAAAATCAGGAGTGGTCTCCCCTTGACTTTCTCGTGCACCGGAAACGATTCAGAAGTTGATAGAAACCTTAAATTTTGATGTCATATATGCATGTTAAATTTTGGTCGCACATCCGAGTACCGACCACGCACTTGGTTGCTTAAAGTTAATTGCGTGATCGACGACTCAAAAGTTGATACAACCTTATATTTAGATACATGCATATTAAATTTGGTTGCAATAAGTTAAAGCATACTCGAGTTATCGTGCTAACGCACAGACACACACCCAGACATAATTCCAAATAAAAATATTTTCGGACTCAGGGAGGTCCAAAACGTGTAAATCCGTCAAAATCTCGTGGTCGAATTTTTCGACGATTACAAGACTTCCTCTATACTGCGTTTACGAGAAAGTAAAAACTACACTACATACTAAAATGTAGAATTATTTTAATTGCGGTCTTCTGTAATGTAGAGGTACTGACCCAATTCAGGTCCTCCTGATTCGAAAAGCTGTGCTCTCCTACTCTTGTCTCTCTACTAATTCTCTTATTTATAGTGCAAAAATGCATAAACGATTCATAATGAAAACAGGGTTTTTACGGTATTTTCATTCCTGTGTTTTTTTTTTATAAAAACGAATGGAAAGCTCGTTAGTAATACTCACTCATATTGTTGCCGATTGAATTTATTTCATCCTTTTTATAGACTTTTGTTTAATTCTAAAATATTTTTGGAAATCGTAATATTAAAAACTCGTTTTGTTTTTGATACTTGTCAGTTTGTATTTTTTACGTGTCATGAATTCAGTCCATTGAAAAGATTTAGTGAAGATTTTCTGAAGCATTTTAACACCAGTTTCGTCTACGCTTACTGCTGGGAAAAAACTGTTCTTTTACTTCAAATAGTCAACAATTGAGACTTATTATTTATTTGTAAGACAAGTCTCATAAAACTCCAGACAATGTTTAGCATCACTTATTATTGAATTATGTTCGTATTTTTTTTCAATTTAATTGTTAATACAAATAATTATATATGCGTTTAAAATTGAAAATATAACTAAAAATAATAATATTAGATTGCACTAATATTATTTTTTTACTGCATAAGATCAGAAAAGTACATTATTTCTTTCGAGCTAACGAACAAAGTGACTTTTAACGATCAAGTGTTTTATTAATCCGAAAGAGAAGCCGGCGTTGTCGGGCGATACAAGTCTTCCTATCGGATTACGACATCGGAGCTCCTTACGGTAAATACCTGCAGGCAACAATTTAACAATAACTATTGACGGACACGCTTGTAAGTGGATAACATACAGAAATTCCGTCTGGAACATTATATTGCTCAATGTGGACTATTTCGAGATTCGCAAACTATAATAATAATAGAGCAATTACTTACTTTATGGCTCTTGGAAATCTCCGTGTTTTCAGAGTCGACGTGTTTATAACAGGTGATATGGAAAACCTTTGTTATTTGTAAAGAAATTATAATGCTAGAAAAATGCACTGAAAAAAATCGACTTGCATCAGGCGGGACTCGGACCCGCATCTTCCGCAATCCGGGCGGCTGCGTTGACCAATTACGCCACCGAGACACTGCTTTTCGCTGTCGAAATTTTTCAGTGCTTGGTGCTTATGTTTTTATGGTAAACATTGTTTCATCAAATCTTTGAAATTTGCACTTCTAAGACCCGAACGAAATATTTTTGCAAATATTTGACACCCAGTTAAGATGAAACTACCTTACATTATGGAATAATTTTATTTCTGCGTTTACAAACGCGTAAATATTACTACTAGAAAAATGCACTGAAAAAAAAACGACTTGCTTCAGGCGGGACTCGAACTCCGGGCGGCTGCGTTGACCAATTATGCCACCGAGATACTGCTTTTCGCTGTCGAAATTTGTCAGTGCTTGGTGCAGATTTGATGAAACAATGTTTACTTAAAATTAAAGTAAAAGTTTAATTAAAATAAAATATTCCATAAAATTATAATACTGCAAACTGAAGTGCGTTAGGCGCATGTTGGATACCGATCGATGTTTCACGGAATAATGCTTTTTATTGTTAAACGAAAAAAGTATACAAAATTTTGCTTTTATTGTGTTTGGTACGCGTTTTGTTTATGTGTTAGTTTAACCTTATTTTCAATTGTTGAATGATGCAACAAGTACTAAGATGTATGTATTTAAAAATAACATACTATAATTTTCCCAAAAAAACTGTTTATTTTCCTACTCCGAACTTTTATTTCTTGTACAAAAAGTTGGCAACTCTGCAAGACAAGCACATTCAGTGGAACCGTTAAAATGTTCGGTGTGGTTGTGTTAATTTTAATTATTAATGCAGAGTAAACGATATAGCAAAAAATATATAGCAAGTGGACGACTGGGAAAGACACAGTCATACGCGTCCATTGTAATAAATTCATTGAATGGATATTCAAACAATTTTACGGAGGGTCCACAAGGCCGCTTGTATGGCGCACGCCTTAGGGCCTAGGCAAGTGGCAAACGATCGGCGGAGGAGACATCTCATTGCCAAGCATGGTCAGAAGCATGCTTGGTAATGAGAGAGTCTGGAAGGCTGCCGCCTCCTTCTACTATTCAGTGAAGGCGCAGAAGGAGGCTGCGGAGAGGGAGCGGGAGGAGGATGCTCTAGCCGCTCCCATCCGGCGTAGACGGAGGGGCCGGAGAAGGCAGGTGGCTACGACCGCCGCTCTTGTCCGTCCCTAAGGTGTGGCCTGCACACGGGTTGGCCCCCGTGTGCCCTGGTGCAGTGCACAGGTCTCCCCATCTGGGGATTGCCTAGTACCCTAGCGCAATCCTCCAGTGGCGCGTCGCCCGGCTCACTGTTGAGCCGGGCCAGCCCGGGGACGTTTTGGTGAATGGTGTACGTAATGTACGCCGAGCCCAAAACGCCCCCAGAAGGGCTTAGGAGGGTACCGGTGGTTTTTAGTGGGTAGGACCGGCGCTGTGCCTCGTCGGGGAGTCCCACACACGTTGTGCGCCTAGCCGTGCGGTATGGTCCGTAAACGGATTTCCCACCGTAACCAAAACAAAAAGACAAGTGGCAAACGATACCACGATTTTTTTCGAATAAATGTAAATTTTTGACTACTACTAAGGCACTGTCCACACATCTCCGTGTCAGGGCTATCCAAGTTCCGAGTTGCAGTGTTATCGTCAGGGAGGTGACATCCGACACCCATGTTCACAGATCCGGGAAATCGGTGCGAGTGCCGTCTGTTTCCTAAGTAATCGCCTCATTTGAAAAATAATTAGTGGACTAAAAAACCCCGCAATTTATACGAATCTTCAAAGTTATATATGTATTATCTTCGCAGATGTGTCAAAATTATCATAAAAACGGGCTGACTGTAGATAAAAATCGGATAGCAGGAGAGGACAGAGCGTCCGTGTATCCGAGCCACTGACGACTGGGATCCCCCTGATACGGAGATGTGTGAACTCGTATGTAGCGACGGGAACTCGGTGAGTGGACAGCGCTAAATAGATTTGACATGACAGTCGCCATGGAGCTTTCTCAGTAATACGTCAGTTTCATACTAAAGGTTATTTTCGTTAAACTTTCGACTCGATCGATCGCCCTCGAATCTATAGGCCCTCTGGTGATGACTTGTGTTTATAAAACATTTGAAGGCTCAAATCAGAGTGAGAGACCTCGACATTCAGATGATGATAAATTAACTTGTAGTATATATGGGTATTACGTCTGAAAGAACCAAACTGAATGGACCGCGGGCAACAAACAACGGAACAAGTATCTTAATTACCTATGAATTGTCTAATAAAATATCTTTTTTATAATATATAGGTACTATTACTAAAGTATTATATACTATTGTATTGTGATGATATGGCGCCAAAGATATAGAAAGGTACATGAAACATGACCAATCCAGTAAGCGAAACGGGCCTTGATTTTTCTATAATTTCTATGATAATAACAGCTATTTGAAGACAAGACAGTTCTTGTCTTCAAATAGCTCTAAAAATGAGCCAGTGCTCATTTTTTTAATTGATGAAAATACTAATATCTTTACTCTGTATAAAAACTTTATCCATATTAAAATCTCATTTTTATTCTTAATAATATATTAGTACTAAACTTTCCATCGCTTTTAAACTTTGTTAGGTCAAAGTTTATACAATTCGAGTTAAATGCTTTTAGTTTGAAACGTGTTTAAGTAGATGCTTAACCGACCAAAATTATTTCGGGTCAACAGCTTGGGGGAATCAAAGTTCTCAAATGCTTCGACAAAAATGTTATTGGATAAATTTTGGTTTTGGTAGTTAACTTAAGTTGCAATATCGTGACCAATTCAAATAATTTATTTCATTTATTTAGTGAGTGGAAAAGAGTCTTATAGGTCCTACTAAGTTGATGCAGCCAGTGTTGAGTATAAAGAATCATTCGCGTTATTATTTTTACTACTTCCAATATGTATTTTGAAAAAAAATATAAAAAACAGTGATATCATTAACAAATATTTAAAACTTTGTCAAATCCTATTAGCCGATAACATTTCTGACTTCTAATTATTGACATTACTTTATAATTTATTGATTATTATACTCGTAACGATTTTCTTTCATTTCTTAACGTTTTCCGATTTTTCACGAACAAAGGGGTAAGGATTTAACAAAAGTTGCTTTTCAACTGTCCTTGTGAAAATTTAATTTGTTAATGCATAGTTACATATTATGGTAACCAATCTAGCACCAATTGAGGTGAAAATTGTCTTAAAAACTAAGCACTTTACAAAATTACCGAATTCTATCTAATAATTTTATGTAACTACAGGCTTATGTGAGTTTATGGCATTAACAGAATGTTTTAACCTTTTCTGTGAGTGGCGTATTATAACATAATGTCAAATGGAACATGCTAGTGCCGGAAGTAAATTTGGGGCACGGCAATGACATAAAACTGTCGTCAAAGTATACATTTCATTCATGGCTGTGATTTTCCCAATAACTTTACCAATAACACAAAAAAAAATATTATCATATATTTTATAATGTTCAGTCCCAAACGGCTTTACGTAACATTTGACCGTGTAGTGTCTAAAAATAATTACAGGTTGCCAGCCTGCTGCCTAAAGGTCGTAACGCAGTTATCAGATCGGAAACGGAACGGCTATTTTTTACTATGAACGTTACGGATATGTGACGAGGGATAGGCGAAGGCTATGAAACGTAGCGCATCGCTTCCTTTTCATAGGAAAAAGGGAACGCCCCTTTCTGTACTTCGGGGCATCATATTCAAAAAGTAACGAATCCGTTCAGTGAACCAAGTCGACAATAGTAATGAGTCTCTAAAACGTCTCAACCGGCCAGGGATAATAAGTTCGACAATATTTATCGATTCTTTAATCACCATCCTCCAATGGGTGTCGTAGAAGGCGAATAATCGATCAGCAACTCCATCCACCAATCTGGATTGGGCAAGTGTGGTTGACGACTGCATAAACCTCCTTCGATGACAAGGAGAGGCATCGTGTCCCCGCAGTGGGTCGAATTATAAAGGCTGCTATGAGATGAATCGCCTCTGTGACGTCTGGATCGTCCGCCTGTAGCAGACGTAGAGGTTCATGGTCACACTGTACGGTCGGCCTCCGAACTAGATTAACACTAAACTAAGAATTTTGGCAAGTTATTTCTAAGTCGCACAATCAAGAAATTGAATTCACTGCCAGCATACCTGTTTCCTCCTTCTTACAATAACACCTTGCAGATAACCAAAGCTAGGATGGCTGTGCGGGGCTTTATCATTCGCGCTAGATTTCTTTGTATTTGGACTCCTAACTTAACATCAGGTGAAATGGAGTTATTTGCTTGATGTTTTTATTAAAAAAAACTACCAGACTTAAAAACAAACGTGAAAAGCCAGTGGCATTATGCTTTACCCAAAGCAAACCGCTGCCAGATGTGGATTTATGTAGGACTAGATGTAACCTTAAGCAATGCTTGACCCCTTCCAAGATTATGGGTTTAATTGTATGTGTGAGCGTGTGCGTGTGTGTGTGCGTGCGTGCGTGTGTGTGTGTGTGTGTGTGTGTGTGTGTGTGTGTGTGTTTGTGTGTGTGGGTGGGTGGGTGTGTGTGGAGGTGTGGGTGTGTGTGGGTGCGTGTGCGTGTGGGGGTGTGTGTGTGTGTGTGCGCGCGCGTGTGTGTGTGTGTGTATTTGTGTGTGTTCATAAATTCCTCGGATACAACACGACAATACAGTCATTACAGTTGATTCAAAACAGCAGATCCTATGTGCAACTCACTCGTTTATAAACGCTTCACTTTTTAATACTAACATGAATTTTGTGGTGTAGCTTTTTAACGGGCGGCCGGCTTAAGTTTTCGTAAACTTCAGAGCTTTGCTACGTCTCTATGCTAGTATTTCCAAGAAGTCAAAATACCCACTTACGCTCGTTTCAACGACCCGTTTTCTCCAGAAAATCACTCCCGAGTAATAGTTTTTAAATTCATAAATTCACATCACATGATAATTTATTTTATTTCTTTTTCACGTTTCATTTTTGCTTTTTTTACATACCTCAGCAATGAGGTTAACCTTTGACCTTTTTTGACGAGGATGTATTATATTTCATTTTTTTCATCTCATTTGACGATCAGTGATGATAAGCCCGATATAGAAACAAGGTTCAACTGGAAATGTCTACTACTAAAACACAAAAAAGATTTCTTAAAATCAATAATAACTAATTACATACTTGTGAACTCCATTAAATATGCCTTGTTTATTAATATCAAGCCTTTCTGGAATCAATAATAACTAATTACATACTTGTGAACTCCATTAAATATGCCTTGTTTATTAATATCAAGCCTTTCTGGAATTAGATGAAAAGGACGCAGATAATTAAATTTTTCTTTCAGTATAGGGTACTTACATAAGTTCTACAAATGCCGGGGGAATCCTTTGACGAAAAATTTACTGAATTAAATATTTTTCTATAACAGAATGCCTCTTTTTATACCAACTAATAATAAAGCGAACGCGTAAATCGTTTTTCAACACCATTGCTCGTAATTGGTATGTAACTACACCAATTTTAGTTTCACAATGTATCATATTACCAACTTATAATATCTTACGAATTTCAAATTCGATTACCCCACAGTTTGGTAATCAAAAGTTAATAGTTTCGTAAAGAAAAGTCACGCTTTTATTTATAAGAAAAAAAAATAGGAACCAAAGAGAATTTATATGCAAAATGATGAAACATTTTGTAAATTAAATAAGTTTGGCATTTAGAAACAGTCTGCTTAAAGATATACAATGATAAAAACCTTATTTAAAATTATAACTATTAAATAGAAGTTATACATAAATATTAAAAGAATATATTTATTTTGTAAAAATTATATAATTTGCTGTTTTGGCTGTATAAGCGTCGGTACCTTAGTCTGTCGCGCACAAAGCCGTCAATGAAAAAGTAAAAGCGCGCCATTTTTCAATTTTCAGTACTATTTTGCAAGTAGATATTTTGCAATATGTATTAATTACTCGCAATGGTGTTGAAAAACGTCGTATAACACTCTTGAGCAGTTAAAAATTACTCACTTGTATTATAATGTACTGTAAAAGTCATGTGAGAGAAAGAAATAAAACAAAACTATTGTCATTATTGCGACGGCTTCTTTAGCTTGGAGAAAGTTCTTTGCCTTCATATTACCCAAACACTTTGGTTTAGTACTTCGTGATATTACCTGATGGTAAAAGACGATAAATGAGCCTCCATATAATAACGCTTTTCTCCAAATAATAATTATACTTTTCATTCATTATTTAGTTTTTAAACTAAAAAGATATTTTTTTACTTTTTAGTCCGATTTAACATAAAAGCTTAGAATAAGAACAAACTAGAAGGATAGTTCCATACAATATGCCGCTTCAAAACTGACGCAAAAAATTTGTTATGTGTGCTAACGCTTACACACAGATACACACGTACGCACACTACTAAAAATTGGTGTGGTCACTAAAATCTCGTCACCCCAAAACCAGGTAATTTAAATAAAACATGAATACTACTTCTGATTTTAAAGTGAAACTTCTTTTTATACGATAGGTACATCGTAATTTGAAAATTCGATGAAACGGAAAAGCCACACCAAAGTTTTTGACGGATAGTTTTAAATAGAATATCAGGGTACCATTTTGGTAGTTTTCGGGGGTCCCGATTAAAAAAAATATATATTGAGATCCAAAATGGCGGACGTGACTTTTTAATATAATATCAATATGGGTATCATTTTCGTGGTTTTCGGGGGTCCCGATTCTGAATTCAACATCCATTTTGAGATCCAAGATGTCAGACACAACTTTTTAATAAAATATCAATATGGGTATCATTTTTGTGGTTTTCGTGGGTCCCGATTACGAAAACAACATCTTTTTTGAGATCCAAGATGGCGGACGCGACTTTTTGATATAATATCAATATGGGTATCAATTTCGTGGTTTTCAGGGGTCCTGATTACAAATACAACATCTTTTTTGAGATCCAAGATGGCGGACGTGAGTTTTTGATAAAATATCAATATGGGTATCATTTTCGTGGTTTTCGTGGACAAACACGTCGAAAATGATACCTATGTCGATTTTATAATAAAAAGTCGCAAACACCATCTTGGATCTCGAAATAGATGTCACAATCGGAATCGGGACCCCCGAAAACCACGAAAATGATACCCATATTGATATTATATTAAAAAGTTGTGTCCGCCATCTTGGATCTCAAAATAGATGTTGTATTTGGAATCTAGGCTGCTGAAAACCACGAAAATGATACCCATATTGATATTTTATTAAAAAGTTGTGTCCGCCATCTTGGATCTCAAAATGGATGTTGAATTCGGAATCGGGACCTCCGAAAACCACGAAAATGATACCCATATTGATATTATATCAAAAAGTCATGTCCGCCATCTTGGATTTCAAAAAAGATGTTGTATTCGTAATCAGGACCCCCGAAAACCACGAAAATGATACCCATATTGATATTATATCAAAAAGTCGCGTCCGCCATGTCGAACTTCCATACAAACTTTCATCCCCTATTTCAACCCATTCAACCTTTTATTCGCGATAAAAAGTAGCCTATGTCCCTCCCCGAGATCTATATTTGTACCAAATTTCATCAAAATCGGTTCAGTGCTTTAGACGTGAAAGCTTAACAGACAGACAGACAGAGTTACTTTCGCATTTATAATATTAGTAGGGATAAATATTTCTACGCTCACACCAATTATCTAGCCCAAATTAAGTATCATTAAGAACTTGTGTTATTATTTACTTTGAATTCCTTTGCTTCGCTCATGAATCAAAGTAGCGCCCTCGCCGTAAAAGTAAATTGTATGATAAGGGAGCAAAATAGCTCCCTTATCATACAATCTACTATTCCAAACCGGTCTAGGCGTAGAAACATACATAAAAAAGAATGTTAAGGCGAGTTGAAAACCTCCTCCTTTTCTTAAGGCGGTTAAAAATGTCCATACGTTAAGTCAAAACAATCTAATCATCAGAAAATATTTTTTTTATGTCCTTAGTATTTTTTATAGAACAATAAATATGATTAAATTATTGCATTCGACTAAATTCTAAACAACTAAAATAGGTAAAATAATTTCTGTAACTGGCAGCACTCAGTATTTAAAAAATACAAAATTAAATATTTGGTTTTTATTGCTTAAAAAGTGAAAATACAATAAAATATTAAAAACTTACGTGTGAAAAGTAATGTTCTCACCTTAGAATAAGAACATACTAGAAGGATAGTTCCATACAATATGCCGCTTCAAAACTGACGCAAAAAATTTGTTATGTGTGCTAACGCTTACACACAGATACACGCACACTACTAAAAATTGGTGTGGTCACTAAAACCTCGTCACCCCAAAACCAGGTAATTTAAATAAAACATGAATACTACTTCTGATTTTGAAGTGAAACTTCTTTTTATACGATAGATACATCGTAATTTGTAAATTCGATGAAACGGAAAAGCCACACCAAAGTTTTTGACGGATAGTTTTAAATAAAATATCAGGGTACCATTTTGGTGGTTTTCGGGGGTCCCGATTAAAAAAAAAATATATATTGAGATCCAAGATGGCGGACGTGACTTTTTAATATAATATCAATATGGGTATCATTTTCGTGGTTTTCGGGGGTCCCAATTCCGAATTCAACATCCATTTTGAGATCCAAGATGGCGGACATAACTTTTTAATAAAATATCAATATGGGTATCATTTTCGTGGTTTTCGGGGGTCCCGATTCCAAATACAACATCTATTTTGAGACTATCCAAGATGGCGGACGCAACTTTTTAATATAATATCAATATGGGTATCATTTTCGTGGTTTTCGGGGGTCCCAATTCCGAATTCAACATCTTTTTTGAGATCCAAGATGGCGGACGCGATTTTTTGATATAATATCAATATGGGTATCATTTTCGTGGTTTTCGGAGGTCCCGATTTCAAATACAACAAACATTTTGAGATCCAAGATGGCGGACACAACTTTTTAATAAAATATCAATATGGGTATCATTTTTGTGGTTTTCGTGGGTCTCGATTACGAAAACAACATCTTTTTTGAGATCCAAGATGGCGGACGCGACTTTTTGATATAATATCAATATGGGTATCATTTTTGTGGTTTTCGTGGGTCTCGATTACGAAAACAACATCTTTTTTGAGATCCAAGATGGCGGACACAACTTTTTAATAAAATATCAATATGGGTATCATTTTTGTGGTTTTCGTGGGTCTCGATTACGAAAACAACATCTTTTTTGAGATCCAAGATGGCGGACGCGACTTTTTGATATAATATCAATAGGGGTATCAATTTCATGGTTTTCGTGGGGCCCGATTACGAATACAACATCCTTTTTGAAATCCAAGATGGCGGACGTGACTTTTTGATATAATATCAATATGGGTATCATTTTCGTGGTTTTCGTGGAAGAACACGTCGAAAATGATACCTATGTCGATTTTGTATTAAAAAGTCGCAAACACCATCTTGGATCTAGAAATAGATGTCACATTCGGAATCGGGACCCCCGAAAACCACGAAAATGATACCTATATTGACAAATTATCAAAAAGTCACGTCCGCCATTTTGGATCTCGAAGTAGATGTCTTATTCGTAATCCGGACCCCCAAAAACCACGAAAACCATACCCATATTTACATTATGTTAAAAAGTCACGTCCGCCATCTTGGATCTCAAAATGGATGGTGTATTAGGAATCGGGACCTCCGAAAACCACGAAAATGATACCCATATTGATATTATATTAAAAAGTTGTGTCCGCCATCTTGGATCTCAAAATAGATGTTGTATTTGGAATCTGGGCCGCCGAAAACCACGAAAATGATACCCATATTGATATTTGATTAAAAAGTTGTGTCCGCCATCTTGGATCTCAAAATGGATGTTGAATTCGGAATCGGGACCTCCGAAAACCACGAAAATGATACCCATATTGATATTATATCAAAAAGTCACGTCCGCCATCTTGGATTTCAAAAAAGATGTTGTATTCGTAATCAGGACCCCCAAAAACCACGAAAATGATACCCATATTGATATTATATCAAAAAGTCGCGTCCGCCATGTCGAACTTCCATACAAACTTTCATCCCCTATTTCAACCCATTCAACCTTTTATTCGCGATAAAAAGTAGCCTATGTCCCACCCCGAGATCTATATTTGTACCAAATTTCATCAAAATCGGTTCAGTGCTTTAGACGTGAAAGCTTAACAGACAGACAGACAGAGTTACTTTCGCATTTATAATATTAGTAGGGATAATTATTTCTACGCTCACACCAATTATCTAGCCCAAATTAAGTATCATTAAGAACTTGTGTTATTATTTACTTTGAATTCCTTTGCTTCGCTCTTGAATCAAAGTAGCGCCCTCGCCGTAAAAGTATAAGTATAAGTAGTAAAGAAAGTATCATACAATCGATATGGGAGCAAAATAGCTCCCTTATCATACAATCTACTATTTAAAACCGGTCTAGGCGTAGAAACATACATAAAAAAGAAGATTAAGGCGACTTGAAAACCTCCTCCTTTTCTTAAGGCGGTTAAAAATGTCCATACGTTTAGTCAAAACAATCTAATCATCAAAAAACAATTTTTTTATGTCCTTAGTATTTTTTATAGAACAATTAATATGATTAAATTATTGCATTCGACTAAATTCTAAACAACTAAAATAGGTAAAATAATTTCTGTAACTGGCAGCACTCAGTATTTAAAAAATACAAAATAAAATATTTGGTTTTTATTGCTTATAAAGTGAAAATACAATAAAATATTAAAAACTTACGTGTGAAAAGTAATGTTCTCACTCTTTTTATTTTTTTCAGTTCGATTATTACACCATATAATAGCACAAATCGACATTTTTTAATAATTTCTTGGAGATGCGTACGGAGTGCGTTGACCTCGAGGACTACGCATAGAGTTTCCGTATGGTGCCAAATAAGGCCTAATATTGGTTGCACCAAATTGAGTGCCCGGATACGGTATCTGTATGTTCTTAATCTAAGTGTTCTCACTCTTTTTATTTTTTTCAGTTCGATTATTACACCATTTATTAGCACAAATCGTCATTTTTTAATAATTTCTTGGAGATGCGTACGGAGTGCGTTGACCTCGAGGACTACGCATAGAGTTTCCGTATGGTGCCAAATAAGGCCTAATATTGGTTGCACCAAATTGAGTGCCCGGATACGGTATCTGTATGTTCTTAATCTAAGCATAAAAGCTTGTATTTTTAGTTTTTTGAAACTATTATTTTATTTTCCACTTTTTAGTGCAAATTATAAACGCCGATGAAAGTACTTACATTATTAAAAAAAGTATTAACACCGCCAACTTAACAATGACAACGCCATCTAGTGGCGTATAACTGAACTAAAATTCCAAAAGTTTTTAATTTATTAGTCCTGGCGATTCTAATCAGGATAATGGGATATTCTTATCGAATTATTGTAATATCATCGGTCTTTGATAAGTCTATAAAGTTTAAATGAAATCTGACCGTTTAAAGTGGGTCAAAATTGCGCGCGAAGGAGTCTGTTACATACAATTGAAGGTGATACATACAGGTGAAGCTTATAAATCCGTAAAAGTTGTTTTATTTACGTGAATAAGCGTGTTAAAAAATAGCGGAACGTACATGGTGGTGAGTTCAGGTACCCCTTAGCATAAGGCATAAATTTTTTTTCGTTGGACGCCTATCTACTGGCCATCCTGTATACGGAGGTTGTATGTTGCCGAAATTAAGAAGAGAATACACTTATAAAATATTTAATTTTGTACGTTTTCGTAACTTTCATTGATACAGTACCTACTATTTTATTTTCATCCAACTAAATCTTTGCTCATATTTCATTTCCTAACGCCATGTAGACAAAGTCACGGGCGGAACGCTAGCTTATTTATAATTTTATTAAACTACCTACATATCAATGAAATTGCAAATAAATTAACTAACGAATTAATGCTCCCAAATACCCACAATCGTGTTTGCCTAACACGATTCTGTAAACCTATTAATGCAAACAGATACAATCGATTAAATTCGACTGCATTATAACATAGCGAAACGAACAATTATATCGTTTATAACTACGTTATTATATTCGTTGATATATTTTAAGATTTTGATTTTGGGGCTTTTTATAAATGTAATAGAATCTATAAATTAGTTTCATGCTTCAGGAAAATATAATCTATTTTCTGTGTAATTTAAAGGTGTTTATTGTGTAAAATATCTAATGTTTATTTAAGGAGGGTTGACTGTACAGTCAAGAAAAAACGAGGTAAATAATAAACTCAGTTAAGACTATAGTTATTTGTTCAACAAGTGAACAAAGTTATTGTGATTCATGAATATACTACTGAGCGCTCGGTAAGTGATTTAAAGGCAAGAGACAAAAAAAATTGCTCTCATGTGAAACATACAACTTTTCACCTCTTCAACGAGAAAATTGTTATCAAGGTGAGAAAAACAAGAACACATTGAAATACATGTTTATAACGCTAAAGTTTAGTATTCTAAATAATAGTAAAATTACTGCCATTGTGTAGGTTAAGAGCCATTTCACGTTTTTGCACGAATTTCGGAGATTTTGGAGTCCTATATCACAATCTTAAGGAATACCCAGATATTATTTAATAATTGATAAAAATAGGCCAATCTATGTTGTTGACGTTTAATGAAACAAAATTACTAAAACTTATTTGATTAATTTGTAATGTTCGATCTCCCACAACCGTTTTGCTGAAAAACATTCGCAGACTCAATTTCAAAGTCCTTATTCTATTAATAATGTTAAAATGATAAACGTAAAAAAATATAGGAATCATCGGACATATGTTCCAGTCGGTACTTAATGAAATAGATTCTTGAATTTCATTACCATTTATGAGTAAAAAAATAAATCATTTGGCAAATTTCTAACATTAACATAATAATTTCATCGCCAATTTTGGTTAAAATACATCGTAATAACTAAAATAAAATTATCCCAAAATAAACAATATTCCTTCGACTTTTGATTTCTAAAGTTATTTGGTCAATATCAACAATAAATTTGTCAATATATTTATATGAAATGTGAAATAAATTAGTATAAATCACGATGCACAAGCGTGCTCCGATTAGTCTGACGCGAGCGTCCGTCCAGGTAGGACCTGTGCTATTTTTTCCCGCGTCCCGATATTCGTTCGCTCGTATCGAGTAGTCATAATCATACTGCGACAAATAGTTTTGATCTATTTTGAGTTTTGTTTTTGGATTTAAGTTTTGTTACTTATTAAATATGTTGGTATGAATTATAGTAGTAGTTTGTATAATAATAACATTCTTTTTATTTATTTATTTTTAGCTATGGGTCGCAAGGATAGTTATTACCGTTGCGTTAAAAAAAGGAAACGCGATAATTCTGCAGCCTTAAAAAAAGCAAATAATTTATTTTTCAACTTGGCCGAAATAACGATATACTTGAGCAATATTATGATGTCCTGAAGCTGATTTGATGACGGAGCTGGAAGCTGGTTATAAACATACACATAAACATATCATCACGCTTTTATCCCCGAAGGCATAGGCAGAGGTGTTAACACCCACATTTCGCCAGATATGTTTAGGTCCCCATGTAATAGGTGGCGAGCCTGTTGCCATGCACCAGGCACAATGTAAGGCAAGCAATATTCACAATCCTTACTTCCTTATCCTTATAATATTATAAATGCGAAAGTAACTCTGTCTGTCTGTCTGTTAAGCTTTCACGTCTAAACCACTGAACCGTTTTTGATGAAATTAAGTCCAAATATAGATTTGATCTCGGGAAAGGACATAGGCTACTTTTTATCTCGAAAAAAAGGTTGAATGGGTTGAAATAGGGGATGAAAGTATGTAGAAATAGCTAAGTGGTTTTCTTATTACAATCTAAATCAACAATATTGAACGAAGAAAAAGCGAAGCTATATGACACTGTGATTTTATATTATTATTTTATTTTACTGGTATTTGTTATGTTTGCACTAAAACTAATAAATGAACGTAACTCAAAAATATATATAATCCCGAAATCCTTGGCAATTTGTCTATTAAATTAAATCGTAAAACCACTAAAATATCACGGGATCGCAATGATATGCGTGGATGTATTATGGATAACGAAATTTAGTGAAAATTCCCTTGATACAAAACGTGACAACAAACTGATTTGAATATTAAATCACTGATATTTGCTTTATTTGTTGCACATATAATACACAAATATATACTATCCCGAAATCCACGATAATTCGTCATTAAAATGAACTCTTAAAATCACTAAAATATCACATGATTGCATGGATATACGTGGATGTATTGTGAAGTAGTTTGACGTGATAACGTCTTATAAATCAACGAAAGCCGACTGCACAAAAAGACATGATTCTTTGTCACTTTCCGCCCGAGGAGAGTATGCAATCGAGAGCGCGGAATAGGCGATAGAGAAGCACGATCGGTATTTACGTTAACACGTAAACTTATCGTCCGTAAACAGACTTTACAGACAACCATTTTTTTCAAAAATATTCACCATATCAAAGCCTTTCGTAATATCTGTTTAAGATTAAATCTTTAGAAATCAAAAATATCTACAGATCAAGTAGATATCCGTGGATGTAGGTACGTGAAATCACAAACATCATTTAATACTAAAGGGTAACGGCTTTTTTTTTAAGCAAGTGGTTATTTTAAAAATACATATCATCTCACTTTTTTTTGTAATATAGCTTTAAGAATAGAGCGATAAGTCATTGAAATATCTTGGGATCACCCCGATATCCATGGATGTAATATGGAATCTAAAAATTCACATTAGTTACCATAGCCATTTAACCAATAAAAAAAAAGTATCGGAGGAATATATAAAAAAATATGGTTAGTTATACTAACCGCTCCACCAACGGCATCTTCGATGTGTGTCAATGCGTGTGACGCTGTATGAATTTTTTTTATTCTTATTTTATTCAGAGTTCCCTACCCATAGGGAACTCTGAATAAAACAGGGTGCCAACGGGACCCGATTAATATGCCTCCGCTATGTGTCTGTCTCTCTGTCATATGGCTATATCTCTTATCATAATAGGTAGGCACTTGAAATATTCACAGAATACCTTTATGCTTTTGTGGCCGCCATAACAATACCACCTTCACCCATCTCTCATTGATCAATAACTATTGTGCTGTAATACGTTATTTAGTATGAGTATCATGAAACACGGACAGTAGATAGGTATCTATAAAAAATATCTTTAAAACACATTAAATATGTACTAACCAATACAAAAAAATACATTAAGGATCAAGATTATTTCGCAGAATATAGTTCTACTCACGCTGCCAAGTACGCGCACACAAGCGTACAGCGCGTAAAAAACCTAAAGTCGAGCGCTTACGATCGGTGAAATGGCTCTTAAACGTTACAGTTCCGTTCGGAGCTCACAGCAAAAACCGTTTTTGCTTCGAGATTTTACTAAGCAAAAATGCTTTTTTGGAGATGTGTAAAATTCTTTATCTCCGAGAATAATGTTTACTTATACTATGATAATACAGAAGGTAACAGGAACCTTTTTTTGACGCAATCCTCTGTTTGCCCCATAGGTTTGCCCCCTAGTGATGAAACACTAGACCATGGAGGAGGTTAAACAACAGACTGAACCTAACGGAATCAAATCCAAAGGTCCTGGGTTCAATTCTCAGGGCAGTATTTTCTTGGTTTAGTTGATGGTTGCTAGAGCTTGTTTTAAGTCTGCTTATCTGGCTACCCACTATCTTATCAAAGTTTGCCTATCTATCGTTTCGCCAGTTAATAACAAGATAGCGAACTTCATACGTAAGGTTGTTGAGGGTTTCGTGTTAAGCTCGTTCCACCTTCGCCCCTAAAAGCTCGTGGGAGGTGAAATGAAGACCAAGAGCATCCCAGTCTAAGATATAAATAAACGATATAAGCTGTACCCTGCCTCTCTTTATTATTAAAGTTACTCCTAAAATAAACAATAAAACCTCTTTCTAACAATACATTCGTTTTATTAAAGAACAAAACTCAGCTCGTAAGAATATCGTCAAACTAAAATGTATTTATTAGGTACTAATAATAACTGCTGTGGCAGTTAGAGTTACAAGATTCTATAGTGAACGAAATGCCCAATTCCCTGTACACATGATTCAAATTAGAGTAAACCCTACCAACAATTTCGAATTGAACATACATAACAAAACTGATTTGGTATTGTATTTAGTTTTTTGCCATCCATCATTTTACTCAAAGAGTTTAAATTAATGGAATGAAATCATCCATCAAAAGGAGTGTGGTCAAACAAATCCGATAGTCAATTAAAAGTTTATTATAACAATAGAAATTAAATAAAAAATACTTTTTTGGCTAGAAAACCAGTGATAAAATTGGACCGCATCAAAATTGAGTGCAGAAATCAACGTTTGGAAGAAGGCGTGAAAAGGAAACATGTTTTAAACTTTTCCCTGAATCTAGTTTCAATTTTGTTTATGAGCTGTTTAGACCTCACTAGATTCTATCCACACACAGCTCTTTTATGGGATTTCAATTCGGCAGAAATTTTTTTGAATACGATTTGATATATTGTCGCACTTTATCAATTATTGAAATATGAATCTTAGAAACAAATTCAAAAATAAAATTTACGTTATTAATTCTTCATTAATAAATTATTAAAAGATATGAAAGTTATACATTTCACTTGTTATTCTGAAGTACCTACCTACTTGAGAAACGTAGATAATATTAATTTCATATCAACTCTTTAAGGTGCTCAAATGAAGTGCTTCCCTCCCACTTCCCTCCCTTAAGGATTTTGTATGAATGTTGAGGAGAAAATGTACTTGTAAAATCATCGCGATTATTGCCAAGGGTCAAAGAACAAATTTTAATCGTCTTAGAATATATAAAAAAATGTTTTCTGAAAGCGCTAGCGTAACTTAAAGGTAATTACTTAAATAATCTCATATTGATTATAATTTCTATTAAATTTTGTGTACCTAATATATTTAAGCTAATAAGTAACTGCAAAACAAATGCTTATGAAAATATTTTCATAAAAGCTGCTTGCTAGCTTCACTTAGCAGTGGCAAGGGCGTGGGGGTAAAGCAGATAGCTCTTGAAAATAAATTACGTTATTAATATTGACTACAGTTACGTTCAAAACATTTTGCATACCTATTATAAAAACTATGAATATAGTAAATAAAAAAATCGTTACGTCCGATTACAGTCTCTCTCATTCATCATCATCATCAACAGCTCATATAATGTCCCCACCGAGGGGCTCGAGCCTACCCCACATTAGGGGTGATTAGGCCTTAGTCAACCACGCTGGCCAAGTGCGGGTTGATCGACTTCACACACAACCAAAGAATTTCTTCATAGGTGTTTGCAGGTTTTTGCAGTAAAAGCGTCGATTAAACGTACATATGAATTCAAAATTTAAAAACACATTGGTACGTGGCGGGGATCGGACCAGTGCCTCCCGGGTGGGAGACGACGCTCTTACACACTACGCCACCGACGCTAGTCTCATTCCCCAGCCTTAAAACTGAAAATGATGAAAGATACCTCCACTAAGACACAGAGTACGAAATATTAATCATAGAAAAGAGCAATCTAACTTAATTGCAGACGATTGTTTACGATTAATGCGGCAACGCCACGGACTGAGTGGCACTGAGCACTCGCGTGGTCTAATTAAGTACTACTCTAAGAGCAGGTTTGAGGGCGCCGCTCAATTATTCGCAAGTTGATGCGAGATCAGGCGCCGCGGCCCGCAAATCCAACCAACGCATAGCAAAATTCCACACCGCAATTATGTGGGTTATGCGACACTTAGATGGATTATGTGAAATTAAGCGGGGAGCGGTAACTAAGTGAGCATAATTCACGGCGTCTCATCAGCACGGAGACAAAAGTGCGAGTGTTAACTGAGCTTCGCAAACATTACTCTAAAGCGGCGATGTTCCTGCGGGAATGCTTCTTGAACAAGCGGAAAATTTTGTACCCTTTGTTAAAATAATTACCTATGGAGTTGTGCCCTTTTTATTCTAACCATCTATCACCTGAATGCCTATACAAGTGGCCAATCGATTGCATCGAACGCTTAGCGAAAATAATATTAGTTGGCGTTGTTATTCATAGAAACGCTTTGTAGCGCTTGCCATTTGTCTAGGCATTCTACTGGGATCCGTAGAAACCAAATCGTTAACATTCTTCTTCTTCTTAATTAATGGCTATCGCGGGATAAAAAAATTTAGAGGGTAACAATAAATTAAAAAACCGGACAAGTGCGACTAGGACTCGCCCACCGAGGGTTCCGTAGAAATTTGTAGTTACAACATACTATAAACAGTTCAGGAATCGAGTCTTGCAGTTAGGTAACATAAATAAAGTTGTTTTTTATTTAAGTCTCAAATTTAATCCATCTGTAAGTAGTGACTGAAAGAAGAACGAATAGTATCCCATTGTACATCAAAGTGCTATAAAGAATTGTCGGGTTCGGTTCAGCGCCATCTATTAGCGACGTTGCGAACCTAACACCTTGAGAGTGTCGAAATATAAGTTTTTTGCGGCATAAACGGCGTATCTTTTTTTTTTTGCATCAACTTAGAAGTTTGATTTTTTCACAGTTTCAAGTAACTGTAGACCTGAGTTTTAATTTTAACCCGATACATCCACTCATTCCCGAGATAAGCGCATACCTCGGTGATTGATTACGTACTTTAAATAAAGACTACATTTTATATGATTTAATTACAAATGTATAGTTTTTAGAGCTTTTCCTGTATTTGTAGTATAAGACAATATTACTTGCCAAATTTCATAGTTCTAGGTCAACGGGAAGTACCCTATGAATTTTGATTCTCTTGAGAGTGTCAAAATATACGGCATAAACGGCCGTATCTTTTTTTTGCGTTAACTAAGAAGTTTGATTATTTTACAGCTTCAAGGGACCGTAGATTTGAGTATATCGTTTTAATTTGAACTCTATACCTCCACCCGTTCCCGTTTCCCTATCTTGACAGAATGACGGACAAACGGACAACAAAGTGATCCTATAAGTGTTCCGTATTTTCCTTTTGGGGTACGTAACCCTAAAAATGGACTCACTCAATACGTGCTTTTATAACAAGAACTCGGGAGAGTACTCCATTTTTAACGTTCCCACATGTTTTGATATATGACGGCTGTCAGTATGTTATCAAAATGTTTAAAGGATGCGTTTTGCATACGGCCCCTGGTGGTCAAGTTAGATAACGTCATTGGTGGAAACACTTCACTCGGAATCCTCAATTAAAGGAACTATCTGTCTTCCTGGACGGAATGCTACAGTTAGATTTGTTGTTATAGCGTCCGACATAGGAATATATTTGGTACATAACTCCCCCGCGGACAGAACCCGGGACGGTGCGGTGGGTGGGTGAACTAACATTAGGTACTCAACCAGAAGGTGTTTAAAATATAAAGCATCACTAAAACACACTGCAAGTATGCACACATTTTTTTTCATATACATACATAATATACATAATAATTTTAGATATTTTTATAAATAAACTTAAATAAATATTATATATAAACAACCATGACTCGCAAACAAACATTCGTGTTCGTCACACAAACATTTGCCGCTACCAGGATTCGAACCCAGACCGCAGTATAGCTATACTGACCATTCCACCACGACAGCGTCGAAAATAATATCTCTATATGTAGGTAAATACTTTATGGAAGAACAAAAAATGACCCCATATTACAACAACTATTGAGTAGGCACCTAGGTTATTTTTTATATACGTGTACATAATATGAAATCATATTGGCAATAAAAAGAGAATTATTAATAGGTATGACAAGTATGTATTAAAATTGGTATTAATAGTGCACGTTATTATATTTAATGCATGTGAAATGCTTACGCATAACACATTTAACATTATACTCATACGTTACGTATAGAACTTGACATGCAATACGTATTTCAACAAAAATATTTATTGAAAATAAAATATACAGACACAGACATCTGATACATCCTTTCAATACTTTTTTACAGTTTTAAATATTGAAAATCCAATGCAGGTGCATCAGGCGGGAATCGACTTCCCGCCTGAAGCACGTCGATTTTTTTTCAGTGCATTTTTTCTAGTATTAACTATATTTACGCATTTGTAAACGCAAAAATAAAATTATTCCATATTTTGAAAATCTAATATTCTCAAATATACACTATCATACAAGTTTTTGGGATCGTATGGTATGGTATGGTAAATATAATATATTATGTCGGATGTGTGTCAAAACCTTCACCATAATATTTCATGGAGGTTTAATACCAGTAAAAAACCTATATATCAAAATATTATATATTGATAAACTCGTAAAACATTTTGTTCTTAATTTTATTCGACCTCGACACATGAAGTATCTTCTAATTTATCGTTAACGCGTACTTGACAATATAAAATCGAATAATACAAAAGTTATATTTTTTACAGCAGGGTACCTACATGCTTATAAGGCTTGGGTCGTATGAGCATATATACTTAAGTATAAGTATATTATTCATGTGGTATAAGTAAACACAAGATCGTAATGAACGTAAACAATGGTGAATTCTGAAATCTCCAATAATACTTAATTTTACACGAAAGAAGCACAAAGGATCCCATAGGGTCGAAGTGCTCTGAGACAGGCCGTTGCATAAGAATAAGAATAAATAATTTTACACGCCATCCTTAGAACACAATCACGGAAGAGCTTGTGTCAGAAATTATCAACATTAATCTCAACTCGTCATTTTTATGCCCTGTCATCAATTTTATTTGGTTTCAGCGTAGTAAATGTTTTCTTCTTCCCAGATATTACAAAAAAGATTTGTCTGGAAGTTTTACAAACCGGTCGCCTACTAAATGTCAACCCTCCTTGAACATGCCATTATTGGTGACTACGCTTATAGGTGACTGACGACGAAAGATGGTCATTAGCTTTTACGACAGCAGTGATTAGTGTTAGTTCATTATAACAGCATTTAAGTAATTGGACCTACCGCTGGGACACAAGGCCTCTCCTTGTCATCGAAAGAGGTTTAGGCAGTAGTCCACCACGCTTGCCCAATGCGGATTGGTGGGCAGAGTATAAGGTGAGCAATACCCCTTTGCTGATCCATTAGTCGCCTTCTACGACACCCATTGGATGATGATATTCTACTCTGCCGGCATCACATGGCCATTTTGCCACTTGTGTGTTGCCTATTCTCACCACTCTTAGTACCATAGTCATCAACCGAAACAAAACACTAATAAAAAGTAGACTCCACCTTACAGAAGACTGTGTGGAGGAGTAAAGTATTTTCCCATGCGCTTAATTTGTAAAAGTTAATCCGTGGCCTACTTCTTTTAAGTATATATTAAAAAGTTATTTATGTGTTAAACTGCACTCGCCTACCTGTAAGGCTAAAAAATTCGATTTAGGCTTTTAAATGTGGTTATTATTCAAAGAATATTAGTCATCTCGCGTCTTTGTTACGAAATGGAAAAGAAAAGGGGTGCTCGGCCTATTGTTTTAGGGTTCATTGTTGGTTGTTGGAGAAGGGGACTTAGCCATAACATTGTGAGATTACAGCGTGTCGTTACGATGCTCGTTTAGATACGGCGCATGAAGAATTGCAGATCTAGAAACGGTACCGAACTTGTGGCGGGTTTTGACTCACAAGATACCTAGATATCCCGTGAGTCTTTACCTAAGACTTTGTGTTTGAAATTGTTATATAATATATTATGAACATAAAAATGTGTCTAATATATTCTTTTTTATACTATGAGTAAGTAGATAAACGATTGATAGTAAGACGTCAACGTATAATGTAGACGCTTGCAATACCAACGTATCACTTGGCAAACCCCAACCGCGTCTCCTAAACAGTGGGGACGGAAGTTGGAGTCTTAATGATCGACAGAAACACAACACAACTTATGAGGAGTGTTATTTAACTTTGGCCTTTTGTGGAGAAATTTCTCCAGGATATATTCTCCTATTTCTAACAGCTATTCCACTGTACCTAACCTCTCCTTTATCTCTTTGCCATGCAATAGTAGGGACATAACTACGACTATTACTATTAATCTGTGACTGAGGGACTTTAGCTACCTCAAGGCGACAAAATGATAACACTGTGCTAGCAAGCTAGGTCATTGATGAGGCGTGCGAAAAAGCGTGCGTTCTGCGATCACAAAAGCTAAGCAGCGGTCGCTACTTGGATGGGTAACCGAAAAAAATTCAACTCGATTTTCCTCCGTGCTTCGGAAGGCACTTGTAAAAGAAACTAAAAAAACAGTCTAACCTGCACCAGATTAACCACTCGAAGAAAAAGAAGAAGCAAGCTATGTCACTGAAACCATTTTGTACCCCGCTTGGAATCTAAACTCGAAGAGCGAACCACTATATCACATAGGTGGTTAAAGCATAAAAATATCTCTATGAATTTGTACTCCTGTAATTCTGTTTAAATTATCATCATCGTCATTTCAGTCGAGAGACGCCCACTGTTGCACATAAGCTATAGATATTTAAAAAAAAAACTAAAGTAGCAAGCAAGCAAGAAGTTGTCAACGGACATCCATCGATCGACAAAACCTTAGGACAAAACACATAATATCTTATGTGTTCAAAATTAATCGTATTTTACCGTCAAATGTTCATTTAGATATCCGAGCTCGGAGAGCTGAATCACAGAATTGTCTGGTACGATATATTACGGTTGAAACGAGAAAGATAAGTTACCGGTAAGTTACTATTTTTAGCTAAAAGTTCACAGTGATCTTTCTCTCTTTGTTATTTCAATGTCACTGTGGTCTTAACTCCAAAACAAATCCCGCAAGAACTTGATTAAAAAATTAATCAACGTCAGCGTCTATATCTACGGAACAGAGGTAACTCTTAGAAATAGATTACAAAAAACCTCGGGGAGCATGCAACGCGTTTATTCTTTGATCTTTATTATATAATAAACTTAGTTCATTTCGCTCGGTAATGAATATTAATGTTCTTGCTTAAGTCATAAAATAAACTTTATCTGCACAACGCGTCGCCGTGCGCAGCCACGGGCCTAGTGATAAATTCACAAAGAATAAGCCAAACTCGGCCCGTTTTCAATTATAACCAAAATTCGTATTGTATAATTTCAAACTTGTATAATATCATGAATTATTTAGGTAACCCCATAAATAACGACTTAAACTGTTTTCTGAAGATATTAACCGACTTAATTGTACAATCAACACAGGATCGCGTGTGCAATTTTCTTACACGAAAGTACATAAAGGCGGTGAAACGTTCACAGATCAAAAAGGACAATCAAATTGCGGAGTTAATAAAAAGTTCTACAAAGCAAGCGTCGATTATAAACGTAGGTACAGTACGTCTAAATTTGAGGATTAAACGACGAAAAAGGTGCCGTTACAACATTTTATGTAACTCGTAAATTTAAATTGTCTCTTAACGTGTCCTCTTCGTGGCATTTTACTCCAATTACCGTTTTCTTTGGAACTAAAACAATATTCCATTAGAATATTCTTTAATGATTTCGTAATTTAAAAGACTAAAAAAACGTATTTTAATTTAATATACTTCCAGCAGATACGGAAAGCTGTTTGAACTTTATTTACTCTAGTACCTAACCTAAGGCTATGATTTGTTTAGTAATGAATAATAAACTTTCAACATGAATTATATTTTCTTGGGCCTGACAACAAATTTACCTTGCCTCCTCGTTACCTTTTAGCGGACTTTGACAATAATATTATAACATGAACCGCGTGATTGCACTTATCTAAAAAAACATCAAAATATTGACTTTAATTATAACCTTCTAACAACGACTTTAAGATATTAGTCGACGGGAGACAGTGTATATTTGAATTTAAAATTTCCGTCATAATTTAGCCAGAAAGACAAAGAGACTGGCTGAGAAAGTTACAAAAAAAGCGTCTTTAATTCGCCTAATTGTGTCCAACGGAGCTATGATTCATTGAGGGCGTAAGTAATATTATAAACAAGGGCTAATCTCGCTCCCTGCTCCGTTACGTTTGCTAAGCCAACAGTCAGCATGTTTGCGCAGACAATAGCTAAGTACAATAATTGCGCATGAAGTGCCCTAGAGGCGATGCTTGTTGGCACAGCGGTCCCCCTAAGCCTTTCAATGTCTGACTAATGTTTGTTTATGTTAATGACATGTTAATTGCAGTTGCTAGTTCACTGTAACTGGATCATCGTGTTTCTGATCGCTGATGAGCTCCACCTACGATAGTTTGCTTGCTCTAGCTTTCTGAATAAACAATGTTCTTTGCTTTCCGCTCGGATTCGGAGGGCATGCCGCAACCACTTGTCTTTTACTGTTATTCAAATTTGGATTGGATACACAGAGCTTGAATGTATGTAGACAATACTAGTGAACGTCAGTATGATTAAGCAAATTGAATTCTATCGAAAAATGTATCGTGTATACATTTTTCTACAAAGTTATTAAATGTGCACTTTTTCATTGATTTCCAATCTCGTTTAGAATGTATTTCTTATTATTTATGAAGTTTAATAATATAGCATCAAATTATAATAGGTAGGGCGTAACGGATTACCAGTTCGGAAACTGGTGGTAGGTACTTTATTTACGACTGGAGTCAAATACCACTATTTCTTCATAGTGCTTTGTATTTCTGTTGGTGAGTAATCTTTCTAGAGCTCCACGGGATGACATGACAGGTAAGGATAGACGACGCTCTATTCACATCCTAATAGCCGTATTGAACTACCTCGGTGTCGTTAAAACGGTCTCGAATTTGATATCTAGCATTGTACTCCAATGTATGCTCGGTTTCCTTGATCTTAAGAAGGACTTGCTTTACGTCAGACTAGCTAGCTGGGCTAGGGTTCATATCACCTACGGGCGAGTTCGTCGCTTTTGAAATTCTTGGGGGTGGAGGATGCCAACCAACGACCATTTATCCACATTTTACATAACGAATTATTACATACATAGGCGCGAAAGTACATTTTTTATATTATTAAGGTAACTCCTACATAGTTATGGTAGCCTGGTACTTATCTTAGGATGTCCCTAAGTGGTTGGAGGTGCCAGGTGAAGATCGCTTCCCACGATCACGATGATCGCCGATGGCTTACCTGTCAAAAATAAAAAATATTATTACAAACGATGGCTTACCAAAAAATCTTCAACTGTGGAGACCCTCAATAATTTTTTCATGATTCATATCGCGAATATATATGCCGTGTGATGCCGGCAGAGTAGAATAGCATCACCCCATATCCTCCAATGGGTGTCGTAGAAAGCGACTAATGGATCAGCAAAGGGGTATTGATCACCTTATACTATGTCCACCAATCCGCATTGGGCAAGCATGGTGGACTACTGCCTATACCTCTTTCGATGACAACGAGAGTTCCCTTGTGTCCCAGCAGTAGGTCGAATTATAAAGGCTATTATGATTATAATGATGATGATGATCACCACGAATATGATTCATATAGCAGTAGAAAACATGGGAGTTGGTAACAGTGAAATACAATGCAAGAGTTCCAGGAATATTAGTTGATTACGTAATTGGTACAAGACCTATGATTACTTAAGTATCTCGTAAGATGTATATCTTGAAAAGTACCGGAATATTGATCACACGTGTAAGGTTCAACTCGCATTGACACAAAGTCGAAGCATCGCGACGCGTCATGTTTTTAAACTTTATATATTCGCCTCTATTTCCATAAAGGAACGTAATTTGTGCTTTGTAAATATGAAACCGCGTAACTTTTGATTACCTATGTGTAACCATGTAACCTAAAGCTCTGCTCTATCCTCTTGGGATTATCCACAGAACATTAGTATTTCTAATGTTATGCATCCGACAGATCTGTGCGATAGTAATTGTATGTAGAATAGAATAGAAATAATTTTACTATCACAACACAAACTACGTGCTACATAAACAATAAATACTTTAAGTAAAAAATATAAAAGAACAATACACTTAGAAAATAATAGTGCAGGAATCATTGTGATCGCACGTCGTAGGCTGTGACAGCGAGGTCCAGACTCAGCAATGCTACGACACAGCCGCAACACAGCGCTGGTATTCAGTGTGGACTGGTGTGGACCCCAGGTGACGTGCGTGTGTGTGTATGTGTGGATCTGGTATCAAAGCCAGAGAGTTTAGAGTTCAATACCTCGATTTGGTTAATTGTATGGGATGTTTCAAGTCCAACTTGCTCTTTTAATTGTTGTGTTTCGGTATATATAACCAAGAGAGTTTGTAAAGTGCGATTTCATATTCAACCTTATCTTTACTTTTGGGGAGATGATGGAATGCTTCCCTTCATAGATTTAAAAGTGTCTCGATTCCGCTCGTTACATTATGTTCATGTTAGTTTACAGACTCTATTTTCATGTGGTTTAATTTGAAAGCAAAACGCGCAGTCACGAGCCTGTCATATTTATTGAATAAGTCATTGACGTCAAATTGCGACGTAAGTAACATTGTTTTAATTATGAGCTCGTCTAAATAAACACCTTAAAATAGGAACGTGGTTCGTATATTGCTCTTAACAATGTTTCACGACGATGACGTGTCGATTCCATTAGTACATGAGAGACTTTGTAAGTAATAGCTTCACCTTGGAAATGCAGTTAGACGTCGAATAATATAATTTGAAACTGTTAACCGTGGACACTATTATACTAAGTTTTGAATACGTTACGTGGCTGGTTATTATAGTTACTGATATATTCTGAGTTTATCTAGCAAGTTGGGCCCGCTGTTGTAGACGTGACTGGTTATTTCAGTGCGACATTGTTTGAATTACGTCCAACGTATTTTCCTGTCCGGATTTCATATTTGAAAATGATAACAGCCTATTATTTGGAGCTCAAGCAGAAAACCTTGTTATCAATGTTTTTAGGCACAACTAGAAAGAAGAAGTCAATGATAAGAAACAAGCCTCTCTTAAAAAGATAGTATCAGAAATAAAAATATGAAACCTTATACTGATTTAAAACACATCTTAATTAATATATATTTTTATCACGATGTAAATCTGAACATAGGATGAGCGAGGCTCTCCCAACACAAGTATCTTCGGATTACTTTCTAGAAAGCAGGGGAAACTTATAAAAGATTAACTGAAATAAAAGACCATAACTTTTGCCGAAATATTTTTATTATTATAGTGGTCTGTCGTCCGAGTAATTAACAATTATGTTGGGTAATCATCAATATCTTCAGCCCAAAATGCATTTCTGTATGATTTTAAAGTAAGATTAAACCATATTTCCGATTCTAAATTAAAAGTTAATTGTTTTGATATTCGTGAACAAAAATATCGTTTTTATCATCGTTATTAAGCTTTATAGCTTAGACTATCCTCCGAGCAACGAAAGCTGCGATAAGCTTTGGTCCCGGCAGAGTCCCGGTTGTTTCTGTAACCGCGAACTTTACTAGGTTTTTAGTTGCCTGTGATGAATAATTTTGCGTCTAACGTCCTGTCACGTAATGAAAATTTATTTATTCGACTTCTCTAATATTTAGGAATCGAATACTTAACAAAATTGTATTAGTGTAGGGAATGTGACAGACTCCTTCTACACTCCTATTAGATGTTCTTTTAAGACGAGTTTAAACAAATGTTTGTATCATTTATCGATAGTTCTAAGAATCTCATTACTAATTCGCACATCTGTGAAGCTTTATCTACAATGTACACAAGAATGATAGCTATAACTGATATTCAGTAGGCAATGAAGAAACTACAAATAGTCTTTTATCGTATTCCTCAATTGATATGTAAAATATTCTAGAATACAGTATACAATAAAAGTAACACCATTATCGGGACTACTGTAATAATGTATCATGCTTCAAGTTATTGAAAAGTTAACATAATGAATGGGGTACGCATCGTCTTCTACCTTCTGCCCTGCTCCCAACTTTATTTTGGGTCGGTGCAGTATGACTTGCTATCAACACACTACAATAGGATTTGAAATTAACAAGTTTTTTTACTTATTTTTTTTTCATAGTTGGTATCTTGCTGCAAATAAATCACGGACCGTACTTATGTTGATTGCCAGAAACGCAACATGAAAATATAGCTATTAAGTTTTACTTTTTAAGTTATTTTTGTTTATTGGCACTGTATTCTATTAGTCGGTTATAAATATAAAAGTCTTATTATGTTAAATACAATAATATTATTGTAATATAATCAGTTGAACAAAAGCCATTCGGTACGGGCAGACTGTCGCCAGCTGGCGCGGCACACTCGCTTCGCTATCTCAACCGCGTTTTCTGGTTTAGCGATCTTGCGCATTACTTTATTAAAATTAAAAAATACTTGTTACATCTTTATCGTAGGTAATTATTTTCAATAAGCGTTTGATAAGTTCAAATAATTATCAGTATTTTTTCTTCTTAATTTCTGAATATCTACACGAAAAAATTGCATGTTACACGTTTTGTTTGGATTTATTCACAATGCATGGAAGCATGGAATTATTCACAATGGAATGGGAATAAGGCAGTATCTATATATATATATATATATATATATAGTATAAAATAAAGTCGCTCCTTCTGTATTACCTACACTTAGAACTTTTAAACCACCCAACGGATTTCAAGGCGGTTTATACAGTATATTTTTTTGAAGTTTAAATTAAGTAGAGATCGTCTCTAATCTAAAACTGAACGCCCCTGCGTTGACTTATTCTTACACGCACAATCAGTGTATGTACAGATGCAATACACTCAAATTTCCTATAGTCATTTGTCATTCAGTTGATTCAGTCGCCGACTAGACACCAACGTGACAGCACGCTTCCATCACTCACAAAAGTACCGTCAGCATCAAGTTTAAAGTTCACTTTTAGATTAGACCTCTACTCTAACACCCATATTCGCAAAGACCATGTGCGTTCTAAATGGCAAGCCACTTCATTTATAAACATTACCCAAACGTCTATTGGATAGGTAAGTAAACGCATTGCGTGGAATAAAGCTCTGTGATTCGTTCGTTTGTGTTGCGTGACTGACGTTTTAACTTATCTGACCCGGCGGTAGAAAAATATTCTCTCTATTCTCAGAACACAAGTCAAAAGCTAGACTGAAACCTATTAACATTATGTGTTTCAAAACTTTTCTATTTATTTTTCAAATTCCGACTCGTAGTCGTTCAAGCATAAACGTCTTAATCTAGTTAAGTATTCGATTCCATCAACTCGATAACCAATTAATACTTGGTGGTCATTTATAAACTATTTGATTATGTAAACTTGAGGATTCCGTAGCCCGATTGAGTATTCTAGTCAAATGAACTCAAATGTCACGAGCTCCAAGCTCAAGAGAGGTGGAGTAGTGCGGCCAACTATTGTAGTGGTATTCGATGAGTAGCTGTTGACCTGCCGTGCTATAGACGTCTTGTAGGTCATCCCGTCGAATTCGCTAACGTTCCGATACTACTAAGATAATTCAGTCAGGCATCTGAGCCAATTTCCTTAATTTCATAACTTTGTTTCGCTTTTTTTGTTTGCAATAGAGCTTTATGTTGTGTTGCGCACCAACATTTTTGGTGTAGATCTTTCTTGTAATATTAGACACTCCTTTATTATATTGTACATATTAATCCCCATAATAGTGATAATTAAGTATGAAAAACTCATAAGTACTCGTACATTTGTTAATACTAGATATTTGTTTATTGTATTGCTTTCATTTAAAACTGTTTAAAATTTGTTTTACTTTTACGGAGTCTACTATGTTATTTTTGTATAGTTTACACAATAATAATCCATGTAACTACGGGAACTCTGCCGACAAACTGTTTAACAGTTTGGCAGAAATTCAAAATCAAAATCAAAAATCAAAAAGTTCTTTATTTAAATTGACTTAAGACTAAGTGCTTTTAAATCGTCATAGTGAGGAAATACATGAAATTAAAATTTAACAACAACAATCAACATTACAAAGATTACAATTTTTTATTTAAATAAACCGTTATTGTGCAATTTATTCACTCCCATGCTTTTTTATCAGTAATATAATCATTAATTGTATAATAAGCTTTTTTAATCAGCTTTGTTTTTATTAATGTTTTAAATTTGTTAATAGGTAGTGCCCTTATATCAGTTGGCAGCAATTATAATATGACTTTGTAAACTGTAACTATTTAATAAATAAATAAAAATAAAAAAACACAGTTGTAATATCGGGTGGGCAAAAGGTGATAGAAACCTTATACTGTGATGTTATACATGTATGTTACATTTTGGACACCCATCCGTGTATCGACCGCGCACTTGGTTGGTTAACTTTCGTGATCGACGACTCAAAAGTTGATAGAAATCTTATATTTTGATGGCATACATGCATGTTAAATTTGGTTGCAATAAGTTAAAGTATACTCGAGTTATCGTGCTAACGTACAGACACACACACACAGACATGATTCCAAAAACGCTATTTTTGGACTCAGGGAGGTCCAAAATGTGTAAATCCGTCAAAATATCGAGTTGAATTTTTTGACGATTACAAGACTTCCTCTATACTACGTAAGTATACGAGAAAGTAGAAAACGCTTTATACCAAGGTTTAATTTTACCGTGAATTTTGTTAGAGAAAGGTGTGGTTATAACAATAAGTGTTCAAATATAATTCATTTGCGCTGCATTCATACGAGCAAGGCACGTACAGTAACGTACGGCCCAATTTTAGCATACAATTTACCTGCAGATGCAACAAACACAAAGAGGCTATATTTCGGAGGAGGGTCGCGGAGGGCCTGAGGCGCGCGGGGTCGTCGGGCAGCGGGTCGGATTACGGCGGCCATCTGCCGCGCGACACCGAACAATCAACCTAACGAGGCGCGCTCGCGAGACCGGATTAAAGCCTAATGCCGCTGCGAACAATACCGTCGACGGCCTTTATCAGTTACAGTTAGACGCTAACAGATCGCTCGTGTCGCGACAATGGCCCTTCTTGTTTATGGCTAATCCTAAGTGGATTACTCGGCGTGCGGCCCGCGACGTGGCGGCTGCCGAACGATGACGGACGGCGCGATCACAAAAGTTCACGCCATTGTTTATTTAAATTCGCCGGTAATCGAGCTTGGAATATTTACGATGAAATCTGACTTCAACAAGCTATCAAATAGCAATCATGCTTTACATAACAATGATAACGTAAAATATAAAACACAATTTATTAAAACATTCCTCATATCTCGTAAAGGCTTAACATTTTCGTAGGTACTTTGTTTTAATAATTTATATTCATACCGTTACATTTTATTTTGAAAATATTCAAGGAATTTTCATTGCCAAAATTCTAAATCTCAGAACACTTTACCCGAGACAGGTTGCAGATTACGCTGTTTGTTCCAACTCTGGGCTGGAATGCAATGCGCTCGGAAATAATATTAGCTTACCTATTCTTTGTAATTGAACTTCTAGGAAATGTGCACACTGTTTATTGTTTCATAAAGTATTTCTGGACACATTTTATTAAAAGATTAGGACTTCATTTTTTGTGTTTGATTTGATTTGAAAGTGTTTTATTTGAAATAGTTGTGCCCGCGACTTTGTTCGCATGGATAGCGATAGGCTTCCTCGATAAATGGACTATCCAAAACAAAAATAACTTTTCAATTTGAATAAGTAGTTCCTGAGATTAGCGCGTTCAATCAAACAAACAAACTCAGCTTTATAATATTAATAAAGATGAGTACTTACTTATATAGCATGATTTTAATATATATATTCTTTTAATACACTGATAATAATGGACCGTCCAGGGCGGGAATCGAACTCAGAATCTTCCTCAATCTGGGCGGCTGCGTCAACCACTACGTTACCGGGACCTGGTTTCGCCGTCAAAATTTGTCAGTGCTTGGTACTTATGTTTTTTTTATGGTAACCTTGTTTCATTAAATCTTTGAAACTCGCCCGAGAATATTTATTACTTACTGATAGGTAAATATTTTGTATTCTAGTTCTAGTAAGGTGACTCTGAAGTCACCTTCAATCAATCAAAACTACGAGTATGACCGAGGTCATGGGTGTATTCAACTTCAAGACAATAACTTTTCTATCCACATACTTGTTCATACTTACACACTTTCCACGATAAATATTGCTAATACCTACATTATTTATGATTTCTTAAAAATATATGCTTACAACCTTTTTCATAAGTGTCCTGATAAATGCGTCTACATGAGACACTGGATTTATTGCGTCTTCTAAGACATTGGGTGAAATAGCCGTAATGTGGTGTAATATCACTTGAGATTGGACAGTTCGAGCGCGCCCGTTACAGACGCCATTCATTGAGAGTCGGCCCATTCAATGCCGTTTCAGCTTGTAACGGGCCTAATCTCAGAACCATTTTTTAATTTGTCACAAAAGCCTTAACTATCCTCGTCTCCTTTGTCCAGAATACATACAAAATCTTCTCGTTACTTTTCCGCAAGGATCTTTCATGAAAAATAATGTTCATTGTAACAGTCTCCGTCTATATTACGCCTTATTTTTGGGGAACTTTTGTTTGTATCAAATTTATTATGCTACTTGAACTTTCTACGAACTATGTTATGCCGCAGCGACGGCTGATGTCATGTTACATATCTAGACTAACTTTTAATACAATGCCAAACAAAGGGTAGTTTAAAGAACTAATCACAATCTCGTCACTTAGCTTGTAGACGCTGGCAATATCAGTGTGTCACAACCCTAACTCTATACCTTTTGTCGATGCAGTCTAGAACCTTACTCAACAATAAAAACGGCCTAATCTCAGCACTAGGTAGACCCATATGTAGGGTCGTCTGGGTAGGTACCACCGCCTTTCTTATTTCTGCCTTGAAGCAGTTCGCTGTCTTTCGGATTGGAGGGCAAGGTAGCCAGTGTAATTACTGGGCATGGAAGGCATATCATCTAAATCCCCAGGATGGCAAAGCGCTTGTAGTGTTAAGTGATTTACCCTTATCGCAAGTGTCTATAGGCGACGGTAACCATTTAACAAGAGGTGGCCCGTAAGGCCCACCTGGTGTTAAATGGTTACCGCTTGTATTTTGATGTCATACATGCATGTTAAATTTTGGTCACCCATCCGAGTAAAAACCGCGCAGTTGATTGCTTAACTTTCGTGATCGACGACTCAAAAGTTGATAGAAACCTTAGATTTTGATGTTATACATGCATGTTAAATTTGGTTGCAATAAGTTAAAGCATACTCGAGTTATCGTGCTAACGCACAGACACACACACAGGTATAATTACAAAAACGGGTTTTTGGACTCAGGGAGGTGGTCCAAAACGTGTAAATCCGTCAAAATCTCGAAGTCGAATTTTTTGACGATTACAAGACTTGCTCTATACTACTTAAACGAGAAAGCAAAAACACCACAAGACTTTGTTATTCGACGATGATCTTCACAACGTGATTTCCAATGATGGGGGTACAAATTCGACCGCCTAATCCGCTGTGACCTGTTTAAAGACATTATTTTGTATCTAGATGGTGTTAACTTGTTTGTCGAAACGTAAATTTACTCAATATATTTCAGTAAGTAAATTAAAAATTAATTCAATTTCCACAGTTCCACGATTATGCCCTTCGTGTAGGCCCCGGAGAATCGTTTGTGGAAAACAATGGCTGATATATCACGGGGCGGAGGGGCCACTTGTCAACGCGAGGCGCCCGGCGACGCGGTCGCTCGCGCCATGTAGCGGCGAAACTAAACGCTTCTGCCAAAAGTACGTGACCTTAATGTATATCAATCCGAGTGTGATTTATACAGGAGGGATCTGTAAAATATGATATAAAATAAACATTGACAACCAAAACGATGAAATACGACGCAGCGTTGTGATTTAAGGGCGTGTTTCAGGAGATTTTATGACGCTATAAAATCAGCTCGCACGGTGTTTCTCGCCCGGGGCGCACGTACAGCACAGATTTGACAAAACAGACGACAGGCATTTATTTGTCCACTAGCTAGTTCTTTTTTGCGAGTTTTATGGAGTGATGCCAAGTTTATGGTCAACAAACGGTGCTCGTTTTTGACTGTAAAAATGGGGAAAGATTTTATCGTTCTGTAATACTAAAAGAAGCAACAGTGTACTCCTTATTAGGATTCTATAAGAATTAAAGAAAATATTTAAAAAAATAATGATTTTCAAATATTGAATTAATTTATGTACGTTTAGTCGACGCTTTTACGGTGAAGGAAAACATCTTGAGTAAACCTACACACACCTATGAAGAAATTCTTAGGTTGTGTGTGAAGTCGACCAACCCGCACATGGCGAGCGTGGTTAACTAAGGCCTATTCGCCCCTTATGTGGGGTTGAGTCGAGCCTCTCGGTGAGGACATTATATGAGCTGTTGATGATGATGATGAAAGAAAATATTTAAACGACTCATATTATGCTATAAAGTAAAAAAAACACTATTGGCATATTAATGCCATTCCATGTATTGTTAAAAACTTACCTCAATAAAATGTTGTTACATGGGGAATAGAATCAGGTGTGCAGCGAGCGAGTATCATTTTGTGCTGTAAGCATCTATGCAATTGCGTAGCTTCTCAAAGTGGACGATAACGCCTCCCACAAGGGGGCGTTGGAGACTTTCGGGAGGGCAGTAGAATACCCTGAGAAAATTATGGGGCATTGAGATAGCATATAATTGTGGTAACAGCTTTTTTAAATTCGCGACAGATGATAAGTAACAAACATTAAGTCAGGTAAGTGGTTAATGCGCAAAATAAGTTTGAGAAATTATGATCTATTTCTTATGGTACCTTCAGACCTTTAGGCGGACCAGTTGCCTTCTGGCAACAAGTACACTGTCTCAACAAACAAACAAACACACTATGGTATTATGGTATGATAAATTGAGTGGCACACGCGTACCGAGAGACTCATCGTTGGTAGACTGATAAAGGACATCCGACTGAAGGTGGACTGACGATCTGATAAAGGTCGTGGGAAGCGCAGGACCGATAAGGATAAGAAGTCTGTCAGTTCAGATGAATGAATTCTTAGAAAATAATCTCTACTCACATCACATGTAAATTAAATAACGAACACCCTGAATACTGGTGGGTAGGAGGTAATTTTTTTTTTTAAAAACAACTTTTTTTTGAAAAAATAAACCTAAAGTACCCAGAAAACATTGTACAATATTTAATGAGTACTTTTGTTTTTTTTTTTCAAAAAACGTCATTTAAAAAAAAAAAATCTGAAATCAATTTAGAAGCCGATTCCAATCCACCTGTATTCAGGGTGTTGGTTATTTAATTTACATGTTGTATATATGTGGCTACTAATTATTGTTACTACACTAGTACTCTTAAGACTAGTAAAAGGTACTACTATATCAATGTCAGCTTATATTAAGCAAATTATTATATTCTGTAAACACATTCTTCAGTCTGCATGAGACGCTTCTTAAATTACGATGCCTCCAGAGATCTATTACTAATGACACCGGTCATGTAAAGTGGCTCCTGTGAGGCATTATGGAGGTCACCTTACACCATGTACTAGAACCCTACAATTAAACGGCGTCATCTCACATTACGCGCTAAAGGTTAGTAGGTACAGACTCTAGCGACGCGAAGGGAAAGTGTAACTTTTGTTATTTATATTATCCAAACTCGTGAGAAAAACTGAATTACCCCATTTTATTAGCAGGTAAGTATATGCCTTATGAGTGAAAATTTCAGCTAATTTGATTGATGATCAATAAATCACTGATATTATTTTGAGGTACTGGATCGCTCATGCTGCCAGATGTGGCTTTATGTGTAATAAAATGTTGCCTTTAGGTAGTTTTTCCACTCAACGTATATCATAGCGCGTGGTGGTAGGTAATCCAGAAAATCTAAATTTTTAATTCTAGTTTTCTTTTAATTCCAAGTATACTGTTTTGTAAATTAAACCTTTAAATTTAAAATGGATCAGTTTCAAAATTTAATGGATTGATAACAAATATTTTTAAAAATACCTTGAACCCTAAACACATTAATAGATGTACGTACTATAATTTACTACGATCAGTTATTCGTATAAAGTTGAAATTTAATGATGTAGTGCGTATTACTTTAAATTTTATATCATGATCAAGATAAATAGAAATACCTTTTAGAAGTACACAATTTTTTTTTATACCTTGCTGAAATGAACTTTGAATGTTAACACTCGAGTAACTTTTAACGATCTTTTCGCTGAGGTTAAATTGTTGAGATGAATTATCTCCGAGTTTTATCTAAGTCTTATTTTTGTATCATGATTTATTTTATCGGAGATGCTCAAATAAAAAGTTACATAAGAAAAGTTACGAAATACCTCATGAGAGTTTGACTTTTTTTAAGAAAAATAACAAAAATGAGATTAAGTATAAAAGAAATAGGTAACGATTTCATGACTCCTGTAAAGAAATACGAAACATAAAAATATGATAAGAATAATATCGGCCTTTCAAATTTTCATTTTGTATGAAACAGAAAAGAAAACGGATTTTTTATACAAACGTTTTCGAATGGAAATGGAAAAAAGCGACTCCAATGGTTAACGTAACGGAACTTTTTTATAAAGTAATACATTCTTGGATAACTATGCATTATAATAGATTGTGAATGAAACTAATTTCATTAATTTTCATACAAGTTAGCTCCCGTCCAGGTCTTGTCGTTGTAGTGTCTGGTGATTTGACTTTTACAGCGTTAACGTTTTCCCTCAATCTAGAAATAGTTGCAAATCGCTAATTTCGATAACTATATTATCATATTTCCAGTATATCTATCTCAATACATCTGACTTGTTTTTCTTAGAATCGCTAGAACCTACATAAAATTCCTGATTTTTCTGCGACTTAAAAAATAGTACGTAAGTGTCCGAAAATGTGATGAATATGAACTAAAGCTCTATATTTCTCACCGCCAGTGATGAAAAGAATTTAAAGGAGTCAATTTCTGTTTCAATGGAGTAGCGATCTATATTTTCTAGGAAAATAAAAAGTGTACCTGTTTAGGTACAATTGAATTATTCATGTCAATCGTCTGGCTGCCGCTTACTTAATGATGGAACCGTTCTTCGACGGCCATAAGAAGGTCTGGGTGGAATTTCTAAAAACAAGATGAGTATTGATTTGTGTATTTTTAAGACTATCACAAAAAATTCTATTGGATAGAACGCCTACAATTTAATATGGACATTCCAGATTATTTTATGATCTAAATGCTATTTCCATACCTAATAATAGATACAAACTTCATAAAAAGCTTTTTTAGACTATGATTCAGGGCTGAAAATACTGAGAGGTACCTACGCACTATAAGCCTATTTTTCAGCATTGGTACACAAACACTATTTTGTGCTATAAAGGTTCACCCGCCCACACAGCCCCGTAACATGTCACTGATATGATAACACACGCTTTTTACTTTATTCAATTTAAAATAAGGCAGCTAAATTCCAATAATTCTGACGGTCATCGTTACTTCTTAGGACATAATTAATATTCCTGTTCATAAAGTAGAGCTTAAAAATATATTTTCATATAAAGATTGTCATTTAATTAAGCATTCTATACCCCCGTGATGGTAAGCGATATAGTTATTATAGGTATAGGCATTTACTAAATCTCACTAAGCGATTACGTTCGTCTTTGTTTCTCTAAATTTTTCATTTATGTTTGCCTAATCATTAAAGATTTTTGGGCGTCCTTCACATAAAACTTAAGCAATAAGGGATTGGCGTCTTAATAAATGTTTAACCATAAAAGTGCTGTCAATATGAATTTTATGGGGAGACTCAATGGTCACCCTAATCAAAGCCCCTGGATCTGGAAATGAAATGAAGTGAAATGAAACGAAACGAAACAAAATGAAACGAAATTAAATTAAATGAAACTAAATGAAGCGTAATGAAACGAAACGAAACTAAATGCAACGAAATGAAACGAAACGAAATGAAACGGGGTGAAACGAAATGAAGTGAAAAGGTCTTTATTTAAATGGACTTTGCTAAGTACTTTTAAACCGCCAAAAGCCCTACCACCATTTATGGTACAAATGAGCTACTATATCACGACCAAAACAGTACCTATACAGTTTTACATGACTATAATATCCTTGAAGCTGGATGTCCTTCCTCGTGACCAAATTCAATCAACTATTATCTATGCTGTTGTAGCCCATACTGCCAGTTATGGCTTTAAATGTGACCAAAATATATAATTTCTCTACCCGGACTGCTGAGATGATTTTGAGTTAACATCTGTCGTGATCGTTGGCTATAGTTGGTGTGTGTTTACTGAAGGATTGTTAATTTTTGGGTGCTCCTTTTATGCAGGCGACAGACATGGCAACCTGTCACTATTTGGAGTCATTGCTTGGTCCATACAGCCAAATGTGACTTAACTGTAATCAAATGTTATTTAAGGCTCTGCTCAGCCCCTTTTAGGATTATAAGCGTGATTCTATTGTTTGTATTAAGCTGTTGACCACTCTTAAAATAGTTGTCACAGAGTTCTTTAAATTGTTAACCAATAGACAGCTACATAAAACACGCAGCGAGTTACAAGTTGGCTAAGTCACGTTCGGCTGTTACCGTCTTTATGTACTTAGAGCGGAGCGCTTGACAACTCACAGTCCGGTAACAGGCATTTGGCTAACTTCCCGTGACGGTGTTAGCCGCTGGCGCATAAATGACATACCATTACCGACTTACTGACGCCGCTGATGTATTCATGAATCTGGTTAAACTTTTAACTGAATTCGGACTTTGATCACGATAAACGGATATGGCTTTGCTCACTCGAACGGGACACAATGAAACGCTTTCTTTGCTGATCAAAGGAGCTAGATTTTCGCCAGACTTTGCAACAACAATCACAATCGCAAGAGTTTTTCCATACATACTCAGCGCTGAAAGTCGACTGTTCTTTATTGGAAATTGAGACTTGAATAGAACACTGTTTATTTCTTTATGCAATGTGGTTGGCTAACAAACTTAGATGGTAAGCACCTATGCAGTCTCCATATCTTATGGAAACTTGCAATACCGAGGAGTCAGTTGCACTGTATCATCTATCCTATTCTCCTCCTCGTGTTCCTCAGTGATGGGGGTCGTACCTTCCCTTTGGTGTAATTCTTTCTGTGATAACTCTGCGCCATCTCGACCTATCCTCAGTAGTGTGCAGAACATCGAGCAGATTGGTATCCAGTGGTGCAAACGTGCTATGTCCAAAGCTTCCGGCTGCGTCCCCAAGGTCTCGTAGATATCTTGAAATCTTTCTCGCCATTAGAGATACCTACATACGGTAATCCTAATCGTACTAATATTATTATTAATGAGAAATTGATTTAGTTTGTTACACTTTCTCGTCTAAACCACTAAAATTATTGTAATGAAATTTGGTATAGAGATGATTTGAAACCTTTTGGCGTGATAACCGACATTGACGTGAGCGAAGCCACGGGCGATCGCTAGTATAAAATAGTTGTTAAAATAAGTTTAAGACTTTTTTAAGGGACGCGTCCTTGTTTGTTTAACGTATTATTTACCAATTCTATGGAGAAATTTTTAATAAAAGTAATTATAAACACTATTCCCGAGGAAATGCATTAAGTTTGGGAAATGCTTCAGCTTTTACTAAACAGTCGAGTATCTAAGTTACGTTATTTGTAGATTAATTTACATTTTTTGTGCACTGTTTTTATCCGTGCGATGTTGTCATTGAATTTATTTAAATCATTCAAACTACCTATTTTTGCATTTCGGAAAGGGCTAAATTGTAATACATTTAGGACATTTACATTCCAGGATGTAGTGTGTATGACAATGATAAAATCTTATTTAAATGTAGGCACAGAATGATAAATAACCAATATATGCTCAGGGATGCGATGTCTAATAATTAGATTTTTACCTAAATAAATAAAACGTATCTGTATCTTAAATTTTGTGACAAAGATTTTGTGACAAGTCATTCGACAAAGACATGGAAGGTGAATGAAGTCATCACTCCCATTGTTTCCAAATTACGGTCGGATTATAAAAGTGTAATGGATTATTGTTTAGGAAGCAGTGGCCCGAGCAGGCGGCGCCGGCGTCGACTGGTCCCAGACACCGCAAAATACAGACAGAACAGAAGGTAAGGTTAAACAACACGCATACAGATAACCTCCTACTGACATACAGTCGCAGAACTTCTAAATTCTGTCACAAATGCCACACGCTGCAGACGTGCTTTATAGATTTATGATACATGATGCCTATAGCACTAACTAATAATTCCAAGCTATCGGTAGCACCTTGTCAGTTTTATGGAACATCCATACATATATACCACTGTGCCTAATAATAATAAAAAGGGGGCGCATTTTCTTACATAACTTTTCAATTCCTATCATTGGAGGTCCGAAAATATTTCTCATACCATTTAAAACCATAATGATCATTCTTCATAACAAATCATTCTTCATAACTTCATAAAACATAATCATTGAAATTCATAATATCATTAATCATAAATTTTTGGGCTAGTCTAGTGTTTTATGCACCTACATGGCTGGGTGATGGGTAGGTTAGGGTTATTTTTTTTATGACTAGGCGGAGTGCACTGTTTTTGTAAGCAACAAGGTAGTAACAGTATTAATAAAAAAATTATGATCACTAACTGTTATGAGCTCCGATGGTAGTAATAAAAATGTATGAATAAAAAAAGTATGAAAAATAAAATTATGAAGAGTGATTATTATGAACAGAAATCGGTAGTAAGATAAAGAATAGGATTTAGAATATTATGTGAGCCAATATGGACCCTAATAAAAATTGCCTGCAAAATGCACAATGAAAAACTGAAGTAATAATTACTGTCTAGTTTTTATTAATTTGCTAAAAAAGCACCTAGAATACGTAAGTTCCCAAACAAAATAAAACAAACAACAATATTTCTAAACGCTTTTCTCAAAAATCTTATTTGGACAGCCACAGGTAATACAAAGTTCCCAAACTACCTGACAATCTCTTTTGAATTTACGTTAATTAAAGGAGTCAGAACACTTGATTGGGGTTGATTTGACTTGGACTTACATAAGAGAGTTTCGACAACCCTAAGCCTAGAATGGCTAAGCGTGGGTATTACAATTGAAGTACAAGCATTTGCCTTCTGGGCCTATTTATTTTGTACAGACACGGTCCGCTCTCAATTCAATTATTGCACGCATTGTGGCGCCGGCGTCGCTGCTTGTTAGGCATTGAATGTATTCAATAAAAGGACACAAATACTGCAAATGTTGCGTGTAAGTTATTGAATACTTGAAATTAAGACGAGGATTAGATTGAGAGAACTGTTTCTCGCGAACACAAATACGGAACGCACAGAGGCGGATTAAACGTTGAAAGCGCCATAGGCAAGCATCTCATCGGCGCCCCTAGGTATATTAAAAACTAGCTTTTGCCCGCGACTTCGTCTGCATGGAATAAGTAGTTACTTTGGGTAGCATTTTTATTTTTTTAGGGTCAGTACTTATTTGATTACTATAAATAGCTTGTTTTAATACCTTTTTATTAACTAAGTTTTTTGTTTTTTCATCTTATGCTAACTTCCATACGACCTTTCATTCCCTAGTTCATCCCTACACGTGTCAAAATGCCAAAAACGCCACAACATTTTTTTTACTTCTTATCACGTGCTTAAAGAAAAAAAGTTTATTGGTTTATCTTCGATGAGGAATTCCAAACAAGGTTTCATCCCTTCTTTCAACCATTTTTACAAGTAAGTAGTAAGAAAGAAATAAATATTAAATAAATTCAAAGTTTCATGGTTTTATCTTCGACAATGACCAACTTCCATACAAACTTCAATCCCCTATTTTAACCCATTCATGCCTATTTTTCGCAATAAAAAGTATCCTATGTCCTTCCCCGAGCTCAAGTCTATATTTGTACCAAATTTCATCAAAATCGGTTCAGTGGCTTAGACGTGAAAGCTTAACAGAGAGACAGACAGAGTTACTTTCGCATTTATAATATTAATTATTAGGGTCAAATCTTACCATAGTATGACCGAAACCGCTGTACCGCGCCTTACGAAAAAGGGGTGACATGGGGCCTAGGAAAAGTGAGCATGAGTTTACATGAGATCGATATTGTCGGACAGCTCTTACGATTTCGGTTTACAATATTTTTAAGCTTTAAGCTACTGAAATCCGGGTCCAAATATGTATCATTTGCCTGATCCGATCAGCGTATCCGTATCGCCGACGCGTATCATGATACGCGATCTTGATACGCCGTTATGATACGGCTCGTCCCATGTCATGTCGGTTTCATACAAGGAGCTTATATTTGGTTTCATACGATTGTCATACGGAGCAAATCTAGGCGTCCACAACTTGATACGGGGCTTGATACATGATACGCTGATACGGATACGCTGATCGGATATCGGGCAAATCATCATTATCTGGACCCGCCTGTACACCCCAGTGGTTTGAATTAAGTTATTGAACAGGATAAAACAAATTAAATCAGTGTATCTCATATTTAATTTTTATAATTAACTAACTTTAATATATTATGGTTACTTAATTCGACTTCGATAGTATAGATAGTGGCCTAGGTGTCTGCTGTAAGCGCGGAAGGTCCCGGATATCTTTCTCGGGCCGGCAAATGTGAGAAATGAACGCCGCGCCGTCGTGAATTGTCTAGCGTTTTTATTTTAAGAATTTATTAATACTCGGTAACTAAAAAAAATTAAGCGCCCTATCCTCATCCCCGCAATTTTAGAAGCAGGAACATCCGATAGTCGATACTCACTCGCGGTCGACGCGGTCGACGCGACGAAGCATTGCAGTCGTATCTTTCCAACTTCAATCAGAGATCATGTACCATTGGCAAGGTTCTTTGTAGGCGTGTTTTAGTGTAATGGCGCACACTATGTGCGACTGCGACGATCCCAAAACCCCTTATGGGCATAAGAGGGTACCGGTGGGTTTTAGCGGAGTAGGACCGGCGCTGTTTCGCGCCGGTGAGTCCCGCACACGCCCGCCGTACGCCCAGCCAGTGCGTGCGGTATGGTCCGTAAATGATTTCCCATCGTCACAAAAAAAGGTTCTTTGTAGGGGTAAGTTTTAGTCAGTCATCTTTTGTTATATTATTATATTATATGTCAAATTGAGGTTGTAAGCAAAAATAATAGTTTTAATTTGTGTAATTTATGCTATAATTCTTTTTTTTCTAACAATTCCGCCCGCGCGCCCCTTTCTATCCTCGCGCCCCTAGGCAGATGCCTCTTTTGCCTTTAGGATAATCCGCCTCTGGGAACGCAGTTATATGGCAATTGTACTGTTTTTCGTTTGCAAAAAGAATGACGTGTCGCTGTATTTGTGTGTCTGTCTGTGGTATCATAGCTTGCTAGCTCTCTAGCTGACGTGATCGAAATGTTTCTTGGGTGCAATTTATGAAAATCTGTTCCGGCGTTTCAAGCTTATAACGGGTGTAAAAGACATGAACAGTCAAACGAAAACCATGTATTTTGCTCACCATTATAACATTTTTCTTCCTTCAGACTATACCTGGGAAATTGATAGTTACGATTTTATTGATGGTCAAAGTCATATTTTCTTTATATTTTTATGAAAACATATTTTAAACATTATTTCTTAATTATCGTCCAAAGAAACATTATCTTTTTTTTTAGTATTTCATATCAAAAAATGGCTTCAAAACGTTTGCGTTCAATGTAGCTCACTCGATGCGCACGGACACAAACGAACGGGGCCGCTGTCTGGCAAAAATATCACGGTTTTGCGAGTTAAGCGCTTTACGTTGCGCAGTACAATTTACATTATTTATTAACAACAAAAAATAAAAATCATTTCCCAGCAATTATTTTTTGAAATGTGTCTTATTTTGATGTATAGAATACATGGTTCTCGTTTGACTGTTCATATCTTTAAAGATGTAAAAGACATGAACTATTATGAACTGAATGAATGAAAAATGATCAGGGGCCGTACCACTAGATCTTTATAAAAGCGATTCAATAGGTTCGTAAACTGAATCGTATTATTTCGTATCACGTTCTTCATATTACTAATTCGCGTTTGCATCGAAAGAATGAACGAAAGTTGTCGCTGGTCTGTTTTTTAACTATTTCTATTTTTAGGAAAAGCAAGGGCACTAAAGCCGTTACAGCCTCGTTTTTAGTATATATTTTTTACGATAACTTTTTTATTGGAATATTATTTTTGTTTATTTTATATCTATGAAAACTTTAGTTTATTTGAATTTAATTTTTTTACCACGCTTCTTCAAGAATTCTTCATACAAATTGAATGAATGAGTTCGCAATTCAACTCTGAACTAAATCGCTGTCAAAAGTAGCGCCAAAACTGATTCGCGTAGACAGCGTCATAGTACGAATTAAACGGTTTTATTCAGTTTAGGTCTTAAATTGGATCGTGATAAGAGATGGTGGTAAGGTAGCAGAACACCATGTCATGCTAGTTTCATTAAGCTAAAATGACATTTCATCTCGTTATTATAACGTAGTTATGTTCAGTGTGAAGTACCAAAATGGTTGCCGAGCTTCTCATGCGAACTTTAGAATATTTTAGAACATCGTTTTATCTTCATGATTACTTGTCAGCCCGACGAAGTTTTAATAAGCAATTCCAAGACACACCGCTTGAACTCAGATGGTGTGTCAATAATAATTATTCGTATTAAAAAGTTCCAAAATAAAATTTGTCAGTAAATGATGTTTCCAATCGTTATGTACTTAGTTACATCTTGTATATACATACATACATATAATCATGCACATAATCCTAAAAGTAATTGAGCAGATCTTAGGTAACAGACGATTACACACAAAGCCACATATGGCAGTATGGGTCAGACAGTACCCCCCATAAAACCGCCTTCAAAACTAAGGCGTTTTTTAGAAAAATGCACTGAAAAAAATCGACTTGCCTCAGGCGGGACTCGAACCCGCACCTTCCACAATCCGGGTGAACGCGTTGACCAATTTCGCCACCGAGGCACTGCTTTTCGCTGTCGAAATTTGTCAGTGCTTGGTGCTTATGTTTTTATGGTTCAGTGCATTTTTCTAGTATTATATTTACGCGTTTGTAAACGCAAAAATAAAATTATTCCATAAGGCGTTTTTCATTTTAAAATAATTTATTTTTTGGTTTTTAGTGCTTTTTGTATAGAAATTTCCAGGAAACTATCTGGAGATCTTTTAGAATCTTAGTCCAATAGAACTAAGTATTACGATATCATCGACGTAAATTAAATAGGCATTATTAGGGATACCTAACTCGAAAACTACTCGTCAGATGTCGATCAAATTTAAATGGGACCACATGACAAGTACCAGCTTCCAAAAATTGAAAGAATCTTTAAAATCGGTACACCCAGTAAAGAGTTATAAGGAAACAAACAAAAAAATACAATCAATTTGAGAATCTCTTCCTTTTTTGAAATGGGTTAAAAATAGTGACAGGTTGCCAGCCTATCGTCTACACCAAACCCAAAAATTAACAATTCTTGAGTAAAGAAACCAACTAATCCCAACGAATAGGACAGAATCTGTCCTGGTTGGTTTCTTATATGTATAATATTTAGTACAAATTATGTCATATATTCATTTCGAAACTTTGATTTTGACTTTAACTTTGACTTCAACCTGTGACTTTTGTAAACATCTTGAACACTCTCATATTTTTTTATAACGCGCCTAAAGAAGTATAACTTCAAAAAATCTTACTTTCTTTCGCCACTTACCTCAATAATAAGTGCTTATAAATTGAGGTAAAATGACGAGTGTGATATTACATAATTACACGCTACGGCACTTCCAATTACATAACTAAGACTTATAATTACAATTATCGCAAAATCCCATTACGTATTCTACGCGTACGTTCCCAGTCAATATTGTTAAATTATTGTTTGGACGCAACCATTCCGGCGTTCATATTTTTCAGAATTGCAAATGAATCACTATTGTCTGACGGTAACGGACAACCATAAAAATAATAGCTTCAAGTAATTGCCTATTAATGTGACTGCGCGGGACAAAGGCTTTATTGAACCCCTCCCCCACACTCTGCCAACACTAGTTAATCGTTCAGCGCCGCGCAATATGATGTTCTTATTAAAATAATAATAAAGCTTTTCTAAGAAGTGTTCAAAGCGAAGCATTCTTGCACTCATAGCTTCGTGTCCTGTGCAAATAAATACTTAGTATAACGTAGCCTGTAGGACAGCTTCTGATAAAGAAATAAATGGCAGTTAAATTATCAGTTTTGTATGGATTATCTGTCAAATAAATGCAAGTGGAAACTTTCTTAAACGCGTGAAACACGCGCTTAGTAACATATATTTTTTTATTTGTTAAAACATTAATAGGTTACAGGTATAAAATAAGTTAAAAATATATACATGACTCTGGTCAAAGTTCAAACTATACCCCAACAATATGTGCTTCTAATATTCATAAAACGGAACATTTTTTTAAATATTTTAATATATACTAGGTGGTAGACCCATATGTTGGGTAGTCTGGATAGGTACCACCGCCTTTCTTAATAGGCGGCGGTGACCACTTAACATCAGGTGGACCGCAAGCTTGTTTGCCATCTCGTAACATAAAAAAAAATCAATTTAATACTAATAACTTTTTTGACCTATTAAATTTTAATAATTAAAATAAGGTTATGGAGCTATTATATAATGTATCCACAACCACTAACCGTCAAATGTGGTAACCTTCAATCACTCTTCAAATTTAAAATAACTAGATAGATAAAATCCTTGGTACTACACTGTTGGAAATATGTTGATGATGGAGTTCGTCGTAACCTTTAGATATTGAACGCTTTTTTCACAAATTCCAAGTAAGTTCCCATTAGCCTTTATTTGACAGATAATAAACACAAAAGTGTTAGTTTAACTGACAGATACCTCTTAATCAGAACCTGTGGAACCGAACCTTAGAATAAGGTTTTAAATATTTTTATAAAGACCAACAACATTAAAGTACCCTAAAGTGATTTGATTGACGATCATTAAACGTTTCTTTTAAAATAACTAAAATTTACATTGAATTATATATCTACAACACAACCTCATAATTATGCTTTATTTAAGTTCTACAGAAGCGCGAGAAAATTATTGTAGTATAAATTCCATTGTTTATTTTGACCCAGAAAAGTAAATCCTTGCTTACTATTAACTTTATTAAGACCGATAATTTAGTAGCCCGTGTCCTGAGATATCCAGCGCCCTAGACGCTAAAGTTTATACAAACTATAATTTATTGGAGATAACACAGCCTTCATTTGAAAACATGGCAGCTGTTCTCAGTCAAGCATGAGAAGCGAGATCGTAGTCACCTACGGTTTTCATTTATATCTAGGCGTGCACTCGATTTGTGGATTTTTCAGACCTAATTTTGAAGCGATATGAACAGACTTTGCAAAGATAATATAGGAAGATTAACACTTGATTAAAACCGCATACAGAGAGACATTTTAATTTACACTTATAGTTTTGTAATGCGAGGAGAATCTTATGGCAAAGTTTTACGAAAATTCAGTTTGGAGTCATCTTTCAGATGATAATACAAGCATTATAATGGCAAACAATACTTTCCGAAAGATGTTTTTACAATAGAAAATATAGGTACTATTATAAACCGCTATAGAGCAAGAAAAAAAGTAAAAAATTGAGATAACATATTAAAAAGGGATACCAAAAAATAATGAAGATTTTTACAATGTATTTGAAATTAAACTCATTTAATATACTTATTAAATTAAAGTCCATCCATATAATGCTACATGTAACACTGATATTATAATATTGCTAAATGCACTCAGATAGTTTCAATAATTATTTGCAAAACTATCTAAATTCGAGCTCGCGGCCGTTATTCGACCGTACATCTCGGGTTTTCCCAGCTAGTGGAAATATCGCTCTGCGAGCAATGTATATGGGTGTATAAGGTTACATAGACATGTGTATCTAAAAACAACACTGCGAAAAAAATATTATTGGTACTTCGATGAATACAATGTTATTGGCTACATAAATACATTCATCGACATCTTTAGATTAGTACTGCTACACTAGACTGCCGATTTTCACATGTTTCAAATCAAATTGTGTTTTTGTGAATCATATCACACAGGATCGCGAGTCACGGTACTGGGGTCTTTTGTGTCTCCCCCTCTTTCCTTATATCCCCTGCTGCTCTTTGAATAGACCTATAGGTTGTCAAGCTAACTATTTCCATTGACTAGAAGAGCTTATAGCTAGTATTCTGACCTTGGATAAGCCGTTTTCAGGATAATCACTCTAGTTTGTAGCTATATGTACCTAAGTACTGCCACCAATAAACTTCTTTCGATGGAAAGATATCACAGCTCACAACACACAGGTCTGTTCAGTAATTACTCTATAAATGAAGTCTCGTAGAGATTCAGTTCCGAAAATCGTTCCAAATTTTGAGTGTTTGTGACATGCCGTTTAGCACAATCGCCTATCAAGCACGATAACGATGTGTTTTGTTTGGTCGAATCAAAGCTTGTTCCACTCAGAGCTTCGGGTACAGCAAATCTGAAATACGCGAACACTGTACTTTCATTAATGACGTTTTCTGAATACCTAGCAAGCTGTTCGTGTTTTCACATGAGAGTCAACGGACAGTTTGAAATCTCAAATCAATTAATACACCTCGCCGCTAACTCTATCAGGTATCTACCTGCCTACTTTAAATCTTTGAAATGGAGAGAAGCCAAAACTTAAACATCTAAATTTAATTTTCCCTTGTAATGCCACAATTCATAAAGTTTGTATTTTCGTTTGTTAAATCAAAGAGAAATAGGATGAAATTTCACACAACGGATTTATAAAATAGCATTAATTAAATCTACAGTAACCATAAAATGGAAAATATTGCGCATTTGTTGTCGTGCCTTCTTATGCATGAATGTTTTCATTGCAAATATCAAATCGAGATTTATATATACATTAAGTAATTTTTACAAGTGTGAATAAGTAACCACATATAAATATATATACAAGACAGTAATTCTATCACAATTAAGAATTATTTCTAATGCCAGTATTAGTCTAAAGCTCATATATATAGAAGCTCGTAACAATAAGTTAAGTGATTTAGTTCCATCCTGTTGGCTAATTACAGGTAGTATAAGAAAATTTATATTTATCAAACCAGCATGCTTCATTCTATGCCCGAAAAGTAAGGTAATCAAGTTCAATCATTTCTCGGATAACAATTTATTGGAGAGTAATTTCGTTTATTTCAGAAATTACTTACTATGAATAAATATACTAGAAAATTTGAAGCAACTTTAAAGTAAGTTATTTAAATTTAAACTGTAATTAAGCACTTTAATGTTAAAGATAAGAATACTTAACCTTATTAAAAACAACTCAATAAACCTTGCGAATGAAAATTCAAACTTCAAATTTAATGAAACATTAAAACTAGATATAGGTTTACGCTGAATGAATAATTCGTAACAACATAATTTACACTAATTTAAATTCAGTCAGAATTTTCATTTTGTTAAATTATACAGTAAAAGCAAAATATTCAATATAAGGTCGGCGGCCGTGGCGGTCGTGGGCTAAATTAACATATTATGGCCTATGTCTATACGCAACGTATCTTCCCTTGGCACTTTTGTAAACAAGATTATACCTTGAGGGTCCCGTATCTCGCGAGTTATGAAAAGCTGGAACACGAGTGTGCGCCGCAAATACGGCCAGCTATGAACATTTATAACTCTGGATAAATATAATCATTTCAACAAAACCAGCCGAAATTTTGTCGGCATATTCTACAAACTTACAGGCTGCCGCTTTGCTATTATTTCAAGTGTGCTGTAAAAATAGCAGAATAAAATTTCATGTAATCGTAACTCTTTCATAAATATACATTGAAGAGAGAACTTCATCCTTGTACGCATTCTAATTTACTTTAGATTTTTTTTCCAGATCAACAATTTAAAGGCATGTCAACTGACATACATATCCACTATCACGCTCATAGCCGACAGAGGGATTGAGCAGAGCCTAAGGTAACATTTCGTTACACATAAAGCTACATCTGACAGTGTGGGCCATGCAACGCCTCCAAATAGTGACAGGTTGCCAGCCTTTCACATACATAAAATGGGCACCAAACCCAACAAGTAACAAACCTTCAGTACCACAAACAAAGAAAAGCCATCAAGTGGATAGATGCTACACTCTAAGGTCCGTATTACAGAAAGACACTCAGAAATTGATCGTGTCTTGAGAATCGTTTGTCACTTTTTGTCAAGCACGAAGTGATAGAGACGTACGGCATTGATTCTTGAAACTCATTCTATAATACGAGCCAAAATCATCTCAGCAGTGCGGGTCACATAATCAACTGTAATAAATACACCTAAAATGCTACTTACTAATGGCATACATAACCCAGTCAAAGTTGTAATTACGAACGTAAAGGAATAATCAGTTTGTACCTAGAAGCCGTAAATGGTTCAGAAATCAAATATAATCTATTTAATTCCTGACAACGACTATGTGCCTTATCGACCATTATTTATTTCACTAGATAAATATTTGAATCATTTGTCTTTGTCACATTTCATCAATCTTGGTATCCGAAAACGATTAACTGTGTCAACACAAAAATTAGTGAATATTTCATTACACGCACTACTTTATTTATCTTATATCTATATATAAAAATCACGTGTCACAGTATTTGATCCTGATGAACTCCGAAATTACTCAGCCGATTTTGATGGAATGTTTTTCTGGTGGTGGTTTTGTTCCAATAAAGGACATAGGATAGGTTTTCTTTTACGCAACGCGTGACCGGGTCAGCTAGTCTTAATATTTATAAATTACGTGTCACGTTGTTTGTCCGCGATGGACTCCTAAACTACTTAACCGATTTTAATCAAATTTGTACACCGTGTGCAGTTTGATCCAACTTGAGAGATAGAATAGTTTTTATCTTGATAAGTCATATTTTTTTTTACTGCAGTGTATCTGCGTGCTATGTTGTTATTACCACAGCAACGCGTGGTCGGGACAGCTAGTATGATATAAATTCAAACACTCATTAATCACCAGTTTTCTTTAAGCCCGTAAAGAAAATTTGCCGGTTTTTAAATGCATAAACCCAATTAATCACTAGATAATTAGATTCGTTCTCGCTCTTCTGAAGCTCGCAATATTTATCTGTCCCCCAGAGCTTTATTCTTTACGGCGAGGCATCATAATATTGATTAGACAAATTACGTGTCTGAAAATGAGATTAAAATTTTCCAACTCAAAATTATAAATTAAAATTTGTTTTCATTCTTGCCCTATGATTTAAAGGAGTCCTTGTAAAAAGGGTTAACAAGTTTTAATTAGGCAGTAAAATTCATTAAAAGTTTTGCCGGTATGATGTGAATAGTGATAGTACTATGTTTATAATGCCTTACGTTTTTGATATTGTCGGAATTGGGTTTCATTTTGTGATTAACTGACTTTAAAGCTTCCAAGGATATTGCTTTAGCTATATTGAACGTCGGACTGAATAGGGAGTTGACACATTTTTAAAGAAATAATATCATTCATCATTCTTAATCTTAATTATGGGTTCACATTAAACATTTATCCAATGTCGAAGGAAAGTAGTTTATTCTTCTTTAGAATTTGTACGATAGATTGGATTAAAAATGGATTCACTCAAGGCATCTTATTTAAACAAGAACTCGAGAGAAAACCGAAAATATCATCATTTAAGAACGTTTTACTTAAAACTTAAAATAACGTTTAAGAATTAACATTGAGACCATTAACTTCAGAAGTCAATGTAGTTTTGTTCCTATGAATGAAAAAATATAATTATTTATAACATGGTTCACTAATAACAATGACGTTAAGCCCTTTTTCCGAGTATATAGTTGAAAATATAATATTATTAAGATTATAATAAAATTTTAGTTTATGATTTAATTGAAAACTTTTATACCTACACTAAAAAATTAGAATATTCCGATTTGTCGTGATTTAAAACAACACTTGTATCAGAATTGCATTCAAAATATTTTATTAGTAAAATAAAATGTATGTAGCATTACAAAGTCTTTGCTATATACAAATACAATGGCTTTAGATAAGATCGATTGTATTCCAAAGATAGGCTGAAGGCATTACCAAAACTGAGTTAATCCCTACCCATATGTTGAACCGTATGTGACTATTACGTAATTGGAGCTCATCTCAACGGATACAATGCAAATTATTATGCTAATGAGTGCCTATTGAACCCACATCAAGAGTTCTTATTAGATGCGATTGTATTACAGATATTAGATACACTCGAGAGCGAAGAGCTTGCAAAAAATAAGCTTAACGTCGATAGACCCTATCTAGTAAACGGTATCGAACTGAAATGGAATGAAAATGTTTTTTAAAAAAGATTGGAAACCTTAAGTGTAAAAAGTAATTTTACTAAAATACACGAGCGACTTCTGCAAAGTATGATTTTTATAACATCGCAAGCTATAAATTAGCAAAAACATAATGTTAGAAACATGAACATTTGTAGATTCGTCCCTGCTATAATCTAATAATTGCAAGAATCCAATTCAATGTTCGCTCGAATTCGTTTAAAACTATAGCTTAGAACACATGAAACAAATTAGTAGTAGTTAAAACCATAGCCCAGACGATCCACAGTTGAATATTGATGACATCGCTTCACTACACTAAAGCCAATCTGTATTCTATGCATAAGTAATGAAGAAAATATGGAACCTAGATTCAAGCGAATGATAAATATTGACATGAAACATCTTTGACGAGATACACACAAATGTACTATTTACTATCAAACATTTCACCGTCTGCGTGTTAATCTACTCAAATGACATGTGCATTGTAACACAATCCAATACTCGTATGTATTCTACTGTATACAAATCCAACAAACTAACAGCTTTAGATAATGAGTTTTACATAAAATAGATGAAGATTAAAAAAAAAGAAATATTTAAAGAAGTAGCGAATTAGTGCCCTGGAATTGGGAGCTCCCGCCTTGGGTAGTACCTACATACCTCCTACCTACGAAAGGCCATGGTTAAATAACTTTACATTTTCATTATATTTTGAAAGCGAGTAATATTTACAGAGGTCCACAATGTGGTCGATAGTGCGTGAGTGATGATTGTGTGTCTATAGAATTCGGTAGCATACTCACTCACCATTGGTTAGTCTATAAATTGTTTACCACTTTTCTGGTGTATAGTATATAAAATATAGAAATCTAACTTCAGTTATTGAGCATTAGATTTATATTAGTAAGCATAGAACACACGAACCTAACATTTCTTCGAAGAATCGAGTTCTTTCAGAAAAATGGACTATTCTAGTAATTTTAAATTCCTTATTTCTGCCGGCGGAACGCTTGATCTCGATTTAGTATTTTTGTCTTAACATCATGTATAATTTTATATCCCTAAAAGTAACACTACTTTCTCATTGCGATATTCTGCCTGCTATTTCACCATATTGGCAATAATGGGTAGATATATTAAAACGCAGAATTTCCAATATCAAATTTCCTTTCACAGAAAATTATTCCATGATTTTTACCTATTTTTCTTGAACAACCTAATATTCAATTAGTAATGTAATAAAGTTTCTTAGAAACATTTTTCAATTTTCCTTTAGTTACCATAATAACGATCTTTCCAATTCATATATTTTCATATAATTATTTGTGTATCGAAGAAACTGTTTGAATCATTTAAAATTAAGATATACATGTATTTAAGTATATTTATACTCCTAATCGAACAACTTTCAATTGCAGTAACATTCGTGTGATAACGACAATAATCAATGTATTTAATTGACTTTTACTGTTGGCCGCAGATGGCCAGCATGTGACCTTGATGACCTCTAGCCTAGGTTTTCCCAAATTGTACATCGGGACGCCCCACGGCATTATCTCAGGGGCGTCGTGAGGCGACCCACACAGAGAAAGAAATTAGTTTTGAGAAGCTATGCCCAGAAAAGTAAAAAAAATGGTGAATTCCAGAGGACGTCATAACAAAAATTAATTTGGGAACCCTGCTTGCAAGGGGAACCTCCCAAGAGCTTATATGTCGGCGAGCATCTCCCGGTGGAGACTCTTTCTACCGATTAGAATCTCTGGGCATTCGAACCAGAAGGGAATGTTTTATTGTGTAATAACAATTATAATAAGAAAACATTTATTTCAGACTTTTCAATCCATAGAAGTGATAGTAACATGATTTTCATTTACAATTGTTAGTAGAAGAAACAATAATAAAGAAATACAAGTTTTAGCTACCGATGTGACTGTTGTGCAAAAGATATTGATAGCTAGAAACAGGGGAATGTAGCTGCAGCCAGCCGTGCAGTAGTGGCGTGTCCCATCGGGCAGCCAATGATAATGGTAGTAGGCTCCTGTTACGGCTTTGATGCTGTGGTGTTCAGATGTACTCACGCATAGCTTCTGCTTGTCTTGCAGCTTCGGCAGACACAACAGATAAGACTGCATGGAGAACGTTTTACAATGGTTTTACACCTATTCGTTTCTTTCACATAAGTATAGAATTGGATGTGGTTTTTTTTCTATTCATCAGCTCATTTCAGCTGAGAGACGCCTAACTGTTGGACATAGGCACAAGAATCTATAACTCGATTGGTCCTGCGCTGCCCGCATCCCGCGACTTCCTGCGACTGTGCGTATTTTACAGACAATTAACAAATAAGATTTTTTAATAATGAGAAATGTATTTTCCATGTACAGTGACTTTGGTGGGATAAAATTTCATGTGAGGACCTTTTTTCAAACTTAAAGCAAAACAACTGTCTGGCACTATTTCGAGAGAACACAAAATAAGGTAAAATGCGATAAGTTGTTTTTGTTATGCTATGCGAGAAAATTTACATGCCATCTAACAAAATTCGAAGAGTTGTTAAACATTTAATAAAACATCTGCGGAACCTACAGCAACTGTAAATCGATTTAAATAATTAATATCGTTGAAGAGTTATTGAAATACTGCAAATCTTCATGGGGTAGTCATCATCCGCTTAGATGTTTCACGGTTGAATCATCACCTAAAAACTCGCCCCACTGGTGGGCACAAAGGCTCCTGTTTAGGAAAATTCAGTATTTATCGAGCTACGTAATTGTATGTAGTCATATTTACATCCTGATAATCCACAAAAATAATATATTTCCACAATTGTATGTTGGGTCGAAATATGACGGGAAACATAATCACATATAGGTCGTTATTACAAATCGAGCTAAATTGATAAATCCCGATGATAATCTTAACTATCCAGAGTAGGATTAGGGACAGATTAATGCCAGAGATAGACAATATTGTAATACAATTGTGTACTAGTCCCCACATTATTATTGTAAATTCCAGTTTACTTTTGCATTTTGATTACTATTAGGCTAGCGAATGAGTACTACAAAACTGTTATAGTAGACATAAACCAGAACCGTCTGTCACAGAAATACAGCAAATTTTCGATCATAAGTCCTACAGTCCTGGACTGAAGGTCTATTGTAATGACGACTTTTCAATCGGCATGCCGCGGGCTGTCGCCTCATCGAAGCATTTACGGCACACGGTTCAAGAGTTAACTTTGATATATAAAGTATATTTTTTCCAACCTTTTAGTATAAAGAAATTATTACTGCCCCTATTCAGAAATTATCACTGCACCTTGAGCATGTGCATAACTAAATTTAAATATCAAATAATAATTATTTATTCTTATTCAAGGTACTTACAGCAACGATAACGTATTCAATTTAAAATTTTATTTTACAATTAAACGTAATTGGAGTTCATGCCTCCCGTTAACTTTTTTAAAATTTTATTACTTACCTTAATGGGAATGAAAAACTTATTTGCGAAGTTTATATTTTTAGTTAGCTCATAACTCGTAACTCTGTTAAACTATTTTGCGAGTGAATTAATTAACAGCGCGGCAGAGTATTAAGAATTATATTTGACTAACGTATTATATAATAGGTATGTATTTTTATGAGTACCAATATTGTTTTAAATGTATGTATACTATAATTGTATGCAGTCAACAACTTTTCGACACAAACCACTTCAGCTTTTAACAATAGTCTTTCCGAAGATATATGATTTATAAGACCATCAAGAAAAGACTTTATGATCGGGTAAATTAGCTGCGAATACCATATAAATTGTCACCTATTTATAAGATAGTAGTAGGCTTCCAATATTTTTCTACCAGGTCCAAGATATCTAGTGCGAGAGATAAACTGCCGCGCTAGCCACCCTCGCCTTGCTGACCTGCTAGGGGCTTCTTCATGCCTGATTTTAATTAAATTATAGGTACAGTTGGTGTGATAATGTAGAACAGCACGCGTTGTCCTTAAAAAAGGAAGGATGATAGTGATAGATAGATAGGGAAAAAAGCTACTCAGAGCACTCGCCGTGGTACGTGGTAGAATGCGCTCAATGACGCAACATCGCAACGCAATCGGAGGCGCTAAAGTTGGTCGGTGAACTCTTCGTCGCCGATGATGCGGGTCGCGCAACGCTGCAACCTTGCCAAAGCATCGAGTAAGTACTTATGGCGGTGCCATCCCACAGGTGCATAGCAAGCACAGTTGATCAGGCGTAAAAAACGCCGCACTTTGTTCAGGACTCAGAGTTACGGAGAAGCTGTTTTTACTGCTGATTGTCGATTCTGACCTACCGAGAGGAGTTTGGCCATTGGGACGCGTGACGAAATTGTACCCAGGGGTGGATGGAGTCGTGCGTTTAGTCGACGTTAGCACTAAGGGAGGAACCCTGAAAAGGTCGACCAGGACTGAGGTTGTTCATGACAGGGTTGGCATTACTAGACCAGGCCACAATGGTGTAGCTTTTCTACACGGGGGATGATGTTGGCGACTTTTTTTTATAAATTTATGCTTTTTTTATATTTTTTAAAAGCTATGTGTTTTTTTTTATGAAAGCTTGTCATTGTTAAGAAAAATATATCAAAAGAGTCGCCAACAGATGTAATCCCGGTTTGTGTCAGACAGGCGGTCGGCTGTAGCCTCTAATGCCAAATACTATAGTAATGTTAGAATTGGGAGCAGGGTAGGACAAAGAAGTAATGGAGGTAAGGCATAGTGTTTTTTTCTTTTTTCTTTATTAAGCCATACACCATAATGGTTAAGCCGGCTACAAAGTATTTAACTTAATTATACATTGACTTTTGTAAAGGAACAAATTAAAACACGTCTTCCTTGACGTTTGGGCAAGTGTCACAGCATGTAAGGATCATTTCTTTTTTCCATCAAAAATTTAAACGCATTTAATGGAACTAAATACTTGATTTTGCGGTCGCAATCGATGGTAATTGTAATCTATATTGGCCCAATGATAAAAAGAGGTAGATACGTCATAGGGGCACCGAAATTGCACATGAAAACAGACAACACTTATTGCCTGTTTGCCTGTTGGCCTTAGTGTTGCTATGGTAATGTCATGCAATGACAAACACTAGCTGTCTTTTTTGTTCCTATTGGATTGATTAATCCCATCCCTTTTAAATTTTTGCCAATGTAGTGAAATATAAGTAAAATAATAGAAGTGTACATGTGTGTTGCTACCAACGAATTACCTAATTCGTTGGTTGCTACAGCATTTCGGATCATATTTTTTTCCTGATTTGTGAGCGTATAACGTATCTAATACTACTTACGAGCAATGATCAGAACTTTGGTTCAGAACTCCCTAATCAAAATCTACAATTAGTAAATAATATTTGTTAACCCCGTGTGTTAAACAAGAACCTAAGCTTACATTAGACCAGTTTTTACTGTGATAGATTTTGTTTTATTGATCTTACTAATTGAAAACCAAATAGGTACAAAAAAATTTGCTCTTTTAGCTAAATGTTTTGGGGAAATCAGCTGAACTTTAGGGGTCAATAAATCTGTAAGATTAATCAATTATTCAATAAACAATGATTTAATTAACTCTGAACACTCTGCATAGTTACAAAAATGGCGTATGACGTAAAAATGAGAAACCAGGGTTTCCGAAGAAATGAGTCTATACTTCGTTTATCGGTGTTTAGAGTAGAATAAATAAAGCTTATGAAATGTGCATTCAAATTATATTTACAGGTTTTGTTTATCTAATCTTATTTTTATATACCGATATATTAAGAATCGAAGCCTACGAGGTGAGTCAATTTTATTGCACGTTAGTGTATAATATCATTGTGTTGGCCATGATCAACTATAACACTTTAGGCCATTTTAACCGCAACTACATAAACTCATGATGACACTTTTTACCGCAAGTCCAAATAGACAATCTCACTTATGCCTATAAGAAAACATGAAGGCACATGGAAATCTAGTGACTCATACATATAACCAAATCTGATTTTTTATATTTTATTTCTTTCTTCAGTGTCATTTAGACGTATTCATGTTCCAATTTATAGCGTACCTGAACCGTCAAAAGATAATTTAACTGAGTCCTAAAATAATGTTTTAATAGCTTTTCTAACCCCTTTAGTAAAAGTACATGTTGATGATCAACATTCCTAACCTAACACGCATACGGTTTTCTCCTTCCATGTTTTTTCGTTATTATAGGATGCCCTTTACCATGGGTTCTGCGCCCCGGCATACATCAACAAAAATTAAGTAACATAATGCTAATTTAAGAAGGAAAATAATGTAGATGTAATACCGTCTTGGTGCCATTAGTCTCTAACAGGGCCTCAGAAAGATACTGGCTTCGAATCCTGGTATGGTCAAATGTATATGCTTTGTGCCACGCACACGGTGCTTTGTATATTTATATATTTTTCCTTAAAAACAGCATAATTTATAACGTATGTCAGAACGTATATGTCGCAGGCGGATCGTATAACACGTCGTATTAAAACGGCGCGGAAAAGTGTAGTCTGTGAGAGTGATGAGCACAGATATATCAATCTAAGGAGATCGGTCGAATCGCCGAGTTCATAGGAAGACCGAGTGACGCGATCAGCGGCCGTACTACATAACATGGTTCTAGTTGAGCATGCCGTAATATACACTATTCATTGCGCGCGTTTCAAGGACTGCGAAGCGATGAAAATTAAGCACAGCCGCAAAGGAGATCGGTCAAATCACTGAGTTACGTATTCACTTGACTTCATCGGAAGGCGGAGTGGCGGTAATGTATGCCCACAGGGCATACACTTTTCACAAGTTAAACGCCGGTTTGGCCTATTTCCTTGTATTATTAAAGATGTGGTGATGAGTGACAATAATTCTACTCCGCTTGGTCATAATTAAATAACCTAAACCTACCAATAATAAGCGATCTACATTCGATTATACAAACTAATATTGATAGAATCTACTACGGATTTATCAACTACCGGTTTTCATTGGTTCACTATTCTCACACACTGCAATCCGTCGCGCCGTTTTGTAATACAGCGTGTTATACGTTCCGCCTACGACATTTATATAACACAAGCCAAGTGACGCCCACTGTTGGACATAGGTCTCCCCCAAGAATCTCCAACCTGATCGGTTCAGCGCTGCCCGAATACAGTGGTTTCCAACCTTTACCAGATCGTCAGTCGGTCCGGAACATAATTTAGTAGGTACCTTTAGTTATTATTGATAATTTATGAGCACTGACATTTTATAAAATATAAATATACCTATAAGAACATTACAAAAGAAAACAGTGGCTATCATGTAGTACATTCATATACGTTAATAACTACAAGTTCTATACTCTTTTCAATGATACCCAAGTATACAAATCCATTTCAGAATCGACAATGGAAAAAGTTTAATAATGAAGGATTTATGTTGACAAAAATTCTCAAGGCCCTGAGGCTTGATGGTCAAGCTAATCAAGGTCAAAGGCTCAATCTTGACCTAAACTTAAACCTTATATCGGTAAGCTATACATTATTCCCATACGGAGCACCCGACAATTTCCTCACCATAATAGGTATCTCTCTGGCCAGTTGAATAAGATCATGTTTCTTTTTATATTTTTCTTTTATAAGTTCTTGTCTTCATCTGACCTGATTGTAGTGATGATAAGCCGATAAGAACCAAGCTTCACCCGGAGTCCTCAACTACTAAGGGTCTGGGTATCTTATCATTGTTTGTCGGAACACAATACTGATGTTAACATTATTATTATTGGCTTTGATACTTAATTAATTACGTATCATCAACGGTCCCTACCGAGGCGCTCGAGCTTACCCCACATTAGGGGCGATTAGGCCTTAGTCAACCACGCTGGCCAAGTGCGGGTTGATCGACTTCACACACAACCTAAGAATTTCTTCATAGCTGTAAGCAGGTTTCCTTACGATATTTTCCTTCACCGTAAAAGCGTCGATTAAACGTACATATAAATTCAAAATTTGAAAACACATCGGTAGGTACGTGGCGGGGTTCGAACCGGTGCCTCCCGGGTGGGAGACAACCCTTACGCACTACGCCACCAACGCTTCTATAATTACGTATACCTAAGCCCTAATACTTTGACTTTGAACCTTATGGTATCTACAGAACTTTTGTATCGATTTGAACTTCCAAGTTTTAAGTTACACTGTTTCTTTTTTTTCAGTAGCTTTGAGATTACATTATGGCAAACTTTTACCTATAATAATAACTGTCTGTTACACTTATTTTTGATAAGTTTTTGATTTCCTTTTATTATGTTTGGAATGTTCTTTGACGTAAATACTAAATAAGATTATTCTAATATTATTTATTATTGTACTGCGAGCACACTGTATGTGTCTAAAATAAGGATTATTTAAACGTTTTTAATCATCATTACCTTAAAATAACATTTAACAACATTGATCAATCAAGTACTGTAGGAGACTCCATCATGTAGGTAGGTAGCAGTAAAGTTTGAAGAAAATGTCTGCACGTATGATGCCATTTCAGCTCTGCGTAATGGAAATTTGCATACGCACCTTAAATTTTATTCATAAGGAGAAAATTGTTTCACATTCGAGACGTTCGCGAGCGTTTGACGCACTCAAGTAAAAAAATCGAATTATTGCTTAACGTTACGGAATTCAGCAACATTACCTTAGGAATAACGAACCATGGACATATTGATGAAATAATCAACCAAACACATCAGGAAGTCTGCAACAATATATTTTACCTGAAACAAGAGAAATTTTAATAAGGTTTAGACAGCAATTATTACTATAAATTACACTGAAAGAACGAACCTAAGTGTTAAAAATATAAAATACTGTAGGAAATAACTCAGCATGTTTGTCAATATAGCAACTACAAAGTTTGGTCAAGTATACTCTATGCCAAGTTTACATAGAAATTTATAATTAAGGATTTTTCAGACCTAATTTTGAAGTGATGTGAACAGACTTTGCAAAGAAATAAATATTATAGGAAGATTAATTCTTGATTAAAACCACTAGAGAGCGATATTTTAATTTACACTTATAGTTTTTTAAAGCAAGGTGAATCCTACAGCGCAGTTTTACGAAAATGCAGTTTGGAGCTATCTTTCAGATCAAATACCAGCATTATAATGGCAAACAATACTTTGCGAAAATTGTTTTTCCAATAGAAAATGTACTATTCTAAATTACTATGGAGCCCGAATAAGTAAAAAATTGAGAGAACATATTCAAAAGGGATATCATAAATATTTATAAATTGGTAAATTTTAATGTCGATTTTTACAATGTATTTCAAATTAAAGTCATTAAATATACTTATTTTATTAAAATACATATAATGCTAGACGTAATAATGATATTATTATAACATTGTTAAATGCACTCCGATATTTTAATAATTTAATGAAAAATGGTCTAAATCTGAGCTAGCGGCCATTTTTTGATCGTACACCCCGGGTCTTCCCAGCTAGTGGACCTATTGCTCTGCGAGCAATGTCTGTGTGTATATGTGACCCCATTCGTACTTCGATGAATGCACGCTCTTAAGACTTAGTTAAAAATTTACGATATGATTGTAACCGAGCCAAAAAGGTCCTTAGCTAGTGCAATGTTTTTTCAGTGTATGTGCTAACACAACATAGTTACTATGATCTTTTTTGTTTTTTATAACTTAGTAGCCATTCGCCCCGGCCTTGCACGGATAGAATTTATATTCATTATGCTTATATTCTTAGTCTGTCGTAGGATCGCATCAGCTTAAGGGCGTGCACTTGATTTACATCAAAATTGTCACTTTTAGAGAATTTTTCAGACCTAATTTTTAAGCGATGTGAGAGACTTTGCAAAGAAATAAATATTATAGGAAGATTAATTCTTGATTAAAACCACTAGAGAGATATTTTAATTTACACTTATAGTTTTTTAAATCAATGCGAATCTTATAGCGTAGTTTTAAAAAAACGCAGTTTGGAGCTATTTTTCAGATGAAATACTTACCAGCATTATTTGACGCTTTCATGGTGGAGTGGTTAGTAACGTTAACGTTGTTTACACATCGTGCGGTCCAGGTTCGGATTCAGGCAGTGGCATATATTTTTGTGATAAACACGAATATTTGTTCCAGGAATACATGCATTTCATCCATACAGGCCGCTGACTAAGATTACGTCTCCTTAAAATCAAAACCCTCTCTTACCATAATCTTTTCTTATAAATCTAATATATAAAAATATCGTCTCACCAGGTACCGGGAAACGCAGTGCTGGTAACCCTCACCCCACAATGTGGATCGACGATCTGGTGAAGGTCTCGGGAAACCATTGGATACGGGAAGCATAGGACCGATCGATTTGGAGTTCCTAGGGTGAGGCCTATGCCCAACAGTGGGCGTTTCTCGGCTAAAATTATGATGATGATGATTTATTCGACGCATTCATCGAAATATCAATAATATTTTTACGCTGTATTGTTGTTAGATACACATGTGTATGTGGCCCCATACACACATAGACATTGCTCGCAGAGCGAAAGTCCACTAGCTGAGAAGACCCGGGGTGTACGATCAAAAAATGGCCACGAGCTCAAATTTAGACTATTTTTCATAAAATTATTAAAAATATCTGAGCGCAGTTATCAATGTTATAATATCATTATTGTGTCTAGCATTATTGTATTTTTATATAATACTGGCTGACCCCGCAAACGTTGTTTTGCCTTATTAATTAAAAAAAAATTAAGGGTGGACAACCCTTATCACTAAGGGGTATGAAAAATAGATGTTGGGCGATTCTCAGACCTACTCAATATGCTCACAAAATTTCATAAGAATCGGTCAAACGTTTCGGAGGAGTACGGGAACGAACATTGTGACACGAGAATTTTATATATAAGAAGTACATTAAATGAGTTTAACCTCAAATACATTGTAAAAATCTTCAGTAAAATTTACCAATTTATAAATATTTTTGGTATCCTTTTTTAATATGTTATCTCAATTTTTTACTTATTTGGGCTTTATAGTGGTTTAGAATAGTATATTTTCTATTGGAAAAACTATTTTTGTAAAGTATTGTTAGCCATTATAATATACTTTAAGTTTGTTAAATTTTGTTGAATAATGATTAAAAGGAGATAGGTGTTTAGCATAAAGATTAAAGAGCCTTTAGAGGACAGAAACTAATATTGGACACCTTCTTTCTAAAATTATACACACCAGTGTCCAAGGGACAGAATATATTTTTGTCAGAAATCTAATTTATTCTGAATAAAGGTATTCTCGGAATTGCGGTGAAATGTAATCCTTGTGTAAATTGAGATAACGTCTACGAGTTATTATATTACTTATTAACATTGTCAAAATATTATGAAATAATTTTGAAATAATATAAAGTGGGCAAAGTCAACAGCAAAAGTAGATCGTAATTAAAACGCAATTTAAACAACAATTAGGGGTACTGGTAATATGAGATTCGGTAATTTTAATCATTTGAACATTACCAACAAAGACTTTTTTCCTGAATTTAAGAAATACTCATAATAATCGGACTGCCGAGGTCTTTAAGAATGTAACAAGAAAAAAATTTGATGGAATTTTAATTTTAGATTATTGTAAGCATAAGCATAAACCGGAGCGTCGGTGGCGTAGTGTGTAAGAGCGTCGTCTCCCACCTAGGAGGCACTGGTTCGATCCCCGCCACGTACCAATGTGTTTTCAAATTTTGAAATCATATGTACGTTTAATCGACGCTTTTACGGTGAAGGAAAACATCGTGAGGAAACCTGCACACACCTATGCAGAAATTCTTAGGTTGTGTGTGAAGTCGACCAACCCGCACTTGGCCAGCGTGGTTGAATAAGGCCTAATCGCCCCTAATGTGGGATAGGCTCGAGCCCCTCGGTGGGGACATTATGTGAGCTGTTGATGATGATGATGATGAAGCATAAAAGTTTTATTGCTCCTAAATTTTAATTATCTTTTGAATGCGGTTTTTTCTTCTTTAAGTTCGTAGCAGATATATGAGCACGAAAAGGAAACGCCTCTTCTTTACTCTTTTTTAAAATGGCCGCTACTAAACGGCTACGGACCGTAGCGTATCGCCTTTTTCTATAAGCTTTTATTTAACTTGCACTGTTCGTATGTAAGTTGTCCGTCAAAAGTTGCAAACCATTTTTCGACCATTTTTTGGTATTCGATTGTGATGAAATTTTGCATACTTACAATGTTTAGTTTCAATGACAACGCTAGCTAAGCTAAGTGACGTCATTCTAAATCCATGGTGGACGGCCCAAGATGGCGGCAAGATGTTTTTGTGCACTCGCATGGTATCGGTATCAAATGAAGGTTTGCTGAGAAGACTACACTGATTTTTAAAATAAAAAAATAATTTCTATAAAAACATGTTTATTCATAGTACAATATCTAAACTTAAAATAATATACATAAAACACGATAAACGAATGTAAAAAACGTATTTATAAACACTTTAATTAACATTCGCGAATTAATCAAAACAAAATACCCTATCACACTTTTTAGAAAAACAATGAACGACGTGTGGATGAAAATCGAGTTTTTGAATTGTTTGGTTTAATTGAAAATGAATGGAACGGTATTTTTACGGTCCCATTCACATGTACAGTAGAAGTAGGCCCGAGGGTTATGCCAGCTAAATCCCTGGATACGTTATCAAAAGACCTTCTTGTCTAGAACTTCCATTAGTTCTATACTGGAACGTGTATCTTAAACTGTAACAAAAATTGTAACGCAAGGAACGAAAAACAATCTTACGCCCAAAACTTTTGGTATTATAAGGATATGTTAGGTTAAATTTCACATTTTCACTTGAATTTCACATCAAATATGTTCAGTAAATTAATAAAGTTGAACCGTGACTTTCATAAATTTTTCAGCACAATTCATGAAAATCCTACGCATATTCCACTCCTGTTATAATCGTCCTTTACATATTTTTTACCCAATTTGTAGCCATTTACGCAATTCATTGTCCGTGTCTAACACCATGCGGCAGCTGAGCCCTCTAGCCGGACGCTATCGCGGCACAGAGATGACGTCGCAACTATGCTACTCGTTTCAATCTGTACTCTATGCATAAGTAATGTGAAAAGTATGGAGATACTGCTCCAATGTGGGATACGCGCTCCTCTAAAATATCGCCGTTATTTTTATGATACAGCGAGTTCAGTTTGTTTCTCACTGGAGCAACCGCTGTGTAATCTCAGCGGTATAGATCTCGTTGCTGAGAAAAAGTGACTGTTGAATAAAAAAATGAGCATAAGGGGGAATTGTCAATCATGTCGTTGTGTCATTACTTAGCGGAGGTTTTGCTTTGCATGTTATATTCTGTGGTATAAAGTCAGTTCTACGACAAAGTAAAGGGAGCATAAAAGGTTAGCTCTTGTATAAATTTGACTTTTTGTACCAATTACGAACACTTTGGATTTCTGTAGATAAATTTCACGATGGGCACACGAGACGTTGCCGCAATCAATCGTCAATTCATGAAAGAATGCGCATGATGTGCGGTATACGAGGACAGTAGGCCTAAGATTTTCAAATATTGGGCATACCTAACTCTCTGTTCTCTGAATCTGAAGTTATAAGTTGGAATAAATAAGTAATTGGACTCTGTTTGGTTGGTGATAAGACTTGTTTTAAGTTCATATAGCACCATCCTCTTATTGAAGTCTGTCGACATCAATCTTGATAGCCATATCCTTAGTAGATGCGGATAAAGGTCATAGCACACACACCAGCTCGGAAATGGACCGCCACTTTTTTACTACGAACTACAGAACAGCAGCTACGAACCGTCTACGGAACCGTAGCGCTGCGCTTTTTTTACTCGACTACGGCTAAGGTAAAAGGATGGTAATGATTTTAGCAGTCTATGTATGGATGTTTGTATTTACGTATGTTCCACCCTAGCGCCTAAACTATTCATCTAATGTTGATGAAAAAGGTCAATGATATTATTGTATTAGATACGTTATACGCTCACAAAACAGGAAAAAATATGATACGAAATGCTGTAGTAACACACATGTACACTTCTATTATTTTACTTATATTTCACTACATTGGAAAAAAATTAAATTCGATGGCATTAAATAATCCAATAGGAGTGTCGTTTTAGAATAATTCCGGATTTCTTTTACACTTTTTGTTTGTTGATACTAAAAAAGCTGATAAGTGTGCTACGACCTTAAAGCTTGTTCAATCTTTAGTCTTATCAACGTTTACAAACAGGTGAGATTAAGACTATTAGATTTTTAGTCAATCATGAAATAATGAAAAATGCTTGGGGAAAAGATGCTTAAAATTTATCTGATAGGTAATTATAAATATTTTGTCAAATTGTAATTTGACGTTCATGATATAAAAAAAATATAATTATTGTATAATTTAATAAGAGTAGTAGCTTATATTAATTATAATTATAACATTTTTAGTGACTTGCGCACAAATTCACATGACATCGAAGCAAACTTCAAATTATAAATACTCCACATAATTATATTTATTTAACACGCTTTCACATCTCACAGCATATTGAAACCAAAATGATCCCAAAGCCAGAATATACAATAGTACAAACGTGCCCAAAGTGGTTCTTGACCCCGAGGACCTAAATAAACAGTTCATTTCATTTTAGGTAACATTATGAAGCCAGTCAGTCATAATAATGTATAATATTAGTAGATATGCAACATAGCCTGAACTTTGGTGAACTTTACGAAATCAAATATTAACGCGCATAATAGCCTACTAACAATTACCTACCTAGGTTAAATTGAGATTAATTTTCTTCATTATGTCTTATGTATAACGTATCAGATAACTGATAAATAAATATTGTGAGATTTAGTTTTATTTTTCTATTTATTCGGGATGACAAACAGTTGTACAATGTGTATTTTACAATAAAAAATTACATTAATACATATACCTACTGATTGTAAAACTAGCACCGTTATCCACAGAATTTTATGACAGTAAAAATAAAAACTATAATACCAGATAATACCATTGTAGATTTTGATTCCTATTCTTGGTAAAGTAGTCCTCCATAAAGAAAACCCCTGTCATATGACGTAGTCTTTCCGTAGTGACAGTAACGGTGAGTTTTTTTTACTAACCCTGCTTAACACAATTCTTTTTTTTAGCCTAAGGATTTGCTTATAGCACACTCGTCTACTCCGAGGGGAGTAGACCAGTGTGGGACTGACTTTGAAGCGGAACCTACCCACTAAAACCCTAGGACTGTTGAGAAGAAATTCCGGTACCGTGTGTAACGACGCGACGACGCCCCGGAACGACCCCTCAGCGCAAGGGAAACTTTTGTTCTCCCACTCCCCATTCGCGACGAAGCTGACGTCATGTGTCACTCCGTCGTCCTCCTCGAGGCGTCGTCGTGTTGTTAGTGATCGAGTGCCCCCGCACCGACCGCTCGACGCCGCGAGGGTCACCGCCGTCGGACGGACATCGTGAAGTTATTCTTTTTAACAAACCTTTACCTTTATTATGAGCGTGATAGTATGTTAGTATGTATGTATTCGAAACATTATTATCACCATATGAAATAGCTGTCTAAGAATTTGGTTACCGCAACCACGCCGCAAGCAAACAAAAAATAGTAGGTCGGCGTTACTAAATACTTATTTTTGTCGATTATTTTAGAGATTATGTAAATAATTTAGGCATCATTAGCATATTTTATTAAGAATTACGAATATTTTGATGTAATTAATGAGAGCATCCAGAGCATCTAAACGCAATGTCTCGTTTTCATTCGCCCAAATACGGACGACTGCACGTGCTATTTGTTAATTTTTAAAACTCTTCTAACAGAAATACGTTTTAATTGTTTAAATAATAATCATGAAAACCAAAAACACTCAATTTATGTTATGTAGTATTATAATAATAATTTAGAATAATTAAACTGTCTAGCTATTTCTACTGTTCTCATATTACCTTTTTTATCGGAGAGGTCAAATGCATTTACGCATCATCCCTGCAATACGATGTAACTGCAGGGGTATGTGGGACTCGCGGAACAGGCTACTAAACATCCTCTGGGCATCCTGTCAAGGTACACTAGGACAGCACACAGGGATCACGACAATGCGCTTCTTCGTCGTACGGGCTGTCTCCGCAACTCGACGACTGTGCGCCTGTTTTGCGTCGGAGGGTGAGAGGCCGGTCACTCCAGCCAGCCCAACTCTTCCAGGAAGTCTCCTAGCGCCTTGACGTCTCTAAAGACATCCTGGATTCCATTCCATTCTCGACAATGCGCTTTTCTGCGGAAAGCCATGTATGCCCGCCCTTTCAAGGAGCGTCCGACCTTCCAGTTTAGCCTATCGGCTGACTAACTTATGACCTAAAAAGAGCCCATCCGTCTTCCGACGTCAGCCGTCTGTGGAGGTTGCCCAGGGTGCACCGCGGGGAGGTCTCGGAACATAGCATCCCTTGTCGTATTACTAGTAAAATATTGCCCTTCTTGTCAAAACAACCCTATTGTTTTGACAAGAACCAAAAAGAGTCTATTGATATGACGTATTTTCGAGTAAGTTGGACAAAAGTAACTTTTATTTAAAAGTGAAAGGCGGTTTTTAAATTACCTATTTAGATTATAAAGTTAGCAATTATAAATGATGTAAGTGTTGTAAGTGTCACAATTGACATATTTGACGGTGTTATTTTGCTACTTTCTAACGTTTATTGAACAGAGTACAAAGTAATAAATTTGTCTTCGTAAGAATAAAAGAATATAAACTTTTATTTTTGGATAACCAATTTTGGACCAGCAACGTTGGTTTGTTAAGGAGATCAAATTATTTCCTACACGAGAGAAGATAAGAGAGAGATAGTAAAAAAGGGAAGCTTACTTTCACCACACAGAAGACTAACACAAGTCTTATTTCGAGACATTGTTTTAGTGTGATACTTAGTTAAGTCAGTGGTAGCTAGCCAGACAGAGTTAACACGAGCCCTAAAACGAACCGTAAAATACACACCCAAATGCTGTCAATAGCGTACTGCTTAGTAAATGCAACAAAATCGCTTAATAGCGAAAGCGTGCGATTGTAAATTGCGTTATCAAATCTATTATTGGAGAAATTGATGTCGGCCGGAATTCATCAACACGCGTCGCGAACCGGTGCGCCAAGACATCCACATAACCGAGTTATGGCTTATGGCATGTAAATAAACGACCGTTTGGCGTGGCTAGTGTCTATTCCGACATGAGCAATAACTGCGCGATTATCCTATTTGAGCGCGGAACAACCAACAGGCGGAACTCACCCCACATTTTTTATATCAACTTTGAACACGTCACAGAATTCTGATTGGGCACATTTCTTATACTTTTATTGAGACGTTAGTGTCAAATATTATGCTGTAAGTTTATTTCGGCAATCTGTGCTTTGTTAAACAAGATTGTCAAATAATATTACGGTCTGTTACGTACTAGTCGTATATAAGCTATAGACACTTTCAATAGTTCGTGTAGCACAAGGCACGGGTTTTGAATTGGGTGAAGAGATTTCTTTTAGAAATACTATAAGCCACACCTTTTATACTATTTATAACTTGTTGTTTTTTCCTTTTATTGTAATTCTCGGCAACAGTAAATCATTAAATCTTTAATTTATATAAATTACATGTCACGTTGTTTGTCCGCGATGGAATCCTAAACTACTTAACCGACTTTAATCAAATTTGTACACCGTGTGCAGTTTGATACAACTTGAGAGATAGGATAGTTTTTATCTTGATAAGTAGTCATATTTTTTTTACTGCCGATACAATGTTATAGGTCAGTAGTATAAAATTACCACAGTAACGCGTGGCCGGGACAGCTAGTACTATATATAAAATAGTGTAAGCAAATCCAAACTCTATCCTACAGAAAACCAAGTATTATCTTTTTAGTTTTATCTCATGAATGTGGATGCGCATTGTATCGTGTGCGTCAGTGTGCGAGGGTTCTGTACCATAGGCATGCAAGCACCGCAGTCATTTTCATGATGTAAGTTACACAGGTGATACAAAAACAGTTACCTAAAAAAATACTTTTATTGCACAAAAAAGAGAAACAATACAAGTTACACAATGGCATGTACAGTCAACAGCACGTCGGGCTATACAAAACTGTCAAATTTCTCCAAACGATTTTCAACCTAAGGCTATTGAATATAAAGTGCATAATCGATTGAGAAAATTTGACAGTTTGTGGTAACCCAACGTGCTGTTGTCTGTACAAAGTACGCGGTTTTATTGCTAACAAGCTATCTCTTCCAGGCAACCTTATGTTGAAGGACAATAAAGGGAAGGGTGTGGGTAAAATAAATTGTACTTAAGAAACAATAAAGCTTATGACAAATAATTGAAGCAATTTATACAAAATAGGTAACTCATTCAGACAATAAAAAATAAAATGAAAACGAAGAAATTCTATTTTTGTCATGAGACACAATCTAGTTCCCGACCTTGTGAGGGAGACTCTGTTCAAATTTGTTCTTGTTTGTAGTTTCTTAATCTCAGTCAACTTAACTATCCGAACGAGGTATTTCTCATATTTTTTTTTTGTAATTTGAAACGGACAAACTAGAAAATATCCTGTCATGAGACGGAACGAGGCCTTCATAGGACGGTATTTATAACAATTAAGAAAAAAAATATTTTCCTTGTTTGTTCATTTTTTTTTAGTTGGCTTGGCTTTTTTTATCTTATGCGACGTAAATGGTACAGTCAAGGTTTCTACAAAGCTTTTGAAATAAATTGAAGATGATAAAGTAGCTTGTTAACTTTATTGTGTCAAGTGACCCTTGGATCAAGAGTCTCCCTTAAATGTCAAAGAGATCGGAAGTAAGCTTGAATTATTTTGACATGCAAGCGCTCAAAATTTGAATGGAAATTAACACAGTCTCTCTTACAAACGACATATACATTAAGTAGATTACAATAACTTCGTAATATGTCTGTCCCTTAAACCGAAAGAAGAGTAGGTTAATATAGGTATATTATGTTACTTGGTGACGCCACAAAAGCTGATAGTATGAGCTCGAGATTAACTCTATTATTCCGGTCTACACTCGGTGCTACATTTGTCTGTTGGCTACAACAAACCGAGGCGGCTATTTCATTCTTTTGTCAACAAAATAAAAGAGACTATACAAATACTTACGACAGGTTGACCTCATTGAATAAATTAATTTTAATACGGTCTTCGATTTATTGGTCAGGAAGTCAATGATTAATTTTAGGAATATAGGTTTTATGAATAGAAAAAAAACTGTCATGGACTCGTCTCTTCACCTGATCATAGCAGAGTTTTTTCTTGTTTTCTATTTGTGTAGTATAATGTTCCAACATTAGTTTAAAATTAAAAGTTAGCTGCTGCGATAAATAAGTTTCAGTTTTCCGCAAAAGTAGAAACATTAAAATGTTCATGCACCATTAAGCCGAAAGTTCGAAAGGATTTATCTTAGTTGACCTTTGTACTTTGAAATCGTAGAAAATCAATGAACCATTTCCCAACAGGTCAATGTTGAAATTGTTTGAAAACAAAGATACGCAATTACATAACAAATACAACATACAACCATAAAAATTATAAAAAAGCACTTCAATAATCAAAAACATATTGTTTTTACTAAGTTACAAAATAATCCAATTGCTGTTAAATGTAGGTAATATCCAAAAAATATATATTATTTGGTTGTCAGACAAGCATACGGGCTGCCTGGAGGTAAGCAATCAGCGTAGCCTATAGACGCTTGCAGCACTGACGTAACACTCGCGCGCTGCCAACTTTAGTCGTCTACCCTACCGCGTGGAGCTGAAGCAAGAAATACAACACTAGAAAAAATCAATTATTTATAAATAAAAAACCACATATTAATCACACACCATAATATTCTATATACATTATATACCACATTAATCAACCACAGTTTTTCACATATTAATCATGCTAGGCAAAAGTTTAAAAGTGATTATTACATTTCATTTTGTATTACAGTGAATTTAAATTATATTTTTATTGCTATAAAATATAAACATGGAAGTAAATTCCTGTAGGCGTTGTTCTGCGCGTTTAGTTTATTGCTAATTAATTTGTGGGTGCCGCGTTATTATCTCAAATTAGAAGTTACACTAAAATTTTATAAAGGCGTGAAAGAGATAACTTTTGAGACTTAAAAAAATAGCAAAGAAAATAAATTAAAAACTTTCCTAACAATAATTTATTACTAAAATACTCCGTTTCTTCGTTATTTTGAAAACATGTAAGAGTCATGCAATGAAAGCAGATATGTCATAGGCGCGCGCATTATGATCCTCGGAAACGTACTATTTGGGACGCCTTTCATACTGCCAGTCTGTGATAAACAATCACGAAAAAAAATTACAGTTTTAGATTGCGCAGCACAGATTTCAACGAAAATTACTATGAACGTAACATAACTATATGTAATGACGAGCTATTAAAATAAATTAAACTCAGAGTACCTACTGCTACGTATTCTCTGCAATTAACAGGTAACCAACCAATCACTATGCCTAAATATCTCAACAAATCAATACGAAGAAAGCTTTTAGTTAAAACTGACTTGATTAAAAACTCACTCAATCAAAATTCAAGCTAACTTTTCCGTCGTAATTTTTCCCGAGAATCTGTGCTAAGTTTCCTCTCTACTTGTATTTGAAGTGACGGGAATGTAAAATTAGGAGAGAAAAACATAAATATTCAGTAAGACTATATAAATAAAAGAAGTTTGGGCCATTTATTCCGATACACCGGGACTCGGTGCAGAGACTGGAAAAGTTAGGCGGAAACGGGATTTCCTAATGCGATTTTAATTCGTTCTTTCCGCGACGAAGAGGGTAATTTCAATAAAAGCAAAGTCAGTAGATATTTGTCCTGCAGAAAGAAAAATTTGGAGAGAGGAACGTGTGAATTCTAATTTGCCTATTTGTGACACGAGAGTGCTATTCGATGCCAACTGATTGGCTATCATTAACGATCGTCCACACGACTGCTTTGCTAATTTTAAATACCTCGACTTCAAAGTTCGACCACGTATATTTTTAGCTAATTGGTTCGAAGTACGGTACTTTTTTATCAATGAATTGAATCCAGACCCAAAACAAGAACAATTTTTTTCCGCTTTTGGACACATACAGATGAAGGAACTAAATTATTTCGCACAATTCGGTCACATTGATTTCCTAAGCCTCATTCTCAGCTAAATCGTTTTACCTAAAATCGTGTTGATACACTCGATTTACTTACTTTTAACTCCTATCCTGACTCGGATTAATGAATGAAATGATTTTATAGCCTACTAGCTGTACCCTGCCACGCTTCGCAGTGGCACATTACATGTTGGCGACTGGCCACCACATTGTCTATAGTTTTTTGATTGACGTTGATGGCGGTTGCCTAGTTACGGTTGTTATTTTTTCATTACTATTGCGGTTGTCAGCGAGTGTTTTCCTCGCTTCTGGCAGATGGCGCGGTCACTGGTACACAGCTGATCGTTAAAAAAACTGTTTTCTAGCGGTCGCAGATATGTGACTGATGCAAAAAATAGATAAAAACAATCCTTGATGCGGATTTTATATCATGTTAAAATTTCAACTCAATCGGTGCAGAACTTTTTAAGTTTTTGAAGCATACACAAACCAACATAAGATTTTTATATATATAGATTTGATATTCACACTTTTTATATTTTATACTTTATAATATTACAATGAAGAAGAGTTTCAAAAAGTATTTTTAAAACACTTCTATTATTCTAATATTATCTATCACAGAAGTATTAAAACACTGCTTACTTCAACCAACAGTGTTACTCAGTTTTTTAGCGAAGATCCGAGAATTCCCTAGACATATGGCCTTGTCGGACATTAAATGTTGAAGTAAGATTTATGTGGAAGTTTCTCGAACCGAGCGCCGTTCAAACAGTTTCATATTTATTTAAAAGTTTACCGTAACTATGTCATACCTATTTCTGAACTAAACTAATTAAATTTACGTTATGTGTTTATGACGTCTATTTTATTTTATTTAGAGTTCGTTTGAAACTACTGAAAAAGTAAGTATCCCGAAAGGGGTTAAGCGGAGCCTTAGGTAACACTTGGTTACACATAAAACCACATCTCGCATAATGGGCCACGAAGTGCCTCAAATAGTGACAGGTTGCCGGCTGGCCTCCTTACTTATCACTACATAATATAATACAAAGTCGCTTCCGCCGTCTGTCTGTCCCTATGTATGCTTAGATCTTTAAAACTACGCAACGGATTTTGATGCAGTTTTTTTTAATAGATAGAGTGATTTTTAAGGAAGGTTTATATGTATAATACATGCATATTTACATAAGCATTGCACCCGTGCGAAGCCGGGGCGGGTCGCTAGTGTAACATAAAAAAGCTATCATAGATAAATTTCAGGTGTTCTTCCACGCCCATGTAAAAATACACGAATGTACCCATGATTATATTCAATGTTTGGCACGTTTGCTAAATAATATGTTTCCCTTTAAAAAATAATAGTTTAAATTTACATGCACTGTGTGTGGTATCTGCAAACTATCATAACGTTACATTAAGATGTCTAAAGATAGTTTTAAGTTTAAATTCGCACAAAAGTCCAATTACGTTTAATACTTTTAACATCTCGTACCGCAACGGTACAAATAAAATATAAAGCCCATAGCTTTGCATAAAAATGTAAGATTGTGCCGAGACACTTCGTTAGCTACCGGAACACTTTAGCGTGCATAAAGTCTTGCTCCGGACAAATCTCTACGGAACCTTATTGAAATATTCCGTGTTCCCTTATTTGGTCCGTGAGATTTTTGCACCATTTCGTTAAGCAAAACAATATCTAGCTTTAGTGAATCCTAAAAATAATATTAATTGCTGTTATTTTAAAATAGTTTCACTTATATAATGTTCTCTTAGATTTGCGCGAGCACTACACATTATAAATAAAACAACTTTTACGGATTTAACTCGCGTGTAATTAGATTTTACATGATGATATTATTGCCCGACGTTTCGTAACACTTTTCAGCGTTCGTGGTCACGGGATGACGTGTCATCCCGTGACTTACACGCGAGTTAAATCCGTAAAAGTTGTTTTATTTATAGTTTCACTTATAACTAAAAGTCTACTACACTATAGACGTCATTTTAAATCTGTCTTAGGACTTTTTTTATTGAACATCTGCATAAGTTTAGCTCGTCAAACCATTAAAACAATTTGTATTTTTAATAAGCAATAAGGTTTGAAATGACTATAATGATATCAAATGTACCTGTATGGCAAAATGCCAGAATGTCTGCCGAATGGCATGGTATATTTTGTTTTCTACGAATACATAACTCGCTACACCTGACAATTCATGATGACCTTACTAATAACATATGTGTTAGAAATACAATAAGTACATAACTTAAACCCTTAACTAAACATTAATAACATTACTAGTATTCATTAATTAACGCCATTAATTAATAATGAAACAATTATACCTCTAACGATACATTAGTTCCTACCGACCCACTTCGTGTTAATTATTGTAACGGAATGTAGTGCTGTAATTTATTACTTTGTTCTTCTGTAATCTTGTATTACAGATAAGATTATATTTTAAGTCAATTTGCTTTACAACGAGAAATTCAAGAACGATGAAAGGTGACTATTTAATTAGAGAAGTGCACAGATTAGCTTCACGAAATTGGAACGTCCGTTCTTGGTATATATATTAATCTTTCGAACCACTAATAACAGGGAATAAACAATGATATTATATTTTAATATAATATCATTGGGAATAAACATTTTTGTTTACTTTATCATTTCTCATTTTAACATAATTACATTGTAGTACAAGGTACATAAAACATTTCAAGGTATAGAATTAAAATCGCATAGGAATTATTTGAATTAAAATGCGAGTATGTCCAAGTTGTGAAAGTGCTGACTCTCGCAACATGAACATGCTGTGAACCAACAAACAAAACCTAATAACCAGGGTGTGTACAGACAACAGCACGTTGGGTTACCACAAACTGTAAAATTTTCCCAATCAATTATGCACTTTAAATTGAATAGTCTTAGGTTGAAAATCGTTTGGAGAAATTTGACAGTTTTGTAAAGCCCGACGTGCTGTTGACTGTACATTCTATAATTATCTCAGTAGTCCGTCGAATCAAACATTGAATAATGTTATTAAAAGGTATTATTTAATGTTCTCTTAGATTTGCGTAAACACTACCCATTGTAAATAAACAACTTTTACGGATTTTAATTAGGCTTGAGGCATAAATATTGGATTAGGTACGTGGATTAGGTATTTTTCGATACCAGTACGTACCTAATCCACGTAACCGAGGATTAGGTATTTTAGTATTCTAAGAATATTCATAAAATATTTATCGATTGTAAACGAAACTACACTCTATATGTCTATATTTAAGATTCAAATGCATATGGGAACATTCACACCCCATCTAGGATTAAATATCTTAACTATTATCTAATGTAACGTTATGAGAACTTTTTTTGTGATGACAATTCAACCTTAAGTCAATAGATGGCGCTGAACTACATTTTATTTTCTTTTGGTAAATTTTAAAATAAGAGATATTTTAGGAATTGATAAAAATAAGAACAAAATTAAAATAAATCACAATGATTATTATGTATGTATTTCTATTTTTTATAATAATAAAATCAATTTAAAATAAAACCTATACCGAATTTTTAATTCTGTAATTTATTTAATTTATTACTCTACCTTACCTCGGTACTTTACTTATTTTTATTAATAAACAATTCCTAAAATATGTGATAATTTTTTACTTATAGAAAATACTTTTTGCAGTTCAGTGCTGTTGGCAACTGGCTGGTTCTACCATTGATATATTTAAGAGTGGTGTGTTTGACGTTAAGACGCATTGGCAGATTTGGTTGGATTGTCAACGGGCAAACAGCGCTCATTGTATTTTATATATTTAACAGATATTATAATTCCTTATAGCTTATGTAAGTATTTCATTTCATTAATTAGTTCTACAGTCCACGCTCGTTCGCTATCATTTTGGTCATTCTCGCCGCAAACATTTACCTTTTCATCCTATAAATTATTTTATCTGTCAAATTTTTTCACTGTCAAAATTATTTGAAATTTTATTTATTTTCACGTAGATATTTCGTTTATTTGTTTAATTATCATGGTGACAACACGCGCTATGTCATCTCGCCTACCGCCCGCTGACAATCGACCAGCATCGGACGAATTCAGGGTCGCATCCGCCCCTGGTCTCGGGAGCGATGGGACGCTTAATTCGAACGCGAAACCGACGGGCCAGGCCTCGTCATCCATTGCGCCGCAGCCCGCGCTGCCGTCTGTTCCTACAGTTTCAGACACAGGCAGCGGGCCTTCGTCGCATCGCAGCAAGCACAGTTCCCGAAGTGCATCAACTGTGGTTGCCCGTAAACTCGCCGCTGTGGCTGAGTTACGACGTCGGCAAGCTGAAAAGGATTACGAGCTTGAGCAAAAACGTGTCGAACGTGAGAAACAGGTTGAGGAAATCGAGTTACAGGCCACCCTAGCTGCCATTGAAGCTGGACTATCCACCAGCGAGGTCAGTAGTTCACGCTCCCGCACTGCGTCATGGGTACAGAACGTGAGGGTTAATCAACACCCTGCTTCTCCAGAGCCTACCGTTGATGAGGGCATTTTTCCGCCGCCACTACATGTTGCGGCAACCCACATCAATAACATGGCCACTTACCCACATCCTACGCACACTGCAACCCCGACGGGGCATACTAGCGTCGAACCAATTACTCAACTGGCATCAGCTATAGCCGCGTTAAACAACAACTCCAACAAAATTCCACTTCCTGCATTTTCCGGCAACTACAAAGAATGGTTAGCCTTTCGACACACCTACAACAAATCTAAATTGTCATTTACTAATTCCCAAAATCTGACACGCTTAGGTGACGCATTACGAGGCCCCGCTCGCGAAGCCGTCGAGTCGTTGCTTCATACCACCGAGAGACCAGAGGAGGTCCTGCAGGCACTGGAGCAGTCGTTCGCTCGGCCACAAATAGTCGTAGCGCGTGAGATCTCGACTTTGCGCACGTTCCCTAAAGTCAGTAATGCTGAACAGTTAAACAGTTTCGCCAATAAGGTACGTAACTGTATTGCCACAATAAGGGCACTGAACCAAACTCAATTTCTTTACTCTCCCGAGTTACTAATGTGTGCTTTATCAAAACTTAACGATTTGACTAAGGCAAGGTTTTCCGATTTTGCCGCCGACACTCACAAGGAAGAATCGTCAATATTCGAAACCTTTTCTCTCTTCCTTCTTCGGGAAGCGGACAGGCAGCTGAAATACACTTATGTGCCTGAGGGTTTTTGTTCTGTCCCTTCCATGTCAAGCAAACCTAACCCGACCGAGAGCACCATGAAAAGGGAGACTGTACATGCTGTAAATAGCAATAAAAAATCATCGTTATTTTGTATCTTTTGTAAACAAAGTCATAAGTTGACAAACTGCACGGATTTTATGCAGTTATCAGTCGATGATCGATGGCGTTGGGTTCGGGAAAATAAAATATGTTACAGATGTCTGAAGGGTAACCCACACAGATGGAGCAATTGCAAGTCAAAACCTTGTGGCGTTAATAAGTGTTTCAGACGCCACAATGCTCTGTTACACGGTGACGGACCAGACACAGTTCCCAATGTCGCTAATGCGGTTACCACTTCTATCGCAGACATCGCAGGCTCATCAACCTCGACCATAAAAGACGTAAAGTCTTCGAGTAATGCCGACCAATCTCAAATTCACTTATCTTGTCATGTTTCAGAGAACTTGTCAAGTAGCGTTCGTAGCCGTGCGTTACTCAAGGTGCTCCCCGTGACCGTGCGCGGTCCGACCGGCGTAGTTGATACATACGCACTCCTCGATGACGGCAGCTCTACGACGTTGATCGATGCTACTATCGCGAAGAAAATTGGAGCTGAGGAGCGGCACAGAGAGTCAATACGTATTGACGGAGTCGGCGGAATGTGTAGAGAAGTAGTTGTAGGCTGCACACAATTTTACATTCGAGGTCGCGGTCTCGGTGGCGAGTACTTGATAGAGAACGCACGTACCATACAAAATCTTTCCCTGCATCCACAAAGTGTAAATAAATCCGATATAGTCAAATATTCGCATCTAGTTAGCCTAGCGGACTTGTTTACGCTTGACAATGCTACGCCCTTAGTTTTGATAGGTGCTGGCGATTGGTTTTTGACTGTGAGTCAAGAAGTTGTAGCTGGTAAGCGGTCTGAACCAGTAGCAACCCGCACTCGTTTAGGCTGGGCATTGCACGGGTTTATTTCTGATAAGGCTAGGCCCACGCAGTTTATCAATCACATACGCGAGGTAGATACACATTTTATTGAACATCGCATGCGGGAGCAATACAGGCCTAATGCCATAGGCGTAAGTAAGTTACCACCAAAATTTATCCCCGAAGACCAACGCGCGAACAATATGATAGAGTCTACTGCTCGGCGTTTGTCTTCGGATTCCTGTAAAGTCGATCTGCCATGGCGCCAGGTTCAACGTAGATGTTTACCTAATGTCTATCCTCAAGATTTATCCCGTGGTTTTTATTGGGAGAAACAAAAGGTTTTCGAAACCCTTTTACGTAGAAGTCGCACCCCCTCCAGACATAAAGGAGGTGGTGGGATTTCCAAGATTACTTGTTTTTGGGAATATCGGCTATCGCCTATCCATGTCGCTTTTGTAGCTGGAATAGGCAATTTGCTGTTTTATCTAATATGTATACAGTTTGCTCCGTTTTAGTAACATTTCCTTTGAATTTATGTAAATTAAATTTTTAATCGTATGCATGCCCCTTCTACAGGTAATTAACGTGATTTTGACCGAAAGGCAGATTCAGAGCTTCACTTAAGAGATTTTTTCGTCCAGAGAGTGTGAATCGGTACAAAAAACGTCTTCTCGCTGGCCTGGAGGTTACTGGACGGTCATACTAACATGGACTCAAGAACGAAGAATCTCCCTTCAGACGAAATTGCTCTGAGAACTCTTCTACTTGATGGCCGCCGAAACGTCACTTGCCTCATCATCGCTCACCACCTTGTCAAGACAATCATGGCTTTAATGAAATGGGTTTCCGACTGCGTTTTGGTTGTTACATGGACAACGAGCAATGAAGGCTTCGATTGATTACAGAGAGCACCAACGACACAAGAAACGGCCCCAGCAACCTCCTTCAGGAGACCTGCCTACATCACTTTACTCTCGCCTTGTCACTCGCGCACTACTTTTAAAAATGGTGTTCAGCCTGACTACAGATTTTGCAATTATGAGACGCTTCATAGCCAGTTTTTGCCGCCGGCAGCTCCGTTTATGGCTGGCGCTACTGAACGAATGGTGCGCACGGTGAAGAGTGCCCTGAAGGCCACATTGCGAGAGAGGGCCCCTAAGGATGAGACACTTCAGACCCTTTTGCTGGAGGTAGAGGCAATCTGCAATTCCCGACCTCTAACTTACGTTACTTCCTCGGACAACACTCCACAAGCAATAACTCCTTTCCATTTCATTCTTGGCACTTCGTCGAATAACCAATGGCTGGCTGGTGAGCTTGACGATGGCGATTTGTTTAGAAGAATCCACTGGAGACGTGCGCTCAGGTTAGCTGATCATTTCTGGGGGAGATGGATCCGCGAATACCTCCCGACTCTCATCAAGAGGCCGTCCAGTAACGACCCTACACCTGTTATCAGGGAAGGCGACATAGTGGTTGTCGCTGACTCCTCGCTACCCAGGGGCGTGTGGCCTATTGGCCGAATTTTGAAGATTTACCTTGAGCAAGATGGTATTGTTAGGGTAGCGGACGTGAATACCAGGGGTGGGGTTTTAAAGAGGCCAGTGAGAAAGCTGGTGCCCTTAGTCGCGGCTGACCAGGCAGTTGCCACTACCTAGCAGTGCTTTGCACTAGGGGCGGGGATGTTGGCAACTGGCTGGTTCTACCATTGATATATTTAAGAGTGGTGTTTTTGACGTTAAGACGCATTGGCAGATTTGGTTGGATTGTCAACGGGCAAACAGCGCTCATTGTATTTTATATATTTAACAGATATTATAATTCCTTATAGCTTATGTAAGTATTTCATTTCATTAATTAGTTCTACAGTCCACGCTCGTTCGCTATCAAGTGCCATCTAAAGTCACATAAAAGAAAAGTTTCAATAACGTTATTTCGTAAAAAGGTTCGATGAAAAATACTCGATCCTAGATGGCGTTTGAATGCTCTCTAATGAATTTGAATCTTATGCATTAGACATAGCGTTTAGTTTCGTTAACATTTAAAAATACCTAATCCAAGGAACAGGTGCCTAATATTTATTTAACGTATTCAGTAAATATTAGGAACGGGTGGATTAGGTATACCTAATCCAAACACCTGTTCCTAATATTGAACGTATTGAATAAATATTAGGAACAGGTGGATTAGGTATTTTTCGTAATAAATATTCAGAATAAGGAATGTGTTAGATTACGTACGATATTAGGTACTGGGTATTTAGATGGATTGATCGTACCGAATATTTTACTTGAATGATTAATATTATTGTTAGGTGTTAATATTAGACTTTATTACGAATGTAAAACTATTTGTTTGTCTGTTACCGTTTCACGCCTAAATAATTGAAAGGGTTTTGATAAAATTTGGTGTGGTGAATTTTGATATCATGCGAAAGGACAATTATGGTACTTTTTGGCACAATAACTGATATACCTACACGCGAGCATAGCCGCGGGCGAACATTAGTATTGAATAAATAAATGTTCCCAGTAGCATTTTTTTACGATTTACGTTCATACCTAATTAACACACTTATGAGTAGCATATCTATACATATAAAAAAAATTGGAGTGTCTGTTTGTAATATTGAAATAACCGTTTTTTACTACATGCATATGAATATAAATAAGGTATATACACCAAAATAACATTTTTGTCTGTCTGTTTGTTCCGGCTAATCTCTGAAATGGCTGGACCGATTTTGGCGGGACTTTTTTTGGCAGGTAGCTGGTGTAATAAGGAGCAACTTAGGCTACTTTTTTTTTCTTTTGGTAAATTCTACGTGGACGAAGTCGCGGGCACAGCTAGTTTATTATATTTTTCATTAACTTAATATTCGCGAGCAATCATTCTGAATATGCAGTAGGACCCTATTACCTAATATTGATACTACTAATGAAAATACCTTCCACATTTCGAATATTAAATACCTATGTGGTTAGATAAGTATTCAATAAATATTAGGAACAGGTATTTGGATTAGGTATTTTTAAATATTAGGAACAGGTGGATTAGGTACGGAATTTACCTAATCCAGCCCATGTCTAATTTTAATGTAGTTATTACTGTCCGACGTTTCGTAACAACTTGCAGCGTTCGTGGTCACAGGAAGACTAAAGATGTAGGTTGTCTTATTTGATGAAATAGTTAAATCTACCGTCATTATAATTATTAGTAGTATTCCGATGTACGCAAACGGGGCTGCAAAGTGCTACGCAACATCAGGCAGTAATAACAAAATGTAAATTCTAATTACACGCGAGTTAAATCCGTAAAATTGTTTTCCATAAAAACTATTGCTTGTAAAGGAATTGTTTTATAAATATGGAAAGTAAATACCGATAATAGACCGATTTATATTTTTTGGGTCTAAAACTATTTTCATCTAAATCAGTCAAAAATCAGATTTTTTAAGCGTCAAAAGCTTAAAAACAGACAAACAAAACTGCTTTGCGCATTATTCGCGTGTGGATGAAAAACATTGGATTTTCTTCGAATATTTTTAAAAGTCCGACTCAAAATATTTTTGGATGATATCCAAACAGCAATATGCTGATTACAGAAAGGTTGTTTACTTGCCTATGTTTTCACAAGAGAAAATAAGCTATCTACAGAATCTACTTTTACGTTCTTTAAATTGATAGTTTTTACACGTGTCCTAATTGATTATTACTTATTTCAAATAATTATAAAGTTGACGGACTCCAAAAATAAACACGAAATTTTTATTCAAAATTGTAGTAGGTAATCGTTAAAATAAGTTCTCTAGATTGAGAATGGGAAGTAGAGTAGTGAAAAGATAAACTTCTATAAAACATTTTAAAAAATTAGCTTTTATTTAAATGTGCTCTGGGTTCCGGTAGCTTATCTGTTAACACGCACGTCACTTGTCTCCGTCGAAATTTATCGAAAAATAGTGCTAAATAGTGTCAAATCCTCAGACCAATGATTATAATAGACTCCGCCTTAGCATTTTGAAGCGTGCCGTTTTCTGTTATTTGACATTTCTCGATTACGTCATTTTGATTGATGTAGGGATGTGACTAATGTATAATAATCATTTGAGTATCGATAACTGTTTATATATTTTTGCTATTCTAATTTATTAGAGCTTTCAAGAGCAAATCAAACACAAAACACCAAATAGAACTAAAAATTTATTTTTGTATTTTTTTTATTTATAAATTTACAGAAAATATTTGCGAAAATGTTTCCATAAACGGTGTAACAAAAACCAATTTTGGTTTGCATTGATTCCTCTCTTCTTGTATACTCTTCAGTTTCCTAGGAGATATTTAAATTTTATTTTGGCGCTGAGGTAGTTTTTTCTTCTTTAGCACTTAAAATACCGGCAAGCATACAACATGTATTACAAGCACATGCTTACTATATACATATACACCATACAGCACCTAATAACCTACAGAACATGTATGTATATGAATATACTATTATAACTAAGTACAAAATACAAATTTAAGTAATTCTATTTACAATATTATTGCCTTGGTCGTGCTACTGGCTTTAATATATACAACATGTAAATTAAATAACCAACATCCTGAATACAGGAGGTTTGGGATCGGCTTCTGAGTTGATTTCAATAATTTTTATTTTAAAAACGATTCTTTTTTTCAAAAGAAAATCGTTTTTGAAGTGAAACTTCTTTATCGGCGTTGGAAAAAAATTTACCGTCACATTTTTCGGTTACGCGTCACATTTTTCCGTTACGCGCCTTCTTTTTTGTATTCATGTCTATGTAAGGCCATAAAGAAGTTTCACTTCTTACGTGTGTACACTAGTACACGGACAGATTTTTTTTTTTTAAAAATCAAATATTGAAATCAACTCAGAAGCCGATCCCAAACCTGTATTCAGGGTGTTGGTTATTATTTTACATGTTGTATATAATTCCCGTCTCACGATGTTTGTCCGTTATAAACTCAGAAACTAGCAACCTGATTTAATCTTTTTTGATAAGTATTCCTCATTTTTTTTTTAAACTGCAAATTCAATATTATAGGACAGGAAATTACCACAGCAACGCGTGCCCGGGGCAGCTAGTAGTATAATAAAATCTGAATTTATGTTAGTGACTCGCCATACACAGCCAAAACAGCTTTAGGTGTACGGATTATGTATTATGAGTGTTTATAATAATGTATTGAAAATAAACTAAAAAAAACATGCAATGGAAGCATGCATACAGTATGCAAGCAAGCAAGAATACAGCAAGCAAACAAATAATTCGCGTTAGCTTCGGTTGCCCTTGTGAGCGGTCAAAAATTTAATCTAACCTAACCCAAGGTTTTCTTTACTAGGAAATAAAAATATTTACATGAAAATTAGACTTGCAACGAATAGTATATTCGGCCATAAGCCGAATACCGAATATTTGACGAAGTGCTTGGCCGAATAGCCCAATAGTATTTGGCCGGTGAGTGACACCAAAACTTGTATCGACGTGATTGTTTCGCGCTCATTTGTACACATGACCACACACAAAATGGGGCTTCCAGAACTGTTAATTTTATTCAAATAATTTTATTATTTTATAATCTTAGATTTCAAAGTCTGTTGAAGAAATAAGTACCTTTTACCGATTTTGATAGTATGATCTGCCGCCCTCTGCACCATTAAGTTGATTATGTACAGATAACAGCAGAGGCTTTAGACAACATGCATTTCGACAATCGCTCTCGCTATCGCTAAGTAAAAAATGTATGAGATTGACATAAGCAATCGATCACTTTTCGATTGCTTATGTCAATCCCATACATTTTTTTACTTAGCGATAGCGAGAGCGATTGTCGAAATGCATGTTGTCTAAAGCCTCAGATCAGACACCCAATATAGTAAAAAAAAAATATTTTAAACCTTTTTCGATAATCAGAGTTCAAAATCTATTTGACAGTTTGATCAGATCTGCCGTCGTCTGTATTTATGACTACCTACTTTGATGATTATAAGAGAAAATATGTCTACTAATATTATAAATGCAAAAGTAACTCTGTCTGTCTGTCTGTTAAGCTTTCATGCCTAAATCACTGAACTGATTTTGATTGTTTGGTACAAATATAGACTACAGTTTGCGAAAGTACATAGGCTCGATTGTAGGGGTTGAAAGTTTGTATAAATGTTCCATGAAACTTTGTTCCTTAATTTTCTACCTACATGAGGATGAAACCGGAACTGAAAGTTCTTATCTAAACAAACAAAAAGTTAAAAAAAAAACTGTAACCCGACTAAATTTAACGGAAAAATGAAAGAAATTAAAACCTCCTGCTATTATTAAAAAATATTCAAATGTGATAATGGTATAATGTGATAAATGATCATAATAACAGGAATTTGAATAGTAAATTTATTACTACACAATGAAGAGTGAGTGCAGCATCACATACCTATAAGCAGTTGGTTGGTCACGGACGATATTTCGAGAAGCAAATATTATACAAGATTCCCCTGCACCTCCAGAGCGGCTTAATATTTAACATCGAGGATATCATTGGCTAGAAGAAACTGGACGTTAAAAAGGCATTAAACATTATTGCAAATAATTACAACAATCCACATAGAGTAGACGTAACAGTAATATTAACTTATTTGAGTGATTTATACCAACATAATAAAACTATAAAACTGATTTATTACCCAGAGGCTTTAGACAACATGCATTTCGACAATCGCTCTCGCTATCGCTAAGTAAAAAAATGTATGGGATTGACATAAGCAATCGAAAAGTGATCGATTGCTTATGTCAATCCCATACATTTTTTGACTTAGCGATAGCGAGAGCGATTGTCGAAATGCATCTTGTCTAAAGCCTCTGAAGTTATTTAATAGATCTTTATTTTCAATTAAATAGCACCCTAAGTTGAATTAAGACTTACTTCGTAATATTAATAGCTAATAGTCCATTAAACTTTTTTACTAGGTGGTAGACCCATATGTAGGGTCGTCTGGGTAGGTACCACCGCCTTTCTAATTTGTGCCGTGAAGAAGTTCGCTGTGTTTCGGATTGAAGGAAAAGGTAGCCAGTGTAATTACTGGGCATGGAACGCATATCATCTTAATCCCCAGGGTAGCAACGCACTTGCAGTGTTAAGTGATTTACTCTTAATATTGCAAGTGTCTATGGGCGACGGTAACCACTTAACACCAGGTGGGACGCAAGCTTGTTTGCCATCTTGTAGTATAAAAAAAAGTTAAATAAAATATTAGGCAGGTTCTTTGTCTTTAGATAATATAACTTTCCCTCTCCTTATTTACCTCCACCTTTTCATATCAACTATCATTACATTGACATGCAGCGCCGGTAGAAAATAAACACTTCTCATGTACCCTTTATAGTGAGTCAAGCGAAGATCGGACACCTAAATAGCAACGTTTTCTCCCCGAAGGGTAGAAAACGTATAATTAGTTTCCAGCGTAGCTTGACCCACTATACTCTTAAGGCTTGCCGGCTGAGGAGCCACGCTAGTCGCCTGGCGCAGCAAGGTGGATGGAGAATAGCGCGTGCGCGGGGAGGGGCACGGCGCGCGCAGGATGATTTTGAGACCGGTTTATCATGCTGTCTCACTTAAAATCCAAGAGGTTATCTCATGTACCCTTAATAGTAGGTCAAGCTACGCTGGAACCTAAATATACGTTTTCTACCCTTCGGGGGAAAACGTTGCTATTTATCAGACAACAAAAATCCATATTGTGTTAGTAACTTTAAATCTTAATTACTAATGTTAGTACTTAATAACTAAAAGCGAGCTAGTTAGCCTGCATAGATGCTCAACAAGTGGACAGTCCCCATTGTCGGCTATGGCCTATTTTAAGTTAATCCCTGGACGATTATTAATATCCAGACACAATTGATTTTAATTGTGTTCTCGCGCTCCTGAGCGCGAACGGGGCTTAACGAGTTAAAATGTCTGTATGTGTTTTTTTTTTAATTATTGTCTCTAAAGTTGCTTTACGGATGATAAATTTAGTGATAACGTCATACATAAGCCGAACGCTTTGGCCGATCGTGCCTCTCTATCACTTGTTCCGCGCTCTCGTTTCACGCTCGGCTCAGGTGGAACGTGACAATGAGTCATACTTCATCGTGCATGCAGCCGGCGTTCATCGATTTATAAGACGGTATCACGTCAACAATACCGTTCCCACTCTCATTGTAGTAGGATTAATGTTATCGATAAAACTAAATCACATCACTAAAATTATGTCAACAACAAAGCCTTTTTAATTATGTTTATTTAAAGGTTAAAACGTGATACTCTTCAATATTTTATGCGACTGTGTGACTTGCAACAAGTAAAATTATATGTTTTGCTGCTTTTTGATAAAATCGAAATCATCGCAAAGCGTAAAATAGTTTGTCAATAACTCACCTGTGAAATGATAATTCCGGGACTTTCACTCCTCGTTTCGTTGTTCTTGACAAACAATAAATAGCTGCACAACACATTATTATTATTTTTTAATTTAAATAAACTTAAACAACTGAGATTGCTAGGTAAAATAAAATAAAATTGCTCAATACTGAAATGTTGTGATCCAAGTACCGTGCCACGACATGGCACGTTTCACATGATAGAGCGTCGTTGTCAAACCTACATTCACTGTTTCTTTACTCTTATCAGTGTAACATAAGACAGACAGAGATATAAGATATTTGACATATACACATATGAAGAGCGGCAACGTCATATGGCGCCGTCTATTATAATCATTGGTCTGAGGTCAAATCAGTGCCAAACCAGTGTCAAGGAACTAAAAAACATCTTCATTAAACACTCACTATCACATTTGAAGTGTATTTACAGTGCTAGTGGAAAATACTTGCAAATAAAATTACAAAAAGTACTCGGCAATGTAACCTAAAAATCCAAACCACAGATTAGAGAGAATACCTAGATAAAACTATCGTGCCCAGGAAGCTAGAGTAATCTGGAGGCCACACTGTATACCAAAAAGTGAAGCTTAATTTCTGGAGACATTTATAGTGTTGCCACCTATTTAAAACAAACTCCCCACACTAATTAGAGTTACCATATTATAAATTGAACTACCCCATCAACAATTTTATTGAACCCAAACAAAATGGATAAAAACATGGAATTATTTCTACTCAAACTTGACGAGAAATTAGAGAAACAAGCCGAAATAATAACTCATTCGGTAACTAAAAACGTCATGGAAGCGTTAGATGAGAAGATGAAAACAATTATTGAGGAAAACAATATTGTCGCGAAACGTGGCCTGTAAAATTATATCTGCTTCAGCCACGCAAGGCGATTACTGTAGTTTCTGTTGTATATGTGATGATAACCTGATGATAACTAAACAAAGTCTCACATCTGTTAAGAGATCGGACTTTACTGAGTTGAGATTGAAATTCTGAGCAGTTCTGTGCTATCAACATTGTTGATACACACGTCAAAAAAGACCGCAGCCCGGTAGTCGCCTCCGCCACCCCTTATAGCGACCCCTTTCCACTCAACATTACTGAGCTATTATTCTGAGTATGTCCCTGTCTGGACCTGAACAATTTATCTGAGTCTTAAAACTGAGAACCACCTGAGAACACATAATTATCACCATATTGTGTGTTGAGTTATAATACTGAGATAACGGTAGGTAGGTATGTATTTATCGACCGATAAATTCACCTTAGGTATATGCAATGCAAAAACATAGAATTAAAGTACATTCGTAAAACACTAAATTGTACAAACTCACGGTTCCTTGAAATGCACCGTTCGTCTCGGTTAATCGACTGTGTCTGCGTCACGAACGCAAAAAAAGTCCGCTCGCACCGTTGACGGCTACCGCCAATCGAAAATAATATTTCTACAGATTATAAAACTTCGCGGTATTCGCGACACTCCCCACGAGAAGTAACTTATGTTGAGTAATTATAAAATAGGAAACATCATCATGTTATAAGGATATATTGAGTATTAACTGAATAATCTAGTTTACAAAAATCATAATGAAGAAAAAACTTACAGCTAGTTAGTTAAAAATACTAATTAGCTGATCTGTACATTGCCGAACCTTCTCGTGCGCTTTCTAAGCCGATGTTCGCTTTGCTTCTCGAAGATCACTGACTAGTCGGCTCAATGGAAAGAAAATTTGGAAGCTTCGTTTATCTCGTGACCCGTCTGAGTCAGTAGACAGCTGATTCTTTGAATTGGTTGGTGTATCAGTATGTCTCGCTCGATGTCTCAGTGCCCATAACACCCGATTCACGCGGTTCTTGAATCTCTATAAATAGAAAAATCTCTATAAAATCACACGGACCTAGTATATTTTTAGTCACCCACTTTCACCTTTAAAACACAGGTTTTCTCATCCTGCCTTCAATAAGAGCTGATATCTGCACTACCTTCCAGTAGTTCCTATTCTTTGATTCCCCCTTTGATTTGACTACATGACTGGTAGCTGACGGGAACGGCGATCACAATCGCTCTCACTCTTACCCGCGTCCAACACTGTGGAACCCTGCGCACGTGTGCATCATCCACTGACTACACACTACGGTCAACTACGACCATTAGAGCACTACTTGAGTCCACACAACAACTGAAGCTTACTCATTAGTTATCACTTGGTCCACAATAGACTTCGACGTCAACTTCCGACTGGTACACAACCTTCTGGCATTTGCCTCAACGCTCTCTACATTACCCTACAAGCGACTCCTAAGAAACTCTCAAGAGACCAGCAAGAGACCCTCATGAGACCCACAAGAGACCCTCATGAGACTCACAAGAGACTCCCATGAGACCCACAAGAGACCCTCCAGGGACTCCACGAGAGACTCCACTAATGGGATTCTACGCATGAGACTCCACTCACCAGTGTCCACAGATGAGACTCCACACATGACTTCACATCACGATTGTGAAATAATACCAACCGTCAAGTTCCCACCATATTTGCTAGAACGGGTAACGTTCTAGCAAATATGACTCTTATCACACATAGGCCCACTTACGGCACACACTCAAACATTTCTTATCAACTCTGCCATTTCCTTATAACCCTTAGAAGCCCTCCCGGCCGAAAAAAAAGAACCTCTTCGTAATTAACTTTATGTTTGGGTGGCCCAAGCATCAAATGATCAATTGCAAGAACATCACTAAAATTACCTCCTGGTCACAGCATTTTTATTGACTTCAATGTTTACTTTAGTGACATTCATCATTTTCAACCACTCTTTTGGTTCCAACTGCTGTACATAAAAAGAGATCCTCATTGAATTGACATCGCAAATTTGTAAGCTCTTTTTAAAAAAAAATAAAAGCATAGCAGCATAGTATGAGTAAACGTCGTGTATCAGTGCTTGTTTACAACCTTCAAAAAGGTTTTTTAAGGTAGAACACTTTTATACGTTTAATAGAAAATCACATAAATCGAATTTTGCATTTTTTAAATATCAAAAACTAGACATCATTAAAATAAAGAGCAAGTTATTGACTAACTTGGCATGTATTAAAATTTCTGAATATTAAACAAATTAAATAGAAAACGAAAAATAACCTCCCGTCATGACAAGTGGTGAGACGGGACCCGCACCGGCGACTCGCCGCAATCCGTGCGTGTGGTTTGCCAAATGAGCCACACAGGACTATGAGATCATGCACGACAAATGATTCGAATATTATTCAAACCATTCAATTCAGACTACGTCACAAGCCGTAATTGTTTTTCTTTTTAAATATTCTTTTATTAAAACACTCCTTTGACGTTGCTTCAAGTTTGCAACGATAGTTCTTCCCTCTAGAAACTTTTCTCACAACTGTATAGACATAATTATCTAAACACAAACTATTTCACGTGCTCAGAGATTATCACATACAATTCTTCCTTTATAATGCAGAAATTAGTAGTTGTAGAATCTACAGATGTCCTATATTGCTTGTTATCTGAATTTGAAATCGAAAACCCTTTCTTTGACATCTTTCACATATGTGTGAGGGCCTAAGTATTGAGTAGGTACACATTTTTATTAGAAGCTGAAAAAGTATGTAGTAAACACTACACTGCTGTAAATCTCTCATTCAGAGTTTTGCTTAATGGCCAATAGAGTTTTCTGAGCTGTACTTTTTTTTTTACATTACGAGATAGCAAACAAGCTTGTGGCCCACCTGGTGTGAAGTGGTTACTGTCACCAATCTATAGACAGAGTTGCAAAATTAAGGGTAAATCACTTAACACTGCGTTGCCATCCTGAGGACTGAGATAAAATGTTTTCCATGCCCAGCAATCACAGTGGCCACCTTTCCTCTCAATCCGAAACACAGCGAACTGCTTCACGGTAGAAACAAGTAAGGGGATGGTACCCACCCAGACTACCCCACAAGTGGATCTACCACTTGTGAGACTTTCGACATTTTCTATAAGCCATAAGCAGGTTCAGACTATTTCTTCCATGTTAAAGAAAAGTACACTTACCCTTTGCATAATATAATATTCCAATTATACTAAAATATACTGAGACACAATCGAATCAAACAACTCCGTTGATTCCGACTGCAACAATTAGACAATGTACCTATGTTGCCCTAGGACAATAGGTATTACTAAATAGGTAGGTACTACTTATCTAGTTGATAAAAGGTTGATAAAATTCTAAGCAATCTGTTTAAGAACAACTCAAAAATCTCTTATGGGTTCATCTCTCTGACTATGACTATATACAAACTATATATATCATAATAATAATGGTCTGTCATTGGTAACAAAACATTATAGGGATTAGTCACAGAATATTCCTCTGAGCAATACATCACATCATTAGGTATCAAGACTAAAGAATTTCTTTAAATTGTGTAAAACCTCAATTCACTTGATATGTAAAATATCTGAGATTTGCAAGTCCACCCTTGCTCGCTCACGTATTGTGCTTAGGTATCTTATGACAAATGTTGTTTCAAGCGCAGTAATGAGTAGATACTAGATACCTAATGTCTTTAACAAATATTCATGAAGCAAGTTCTTCAAAATTTCAAATTGTTGTACTTTCACCTAAATAACGCTTCTCAAAAGCATTATTTATTTCCGTTTGCTTGTAAACTTCTGAAAAAGAAAGACACCTTAGATGTTTTTTATTTATTTTTTCTATATTGTCCTGAGAATAACATCTTCTATAAACAAACACAGTGCATGGGGTTTCTTTTTTTATGTGTAACATTAAATTGTAGTATCTGTACGGTCATGTCATGGTCAGATAAACATAACGGTAGAGTATATCTAATTGCACCATTGATATTACTAAAAATGGTCTGAGCAAGCTGTTCCTCTAGTGGGCACATTTATAATAATGTAAATTTAAACTAGGGTCATTACGCCTGTTATCGTCCACTTAGTGGAGTTATCAACTTTGAAAATAAAATTAAAATATTTCTTTATTATAATTTTATAAAATAACTACTGAAATGAATTCCTATATTAGTCTATTTTTAATTATTGCGAACGTGTTAGTGGTGACAGTCATGTTGTTTTTAATATTTTAAAATAAGTAATAAAATGCCAAAATTACCAGTTTCCGACCGCAAAGTTCAGTTTTCGTCCACCAGTTGTTCTATTTTCGACCGCGTCAATTGAGTATGGATTTCATGAATAAAAATATGTTTTAAAATGAAATTGTTAATCAAGATAATAACTGTAGTCTAAAAATCAGTCTTCGTTACAAAAAGTTGTTAATAGTTATCTAATTAAAAAAAAATCGTATTAATTAGGCATTTCTCTTAATTTAAATTTTGTTTTTATATCTTTACTCACACACTCACATGATATGAATCTCATAATACAGACAAATCAATTAATATACAGGGTGTAAAAGACATGAACAGTCAAACGAGAACCATGTATTCTGCTCACCATCATAACTTTTTTTTTCCTTTAGACTATACCTGGGAAATTGATAGTTACGATTTTATTGAAGGTCAAAGTCAAAATTTTTTTTTTCATTTTTTTATGAAAACGTATTCTATACGTTATTTCTTAATTATTGTCCAAAGAAACATTATCATTTTTTTAGTATTTCATAACAAAAAATGGCTTCAAAACGTCAACGTTCAATGTAGCTCACTCGATGCGCTCGGACACTAACGAACGGGGCCCCCGTCTGGCAAAATTATCGCGGTTTTGCGAGTTGCGTGCGAGTTAAGCCCTTTACATTGCGCGGTACAATTTGCAAATTTTTTTAACAGCAAAAAAAAAATCATTTCCCAGCAATAATTTTTTTGAAATATGTCTTATTTTGATGTATAGAATACATGGTTCTCGTTTGACTGTTCATGTCTTTTACACCCAGTATATAAAACTTATAAAAAGACAACGAATAATATAACAAGACATAGTCTTATTCAACATAAATATCATAATTTTCTACATCACAATCACGACATTTTTATAAAACATATTTTTAAAATAAATTAATAATAATATGTTATAATTTTGCGTTTACAAACGCGTAAATATTTTTTAAAACTAGAAAAAATACACTGAAAATGATTGACCTTCTAATATCCTAACGAAATATTGCCGTATATAGAGTAGAGGTAGGGCACAACAGACTAGCCGCTAGAATTTGCAGCCCAAGTTCAGGCTGCAAATTCTAGGTAGTACCTACCTCCCCAGTACAAAAGACCACAGTAAAAAAAAAAAAATTTGTGGTGTTGTATTTCTGTTGGTAAGTAAGGTCGCTAGAGCTCCACGGGGAAGGGATAAGGGTTGCCATCGCGCGAGTGTCAGATCACTGTTGCAAGCATCTAAGGCTACAGTTGCTGCTTACCACCAGGCAGGACGTATGCTTGTCTGCCAACCATTTACCATAAAAAATAACATCAATCACTATTCAAATAATGAGGTCATTACTATTATCCATCATAATATTACAAATTTAAAGAAAATTGGCCGAAAACAACCCGTTAGTCCGTTTTGCCTTTTAACCCCTAAAATATGATGTTAAACTTGCATATTTTTTCATTCATCATCATCATATCAGCCGAGAGATTTTAGGACATAGGCCTCCCCCAAGGATCTCCTAACCAGTCGGTCCTGCGCTGACCACATCCAGCGGCTTCCCGCGTTTCCCAGTACGTGGTTGCCAGTCGAGGACTTTTCCTTCCACCCCAATGACCGTCAGTCCTCCTCGCAATGTGCCCTGCCCACTGCCACTTAAGGTTCGCAATTCTTTGGGCTATGCGGTGACCTTGGTTTTCCTGCGGATCTCATCATTTCTGATATGTACACGCAGAGAAACTCCGAGCATAGCCCTCTCCATTGCCCTTTGGGTGACCTTGAGCCTTCTTATCAGACCCATTGTAAGACATTGTAAGGCCCATTCATTCAACTGTTTGAATATTATTTGAAAAAATAATATTGTAAAATTTTATTACACTCATAAAATAATCACTTTAATTTATTATAAAATAACAAAATATGTCGAAAACTGGGATTTTTTACTTTATGTCGAATTTTCGACCGCATGCTATTTAAATGTCTTATATATATACTTTATTAAATCTAATAAGCGGACTGAAATTGGCAGTCGTAAATATTATTCCATTCAATTGTTTTAACATTATTTAATTTAATAATATTGTAACATTTGGTTGCAGGTATCATAAAATAATCACTTTTAGTTTGTTGTAACAGAGTATGTCGAAAACTGGGACGTATTGTACGTTATGCCCGATTTCCGACCATAGGCCATTTCAACGTATTAGGTTTATACTTTATTAAAGCTAATAATCGGACGAAAATTGGCCATCGCAAATATTTGTACACATAAAGTTCATATTGCTAAATAAAATTTAGTTTACTTGCATGCATTTTCGTATATCAGACAGAACCTAATTGACATGGGCGGGCCTGTTATAGACCACCCGGTCGAGATTAGGACTTTCTAATAAAAAGGGCGTACCCTTTCTCGTCCACTTCGTTTTATATATTAATTATTGTAAATTAGAATAATAAACTATTCGTCCACACTATATTTATAGCAAGCTATATGTATAAACAGTAAACAAACCAAGAAACATAATAGAACTATTTTTTATTTACTGCGTAAGTTCCGGCACGTCACTATTTTTTCTGCAATATTTGACACATTTTTACTCTTTCACCGGGTACCATAAACTGCATAGCTTAATCCTAGTTAATGGCCGCGTTCCAGTGAACTGTGTAGGCATGTACTTACTGTGGAGTTATTCAGGTCGTAATACATAAATATTTTAAGGACCTATGTATAACCGTTTTGCTATTTTTTGGCGTTATATCAAGGAGGGCGGTTAAATGGACGAAAAGGGGAAGCGGTCGGCAAACAGGCGCAATGACCCTACTTATATTTCTTTAAAAGATCTCTAAACAATACAGTATTTTGTTTATTTTCAAGCATGTTTACATTAAAGTCACCAGCAACTATAATTCTCTTTTTAGAGTAAAAAAAAAAACATGTATATAAAAGCATGTCCATTTTTTCAAAGAAATTATCAATGTGTCTTTTTATAGTGGATTTCTTTGTTATAAATTTTCTGTACTTACTTTCATTGGTCTGAGGGTCACGTCAAAAAGATGCAAAGACTAAAAGGTCAAAAATATGGAAAATTAGACCATAAGGCACTCGCAATAAGGTGGAGTTACTTAGGCATCTGTTCTTTTTTTAAATTAGGTACTTATTATATCATTCAAGATATGCAACTGCACATCAACATAAAGATGAAAATCTGAAATCATCGTTATCTCCATAACATAAAGACTTTTATTCTAAATCTGAAAACGCTTTAACATTGTAACTAGGCACTGCGCCGCCGCCGGCGCCGCCGCGGCCAGACTGGCTGGCGCGCCGTTCTGGCGCCTGCGCCGACGTTATCTCATATCACTGCACAAATTACAACAAAATAACACAAATTTTTGTTTATTTTCACTTTTGTTTCACATTAATAAACCTTACGTAAAGGGAATAAACACCATCCCAGCACCTCCACCATGTCGCGAAACGTGGCCTGTAAAATTATATCTGCTTCAGCCACGCAAGGCGATTACTGTAGTTTCTGTTGTATATGTGATGATAACCTGATGATAACTAAACAAAGTCTCACATCTGTTAAGAGATCGGACTTTACTGAGTTGAGATTGAAATTCTGAGCAGTTCTGTGCTATCAACATTGTTGATACACACGTCAAAAAGGACCGCAGCCCGGTAGTCGCCTCCGCCACCCCTTATAGCGACCCCTTTCCACTCAACATTACTGAGCTATTATTCTGAGTATGTCCCTGTCTGGACCTGAACAATTTATCTGAGTCTTAAAACTGAGAACCACCTGAGAACACATAATTATCACCATATTGTGTGTTGAGTTATAACACTGAGATAACGGTAGGTAGGTATGTATTTATCGACCGATAAATTCACCTTAGGTATATGCAATGCAAAAACATAGAATTAAAGTACATTCGTAAAACACTAAATTGTACAAACTCACGGTTCCTTGAAATGCACCGTTCGTCTCGGTTAATCGACTGTGTCTGCGTCACGAACGCAAAAAAAGTCCGCTCGCACCGTTGACGGCTACCGCCAATCGAAAATAATATTTCTACAGATTATAAAACTTCGCGGTATTCGCGACAAATATCCTTAAAAATAAAGTATCAGAACTTGAACAAAAACTCAAAGCAGCAGACAGAGAAAGACGCAAAAATAACCTGGTGTTTTTTGGAATAGAAGAGAAGGGAAAATCTGAAGGGGAACTGGTAGACTATATTAAGGATCTCATAGTTGACATGGGAGTACATCTGAACAGCCAAGAAATTAGCAACGTTTACAGAATCGGGAAACAAAGCGAAAACAAGAATCGTCCAGTTGTAGTCTCTATCACAACCCAATGGAAAAAACATCTTGTACTCAAAAACAAGAAAAACCTCCCACCAGGTACTAATGTGAAGGAAGACTACTCTAAGGAAACACTGGAAAAAAGAAAACAGCTACAACCTCAACTAGAGGAAGAGAAAAAGAAGGGAAACATTGCTTACATCAAATACGACAAATTGATAGTGCTAAAACCGAAGGACAACAATAGAGAAAAGAGAAAAAGAGGTACTTCGGATTCTCCTAAGTCATCAGCACAGAAGAAAGTAAATGCAAAGAAGATATTGAGCAACCCTTTAGAATCTCTATCCAAAACTAGCACCAAAGAGATTATCAGACCTAACATACTGAATTATGTCAACCGAGCAAGCTCTGACCCACAACCAAATGCTTCAAAAAACTAATAAAAGGCTCGGAAAATCGGAAAGAAACAATATTAATCACAAATAAAATTAACAATCAAAAGAAAATAACAAAAAATCTCCCAGTTCGGCTGGTCCCCGCGGGAGTTATAGACCACCACCCTCTAACAACAAGAAAAAACAAAATACTCAATATTGCAACCTTAAATACGAGAACCCTTAGAACTGAAGAAAGCCTAATTGAGCTAGAAACAGCTCTCAAAGAAATAAATTGGGATATCCTAGGCATTAGCGAAATGCGAAGACTAGGAGAAAAGATTGAGGAACGCACCGACTATTTACTATTCTACAAAGGCGAAACGGCCGGTCAAAGAGGAGTAGGATTCCTAATCAAACAGTCAATGAAACAATACATAAAAGAGCTAATTGGAGTCTCCGAACGAATAGCCATTCTTAACATCGACATACCGGGATACCAAAAATTGTGGTCAATTATACAAATTTATGCTCCAACAGAACAAGCAACAAAATCAGATATCAATCTTTTCTACAAAGACCTAACACACACGCTAGCAAGGTACTTAAACAACCATATTATACTAATGGGCGACTTTAATGCTCAAGTCAGAGCGAAGCAATGCAAGGAAGAATATGTCTTGGGAAACTTTGGACAAGGTAGAAGAAGTCCACATGGTGAATTGTTAGTCGAATTCTTATTACAACACAACCTAATGCTCTTGAATAGTTTGTATATGAAAAACCAAAAGAATAAGTGGACATGGATCTCCCCTGATGGTAACACCAAAAATGAAATTGACTATATAACAACAAATTATCCAAAAGCCTTCACGGATACATCGGTCTTAACTAAATTCAATTTCAATACAAATCATCGTATGGTAAGAAGCAAACTAAGAATGGAACCACCAAAGAAATCTAGAAAATATTTCGCTTCACTAACTACAAAACACAACAACGAAGAAACCTTAAAGGAAGTAACACATTCCCTTATTAAATCAGCTGAAGAATTAACTACGAGCAACATTGATACTCATACGAAATATGGAAAACTAGAAAATTTGTTGACTAAAGTGAAAGCTGTAAACAAAAGAAAAAGCAAATACCAACTAAGTGATACAACGCTACAACTTATCGAAAAAAGAAAACACCTACTTTCAAAACATCCTAAAAAAGATAATATTAAAACTATAACGAAAATAAGTAAAGAAATCAGAGAGAACATCAGAAAAGATAGGAAAACCAAAAGGCTGCAAACATTGGAAAAATATATATCGAAAACAGGAGGAGTGAAAAAAGCGCTTAAAGAACTTAGAGATTCAAACAAAGAATGGATACCAAAACTAAAAACAAAATGGAAATCTTCTGCAAATAGAAAAAACATAAATGAAATAGCTACAAGTTTTTACCAGGACCTATATTCAAACCCAAACAAAAAAGTAAGACACGATACTAGGACAGACGTCAATAAAGAGCAAGAAAAAGCGATAAATGAACCAAAAATACTTTCAAGAGAAGTAGAAAAAGCCATATATAGTCAGAAGATGGAAAAAGCTCCAGGTCCAGATAAAGTGACAAATGAACTCCTCAAAGGCACTCTTGAAGAACTACTACCAATACCCACTTCATTATTCAATGAAATACTAACAACGGGTCTAATACCTACACAGTGGAAAACATCAAACATTATTCTTATATTTAAGAAAGGGCAAAAAGAAGATATAGGGAACTACAGACCTATAAGTTTGATGTCAAATATCTACAAGGTATTCTCCAAAGTTATTCTGGAAAGAATAAGCAAAAAGTTAGACGAAAACCAACCTCGAGAGCAAGCTGGCTTTAGACAAAAATACTCCACCCTAGACCACATACACACAGTGAAACAAGTAGTAGAAAAATATAACGAGTACAATAAGAAACTCTACATGGCATTCATAGATTATTCCAAAGCTTTCGACAGCATAAGTCACGCAGCTATATGGGATAGCCTGGAGCAACAGGGAATACCTTGGAATTACATCAATATTATAAAGAACATCTACTCGAACTGCGAAGCGAGGATTCAACTAGAAACCCTGGGAAAAATATTCAAAATCGAGAGAGGAGTAAGACAGGGCGACCCTCTATCACCAAAATTGTTCTCTGCCGTTCTGGAAAGTATCTTCTGCAAACTAGATTGGAAAGAATATGGTCTCAACATTCAAGGTGTAAAACTCAACCATTTAAGATTTGCGGACGATATAGTGCTGTTTGAGGAAGACCCGGCGCACTTAAATAGAATGATAGAAACACTAAACAACGAAAGTAAGAAAGTGGGCCTAAGCATGAACAAAGATAAAACAAAACTGCTTACAAATTCTGAACCAGTAACAATAAAAATTGACAACCAACCACTCGAATATGTGCCGGATTATACCTATTTAGGACAGATAATATCTCACAAAAATCAAACCACCAAGGAAATTGAGCGAAGAATAGCAAACGGATGGAAGAAATACTGGTCTTTGAAAGAAGTCTTGAAATCCAATGAGCTAAGTATGCAAATAAAAAGGAAGGTCTTTAACACATGTGTACTTCCAGTCATTACCTATGGATGTGAAACCTGGGCCCTTACCAAACACCACAGGGAAAAGCTGGAACGCTGCCAGAGAGCCATGGAAAGAAGCTTGATAGGAATAAGAAAACAGGACAGAGTGAGATGTAGCATAATAAGGGAAAAAACTAAAGTTGCCGATATAATTACCCGAATAGACCAACAGAAGTGGAGATGGACAGGTCACATGATCCGAGACACTCAAGAGAAATGGTGCAAAAGTGTCACTGACTGGTATCCCAGGGATGGCAAGAGAAGTAGAGGACGTCAACAGACAAGATGGGAAGACGACCTAAAACTCACAGCCGGACATCATTGGAGAAGGGTAGCGCGTGACAGATCTCAATGGAAATTGTTAGAGGAGGCCTATGCCAAGAGGCAAACTGAGCTTCGAGATATATTATAATAAAAAAGAACATTTTTAGCATGTACAAACTAACCAAGAAGTTCAGAATAAAAAGGCTTATTATTATTATTATTATTATAAATGTGCTCTAAAAATAACAAAATAAAATGTACTTTAAATATATTCAAAAAATCGTCAAAAAATAATAATATATAATTTTTTGACGATAACAAGACTTCCTCTATACTGCGTATACGAGAAAGTAAAAATAGCAGTAGTCCCATCATGGGACTACTCCTCTGGAACTACTGGGAATACAAAAGAACAAAATGTATGAAATTGACTTAAGTCGCCGTTTTTTCACGTGACCAATCGTCATCTCTAAGTAAGTTGGTAGCGAAAGTTAAGACACTGTAGATATCCTACCAATATGGCCGATGGTGACGAATTTAGATGTTATCTTAATGAAACGATTGCCACTTGTTAAAGCTCCAAGAGTTCGAGTCGAAAGGTAGAAATATTTTCAAAAGGTTTTACCTCGACATAGAAGCGTCGTCACCAGCAAGAGCGCACGGGAGAAGGCCGCGGACCCCATCGTGCGGCTGCAGCACCACACCGCGCAACCAATCTCAGCCTGGCCCACTGACATACAATTTCATTGTATGCCAATACCTGGGAAAGAGGAAATAATTAACGTTAGTAAAAAATACACTGAAAAAAGCGACCTGCCCCAGGCGGGAATCGAACCCAGCATCGTCCGCAATCCGGGCGTAGTGGCTAACGCAGCCGCCTGGATTGCGAAAAACGATATGATATAGCCATCGCTTTGATCTGTCAAAAATCACTGGATAAAACCGCCATCTTGAATTTTTATGTTTTATCAACATTCTATGTTTTATTAACTATAACATTTTTATCAACTTAAAACATGTATTAAGTTGATAAAAATGTTCGAAGTTGCGATAAAATTTCAAGATAGCGGTTTTATCCAATGAATTTGACAGTTCAAAGCGATAAATGCCTATATCATATCGTGTTTCGGTGGTCATGCTAGGCGGGCTGGATGCGAATGAACATCGTGCTGCATCCGACGTGAACTGTGGTCACCGTCGCTAGCGTTTCTTCTTCCCTCGACATGTGGCATAAGTGAATATCCAAAATATTCTGGATATACTCATAAAATGTTCTTTTGGGCCATCATCGTTCGGTATCGAGAAGAAGTTTAAGTCCGCGTGCTGGACAAATTGACGGTAACTCGCATAATACTGTCTGTTTTAGTTGGTAGTCTGCAACACAGAGAATCCAACATAATCTTGCTGTGTACCCCAGCGCACAAGATAGACACAAAATCTTTCACACAAAAAAGTTTTCGAAAAGATAAATGAAATATGGACCGTAACAAGTAGAAAGATGTGATCTCTGTCCTATGGAAGAAAGGGGTGACGTACCTATGTATGTAGGTAGGTATGATATTGGCCATGTGATGCCGGCAGAGTAGAGTAGCATCACCCCATATACTCCAATGGGCGTCATGTAGGTTACTAATGGAACAGCAAAGGGGTAGTGATCACCTTATACTCCGTCCACTAATCCGCATTGGTGTGATGGACTACTGCATTAGCCTCCTTCGATGACAAGGAGAGGCCTTGTGTACCAGCAGTAGGTCGAATTAAAGACGCTGTTATGATTATGAGGTATGATAATAAATGAACTTATTCATAATGGTATACCCGAGTATATAGTTGATTTTAGTTTAGTTCAATAAACTTACCAAAAGCACAGTATTACTAATACTTTTGGTGAGTATGCCTTTCAGAATATTCTGAAGACTGCCAAAAAATTAATAGACTGTATTTCAGTACTCTTAATGAATATTTACCAATAATGCATCAATTAATAATGCTCTAACTAATTTAGATGTAGTGGTTTATTTTATCAGAATATTCAGCGCTCCCTTCGTTGTCAATCGGATAAGTTTGCAATGGAGTTCTCGGCTGGGATACCGCGTCGAACACAACTATAATGGGATGATCGATCACCAGCTCGGCACAAATGCCTTTACATTTTAGACTGTCCTACGTAAACGACAAACTCTACACAGCGATCCAACAGCGAGCGAGCCTACATGGTAAAACTGTATCTACAGCCTTCGTTCGGCCGTAATGTAGGGTTGTCAAAACTCTGACTCATATATAACGTCAAAAACACAACAGAGCGATGCAACGCCGAAACCAACGCATCTCGTGCGTGGCACGCCACAGATTTCGGTGTAGTTGCGCCCTCCGCACTACTCTGTTGTACTTTAGTCCTAAACAAAACTTTACTTTGCTTTAAAATCAACAAGAATCACAAGCTAACGTCAGCCACGCGTCACACTCGGGCTTGCACTTTTGAAATATACCTACTAGGATTACGTGTCGCGTTAATATATTAACCTCTGTACTGTCTTTATTTATGACAGTAATAAAGGTTTCTCCCGAGTTCTTGTTGCAAAAACACGTGTTGAGAGACTCCATTTTAAACTCAATCTACCGTACAATTGACGGTTATATTAAGTATATTTTCACTTGATATTGGCGCAATGCGTAATCCTTATGTGTCGCCATCGCCATTAATTTAAAAGAAGAAGAAGAATACAGTAATAAAAAATAATAACATTTTAATTACATTGTTGCCTCGAAATTACGCATTAAAAACGCATCGCATCGCTTAGTGGTTTGAAGTTTTCCGTCGCTCACATAGGACAACATGTAAATCGTAGTTTTTAAGAGATCTGTCGAGTGATTATTACGGACCAACTAGGTAACAATAAAATAACAATACCTATAAATAAGAAAAAAGAGAAATTACATTACGAAAAGCTACGACAAATTACATTATTCTGTCCCGGACAATAATTCGTTGGAACGTGACCTCGGGGATGAGGTGAAGATATTTTAGTTTGCTTAGTAATATATCTCGCCTATGAAATTACTGATTTTAATTGGAAGGTAAAAATAATTTGTTGGTCAAAAATTATATAATTTCTTACTAGCGGACCTGGTCTGCAATTTGATAACTAAATTAGATCGAACTCCGTAACTCACGTCGAAATCACCTGTCAAATAAAAAAAGATTTCTTCAAAGAAATTGACGGACGAAATTGAAGTGACCCTCGAAGTGAGATCTAATTTCGTTTTGCATGACTGTTCAGCGATTTGAGGAATCTGTTTTCACTGATTAATTCAATTGTTTGTTATTAATTGTCTTCGTTTAATGAGATCTTCTCGAAATTAACATTTACAGAACCATCAAGTTCAGTCTATTGGGTTAAGGTTAGGTGGTACAAAACTTATGTTAATTCGAGCTCTTAAAAAACCATGCTCTTAAAATACACTACAATCCGACGGATTGTAGTGTATGGGAATTGTTAACCAAATAAAACCGTTTATTGATAAATCCGTAGTAGATCCGTAGTTTTTTTTATTAATTTTTTTATATACTAAAGATGGCAAGACCTAAATGCCAAATTAATCAAAAATTGTCTAAAGTTTGCCTCAGTGTTAATTTTTTATTCAAATTAAGTCACTTAAACTTTCAAACCTGAATTCAGCTTATTTCAGTAAGTAACTAAGTACCAATCACCTACTTCAGACAAGAAAGTATTAATGCTAATTAACTTAAATTTAATTATGTAGGCACCATAAAGTGATATCTGAAGCCTATTTGAAATAGGTATTACCCTTGGGTAATTACCCGCCGCCATACGGGTGATCTAGGGCGACAGGTGGCTTACCGCCAAGACCCAAGGTCGTGACACTCATGGCTGGGGTTAATCTATTCGCAACATCCACCAAACAATTACAATGTAACTTCAGTAGAATTTAAGTAGCAAATTTTAAACAAAAAGTGCGTTCTTGTACACAGCATACGGGCGAAGTTAAATAAAACGTACGGATGTGGTCTAATTGGACTTTTTGAAACATTAATCAACTGCTAACGTTGGGGGAGAATTTTTATTTGTGAGAAACGATAGGTGGCGTGACGGATCGCTGGCGGCGCGAGGTCTCGAGGTGCCCGACATCGATCAGGAAGCTTTATATAAATACTTTTCACTCGTTAGATGTCATACTGTCACGCACAAATGCTAAATAATTCGACTAAGCAAAAAAATTGTTGTCGACAATTATTGTCACTAGACCAACCTAGAATTCGTATAACATTAAATTTCACTAAATGTACTGTTTAAAGCATACTTTTGTATTGCTTACAACACGGTAGGCATGCAGTTATTACAATTACTTAGAAGTTTCATATATTAGACTAGCAAACAACGTACCTATCTTATACAAGTTAAAATTATTCCTGGCGTTCTATAACGAACACGAATATTTTTTTCTGAGCTAGATTATGTTAAAGGTCTCTTAGATTGGCACAAGTAATACAAATAAGTGTTATTGCCAGAATAACAAAGTGTAGCACGTATTTTTTCACCTCAGTAGACATGTGTGCACTACTTATGCTGTGTAGTTATGACTCAATTTGTTATGTAAATCTTTAAATTGATGCATCTACTCTGCATCAATGAGCCTATAGCCAGAGGCATACTGCTTGTTCGACTGGTGTTACGAAGGTAGGTTCTATGGAGGTCTTCGCGATTCAAAAACAGTTTCCTTCAACGTGTAAAATTCACACGGCGTAAGATTGTCTATAGTATTTTACTACGTTTTACTATGACCAATAAAAATAAAGAGATGACAAATATACATGAACGATTTTTTTTTGAATATTTGTCAGCCTTCGTATTGCGCTAACAGCAAAAATGTTTGTGTGAAAATGTCCCCAAGCGATTTTGGAATCAAGCACGTGAGCCCGCGACTTACACATACCATTAAGTATATTATTCATCAGATAATCATCAACAGCCTTCATATTTTGACCGACTGCTGAGACACAAGGCCTCTCCTTGTCATCGAAGGAGGTTTAGGCTCCTTCGACCACGCTTGCCCAATGCGGATTGGTGGACTGAGTACAAGGTTATTAATACCCCTTTGCTGATCCAAGTCGCCTTCTACGATACCCATTGGAGGAAATGGGGTGATACTATTCTACTCTGCGGCATCACGTGGCTTGTCACCTACTTCAAAGTATATTATTGATTTAAGTTTAATAAATAAAACTCTAATGAGTTCTAATTAGTACAAGTTCTTAATGATGCTTAGTTTCGGCTAAATAATTAGTATAAGCGTGGAAGTATACGCAGTGTGTTCAAAGAAAAAGGTAACTGTATTTTATAAAAAAACTATTTATTCATTATTCAAGTTGTCCCCTTCAAAGTTATCTCCCATAGATATAATACACCTGTGCCGAAGCTTTTTCGAACTCTCGAAGCAATTCTGACTTTTTGTATACCTAAAAGTTTTTGTATACCAAAAAACTTTTTGTATACCAAAAAGTGCTCATCAGAATTGCTTCGAGTCTTGAGCTCTTCCAGCGATGCATGTCTTCGTTCTCCTGAGTACTTGAGACATCTAGACTCCATCGGAACAATTGGGCTTTGGTTTCGTACCTTGATTCGTAATCACTTATGATCCTTGTGAACAAATCAGGATCATCATTGACGTAATTCAACAGCTCCTGAGCGATGCTCATGCGACGGTTCTTCTAGTGAAAATTAAGACATTCGGAACGAACTTTCGCACACGTCTCATGTCCAAAACATTCTTCACAATTTCAACGTTTTCATCTATTGTTGGCGTAACAATTCTCCGTATTCGTCATCATAAGCATCTTCTCGGAAGAGCTTACCTATACCACTTCTAAACATTTTTTTACTTATAGCACTCGTGGCAGAGTGGGTATTAACGCTGCCTACACATCGGGCGGTCCGGGTTCGATATCTGGTAGTGGGAAATGTTTGTATGATGAACAAGAACATATTTTGTGTATGACATAATATTACAATATTTTCCAGTAGGGAGAGAGTATTCCAAATTCGAGTGGAGTAATCCACAATATCTTGCCTTTTTATATCAAAGCTGAAAGTTGTGATAGCGAGTCTGATAGCGCCTGTCCTTTGACATTCCTCCCTTCGTAGAAAAAATATGGGTGTCTATACGCCACAATACAATCATTCGACCAATCTTGCTATTTCATTTGCCATTAGTTCACTCATGTTATCACACAAATCTTGCACGAATATTTAAATAATTTTAACTCTTATATTGTAATACTACCTAATTAAATTAATCAGAATCTAAGTTTGATATCTTTTATTTCGAATTAAAATAACTTGAGTGAAGAAACGGCGTTTGTAGAAGCGTTTGTATTCAAAATGAATTCTAAACATTGCCGAATACAAAAATACATCTTTATTTGTCTATGACCAATTACAAGCAATATTTATGCTTTAACACACTACAAATGTGTTCAACTTGGGAGCACACGTAACGTTAACAGATGGGGCGCTAAAACAATTTTGGGACTCAATTATGTGGCTCAATTTGCACATTGTCGACGATTTGTATTTAAAATAGTTCATTAACAATTCCTATTACATTCTGTGTTACTAGAGAATAGATCAACACCAACAATAGGTTTCTAAACTAAGCGCTTTAAATATACAATTTTCTTTTAATTTTTACACGCCTCGTAAACAATTTATCAAACTGCTTAATTCTTATGAAATTGTTTTAGAAAAATGGTACAGTAGAAACAAGGTTATTTTGTATTAAATTTGTCTTAAATCCCTGAATCTTGAGTACTTACGTCTATAAAATCACGGACTCGAAACTTTATTCAATTTAGTAATTATTTTCAGAGTACAATTTATGTAAATTAGTGCTATAATTTAAGAAACTATTAGTGGCCCGTGCAAAAATAACTAAATACTAGATCAAGTTTGAATTATTAGAGGAACGAAGCTTACTAATTACTAGAATGGAGTACAAAGCCGATAAAATACTTTTTGTAACAGAAGGGTCAAAAACAAATAATTATAATACCCCGATTGATGTAAGATATATATACGAAAATCCTTTATGGGGACCTATGGGCCAGTGGGGCCCATAGCTCATGTGGGAGTCTACAGAGCTTCCTCTAAAACCAACGTGTTCCGCTCTAGTCAAAGCTTCAGCGCACGGCAAAGAACTTTTCGTAAGCACTGCCTTGCATCAAACGCTACACGAATTATTACGCCCACCACCGGCCCCGTCGATATCATCAACAGCAGATGAATCTAATAACAGTTTCCAAATGTGTTGTATGAAAATAAATACAGCAGAGTCAAACATTTAATTACTATTTTTTTATTAATTACTGTAGGCTTTATTATCATTGCTTGCCCTTTACATTAAGTGAACAACAAATTTCTCTTCTTCTGTCCTAAATCTTGATCAGTCTTTGACTCCAGCTGCAATTACTGTTTCGTCCCGGAATTCGATAAATCAAACTTGAAAACATCGCTTCCGATAAACTCGTCTCCGTAACATTCTTAGTCCCTAACCCACACAAATAAAAGACAACACAAATCTTCATACATTACGAGCTCAAAACGCAATTTCATAATTGTCTAAGCCACACGCTGCAAATGATCGCATTGTGGGGTTATACTTATAGAGAATGTATAGGGTTATGTCAAGGTTATATCTGATTTTGAGGCCTGACGTAAGTTAGAGTTTTAACACTGCTGTCAGTACAGCCGAGGAGAGCTTTAAAGGTGAAGTACATACGAAAGCTTGCTTTCTATAATTCTTTTCATTTTTTGTCGTGAATATATAGAAACTACAATGGCAGAAAATAAAGTCAGTCAGTCAGTCAAATGTCCACATCTCTTAAAATATATTTAACTTTTGATTTGCAAACACTACCTTTTTATTTGAAATGGGTGTTAGAAAACTACGCTCCATCGTTATAATTAAACATAAACAATGAAGTGAATTAACACATTCATTTATTTCAATTAAATGCACGACTTAGGTAGTAATAAGACGGGCTTCGTCTTAACAAAGGCGCGCTCTGCAGCCGAGCACTCCTGGCACATTCCAGATTATATCAATAATATAATCATGGTGTTCTTGAATAGAATAATGAGAAATGCTTTCTGGTTTGGAACTAACGACTAGGTTCTAAGTATTCCATTTACCAAATTATTTGTAACGATTAAGTTGACATTTACAATGAATTTATATTGAAGTAGAAACACTTTACTTTTCATTTTATCACTTTTCATTTTCAAACGAAAAAATTTTAAGTAAACCCACAGAATTTTTTCATTAAGATGGGGCTAAAATTAGTAATGACGTCACGATCTGTGGCAATCTATCTAACCTATAGTCAAAGAAATCTAGAATTAATATTGTATAAAATTTAATTGAGGGTAGTTTAGAGTCTTCATACAAACGGAGAAAATGTTTGACTCCCCTTATTCTATACGATCTTTATAGTATGTAAAATGAAAACGTACACAGACATAGTTATTTATATGTTATTTCATTTGTTATGTTAGATTGTCATAAAAATCAGAGTATTAAAACGTTTTCACCGTTTGTATGAAGATGGTGGGTACTCGCCGTACTAGTATTTTGCTTTTTCAAAACAATTTTCAAAGCCATGGCTTACTTTACAAAGGAGCTTACAAAGAACTTGTAAAGTAAAACCATCAGGCAAGGTTTACAGAAACTAATAAAACACTCAACATTAATACACTCTGTATTGCGTTTGCTTGGGAAAACAGCATAGTGTCAATAATGTTACCTATTTATTTCATGAAATAAATTCTATGTCCATACTTTGCTTAATTGCAACGTAACCCAATAGACACATAAACATCACTAGGTCTAAAATAATATAATAACTATTTGGCACTCGTAATAAATAAAGATACAACAAAAATAAGTTAGCGTCCACTAGTTTCAGTAAGCAAAAGTTACTTTTGCCCATAAATTTTTTCGTGGTATCCGGGGCTTGCCAGGACTTTCGTGTGATAACAGTTCCAATACTAAGTACTTTCTTATCTTAAAGAAAATATGTTGCCGCTTGTATTATGGTGGAAAGTGCGCACATGAGTAATATGTTTGCTAGCGACAAGCCCACGGGAAATCGTGGATAATACATTCTTCAAGATGTCTATTACGGTTAGACACAATGTAACCGATACCTATAAATAAAAATGACAGTATAAAATTCACACAATACCTACGAATATAATACATAAAAAATCGTCGAATTGGGTAATTCGAAATGTGGCTATGATCTTTTTCGTAAAGATCACAAAGTGCGCTGTTGGGTGACCAAAATTTTTCAACTTGATTTTCTTACGTGAAAATCAACCTATTTCGGAATTCAGTTTCAGTTGGTAGTCCCAGCAGTTGCTGAATGAGAACAATCATAATTCAAATTAATTCTCTTAGAGGACAAAAATGTTGATTTGTAAATCACTCTTCCCAGTGCTATTTTATAAAGAACTCTGGATTCTCTCTTCAAATTTACTCGTACCTATCAAACACTAACAAATATTTTATAAAAAACCTTAGGAGCTCTAAACATCGAACGCGGCATGCGTTGCCCTACATAGACGCGGTGCGGCGCAGTTTATCGGCAATGCTTGCTGGCTCTTCATGTCGACGTTAGTACTGCCAACGCGGGTACGGGTGGCAACCGCCCTGCACCTCAACCCGTCACGCGACGCCTGGCATCCGTACCGCGCCGCGCCGCGTTCGGTATGTGGTCATCCATATACATGCATACAAAATTCGCCAGCCATGTGTGGAGCTCCTTAAATGTTTAACTGTCGTTATAGAATACCATGTCTACTACATTTTTAATTAAGTCCCTGATCCGCGATCAGCGTTAGCTGGGCATGCGCGTTCCTCCGACGTTTGAACAGCGGGAACGCCGGCGTATGTGGCTACACATCTAAATTACTTACGTACCTATGCAGACAATAAGTACTTAATAAGTGGTGTGTACGAAGAAGTAAAGGCAAGACTACAAAGTAGAAGGCAAACACACAGATACAAAGGCACAGAGTATTTGGCATCGGCAAAAGCCGGTCATAAGGTCTGAGTTAGAGCGTGCAGCTGCTGCTCCCCAACATATACAAATGTACTCCGTGGTGCTAACAAAACCCGGCATTAAACGGTCTACGCATTCCCACTACTGTCGCCATGTTTTTTGACGACAGCGTCGGCGCGCGTACTCGTGCTTTCAGTTTGACCTGGAAGCACAAATGTGTACGTAATGCTATAAAATTCAACGTACGACTCAAAATTTACTGTTTGAACGCTTGTCCGCGTGACCGCTTTCTATCTGATAAATCTCTTAGTTTTTCGAAATAAGAGCGCCCACTCAGCACTATTTCTATCTTACAGAAGACCGCAGTCACACAATTTTGTATTGTATCTGGTAGTAAGTACCCACACACTTATTTTGTATCTGGTAGTAACTACCCATACTGTACGATAACTATGCGAGTAAAGTTTTCTGAGCTCAAGAGGTTAAGGAGCTAGAAGCACTGTGCCTAGCCGTCAGGTAGACCATTATGCTTCTTTTACCCCATTATACGTGTAGTTTAAAAACATATACCTAACTATTAAAAAAAATACAAAAATGTATACCTTTGTAAACTGAGGTAAATATTAATACTAGCCGTTTTATGTTGGCTATGTTATATTTATGCTAGGAAATTGCCTTGAGTTCAATTTAGTCGCACATGGCATCGCAACGAAGTTGTACGTCAGTGTCTATGAATAAAAATAGGAATAATTTACTTTGCGAGAAACACGGTAACATAAATAAAGCATAGAACGTATGAATTGGATATCACACTGAACATTCAGCATGCCAAAATACAAGAAGTTCATTCATATTTACTAGGAGTAGTATTGTATGATATTATCTGTGATAATAATGATAAGCATACGAGTAGATAGTATTTATGCTGGTCTGCAAATCTAAGTACACAAATAATAATTTTAATATTACAATGGAAGGAGAAAGGATTATTTTTGTTTTTAATGTTTATTTTAGCCATTTCTTTATATTTTCCTTGACTTTAAAGTCTTTTTTATTTTTCACATAATTAAACTCTTTTTTATTTCAAAAGTATATCTTGTATACTTATAATGTTATTGCAATTTTAAAAGTGTGATACTTAGTTTTGCAGGCTACGTGTATTTAAATCACAAAGAAGGAGAGCCTAAAGAGGTAGGTTTTTTACATTATCACAGTTAATATCTTATACAGGGTGTAAGGGACCCGCTCTCTAAAACGAAAAATATAAAGTCTACTACCTCAAAGTAAATTTATGGCATAAGCAGTTTTTTCTTTAATTGAATATTTAAAGAGTTGGTAATTTTACAACGCGCAATGTATTACGTACGTGCGGGCGGCCCGTAGCGGCCCGACGCAAGCGGCGGCGGCGCCCCGGCGCGCGACGCGTATCTAAAACTGAACAGGTTCGAACGCCCGCAGACTAAGCCCGCAGATCATGAAAACCTCTTCACAAATCTTTTGTTTAACAGAGTTACAGACATTTTTTATGTACGGACAACATTTAGTTTTCAACCTTAAACGTGTGCATGCAGGGGCATTGAACTCGTAAAGTAGGTAATGAAACTTCAGTAAAGTAACTAACAAAAGCCAACCACCAGGACAGATGTTACACTCGAAATCATCTTAGTAGTCCGGGTACCGTTTGATAATTTTAGTAGGTACTTAAGTATCATACAAATAATAAAAAAACACAAATAAATAATCAAAGCGACGAGTAACAACTTTTGTCTTATTATTACCTACTTAGCAAATAAGCGAAAGCGCGCGTCATCAAATCAAGTTACCTCAGATTTTATTTGGTCTGAGGTAGTTACCTACCTACCTTTTCACTAACTTGAGAAGCACCATGACATGCTGAGTGAAAAAAATAGAAAACGAAAATGATAAAAAATTCTAACATGATAAAAGCCCGAGACAGGACTCGAACCAGGGACCTTTCGCGATCCGGGCGAATGCACTCCTCTAAGCTACACAGGACTTGTAAGGTCACGAGTTACAACGAATTTATTGAAGACATTATTTTACACACTTACACACAATCAGTATACCGATTCGTTGGTGTCCCTTTTTATGCCTTGTAGTTTTAATTGAATTAATTTCTAGGCACGAGTAATAGTTTAGCTACCTACGTTTAAAAGTAAACAACAACAAATACCTAGATGGGTGTACGTGAACGAAGAAATAAGCCAGATTTCAGATCCAGATTCGATTCCGCACTAATACTAGAAAAATAACGAAAATGACAAGGAAATAAATAAAACTAACAATTTGATAAAAACTACGTACCTACGTTAGGCATTTCGTCTAATGAGGTGCAATTAGCGCTCCCAGATTTGGATACCTACGACGCGATATCCTTAATGCAAGGAAGCATTTCATCCAGCTTCTCTGAGGCACATCCACTTAATATTGCTTCGTATTCGCAAGCACTGTACGCCTAATTAGAGGCAGTTTAAAACACAACTCACACACACACACACAAATGAACTAGGTAGGTAATAACATTTCGTTCGTAAATCACATGCGTTTACATTCGAAGCTAACAGCGAACTGCGCGTGCGTCCTGCGCCGTGCACCGACTGGGCGGCACTTTCATTTGTCCTTTCGGCAAATACAAAGAAGCCGCCTGTGATGCCGGTGTCTTTGTACTATCCGCCAAAGAATGCTGCCGCCGCGTGTTGGTGGTGCCGCGCAGAATAACAGCTGATCGGCCAAAAGTGATAGAATTTCTCCAAAAAGTACCTATGACTTTAATCAGTATTAAGTTTATAATGATATTTTATGTGTGCAAGATTCATTGTACTAAAGGTTATTTTTGTAGCTACTTTTGTTTGTACAGCGGTTTAATTGTGTTGCATAAAGTTCTCGTCAATACGTGAGTTATGAAATTTAGTTTGTTGAGTTTGCGTGAGTCTCCTAGCGCGTGTTGACTGATGACGTAGATGCCTACATTATCTTGTTTACTAGGTAACATACCTAATAGCGGTATTTTAAAACTTCGTAATAATGATGTAGGTATCCCCTCAGTAGTCTGTGGAAGAGTGGATTATTATGATGATATTTAAGCACGTAGGCGACACTGTATAATGCAGTACCTACCTACGTTATTTTACATGGGCTATTTTACATTAGAAGCCTACTTTAGTCTGTCATAAAATTTAAGAAACGGGATATCTGTTATGCTTGTGAATTATGATAGGTACCTATCTAGCAGGTGTGGTAAAACATACCTAGCTTCCCTATCGTCGGGGTGCGTCAGAAAAGTTTAGGTAGTAGATGGGATGGCGCGGCCGGCCGGTATCGCTCGCGTGCGCTGACCTTGGTCAACGTGCGCGGGTTCAATGGGTCAACAACGGTCAAGGGCAAGGCCACGCAGCGGCGCTAGACGTTTCGCTCGCTCGCCGCCCGGCCCGTAGACTGCGCGTGATATTTTTTAGTACATTGCTTTTATTGTAAAAAAAATGAATTTGCGTTTGTAAATTTTAAATTATTGTTTTATTTTGTTGTCCTGGCATGATAATACACAAAATAAGTGAAAAAAAAGTGTTAAAAATGTAATTTATTTTTGAGATTTTACCTATGACATCGTATTCAGTATCACTAGGACTACCTCCTGTTTTCGTTTTAGGGAGCGTTTCCCTTACACCCTGTATATAAAATTCTCGTGTCACAATGTTCGTTCCCGTACTCCTCCGAAACGGCTTGACCGATTCCCATGCAATTTTGTGTGCATATTGGGTAGGTCTGAAAATCGGACAACATCTATTTTTTATCACCCTAAATGTTAAGGGTAAGCCACCCCTATTTTTTTTTTTAAATTTTGGCCGAATTTTTTTTTTTTATTTTTTTATTATGTGGCATTAAAAATACATACAACCCTAAATTTTTAGTTTTTTTTTATCACCAACCCCTAATTTTTATAGCCATTTTAGTAATTTAATCTTTTGTAAGGCAAAATAACGTTTGCCGGGTCAGCTAGTAATACTATACTATTTAAGCAAGCACCCCACCACACCCCTTACAGACAGGACAGTTCAGAACATTTCAAAACAGTTGCGAGTACTATTTAAATAATGACAATTTCCCTTTTTTGACAACTTCAACCGTGGATTTTATATTATAATCTGTTTATTAAATAAAATGTCAGCTGATACCTACCGCGGATAATGGGGATTGGTGTGGGGTTGCATATAAAAATATTGCTAAGCAAATTAAATGATTTACGAAGCATCTAGTTCTCTTCCGTACAGACTCTCCTCTTCCGTAGAGTCTCCATTGAGAACCACAGCGTATGATACAAGTGCCTTACTTAGAGCATCATACTTATTACTATATATAAATTAAGGGTAATTTCTAGCGCTCGCTCTATTTAAGCAGCGGCAGTTTGTAGCCCGCAACACCATGCTGGAGGTGCATGATCGGCGTCACATCACTCCGTCGAAAACTGACTTGAGCGGAATAGGTTTTCTGTATAATGTCCCTTATAAAAGATGCCGAAAACTACGTAACCCTAATTGTGCTTTAACGTTCAATAATTGTAGTTTTAGTAAACTAAAGTAAACTAAAATAAGGTAATTTAATACTTAGTAGTGTTAAATTACCTACATTTGCTTCCGAAGAGACAGGGGCATACAACTTGTCTAAAGTCAATGATAAACAACCATTCATTAGTATAAATGTTAACACGCGTTATTAGATGGCGCTAAATGTACTAAATCATGCTAAATTCGAGTTTGCATTTGCAGAGCATTTAGGTACTCCATGTTAAAAGGTCTTAATACTTAATATCCAACATTGAACCACATATGTATATACTCCATAAAAATTCAAGAAATTTTATTTTATGAATTTGTTGCAGTCCAATTATAATTTTATTTTATTTTTATTTTTTTTTATTTATATTATACGATATGGCAACCAAGCTTGCGGCCCACCTGATGTTAAGTGGTCACCGCCGCCTATAGACACTTGCAATATTAAGTGTAAATCACTTAACACCGCAAGTGCGTTTGCCATCCTGGGGACTAAGATGATATGCCCTCCATGCCCAGTAATTACACTGGCTACCTTTCCCTTCAATCCGAAACACAGCTAACTGCTTCACGGCAGAAATAAGAAAGGCGGTGGTACCTACCCAGACGACCCTACATATGGGTCTACCACCTAGTTAAATGTTATGCCTAAGGCGACAACAAGTACACGACTGATTTAAAGCGTTCACTGTAGCCTGTCCACCCCGTGGAGGTCTACAAAAGGGCTATTTGACTGCATTCCTCTTTAAGGTAATATTTCCCCAGAATCTGGGGATAATCCGAACAAAACTGACAGTGACTAACCTACATGGCCTACTTTTCTTATTACCACGAAGATAGATAAATATTAGCTCCTTGCTTATTACACTTTCGTGACAAGCTACTTAAAACTGAGTGAACTGACAAATTTCCCCGATTAATTACTACCTTGCTACATATACGTAAAGTTCAAACTATACTGAAGAACGTCGGCCGAGTACAACGCTTTAGGTAGAAGAAAAATAAACGTTCTACTGCCAAATTTAAAATAAAAAATAGTGATAAATTACCTGATTGTTCATTACAAAGCTGGAAAGCGTCACTTTGGGTCTAACGTGAGGCGACCTAATTACCCAGCCACTGCGTAATTATCGTTTTTAGAGGTACGTTTAATGCCTTTTTATAAGTCCATTTATGTATTAAATTGCAAAGAAATAGTGACAAATTATCTGATCATTATTACCAAACAACCTTATTTCATAAATTTGTCTTCTAGCAAAACTTCTCACTTTGAACATTATAAAGCATAAAGACAAATAAACGTTGTAGGGTATTAATCTGGAATGGACTAAGGGTAAGAACATTCCGAAGATGCCTCACTGCGATACCTCGCGGTCGCTGTTTAGCTCGCTACATCGATATCACCTCCAAGTAAAACAAATGCATGCTAATAAACACGCACGCACATGCCGAAGGATACATCGCGGTCATCTTCGCGGTTTAGCTCGATGCCTACGTGCAATCAAAATATTTTGTTTTTACATCGCGGTCGACGATGTGATCTGGCTCGTGATTGGTCAAATCGGTTCGTCTCAGGTTGTAGGTATCTACTTCACAGTCGCTTCTATCATCGCGAGAATTGACCGGCTAGCTGTTCGATTATTTTTTGGTGAATTGAATTATGGATAAGGAGGTGTTGATTGATTTAATTTTTACAACAAATACAACACTGAGCAACTGAGCTGTCAGGTGCAACTGAATCGGCATGTTGGCACCGCCATCCATGTAGAACCAGCGAGTATCGACATCGAGGTATCGAGATATCGACCGCGACCGCGAGCAGCTTCGGCATGTTCCTACCCTTATGCAGTCGTTCCTTCCTCCGGGATCAGAGAGCTTAAGCACAGAAGAGACCGAGCTCGTCGCGCACTATTGCCACCAAAGATATCGCACATATAGTCTACATACAGGTAACTGATTCCCGATATCACCAGTCGGAAAAAGCCTCGCGAGATAATTAAGCTATTTTATACGTAAGGCCAGTAGGCTAATCATTTTTTGCCGCCCCTACTGACTTCAGAATTTCGATACACAAGTTCACAATTATATTAATTAAATTTATTATGACAATGAAATTGCACTTTATTGTGCTCTATCTTCCCAATAGCATCAGCTTTTTTCCGTTAATTGGTACATCTTCTGTGTCACTACCTCCTCAGTAGCATGAGCTCAAATGAGCGTGGTGTACATCCTCTACGTCACTATCCCCACAGTAGCTTAAGCTCACTTCGGTGAGTTTTATGCGGAAATATCTATTTATATAGTTTTATGGGATCTAATATGTTTAGGTTTTACGAGAAACCCCTTGACCTTCATATCAGCTGATAGTAAGTGACCATAAAACCAAAGGTTGATGAGAGCTTCACGTGGAACGCTCATACATAGAGGGACTGGCTAACTTAAGCCGGAACACAATAAATCTGTTCACACTATTATTATGGTGGCAGACTTTCATGAGATGGTAGTAGCTAACCAGCCTCCCGAACGCGCTATTTACAACGTTCTTACCAAAACCAAATCGTTATCGTCATGTAAGTCGTTTTCATACGTTTTGACAGCAGACGGCTGTCAAACTGTTGTCGGAATGTATGAAAATGATAAAGATTTGGTTTGGTAGCGTTTTAAAAAGCGCGATAAGGCCCCAGGTGGGCATCAACCAAACCCTACTACTAACAAACCGAGCCCAAATTTCTAATCCCCGCATCGTAAACGAATCGAACCCGGGACCTCTGGATCTAATTCTAGTGAACGAATCACTAATATGCATAGATTTATAATTACTGATGTTTACAGACTGGCGATGAATCAACTAGGGCGAGACTAAAAAAAATGCACCAATGTGTGAGTGAAGCACGTGGGTGAAAAATAGTACTGCAATCTGACATTTTACTGTCTTTTCTACGTGACTGATAGTCGATTTAGTCCGCCTGCGTGTATGTGAAATGGTCTCGTCTATCTATCTCGCTCTATTAGACGCGTTAGTCTGCTCTTTCTCTTTCACATTGCCGATCTACAGTTTCCCATGTCTATGCTAATACGTATATCAATTACGAAGGTGGTTAAAATCATCACGGTTATGTTGAATTCTTGTTATTTTGTGGACTCTGCGGTAGTTGTACTTATACAAACAATCGGTTATAAATATAATTCCGTAGACAATTTTTTAAACATGCGAGTTTGTAATAACATTTAAAGCTATGCTATCCTGGGGACTAAATTGATATACCTTCAACGTACCTACCCAGGCGACGCTACAATATGGGTCTACGGGTCTACCACCTTCCGTTAGGTTAATAATTTAAATGACTATTTACTTTTATCTTAGATTTGAAAAAAATATCCCTTAGTAAAAATCCATATTAACTACTGTTAAATTTAAACGAATTTCATTGATTCTCTTTTAAGAATTCAAGTTTTTCAAAGCAATAAAATTATGAATATTAAAACTCCATAAAAATTGTCAGCTGTTCATACCCTAAAATAACCCTACCTCACAACTTTCAACTTCGGGTGGTCGTCACTAAAAAGAAATACGAGGTTACACCAGATGGGTGTAAAAATAAATAATAATAACAGCAGCGTGCGCGGGCGCATCGCGTTGCGGTTTGCTAATATAAACATTGCATCCGTAGTAACTTCCGACCTTATCTGGTGATAAAATACCTAATAAGTACTTACGATACTCTTGATTTACGTTGTTTCTTTATTTTCGATACAGTCAGAAGTCACCTTTTGTAATTATGAGAACAGTATTTTGAACTACACTTACGTGCAATGAAATCGACTCACCGATACGCTTTGGTTCAGAAGTCGTTAATCAAAATCTACAATTAGTAAATAATATTTTTTCATCCCGTGTGTTAAACAAGAACCTAAACTTACATTAGTCCAGTTTTTACTGTGATAGATTTTGATTTATTAATTTTACAAATTGGAAACCAAATACAGTTAAAAGAGCTAAAATTGTTGGGGAAATCAAATCACTTTGCGTATGGCGTAAAAATGAGAAACCAGGGTTTTTGAAAAAATGAGTCTATTGTCACCAATACTTCGTTAATCAATATTTAGAGTAGATTAAATAAAGCTCATAAATATACATTCAAATTATATTTATAAGTTTTGATTATATTAAGAATCAAAACCCACGAGGCGAGTCAATTTTATTGCACGTAAGTGTAGTACAATTGTATTAGAGAACGTTGACGGCGCCACGGTTGTCCGTTCTTCGTAACGATCATCACAATGGAAAATTTTCGGTTGCCTAACCGAAAATTTTCCATTGTGATTCGGAGGGCATGCTAGGCTGGTGTTTCCGGCTGCTGCTGAAACATAGGAGTCATTCGCAAGGAGGATTGGTGTTCGGCAGCCACTCGGCCGTAAAAATCCAATGACAAAACCAGTTTGTCGATATCAAGATTAGGGATGTTGCGAATATTCGCATTCGCATCCGTAAATGCGGAGCTTTCGCATGGATTTGGGCATCTGCATCCGCATCCGCAATAATCACATCTCGGTTCTTTGTCGCACAGTAAGAATAGAATTCACTGCCAGCACACGTTCCTAGCCCTCCTTCCTACAATCCTGGGTCATTCAAACGAGGCGTGAAGAAGCACCTTGTAGGTCAGCAAGGCGAGGGAGGCTAGCGCGGCAGTTTATCTCTCGCACCAGCTATCTTCGCATGTGGACTCTACTTCTGCTTACCATCAGGTGGAATGGGGTCATTTGCTTGTTATCCGCATGTAAGACAAGTTGCGACAAGAAAGAAATTGTGCGGGGCCAGCGTATGGTGCGTGCCGTTCGCACGTGACATTAATCAATGGGAGGGATAACATTGGTGACAGATGGTGATCCAATGAGTTTGTTGTGGTGCATTATTCGTTTCTTTATATAAATAAATCATTACGTGTTTACGCTGTGGAATACTTATCGTATAGATAGATAGATATTTTGAGTTTTATTGTGATACATTGAGCATTAAGTGTGTGTAAATAATTGTTTATTGAGAAATATTTGTTTGTCTTAGCTTTGCTTATTAAAATCACCAGGTATATGTCATTATTTTACACGGGTAATATTTTTTTATTTTTGGCAAACGTTATCGCTTTATAACAAATTCCTTTTTTTTTATTCTTCATTCATATATTCATATATTAATACTTTTTATAGTAGATCTTAAACATGTAAACCTTCACAAATCCGCCTACGCATTCACATCCGCGGATGTGAACAAAACGGCATCCGCACTATCCCTAATCAAGATATACTACACAGACCATAAATAAATTAGAGATTGAAGATATTTATGTACACACAATTATAAAAAGTTTGTAGAAAGCATAGGCCAAATTACAAACAAGTTGACCCTGAATATAACTGGGTAATTTAATACTAGAAAAAATATTTACGCGTTTGTAAACTCAAAAATTATTCCATAATGAGTAATTTAAGCTAGAGGAGTTTAATAAATATTGTTTATTTGAAAGATTCGTTTCTAACATTTCATAGTCTTCCTATCCTGATACTCGTACATACTAGTGGTCCGGACAGACGTTTTCCCGTTCACACGTCAATTTTGACCCCGTGATCGCAGCGCCGCCTGCCGGATCCAATAAGTTACCGAAGTTAAAAACTACAAAATTGAAAATTGTATGCACTATGTAACCCCCGACATAAATTTATAGCTAAAAACCATCTCGATTACGTCAGCTTTCAAACAAAAAAAAACGCATCAAAATTGGTCCATTATTTTAGAAGCTACGATGCCACAGACAGTTACACAGACATACAGACACACAGATACACAGACAGGTCAAACTTATAACACCCCTCTTTTTGCGTCGGGCGTTAACAAAAAAAAAACTAATAATTTTATCAGAAAAACATAATTATGGGATCTAATTGTGAATCTATAAACCATTCTCGGATCCGCTAGTTCATATAAAAAAATCATTAAAACCGTTTACGGGGAGTTCAGTGTCAAAGCCACGAACAGTAGAATTTTATAAAAATAAACTTGCGACCCAAAATATACTTTTAAACCTTTATCTTGAATCCCTCCTTTTATTGATGACAACCGCATAGAAGTCCGTTGCGTATTTTAAAAGTTCTAAGCAAACAAACAGAAAGAGCGACTTTGCTTTACCTATACATTATGCAATGTATAGAAGATTAAGATTTATATACCAAATGGCTACATGTTCGTCCAATTTCTCTAATGCTATCTAAGATCTGTCGCCATAATTATAATGATAGCACAGAATTATTGTGTTCTGGCACTTAATGACAAGGTACCCAGTCCCTCGCTGGTTGTGGCTTCCGGGTGAAGCTGACTTGTACCTTCTGCGGTAAGTATGCACTCACCATTAGTTGAGACGAAAGTTCAAGAGCTTCCCCACCATAAAAATATTTTTTAGTCTTATATTTTTTTACTTATTCTTACGAAGATAGACGAGAAATTAATAGTCTTACCCTTACATAATTTCAGTAGGAAGTATAAGAAATATCCAAATATGGTTTATTTCGAGGAAACTTTTCCCTGTGACCGTTAAATGCTCAGATATTTTTAGTCTCTAGAGGTTCACGGCTATTGAGCAGATAACCGATTAACTTGAGAAAATTTTATATGTAATAATGTGATTATATTTGAACAAGCAACCAAAACGTTACGATACATTTCTTCATGTTTATTTTAAGTAATACGCGTATTATCACACATTTCAAACTGTTATTAATATTATCTAATTTTGAGATGATGAAAAGAGTTTTATGTAAGGTTCGGTTAAACAAAAAGTCACATCTGGAAGTATGGGTGCCGTGCTTTAAAATTGCGACACCACAGCGGCTGCTTCTTTTATATAAAGCACAAATTCGCCCGGTTATGGAGTATTGCTGCCATCTTTGGGACGGATCACCGAAATACCATCTTGCAGCTTTGCATTCGGTTGAAAAAAGGACTAAGCGACTTATTGGCAACCCAACACTTACAGACGCCAAGTTATCAAGTCTCAACCATTGCCGAAAAGTAGTTAGTTTATCGGTATATTATAGGATACACTTTGTAGAGTGTGCGATGTGGAATCACATGCTAACTCTTTTATAATGCGAACAGCTAAGGAGTGGAACTTGTTGCCTGCTGATGTGTTTCCTGATACTTATAACTTGGGTGCCTTCAAGGCGAGAGTGAATAGACTATTTCTAGGTAAGCACTAGGTAAGCATGTAACATCGTAGGCCACATCTTCGCCTAAGGTCAGGGGCCTAATATCAGGGGCCTAATATCAGTGTGGTCAAATGCTTTCCTATAGTCACTAAAAAAAGTTTGCAAGCCTGTCACCTACATAACACCTTAAAGTTCAGATGGAGTTGTTCAACTGCAATATGACTACACGTTGCCTGCACACGGACCGTGCAACTAACTTGCAGTCACACACCAAAACACACACACCAAATGAAATTTGGCTGTCGGAATGCAGCCTTAGCAGCCGAGATAAACTAAACAATATTATGGACAACGTTGTTCTCAGAACTAGCACACGTTGTAAGAAAAACGTTATCCATTGGCATCATAAGGCTTACAATTAGACGTTCATAAATGACAAAAATTTGCCTAAATGTATAAAAACATTTTAATAAATTAAGAAAACGGAAAATATGAAGAATATCTTGTACTAAGGCGGGTATTGTATTTTTCATTTCATAAATTTTTCAAATATTTCAAATAATCTCACGAGGGAATTTAATAAATAATAGAAGAATTCCTTTGTGTGGAAATTTGGGTTAAACCGTCTTTCATAAGCTATTGCAGCGAGAATTGCTGCCTATCTCTGCTGTCTTGAGAGGCGTAGTTTGAATTATTCAGAGATAACAATATGGCAGGATCCAAATTATCCTACACGTTTATTTAGACATTATATTTAAGGATTTTCGTACTTCCAAAACTGCTAAGCCGTTCCACGAAGTAAGGGCAGGAATGTTGCCTAAGAATGTACTGATTTACAATTATTATGATTATTATTCCTATGTTAAATACATATGTTGAATTTGAATGAATTGACAACATGAATTTTCACATAATACAGAAGCAATGGCAAACGGAGTGAATAATGAAAAAACTGAACTATAAATCAAATATATAGAAAAAAATCGAAAGTGGTCTCCCCTTGACTTTCTCGTATACCGAAAACGACTCAAAGGTTGATAGAAACATTATATTTTGATGTCATACATGCATGTTAAATTTTGGTCACCCATCCGAGTACCGACCGCGCACTTGGTTGCTTAACTTTTGGTGATTGAGGGCTCAAAAGTTGATAGAAACCTTATATTTTGATGTAATACACGCATGTTAAATTTGGATGCAATAAGTTAAAGCATGCTCGAATTATCGTGCTAACGCACAGACACTCAGATACACAGACATACAGACTCACACACAGACATAATTCCAAAAAAAATATTTTTGGACTTAGGGAGGTCTAAAACGTGTAAATCCGTCAAAATCTCGAGGTCGAATTTTTTGTCTATTACAAGCACAGATACATCAATCTAAAGAGATTGGTCGAATCGCCGAGTTCATGGGAAGACCGAGTGTCGCGATCAGCGGCCGTACTACATAACATGGTTCTAGTTGAGCATGCCGTAATATACACTATTCATTACGCGCGTCTTAAGGACTGCGAAGCGATGAAAGTTAAGCACATCCGCAAAGGAGATCGGTCGAATCACTCGAGGTCGAGTTACGTATTCACTTGACTTTATCGGAAGGCGAAGTGGCGGAAATGTATGGGCATACATTACATACAGCATACACTTGTCGCAAGTAAACGCCGGCTTATCTCCTTGTATTATTAAATCTGTGATTACAAGACTACGTACGAGAAAGTAAAAATATTCTACAATTATAAAAGAGGTTGAGGACTATAGACATTGTCAGTAATATGCATTATAGAATACACAGAAAGTAACCGTCATCTTACAAACATAAGTTTCAAGATAGAAACTCGTCAGTGTTTTCTAATTTACACAATAAATACTAGAATTCAAAATATAAATTTTAGTCAGTCGTAAGCATAATCGCATTAATTATTAAAGAAAGTAAGCAACTGGCTACGTAATATTTATAGACAGAATAAACTCTATTTTTGTCTGGTTTCAGAGCAAACTGTAATTACTGGACCAATAATAAAACGTAGATAAATCACATGTGACACACAACGCTTTCGTATTGTAGCTTTGAGGACTGAGGAACCGTTAATGGGTATTCTATACGTCACCCAATGTACTTACAGTGCATGTAATCTGTGTCTATTCCCCCCGGGAATAAATGACAGCTGCTTCAATATCAATTGGGTAATGAATTGAGTTCATAGCCTACCGCCTACCTACATAATTCACCCCACTAATATACGCGACGTCTTATTCGGTATTCATTGTCTTTTGGTTATTGGTGACAGTGTCATAAATACTTAATCAGTATGTAGAACCTGTTTTCAATTGAATTAATTGATCACTGGTTACGATCATGTCTTTGGTGGAATTAATTATATTGATGTTACTTAGAATAATATAATAAATAAGATGAAACGTGTTGTCACTCAACCTGTCTATAAGGTTGGTTGTTCTCCCTAATACAAACTGAGTTAGTACAATTAAGTGGGAGAGTAGTCGATTTTGGACCGCGTCCTAAATTGTTCCAGTTTAATATTTCGTAAATGACAGTATTCACTGGTAAGAGCACATGAATCATTGGTTAAGTTGTGTTAAAAATTAAGCAGATACTGTGACCATTTTTTATGAATTGCCATTTAGAAGCCGGTACAATATTGGTCACTCTACCCTATTTGCTGTAATATGCAGATAATTCGTCTAGGCTATTAATGCCACATCTATATTTATCTGAAATATTAAGTGACTATTAAGGGTATTATAATATTATAGAAAAAATTAAAGCAAATAAAGGGAATTTCTAGTCGGCCATCCTCGCCCACGAGAAGTATCTGTTCCAATTAGATTCTCTAGGGCGTCCAAGAGTTTGAAGTAATGTCAGTATTCGTTACACAAGCACCCATTCGAGGCCTCTTAATGCGTTTGTAACCACTCCTTTATGATGGTTGTCAAAAATACACAAGCACAGTTGTCACAATACCGATAAAGTAATCTCTTACATTGAACAGTTTAACGGAGTGTGAAAGAGCTTAACCACTGAAATAAAACAGACGTAAATCAAATTCTGCAGCGTTTACTACACAAGATCTTAGCGGGGATCATTTTTGTCCTATGATAGTACTTTGTAAGGACATCAAAATAAAATACTCTAATTTTAATAGAGAAGAGGTTGCATGTGCCTTTATAATAATATCCATACAATTAGGATCGTACGTTCTAGGTGACGATAGTAAAAGCTGAGCACCAAGTCTGCGTTTCGTACTCGAACACTACCCGTAGTCTAAGGTTTTTCGTTTGAAATACGTCACTCTTGTGGTTGCGTTATGAGCACAATTTGTATGGGAAACATGCGAAACAATCTACGCTTCTTTCCGCTATGGGCGCTATTCACGTTTCCTACAAAAATCGAGCTCTTAACGCAACTACAATAGTTACGTATTTCAAACGAAAAAACTTACACTACGGGTACAGGTGACTAAACATTTTCAGATTGATCTTTTTTTATATTTCCACACCTACAATATTTATCTAACCCAAAATAATTAAGAAGTTGTGTCATACTAGATAATGGAACGGAAAATATACATAATATGTGTAGGTACCTAGGTGACATTATCATAATAGAATCTACTGCTGGGACACAAGGACGGACGGAGGAAGACCGGAGGAAGACCTTATCATCAAAGGAGGTCTAGCTAGACAGTAGTCCACCACGCTTGCCCAATGCGGATTGGTGTACGGAGTATAAGGTAATCGATACCCCTTTGCTGATCCATTAGTCGCCTCTTACGACACTCATTGGAGAATTCGGGGTGATGCTATTCTACTCTGCCGGTATCATATGGTTCAGGTAATGTTACCTACCTAAGATTTTAGATATTTTTATAAACAAATATAAATAGAGTTATAAGCGCCTCGTAAACAAATGTTCGTTTTCTTCATACAATAATTTGTCCCTAACAGTAATATACAAATATGGCCCACTTGGTTTTAGGCAACTTTTCCTCTGTACTTCAGAAGGCATTTAAGCTGGTGATTTAGATTTGTTTGTTGAAATGTGACAATCGTAAAAAACAAGTCACATATCAGTGGCCTGAAATAGAGTTGAAAATTTTGAAGACTAATAAGTTCTAGTGCATAAAATATTAATATCCAATATCGTTTTGAATAAAGGCGTTGGCCCCACCCCTAACATGACCCATCTCACTCTGACAATATTGGAAATATGCGAGAGACATACTGAGTACGCGTTTGTTAAAAAAACAGACTATAGTAAGTATTTGTCAGCATAGGTACACTAAACGCTGAAGCAAATCATCTAATAAAGAAAAGTTAATGATAATTAGGTACTTTTCAACCTAACCTCCCATCAAGGTTATGTCAATTAATAAAAGGTAATAATTGTGTGCATTAAAAAGGGACATTATCTGGCACTACAACCTTACAACTTAAAAAATTCCAAGTCCAGAGCAATAGCAAAAATTAAAGCACTTAGTTGACGTATTATACAAGCTCTAAACAATTCTTGTGTACCTCGTGAACAACAAACGGGAATGCTAAATAAACTGAAAGTAGCGAGCCGGCACCTTCCACAAACTCAGTCATCAAAAGATTTGCTTACACGGCTTACCTTATTAATGTGTTAACCATGAGGGAAAAGACGCTCGCCCGCATATCTAATGAAAAATTATTTAGGCGCAGACAGCCGGTATTAATATTAATAAATAATAAGGTGACGGTTCGCACGGTAGTACATAAATCCGGCACGCTGCGAGCCGTCACAATAGTAATATATTAGGACAAATGTTATTACAAGCTCGACTCGTTATGTTATTTTTGTTCCCCCGAGTTACGAAGCGCGCCGTTTTCTCTGCCGCAGACCGCGCACCGCCGACTGTTGCCGCTCTGCACCCAGCAACTCACTCCCAACTTGTATTAATCTACGCTACAACTATAGCACAAAGGCTGAACAACCGTGCCCGCAACCGCTTGACGGACCAACTTCCAAGAACAACTGACCAGATGTTATCATAATTAATTTAGCTTGAAAAAACTTTAAACTTTATTGAAATGAGAATTTATTATAGCTTTAAAGAGAAGTAGATTGTCTTCGTTATAATAAATACGAAAAATGAAGTTGGCGTTTCTCTCGAGTTCTTACTGTAGTAACATGTGTTGAGAGACTCCATGTAAAATTTATTGTTAGGTACTAGGCATATTTTTTATTTGACGTTGGCTAAATACGAAAGCCATTAATTAAGAAAAAGAAGATCGAAGGGAGTTAAATTAATTTCTTCGATAATAGAATAAACTCAATAGTGTGAAGTGTTTTTTTTTATTTAAGGCGCCGATGTAGTTAAATTTTGTACTGTTATAAAACGAGATTAAAAAGGCTTGCGTAAAATACCAAAGTATTTATATAAATCCGAAGAACAATTCAGTCAATATCACTCATTTTGTAAGTATCTACTTACCCCGCGGTCGCTTCTTTTTAAGTTCAAACACGAGGAAGCTCGTTGTTATAGGACTTATCATTATTCCCTTGTTACATACAACGCATAATTAGTTTATATTTTAACACAAATTGTACAAAAAGTTACTGGCAAATAAAGTCCCATCTTTAAATAATATTTTTCACGTATTTTCCTGGTATAATTTAATAGCATAATCATCAATATCGAGGCCGTGTGTTTGTTTGTCATCTAAGGAAAAATAGTCAAAATTGGCGCTGAAAGTAAAAGAAATCGTCAAACTTCAACGTGCCCTCCAAGATTTATGGATTTGCCGTGACTATGAAGATCATTTGTATGTTTACCGCAATTCTTTGTTTCCATATTTATTACGAAAGCATTTATTACAGTCCGACTAAATTTGCAAACATTTCCATTGCTATGACTCAACGTCATTTTTCCGTCCACGAAACTAAATTTTGGTAGCGTTTATTAATTTACCTTCACGTCGTCGGAAAATACAAAATAAATATTGCACTAAGCTATGTTTATGTCTCTATTATACCGACAAATATTTACCCAAATTTCGTTAGACATAATTTCAACCCACATTTCAGCGGTTCGCATCCATATAAGGGTTATTTTATTTATGATGATATATTATTTTCCTAGCATTAAACGCTACTTGTAAAGTAGCTTACACACAAATTGGACGTGTTAGGACCGTGGAAGTATGTTTGGTGGAGTAATTATTTTTTGTTAGGGTGTCGAGTTTAATGGGCTGCCGACATGTGGCTGCGGGACTAACTGCGCTCGGCCGGGGATTAACTGTCTACAACAGGCCCCTCTATGGACCATATGGAAAAGTCAGCTGATTCACCCTTTCCATAAAGTAACCGTTTAATTAATTAAAATAAAGTCGACAGTACTTCAAGCGGGATATTTTTAGTTTCAAACCGGGCTTGCTTAATTGTAACACAAGAGGAGGACTTCTATTAACACTAACACAATAAGTGAGCTGTGTTCGCCGTAAAGTATTAACATGCATTTGATTAAAAACAAAAAGGAACCAACTTGTAGATTAATGCACACGATCAGACACTCAAATAAATGAGTTCGGCAGGAGCTTTTACTAGGTCCTATCGCACTTCGCGAAATTATTGTGGTTTTTACGGTGTACTATCATTACGCTAATTGGGAAACGATGTTAACATATTGCCGCCTCGATTAATTAATATAACATGGCGGTAAATATGCGCAGTTTGTTTCAGTGGTGGTGCGAGTAAAATGCAACTTATTTTTGTGTTGCGTGCTATCCATTCGGGCGTCGGTTCGGAGTCAATTATACAATATGGCGCAGGCAGTAAAGCGATGGCGCGTCGGCGCTCGTTCTCGATCACTTTGATCGGCCGGATGTCACAGTCGTTTGGGTCGTTTGGAACAGTTTCGCGAACGGCACAGCCAATAAATATCGTTTAATTTTAGAATAATTCCCAACAGATCTGCCAGAACGGACCTACGATTCATGACTCTATAAAGTTACCCCGCAGCTTGTTTATTACCTTGCCAATTTGATGTGAAATATGCCAAAAAGGCGACGCAGAGGGAGAAAATGTTATATGGACCAAAATAATCATGATATTATGTGTTATTAAACCTAATATTAAAGGAGCTTTATTGCGTGCTTAAAGTAAACGGCCAATTTGTATGAGTTTATATTTTTTAATATTCAGTGGATGCATCATACTGCTAAATTAATCTTCTGCAGAGTGGGAAACGGTTTATAGTATAATACAATACCTTCTAATCAGCTATTACTTTAGTCTTAGATCATTCTACAATGAAAGGAAGCTTATTCACATGGATTGTACAATAGCTTACAGTATTTTTTTCTGATACATCAACGCAATCGTAGTAAAAAAAAAACATTGATAACTGATGATTTTAAAACAAGTGCATCAACACCGAAAGTATAAAAAATCAACAAAAAATAATAAATTTTTGAAAGCAAAATAAAAAGCACTTTCTAAATTAAATACTTTTATACATAATAAACCAACATAATAAGCCAACTAAAACTACCAAATTAACTATCTAAGGTGAATTCTTCCTTGACGAGACACAGAAAAGGTACTTCAAACAAACATTAAATTATCAAAATCTTGTAATACATTTGAAAACTTATGGTAGAATGTTGATATTGAATTGATTTACTGTTAATTCTTTTTTTACTTTCTCGTATACGTAGTATAGAGGTAGCCTTGTAATCGTCAAAAAATTGGACCTTGACATTTTGACGGATTTACACGTTTTGAACCTCCCTGAGTCCAAAAATACCGTTTTTGGAATTATTTCTGTGTGTGTGTCTGTGCGTTAGCACGATAACTCGAGTATGCTTTAACTTATTGTAACCAAATTTAACATGCGTGTATGACATCAAAATATAAGGTTTCTATCAACTTTTGAGTCGCCGATCACGAAAGTTAAGCAACCAATTAGTGCGCAGTCGGTACTTGGATGGGTGACCAAAATTTAACATGCATGTATGACATCAAAATAGAAGGTTTCTATCAACTTTTGAGTCATTTCCGATATACGAGAAAGTCAAGAGGTAGACCACTCCCGATTTTTTTTAATCTGTAATGTCTCAAGAGGCAGAGGCGTTATAACTTTTTTTTTTAAAGTAAGACCTAAAAAAGTTACAATGTTTAAATGTTTTTTGTAAATAACAAACTAACACAGTAGGATTAAAACAAAATATTATGTTAAATGAAACTTTGACTATCAAATACGCGTACTAAAGTTTGCAAAGGCTTCTGTGAGTGTTGCCATAATTCAATACTGAATAATAACATTAGTCAGAAACTTCATCCATTATTCATTCGTCATTAATTTCGATTTGGCCACGAGCCTTGGCAAATAATTTATTTTTCTGAAAATATAACAAAGATCAAAGACTTAAATAAAAAACTTATTTGCGGATACTCGGTAGAGTCATGTTCCCCAACTACTTATCATTACGTGATTTTTTTTTTAACTAAGCTAACTATAATGTAATGTAAACTGCTCTGCATTTTTAGCTGTATTTTTTTAAATTCGATAAATTAATAGACACTTTGTAAAAGACCATTTTTAAAACTTATAGTCAGTTTTTAATTAATTTTGTTGGATTTAAAAAGTGATTAAATATTTTCATCATCGATATTTCATTCAAAGTTTTACTTTTTATATCGATCAAGACCTCACTGTGTTATTTAAGTAATGTTACCTACTCATCTTGCAAATTCTGACTTGTGTAATTCGGCAACTCCAACAAATTGTAATCTATACCGACAGAAACACAACATAATCCGACCGATTATTTGACTGCAGTCATTTGGTAAAGTGGAAGAATTTCCCGAAAACGGGAGGTCCAGATTCAAACGACTGAGAAACACAGTCATCTAAAAGTACTAATTTTAAAAAAAATATGCCCGTAGATTAGGAGTGTAACATTTGTGTTTGAGGACAGGCTCCCAACCTGTCACTATTTTAATCGCTACCTATGTGCGATGTGCCAGATGGGGTTTAATGTGTAACGAAACGTTACCTAAAGGCGGGTCCAGATATGATAATTTGTCCGATCCGATCGGCGTATCCGTATCAGCGTATCACGTATCAAGCCCAGTAGTGGACGCCTCGATTTGCTCCGTATGAAACCGACATGACATGGGACGGGCCGTATCAAAATCGCGTATACGCGTATCATCGCGCGTGATGCGCGTATCATCACCCGTCCACATATGCCATTATGATACGTGTTGGCGATACGGATACGCTGGTCGGATCGGGCAAATGATACATATCTAGACCCGGCTTAAGGCTTTGCTCAACTCCCTTTGGGATTATAAGCGAGGCTGTATATAAAATGTATCATCATCAACAGCTCATGTAATGTCCCCACCGAGGGGCTCGAGCCTACCCCACATTAGGGGCGATTAGGCCTTAGTCAACCACGCTGGCCAAGTGCGGGTCGGTCGACTTCACACAACCTAAGAATTTCTTAATAGGTGTGTGCAGGTTTCCTCACGATGTTTTCCTTCACCGTAAAGGCGTCGATTAAACGTACATATGAATTCAAAATTTTAAAACACATTGGTAAGTGCGGGGATCGAACCAGTACCGGGTGGGAGACGACGCTCTTACGCACTACGCCACCGACGCTTCAATGTATATAATATGTATATAATTAAATACAAGATTGATTATTTAGGCAAAACATAAATAAAAGTCTTGTTTAAAACTGACAAGCCCATTACATTTTAAACCTTCATTTTACGAGCTATTCGGAATGATAATGAACTACAATCGAATTTTCCGGACTGTGCACGAAGGGCGGACGCAGGCGGATTTAAATAATGTCGCAATACATTTGCAGAACGTATTGGCAGCGATGTTCACTTAACTGCACTAAGTTGCCAGCTCGTCTGGTTACGACCATTTCACCTATAGATTAAGTTTTAGATGTTAGAGCGATGTTGCAGTAAAATTGCATATACAGAAAGAACATTCTACTTACAGACCTACTGCAACGCAGTTGTGGAATCTATACAGAGTAATCCAAATAATGACGACTGATTTTTTTTACTTTAAATCTTTTACGGTCAACAGATAAATTTAAATAAAACACCACTACTTCAGATTCTAAGATTACATATTTCATTTTATACATGGAGTATTTTCCTTCCTGTGTTCTGTGGTATTTTTATTGGGGAAAAACGGGAAAAACCGATTGACGCGCTCTATTTTAATACATATTACCGTTAATTGTTTTTTACGTTTGACGCAGCGGCAATCGTCGGCGAAAATGTATGAAAAAACTAATGTCGCTTGTCGCAAGCGTCTTCCGCAGCGTATGTTTCAAAAGAAAACCGCGCCCTTTAATGTGTTCATTTTATTTTCGTTTTTATCTATTATTTTTTTCTTCCAACAATTAGCGGTAGGCTTTTTGGCTTTTTAACTGGTAGTAATTATAAATGTAATGTAAGTATAACCAATGACGAATAATAATTAATTCTAAATCATATTTTTCTTAAACATTTTATTCTAAGCTAGTGACCCACCTCGGCTTTGCACGGATAGTACTTAGAGTGCTTTCTTTAACCTTAGCGTATTATACTCTTCTTAACCTTCCTATTGAAATATATGAAAAATGTTTATTTTCTTTAAAACTTACAATACTATAGTGATGCACATTATTGGAGCTGCCTAGTAAGCATAATAATTACACTTGTGGCAGGCAGTTCGGCTCTTTCTGTCGCTTACATATCCAGTATTGTACATACAACTAATTGATACGTTCACTTTTGCTAAACTTATTATTACAAAAAAGGAAAACAGAATGAAAATTATTCTTCTTACATAAACAGTACGCTATATTAATTCAAAACAAGACTTAAAAGTGTGTTAATTCTTTGTTCCTGTTGAATCACTCTATCTATCGATGAAAACCGTATTGATATTCGTTGCGTAGTTTAAAAGTTCAGTGTACAGACAGCAAAAGCGACTTTGTTTTATAATATGTAGAGATAGAAGCTCTAAGTAAGACAGACGTTGAAACAAGCTTACTAAGAACATGCCCGTCAATTTGTAGCTTTTTAAGTAGTTCCAGTGTTGATGTAAACAGGCGAGTGCGGCAAACTGTTTCTTGCCTGCGGGCAAGGACGTTGCTAAACAATTGATCGGTTGGTTGCGATGCTATTACATTTGTATGGAATTCTTATCCATAAATAAAGACAAGGCTGTGTCTACATTCTTCATCAAATCTAACAAGATTGTTTCTTCCGTCGGCTGTCAAATGCTTCAAAAATTGTTCTATTGTTAAATGGCTGCTTACAGTTTATGTCATCCTGCTTGCCAATACAATAGTGGATTATCAAAATAACGCTTTAATTTAAGTGTTTTTAAAGTTTCCTTTCCAAATCGACATGATGCAAGACTAAAAGAATCGGCATGAAATGTTGCGAAACGTTAGGCAATTTAACGTTTTAACCCTTATTTTCATTACCGATTATGAAATAATTTACTTTAATAGACGGTAGCAGTAGCTAATATTGGACTAGCTCTTAAATTGTACATACTAGCTTTGCATTTCCTACAGTATTCTTTTTTTTCATTGGTTTAATAGAATAAAAATTTACAGTGGTTCAACGCTTTTGAAGTTGAGGAATTTTCTTCAACTTTTGTATCGACATCTAGGGTTGTCACATTTTTTATTAGTCTATTCCACATTAAAACTTGCGTTTGAAAGAAAACGTGAATTGACATGAATTCAGGCAGGGATCCTCAAATGGTTCGGTCATTTATAAAGAATGAGTGAAAGTAGATTGACAAAGTGTACATGAATCGGAAGTAATGTTTTATAGGCAAATGTTTTCAAAAATATATTTTCACTTCATAAGCTCGGAGCCATGCTGTTTGTCATTCGGAATCAGTGCAACAGTGGATTTTATCCGTTAGCATGGTAAGAGTTTTTAAAATTCTATTTTTTTTTTCTTCTCCCTCTTACGGGACGGCAAATGGATCTAGCCGATACAGCCATGTCTCTAGTTTTCTATCTTCTTTATTTTGTTTGTCTCTTACGAAATAGCTCAAAAACTACTCTACCAATTTCAAAACTACCTTTGCCATGCTACTATTCCTTAGAAGGTAACATAATGGCTGCTTATATTGGTTTAAAAAAACTATACGCTGATGAAATCGCGTAGGAACTTAATATTATAAAATCGAAATTAAGTATAAAAGCGATCGGCGCCGCGCCGCACCGCGTGCTATGTGCGGTGCTCTTAACTCAGTCTGTTACATTTTCATGCCTAAACCACTGAACCGTTTTTGATAAAATTTGGTATGAAGATAGTTTGAGACCCTGGGAAGGACATTTTTTGGGCGCGATAACCGACATTGGCTCGAGCGAAGTCATGGGCAAGCACTAGTTATATAGATAAATATTTATTTAAATTTCAAAAGACTATAACATAGACTGGATAACAATTACTTTATTACTCGCAACGTTGTTCTCCTTTTATAGATACATATTATGACGCTCATTATCGCAGACCTTTTAGGTAGGTAAAATTTGGCTAATCATAAAGCCACTTTTGGCAGTATAGGCCATGTTGATTTTGAACATCTAGTTTTGCTATTGACTGTACTACCAATTGAGTGATCTGATAAATGTTTTAACAAATAAATGCATAACAGATGACTTTCGTACTAGCGGTCAATATAAAACAGTTTTAAAATAAACGATTTCTTTTCTTTGGATCCCACTTTTGAATCCCAGTTTAATATTTTTGGCGTTGGATCCCACATTTTAAAAATCGAAGAGAAATACATTTCATTGTCGTTGAATCCCAAAAACTATTTCCGTGGATCCCAAAAGCTCATTTTAACACCTGCAATCTCTTCCATAATTTTTAGTTAAGTATATAATTCTAAAATAACGAACGAAAACAAATATACAAATATCTCCACCATAAATAACGATGATAAAGAATTGAGTCGACGCGCATAATTGATGTCGTCTGTAACAATAGAATGCAAATTATTTTTCGAACTTCTCTCTTTTATATTCTTTACATTTATTTGAATTGATATTTATATTTGGATTTCTTACAAACAAAAACGTTTACAACGCCAAATAATTGGTTTCGTCATATCGGAATTTCTGCCCTAGAAATACAATTTACTAAACAGAAGTTTAATTACGTGAACCTACTATTTTTCTTAGTTCTCAATGAGGAATTGTTTAAGGTAAGCTACCATTCTCTTATCAAAATCATACTCCATAAGATAGCATGTTCCTCCCTCAGATTCGTTAACACATATTTGGCCTGATTATCACTTTCAGGCCAAGCTTTAAAGCTTCCTTGTCGGTTAAAAAAAATACCAAATGTGCGTACCATTCCAACGCGAAATAAGAAATTTGACATTTCGTTTCTGTGTTACACAATCAAGAAATAGAATTCATTGCCAGGAGCTTTTGAATGATCCAGGATTGTAAGAAGAAGGGAACTCTTCATACAATCCTGGATCATTCAAAAGAGGCGTGAAGAAGCATCTTGCAGGTCGGCAAGGTGAAGGTGGCTAACGCGTCAGTTTATCTCTCGCACTACCTATCTTCGTATTTGGTCTCCACTTCTACTTACTATAAGGTGGAACTGAGTCACCAACAGAACTCATAAACTCATTTATATCTTTAAAAACTTACGTCATGTGGCGGATGAAAATGTAATAAAATGAGTTATTTCGCTTTGTGCCTATTTCATCATATAGCATCATCACACCACCCCAGGTGCAGCAAAATCTCATCTTATACACCTAAAACGTGTGCAAAGAGCCATCCTCAAAGTCAACTATTCGTTTCCATTCTTTTTTCGACAGCTGAATTGTATAAGAACACTAGGGTCCTAACAGTCAAATCTTTATCATACAAACCCTACTCAAGAAACACCCACAATTACCATACTGTGCTTAGCAAAAATAAGCGACGGATACATAAGTTTTACCTGTCACTAGGTTTTAAATATAAGATCACCCAAAGGTTCTTTTGTTTTCTAGGCCTTAACTTTACAACAAAGTCAATCAATTTCACATATAATGCATACAATTATAAAACATAACTTGTGCCAATCTTTGATACAGTCTGCGGCACACTGTTTGTCGGCAGTAGCTAGTGTCCAATGTAAGCGGAAACTAACTACCTGGGTACTTAACATTAATGAAACAGAAGATTTAGTAAAGCAAATCGCTCGTAAATTGTCACACACACTATCTATAGAATATAATACTTGTTACATCTTTTAAAAGTGACTTGATTATTAATATTATTCATTTTCATAATTTTTATATTAAGTTTTTTTTTTCTATCTTTTGTAACATTAAGCTTAAACAAATATATTTTGTGACATGTACTAAATATCGGTTAAGCGTCTAATAGTGAGGTGGTGAGAGTCTGGTAATTTGTAAGACAGCTTTTCCTAGTACAGAGGCCAGTCTCTCACAATATAGTTATTAAATTGTTCTTCTTTAAAAAGTTTTTCTTAATCATACCTTTTGTAATGGCTTTATTCTGAAAGAGAAATAAATAAACATTATTATGTTATTTGCTTGACCTCTTTATAAAAAATCCTCTTTCTTTTCTTTATTTCTTTCAAATAACTTTATTTTGTTATTAAGCTGTACCTTTGTACACTTCTCTATACAAATCACTTATTGTAATTATTTAGTGTTTATATTAATTTTTAAATAAATATGTGGCCACAATCAATACTCATGAGCGGCGACGTGAATTTAATTCGACACGAGGCGCCGTTCTTAGAAATTCGGTTAGTTGTAATCCGGCTGTGAGTAACCAACGCAGATGTCGAACCAACACTCATTTGCGACAATCGGTCTCAGAACGACTGATTGCTTAATTGCTTCGTTTAATCAATTGACCGCTTGAGAAACGCCGCACGCGGAGCTCTGCCGCCCGACCGCGCACACGGCGCGCCGAATAGCTCAGTAAATTGGACAAATCAGTACCTATAGTCCATTTCACATAGGAAGATTCCAGACACATATACCTACGTACTTACGATGTAACTTGTTACAACGACTAATCATTTGTTAGTCGCCCATTATTGATTTTTTGTCGTAAACTTTGGTGAGCAATTTAACCTAACCTAAACCTATGCAAATACCAAAGACCATTATTAAATACGATCCATACATAAATAGTATTACAATATTAAATATGGTAACACTCTTAGATTAAGAACATACAGATACCGAATCCGGGCACTCAATTTGGCTCCGCCAATATTAGGTCATATTTGGCACAATACGGAAAGTCTATGCGTAGTACTCGAGGTCAACGCACTCCGTACGCATCTCCAACAAATTATTAAAAAATGACGATTTAAATGGTGTAATAATCGAACTGAAAAAAATAAAAAGAGTGAGAACATTACTTTTCACACGTAAGTTTTTAATATTTTATTGTATTTTCACTTTTTAAGCAATAAAAACCAAATATTTTATTTTGTATTTTTTAAATACTGAGTGCTGCCAGTTACAGAAATTATTTTACCTATTTTAGTTGTTTAGAATTTAGTCGAATGCAATAATTTAATCATATTAATTGTTCTATAAAAAATACTAAGGACATAAAAAAAATATTTTCTGATGATTAGATTGTTTTGACTTAACGTATGGACATTTTTAACCGCCTTAAGAAAAGGAGGAGGTTTTCAAGTCGCCTTAACCTTCTTTTTTATGTATGTTTCTACGCCTAGACCGGTTTGGAACAGTAGATTGTATGATAAGGGACCTATTTTGCTCCCTTATCATACAATCTACTTTTACGGCGAGGGCGCTACTTTGATTCAAGAGCGAAGCAAAGGAATTCAAAGTAAATAATAACACAAGTTCTTAATGATACTTAATTTGGGCTAGATAATTGGTGTGAGCGTAGAAATATTTATCCCTACTAATATTATAAATGCGAAAGTAACTCTGTCTGTCTGTCTGTTAAGCTTTCACGTCTAAAGCACTGAACCGATTTTGATGAAATTTGGTACAAATATAGATCTCGGGGAGGGACATAGGCTACTTTTTATCGCGAATAAAAGGTTGAATGGGTTGAAATAGGCGATGAAAGTTTGTATGGAAGTTCGACATGGCGGACTCGACTTTTTGATATAATATCAATATGGGTATCATTTTCGTGGTTTTCGGGGGTCCTGATTACGAATACAACATCTTTTTTGAAATCCAAGATGGCGGACGTGACTTTTTGACAAAATATCAATAAGGGTATCAATTTCATGGTTTTCGGGGGTCCCGATTACGAATACAACATCTTTTTTGAAATCCAAGATGGCGGACGTGACTTTTTGATATAATATCAATATGGGTATCATTTTCGTGGTTTTCGGAGGTCCCGATTCCGAATTCAAAATCCATTTTGAGATCCAAGATGGCGGACACAACTTTTTAATAAAATATCAATATGGGTATCATTTCCGTGGTTTTCGGCGGCCCAGATTCCAAATACAACATCTATTTTGAGATCCAAGATGGCGGACACAACTTGGTTTTCGGGGGTCCCGGTTCCGAATGTGACATCTATTTCGAGATCCAAGATGGTGTTTGCGACTTTTTAATATAAAATCGACATAGGTATCATTTTCGACGTGTTCGTCCACGAAAACCACGAAAATGATACCCATATTGATATTTTATCAAAAAGTCACGTCCGCCATCTTGGATATCAAAAAAGATGTCGTATTCGTAACCAGGACCCCCGAATACCACAAAAATGATACCCATATTGATATTTTATCAAAAAGTTGTATCCGCCATCTTGGATCTCAAGAAAGTTGTTGTTCGCAATCAGAAGCCCCGAAAACCACAAAAATGATACCCGTATTGATATTTTATTAAAAAGTTGTGTCCGCCATCTTGGATCTCAAAATGGGTGTTGTATTTGGAATCGGGACCACCGAAAACCACGAAAATGATACCCATATTGATATTATATTAAAAAGTTGTGTCCGTCATCTTGGATCTCAAAATAGATGTTGTATTTTGATTCTGGGCCGCCGAAAACCACGAAAATGATACCCATATTGATATTTTATTAAAAAGTTGTGTCCGCCATCTTGGATCTCAAAATGGATGTTGAATTCAGAATCGGGACCCCCGAAAACCACGAAAATGATACCCATATTGATATTATATTAAAAAGTCACGTCCGCCATCTTGGATCTCAATATATATATTTTTTTTTAATCGGGACCCCCGAAAACCACCAAAATGGTACCCTGATATTCTATTTAAAACTAACCGTCAAAAACTTTGGTGTGGCTTTTCCGTTTCATCGAATTTACAAATTACGATGTAGGTACCTATCGTATAAAAAGAAGTTTCACTTCAAAATCAGAAGTAGTATTCATGTTTTATTTAAATTACCTGGTTTTGGGGTGACGAGATTTTAGTGACCACACCAATTTTTAGTAGTGTGCGTGTATCTGTGTGTAAGCGTTAGCACACAACAAATTTTTTGCGTTAGTTTTGAAGCGGCATATTGTATGGAACTATCCTTCTAGTATGTTCTTATTCTAAGGGTAACACTATTGTTGTCGCTCTCCTCGGCGCCACCATTGTACTAAGAACAAGTGTGGTCCCAATTAATAAATCATAATTATGGCCGCAATTCCATCGAACAAGTCTTGTGTACATGCTGTTAACATCACATTTGCGTTCAAACTGCTCGCATTGGAAACATTTTTTCGAAAGTGTATTAATTGCATGCAGGTTTTACTTGCAAGCAAGTGGAGATGTTCAACAATTGAGTAGTGCATCAAGGGCGGAAGACGTGGATGAAGGTGCTGCTTGCCGAGCTATTTCTGAGATAATAATTAATATTACCACAGATATATCAATCTAAGGAGATCGGTCGAATCGCCGAGTTCATAGGAAGACAGAGTGTCGCAATCAGCGGCCGTACTACATAACATGTTCTAGTGGAGCATGCCGTAATATACACTATTCATTGCGCGCGTCTTAAGGACTGCGAAGCGATGAAAGTTAAGCACAGCCGCAAAGGAGATCGGTCAAATCGCTAAGTTACGTATTCACTTGACTTTATCGGAAGCCCACAGGGCATACACTTGTCGCAAGTTAAACGCCGGCTTGGCCTATCTCCTTGTATTACTAAATCTGTGAATATTACCCATTGATTCCCCTCACACACATGCGTTCGGCCCCGCTATGGTGTCCGTACGCGCTTCCACGCATATGCCCTAGTCTATATGTCTAGGGCAGCGTGTGCACCTCCATCTCTCATGAGTGGACGGCTGCTTCCGATAGCCTTATAGCCACTTTGGCAATAGGCAGAAGGGGGGTGTTTAGTCAGTATGAGGCAGAAAGGGGGTGTTTAGTCAGTATCTGACATAACCCTAGGGGCTGGCCCTTAGGGTATCCATGAGGATTCACCTCCTCCTTCCCTCGCATGTCCGGAAGGTTCTTCTGTCTGTCTTCGCTGCTCTGTCTTTCGCTCCTCCCCGTGGAGGAAGGAAAGGGAAAGCAGCGGGGGGGTCAGAGGAGAAAAAAAGAAAATACCAATTGAAAAAAAAAAAGAAGCAACGTCGTCGGCCTGTTCGGTCGGTTCGAAACTGGATTCACAGTGCAACTAACATTATTTTGCTTGATTAAAACAATGCACAAATTCAAGTTACTTCGTTCAAGTTGTAGCTTGTATACAGATTTTGTTCAAGTTTTATGTAATTTTCAACTTAAACGTCATACATACAATGATTTGCCTAATGGAATCGCGCCCTGAGTGATATCAGTGACTTTTAGCAAAAACCCATAAACTATTCAATGATAACCAGTTTTTAAGCGGTGTATGTATGGATCCCGGGTGAAGCTCAATACAGGACATGAGCTTCCATGTCAAAGATTTAAAAAAAATAACAGTTTTAAATTTCATAAATCGTAATTACGTAGAAAAGTTGAATCGTAGAGACAAATACTAAAAAACCTTTTGCTATTCCTGAGAAATCTTTTTTGGGAAGCTAAGGTACTGGATATCTTTATGTCTTAGCGCCATCGGCACACCGAACGCAGAGTTATTGGTATACGACTCTGGAGGTCAATAAATCTTTCGTTTAGAGGGCGTTTTTATTAATGAACCCAGTGACATGTTTGCCCCGGCGCTTGTGTAATTGCGCTCCAACAGTCATAAACTCGTGTCTCCTAAAGAGACAATTTAATTTAGAATCCCAGTTTTGAATCAAAAAATGAAATTAAATTCCTTATCCACGCTGCCCTAATTTCATAAAATTGTTAACACAGAAGCTCTTTATTAGTAGGTATGTTCTAGATAATTTATGGCCTGCATTAATTTATAGTTTATGGGTAATGTTGTAAACTAGGTTTTATTTGCGTTTAACGTAACGTCGTTATTTTCTCCCGTGGTTAAATTAGAAACGGCAGGCAAGATATTTTATGTTACATTTGTGAACACATCAGCTTATTTATTCTATAAACGAACTTATATACTATATTCCGAACATTATCACAATGTAAGATATCAATAAAGTTACATATTACAGATATAGGTATATCAAAGTACGAAGCTTATTTTTTTATATTATAAAGCTCTTAAGCCTACACAATATTTCCACTGCGTACTTACGCTAACAGAAAAGTAGTAATATTGATTCTATATAATTTTAATATAGCTTCATATTTACACCAATTAGTTCTGTAGTCCAAAGTTCGAATTAAAGTACAAACAAGATTTTATGTTATCGATGCTACTTGATTAAAACATTAATAAATATTTTTACATAGTTTTAAAAAGTTTATTTTAATATCTACAAAAAGTAAAATTTAAAAAAAAAAAAATTATGTGTACCCGCTAGATAACTTTGATTATAATGTAATTAATTACCTAACCGACCTAGCGCCTACAAACTTATGGTTATTTATTTTTAAGATAAATGAAGCAAAATAATGACAGACTTAGGAAATACTTATTTGGAAGTCAAACGTTATTCTCGATACAATACAGGAGGCAACTCACAGACAGCCAACTGGCAAAAGGAAAAATATGTTTGGGTGAAGAAACCACAGTAAGTCGCACAACAAAAGAAGATCCTCCAAAATCATTAGTATTCACTATGCGTAGGTTTTTAGTCGCTCCCAATTTATGAGCTAATTTGATTCTGGGCCTCATTAAACAGCGAAATATTGTACAAAAATAGATTGCTCAATTTGCTTATACCCTCATATTATAGGAAAATTCAACAATCTATTTAAAAAAAAAACTTTCATAAATTAATCTAGTAAGTTTTTTTCTTTTTAAGTAAGTGTATGGCCTCAAATTATAATGTATACAGAATTGTATTTGCGATGAAAAAAAAGAAATTACTTGACTGTCAAGGTATGTTAATCTTTTATTTATCACAAGTGTAACAAAAAAGCATACGACCATGTCGATCGGTCAATTCTGGCTCTATCTCCTCATGGAACTGTGAAAGAAAGAGAGCATTAAAAAAAGGATAGTGTTATTATTAGATCTTCTACAATCCGTGGGTATTGAGTCCCCAAGGCAATAATTTAAAGCCAGGAATATATAACTGTGGAAGTGGACAGTCATTTGCTGTAGAACTTGTATGAGAGGAGACCACGTTACGTTGGAAGGCGTGACGCGATGGACAGACGACATTGTCGCAATGACCGGGAAGACGTAAATGGGGAAAGCTTAATAATGTAATAAGAAAAATTAAAAACTAATTATCGTCATTACAAACGCATAGCTTGGACAGTGTACGATTACAAGCCAACACTAGCCTGGAGCGAATTTCAAAATTATACGCCACAGTAACAAGTATTATATTAATAATATTATAATGAAAGCCATGTTTACAATTTCAGTACTTTTGTTTGAATAGATATACAGCATTATTTTTATATCATTGAACACATAATGAACCATCTTAAATGCCAAAATATAAAACAAGAACTTAGGTAATATAAAGCTACACTCTGATTCAATGTAATCGTATATGTTGATATCAACGGAAAACTGGAAGCCGTCATAATTATCCATTGTTCAGTCGCAACTTCGACATCAATTAAAACCCATTTCTCTTGAACCCTAAGATTATAGTCATTAGCTGTAGATACGTAAGCTGTTTAATTAAACATGTGTTAATAAGATTGTGCTACATACTGTACCCGGTTCGTTGCCATGGTATTACAAATCTGATTCCGATTCGGCCAAGGATTTCAAGGTCTCTTAATATGTCCTAATCCAGAAAGTTAGCAACGAATTAATAAGGCAGCCAACTAGGCGCTTGGAGTTGGAACACAAGACTTTTCATCGTTACAAATTAGGAGAGTAGGGGACACTTGGTAAATTAAAATTATGAAACTACTTAGCATTTTCAATGGGTTTATATTAGAATATTAAATAGCATTTTTAACTTTTAACCTCAGGTTAAAACAGTGTATTATAAATGAGCAATCAACATTGATATATGCTGCACTATCCTGCACACAAAACACAACTCAATGTAGTTTGTTTACCCTACAGTTAGGTATGTTATTGCAATAAGCGATTTAACAAACGTTACTTGGTAAAAGAAGCTTACAAGCTTTCGATATTATTTATAGAAAGTTCAATTTAATACAGGTAATTTTAAGATGAACTTTACTTAAGTGAGAGTCAAATGTTCTCTAGATTTGATCCCACTTGATAATTTTACTGTGTTACCTTGTCATAATTATGTTATCAAGTAAGATTATATATCCCCTACATTTTGTAATTGCCTTGCGCTAAATTGAACTTTATTTTATTTTTTGAGTCTTCAGATGTACACAAATGGAGCTGACGGTGTCATTTAGACTTGCTGTGTATTGGTGGGCTTAAGTTTCCGTAAACGTTGTCTTATTTAATGTGTACTCACGCCAATCTAAGAGAATGTTACATAAAAATATTAATTATTCCAATACTCCACGGGGAGAATGGGGTTAGAATCAAAGCGCGCGAGTGAGACACTCTACGGCTGGTTTCAACCTCAGACCAATGTTTCAACATTTTATCAATTGTTAAAAGTGTGGTTGCCTAGCAATTAATATTATATTTAAAAAAAAATTAGTTAAACGGTTTTAAAAAAAACTACTTACTAATAGCTATACATACCATCCCAAACTCCCAATGTAAAAGATTTCTTAAAAAAATGTAAGTAATGTGCCATGTTGTTTTCAGTTTTCCCAGAAATCTGAGGCGACCTTATCACAAATTATAAGAAATGGTTCCAGTATGAAAGTTGAAATGTATGTTAGGTTAGATAACATGTCCTATAAAGTTCTCGAGTTTTATTAAAAGGTCACCTTGAAATTCTGACAGTGAAAGACCTCAACTGTATTTTTGTGTACTGTCACAAATTAATTAGATTTAACTCTGGTTAGCGACCTTTTCTTTATTGCATAACAAATTAATGTAAATCACAAACTCAGTATCCCTTTAATTCGTGCAACCACTATTCGTGAATATACACAATCTTGCCTAAGAATCCTCATATAAGCCTAATTATCAATCACTAACTGGTACACAATATTAATTACCCAACGCTATACAAACCAATAATATCCAGCAACCATAAAAGGTACACAATCCTAGATATATCCCATTAAATACGACGCATTACAATCTCGTGTTTTCCTTATTTATTGACGGCATACAATGATATACGATCACAATAAACATTAGCAAATTTTTACGAAACTATTACCTACATCCCAAATATTGCAGGAAACAATAACCATTTATGTATTTTAAATGGAATATTTTTTAACACTTTCGGCTTTCACCTCACTGATGTTAACTGATGATAAGAAAGGGCTCAAATGGAAGCGAGCTTTGACGGGAACCCTCAACAACTGAGGGGCTTGCACTCATTAGTGACGTTTCCTCTTCTTCTTCTTTAATTAATGGCGTTCGCGTTATTTATCGCATTTTGCCAATGTCAACTAAAATGTACTTTTAAAGAGACAATTGTACGGTAGATTGATGTTAAAAATGGAGTCTCTCAACACGTGTTCTTACAACAAGAACTCGGGAGAAACTCGACGTTTCCTCTAAGTAAGCAACGTTGGCGCCGTCAAACCAAACATGAATAAAATAATAAAAAAAGTGTATCTACTTATATTAAATTAAAACACGCTAAATATACCATGAAAAGTAAAAAATAATTTTGTCATTTGAAGTTACGTACGACGGCCGGCGCGTCTCTCGTCGTGACTTCATGCGACATGTGCGATTTCATCGCCGCCAATACAAGCGCTCGCTCGCGCGGCCTTGCCCAGCGCTCGGGTTACTACGTGCCTGGTTGGCGCTTACATAGGCACCAGTAAGAAATTTGGTCTCGTATTAGAAGTATTCGTATTACAGGGTATTAATTAATAAAAGTTAATTTTATCTTTTTGTTGAGAAAAAGTAGGTACCCTAACTTTAAACTGGAGCTTTAACCAAGACTAACTAGTATTAGCCAAGATTAAACAGCAGGCATTGCCACTGGCTCACACCGCGGACGAGACAGTACGTCGACGTCTGCATGACGCTGAACGTTGTAGTACCATAAACGTCGAATATGTCACACTGAGGCCTCCTAATCGACAGGACGTCGGGGTACATACAACGTTCAGCGTGACGCCGACGTTCCGTTGAAGTCCGCGGTGTGGCGTCAGCTTAACTGTCGGAACACTGTAATGCTGTTAACATCATAACATACCTATTATAGCAACAGACTTTGACAAGATGATGGTAGCAAACCAGTTCTTTCAAGCGAGTTTAAAACCAACCCCACCACCATCGTTTCCGGACAGAACGCCCTAGAGACGCTAATCGGTGTAGAGATTCCCCCCGAGAATGCTAGCCGACCAGAAATCCTTTAGGGACATACGACTAACAGACTAGCGGACCTTGTTGGGTCCTCGCCATCTAAAAAATCCTGTACCGCTGTAAAGGTAATCTGCGGTCAACAGTCATCAGAAGCTATATCACCGAACACAATTTTATAGTCTCCATCAATCGGGACCTCTGGTGAACAAACCACCAGTCCACGGAGGCAATTGTAAATGTGTTGTTGCTTCGATCAGTTATATTAAATTTTGTTTCCATTTAGAACACAAAGGGAAGACGTTTATTATGTCACCCAATAATCACCTAATTGTCATGGATATTGTTTTGTAAATTGGGTCATTTATGTTATAACCCGTTAAACTTTACGTAAAACGTGTCGAAAATGTTAATTCATTCTTCTAGTCAATTTGAATAATGAACTTTATGCTAATATTTGCATAATTAATTCAATATAAAGTAAATAAGAATTGTAGTAATCTAACTAAATGATTCGTGAAAGGAAATCTATTTTACCAAATTTCAAATAGTAAATCCAATATAACATCGTCCGTTACACAACACACAAAGGCTAATAAAATAAGGTATTACCATTTCAGACGAAACTAAATAAGCTGAGAAGTCAACAAGAGAGATCTTATAAACATTGTCTTCTTTTGTGTAGTAAGGATAGTAATAGGGAAGTGCCCATATGCTGTAGACCATTAGGAGAAATGCGTTGTATCGAGGAGAATGCTATCAAATGATTAGTAATAAATGTAGCAATATAAAATCTCCTTGTATCCTTCCGTCGTTGAATAAGGCATAGGTAGAATTGTTATTACTGTATCTCTTTTCTCGAAGGCTGTCATAAAAACAGGGAACATCAAATATTGTTATTTATTTATTATTATTTTTTTTATAAATACTTGTATTATAAGTACCTATTGACAATCCGAATCTCTTTTAATCAATATCTCAATTTATTATCTCAATTAACCAATTCTTAGCAAACTAATCGATCTATGGTATGGGATGCTACTTGTGTAGACACCTTAGCCATGTCCCATGTTCGGCAGCTTCCGGTGAATCTCTTAAGCGGCGCAAATGCGGAGCGACGACGTGAAACAGCAAGTTACAATAAGGTTGGTTTGAATTTCGCACAAAAATTAGTCTCGCGAATCAGCAAGGCGAGTGATATTGATAATTTCCTGTTTCAGAGGACCAAGACTAAGATTTTTATTTGTAACTAGCTTCCGCCCGCGACTTCGTCCGCGTGGATATTTTACCCCCTTAGGGGTGGAATTTCCAAAAATCCTTTCTTAGCGGATGCCTACGTCATAACATCTACCTGCATGCCAAATTTCAGCCCGATCCATCTAGTGGTTTGGGCTGTGCGTTGATAGATCACTATGTCAGTCAGTCAGTCACCTTTGAGTTATATATATTTAGATAGATTAAGCAGTTTATAAGTATTTTATGTCTAATCTAGTTAGTAAGCTTTTTATATTGTAAATATTTATGTTATTGATAGTTAATAAAAAATATCAAAAGACGAAATCTATTAAAACTGTCATAATAACCACAGCGCTATCTTTCATTCTTTATATTCTTTGATTCTTGATTAGTGTACGTACTTCTTCATTGTTAAGTTTTCAATACAAATAATAAATAATATTTCATTTACAATAACAATAACATCGCGATCGTTTGAAAATTGTATGTTATGTTAGTTATTGTCCTCTCAACATGTTCAGTGGTGCTGTAAAAGTCACATGTGGCAACATTAATAGTGATTAAAAAAACATGGGCCTACTCGCGGGGAAAATCTCTTAAAACCCCTGGTATTACGGTAAGGCACACAGAAAGGAACTCAGAGGTTGCACCCGGAAGCTACGTGGACTTGAGGCAACCTTGAATGCCCAGCATAACCCACAAACCTGATAAAGAGCATGATGATTATGATACTTTTAATTAAACTTCTTTATGTTGCTGTGTCCTGTTTGCATTTTTTTTTTAATTTAACTTCTTATAAGTTAATCCTTATTTAAAATCAGGTGTAAGTACTAAATGTAAGTGGGAAGCGTCGGTGGCGTAGTGCGTAAGAGCGTCGTCTCCCACCCGGGAGGCACTGGTTCGATCCCCGCCACGTACCAATGTGTTTTCAAATTTTGAATTCATACGACGCTTTTACGGTGAAGGAAAACATCGTGAGGAAACCTGCACACACCTATGATGAAATTCTTAGGTTGTGTGTGAAGTCGACCAACCCGCACTTGGCCAGCGTGATTGACTAAGGCCTAATCGCCCCTAATGTGGGGTAGGCTCGAGCCCCTCGGTGGGGACATTATATGAGCTGTTGATGATGTAAGTACTAAATAAAGTAATTAGTTGTAAGTGAAGTACTAAACATGTTAGATTCTACATCGGATTATAAATTGCGCATTTTATTGCTTTACATTTCGAACGTGGCAATCACAGATATTAATCTAAGGAGATGGGTCGAATCGCCGAGTTCATATGAAGACCGAGTGTCGCGATCAGCCTCCGCACTACATAACATGGACTGCGAAGCAATGAAAGTTAAGCACAGTCGCAAAGGAGATCGGTCAAATCGCTGAGTTCATAGGAAGTCCGAGTGACGCGATCGGCGTACTGGCGGCAATGTATGCCCACTGGGCATACACTTTGTCACAAATTAAACGCCGGCTTGGCCTATCTCCTTGTATTATTAAATCTGTGTTGGCAATATTAAAACCGGACACTAAATCTCACCCTAATTCCTTTTCTCCTATTTTTCACATAGTAAATTGGAAAAAATAAGACTTTATTACGCCGAAGGTAAATTTAATTCAAAACTTTACATACACATGTCTATTGTTAATAAACTTTTTATAATCCAAACTTAAAACTTTTGTAACAAGTATGTATTGCAAAGGACTATTAATTACAGAGATACGATTATTACTGGACGATTAATTATAAAGTACTTATCAAAGTCCATTAAAATAAAAATAAAACTAAGTGTTCATTTATTGTTATAAGAAAATACGTATCATGAAACAGCTGGGATAAATTAAGTATTTATTTTCCAAGCCCTTTTGTAAGTGTGATTAAACCTACATTACGAAACGTCCATCGTCTATTTCATTCACTCTATTTAGTTTATCCTAAAAGTTTAACTTGAATCTGGACTAATTTTCAATTACCTACATTTTCTCCGCTATTCATCTGGTTGGTCTACATAGGCAGTATTATGTGGACCCGTGTGGGTATTGAATCTAGATTGCTTAAAAGAAATGTATAGTTAACGTTACTTTTATTTTATGTTTTTTGATTACTTTAACCCTCAACCACAGAGGGACTAGTTATCTTATTATTAATATTTGTCGGAACACAATACATGGTTAGAGCGTTTTTCATATGATTCCTTGGAAAAGTTACTCCTTACATCCACCGGTCATTCATAAAATCTGTTATAAGTTTATCACATAATCACCCAAACACACCCACACGCAAACACACACAAAGACACACACACACAGAGACAGCCGTACCGACATTATATAAATATATACGAAACAATTTTTTCACTAGTAATATACTTATATGTATCCTAACATCACTTATAACTCCTAGTTATAAGACTAATTGTATAAGTTTGTATGTAGCTGTGAATGAGGAGGAGCCTGTCTCTCGTAACACAGGGCAACCTTATACGAGAGCAGTTCAATATTTGTAATATGCAAGTGCTATCAAATAAATAACATTTCATTAAGGATTAATTTTTGCGTTTGCAAACGCGTAAATATTTTTAATACTAGAAAAAATACACGCTACCGAAGCACTGCTTTCGCTGTCGAAATTTGTCAGTGCTTGGTGCTTATGTTTTTATGGTAAACATTGTTGTAAACAATGGTGGCGTAGTGGTTAAAGCAGCCGCCCAGATTGCGGAAGATGCTGGGTTCAACTCCCGCCTGAGGCTGGTCGATTTTTTCAGTGTATTTTTTCTAGTACTAACATTTCATTTCAATAATCCTGTCAAGATATTATTATGGCAACAGATTTTGATAATTTTGATAGGAAAAAAGTCTTATCACCAACCAGAGTACAAATTTGTACTTCTCTGGAGATCGAACCCGTGACCTCTGGATCTAATTCTGATAGGTTAACCACTAGACCAAGGAGGTAGTTAAAATATCCATTTTCAAGAACTACGTCTTATTACGACTATTAATAATTTCAATGGAATATAACTTATCCAAAAGCAGATGCACATCTTTTTAATATATCGTGTGTGTGTACTTACGTAACCTGCGTATTAAAACTTATTTTTCACTCTAGTTAATATCGAATTTTCAATTGTTAGTAATGTTATTATATATGTCTTATTTTTGTTAGAAATTACACATATAATTGATATAAGCTTTTATAAAGAAAACTAGAGGAATTGGTATTTAACTTAGTGTAATATGAGTTATTACAATGTCTTGCTACGTCTCGACATTAAACGCCTCTTATAAAATTTATTATTAAAAGCCTGCTAACAGTGGCGTCCATATTTTTAGAAAATTTCATTAAAAGAGATTCACCTCGCTCTGCTCTCTATTTCTGCTGATTCGCCGTTGTACACTTTTGTCTATAAGGAAAACACAAATCGCAATCTTTTATATGCTTTTATATTAAAATGTGGTGCTGACTCCGAGAGCCTGATTTAATATAGAAGCTAAATTATTTGAAGTAATTCTGACGTCGTCTTGGTGGAGTTATCAATAATGTCGGCTACCCATCAAACAGTCCTGGTAGTGACAAATGTTTGATACAATTGGTGTGAGCTTGGAAACATATAAAAAAGTATAATATATTTTTTTATCTATGGGACCAACATCTATATCGCGAAATCAATCAGCTGTTCCATACATTTTGGTGTCAGATAAGTATGTTTTCACATCTCCAGCACCAAAATACCTCTTTGCTTCGTATAGTTGCGAAGCAAAAACGCTTTTTGCTGCGAGCTCCAAACAAGACTAAAATTCAACCTACTCAATGGCAGTAATTTTACTAAATTTTAGCGTCATAGACACGTTTTTCTCAACTATAACAATTTTCTCGCTGGAGAGGTGAAAAGTTGTATGTTTCACACGAGGGCATTTTTTGTGTTGTGACTTTAAATCCCTTGCTGCGCTCAGTAGTCTATTTATGAATCAATTCTAGACTACTTCGCTGGTTATGGATTTAATATCAGCATTCACAGCAAAAAATAACTTTGCTCACTTGTTGAACAAATAATCTGTTCGTGTTTTCGATGTTGGTCGCATAGCAAAAGTTATTTGTACTGACTGGCACGTGAAGTAGGTTTATAACCGTTTATGTATTATTATTTTTATAGAGTAAATTCCCATAGATGCTGAACGCTACTTATTTTGTCAGAGATGAAGTGTGTAATAGAGTAGTGTTTGTATATACGTTGAACAAACGCATACTTGTTAGTTGGTTGGCCAGCCAATTGACAGATATCAGGTGCTAAAGGTGAGAAAAAGAATCGGACTCATCAACAGCTTATATAATGTCCCCACCGAGGGGCTCGAGCCTACCCCACATTAGGGGCGATTAGGCCTTAGTCAACCACGCTGGCAAGTGCGGGTTGGTCGAATTCGCACACAACCTTAGAATTTCTTTATAGATGTATGCAGGTTTTCTCACGATGTTTTCCTTCACCGTAAAAGCGTCGATTAAACGTACACATGGATTCAAAATTTGAAAACATATTGGTACGTGGCGGGGACCGAACCAGTGCCTCCCGGGTGGGAGACGATGCTCTTACGCACTACGCTACCGACGCTTTTTTATATAATAAATTCTGAAGGCTGATTTTATATATGTTATTGAGGGGACTATTTCAAAACTATATATAATCAGCCAGACAAATCCTAAAGAGCAAACATCTTCCCAGAAACAAAAGACATTGTTAACTCCTAACTCCTGCACGAATCTACCAATTATTTTATTATTACTATTAAATAAAATTAGAATTAATATCAATTTGTGTCATTTATTAATTTTGTGTCTGGGAGGATTTGTCTATAATATGATTGTATATCGTTTTAAAAGCTGAATAACAATAATAATGGTTGGCTCACCTTTGTACATGTTTTTCTGTGTTAATTTGTATAAATGTTTTATGTGTGTACAATAAAGGTTAATATAACATATATAAAAATCAGATTCAGATTTTAAGTGAAGTGAGTCCGATTTTTACTAACCTTTAGCACTTGATATCTGTCGATTGGCCATCTGACCAACTTAACAAGTATGCGTGCGTTCAACGTACATAGAAAATCTGCTCTATTACATACATTTCATCTTTGAGAAAAGAGGTAACGTCTGGCATTATGGGATCTTGGACTATTAATATTTACCTCCTTAGTAAGTTTTATACAATCATTTTTTCAAGATTTATTTTTCAAGAGAAGATTAGTTGGAGCTCCTGAATTGGGGCTCTACCTACTTATAGAAGAACACAGCCAAGTGACTCTATATTTTCGTAATATGTTTATAGGCAATTATAAAAAATTTAAATAAAATACTAAAAATATTGTATTTAAATTGAAAACATCACAATTTTTGCGACCTTCGTAAACATCTATTACGAAATAGGTAAGAAGATACCTACTATGAGAGGCATCGCCAACACAAATGTCTTGATTACTAGCTAAAAAGACTAGGTAAGTACCTATTTATTCTTTTTACACTTTTTAACCTTTTATTGCTTTTAATATAACTATAAAATTTAAAGTGTAACTTAAATACCTTAATCAATTATTATATCTAAGTTGATATTTTATCTCTGAGTATATACCGGCTTAAACACGAAAAGAAAATTAGGGCATAAACGGAATAATTCAAATTAATGTTGGGGTTATCCCCAATGCTCTCTACATTTGTAATATATTTCTAACTTCCATATTTTAAAAGTAAACGTAATTTACTTATTTTACTCCAATAAAAACATTGCGTAGAGTTTAATAAAAATACCTAAGTATATGGTTGTATTTATGTCAGATTTCTCCACAAATGTAAATAAAAATACCCAAAGACGAACGTTTCCAATAAAAAATACGATATTAGTAAATCATTGCGATCGGGCCTCAATATTACTCGTATAAATGCCATCGTGTTGCTATATCTAATTTAAAATTTAATTATCTTACCCTAATATTAATAACAAGAGAAAAAGCATTTAAAAAATTATATAAGTTACACGATTTACTCACCAATTAGCCGGTTGTATGCAATCCGTTATTAAAGTTCCATGTTCAAATAACCAAAGAAGCGGTTATAAAACTTTTGAAACGCACAAAACTCTGTCACAGCACTATGTAAACTGCACAAATTGCATCCAATTTCGCGTAGAGCACTGTGCACTTTTCGTTTAGTTCGGAAGTTCGACAAAGTTTCCGCTGCAGCGGCGAGTGACGTCACAGAGTCGTGCGGGCACCCCGGCCGTCAGCGCGAGAATGGCCAAAACAAAAAGCTCTGTTCGGAGGTTCGGAGCTGGTCGGGGACGGCCGTTCCGCCTACAGAACTCCCTCTGATCGTATCAACAGAACCCCTTCTAGAGCGTTTTCTTTATTCAATAATCGTAATTACTTCAATGATCCTCGATACGCCAATATAATTATTGCTTAACCCGTATGATAGCTTAAGCTCTGTAACAAAATGTACTCAGTTGATCGTTTTTTTATTTTATAAAACAGGAAAGTTTAATGCTTGAATGTTTGTTACGTGATCATGGAAAATACAGTAGTTAGATGGATTTAATGGCATTTGGCAGTCAGTCCATAAGATGCATTTACTTACAAATAGAATACTTTTGTCGAAGTAACGGAAAACTTACATCGCAAATATTCCATTTGAACTTTTGCGCCACTGACTGATTTGAATCGGTAATAATATTATCCGTCATGGAACGTGACTATGCATTTTATCCTAGCTATTAATAAATACATACATACGATCACGCTCGTGAGGGGTTGAGCAGAGCGTTAGGTATTTCGTTACACATAGAACCACATCTGGAAGTATGAGCCATGCAATGCCTACGAATAGTGACAGGTTGGCAGCCTGTCGCCTATACGGCACCAAACCCAAAAAGTAACAATCGTACGGTAAACAATCTAAAGGAAAGCCAACAACCAGGACATATTTTACTAAGATTTTACACTCAAAATCATTTCAGCAGTTTGGGGATCGATAGCTATTAAAATTTGTGTAAAAATAAGTAAATACTAGATCAATTTATATCTAAAGTTACATCTAATTATTACACCAAAGAACTAATAAATTAAATCTGTTCCATTTTAGTTGTGTGACAATAATTTTCAAAGGATATTATTTGACTAATTACTTACCTATGTCAACAAACCTATATAACAGTTCCCAATTTGAATAATAGCTTCAAAGGATCAAATATAATATACTGAATAGAGCATACATCCTCGAACAAATTAAACTTGCTTTAATTCTACGCTTGATATATATCATTTACACAACCTCGTACCAATATAATGTTACGTTGGCAAACTGATAGAAATAGATCATCTATCACGAAAGGCAATTTCAAATGAAACCACTCAACAATCAGTTACTTAGAGCTATATTGTAATAGAGAATAAATTATGTGATATACCAATTTTATTATTGACGTATTTCCAAAACAAGCCAGAATGTTTAGACATCATTTTGGTTATGAAACATAAGAAATAAAATACTCTCTACGCATTCAATAATTTTCTGTGGATCTATAAACCAAATACCTTTATAGACCTTTCGGGGAATACAAGAGCCTAACCTTAAAAGTTTGATAAAGGACGAAGATTTCAAGAAAAAATATGTTTCAAAATAAGTTCTTACTTCGACATCCTTGTCAAAAATTCTGGAAATATAATTTAATTTATTTCGTTTTTAGTGTTCGATGCACGCAATTATTATTAAAGTAACTTAAACGTATTCAGAGAGAAACGGAGCAAATGAAGCAAAGCTTAAAGCCTTTTAGCCTACCTATACAAAAAGCACAATACAGTACTTTGACACCATATATAGTGACCACAGAATATATACTGTTCTTTGATAGTGAAGAATCGGCGCGCACACACACATACAGCCATTTTAGCCGTTTTGCCGGCTTTGCCGTTCATAGCATGCTTAGCGGCCGTGTAAACGACGTTTGTATGTGTGCGTGCGCCGATTCGTCACTATATATGGAGTAAAAGTACTGTATCGTTCTCTATATGGTGCAAAAAGCCACATTAGATAGTATGAGTCAAGCAGCGCCTCAGAACAGTGACAGGTTACCGGCCTTTTACCACAGAGTAAAGAAACGGACGAAGTTAAAACTTAATACAACCGCGCGACGATAGGCACACTACTACAAGCATAATGCGCGTGTGAGCGTACACAGCTACATAAAAAGGAATCACAAGTGTCTAAACGTCTAAACCTTCATTCAACCATCAAATAAAACCCAGGACAATTGTTACACCATAAAAGATCTCAGCAATCTGGTTACCGATATTAGGATAAGTATCATAAATAATGATTTTCAATTTATTATCTGGTCACAAGCACGTTTGTATTTTTAGTACTTTTATCTAATAATATAATTACAAGAAAATGTCTAAATAAATAATTCGTTCTACATAGAATAAATTTAACTTTGAATACTGTACGCTGGAGATAATTATAAAAGCAAAAAGTTATACAAGTCTTTACCGAGGAGGAAGAAGTAAAAAATCAAAGACTTCCTTATTTAAATGGACGATGCTAAGTACTTTTAAATATCCAGAATCGTAGCTCTGCTTCGGCTCGAATAAATTACAATAAAATTCCAAACATCTGTGTGTAACAAAGCTCGAACACAGTACCCCTAGTTTAGTAATGTTACTGGACCAGCCGGTCATTGAAACAATATTTACAAATAATATTTACTCAACCATAGATGTGACCATAGTGCTGATTCCCGGAACTGAGTCAATAATGTTATTTAAGTACCAATTGTATAAAAAAAACTGTTACTTTAGAAGCACTGGGCGATCAACTGGAGTGCAGGTTGACTCTAGGCTAGGCTAAATACTGTACTGAGTGTACTTCTACACGTTGGCCGAGACTAAGGGTGAGTTCTAAAACCAGGTGAAGCCAAGTAGACAGCGTTAGAAAGCAATTTTCTTTTCTAATTGGTGTAAAATAATACACTAAAAGTGTTTTCAAATTTTGAATTCATATGTACGTTTAATCGACGCTTTTACGGTGAAGGAAAACATCGTGAGGAAACCTGCACACACCTAAGAAGAAATTCTTAGGTTGTGTGTGAAGTCGACCAACCCACACTTGGCCAGCGTGGTTGACTAAGGCCTAATCACCATGTGGGGTAGGCTCGAGCCCCTCGGTGGGGACATTATATGAGCTGTTGATGATGATGAATACAAAACAAACCAATGGTGAAAGCGCTTCTTAATAATGACCAATAGTGAGCTATAATTCACTCTACCCCGAGTAAAATGAAATCTTTTGGAACGCACCCTAAATGGCGTGAAGTGGTAGCCAGTCCCACCAGGAGAAACGCGTGGCAAAGATTTGGTGGAACTTGTGAGAAAGAAAAATAATTAATTGCCTTTCTCTCTCTCTCTCTCTCTCTACGATTATACGATCTACGATCTAGAACTCTACGATTTTGTTCAAGTCTGTCAGTTTCTACTCTACAACATAACAAGATCTGTTAAAATAATTACTACCTGCATCGACTCTCATATGAAAACGAATTCTGAAAAACAGCTGACTTTCGGCGTGGCTATATCTGACCTTTATTTGCCCGACATTTTAAACCATTACTTTATTACAAATCAAAGTTGGAATGTATGAACAAGTTCTGTGTTTAAGCCTCGACCCTCATTAGAATTTAAACTAGAGCCTTTTAAGTTGCCCATACGAAATGATATGCCCTAAATGTATGTACGATTGTTAACATGACTATTAGCGGGTTTCCAGGGCTTTGGGTCGTTATACGGTTTGACAGTTTGCTTACAGAGGACCAAAACTTTATTGAAGGCTTATTTGTATTCAGGGTCACAAGCATTGAAAATACGTTACGTTTAGCCCGAATGAAACCTACCTGCTGAAGAATCAAAGGAATTAATTTTACTTATGATTTTGATCCCATGAATGAATCCCCTTGACATTTAAATGGGTTTTATTTTGTTGCAAAAAAGATTTTTTGAAAACAAATATTGTGGATAAAATCTACGTTGAACACCTTGTAAAATGTAAAATAATACGATATTTTATGTAGCCGTATAGATAATATTTTAATACTAAACTATAACCTAAAAGTGCAACCTAAAATAAATAAACGGAAAATAATATATAATATTATAAAGGCTAAAGTTTGTATGGATGTATAGATACATACATGGATGGATGGATGTCTGGGTGTGTGTTTGTTACTCTTTCACGCAAAAACTACTGAATGGATTTTAATGAAACTTTACCGTAATATAGCTCATACATCTGAATAACATATAGGTTATAATTTATACTGATACTACGCAGACGAAGTCGCAGGCAGGAGCTAGTATTAATATAAAACACAATAGTGATCGCTGGTTATGCCATACCAAACACACTAATATAAATAAATAATATTAGGATAGTGTCAACAGATCGTTTTAAATATATTAAAAAAATATCAACAAATCTTATTACATAATAATAGATAATCCAGCCCGCCTAGCATGACCACCGAAACACGATATGATATAGCCATTTATCGCGTTGAACTATCAAAAATATTGGATATAACCGTCAACTTGAAATTTTATCGAAACTGCGAACATGTATGTATAAGGCTTATACATGTTCGCAGTTTTCAAGATTGCGGTTATATCCAATAATTTTCGATAGTTCAACGCGATAAATGGCTATATCATATCATATCATATCGTGTTTCGATGGTCATGCTAGGCGGGCAGATGTTTCATTAGTAACTAACATGATCATTAAAAGCTGTGAAAGGGAGACACACAAGATAGGCATTTGCCGGTAACAACATTTTGAGCCACTCTGTTGTGAAGTGGCTTATAAAAGATCACAAACAAATCACCTTTTTTTGTGTCGTGCACCACATTTGGTGCGCTCGACAAAGCCCGTGAAAGAATATTTTGGTGTCCAGTACCCGTAGTGTAAGTTTCTTAGTATAAAATACGCAACTATTAAAGTTGCGTTAAGAGTTCAATTTGCATGGGAAACACGATTTACCCTTCGTTCCGCTAGGGGCGCTATTCACGTTTCCTATACAAATCGTGCTCTTAACGCAACTACAATAGTTCCGTATTTTATACGAAAAATCTTACACTACGAGTACAGCAAGCGTTGCTTGGTTGTCGTGTCTATAGTTTCGTCCGAGTAATCTGAAATAAGACTGAATTTAATTGTAAGTAGAACATTTTGTATAATGTATATAAAACGGACTTATGTACGTGAGGAACTTAAGTACCTTAGAAGGGTTGGTGTCAGGCATGCAACCGGCCATAAAGCTATGTGCAAACCTGTAACAGTATGGTGGTAAATTACACCGACCTCAAATAAATTAGGACCATGGTAAGAAGGTGATAGAAGGTTTATTATATTTACATACATACAGGTGGTAAGAGACATGATAAGTCAAACGAGAACCATGTATTCTAACATCAAAATTAGAAACATTTAAAAAAATAATTGCTGGGAAATGATTTTTTTTTTTGGTGTTAAAAAAATTGCAAATTGTACCGCGCAATGTAAAGCTCTCGCAAAATCACGATATTTTGCCAGACGGCGCGGCGGGCGGCCCCGTTCGTTTGTGTCCGTGCGCATCTAGTGAGCTACATTGAACGCTAACGTTTTGAAGCCATTTTTGTTATGAAATACAAAAAAAATATATAATGTTTCTTTGGAAAATAATTTAAGAATTAATGTTTAAAATATGTTTTCATAAAAAAAAATTAAAAAAAAATATGACTTTGAGCTTTTATAAAATCGTAACTAACAATTTCCCAGGTATAGTCTATAAGGAAAAAAAATATGATGGTGAGCAGAATACATGGTTCTCGTTTGACTGATCATGTCTTTTACACTCTGTATGTAAAGTCACGCCTTTTTCTTAAAGGGGTAGGCAGAGATCACTTGTTTTCACTTGCTACGATTCTTACATATTTCTTTCGCTTCATCTACTTTCATAACTGTCCTCATGCTCGGCGGTTTCTAGTACTTTCGACCTGGAGACGCATTTTTGAATCATTCGAAGTGACTCTTAAATTCATGCACGAAATCAAAACGTATACGAAATTATTTTATTTATTTATTTATTTATTTACACTTTATTGTACACCAACAAATTCAATACAATATACAAAAGAAAAATTAAAATATGATCATGGTACAATGGGCGGCCTTATCGCAAAGTGCGATCTCTTCCAGGCAACCTTAGGATGGACAGGATTTGCAGGAACAACAACTCAGAGGGAAGTTGGCAACTAATCGTAGATAATTATTGTTAATTTATTGAATAACTTTTAGGGCTAAATTATAAATAGTTTATAATATATGCTTAATTGCTTATTTAATATACAACACAACAAATAAATACATACACTTATCAATAATATATAATATAATACAATATAATACATATGTATAAGATATATACTTATATAGGTATAAATATAAATAAATATATATGTGAAATAAAACAGGAAAAGGTAGTTATATGGCAAGTTTTAAGGAAATAGTGGTAGGCACTAAAGTGACAGATAATAATCCTTCACTAGTCTCTTAAAAATGTTGAGAGATTTGGCATGCCTTATTTCGACTGGCAATGCATTCCACAAAATAACGGCATGTACTGTGAACGACTTGCTGTAAAATTTTGTGAAATGCATTGGAGTCTCCAGCCTCAAATTACTGGCTGAACGCAAAACTCGAGAGTGGGTATCTTGGAGGAAAGTAAATCGCTGTTTAAGATAGGATGGGGAATTTGGATTAAAAAGGATATTATAAAGGAGAGAGAGGATATGTGCATTCCGGCGAAGACGGATGGGTAACCATTTGAGCATCGTGCGAAATTCAGAGACATGGTCATATTTGCGTAGGCCGAATATGAACCTTATGCAGAAATTTTGAAGGCGCTCAAGCTTGTTAAGTTGATCTTCGGTAACGTCAAGGTAGCAGACATCAGCGTAGTCTAAGATTGGAAGGAGAAGAGAATTTGCAAGCGCAATCTTGGTGGCAGTTGGTAGAAAATTACGAAGACGTCGAAGAGCGCCTGCAGAAGCGAACAGCTTGCGGCTTATCTCCTGAAGCTGAGGACCCCATGATAAAGTGCTATCGATATATAAGCCCAGGTCCTTCACACACTTGCTTACAGTAATGTCCATGCCATCAAAAGTTATTTTAGGAAGTTGCGACCAATCGACTTTCGACGTTATTTTAGGGCTCCCTATGATAATTATTTGAGTCTTAGACGGATTGAGCTTAAGACCGAACGACTTACTCCATTCACAAATATGCGAAAGGTCCGAATTGACAGTCGTGATTGCTTCAGATAACTCATTTAACGGAGACTGGGTATAAATTTGCAAGTCATCTGCAAAAAGGTGGTAGGACGAAGTCAGTTGATTAGAAATAGAATTAATGAAAATAGTGAATAACAGAGGAGATAAAACGCCACCCTGCGGAACCCCAGAAGACGTATTGCTCCATGAAGACAGCGTATCTTCGACGCAAATACGTTGACGGCGTCCAAACAGGTAACTATGAAACCAATCAATCACCATAGGAGATATGTTAAGAGAGTTTAATATGCCGAGCAGTATGTCAAAATCAACAGTGTTAAAGGCGTTGCTGAAATCGAGTAGGGAAAGTACTGTAAGCTTTCCATTTTCCATGCCCAGCCTAATATCATCGGTGACTTTGATTAATGCGGTGGTAGTGCTGTGACCTGGACGAAAACCAGACTGTAGAGGATTAAAAAGGTAATTTTTGAAGAGAAAGGAGCTTAAATTATTGTGGACAAGACGCTCAAGGACTTTGGAGAGGAATTTTTTTCGATTGCTCCCAATTTTACGTATTTTTGAAACATTAGAAATGAGTGATGTCCAAAAACTCGAATCTTATAACATTTTTCATTTCATGCACAAAAAATAAAAACTGCAAGGCCATAACTCGTTGATTTTAGAACCCGGTAATGAATTATGGGGAAATGGAACGTAAATTAAAAGTTATAATATCACTGTCAGTGATTTGATTTTCTACTGGTAGAATATCTGGTAGAAATCAGAAACGAGTGGGTCAGACCACTCGTTGCAAAATTCACGAGTATGAATATTCAAAAATAGCGATTTTAGGGATTCGCATACGAATCTTACGATTTCATACACGATTTGGAATTCTAATGATTCAAAAATGCGTCTCCGGGCCCTTTTTCAAGACGTCTTCGATTTGATCGATAAACATTCGCCAAGATCTTCCTCGTCCTACATCTCCGTTCACTTCTGATTCATATATCCTTAGTGTCTATCTACTTTTACACATCCTTTTCTTACTGACCGAACGGTTAATAGTATAAGGATCATATTTAAATGGTCCGCAGATTAACCTCACCTAAACCTATGCAAATACTAAAAGTGGGTGACAAAAAATTATTAATAAGCGACTAAGAAATGACTAGTCGCCTATTTAGAATTTTAAGTCGCTCATTCTGAATTTTTAGTCGCACGGTTTATTATAATATAATAATAATAATTTATTTGCCTATACACAGAAGATGGTAGTAGTAGTACATCAAAATCAACTTATTCAGCTATTAATTTTGGCATGCAAATATTAGACTGACTACTTCAAAATTATCCAAAATCAATTCATTAACAATTAGGATCAAACTTAATAAATTCAATGCAAACAAATCTATTTCAATTATATTATTAATATTATTTTAGACATACAGTGTCATTAGTATTACTAGTATTATTTAAAGTTATTTTAATTTATTAAAATATTCCTGCACAGTGTAAAAACAATTTTCAATAAACCAACTGCGTAGAGCTAATTTAAAGCTATTATGGTACAAATTAAGTACCTTAAAATATACAATTCTTGAATATTTTAAGGTACTTAATTTGTTATATACCGATATACATATCCAGGGACAGTGCTTTTGAAATCGTTTTCTATTTGGTATAATAGCAGAAACTAGCCTACTTTTATTTCTAGTGTTTCGTGGGTAAATATCACTGGCTTGCAAGAAAAGATGCATTTAATACATAGTCATTTATTATATTAACACACGATAATATAACTGTGTTACAAGGTCCACCTAATTAAGCTAACGGGCTAAGGTAAGTTTCGGTATGCAGAAGTAGTCCGTCAATCGCACCGTTTGGTTACTAGCGATACATTATTTTGTTATATATTTCCCTACTCTATCTAAGATTAAATTTTCTCTACAACTGTCCATTGTGGTCCAAATTTTCAAATAAAATAATATTTAACTTAATAGCAATAGGTACTCTTAAAGGTTAAAGAATATTTAAATGGATTACTTTATTTATAGATGTACTGCAGTCCTAACGAAGACTTAGTAATGTCGATTTCCATGAAATGACTTAAATATAGATTCGGAATCGATATTTCGAGCTCTTTACCTTGGTTTTATTCCCGTAAAGTCAACGTCTAGTTTTATAAAAGTTTCGGAAATTCGGGAGAGATTGTGATTGTTTCTTCTTTAGGACAGCAGAATAATACGAAGGTTGACGATAAAAGTTCCGGGTGAAAATTGCTACCACTTTCGGCCGTGTTCTGCTTTAACATCATGGCCCTGTTTAATAAATGATACAAATTGTAATTGCATTAATATTACACACTACAAAATCAACGTACAAGTTTCTGTTAAATAATGACAACAATTTACAAACTTAGCACGGTGGAAAATTTACAAAATTACACGTACAATTTTACATTTTTCTGCTTAATAAACATTTTCTCTTTACTGGTGACAATTTACATGTTTGTATGGAAAACTGTTTTATTGAACGCGTAAGTGTAATTACCATTTAACATATTATGTATATTGTAATACAATCCCACCAGGTGAAATTTACAATTTTGTGCCTCAATTTAATATGTGAAGAAATTTTGTTTTAAACAAAAATGGTTCTAAAAATGTGCAGTAACAGAACTTAGTGATGATGAATATATAAGTGAACGGCAACTGAGAGCTTTTCGTAAAAGAATAAACTTTACTTTTAATGTGACAGATTTTACAACAAAATCAAATTAATAGAAAAGTACATAGTTCTCTGTAAACCAAATTCAACCAAATCCAATTTATTTAAATATTTGTAAGTTCTAGGGTTTTTAAACTCTGCCCCCTATCTAAGAATTCACAACAAATATTCTATATATAATATTTTATAATGTAATGTATAATTATTAGTACAATTAGTATAATATTTTATGTTATTTGTAACTTACAATTGCAAATTTGTATCTACATACCATTACTTGTAAATGCGCTTTTAAACATTTATTAAACAGTATTTATAATGGAAATATTTGTAAGGTTTTTACTTTCAAAATTGTAAGGTTTATTAAAGAGCGCTTGTCATACAACTTTACAAATTTGTTACTTATTTACAAAATTGTCAGGATTATAACGTTTAAACAGGGTAGGTCAGATGAAAGCAGGGAAGAAGTTTTCCCTTTAAAGAAAAAAAAGTACACTTAATTACTAATAATCATTAAAACACTGTGACTAAAATTTAGTTTTCTTTTATCGTGACGTAATATAAGAAAACTGCCTTCACGGACTTAACTTTCGTATAATTATTTCGTATTACATACATCGTTTCTTTTTTCCGTGTGGTTGCTTTCGTTAGTACACAACATGTGATTTAAATAATTACTTAAAGAAACATGGGGCTCAAGAAATATCTATACAAATCTGAGGAATAAAAGCTATTGCCCATAATTATTATTGTCCTTGTTTTTACGGCACTAACGTACATATTTAGAGGTAATAAATTTTTGGCGTCTGTTAACACCTCATTTGTTAAAAACTTCTTAGCTTATATTCGACAATTGTATGTGCGTTAGCGCCACCGCGCACTTTGATTTTTAGTCGGCCGATACTATTGTGAGACGACTGTGATTAAACTAGCCGATAGCTTAGTATTGTGCTGTAGTTGGGCGATAGTCCAGTTGAATGCGGCGCATGCGCTTGCATAGTACTTACGCCGTCGTGGTGGAGTGGTCAGTATAGCTGCCGACACATCAAGCGGTCTGGGTTCGAATACTGGTAGCGGCAAATGTTTGTGTGATGAACACGAATATTTTTTTGCGAGTCATGGTTGTTTATATATTTATTTAAGTCTATTTATAAAAATATCTAAAATTATTATGTATATTAAAAAGAATGTCCGTTATCTAGTATCCGTAACACAAGTTCTTAACGATACTTACTTCGGGCTAGATAATTGGTGTGAGCGTGAAAATATATTATTATTATAGGAGTTACTTACTTCATGCATATTACGCGATCAGCCAATAGTTGTTCGATAGTGTGATTGAATAGGAATCGGGCAATGGTTTGCAATAGTTTGATCTTGATTTTTTTATCGTTAATGCTCGCACCACAATTTAGCTCTATACTGGTTCCCTATCCGATCAAACTATCGGCCAACTTAAAAACCACAAATGTGTGGTGGCGCTTAGGTGACAGAATGTCACTATTTAGAGCCACCGCATGGCCCATACTGCCAGATGTGGCTTTACGTTAAAATCTATTTTTTTCTTTTAAATTCTGCTCAACCTTTTTGGTATTAGGAGCATGATTCAGTCAGTTATTTTTTCTTATAAATTGTTTCTGAGTGACTATCCGCAGCATAACTAGTGTTTGTTTGGTGCACTTTGAATTATTGAAATAAAGATTTTATAGAAAAGATTTTTTATTTAAATGTTTTTATGACTGAGAATTTAATACTTTTTCGTTGCCATAGATTGCAATAGATTTCTTGCCGAGCACTCCCGCAGTGCATTAACACGTGTATATAAGACACCCCCAAATTTAAGATTGAAAAAATATTATATTCCCATAGGGAAAGTGTACAATAACCACAAGAAGACGATCGTGTTTTGTTAAATGTGGAAAAATAATAGGGAAGGAAATTAATAAGAGTTTTAATTTATCTTTAATTGCGGAAAAACAAAATAAAAATACAGTCCACTGGAGGGTTCTACAGCATCCCAATTAGTACTGACCGCAGAAAAGGTTACTTGTTTTCGAAATGTTACAGAGTTCAACGTACCACACTACCGTCCAAACTCCTGTAAAGGGCATTCTTCGTCTTAAATGAAACACGTTTAATGTCTGTCATCACAAGATCGAGGAATACCTATGTGGTATCAAACCAGTGTCCATCTATATCTTTAATAAATCCTAAAGGCCTATTTGAGACTGTATGATCGTTAATGTATTCAATAAGATAAAGCTTTACATTCTTAAAGAAGTAAAAAAACCCGGAGTACCTAATTCAAAAATCAAGACCTAGTAGGTTAAGAACTATTAAAAATAAAGACAAGTTTCTCTAGCCTAAAACTAACAATAAACTTAGGTATATGGATTTAGAATGTTTAATTATAAAAATTCCCTAAGTATGTTAACGATCTACCTGATAAACTTCAAAACTTGTATAAAGAGGGGAGCAAGTACAAGGTTAAAATGATAGAGGAATTCTTAAATAATAAGGAACTAAGTAAATATATATTAACTATTTATAAAAGTGTCTCGCTGTTCTCAGATAAGCCCTAGAGGCTCAAGAGTAACAGCCTCAGTGTAATTTGTATGTAAACTCGCAATGTATTGAACAAATAAATTAAAAAAAAAACACATCTGTCATTGAGATCATACTATCGAACCAGACACATTCCTTCAAAAACTGCTATATTATAAGCTTCTCATGCTTTCTGGTCTTTGGTGACTAGTGTTCCACTGTTGTTGAGTAGTCATTACTTATTTACATTAAAAATGATATAAAATAATATTACAAAATAGATAAATATTATTAAACAAGGATGATGATAATAAAGCCTACGGTCGAGTTTAAGGAAGTCATAATAAATTAAACCAGACATCCAATAGCTGCCTCATGAAATTGTAACAATACTCGTAATTCTAACGTAACTACCGTTAATTTTGTGTAAACGCAACTGTTGCATTTCATACATTTTCATGATTGTACTTCGCAGCCATTCGTGTTCGCAGATAGGTATTACATAATAAGCGACACTCGATTCTATGAAACTTGAAATGAAACAATTTCATTCTGTTCATTTCTGAATAGTAGCTTACGTTAAATTTATTCTCTTACGCTCATTAAAATAATAATGTGTACAGTCGACTTTTTAACGTAGGTATACCTCTTTGTAATAAGATCGTGAACTTCGTGTTTGTATACTGGTGTTTTTGATTTCACTCTCATAGAGAGGCATATCATATTAGTCCCCAGGATGGCAACGCACTTGCAGTGTTAGTGATTTACCCTTAATATTGCAAATGTCTTTAGGCGACGGTCTCACTTAACACCAGGTGGGCCGCAAGCTTGTTTGCCATCTTTTCAAATAAAAAATAATAATAAAAAAAAACTCTCATAGAGAAAATTACCAACTTTGTAGTCGAGTGGTGCCACCGAAATCAGATGGCTACCTAGGTTTGATCCACAGGGAAGTCCAATATTGCACTCTGTTTTGTTGGTAGTAAAGGTATTTCTGTGTATTCTACTCTGCCGACATCACATTGCGAACTAAAAGATTTAATTTTTTTTTTTCTTTTTTTTGGTTTATTTCCTACTAATAGAAATAAACCAACATTTTTTATCAACGCAGGAAAAACTACTTAATCTCAAAATCGATATAGAAAGCAATAAGCGTTCTATTATTTCGCTTCGTTGTCCTTTTGTTTCGGTAGCCGACAATGTAAAGCGGCAGATTGTTAATTTACGCAGAATACATTGTCTTGTTTTGAGCGGAGTTCTTATAAAAATTACTAAGCCTCCGAATTTATTTAGGCACTTTGCATAATTGTTAAATTATGCATAATAAATTGTACCAAAACGATTAGTGGTTACTCGAAATCTATGATGCTGTTGTTTATTCACAATTCGACCAATATAACGTATTCGCTTGCTATCAGCTGGATTATATTGTACGTATGCTTATACCAACGATACAGTATTAAAAAAATATTGGAATAAAATAAATAATTATTGTCTAATATTATAATGTGGCCTACGTTCATACCAACCCGCACTTGGCCAGCGTTGTTGACTAAGGCCTAATCGCCTCTAATGCAGGGTAGGCTCGAGCCCCTCGGTGGGGACATTATATGAGCTGTTGATGATGATGATGATGGGCTACGTTCATATCAATAATCTAGCTCTAGTAATATATACCTACTTTTAAAGAAATAACTTTACAGAAACAACTCCTACAAAGATTCAAACCTTTAGATGTATGGTATACTATTATAGTGGAATTTGTAGTGAATAATTTAAGACTAGTACTGTTATTATGGAATAAATTTTGCGTTTACAAACGTGTAAATATTTTTAAAACTAGAAAAAATACACTGAAAAAAATTGACTTTCCCCAGGCGGAAATGGAACTCAGCATCTTTCGCAATCCGGGCGGCTGCGTTAACCACTACGCCACCAAGGCACTGCTTTCGCTGTCGAATTTGTCAGTACTTGGTGCTTATGTTTTTATGGTAAATATTGTTTCATCAAATCTTTGAAATAATGGACTTTTAAGATCCGAACGAAATATTTTTGCAAATATTTGACGCCCTGTTAAAATGAAATTACCTTATGCTATGGAATAATAATTGCGTTTACAAACGCGTAAATATTTTTAAAACTAGAAAAAATTACACTGAAAAAAATCGACTTGCCCCAGGTGGGAATGGAACTCAATCCACGGGCCGCGTGGAGCAATTTTTTTCAGTGTATTTTTTCTAGTACTGTTATTTTACAACTACGCCTGTTTATTAAGTCTGCGACTTCGTCCGCGGGGAGATTTTTTAAATCATATATAAGCTATATTAATTATTATCTCTGATGTCACTCAAAAATAAATTTAGAATTTTATTGGTGAAAGAATTTTTGAAATTGGTCCATTAGTTTTCGAGTTTTTTCGTTACAAACATTAAAAAAATCCTCTTTTGAATATTGTATGTAGGTATAGAATCAAAAAGGTAGAAAATCACCGTCAAACACCGCCTCCTTGTAGCTCGCTCACCGGTATTAGATCCAGAGGTCGCGGGTTCTATCTCCACGAGTACTAATTTGTGTTAAGTTTTATTTTTCGTACCTACATTTGTTTTATAACCATCATTTTATCAAATTCTATCACCACTGCAATAGATAAACTGTAAGCTGTAAGCCCGCATCCAGCGGCTTCCCGTGACTTTTACCAGATCGTCGGTCCACCTTGTGGAGGGCCCACCAACGCTGCGTCTCCTGGTACACAGTCGCCACTTGAGAACCTTTCCGCCCCAACGGCCGTCAGTCCTCCTCGCAATGTGCCCTGCCCACTGCCACTTAAGGTTCGCAATTCTTTGGGCTATGTCTGTGACCTTGGTTCTCCGGCGCAGAACCAATCGGGTTGGAGATCCTTGAGGGAGGTGTTTTTTTTTTATTTCACCACGACCATTCCTTCAATGGTTGAGAATTGCAGTTGAAGCTCGCTTCAACCTTCGGCCATTTCAAAGACCAAAAGCTTTCCCGTTGAAGGAAAAAAATGCCACAGATTATTCTATTATACCACCTTAAACAGCACAAATTGAACTATATGTCTTTCTTTTAGTAGTCTCACTGCGTTACTCGCGCAAAATCAAGTTATAAAGAAGTCGAGACGCGCCTGCCGAGATACATTATGGCCGCGAAGAAAACTAGACAATGACTTTAATTATAAAAAAGTTAATACGAGTATCCTTAAACCGAGAAGAGATATTATTCTTGTTGAAAGACTGTTAACTGTAAGAAGAAAAAAGAAGTGGATCTTGAACAACTTCCTTTCGTTTAGTGTTTAAAAATTAGACATGCATTTCAGAATTTTCTTGGAGTTAAAGGCATATCCTCGTTGTAAGTTTCTTATATCATTTGTCAGTATGTTGTTTTAACCGAGTAATATGAATGTGCTGCTAACACATTAATATGAAACCTGTTAAGCCCTCCAACTAACTAATGCGCTTGTGCTAGAGTAGGTTTTAGTGGGTAGAGTCCAAACCTGGAGTCACACATAACCCTATCCGGCTCGAAGGACCAATGTAAAGGTTCCTTCGGGTGTTAAATAAAAGCGGACTGTATAACTTGATAGGGATAGTTTATTGTCGTTTTACAAATATGAAATTCAAAGTACGCGCACGATCAATTTGCGGTTGGAGACGACCGTAAGCGAGAGCCGAGCGTGGTTAGGTTCTCAAGGTGACTTCCGGAGAGCGCTGCCACCGCGCCGATGGCCGCGCCCCGCTGCCTCCTCCCGCGCGTCTCATCCCGTGCGTGTACATCAGGGTAGATGCAATCGTCGACTTCTGTCGATCTCCCCTTCTCACTACTGGGTATGCTTAAGCATTTCCTACTATAAAAAATCAGGAAAGGTCTCCCCTTGACTTTCTCGTATACCGGAAAGACTCAAAAGTTGAAAGAAACCTTATACTTTGATGTCATATATGCATTTTAAATTTTGGACACCCATCCGAGTACCGACCGCGAACTTGGTTGCTTAACTTTCGTGATCGACGACTCAAAAGTTGATAGAAACCTTATATTTTGATGTCATACACGCATGTTAAATTTGGTTGCAATAAGTTAAAGCATATTCAAGTTATCGTGCTAACGCACAGACACACAGTCACACACACAGACATAATTATTATTCCAACAACGTTATTTTTCGACTCAGGGAGGTCTAAACCGTGTAAATCCCTCAAAATCTCGAGGTCGAATTTTTTGACGATTACAAGACTTCCTCTACAATGTGTTTGTGGTCCGACCCGACAAACTTTACGGGCATTTTCTACAGATAATTTCATCGTAGAAAAACCCCATATGTGGGGTCGAAACTCAGTTCCCTCGGAGTGGCAGCCTTTTTAATTATTAATCATCGTTTAGGCTTTAGTAAAAGTAGAATATCTCGTTATGTTTAAGTCACACGAACTTAAAAAAATACTGCCGGGTAGCTAAAAAGTGTGGCCATCTAATAAATGTCACTTAAGCACAAAAAACTCATATTACGTTGTTAAAAAATACGTGTTTTTTGAAGTCCGTGTCACTTAACCTTAACGAGATATTCTACTTTTACTAAAGGCTGATTAATAATCAAAAAGGCTGCCACTCCGAGGGAACTGAGTTTTAACCCCACATATGGGAGTTTTTCTACGATGAAATTATCTGTAGAAAATGCCCGTAAAGTTTGTCGGGTATTAATTGCCTGCTCCGCTAGCAATTTTATTAACTCACATACTTAATACTAAGAAAAATTTAGCATTGACAGCCAACAGTCTGCCAGACGTCTATCGTCCTTGGGCAAGCAAATATTGGTAGATACCCTTCTCAATACTGGATAACCGATGGTATTACGTCAGATCTAAGTTACTTACTAGGTGGTCGACCCATGTGTAGGGTCGTCTGGGTAGGTTCCACCGCCTTTCTTATTTCTGCCTTGAAGCAGTCCGCTGTGTTTCGGATTGAAGGAAAAGGTAGGAAGTATAATTACTGGGCATGGAAGGCATATCATCTTAGTCCCCAGGATGGCAACGCACTGTGATTTACTCTTAATATTGCAAGTATCTACGCGACGGCATTTAACACCAGGTGGGCCACAAGCTTGTTTGCCAACTCGTACTATATTTTTAAAAATCTTAGTCGCTTTATCCATGAGTAGTGTTAAGGTAATAGCATTCTTTACGGCCGCTACGACACCGCATCGCCTAACCATGTGTCAAAGCGACGTCACCACCATTTGAAAACGAAAATAAAAAATATCTTTATTTAAATGGACTTTATTAAGGACTTTTAAATAGTCAAAAACGCTACCACCATTTCGGGACGTATAATTATTTTGCTTAAATAATTATTAATATGCTGAGATGGAGAAAAAATGGCGAAAGAAACTCAACAGCTTACAATTTCGTAATGATTTCAAAACATCATTACAGGTCAATAGATAGGTATATCAATATGAATAAATTACAATTTTGAATGCGTAAATTTTGGGCAGATTTTACTCCCACGCATTTGTAGCATTTAAATAATCATTTATCTTGTAATAAGCTTTATTATATAATTTAGTTTTTACAGTTTTTTTTTAATTTGTTAACAGGCAAATCTCTAATACTCTTCGGAAGCTTATTGTAAAAACGTACCTATACATTGGACCACAAAGGAATTGTTTATTCTGTGGAGACGAGTTTTATATACAACCGATAATACGACGATAAAAATGTGTGGACACATAGGTCAATATGTGTAGATATCAATATGTGTAAAATTTAAATTTTCTAATTGACAGTATTGTAAGGAAAGATGTCTTACATCATATTTTTTTTTTATATATATTACTCTAAACTTAATTATTAGTTTTTATTTTATTATATTATTTTTATTATGATTAATTATTAAAGACTTGACAATTTGAATTATGACTCTTTCCAAATCAATATCTATGAAAACTGTAAAGGGAGGATAACCTTGTTGAGTTTCTTGCCGGTTCTTCTCAGAACAAGGCCTCCTGGTAGACTCTTGAACCGATGGCATCAAACTTGACTTTCATAAGTGTACAAATTGTACCTAAATGAATAAAGAAATTTGAGTTAGAGTTTTGAACCAGATCGTGTTTCTTCCTAGTATTTACATTTCCTAGTTTCATAAACATAACTTGTATACAGTAGGTACAAATACTCCGGATACCTTAAAAAACGCAGTCAATTCTAGAATAGTGTTTATTTTTTCTCCGCCATGTTTAAAAACAAATATGTACATCAATACATAGGGTCGAAACAGAAATAAAGTGGGAGTGTAAGAAACTGGTCCCTGAACTAAGCACGAACTTGTATTTCAGTGGATCAGAACTCTCCTCTCTGGATAGTAGTCAGGGTTAACAACTTTATACTATTTTATTTTATAAAAATAACCCTTCTATAGTAATAAGTTACGGTCAGTGTACAAAGCACTGCACTAGTCCCCGGGAAACTGGACAGGTTGTTTCCACAACTGGTTGGCAGATACGCGACATCGTTGTGGTGCGGTGGCTGCTACCATCAGATATATCCTTGAAACTCGTTTGTTATATTAAATATAAAAAAAAATAGAATTACTGCGTAGCAAGCATTCAGCAGTCGTGTTCGCAAGGTGGCGATAATTTACAGCACAAAATACATAAAACACACCTTCATGAATATTGCTGCCCCGTCCAGCTGTAAACGGCTAAATGGGATTGTTAACGACTTAATTAAACTGATGGTATACGATAATTCTACATTTGTATTCAACGAAATTAAGCGGACTCATTAAATTTATAACTTAGACAATCAACAATGTGGTTCAAATAAGACAAACGTAAATCTTCAAATTAGCTTAATGTAATCCACTTACGCACCAATCTAGACGTGCGTTACTCACGCGAACATCAAAGAACATACTGATTTACGTATGCATAGAATATATAAACAGGTTCTTAGATATTTGCCAGAGATTGTGTTATATGTTTCGTAGAAACAGTTATTGGCACGTTGTCTCTGATAATTAGTACGAAGGTTGGAGAAAGAGACACATGAGTGGCTTCTTTCTGTTCTAGAATATGAATTTACATTACACAGTCCTTTAATATCTAATAGGTTGGGGAAAAAGTCTTTTCGCATTATAGTATGTATAAACTTGTAATAAAATCTCTTTGGCTATACTATTTGTATCTGGCTGGTTTTGGTATCATTGAAAGTTTAAATTTTAAAGAACATAATTCCAAATTCAAATTAGGAAAATGTGTGATTTTCATTTGTTTTTCGTACCGCCAAGATGAGTGAATCTAATGAAGAAATTCGATACGTTTTAAAATTTTACTACAAAAAAGGTAAAAATGCAACGCAAGCCGCGAAAAAAATTTGCGATGTTTATGGACCTAGTGCAGTGTCTGTGAGAATGGCACAAATTTGGTTTAAGCGTTTTCAATCCGGAAATTTTGATGTCAAAGATGCACGTCGCTCTGGTCGCCCTATTACAGATAAAATGGATGCCATTTTTGAAAAAGTGGAGCAAGATCGGCATGTCAGTAGTTACGACGTAGCTGAAGAACTGGGAATTGACCACAAAACAGTTTTGGCGCATTTGAAAAAAACTGGGTACACAAAAAAGCTCGACATTTGGGTACCTCACGAGCTCACTGAAAGAAACCTAATGAACCGTGTACTCATTTGTGATTCTTTATTACGACGTAATGAAACCGAACCATTTTTGAAGAAGCTGATAACTGGTGATGAAAAGTGGATCACGTACGACAAGAACGTGCGAAAAAGGTCGTGGTCAAAGGCCGGTCAGGCTTCACAGACTGTGGCGAAACCCGGGTTAACTCGCAACAAGGTGATGCTGTGTGTGTGGTGGGATTGGAAGGGCATTATTCATTATGAGCTGTTACCACCAGGCAGGACCATCGATTCTGAACTCTACTGCGAACAACTGATGAAATTAAAGCAAGAAGTTGAGAGAAAGCGGCCGGAATTAATCAACAGAAGGGGTGTGGTTTTTCATCATGATAACGCTAGACCTCACTCATCTCTAGCCACTCAGCAAAAATTAAGAGAGTTTGGCTGGGAGGTGTTAATGCATCCGCCGTATAGTCCTGACCTTGCACCTTCAGATTTCCACCTGTTTCGGTCTCTTCAGAATTCTTTAGGCAGTGTCAGGTTAACATCACGAGAGGACTGCCAAAACCACTTGTCGCGGTATTTTGACCAGAAGTCCCAAAATTTCTATAGCAATGGGATCATGTCCCTACCTACAAGATGGCAAAAAGTTATCGAACAAAATGGTACCTACATACTTTAGTTAAATGTAAATAAACTATATTAAAAAATGTTTTGAATTTTCTTAAAAAATGCGAAGAAACTTTTTCCCCAACCTATTATATAAAATAGAGTTTGCCGTAGCTGCACGCTGTTTGTATCATGACATTTTTAAATTTTCACTAAAATTTAACGATGTCACGATACAAACTATGAGCTACATAGACAGCTTTCACATGGCACCGTCACGGCACGGCGACCGTGTCATATCATGCTCATACATTTCTACTTTATACGGCACGGCGACCGTGCCGTGTAAAGTAGATGTGCGTGTGTGCATGTGAAAAGGGCCTGAGAGTGCATTACCGGCTACTGCTAACTATTATATCATGTAACAGACAGCATTGTGAAACTTAAACAAGCTTAAACCAATCAAATAGTCATATGGCCTTTTAACATTACATATTATTATACTCTTCAAATTTAAATTCGAAAGTAAATTATATAGTAAGTATGTCAAAATTACAAGTTTTTTTTATGTTTTATTGTTTGCTCAGCACTTTACAATCCCCTAAGTTAATTTAATCTGATGAACACCACATTCATGGGTTGACTAGAAGAGATCTCTTTTAAAGATGAGTCCGCCCGTGCAAACATTGTTTTTATTTTTAATATTGTAACCTTTTTGTGCAATAAAGAGTATATATAAATCTGTCACTACTTATCATTACAAGTCACGAAAAATCTTAGAACTAAATATTTAACTGATTTCATATTGTTTTCTGGTTTAAAGTACTCTCGTTTTGAAAGGTGTTCGATAAATCATATCATTTAGTCATATAACCACATCTTGCAAAAAAAAACAATCGTAATTTTCCACAACATAAATATCCCCAGCGTCCTTTCGGTTCAGGACTCTTTCGGTATAAGGGCAATCTTTTGTGTGATCAACGTGTTCATCAACAGTTCACGAAACAATTATTTCAGTTGCTTTATGAAAATATAACCGTAACATAAAATATAATATTAATTCTATAGTACATATTTTTTTCAGGACCCAACAATCTTCAAAGATATAACTTTATGGCGGTATTGACATAAACCCTCATTAACCTCATTTAGGTTAAAACACGTTTTATCCTTCTATTACATCGAAATAAAAAAAAACCTACAATCTGCTCTAATTTCCTTTTTTAAAGAATAAAGTAGTATTATACTTACAGTAAAATTTACATCATTTCTGCATTGCTTAATCAAAGACAATAATTTATAAGGCCGAATACTCAAATGGCCAATAATAATACTGTTTTTAACTACTGTCGTGTTTCTGTCGGTCATTAAAGGTACCAGAAATCCACGGAAGAAGGGATAGGGTATAATATAAAATTAGGGCATAAAATAAAGACAGTCCAGAAGATTAACTATACTCGCACATTGCGAGTTCGAGCAACGTACACGTGATTCTGAGGCAGTCGGACTTAAGTGAGACTTTGACAAATAAAACAATATATTTGTTTCATCAACATCGGACTAATTTTACGAAAAAAAATCTTTAGAAATATCCTTTTCAGCAAAATAATACTTGTATTAGGAGATTTCACTCTTCCATATCAAACTTATGTTCGTATTATAGAATAAGTTTCAAGAATGAACGCCGACTTGAGCGTTCTACGTCTCTATCGCTTTGTGCGTGATAGAAAGTGACAGACGATTCTCAAGACATGTTTGACTTCTTAGTGGCATTTTGTAATACGGGCCTTAGACAACCTTTGTCTTCTTCCTCAGGCCTAGCGCATCATGAAGTTTTGACAAGCACTTGACGTTTGGCTCTATGGGCAAACATAGGTACCTATTAGAGATGTTAAATGAAAATGAAAATGAAAAAGGTCTTTATTTAAATGGACTTTGCTAAGTACTTTTAAATCGTCTAAAGCCCCACCACCATTTCGGGACGAATAATTATTATTATGCTGAGATGGAGAAGAAATGGCGAAAGAAACTCCACAGCTTACAATTTCTTATGATTTCAAAACATCAATACAAGTCAATAAATAATTATCAATATCATTTAAGTTACATTTTAACATGCGTAAATTTTGGGTAGTTATTACTCCCACGCATTTGGATTATTTATCTTGTGAAAAGCTTTTCTATATAATTTAATTAATCATATTATTGAACTAAGCAATTTAAATTTTTATGCCCTCCACCATTTTATGTTATTGTTAGATAGGTACTTACAGATATTCCTTTCAATTTAAGTGCGAAGCATACATTTGAGATCCTCCGGTTAACAATGTTATAAGAATACAATGTGTGGTTTACAAAAAAAAATCCAATAATGCATTAGTTATTTACACAATATTATTCACGAAGACAAAATTTTAATTCCTATTATTGCATGTGTCATACAATTGTCCATCTAAAGATAACAACTAACTATAAGACCTACGTTTACATCAATCAAGAAAACATGAAATGACCAGGCCCCGTTGGCGGCACTTATGGTTACTTACGGAGTTTCGATTCCGATTCCAAAAGATCTGAAGTTCCGATTGGTTTTTGACCTCCGATTCTGATTTTGGTTCCGATAATATTCTCAAAATTACTAAAAGTAGCAAACCTGACCAGAAAACCTCGAGCACTTGTTGAAATATTATTCATTTCTTTGTTTTTCTAATAATAGATAATACCTACGAGTATTTACCATTGTTGGCAATATAATTGGTTATTTTAGTCTTACCTGTTACATAATTCATTTCGTTTCCTCTATTCAGAATGCAGTAGAACCGTCTCCTACTAATAACTAGACCAGTCTGCAAATAAACGCCGTTTTCTAAATTTACTCGAAGTTTTACTAAATTAACCCGAAGTGAAACGCTGGCTAGTCGAGTATGAAATGTAAGCTTTATAGTACTTACTGTAAAGCAGTCATGGCATAACAATGGGGTTTTCTAGACCATGAACAACATGTATTATTATAAAAAAATAGAATATCAGGGATTCACTTACTTAAAGTTAGTTAGGTATATTTGTCCACAAGTTCTTAATTATGCCTACTTCATTTGGGCTAGTTAATTGGTGTGAGCGGAAATACAGAATGTCCCAAAAATAGTGTCGGGCGAAAGTCCAGAGATAGAGCACCCCTTGGGGTATATCTGAATCAACCTATGAAAAATATTGGGGTATATCTTATCCTTGGGGTATATCTGAATCAACCTATGAAAAATATTGGGGTGTATCTGAATTAACCTGGGTATATCTTATCCTTGGGGTATATCTGAATCAACCTATAAAAAATATTGAGGTATATCTTATCCTTGGGGTATATCTGAATCAACCTATGAAAAATATTGCGGTATATCTTATCCTTGGGGTATATCTGAATCAACCTATGAAAAATATTGGGGTATATCTTATCCTTGGGGTATATCTGAATCAACCTATGAAAAATATTGGGGTATATCTTATCCTTGGGGTATATCTGAATAAACCTATGAAAAATATTGGGGTATATCTTATCCTTGGGGTATATCTGAATCAACCTATGAAAAATATTGGGGTATATCTGAATCAACCTGGGTATATCTTATCCTTGGGGTATATCTGAATCAACCTCAGAAAAGTATTGGGGTAGGTATTGATTCAGATATACCCCAAGGATAAGATATACCTACCGTAGGTATATCTTATCCTTGGGGTATATCTGAATCAACCTATAAAAAATATTGAGGTATATCTTATCCTTGGGGTATATCTGAATTAACCTATGAAAAATATTGCGGTATATCTTATCCTTGGGGTATATCTGAATCAACCTATAAAAAATATTAGGGTATATCTTATCCTTGGGGTATATCTGAATCAACCTATGAAAAAAATTTCATAGTTTTTGAGCTATGATTTTTATACTGAAATTCTGTTAATTTTCGATCTGAACAACTTAAAAAAATTATGTACAAAAAGTAGAAGATTTTTCGAGATATTTTTTTTACAACTGAATCTTCATGAGTTGTACGTACATAAGCTTAAAACAATCGGCTTCGTAACTTTGATGAAACTTTTAAAAAAGGTGGTCCGAAGTAAAAAAATACGTTCAATTAACCGAACGTATTTTTTATTACCTATTTACCTATGTTTAAAATATCAACTTTAAATTAATAATTCTAATAGGTGATCTTATGGTTCCTAAGGAGAGCTGGAGAATTAGCCAGACTATCAGCTTTAAAAATCATTAAAAAAGGTACTACTTAATGGTCTACTTTTGCTAAGAAAGGACTTCAGTTTTGATTTAAGATATTTTTTGGATTTTATCATCCCTAAGTTTAATTAGTTTGTTAACTAATTAAAAATGACTACAGAAAAGCTTAGAGTTATACATTTTTAGATGCTACGGAGGAGCTACGGCCCAGAATTTTTTTATTTTTTTTAACAATAAAAATACAATATTTAAATCATTATAGCACTTAGAAAACCAGGGTTTGTAGGGTAATGCTATAAGAGTCTATTTACAAACAAGGAAATTTAATTGGTACTAAACTAGTTAATACAACAATAAAATAAAAATAAGAAATTATACATACAAAAATAGAACAACAATAAAATTAAAGGTAGTTCTTTATCACTACAGGTGGCAAGTAGTTAGTGTTGATATTTTTCTAGATTTCTTAAGAAATATGATTTTAATTTTTATATCGTTTGTGTTTATGAGGCACCGTATTCAAACTTTTAATCTTAATGTAATATTGTTTGTATAAATAAATAAATAAATAAATAAAAAATAAAAAAAATGATATTGACCTGTGTAATCCTGCACAGACGAAGTCGCGAACAGAAGCTAGTATAATCATAATTTTATCCCTCGTTCATGAAGGGTTCATAATAAATGATACCGTTAAAAATTTTGAAATTCAACTGGCCAATCGCTTATCTATAATGACTTCTATACACGTTGGCGCTTGCCTTCACTCGGCTAACTAGGCGAGCGACACCGAGCGATGGCAAGACAATGCAAATATACTGTCTACACGTTGGTATTGGCGTTCACTCGGCGAGGCGAGGCCAACATGTATTGCAGGCTTAACTATCAGGAAAACTGCTACCTTTCTCTATAAACAGATATACCATTGGTACGCTGAATAATTACCCCGTCATTGGTGTAAGCTTCCACGGGCCATCGCCGATCCATAATATTCTATTAAAAATTGCGCGTGAATTTCACATAACCCATCGCCAACTTAACTAGGTGATAGACCAATATATAGGGTCGTCTGGGTAGGTACCTCCGCCTTTCTTATTTCTGCCGTGAAGTAGTTCACTGTGTTCCGGATTGAAGGCAAAGGTAGCAAAAGTACCCTTAATATTGCAAGTGTCTATAGGCGACGGTAACCACTTAATACCAGGTGGGCCGCAAGCTTGTTTACCCTCTCCTAATATAAAAAAGGTAATATAAAGTGGAAGTGAGATTCTCTCGGAATCCCCAACAGAGTGAGGAACTGGATATCTTGCCTCTAAATGCTGAAATGCAACCATTAGAATTCTTGTTAAAGCAGTGTAGCATTGAGTAATCTATAGGTGCAAGGCGCACTTAAATTATCAAGCAAGTTGTATGCTAAGCCTTATTACCTTATAAATAAAACCGTATATAAAATGTGTAAAAACAAATCTCACATTGATAACAAAATAGGACCTGAGTCGTCCGAACATAAAAAATCATTCTGTCTAAAAGCGCTCATTATAAAATCTCTCTATAAAAGATCTTATTTAAAAACACTTGACACAAAATATTGATGTGTGATGTGTAATATGGAGTACGCTATATAATATCTCTAACTAAAATAAATAGTTTATGATTACACTTAGCACCGGAAAAATCTCTGTTTCTCTACCTAATCTCAAGGAAAGATAGCCAATATTAAATCCCTGGTAGGCATCTATTCTTCTGCATGACGGGATTCATCTACGAGTCAAAGTAATAACGCTGCATACAATTTATACTTTTGAATGACATCCGTAGGTTATGCTAGTTAATTACGATGTATGCAAAGTGAGGCATTGTAGAAAAGTAGAGGACGGTGTAGATAAAGTGGTCTACTACACAATTTAGTCCATACACAATCTATAAACGCCATTTATAAATGAGATAGTTGTATACAGACATCCTTGTCATCATCATTTCAGCAGAGAGACGGTTAATTGTGTTATTAGCACGATCAGGCGACAAACTTAGATTAGTACACCTCTGTTGTACAAAGTACACCTCTGGGAAGATACAAATCTGCAATCTCTATACCAACAGCCGAACTCCATGGTTATAAACATCGTAATTACGAGCGATAATAATCAAGTATTTACACAGAGTACCTTAGAATTATTTCTCCGCCTCAACTAAGAAATAATTTTACGTAACTTGATACGGCTCTAATGCTGTCATTGGACTGTCGACATTAAGTAGTTCGTACTAACTATATATTATATACCTTGGTCCTGTAACAAATGCTACTTTGTTTTGGCAACACACTGTCCTTTTTCCAAGTATCAAGCTTTTTCCGTTGTCATTACGGCGGACCGCGGACGTGAGCAGAATTACGTACTGGAGAAGATAAAATATCGTTAGACGTAAGGCACATGCTATCGGCTCGCTCGAAATCCATCGTGCATTTGGAAGTTAACTGTGATTCCTTAAAAACCTTATTAGATGTAAACAGGATAAGAGAGCTTGTTAAAATACTTACTTATATTTACATATTTAAAAAAAATATCCGCAAATAGAAGACATCATTTGGAACACTAGGTATTTTTTCCTGAAGAAACTAGGGCTCTTGTTCTTACTTGACTGATGGTACAATATTTTAATCTCACGGCTGAAAATGACTGTTGTTTCCCGTGTTCCCTCCTACCTACAATCCTGGGTTCGAAAGAGGCTTGAATCTTCGCATTTGGACTCCACTTCTGCTTACTATCAGGCGTCACCTGGGATGACTTGTGGCAACATATCTGCGTCTTGCATACGCGCTTGCCCGCCGACACTAGAAGTACCAAACAAAAAACTAAATACCACAAAAGTTGCTGATTTCGTGCAGCGGACAAAGTTTTCCGAATTGAACGAGATGTGAAGTCACCGAGTAACCGCCGATCCCGAAACGCTCCCACAAGGGCTTAGGAGGGTACCGTTTGTTTTAAGTGTATAGAACCGGCGTTGCTACACGCTAGTCGAGTCCCACACACGGCGTACGCCTAGCCAGAGCGTGCAGTACGGTCAAAAAAAGGTAGGGTACTATGTACTAGGATTTTTTTTTTAATAATGTTTTTTATGTTAAGAGGTTAGCAGACAAGCATACGGTCTGCCTGGTGGGAACCAATCACCGTAGCCATACACCCCCGGTGTTACACTCATGCGCTGCCAACTCTAGTCCCCTTCCATACTCTATGGAGCTCTGACGACCTTACTCACCAACAGAAACAACACCACAAAAATGTAATGTTATTAGACTCTGGTCTTCTAGTCCACTGTGCCCTATCTCGACTGTTATGTGTTGCGAACTGGCTAGTTTTTAACCGACTTTTAAAAAAGTTTAGGTTCTATATTCTACTGTATGTATTTTTTTATATTTATGTTTGTAATTTTTAAAAGTTTTGTTTTTTAAGTACATAATATATATTTTGTCATGTTTTACATTTAGCCATCTTCCACACAGTACAGTGCGCCTTTCTGTGAAGCAAATTAATCGAAAAGCGACCTTTAAATTTAGTATGAACGTAAACACAAAAAGTTAATGATTAATGTTTTACCTACACATTTATCTTAATATCACAATTATTTTTACAAGTGGTGTAATTAGAAAATTCCTCGTAGCAGCTATTTACGTCTCTTGATAAAGTGGCCGCCTTCACAATAAGTCACGAGTATACAATTTAACAAACTTTTTACAAGCATGCCAGAGGTTAAAAGAAAAGACATTACTCTTTTCCATCAAGGAAATTAATCGATGTTTATTTTAACCACTTACTAGTGTAAGGCAAAGAGTGAATTCTAAACGTCTTAATTGGGATATAAAAGAAATAATAAATTGTGACAGTATTTATTTAACGTAATAATGATAACTCTGAAAGTAGTTTGCTTGGAATTAGATTCCGAATCGTTCTTATTATTTTTTTAATAAGCTAAAATGAGTTGATGCCTTGTTCTGTATAATACATATTAGAATATAAAATCTAAATCAATAATTTCATTATTTAAATGAACTAGACTAACTTTTAAATCGTCAAAACCTATCAAAAAAAAATTCTATACGCTGTCGATTAATAAATGTGAACACAAAAACAAATATTATAAGCTTTTTACCTCCAGCCAAAGTTAGAAGAAGCTTAAGTAACAGAATTAGATGAATAAACATAGGTACCGATTGTGTTAAGCTAAGGGCGATTGTCGCGAGTCCCCCAGCAACCCGCGCGCATTATCTGAGGCCTAACGACCGGAAAATTGTTATTTGTTGTGCTATTTACAAACAAAAATATGCTTATGGCGACATTATTATTATTTATCCCATTGTTTCGAAGTATAATACGTGTAACAACGTCTTTTATTTTAATAATGTACGAACAAGGGCAGAGCCACTTAATATGTAATTGTGTAGGAATGTACTTACGACCATGTAAAGAATATAGCGTTACTTTGCTCTTTACCGTCGTGTCGTGTCCTTCCAAATTAGCAGCGAATTTGACTCGTCGTACTGTGTGTTATCGAAATAATTTTCTTCTTATGGAATGACGTAAGTTATCTCTAAAGCTAAAGGCATGTCATTCCAAAAATATAAAATTTTAGCTCCTATGTTGACTACTTACCATGAACCGGACCCTAAGTTTAATTGCTACGTACGTTGGTCTTAGAAAATATTCTGTTTTCCTCAAAGTACAGACGGCAGAATACGCAAACGCAAAGCTGTAAAAATTCTGATAATCATAGAGCTCAAAGACAGTGGAAGAAATTTTGCAGTTCGTGGTAGCTTGATCTGATCCGATGATAAATTGTCAAATTATAAAGTTATATGGTAGAAAATGTATTGAATAAATGTGAAACCATTGGGTAGCCTTTTTTATGAAGATGGAAAAGCCGTTGACGGACCACACCATACGCTGGCTAGGCGCACGGCGTGTGTGGGACTCGCCAGGTGCCAAACAACGCCGGTCTTACACACTAAAAACCACCAGTAACCTCCTAAGCACTTCTGGAATCATTTTGAGATCGGTGTAGGTACTTTTCGTACGCCATTTCACCAAAACGTCCCCGAGCTGGCCCGGCAACGGTGAGCCGGTCGTCGCGCCACTGAGGGATTGCACTAGGGTACTAGGCAATTCCCAGTCGGGAAGACCTGTGCACAACACCAGGGCACACGAGGCCTACCACACCTTAGGGTCGGACAAGAGCGACTGTCATACCCGCCTGCCTGCTCCAACTCATCCGTCTATGCCGGATTGGAGCAGCTAGAGCATCCTCCTCCCGCTCTCTCTCCGCAGCCTCCTTCTGCGCCATCACAGATTCTCAGAAGGAGACAACAGCCTTCCTGACTTTATACTTAGCATGACTCTGGCCATGCTTTGCAATGAGATGTCTCCTCCACCGAGCGTCTCTCTCAAAGTGTGGCGCTCGTTTTGCCAGTCGCAGTGGTGGCACCGCGTAGACTTCTTCCGGCGGGCGACACGGTGCAGGTAGCAGGTGTCCGGTCAGTACCTGCACCAGGGAGAAGGTAAGACTGTCCCACTGGCGACTTACCAACACTGGACTTATCACTTCGATCGCCTGACCTGCAGTCTACTGTAGCAATATTAAACTATCACTTATTTAATAATCATTATTAATTATGATATACGTCTTCCACAGTTAATTTATCCTTCATGAATCTTTACGGAGATAAATTCGGCCACGATCAAATTCAAAAAACATAACCAATTTAATGCTTTGGATAACAGGTCACTCATGAACGTGGTGTACACAGCACGCTTAAAGTAAGGTTGTTGGCGCCACGGTTGTGCGGTGTTCGTAACAATCATAAAAGATAAAAGCAATTAAGTGCGCAGCTGGTATTCAGATGGGTATTAAAAAAATATTAGATTTAATTTCCGGCTTTATGTCACCTTGGTTTCCGGCTACTGTCGAAAGATGACAGTCGTAAACAATGACTACAAGAAGGAGGCGGAAAGTGCTTCAATTACGAGTGTTCTAAGGAATGTAATTTAATTCTTTGGAGCGAAAACAAATATAAATTCATTTTGCTGCGTTTTACTCAAGTTCTCGGGATGTATGGGTGTGAGATGAGATGGCAAACCAGTTGACCACATAGGTTTACCTATATATTATACTATTTACTATATATTATATATTTTATATATATTATATATTTATATATTTGTGATTTTCTGTAATATAATAAATGTAACTGTTTCCATATTGTTTTTATTTTTGAAAGATGATCTAATTGTTCGATAAAGTCAAGATAACATGATTTAACATGAAGACAGCAATAAAAAACTTCATATTTCAAAGAAAACAATCCTTATAAATTCAACATACAAGGAGTGCTCAATCACAAAGGGTGATAAAACAATTTCCGGTTCGACTTTACATACAATCTTATCTTTATCATGAAGAAGAGATACCTACATACGATACTTGTATTAATAGATTCAAGTAAGCAGCTTTGTAAATATAAAGAAACGTAATAAACTCAATAATCCGGAACTTACTGTTTGATATTACATACGGTAAATTTTTGGTTCAGTACAAAATGTTGGAATATTTTGTATTTTATACTTATATCTAATTACCAATTTTATTAGAGAATAAATAAATAAAACAATAAGCATACATATAATCACGCTCACAAACCCAAAAGAGATAGAGCAGAGTAACTTTTTATAGCTTTTAAACTTCAGGTAACATTTTGTTACACACAAAGTCACATCTGCCAGTATGGGACAAACAGTAACCCAAAATAGTGTCAGGTTGCCTACACTAAAGGGGCATCAAACCATAAAAAGATTAACAATCCTCCAGTATACAAACCAACTAACACCTATATGACTAGGACAGATGTCACACTCAAAATCATCTCAGCAGTCAAAAAGCAAAAGCCGTATTCTAAGTGGTTGTGGCCGTTTTAGATTTCCTTAAATAAACATAAGTTTTAGATTACAAAATTGTGGTAACCTAATAATGCACAATGGAATCTTATCGCTATAAGGTGACCCGTTCTAGACAGTGTTTTAATAACACATTTTGATTCAAGTTTACTGTCGTGTTGTAATATAATATTATCATATTTTTCAGTGAATCAAGTCCACTTACGCGTGCTTCCCCTGGAGCGATTGTATAAATACACAGTAAATTACAAGTTTGTATCAGATTCAGCAGGCGACGCGTTCCTGGCGTGTGATTCAATTTACCCCTTAATTAGTCACGATAAACACCGATCGCAACTTCGACCAATTCCAATTTATTGGTACATTATCATTGTAACTAAACAGAAATTAGCTGGCAACAATCGTTATTCAGCTGGCAACTTACCTATATTTTTGCGGCGCAACATCCTGCGAAACTTCTATTCGAACGAGGACGAAGTTTCTTCAAACGCAAGTGTATCCATGCGGCTAGCTCATAAACATGCATTATTATGAATTCATATTCCCATTAGGTCTGAAACAGATGCCTTGGCCTAATTAGACTTAGAAATTAGGTCTCGTGTTCTGCCAAAAGAAATTCCCTCCCCATTATTACGTCCTAGTTTAAGTTTCACATCTGTCTGGTTCAGCAAAACTCTAGTAGTGATTATTCCATTAACATAATTAGCTATACGCATTTGACTTAATAACATGAGGATGCACAGTTTATATTGTTCGACATTTGCAGTCTCACAAATAACTAGTGTTATTGCGATTAAACGATTTCCAATTAATTGCATTGAGCAATAAAATTAAATCAAGTAAAATCGATTGTGAAATAAAATGTATGAACTCATTTCCGCGCGGCATAGCCTCTCGTCCGGCGGGCGCAGTTTTTATCATCACAAAGGCAATTCCCATCAAAATGCACGAATTTGGGACATGAAGCGTAAAGCTGTATGCGCCGGCAACTCCGCAATGTGTACGAAGTCTACACCAATCGCAAACTGTGTACAGAGCGGTTTTAGGTGGCTTTTATCTACCGAAAGCTTAGCAAAAGTTCATCACTAAACTACCATGAAATCAAACTATTCGCTTGAATGAGCTTATTGTGACAATTTCTTTGCCTTGCATCTTAATCCAATAATAGTCTAACGCTCATGTGTTTGTAACCCGAAGACATCTTGACAAGCTTAATTTAGCAAACTTGCTTATTTATTGTATTGCGTTGATCCCAAAAGGGCTTGTCCCAGATTGTCATTCATGGTGATGAACGTTAGGAAACTTGCCAACTTGAAGGCTAATAAACTTGAATTATGCTGAACTTAAGCCTTATGAATATTATACATACATGTCGAGTAGTTTGCATATTTGGCTTTTGTTTCAAATCTTAAAATGGTATTAGTTTAAGCTACGATGTAAGAAGTTACAAAGTACTAACAAGAATAAGGTGCCTAGATACATATACGAGTATGCAAGCAAAAAGAATTTTTATATGACGCTTATGAAGTAAGGAATACCAAAACAAATAAAGTAGCAATATTCTTCCAATTACGTGCTTCAATAAGGTTCGCAAGCGGAACATACGGCGATTAAAAAAATCCAAACTCAGATTTCGTTTCCCATTCCCGGTTAAGGGATATTTAATTGAGGGTACAAACAATTTATCATGATACAAGCTTGCGTGTCAATGCAACGCCCTGTGATAATGTGGATATTAAACACGGCTTAGGCGAGGGCAAGTGATCCATATATAAAAAGTGTGTAATAATAAGATCGTCGCGTGCGGGCGTGCGCGCCGGCGCATGCGAGCGGTCACGGCACGCGCGCCAGGTGAGAGACGCAACATCTGCCGGGAACAGGCGGCCATTGTAAAATAAGGATTCCAATATGCCCGCCTGCGCGGCCTTATGGCAAACTGTTCAAACCATAATCAGTTTTATCGCATTGCTACAACAACTGGCTCAACAAAAAAAATGCAAGATTACGTGATTTATATGAATATGAATATTTTACTCTGCATAATATAAATCACATTGAATTTTAGGAAAAATACTAACAATTGCGTTTAAAAAGCTTAATATAAAAGCAAAAGTAATTTCATGTTAAATAATTTTTAATTAAACTTATTCATGATTAAAGATCGGAGTCGTTCACGGCAATTTCATTCCCAACCATCTATTTCTATGAAATCATAATTACGGGAAATTTAAAGTGCCTCGGAAGCTTACTCTTATACTAAATGTAATGTTAAGTCACGGTAATATTATCTATTATTACCGTGGTTAAGTTGTGTGAAATAGACTATAATTGACTATTATTATTATTAATTGACTGGGTATAATTTTTAATTTTAATTTTATTTTTATGAATTATATAATTTTAATGACAAGAAGATATTATTGATATTACCTATAGTTTTAATGACTAACAGAATCTATTAAACTTGAATTGTCACATGAATAAAATGTAAGTTCAATATAATTTATCGGCATTATAAAAGTGAATTCTGTCGGCACTTGTTATTGTCATGTTTATAAGAAGGATACAGCATGTATTGTTAGGTAAAAATAGTTATAAGCATGATGTTAGTGTTGTAAATAAATAAATAAAATAAATGCTAAAATGTTAGAAAAATTAAGAATATTTAAGACGACTAATTTTAATTTATAAACTGAATTTGGCAATTCCTCTTTCAATATCTATATGTATAAAATTACGATAATTATATCTTTGTATAAAAAACCGTCTACTTATTTACTTCTGTATTCCTTTATAAATGCACTTTATATATGCATAGTTTTTTTAGTGTACCTATAGTAAGGGAGACCTTGGTGAGTTAACACAATGTTGAGTACCTATTTCAGCCAGAAAATTTGGCAATAACGCAATTAGAGTCCGCACACTAGGTGACACACACACCAACACTTCCATACTCACCGACAACGGCGTTCGATGAGCCGATGCGCTGCTAAAACGAAAATCAACCAAAAGTAAATTTTTGGCATTTTTTTTAATTGCAGATCTTTCTACACAGTGTTAACTATTATATATTTGTTATCTTTCTTTAGGATAACTATCGAACTTTTTCAATATCACTTAATTTTTACCGTATCATTACGATTGTCGGCGGTAATTTTGTAATCAAATCAGATAGTCGTAAGTAACAGAGGTAAGTTTTTATTGATGTGCAAGCAGAACACATTAATATGAATACTGTCAACACCTCCAACTATGCTAATGCGCTTGTTCTAGAAATGGGTTCACGTCGGTAGTGTAACGGCGGCCGGGGATCAATCTCCGTTCACACTGAAACCGAGTCCAACTCGCCTCACTTGGCTACCGATGCTTCATCAATATCAACTAATCAAATGATAGGCTGATTTACCCGTTATAAGTTCGTCATTATATTTGATTCGAATTAAATAATTACCATATGCTTGATAAAAAAAATTGTTCGTTATAAGTTCGACCACAGATTTAATAATACAAGGAGATAGGTCAAGCCGGCGTTTAACTTGAGACAAGTGTATGCCCTGTGGGCATACATTTCTGCCACTTCGCCTTCCGATAAAGTCAAGTGAATACGTAACTCAGCGATTCGACCGATTTCCTTTGCGGCTGTGCTTAACTTTCATCGCTTCGCAGTCCTTAAGACGCGCGCAATGAATAGTGTATACGACATGCTCAACTAGAACCATGTTATGTAGTACGGCCGCTGATGGCAACACTCTGTCTTTCTATGAACTCGGCGATTCGACCGATCTTACATTGATATATCTGTGAGTTCGACATTACAGTTGATTCAAATCATATAATTAAAATATACTTGGTAAAAAAATTGGAACATTCAGTTATCTTTCTCTTCACAAATTATATTCGTTTAATCATAACACAGTATTGGATCGAATAAACATAAACTCATACAATACTGCGAATTGAACTGCGTGCAAAGCTTCCTTGAAGACATAACGCTGAATAAAAACGATTATGTTTCATTTATTATAATCTGGGAACATGCCGTTTTTGTGTCCCTTTTATTTAAGTGTCAAGCTGGCATTCTGGCAACCTGTCACTATTTTGGGGTACTGTGCAGCCCATACTGCCCGATGTGGTTTTAAGTGTAACCGAATGTCCACTCCAACCGTGTCGTTTTTGTGGGACCATTGTGCTGAAAAGTCTATACTCGCTACTACAAATACCAGTTATAAAGACTCCACTCCTCTTGGTCATAAAAAATTACCTGAACCTACCAAAGTAGGAGTAGTCTCTATTGTAGTAGTTTCTATTGGATTATTTACACAAATATTTATAGAACCGACTATAATTTTTTGACGAAACGTACATCGGCGAAAGGTAATTTAGTTAACCATTCGATTTAAGTATTAAGTTCTGAATAACAACAACACCTGTACACACTTAGTTTGCAATAAAGATTTGTACCGGTTCAATATCCGAGAAATATAGGCAGGTACAGACGACGGCATATAAGCTACCAAAAACTGTAAATTTTTCTCAATAGACCTAAATAAACCGTATTACAGAATCACAGTCTCAGAAATCAATCATGTCTTGAGAATAGTTTGTCACTTTCTGTAGACTTAACAGGCTCAGTTGATTCTTAAGACTCGTTCTATAATACCAGCCTAAGACTGAAAATTTATTAAAGAAAGTCAGTTTTGGGTAGACAAATCTGCTGTCATATGTATATATGTCATACATTTTACTTGCCCCGATATCCTATCGACTTCCCATACCGTTATCGGTTCGGATAATGTGGTAAGGCTCTTACAGAGCTCCATGATCTAGATGGGTTAGGGTAGCCAGGCAATCGCCGGTGGGGGACTGGTAGTAAAGGCTCTGCCGGTTTTCCCAGTCCCCCCACCACGTAAGGCGATGTGGGAGTGCCGCTGGGTTATTTTAGTGCGAATACCCGGGCATTGTTTTCCCCTGGAAGTCCCACATACCCCTCACGTTCCCCGGCATTCGTAAGCCATTTGTTGCGTAAGCCAAAAGGGTTGGCATCAAAGTCACTCAGCGCGCTATGGAGAGGGCTATGCTAGTATCTCTTTAAAAGACAGGGTACGCAACGAGCACATTCGTCACTGAACGAAATTCTGATGACCTTTGGAGGCCTGCTGACAGCGGCAGGGTGCGGGAAGCCCAGGATAGAAAACGATGGCGTGAAATGACGGACGCCTACGTTCATCAGTGGACGGACACAGGCTGTTGACTTGACTGACATCAGCTACACCTTGAAGTTGTAAGCATTTATAGACCACGGTGATCGCATACCATCTGACGGCTAGTATGCTTGTTTGAAAAATATATAAAGCTTGCCTTTTCTTTATTTAAGGCAGCCTCGCCAACGTTACACAACAAAGTTAAACTCGCATACATATAATGAATGAACTTTGCACCGAGAGCTAATTATGCTCAACAAACATTAGATACTCCGTAGTTGCTTGATATCATTTTGGCACAAATTAAATTTACCTGTAAGGTCAAATATACATTCAGTTTAAAGCAAATATGTGTCTACGTCAACAGCCGTTGTTAATGTAAAATATATTATGTCAATTAATTATAAGCACAGATTATCTTTAAGAGAGGGCACAGTGAATTTGGCGAATTTGAAGCTTACGCGACTTACAGAAGACTACATATCCATTACAGTTAATTGTATAGTACAAAACTATAGTGGGAAATAAGATTAGGGTGTGCAGCATTGGTTGTGATCATCATATGGGTGATATACCTGTTACCCTCGTTATTGTGTGAAAAATAGATAGGTTTCCTCCAAACTAGATACCATGTGCATTACTTAGCCTATTGTTAAACATGTTATTTTAAGTTCCTAAAAATATTTTTTCCAAAGACATAAGTTGAGAATAAAGCCTACGTCTATTCACAGATCCTACGAATGCTTAAATGACGCTCAGTGCTTCCTAGAGAAGTGATTACCGATTCCAATTTGCAGAGCCTAGTCCGGGACACTACAGCCTTCACTGAGATCGCAATCAAATACATCTATGTTGTATGTATGTATATTTCTCAATATTACTGTCGGCAAGTCAGTTTTCCTAAGCTTTAGAGATAGTAAAAAAAAATTGGCAACAGCGTGTGACACACCATAGTGTTTCATTTAACCGCCAGTTACAATCAAACGATATTCTAGTGTGCCATAGAGCTTAGTGCACAAAAAATATAAAGAACAAAATTTGAATAATTTATTACATAAACATAAATTTTATTTGTTTTATGAAATTAAATAAGGGCGACGTAAGAATACAACAATCATATTGTTTCTAAATTCAAATAAGAATTTCTATAATAATAAAGTAAGGCGTAGATTTTATGAAAATAGACGTTTTCACCCTATCTGTAAAAAAATTACGATAAGCTTACTGACACAGAGACAATGCGCATTTCGTTAAATTAAATTTCAAATTCACTTTGCCATACGTTTTTTTTTTAAAATACACATAACAGGTGGCACAGTTTTTATGCTGCCAAGTGTATTTTCGACAAAAATTACTCAATCAAATATAGATCCACGTTTGTAAAGTTACAGTTATACTGAAAAGGTTCAAAATGATCTTTAAAATATAACCTGCTGTCAAGATTGCTCATTAAAAGTTTTGTACACTCGTCAAGAAAGGTCTATGTAATTTTGCTACTACAAACTTTTCTATACACCTTCTACATTATAATGTAATGAACAACATGATACATTACATGCGTTGCTCAAGTTCTCTTATTATAGACTAACGCCGCCCATGTTGGAAGTTTTACTTCAGTATAATTTCGTGTGGTATTTACCATTTCCCTATTTTCAGCACGCGACTGAAGATGCGCCTTCTCCTTAAAGATCGTAATACTGCTTGACTCTTGAAGCGAAGAGCTAGTAAATGAGTAGTTGGATCTCCTAGTGAAATGAAAGAACGAATTTATAACGTTAAAAATAGGTTTTAATGTATATATTTACAGAAAGGAACAGAAAAGCCAGCAAAAAATATGAAAATGACAACACTGATCAACCTCTTTTTAAAATAACAAATAAATAATAATAAACAAAACTTAGAAGTAGGCCTGCCGCTTTATTTTGTAGTGAAGGAACTCATTTCTCACTTTGCCATTTACCTTCCACCAGTGGCACACGAGGCACACCAGACCGCACCGCACCCGCAAGCAGGTGCGAAAACCCGAGTCACATAAGTCGCGCTATACTTGGTACAGACATGTACCGGGGCGCTTCTTACCTATCCAATCCAACCACTACACGGCCTGCCTGATCCTAGGTCCGAGCCTTTAGAGGCATCCTCAGCGTACCGCTCCCTTCCCGATTCGTACGCCAAGAGTCTCTACCGCGGGAGATGTTTGCCGCTTGGAATTCCTCTATGGGTGGTTTAAATTACAGGCTAGAGAACCCAGCAAGGTTCCTGATGCCTTTACCAAAAACCCAGTGACGCTGAGAAAGCCATCTACCGCCAAAAACATTAAAAATTGAAGCACAAAGGTTTTTTACTAGAAATTTAATTGCGGCTACTCTGCCCTCTCAGTGTCATCCCGAAGGAGATACGAATAACTTGGAACATTATTTCTCTTATTAACATCTATCTAACAAAAGTCCCGACGCCGTGTCCTAACATAATATTTACTCTATCTACCCTCCACGAGCATGTATATAGATTACAATTACATTATATCAAGTGTAGTTATGGGCAAAGGGCGTGTTGTAACGTTAAACTCTTTCGCTGGACATCTGGACAAATATCCAGATAGTCGATGTGAATGGTAACTGCTGTCGATAAAATAGTTGCGATAGCTAAAATGAGCCGTGAAATAAGATCAATATATTTTTATAGCTAAAGATTGTAATAGCTGCTTTTATCGGTACACGCTGTTAGTGTTATTAATATAAGTTAACAACTTATCTAGTCCAAATTAAAAACCATTGTGAACTTGTGCTATGGATACAATATAAGAAGTAAACATACTACCTAATTACTTAATTTTTAGATTCGAACGACGTCTTTTTTCTACACTTATACATTTTTATACCTAAGGTTTCTTTCATAGCCTCTTGTAAGCGACTATGAATTATTTTTTAATAATCGACAACGGCATTTTTTCTTCGAGCTCGAGATAAAAAATTCCGTGGCTGCCCCTGGTATCCATTTCAAATTTCCAATGTGTCTACACAAAGAAATATACTTTAAATAATATTTACATCGGCGGTCCCCTTAATGAATTCTCGATCGACAAAAACAAAGCGGCTAACAAATCGAACGGGCCCGGCAATAACAAGCACCGCAACGACTCCAAACTCCTTTACTTTTTCGGGCAACGACAAAAATTCAATTTACATCTCCTTGCTTGCCTCGCAGTTACTTAATTCTTTCTCTCCGTGAAAATAAATCTCCCGTAATTGATTCCGCTTTAGTTCAATTTGTCTTCGTTAAAACTCAATTTCCGTAGTCTATTTGTGAATAATAAATTGCGTACTTCAGCAATGTGCCAGACTGGTTGTTTTACGTATGCCCCACGCCGAAAACAATTTTGCCGTGCTCGAAACAAGTCAATCTAAATTACCGAGTAACACATTTGACATCGCACTCTTCATTCCATTCGAATCCTGCGGCAAGATTGTCTTTTATAACTAATGTAAAAAAAAGCGAATGCCAACTCCATAATTCACGATTTAAGTTGCGAATGTTGATAAGAATGTCTATTATGTGAAACAATAATGAAAAAAATAATACTTACCTACTAAATCGATATTGCAAGCAAGGTATTCCTAAGCCAATTATTAAAGTTACAACATAATAGTAGTTTATGCAACTGTCATATAATGAAGGGTATTAAAACACGAGTGTGAGTTTATGAAACGAGCGCAGCGAGTTTCATAATAGTAACGAGTGTTTTAATACCCGTGTTATATGCAGTTGCATACACTACTTTATCTACAGTCATACATAAATTCAAATAAAACAACAGAAAAGACAAATGTATGGGTTAGATCCCTTTGCCTTCCCGAGTATTTAAGAAAAATAACTGTATCATAATGAGTCGAACCGGTGTTATAATCGGTCATTATGTTACAGGTTGTTTTTTTAATTTTAATTTTGATTATCTGTATTAAAAAGTATGTCATTTTATGTTCACCTTTGATATCGTAATTCGAATATTATGACATGAGTGTAGATAAAATGAATTACTAATATTACAAACATGATGATACATTTGAAAAATTCATAATACAATTTTATGACACTCAACTACTTTTAAAAAAAGCAAATGCAATAATAAACAATAAATAAAGCTTACAAATAGGCACATTTAAGTTAATAAATTTAAGAATCTAGTTAGCAAATTTTAGCCGAATATTGTACTGGAAACCTGCGAATGTGGCAGTAGCTACTTTTGTTATCTAATTGAACTGTAAAAAGATAAGGCTGCGGAATCATCAACGTAACGGCCCCACATATTGAGTCCCCTTGGCACGTCTCCGACCCCGCGCTTATCTTCGGGACATCGAGGCTTGAGGGTAAACATCTAATCTACCGCACAAACAAGCTGTCTCAATTGCCTCTAAGGTTATCCAATACTAAATTAAATTGGTTACCATGATACGATAAACCCGCTCCTTGTCCGTGCTCGGAAACGAAATTTACACGCACTTTCAGACAATCGCAGGTATAAATCCGGATTGTATTACGGAGTTTTATGTGGTGAGAAATACCTCGAGGACGAGAATCTCCGTGTAAGCAAATCGCCACCCAGATCCACAAAATTACGTAGGAAACTACATATGGACGAAATGCTAATAAAACCGTAAGACGCTTTAATGAAGTTATTTAGGTGGCAGCGGTGAAAGTTCGCAAATTAGTGTTAACGGCGAGGCGTTTTAATAAGCAAGCTCGTCTTGTCGCGAATGACAATCAGTTCGCACAGCAGGCCGCGTCACGCGTGGACTTAACGCGTCTTCTTTGAAAAGTCACACCGCGTCTCTGTTTTAATGAGTTTTCATCTAATGCCATCCTTGCAGAGCAAATTTATGTCATGAATAATAATAGATGCTAACAGAGCATCGTTTAAATCCCACACAGACACGTCCAATGATAATCCTCGAAGAAATATCTTAATAAACATCGTTATAATGAGTTAGACAAGAAAAGCTGCGTTGGGATTTGGTTACGCTTGCTTTAATAAATTGTATTAGAATATGTTTACCATGCGGCACTAATAATTTTGAACCTGTTGCTTGAGTTACAACAATGCGACATAATTATAGTTTTTAGAGGAGCATTATTATTGATAATTAAAATATAATATATGAATTAATTGAGCATTACATATTATACAATAGAAAAAGTAAATAAATATTTTTAACCTGGTTTGAAGCTTACGTCTCACCTGAGTAATCACCATAGCGTATCTCACGTGATCGTGAACGCATGTTTTATATGCGTTCACTCGGTTCACTGGTGTAAGCCTATACGTCTGCAGTACCAGGTGGCAAAGTAGCACCTCAAAAATCACACAGGAAATTCCGGGATCATAATTCATATGAAACACCTCAACATTCATGTTCAATAAATTATCTTATCGGTGTATTACAGAACTTTTATTGTTTAATTAAAAACTTACTGAAAAGACAAGAGGGTTACCTAATTTATGATTTTCTAAAAATATTAATAAAAAATAAAAGGCACATTAGGCATTAATTGCTTTATCGATTTTAAAATATTCTAAGTAGTTAATAAAATAAATCACTACAGAGCTTAAGAATTTATCAGAATTCAACTTAGAATTGAAACTGAAATTAATATGTGGTTCTGGATAAAATATGTTTTCTTATGACGAGAATCAATTCGATAATGATATCACCGTTTTTAAATTTTAAAAAAGTTATAACATTGTGTTCTTTACGTTTTCATAAGTGATCGTATAATTTTAGTAGAACGGTACACTGTAGTTTGGTTAAAATGAAAGCCAGTTAAATCTTTTGTTCTAAAATTCACACCCGCTGCTTTGCAAATATGACTGCAACCCGCGCGTATGAAATCTCTTTCTGTTAGAGAATGTTTAATTGGTCTCTGTTACCTACATAGTTCTAGATTTAAGTCTAGCTCACTTTTACCAAGAACAAATACCGAGCGCTTTTGTAGCAGAATGCAAGCTGATATGAGAATACAGAATATGACAATATTCAGCGTACCTGGCAGATACACGCTTACAGTATTATAGGAAACTAGCTAAGCAATGTTTTACAGAAATAATGGATGTAAATTTGATAAAAATATTAATACAATGCACTCCGTTTATTAACGTTATCAATCAAACTTCATAATCACATTATTGTTATTATCATACAACACCCTTTGTAATGTGATAAGGAAAAAATCAATATATTGTTATTTATTAGGTGTTGGCAAACTACACTAGTATACTTTGGGGTTACTGAACGACTAGTAAATAAGTAATATTGTAGTGGGCAAGCTATTGCAGTGCTTTTTTATTATCTAACACATAATTATGTAAGATATAATTTTCCATAACTTTTAAGAATTGCTTATATTTTATGCAAAAAATATTATAATGATATATAATTTCTAAATACAAACAGGTTTTGATTTTTTTTTATTGGCTACTGGCAACCCGCCCCGGCTTCGCACGAATAGTGCTTAGAGTACTTACCTTAAAGAATTATACTTCTAAACCTTCTTCTTAAAGCACTCCATCTATTAAAGAATTGAAATCCGTTGCGTGGCTTAAAAGCTCCAAGCGTACAGACAAAAAGAGCTACAGTACTTTGTTCTATCCTCTCGTCTATCCCGATGCCAGATTCTGGCGTCTATCAAAAACTGCCTGTCTGTCCAACGCCTGATTCTGGCTATGTTTTCATTCAACTACAGATCAATTTTAGCTACGTTATGTGTTTCTATCTCTTTCAAACTACTACAACTTACAGAGTAGAACAGAGATGCAATATAAACCATCATAATATCAAACTTCTATGTATACGTAGATTGCAGATAGACTTGAAAGCGTCACCGGAGATTGAAAAGTTTATAATTTTGTAGTCGTTACTCATTATAAGTTACTTATATATAAATTAGATAATGTAAATTTTAAAGTCGTGTAGGTAGTCCTCCAGGCAACTTAATGAAGGAAGGTTATTACACAGCTCTCTACGTATTAACTATTCTCAGCATATTCTGAGAATCGTATTTCACTTTAAAGGTGCTATAAAGGGGCAGTTTTTCTTCATATTTCATCTTCTCATGTGGAACTGATGGAAAATCGATTTAGTATAGCCTATATCGTAAAACAAACTTTGGCAATCATTAATATAACGTGTGACTCTTGATACGATTCAACGTATATTTGGTTTCTGACTTCGTAAGTAAAGGGACAAATAACGACATGTACTATGTAATTATTTTTCACGAAAAGTTTAAGCTTTTATTGACAATTATACAAATACAATAACCCTATACAAAAACTTATGGCATCTAATATTTACGATTAGTATTAAAATTCAGACACTTGTCTTAGTTACTAAAAAAATGTATTTACTAAAGGTCCAAGAATGCTAAATTTACTTTTCTAGTGCGTCAAATATAGTGCCTACCTATGTTACGTATCAGTAGTGTGGGCGGTGGGCAGTACACATTAAAAATAACAACCAGTTTATGTAATGGCTTAGGAGCGTCTGAATAATCAGTTTTGAATTCATAGGAATTGGAACTATCGGGCGTAAGGGGGCCGCGGTTGCGAAGGGACCGGCCCTCGGTCCCAAGTTTTCCCTGGGAGTGTTTTAGCGACATAAATTGCCAGCGCCTATTTACATTACGCTCTCGTAAATTAACATATCCGCGGGTATTCCCAAGCCAACAACCTGAATATCCCCACAAAATTCACACAATTTACAGAAAAAACAGTAGGTACACTCGGCCAAACGAAATTGTTGAACCTTTTTTTAATAAAGGGAGCTTTTTCACTTATTTTGCTTGCTCCTTTTCTGTTGTATAATTTTTCTGTTCCTCGTGGCTGCGGTGTTCGTAGTAAATTCAATTAAGTACAAGTATAGGTAGATGTTTTAATGAACTGTTACCTACTATAGATGTAGTCGTTTAATTGTAACGTCAATGAGCTTATTAGGCTCACAAAGTCACTTACGTAAGAGAACACTCAATAAATTTACTTTACATATGCTTGCTGACTGTTTTTCTTTATATACATTTTAAACGATTTGTCGAAAAGATGTTGCACATTTAAAGAGAAACACTCGATGATGACACAACATTTTTTATATTGACAGGGATATTTTAGGGTTTGAATATAGTATACTACAACTATTAAGTTCGCTAGTATAAGGTAGGCTTCAAAGTCAGTGGCGGAGCAAGGCATAAATTTGACGTAGGCAAAGTACTCGGCGCGAGGCCTTAAGACCTAAATTTGATTGGTCCAACAGTGGGCGTCTAGCAGGTGGAGCGCGAGGCCCTTCGAACCGCGAGGCCGTAGGCGGTCGCCCACGTCACCTACACCTCGCTCCACCTCTGTTCAAAGTTTTATGGTTTTATCATTAATAAAGGCAAAAAAATACATATGTTGATTTTTAATCACCCCGTTTCCACATTTAAGGTGTTGAATTTTGAAGAAATCTGAAACACGTATTTACTCATTTATCGATATTACTCCTGTGAAGTTTCGAATAAAATAGTCTAACTCATCTTGTTTCCCCATACAAACTTTCATCCCCTATTTTAACGTTGATCAGTCAGTCAGTCACAACTTTTCTTTTTATATATTACATTTTATGTATGAAATAGTTGTCTGCTGCATATTTCAATGTCTAGCTAGTCTAACATTATACCTAAATACTTTTCGTTGATTATGATGATTCAGCGAGGTAATGCAGCCAGTGTTATTGGACTTCCTATTTCAGAGGACCTGGGCGAAGTCTTTTATCTGTGCTTAAGTAGTTTATAAGTATTTTGTATCTGCTTTTCTTTCTATAAACGGTTGCTTGGGAGTAATAACAATTTGTTTATTATACTGATATAACTCCTGATGATGATGATAAACCACATCAACATTCAGGCTTCATTTCTTTCAAAATAGCTGTTTCGATTCGCATTTTTGGTAAATCTTTCCTCCATTGCGAATAGACGTTTATTCCTTTTTTTTCCTTTAGTGGCATTATTACATCATAGACTTAATTTTTGTTGTGCACATGTACTATTTTGAATGCAATATATCAGAGCCCACAATGGCGCAGCGTCGTTCATATTAAGGCAGTTGTTAACACGGTCGTTATATCGCACCGAGTTCACACTATTTTTTCTTTTTCGGAAAAAGAACAGCATACCTTTACAAATTGCCTAGAACAGTTTGTCATTGTACACATCATAAATTTCTGTAGTGGAAGAGCAATGGATTATTCGGTTGCATTTAGGGCGCTTGTCCGAGGAAATACCTTCGAAATTCTGCAGTCACAGATATTTTAATAGGGATATAACCAATAGATAATGAACCGGCTCCTACATTATTGCGGTCGACCTTAGAAGTAGATTAATAGATACTTTAGTATCATGTCGTAGAAAAGCCATACAGTGCTTTTAGAAATCAATATTCATGTCATCGCTAGTATGTAGTTCATCATCATCATCATTTCAGCCTAGAGACGCCCACTGTTGGACATAGACGCTGCCCGCATCCAGGGGCGGTCTCATAGTAAAGGCATTTAAGCACTGCCTACCTCAATATATTACTCATACACTACTATAGACTATACGTCCTTCCTACCAACAAAATAATGCAACCTATAGGCTTCGGGCGGCCTGCGTGTAACGTATACATACCTACATCTACGTGCCAATATGCGCGGTAAGCACTAGTTTCATCTGCTTGTAAAAATCACACACACTACAATATTTTTTACTTGTTCAGAACACACACAACGATTGACAGTATTAAACGACAAGATTGAAATATTATAACTAGCAGGTATTAAAACGAGGAAAGTGACATTCTCAATTTAGCCGTATTAAGTAGGCTGACCTACTCGACCTACTGTGATTATCAATTTGATATTGTTTAGGATTGCGATTAATTTATAGGATTATTTTAAAGTACTTTTATAAATAAATAATGAATTACGAAATTCAAGTAACCTTTCGTCGCATAAAATACTAGGAATAAATTTTATTGATTAAAAGTATTTGCAAGATTATTCTCCACTACTCCCTAGGTGGCGCTAGTGTCGATGAATGAGAACCGTTAATGAACAAATCAAGTAGTTGTAATCTTAATATTTACTTAAGATCTTTTTGACTAATTTGAATTTTAAAATTCTTTTAATATATTGTTATTTCTCTTCACAGTTATAATACACACCTTGACGTGATTAACTTATAAAAGTAAGGAAATAGTTTTAAAATGAATGAATACCTACGCCAGCGCCATGAGCGCCAGCCATTTTTTATAATCCAAATCTTTATGACTGTCATGTCACTCGAGTGCGCGAATGTTAAATACTTTTTTAGTGCAAATCTTAATTTCTTTACAATATTTATCTACTTAAAAGTGTTTTAATGGTGTTGTGTTGTATTGCGCATTTACGACGATGGAAAAATTGCAGTGTTCCCAATGTTCTGATAATTCAATTTGCTTAGAAAAAACTGCGTAAGAAACCCAGATTTCATAGGTAAGATTTTTTTTATTTAAAGATAGGTAGCCATTTTTATTTATTTACAAAAAACTATGAAAATATTACACATTCATCGAATTGACCCATCCAGCCCCCCTAGCACGAGACGTGGACAAATTCTCCTCGGGGAAAACAAAATATTTTCCTCTCGCTTTAACTCTCACTAAATCCTGAGAAGAAATAGTGTCAAGTGGTGGAGAGAGATTTTGTCCACGTCCCGTGCTACGGGGGCTGGGTTCGAATTGTTTTTAAGATTTTATTTTCTACTAGCGGCCGCCCGCGAATTCGTCCGCGTGGACTTTAGAATTTTTATCATCCTGTGATAACTATGCATGGTACTATACATGTAAACCTTCCTATTAAAAGTATTGAAAATTACATTAACATCTGTTGCGTGGAAAAGATATAAGCGTAGGTAGGTACAGGACGCGGGTGCGACTTTATTTTATACTATGTAAAGATATCCGCGTAGCGCTTCAGATTGAGTTTTAGAGACTTCGATCTAAATGCCTACCTAATGTATAAATTAATGCACGCCACTGCCCGCATCCAGCGGCTTCCCGCGGTCTTTACCAGATTAACGGTACACCTTGTGGAGCCAACCAACGCTGTGTGTCGCGATACACGGCCGTCGTTCGAGAACCTTTCCGCCCCAACGGCTCATTGCCGCTTAAGGTTCGCAATTCTTTGAGCTATGTCGGAGACCTTAGTTCTCCTGCGGATCTCATCCTTTCTGATATGATCACACAGAGAAACTTCGAGCATAGTCCTATCCATTGCCCTTTGAGTGACCTTGAGCCTTCTTACCAGGTCCATTTGTAAGCGGCCACGTTTCGGTTCCGTGGGTCATCAGTGGCAACACACACGTATTGAAGACTTTCGTCTTGAGACTCTGCGGTAGATGGGCCGAAAATATGCTGCGTAGCTTCCTAATCGTTGCCCAGTCGAGTTAGATTCGTCCATTAACCTCTTTTTGGAATTTGGACTTACTCAGTTGGACTGTTTGTCCAATATTTAGTTATTTTGACCTTACTATCACATAGTGGTGATGGTAGACCTTTATGTAAGTCGTCTTGGTAGGTAGATACCACCGCTTTTCCTATTTCAGCTGTAAAACAGTTAGCTGTGTTTCGGATTGAAGGCAAAATGTAGCCAGTATAATAGCCGGGCATGGAAGGCATTTCATCTTTGGCCTCAAGATGATAACGACAACCTGCAATATCAAGTTTTTTTTTTCTAAGGGACGATACCACTTATTAACAGATGGGCCGCCGGCTTGTTTGTCATTTAGTAGTACAAAAAATAGATCAAAATAACATAGATATAGCTCACCAGAGCCATAAGCTTGCTGACCCCCTCACTGTGTTTTAAAAAATTGCTATGCCACAAGGAGGAAAAAACCCTTCGCTTTGTCATTTGCATTGTGGATGACTTTTTTTTAAACTATATCATTAAATCATAGTAGCTGAACAGTTTGAAATTCATATTTTGTCAATTAAATTAAATGATTTTTAATGCTTTTTTTTTTCTTTCTGTTATCTTCATGATTTGGCAAGGTAACTCCTTATACAAGTTCTCAAGGAAACAAAGAGGAATGTAAGGCATAGCAATTTGGATTGGCCGCTGTTTAAAATTTCCTAAAGAACATTTTAAAGGGTGTAAAATCATTAACTTTTAATAACTAAAATGAGTAAGATTTCCCACATGGTAATGAGCAGGTCTATCAAAGAAAAGCAATACAAGTCATTTGTTTTTCTTGTTGAAAAAGAAATTCCACAGGTCAGCGTGTGCTCGTGGCTTTATCATCCATACATGTGCAATATTGCTGTGATGATGAGGCAGGCTTTGCGTACGCTCCGTGATTCCGTCAGATTACCGTATCAATCAACGGTGGGCGCGTTTTTTCATCATCCTGCGACTGGCGGCAGTTTTATACGACGAATATGTAAATTATTATGACTGGTTCATAGGTCCTTATGCAATGTCATTCTACGTTTCGTGTTTCCGTAAAATCCTTTTGTGATTTGGTCTGACAAATAAAATAGTTAATACAATGAATAGGTAAGTACTTATATTGGTGGGTAGGAACAGGTCTTGTGGGGTCCACGTCCTGAAACCTCCTCGTGGCGGACCCTGGTAACGCTGAAAACTTTCTCGGCGGGTGTGTGGCTTTTGATGTCAAGTGTGTCGCTTGGCATTCGAAGTCCCATGCCATCGTCGAGTTATCTTTGTTTTCCCACCACGGTTAGTTCCGGACGGCCCTTTTCAGGGCCACGACCGCGTCCGAAGTCCCCCGGGTGGGGCTCCTATGGCTGCTCCCGGTGTCCTCGTCAGGAGGATGCGCCAGGTCGAGCAGCCGTCGGTGGAGGAGTGTCTGCTGGCCACCAATTGGTGCAAGGAGTGCCTAGACGGGCAGCGTCGGGACGGTCTCGGTGTAGTTGGGCTCACGTGCGCGCAGATCCCGAGCCGTCCCGTAATGGCGCACTGAAGGTCAGGCCGTGGAGGATGTTTAGTGGGTATGGAGGGAACGCCTTTACCTCGAGTCCCACATATCTCCTGCGGTTGGAACCACCCCGCAGGGACGATGCGTAAATGAATTTGACCTCCCCGTGGAAAAAAAAAAGAAAAGGAGCAGGTCTTGTACGGCCCTAAGGAGAGTGACCTGCACACAGGTTGGCCCCCGTTACGCAGGTTCCCCTGTCTGGAGATTGCCTTACTACCTTAGCACAATCCACCACTGTCGCCTCGTTTGGCTCATTGTTGGGCCGGGCCTGACCGAAAAATTTTCGGGAATAAGACGTACCTAAGTACGCTGATCCCGAAACGCTCCCACAAAGAGCTGAAGAAGATAACTCCTAGCTACTAAAAACCACCGGTTGTCGTAGTTAGGCTAGCTTTGTTGAGGAATCGAAGAAAACACACCCGTATCGTCTAGCAACATTGCAGTGCAAAAAAATGCACTTTTAGGTATATTGAAGTAGACGGACTTAGAACATGTGTTAATGACCAGAAAAACATTAAAAAAGCTTATTAAACTTTACTCAAAATCTTACAACTTTTGCATTAATTTCTCATAATTCATACCGTTAATAAGAAACAATTATTTTTATCGAGGAAGCCTAAATAATTTGACTTTAAGCCCTGCTCAAAGCAATGAGGAAAACCGGTAAATTCCGAGTTTAATGAGTAAACGTACAAAATTACAACAGAAAAGCGTAAAAGACAGACACGGACTCTGATTTAAATTACACTGAGATACTAACATAGATACAGGAACTGTAGATCGGAAATGTGAAAAAGAAAGACGGCAAAACCTGTGGAGCTGTGCGTAGTGCAGTACCGAGGCAGTACTGTTTATCACGCACACATACGCATTAGTCGCACATTGGTGCATTTTGTTTTTGGTCTCCTCCTAGTCGCTTCATTGCCAATCTATAAACAACAGTAATCATATATCTATGAATACTAATATTGTCTATTACTAACGGCACTAAATAAAGTAGGCGCAGAAGGCGTAGCTCGTTGCATGTACATAATACATTCACGTCTATAATCCCAAAAACGGTTGAGCAGAGTTTTAGATAACTTTGGTTACACATAAAGCCACATTTGGCTGTGGCCACGTAGTGCCTCAATATAGTGACAGGTTGCTAGCCTATCGCGTAGGTACATAAAAGGTGCATCAAATGCAAAATGTAAAACATAGCCAAGAGCCAGGATATGTCAAGACAGGAACATTCTACTGTGTTGTGATGTATCATGACCCGTCAGAAGTGCGTCAGAAGCATATTGGTTTAATACATTTAAGTTTAGATTAGAAATATTTGTAAGCGAAAGTAAAGAATCGAATAGCTCTGATATGATTAGCCAAACCTCTAAACCGCAGAAGCAGTAAAATACTGATTGTCTCGGAATCAACAATAACCTCACAAAGCGAACTTCATGCTTGGGCTGGTTAGACTTTTATTACAATCCGACTGAGAGGTCTCCACGGTGTCTCTTCGCAATTTTGCAAACCTTGGCGAACAAAATACGCCATCGGCCAGTATTTTATTCTTAACAACTTTCCTACCGAGCCCAAAAATACTGTCATCGTTCTTTATACTCATTATTAAAACTTTAAACGGTCCGTGAAAGGAAAAAATACATAATACGTCAAATTTTATAAGTAAAAGAAACAAACTAAACAATACGAAACTTTATTCATAATTGACGTAAATCACAGCCGCGTAAAACAACGTGTAGAACTCCATTCGCAGTGGTATAGTAGCAAAGGGTGTCACATAGCGAAATTCGCTGTCCCGTTTTAATAAATCTCTATTTACAATTCCGCGCCCGGCGAGTGGAAAGGCTTAAGCTAAGACATTTTTCTTCATTCGTGAGTGTGTGCTAACAAAGTCGCTGTCGAGGCGCGCGGTGGGGGACATTTACCCTTCTCAATCTCACTAAATTCGGTTATACTTTTCACGGCACACAAAGAAACACCACAAAGATTAGTTTTTAACAAACCATTATACCTAAGCACAATGTTTATGGAACTTTCTTTCAAGAAATAAATTGAAATAATCTGTAACATAATCCACTTAATTGAAATTCTCCCTGATAATGTATACTAAACAAATAATTACGTACTTCCAAGGTGAGACTTCAGCCAATTGTCTTTTTTCTTTACCTAATATTACAGTATAATATGTGATAATACTGATGAAGTCTAAATTCACCTAATTTCACGTATTAGAAATAACTTAATGACTTACTTTTGTTTTGTAGAGATTCAGCAACCCATTAGTTACTCAATACCATGCCATCTTCGTCCCATAATTCGAGGTACCTATTCGATATTTCATCATCGGTCTGTAGACATTAGAGTTATTGGCGTTCGATATTACGATTTACACCCTTCGGATCCATCGACGTAGAGAAAGATAACCCAATCGGTGCCTGGTATATGCGACACAGGTGTACTGTTGTACGTTTAAGGGGCTCTTTAACTGCGTATCAACACACCTCCAGTACTTGCGTTCCCCTTTCTGCGAAACCAAATCAAAGTCTACTAGAATGATAACTAAGACTTTCCGCCTTCAGTAACGAAACAAACATTCTGGAATAGTTGTTAAATTATTAAAGTTATAACTTACCAATATATCTGCGGAAACGTACAGGTGTTAGGGTTAAAGAGGGATAATTAGATTTTAGTCAGGAGGTTTGTGGATAGATATTATCCCCACCGCGCTCGAAAGTTATAACGATGACCAAGCCACTTAGATTAGCCACGTATGATATCGCACCGTCAATGTTCACCTGTTTGAATATTCTTTGTGTTTTTTCTAAGCGTAACATGGCACAGGGGACTTATCGCTTGAAATCGGAGCACCCGTTCTGAGTCTGAAGAAGATAACGTCTTACAAAAGACTTCAATGTATGGCGACTCATTTCTGTCGCACATTCAAGAAATGGAATTATCTGCCAGTACATATACGTGTTTCCTTCCTTCTTACAATACTGGGTCATTCAAAAGGGATGTGCAGAAACCTTGCAGGTCGACAAGACGTAGATCAGCGCATATATCTCTCGCACTAGCTATCTTTGCAGTTGAAGGTCATGATTTGGTGGTTGGAGACGTTGGCTAGACTTTTTTGGAAAAAAAATTCATCATCATCATAACAGCCTTTATAATTCGACCCACTAAAGGAGAGGCCTTAGCTTTAGTAGTCCACCACGCTTGCCCAATGCTGATTGTTGGGCGGAGTAGGTGATCAGTACCCCTTTGCTGATCCATCAGTTGCCTTCATTGGAGGATATGGGGTGATGCTATTCTACTCTGCCGGCATCACACGGCTAGGAAAGAAAAAAAATACTACACTTAAATCATCTTACAATCGTCTAAAGACAACAAACAAACGACAACCATGAATGCTACGTTTATTACAAAATAAAGTGCGCTATCAATTCTCACGAATTGCCTTATCACCGCGCATCGACGAGCGCCGCCTCGCCGCCACCTGAAGGGCGACCCTCGATTCCACTCGATTACGCCGAAATAAAGCAAACAACAAAGTACAATATCAAAATTAGTAATTTGCTATGGTTTGTACTTCCTCTTGATTTATTCAACGGCTCCCTTTTTGTTTGGTTATGTAAAATCGATGTTTTACGTATTGGGAGACTTACGAATGAAATTAACGGATACGTTCGTAATCAAATTGTAATTTCGCAGCTAATTTTGGATTGCCGTGCGTACAGGTACAGCGATCATATTAATAGTTATGTTTTTGTACGTGTGTCGTCTTATTTAGTTCTAGTCTACGGCTCTTTAATTAATCAATAGAATTATTTTACAAAAAAAAAACTAATACGACTGTATTGGTTAAATACATTCATTACATTGGAATAATTAAAGAAATAGCCTATGTTCACCAAATGACATAATAAACATATTTTTAAAATCTTATTGATGCTAGCAAAGTACTATGGTCCTTATTATTTAGCTGAGCTTAATCTTCACGGTATACACTTTTTCCAGACACACTGTTAAATAACTTTTTCCGTACCTTTGTTACCTATAGGCATGGGTCATTCACGCTCTACCAATCCACACTTTATCTCTACTGCATAGAATTCTGGAAGTTTTATTGCGGCCAAGGAGCTTATATTTTACCTATAGAATGGAGTCATTAGTCAAATGAACAAAGTGAGGGCAAAAGTTTTGACAACACTTGACATTTCTTGACATTTCTAGAGAGGCTCTGTCTCTTTCTAGTAGGGTGCCTGTAGCACAAATTAATCACGGACAGTCTTGTGCCACGGGTAAGGTCTCACGTGCTCCCACGGTCCTAAGATATAGGGAGTTAAATGAGACACGAGAGGTCCGTGCAGAACAATTTATTAAATGGTGGTATAATGCCCAATAGCGTGTACTCCCCTGGTGGTAGCCGGAGATGGTCTCGGTGAGGGTCGCTCGGTGGGACGAGTTAGGGCGGCTTGTACTGCTGCTCACTGTAAGTCCAGCCCTGGGCGGAAGTGAAGTAGCGGAGGCGACAGCGGCTACCTTAGCCTAATCTTGGACCCCAATTAGGGGTTAAACACATTAAATAAATAACTATTATTGCACACGATTATCAAATTAGTTAATTAGTATTAGGTAGGTCTTGTCGGTGCTCAATTTACTTAGCGAACCACGCAAGCGCAAGACCGAATCACCAAGCCTTTGTATGCGATTCCTGACAAGATCGAGACTGCCCGGCGACGCAGGCGCAATCTATCGGAGATTGCCCGCAACAGTCGTACGGTCACTAAAATGTAGCTTATTAACGTTGATATGGAGCGCTAAAACCTGTTGATAAATTTAGGAGGCGAACTCTAAAGAAATATTTCAATTAGATGAGCTTCCTTTATATCTTAATTTATGTAATATTTATAAATAGTATAATCTCCCAAGTAACACTTTAGGTTTTAGAAAGGATTTGAAAAGGTTCTAGAACCTTTGTATGGAAATCGGATGGTAAGTCTTAATAGGCCGAAAAGCGCTATGTTAACCTTATAATAACCTCCTGTGTGCAAAAAGGGCCCACGTTTTAGAACCTTTTTGAGAGCTACAGAAAAACCTATTGCTCAAAGTCAGAACCTTTCGAACTACTTACATAGAACCCAAATATAACTTTCACCACTTTATATTAACGTTAATATAACCCTGCAAGACAGCTTCTAAGTTCTAAAATAGTCTCGGATGTAACTCTATGATAACTTAAAACCTTTTTGATAGACGTGATTAAATGCTTTTCCAGGACTCTTGGGTTATAAAATGTTTCTGTGTAAGATTTATTTACACAGAAATACCAATCATGGACTTTATTTACTAACAAAATATAATGGCGCCATTGCCTGTCACTATACCAAGATTCAAAATGGCTGGTTAGCTATGTGCCGTATTCATGAAAAATATAAGCAGGTTGCTAAATTCACGAAATGAAAAAAATAGTGCGATTGGCACTTTGTCGTGAAACTTAAGGATAATTTTGCTATATAATAAACGGGCCTTTCGTAGCTTCAAAATTTAGAAGATATTTTGGTAAATTGAAAATTATAATATTAGGGGGTTGGTGGTAAATCGCATTATTAATAAAAAAATAAATCATAGAAAAATCATTTATTTTAAATCGTATAGAACACGTTATTTAATTTTGCTTCATTTAGTTGAAATATTGTTTTTTATTTCTTTTTTTTTTAATTTCTGTTAAAAAATATGGCGGCCGTTAGGAAATTACCAGAAAACATTAAAATTAACCTTTTCAGGACTGTCTCAGCTAAAAGCTCCTAATTTTTACCTAAATAAGAGCTAAAGGTCTTCTCGCGGAGGTATTTAAAACTAAAAAGTTGTTTCCGCAACTTAAAGGTTATCGCCAGGAGTAATTCAAGACTTGTCAGTCGCGAAAACAACCTATTAGCACAATTAGTTACTTCTAAGTTTTGATTGTTTGATTGGACGTGCGTTCGACACAACTCGATGGTTCGACCAGAGTGCTTAATATCTACAGGCGGCTCTTATTAGTCCAAGTTATTTCGTATTTCTTTTTTTTAATTAAGTTTAAAACAATAATAATATATTTATTCCACACACACCTGACCAGAAAGTGTCATATATATTATACTTACCTCACACATACATAATCATTTTTAGATACTTTTATAAATAAGCTGAAATAAATATATAAACAACCTTGACTCGTAAACAAATGTTCGTGTTCTTCAGACAAACATTTGCCGCTACCAGGACTTTCATAATTTATCTTTAACTAACTCATCTACTTATATTATATAGCCACTTGAACATCCGAGTTGCCACAACAGCTCCAAAAAAAATTCCGTCGCCATCAAACGTCAGAGCTGTTAACGGTAGCAAACCTTAGCAAACACATAATCTCTCTAATCTGTGATGGCAGAGCATCGGACTTGTGCTCTTTATCATGTATAAAAGACAGTGGCCATTCCTCTGTATGCGAGGTATGCGCCGCCCAACCAATTATGAACAACATTTTTTTTTTCTCAAACATGTTTGGAAATGTGAGCATTATTTTGACAACCTGTGATTCCTCAAAAGTTTCTAATGACGTCGTGTCATCTTTGGTTAAAACAGAAGGGTTTTTGGGAGGTCGTGAATCTTCAACGGTATCAGTGATCTGTAAAATAATTAAGGCTAGTTGTCAAATTAAAACCCAATGTCAAGATGAGCTGTTTTTCCTGGGCAATTTCAGCAGTTATAAACTTAAGGGTAGGTATATACAAATATTTCCCGTTTTTGCATCATTTTTCATTGATGCTCATCTCCTTTTTATGGTAACATTTTTTCAGTCTACTTTCTAATTTTAAAATATTTGCGCATTCGTTAACGCCTAAATAATTCCAAAAAGCTACGTTTTTGTTTTTGTAGGTACTTCACTTGACTGTTACTATAACGGGGGGGAGAACTCGTAAAAATTGGAAAATTCCTAAGGGCGACACTATGAAAATAACTTTGGGAAGCCCTGGCCTATAGTGTTCCTCGATAAATGCCCTGGCCTATAGTGTTCCTCGATAAATTTTTCAATTTGAATCAGTAGTTCCCCTTTTTAGAATTCTGTACCCAAAGGGTAAAACGGGATCCTATTACTAAGACTCCGCTGTCCGTCCGTCCGTCTGTCCATCTGTCACCAGGCTGTATCTCATGAACTATGGTAGTTAGACAGTTGAAATTTTCTCAGATGATGTAATTCTGGTGCCGCTATAACAACAGATACTAATAAATAGAATAAAAAAAATATTGCAGGGGCTCCCATAAAATAAACGTGACTTTTTTTGGTCGATTTTCATAATGGCAATAGATAGACGCTTGAAATATTCACAGAATATTTAGTTATATTATTCACTTTAAAAAGAAATAATTAAATTAAAATTAAATTATATTTAAGGGGGCTCAACAACAAACGTATTTCTCGGTCTTAATAACGATAACAGGTAGAAACTTAAATATTAACAAAATATTTAATTTAAAATTCAAATAATTTTCGGACAGGTTTGATAAAATCTATGGCACTTTTTTTTACTATTTTTGTAGGATGTCTCTGATGACCTTCTTTGAGTCACCAGGGCTTTTAGTAAAGGAGAGGACGTCGGTGGGTCCTCAAGCTTTAAGGTTGAATCACTCTAGAGAGGATTCCTGACCGGTGAGCATCTCCCTCGGAGGTGTCTCTGAACCTATTAGTCTCTAAGGCGTCCGAATCTGACGGGATCAGTAGTTCCTAAGATAGATAAGCGCGTTCAACCAAACAAAAAAACAATTTTGTTCAGTGAGTGTAGACTTTTATATTCTTCATAAAGTTCATTGAACTTGCGCAGGCTTTCTGTTTTAAGTTGCTTTCCCCATATTGTCAGGTCAAAAGTCTGAGCCTTATGCCTTGGGTCTAAAATTAAAAAAGTACAATAAATCCAGTTGCTCTTCTTATAATGTTTAAGCATTTTGTCTCGAGCTGCTTGGAAAGCCAGAATGAGCCTTTCATCCACTTCAGATCGATTAGGTTTCTCATCTAACTGTTGTACCATGGATTCAATTTTATCGAGCCAGAGATTGAATGATACCTAAGCGTACCTATACACCGAACTGTTATACCTAACTACTCCGTGAAATAGCGCTAAGTCCTAGCTGCAAGACGCAAGAGTCTTGCGGGATTAGTCTTGTTCTTGCTCAAGTCTTGCACGGTCAGTCTTGGTCTTGGTCTTGCTAAAAATACGCGGTCTTGTTCTTGGTCTGGCATTTTTGCAAGACCAAGACCAAGACTGCAAGACCAAGACTGAATTTGGGCAACACTAATCGTAGATAATGCATTATTTTAAAACAAATTTGATTACCAAAAAGAAAGGTTATAGTGAGCCAACCTTAAAAGATAGATATATGCTTATACACGGACTTTTCTTTAGAAATTTTAATGAAGAACAATTCCGTAATAAATGACTTTTCTGTAACTTTAACCGTTTACGCAGCGCACGCAGTGAAAGCTTTGAAAAGAAATCTTTTTCTCCCGTTTTTGCAACATTCTTCATTGATGCTCAGCTCCTATTGGACGTACCGTGATGTTATATAGCCTATACCATTCCTCGATAAATGGACTATCCAACGCAAAAAGAATTTTTCGATGTGAGTCAGTAGTTGCTTAGAGATCTTAGGTATCAACCAAACAAACAAATTCTTCAGATTTATTATTAGTATAGATACGTAAAAAAAATTACGAACTAAAAAAAATACCGTTTTTTTAACACCCTGTTTCGGTTCATCATGCAAGACTGTTGTGATACTATGAAGTCGCGGAGACAACTGACACTTGAGGATGCCTCTAAAGCTTTAAAATATTCTTGTAGGACTTTAATAATGCCATATGGTCATAAATACAACTTATTGGTTTGGGTTTTCACCACACAGTCCTAATTAGTTTGCCAAGATGACTCTAATATAGCATGAAGGTTTTACGTAGGTTTTAGAAAATACTAATAAGTCATTTCAATATTCCATAACGTTATGGTTCTACGAAAGTTAAAAATTAAACTTTTAGATCTCACTTTAGCAAATTGCTAGCCTTTCCAAAACTAAATCAGGAATCTACGACAACTATTAGATCCTAGGACTATATGCTCTTTAAGCACAAGTCAAAATAACGTTAATTTAAACTCCTGTCAGCGGTTTCAAGGTTGTAATAATAAACAATAAGTTTTAGGACTTATTAATCATTCTCTAGTACTCAGTGTGACAATATAGCAAAGCGTTAACCTTTTTACGACGCTTGTAAAACCTAAAGGCATTTTTTACAACCTAGGCCCGAATAAAATGTTACTAGGGCTGATTTAATTAAAAAAAAAGTATGTATGTAGGTCGGTAAAATATGTATGTGTAACGTTACACTTGAACTTCGTTACGTTAATAAAACCACAAGTTGAAAATAATTTGAGTTTTGAGTTTTCCATGGCAAAGAATTAAAATTCATAATAATTACTTTAAACTTTTTTTCCTGAGTGCCTTTTAGCACGGTAATGTTATCTATTTTCGGCTCCCAGGAAAAAAATCAGCAACCGAAATACGAGGATTTATCGCTTCTGTGACTCTTGATTTTAAGAGGCACGTTACAGTTTATTATATAGCTTATCTCATGTCACGTCAACTCATAGACATTAAATTATTCTTTTTTTTTTAGGTGCTAAGCATACATTTAAGGTTTTCCGGTTAGGAATGCTATAAAAATACATTGTGTGGTATACCGATCTAGCCGTTCTTGAGTAATGATAATAGGGCCATAATGATGCGCAAGTTACCAACTTACTACCAGACTTTCTTTATATTGATAGATATTACGGCTGAAAGCCGAAGTGCGGTTTTTTATACAACAGAAGAAATTGTTAGCTCTAGTAACTTTCCGTGAATTAGTTACATTAGTAACAGCTACTGGCTACAAATCGGCTAAAAGTAAGTTTAGTAGCAGTTGGTTTTTAGTATAATACAGGCTGTAACATGAAGGGTACTTAAACATGGTACCCTACATGTTACAGCCTGCATTATATGTAATATTTGGGGTGTTTTAGGCCATCAATATGAACAACTTTTTGACGCCGTCATGGTGGAGTGGTCAGTATAGCTACCTACACATGAAGCCGTTCGGGTTTGAATCCTGGTTCCGGCAAATATTTGTGCGACGAACACGAATATTTGTTTGCGAGTCACGGTTATTACATATTTATTTAAGTTTATTTATAAAAATATCTAAAGCTATTAATTTATATTGATAAAAATGACCGTTATCTACACTTACGTGCAATAAAATCGACCCAATTCGTCGGTTTCGATTCGACATTTATCGGTATATAAAAAGAAGATTAGGCAAACAAAACTTGTAAATATAATTCAAATCAAATCAAATAATTTATTGCATTCATGAATGTAAATAACAGATGTTCACAAACAACACCAGCACATCATGTTGCCCATTTGGGCATAGCATAATCAAGATAAAAGTGTAACGGACTAGATTAGAAATTATTCATACTATATTAACTTAATTCGAATGTATATTTCTTACGCTTTATTTAACCTACTCTAAACATCGATAAATGAAGTGTTGGTGACAATAGACTAATTACTTCGGAAATCCTGGTTTCTCATTTTTGCGTCATACGCCATTTTTGTGACTATGCAGAATGTTAAAATTCAATTGAGTCATTGTATATTCAATAATTGATGATGCCTGATGCCCTTAAAATTATTTCCCCAAACATTTTAGCTCTCTGTATTAACTGTATATTATCAAGAAAAATTTTACTAACCAATTCAAGGGTTGCCTTTCAAAAGTGATTGAGTAGTGGTTTTATTGAAAAAAGGGCTTGAAGTTTGACATAAGCAGTTGCCTTGAAAGTGTCGGTGTCTTGAAAGTGGAAGCTACATATTTTCGAACTTTCATAAAATTTTATTTTTGAAGGCACAATAGACAACCATATGGTCCGTTGCTTCGGAAATCTAAAAAGAAAAGAAAATTTTATGTATACAAGTTAAAAGTGTATATAAATATTTATGTACACTTTTAACTTGTAATCAAATAGCATATTAAAATCTATCATTTGGTAGATTTTAATATGCTATTTGATTACAAGTGCAGAAGAGCGCAGCAACAATTTTATTAATACTGTCTGTCTGTGTGCAATGTATCTGCGTTGCATGTTAGTACATGCAAATGTGAATGATAAACATTATTACACTAGTACAATCCAATCAATACTCTCATTATCTTTTTCTCAAATAAAATAATTTACATTACACAAATTACATATTTTATTTGTAAATCAACATTTCGAACTAAAAATGGGTAAAACTATTTATGTATTTTATCTATGTAACAGTTATTTCAAAGAATTAAATAAAATAATCTATCAATTTTGATTGCCATTTATAAAAGGAATGGATAGAAAGGGATATTATTTCCTTATAATTCCGGAAATCCTAGTCACCCTAGTCATTTGTTTACAAATATTTGAATAGGTAAATTATATACAAAAATTCATTAAATTCTAAGATAGGATTAAATGCGAGTATCAGAAATTTCTCCCTTTTATGGAGTTTTGCAAAATAACGCTAATAATCTGGAATTACGGTTGAAAAATGAAATTTATAGATTGAATAATATTATATGCAATTATGACACTTACAAGTGAAATTCACACTGCATCCTCAATACTACCTAATTCTACCAGCACGAAATAACTATCCTTTCGACATTTAGAAATATTTATCCTTATTTTAAAGTAAAAAGCCGTACCAAAATCGCGAGTCGATATTTATGAATACGTCAGTTACGACAATTTATGTCATGTTGAGATTTCGGGACATTGACACATAAAGATAGTGCTGCCATTACATAAATCCTTTCATTTCCCATAAGTTATAGAAAGAATCACAATAATGATTTTCAAAATAAAATACAAACCTAAACATTAAAAGTAAATATATTATATTTATTTCTTTCATTGATAATAAATACTGATAATTGAATACAATATGTTAAGTTTTTAGCTACTTTTCTACTTTTGTTTTAGAAAGATGGCGAAATACTGGGGAAATCTTGTTTCTATGTAGTCGTGTTTAGAAAGAGATGACGACAATTTCTAGAAAGAGAAATGTGAAATTTGAAATGTCAAGTATTGTCAAAATTTTTGCCCTCACTTTGTTAATTTGTGTAATGACTCCATTCTTAGTATAAGCTCCTTGATTGCGGCGTTCTATAAAATGGAGGCACATCCGCAACATGAGCCTTCCAAATTCGACTGCCTAAAAGTCTGCACCCTACCTCTAATTATTTAATAATAGTCTTGTTACATTGTGTTTATTCAACAAACATCAATTTTACATCTATCACCTACACTTGCTGGCGACAACGACTCAATAAATCCATCTTATCTTACGTGCAATACAGAACAAAATTCAAATGGTCCGTCCGTAATTTATGATTTATCCTATCTCACAAAGTAAAGAAGGATCAAGTACCTCGTTTCACAGTTAATCGACTTGGAACTAGAGAAGCTTAAAAATAATAGAATGTAATACACGTTCAGTAAATTTTATCCTCTTAGCGTGAGGAGTGGAAAATTGGGATCCGCGTCGGAGTGGCCGATTGAGGCTGACCACAGTGTTTACACTGGACTCTTCATTCTCCACAGATGACACGTCGGAAGCTTTGTCACATGCATTACATTTTTGAATTGACTTTATTAAGTACCATATCGAAATCAGTAAGCTCAAAGAGATAATATTCTAACTTAGTCATCACAATATTACTGGAAAACTTACTGTATGTACAGAAAAATATTGGTAGAGTTTTTGACGATTTAAAAGAACTTAGCAAAGTCTATTCAAATAAAGAATTTATTGTTTTGATTTTTATTATTTGGAAAAAATGCATGACCTTGTGAGTAGGAGTTACAGTTTCGTTTTTTAATGTATTGACAATACGAATTTTGTATATAAACTTTAATAAATATTCAATAAAAATCCATGACAAGTGAACTTTTCGTGTTCATCACAAAAATGTTTGGGAACACTTGATACGCAACCCATGTAACTTTCATAACAAAATGCCTAAAATATACTATTGTTCTTAATTTATTCAATGAAAGTCGAAAAAACAAATAATCCCACATATTTCCAATATTTCCCTTTTGTGTAGTTTAATTTTCCACCTACGGTAATTAATTCTGACTCCACCATGTTAAGTGGGCAGTTTTTAAACGTTTTATATAAATATCTACCGACTCTGTTACAAAGCTATGGATAAATAGCAGTTATTTTTGTTAAAATAATTTAATTCTATTATTTTATAAATTAAAAGCATTTTTTGTTGACATCATTGTGTTATATTTCAATTATAACAAGAAAACGAAAATGTTTTGAATAAGGAAACGATTACGTTTGATTATAATTTATGCTAAGTAAGTGCATACTTTTTTATAGACCATAGAGAAAATAAAGAACAGTGATTTAAGCTCAGACCAATAAGTAGGCAGTCTATCAATCCTCTATGCTCTGTAAATCACTTTGAGTCTTTCCTGTTGTTTTCTAGTTACCTACAGAAATTTTTATCCCGAGAGCGACTTAGTTATATTACTTACTAGTTTTTTACGAAACACTCATAACAAAACAGAAATTGTATTGGCTATGTATTACCTTATTGAAAATATAAAGCCTGGTGGGCTAGCTCTTTTATATGTATAGGTCATCTAAAGCACGTATAGAATGACTCTCAAGAATCAACACTGGCTTGAGCGTCGTACGTCTCCATCACTTTATGCTCGATAGAAAGTGACAAACGGTTCTCAATACATGATTGATTTCTGAGTGTCATTCTGTAATTAATAAATTTTTCATACCACATTACTAGCAGATAAGTATACAATCCATCTCATCGTACATGCTATACAGCATGGTACAGGTCACAATTGAGAATGAGAAAATACTTCATTACAAATTGTTGCCTAAGGCTTTACTCTGCGTTTGCTAATTTGATCATATTTTCTTAATGATTACGGATCAAAGACACCAGTACAACACACTTGGCTTTCGCTGTCGCAAAGAATCCACGCACGTGTAACGTAAAAAGTTAGATACCTTGTTATAATAATCACTCATACGTATAGCCATGTGCTGCAGGCAGAGTAGAATAGCATCACCCATATCCTCCAATGGGTGTCATAGAAGGCGACTAATTGATCACTAATATACTCCGTCCACCAATCCTCATTGGGCAAGCGTGGAGGACTACTGCCTAAACCTCCTTCAATGTCAGGGGAGAGGCCTTATGTCCCAGCAGCGGGTGGGATTAAAGGCTGTTATGATGTTTATGATGATACATAATGGTGCTAACTATTAGGGGTTTAAGTATGAAATTGCCGTTTTGTATAGAGAATTTAACGAAAATTAATTTTTCCATACAAACATATTTGCCATTTTTTAAGGAACCACTAATCTAAATTTTGTGTAATTTAGTGAATATGTTTAGACAACATTAAGCTATAAGATACTTAGAGAAAAAATTGAGAATTTATACCTGTAAAAAAATATTCATTATTTTTATAACGGAGACGGGCACCTCTTAGGACGAGCTGTTTTTAAAGATGTATTACTAGTGAAAAAAATTGAAATTAGAATAACATTTTATACATAAATATATGTCCTTGTAATGAAGTTTAAAATAGAAAAAGAATAATGGACATAGCTATTGTATTAAAGGAATTATACACTAATGAATAATGAGGAAAAAATCGGCAATTTCATACTTTAACCCCTATTATTATTGTACAGTAGCTGGCATCGACGTGACACAGTACTTAAGTGTGAATCTACTTCTGATGCTGGCCGTACGACTCTCATCACCGTCAAAGCTTGCAGCTTTCCATCGCTCACATATGAATTAAATTAAACGATCGTATATCTTATATTGAATTGAAAAACTTTTATTGCTAAATAGGATATTATCGTGTGTATTCGGCAGCGGCCGCCTGAAATGATCCCAATGCGTTTTATATATCTTAAGCACTACTCGTATTCAAGACCGAAACCCACTTCCATACGTTGTCCGCCGGGGTCACTCATAAATTTCAATGTACTATTCTGGCCTGCGTACTTTAAGTGAAATATCTGCTCCATTTGGGGATCCAAACACCCAAAACTACTTGATGAATTCCAATACTCGCTGGTAGCTGAAAATATAAGACGCAACGTTATTTTATTTGTTTCCTTCAACTAAGTAAGGGATAATAGTGTAAACCGCAACTTTTAAGTTTTTTTATTTATAAATCACTGTGCTTTAACACTTTTTCTTTATTCCTTATCATCATCATTATAGTCGAAAGACGCCCACTGCTGGATATTGGCCAATTATAAAATAACAATTTTCTTAACACCTATAGGTAATGTCTTCGAAAGCTATTACAAGCTAAATGAAATTAGCCATATTATTTATGATCTTAATATCATATCTTTGAAATTACAACCTTCAGTTGGCGAAATAACCGAAAATACTGAAACTTATTGATTACAAACGCGAGCAAATTATTCACATACGAGGGTCTAACTGAAAGATCTTAAAAAAACAAAAACTGAGCAAACTAGCAAATTATTTGCTTAATTGTATATTTTCACAATAGTGTCCATTCAGATCGCTGCATCCAATGGAACACTGAGGTAAGCACTTTACCCACACACTTGTGTACCACTCTGCAGTAACTGTATTTGAAGAAAGAAAGAAACAAGGCCACCATCTTTTTTGCCGCGCTTCGTCTTCTCTTCACTTTAGTTGGCAACACCTCGGAAAGAAACACCCACTGAGCAGACTGTCCTTTAGTTTCAGGATCATAACAGTAAATCCAGCTTTCGCCGACCGTAAGCCGTAAGTATATTAGGTTGGGGAAAAAGTCTTTTCGCATTGTAGTATGTATAAACTTGTAATAAAATCTCTTTGGCTATACTATTTGTATCTGGCTGGTTTTGGTATCATTGAAAGTTTAAATTTTAAAGAACATAATTCCAAATTCAAATTAGGAAAATGTGTGATTTTCATTTGTTTTTCGTACCGCCAAAATGAGTGAATCTAATGAAGAAATTCGATACATTTTAAAATTTTACTACAAAAAAGGTAAAAATGCAACGCAAGCCGCGAAAAAAATTTGCGATGTTTATGGACCTAGTGCAGTGTCTGTGAGAGTAGCACAAATTTGGTTTAAGCGTTTACAATCCGGAAATTTTGATGTCAAAGATGCACGTCGCTCTGGTCGCCCTATTATAGATAAAATGGATGCCATTTTTGAAAAGGTGGAGCAAGATCGGCATGTCAGTAGTTAGGACGTAGCTGAAGAACTGGGAATTAACCACAAAACAGTTTTGGCGCATTTGAAAAAAACTGGGTACACAAAAAAGCTCGACATTTGGGTACCTCACGAGCTCACTGAAAGAAACCTAATGAACCGTGTACTCATTTGTGATTCTTTATTACGACGTAATGAAACCGAACCATTTTTGAAGAAGCTGATAACTGGTGATGAAAAGTGGATCACGTACGACAAGAACGTGCGAAAAAGGTCGTGGTCAAAGGCCGGTCAGGCTTCACAGACTGTGGCGAAACCCGGGTTAACTCGCAACAAGGTGATGCTGTGTGTGTGGTGGGATTGGAAGGGCATTATTCATTATGAGCTGTTACCACCAGGCAGGACCATCGATTCAGAACTCTTCTGCGAACAACTGATGAGATTAAAGCAAGAAGTTGAGAGAAAGCGGCCGGAATTAATCAACAGAAGGGGTGTGGTTTTTCATCATGATAACGCTAGACCTCACACATCTTTAGCCACTCAGCAAAAATTAAGAGAGTTTGGCTGGGAGGTGTTAATGCATCCGCCGTATAGTCCTGACCTTGCACCTTCAGATTTCCACCTGTTTTGGTCTCTTCAGAATTCTTTAGGCAGTGTCAGGTTAACTTCACGAGAGGACTGCCAAAACCACTTGTCGCGGTATTTTGACCAGAATTCCCAAAATTTCTATAGCAATGGGATCATGTCCCTACCTACAAGATGGCAAAAAGTTATCGAACAAAATGGTACCTACATACTTTAGTTAAATGTAAATAAACTATACTAAAAAATGTTTTGTATTTTCTTAAAAAATGCGAAGAAACTTTTCCCCCAACCTATTATGTTGAACACAGAATTAAAACTTTGAACCATTTCACAGACAGAGTTTTTGGCCCTCGGTCAAATTATGAGGTATCCACTGGGTGCAAAGCTTCCTGACCGCTACCAGTTTATGGAGGATCTTCTGCCCCTTTTTTATATACATTAGGAGAGCAAACAAGCTTGCGGCCCACCTGGTGTTAAGTGGTTACCGTCGCCTATAGACACTTGCAATATTGAGGGTAAATCACTTAACACTGCAAGCGCGTTGCCATCCTGGGGACTGAGATGATGCCATCCATGCCCAGTAATTAGGTACACTGGCTACCTTTCCCTTCAATCCGAAACACAGCGAACTGCTTCACTGCAGAAATAAGAAAGGCGGTGGTACCTATCTAGACGACCCTACATATGTTTCTACTACCTAGTGCCCTTGATTCATACCGACGCCAGCTTGTCCGAATCTGCTGATAGGTCACTGTTTTGTCAGTCTCTATCATACGCCGGATGTCAACGTGGCACAAGATAGAACTTCATCATGAAAAGCCAATCGAAGTCTATCCAAGGACCTTATATTTTACCTATAGAATGGAGTCATTAGACAAATGAACAAAGTGAGGGCAAAAGTTTTGACAACACTTGACATTTCTTGACATTGCTAGAGAGGCTCTGTCTCTTTCTAGTAGGGTGCCTGTAGCACAAATTAATCACGGACAGTCTTGCGCCACGGATAAGGTCTCACGTGCTCCCACGGTCCTAAGATATAGGGAGTTAAATGAGACACGAGAGATCCGTGCAGAACAATTTATTAAATGGTGGTATAATGCCCAATAGCGTGTACTCCCCTGGTGGTAGCCGGAGATGGTCTCGGTGAGGGTCGCTCGGTGGGACGAGTTAGGGCGGCTTGTACTGCTGCTCACTGTAAGTCCAGCCCTGGGCGGAAGTGAAGTAGCGGAGGCGACAGCGGCTACCTTAGCCTAATCTTGGACCCCAATTAGGGGTTAAACACATTAAATAAATAACTATTATTGCACATGATTATCAATTTAGTTAATTAGTATTAGGTAGGTCTTGTCGGTGCTCAATTTACTTACCGAACCACGCAAGCGCAAGACTGAATCACCAAGCCTTTGTATGCGATTCCTGACAAGATCGAGTAGTAGTAGTAGTATTATTCGTCCTTTCTTAGGACAGGCGAAGGTCTAAGCCATACTGCCAATTCTTGCGTTTGTTTATCTTCTCTTTTTTTTTTAAAAATTGGAAAATAAGCCATCTTGAGTTTATTTGCGTAATTTTTCAGGCCCAAAGGCCAAATCTTAAGTTCTTTTTTTTTATAAAATTTAACTGTATGTTGTCATCTCCGGTAAAGTATATTCCAGTGTTAGTTTCATAATCCGAGTTTGTCAAATCAAATTTCTCCAAGGGTGGAGCATATGAAGTCGTAAATGGGTATAAAATTTTCTGGAGAAGCTAAGATTTCCTGTAATGAAGGCGGGATATTTTTTTGTGTATTCATGAGCCGGTCTATTAGTAACAGTCGCTGTATGTTGAATGCCGGGCAAGTAAAAAAGATATGTTCAAGAGTCTGATCTTCCTGTGAGTTGCATTCAGTGCATACTGGTGAGGATATTAGGCGCATACGATGCAGGTGAGCTTTAAATCTGCAATGTCCGAATCTCAATCTATTTATCTGTGTGTAGAACTTCCTTTGTAGATAATTTTCAGATGCAGCGAACCAGGGTTTTCGGCCAACTTCTTTATTAATACCAGCATACCAGGATCCTTTTGATTGAGTTATAATTGATCTCTCCTCCATCCACTGCGCAGTTATTTTCTCCTTATAACAGGGTATCAAATCTTGCCATGGAATTGAAATATTTTTAATGTTGCCACCCAGAGTGTTCGTTAATCTGGCAAGATAGTCAGCATTTTCGTTACCTGTCACACCGACATGTGCTGGAGTCCAAACAAATTTTACTTCCTTCAAAAGCAAAAGCGATATATTTTGCAATGTTTCCTTTATCTCAAAAAGTAAGTAGTGTGCATTGTGAAAGCCTGGTTTTCCCAGTGCTTTAAGCACAGACATATTGTCAGAAACTATGAGAAACTTGCTTTTGTCAGAGCACATGATATCTGATTGTATATAATTTAGAGCCAACATAATTGCAGTGGCTTCAGCTGAGTATACACTGAAGGTAGCTGGTAATCGGTAACCTTTGCCATACTTGAGGTTCGTGTGGTAATACGCCGCTGAGACTCCAGTATCACTTTTCGATCCGTCAGTGTAAATGATCTGATAATCTGGCCAATTTGATAGCTTACAATATACCGCCTCTTTGGTTCTAAGATCATGATCGATATCTATTTCTATTTCAGGAAATTTACTTTCATAAGAACCACAGTAACAAGCCAAGTGTTCATCAATATTTATGTTATGTTCTAAGATATATGCTGATGTCTCTTGCAAATCATGGAGAATATAAGGACATTTACAAGTTGAAGAAGAGGTATGTAATATATGAATATTATTACTTTGTAGTTCATTTAAAAGAGTGGAGTTTTTTAAAGTATGCAATTTAAGAATGAATTTAAATTTTAAATACTTAAATCTTAATAACAAAGATGGAATATTGCATTCTACTTGCATGGAAACTATAGGGGTAGTGTTCATTGCCCCTGTGATAAGTCGGAGATTTTTATTTTGAATCTTTTCCAGTTTATTTACAAGTACTGTATCAGAAGCATAACAGAGGAAACTATATTCAAAATGAGAGCGAACAATGGCTTTGTACAAGATCAGTAAAATTTTTGGATCAGCTCCCCAATATGTCCGAGCAAGTGATTTTAATATATTAAATGCTCGCAATGCTTTATCTGCTAAGCCACAAACATGCCTAGCCCATGAAAGATTCCGAGTGAAAATAACTCCTAGAAATTTTGCCTCATTACTGGTAGGAAGCAAGCTACCATCATACAGAATATTAGTAAGTAATATTTTCCTTTTACTGAAAACTACAACATTCGTTTTATTTAAGTTAACTTCTAATTTTAAATAATCAAAATATGTTTTCAATTTTACCATGGCATTGTTTAATTTTTGTTCAACCTGTACCATATTTGTGCCAGAGCAGTAAACTGTGAGGTCATCGGCATATTGTAAATTTTTGACATCATTTCCTATTATACTATTTAATTTATGTATGTATAGAATGAATAACAGTGGGCTTAATATTCCACCTTGACAAACACCTTTACGAGATGGTTGTGGTCCAAATAAATTGTTTTGAAATTTGATGTAGACATCTCTGTTATTTAAGAAGTTAAAAATCCATTTATTTAATTTTTCAGGGAACCCTAGAGAAAACAACTCATCAACAAGAACATTATGATCAACATTATTGAAGGCACCTGTTATATCAAAGAAAATACATACTAAGAAATTACCACTAAGCAAAGCATTATAAATATCTAAGTACAGATGATTCAAACTTTCAACTGCTGAACGACCCCTCCTAAAACCAAATTGGTTATAAGGCAATAAACTATAATGTTCTATATAGTACTCTAGTCTTTGTTTCACCAACTGTTCAAATACCTTAGCTGCACAAGATGTTAATGCTATTGGTCTATATGAATCATGATGGTTTTTATCCTTACCAGGTTTAAGAATGGGAACAAGGCAATCAACTTTCCAAGATTTTGGAATTATTTGGTTACTCCATAGTGAATTAAAGATATTCAATATTATTCTATGACTTAATGAGCTAAGATTCTTGAACATTTTGTAAGATATATTATCTAAACCAAAAGCAGTGTCTTTTCGAGAATAAATGGCAGCTAATAATTCATTTAAAGTAAAGGGCTTCATGAAAAACTGTTCCGCTTGAGGACTACTGTTAGGATTGTCACTTAATGGTTGAGACTGTACATTAGAGGTGTACTTATCTAAAAATGACTGTATCCAATTGTTAGAATTAATAGTATTGGGAGCACTGTGATATGTTTTATTAAATTTTCTGATATTAGTCCATATAACAGATAAAGGGGTCTGACGATTGAACGTGTTACATAAATTTACCCAGGCATTCTGCCTTTCCCTATTAATAGTTAGTTTTTTCTGTGCTTGTTTTTGTTTAAATGATATGTAATTATGCTCAGTAGGATTCTGTTTAAATTTTATATAAGCAGTTTTACAACTGTTTACTGCTTGATTGCATATATCATTCCACCAAGGAAGTTTTAACTTTTTTCTGAGTTTACGATTAGTGTTTGATTGCTGTTGAAATGGTAGTTTTGTGGAAGAGTTTGCTTCAGATACACATTCTAATAAACATTTAAATACCAAATCATAAGACATTTCTGGATTAAATATATCAAAATCAAAATTGCTTAACTTTATATCTGTTAACTCCCTATATTTTTCCCAATCAACAGTCTTATAGTTAGGTTTAGAATAATTTACACTTATATTACTACTAGTATTAATATTTACAGAACTACATAATAAACTTGTAAAAACAGGAAAATGGTAGCTGCATAAGGAGTCATCATGTACTTCCCAGTTACACCTTAAAGCCAGACTCGGAGAGACTATTGTAAGATCTAAGGCATTAGAACGCCAGTTATGTGAACCCACGGTTGTTACAGAGCCATCATTTAAAAGACATAGATTATTATCATTTATGACATCCAACAATGTTGATCCACGAGTGTCAGTGGAAGCGCAACCCCACATAGTGTGGTGTGCATTAAAATCACCAGCTAGTATTAATGGTTTGGGTAATGATTTTATTAAATTATCTAAATATGTATATTCAAAATTACATGGAGTAGCAGAAGTGGGACTGTAAAAGCTGACTATGCATATTGTTTCATTGTTGATTTGTAAAGTAATAGCAATATTTTGTAAAGAGTTATCATAATATGTTTGTATCTTTTGATACTGTAGGTAATGTCTGATTATAATAGCAACTCCATTATGTTTGGAACCTATGTCTAATCTCTCAATATTATAGCCTCTTATGTTTAAAGTTTTAGTGCATTGAAGCCAAGTTTCAGAAATAAGGGCAATATGTATATTATTTTCATAAAGATATTGTGTGAAGACATGCTTATGACTTAGCAAACTTTGAGCATTCCACTGTACTATGTTAACCTGGTCCATTATTTTTACTAATTGAGTCTTGTTTGCTGGAATTAAATGTTTCTAGCAAAACAGATTTAATTGTCTCCGATGTTATTGGAGTTGGATTGTCGGATGATATTTTTTGTGTGTTTAATTTAAGTATAGCAGATATAATGAGATTAATCATGGTGTCAGATTGTAATAAGTAATGTATTATTTTTTCAGGTTTTTTTGAAATTTCAGGGAAATTTTTATTATTAAAAACATCAGCATATGATCTTTTTTTGTATTTTGCATTATTTTTTTCTATTTCCTCTTTTCTTTTAGGGCATTCTGATGAAATAGAAATGTGATTTCCATTGCAATGTACACAGACAGCATCTTTGGCTTGTTTACTACATTCTTTGTAATGGTGGTTATCACTACATATAGAGCATTTCTGGGCATTTTTACAAAATTTGGCAATATGCCCATAGCGAAGGCAACGTAAGCATTGTGTAACGGGTGGAACATACGAGCTTACCTCGAAGAACCAGCTGTTAATATCGACACTGTCAGGAAGAGTTGGACAGGAAAATGTAATGGCAACTGTCTGGGTGGGAAGTAACACAGGGTTGTCGTCTTCATCGCGCCCACGACGCATTAAGCGCCGCACGGACACGACATCCTTGGAGCTGCAAATTCCTTTGTAAATGTTATAGTTAGACATATATGTGGGGACGCCACGAATGACGCCGGTTATCTCCGTGAGTGTAGCTGGTATAGTACATTTGACTTGTAATTCAGTCTGAGACTTAACATTATTCAAGGCCATATTAGCCAACCCTGGCCGTTCAAAAATAGCTGCAACCTTAAATCTATTTATCCTCTTAAATCTCTTAATGCCCTTATTATGTCGCTTCAAGACAGCGCCTAATGACATCAAATCTCTATCTCCTATAGGTTTCCCCTCAATCAAACTTTCATAAATAACTAAATATTCAAAATTACCGCCATCCTCAGGGTATTGTCTTGTATAATTTTCAATTTTAAAAGGCTTAAATTTATCGGCTTTATTTTCATCGGAGTCCGATTCTGTAGGAAAAGGATCTCCATCTATTTTGGGTTTCTTTCTCTTCCCCATTGTGCCCCTTTTATTACTTTACATTAGAAATTACTTTGTTGACTACAGAAATACACTTTTAGTTGGTTTTACTAAGAAATTATTAGTAAAGCTAGAAAATATTCAAAACTTGCGCGCTCTCGCTTCGAAGGTTTTCCCGCCTTTTCTGACAAGATCGAGGCTGCCCGGCGACGCAGGCGCAATCTATCGGAGATTGCCCGCAACAGTCGTACGGTCACTAAAATGTAGCTTATTAAAGTTGATATGGAGCGCTAAAACCTGTTGATAAATTTAGGAGGCTAACTCTAAAGAAATATTTCAATTAGATGAGCTTCCTTTAAATCTTTATGTAATATTTAAAAATTTATGTAATATTTATAAATAGTGTAATCTGATTTAATTAAAAAAAAATCATGTATGTAGGTCGGTAAAATATGTATGTGTAACGTTACACTTGAACTTCGTTACGTTAATAAAACCACAAGTTGAAAATAATTTGAGTTTTGAGTTTTCCATGACAAAGAATTAAAATTCATAATAATTACTTTAAACTTTTTTTCCTGAGTGCCTTTTAGCACGGTAATGTTATCTATTTTCGGCTCCCAGGAAAAAAATCAGCAACCGAAATACGAGGATTTCTCGCTTCTGTGACTTTTAAGAGGCACGTTACAGTTTATTATATAGCTTATCTCATGTCACGTCAACTCATAGACATTAAAATATTCTTTTTTTTTTAGGTGCTAAGCATACATTTAAGGTTTTCCGGTTAGCAATGCTATAAAAATACATTGTGTGATATACCGATCTAGCCGTTCTTGAGTAATGATAATAGGGCCATAATGATGCGCAACTTACCAACTTACTACCAGACTTTCTTTATATTGATAGATAGCACACGCACACATAGCATAGAAGGCACAATAGACAACCATATGGTCCGTCGCTTCGGAAATCTAAAAAGAAAAGAAAATTTTATGTATACAAGTTAAAAGTGTATATAAATATTTATGTACACTTTTAACTTGTAATCAAATAGCATATTAAAAACTATCATTTGATAGATTTTAATATGCTATTTGATTACAAGTGCAGAAGAGCGCAACCACAATTTTATTAATACTGTCTGTCTGTGTGCAATGTATCTGCGTTGCATGTTAGTACATGCAAATGTGAATGATAAAAATTATTACACTAGTACAATCCAATCAATACTCTCATTATCTTTTTCTCAAATAAAATAATTTACATTACACAAATTACATATTTTATTTGTAAATCAACATTTCGAACTAAAAATGGGTAAAACTATTTATGTATTTTATCTATGTAACAGTTATTTCAAAGAATTAAATAAAATAATCTATCAATTTTGATTGCCATTTATAAAAGGAATGGATAGAAAGGGATATTATTTCCTTATAATTCCGGAAATCCTAGTCACCCTAGTCATTTGTTTACAAATATTTGAATAAGTAAATTATGTACAAAAATTTATTAAATTCTAAGATAGGATTAAATGCGAGTATCAGAAATTTCTCCCTCTTATGGAGTTTTGCAAAATAACGCTAATAATCTGGAATTACGGGTGAAAAATGAAATTTATAGATTGAACAATATTATATGCAATTATGACACTTACAAGTGAAATTCACACTGCATCCTCAATACTACTCACTTCTACCAGCTCGAAATAACTATATATGTATAATTTTGCACTATTTATCCTTATTTTAAAGTAAAAAGCCGTACCAAAATCGCGAGTCGATATTTATGAATACGTCAATTACGACAATTTATGTCATGTTGAGATTTCGGGACATTGACACATGAAGATAGTGCTGCCATTACATAAATCCTTTCATTTCCCATAAGTTATAGAAAGAATCACAATGATGATTTGATGATGATTCAAAATCAAATACAAACCTAAACATTAAAAGTAAATATATTATATTTATTTCTTTCATTGATAATAAATACTGATAATTGAATACAACATATTAAGTTTTTAGCTACTTTTCTACTTTTGTTTTAGAAAGATGGCAAAATACTGGGGAAATCTTGTTTCTATGTAGTCGTGTTTAGAAAGAGATGACGACAATTTCTAGAAAGAGAAATGCGAAATTTGAAATGTCAAGAAATGTCAAGTATTGTCAAAATTTTTGCCCTCACTTTGTTACTTTGTCTAATGACTCCATTCTTAGTATAAGCTCCTTGAGTCTATCATAATTGATGACGTACGTACGCACGTGACACGTCAAGTGACAAAATATTCCTCTGAGAAATACTTAGACAAAGAATCCTGTAGACTGGGCATCCGCGTACACCCTGTAAGGGATAGACTGAGAGTTGACATGACAGTGACAGAAGTGAATGACGTCAACAGAAGAGGCCAGGTTTATTATTTTATAATATTACCCCATTAAATGTTTAAAATATTTTGATTTGCCTTATTTTGAAATGTTTGAAAAATGTGTGTACTCTCGAGTTCATCTCCCTTCTCATGACTGGATGGACGACAATAGGATTTTTGAAGTGCGCTGTGCGTCGTGGTGGAGTGGTCTGTAAAGCTAGCTAGCACATTAAGCAGTCCGAGTTCAAATCCCTGGTAGTAGCAATCTCTCTAGCATCTCTCATATTATGGTCCGGACAATATAGGCTACATTATAACCGACTTTAATAATAGAAGGAGTCGATTTTTATATTTCCTCGTTGCTTATAGCAACAACAACAAACGTTAAACACCATGGGGTAGGTAATGTTGCCTATCCCATGGTGTTTAACATTAGTTGTTTACGTAGTGAGATTTCAGTTTTTAAACTTAGTTTATTATTTTGATTATCCTCGTGGCGCCCACGAGTATTATCAAAATAAATAAATATATATAGATATTAAAAAAATTTAAAACCAAAAGATCGGCGTCGAGACGCCATGGTATCCCGCCTAACACTCAATTCAAAGTATTTATTGGTTTATAGCGTGGTAAAACGTAAATACAAAGTATAATACGATTTTGGTGGTACTCCTTTTCATGGTATGTATTTACAGCTCGACCAGCAGTACGTGCTTGAATATCCGTGAATGTAAATAAATAACGACAACAATAATTCCAAGAATTTATTGGTTTTTATAGTGCGGTAAAACGTAAATGCCTAAAGTCGAATTTTTAATTAGACGAAGTAAATTGACAGCAGCTAATGTCACATTGTGAAATAATGTTGCCATCTTCTATGTAATAGTGATGGGTTCAGTTTTCGTTCACTCTCAGGAATGAATGATGATATGAATGAGTACATTGTTAATCTTATCTTACTATACGAAAAAAAGAAACTATTTCTATTTTACCGTATAAAAGTAGGTCGATATCTGCTGGTATTTAATTATAATCACTTTTTTTACTACCTTCTTAAAAATAAGACAAATTCGGACGCGTCGGCCGCCATTTTGTCTGTGTCATGCGTCTTCTAACCTCTGGTCTGACTGCTCGAATATTTTCTCTGCGCATACGGTGTCTACTTGTTGTTTTCGTTAAGTTTTTTTGGCTATAAATGCACCAGCGTGTAAATCAGCGCAAGCCGAGCCAATCACAGCCAAACACCCCTGGCTCTTGTGGAGGCTTGCGAAGCTTCGGCAAGCGTGTAAATGTAGCATTAGAGCACTCGGTAATGGTAAATGTAGGTACTTACTATACGCAGTCGTCGAAAAGTACGAACACTCTTTCGTACCTACTTACATGGCACGAATAGGATTGGAACCCGGTACCCGATATCGGCAGCGCGGCGTTCTAACCACTCACTAGGCTACTTTGTACATACATAATGTTCTCTTAGATTTGCGCGAGCACTACACATTATAAATAAAATTATAGCCCGACTTTTCGTAACACTTCAGCGTTCGTGGTCACGGGATGACCGTCATCCCGTGACCACGAACGCTGAAAAGTGTTACGAAACGTCGGGCAATAATAACAAAATGTAAAATCTAATTACACGCGAGTTAAATCCATAAAAGTTGTTTTACTTATAAATGTACATACATACATGTTATTATTTCTTTATTTGCATAATGCAGAATTGCATACATATGTCTTAATGCTATGTTTTACAAAACATTACCTACAATGTACCCTGTTAGGGCATAGCAAAGGATAAAATATAGAATTATAATTAAAATCGTTAATAGTTATAAATATTAGTTATTATGAGAACAATTTTATACCGAGTTGCGATTTTTTCATTCATTCACTTTGTCACAACACTATTTTTGTTTTATCAAAACCTGACAACCCAGTAAACGTCACTTGACTTCGTTTAATTAAAAATACGACTTTAGTGTGATACGTTTTTGGCGATGTCATATTTACATATTGACCAGCAGTACGTGCTTGAATATCCATGAATATTATGTCCTAGAAATCTGAAACATTAAGTTAACTTAAATCTTTGTATTTACCCAACAACAAGGACAGCTTCAAATTATATTACTGGTATCCCTAAACTGCAGTATAATCCAGAAAAATAAGAAATCTACAAAATGACGCTCCGATAGTCAAATTATATAGCAATTGACAACTACAACTAAACTACTAAATTTGGTCGGATTTCTATGACAATTATTGGACAATAACAATATTTTCGTAAGCAAATTTTTAATGATTTTTTTAGTTTTCTATCATGCTTGAGATCCTATATTATTCGATTTTAATCTAAACTTTATTGTATAATGCCAATAAAATACTAATTTAAAGTAGTTTTCGTACTTACGAGTAATAACTTATTTTCTCGCAATTTCGGTAGCTACGGCTTTTACAGTCGATTACACAACAATGCATTGTAACAATCACAAGCAGGATATAGTTTCCAACACTTGTACGTTTTACACACTGATAACAACACTTTGTAAACACAAATATTTTGAATATTTACTATCACCAACAGTTTGTTGTTTCGTTTCTTTGACACCAAAATTTTGTGTCAAATAAGCCAAAAGTGAAACTCTGACAAGGACAAAAATTATAATGAGTACTCTTTCACTCTTATGGGTATCTGTATACATCTATCCTTCTTACACTTAGCTGTCAAAACTCATGCCAAGTCTACAGGATTCTTTGTCTAAGGAGAAATATTAATTATTGCTGTCATTGAATAAAATGACATTTCAATAATTATCAAAGTGTGCCATTTTGTCCCCAAAGTCCTCTATCATGACGTTAGTGCACCGAGATAACGGGGTCTAATCATAACTTATCAAAAGTCATAAAAAATATTTGCATAAAAATTTTCTCGCGTTAAATTTATGCTGACGTGACTCAGACAATTCTCAATTAGCCGCCAAATCGTTAAACAAATGACAAATGAATGTAATACAACATACTCAATATTATTATTGGCAATGAGTTCCATTTTCAAAACATCAACTAATTTTTTTATTGTATTGTTTACACGTAATCAATTCTAAAAACTTTCAGTGTCGCCCTCGTAATTGGAAAAAGTAATTGGTGACAAAAAAGGAAAAAGTTTACTTACAGTAGAAATAAAATTCTGAAAATTCACGAACATGCAGTTATTGTTAATGGTATCGTTTAGATTTTTTATTAAGTTGTCTTTTAGCACAGCTTTTAGCGTCTTTAAAACTTACTACATTAATAATGAAAATAATTATATAGATTTGTTTTTATTTCAAGTCAATTGAGTAATTATTCATACTGAATCAATATTTTTCTTTTTATCTATTACAGATATTTTAAGGATTTATATAGGTACATAGTGTTACATCATAAGGATAAACAAATATCAACAAATCTCGTGCTACAAAACGACTTTTGTGTACAGTAATGTACAAAAAATACGTTCACCAAAATATCAGGGCTGTAGATAGTGAAAAACTATTTGACGTCAACAGAATAAAAATACGTAATCCCGATTTAATAAAGCGAGTGTATTGAGAAAAGCTTTACATAATAAATAGTAAGATTCAAGAGTATGTTTATCATCCGGATTCTTGGCGCGTGTCGATAAGGAGCTTACACGGCTGGAAAGATGCACATTACCTATTATATGCCAGAGTACCTTCCAAGTCTCCGACTTACATTACTTATGAATAGATTTCGGGACAAAATTAAAAAGTCTCCTCCAAGAAAGAACAATGTAATAGACAAGCCAGATTTAATTGGGTCACGAACGGACGATGTCGAACATGGGCCACGATTAATTGAACGACTTCTTCCTTTACTTATCACAAGGAGTTGCCTTAAAAATAATGGTCTGTGATTTGTTCCATGATGAAAATGACGATTTTAATTTTGCCCCTATTATAAGTTGTTTCTGCGGGGCGAGACTAGATTTTTTAATTGACGGTGTACCTTAGAGTTATGTGTTTAATTTACACTTTTTTTTTCTATTGCCAAATAAGAAGGTGATACTTAGCTACGCGAAGAACGCACTGATGCCGGCAAAATGAAACTACGCCTCATTCTTTGCTCGTGTACTTACACATAATTTTATGGCTAACACTACCAAAGTTTAGATGCTTAGCAATTTCTTTTATTGACAACATGCGACCCACCTGGTGATATGTGGTTACCGTCGCCTGTAGATACTTGATTAAGGGAAAATCACTAAACACTGCAAACGCGTTCCCATCGTAAGGACTAAGATGATATGCCTTCCATGCCGAGTAATTACACTGGCTTCTTAATGCTACCTTTCCCTTCAATCCGAAACATAGTCAACTGCTTCACGGCAAAAATAAGGCGATAGTACGTGCCCAGACGACCCTACATATGGGCCTACAACTAGCTAGTAAGTGTAGGAAACCCTTCCTGCAACTGCAAAATATTTAGGAAAGATACAAATTCAGTATTTTTTTAAGTAATTTGGTTGGCAGACAATCATTACGGTCGCCTGGTGGAAAGCAGTCACCGAAGCATATGATGCTTTCAACATTGACGTTACACTCGCACGCTGCTAATTCTTGTCCCTTTCCCTACCCACGAAGCTCAGAGATAAGTTAATACAACGTGCCTTGAACGTGGCTGTTTTAAATATTATAGTAGAGTACCCTGTATTAATTAATTAATCTCTAATTGGAAAATAAGTACCCAGTAAACGGGACACTTAAGTCATCAGTCAACAACTACTCAAATTCACTTCAAAATGTCAGCAGCTTAAAAAGTTAACAACTTAGTTTAGATATCTGGTTAACAATGTTTTTCCATGTCTACTTAATTTTACACCAAAGCTTAAAAGTAATGAAAAACCATAGATATATTAAAAAAATATTTTAATTTGACTACCAAAAAACAATTTAATGTTAACTTGAAGAGGTTGAAAATAATAATCAAGAGGACCACTCTAGGATCAATGAAATCTACGGCTGAGCACACGCTCATCGTGTGCCCAGCTTGGCGAAACGAGCGCTGCACTTTGAGAGTGGCGCTCGGCGGAGGAGACATCTCATTGCCAAGCATGGTCAGAGCCATGCTTGGTAATGAGAGAGTCTGGAAGGCTGTCGCCTCCTTCTGCGAATCAGTGATGGCGCAGAAGGAGGCCGCGGAGAGGGAGCGGGAGGAGGATGCTCTAGCCGCTCCCATCCGGCGTAGACGGAGGGGCCGGAGAAGGCAGGCGGCTACGACCGCCGCTCTTGTCCGTCCCTAAGGTGTGGCCTGCACACGGGTTGGCCCCCGTGTGCCCTGGTGCAGTGCACAGGTCTCCCCGTCTGGGGATTGCCTAGTACCCTAGCGCAATCCTCCAGTGGCGCGTCGCCCGGCTCACTGTTGGGCCGGGCCAGCCCGGGGACGTTTTGGTGAATGGTGTACGTAATGTACGCCGAGCCCAAAACGCCCCCAGAAGGGCTTAGGAGGGTACCGGTGGTTTTTAGTGGGTAGGACCGGCGCTGTTCCGCGTCGGGGAGTCCCACACACGTCGTGCGCCTAGCCAGCGTGCGGTATGGTCCGTAAATGGATTTCCCACCGAAATAAAAAAAAAAAAAAAAAAAAAAAAAAAAAGGATCAATGAAATCTAAGGAATAGAGATTTGTGAAATCACATACATTTATCTTCCAATATACAGTGGAGAGAGGCCTAGTAGTAAAACACAAGGAGCTTAGTACCACATGACACCACTATTGGTTAGACGTGATTGCCATAAAAGGACTTAGAGACTTAACATGGCTCCTGGTCCAGGGACGAGCTCAATGTTATAAATTTTTGGTGACCATCCCGGATTAACCATACGTTATTTTATCATTCGAAACTTTAGCTTTTTAGATTAAAAATAGTGTTATAATAAGTTATTGAATTCTGTTTGCGGTACTATTTCAGGAAATAATAGATGACGATATACGATCATTAGCTTCCTTTCTGATGTCAAACATATCAATATATTAGCGGATATCAAAATCAGAATGGTTTTCTTAATAATTTTCAAATTGTGATAAAAACTTTCCATCGTTTTATCCAATCACGCGCATAATTCCAAATGGTTTTAAGAGCCTTAGGTAATATTTTGTTACATATACAGCCTCTTAAGGCGGTATGAGCCATCTAAATAGTGACAGGTTGCCAGCCCGCTACATAAAAGGGGCACCAAACCAAAAAAATCAAACGCAGAAGCCAACAACTAGGACAGATGTTTCGCTCAAATTCATCTCAACAGTCCGGGTATAACATAGGTAACATTTGGTTACACATAAATCCACACCTGACAGTATGGGCCATGCAGTTCCTCAAAATAATAACAGGTCGCCTATTCCATCATTTGGGAATGGAAATAAATCAGATTACAATCAGTTTTACATCATCTAATACTAAAATGATTCGATAACTCATCACTCAACCTTTCTTCTTAATTTATATATCGTCTTTTTAAAAAAAACTTCTCCATTCGAACATCTAAACAAAAAAATACTTTTGAGAAAAATTTAAATTGTAATACCCTAAAGAAGAAACCTTAAATTAAAAAAATAACATTTCATAGCCATGTCCAACTTTTCAACCTCATTACTTCCATTCGATGAAAGCAAAAGAAACCTCCACTCATTGTTTAAGTAAAAAGTTTGAAAGCCAGCCAGCTAGTAACAATTATGTTAAACTTGGCTCTTCATCGGAGCTCAACACTTTTTTAGACAAATACTCATGAAAACTTTGACGGGGTGTGAAATACTGCTCTAAAACAGACTTTTATAAACTGAGATTCCTGAAATTGAGGGCGAGGCGTATTATTTTTTTAATATTGGCCCTAGCTTGGAAAGTTTGCTTTTTAATTACTTTTATTTCAGAAAGTATGTTATTCGCACATAAAAATCATTCTTTTGTGAAGCCCGCTTTGAATTTTTAAGGGAAAACAAATAATTTCTCCTCAATTTGGAGAGGTAACGAAAGAAGATATTAACGAAATAACTTGTTTTTTATTATACGTCGTATAGCTTCGGTACTCGGAAGTCGTAATAAAGTAAACTATCAAAATACAATCATTGATGTCAAAGGAAAATATTTTCTGTCGTTGGCCGCCATCTCAGAGCTTTCTTTATTTGAATGTAGGTTATCTCATTTTTTGTATTAGGATGGTATTAGGTAATTGTACAGAAAGTGACAAGAGTAAGAATCAATTTTCGAATTCTTAAGAAAAAGAATAATGTCAAATATCTAATATCTAGCCTAATATATCCCTCTTCCTCTATCTTACTGATTTAAGCTGTGTCCGACAGGATTCGTAAAGTTGCTAAACTTCTACAATGATAATTTTACTTAGGTACATAAAATAAAATGGAATGAAGTATGGAGTATAATCACAGTCTTTAGAAGTTCTTGTATAATCGAGATTACGATAATTTGATTTCTTATAATGAGTAGATAGCCGCTGCTGCCGTTCCAGCTGCCAGGAAGCTGTTTGCTGAAGTGCTTTCGGAAGTACGAAGGAAAAATGAAAGTGACGCTTCCCTGTCCCATCGCGCACTTGATTTACTTTTAGGATCATTACTCGCGCTACAACCTCTTTTTATCTATAACGAGGATGTTTGTGGCCTTGACCGTATAGAAAAATGACGATAAGGCCATTGATGGAAGCGAACTGCACCCAGAACCCACAACCACAGAGGGACTGGTTATTACTTAGTGCTCTCTCACACTAGCGTTTGTTCAACGTACGCTGGACAACTGTAGCTGGGTTGTAACTGGCATAGCCTAATAATGCTCTTAATATTATTATTATAGTGACAGACTTGGATAAGGTAGTGGTGGCCAGGCGGACTCAAACCAAGCCCTGCCACCCACCAAAACTTCTCACCACTCTTCTCTTCCTCGGGATCGAATAGATCTAATTCCAGTGGGCCAACCAAATGTTTTTACTTTGTAAACCCAGTGTGAGCAACAGTACTACATTTTATTCGGATTCTATAGAGATTTTTTGTTATTTTAGTTCGGGAACGAGTTTGTAACATTCGGCTGATTGTTTCGTAAAACTTTTACTGAACCGAATTTGGCGTAATTGTTCCCCGTGCATAAGTTTTGAACACTACAGCTAAACGCCGATTAAAGTAGAATTTGAAAAAAGGCAATAACATTTTTCTTTATGTAAAGATTAGAATTGTGATTTAAATTACAATTTGCTGAAATGATACATAGAAACATCTTAACGGCCTCTGTGCTGTGGTCCGGTAGTACGTCCACCGTAATCAGATCTAGAAGTCCCGGGTACAACCGGGTAGTACAAATTTGTACTCAGTTTTTTTGGTAGTAACACATTTTTCAAGTCCGCCTGGCTTATCTACCACCATCTTTTCGAAGTGACGTTATAATAATAATGTTTATAGCACATTTGCTCGTAAATGGTATCTTATTTCACCAATTTCAATATGGTAGGTATTGTATCTCATTACGCACTTGTGCGATAATGTAAAGTAAAACGCACGGTTTATCAAGAATCTCCGTCAAAAACGAACGGTACTTTTTTAAATATTAGCAAAGAGTTTTTATGTCGGAAAAGTGGTCAACATTTTATGAATAATTTTAACTTTAGGAGATAAAATATAATAAATAAACATTTAATTATTTAATTTAATTAATTTTAACAATAAATTACAACCATTTATCTGTAACAAAAACAAAACTATTAATTTACTTTATTAGTAATACTGTTTTTTTGTGCCTTTGCCTCGCTGTATTGTTTTTATTTGAAAATGTCGTCAAGTAATGATGAATTTATTAATTATTTCCTCGTCAATATGTTATAAAACGTCGTATGATATACGTGCGCTTTGATAATTACAGCCTCTGCTTTCTTGTAGCCCTCGCCTACGGCTCAGGCTAGCAATATCGCCTCGGCTGTAATTTTTAACTTACCGCACTTATATCATAATGTACTATACCAGCATTGTGTTCTGACAATTATTGATGAGATAGTCAATTCCTCTGTGGTTGAGGGTTCCAGGTGAAGCCCGAATGCATCTTCGGCCTTATCGTCAATTACCATCAGGTGAGAGAAAGGCCAAGAGCTTCCTGTCAAGAATAAAAAAAATATACATTCTATCACGCTTAGAGACCCAAAATAGCTGAACAGAGCTATAGATAACATTTAGTTACATATAAAGCCATATCTACAGTATTGGTAGTGCGTAAGGGCGTTTGTCTCCCACCCGGGAGGCACCGGATCGATGCCCGCCACGTACCAATGTGTTTTCACATTTTGAATTCATATGTACGTTTAATCGACGCTTTTACGGTGAAGGAAAACATCGTGAGGAATCCTGCACACACCTATGAAGAAATTCTTAGGTTATGTGTGAAGTCGACCAACCCCCACTTGGCCAGCGTGGTTGACTAAGGCCTAATCGCCCCTAATGTGGGGTAGGCTCGAGCCCCTCGGTGGGGACATTATATGAGCTGTTGATGATGAGTGCCTCCAAAAAATGACAAACTGCCAGCCTGTCGCCAAATGAAGGGGCATCAAGCTCAAAAAGTAACAAAACCAAAAAAAGTCAACAACAAAGACAGATGTTACATTCTAAAAAATCTTAGCAGGTCTGAAATAACATTCAGTAAAACAAAGGAAATGCTTAATTATACATGAGATTGGATCATTCATCATGCAGTGCTAACTTTGAATACGTTCCTCATTGCCAAACAATAGGTGATTTAGCAGAGTGTACGGTCGCATACGTATATTCGGCCTATCTCTGATTCTGACAATCCAATGGATCCCTCGAAAGTTTCGAAAATCAAGTAAACTTTATCGCTACTTCATATTTCGATGTTTGAGTCGATTCGACTGACAACGAAAAAGTGAATTGATGAAAAGGAGTCGTTTTTTTGCAGGTGCGTTGTCATCCTGAGGCCTAAGACGAAATTCCTTCCATGCCTGGTAATTACAGCGACTACCTTTCCCTTCAGGCCGAAACTGTTTCAAGGCTGAACCAGGATAAGCGGTGGAACCTACCCAGACGACTCGACATACGGGTCTACCACCTAGTAAAATCGTAATCGTATTATTTATTTACTTCTTTAGAGTCAATAACTTTGAATTCATATGTAACGTGGAATACTATATTTACTTTGTTTTCATTTTTAAACTATCATATTGTTTCTGTTTGAGTAAAATGAAACATTGATATCACTCAACGAAGATGTAAACACCTACATACAGCAAAGGAAAACATTTTTGGAAATTTATTTTTCAGATTTCAGTAAACTAAAATTTATAGTTGCCTTAACTTACATTAGATAATTTCACTATTCAATTACAATATTTACTGTAATTCTAAAATAAATGTTATTTAAAAATATGCTTATTGATTCTTATTTGCCGACTGTACTCAACCCCTCCGGTATCAGAATCAAAATTGGACACCATTTTTCTCGTTATCAACGACAGTTGTAACTGCGGACACAGAAACAGCGGTTGAGATTTAATTTTATTTCAAAAGACATTAAAACTTGCTGCCAGGAGTGAAAAATAATCTCGCTAAAATTATAGCTTATAAGATGAGCGGCAGCTGATAAGGCTCAGCGCGGATTACCGACATCGCAGGGCTGTGCTACGGGCTCCAATCATTTTTTTCCAGCTGAATTGTACAGTCACTGTAAGAAAAGGCTTATCTAAATATGGAATTCCTCGTAAACTGTCGTCCGTAGTACGAATGAATACTACCCAAGTAACAAAATTTGGTACTAAAAGAGTCCTGAAAACGTTTTAGAGTGTGCTAAGTAGTGCTCGTGATTAGCACTATAAGGATGTTGTAAACATTTCACATTCGCGGCAGCCTTCGTGTCCGTGCAGATAAGTTGCAGGAATGTCGCCTGCGCTGGTACAGTCACGTTCTGAGAAGGCCGGCAACCTACGTGGCAATAAATGTCTTGCCATGCCACCTCCGCCAGGTGCCACTAAAAGCGGCAGGCCCAAGAAACGCTGGTCTGACGTCGCGAAGGAGGACATACGTGCCAACTGTCTCTCCACCAAGGATGCCGAAGACCGAATGAAGCAATAAAGATAAGGAAGGCGGACCCCGGGCCATCGCACAAGAGCGTTTAGGGCACAACCGGGAAAGCGCAAAGGTGATGATGATGATGATGTAAACGTTTAATGAACCCCAAATAGAAGGCCCTAGTCTTATCACAGATTTATTCTATAAAGTTTATAGTACAAACATTAGATAAACCTTTATGAATGCAGTTTTGGTTTTCATCAAAATCGAAAAGAATTATGTCTGTGTGTCTGTGCGTTAGCGCGATAACTTGAGTATGCTTTAACTTATTGCAACCAAATTTAACATGCATGTATAACATTAAAATATAAGGTTTCTATCAACCTTTGAGTAGTCGATCACGAAAGTTAAGCAACCAAGTGTGCGGTCTTTACTCGGATGGGTGTATGACATCAAAATATAAGGTATATCTATCAACTTATGAGTCGTTTCCGGTATACGAGAAAGACAAGGGGTGTCCACTCTGTGTGTGGTCTGTGACCAAGACCACACACACATTTTTCTCCTATGTATAAGCGCAGTTATCGCCATTTTTAGTTTCAAAGGGTACTTAGAGATTTGGATTTGATCAATGTTACAAAATTAGTTCAAACTTGTTTAAATTTCACTTAACATAGGTAACCCGATCGATGGATGAAATTGAAAACTGACGAAAATGTTCGTAGCTATTTTACGACATAGAAATTTCCAGTAGAAAGGATTACTAAATATAAACTCCATCCTTCAACCATTACCAGGAAAAACTTATGAAATATATTATCGTCTAGTATTAGGTCCTGCGAGCGTACGCCTCCGGAACTTTACAAGTACAATAATAATCGTGGGTGTGTTATCACAAAGTTATGTAATTTTAATGAATAAAGGACTTCATAAAGTATGCTACTTTACTCCCCAATTTGTCTAGATCAAATTAATTATCATGAAGAACTTGTGTTATGAATATTAGATAACGGATAAATATATACGCAACCATATAATAGAGATATTTGTAAATAAATTTATATCAATCTCCAAACAACGATGAATAGTGAACAAAAATTTACACAAACATTTGTACCTATCAGGATTGGAACCCGGACTGCATTACTGACAACTCTACCACTACTTTTTTTCTTTTTTTTTGCTCTGGCAACACTGGTAGCTGGATGTTTTTGAAACAGCTGATAAAAGTTTTATCGAAATAAAAATATTTAATGATGTCTTTTTATATATTAAACTACTAAATTCAAGTGCTAATGTGAATAATAAACAGTGGAAATATCAGTGAACCAGTGACAAGTCTTAATCAGTCAAAAATAGCTCATCACAAAAACTCGATGTTACTGGTCTATCTTTCAAACTGGAGAAAGTTGTAAATAAGTACAACGGCTGCAAGTTTTTACCGGGGAGTATTATTTTCTTAAATATCAATCACTAATACTATCTATTATTATCTATTTCTCAAAGTTCCTATGCACTTAGCAATAAATTAAGTAAATTTTATTTCAACGATACCTACATTCTACATTGGAAAGATTGTTTAAAATATTAAATGTTTTTTTTTGGCTTTAACTAATTGTTTTGCACACTAAAGAGTACATTAGTATAATATTACAGACTCATTAATAGTGCTTCCAGGAACATATAAAGAACTGTTAAGATAGATAGTGTTTGTCTTAAAGGATTTATTTGTTTCTGCTAATTACTATAATTCACATACTCACAGCCACTGTGAGTAACGTCAAGTCACATACATTTGGGTTCATGTAATCTCTCTTTGCTTGACAAATAGTGGAAGTAAAGTTGACGGTTACTTTGCTTCCTGCCAGTTAAAATAGCACAAGACAGTGTTTTGTATTTATTTTTTAAATATTTTTCCTCTTCGAAAAGGATCGAACATGAGTTTGAGTTTACTCATAACCAGCAGCGCGCGCGCCCCGCCTACTTATGACTTCTAACCTCTTTTATTTGTTCTGTGAGTATACGTGTACCCTCCTTACAATCCTGGGCCATTCAAAAGAGGGTGGCTAGCGCGGCGGTATATCTCTCGCACTATCTATCTATGCATTTGGCCTCCACTCCTGCTTACCATCAGGTGGAATAGAGTTTTGTTTGACCTTTTTTATATAAAAAAAAAGTTTCTGATAATTGTACAAAAAAAAACAAGGAACTAATTCCGCTTTATCACGATAGTTTTTTTTTATATTACGGGATGGCAAACAAGCTTGCGCAACACCAGGTATTAAGTGGATACCGTCGCCTGTACACACTTGCAATATAAAGGTTAAATCACTTAACACTGCAAGTGCGTTGCCATCCTGGGGACTTCCATGCCGAGTAATTATCTTTCCCTTCAATCCGAAACACAGCGAACTGCTTCAAGGCAGAAATAAGAAAGGCGGTGGTACCTACCCAGACAACCCTACATATGGGTCTACCATCTAGTATTTATTAAAAAAGAAATACCTAGTTAAAATCAAATTGACGAATACATGTACGTAGCTAGTCGTATAGAACATTCTGCTAATATAATAGAAGGAAGTGGTTAATTAGAATCGTTGCTTTCCCACCGTACCCGAGAAACTTGTAGGGCGTGCCCTTCATCCCTACCATTCGGAAAATATTTATTTAACATCCTTTCCTTAAGCTCCGCGGTTCTCAGGTGCACGATCGCCCTAACTCAAACAAGAGCCAACCATTTAAATAAGGCTATGACCTCATTAGAGTTAGCGGGCAAACATCTATGAAACAAATTGTATGATTTCCTTTTGTTTATTTCACCTGTATAAATTTGACTAATTTTAGAAAATTGTTCTTGACTATTTCTTCTTTTATAAATAAAAAGTATACCATATTTATATTTCCGGGAGATCACCTGCATATTCATTGAAAATCAATGTTACATTTGAAACTTATAAAACTGTGCCTAAAACCCTCGTTTTTCTACAAATATAATGGCGCTTCTCAATGACGTCACACGCGAGTAAACAAATAGTGCTGTTGAAGTAAATCTCATAATCTCTTCAAAGGTCACAGCCCACCAAAGTATGAAAACTTTACCCACGGCGTACAGAAATGACATTGTGCTGGATGTACAGAGAAATATTTGTATTTTTAATGGTATGTGTTACATTACTATGGGAATTATGCAATACGGTATACAAATAAAAAGTAAATATTTCATTTAATAGGAGTGCATAATATTGGGCATCATATTTTATGGGCGATTAGCTAGAAAATGAAGTATAAAAACCTTCCCCTAAAAAGCAAACTTTAACCAGCCGGGTCAGAAATGGGCCATGACCTTTAGTGCATAAAATTGTGTAGAAATTGTGCGTACCACAATGTAGATACTAGAAAGTCTATAAAATAGTCCACACAAACTATTTGTTTCATTTAAAAAATATTTGGTTTTTGTACGCAAACTTTAACCAGCCAGGTCAGAAATGGGCCATGACCTTTAGTGAATAAAATGGTGTATAAATTGTGTGTACCACAATGTAGGTACCTACTAATAAGTCTATAAAATAGTCCACACAAACTCTTTGTTTCTATTCAAAGCAATCGTAAAATACAAAAATGTGGTCATAATTACACTTTTTTTCATAACATAATATAAAATTTTATAAAATCAATAGACAACTAAAGTTTAAAAAACCGCAACATTCGGAAAGGAATTTCCTTTTTTTTATTGCGCGAGATGTTACCAGAGTTGCAACCAATTACTTACTGTCGTGTCCGTCTCAAATTTTTTTTTACTTTTATTTCAGTTACCTGTTTGAGATAGTCGTTTAAACACGGTTCACATTATTTTAAACTCTTTTATTTTAAAGCACAATACAGATAATAACACTCCGAAAGTTCGCATGAAGTTAGTTCGCATGACGGATTAAAGATGTACAATAATCCAACATTTTTTACTAGAAGTTATGTATTTTTACCTAAACATGGAAATCGCTCATAAAATGTCTACCTTAATTTATCAACAAGAAAGCGAGTCCCGTACTGGACATCGAAATTCAACTGAGGGCCTAGACAAGTGGCAAACAATACGACGTTACTATCGAACGAAAAGACAATTTTTTCAAGAGAACAATTGCCTTTTAGCTGGTCGAACGAACCTTCAACATTGATCTCTGAAAGTTTGATCGAATAAACCATTGCCTGGGCTACTATCGCTATCGTAGCATTAATATAAAGACTAGCTTTTGACCCCGACTTCGTCCTCTGGTCGTAATTTGGACAGATTTTTTTTGGTTACTTAACTTTTTCATACATAAGTGTCCGATAAAAATTAGACATATTTATTTGGACTTCGATACGAACTTTCATCTCCTATTTCATCCCCATGCGCACGCTCGAACAAATACAAGCCTAATTCATTAATTTTTATGGTTTTATATTTGTTAATGACGCAAATTCCCCCTGTCGATTTTCAGAGTTTGTCACCCCATTTTACCCGTTTTAGGGGTTGAATTTTGAAAAACCTGAAAAGCTTGTCTACTCATTTATCGACAGTTTCGAATAAAATTGTCTTACTAATCTTGCTTCCCCATATAAACGTTCATCCCCCATTTTACCCCCTAAGAAAAAAATCCGGCCTTATCCCTTGTCTACATCATAAAAGGAGCCTCTGTGCAAAATTTCAGCTGTCTAGGTCCAAGGGTATTGGCTGGGCGTTAATCTGTCAGTCGGTGATTAATAATTATTCAAGGTAGTTATAATAATTAGCCGTGTGATGCCAACAGAATAGAATAGCAAAACCCCATATCCTCCAACGGGCGTCGTAGAAGGCAACTAATGGGTCAGTAAAGGGGTATTGATCACTCACCTTATACTCCGTTCACCAATCCGTATTGGTGGTGGATTACCACCTAAACCTCCTTCGATGACAAGGAGAGGCCTTGTGTCTCAGCAGTAAGTCGAATTATAAAGTAGTTATAATTGGATCGTATTTAACTGGTCAGCAGATAAACCTAACCATTTTTTTGATGACGATGGGAAATCCACTTAGGGACCATACCGCACACTATAGTCCGCGCAATATAATAGGCCCGATTTGACACATGTCAAAATATCGTAAATGGTGATGTGACCAAAATAATCGATTATTTACTTACACGATTAACACGAGAAATCGAGTCACAATTATATGAGCTTTGTAATCGTAATTATATCCTGGTTTTATTAATAAATAAAAATCCCACATATGTACGTGTAGACATTCATTTAGTAAAATGATAAAATCATGTTGTTATTTTAACATCCTCAGTGGTTTGATCAAATCACTTCTGATTTGATCAATTTCCTGTTTTCATTAAAGATACTTGCATTAAAAACATGCAATTCGCTATTTTTGAAAATTTTAAATTTATAATTTAACTCTAATTTAATTAAGAAACCTAGAAATCTTTTTTTCCAATTTCGATACAATATATTCGTATACTGCACCGAATATATTCGTGAAATTAACGATCAATTTAAGTCACTGCACTATCACTAAAGAAAAAAAAAGATTAAGAATGTAACTGTTTTTATGAAGTTTCAGAACATTAGAAAATTACATTTTACTTTAAATATTATGCGAGAAAGAATAGTTTTTATTTTTGTTATGGCATATTATTTATTTTGCTAAAATATAATTGTATTTTTATTACTGAAAAATGCAATAATTTATTTTTATTTTTTGCTTGCGTCTGTTTTGATTGCGTCCCAGTTACATTCTACTGACGCATCTATCTGTCAAAACGGGCCTATTATATTGCGCGGACTATAGCTAGGCGTACGGCGTGTGCGGGACTCACCGGTGCGGAACAGCGCCGGACCTACCCCGCTAAAACCCACCGTTGCCCTCCTACGCCCTTATGGGGGCATTATGGTATTGGCGCACCAGTGTGCGCCATTACACCAAAACGAACCTAACCTAAACCTATTTAAATCCAGAATGAGCGACCAAAAACCTTAACTAAATAAAACGACGAACAATGATGCAGAATGAGCGACTAAAAATCCTTAATTGAATGAAACGAAGAACATAAATGATCAGTATTTTTAGTCGCACATTATGGATTTTTAGTTGCTCGATTTATTATTTCCCTTTATAATTTACTGCTACTATGATTACGTGTGTTGTTACGAGTAGATGTCAGCTAAAAATTGTAGCTAAAATTATTTGAATTTATACGCCACTTGGGACGCATTCACAATCCTAAGTTTTAAGCAGTATTAAGCTACTATATACAAAACTGGGAATAAAAACAGCTTATTGTGCATCTTTCTGCTACCCTATTCTCAATTTATTTGGGGTCGGAGCTATATATTGATATCGACAATACCCTACAAAGGTTTGGGCATTAGGTATATTTTTACGACCACCGCTTGCCTAACACCAACCCTGCTTGGGAACGACTGCTATCATTCCACAGCACCCCAAACCACCAGCTTAACGTGCCGAACAAGCACGGAGGAAAATCGAGTTGCAAAATTTTCGGTCACCCATCCAAGTACCAACCGCCCACTTGATAGCTTAGTTTTCGTAATCATTACGAAGAACGCACGACCACGGCGCCATCGACGTTCTTAATAATAGTTAATTGTGCATATGAGAGTTATTAATTACATAAGAGATCCCTAACTTTCAAAGTTTTAGTAAATAATTGCGCTTCTTGTTTAAATTAATTTATGCATACATACATATAATCACGGTTATAACCCTAAAAGGGGTTGAGCAGAGCTTTAGGCAGTATGGAGTGCCTCAAAAATAGATACTGGTTGTCAACCTGTTAAGTGAATTTAGACTTGATAATAAATGAAAAAAAAAGTTCAACAAATAGCAATTTAATACTAGAAAAATGCACTGAAAAAAATCTACTTGCCTCAGGCGGGACTCGAACCCGCATCTTCCACAATCCGGGCGGATGCGTTGACCAATTACGCCACCGAGACACTGCTTTTCGCTGTCGAAATTTTTCAGTGCATTTTTGTAGTATTAATATTGACGCGTTTGTAAACGCAAAAATAAAATTATTCCATAATGTAAGGTAGTTTCATCTTAACTGAGCGTCAAATATTTGCAAAAATCTTTCGTTCAGGTCTTAGAAGTGCAAATTTCAAAGAGTTGATGAAACAATGTTTACCATAAAAACATAAGCACCAAGCACTGACAAATTTCGACAGCAAAAAGCAGTGTCTCGGTGGCGTAATTGGTCAACGCATCCGCCCGGATTGTGGAAGATGCGGGTTCGAGTCCCGCCTGAGGCAAGTCGATTGTTTTCAGTGCATTTTTCTAGTATTAATATTTACGCGTTTGTAAACGCAAAAATAAAATTATTCCATAAATAGCAATTTCATTACAACATCAATTGAATATAATTTGGTATTTGGATATTAGGTAAATACATTGTGCATTAGCAGTGATAATAAACTTTATGATGATAACTTGTAATCAAATAAGCACTATGGGACATAATATATATTAATTATATATATTATGTCCCATAGTGCTTATTACATATAACATTGTTTAATAAGAAATATAGAGACCAACTACATATAACAATGTTACTTTTCATTTATCAATGAATTAATCTTTAGTAACTATCTACTCAAACTGTTCTTAGAAACTTGATAAAGTCGTAACTAATTCATAGCCTATCATGTTAAACCTCAGCTTGTAATGAAAATGTCAAGCTTGAATGTCTAGCAGACATTTAGCTGAGCTGAAATCATAAAAGATAGCTCAATGTGGCTGGTAGGTTTATTCAATCTTCATATAGGGCACTGTTTTCTTTTTCAATAATTGTCTCACACAGTCAAATAACTAGCGCTCCGCCCGCGCCTTCATCCGCGTAGAGCACAGAAATTATTATTTCTGTGCTAATAAAGAGTTATGAACACACATAAAAAAAAACATAATTAGTCGAATCGAGCACCTCCTCCTTTTTTGATGTCATTTAAAAATGTTAACAGCGGTTCCACATTATTCAATCCGATATCGGCAAAGACATAGTACTCCGTGGATGACTGCAACCAAAACAATATCGGGAGCCGCCTGTTACATTGACCGGCCGGATATCGGACTGCCAAATTTCATACATTTGTCTTGACATAGCTACCGATACCGATATCAGATCGGATAATGTGAAACCGCTCTAATTAAGTATCAAATCAAAGACCTCTCCATAGTAACCTAAATTGTGTAACAAATAACAATATGGCAGCATCACATAGGGCAGATATCTAATTAAAAAATAAATATACACAGCCTATATTAATGCCTTTCTTATTTCTGCCGTGAAGCAGTTCGCAGTGTTTCGGATTGAAGGGAAAGGTAGCCAGTGTAATTACTGGGCATGGAGGGCATATCATCTTAGTCCCCAGGATGGCAAACGCACTTGCGGTGTTAAGTGATTTACACTTAATATTGCCAGTGTCTATAGGCGGCGGTGACCACTTAACATCAGGTGGGCCGCAAGCTTGTTTGCCATCTCATAACATTAAAAAAAAAAATTTAGCTTTCTTTTGGTGACAGAATTTTTAAAATCAGTTTAGTGGTTTAGGCGTGAAAGCGGAACAAACAAACTCACTTTGAGGTTTCTTAGAAAAATAAAATAAATAATTATATCTAATCTAACCAATTATATCCAAAAGCAAATTTCTCTTACAAGAATTGTGCCAAGTACCTATTTACTAATTAATTACTTTAGAAATAAATTACTTATTAAACGCAACCAACTTCGGAATTTATTAATTCTACTTTGACAAACAAAGACTGGGGCGATCTTTTGCTTTAGAAGCACTTTATACAAAGCTCGATTGGGAGGATCAAAGTGGGAAAAGATTTTTGTTCGGCTTAATTAAGTCACGAGCGTCACACAGTGCTCGACGCCGTTACCTGCGGAGGTAATCGCGATCGGAGGAGCATTAATTCAAAACTCTAGTACAGCTCTTGGGTGAGCTCGTTAACTGAGCCACTTGGGCACGTCGCAAATGAACAAGTCCCCGCCACAATAGACGCTGCTCTTTCAGCTAATCCACGACTTCATTTTGACCATCTCCAAATTGTATGGCTTTGTTATTCCAATGTTAGGCTATGCCTTATCATAAAGTGCTAGTGTCAAATGTATTTTAGCATCACGGTCACTAGTTCTCTGTACGTATGTGTATTTGTGTAGTATCTCCCCAATACTGTTACGATACTATTCCAAAATTGTTTTGTCATGTTTTTAAATGTACAATAAAGTTACTATATTTTTATGAAAATAAGCATACAGTCTGCCTGATTAAAAGCAGTTACCATAGCCTGACCTCATCCTCTACTTCGTGCAGCAATGGCAACCTTGCTCTAGAGTCTAGACAACAATACACCACTACAAAATTATGTAGAGTTATTCGACTACGATTTTCTATAAGGTGGAGGTCCGACCTCACTTCGGGCTTTTCAAAGCTGCTAATCCACTGTGCCTACTTCTCTCAAATTCTGCCCGCATTTGTCTGTTATAGTCTTGAGATACACTTGAGAGGATTAAAAATAAATAAAATAGGTACTGTACAAAATAACCCAGCATGTTTGTCAATGTAGCACCTGCAAAGTTTGAAGCTAAAGACAAATACATCAACTGTAATCCATGCCAAGTTTACATAGAGATTTATAATTAGTCTTAGTTAAAAATTAACGATATGATTGTAACCAAAAAGGTCCTTTGTTAGTTTAATGTTTTTTCAGTGTAGTCCCCATCCCCAGCGGACGCTCTGCTGGAGTAAATGTTATCCTCTGATAATTCTGTGTTACTTTTTTACTACTCATTTTGTTTTTAACACTTACGTTTTGTTTTTACCATCGGAAACATTCCCAAAAAAGGCCTATGAGTCCTGGCATCTCATACCTTAAGGGGTTATTACATTACGCGATTGTGTACGCTGCCTGCCAGTTATTACATTGGCGCTAAAAAATATCGCGTCCTAGTCTCACTCTTTCAGTGCCTCAAACATGGACTTTGCTCGTCTAGAATACGACGCTGATTTTATCTAAACCTCAAAAAAATCAGCATTAAAATGCTGATTAGAATATCAATGCTTTAAATTATGACGACTCTCTCTAACATTTATTTTATCATTCTGTAGGTACCTATCATCTATTTGATGATCTACTACTTAATTTTTCCCTCATCTCTTTTGTAGGATTGCCCACAATTTATGGCAATCATCAGCTATGACGTTGCTGAGAATCTGGATTGTAATATTTATTATAAGTACGTTAAAGTGACTCTAGCTACCTATATCATAGATGTACAATTACTGTGAGCTATATAATCAACCTTAAAACAATTCAAACAAAATACATCTCAAATACATCGCAACAAAAATGTCTCTTCTAAGTACCTTTCATTTGCACAAAGACATCTAATTTATTTATTTTGCGATATTTAATTAATTTTATTTATAGCTTAATTCCGACCAAGCTTTACTTCTAATTAGAAATATCGAACAATCTGTAAAGATTTCAATTCAATTTGTCATGAATAAATGGAAGGACAATATACAAATTATATTTCAAGGAAAAACAGTAATCAATGGTTATTCATTCAAATGATTTTGTTTAGGAAGCTGTTTCTATTTCAGAAAATTTTTAGATTAGTAAGATTTTTATATCATAGTTATATGTATTAAGTACTGATTTAATTTGTATGTAATTAAATAAACATGACACTATTTTATACTATATAGATATGTATGTGTGTGTTTGCCTCGCAATTTTTTTAAAATAAATATTTATAATCATATCATTATTTGTAGGTATGTCGCCAGGGATAAAAAGAATGGGTATGTGATTAAACGGGAAGCTCATTCTCCTTACAAAAGACCACAGTTAAATTACTCCAGTTCTTCTTAAAGGTTGTAACACACTTATCAGCTCGGAAAGGGACCGCCTTGACTGCCTCTTTTTACTATTAACGCTACGGAACAATGGCTACGGAGCGTACCTAGCGTATCGCCTCTTTTTCATGACCGCTAATCCATACTTTCGCATTATCGATATCAGTGGCGAATTTACCAGTAGGCTTGAGTTGAGTAGGAGCCTAGGGCGGCAGATTCTAGGGGGCGGCAAATTTAACCCATTTTTAAAATTATGTATGTGATGATTACACAGAGAACACGAGCCCCGAAACGTGTAATTGTTTAATAAAGTGAAAAAAGCTGATGTAATAAGGAAGATAGATAGAGCACAATTAAGTTACAAATATAATTAATATGATTGTGAACTAGGCATATAGGTACTCGTTGGAACTAGGGTATCGAATTTCTAAAGCAAGGGCGGCAAAAATTTATTAGCTTACTGGCGGCAAAAATGTATTAGCCTACTGGCGGCAAAAATTTATTAGCCTACTGGCGGCAAAAATTTATTAGCCTACTGACGGCAAAAAATTATTAGCCTACTGGCGCCTAAAATTTATTAGCCTACTGGCGGCAAACTTGTAAATCCACCACTGATCAATATTCATTTTATTTGAATTTTGGTTTCATTTTATTTACCCCCAACGGATGCAACGTTCATTGTAAAAATATTAATAGGTTCTTTTAATGAAGTTAAAAAGTCGAGAGAACTTTTTTCTTTTCTTCTTTTTATTTATTTTTTTGTCTCGGGGGTTACTAAAAATTTATAATTTTATTTTTATACCAGTCTGTTTAACTATTCGCGGACACTATTTCCGATAGATAGCTAGGTACTTAAATAACATTTTTTCTTTAATATTATTCAAGATAGAGCTCATGAAACGCCTGAATTATCCAGTAGAGTTTTCATGGATTTTAGCTAAGAACCATCCTGATCACGTCAACTATCGAAAAAAAAAACCGCATCAAAATCGGTCTATTCGTTTAGGAGCTACGACGCCACAGACAGACACACAGATACCATACGCGTCAAACTTATAACACCCCTCTTTTTGAGTCGGGTAAAAAGAGGCGATACGGTTCCGAGCTGATAAGTGTGTTACGACCTTATGTGTTGTGAATCTCTATAGGTGATGCCAACCAGTGTCAGCGTTCGAGTAGCACACTGGGTTGATAGAATCTGTATGCTTTACTGGCTTTACCATCTTTGTTGATAATAGATTATACAGCGTGATTCGAAATGGATACCTTAACTTTAAAAATAGGAAATTACTCAGAGGAGAACGAAGCTCTTTCTCGCGTCGATTCAAAAAAGCTTGTGTTTCATTTGTTCTTATTAAGTTTAGGTTAAAAAAAAAGGGTCGGTGTCGTAGTGCGTAAGAGCGTCGTCTCCCACCCGGGCGACACTAGTTCGATCCCCGCCACGTACCAATGTGTTTTCAAATTTTGAATTCATATGTACGTTTAATCGACGCTTTTACGGTGAAGGAAAACATCGTGAGGAAACCTGCACACACCTATGAAGAAATTCTTAGGTTGTGTGTGAAGTCGACCAACCCGCACTTGGCCAGCGTGGTTGACTAGCCCCTAATGTGGGGTAGCCTCGAGCCCCTCGGCGGGGACATTATATGAGCTGTTGATGATGTTGATGAAGTTTAGGACATCATCTTTTCATTAGGTCTTATCGTTTAGTCTTTGAAGTTTCATATGGTTAAACCTTGCTATAGACAAAAAAAAACTTTTTAAGTAGGTATCACAGATTTAATAATACGAGATAGGCCGAGCCGGCGTTTAACTTGTGACAAGTGTATGCCCAGTGGGCATACATTAAACAAATAGTCCGACTTTTATTCATAAAAACACAATCGCTTTAAATTATGCGTAACTATCTTACAAATTGTATTATATTGCGGCTGTGCTTAACTGTCATTGCTTCGCAGTCCTTAATACGCGCGCAATTAATAGTGTATTTACGGCATGCTCAACTAGAACCATGTTATGTAGTAGGTAGGTACGGAGGCTGATCGCGACACTCGGTCTTCATATGAACTCGGCGATTCGACCGATCTCCTTAGATTGATATATCTGTGGTAGGTAGGTATCTAACTCTTCACATTGTTTTATTAACAAAGTTCTGAAATTCTTTTAGACACAAGTTGATTTTAAAAGAATACCTGCTGGATAATTTGATTCCACATCGGCCGGCAGCCGCATAGGTACCTACTCTGTGCATTACGAAGAATAAAACTCATTTGCATCATTGTGAACTCGCACATTAAGCACGTGAGTAGATGCAAAAAACATGACTCTATAAATCTCAGTTCATGTCATAGGGGATGCGCGCCTCGTCCGAGTCTGGTGTCGCAAGCAGCCGACCGGAAAATTACGAAATATCCGCGTAAGTACCTACTACACACCAAACTATTCTGTCTTCCATAACTTTCAACCGTTGCAACCAAAAGCAAGTTTCAAAAAAATAAAATTATCAGATATCGCTTTTTCCACATAGTTTTAATTACGGTGTAAAGACCTTTTGGTAGTGTGCAGACACGTGAAAATGTGTCTTGGCAATTAATTCCGCCAAGGATTGTTCCGCCAAGTACGTTTTAACTGGCTAGATACTAATGAGGTTTATATGAATATCTAATTTACATTATTAATGCTTTCCATATGGTTATTGAGGGTTATTGTTTGAGAATCCATGTTGAACTTAATTAACCCCATTACAATATTTTGGCAACGTTGAAATGAAAAACGAGACCTCATTGGTGCGGTTCAATGATGTCGAGGACAATCATCTGGGGAGAAATCCCTCGCTCCTTTCTTGCCCCTTCACTCTATTCCACCGTTGCCTCCACCTATCTTCTTTCCTATAAGCTTTGCTAGGAACAAACTGCCGCTATCCTGCCCCGCACTTCTATTCTCCCCGCTTCAGTATAAACCCCATAGTGTAAGTTTTTTCGTTTAAAATAAGAAACTATTGCAGTTGCGTGAAGAGCTCGATTTGTATAGGAAAAGTGAATAGCGCCCCTAGCGGAAAGAAGCGTCAATTGTGTTTCCCATACATATTGGGCTCTTAACGCAATTACAATAGTCACGTATTTTATACTGGAAAACTTACACTACGGGTACAGACATTAGACACGGCCAGTCTCGTTGTAATAATTCGTTAATAGTTCATCAAAGCTTGTTTGGTTTCAATTTGATATCTAAACGATTTAGTTGTTATGAAGCTTATAAAGTAAGAAAAATTGAATACTGCCCTAGTAACGTAATCAAAGGTCGTAATTGCTGTTTTCAATAGTCAACACAAACATTATCTATTGAATAAATTAGTAAGTACCTAGATAATTGACTAAATGAAAAAGCAACTTAATTAGTTTGAATTTATTTTTATTCCACAGATACTTTTGTCTGTTATTAATGATACTATTGAAAAATGAGCCCCAAAAAGTCTATTTATAATGAAAGGAAAAAATTACAACCCACGAAAATATTTCTTCTGAGAATTGTGCTGAACGTTTGATAAAGGGTCAGTCACTTTGCAAGCAATAAACAAACACAAGTTTTCATACATGCCTGCTCACTGGCACTATGCTGTATATCAGAACGAATTGGTTAAATTACAAACGGAGCACTAACAAATTCCCATTAACAGAGTAAATCGTGGCCGTGGGCCATATTTACTGCCTACGTGCATATTAAATTACTTTACAACAAATAACTTGCATCTCCGGCTCCCGTGTGTACTTTACGTCATATCATGATTTACACCGAGACGGGCATTCGTGGAAGTATTACGCAAGAGTGTCTGGAAATTACCACTATAAGGTAACCTCATAAAACTACTTTTCGAATGAAATCTAGTTAAACATTTTTGTGTTCCAAAAAATCTATTATTGGACTATTGGTATTTGCCGTTTATTTAAATTATTTCATTTATTTCTTTCATAACACTTTTTGTACATTTCTTACCTAGTAATGTCATAGGTACTATCACGCTCGTAATCCCAAGAAGGCTTCAGCAGATCTATAGGTAACTTATGGTTACACATACATACAGCGTACATAAAAGGGATATCAAACCCAAAGCACTAAGTAACTAAAACGTGGGATGTTACAGAGCATCGATTCCGATTCCGATTCTGAAAGGTCGGAAGTTCCGATTAATTTGAGACCTCCGATACCGACTGAGACCTCCGATTCCGATTACGTCTCCGATAATATTCAATCGGAGGTTATATTATATCGATGGCCCCAACGAACAAACGTGCAAGAGCTCTTACCCAAATTTTTTTTTTCTTATTTTTCGTTTTTAATGGCCTATCATACACCTATATAATTTTTTTTAAATATTTTAGACTGAAAATAAGGCTATCATTGCACAATATTCGTTTATTGTACGAGAAAATATATTTTCATATCACATGAATAACAAGACATGCGCCTATTGCATATTATTTGTTTCTTTGAGTACACCAAAATAAACGTGTTAAATCAATCCGCCGCTCGTGTCTATCCTCTCCATTGGGTAATAACTCTTACACGATTATTTGTGTAAAAATGGGAGCATCTTTTATTTGTTATGCTTCATTGCAGACGACAAAACTTTTAATATAATAATTACAGATATTCCAATAACTTTTACTGATTTCTCTTGTTTTTTCTAATTTTGTAAAGGTTTAAGCAATAATATTCTTCGCTCGTGAATTTTAAGTTATTGACAGTAACCGTTTAATAAACGGATACTTTTCCAATACTGTCTATTCCAATCGCTCGTTAGTATAGACAAGGGGTGAAGTGGGGGCGGGGTATGTAAGATGCGCGTGACATCGCTACACCCCGGAAGGTCAGTCCGGATGCGAATTTACTGGAGCTGTTACGTAATTTCGTTTGTATCCTGGGCACACGCATCGTTGTATTCATATTAAATCGTTAATGAGTGATAAGAATAATAATTATTCAACGACTTGAAGCACCTTTGTGTCTATTCTTAATTATTATGAATAGACAGACATAAAGACACATCAAGCGGTCCGGGTTCGAATGCTGGTAGCGGCTAATGTTTGTGTGATGAACACGAACATTTTTTTGTTGACTAGTCATGATTGTTTATATATTTTTATTTAGGTTTATTTATTAAAATATCTATAATTATTATGTATTTAAAATTGTCCGTTATCTAGTATCCATAACACAGGTTCTTAATGATACTTACTTTGGGCTAGATAATAGGTCTGAGTGTGGAAATATATTATTATTATATTATTAGTGGGGTAGGCTCGAGCCCCTCGGTGGGGACATTATATGAACTGCTGATGATGATGATGATGAAAGAAAGATAACGTCAAAAAAATTACAGTTGAACGTAAAAATAATCGTAGTCAAACGTTAACATATCAACTACTCAATGATACTAAATCCATGTTTAAAGTTTGAAAAATTATGTTTTTAAATACATTGTCCATTACACAGCAAGTAGTATACACAGCCATTGATAAATTGAATTTGAAATTGAATGAAAACAATTATTTGAAAGACTACAGTGGAACTCATAAGAATAGGCCAAGAAGAATGTCAGAAGAGACTGAGAAAAGTATAATCGACCATATAAATCTATTCGCAAGAGTTGAGTCACACTATACTCGTAAAGGTAGCCAAAAGCAATATCTGTGTGAAACTTCGAATGTCTCTAAAATGCACCGACTATATTTATAATGGATACAAACAACCAGTAGGTACAATCAAACATGCAAAGCAACTAAACGCCAATATGAAATAATTTTTAATACAAAATTTAACCTATCCGCCCACAAACCTAAAAAAGATTTATGTGAAATATGTTCAATTTACCAAACTTCTGATGATGTTAGAAAAGAACAATTAAAAGTTGATTATGAAAAGCACTTGAAAGAAAGGCAATTGGTAAGGCAATTAAAGGAACAAGAAAAAGAAGATATTTGTTCAGATGACAGTGTTGTATGATGTTTTGATCTAGGAAAAGTTTTAAATATACCCCAAAAAGTCATTTATCCAGGTAGTACACGTCGAATTAGGAATAAAAAATAAGATACAGATGGTGATAAAATTTACTGGTGCAATATAAAAGAAGTAGTTTTTTCTTATAATCATCCTGATACAATTTACTTTAGATACAGTTTCGAAGACCAATTACAAGGGATGCAAACTATCATGAGGACTAATTCAAGAAGGCGACGAGGAGAACCTATAGAAGACGTTGAAAACTTGCATACACTGGATGCTACCCATACCTCTTCGTTTATATAGGGATTTAATAAATCTGTGCGACTCAGGAGCTATGCCAAACCATTACCAGTCTTTTTACAGAAATCTAGTGCCATTAGAATCCACCTCGGTTACCAACGATAGTGACGAGGAGAATTAGTACCTACACCATAGGGGATTGTTGTTTTCTTGTTTTTTTTTAAAGTAATATATATCCTCTCTCCAGAGCACAACACTAACGCTACAGAGTAGTATCACCTTGCTCTCGGTATGGAGGTTCGCAGCGACTTGAATCCGAAGGCGTGATAAAAACAGCTTCACGGAAACTCGGAGTCCTGAACAAGGTGCGGCGTTTCTTCACGCCAAATCAACTTTGCTTGCTATACAAGACGCAAGTACGGTCCTGCGTGGAGTATTGCTCGCACCTGTGGGATGGCTCCGCCAAGTACTTACTCGATGCTTTGGATAGGCTGCAGCGTCGTGCGGCCCGCATCATCGGTGACGAAGAGGTGACTAAACACCTTGAGCCTCTCCAATTGCGTCGCAATGTTGCGTCATTGAGCGCTTTCTACCGTTTGTACCACGGCGAGTGCTCTGAGGAACTTTTTTCCCTAATCCCACCATCTCCCTTCCTTTTAAGGACTACGCGTGCTGGTCTACGTTGTCACCGAAAAACTGTCGCTACCATTCCAACGCGAACTAAGAAATTTGGCAACTCGTTTCTTTGTCGCACAATCAAAAAATGGAATTCACTGCCAGCACACCAGTTCCCTCCTTCCTATAATCCTGGGTCATTCAAAAGAGGCGTGAAGAAGCACCTTGCAGGTCAGCAAGGCGTGGATGGCTAGCGCGGCAGTTTATCTCTCGCGCCAGATACCACAGATACCACCGCGCCAAAACCTGATAGGTACCTACTTTGTTTTTAATTAGAGAAATAAATAATAATTATTCTTATTAACAGTATTTTTTTTGTTGATCCTTTAATAGAAAATATTAGCTTATTTACATAATTATACCGTGCACTAATAAAGATGTATTACATAAATAATTAATCGATCTTGTTCACACTAATATACGGGCCTTTATCTTTACAAACATGAAAAACCAACAAAATATACAAGAATAAACGTGTAGATGGCCAAAGCACGGCTCAGGAAAAAAATTATTTACGTAGAATAACCGTGCAACATTTCACTACACTTGTTTATGCTTCATTTATGACACGAATAAACGTGCAGTGAAACAATACTGTTAACAAGTCACATATTATTCACTAGAATAATAAAATAATACGCTTTTTCTTGAATAAGTAGAAAACGGTTAATATTTCTTTTATAATAAATATATAAGCTGAAAGATATTTCTTTTACCTTTAATTTGATTATACATAATATTTATCTATTTATTATGTAAATAAAGTTATGTGACCCCAAACGTTTTTATTTTTTCCTGAAAAGTTGTCGTTTTTCGTTTGCACGTTTATTCGTTGGGGCCATCGATATAACGAAGATCAGAATAAGGTACAAGCATCATCATCGGCAGATGAAAATTAGAATGAGTTTAAATCGTATAGGTAATACATTGTTAAAACTGCATTGATAAATATTTCAGTATTTCGTTAATATGGGCCACGAATACGTAGGAGATGAGTTTAAATCTAAAGTGCAATTAAACCTTGGTGTAGGTAGTGGCTTATGTCTGTAGGTTAGCTAAATTAGATAACTTTTCGGGTTCAGCTTGATAAGCCTTGTAGTAGATAATTTAACCACACTTAGACATTTATCAGTAACGTACCTACCTAATCAAAATAAATCAAAAGAAGCGTCGGACGTCCGCCAGAAAGATGGACCGACGACGTTGGGTCGGCAGTGGCGTAAGACCGGGAACTCTGAAAGAACCATGAGGAGATCTATACCCAGCAATGGGTCAAACAGGGTTGAAGTAGAAGAAAAATAGTAAGTACCTAATCATATAAGTATGAGATTTTATGTGAGTTCATTCACAGTGTTAACCGACTATGGTCTAGTGATATGATATCACCTGTGTCAGATTCAGAGCTCCCACAAATTTGTATCTACTCAATTTGGTCTGTGGTAATGCTTGCTTTAAGTTTCCCTCGGTAGCTACTAGTACCATGTTTAACAAAGTCTGCCGCCTTAACAATAGTGACAGAATACACAATCTAGACACTAGACGATTAACATGTTTAATCGTGGGTGGGTGAGTCCCATTGAACTCACTCATGAGGACAAGTCAAAAAGTATCTCACTTTTAAGTAGATGAAGGCCGAGAGCTATCCCGTCCAGAATAAATACCTAAATAAACGGCACTTATAATGCAAAATATGCCTACTTCTTTTAGAAGGACGACACAGCACAGTAATAAATATGCTAGAACGAATGATTTCAAATTTGTTAAGAGCCATTGCCAGTTCCAGCCGGCCGCTAATCATAGGAACGGCGGAGGTGCACGAGTCCTAACCTAATTTATGGCTCGCCGCTATGAATCGAAGCCAAAACGAAGAGCCAACCGGAGAATAAGCTTCATTAATTGAGATCTAACGCTAAGTGACAGCAGATTCAACTATCAATTGCTTCTTTCACAGCAAAAGTTTGGTTTGCGACTAGGTATCCGAAACACCAGATTGTTCTTGAATAATGTTACTACCTAGCTATAACGTGACACGATGTACCGACCGGTAATACACAAACTTTAATATTATTCATCAACAAAATGTATGAAATAGCCTCAGACCAATTTATTCGTCTGAAATACCTACCTACCTAGCTGATTTTTTCTTCACGATTTCAGAGTTGCTTCCATAGTAAAAGTTGTGTTGACGAGATGAAATGAAATTTAATGAAAAAGCTCTTTATTTAAATGGAATTTGATAAGTACTTTTAAATCGTCAAAAGCCCTATCAACATTTCGGGACGAAATAATAATGTGTTGAGATGGTTCTTCAAATGGTTTGAAGGTTGTTGGAGTTTTATCAATAACCCTGTATACGTACTTAATATCAATGCAAGTGCCTATATCTCTGACGATGTAAATGTTTTTGACGATTTCTATCAATATTAGTCTGTATAATCAAATGGAGATCGCTTATTATTGGTTGGTTCATGTTATTCTTTTTATGACCAAGCGGAGTGGAATTATTGTCACTTGGGTATCTCGTCACTCTCAAACACTTCAATAGACACGGTTTTGTAATACGGCGTGTTATACTATATGCTTGTGACAAATATAATGTCGATATATCTTTTAAAAAAAGTGAAACAATAACGTAGAAAAGGGATCGATGTTGAACTAACACACCGTAATCTTCATACGATAGTGATCTATGCCAAGAGACTTAACGTTAAGGTCTAAAATCTATTGAAGCCTCTGCTAGAATAACAGCGGCTAAGTAAGTAGCAATAAGCCGCCTATTGAAGAGGGCAGAGTACCCTCGACCGTTCAGCGCCCTCTGACGGAGTACGGACTCCACTCGACCTAATGTAGCTTAGACTTCCTGAACAAATGAAGCTTTAATCAGTAAAAGGATAACGATTTATGGTAGCACCTTACAAAATACTTTATTAATAATAATAGGGGTTAAAGAATGAAATTGCCGATTTTTTCCTCATTATTCATTAGTGTATAATTCCTATAATACAATAGCTATGTCCATTACTCTTTTTTTTATTTTAAATTTCATTACAAGGACATATATTTATGTATAAAATTTTATTCTTATTTGTATTTTTTTCACTAGAAATACATCTTCAAAAACAGCTCGTCCTAAGAGGTGCCCGTCTCCGTTATAAAAATATGAATATTTTTTTACAGATATCAATTCGCAATTTTTTTCTCTATGTATCCTATAGCTTGATGTTGTCTTAATATATCCACAAAATTACATAAAATTTAGATTTGTGGTTCCTTAAAAAATTGCAAATATATTTGTATGGAAAAATTAATTTTCGTTAAATTCTCCGTACAAAACGGCAATTTCATACTTAAACCCCTAATACCTAACTTACCTACTGGGTGTAAAAGACATGAACAGTCAAACGAGAACCATGTATTCTATACATCAAAATAAGACATATTACAAAAAAAATACTTATTGCTGGGAAATGATTTTAATTTTTTGGTGTTAAAAAAAATTCAAATTGTACCGCGCAATGTAAAGGGCTCAACTCGCACGCAACTCGCAAAACCGCGATAATTTTGCCAGACGGCGCGGCGGCCCCGTTCGTTAGTGTCCGTGCGCATCGAGTGAGCTACATTGAACGATAACGTTTTGAAGCCATTTTTTGTTATGAAATACTAAAAAAAATGAAAATGTTTATTTGGACAATACTTAAGGAATAACGTATAGAATACGTTTTCATAAAAAAATGAAAAAAAAAATTATGACTTTCACCTTCAATAAAATCGTAACTATCAATTTCCCAGGTATAGTCTCAAGGAAAAAAAATGTTATGATGGTGAGCAGAATACATGGTTCTCGTTTGACTGTTCATGTCTTTTACACCCTGTATAAAGTATGGGGTTCTCAAGGTTATAAGATTAATTTCAAAATTTCCTATAGATAATTATTAAGTAAGTACCTACATTTTGTTTTACTACGTATCCAACATTTTTGTGGGGAGAAATTTTAACTTACCTACCTATTATTGATGGTATGAAATATTTTAAATTAAGTAGGTAGTATCTAGATGTATGAAATGAGTATAAATGGGTATATTAGCATGAATACCTAGGTGCCCGCTTGTTATACCTATGTATGTACCAAACAATAATACCCATACCACGGCCCATAAACTTAGATTAATTTCTAAGCCCTACATGATAACTTAAATTTACCAGACTGCTTTAGATGGCATTTAGCCGCTGAATCGAACCTTACAGAAGGCCTCAGACAAATTAACCTACTTTTACGTAGTGTTGTGTATTTGTCGGTGAGTAATGTTGCCAAAGCTTCGTTTTCGTAGCATTATGAGGGATGGATTGAGTTAAGGCTATGAGGACCACCATACTTTAAATATTACCACAGATAAGGCGTGTGCTTATTTGGTAACCCAACCACATAGCATAAAAAATCGAAAGCGGTCTCCCTTTGATTTTCTCGTACATCGGAAACGACTCAAAAGTTTATAGAAGCCTTATTTTTTTTTTTATTATTATTTATTTATTTACTTTAATTAGAACGGCTAAAAGCCACTTACACTAATTAAAGGCACACTGACTTCTCACAGAACTCCAAGCATATTGACAAAAATTTCTTCCATTCATCCGCAAACACATCGCATTCAGGTTTGAAATCCAAGAGTGCATTGAGTGCGGTGACAGCGCGAGGAACAGGTGATTTGGCACCCGAAACAGTGCGGCAGATCGTATTTGCAAATAGTGAGTGTTTACGGCTTCGACGGTAATTGTCTGGTACAAATATGCGGAAAAGTACGCCCAACAACTCCGGGGCCTCTATCATTCCGCGTAATATTTTGCACATCGTTCTGATCTGATCGTAATTCCTTCTGACCTCTAAGGAATTGTATCCCAGGCAGCCCAGGAGAAACTGGGTTGGGTACATAAACGGATAGTAACCATAAGTCTTTTTATATGTGAACCTCAGAAATGCCTTTTGGACCTTCTCCAGCTGCAAGACATACTTTGCTTGGTAAGGGTTCCAAATGCAAGCACTGGTTTCAAGTTTGCTGCGGACAAGGACGTTGTATAAAGCTTTTAATACTTCGGGACTCCTGAAGTCTTTAGAATTTCGGAGCACAAAACCTAACCGTCTGTACGACTCCTCAGCGACCGAGGAGATATGTTGGTGGAATGTAAGCCCTGGATCGAAAGTAACACCGAGGTCTTTTATGTGAACAGATTTTGTGATAGTAGCTCCATTCAACTGGTAGTCGTAGGTCACAGGTTTTCGCCTTCGTCCGAAAGTCATGGCGAAACATTTGGAGGCATTGAACTCCATACGGTGCCTCAGACTCCATTCAAGCACGGCATCGATATCGTTTTGGAGCGCGTGACAATCCCCCTCAGAATCTATGGGGCAATACAGCTTCAGGTCATCGGCATAGAGAAGACACTTAGCATGGGTAAGTACTGAGGGCAGGTCATTTATCATGACCAGAAAAAGCAATAGGCCGAGGACCGATCCCTGACTCACCCCGGAGCGTGTATGGTAAGGTTCAGATTCATACAATCCGAGTTTAACGAATTGCTGACGGTCGCGGAGATAATCAGCAAAGAAGGTAAGTAGTCTCGGAGCCAGGCCAATCGTACTTAACTTGGTCAAGAGGATGTCATTATTGACTCTGTCAAAAGCCTTCTTAAAATCAAAGTAAAGAACATCAACCTGCCCGCCACGGTCAAGGCAGGTCGAGATATGGTTCACAAGAATTAGAAGGTTTGTATTTACTGACCTTTTGGGTCTGAAGCCATGTTGTTCATCGCACAAGTATTTATTGACTTGGCTATAGATAAGGTTATGTAGAATGATCTCAAAGGTTTTAGCTGGGGATGATAAGATTGCAATGGGCCGGTAATCTTCAACCAACGTGCGATTTTGAGTTTTGGGGATTGGGGTGACCCTAGAGAGCTTCCACTCTGAAGGATACGTACCTGTTTCAAGGCATAGATTGAAGATATGGCAGAGAGGGGTACATAATATATTTTTACCTTTTTTTAGGAGATCTGGGGGTAACTTGTCTGGGCCTGCGGAACCGGACTGTCTTAGCCTATCAATGCCAAATGTCACATCACGTGAGGTGAGACTCTGAATGTTGATATAGCTGTTCGTGCCTTTGTGATCCGAAACAGTAATTTGGCGAGCATCCAGTTTAGGAGCGTCAGATAGAAAGACGCCTGAGAAGAAACCGGCAAAAGCCTCAGCTGCACTAACTCCAGTAAAGATACAATTTTCGTGCATCACATTAGGCTCAAAGCCACCTTTGGACCGTAAAATTGACATATGTTTCCAAAAATTGCGCGGGTTTTTTTTAATTTGGCTTTCTAGTGTATCGGTGTAAGTCTTATTATATCTTGATGTTATATACATGCATGTAAAATTTTGTTGCGATAAGTTAAAGCATACTGTGGCATATTCAAGTTATCGTGCTAACGCACAGACACACACACAGACATAGATAATTCCAAAAACAGGTTTTTTGGACTCTGGGAGGTCCAAAACGTGTAAATCCGTCAAAATTTCGAGGTCTAATTTTTTGACGATTAAAAGGATTCCTCTATACTACGTAATACGAGAAAGTAAAAATTATAATTCAACCTTCGTTTGGTTGGTACCTAGTAGGACTTTTTTCAAGTCCGCCTGGATACTGCTATTACAATCGTCTTATCAAATCTGTAGCTATAATAACAATGTTAATATTTTTTATTCCAACAATCAATGAAAGATAGCCAGTTCCTCTGTGGTTAAAGGTTCCAGGTGAAGCTGGATTCCATCTTTGGCCTTATCGACCTTATCATCAGCTGAGATCAAAGGTCAAACACTTCACTGTCAAGAATAAAATAATTTATTTAGGTACTACCTATTTAGTCCTTCGAACTGTCGAGATGCAACTCAAAACTGTAAGAAAAACTATTTCAATGCTATGACAATTTCACAAGTTTTGCTGTTAGTAGTCGGAGGCTGCCTTATACAAACTCCAGCAATTTATTTTACAGAAGAATCTGACTGACTGACTGACTTATTATCAACGCACGACCCCAGCTGCTCTGGGTCTAGAGATTCCAAACATGGCACGTAGGCTTAGACGAGGTCTAAGGGTGCATTATGAAAAGATTTTTTATAATTCCCTCCCTGGTATAACAGGATCCAAATTTTGTAAGAGGGAAACAAGATTAGTTAAACTATTTTATTTATTCAAACCGTCACAGAAGTATTTTTACCGATAAATAAGTAGGTATCTAAACAAGTATTTCAGATTTTTCGGAATTTTACCCCACAATAGAGCAAAGAAGCTGACAATGTCTAAAATTCCATGAAACTTTGAATTTGGCATTCGATACATGCATTGTCAAAGACACCAGCAAACCGCACTACTGTGATGTCGTTTACATTTTTTAACACGCTTATGTTAGTTTCACCTGTATGTTTGTTTGTATGTATGTAACTGACTCGTTTGGACTCGATTTAGACCCACTTTAAACGGTCAGATTTCATTTAAACTTTATAGACTTATCAAAGACCGATGACATTACAATAATTCGATAAGAATATCCCATTATCCTGATTAGAATCGCCAGGACTAATAAATTAAACGTTTGGAATGTTAGTTCAGCTATACGTCACTAGATGGCGTTGTCATTGTTAAGTTTGCGGAAATTCGCACTAAAAAGTGGAAATTAAAATAATACTGTAAAAAACTAAAAAAAACACGCTTTTGTGTTATATTGGACTAAAAAGTGAAAAATAACTTTATAGTATAGAAACTAAATGATGAACGAAAAGTATAATTACTATTTAGAGAAAAGCGTGGGGTGCTCAATTAATTGTACCGATCGAATATTTTCAAGAACTAATGTAATTGAACTCCCCACGATTTTCTCTAAATAGTAATTCAACTTTTCGTTCATCATTTAGTTTTTTCACTTCACAACTTCACTTTGATAGACATAACAAGCCTTTTTTGTAGCCAGTCGGTAAATGTGTAAGGATCTTAGCAAAAAAAACAATAAGACGAGCGGGTGAGTAATCAGTTGTTAATTTCGGTAGGTATATTTGTTTATGTCTTTAATGTTCCTCGTGATCTATAATAGATATCCCCTCAATAATTGATAGCCTAGTTGAAGATTCAATATTTTGATTATCTTCGATAGTAGGTAGGTACCAGCCCTTAGGCTAGGACACGGATAGTCTATGGGCTAGGAGGATATGACCCCGCGGCGCGGTAGTGCGGTGAAATGGTAGCAGGTACCTACGCATATCCAGTACCAGCCCGCCATTATAGCCATTTATCGCTTTGAACTTTCAGTAATCATTGGATATGAACGCAATCTTATAATTGTATCGATACTGCGAACATGTCTAAGCCATAAACATGTTCGTAGTTTCGATAAAATTTCAAGTTGGCGGTTATATCCAATGATTTTTAACAGTTCAAAGCGACAAATGGCTATATCAAACCTATCGTGTTTGTGTGGTCATGCTAGGCGGGCAAGCCTTTGTCGGCCCATTACGCGCATTCATAATAAATTTTCATACTAAAAAAAGGCTTAGGAGGATATGAAGAAAGTTACACTAAAACAATTAGGGGAAGTACGTAAAAAATGACACACACTGGTAAATTGACATAGTAGTGTCACGCACCCATCTACTTTCTATAGACTGTGGTAGTTTTTTCAAAATTAGCTAGCAGAAGTACTGAAATTGAGACAGTAGCACGTGACGACGGAAAAGTACATACCAACAAAAAATGATGTTTGTACTTAGACAAGTCTAAGTGTTTGTATATTAAACTAGCTTTAGCTCGCGACTTTGTCCCCGTGGAATAGTTACTTTGAGCAGCATTTTCATTTTTGGTAGGTACTTGTTTTTTACTAATCATACACATATTTCCAATATACGATAGTAAAATAAAATAGAACATGCAGCCGTTAGGTTGCCTATTATTTACCTGGAGAAACTACTTGGTTGTCATGTCAGGTATAAACAGGTAGGTATGTCGATTACCTTCAGTTACTGTTACCTTCACTTATTGAATAATAGAAAAAAATATATATCAATATAAACGCTGTTGCTCTTGTCAATGTGTCAGTTTGTCCATACCTGCTAATGTATTTGAGAAAATAGTTTTTGTTCTTGTTGATTATGCTCTAGATAAATACCTACTTACTTCCTAACTTAATATTATAGTTCCTAATTAATTTGAAGTTTATTGAATTAAAGGTATTGGACAAAAGATCATAGATTTATAATTACTGAATATCAATTTCAAAAATGGTTACCTACTTACAAAAAAGAAAAACAGATTCTAAATACTTTAATTAATTACCTAATAATTTAAGATACTTACTTCCCCTACGTTGTAAATAAATAATTTTGAATTATTAGAACTTGAATTGTAACGGTACTGGGAAAGAAACTCTGATACAAAGGCAAAATGAAAAACATTTTCTTCGTTGTTTTTTTAATGTATGATAATGACAGATCTTATAAATGTTAATGATACCTACCCATGGATCAAACAATCTAAAACCATATAATATACTTAATATAAATAAAAACAATAACTGCCTATTAAAGTCTTAAAAATAGAAAATGAATCAATAAGAAACATTACGTGAAACACTATCAGGAGCCTCATACAGTCATAATATAATAATTATATAAGTTATTCGTTGATTTAACGTTTAAGTTGACAGATTACATTAAGAATAAAAATCCAAATAATTTTAGAGACTACTCAGCTATGCGCAAAATAATTTACATCGCGTATACAACAAATACAATTAAAATATGAAATAGCAAAAATATTAAATATCTACTAATTTTTGAAAGCCTTTTAAAAAGTTTTGATCATCACAAATTGTTATGAAAAGGTCTAGTACAGATATTTTCGTCATTGAAAATTACAATAAATGTTTATAAATGTAGAAAACCTGGTATCTAATTTAAAATATTTATATGCCTAAACACAATGATAAAGTCGTAAAACCTTATTTATAAATTTAATAATACAAGTATAAGTTTAATAATACAAGTACAGATCCACGGAAATAGTCAAAACGTAAACACAGTATACATCTAAATGTATGAAGGATTGTCATCAGTAGAAATTCTAAAAGGCTACACAATATCAAGTCTTATGTTTAATATTACTTTCACTTTATTTTGATATGGCAACATTTATCGAGTGATAAGAAACATTATGGTAACATTGTCCCTTAAATATAGACTAATTAGAAGTTTAGAGTATGGTAACTAAGTTTAGAATAAACCTTGCGTAGTTCTTAGTTCTTACAACTAACAATTGATCAGTTTGATGATGAAGAGAGACAAAATCGTCGTGATCAGTACAGTTAACTATATTGAATACTACGAAGAATTGTTCGTAGATCACATAGATAAAATAAACGGAATGTAATTTTTGAGAACCAGAAATATTTAATATTGGAGATAGAATATCCGAGGCTGGATGCTTCACTAAAGATTAAGTAACTAAACGGTAGTAAAAAGGATATACTATATATTTTACTAATTTCATTCAAGATGCTTATGACAATAATAAATATATTTCAAAAGTGTTCAGTAATCTAATTACTGGATTGTAATGAAATTATTCCTAATGACTCAAATTACTAATAATTTGAACCATTAAGTAAATAAAGTAAATATTTAGCTTTGGAAAGAACTATAAATATTAATTAAATACGAGCGGCTTACATGTAACTATGTAAAAAAAACTACAAGTAAAAACCCTATAAAATAGATAGAGAAGACTGTTAATTGAAAAGGGCCAATGTAATATTATATAAGTAATTGTAATAACCATTTAATAAAATTAATCATCTACTAATATCTATTACCTATGATAACCACGACCTCTTAAAGCAAAATTGTATATATCTGGTATTAAAATAAATATTTCTAATGTGTAAATCGTTATCACTTTAAATATTGCCCACTCTTAGTTGTATGAATTAGCTATCAATAGCAACACAATATACATGATAATTATTAAACCCTTACTCTAGCCTTACTTAAGACAAAACACTACAATATACATGTACAATATGTTTCATTAAAGCAATTCTAACATACTACATTCTGGGAATGTCATTATAAAATATTACTATGTATATACATCGTATAAATTATAAAAATAAATTGGGGTTAGTGACTGTAGAGAAAATTAGGTACTAATTGTTATTATGCTACCCTAATCGAACAAAATATATTAAGAGATTCTTTCTTTGGAAGATTACAGAGGTGTATATTCATAAAATATGATTTCATAATTCATATCAATGTAATATTAAAAGATAAAAAGAGGAAATTAATTACAATAATTAGACGCAGAAAATGTCAAAGCATTTTACTGCACAGGGTCAATTGAAAAATAGAGAGTAATTAATATTGTCATTATACCTAACAACTTTTGCCGATATCTTTCCACAACATAATAATTGTTTTTGTTACTAAATACTGAGTACTTTTGAGGAGCAGAAATTAAATATACTAATAAGTTTGTTAATGTCACTTCAGAAACAACTCGACTCCACTGTCAGTTATGTAAGAATAAAGTATAAATAAATATAGTACAATTTTTGTTAGGTAAGATGTTCTGAACTTAAATCTAATAACAAGCTTAATTCAGCTAACTCTTATGTAGTCAGGAAAAAAATACTTTTGACATGTTAACATTCTTATTGTCCTTGCAAGAAACTATTCTTACAAACGTCAAAAGTGGATGAATATTCAGGGCTGTACTACCAAATAGGGCTATGATACTAGAGATGAAACGGATATCCGGTAACTATCCGGTATCCGGCCTATACGGCCTAAATTTTGCAATAAATAATTTGAATTTGAATTTAGGTACTATCCGGCCGGATACTGGATAGTAACTCAATATCCGGCCGGATGTCTATATTAAAAAATCTACGACAATTCCTATAATAAAATGCAATACATTAATCTTTGTGAGGTAAATATCAATAAAATGGATATCAATAAATTTAAAGTCGAAAAAGTTACAAAAAAGCTTTTTAAAAACCAAATTTTCTTCTGAGATATTCCCTCTAATGATAAATACTTAAGAAGTAAATATCTAAACTTTTTTTTTGTAATAACTTAGCGGAATCGCCCGAATGAGGATCCGTAACGATTTTAACTATGAATGTAGCTTTGTAGACAATTAAAAAACAAAATAAATGGTACCAATTTTTTTTTTCTACGATGAAAATTGACGAAGTTATGACGAAAAAACGGATCGTTCCGCCAAGCGGCCGCCTGGCAGGCGTGTGACGTCACTCGGCACTACATCACTGCCGACTGTACCCGCGCGCAGCGTTTCTTGCGAACATATCGTATTAAATACTATACATATTGTTTTTTTGATGTTATAGTGGACAAAGCCTATTCAAGAGGTTTAGTGCCAATTTAGTGTAGTTTGAGCAATCCTACTAATTTATAAACACGAAAGGATGGTGAAAGAAGTATGCGAGCGTATATACGTCTCTATGTCTAACGCAAAATCTACGGAATGGATTTTAATTAAAATTTGTAATAATATAGCTCATACATCAGAATAACATAAAGATAGGCTACCTTTTATTGCGAAAAAGGGCTCGAAGGGGTTGAAATAAAGGATGAAATTTTGTATGGAAGTTCTTCATTTTTAAAGAAAAGCCATGAAACTTGAATTTAGGCACTTGATAAAAATGAAATAAATATTTGTTTTAGCATTTTTGAAAAATTTTGATCAGAGTGGGGATGAAAGTTCGTATCGAAGTCCAAAAGTCACGCTTTCACGCCTTCGATTTTATTAAAATTAGGTACATTAGCTACCATTATATGTAAAAAAAGGGCATAAAGGGGTTGAAATAAGGGTCCAAAGTTTGTATGGGAGTTTGTCATTATTGAAGATTAAAGCATGAAACTTTGAATTTAGGCTCTCGACAAGTAATAAATAAATATTTTGTTCATGTTTTTTAAAGTTTGACTAGTTTGGGGATGAGAGGTTGTATGTAAGACTAAGCAAAGTCACGCTTTCGCGGCTTCGATTTTGATGAAATTTGGTACAAATATTGACTAGACGCTGGGAAAGGTCATAGGCTACCTTTTATTTCGAAAAAAGGCTTGAAAGGGTTGATATGAGAGATGAAAGTTTGCATGGACGTTCGTTAAAATTATAATTTAGGCACTGTTTTTTTTCCCTAATAGGTGAAATCTTGACCTTTTATCCTCACAAGAATGAAATGGGTGATGAGAGGTAGTATGAAAATCCAAAGTCCCAAAAATGCAGCCCAAAATAACTATTCCACGCGGACGAAGTCGCGGACAAAAGCTAGTACTACAGCTAGTTAAAGATAGTAGCTTACTTAAATAATTAAGTTTAATTTCGATTATATGATGGCGATTGTATGATGTATGATTTTATATTATCAAAATTTTTATACATACAATTTTCAAAATCTTGGAATGTGTAGGTACTTTGCTGAACAAAAATAGAATTTTTTACTCAGTTTAGTTTAGTTTACAATGTTTATCTTCTATTATTACCGTGGTCGAGGCAAATATTACTTATCCAAATATACATAATAATTTGCAATCATAATGTATACCTACTATTTTCTTTTCTCAAATTTTCTGTTCGAGATTTTGCCGACGTTTGCTGAATTTCTGGTTATAGTTTTATTTATTAGGAAATAACAATATAATTTGACGGATAAATATATGTTTTTTGGGGTTTCACTGCGTAACACATTTAAATATATTATGTCAAAGTGAGAAAAAATGTCCAGGCTTATGTCCAACAGTGGGTGTCTCTCGACTGAAATGATGAAAAATAATTCTAAGTATTCCTCGATTTTTGTAACTATTTTAAATAAAATTTTACTCACGAATTATACACTATTTAAAAGTATATAATATGTATATTTAAAATTATCAGGAATAAAATAATGTAAATATCTTTATTAACACGGAAGTTATAACTTTATGAGATGATGATGAGTAAAGTTTCATGATGTCAAGGTGAGAAAAAATATTATTTTAAGTACCTAAGTACCTACTTATTCCACTAATTTTTCTAACTATTAGAAATAAACTATTACTCACGGAATATACATTATTTAAAAGCATATTTATTCAAGATTATCAAGTAAAAAAAATCATGTAAATATCTTTATTAACACGAAAGTTATAGTTATATGAGATGAAAATGAGTCAAACTTCCTAGTGTGCGGCGACTCGGAGCGGGCGATAGTGCCGAGTGACGTCACAGCCATGCCGCAGAGCACAGCGGATTAAATAAAATCAGTTGACGCAAATTGCTTTATAACTTTGCAACGGATGGACCGATTTTGATGATTTAAAAAACATCTTTATTGTGGTACAAAAAGGAATGTTACTATGTATGTTGTATTAGGAAAAGCCATACCATTACGGGACCTCATTGAACTGATTGCGTTTGCGGCGCTTAACTCGTCACGACTTGCAACGAGAGAATGGGCCGAATATCCGGCCATCCGGTCTCGCAGCTCACCGGTTACCCGGTATCCGGTATCCGGCCAAACAACTATCCGTTTCATCTCTATATGATACACCAACACTGGAATCAATATTTCACTACACTAAGAGCCTATTTCACGATACATAATTTAAATATTGACTAGTTAGCAAGTAAACGTATACATAATATACAACATGTAAATTAAATAACCAACACCCTGAATACCAGGTGGTTTGGGATCGGCTTCCGAGTTGATTTCAAAAACTTTTAAAAAAAAACTACTTTTTATTGAAAAAAAAAAAACAAAAGTACCCAGAAAATGTTGTACAATATTTTCTGGTCTGATCCCAAACCACCTGTATTCAGGGTGTTGGTTATTTAATTTACATGTTGTATGTGACGCATGCGGATCGTACAACACGCCGTATTACAAAACGGCGCGGCGGATTGTAGTCTGTGAGAATTTTTAACCAAATAAAACCGTCTGTTGATAAATCGGTAGTTTCTATCAATATTAGTATGTATAATCGCTTATTATTTTTTATGACCAAGCGGAGTGGAATTATTGTCACTCTCACAGACTACACGTCTTTTTAATACCGCGACAAGAACGGCGTGTTATACGATCCACCTGCTAAATATACATTACGTATTTAAATTAATAAGATACATATTCAAAAAATTTCTCGTTTTGCTTTTGTCTCCATCTTCATTGCAAATGTGTAAACTTTTCCACCTGTGCGATAATCCAAACGGTGCAGTGAAGCAAGGAAAAATCCACCAAGATTACGTAATTGTCCTAGCTAGCTAAATACATTTTAATAGATTTTTTCCTTGCTGTTAGCACCCTCACACAGCTTTGATAGTAGTGTCATAATTGGAATTGAAGCACAGATAAATTCTTATTGCAATCGGACTTCAAGTTTCAACTATTTTAAGTGTCTATTTTTCTCTTGTAAAAAAGGTTTGAAGTCTCCAACCGATCATGACTGCGATGTCAGAGGCAATTCTTAATAATTTTTTTTTAATTAAACTAATATTATTAATTCCTGTAATTGTAGAAGCGGATTTTTCAAGTCCGCTCGCGTCTGTTATTCGATCGTTATCATAGAACGATAAAACAATTTTTGCTTGTCACGTGGAAGATTAGAGAGCAGGTTTATTAAGATTAAAGAAACGTAAAATCAGCAGGCTCATTAAGCAGGTTTCAAGTCCTGCTTAATGTTTTCTTGATCGTCGTAAAAGAGGCTCTTGGTAGCATTATAAATGTACTAAAATACTGGTTTTCAATTTTGGTAAATCTGAAATTGTTTTATAAACATCGCAGTTGATGTAAATATATTTTATAGTCTTATGGAAATTACACCATAAACTATTTAAACGACACCTGAATTGAGCCACCTATTATTTTAGATTTTGAAATTAAAGTACCATCTTTCAAACCTTAATTATTGAAAATCTACTTTTATTTTACATTTATCGTGTATCATACTTTTAAGTACAATACAAGGTGGCTAAATGAGGTGTATAGGAATGTAAAAGTCGTAAAACTATTTAAAAGTCATCTCAAGATTTCTTAACTAAAGTAATCAAGTAATTTAATCAAATTTGATTCCTATCGTATTACAGCAGACTAGCATTTTTATGCTTCTATGAGGAATCTTATTAAAATTCAGGGCTTAATATGTCGCCCAAGGCGCGTATTAATAAACAGGCCTTCTTGTTTACCCGAGCAAGCTTAGCGAATAATTTCTCCTTTCTCTATTCTTATTAAAACAGCGACTGCTACACAAATAAATATGTAGAAACTTTAAACACATTAGTCAGTATTAGTTTTAAAAAAATCATTAAGTATTAGTAGAAATATGAAAGTTGCATTGCGTCGCCACGTCACAGACATTGTATAAAAGTAGAGACGTACCGAGGTAGGCAAAAGTTCTCGATGTACCGCACCGCTTCGTGCGACTAGTCGGGCGACCGGTTTGGTTATAGCGGCTGCGTGGTTGTTTCGCCGGGTAGCGCGTGCACGCGAGCGGACAGCAGGTTGTGCAGGATGAACACGGCCGGCTTCGGGCTACCTTCCATATCCAACTCCTGTAGGAATATATTAATTTTAATAATTATATTTTCCACGCTCACACCAATTATCTAACCCAAAATATAAGTATCATTAAGAACTTTGTTATGGGTAGTTAACGGACAAAATTAATATACTTAAATAAATACATAAACAATCATGACTCGTGAACAAATGTTCGTGTTCATCACAGAAACATTTGCTCCTACCAGGACTCTACCCCGGACCGCTTGATGTGTTGGCGCAGCGTTACTGAACACAACCACGACGGCGATGCTTTTGTAATTTAATGGAGTCGACTCGACACGCAGAATCGTTAAGCTAAATCCAGACCAGCGTACGTGCACGACCCGTGCGGTTCACGTGACTTAAAAACATAGTTTAGTCACACGTTCACTAACGGTTCGCGTGCAAGTTATAACGACGAACTCGACCTGTGGGGTTCGGGTGCATCTTAAAGGGAGGATGCACGATCAGTATTTCATCAGCCTTCGCCGAAATGACGAAAATTATCAAAAACATTTAAATTTTCATCAGTATTTCGTCAGTCACTGTGTTACACGACCAGTTTGGCGTCATTCATACCAGATTGACAGATCAAACTGATGAAATACTGATAATGTAACCTCTTGGACGTATTCGCGTGCTGCTAGCGAGCAGTTTGCGAGCAAGAAATCGTTTGCCGCTCCTGTGATCCTTTCTTGAACGCGAGCAGCACGCACGCGCTGAGTTTGACACGTCCAATAGCCGTTCGAGGCGCGTAGTGTGCACGATTCGTGCACGTAAGCAGGTCTGGACGGAGCTTGTTATTATAAAGTTCTCTGGTAATAAATATAACCAGTGTAAAAAGACATATGACAAAGCCGAGAACTACGTATTCCGCTCATCATTAGGACCATTTTTTTATTTTAGACTATACCTGGGAAATTAATAGTTATGAAGTTATTGAAGGTCAAAGAAGATTTTTATGAAAACAAACTGGAAACTTCATTTTTATCACAGCATTATTTCTTAATTTTTGTCCAAAAAAACATTTTCAAAAATTTAAATATTTTATACCAAATGGCTTTAAACCGGACCATTCGACTCAGCCGACTGAACATTGTGCACATCTCCAAGTTGCTAAGCGCCAAGCGACTTGCGCGCTGTAAACATTGTCAATAGAATGCGTAGACATCCACGTCACGTCACGTGAATACCCCAAAGTATTTCTTGGATATTCGCACACAAAAACTTGTTTTGAGTCACAACATCAGGCCACTGTTGATCAGTAACGTGAAACGTGATAAAATTCAAGTCCCCGAACAAATTTCCAGTATCTGGTGGAATACGGTTTTTAGTTGGTGGCTGCAACACAGATATCTTTACTGTGTGGCTGTTTACATTAAATGTAATATTTAAATTCATTATAATACCACCCTGGTGTTCTTTAATAAAAATCTAAGTATTAAGGTAGACTTCCGTGCATCGCGGCCGCCGCGCGCAATCGATCACGTATAAGGCCAAGGCCCCACCGCAGGTGGCACGCTTAGCCGCAAGAGGTTAGATGATCGCTACGAAGACTCATCCTAGTGAACCAACACAATGCACGTTATGTGAGCGGCCCCACCGCTCGCTGAGTGGGTCGCTTGGCGCCTCGATAGTCGCCTTGCGGTTAGCGAAGCGAACGGTCGTGTTGGTTATTTGCATGGATGGATGCAGCCTTTCTTCAGGTGATATACAGGATCTATAATTGGTTTCCTGTTTTTGCAAATCATTTTCGATTTTACTTAGTAAAAGATCAAAGGTATCTTATGTCATAGGTACGTAAATAGTCAAAAAATTTGTCGGGGTAGTTACGCAGTGTTTTGTATAAAATTACAAATTCGCCTTCACTGGATCTCAACATGTTAATCTCATGTACCTAACATGTTCGATACCTTTGGTTAAGTGAATGAAATTTGAGGATAGTGCTTTCAGTAAGAAACAATTTTTTATATAATTTTGAGAGATACATTTTAGCACAACAAAATATACGTCTACAACCACACTTTAGATCACCAGACACGAGTTTTGTAGCCAGGCATTCTGGCCACTATGTATCGAAGCGTCTCGACAACTAAGCTTGCCTCTCAGCTAGCCTCTAAGTGTGCCAGCTGCGGTGGGGCCTTGGCCTAAGTGACGCGCGGTTAACGCGACAATAGTCAGAGAATGAAAATGATAGCATCGGCCGCGCGTGTCTGTCGCGACCCTCGGAAGCGGTGCTATACAAAATGTATAGTGCGAGTATTGTCGCATCAGGCGCGCGCGTCACTTGCACGTCGTCAATTCCGCACAGCTGCTATCAGCCGCGATACACGAAAGAGCTTTTAGTATACATATATAATAAAATATTTCAAACAAAAAATCGGTAGTGGTCTCCCCTTGACTTTCTCGTATACCGGAAACGACTCAAAGGTTGATAGAAACCTTATTTATTTATTTATTTATTTTATTTATTTATATCTTAGGAAGACCAACAGCTTATCAACTAAATAGACATATAACTAGCTATTATATTTTGATGTCATACATGCATGTTAAATTTTGGTCATCCATCCGAGTGCCGACCGCGCACTTGGTTGCTTAACTTTCGTGATCGTCGATTCAAAAGTTGATAGAAACCTTATATTTTGATGTTATACATGCATGTTAAATTTGGTTGCAATAGGTTAAACATACAGACACACACACACAGACATATTTCCAAAAAAAATAATTTTGGACTCGGGGAGGTCCAAAACGTGTAAATCCGTCAAAATCTCGAGGTCGAATTTTTTGACGATTACAAGACTTCCTCTATACTACGTATACGAGAAAGTAAAAACATGAATACTCTGGGGCGCGTTCCAAGCCTACAACTTTTTACTCTCTGAGTTGTTCGGTTGTTTTTTGTCTTGCCCTATGGTTTGGTACGACACAAGTTCATAACCTCAAATTTTGACATGTCACATTATTTCTGTAATTTCATTTGTACACTTTGATGACAACTCGGTTCTCATTTTATTGTATTTCCGACACTTCTGAATCTAAAAGACACATCTCACTCATAAAATATAACTAAAGCTGAATTACTAATGTCATACGACATTTATAAACGGCAGAGTTTTTTACCGATCACCATAAAAAGTGATCGGCACAGAAATAAATCAAGATAGAACGGTGAAGTGGGTGTGTCCCGCGTGCCCGAAATCTTGTCATATTGACAAGATTTCTCAAAAGTTCGTCAAAGTCAAGACTCGTCACAGAACGTTATCAGTTATTAATTAGATTAAGACTAAAATGAGTGCACTATCGATTATGAATATGATTTAGTGTGTCACCTCACTAATTAACTCGATGTGACGTCATCTAGTGGGCGGGGCTGGCGAAAAAAGTGACACGCATTGTTTGTATAAAAACGAGTTATGATCGCCGTTCTATCTTGATTCATTTCTGTGGTGATCGGTAAAAAGTTGCAACTCTCGGACGCTCGGAACGGGATAGTTGTGTCTTCACGTCATGTCGAAAGGCACGGAACGGCCATAGAGTAAAAAGTTGTAGGCTTGGAAGGCGCCCCTGCGAAGGTATACTGACTATGGTGTCGTCGTCGGCGAAGTGAAGCCAGAGCGCGGCGCGGTCGTCGTCGGCGGAGGCTCGGAGCGCGTGCAGCGGGCGGCGGTAGAGCGCGCGCGCGCCGCCGCGGCCCAGCGAGCCCGCCGCCTCCCACACACACACGCCGCCCGCGCCCAGCGACAGTCGCGCGCACCCGCCGCGGAACCGGCACCCTACGTACACCACGCTACATGTAGTATACTATACAGCGCGCGCAGCGGGCGGCGGTAGAGCGCGCGCGCGCCGCCGCGGCCCAGCGAGCCCGCCGCCTCCCACACACACACGCCGCCCGCGCCCAGCGACAGTCGCGCGCACCCGCCGCGGAACCGGCACCCTACGTACACCACGCTACATGTAGTATACTATACAGCGCGCGCAGCGGGCGGCGGTAGAGCGCGCGCGCGCCGCCGCGGCCCAGCGAGCCCGCCGCCTCCCACACACACACGCCGCCCGCGCCCAGCGACAGTCGCGCGCACCCGCCGCGGAACCGGCACCCTACGTACACCACATGAGTAGATAAACGGAACAGAGTAAAAGCTTCACAAGAACGTGCAGATTGTCATCTATTTTGGTAGGGTTGTCACAATAGGTCAAGGTAAATGAAACAAACCATTTGTTAAATACTTTTGTTATTCAGTATGATAGAAACCTTACAAATTACTTACTCTAATAATTTTCTTTTTATAATTTTTGATTTTTAATAATTCATTGTTTCTTTTAATGGTGTGGTGAATTCTGAATCTGACCAAGTTTTTTCAAATAATCTAACGGGAAACGCTCGCATGGCATATCAAATTTACAGTCTTTTATACGTTTAAGTATTTCGTTGCCAACATTGACAATATTTATTTCAAGATCGAAATATTCGCGAAACTTTTGCTCGAGCAACTCAACAAATGCGATAATATTATCTGGAGGTATAAATAAAAAGTTTTTCTAAATTTTTTCTAATATTATTCATCCACTTAGAACAATAAACAACCATTATGCTATATACAATACCATTTTGACATTAAATTATTCAAAATGTCAACTGACAAAACAAAGAACGTGCGTCCCGCTAAGCCTGAGATTGTCAACTGGCTGTGCGAACGTAATTACGTTGGAGCGTAAACTGTTTTTTCTAGTCTCGACACGTGCTTGACAAGCGGCCAGTGGCCACGCACACGTGCCCCGCGTGCTTGTGGTAGTGCAACCGATTCGCGCGGTTGTATAAAGCTTATTCTCTGTTCCGTTTATTTACTGATGTGCATACACCGCGCTACATGTAAACCACAGTATACCAAGAACAGTAGTTTATCTGCGGGCTGTCGGCGAGTTATTAGCCTACTCTTGCGTTGACGCTAGAGTTCGTAAATGTGCCGGGCGGGAACGAGCGGCGAGCGAATGTGCAATGACATAAAACGCGCGATCACACCGAGACGGCGCGGCCCGCACTGCAGCCACCTTATGCCCCCATATTTTATGTCAATGTCACGGAACCGGCACCCTACACACACCACGCTACAAGTACTAAGTTATATAGCGGGTGCGGCGGACAGCGGTACAGCCGCGACCCAGAGACCTTCCTGACGAGACCTTCCTTTCCTGAGAGTGCCTTTCACACGCATACGCCGACCTTTTTTTTAATTCTATTGCAGATTGTCTCTGATGACATTTTCTGCGTTACCGGGTTTTTAAGAAGGCGAAGACCTTGGGGGGTCCTCAAGCCTGTAGGTCGAACGTTCCTAGGGGATTACTGGGCGACCGAGCATCTCCCGTGTCGGAAGGGTATACACGCCGCCCGCGCCCGGAACCGGCGCCCTACACACACTGCGCTACACCAAGAGCCGACCCGTATCCACAGATGCTTGGTAATACAGATGCGCAGTACCCTTTTAATTATCAGTACCCGATGTATTCCGTGGTTTTCCGATTCAAACCCTGCAGAGACGCAGAAGCCTTCTTAATAATCTCCGGTGAAGGTCAGTCGCGGCCAACAGCAGAATATAATTAATTAAAATAATCAATAAAAAAATCGGTGATTTTTATAATGCTTATCTTCGGCAAAATAACTCTGTTAAGCTGCCGAGTATTTTATTACAATGAAATGTTAGAGTTACATAAGACGTAATAAAAACAATATTTAAAGTATTCCCATTATTTAATTTAACACATAGCAATTATAATAAAAAAAAAAACTAAGAAAAGATTTTTAAAAATTAAAAAGAAAAGTAAGAAAAATTTTAGCTAATTTACGCATAATTGATGATATCACAAATAAATTTGAAACCCATACTGAAAAAAATTCCAATACTGAACATAACCGGTATAGTATTTACCTACCTTGACTTACATTTAATCGTCATTCGACATCAATACTCACGGAAAGTGAACTCTGGTTGCGCGCGCACGGCGTGATGCGCGCCGTCGACGAGCGCGCCGGCCACCGCGGCGAGGTCATGCGGCGTGTCGGCTCGCAACGCGCGCACGCAGAGTCCCCCCGGCGTGCCCGCGCGCACCCCCAGCGCCGCCGCCCCCGCGCCCCCGCCCCCGCTCCCACCCCCACCCCCGCCCCCTCGCCGCCACCACGCCAGGCGCGTCGCCGCCAAGCTGAAGCTCTCGGTGGGCGCGCACCACGCCTCCGCTGACCACGGTGCCGCTTCATACAACCTGTTTTCACAAATAGCCCACCGTCAAGCCGAAGTTTTGTAAATAAGGCATGATGGGGTTGAAGTAAAGTTCGTATGGGATGCCTCATAATCGAAGATAAAACCATGAAACTTTGTATTTAAGCACGTTTTAAGAAGTAAAAAAAATGTTGCAGCATTTTAAAATTTTGACACCCATGTGGGGATGAAATTGGGAATGAAAGGTAAGGAAGTTAGCAAAGGAAGGAAAAACAAAAAAAAAGTAGTTTATAAAAAGATATTAAAATAAGCTATTTACATATATTATTATTTGCAAAATAAGTAACCTAAAATATAAAAGAGGGGGGGGGGGGGGGAGGAATTTATCAGCCACTGGTAATAATGATCTCCTTTACACTTAGTTTTCTTACATCGACGTAACCAATCGTTTTTTTCGGTCTTCTGTTAAATACATAATAATAAAAGTAGCACCAGCTATGATGACCTTCCTATTTGGCATGTTTGTAGCAACTGAGTGGAAAAGCTCTTGAGCAAGATTCGCGTTATTAACGCGGCGAGATAATTCGCGTTGAGTTCGCGTGCCGTCCACGATGATGCTCAATCACAAATCTTACATTACACCCGTCGTACTCGGCTTTACTACTGAAAACGAGGTATGAAGAAGCACCTGCGTCCGCCTCTGTTTGCAAGTCAGCAAGACGAGGGTGGCTAGTGCGGCACTTACGTTATCTCTCGCATGTACTTGTCATTTGGACTCCACTAACGTTACCACAGATATATTATATCAATCTAAGGAGATCGGTCCAATCGCTGAGTTTATAGGAAGTCCAAGTGATGCGATCAGCGGCCGTACTACATGACATGGTTCTAGTTGAGCATGCCGTAATATACACTATTTATTGCGCGCGTATTAAGGACTGCAAAGCAATGAAAGTTAAGCACAGCCGCAATGTAATACAATTTGTAAGATAGTAACGCATAATTTTAAGCGATTATGTTTTTATGAATAAAAATCGGACTATTTGTTTAATAATTGTTTTTTAAATATAAATCTAGTATTTCAGTTCTTTCGTGTGAAAAGTTATTCCATTACTTGATTAATAACTGATTCACTGCAATGATTGCATGTTACAATTGAACAAGACGGCATTTTGAAACAAAAACGGATATATCTTTCTGACATTCGACTTTATCGGACGGCGAACTGTCAATGTATGCCCGCTGGGCTTACACTCGTCACAAGTTAAACGCCGACGTGGCCTGTCTCCTTGTATTATTAAATCTGTGACTGTTACCATCAGGTGTAATGGGGTCACTTACTGTACCATTTACTCGTCCTTTCTATTACCCTGCTCCAAATTTATTTTGGGGTCGGTACAATATGTCTTACTATTGACATACTACTAGCGACATAGTTTTCGATTATAGTTGGTTATAATATAATCGTCGAAACTAAACCTTGTACCATCAATAACAATAGGACAAATTTAATTAAGTTGAAAAGCAAATTTTCTTACCCTTCTCTTTTTTAAGGAAAGAACTGGCAGCTTAAAGAATATATTTTTATGTTGGGTGGTTCGCAGTAGGTAGTAACACTGATTTGTCACTCCCACGCTGCCTAGCTAGGTGGCTTAGTAAATAAAAACCTAATTTCTTTATGTGATTACATTTCTCAAGTAATTAATATCTTAAATACGTACGTACTTCCTATAAAACCTACATCTCACTTGGATAGCTGAATGGAATGAATAGACTATAGATGCGGTACTGCTTACCTCAGTTCACGGTCTGTGATAGCAACAAACGTTGGTTGCCATCCTTCCGATTCGTCTGAACTATCCGAGCCTCCTGATGCACTAATCTGTGAAAGTATAGGAAAAGGATTTGACGAATCTGCAACTTTAAGACTGTATTCAATAAAAATATAACTTTTAAATGGTTAAGCCAACCATATGGATGTAAGAGCTCCTTAAAATATGGTTGAGTAAAAACAGCTTAACATTTCTTATATTATGTAGTGTTAAATATTGCCTGAAATTTACTGAAATCCTTGCCATATTAGGTTAGTTATTTTTTTAAAATCAATAGATGTAATATCATTATATTACAGCTATTTCTCTTAATCAAACCAATGATATAATGGTCATTATGTTACATACTCTTTTTTTTCATTGGCGACATATGCCAATATCACAAAAAAATCCAGCATACTGATTGCAATTGAAAAGCCATGTAATGCGGGCAGAGTAAAATAGCATCACCCCACATCATCCAATGGGTGTTGTAGAAGGTGACTAATGGATCAGCAAAGGAGTATTGATCACCTTATACTCAGTCTACCAATCCGCATTGGGAAGGCTCTTTCGATGACAAGGAGAGGCCTTTTGTCCCAGCAGTGGGTCAAATGATGATGAATTGAGAAGAGTCACTTCCCAATGGGGAGGTGCTCTGCAAAGCCGAAACACAGAACGTATCTGATAAAAGTCCAAGGATCGATTCAAGATTTACAAAAGAACTAAACAAAATTGCATTTAATAACGTACATGATCCTGCGGTGGTTTCCGTGCAAGCCAACCCGCATATCTGACGTCCCCGACTAGAGATCGTAAGAGAGGCCGTGCGCGAGCGAGTGCTGCTCGGGCGGCTCGCCGGGAGGCCGCGTGCAATGCGCGATGCCAACCTGCCGCCGCGCCTGCAGACCCGGCGCGTAACGCCAATGCGTGCACACCATCCGGCGAGTACACTTCAATTGTGCGATCCTCTGTTTATAAAGACATTTATTTAGTATCACAAATCCCCCTGATTCCTTTCAGGCAAAAACAAAATCCTGCAATAATTTGCCAAGTCCCTTCTCAGCACTTATCATTGCAGATTTCTTGATTTTCATTTTGTATTACATTTTTTTAAACATTTTAAATCATGCCAAGTATAAGTTATATTTTATTCTTAATTAATGGCATTACAACACACAAATAATTCATTTCAATTCATACAAAGAAAACATTTTGCCAATGTCAAGTGAAAATGTATCTAAAGTAAAAATAAATGTTATGGTAGATTGAGTAAAAAATAGAGTCTCACCAAACGTGTTATTACAAGAACTCGAGAGAAACACCCAGTATAAGTTATAAAAAAAAATCATAACAAAAAATTCAAATTCAATGAAATAAATTAAGTGTTTAAAATAAATATAATTAAATATGTACCTGGATCATGATGTCTTAGATTTTTAGCAACACACGCCATCAACAAAGGCACATATCGAGTATCGGCACGCCGGCGTCGAGGTGAAGGTGGCGAAGGTGGTGCATCAGCCATATATCCACGTTGTAGTTCCCAGCCAACTTCGCTAATTATTGAGGCTTTACGAAAATAGGGGGTCACTTCTCTCAAATATTTCACTGAAATTTAATAATAAAGTTAAATTTTATTTCTAGAAACACCACTGATTTACAGTTATTTCATTAATATCTCACATAAATGTGGATGTTGTTAATATTATATATAAATCATTTAATTTAATATAGTTCATTTCATTCCACAATCATATTAATAAGATGCACTGGGAAATTAACCTAATTAACACTAATAAAAAGGTCACATTGTATAGTTGACCACATCCAATTGAACTCATCATAGTTTTTATTCAACTTATTTCTGCAGTGTTGGGTACACTGCTCAAATATATATTTATTTTTAATAAGAAAAAATATTGTCAAAAAAATACTTTGAAATAATACTCAAGCACATCTGATGAATCACACACTACTCACTACAACTCAGAATTTTTAATAGCACAAATAAACTGAAAACATATAGGCATATGAATTTTGATACTTTTGGAGCTCAATTACCATAATTATTACCTTTTTGTTGCAGTACAGCTAAATAAGAAACATTATTTTAAAATACAATAAATGTTTCTGATAAACATAAATAAATAAATGTTAGACACATTCCAAACATACCTTCCAATTGAACCATTTTGCCAGCACGTTTTAATGCTTTGACTGCTTCTTCATGAGTAGCATCTTTTAAATCTTCACCATTAACTGACAATATAGCATCCCCCACATACAACTGCTCTGTAAGATCAGCTGCCATGCCTTTAAATATTTTGGATATCAATATTGGCATATTATTTTCAATTCCTCCTTTTATTGAAATACCCAAACCATTATTATCAGACTTAACAACTTGCACCAATCTTTTTTGATTCGCTATTGCTTCCGGAACCTCTGTGAAGTCACTATTTGGAGTTTCCACATTATTATTGTTAATAGACCCATTAAGTGTTGTTGTGGCATCGTAGCCATCGTCCAAACAGACACTAAAGTAATCATCCTCCAAGGAACAGTGAACTCTGTACCAGACACCGCGGACTAAAGTTTCCAATAGACCAGAACGAGTACATGTCGCATTAGGGCTATCGCTACCCCCACTGGATGCTCCGTTTTCCACCATAATTTTATCAAAAATTGTAGCACAAGAAATTTATCACGAACCAAATACTGCAGTGAAACAAAGTCTTTAATTTATCAAATAATAAAATGAAACTCTAAAATTAAGTTTTACATCATAATCAGACAATACTGACATTATTCATTGACTGATGAAGACTTAAATAAACACTGCTGCAATTAGAAATTTTACACAAACATCTCACAATCAATATAGAAATTTGACAGATTGACGACCGCCCATTGTTTGTTTTAAATTTTCCCTTTTCAGGGACGGCAAAGGAACCTAATTCATACAGACAATATACATTTTTCTTCTTTTTTGCAGGTTGCGTGTTGCACATCCATCGGAAAAAAAATATAGGCAAGTAAAGATAGAAAACATGAAAAAATTGTCCCTTTCTAACCTCTACAGCACGTCGCCGTTATTAGAAGGTCACGTCGCCGTCCAATACGACATACGTTCGTCCTCAGCGTTCGTCATACTTGTGCAGAGCGTTAGAAAGAGACAAGTAAAAGAGAAAGAGAATACTAATGCGTATATTAAAGCGTGATAGATAGACGAGACCATTTCACGTACACACATGGGGCCTAAGGAGGCCTGTCAGTCACGTATTTAAGACAGCAACTGTCAGACTGCAGTACTATTTTTCATACACACATGCGCATTACGCACACATCGGTGTATTTTTTTGGTCTCAACCTAGTCGATTCATTGCCAATCTATAAACATCAGTAATAATAAATCTATGGAAGTAACCGGTTTCAAAGACAAATCTTTTGACTTCACTTTTTTATTAGTAGTGGGGCTTCCAGTTTAACATTAAAAGGACATGTTATCTTTTTGTATTGGAGGCCGGGCTTTGATACGATGCTGCAATGAACAGAGATGGAATTATCTTTTTAGGAAAGTACATAAATTAAGAAACTTTGACATAATAAAATCATAATTTTTTAAATCTCCATTTTATTGTTATTTAATTTTTAATCAATCATAACTTTAAGAATGTCTGTATGTCGATCTTAGACAATTTAACAAGAGACGTGGCAAGCAAACGCGTTCCCCTCTGCCAACGTTCATGTCAGATTAAAAAAACTAGTTCGCCGCGACTTGGTATATTTCGTAGACAGAGAAGTGTACACTTCTCTGTCTACGGTATATTTACTCTTAGGCCGCGACGACCGACCGCCATTTTGAATTCGTATCTGTCGCTAAGCGGACCTCGTAAAAATTATTGGTTGCGGAGTGTTTTCTTGTAAATGACGACCAGAAACATTAAACTTATCCTAAAACGGAGTTGCTTATCACACGGCAGTAATTTTCTATTCAAATAAACTACTGTTTCACATAACAATACAATTCATCTACAAATTTTGCGACAGAAACAACGATATAACAACGTTAGGCGATATGGTGGTACGCGGGTTAGCCTAGCACGCGAGTGTGCGCTCATAATAGCGATTAAAATTTTCGCAACAGTGTGCACGAGTGAGTAAATGTGTGCTATGCGTGTTTTCCACAACCCCCGCGGAAAACGGCAGAATGTTTTCAGTACTAAATCTGCGCTATGCCACGTCCCGTGTTAATTGGTCTAAGATGTTGATCTTTATTTCGATAATTCAAAATTGCTTCGGAGTAGATTTTGTACAATGAAAGTAGTGTCGTGTTGTTGCATAAACATCCGTGTTGACGAACAGTTATGAGAAATCATTGAAATAAAGGTTTTGTCGGTTTTGTGTATGTGACGTGACAAACATGAGGTCTTTTGCCATGCATTTCTTTCCAAGCACTGCCTAAATGCATTAAAATGTGTAAAGCCCATATTTTAATGCAAACAAGAAATACGACATAAATAAAATTGAAGATATGGCTCAAAGGTCTTAGAAACTAAGCCACAAACTGCTTTGATTTGTGTGGCGCAAGGAACTTATGTATAAGTTCCTTGGTGTGGCGTAATCTGTGACGTACGTATTGCGTATTGCCTCTAACTAGTCTGTGGATTTGCGGCAAAAAGTTATTTGACGCTATTCGTTTTGCGAATTTAAATTAATACAATTAATATTACTTAAATTAAAATTAACGGTTTCACGTATTACGAAATTCACCTACACTGATATATAAACTTTATTCAGAATGTCGAGCACATCACAAAAACACAGGAACTTTGTAGCGGAGCCCATGGGCGAAAAGCCTGTCACAGACCTCGCTGGTGTGGGTGAAGTTTTGGGCAAGAGACTTGAAACGGCAGGATTTGATAAGGTTGGTTTTAATACTGTGTACGTTTACGTATCTATGTATTCATTATAATTTACACAAAAATTATAAACTACTCGGTATCTACCTGTGTATTGTATCGGCGTCTCTGCCTTGCACTAAGTGCTTTGTTCGTATTCACAAACAATACTTATCATAGTAAAAAACAATCCTATGCAAAATAAGGCATTTCTCAGTGCGTGCCCTATGACAAGGATTTTGAAGTCTCGTAATATAAAATTATTATCTAAAATGGGCTTGTATTACTCAATGTATTAGGTACCAATCCAATACATTACGTTATAGTAGTTAGCAGGATATTCCCACCCTTCATCCCAAATATAATATATGTACAAAGCCCAACATGAAACAATACCAATTTATTACTGGCACTCGGTCCTTTGTTTATGTAGTGTGTACCTATGGCCCTTTTGTATTTTTTTACAAAGTATGTATTCTAATTGATTTAATTTTGTTTACAGGCTTTTGTAGTCCTGGGACAGTTTTTAGTTCTTAAAAAAGATAAAGAACTTTTCCAAGAATGGATGAAAGAAACTTGCAGTGCAAACTCAAAACAATCAGCTGATTGTTATCAGTGCTTGAAAGACTGGTGTGATGAATTTTTGTAATTGGTGAACTAAATGGCTAATTATAAGTTTATATTCTATAATTAATATTTTTTACACAATGTACATACAAATTTAAGCAAAATATAGTCAATTTTAGCCCATTTAAAATTGTAATTGACTTCTGGTACCTGTGTATACAATATTTTTGTATAAATTCTTATCTTTTTTAATAGGTGCACAATTGCTGTCATTAATGTCTTAAATAACTAATAAAGTGAAGCATAAAATATTTTGTTATTTTATCTATTAAACATTATTTCAAATGCACCCTTAAATGTATTACTGTTTTTTCTTTTTACTGTTACTAGTTCTTTATATAATTTATACATCAAAGATAATAAATCAAAGGTGATTCATAACTGGACAAAAAAATTCAAGTTTACTGGGAAATGTCAGATATCAACACAACACATACTAGTTTAAATTTTAATGTGATATAAGCATATCCACTGCAACTGCAATGTGCATAGCTTTGGTTCAAAAAAAATGTGCTTGTGACTGTTCTGAAGTTACAAGGGTATAAATGTGGCCGTGCCATTGAAACGCGGAGAACTGCACGGCATTACTCCTAAACTAAAGCTCGTGGAAGTCTATTATTCTTTTTGTAAATGGTAGGTTTTATTTTGGGAAAAAATGAGGCGGTAATAAAACGGTCGCTGGTTTAAAATTTTAGAAAATACTGAACTCCAAAGTGGTGGCGGCGCTGTAGAACGTGGAGATCCATTACTTCAAAACTAAATGTCGTAGAAGTCTAATTCTTTTTGTAAATTACAGTTTTATTTTGGAAAAAAATGTGGAGGTACAATAAACATCAAAGGTTTAATATTTTAGAAAATAATGAACTTCAAAATCGTGGCCGTGAAAACGCGGAGATCCATTACTCCTAAACAAAAGCTCGTAGAAGTCTAATTCTTTGTGTGAATTACATATTTTATTTTGGAAAAATATGTGGGAGTACAAAAAACATCAAAGGTTTAAAATACTTTAGTAAATACTGCATTTCAAAGTCGTGGCCGTGCCGTTGAAACGCGGAGAATTGCGTGGCCACACATTACTCCTAACCTAAACTAATCCTCGTAGAAGCTTAGACAAAGAATCCTGTCGTAGAAGTCAATTTTTTTTTGTAAATGACAGGTACCAAATATAGAGTCAAAAATTTCAAATTATTCTCTTTCAAAACTGTAGACAAAATACTTTTCATGCTTAGTTATCATTAGAGTGACCATGATTCGTATTTAAAAATTATATTTATTCCATAATATTTCTAGTATTAAAAATTATATTTTAATAATCACACATCATGTCATGATTTGTTCATAGTTAAATCATATTCTTATTTCTTAAGTACCTACAAATATAAAACAATTTAACAGAAGTTAATATGCATGTCTGATGCTTTAGCATCACCTGGAATTTGTAGAATACTCTACTCCTCACCAAATTACAGTAGGAGAGGTGGTGTAGACATTTTGACTTTTACATTTTTACACAAAGTTAATTCCACTAAACTGCAAGAATTATCAATAACAACTTTTTAGTGAGAACAAAATAGCCGGCTTCTATTGTTCTCGCGACTTAGCGTGGCCCCACATTAGCCGGTCGTTCTTTGCCATATATTGCCCGTGGTCCTACTGCATGGTCCTACTAATAGGACCACGGGCATTTTTTTTTGTCCGTACTATCAGTAGGACTGTAACAAAGGCATCATTATTATATGTATGGGCAATGGTTCTACTGGTAGGACCACGGGCAAAAAAAATGCCCTTGGTCCCACTAGTGGGACCACGGGCAATAGATGTTCTTTGCTACCTAGAAAAGACCATAAAACCGGAAAGCAAGAATGCAATACAAAATGTACTCCCCATCACAAACCTACCGGTGTAAAACGGAAAGAACGCCCGGTAAGCAAGCAACAGGCAGATGTAGCGGCGCTAACGTTCTGGTCGGTTAGAAAAAGGCGGACTTTACGTGCTAGTCCCGTATATCGGCACCACAGATATGTATATCAATCTAAGGAGATCGGTCGAATCGCCGAGTTCATAGGAAGACCGAGTGTCGCAATCAGCGGCCGTACTACATAACATGTTCTAGTGGAGCATGCCGTAATTACACTATTCATTGCGCGCGTCTTAAGTACTGCGAAGCGATGAAAGTTAAGCACAGCCGCAAAGGAGATCGGTCAAATCGCTGAGTTACGTATTCACTTGACTTTATCGGAAGGCGAAGTGGCGGAAATGTATGCCCTCAGGGCATACAATTGTCGCAACTTAAACGCCGGCTTGGCCTATCTCCTTATATTATTAAATCTGTGATCGACACAGACACCTGTTATCAACCCGGCGTCGGCGCAGCCACGCCTCTCGGCGATTTTGTTTCATTCAGTACGCCGCGCCGGTAGCTGTGCTCCTGCGTGGACTTGTTGCGGAGTTGCGAAAAATAGCGGGATCGACAGAATCTCTTATTTTACATATCCAAAAAATCCCGTGTTTATGGGATATCCAGTATACTTATGTCCTTTTTTACCGACTTTAAAAAAGGGGATCATCAATTCGATCCGTATTTGTATGTAATATTGTCAGAATTGCAGTTTTTGTATATATGGGTTATTTTTAATAGGTACATATTAATTAAAGCCATTTGAAGATCGACACAAGCTAAATATACCTAGTCATATAAATACGATGGTGATATTAAGTTAAGTTATGTAGCGTATATGTAGTTTTTTTTTAATAAGTTATACGTCGCCATCTTCTCTAGAGCATTTTATATTAAACCTATCCATCCTAAGGTTGCCTGGAAGAGATCGCTCTTTAGTGATAAGGTCGCCTATGTACAATTTTTCATAAACATTTTGTTTTTCACATCGTTCACATCGAACTATTTGTATGGAGAAATAAACATATTTTTTACAATTTCAAAATTATGTGACATAGTATTTATTAGTTAGACTAGGTATCGTCTAACTTGGGGTCCACGTCCGGAAGCCTCCTCGTGGCGGACCCTGGTAACGTGATGGGGAATCATTCTCGGCGGGTGTGTGACTTTTGATGTCAAGTGTCTCTTGACATGAGTAGTCACATGCCATGCCATCGTCGAATTGTCTTTGTTTTCCCCCCAAGGCTAGTTCCTGACGGCCCTGTTCAGGGCCACGACCGCGCCCGAAGTCTCCCAGATGCGGTCCGATGGCTGCTCCCGGTCCTCGTCAGGAGGACGCGCCAGGTCGAGCAGCCGTCGATGAGGAGGCGGCCTATAAGGGCCGGCGTCGGCCAGCGGCCCACAGGGGCTGGCGTCAGTCGGTAGCCCCTGTGGGCTGCTGACCAACAATTGGTGCACAAGGAGTGCCTTGACGGGCAGCGTTGGGACGGTCTCGGTGTAGTTGCGCTCACGTGCGCAGATCCAGAGCTGTCCCGCAATAGTGCACAGGAGGTCAGGCCGGGGAGGATGTTTAGTGGGTATGGAGGGAACGCCTTTACCTCGAGTCCCACATATCCCCTACGGTTGGCATCACCCCGCAGGGACGATGCGTAAATGCAATTGACTTCCCCCGATAAAAAAGGTATCGTCTAACTTAGGGAACTGTGCTAATTTTATCAAAATCGACTTAGTAGTTAGGTGTGGGTCATAAGAACGAGTTCACCATCGTCCATTACGATTTTTAACACGCTTAAATTAGTTTCATCAGTATGTTTATTTTTTTGTATGTATTGTAACTGACTCGTTTGGGCTCGATTTTGACCCACTTTAAACGGTCAGATTTCATTTAAACTTTATAGACTTATCAAAGACCGATGACATTACAATAATTCGATAAGAATATCACATTATCCTGATTGCATTCGCCAGGACTAATAAATTAAACGTTTGGAATGTTGGTTCTGCTATACGTCAATAGATGGCGTTGTCATTGTTAAGTTGACGCGGTATTAAATAATTTATGTAAGTTCTTTCATCGGTGGTTATAATTCGCACTAAAAAGTGAAAATAAAATATATGTAAAAAAAAACAATTTTTTTTTGTTAAATCGGACTAAAAAGTGAAAAATAACTTTTTAGTATGGAAACTAAATGATGAACGAAAAGTATAATTACTATTTAGAGAAAAGCGTGGGGTGCCAACTTCCCTGCCCACTTCGGCAACAGTTAGTAGGTAGTTACTCATTTTTTTGTACGGCTTACGGCAGTTTCGCTCTATCTAGCTAACATGTATATAATCACAAATATAATCAAAGTTTATAACATAGAAATGTTACATAAGTAGGTACACAATCACATAATTAGTAATATTACATTACTACAATACAGGCGTAAGAATTAATATCTATAATGTAACTTAAAGGTAAGTGCAGTATCAAATGTTCTGTTATTGCTTGCATTGTAACCAAAGAGACGATAGATATTTAGCGAGCTCAATCGTGTACACTGTGTTTATCGAATTACTATCACATCCACGAATCGTGTCACCTACCTAAAGGTGGCCATACACGTTCAGGTTTATATGACAGGTTTTACTGTTCAGCAGGCCTATTCGCTAACTTTTTTTTGCCAGTTGAAAGTGATAATCACCTAGTGAATTACATATCCATTTCTTTTTAACACGCTTATATTAGTTTCACATATATGTTTGTTTGTTTGTATGTATGTAACTGACTCGTTTGGACTCGATTTCGACCCACTTTAAACGGTAAGATTTCATTTAAACTTTATAGACTTATCAAAGACCGATGACATTACAATAGTTTGATAAGAATATCCCATTATCCTGATTAGAATCGCCTGGAATAATAAATTAAACCTTTGGAATGTTAGTTCAGCTATACGTCACGAGATGGCGTTGTCATTAAGTAAGTACTTTCAACGGTGGTTATAATTCGCACTAAAAAGTGGAAAATAAAAGAAAAAGTGAAAATAACTTTTTAGTATAGAAACTAAATGATGATTGAAAGGTGTTTTTAGTTTTTTTAAACTATTATTGTTACACAACACGCTCTTATGCCACTTTTCGTGTAAAAACAGCAATGGATATGTAATACACTCGCTTATCATCACTTTCATCTGTCAAAAAAAGTTAGCGAATGGTAAAACTGAAATGTAGAAGTTTTCTCCCGGGTTCTTGTTGTAAAAACACGTGTCCATTTTTAACCCAAATCAACCGTTCAATTTTCACTTGACATTGGCAAAATGCGTACGCTTAATACAACGTGACGCCATTAATTAAGAATAGAATAGAACTGAAATGTAAACCTGGGCCCCGATCGCGGTAAATCATTTCAAGTCGAACGCAGATGAAACACAAACGCTGTCAAAGTTACGTTTCTGTTAGGCCCTGTCCGCACAGCGATAAAATATTCGCGCGGAAATAATATCGCGTTCAATTTGCATCAAATCACAGATTTTTTCGACAAACCTTATATTTTGATGTCATACATGCATAGAAAAATGCACTGAAAAAAATCGACTTGCCTCAGGCGGGACTCGAACCCGCACCTTCCACAATCCGGGTGGACGCGTTGACCAATTTCGCCACCGAGGCACTGCTTTTCGCTGTCGAAATTTGTCAGTGTTTGGTGCTTATGTTTTTATGGTAAACATCGTTTCATCAAATCTTTGAAATTTGCACTTCCAAGACCCGAACGAAATATTTTTGCAAATATTTGACGCCCAGTTAAGATGAAACTACCTTACATTATGGAATAATTTTATTTTTGCGTTTACAAACGCGTAAATATAATACTAGAAAAATGCACTGAAAAAAAGTTCGAGTCCCGCCTGAGGCAAGTCGATTTTTTTCAGTGCATTTTTCTAGTATTATATTTACGCGTTTGTAAACGCAAAAATAAAATTATTCCATCATACATGCATGTTAAATTTTCGGTCACCCATCCGAGTACCGACCGCGTACTTGGTTGCTTAACTTTCGTGATCGACGAATCAAAAGTTGATAGAAACCTTATATTTTGATGTCATACATGCATGTTAAATTTTCGGTCACCCATCCGAGTACCGACCGCGTACTTGGTTGCTTAACTTTAGTGATCGACGAATCAAAAGTTGATAGAAACCTTATATTTTGATGTCATACATGAATGTTAAATTTTCGGTCACCCATCCGAGTACCGACCGCGTACTTGGTTGCTTAACTTTCGTGATCGACGAATCAAAAGTTGATAGAAACCTTATATTTTGATGTCATACATGCATGATAAATTTCCGGTCAGGTATCCGAGTACCGACCGCGCACTTGGTTGCTTAACTTTCGTGATTGAAGACACAAAAGTTGATAGAAACCTTATATTTTGATGCCATGCATGCATGTTAAATTTTCGGTCACCCATCCGAGTACCGACCGCGCACTTAGTTGCTTAACTTTCGTGATCGACGATTCGATTAGCTTGTGCTTGATTATTAATAAATAATGCAGTAAAAACCCACCAAAATACAAATATACAAAATTCCACTATTAACTCATGAGCCAAGTCCTTCGATAGCCTATATCTTATAATGAACGATCTCTCATTTTTAAAATAAAATTTTAAGTAAAGCACCAAAAATCCTCTAACATTCGTGTAACGTTTGAGAAAAAGTAGCGTCATTTGAAATGTAACAACTTTGACAGCGTTCGTGTTTCATCTGCGTTCGACATGCGTTCGCTCCTACGTCATTGGTTCGCAACAGGCTAAGGTTCGCAGCATCTGTCCAATCAACGTCGCGATACGAAAACATCGAAAAGTTGCATGCCTCTCATTGGTCTGAGTTGCATGCTGTGTTCCATTTGCGCTTCATCTTGAAATAATTTACCGCGATCGGGGCCCTGAGCTGCTTATACGAAGGATCCTGTAGACTTGACATGAGTTTAATAGCTAAGTGTAAGCAGGATAGATGTATACAGAATCCCCTAAGAGTGAAAGAGTAGGTACTCGTATTTTTTTTGTCCTTGTCATATAGTTTAAAATTTCGTAAATTTTTGAAATTCCCAAATGTTGTTAATATCCTGCTTGCAAATAGGCAAGCAGAGTGAAAAAAATATGAATTTTGATATTGTACCTATAATTACTGATCACAGATCACAAAGAAAGAGTCTGTCTTTCTGATAAATCTTTCATGAGGCGATAGAGCTTTTCTCACTATTGTATCCTGATTCTCAATTTAAAGGAGTCACCAGGAGTCAAATACATACATACAATATAATGACACTTATATTCCTAAATAGTGCTCATTTGGTTACACATAAAGCCACATCTGGCAGTATGGGTCATGAAGTGCCCCCCAAACTAGTAAAACAGCTATTCGCGGTCTCTTCGTTTGAATTTCCTTATTTTTAGTAAAATAATAATAAGTTTATTTCGCAACGATGTAGAGATCTAGTGTTGCTGCCGGGGTCATGGTTTTAACTGAGTTTGTTCAGATTTACTGAGCGTGTATGGCCACCTTAATAATATTTTACACGTTGTAGATATGCTACCGCGACTCCCGCGCAGCGCTTAGTCATTTCATTCACTGTCCAGCTAGCGCTAGCAACACGTGTCACGTACACCTACTACGCAATACGTCACTATGGCAGTCCAATACGAGAATAACTCATATATAGCTAATTTTACAGAGTATTTAAGAATTCCAAGTGTGCAACCGAATGTCAATTACGGTATGTAAATACCTTTAAGTTTATTAACGTACCTACCTACCTAGGTGCCTACTGTGTTGTGTATTTGTTACTGACCCATGTATTTTTGGTGCTTATCTTGTTTACATTTCTCAGTAATACACTAGTATAGTATTATATTATCCGTGGTAATACAATAATTGCCCAGCGGCATAATTGATAATTATTATTGAGGGCGCTGCCCGCCGTTCGGTTGTACGGAGTTTACAATTTTCTCTGTAAAAGTCTTATAAAAATTAGCATGCTTCCTACCTTGACAAAAAAGTAGATTTATTTCTACGAGCTGGCGCGCAGTGAGCAACTTATGTCTCCGCAACTAATTTGTTTCCTATAGGGGCAACCTTAGCCATACTGGCCAGTATGACCAAGGTCTCCCCCTTGAGCTTAGAAAAAAGCATGGGGTGCTCAATTTAATTGTACCGATCGAATATTTTTAAGAACTATGTTATTGAGCGCACCCCACGATTTTCTCTAAAAAATAATTATACCTTTTCTTCATCATTTTGTTTCTATGCATAACTACTTACTTACAAAAAAAATATTTTTCACTTTTTACTTAGTCCGATTTATCATTAAAGCGTGTTTTTTTAAACTACTATTTATTTTCTTCTTTTTAGTGCGATTTATTACCTCCAATGAAAGTATGTACATATATTATTTAAATAAAACTCGCCTACTAAATTAAGCCATAACAATGACATCGCCATCTAATGACGTATAACTGAACCAACATTACAAACATTTAATTTATTAGTCCTGGCGACTGGCGATTCTAACCAGGATAATGGGATGTTCTTATCGAATTATTGGAATGTCATCAGTCCTTGATACGATAAGTCTAATAGTTTAAATGAAATCTAGTAATGACAGCGCCATCTACCCGTTAAACAAAATTGCTCACCATTTTCGCGCGTGTAACATCGTGGCAGATTCCAAAAAAATATTTTAAATTTATTTGACCGGACCTGCCATCAGTATATTTTGTTCGTTATAGTCTAGAAGCTTATATTTATCACGGCAGACATTTATACTGAGTACACACATCAGCAGATAACAAAGTCTTAACTATTACCGGAGTAGATAATGTACATACGTACCTATAAAATGCATTCTGGCTTATATATGTTTATTTCATTTACTTGTATTGAATGTAGTTATTAAATTTATTGTAATTGACATTATTTTGATATGATTTAAATCCATTGACCTGTAATAATGTTTTGAAATTATTACGAAATTGTAAGATGTGGAGAAAAAGAAATCGCCGTTTTGAAGAACTTTTTAATTTATTATCTACATTACACTATTAGTATTGAATAAAAGCTTGTCGCGAGATTTAAGTGTAGAGAGACAGCGATAGAATCTTAATATAAAGAAATAGAAGATAAAACAATAGATTCAAAGTGAATCTCGCGATAAGCTTTTATCTAACTAATATATAAAATTCTCGTGTCATAAATTTAGTTACCATAGTCCTCCGAAACGGCTGGACCGATTTTGATGAAAATTGTGTGCTTATCGGGTAGGTCTGTCTGAGAATCGGACATCTTTTTTTCATACCCCTATAATACCTACATAGGTACAGCGCTAACTTTTCACCCTTCTACCACGGTAATAATATTACCGTGCTTCTACCATCAACCCCACCCAAATAAATAATTTATTTCTGTGATCAACCCCTATTTTTTAATAGCGATATTAGTATCAATGAAATCATTTTCAACCCCGGTCGATAACTGATCAATTACCTTTGATCAGCTATCCTCGTTCTTTGTCTAAGGCCGTGCGCTGCGTTAAGCGGGTGCACGGCGCGGACATCCGCGCGGCGGTGGATGGCGGGCTGATTTATGTCATCTCATCATCATAGAGATGCCCGCGTGCGTGCGACGGGAGACGCAGCGCTGCCCTATGGAGATGGCATGAAACAGCCCGCCGCGCGGGTCTACCGGTGTCACTTCTGTCTGACCCAGAGTGCTATTATTATTAATTTTATTAATAAATACAGTTTTCACTTTTAATTGATTAAGCAATTTGATATAAATCAAAACGTACCTATTGTGAGCTCTGCTAACAACGGCCAAATTACTTTACCGGTATATATCATAAGTACTTAAAATTTTGTGAAAATAGTTTTAAATTAAAACAGAAACGTACCTATACATTTCATAAAACCTGTTTTATTATTGTGAAAGTTAAGGCCTAAAAATTAAATGTCGTCGCATTAAATGGTTTCCAACAGGCAAAAAATCATATTTTTGATTCAAAAAGTACATACCTTAATAGAACTCAAAATATTTGTTTAGCTTAAAAAAAATTAAATAAATTAATGTTTTTGATGCCCGCATTAGAACGTTAATAAGCATGAGAAAATATAATTTTTTGGGTTGATTTTTTTAAAAATCACGGCATATGAGCTTAGGTATGATGCTGAATACAAGATGCACTTTGATATTTATTGGTCAATCTATAATTAATTTTCTTCGGTGGGCTTTTCGTGAAAAATTTTCACCTTTCAGGATGCCATAATGTAATATTTTTGTAATAAACAGACTTCTTATGGAGTCAATGTGCGCATGCGTTTCTATCTATTGGTTTGTAGTTAATTTTACGGGATAAATGAGGGTTTAAGACGACGGACTGACCAAAAATATTGTACACTCCATTGCGCTGAGAGATTAAACTTTGTTTATTTTTTAATTGCCATAATTAGTAGTAGAAATATGAATAACTATTTTCAATGTACAATAGCTATCAAGAATTGTAATTCAATATATATTTGTTTCTTAATAAAGAATAATTTATTAACTTAAATAAAATATAGGTATCTACTTTAATTTAATTGTCTACAACGCTTCATTCCTCTTTCAATTATAATTACATCCTCAGACAACTTATAGTAGGTATTAGTTATTTTTAATTGAACTTAAAATGTATTTCATAGAAATAATGTATGGCAAAACAACGTTTGCCGGGTCAGCTAGTTCAATATAAATAGTGTAATGAAGCTTAGAATAAGAACATACTAGAAGGATAGTTCCATACAATATGCCGCTTCAAAACTGACGCAAAAAATTTGTTATGTGTGCTAACGCTTACACACAGATACACGCACACTACTAAAAATTGGTGTGGTCACTAAAATCTCGTCACCCCAAAACCAGGTAATTTAAATAAAACATGAATACTACTTCTGATTTTGAAGTGAAACTTCTTTTTATACGATAGGTACATCGTAATTTGAAAATTCAATGAAACGGAAAAGCCACACCAAAGTTTTTGACGGATAGTTTTAAATAGAATATCAGGGTACCATTTTGGTAGTTTTCGGGGGTCCCGATTAAAAAAATATATATATTGAGATCCAAGATGGCGGACGTGACTTTTTAATATAATATCAATATGGGTATCATTTTCGTGGTTTTCGGGGGTCCCGATTCCGAATTCAACATCCATTTTGAGATCCAAGATGGCGGACACAACTTTTTAATAAAATATCAATATGGGTATCATTTTCGTGGTTTTCGGCGGCCCCGATTCCAAATACAACATCCATTTTGAGATCCAAGATGGCGGACACAACTTTTTAATAAAATATCAATATGGGTATCATTTTTGTGGTTTTCGTGGGTCCCGATTACGAAAACAACATCTTTTTTGAGATCCAAGATGGCGGACGCGACTTTTTGATATAATATCAATATGAGTGTATCAATTTCGTGGTTTTCAGGGGTCCTGATTACAAATACAACATCTTTTTTGTGATCCAAGATGGCGGACGTGACTTTTTAATATAATATCAATATGGGTATCATTTTCGTGGTTTTCGGGGGTCCCGATTCTGAATTCAACATCCATTTTGAGATCCAAGATGGCAGACACAACTTTTTAATAAAATATCAATATGGGTATCATTTTCGTGGTTTTCGGCGGCCCAGATTCCAAATACAACATCTATTTTGAGATCCAAGATGGCGGCCACAACTTTTTAATATAATATCAATATGGGTATCATTTTCGTGGTTTTCGGTAGTCCCGATTCCAAATACAACACCCATTTTGAGATCCAAGATGGCGGACACAACTTTTTAATAGAATATCAATAAGGGTATCATTTTTGTGGTTTTCGGGGGTTCTGATTACGAACAACAACTTTTTTGATATCCAAGATGGCGGACGTGAGTTTTTGATAAAATATCAATTTGGGTATCATTTTCGTGGTTTTCGTGGACAAACACGTCGATAATGATACCTATGTCGATTTTATAATAAAAATCTTCTAATCTTGGATCTCGAAATAGATGTCACATTCGGAATCGGGACCCCCGAAAACCACGAAAATGATATCCATATTGATATTATATTAAAAAGTTGTGTCCGCCATCTTGGATCTCAAAATAGATGTTGTATTTGGAATCTGGGCTGCTGAAAACCACGAAAATGATACCCATATTGATATTTTATTAAAAAGTTGTGTCCGCCATCTTGGATCTCAAAATGGATGTTGAATTCGGAATCGGGACCTCCGAAAACCACGAAAATGATACCCATATTGATATTATATCAAAAAGTCACGTCCGCCATCTTGGATTTCAAAAAAGATGTTGTATTCGTAATCGGGATCCCCGAAATCCATGAAATTGATACCCATATTGATATTTTGTCAAAAAGTCACGTCCGCCATCTTGGATTTCAAAAAAGATGTTGTATTCGTAATCAGGACCCCCGAAAACCACGAAAATGATACCCATATAGATATTATATCAAAAAGTCGCGTCCGCCATGTCGAACTTCCATACAAACTTTCATCCCCTATTTCAACCCATTCAACCTTTTATTCGCGATAAAAAGTAGCCTATGTCCCTCCCCGAGATCTATATTTGTACCAAATTTCATCAAAATCGGTTCAGTGCTTTAAACGTGAAAGCTTAACAGACAGACAGACAGAGTTACTTTCGCATTTATAATATTAGTAGGGATAAATATTTCTACGCTCACACCAATTAAGTATCTAGCCCAAATTAAGTATCATTAAGAACTTGTGTTATTATTTACTTTGAATTCCTTTGCTTCGCTCTTGAATCAAAGTAGCGCCCTCGCCGTAAAAGTAGATTGTATGATAAGGGAGCAAAATAGCTCCCTTATCATACAATCTACTATTCCAAACCGGTCTAGGCGTAGAAACATACATAAAAAAGAAGGTTAAGGCGACTTGAAAACCTCCTCCTTTTCTTAAGGCGGTTAAAAATGTCCATACGTTAAGTCAAAACAATCTAATCATCCGAAAATATTTTTTTTATGTCCTTAGTATTTTTTATAGAACAATTAATATGATTAAATTATTGCATTCGACTAAATTCTTAACAACTAAAATAGGTAAAATAATTTCTGTAACTGGCAGCACTCGGTATTTAAAAAATACAAAATTAAATATTTGGTTTTTATTGCTTAAAAAGTGAAAATACAATAAAATATTAAAAACTTACGTGTGAAAAGTAATGTTCTCACTCTTTTTATTTTTTTCAGTTCGATTGTTACACCATTTAATAGCACAAATCGTCATTTTTTAATAATTTGTTGGAGATGCGTACGGAGTGCGTTGACCTCGAGGACTACGCATAGAGTTTCCGTATGGTGCCAAATAAGGCCTAATATTGGTTGCACCAAATTGAGTGCCCGGATACGGTATCTGTATGTTCTTAATCTAAGGTAATGAAGATACTAAATTGATGGGTTTTATCCTATGTAAATTTTTTGCTTTTTTTTAGAGCATTCAAATAAAACCTTTTTTTGTTATACGTTTTTTTTTTAGTTGTTTTTTAGTCAATTTTTGGTATTCTCAGCAAACCCAGACCCCTAGCTAAACCGGTAGCTAATCGCGTTAGCTACCGCCCCAGTTGCGGGGGCTTGGCCTGCGGCACTTTAGAATATATCAGGGAGTGATCTGCATGTACCCGTAGTGTAAGTTTTTTAGTATACAAAATGCAATGATAGTAGTGTAGTTGCGTTAAGAGCTCAATTTGTATGGGAAACATGATTTACACTTCTCTCCGCTAGGGGCGCTGTTCACGTTTCCTATACAAATTGAGCTCTTAACGCAACTAAAGTAGTTGCGGTTTTTATACTAAAAAACTTACACTACGGGTACAGATGAGCCGAGAGGGTCTTCTACCTTGACCAGTGGCCCAATTCACGTAAATACATTCGATCTAAAAATCGTTGTAGTTTAGAAATCGTTCGATCGTAGTCCTATCCAATTTTGGTATTCACGTGTTACTCAGCTACATTTCGAAAGGACGACAACTCAATAGGATCGGAACTAAAGCACATCTGAACGACTTGTCAACGAAACAAAAAAGATGCCCGTAAAATTATTTGATTTTCTACTAAAAGGTTCAAATATACTTTATACTTCAAATACAGTGATTTACGATAAATTAATCAAATTAAATTAAACAATATCGATATTATTTAACATGGAATGTGATATGAGAATATTTTAGCTAAATACCTCTTAGTTGACATTTCAGGTGCGATTTTAAAACGATTTATTAGCTGAATACGGTTCGACGATGTTCAACGACATTGCAATCGAGCTACTTCAAAATCGGTTCATTTGACGTACGTGAATACGAAAAAGTGTTTAAACTAACGAATTAGGAATGATTCCTAATTCGTTGGTTTAAACGACTAAATCGCTGCGATATCCCAACGGTTTTGATACGTGAATTGGGCTACAGGTATCCGTCCGGATGGAACGTAAGCAAATGTAAATTAATAAAACAGATGTCTAAACTGGGAACAGAAAGACGAATTGAGCACAAACAACAAATACCTAGATTCTATTTTTAAACCCAGACCAATAAAAAAGTATTGGTCTGAGTTTTTAAATAGGAATTTATTTTATTGATGGTAGGTAGGTAGATGTAGTTACTACACGTCCACGCCTAGTAAGTATGGCCGGTTCATTGTTTAAACGAACATCCTGCTTGGCCAGCCAGGATGCGATTTGCCAGTGCGTCCTATTACCTACAGTCTAACCTAAATAGCATTACCAACGTGTCAGTATCAATGACGTAAAAATATAGACAGGTTATAAACGAACCTTAAACATAATTGGAAAGTGGCGCAAGTATTCCTATATCTACTTACGTATTGTTATTTATTTAGATACTTCGCAAAAAAAAGTGACAAATGATTAGGGGTCAATCAACTATTCTTTGTAATATTCTAGTACTGTTGAAAAAGATAAAATAATTTTTTATTTTTTTTACTTGTCATTTATATTAAATTGAAGTATGTAAATTGAACTATATGATGCAATTGATGGCAGTGCAACTTCTTTATTAGTCTGGATTATTTTTAGGTTTTAGTCTCTTGATGCCTTAACTTTAAAACCAAATATACCAATTTACCAAAATAAATTTTACATTTATTTTTTCTGAATAGTTCAATTATCTTCCCAAATAATAGCTCCGGTTATATATATTATACTAGTTTTTACTAAGGGAATAGCAACTGCCCTTAATTTCTGTAAATTTTGATCTAACACTGTGAATTATTTTTAAATATTGTATATTGTTAATTATTGTCAGAGACAAATGGTTACATCATAAGAGATAAGAGACTGATGTCTCATATGTTACCAATTCAAACTCTTTGCTTAGAACTATAAAATAATGTTTTGATGGTAAATAAATATAATAAAATAAGTACATTATATTTAAAAAAAATGTTTAGTACCAATCAGATAGTTTTTATTGTGGATATGTATACTTTGTTTTTAAGGTTAACAGTGATACCTTTCAAATAATCTTCTTCATATAAAATTAATAATCAAAACGTAACAGCTTCATACCATACAGACAATTGTAATTGTGGTAATACGTTGTTTAAGGATAATAGAAATATCTTTAAATAATGTGTAATGTGAGTTGCTGCCGCGAACATCCGAAATGGTGAGCGGTCATAGCGCGGCGTCAGCTTAGCGTTCTAGTGCGCGCCAAATACGCGTTCTGTTTGCATACATACCTTTTTTTTTATCGGAGTGGAATCCGCTTACGGACGATACCCTAAACCGCTAGTGGACCAGCGGACCGTTGGCTAGACGTGGGCCTGTGCAGAGGTCGCCCAGCGCCTGACACAGCACTGGGAATACCTGCTAAACCACTCCGGTTTCCCCCATGCCCTTACTGGAGACGACCCGGGGTTTGCCGAAGCATTTCACCAAGCCACCTCCGGGAGGTACATACATACCTAAATGAAATATAAATAATATAAAAATAATATCTAGCTAACCGTTTGGTATTTAAAAAACTGTAAATTGTATTTTTAACACGCTTATATTAGTTTCACCTGTATGTTTGTAACTCCTGTATGTATGTAACTGCCTCATTTGGGCTCGATTTTGACCTACTTTAAACGGTCAGATTTCATTTAAACTTTATAGATTTATCAAAGACCGATGACATTACAATAATTCGATAAGAATATCCCATTATCCTGATTATTAACACGCTTATATTAGTTTCACCTATATGTTTGTAGCTCCCGTATGTATGTAACTGACTCGTTTGGGCTCGATTTTGACCCACTTTGAACGGTCAGATTTCATCTAAACTTTATAGACTTGTCAAAGACCGATGACATTACAATAATTCGATAAGAATATCTCATTATCCTGATTAAAATCGCCAGGCAGGACTAATAAGCGTCGCACGTTGGTGGCGGCGCTCGGCGGAGGAGCGCTCTCATTGCCAAGCATGGTTAGAGCCATGCTTGGTAATGAGAGGGCTTGGAAGGCTACCGCCTCCTTCTGCGAGTCTGTGATGGGGCAGAAGGAGGCAGCGGAGAGGGAGCGGGAGGAGGATGGTCTAGCCGCTCCCCTCCGGCGTAGGCGGCAGGGCCGGAGAAGGCAGGCGGCTATGTCCGCCGGTCTTCGTCGGCCCTAAGGTGGTCTGGGCGCGGCTTGCCAGCCGCGCGTCCTTGGTGCCAGTCAGCATAGGCCACTCCGTCTGGGGATTACCTAGTACCCTAGCGTAATCCCCCACAGGCGCGTCGCCCGGTTCACTGTTGGACCGGGCCAGCCCGGGGACGCTTTGGTGAAATGGCGCACGTATAGTGCGTCGATCCCAAAGCGCCCCCATGAGGGCTTAGGAGGGTACCGGTGGGATTTAGCAGGTAGTACTGGCGCTGTTCCGCGTCGGTGATCCCTGCACACGTCGCACACCTAGCCAGCGTGCGGTATGGCCAGTCAATTGGTTCCCCATCGTCAAAAAAAAAAAAAGGCAGGACTAATAAATTAAACGTTTGGAATGTTACTTCAGTTATATGTCACTAGATGGCGTTGTCATTGTTAAGACGTTGGTGGTGTACATACTTTCATCGGCGGTTATAATTCGCACTAAAAAGTGGATAATGAAATAATATTTAAAAAAAACACACTTTTGTATTAAATCTGACTAAAAAGTGAAAAATAATCTCCATTTAATTGTACCGATCGAACATTTTCAAGAACTACCTAATGTTATTGCCCACCCCATGACCTCACGCTTTTCTGTAAATAATAATTATACTGATGAGTAAACAACACGCCTAATAGGAGCGGGAACTTTGAATTTGTATTGTTAGTTTTCCTACAACTCCTTCCTATTCCGATCCCGTTCCATTCATTCATACAGACTGATTGATGACTCGTCATTACCGGTCTAACCGTCACGGTTCATCAGCGGATTCGATCGCACGCGTCGTCTCCCAACGAAACTCACCTTTCTTTCGGAAAATCACCTCACAAATCCTACACGGTTCGCGCCGCGTAATATCACAATTCGGAAAATCAACTAAAGTGCTGAGGAGAGCGAGGACGCCCGGACTGCTGAGAGCTATCGAAGAAGGAAGCAACCAGCGACCCAGGTCAGTCAGTCTGATCCTTACGCATTTCCTCATCATTTTCCTTGGTCCTTCAATCCAAATATCCTTAATTCTTACACATTTCATCCTAAAATCATCTTTCTAATCGAAATCCTATAATTTGCAACTTATTTATTTTCTACCCTCATAACTTTTACAAAGTTCGAAGGTTCGTTACTATTTCAACGTTTCGTTCGTGTTGTTCACTCACTTATTCAATCTTTAACTTTTTAAATTAATTATACGGGTGGCAGCACTGTTGATCGAATGACTGATCTATGACCGATTGAGTTGTCAAGTGTCATAACTGTCATTGTCAATTTAATTATTTTGTTTACATATTGCAATCATCTTTTCTTAAATTTTATTAATTCAAACAATTAATTACATCATAATGTCGAAAGGCGGACAAAATATTGTACGTTTTAATGTATTGCAAAGGCGTATGCGAGAGCTTTACGATATTGCCACTAGATGCACCGCCTCTAAGGAGCGTGCCGGTGATGGTTTATTGGAGGAACAGTTTCTGGTCAGATACAGGGATATTGATAGGCATCGCGAAAACATGGATAATGTTTTTGCCGTGTTAATGTCGGAAACGTCTCTTGATGATAAGGAGCGGTCTAATTTAGAGCGTAACTATAACGAGTTCCAGGAGCAGTATTATTCCATACAAGTTATGCATTCCAACATAAAACCACAACAATACAGTGCCTCTACGATCCCTGAGCGCAAAGTCAGCCATGATTTTCACTTGCCTAAGATTTCTTTATCTAGATTTAGCGGTGTATGTGTTGAATGGCCCAATTTTATTTCTATTTTCAATAGTTTGATTCATAACAATGCAAATCTTAGTGAAGTGGAAAAAATGCATTATTTGTTAAGCGTTTTGGACAAGGAGCCCTTATCTTTAGTGAAGCATCTCAGTATCACAGCCGAAAATTATATTGTGGCCTATAAATTACTAAATGATCGCTACCAAAACAAAAGGATAATTGCTGACAAGCATATAGATACAATTTTAAATTTACCTAACCTCACACAAGTTAATGTCAAGTCTCTTAGCAAGTTTGTTTTTACTATTAAGGAGAATACACAGGCTCTGATTGCCATTGATTTCAATGTAAATTCTTGGTGTTTCTTACTATTGCACATTATCTTGAAAAAGCTACCTATAGACATGCGTAGTAAATTTGAGTCTACAATATTTATGAATTCTATTCCAACATTTGATCAATTGATGGTGTTCTTAGAAAATCAGCTGCGAGTTTTAGAAAACATTTCTAGTTCCACACATAAGTCAACGCCAAGCAATTCATTCAATGTTGTTGACTCAAACAACAAATCACAAACTAAAAGTGATTATAGTCTATGCCCTTGCTGCAGTGAAAATCATCTTATTTATAAATGCCTAAAATTTGATAAAATGAATCCTATGGACAGGAAGAACTTTATTACACAGCATAAATTATGCTATAATTGTCTGCGTTCTCATCATGTATCTAAATGTTTGTCGCGTAGCGTATGTCAGATATGCCACAGTAGGCATCATACCAAATTACATTTAGGTAATAATCAACCTGCTACAACCCATCCAGTATCTGTACAAGCGGTTGATGCTCCGGTGCAGGGTCAGTCTTTGCACAGCATCGATGGTACATCTACCATGGTTCTAGGTACAGCTCTTGTACAGATACAGGATGTGGATGGTCACTATCACACAGCTCGAGCATTGATTGATGGTGGTTCGCAGGTGTGTATAGTCACCGAGTGTTTAGCACAGCGGCTAAGGTTGCCTCGCACTAAGTCTGGTGCCTTATATGGTTTAGGCATGTCGGTTAGTCAATCAACAAACGGAGTAGTACATAGCAGCATTAAATCAGTGCACGGTACTAACAATATCTTAACTTCTGATTTTATTATTTTGAAGAGTATCACAAGCAACCTACCCTCAGTTACCATACATAAATCAGTTTTAAATAAATGTAACAATTTGAAATTAGCCGACAAATATTTTTTTACTCCTGGTCGCATTGACCTTTTGTTAGGTGTGGGTCTGTATGACCAGATTTTCGATGGTGGTAAATACAATCTTGGTGAAAACATGCCTACTGCATACTCATCTGTTTTTGGCTGGGTTATCATGGGCTCAGCACCATCAGCAGCAGCTCATGTCACTAACATTGTGACAATGACATGCACTATGCAGCTTAGTGAAGCTCTTAGTCGTTTCTGGGAGGTAGAAGAGCCACCTAAGCAACTTATACAAGATCCTGAAGACATTCAATGTGAGAAGCATTTTTCTGATACTCATAGCAGGGACATCACCGGTCGTTTTATTGTACACTTGCCATTCAAGGTCAATCATAAGCCTTTAGGGGACACATATTTTTCTGCGACCAAAAGATTTTTTCACTTGGAGCGTCGACTTCTTCGAGATGATAGGTTGCGATTACTGTACACAGCCTTCATGCGCGATTATTTAGAAGCTGGTCACATGTGTGAAGTCGTTACTCCTGTTTCAAGTGATCGATATTATATCCCTCATCACGGCGTTCTCAAGGAGCAAAGCAGCACCACCAAACTGCGTGCTGTTTTTGATGCCTCCGCGCCTAGCTCGAACGGTGTGTCACTCAACCAAGTCCTTATGAGCGGCCCTAAGTTGCAGAAAAACATTGAGGACATCATCCTGCGACTTAGGCTACATAAGATAGTTTTTACTGGCGACATCAGGCAGATGTACCGCCAAATTAATGTCTCTCAGGAGGATTGCAAATACCAAACAATTTTGTGGCGCGAATCGCCAGATCTTCCGCTCAAACAATACGAGCTGACCACCGTTACATATGGTGTTTCCAGTTCTGCGTTTCAGGCGATTCGTGTTATTCATGAGCTCGCCCAACTCAATTCGGAACGTTACCCTGATGCCGCTAAGGTGCTTCTAGAGGATACCTTTGTGGATGACGTCATAGGCGGGTCCTCTAGTGTCGAGTCTGCCTTGCAGTTGCAACGGGATCTTGTTGCCATTCTCACCCAGGGGGGATTTTTCCTTCGCAAGTGGTCAAGCAACAGCGACGAGTTCTTGTCCTCTTGTCCTATCGATCATTGCGAATCTCCGTACAGGTTCGAAGATGGCGACAATGTCTACAAGGTGTTAGGCTTAGAGTGGAATTCCAGGGCCGACAATTTCCTTTACCATGTTTCCGAGATGGGGAGCGTCATGACAAAGCGTGGTGTTCTATCGAACATCGCCAAACTTTATGACCCTTGCGGTTTTTTAGCTCCTACAATTTTCCAAGCCAAGCTTTTTATGCAAAAGCTTTGGTTGTTGGACGCTGGTTGGGACGATCCACTGCCTTCCACTTTCGCGAAGGAGTGGCATCACTTTCTCTCGGACTTTCCCAACTTGAATCATATTTCTATTCAGCGACGTATTCTTCCTGATCAACCAGTGGACATTCAGCTTCACGGTTTCAGTGATGCGTCCGAACAAGGGTACTCAGCTTGTGCTTACCTTCGCGTGGAGAGCTCCGATGGCAGCGTTTTAGTACAGCTCTTAGCTGCTAAATCCCGCGTAGCTCCACTTAAACAAAAATTAACCATTCCCAAGCTAGAGCTGAATGGTGCGTTTTTACTTGCTCGATTAATGGAACACACATTTAACGTTTTACAAGGTAAACTCAACATAAATAGTTCATTCGCCTGGACCGATTCCAGCATTGTCCTTTCATGGTTGAGCATTTCCCCTCATAAGCTTAACATTTATGAAGGTAATCGCGTTTCACAAATTCAAATGCTATTGCCAAATGTCTCATGGAAACATGTCCCTACATCAGCAAATCCCGCCGACTGCGCCAGTCGAGGGATTTCACCATCAGATTTAGTGAATCACAGCTTGTGGTGGTCTCCAGCATGGCTCGCAGCTGAAGAGTCGTCATGGCCTGGTAAAATACCGCTACTTAGCGAGCTTGATTTGCCAAGCATAAAGCCCTTGCCCTTGGCTGCAGTGGCACAGGCCAGTGCTGCGCCATTCTGTTTCGATCGTTTTAGCACTTTTACGAGGCTGCACCGCGTTATAGCCTGGTCAAAGCGTTTCATTACCAACTCCAGAAATTCCAAACAACGTCGTACTGGTCCATTATCAGTTTCGGAATTGAGCGACAGTCTTGCGTCTATAGTCAAGCTGGTCCAGTCTACGGCGTTCACTAACACTTTGGAATTACTGCGGGCAGGCAAGCGCTTGAAAGGCAGTTTGTTGCGCTTGAATCCTTTTATAGATCAGGCGGGTCTATTGCGTGTAGGCGGCAGGCTTGTGAAGTCTAGTTTAAGTTATGCGGCTAAGCATCCCATGCTCTTGCCCAAAGATCATTTTGTTACGTATCTTATCATCGAACATTATCACCGATTACATCTTCACCCTGGTTTAGGTACCATGCAGGCTTTGCTTCAGCGAAAGTTCTGGGTGGTATCTGCTCGACGCGCGATAAAGCACGTCATTTTCAAGTGCTATCGTTGCTATCGTTTGCGCCCAAAAACTATAGAGCCTTTCATGGGGAACTTACCCTCAAGTCGGGTTACGTCATGTCGACCATTTCAGCGCGTCGGTGTGGATTTCGCCGGTCCGTTTTGGTTGAAGCAGTCTAAACTTCGCAATGCCAAAGCACTGAGGGCATATATGTGCTTATTTGTATGCTTCTCTACTAAATGTGTCCACTTGGAAATTGTTTCCGAGTTATCCACTGAGGCCTTCATTGCGTGTTTGGATCGCTTCGTATCGCGTCGTGGCTTTCCGACGGATATTTATAGCGACTGTGGCACAAACTTTGTAGGTGCACGTAATTATTTAAAGGAAACGAGTAAGCTTTTGCAAGCGTCGACAAATAGTATTCATCAACATTTAATCAACTATCAAGTCAACTGGCACCTTAATCCTCCTGCTAGCCCTCATATGGGTGGCCTGTGGGAAAGCGCAGTAAGGTCTGCTAAACTTATTTTAAGTCGCGTCATAGGGGAGCGTATTTTACTTTTCGAAGAGTTAGCGACAATCTTTGCAAAGGTGGAGTCAGTTCTTAACTCTCGGCCACTATGTCCAGTTACTAGCGATCCTAGTGATTTAGATGTTTTAACGCCCGGTCATTTCCTGATAGGGCAACCACTCTTGTCTTTGCCGGAAGAAGACATCGCCGACATTGTTATCAGCCCATTGAAGCGTTGGCAATTAACGCGCCAAATAACGCAACATTTTTGGAAGCGCTGGCACTCTGAATATTTGCACACATTAATGCAGCGTCCAAAATGGTTAGCTAAGGAGTCCAATATTCGAGTCGGTGACTTAGTACTCATAAAGGACACCTCTCCTCCGCTCAAATGGCGTAAGGCTCGCGTTGTAAGGCTTTGTCCTGGCACTGATGGCGTTGTCAGGGTAGTAGAACTCAAAACGGCTACTGGAACTCTGCTTAGACCCGTAGTCAAACTTTGCCCGCTTGTGTCTGACTAGAGGCTACTTAAATCAACTCCGTATCTGTCTTATATTATATTATAGTTCATATTATTTATATTTAATTTTATTTGTATATCGCATACATTTTTGTTAATTCAACTAAGTAATAACTTTTTTTCCTATCAACTTAACAATCAACTTTTATCTTATCCAACTCGAAAGAGCTAACTCGCTCTTTGGGGGGGAGTATGATGAGTAAACAACACGCCTAATAGGAGCGGGAACTTTGAATTTGTATTGTTAGTTTTCCTACAACTCCTTCCTATTCCGATCCCGTTCCATTCATTCATACAGACTGATTGATGACTCGTCATTACCGGTCTAACCGTCACGGTTCATCAGCGGATTCGATCGCACGCGTCGTCTCCCAACGAAACTCACCTTTCTTTCGGAAAATCACCTCACAAATCCTACACGGTTCGCGCCGCGTAATATCACAATTCGGAAAATCAACTAAAGTGCTGAGGAGAGCGAGGACGCCCGGACTGCTGAGAGCTATCGAAGAAGGAAGCAACCAGCGACCCAGGTCAGTCAGTCTGATCCTTACGCATTTCCTCATCATATACTTTTGGTTCATTGTTTAGTTTCTACTACTAGAAAGTTATTTAATGTTCTCTTAGATTTGCGCGAGCACTACACATTATAAATAAAACAACTTTTACGGATTTAACTCGCGTGTAATTAGATTTTACATGATCCCGTGACCACGAACGCTGAAAAGTGTTACGAAACGTCGGGCAATAATATCATCATGTAAAATCTAATTACACGCGAGTTAAATCCGTAAAAGCTGTTTTATTTATAATAGAAAGTTATTTTTCACTATTTAGTCCAATTTAATATAAAAACGTGTTTTTTAGGGTTTTTTTAACACTATTATTTTTAATTATTGCAGATGAATGCGTTAATTTCCTTAAAAAGAACGCAAAAGAGCTGGATTTGACTGTTAAGGTCTATGAACTAGTAGAGAAAAAACCCATTGTAGTTTTAACATGGTTGGGTCAAGATCCGTCACTCCCAAGCATTTTATTGAATTCCCATATGGATGTAGTGCCAGTATTTGAAGTAAGTTTTCGAATAAGTATATTTAATTTAATTAACGGTAGCTATATATTATGGTTATGCCAAATTTTTTTGACAAACGCAATGTCATGATAAAACATAATTATTATGGTGCCATAAAAGTAAAAACTATAGACTGCAAACGATGATATTATATTTAAAAAGAGGTAGATATGTTACTTGCTTGCAAAAAGTGGCACCCTAAAAGTAAGCTAATTAGCACACACGAGCATATAGCACAACATATATCTTTCTCGTTTACTGTATTGCTAGATATCATGTTGTCTTACTTACAATACGGCTATGTTAACTCGCCACATACGACAACATGAAATCGTAGACTTTAGGTGCCTATAACTTTATCTAGATATCAATGACATTTTGGACCATTTTTAGGGTTCCGTACCTCAAAAGGAAAAAACGGAACCCTTATAGGATCACTTTGTTGTCCGTCTGTCTGTCTGTCTGTCAAGACCCTTTATCTCAAGAACGCGTGGACGTATCAAGCTGAAATTCACATGAAATACTCAGGTCTGTTGTCCCTTTAAGCTGTGAAAATATCAAACTTCTAAGCCAAGCCAATCAAAAGGTACAGCCGATTATGTCGATATTTTCAACAAATTTCCGACACTCGCAAAGGAATCAAAACCTACAGGATACTTCCCGGCGAAAATCACATTTTTTTAGTTATATAATATAATAAAAATAGTTTAATAAAATGAAACTTACTACCTTATTTCTCACGAACGAATAAAGGTATCAAATTGAAATTCGTACCAAATACCCAGGTCTATTGTCCTTTTAAGCAGTGAAAAAATCAAACTTCTAAGTTAACGCGATCAAAAGATACAGTAGTTTATATCGAGGAACCCTCGGTGTGCGAGTCCGAGTCGCACTTGGCCGGTTTTGACTTTAAATTAGTATGACGGTAACCTATATACCTCTTGTTAAATATAATATCATTCACTGCAAAGAAAATCTTTCTATTTAATTTGGTGGAACTCGCAAAGTGTGGACACCGCTCTCTCACGTCAGCAATAGAAACGCGGCGCCAGTTTAGCACTAGGGCGCCGCGTTTCTATTGCGGGTGATTCTAATTTCTATTGCCCTAGCTAGGCAGTCTTTGCAGCGTGATTGGCAAAAAAGGCATTGGCCAAATCAGCATATTATTCACAAGCGGCATTGAATATTGCAGGTTTGTTTCTACGTGGTTACTATCATTTTTGAAAGATCTATGTAAACGTAAACTATTTCGATCGCAAAACGAATACCTACACTGCCTAGCTACTGGCTACTGAGCATTCTATCAATATGTTAAATGTTCACCCAGCATGTTGTAAGTAGGGAGTTTCTCGCGAGTTCTTGTTGTAGAAACACGTGTTGAGAGACTTCATATTTACTTTCTCGTATACGTAGTATAGTTTATAGAAAGCCTTGTAATCGTCAAAAAATTCGACCTCGAGATTTTGACGGATTTACTCGTTTTGAACATCCCTGAATCCAAAAATACCGTTTTTGGAATTATGTCTGTGTGTGTATCAACCAAATTTAACATGCATGTATGACATCAAAATCTATGGTTTCTATCAACTTTTGAGTTGTTTCCGATCGTGTTTCCGGTATACGAGAAAGTCAAGGGGAGACCACTACCGATTTTTTACCGTACAATTTTTGTTACTTTAGTTACATTTTCACTTGACATTGGCGTTCAATGCGTCGCGACGCAGTTAATTAAGAATAGAATAGAATGTTGTAAGTTGTAAGTAAGTACTTATTATATGTAAATATTATAAAACTTTAATTAACATTTTAGAATAGCTGGACATACCCCCCGTTTAGTGCGTACATAGATGACGATGGAAAAATCTTTGCCCGAGGTTCCCAAGACATGAAATGCGTTGGTATCCAGTACCTAGAGGCGATCAAGATATTGAAAAAGTCTGGGACACAGTTAAAAAGAACTTTGCATATATCTTTTCTACCAGGTATGCATTTAGTACCATATACCATACCAACCATTTAGTACCTACCTATCTTCAATGCCGTGCAATGCGTATGAATAACTACCTACACTGGACAGCAAATAAACCGGGCCACCCGCTTCCATAGAACTCTGATTCGATTTTCTCAAAAAGTATAAAACTTACAACTATAAAATTTATACCTACAGAAAGTGCATTTCATGACGAATAAAATGACTATAAATTTATTCTAAAGTACGGTTGACTTACATTGTAATCAAGCAACAAAAACAATGCTAACGATTTGCTCTGTTTTACCAGAGTTCGCGATTACCGTTTTTTTTTCTACAATGAGGGTAGCCGGATATTTCTTATAATTTCTTAATTTTTGGCCTATCGTTTTCTCAGACGCGTCTATTTTTGCTATTTTTTTCAGTCAATAATGGATACGACGAAGCTCAAGCTGTAGCACTAATATATTTTTTTTTATCACAAAAAAAAACGTTTTTTTTTTTTAATTTTTTGAAATCAACTCTGAAGCCGATCCCAAACGACCTGTACTCAAGGTGTTGGTTATTTAATTTACATGTTGTATATATACAACATGTAAATTAAATAACCAACACCTTGGCACTAAGGATAGCGATATATCGCTATCCTTAGTGCCTTCATTCCATTTTCCTCGGTAATTCTGTTCAAATCAGAAAACATTTAAAATGGTGCCGGACGGAAATCGGACGGAAAAGTTTAGTCATAAGCAGCATTCCTAAATTTTCACAGATGAAGAAATAGGTGGACACGATGGAATGGAGAAATTCGTTCTGACTGAAGATTTTAAGAAGCTTAACGTAGGTTTCGCTCTGGACGAAGGAATGGCAAGCCCCACTGAAGAGTTTATCATATTTAATGGAGAAAGAAGTATCTGGCGTAAGTATTTGGAACATTGTAGGCTTCCAAATATATTATTTATTTATCTTTTAACTGTCTCTATAATTATTTTTTGTGAACAATAGCGTACCTACCAATGATTTTATGACCACACAGAAGAAAATTTTGTTTAGAAAAATATCACGAATATCCAATTTAACTAAATGACTACAGGACGTTCAGCCACCTGGTTACGCGCTGATCTGAATGACTTGGCTAGTTGACCTTCAGGCATTTAATTTTAATATGTTTTTATTTGACTGTTTGCGCGACGAAAAAAATAATAGGTAAGATCGGAAGGTGCCAATTCGCGCTCTCGCTAGTTTCATAGTCGCCAGTTGACGAATAACTCGTCTTTTATGGGCATCCAGATTACTAATTATTTAGGTATTTCTGTTTCAGAAATTCATGTTCATTGCACGGGACAACCAGGACACGGGTCATTGCTCATTCCTGACACGGCAGGGGAAAAGGTATATTAAACGCTTGCACTAAATCGTGGCTATAAATGCACGTGATACCAGACAAGCCAGTTTTTTTAGCTAAATTAGTTTACCTTTAACCGGTTTCCATGTTTTCAATAATCTGAGAATACGCCTATTGAATTGTTTATCATCATAATGATTTTGGTGAGTGGCGTAGTTTAGTTTCATTCAATGATGTATTAATTTTCCAACCCTTTGACTTCCGTGCATTAACATGAGTAAAAATGGGAATTCCGTGCATTAAGTACTGCCGATCGCAGCCGCGCGCGAGCGGTTGACGTTGGCGCCTGTTGCGACAATACCCACACTCGCACTGTCAAAAATAGCGCCGCTTCAGAGGGTCACGACTAGGGTTACCAACTGTTTTTCTATCAAATATAGTATTTCCGAAGCTATTACCTTTAAAAATATAGTAGATGACAAAAAAAGAAAAAGAAAATAGTAATACATAATATGTGGTTAAAATATGTAGTTTATTTTTTAAAAGAATATATTTTGCTGCTCTGTGCCTTAATAATTAAATTTACGCAAAATATAGTAATTTCGCCTACTACATTTATTTTTTAGAAATATAGTATTTGATCTCCTAAAATAGTACGATACTATATTATACATATTAGCACGTTGTCACGACAATGCGTGGCCAATCGAGTCTCGGCAGTCGGCATGCTCCAGTCGGTGTTTTTCATCCGCATTTACCTGATGTGTGTGTCCAACTTAATTTAAAAAAATGCTTGAAGTGCTGGTTTATATCCTCGAAGAAGAAGGGGAGGATGACGCGCTGCTGCTGCCCAATATGAATGCTTAAATAGAAAACCAATTGATCCATCCCTCTCATCTCGGGGCCTTCACAGGTGGAGGAATCTTCACCGAGTATTTGTCGCAACAGCCGCGCACGTCGACCACATGCGTGCGATCAAAGACTATATCCTCCATGCGTGCGATTCATCACGCGCGGCTGCGACCTGTCATGATCTCAGACCAAATAAAAAGTAACTCGATCAGCACGGAAGTCTACCTTGCGTTTTATATCATTACAGCTGCGATATGTCATCGACAAATTCATGGATTTAAGAGAGCAACAAAAGAAGTTACTGGAAAGTGATTCTGAATTAAACATTGGTGATGTGACCACGATTAATTTAACTCAAGTTTATGTAAGTATTTTACGGTAGGTATCTATGTTAATGCAAAATACTAATGTGATGATTACTAAAGGGACTTATATAGAATTGTACACCAATAATATTGACAGGGAGGAGTACAATCCAACGTCATTCCAGAAAAGTTAACAGCAGTTTTCGATATGCGACTAGCCGTAACCGTTGATCACGTCCAGTTCGAGGACATGGTAAGTTTTTTGCAGTGTTTTACTTTTTGTTATGACTCAACATTGCTATAGAACATTTTATTATACTATTATCAAGTTATTAATTTCCGGGAAAGGATAGGAAGTCCAAAACTTGTTTATACAGGCCAACATAGATCGCTGGTTCTATCTAAGTAAGTTTCACTCTGCTCGCTGACTGAACCTCACACCACTGCACTGCACACCACCGATCGGCCCATGAATCAGTAATTCTTTTAGGTAGGTAATAAGTACCTAGAACAAGCTTTTTTAAAAATGTAACAATTATACATATTATTTTATATACATAGTACAGCCGTCCCGGCCACGCGTTGCTGTGGTAATTTCGTACTACTGACCTATAAAAACTATCCTATCTCTCAAGTTGGATCAAACTGCACACAGTGTACAAATATGATTAAAATCGGTTCAGTAGCTTAGGAGACCATCGCTAAAGTTTGATGTGAATATTTTTCGGTTTTTTATTTATAAAATTCTAAAATAATTAATATCTCAGAAACGGTTCGCTTTCGGATACCTAGTGTCTAGTCGATCATATAGTGAAATCGACTAGTATTTTCCTCTTCTATCTCCCTATAACGGATATCCACCACTAATTACGTCACCCTAATAGTTATACAGACTGCATGTTCGGCACATCAAGCGGGCACCTCGCATGATAATAATCACAGAACATAGATATAAGAGTTCTGTGATAATAATAGTCGTATAAATACTAGGGTGGTGTATCAAAATGTTTAAATAGTTTGTTTAAATAGAGTTGCAATTAACTTAATTTGAAAAAGTCTTGATAGTATTGTATTTTCGTTAGAAGTACGAAAACGTACCTATATTGTTTGTATATTGTCTTAGAAAATGTTGTTTGACCCAATTCGCAATGTTATTGGTTTTTTTTTTCGCTGTGTAGCAAGTCTTTTTTTTTTGTTTAATTGCATTGTGTAAATTTTATGTATACTGTTAGGTGTATTATTTTTAGTCATTATGTGTGTATACTGTGTTTTAATTTATACATGTTTGTAGTAGGTTCCTATCTGCACACTAAAGTGTTGCTCGATGTCAGGGCCATTTAAACAACATCAACGGCTGCCACTGAAAATCAGCGTCTCAGCCTATTAACTGGGACATAAAGCTGAGTGGTAGTCCGATTCGGCGACATATAGTGCATCTGTTTTTTTTTTTTTCCTGTTTATTTTGTATATAATTTTATTATTTGCATTATTACGCCGAATAAAAGTTTTTTCTTTCTTTCTTTCTTTCTTTCAAATAGTATAAAAAAAATATTTTGATTTCTCCCTACAAATAACTCGGTCAGAAAAACAATGAAAATTACAAAATCATGTGTACAATTTTGAATTTTTAATATCACCATAGTATTTATATGACCATGTTAGCATGGGTAGGGTGCCCGCTTGATGTCCACGTCCGGAAGCCTCCTCGTGGCGGACCCTGGTGACGTGGTGGGGAAACTTTCTCGGCGGGTGTGTGGCTTTTGATGTCAAGTGTGTCCGCTTGGCATTCGAAGTCAACATCATTTGTAACATCATTTTTTTGTGTAGTCAAAATAAATCAAAATTATCATCTATAAGTTTGATAATAGAGGGGTGGAGCCATCTATCGTTAATATGTCACACCAAGTAGGATGGTTGTTGCTAAATAGATATTGCTTATTGTAGCATAGCACGGGTGACATAAATAATGAAGATTCATGGAAGTAGGATAGAGGTCGCTAGTAATATAGAAGTGTTCGATTCAATTAGTTTGGCTACTCACCACCCAATTGTTTTGTCGCTTTATTTCTTGTTCTAGAATATTCCTAAAGTGTAAGTAATAATTAAAACTTCCGTTAGCAAATTTATTACCAAATATGGTAGTGATTTGGAGTTCGAATCGCAAGCTTAGAAGTAGGGAGGGAGCCTATAAATATCAGTACTTGAGGCGTGGAGATCATGCATTTGTGTACTTGACTTCTTGAATACCATCTAGGTATTGATGTATTTCTTGAAAAAATATTTTAAGTTGTTAAAATAAAAAAAGTTAATAAAAAGTGAGTTCCCCTGCTTTAAAAGGGTAAGTAAAGTAGATTTTAATCAGTTGGATAGGTATAGATGTTGTGTAAAGTTTACAAATTCTTAGGTTATGTATTGCATTTCTAGGGTTCCTTGGACTGTGGTCCCATTGTTGTCGGTTCTTCACTAGACAATATTTATATACCTGTTGTAAGACTGAGAAGCTAGGGGAGTATGATTGAATGTGATGACATCCTGAACTAGCATCCATTCTGATCTTGTGGAATCAATAAGAAAAGTCAGAAGGAAAACTTCCGAGGTCACCAGGACAAAAGATAGCAAGGGAGACTTTCTGCTACCAAGTCTTGAAGTTAAGTAATCCTCCCATAAATTTATGCCCCTGCTTACTCATTGCATTCCCTAAATACTTTTTGTTAGAATTTGAATTGAGAATTATAACATTTCTTAATAAAACTTTTAAAAAGACAATACAAAGTCTAGAGAATGTATCTTTATTAATGTTACTCCTTAATAACAAATGTTTACTAAGATATAAATGATCTGAATGTAACCTTGAAGAAGCAAACTAATGTATAAAACAGTAGATGAAATTCGTATCCGTAATTATAGTGTTTATCATTCAAATAAAAGTTTTATAGATTGGTATTCAAACAGTGTATCTTAACTTTAGTACTTTACATAGATTAATATCAAGTGTTAGATTTTTAAGGTTTCTTTAAATACATATATATTGTTAATTGAATAAAATATCTACTATATAGTGTGTCATAAGTAGTTTTCTTTAGACACCCCTAGAATACTGAATCTAATTAAAAATAAAGGCGCCCTGGGTAAAAAGTAAATTAATAGATTGAGTCTTGTGCGATGCCCTGAACTAACCGGAGGTAACAAAAATTGTTACAAATTGGCGCCCAACGTGGGGCTCGACAAAAAAAAAAAAAAAAAAAAAAATTTTTTTAAGCATTCAGTATTCGTGGGATTTTCTGGTGTGTCCACATGATGAAAAAGTAGTTTGGTGGTAACCGTAAGGTTTAATTCCCCAACTAATCTGAAAGACACACTAGAATTAAAACTTTGATAAGATCTTTTATTCAATTTAAAGAAAATAGTAAGTAAAAACTGTTTAAGATAAAAGTACCCTCACTTTATTTATAAATTTTTATTAATAGTCTTAACTTTTGAGTAATTTAGTTTGATAAAATAATTAATATTTACCTAATAGGGTAACTATATCATTTAATAATTTGATACTTTAACTTAGTTTTGTTTTAATTTTGTTTAAAAATGGCCTCTATACAAAAATATGTAAACTACTTAAGAAAGGATGAGATCAGATATGAACTGGATATTCTTGGCATTTCCACAGCTCCTGAAACATCGGTGGATGCATTAAGGAAGCAGTTGCGGCAGGTCTTCAAGTTATCGAGACGTGGTAGCATAAAGAGCGCACCGGTACTGTCTGCACGCCCGGCAAACGAGATTGCGATTTGCACGCCAAAGGTGACCGAGCTGGAGGAATTACTTAACTCAGGTGAAGTCGTTAGGGAGAAAAATTTGTTCTTACGAATAGCGAGTAGGGCAAATTATCTTATCGATAGACTAGCTCGTTTGGGTGTTGAGAATTCTTCTCTAGTGGATTTACGCCACAGACTCATCCGAATTTTAGCTCAGGTAGAACCTGAAGATGATGGTAGTTCTGAGGAATTAGTTGAGAAAGAGGCAACTCCTATGTATAAGAGAACGAATGTCATGGAAGAGAATGCGCAAGAGAGTGATGAAAGTGGAATGACTATTTTAAAAAAAGAAGAAAGAGAGGAAGTGGTAGTAATTAGAGAAAAACCCCTTAACCTAAACTCGCTTAATTTAAAATATAATGGATCAACTTGTGTTAGAAGTTTTATTGAAAGATTAGAAGAACTTCGATTGGCACGCGAGATTCCTAAATCCCGTATGCTTAATGCTTTTTCAGACCTCTTGGATGACTCAGCATTAGCGTGGTTTAGATGTAATAAAACTAGTTTTAATTCCTACTCAGATTTATTAATTCGTCTGAGAGAGGACTTTGATATACCAGACTTAGACTATCGCCTTAAGAATGAAATTAGACAGCGTACACAAGCTAAACAAGAGACCATAGTAAGTTATATTTCTACCATGCAAGGAATGTTTGCTAGACTATCTACCAAAATGTCAGTAGATGAGCAGTTAGAAATTTTAATGCATAATATTAGACCGGAGTACATGAAAGAATTAGCTCTCCATAATGTTGACTCCATTGAGATGTTAAAGTTATTAGGAAAACGATTAGAGTTAGCTCAAGTACGTTCTGAAAAATTTGTAGAACCAAACTTACATAAGTTACAAGTATCTAATGACCTTCAGTCACGTAGTATTAAAAATTTTAAGAACTCAATTAAACATGTCTCAACTGTTACGTCCTCTAATAATTTTATGAGTAACACAAAGTGTATGAGATGTAATAGTGATGAGCATTACACTCGAGAGTATAGAAATTCGAGAGAAATAATCTGTTTTAAGTGTGGTAAAAAAGGCGTAAGAAGACCTGAATGCCCACAATGTAATTCATTTAATTTTTCAAAAAACTAATTTTTGAGAACTCCACTTTTAAAGTTAAAAAGAAAAGGTCACATTCAAACTTAGATAAGTGTGAAGTTCTCTTTAAAAAAAAAAGTTTTTTTGATAATAGACCTTATTTGCAATTTAAAGTATTACACTTAAATGTACTTGGACTTGCTGACTCTGGAGCATCATGCTCAATACTAGGAATGAATTCACATACAAAGTTTGAGGAATTAGGCTTTAAAATCAATACTTTTAATAAAGAATGTAAAGTTAACACAGCGAATAGTACAGAACTATCCTGTATAGGTTATATGTCATTGCCAATTGAATATAAATCAATATTTAAAGTAGTTACATTTTATGTTGTACCTGAGATAACAACATCCATCATATTAGGCATAGACTTTTGGCATTTGTTTGGATTGACAAAAAATTTAATATCATCACATTTTAAAGGTGATTCTGTGAACTCAGAATACTCAGTTAATTCTTTAATTGTAAAAAATGGATTAGAAGACTATGAAAACTTAGCACTTGAACAGAAAGTAATAATAGATAATTTAATTAAAAAATTTGATTTGATAAATACTGAGAAGATAGGTCTTGGCAGAACTACATTAGAACACCATAAAATTGACACTGGCAATCATAATCCCATCAAACAAAGGTATTATCCTTTATCGCCTAGTAAACAATTGGTTTTGGAGAAAGAATTAGATAGAATGTTAGCATTAGGTGTTGTTTCTCCATCACAATCAGCTTGGAATTCACCGGTAGTATTGGTTGAGAAACCGAATGGTGACATCAGACTATGTTTAGACTCTCGTAAACTTAATCATATCTCTAAGCCGGATGCATATCCTTTACCATACATTAACCAAATTTTAAATCAACTTAATAATGCAAGATATCTATCCTCAATTGATCTCAGTGCTGCCTACTGGCAAATTCCGTATGACTCACCTGAGTCCGCTGAAAAAACTGCTTTCACTGTTCCGCGTAGAGGTTTATTTCAATTTAATGTAATGAGCTTTGGCTTAGTAGGAGCGTCCGCTACTATGCAACGTTTAATGGATAGATTATTTGGACCAGAATTTGAGAATAAAGTGTTTGCTTTTCAAGATGATATAATTTGTATTAGTAGTAGTTTTAAAGAACATATTGAACTCTTGGAAAGAGTATATCAACGTCTTAAAGAGGCAGGTTTGACAATTAATATGAAAAAGTCAAAATTCTGTCGTAAGGAACTTAAATACTTAGGATATTATATCGATAAACACGGTTTAAGAACTGACCCTGGCAAAGTGGATGTAATTCTTAATTATCCAACACCCACTACTACCAAGGAAGTAAAAAGATTTCTTGGCATGGCCGGATGGTATAGAAGATTTGTAGAAAATTTCTCTAAAATTAGTAAGCCATTGTGTAAACTTACCCGAAAAAATAGTGATTTTGTATGGAACTCTGAGGCACAGGAATCATTTAACTTACTTAAAACTGCACTTGTTTCAGCTCCTATCCTAAAAATGCCAGACTATTCACGCCCGTTTCGTATTTTAACAGACGCGTCCGCTTACTCAGTAGCTGCTGTGCTTACACAAACATATGAAAATGTAGAACATCCAATTGCCTATTGTAGTCGTACCCTTAATAAAAATGAGGTTAATTACAGTACAACGGAGAGAGAATTATTAGCTGTCATATTTGCACTTGAGCAGTTTCGACAATATGTTGAGGGACAGGAATGTACAGTGGTCACAGACCATGCTTCCTTATTGTGGTTTCATAAGTTAAAAAATCCCACAGGTCGTTTAGCACGATGGAGTATGCGACTTAGTCAATTTAATTTTAAAATAGAACATCGAAAGGGTAAGGAACACGTTCTCCCAGATACCTTGTCACGAATTAGGATTGAAAATATAGATTTTGACATGTCAACTGATAGTTGGTACATGCATATGTTTAACTCAGTTAAAAATAATCCACGTCATTATCCAAACTTCATGGAAAAAGACGATAAATTATACAGATATTCAAAAAATAAGTATAACCTTACTAGTGAATTTGATTGGAAATTGGTAGTGCCTAAAGAGGATAGATTAGCAATTCTAAAAAAATACCATGATGATCCCACTAGTGCACATACAGGTGTAATGAAAACTCACAAAAGAATAGCCCTACACTATTATTGGCCTTACCTATATGAAGATGTGAAAAAGTATGTGAGTGATTGTGAGACATGTAAGGCATACAAACCAGTCAACACCGCTCGCCCAGGTCTTATGGGAAGTCCTAAAAAAGTATCTAAACCTTTTGAAGCCATTAGCTGTGATTTGTTGGGACCTTTCCCAAATTCTAGAAATAGGAATACATACTTAATTGTTGTTTCGGATTACTTCAGTAAATATGTTATGTTGCATCCTATAAGGTCAGCAACAGGCATTTCTGTAGCTAATTACATAGAAAAACACATATTCCTAGTTCATGGTGTTTGTAAAACCATTTTTATAGATAACGGTCCGCAATATGTTAGTAACCATTTTAGACAATTGTTAATGAAATATAATGTGCCTAATGTATACTACAATCCTAGATATCATCCCCAAACTAATCAGGCAGAAAGGGCGAATAGAAACATAGTACACGCTATTGCCTGTTATGTAAAATCTGAACATAAAAGGTGGGATGAACACTTAATAGAAATACAATGTGCTCTTAACAGTGCTACAAATGAAGCAACTAAATTTTCGCCATATTTTTTAGTCCATGGTAGAGAATACATTGGCGATGGTGCTGTTTATAATAGTTCAATGCCTCCATGTTCATTAGATCAATTAACGTCCGAAAATACACAAGAATATGGTAAAAAATTGCAAGAACTTCATGCTGTTTTCCAAAAGGTGAGGAAACATTTAATAGTTGCTCACCAACGGAATGAAAAACAATATAATCTTAGAAAAAGACACATTGAATTAAAAATAGGACAGATAGTGTACAAACGTACTTTCTATTTATCAAACAAATCAAAAAACTTCTCTGCTAAATTAGCACCTAAATTTCTTAAATGTGTGGTTACAGCTAAATTATCACCACTGGTTTATACTTTGTCAGATCTTAGTGGTAAATGTCTTGGTAATTATCATATTAAGGATATTCTTAAATATATTAATTAAAATTAAAAACTAATAAACCATAACAATACTTGAACTTGGATAACTAATGTGCCATACTCACTGGTATGCGTGGACGAATGTAAGGTATGTACGAGTGGTATGAAAGGTATTTTTTAAATTCAACGCGCGTAACTATTTTTAACACACAAGTATGATAGTGTACGAAGTATGAAAGAGATATGTATAGATAGGTGTTGGTATACATTTAGTTAAACAATAAAGATCGGTTTATTGATTAAAAATAATTTCTTTAATCAACAATTTTCATATTGACTTGATTAAAGCACTTAACTTGATCACTTAAGTAATACTTAGATAGTATTTTCTACTTAAATTAAACTTAATTTTTAACTTGATTTTGTGTGTCAGTATTTACTTACTAAATAACAATTGACACTTAGTATTTGGTAAGTGATGTGTTTGCACTTTGTTTTAACTTATATCCGCCGATAGTGAAGTTATCATAACTTTTAACTTTTGCTACCCTGTTAGGGTAAACAATGTGATACCAATGGACATTGAATCCAAACAAGGTATTTACATGTTGTAATTTGGATACAAGTAGTGTATATATTTGAAAATATTTAACTTTCAATATTATGTTAGTTTAGAAAACTTTACGTTAAGTTAAGATTAAAATACATCATGTAAAATAACTTTGTTTTAAACTTTTATATTTTTTTAACGTATAGATAAGTAAACTTCACATCCCGTAAGATTGCACTGAGAATAACTTTGTTTCATATTCTTTATTGTTTAAGATAACTTAGTGTATACTAGTTTAGGTAGAAGAGAGAGTAATTAGGAAATCGTTAGATATCAAATTGATAGGGATACTTGTGAAATTAAAATAAAAAAATGTTTTGTTCTAGGTAACAAAAATTTTTTTGACTTAAGGGGGGTGTTGTGTAACATCATTTTTTTGTGTAGTCAAAATAAATCAAAATTATCATCTATAAGTTTGATAATAGAGGGGTGGAGCCATCTATCGTTAATATGTCACACCAAGTAGGATGGTTGTTGCTAAATAGATATTGCTTATTGTAGCATAGCACGGGTGACATAAATAATGAAGATTCATGGAAGTAGGATAGAGGTCGCTAGTAATATAGAAGTGTTCGATTCAATTAGTTTGGCTACTCACCACCCAATTGTTTTGTCGCTTTATTTCTTGTTCTAGAATATTCCTAAAGTGTAAGTAATAATTAAAACTTCCGTTAGCAAATTTATTACCAAATATGGTAGTGATTTGGAGTTCGAATCGCAAGCTTAGAAGTAGGGAGGGAGCCTATAAATATCAGTACTTGAGGCGTGGAGATCATGCATTTGTGTACTTGACTTCTTGAATACCATCTAGGTATTGATGTATTTCTTGAAAAAATATTTTAAGTTGTTAAAATAAAAAAAGTTAATAAAAAGTGAGTTCCCCTGCTTTAAAAGGGTAAGTAAAGTAGATTTTAATCAGTTGGATAGGTATAGATGTTGTGTAAAGTTTACAAATTCTTAGGTTATGTATTGCATTTCTAGGGTTCCTTGGACTGTGGTCCCATTGTTGTCGGTTCTTCACTAGACAATATTTATATACCTGTTGTAAGACTGAGAAGCTAGGGGAGTATGATTGAATGTGATGACATCCTGAACTAGCATCCATTCTGATCTTGTGGAATCAATAAGAAAAGTCAGAAGGAAAACTTCCGAGGTCACCAGGACAAAAGATAGCAAGGGAGACTTTCTGCTACCAAGTCTTGAAGTTAAGTAATCCTCCCATAAATTTATGCCCCTGCTTACTCATTGCATTCCCTAAATACTTTTTGTTAGAATTTGAATTGAGAATTATAACATTTCTTAATAAAACTTTTAAAAAGACAATACAAAGTCTAGAGAATGTATCTTTATTAATGTTACTCCTTAATAACAAATGTTTACTAAGATATAAATGATCTGAATGTAACCTTGAAGAAGCAAACTAATGTATAAAACAGTAGATGAAATTCGTATCCGTAATTATAGTGTTTATCATTCAAATAAAAGTTTTATAGATTGGTATTCAAACAGTGTATCTTAACTTTAGTACTTTACATAGATTAATATCAAGTGTTAGATTTTTAAGGTTTCTTTAAATACATATATATTGTTAATTGAATAAAATATCTACTATATAGTGTGTCATAAGTAGTTTTCTTTAGACACCCCTAGAATACTGAATCTAATTAAAAATAAAGGCGCCCTGGGTAAAAAGTAAATTAATAGATTGAGTCTTGTGCGATGCCCTGAACTAACCGGAGGTAACAAAAATTGTTACAACATCTCACCGTCGAGTTGTTTTTGTTTTCCCACCACGGCTAGTTCCGGACGGCCCTTTTCGGGACCACGACCGCGCCCGAAGTCTCCCGGGTGCGGTCCGATGGCTGCTCGCGGTGTCCTCGTCAGGAGGACGCGCCAGATTGAGCAGCCGTCGGTGAGGAGGCGTCGGCCAGCAGCCCACAGGGGCTGGCGTTAGTCGGTAGCCCCTGTGCTGCTGGCCACCAATTGATGCACAAGGAGTGCCTAGACGGGCAGCGTTGGGACGGTCTCGGTGTAGTTGCGCTCACGTGCGCAGATCCAGAGCCGTTCCGTAATAGCGCACTGGAGGTCAGGCCGGGGAGGATGTTTAGTGGGTATGGAGGGAACGCCTTTACCTCGAGTCCCACATATCCCCTGCGGTTATCACCACCCCGCAGGGACGATGCGTAAATGCATTTATATGTTAGATGGCGCTGCCATAGTGTAAACATTAAGCTCGTGATAAATTTAAAGTTAAAAATAGTAAAACCAATTGTGGAGGTGTAAAAACTTCAAAAAAGTGTGATAGAACTCTAATTTGAAGTGTACAAATGTTATCATAAAGAAATATATGTGATTTAAGTGAAAAAGTGACAAAATAACAATCGCTACTTTTACGTTTGTATACGTTACAGTTGTACAAAATTAAATAGTTGAACAATATTAGCAGATGACTGTGTTTTATGAACAAATTCTCAGGATTTGAGATGTTTAAAAGTGAATTCTGTTCAAAATATTTCTATTTTGAACTATTTTTCTGACTCGATTATCATTTCGTTGAGCCGTTATTATTTTGAACTCATTCGTAAACAGTTTCTATAAATAGATTTCTTCATCACATCAACGCAGGCGCCATCTATGAGTTAATTTTGAAACTACATGGAACAATCTTATCCTGCTTGCTTTGTGTTGCTGTTGGGCAAACGAGTATTTCATTTAGGAATAATATAATTAATAGATACCTATAAAAAAAAAATCAAGATGGAGCTATCTACGGTGTCCGAAATTATAACATGTGAACGATGCTCAAAAGAAATTATCACTCGAGAGTTTTTGAAATGCAAGAATTGCTGTAAATATTACGATTTGCTATGCACTAATGTAAGCGAAAAACGCTTCTATAATACTATGAAAGCAGAACACAAAAATAATTGGGAATGCGAAAAATGTTTTAATGTTGGACAGTCGACTGAAACTGTTTCCAACGTAACTATGCGGAAAAAATCAAATGTATTTTCTCTTCCTGTGACGTCATCTTCGGTATCTGTGTCTGACACCACTGAACTCGTCAAAGAACTACGACTTTTAAGAGAAGAGATGAAAGCAGCACGTGTAGAAATACAAGAATTCAAAACTGCTATATCCAACCTTACATCAGCTGTTGGTACATGCAATGGTCGTATAGACAGCTTAAGCGCACGGGTGGAAGCTTTAGAACATCAACAGCAAGAAAGAATAAGTACTGAAATGCATAATGACACTCGTGCACTCGAACAGACCATTGCTGAACTCAAACTCGAATTAAACGACCGCGATCAAGAGTTGTTGTCCAATGACATCGAAATTGCAGGCATACCCGAAGAGTCTAGCGAGGGCTGCGTGCACCTGATGCTCACCGTAGCTACTAAGTTAGGCGTGACGCTTGACGAGCGTGACATTGTGAGCGCAGAGCGTTCGGGTGTGGTGCGGCGAGCAGGAGCAACGGGGGAAGAAATAGCGCGCCCGCGACCGATCGTGGTGCGGCTGGCGCGCCGTGTGCAGCGTGACCAGCTGCTCAGTGCGGCGCGGGTGCGGCGGAATCTCACCACTACAGGATTAGGGCTGAACTGTACGGATCGTCGTTTTTATGTTAATGAGAGGCTGACTCGGTATAACAGACAAATCTTCTACAATGCGCGGAATGAGGCCTTGCGTATGAATTGGAAGTACGTCTGGACTAGGGAGGGGAAGGTGTTTGCTCGCAAAGAGCACGGCGCACCAAGGCATCGACTTCGTAATTCGAACGACATTAAAACTTTTTTTGGTTAAACTTGGTGTTAGTGTGTCCGTCTGCATGTTTTAGTTTACTTCTACTTGATTTATTATTTTTTTGTTATTTTCCTGGAAATAGTTTATTCTTGAGTTTAAGACTGTTTTTCTATAATATTATTTTTTTAAATTACAATGTGATTAGTTATTTTAATTTAAATTATTTAATTGTGTTATGTCAAAGTGAATTTTATGATTTTGTAATTAAAATGTGTTGTAAATTCTTTTTGTGTAATTTTAAGCTATTCAAATATTTGTTTGATGCTATTATGACTTGCATAATGATTCCTTATTTTTTTATTTTTCGTTCTTTATGGCTATTTGTTGCTTACGTGAGTTTGAGTGAGTACTTTCAACATTGTAAATTGCTTAATGTTAATAATAATTGTTATCTGGTTTTTATAACTCATTTGGTTATTTTAGTTGAAATCTGTTTAACGGATAATTATTTATATTTTAGCTTTAGTTTTGCGTATTTGAAGCAGTGTTTAGTATTAATTAGTTTAAAATTATTTACTTCAGTCAAAGTCCATCATTATGTTAGTAGTAAGTTATCATATAGGTATGTTAGTTTTAGTATCCCTTTTATAACGTAGATTTGATTAGTTTATATTAAGTAGTATTGATTTGTGTTATATTTAATATTATCTCTAAAGTGGTATGTTAGTAGATTACTTTATGTGATTTATTTTGATGTCCGCTTGCAAAATGGGTTAAATAACTATATATTAATTTGTGTAAATGTTGCCTTACATTTTACGATGTCAATTTCTTTTGTTTGTTTTATGCGTCAGTATTTGATATTGTTTTTCATGTTTTTTACGTATTCCGCCTTACAATATTCATTTTTGTTAATGAGTTACATCTTAAAGTCTTGCTGCAAAGTAATTGATCCTCGTCTTCCATCAACTCAAGAAAACGCTTACAATATAATAAACCCTTCAAAATGATGCCTAAAAATCTTTTTAAATTTGGTCTTTACAATCCAGGATCTTTAAGCAAACACCACGATGACATAATAATTGCAGCAGCACAGTACTCTATTGATATTTTGGCAATAAATGAGACCTGGCTTAGACCCAACGAAGAAGGGAAAGCGCCATCCATTCCTGGCTATACTCTTAAAAGCGCTCCGCGTCCTACCAACGTATGTGGTGGTCGCGGTGGTGGGATTGCATTTTACATTCGTAAAGGCATTAGAGTTAAAATTTGTGAACACCCAGTGTGTTTAACTGTAGAGCAAATGTGGATTAGGTTGAAAATTAATGGTATTGATATTGTTTTGGGTACAGCATATCGACCTCCTCGGGGTAACGCTGATATATTTCTTAATGCTCTAGCCGACTCCGTTAGCAGCTTATATCCCTTTGACAACTTAATAATAGCTGGCGATTTTAATATAAATTTATTAGATAAAAGTAATTCTAACTACGATAACTTTATAGATTTTATTAACACTTTTAATTTAACTCAAGTAGTAACATCTCCAACCCATTATACAGATCACAGTGCAACACTTTTGGATGTAGTATGCACAGATGCATCAGTTCGAAATGTCATAAGTCAAATAATTGGTTCTAAGTTATCTAATCATACTCTGGTATGCTGCGAATTTAATTTTAAAAAATCAAAACCTCTTCCTAATGTTATTACTTGTAGGGCTTTAAAGAATATTGATCGACGTCTTTTTAATTGGGACCTTAATTGCATTCCATGGCATTGTATTTATAATACTTTCGACGTAAATGGCATGGTTTCTAAATTTAATACCGCGTTAACAAATTTATTTAATAAACATGCTCCCACAAAAACTTTTATATCTAAACAACGCTCATACCCATGGATAACTGATACTGTTAAATTAATGATGCACTTGAGAAACGAAGCGCATACAAAATATATGCGTTCTAAAAGTGAGGTGCATTATGAATATTATAAAAATTTAAAAAAGCTAGTTAACTCAAGCCTTCTACGCGAAAAACGAGCTTATTTTAATTTTAATATTAACCAAAATATAAAGGATCCTAAACTATTGTGGAAAAATCTTAAATCAAATGTGCTACCATCTAACACTAATAAAGAACTTCCTACTCATCTGTGTTCAGCAGAGCAAATCAATAGGCATTTCCTAAAAATACCTGGCACTAGTGATGCCAAACTATCTGACCTAACATATTTTGAATTTAATAAATTTAATTCGTCATCTTTCCATTTAAAATGTGTTACTCAAGAAGACGTAGGAAGAATAATTTATTCTCTTAAGTCCAATGCACAAGGCACGGATGCCTTATCTCTGAATATGCTTTTACTTACTTTACCCAATTCGCTAGATACCATCACCTCTATAATTAATAGATCTATCATAACTTGCACCTTTCCTGATGAATGGAAAATTTCTAAAATCCAGCCGCTTCCAAAAACTAACCACCCTTCTACGTTTCAAGATCTTCGACCGATTAGTATTCTTCCTTGTTTATCAAAAGTGCTGGAAAGAGTAGTACAAACGCAACTAGTTAAATATCTTAATGATAATAATATTTTACCTCAAGTTCAGTCCGGTTTTCGTAAAAATAGAAGCACTACTACTGCTCTGTTGGATATTACTAACAATATTTTAGAGTCACAAGATGCTGGAATGGGTACTATTCTGGTTCTCTTGGACTTTTCCAGAGCTTTTGACACTATTAATACAACTTTACTTCTTTCCAAAATGGCTTTTTACGGTTTTGATACTCCTACTATAAAATGGTTCAATAGTTATTTAAGTAATCGTTATCAATATGTTGAACTTAAACACAGCACCGGTTCCAATACTTCTGCTCTATCTTCAGTAGATCAAGGTGTGCCTCAGGGTTCAATTTTAGGACCCATACTTTTCATTCTTTACACTGCTGATATTATTAATAGTATAAAAAATTGTAGATACCATTTATATGCTGATGACCTTCAATTATATTTGTCATGTCATCCTAGCCATGTCAAAATTGCAGTGCAAAGGGTAAACGAAGATTTAGAAAGGATTTTTAACTGGGCTAATAGCAACTGCTTAGTTTTAAATCCTTCTAAATCCAAGTTTATTGTACTTGGTTCCAAAATGCAGATTTCTAAAATAACAGGTTGTAATCCTCGCATTCATATAGGAAACGTCGTCATTACGTACATGAAGGAAGTTCGTAATTTGGGCCTTGTTATGGATTCAGAATTAAGATTTGAATCGCATATACAGGAAATAGTACGTAATTGTTTCTATGTTTCTATCGCTTAAAAGTACTATACCAGGTACGTAGTTACCTTAATACTAATATTCGTATAAATTTAGTAGAATCATTAGTTTTGTCTAAGTTCAACTATGCGGACTCGGTTTACGGACCACGACTTTTGGCACGAACTAAATATCTAATCCAACGCGTACAAAATGCATGTGCTAGATTTTGTTTCAATATTCCGCCCAGAAGTCACGTGTCACCATTTATAAATAAAGCGAATTTACTGAACATGCATTCACGGCGACACCTTCACTTTGCTTCACTTCTTTTTGGCATAATTAATAGTCGAAAGCCATTATATTTATACGAAAAACTTGACTGGTCCTCCCGTAGCCGTCTTGCTCATCTCAGAATGCCGACACATAGTACAACAGCTTATAAGGGTTGTTTTAAATATTCAGCTGCCAGAATATGGAACAATATACCACCACCTCTGCGTAAATTATCTTCCTTATGTACTTTTAAAAAAACTATTAAACAGCATATTTTGCAATCACAGATTAGATTAGATATTTAGTAAGAATTAGTTTATTTACCTTCTTTTAATGTTTGCTATTTATAATATACATTATTTAACCATTTTTTGCGTTTTGCTTCCTCTTGTTATTTAACCCTTTTTGTCTTTTTGTTTTTTTTTTTGTTGTTTTTGTTTTTGTTATGTTTTGTGTTTGAGTTTTAATACTTAAGTAATATTTGTCTGTTATTTTGTTGTTAATGTGTCTTGTTGTAACTTATGTTTTTATATAAATTGTAAATGTCGCCATCTAACCGTATCACCGGCTACCACTGAAAACCAGCGTCACAGCTTAGCCTGTGACATAAAGCTGAGTGGTAGTCCGTTTCGGCGCTAGCTAACTACCTATATGTATAATTTTTTATGTACCTATATTTTATAAGCCGAATAAAGATTTCTTTCTTTCTTTCTTTCTATTTAACCTCCCCGTCAAAAAAAAAGGGTGCCCGCTTGATACCCCATGTACCAAACATCCTGTAATACTCTTTATTGCACATAAAATACATAATGAAATGGTTAAATACATAGTTTACAAGGGCGAACTTATCTCTAGAAGAGATCTCTTCCAGTCAACCCATAAAATGTGTGTTCTATATTGTTATGACAGGCGACACAAATGCAAAATAAAGGTTTAAAGGCAAATTAAACAAATAATATCACATGCTAAAAAAAAATACAAAATAAACACGATGAGATAACTTTGCAAAGATTAATCGGATATTTGTGATAAATAGTACCTACTGCTTTAGTCTATTTTTAAAAGAAGTGATACATGGACTATCCTGAATAATAGTTGGAAGATTGTTCCACATAAGAGCCTGCGAAACGAAAAGGAATGACGGTGGAAGTTTGTATTATCCTTGGGATATTCCAGCAGCTTAGTGGTTATATGAGCGCCGCGCGGTTGGGTGGGACAAAGGTAGGAAGAAACTGGAACGAAGGTAGGAAGAGGCTTTAGGATCGTGAAGGATTTTAAGTAGGGATGAAAGGATATGATAGGTTAGATTAAATTCTTAGAAGTGTAGGTAGTTTATTTTCTTAATAAATTTACATAAATACACCAATACTGAAAATGAAAATTTTGTATGCATTGATCTTAATTTTTTTCACCATAATTACTTTTACATTGTTCAACTTACAACATTAATCAATTATAAATCATCAGGCGGCAAAAGAGGTTATTTATTAAGATTACCTACCTACTTATTTATAACTCTAATTAAGTACGACTTCTCCTTCATAGTTATAGTAGCCTGCAGGGTTGGAAATATTCCTAATTCCTAAATTAACTGTTTATTGTCAGTCTGATTATAAATAATACATTCTTTCTTAAGAATTTTGAACACTTTTGTACATTTTCGGGTTAAATCGCAACTAAGTACACTTTTTCGGATGAAATTGCAACTGAGTAAAAACGCCAAACCTACATTGCAAGCCTATGATTGTCAAATTTTTGTTTGCAGTTCAAACAATGGCTGAAAGAAGCTGGGACAGGCGTTACTTACGAATTCGAGCAAAGGAATCCACCTGTAGCGTGCACAAAAACAGATGCCACAAATTCTTATTGGGTTGCTTTTAAAAATGCGGCTGACGAAATGTAAGATTCAATGATTTTTCTATTTTTATGAGAATTGCGCTGTTAAGGTAGCACGCATCGGGATGGGTCATACGGACCAGGAGCCTTACCTTACCACCATCTTTATACAAGCGATTCAAATTCAGTTCGGTTCAGTATAGGTTCCTACTGCATTGTATTATTGTATTGTTTTGTACCATCATCTTTCTTACAGAACTCAAAAAGATCTTCCTATAACTGTACCCGTAGTGTAAGTTTTTTAGTATAAAAAACGCAACTACTTTAGTTGCGTTAAGAGCTCAATTTGTATAGGAAACGCGAACAGCGCCCCTAGCGGAGAGAAGCGCAAATCATGCAAGCATGCGCAGCCCATACAAATTGAGCTCTTAACGCAACTAGAATCGGTGCGTTTTGTATACTAAAAAACTTACACTAAGGGTACTGAGTCGCGTTTGCACCGTGAATGAACGAACGCTGTCGCTGGTCTGAAGCTGAATTTAGACGGTTCACTTTTGCTTTCATTTTCGATGTAGCATCGAAAATGAAAGTCTAGATAAGACGATTCATCTTTCATTATTGATGTGCCTTTACTATCCGGCGGAAAGCTTTTCTCTAAATAATAATTATACTTTCGATCATCATTTAGTTTCTATACTTAAGTACTAAAAAGTAATTTTTCACTTTTTAGTCCGATTTAATATAAAAGCGTGTTTTTTAGTTTTTTTAAACTATTATTTTATTATCCACTTTTTAGTGCGAATTATAACAGCCGACGAAAGTACTTGGGTACTTCAATAAAACTCATAACACCGCCAACTTAACAATAACAACGCCATCTAGTGACGTATAACTGAACTAACATTTCAAACGTTTAATTTATTAGTCCTGGCGATCCTAATCAGGATAATGGGATATTATTTTCGAATTATTATAATGTCATCGATCTTTGATAAGTCTATAAAGTTTAAATGAAATCTGCCCGTTTAAAGTAGGTCAAAATCGAGCCCAAACGAGTCAGAGTCAGTAACATATTAACTAATTAAAGCGTGTTAAAAAGAAGATAGTTCCGCGTGTAATTTAATTTCATTACAAAACTCTTCACGAGAAGCTTGGGGCCTTATCGCGTTTTTTAGATACGATCGTATTCTATTCTTAATTAATGGCGCCGCGATACCTTTTGCCAATGTCAAGTGAAAATGTAACTATAAATAAAAAAATGTACGGTAGATTTGAGTTAAGGTGGAGTCTCTCAACGCGTATTTTTACAACAAGAACTCGGGAGAAACTCAATAAGATCGTAGAAAACCAAAACCGAACCGTTAACGTTAACGCGTTCCCGTAGGTTTTGACATCTGTCAACTGTCAAGCTATTGCCAAAATCTGTGAAAACCAAAATTCTATGAAAACTGAAGCGTTTTGGCATGTTTTGGGTTTGATTATTACGCAATAAGCTCCCGTTATTTATGAACGTAAAAACCATAACCAAGTCGTTACGTTGCAATGATACGTTGTCATATGATTTTTTTTGAGGTTTTTGTTATTTGATTAATTGTTGATAAGATAAGATAAGATAAATCTTTATTTGCTAGAATATGTTGTGTTTTCTATGTCATATGATTTGACAGATAATAACGGAAGCGGTTTGGGTTTGGTTATTTTTTTATTACATAAGCGAAAATAGCGAGACAAAGGCCCCTTGCTATGGCGTAAAACATACTGTCAAAAAAGATATGAGTAGCTACCTATCTATATAATAGGTATAATTCATACCAATATTTTCACAGGAATCTTAAATTAGTTACTCGCGTTTTTCCTGGTGGTACGGACAGCCGGTACATCCGACGCGTCGGCATTCCTGCCATTGGATTTTCCCCTATGAACAACACACCCGTGCTTCTACACGACCACGACGAATTTCTACAAGCAGACGTATTTTTAAAAGGCATTGATATTTATGTTAACCTTATAACCGCTATAGCAAACGTGTAAAAATAACTGCGTTTAAGTTTATACTATAACATGTATATCTACGTATACCTATGTATCACATATTGATTTGACTGTAAACAAAGATTTTTAGGTAAGTAAATCTTGCTGTAAAGAATTGTGTCATTATACGTTATATTAATGATAGTATTATCTTTAAAAATAAATCTTATTTAATAATTCTGCAGTTTTCTTGCCCTAAGTAGGTACACAAACCTAATTCATATTTTTACCTTTAACTTTTACTTCAATGATTCAGTTACAAATAGGACATTAAAATAAAATTCGAAGTAGCATTTCGCAAAGTAAAGGCATATTCCCAGGAAAACAGTGTAGACTAGAGGTACCTATACTACAAGTCGGTAACTAATTAGGTACCTAATTACGTAATTACGAACCATTCGGTGCTTATACCACCCCAAATCAGAGGTGGAGCAAGGCGTAGGCGACGTGGGCGATCGCCTACGGCCTTGCGCTCCACCCGAGAGACGCCCACTGTTGAACCTTCAAGAGTGTCCAACCTAATTTTCTTTCTTGGGGGGGACTCGCGCCGTATACCTTGCCCACATCAAATTAGGTCTTGCTCCGCAACTGCCCCAAATGAAACAAGAAATAAGTCATACAATCCTGCTCATAGTCCCAAGAGGGGTTGAGCAGAGCCTTAGGCAAAATTTCGCTACACATAAAGCCACATCTGGCAGTATGGACCATTGAGTGCCTCCAACTAGTGACAGGTTGCCAGCCTGTCACCTACATAAAAGGGACACCATACCCAAAAAGTAACAATCCTTCAGCAAACAAACTGTTGGAAATTGTGAAAAGCTGAAAATAAAACTCTCTTCTTGTTTGCTCTCAGTGACAATGTAATATGAAAAAGTAACAAAATACAATCAATAAAACCATAGAAAAACAATAGACAATATAAAAGAGTATATACTATATCTTGCCAGCTTTGCATAGTCAACATGGTCCCCCCGGTGTGGCAACACAAAAACTTAGGAGTGACTATGCTAAGTTGGTAGGGAAAACTAAACGTAACAAGTACCTTTAACTAAATTACCTAAGATAGGTAAGATAAACGTAACAAAGCTGTGCAACTGGACTCCTTAATTTGAGTTGAAGGGGAGTGTAAAGAAGAGAAAGAAGAACCCAGAGCGAGGATGGCGGGGGTAGAATAGAACCCGGAGGATGGCAGTAGTAGTCCTTGTAGAATCGTAGCTTGGCTGAAGATTCTCAAATTTGTGCATGTGCATGCATGATGGTAGCTTGACCGCAGATGTTCAAAATCGTACGTGTGCCAGTGCTTGTAGAGGAAAATGTCTTTGGGTTGTGCGGTAAATATCGAAACTCGTAGAAAAACTTCGACGCGCAGACTCAGGAAAGCCGTACCCACTAATTGAAATTCCAAATGGAAGTCATCAGGCATCGGCAGGTCCTCCACGTCCAGTGTTAATGGGCTGACGTCAGTCATTCGTAGAGTAAGAACGACTAGAAGTAGTCCCGTCGCAGTTTATTTGTAGAAAGCCAGACGTCATAATTACGCCTGGCGGTGGCAAACAGTGACTTTTCTTCATAGCCGGACGAAGACCAACGTAGTGGAAACCCCCGAAGAAAAATGTAGCCGGTGACCTCGTCGTGGGCAAAGTAGGCGTCGTCTTGCACACCGAAGAAAGAGCAACCGCACAACAGTCCCTCGATCCATCACGTATCATCAAGCAGCCTCGCAGGTAGACTTCAAATACGATGAGTTCTTGAAAGTAATTCTCCCGCGTATATCTAGTAAAGCTGGGTAATCGTACTCGTCCCCATAGGAGCCCAGTTACAAACTTAACAATCTTGTCTAAAGTAATAAAAACCAAAATTATATAAAAAAACAACATTAATTTTAGTTATGCAAAACGAAACAATCTGTCTACCTAAAAAACAAATTCACAACTGAACTTAGAATTTAAAAGTAGTAGGTAGTAGACTTGACAACTCTTGTGACCGTTGTAAAAAGTTAAAGCGAAAGCAGTAGGAACCACAAAAATCGCCAAGAAAAAATTCGATAATTACCTACCTATCTACGCATAGCGTCGTCGCTCACGACAGCGCGCATGATCACAAAAATAAACAAGTGTAGGTAATTGAGCGGACGTCGCTACGCTGTACCAAAGAACAGTCGAAAAGACAGTAGACTGAAACGTCAAAAGCTTGTGCTTTGATATTGCAAAACGCAGCGCCAAAAGCCTACGTTCTCATAATGCAAAAATATTTGGCGATAGCCGCGGTAAAGCGAAAGGAAAACAGCGCGAGTTGTGAGGCTCACGGGCATAAGCAAGAGGATCATACTTTGGTCAGAGCAAAAATCAAATGAGCAATGTACGGTGAAAGCCATAGTATGACGCTCATGCATCTAAAAAGGTGCCCAACAAAAAAAAAACACAATGAACGTTAACAAAGGAAAAAAACAGCTGTTGGTCCCAGTTAATGCACTTTTGAAAACTAAACTACAAAAATGAAATGAACGAACTGAACTGAAACTAGCTAAATCGTTAAAAACCTAAAAACAACTCCTCTACGTCAACAAAATCATTCAAACTAACTGCGAAGATGTATGAAAGACAAATAAACTATACAACTAAGTGACACCAGTTGCCATGGTAACCAGAGAGTTGTTGTCGGCGTGAACCGAAACCTCTGGTAGCCTAGGTAAACTACGAATTAAGGCGAGTTCCGTCAAAATAATTCGCTCTGGACGGGCGAACGCGTCCTCGAGAGCTCGAATGACTTCAGCCGGGTCGCGAGCGACTGCAATGAGAACACTCACACACTCGCGCGCGGCCCCGCGCAAAGCAGCACTAATTCTAGCTAAATTTTCGGAAGCCGAATACGACGAGCTCGTGGCGTCATAAAGCCTTTTAAAAATGAGCCAGTCGGTCGGGTATCCGCTAAAGATAGGCAACGAAATTGTATGATTACCACCTACCTTTTTACTCGATGCTCCAGCAGCCACCTGAGCGATGGCAGAGGCCAATTTTAGTATATTTGGTGAAGTATGAAACTCGATATTATCTTTATTGATGTTACAATTTTGCTGTAGAGTGCCTAATGTGGAGTGTAATTGTGTAGGAGCCCCGTTGACATGTGCGTTGCACTGCCCTGTAGGAGGGTGACAGGGGGGCGCCAACGGGGTGTGGCATGAGGCCACAGATGCGTGGCAAGAGTAGCCATGGAAAGCAACAACGCAGGAAGGAGCCTGCTGCACGGCAGTCGGCGCGGAAACCGCGGGGCCCTCGAAAAGCGCGGTATGCGCTAGGGCCTCCGTAGGCAAACCCCCAAAAGGCGCCGTATGGGCCAGGGGTTCCACGGGCGGGTCCTCAAAAAGCGCCTCATGCGCAGAGGGCCCGGCCTGCGCGCTGCCGTGAGCTTCAACCCACGCTTGCGTTCGACTACTATGACTGCGTGAATACTGGGAGGCGGTACGGCTACCGGAACTTAGATTAGCAAGCTGGGCGAGGCGTTCCGCTTCAGCGGCGGCGCGCTCCGCTGCGACCACCCGGACAGCGGCGGCAAGCTGGGCTTCAGCCACACGAGCGGCGCGGTCGGCCTCAGCCACGCGAGCAGCGCGGTCGGCCTCAGCCACAGCAGCGGCGACCTCAGCGGCAGCTAGCTCCCGCTCCGCTTTAGCCGTGCGCTCGGCATGCGCTGCTTCTATTTGAAGCCGTACCGAAGAAGAAAGTTTATTTGAGGACTTACCACTACCATTTGTGTTTTTACCGGCATTCTGAGCCTCCTTAGCTTTTTTAGATCTCGTGAGCATCTTTTATTCCGCTTCTGACACCACTTTGTTGGAAATTGTGAAAAGCTGAAAATAAAACTCTCTTCTTGTTTGCTCTCAGTGACAATGTAATATGAAAAAGTAACAAAATACAATCAATAAAACCATAGAAAAACAATAGACAATATAAAAGAGTATATACTATATCTTGCCAGCTTTGCATAGTCAACACAAACAAACAAAAGCCAACAACCCACGACAGATTATGTTACACTCAAAATCATCTCAGCAGTCCTTAGACAAAGAATCCTGTAGACTGGGCATCCGCGTACACCCTGTAAGGGATAGACTGAGCGTTGACATGACAGTGACAGAAGTGACTGAAGTCAACAGAAGAGGCCAGGTTTTTAAAAATATTACCCCATTAAATGTTTATAATATTATGATTTGCCTTATTTTGAAATGTTTGAAAAATGTGTGTACTCTCGAGTTCATCTCCCTTCTCATGACTGGATGGACGACAATAGGATTTTTGAAGTGCGCCGTGCGTCGTGGTAGAGTGGTCTGTAAAGCAAGCTAGCACAATAAGCAGTCAGAGTTCAAATCTCTGGTAGTAGCAAATGTTTGTGAATTCGTGAACTTGATTCAATTTTGCTGGGCTCAATAAACTGAACACTTATGAATAGATATAGTACAGAGTGATGAGTAAGTTGTCAGAGCATGAGAATGAGAGCATGAGGACACAACAGAGTCGCGATCATTTGCGTCAAGTAATATTTGTCTTACTACGTGTGCACATACACGCACACACGCACGCACGCACATACACACATACATACACACACTCACATACACACACATGCACACACACACACACACACATACACACACACATACACACACATATACACACACACACACACACACACACACAAACACACACACTTCAAAGTATTTATTGTTTTACAGCATGGTAAAACGTAAATACAAAGTATACTACGATTTTGGTGGTACTCGTTTTCATGGTATGTATTTACAGCTCGACCTTTAGCAGTACGTGCTTGAATATCCGTGAATGTAAATAAATAACGACAACGTTAATTCCAAGAATTTATTGGTTTTTATAGCGCGGTAAAACGTAAATACCTAGTGTGATACGTTTTTGGCGATGTCTTTTTCATGGTATTTACAGTTGACCAGCAGTACGTGCTTGAATATCCATGAATATTATGTCCTGGAAATCTGAAACATTAAGATAACTTAAATCTTTGTATTTACCCAACAACAAGGACAGCTTCAAATTATATTACTGGTATCCCTAAAATGCAGTATAATCCAGAAAAATAAGAAATCTACAAAATGACGCTCCGACAGTCAAATTATATAGCAATTGACAACTACAACTAAACTACTAAATTTGGTCGGATTTCTATGACAATAATTGGACAATAACACTATTTTCGTAAGCAAATTTACATGATTTTTTTAGTATTCTATCAAGTTTGAGATCCTATATTATACGATTTTAATCTAAACTTTATTGTATAATGCCGATAAAATACAAATTTAAAGTATTTTTCGTACTTACAAGTAATAACTTATTTTCTCGCAAATTCGGTAGCTACGGCTTTTACAACCGATTACACAACAATGCTTTGTAACAATCACAAGCAGGATATAGTTTCAAACACTTGTACGTTATACACATTGATAACAACACTTTGTAAACACAAATATTTTGAATATTTACTATCACCAACAGTTTGTAGTTTCGTTTCTTTGACACTAAAATTTTGTGTCAAATAAGCGAAAAGTGAAACTCTGACAAGGACAAAAATTATAATGAGTACTCTTTCACTCTTATGGGTTTGTGTATACACCTATCCTTCTTACACTTAGCTGTCAAAACTCATGCCAAGTCTACAGGATTCTTTGTCTAAGCAGCAGTCCGAGTACCTACCTACTCTCAGCTCTGGTTTATAGGCATTAACGGTTGCAAAACTCAGTTAAAAAGAATGATACAGTTACTCTATATACAGTATATAGGTAGTGACGAATCGACACACGCACACATACAAACGTCGTTGACACGGCCCGTAGACAGAGAAGTGTATAGACGATTAGATAGCGTGCCGCTTGTGAGATAGACTGATAGATATGAAGTGTTACCATAATAAAATATTTTCCCATTTTTTGAGTTTAATACGAAATGCCAAAGATAATAGTTTCGTTAGGTATGTCAGTATACTATTTAAAATATTTGAATAACATTCTGTGTACATTATTACTAGTTTTGAAATGCTTTCTATTATAATGTCATTCAATGTATGGTTCTGTAGTAATTTTCAATAATTTTATATAATACTTACCATAGTAAACTGACTTATTGAACGGACTTCGTATGGGGTTTTATTACTTTTTGGCTAAAATGCCGAAGAAGTACCTACCGTACTGCGAATCTCTTAAATCGACGAGCCGGTAATTTTTCATAAAAACTAGCGCACTATGTCGAGCTTGGCGTAAGTTGAAACTATATTTTCTATGAAAAATTCCTGCTTGTTGTCGATTACAGAGTCTCGAAGGTCTCGAATCACTTAAGAAAATCGCACTACAGAATCTATTAAGGGTGCGTTCCAAAACCAGTGACGCCAGGGTAAAATTTACTTCGTGAATAGTCAGAGCTTGACGCTCGAAAGAGAAAAAAACATTGTTTTAGAACGCTAACGAGGAAATCTCGAGTAAAAATATGAAAACGTGACATGTCGCCATTTTAATTTGTTTATTATCATATATTGGACAACACTGCGCACGAATTTAATAAATTAACTTTGAACTTTATGTAAATAAAATACTATTTGACAGTAACCATCGTTTTTGTGTAGTTACAAAAATAATAATTCAAAAATTTGGTCATGAATATGAAAACATAAATGATGCTCAACAGATTGACAGCTAAGTATCAGGTAAATTTTGCCGGTCTTCAGACACCGATAAAAATCGCCCCCGCGGGGTAAATTTTATTCTCCCCCAAGTCGTTCCAAAATACTAGAGCAACTGTCAGAGTAAATGTTTGTTTACCTTCGGTTTCACTCGGGTTTGTTTTGGAACGGCTTAGAGTAAAATTCACTCTACCCTGAGTAAATTGAAATTGTTTTGGAACGCACCCTAAGAAGTGCCACAGAATAAAGAAGAACTAACTAAAAATTGAAGATACCTATACAATAATACAAAGAAAAATATTATAAAATAAAAAACAACAAAATTAAACAAATTTCTTTATTGAAATATTATTTTTATTTTTGTTTGGCAAGTTTCAATCATAATTAAATTTCTTTATTGTCCCTTAAACAACACAAGTTTACTATGGATATTTCAAAAATGCTGTGTTGTTACCAGCTGAGGAACGGCGTTAGGCATGAGAAATGATGATGTTAGTTTTGGTTGCCAATTTATTCGACCGGTGGCTTCAATCCATTACTTCCTTATATCATTGTTTGATGGAAAACTATAACAAAATGACAAAATATTCAGAGATCATTTTATAGAAGCACAATTAATATTACAAGGTTTTGTAAATTCTGTTTAAAATAAGTCAGTATAATTGTATTTTTTTTTTAAATATTAATTATGTCCACATTATTACTAACTAAGATCTATTTATAATCTGGTGTAGCTGAAAATAGCTACAAGATAACAGTACAATTTCATTTATAAAGAATCAGAATAGTAGGTAACTATAATCTTCTATCTAACTTAATTACTAAATTACAGGCATATTTAAAAGAAGACCAATACTCTGTCACAGGCCGGACTATTTATTTATAAAAAATCAGATAAGTATATAAAAATACCATTCTGTAAAAATATGAACTAAAATAATGCAATAGAAGTTAACTGCAATTCGAAATAATAGTGCAAGGTTTTTAGGGAACTTCTATGGGTAATGTTGGTAACACGATACGAAATAATTTTTAGGTTATGAATAATTTAATTTTACTATTATGACTATTAATCATTTTTGTTTAATCTACATTATGCGCATTTCTATTCATGTATGACATAAAATAAATTTCAAGAACACAAACTATACAAAAGTATACTATACTTACGAGTAGAAAGTTATGCCATCAAGTTTACGTTCGCTATCAGTTTTGCATGTAATAACACAACATCAAACCATTTTTCCGATGTAATTTTAAAGAAAAACTATGGTCTCTAATATATTTTTACTTTAAATTATGCTTGTAAGCAGATTTAACACTTTTTAATAATATTTTTCACAATCACTTAGAATAATCAGGAACAAACTGTCAACTTTGTTTAGCACATAGTTGTGCTGGCCTTGAAAATGTCGGCCACGCTAGTGAAACAAAAAATTCATATGTTTTATCCTTGTTTTTCACAGTAGGTGTGCATAAGTAATTCTCTTTTTTGTGTGAATGAGAAGGAAAATATGCATTTGTCTATACACTTCTCTGTCTACGACACGGCCGCTAAGCATGCTCTGAATGGCAAAAACGGTCCTGTAAACGACGTTTGTTTGTGTGCGGGCGCGCCGATTCGTCACTTATATAAGGAGTCATAACAATATAGAGAACGATACAGTAGGTACCTATTGTATTATTCTCATTCAACGATACAGTAGGTACCTACTGTATTATTCTCATTCAACGATACAGTAGGTACCTACTGTATCATTCTCTATATTGTGGTTACGTTTAAATCCCACAATACAATTCTCATCAGTCACCATCATGAGGTACCATGTATTTCTCGCCAAGCACTCCCTAGATGCATTAAAATGTGGGACGCCCATATTTTAATGCAAACATTCAAGAAAGAAGACATAAATACAGACAAGGCTGTATGAACTTGATATCCTTTGCCCGTCTCGTTAGGCACAAAAGAAAAAAAAAGGTGTTTGGCGGGAAACCATGGCGTCTGGATGTCGATCTTTATTTTGATAATTCAAAATTGCTTCGGAGTGGATTTTGGAAAGTGGTGTCGTTTCGTTGCATAAGCATCCGTGTTGACGAACAGATAAGAGGATTGAAATAAAGGTTTTGTGTATGTGGCGTTGAGAATTGTATAGTGGTTGGAAATCCCACTATACAATTCTCATCAGTCACAGTCATGAGGTCTGTACCATGCGTTACTCGCCAAGCACTCCCTAGATGCATTAAAATGTGTGGCACCCATATTTTATTGCAAAAATCTATAATGAATATATGAAACTGAAGACTTGGCTGTATGGGCTCAATATCCTTTGCCCGTCCGCACAAAAAAAAAATTACAGTGACATTGGCGTTGGGTTTATTTATTTACATAATTTAATTTATTATTGTAATATTTTTACCCAAGAGATTTATAGGTTGGTTTTACCAGAAAAGAGAATAAATTAATATTAAACTTAATTATTGATTACGTATACTTACTAGCTGTTACAAGTCTGTTACTTATTTGTAATCCTATCTAATTACTCAAAAAAAATACAAAAAGTTTAATACTTGTATAAAAAAGGAAGCTGAATGTTTTGAAAGCTTTATTAATTTATTAGACAGATATTTATAATGTATTGATCACTGACAATAAATATACGTTTTATATTCATCAACTTGCAGAGCTTACCAATTTACAACAAATAAATATGAATAAAATCTGTCGAATATGCTTAGAAGAGGGTGTGCTGTCGTCTATTTTTACTAAGAATTTTAATTTGTCTCTTAGTGACATGATTGAGTATTGCTGTAATATCAAAGTAAGTGGAAAAACGAGTTTAAAGTTGTTAAGCATTTCTATAATAGTCATAATATGCATGTTATTGTAATTGTTACAGATTAGGAAAAATGATGGCTTACCAGAACAAATGTGTAGCAATTGTGTGTACAAATTAGGCATAGCATATCACTTTAAGCAAACCTGTGAGAGTGCAGAATTACGTCTTAGGCAGTATCTTGGATTAAGAGCTCCAGAAAAGTAAGTAACCTATTATGTAATAAGTTTAAAGTTAAAATGAAACAGAACTGTATTGCTGTACTGTATACTTAAAGATTGTGTGAGTGAATACGTACCAAACATAAATCTAAGTACCTAGTCTCTTTTGACACTGTAATAGTGGTTAGTAAAGCTAACTACACCTGAAGCAGGCTGGTTTTCAAACTTTGGTACACTAATGTTTGTGATTGTACAGTCTAATTAACGCACATGTCACCGCTTCAGTGAAATAGTTTACTTAATTAATGAATTGTATTTTAAACTCGCTTGTATCATGTCAGTGTAAGAGGAAACTTGTGTATCAAGTAAATATATATTGTTGTATAACTGTCACAGATTTATTATTTATTAGTTCATTTGGCAGCCTCAAGGCACTTGATAAGCATTTGTTTACAAGTCATGCTTGTTTATGCATTTAGGTTTCTTCTTCTTATTCTTTTAATTAGATGGCGTTCGCGACACATAAACGTAATGCAGTTGACCAATGTGAAGTGAAAATGTTCTTTTAGTAACAGAAAACTGTAAGGTAGGATGAGTTAAAAAGGGAGTCAACAAACGTCTTTTTACAACAAGAACTCGGGATAAACTCCATTTAGGTTTATTTATAAGAATATCTTATTGTTTATGTATATTTGCCTGTCATCTGTAAGACAGTTAGTTACTTAATTTGCTAGATAGTTGGTGTGAGCATGGAATAATATATTAATTCTTGTTTAATTCTTAAGATTTTACCCAAACACGAATTTTGAATGTGTGAATTTCTTAACGTAATGAATGGTGTCAATATAAGCTATATTATTTTCATGTTATTATGTATTTATTTCAGACATGCTGATGCAGCTGTGATGACAGATCCTATTGTAAGTATTAATATGAACTTCACAAGAATGGCAGTACCTTGTTATTTAATTACTTTATTTATTTTTAGGTGCCTACACATACCAATGTAATAAAAAAATGGTAAGCAGTGTTTTATAGTGCATAAAAATCTAAACCTTAAGTTATATCAAGTGCCAAGAAGGGTTTGTTTTCCGCATGTATCAATGTCTCTACGCATGTGGGTTAGTATAATTCAAATCAAATCAAATCAAATATCTTTATTGCATATCACATAACATCATCACATATTCTTTTTCCCTTATACCATTGCATCCGTTGAACCGGCAGAATGTGACTATTATGATATTTTATGGTATGGTATTCATCTGGGCGACCTAAGTGTACTAGTGTAATGTTGTGAAAAAATCTAAGTCCAATTTTAGGTAGGTACTATAATAGTGTGCATTGAAAAAAAAAATTTTCAAACCATACAAATCTTAAATTATGGGGAAATAGGATTTGTACCACATGAACTAGTTCATGGCTCGTGCAACTGCGCCTATATATCGGAATAATAATAAAACAAAGGTTGCTAGCACAAAGGGCTTGACTAGTATAATACAGTACTCTATGAAAAAAAATGCAATTGGCAATAGATTTTATCAAAACTGTCCGAAAATTATTTGAATTTTAAATTCAATATTTTGTAAATATTTCAAGTATCTGTTACCGTTATTAAGATCGAGAAAAAAAAATAAAAAAATCACGTTTGTTGTATGGGAGCTCCCCTTGAATATTTATTTTATTTTAATTATTTATTCTTAAAGTTGTAATACTCGATTTCAACTGGTTGTATTTTCCTTTCCTAAATGGGTATATATGAAGTGAAACAACAATTTGATGGTTTGGCAGTACAATGTTTATTTAGGGTGGACAATATTCTGTTTGTTGCACTAGAAAAGTTATTTACTTACAATTTACATATTCCAAATAATATACCTTTGTGAGAATTCTCTTCCTTGAAAATACCTAGTTTACACAAGTTAGATTTTACACAATTTAGACCTTCTAACTTATATATCTAATAGTAAAATACAACCATAAAAATAATGAAAGGTAGGGTCCTGGAGTCTGCTCTGATCGTTAACGAGTGGAATTTGGGTATTACTATGTATAAATTATTAGTAAACGCGTTATGAGACAACCTTCTGCAGAGTATTTGTAGAACTCTTCGACAGTCAGCCGCTACCGTTTGGTTAGTGTAGTGTACCTGGATCAGTGCGTTGTGTCTTGGCTCTGATAGATCAGCCACTAGTTAGCTCTCTCTATATATTGTAGTTCACCGGTCACTTTTCCAAATTGATCTCACACCTCCAAACTCTGGTTTTGCGCAGGTCTCTCTACCAGGCGACTATATTTGTAATGGAAATTTGGGTCTCTAAACCCGTACCGACGACCCTTTCGGGTGAATTATTAACTCCTTAACGGTTATTTATCCGTTCCAGGACATTATGAAAATACGGAATTATCTTCCTTCCAAATTAGAAAATAGTTCTCCTTCGTTAATATAATCCTCGCATATGTTATTATCACGAAGATGTTTAATGTTCCTCAAAAATAAATTCAGCCTTGAATTTGAAATTCGAAATGCGAATGAATAATCTGACAAGCAAAAACAAACGTCCCTGATTGGTCGGCCTACCTATGGTTTTTTTAACGTCTGAGGCGAAGGAAAATGAGTCCATACATCCGAATGAACGAAATATTCTTGTCAATACGAATCTTTGCGAATAACTACTTTGAATGAATTTTGAACAACTAATATGATCCCCGTAAGCCTAACGTCACCTAAATAATGACGAGACTATAGAAAACGCTCTAACGCGCCCCAATTCAAAAACAAGGTGTAAGAATTCCACACAGACGACCATAATCTCTAATATCGAACTGAAACATGATACAACTTACCAAGACAAGAAACTTTCGTCTGAACTATTTCTTTTTTTTTTTTTTTTTTTTTTTTTATTTATAAGTCGCTGGGTATAGAATTTATCACTTTGCCTAAATGTCAAACTTAATGCGAAACGGAACGTAATGTCACCTGTCAGATTACGATGTTGACTTTGAAAAATTGATAAATAAACAATGCTACAAAGTGCATATAATAATTAAATATTTTGTGAATATTTCAAGCGTCTACCTGTTGCCGTTAATAACATCGAGCAAAAACAAGCAAAAACTTTTTTTTGCTTTCACGTTTGTTGTATGTATTTATTTTATTCTATTTATTGTTTAACTAGCTTTTGCCCGCGACTTCGTCCGCGTGGAATAGTTACTTTAGGAAGCATTTTATTTTTTGTGTAGGTACTTATTTTGCAAAAAATACACATACAAACTGCCGTACACTACTGTAAATGGCGTTTTTACAATCTACTATTTTATGTTTTTCCATCCTTCGCTAACTTACATGCAACCTTTCATCCTCACATGGGTCAATATTTCAAAAACGCTAGAATAAATACTTGCTTATTTCTTATCGCGTGCTATTAAAAAATTCATTGTTTTATCTTTGGTAATGAGGAATCCCATAAAAAATTCCATCTCATATTTCAACCCCTTCATTCCCATTTTTTACAAAAAAGGTAGCTTTTATTCCATTTCGAGGTTTAGTCTATTTTTGTACCAAATATCATTAAAATCGGTTTAGGTATAGGGCGTGAAAGCGATTAAGTTAAAAAGTCGGATCTCAAAAATGGATAGTGTATTGGAAATCGGGATCTCCGAAAACCACAAAAATGACACCCATATCGATTTTATATTAAAAAGTCGCAACCGCCATCTTGGATCTCGAAATAGATGTCGTATTCGGAATCGGGACCCCCGAAAACCACGAAAATGATACCCGTATTGACATTTTGTCAAATAGTCACGTCCGCCATCTTGGATTTCGTAATAGATGTTTTATTCGTAATCCGGACCCCCAAAAACTACGAAAACGATACCCATATTGACATTATGTTAAAAAGTCGCATCCGCCGTCTTAGATATAAAAATGGTTGTTGTATTGGGAATCGAGACCTCCGAAAACCACGAAAATGATACCCATATGGATATTATATTAAAAAGTCACAACCGCCATCTTGGATCTTGAAATAGATGTCGTATTCGAAATCGGGCCCCCCGATAACCACGAAAATGATATAGATATTGACATTTTGTCAAAAAGTCGCATCCGCCATCTTGGATCTCGAAATAGATGTTTTATTCGTAATACGGACCCCCAAAAACCACGAAAACGATACCCATATTGACATCATGTTAAAAAGTCGCGTCCGCCATCTTGGATCTCAAAAATGGATAGTGTATTGGAAATCGGGATCTCCGAAAACCACGAAAATGATACCCATATCGATATTATATTAAAAAGTCACAACCGCCATCTTGGATCTCGAAATAGATGTCGTATTCGAAATCGGGGCCCCCGAAAACCAGTAAAATGATACCCATATTGACATTTTGTCAAAAGTCGCGTCCGCCATCTTGGATCTCGAAATAGATGTTTTATTCGTAATCCAGACCCCCAAAAACCACGAACACGATACCTATATTGACAATGTTAAAAAGTCACGTCGCCACGTGGATCTATTTTTGTACCAAATTTCATCATAATCGGGTCGGGTGTTAGACGTGAATGCGTAACTTTATTTTGACTTCCTTACGACCTTTCATCCCCTATTTCACCGCCACATGGGTTAATATTTCAAAAATCCTAGAACAAATATTTCTTTCTTTCTTATTAAGTCCCTAATTTCAAAGTTTCATGGTTTTATCTTTAACAATATTGAACTCCCATACAAACTTTCATCCACTATTTCACTCCACACAGGTCAAAATTTCAAAAATCTTATAACAAATATTTCTTTCTGTCTTATTAAGTACCTAAATTCAAAGTTTCATGGTTCTAACTTCAAAAATGACGAACTTCCATACAAAATTTTATCCCCCATTTCAACCCATTCAACCTTTTTTTCGCGATAAAAAGTAACCTATGTCCTTCCCCGAGATCTAATATATATCTGTACCAAATTTCATCAAAATCGGATCAGTGGTTTAGACGTGAAAACTTAACAGACAGATAGAGTTACTTTGACATTTATAATATTAGTAGGGATAGTAGCGGCAACAGAAACGTCATCTAAGAAAATTTCAACTGTCGTAACTATCACTGTTCATGAGATACAGCCTGGTGACGAGTTTCTCCCAAGTTCTTGTTGTAAAAACACGTGTTGAGAGACTCCATTTTTAACCTCAATCAACCGTACAATTTTTGTTACTTTAGTTAAATTTTCACTTGACATTGGCAAAATGCGTACGCTTAATGCGACGCGACGCCATTAATTAAGAATAGTATAGTATAGCAGCCTGGGGCTTTAGACAACATGCACTTCGACAATCGCTCTCGCTATCGCTAAGTCAAAAAATGTATGGGATTGACATAAGCAATCGAAAAGTGACGTCATCAAAATAATCGAGTCGAAAATTGTTAGCCAAATGTCAGTTTTCGTTTCTATTGAACCGAAACGCAAGCAATAGAAGGCGTCGCTCGCTAACTTCCCATACAATGCGTAGCCAACATGCAGCTTTGAGACTCGAAACCGACAAACTAGCGTTTCGATCGATCGCTTGGCTTTCGATCGCCGAGACCATGTAGAAAACGCTTGTGAAACACGTTATAGATTAAAATATCAGCAAAAAAAATAGTTTTTATTATTTCATACGCTACGTAGGCGTAATATAGTGTTATTAAAGTTTGTAGAGGTGCATTCTGGGATATACTTTTATGGAAGGAAGGACAGAAAGTCAAAGCAATAGCCCTTAACACAGCTGGAGGATACAGTGGAAAAGATAAAGAAATTAAAGTGGAAATGGACGGAGCCCATACTTAGAAATAACATACAGAAGTGGACAAGAGATGTTACTGAATGGGGGACCCATTCAGGTATCAATGTAAGAGGAAAAAGGGCAGACAGAAGAGGAGATGGTCAGATGACATTAAGAGGGTAGCAGAGCCTTTGTGGTTACGGTTGGCCAAGAACAGATTAGATTAGTACCTATGGAAAAGGCTGGATGAGGCCTACGTGTTAGGAGGACACACCGAACAATAAAAACAATAATCAAAATAGTGTTAATACTGTAATAAATTTAGATTATAATGTAAAACATTTTCCGTATTAAATGGGTTTGAAATTGAAGTTGTATTTTTTAGTAAGAATATACATTATTTGTACACAGTGGTTGTATATTAAAGTTTATATGTAATAGTTATTCTCATGACCGTGTCATGCTGGCAGAGTAGAATAGCACCACCAACCCTATATCTATAAATAGGCGTCGTAGGAGGAAGCTAATGGATCAGATAAGGGGTATTGATCACCTTATATGCTGTCCACCAATCTGCATTGGGCAAGTGTGGTGAACTACTGCCTAAACCTTCTCAGATAACAAGGAGAGGCTGGAAAGGAGAGACAAGAAAAGGCTGTTATGTTATGATGATGAATTGTTTGTTTAGGATATCATTTAAAAATACATTATCTTAATTTGTTGTGGGCTGCCGTAACAATGAGTGTATCTCATGCACCCAAAACATATTTGAGACTAAAAACTATAGACTCTCTAATCTGTGAAACTAATAGAAAACTTTAATAAAATGCCTGATTGATTTATTATTTGGAGATAGATTTACATATTCCACATTTTGAACACTGGTGACAAAAGAAATGCCTATGGAACTTAACAACAATTTCACATTATTTTACAATCAAAACTATTTGTGTGCTTGTGAAAGTTTTCATGTTAGGGATTTATTTGTATGAAACAGGAGATCATTCACCCCCTAAAAGAACAGACCTAAGGTATTTGTATGTATGTACATACAACTATTTGTTGATGTTTTTGTATGAACATTTGTGAATGTAGATTTTTTGACTCGATAGTAAAAATTGTTTCGGAATGGATTTTGTGCAGTGAAACTGATGTTATATTGATGCACAAACATCCATGACGACGAGCTGTTAAGAAGAATCATTAAATAAAAGTTTTATAATGTTAATTTATTTAATTTTATGTAACTTTTAATTTTGAGCAACAGGAAACATTAATTAGATTTTCTGTTCCTCATTATACAAAGTTTTATTCCTCCAGGATTGAAGATTCCTAGTTTTGATAAAATAAAACAATTACATTAATCTTTTATTTATTTTTTACATAAAGATAACATGGTCAGCAAAGTTACTCGATTTTTCATTTAAGTCTACAAATCCAACAATGTCATCCTTGCTTGTTGTATATGTCAGTTTCCAGGGCCATTTCAAAGAATAATACTGCTTACATATTTTTCCTGACCCAGTATTTCACCTGATGCAACTGTAGGTGTTACAGTAACTCATTAAATAATTATAATGGTAATTTGTCAATTGGTTTGCTGATGATCATCTGAAAAATAAAATAAGCATTTTAACTTTAGGTTGAAAATTACAGGATTTATTTTCCTAATAATTTATATACTAATTCTACACTAATTCACAGAAAATTGATTAAACCTTTTTATCTAGAGAGAAAAAGATAATCACTCAGAAATTCTGTATAACTAGACGTTAATTTGATGCTGTTGTGGTGGAGTGGTTAATTTAGATTGCTTACAGATTGCTTAGATTAATTAGGTAATGGCTTAGAATATTGGGTAACTTGATAAACCTAATAGAAAGTGCTGTGTGGAGCTTTCTGATTCAAGATGTAGGTACATACTGATTTTAAACTGCGATCAAGACCACATACAGAATGAAATAATCATAATTATTCCTGTCTTTTGAGAAATCTCATAAAATATTAAAAACACATAATACAAATACCAGAAACTTCTAGACAGGCTATCTTATGTGGTTTTCGCTCATAAGGTGCATAAGAATGATCATGACGCTTTCTCGAGTAACTCTTATCACGGAATTGATCTGAAAATGAAATAAAAATATATCATTAAGAGAAGTAGTCATCAAAGTCATCTTGGCTTAACTTTTGCAATGTACAAATTTAATTAAATTTGTAACTACACGTGCAAAATAATGGTTAATAAGAATATATGTATTGTTAGATAGATAAATGTTAATAAAATATTACCTATTTCTGTGGGAACAGTTGATGGTATTCCTCAGTATTCAACAGTTCATGGTAAGATATCTCGAGTTTCAAAAATAAAGATGGACAAGCACCAATCTTCAATTTATCTCCATGACAATTTTTTTCTCAAAATGTTTATATAGGGCACGTAGGTAGATGCATGTTTTATGGTTTTTTCACTAGGAACTATAACCTAGGTATGTCTTTTCATAGAAAATAGAAATGATTCTATGAAATTGATGAAACTTATAGGTCCTGTTGTAAATTACTTCGGTCGGTACGCAACACTTGTGGTGTGGTACATTATCGTAAACCACCAAACCACCGATGGGACTCATAAGTAGATTCAAAGTGGCGAAAACGCCGAAAACTCTTCATGAAATAAATTTAATTTATTTAGGTTATGTTAGTTTGTCATTTTCAATTTTTGACATTTCTTCTCTCGCTAACTATAGACAAAAATTTTGAGTTATCGATACGACGCCTCGATTAAGCGATCGCTACGTTACTGTCACTTTGGCTACCAAACGATAATCGCTATCGCTGAAGCGTTAGCGATTAGACAAACCGACTCGCTTGTAAGCGTGAGCATGTTGTCTAAAGCCTCTGTACCCTTAGTATGAGTTTTTCCAACACCAAACGAGTGATCGTCATCGTCAAGACTATGAAACTATAGGTTTACTTAATACGTCGTAGTATAAGATTTAAATTTGGCACATAGTCTTCACGATATCGCCTACTCGATCACTCGATTATACGAACTTCACACTGTTTAGTTTTGTCTCTTTTATTTCTTATTAACAAGAAAGAGACAACATGTTCATTCGTTCCATTCACTCCCATTCATAGTATCTCTAACTAGTCTGTGCTCGATGAAAACAAACAAAATGTCTGCGTCACAGTGAGAGTCGTATTGATATTATTTATAAATTATTACTAAAACAGATAAGAAGTAATAGGTTTTGATACATAAACTATACCCAATTGTACTAAGGTGTTTAAACGGAAAAATAAAATGAAAATGTGCAAAACAAGTGCGTCGCAGTTTGAACAAATAGTGAATTTCATTGAGTGGTGTATTTAAAAAGATATTATACAGAAAAATACTAATGTGCAATGCTTTTGGGAAAAATAATGATCTCGTGTCTGACGGCAAACGAGATTTAGAGCTGCAACAAAGGGAAATTGAACTCAAGCGAGCTTGCCTAGTGACAAACTCTATTCGCCATATTTATTTAGAAAATAAAATAATTTAATGTTATGTATTAATTAAACAATGTGTTTTATTCCCTTATTATACTACACTGTGATAGTGTCCTATTGTTTAAATTCTAGCTAAGACGACTAAAGCGTAGATAATTATTAAAGCGTCGGTCGTCTCTGTGACGAGTGAATATCCACACGGTAATGTTATCGCCCGTCACGACAATACCTACGCCGCGTGGAGACACACATAATTCGCTTATAGGTAGGTAAATATACACAGACATTATTGCTTGAGACTTATAAAGTAGAAGCTATATGCTTATAATTTATCAATGTGCCACTGCTGCATAACCTCCCGACGTTCCTGTGTACGTTGGTGGGCTTCATTAACCTCTTCAGCGACCATAATAAATGAAAATTATGGCGATAACATTGTAATAATTGTTAAAAATTTCGTTCGTTTACCTACTCACGGAATTTCTTTCATCGAGTGACGACACGATCAAACGTAATAGTATACTTAGAACGACTTGTCAAAGTAACGACTCGTACTGCCAAAATGCATTCGTGAGGCGAAAACTATCAAAGTTTTCGTGTTACGTTAACTCGATTTAACTTATACTGCCGATTTTTGTTTTTGATAGTTTACGCTAGAGGCGCTAGTGGGCAATGTATGAAAAGAGACGATACGTTTGATCGAGCTCGAAAACTATCAAAACTCATACTAAGGGTACTGGCAGATGGACGGACGGACGGACAGTGGAGTCTTAGTAATAGGGTCCCGTTTTACTCTTTAGGTACGGAACCTTAAATAAAACGATAGCAAAAAAAATATTTCGTGTCCAAAAGCAGACTGTTGGGCCAGCACGGTGTTTAGTCAGTAAACTTACACTACCGCCGCAAGCCGCACCTGATGAACGTGTCCGATAATTTATGTTCGCAGCATACCTAATATTTTATTTCTATTCAATTAGTGAACTGATTTAATAATATCTGTAGCTATTTTTACTTTATTATAATGCTACTTTTCTGTACCTACAGCCGATGCAAACTAGGAATTCAAAGAAAAAGTAGTTCTAACTATAAACGCAAACCTGAATCGGAAAAACTAAAACGGGGCCCGAAACCAAAACCCAAGGCTCCACACAATTGCTACCAATGTGATAAACAGTTCCGATGTCAAGCACAACTTGAAATGCATGTAAGGTGAGTTTGATTGTCTCCATTTTCTAAATGTCTTTAAAAGCTAAATTACTGTAGCAGTTTACTTTAACGGAATTTTTGCGCGAGCAAGTCTTATTGATAAAATATTCCGCTAAGTCTTATTATCAAACTCTTTAAATATCAGTTTTTAAATCATTTGCCTGAACTGTTCCCAATTTTATATATGGTTGGTTAATGTTTTCTTAATATAAACTTCTCGATCAGCCGTCATCTCTACATTGTTTGTAATAATCAAATTGATTTTATTTCTAGGACTCATACTGGACATAAACCATTTGTGTGTATGTACTGCCCTAGGAGCTTTACGCAAAAACATAATCTAACAATACACCTTCGGATACATACGGGCGAAAAACCATTTCAGTGTGAAGTTTGCAGGTAATTTTAATAAAACCTTAATTTATTTACCATATTTAGAAAAAATAATTTTCTTCTCACAAATTAATAATAATCCAATGTAGCAGGATAATGCAGAAGCTTGCCATGATTTGTAGGTAGCTACTGTACAGTGAACGCCAAGAATGGATTCACTCTTTTAAATAATGATTTTCTTAAAAACTACGTGTCATACATGCAAAGACTATAAAACCAATTAGTACTCCGTGCATAGCCAATAAAATTTCGGACCAAATAAAAAAAATTAAAAAAAATTGAGCTCTGCGAAGAACATACTGGGGCTGGTAAAATAAAACTACCTACTCCTCGCCTCGCCCATCGCCCGTGTACTTAACAGTTACCTACACCCACACATGTAACGAAATTACGCCTTGCCTTATACTTACATGTTGTGGTCGTGGGTTTGATCGTATAGTTGGACAGATCGTGATATGCCGGCATATCACGATACGCTACTAGACCATAAAATCTCGACCACGTGTCGTTTAACCCATTTTTAAAAATAGTAATGGTCAGGAGTGATCTGTAGGTTCAGGGTTATTTTTTTATGACTGACACGCTCTGACCGTGGGAAGCACGGCCAGATGTGCAGAAAAGAGAGAAATAAAAGAGAGGTTAAAAATTAACACTATTTATTAGTCCAGGGCGTGGGTGGGCTTACGCACTGGGGTTCTCGAACTTAGGGAAGAGATACTTAGCTTCAGCGGTTAGCGCAGGAAGCGGTAGGAACCAGACACATCGACTACCAGCGTGGTCGGCGTGGGTTCAGCTTCGGCCGGTAGGGTGGCACGAAGCGCAGCAGAGGAGCAGCAGGGTAGGCGGCTGCCCGTAGATAGGATCCCCTAGTTCGGGGATCGCGCACAGAAGTTTACGTAACGACTGATTACCTAACTATAGCTGGAGAAAGGTTCCCCTTCGGTTGGTCAACAGTTATTAAACAAATTTACAGTACCCTTAGTATGAGTTTTTGCAACACCAAACGAGTGATCGTCTTCGTCAATACTATGAAACTATAGGTTTACTTAATACGTCGTAGTATAAGATTTAAATTTGGCACATAGTCTTCACGATATCGCCTACTCGATCACTCGATTATACGAACTTCACACTGTTTAGTTTTGTCTCTTTCATTTCTTATTAACAAGAAAGAGACAACATGTTCATTCGTTCCATTCACTCCCATTCATAGTATCTCTAACTAGTCTGTGCTCGATGAAAACAAACAAAATGTCTGCGTCACAGTAAGAGTCGTATTGATATTATTTATAAATTATTACTAAATAGACAATAAGTAATAGGTTTTTATACATAAACTTTGATTTGATCCATAACTAATTGAACTAAGGTGTTTTAACGGAAAAATAAAATGAAAATGTGCAAAACAAGTGCGTCGCACGAACAAATAGTGAATTTCATTGATTGGTGTGTTTAAAAGGATATTATACAGAAAAATACTAATGTGCAATGCTTTTGGGAAAAATAATGATCTCGTGTCTGACGGCAAACGAGATTTAAAGCTGCAACAAAAGGAAATTGAACTCAAGCGAGCTTGCCTAGTGACAAACTCTATTCGCCATATTTATTTAGAAAATAAAATAATGTTATGTATTAATTAAAAAATGTGTTTTATTTCCTTATTATACTACACTGTGATAGTGTCCTATTGTTTAAATTCTAGCTAAGACGTAGTCGGCTTTAGTAAGCGTAGATAATTATTAAAGCGCCGATCGTCTCTGTGACGAGTGAATATCCACACGGTAATATTATCGCCCGTCATGACAATACCTACGCCGTGTGGAGACACTCACATAATTCGCATATAGGTAGGTAAATAAACACAGACATTATTGCTTGAGACTTATAAAGTAGAATCTATATGCTTATAATTTATCAATGCGCCACGGCTGCATAACCTCCCGACGTTCCTGTGTACGTTGGTGGGCTTCATTAACCTCATTAGCGACCATAATAAATGAAAATTATGGCGATAACATTGTAATAGTTGTTAAAAATTTCATTCGTTTACCTACTCACGGAATTTCTTTCATCGAGTGACGACACGATCAAACGTAATAGTATACTTACGACGACTTGTCAAAGTAACGACTCGTACTGCCAAAATGTATTCGTGAGGCGAAAACTATAAAAGTTTTCGTGTTACGTTAACTCGATTTAACTTATACTGCCGATTTTTGTTTTTGATAGTTTACGCTAGAGGCGCTAGTGGGCAATGTATGAAAAGAGACGATACGTTTGATCGAGCTCGAAAACTATCAAAACTCATACTAAGGGTACAGTACCCTTAGTATGAGTTTTTGCAACACCAAACGAGTGATCGTCTTCGTCAATACTATGAAACTATAGGTTTACTTAATACGTCGTAGTATAAGATTTAAATTTGGCACATAGTCTTCACGATATCGCCTACTCGATCACTCGATTATACGAACTTCACACTGTTTAGTTTTGTCTCTTTCATTCTTTATCAACAAGAAAGAGACAACATGTTCATTCGTTCCATTCACTCCCATTCATAGTATCTCTAACTAGTCTGTGCTCGATGAAAACAAACAAAATGTCTGCGTCACAGTGAGAGTCGTATTGATATTATTTATAAATTATTACTAAAATAGATAATAAGTAATAGGTTTTGACACAACTTTTGATTAGATCTATACCCAATTGTACTAAGGTGTTTTAACAGAAAAATAAAATGAAAATGTGCAAAACAAGTGCGTCGCAGTTTGAACAAATAGTGAATTTCATTGATTGGTGTGTTTAAAAGGATATTATACAGAAAAATACTAATGTGCAATGCTTTTGGGAAAAATAATGATCTCGTGTCTGACGGCAAACGAGATTTAGAGCTGCAACAAAGGGAAATTGAACTCAAGCGAGCTTGCCTAGTGACAAACTCTATTCGCCATATTTATTTAGAAAATAAAATAAAATAATGTTATGTATTAATTAAACAATGTGTTTTATTTCCTTGTTATACTACACTGTGATAGTGTCCTATTGTTTAAATTCTAGCTAAGACGACTAAAGCGTAGATAATTATTCAAGCGTCGGTCGTCTCTGTGACGATGACGAGTGAATATCCACACGGTAATATTATCGCCCGTCACGACACAAACACGACAATACCTACGCCGTGTGGAGACACTCACATAATTCGCATATAGGTAGGTAAATAAACACAGACATTATTGCTTGAGACTTATAAAGTAGAAGCTATATGCTTATAATTTATCAAGGCGCCACTGCTGCATAACCTCCCGACGTTCCTGTGTACGTTAGTGGGCTTCATTAACCTCATCAGCGACCATAATAAATGAAAATTATGTCGATAACATTGCAATAATTGTTAAAAATTTCATTCGTTTACCTACTCACGGAATTTCTTTCATCGAGTGACGACACGATCAAACGTAATAGTATACTTACGACGACTTGTCAAAGTAGCGACTCGTACTGCCAAAATGTATTCGTGAGGCGAAAACTATCAAAGTTTTCGTGTTACATTAACTCGATTTAACTTATACTGCCGATTTTTGTTTTTGATAGTTTACGCTAGAGGCGCTAGTGGGCAATGTATGAAAAGAGACGATACGTTTGATCGAGCTCGAAAACTATCAAAACTCATACTAAGGGTACAGATGACAAGCAACGAAATTCAAAGTGATCATTTCGCAAACCAACGTTCGATTTATTTATGTTTCACAAACTTTACATCTCACCAAGTAATTGTTTCATATATTGTCATTTTGCAAAAGAACTTTAGTCAATTTTTCCTAACACAAATACGTTAAACGACAATGATCTATTGACCAATTTTTCTTTAATAATATGGTTACTTGGTCTAAAGACATTAGGCAATTTATGGTATGGCACCGTATCATTTCTTAACTTTTCACACTAAAAACATAACGATTGACCAATTTTTCTTTAATAAAATGGTAACTTAGTCTAAAGACGTTAGGCAATTTATGGTATGGCACCGTATCATTTCTTTTACTTAGGAACTTTTCATACTAAAAACATAAGAATTATAAAAACACAAAGAAATTGTTCAATAATAGTTTATGGGTGCCATTCGGTTCGCCTAAAAATTTTGCGATTGCTTCTTGTATTCTTGCTTGCTACATGGATGCTTGCATTGCATAGTGCATGCATGCTTGCATTGCATGCTGTACGAATAATTGGATTGCATGCTGTATGCCTGCCTGCGAGATGCTTGCCGGGGGGTGCAGGGGGGCTGGCCCCCCTGCTCGGGGGGGTCGGGGGGCCTGAGGCCCCCCGCTATAAAGAAAAACCATGAGTACGAAAATAAACCTAGGTTAGGTTAGGTTAGACTTGTGACCACGCATAGCGGAGCGAGCGAAGCGAGCGGAGCATTGTATTGCTTGCTGCATGCTTGCTTGCATGCTGCATGCTTGCTTGCATGCTGCATGCTTGCTTGCATGCTGCATGCTTGCTTGCATGCTGCATGCTTGCTTGCATGCTTGCTTGCATGCTGCGTGCTTGCTTGCATATCGTTTTCTGGGTTAGGTTGAAATGAAAACAGCGCACAAGCCGAGCAAGCGAAGCGAGTGTTTCGCGGCAGCGGCCGGCGAGTGCCTGAAGCGATTTGAGGGCGATTTCACTGTATTTGAAAAATAGCAAATTGAAATTTTAGTAAACAACAACATTTTTTATTTTAAAATAAATTTTTTTTTTTTAATTTTAGTATACTAAACGTTTGTAATTGAAATTTAGTCAAACAAACTATTTGTAAAATAACATTTTTGGTTTATGTAACTTGTTAATTTGAAAATTAGCGAATTGAAATTTTAGTAAACAAAAAGTTTGTAATTGAAATTTAGTCAAACAAATCATTTGTAAAATAACATTTTTGGTTTTTGTAACTTGTTGATATGTCAGTATGTCTTTTAAAAATTTAACTAACAATGCATTTTTGAAATGACTGCTTATCATATGGATGTTTGCGTTTTGATGTCATTGTTAAAGCATTAGTTTGCGTAATGAAACATTGAAAAATGTTGCTTGCGAAATGGTAATTTGCCAATGAATTGTGTGCGAAACATTAGAGAACCCTGGAGAAAATGGAAGGAGACAGCCAGTTTCTCCGGGCTACTACTTAAATACAAAATTGGTTCGAGAACTTTCCCAAAAATTTGTAGTGGGAGTTCCGTTTTATGAGTAATGCTTAAATACGAATGAAACGAAAAATGGTCGTCCTTGTCGAGGAGGACGTTTCTAGCTCTTATGCCACGGACTCAAAGCCAGCGACGAGCGGGGCGACTGAGACGGCGGCGCGACGTCAACCCAGCCTAGAAGCGGGCAGATCCCGATCGCCGATTGACTGGAGCGCATAGCTCCCCTACCCTCCCCGCGCCGCTGCCTTCGAGGCCAGTTCCATTTCATTTAAATCTGTGCATTGAAACACGCCGCCCCGTCGCCGTTCGCCCCGCTTGTCGCTGACTTCGAGTCCGCGGCGTAAGGTTGACTTCCGTGAATCGCTGCCGAACGCAGCCGTGAGCGATCGAGTAAGATTACGGTTATAGAAGTTTTACTTTAGTCGTGTAGTCTAAAGCACACTCGTTTTTTTTTATTTTATACACGATATATTTTATGTTTTAGCAAACGATTTTCTGCTCAAGGCAATTTACAAGCACATCTTAAAATACATACAGGACAAAGAGATCATGTAAGTAGTAGGCATAATAATTGGCTCTGTCACTTCTTTTTTTTTTATATATTTTGTCTATATACATATTTATTTCAGTTTATTTATAAAAATATCTAGAATTATTATGTATTTTAAAAATGTTATCTAGTAGGTATCCTTAACAAAAGTTATTAATGATACATACTTTGGGCTAGATAATTGGTATAGGTAAGCGTGGAAATATGTATTAGGTCTTTACCTATGAAATTGGCGTGTTTTTCTTACACACTATTAGCTGTGTAATTTCTTTGATTAAGTCGCTGTTTCAGTTTTATATTTTTATTATGAATAAGGACTATACTGTTACGAATTTGCATGTAGTGAAATTATGATTATTTAAATCTTAAACTAAAAAAAAATAAAAATAAAGTGGCTGTTTTATTTGGTCGGCAGAATCAACTCTTGTCTTAATTATTGCTTCAATATACTAAGTCTTGCCCAATTATACGCTCAAATTTTCAAAAGATTTGGCAACGGAGTTTTTGAGAAATTTTAAATAACGTTAGTATGAAAATACATATTTTTTTGAAAATCTACATAAAAATTGGCGTTGTTCCCTACTACTTCTATATTTTTTTTTACTATAAATCCTAATGTTACAAAATTTGGAGGAAATAATCTAACAACCCTCGGCTAAGTCTACCATCAATAAATTATAAAAAAATCCAGTCTGTCCATGAGTTAGTTGGCATCAAATAGTCAATTCCGATGAAGAGATTGAAGAATCATTTTCACTTTCTTTTCAGAATTTAACAATTGAAATATAATTTAATTACAGACAAAAATCTTGCAAAGAGTGTAGTTTCAAAAAAAAATAATAATAAGAACCTAAAACAACTATTGAATTAAAGAAATTGCAAGTTTAGGTACAAGATAATAAAACGCCAATTTCATAGGTAAGGACCTAATATATGTATTCAAAAAAGTACGTATTTTTAGGTAGGTATCTATTTAGCTTCTACTACCTACCTACGACTATTTCGATTTAAATTTTCCATGCAAAAAGCAGTGTACCTAACAATAAATATTTTAAGTATCATTTGGCTATATCTATGGCTATTCAAATGCACACTAGGTACACTTAGGTATGTATCTACCTAGGTAAACTATTTCGAGATTTTCAACCATCGCATATTAATAGGTACCTATGTTATTCGTACCATTTCAGACTTGTTCCTTGTGCTCTAAATCTTTCATAACATCGAGTGAACTAACTCGTCACATGAACAAACATAGAGGTGTAAAGAATTTTAAATGCGAGTTATGTGGAGCTGCCTATGTTCACCTTAGGGATTTGGTAAGACTACTATTGTCTTTGAATGCCTTATATTAACTCATACCTATACTTACCTACTGACTGTTTCTCTTGCAATATAAAGATTTTTTTTTACCCTGTCCGGAATTACCTTTTTTTTTTTTTTTTTTTTTTTTTTTTTGACGGTGGGAACCAATTTACTGGCCATATCGCACGCTGGCAAGGCGTGCGACGTGTGCGGGGATCACTGACGCGGAACAACGCCAGTACTACCCGCTAAACGCCACCGGTACCCTCCTAAGCCCTTATGAGGGCGCTTTGGGTTCGGCGCACTGTATGTGCGCCATTTCACCAAAGCGTCCCCGGGCTGGCCCGGTCCAACAGTGAACCGGGCGACGCGCCTGTGGGGGATTACGCTAGGGTACTAGGTAATCCCCAGACGGGGTGGCCTATGCCGACTGGCACCAAGGACGCGCGGTTTGCCAACCGCGCCCAGACCACCTTAGGGCCGACGAAGACCGGCGGTCACAGCCGCCTGCCTTCTCCGGCCCTGCCGCCTACGCCGGAGGGGAGCGGCTAGAGCATCCTCCTCCCGCTCCCTCTCCGCTGCCTCCTTCTGCCCCATCACATCCTCGCAGAAGGAGGCGGTAGCCTTCCAAGCCCTCTCATTACCAAGCATGGCTCTAACCATGCTTGGCAATGAGAGCGCTCCTCCGCCGAGCGCCGCCACCAACGTGCGACGCTCGTTTCGCCAGGCCGGGCACTCGACAAGCGTGTGCTCGGCCGTGTCGTCAGGGGAGTTGCAGTGGTGACACCGCGGCAACTCCTCCCGACGGGCGATACGGTACAGGTAGTGACCGAAGCACCCATGTCCGGTCAGTACCTGTACCAGGCGGTAGGTGAGGCTACCCCGCTGGCGCCCTACCCACTCATCCAACACCGGACGAATCGCCTCGATCGTCCGGTGGCCAGCGGCTGGGTTGGCGAGTGCCTCATCCCATCGGCGCAGAGCCTCCCTCTGCGCCTGGGTGCGGACCCGTTCGACCTCCTCTCGAACGGGTCGCTCGCCCCGCTCTCTCGCCGCGGCCCTATGTCGATGCACCTGGGACAGAACCAGGGCATCGACCTCCCACGGGAGCGTGCCTGCGAGGACGCAGGCAGCCCCGTGGCTGACCGTGCGGTAAGCCCGCACGGCCCGGGCCGCGATGACCCTCTGCGGTCTCCGCAGGAGGGCCCTCGTGCGGGACGAGAGGCACTCCGCCCACACCGGGGCTCCGTATAGTGCCATCGACCTTATCACCCCGTGATAAAGCCGACGGCACGACGCCTTCGGCCCCCCCACATTGGGGAGGAGCCGCCCGAGTCCGGCTGCGGCGGCGCACAGCCGGGGAGCGAGGAGCCTAAAATGCTCCTCGAAGCTCCACCGGGGATCCAGGGTCAGGCCGAGATACTTCATATGCATCTCGACGTGAACCTGGACCCCCTCTACCCGGGCACGGAGCCCCGGTGGGATCCTGCGTCTAGGGGCATGGAACGCCATGGCCCTCGTTTTCTCGAGGGCCACCTCCAGCCCCAGGAGGCGGATGCGTCGGACGACCATGGATGTCCGGAATTACCTACGCTATCTTACTGTTCAATTTACCTACAATCCTAGATCACAGATTGATAACTACCCGCAAAAACCACTGCTTAATTTCTCTTCGCAACCACATAAACCTTAAAAGTATACTCAGTAGCTTATTTTTTGTTCCAGAAACTACACAAAATAAAAAAACATCAAATTCCGTCTCAAACAACGAAAACTCCACATGAAAATTATAATACTGCTTGCAATATAGATATTGTCGGTATAGATGTCGGAAAAGACGTTTCTCAATTACCTATAAATGATCATAAAGATATGAGCCATCATAATATACAGCAATTAATTAATGTGAAAACTACTGATGCTCCTATACCACCTGAACACAGCCAAACGTTAGTTAACTATAGACAAAAAGAAAAGGACTTATTTGCTAATGAAAGTCACAACTGTGCCATTTGTGGAGAACAATTTGAATACCTTAGCGCACTAGCCCAACATTACTTACACAATCATAAAGGATATGACACTCCAGTTACTTCAAATATGTAGACTTACAGTGCCGTACCTACTGAATATAACAGAAAAGTTTATTGTTATTAAATTTTGAAATGAAATAAATGAAAATCGGTTGTTTTATTATTCCAAATATTTGGAACTGATCACCTAAGTCTGCAACATATGAACCAACTGTAGAACAGAACCAGAGTAATTGGATACGTCGACGTGCGTCGATGGCAGCCGTCGACGAGTTAGCGGCAACCGTCCGTCGACCTATCCACCGACGGTTTTGTTATACTACATCAAGCCGGCTCCAGATTATTTGCAATGCAACGTTGCACCAGTATAATATGGACGGCCCCCGCATAAGCAAAGCAAACGTCTGTTCCTGGCAGCTTTTAGCGCGCACGCCATGGGAGCCGTGGAAGTCACGGCGCGCAAAAGTATTGTGAATGACCGTATAGGTAAATAATACAAATCATACTGCGCGCACTCAAGTTGTTGAAAAACCATGTGGCTCAGGCTGTCTGGACAAATCTTCAAAATAGCTTACATTTAAGTAGGTCAATAGGGCATTTTATGTGACGGCTAACCACCCTTACTTCAGAAGAGGTGACGCTACAGAATCTTAGATAATCGATCGAAACCGTGTCCAGCCAGCTTGAAAAACCACTTTTCGCTGGTCTCTCAATCTCGGTAACGGAAGTGGTTTTGAAGACTTTTTGCATATCAACGGGCGTCACATAAATTTGTGACGGGCATCGAGCTAAAAGTGTTGTGATACGTACAGCGGTTTATTAGAAAAATGCAAAAATCTGTGTCCAGCCAGCTTGAATTTACGTATAAAACTTCTGGCTGGCACTTCTGAATCTCGATAACGGGAGCGTTTTCGAATATGGTTCCTTTTACTAACAAAATGTGACGCAAGTTGTGACGGTAATAACGTTTGATTTATGGCGTCACGTGTAATGGTTTACGAGAAATCAATTAAAAACTGGTATCCAGCCAGCTTGAAGTTCAAGCTGGCTGGACACATGTATCTCCGCTGCCTGATGGTCTACGGCCTTCGAAATATGTTCAAGTTTTTGTGACGGGGAAGATAATGATAATCTGAAGTTGTGACGGAGAAAGTTTACGTAGTTTCAAAGATATTAATCATATAATTTTTTCCATACAAACATCTATTAATAATGTTAGGTGACCATAATTTTACACAAATAAAGGATTTCTTTTTAATCGACTTATCGGCCGGTTGTGGCCACACCTGCATTGTATTTGATTTTTTCCGTGAGAATAGGTTTTCCCGCAGTAAAAAAAAATTAAATAAAAAAAACCGCCTTCAAAACTAAAAACGGGAGAAATAAAAGTTTTGTTTATAAAAATCTAAATGTTTTTAGAGGTCGGTCCCGAATACAAGTGACAACGTTTATTACAAATATTGAGGTTGGCACCGACCTCAAAAAAAAATAGATTTTTATAAACAAAATTTTTATTTTTCCCATTTTTAGTTTTGAAGGCGGTTTTTTTCTGCTTTTTAGTGTTTTAAGTATAGAAATTTTCAGGAAACTACTTCAAGATCTTTTAGACACACAAGTGATAAAATTATGATATCATCAATGTCAATTAAATAGGCATTATTAGGGATAACTCAAAAACTATTTGTCAGATGTCGATAAAATTTAAATGGGACCCCATGACAAGCACTAGCTTCCAAAGGTCAAAAGAAACTTCAAAATCGGTCCACTCAGTAACGAGTTATGAGGTAAGAAACACTAAAAAAAACCATACAGTCGAATTAATAACCTCCTCCTTTTTGAATTCGGTTAAAAAAGCGTAAATAAGTGTTAATTCAAAATAATAATTGACTACCAGCGCTGCCTAAAAAGAGCCCCCACTTATTATTTTGTGTTACTTTTTGCCCATCATTAGTTTTTACGAGTTGAATAGTCAGATTGTCAGAATAGTTTTCTTTCCTAATTAAGTCCACCATTTGTATATCTACTGGTAAGAATTTCGAAATAAGTCTCCTTTTTTGGAAGTAGAGGAGGGTGGGGGGAAGGAAGGGAGGGGGGGTGGGAGTCGCCCCTCGTAAATTTCGAATGCCGGAAATGCTTACTTTTTTTTATAAAAAATTAACCTCAAAATATATGAAAAAACCCTAACCTACCTATCACCCAGCCATGTAGGTGCATAAAACACTAGACACGAAAACTCGAAAGCAACCAACGGAATGACGCAATTTAACGCTGTCAGAAATGTCAAAACTATTATCAAAATAGTGGATTGGCGTTTCGTTTCACGCGTTTTAGTACTTCAAAAGTTTTAAAATCTTATCATAACCTAAAAAAGTATAGAAATTACGTTTTGTTTCACGCAATCACAATACAATAAATACGAATTTTAAAAATTAACTAAAAATATTTAAAGGCAACTCCGGTAGCCGAAATTGTTTTAGGGTGATCTTACGGAGCTTCCTTGAGCCCCCTACACATTTAGTTTCCTCAGATTCAGGCGACTCGTTTCGAAGTCCGACCCTATCTACTTACTCTCCGATTAGGGGCCAGGCTTCCAAGTGAAAGCTTTCGAAATGCAACTGGGGTATTCGCTAGGATGAAGATTTGTACCCACATCTACTATTTTTTGTGCAATAAAGAATACATAAGGTATGTACCTACCTAATTAAAATAAATGCTTTACCGTCGTTAATTTGTTTTCTGTTTTCCCACCTCAATGAGAAAATATTAACTATCATTTTTTTGAGAAAACTCAGAGTAAGTACCTAGTCGTAGGGCGCGCCATAATCGGTATAGCATGCGGGTGATGAAAGAGTCTGATTCAGAGGAAGAGAACATAATTATGATTCGAACAGTTGTCCTAGTAGTACCAACTTTAAGCAACAGATGGCGACACCAACATCAACTACCTACCTATTGAACCCAAGTCGGTCTGCGGCAGCGTATGAGCACGTTCAGAAATTGTTCAGTATCTTTTCGTGACCAAGATATTTCCTAAAAAATATTTTTACAGTAAAATATAACTAAATATACTTAAAATATTTTTGACTCTCTTTGCCGGAAAGTATTTACTTTTCATAGAATTTTTAGAAGAAAAAAGAAACCATTGTATCCTGTGTTGCTATAGCATTATTTATGCAATAGCATTACTTATTTATGCTTACCATGAAAAACACCAATACTTACCCACTAAAAAGAGTAGTTATCTGCACGTAAATAATCAATATCGCAAAAAAATTACCCCCTTTTAACACCTCTACGCTTTTGTCTTCTATCGATTAAAATATGTAGGTACTGTAAATGTAGGTTAGTAGGTAGGTATTAACTCGTTAAGCCCCGTTCGCGCTCAGGAGCGCGAGAACACAATTAAAATCAATTGTGTCTGGATATTAATAATCGTCCAGGGATTAATATCACCAATACACGTATTTTCGTTCATTAAAGCCTTAAAATAATATACTTGTTTCTACATAAAACCTACAATATTGGTAACCCTACTGCAGTGTTTGTATGAAAATAATTTAATGATCAATATCTTTGAAACTACGTAAACTTTCTCCGTCACAACTTCAGATTATCATTATCGTCCCCGTCACAAAAACTTGAACATATTTCGAAGGCCGTAGACCATCAGGCAGCGGAGATACATGTGTCCAGCCAGCTTGAACTTCAAGCTGGCTGGACACCAGTTTTTAATTGATTTCTCGTAAACCATTACACGTGACGCCATAAATCAAACGTTATTACCGTCACAACTTGCGTCACATTTTGTTAGTAAAAGGAACCATATTCGAAAACGCTCCCGTTATCGAGATTCAGAAGTGCCAGCCAGAAGTTTTATACGTAAATTCAAGCTGGCTGGACACAGATTTTTGCATTTTTCTAATAAACCGCTGTACGTATCACAACACTTTTAGCTCGATGCCCGTCACAAATTTATGTGACGCCCGTTGATATGCAAAAAGTCTTCAAAACCACTTCCGTTACCGAGATTGAGAGACCAGCGAAAAGTGGTTTTTCAAGCTGGCTGGACACGGTTTCGATCGATTATCTAAGATTCTGTAGCGTCACCTCTTCTGAAGTAAGGGTGGTTAGCCGTCACATAAAATGCCCTATTGACCTACTTAAATGTAAGCTATTTTGAAGATTTGTCCAGACAGCCTGAGCCACATGAAAAACCGACAATCGACAGGAACCTAAAGCCTCTTAACAATCGGCCATGATCGTCGATTAAATGATTGGCTATGATTGCCCCGATCATGGCTTAGTGTCCACACAATCGTGAGTGTTCATTTCAGTCACTGTCGTGTCGTCCGAACAAGATGGACGTTAAAGTGGTAGCGGCTGCAGCTACATCAGGGAAAATATTGCCATTCCCGGGAATTTTCCATTCCCAATATTGCCGAAAATTCTCCCAATATTTTTATTTTTCTTTTTTATAGATAATTATCTCGTTGAAAATAATCACCAGATGAGGCTTTATGTATAACCTAGGGTTACCTAAGGCTCTACTCAATCCCTTTTGGTATTATGTGCGATTGTGTATGTATGATTATCTCAACAAGTTGTATGTACCTAGTATGTGTGTTCCATTGGTTATAAATGCGACATTTTTATGTCGATGGTTGGCAATGGTTGGCATTGGATTCACCTATAGATTTATTATTTATTACTGACGTTTATAGAATCGACTAGGGCGAGACCAAAAAAATACACCGATGTGTGCGTGACAAATAGTACTGCAGTCTGACAGTTGCTGTCTTTTCTACGGGACTGACAGGCCTCCTTAGGCCCCCTGCGTGTACGTGAAATGGTTCACGCAGGGGGGTATACTCTTTCTTTTTTACATTGCCGATCTACAATCTCTCTCTCTACAGTAACTCGATGCGGTTACACTGTACCTCAAATTTCAATCAATCGGCGCGTGGTCTGGCGAGAGTTAAACTTGAGACATTCGTAAATAAGTCGAGTGAGCGAGATTTCCATACCGGCAATGGTATTGAAGTCGGCCCCAACAAACGACTCCCACGCAGCGGCAGACGGTAAAATACATACTATCACGCTCGTAGTCTCATGAGGGATTGAGCAGAGCCTTAGTTACACAAAGCCACATCTGGCAATAAGGGACTAGTAGTGTCCCCAAATAGTAAGAAGCTGCCAGGTTGATCTGATTTATTTGTTTCTTGGTACCGATAATAAACACTTTCAATCTATTTAAGTCAGACCACAAGGCACGAAATAAATATGGACTTAAGACGTATAAAGTCCATATTTATTTCGTTAATAGATGTTACTACTTCACACGGTACTATAGATTTGTAAATTTGCAAGTCGTCTGTGTATAAGTGATGTTCACAATTTATGACACTTTTCGGTATATCAGCGGTGTATAAAATTAAAAGTATAGGTCCAAGGATGGCAAAACGTGTAAATTTTTTGACGATTACAAGACTTCCTCTGTACTATGTATACGAGAAAGTAAAAAAAAAATAACTCGCAACTCGAGGAGCAGCAGCATCGGCAGTGCATAGAAGTATCGCGTTTACATACTCGTCATGCCCACTTCGCTTCGGGTGGATGTAAACGGGGTTAAGCGGGGTAAATGCATGCGGCCACGTCTCCGGGCGGCGACGCGTTGTTACATGGCGCGCGCACATATAAACCGCCGCTCGGTGCGTTTCTATATGAATTCAACTAACTTGTTTCCTTATTACTATGCTAACATGTTTTCTAGTTTTACCTAAAATTTCAATATTGGTAACTAACCACAAAATACTAATGTGATAGAGATATACTTTGACTTTCATAAGTGTATAAATTGTACCTAACTAAATGAGTAAAGAAATTTGAGTTTGAGTTTGAAAATCTTTTACTTAAGATATTAAAACAAGAAATTAAACAATTAACTAATCTTTATTAGAGCTAAATAAGTATTTTAATTTCATACTTATTCAAATAAATATGAATGTTTATGTTAAAAGAAATTAGCGTACTGGAATCCAGGGCTCTAAAATATCTCCAATCTTTTTTCTTTCTGTAACAAATAATAAAACTTATCAATTATGAGATCATCATCATACAAACAGCTGTTGTTTTTTTAAAAAGTCAAAAATCGATTAGCAATATTTGTCAGTTATTGGTAATCTGATGAGCTTTTATCTGTAAGTTACAATAAAATAATTTTTTTTTCTACTTCCTCGATATCTCTTTTATGCCCGTTTAAATGAATTTTTACAGTCCCTTTTCCTACGATTACAATACCACAACTAGGTCTTCCTACTTAACATTTTTTTTTTCATTTTAAGTTCTATTTTGATGCTTCATAATCATTAATATCTTGCATACTTTTTAATAAAAAAAAAACTCAGTGCTTTATATTAATCTACTTAATCCATCCACAGAATATACTGAGTAAATAACAACAAGTGTTATCACGTCGTCGATCGTTCGGTCATTCCAAGTTGGCTGGTGAGCTCCGTAGGTACCTATTATAGTCGAGCTTACGCCAAACTTCTAGTTATCTTTTTATTATTCATTTATTTAACAATAATAAAAAGATACATTTATGATGGTTTCACTTACAATGCTTTAAGAAAACCACTAATATTTGTCACAAAAAGCTAATACAACATCAAGCAGATTCATAATATTTTAAATAGATATACTTAATACAATTCAGGTAAAAAATAAAATCAAAGAAATATAAACTTGTATGTTGATTTAAAATATAGACTGTTTAAAAGTAACTAAGCCAGTCCACACCATAAAAAATATCCTAATATTGCAAGATTATCCAAAAAGTATTTTTTCTATTGGAATCTTATATCTTTATTGCTTAATTTGTTTTTTAATTCAGAGGGTAGCTCACTCTAAACACAAGGCAATTACCTGAGCAGTACGAAATTGGACCTTGTTGGTAGGTGATACGGCTGTGTGAACGAAGCGGAAACAACTTCAGACCGAATTAGATGTTTGGGGTGAGCCCTATACCTATGCGGTGCTCCTTTGACATAAATGGTGTTCACACCAAAACATTGAGAAAAATTATATAAAAAAAATGTATGTATAAAAATGACACAAATTAACCCATTCAGTGCCGCGGACGCCCATGGGCGCTCTTTGCGAGTATACGCACATGCCGAAGACGCCCATCGGCGCCCTACTTTTTCGGTCGACTTTTTCAGTCAAATGTGATTTGTAAAAAGAAATAATACTACCAAAAAATCCTTTCAATCATTAGTATAAAATTCCCTCATTTGGCCTCTGGATATCTTAGAAATAACAAAATACGCATTCTAAGTTAACATGCCACCGGCGCCCATAGGCGTCCTGCTTCAAAGTTCAGTGATACTTAACTTTTTTATCAAATTATAATTTTTAGCAATTGAGTCCGAATACTATAAATATAACTAATTTTGTATATTAATATTTTAATCATAAAATTATAAAACATAATGATATTTTCGAGATCCAATAATGGCGGACGCGAGACGTGACTTTTCGATATAACCAATATGGGTATATCTATCATTATCGTATTTTTCGAGGGTCGAGATTCCAAATACAACACCTATTTCGAGATTCAAGATGGCCGCGACTTTCTAATATAATATCAACAAATAAATCTTTTTCGTGCTTTTCGGGGGTATTACGAATACAACATATATTTCGAGATTTATTATGACGAACGTGAATTTTAAATATAATATCAATATAGGTATTATTTTCATGGTTTTTGGGGGGTTCCAATTCCGAATAGCTGGGTCCACACCGGACGATCGGCGATCCCGCGATCCAGGGTCGTAGAACTGGATCGTTAACATACTACAATAGAATGCGTGTCCTCGCAGCACGTCCATGCTTGGCGCCAAAAGCGCGCGATCGCGCTTGTGCTGCGCGCGATCGGAGCGCGTTGGATCGTCCGGTGTGTGGATAATATCAATATGGGTATGATTTTCGGGGTCCCTATTCCAAATACAACATCTATTTCGACATCCAATATGGCGGACGCGACTTCTTAATATAAAATAATATCAATATGGGTATCATTTTCGTGGTTTTCGGGGGTCCCTGTTCCAAATACAACATTTATTTCGACATCCAATATGGCGGACGCGACTGCTTAATATAATATCAATATGGGTATAATTTTCGTGGTTTTTGGGGGTCCCGGTTCCGAATACAACATATATTTCGAGATCGAATGTGGTGGACGCGACTTATAAATACCTATAATATCAATATGGATATCATTTTCGCTGTTTTTGGGTGTTCCAATTCCGAATACAACGTCTATTTTGGAGATCCAAGATGGAGGACTCGACTTTTAAATATAATCAAAGTCAAAGTCAAAATTACTTTATTCATTTAGGTACAATTTGTACACTTATGAAAGTCAATTTTGATGCCATCGGTTCGAGAGTCTACCAGGAGGCCTTGTTCTGAGAAGAACCGGCAAGAAACTCAACAAGTTTTATCCTCCCTTTACAGTTTTCATAGTATTGATTTGGAAAGAGTCATAATTCACATTGTCAAGTCTTTAATAATTAATCATAATAATATAATAAAATAAAGACTCATAATTAAACTTACAATAAATAAATATATATAAAAAATGTGATTTAAGACATCCTTCCTTACAATATTGTCAATTAGAGAATTGTAATTTTACACATTGATATCTCACTAGATTAAAATGGAGAATCGAGCACATTTGGATGTGTCCACACATTTTTGTCGTCTATATATTCCTGAACTTTATAATACGCTTTCTTCATTAAAATTTGTTTAATGTGAAGCTTAAATTTATGTGACGGAAGTTCAGTTACATGATGTGGGAGTTTATTATATATTTGTATACATTTCCCCATGAATGAGTGACTAGTTTTATGAAGTCTGAAACTTGGTACAGAAAGTTTATTTCTATATCTTGTGTTTAAATTGTGATAATCACTTTTCTTCAAAAATGTATGTAAATTTTTATGAACATACATAATGTTGTCATATATATATTGGGAAGCAACCGTCAATATATTGATTTCTTTAAATAACTCTCTAAGCGAGTCACGAGGTCTTAGTTTATAAATGGCGCGTACGGCTCTCTTTTGTAATACAAAAATGTCTTGAATATCAGCTGCTGATCCCCACAGCAATATACCATATGACATAACACTATGGAAGTAACTGAAATATACAAGTCTTGCCGTCTCAACATCAGACAGTAATCTAATCTTTTTAACAGCAAAAGCAGCAGAGCTAAGTCTTCCTGATAGGGTAGTAATATGAGGATTCCATTGTAGACGTGAATCTAAAGTTATTCCTAAAAATACTGTTGAGTCAACACATTGTATAATTTCTTCGTTAATTTTAATATTTGTACTGACCTGCTTGACATTTGGTAACGAAAATTTGATACATTTAGTTTTATTTGAATTTAGTAACAAGTTATTATTAGTAAACCAACACATTACTTTGGAAAGGGCATTATTCACATCGTCAACATTTTCTGTTTGTCTATTTAGTTTGAAAATAAGGGAAGTATCATCTGCAAATAATACCGTCTCACATAAGTTGCTTACATAGTAAGGCAGGTCATTTACATAAATCAAAAAAAGTAACGGACCTAATATCGAACCCTGCGGCACGCCCATGAGCATAGGGGCCCCTGAAGACTTCGCTTTATTTATAACTACTGTTTGTAATCGGTCACTCAGGTATGATTCAATTATTTTTATTGAGTTCATTGAGACGCCATAATGTTGTAATTTGGCCAATAAGGTTTTATGTTCTACACAGTCGAAGGCTTTGGACAAGTCACAAAAGACACCTAGAGCATCTTGTTTGTTTTCCCAAGCATCAAATATATGTTTCATTAACACAACACCTGCATCTGTCGTATTTCTACCCTTAGTAAAACCAAATTGTCTGTCATGAAACAGTTTATTCAATGTAAAATGAGAAAGCAATTGATTGTAAATAACTTTCTCAAATATTTTACTTAACGCTGGTAAAATGGATATGGGACGAAAATTAGTGGGATCACATTTATCCCCAGACTTAAACAAAGGTATAATTTTACTACATTTCATTAAATCGGGAAAAACCCCATCTTCAATGCATTTATTAAAAATAATCGTTAAATATGGGGAAATTACTTTAATTATTGATGTTATAACTGTAACCGATAAACCCCATAGATCTTCCGTCTTTTTCTTATTTAAAGATTTAAACGTTTTTATAATGTAATCGTCATTAATTTCATGAAAGTTAAAAGAAATATCACATTTATCAACACTAGATTCTAAAAAGGAAACCGCAAATTCAGTAGATGAATTCAGTTTACTAGTGATTTTCATGGGAATGTCTGAGAAAAAGGCCTCCATAGCATTTGCCACTGCTTCATCCGTTTTTACCATTTTACCATTAATATTAATTTCAAAAGACCTATCTTTAAATGACGTTTTACCAGTTTCTTGGTTTATAATTTTCCAGGTGGTCTTAATTTTATTAGCAGAATTTTTAATTTTATTACTAAGGAAGTTTGCTTTTGCAACATTACAAACCCTTTTAAATATTTTAGAATAATTTCTGACATAATTTATAAATGACTGGTCTGTGGACATAGACTTTTCATAATATAAATCATATAATTTTCTTCTACTAACATATATGCCTGGGGTAGCCCAATCACTAAATTTCTTTTTTGAGTTAAGTGAAACAGTTTTTTGTTTAAATATGCTATTAAATTCTAAATTGATTTGATTAAATAAATTTTTATACATTTTATTTGAATCATCACAATATTGTAAGAAATGAAGTCTATGTTCAATATTATTTTCGAAAATCTTCATGCGACTGTCCGTTATTGGTCTAAAAGTAATTTTTGTTACTAGATTAACATTACGGCGCTCAATAGTGATTTTCTGTCCACTATGATCTGAGTTTACACAGTTGAGTATAGATTTTTCAAGTATATTACAATTACAGAAAATGTTATCCAAGCAAGTAGCTGTAGTAGGGGTGATTCTGGTAGGTTCAAAGAAAGCATAATAAAGATTAAAAGATCTAAATAAATTAATGAACCTATTTGTGTATGGACTTGGTACTAGAATATTTAAATTGAAGTCCCCACAGACAACTATCTTCTTGTTATTGCTACAAATAATATTTAGAACATTTTCCATTGTAGTTTCAAACAGATCATAGTTTCCAGAAGGGGGTCTGTATACACATACAATTATAAATTGCTCAAATTCCACACATGAAATTTCAATAATTCGTTCAATTGAGTGCTTAATCACATCTGAACGTTCTTTATATTTAATATTGTTCTGTAACAAAATTAAGGAACCACCTCTAATGGCAGATTCTCTAGTGAATGCACTTACAATGTTATAACTTTCAATACAATTTAATAACTGAGTTCTTTTTAGCCAATGTTCTGTGAGACATACTACATGTATATTTAGACTCTGTAAGAATAAAGAAATTTCTAGTTCCTTTCCAGATAAGCCTTGAATATTTTGGTGAACTATTTTAAGTGAGCTATTGCCAGAGGTGTCCTCTGTTGTCTTACTAATTAATTTAAATATTGATTTTGTGATGAGCTTATCTGTGCGTCAAAGTTAGTTTGCTCAACAGGAGCAATTGTTATATTATTATAACTAACTTGCTCAAAAGGAGCACTGTCAGAACTACAATGCTGTATAGGGGCATTGTCACACCGTGATGGCCCAATAGAGGCAATGTCAGAATAAGGTTGCTCAATAGGAGCTGTCCGTACAGCCAAATTCTTGGCTGAAGTAGATATAGAAAAGCTTAGCAATTTTGCTAATTGTTTTTTAAAATAATTTGATAGAAAAATTCTATCTCTTGTCAAATAATATTTATTGTTACGATTATTACATGTCAATTTATTAATGTCAAAAACATGTATTTTGTCTTCATAATATGACAAAGTATCTAATTGTATGTTTAATTTATATCTAATTTCATTTTCTGACTGTGGCAAACTATCGCAATAAGGAAATGTAAACATTACAATGCTTTTTACATTTAATTTCAGTAGGTAGTCATAATATTTTAGTAATGATCTTTTGTTTACATTATCCCTATTTCCTATAAATAAAATTAAGTTATCATTATTTTTGAACTTGTATTTTGTAACCTTCTCTATAATATCATCATAACATAAACCTGGCATACAGTAATTTATCACATTTTGCCCCAGCTGATTCATTAATAATAGGCCCAAATCCTTTCCAACTTCATCACTAAATATTACATAATTGTCTTTTATTTTTACTGAGGAACTGTTTTCAATTGTGCTCATAATAGATTGACTGAGTTGTTCAGAGATAGATGGCTCACACACCGACATAGACCATTCAAGTTGATCCAAAGCAATCAGGCCAGGAGCTGTGGAACAATTTTTTAAATCACAAGATTCCTCATAATCATCCTAATATCGATATGGGTATCATTTTCATGGTTTTTGGGAGTCCCGGTTCCGAATACAATATCTATTTCGAGATCCAATATGATGTCTAAGTGTTTAGTGTTAAACCGGAAAACGTAAGGGTGAGTATGATATTTAAATCATAATAAAATAAAGTTACTGATCATAAGAATATTATTAATGTGATTCTTAGTGATAACTATTCACCAGTTGCATTCAAAATTTTGTGAGAGTAGCTATGTTTATCGGTTAGGTATAGAGAATTCCACCTCTAGGTAGCTGCGGCGATAGCTTTGAAGATTATGATGCTATTAAATATGAAATTTTTGACCCAAAATAATATTGTGTCAATAGATTTTTTTATTTAAATGTTCTAAAAATAAAATAAAATTTTAACTATAAACTTATAACCTCACTAGCTTTTGCCCGCGACTTCGTCCGCGTGGTATAGTTTCTTTAGGCAGCATTTTATTTTTTTGTGTAGGTACTTATTTTGCAAAAAATACACATACAAACTGCCGTACACTACTGTAAATGGCATTTTTACAATCTACAATTTTATGCTTTTCCATCATTTGCTAACTTACATGCAACCTTTCATCCCCACATGGGTCGATATTTCAAAAACGCTAGAACAAATATTTGCATAATTCTTATCGCGTGCTATAAATATATTTTAATCGCGACCCCCGAAAACTACGAAAATGATACCTATATTCCTATTAAGTTAAAAATTCATGTCCGCCATCTTGGAACTCAAAATCGATGTTTTATTCGGAGTCAGAACCCCCAAAAACCACGAAAACCATATTGACATTATGTTAAAAAGTCGTAACCGCCATCTTGGAATTAGAAATAGATGTCGTATTCGGAATCAAGACCCCTGAAAACCACGAAAATGATACCCGTATTGATATTTGGTCAAAAAGTCACGTCCGCCATCTTGGATTTCTTAATAGATGTTTTATTCCTAATCCGGACCCCCAAAAACCACGGAAACGATACCCATATTGACATTATGTTAAAAAGTCGCGTCCGCCATCTTGGGTCTCAAAATGCTTGTTGTATTGGGAATCGAGACCCCCGAAAACCACGAAAATGATACCCATATTGACATCACATTATTTTTCGAGTTACTCTCAACAAACCCTTTCATTTGATACCCATATTGCAGAAATGCTTTAAAAATAACTATACCGCCATTTTGGATGGTCCGACATATTGGATTTAGAATGACGTTGCACATAGCTTATCGTATATTGTCATCCAAACTAAACGTGTACACAATATTTCAGCTCAATCGGTTGAAGATATCTGCTTCAAAATCGAGTAACAAGATTCCACCCGAACAAACATACATTGCAAATTAAATAAAAGCTTTTAATGAGTCAGTTTCTCCCTCCAATTGGTGTTCTCCGGAACAACTATCATACTTGTTATGTATAGAAATTGATTTACAGAATTTACAAAAAAAAGATATTTTTATGAAAGTGTAACAAAAAATATTTTTATTATTATTTGGAAAAAGGTTGAGGACTTCTGGGTTTCACATAACGCTTAGAAATTTACAATTAAACTTTTGTTTTATCGTGTTTTATCTTTCTTCTAATTAAAAATTACTAAATAATGTTCCATAACAATCTAAATCGTAAAAAAAACTTAGTAACGCACCTTTATTCTTCATCGTTGTTTTGAAATGTAATACCCGTTAAAATCGCAGTGTTTAACTATAAAACCACAATTACACATTAAAGCAGTTTTATAACCCACTAACAAACACCAATAAGAGAAAAAAACTGATTGACGTGGTAGTGTTCTAAGGCCTCATGCCGAAAGCGCCGATGGGCGGCAATAAATCCGTAACTAAGATGCCGTGGCCGCCGATGGGCGCTCGTTGACAAATGTATGGCGGCACCTAGATTAAGACACAATTTTAGAGGTGGCAATGAATGGGTTAAGCATAGGGCTTTGTTACACCATACTATTAATAAAGACATAAACTCTAATAACTTTAATTTTCTTTTATGGCTATTACAAAGGATTATATAGAAAAAAAATAATAGCTCCAAAAGCCATGAATGTATTAGTGTTAGAGAACAGTTAACACTTATTTCACCAACTTTTATATTTTTTTAGAGCTCTTACAGCGATGGGTAAGTTATTCCCATGGGCTAAGATGACACAAAAGGCTTATGTACATCAGTTATGACTTTGTTATCATTATGGAAGAGAAATTTTCAACTCTAATATTATTTTCAATGCAATAATGCTTAGAAAGACACATACCTAAATTGTGACGTTAGCAACCACTAAAAATTACAAAAAATCATTATTTGGTTTGGTTAAACAGTATACAAACTGTGTGCAAAAAATCACAAACTTTAATATTTTTGAAACGTCAAAACCTAACTTTACCGGACTATCAAGTATCTATAGAAAAAAACATGACAGGCAAATTGAGAACCTCATGATTATTTGTTATTTTGCATAATAAACAACTTAAAAGAATTTTACCAGGGGTTGGGAAATCTTCTGGGTGTAATTCAACATAATGCCTTATAACCGCGTCCTTTTCTTCTAAGTATTCATTACGTTTCTTTTGAACGTACGAGAGAAATGTGACCCAACCCGCCACTCCAATAACGTGTTTTTGTATACCTGAATACGAAAAATAAACGTAAAAATATACATAATATATTTACTAAGCAATAGACAGGCCTATTTCGAAAATTTATGTTGTTATATAATAATTATTACCGCTGAAAACGGGACGTCTAGAGCCAAAATTGATAATAGCTCCTGTACCGACGCCGAAGACTGTACCAATAAATTCGGGCCAATATTTATTTAAAAATGGTATCTGTCTCCCCTGGTCCCCAAGCTTTAGTAATTCTATTGCAGATAGTTGTGAAGACATTATTTATAATTTATCGATTATTATCCCCTTCAATGTCTTGCAAGATTGACCACAGATTAGAAAGAATATTGACATAAACAAATGTCGTAGTCGTACCAAGAAGTTTAAAGGTAAAAATGGAGTACAAGTTATCGGAAGATACATGAGGATAGTTCGTATGACCTTAAAATGACCCGACGTGTGACCATAATATTGCCATTTGCAAAAAAAAATACCCCAAACATTTAGCTTAACCCTTAATAGGGCGAAGATAAAAATATATTTAATAAATAATATATTTTTAAGTTTGTAAACACGAAGACATATTGTTGTGCAAATAGGCATCCCTTAATTACGGCAACACTCAATGGAATCACACGGAATTCACCGGTATATTTAAATTTTATGATAGAAACCTTATATTTTGATGTCATAAATGCAATTTAAATTTTGGTCACCCATCCGAGTACCGACCACGCACTTGGTTGCTTAATTTTCGTGATCGACGACTCAAAAGTTGATAAAAACCTTATATTTTGATGTTATACATGCATGTTAAATTTGGTTGCAATAAGTTAAAGCATACTCAAGTTATCGTGTTAACGCACAGACATACAAACATACGGTGAAAAGACGTTTGATCTCAACGATTGAGATCAAGCGTCTCTTCACCGTATGTTGCCATCTCAGTATTGTTGGCAGCGTACAGCTTGAACGGTAGAGATGTGCTGTGCATTCTTTAATTCGAGGTATGACGGATATGTTTGCCCGCGTGTCTTTCAAGAACGATAGTCCGGTTTTCATGTCCGTGACGAATAGGCGGTATGAGATTCGCCGGATAACGCCGGTTTCCGCCGCTACCGTCGTTCGATCTAGATTTCCGACAGCTTGTACGTGCATGGCGAAGTACATTTCGTGGCTTAAGCGCCAAATCTACTATGGTAGTAGCAGTGAGACGATGGTGTGAAACCTCGAGTTCGCGATCTTGATCGGTTGCGATCTCGTGGCGAATAATGACGTCGTGAGCCGTTCTAATTTCTAGCTGATTTTAAGTCTGCTATCTGTAGCGTTAACTTGTGTAGTACGGCTGCAAGGGATTGTGGGTCAGTTATTAGTGATACTGACTGTGGTATTGGCGGTGGTGTGGAGTTGACTGCTGCGAGTTCGCTGGTCTGCTCCATCATTTTGTCGGCCATTGGAGCTAGTTCCTCGAGCGGCATTTTGTTGCTGAAATGATTTGTGGCGGTGATTGGTCCACATGAGTCGCACCGTTGAATCGGGAACTTTATCACGTGCAAGGTCCCTCATGCGACGTAAGAGTTGTGTGGGCTTCTATTCATCATCATTTTTACTAGGTGGTAGACCCATATGTAGGGTCGTCTGGGTAGGTACCATCGCCTTTCTTATTTCTGCCGTGAAGCAGTTCGCTGTGTTTCGGATTGAAGGGAAAGGTAGCCAGCGTGTAATTACTGGGCATGGAGGGCATATCATCTTAGTCCACTTACACTTAATATTGCAAGGGTCTATAGGCGGCGGTGACCAGTTAACATCAGGTGGGCCGCAAGCTTGTTTGCTATCTCGTAATATAAATAAAATAAAAAATCATCATCATCAACAGCTCATATAATGTCCCCACCGAGGGGCTCGAGCCTACCCCACAATAGGGGCAATTAGGCCTTAGTTAGAGCCTGCGAGCATTGCGGCAGCAATCGGTGCGGTTTGCTCCCGCAAAAATCTGTGATGTATGAACTACACGCACTGCGGCTGTTCAACCGCATGCGGCTAAAAAATCTGACTTGCTACAGATTTCTTGCGGTGCGGCGCCGCACGGATTTTTGCATCCAATGAACTTGTATGCAAGCCCGAGGAAGGGTTTGGAGAAATAACTTTCAAGTGTGTAGTCTAGGAATGAGAATGTGAACGTGGGTTTATTTCGATTTCTTTGTACACTGTACACCAATTACAGACGTGGGACAAAAATTGTTAACCAATCGGAGTTCTGACTATTATTTACATGTGGCTCTTGCTTTACGATGGTCTAGCCCAGGTAACGTGAATGGTGGGCGAGACGCTGGAACATGTGGCAACTGTGGGAACGGCGCGTCGGTGGGCTTTCGGCTGATGCGACGACAATGTAGAGAGCGAATATTCGTGATGAGTAGACAATGTCCTATAGCTACATGGGTATTGCAGCCCACTGTAAGCACACGCTGCCGCTCGCGGTGCCCGCCCTTTGAAGTCCGCACGAAAACCGCCCCTCTGGGCAACGCGAGGAGCAGCGGCACTGGCATGGAAGTATCGCGTTTATCTAGCCATTTCGCCGCTCTGGGCAAAAGCAACCTCAAATACGCATCATGCCTAGTTCCCTGTGTTAGGAATAGGACCTATGATTGCTTACCTTTGCCTTGATAAAAACTAGTAAATTCACTATTGTATGTATACTCTGTGGTTCGCTCTCTCTCTTGTAAAAAAGCAATGTAGTATGTGTTTTTATTGTGTCGTGTGAAATAAATATAATAAAGTGATGAAGAAACTATTGTATGTTTGATTACTCAAATATTAAAAGCAGAGCGTGGTTGATCAAAATGAAAGCAGTAGACAAAAGCGGCGAAGTGCATTAAAGAGTGATTGGAAAAATATATCGAGATAAAGGCGGTCCGTGAGTACACATTCTGTAATGGCGATGGCGTACAATATTAATTTTCCTAAACTTGAGGAAAAGACAGCGTTTTCAAATTGGAAGTTCCGATTGAAATTAATCTTAGAGGAAAGAGGTTTACTCAATATTATTGATAAATATGATAAAGGTTCAAAAGAAGATATTGAAAAGGACGCCAAGGCAAAAAGCCTTATTGTGCAGTGTTTGTCAGATAAACACATAGATATTGTAAAGAAATGTTTAACAGCAAGTGAAATGTTAAAAGTGTTAGAAAAGATATTTGAACGAAAAAGCGTATTTAGTAAGTTATTTTTGAGAAAAAGATTATTATCTTTAAAATGCAATTCAGGTGAAAGTTTACAAGAACATTTTTTGAAATTTAACAAAATATTATCAGAGCTAGAAGCGGCCGGTTGTACTTTAGAAGAAAGTGATAAGTTATGTCATTTATTTCTTTCATTGCCAGAGGAATATGATACAGTGATCACCACATTAGAGACTATGTGTGACGAGAAAGAAATTACAATAGAATTTGTCAAGTCAAGACTGCTTGATGCTGAATTAAAAATTAAAGAAAAAGGTCAAAATGTTGAAACAGATAGCGCATTCTATACTTGTTATAAGTGTGGCAAGAAAGGGCACAAGGCATATCAATGTGTTAATAATAAGAATAATATTTTTAGAGGGTCACATAGAACGATGAGAAGAGGTAGAGAGAGACAGAGGTCAAGAGGTAGATCTTTCAGTAACATGATGACAAGTGAAGAATCATTTGTGGCATATAGTATGAATTTAAATGAAAAGAAACACACGTCAAATGTAATAGAGTTTATAATCGACTCGGGAGCATCGCATCATTTTGTCAGGGAAGAATACATGAAGTATATGATTGATATAAAAAACTTAAGCAATGAAATTATAATTAAAATCGCAAATGGTGAACATTTAAAAGCAACTCAAAAAGGTGTATTAAAAGTCATACATAATAAATCCCCAATAAGTATACAGGCATTAATTGTACCTGGATTAACACACAATTTGCTATCAGTAAATAGACTAGTAGAACAGGGTAAGACAGTATTATTTATACATAATAAGATGATCATACATGGAAATAAACAAAAGTATTATGGGACTAAAAAAGGTAAATTATATGTATTAAATACAAGAATAAATATGTGTGACAGAAATAATAAATATAAAACGGAAAGTGAAGAAAATAATAAAGACGAGCATTGTAATGTAATAAATAAGGATGCTAATATTTGGCACAAAAGAATGGGACATTTAAATAGAAAAGGATTGTCAATAATGGGCCTACCAGTTAGTAACGAAGTTTGCGATGAATGCATGAAAAATAAAAGCACAAGGCTACCCTTTCAAACGGTGACTAAGCCTCAATCAAAGCAGATAGGAGACCTTATCCATTCCGACGTAGCTGGACCTACTAAAGTGCCTACACAAAATGGACATAGATATTATCAGACTATAATAGATGATTTTTCACATTTTACACAAACATATTTATTAAGAAACAAATGGGAAGCAGCGAATAACCTAATTAAATATATAACTCAATTAAAAACAGAAAAAGGAATATATACAAAACGAATTAGATGTGATAATGGGGGTGAGTTTTCTTCTACATATTTTAAGAAATTTTGTGTGAACAAGGGAATAGCTATAGAATACACAATGCCGTACAGTCCACAAATGAACGGCAAAGCAGAACGTATGAATAGGACAATCAATGATAAGGCAAGAACAATGTTAAATGAAGCGAATTTACCTAAATATTTATGGGGAGAGGCTGTATTAGCAGCAACCTATCTAATAAACAGATCACCTTGTTCGGCTATTAATAATAAAATTCCTGCAAATATATTTGGCAAAGAAATGGCATTAGAAAAACTAAAAGTTTTTGGGTCAAAGGCATGGGCTGTAATAATACCAAGAACAGGTAGAGATAAATTAGATAGTAAAGCAAGACAAGTAAGAATGATTGGTTATGGAAGAACAGGATATAAATTATGGGATCCAAATACAGATGAAGTTATAATATCAAGAGACGTTAGATTTGATGAAAGTGATATAACATATAAAGAAGGAAAGGATGAAGTATTAGAAGAAAACAAAGACATATATAATTATAATAACAAGAATGATTACACACATAAAGAAGAAGAATATATAAATGAAAATACAGAAGAAAATTTAAATAAATACAATAAAGAAAATGAAATCAATAATAGTAATGAAATATGTGAAGAAAATACAAATGAACCTATAATAGAGAAAAGTACAAGAAGCGGAAGAGAAGTTAAAATACCAAAGCATCTAAATGATTATGAAATATATGAAGCATATTGTTTGATTAGTGAAAGTGATCCAAATGATTATAATGAAGCAATAAAGTCCGGATGGGACAAAGCAATCGAAGCTGAATTAAAAGCACTAAATAAAATGAACACTTGGACAGAGACTGAATTACCGAAAAACAAGAAGGCTATTGATACTCGATGGGTTTTCAAAACAAAAGAAAATGGTTTGAGAAAAGCAAGATTAGTAGTAAAAGGATATCAGTTAAGAGAAGATAATAGTTTCGCTAAAAATTATGCTCCAGTAGCAAGGACATCTACTGTTCGTACACTGTTAGCTCAAGCTGTACAAAGAAATTACAATATTAGGCAATTAGATGTGCCTACAGCTTTTCTAAATGGACTCTTAGAATCTGAAGTGTATATAAAAGCACCAGAAGGAGTTAAAATAGATGATAACAAAGTCTTAAAGTTAAACAGAGGCTTATATGGCTTGCGAGAAAGCCCTAAGTGCTGGAATCAAAGATTTAATAGTTATGTAGAAAAGATAGGATTTAAGAGATCTCAACATGATTTTTGCTTATACATAGGAGAGAAGATAATGGTTTGGATGTTAATATATGTGGACGATATACTATTAATTGGACAGGAGAAGGATATAAATAAAGTTGTTAATTATTTACAAACAGAATTTCAAGTAAAAGATTTTGGATTTCCTAAATTATTCCTTGGGATGGAAACAGAGAAAACTTCAAAGGGATTAAAATTAACACAAAAGAAACAAATACATAATATGTTGAAAAAGTTTAATATGACAGATTGCAAAAGTACAGATACACCTATAACTAAAGGATATTTATTTGATGATAAGGAACCAATTGTACAAGATTTACCATACCGTCAACTCATAGGAAGTCTCATGTTTGTAGCTACAGTTTCCCGACCGGATATTGCATATGCAGTTTCCTATTTAAGTCAGTATTTAGATAGACCTACAAAAGGATTATGGATACAAGGAAAAAGGGTTCTAAGATACCTAAGAGGAACACAGGATGCTGGATTAGTATATGAAAGAAAAGACATGGATATTATAGATACTTACTCTGATGCAGACTGGGCTGGAAACAACACCGATAGAAAAAGTGTCTCTGGATCGGTGACCTTATATAATGGATGTGCTGTTACCTGGTTTTCGAGAAAACAAGCTTGTGTGGCCTTATCGACTGCTGAGGCCGAGTATATTGCTGCAGCAGCTAGTGCAAGTGAGTTAATTTATATAAAAGGACTGTATAGTGATTTGAATGGACTGTTAAGTGAAGTGAAGTGTATACTACATATGGACAATATTGGTGCTATTCAAATTTCTAAATCATTTGAAAATAGCAAACGTGCAAAGCACATAGACATAAAATATCATTTCTTGAAAGACCTTGTAATTAAAAAAGAGATTAATGTTGATTATGTTCCAACTAATGATAACATGTCAGATGTTTTAACTAAAGCATTGTCAAAGGAAAAACTTGTTTCAATGAAAAATTTTCTAAACATTTGTTAATTTAATTTTTGCTAATTTAGTGTTTTATTAAGTATGTTTGAGTTACATTGTTAATTTTCTTGGATAACTAAAGTTTTATGTTTGAACGATTTTAAGTCATAAATTGATAGACTTGCAATCGAGAGGGGGTGTTAGGAATAGGACCTATGATTGCTTACCTTTGCCTTGATAAAAACTAGTAAATTCACTATTGTATGTATACTCTGTGGTTCGCTCTCTCTCTTGTAAAAAAGCAATGTAGTATGTGTTTTTATTGTGTCGTGTGAAATAAATATAATAAAGTGATGAAGAAACTATTGTATGTTTGATTACTCAAATATTAAAACCCTGCGCTGCGCACTTCGGCTGAATGTAAACGGGGTATAAGTCTTCAGTGCATAATATAATGCATGGACTGAAAGAATGTGGCTCAGGCTGTCTGGACAAATCTTCAAAATAGCTTACATTTAAGTAGGTCAATAGGGCATTTTATGTGACGGCTAACCACCCTTACTTCAGAAGAGGTGACGCTACAGAATCTTAGATAATCGATCGAAACCGTGTCCAGCCAGCTTGAAAAACCACTTTTCGCTGGTCTCTCAATCTCGGTAACGGAAGTGGTTTTGAAGACTTTTTGCATATCAACGGGCGTCACATAAATTTGTGACGGGCATCGAGCTAAAAGTTTTGTGATACGTACAGCGGTTTTGAAGTAGTTTCCTGAAAATTTCTATACTTAAAACACTAAAAAGCAGAAAAAAACCGCCTTCAAAACTAAAAACGGGAAAAATAAAAATTTTGTTTATAAAAATCTAATTTTTTTTGAGGTCGGTGCCAACCTCAATATTTGTAATAATACTCAATAATAGTAACGTTGTCACTTGTATTCGGGACCGACTTATTAACTTCTCAATAACGGGACCGACTTGTATTCGAGCCATGTGGCTCAGGCTGTCTGGACAAATCTTCAAAATAGCTTACATTTAAGTAGGTCAATAGGGCATTTTATGTGACGGCTAACCACCCTTACTTCAGAAGTGGTGACGCTACAGAATCTTAGATAATCGATCGAAACTGTGTCCAGCCAGCTTGAAAAACCACTTTTCGCTGGTCTCTCAATCTCGGTAACGGAAGTGATTTTGCCGACTTTTTGCATGTCAACGGGCGTCACATAAATTTGTGACGGGCATCGAGCTAAAAGTTTCGTGATACGTACAGCGGTTTATTAGAAAAATGCAAAAATCTGTGTCCAGCCAGCTTGAATTTACGTATAAAACTTCTGGCTGGCACTTCTGAATCTCAATAACGGGAGCGTTTTCGAATATGGTTCCTCTACTAACTAAATGTGACGCAAGTTGTGACGGTAATAACGTTTGATTTATGGCGTCACGTGTAATGGTTTACGAGAAATCAATTAAAAACTGGTGTCCAGCCAGCTTGAAGTTCAAGCTGGCTGGACACACATATCTCCGCTGCCTGATGGTCTACGGCCTTCGAAATATGTTCAAGTTTTTGTGACGGGGACGATAATGATAATCTGATGTTGTGACGGAGAAAGTTTACGTAGTTTCAAAGATATTGATCATTAAATTATTTTCATACAAACACTGCAGTAGGGTTACCAATATTGTAGGTTTTATGTAGAAACAAGTATATTATTTTAAGGCTTTAATGAACGAAAATACGTGTATTGGTGATATTAATACCTACCTACTAACCTACATTTACAGTACCTAGATATTTTAATTGATAGAAGACAAAAGCGTAGAGGTGTTGAAAGGGGGTAATTTTTTGCGTAATTGATTATTTACGTGCAGATAACTACTCTTTTTAGTGGGTAAGTATTGGTGTTTTTCATGGTAAGCATAAATAATTAATGCTATTGCATAAATAATGCTATAGCAACACAGGATACAATGGTTTCTTTTTTCTTCTAAAAATTCTATTAAAAGTAAATACTTTCCGGCAAAGAGAGTCAAAAATATTTTAAGTATATTTAGTTATATTTTACTGTAAAAATATTTTTTAGGAAATATCTTGGTCACGAAAAGATACTGAACAATTTCTGAACGTGCTCATACGCTGCCGCAGACCGACTTGGGTTCAATAGGTAGGTAGTTGATGTTGGTGTCGCCATCTGTTGCTTAAAGTTGGTACTACTAGGACAACTGTTCGAATCATAATTATGTTCTCTTCCTCTGAATCAGACTCTTTCATCACCCGCATGCTATACCGATTATGGCGCGCCCTACGACTAGGTACTTACTCTGGGTTTTCTCAAAAAAATGATAGTTAATATTTTCTCATTGAGGTGGGAAAAAAGAAAACAAATTAACGACGGTAAAGCATTTATTTTAATTAGGTACCTTATTTATTCTTTATTGCACAAAAAATAGTAGATGTGGGTACAAATCTTCATCCTAGCGAATATCCCAGTTGCATTTCGAAAGCTTTCACTTGGAAGCCTGGCCCCTAATCGGAGAGTAAGTAGATAGGGTCGGACTTCGAAACGAGTCGCCTGAATCTGAGGAAACTGAATGTGTAGGGGGCTCAAGGAAGCTCCGTAAGATCACCCTAAAACAATTTCGGCTGCCGGAGTTGCCTTTAAATATTTTAATTTTTTTTTTAAATTCGTATTTATTGTATTGTGATTGCGTGAAACAAAACGTAATTTCTATACTTTTTTAGGTTATGATAAGATTTTAAAACTTTTGAAGTACTAAAACGCGTGAAACGAAACGCCAATCCACTATTTTGATAATAGTTTTGACATTTCTGACAGCGTTAAATTGCGTCATTCCGTTGGTTGCTTTCGAGTTTTCGTGTCTAGTGTTTTATGCACCTACATGGCTGGGTGATAGGTAGGTTAGGGTTTTTTCATATATTTTGAGGTAAATTTTTTATAAAAAAAAGTAAGCATTTCCGGCATTCGAAATTTACGGGGGGCGACTTCCACCCCCTCCCTTCCTTCCCCCCACCCTCCTCTACCTCCAAAAAAGGAGACTTATTTCGAAATTCTTACCAGTAGATATACAAATGGTGGACTTAATTAGGAAAGAAAACTATTATCTGACTATTCAACTCGTAAAAACTAATGATGGGCAAAAAGTAACACAAAATAATAAGTGGGGGCTCTTTTTAGGCAGCGCTGGTAGTCAATTATTATTTTGAATTAACACTTATTTACGCTTTTTTAACCGAATTCAAAAAAGGAGGAGGTTATTAATTCGACTGTATGTTTTTTAGTGTTTCTTACCTCATAACTCGTTACTGAGTGGACCGATTTTGAAGATTCTTTTGACCTTTGGAAGCTAGTGCTTGTCATGGGGTCCCATTTAAATTTTATCGACATCTGACAAATAGTTTTTGAGTTATCCCTAATAATGCCTATTTAATTGACATTGATGATATCATAATTTTATCACTTGAGGTAATTCGTAGGTAGTAGGTAAGATCTTGAAGTAGTTTCCTGAAAATTTCTATACTTAAAACACAAAATGGAGGAAAAAACCGCCTTCAAAACTAAAAACGGGAAAAATAAAAATTTTGTTTATAAAAATCTAATTTTTTTTGAGGTCGGTGCCAACCTCAATATTTGTAATAAACGTTGTCACTTGTATTCGGGACCGACCTCTAAAAACATTTAGATTTTTATAAACAAAACTTTTTTTCTCCCGTTTTTAGTTTTGAAGGCGGTTTTTTTTATTTAATTTTTTTTTACTGCGGGAAAACCTATTCTCACGGAAAAAATCAAATACAATGCAGGTGTGGCCACAACCGGCCGATAAGTCGATTAAAAAGAAATCCTTTATTTGTGTAAAATTATGGTCACCTAACATTATTAATAGATGTTTGTATGGAAAAAATTAAATGATCAATATCTTTAAAACTACGTAAACTTTCTCCGTCACAACATCAGATTATCATTATCGTCCCCGTCACAAAAACTTTAACATATTACGAAGGCCGTAGACCATCAGGCAGCGGAGATATGTGTGTCCAGCCAGCTTGAACTTCAAGCTGGCTGGACACCAGTTTTTAATTGATTTCTCGTAAACCATTACACGTGACGCCATAAATCAAACGTTATTACCGTCACAACTTGCGTCACATTTAGTTAGTAGAGGAACCATATTCGAAAACGCTCCCGTTATCGAGATTCAGAAGTGCCAGCCAGAAGTTTTATACGTAAATTCAAGCTGGCTGGACACAGATTTTTGCATTTTTCTAATAAACCGCTGTACGTATCATAAAACTTTTAGCTCGATGCCCGTCACAAATTTATGTGACGCCCGTTGATATGCAAAAAGTCTTCAAAACCACTTCCGTTACCGAGATTGAGAGACCAGCGAAAAGTGGTTTTTCAAGCTGGCTGGACACGGTTTCGATCGATTATCTAAGATTCTGTAGCGTCACCACTTCTGAAGTAAGGGTGGTTAGCCGTCACATAAAATGCCCTATTGACCTACTTAAATGTAAGCTATTTTGAAGATTTGTCCAGACAGCCTGAGCCACATCTGAAAGAAATGGTGCTCAGATATTTTATTTACAATTTGCATGTTAAGCTCAATAATATGGTAACTTTGTTTACTTTAAAATTGATCTTTCCGGTCACGTTGGGCGCCTAGATGATTAAGGCCGTGCGCTGCGTTAAGAGGGTGTCCGGCGCGGCGGGCTGTTTCATGCCATCTCCATAGAGCAGCGCTGCGTCTCCCGTCGCACGCGACGCGGGTAGCTCTATGCAGATGACATAAATCAGCACGCCGCGCGGGTGTCCACGCCGTGCATCCGCTTAACGCAGCGCAGGCCCTAAGACGCCGACTGTAATTCGAACTATCTAAATCGTCGTTCTTCGAAAAATATCGCATTTATTATGGCAAATATCGAAAATTAATTTTGATAAAAATCTAAATTGTCATTTATTTTTAATAATGAAATAAAAATCAACACTGAAGAGCCAAATAACTTTATTAGAAAAATATTGACTATTATTACCTTATATTAATTACTAAAGAAACCTGAATTGTCAGTACTTACTAAAATAAAAGGCGAACTTAACCACAATTTTTATTATTAGTCTTAATTAGTTACCACATGATAATTTAAGGCGAACAACAGCAAAGTATGTGCTCTGAAATAGCTATCGAACCAAATAGTAGGTAGGTATATTTACAATTACAACTTAAATTACGATCCACAACTTAAACACGCGTCTTTATTTTGTAATGAACAAGTAATCGCAGCCATATTAGCCTCATCTATATCTAGGTTTCCATTTGTTGACGTAGCCTTAACCTTCGATTTGTCAACAGTAAATTGAATTGCATTGGCTGCGGGCTTGGTGCGTAGGTAGTACATGCCTGTTTTCAGACCCATTTTCCACGCGTAAAAATGAATAGACGTCAATTTTCCATAATTTGGTTCAGCAACATGAATATTGAAAGATTGGCTTTGGTCAATAAAAGCACCTCTGTCTGCAGCCATCTGGATAGTTGTTTTTACAGACACTTCCCAAACAGTTTTATATAAATCTCTTATTTCTTTAGGAATTGATTCAACATTTTGTATTGATCCATTATTATGTATTATCAAATTTTTCATATCTTCATCCCATAGATCGGCTTCAGTCAAATCTCGTAACAAATGATGATTCACAACTTGAAATTCGCCCGATAAGACTCTTCTTTGATATATATTTGAAGTAAATGGTTCAAATGATTCATTGTTGCCAAGAATTTGTGCAGTGGAAGCGGTTGGCATCGGAGCTAATAATAAGGAGTTTCTCAAGCCATGCTCTGCGATTTTCTTTTTTAATGCAGCCCAATCCCAGAGGTCTGTGGGGGTTTTGTTCCACATGTCGTATTGTAAAATGCCTTGGCTCGCTGGGCTACCATTGTAAGTTTCGTAAGTACCATATTTTTCAGATAATTCACAACTAGCTTCTAATGCACCATAGTAAATGGTCTCAAATATTTGTTGATTCAGTTTCATAGCAGCATCGCTTTCATACGGCAAACGCATCAAAACAAAAGTATCTGCTAATCCTTGAACACCAATTCCTATAGGTCTATGTCTCATATTTGAGGTTTTAGCTTCCGGGATAGGGTAAAAATTAACATCTATTATTTTATTTAAATTTTGTGTTATAATCTTAGTCACTTCCTTTAATTTCTCGAAGTTGTATGTTTTATCTTCATTAACAAACATATTTAAAGCAACAGATGCTAGGTTACAGACTGCTACTTCATCAGATGATGTGTATTCTACAATTTCAGTACACAAATTACTACATTTAATGGTACCCAAATTTTTTTGATTGCTTTTACTATTGCACGCGTCTTTATAGAGCATATAAGGCGTTCCCGTTTCCACTTGTGCTTCTATAATAGCTTTCCATAACACTTGAGCCCTAACTTGTTTGACAAATCGTTTTTCAGTTTCATATTTCTCATATAAAGACTCAAATTCCTCACCCCAGCAGTCTGCTAGGCCAGGGCAGTCATGTGGACACATTAAACTCCACTCTTGGTCTTTTTCTACTCTTTTCATAAATAAATCTGGGATCCACAAAGCATAAAACAATTCTCTAGCCCGTACTTCCTCTTTTCCAGTATTCTTTTTCAAGTCTAGAAATTCAAATATATCAGCATGCCATGGTTCTAAATACACAGCGAAAGCTCCTGGACGTTTATTCCCTCCCTGGTCGACATATCTAGCAGTGTTATTATAAACTCTAAGCATTGGAACTAGTCCATTTGAGACGCCATTAGTCCCGGCAATATAGGATCCTTTTGATCTAATGCAATGAACATGTACTCCAATTCCACCCGCCGATTTTGATATCAATGCACATTGTTTTAGTGTGTCATATATACCTTCAATACTGTCGTCTTTCATTGCCACAAGAAAACATGAAGAAAGTTGAGGACGTGGCGTGGCTGCTGAAAATAGTGTGGGACTGGCATGAGTGAAATACTTTTCAGATAGCAAATTGTATGTAACAATTGCGGAATCTATATCTTCGCCATGAATACCAATCGACACTCTCATGAGCATGTGTTGCGGTCGTTCTGCCACCTGGAGTAAAACGTAAATTAGTATTAACCATATTTTTGCATTGAGAAACTTCAAAAAAAAAATTAAATAAGTACCTTGTTGTTTATTTTCAGAAGATACGATCTTTCCAGTGTCTTGAAACCAAAATAGTTATACTTGAAATCCCTGTCATACACAATTGCGGAGTCTAACCTTTCTTTATATTTCATGACAATATTATAATGAAAATCTGATATCATGGGTGCTCTCCTCTTTGTGTGTGGATTAACAATGTTATATAAATCAGTCATAACATCTGAAAAAAAAATATAGCTTAAAATAAAGTTTATAAAAGTTAACTGCTGTTATGTTTTTATTATTAGCCTGCAATACTAAATTATGTTTCAAGTTCGGAAGACTGTTTTTGATAGCAAATGAGTATTAGGTGAAAATAATACTTTGTAAAATTATACAATGGTGAATATTATATACTTGCATCGTTGTTTTTGGTTTTAATTAACTTTCTATGGCATTTCTATTTTAGTGTCTTACCAGAAAAATGTTTCTTGGTTTCCTTATGCAAATTAGATATTGCTAATCTGGCAGCCAAAACTGCATAGTCAGGATGATCTGTTGTCATTGTCGCGGCAGTTTCAGCAGCCAAGTTGTCTAATTCTACCGTTGTTACACCAGAGTATATCCCACTGATAACTTTCAAAGTTATGGAGACCTGAGGAAAAATATTGCTTTGGCAAATTACATAAATCATTTTTAAAACTACCGAGCTTAAGTTTTTAATAACTTAATAACTTTGTTATTAATAATAACATTTAAGCATTGAATTTTTGTGAAGGTGTGCTTACAATCAACAATAGCACATTACGTTACCACAAACTGTACAATTTTACCAATGGATTTTGCGCTTTCTAATAGGTACGTTTAATGTTGAAAATCAATTGGAGAAATATGACAGTTTTTAGTAGTGATTTGCTGTCGTGTGTACGTAGGTACATGCATATTAATTTTGACTCGATACACACAGAGACAAGGTATTTGCTAAACCTCGTCAGCATTAGCGACCGATAAAAATACTTGGGTAATTTTGGTCTTGTAAAATAAAATAATGTTATGGTTCAGCAGTCTTCTGAAGATGCTCGTCGGCGTTCGGCAGCTCAATAAACACATCTCCAAGTGCTTAACTTGTGACATACGCAATTTAATATAGAACGTATTAAAGAGGCCATCGAGCGGAACAAAGGCGCCAAAAGTGTTCGATAGAGACCTATCGCTTGGAGAGCTTGCTGACGAAGCTGAAGACAGAGACGGCAGAATTGTTACACCGCGACCGAGCTTTTGGCCGACATTAAAAACTTTTATGCACAGCTTTACGCTTACTTTATCACACACACACCTGTCATTCAGGCCGCCAATCAAATAGCCAAAACCTTGCCAAAACCCGACACTATGCCGAAGACATCTCGGATGTCAGCCTGTACGTGATTAGTGTAGCTTTCAATCACCTCAAGAACAACAAGGCGCCGGCTGATGACGGATTTACAGCGGAGCTTCTGAAAGCATGTGGACGAACGGACCTGAAAGCTCTTCAGAGGCTATTCAACTCTGTTATACTATACTCGATGGTAAAACGCGAAAGGCATAGCACGGAAGCATGGTGAGACTCTTCTTCAAAAAGGGCGATATGGCCCAATTGAAGAACTATAGAATAGACCCATCACGCTAGTCGCTACTGAGTCACGTCTACAAGTTTTTTTCGAGAATTATAATTAAGCCGGATTCCGAAAATGTCGCACCTACTCCTGTAAAGGTTTGAAGCTCTACATTGGAAGTTGTCGACGATTATGTTTACCTAGGACAAACGGTCCAACTGGGTAAGTCCAACTTCCAGAAAGAGATCAATCGACGAATCCAACTCGCCTGGGCACAATTACTTAATTCCTAAGTCCTTGCCTGGCCAGCGTTCGGGAAGCTACGCAGCATATTGACATTTGTCCTGTAGGCAGCAATCAATGTTGACAAGCATTTTAATTGGAAAGAGTCATGTGGGGTTACGTGTAAGAAGATCGATTTGTTTTCGCTCTAAAACGGCTAAGACAAACTGTTTCCACGGAAGGCGCTGGTGGCTTATCATGGTTATGTTTCATCGTTGCTTAACTACGGATTGCTCCTCTGGCTCAATTCAGTTGACATAGAAAGAGCCTTAAGCATGCAAAAAAATGCGTTCGAATGATTGACAATGTGTAGTTTCTTGATAGCTGCAAACCTTTGTTAAAAAATTCAACATACTTCCATTGCCCTGTAGCTACATTAGAGAAGCTTGTCTTTGTATAAGATCATATGCAGTATGTCAAAAAGCGTGTGGAAAGTAGTTCTAGACATACAACGGGTATTTTGTGTTCGCAGCATTCAAGAGCCCAATATTTGAACTTCTATCAACCTCCTTGTCGCAAGTATGTATATAAGAAACAATGATATTATATGTATATATAATTTTTTTTTTTTCTATTTATTCGGGATAACAAACAGTTGTACAATGTGTATTTACAATATAGATTTACATTAATACATATAATGATTGTACAACCAGCACCGTTATCCACAGATTTTTATGAGAGTAAAAATGAAACTACAATACCCTTGTAGATAAAGACGCTTAACAATTTATAGTGCTTTAAGGTAACATAGGCAACACAAAATAAAAACTAAGGATTTATGTTTATGTCACAGCATAAACTAGTTAAGGTAGGTACGCATATAAGATGTAAACATAAAATATGTATAAGTATTGTATATATCCTATAACTTTATTTTATGTATAATACACAATAATAATAATATTGCTGTCTTATAAATAAGTATTATAATTCACTTACGCCCGCGAAAGCACATCCAGCACATATTTTTTGAATGAACTACTTGACAGTTTAAATATATCAAGTTCATAAAAAAATATATTGTAGGACGATATAATTCTGAATAGTGGAGAGCGGCGACCCGCATTACCGTTTACTTTTTTCACATGGAATAACTGTGGATAGTTCAATCGAATTCTTTCTGAAGAGCTCGGTATACGGTAGCAAATGTAGTCAACGAGAGGAGAACAGTCAAAGTTATTTTGGAGAATTTTGTATAATATCATCATCATCATCATCAACAGCTCATATAATGTCCCCACCGAGGGGCTCGAGCCTACCCCACATTAGGGGCGATTAGGCCTTAGTCAACCACGCTGGCCAAGTGCGGGTTGGCCGACTTCACACTCAACCTAAGAATTTCTTCATAGGTGTGTGCACGTGCAGGTTTCCTCACGACGTTTTCCTTCACCGTAAAAGCGTCGATTAAACGTACATATGATTTCAAAATCTGAAAGTTTGAGACCCTAAAATAGGTGAAATAATAATCAATGATTTTTATATTGACGATTTTTTGTGTGGAGAGGATGATATTAGCGAAGTCTTGTACACAAGTGACCAAACTACGTCCGAGCTGGCCTCAGCTTATATGCCTCTTCGAAAATGGAAGTCTAACGAGTCTCGACTATTGCCTAACACCGATCAGTTTTCACCTGATTTATGTATACCGGTAAAAGTAAGACATTAGGTATCGGGTACCACCATCAAGGGGAACACAAAGCTTGAAATTCTGTTGTTCATTACCCAGACATTTCAACGACTATTAAATCCTATCACCTTGTGTTATCCTGATGAAAATTCTGTTACAGAAACTGTGGCTACTGCGAATGTCATGGAATGATAAGGTGACGCCGGAAATAAGAAAAACTTAGGCAGAGCTGGTGGAAAGTCTACCAGGTTTGAATAACCTGTGCATTCCGCCACAAGTGATCTGTGATTCAGCTTCCCGGCTGGAGACAGATCCGTCTGAGCGTGCTTATGGCTTTTGTGTATATGTATGACTGTATGTATGTATTTATTGCTTACCAAAAGTCGATTCGCCTCGATTAAGCTAACGACAATATCACGACTCGAGCTGTGCGGTGCCGTAACTGGTGCTCGCTTGTATGAAAAGGCTGTCGCTGCGTTGCGAGTGCATATCAATCAGGTTTTTTTACCTGGGACAAACAGTCCAACTGGGTAAGTCCAACTTCCAGAAAGAGGTCAATCGAAGAATCCAACTCGGCTGGGCAGCGTTCGCGAAGCTACGCGGCATATTCTCGGCCCATCTACCGCAGTGTCTCAAGACGAAAGTCTTTAATTCGTGTGTTGCCAGTGATGACTTACGGAACCGAAACGTGGCCGCTTACAATGGGCCTCATAAGAAGGCTTAAGGTCACCCAAAGGGCAATGGAGAGAGCTATGCTCGGAGTTTTTCTGCGTGATCATATCAGAAATGATGAGATCCGCAGGAGAACCAAGATCACCGACATAGGCCAAAGAATTGCGAATCTCAAGTGGCAGTGGGCAGGGCACATTGCGAGGAGGACTGACGGCCGTTGGGGCGGAAAGGTCCTCGAGTGGCGACCACGTACCGGGAAACGCAGCGTTGGTAGGCCCCCCACAAGGTGGACAAACGATCTAGTTATAGTACGAGATTTTTTTTTGTTACAAATACTAGCGGCCACATTTTGATAGGCAACCTAGTAGATATATATTCTCCTGATGATAAATATGCGTATAAATTAGGTTTTTAGGATACACTCGATGCCTACACTATTTTGCAGTGGGATCTTAGACTATTAAGGTGGAGGGGGGAGGCCTATGTCCGACAGTGGGCGTCTCTCGGCTGAAATGATGATGATGATTCACTTTGTTAGCCGTGTGGTGCTGGCAGAGTAGAATAGCATCACCCTATATCCTCCAATGGGTGTCGTAGAAGGCGATTAATGGACCAGAAAAAGGGGTATTGAATTGAATACCTTATACTCCGTTCACCAATCCGCATTGGGCAAGCGTGGTGGACTACTGCCTAAACCTCCTTCGATGACAAGGAGGCCTTGAGCCCCAGCAGTGGGTCGAGTTATAAAGGTTGTTATGATGACTCACTTTGTGGTGGCAAAGACCACATTACTTGAAACGTGACCGCTCGCACTTGCCCATCACTTCAAGTACTGCCGAAAGGTTGCCAGAGACTCGAAATGAGATTTCATTACAAAATGTAATGAATTCGATTCAGTGTGTGTGTACTCTCCCTCTCCTGAGGCTGCTTCCGATAGCCCTATGCCCGCTACACACTTAGAGCGCGAATCGTGTGGAACCGTTACGCATGTTTTTCGCGGATTTGCGCTTTGTTAGATTCAGAGACACTATTTCACCCATACACAGGTCAAAATTTCAAAAATCTTAGAAAAAATATTTCTTTCTGTCTTATTCAGTGCCTAAATTCGAAGTTTCGTGGTTCTATCTTCAAAAATGACAAACTTCCATACCCATTAAACCTTTTATTCGAGATAAAAAGTAGCCTATGTCCTTACCCGAGATCTAATCTATATTTGTACCAATTTCATCAAAATTGGTTGAGTGGTTAAGACGTGAAAGCTTAACAGACAGACAGAGTTACTTTCGCATTTATAATATTAGTAGGGAAGTAGGGATAAGCTAGTGGACCAATTACAAAAATTATTTCACCATTGGAATACAACAAGATGAAAATTAAATTGACATTTAAAATTCAGTTAGATCTTATATCTTTTAGATATTCTCTTAAAAATAAATCGCTTTTTGTCTGTAGCAATGAATCCTAACTTTATGTTATAAATGCGAAAGTAAGTTTGTTTGTTATGCTTTCACATCTAAACCAATTATAAAAATTCTTTCACCTATAGACAGCTACATTATCAGCGAGTAACATAGGCTATTATTTTTTAATTAGACATCAACACAAGCAAAGCCGCGGGTAAAAGCTAGTACTAAATAAAATTACTTACTGGGTCAACAAAGTCCATGTTCAGTCCATAACAAAGCTTTTTGATTCTTGATGTTATTTTATCTATATGTACCTCTTCCATTCTGCCCCCTAAAAATTAGTAGATATTTTAAATTTTATTAACAGCCATGTACTTCTTCTTCATCACCAATACTTAATTTAGTAAAATATAAGATACCATTTAATTTTTAAAGCTGTCCATTCAGTTCATGATTTCATATTATTGGTGTGTAAAATGAACACAGTTGAACTGATAATAAAAGGGATCTAACCAAATTTATGGGGCATCTTATGGCTAGTGCCTTAAAACACCCCATAAAATTGGTTAAGTCAGTATCATTATACATTTTTGCACAAACTGACACTGCAAAAATGTAAAATGATAAAGTTCTAAACTAAAATCTATGAATGTTGAAGTTAGAACATAATTCATCACAGGAACAAACAAATTACTAGATACATTAATTTTGTTACAGATGCATAACCTTCTATTAGATTAATGCAAGCACTACAAATATTAGAAAATCACATACTAGCTGTACCTGGCATGCATTAAAACGACCCAGCTTTAATCTGACAATATGTGTTATTAAACAAAGAACTATGGTGAAACTTACGAATGATTTAGGAGGGACCTATGTAACTAATCAATATCAACAGCTCATATAATAATAATAATATAATTTATTTCAGACAAAAAAGGTAGTCCATATAGTGTTAGTAATAATAGGACTTAAAACTATGTTAGTACAGAGATATGGCAATACAAAAACATTAACATTAATTTACTCTAAGACAGTGTTTGTAACAATGGGACTTAAAACAATATTATTATTTTTATTATATTAATTGTAAGAGTTACATAACGCAACACGAGCTACATCCTACATGCGCGTTGGTAGCTTCTATGCAGGTGCAACCAGTGTTGCAACAATGGAGAATCCCACCGGTCTACCAATGCTAACAGGATGCTGTTGATGCTACTACGTACTCTGTACGTATATAATGTCCCCACCAAGGACAAAACTAATGACTAAAGCAATTGTAATAACTGACTATGATGATGGGTCAATAAGCTAGTCATTTACTTTTATCTTACGTATTGAAATGTAGTTATTACAAAGTAAGATATAATGAAGTTATTGCAAAGTTATAATGTAGTTATTGCAAAGTAACTTTCAAAGTATTTGTAGAAAAAAACAAAAAGAATAATGTATGTTACCTCTCTTCAAAACATACAGCTTATTCGATTTAGCAACCATGACGAGTGAATTAGGTACTTATACACACAAATGCAACTAATAAATACGATTACTGTATTGAATTTATTTAATTCTAATTCAGTGATTCACACGCGAAGACACATTCAACAACGGTTTTTGACTTTGACGCTGAAAATCGCGGGAAATAGGTTTTTTTTTTCTTTTTTTTTTTTTTTTGGTTTAATTTTCCCAGTTACGGGACGGCAAAGGGATCTAGCCCATACAGCCAAGTCTTTAGTTTCATTTTCTTTCTTGATTTTTGCATTAAAATGTGGGTGCCACACTTTTTTATGCATCTAGGGAGTGCTTGGCGAGAAATGCATGGTACAGACCTCATGATGGTGACTGATGAGAATTGTATAATGGGATTTCCAACCACTATACAATACTCAACGCCACATACACAAAACCTTTATTTCAATGATTCCTCATAATTGTTCGTCAACACGGATGCTTATGCAACAAAACGACACCACTTTCACTGCACAAAATCCACTCCGAAGCAATTTTGAATTATCGAAATAAAGATCGACATCCAGACGCCATGATTTCCCGCCAAACACTCCTTTTTTTTTTCTTAAATGATTTCCATAATAAGGGAATTCTACTTCATACAGCCATTTGTTCAGTAACAGACTTGGGTGAACCTTAAAGTACAGACCTTCAATTTATTTCAATGATTCCTCATAGAATTCTAATTGAAATATATTTAAAAAAAAATGTTATTTAAACTAAACTCTTTTTTTTCCTTTATAATAACATTGCGTTTAAAATAACACTGTTTGGAGTGAAATCATAAAATCGGAAAGATTTTTGTTTCTATAGAAATTGTTTCGGAGTGGATTTAAAGCAGTGCAAGTCATATATTTTAATGGGGTCCTTAATGGCTAACATAATATTCTAAATCCTATTCTGTCTTACTACCGATTTGTATTCATAATAATCACTCTTCATAATTTATTTTATTTTTCATACTTTTTTTATTCAGACATTTTTATTACTACCAACGGAGCTCATAACAGTTAGTCATCATAATTTTTTTTATAAATACTGTTAGTACCTTGTTGCTTACAAAAACAGTGCACTCCGCCTGGTCATAAAAAAAAAACCCTAACCTACCCATCACCCAGGCATGTAGGTCCGCGGCTCCGTGAGGCCCAGCCGCGCGGCCAAGCCTCGTGAGTGTGTACGTAAAGCAGCGTCCCCACTAGAGCCGCGCGGCTTTTTGTGGCCGCGCGGCCCGGCCTCGCGAGGCTTCTTTGTCATACTATTTTAGGCCTCGCTCACGTACACACTCACGAGGCTTGGCCGCGCGGCTGGGCCTCATGGAGCCGCGCGGCCCTAGTGGGGACGCTGCTTGAAGCAGCGTCCCCACTAGAGCCGCGCGGCTTTTTGTGGCCGCGCGGCCCGGCCTCGCGAGGCTTTATTGTTTTATTGCAACGCGTCCTCACTATAAAGAGCCTCGCGGCCCGCCATGCGCAGTTGTTTTTGAGATGTACGAAGAAGAAGACGTGACTTAGAAGATTGTGAATCTTCTTTTCGACTTGGCCTTTGTCTACTTCAAGAATTGTAGCAATCTCTATCAGCGCATTGTTTCTTTTGTTTTTATTTTTAAACGACTTCAAAAAAAGAGGAGGTTCTCTATTCGACTGATGTTTTTTGAAGTGAAACTTCTTTATCGGCGTTGGAAAAAAATTTACCGTCACATTTTTCCGTTACGTGCCATCTTTGATTCGGCCATAAAGAAGTTTCACTTCTTACATGTGTACACTAGTACACGCACACATTTTTTTTTTGTATGTATGTTCCGCGATTACTCCGTCAATTATTAATCGATTTTGGTGATTTTTTTTTCGTTAGGAAGGTCATACTTCAGAGGTGGTCCCGTATAAATTATACCGAAATTGGATCAGTACTTTTTTGTTGAAATGGTAATTTCATTGGGGATTAAATAATGATATCATCCACGAACACAAAAATAATGTAAATTTTTTTTGAACTTGCTATTACCTAATATGCCATAGTGAAATTTCATTTAGGTCCAATAGTCAACACAAAAACTATGACAAATTATTTTGAACTTAAGTTAAATAACTAGGTTCTCTTCAAGTTTTAATGCTTCATAGTTCATTAAAACTATACATACCATTCATGAATGTGGGCATTTTTAATGAGCTATGGGGCTGATACGTTATATTATTTGTTAACCGATTTCAAAAAAAGAGGAAGTTCTCTATTCGTCTGTTTTTTTGTGTGTGTTGTTACCTGATTACTCCGTCAATTATGAGTATTATAACTCGATTTTAATGATTCTATTTTTAGGTACATACGTCAAGATCAGAGATGGCCCGCATAAATTGTATCTGTACAAATTCGACTCTTTTTGAACAAATCATTAATAACAAAAAAAAAGTTTTAGTTAAAGTTTCCGTTAAGTTTTAATGAGCGCTTAGTAGGCCTATTCATTTTCAATAAAATATACTTAATTTCCACTTAGATTCGCATCGTTTCTTTTGTTTTTATTTTAATAAAAACAACTCCGACAGTCCCATAATACCGGGCGCTCTCTGTATAAATCAATTAAAAAAAGAGTTTTATCGTCGGTCCACTCCATTTTGACGCGAAAGACACACAACCACAGACTACTAAGGGGATACTACGTATCAGACAGGAAACTGTCCACCAATCCTAGCACGGTATTTTAGACTTTGACATTTGTTGTTTTTTTAATTTTTATTATGCCATAGCAGAGGCGGAATCCATAGAGTGAACAACAAATGGTAAAGAAGCGGGAAATTCAAAATAATGAGAAATCCTACGCATTGCTTCCTTTATTAATTATAATATTGTATTGAAATCTAGGATCAAGGATCATTCCTTCGTCCTAGATTGAAATATTCTATTGTAGGGGGCTAAATGAAACGAGGTTTATTAACTACAAGCAAATAAAACCAAAATTTATTATTTATTAAATTTTTTATTTTTTATTTTCTTCTTATATTTTAACAGCGCTTTTTGTTGCATGGGAGGTAAATTAGCTTCACGTAAGCGTATAATATCAACTCCTCTCAATATTTTATTTATAATGCTACACCAGTTAACCACACATAGTTTAATTGTGATATACGCAAAATATTGTAAAAGATCTTTTTTATGTATATCGCATTTTAAAAAGTCAAACGAATATTTGGATATTTTTTTATATATTTCTTGCGAAATATTTTGAGAGTTTGCATTTGTTTCCAAATATTCGTTTGACTCTTTTACAATATCTGAGAAATACCTCACGGCATATTCGGAGGGATAGATCATTTTCTTTTTATTTTTTAAGAATTTGAATTCTCTTTCAGCTATCCATTTGTGGACTGCTAATTCGGTCTTCTCACTTAAACTATCTTCGCAGTCCTTACAATTGTATTTTGCCAAACATCTTTTTACGACCCATCCCGCCGTGTATGCCCGAGAGTGTACATTTAGTCTTTCTTTTCTAACATCATTTACAATATTTTGATGTTCTTCAACAGAAATTACTCTTGTTGCCTCACTGGAGGACTGAGGAGACAGTGTAATGTTTTCCAGACCTCCAGTGAACAAATTTTTTAATTTTAATATTTGATTACCAGTTGTGTCTTCACAATTAAAACTATCAGAATGAAAATGTATGAATCGTGTGATTAAGAGCCATTTCACCGATCGTAAGCGCTCGACTTTAGGTTTTTTACGCGCTGCACGCTTGTGTGCGCGTACTTGGCAGCGTGAGTAGAACTATCGTCTGCGAAATAATCTTGATCCTTAATGTTTTTTTTTTGTATTGGTTAGTACATATTTAATGTGTTTTAAAGATATTTTTTATAGATACCTATCTACTGTCCGTGTTTCATGATACTCATACTAAAGAACGTATTACAGCACAATAGTTATTGATCAATGAGAGATGGGTGAAGGTGGTATTGTTATGGCGGCCACAAAAGCATAAAGGTATTCTGTGAATATTTAAAGTGCCTACCTATTATGGTAAGAGATATAGCCATATGACAGAGAGACAGACACATAGCGGAGGCATATTAATCGGGTCCCGTTGGCACCCTGTTTTATTCAGAGTTCCCTATGGGTAGGGAACTCTGAATAAAATAAGAATAAAAAAATATCATACAGCGTCACACACATTGACACACATCGAAGATGCCGTTGGTGGAGCGGTCAGTATAACTAACCATATTTTTTTATATATTCCTCCGATATTTTTTTTTATTGGTTATATGGCTATGGTAACTAATGTGAATTTTTTGATTCCATATTACATCCATGGATATCGGGGTGATCCCAAGATATTTCAATGACTTATCGCTCTATTCTTAAAGATATATTACAATAAAAAGTGAGATGATATGTATTTTTAAAATAACCACTTGCTTAAAAAAAAAGCCGTTACCCTTTAGTATTAAATGACGTTTGTGATTTCACGTACCTACATCCACGGATATCTACTTGATCTGTAGATATTTTGGTGTTCTAAAGATTTAATCTTAAACAGATATTACGAAAGGCTTTGATATGGTGAATATTTTAAAAAAAAATGGTTGTATGTAAAGTCTGTTTACGGACGATAATTTTACGTGTTAACGTAAATACCGATCGTGCTTCTCTATCGCCTATTCCGCGCTCTCGATTGCATACTCTCCTCAGGCGGAACGTGACAAAGAATCATGTCTTTTTGTGCAGTCGGCTTTCGTCGATTTATAAGACGTTATCACGTCAAACTACTTCACAATACATCCACGTATATCCATGCAATCCTGTGATATTTTAGTGATTTTAAGAGTTCATTTTAATGACGAATTATCGTGGATTTCGGGATAGTATATATTTGTGTTTTATATGTGCAACAAATAAAGCAAATATCAGTGATTTAATATTCAAATCAGTTTGTTGTCGCGTTTTGTATCAAGGGAATTTTCACTAAATTTCGTTATCCATAATACATCGACGCATATCATTGCGATCCCGTGATATTTTAGTGGTTTTACGATTTAATTTAATAGACATATTGCCAAGGATTTCGGGATTATGTATATTTTCGAGTTACGTTCCTTTATTAGTTTTAGTGCAAACATAACAAATACCAGTAAAATAAAATAATAATATAAAATCACAGTGTCATATAGCTTCGCTTTTTCTTCGTTCAATATTTTTGATTTCGATTGTAACAAGAAAACCACTTAGCTATTTCTACATACTTTCATCCCCTATTTCAACCCATTCAACCTTTTTTTCGAGATAAAAAGTAGCCTATGTCCTTCCCCGAGATCAAATCTATATTTGGACTAAATTTCATCAAAAACGGTTCAGTGGTTTAGACGTGAAAGCTTAACAGACAGACAGACAGAGTTACGCATTTATAATATTATATAAGGAAAAAGGAAGTGGGGATTGTGAATATTGCTTGCCTTACATTGTGCCCGGTGCATGGCAACAGGCTCGCCACCTATTACATGGGGACCTAATCATATCTGGCGAAATGTGGGTGTTAACACCTCTGCCTATGCCTTCGGGGATAAAAGCGTGATGATATGTTTATGTGTATGTTTATAACCAGCTTCCAGCTCCGTCATCAAATCAGCTTCAGGACATCATAATATTGCTCAAGTATATCGTTATTTCGGCCAAGTTGAAAAATAAATTATTTGCTTTTTTTAAGGCTGCAGAATTATCGCGTTTCCTTTTTTTAACGCAACGGTAATAACTATCCTTGCGACCCATAGCTAAAAATAAATAAATAAAAAGAATGTTATTATTATACAAACTACTAGTATAATTCTTATACCAACATATTTAATAACTAACAAAACTTAAATCCAAAAACAAAACTCAAAATATATCAAAACTATTTGTCGCAGTATGATTATGACTACTCGATACGAGCGAACGAATATCGGGACGCGGGAAAAAATAGCACAGGTCCTACCTGGAAGGACGCTCGCGTCAGACTAATCGGAGCACGCTTGTGCATCGTGATTTATACTAATTTATTTCACATTTCATATAAATATATTGACAAATTTATTGTTGATATTGACCAAATAACTCTAGAAATCAAAAGTCGAAGGAATATTGTTTATTTTGGGATAATTTTATTTTAGTTATTACGATGTATTTTAACCAAAATTGGCGATGAAATTATTATGTTAATGTTAGTAATTTGCCAAATGATTTATTTTTTTTACTCATAAATGGTAATGAAATTCAAGAATCTATTTCATTAAGTACCGACTGGAACATATGTCCGATGATTCCTATATTTTTTTACGTTTAACATTTTAACATTATTAATAGAATAAGGACTTTGAAATTGAGTCTGCGAATGTTTTTCAGCAAAACGGCTGTGGGAGATCGAACATTACAAATTAATCAAATAAGTTTTAGTAATTTTGTTTCATTAAACGTCAACAACATAGATTGGCCTATTTTTATCAATTATTAAATAATATCTGGGTATTCCTTAAGATTGTGATATAGGACTCCAAAATCTCCGAAATTCGTGCAAAAACGTGAAATGGCTCTTAACAGGGAGCGGAAAATGTTTTTAAAAGACTGGCAATTAGGGTCATTATTTCTGAAGCTATAGGCACGAACTTGGCCAAAAAAGTTTTCAATGGGGTCCGAATTTAAATATCTGGGACGCATAATTTTGTATCCCTTTTTCTGAAAAAAATTCCACAAGTGTAGCATACTTTTCAAAGTAATTATAAAATTTTTTTGTGAGGGAACTGTACATGATTTTCCATTATTATCAATAAATTTCATTTTTTCTAGCCTTGTGATTGCAGCTCTCCAAAACTTTACGTGGTCTGACTTTGTGGTGACTGCTTGTCGCAGTGGCTTTCCCTTGTTTTTTAAACATAATGTTGATCCATTGCACGAATCAAAAAGATCGTCAAAGAAAGAGACAGACTCAGATGTATCTTTTAAAGTACTGCTTACAGGATTTCCGTCAGCATAGTGAGCTGTAAATAAAAACAAACATTAATAAAATAAAATAGTCTATTTCAGAAAATTGTTACGTTAAAAACCAATAATAATTACGATTATTTTGTCAAAATGTAATTAAATCAAACATAATTTTTTAAGAACATATTTTTATTACGCATTACAAATATCTGGTAACAAATAAACGGTACAGAAATATGTAATTTATGCGTTTACAAATGCGTAAATATTTTTTTTTTTAAATAAACTGAAAAAATCGATCTAGCCGGGAATTGATGAAAAAGCAGTGCCCCGGTAGCGTGGTGGTTAACGCAGCCGCCGGATTACGGAAAATGATGGGTTCGATTCCCGCCTGGGGCAGGTCGATTTTTTTCAGTTTATTTTTTCTAGTACAGAAATACTTACAAAAATTTGCCGTGTATGCCAAAGCACTTGCAACGGTCTTGCTTAGCACTCTGGTGCAGTTCTTTACCTGAAAACACAAAATACAATTTACGGAAAGAAAATCAAGTGCGTATTTATATACAGAATCATAAAGGCGGTATTGATGAATATTATGTGAGTGAAGTGATTAGTAATGCTGTTTACATATCAAGAGGTCTGGGTACAAATCTAAGTAGACGCAAATGTTTGTGTGATAATGCGAACATATAAACACAAATCATGGCTGTTCATATGATCTCTAAAGCTGAGTTAAATATATATTTATTTCAGTTAATATACACAATATCTAAATTATTAAGTATACCCATTATGTAGTGACACAAGTACTTTTTGATACTTAATTGGGACTAGATCTTTGGTGTGAAAATATATTTTTGTTATTATGATTATATTTCAACTATCAAGGTTAGAGTTTATAACTTACTTTCATTTTTTTTATTTTTTCTGGAAGGACATATTCGTCGTTTAATTTATGTAGCATACGCATATCTGCATGCTTGCAATCAGTTAGATACACATCAACAATGTCGCTCCACTTCGATATTTTCCCATTATATTCAATATTTTTATTTAAAAAATTATTCCTTATGCCTTTGATAAGGTGTGGAGGATCATAAATAATATTGATGCTATGGTTACCTATCTTGATAGTATCATCTGTAAAAGAAAGAAATATTTAATTATAAATAATTTTAGTAAACTGAAAGGTAAAACAATATCACATAATATTACAAATGTGTGGCCTATTAATCTTTACAAATTTCAAATATTTCTGACAAAAAAATTTGGAAATAAGGTACAATTATTGAATGAAAAAATTACAATTTAAGCAAACAGTCCCTTTGACTTACCAATATCTTCATCCAATAAAATCTGCTGCTTCCTGGTCTCTTCTTTTAATTTATTAAGAGCTGCTTGGAAAGCTGTTCCTTGATCGCTGACCAATGCCACAGGGATTAGTCCAGTTTTAATAATTTCAACAACTACTTCCTTCATTATATTTTTCAAAATATAAGAGGAAGTGGCACCTTCACAAAAATAAAAACAAACAGGCTGTTGCCACTTATGAAGAGCTCCTCTTATCATAAAAACTAATGCATGGTCAGCATAGTTGTTGGTTTTATTTTGTAGCTCAACGAGACCACATAATCTGTCACTATGTTTGTCATATGACAATCCTGGTTCAATAGCTACTTCGTCAAATATTATAGTACAATATTTTTTAGATTCAGGCCATATGTCCACCTGAAAATATTTAAAAAAAATCAAATTATAAGATGTAACAATATGAGAACACATAAAAAATTAACATGTATCTAATACTTTATAACTTGCCTCTGTTTTTATTGCTTGTAATATATGCATATTTATTCCAGTTTCCATTTTTAATGAAGAAATCATTTTATTTACAGTCCTTACTGAAGGAAGGATGAAAATTCTCCTTAAAAATTTGTAACCTTTTGGGCTTTGCTTCATAATAGCAAGTGCAATCATTTTTTCTTCCTCTGTAAATCGCCGTCCTTTGGTCTGTTTTGTAGACTGACTAATTTGCATCCACAGTATTTTTTTTGCAACTGGTTTTAAATCTTTAGTCAATTTTTCAAATGCTCCTTTTTTTGAATATTTCATAGCCCTTTTAGCTCTTATAGCAAAATTAAGCTGCTTTTTTGCCCTTTTGTATTCCTTTAATATCTGTCGACACCTTGGGGTCAATTTTTTGTTGGTAAAGTGAGGTTTCGTTAAGGCTTTTTTTGGTGTAACAGGACCAGTCGAATCTAGGGAACAAATAATAATAATAATATAGTTATTAAAATTTTGTACCTTGTCAATATTAAGAAAACTAACTTATACAATAAAGAATTTATTGTATTATATTATTAACTAGGTATAATAAAATCAAGAATTATTTTAGTTTACTAACCTGTTATTACTACCTCATTCTTGTCTTTTGGAATTACTTCTAAAGTTTTAGAAGTTGATGGTGAACTAACATCTGAAATGATAAAATATGACTTGAGCATATGTTAAAATATGAAACTTTTTAAAATGAATGCGCTTAAATGAAATAATTTGGTTTTAAAATTAGACTTTTGCAATATTTATTTACCTGCCAGATGTGTCAATTCCTTCAAAGTTTGTCCTTTCAATGAAAAAGTAGGTGGTACGTTAGAATCTGAAATAAAACAATAAAAAATAATAAGTACTCAGAAATAGGTTTATAAAAATGATGATTAAGTAGTATTTAGTTTATATGGGGCACAGCGGACTAGCCGCTCGAATTTGGAGCAGTGCAACCTGGGGTAGTACCTCCACGTTACAGAAGACCACAAAAATAACAATTTTTGTGGTATTGTGAGCCTATTGGTAAAGCTCCACGAGGTAGGGAAGAGGATTAGGGTTGGCAGCATGCAAATGTCATATCAGTGTTGCAAACACCTATAGGCAACAATGGCTGCTTACCACCAGGCAGGCCATATGCTTGTATGCCATTCATTTAACATATAAAAGTAAATAAAAATTTAAATCATTATTTACTAGCTTCTGCCCGCGACTTTGCGCAGGGCTAGTTGAGTACACATTATAATCTTTAGGTATGTTATTCTGATGTATGAGCTATGTTATTGTAGTTTCATTAAAATCCCTTCAGTACTTTTTACATGAAAGAGTAACAAACATACATTTATAACTTTCGCATTTATAATATTAGAAGAAAGTAAGATGACTGGAACTTACAAGAAACATTAATTTCTTCTGACTGGAGATCTCTTAATGGTTGTTTGCAATATGTATGGTCACTGTGCTTTCTTTTTCTTGTTTGTCTGTAGTCATGATCGACTAACACATTTATATTTTCTGGAAAAAAAAACACATGAATTTTGTTTTCAATAAATTATAAATAAGACTAGTAACTTTGGTAATAGGAGTTTTCCTATTACCAAACAATTGCTTAAGCAGTGTATGGGTACACAAGTTTTCACAAAGTTCCCTTACGTTTACGCGAGCATAGCACTACACATTGTAAATTAAACAACTTAGACGGATTTAGCTCATGTGTAATTATATTTTCATCTGGTCTTCTTGTGACCATGAACGCTGCAATGTGTTACGAATAGTATGGTATTGGTAATAATAACAAAATGTAAAATCTAATGGTATGCATGTTCAATCCGTAAAGTTGTTTTATTTACAATATATAAGACTTGTCACATTCTATCATATTACATTTAAAGTTCAAACAAAAGAACCACCACTATCATATGAAAGTCTGCTGCCATTACATTATTGTGTTCTGGAAGTTAACAATTAGATAGCCAGTTCTTCAGTGGTTGAGGGTTCTGGGCGAATCATCAGACAAGATGAAGGTCAAAAGTTTCCTCATAAAGTACAAAAAAAGAGATCACAATTTACTATGTATAAAATAAAATATATAGTATATAAAAATATACATATATAATAAAATACAATGTATACAAAAATATACCGTGGTTATTAGTGATGAGGCCATTGATATCATAACTAAGCAAAACTGACATGCACAGGTATTTCAATTATAAGTGTAACATCTCTTTCACAAAGAAATCTCTAACACTAAAAAATGAAGTACGAGGTCAAATAGATTTTAATGTTTGCAAAAAATATATATATTAAAACTTACCGCTATTCTCAAGCGCAAGAGCAGGTATTCCCGTATCCATTTCCTCATTAGAAAATAAGGTGGGATACGCAGACTGGTTAAGACGGGAACTGGCAGTAATAAACTTTTTTTCAAAATGTTTGTGACATACAAACATCGTACGCAGCTCTTCAAAGCTAAGCTTTTTTAATCTGGCACTGTTTATACTTTCCACCCACTTTTGGAGTCCTATCTCAGTTTTTGGAAAACGGTGTAACATGACACTAGCACGCTTACTTCCGCAATCCGGCACACAACAAGTATTCTTCATGTTTGAGCACAAGAAGAACGAAATACCCGAATATTACAGTTTTGAATGTGAGAGGATAAGCACGGAGAAACACCTCGACGTAACTTCACTGCATCAACATCAAAACTGTAATGGCGGATAGGGTTCGAACGATACTTTCGATACCGAGTAGGTATCGATACTTTTCAAAGCGAGACTCGATACTGAGTACTCGATACTACAGCCTGGTGAGTACTCGCAAGTATCGCAAGAAATTGCTGGTATCGAGTACTCGTTTAAGTAACATTTTTTAATTTTTCAACTGACATGACAACTTAATATTTTTATTTACGTATTGCAACACTGTGAAGAAGAACTGCACGTTGACGTTCATTCGTCCGTTTCATTCATTTAACGCGTTAAATTTTTGGCGCGAACACAAAGAATTAGCGCATAACAGCCGAAAGAAACCAGGACACAGTGCAGACGAGCTAACACATTATCTTAAAACTCCTGTGACGCCATTAAAGTCCAACCCCATAGAGACGTGGGAGGACATGAAGGAAGTCTTTACAGGGAATCACGCGTCCCAATGTACCTGTATGCACCGCCTGCCAAGTCTTAGAAAATATATGACAGTGCGGGTAGGCCGCACATAAAAATTTTAAAATACATCTGGATTTGTAAAAGAACACGGTCAAGTTATGTTTTTATGAATGTAGACTAATAACCGCATCGAATGATGTCAAAAGCATTTCAATATCTTATCTATTTCAATTTATAAAAAATCTGTAAACAATGACATTTCTTTTTTTTTTTTTTTTTTTTTTTTCTTAGCCTTAAAAATTTTTTATTTTGAAAAATAGATCAATAACATGGTAGTTTTTTTTCTTTATAGGGTAGATGGATACATTCTTAATTGAAAAAACCTAAAAACCATAGTTGTTAATGTAAAAATATTTTAAACTAAACTTCCATGAACATTACCAGTAATAATTACGTAATGACGCAAAAAAATCGGCCATACTTCTTTTCCTTTTTTTTTAAATTTCATAGTGTTCGAAATATTGGTGTTGGAAGCTTTAAAAATAAGGCACCGGATATAAGGAACACAGAGTATATAAACTTTAACTGCAGACCACGTTGTGAACTAATCATCGAAGCTAAATTTGACGCGCGCCGATTCGGACAATTTTCGGTAGGAAATCGTCGATCGTCCGCTGGTTCCGCGAGGAACCAGGGACGATTGAGCGGTTAGGCGGCAAGCTGTGGTTGTTGCGACTTCTGTTCTAGCCGAAAGGCTGTTTTCAAAAGCAGGGGCTATAATGGCCCAAACGCGCAATCGTTTAAAGCCTAAGCGCTTAAACGAGTTATTATTTTTAGCCGGACGCCCAGAAGTGGAATGGTTTTAATTATATTTTTCAATAAATTTGTTTTTCTATATTGCCAATAAATCTTTTAATTTTTTTACAACTCTCCCTAACAAATATTTTATTACAATTATTTCCCATGGCATGGTAAAACTTCGAGTTCATAAACGGTTAAAAATACTCGCAAATACTCGATACTGAGTAGTATCGATACTTTATGACCGATACTTTTAGGGTATCGATACCATGTCCCTCGATACCACACGAGTACTCGGTATCGATACCCGAGGCCGATACTTCGAACCCTAATGGCGGACGGACGGCCAAACAAACGACTCAAACGTCAAACTGAGGGGAAAGGGAGGGAGAGAATCTGTCAAAATCTAAAATACCGTGCGTTGTCTATGGTACTGATTTTGGTCTATTCTTTTTCTTCGAAGATTACATGCCGTGCACACAACTCGATGTAGCGGCGGTGACTAGCGCACAGAGCCTTTAGACAACATGCTCACGCTTACAAGCGAGTCGGTTTGTCTAATCGCTAACGCTTCAGCGATAGCGATTATCGTTTGGTAGCCAAAGTGACAGTAACGTAGCGATCGCTTAATCGAGGCGTCGTATCGATAACTCAAAATTTTTGTCTATAGTTAGCGAGAGAAGAAATGTCAAAAATTGAAAATGACAAACTAACATAACCTAAATAAATTAAATTTATTTCATGAAGAGTTTTCGGCGTTTTCGCCACTTTGAATCTACTTATGAGTCCCATCGGTGGTTTGGTGGTTTACGATAATGTACCACACCACAAGTGTTGCGTACCGACCGAAGTAATTTACAACAGGACCTATAAGTTTCATCAATTTCATAGAATCATTTCTATTTTCTATGAAAAGACATACCTAGGTTATAGTTCCTAGTGAAAAAACCATAAAACATGCATCTACCTACGTGCCCTATATAAACATTTTGAGAAAAAAATTGTCATGGAGATAAATTGAAGAGTGGTGCTTGTCCATCTTTATTTTTGAAACTCGAGATATCTTACCATGAACTGTTGAATACTGAGGAATACCATCAACTGTTCCCACAGAAATAGGTAATATTTTATTAACATTTGTCTATCTAACAATACATATATTCTTATTAACCATTATTTTGCACGTGTAGTTACAAATTTAATTAAATTTGTACATTGCAAAAGTTAAGCCAAGATGACTTTGATGACTACGTCTCTTAATGATATATTTTTATTTCATTTTCAGATCAATTCCGTGATAAGAGTTACTCGAGAAAGCGTCATGATCATTCTTTTGCACCTTATGAGCGAAAACCACATAAGATAGCTTGTCTAGAAGTTTCTGGTATTTGTATTATGTGTTTTTAATATTTTATGAGATTTCTCAAAAGACAGGAATAATTATGATTATTTCATTCTGTATGTGGTCTTGATCGCAGTTTAAAATCAGTATGTACCTACATCTTGAATCAGAAAGCTCCACACAGCACTTTCTATTAGGTTTATCAAGTTACCCAATATTCTAAGCCATTACCTAATTAATCTAAGCAATCTGTAAGCAATCTAAATTAACCACTCCACCACAACAGCATCAAATTAACGTCTAGTTATACAGAATTTCTGAGTGATTATCTTTTTCTCTCTAGATAAAAAGGTTTAATCAATTTTCTGTGAATTAGTGTAGAATTAGTATATAAATTATTAGGAAAATAAATCCTGTAATTTTCAACCTAAAGTTAAAATGCTTATTTTATTTTTCAGATGATCATCAGCAAACCAATTGACAAATAACCATTATAATTATTTAATGAGTTACTGTAACACCTACAGTTGCATCAGGTGAAATACTGGGTCAGGAAAAATATGTAAGCAGTATTATTCTTTGAAATGGCCCTGGAAACTGACATATACAACAAGCAAGGATGACATTGTTGGATTTGTAGACTTAAATGAAAAATCGAGTAACTTTGCTGACCATGTTAGCTTTATGTAAAAAATAAATAAAAGATTAATGTAATTGTTTTATTTTATCAAAACTAGGAATCTTCAATCCTGGAGGAATAAAACTTTGAATAATGAGGAACAGAAAATCTAATTAATGTTTCCTGTTGCTCAAAATTAAAAGTTACATAAAATTAAATAAATTAACATTATAAAACTTTTATTTAATGATTCTTCTTAACAGCTCGTCGTCATGGATGTTTGTGCATCAATATAACATCAGTTTCACTGCACAAAATCCATTCCGAAACAATTTTTACTATCGAGTCAAAAAATCTACATCCGGAAGATATAGATTCACGCTATACACCACGCATTCACAATGTTCATACAAAAACATCAACAAATAGTTTTATGTACATACATACAAATACCTTAGGTCTGTTCTTTTAGGGGGCGAATGATCTCCTGTTTCATACAAATAAATCCCTAACATGAAATAGTTTTGATTGTAAAATAATGTGAAATTGTTGTTAAGTTCCATAGGCATTTCTTTTGTCACCAGTGTTCAAAATGTGGAATATGTAAATCTATCTCCAAATAATAAATCAATCAGGCATTTTATTAAAGTTTTCTATTAGTTTCACAGATTAGAGAGTCTATAGTTTTTAGTCTCAAATATGTTTTGGGTGCATGAGATACACTCATTGTTACGGGCAGCCCACAACAAATTAAGATAATGTATTTTTAAATGATAACCTAAGCAAACAATTCATCATCATAACATAACAGCCTTTTTAATTACACTCACTGGACACAGGCCTCTCCTTGTTATCTGAGAAGGTTTAGGCAGTAGTTCACCACACTTGCCCCTATGCAGATTGGTGGACAGCATATAAGGTGATCATCCCCTTATCTGATCCATTAGCTTCCTTCTACGACGCCTATTTATAGATATAGGGTTGGTGGTGCTATTCTACTCTGCCAGCATGACACGGTCATGAGAATAACTATTACATATAAACTTTAATATACAACCACTGTGTACAAATAATGTATATTCTTACTAAAAAATACAACTATTCAATTTCAAACCCATTTAATACCGAAAATGTTTTACATTATAATCTAAATTTATTACAGTATTAACACTATTTTGATTATTGTTTTTATTTTTCGGTGTGTCCTCCTGATACGTAGGCCTCATCCAGCCTTTTCCATAGGTACTAATCTAATCTGTTCTTGGCCAACCATAACCACAAAGGCTCTGCTACCCTCTTAATGTCATCTGACCATCTCCTCTTCTGTCTGCCCTTTTTCCTCTTACATTGATACCTGAATGGGTCCCCCATTCAGTAACATCTCTTGTCCACTTCTGTATGTTATTTCTAAGTATGGGCTCCGTCCATTTCCACTTTAATTTCTTTATCTTTTCCACTGTATCCTCCAGCTGTGTTAAGGGCTATTGCTTTGACTTTCTGTCCTTCCTTCCATAAAAGTATATCCCAGAATGCACCTCTACAAACTTTAATAACACTATATTACGCCTACGTAGCGTATGAAATAATAAAAACTATTTTTTTTGCTGATATTTTAATCAATAACGTTTTTCACAAGCGTTTTCTACATGGTCTCGGCGATCGAAAGCCAAGCGATCGACCGAAACGCTAGTTTGTCGGTTTCGAGTCTCAAAGCTGCATGTTGGCTACGCATTGTATGGGAAGTTAGCGAGCGACGCCTTCTATTGCTTGCGTTTCGGTTCAATAGAAACGAAAACTGACATTTGGCTAGCAATTTTCGACTCGATTATTTTGATGACGTCACTTTTCGATTGCTTATGTCAATCCCATACATTTTTTGACTTAGCGATAGCGAGAGCGATTGTCGAAGTGCATGTTGTCTAAAGCCCCAGAGCCGCGCGGCTTTCTTTGAAGTATCCGTATGGCCGCGGCTCCGTATGGCCGCGCGGCTCAGGCCTCGCTCGATTTTAAATGGTTTGAGAAATATTTTCGGACCTCCAATGATGGGAATTGAAAAGTTATGTAAGAAAATGCGCACCCATTTTAATGTTGGTGATTTAAGGAATCATTGAAATAAAGTTTTTGTGGTATGTATGTAAACATGACATTGGAGTGGAGTTTATCCAGGTGCTATCGTCAGGGCCGTCTTTACCCGGGGGGTTCAAGGGGTGCGGCGCAGAGCCAGGGGAAGAAAGCCGATCGCCATTTTCGATAGATATTACTATCGAAGAATTGGTAAACTTATCACGTTAAGGGTCATTTTTGTATTACACTACCTATTATTGACCAATAGATCCCTTAGCAAACTTTGCCGTAAAGGCATCTGTTTGTAATTTACTCAAACCATGACCTTTTTTTATGAATTGCAACCAGATGTCTTACTAAAATAGGGTCTTCTTTTGGTCAACTGTAATAGAAGGCGGGGACAACAAAAAGGGTTCCAAAAGAATAACTATTACATATAAACTTTAATATACAATACAACCACTGTGTACAAATTTTGTATATACTTACTAAAAAATACAACTATCCAATTTCAAAGCCATTTGATACTGAAATTGTTTTACATTATAATTTAAATTTATTACAGTATATTAACACTATTATTTTGATTATTGTTTTTATTTTTCGGTGTGTCCTCCTGACACATAGGCCTCCTCCAGCCTTTTCCATACTAATCTAATCTGTTCTTGGCCAACCTTAACCACAAAGGCCCTGCTATCCTTTTAATGTCATCTGACCATCTCCTCTTCTGTCTGCCCTGTTTCCTCTTACATTGATACTTGAATGGGTCCCCCATTCAGTAACATCTCTTGTCCACTGCTGTATGTTATTTCCAAGCATGTGCCCCGTCCATTTCCACTTTAATTTCTTTATCTTTTCCACTGTATCCTCCAGATGTTTTAAGGGCTATTGCTTTATTTCTGTTCTTGTATATCCCAGAATGCTTGTCTACAAACTATAATAACACTATATTACGAATACGTATCGTATGAAATAAAAAAAAAACTATTTTTTGTGCTGATATTAAGACCATTATCGTGTTTCACAAGCGTTTTCTACAGGGTCTCGGCGATCGAAAGCCAAGCGATCGATCGAATCGCTAGTTTGTCGGTTTCGAGTCTCAAAGCTGCATGTTGGCTACGCCTTGTATGGGAATTTAGCGAGCGACGCCGTCTACTGCTTGCGTTTCGTTTCAATAGAAACGAAAAATGACATTTGGCTAGCAGTTTTCGACTCGATTATTTTGATGACGTCACTTTTCGATTGCTTATGTCAATCCCATACATTTTTTGACTTAACGATAGCGAGAGCGATTGTCGAAAAGCCTCTGATACGTAGTATCGTGTAGTCTGTGGGCATAGTTCGAGCGGGAACGTGGCGCGAGCAAGTCGAGTGCAGATAATAGTTTTCGTTATCTGTGGTCGGCTAAGTCAGGCACAGTTCGAGCGGGAACGTGGCATGAACAAGTCGAGTGTGGTAGGACGGACGAACGGAGAGTTGCAGTGTGACACGGATGAACGATAATGGTAAGTCCTGATGGCCTAGATAAGAGATAGCAAAAGCTCATGAAGTATGGTCTTTCTAGTGCGTGATATATACAATGTTCTCAGTGGTCTAATGCGTAGAACAGGAATAGCCGAGAGGGAGTAGTGAATTCGTACGTGCGGTTGACGTAGTGGACGCACTACGTGTCGTTAGGATAGGATAAGGCGATGTTGACGCCGGCATGGCGGACGCGCTACATTGTTGGAGGTTTGGGACCACGCGAAGTGGTCGGAGGTTTGGGACCACGCGAAGTGGTTGGAGGTTTGGGACCACGCGAAGTGGTTGGAGGTTTGGGACCACGCAAAGTGGTTGGAGGTTTGGGACCACGCGAAGTGGTTGGAGGTTTGGGACCACGCGAAGTGGTTGGAGGTTTGGGACCACGCGAAGTGGTTGGGGGTTTGGGACCACGTGAAGTGGTTGGAGGTTTGGGACCACGAGAAGTGGTTGGAGGTTTGGGACCACGAGAAGTGGTTGGAGGTTTGGGACCACGAGAAGTGGTTGGAGTTGGGGACCACAACTTGTCAGTGGCTAACGCCGCTGACAAGTTGGGGGCTTGACCGCCAAGGGGGGAGAGAGAGTTAGTTGCGAGGCATGGGCAGACTGTTAGGGGAGGTTGGAGGTCTGTGGGAGTTGTCCCCAGTAGTGTGTAACCTCTCGGATTTTCGTTCGAAGCATAGGCCAGGTTTTAGGCGCGTTCCATCTATCTATACTATATTATTTCCTGACCGCCAAAATGTAATCCATTAGTACTTATGTCGTGAATCATTACGCGCATCATCGGTTCATATAAAATCGTCACGACAGTCTGGGGCTTTAGACAACATGCATTTCGACAATCGCTCTCGCTATCGCTAAGTAAAAAAATGTATGGGATTGACATAAGCAATGGAAAAGTGATCGATTGCTTATGTCAATCCCATACATTTTTTTACTTAGCGATAGCGAGAGCGATTGTCGAAATGCATTTGTCTAAAGCCTCTGGCCGATTCATTGCCGATCTATAAACGTCAGTAATTATTTTATGGTTTCTATATTCTTATATATAAAATAAAGAGAAATGGTATTCAAATAAATTAAAGTATTTTTAAATATAATTTATTATTCAATAAACTAAAAGGTAATTTAAAAATATATATTAAAGACGAGGCTGGCTTAAGTTCCTGTCGCGGAGTTTCTCCCTAGTTCTTGTTCTAAAAACAAGTGTTGAGAGACAATTTATCGTTACTTTAGATACATTTTCACTTACATTGGCAAAATGCGTAACGCTTAAGTATCGAGACGCCATTAATTAAGAATAGAATATAGAATATCCTCTTGCCTTCCCTAAAAAAATGTTTCTGTCAGTGTCACTGACGTGTCAGTTGTCAGGTTGTCAGTAGTAGTAAAATGTCAAATTTTAGTCACGCAGCACGTCACGTCTCACGTCACTATTTTACGAGTAACTAATCAAAGGAGTGAGAGCTGTATCAATTTATTAAATATTTTTTATTTGGGATAGTATTAATTAGAATGCCATGCTACCTCGACGTCGTAACATTGGAGGAAGTGATAAACCCTTGCAGGAAGACTCAATAGACACCTACGATAAACTAGATAAAAGAAGTGGTCAAATTGCTAAACCTTACAGTTCTTCAGGGAATTATCATTTCAAAAAGGCTGATTGCCAATTTGAAGAAGATTATAAATTTGATTTTCTGGAAGATCTTGTATTTGAAACCGTAATGGCAGCCAGAGATCGAACTAACGAATTTATTGCAACAGTCCGTAGCCTGCAAGGCCGTACTTTAGCCCGGCCTGTTGTACGCGATGAAAAGAAAGCAGCTATACTTGAAACATATTCTCAATTCATGAGTATGGCTAAAGTGATAAGCAAGAATATTTCAAGCACTTATGCCAAATTGGAAAAGCTAGCTTTATGTGAGTATTGATTGATTACTTTACTTTAAGATTACACTAGAATGTATCCGAAAAATAATATAATAGTATTAGGCATGTAGTAGTAAGTTATTAACTTGTTGGTCTCTACTTTGAACTGAATTTCATGAGTATATATTACAGTAAAGATGTGTTAACTCCACTCCTTTTTCATGTCTCTATGAGTGTGACGCTGCAGCGGCAGCAGCACTGGTGTGTTAGTCACCATGGGATTCGTATAGACCATTAAACATTACGCTACTGAGGTAGTGGCGAGCCCATAGCAGTGCAATGTGTAAGAGTCCTTACAAATCCAACTGTGACTAACACAGGGACACTGTGGGCGGGGCGGTCTTGCTGTGGCTGCGAAGTGTGTGTAAACTTGGCTGTGATTTAGAATAGCAGCGAACAAATTCGTATAAATCGAAATTACTAGTGTATTGTAAAAAAAATATGATTCTAATACTTACATATTATGATTTAGTGAGAAAACACGTAGTTTTCAATCATTAATTTTTCGCGTCTTCGTTTTATACGTCCGGACTTCACATTTCGGGGCTCGTTGTCTATGTGTACATACAAAATAAAAAGATTGGGCCACATTTGCCGCCCCCTTAAATCTGCCACCCTAGGCTCCAGCCTACTCTGCCTACTTTTCATTATTTTTGTTATTGACGGGGAGGTCAAATGCATTTACGCATCATCCCTGTGGGGTGGTGCTAACCGCAGGGCATATGTAGGACTCGAGGTAAAGGCGTTTCCTCTATACCCACTAAACATACTCCCCGGCCTGACCAGGCGCTATTATGGGACAGCTTGGGATCTGCACACATGAGCGCAACTACACCGAGACCGTCCCAAGCTGCCCGTCTAGGCACTCCTTGCACCAATTTGTGGCCAGTAGCCACTCCTCCACCGACGTCTGCTCGGCCTCCCGCGTCCTCCTGACGAGGACACCAGGAGCAGCCATTGGACCACACCCGTGGGACTTCGGGCGCGGTCTAGTCGGAACTAGCCGTGGTGGGAAAACAAAAAGAACTCGACGATGGCATGTGACTTCGAATGCCAAGGGGACACACTTGACATCAAAAGCCACACACCTGCTAAGAAAGTTTTCTCACCATGTTACCAGGTTTCGCCACGAGGAGGCTTCCGAATGTGGACCCAGCCAGGTAGTATACAAAGTTACGCTTTCGTGTCTAATACTTGAAGTGGTTTTGATGAAATTTCGCACAAAAATAGGACATAAGTTACCTTGCCCTTGAAATAGGACATAAGTTACCTTTTGTTATAAAAGAGGGCTAAAGGGGTTGAAATAAGGGATAAAAGTTTGTATGCGATTCCTCAATATTGAAGATAAAACATGAATCTTTGTATTTAGGCACTTGATAAAAAGTAAATAAATATCTATTTTAGAGTTTTTGAATTTTGAACCGAAAATAGAATAGGGTATGAATGAAAGGTCGAAAAAGTCTTTTCGCATTATAGTATGTATAAACTTGTAATAAAATCTCTTTGGCTATACTATTTGTATCTGGCTGGTTTTGGTATCATTGAAAGTTTAAATTTTAAAGAACATAATTCCAAATTCAAATTAGGAAAATGTGTGATTTTCATTTGTTTTTCGTACCGCCAAGATGAGTGAATCTAATGAAGAAATTCGATACATTTTAAAATTTTACTACATAAAAGCTAAAAATGCAACGCAAGCCGCGAAAAAAATTTGCGATGTTTATGGACCTAGTGCAGTGTCTGTGAGAGTAGCACAAATTTGGTTTAAGCGTTTTCAATCCGGAAATTTTGATGTCAAAGATTCACGTCGCTCTGGTCGCCCTATTACAGATAAAATGGATGCCATTTTTGAAAAAGTGGAGCAAGATCGGCATGTCAGTAGTTACGACGTAGCTGAAGAACTGGGAATTGACCACAAAACAGTTTTGGCGCATTTGAAAAAAACTGGGTACACAAAAAAGCTCGACATTTGGGTACCTCACGAGCTCACTGAAAGAAACCTAATGAACCGTGTACTCATTTGTGATTCTCTATTACGACGTAATGAAACCGAACCATTTTTGAAGAAGCTGATAACTGGTGATGAAAAGTGGATCACGTATGACTAAGAAGAAAATGGCAAAATTCGAGATATCCTATTGATAAATCTATATTCAATAGAGCATCACAAGAACTGAAAGATTTAATTAGTGAATATGAAAATCGCTGTTTGCAAAGTCACCTTGCTAATCTTTCTCCACAAACTACTCTCTATGGCGTGCAACCAAGAATCTAAAGCGACCAAAAAATCACATCCCGCCATTACGAAATCCTGACCGTAGCTGGGCCAGATCGGATTCTGAGAAAGCAACTGCGTTTGCTAAACATTTGGAGAATACTTTCACTCCTTTGCCTTCTACCAATACCGAGAAAGATGAAGAAATATTAGATTACTTACAGTCACCTAACCAATTATGCCTTCCATTAAAGGCCGTCAGTCCTAACGAAATTATTAAAGAGCTAAGAGCATTACCACCTAGGAAAGCACCTGGCTATGATCTACTAGATGCCACATTATTAAACAACCTTCCAAAAAAAGGCATAACATTTTTGGTAATACTTTTTAACGCATGCTTGAGACTTTCCTACTATCCATGTCAATGGAAGATCGCGCAGGTAGTTATGATTCTAAAGCCTAGCAAGCCGTTAGAAGAAGTCTCATCCTACAGACCAATTAGCCTTTTACCTCTAATTGGTAAAATTTTCGAAAAAGTCATCCTGAATCGAATGTATCCTCACTTAGATACTATACTTCCCCAACATCAATTTGGCTTTAGGCAGAGGCATGGTACTATTGAACAAGTACATAGGTTAGTCGACACTATCAGCAGTTCACTAGAAAATAAGCAGTACTGTTCTGGAGTCTTCTTGGACATAAGTCAGGCTTTCGACAGAGTATGGCATACTGGTCTACTGTATAAATTAAAAACATACTTGCCCCATTCTTTCTACTCAATAATGAGAAGTTACTTGGATAAGAGATGTTACGAAGTCAAATACAACAACGAGTTATCGGATCTGTATGAAATCCGGTCTGGTGTGCCACAGGGTAGCATTCTGGGGCCTGTGTTATACCTCATCTACACTGCTGACATCCCTACAAATGACAACACTATCATCGCTACATATGCAGATGATACTGCAATAATGTCAGCAAATGCTGATGCTGGATTAGCGTCAGCAAATATTCAAAACCACCTTAAAGATATTGAAAAGTGGCTGATGATGTGGAGGATAAAAGCAAATCAAACTAAATCAGCTCATATAACATTTAGCCTCAGAAAAGGAAATTGCCCTCCTATCACCCTTAATGGAGAACAGATTTCTCATGTTGATTCTGTAAAATACCTTGGAATGCACCTAGATAGAAGATTGACTTGGCAGACGCACATATGGAATAAACGTAAACATCTTGACTCAAAGCTTAGAAGTATGTATTGGTTAATCGGAAGGAAATCCCAGTTATCTAGTGACAGCAAAATGGCGGTGTACAAAGCTATATTGAAACCAGTTTGGACCTACGGTATTGAGCTCTGGGGAACAGCAAGCAATAGCAACATTGAAATCCTGGAAAGGTTTCAGACAAAAACAATGAGAACCATGTTTAACATCCCGAATTGCATTGCCAACAAATACATAATACAGGACTTGAAAATAAATACAGTTAAGCAAGAAATTTCCCTCAGGAGTCAGTACTACCAGAAAAAACTAGCCAAACACGTAAATGCTCTAGCTGCTAACCTATCAGGAACCGGAAGTACCCAGTACAAAAGACTGAGGAGGAACAGTGTCCCGATCCTCCCCAAACGATTCCACAAATTATAGTTAGCAATGTCATTGGACATTGCCTCGCAGCTAAAACAACACTACCAGACGGAAGTCCGACAAAGGAACAGCTAAATGTTGCGAACAGATCGCTGTGTTGTGCAGAATACAAAAGAAAAAAAAAAAGAACGTGCGAAAAAAGTCGTGGTCAAAGGCCGGTCAGGCTTCACAGACTGTGGCGAAACCCGGGTTAACTCGCAACAAGGTGATGCTGTGTGTGTGGTGGGATTGGAAGGGCATTATTCATTATGAGCTGTTACCACCAGGCAGGACCATCGATTCTGAACTCTACTGCGAACAACTGATGAGATTAAAGCAAGAAGTTGAGAGAAAGCGGCCGGAATTAATCAACAGAAGGGGTGTGGTTTTTCATTATGATAACGCTAGACCTCACACATCTTTAGCCACTCAGCAAAAATTAAGAGAGTTTGGCTGGGAGGTGTTAATGCATCCGCCGTATAGTCCTGACCTTGCACCTTCAGATTTCCACCTGTTTCGGTCTCTTCAGAGTTCTTTAGGCAGTGTCAGGTTAACATCACGAGAGGACTGCCAAAACCACTTGTCTCGGTATTTTGACCAGAAGTCCCAAAATTTCTATAGCAATGGGATCATGTCCCTACCTACAAGATGGCAAAAAGTTATCGAACAAAATGGTACCTACATACTTTAGTTAAATGTAAATAAACTATATTAAAAAATGTTTTGAATTTTCTTAAAAAATGCGAAGAAACCTTTTCCCCAACCTATTATATATTTAGATAATGAGGAATCCCATAAGAACTTTCATTCCTTATTTCAACCCGTTCATGCCCTATTTAAAAAAAAAATACTTATATTCTATCTCTAGATCTAGTCGATTTTTGTAACAAATTTCATCAAAATGGGTTCAGATGTTAGGCGTGAAAGCGTGACTTTGTTAGGACTTCTTTACGACCTTTCATTCATACCCTATTCTATTTTCGGTTCAAAATTCAAAAACTCTAAAATAGATATTTATTTACTTTTCATCAAGTGCCTAAATACAAAGATTCATGTTTTATCTTCAATATTGAGGAATCGCATACAAACTTTTATCCCTTATTTCAACCCCTTTAGGCCCTCTTTTATAACAAAAGGTAACTTATGTCCTATTTCAAGGGCAAGGTAACTTATGTCCTATTTTTGTGCGAAATTTCATCAAAACCACTTCAAGTATTAGACACGAAAGCGTAACTTTGTATACTACCTACTGGTAAATCCGCCACCAGTGGCGGAAATTCAAAACATTTTTTAATATAGTTTATTTACATTTAACTAAAGTATGTAGGTACCATTTTGTTCGATAACTTTTTGCCATCTTGTAGGTAGGGACATGATCCCATTGCTATAGAAATTTTGGGACTCCTGGTCAAAATACCGCGACAAGTGGTTTTGGCAGTCCTCTCGTGATGTTAACCTGACACTGCCTAAAGATCTCTGAAGAGACCGAAACAGGTGGAAATCTGAAGGTGCAAGGTCAGGACTATACGGCGGATGCATTAACACCTCCCAGCCAAACTCTCTTAATTTTTGCTGAGTGGCTAAAGATGTGTGAGGTCTAGCGTTATCATGATGAAAAACCACACCCCTTCTGTTGATTAATTCCGGCCGCTTTCTCTCAACTTCTTGCTTTAATCTCATCAGTTGTTCGCAGTAGAGTTCAGAATCGATGGTCCTGCCTGGTGGTAACAGCTCATAATGAATAAAGCCCTTCCAATCCCACCACACACACAGCATCACCTTGTTGCGAGTTAACCCGGGTTTCGCCACAGTCTGTGAAGCCTGACCGGCCTTTGACCACGACTTTTTTCGCACGTTCTTGTCGTACGTGATCCACTTTTCATCACCAGTTATCAGCTTCTTCAAAAATGGTTCGGTTTCATTACGTCGTAATAGAGAATCACAAATGAGTACACGGTTCATTAGGTTTCTTTCAGTGAGCTCGTGAGGTACCCAAATGTCGAGCTTTTTTGTGTACCCAGTTTTTTTCAAATGCGCCAAAACTGTTTTGTGGTCAATTCCCAGTTCTTCAGCTACGTCGTAACTACTGACATGCCGATCTTGCTCCACTTTTTCAAAAATGGCATCCATTTTATCTGTAATAGGGCGACCAGAGCGACGTGAATCTTTGACATCAAAATTTCCGGATTGAAAACGCTTAAACCAAATTTGTGCTACTCTCACAGACACTGCACTAGGTCCATACACATCGCAAATTTTTTTCGCGGCTTGCGTTGCATTTTTAGCTTTTATGTAGTAAAATTTTAAAATGTATCGAATTTCTTCATTAGATTCACTCATCTTGGCGGTACGAAAAACAAATGAAAATCACACATTTTCCTAATTTGAATTTGGAATTATGTTCTTTAAAATTTAAACTTTCAATGATACCAAAACCAGCCAGATACAAATAGTATAGCCAAAGAGATTTTATTACAAGTTTATACATACTATAATGCGAAAAGACTTTTCCCCCAACCTAATATAACTCAAAGGTGACTGACTGACATAGTGATAGTGACACACAGCCCAAACCGCTGAACCTAGGGATTTGAAATTTTACACATAGATTCCTCATACAGTGTAGGCATCCGCTAAGAAAGGTTTTTTTGGAAATTCCACCCCTAAGGAGGTAAAATGTCCACGCGGACGAAGTCGGGGGCGGAAGCTAGTCTAAGATAAAACCATGAAACTTTGTAATGTTTAACATTTGTTAAGCACGTGATAAGAAGTAAAAAAAAAATGTAGCGTTTTTAAAATTTTGACACCCATGTGGGGATAAGATAGGGAATGAAAGGTAGAAGGTAGAAGCATAGACTTATATACTCCGTGTATGGAAGTTAGCAAAGAGTGGAAAAAAAAAGTTTATAAAAAGGTATTAAAACAAGCTATTTACAGTAATCTACAACAGTTTGTATGTGTATTATTTGAAAAATAATTATTCCATGCAGACAAAGTCGCGGGCAAATGCTAGTTTATAATAATTATTAATTTCTCAGTGACCCATCTCATTAATAATATATTTTGTTAATTATTTTTATATATTTCAGTGGCAAAGAAGAAGTCATTGTTTGATGACCGTCCTACAGAAATACAAGAATTGACATATATTATCAAAGGTGATTTGAGTTCTTTGAATCAACAAATTGCTCGACTGGGTGAAATGCCAAGAGGCAGACGTAGTATGCATAGTCATTCCTCAAGTGTTGTAGTAGCATTGCAGTCTCGCCTGGCATCAATGAGTAACCAGTTTAAACAGGTATAGTTAAACAGGTACATTATTTTTGACACCGTTGTGTTGTGACAGAGTGGTCAATAATGGACTTCAAATCCTAGTAGGGCTATCTTAGCTATCATTTTAGTGATATTGAGGTGGCCTACCTAATAGGCCTACGTAATAACTAGTGATGAACTGATTCCTCTCAGATTTACTCACTAATTTCTTGAGATTAATTTTCAAATATTAGATTCATCTTAACAGCCTTTATAATTCTACCCACTGCTGTGACACAAGGCCTCTCCTTGTCATCAAAGGAGGTTTAGTTGGGCAGTATTCCACTAATGCGATGCCCAATGCGGATTGCCCTTTGCTGATCCAATAGTCGCCTTCTACGACACCTATTGGAGCATGTGGTGTGATGCTATTCTACTCTGCCGGCATCCCGTGGCAATGTCTATAAATATCAGATTGAAACTAAACATTTAAAAACAAACCTATTCTCTGTTGTAGGTGCTTGAAGTGAGATCGGAAAATTTGAAGCATCAAAATAACAGACGTGAGCAGTTTTCTAGAGTAGCTCCAGTAATTAATGAAGCTCCTTCATTACTACAGCAAAATGATGAAATTAGCATTGACTTTGGGGAGGCATCCTCTAATCTCCAGAGCCAACAATTAGCCTTAAGAGATGACACAGACTCATATATACAGCAACGAGCAGAGACTATGCATAACATTGAGAGTACTATAGTGGAGTTAGGTGGAATTTTTCAACAATTGGCTCACATGGTTAAAGAGCAGGATGAAGCTATTGGCAGGATTGACGCAAATATTCAAGACGCGGAGATGAATGTAGAAGCTGGGCACAGAGAAATATTGAAGTATTTCCAAAGTGTTACTGGAAACAGAGCCCTCATGTTTAAAATTTTTGGTGTATTAATATTTTTTTTCATATTCTTTGTAGTTGTTATGGCTTAATCCATTTACTCCCGGTGAGTAATCTTTTAAAAGAGAGAGATATCACTCACAACTATAATTGGTGAGCTAGCTATTTCCTCTGTACCTGTCACGATAGGAACAGTCCATTTTACAATATCTCTGCCTATTCCTGTGTAATCACATCATAAGTAAATGTGAATACATACACAAGAGCCATCAAAACGAGTGGATGTGGCGATTAATGTTTATAGGAAAACCATGGTGATAATTGCAAAATCTGAATATAAAGTGCGATAAAGTAGAAAAGAAATAAATTATTTTAAATATAGCATTGTTTTAATAGAAATCTTATTTGGAATATACTCAGAGCTATTATTTCTCTAAACACATTAGTAAAAAAACATTTAGGTCAGATACTTTGTTTATAATACATACTGACATATTAGTCCTTAGACAAAGAATCATATAGACTTGGCATGAGTTTTGACAGCTAAGTGTAAGAAGGATAGGTGTATACAGATACCCATAAGAGTGAAAGAGTACTCATTATAATTTTTGTCCTTGTCAGAGTTTCGCTTTTCGCTTATTTGACACAAAATTTTGGTGTCAAATAAACGACACAACAAACTGTTGATGATAGTAAATATTCAAAATATTTGTGTTTAAAAAGTGTTGTTATCAGTGTGTAAAACGTACAAGTGTTGGAAACTATATCCTGCTTGTGATTGTTACAATGCATTGTTGTGTAATCGGCTGTAAAAGCCGTAGCTACCGAAATTGCGAGAAAATAAGTTATTACTCGTAAGTACGAAAACTACTTTAAAATAGTATTTTATTGGCATTATACAATAAAGTTTAGATTAAAATCGAATAATATAGGATCTCAAGCTTGATAGAAAACTAAAAAAATCATGAAAATTTGCTTACGAAAATATTATTATTGTCCAATAATTGTCATAGAAATCCGACCAAATTTAGTAGTTTAGTTGTAGTTGTCAATTGCTATATAATTTGACTGTCGGAGCGTCATTTTGTAGATTTCTTATTTTTCTGGATTATACTGCAGTTTAGGGATACCAGTAATATAATTTGAAGCTGTCCTTGTTGTTGGGTAAATACAAAGATTTAAGTTATCTTAATGTTTCAGATTTCTAGGACATAATATTCATGGATATTCAAGCACGTACTGCTGGTCAATCTGTAAATACCATGAAAAGGACATCGCCAAAAACGTAACACACTAGGCAGGCACTTACGTTTTATCGCACTATAAAAACCAATAAATTCATGGAATTATCGTTGTCGTTATTTATTTACATTCACGGATATTCAAGCACGTACTTCTGAGGCCTTAGTATGAGTTTTGATAGTTTTCGAGCTCGATCAAACGTATCGTCTTTCTTCATACATTGGCCACTGTTTCCGATAGTTTACGATAGAGGCGCTAGTGGGCAATGTATGAAAAGAGACGATACGTTTGATCGAGATCGAAAACTAACAAACTCGTACTAAGGCCTCTGGTCGAGCTGTAAATACATACCATGAAAAGGAGTACCACCAAAATCGTATTATACTTTGTATTTACGTTTTACCACGCTATAAACCAATAAATACTTTGAATTGAGTGTTAGGCGGGATACCATGGCGTCTCGACGTCGATCTTTTGGTTTTAAATTTTTTTAATATATTTTTATGATTGTTTATTTCTTTGATTATACTCGTGGGCGCCACGAGGATAATCAAAATAATAAACTAAGTTTAAAAACTGAAATCTTACTACGTAAACAACTAATGTTAAACACCATGGGATAGGCAACATTACCTACCCCATGGTGTTTAACATTTGTTGTTGTTGCTATAAGCAACGAGGAAATATTAATCTAATTATTTTCTCGTTCTTAGCAACCACAACATGAGTTTGTGTAAAAACTTAAAAGGAATGAAATCGTCTAAAATCAATAATTTACAAGGAAAAATCGACTCCTTCTATTATTAAAGTCGGTTATAATGTAGCCTATATTGTCCGGACCATAATATAAGAGATGCTAGAGAGATTGCTACTACCAGGGATTTGAACTCGGACTGCTTAATGTGCTAGCTAGCTTTACAGACCACTCCACCACGACGCACGGCGCACTTCAAAAATTCCATTGTCGTCCATCAAGTCATGAGAAGGGAGATGAACTCGAGAGTACATACATTTTTCAAACATTTCAAAATAAGGCAAATCAAAATATTTTAAACATTTAATGGGGTAATATTTTAAAAACCTGGCCTCTTCTGTTGACGTCAGTCACTTCTGTCACTGTCATGTCAACTCTCAGTCTATCCCTTACAGGGTGTACGCGGATGCCCAGTCTACATGATTCTTTGTCTAAGTATTAGTCAGATATCTTTATATATATAATTCTTCTGTGAGTGTGTATGTCACTGAACTTCTCTTAAACGACTGGACCGATTTTGATGAAATTTTTTGTGTGTGTTCAAGGGGATCTGAGAATGGTTTAGATTCACAAAAACGACTGGACTGATTTTGATGAAATTTTTTGAGTGTGTTCAAGGGGATCTGAGAATGGTTTAGATTCACAATTTTGTCCGCTGGACAGGACAACGTCTGTCGGGTCCACTAGTATATTATAAATATGGAGCGCAGTAAGTTATAAAATTTTACTTTAAATAATTATAATGGCAAAATAATTTAATACAATGGTAGTGATACAATGATACAATACAGCACTCTTGTCAATAAAAGGTGCACATCATAACAAGCGCGGTTGCCAGGGTGACGACGGCCGCTCGAACCGGGGCGCACGGAGCACCTGTCCGCCATATGACGTTTATATAATTACGATAATTACATTACATTAAATAGATAAATATGTAGGTATGTGTTTATGTTTAAAATATATTTATTATATAAAGTGTATGAATAATGTGGATTGGGCACATCACGCCCCCGAGAGGTCGTTGTCCGTAGAAAATCCTGAATACTATACTTTAAAATATTATAAAGGTGAAGAGTTTGTTTGTTAGAACGCGCTAATCTCAGGAACTACTGATTCAAATTGAAAAAATATTTTTTTTGTTGGATAGTCCATATATCAAGGAAGATTACAGGCTATATAACATCATAACAGGCGAACAAAGTCGCGGGCACAGCTAGTCCCAAATAAAATTGGGAACAGGGCAAGCGAATGAATGCCTTTGACCACCAGATCATTAGTTCTAACAACTGGAGTACTACAAGGTTCAGGAGGATCAGGAGCGTCGTATAAAATATGGATTATTAATTAGATACTAATATTTACTACTGTTTTTTGTTTCAAATATACATTCTTTTTTTATATTTTGTAATATATTTTAATGGATGAATGAATTACAATATCACTACAGATATTAATCTTTGTTATTGTTTGATTTTTTTTTACTAAAACACCTACCCTTAACTACAATGATTGTAGGAACGTCATTTGACAACAGAATAAGATCCAGAAGGGCCAGAGTCCGTTTCTCTAGGTAGGTAATAGTATTAACATATAACATCGACTAGACATATTCGCTAACTTTTATGACAGATGAAAGTGATATAATCACCGAGTGATTCAACATATTCATTGCTGTTTTTATACGACAACTGCCATAATTAGCCTGTCGTGTAAAACAGCAATGGATAGGTAGGTAGATATGTAATTAACTCAATGATCATCAGTTTCATCTGTCAGCTTAGATTAAGAACATATCTGTCAGAAAAATCGGGAGTGGTCTCCCCTTGACTTTCTCGTATACCGGAAACGACTCAAAAGTTGATAGAAAGAAACCTTATATTTTATTTTTGATACTGCATGTTAAATTTCGTTCACCCATCCGAGTAACGACCGCGCACTTGGTTGCTTAACCTCCATAGCCCCGTTCGCGCTCAGGAGCGCGAGAACACAATTAAAATCAATTGTGTCTGGATATTAATAATCGTCCAGGGATTAACTGTCGTGATCGACGATTCAAAAATTGATAGAACCTTATAAATTAAAATTAATGAAATGGAAAATTGGAAAATTAAATCTATTGTTTTTAGTGTGTTTATTCTATTGGCTCGATTGGTCGTGCTGTGCATAACGATCACAAAGCCTAAGCTACCAAGTGCACGGTCGGTAGGTACCCTATAGCTTCATGGTCGGTACCCCTACTCAGATGGGTGATCGAAAATTTTACTAGGCAGGTAAAAAGACACGTTAACCTGCGAATACAAATACCCTTGAAGCGTAACTAGGAATGAATTTTCGTGAAAAAAAAATACTATTTTAACTTCAACGATTCACTTCCACCAGAAGGGGTTCTGGCAACTTACGTTTGACGCGCGTGTTAGATTTATACCTTATAGTACGAGAGCCCACGACCAAAACCATGTCTCATAGCAATACGGCAAAAACCCTATAAAATCGTTAGATTGTATGATTCTGAACCCGACTAGGTGTGTAGTAACGGTCGAAAGTGTAGCAACTGCGTGGGAGGCCATTTCTGCTGTGTCAAAAAAAAAGACAGACGGTATTATAGCAATACGTCTGATAGTGAAAATGTACATAGATTTTATAATTGTATTACGAAAAAGTTTGTTTTCAGACATTTTGCGCGTAGGATATAGCCTGAGCGCATTTTTGAAAATGTCAACAAATTTAGCCGACCTGTATCATAGCAATACGGATAATATTTTTTTTCAACTTTTCGTTTTGCTACCATGATTGCCAAAAACCTGTTTTCAGACACTTTAAGTGTAGCATATACTGGAAACTTCAACTTCATCCCAGTTTCCTTTTGTGCGATTTATTTCAGTCCTTCAACTTCAATGTTACGGTTTCGGGTAAATTCTTTGTTAATTATCATCTAATAAATTCAGGGTCGCAACGTATTCATTGGTTTGTAACAGAAAATTCAAGATGCCTCAATACGATTTTTAAATGATATCTGAGTATCGAAAAGTTGTCTGATAGAGAAGGTGCTACACTTAATTTGTCTGATATAAATTTTTTGCACATGTGGACAACTTATTTTATCATGTCCAACAATTTTCGGTCTCAAAATTTAATGCGTTCACATTTCCGTCTGAAAATTGTTTTGTTCGCATCAAATAACCAAAATTTACTAATAAAAAAGATTTTCAGACGTATTGCTATGAGACATTTTTTTTGTCTCATTTTTAATTTTTTTAAGTGATTTTACGGATTTGCGCTACACCACTAACGTCTGAAAAATATGTTTCCGGTATCTCAGAACTATCATTCAACTACAGTCTGCAAATCAGACATATTGCTATGATGCAGTTCGGTAAAATTCTTTGACAATTTTGAAAATTCGGTCAGATCAAACGCTACGCGGAAAATGTCTGATATTGGTATTTTCGAGTTCAGGATAATCGTATCTATCGATTTGATGCGATTTTGGCCGTATTGCTATGAGACAAAAATTTTGGTCGTGGACTCTCGTACTATTAGTTGAATCCAACATTCTTTAATGTGTAACGTTAGTTTAGACTTTAATTGAACCTTTTACTATGTATGTGTTAGCACCATTCACTTATTTGCATAAATTGAAGACGACATAATGTAAAACAACTCGAGTATGAAAAGCGGCGAGCCAGGGGTAGTGCCTGGTACTTGTGACCCCAGGTGTAGGTTTACCGGGCCCATTTACATTGCAACAACGCTCACTACCCCCGCTTCTCTTTCCACCTAGCTATAACTTTCTGTAATACAGCGTAATTGACTACAAAACGTTTTGTCCGTCCGCTCTTACATAGTTATTGAACCATACATTATTCTGCTTATATATTTGACGCTATATACTTCAAAGTATATAGCGTTATATACAAGAAATCACAAAGTATATAAGTCATGAACGTGAGTAATAATAATAACTATCATACCTTGTTCTCCGATGCTTACACCTCGCCGGCTCCAACGTAACTGAGCTGTCGCTTCGCAGCGGCCCTCTTTTATACAACCGACCACGTGGCGTAGCTTAGCCACGTGCTATTCAAACTATGACTTTTATTGTTTAAACTATTAACTATTATTATTTTATAATAATAATCTAATCGACTATGATAAATACATATTTTAAATATATATCTATACTAATATTATAAACAGGAAAGACCTGTATGTCTGTGACGAATAAACTCGAAAACTACTGGACCGATTCTAAAAATCCTTTCAGCATTAGAATGGTACATTATTCCTGATTGAAATAGACTTTATTTGATCGTAAATTTGCGTATAATCTATCACGCGCGTGGCTAGCTGCCACTGCGAGAATAATCCCCTGCACAGAAATGTGTTCGGCCGCGCTATGGTGCCGTTCGCCTTCCGCGCACATGCCCTAATCTATATCTGTAGGGCAGCGTGTGCACTTCCCACTCTCCTGAGGCTCTCTCTCTCTCTTCGGCTGCTTCCGATAGCCTAGTTATTTTGGCATTAGGCAAGGGACTGCTTAGTCGCTAGGAGTCCGACATAACCCGGGAGCCGTCCTTCTATGTAGGATTACACCTCCGCCTTCCCTCGCGGTCCGGAAGGTCATCTCAACTTTTTTCATTGCTCTGTCTTTCGCTCCTACCTGTGGGGAAGGGAAGGAAAGCAACGGAGGTAGTTAGAGGAAAAAAGCTTATTATGCAGGGCCCTTTAGGTCACCAGGAGTTTATGCGGAGTTTATGCTGACCATATTTTTTTTATATAATATACTAGCTTTTTCCCGCGACTTCGTCCGCGTGGAATAGTTACTTTAGGCAGCATTTTTTGTGTAGGTACTTATTATGCAAAAAACACACATATAAATTGCAGTGCACTACAGTAAATGGCATTTTTACAATCTACCGTTTTAAGTTTTTCCATCCTTTGCTACTTACACGCAACCTTTCATCCCCACATGGGTCAATATTTCAAAAACGCTAGAACAATATTTGCGTTTCATGGTTTTATCTTCGATACTGAGGAATCGCATAAAATTTTTCATCTCATATTTCAGCCCCTTCATTCCCTTTTTCACAAAAAGGTAGCTTTTATTCCATTTCGAGGTTCAGTCTATTTTTGTACCAAATTTCAATAAATTCGGTTCAGGTGTTAGGCGTGAAAGCGATTAAGCTAAAAAGTCACGTCCACTACCTTGGATCTCAAAATGGATGCTGTATTCTGAATCCTGACTCTGAATACAGCATCCATTTTGAGACCTCCGAAAACTACAAAACTGATACCCCTATCAAGTTTAATGGTGTATTAGGAATCGGGACCTCAGAAAACCACAAAAATGACACCCATATCGATTTTATATTAAAAAGTCGCGACCGCCATCTTGGATCTCGAAATAGATGTCGTATTCAGAATCGGGACCCTCAAAAGCCACGAAAATGATACCCATATTGACATTATTTTAAAAAGTCGCGTCCGCCATCTTGGGTCTTTTTAAAAATGGTTGTTGTATTGGGAATCGGGACCTCCGAAAACCACGAAAATTTTACCCTTATCGAATTTATATTAAAAAGTCGCAACCGCCATCTTGGATCTCGAAATAGATGTCGTATTCGAAATCGGGACCCCCGAAAACCACGAAAATGACACCCATATTGACATTTTGTCCAAAAGTCGTGTCCGCCATCTTGGATCTTGAAATATATATTTTATTCGTAATCCGGACCCCCAAAAACCACGAAAACGATACCCATATTGACATTATGTTAAAAAGTCGCAACCGTCATCTTGGATCTCGAAATAGATGTCGTATTCGAAATCGGGACCCCCGAAAACCACGAAAATGACACCCATATTGACATTTTGTCAAAAAGTCGCGTCCGCCATCTTGGATCTTGAAATAGATATTTTATTCGTAATCCGGACCCCCAAAAACCACGAAAACGATACCCATATTGACATTATGTTAAAAATTCGCGTCCGCCATCTTGGATCTCAAAATGGATGGTGTATTAGCAATCGGGACCTCAGAAAACCACAAAAATGACACCCATATCGATTTTATATTATAAAGTCACGACCGCCATCTTGGATCTCGAAATAGATGTCGTATTCGGAATCGGGACCCTCAAAAACCACGAAAATGATACCCATATTGACATTATGTTAAAAAGTCGCAACCGCCATCTTGGAGCTCGAAATAGATGTCGTATTCGAAATCGGGACCCCCGAAAACCACGAAAATGACACCCATATTGACATTTTGTCCAAAAGTCGTGTCCGCCATCTTGGATCTTGAAATAGATATTTTATTCGTAATCCGGACCCCCAAAAACCACGAAAACGATACCCATATTGACATTATGTTAAAAAGTCGCAACCGCCATCTTGGAGCTCGAAATAGATGTCGTATTCGAAATCGGGACCCCCGAAAACCACGAAAATGACACCCATATTGACATTTTGTCAAAAAGTCGCGTCCGCCATCTTGTATCTTGAAATAGATATTTTATTCGTAATCCGGACCCCCAAAAACCACGAAAACGATACCCATATTGACATTTTGTCAAAAAGTCGCGTCCGCCATCTTGGATCTTGAAATAGATATTTTATTCGTAATCCGGACCACCAAAAACCACGAAAACGATACCCATATTGACATTATGTTAAAAATTCGCGTCCGCCATCTTAGATCTCGAAATAGATGTCGTATTCGGAATCGGGACCCTCAAAAACCACGAAAATGACACCCATATTGACATTTTGTCAAAAAGTCGCGTCCGCCATCTTTTATCTCGAAATAGATGTTTTATTCGTAATCCGGATCCCTAAAAACCACGAAAACGATACTCATATTGACATTATGTTAAAAAGTCGCATCCGCCATCTTGGATCTCAAAATGGATGGTGTATTAGGAATCGGGACCTCCGAAAACCACGAAAATGATACCCATATCGATATTATATTAAAAAGTCACAACCGCCATCTTGGATTGGATTTTTATTTCTTATCAAGTGTCTAAATTCAAAGTTTCATGGTTTCATATATCTTTAACCATGACGAACTTCCATACAAATTTTCATCCCCAATTTCATCCCCACATGGGTCTAAATTTCAAAAATCCTGGAACTAATATTTCTTTCTTTCTTATTAAGTCCCTAATTTCAAAGTATCATGGTTTTATCTTTAATAATGACGAAGTCCCATACAAACTTTCATCCACTATTTCACCCCCATACAGGTCAAAATATGTGGCTCAGGCTGTCTGGACAAATCTTCAAAATAGCTTACATTTAAGTAGGTCAATAGGGCATTTTATGTGACGGCTAACCACCCTTACTTCAGAAGAGGTGACGCTACAGAATCTTAGATAATCGATCGAAACCGTGTCCAGCCAGCTTGAAAAACCACTTTTCGCTGGTCTCTCAATCTCGGTAACGGAAGTGGTTTTGAAGACTTTTTGCATATCAACGGGCGTCACATAAATTTGTGACGGGCATCGAGCTAAAAGTTTTGTGATACGTACAGCGGTTTATTAGAAAAATGCAAAAATCTGTGTCCAGCCAGCTTGAATTTACGTATAAAACTTCTGAGGCTTTAGACAACATGCTCACGCTTACAAGCGAGTCGGTTTGTCTAATCGCTAACGCTTCAGCGATAGCGATTATCGTTTGGTAGCCAAAGTGACAGTAACGTAGCGATCGCTTAATCGAGGCGTCGTATCGATAACTCAAAATTTTTGTCTATAGTTAGCGAGAGAAGAAATGTCAAAAATTGAAAATGACAAACTAACATAACCTAAATAAATTAAATTTATTTCATGAAGAGTTTATACTCTCTAATCTGTGTTCGGCGTTTTCGCCACTTTGAATCTACTTTTGAGTCCCATCGGTGGTTTGGTGGTTTACGATAATGTACCACACCACAAGTGTTGCGTACCGACCGAAGTAATTTACAACTTGACCTATAAGTTTCATCAATTTCATAGAATCATTTCTATTTTCTATGAAAAGACATACGTAGGTTATAGTTCCTAGTGAAAAAACCATAAAACATGCATCTACCTACGTGCCCTATATAAACATTTTGAGAAAAAAATTGTCATGGAGATAAATTGAAGATTGGTGCTTGTCCATCTTTATTTTTGAAACTCGAGATATCTTACCATGAACTGTTGAATACTGAGGAATACCATCAACTGTTCCCACAGAAATAGGTAATATTTTATTAACAATTATCTATCTAACAATACATATATTCTTATTAACCATTATTTTGCACGTGTAGTTACAAATTTAATTAAATTTGTACATTGCAAAAGTTAAGCCAAGATGACTTTGATGACTACTTCTCTTAATGATATATTTTTATTTCATTTTCAGATCAATTCCGTGATAAGAGTTACTCGAGAAAGCGTCATGATCATTCTTATGCACCTTATGAGCGAAAACCACATAAGATAGCCTGTCTAGAAGTTTCTGGTATTTGTATTATGTGTTTTTAATATTTTATGAGATTTCTCAAAAGACAGGAATAATTATGATTATTTCATTCTGTATGTGGTCTTGATCGCAGTTTAAAATCAGTATGTACCTACATCTTGAATCAGAAAGCTCCACACAGCACTTTCTATTAGGTTTATCAAGTTACCCAATATTCTAAGCCATTACCTAATTAATCTAAGCAATCTGTAAGCAATCTAAATTAACCACTCCACCACAACAGCATCAAATTACCGTCTAGTTATACAGAATTTCTGAGTTGATTATCTTTTTCTCTCTAGATAAAAAGGTTTAATCAATTTTCTGTGAATTAGTGTAGAATTAGTATATAAATTATTAGGAAAATAAATCCTGTAATTTTCAACCTAAAGTTAAAATGCTTATTTTATTTTTCAGATGATCATCAGCAAACCAATTGACAAATTACCATTATAATTATTTAATGAGTTACTGTAACACCTACAGTTGCATCAGGTGAAATACTGGGTCAGGAAAAATATGTAAGCAGTATTATTCTTTGAAATGGCCCTGGAAACTGACATATACAACAAGCAAGGATGACATTGTTGGATTTGTAGACTTAAATGAAAAATCGAGTAACTTTGCTGACCATGTTATCTTTATGTAAAAAATAAATAAAAGATTAATGTAATTGTTTTATTTTATCAAAACTAGGAATCTTCAATCCTGGAGGAATAAAACTTTGAATAATGAGGAACAGAAAATCTAATTAATGTTTCCTGTTGCTCAAAATTAAAAGTTACATAAAATTAAATAAATTAACATTATAAAACTTTTATTTAATGATTCTTCTTAACAGCTCGTCGTCATGGATGTTTGTGCATCAATATAACATCAGTTTCACTGCACAAAATCCATTCCGAAACAATTTTTACTATCGAGTCAAAAAATCTACATCCAGAAGATATAGATTCACACTATACACCATGCATTCACAATGTTCATACAAAAACATCAACAAATAGTTGTATGTACATACATACAAATACCTTAGGTCTGTTCTTTTAGGGGGTGAATGATCTCCTGTTTCATACAAATAAATCCCTAACATGAAAACTTTCACAAGCACACAAATAGTTTTGATTGTAAAATAATGTGAAATTGTTGTTAAGTTCCATAGGCATTTCTTTTGTCACCAGTGTTCAAAATGTGGAATATGTAAATGTATCTCCAAATAATAAATCAATCAGGCATTTTATTAAAGTTTTCTATTAGTTTCACAGATTAGAGAGTCTATAGTTTTTAGTCTCAAATATGTTTTGGGTGCATGAGATACACTCATTGTTACGGCAGCCCACAACAAATTAAGATAATGTATTTTTAAATGATAACCTAAACAAACAATTCATCATCATAACATAACAGCCTTTTCTTGTCTCCCCTTTCCAGCCTCTCCTTGTTATCTGAGAAGGTTTAGGCAGTAGTTCACCACACTTGCCCAATGCAGATTGGTGGACAGCATATAAGGTGATCAATACCCCTTATCTGATCGATTAGCTTCCTTCTACGACGCCTATTTATAGATATAGGGTTGGTGGTGCTATTCTACTCTGCCAGCATGACACGGTCATGAGAATAACTATTACATATAAACTTTAATATACAACCACTGTGTACAAATAATGTATATTCTTACTTAAAAACACAACTATTCAATTTCAAACCCATTTAATACGGAAAATGTTTTACATTATAATCTAAATTTATTACAGTATTAACACTATTTTGATTATTGTTTTTATTGTTCGGTGTGTCCTCCTAACACGTAGGCCTCATCCAGCGTTTCCCCTAGGTACTAATCTAATCTGTTCTTGGCCAACCGTAACCACAAAGGCTCTGCTACCCTCTTAATGTCATCTGACCATCTCCTCTTCTGTCTGCCCTTTTTCCTCTTACATTGATACCTGAATGGGTCCCCCATTCAGTAACATCTCTTGTCCACTTCTGTATGTTATTTCTAAGTATGGGCTCCGTCCATTTCCACTTTAATTTCTTTATCTTTTCCACTGTATCCTCCAGCTGTGTTAAGGGCTATTGCTTTGACTTTCTGTCCTTCCTTCCATAAAAGTATATCCCAGAATGCACCTCTACAAACTTTAATAACACTATATTACGCCTACGTAGCGTATGAAATAATAAAAACTATTTTTTTTGCTGATATTTTAATCTATAACGTGTTTCACAAGCGTTTTCTACATGGTCTCGGCGATCGAAAGCCAAGCGATCGATCGAAACGCTAGTTTGTCGGTTTCGAGTCTCAAAGCTGCATGTTGGCTACGCATTGTATGGGAAGTTAGCGAGCGACGCCTTCTATTGCTTGCGTTTCGGTTCAATAGAAACGAAAACTGACATTTGGCTAGCAATTTTCGACTCGATTATTTTGATGACGTCACTTTTCGATTGCTTATGTCAATCCCATACATTTTTTGACTTAGCGATAGCGAGAGCGATTGTCGAAGTGCATGTTGTCTAAAGCCCCTGGCTGGCACTTCTGAATCTCGATAACGGGAGCGTTTTCGAATATGGTTCCTTTTACTAACAAAATGTGACGCAAGTTGTGACGGTAATAACGTTTGATTTATGGCGTCACGTGTAATGGTTTACGAGAAATCAATTAAAAACTGGTGTCCAGCCAGCTTGAAGTTCAAGCTGGCTGGACACATGTATCTCCGCTGCCTGATGGTCTACGGCCTTCGAAATATGTTCAAGTTTTTGTGACGGGGACGATAATGATAATCTGAAGTTGTGACGGAGAAAGTTTACGTAGTTTCAAAGATATTGATCATTAAATTATTTTCATACAAACACTGCAGTAGGGTTACCAATATTGTAGGTTTTATGTAGAAACAAGTATATTATTTTAAGGCTTTAATGAACGAAAATACGTGTATTGGTGATATTAATACCTACCTACTAACCTACATTTACAGTACCTACATATTTTAATCGATAGAAGACAAAAGCGTAGAGGTGTTGAAAGGGGGTAATTTTTTGCGATATTGATTATTTACGTGCAGATAACTACTCTTTTTAGTGGGTAAGTATTGGTGTTTTTCATTGTATGCATAAATAATTAATGCTATTGCATAAATAATGCTATAGCAACACAGGATACAATGGTTTCTTTTTTCTTCTAAAAATTCTATGAAAAGTAAATACTTTCCGGCAAAGAGAGTCAAAAATATTTTAAGTATATTTAGTTATATTTTACTGTAAAAATATTTTTTAGGAAATATCTTGGTCACGAAAAGATACTGAACAATTTCTGAACGTGCTCATACGCTGCCGCAGACCGACTTGGGTTCAATAGGTAGGTAGTTGATGTTGGTGTCGCCATCTGTTGCTTAAAGTTGGTACTACTAGGACGACTGTTCGAATCATAATTATGTTCTCTTCCTCTGAATCAGACTCTTTCATCACCCGCATGCTATACCGATTATGGCGCGCCCTACGACTAGGTACTTACTCTGAGTTTTCTCAAAAAAATTATAGTTAATATTTTCTCATTGAGGTGGGAAAAAAGAAAACAAATTAACGACGGTAAAGCATTTATTTTAATTAGGTAGGTACATACCTTATTTATTCTTTATTGCACAAAAAATAGTAGATGTGGGTACAAATCTTCATCCTAGCGAATACCCCAGTTGCATTTCGAAAGCTTTCACTTGGAAGCCTGGCCCCTAATCGGAGAGTAAGTAGATAGGGTCGGACTTCGAAACGAGTCGCCTGAATCTGAGAAAACTGAATGTGTAGGGGGCTCAAGGAAGCTCCGTAAGATCACCCTAAAACAATTTCGGCTACCGGAGTTGCCTTTAAATATTTTTAATTAATTTTTAAAATTCGTATTTATTGTATTGTGATTGCGTGAAACAAAACGTAATTTCTATACTTTTTTAGGTTATGATAAGATTTTAAAACCTTTGAAGTACTAAAACGCGTGAAACGAAACGCCAATCCACTATTTTGATAATAGTTTTGACATTTCTGACAGCGTTAAATTGCGTCACTCCGTTGGTTGCTTTCGAGTTTTCGTGTCTAGTGTTTTATGCACCTACATGGCTGGGTGATAGGTAGGTTAGGGTTTTTTCATATATTTTGAGGTTAATTTTTTATAAAAAAAAGTAAGCAATTCCGGCATTCGAAATTTACGAGGGGCGACCCCCCTCCCTTCCTTCCCCCCACCCTCCTCTACCTCCAAAAAAGGAGACTTATTTCGAAATTCTTACCAGTAGATATACAAATGGTGGACTTAATTAGGAAAGAAAACTATTCTGACAATCTGACTATTCAACTCGTAAAAACTAATGATGGGCAAAAAGAAACACAAAATAATAAGTGGGGGCTCTTTTTAGGCAGCGCTGGTAGTCAATTATTATTTTGAATTAACACTTATTTACGCTTTTTTAACCGAATTCAAAAAAGGAGGAGGTTATTAATTCGACTGTATGTTTTTTTTTAGTGTTTCTTACCTCATAACTCGTTACTGAGTGGACCGATTTTGAAGATTCTTTTGACCTTTGGAAGCTAGTGCTTGTCATGTGGTCCCATTTAAATTTTATCGACATCTGACAAATAGTTTTTGAGTTATCCCTAATAATGCCTATTTAATTGACATTGATGATATCATAATTTTATCACTTGTGTGTCTAAAAGATCTTGAAGTAGTTTCCTGAAAATTTCTATACTTAAAACACTAAAAAGCAGAAAAAAACCGCCTTCAAAACTAAAAACGGGAAAAATAAAAATTTTGTTTATAAAAATCTAATTTTTTTTGAGGTCGGTGCCAACCTCAATATTTGTAATAAACGTTGTCACTTGTATTTGGGACCGACCTCTAAAAACATTTAGATTTTTATAAACAAAACTTTTATTTCTCCCGTTTTTAGTTTTGAAGGCGGTTTTTTTTATTTAATTTTTTTTACTGCGGGAAAACCTATTCTCACGGAAAAAATCAAATACAATGCAGGTGTGGCCACAACCGGCCGATAAGTCGATTAAAAAGAAATCCTTTATTTGTGTAAAATTATGGTCACCTAACATTATTAATAGATGTTTGTATGGAAAAAATTATATGATTAATATCTTTGAAACTACGTAAACTTTCTCCGTCACAACTTCAGATTATCATTATCGTCCCCGTCACAAAAACTTGAACATATTTCGAAGGCCGTAGACCATCAGGCAGCGGAGATACATGTGTCCAGCCAGCTTGAACTTCAAGCTGGCTGGACACCAGTTTTTAATTGATTTCTCGTAAACCATTACACGTGACGCCATAAATCAAACGTTATTACCGTCACAACTTGCGTCACATTTTGTTAGTAAAAGGAACCATATTCGAAAACGCTCCCGTTATCGAGATTCAGAAGTGCCAGCCAGAAGTTTTATACGTAAATTCAAGCTGGCTGGACACAGATTTTTGCATTTTTCTAATAAACCGCTGTACGTATCACAAAACTTTTAGCTCGATGCCCGTCACAAATTTATGTGACGCCCGTTGATATGCAAAAAGTCTTCAAAACCACTTCCGTTACCGAGATTGAGAGACCAGCGAAAAGTGGTTTTTCAAGCTGGCTGGACACGGTTTCGATCGATTATATAAGATTCTGTAGCGTCACCTCTTCTGAAGTAAGGGTGGTTAGCCGTCACATAAAATGCCCTATTGACCTACTTAAATGTAAGCTATTTTGAAGATTTGTCCAGACAGCCTGAGCCACATGTCAAAATTTCAAAAATCTTAGAACAAATATTTCTTTCTGTCTTATTAAGTGCCTAAATTCAAAGTTTCATGGTTCTATCTTCAAAAATGACGAACTTCCATACAAACTTTCATCCCCTATTTCAACCCATACAACCATTTTTTCGCGATAAAAAGTAGCCTATGTCCTTCCCCGAGATCTAATCTATAGTTGTACCAATTTTCATCAAAATCGGTTTAGTGGTTTAGACGTGAAAGCTTAACAGACAGACAGACAGACAGACAGACAGACAGACAGACAGACAGAGTTACTTTCGCATTTATAATATTAGTAAGGATAATCCTCAAAATGGGTTAGGTACCTTTTTAAATACCCTTTTTTTATAGAAAGGTCAAGCAAATGACTCCATTCCACCTGATGGTAAGCAGAAGTAGAGTCCAAATACGAAGATAGCTGGTGCGAGAGATAAACTGCCGCGCTAACCACCCTCGCCTTACCGACCTGCAAGGTGCTTCTTCAAGCCTCTTTTGAATGACCCAGGATTGTAGGAAGGAGGGAACACGTGCGCTGGCAGTGAATTCCATTTCTTTATTTTGCGACAAAAAACGAGATGCCAAAATTCTTAGTTCGCGTTGGAATGGTAGCCACAGTTTGTCGGTGACAACGTACACCAGCACGCGTACGTAGTCCTTAAAAGGAAGGGAGATGGTGGGATTAGGAGAGAGCTTAGCAGGCAACCATACGTCGGGAGCTTGGAGAAAATACTTTTGTGCCAGACCCTGTCAAAAGCTTTGGCGATGTCAAGGCCAGTTATTCACCACGCTTGTCCATAGCTTCACCCCAGACATGCGTCATGTACGCTAGAAGGTCACCCGTCGATCGTTTCGGCCTAAAGCCGTACTGTCGGTCGTTAACCAGTGAGTGATCTTCTAGGTAACGGATCAGGTGGTTGTTGAGGATCCTTTCCATAACTTTGTATAGTACTGAGGTGATTGCTATTGGCCAGTAGTTGGCCGGGTCTGAGCGGTCCCCTTTTTTGGGTACAGGCTGTACAATTTTAACTTCAGGCATCGTGGAGCCACAATGAGGTAGTGAAGGTGGCAGTGCATTGCAATCATCGACTAGGGAATTATCTGCAAAGAGTCTTGCTAGAAGATCGGCTTTCTCCTGCGGTTTGTGAGCTAATGACCCATCTGGACATCTCAGGGGTGGCAGCGAGGGCTGGCAGAAATTACTTTGCACTGCTTTGGCCAGACGCCAGTAACTACAGGAGCCCGTAGGATGCGTCACCAATTCGTCGGCAATGCGTGCGACGCGCTGGGCATCCGCTCGTATGTAAGCCTTCTTACAGGACTTGAGAGGCCTTATTGTACGCTGCTTTCAGTGATTCAACATCAGGAGCTTTAAGAGCCCGACCCCTGATCCAAGCGCAATACCTACGCTGTCTGTTTCTGTGAAACAGCATCAGCACAATCGAGGTTGAACCAGAGGTAACGTCTGCCCTTACTGATGAGATCCTTAATTAATAACCATCTGTGACCTTTCTACAACAAAAATGTTACATGGGTGGAAGTGTATTTCATCAAGGAAAGGAGTCCTCATTTTGCGGCTCATCGAATCGCATCCCACCGCATTAGAAGCTATAGGGTATTTGTGTTCGCAGACGTTAAGCTGGTAATCCCGGCTCCTGTCGAAATATTTTAGTCTTAGGCGCAACGCAAACAGAAGGCGGCAAGGCGAAGGTACGGCGCGGACATCATTTATTTTCATTCAAATAGCGTCCCAAACACACGGCAATAAGGTAATTATTTAATTGAATTTAAATAGTAAATTCAACGCCGAAATGTGCGCGTCCGATGAGAGCCGTTGAATTTGTTCAATGAATGACCTTATTGTCGTGTGTTTGGGACGCTATTTGAATGAAAATAAATGATGTCCGCGCCGTACCTTCGCCTTGCCGCCTTCTGTTTGAGTTGCGCCTTAACCTCTCGAGCGTCGGCGGGAAGCCCCGCATTCCCACGAAAAAAAGTACCGTTGAGCGTCGGCGGGAAGTCCGGGCGTCCCGCAGATAGTCATGGTCCATAGTTTATTTTTTTAATACTTCAACTCAATCTAACCAATAGGAGTGTTTGATATCAATCGATTCTGTGTTCAATGCTCTCAAATACTAAATTATGATTGGTTATCGTGTTCATAGAAAAAGTGTAAGTATTGGTCGTTGAAAAAAAAACTGGTGACGCATTTGGCATGTGTGCCGGGGTGTGTTGAGAGGTATTTAATTCTATAGTTTTATTTACAAATACGTATTATGTATTGTGTTGAACGTTTTATGTCGATAAGTGTATATGCTTGGTGTGTAACTAAAAATAATGTGATTTTGAGCAAGTTTTACATGATTTCTGAATCGTCAAAGTTTGTGTATTATTTTTTTGTGTATTTTTGACCGTTGGAGAAATTAAATGCTATAAAATGCTGTTAAAAGGGTATGTATTTGTGATTACTTAATTTTAATGGTTAGACAATGTTTCTAGGTTTCTAAAAATGTATAAATCATAAGAAACGGATCTAAACTATATGTTATATAAGCAAAATAGTAAAATACATCAGGTCACTTAAGGTCAATAGGTTAAAGCCTCGACACTCGACGGTATCGATGCATTTTGCCGCGCGACACTCGAGAGGTTAAACAAGTTACGACAGAGTCAGAGGCCAGAATGGCGACTTGTAAAACTGTGAAAGCAGGCTAGTCCCAAAGAGGTTTGGTGTCAGGTAGGCGATGTAGAGTAGATTGACGTCCGACTTCCAGGGTATTACGGGTAAAACTCCATTTTTAAAATTGCATGAACAAATAATACATTTTTTTAAAATAAACAGTATTTAATTAGCATATAAAATACAACAACAAATAAAATATTGTCAATTATGTCATAGATACATAATCATTATTGATCATTATACTTATTAACATTAATTCGATAATTCATACCTGCGAACACTTTTTGTTTATCTGAGAATGAAAATATTTCGTGGCGATAGATCTATTAATAGGTACAACTTGGTGACAAATATAAAATTTGTGTAGAGAAGCCAAGATATCATGGTACCTACTGACTGTCGCGCGCAGGCACAGTAGAAGATGGGAAACACCAGATTTTTCTTCTTTTATTTAGATTTGTAGAGCAACAGCAAGTACACCTTAGCTTCGGTAGCGCGGTAAGACAAGAGAGGGGGACAATATGCCATTTTATAATTAATTAAGATTATTTGGTGGCGTTGCCAACACTGATGGCAACCATATTGAAGTCAGTACCTAGGTACTTATCTTTCATGAAGACATTTGCCTGATAATGATCGCGGCGGGCTGTTTCATGCCATTTCCATAGAGCAGCGCTGCGTCACCCGTCGCGGGCATCTCTATGGAGATTGCATAAATCAGCCCGCCGCGCCGCGCGGGTTTCCGACGCGGACACCCGCTTAACGCAGCGCACGGCCTGACGCTGCTTGGACTTTGGAACCCTTAGTATGAGTTTTGATAGTCTTCGAGCTCGATCAAACGTATCGTCTCTTTTCATACATTGCCCACTGTTTCTGATAGTTTACGCTAGAGGCGCTAGTGGGCAATGTATGAAAAGAGACGATACGTTTGATCGAGCTCGAAAACTCAGGTCAGTTAACTTCATCCATCTATCTCATGGGAGCTTGACGCTGCTTGGACTCTTGTCCATCCCAGACGTTTTATTTGGTCAAGATTAAATACTTATTAATTAACAAAAAAATTCTGTCAGGGTAACATTAGAAAAATAAAATAAAATGATTAAGTTATTTAAAATTAAATCTACAGTAAATTTAAAATATATCGGACGCAATTTACTTAATATCTATACTAATAATAAAGCTGAAGAGTTTGTTTGTTTGTTTGTTTGTTTGATTGTTTGTTTGTTTGTTTGTTTGTTTGTTTGTTTGTTTGTTTGTTTGTTTGGTTGAACCCTAAGATCTCAGCAACTACTGACTCAAATTGAAAAATTATTTTTTCGTTGGATAGTCCATTTATCTAGGAAGGCTATAGGCTATATAACATCACGGTAAGTCCAATAGGAGCCGAGCATCTATGAAGAATGTTGCAAAAACGGGAGAAAAATATTTCTTTTCAAAGCTTTCACTGCGTGCGCTGCGTAAACGGTTAAAGTTACGTAAAAATCATGTATGACGAAATTGCTTGCCATTAAATTTTCTAAAGAAAAGTCCGGGACAGCATATGTCTATCTTTTATGGTTGGCTCACTATAACCTTTCGTTTTGGTAATCAAATTTGTTTTAAAATAATGCGTTATCTGCGATGGTGTTTTTGTATGCATGATATTATTCCTTATCAAAATAAATGCATTATTTATCACAAGCATTAAATTTTGAACAAAATTGTTCATGACTTCATTTGATTTCAATGAATATCTTAAGAGATATCATAGTTTGCAATAAACGGAAAATAATAAATCTTAATTTTCTGAGCTTTTGTTGCGTGCGCTGCGTAAACGGTTAAAGTTGCGCAAAAATCATGTATGACAGAATTATTTTCCTTTAAAAGTTCTAAAAAAAAGTTGCAGACAGCATTTATCTATCTCTTAAGGTTGACTCGCTATAACCTATTTTTGTTAATAAAATTTGTTCTAAAATAATGCATTAGATGCGAAGGTATTTTTGTAAAAATGATATCATTCCTTATCAAATTTAATACGTTATTCATCACAAGTATTTAATTTTGTACAAAATTGTTCTTTACATTATTAGATTTCAATGAATATCTTCAGAGATATCATAGTTTTTACATAACTCCGCAGCTAAATAATGATCAAGTACTACGCACGCATCTATACTGAGTTATTTTTTTTGTTTGGTTGAACGCGCTTATCTTAGGAACTATTGATCCCGTCAGATTTGGACACCTTAGAGACTAATAGATTCAGAGACTCCTCCGAGGGAGTTGCTCACCGGTCAGGAATCCTCTCTGAAGTGATTCGACCTTAATGCTTGAGGACCCATCCTTTTACTAAAAGCCCTGGTGACTCTAAGAAGATCCTGCAAAAAATGGTAAAAAAAAACCGCCTAGAACGAGTCGGACGCGCGAACGAAGGGTTCCGTGCCATAGATTTTATCAAAACTCTCCGAAAATTATTTGAATTTTAAATTAAATATTTTGTTAATATTTTAAGTTACTACCTGTTATCGTTAATAAGACCGAGAAATAAATCACGTTTGTTGTTGAGGCCCCTTAAATACTAATTTTATTTTAAAAGTGAATAATAAAACTAAATATTCTGTGAATATTTTCAGCGTCTATCTGTTGCCGTTATCAAAATAGACCAAAAAAGTCACGTTTATTTTATGGGAGCCCCTTCAATATTTATTTTATTCTATTTATTAGTATTTGTTGTTACAGCGGCACCAGAACTACGTCATTAAACAAACAAATTTCAACTGTCTAACTATCATGGCTCATGATATACAGCCTGGTGACAGACGGACGGACGGACAGCGGAGTCTTAGTAATAGGATCCCGTTTTACCCTGTGGGTACAGAACCCTAAAAAGGGGAACTACTGATTCAAATTGTAAAATTCTTTGATTGTCTATTTTATCGAGGAACACTAATAGGCCAGGGCTTCCCAAACTTATTTTCATAGTGACGGCCTTAGGAATTTTCCCATTTTTACGAGCCCTCCCCCCGTTATAGTAACAGCCAAGTTAAGTACATACCTACAAACACAAAAACATAGCTTTTTTGGAATTATTTAGGCGTTAACGAATGCGCAAATATTTTAAAATTAGAAAATAGACTGAAAAAAATTACCATAAAAACATAAGTAGCACCGACAAATTTCGACGGCGAAAGCAATGTCCCGGTAGCGTAGTGGTTCACGCAGCCGCCCGGATTGCGGAAGATGCTGTAGGTATTCGATTTTTTCGCCCGCGCTGGACAGTCGAATTTTTCAGTGTATTTTCTTATTTTAAAAACAGAGCTTCTCAAAACCGGGCTCAAGTTTTGAAAACACGACTTTCATTTCTTTGTCTACATTTATTTTCCTTCGACTAGCTCGCATCGCATAGCTAGACAGCCATTCTATGTGGATCGCCCGCCCTCGGGATAGAAACGCGACACCCCAGGGCGTCGCGACGCACAGTTTAGGAAACAGTGATATAGGCCTATATACTTCCATAACATCACTCTACGACTAATAGGAGTTGAGCATCAATGAAAAATGTTGCAAAAACGGGAAATCCACGCGGACGAAGTCGCGCGGGCACAGCTAGTTGGATAATAAAGTACCTAAGGACTGAAGAAAGTGGACTCAGCAATAAAAAGTGTCGTGCACATTTTCACTGCAGAAGAACTATGTTGAAAATTACCATGTCTACCTACATACCTATTAGTTTTGGTAAACCACAAAACATTTTTTTCTTATAAAGGGCCCCATATACGTGCGATTCATCGTTTTTTTTTTCGACCGATCGCAAAGAGCCATACACTGTTGATTCATCGTTACAATATTCATGATTGCATGATTTTGTTGCGATTTCCGATCGTTTTCGATTAAGTAAATCATTAACGATCTTGATATACCTACACTAGCGATTCGTCGTTTCGATCGGTCTGAAACGACGGATCGTAACGATCAAACAAACTGTATATGGGGGCCTTTAGACTAGGTCATAATAAATAATAGCTTATTCAATTTAAGTTATAAAAATAAGAAGTAACTCACTACTAGCAAGCACACTTAATATACATTGAATACTTAACAAAATGAAGTATTCAACTTTTTCTGTAACTTCTTAAAATAGGGTATATAATATCCAATGCTTCACATATATCATTTCTTGTCTTGCCCCCTGAAAAATAATAATTAGATCATATTGAATTTTCAAAGTCAAATCTACAAAGTACAATCTACAAAGTTCCCGGTGTTCCATTTGGCAAATAGAATCCTTTAAACGGCTGCCCTGCACCAAGCCCCGTCTTTTTTTTTTTGATGACGGGGAGGTCATATGCATTTACACATCGTCCCTGCGGGGTGGTGCCAACCGCAGGGGATATGTGGGACTCGAGGTAAAGGCGTTCCCTCCATACCCTCTAAACATCCTCCCCGGCCTGACTTCCAGAGCGCTATTGCGGGACGGCTTGGGTTCTGCGCACGTGAGCGCACCTACACCGAGACCGTCCCAACGCTTCCCGTCTAGGCACTCCTTGTGCACCATTTGGTGGCCAGCAGTCCACAGGGGCTACCGACTGACGCCAGCCCCTGTGGGCCGCTGGCCGACGCCGGCCTTATAGGCCGCCTCCTCACCGATAGCTGCGCGACCTGACGCGTCCTCCTGACGAGGACACCGGGAGCAGCCATCGGACCGCACCCGGGGTCTTCGGGCGCGGTCGTTGCCCTGAAAAGGGCCGCTGGCCGACGCCGGCCTTATAGGCCGCCTTCTCACCGACGGCTGCTCGACGAGCCGTGCTGGGAAAACAAAATCAACTCGACGATGGCATGTGACTTCAAATGCCAAGCGCACACACTTGACATCAAAACCTGCCGAGAAAGTTTCCCCACCACGTTACCTGGCTCCGCCACGAGGAGGCTTCCGGACGTGGACCCCGCACCAAGCCCCGCCTACCTTTTACTCCGGCCAATAGAATATCAACATAATATGGTGCAGCCAATAAGGCGCAGTGTCTTTACTCCGCTTGCGCAGGTCGCCTCCCTTCCGCGCAGTCGCTCTAGACTTTCCGACCACATTGTCTGCTCTTATAAGCTCAATACGGTTGCCAGACGACCCACCTCTCTAAAAAGGGGGCGAGTCGCTGTTAAGCAGTCACCCGCCTAGAAGTGAAACACCGAGAACTGTGTCCTTTGAAAATTACCATTGAGTCTACTAATTAATATCCAGAATTACCTGTTAAAACTATCTTCCCATTTACAAAGATTAGTAATACAACTCTAGGTCTAACCATCCTGTACACTAAACCAGGAAATAATTCTGGTTCATAAGAAGTAAATTGACCATGAGCTTGCTGAAGTGTTTCTAATCGGACAGGAAATCTCAAATCTGCTGTAGCAATGAAATTTTGCATTTTGAAATCTAAAAATTTTGCCTAAAAAATTTAATAATGATTATAAAACAAGTTAGTAAAACCGTGTATTCTGGTTGTCCCCCACTAAACGGACCTCGCAATTTTTTGCCCTACATTGGCCCCTACTTGTGGACACTGGTTCTTCCCAGTGGGTGGGTTTTGTTTTCATAATTATTATATCAAACAGTATTAAATATTTTTTTAAAAGTGTATCAATAACCAATCGCAACTTTTCTCCCCAATGTCAGTGAGGCACAACGGGAATACACGAGTAAAAAAAGTGGGCAATAATCATATCCCAGTTCTACATAGTTGACGTCTATCGTAAAACTTTTGCTGCAAACAGGTATACAGGGCGTCCCAAGGACGGCCATGCCACACGGAGGGAAAGTGTATTAGATATTGAAGATAGGATATTTTATTAAAAGAAGACATCATTTTCTAATTCTAATCTTAAAAATGGCTTCGCAATAAGCGTTTAACCAATGTCGAGTAAAAATAGTTATTCTACGCTAAATTGTACGATAGATTGAATTAACAATGTAATCTCTCAACCAAGGGTCGACCGAGACTGGGTTTTCGTTCTCGGCCGAGATCGAGACCGAGAATGAATTAAAATCTCGGCCGAGACCGAGAATATACTGGGTGTAAAAGACATGAGCAGTCAAACGAAAACCACGTATTCTATACATCAAAATAAGACATATTTCAAAAGAAATTTTGCTGGGAAATGATTTTTATTTTTTGGTGTTACAAAAAATTGCAAATTGTACCGCGCAATGTAAAGGGCTCAACTCGCACGCAACTCGCAAAACCGCGATATTTTTGCTTGACGGCGCGGCGGCCCCGTTCGTTAGTGTCCGTGCGCATCGAGTGAGCTACATTGAACGCTAACGTTTTGAAGCCATTTTTTGTTATGAAATACTAAAAAAAATGATAATGTTTCTTTGGACAATAATTAAGAAATAACGTATAGAATACGTTCTCATAAAAAAATTAAAAAAAGATTTATGACTTTGACCTTCAATAAAATCGTAACTATCAATTTCTCAGGTATAGTCTAAAGGAAGAAAAATGTTATGATGGTGAGCAGAATACATGGTTCTCGTTTGACTGCTCATGTCTTTTACACCCTGTATAAATTGAGGAAAAAAATTAAATGCGCTATTTTTGCACAATTAACATGCAAAAATAGCGCATTTTAATTTTATTCTTATAATTTTCATTATTCTACTTATATAATTTTCATTTTAGTATATTTTAGAATGTAATAATAATTTTGCCGTTTTTGGCAGTTTATTTTTTTATGAATTAAGTTCTAAGAAAAACGAACATACAAATTAGCGAACCCATGTGTCCTGAATTTCTGATGAATGTGCCCACTGAATTTAAAAAAAATTGTACACTTACCAGCTTTCCAACATACGTGTATAATAATACCTACGTAATGATTTTGATATACACTTAACTAGTTTATGTAGTTATTCTGGTTAGTAACTTGAAAGAACTTATTAACACATAAAATAGCTTATTTTTCTACTACGAACAAAATTCAAAGAGACTTCCTTTAACTACAAATTGTTTGTTTACAAAAGTACCTAAGTAGTGAAATGAATGAATGAACGGAGCGGCGCTGCGGCGGCAGGAGTGGTAGGTGAGTAAAACCCGCCAGCCATGAAGCTATAGAGAAATCGCTATAGAGAAATCTCTATAGCTTCATGTCGCTAGCTGCCAGCCGACCAATCAGAATCGACAGCTCTCTCACGCACTGACACCACGTGACGAATATGGACGCGCGCGGTAGATGTGAATCCCATTAATATCCTTCACCGTACCTACTTACAACAGTCTCGGTTACGGCCAAGAATCTCGGCGATTTTTGGCCGAGAACCGAGACAGAGTTCTCGGTAGAATTTGTAGCCGAGAATGCCGAGACCCGAGACCGAGACCGAGATCTCGGTCGACCCTTACTCTCAACACGTGTTTTTAAAACAAGAACATGGGAGAAACTCCCGACATCATTTTATTTTTAAATATAAGTAGAATTACATTCACAATTCCACAACCGGGAATCGAACTCGGGCTTTAAAGCAGGAAACTGAGAATCATAAATGTTTTTTTCAAAAAGTTTTGGTATAATAGACAGTTTGGATATACCACGATAGTAAGGTATATTGTGCTTATCTCCGTTCTTAAAAATGGGAACAATAAATTTTTATACAACTGTGAATGCAGCTCTACTTATATCTATACTAATATTATAAAGCTGAAGAGTTTGTTTGTTTGTTTGAACGCGCTAATCTCAAGAACTACTGATCCAAATTGAATTTTTTTTTGTTGAATAGTCCATTTATCAAAGAAGGCTTTAGGCAAAATAAATCCGACGTGAACGCGAACGAAGCCGCTGGCGTCCACTAGTTAAAAATAAAATGATATCTTCTTTCAGTAAAATATCGTATAAATAGCTGTAATTTTCTGTCCAGTTATGTTATACATTTACATTAAGAATTTTTTGAAAATATAATTATTATTATCATGTAAATGTTATAATACTCACAGGAAAACCTAGTCTTTGAATAATCCTGGCTATTTTTCGTGCTCCTATATATGAATCGTGTTCATTTTTAGCTCCAGTACACACAATTTTTCCAGATCTACAACAAAGAAAAGTAGAAGTAGGTAACTAAGTTTGATGTTTTTAACATTATAAAACTTTTTGAAACTGGTGCAGGTTTGTTTCATATTAAGGAAATAAATATCACATTTTCATCATTGACGCCGTCTTGGTGGAGTGAACTGGAGTGGTCAGTATAGCTGCCTACACATTAAGCGGTCCGGGTTCGAGTCCTGGTAGCGGCAAATATTTGTGTGATGAACACGAGTATTTGTTGACGAGTCATGGTTGTTTATATCGACACCGGAAATTTCATTTGTCGTAAAGGACAATATACGAGTTTTCAGTAGAGCAAAAAAACAAAAAAATAAAAAGATTATGTCTTATATCTTTTTCAAACAAAGTATTAAATTGATGATGTCCAAAGAAACCCTACCTATTTTTTCGTGGTCTATCCATATAAATAACAACTTAATAACAATAATAACAAAATAAACCTAACCTAATTATTGACGAAAAGATGAGTCTATAAGAATCATATGCGGTAACATGACTGCGTCATCAAGGGCGACTCGTTCACCATAATGTCGCATAAGCAGTTTAGTAATCTCCTTGATGTTTACCCTGAAAAAAAGACGCATGCAATCCCACCTATAAACAACATAATAAATGTGGTCCATGCCCAACATCACACTGGATACAGAACCGAGTGGAATCGAGAAAGATCTTAAGAGTATATTGAAGACCAGATTGATCAGTTGAAGGAACAGCAAGTAGACATTAGTCAGATCTCCTACCACGACGTCCACCACTATACTGCTATCTACGTGTGCATTGGAATTGCAGTATCAGGAGCGGCAACTTGGGGCTGCTGCCGGCTACGAAGGCTGCGCGCGGAGCGACGCGCTGCTGCCCGCTAGTGACGTCAACGCCACGTATAGTGCTTGTGTACAATTTGTCAGTGTTAAAAATGAGCCCAATAATGCGAGTGTAAATGCTAGTGTCATGAAAGCCATTTAGTGCGCGACTCGTCACTATTTTGAGAACTCAACCATATAGTTTAATAAACAATGCCCAATCATCTTGTTATGCACCAAAATTATTGTTTTACCTTGTAACTCATCTCATGTCACCAGCACAAGTAGCATCTTTTCATCTCATTTGGCCTGGAAGCATGTACGGTTTACGTATGTACATTGGGCAATCGGTGACGCAAACAACACGCCGCACCGCGCTGTCAGCATTTTCATTTCAATTAGGTATTTCATTATAATTATTTATCCAGTACGTAATTGATCACCATACATATCGCGCGATTCGCGCGTGCTCCTTACCACCTACCATTACCATCTGACCATTGTACTTTAGTAGTTTTTTATCTGTATAGTTTACTTTGTATTTACCAGTGACTTTTATTTACCTAAAAATTATTAATCTCTAAATGCGCGGACAATAACCGTACAAATCATTATTTGCATGCATTTTTTTTTATTATTATATTGTAATATGTATTTTTTTTTCTTTTTGTATTGTTTTTTTTAATTCATATTCTATTATAAATCTAATATAAATGCAGTTATAGACCAAATTAACAATAATAATTGAGCATGCAATTGAAGTTTGTAATTAATATAATTATTAATTATTAATAGTCTATTTATGCATATTCCATACACTAAATTGAAAATTTGACTAAGCTATTTATCATTGACTAATCTGAACTACCTACTTATTTCTTAAATTATCTACCTATATTCAAATATATAATAAAAGTGGTGTTTATCTATAAATTTAACATTACCTGAAAACCAAGGCTGTCACACGTGGTTCAAGAATTCTCATAACAACACCTTGGAATCTTGCTGGATTATATTCTGAGTATCTAGTTCTACAATAGATGTCCAATAATTTTAGATCACAACCCAAACTTACACTTGACACACAATTCCTGAAAACAAATAAAATATTGTGTATTATCAATACCCAAATTCTTCAAAATTATATCATACCTACTATAAAATTATAAATAAAAAAATAGCTCTATATGTCCTTCTTGTAGACCATTATTTAAAAAACTAAGAATTTTAACTGTTTTATCTTTGTATGTTTATGATATTTGTGTTTCTGTCCGTTTGCATGCAGAACTTTTTAAGAAGGAATACAAGGTAAATAGTAGATACCCAAATAAATTAATACTGCCTCTAGTCACAACTTCGTCATGTGCAAAAAACAGCTATATTATGGCAACAAAAATCTATAATAAGTTGCATAATGACTTTTAAGGAAATGCCAATAAATATTTTAAAGGCGAATCTAAAGAAATGGCTCATAGAAAAATGTTTTTACTCTTTAGAAGAATATTTCAACCCCTCAATATGTAAATAACATTATTGTAGCTTAAGTTTAAATTATATGTATAGTTTTATTTTTAAATTTTGCGTACCATTTTCTGGTGAAGTATATGAACTATGTACCAATATGTAAGATCTCATAATGTTACCATATTTCAAGCGAAATAAAGAGTCTTTGTCTTTGTATGTTATGCTATCACACCTAAACCACTGAACCGAACCAATTTACTAGGTGGTAGACCCATAAGTAGGGGTGACTCGGTAAGTACCACAGACTTTCTTATTTCTGCTGTGAAGCAGTTCGCTGTTTCGGATTGAAGTAATAGCAATGTAACTAGTGGGCACGGAAGGCATATCATCTTTGTCCCCAGGATGGCAATGCACTTGCAGTGTTAAGTGATTTACCCTTAATATTGCAAGTGTCTATAGGAGACAGTAACCACTAACACCAGGTGGGTCGCAAGCTTGTTTGCCATCTCGTAGCATTGCGTATATAAAATAAAATATGACATATTATTGTATATATTATTAAACTTAGTATTTAAGTAAGATAGAATCAAATAAAGTTATTTTATGTACTCATTTTTAAACTTTATTCCCAATGATTCACACCATTTTGTGTAACACTGTTACCCATAGGTAAAAAAATTACCGATTAGTAACACTGTTACTCAATGGCACCTTTTTTTTTGTCCCAAGTAACAGTGTAACTCTACAAAACTCTTTACGGATAGAACGGTTCCACGTAAACACACTTGAATGACAATTGGTTAAACAAACATAATGAACTTTCACATATATGTTAGATTTTAAATTATTTAATGAAGCTATTTTAATAAGTAATAAAGATTAGTAGCGTATGTGTGTATTACACCTAATATGTAGCGTCATGTACCGGCCCTTAGGAGGTTCGTGAAGTATATTTGTTAAAGTGTGAGGTGCGCGCGGGGCTGGCACGCCTTTTAGCGAAACGTATGACCATATTTGGTCCGAAAAAGGATATCTATGAATGGGGGAGGTGCTAGGGACGACTCCTTTTAAAAAGACGATGCGCCCTGCTCTGGGGCATTCTGAAACCAATCGTTACGCGAATAACTTCGTGATTGTAAAATAGTGATTAAAATACTGAGTTAATAATTTATAATGTTACTGTAAAATAGTGGAATAATACAGTGATTAAATACTTACTGTAAAGAAATAGTGATTAAATACGCTGTTATCATTTATCTGACTTAAGTTTTACTTACTTACCCTTCTATCTCTTATATATATAAGCGAGGAGCGAAGTGACAAGCGGATAAGGTGTACATAAACACAGTGCACAAGCAGAGTAAGCGTAGAGAGCGTGCCGCGGCAGTAGTCGGCGAGTGCCAGAAGCGACATACGGAACTTTCTAAATTTTTACCACGAGTTTACACTTAAAACCATGCCTAAAAAGGCTACTACGCGTTTCCTCTTTTAAGGGAGAGGAGGCGAAGTGTAAAATAAACGGTCCATATACTATAGTTTAACCTTGTAGAACAGAAGTCTAATCTAACCTAATTTACTAAGCCTAAGTTTATGTAAAAATCTTTCTGAGGTAAACTACATACTATCGTTACAAATATATTCACGAACTTACTGTATCTTAATACTGTTTTTCGCTTGGGTAGATCCACTTGCCATAGGAGTTATGGCAGTCATAGAACTGTGGGGATTGGAAGAATGTGGTGTAAAGGAGCTATGGGTAGGAGTGAGGGCCACTTCACCATTGATGCGATGTGTTGTACTTTGTAAGCTTGATGCCGATACAATAGAATCAGTCTTTGTACAGGTTCTCTGAAGTGGAGTAACCGGGGTAATGTCACCTGAACTTCTGATATGTACCACATCTTGTTTATCGTGTAGCTCCATTGGAACAATTTAAGATTGATGAATTTTTTGAGTAGAAATAAATACTTTTATGAGGGAGGCCCTTGCTGCTGACAGGCAATGTAAACAAATCTCAGACCACAGATTAGAAACAAACCAAAAAAAAAAAAATGTATGGGATTGACATAAGCAATCGAAAAGTGATATTCTACTTTTCGATTGCTTATGTCAATCCCATACATTTTTTTTTTGGTTAAATTTTCCCTGTTACGGGACGGCAAAGGGGTCTAGCCCATACAGCCAAGTCTTTATTTTCATCTTCTTTCTTGATTTTTGCATTAAAATGTGGGTGCCACACTTTTTAATGCATCTAGGGAGTGCTTGGCGAGAAATGCATGGTACAGACCTGTTAGTGTAGAAAAGAGTTTCTACCTAAGTCATAACTTTGAATTTAGACTCTTGTCATCATGTATGATTGATTGATTGTGTCAATCTCCTTTTTTATGTTGTATAATGAATTTCTCGTTATAAAATTCATCTTGTTTAATTCATCAGGTTATGGGCCCAGCTCGTAAAGCTATGAGCATTATTACGTGTCTGTACAAATAAACACACGAAATTGTATATTGTCCAGTGTGAGCAGCAACAATCGGGGTATAGTTGCTGATAGAGGTGATTCGAGAGAAAATACGAGTTATTCATATTTAGGAACAATGAGCAGTGTGAGTAATTCCGTTATAGAAAAACTCGACGGGAATTCGAACTACTCAACATGGAAGTTCCAAATGGAGATGTACCTAGTAGAAGCAGACCTATGGGAGTACACGAGCGTTACACCCGCTGCTACAGATATTCCAGGTACGAAAAATGACAAACGTACAAGAGCCAAAATCTGTTTGATGATTAAACCTCACTGTCTTATACATGTAAAGAAAGCTACTTCAGCAAAAGAGACATGGGAAGCTTTAAGGGTTGCATTCGAAGACAAAGGCTTAAATAACAGATGTAGACTACTGTCTAAGCTAGTGAGTTACAAACTTGAACAATTTCCAACGGTACGCGAGTATGTCACAACAGTAATGACAACATCTCAAGAACTGTCAGATCTCGGAAAAGAGATAGATGATGAGCTATTAGCTGCTCTCATGCTTCAAGGATTGACAATGGAATTTCATCCTATGAGACTAGCGATTGAGAATAGTAACATACAGCTTACTACTGATTATGTAAAAACAAAACTTTTTCAAATGGAAGATACTTTTTCTGGTTCCTCTTCTAATGGGACGCCGACAACTTCGGCATTGTTATCAAAACAGAAAGGCAAGAGCAAAGTGAAGGTGAACAAGGCAAAGAAAACGAAATGTTTTATATGTAATGGTCCACATAAAGCAAATGACTGCCCGGATAACCCCAGGAAGCAAAAGGAAGCGCTACATACTTACGCATTTGCTACGACTGACGGATCCGAAAATGAAGAATGGGTTCTTGATTCAGGAGCGTCATCTCACATGCCTAAGAAGAGAGAGTGGTTTAAGGACTATAAGAGTATAGACCCTATCACTGTGACATGTGCAAATAGTGCTAAAGTATATGGAGAAGGAAAAGGTACGGTTGTATGCGAGTCATTAGGTATGACTGTGAGTAATGTCATGTATGTACCTAAGTTGTCTACCAACCTATTGAGTGTTAGTACAATTACTGCGAAAGGATATGTAGTAGTGTTTGGACACAAAAGATGCGAGATCTTCAAAAAGGATGAATGCGAGATTAATGGTAGAACATTTTTGAAAGGCATAGAAGAGAGAGGTGTATATAAATTAAAACGATGTTGTTTTCAGGAAGCTGCTCTTGCCTCCACAACTGAGAGCAATGACATGCTGACTCTATGGCATCGGAGAATGGGACACCTTGGTATGCGTAATTTACTTTTATTAAAATACAAAATGGCTACAGGAGTAAGTTTTCAAAACAACATTCCTAAACTAGAATGTATAGACTGTTTGATGGGAAAACAAACCAAACAGCCTGTAATGAAGAAAAGTACACGTACTACTCGAGCCACAGAGATATTAGGCTTAGTTCACACAGACGTTTGTGGTCCCATGAATGTAATGTCTTTTGGAAAATGTCGCTATTTTTTAACCTTTATAGATGATTATACCCGTAAAACATTTGTATATTTTTTAAAACATAAACACGAAGTTTTTGAAAAATTTAAAGAATTTAAAGCACTTGTTGAGACAGAAACTGGTAAGAAGATAAAAGCACTTAGAAGCGACAATGGGACAGAATTTGTGAACAAAAGAATGGATGAATTTCTTAAAGCTAATGGAATTCAGCGCCAACTTACGGTAGAATATACTCCAGAACAAAACGGTATTGCTGAGAGAGCTAACCGCACAATCTGCGAGAAAAGTAGGTCAATGCTTCAAGGTCTAGATAAACGGTTTTGGGCTGAAGCCGTCCATCATGCCGTGTACTTGAAGAATCGATCGCCGACTATTGCCGTAAAAAATAAAACGCCAGAAGAAGCGTGGACTGGAAGAAAATGCAATCTGGAAGATATAAGAATTTTTGGGTGCAGAGCTTTTATGCATATTCCTCACCAGAAGAGAACAAAACTGGATGCTAAAAGTAGAGAACTAGTCCATGTAGGTTTTTGGAATAACGCCAAGGCCTATCGACTTCTAGACCCAAAAACCGGACAAGTTTATAAGGCAAAAGATGTGGTATTCTTTGAAACACAAATGTACCAGAAAAGAGAACCTGTTCCAAAAAGTGAATCTTCAAATTCGGAAGCCGTTATTGAAGAATTTGGGACTATTCCAAGAGAGGAAGGAAATCAGCCACTACAAGTAGTTTCTGAGCTTAGGGATGATGATGAAATTCAACAACATGAGGTTGTTACTGAATTTCAAGATCCGATTGCTGACGAGAGTGAGACTCGAGTACAAGAATGTGAAGAAACTGAAGAAGATCACTTCATGTCAGCTAACGAAGATGAAGTAGAAGAGGTTGAAAGTGAAAGGAGATATCCTCTAAGAGAAAGAAGACCCAAACAGTTTCCGGATTATATCCTTTATCACACAACTGATACTGAAGCGGATCCAACATCAGTTGAGGAAGCATTATCTCGAAAAGATAGTTCTAAATGGAGAGCAGCCATTCAAGAGGAATTAGATGCTTTAAATAAAAATAACACCTGGACTTTGGTAGAACCGCCAGCAAAGTGCAACATAGTCGATTCTAAATGGTTATTTAGAATTAAAGAAGAGGGGGGAAATGAAAAGAGATATAAAGCCCGACTAGTTGCCCGTGGGTTTAGTCAGAGGTGGGGCATTGATTACCATGAAACATTTTCACCGGTAGTAAGACATAGCTCTCTCAGAATGCTATTAGCACTTGCCAGCAAGAGTGGGTTGAAAGTAGACCAAATGGACGTGAAGACTGCTTTCCTAAATGGTCAATTGACAGAAACCATTTATATGAAGCAGCCAGAGGGTTTTGAAATTGAAGGCAAAGTGAATCACGTCTGTAAACTTAACCGCTCACTATATGGGCTGAAGCAAGCACCACGAGCATGGAACAAGAAATTGGACACTGAGTTGAAAAACCTTCAGTTTAAACAGTCTAAAAATGAACCGTGTATTTATATAAGATCAACAGACAGCAAAGTTGTTATCCTTGCTGTATATGTTGATGACATGCTACTCTTTTATAATGACAAAGAAGAATTGTCGCGAGTTAAGAAAGATCTCATGTCGAAATTCGAGATGAAAGACCTTGGTCAAGCAAATATGATTCTGGGAATGAGAATAACCCAAGATGCAGATGGGATCAAGGTTGATCAAGAGAAGTATATTGAGAAGCTTCTAAGAACTTTCGGTTTGGAAGACTGTAAAAGTGCTGCAACACCATCAGTACCTGGTTGTCACATGAAGAAATCAGAAGACAAACCAGACGAGAAAATTCCATATCAGAATCTTATTGGTTCCTTAATGTATATTGCGGTGTGTACCAGACCTGATATCACACATGCAGTTAGTGCCTTAAGTCAGTTTAACACCTGCTACACACAAGAGCATTGGACAGCCGCAAAGAGAGTATTAAGGTACTTAAAGGGAACTAAAAGCCTTGGTATAAGATACTCCAGGAATTATAAATGTGAAGATTTTATTAGAGGATATTCTGACGCAAGCCATGGTGGAGACGTAGATCGAAAATCCTGGACAGGCTACGTTTTTACTGCTCAAGGAGGAGCAATTTGCTGGCAGAGCATTAAGCAGCGAACAATTGCACTATCAACTGCTGAGGCAGAATATATAGCTCTATCAGAGACTACAAGAGAAGCAGTATTTCTTAAGAGACTTATAGCAGAAGTGGTTGGCAAGGACGAAGAGTGTATCACCATATTTAGTGATAGCCAATCCGCAATAGCTATAGCTCATAATCCGGTGCATCACCAACGCACTAAACATATTGACTTACGGTGCCACTATGTAAGAGAAGCCGTTGAGCAGCAACAGGTAGTACTGCAGTATATAGAGACACAGCGTATGGTTGCAGATGCCTTAACTAAACCTTTGGCGAAAGTAAAGTTTGAGTGGTGTGTGCACAATATGGGTGTGGTGTGATGTGAGTGAACGAGAGACTGGAGAATCAATGGTTATCAAAGTTAAGGAGGAGTGTTAGTGTAGAAAAGAGTTTCTACCTAAGTCATAACTTTGAATTTAGACTCTTGTCATCATGTATGATTGATTGATTGTGTCAATCTCCTTTTTTATGTTGTATAATGAATTTCTCGTTATAAAATTCATCTTGTTTAATTCATCAAGACCTCATGGTGTTGACTGATGAGAATTGTATAGTGGGATTTCCAACCACTATACAATTCTCAACGCCACATACACAAAACCTTTATTTCAATGATTCCTCATAACTGTTCGTCAACACGGATGCTTATGCAACAAAACGACACCACTTTCACTGCACAAAATCCACTCCGAAGCAATTTTGAATTATCGAAATAAAGATCGACATCCAGACGCCATGGTTTCCCGCCAAACACCCCCCATACATTTTTTTACTTAGCGATAGCGAGAGCGATTGCCGAAATGCATGTTGTCTAAAGCCTCAGACTATATCAAGGAGCTTACAACTTACAACCTTCTTGCATTCTAGAGTGCGTTCCAAAACCAGTGACGCCAGGGTAAAATTTATTTCGTGAATAAGAAAGAGTCAGAGCATGACGCTCGAAAGAGAAAAAACATTGTTTTAGATTGGTTTTAGAACGCTAACGAGGAAATCTCGAGTAAAAATATAAAAACATGACATATCAACATTTTAATTTGTTTATTATCATATATTAGACAACTATGCGCACGAATTTAATAAAAATAACTTTCAACTTTATGTAAATAAAATACTAGCTGTGCCCGCGACTTTGTTCGCGTGTTATGATGTTAAAGCAGCCTTCCTAGATAAATGAACTATCCAACACAAAAATATTTTTTCAATTTAAATCAGTACGTTACGTTAAATTTTACCGGTCTCCAGACACCGATAAAAATCGCCCCAGCGGAGTAAATTTTACTCTACCCAAAATCGTTCCAAAATACTCGAGCAACTGTCAGAGTAAATGATCGTTTACCAAGGAGCTTATATTTTGCCTATAGAATGAAGTCATTAGACAAATTAACAAAGTGAGGGCAAAAGTTTTGACAACACTTGACATTTCTAGAGAGGCCCTATCTCTTTCTAGTAGGGTGCCTGTAGCACAAATTAATCACGGACAGTCTTGTGCCACGGGTAAGGTCTCACGTGCTCCCACGGTCCTAAGATATAGGGAGTTAAATGAGACACTAGAGATCCGTGCAGAACAATTAAATGGTGGAAGTCGGTACGACGAACGGTTCTATAATGAAAAAATCATCAGCCGAAATTCGAGGATTTATCGCTTCTGTGACTCTCGGTTTTAAGAGGAATTTTACAGTTTATTATACTGTAGCTTATCTCATGTCATGTCAACTCATAAATATTATCAAGAAAAATTTTACTAACCATTTCAAGCGATGCCAGTGATTTTATTGAAAAAAGGGCTTAAAGTTTGACGTAAGCAGTTGCCTTGAAAGTGTCGGTGTCTTGAAAGTGCTACATATTTTCGAACTTTCATAAAATTTTGTTTTTAAAGGCACAATAGACAACCATATGGTCCGTCGCTTCGGAAATCTAAAAAGGAAAATAAAATTTTATGTATACAGACACTTTTAACTTGTAATCAAATAGCATATTAAAAACTATCATATGATAGATTTTAATATGCTATTTGCAGAATTGTGTAGAAGAGCGCAGCCACAATTTTATTAATACTGTCTGTCTGTGTGCAATGTATCTGCGTTGCATGTTAGTACATGCAAATGTGAAAGATAAACATTATTGCACTTGTAAAATCCAATCAATACTCTCATTATCTTTTCCTCAAATAAAATAATTTACTTTACACAAATTACATATTTTATTTGTTAATAAACATTTCCAACTAAAAATGGGTAAAACTATTTATGTATTTTATCTATGTAACAGTTATTTCAAAGGATCAAATAAAATACTCTATCAATTTTGATTGCCATTTATAAAAGGAATGGATAGTAAGGGATATTATTTCCTTATAATTCCGGAAATCTTAGTCACCTTAGTCATTTGTTTACAAATATTTGAATAAGTAAATTATGTATAAAAATTCATTAAATTCTAAGATAGGATTAAATGCGAGTATCAGAAATTTATCCCTCTCATGGAATTTTGCAAAATAATGCTAAAAATCTGGAATTACGGGTGAAAAATGAAATTTATAGATTGAACAATATTATATGCAATTATGACACTTACAAGTGAAATTCACGCTGCATCCTCAATACTACACACTTCTGCCATAGGAAAATACTGGTCTATTCACCATTTTGCACTATTTATCCTTATTTTAAAGTAAAAAGCCGTACCAAAATCGCGAGTCGATATTTATGAATACGTCAATTACGACAATTTATGTCATGTTGAGATTTCGGGACATTGACACATGAAGAGAGTGTTGCCATTACATAAATCCTTTCATTTCCCATAAGTTATTGAAAGAATCACAATGATGGTTTTCAAAATAAAATACTAACCTAAACATTAAAAGTAAAAATATTATATTTATTTCTTTCATTGATAATAAATACTGATAATTGAATACAATATGTTAAGTTTTTAGCTACTTTTCTACTTTTGTTTTAGAAAGATGGCGAAATACTGGGGAAATCTTGTTTCTATGTAGTCGTGTTTAGAAAGAGATGACGACAATTTCTAGAAAGAGAAATTAATAATTCCATGGAGAAATGTGAAATGTCAAGTATTGTCAAAATTTTTGCCCTCACTTTGTTAATTTGTCTCATGACTCCATTCTTAATATAACTTCGTGTCGTTTAAAATTCACTCTACCCTGAGTAAATTGAAATTGTTTTGGAACGCACCCCTACTGACGTATCTATATCTATCTGTGTCAAAACGGGGCTTTAGTCTGAGTCTGAGGTAAACTCTCGAGAAACTCTCAGTCTCAGATCAATTAAAATTAGCTTTGATCTGAGGGCAAACTAAAACCATAGATGTTTATTGGATACTTGCACGTGCTGCCGGCTGTACAGACAGTGTACAATTACTGACGTTAATTAACTAAAACATTTCTGTGAAAGCATTGTATTATGCTGTATTCTTAGAATAAAAGTATGTTCAAGGCTGTATTAAAATGAATGCTTCCGATTACGATGGTAAAACTTATATACAAGGAATAGTACTTGCGATATTATCTAGTTTATTTATTGGCTCTAGTTTTATTATAAAGAAATTAGCGCTAAAGAAAGTTAATACATGTGGAAACATCAGAGCATCAGCTGGTGGTTATGGATATTTGAAACAATGGACTTGGTGGTTAGGTTTTGTGACAAGTATGTAAGTGTACCTAAATTTTTGCTTCTATTTGTTATATGGTTTGTACTTATATAAGAATATTTTCTTTCAGTGGGAGTCGGTGAGGGAGCAAATCTTCTAGCTTATGCTTTTGCCCCAGCTGCACTAGTTACCCCACTAGGTGCTCTTAGTGTAATTGTAGCAGCCATACTTTCTTGGAAATTCTTAAATGAGAAATTAAATATCATAGGAATGGTAAAATCAAGAGACTACTAAGTATGACCATCAGATTCAATCTAACATTTGTTAATCATATTTGTATATTTGCAGATTGGGTGTTTCCTTTGTATAATTGGAACAATTGTCTTCATAATTCATTCTCCAAAATCTGAAGAAATTAAATCGTTTGTAGAATTAGTTAATAAATTAACTGACTCTCTATTTTTAACATATGTTTTAATTATTATATTTATGTGCTTAATTATTAAGTTTATATTTATTCCAAAGTTTGGAAATACAAATATAGTAGTGTACTTGCTAATGTGTTCTGCAATAGGTAGCCTTACAGTAGTTTTCTGTAAAGCAGTTGCTCTTGGTATTAAGGACACAATCAATAGTAGCTATTATGTTTTTTCTAATTCATTTTTTTGGTTCCTGTTAATTATTTCCATATTTTGTATAGTGATACAAATGAATTATTTAAACAAATCATTAGATATTTTCAATACTAGTATTGTTACTCCTATTTACTATGTGATGTTTACTATCTTAGTTATTATAGCATCAGGTATTTTATTTCGAGAGTGGGAACACATGGAATTAGTCGACATAGTGGGTTGTATTTGTGGTTTTCTAATTTTAACAACAGCTGTATTTATGTTGAATTTTTTCAAAGATGTACAAATTTCATTTAGGGCTTTGAATTATAATTCTAGATTGAGAAGACTGAAGAGTTTAGAAACTAATAGTTCTATGATTATGCTGCCTTAATGTTGAGTATGGATATTGTACAAAAATAGAACACCAATGACTTCAAAAGCTAACCCACCAATTTCAGTGTTTAATCTCAGTTCATAATTCCCAGTATTTGACAAGTATTTTTTGTGTTGAACATGTGAAATAGAAAATTATGAAAGTTAGATATAACTGATTGTAATTTAATAATGTAATAAATAAACTGATTGTAAGTTTAATAATGTAATAAAAAAGTGATAATATTTATTCCCAGTAGAACTATAAGAAAATTTTATGGTCAATAAAACATCTGCTTTCCTTTACACTCTATATTTCCTTCATATTTTTAAAATTTTTGCAACTATACTTAAAATCAATTTTAGTATGTACCTACATATCACACAATTTCGTTACATTTTGTATGACTATAATGTGGAATGTCAACTGTTGTCACAAATATACAGTGACTGAGTGGTAAATGAATGTTCTGCAAATTGGGCATGTCCTTTGGTATCCATACAATCGTCTACAACAATCTGCACACAAACAAACATGGCGGCAAGGTAATGTCAGGACACATTTCTGGCGCTCTTGACATATTATACAAAGAGTATCAGCATTACTTCCATCATCAATTTCATTTGTGTTGATGTTGACTTCCCTTGTGGTTATATCTTGGCCACTAGCCATACTAGTGATTACTCTTACTTCAGAATCTGTCATATAGTTGTACATAGTATAATACAAGTACAACAGTTTTCTTATGAGTGACCAATATATTTCAATAAATCTGGATTGTATTGTCAATCGAAAATGTACACATAAACGCACAATAATAATGGCACTTACTATACCAATAAAAGACTCTAAAGGCACATCTGTCATAAAGTCAGTTACTTTTAACAAGGCCAGGTATGCATCAACAATCACATCAATTATAATATTCTTTACATATATGAAGCCTGCTTTCAATAATTGAGGAAGATGTACTGGCAAAAATGTCAATAATAACCACACTGTGTTCCCAGTGAATAGCGCTGCATCTTTGAATATACACAAAACTTCATTAGATGCTATTGCTGTTGCATTAATAAAGATTTTACATGAGGCAGCTATTGCACCAAGCTTGCACAGAAAGTCTGAGTATATAAAAATGAAAACATTAGTTAAGGCATTAAATTGATTGTAAAACGTTCCAACAACATTGTTGAAAAAGCTAGGTATTTCTTCTGAAAATATTCTTGTGTTGTCTTCATAAACAATTTCCAGAAAGGTGAACACACTCGTAAAAACGTTTATCAGTACATTGGAGATTCCAGCAACACTTGCTACAATCAGTCTTCCTATAAATGATGTTATTAGCAACGCATTCTGGATAAGTGATGCAAATAAATTTATAATTTTTGCAACAATAGAAATCATGTTTGTTCCTCATGTTTCAATAAAATGTAGTTATTTAACATATTTAACTATCACAATCAATATTATTCAATTGACGGTCTTTTCTTGACTTGTTTACACAGATTATAGTAATAATAGGCCCGTTTTGACAGATAGATACGTCAGTAGAATATAACTGAGCCGTAGACAGAGAAACCTATAGACAGCTAGAAAGCGTGTCGCTGAAAGGGACAGAAAAAAAAGTACATACTAGATTTAGAGTTGCCAGGTAAGGATAAACTTACCCCATACTCTCTGTTCCCTTTTTGTATACAAAAAACTGACATGCTAATACTTAGTAGGTAATGTTACATGTTAAAAATATTACAAGAAAACTTTTTAATCCATTATTAGAACTGACAAATACATACCTAGTTTCAAAACATCGGAGATAAATCTTGTGAATTGAATACGTGAGGATATAACTACTAGTATTGAGTAAATATATATTTGGAGAACTAACAAATTGTTTTATTATTTTAGATAATTTACATTGCATGACTTAATCAACAACCCGCTGCCTAGCAACCAGTAATAAGGCTATATGCCCTCACAAATATTTAGTAATGTAAGTCATGGTAGGTACTGATTAATATATATACTTCAAGATAACATGCATTTCTCAAAGAATACCTAATTCTGCTAAGTATTCACCAGTGAACATGGAAATAAACATAGAAGAAAGGAAAAACTACAAATAAATGTAAAAAAAAGTGATCTCCCCTTGACTTTCTCGTAGGTATACCAAAAACGACTTAAAAGTTGATAGAAACCTTATATTTTGATGTCATACACGTATGTTAAATTTGGATGCAATAAGTTAAAGCATACTCGAGTTATCGTGCTAACGCACAGACAACATAATTTCAAAACCGGTATTTTTGGACTCAGGGAGGTCCAAAACGTGTAAATCCGTCAAAATCTCGAGGTCGAATTTTTTGACGATTACAAGACATCCTTTTTTGCTACGTACGAGAAAGTAATAATGAAAAGGCTGTCTCTTTAAAACTGGCCGTATAGTAAAGAAGTATTGTTGGAAATAAAATAAAAGCAATCTAAAATATAATAGGATATTTTTATTATATTCACAAATTACAATTTACAAACACTCACAAGTAACTTTTCATACAAATTATGTAATTTATAAGGTATCCCTTTTTGCTTAGCCTAAGACATTGCCAAATTAGATATGTATTTATTACAAAATATTACACGATTTTAGATGCTGGAAATATTTTATTTTTTGTATGTTTGTAACGAACAAACACAAAGTATTGGTTCGTTTTCAAAAATTCTTTCACCATTAGAATGCTACATTATAATTGAGTAACACATTTTACTCCGATGAAACTGCAGGGTGGAAAAGCAGTATATGATATTTTTACCCAACTGCCCCAGAAGGAGGGTTATGTTATTTGAGTGTATGTTTGTAAATTATTATACTCCCTGCTACAGCCTGAATGGCTTGAAGGATTTTACATATGAGGTGTCGTTAGATTAGTCTTGATAGCGCGACTGACACTGAGTACATAAAAATATAAAAAACAAAGTGGCGGATTTTGGACGCCAAACCTGCAGTGATATAAAACATATTATAAAGTATCTGTAATACATTAAAATATATTTGTTGTTTATGTAGGTATCAAATAACATACATTTCACAATAAATCATGGAGCTTGTTTTTCACTTTTGAGTGGTAATTTCATGGAGTCGAGTTTTTTTTTATAATTAGTATTTTATTAACAAAAGTTGCTCAGATGTTTTTTGTTCAGTTTTCCATTTCCTTTTTAATGTTCGCAGGGTATAGTCAGGAGATGAACTCTAAAAATAAAAATATTGATTAGTTCCATGAAACTTACTTGATAACAATTAATATTGCTGAGTATAAATTGATTATCTATTCATCATCATCAACAGATTAGGAGTATGTATATTTGTTTGAGAAGAAAAATACTGAACATTCTTATGTGAATGATGAGATTTCTTACAGTCTTAACTGCTCCAGGTGTATTTTGAGTATTTAAAGCACTTGAATATTTTTTCACCACCGAAGATACAGATGTTGCTTGCTGTAATACTTGTTACATAAGATTCGTCCATCTAAAAATTAAAATACGTTAATATGTATATTTATTTTTAGAGCAAAATAGTGATCATATTTTTGTGAATGAAGAGATTACTTACAATATTAACTACTCCTGGTGAATTTTGAGTATTTAAAACACTCAAACCTTTTTTCCCCATTGATGACACAGATGTGCTTGCTGTGCAACTGATAACATCAGATTCATTCTGGTAAAAAATAAAATGTATATAAACATTAAAAATAATTATGAGACAAATTTAATGTGTGTAAAATTTCATTACTTACACAATCTGTAATTGGGCTTTCATGACACATGATTTCACAATTTTCCACTTCCATCGGCTGAACAATATTGGGATGTGACAAAATCTGTAAGGTGATAGATATTTTCTTTAACAATATACTTTATAAATAAATAGCGAATTGTTTTGAACTGTGATTGAGGATGGACAAACAACTTAAGCATTATTCTTAAATTGTATATTAATTGTTAAGAAATCATTAAGTTATTTTTAACTGAACACATTATTACCATATTGGGAACAGCGTCAGGATTGAGATATGTTCTATTCCCTTTCTTCCATAGTAGTTTTTTATCAAAGTGTTCACTACATATTTTTGAACTAGGTTTTGGGATCCAAACTGTTCTTCTGGTAGCCGCAATCCACAAACTAGTCAGCTCAGGATCACCAACAAATCTAAAAATGACAATACAAGATACCCTTAAATTGACAAATAAGAATTTTGCCTTATTTTAGGGAAATTTTCCACAAAAAACTAGCAGTACTGACTTGAGAGGTTATGTTGACAAACATATTTAAAATCTCACGTATTTATCAAAAACATGATGAGTCTTGATATCATTTGTTAAAAATAAACTAAAATTAGGATGTTTAACTATGATAAATAAGTAAAATAGTCGGGAATAATGTCTACTTACGAATGAAATGACAACCCACTAATTTTTCTCGAACTATCACTTTTACATCCTATTATGCTGCACTGCACCATTTTCTAAAGATGCACTCTGTACATAACCACCTTCAGGCACATAAATAGCACAAAACAGTTATTCGTAATTGAAGAAACAAACCAAAAACGTAATAATTAGTTTGTCACCCGTAAGAAACGTCAAAGTTTGTTTAGCAACTGAGTTGCTGGCCTTGAAAAAACCGGCCACGCAGTGAGGGACAAAAAATGATTCTCTTTGTCTCTTTTTTTCATCAGCCACGCGTATATGAACATCCTTTTCTAGTGTAAGTGAAATAAAGAATGTCCAGCAGTCTATAGTTTTCTCTGTCTACGAACTGAGCGCAGTCAAAACAGACGCAAACAAAAGATAAAAAATATTTTATTGCATTTTTCAGTAATACAAATACAATCGTATTTTAGCAAAATAAACAATATGTCATAATAAAAATAAAAACTATTTTTTCCTGCTTAGTATTTAGAGTAAAATGTAATTTTCTAATGTTCCGAAACTTCATAAAAACAGTTACATTCTTAGTCTTTTTTTTCTTTAGTGATAGTGCATTGACATAAATTGATCGTTAATTTCACAAATATATTCGACGAAATATTCGAATATATTGTATCTAAATTGAAAAACAAGATTTCTAGGTTTCTAAATTAAATAAGAGTTAAATTATAAATTTAAATTTTCAAAGATAGCGAATTGCATGTTTTAAATGAAATTGTATATGATGAAAACAGGGAATTGATCAAATCCCAAGTGATTTGATCAAACCACGGAGGATGTTAAAATAACAACATGATTTTATCATTTTACTAAATGAATGTCAAAATTCCTAAAAAAAAAATTGTCGCCCGAGCATGGTTTTATAGATATGTAGGCAAAACAGTCTTTAATTACACGTGTCTGCCTGTAACCGTGTAAGTAACTCTGTACCTTAGATTAAGAACATACAGATACCGTATCCGGGCACTCAATTTGGTGCAACCAATATTAGGCCTTATTTGGCACCATACGGAAACTCTATGCGTAGTCCTCGAGGTCAACGCACTCCGTACGCATCTCCAAGAAATTATTAAAAAATGACGATTTGTGCTATTAAATGGTGTAATAATCGAACTGAAAAAAATAAAAAGAGTGAGAACATTACTTTTCACACGTAAGTTTTTAATATTTTATTGTATTTTCACTTTTTAAGCAATAAAAACCAAATATTTAATTTTGTATTTTTAAAATACTGAGTGCTGCCAGTTACAGAAATTATTTTACCTATTTTAGTTGTTTAGAATTTAGTCAAATGCAATAATTTAATCATATTAATTGTTCTATAAAAAATACTAAGGACATAAAAAAATATTTTCTGATGATTAGATTGTTTTGACTTAACGTATGGACATTTTTAACCGCCTTAAGAAAAGGAGGAGGTTTTTAAGTCGCCTTAACCTTCTTTTTTATGTATGTTTCTACGCCTAGACCGGTTTGGAATAGTAGATTGTATGATAAGGGAGCTATTTTGCTCCCTTATCATACAATTTACTTTTACGGCGAGGGCGCTACTTTGATTCAAGAGCGAAGCAAAGGAATTCAAAGTAAATAATAACACAAGTTCTTAATGATACTTAATTTGGGCTAGGTAATTGGTGTGAGCGTAGAAATATTTATCCCTACTAATATTATAAATGCGAAAGTAACTCTGTCTGTCTGTCTGTTAAGCTTTCACGTCTAAAGCACTGAACCGATTTTGATGAAATTTGGTACAAATATAGATCTCGGGGAGGGACATAGGCTACTTTTTATCGCGAATAAAAGGTTGAATGGGTTGAAATAGGGGATGAAAGTTTGTATGGAAGTTCGACATGGCGGATGCGACTTTTTGATATAATATCAATATGGGTATCATTTTCGTGGTTTTCGGGGGTCCTGATTACGAAAACAACATCTTTTTTGAGATCCAAGATGGCGGACGCGACTTTTTGATATAATATCAATATGGGTATCAATTTCGTGGTTTTCAGGGGTCCTGATTACAAATACAACATCTTTTTTGAGATCCAAGATGGCGGACGTGACTTTTTGACAAAATATGAATATGGGTATCAATTTCATGGTTTTCGGGGTCCCGATTACGAATACAACATCTTTTTTGAAATCCAAGATGGCGGACGTGACTTTTTGATATAATATCAATATGGGTATCATTTTCGTGGTTTTCGGAGGTCCCGATTCCGAATTCAACATCCATTTTGAGATCCAAGATGGCGGACACAACTTTTTAATAAAATATCAATATGGGTATCATTTTCGTGGTTTTCAGCAGCCCAGATTCCAAATACAACATCTATTTTGAGATCCAAGATGGTGGACACAACTTTTTAATATAATATCAATATGGGTATCATTTTCGTGGTTTTCGGGGGTCCCGATTCCGAATGTGACATCTATTTCGAGATCCAAGATGGTGTTTGCGACTTTTTATTATAAAATCGACATAGGTATCATTTTCGACGTGTTTGTCCACGAAAACCACGAAAATGATACCTATATTGATATTTTATCAAAAAGTTGTGTCCGCCATCTTGGATCTCAAAAAAGATGTTGTATTTGTAATCAGGATCCCTGAAAACCACGAAAATGATACCCATATTGATATTTTATTAAAAAGTTGTGTCCGCCATCTTGGATCTCAAAATGGATGTTGAATTCGGTATCGGGACCTCCGAAAACCACGAAAATGATACCCATATTGATATTATATCAAAAAGTCACGTCCGCCATCTTGGATTTCAAAAAAGATGTTGTATTCGTAATCGGGACCCCCTAAAACCATGAAATTGATACCCATATTCATATTTTGTCAAAAAGTCACGTCCGCCATCTTGGATCTCAAAAAAGATGTTGTATTTGTAATCAGGACCCCTGAAAACCACGAAATTGATACCCATATTGATATTATATCAAAAAGTCGCGTCCGCCATCTTGGATCTCAAAAAAGATGTTGTTTTCGTAATCGGGACCCACGAAAACCACAAAAATGATACCCAAATTGATATTTTATTAAAAAGTTGTGTCTGCCATCTTGGATCTCAAAATGGATGTTGAATTCAGAATCGGGACCCCCGAAAACCACGAAAATGATACCCATATTGATATTATATTAAAAAGTCACGTCCGCCATCTTGGATCTCAATATATATTTTTTTTTAATCGGGACCCTCGAAAACTACCAAAATGGTACCCTGATATTGGTGCCAATTCTGTTGTGCCACTCTCTAAACTAAACTAACCTAAAAATTTTCTAATTTTAATTTAGTTTTAATCATTTGCTATTCTGTTGTCACGTCTAACCTAATTTAATCTTTCTTTTTTGACAGGACTAGCGCGTCTTAGTTGAATTGAACAGTGTTACCCGTTTAGTAGATTGATAAAAATAAAGAACGAATGGAGAATGAATGAAAGGGGTATTTTTAAGAAAATTTATAATAATAAACTTTTTAAAATTAATTTGAAAGTAGTTAAAGGTATTAACCAACGTATGTGAGTTTAACGAAAGCATAAAAACTATTATTTTAATTTTTATCTAATATATTTGAATTAAAATTTTGGAAGTGTTTAGCGGAAAATACTGACATGAAAATATAGATTTTTGTGCACGTGATTTGAATATCAAGGGGACACACTTGACATCAAAAGCTACACACCCGCCGAGAAAGTTTCCCCATCACGTTACCAGGGTCCGCCACGAGGAGGCTTCCGGACGGTCCAGAGGGCCTAGACAACATGCATTTCCACATTCGCTCTTGCTAAATAAAAAAATGGATGGGATTGACATAGGCAATCGAAGTGACTTTTCGATGGCTCATGTCAATCCCATTCATTTTTTGATTTAGCGATAGCGAGAGCGAGTGTCGAAATGCATATTGTTGAGGCCCTCAGTAATGCTTTGCATCGTGTTATAAAATGTTTCTTTCTCGCTTGAAGATATGGCTGTATAGGCCATATCCCTTTTCCATCCCGTGATAGGGAAAACAAAAAAAAGTGGATAGCTTTTCTACTTATAAAAAAAAGCCCGTCTACCTACATCTTGGATTATATAATCTAAGACCTACATTACATATACCTCTCTGCGGAACTTATCAAACCTGCTGATACAAAATTCTCCATCTTTCATACGGCTACCCTACTACTTATTTTCGAAATCTAATTAATCCCACTAAAGCTGATTCTCTGATTATGCGTGATGAACACAGATAACTTAGTTAATAATAATAATAATATATTTCTACGCTCACATCAATTATCTAGCCCAAATTAAGTATCTTTAAGAATTTGTGTTATGGATACCTACTAAATAACGGACAAATATACTTACTTAATAATCTAGATATTTTTATAAATAAACTTAAATAAATATATAAACAACCATGACTCATGAACAAATGCTCGTGTTCATCACACTAACATTTGCCTCTACAAGGACTCGAACCCGGACTGCCCGATGTGTAGGCAGCGTTACTGACCACTCCACCACGGCGGCGTCAAAGTTGGTGATGAACTATTCATGTGTTCTCAAAAACTAATTTTAATCGACATCAATTTACACGTAGTCTAAATTTAGCTTGACATTTCTAAATTTAGAGATATTTTGACATAAAACTTAGACAACAGAATAGCGAATAGCTAAATTGAGTAACTAAATCAACTTTAATCCTGTCAGATTAAAATTTAGTTTATTTCTGTCATTTTAGTCCGTTACAGAATAGGAATCGCAATCTGACAGCACTAAACCTAATTTTAGTTAAGTTTAGTCTAGTTTGTGCCAGCGGAATCGGCACCATTCTATTTAAAACTATCCGTCAAAAACTTTGGTGTGGCTTTTCCGTTTCATCGAATTTTCAAATTACGATGTACCTATCGTATAAAAAGAAGTTTCACTTCAAAATCAGAAGTAGTATTCATGTTTTATTTAAATTACCTGGTTTTGGGGTGACGAGATTTTAGTGACCACACCAATTTTTAGTAGTGTGCGTGTATCTGTGTGTAAGCGTTAGCACACATAACAAATTTTTTGCGTCAGTTTTGAAGCGGCATATTGTATGGAACTATCCTTCTAGTATGTTCTTATTCTAAGGATAAATATTAATTTTGATAATGTTTACAAATCGTTGACACATGAAGTACCCAACAGTAACTGACAGTTATGTCACACAATATGACTGCGTGGCCGCAAAATATATATAAAAATAACTATAGCTACAGCTTAGATTAAGAACATACAGATACCGTATCCGGGCACTCAATTTGGTGCAACCAATATTAGGCCTTATTTGGCACCATACGGAAACTATATGCGTAGTCCTCGAGGTCAACGCACTCCGTACGCATCTCCAAGAAATTATAAAAAAATGACCATTTGTGCTATTAAATGGTGTAATAATCGAACTGAAAAAAATAAAAAGAGTGAGAACATTACTTTTCACACGTAAGTTTTTAATATTTTATTGTATTTTCACTTTTTAAGCAATAAAAACCAAATATTTAATTTTGTATTTTTTAAATACTGAGTGCTGCCAGTTACAGAAATTATTTTACCTATTTTAGTTGTTTAGAATTTAGTCGAATGCAATAATTTAATCATATTAAGTAATTGTTCTTTATAAAATACTAAGGACATAAAAAAAATATTTTCTGATGATTAGATTGTTTTGACTTAACGTATGGACATTTTTAACCGCCTTAAGAAAAGGAGGAGGTTTTCAAGTCGCCTTAACCTTCTTTTTTATGTATGTTTCTACGCCTAGACCGGTTTGGAATAGTAGATTGTATGATAAGGGAGCTATTTTGCTCCCTTATCATACAATCTACTTTTACGGCGAGGGCGCTACTTTGATTCAAGAGCGAAGCAAAGGAATTCAAAGTAAATAATAACACAAGTTCTTAATGATACTTAATTTGGGCTAGATAATAGGTGTGAGCGTATAAATATTTATCCCTACTAATATTATAAATGCGAAAGTAACTCTGTCTTTCTGTCTGTTAAGCTTTCACGTCTAAAGCACTGAACCGATTTTGATGAAATTTGGTACAAATATAGATCTCGGGGAGGGACATAGGCTACTTTTTATCGCGAATAAAAGGTTGAATGGGTTGAAATAGGCGATGAAAGTTTGTATGGAAGTTCGACATGGCGGACGGGACTTTTTGATATAATATCAATATGGGTATCATTTTCGTGGTTTTCGGGGGTCCTGATTACGAATACAACATCTTTTTTGAAATCCAAGATGGCGGACGTGACTTTTTGACAAAATATCAATATGGGTATCAATTTCATGGTTTTCGGGGGTCCCGATTACGAATACAACATCTTTTTTGAAATCCAAGATGGCGGATGTGACTTTTTGATATAATATCAATATGGGTATCATTTTCGTGGTTTTCGGAGGTCCCGATTCCGAATTCAACATCCATTTTGAGATCCAAGATGGCGGACACAACTTTTTAATAAAATATCAATATGGGTATCATTTTCGTGGTTTTCAGCAGCCCAGATTCCAAATACAACATTTATTTTGAGATCCAAGATGGCGGACACAACTTTTTAATATAATATCAATATAGGTATCATTTTTGTGGTTTTCGGGGGTCCCGATTCCGAATGTGACATCTATTTCGAGATCCAAGATGGTGTTTGCGACTTTTTATTATAAAATTTACATAGGTATCATTTTCGACGTGTTTGTCCACGAAAACCACGAAAATGATACCCATATTGATATTTTATCAAAAAGTTGTGTCCGCCATCTTGGATCTCAAAATGGGTGTTGTATTTGGAATCGGGACCACCGAAAACCACGAAAATGATACCCATATTGATATTATATTAAAAAGTTGTGTCCGCCATCTTGGATCTCAAAAAAGATGTTGTTTTCGTAATCGGGACCCACGAAAACCACAAAAATGATACCCATATTGATATTTTATTAAAAAGTTGTGTCCGCCATCTTGGATCTCAAAATGGATGTTGTATTTGGAATCGGGACCACCAAAAACCACGAAAATTATACCCATATTGATATTATATTAAAAAGTCACGTCCGCCATCTTGGATCTCAAAAAAGATGTTGTATTTGTAATCAGGACCCCTGAAAACCACGAAATCGATACCCGTATTGATATTATATCAAAAAGTCGCGTCCGCCATCTTGGATCTCAAAAAAGATGTTGTTTTCGTAATCGGGACCCACGAAAACCACAAAAATGATACCCATATTGATATTTTATTAAAAAGTTGTGTCCGCCATCTTGGATCTCAAAATGGATGTTGTATTTGGAATCGGGACCACTAAAAACCACGAAAATGATACCCATATTGATATTATATTAAAAAGTTGTGTCCGCCATCTTGGATAGTCTCCAAATAGATGTTGTATTTGGAATCAGGGCCGCCAAAAACCACGAAAATGATACCCATATTGACATTTTATTAAATAGTTGTGTCCGCCATCTTGGATCTCAAAATGGATGTTGAATTCGGAATCGGGACCCCCGAAAACCACGAAAATGATACCCATATTGATATTATATTAAAAAGTCACGTCCGCCATCTTGGATCTCAATATAATTTTTTTTGTTTTTAATCGGGACCCCCGAAAACTACCAAAATGGTACCCTGATATTCTATTTAAAACTATCCGTCAAAAACTTTGGTGTGGCTTTTCCGTTTCATCGAATTTTCAAATTACGATGTACCTATCGTATATAAAGAAGTTTCACTTCAAAATCAGAAGTAGTATTCATGTTGTATTTAAATTACCTGGTTTTGGGGTGACGAGATTTTAGTGACCACACCAATTTTTAGTAGTGTGCGTGTATCTGTGTGTAAGCGTTAGCACACATAACAAATTTTTTGCGTCAGTTTTGAAGCGGCATATTGTATGGAACTATCCTTCTAGTATGTTCTTATTCTAAGCTCTGTACTGTGGGGCTGTATGTACACGGGCGACGGTCTAGGCATAGTTTTAATTTATTGGCCTCAGTTCCGGGTCGTTTTTAGCAGAACTCCCTCTTCACTTTTTATTTGGTCTGAGGGGTTACCTATTGCCTTAATACCTACCTATATATTATCAGAGTAATACATATAAATTATGTAGTACAAAAAATTTAACTTAATCGTTTTATTTATTAAATCTTTAATATCTTCTAATTTAAAAATTTTCGTTATTTATTTATATTCTTTAAATTATTAAGTTGAAGTTCCATACAAAATAACTCAATAATATTTAAAGTCCTGGTTCCATACTAAATCCCTTGAATTCCGTCCTGTACCTCTTTGCTAAACAGCTGAAAAAAATAGGAAAATATTTTAAGTTCAAACTTCATGCAAAATCTTTCTCCATACTAAATCACTTGAATTTCTTTTCTTGATAATTTTTTTAAGTATCTCTTTTTGATAGGTAGTTATTATTTTGGCGCCAATTTGAGAAGAAAAAGTTAGAGCGTATTTATGATGAGCAACCCCTTTTGCGTGATCCACAACGGTGCTAAGGTTTCATCTAATTTTCAAATCACAATTCAGATCGGTGCTAATGAAGTTTCACTAAAAATATTTAGAAGCGTGTTCGTAAATGATTTTTTTATTCACATATCATTTCCTTATTGCTATTTTTACCAGAGTTTTATTGTTTTCGTATTATATTATATTATATTCTCAAATTATCAACATTAAATAATTACGATCACAAAGCTCATATAATTGTGACCTGATTTCTCATGTTAATCGTGAAAGTAAATAATCGATTATTTTGGTCACATCACCACTAACGATATTTTGACATGTGTCAAAACGGGCCTAATAAATTGCGCGGACTAGAAGCTTGTTCTTAGTTAAGCCATGTCCCCACTAGAGCCGCGCGGCTTTATGAGGCCGCGCGGCCTGGCCTCGCGAGGCTTATTTGTTATATACACACTCACGTGCGCTCGTATACGTGAGCGAGGCCTCAAACTACCTAACAAATTGGTATAAACCTCTTTACCAAAGAGCCATCGTTTATTCTTTCCTATTTTCATATCCTGTCAATGTTGTTATATTCTTTCAATCTTTATAAAATGTAGCCGTAATTTTTAGTGAATAAAAACCTTATATTCCCAAGGTTTTTCATAATACACAAATAAGCCTCGCGAGGCCGGGCCTCGCGACCACAAAAAGCCGCGCGGCTCTAGGGCTCTAGTAGGGACACTGCTTTACTTTACTAGTCTTTAGACAGACATATTCTAAAGCAGCGTCCCCACTAGGGCCGCGCGGCTCCATGAGGCCCGGCCGCGCGGCCAAGCCTCGTGAGTGTGTACGTGAGCGAGGCCTGAGCCGCGCGGCCATACGGAGCCGCGCGGCCGGCCTCGCGTGACCCGGCGGTTGTCGGTTTACTTCAAAGAAAGCCGCGCGGCTCTGGGAGGTGAGGACGGGTCGCGCGGCCGATCAGTGCGCTAGTCACCGCCGCTACATCGAGTTGTGTGTCTTTCGCGTCAAAATGGAGTGGACCGACGATAAAACTCTTTTATTAATTTATTGTTTTAAACTTACATGGTCACTATCAATTAAATGTAAGAAAACGGGATTTATACCACGTACCTCTGTTTTTTGAATTATCCGATATTTCGGCGCAGTTTCATGCGTCATGGTCACGGATGAACTGTTCTGTGACTCTTTTATTAATTGATTTATACAGAGAGCGCCCGGTATTATGGGACTTTTATTTTTATAAAATCTAAGTGGAAATTAAGTATATTTTATTGAAAATGAATAGGCCTACTAAGCGCTCATTAAAACTTAACGGAAACTTTAACTAAAACTTTTTTTTTGTTATTGATGATTTGTTCAAAAAGAGTCGAATTTATATAGATACAATTTATACGGGCCATCTCTGATCTTGACGTACATACCTAAAAATAGAATCATTATTTTTGTGTTCGTGGATGATATCATTATTTAATCCCCAATGAAATTACCATTTCAACAAAAAAGTACTGATCCAATTTCGGTATTATTTATACGGGACCACCTCTGAAGTATGATCTTCCTAACGAAAAAAGAATCACCAAAATCGATTCATAATTGACCGAGTAATCGCGGAACATACATACAAAAACAAAACAAAAAAAACATTCAGTCGAATAGAGAACCTCCTCTTTTTTTGAAGTCGGTTAAAAATAAAAACAAAAGAAACAATGCGCTGATAGAGATTGCTACAATTCTTGAAGTAGACAAAGGCTAAGTCGATAAGAAGATTCACAATCTTATAAGTCACGTCTTCTTCTTCGTACATCTCGAAAACAACTGCGCATGGCGGGCCGCGAGGCTCTTTATAGTGAGGACGCGTTGCAATAATGGCGGCTGTACACTCTCGGCCGAGACCTCTCGTTATGTCTCGCCGAGACTCTCGGGCGAGGAGCGCAAGCTCGAGTGGTGTATCGAATTATCTAGCCCGAAGTAAGTATCATTAAGAACTTGTGTTACGGATACTAGATAACTAACATTTTTTTTAATATACATAATAATTTTAGATATTTTTATAAATAAACTTAAATAAATATGTAAACAACCATGACTCGCAAACAAACATTCGTGTTCGTCACACAAACATTTGCCGCTACCAGGATTCGAACCCGGACCGCTTGATGTGTAGCCAGCTGTACTGACCACTCCACCACGACGGCGTCAAATTCGTCTGTCTTTATGAAATTTGTGATTTGGTTCCCATAATACAGGTTCCGTTTGAAATATTTCTATGAAGTTTAATTCGGATTCATTTGGTCTTTAGACATATACTCTCTAATCTGTGAAGGCGGTTGCTTGCTCGCTGTTCATGCACTGAAGCACGCGGGAGTGTACATCAATGCTCTCGCCGTTCCTCGCGAGACTTGCCGAGACCCTTTGACTCGGGCACAAAAAACCGCCACGGGAGCGAGAGGAGCCGAGGCGAGGCGAGACATGCCGAGGCGAGCCGAGAGCTACCATGTACACTCTCGCGCTCGCCATATCTCGTGGTGTCTCGCCGAGAGTGTACAGCCGCCATAAAACAAAAAAGCCTCGCGAGGCCGGGCCGCGCGGCCACAAAAAGCCGCGCGGCTCTAGTAGGGACGCTGCTTAATCTGTGCTTACTAGTCTGTGACTGTTTCTATCTAATCTGTGAAAGAAACCCCATGATTTTTTTAAATAAATAAAATAATCATTTTGTATATTGGTTGTGTAATCTTAATTAATACAAAGAATCAGTAGTGATTTTATTAATTGTTTCCAAAAAATAATGGCTCCTAAAGCTGGTGGTGATTCTGCGAAGGTTAATTCGTCAGTTTACAAAGACAAAAGTAAACCTGCAGACATTCGTCTGAGCAATATAAATGCCGCTAAAGGTAAAACATATGATAACAAATTTATGTTTATTGTATAAAACTGTAATACTTGATTGATATAAATCAATGAAAAATCTTTATTAAGTCATAAAACATTATTTAAGCGTCGGTTTCATTCTACCCGTAGCCAATTTATAAAAATGACATTTTGAAAATGATTTTGTGATAAAATTTACTTTTTTTGGGACATAGTTTTATGTATTGCATTTGGTTTGTGTAGGTTATCAACGAATTTTTTAAGTTTCAAATTTAAGTATTTTATTGCTTTTAGCTGTTTCTGATGCTGTGAGGACCAGTCTTGGTCCTCGGGGTATGGATAAAATGGTAAGTATTTTCTTGGCCTAAACTACATTTATCTATAGAAGGCATCCATAAATTATGGATGTTTTGTAATTGACAGAATGAACGAATGAACTCAATGAAAAAAAATGACTATTATTTTGTGTCATGTTTATGTTATGTTTTGAATTTTAATTCACACTGTTTAAGACTATGGTTAGTAATAAATAAAGTTTACATTCAGATTCATGTATTTTCATCTTATTTCATAATTATGACGGTACCTGCTAGGCTGTCAAGTAGAGAAGCTGCGAATAGTTGTTAAAGCATATATTAGGTTGGGGAAAAAGTCTTTTCGCATTACAGTATGTATAAACTTGTAATAAAATCTCTTTGGCTATACTATTTGTATCTGGCTGGTTTTGGTATCATTGAAAGTTTAAATTTTAAAGAACATAATTCCAAATTCAAATTAGGAAAATGTGTGATTTTCATTTGTTTTTCGTACCGCCAAGATGAGTCAATCTAATGAAGAAATTCGATACATTTTAAAATTTTACTACAAAAAAGGTAAAAATGAAACGCAAGCCACGAAAAAAATTTGTGATGTTTATGGACCTAGTGCAGTGTCTCGTGAGAGTAGCACAAATTTGGTTTAAGCGTTTTCAATCTGGAAATTTTGATGTCAAAGATGCACGTCGCTCTGGTCGCCCTATTACAGATAAAATGGATGCCATTTTTGAAAAAGTGGAGCAAGATCGGCATGTCAGTAGTTACGACGTAGCTGAAGAACTGGGAATTGACCACAAAACAGTTTTGGCGCATTTGAAAAAAACTGGGTACACAAAAAAGCTCGACATTTGGGTACCTCACGAGCTCACTGAAAGAAACCTAATGAACCGTGTACTCATTTGTGATTCTTTATTACGACGTAATGAAACCGAACCATTTTTGAAGAAGCTAATAACTGGTGATGAAAATTGGATCACGTACGACAAGAACGTGCGAAAAAGGTCGTGGTCAAAGGCCGGTCAGGCTTCACAGACTGTGGCGAAACCCGGGTTAACTCGCAACAAGGTGATGCTGTGTGTGTGGTGGGATTGGAAGGGCATTATTCATTATGAGCTGTTACCACCAGGCAGGACCATCGATTCTGAACTCTACTGCGAACAACTGATGAGATTAAAGCAAGAAGTTGAGAGAAAGCGACCGGAATTAATCAACAGAAGGGTGTGGTTTTTCATCATGATAACGCTAGACCTCACACATCTTTAGCCACTCAGCAAAAATTAAGAAAGTTTGGCTGGGAGGTGTTAATGCATCCGCCGTATAGTCCTGACCTTGCACCTTCAGATTTCCACCTGTTTCGGTCTCTTCAGAATTCTTTAGGCAGTGTCAGGTTAACATCACGAGAGGACTGCCAAAACCACTTGTCGCGGTATTATGACCAGAAGTCCCAAAATTTCTATAGCAATGGGATCATGTCCCTACCTACAAGATGGCAAAAAGTTATCGAACAAAATGGTACCTACATACTTTAGTTAAATGTAAGTAGTGTATTAAAAAATGTTTTGAATTTTCTTAAAAAATGCGAAGAAACTTTTTCCCCAACCTATTAGTTGAATACTGATTAATTGCCATTACCTATGGTGAATAGTCTAATAACTCGCCATTATTTTTCGACATAGAAAAAGAATTTATTTGCTATCAAATAATAATATCACACACTTATCAATTATTTGTTACTGTAATCTAAATCAATATTTAGTAAGTTTTTTGAAGCCTAGTCTTGTACTTACTAATCATTTATTTGGTACTGTAATCTAAATCAGTCAAGCTTATTTGGGCATGTTTATAAGAGTCTACAACTAAGCACCCACCCTCTTCTAGGGGGGAAGGTGCATGCCTCCCCTCACCCTCATTCCCTTTTCACCACCAAAATTGGCATCACAACTATTACATAAAAACTGACAATTGTAAAATGTTGGAACTAATATGAACATAACTACAGATTTAATAATTTTTTGTTAATGTAGTTGTAAAAAAATATCCCTTTCTATCGAAGGGCAAATGTTTAGTTTAGTGTACCTATTATTTAACTACCCCTTTTTTATTATTATTCCAGATACAATCGGCTAATGGAGAAGTAACTATAACAAATGATGGAGCAACTATTTTGAAACAAATGAGTGTTATTCATCCTGCAGCTAAAATGGTTTGTCAATCTCAGTGGAAATATTCTTGAAGTATTATTTTTGTATAATATATGGTTATAAGCATAGCTGGGCACCGTTAATCAAATAGTTAACTTTGTTAATCGATAATCCGTTACTAAAAAATTAACTTCGTTAAACGTTAAAACGTTACATTTCGGAAGATTTAACGCAAGTTAACATTAATCGTTAACATGTAATAAAAATTGCATTTTTTATATTGTTGCTTTAGTGATCTGCTTACAAAAACTGTTGTTTTGGGTTCTGGAAGTTAATAAGTTAGGTTCAAAAAAAGACATTGTATAATAAATAAAAGTGTGTAATTTAATCAATGTGGATATTCCCCTTCATGAACATTAGTATGTTGAAGTTCTCGTCTGAAAGTAAGGCTCGTTTCGGCGTTAAAATATCTTTGCCTGCGGAAAAAAGACATTCAACCGCAGTGCTCCCTCGAGCACTGCGGTTGAATGTCTTTTTTTTTAAATCTGTTTATTAAATATAGCAGTATTATATTTAATAAACAGATTTATAAATATCTGTTCCCCGAGGAATGCCGCATCATTAAAAGAGTGTTTGGATTTCGTGTCTAGCCACATTTTGACGAGAGATTGAGCTTAAGCCTTTAATGATTTGTGGCTCTTAGGTTTTCCTTTACACCGAATAACAGAATTAAAAAAGTCTTCCTCATCACCGTCATTGTTACTCGCGTTATTGCCTCCGTCACTGAAACTGTCCCTGTCCTTTGAACTTTATGAAGCTTTTTGGCGCAACGCCTCCTCTACCTTTTTTTCCATGCATTTTTTAATTACATCCACTCGACTGCTGTCGTAAGTTTGCCGTAAGCCCGCCCGAACGTACTTGTCAGTACGCGTTTTTGCGCGACACGGCGTGGTGCCTGCGGTATATTTTTGGTAAATAGTAGGTACTGGATTAACGATTAACAGACTTAGGATAATGTAACGGAAGTTAACGAGTCCGTTAACATTTTTTAAAGTTAACTTAAAAGTTAATCCGTTAATAGAAATGGTAAATTTCGTTAATTAACGATTAACGAGTTAATGCCCAGCTATGGTTATAAGAAGGAAATGTTATATTTTAGTTGGTAGAGCTGTCTCGGGCCCAGGATATTGAAGCTGGTGATGGTACTACTTCAGTTGTTGTTATAGCTGGTGCATTACTTGATGCTGCTGAGAAATTACTGCAGAAGGGTATTCATCCAACAGTAATATCAGATGGATTCCAGAAAGCATTACAATTGGCATTACAGGTAAGTGATATATTGTTGTTTATTAAAATCCATAGAAAAAAGCGGTCTCAATTGATCAAAATATCCGATATTTACTATAAATATCAAAATATCCGATATTTATTATAAATATCAAAATATCGGCTATTTATGATATATATCTGATAAACAGGATGTTCGGAAAAACGTTGAACATACGAAAATGGGGGGTAGGTGGGGTGGTCTGTTAAGTAACTAGCCCAAAAGATTTTACCTAGGTCTCGCTCAATATGGAAGCGCTAACTACAAAAGTTAGCGCTTCCATATGCCATTAAAATATCTGCATATTCCTCATTGGTAAATGAAGTCACTTTACCAACAAACAAACTTAACTCGGCGTCAATGACGCTGGGTCATATTGACCCGAGCTCATTTCAAACGGCTATAATTCGAATTTTGCGTACTCTATAGGTTCGAACATTCTAGAGAAATTGAGTAATATTCAAAATCAAAAAATTTAATTAATTTATCCCTCTTGGAGGGTCTAAGTTGAGTTTTATCTGGATCGACATATTGGGATAGGATATCCCCATCAGGGGATGGTAAAGAATCGTCGACGTCTTGTTCCGACAAGTCATCCTCCATTGCGACATCGGACAGATCGTCGCCTTCTGGGATATCTACTGCTGCAACATAGGTATATTGTCACAAGAGGCCCCGTTGCAGTGCCTGCAGACTGAGCATTTGAATCCTGCCTTCCTGCAGCTGCATGCGTTTCCACAACCCTTTCTCCAGCCACAAGAAATCATCCGCAAGAGGTGTGCTGGGGCTGCATCTCTGGTCATCATTTTGGGGTTGAGGCCTTGTGGCGTGGATATCCACCCCCAGGAGAGAGGGTTCAGTGTGACTCCCAACCACGCCTGTACATGTAAGAAGATTGTACATGAGAATAGAAAATGATGAATGATATTTAATGTGTATTACTGATGCCAAGACAATTTTTTACCTGATGGTATGTCCGCAAGGAAAGAAATCGAGCAGAGTCTCGTGTAGGTAACCTGGCTAGATTGAAGCTGGTTTTCGTCGTTGCCCTGGTGAATATTTGGTTCCGCAGCTCGTCAAGGTTTTGGAGTTGCCTGTGTATAGAGCAATTATTCACTCCCTATCCTGCTGCTGCTATCTCGTCAGATATTTTCGATCCCCTATGGAGTTAATTAGGATACACCTAAATGAGCTAATAAAAAAAACGGTAAAGTGCGAGTTTGATTTTTTTTTTAAAATAATAAGTACATACATAATTTTTTTGAGGAGTCAGTTTCCAGTATATGTATACTTATATGCACAAAAAACAAACGCGTAAATATTAATACTAGAAAAATGCACCGAAAAAATCGACTTGCCTCAGGCGGGACATGACGTATAATATCCTTACTACGCGCGCCGCATAGTGGAAGAACTTTGTGTTGGTCGATGCACTTGTATTAGCCACGCGCTCGACCTAGCTCAGTGTTGTTCGAGTCGTCGCCGAGCACATCACCATAGCAGTGTTAGGAATACTTGTAGAAGCTATGTCTGATAGCTGTGTGATAGAGAGAAGCCTGTGTAGTGGAGGTCAGCGTTAATGCAATGCAAAGTAAAGCCGCTTCATGTGTAGGCAGCTATACTGACCACTCCACCACGACGGCGTCAAAATTAAATGCAGATTTTTTTTTATTATTAATGTATATTTTCAATAATACCCATTTAATATTTAAAAGTTATTTATTTATTATTTTTAATAATATAACTTTGTTATAACTAAGACTATAAAAACAAAGATGAATATGAATTGAGAAACTCCTTTTTAGAACTCTGTTGGTAAAGCATAAAATATATTAAAATGATATGTGTAGTTTTTGTAAGGGGTATAGGTCCAGGTCGATAATTTAATTTTCTTGTAAATAATGTTTTAGAATCTAAAAAAAAGTAAAGTTCTAAATTACCATTTTATTAATAAACTAAAATGAATTACGTACTTACCTAGGTATTTTTTATGATTATCAAAAATAATAATTTACTTGATAAGACGTAATAATAAAAAGTAATCACTGTTGCATAAACATCCCCTCTTGCCTAATAACTTTTGGTAGCAACGCGCAACGCGTGTCACTGTCGTCGACCAGTCACATACTTGTAGTGTTGGTTTCGAAGATAGCGTAACTAGCGAAGTGCTGTCCATTTTAACCCGGCGTTAGTGTGGCGACCAAAAAGAACACGGTCGTTGTGACCGGGTATATTATATACCCATGTACCATTATTTTACACAAAATCATTTTTTATGTCAATATTGGTTTTCTATATTAGGGAAATAGAACCAGTTACATAATTTGTGAGAATTAGCCACTTATTTAGTATAAAATGTAGTTATAATCATCATTATTTAAATAAATCAATATTTTTCTCCTAAGATCAACTTACAAGAAATATTCAAAAGAACAAACAAACCTTATAAACAAAATTGATATCAACACGATGACATTAACCCTAGAACCGTACCCTGGGGTACAAATGAAAAAAAATATTTTAAGATTTGCGATTATTTTTCGTTTCACAGCGGATTTTTTTGCGCTACCGGGTATTTGTACAGGATGGATGGTTGCGTCAAACCGTCCGTCGGGCGGGAGTCCTCTTAGTGTGTGGTCCCTTTGCCTATGCATATACATGTAAGAAATTGGGATATATTAGGGGGGAAAACCTGTCATCTGATGTTCCAGTACCTTCAGAATCAAAATCTGGACGATGTTTAAGTTTGTCCCAGATGAAAAGACTAAAAATTTGGCTTTTTGTTTTTCGATGTGAAACATGTCAAACTTTCCTATATATAGAGCCCCAGACAAAGATTTGCCAATACAGTTAAAACAAGTCACTTTTATTAAGGCCCTATACTATTATGTGATACTGAAAAAGTGTCATAACAGTTATATCTAAGCTGATTATTGATGTTTATAATTATGTAAAAAAAAATCAATCATTTACTGGGGTACACCAGTACCCCAGGGCTGTTACTGAAAGTTCATGATGGGTACGGTTATAGGGTTAAATTATGAACCATGTAAAACAAAGCTAGAATATGACTTTTAAACTAAGTTAATCGCGATTGAAATCAACGCAATGTGTCAATTCCACAATAGCAGCGGCAACACTAAATAGAACAGCTAATTCACTCAAAAACATCAAGCACACCAGCTACTGAATGCTGCAAATAACACACATACTTTGTTTTAAAGTTATTAAGATTTATAAAACCGTCGGGTATTAGACACCCGGCCACAATGACGCCGGGTTAAAGACCTAAACATTTCAGTTTTAAGGTTGTTTATTAAGTGTAGATAATAACGCATATTGATATTTGTCTGCTATGTGCGTAATTCCTATTTGTGTGACATTTGGCGTCAATTTTTAATCGAATTTAGTATGAAAGTGCTGCTTCCATGTTTTATATGCGTTCGTATGGTAGAATAATTGTAAAAAACAGTATTTTTTTTTGCCTATAAACAGTAATAAACATTTTTTTTTGCACGTTTTGTAGTTCAAAGTTTAAACATAGATCTCTTTTACTTAAAAGACGGTATTGGTACCTTACTAACACATTTTTTTAAATGTCTGTAGTACCTTTGTGTCCAGAGAAATCGATATTTTTATAAAAAACGAAACTAAAAAAAAAAAACTAAAATGACCGCTATTCCAAAAAGAGGGGGGGTTGACCACCCTTATGGGTGTTTTTGTCGATAATATTAGGTAAATTTGACGCCCCTAAGTTATCGCTAGTCCATGACCAGACACACTGTATACCGATATACTCGTATATTAAGAATCGAAACCTACGAGGTGAGTCAATTTAATTGCACGTAAGTGTATTTAAATGCATGAAATGTGACTTTATTGTACACACATCAACCAATTTAGCAAAAGTATTAAAATATATATAAACAGTTGTACAAAGGGCTACTTAGGATGGACAGGATTGTAAAGTAAAAAGAAACTATGAGGGAAGATGGCGACGTATATCTACTTATTACATAGGTACTAATTATAAATACCAAATAATAACAACATCCAGAGATATAAGCACTTACATACAAGTACTTTCCCTACGATGTTTTCCTTCACCGTAAAAGCGTTGATTAAACGTACATATGTATTCAAAATTTGAAAACACATTGGTACGTGGCGGGGATTGAACCGGTGCCTCCCGGGTGGGAGACAACGGCCTTACGCACTACGCCACCGACGCTATAAAATATATAATAATAATAATAATAATAAGCCATTTATTTCATATCAATATTAATTTACAAAATTTATAGATTATATCAATTCAATTATATCATTCATATTAATATTAAATTACAAAATTAATATTTATAATGCTTGTTTGATTTATTTTAACATTAAAAATTTGTTAACTGATATGAACCCCATCTTGGGTGAAGGCCTCCTCCCACTCCTTCCAATGACTTCTGTCTTTTGCCACTTGCATCCAATCCTTACCAACACATTCCGTAATGTCATCAACCCATCTTCTTTTTGGTCTGCCCACACTTCGCTTTCCGTCCGGACCTTTCCATTGTGTGACTCTTTGTGTCCATCTTTTGTCTTGGAATCGCGATATGTGGCCTGCCCACTGCCACTTAAGCTTCAAGGCATTGGAGAGAGCATCTGTTACTTTAGTTATAGCTCTAATCTTATTGCTTCTTATTTTTTCAATTTTCCTAATTTTTAGAATGCTTCTCTCCATCGCCTTCTGAGTGGTGGCGATCTTAGTTTTTATTTTTTCTGTATATGTCCAGGTCTGGCATCCATATAGCAAGGTTGGCAGTATGCAGGTATCCATTATTACTCTCTTGTCTTTGAGGTTGTAATCTCCTTTTAGGATTTCTTTGAGGGACCAGAACTTTCTCCAGGACATGTTTGAGCGTCTTATTACTTCTTCCATATTACTGTCTTTGTTGAATGAAACAATAAAATATATACTATAATAAAATTAAAATATATACTGACATATACAGGGTGTAAAAGACATGAGCAGTCAAACGAGAACCATGTATTCTGCTCACCGTCATAACATTTTTCTTCCTTTAGACTATACCTGGGAAATTGATAGTTACGATTATATTGAAGGTCAAAGTCGAAATTTTTTTTTTAATTTTTTTATGAAAACGTATTCTATACGTTATTTCTTAATTATTGTCCAAAGAAACATTATAATTTTTTTTAGTATTTCATAACAAAAAATGGCTTCAAAACGTTAGCGTTCAATGTAGCTCACTCGATGCGCACGGACACTAACGAACGGGGCCGCCGTCAAGCAAAATTATCGCGGTTTTGCGAGTTGCGTGCGAGTTGAGCCCTTTACATTGCGCGGTACAATTTGCAATTTTTTGTAACACCAAAAAATAAAAATCATTTCCCAGCAATATTTTTTTTGAAATATGTCTTATTTTGATGTATAGAATACGTGGTTTTCGTTTGACTGCTCATGTCTTTTACACCCAGTATATACATACATACTGGGTGTAAAAGACATGAACAGTCAAACGAGAACCATGTATTCTATCATCATCTATTTCATCAAAATAAGACGTATTTCAAAAAAAAAATTGCTGGGAAATGATTTTTATTTATTGGTGTTAAAAAAAAATGCAAATTGTACCGCGCAATGTAAAGGGCTCAACTCGCACGCAACTCGCAAAACCGCGATAATTTTGCCAGACGGCGGCCCCGTTCGTTTGTGTCCGTGCGCATCGAGTGAGCTACATTGAACGCTAACGTTTTGAAGCCATTTTTTGTTATGAAATACTAAAAAAAATGATAATGTTTCTTTGGACAATAATTAAGAAATAACGTATAGAATACGTTTTCATAAAAAAAATGAAAAAAAAATGTGACTTTAACCTTCAATAAAATCATAACTATCAATTTCCCAGGTATAGTCTAAAGGAAAAAAAATATTATGATGGTGAGCAGAATAAATGGATTTCATTTGACTGTTCATGTCTTTTACACCCTGTATAATAATGGATGATCATAGTGACAAATAATGAGCCTCTACTTGTTTCTTGAAAGTGCCTATAGTTTGTGCTTTCCTTATATTTGAAACTTAAATATTACAAGTATTATTTAAATTCTCATTAATTACACTATTTCAGGTAGTTGAAGGTATGTCTACTCCTGTAGATCTTTCAAACGAAGATGCTCTTTTAAAAGCTGCAGCAACATCCCTAAATTCTAAAGTGGTGTCACAGCATTCTACAATATTGGCTCCAATTGCTGTGCAAGCAATCCGCGCTGGTTAGTATCTCATATATTAGGTTGGGGAAAAAGTCTTTTCGCATTATAGTATGTATAAACTTGTAATAAAATCTCTTTGGCTATACTATTTGTATCTGGCTGGTTTTGGTATCATAGAAAGTTTAAATTTTAAAGAACATAATTCCAAATTCAAATTAGGAAAATGTGTGATTTTCATTTGTTTTTCGTACCGCCAAGATGAGTAACTCTAATGAAGAAATTCGATACATTTTAAAATTTTACTACAAAAAAGGTAAAAATGCAACGCAAGCCGCGAAAAAAATTTGCGATGTTTATGGACCTAGTGCAGTGTCTGTGAGAGTAGCACAAATTTGGTTTAAGCGTTTTCAATCCGGAAATTTTGATGTCAAAGATGCACGTCGCTCTGGTCGCCCTATTACAGATAAAATGGATGCCATTTTTGAAAAAGTGGAGCAAGATCGCCATGTCAGTAGTTACGACGTAGCTGAAGAACTGGGAATTGACCACAAAACAGTTTTGGCGCATTTGAAAAAAACTGGGTACACAAAAAAGCTCGACATTTGGGTACCTCACGAGCTCACTGAAAGAAACCTAATGAACCGTGTACTCATTTGTGATTCTTTATTACGACGTAATGAAACCGAACCATTTTTGAAGAAGCTGATAACTGGTGATGAAAAGTGGATCACGTACGACAAGAACGTGCGAAAAAGGTCGTGGTCAAAGGCCGGTCAGGCTTCACAGACTGGCGAAACCCGGGTTAACTCGCAACAAGGTGATGCTGTGTGTGTGGTGGGATTGGAAGGGCATTATTCATTATGAGCTGTTACCACCAGGCAGGACCATCGATTCTGAACACTACTGCGAACAACTGATGAGATTAAAGCAAGAAGTTGAGAGAAAGCGGCCGGAATTAATCAACAGAAGGGGTGTGGTTTTTCATCATGATAACGCTAGACCTCACACATCTTTAGCCACTCAGCAAAAATTAAGAGAGTTTGGCTGGGAGGTGTTAATGCATCCGCCGTATAGTCCTGACCTTGCACCTTCAGATTTCCACCTGTTTCGGTCTCTTCAGAATTCTTTAGGCAGTGTTAGGTTAACATCACGAGAGGACTGCCAAAACCACTTGTCGCGGTATTTTGACCAGAAGTCCCAAAATTTCTATAGCAATGGGATCATGTCCCTACTTACAAGATGGCAAAAAGTTATCGAATAAAATGGTACCTACATACTTTAGTTAAATGTAAATAAACTATATTAAAAAATTTTTTGAATTTTCTTAAAAAATGTGAAGAAAATTTTTCCCCTGCCTATTATATACAGTGTGTCCCCGGATAAAGTGCACAAACGAAAATGGGTGAAACTAGACCACAATTTGTCGATAAAAAAAATAAGAAAAAAATTATTTATTATTTTTATTTATTATAAAAAAAAATTATTCTCTTTTTTACGACCTTTTGTGTTTGTAAAATTGTAATTTTTTAACCACTGCGTGGATTTTGTTTAAATAAATACAATAATGATCCCAAAAGATTAACATTGTATAGTAAGTAAAAAAAAACAACATAAAAGCAGTCACCACGGAGAAAAAAAACTCTACCTGAGCAATGACGTAAGCGGCACGTTCGCAGGCCCTTCAATAAAAGTTTTGTAACTAAGCATGTATTAGAGATAGAATGTAGATTTTTTTTTTATTGAAAAGGTTATAAGATCTGGATTAATAAGAGGAAATAAAAATAAATTGTTATAGGGGGCATTATTTGGTAAAAATAAACCTTTACCCAAAATTTAACACTTTTATGTTCAAAATTAGTGAAAAAACATTTTTTTTCTCCGTGGTGACTGCTTTTATGTTGTTTTTTTTACTTACTATACAATGTTAATCTTTTGGGATCATTATTGTTTTTATTTAAACAAAATCCACGCAGTGGTTAAAAAATTACAATTTTACAAACACAAAAGGTCGTAAAAAAGAGAATAAAAATATAAAAATCAATATTAAATACAATTTAATTTTAATAATTTTTTTTTTTTTTTTTTATCGATAAATTGTGGTCTAGTTACACCCATTTTCGTTTGTGCACTTTATCCGGGGACACACTGTATATATATTAAGTCCTTACTAATTGACTGTGATATCAACGCACAGTCCAAACCGCTGAACCTAAGACTTGAAATTTTGCACAAAGATACCTTATACAGTGTAGGCATCCACTAAGAAAGGATTTTTGGAAATTTAACCCCTAAGCCTGAGTCCTGAGTCACGGCGCATCGCGCATGCGGATTGCAGAGCGTAGGAAAAAGCGGACGGCTGTCCTTAGTACACATTGGAGAGCGCCTGCGTTCGCCCGCGTATAGTGTTGTGCATGTCATGTCTAAATATGTATTACAAAGTCACTTTAAAAATTAAAAGTTTTCAATATCTTATCTCTTTATCTATATCTAACCTTTGTTTAATTTGGTCCCACGTTATCCGTATAAGTCTTTTATTTTTATATTCAGGGTGCCTGGACATCGAAATGAAAGGCTTTTCCATCATGCCGTAATAAAATCTTCCACAGGAAACTCTTCAATTGACATTATAAGTCATATAAATGCACTATCCGCCAGTAAAAATCAAAACACGCGTATCCACGAGCGCATCCGCAAGCGTAATGCGCCGGATCGTGTGTGCACCCGCTCGCAGTTCGGTCAGGTTCAAACATGTCGAGTATTCGTATCGTGCGTGGCAGATTCCACTTGCGCGATGCGCCGTGACGTGACTCAGGACTCAGCCTAAGAGGGTAAAATAGGAAATGAATGTTTGCATGAAAGTCCATCAGTTTTGAAGTTAGGATCTTCTTTTTGAATTTAGGATAAACTTTTGTGTTTAGGCTGACAATTGAAAAGTAATATTTACATGTGTCAGTGTTGACAATTCCACCCCCGAAGACCCCTTCGGCCGAAAAGGGAGATGAAATGTTATATCTGGAAAGTCCTGCATCAAAGGAGATTGGGCATCTCACTATGAAGCTTTGGGACGAGCTTAAGATTTTTGTACATCGATCAAATAAACAGTAGCCGTCATATGATAAATACTAGCTTCCGCCCGCGACTTCGTCCGCGTGGACACCTGCTCCCGGTTTCCTAGTCAGGAGGACGCCCCAGGTGGAAGCGTCTGTGAGGAGGCGGCCAATAAGGCCGGCGTCGCCAGCGGCCCATAAGGCCGGTGTCGCCAGCGGCCCACAGGGGCTGGCGTTAGTCGGTAGCCCCTGTGGGCTGCTGGCCACCAATTGGTGCACAAGGAGTGCCTAGACGGACAGCGATGGGACGGTCTCGGTGTAGTTGCGCTGACGTGCGCAGATCCCGAGGCGTCCCGCAATAGTGTACTGGAGGTCAGGCTAGGGAGGTTGTTTAGTGGGTATGGAGGGAACGCCTTTACTTTGAGTCCCACATATCCCCTGCGGTTGGCACCACCCCACAGGGACGATGCGTAAATGCGTTAGATCTCCCCGTCAGCAAAAAAAAAAACAACAAAAAGGGAACCAATAACCAAAATAAAAAGTATTCTATGTTATAATTTCATCAAATTCCGATCAGCCTTTTATACGTGATTAGGCGGGTCCTCACCAAGCGAGCAGCCTCGTGCGAGGCCCGCCGCACGTGGCAAACGTTTTGCATCGCGCGAGGCAGCGCGCTTAGTGAGGATCGGCTGATCGGATTTCGATGAAATTAAGACATAGAATACTTTTTATCCTGGTTACTGGTCCCCTAAGGATTTTCTCGAATGTCCACGCGGACGAGGTCGCAGGCGGAAGCTAGTTATTTATTATTATTTATTAACAGTTTGTCAGTTGAAACAACTGATGTTGACCTGTATCCTGTTAGTCTTTCTCTAGGTGCTTGTCCAATCTATTTTTAAATGCATTAATTGTCTCTGCTGATACTGCTTCTGCTGGCAGTTCTTTCCATGTCTTAACAACTCTATTACCAAAAAAGTGCTTAAAAGTATTTTTGATTGCTAACGCTCGTGACAATATAACTATTTATACATTTTGTTACCCTACAAGGTTTGGATTTTTTTAAATAAAGCTCAAATATTTTTATCATGTTCTTAATTGAAGTTTTTATTTTTTAGTGATGGAACCAATACCCGGTGGTGTAGGGGCTCGAGTAGACTTACGAGATGTGAAAGTAATTGAACGTATCGGTGGAACAGTAGAGGATACAGAGTTGATTCAAGGACTAGTGATTCCACATCGTGCGGCCAATGTTAATGGACCACATCGTATTGAAAAGGCCAAAGTTGGATTAATACAGTTCTGTATTTCTCCACCAAAAACAGATGTTAGTATTTCTTCTGATATATATATATATTTTATGAGTATGTACCTATACATACAGGATGTCCCGCGGCTTGCCACATGGAGGGAAAGTATAATATATATAAAAGTAAAATATCCTATCTTCAATATTTAATATTGAAGATAGGATATTTTATTCATTTTAATAAAGAAGACATCATTTTATTTTTAAAAGTAAGTAGAACTGCACATAGATTTTTTTTAAATTGCCTGTCATAACTGGGAATCGTACTCATGAAATGTGAAAAAAAACGTATTTTACGACAACTGTCGTAAGGGTCGTAAGGTAAGAGCTAAATAACTTACTTTTCCGTGCTTCCAACAACTAACCTACCTACTTAAGAATACAAAATTACCTTATTATAAGTACGTGATAAAAATAATAAAGCTATAAACAAACTGTAGTAGGTGCTTATATGCATTTCTTTGTGATGCGACTGGCTGAAATTAGTAAAATGAAAAAACTCTTTATTTAAATGGACTTTGCTAAGTACTTTTAAATCGTCAAAAGCACTACCACCATTTCGGGACGAATACTTATTATTATGCTGAGATGGAGACGAAATGGCGAAAGAAACTCCACAGCTTACAATTTCGTAATGATTTCAAAACATCAATACAAGTCAATAAATAATTATCAATATAATTTAAGTTACATTTTAACATGCGTAAATTTTGGGTAGTTATTACTCCCACGCATATGGATTATTTATCTTGTATAAAGCTTTTCCATATAATTCAATTAATCATATTAGTGTTATCATTTACTAAGCAATTTAAATTTTGATACCCATCACCATTTTATGTTATTGTTAGATAGGTCCTTACAGATATTCCTTTCAATTCAAGTGCTAAGCATACATAAGGTCGATATACATGGTCAAAGATCTTCTGGAGCTGCGGTCACAATAGGGGTTCCGCAGGGTTCAATCCTTGGTCCTTTTCTATTTTTAATATATATTAATGACCTACCTTACTGTATAAAGGACAGTCATGACATAGTGTTGTTTGCAGATGATACATCTCTGATTTTTAAAATAAATAGACAAATGACTAATTATGACGAAGTAAACAATGCACTATCTAAAGTAGTAGATTGGTTTAACATTAACAATTTACTATTAAATGAAAATAAAACCAAACTAATTAAGTTTTGCACACCCAATGTCAAACGGGTTGAAACAATGGTACAAATAAATGGGATTGGATTGGAACCTGTTGAATCTACTATTTTCTTGGGCATAGTGTTGGATGCTAAATTGCAATGGGGTCCACACATTGAGAGAATATCTGGTAAGTTAAGTTCAGCTGCATATGCAGTTAAAACTATCAGACGACTTACCGATGTAGACACAGCCAGAATTGTGTACTTTAGTTATTTCCATAGTATTATGTCTTATGGAATTCTTCTCTGGGGTAATGCTGCGGATATTAACACCATATTTGTTTTGCAAAAACGAGCAGTACGAGCTATTTACCAATTAGGTCCTCGGGTTTCACTTAGGGAAAAGTTCAAAGAAATAAATATTCTAACAGTGGCATCACAATATATATTTGAAAATTTAATGTACGTACGAAAAAAAATAACAAATTTTTCTGAAAAGTGTGACATTCATAATGTTAATACGAGGAACAAACATAATCTTGTGGTACATGCTACTCGTCTCCACAGAATAAGCAATTCTTTTACGGGACAATGTATACGCGTCTATAACAAACTCCCAAATAATATTCGAAGCCTACCTATTAATAAATTCATAACTGCTATTAAAAATAAACTGTATACTAAAGCATACTATAAGGTGTCTGATTACATAAATGATTCTAATGCATGGGGGTGAATTTGCTCGAGGTCCATGCATTTTAAATATGTTTATTAATTATGCATATAATCTATAGTGTGTCTTATAGTTGACTCGGAAGCATAACTTTAGTTTAAATTTGTTTTAGTTAATAATCAAGAAGCATGTGTATGTCATTCTCACTAAAAAGGTCCTGTGGCGGTGTCGTCTTGCGTCGGGTCGTTACGTTCCCTAAAATATGGTTGAGCGAAGCGATGGCTGATTCTTGCGTCATGCCTGTGAACAGGTGCCGCCAGCGGGGCCTGGTCATCTCATGTTTTCTTGATTGATGTAAACGTAGGTCTTATAATTAGTTGTTATCTTTAGATGGACAATTGTATGACACATGCAATAATAATATGTAATAATTGTTTTTTTATGTATACCACACATTGTATTGTTAACCGGAGGATCTTAAATGTATGCTTACCACTTATATTGAAAGGAATATCTGTAAGTACCTAACTAACAATAACATAAAATGGTGGTGGGTATCAAAATTTAAATTGCTTAGTTCAATAACATTTTTAATTAAATTATGTATATAGAAAAGCTTTTCACAAGATAAATAATCCAAATGCGTGGGAGTAATAACTATCCATACTTTACGCATGTTAAAATGTAACTTAAATTATATTGATAATTATTTATTGACTTGTATTGATGTTTTGAAATCATTACGAAATTGTAAGCTGTGGAGTTTCTTTCGCCATTTCTTCTCCATCTCAGCATATTAATAATTATTCGTCCCGAAATGGTGGTAGGGTTTTGACGATTTAAAAGTACTTAGCAAAGTCCATTTAAATAAAGAGCTTTTTCATTTTCATTTTTTCATTTTACATTTAAGATCCTCCGGATAACACTGTTATAAGAATACAATGTGTGGTATACAGAAAAAAACTAATAATGCATTAGTTATTTACACAATATTATTCGAGAAGACAAAATTATCCTATTATTTCATTTGTCATACTATTGTCCATCTAAAGATAACCACTAATAAGACCTATGTTTACATCAATCAAGAAAACATGAGATGTCCAAGCCCCGTTGGCAGTATACTATAGATCACATAGGTACATACGCTGCGGCAGGTTATACAGAAGACCGAAGAGTATAATCTGCCATTATATTTAGCGATTGCGGACTAGAAAGCCTTCATACATGACTATAGATACATCCAAGTGTTGCGGTCATTGTATGAAAACGCCACTATGTCAGTCCAAATTCAGGATTAGAACTCAAAACCCATACAGCTCTAGCGAGGCGTGAGACAGGGTGATGTTATAGCACCGAAACAGTTCACAGCTTCGTTGGAGGACGCGTTTAAGCGTCTGGACTGGAGAGGACTTGGCATCAACATAAATGGCGAGTACATGACTCACCTTCGCTGTGCAGATGATATCGTGGTTATGGCTTAGACCTGGGCACAAAGCTCGACGATCTCTGTAGAATCTCCCAACAAGTGGGTCTTAAAATGAACATGGATAAGACGAAAATCATGTCGAATTTCCATGTCGCACCCACTCCTGTAAAGGGTGGAAGCTCTACACTGGAAGTTGTCGACGATTATGTTTACCTGCCAAATAGTCCGACTGGGTACCTAAATCCAACTTCCAGGAAGAGGTCAATCGAGGAATCCACTTCAGTGTCTCAAGACGAAAGTCTTTAATGTTTCATGGAACCAATGGGTCTCATAAGAAGGATCAAGGCACTCAACGAGCAATGGATATGACTATGCTCGGAGTTTCTCTGCGTGATCGTGTCAGAAATTATGAGATCCGCAGGAGCTCTAACCTCACTGACCTAGCCCAAAGAATTGTGAACCTTAAGTTGCAGTGGGTAGGGCACATTGTCCTCGCAATGTGCCAATGTGACTGACGGCCGTTGGGGCGACAAGGTCCTCGAGTAACGACCACGTACCGGGAAACATTACAATATTTTGTGTTGCCAGTTTTTTCGATCTGAAAAATAGTAATGTGGCGCAGACGGTACGGGCCGAAAAAAAATGTAGGCACCTTATGTTTGTGGACATGAGTATGTAATAGAATAACTGCATAAACCGTGACGTAATAAAAAATAGACGCTATTGTACAGTCATGGCAATAAAGAGTAGAAAATCGGAACTAAAATAATACTTAACCTGACAACAAAATGTTGTCATAACAAACAAACAAAGTTGTTTGGTGTAGCTCATTCTTTCAATATTTATGACTATAGAGACTGATGGTGGTTGAAAAGCTTTATAAATCACCTTGCTGCAATTAATATTAAGCATAGGTATCTTATAGTTGAAAATGAGTATCAGTTTTTCATGAAGTGTAATCAGAGTTGCCCTCTAAAAATCTATAGTTCGCTCAATTATTTTATGCTTTTTATTGCCACAGTTAGAGTAAATAACCTATGAAAATGGTAATGCCTGATATTAAGCATAAAAAAAAGAATTAAATAACTTTATCTATATTAAATAAAGTTAACACGCTAAACAAACAAACATACCCTTATAGCAGTCTATAGAAGTTAGGGTAGGAATATGTCTGCTGACCGCGATGTATGGCAGTGAGGTATCCTTCAGCATGTGCGTGCGTGTTTTTTAGCATGCATTTGTTTCACATGGAGGTGATATCGATGTAGCGAGCTAAACAATGACCGCGAGGTATCGCAGTGAGGCATATCCGGCATTTTCCTATCCTTTATATTTCTTGCACTGTTTTATTTTTATAGTAGTTTGTGTTCAATTATATTAAAAAAAAAATCATGATTTTTCTTTGATTTAATATGCTATCTTATTTAGGAAAAAATAGTCCTTATGATTAACTCTTTCGACGGTTATTTTAAAATGTACATGTTTATTTTTTCACATTTCACGAGTTCGATTCCAGGTTGTGACATGCGTTTTAAAAACATCTGCGAATGCAGTTCTACTTACTTTAAAAATAAAATGATGTCTTCTTTCAATAAAATATCCTATCTTCAATATTTAATATACTTTCCCTCCGTATGACATGTCTATGGGAAGCCCTAGTCTACCATGAAGCTCAATTGTGAACAAAATATGTCAATACTGAATTTGATAATTCTATGTTTCAGATGGATCACAATGTTATTGTATCAGATTATGCTGCTATGGATCGTGTATTGAAAGAAGAACGTCAGTACATTCTCAACATCGTGAAACAAATTAAAAAGGCTGGATGTAATGTTCTGTTGGTACAGAAGTCCATCTTAAGGTACTAAACTCTCACGTACACGATGTTATATTTTTCAACTCTTTAGGTACTGTAAGAATAACCTGTTTTATTGTCGATTTTTGCTACCAAATATTTTTTTTTTATGTAATTTTAGAGATGCATTAAGTGACTTGGCAATTCATTTCTTGGATAAAATCAAAACCATGGTCATTAAGGATATTGAGCGTGAAGATATTGAGTTTGTATGCAAGACCTTAGGCTGCCGTCCAATTGCGTCTCTCGACCACTTCACGGCTGAAAACCTTGTCAATGTCGACCTGGTTGAAGAGGTTAATGAGCCGGGAGGAAAATATATTAAGGTAAACAATTTGGCTGGCATTAATCGCCTATCATTAGCTTTTTCCTTAATTATTAAAAATGTTTTTATTTGTAATCAATATTAATTTATTATTATAATTTTTTGGCGTTTAACTATAGCCGCATTCAATCGTAAGTTGTGACGGTTTCACGCATTTTCGTTTATACCTCCGCATCGCATTCTATTTTATCCGCATAATATTTTATTTATTTTCGCATTCCCTTTCTTCAAATTCCAATATGCATTGATATAATATCATTTATTTTCTTGACTAGAGTTACCAACGTTCGATGGTAATCCCGAAAATTTTTAATATCGGCACTCAATATCGCATTGTGTGTGTCAGCTGAGCGGGTGCGGGCAGGGCGGGCGCACTGTGTGCGTGTGTGTGCGCGGGTCTAGCGGCGCGGTGGTGGCGGAGGCGGCGCGGTCGCTGCACGACGCGCTGTGCGCGGTGCGGTGCGTGGCGCGGCGGCCGGCGCTGCTGCCGGGCGGGGGCGCGCCCGAGGCCGCCGCCGCCGCCGCCCTCGCGCGCGCCGCCATCCCCGCGCCCGGCGCAGACCACTACTGCCTCAGGGCCTACGCGGACGCGTTAGAAGTCGTGCCCTCCACGCTCGCAGAGAATGCAGGTTACTTGTACCCTATATTAATGTGGCTCAGGCTGTCTGGACAAATCTTCAAAATAGCTTACATTTAAGTAGGTCAATAGGGCATTTTATGTGACGGCTAACCACCCTTACTTCAGAAGTGGTGACGCTACAGAATCTTAGATAATCGATCGAAACTGTGTCCAGCCAGCTTGAAAAACCACTTTTCGCTGGTCTCTCAATCTCGGTAACGGAAGTGATTTTGACGACTTTTTGCATGTCAACGGGCGTCACATAAATTTGTGACGGGCATCGAGCTAAAAGTTTCGTGATACGTACAGCGGTTTATTAGAAAAATGCAAAAATCTGTGTCCAGCCAGCTTGAATTTACGTATAAAACTTCTGGCTGGCACTTCTGAATCTCAATAACGGGAGCGTTTTCGAATATGGTTCCTCTACTACCTAAATGTGACGCAAGTTGTGACGGTAATAACGTTTGATTTATGGCGTCACGTGTAATGGTTTACGAGAAATCAATTAAAAACTGGTGTCCAGCCAGCTTGAAGTTCAAGCTGGCTGGACACACATATCTCCGCTGCCTGATGGTCTACGGCCTTCGAAATATGTTCAAGTTTTTGTGACGGGGACGATAATGATAATCTGATGTTGTGACGGAGAAAGTTTACGTAGTTTCAAAGATATTGATCATTAAATTATTTTCATACAAACACTGCAGTAGGGTTACCAATATTGTAGGTTTTATGTAGAAACAAGTATATTATTTTAAGGCTTTAATGAACGAAAATACGTGTATTGGTGATATTAATACCTACCTACTAACCTACATTTACAGTACCTAGATATTTTAATTGATAGAAGACAAAAGCGTAGAGGTGTTGAAAGGGGGTAATTTTTTGCGTAATTGATTATTTACGTGCAGATAACTACTCTTTTTAGTGGGTAAGTATTGGTGTTTTTCATGGTAAGCATAAATAATTAATGCTATTGCATAAATAATGCTATAGCAACACAGGATACAATGGTTTCTTTTTTCTTCTAAAAATTCTATTAAAAGTAAATACTTTCCGGCAAAGAGAGTCAAAAATATTTTAAGTATATTTAGTTATATTTTACTGTAAAAATATTTTTTAGGAAATATCTTGGTCACGAAAAGATACTGAACAATTTCTGAACGTGCTCATACGCTGCCGCAGACCGACTTGGGTTCAATAGGTAGGTAGTTGATGTTGGTGTCGCCATCTGTTGCTTAAAGTTGGTACTACTAGGACAACTGTTCGAATCATAATTATGTTCTCTTCCTCTGAATCAGACTCTTTCATCACCCGCATGCTATACCGATTATGGCGCGCCCTACGACTAGGTACTTACTCTGGGTTTTCTCAAAAAAATTATAGTTAATATTTTCTCATTGAGGTGGGAAAAAAGAAAACAAATTAACGACGGTAAAGCATTTATTTTAATTAGGTACCTTATTTATTCTTTATTGCACAAAAAATAGTAGATGTGGGTACAAATCTTCATCCTAGCGAATATCCCAGTTGCATTTCGAAAGCTTTCACTTGGAAGCCTGGCCCCTAATCGGAGAGTAAGTAGATAGGGTCGGACTTCGAAACGAGTCGCCTGAATCTGAGGAAACTGAATGTGTAGGGGGCTCAAGGAAGCTCCGTAAGATCACCCTAAAACAATTTCGGCTGCCGGAGTTGCCTTTAAATATTTTAAATTTTTTTTAAAATTCGTATTTATTGTATTGTGATTGCGTGAAACAAAACGTAATTTCTATACTTTTTTAGGTTATGATAAGATTTTAAAACTTTTGAAGTTAGTTTGAAGTACTAAAACGCGTGAAACGAAACGCCAATCCACTATTTTGATAATAGTTTTGACATTTCTGACAGCGTTAAATTGCGTCATTCCGTTGGTTGCTTTCGAGTTTTCGTGTCTAGTGTTTTATGCACCTACATGGCTGGGTGATAGGTAGGTTAGGGTTTTTTCATATATTTTGAGGTAAATTTTTTATAAAAAAAGTAAGCATTTCCGGCATTCGAAATTTACGGGGGACGACTTCCACCCCCTCCCTTCCTTCCCCCCACCCTCCTCTACCTCCAAAAAAGGAGACTTATTTCGAAATTCTTACCAGTAGATATACAAATGGTGGACTTAATTAGGAAAGAAAACTATTCTGACAATCTTGACTATTCAACTCGTAAAAACTAATGATGGGCAAAAAGTAACACAAAATAATAAGTGGGGGCTCTTTTTAGGCAGCGCTGGTAGTCAATTATTATTTTGAATTAACACTTATTTACGCTTTTTTAACCGAATTCAAAAAAGGAGGAGGTTATTAATTCGACTGTATGTTTTTTTAGTGTTTCTTACCTCATAACTCGTTACTGAGTGGACCGATTTTGAAGATTCTTTTGACCTTTGGAAGCTAGTGCTTGTCATGGGGTCCCATTTAAATTTTATCGACATCTGACAAATAGTTTTTGAGTTATCCCTAATAATGCCTATTTAATTGACATTGATGATATCATAATTTTATCACTTGTGTGTCTTGAGGTAATTCGTAGGTAGTAGGTAAGATCTTGAAGTAGTTTCCTGAAAATTTCTATACTTAAAACACAAAATGGAGGAAAAAACCGCCTTCAAAACTAAAAACAGGAAAAATAAAAATTTTGTTTATAAAAATCTAATTTTTTTTGAGGTCGGTGCCAACCTCAATATTTTTAATAAACGTTGTCACTTGTATTCGGGACCGACCTCTAAAAACATTTAGATTTTTATAAACAAAACTTTTATTTCTCCCGTTTTTAGTTTTGAAGGCGGTTTCTTTTATTTAATTTTTTTTTACTGCGGGAAAACCTATTCTCACGGAAAAAATCAAATACAATGCAGGTGTGGCCACAACCGGCCGATAAGTCGATTAAAAAGAAATCCTTTATTTGTGTAAAATTATGGTCACCTAACATTATTAATAGATGTTTGTATGGAAAATATTAAATGATCAATATCTTTAAAACTACGTAAACTTTCTCCGTCACAACATCAGATTATCATTATCGTCCCCGTCACAAAAACTTTAACATATTACGAAGGCCGTAGACCATCAGGCAGCGGAGATATGTGTGTCCAGCCAGCTTGAACTTCAAGCTGGCTGGACACCAGTTTTTAATTGATTTCTCGTAAACCATTACACGTGACGCCATAAATCAAACGTTATTACCGTCACAACTTGCGTCACATTTAGTTAGTAGAGGAACCATATTCGAAAACGCTCCCGTTATCGAGATTCAGAAGTGCCAGCCAGAAGTTTTATACGTAAATTCAAGCTGGCTGGACACAGATTTTTGCATTTTTCTAATAAACCGCTGTACGTATCATAAAACTTTTAGCTCGATGCCCGTCACAAATTTATGTGACGCCCGTTGATATGCAAAAAGTCTTCAAAACCACTTCCGTTACCGAGATTGAGAGACCAGCGAAAAGTGGTTTTTCAAGCTGGCTGGACACGGTTTCGATCGATTATCTAAGATTCTTTAGCGTCACCACTTCTGAAGTAAGGGTGGTTAGCCGTCACATAAAATGCCCTATTGACCTACTTAAATGTAAGCTATTTTGAAGATTTGTCCAGACAGCCTGAGCCACATCTATATTACCAGTTTTTACTTTCTCCTATACGTAGTATACTGGGTGTAAAAGACATGAATAGTCAAACGAGAACCATGTATTCTATACATCAAAAGAAGACAAATTTAAAAAAAAATATTGCTGGGAAATGATTTTTATTTTTTGGTGTTAAAAAAAATTGCAAATTGTACCGCGCAATGTAAAGGGCTCAACTTGCACGCAACTCGCAAAACCGCTATAATTTTGCCAGACGGCGGCCCCGTTCGTTAGTATCCGTGCGCATCGAGTGAGCTACATTGAGCACTAACGTTTTAAAATCATTTTTTGTTATGAAATTCTAAAAAAAATGATTGTTTCTTTGGACAATAATTAAGAAATAACTTATAAAATACGTTTTCATAAAAAAATTAAAAAAAAATATGACTTTGACCTTCAATAAAATCGTAACTATCAATTTCCCAGGTATAGTCTAAAGGAAGAAAAATGTTATGATGGTGAGCAGAATACATGGTTCTCGTTTGACTGTTCATGTCTTTTACACCCTGTAGAGGAAGTCTTGTAATCCTCGAAAAATTCGACCTCCAGATTTTGGCGGATTTACACGTTTTGGACCTCCCCGAGTCCAAAAATACCGTTTTTGGAATTGTATGTGTCTTTGCGTTAGCACGACAACTCGAGTAAGCTTTGCCTTTATTGCAACCAAATTTGACATGCATGTATGACATCAAAATAGAAGGTTTCTATCAACTTTTGAATCGTTTCCGGTATACGAAAAAGTCAATGTGAGGCCACTCCTGATTTTACATTAAATCATTAAAAATATCTGAGTGCATTTAACAATGTTACAATACAGGGTGTAAAATACATGTACAGGCAAACGAGAACATGTATCCTGCTCACCATCATATTTTTTTTTTCCTTTAGACTATACATGGGAAATTGATAGTTTTTATTGAAGGTCAATATTTTTTGACGTGACAACGTCTTATAATGCGATAGAGCCGGCTGCACGCACGAAAAAACATGACGCATGCGGCGTTACCTCGCTCTGAGGCGTTCCATGTAAGGCTTGAAGTGCAAGCAAAAATCTATTAAACAAATGAAAATAAATTTTTCTTTTGAAAAGACGTTGTCACGTTCAACTATTAAAAATTTTTTTTTTAAATTTTTTTATGAACAACATTTTAACAAAAATCTCTCTCCTAAGATCATTTTCGCGTGGCAGCAAGGGATCTGGTAGCTGCCCTTTATGTCCCATCTCAACTTTCCACTCTGTATAAACGTAGTTACTTGTTAGGATCGACCTCAAAAAAAATAGTTATTTATTATACAAGAGTGGAAAGTTCCTTTTTAACCGCGTGCTCGATTTGGATGACCGAGCAAGCGAAGGATTCTAAAGTTGAATCACGAGCGCAGCGAGTGATTCTAAATTAGAATCCTGAGCGTCAGCGAGGGAAACAAACGAGCACAAGGTGAAAAATCTTTCCACTCGAGTGCAATACGTAACTTTTCATCCCACCTCAGCGAGGAAATGACAAAATGAAAAAGAATTTTTTCACAATTTAAAAAGTTCTAATCATAAATTTGGCACCATAGAGGTTACATTAAATAGGTTTAATGACGTTTTGAATTTACAATTATATTGAGTACTCATTATATGTGATGTTCTAAATTCAAATCTACTTTGCCGCTCAAGCGAATAAAATAGAATTTTCCAGCCAGATTTCGAAGCGCAAAATTACACTTTCCGAGGTGGTGGGATGAAAAAAACATTTTTTACATAAAAAAAATATTTCTCCGTTTTTGTTTTTTTAATAGCAATGTGCGAGCACCATAAATGTTACGCTTATCAGCTCGGAAAGGCGACGTGAAAAAGAGGTGATACGGTTACGTTCCCTTTCTGAGGTGACAAGTATGTTACGTTTTGAAGGCAAATAATTGCGCGACCGAAAATACACGAGTCCCAAAATGATGGTCGTTTGGCTTCACGTTAATGTAGTTGTAATGTCGGGCGCACAGGGTTAAACCCAATCGAAACTGTGACGGAGCTGCGCGCGGCGCACGCGGGCGGCGCGGAGAGCGGCGCGTACAGCGGCGCGGGCGTCAACGTGCGCCGCGGCCGCGTCACCGACATGCGCCACGAGCACGTGCTGCAGCCGCTGCACGTGACCGCCTCCGCCTTCGCGCTCGCCACAGAGACGGTGCGCGCCATACTCAAGATCGACGACATCGTGAGTACAGCTACACTCTACTATATCAAACGATTTTGAGCGCCATATCAAACGATTTTGAGCGCGACATACGCGATTTTGACGCCATCTTGGTGGAGTGGTCAGTATAACTGCCTACACATCAAACGGTCTGGGTTCGAGTCCTGGTAGCAGCAAATATTTGTGTGATGAACACGAGTATTTGTTGACGAGTCATGGTTGTTTATATATTTATTTAAGTTTATTTTTAAAAAAATATGTAAAAATATTATGTATATTAAAATGTCCGTTATCTAGTATCCATAACACAAGTTCTTAATGATACTTACTTTGGGCTAGATAATTGGTGTGAGCGTGGAAATATATTATTATATTATTATTATTATACAAGAGGCGGTACATTTGTCTTGTACAGTCGACAAAGTTCCCGGTGTTTCATTTAGCAAATAGAATTCTTTGAAGGTCCTATCGCTCTGACGGCGGATATTAGAGAGATGTTTCCCCAGGTAAAATTTCGACCTCAAGACCGGGACGCTCAACGCTTTTTGTGGAGGGATAACCCTCAACAGCCTCTGCGAGAATATCGAATGTCTTCAATGATTTTTGGTGCGACCTCCAGTCCATGTACTGCGCTTTATCTAAAAAATAAAACAAAAAATTTTTAAAAAATGTGCTAAAACAACTGACGGCTACCATTCACCAAGCCCCGCCTAATTTTTACTCCTACCAATAGAATATTCACATAATAAGGCGCAGCGTTTTCGCTCCGCTTTCCGCGCATTCGCTCTAGCATTGCCAACGACAGTTCTGCTCATATTGGCGCAATCCGGTTGCTGTCAATCTGACACGTCAGCGCCACGCGATTATCGCCTACGAGTGAAACACCGGGAACTTGTACACGTCGATTGTACATGTTCTGAGCTTCTCTGCGTGATCATATCAGAAATGATTCGCAGGAGAACCAAGGTCACCGACATAGCACAAAGAATTGCTAACCTTAAGTGACAGTAGGCAGGGCACTTTGCGAGGACTAACAGCCGTTGAGCCGTCTCAAAGGTCTGTAGGATGTTGCTAGGTTCGCCACGTCCACGGTGTTCGCTCGGGGCCCGCGTTGTTATATTTGCAACAAAACATCCCGATGATTTTTAGACGTTTCTTGATTTACTGGTGGGGCCCTGGAGGAAAGTATGCTTGCGGACACATGGTGCCCATGGTGTACAACGTTTAATAAGAAATATAATAGTTTGCCACATAGGCATTTGTTTCAAATAAAAAAAGGAGTATTTTGTTTGTAAGGGAGTTCAATTTAATTGTAATGATATTTAATATTTTTGTTTTCAGGTAAACACCATCAATTGATGCGTTTTCACAATGACAGAAATTGAAGATTGACAAGTATTATGTTTCTTCTTTAAAAAAATAATTTGTTAATTGATGCTTATTTTATTTAATACCAATGATGCTAAGAGAGCAATTTATGTGAATATTTTTATTTTAGCTGTCACAACTTAAACTAAATTATGTTAATTGTTCTAATCTTCTTAGTTTAGTAATTAACTTTGACCTTTACCATCTTTCTATGTGGAGTTTATGCCTTTTTACCGATTTGTAGCAGGCTTAATTATTACATACCTATTTAACAAAATAAAAAATTGTATCTAATACTAGTTTTATTTCTTTATTTACTTCATACTTATCACGACAATACAACGTTGATATTTAAGCGTCTAGTATTCGCCGGCTTCTTCTATAGGTACTGACATTTGTCCTTTTCTATCGGCGACGGTTGGCGATCGAGCCCTCACTTCACTCGGCCACGACTGTGCTAGCGCAATACTAAATAATCTACTTAATGTCATAACTCTGTAATTCATATACAATTAAACCTTATAATCAAGTCTTAATTTCTTTATGGTAAGAACATGCAATTCGCTATTTTAGAAAATTTCAATTTAAGTATAATTTAATTTAGAAATCTTGTTTCTCAATTTCGATTCAATAGACAGGGTGTAAAAGACACGAACAGTCAAACGAGAACCATGTATTCTGCTCACCATCATAACATTTTTTTTCTTTTAGACAATACCTGCGAAATTGATAGTTACGATTTTATTGAAGGTCAGTCATTTTTTTTTATGAAATCGTATTCCAAACATTAGTTCTTAGTTATTGTCCAAAGAAACATTCATAATTTTTTTTTTAGTATTTCATAACAAAAAATAGCTTTAAATGTTAGCGTTCAATGTAGCTCACTCGATGCGCACGGACACAAACTAACGGGGCCGCCCGCGCCGTCTGGCAAAATTATATCGCGGTTTTGCGAGTTGCGTGCGAGTTGAGCGCTTTACATTGCGCGGTACAATTTGCAATTTTTTTAACACCAAAAAATAAAAATCATTCCCCAGCAATTATATTTTTTGAAATATTTCTTATTTTGATGTATAGAATACATGCAAGGAGCTTATATTTTACCAATACATGGTTCTGGTTTGACTGTTCATGTCTTTTACACCCTGTATTCGTTTACTGCATCGAATATAATTCGTGATATTAACGATCAATTTCAGTCACTGCACTATCATTAAAGAAAAAAAAGATTAAGAATGTAACTGTTTTTATGATATTTCAGATGATAAGAAAATTACATTTAACTTTAAATATTATGCAAGAAAAAATAGTTTTTATTTTTGTTATGACATATTATTTATTTCGTTAAAATATGTTTGTATTTGTATTACTGAAAAATGCAATAAGATATTTTTTTTTGTTGCGTCCCCTTTACATTCTACTGACGTATCTATCTTTCAAATTGGGCCTATTATATTGCGCGGACTATAGATTAGGGGTTGAGCCAGGTATCTAATCTAAGGGTTGAGCAGAGCACTTCAAATAATTCATATTAGAAAATACTTTTTAGATAATTGGGGCCATAAAGCCTCCCGACCACACCGTCAGTAGGCTTTGTGGCCCGGGCCCGCGGGAAAAATGGCCGCCTTTTACTTCGAGGGCGGCTTTGGGGTTCGTAAAAAATATTATGTACCTACTTTTAAGAGTACAGTTATCGAATAAAATATTCGCACAAATTAAAGTATTTTTGAATTCTGAATTTAACATCGAGCACATTTAGAGCACATTCTACACCTCACGGTTGCCCGGTACTTTTAGTATCCAATCAAAAGTACCGGGCTACCGTCAAGATATACGTGTATTCTAGAGGAATAGACCATAACATGGGTCATATGGGTGCATAATAACAGATGGAATTTATGATCTTGATTTGTTATTACATTACATATTGTTAAGGGTTTTAAGCGGACTGTATTTTAATGTTGTAATGAAATGTCTATGAAAATAATAATAAAGTGAGTTTATGACGAAACGACTTTGCACTTGAAGAAAATCAATTGTAACACAATGCTCACCTTCTGTGCTGACTCTCTGGTGAAGAAAAACAGCTATGTGATGTGATGCCTCCAAAAGGCTCCTCAACCCTCAGTTCGTCGACTTACCTTAAGTATGAGTTACCAAATATCGACACCACTTCGCTGCTATTACCCAGTAATTCCGAGAGCACTCACTACAATTGTCCTCCACAAGCGCGACGAGATAGTTAATGCTAATTTTCAAATTATGACAAAATTATAACGACACGACACGATATCACCTCAAGTTCCGAGGCCTATACGTTATAGATATATAAAAGAGACGATACGTTTGATCGAGCTCGAAAACTATCAAAACTCATACTAAGGCCTCTGATCGAGCGAAAACGAGAGAGTAAAAACTTTTTTTTTAGTGTTGCAAGGCAAAAAAAACTATTTTGAACATTTCCGCCCACCAAAATACAACGTATTTTTAACTAAAATAAGTCTAATACTATAACACTGGCTCCTCTGACTTTGGTTTTCTTATTAACTAACAACTATATTATTATAAGCTTCGACAACTTAATAGAGACTGCAGCTAATTTGCCATAGGTAGAGGGCACAGTTTAACAACTGACCTCCTGTATTCACCACCATCAGTACGTACAGTCACTACTCTACAAACTCCGTCCGTGCCGGGGTGTAGTTGAGTCACACGACCAATTTTCCATTTCATAGGACTACTTTGTTCATTAACAATCAAGACAAGCGTGCCTACAGAAATTTCCTTCTGGTTAGTAAACCATTTGTGACGCTGCTGTAGTGTGTGTAAGTACTCTACATTCCACTTACGCCAAAAATCTTGGTGAATCTTTTGTAAAAAACTCCACCTCTGCATTACTCCGATCTTTACATTTTCTAGATTATTCTCTGGTAGAATACTAAGAGGTTCCATAGTCAAAAAATGGCCTGGGGTTAGTACCGAAAAATCATTAGGATCCGAACTCATGGGTGATAAAGGTCTCGAATTTAACATGGCCTCTATCTGGGTTAACACTGTGTAGAATTCTTCGAACGTCAATCGCTGGGAGCCTATCACACGCGACAAATGAGTCTTCACCGACTTCACATTGGCTTCTGCTAAGCCAGAAAAATGTGGACTTAGGCGGATTGAATACGAATTCAATTTGCTCAGAACGAGAAGCATCAGCCATCAAATTATATAATAAGTTACGAGCACCAACGAAATTCCTCCCCTGATCGGATACTAATCTCGAACAGCGACCCCGACGTGCGATAAAACGCCTAAGCGCAGCGATATACGCTTCAGAAGTCAATTCTAAACAAGTTCAAAATGTACGGCTTTTGTAGCAGTACACACGAAAACACAAATATATGATTTGAAGGTTCGTAAACCTCGACCTCGACCCATGCTAGTATCGAAAGGACCAGCATAGTCGACAGCACAAGACGAAAAAGGTTTGATCTGGTTTATTCGAAAAGCTGGTAGGTTACCCATAAGAGGAGGTGAAGCAACCTTCCTACCTAGCTGAAATTTCGCATAGAGGTGCTTTTGACGTGACAACGTCTTATAAATCGATAGAGCCGGCTGCACGCACGAAAAAACATGACGTCATGCGGCGTTACCTCGCTCTGAATCTAATTCTCTAATTTGAATTTGGAATTATGTTCTTTAAAATTTAAACTTTCAATGATACCAAAACTAGCCAGATACAAATAGTACAGCCAAAGACATTTTATTACAAGTTTATACATACTATAATGCGAAATCTATTAAACAAATGAAATTAAATTTTTCTTTTGAAATATGCTACCATTCCATCAGTATTTTCTTAAGACGTTGTCACGTTCAACTATCGTCAGTAAACCGACTTTACAGACAACCAATTTTTATGATGTAGGCAAGGCTCAGAGTAAACAGGACTGGAGTAGCCTTTGCCTAACATTACCCCTCTGCCAAACGCACAAGCATCGGATGCCTGTGCGTTATATAAAACTAGTTGAGCCGCCATTTTAAAACCACAATAATCAGAACGTCTTACCGTGCAGAGCTCCCACGAAAATGCCTGCCTGTGCTGTTTTTTTACTGTAAAAAAAGTCTAAAACATCTAGTATGCAAAAAGATGGCGTCACCTTTCATTTATAAGTATAATTTTTAAGATTTGATGATTATTTACTTCATATTTTCATATTTTAGCAGATTACAATTTCAAATTTCGCGCTATAGTCTCGTGGGGAGTGCGGCCGTGACGTTGTCAAACGAACTTCGGGCGCACTCCCCACGAGACTACCTAGGGTTGACCATTATCGCATTTCAATTAATAAGACAAAAAATAGGAACAGTTTGTTGGTAATAAATAACTGTAATTTTGTATTAATTAATTACTAATAATAATTTCGTTTTAACAATGTACGTTGCGTGTTTATCTTTAGTTTAGTATTAAGTACATACCTATACTTTTGAGGCTGCTTGAAGCCTTTTGTTTGCCACACAGCATGGAAATATAAAATAATAAATAAAATAAAATAGTAATTAAACTATTTTGCATTTTTATTCATGCTGGGCGGAGCTCATAAACATTAAGAATAACTATCCTGTAGGTATATACTTCCAGCGTCCCTGACTTCATAAAATAAGCACGGGTAAAAGGGTAGGTACCATCGCCTAACCAGCACTGCCGATCATTTCTAAGAAACCTAATTTTTTTTTCGAGCCATTGGACAAATTGTTTTTTTTTTGTAATCAGCAACCCTAATTGATTTGCACATTTTTGCACAATAATTGATTTGCACAATAGTGATGTCAACTTCATCGATATTGTGATTTTACGAGTAATGAATGAATGAATGAAAGTAACATACATAAATTGACAATATGTATTATGGTTTAAATTTGTATGTCGCAAGGAAATTGTATAATTCCGCAGTTTACATCGTCATCAGTTTAAAAAACACATACCCTATTCTTAGTTCTTCTTCTTATACTTGTCGGTAATAAAACATAGCTTAGACAAATTACAGTTTGTTTCAGCAACCAGGTAATAATGATGATGTCAAAATAAGAATAAGGTATGTGCTTTTAAACTGAATGCATGGGGAAACTTGCCACGGTCTTCCAAACGGAGATCTATGCAATAATCCTCTGTGCAATGAGGATTATAGAACGTGTTAAAAAAAACAAGGTTGTCTATATCCTAAGCGACAGTCAAGCAGCGCTCAAAGCCCTCTCAAACCCTCGTATTGACTCGGATCTAATACTCAATGCTGTCAAGAGACTAAATAGGGTCGGCCAGCACAATAAAGTAGAGCTGATCTGGGTCCCAGGTCACGAGGGGATTAAAGGCAATGAGAAAGCTGACGAACTGGCAAGTAAAGGATCAAAAAACCCATTCCTAGGTCCTGAACCTTTTATCCCAATTTCCAAAAGCTACATCTGCAGAGCCATCAAAGAATATGTCCATAAAAGACATCATATGGAATGGAAACTGTCGCCTGATATGAAACACTCTACATCCTTCACAGGAGACTGTCCTAGAGGATGGAGTAAATTCATATACGGGAATGGCAAACAACAGGCCCGCCGGATTTTAGGTGGGCTTACAGGGTACTACGCCACAAACCACATGCTCCAAATGAAAATTTCGACAACATCGAATTGCAGAGCATGTGGACACGACCGGTAATCCATGGAACACTTGCTATGTGACTGTGATTCCATAGCCAGGATTAGAATGAATATCCTGGGAATAGCCTACCCAAGATCAGAGGACTACAGACTCTTCAAGCCCATGGACATAGTAAGGCTGATGGCCTACATATTCAAGGAGCGACAAGAGTAAAAAGACACGGCAAATGTAGCGGCAAATGTTTGTGTGACGAATACGAATGTTTGTTTGCGAGTCATGGTTGTTTATATATTTATTTAAGTTTATTTATAAAAATATCTAAAATTATTATGTATATTAAAAAAAATGTCCGTTATCTAGTATCCGTAACACAAGTTCTTAATGATACTTACTTCAGGCTAGATAATTGGTGTGAGCGTGGAAATATATTATTATATTATATTATTGGCTGTTATTACATTAATTTAGGACATATTAAAGTCGGAAATACCCTTATGCATGGTTTCAAATGCTTGTAAATTAATCATTATACAATGTTCTTTATTCAAAGTAGTCTTGGATTTTAGTTAGTTTATCTAGGAATCTAAAGATATACCACATGCGTGGTAATTATTTATAAACAAAGGAAGTTACACAAAGCAAAAACCCGACCTGCTACCCCTCCTACTCTGCTCGGCGGGGTGGGTGACGTCATCGCCTGGCTAATGTATAAGACAGCTATTTTGACAGCCGCCAAGCGATGGGTTAACTTTAAGCACTGTGTAATTACGTATGTGAGCATATCTTGAAATAATGATAAACGTCGCAGAACAGCCATCGCGGTTGTATAAAAGGTCATTTAGCATCCATATACCCACATACGAGAGGAATGGAAGTATTTCCGTTTCATGAAAGAGAACAGTTTTATATGTTACGGAATGGATCCAAGATAAAGAGTGGTATAGGGGCAGGAATTTATGCCAAAAGGTACAAATATTACCAAAGCTTGGGCAGGTATGCAAAAGTTTTCCAAATGGAAAGATAATGCAATTATTGCCTACAGAAGAACATAGATAGGATTTGGATGTTTTGCGTATGATTATTGTAAATTACATTTTCAAATTTAATATTGATTATGAACTATTTAATAAATATATGTGTGTAATACATGTACATTGGATATGTTGATGTGTTCTGAAATAATAAATTTGCTTACCTGATAAGTTTCACACATTTGATTTCTGATTCCGTAAAAAAATCTAGTTTACATACTTTCCAGTATCATACGAGAAAACTAACTATATTCGCTATCGCTTTGTTAAAAATAACGTTTAAGTGTTCCTCCTTTCCATTATAGTTATAAGCGAAAGGGTCCACAGTGAATTCTATATATATGTCGCAGGGAAATGATGAAAATAGGGATTTGATCAAATCCCTAAGGAATATGTTCAAATCCCTGCAGATGTTAAAATGACTATTAGATTCAATCATTTCTCTTATGAAATTAAGTGATTTGATCAAATGCCTGAACTGCTTTAGTGAAATGACAAAAATAAAAAACTAACGCAGTTAAAAGATTTTTATTAAGTAAATCAGACATTGCAAGACTTAGTACAAAAATGGTTATAGAAGGTAATATCTAAGACAAGTAATTATTATAAACGAAAAGTACTTAAAATAATTCATGGGTTTTTTATTTATTTTTGTTGAAACAAGTCATGGATTTGTGGCACAAGCCAATAATGCCGACTGAAGTACCAATTTCGTTTTTTATATCTAATACCGTTCCTATAATATTATTTCCATCTAGTGGACCCCTATCTACCTTTGGAACATTAATTAAAATAGTGGAACCCACTAACACCTCCTTAAAAGTCTTCAGGGAAGAATCTTTCATTTTTTCTTCTGATATTTTCAGGTATTTTGCAGCATGGAACCTTTGATCTTTTATATTTACTTCTTTTTGACATAAGTAGCATAGAATTTTCGATCCATATCCTTCTTCTCCTACCGTGAGTATGCTGGACGCATTTTTGCAATTATGAAATAAATGGACCCTAGTAGATTCGATGCCACAAACAACACAATGTGCTATTTTCTGGTTGTCAACTGCTTCACGTTCTGGTGTAGTGGTAAAATGTTTGTATTATATTTTTGAACAGGCGCAATAGATGTTATAGAATCAGAAATTGGTATAAGTTTACTGTTTGACGATTCAGGTGCCAGCGGATCCTCTGAATTTGAAGTCACCTTCTGGTTTATCTTCCAAAACTGTGTTCTCATTGTTGCTTGGTAACTCAGGTGCTAATACAATCTCAGAAGTTGAAGTTTCATTGTATTGCTGTTTTAGGAGCTGTTCCAAGTCCTCTTCAGTAACAAGTTTTTCAAGCAATTCTTTTGAAATGTGATTAGTTTGGAGTCCGGATTTTGGATCAGCTCCAAATAGTGTTGCTATGTTTTGTTGCAAATGAGGAAAAGGGGGAGGCAATAATTAGCGAAAACAGTGGTCTTCAAGTCCTGACTTGTCTTTTTTTGACTTTTCACTAAATCAGTTCAGGAATTTGATCAAATGACTAAATTTAATAAGGGAAATGTTGAAATCTAATAGTTATATTAACATCTGCAGGGATTTGATCAAATTCCTTAAGGATTTGATCAAATCCCTATTTTCATCATTTCCCTGCGACATATATATAATAACACCTATTGTAAATACCTTTTAAGTGCAATAAACTATTACGTATAAATTTGTGTTTCATTGATATAGCCTTCGAAATCTGTCAAAGTTTTATATAGACCTCATTTATATTATATTATTTATATTAGTCTTTGCAATAAATATCGAAAACTGACTGTTGTAGCGTGTAATATCATCATTTGATTTTTAATAATGTAGGTATACTAACGTAGTAATACATTCATTCATTGAACGTAACTGATTTATCGATATCGATATTCTCATGCTATGTCATGTCACTTCTCACACAATGACATTCGTGTATTAGAATAGAACGTTAACACACTATTTTAAGCACATGTGCGTGAAATTTAAATATGTGTGTCGTATTATGCATGTGTGCGTTTGTAAATACGCAAAAAGTTTTTGTTTCTGTGTGCTGGTATTGAGTGTAGTAGTAACCTCACCCCCCGCAAAAAATGGCAGAAAAACATGTAAGAGAAATTGACAAATGGCTACTCCAGTCCTGTTTACTCTGAGAGGCAAGGGATACGGATATTCAAAATTCAACCCCTAAGGGGGTAAAATAGGGGATGAAAGGTTATATGGAAGTCAGTCATTTTTAGTTATTAAATCCATAAAAATTTGCGAGCAAAAGCAAGTATAAAAATAAAATCAACATTAATTGCTGATGAATATAAATTAATAATTCTTGTGTTTAAGAAATTGGTTGGTTAATGAACTCTTAACATGACCTTCTTGATTTTGACAATGACAGTTTCGAAAAATTCATGATACCGTTCAAAACTCAAATAGGTAATAATTTATAAACACTAGAAATGGTTATTTATTTTCATTAGGTATGTTTCTGGATACAATTTACAATTTTTAGTAAACATTCGTGCTTAGGCCTCAGACAGACAGGCAGGATAAAAAAAATATCCAATACTCATAAAACCTACAAAAAATCCAACTAAACTGACATGGGGACGGCAGCATGGGGTACAATGGCAATAATTTGAAATATTAACACACTTATTATGACTTACAGCAAATTGTCTTATCAAAGTCAATGAAATTCACTGCATCCTGTGTCTGTACTTTTTTCTATAGCTATGATTTCTCCTCCAATGAAAATCCACTCGGGGTAATTAAAAGGACTATATTTTATAAGCATTAAATACTGGAAAAAGAAATTATCTATATGGATGTATTTGATTAGCAGATTTGATGTTAGTCTTAATAGCAGATGGTGCTTTTGGCAGAGTAGATGCAGATGGTCCCATTTGTGGAGCTGGTCCTCGAGATGGGCCCATACCTGGTGCACCTATACCAGCTTGTACTATAGATGGCATACCAGGACGTAGACCTTTTCCTGTCCCTACTGCTGTCACAAGTGCATGGGTGTCAGCAAGAATATGAGTTGGTTGTATTCCTATAAAAAAAATCAATACTGTGATTTACTTAATATGATAAACTTATATTTGGACTTTGTAGGGCACAGATCATCTCAAAAAGAATGAAAATGACAAAACTTTACCTGAAGATCTTAATGATTCACCCTCCCAATCTTCTCGACCTTTGGATATGATTTCCCACACATGGCTAACTACTTTAGCAAATTGAGCAACTTGTTTCTGTCAACAAAAAGACAAAATAATATTTTCATTGACAATTCAGTCTAAATTATCTAAAACATCTTTAAATATTAACCTGTGCAGTGTCATAACTAAGAGTACTAGCTTTATGATTGAACTGCTGCAGTCTTTGTTCTGCCTGTGGTTCAGGCTTGGTTCGTAGCAAATCTGGGACTAAATCATGAGTACAAGCAGGGACTCTGCCTTCAGTTAACCGTGCCAAAGCCTCATCTCTTTCACAACCAAGTTGCAATGGTAGTACAATTCGGGAACGTAGAGAAGAAGCTATTTCTGCTTGTAATATCTTGCTCAACCCTGTTAACTGTAAGTAATAAATATATGTCATTTTACATATAAATAGGGTATTTTTATGAAATATTTTTTATTCCAAAAGTACCAAATGCAGTATAATGATAAAATTCTTACATGGCCCGATAAAATTGCATAGTTATCTAAAAACGTAGGCCAATTAATCGTCTCGTATTCAGTTTCCAATTTAGTGATAAGGGCTTGAATTGCTACTTTCAAGTCGTTCACTCTGTTTAATATTGCTTGTATTGTAGCTTCAAGCTGTTTTTCTTCTCGTTGTTGCATGTTCATATTAAAAGAATTACAAAACAATTTGTTAGACTACTAATGTAAGCTTCTTGGACTACTTCTGACTTTTTTATTGGTCTGAGTTCTTTGCCCACACACTGAAAAATATTTTGGGAAATTGTAATTACTTATAATAATTAGGAAATTCTTTTGTGTGTTTGCTTCAGGTTATAGAGAATATTTGCGTCAGTAGATAGAAGGTTCGCTTGCAATTGCATCCACCAAAATAAAACGTAGGTGATTATATTCTCTTTACACAAAAATCTTAGCAAAATTGTTGTTTTCTCAACAACACAGACTACGTCACAGATTAGAAAGAATTGTCTAAAGTCTAAAGGACTACGTCCAAATACTCAGACCAATGATTATAATCGATTATAATAGACTCCGCCTTAGCATTTTGAATTGAAGCGTGCACGAATTATAGATTCATGGAAGCGTGCCGTTCACAGATTAGAGAGTATATGTCTAAAGGTGCCGTTTTCTGTTATTCGACATTTCTCGATTACGTCATTTTGATTGATGTAGGGATGTGACTAATGTATAATAATCATTTGACTATCGATAACTGCTTATATATTTTTGCTATTCTAATTTATTAGAGCTTTCAAGAGCAAATCAAACACAAAACACCAAAAAGAACTAAAAATTTATTTTTGTGTTTTTTTTATTTATAAATTTACAGAAAATATTTACGAAAATGTTTCCATAAACGGTGTAACAAAAACCAATTTTGGTTTGCATTGATTCCTCTCTTCTTGTATTCTCTTCAGTTTCCTAGGAGATATTTAAATTTTATTTTGGCGCTGAGGTAGTTTTCTCTTCTTTAGCACTTAAAATACCGGCAGGCATACAACATGTATTACAAGCACATGCTTACTATATACATATACACCATACAGCACCTAATAACCTACAGAACATGTATGTATATGAATATACTATTATAACTAAATACAAAATACAAATTTAAGTAATTCTATTTACAATATTATTGCCTTGGTCGTGCTACTGGCTTTAATATATACAGCATGTAAATTAAATAACCAACATCCTGAATACAGGTGGTTTGGGATCGGCTTCTGAGTTGCTTTCAATAATTTTTATTTTAAAAACGATTCTTTTTTTAAAAATAAAATCGTTTTTAAAAAAAAAACACAAATATTGAAATCAACTCAGAAGCCGATCCCAAACCTGTATTCAGGGTGTTGGTTATTATTTTACATGTTGTATATAATTCCCGTCTCACGATGTTTGTCCGTTATAAACTCAGAAACTAGCAACCTGATTTAATCTTTTTTGATAAGTATTCCTCATTTTTTTTTAAACTGCAAATTCAATGTTATAGGACAGGAAATGACCACAGCAACGCGTGCCCGGGGCAGCTAGTAGTATAATAAAATCTGAATTTATGTTAGTGACTCGCCATACACAGCCAAAACAGCTTTAGGTGTACGGATTATGTATTATGAGTGTTTATAATAATGTATTGAAAATAAACTAAAAAAAACATGCAATGGAAGCATGCATACAGTATGCAAGCAAGCAAGAATACAGCAAGCAAACAAATAATTCGCGTTAGCTTCGGTTGCCCTTGTGAGCGGTCAAAAATTTAATCTAACCTAATCCAAGGTTTTCTTTACTAGGAAATAAAAATATTTAATTAGGTACATGAAAATTAGACTTGCAACGAATAGTATATTCGGCCATAAGCCGAATACCGAATATTTGACGAAGTGCTTGGCCGAATAGCCCAATAGTATTTGGCCGGTGAGTGACACCAAAACTTGTATCGACGTGATTGTTTCGCGCTCATTTGTACACATGACTACACACAAAATGGGGCTTCCAGAACTGTTAATTTTATTCAAATAATTTTATTATTCTATAATCTTAGATTTCAAAGTCTGTTGAAGAAATAAGTACCTTTTACCGATTTTGATAGTATGATCTGCCGCCCTCTGCACCATTAAGTTGATTATGTACAGATAACAGCAGATCAGACACCCAATATAGTAAAAAAAAAAAAAAATTTTAAACCTTTTTCGATAATCAGAGTTCAAAATCTATTTGACAGTTTGATCAGATCTGCCGTCGTCTGTATTTATGACTACCTACTTTGATGATTCTAAGAGAAAATATGTCTACTAATATTATAAATGCAAAAGTAACTCTGTCTGTCTGTCTGTTAAGCTTTCATGCCTAAATCACTGAACTGATTTTGATTGTTTGGTACAAATATAGACTACAGTTTACGAAAGTACATAGGCTCGATTGTAGGGGTTGAAAGTTTGTATAAATGTTCCATGAAACTTTGTTCCTTAATTTTCTACCTACATGAGGATGAAACCGGAACTGAAAGTTCTTATCTAAACAAACAAAAAGTTAAAAAAAACTGTAACCCGACTAAATTTAACGGAAAAATGAAAGAAATTAAAACCTCCTCCTATTAATCAAAAATATTAAAATGTGATAATGGTATAATGTGATAAATGATCATAATAACAGGAATTTGAATAGTAAATTTATTACTACACAATGAAGAGTGAGTGCAGCATCACATACCTATAAGCAGTTGGTTGGTCACGGACGATATTTCGAGAAGCAAATATTATACAAGATTCCCCTGCACCTCCAGAGCGGCTTAATATTTAACATCGAGGATATCATTGGCTAGAAGAAACTGGACGTTAAAAAGGCATTAAACATTATTGCAAATAATTACAACAATCCACATAGAGTAGACGTAACAGTAATATTAACTTATTTGAGTGATTTATACCAACATAATAAAACTATAAAACTGATTTATTACCCAGAAGTTATTTAATAGATCTTTATTTTCAATTAAATAGCACCCTAAGTTGAATTAAGACTTACTTCGTGCTTTGTAATATTATGTAAATTTTATATTTACATAATATTACAAAGTACTTATTAATAGCTAATAGTCCATTAAACTTTTTTACTAGGTGGTAGACCCATATGTAGAGTCGTCTGGGTAGGTACCACCGCCTTTCTAATTTGTGCCGTGAAGAAGTTCGCTGTGTTTCGGATTGAAGGAAAAGGTAGCCAGTGTAATTACTGGGCATGGAACGCATATCATCTTAATCCCCAGGATAGCAACGCACTTGCAGTGTTAAGTGATTTACTCTTAATATTGCAAGTGTCTATAGGCGACGGTAACCACTTAACCACACCAGGTGGGACGCAAGCTTGTTTGCCATCTTGTAGTATAAAAAAAAGTTAAATAAAATATTAGGCAGGTTCTTTGTCTTTAGATAATATAACTTTCCCTCTCCTTATTTACCTCCACCTTTTCATATCAACTATCATTACATTGACATGCAGCGCCGGTAGAAAATGAACACTTCTCATGTACCCTTTATAGTGAGTCAAGCGAAGTTCGGACACCTAAATAGCAACGTTTTCTCCCCGAAGGGTAGAAAACGTATAATTAGTTTCCAGCGTAGCTTGACCCACTATACTCTTACGGCTTGCCGGCTGAGGAGCCACGCTAGTCGCCTGGCGCAGCAAGGTGGATGGAGAATAGCGCGTGCGCGGGGAGGGGCACGGCGCGCGCAGGATGATTTTGAGACCGATTTATCATGCTGTCTCACTTAAAATCCAAGAGGTTATCTCATGTACCCTTAATAGCGGGTCAAGCTACGCTGGAACCTAAATATACGTTTTCTACCCTTCGGGGGAAAACGTTGCTATTTATCAGACAACAAAAATCCATATTGTGTTAGTAACTTTAAATCTTAATTACTAATGTTAGTACTTAATAACTAAAAGCGAGCTAGTTAGCCTGCATAGATGCTCAACAAGTGGACAGTCCCCATTGTCGGCTATGGCCTATTTTAAGTTAAAATGTCTGTATGTGTTTTTTTTTTTTAATTGTTGTCTCTAAAGTTGCTTTACGGATGATAAATTTAGTGATAACGTCATACATAAGCCGAACGCTTTGGCCGATCGTGCCTCTCTATCACTTGTTCCGCGCTCTCGTTTCACGCTCGGCTCAGGTGGAACGTGACAGTGACAATGAGTCATACTTCATCGTGCATGCAGCCGGCGTACATCGATTTATAAGACGGTTTCACGTCAACAATACCGTTCCCAATCTCATTGTAGTAGGATTAATGTTATCGATAAAACTAAATCACATCACTAAAATTATGTCAACAACAAAGCCTTTTTAATTATGTTTATTTAAAGGTTAAAACGTGATAGTCTTCAATATTTAATGCGACTGTGTGACTTGCAACAAGTAAAATTATATGTTTTGCTGCTTTTTGATAAAATCGAAATCATCGTAAAGCGTAAAATAGTTTGTCAATAACTCACCTGTGAAATGATAATTCCGGGACTTTCACTACTCGTTTCGTTGTTCTTGACAAAGAATAAATAGCTGCACAACACATTATTATTATTTTTTAATTTAAATAAACTTAAACAACTGAGATTGCTAGGTAAAATAAAATAAAATTGCTCAATACTGAAATGTTGTGATCCAAGTACGCTGTCACGACATGGCACGTTTCACATGATAGAGCGTCGTTGTCAAACCTACATTCACTGTTTCTTTACTCTTATCAGTGTAACATAAGACAGACAGAGATATAAGATATTTGACATATACACCTATGAAGAGCGGCAACGTCATATGGCGCCGTCTATTATAATCATTGGTCTGAGTCCAAATATAAGCTCCTTGCAAGGAGCTTATATTTTACCTATAGAATGGAGTCATTAGACAAATGAACAAAGTGAGGGCAAAAATTTTGACAACACTTGACATTTCTTGACAATTCTAGAGAGGCCCTGTCTCTTTCTAGTAGGGTGCCTGTAGCACAAATTAATCACGGACAGTCTTGTGCCACGGGTAAGGTCTCACGTGCTCCCACGGTCCTAAGATATAGGGAGTTAAATGAGATCCGTGCAGAACAATTTATTAGATGGTGGTATAATGCCCAATAGCGTGTACTCCCCTGGTGGTAGCCGGAGATGGTCTCGGTGAGGGTCGCTCGGTGGGACGAGTTAGGGCGGCTTGTACTGCTGCTCACTGTAACCCTGGGCGGAAGTGAAGTAGCGGAGGCGATCGCGGCTACCTTAGCCTAATCTTGGATCCCAAATAAGGGTTAAACACATTAAATAAATAACTATTATTACACACGATTATGAAATTGGTTAATTAGTATTAGTCGGTGCTCAATTTACTTAGCGTACCACGCAAGCGCAAGATCGAATCACCAAGCCTTTGTATGCGGTTCCTGACAAGATCGAGACTACCCGGCGACGCAGGCGCAATCTATCGGAGATTGCCCGCAACAGTCGTACGGTCACTAAAATGTAGCTTATTAACGTTGATATGGAGCGCTAAAACCTGTTGATAAATTTAGGAGGCGAACTCTAAAGAAATATTTCAATTAGATGAGCTTCCTTTATATCTCAATTTATGTAATATTTATAAATAGTGTAAACTGATTTAATTTAAAAAAAAATATGTATGTAGGTCGGTAAAATATGTATGTGTAACGTTACACTTGAACTTCGTTACGTTAATAAAACCACAAGTTGAAAATAATTTGAGTTTTGGGTTTTCTGAGATTAACAGCTACTGGCTACAAATCGGCTAAAAGTAAGTTTAGTAGCACTTGGTTTTTACTATAATACAGGCTTTAACATGAAGGGTACTTAAACATGGTACCCTACATGTTACAGCCTGCATTATAATATGTAATATTTGGGGTGTTTTAGGCCATCAATATGAACAACTTTTTGACGCCGTCATGGTGGAGTGGTCAGTATAGCTACCTATATATGAAGCCGTTCGGGTTTGAATCCTGGTGCCGGCAAATATTTGTGCGACGAACAGCAATATTTGTTTGCGAGTCACGGTTATTAAGTTTATTTATAAAAATATCTAAAGCTATTAATTTATATTGATAAAAATGACCGTTATCTACACTTACGTGCAATAAAATCGACCCAACTCGTCTGTTTCGATTCGACATTAAAATTTATCGGTATATAAAAAGAAGATTAGGCAAACAAAACTTGTAAATATAATTCAAATCAAATCAAATAATTTATTGCATTCATGAATGTAAATAACAGATGTTCACAAACAACACCACCATATCATGTTGCCCATTTGGGCATAGCATAATCAAGATAAAAGTGTAACGGACTAGATTAGAAATTATTCATACTAGATTAACTTAATTCGAATGTATATTTCTTACGCTTTATTTAACCTACTCTAAACATCGATAAATGAAGTGTTGGTGACAATAGACTAATTACTTCGGAAATCCTGGTTTCTCATTTTTGCGTCCTTTGCGTCCAATTCCTTATGATTCCGGAAATCCTAGTCACCCTGGTCATTTGTTTACAAATATTTGAATAAGTAAATTATGTACAAAAATTCATTAAATTCTAAGATAGGATTAAATGCGAGTATCAGAAATTTCTCCCTCTTATGGAGTTTTGCAAAATAACGCTAATAATCTGGAATTACGGGTGAAAAATGAAATTTATAGATTGAACAATATTATATGCAATTATGACACTTACAAGTGAAATTCACACTGCATCCTCAATACTACTCACTTCTACCAGCTCGAAATATGTATTTTTTTACCTTTTTGCATTATTTATCCTTATTTTAAAGTAAAAAGCCGTACCAAAATCGCGAGTCGATATTTATGAATATGTCAATTACGACAATTTATGTCATGTTGAGATTTCGGGACATTGACACATGAAGAAAGTGCTGCCATTACATAAATCCTTTCATTTCCCATAAGTTATAAAAAGAATCACAATGATGATTTTCAAAATAAAATACAAACCTAAACATTAAAAGTAAATATATTATATTTATTTCTTTCATTGATAATAAATACTGATAATTGAATACAATATGTTAAGTTTTTAGCTACTTTTCTACTTTTGTTTTAGAAAGATGGCGAAATACTGGGGAAATCTTGTTTCTATGTAGTCGTGTTTAGAAAGAGATGACGACAATTTCTAGAAAGAGAAATGTGAAATTTGAAATGTCAAGTATTGTCAAAATTTTTGCCCTCACTTTGTTATTTTGTGTAATGACTCCATTCTTAGTATAAGCTCCTTGGCTCCTTGACTACGTCTCTCAACAAGACTAAAAGTCCACAGATTAGAGAGTCCCTAGATGCATTAAAACCATGGAATTATTACTCCATGATTAAAACTTAGACAAAGAAGGATTCTTTGTCTAAGCATTAAAATGTGTGACGCCCATATTTTAATGCAAACATCAAGAAAGAAGATAATAAAACTGAAGACTTGGCTGTATGGGCTAGATCCCTTTGCCATTCCGTGACAGTGAAAATTTAACAAAAAAAAGAGGAGTGTTTGGCGGGAAATCATGGCGTCTGGATGTCGATCTTTATTTCGATAATTCAAAATTGCTTTGGAGTGGATTTTGTGCAGTGAAAGTGGTGTCGTTATGTTGCATAAGCATCCGTGTTGACGAACAGTTATGAGGAATCATTGAAATAAAGGTTTTGTGTATGTGGCGTTGGGAATTGTATAGTGGTTGGAAATCCCACTATACAATTCTCATCAGTCACAATCATGAGGTCTGGTGCCATGCATTTCTTTCCAAGCACTCCCTAGATGCATTAAAAAGTGTGGCACCCACATTTTAATGCAAAAATCAAGAAAGAAGATGAAACTGAAGACTTGGCTGTATGGGCTAGATCCGTTACAGGGAAATTTTAACCAAAAAAAAAACAAAAAAAAAGAGTGTTTGAAGCGAAGGGAAACCATGGCGTCTGGATGTCGATCTTTATTTCGATAATTCAAAATTGCTTCGGAGTGGATTTTGTGCAGTGAAAGTGGTGTCGTTTCGTTGCATAAGCAGTGGTGTTGACGAACAGTTATGAGGAATCATTGAAATAAAGGTTTTGTGTATGTGGCGTTGAGAATTGTATAGTGGTTGGAAATCCCATTATACAATTCTCATCAGTCACCATCATGAGGTCTGTACCATGCATTTCTCGCCAAGCACTCCCTAGATGCATTAAAAGGTGTGGCACCCACATTTTAATGCAAAAATCAAGAAAGAAAATAACAACTAAAGACTTGGCTGTATGGGCTAGATCCCTTTGCCGTCACGTAACAGGGAAAATTTAACAAAAAAAAAATAGAGTGTTTGGCGGGAAACCATGGCGTCTGGATGTCGATCTTTATTTCGATAATTCAAAATTGCTTCGGAGTGGATTTTGTGCAGTGAAAGTGGTGTCGTTTCGTTGCATAAGCATTGGTGTTGACGAACAGTTATGAGGAATCATTGAAATAAAGGTTTTGTGTATGTGGCGTTGAGAATTGTATAGTGGTTGGAAATCCCATTATACAATTCTCATCAGTCACCATCATGAGGTCTGTACCATGCATTTCTCGCCAAGCACTCCCTAGATGCATTAAAAGGTGTGGCACCCACATTTTAATGCAAAAATCAAGAAAGAAAATAACAACTAAAGACTTGGCTGTATGGGCTAGATCACTTTGCCGTCACGTAACAGGGAAAATTTAACAAAAAAAAAAAGGTCTTTGGCGGGTAATCATGGCGTCTGGATGTCGATCTTTATTTCGATAATTCAAAATTGCTTCGGAGTGGATTTTGTGCAGTGAAAGTGGTGTCGTTACGTTACATAAGCATCCGTGTTGACGAACAGTTATAAGGAATCATTGAAATAAAGGTTTTGTGTATGTGGCGTTGAGAATTGTATAGTGGTTGGAAATCCCACTATACAATTCTCATCAGTCACCATCATGAGGTCTGTACCATGCATTTCTCGCCAAGCACTCCCTAGAAGCATTAAAAAGTGTGGCACCCACATTTTAATGCAAAAATCAAGAAAGAAGATGAAACTGAAGACTTGGCTGTATGGGCTAGATCCCTTTGCTGTCCCGTAACAGGGAAAATTTAAAAAAAAAAGAGTGTTTGGCGGGAAATCATGGCGTCTGGATGTCGATCTTTATTTCGATAATTCAAAATTGCTTCGGAGTGGATTTTGTGCAGTGAAAGTGGTGTCATTTTGTTGCATAAGCATCCGTGTTGACGAACAGTTATGAGGAATCATTGAAATAAAGGTTTTGTGTATGTGGCGTTGAGAATTGTATAGTGGTTGGAAATCCCACTATACAATTCTCATCAGTCAACATCATGAGGTCTGTACTATGCATTTCTCGCCAAGCACTCCCTAGATGCATTAAAAAGTGTGGCATCTACATTTTAATGCAAAATCAAGAAAGAAGATGAATTTTAAGTTTTGGCTGTATGGGCTAGATCCCTTTGCCGTCCCGTAACAGGGGAAAAATAACCAAAAAAAAAAAAAAGGGTGTTTGGCGGGCAATCATGGCGTCTGGATGTCGATCTTTATTTCGATAATTCAAAATTGCTTCGGAGTGGATTTTGTGCAGTGAAAGTGGTGTCGTTTTGTTGCATAAGTATCCGTGTTGACGAACAGTTATGAGGAATCATTGAAATAAAGGTTTTGTGTATGTGGCGTTGAGAATTGTATAGTGGTTGGAAATCCCACTATACATATCTCATCAGTCACCACCATGAGGTCTGTACCATGCATTTCTCGCCAAGCACTCCCTAGATGCATTAAAAAGTGTGGCACCCACATTTTAATGCAAAAATCAAGAAAGATGATGAAACTGAAGACTTGGCTGTATGGGCTAGATCCCTTTGCCGTCCCGTAACAGGGAAAATTTAACCAAAAAAAAAAAAAAAAAAAAAAAATAGCTGTCAGTCAGGTTTGTTTACGATTCTTTTTGTAGAAAAATTGTGGGCGAATTTTCGGCAATTTTCAATTCATTATTAATTTTCTCATGCAAATCATGAGTTCCATGGATGAAATTGAAGAAGAAGCTAAGGCAGCAGCTGAAAAGATAGTAATGAACATGATGCAAAGACCTGGACAACTTGAAAAAGTGAAATTTCTAATAGATTTGAAACGCCCTTACTATTGACTGTAATATTGTGCATTATTTCCTTCAATTACTAAGCAACGCTTTTTTTTTAGGTCGAGCAGTATAAAAAACGAATCACACATAAAAAAGCTTCAATTGAAGCTCAGTTAAAGTCTGCAGTACAAGGAAAACTTGATGGAGTCAGTGTAGGTCTGAAACAGTTGCAAGAGTGTCTAGATGATGTACAAGAAATAAGTTTAAAGTATGTATGAGAATTTAGTATTAATAATATTAGTTAATATTAATAGTTTATATTTAAATTCTATATATTATTCTTAAAATATTATTATATAGTTGCAAATCACAATGAGTCATGGTGTATGTGATTGACTAAAAAAAGTTTTATTTCTTATATTCTTACAAACTTTATTTTCACACATATTATAAAGATGTTTAAAAAGACACTTGGGATCTGAGTGCGATATCTGCTGTGAAATATATATTTGTCAATATCATAGATATAGAACTGTAGATCGGTAATGAGAAAGAGACAGAGCAGGCTGTGATTTAGTATCACAGCGCAGGAATTCATATAAACCGAAATTACTAGTGTATTGTAAAAAAAAAGTGATTCTAATGCATATTACCATATAGTGAGAAAACACATAGTTTTTGAGATTTAAGTTGTTAATGTTTTCATAATTTTAACACGATACACTACACTTGATTAATAAAAATGACAACTGAATGTTCAAAAATGAATGAATGTTCAGAAACGTAACGAAATTACACCAATGATGCTGACTTACCCGCTCAATCGTCTTTGGTTCCCACCGTAGATCGTCTTTGGTTCCTCGCGGAACCAAGAATGGGTCTGACAAACGTTTTTTACTGTACATGCCAAAAAATTCTACAAAAAATTACGAGAACAACTGTTTTTTTACTTTTTTCATATCTTAAGAAATGACTGAGATATTTACGATCAAAGTGCGTATTTCCGGCCGCAGGTTGTTAAAAACGCGGACGGGCGCTCACTAGCCGATGACGTCACAACCTCGGTCATTCGACAGTCGCGCTATCGTTCGCACGCCGCTGCGCGATAAAAATCAAAATTATAAAGTTATCTGTGGTAAAATAGAAAACAAATACTGTATTGTGCCCCGGTACTTCAATTCAACAGTTAAAACACTGATAAACTCTTTTTTCATGTGCCTATATAGCCAAAAATGAGGAAAAAGTGGATGACAGCCGTAAAAAGATTAGATTCAATAGGCCCTAAAACTAAAGCGCACTGCTGTAAAGACCATTTCGATTTTTAACACAAACAAAACTTACGTTTTTATAGTACTATTAGAACGGCTTAACCGATTTAGATAAAATATGTCTATGAACCACAGCTAAATTCAAATTTAAAAAACGCATCGAAACCAGGGATGTAACGGAGGTAGTTTTATCGGAACCGAAGTCGGAGTCGGAGTTTTTAAATTTGATTTATCGGAATCGGAATCGGAGTCGGAGGCAGAGTCAGAAATGGTGGCATGAGAAAGAGTTTTTATTTACAGACAAATAAAACATTCTTTAATCAATTTTTTTTAAATTATAAAATAAAACTCAAACAATGATAAAAAATTAGCATATTGTTTCCAAATAAACAAGAACACACATTATATTAAATGAACAAAACTGTTCATAACAGTCGACACAGGCCGCCTTCGCCGCTATGTTATGCTTCGACCTCCGATTAAAACCTCCGATTTAAAAGTGTCGGAGCCGAAGTCGGAACCGAAGGTGTAATAATAATCGGAAGTTCCGACTTAACGGAACCGGAGTCGAAGCTCCGTAACATCCCTGATCGAAACCACAGCGGTTATACTGATAACCGAACCAAACCAACCCACACACAAAATTAATCAAAGATGTCTGTTTTAGTATAAAAATATAATAATAGGTAGGTACTGCCTACTTAGAAACCGTTAACTACGTAAATACCTACCTACTAGGACTTACCTACATTTATATATGGGTAAATAGTGTCATTTTCTTCAAGTTTATAGTAATAAAACACATAAAATAATCATCGAGACCTCGAGATGTTGATTACGAGTACCTACATAGTATTTTTTTATCGCCGCTCATAATAGGTACTAAATTAAACTCATACACTTTCAGTTAGGTTTAAGTTTGAACAAATACCTACCCGAGAGTAGGTAATGCTTAGGTACTTATAACATACATATCTTTTCATCTTTATTCCACGAATTTAGGCAGCCGTAAAATGTTGATTCTTCATCAAATATTGTCCGACTGACCTTTCAGAAAATCTTCTTCCATTCTATACACAACACGTTTCACTCTAGTCTGAGGTTTCACTTCAGTGTAATCGGATATAAAGAACAATTTATATTATTTCTTTGAAATACAGGCACCCCTTATGTATTAGGAAAACGAAGACGATCGAAACAAAATAATAAAACGAGACGCGCGTAATTTAGTAGGGTTACGTACCGAACCGAGCGTCGCGCGGTGTCGCTGTCCCAGGTTGTGACGTCATCGTATGAGCGAACGTAATCTCGGAAATACAGAAAAGGGCTTAAACTTCTCGTTGTTATTACTTCGGAAATACTGCATGTATTGAAGTGAAATAAAAAGTAACGCAATGTACATGATCTACGCTACGTTTATAGGTATATTTGATAGTAATATTTTGACCCTTTTGTGTTCCCCATTTCCCACCGTAGACGTCTTTGGTTCCTTGCGGAACCAAGAATTTCCCACTGTAGATCGTCTTTGGTTCCTCGCTGAAGCACGTGTAGATAAGAAACGCGCACGTGAAATTTAGCTTCGATGATTAGTTAACTGTGTGTTAACCATTTAAAGTTTGTATACTCTGTGTTTCTTATATCCGGTGCCTTATTTTTAAAGCCTTTTCCAACACCAATATTTATAACACAATGAAATTTTTTAAAAAAGGAACATAATTTTTTACGTAATTATTACTATGGTAATGTTCACAGAAGTTTATTTTAAAATATTTTTACATTAACAACTATGGTTTTTATGTTCTTTCAATTAAGAATGTATACATCTACCCTATAAAGAAAAAAATCTACCATGTTATTGATTTATTTTACAAAATAAAAAAATTTAAGGGTAAAAAAATCATAAAATAATAAAAAAAAATGTCAATGTTTACGGATTTTTAATAAATTGAAATAGATAAGATATTGAAATGCTTTTGACATCATTCAATGCGGTTACGAACCGCACTGTCGGTTGGGGTCATAAATCACGCTTTTGGAAGACTTATGCCGTGACAGGCGGTGCATTTACGGATGTGTGAGCGGTTACTTACATCTTTTGACGATTTGACGATTTAAAAGTACTTAGCAAAGTCCATTTAAATAAAGAGCTTTTTCATTTTCATTTTCTCCTTCAATGAAAAATCGCCTGTGTCAAATTGACATTGACAGGTTCAAAGGCACTGTGCGTAAAAAAAACTCTTGGCCAAGGAATTGGTTCCATGGAGCCAGGGCCAAGAATTCATGTAATGACAAAAAAATGATGTTACAGCTGCATTACTAAATTTTAACCCATTACAGTAATTATAAATCTATTGTCAATACCTAATGCTTAACCAACATTAACTTATTGACTATAATATAGTCGATAAAATCAGAGATTTTACCACCCCCTTTGAAAATCAATTATTTTTCATCACCCCCAATTTTTATACACTCTTGAAACTTAAAAACTATAATTTCATTACTTTCAGTAATTTTGTTAAAGTGTGCTACTTATATTAGTCGGTTCTGTTGTTTAAACTTACATTCTAAACTAGTCATTTTTACCACTAAACGCAACTGAATAATATTAAGAATATAATCAAATTCAAAGAAACAATATAGGTATAATAAATTTTAGTTTTAAAACTAATCTAATGAGATGGATGAATTTGATGATTTTTAAAAAGTTTGTTGATTTTACTCAAAAATAGTTGCAATTCGCCGGGTTTAATGTTTAAAAAATTTATAATAAGATACCAGAAAGCATAAAAAGTTTACCATTTAATAGGTTTAAGTCGACATTGCGAAACTGGTTACTACGACATTGCGAAACATAAATGTACCTAATATAATATACCTATAGATAATATGATTATGCAGTACGCGTCACGGTCATGTATCAAGTGGTTACATTGAGCGCTGACGTTTTAAAGCAATTTTTGCGTTTAGGAGCATAAGGTCAAAAGCGCAAAATGACAAACGATCGCAAATTGTCAAAAGAGCAGAATGTCAAAAGCGCACATAGTCAAAAGCGCAGAATGTCAAAAGCGCACATAGTCAAAAGCGCAGATTGTCAAAGGCGCACAATGTCAAAGGCGCACAATGTCAAAAATCCTACTTAAACTGGGTAATTGCTTGGCTTTGTTATTCAGAGACTCCCAATAGGAAATGAAATACTAATTTGATATTTTTATGAAACATATTTATTTTTTATGGAAACTAAATATAAATCAACGGTGGCAATAGTCAGCTTTTATCTTCTACTGAAACGTCCTAAATAATATTTATTTTTTACAAACAAATGCTCAGTATAATTATGTAAATAAACACAATTCGTTTATTATATTCTTATTATTTTTAATAATCAGCAAGATTTATAGTGTCTCTTATTTTAATGATCAGTTTAACAAAACAAAAACTGTAATGTACATTGATTTACTTTTTCAATGTAAGTTGTAAGAATATAATTTTGTTCAGAAATGTAGGAATCGTGATTAAGTTCCGCTCCATTTTTTTCAAATAACATCGGTATCTTCTGTCAAAAACGATATCACATTGCTTCCTTTTATTTTTTGGAAGTGATTCAAATAGTGCATTTGTTATTTTTCTATCCCAATGTTTTGCTTCTCGTCGCAGTTTATGAATGAATAAATATAAGTTAGGTTTTTTTGGGATTCTCTTATTAAGGCGGTGGTGCCAGCCCTCAAGAGCATTAGTAGTTCTATGCCGTTGCTTAGCAACGCTTATTGTACTTGCCGATTGTTTAGGGTACCAGGTATTTTCAAAATAAACTCGAAACTTTCTCATTTCTCGTGAGTCTGGTGCAGTGTGCAATATATGTTGCCATGTTTCGTGTATCCGGTTTGTAGGTACAAGAGGAATTATGGAGCACTTTCTTGTTGTATTTCTGCCTTCTTTCGTTTTATTTAGCTTTAACTTTTTTGACATCCTCCACACCGCATCACTATAATGATGATAGCAGCCAGAAATTTGTGCTGAAGGAAAAACTTTTGATGCAGCGTTCAGAATGCCCGTTTCGTAATCGGATTTAAAGGTCATTATTTGAACTTCGAGTTTATCTTTAAGGATATAGAACAATCTTTCATATAGTGCCTGAGTTTTATTCATTAACAGAGCAAAGGCAACAGGAATAATATTTGTTTGATCCTCACTGGAGCCAATATCGCAGTGGATTGTAAACAGTTGATAATAAGGCCTGGGAGTAGTTTTGAAAGTACCATCAGCGTAAAATTTTCCGGGCCTCTTCACAATTTTCTTTGATACATTTGTAGCAAACAGCAATATTTCGTCATCTTGATGTATTAAAAATCCACTTCCTAACGCTTCAGGTATGGTTATAGATTCTGGATTGCTATGGGTTAATATATCGGTTCCTAAATACTTTTTGCGGGCACGACGTAAAGAATCTTTGGAAGATCTGTAAGAAATCCCAAGGTCTTGACCCTTGTTCTCGATATTATCATGATTTCTCTTCTCAACGATTTTTTGAATAGGTCCAAGATTTTTACATACCGCTTCCTTTAAAATCTGTTTCCCTTTCAGAACTTCATTATCTAAATGGTCCGGTTGACATGTATGAAGAGATTCTCTTAGTAGTTTTTTCCTATTCTTGTCCATAGTAACTGATGCGTTACATTCTCTTCTTCGGACACATCTCCATAAAGTGGTTCCACCCTTGTTGGTTACATTTTTTGTATACCTATAACCGTTGCGAAGTAGTGCTAAGTTACCTTTCTGATTGGTAACTATCTCAAATTCTTGATCATCCATAATACACCGAAAATAATTATGCACAAAAGTAATGTTATAAAATAGTATTTACGAAGATCTTTCACCATAAACAAATATTATCACCAACACATATCGCATTCGACAGAAAAACAGTACCGGCTTATTTTGTTAGAAAAAGTGACAAACTTTTATAAAACTACCCTCAACTAATTTAAGTTACTATGAAATGACAGGATGCGTTCCGTTCTATGCAAACACTGTATTATTTATTTAAGTTAGTAAATTATGCAAGACCAGGAAAAAAATGAGGATGAGATGAGATAACATTAACGATGATGTGTGGAAAAGTCAGCAATTATAGCTAGTGGCAGATCATGTATATTTATTAAAAATAAATAAATAACTACTGCTGATTGTTACTAAAATTGACAACGCAATAATTAACATGTTTAAGTATGATTTTGACATTGTGCGCCTTTGACATTCTGCGCCTTTGACAATCTGCGCTTTTGACTATGTGCGCTTTTGACATTCTGCGCTTTTGACTATGTGCGCTTTTGACATACTGCTCTTTTGACAATTTGCGATCGTTTGTCATTTTGCGCTTTTGACCTTATGCTCCTAAACGCAATTTTTGTTATGAAATACTTACAATTTTGATAATGTTTCTTTGGACCAAAATTAAGAAATAATGTTTATAATTTGCTTTCATAAAAAATCTTAAAAAAATATTTCTAACTTTGACTTTCAATAACTTCATAACTATTAATTTCCCAGGTACTAGAATTAAAAAATGGTCCTAATGATGAGCAGAATACGCAGTCCTCGGCTTTGACATACGTCTTTTTACACCTGCAGCAGAAATGGCTGAAATAAATTATTATCTTACATGTTTAGCATGAACCTGGCATTTCCAAGTAATATCTGTTTTTTTTTTAATAGAATGGATGAGCTAGAAGAGCTTCTGAAGGGAGTTCCACCACTGGTAGCTTCATTGCAGGCAGTGCGTGAAGAGGACTCACGCCACTCGCAATACGTTACCGCAATGGATAGTTTAAAACACATCTTTACAGTCCCTGAGAGTGTTGCTAAAACCAAACAGTGGATTGGAGAAGGAAAATTGTTGCATGCTCACCAGGTATATACTACAAAAATTTAATACAAAATCGCGCTTCCGTAAGAAGTGCTAATTAATAGCTTGGTATACCTATGTGTGGCGTAAAATAAAAACCTATGCGCGCACCAATATTAGACGGCAAACTTACCTACTGTATTCCAGTATGTTTGCCGCCTAATGTTCATTCGCGCATGCGCAGTCGACGCGGGTTTCATAAAAAATCAGATTGTTGAATTAAGTACAATACAATCTCGCGTGACAAGGTTGTCTCCATTAGAACGATCCATTAAACTTCTCTCCATTAAACTTCTTTTCCAGTGTCTTAATGATTTGGAAAATTCAAGAGATGATCTATTATATGAATTACATAGATTGCCGAATCAATCATCTCATGATAAAATTATGTTAAAAGCTTACTTTGAAGATGTAGAAATGGTTTCAAATCTTTTAGAAAAACAAATAAAACTTATTCTGGCAAGAACATTGAACACTGTTCGTAAAGAGCCGACTGTAATAGTTACTGCATTAAGAATTATTGAAAGAGAGGAAAAAAGAGACCAAATGGCCTTACAGGTAATTTAAATCATTTACATTACATATTTTTATTAGGTTTTTACTAATATTTATAAAATTAAATAAAAACAGCAACAAGAACAGACCGGGTTCATGCCACCGGGTCGCCCCAAAAATTGGCGTACCAAAGCTTTTGAAGTTCTGGAATGCGCGGTTGCTCAACGAATTGAAGGAACACGCGTTGACGAACGCGAAGATAACAAGTTATGGTTAGTGCGGTACCTCGAGTTGACAAGACAACTGATTTTGGAAGACCTAAGAGTGGTGAAAACGCTGTGTGTACCCTGCTTTCCACCACACTACGATATTGTTAATAAGTATGTAAACATGTATCATACATGCTTATCGTCCAGTGTGAGTTTCCTTTTTTTTTTACTTTTCATCAATAATATCACATATTATAATAATTTAAATATAACATACGAATATGTTTTAGTTACAAGATGTTGTCCAAAATGGGATTGAAGGTAATGAGTATGTTACATGTTTATCATGGATTCTGAATACATATCCCGGACATGAGTTGATGGGTAGTTTACAGCTCGACATTGATGTCTCCAAATTACCGCCATTGCTAAGTGACGAGATGATGCAAAAACTGGAAGAAGAGTATTTGCAGGTCAGAGCTGGAACTTATTTTTAATTTACTTGTTCCTTGATAGATTACGACTGGATAATCAGTGTAGTAGCACGTATATGAATAGAGAGATTTCAATTATATATTATACACACAAATGGATGGCATCACTTGTAACACTTTGTTTTAAAAATAACTTGTTATGATAAACAATCTGTCTAAATCTATATATTTTCTTGACTATGATCTTTTAGAAGCCTATTTGAAATCTCACACACTAATAAAATAAAATTGTATGTCATAGAAAATGGAGTCGAACTATATGGAATGGATGGAAAAGACTCTGGAATCCGAGCGGGCCGAATGGAATGGGCAGCAACTACCGGAAGTGGAGCCTCATTCTAATGCTTACCATACACATGCGCCAGTTATCATTTTCCAGATGATTGATCAAAATTTGCAGGTACTTAATTAGATACTTTAATTTATTCTATTATACAATCATAAATACTAATTCTGCTAAATTGTTATAGGTAACAGAAACAATTAGCAAGGATATAACTTTTAAGGCGTTATTGCTGAGTATAGATCAAGTTACACGCTATGGGAATATGTATAGGGAAGGTGTAATACAGTTCAAGGTGTGTTGGTATTTTATTTATTATCTAATACTTTAATGAGTTTTACTAATATTATAAATGCAACTGAGATGAAGTTCGGAGATTTCTAAAGAGAACTAACAAAGATATCATGTCCTACTACAATTTTAATTTTCATATTACTTTTGTATGCTACATTTCATTAAGAAGAAAAGTTGTTTTCCCAGAATGCACATTTCGCGGATCGTTCTCGTCTGGCCTATTTCACGCATCACATGATCACGATTGTGAATAACAGCGAGCAGATGGCGCGCCTGGCGCAGCAAACACAGGCCCGTCACTGGCCCGCTGGCCGCCACGACCCGCCCGCTGAGGCAAAGTTCGACAAGATGCTTAACGCATTCCAGGTACTGTTACCTAGTCCCAATAACAGCGATCAGATGGCGCGCCTGGCGCAGCAAACACAGGCCCGGCACTGGCCCGCTGGCCGCCACGACCCGCCCGCTGAGGCAAAGTTCGACAAAATGCTCAACGCATTCCAGGTACTGTCACCTAGTCCCAATAACAGCGAGCAGATGGCGCTTGGCGCAGCAGACGCAGGCCCGGGACTGGCCCGCTGGCCGTCACGACCCGCCCGCTGAGGCCAAGTTCGACAAGATGCTCAACGCATTCCAGGTTCTGTCACCTACTTCAAAAACAGCGAGTAGATGGCGCGCCTAGCGCAGCAGATGCAGTGTCAGATTTCATTTAAACTTTATAGACTTATCATAGACCGATGATATTACAATAATTCGATAAGAATATGCCATTATCCTGATTAGAATAGCAAGGACTAATAAATTAAACGTTTGGAATGTTAGTTCAGTTATACGTCACTAGATGGCGTTGTCATTGTTAAGTTGGCGGTGTTAAGAGTTTTTTTTAATTATTTATGTACTTTCATCGGCGGTTATAATTCGCACTAAAAACTGGAAAATATAATATTAGTTAAAAAAAACACGCCTTTATGTTAAATCGGACTAAAAAGTGAAAAATAACTATTTAGTAAGTATAGATATAGAAACTAAATGATGAACGAAAAGTAGAATTATTATTTATACCAGAAAAGCGTGCGGTGCTCAATTTGATTGTACCGATCAAATATTTCCAAGATAGTTCTTGGAAATATTTGATCGGTACAATCAAATTGAGCACCCCTCGCTTTTCTCTAAATAATAATTATACTTTTCGTTCATCATTTCTAGAAACTGGAAAATAAAATAATGGTAAAAAAAAACACGCTTTTATTTTAAATCGGACTAAAAAGTGAAAAATAACTTTTTAGTAAGTATAGAAACTAAATGATGAACGAAAAACCCCACGCATCTCTCTAAATAATAATTATAGGTACATATATTACTTTTCGTTCATCATTTAGTTTCTATACAAAAAGTGAAAAATAACTTTTTAGTCCGATTAAAAGCGTGTTTTTTTTAGTTTTTTTAAACTAATATTTTTCTTAGCTGATTTGTGCACTATCTTATAGCTTGCTGTCTACTATGTAGGTACTACCTACTTATCCCAAGTTTTATGGGAAACGAAGTCATTTTTATTCAGTCTGCGTTTCCGTTTAGTATTCGGTGCTATATTGAAGGGAGCGCGATATTAGTTATGATAATCATCCTGACCTCATAAAGTAAGTGAGCATTTATATGACTTCAGGGATAAGATATATTTGACGCCTTCTTGGTGGAGTGGTTAGTATAGCTGCCTACACAACAAGCGGTCCGGGTTCAAGTCCTGGTAGCGGCAAATATTTGTGTGACGAACACGAATATTTGTTGACGAGGCATATATGGTTGTTTATATATTTATTTATAAAAATATATAAAAATTATAATGTATATAAAAATGTCCGTTATCCATCACACAAGTTCTTAATGATACTTAATTTGGGCTAGATGATTGGCGTGAGCGTAGAGAAATATATTGTTATTATATTATATTACAGCAATATAATTCTATTGTTGGCTCACTGCTGGGCACATGCGTTAAATCGGCCTCCATATATTAGTGGTTTGTTTAACGGAATCTAGTCCCGGGTTTCATCTCCAGCACAAACCACCGCCCCCCATCGGCCTTATAATATACAATCAGGTGATATGAAGGCCAAAATCTTCCCCGTCAAAAAATAAATACAGGATGTAAAAAGACCTAAGAGAAAGCCTAAGTCTACGCATTCTATATGTTACGGTTAATGTGATTAACTGGTTATTATTAATAATTACCGGTAATTATTAATAATTACCTCTTGAATGGTAAATGTGATGGTACTTTGGTGTGGTGTGGTAGGTGCATAAAACACTACTCTCCCAAAAACATTGCACTCCGCCTGGTCATGCAGAATTTCGATTCGATATTTTTTTTATTTTTTTTTATTTTTATTATCACAGGTGAGTCAACAGTTTTATCAATAAACTTAGTGATGCAGTTAATGCTATCAAACCAATTATAGATTCACACTAAAAAAATATTAATACAAATAAAAAAAGGGAATCAATTTGTGTGTGTGTTAATGTGAGTGTGTGTGGAGGGTGAGTGTGAGTTGTGTAGGCAGCTCTGTTTATTGGGTCATGTGGGATAAGTCAATGAAGTTTGATAATTATTAATAATAACTGGTAAAAGTAAATAATTAATTACTTTTGCCTTTAATTTTGGTAATTATTAATAATTACCAATTAATCACATTTACCGTAACATACTCGTATACATCAAAACAAGAAACATAAAAAAAATATTGCTGGGAAACGATTTTTATTTTTTGGTCTTAATAAAATGTAAATGTATACAGCGTGCAAGTCGCGCGGCGCTTAGCAACTTGGAGACGTGCGCGACGTTCGGTCGGCTGAGTTGAAGGGCCCAATATCGAGTTACGTTGAGCGTTTTAAAGTCGTTTTTTGGTATAAAATACTAAAAAATTTGATAATGTTTCTTTGGACAAAAATTTAGAAATAATGTTTTCAATTTGTTATTAAACAAAACTTCAAAAAATAATCTATATTTGACTTTCAATAACTTCATAACTATTAATTTCCCAGGTATAGTCTAGAAAAAAAAAATGGTCCTAATGATGAGCGGAATACGTAGTTCTCGGCTTTGTCATAGGTCTTTTTACACCCATTATAGCGCAATTTAACTGCCTCTATGGGCTAGTGGTTCGCCCACCGGACTTTGATCCAGAGGTCCCAGGTTCGATCCCCAGGGGAATACAAATTCGTACTAGGTTTGGATGGTAATAGAATTTTTTTATGTCCGCCTGGCTAGTTACCACCATCTTATCAAAATCTGACGACATAATAATAATGTTAACAACATGATTGTGCTCCGACAATTAATGATAAGATAGCCAGTTCCTCTATGGTTGAGGGTTCCAGGTGAAGCTTGATTCCATCTTCGGCCTTATGGTCACTTACCATCAGCTGAGATGAAGGCCAAGAGAAGCCAAGAGAAGATTCAGGTCATTCCCTGTTAAGAATAAAAAATGATCCTTTTTGTATGGTGATAAAAATAAGACCTTTGTTACAGAAATTAAGAAATGAAGCAGCACGATTTTTGCTTGAAGAGGCGTTCTTAGATCTTGAAGTTCACTTTGATGCCTTATTTACATCCAAGTGGCTACCTTCCACCATTCCCGTTGACACCATCTGCATAACTCTCGATGACTATTTTCAAGATTACAATCATCTGAGAGAGAAAAATTTTGAATATGTTATAAACGAGGCACAGAATATGGTATATAGGAAATATATTACAGCTATGTTATCAAAGAAAGTGACTTTTAAAACGATAGATGAAGCCCAACAAGCTGCTACGAAAATTGTGAAAGAAGCAAACCAAATAAGGTCTTTCTTCCAAAAGATCGCACCTGAAGGAGTAAACGTGGACTGGCCCTTCGAAGTGATCAGTATGCTGGCAGAGGTGAGAGCAATTTTATTACCTACCTACTATATTTCAAATATTTCGCCGCCGTCGTGGTGGAGTGGTCAGTATAGCTGGCTTCACATCAAGCGGTCTGGGTTCGAATCCTGGTAGCGGCAAATGTTTGTGTGACGAACACGAATGTTTGTTTGCGAGTCATGGTTGTTTATATATTTATTTAAGTTTATTTATAAAAATATCTAAAATTAGTATGTATATTAAAAAAAAAAATGTCCGTTATCTAGTATCCGTAACACAAATTCTTAATGATACTTACTTCGGGCTAGATAATTGGTGTGAGCGTGGAAAATTTATTTATTTTATTATTTACTCGTATTACGTTACTAGCACCAAAGCAGCACACGTTTCTTTTGTACGACATTTGCTACACAAAACGCAAGTGTTTGGTATGTTTCCACGGAGTATTAAGATCTTTTTACTTTACTTACATGCAATTAATTTTACCTTTTAATGAGTAATGAGTTTTGTATTTGTGGGTTAGATTGAAATATGTACTTAAAAGAGTAAAAAAAGATCATTAGAACTACATAACTGTAGGTACCTAATTATCCAACGACCCATCCCTGCTTGTCTAGGTATTTTTTTTGCTCAACTCTTTGAAATATTAGTCTGTAAACCTTTTAATACCTGTTGTAGACCTATAAATATTAATTTTCATAAATACTTTGATTGTAGTAGTAGTGTTTAAGATTTTTTTGTCTCCTTGCTTATTCCTTTTCTTCTCCTTCATTAGTGGTGATACATGAGCATAGGTACTAACTTGACTATGCCTGTGTTCTTCAACATTATTAAGATGTATACCAAAGAAAAATGCATATCAAAATAACTACTTGTGCATTACGCGGTACGTCGGATAGCATTCCTTATTCTGACCTATACAAATGATCAGAAAACCTTCATTTCCTTACGATTTATCAGGAAAAACTACAACTACTACTGCTGGTGAAACTACAAATACCAAATACCGAATGCTCAAGTGAGAGACTGACTCAACCTACTTTATTACCTATTGGCTGTTTAGAACTGGCCATTTCTATATTTAAGCAATTTTAATCTATCTTTTTTGTAGTACCTCAGAGGTAAAATAAATCTGTGGCTAAGCGAGTGTTCTCGCCATTCACTGCTCTACTCTACCTATTGCTTAGTAAAGCCAGAACCACATTATTGTGTGTCGTAGTGTATCTTTTTGGCTGCAAGGGTATAATGAACCAGCGTATCCCGAGCGAGTGTATGTAGCTCGGGCACATCTCGTCCTGCGCCCCCCTCACGATTGCCCTTAGACGTGCACGTCGGACAACTGTAAAAAAATGTATAGACTGAGGTCATTCTGTGGCTTAGGTGTTGCGGTGCCAGGACACGGAGATGCTGTCGCTGGACCTGCACGGCGTGGTGGCCAAGTGCCCGGACATGTCGGAGGAGCAGCTGGCGCGGCTGGTGGGCCTGCGCGGGGACGTGCCGCGCGCGCAGGTCCGCGACACTGTGGCCATCGCGCTCGCCACGCGCCCGCCACAGAGAACCTCCTCGCACCCCTCGCTCTTCAAGGACATTGTTTTCAACGACAAATTGCTCTCACATTTTGCTTTGTAGTTACTGTGTGACGGCCATCTTTATCCGCTCCCAAATGTGATGTTTTCTTATACGTGAACGAACTAGCTTTGGGAAATATTTATAAGTATTACAAATTGTCTTTATTCTACATATTGTTGTGTATGTTATGGTAGTTATAATTTGCTACAGAAAAAGGTATCTAGGTGCTAGCATACATGTTCAATATTAATAACATGAATGCTGAATTAAAACTAAAAAAAATCGTTGTAAAATTACCTTAAAAAGTGTTATTTTAAATACTATTATTATTACAGTAGGTACTTACCTACTTTTAAGAGTATTTAAAAATGAAAATAGTGCTAGGTAGGTTTTTATTTTATTTGATTATATCGTTATTTGCTTACCTTATTTTATTGTTATTTATTAGATACAATCATAATCAACCCAATGAAATATATTTATTTTTGGTATAAATGTATGCCTTTTAAAATTGTCCTTATCACTTCATTACAAAGCAAAGGTACCATCACCTTTATCACAGGTAAGTTTACTAACCATGCTTCTACATCCACGCCAAGTAGCAGGTGCTTGCTTTTTCTTGTATTGAAATACAATAGCATTCATTTGGTACGGAATAGAGCAATAATCGCGCGCGAAATCAAGGCCAATTGATGGTTCGAAGGGCGGGCGGCGTATCGCAGTCAGTCGCACGAAGCTCGCCACGCGCCGCGCGCATCATGCAGCCCGGCGACCTCGCTGCCATCACGTGCTGCCTGCTGGCTCTCATTGCAGGTGACCTACTGTTTATAAACATCTCTACGCTGTCTCTCTCGATCGTAAACAATGCTCTTCCATGGTTCTTCAAACAATGGTTCTTTAACGCGGCTAATGCCAAATGGCCGCAATTTACTTACTTAGTATTTAATTCAAATTTAATTTTAAATTACTATTTCAAACGTACCTGTCGAAATTTGCTATAGAGTATAATTGAGTTGATAGAAGGATAAGAATGTGCTATTCAATTTCGTATTTGATAGTGTCTAACCGATTTTTTACTACATAATAATCAGCAAACTCAAAAACATAAGCTATGTGAAAAATATTATTAAGTTATTTTTATATCCCCTACAGATGCGGATTTAGGTAAAGATATTTTATCCATAATAATAATAAGACCGCAGTGATCCCGTAACTTAATTTGTAATAGATATAAAGCAACTTAAATTATTTTTCAATATAATCTTTCATCGTACTACGTGAAAGACGAAAATATAAGTCGGTGAATGGAAATTATTTTAAATATTTATCGGGAACCCGTTATTCCAATAATAGGAGTAAATTCAGCACCTTCATATTTTTCAGTCGTGTTTACTTGGTTAGGTCTGTTCTAACTGAAGCTATTTTTCTTGCAAATATCATACACCTTCGATTCGCCGAGATCCTCCTTCAGTCAAGGCGTGTGTGGTAGGCCGCGGTATTTTTAACATTCCCGGACCGCCTCAAGGTTGGCCAAGATAGCCGTGTATTCATTCAGATATGACCTAATTTTCAACAAAGATTTATAAATAGCAAATTCAGTTAGAATGTAAACAGTTTACGATGTTGTGAATTAGACATAAGTTAGAAGAAGATCTCAGTAGCAGAGTAAACATCCGACTTGATCTTGTAACGGCAAGATCATTGTCGGTCGTAGCTTTAATAATTAGCTCTTAAAACGAGATACTAAAGTTTTTCTTTTAATTTCTAGATATAGAAATGTATTGAACATGTTATTGGTATAAGCTTTTCACGTTATTCACTAATATGTCTATATGTCAGCGGCCGTGAAAACATCTTAAAACCGTTATTTTTAGAATTTATGTGTGTTTAGAAACGTGACGTGAACCTCGTTTAAATATTATGGTGTGATGTGATGATTACTATACCTACGCTCGCACCGGTACATATGAATCAACTTATATAAATCAGCTTTATAGACTAGACAGCTCCCTACCTCCTACAATGACGGGCCGGTGTCGGATTTGTCTTTTAATTTAAAAATTGCTTTCGTGGGTGGACTTGAGATCCTGGGACAGCAACGCGTAGGTAAATGTTCACGGAGCGTGTTCAATCATCCGCCAGCCGGTATAATATTATTATTGGAGGACTATTTGCTATTAAATTATTAATTGCCATAAATATTAAAAGGGGTGGCTTATATTAATTGGTCCTTTTAGGTAATAACTCTTTAGTGCAAAAAATATATAAAATATTTAGTGCAGAAAATACTTGAAAGTAATAAATTACGACATTCTGAAACACTAAGAATGTTGCAGAACTCTGAGGAAACCACTGAAAAGAGCCTGACGAAATCGGGCATTGATTATCAAATCCAAGTCAGAGGAGAATGTACTTACCTATTTGTTTGAGATTGGGTTGGAATTAGATTATAGAATTCGTGTTAGTAGAAAAACGTTTTGAGCCGAACATTCCTTATTCAGGCGGTGACGGGAGAGAGGTATATATGTATAAACATTGGTTAACTAGAGGGGACCGTGTTTCTGTATTGCGGCGTTGCCAAACCAAAGCTGAATTAAAATTCATTAACATAATGTAGGTTCATAATATAAAGTATATGTTCAAATGTATTAAAAGCGTCGGTGGCGTAGTGCGTAAGAGCGTCGTCTCCTACCCGGGAGGCACTGGTTCGATCCCCGCCACGTACCAATGTGTTTTGAAATTTTGAATTCATATGTACGTTTAATCGACGCTTTGACAGTGAAGGAAAACATCGTGTGGAAACATGCACACACCTAAGAAGAAATTCTTAGGTGTGTGTGAAGTCGACCAACCCACACTCGGCCAACGTGGTTGACTAAGGCCTAATCGCCCCTAATGTGGGGTAGGTTCGAGCCCCTCGGTGGGGACATTATATGAGCTGTTGATGATATGTTCAAATAGTGAGATTAGACAGTAACTCAGTGGTTGAGAATTTCGGGTGAAGCTCGCTTCCACCTTCTCTTTTTCTACCCTGCTCCCAATTTATTTGGGTCGGTGCACATATCATATCAGTTAATGCAGTGGTCGGCAAAGTGCGGTTCCGAAGCCGCATGTGGCTCTTTGGCTCCTTAAGTAGCAATGATAATTTCAAGGCGCAATGATAATTTCATAAAAAAAACTGATGCAAAGCACATTGTTCGCATTAACAAATATTTATTACTTAATAAATATTAATGCGAACAACGTAATTTAGAATTTAGTTTTATTTAGTGTAATAAAGTTTACTAATCAAGCAGATTTGGCTCACATTTTTTTTAATTGTTATAATGTTAATTTTGCCCTTTGGCTAATAAGTTTGCCGACCACTGAGTTAAGGTAAAGTACAAGAGCCTACCCGTCAAGGAAAACAAGAAAAAATGCAAAATATTATAAAGTCAATAGTTTCATTGACGTAAGTTTTGTTAAGCTTCAGCACACACAGCAAAGCATCAATATGAGCGGTTTAAATAACATTGTAATACCTGCTAATAATGTCTTATATTTATTATTATTATGTAGATTAATTGATTTTGCAGGCAGTCTACAGTTATCAATAACAGAGTTTGCAGTACCCAGTGCGGTAGAAGCTGGTAAAAATGTTGAACTTCAGTGCCGATACGGCGACTCTGAGAGAGTGGACTATGTCAAATGGTGGTGGACACCTTCGTATGTCGCAAAGGAAGACAAAAACAGAATCCTCTTATACCAGAGGTTGACGGGGCTACCTGCTGAAATACCTAGGAAAAATGTGGGTAAGTTTCCAAGGGCTTAAGTATACCTAACATTAAGACTAGAAAATACAGTGAAAAAAATCTTCTTCAGTGCATATTTTCTAGTTTTAAAAATATTTACGCGTTTGTAAACGTAAACATTATTCTATAACATTAAGATTAATGGAAAACGTAATTATATACTTTTGCAAACTCTCTGAGCTTAAAACAGATTTATAAAACACTTGCTTCTGCCCGCAACTTCGTCCGCGTGGACATTTTACCCCCTTAGGGTGGAATTTCCAAAAAACCTTTCTTAGCGGATGCCTCCGTCATAACATCTACCTGCATGCCAAATTTCAGCCCGATCCGTCCAGTGGTTTGGGCTCTGCGTTGATAGATCATTATGTCAGTCAGTCAGTCGCCTTTGAGTTATATATTATATATTTAGATAGATGGCTCGTTATTATTTGTTACCCGTATTATTGGGTAATCTTATAATACATTGTTAGGTACGTAATTTTAAAAAAAATGTCGAGAAATGACAAGGGACACTAGTGCTGCAAGCGTTTATGGTTACGGTGACCGCTTGCCATAAAACGGACAGTATGATTGTTTACCACCCTTTTTATAAAATGTTCTTCTCTATGTACCAAATAATTAATTTGGTGCATATTCAGTAGTTCTACTTACCAATTATTACGTAATTATTGATTTTATGCAGAGATCGATGGCGCCGCGTACATGATTTATTTGTAATGATTGCAAAAGTTAAGGAAACATGCTTTGTAGTCCGATTGGTAACCAAACATTTTTCAACTAGACTTTTCTCTAGCTTCGGAAGTCACGTTAAACTGTTGTTCTCGGCTGCTAAGGAAAAATTTAATTCGTAACAAATAAGTCGCGTCATAGGCCAGATATGGCGACTTGTAAGATCAATCCAGGCTAACCATCCAGATATTACTACTTGATGAGAAGAAGATCGTTATATATTTTCTTTGTTTTTTATTGTGTTATAGAGGGAAAAGAGAGTGATACCATCGTGATAATGGACCTGAAAGCCAATGATTCGGGAATATACGAATGCGAGGTGTCTAACGTTGCTGAAGTACGAAAGCACCAGGAAATGATTGTTTTTTGTGAGTACAAATTAAATTGTTTTTAATGTATTTGGATTTTAGGTTAACGTTTATATTTTATAACAATAGTTATTCATACATCAATGGTCCCTTTTTAGTTAGGCAGCAGTGTACCTATACACGGTGAGTTTTTGTTTTCGGGTCAGTATGGGGAAATTCTAAACTATAAGAGATAGAGAAAAACTCTCTTAGGAACCGTGATCTTAATTTTAGATAAAATAAAAATGGTATTTAATTTTTTTTAAATATTAATAGATTTGGAGATATCGGATTTTTTGAAAAAAAATTGTGTGCGTGTAACCTTTACGCGCGATTGAAGTAAAACTTCTTTGACGTAGATCACTGAAATGATTAAATTTTAACTGAAAAAAAAAATATGACAGATACTTACGACCAATCGAAATTAATATTTTTAAATAGCGGAAACTACACAGACTATAGAATACTGAGCGTTACTTCCGTTAGAAAAATCTGAGTTACCCCCTAGTCGCGCCTAAAGAAGTTTTACTTCAAAAAATTTTTTGTTATTTCGATTGTGTATCACTATACAAACCAAAAATTGTATGGAAAATTGTATGGATTTCAACAACTTCTAGCAACTTCAGACCTATGTCTGAAGTTGCTAGAAGTTGTTGAAATTGCTTGAAATTAACATTTTATTAAAGATACATTTTACTATCTAATTGATATTGATGACTGAAACAAAACAAAACCAAAAATCTGCCACTTGCCCTAATTCCACGAAACAAACTCGCACAAAAAAATTTAAAATTCGAATGCTTTTTATTTTCTTTACTTTTCATTTGAAAATCGGCCAGTTAGATTCTACTACTAGGCTTGAGTTCACCAACACGTAAAACAAGCGATTAAAAGTTAACCGTCAGTTTTTGACAATTCTTCTATAAGATGAAATGTCAAAAACAGTTGGTTAAATAATAACCGCCTGTTTAAATGTTGGTGAACTCCAGCCTAAAGAAAACTATTACAGTTTAACTAATAAAGAAAACTAAAACGTTAATTTCAACAACTTCTAGCAACTTTAGACCTATGGTCTCCATACAATTTTTGATTTTATATAGTGACATACAAACAAAATAACAAAAAAAAATTTTTTTTTCAAAAAATCCAATATCTCCAAATCTATTAAGATTTAAAAAAAAATTAAATACCTACCATTTTTATTTTATCTAAAATTAAGATGACGGTTCCTAAGAGAGTTTTTCTCTATCTCTTATAGTTTGGAATATCCCCATATTGACCCAAAAAAAAAAACTCACCGTGTATACCTAGGAAGCCAGAGATAGCTCTGTCTGCGTAAGTAGGTTTAAGATGTAATAAGGTTAGACCTGACAGCAGCCGCTTGCTTACCACCAAGCAGGCAACATAGCACTTATCATTATACTATAATTTTTATAAGAAATATGACTATCACTTCATTTTATATAGAACTAGCTTCTGCCCGCGACTTCGTCTGTGCAGGATTAGTATACATGATAACCTTTATATGCTATTCTGATGTATGAGCTATATTATTGCAAAGTTTCATTAAAATCCATTAGGTACCTAAGTAGCTTTTACGTGAAAGAGTAACAAACAAACATCTATCCTTACAAACTTTCGTGTTTGGTATATTATTTTTACTTTCACGTATACGTAGTATAGTCTTGTAATTGTCAAAAACTTCGACCTCGAGATTTTGACGGATTTACACGTTTTGAACCTCCCTGAGTCCAAAAAACCCGTTTTTGGCATTATGTCTGTGTGTGTGTCCGTGTGTCTGTATGTCTGTGTGTCTGTGCTTTAGCACGATAACTCGAATATGCTTTAACTTATTGCAACCAAATTTAACATGCATGTATGACATATAAATATAAGGTTTTTATCAACTTTTGAGTCGTCAATCACGAAAGTTAAGCAACCAAGTGCGCGGTCGGTACTCGGATGGGTGACCAAAATTTTACATGCATGTATGACATCAGAATATAAGCTTTCTATCCACTTTTGAGTAGTTTCTGGTATTCGAGAAAGTCAAGGGCGACCACTTCCGATTTTTTTGTTATTTCAATTCCTTTTTTTTTAGCTCTCATTTATTATTCACTGATTACTTATTTGACCTTTGTTTCACCCTAGTTTCACCTTAATAAAACCTAGTTGAATATTAAGTGTCAAATGGATCTCCATATCATTATTATAATTACTTTATGAAAATTATCTAATTAAAAAGAAATATATACAGCCTATTTAACTTCCTGCTAATTTACCTTTCTTTTGGTGAAAGAATTTAAAAGATTGGCTTTGTGGTTTAGGCGTGAAGGCGTAACAAACAAACAAAATCACTTTCGCATTTATAATATTAGGTTAGGTTAGGATCAATGATGTTTTAAAAAAGAAGCCGCATATCCATACTGCTTGACGTTTGAAAACTGTCAAAATGGCGAATGAAACATATCATAAAAAATGTACGAGAAGGATAGCGTTGCGCTTTCCAAACAAAATTACATCAATTGCCCGAATTTTAACGCCTCATTTTTGACGCGCTAGTGCCACTACCTCACGTTTTTGTATATTTAAATCATTGGTTAGGATAATAAAATAATCTGAACATGTTTTTATGAAGCTAACGGAACTGGAGTGGAACTGAACGTAACGACAGTGGAGGACGGACCTGATGAAGACGACGAAGATGAGGTGCTGGTGCAGTGTGAAGTGCACGACGTAACGCCGCAGCCTGAACTTAGCCTATTCGTCAATGGGTGAGTACTGCTGGGAATTTTTTTACCGTGTACGTTTATCCTGTTCCAACTACGAAGCCCTTTTTGACAGCTGTCAAATAGAGAAAAGAACTAGTGCTACATTTGAAGGTTCTTGAAGAGTTCTTGTTGTAAAAACACGTGTTAAGAGACTCCATTTTTAACCTCAATCAACCGTATAATTTTTGTTACTTTAGTTACATTTTCACTTGACATTGGCAAAATGCGTACGCTTCATGCTACGCGACGCCATTAATTAAGAATAAAATAGAAGGTGGTACAACGACAACTATTATCAAATTTAAATCGAGTTAACAAATCTATAAAAATACAGAAATAAATATTTACTACATTTATTTTAATTTTATTATATTATATTTTTGCAGAATGATTTCATCAGTCCTTTTGTAAATATTTTAAGTTTACTTTTTATAATTTTTTGATACCAATTATGATTTTGACACCTTTCGCTCTTAGATTGTTATGTCGTATTCATCTTATTTTAATATGTATGTTCCCCGCTTACTTGAAGATTTTAATTTTTTACCAACGCAATACCTAGAAAGCTGTTCTTTCTTTAGAAAGTATGTGTTGAGTATGAGCGATATTCATAAAGAAAGTTTTTTTTTATGTTACGAGATGGCAAACAAGCTTGCGGCCCACCTGATGCTAGGTGGTCACCGCCGCCTATAGACTCTTGAAATATTAAGTGAAATCACTTAACACCGCAAGTGCGTATGCCATCCTGGGGACTAAGATGATATGCCCTCCATGCCCAGTAATTATACTGGCTACCTTTCCCTTCAATCCGAAACACAGGTAACTGTTTCACGCCAGAAATAAGAAAGGCGGTGGTACCTACCCAGACGACCCTACATATGGGTCTACCACCTAGTTATTTGTATTCCTTTGACCTAATCCAAATTTGCCCATAATATCTCATTTCTCTCGGGGTTGCTTATCTTGGCATTGAAGTCTCCAATAACGGTCGTAAAGTAGTGTTTTCATTTAAAGCTTTATTCAGATCGTCATAAAATTCCTCAACTTCTTCATCATCCTGAGCAGATGTTGGAGCATAAATTTGTTTGAGTTTGTAAACAAATATTTATGCCACATAAAATTTTGTACTTACCACGTGCGGTAACAAAGAAAGCCTCGCATATTTATCTCCCTCGTTTGTACCTGCGATCAGAGACATTCTTTGTTATACCGCCCTAGTTAAGTAATGTCTATTGTTTAATAGGAGAGAGATCGAAAACGTAACGCAATACTTGTCGGGCGGCGAGGAAGGCCTCTACGATATATTCGTCAACACAACAGTCAGTTCCGATGAGGCGGAAGATGCTGAGATCCGTTGCGAACTCTTCTACGAGAACCGAAACATTAGTCACCCACCGTATGCCAGCTCTATATTTTACACTTCAGGTATGTCCAACATTTGTGAGTAATGCACTTTGTACACACGCTTGCTTATCATACTACTACATACTGGGAAAATTCCTCAGTAGACATTGAACCGTATAGCATAAAGTCGAAAAATTATTGATAAAATTGTACAGCTGCGTAGTTTAATGTGCAGCCGTCTGTACATTGCTAAATTATTAAAATTTTACAGTACAAAAATAGAACACAGGTTGGATTTTGGAAACGTACGTACCTAAGTTCTCTAAATATTACAAGTTTCCCAAAAAAAAAACCACATTCGTTTAAAGAGAAAACTGCAGAATTGTAATCATTATTTCCTTTTTTTAAAAATACTTTTGTCACATCCGTGACCTAGACGAATGCAAAAAGTTACAATCTAGACCAGGGCTTCCCAAACTTATTTTTATAGTGACGCCCTTAGGGATTGGCCATTTTTTTGCGACGCCTTAGGGTGCGCGCCTACCGACGGCACGGCATTGCACGGCGCGGTTCGGCATGCTTCGGCATTCCGAATGATCTTGTGGCATATCACATCAAAAATATACTAGATTAAACCTTATTTTTATTTATACACTCACTTTCCTTTAACAACGTAAGACAACTTTATGCGTCTTGAGTGTCGCAGCGGCGTGGTGTGGCATCTAGGGAGTCATCACGCGAGAACTTTTAAATTATTCGTGTTAAAATAAAATAATGTCAGTGCCTAATTCATTGAAATAAGTTCGGAAATAATTTGTCCATGAAAAAATCCTTAGCAGTGCCGTGCCGTCAGTGGGCGCTGGCCCTTAAAAGTCGTCAATAGGGTCAATCAAAATGATCGAATCTCCAACAGGCATGGTATCTGTTAATTCCACTCTTTACACCAAAACCGGATATTATAATACTGAAATCTAAAAAGTGGTATAGCTTCAGCAATAAGTATTTATTTATTAAAACTATACTTCTTAGATTGATATTTTTGAGACACGGTTATTATTTGTATCACAATACAACAAAAATCTAATAATATACGATAAACTTAAAAAAAGTACTCACTTTTTTTACCAACACAAACCCATATAAAAATATGGTGTTCATTCAATTTTATGACCAAAAACTGTCGAGTGAAGTTAGTAGAATATCGAGTTGTCTAGTGTTTTCGTTAAATAGTTCAGATATTGATATACCTAATATATGGTAATATTAGATAATATTATGAGCACTGCATGTACTGTATGTTTTAGATTTGATGTCTTAGTCCATTCATTCCAACGACAATTGACAGCAAAACTATTTTGAAAATTAATTATGTGTTTAAATAAATTACGAAAAAATTAAATATGTGGTTCTGGGAATAACTGGACTAACTCATTAATATACGTGAACCACCGATACGACAATGCCATAAAATTATGTCATAAAAATAATTCGTATTCATAAATTATAATTAATCCTAATTATTTTTATGATATACATAGTCCAAACCAAAGACATTGCTTTTAAATTTATTTAAATTAAACAACCGATTAAACATGAAAAAAAAATTAAATTATGACGTATAGGCATTGTTTTTCGGTTATTAGTTGTGTGAACGCAAATATGAGCTATAAACTGATTCCGTAGCAGAAACACAGTACCTAGATGAATAACATAATTTCTTAATATTATTTTTAGAACATTTTTGTTGTAAATGTCTAGGGCCTAAGGTAAAGATATACAAGGAACTGACCGTAATAGTCAAATTACGTAAAGAGTTTTCTGATGATTTTTTCTAATATTTCTTAAATTAAATTAGTGTTTTTAAAAAGTCATATAAAGATAATAGTTCCTTATGACTGTGTACTGTGTTGTTTGGTACGATGATAGAATAAACATGTATGTAGCATGCAAGCGGGCTGCATTGTGTATTGTGAGTGTACCGCACTAACGTGGTTGGTGGGCGCCAGGCGCGGGGTCCACGACGGAGACGCCCGAGGACACGACGCAATCAGAAGTCGCTTCCGAATTGAAAGAAAACACGAGTAAGTTCCCTACTTTTATGACACTACCATACAAAGCCTTTATAATGTAGTTCCCTACCTTTATGAACACTACCATACAAAACCTTTATAATGTACAAAAACATTGTACAAAGATTATCGAATTGATAATTAATTAGGTATTACCATTTCTTCATATAATCGTGAACATTAAAGTTTTTATCTACTTGTATATCTACAACCTGCAAATAAAAAATATTTATCTTATGCGTTCAGGATTCTTCATACTATTCAATGATAAATAACATTTATCTAAAAATTGGGCTTTCTAAATATTTTTATTATTAACGCTATACTGCTTTGCAGGCTTGAGTGACTTTTGTCGTGTGTAAACTATTTAAAATACACCAAATATTATAAATAAAATTACTAATACTAGTAAAAATTGTCTGTTACATTCTCATAATTATATTTTTGACTGCTTATATAAATTTATTATAGCGCATTATTGTCTTGGAAATAGATTATACATTGTGTTTGGTACAGGGATATCAAGCGGGCACCTACCAATGCTAACATAGTCATGTTAATACTAGGATGTTTGTAAAAAATCATCATCGTATTTATTTGACTTTGTTAGAATGGCACGGGTAGGTGCCCGCTTGATACCCCATCTACCAAACATCCTGTATAATAAAATAACAATTAATATTAATAAAGCATACTGGTATTTTTCACCAAAGTGTTTATTATTTAATTTTGTTTTTTGCAACACGGAGACATGAAATTTACATGAAATGTATTTAAGAGTTAAACAATAATTAGAAGAATAGATAATATGCTTATAAATCACAACAGCTTATTTGTTACTGTTTTCATGTTTTAGATTTTTTTTGTTTTGGTTTAAATTTAAAATTTCTGAACACTAATCCACGGGAAAGTTCATTTGAAGATTCGTGTACTGTTGCATCCATAAATTTTGTACATTAGAATAGTACACGACCTCGTATTACAAGCAAACGCGTAAATAAGCGCAGTGTTGTCTTTCTTTAACAATGAGAATGGACTTATACATTGTGGATTTCCTTGGCTCTGGGCTTTAGACGTACTAAAAGGCACTATTTCCTGTTATTAATGTGAAATAAATTTATCATAAATATTAAATGTTACTTATCTCCAATCTACCAATCCAAAATAATATGAATAATGAATATGGGTTCCTTAATTTAGTATTCGTTTAGGGTTATATTATCAGACTCAATATTAATACTTATGTGTTTTAAAATCATTTTCTATGGAATGATTTTATTTTATTGTGTTTTTAAAGCATAGAATATTATTACTTAAATGTTGTAAAAAAGAAGATTTTAATACTAATTACAACTTTATCAGACACTTATCAGGCACTGTCAGCACCAATATATAACTGAGTAGTATAATTAATTTATATGGCATTGTTTTGATTTAAAACTGGTAGCTAAATAAGACAAGGTAGGTTCCATAAATTAAGATTATTAATAACTACTTGTAATTATTACCCGCTAATTAGTTAGTTTGTAGTACCACAGAACAGAGAATCTGTTCTGTGGTACAATCTTACCGATGTGTGTGAAAATGGACGAAAAGCTTTTAACACCGCAGGACAATAACTTACATACAGAAAATCTACGCCATTTTGAATGCCTTCAACGCTAAAACTTTGACGTACCTTTTATGTTTATACACTTGGTAACTTGAAAACAATAAACATGTAATTCTTATATTTTTGATTTTTCTCTAAAATGATGATAAAATGGTGCAGTGCCAACATAGTGCCAATAATTGGGTGTGTTACCCTATATACAAATACGTTCTTCGAATACCAAGGTATTTAAGCATGATTGACGTTACACCGTGGCACGCACAGCCGCGACACGTCAAATGTATAATACAATCTATTTCAATAGCCAGTTATATCGGCTGACATTCGAGTAGACCCTCAGTGTTAGGATCCAGCTCGACCCCGATCCGGTGTAAAGTGAATCATGTATTATTCAGAAGTAGCTCGCAAAGTGAAGCAAAATGGAAGAAATTCGGGTTTTTGTTTTATCAACTTTAAAATTCCTTAAATTAGAAAAATACTGAAAAAATCGACTGTCCAGGTTGGGAATCGTACCCAGTAACTTCCGCAATCCGGCCGGTAGCGTCAACCACTACGCTACCGTTTAAAATTCCTATTCTGTCTTTATATGAACCACTGTATATACCACCTGTAATATCAACCTTAACTACCTACTACCAATAACTACCACCTTAACTACCAATTAAAATATTAACCATTCAATGTCGTCATGTTTCAGATGGCGTCATGTTCCATGGAAGCTCGTGGATGCTCCTCGCTGCGTTCGTAGTCCAATTGTACTTCCTAATCTGAATTACCCACTTATGTGATACTAATTTTATAAATATTATTATTATATTCTATTAATTCAGTATTAACTATAATAAAGTTTATATTGTTAATGTTTATGGTGTTATTTTAAACCAATGTAGGAATGCATTCCTCAATATTAATAGTTGTGATATATGGATATTGAGATAGGAAAAAAGGTTTTATCTTAATTAGTCTTCAGAATTTTTGTCTTTTTTCTTATGTTTTTATTATTTTATTTATAACAAACTTAAAAACTGTACAATTACGATTCTATACAATATAGCTGGCTTCCACATCGAAGCTTTACTGCAGTAGTCACCTGGTGAAATAAAAAATTATAATTTTACTAGTGTTTATGCACACACATTGGATTTTTACAATGAATAAATTATTAATACCTCCTTTTAAAAATAAGGTCTAAAGAAACTCAATAAAGAAGAGAATATAATATTCAAAAATTTTTCTCAAATAGGCAGCATGTAGAAAATATAAAATTTGATCATCAACGAACCTATGGTGTAGACCACAGAACAAATAAAAGAGGTTAGAAGAAAGCTGTCAATTTTCCCCCATTGATTTTCAACCTTAACCGCGTGTATTATAAAGCGCAAAATCGATTGCAATTGGGGAAAATTTTAGTTTGTGGTAACCTGATGTGCTATTGACTGTACGAGCAGCCTAGCTCACTTATATCATCATAATACACACAATATTTAGATTGCAAATCGATTGGAGTGATTTTATAGTTTTGTATATCCTAATGTGTTGTTTACTGTACTATTATATAACATTAATCTTTTGCATTAGGTACTACCTAATAGGTAGACGGTAATTTCGTTGATAATAAATGATGTTAATAACGATGTTATAGAATATAATAGTTATTTATTATACAAGAGTGGAAAGTTCCTTTTTAACTGCGTGCTCGATTTGGATGACCGAGCAAGCGAAGGATTCTAAAGTTGAATCACGAGCGCAGCGAGTGATTCTAAATTAGAATCCTGAGCGTCAGCGAGGGAAACAAACGAGCACAAGGTGAAAAATCTTTCCACTCGAGTGCAATACGTAACTTTTCATCCCACCTCAGCGAGGAAATGACAAAATGAAAAAGAATTTTTTCACAATTTAAAAAGTTCTAATCATAAATTTGGCACCATAGAGGTTACATTAAATAGGTTTAATGACGTTTTGAATTTACAATTATATTGAGTACTCATTATATGTGATGTTCTAAATTCAAATCTACTTTGCCACTCAAGCGAATAAAATAGAATTTTCCAGCCAGATTTCGAAGCGCAAAATTACACTTTCCGAGGTGGTGGGATGAAATAGTTATTTATTATACAAGAGTGGAAAGTTCCTTTTTAACCGCGTGCTCGATTTGGATGACCGAGCAAGCGAAGGATTCTAAAGTTGAATCACGAGCGCAGCGAGTGATTCTAAATTAGAATCCTGAGCGTCAGCGAGGGAAACAAACGAGCACAAGGTGAAAAATCTTTCCACTCGAGTGCAATACGTAACTTTTCATCCCACCTCAGCGAGGAAATGACAAAATGAAAAAGAATTTTTTCACAATTTAAAAAGTTCTAATCATAAATTTGGCACCATAGAGGTTACATTAAATAGGTTTAATGACGTTTTGAATTTACAATTATATTGAGTACTCATTATATGTGATGTTCTAAATTCAAATCTACTTTGCCACTCAAGCGAATAAAATAGAATTTTCCAGCCAGATTTCGAAGCGCAAAATTACACTTTCCGAGGTGGTGGGATGAAAAAAATATTTGGAGGTAGTTCGCAATTACGCACATATACTTATGCGTAATGGCATTAGTTTTATTACTTATATCCAAAAATAAGGTACCTACCTGTGTTTATAAATCTCTTTTTAATAGCCGTATAGTCTGCTTGTGGAAGGATAATACGGCAAGTGACTTCCGAATGTTGTTTGCAATTGGCTTCTTTAATTAGCGTCATTTGCGCTTTGCCTTCAGTATTATACAAGTAGCTATGGTGCCATACTCTTTGGGATTGCTGTGGTATTGGGTCACTGAAACCCATGAAAATCAAATGTTAATAAGTTCAATTGATAAAAACATAGGATGCTATTTAAATACTTTTAAAAATGACTAACTAACAGAGACGTGACAATATTTGAAACATAAGGACCATAATTGCATAAAACCCCTCTTATTCCATATCCTTACTGATGTAGGTATCCCCACCAGAGATTTTGTTACTTTTTTCATGAGCAGCATCAGTAGGTTGTTAAAATCTAGACATTATGCAAAGAGTTGAATAATGACGTAAGCGGAGAGCCGCTTGGTCACAAAAGAATACAGGGTGTAAAAGACATGAACAGTCAAACGAGAACCATGTATTCTGCTCACCATCATAACATTTTTCTTCCTTCAGACTATACCTGGGAAATTGATAGTTACGATTTTATTGAAGGTCAAAGTCATAATTTTTTTTTTCATTTTTTTATTAAAACGTGTTCTATACGTTATTTCTTAATTAGTCCAAAGAAACATTATCATTTTTTTTGTATTTCATAACAAAAAATGGCTTCAAAACGTTAGCGTTCAATGTAGCTCACTCGATGTGCACGGACACTAACGAACGAGGCCGCCGTCTGGCAAAATTATCGCGGTCTAAATAGAGCGAGTTGCGTGCGAGTTGAGCCCTTTACATTGCGCGGTACAATTTGCAATTTTTTTAACACCAAAAAATTAAAATCATTTCCCAGCAATATTTTTTTTGAAATACATATGTCTTATTTTGATGTATAGAATACATGGTTCTCGTTTGACTGTTCATGTCTTTTACACCCAGTATATGCTAAAAGTCTGTGGAGATTATATCAGTAGAGACATATGGAATATGCTTATAAACCCAGGTATAAATAAATAATTGATTTATTATTATATTATCTGTGGTTCTACCTACTTATTGTATTCCAGGACCATGTAAGGTTGAGGATAAAGGCCGCGAGCGGCACAGCTAATTTCAATGAACTGGCGATGAAGTTTTCTTATTCTTATATCAATCTCTTCTTCGGGACCTGTGAATTTTATTAGTATTATAATAATGAGTTTATTAGTTTTTCACTTATAAGTTAGTGTTAGAAAATACTCACAAATTAATGAATAACTCACTGTAAATTAACATTGACTTCGTTTGACGTCTTTCTACACCTTTGTGCGAGAGGACACACGTATACTCTCCACTTAAAGCAGAATCAGCCTTTAGTATACGGAGAGCCCGACGTTCGTGGTTTGTTATTTCTAGACAAAATACGTTAAACTTTCATTATTTCTGAAAATCTATGATATAAAAAAAACATTTCAATATAGTTTTAACTTTATGTTATTACATATATATAGTCTATGGTTATTACGAACCAGAAATTCTGTAGGAAAGATCGAGATGTTCTTTCATCACATCAGAAACTACGGGCATCGTGTGAGGACTCCACCTATAAATCGGGACGTCATTGCTCTTGTAAAACCACATCAATATAAAATCGTCATCAGGAACAGAATATTGGCAATCTAATGTAATATTAGAACCACTTTGAATTATTTCAGGCACCACTAACTTCTCTATTTGCGCGACACTTAATACACCTGGAATAAAAGCACAGGTAGATATACATACATATAATAATAATCTTGTGTCGTGGGCAGATCGTATCTTTAGCAAGATCGCGATATGCTGGAATAATCTTGTGTCGTGGGCCGATCGTATCTTTAGCCAGATCGTGATATGCTGGCATATCGTTAAACGCTACTGGACCATAATAATCTCCACCACTGGTCGAGAACACAGTCCACCCCACTTGGTCATAAAAATATAACCTGAACAAAAAATAAACTGAATCTAATGATCACTCCTGACCACTACCATTTATAGAAAATGGGTTACTCGATCAGTGGTCGAAATTTTTATGGTCCAGGGCAGCAATTCTCATGCCTTCGATAAAGTCTCGCATTTTCGGGTTATAATGACGTTGAGCTATTCTGAAAATCTCAGGTTAGACTTTTCTCGAAGGGAAGCCACTCTCAAATTGCTTCGGGTGGTTGGCAGGGTCGAGACGTAGATTTTCGAAACACAGTAGGTAATTATTTTCTGTAATCTATGATCTTAAACGTGAAAACGCTGAATTCAATATCTACCTATATGTATTGTAAAAAAGTTTTGTAAATTAGGTAATACTTAGGTAAATAAATAAGTAATAACAAATAAATGAAAGATTAGTAGGTACCTACAATACAATCTCAAAATACCTAACTGTGCGAATGGTAAGTGGTAGTTTAGTCATAACTTATCTACCACCCATTCACACATTTTTATTTTGAGTTTATCTACTTCCTACAATTCACACAGTTATTTTGAGATTGTATTGTAATCTTTAGTTTATTTTTTGATATCTATTAATTTACAAAACTTTTTTTTACTTACAAAAGATCTCAATTTACGAGATTTTATGGCCGAAAAAGGATTCGAAGTAAACTCGAATTCGAGATTATTTCGAAGGAAACGAGAATTGTGTCCAAGTAACGTATCACGACATGCCGGCATTACGATCAGCCCACGACATTAACCTTATCTCTTGGTTAGTTATGTGCCCGTTTAAAGCTTATGTCGTCTAGCTCAGTCGCTGTACCATGCCCACGTCGAATTTAGGTCTTACTCCGCCCCTGCCTGGAGCCAACCCAAAACTACATACCAGGAATGGCCACTGTAAAATATATAAGTTTTTATATTTTAAAATCGAGCTTGACAACATTAGCGGCAACTCCTCATACAAAATGGTAATTTCATAGGCTCATAGATAGATAATAATCATTTATACACAATTTGAACTACGTATAGGAAACGCGAACAGCGCCTCTAGCGGAGAGATCTAGATCATGTTTCCCATACAAATTGATCTCTTAACGCAACTAGAATAGTTAAACGTATTTTATACTAAAAAACTTATACTATATATAAGTGCGCGTCGGTCAATTTAAAGAAGCAGAACGTGAACGCATGACCGTCTTGTGTGATGATTCCTTAGGTCTGATAATATGCTCTTTAAAAAAAACCCGTTTAAAAATATCTATATTCTTAGGAGCAGCCCTTTTAAGCGTATGCACTACAGTTAGGTTTTTAAATTCTATAAACAAAAAACAATAATAATAGGTAGGTAGTATAGGTACTCACTAGCCAGGTAAAAGTATCCATTGGCAACTGGTATAGATAGGTCACTAGATAGCATTTTTCAGCTGAATTAAACGTGTGTGATATTAAAGATGTAGATAAGTACTACTACTTACATTAGATCACAAAGTATCTCGGTAAAAGCGAGCGTGCCATTACTAGACAGGAATGTGTAATGTAATCACGCAAGTCTCAAATAGACACATTGCAATCCGATGCACAGAGATTTTAGTGTAGGTATGCATTGTAACTTACCTATATCATTATCATCACCAGCCCATAAAATGTCCCCACCAAGGGGCTCGAGCCTACCCCACATTAGGGGTGATTAGGCCTCAGTCAAGTGCGGATTGGTCGACATCACACACAACCTAAGAATTTTTTCATAGATTGTGTGCAGGTTTCCTCACGATGTTTTCCTTCACCGTAAAAACGTCGATTAAACGTACATATGAATTCAAAATTTGAAAACACATTGGTACTTGGCGGGGTTTGAACAGGTGCCTCCCGGGTGAAAGATGACGCTCTTATGCACAACGCCACCAACGCTTCTACTTACCTATACGTTGATTGATGTAATACTACGTAGGTATATAAAACTTATTCAGTAAGCACCTACACTAGTTAGTGTAGGTAGGTACTGCACAAAGACTATGTACCTACTGCATCTCCCTCGAAATTAATAATAGATAGCTATTTACGATGCCATTCGAGTATGACAGTTTGTTATAAACGGTGATTTTAAATTTGGAGCTTTGGAGCCAGTACCGGTAACCATTTAAAAATAAGTAAGCAAATTTTTTTTGTCGAAAAAATGTTCTCTATTTATGTACCTAACTGACGCTCTAATCAAAGTCGAAGATAATCAAGCGGCACATACTCGTGTATTGACTTCGACTTTCTCATCAAGATCGAGTCATGCATTGTCAACGACACCACGAAACTGCACCACTGTGGTGTCGTTTACAATTTTTTTAGGTAACTACACCACAGTAATGAAGTTCTAATACTAAACTTACGTACGCATTTGACACCACGACGACAGTGTGGTGTGGTGTTGTGTGATCTTGCGAATGGTGCGAATGATAAATAATTAATATCGATAAATGCATACATAAGTTTTGTATTAGAACTTCATTACTGTGGTGTAGTGTACTTACCTACAAAAATTGTAAACACGCCACAAGGATGCGGTTTCGTGGTGTCGTTGACAATGCATGGATCGAGTTACCAAAAAACAAGTGATGGGGGAGAGCGAGCTCAACTGTGTGGGTAGGTGTGCGACTTATCTCGAAGGATTACTATAGGTACTCGATCAATAAACATTTTTGCTTATTACTTCATGTGTTGCATAAATCTAGTGTATTTATAATTATTAACTTATTCCCTAAATAGACTTTGGTTAAAAGCCAATAAAAAATCACCGTGTATATTTATCATGTCTAAATTTAGCCTCAAAAAATGCAAACATTACTTATAGAAATTCACCTAGAAGAATACATGCGAGTTATTATGAAAAACAGCTATCCAGACATTTTGATGCTAACTTAGATACTATTATAAATTTATAATAGTATCTAAGTTATATTTATATAAGATGTCATTGTAATAAAAACACGTAGATTGTCTAAATATCCAATTTTATTTACATAAATGCAATTCCAGTCTATTAAAAATACATGGTTATAATAATAAAAATTATTATAATATAAATTTGTCGATGTTGAGTATCTATAGATATTTCAGTTACCTACCTACATCTAAGTATCTAATCCAGGAACTAAAATGTTTTTCAATATTGGCCAAAACATTAAATATTGTTTATTGTTAATAATGTCAAACAATTTTTTCTACATTATATCTCACGATGTTAAGTGATGATAAGGATGAAGATGTAAGTGAATTTCACTCGTAAGTGAGCAACCCCTAGCCATTGAGAGATTGGTAGGCACTTACTACTCAATAGAGAACCAAAACCAATTTTTGACCAGATAGCAAATCACGAAACTCTGTGAAATAGCTGATTCAAATAGAATAGAATTTCCGATATCTGTGGGCTCATTAAAGTACCCAAAGCTGATAAATTTCTTTATTACACATTCAACCTTAATTAGAGTACCTACTTATAAAGTTGAAAGTCTGTTTAAGAAATTTGACAGTTAGTTGTAGCCAAATCTGCAGTCATCTGGGGGGCTATTCGCTAACTTTATTTGACAGTTGAAAGTGATGATCACTGAGTGAATTGCATATCCATTGCTGTTTTTACATGACAAGTACCATAATAGCGTGTGGTGTAAAACGGCAATGGACATGAAAATCAATCAGTGATCATCACTTTCATCTGTCAAAAAAAGTTAGCGAATAGGCCTAACATTATAACTCTTGGGTCCTAGCTCCTGTTATCAACCTTGAGGTTACTTAAAATTGATTTACAAACATTAGTCATTTTATAAAATTGTAGCGTAAAACAAAATACAAAATAGGGCATGGAGTAAAACAAAAAGTCATTAATTATAGGTATCTAATAATAAATTATAAACCGAGACTTGATTTTTTAATACACTTTCTACAAACATATAGGTATAGGTACACCAGTAGGTAGATAATAGATAAATCCGCTTTTTATTATTGCTAGGTATGGTAATGATACAGTTAATTATATTAAATATATTATATTATTATTATAAATATGAGTTTTAATATTACATTGTGTACAGTTGACTGCACTAGGGCCTTATCACGCTAAACACGAACGTTAAAACCAAATCGTTATCTTCTTTTAAACGAATGGCGATCGCGACACACAGATTACGCATTGCGCCAGTAATTGCACGGTAGATTGAGTTTAAAATCAAATCGTTATCGTATACATTTTGACAACCGTTTTACAGCTGTCAGCTGTCAAAACGTATGAAAACGATAGTGATTAGGTTTTGATCGAGTTCTTGTTGTAAAAAAACGTGTTGAGAGACTCCATTTTTAACCTCAATCTACCGTACAATTGTCTGTTACTTTAAAAGTACATTTTCACTTGACATTGGCGAAATGCGATAAATAATACGAACACCATTAATTAAAGAAGAATAAGAGGTTTTGATTTTAACATTCGCAAATAGCGCTATCGCGGGCTGGTCTTCCTCAATAGAATTTGAACTCTGCGACAGTGGAATAAAGTTGAAAATTGGCGTATTTTGTGCCTATGGATCAAGCATATCACACGGGTAGAATTAATGAGATTAAAGGCTGGCTGACCGTTTAGATTTAGAAGTACCTACCGACATATAAATTACCTATGTTGTGATTAGGTATGTATTTCGAAAGTAACAAAGTTTGGGGAATATTGTTTTTTAGGTAGGGAAAACACCTAATTACCTAGGTACCTACACTAAAAATAGATTACAACAATATTTTTTTATACGAAGCCATAATTTAAAGCTTGTACGTTTGGTTTTTGCTGTTATTAAATATGAAAACAACATACTATTCAAATAAATATACTAAAACATTTACACTTTAGGTAGGTGTTTAACTTGTTTGTAGATATACCTACATAGATAGTCTACATATTTTTGGATTCTTACATATAGTACCTAAATACTAAATCCCAAACGTGTTTAAGGTGCGTCTTTATTAAATATAAGATAACGAAATACAAAAAAAAACGTTCACAAATGATTGAGCAATGTTCACCCTCTATGGCTCTAAACAACGGGCGCAAAGTCAACGCGTCGATGCAAAATATTAAATACATATACCTATATTGTAACTAGAGGTCGCCCGCGGTTTCGCTCAATGTCGGTTTAATTATAGCCTATAAGTTATTCTGATGTATGAGCTATAACTGGTGTAAAAATACCTATGACAAAGCCGAGAACTACGTATTCCGCTCATCATTAGGATAATTTTTTCTTCTAGACTATGACCTGGGAAATTAATAGTAATGAAGTTATTGAGGTTCAAAGTTAGAAAAATGTTTTCAAGATTTTTATGAAAACAAATTGTAAGTAAACATTACTTTTTATTTTTGTTCAAAGAAACATTACCAAAATTTTAATTATTTCATACCGAAAAATGGTTTTAAAATATCAGCGCCCAATGTAACCACTCGATATCGGGGCCATTCAACTCAGCCGAACGAACGTCGCGCACGTCTCCAAGTTACTAAAGCGCTGCGCTACTTGCGCGGTATTTTTTGGAGTTTTTTTTTACACCAAAAAATAAAAACCGTTTCCCAGCAATATTTTTTTTAATATGCTTCTTGCTTTGGTGTATAGAATGCGTAGACTTCGGCTTTATCATAAGTGTTTTTTACACTCTTTATTTTTGTAAAGTTTCATCCATACAAACTTTAACGTTTATCTATACATAATATCATGTATTTGTAACATACGTTTTGTATGTTTTTTTCGAACGAATAAACTCAAAAACTAGGTACTGGACCTATTTTGATCAAATTTGGTACAAATATTGATTAGACGCTTTTTTTATATACATGTCTAGATAGAGCAAAACTGCCGTCAGACGTCCAAAAAATGAGTACTTACTACTAACCTGTACTAACTGCTAGTACTCGTTCAAAAATCAGCCTCTCAGTGTCAAAACTGTCCCTATAGATTACGCGTACGACATATTATTTACAAAAATTGTAGTACCGAAATGTGCGGATAAAATGTGCAGAAATGATACGGGACGACTCAAGACAGCTAAAACATCACTTATCATCAATGGGGGTGATTCTGAAGCGTAGATTGAGAATAGAGTATAGATAAGTCATCAGCGTACAATTAAGCGAGATAGCAATGTATGTACATACTATACCTGTCCTATAGCTACAAAAATAGATTAAGTATTGGCTTTTACAGCCAATTATACAACAATTCACCATTACTACAAACGAAATCACACAAAATACTGCGTATTAGAATGATTAGATTGTTAAAACTGACATAAAATCACTTAAAATGATGAGAAATATCAAAGCACCACGCACTTGTCTGCCACCAAAGCAATAGTGGCAAACATAAAAATCCGATACGCAAACAGAGACAAAAAAAATATTTTTCCTGCTCTCCCGTATTTATCAGACATATAAGCTTTCTCACTCTAATACTTATTATTCTTTAGTAGCTCATCTATACTATACTCTATTCTCAATCTACGTTCTGAAGTGACCACCTAAAACTATAACTAAATAAAATTAGAGACAGAAATGTCAATCACTGTTTGGTATTCAGAACTGACAAGTTAACTTTAAAATTAATAGTGACGTTACTGAACTACTCAATTTAGTGTTAGATGCCATTTTCGTATACTGACATGCTTCCTAAATATAATTTTTCCTGTAATTTCATGTATTCACAGTAGTTCCTGTGGAGTAGTCCTGTCATGGGACTACTGATATTTTTTTCCCGAGGTTCAAGAACAATTTGACCTAAGTACATTGTCGACCCGGCTTTGTTTGTTTTTTGAAAATCTAAAAAAAATGTTTATATCTACTTACGGACTATGAAATAACGCATGAATGAATACGAATTGTCTAAAACTAATTTAAAAATATATTTTTAGTTTTAGTTTTAATGCAGGTAACTTCAGAATTACTCCCAGTAAGTAAATAACTAAATAATTATTTATGCATGCCGTTGCCATGGTTTCGGTATTGCCTATTTAGTAAAAAAAATCCCAGTCATGTTATTTTTTTTTTTGATAAATATAAATTTCTCTTAAAATATCTTTATCTTTTTTATGAATCGAAAGGTATTAACTAATTACCTTAAGGTTATTATCTAAATATTCAAATAGGTAGGAAATAAATTAACTTATAATTAAAATATATTTATGTTTTGTTTCAGGTGCAGATGAAGCTTTCATTTCGAAACTACAATACAGCAGCTAAAGAAGTAGATATTAAATAAGAACACCTGAAAAATCTAGACGACCGAATTGGACATAAATATTTGTAATTTTTTTATTCTGTAATTCTGATTTCATGTGAAATTTATTTTTTTCTAATTTGACGTTTCAACAGTAACTAGCTTAATTTTATAATAATTTTAACATCAAACAATAATTATTAATCTTTTTTATATATCTAATAATTTTAATTTTTACGTTGTGTTGATTTAGATCCACATCCAATTTTAATTTAAAAAAATAAAATTATTTTGAAACTGATGCTTGATGTCTTTTTGTTCCTTGTAAAATAACAGAATTGAAAATATGTACCTATTTTAAAATTAGTAGTATTTTTAGAAAAAAGTCTTCATTTTCGGAAGCTGGAAGTGTAGGTATAAGTATTTCATTGTAAAAATTATGTAATAAATAAATTGAAATAGGAATTATTTATTGATTATTATCTTAAAATAAAGGTCATTCATAACATTCTCTTAATTTCATAATATATTTGACTATTTGATTGCTTTATATAATTATAATTTATTCACTTGGTCTCCCCAGTAAATGAGTAATTTTTTGAAGAGGTGGTATCCCTATCCTGACACAGCCGCAATACTTATTCGTGTCACGGTAGTCGGCACAGACAAGCGTAAGTTAGTTGGCACGTTTTGTTTTCTTTTTCTCCCCTAACCCCCTCTGCTACTTTCCCTATGCTTATTTGATGATGGATTATGTACCACGTGATTATAGACTCACGCTGAGAACACCCGAGAAGCGTGAATGCGATTAGTTTCTCGCCTTCTCGTTCTCGCGCTCGCCTGTTCTCCGCTCGGTGTCGGTTTTTTGGCCCGCTTCAAAGGGTTTCTCGGGCTAGAAAAGAGAATCGTATCACATTCTCATTCGGTTTCAGTGCGAAGTGGAGAGTGGTTTGAAATAAGATCCACAAACCTTGTTCTATTTCGATGAATTTGTGTCATCTACCATCTCCTGGGGCCTTCCATTTTTCTTAATATTATTCTTTATTCTAATGTTCACAAGATTATTCTAATGCACACAATACCAAAGCTGCTGCACTATCAAAGTTTGCACTGTCATTTCGTCGAGACTTCTCGCGAGAGTCTGTAGGGCCTATAACATTTAATCTATATTTGTGCTAAATTTCACAAAAAACGGTCTTATAGTTTTTCAGTTAATTCGATACAAACGTACAAATCTTTCCTCTAAGTTATGAAAGGTAGCCTATGTGGCTTCCTAACATCTAATCTATATATGTACCAAATTTCATCAAAATCAGTCTAGTAGTTTTTGAGTTTATTCATTTAAAACACACAAATCTTTCCTCTTTATAATATTAGTATAGATTAGCGTTGGAATAAATCAAACAAAAAAAATACATTAGCCAGACTTACATTTATGGTCATAGATTAGTTTATGGTACATATAAATAATATCACTTATCCTTTGGTGTTTACCTACTTAATAAGTTTTGTCATTCTTATTATTAAAAAGCCTCTGTTCCACTGGGACTATTAAATAGTCAAAAAGAATTGATTGTATAGAACGAGAAAATAGAATCGTGACCCACAGTAAAATCTTCATAAAATCAAATTTACTTTTATTGGCATGATAAAGAGTCAGCAAAACCCGGCACAGCAGATACCCGGACTGCAAATATGCCAGCGCCCAGTGACGGCATGGTACGGCACGGTAAAGGATTTTTTTCGTGGACCAATGATTTTCGACTTTATTTAAATGAATTTAGTACTGACATTCTTTTATTTTAACACGAATAGGTTGAGTGCCACGGAACACCTCGACTTTTTGGGTTAGATGTGCCATTTGTGTAGAGGACAGGCTGGTAAACTGTCACAATTGGAGTCACTGCATGGTCAGGAGCGTGATTAGATATATGTTGGTATGTATGTATACAGCAAATATGTTATTTCCTTTACTTTGTGATAAGGTAATGTGGATCAGGATTCTATTTGCTCGATAAAACATAAACCAACCTTAAGTAAAACCGATTTGTATCTTCTAATGTAAATGATTTATAAAGTAATACATTTTATAACTTTGTAGTGATTAGGTACCACTAATATAACTCAGAATCTGTCATATGAAAAAAATCTTTCAAGAAATCACTAACTAGGTACTATTCTAATTACTTATTAAATAACAGAAATTTGGCACCGTCTTTAGTTACAATACTATTACTTAATATTAAACCACTACTGCTTTTAGTATGTATACATAATGTATACTCAGTAAAAAACATATGAAATGTATTTACAAAGCTTGTTTTAAATATATTTAGCTAAAAAACGCCGGAGATTAAAAACTCATTTATCGTGTTACTTATAATCTCATTTAACGCACTTGTAATGCGTGGTTTAACAATGGCATATCAGACGTGCTATTCTAGAAAGAACTCACTTTTCACATGAATATATACTTACTTATGTTCACCCATTGACATACAAAGTATATTCAAATGTTAAGCACTAACGATTCTAACCTATTACAATAGTACTTGCATTACTTAACTAGGGCGGTAAAACAATTATGCGATTTAGCGGTTTTTATTACTGCCCATGGTAAGTACAAAATTTTGTCATCCCCTGACCAGGAAGTGGGATTTTCCGTACGCGTAGCGTGCGGAAATTGTCACTTTCCTTATTATTGTCCTAGCATAAAATAAATAGTTTAAAGTAACAGTTTCTAATCACGTGACTTTCCAAACTAGATCCATTGCATTATACACTTTCGTGACTTTTTAAACATCTTAGCTTTTGTGCAATAAAATCGACCTACCTCGTAGGCATCGATTCGAAATATAATAATAATAATCATTTATTCCTCTCTGTAATCCTACAGTACAATACAACAATTTATAAGAGATATTTATAACAATAAAAGCAGATTATGGTGGGCTGACCCCTGAACTAAGACGGGTCCTGTGTCTCAGGTAGTCAACCGTCCACCCCATTATAATGCACTATTAAAATATGTCTTAGCAAAGTGGAAATAACCTTTTCTCAAACATGCATGGAAATATTGTCATTATTTTCGAAAAAAGAACACGCGATGTATCGAATTTACGGACAAAGAAAAACAAATCCATTGCTGCAGCGTTTTTTGAATTTGGAACACTACAACGCTCCAGCAATGTTGTATGCAAGGAGCTTATATTAAAGAAGCTCCTTGGTTGTATGAAACGGCGTGCTGGAGTTATTAAATACTCTTTGATTGGATCGCTTTTAACAATCTTGGCATACTAAAGTCTCTTTGCTTAGTACAAATTGCGTTCTCGTGGCTGTATAGCCATTATGCGTTTGTCTTGGTGATAAATAGAAAATTGGTGGCAAAGCTGAAAATTCGTCTTGATTTGTTATTTACATAATATATTTATAAATGTAATAATTAAAATTAGTTCCGACGGTTCAGAGAGTGAAATGGAGATTGATTTTATTTCACCAGATTTAAACGACAATTGACCGAATTTAAAGGCAAAAACATATAGCAATTTTTCATTAAAGCCCCAGATGATATATATTTAGCGACAAAGGTAAAGTATGTTTTATTTCCCTGCATTCTTTTAAGAAAAGCACTATATATGCCTCGGCCGAAATGGCAATTGTCTGTCTCGTATTAGTGAAGTCCTCGCCTGCGGCTCGGCCTTCAAACTCATACTAGATTTGCAATAATGTACTATTAAAGAAATTTTGACGTATATATTTTTTCTTTTTTTTTAATAATTGAAGGGGTGAGTGGACAAAGGTGTTATCTAACAAGACTGAAAAAATCAACTTTTTTGAATGAACATAGGTTTTATGTGACGAAAAATCGACTGATGAGCTCAAAACGCGCAAATTTTGATTCGTGCCGAAAAATATTAGATAAGACACATAAGACCTTTTTAAGTTCATTTAATCTAAATATGATCCATATTAAATTAAAACACTCATAACTCATTTTGAACTTCTTGTTAGTTAACACCTTTGTCCACTCACCCCTTCAATTACCTACTTGAGGTATTGTGCGTGCGAGTGCGAGCGCACACGCATGTGTGCATCTGTCTAAGTGTACGCGTGGTCATTCGCTTGGATGACGTAGACGTTTATTGATGTTTGTGTTTCGTGTTCTAGTCACCTTCAATATGCTTTCAGTTTTAGAATAATTAAGCTGTAGTAAACTATTTTTGATTGTTATTTTAAGCTGTTTAATTGGTGTAGATCATTAAAGTACCTATACAAAAATGGACCCATATGAAAAAAATGTCGTCTAGCAAACATGGTTTTGACAGTAGGAACCGAAGTCCGAACCCGTCTTTTATTTTGTGGTAGGTCGCCATTCACGAGTGCGCTAGTGCGATCCATCGATCCATGTGGCACGTTGTCGATCCAAAATTCCTCCATGAATGTTACTGGACTGTTGGTCCAAATGGATTGGCTCGACACGATGTAATTCCTACCGCGCCAAGATCTATCGCGCCGAGTCAATTGGCGCACTCGTGAATTCGAAAAACGGGCAACACATACGAACAGTTACACACATACGAACAGTGCAAGTTAAATAATATACTTATAAAAGTTTGTAAAACTGAGAAGTGAGTTCTTTACAGCTTAACACTACTAATTTCGTTAATCAATTATATTTACTTCTAAGGTTAAGATAAGATTAAAGATTAACTGTAGAAATGTGATAGTTCTGTGTTGCACAAAAATGAAAAAGTTTAAATACTTACACATGCAGTTTACCAAGAGATAGATGCTATAAATAATAATTTAAGATGATTGTTAAAAGTTGCAAGTGGCTCGTAAAAAATATACTTGTTATGGCTATTCATTCATGATGAAAGTGCGCCGAAAGGCAACATTTCGCCAATGACACGACACGACCTTTTGAAGTGGACCTAACTTAAAATGTTTAATACATATACGTTATCCTGACACACCTTGCAAGTGAAGTCATTGTTAGAAGGTATGTTTTTTGATTTATTTATTTATTTTATTTTGTACCTACTAGTTTTATTTTTAACAGCAATGGACGTGAGGACGATAATATTTTAATTATCAGCCGTTTCCAAATATCACTTTAACTTATATGACGTATCACATTATACCTATAAAACTATTACAATCCAACACAAAGGATTAAGTCTTTGTTCTAGGACTTACGTTTATCACTTATGTAAAGTTATCCATTATTAATAAAACTGGCGTACTCTAAACACGAATTAGTATTAATGTTTGTATGTGAAATAAATAGGTTTACATACTACGCAAGTACGCATGTTGAATACCAATGTCGCGAACACCTTTGGACGAAAGCATGATAGGTTAATTGAATTTGTACCTAAACGTTTGAATGTGATCAAGCTGTTTTAGTATAAATCAATACTCGACTTACTGAAGCAACGCACACATGAGTTTAACGCAATTGCGTGATTGTTTGAACTATCGTGCTTTTTTCCAAAAGTGTTTGGAAATCGTTATTTGAACATACGTAGTAAGTCTGAACAAATTAAACAATGCGTAATGATATACTACTATGACTGTTTGAAAGATACACTGTACGTTGTGATCTAGTTTAGTAGTCAGACAGAGACAGAACAGTAGTATAGACCGAGTTTAGGAAACTAGCTATATTTATATTATTAATTCGCACTAATTAAATAATTATGTTCAATTCTTTGGCAATTTAAATATAAATATGTATGTAATAATATTACACAGCTAAATCTATATTTGGCACAACTATCAAAACATCGTTACTTACAACTTGACAAAAATGTATGCTTTAAAATTGTGTGCATTTTATTATTATTAAAGCTTACCTTTATCAACTATACCTGGTGTTCCTGAATTGTGACGTGTTCTACGAGACCCGTCCATAAGATCCATTTCATTTCCTGCAGCTACTGACGTTAACGCAACTGTTTTATCAAAATCAATCGTAGTGTAACCTATAGCAGCAAGCGGCACGGGATTCGAAGCAACAGATCCTAGTGGTTTATCAAAACTATTTTGGGATATAAGCCTACCGCGCGGATGTGATGAGCATGAGGCAGTACTTTCATTTCGTGAACTGTTGCACGATTGACTTTCTGGAGATGCAACATCTCTTTTGCTCCGCATAGTACTTTCTTTACTACAATCAATATCTAATATTGCATAATTAACCTCCATTTCTTCAACAGGAGACATTGAGGTAAATGTGTCTGACTCAGAAAACTTATGATTGTGTTCAGATGCTTGTAACATTTGTTTAACATTCTTCACATTGTCTCCAATATCACCCAATGTTATGTTGGCATACGTATTCATTTCTACTTTTAAACCAATAGACAAATTACAGTATTCCACTTGTTTCGGAGTCAGTGGTGTTGATGGAACTGGATCAGATTTATTTGTGTCTGGTAGGTTCATTTCATTTGGAGGAATATTAACATACAGTCTTGCTGTTTCCTGTTGTTCAACGTTTAATTGCGCATAATGCTCACTGCTATTACTTAGAGTGGGAGATAGAGGGTTTGTTATGTGTTTGTTATTATTTAAGGTTGGTTTTATTGTATCATTTGGTGTATTATTTAAAGGCTTACTTGACATTTTATTTGTGGTATTATTTGCAGTATCATTTATATATCTACCTTCAAGAAACCGTGTTTCATCTTCAATATCCCGCATTGTGTTTATAGCAGTTTCTTGTCGCAAAGTATTCCTAAGCAAAGCTAAATCTCTATTCAGATCATTACTATAAACATGACGAGAATCTGATGTGGCAGTATCTGATTGATTATTATTGTGTTCCCTTTTGAAATCTCTAACTTGATACACATTTGTTACATGATTCCCGTTTGCCTGAGAACGTGGATATAACGGCATTACTTCTAATATATCTGCACTAGAAGGAGATCTCGATGCTTGAGAAACGGGTCGAGGAATTCCAATATTGGAAGTATTACTTGGATTATTATTGCTAGTTTGCCTAGCATTTTCTGGTTGACCATTATCTATGGAAGAGCGATGAACTACACTTGCTTGTAGAGTTTGCCGACCTTGAGGGGAAGGTGTCAATCGTGATACTGGGTATTGTACAGAGTCATGAATGGCATTCCGTAATTGAATTTGTTGTTGTAATGTATTAAAAAGTAATGAAGCTCTTCGACATCTAAATGCATATATCCCTTCACCAGTTTCACACCTTCTACCTGAAAGGTAAAAAATAAATTATTATAGTCAAGAATTTATAATAGTAAGTAAACTTTAAATTGAGAAAAGCACAAAAAATTGCAAGAAATTCTAACTGTCTAGGCTCTCTTTTTTTTTCATTTAAGCAACTTGGGAGATCCTATCGAATGTACAACTACCTATTACAAGAGGCGACCTCTGACTTGAAATATGAGCAGACAAAAATAATAATATCTTAGGATGATAATCAGTGGCGTGACTTATTTTAACGACAAAATAGTAATAGGCAAGAACTGATTAGAGTGTTAGCGGCATCAAATACGTCAAATAATCGTATCCCAGCTAAGGCAGAAGCGGATGCAATGTCATCGTGCGCAACAGCTACCCTTTGCTTAGCTAATAACTCCCTTAGGCGGCCATCTTATCGTGGCGATAAGCAATGCGCTTAAAGGAACTGCATCGGCATGGCTGGCCCAGGTTTCATATGTCCTGGTCAGAGTTTAAGGATTTATTCGTCACTTGTGCCGCAGGGTTCGATATTAGGTCCGTTCATCATTTCAGCCACATGACGTCCACTGCTGAACATAGGCCTCCCCCAAAGAACGCCACAACGACCGATCCTGCGCTCCTCGCATCCAGGCGTGACCAGCAGCCTTAACCAAGTCGTCAGTCCACCTTGTGGGGGGCCTACCCACACTGCGTCGTCCGGTGCGCGGTCGCCACTCGAGAACTGTTCGGCCCCATCGGCCATCTTCCGAGCAATGTGCCCCGCCCACTGCCACTTAACACTTAAGTTTGGCAATTCTTTGGGCTATGTCGTAAACTTTAGTTCTTCTACGGATCTCCTCATTCCTGATTCGATCTCGTAAAGAAACACCGAGCATAGCCCTCTCCATTCCCCTTTGGGTGACCTTGAGCTTTCTTATCAGGCCCATTGTAAGTGACCACGTTTCAGTGCCATAAGTCATCACTGGCAACACACACTGGTCAAAAACTTTCGTTTTGAGACACTGCGGTAATTTGGATGAGAAGATTTTACGTAGCTTCCCGAACGCTGCCCAACCGAGTTGGATTCGTCGGTTGACCTCTTTCTCGAAGTTGGACTTACCTAATTGGACAACTTGTCCCAGGTATACATAATCGTCAACAACTTCAAGTGTAGAGTGACCGATTACCACGGGAGTAGGTACGACATGAGCGTTCGATATAACTTTAGTCTTCTCCATGTTCATTTTTAGGCCTACTCTCACGGAGGCTTTACTGAGGTCATCGAGCATTGCGCCAAGGTCCTCCAAGGTCTCAGCCATGACTACTATATCGTCGGCAAACCGAAGGTGATTGATGTACTCGCCATTAATATTGATGCCACGTCCGTTCCAGGTCAAGAGCTTGAAGACATCTTCCAAGGCATTGGTGAATAGTTTTGGAGAAATGACGTCTTCTTGTCTCACACCTTTGCGCAATTGGATAGGTTTCGAGTCCTGACCGTGTAATCGGACGGACATAGTGGCGTTTTCGTACAAACATTTCAACACTTCGATGTACCGGTATTCTATTTGGCACCTTTGGAGAGACCGTAACATAGCCCAGGTTTCGATCGAATCGAAGGCTTTTTCATAGTCCACGAACGCCAAGCACAGTGGCTGATTATATTCTTCGGTCTTTTGTATAATCTGCCGCAGCGTATGAATGTGGTCTATGGTGCTGTAGCCTTTTCGGAAACCGGCTTGTTCGGGATGCTGGAATTCGTCAAATCGGCGTGCGAGACGGTTGGTAACGACCATAGAAAACAACTTATAGACATGGCTCAGAAGTGAGATGGGTCTATAGTTCTTCAACAAGGTCTTATCGCCCTTTTTCAAAAACAGCACCACCACACTTCTGTTCCATGCCCGTGGCGTCTTGCCCTGAAGTATAACGGAATTAAATAACTTTTGGAGAGCTTGTAGGATCGGTTTTCCGCCTGCTTTGAGAAGCTCTGCTGTAATTCCGTCATCACCTGGTGCCTTGTTGTTTTTGAGTTGTTTGAGAGCCATACTTATCTCATACAAACTGACGTCGGGTAGGTCTTCGGTATGGTGCCGGATTAATTTGGCCTTTGGATCTGCCACCAGATCAGTGACAGGTGACTTTGTAGACGTGTATAACTGCCCATAGAATTTCTCAACCTCACACATAAGTTCGGGTCTAGAAGCTACGACTCTGCCATCGTCGGTCTTCAGTGTCGACAGCTGGCTGTGCCCTATAGACAAATCTCTCGCGAACACTTTGGAGCCCCTATTTCGCTCAATTGCCTCTTTAATATAGTTGGTATTAGATTGGCGAATGTCGCGTTTCAATGACTTTGAGATTTGTCTATTGAGCTGCCGATATTTACGAGTGTCATCTGAAGACTGCAGAATCATATCCTTCCGTTCCTCCATCAGCTTGATAGTGAGGTGAGAAAGCTTATTAGTTCTATTTTTACGCTGGGTTTTAAAGAACTTGGCACCAGCTGTATGGACAGTTTCCACCAATTGGTCACTGAGCTCGTCCACGTCGGCGCAATGTTTTAGTATTTCGAAGCGGTTCTGAAATTCGAGCTGAAAGCTCTCGGGGTTATTAAATAAAATAATAAAAAAATATTTTATTTTTCTCCACAAAATAGCTTATACAATATATTAGGTACAGTAAGTATACACCAGATAACATAACTAACTGTGGAGAACTGGCGCCTGAACTAGGTATCTAAAAGAACCTGTAATACAGGTCACCGGGTGTCCCCAGCTATATAGTACAATGTTTGGTATTACGTAGACTATGTAAAAAATAAAATAATAATAATCCATGCTATAATACTCCTACGTTTGCTATGCTATAATACTCCTAGGAAATGTAAGTATCCTACTAATATCATAAACGTGAAGTTTTGTATGGATGTATGTGTGTTTGTTATTCCTTCACGCAAAAACTACTGAACGGACTTTAATGAAACATTACAATGTAGAGAAATAATGAAAATGAGAATCAATAACATCCGTTACGATAGGGGTAGTAACAATTTCTCTGTTTCATCGTAGGTTAGTGATTGTAGCCAATCTGTAATGGTTTTCTTACACGTAAATTTGTTGAGGGCAAATATGGGTACTTTTTGATTAATAGTTTTATAAAGGAAAGGACCAAAAAAGCAAAAGAATCTATGCATAAAGTGATTTTTAAATAAGAGTAAAGGTATGTCGAGTCTGTTATTACGAATGAGCGTTTGGGGATTATAAGGGAACAGTGTTGATTATAAGGGAACAGTATTGATGTGGACTGGTGCTGGGCGGAGCGTAGACTTCATTAGTCGCGATCTTTCGAGCTTGATATTTATGTTCAGCGTGCCTCTAACCAGACGGTGATCACTTTCGGTCTTAAATGAATTGATCACAGAGACATCGCTGAATATCTGCTTCTTAGACGACAAAATGAAGTCAATCTCGTTTTTTGTAGCACCATCGGGACTCATCCAGGTCTACTTTCTATGCTGACGTTTCCTGAAAAGGTAGTTCATCATAAAGAGGCCCTCCTTCTCTAAAAAGCCAGCCAATAGGCGGCCCCGTTGATTCCGCTGTCCAACACCAAAATTTCCCACTTGCAGCTCATCACCGCTTCTTACACCCAACTTCGCGTTAAAGTCCCCCATGACAACAGTGTAATGAGTTTTAGAAACGTGTATGGCTCTACTAATGTCCTCATACATCATCTCCACCTTTTCATCGGAGTGTGACGCCGTCGGAGTGTATGTATGACCTTCAACGAATACCGTTTGGTAATTCTGAGTATAAGGTACGCTACCCTCGACGACACACTCGCGATTTTTAACACGTTATTTACGAGGGACTTCCGAACCATAAACCCGACACCGCCCTGGAACCCTCCCGGAAAAAGAGCAGGTTACCGGACTTCTCGAGTCCTCGCCCTCTCTACTGACTTCAGATAGCCCTACGATATCCCAGCGTAACCGGCTCAATTCTTCCTCCAGTTCGATGATCTTCTCGTCTGTCCGCAATGTGCGCGTGTTATATGTAGCCAGGTTCAGTCGTTTTGTGTTGTTGAGGCAGCCGAATCTCTGCCGGGGATTCTTAGCACCCCCTGCCCCACCGTTACCATGGCCGCTACCGTAACCAGGAATAGCGGGGCCGCCGGGGACTAGGGGCCGATTTATATGTGTTCGGTCCATTTGGAGGGGTTTGCCATAATCGCCACGCTTGGCCTGCGGGTTGGCGATCGCAGTATTGTGACCAGTGCTCAAAGGACGATGCTGCCCATCCTTTGGTAGGTAGTCCCTTAGTCGACTTCTACGACACCCTCGGGAAGATATGGGGAAGTGCTATTCGTGACCGCCACCTCACGGCAACTTAGGTCCGTTACTCTTTCTGATTTATATAAATGACCTGCCTTTCTATGTAAACAACTTATGTGAAACGGTATTATTTACAGATGATACCTTAATTTTCAAACTAAATAGACAAACAGAAAATGTTGACGATGTGAATAATGCCCTTTCCAAAGTAATGTGTTGGTTTACTAATAATAATTTGTTATTCAAATAAAACTAAATGTATTAAATTTTCGTTACCAAATGTCAAGCAGGTTTGTACAAATATAAAAATTAAAGAAGAAATAATATAATGTGTTGACTCAATAGTATTTTAGGAATAACTTTAGATTAACGTCTGCAGTGGAATCCTCATTTATTTTATTTATTTATTTATTTAGATCTACCAACATTTGTGTACACTCTTACTTATATCTATAATAATATTACAAATTAACTTAATGTAGTGCAACAAACACTTAAAGGTAAATACAACATGCAAACAGCTTCAGGCATATTTTAAAAATTTAAATCTAAAAATATTAAAAATAGAATCTAAAAATATTAAAATTGAATAATATATATATATAGTTGAGCGTCCACTTATATATAGCTACAATACTATACTCATATTACTACCCTATCAGGAAGATTAGGCTCTGCTGCATTTGCTGTTAAAAAAATTAGATTTCTGTATGATGTTGAGACGGCAAGGCTTGTATCTATCTTCAGTTACTTCCATAGTGTTATGTCATAATTATGGTATATTGCTGTGGGGATCAGCAGCTGATATTCAGGACATTTTTGTATTACAAAAGAGAGCCGTACGCGTCATTTATAGCTTAAGACCTCGTGACTCGCTTAGTGAGTTATTAAAAGATATGTATGGGGAAATTCTAAACTATAAAAGATAGAGAAAAACTCTCTTAGGAACCGTGATCTTAATTTTAGATAAAATAGAAATGGTATTTAATTTTTTTTTAAATCTTATGAGCGTTTACGCGTATTTTGCGAAAATCGGCACTTTTGGAGCTTCTTAATTTCCAAGAATTCTTATTCTACAAATGTAAATGTTATATAAACTACTAGATAATATTCTTGAGCAAAAAGTTCTAAAAGAAAATATTCATTTAATTCTTTATTCCTAAATTATAACAAAATATCTTAACAGCATTTTTAAAATTTTACGTTTAGATGCAATTTCGAAGCCCTTAATATCCGAAAAGGCTAATATTACAATAAAATAAAAATACGGTGTAACTGACAATATCCCGAACAAAATAGTTGTAAAAGAAAAATATTAAATTTCATAGAATTACTAATTAAAAAAAAATCAAATCACACTGCAAGTATTACGAAAATACGATTTGGAAAATTGTTATTTCTGACAATTAATATCCCTTATTTGAAGAAACGAATGATGTAATTTAAAAGAAGAATATATACTTTAAATTTTGGTATAATAAAATATTTTTAGGAAAAAAATAGGACAACCGACTTCAATGCGTACAAATTTAAACTAAAAAGTAAGAAAGAAATAATATTTTTATGAATTAGTTGATAAGAGCGTCATAGAAAACCAAGGAAAGTATTGATACACATTTATAATTCTTTATTTATAATTCATACTCCGATATATTTGGAGCCGGTGCCAGCTAGCCAAGGAGGATAGTGTTTGCAATTTTCGAACTTCACGGAGCGGCGGATTATTTCTTATCTTCATCATTCATTATTATGTATAGTTAATGGATTAATCAAGTTCGTATCTATTAGGTAAGTTTATTTTGCTTAGTCTGGCACCGACTAAAGGAGGACGATAAAAAAAAACCTATAGTTAGGAGTTGTATGATAATTCCTTAAATATTATGTGTACCTACGTATAGATCGACAGATGAATTCAGGTTTTTTCTTTCTATTTCAATTCTATCGGGTTTTTCAGGTGAGCTGATGATGGACGGTCAAACTACAAAAGTTAGGAGTTTGAGGATTATTCTTTTAACAATATGGTCCGCATAGATAGATCGAACTTGTATTTTTTTCAAGTTATATAGGTGGGCTGATGATTGAAAGTAAAATTCGGTAACGGTTAAGAGTTGGAGAATAATTCTTTAAAACATCATAGGTATGTATGTACAGAACGATAAACCCGTGGTCCTTGCTTTGCACCATGATTCTCTACAATTTTGTTGTACTCTTTGTTCTTGTCCCTATGTTTGTATTCTTTCAGATTATAAACTGACTTCAAAGGGAGATTCTATGTTCCAATCTATGTATTTTTTACTTAGCAAAGTCATTGGTTTTTGCTAAATACTTTATACAAGGTGTTTGGTACATGGGATATGAAGCCGACACCTACCCATGCTAAAATAGTTATAAATACTATGGTGATATTAAAAATTCAAAATTGTAATTTTTATTTTTATTTTTCCATACTGTTTGTTTTTTTTTTTATCGAACTATGTGTATGGAAAATTTAATTTTTTTTACAATTTAAAGTTTTTGATATCACCATACTATTTATAAGACTATGTTAGCATGGGTAGGTGCCGGCTTCATACCCCATGTACCAAACACCTTGTACAGATTACTTTTTTATTTTGATGGATGTTAAATGACCCTTTCACTTGTTACTTTTAGCACTACCATAATATGGGTATCAAATGAAAGGCTTTGTAGAGAAAAATGCGAATAAACCGAGTCAAAATAACTATACAATAAATTACTAGTAAGACAAAACTTTTTAAAAACAAAGATTTTACTTAATTGCTCTAAAAACAAGAAAATAAACTACTAAGATATCAAGAACAGTAGGTTTTCTGCGGGCTGTCGGCAAGTTATTAGCCTACTCTGCGTTGAAGCTAGGGCTATCGTAAAGGTGCGAACGTGATCAGGTCAATTCGAGCGGTTTCGCTAAGTTTTTACTAAAAGTTTGTAGATTAGATATTAACTATTTATGTATTTATCATTAGAGTGGATATCTCAGAAGAAAATTTTAGTTATTTGGAAGGCCTTATGGCTTTTTTGTAACTTTTTCGACTTTAAATAAAAGCCGTCATAATTATAAGCCATTTTATTGATATTTATCACACAAAGATTAATGTATTTCATTTTATTATGGGAAATTGTCGTAGCTTTTTGGTATCCGGTATACGGCCGGATAGTAAATTTAAGCCGGCTAGGCCGGATACTGGATAGTTACCGGATATCCGTTTCATCTCTACTCTGGATCCTTAGACACTGGTCGCTGGGACTCTGATCTTGCTACTAATGGAGAACTGCATTTTTTGATTTTTAAATGTTAGAAGTATGCTTTTGTGTTATGCATTGTAAAAATAATATATTTAGAAATATAATTTTGGGAAGCACTTTAGAAAGAAGTACCAAATTTATCGCTTTTTTCGGGTGGCGGGGAAAAGAGGGGGGAGGCTGCTAACCCCCTCCCACACATTTTTTTATAAAAATTGCATACTTATATAAAAAAAAACTAAATATGAAAATTCAAAATACTATTATATCATCAGGAAACACAGAACTCTTTTACCTCCCAAATTCTGCAAAATTGACAAATAATGAGAAAATTTTAATCATTGCATCATAAAACTCAAAAGACATATAATAGTCGTCTAGTAAATTGTAAAAAAGTCGTTTCTGACGCTTTGCCAGCCGCTGTCGCGGCACATTCGCTCCGCTTGCTCGGCACGCGCGTATAGGTCGCTAGTCTAACCTAATCTAAGCCAATGTTATACCTACCTAATTATTGCTCGGTTGTGGCTGAATGAAATAACCTCCTTTGCTTTATCATTATCGATTAAATTTTAAAACAACAACTGTAAAACTATTTGATAAAATATTTTCGATGTGTATTTGTATGTGATTTTGTAATATCTATTTTGTAATATCTTTTATAATATCTGAACATTTATATAAATGAAATTACAATTAATCTATAGTGCGTCTCTCTACACAAAAAGTATGAACCTATTCTATAAGATACCTAAGCTCTTTCTAAAGCTGAGCCTAATTGTGTATGTATTTTAAATGTAATTATTAGGAAATAATAATACTACCAACCTGATTCAAAACTGAATATTTCACCCTCAAATCCATATCTTCTGAGGGAGTGGAGGGGCCAAACGGTCGAATCTCTTCCTTCACGATACAGTATTATGTCGGACTCTGTAATCTCTAGCTGTCCAGAACATAGTTCTATTCCATTTTCATCTATATTTATCACTCTATAGATACTTGGGTGTATGTCCGAGGACTCTTTTTTACTATGTAAGCACCCCATTAGTTCATTACGAGACAATAAACACCTTTTACGCAAACAAAGTACCTAGTTGTCTAAAATTCTAAATCATACTTGATAATTGGATATAAAATATTATGTATTCTTTATTTTAGCTATTCATAAAATAATGTCATAGGTATTCTTTGGTTACGACAAAATAAAAACAAATTGGGTTGACATTGCAATTGCACAATGCACGTCAATCAATTCTTCTTCTTCTTCTTCTTTGTGAATGGCATTAAGGCTAGTGTTGCCATTTGCCATATGCAAGTTTGGAGGTAAACTTGATCAGTAGTTTTTTAGGGATTTTTTTTAAGGATAAAAAGCAGGAAACGAATCTTTTACACAACTTTTAAACAACGAAAAGGAATTTGGAAAGGAATCAGGTGAGTAGGTAGGTAATAGGTATACAATATGAGATGAAAGGATAAGATGGGTAGTGATGAAATAATAATATAAATAATTTAAGATATGAAGAATAGTGTAAGCAATAATAGTAATGTAAGTAATCAAATCTTGATATCATTTTTCCTGATAAATAACGCTAAAAGTTTGTAAATATCTGGATTATTATCATGTAAAAGGATGGAAATGGAAGTAGGAAAAGGAACATTCAATTCGATAAGAGATTCTAGGAAAGAATCTCTTTCGAAACGCGGGCAAACAAAGAAGATGTGATTTGTGTCACTATCAACATGACCACATTCACAAGTAGGGTCAGTGATGATTCCAAATCTAGCTAGACGCTCAGGCGTACAAACATGACCCAAACGCATACGGATTAAGATTGATGTGATTCTCTTACTAAACCTCAGTTTAGCAAACCAAGGTTTGGTAAGAACAAATGGTTGAATGTTTCTATAGTATTTTGCTATTGCAATACCACCTTCTGTCCACAACTTTGTCCAAGATAAATGAAGCTCTGACTTAGACAGACTAACCAAATCAATACTGAAGTTTTTATAAAAGTCAATGTCACCACATCGAACGGCATCCCGGGCTAAATGATCAGCGAATTCATTACCGGTTACACCACAATGGCTAGGCACCCAAGCAAATGATACTGAATAGCCCTTGGCTGAACATTCTAACAATAAATTACGTATTTTTAATATCAATGGATACATTTTAAGTTTAAAAGGAAATTTTTCTAAGGCATATAATGCACTCAATGAGTCAGTAAAAATTACTGTTTTATTTAACTTTGCTAAAAGGATAAATTCAACTGCTTTGAAAAGTCCAAGGCATTCTCCAGTAAAAATAGAAGACTGAGGAGGAAGTCGCATTTTTTGTTGAATCTTATAGTTGCTGTGATAAACACCCACACCCACATCAAGTAAATCGCTTTTAGATGCATCAGTGAAAATTTTGTGCCAACCATACCAATATTCATCAACAGCCATATTAAAACAACTATTGGCATTTGCCTTATCTATTCTTAGATTAAAAGTTATGTTAGGTATCAATGTTATGGAGTCATAGTCTGAAGTATACAAAGGGAGAATTGGGCATTGATACGTTGGGGCAGCCATATTTAAATATTTATTATAACTTTTAATCAAAGGCGGCAGAGATTTGTTATTCCAATACATTGATGTTATTTTGTTCGCCAATTGTTCAATTTTTTGCATAACTATATTATGATTACTTATTTGCGTTGATTTGTAAAAGAATCTGTCAGCTAGGTATTGTCGCCGTAAATGGAAAGGAGGATCATTACATTCCACTTGTAATGCACATATTGGACTCGATTTCATGGCACCACTAATGATTCTTAGGGCCTTAGCTTGTATACTATCTAACTTCCTGTAGTTTGCTACATTACAAGGCTCTAGCAGGAATATCCCATAGTCTAGAACACTCCGTACAAGAGCGATGTAAAGCAGCCTCAACGTAACGGGATGACTACCCCACCAGACTCCAGCTAGACATCTCAAGATGTTAAGACTGCGCTCACATTTATTAACGATGTATTCACAATGCGAGTTACCAGTAAGTTTAGAGTCAAGAATCATACCCAAATATTTTGCTTCCCGCTTTTGCGGAAGACAATCTTGACCAAAATTAACATTTACTATATTCTGTGACCGCATTCTCGTAAACAAAACAATTGATGTTTTAGAGACTGATAACTCTAGACCGTTCTTGTCAAGCCATGTTTTAAAAGTAATCAAAGAATTATTTAAGGTTTTTGCAATATTGGGTATCGAATGACTTATACAGTACAATACGACATCGTCAGCGTATTGAATAATAGCACATGAGTTGTTGAGAGAGCTTTCAAGATCATATGTATACAAATTATAAAGTAGTGGACTTAGTACTGACCCTTGAGGCAAACCTTTAGACATACGCCTTTGAATCACAGTGTCCCCAATAGACAGCATCAGATACCTTTCGGAAAATAAATTAATAATAAAATTACAAAGCATAATTGGGATTTTCAAAATGTCCAACTTCTCTCGCAACAGCGTTATATTAACATTGTCATAGGCCGCTTTTATATCAATAAAAATGGCACCAACTGACGCATTATCGGAAAAAGCTATTCGAATATCAGACACTAGAATGGAAATGCAATCGTAAGTACTTTTCCCGCGTCTAAAACCGAATTGACTTTTCGAGAGAAGGCCCTTGCTTTCGACGTACCATTCCAAACGATTTTTAACTAAGTGTTCGGCAATCTTTACTAGAACTGTTGAAAGAACAATGGGTCTGTAGGATGTTACATCTGATGGTAGTTTATTCGGTTTTAGTATCGGCAACACTATCTGCTGTCTCCATGTTGAAGGAATATTACCTGTCAACATGACATTGTTTATCAAATGTAAATAATAGCTTAGTACTTTATCCCCAAGGTTCGTAATGAAAGAATATGGAATGCCATCTATACCCGGAGCAGAGTCTACTAGGTGATTTAGGATTCCTTTTAATTCGGAGAGTGAAAATGGTGAATTTAAACCGGAATTATCAACAGGAACCGGAGAGAGTATAACCGGCTCTGCAACCGATAACGGCACTAAATTATTCATAAACTCTTGAGCCATGTCTAAGGAAAGACTGGAGGGAGAAGGCTGAAGAAAAGCTGAACGAAATCTTCGAATATTACTCCATACTAATGAAGGAGGAGTCTGTGGAGAGATTGAGCTACAGAATCTTTTCCAAGCATCACACTTTTTTTTCTTTAGAAATGTTTTTACTTTTGAATTGATTCCTATGAGGATATTAAAGTTTTCTAGAGTCATATTTTCGCGATACTGCCGTTCAGCATTCTTCCTCCGAGCAATTTCTACAGTGCAGTCTTGGTCCCACCATGGCGGAGAAGGGATTGAATAACGGGTTGTTTTTTTTATTGGAAAAAGTTCATCAGCTACACCAATCATACATTTAGCCAAAGCTTCGGAACATTGTTCCTCATTACCATTACTAATGATTGGGAGAGTAGAAACTTTATGCTCTAATTTATTTTTATATAAATTCCAATCTGCATTTTGTAATTTATACTTTAAGCTAATTCTTTTCCGTATATTTGGTTTAGTAATAAAAGGGAATGTTATAATTATAGGGAAATGGTCACTGCCATATGTAGAATCAAGAGTGTGCCATAAAAGTGAGAGAGCAAGACTAGGAGTACAGATAGAGAGGTCAACAGCACTGACACATTCATTGGGACTAGTTAGCCGTGTAGCAACACCAGTATTTAGTATACATAGGTTGTTGCGGTCTAAAATTTCAAGTAAATGTTCCCCACAGCTGTTTGTAAATGAACTACCCCAGGACTGGTGATGACTATTGAAGTCACCAAGAATTATAAAAGGTTTGGGAAAGTGACATATAATATTACTTATTTCACAAAGAATAGAAACAGTTGGATGTGGTACATAAATTGAAATAAATAAAATGTTATTAACTATAGCTCCTACAATACAATAGTCATCACTAGAGGGCAATGAAAAAATATTGTATTGATAGTTATTTTTAATCAGGAGAGCCACACCACCATGGCCATCTGATCTATCTTGTCTTAGACAAAAATATCCAGAGATTTTAAAATTATAACCTGGTTTAAGCCAGGTTTCTGAAAGAGATATGATAAAAGGGTTATATTTATTAATTAAATATATAATATCTGATTTTTTATTATTTATGCTCCTACAGTTCCACTGTACCACTTTGGCCAACTGGTCCATTGTGGTGAGTAAGGTTTTGCACAGCGTTAATTAGTGAGGCAGCGTCGGACGGTAAAAAATTATTATTTTGGGTAAAATGATTAATAAGATATATAATGATGTTAGCTATTGTTGTGTCTTGAGAGTTACTCGTATTATAATTAATCATACTACCATTGCCACTACTACTAGGCATGTCATAGTCTCTAATCATGTTATTGTGTTCTACCTGATTGTAACCTTTACTAAAATTGCTTGGTGAAAATTGCTTAGGCTTACTATATACAGTTTTTTTGATTGAGTGACCAATATTTTGTGAGTTTTGTCTTGTTGGAGATGATGTAAAATTTATAGTAGGTTTTGATGGCTTAGATATTAGTACATCAGAAAAGGATTTTCCAACTGTAGGATGTAACTTCGCTGCCTCGAAATAAGAGATGTTGTTATTTGCCATAGACATTTTAATGTTTCTCTGCCTTTCATATTCTGGGCAGGAACGTTTAATAGCAGAATGTAGTCCATCACAATTACAGCAATTTGCCTTTTCCTCCTCTATAGAACAGTTATCACCTGAATGTTCTTGTGCACATTTATAGCAACGCGGCTTAGACCGACATTGTAACTTAGTATGACCGAAGCGACAACAGTTATAACACTGCACAGTGGGAAATATATACCGGTCAACCGGCAAGGAATTGTAGCAAAGATATACTCTGGAAGGGAGCATTTGTCCATCAAAAGTTACTACAATTGATTGAGTAGGCTTCCAAGTGACAGTGCCATCTACAAAAGTTTTGTAATTTAAGCGCCTAATTTTAATAATTTCACCACAACCTGAAGGTAGAGATATTTTTTCTTTTAATTCTTCTGGTGACCAGTCCTGGGGGACTCCACGAATCAGACCCATGCGAGTTACATTGAAAGTTGGAATAAAAGCTTTATACTTATTATCTAACAATTTTTTATCATTAATAAAACTGTTTGCCATCTCAAATTTAGAAAAAGATAATGTTATTCTGTTTCTGCCTATTTTTTTCACACTTCCGTCAACAATATTATAATAATTATTTTTCTTAAGAAAATTACCAAAGCTAACAGGATGTAACGATGTGGCGTCATTAAAAGAAGTCTGCTCACGTTGGACGTGTACGACATAAGGTGGTAAATCGTTACTGTTGTAGAATTTTCGACCTGGGATATCTGTGGCAGATTGAGAGTGCAACAAATCATTCTTCATTGTAGGTTCTGGTGGAGCTAAAAATGCAGAGTCTGGACTAGGTTCTTTGACTGTTACATTTGTAGTACAGATTTGTTTTTCAGTGGAAATATTATCAGTCGACTCAGTACATCCACAGCCTGCATTTTTTCCCGCCATTTTACTGCGTTTTTTCTGATTGCATTGCTTGCACACTTTGGTCATCTTTCCTCTTTTCCTATTCTGAATGGTTGACCACTCAGCCTGGTCAGTGTCGAAACTTGACTCATCTTGGCTCATAATAGTTACATTGTAACCAACTGAGGGAATCGATCCACCTGGGTCAGGTGGATCGTTCATGATGATGCCTCAGACCAAATAAAAAGTATTTTTTTTATTTGGTCTGAGGAAGATGCATGAATGGTGAAATTATTAACTACTTACCTCTAAATGATGTTAAAAATATACAAATATACAAACACTAATTATATAAATACAAATACTAATCAACTGATCCAGAATATTAATGAATTACAATAAAGAAAACAATTCAAAGCAAAAAACACTCCCGCCTACTTCAACGTTTCCCGCCTTTTTTCACGTCAATCAATTATGTGACAGCAATGTGACAGACAGACAAGACAAGCACAGATTAGAGAGTGACTAACCCGGCGGTCCAATATGCGCAAACACTACGAATGTTACCAACAGTGCAAACGCCTTGGACCGAATTGAATACGGTGCTATGTGCACTATTTGCGTGTAATCATTTGATCCACGCTTTGTGTGTAAATGTCAAAATGTCAAACGTCCAATAAGAGGTTATGTAAAAAATATAATTTAAACACTACATAGCACTCCAGGGTTGTTAAAAGAGTAAAAGAAAATTATTGTAGTAAATAAAGGAGCTATAATGAGTTTTTATTAATTCAAAACTCAAATGTTTACTCTAATAATTCACACACTTACACGTCAAATTCGAGTTTGACATTTGCGCACACACTGCACTACCTCTTTTTCGTGTGCACCGTTAGCACTGCTTAATGACGTCACATATTTTCGTTAGTGCGAATACGTTCAATTTGATTCACTCCGTGTGCGCGCTATCGGTGCCAATAGCGCACATATGCGCAATTTGGACCGCGGTGAACCTGACAAGCCCCTGCGGTCCGATATGTCATTATTCAAATTCAAAAAGTAAAGCCAAAAAGTTTGACAACACTTGACCTTTTAGAGAGGTCCTGTCCAAGGAGCTTATACTAAAGAATGGAGTCATTAGACAAAGTAACAAAGTGAAGGCAAAAATTTTGACAATACTTGACATTTCAAATTTCACATTTCTCTTTCTAGAAATTGTCGCCATCTCTTTCTAAACACGACTACATAGAAACAAGATTTCCCCAGTATTTCGCCATCTTTCTAAAACAAAAGTAGAAAAGTAGCTAATAACTTAACATATTGTATTCAATTATCAGTATTTATTATCAATGAAAGAAATAAATATAATATATTTACTTTTAATGTTTAGGTTTGTATTTTATTTTGAAAATCATCATTGTGATTCTTTCTATAACTTATGGGAAATGAAAGGATTTATGTAATGGCAGCACTCTTTTCATGTGTCAATGTCCCGAAATCTCAACATGACATAAATTGTCGTAATTGAAGTATTCATAAATATCGACTCGCGATTTTGGTACGGCTTTTTACATTTTAATAACTATAAATAGTGCAAAATGGTGCATCGCTGTATAGTTCGTGGTTGCAGAAGTGAGTGGTATCCAGGATGCAGTGTGAAATTTCACTTGTAAGTGTTATAATTGCATATTATTGTTCACCTAAGTAAAATTGGTTTTTCACATGTAATTCCATATGATTATCGTTATTGGGCGAAACTCCATAGGGGAAAGTAATTTCTGATACTCGGCTTTAATACTATCTGAATTTAATTAATTTTCATACATAAATTACTTATTCAAATATGTGTAAACAAATTGACTAGGGTGACTAGGATTTTTATAAAATAATAACCATTTTCCGACCGATATATATATATATATATATATTTTTAGGAATCAGGAATGGAATAAAATAAAAATAAAGAATTATCATCGTAACTTAAAACAATTTTACTTTCAATTAGATTTTCACAACAAGTAACAAGCGATTGCACAGAAAACAACTTTTTACACAATAACCGAATAATAAGGATGAAACAAATGACTAACGGCAAATCACATCGATCACCACTGTGGTGTCCTCCGGAATGTCGGGAGAGGGTTGTGCTATAACACTAAGTCACTCTATGATTCACTGTACACTGTGGTGGCAGACGTCCGCTCGGTCCGGCGGTCGGAACACGACTGACTCAACCGAGCCGTCACCGCCATTACGGCGTATACCTTTCCAACCGACCTCTCTCTTCAACGTCCGACAAGCAAATGGGCTGAGAGCGAACTAGCGATTGCTTTTATGGCGGCGTTGTGGTGACGTCATGATTCGCAACGATTCATTCTTCATTTCTGCTAACACGGCCTATCCTGATCATGCGCCGTCCTCGGCCGCATTTCACAAGATATCTTCATGGAAGACCTCAACAGGGTCAACCTGAGCAGACCAGGGCTTAGCACCGGTGTCATCATTGTCTTCAGCTTCGGAATCTGTCGATGAGAAACAACATGAACACAAAAACAAAACTTTTTTGTAAAGTTGCCTATTCTTTCATTCCTCACACAATCAAGGCCCTCTTTCAATGATACACACGATGTTATTTCTTAACTTCTTCTACTTCACTAACAATCATCGTATTACAAGCTTCATCGACCACACACATCGCTTATTCTTACAATTCTACGTACAAGGCTAAGCCATACGAGATTGCAGGACCAAAGTCCAACACATATCAATGGATATGGATACAAATTCGAAACCAAACATATATCGAAAGATATGTCTGTAAGGTAGTGCGCGCAATCAGGGCGCGCAGCAGGGCGCGCAGGTAGGGCGCGCAAGCAGGGCGCGCATGCAGGGCGCGCAGGTAGGGCGCGCAAGCAGGGCGCGCAGGTAGGGCGCGCAAGCAGGGCGCGCAGGTAGGGCGCGCAGGTAGGGCGCGCAAGCAGGGCGCGCAAGCAGGGCGCGCAGGCAGAGGCACGCACGTGGATGGTGCGCGACTGCCGGGTAGGCAGCACGCAGACTGCGACGGACCCGGCCACGCAGCTCAGGAACTGGCGCAACCGCTCGGCGCCTCCATCTGTCAGACGCTCGGCCTGGATCGGCCCTACATCGGTAATTAAGAAGGTACTGCAAGGCCGGAGCCCAACACACATCGAATGATATGTCTGCAAGGCCGAAGCCCAACACATATCGTAAGATATGTCTGCAAGGCCGAAGAAGCGAGACATCGCATCGAATGATACGTCTGCCGGTTCGCAAAAGCGAGACCACGCATCGAATGATACGTCTGCCGGTTCGCAAGAGCGAGACCACGCATCGAATGATACGTCTGCCGGTTCGCAAAGCGAGACCACGCATCGAATGATACGTCTGCCGGTTCGCAAAGCGAGACCACGCATCGAATGATACGTCTGCCGGTTCGCAAAGCGAGACCACGCATCGAATGATACGTCTGCCGGTTCGCAAAAGCGAGACCACGCATCGAATGATACGTCTGCCGGTTCGCAAAGCGAGACCACGCATCACCACTCAAATCATCAGATCCCCACTCAAACCCCGAACCATACGCAAACAAAGCAGAGATCGACGCGCGCACCCCGCGCATGTCGGAAATTTGTCGGACGTTGTGTTCATAACCTTAAAAAGTATTTGCGCCTGAACAATGTTATGGCACATAGACTTAAACTCTTCAACGAAATTTAACCATTTGCGGTCATTGGTTGACCATTCGCCCAACCTTCCGTTTCGCTTTGGCGTCACCTTCAAGACATGAGAATCTCGAGCAAGACACCACATCACACCAGCCGCTAGCCAACCCTGTGCGTTCCACCTCCTCGCACCAAAATTATTGATAGATCAAAGCCACTGTGGGACCCTGTTTTATCCAATGCTAGAATAGCATCGGCAAGCACCTGCGCCGCGGCCAGGCCGCCGTCCTCGCATCGGGGGCAGGACCAACACCAACATGATCAGACGAGTCCGGCGCCACATTCCCAGCATTTCCAACACGAACACGTGCAGACGTGCCCAGCGGCACACTCACAGTACTTCTAACCCGAACACGGTCAGATGGGTTTGGCGTTACACTCGCAATATTTCTAACACGAACACGGTCAGCGGGTTTGGCGTTACATTCGGAGTATATCTAACACGAGCACGGTCAGCGGGTTTGGCGTTACATTCGGAGTATATCTAACACGAACACGGTCAGACGGGGTTGACGTTACACTCGCCGTATTTTTCCCAATGGCATTTAGTGTAGACACTATCGCGCTTAACGTCTCCGCCATCGAATCGTTACACGTGACCCGCGACGGTCACTATGATGATGTAAATCGGTTCTGTTGTGACGAAGTCGCGAATGAGTAGGTACGGAATCTACTGTATCGAGACGCGTTACGTTGAGACCGCGAACTACATTCTACGTGCCGAGTAGACACACGAGTATCACTCCTACGGAACCGTGAAAGATTTTCACTCCTAGACAACCGTGAGCGCGACCCACGACTACAAGAACGAGATCTATGATGGTGTCGATGTGATTTGCTTGTACATAACCAAGCTTAATCTCATGGCGTGGTGGCGTATTTTCCGATTTTGTGACGGTAGCGGCATAATAAATCGAATCCCTGCAACTGCTTGTTATTTTCTCTTTTAAACTTAAAAAACCTCTAATGTAGGCGTAGGAAATATTATCCCACTTCTGATTTTAGGAATCAGGAATGGAATAAAATAAAAATAAAGAATTATCATCGTAACTTAAAACAATTTTACTTTCAATTAGATTTTCACAACAAGTAACAAGCGATTGCACAGAAAACAACTTTTTACACAATAACCGAATAATAAGGATGAAACAAATGACTAACGGCAAATCACATCGATCACCACTGTGGTGTCCTCCGGAATGTCGGGAGAGGGTTGTGCTATAACACTAAGTCACTCTATGATTCACTGTACACTGTGGTGGCAGACGTCCGCTCGGTCCGGCGGTCGGAACACGACTGACTCAACCGAGCCGTCACCGCCATTACGGCGTATACCTTTCCAACCGACCTCTCTCTTCAACGTCCGACAAGCAAATGGGCTGAGATTTTTTTTTTTTTTGAATGACTACTGCAGTTTGCCGCTGATGGCATTCACTGCTCCACCGGATTTTTTGAGAAGGCGAAAACCTTGGGGGGTCCTCAAGCCTGTAGGGCGGACGTTCCTAGGGGATTACTGGGCGACCGAGCATCTCCCCCATGGGGAGTCTCTCGACCGCCTAGCGTCCCTAGGTCGACCGGATCGGAAGGGAGCGACACGCCCGAGGGTGCCTCTAAAGGCTCGGACCTCGGCTCGGGCGCATCGGGTTGTGGGGGACACGGCGAGAAGCGCCCCGGCACATATCTGTACCGGGTATAGCGCGTCGTGTGTAGACCGGGTCGACGCACCCTTGTTCGACGAGTGCGGTGATTAAAAGGTGTGACACTAGTGCGTGAGTGTGAAGTGTTGTTGTGAGGCGGTAACGAGGCATTTGCGCTCGTGATTGAGTCGTCGGCGTCCAGTAGGACGTTTTTTGGACGGCGCGAGGCGCGCGCGGCATCTCTATTAGCACAGTAACTAGAGGATTTGACTACGAGTGGGTTTGGATGGTGTGGAGCTTTGTCGAAGTAGCGCCTAGACGCTTCCTTCATGAAAGAGGATATGGTTGGGAGATCGAAATCTCTATGGAGATCGACATTGCGTATGTACCAGGGGCAGCCTGATGCCATGCGCAGAAAACGGTTCTGAATGACCTGCAGTTTTTTGATATTTGAGGGAGCCGCGTGTGCAAAGACAACGCTAGCATATGTCATGATAGGTCGTACACAAGCTTTGTAAAGCGTCCTCTTATTTCTAAGAGACATTCTACTCCGCTTGCCTATAAGGTGGTATAGGCGACCTAAAATGGGCTGAGAGCGAACTAGCGATTGCTTTTATGGCGGCGTTGTGGTGACGTCATGATTCGCAACGATTCATTCTTCATTTCTGCTAACAATATATATATATATATATATATATATATATATATATATATATATATATATATATATATATATATATATATATATTGTATCTAAATATATATATATATATATAGATATATATAGATTATTTATATAGTTTATAGATTATTAGTTCTACCCATTTTTGGTTGGGAACGTTTATTTACAAACAAAACATGTAATTTGTGCAATGTACATTATTTTAATTGAGAAACATATTCAAAATGATTGATTGTACTTTACCAGTGTAATAGTGTATTTTCTTTCACATTTGCATCTACTAACATGTAACGCAGAGTGCAATATGCACAGTGACCTCAAACTTCACTCGAATTTGGGTTAGTAAATTTGACACAGCATTAATAAAATTGTGACTGTGCTATTCAAGGCTATCAAATGATAGTTTTTAATATGCTAATTACAAGTTAAAAGTGCCTGTATACATAAAATTTTCTTTTCTTTTTAGATTTCCGAAATACCCTAGGCGACGGCAAATGTGGTTGTCTAATGTGCCTTTAAAAACAATATTTTATGAAAGTTCAAAAATATGTAGCCTGCACTTTCAAGGCACTAATTACATAGGCAACTGCTTACGTCAAACTGCATGCCCTTTTTTCAAAAACACGGACATTCCTGAAATGGTTAGTAAAATTTTTGCTTGATAATATATTTCACTAGCCTCAGCCCGCAACTTTATCCTCGTTTCCTTCAAAATTGCAACAGAGAGGAATTAAAATTCGTCTAAAGACAGTATTTAAATTCAGGTTTCATTCATCTAAACTCGTTCTGCTGTTTTTGGGCGTTTGGACAAATTTCCCGAAGTACATACAATCTTTCGTATTCATATTAGTATGAAAAATATTTGGTATAAGGAATAATCTGTTATATTGTATGTATCTAACTAAAATATGTATATGTAATAAGAATACCGAGAGATTCGGTAAACATATTTTGAAGTTGGTATACGTGCTAAATTTACTCTTACATTGTTCAAATGATTTCAATTAATTTTGTTATGTTTCCAGTTTGAATTGATGTTTTGAAATCATTACAAAATTGTAAGCTGTGGAGTTCTTCGCCGGAGTCTTTCTCTGCTCCATCTCAGCATAATAATTATTATTTCGTCCCGAAATGGTGGTAGGGCTTTTGACGATTTAAAAGTACTTAGCAAAGTCCATTTAAATAAAGAGCTTTTTCATTTTCATATTTCGCCAATGTTAAGTGTAAACTTATAGTAACAGACAGTTGTACGAAAGATTGAGTTAAAATTGGAGTCTCTCAACACGTGTTTTTACAACAAGACCTCGGCTGAAAAAAAAAGAATAAAATAATATTTATCAGTTGACATGACATGAGATAAGCTACAGTATACTAAACTATAAAAATGCCTCTTAAAACCTAGAGTCACAGAAGCGATAAATCCCCGAAATTCGGCTGCTGATTTTTTTCCTGGGAGCCTAAAATAGATAACATTACCGTGCTAAAGGGCACCCAGGAAAAAAAGTTTAAAGTGATTATTATGAATGTTAATTCTTTGTCATGGTAAACTCAAAATTATTTTAAACTTTGAGTACTAATTAATTTTATTAACTTAACGAAGTCCAAGATTGTCCGTGATTAATTTGTGCTATAGGTACCCTACTAGAAAGAGACAGAGCCTCTCTAGAAAATGTCAAGAAATGTCAAGGGTTGTAAAAATTTTTGCCCTCACTTTTTTCATTTGAGTAATGACTCCATTCTTAATTCTATCTTCATGGGTCCTGTCTCTTTCTAGAAATTATCGTCATCTCTTTCTAAACACGACCATAATTATATATTTAATATAGAAACAAGATTTCCCCAGTATCGCCATATTTAGACGCCGTCGTGGTGTAGTGGTCAGTAACGCTGCTTTCACATCGGGCGGCCTGGGTTCGAGTCCTGTAGGCCAATTTGCTAACTTTTTTTGACAGTTGAAAGTGATGATCACCGAGTGAATTACCTATCCATTGCTGTTTTTACACGACAAGTGCCATTATAGCGTGTTGTGTAAACCAGCAATGGATATGTAATTCACGCAGTGATGATCACTTTCAACTGTCAAAAAATGTTAGCGTATAGGCCTACTGGTAGTGGCAAATGTTAGTGTGATGAACACGAATATTTAATCACGAGTCATGGTTGTTTATATATTTATTTAAGTTTATTTATAATAAGAAATATCAAGATTATTATGTATATTTGTCCGTTATCTAGTATCCATAGCACAAGTTCTTAATGATACTTAATTTGGGCTAGATAATTGGTGTGAGCGTGGAAATATTTTATATTATATTATATTGTATTTCTTAAAATGATAGAAGAAAATTAGCTAAAAACTTAACGCATTGTATTTAATTATCAGTATTTATTATCAATGAAAGGAATAATTATAAAGTATTAACTTTTGATGTCTAGATTTGTATTTTATTTTGAAATCAAGGTCTGTCATTGTGATTTCCTCCATTTCTACCATTCTTTCTTCTTGGGATTTATGTAATGGCATGTAATGGCATGGCGTCTAGGTGTCGATCTTTATTTCGATAATTCAAAATTGCTTCGGAGTGGATTTTGTGCAGTGAAAGTGGTGTCGTTTCGTTGCATAAGCATCCGTGCTGACGAACAGTTATGAGGAATCATTGAAATAAAGGTTTTGTGTATGTGGCGTTGAGAGAACGCGAGAAACTAATCACACTCTCGCTTTTTGGGGGTTCTCGGCGAGAGTGTGGAGGGCGCATCATATACACCTATGAAGAGCGGCAACGTCATATGGCTCCGTCTATTATAATCATTGGTCTGAGGTGCTGCCATTACATAAATCCTTTCGTTTCCCATAAGTTATAGAAAGAATCACAATGATGATTTTCAAAATAAAATAACTACCTAAACATTAAAAGTAAAAATATTATATTTTTAGGAATCAGGAATGGAATAAAATGAAAATAAAGAATTATTATCGTAACTTAGAACAATTTTACTTTCAATTAGATTTTCACAACAAATAACAAGCGATTGCGCAGAAAACAACTCTTTACACAATAACGGAATAATAATGATGAAATAAATGACTTACTGCAAATCATATCGCTCACCACTTCAACCGACCTCACTCTTCAATGTCCGATAAGCAAATGGGGCGGGTTTTTTTTTTGTTTGACTACTGCAGTTAGCCGCTGATGGCATTCACTGCTTTACCGGTTTTTTAAGAAGGCGAAAACCTTGGAGGGTCCTCAAGCCTGTAGGTCGGACGTTCCTAGGGGATTAGTGGGCGACCGAGCATCTCCCCCATGGGGAGTCTCTCGACCACCTAGCGTCCCTAGGTCGTCCGAATCGGAAGGGACCAAATGGGGCGGGAGCGAACTAACGATTGCTTTTATGGCTGCGGTAGTGGTGACGTCATGATTCGTCACGATTCATTCTTCCTTTTTCCTAATAATATTTATTTCTTTCATTGATTATAAATATTGAAAGATGGCGAAATACTGGGGAAATCTTGTTTCTATGTAGTCGTGTTTAGAAAGAGATGACGACAATTTATAGAAAGAGACAGGGCCTCTCTAGAAATGTCAAGTGTTGTCAAAATTTTTGCCCTCACTTTGTTATTTTGTCTAATGAATCCAGTTTTCCCTATACTTAATGCTAAATGAGACACGAGAGATCCGTGCAGAACAATTTATTAAATGGTGGTAGTCGGTACTACGAACGGTTCTATAATGAAAAATCATCAGCCGAAATTAGAGGATTTATCGCTTCTGTGACTCTCGGTCTTAAGAGGCATTCTTACAGTTAATTATACTGTAGCTTATCTCATGTCATGTCAATACATAAATATTATCAAGAAAAATTTTACTAACCATTTCAAGGGATGCCAGTGATTTTATTGAAAAAAGGGCTTGAAGTTTGACGTAAGCAGTTGCCTTCAAAGTGTCGGTGTCTTGAAAGTGCAAGCTTCATATTTTCGAACTTTCATAAAATTTTGTTTTTAAAGGCACAATAGACAACCATATGGTCCGTCGCTTCGGAAATCTAAAAAGAAAAGAAAATTTTATGTATACAGACACTTTTAACTTGTAATCAAATAGCATATTAAAAACTATTATTTGATAGATTTTAATATGCTATTTGCAGAATTGTGCAGAAGAGCGCAGCCACAATTTTATTAATAATGTCTGTCTGTGTGCAATGTATCTGCGTTGCATGTTAGTACATGTAAATGTGAAAGATAAACATTATTGCACTAGTAAAATCCAATCAATACTCTCATTATCTTTTACTCAAATAAAATAATTTACTTTACACAAATTACATATTTTATTTGTAAATAAACATTTCCAACTAAAAATGGGTAAAACTATTTATGTATTTTATATATGTAACAGTTATTTCAAAGAATTAAATAAAATAATCTATCAATTTTGATTGCCATTTGTAAAAGGAATGAATAGAAAGGGATATTATTTCCTTATAATTCCGGAAATCCTAGTCACCCTAGTCATTTGTTTACAAATATTTGAATAAGTAAATTATGTATAAAAATTTATTAAATTCTAAGATAGGATTAAATGCGAGTATCAGAAATTTATCCCTCTTATGGAGTTTTGCAAAATAACGCTAATAATTTGGAATTACGGGTGAAAAATGAAATTTATAGATTGAACAATATTACATGCAATTATAACACTTACAAGTGAAATTCACACTGCATCCTCAATACTACACACTTCTGCCATAGGAAAATAATGGTCTATTCATCATTTTGCACTATTTATCCTTATTTTAAAGTAAAAAGCCGTACCAAAATCCCGAGTCGATATTTATGAATACGTCAATTACGACAATTTATGTCATGTTGAGATTTCGGGACATTGACACATGAAGAGAGTGTTGCCATTACATAAATCCTTTCATTTCCCATAAGTTATTGAAAGAATCACAATGATGGTTTTCAAAATAAAATACTAACCTAAACATTAAAAGTAAATATATTATATTTATTTCTTTTATTGATAATAAATACTGATAATTGAATACAATATGATAAGTTTTTAGCTACTTTTCTACTTTTGTTTTAGAAAGATGGCGAAATACTGGGGAAATCTTGTTTCTATGTAGTCGTGTTTAGAAAGAGATGTTGACAATTTCTAGAAAGAGACAGGGCCTCTCTAGAAATGTCAAGAAATGTCAAGTGTTGTCAACATTTTTGCCCTCACTTTGTTAATTTGTCTCCATTCTTAATGACTCCATTCTTATTATAACTTCGTGGTCTACGGTTTTATGTGAGACAAGTATGTGACATATTTTTATAAACTGTGGTGGTGAAGTTGTGAACATTCAATCAAAATATTCTTTCTAATTCTAATCTGTGATCAAAATCAAAAAGGAGTTGAATGAAATAGCCCTGAAGAATCAAGAAGAAGAGTTTGTTTTCTGTTAATATGTTGTGTAAATGATTTGTCTTTGTATATATTTATCTCAGGAATTACCTACGAATGTAGAAAATGTCTTGTGAAGTAGAACAAATAGGCGATTGTGGCGATATAGCTAGCCTTGGCAGAGCACTTTTCATAGCTGACAAAGAAAGTATGTATCTAGCCCGTTTTGAAAAATAATAATATAATGGTACTTAAATGTTTATTTCAATTCTTGAAAATAATAATAATAATAATCTCGTACATTATACCTACTCAGACTTAGTGAATTACATTATGTTAGTTTCAGATACCATTTGGCTTTCACAATGCTCAGTTTCACTATCACCTTGTGGTAACTTATTGGCTGTAGCTCACAAAACACGTGTTTGTCTGCTTGCAAGTCAATGGATAAATGCAACAGATAGTAATACATATTTAATTACATGGAGTAGTACCTTAGCCTTTGAAATAACAGCTGTGTTGGCACTATCAATTTGCCCTTCAAAACAATCATCTCAGGTAAAATAAGTTCTATATTAATTCTATTAAATCTAGTAAAATAACATTTTACTGGCTGTTTCAACGGTAAGCATTGTTATAATTATGTCACTTCTGTTTCAGAATGGTCCAGATTGGTTTTGCATTATAGTTGGATTTAAAAATGGTAATGTTGCATTTTACACTCACACAGGTCATTTATTATTGCAAGAGAAATTGGATGACAAACCTGTTGTAGAAATATCATGTCATACAGGCACATATGGCACACTGCCTGATGATATTCATGTCTTTTACAAAACATGTGAATGTATTATCACCGGTTCTGGTTTATTCCAAGTACTAAGAAATGCAAAAGCATCACTGGCTAAAGGTAACTTCAATAGTCTTTATTAGATTTATTTACTAATTCATACCAATAATGTTTTGACATAGATAAGGTTTAACCCATAGTCTGCATAAAACACAGGGCCCAGTAACATGGAATACAAAAAGAATAATGGCAAACTTCCTTACATTGTTTAATGCCAGTGTAAATGCATCCATAAATGAAAAAATATAAATAAATCCATTGTCAGAATCTGGTGTAGTAATTTTTGCTTGAACCTCTCAACTACCAAGGGTGTCTATTGAAGCCCTCCAGTTTGCATCTTTATATATAAATTATATAGTATAGATGAATAAATATAAATAAATATGAAAACTTTCCATATGTCCCCTATGTCTCTGTAAAATCTTACCACTTTATTTTGTTTTCTATTTATTTCACTGGATGGCGTGGAATGGTGCACCTGGTACCTGACAGGTACTTAATAGTTTGTCTTAATATGACCATGTTTATTAGTTATGAGTCAATTAATTATTAATTTTAGGTAGCTATTACATTATTAACATATGTATAATTCAATGTGTCCTCATGATTGTTTGACAACACGGATGTTTGCATATCAAAATATCACTACATTCTGTACTCAAAACACCACAACCAGAGCTTGAGTGGGTGTTGCCGCGACATTGTTCGGTCCAGGGGCAACATTGGCCCAGCTTATTCCAGGAGAATTGCGTCAACCTGCAAGCTAGGGAGACCCATTAAAATTATTATCCCACTGGCCGCCCGTGGCATAGTGCAGGAGCCCTAGAGTGCCTTACCAGCTCATGAGGCTGCCCTATATAGCACTACACACATAATCTTGGGGTGGACCCTCATGCCAGTTGGTGACAAGGACGTGGACCAGCCTCAGTGAGACTCAGTGAGTTTTTGGTAGACTTCAATGCTCATCACAGGCTGTGGTTAAGTTGCTCCAAAACTGACAATGCAGGGATCACTGCTCATGCATTCGCTCTCACCCATGACTTGTCGCAACTGGTTAATCAGACTACTAGGATCCTTCTGCTCACGACCCATCCAGAGAGATATTAGGTAGAGGTCCGAGCCCCTGTAGGCAAATTTGACCACTGCCTGATATCCTCCAAAGTGCCACAGGCCAAGCTTCCGCAACCGGCGGTTGCTAAACGCCGGCTCTGGCATTATGGGTCTGCAGATTGGGTTGGTATGCGCGACTACTTTGTGCCTATCCCTCGGAAGCAACGCTGCTCCAGTGAGAACGATACTTCAGCTGGCGCTACTGCCATTACTGAGCAGATTGTATTAGGTTTGGACCTTATGGAATACTACATTCCACATTCCGATCTCATCAGTAAGGGCAGACGTAACCTCTGGTTCAACCGCGATTTTGCTGATGCTGGTTCACAGAAACAGGCAGCGTATCGCGCTTGGATCAGGGGTCGGGCTCTTGAAGCTCCTGATGACGAGTCACCAAAAGCAGCCTAGAACAAGGCTTCTAAGTCCTATAAGAAGGCTTACATAACGTCGCACGCATTAGCTACGTATCTGTGACGCATCCCACGGGCTCCTGTAGTTACTGGCGTGTAGCCTGCTGTGCAAACAATTTCTGCCAGCCCTCGCTGCCACCCTTAAGGTGTCTAGATGGCTCCCTAACTCAAGACGCAGGAGAAAGCCAAGTAAAACGCTTTGCGGCCAACTCACAAGTCGATTATTGCAATGCACAGCCACTGTCACGAACTCATTGTGGCTTCACGATGTCTGACATTAAAATTAGGCAGCGTGACTGTTCGTGCTTCGTGCGGAACTGCAATCACTCGACGTCCGGAAAGCTAATGGACCTGATGGCATTCTAGGGGTTGTAATTCAAAAATGTGCAGCGGAGTTGTTTTCCGTACTTACGCGTACAACACTGTCGCTACAGAGCAGTATCACCAAGTTTAAGACTTAAATCGAAAACGTGATAAAAACAACTTCACGGAAACTCGGAAGTCCTGAACAAGGTGTTTTTTCACGCCTGATCAACTGTGCTTGCTCGCACCTGTGGAAGGGCTCCGCCAAGTACTTTCGGTGCTTTGCTGAGCTATACAGGATGACTGTTAAATAAATTCGTCGGGTTTAAACAGTCCTGTATAGCTCAGTCAGTTGGAAGAGCAATCGCCCGGATTGCGAAAGGTCGCGGGATCAAGTCCCGTCTCAGCACGTATCATGACAGGATTTTTTCCCTGTTTTTCATTTTCTATTTAATTGGGTATAGATTTCAATCAAAATACTATGGTTCCCCTTTGATCAACCATCAACGGTTATTAAACTTTACAGATAACAAGCAAAGAAATTCAAAGTTATCATTTCGCAAATCAACGTTCCATTTATTTATGTTTCACAAACTTTACATCTCATTCAATTTCTTCTATATTGTCATTTTGCAAAAGAACATTAGTAAATTTTTCCTAACACAAATACCGATATGTTAAACGACAAAGATATTAACTAAACTGATTTATGTGGATTTTTAATGAAATACATTTTCTTGCTTGGAAAGTAATGTATCCTTGTGACAAGCAATTAAAAAAAAAAAAAGTATTTATTCAATAAAAAATACTTTTCCTAACTAGTTTAGGCGTCTTCGAGTAATTGGTGAATATACATAAAAAAAAAATACGAAGAATTGAGAACCTCCTTCTTTTTTACTTTCTCGTATACGTAGAGATAAACTACGATAACATGGTGCGCCCCCCTCCATTACTGTTTCAATGTGTGTAGACACATTTTGTATTTGTAAGTAGGTAATCCTCTTCAGTAGCAGGCTAGCAGGCCGGCAGCGGTCTGAGACAGTCAAGTTATTGATACTACGGCGCTCAGTGGCTTGAGTGAGGGCGCTTTGGTGACTTTCAAACGTTTTGAATTTTGGAGGGGCGCGCCATGTTATCGTAGTTTATCTCTAGCATAGAGGAAGTCTTGTAATCGTAAAAAAATTCGACCTCGAGATTTTGACGAATTTACATATTTTGGACCTCCCTGAGTCCAAAAAAACCGTTTTTGGAATTATGTCTGTGTGTGTGTGTGTCTGTGCTTGGAAAGCATGATTTACATTTAATATGCATGTATGACATCAAAATATAAGGTTTCTATCAACTTTTGAGTCGTCGATCACGAAAGTTAAGCAACCAAGTGCGCGGTCAGTACTCGGATTGGTGACCAAAATTTAATGCATGCATGTTGTAACGTTGCAAGTATTATTTTAATTACATATTCATAATAATAGAATTATTTATAAATTTTACATAATTATCAATAAAATACACACTAATTAACCTTATAATATAATAAAATTAAACTATAACTAAACCTATACTAAATATTCTAATTGTCTATTACTGAAACATGCGCAAGCCAAAACTTATTCAAACTTTCTTAACAAAACTTAAATACAACATGACTTGTCTATTTTGATGTGTGGTCTTCAGTACCAGTAAGTATGTCTTTTGTTTCGGAACCGGCCGTGATACGATGATCTCCGAGTAGCTGCGCGGGCGCTGCCGCCGCAGACCTCGAATAGCTAGCCATTGAGCAAGTCCATCGTCGTTCCTCTCTTAGAGAATTTTATAATAATTTAGATTATCAAAATCAATTGCAATTTTACAATATTCACAAGTTTTATAATACGCTGGTTGCGTGCATTTTGTTGTGAGTGTAATTATCTCCCCGAAAGGGTAAGTGATGAACAAATATTATAATTTTAAAACGATAGTTTTCTTTGTCAGAATAGTTTTTCTTAATAATGGATTACCGCTGTGAATATGTGTTTTAGCATAAATATTTCATTTGCCATATCATTTCATTACGCTTGTTATTAGATATATTTAACTAAAGCAATAATAAGTTTTCAAATCCACCGTCTATATTTTTATATTATGTATCGACCTAATTTTTATTACTTTCGTTTTGCGATAATAATTATAGTAGTTTTAGGCTATATGTATTTTGTTGGTTTAGTGTGTGTATTTTTCTATTGTCATGGTAATGTAAGCTTTGCATTGTAAACTCCGTCCGATTGTGATCGCCGCCACTTCACCCACTACTTTTTACATACAGGCTTTTCTGTAGGGTTTGCTTGGCTTAGTTATCACAATGGCTCGGGACTACACCGAGTTGTAACTGATGCCGGAACGTTGTACGTGATTCCAGGGATCAAGTTTGGGTTTCCAACATCGGCGCGGTCACGTTTTGACTCGCTGCCGTTTTGATACGCCACCGTCACGCCTGCTGGGGACTGGTCTCCGCCTGAGGAGTGTCACCGAGCCGACCGCCTTCCATCTTCGGCAAACCAGGGGAGTCTGTCTCTGCGTAAGCAAGTTATCAGTCGGGCCTTTTGACCCCCCCAATAAATTTGTGTACGCTAGCCGGTTGTTTTCTTTACAACACAACCCGTAGTTGCGACAATGTATGACATAAAAATATAAGGTAGAAACCTTATATTTTTATGTCAACTTTTGAGTTGTTTCCGGTATTCAAGAAAGTCAAGGGGAGACCTCTCCCGATTTTCAACCGACTTCAAAAAACGAGGAGGTTCTCTATTCAACTGTATGTTTTTTTTTGTATGTATGTTCCGCGATTACTCCGTCAATTATGAATCGATTTTGATGATTCTTTTTTCGTTAGGAAGGTCATAATTCAAAGGTGGTCCCGTATAAATTATACCGAAATTGGTTCAGTACTTTTTTGTTGAAATGATAATTTCATTGGGGATGAAATAATGATATCGTCCACGAACACAAAAATAATGTAAATTTTTTTTTTGATCTTGCCATTACCTAATATGCAATAGTGAAATTTTGGTTAGTAGGTCCAATAGTCAACACATAAACTATGACAAATTATTTTATGAACTTAAGTTAAATAACTAGGTTCATAGTTTATTAACTTACCATTCATTTTGAATGAATGGCAGGCATTTGTAATGAGCTATAGGTCTGAGACGTGATATTATTTGTTAACGGACTTAAAAAAAGAGGAAGTTCTCTATCCGACTGTTTTTTTGTGTTTGTTACCTGATTACTCCGTCGATTATGAGTATTACGACTCGATTTTAATTATTCTTTTTTTAGTTACGTCAAGATCAGAGATGGCCCGTATAAATTGTATCGATATAAATTCGACCCTTTTTGAACAAATCAGTAATAACAACAAAAAACAAAAACAAAAAACGTTTTAGTTAAAGTTTCCATTAAGTTTTAATGAGCGCCTAGTAGGCCTATCCGTTTTCAAAAAAATATACTTAATTTCCACTAAAAATAGTAAAATAAAATATTTTTAGCAAAAAAATAGGACAACCGACTTCAATGCGTACAAATTTAAACTAAAAAGTAAGAAATAAATAATATTTTTATGAAGTAGTTGAAAAGAGCGTCATAGAAAACCAAGGAAAGTATTGATACACATTTATAATTCTTTATTTATAATTCATACTCCGATATATTTGGAGTCGATGCCAGCCTAAGCAAAATAAACTTACCTAATAGATACGAACTTGATTAATCCATTAACTATACAGAATAATGAATGATGAATATGAGAAATAATCCGCCGCTCCGTGAAGTTCGAAAATTGCAAACACTATCCTCCTTGGCTAGCTGGCACCGGCTCCAAATATATCGGAGTATGAATTATAAACAAAGAATTATAAATGTGTATCAATACTTTCCTTGGTTTTCTATGACGCTCTTTTCAACTACTTCATAAAAATATTATTTATTTCTTACATTTTAGTTTAAATTTGTACGCATTGAAGTCGGTTGTCCTATTTTTTGCTAAAAATATTTTATTTGATTTCGATTCAAAAAACTACAGGTCTTAACACTGCGTAAAATTTCAGGAAATTATCTCTAGACTTTGATCTTTATGATTAAAAAGGACTCATTGAAATTGGTTGACAAGTTTGGAAGACTTCGATGCATAAATTTGGAAAAATCCACATTGCGACTACGTATTTTCATTTTCACGATTCTACCTCTACCATCTAGGCATAGATTACTTCTATGCATCTAGGTCACCATCCGTAACGTAATCATATGGAAAAACTTTCTAAAATCACACAAGATCATTTCTATACTTAATTAAATCATAATTTTACTAAAATTCTTTGGGAAAATATATATATAAAAAAAAAATCATTATAGAGGCGTAGTCAATATATAGTCATGTATTAAATTCTTCTATGTAATATTCTGAGCATAAAGCTATTATTTAAGTAATAAAACTACTATAAGAACGAAGTTTATATTCATCTAATGCACTACAATTTTATTGGTAATCCATCTCTTATTTTACACATATTTTAACATTAATTTGATAATTCATACCTGGGAACACTTTTTGTTTATCTGAGAACGAAAATATTTCGTGGCGATAGATCTATTTATTAGGTAATACAACTTGATGACAAATATAAATTTTGGTGACAAGAAATATAGTCCCCTTTTTTTGCCAGAACTTGCCAAAACCGACACCGAACTTTAGGTAGGTCACTAATGATTATTTACTTAGAATACATGTGTAAAATATTGAAACAATTGTTAACAGTTCAAGCTGGGGTTCAACCGGATTTTACTGTCGATAGCCGCAATATAAATATACGAAAATGGACATTTTCTGATCAGGAAGTCATAAATGACGCTGCAGTTATAGGTTTGGAGTTAAAAAATTCATATGACCATTTACTAGCTGCTTCAACATATGGAGGATATGACACCTGGTACAAAACTATTTATAAACATCTCGTGTATATTAATTTACTTGGTTGTCAAATTAATTTTAATGATTTTATTTTGTTTTAGGTATCGTTCAGTTCCACCAGTCAACTCTTTAATACTTGGAGCAGGTGCAAAACCTTATGTTGGATTTCATTATGCTCTTGAAGGAGGAACTACTCCGCCCCTTCAGGATGTGGCAAGAGCCGTTGCAAACAAAATCAAATCAGCTTTACCGTTAGTACCTTATCAGTTCAACCACTCTTTCTTTGACTTTCCCTGCAATTTAAATTACAGATCTTAAGGAGAAGAAAAGGACAGATGCGTTTGTCGATCGATATTATGTCCATCGACTACTTGCACTCCCGATTGGTATTTATTAAACCTCCAAAAAGTGGTTATTTTTAATTCTTATGAGGATTTCCTCGAAAAATAACTTAAAAAACATGTTCAAAAACAATCTAGTATACCACGTTGTTTTCACAATAAATAATTATATATTTTTGATGTAAGTACATATTATGCCTATAAGAATGACACAATGAAATATCTGGCTATTCTGGTTTTTTGCCATCTCCATTAAATATATAATAAATTTCGGTTAGTTATAAAAGTAAAACTTTATAAATTGAAATTATTTAGATGATATCCATCACTTAAATTATTTTATTTTATTTAGAACAGCTTAGAAGCTACTAATTAAACGAACAGACGGGGTGATAGATACGGTACCTACCTATTTAAATAGGAGTTCTGTCACACAATGTTAAAATTTATAAATATACCTACCCTACATTTCTTACATAACCTTCTAACAGGAGGGTTAATAAAATTAGGAATAATAAATTGATAATCCAGAACTTCAGTATTATTTTCTTACCACTCTCACAAGGCACTGTACTTATATGAAATTATAGTATATTATTAGTATTAGTTAGTAGTTAGATATAAATTCATGTCATAACATAACAATACATTTTTAGAGGCTGGCTTGGTGGAGGTAATTCAGAAAATACACCAAATACAGAACCTCTTGTTCGATCGGAATCTCTTTCCCTTCGTAATGGCCTAGTAGATTCCCAGAGACAGGGAACATCGGTAGTTGTATCTCCGGATCGACGACTAGCTGCTTTTACAGACAATTTTGGCCGTATAGCTGTTCTAGATGTCAAAAGGGGTCATTTGATCAGACTCTTCAAAGGTTGTAGAGATGCTCAGTGTGCCTTTATACAGGTATCTGTTTTTGTACATTTTATTGTGACTTTAAGAGTGTTTACGCGTTTTTTTTTTATCGAAAATCGGCATTTTACTAGCTCTTTTAATTTCATGAACTCTTGCTATAAGAGCAAGAGTTCATGAAATTTAAAATGTAAATACTTATAAAATTTTCTAGTTACTCTTGTGCAAATAGTCGCAAGAGAAAATTTTATTCGTTATTTTTAAATTGTAACAAAATATTGAAAATTTTACGTTTAGAGTCAATTTCGACACTGTAAATATCCGACAGGCCCACAATATAAATCAAATAAAAAAAATAGTGTAACGGACAATATCCATAGTAAAATAGTTGTAAGAGAAAATTTTCACTTTTTTAGAATTATCTACTAGTAAACAAAAAATCAAATCAAACTGTAAATACATATTATGAAATTACGGCTTGAGAAATTGTTATTTACATCAATTAATAAGTATCGCTTATTTGAAAAATTCAATGACTTTATCTTAAGAGAAGAATATGTTCTCTAAAGGACAATGCTCCAAAAAAACCTAGGTTGGGCGCAAAAGAAACAAATCTCAAATACTTAATACAAAAGAGTAATTTCACACAAAAAAATAACAAAGTCAAAATTCGTTTTTTTTTGCAGGACTAATTTTTAAAATAGATTTATTTTTTAAAATGTTTTTCATAGGTATTTTCATTTTTGTGTTATTTAGCCATAGTTAGTTATTTAGGCACAACACATTACCATAAAGCCAGAGAGAATAACGATATTTCTTTTCTTTACATATATTATGCTAACCACTAATTGATTCTGACGCCGCGCCGTCGCGGTACACTGCTCAGGAACGCTGCCTACACATCAAGCGGTCCTGCTTGAGTCCGGGTAGTGGCAAATATTTGTGTGAAGAATACGAACATTTGTTCACGAGTCGTGGTTGTTTATATGTTTATTTAACTTCATTTAAAAAAATATATAAATTATTATGTAGCTATAATTGTCCGTTATCTAGTAGGTAATAGTAGGTATTCATAACACAATGATACTTAATTTGGGCTAGATAATGTGTGTGATTTGCTTTGCAGATTATGTAGGTGGCGTCGTCATAATAGATGATGTCATATTTAAAACAAGAGTAAAGAAAGAAAATAATAATTCCCCGTTTAAAATAATAATTTCCATACACAAATAACTAATTATTTATGAAATTTGGATAAAGATTTTGGCAACGCCCCCACGATACTGAATATTTCGGCACAAATGAATAGGTACCTAAAAATAAAATCTGAGATACGTACATTTCATTTGCTCCGGGCCTGGTTTTTTGTTCCATATAGTTGTGTGGTTTTTTCATTATAAAAGTTTTATTTGATAAAGACCCAAAATATATTTAATTTTTTTTAATCAGCATAAAAAATAGGCCGTGGATATCCTTTCAAATCGTTCTGTTGTGTGACTTGCTGGAAAGCAGGTCATATCAGGCGGAGAAGAGGTCATATCGCCAGTTGTTGGGTTCGTAATATCTTGTAAATGCTCGTTCTTAACAGTAGTGAAGACTTCGTTGCGCTGACGCTTCGCATTGTAAATATCAATAATCGGTGGCGTAAACGCTCTTAAAGACCTCGCTAAGTGTCACTTTTAAGTAAATCTACTTTTTCATATGAATCGACCTAAAAAAAGGTGTACTGTATGCAAATACTCTCATATGCTTATGACGTTTTAATCATATTTTATTTATGGGTTTCAAAATCTACCAAGTGAAAACTTCCTAAAACTTTGTTTAAAACATATCCTACTATGTTATTAATTACAATCACTATTTATATCTTAACACAACTATAACTAAAAGAAAATGTTATAAAGTTTATAGTTGTCAATATTTTTATTTTATCAGTACACGGTGTTTATTGATTTCTCAAAATTATCTTATCACTCATACACATAGAAGGTCATAAAGTCGCAACGACGATTTTGTAATTAAACCTAAGCTTTGATGTTTTATAATTTAATGTTCATAATTTATAGATATTCGACGACGATAAAAAAGTACCACAGATGGCTGTTGTGAAAGAAATTCGGAGAGCAATTTTTTTGATAATATATAATCCTAAGAAAGGTCTCATTGACGTAAGAATAATGCAAAAAGGCGATAAAGTTGCTGTCTTTAAAGCTACAAAAAACGGCGTCCTTATATACAATACATGTGGATTGGTTGGAGCTGAAAAAAACTATACACATAAAAAATTAAATTTACCAGAATTTCAGTGCGTTCTAGTTGATCCTGATGGCAAAATAAAAAAATTCAACATACCATTCTTTTACGCATTAGATGGTGAACATTCAGAAAGATCTAAAGACTTGCATGGCTTACGAGAATTACGAGATTTTATCAAGAAAACCTCAAACACAACAGAGGACTACGATGAAGAAATTATCAAGAGAGCTTCGCAACTTAATACATTGCAGTTAAAAAAGCATTGTCTAGAAATGTTGATACGAAATTATGATACTCCACCAAAAACCATAATGTCATGTATATCCGTGTTTTGGGACAGTATTGAAAATATCGTACAAGACACTCAAGTATTAGATATTAAATGTTATTTTAGAAATGTTACTCTATTAACTTTATTTTATAGAAACATAAATAATGAAAATACAGACGATATGCAAGAGTTGTATAACAAAGTTCAAGAAAATAAGGAATCTGAAATAGAGAAAACATTTACTCCAGAAGATCCTACCAATGAATTTCACCTTTTAGAGGATGACAGTTGTATTTTAGAAAGGTTGTTGCATTTGGCTCAAGAAAACAACTACAAAGAATATCAGCACACACGAGTTACCTTTGCAGATAATAAAACTAGCTCTTATAAGGATTTTCTATCGTGCTTTATTTTGGATGGGTCCAACGACATTTCATTAAAAACTGACATATCCGATGAAAAATTAAACAGCCTGGCATCAAATGTATTTAAGTGCATTACAAAACTTCCCGACTCAAAAACGTTGTGTACATACATAAAAAACAGTAACATTGACACCAAAATAATAGTCAGACTCATTATCATGCATTTAATGGAAATACCTTTAGAACAGCTAACTATAGAACTAATTGAAAGAATTATAGTAATTTTGTATTACTTGTGTTGCGTCACAGAAGAAGCCATGAATATAACATACAATGATGTCTCGCCATGGTGGCAGAGTATTCGCGACATGCTAGTCTTAATGTCTTGTCCTTTGAGAAGCATGGTTGTGGCTATGGTGTGTAAAGCAGTGGCAAGATTTTTCGAAAATAAGTGTTATGAGAGAGACGAAGATGCATGGGAATCTGTTACAACCGAAAACGCGAAATGGGGTTTGTTGATTGGAAAGTTGGAGGATATATCAATATTGAGTATAATTTTGCTGTTTAAAGATGAGTTTAAAGGAAATCAATTACCTAAATTGCAATTTAGTGAAATTAATATTAATTTAAAATTCATATATACGAGAGGGAAAGGTTCAATAACAGAATTAATAGCAAAATGGCTGTGCAACATGGGAGTATCACCGGTGGCTATCGTTGCCAACGAACTGTTAGAAACACACATTGAAAAGCATTTTGATGTCCCTGAAGACGACAGCGTGGATAATCCGGATCATGTGTTTATACAAAATCATCGTTTTTTAATTGATGAAAACCCAGAAATTTTTAAATGTTTATCTTTACTACGCCGACAATTCCCTTTGAGTACTAAGGCAAATTACATTATTGCCAACATGTGCTGGGAATATGCAATTGCATGGCAAAAGAACATGCATAAAACCGACAAACTTGAAGCCGTCGTTTCTTGTCTCATGAATATATCGAATTTGCATTTGCGATTAGGTTTATTCTCTATTATTTGGTCAACATACATAAAACATACATTTGAAGTAATTTGTAGATTAGTAAACAAAGTAGGTCGATTACCCAGAGATGCACTTTGCTTACAAGATGTGGGTCTAAGCAATACTAACATGATTAATTTTTTGGAAGTCGTGTGTAATTATCTGAACAGTTTCTTGAACTGTTCGTGTACATCATTTAAGCAAGAAAAGACTGAAATCAAATATGAAAAAATATGGGACGAAAATGTGCCATCATTGGTGGAGGTGGCTCAGGATACCAAAATTGCGAACAGTGATATATTGAATTTGAATTACCAAATATCGTGTACAATTTACTATATGTGCTACTTTAATGTGAAATGTTCAAAACCGCTCGATACTTTGTACGACATAGACTATCAGTACATTTTTGAAGCCCTATCTGGCAACATTCTACATAGGGAGATAACTTTGAAGGCATCTGAGAAAATTCGAAACCCTAGACTGAAATATATTACTAAAATAATCCGAGCTGCTATTGAGACTATAACACATTTAGAAAGTGATAGTATTACGAAAAGATACAATAATGTAGAGTATACAACTTGGATAGAAAAAATATTAGTACTGGCGGAGTTATGGAATATTGACAATGACTTTGTTAAAAGGCAACAGGTAATTAAATCACCATGGACTGCTTTAATTTTTGTCAGCATTTTGTATTATTATTTTAAAATGGCTTCTGGTTGATGTAAATGTAAACCTATATATCTAACAGATGTCGATTTGATAAATTTCCAATTCTATGGATGATATAAAAAAATATATATATACAAATTAAATTGCTTTTCAGGTTATTGGCTTGTATCATTTGGGTTATGATATACTGGCAGAAAATACATTGTCTCTTGTAAAGGAGCCCGAACAAGTTTTACCACCCTTATTAGCAATTACGATTCAAAGACTAAAAAGAAGCTTAGAGCACTCCGACAATCAGCCCGAATGGATAGTTACAGTTTCACCTAATCTCTACAAACGACTCCAGAATACGGTATAAAAAATAACATTTAAATGTTTATATTATATCAATTAACCACGTGCCAATCAGTACCCTTAGTATGAGTTTTGATAGTTTTCGAGCTCGATCAAACGTATCGTCTCTTTTCATACATTGCCCACTAGCGCCTCTAGCGTAAACTATCAAAAACAAAAATCGGCAGTATAAGTTGTATCGAGTTGACGTAACACGAAAACTTTGATAGTTTTCGCCTCACGAATACATTTTGGCAGTACGAGTCGTTACTTTGACAAGTCGTCGTAAGTATACTATTACGTATGATCGTGTCGTCACTCGATGAAAGAAATTCCGTGAGTAGGTAAACGAATGAATTTTTTAACAATTATTACAATGTTATCGCCATAATTTTCATTTATTATGGTCGCTGATGAGGTTAATGAAACCCACCAACGTACACAGGAACGTCGGGAGGTTATGCAGCAGTGACGCCTTGATAAATAATAAGCATATAGCTTCTACTTTATAAGTCTCAAGCAATAATGTCTGTGTTTATTTACCTACCTATATGCGAATTATGTGAGTGTCTCCACACGGCGTAGGTATTGTCGTGACGGGCGATAACATTACCGTGTGGATATTCACTCGTCACAGAGACGACCGACGCTTTAATAATTATCTACGCTTTAGTCGTCTTGGCTAGAATTTAAACAATAGGACACTATCACAGTGTAGTATAATAAGGAAATAAAACACATTGTTTAATTAATACATAACATTATTTTATTTTATTTTCTAAATAAATATGGCGAATAGAGTTTGTCACTAGGCAAGCTCGCTTGAGTTCAATTTCCCTTTGTTGCAGCTCTAAATCTCGTTTGCCGTCAGACACGAGATCATTATTTTTCCCAAAAGCATTGCACATTAGTATTTTTCTGTATAATATCCTTTTAAACACACCAATCAATGAAATTCACTATTTGTTCAAACTGCGACGCACTTGTTTTGCACATTTTCATTATATTTTTCCGTTAAAACACGTTAGTACATTTGGGTATAGATCAAATCAAATTTTATGTATCAAAACCTATTACTTATTATCTATTTTAGTAATAATTTATAAATAATATCAATACGACTCTCATTGTGACGCAGACATTTTGTTTGTTTTCATCGAGCACAGACTAGTTAGAGATACTATGAATGGGAGTGAATGGAACGAATGAACATGTTGTCTCTTTCTTGTTAATAAGAAATGAAAGAGACAAAACTAAACAGTGTGAAGTTCGTATAATCGAGTGATCGAGTAGGCGATATCGTGAAGACTATGTGCCAAATTTAAATCTTATACTACGACGTATTAAGTAAACCTATAGTTTCATAGTATTGACGAAGACGATCACTCGTTTGGTGTTGCAAAAACTCATACTAAGGGTACAGAGGCCTTAGTATGAGTTTTGATAGTTTTCGAGCTCGATCAAACGTATCGTCTTTCTTCATACATTGGCCACTGTTTCTGATAGTTTACGCTAGGGGCGCTAGTGGGCAATGTATGAAAAGAGACGATACGTTTGATCGAGCTCGAAAACTAACAAACTCGTACTAAGGCCTCAGAACAGTAAATAAAGTTTACGTATTCGCGGGCGTTATAAACATGGTTAAGCCGAGACATCTTATTTCCAACATCCACTACTAAAATCATAGCGTAAATTCTTACATTATGATAAACTAAATTGCAGGTCCTATCCTACTTAGATAAGTTTTTTCGCTGTATTAAGTTTATCTCAAAAAAACGTAAAAGAGAACTGTTGAATTATTTTTTCTACAGGCACTATTGTGATCCTAAAAATTTAACGAGAAGTAACGTTTAACAAAAAAAACGTATCCCAGGTTAGTCTAAAAGAAACAAAGGATGTCCTAATGATGAGCAGAATACGTAGTTCTCGGCTTTCTCATAGGTCTTTTTACACCCGATATGTACTAGACAAAATAGAAAAGTTTTTATTTTCTGTCTGTCTTTTTTTTCAGACCCTGGACATGTCTATACCAGCTCATCCGTCATTGGCCACTACAGTGTTAGTGCTTCAAAAGTTACTATTTCAAATAGACAAGAAAACAAAGGACTCACCAGCGAATAAGTTGAATGTCAAATTAACTGAACTTCTTATAGAAAATTGTGATGTTTTACTAAAACGTAAATTGTAACTGCTATAGTAAGCAGGTACCTACACAAAATTAAATTTATAATATATTATTATTTCTGTCAAATTTTATCATAAAACTATATGAACTTGAAATGGCACTTACGACATATTGAAAGAGCAAATAAACCAAAACTTGAAAGGACCATAGAAATGATTATTTTGACCTTCTATGTCAAAACCATTATTGCCAATCTGAGCGAGATTTGTACTGTGGTGCACGCTGATCACGATTTCCACAAACACATGCTTGCTGGCCCACGCAGTTCAACGCAGTACGTAGCGCACACGGGTACGGATGGATGTACAAAGTCAGACGGGATGAAGATGGGACGTGCCGGACAGTTCGCAACCATCAAGTACATCTTATAGAGGAGAAAATGTCATTTATTTTCGCCAATTCAGTGCTATTTTATTAATAAGTATAAGAGTACGCTTCACAAATTCTGAGTCAATTTTTTTTATCTACAGCGCAATAATTTTTAAAAAACGTCATCATGCCTTTATCATGCATGTTGTTTCATGAAATAAAAAGTTATTTAAAAATAAAATCCGGAGTGGTATCCCCTTGACTTTCTCGTATAGGTACCGGAAACGACTCAAAAGTTGATAGAAACCTTATTTTGATTTTATACATGCACGTTAAATTTTGGTCACCCATCCGAGTACCGACCGCGCATTTGGTTGCTTAACTTTCTTGATCGATGACTAAAAAGTTGATAGAAACCTTATATTTTGATGTCATACATGCATGTTAAATTTGGTTGCAAAAAGTTAAAGCATACTCGAGTTATCGTGCTAACGCACAGACACACCAAAAACGGTACTTTTGGACTCAGAGAGGTCCAAAACGTGTAAATCCGTAAAAATCTCGAGGTCGAATTTTTTGACGATTACAAGACTTCCTCTTTACTACGTGTACGAGAAAGTAAAAATTAAACCTACTTCAAAACTGAAAATGTAGAAATCAAAGCTTTATGTTATAAACGAAAAGTCAATATCTATTTCTGTTTTTTTTTGATGTCGGTGCCAGACTAGTTTAAAAGAAATAACATAAGTAACTAGGTACTGTATATACATAATACTGTAAAAGCCTAGAATTTACTGGTAAATCCTAGGACTTACCGATTTTATTAACCGACTTCCCAACAGGAGGAGGTTCTGTATTCGTCTGTATGTATTTTTTTTTTTTTATGTATGTACACCGATATCTCCGTCATTTCTGGACCGTTTTTCAAAATTTTTTTTCTATTCGATAGTGTTTGCTCCCGAGGTGGTCCCATTGTCACCAAGTCAGGATCTGATGATGGAAAGCCAGGGCAATCGAGGGCAACCCTCAAATTTTATAGGCATGTACGTTTTTCATATTTTTTCTAAAGCTATACTAGCATTTGCGTCTGGTAGTCACCATCTCATGTTGATGAGCTGATGATGGAAGGTAAATGTATGTTCACCGATATCTCTGTCATTTGTAGACCGATTTTCAAAATTTTTTTTCTATTCGATAGTGTATACTCCTGAGGTGGTCCCATTGTCACCAAGTCAGGATCTGATGATGCAAAGCTAGGAAAATTGAGGGCAACCCTCGAAAAACAACGGAACGGGAGGGTTATTCATATTTTTTATAAAGCTATTCTAGTATGATTGCGTCTGGTAGTCATCTCATGTTGATGAGCTGATGATGGATGGTAAAACTCCTTAATTGTTAGGAGTTGGTTATTGATTATTTAAATTTTAAAGGTACCTAAATACCGGTAGTTGTGTTCTTTCAGGTAATTTAGGTGAGCTGATGATGAAATAAAAACTCCTTAATGGTTAGGAGTTGGATGATAATTCTTTAAATATTAAGGGTACCCAAAGAGCGATAGTTGTATTCTTTCAAGTTATTCAGTTGAGCTGATCATGGAAGGTAAAACTCCTTAATGGTAAGGAGTTGAACGATAATTCTTTAAATATTAAAGGTACCTAAAGAGCGATAGTTGTATTCTTTCAGGCTATTCAGGTGACCTGATGATGGAAGGAGAAACTTCATAACGATTAAGATTTGGATGATAATTCTTTAAATATTAAAGGCCTACCTTTAATACCTAAAGACCGATAGTTGTATTCTTTCAGCTTGTTAGGTGAGCTGATGATGGAAGGCAAAGCACCATAATACTTAGTATTTAGATGTTCAACTTGTACAAAACTGTAACATTTTGTCACACATAAAACCACCTCTGGCAGTATGGACCATGCAGTGCCTCCAAATAGTGACAAGCTGCCAGCCTGTCGTCTACATAAAAGGGACACAAAACCCAAAAAGTAATCCGCCGAATGGCAACGCACTTCTAATGTTAAGTAATTTATCCTTAATATTGCAGGTGAGGCAGCGTGGGCCGAAAGTTTGTGGGCCATCTCGTAATATATATAAAAAAACAACAATTATTCTACATAAAACACTAAAAATAGAAAAATAAACAACTTTTTAAAAAAAAAGTCCAACCGACTTCAAAAAGCATAAAAATAACATATTATTAAAATGTGTGCTAGGTACCTGCTGTACTGTTTGAAGTCGGTGCCAAGCCACTCATTGATCACACCATCCCGCGATTGCGACCAACCGAACGCGCCAGCTTAGGTGATGAGGGGCACGTGGTGCTGAACGATTGGCATGGCTTGTACCGGGTTCAAACAGTACAGCAGGTACCTAGCACACATTTTAATAATATGTTATTTTTATGCTTTTTGAAGTCGGTTGGACTTTTTTTTTGAAAAGTTGTTTATGATGGTAAAAGTTCGAAATGTTCTGTGATCATTGTTCATTTCAAACTTTCAAGCTTGGTGATTATTTATTTTTATGGTAAACATCATTCACGTTTTCAGTGTATTTTTTCTAGTATTAAAAAATATTTACGCGTTATAAACGCAAAAATTATTCTGATTAATATATTAAGTAATATTTATAATATTTTAGAAAATTCTAACTCGTAACTTTTATCGAACACTTGCACGTTAATACCGTTTTACTGTGTTCAAAAGGTTTAGAATCTCTAAAGTGGCGGTCACTGTACCTGCGTGAGCGTGACAGCAACATAAAGGAGGAGCCACAAGGATGGGTAATGTGGTGTCAATGTACGAAATTATAATTCTGTTCGGTGGCCGCACTTTGGGTTCCATTAAAGGGTTTAAGACCGGCAAAGTTCCGAAAGCCTGGAAGATTGCCAATGTCTAACCTGTCCTAAAAAAGGTAGCCGTGCCGACCCTGCCAACTATCGACCCATAGCAATCACGTCCATACTATGTGGGATTATGGAACGTGTATTGAACAACCGTCTCCTGGCTTACCTCGAAGATAACGATCTCCTCAGTGACCGTCAATTTGGTTTCCGCCGTGGGCGGTCTACTAGGGATCTTCTTGTGTATGCTACTCACTTATGGAGCGAAGCCATAGAGAAACACGGTGAAGCTCTCGCCGTCTCTCTTGATATCTCTAAGGCTTTTGACAGGGTTTGGCATGCAAGTCTCATTGGCAAGCTTCCTTCATAATTATGGAATCGCTACCGGGCTTTGCACCTGGATTGCGGATTTTCTGGGAGGTAGATCAATTCGAGTAGTCATTAACGGCTCCTCGTCAGATCTGCTTGGCATAAATGCCGGAGTCCCCCAGGGTTCTGTTCTTTCCGCGACTCTATTCCTGTTGCATATCAATGATCTGCTCACAGCTCCCGGTATCTTTGGGTACGCAGACGACAGCACAGTCTCGGAGAGGTACTTGTCTGATGCGAAGTCTGGTGCAGATGTCCGATCACTGAGGGAGGCAATGATGAAGGGAGTGAATTCAACCCTGGAAGCTGTTTCCCTCTGGGGTGAAGCTAACTTGGTTGGATTCAATCCCTCCAAAACACAGGCTTGTCTTTTCTCGGCGAAACGGAGTCCACTCCATCTGACTCCGACTTTCCGAAATGTTTCCGTGCCGATTAACGACCATCTCGAGCTTTTGGGTATAGATATCTCCGCCAACCTAAATTTCGGTCGCTACATCGAGTCCATTGCTAAAACCGCTGCCAAAAAACTTGCGCTCGATATAGGCTCCTAAGCCTATATCGAGCGCAAGTTCGCTCCTGCTTAGAGTACTGTTGTCACCTTTCGGACGGATCTACTCGATATCAGTTAGATGCATTAGACTCGGTGGAGCACCGTGCGAAGAGACTCATCAGTAATGACGCACTCGTTGAAGAAAATCTCCAGAGCCTTGACCATCGAAGGCGTGTGGCTAGCCTCTCGGTCTTTTACCGGTTCTATTCGGAGAGTGTGCGGAAGTTTTACATAATTTGATCCCCCCTGCCCCTTTCCACCACCGGACGACCAGGCGCGGCGAGGGCTTTCACCCTTATGTTGTCGACATTCCTCCAATTCGCACGAAGCGATTTGCTTCAGCTTTCATTATGCGAACTGCTAAGGAGTGGAACTCCTTGCCGAGGTCTGTTTTCCCGGATCAGTATAATCTGGACATCTTTAAGGCCAGAGTGAACAAGCATCTTCTAGGCGAGCGTGTACCACCATAGGTCTCATCATCGCTTTCCATCAGGCGAGATTGTGGTCAAACGCCCAGCCTATTTAACATAAAAAAATAAACCATGAGGCTGGCTCCGACCTTAAAAATGTAGGTAAATAGCATACAGACTTTCGCGATTTTGAATTCAGTTTATTTAGTTTTAAAATTGATAATTTTTAAAATGTATGTCCATTAGCACGTGCATATTAGATGATTTTAAAAATTTTTGTCCATTAGCAAGTACAGTCGCCATCAGATATATTGGAGCAGTCAAAGTGACCAAGTACTTCTGATCAGTTTAAAATGTCAATAAGTTCCATACACTACTGATCATTCATTACTTCAATAATACTTATCTGAAATATTATCAATATCTATAAAAAAAAAAAAAAAATATCTGAGCAGATGCGGCTCAATAACTTCTATACACACAACTAACCAATAATATCTTCCAATGGACATTAGCACAGTGATAATGTGGCACATGCATAACATTCAATAATCGTTACGGGACTAAACGTATCCCGTTTTACTATGTTGGCCGCTACGCAACGGCTAAGGGATCACGGAATATTTCAACTAAATGGAAAGAAAGTGTATTTCTAAAGTGTTTTGAAAGAACGCCGCCGGCGCTACCCCGCATTAGTGTATATTAATATTAGGATTACATCAACATGTTCATATAAGTTTTAATTTTAATAATTACAAATACCTTACTAAACAGTAATGGCACATATCTTTAAAGATGGCAATTTAGCTGATGTTAAGTAGGTATATATTGTTTTATACTTACTTGGTAAAATATAGTATTGAATTTTTCAGTAATACAAATACAATCATATTTTAGCGAAATAAATAATATGTCATAATAAAAATGAAAACTATTTTTTCTCGCTTAATATTTAAAGATAAATGTAATAATAATCTTCCGAAACTTCTTAAATCAGTTACATTTTTCAATATTTTTTTTTTTTTTTTTTTTTTTTTTTGGTTAAATTTTCCCTGTTACGGGACGGCAAAGGGATCTAGCCCATACAGCCAAGTCTTTAGTTTCATCTTCTTTCTTGATTTTTGCATTAAAATGTGGGTGCCACACTTTTTAATGCATCTAGGGAGTGCTTGGCGAGAAATGCATGGTACAGACCTCATGATGGTGACTGATGAGAATTGTATAGTGGGATTTCCAACCACTATACAATTCTCAACGCCACATACACAAAACCTTTATTTCAATGATTCCTCATAACTGTTCGTCAACACGGATGCTTATGCAACAAAACGACACCACTTTCACTGCACAAAATCCACTCCGAAGCAATTTTGAATTATCGAAATAAAGATCGACATCCAGACGCCATGATTACCCGCCAAACACTCTCAATATTTTTTTTCTTTAGTGATAGTGCAGTGACTTTAATTGATCGTTAATTTCACGAATATATTCGATGCAGTATACGAATATATTGTATCAAAATTGAAAAACAAGATTTCTAGGTTTCTAAATTAAATTAGAGTTAATGTTTTTTTTTTCATGGATGTGGACAAGCTAGACTAAAGTCTGTATTTTCAGGTCATCCTGAGGCTTTAGACAACATGCATTTCGACAATCGCTCTCGCTATCGCTAAGTAAAAAAATGTATGGGATTGACATAAGCAATCGATCACTTTTCGATTGCTTATGTCAATCCCATACATTTTTTTACTTAGCGATAGCGAGAGCGATTGCCGAAATGCATGTTGTCTAAAACCTCTGGTCCCCAATTATAAATTAAATTTTTCAAAAATAGTGAATTGCATGTTTTAATGCAAGTGTATATGATGAAAACAGGGAATTGAACAAATCCCAAGTGATTTGATCAAACCACTGAGGATCTTAAAATAACAACATGATTTTATCATTTTCCCAAATGTAGATAGGTATGTAGGATTTTTGTTACGTATGACCACGTGAGGTGGAGTATTTGTAAGAGTCTCGGACCAAAATTCAGAAAATAATTGACGACCGAGCATGGTTTTATAGATATGTAGGTAGGGCGTTCTTTTATTATAATTATGTGTGTGCATGTAACCGTTTATGTAATACTGTACTGTGGGGCTGTCCACGGGCGACGGTCTAGGCTACAGGTCTAGGCGTAGTTTTAATAGGTCTGACAAACGGTTTTTTACTTTACATGCCAAATAATTCTACAAAAAATTTCGAGAAAAACTGTGTTTTTCTTTTTTCATAATATATTAAAAAATGGCTGAGATATTTACGATCAAAGTGCGTATTTCCGGTCGAAGGTTGTAAAAAACGCGGACGGGCGCTCACTAGCCGATGACGTCACAACCCCGGTCATTCGACAGTCGCGCTCTCGTTCGCACGCCGCTGCGCAATAAAAATCAAAATTATAAAGTTATCTGTGGTAAACATGGAAAACAAATACTGTATTGTGCCTCGGTGCTTCAATTCAACAGTTAAAATACCTGATAAAAATGAGGAAAAAGTGCCCTAAAACTAAAGCGCACTGCTGTGAAGACCATTTCGATTTTAAAAAGACCTACAAAACTTACGTTTTTATATTACTATTAGAACGGCTTAACCGATTTTGATAAAATATGTCTATGAAACATAGTTACAAATACAACATTTTTCTAGTACAACATTCAAATTTGAAAAAACGCATCGAAACCACAGACAGACTTTGATCAGCTCTGATTTCTTAACTATTATTTATTTTTATTTTAAAAAACTGTAAATGAACAAACTAAAGCGGACATGGGATAAAATTAATCAAAAATGTCTGGTTTAGTTAAAAAAAATATAATAATAGGTAGGTGTATTTGCCTACTTAGAAACCGATAACTACGTAAATATCTACCTACTAGGACTTACCTACATTTGTATATGGGTAAATGGTGACTAGTATTTTTTTATCGCCGTCCATAATAGGTACTAAATTAAACACAAACACTTTCAGTTAGGTTTAAGTTTGAACAAATACCTACCCGAGAGTAGGTAATGCTTAGGTACTTAGAACATAGATACCTTTTCATCGTTAATCTACGATTTTGGCAGCCGTTAAAATCTTGATTCTTCATCAAATATTGTGCCACCATCAAACTATCCACTCCTGGCAGATTGTCCGACTGACCTTTCAGAAAAACTTCTACACACTACACGTTTCACTCTGGTCTGAGGTTTCACTTCAGTGTAATCGGATATAAAGAACAGTTTATATTATTTCTTTGAAATACAGGCACACTATATGTAATAGGAAAACAAAGGAGTCTCAAAGACTCAATTTTTAACCTCAATCAACCGTACAATTTTCGTTACTTTAGTTACATTTTCACTTGACATTGTCAAAATGCATAGGCTTAATGCGACGCGACGCCATTAATTAAGAATAGAATAGAATAGGAAAACGAAAACGATCGAAACAAAATAATAAAACGAGACGCGCGTAATTTAGTAGGATTAACATATCGGACCGAGCACATTCACACATCATTTCTTTATTAATATTTTCACCCGAGTTTTATTGCGTTTTTATTATAATATTATATTCTCAAATTAACATTAAATAATTTCGATTACAAAGCTCATATAATTGTGTCTCGATTTCTCATATTAATCGTGTTAGTAAATAACCGATTATTTTGGTTACATCACTACTTACAATATTTTGACATGTGTCAAAACGGGCCTAATAATAAATAAATTGCGCGGACTATAGTCTGTGGTCATTTGTTTTCTTTGAACGTCACTCCGTCGAACAAAACTTTTGTAACCTTAAAACTTAAAAACTGTGATTGGGATGCGTTTAGCACTTACTACTCACCTTTCATAATTTTGATGATTGAGTTTCGAGTATTTGGACTCCGTATTCGACCATGTGGACAATACTAATTTTATTTTCTCTATCCATAATTGCGTATTTTATTACAGATGAATTGATCCCAAAGCTGAAAGAATTGTTCATAAATGCCGGTCTTTCTGGTATCGACTTGTGCAAAACAAATAAAAAGAAAATGTATGTATCAAATTTTCTGTAAAAATATTTTACATCACGTTATAGTAGATACTTAATTGAATATTATACTCTAAAAATATACTTCTTTGCAGACCTGAGGCAATTGGTGTTGTTTCAGGATGTGTCTTTTTAGTAACATGTTTTATATTCATTCCTATAGTGTTTGGACATGGTTTAATGGAAAGAGAAATATTTCCCCATAATGAAGTAAGTTTTTTTTATATTTAGTTTAGCTATGCACTGAATTTTATATTGTTAGTGACTTATAGGGGTAACTTTTAGTTTGCAGAATTCTTGGCAGCTCTACTGTCAATATGTTGTATGTTATTATTGGGTTTTGCTGATGATGTCCTGGATCTGAGATGGAGATATAAGTTGTTGCTACCAACAGTGGCATCTTTGCCATTATTAGTAGTATATTATGTGAACTTCAATTCCACAACATTTGTCATTCCTATACCATTTAGACAATGGTTAGGAACTTCAGTTAACATTGGTAAGTGTGTTGTGAAATTAATGCTGATAAAAGCATTATATTAGTAACAAGCAATTCTAATGTTATACTAGCTAGGTATTTGTATTATCTGGTGTTGAGTTTTAGAATGAAAAATAAAATTTTGTAACTATGAGTTGATAGTTTTTTCTGTATTTATGTTTTTGTGAATTAGGTTTCAGTAATAGGTATATAATAAAAATAATATTTCAGGATGTCTGTACTACATATACATGGGAATGCTGGCAGTCTTCTGTACAAATGCAATAAATATTTTAGCTGGTATTAATGGTCTAGAAGTTGGACAGTCAGTAATAATTGCCTTATCTATAATAATATTTGACATAATTGAACTTAGAGGAGATCAGTATAAGGCTCACACATTCTCATTGCACATCATGATACCGTATTTGGCCACAACATTGGCATTATTGAAACATAATTGGTGAGTTGGTTGATTTGGGAGTTTCTCCTGAGTTTTTGTTCCAAAAACACACGTTGACAGACTCCATTTTTAACTCATTCTACCATACAATTTTCTGTTACTTCTGTTATTTTCACTTAAAATTGTCGAAATACGTAATCTTTGTGTCGCAAACGCCATCTAATTAAAAGAAGAAGAAAGAAGAGTTGGTTGATTTTCTTTTTTTTGTTGTCAAAACAAAATATTAAACCACACTAATTATGGTACCTCTTTAAATATTTATTTTCTGTTTTAGGTACCCTTCAAAAGTATTTGTTGGAGATACATTTTGCTATGTATCTGGGATGACATTTGCAGTTGTGGGAATATTAAGTCACTTTAGTAAGACAGTACTACTATTTTTTTTACCTCAAATTTTAAATTTTATTTATTCTGTTCCTCAACTGTTCCATCTTATACCATGTCCTAGGCATAGATTGCCTAAATACACGGCTGAGACTGACTTGCTTCAAGCAAGTCGAACTTTAATTATAAAAAAAGACATGAACTTTGTTTCAAAGATAATACTTCAAATTGTGACAACACTGTGTTTAGTTGATAAAGTTGAGGATGATGAAAGTTTATCATTGAACAATATGACATTAATAAACTTCTTTTTGATAAAGTTAGGGTCTATGTCTGAAGTGAACTTAACCAAAACATTACTTGCTTTTCAATGTTTATGTAGTTGTATAGCTTTCGTAATAAGATATCCAATGGCGTCATATTTTTATGATTCATAAGTAATATAAGTATTATGTATTTACAAATGTTAAGTGTTTTAATAAATTATCCTAAAATGTGTGTTTACTTCGTAACACAACCACATAAGTGACATAAGTTTTACTTCCTAGGTTAGGTACTTAGTATAAATTATTAAATTTTATTACTTCTTTCTTCAGTTTATTATAACTTATTTAATTCTAGAGATTTGCTTGCCATGCTAGACAATAATAGTTAATAATAATCTATAAGGCAAAGTCCTGACTCACTGTCTGACTGATCAACACCCAGCCCATACTCTTGGACCCAGCCCATACTCTTTTATAATGTACAAGGGATAAGGCGTGGAATTTTTCGAAATTCAACCACTAAGGGGATGACAGTTTATTTGGATATCCGACATTTTTAAAGTAATATGTATTATATTATCTGTGCTAATATCCATAAAAATTGGTATAATAGCTTTTTGATTAAAAATTAAGAAAGGGGTATTTTGGTTATTTTAGAATTTCTTGAATTCGACCCCTAAGGGGATGAAAGTTTGCATGGGGAGTTAAAATCCATACAAATTTGTATAAGTATGGCTTTTCTGTTAAAAATTAAGAATGACATCATTTAAGGATTTCTCTCTCTTCTTTGCCGCCGTCGTGGTGGAGTGGTCAGTATAGCTGGCTTCACATCAAGCGGTCCGGGTTCGAATCCTGGTAGCGGCAAATATTTGTGTGACAAACACGAATGTTTGTTTGCGAGTCATGGTTGTTTATACATTTATTTAAGTTTATTTATAAAAATATCTAACATTATTATGTATATTAAAATAAAAAGTCCGTTATCTAGTATCCGTAACACAAGTTCTTAATGATACTTACTTCGGGCTAGATAATTGGTGTGAGCGTGGAAATATATTATATATTATTATTATTATTATTTCTCATAGTGCTGTGGTGATATAATTGAAACTGCTCCCTTGCATGTATTTGACCACCTTGCCACCTCATATCTTTATGAAGCTCGTGTATTATATAACTTAAACTTATATATTTAAAATGTTTAATAACCTATAATTTTAGTGATTTGATACTATATTTCTATTCCTCCTCTCAATTGTATGTTGACCATGTGACAATTGTATGCAAACAATAAACCTTTTGAAAGCTGTTCATAAATGGGTGCTTTTGGAGAAAAAAAAGGCACTTATAAAGCATAATAGGTAATTTAGTTTTATTAACATAGGTACCATTAATTAGTCATAATTCCTATAAAATCATTATCTATTTTTCTCAGTGACAACTTGCTTATAGATACAATGTAATTCAGTTCACTTATCTGTTGACAAAAATAATTAAATATTAATTCTTTCAGTTTAACCAAATATCGTACAATATATTATCTTCAGTATCATTTTCATTTATTACTCTAAGAGTTTTAAGAGTTTGCAAATAGAAAGTTAGTTCTGAGGTAACTACTCCATGTTGTGGACTACCATTTGCAACAATATTCATTTTAGATAATTGTTCTCTCAGCTTGTCTTTAAAATTATCATGAACTCTTTTATAAATAACCCTTATTTGCTCTATAGGAAGAATATCAATCAGTGCTTCATGCAATTTTACTAAGTGTTTGGATATATTTCTGAATGTTTGTGATGGTACTGGAGGTTTGGCATCCCACCCTGATAGCTGAGAACTGAGCATGTTACTGACAATGAGGCAAATTTTATTTTCTATTTCGTTTTTATGACTAATTATATCACTTTCCATGTTACTGAATCCAACAAGGGACAGTTCTTGAGAGTGAAGTTTTTCAAGTAAACTTTTGATTAGAGGTAATAACCACATGATTACCTGCAGAGATCTAGATACTAATGCTAGATTTGAAGTAGATATAGTTTTTAACCCTGCACTTTGTATAGCTCCAGCTCCTAGCACCAACTGACAGCAACGTGAATTAAATAATCTCATTAACTCTAACATGCAATGGATTAAGTACTGCACTATTACAGGAGATTGTTTAGTGGCGTCACAATATTCTAATAATATTTTCATTAAGAGCTGTACAGTACCCACTACAGCATAGTTTTCATTATTAATAACTAAGCATTTCCCATCTGATTGGCCAGATTCATAGTTGATTGTTGTTGGTATTTCACCATTCTCACATATTCTATGAACTGCACTTTGTAGTTCATGTGGAACATCGGCTGTCTTCCAACGCTCTGCATTTAATGCTATTGTTAATTGAGATCTTCTTTCAGTGTGTAAAATCTGTATATATTTCATAGAAAAACTTCTTAGGGCTAATTTCATTGCATTACTGTGATGACCTGTTATATTTTCACATTCATTAGAAAAAGCTTCTATAAGTTGTGATAATTTAGATAATTGTGATAAATCAGAAAAAACATAGTCCTTGTCAGCTTTGGTAACAATTAAATTGGCACACCGTTCATTACAATAATCCGACAATGAAACAACAAGTTTCCTCAATTTTTCATCTATAGACAACAATTCTTCTTGAGTCCATGCCTCTTCACTTTCATTTCCCGTTACATCATCCATTTGAGTAATGTCCAATATTATGTTGTTTAATGTTAGTATTCTTTTAAATAAATTTATTAAATTAGGACTAACTTTTTCAAGAAAAACAATACCTTCATTGCACATTAATGACATATTATCAGCATTTGAACCTCTTAAAACTATTTCTGTATTTCCATCTCTCTCAGAAATAATTTCTATTACACATTGTTTTATAGTAGCTTGAATTGAAGTAATTGCCTCTATTTTGAAAGTGTCAATGAAGTCGAGTTCTTTTAATCGGAGTATTCCTGACACAATAGATACAATTCTATCCTTTTCTGGAATGTTGTCCTCATCTTTTGGATGTCTGTTTAAGTCAGCCACTACAAACCTCTGAAACTCGTTAATCAACATCTTATGAATTAGTCTTTTCATTTCTGTCAACTGTGGAGATAGATGTCGAAATGCCTGTACACCAGATAACTTTGTTGATAATACTTTTTGAGTAGAGCTGATTAAATCTAAAGCAGCCACATAATCTGATGTACTCAAAAGCAGTTGGATCATTGGTTGTGTCTGTTGGACAGTGCCAATTAATTTTAATAGTTCATGAACATTACTGAGATTGGAATTTATTCGAGTTAAACTTATCAGTTTTAAGGGACTACCTGTCAAGTTTTCTTTTACATTTTTAATATTCTGACGGGTGCATTGTACCATTTTTGCTGCTTTGGCCATTTGGTCCATTATTGTGTCATGAGACAACATAGCATGAAAAAATGCATCAGATTTCTGTGCTACTTGTTTAGAAATTTTCATTTCAATTACATCAAGGTATGTGCTTAATGTTTCTTGTAAAGACCTAATAGCCATACTTGAATCTTCTCTAAGGGATAAACTAGGGAAAACTTTGTAGAATATATTTGCATTATTTAATGGTAATGATGGCTCAAAGAAGACTCCAGGAACTTCACATATTGTCTCAACAACTGGTGTTTTAGCCTTGACAGGAACATTTTCTTTTAGTCGACTATGTCTTCGGTATCGTTTTGTAATTTTTTTGCAATAAGATTCAAAATGTGCCAAAGTGATTTCAGGTAAATAAGGACTAGGATATATATCTATTTTATCAACAAAGTTGTCGCCCCATGTCTTTGTAAAAAAATTATTTTGTTTACCTCTGTTAGGGTCATTTAATACAGCTGGAAGATTCTGAGATGATGAGTAAAAAGTCCAATCACCATTAGCATCTTTAGAATATAGGTGGTATTCTCTTATGTGGTATTTGAATCCAGCTTTACGTAGATCGCCGAATTGTAAAGCCGAACACATGCCATTTTGACCATATTGGCAAAGAATTATAGAGCCTTCTTTAATACTGTGTTTTTCTTGAATATGTCTGTAAAATAAATTTTAAATGTATTAAAATGTGTCTGCATTAGTATAATCACAATATAAAATAAAAAGAAACCTTTCAAATTCCGTTGTTGTGTTGAAAAGTAAACTTGGACAATGGATACAATTTTGCCATGACGGCGATTTCATACAAGAGATAATTTCGTCCTCCATAACATGATAGTCTTAAATCTTCCACGAAAAATTTTATCAATATTTTGATTTTGGCTTTTTGAACGATTATCATATTTCCTACTATTCATTCATACACAGAACCTTAGTAGAACCATTTTTTGATCAATTTTTCAAAGTAGAAAAATTTACTCATGACATGACAGTGACAGCCAATTCACAACTCATACATTTTGTTTTAAAAAACTTCTATTTCAGGGAAAGCAAAGGAATTTAGCCCATACCGCGTCATCTTCATTTTTCATCTCATAGATATAGGAAACTAGATCGGCAATATAAAAGAGAAAGAGCATATTAACGCGTACATAGGCAAGACCATTTCGCGTACATGGAGGTGGCCTAAGTCGGCCTATCAGTCATGTAGAAAAGACAGTAACTGTCAGACTGCAGTACTATTTTTCACGCACACATGCGCACCACTCACACATTTCTTGTCTAAAGAAATTCTAGAAGGAAAACTAACAATAAAAAAGTGAAGTCAAAAAATTTGCCCTTGAAACCACTTCCTATTTGTTCCTTTCTAACCTATAGAGCCATAGATTTATTAATACTGACGTAAGATTGGCATTGAATCGACTAGGGTGAGACCAAAAAAATACACCTATGTATGCGTAATGCGCATGTGTGCATGAAAAATAGTACTGCAGTCTGACAGTTGCTGTCTTTTCTACGTGACTGTCTGACAGGCCTCCTTAGGACCCCTGCGTGTACGTGAAATGGTCTCGACTATCTCTCTCTCTTAATATACGCGTTAGTATGCTCTTTCTCTTTTACATTGCCGATCTAGTTTCCTATATCTATGTATAGAGCATGGTTTACCCTTGATTGGTATAACAACGTTTAGTCGAAAATCGTTTCAGCTAATTTTAGTTACAATAAAGTCATTTCGCATAATTATTCATTTGACCGAATATTTAATTAGTAGAATTTTATTTAGCATAATTATTTCTTTCACATATTGTCATTTCACCGAATTTTCAAATGCACTCATTTTATTTAACCTAATGTTTAACTAGACTAATAATGATTTGGTCGAAAGATCGTATCGAATATTCAGTTCAAATAATTTAGTGAAAACGCCCTAAAGTCGGTTCTGGCCATGTTCTGGTACTCGCCGACCATTGCAGCGGCACGCTCGCTTCGCTCGCTGTGTTCATGTCAACCTAACTAGCTCGTCGCTTCGCTCCTCGCTAACCTATTGTTCAATTGAACATTCGATGAAATGAAAATTATACCATCTGAACAATACTAGAAAAATGCACTGAAAAAAAATTGACTTGCCTCAGGCGGGACTCGAACCCGCATCTGAACAATATATCAAATGAACATTATACTTTTGATCAATAGCGCAAATGTTGTTATCGCAAATGAACATTCGATGAAATGAAAATTATGTTAATCGATATTATACAAATTGATTATTTTCTTAAACGTTTTTCGAAGAAGTGATTTTCGACCTAGCACACCTTAGATAATCTAAGGAGCACACGCAAGCACACGTATTAGACTTTCACGTAACCGTCTAATACGTTATGCGTTCCCTAGAGATTATAAATAAAGAAATAGGAAGTACGGTGTTGTAAGGACCATAGATTTATTATTACTGACATTTTTAGATTGGCAATGAATCAACTAGGGTGAGACTAAAAACATAGTACAGAGGGCCTAGACAAGTGGCCAATCGATTGCGTTGAACGCTAACGAAATAGGATATTATGTATGTATCACAATGACATAATACTGAGAAAAAACCATGGCGACCATCATGTCAAATGTTAGAGTTGACGTTGTTACTTGTAGAAACGATTTGTATCGTTTGCCACTTGTCTAGTATCTCTGCAGTCTGACAGTTGCAGTCTTTCTACGTGACTGACAGGCCTCCTACGGGAACGCGAAATGGTCTCGTCTATCTATCTCGCTCTTATATACGCGTTAGTATGCTCTTTCTCTTTTACATTGCCGATCTACATTTTCCTACATCTATGGTAAGGACATTTTTTTTTGTCTTGAATTGTTAGTGTTCCTTCCAGTAGTTCCTTTATAGGCCTATACGCTAACTTTTTTGTGTGATGCTTGCTAACCAACACGACCTCGAATAATTCCCTTAATTTAAATGTCGTACATATTCATGAAAAATGTACTCTCTCTTATAATGAGGTCCCGTAATGGTATGGCTTTTCCTAATACAACATACATAGTAACATTCCTTTTTGTACCACAATAAAGATGTTTTTTAAATCATCAAAATCGGTCCATCCGTTGCAAAGTTATAAAGAAATTTGCGTGAACTGATTTTATTTAATCCGCTGTGCTCTACGGCATGGCTGTGACGTCACCCGGCACTATCCGCCCGCTCCGAGTCGCCGCACACTAGGAACTTTGACTCATTTTCATCTCATATAACTATAACTTCCGTGTTAATAAAGATATTTACATGATTTTTTTTACTTGATAATCTTGAATAAATATGCTTTTAAATAATGTATATTCCTTGAGTAATAGTTTATTTCTAATAGTTAGAAAAAATAGAGGAATAAGTAGGTAGGTACTTAAAATAATATTTTGTCTCACCTTGACATCATAAAACTTTACCCATCATCATCTCATAAAGCTATTACTTCCGTGTTAATAAAGATATTTACATGATTTTATTCCTGATAATCTTAAGTATATTATATAATTTTAAATAATGTATAATTCGTGAGTAAAATTTTATTTTAAATAGTTATAAAAATCGAGGAATACTTAGAATTTTTTTTTTCATCATTAATTCGGAAAGACACCCACTGTTGGACATATGCCTGGACATTTTTTCTCACTTTGACATAATATATGTATTTAAACGTCGGTAAAATCTCTAACAGAAAATTTGAGAAAAGAAAATAGTAGGTATACATTATGATTGCAAATTATAATGTATATTTGGATAAGTAATATTTGACTAAACCACGGTAATGATAGAAGATAAACATTGTAAACTAAACTGAGTAAAAAATTCAATTTTTGTTCAGCAAAGTACCTTCACATTCCAAGATTTTGAAAATTGTATGTATAGTTTTGATAATATAAAATCATACATCATACAATCGCCATCATATAATCGAAATTACACTTAATTATTTTAGTAAGCTACTATCTATATCTAGCGTACTAGCTTTTGCCCGCGAGTTCGTCCGCGTGGAATAGTTATTTTGGGCTGCATTTTTGGGACTTTGGTTTTCCACACGATCTTTCATCACCCATTTCATCCTTGTGAGGATAAAAGGTCAAGATTTCACCTATTAGGGGAAAAAAAATAATGCCTAAATTATAATTTTGACGAACGTCCATGCAAACTTTCATGTCTCATATCAAGCCTTTCAAGCCTTTTTTCGAAATAAAAGGTAACTTATGTCCTTTCCCAGCATCTACTCAATATTTGCACCAAATTTCATCAAAATCGAAGCCGCGAAAGCGTGACTTTGCTTAGTCTTACATACAACCTTTTATCCCCAAACGAGTCAAACTAAAAAACACGAACAAAATATTTATTTATTACTTGTAAAGGGCCTAAATTCAAAGTTTCATGTTTTAATCTTCAATAATGATGAACTCCCATACAAACTTTCGACCCTTTTTTCAACCCCTTCATGCCCTTTTTTTTACAAATAAAGGTTGCTTATATCTTACAAAAATATACTAGACCTAAGGTCTAGTATATTTTTGTATGTACTTACTTAATTTTAATAAAATCGAAGGCGTGAAAGCGTGACTTTTGGACTTCGATACGAACTTTCATACCCACTCGGATCAAAATCTTTCAAAAACCGTAAAACAAATATTTATTTCTTTTTTATCAAGTGCCTAAATTCAAGTTTCATGGCTTTTCTTTAAAAATTAAGAACTTCCATACAAAATTTCATCCCTTATTTCAACCCCTTCGAGCCCTTTTTTGCAATAAAAGGTAGCCTATCTATATGTTATTCTGATGTATGAGCTATATTATTACAAATTTTAATTAAAATCCATTCCGTAGGTTTTGCGTCAAAGACATAGAGACGTATATACGCTCGCATACTTCTTTCACCATCCGATCCATACAAACCTTCGTGTTTATAAATAAGTAGGATTGCTTAAACTGCACTAAATTGGCACTAAACCTCTTGAATAGGCTTTTTCCACCACTATAACATCAAAAAAACAATATGTATAGTATTTAATACGATATGTTCGCAAGAAACGCTGCGCGCGGGTATTGTCGGCAGTGATGTAGTGCCCAGTGACGTCACACGCCTGCCAGGCGGCCGCTTGGCGCAACGATCCGATTTTTCGTCATAACTTCGTCAATTTTCATCGTAGAAAAAAAAATTTGGTACCATTTATTTTGTTTTTTAATTGTCTACAAAGTTACATTCATAGTTAAAATCGTTACGGATCCTCATTGCTGTTATAACATAGGTATAGGCCGTGGTCGTGTAAGGTAGTACCTTTCTGGCAGGTGAGTACTAAACCTGCAGCTGACTGGGTTGGGTACCTACTTTTTAAAAATTCCACAATATTTTAACCTTCTCGTTTACTTATGCATACATTGATTTGTGGATTTTTTGGATACCGCCACAGAGTAAATACGGAATACGAGAATGGAATGGAATACCCAAGGAATACCTCACAGACTTCGACTAAGATATTTGCTCTTAGGACTTGGATTAGATACCTGCTCACAGACCCTCAGACCGACCAACAAGGAGCTTATACTAAGGTAAAATATAAGCTCCTTGCCGACCAATGATAAGATGAATACAATTGTTTTGGTTACTACTTGGTAACTTAGCAACGGACTTGTGCATATCACAATTGAAATATTTAGATTTAAGTACTCATATTGCTCAATTAAAATTGAAGCGATTTTTTTTCTTTTCTTTTGTTTTGTTAATATTAAAGAAATGCAAGTGATCCCCGAGTTTGCTGCACAGATCGTGGAAAAAACAATTCTTAAAGTCAATGAAAGTAATTCTCGTACCATACTTGTCGCCGGTAGCTCCCGTGTGGTAAGTTTGTCTTGTGAGAGAACATTCCACTTAGTGTGTAGGGGAAATTAACAGACAAGCAGAGATTTGTTATGTGGTTATATTTTAGTTTAGTTAGCTCTAGCTATATAAACTTCACTGCCAACAACATTGTAGAAGAATGTGGCTCAGGCTGTCTGGACAAATCTTCAAAATAGCTTACATTTAAGTAGGTCAATAGGGCATTTTATGTGACGGCTAACCACCCTTACTTCAGAAGAGGTGACGCTACAGAATCTTAGATAATCGATCGAAACTGTGTCCAGCCAGCTTGAAAAACCAGTTTTCGCTGGTCTCTCAATCTCGGTAACGGAAGTGATTTTGAAGACTTTTTGCATATCAACGGGCGTCACATAAATTTGTGACGGGCATCGAGCTAAAAGTTTCGTGATACGTACAGCGGTTTTTTAGAAAAATGCAAAAATCTGTGTCCAGCCAGCTTGAATTTACGTATAAAACTTCTGGCTGGCACTTCTGAATCTCGATAACGGGAGCGTTTTCGAATATGGTTCCTCTACTAACTAAATGTGACGCAAGTTGTGACGGTAATAACGTTTGATTTAAGGCGTCACGTGTAATGGTTTACGAGAAATCAATTAAAAACTGGTGTCCAGCCAGCTTGAAGTTCAAGCTGGCTGGACACACATATCTCCGCTGCCTGATGGTCTACGGCCTTCGTAATATGTTAAAGTTTTTGTGACGGGGACGATAATGATAATCTGAAATTGTGACGGAGAAAGTTTACGTAGTTTTAAAGATATTGATCATTTAATTTTTTCCATACAAACATCTATTAATAATGTTAGGTGACCATAATTATACACAAATAAAGGATTTCTTTTTAATCGACTTATCGGCCGGTTGTGGCCACACCTGCATTGTATTTGATTTTTTCCGTGAGAATAGGTTTTTCCGCAGTAAAAAAAAATTAAATAAAAAAAACCGTCTTCAAAACTAAAAACGGGAGAAATAAAAGTTTTGTTTATAAAAATCTAAATGTTTTTAGAGGTCGGTCCCGAATACAAGTGACAACGTTTATTACAAATATTGAGGTTGGCACCGACCTCAAAAAAAATTAGATTTTTATAAACAAAATTTTTGTTTTTCCCGTTTTTAGTTTTGAAGGCGGTTTTTTCCTCCTTTTTGTGTTTTAAGTATAGAAATTTTCAGGAAACTACTTCAAGATCTTACCTACTACCTACGAACTACCTCAAGACACACAAGTGATAAAATTATGATATCATCAATGTCAATTAAATAGGCATTATTTGGGATAACTCAAAAACTATTTGTCAGATGTCGATAAAATTTAAATGGGACCCCATGACAAGCACTAGCTTCCAAAGGTCAAAAGAATCTTCAAAATCGGTCCACTCAGTAACGAGTTATGAGGTAAGAAACACTAAAAAAACATACAGTCGAATTAATAACCTCCTCCTTTTTTGAATTTGGTTAAAAAAGCGTAAATAAGTGTTAATTCAAAATAATAATTGACTACCAGCGCTGCCTAAAAAGAGCCCCCACTTATTATTTTGTGTTACTTTTTGCCCATCATTAGTTTTTACGAGTTGAATAGTCAGATTGTCAGAATAGTTTTCTTTCCTAATTAAGTCCACCATTTGTATATCTACTGGTAAAAATTTCGAAATAAGTCTCCTTTTTTGGAGGTAGAGGAGGGTGGGGGGAAGGAAGGGAGGGGGTGGAAGTTGCCCCCCGTAAATTTCGAATGCCGGAAATGCTTACTATTTTTTATAAAAAATTTACCTCAAAATATATGAAAAAACCCTAACCTACCTATCACCCAACCATGTAGGTGCATAAAACACTAGACTAAAAAACTCGAAAGCAACCAACGGAATGACTCAATTTAACGCTGTCAGAAATGTCAAAACTATTATCAAAATAGTGGATTGGCGTTTCGTTTCACGCGTTTTAGTACTTCAAACTAACTTCAAAAGTTTTAAAATCTTATAATAACCTAAAAAAGTATAGAAATTACGTTTTGTTTCACGCAATCACAATACAATAAATACGAATTTAAAAAAAAAAAAAAATTTAAAGGCAACTCCGGCAGCCGAAATTGTTTTAGGGTGACCTTACGGAGCTTCCTTGAGCCCCCTACACATTCAGTTTCCTCAGATTCAGGCGACTCGTTTCGAAGTCCGACCCTATCTACTTACTCTCCGATTAGGGGCCAGGCTTCCAAGTGAAAGCTTTCGAAATGCAACTGGGATATTCGCTAGGATGAAGATTTGTACCCACATCTACTATTTTTGTGCAATAAAGAATAAATAAGGTACCTAATTAAAATAAATGCTTTACCGTCGTTAATTTGTTTTCTTTTTTCCCACCTCAATGAGAAAATATTAACTATCATTTTTTTAAGAAAACTCAGAGTAAGTACCTAGTCGTAGGGCGCGCCATAATCGGTATAGCATGCGGGTGATGAAAGAGTCTGATTCAGAGGAAGAGAACATAATTATGATTCGAACAGTTGTCCTAGTAGTACCAACTTTAAGCAACAGATGGCGACACCAACATCAACTACCTACCTATTGAACCCAAGTCGGTCTGCGGCAGCGTATGAGCACGTTCAGAAATTGTTCAGTATCTTTTCGTGACCAAGGTATTTCCTAAAAAATATTTTTACAGTAAAATATAACTAAATATACTAAAATATTTTTGACTCTCTTTGCCGGAAAGTATTTACTTTTAATAGATTTTTTCGAAGAAAAAAGAAACCATTGTATCCTGTGTTGCTATAGCATTATTTATGCAATAGCATTAATTATTTATGCTTACTATGAAAAACACCAATACTTACCCACTAAAAAGAGTAGTTATCTGCACGTAAATAATCAATTACGCAAAAAATTACCCCCTTTCAACACCTCTACGCTTTTGTCTTCTATCGATTAAAATATCTAGGTACTGTAAATGTAGGTTAGTAGGTAGGTATTAATATCACCAATACACGTATTTTCGTCCATTAAAGCCTTAAAATAATATACTTGTTTCTACATAAAACCTACAATATTGGTAACCCTACTGCAGTGTTTGTATGAAAATAATTTAATGATCAATATCTTTGAAACTACGTAAACTTTCTCCGTCACAACATCAGATTATCATTATCGTCCCCGTCACAAAAACTTTAACATATTACGAAGGCCGTAGACCATCAGGCAGCGGAGATATGTGTGTCCAGCCAGCTTGAACTTCAAGCTGGCTGGACACCAGTTTTTAATTGATTTCTCGTAAACCATTACACGTGACGCCATAAATCAAACGTTATTACCGTCACAACTTGCGTCACATTTAGTTAGTAGAGGAACCATATTCGAAAACGCTCCCGTTATCGAGATTCAGAAGTGCCAGCCAGAAGTTTTATACGTAAATTCAAGCTGGCTGGACACAGATTTTTGCATTTTTCTAATAAACGGCTGTACGTATCACGAAACTTTTAGCTCGATGCCCGTCACAAATTTATGTGACGCCCGTTGACATGCAAAAAGTCGTCAAAATCACTTCCGTTACCGAGATTGAGAGACCAGCGAAAACTGGTTTTTCAAGCTGGCTGGACACAGTTTCGATCGATTATCTAAGATTCTGTAGCGTCACCTCTTCTGAAGTAAGGGTGGTTAGCCGTCACATAAAATGCCCTATTGATCTACTTAAATGTAAGCTATTTTGAAGATTTGTCCAGACAGCCTGAGCCACATTGTAGAAGATTGAAACCTTATATTTTGATGTCAAACATGCATTTTAAATTTTGGTCACCCATCCGAGTACCGACCGCGCACTTGGTTGTTTAACTTTCGTGATCGACAACTCAAAAGTTGATAGAATCCTTATATTTTGATGTCATACATGCATGTTAAATTTGGTTGCAATAAGTTAAAGCAAAGCAAGTCTGCCACCAGACTCAGTTGAAAGAGCCTGTAAAGGCCGTGGGTTCATTTCGCTTATACAAGTAGAGTAGAAGGAAACGCCAAAAGGGAGCGAGTGCATCTACCTTGTATTGTACATTGTACTTGTACAGTACATTGTGATATTGTACTTGCCTTGTATCACGAAACTTTTAGCTCGATGCCCGTCACAAATTTATGTGACGCCCGTTGACATGCAAAAAGTCGTCAAAATCACTTCCGTTACCGAGATTGAGAGACCAGCGAAAAGTGGTTTTTCAAGCTGGCTGGACACGGTTTCGATCGATTATCTAAGATTCTGTAGCGTCACCTCTTCTGAAGTAAGGGTGGTTAGCCGTCACATAAAATGCCCTATTGACCTACTTAAATGTAAGCTATTTTGAAGATTTGTCCAGACAGCCTGAGCCACATTCATAACGTTAATATATCGAAATTCGTCATAGCCTTGTTTTGTTATATACAGCGTCTTAGCTTTCACTACCAAATTACCAACTTAGGTACTTACTTATATGATGATGGCCACTTGATTTAACCACAGCTTAATTCAATACCATACATTTTGTTGTTATCGAACTATGTTATCGTTTTAATTTGTTACCTAGGTACTTTCGTGCATAACCTATAACCGTAGCCGTAGGTTATAGGTTATGCACGCAAGGACACAATGTCACTGATAGCACCTCATACGGTAGCACAATGTCAATCGCAGTACATTAAACAGGTGAAATCACAAGCTCCCAAGGGAGTAGGTTTTTGGCGACGTGTTGCGTGACTAATCGCGCGGTCCCTCTATCATTAAAAAATATTGGTGCACTTCTTGTGGACACAAGGTATACCTACCTAGTGGAGGCGGGAAAAGATGAGGTGTTAGTTCGTCTATCCTACAGTAGATGGCGCAGGAATTTTTTGTTTCTCTTTTTCCAAATGAAATTTCAGCTGATACATTTTTGAAATATTTAGAATAAAAATAATTGTTTTATGTTCAGGGCAAAACTACCCTCTTATATTCATTGTTCGATAAAAACGATACACCTCGAGAAACACTTGTACTAGAATACTCATTTGGTAGAAAGTCAAACCAAAAACAAGGGCTCGAAAAGACAATTTGCCACATTTGGGAGTATGGTGGAAAATTAGATATTTTGAAGGATACCCTAACGTCAATACCGATTAAGGGTAAATATTACTACTGCATCATGATTGACTTGAGTAAAATTAAAAATATTTGGAATACATTGGAATCTTGCGTAGAAGCAATGACGGATACGGAATCTGAAAAAATACCGGAATTGGTAATGATATGTGGTAAATACGATCTTTTCAAAAATTACGGTGAGTCATAATATATTAGCATAATTTAACTTAAATCTGTCTGCACATAAAGTGTAGAGAGATTACCACGCATCTGTGAAATTAATTATCATACCTATACCTAACTTATCCGCCACCGTGGTCTAGCTAGATGTGTCTACCGGATTTAGATATTTACCTGGGTACAGAATTTAAGTCCCGGGTTTGATCCCCGAAGTGGCTAGTAATTCAACAGCCTGATCGATCTAACGAACATGTTTTCACCCAAGGTACGTTTTACACATTTTAGTGATGTGCCTGATCATCTGAGGTTTCTAAGATGCAATTCATATAAGTATATACTACCTACTCTTACCAAATGATAAAGTGCAGATGTAGCTCTGCGTAGAACGCACTGAGGCCAGTAAAATAAAGCTAGGTACCTACGCCTAGCCCATCGCCTGTATACGTAAGCTTATAAAAATACCCGCACTGAACGAACGACCCACCCTGCCTTTACTACCTACTACATAGATAAATCTATTAGAACCAGCCTTAGTGCGTTCTCTTTTTATTTTTTCTGAGCCTATCTATTGATTCTTGAAAATTAACAATGACAATTTAAATACCTGTATTTAATTTAGCAGTTACACTTAAATAATATGTAGGTACATATATAGGTATACCAATGTATTCCTATTTCTGTAAACGTCATTGAGTTATTTCTTATTTCAGATGCAGATATTAAAAAAGTTATATGCACAACTATAAGAAGTGTTGCGCTGCACTTAGAAGCCCATGTTTTGTTTTATTCTTCAAAGGAACCACAATTAGCAAGGCGAGCTAAAGAAATGTTGCATGGAATGGGTTTCGGAAACGGCGTGCCAGTAAAAGAAAAAGTATCGCATTTCGCAAAACCTTTAATTATTTCAAAAGGATCGGATTCTTGGGAGAGTATTGGCGTATCTGCATCAAATTTTGAACAAGTATGTCTTAAATATTTCATTATCTTACAAAGAAATATCTCGCACAGTTCAGTAGGATGAGTATGTGTGGGGGGGCTATGTTCCGAAACGTCCTCGCGGTGCATCCTGGGCAACGTCTGGTACTTGACAGAAGGCTGATTGACGTCGGAACACAGGAGGGGCTCTTTTCGGGGCCAGTGGACCTTTAGGTCGTCGGTTGATCGGCCGATGGACTGGTGGGCCACCTTGAGCGGAACTGAATTGTCGGTCGCTCCTGACACGATTGAGCTCGCAAGTCATCGCACGAGTACAGAAATATTACTTTTATCGCACGATGAAAACGCATCGCGTCATCGTACGATCAATGCGGATGGTTTGGTTTTCCGTGGTGGGTGGTGTCACGTAGGACAGTGCCGCCCTGTCGAAGCAAGCGCCTGGTGGCTACTTGTTACATTCGAGCCCATTATACATACACAACTCTCTCTCAATGTGGATCGGTGTCCCGGATTAGACCTAATGCATTAGGCCTCTCCGTGAAAAAAAAAACATGAGTGGGTGTAGTAAGCCGACCCTACCAACTATCGTCCAGTCCATAGATTAGTGGTTGAATCGTAATAACGTCCATACTCTCTAAAGTTATGGAACGTGTATTGGTCCACCGTCTCCTAGTTTACCTGAAGATAACGAACTTCTCGGTGACTGCCAGTTTGGTTTAACAGGGATCTTTTTGTGTATGCTACTCACTTATAGAGCGAAGTCATAGAGAAACAAGGTGAAGCTCTCCCCGTTTCCCTCGATATCTCAAAATCTTTTGACAGGGTCTGCCATGCAAGTCTTATTGGCAAACTTCCATCATACGGAATCGCTACCGGACTTTGCAACTGGATTGCGGATTTCCTGAGGGGCAGATCAATTCGGGTAGTCATCAATGGCTCCTCATCGGATCTGCTTGGTATCAATGACGGTGTCGGCAAACTCTATTCTTGCTGCTTAACATATGCATAATGCTTTTGAATCCCGGTATCTTTGGATACGTAGACGACAGCACAGACTTGGGGGTACTATTCTGATGCGAAGTCTGGTACAGATGTCCAATCTTTGAGGGAGGCGATGGTGGAGGGAGTGAATGCAACACTGGAAACTATTTCCCTATGGGGTGATGCCAACTTGGTTGGGTTAAATCCGTCCAAAACGCAGGTTTGTCTCTTCTCGACGGAACGGTGTCCATTTCATCTGAATCTGTCTCCGTTATGGTTAGCGCCCATCTACTGGACCTCTTGGGTCTAGACATCTCTGCTAATCTCAATTTCGGTCGTTATATTGAATCCATTGCTGTAACCGCAGCCAAAAAACTTGGCATTCTTTCAAAGGTAAAACGATATTTTGCATCTAGGCAGCTCCTAAGCCTTTATCGAGCCCAAGTACGCAAGTACGGAGTACTGTTGTCACCTTTTACCACGTTCTTCACGTTATCAGTTGGATGCACTGGATTCGGCGGAGCACCGATCGAGGAGACTCATCGGCAGTGAGGCACTCGTTGAGGCTAATCTCCAGAGCCTTGACCACCGAAGGCGTGTAGCTTGCCTTTCGGAGAGTGTCCGGAGGTTCTTCATAATTTAGTCTCTCAAGCCCCTTTCCATCACCGGACAACCAGGTGTGACGAAGGCTTTCACCCTTACGTTGTGAATATTCCTCCCATCCGCACGGAGAGCTTTGCTTCCTCTTTAATTATGCGAAAACTCGTTGCCGAGGTCTGTTTTCCCGGATCAATATAATCTGGATATCTTGTAAGGCCAGAGTGAACAATCAGCTTCTAGGTGTGCGTGTACCAACTTAGGGCTCATCTTCGCTTTCCATCAGGTGAGATTGTAGTGAAACGTCAACTTATCCAATATAAAAAAAGTTTATATTTTCGACGTAATATTTCACTACAAGGAATCTATCACACATTCACACAGGAGGCGATCTTGCGCTTGAAAATTTACCATAAAACATAAGCATCAAGCACTGACAAATTTCGACAGCAAAAGCAGTGCCTCGGTGGCGTAGTGGTAACGCAGCCGCCCGGATTGCGGAAGATGCTGGGTTCGATTCCTGAGGCAGGTCGATTTTTTTCAGTGCATGTCAGTAAAGTTGGATATGGGAAAATGATGGTATTGGTGATATAAGTCAGTCATAAAAATGATGGTTTTTAAACATTCATACAACATAATTATATCAATAATAACAATTGGTCTAAATTATTGAAATTTTAAATTCTTTATAAGCTAAGGGTCCGCGCAAATGGGCCATCGGTGGCGGCCACAAGCATTGTAGGTACATGTATTTTCATACATTTTGTATAGACGCCTGTGTACACTCGTTTACGCGGTACAAAAGTACAAGGCGTGCGGTGCTTAAGGACGTGGCGCGTGGCTGCCACCGGTGGCCCATTTGCATGGAGCCTTAGGGGACTTTTGATAAATGTACCAATGAGGTCCCGTAATGGTATGGCTTTTCCTAAAACGACATACATAGTAACATTCCTTTTTGTACCACAATAAAGATGTTGTTTAAATCATCAAAATCGGTCCATCCGTTGCAAAGTTATAAAGCAATTTGCGTCAACTGATTTTATTTAATCCGCTGCGCTCTACGGCATGGCTGTGACGTCACCCGGCACTATCCGCCCGCTCCGAGTCGCCGCACCTAGGAACTTTGACTCATTTTCGTCTCATTTAACTATAACTTCCGTGTTAATAAAGATATTTACATGATTTTTTTTACTCGATAATCTTGAATAAATATGCTTTTGAATAATGTATATTCCGTGAGTAATAGTTTATTTCTAATAGTTAGAAATAATAGAGGAATAAGTAGGTAGGTACTAAATAATATTTTTTCTCACCTTGACATCATAAAACTTTATTCATCATCATCTCATAAAGTTATAACTTCAGTGTTAATAATAGTAGTTTATGCAACTGTCATATAATACCCGTGTTATATGCAGTTGCATACACTACTTTATCTACACTCATACATAAATTCAAATAAAACAACAGAAAAGACAAATGTATGGGTTAGATCCCTTTGCCTTCCCGAGTATTTAAGAAAAATAACTGTATCATAATGAGTCGAACCGGTGTTATAATGGGGTCATTATGTTACAGGTTTTTTTTTTAATTTTAATTTTGATTATCTGTATTAAAAAGTATGTCATTTTATGTTCACCTTTGATATCGTAATTCGAATATTATGACATGAGTGTAGATAAAGATATTTACATGATTTTATTCCTGATAATCTTAAATACATATATTATATACTTTTAAATAATGTATAATTCGTGAGTAAAATTTTATTTTAAATAGTTATAAAAATCGAGGAATGCTTAGATTTTTTTTTTCATCATTTCAGCCGAGAGACACCCACTGTTGGACATAGGTCTGGACATTATTTCTCACTTTGACATAATATATTTAAATGTGTTACGCAGTGAAACCCCAAAAAACATATATTTATCCGTCAAATTATATTGTTATTTCCTAATAAATAAAACTATAACCAGAAATTCAGCAAACGTCGGCAAAATGTCTAACAGAAAATTTGAGAAAAGAAAATAGTAGGTACCTACCTATACATTATAATTGCAAATTATTATGTATATTTGGATAAGTAATATTTGACTAAACCACGGTAATGATAGAAGATAAACATTGTAAACTAAACTAAACTGAGTAAAAAAATCCATTTTTGTCCAGCAAAGTACCTACACATTCCAAGATTTTGAAAATTGTATGTATAGTTTTGATAATATAAAATCATACATCATACAATCTCCATCATATAATCGAAATTACACTTAATTATTTTAGTAAGCTACTATTTATATGTAGCTGTAGTACTAGCTTTTGCCCGTAACTTCGTCCGCGTGGAATAGTTATTTTGGGCTGCATTTTTGGGACTTTGGATTTCCATGCGACCTTTCATCACCCATTTCATCCTTGTGAGGATAAAAGATCATGATTTCACCTATTAGGGAAAAAAAACAATGCCTAAATTATAATTTTGACGAATGTCCATGCAAACGTTTATCTCTCACATCAACCCTTTCAAGCCTTTTTTCGAAATAAAAGGTAACCTATGTCCTTTTTCCAGCGTCTAGTCAATATTTGTACCAAATTTCATCAAAATCGAATATAAGAAAGCGTGACTTTGCTTAGTCTTACATACAACCTTTCATCCCCAAACGAGTCAAACTTTAAAAAACATGAACAAAATATTTATTTATTACTTATCAATTTATTATTTATTAAGCCTAAATTCAAAGTTTCATGTTTTAATGTTCAATAATGACGAACTCCCATACAAACTTTCGACCCTTATTTCAACCCCTTCATGCCCTTTTTTTACAAATAAAGGTAGCTTCCTACAAAACATCCTACAAAAATATACTAGACCTAAGGTCTAGTATATGTTGTATGTACCTAATTTTAATAAAATCGAAGGCGTGAAAGCGTGGCTTTTGGACTTCGATACGAACTTTCATCCCCACTCTGATCAAAATTTTTCAAAAACGCTAAAACAAATATTTATTTCTTTTTTATCAAGTGCCTTAATTCAAGTTTCATGGCTTTTCTTTAAAAATTAAGAACTTCCATACAAAATTTCATCCCTTATTTCAACCCCTTCGAACCCTTTTTCGCAATAAAAGGTAGCCTATGTATATGTTATTCTGATGTATGAGCCATATTATTACAAATTTTAATTAAAATCCATTCCGTAGGTTTTGCGTTAAAGACATAGAGACGTATATACGCTCGCATACTTCTTTCACCATCCGATCCATACAAACTTTCGTGTTTATAAATTAGTAGGATTGCTCAAACTGCACTAAATTGGCACTAAACCTCTTGAATAGGCTTTGTCCACCACTATAACATCAAAAAAACAATATGTATAGTATTTAATACGATATGTTCGCAAGAAACGCTGCGCGCGGGTATAGTCGGCAGTGATGTAGTGCCGAGTGACGTCACACGCCTGCCAGGCGGCCGCTTGGCGGAACGATCCGTTTTTTCGTCATAACTTCGTCAATTTTCATGGTAGAAAAAAAAAATTGGTACCATTTATTTTGTTTTTTAATTGTCTACAAAGCTACATTCATAGTTAAAATCGTTACGGATCCTCATTTGTACCTATGTAGATTAAATAGTTTTAAAGAGTTCTTAAAAGTAATTCGAAATGGCTCGTGATGTGAATAAACGAGCTGTGTGTATTCTATTCTATTCTTAATTAATGGCATCGCGTCGCATTAAGCGTATACGCATTTTGCCAATGTCAAGTGAAAATGTAACTAAAGTAACAAAAAGTTTAAAATGGTTTTTACAACAAGAACTCAGGATAAACTCCGAGCTGTGTGTAATACTACCCACTGCGCGTTGCCAGTTCTTTTTTTTTTACTTGGCTCTTACCTTACACTTTTATATTTTTAGATCAAAGCACGACATCTGTCTCGAATATCGTCGGATTCTGGTATCACAGCAGCTGATGTAACTGTTGCACCTCAAAAAGCGCATCCTGAACCTTTATTAGACGCAAAATTGGGAAGTAAATTTGATGAATTGAGAAATTCAACAGCGTTAGACATGTCTATTAGTGAATACTTACTCAGCTTACATTAGTAGTTGGTAAAATAAATATTATTCAATATTTTTTGACTTTGTATTTTCTATTGAGTATTATATTATTTACCTTTTCTATTACGATAGGTAAGGTACCTAACAAATCATGCAGAACTGTATGTATGTTACATATGTTTCTCGGTAGTGTTAATTACAAATAAAGTAATTACAACCCTAAAGTACCGTCAAAGATTTAGCATAACTAAGGTTATTTTAATTAACTGCGATCATAGAGAAAAATCGTTAATTTCCCACATCGAAATATTAAGTAGCAATAAGTAATATTATAGCCTAAGAGCCAGTGAATGGCTACCAGTAGGTATGTATTTGACCAGTCCTAGCATTTTGTAAAGTGACTCCCCTATACCTATCCTAGTGTTGAAAATATATTATTAATACAAGTGAAAAATGTTAATGATTAAAAGTTTTCACTATGCCAAGTATAATTTATGGTCTAGAATATTGTTTGTCTCTTCCCTTACTCTTTTTTTTTTTATTATCTCTGCTCGCTCTCGTTCATCCGTCTGACATTGTTAATTGTAATTAATCCATTCCATAGTTATTATAATCCATATATTTATTTGTGATCTGGACATGTAATTGCCTTATTTTATTTTGTGCAATAAACTAAAGTGCAATACGAGGTGAAGACTATATTATTTCAACGACATCACTGATAACCTGAACCTCATTCCACTCCACACTGGTCGATGCTATCGGCCATTTATTTGTACAGGTTATGCACCCAGTATACTCCAAGCTCAGACCAATAAAAAAGTCCAAGAGGAAAAAGGAATTATCGTGAGTTGTTTGTTTTATTCACCATGACAGATTTTGGCAATGATGTACGTTCTAATGCACAGATTGGTTTTCCTATTGAAAAGCTGGAAGGTCATCACAATTATAACACATGGAAATTTGGTGTTAAAATGTTACTAACATTAGAAGGCCTATGGGATTGTGTGCTTGGTACGAATACCGACCCTATAAGTGATCAGCGTGCATTAGCCCGGATATGTCTCGCCGTGCGACCACAATGTTATCAATATGTTCGTGAATCTCGTACTAGTAAAGAAGCATGGAAAGCTTTGAGTACTGTATTTGAAGACACCGGCCTATACCGGAGAGTACTTCTTTTGAGACAGTTGCATAGGATAGATTTTTCATCCTTTAGTTCCATGACTGAGTATATTCAGAACACTATGAACTTGGTGCAGCAATTGGCCGATATTGAAAGGGTTATCGATGATGAGGAAGTGGCAGAAATTTTACTATCAGGATTACCACAAGAATATGAAGCATTGGTTTCAAATTTAGAAACTGCTTGTATGACATCACAACTTACAAGTGAATTAGTACGAACTCGCCTTCTCCAGGAAGAATTCCGAAGGAACAGTCAGGAAAATACAGCATCTGCTTTTGTATCCAAGAAAAGTAATTTGAAGAAAATAATTTGTCATTATTGCAACAAAGCTGGTCATACAAAGAATAAATGTTTTAAAATGAAACGTGATAATAAAATGAAGAATAGCAAAGACGACAAGGATCATACTTATTTAGCTTCTGCATTTTTAGTATCCACATGTAATGAATGGTTTATTGATAGCGGTTGTACTCAACATATGTGTAATGACAAGAAAATGTTTACTAGAATGCGATCATGTAAAAATAAGGTAAAAATTGCTGATAATTCTGTTCTTCAATGTATAGGCATAGGTTCTGTTATTCTTAATTTAAATAATAATAACAAAATTAAGTTGTGTGATGTTCTTTATGTACCTGATTTGTCAGCCAAGCTTTTATCTGTTAGTAAACTTATATCTATGGATTTTAATGTGACGTTTGGACATGAGGGCTGTCTTATATTTTATAAAAGTGTAACTTCTGGCAAACCATTAGTTGTAGTCCCCAGTATAAATGGAATTTATAGACTGAAAGCTAGTGATATGTCATCTGAGGGGGTGTATTCTTCAGTCGTCTTGCCAGTGCAAGATGAACAGAGTGCTAACGTAGCCGAGGTGTCTTTTGATATATGGCACAGGAGGCTTGGCCACCTAAGTAAGTCAGGTATGTTAGCTCTTAAGGATGGTGTAGCATGCGGTGTTAATTTTCAGGAAGGTTCTTTGAAAGACTGTGTGCCATGTCTGGAAGGAAAGATGGTTGCAAAATCATTTCCAGCCGAGACTGTGCACCGTGCAAGTGCACCACTACAGCTGATACATACTGATGTTTGCGGCCCCATGCAAGTTGCGAGTTGGGGAGGTGCAAAGTACCTGGTGACTTACACCGATGACTTCACAAGGAAATCTTTTGGATACCTCATCAAGAGGAAGTTCGAGGTATTTATTACTTTTGTCAATTTTAAAAGCTTAGTAGAAAAGCAATTGGGGTTGCCTATTAAAATACTACGTTCAGATAATGGAGGTGAATTCTGCAGTCATCAGTTTGCTAACTTTTTATATAAAGAAGGCATTATACATCAGACATCAGTAGCTTATTGTCCACAGCAAAATGGCGTCTCAGAGCGTCTCAATAGGACACTTTTAGAGAAGGCCAGATGCATGTTGTTAGGGGCAGGCTTAGACAAGCGTTTTTGGGGTGAAGCGGTAATGACAGCTATCTATTTGAAAAATAGGTCACCTACCGAAGCTTTGTCTGGTCTTACACCTGAAGAGAAGTTGACCGGGTCTCGGCCAGACCTTAGTCACTTACATGTTTTTGGGTGTGTTGCATATTCATTACTTCCAAAACATAAGAGGCACAAGCTTGATGCTAAAAGTAAGATGTACATTTTTGTCGGGTATAGTGATACTTCGAAAGGATATAGACTTGCAGACCCATCTAATCCAAAGAATGTAATAGTTGCGCGGAACGTTGCTTTTATTGAAAATAAATTTTATAAGAATGAGAAGCAGGATGATTTTATTGATACGACTTATTATAATAATATATTTTATTACAATTATGAAAATTCTAATATTAATGAAATTGAATATGATAATCAAAAGTTTAATGATAATAGTCAATGTACTGAACTGAACTCTAGTTCTAGTGGTAGTAAACCGAGTTCTAGTCATACTGTTGAGCAAAATAGAAACTTTAATAGTTCTTGTACATTTTCAGATGAGGAGAATTACTGTACCGGTAGCGAAACGGAGCCAACAGTGTCCCCCACTTATGAGTCACATGACAACCGTGTGACGTCATCTCCTGAGGTGACAGTTGGAGGGGAAGGGTGTGCGTTGTCGCCGCCTGTGTGTAGTGAGCGTCCTGTTCGTAGTTGTCGTTCCCAGATGCCGCACAGGTACAAAGATTATGAAATTGATTTATCTCTTCTCACTCAACATGAAGCTGTTTTACCAGGTGATCCTCTTTCTTATGAGGAATGCATGTCTAGTACTGACTCTGTGCAATGGCAAGCTGCCATGCAAAATGAATATGATTCACTTATTACTAACAAGGTATGGAAACTGGTAGATCGCCCTGAAGGTGTAAATGTTGTTAAAAGCAAATGGATCTACAAACGTAAAATAGATGCTTCTGGTAATTTTGACCGTTTTAAAGCTCGTCTGGTTGCCAGAGGTTTCACTCAGGTTCGAGGAGTTGACTTTGAGGATACTTTTTCTCCCGTAGTGAGGCATTCAACTTTGAGAATATTGTTTTCGTTAGCAGCTCAATTAGATCTTAACATGGATCATATTGATGTAACTACAGCGTTTTTAAATGGCGAACTTAAGGAAAAGATTTACATGGAACAACCACAGGGTTTTAATATAAATAAAAATAAAGTGTGTCTTTTACTTAAGGGTATTTATGGTCTTAAGCAGGCCAGTAGAATTTGGTATATTAAAATACATGATTTGTTAACTCAAAATGGCTACCTACAAAGCAAGTGTGAGCCTTGTATTTATACAAAGAAAGTAAAAGATAATTTAACCATTTTAGCTCTATATGTTGATGATTTCTATATATTTTATAGTTCAAATAAAAATGAGTTGTTATGTCTGCTTGAATCCAATTTTAATGTAAGAAATCTAGGTACACTAAAAAGTTGTTTAGGTATTAATATAACAAGGTGTAGAGAAAAATGTATGATCAAATTGGATCAATCTGAGTATATTAAAAAATTGTTACTTAGATTTGGTATGCAAGATTGTAAGCCTGTTTCAACTCCTATGGCAACGAATTGTAAACTGTATAAAGTTGGATCAGAATGTCTTGATGATGATACTTATAGATATAGAGAACTCTTGGGTTCTCTGATGTATCTCTCAGTGTGCACCAGGCCTGACATTGCATTTGCATGCAGTCAGTTGAGCCAGTTTGGCCACTGTTTTGACAAGTCTCATTGGCTTGCAGCTAAACGCGTCCTGAGATATTTAGCAGGAACCTTAAATTATTGTCTTCATTTTTATGGATCAAATAATTTAAATATAAGTGCATTTTCGGATGCGGATTGGGCCAATGACACAATTGATCGTAAGTCTTACACAGGTTTTGTGGTTAAACTTGGTGACAATGTTATTAATTGGGAAGCACGTAAACAACGATGTGTAGCATTGTCCAGTACGGAAGCCGAATATCTATCTATTGGAGATGTATGTAAAGATCTTTGTTTCATTAAAAATTTCATGCTTGAAATTACCAATGTTAATGTTTGTATTACATTGTTTAATGATAATCAAAGTGCACATAAAATCTTAATGTCAAAAGATTATTGTCATAAACGTACGAAGCACATCGATTTACGTCATCACTTTGTTAAGGACCTGGTTCAGAAAGGAATCTTGAGTGTTAAGTATTTACCCACAGCGGAGATGATTGCCGATATATTTACTAAATCTCTTGGTACAGTTAAACATAGACAGTTTGTTAATAAGTTAAATTTATTGGAATGAAATGTTAAGTTCCCAATTTCCAACTTTATTGAAATTGAAATTTATTGTGACACTATTGGACGTAAGAATAAACTCTTTGACATGTGTTTGTAAAAGTTTGACCATGAAATAGGATCCTATCTATTTGTGTAATTTTTGTGACCTTGTGACTTATGTGTTTAGAGTCACTGATGTAATTTATACATGTTGTGATTTGTAATGTAGGATTCAGTTTGTATAATGAAAATTTTAAGGGGAAGTGTTAATGATTAAAAGTTTTCACTATGCCAAGTATAATTTATGGTCTAGAATATTGTTTGTCTCTTCCCTTACTCTTTTTTTTTTTATTATCTCTGCTCGCTCTCGTTCATCCGTCTGACATTGTTAATTGTAATTAATCCATTCCATAGTTATTATAATCCATATATTTATTTGTGATCTGGACATGTAATTGCCTTATTTTATTTTGTGCAATAAACTAAAGTGCAATACGAGGTGAAGACTATATTATTTCAACGACATCACTGATAACCTGAACCTCATTCCACTCCACACTGGTCGATGCTATCGGCCATTTATTTGTACAAAAAATAAGAATGGCTGACCATTATCTAGCGGCTAAAATGGTGGCAGACAATTTTAAAGACGCAAAAAAAAGAAAATTTAAAATTATTTGGCCACATAAATATATTTCGTTCGTTACTTATAGTCTTAGAAGCTTATATTTATCACGTTAGACATTTATACTGAGGGCACACACCAGCAGATAACAAAGATAACTTTACCAGAGTAGATGATATACGTATATTATGCAATCTGGCTTATGTTTAATTCATTTACTTGTAATTGAATGTAGTTATTGTTGGTTTTTAAAAGTCTGGACATGATCAACACATTAAAATTGTAAATTTACATTATATTGAAATGATATAAATCTATATTGACCTGTAATAATTTTCGAAATCATTACGAAATTGTAAACTGTGGAGTTTCTTTCGCTGTTTTGAAGAACTTTCTATTCTGTTGTGGCTATTTTTAAATTCGCCGTATTACGGGAAATTACTAATTAATGCTTTTTAATTAACACTGTTGTTTTAATTATATCTACCTAAATATATTGCTATTCTTAAACAAAGTATAACCGAGTTATTCAGACGAGTACGAGTATCAAAAAACCCGCCGAGTACGCCGAGTACCGAGTGTCAACCGAGTACCTACTCGGCCCATCTCTAGTAATAATTTTCGATACTAAATGATTATATACGTAATATCTCTAATTAGTCTGTGATTATGAGCTTCAATCATTAGCATAGGACTTTTTGGCGGGAAGTCAAAGTGAGCGGCAACTTTAAATACAGCTCCGATATTTTTATTATTTTTTATTGAATTTTCGCTTGTATTCTGAGTTAATTTAATAGTTAATTCCTAAAATGGGTCCTCCCAATGAAGGCGAGGACCCAAATGAAGGGAAAAAGAAACGAAAATTTGCTCAATTGGACCACACTTACAACAGCAAAAGTTCAGATATGTATAAAATTTTTACAAAACCTAACTATAAAAGACAATTCCCAGAGAATAGCACCGGTGACTTTGTTGTATACGTAGAATCTACAGAGAATGAAAAGATCGGCAATAAAAATCCCATTCATCTAACAAACATATTTATCGAGAATGTAAAGGGCATCACAGGAGTGCACAGAATAAATGCACACAAAATTGGCGTATCTTTTAAGAACGCCGTTTCTGCCAACTATTTCCTAAAAATGGAAGAATTTTTCATAAAACATAGCCTCAAAGCATTTATTCCGTCCTACCTCACGGAAAAAATTGGTGTACTGAAATTTGTACCAAAGGACATGTCAAATGAAGATATTTATAAAAATATTACATGTGATGCGGAAATCATATCTGTCAAAAGATTTATGAAAAAATCTGAGAATAATACATATACTCCATTAACTACAATAGCAGTAACATTCGCAGCCACAGCGCTACCACAATATGCATACATTAAATTATTTAGATATCAAGTGCAACAATACATTCCACCAGTCTTGCAATGTTACAAGTGTCTCAGATACAATCACTCAGCTAAAGTCTGCAGGGGCGTGCAAATGTGTAGCTCTTGTGCTGGTCAACACTCTTACAAGGAATGTGATGTGGATGTAGTAATCTGTATCAACTGCAGCGGCAATCATTTGGCAATATCACGGGACTGCCCAGTTCGCATACAAAAAATGGAAGATATTAAGAAAAGGTATGTTCGTCAGCCATATGCCACTGTTGTGGATTCACCTCCCCCTATAAATGACAGAAAAGCGTACCCATCTTTAAATAAAAAAGACAATAATAAGACAGTGGAGATCGATTTTAATTCTATTGTAAATAATGAAATAATTATAAATGCCATTGTAAAGTCCTTGTTAGCTCTAGGTAACAATAAAGACAACGCTCCTATAACTAACAAGAAAATAAAAGAAGTACTTTTGTCCAATTTAATATGATCTTAGATAAATATATAAACATAGTACAGTACAACATACAAAGCTTACAGAGTAAAAAAGCACTTTTACAGAAATTATTAATAGATGAAAATATTGACATATGTTTATTAAATGAAACCTGGTTAAGTAACAAATCTAGTATACCTAATTTCTCTAATTACAATTCTATATACAAACATTCTGAAAACAGTCATAACGGTGTAGGCATTCTTATTAAGCATGGTTTAAAATATGATGTTATTGACACTCCATTTTATGAAACAATTCAGAACATAGCAATTACTATTCAATCTCAATCAGGAAATTTATCATTGGTTTGTGTGTACAGTCCACCTAACTGTCCTAGGTTTGACTCTAATAAATTAAAAACCATACTTAATATGATTCCTAAGCCATATATTATCATGGGAGATTTCAATGCACATCATGTTGCTTTTGGATGTTATAATACTAATTCTAGAGGTAGTAGCTTGTACAATCTTATAGACGAGTATGATCTCTGTATCATGAATGATGGTGCTCCAACAACATTTCCTCATTATAATAAGCGTGAGTCTGCTATAGATTTAGCTCTGGTGAGTTCTTCACTAGCCCACTTATGCGAATGGCAGGTACATAATGATCCAATGGGCAGTTATCATTATCCAACATTTCTTAAGGTGAATATTCATCCGTCTTCATATGAGATTACACCTGTGGAAGAAAGGTACATATATAATAAAGCTAACTGGATTGAATATGAAACATTATCTCAGTCTTGTTTCTCTCATTTAGATATAATTAATAATAGTCCCCTAGAATTATATAATAGTTTTGTAAGTAGTTTGCAAGATTTAAGAGATAAAACAATTCCTAAATATAAAGCAAATAATACTAATTTTAAAGTAAAAAGGAAGCCAGTTCCATGGTGGAATGAAAAGTGTGAAGATGCAGTGAGCAAATCTAAGCAGGCTCTCCATGATTATAAATCCACTCCTAGTTTAGAAAATTATATTAGTTATAAAAGAAAAGATGCACAAAAAAAGAGAATTATAAGGGAAGAAAGAATCAACTCTTGGCATAACCTATGTAGTAGCTTTAATAGAATGACCCCACTTTCAAGAATATGGCAATACATAAAAAAATTTAAAAGAATAGGTACTAGCAACAACAGATACTTTAATGATGAGTGGGTACCTAGCTTTTTAAACAATTTAGTAGATAACACAGTATTAGATGTAGAGAAAATTAGAGCTTTGTGTAGGTCTGAAGAAACTATTGATAACTCTCTTTTAACTAAATCTTTTTCATTTAATGAATTAGCCATGTCTTTACAAAGCAGGAAAGACACAACTCCAGGGCTGGATAATATTCCATACCAATTAATTAAGAAACTTCATGAAAACGCAAAGTTGATTCTATTACAAATTTATAACAAACTTTGGGTAGATATCATTATACCAGACTCATGGAAAACTCAGTGCATCATCCCTATATTAAAACCAAATAAACCTAAAAATATAGCATCATCTTATAGACCTATATCACTGTCATCTTGTTTAGGAAAGATATTTGAAAATATGTTGAAAACCCGTTTAGATTATTTTTCAGAAAAGACTAAATTAATTCCATCAATTCAGCATGGTTTCAGAAAAGGAAAAAGTTGCTCTGAAAGCTTTGTGAGTTTAATAGAAGATATGAAAAAGGTGAAATTTTGTCATTCCAATATGGTGTGTGTCTTCCTAGATGTTAAGGGGGCGTTTGATAATGTTAATATACAAGTTTTAATTGAAGTTATGCAATGTATTGGTTTCCCAGGGAAGGTTCTTGAATGGCTCTACAATTTCTTAAACAATAGAACAGTTTATGTTAGATATAATAATAAATTGCATGGTCCAAAGACTATTAATAAGGGGACAATGCAAGGAGCCACCTTATCTCCATTATTATATAATTTGTACACTTCAGAAATATTAAAGTTTGTAAATACTGAAAATGTAAATATTTTACAATTTGCTGATGACTTACTTTTATATAGCACTAGTCATAATCTGGATATGGCACTCAATAGTATTAATAATGCTTTGACACAATTGTACTTAACACTAGAAAGACCAAGGCCGTCAATTTGACGGCACGGAGATTTCATTCTCAAATATTTTACAAACTATGTTTTTGTTTCTTTTCATATTTTATGACTTTTCCTAATTTGTTATTGTTAGCTTAAATCTATAAAAAAATCTATTAAAATATGTGTAGTATATGAGATTCTTTTACAACTACCTACTAAGACCGCCCACCGTCAATGTGACGGCATATGAAAGCAGTGATAAGAATAGTAAGTAAACAAATTTGTCTACGAAGTAATACGGGTACTTATCTTTTATTTATTTTTATTTCTAAATAAGCTGTTATTGTCTAGCTTGTTTACATTACATTGATTTATGCTCGTGGCGCCTATACCTAGATTTGGATAATTTGTGGTTGCAAGATTGCGGACCACCCGTTTTCAAAATACTACTCAATTATGTGGTTTTGAAATCAACCCTATTTCAAAAAGGGCCGAAACTTTACCACTGACAACTTTTTCACGTCCCTAAATTTGCCTAAAAAACTAATAGTCGAAAATACTACCTACTATTGTTGGAACAATGCGGCGAGCAAAACGAGAAATACTATTCTTACTACAAGATATGAAACATTTATAATGAAAACAGAGACCGATACAACTCTTACTGTCTATCAAGGAAAACCAGGAAAAATATTATTATTTTGAGATCTCTGCACGACAACGTGAGCATAGATATTGATAAAAAAAGCTGCCTGAGACAGTTGAATTTTATAATAAAACAAAATTTGATGTGGACATCATCGATCAAATGGCACGCAAGTACACTGTAAGAGGTGGAATTCGGAGGTGGTCCATTCATGTTTTTTTTATAATATACTAGATTTAGCAGCTATAAATTCCTAGATTCTCTACCGAAAAGTCACAAGAATAAATATTTTTCGGCATGATTTTATGCTTCAACTAGTGAGCGATCTACGTGCAGAGTATGTGAAAAATAAACCAACTCCAACTGTGACTGAAAGACAAGAAAGTAATTCTGAAACAAGTTAATGATCTGCTACTAACAATAAGAAGCGGCAATGCCAAGTTAATTGTAAAAAAAGAACACGTGAAACCGCCACAATCTGTAAAACAGTTGTTTGTGGAAAATTAATAAAAGATTTAAAAAAAACATTATTTATTGCAAACGTTACTCAGTTTAAGTACGACAATTGTTTATTATTGATAAAAAAATAAATTCAAATTATTTTTGTTTTATTTTAAAGCAAAATACGCAATATTTTATTGAGTATTTGGACTGAATCTCTAGTGCCGTCAAATTGACGGCTGCGGTCTTTGAAGGTATAGTATGAAGCCCGACCCTTCTAGTGTTATATTATCACGATAAGCTTAAATTAGATATTAGCCCGGAAAAAAGCTCAGTTTTGATATTCAGTAAAAATACTAGTGACACTATTATTAAATATAACAACATGATGATCCCTATTGTAAAAGAGCATAAGTTTTTAGGTGTTATCATAGACGATAAATTAAAATTTGACAAACATATAAGTTATATCAGTGCAAATGCAATGAAAGGCATTAACATTCTAAGACATTTAGCGGGAACATTCTGGGGATCAGACCCCAAGATAATGACTATGTTATATAAAAGTATTGTGCGTAGTCATTTTGACTACAGTGCTCTAGCTTATCTTAGTGCTAGCAGTGCAACCCTTAGAAAATTAGATATTGTACAGAACATAGGTTTGAGATTAATCTGTGGTGCAATGCGCTCCACACCAATAAACTCACTAGAGATTGAAACATGCATACCTCCTTTATTCTTAAGACGCTTATACTTGGCTGAGAGATTCTGTTTAAAAACATTGTCCAGTAATAATGACTTGCTTGATAAATTATATAAAATCTCCAACATCTGTCAGCCCCTTGTCACAGCCAATTTAAGATTAAGTGATGTTGCAGCTAAACCTGAAATAATAACAATATTCACTCTTGTTAAGACTAGCTCTCAGAATTTGTATAAATGTGATAACTGGCCTATTTACACATGTTCTTTTGAAAATCTATTGAACAGCTATGTAGATAATATGCATGTTAAGAGTATTAGAAATAAACAAGATTTTTTGGAATTTAAAAATAAAATGTCCAGTTACTACTTTATTTATACAGATGGATCAAAAGATAGCAATGTGGTAAAAGCTGCATTTTATGATCCACAAAGAATTTTTAAAAAATGTTTTTTGATTAATAGTCAGTGTTCTATTTTTACAGCAGAATCCTATGCCATATATCAAGCATTAAACTATGTAAATAACTTTGTAAATAATGTAAATATTATTGTAGTATCAGATAGTTTAAGTGTCTTAACTGCACTTAGTAATGGGAAAATGTCTTACAAATGTAATTATATACTGTATAATATAAAGAATGTAATTGAGAAGTTAAAATTTACAGGCATTCTTGTTGAATTTGTTTGGGTTCCTTCACATAGTGGCATACAGGAAAATGAAATTGCTGACACAGTAGCACGGGCTGGACATCATGAGGATCATGCCAGTCTCCAACTAGTGCCTTTTACTGACTATTATGAATATTTCAAACGAAGCTGTAAGAGTCTATGGACAGAACATTGGAATATAACAGCTCAGACAAAGGGTCGATGGTATGCTGAGATACAGGCAGAAATGCCATCAGCTCCCTGGTATAACTTTGAAGAGTACAGCAGTAGGAAATTTGTCACCTGTATATGTAGAATGAGATTAGGGCACTGCTTAACTCCAGCACACCTAAACAAAATCAACATTTTGCCCAATAGTAACTGTACTTATTGCTCTGCAGATAACTCCGATTTAGATCATTTAATTTTTAACTGTACGAAATTTGATAGCCAACGTTCAATTTTATTCAATGACATTAATAATGTAAACAATAAGTCTAACCAATCACTACCAAGTATTCCCCGCCGCGTTCAGGATCTTTTAAAATTCCCTATGTTTTATAACTCGCTCTTTACATATATTGTAAATAGTATAGAGAAAATTTATTGTTTATTAAGTATATTGTGATTATTTTCTTTAATTAATTTAATTTTAAGTTTTCTTTATATCTTTTTGAATTTGAATGTATCTTTCTTCAATTAATTTAATTTTAAGCTTTCTTTATATTTTAATGAATTTGAATGTATCTATTATTAAGTTTTATATGCACAATGTATGCGACTGAAGGACTTTGTTTCCAAGTCAGAAATAAATAAAAAAAAAAAAAAATCATTAGCATAGAAAAATATATGAAAACAAATATTAGTAGGTAAAGCCGTGTCCCCACTAGAGCCGCGCGGCTTTTTGTGGCCGCGCGGCCCGGCCTCGCGAGTTTCTTTGTCATATTGTTTTAGGACTCGCTCAGGTTTTTATGAAGAATGATCATTATGGTTTTAAATGGTATCAGAAATATTTTCGGACCTCCAATGATAGGAATTGTAAAGTTAGGTAAGAAAATGCGCACCCCTCCCCTTGACTTTCTCGTATACTGGAAACGACTCAAAAGTTGATAGAAACCTTATATTTTGATAATGCATATAGGTACCTAGATACATACGTGTGCAAATAAAAGAAAACAATCACGATTATGTAGTAATGCGAATGTCATTTTAATTGATATGTTATGCTCAAAGACCGAAAACGCTCGCAACGCGTTGTGGTCACAGTAAAACATCGACATGTGTTATTGATAATTATCCTTTCAAACCCTGTGGCTGAGTGATGGGTAGGTTAGGGTTTATGTTTTTTAATGACCAGGCAGCGTAGACAGAGAAAACTCCAGGCAGAGTGCAACGTTTTTTGGTGAGTAGTGTTTTATGAACCTACATGGCTGAGTGATGGGTTGGTTAAGGTTATTTTTTTATGACCAGACGGAGTGTACTTTTTTGTGACCACAACGCGTCGTGAGCTGTTTTTCGCTCAATGAGCGTACAATACAATACAATAGTACAATAGTAGAGCGTACAGTACAATACAATACAATAAACATACAACGATAATACCTAAAACTAATTTTTAGAAACAAAATCAAGTTAACTACTGTAAATATCAACACTTTTTCACATTGCATGTATACTACGAGCTCTCAGGCGAGCATCTAAAGCGTTGAAAGCTTGTCGGGAGGCATCGTGTTTGGAATGGGTGGCCAAGCTAACTTGGAAGCAACGACGGGCGAGCGCCAAATCACCTGTGGACTGGAAAAATATTAACTATTACTTATATAGAAATGGCAGATTAGAAAGAACGTGTCTAAAGAATACTAAACCGCTTAGAATACTTGCGAGTAGTATAGGGTAAGTAAAAAATAATAGGTAGTTTAAAAAACAAAACACGCTTTCATGATAAATCGGACTAAAAAGTGAAAAATATTATACTTAATTTTTTTATAATTATACATTTCGATCATCAAAGTATAATTATTATTTAGAGAAAAGCGTGGTAGGTATGCTGACATTTTCAAGAACAGTAGGTACCCTTACTGTAAGTTTTTTCGTTTAAAATACGCAACTATTATAGTTGCGTTATGAGCTCATTTTGTATAGGAAAGGAAATGTGAATAGCGCCCCTCGCGGAAAGAAGCACAAATCATATTTCTCATACAATTGAGCTCTTAACGTAACTATTATAGTTACGTTAAGAGCTCAATTGTAACGGTAACGTTTTTTAAACGAAAAAAACTTATACTACGGGCACTTATGCTATTGAGCTCACCCCACGCTTTTCTGTAAAGAATAATTATTTTATACTTTTCGTTTATCATTTTGTTTCTATGTAAGTATACTTACTAAAAATATATTTTTTACTTTTTAGTCCTATTTATTATTAAAGCGTGTTTTTTTAAACTATTATTTTTTACACAAACATACAAACCGCGCTCGGTGTGATTCTATGCAGATAATTTACTTGTTTACATATACTTTACTATGATGTTAATCCCACAGTCTATAATAGTTCACAGCCAGCCAACGAGCACGTCACACCAAAAGTGCGGTCGCCAAAGAGTAATTACTAGTATAGTATTATATTATCTGTGATGTTACGCACGCATCCTTGTCGCACCTCGGCAATTATGTTGCTGTCACGCTCACACAGTGACCGCCCCTTTTACAGATTCTAAACCTTTTGATTTGAACATAATAATACCACAGTGTAAATACGGTGTTAACGTGTGTTCGCATGAAAATCAAATAGCACACTCGTAGCACATAAGGAAAATCAAATAGCATCCCCAGCGAAATGAGCCGCAAATCACGTTTCCCATACATATTGAACGTTTTTGCAGTAAAAAACTTACACTGGTTAGATAGGTATTCTCATATCATACTTACTAGTGCAACGTGGGCCAAATTAAACCAAATGTCGGAACGGATTTCAACATTTGTTGAAAAGTACAGAGCTTGTCTAAAACAAGGCAGGATCAAATCCAATTGGTTACAGTAAAGACAACACAATCCAAGATTATTGTATATTTCTGACCCTGGCCTAGTTGTAGCCAACAGCCTCCTAAAAACAAATGAGGACTCGAGTAGTTTTAGGCACAGACTTATTTGTTTTTGTAGTGAAAATGTAAAACAGTAAAATTACCTGTAGTATCGTAAAGCTATTTCTGGCTGATCATTGTAAAAATTGTACATTGCAATATTGGCAATTGCCTCTGTATTTGATGGATCTTCTAACGCAACCAAGCGATACTCTTTCAATGCCAAAGTCGGATTATCCATTTGATCGTGAATTCTTGCTTGCTCTATTATTAGTTGAGTATTTTGATGAAATACTGATAAACCTTGCTTGCAGATCTCTAGGGCCGATAATGGCTGATCTAAACTTACATACATCGCAATTAGGCGAAGATAAATAGCAGTATGTTTATTTTGTTTAAGCGCTTGGCGTAAACAATCTTCTGTGTGCCGATGCATGCCCAGCACAAAATAACATCGAGCTAATGAAAAATTCCACCACCAGTCTGTATTCTCGTTTAGTTTCTGCGCTTGGAATGCGATATCCATTGCCTGCAATAAACAAATAGGTAGGTAATGCAACTGGCAGACATCATCCTACAATCTTCTTATATGTCAACAATATATATCTTCCTATATGTAAACAACGCAAACACCGAAAGTAGGTATAGTTTGTTGGAAATATGCAAATTAATCAATTGCAGTCATTTTTATTTTAAAATAGGTCGTGATTGGATCGATCGTTCCTGTGGATTTTTGTTTAGGTATATCATACCTTACATTTTTGTAAACTAAACTTTAAAAGTAAACACACTATATGCATATACATAGCATCTTATTTGTGTGTGGTCGTTTAAAATACAAATATATCTATATATTAGACGCTCTAATAAGTATATAATTATATTCGCTGTCTGTGACTCGCTTAAATAATTTGAAAACTAATGGTAATATAGGTAGTTTACAAAAAACAAACAACAAATCGCAAGACGGCTTCCGATTATATAATATACTTATTGCAACTAGGTACGGTATTCTGTCGGAAGTCATCTTGCGATTCGTTGCTTGATAACACGCTTATATTAGTTTCACCTGCATGTTTGTTTGTTTGTATGTATGTAACTGACACGTTTGGACTCGATTTTGACCCATTTTAAACGGTCAGATTTTATATAAACTTTATAGACTTATCAAAGACCCGGTGACATTCCAATAATTCGATAAGAATATCCCATTATCCTGATTAGATTCGCCAGGACTAATAAATTAGACGTTTGGAATGTTAGTTCAGCTATACGTCACTAGATGGCGTAATCATGAAGTAAGTACTTTCATCGGCTGTTATAATTCTCACTAAAAATTGGAAAATAAAATAATGGTTTAAAAAAACTAAAAAAGACGCCTTTATGTTAAAAAAAAAACTAAAAAGTGAAAAATAACCTTTTAGTATAGAAACTAAATGATGAACGAAAAGTATAATTACTATTTAGAGAAAAGCGTGGGGTGCTCAATTTAATTGCACCGATATCGAATATTTTCAAGAACTAATGTAATTAGAATAGAAGCAGAGTAGAATAGCATCACCCCATATCCTCCAATGTGTGTCGTAGAAGGCGAGTAATGGATCAGCAAAGGGGTAGTGATCACTTAATACTCCGTTCACCAATCCGCACGCGCGCGCACACGCGTGTGCGTTCGTGCGTGCGTGCGCGCGCGCCTGTTTGTGTGTATGATAGTAGAGAGAGAAGCCTTTTGGATCACAAATCTCGGACACTAAGTACTCCTGGCTTCCCTCGTTAAACTGGACCTGGCAGTCACACGTTAAGATCGTAATTCGGGCAAAAAACCTGATAAATCTTCGTTACCTACGTTATTTCTGTAGGGTATGTACATTATTACTTTTACGTATACGTAGTACCTATAGAGGAAGTCTTGTTTTTTGATAGTTTCCTTTTAGCCTTGTTTATTAACCGACTTTAAACAAAAAAAGGAGGAGGTTCTCTATTCGACTGTATGTTTTTTTTTTCAACCGACTTCAAAAAAGGAGGAGGTTCTCTATTCGACTGTATGTTTTTTTTTTTTTTTTTTTGTATGTATGTTCCGCGATTACTCCGCCAATAATGAATCGATTTTGATGATTCTTTTTTCGTTAAGAAGGTTATACTTCAAAGGTGGTCCCGTATAAATTATACCGAAATTGGTTCAGTACTTTTTTGTTGAAATGATAATTTCATTGGGGATGAAACAATAACATCGTCCACGAACACAAAAATAATGACAATTTTTTTTTTGAACTTGCTATTACCTAATATGCAATAGTGAAATTTTGGTTAGTAGGTCCAATAGTCAACACATAAACTATGACAAATTATTTTATGAACTTAAGTTAAATAACTAGTTTCTCTTCAAGTTTCATAGTTCATTAACTTACCATTAAAACTATACCATTCATTCTGAATGAATGGTAGGCATTTGTAATGAGCTATAGGTCTGAGACGTGATATTATTTGTTAACCGACTTAAAAAAAAGAGGAAGTTCTCTATCCGACTGTTTTTTTGTGTTTGTTACCTGATACTCCGTCAATTATGAGTATTACGACTCGATTTTAGTGATTCTTTATTTAGCTACGTCAAAATCAGAGATGGCCCGTAAAAATTGTATCTATATAAATTCGACCCTTTATGAACAGAACATTAATAACAAAAAAAAAATGTTTACGTTTCCGTTAAGTTTTAATGAGCACCTATCCATTTATCCAGTAGGCCTATCCATTTTCAATAAAATATACTTAACTAGCGACCCGCCCCGGCTTCGCACGGGTGCAATGCTGATGTGTAGTTTTAAAGATCTAAGCATACATAGGGACAGACAGACGGCGGATAGCGACTTTGTTTTATACTATGTAGTGATTTCCACTAAAAATAATAAAATAAAATATTTTTAGCAAAAAATTAGGAAAACCGACTTCAATGCGTACAAATTTAAACTAAAAAGTAAGAAATAAATCATATTTTTATGAAGTAGTTGAAAAGAGCGTCATAGAAAACCAAGGAAAGTATTGATACACATTTATAATTGGACAGCGTTATGTAAGAACGAATCAAGCGACAAAATTGAAAAAAATGAGTTTTGAATGCAGATCGATTCCAGGCATGTTAAACTATGTATTCAGCTATTTTTGTATTCAAAAATGACTTCTAGTGCCTTATAATAAGGGGTGTATCAAGCGACGTGTTAAAATTTGTATGAAATTGTGCACACATTAGTTACGTAATAAAGAATTATGCACCTAGGTTAGTTTTGCAAAATACACAAACAGGGGTTACAAAATGCATAAACGAATTATATCCACAAAAGTTGTAGATAATCCGTTTCATTTATTTACTAAAAACCAATTAAAAACGCAATATCGAACTAACCGCCTAAAATGGCAGATAATTCGTTAATGCACATTACTCTTTAAGCGATCATTTGCTTGATAAAGAATTAAGCGCCAATTTCTGGCTTTTGATTCGTTATTACAATTTACATTGCACAGGTTGTAGGGAGCGGGCGGCGGGGGTAGTAGCACGTCTTACGCAATACCGGCCGGCTGGGTGTTTTGCTGTCAGTTTTTATTCTTTATTGAGTTAATTAAAAAGTAGTCTTTAAGATGGATGCATTTAAGAAGATACAAGATTGAAACAAAACCCAAACGATGAAATATTACAGGTTTCGTATCGGAGATATAGCAACTTTTACATTGATTTGCTGAGGAAGGTTAGATTGACTTACGAAAGAGAGGAACTATAAAGAAGTAGTAAGACTCGAAACAACTCTGGAAAACAGTAAAGAAAATTTGTAACATGAAGGTCGAACCCAACCCACCCACTGAGTTAATATCAACATCAAACAGTCCTATAGTTTCACTAAACAATTGTCACGCGTTTTTCTCAGCAGTGGGTAAAAATCTAGCCAGCAACATTCTAGCTCAATTTAAAAAATTAGAGGACGACTTAGCTTCCAGAGTTGTTTTCAAGAGTCCTCCTTCTAGCTCCTTCTTTATGGAGCCAACTGACCGGGTTGAGGTCGACGACGGACGGGTCAGGGACGAAGGCGAACTTAGCTACGGGACTTCGCGCGACGATGGCACAAGATTAGGAGTGGGCTAGAGAGAGAGAGGTGAAGAGCAAAGACGCCGCAGAAGAGGCACAAGACTGTGCAGTGGGAGCTAGCGGACATAGGGACAAGAAAGACAGATAAAGAACAACTTGTAGGAGAGATTAAGGTCCGCTGTGAAACCACCTCCGGCAACTAGCAGCGCACTCTCCCGTGATTCGGCCCGTATAACCGTAAGGTTGCGTCAGACCATGGGAAGGTGGTGGGTTTGACCGGGTTGAGGTTCTCAGCATAATAAGCCAACTTAAAAGCGATAGTGCACCTGGCTCTGATGGTGTCGGTGCGGCTTTTGTAAAATTTGCAAGACTCGTGCTTTGTGAGCCTTTGGTGCACCTATACAACTTGAGCCTTCAGTACCGGCTACTTTCCCAGAACTTGGAAAATTGCACTTGTAACCCCAGATTATAAGGATGGACCTAGAGAAGAGACGGGTAACTACAGACCGATTTCACTCCTCAGTGCTTTTTCAAAATTCCTGGAAAAAATTGTGAACAATCGCCTCTAAGTTTCTTGAGTTCTTGAGTTCGTAACATTTTTCTTTCAAAGGCCATATACAGTGTCTCTCAGATATTCACACTTTGCCACTAGATTTGGCGACTCGGTTGGACCTCGTGTTTACAATGCAACGGTTAAAGTCTGTGACTTTAGGAACTGCTCGATCTCAGAAGCAAAAAATATTATAAAAAGGTGGCTGCTTGTTAACTCGTATATTGAAACTGAAGCTCTTATCAGTCGACGTTTTTAAGTTTCTATTCTTATGGCAGCATTTGGATAGCTAAGGCATGTCTTTACGTCTTCCCTGCCACAATGCCTGAAGACTAAGGTGTTTGATCAGTGTGTCCTACCAGTAATGACCTATGCAGCGGAAACGTGATCACTTACCAGAGGATTAGTCCACAAATTTAAAGTCGCTCACCGCGCTATGGAGAGGGCTACGCTTGGTATCTCGTTAAAAGACAGGGTACGTAACGAACACATTCGTCACAGAAAGAAAGTTATCGACATAGCCCAAAGAATAAGTACGCTGAAGTGGCAATGGACTGGTCATGTCTGCCGGAGAACCGACACCCATTGGAGCAGACGAATCTTGGACTGGAGACCACCTATTAGGCAAGCGTAGTGTAGGGCGCCCTGCGACCCGTTGGTCTGATGACCTTAGGAGGAGTGCTGGCAGCGGCTGGATGTGGGAAGCCCAGGATAGAAAACGATGGCGTGACATGACGGAGGCCTACGTTCAGCAGTGGACGGACACTGGCTGTTGATATTGACATTGACAATCGTATGGTTTAATTTTTCGTAATTTTAGCTTAAATTTGGCATTTCCTTCTTAACAGTAATTTGTCATTTTATATTTAAATTCAAATTATTTTCCTTTTTTTAGATTTGATTAGTTTTGTTTCGTTTTGTTGTTTGATTAGTTTTTATTATGATGTTCTCTAGTAGGTATAGAGGAACTCGGGTCGCAGGGCCAAGTAAGTTGTAAATTGATTTCCCAAGATATAGGCACTGCCTAGTTTGGAGACCTCTGCAAATTGTTTTTTTACACAATTTGTATTATAAAATTGTAAAATTAGAGATTTTTGCATTAAAATATTTGGATTTAATCTTATAATGCACTTTATTTCACCCGAAACAAATCGTATTAAAGAATCAAACGACAACTATGTCGTATAGTACGTTATTGACAAATTTAAATAATATGAATATAGCTAAAATACATTAACGATTTAAGCGGAAAAAAGGTTATATCTTGTAAAGTATAACCTGCACCGTAATTTTTTTTAAATGAATCTACACTACATACTCATCCTACTTTAAAGTGAAAATATCATACACGTAACTTAAATAATAATTACACAGCGACAATTTTAACTTTAAAATCTTTGAAACTCATTTACTCAAATTCGCCCAGGTGTCGCTTAATCTGTTCTTACATAACGCTGTCCAATTCATACTCCGATATATTTGGAGTCGGTGCCAGCCTAAGCAAAATAAACTTACCTAATAGATACGAACTTGATTAATTCATTAACTACACATAATAATGAATGATGAAGATGAGAAATAATCCGCCGCTCCGTGAAGTTCGAAAATTGCAAACACTATCCTCCTTGGCTAGCTGGCACCGGCTCCAAATATATCGGAGTATGAATTATAAATAAAGAATTATAAATGTGTATCAATACTTTCCTTGGTTTTCTATGACGCTCTTTTCAACTACTTCATAAAAATATGATTTATTTCTTACTTTTTAGTTTAAATTTGTACGCATTGAAGTCGGTTTTCCTATTTTTTTGCTAAAAATATTTTTTTACAAACATTAATCCAGAAACTATAAATTTAATAATTATTTTACCACCCACCTTACGAACGTCACCTTCACAGTAATAAACATATTCGAATAATGTTTTTGCTGCTGAAGTGAACAGATTATCTTCTTTGGTAAGAAGCCTGAGGGAGAGTGGAGTGCCTGATGTAAAGGGCGCACCGGCGACGAGTGCAGTGGCAGCTCGTGAGGCGCGCGACGCTGTGTGCAGAGCAGTGCGTGCACTACGGGTTCGGGCTGTCCTTGTGAACCCGCGTGACCTCGCTGTGGTAGTAGCAGTCCCAGAAGTTTGATTCTGAACGAGTGAAGAGTGTTTACTAATTTAATACATGACAGTAGGGTATTATTGGGCATTCTGGCACACTTTTTTAGCACTCCATTGATCTCACTATCGTTCGATCAATTTCGTAAAAAAGTGTGCCAGGATGCCCAATAATTGTAGTGAAAATCATGAAGAAGTTTTAATTTTTGCGAAGTGGCTTGTCGTATTTTATAACATTAGGTATCAACTATAAATCATAATTGTTATATCGAAGGACAACAATATTGTGTGTTTCGATCATCATTAAGTTAGCATACTTGATTTCAGTCTACTGAACACGTTTTCATGGTCTTCAACCTCCGGCTATTGAGGCATTTAACTAGGTATAGCAGTGCAATAATGATCACCGAACTTAACAACTTGGGGCTCCCTGGCTTCCAGGACTTTATCCCCGGCTAAGTATCGATCTGTGTCAATATAGACTCTAACCTTGATAAATGTGAATCCTCAACCCAAAGGAAAACACTTGTGTGGTTTGACCGAAAGCGGTGTACATTAACATGTTTGATTGCAATTTACCAAACACATTTTCAAGATTTTCTATCCTAAGCTATGGAGGCATTTAACTCGGAATAGCAGTGCAATAATGATCACAGAACTTAACATCTTGAGGCTCCCTGGCTTTCAGGACTTTATCCCCGGCTAAGTACCTTTCTGTGTCAATATACACTCTAACCTCGTCAAACTTAAGCCCCCAATGCAGAGGAAAACACTTGTGTGGTTCGATCGCAAACTTCATAAGTTAGCATACCTGATTTCAGTCTACTAAACACGTTTTCAAGGTCTTCAACCTCGGGCTATTGAGGCATTTAACTAGGTATAGCAGTGCAATAATGATCACAGAACTTAACAACTTGGGGCTCCCTGGCTTCCAGGACTTTATCCCCGGCTAAGTATCTATCTGTGTCAATATACACTCTAACCTCGATAAATGTGAATCCTCAACCCAAAGGAAAACACTTGTGTGGTTTGACCGAAAGCGGTATACATTAACATGATTGATTGCAATTTACTAAACACATTTTCAAGATTTTCTATCTCAGGCTATGGAGACATTTAACTCGGTATAGCAGTGCAAAAATGATCACAGAACTTAACATCTTGGGGCTCCCTGGCTATCAGGATTTTATCCCCGGCTAAGTATCGTGTCAATATACACTCTAACCTCGTCAAACTTAAGCCCCCAATGCAGAGGAAAACACTTGTGTGGTTCGATCGCAAACTTCATAAGTTAGCATACCTGATTTCAGTCTACTAAACACGTTTTCAAGGTCTTCAACCTCGGGCTATTGAGGCATTTAACTAGGTATAGCAGTGCAATAATGATCACAGAACTTAACAACTTGGGGCTCCCTGGCTTCCAGGACTTTATCCCCGGCTAAGTATCGATCTGTGTCAATATACACTCTAACCTTGATAAATGTGAATCCTCAACCCAAAGGAAAACACTTGTGTGGTTTGACCGAAAGCGGTATACATTAACATGATTGATTGCAATTTACTAAACACATTTTCAAGATTTTCTATCTCAGGCTATGGAGGCATTTAACTCGGTATAGCAGTGCAATAATGATCACAGAACTTAACATCTTGGAGCTCCCTGGCTATCAGGACTTTATCCCCGGCTAAGTATCTGTGTCAATATACACTCTAACCTCGTCAAACTTAAGCCCCCCATGCAGAGGAAAACACTTGTGTGGTTCGATCGCAAACTTCATAAGTTAGCATACCTGATTTCAGTCTACTAAACACGTTTTCAAGGTCTTCAACCTCGGGCTATTGAGGCATTTAACTAGGTATAGCAGTGCAATAATGATCACAGAACTTAACAACTTGGGGCTCCCTGGCTTCCAGGACTTTATCCCCGGCTAAGTATCGATCTGTGTCAATATACACTCTAACCTTGATAAATGTGAATCCTCAACCCAAAGGAAAACACTTGTGTGGTTTGACCGAAAGCGGTATACATTAACATGATTGATTGCAATTTACTAAACACATTTTCAAGATTTTCTATCTCAGGCTATGGAGGCATTTAACTCGGTATAGCAGTGCAATAATGATCACAGAACTTAACATCTTGGAGCTCCCTGGCTATCAGGACTTTATCCCCGGCTAAGTATCTGTGTCAATATACACTCTAACCTCGTCAAACTTAAGCCCCCATGCAGAGGAAAACACTTGTGTGGTTCGATCGCAAACTTCATAAGTTAGCATACCTGATTTCAGTCTACTAAACACGTTTTCAAGGTCTTCAACCTCGGGCTATTGAGGCATTTAACTAGGTATAGCAGTGCAATAATGATCACAGAACTTAACAACTTGGGGCTCCCTAGCTTCCAGGACTTTATCCCCGGCCAAGTATCTGTGTCAATATACACTCTAACCTTGTCAAACGTGAATCCTCAACCCAAAGGAAAACACTTGTGTGGTTTGACCGAAAGCGGTATACATTAGCATGTTTGATTGCAATTTACTAAACACATTTTCAAGGTTTTCTATCTCAGGCTATGGAGGCATTTAACTAGGTATAGCAGCGCAATAATGATCACAGAACTTAACAACTTGGGGCTTCCTGGCTTCCAGGATTTTATCCCCGGCTAAATAACTGTGTCAAAATACACTCTAACGTCGTCAAACGTGAACCCTCGAGCCAGAGGAAAACACTTGTGTTTTTCGATCACTGTCAAGACATGCTCTGAATTACTGATAAATAATCACGGCTTTTATATATTATTTAGCCAATCAGTTTTCAAAGCATTCCCATGAAAATTCACTTATCAGCAATAACAAATATGAAATGAATTATATTAAATTTAATAAAATTGATCAGGTCTCCGATTACGAGTTCAGTTTAAATAATAAGGCTTCGTACTCACGTTAAAATAACTATGATTTAATATGTGAATAAAGATATTGTTATTTAATAGGCTTCCAAGATAAATTGTTATGAAAATAAACTCATAGTTTATGTATAGGTAATCATCCTCATTGTTATGTTATACATACATTGTTAATACCGTAATCTTGGTAATACAGCAAACCTATTTATTGTTTGTAACTTTCAAATACTCTGATCAACAAAGAGTATTGATCACCATATACTCCATCCACCAATCCGCATGGGGCAAGCAGCGTGGCGGACTATGATCTAAAAAACCTCCTTTGTTGACAAGAAGAGGCCATGTGTCCCAAGGCTGTTGTGATTATTATGAATCGCTGATAAACGTTTATAAACGAGAAAGTTTGTATGTTTGTTACTCGTTCACGCAAAAAACTACTGAATGTATTATAACCTCATAGCTCATACATCAGAATAACATAAAAGCTATAATTATACTAATCCTACGCATACGAAGTCACGTGCTAAAACTAGTATTAAATAATTTTCATTCTTATGAAATAGTCTTTATGTTGCATGTGATGCTTAGAGTCAGCAATTAGACACACGTTCACACGCTCACAGGCATTAGATTAGCACATTCGGTGTCATTTTTAATAATTAATTTAACAAAACAAAATTGATGACATATTGTAATATTATAAGTGCTAATTGGCATCTTTTGTCAGCAAATATAACGGATGCACATAATATAATTTAATATTTAACTTGAAAATAAATTATTTTGCTGAATATCGTAAAAACCAGTAGACGCCAACCTTTACATAAGTTTTAAATTTTGGTACTTATTATTTTAGTGATTACTTATGAGATCAGAGTTTATATTGAAATATATTTGTATTATTTTATGACTTAATGATATTGATATTTAATATTATGTTATGTTTTAATACAAATACGAATGTATATGTCTTTATATCAACAGTGGTTATGGATTGGGCATTAGAATTTACAACCGGCAGCGTGCCTGACATCCACCCTTGCGAACGACCGCTATCTTTTGACAGCAGCCGAGACCACCAGATTAACGGGTCTTCCAAAACATGGAAGAAAATCGAATTGTATTTAGTAGCTAACTTTTGTGATCGTTACCAAAAATGTACAGCTACGTCGGCACTATTGACCTTTTGATTTTTTGAATTGATTGATTTCCTTTTATTTGTTTCATTATAGAATAGCTAATTATTTTTACGATTTTAATATAAATGCATACTTCTATTATGGTGAATAAAAATACTCGTTCCAAGTCTATTTACATGAACACAAAATTACTTACAGTAGTGTTTTTAATAATACTAATCGGTTTTATATAGAATGGATAATTATAAATAATAAGAAAGGTTGGTCACTCCTGTTCAATTATTGCTAGTTTTGCAGTTTACTTGTAATAAAAAGCGGTAAAATGGTAGTCACCTCACCAGTGCTCCAAGGTGCTTTCTAAGTCACTACTCACCGATAATAGTGCTAACGTAGTACCTACCCACCACTACCTGAAGAACCAGCGAGATTCAAATCTACATCTGAAAAACAAATCTGCCCAAACAATGTTCGTAAGTTTTTATCGTCTTTCCACTTTGTTTAAATTTAACTTGCTTCGCTGAATGTTTGTTATAATATGTTGTGTTTGCCAGGAAATTATTTTCCACACACAAAATCTTATCTTAATACAGTATTGGTATTCTTCACATTTCAGGTCTGAAGCCAAGTATACCAAGCGCGCTGCTAAGCACCAGTCAAGCCTTTTCTTTGACACTGACGAAGAAGTCGTAAGGTGACTTTAATTTTTTATTACTCATTAGTTCGCTATTTTACGTCTACGAAATGTAGATGTTAAACTACAATAATTATAAATTATGTTTTCAATTCCTCTAGCTCCAAGAAGAAAAGTAAGACGAAGTCGGTGCCTTCAAAGCAACAGGTGGCATCCTCCTCTTCGACCGAAGCTTCCGAGTGGTTGTTCGACGAAGAGTCGGACGAAGAGGTTCCAGTCCGCAACCCAAGTAAAGTCGAGAGCGTCTTGACGCGTCGAGTACCTGGCGGCGTGACTCGTCGCACGGCGCAGCTCAACGGTGGGTTGCTGGCGGAGTTACGACTCTACAGCACGGAAGAGGTACGCAACCTTGCTGGTTTGGAGAAGTGCGACAAGGCAATCGTTTGGTTGCGATTGCAGGGTGACTCGGAGTCTGAGGAATTCCTTGCTTTGAAGCAATTCGTTAAAATTGCTAAAAAAAAATTTACTGAGGAGGGAACATTTTATAATCACAAAAAGAAAATGTAAGTAATTGATTATATTAGGCTGGGTACCTAACTAGTTAATGTTCCTTCCACAGTAAATTATATTTTGGTCAATTAATATTCGTTTTACTTTTTTCATATACTTAACTTCTTAGTTTATATACGGTGTATCTACCTACATTAGTCACTTCATCGGCTAACACAGTGAAAACAAATTCATTATGTCGAAGACTATATTCTGTTCAGTGTGTAACATATCCATTAAAAATAGGGCTTTCTCTGCTCACTTAAAAAGTATTTTACACAAAGACAATAGTTCGGTTGTTGAAAGTGAAGGCATTGAAAAAGTTCATAGCGCTTTCCGCAGTCGTATAGCGTCATATCGAATTCGATGCGATGGTGTTGCTCGCAATAGCGAGGTACCTGAACAACCGGTTCGTGTGTACACACCCGTTGAATTTTTGTCTCATTTGCGCGGACAAGTAAGTCTGTTACTATCATCACGAATTCAAAGTCATACTAATCTGAAAGTGAATTTCGAGTTGTTTTGTCAATTTTTTTTGCATAAAAATGAGTCAGTTGCCGTTAAATCTTTTGCCACCGAAAACATTATCTTGCACCAAAATTATGACTTTCTTGATTTATTTTCAAATATAACTAGATTGTTGTGTAAAAAAGTCGAAGAATTTGAAGAAAGAGATAGCGGTTGGGCTTATTTGAAAAGTCTATACCTGGAAGTAAACATAAATAAATACAACCCTATGAGAGCCTCAAGTTATATAGATTTACCTAAGACTATAAAACACAAAAAAGCATGCGTCAATATTCAAAATTTTGACGATTATTGTTTTTTATGGTGTGTCGTGGCTTCACTTTTTCCTGTAAAAAATAATGCGCAGCGAACTTCAGCCTATCCACATTTTGAAAGTGTACTCAATGTTAGAGATATTTCGTTTCCGGTGGGGTTTTCAGATATTAAAATTTTTGAAAAAAATAATCCTCGTATTAGTGTTAACATTTATGGTCTCAAAAATAACAGTCAAGTTGTCGGACCACTATACAAAAGTGAATTTCGAAAAAAAACACCACGTTAACATGCTTTTTCTTGAGAATGGAAAACGTACTCATTACTGTCTAATCAAAGATTTATCTAAATTACTTCGCAAACAATTGACTAAACATCATTCTAAAATATATTTGTGCGAAGATTGTATGCTATTTTTTGATGACAATGATAAATTAGAATCTCATCTTTGTAGTGGTGTAGCAACAATTTTACCAAAAAAGGGAAATCTACTACAATTTGAACATTTCGAACGAATGCAAAATATACCTTTTGTTATTTACGCAGATTTCGAATCATTGTTAATACCATCTGAGTCAAACTATGGAGACTGCACATCGTCGTTGCAAAAACATGTGCCTGCTGCATTTGGATACTACATTGTATGTTCCTATGATAGCTCACGCAACAAGTACGTTTCTTATCGCGGTCCCTCCTGTGTAGAAAAGTTCTTAGAACATTTATTAGCGGATGTAGTTATTATTTATAATATTTTACAGTCGCCACTACCAATGTCTTTAACAGATCAAGACAAAGTTCATTTTACTAACTCAACAAAATGTTTTCTTTGCGATCAAATATTATTTGACGATAAAGTCAGAGATCACTGTCATCTTACAGGACGTTACCGCGGTGCAGCTCATTCATATTGCAATATCAAGTTCCGTTTGCCAAAATTTATTCCTATATTCTTTCATAATTTAGCAGGTTATGATAGTCATCTTTTTATACGACAATTAGGTGAGTTACCAGGTAGAATACAAGTGATAGCAAAGACTAAAGAAAATTATATATCGTTTACTAAACTTTTTCAAATTAATGACAAGGATATCGTACCTGTTCGTTTTGTTGATTCTTTTAAATTTTTGGGGACAAGCTTAGAGAAACTGGTTGCTAGCTTGAATGATAGTGATTTCAAACACCTCCATCGATTTTTCCCATCTCAGAAGCATTTTGACTTGTTACGACGTAAAGGTGTATATCCTTACGATTATATGACTAGTTGGAGTTCGTTTGAAGACCAAGAACTACCACCACACGACTGTTTTTTCAACAAATTATTTAATAGTAATATATCCGAAACAGATTATGATCATGCAAAAAGAGTTTGGAAATCTTTTAAATTATTAAATCTAGGAGAATACACTGATTTATATCTAAAGTCGGACGTACTCTTATTAGCGGATGTCTTCGAAAGTTTTCGAGAAACATGTAAGACAAATTATAAATTAGATCCGGCCTTTTATGTAACAGCCCCTAGTCTAAGTTTCGATGCTATGCTTTTAAAAACAAACGTGAAATTAGAATTAATAAGTAATTTGGAAATATTAAGAATGATTCAAAAAGGTATACGTGGTGGTATATGTTTATGTTCTACAAGATATTCAAAGGCCAATAATAAGTATTTACAAACTTATAATCCAATAGAGAAAGACAATTTCTTAGTTTACATTGATTGTAATAACCTGTATGGTTATGCGATGTGTGCCTCTTTGCCCCATTCAAATTTTAAATTATTGAATAAACAAGAAATTGATAGAATTGACTTTCGAAATGTAACAACTGACGGGGACATTGGATATATACTAGAAGTTGACTTGGAATATCCTGAGTATTTGCATGATGATCATAACGATTTTCCATTCTGTGCTCAAAAATTTACTCCGCCAGGTTCAAAAACTTCAAAATTAATTCCAAATTTATACGAAAAATATTTTTATGTTATCCATTTTGTTCATCTAAAAACATGTTTGAAACATGGGTTATTGTTAAAAAAAATACATAGAGTAATTCAATTCAATCAGAGTCCTTATTTAAAGCAATACATTGACATGAACACAGAGTTACGAAAACAAGCGAGATCTACCTTTGAACAAGATTTTTTCAAATTACTAAACAATAGTATATTTGGAAAAACCTTGGAGGACACTGAGAAGAGAGTCACTGTAAAATTGGTCAATAAGTGGAGTGATGAGGACAACAAAACGAAGAAAAGTTTATCAGCTGAGCAACTGATAGCTCGACCAAACTTTCATAGTGCTACTATTTTTACAGAAAATTTTGTAGCAGTTCAAATGAAACCGGAATCAATTATTTTGGACAAACCTATATACATAGGCTTTTCTGTTTTGGAAACATCGAAAAGCCATATGTTTGATTTTCATTACTCGGTAATGAAACCTTTTTATGCTGAAAAGATAAAGCTTTGCTATACAGATACAGACAGTTTTCTTTATTCTATAGAAAGCAAAGATTTTTACAAAGATTTAAAATCACATTTTCTTCAGTATTTTGATACTAGTAATTATCCTGAAAATAACTCTTACGGTATTCCAGATCAGAACAAAAAAGTACCAGGTTTGTTTAAAGATGAACTAGGTGGAAATTTAATTTCAGAGTTTGTAGGTTTAAGGTCGAAATTATATTGTATTAAAACACTGCAAGATGAATTAAAGAAAGCAAAAGGCATACAGAAACAAGTAATAAAAAAAGTTTACTTTAAAGATTACTCTAACATATTAAAAACAAATGCTTTTCTACGAAAGAAGAATATAATTTTTAAGTCCCTTAAACACGATATATTTACACAGGAACAGAACAAAATTGCCCTGTCAGGTAATGACGACAAACGTATCATACTAAAAAATAAAATTTCAACTTTATCATGGGGTCACAGGGATAGTTTATCTTAGTATTCATCCATTAATATTTTCTTAGAAGTTATGAATGTTGTTTTCACTGTAAACCTCACAATTTTCACTTGTAAGTTATGAATGTTTTTATTACTGAAAACCCAGTAAGTTGACATTTATCTACGTTTTTCGGATTTCTGGATTAAAATAGACATAGAGTTATAAGTAAATAATGTAATGTGTTAGAAATAAGACCACCTATTGTACTATAGTTTTTGTAGTGTTTGTGTTTCCATATTTCTCAATTTAGGTAATGTTTTGTATTGTAATGTTTTCTACGCAAATGTCAATTTGTAATTTGTATTTAAGATAAGTTTAATAAGATTAGAATGTAATAACGGTACCCAGAATTATTTTAATATTACATAAATATAAACGTTTATACATTAACAACTGCATTTTTATTTTAAATACATCTTCCTAACTGTTCTATAGTTATCATTGAACCTAATAAAATTGTAAACTCACTCATCAAATTGTAATTGTATAAACAGAAATGTGATGCCTAGAACTGTGAGTAATGCAAAAATAGCAAGTCGCGACATGTTATTGATGAGTCCGAAGTCCTTGTAATTTAACTCGTCTTTCTGCTATGTCAGACAAAAAGAAATGTGATGCCTAGAACTGTGAGTAATGCAAAAATAGCAAGTCGCGACATGTTATTGATGAGTCCGAAGTCCTAGTAATTTAACTCGTCTTTCTGCTATGTCAGACAAAAAGAAATGTGATGCCTAGAACTGTGAGTAATGCAAAAATAGCAAGTCGCGACATGTTATTGATGAGTCCGAAGTCCTAGTAATTTAACTCGTCTTTCTGCTATGTCAGACAAAAAGAAATGTGATGCCTAGAACTGTGAGTAATGCAAAAATAGCAAGTCGCGACATGTTATTGATGAGTCCGAAGTCCTAGTAATTTAACTCGTCTTTCTGCTATGTCAGACAAAATTACAGATGTAGGTCAATACAAACGCAAACACATACACACACACCTACAGCAAAATATGACTGGTATATATAATCGCTTATTTGCATCAACAATTAATTCTTGTGAAAACACGAAACTAAGTGAACGTCAGTTATCATGGTGAGTAATAAATATGTCTACCTACCACAGTGAAGATGGGGGGTTTGTAAGTAATAAGTAATGTATCTCACGATAATTCTAATTAATTTCAGAACACTTCTTCGCAAATCACCTATATTCCCGATGACAATTCTGTTGCGAATGAACAGCGAGCGATGTGGCAAGACGCTCAAGATCCTCTGGAAGGGTTCACGGAGGAGTTCGTGAGGAGGCCTTCGAGTGAAGACAGACCTGATTCGCCTTTGCAACGCAAAGTTTTAAAGGCGATGAAGAGGATCACTCGGAGGAGGAAACAAAAAAGAAGCTCCTTCCTGAGAGATTGCCACTCGTTTATAGTAAAGAGTGCGCCTACGCGAGGACGGCGCTTAATCAAAATTGAAATAATAGATATGGAGAGATCTAATGAAATGTTAGAGGACTCAATGGTGTCTGCACAATACGTGGTCACTGAGAATATGGACCCTATACTAGACCAAACGGAGGGTTTGATTAATAAGATCTCCAAATCATTGTGTGGTTATAGCTATAATTTCTAAGGCTATAATCATAATCTATAATTTCATAAATTAAATTTCTCGCGTAGGAATTGTGTGTAACTTCTCTAGTTACATATAATCCTTCGGAGATACATTGTAAATAAAAGAGCGTACTGATGTAAATAGTTTGTCTTAAATGTTTAATATTCTTTATTCTCATTTGATAATTGTAAATATCTGTGTCCTATTCTTATTTCATTATACTACACTTTGAGGCAAACTGTTGTTTGATTTTATCCCACATTATGAGGTATCGTTAGAAATAAAAGACTTACTTAATATACTTTATTTATTTAAAAATCTGTAATTGACATATTATTTTCAATGCACCACTTTTTAATACATATAACATTTCTGAGAGCACAGACATTATTATGGTTTAAACAATTAAAACTAGAAGCACATTTACAATAATTTTCATACAACGTTGCAAAATTAGGACTGCCTTTAGCTTCGATGTCTATCAAGATACAGTTATCACACAAGTCTTTTATCCATTTCTGCTTTTCTACCCCCTTCATTACTATAGTTTTATTTTGTAAAATCGGAATAATTAATCTTTTGAATTCCCTGTAGTCAATATTTCCTTCGCTCCAATAAATATTTCTATTTCTTTCAATCCACCTAACTCTTCTTTTTTCTTCTGGTGTTAACTTTGAATACGGATATGGGGGCTTTATCAAAAAGACTTGAGTAAATTCCTTCGTAGATAACGCTAGCTCCTTTATTATGAAATTACCACGGTAGTCTTTAAAACCTTGAACGTCAACAAAAATAGTTGAACTCATGATATTTTGCGAACAATATTACTCAAAGGTTTGTATTCTACGATACAATCGTTCAATATTAAACAGTATGCTGACGTCTGATCTGGTATTTCTTTATGACTCTCCAGCTCCAGGCGAATATTAATTACGGGTCCAGTTTTTATGTTATCGTTTTGTCTCGAACAATCTATTACGAATAATGGCGCAATGTCTTTATATTCTTGAGCACTTAACAAACAACTAGATCTACGACCATAGTAAGACTGTTGAAAATTTACGAACTGCTCGTATATTAAAGCAAAAGAATGCTTTGCGAAATCTGTATTATAGCTTTCGTACGGATAATAGGTAGAATTTAAATAAACTTTAACGTCACGCAAGTTGCAATGGTCAAATCTGGACATATCCTTAGACACGTCATTTTTTCTGTTAGTTTGTAGTCCAAGAATCACATATCGAGGCTTCTCAATTTGTGTTGAAGTTTTTATAGACCAAGTATGTTTCGTAGTCTTCGGAAGTAATGGGTATTCGTAGATATCCCAATTTCTGAACGCTAATTGTATAGGTCTATCTTTTTCAAGAAGTTTAAGTAACTTAACCTTTTCTCTGTCTGATACTTTAATATGAGGCATGCGCCAAATTATTTTATGTATTTCAATACTTCGCACAGTTTCACCGGTGTTAAGTTTTAAAGCGTTAAGGTCTGTATTACTTCGCAATAAAACAAGCTCATGTTTGCAATTTACTATTACTTTTTTATAGTCTTCAGCAAATCCAAGTATGTGACTAAGTGGAATTGATGCAGAAAAATGACCGCCAATATCATTTTTAACGCCTTGTATATCCCATCCCCATGCTTGAGATATCTTCGATTCGATGTCATTCATAGATAATAAAGATTTCATAGTAGTAGTAATGCCCGCATTCTTTACTTTATCTATTTCAACACCGTTCAATTCATAGCGTATATCTTGGAACAGATACATAAGTGAGTTATTGGTAAAATGAAATGACGGCGCTCTATCCTTGTTATCATTTTTGAAAACATTGACGATCCCTTCCAAATACAAAGTGCTTGCACTTAGAAGTATGTATAAGTCTTGTTGGTTTATTGGAATTCTTATTTCATCGTTTCTGTTGAAGCTTGTTATGTAAGGCTTGTATGAATGAGTTTCAATACATTCTATCGAGTTGTCATAAACAGGGGTATTCGTAATATTTAAGATATTCATTTCAACAGCCCAATCAATTTCAAAAATTGTTTATTCTCTTCAGATAATTTCTGTCTTTTACCACAAGCAAGTGTTCTCTTTCGGATCGCACGATAACCACTAATCTTTTGAATGTGTGGAATACAGTTTTTATTGTAATCGATCATATTTTCTTATATGCAAATACAATTGTACTTCTTCACCACGAAGATCGATAAGGTTATTGAGGCTATCCAAAATCCTTATGTTAATACTATTAATAGAGTGTCTATTGACTGGAAAGTATATTGTGTTCTTTGGTATTTCTATTATTCTATAACCTGGTGGCACATTTGGAACAAATTCATGTATTATGTGACTTGATTTTCCGTTGATATATGAACCGCTAACAATATCACATTCGATGCGTACCACTGTTGTTGATAAAATGTTTACAGGAAAGGGAGACTCATGTAATTTATTACTTTTCAGAAGAACTTTACCATAGCCCAATAAATCTCCAAGAGAATTTTGCATTTCAAAATGAATATCCTTTGTGCAGTATATTGTGGTTTTAAGAGTGTTGTTATTACAAAATAATTTGAACATACAACCTTTTATATTAGCCTTTATAAAGTCATATATATCGTGAAGCTCGTAAGTTCCTTCAGGAATTTCTACAACCTCACCATTACCATAATAAAATTTGTTGTTATTTTTTGTAATATTTGGTATAGAATTGAAGGTGGAGAAATGTAATAAAGAACACTCATAATCACCATCCAGTTCCAAAGTTGGTAAATAATTTGTGGTTAATATTGAACTTTTACCAGTTATGGATAAAGTAAAAGACATCGTGGAAATGACGAAATGAAACAAGGGATGAATGTTTATATACTATTTTTATTCCAAAAATTCCTTAAAAAAAATATACACAAATGACCACAATTAACACTGTTAAAATTCTGATACCGAGCATAATTATAATAAATATTATTCGAACCTAAATACTCCACTATTTCTTTAGGAGGCTTCAAATCACCGAAACTATCAAAATATTCACAGTAGTTATTCAGTTTTACATAGGCTACCCAATGACTACCATTGTTCATATAACTATCTAAGTTTACAATACCACACTCGATCGGTTTTGCTTTATGAGGCATCATATCTCTCATATAGACTCCTCGGAAATATGGTATATCATGAGAATGGTTAATGATATCAATATTTGTTAGAGCACGTCGGGGTAGCCTACGGACTAGTTTTTTTTAATGTTTATAAATAGACCGCTGCCTTTTTTATACGGTTTGATGTAAAGACCTTTTCCTATAGCAATTGCTTCCATTGTTTTGTTGTGACGCTCCAGCTCATTCAAGTTCTTTTGAGCTGATTTATACTCATTTACTGTTTTAGCTACGCCAGCTGCACCTCCAGCTAAAGCACCAAGAGCAGACAAACCCGCGAAAATAGGTATCAAAGGTAATATCCCACCAGTTTTGGGAATCGGTATGACACGTGGAAGTCGGAAATTTCCACATTTTGGAATAACTTTTTTAGCAGCTTTATAAGCATAATTGATTAACGATGTATGACTTTTTGGTTTCATTTTGTTTATTTTTGAATTTATTTTTGAAACCATTGATTTAAACTTTTTAACTCCAGAACCTGTTTTTACTTTAGCTTTCATAACTTTGCTAACCAACCACGAAGCTAATTTTTCTCCTTTTCCCACATCTTTTGAATGCAAGCGTTTTTTAGCCATGTCCAACAGTTGCAGGTCTGCTTTGTGTCGGTTAGGTAAATCCGTATAATTTGTATATGCAATGTCGTGGTGCTTACAAGCTTCGTCCAACTGATTAATTCCTTTATCGCCTCTTGCCAATCTTTTTTTTAATTTTGTTCCTGGTCCACAATAGTTGTATCCCGGTAAGTGAAGTTCTACAGGTAAGTTATTAATCAAATTGTTTATAAGTCCTCCTCCTAGCATTTCTTTTTATATAATGATAATGATATGTATAAAGCTGCACTTATATTATTGTACAACTGAATTGCTATTAATCCAACTATTTTCGGTATCTGAAAGACCCAACCACTTGACAAGGAGTTTGCGTCCCATTTTTTTAATTACCCTTTCAATTAAATAAACATTAGGATATTTCGTTTTCTGCAATTCCTCTTGATAAAAAGAGCCTAATATTTGTTGCTTTCTCTGATCTTGAATGTGAAATGTAACTGGAGTAGTTTTATTAACCTTTTTAATTATAAATATCTCTGTAGACCAGTTGGGGGTATACCTTTTATCAAAACTACTTTTATATTTACTTATGCGTACACAGTCACCTATTTTAAAATTAATCTTTTGCTTTTTATTTGGTCTGGTTTGACTGTTTTTGATATTATTCCTAACAATTATTTCGTTTTCAGAATTCACATCCGCTGGTTTAAATTTAGTAATCCGGTGTACATTATTATTGTAGGTATTCAAAACGTCGATCAAAGTTTTCCCTATCCATTTATAACTACCTTTATAGCTAAAAAGCATATGAATTTTATTCTTTAATGTTCGAATTAGTCTTTCAACAATTGAAGCCTTTTTAGTTGAATATGATGAATAGTGATTTATTTTCAGTGACTGCACAAGTGATTTAAAGGAATCGTTGTAAAATTCTGTTCCCATGTCAGTTTGTAAGTTACGAGGGCAACGACCACTTTGCGTCAAAATAGCCGAAAACGCGTCAACGACAGCTCTTTTTGTCTTTGTTTTTAAAGGAATTGCCCAAGCGTATTTAGTGAAACAATCAATGACGACTAAAATATAAGCAAAACCTTTATTATACTTCTTTATGGTCTGGAAATCAATTAAATCAGCTTGCCATAAATCATCTATTCCTTTTAAAATAACAGATCTTCTGTCGAAATTTTTACGTGCTGATCTATGGATTTCGTTTACTACTTGCTGCTTGATCATTATTTCGCTTAGCAATTAACTTTTCGACGTAGTCTTTTGTACAAAATGTTTTCTCTAACTGCTTTAAGCTTGATGCGATTTCCTCTTTTATTGTTACCATAAAAATGGAAATTTCTTTTTTTGTACATAAACCAAAAACTTTTTCATCTACATACTTTTTGTTTACCGCATCATCAGGTGTCAATGGTTCTTTGATTCCAGTTAATCGCGATGACTTAGCATCATAATGACCACTTTCTGATTTTACTAAAGAGTTATCTGTTAAATCTAATATTTCCGAGAAACGTAATCTTTTATGAACAGAATGTCCGAATTTATCAATATTCATTTTCGTCCAGAGAAGTAGTCCGAGCAAATGGTGGAGTGATAATAGAAAAATAAAATTATAATATCTAATTTATAATACCACTTTCACGTAATTCCTCAATTATGGATATAATTTCATTATCTAGCCCAGTATTTCCAGCATGTTTAGAGGCAATTAGTAATTTCAGTCTCTCCACAAGCTCGTTAGGATCATCCCAGTAAATATAATCAGTATCTTTTCTATAATTTTTCTTCACACGTAGTCCTTCACCCTCACTAACATAGTTAACATTACTTACACTCGATGAAACAGAAGATGTTGAAGGTTTACGTAACTTAAATAGTGGTCTTATAATATTTAAATATTTTCTGCCTTTATTAGATTTGATTGGCTTCTTTGGATCATAATCTCGACGGTGAGCGTTAGTTTCTATCAGTATTGCTTTATACACTTGTCCATCGCTTTCCGTTATCAGCTCTAAATTGGGTACTTTCTTAAATAAAAGCTCACACAAACCAGGAGTTTTTCTGTACTCATGACCTGCTATTGATATTTTTTTATCATTCATTTCTACACGAGATGTACCCATCATTAATTTACCTCGTTCTCTTCTAACACCAAATGGAACATCCCTAAATATTTCAGAAGACATTGACCAAGAAGTTCCATCTAAACTAGGTATTGAGTCTATTGTTCTGAACGAAAGATTACTTGTGTTGTTAGGATCAGACTCGTCAATAGCATTTCCATCTAAGTTTTGATCCATTTCATCAGAATCTTGAGAACTGCAAATGCTATTTTTATTCTTAAAGGTTTTCTCAAAGTCCTCGGAGTCTAGAGAAAGATTCTCATCTTTCATGAGAAAGGAATCTCTCACTGAATCATTCATAGAATGCTTTGATGTCTGTAAATGTTTTTTATGTTGTATAATTTGATTGAGTGAAGTCGTAACGGGTTTAAAAACTGTATCTAACATTTTTTCATTTTCACTTTCCATTAAACGCATTTCTTTGACTTTCTTTTTGACAGCTTCTGAAGCTTCAACCACTTGATTTTTTATTTTCTGTTCCATTTAATAAACTGTAGAAGTTCACGTGTTATGTCTAATAGTTTTTTAGGCGAAATGAATCTGAACTGGTATGAATCTCATTTTATTTATTAATCAAATTTAACAAAAGTATCAAAATTCATCCTGTATCCACCTTTATTTTTCGGACAATCCTTATTAATTACTAAATAATTATACGGAATCTTCCAAATTTTCGAAGACAATTCTTTAAACTCTGGCCACGACATATCAGTACTAACATGTTCATCGTATACATGACGTAAGTTGATATCGTCTTGTTTGAATAATATTATTAGGTTGGCGTTATCTCTTACCAACTGTTTAGGAACTTTAGTGTAAGTTTGATTTAAGTAAAAACAGTCAATAAATTTATGCCTACCCATTGCAAAATAATCTCGCATGTTGGATTGATTTTCACATGCTACATCATCGAAAATTATTACTGAATGTGGTTTAGCCTCGTGTGGACTCACGATCAAGTCATTATCTCGATATTTTGCGAATGATACCTCTGGCACTAAATTCAAAACCTTTTCTAGGTATACATATTTGGATTGATATAGCGTCTTAGAGTATAAATACACATTTTTAAACCGCAGTCCATTTTCATGTAGTAGAAGGCCAATAAGTAAGTTTGTTTTCCCACAGTTTGACGGCCCACAAACAAGACATCTAATCATATTAGGTAGCAATTTTCCATGTCGATGAACAGATACTACCTCATCTGGGCAAATTTTTTGAAATTGCAAAGATAGTGGTTGTTTAATAAATTTCATCGTAGGTAGTATCCATACAGATCGATGTAGGTAGAGAGAATGAATGTATTTATAAATATCTGGTTTTATATTCATACCACGGCAGTTATAGAGAGGATAATTATCCAACACCCAATAATCATGAAGGGGGGTTTAGCAGCTAAATCAAAAAACGCTTTCAATTTAATATTGGAGTGTCTAATTCACTTCGCATTTTAAATCAGCCTTTTAGTAAATCACCTACACAGAACAATGTGATGCAAAACTGCAAAACTTAAGACCACTTCGTGATTTTCACTACTGTTATTGGGCATCCTGGCACACTTTTTTACGAAATTGATCGAACGATAGTGAGATCAATGGAGTGCTAAAAAAGTGTGCCAGAATGCCCAATAATACCCTACTCATGACTCCCTATACTACTATTCGACAAAGTAAAAAACTTACATTACGGGTACCGATATAATTTGGATTGACCGACATAACACGCCTAAACCACACACATAAAAAAGTTGTTTTAGACAGAAACAGGAATTCTGCAATTTCCAATTCAAATTATCTTGGGTTCTCTTTTCACTATTAGCAGTAGGTAGTAATTTTTTTTATGTAAGTAGGTAAGTATATTTGGGTGATACAATTTGCAATTTTTTTTAACACCAAAAAATAAAAATCATTTCCCAGCAATTATTTTTTGAAATATTACTTATTTTGATGTATAGAATACATGGTTCTCGTTTGACTGTTCATGTCTTTTACACCCCCTGTATAAACATTTAAAATATTAAGGTTTTTGGCAGGTGTTTTGTAGATACATTCGGGGTCTTGAAACCTTTATCACTTACACTTGCTGAAGTGAAGGATAGACACCATAAATTGATTGACTTACAACCAGCTATCGTAATCAACCTCTTACCTGAAACTTATGCGCTGTTTTGGATTCTCTGAGAAAGGATGTGCCAACCCGTGGTGTTTTAGCAAGTGAAGTAGACGCTAGGTCGTCTTGTTGCGGTAAATACTCCACCTCTTCGTAACCATTACCAGCAATCTTGGCTAGAATGGCCATAGTTCGCATTTGGATAAATTCTATCATTTTATTGTGTTTTCCTTGTAACACTGTGTTACATAATTTAACGCATTCATCGTATTGTTTTGTTTTGTATAAATTTAAAAGTCGGTATTCGTCGTCCATATTTCTTTTTCTACAATTTCTTGATTAGATTAGAAACTGTGTTCTGTTGATTTGTAGCTGTTGCTAAGCAACAAACTTTAATCAACACCACTCCGCAGTTTTTACTTTCTCGTATACGTAGTAATAGTCCGGGAGGTAGCGCTATAGTTGAGCGAGTCATTTTATACCGGCTGAAAATCATAACAATAATAGTTTTTCCCTACCTAGCACATAACAGCTCCGAACGTCAGCTGCTCCGATAGCGGTGGAGATAAAGGAGACAGAATGATAAAGTTGGAAAAAAAGAAGCGTGAAGCGGAAAAAAGTGTAAATCATGTTTCCCATACAAATCGTTGCATTTTGTATACTAAAAAACTTACACTACGGGTACTGATTACTACGTCAATTATGAGTATTATGACTCGATTTTAATGATTCTTTTTTAGGTACTTACCTACGCCTAGATCAGAGATGGCCAGTATAAATTGTATCGATATAAATTCAACTCTTTTTTGTTATTTTGAAGTCTTTTTTAACACCAAAAAATTAAAATCGTTTCCCAGCAATAATTTTTTTATGTTTCTTGTTTTGATGTCTTTTTATATCCTGTAATAATACAAAATATACAAGACAAATATACAACACAACATATATACTGTCATTTACATATATTAATGGATGATCACAGTGACAAATAGTGTGCCTCTACTTGTTTCTTGAAAGTGCCTAGAGTACTACAATATTTTAACCATAAATATTAGTTATTGAAAATGTTTGTCTGTCTTACGTGTGACACGGGGTAAGAGAAACATATGTTCCTCTTACCCCGTCAACAGTGACCCTCTTACCCCAGCTAATGTCTATGGGGTTAAGAATTTTCAAGTGAAAGAAAATCGTATTAATAGTTGTTTTTATACTAAACTAAGCAATAAAAAGTAATACTTACAGCCTTCTCCGCCTATTTTTACATGAAATTTATTTTAACTCGTTTTTTTTTTTTAAAAATCGATTTTCAAAACGCGCCGACTTGGTGCTATTCGAATTCACAACTGTAAGAAGTTTCTTCATTTTTCGCAGCTTCTAAGTAACGTAGCTATATATATTGAAAACCATTCAAACTAATTCGCCTTGTCTGCTTTATCGACGGAAGACATAGCGCTAAACGCTTTGGTTTTCTAGTTATGGTCCCTAGTCCCTCTTACCCTGGTGTCCCTCTTACCCCTCCTGACGTTATATTTTTATATCTCCGTTTTTAGATTCGAAAGCAGTTTTTGTTTTTTATAAATATAATTTATTTTTTGTTTTTGCTTGGCACACAAGTGATAAGATTACGATATCATCGATGTCAATTAAATAGGAATTATCATTATTAGGGATAACTCAAAAAATACTCGTCAGTTAACGACCAAATGACAAGCATCGGCTTCCAAAGGTCGAAAGAATCTTCAAAATCGGTACATACACCCAGTTAAGAGTTCTGAGGTAACAAACATAAGAAAAAACATACAGTCGAATTGAGAAATTAGTTTTCTAGAAAATGTTTCAATTTTGTATTTGCTCTTTCAATTTTGTAATTTGACCTACAGGAGTAATCTATTCGTATTGCAATAGAAATGCAAGTTTAAAATATAATTTATTTTAGTAGATCTATCAAGCGCAATTATAATACTGGCATTTGAATACACTTTTTGGTAAAGGATCCTGCAAGTATGTCCTGTAGTGAATAAATTACAAATCTATCTTTGCCAATATTTCCCAATTTTATTTTACACAACATACATAATAATAATATAAAGGTTTCATTATACATTATACATTCCTCTCTCCCGCGGATCGCCGAGGTGTTCGGTCGTGTCTCATAGAAATTTTATTACTCCGGTTTAAATAGGCAGAGATCATTTTACACTGTGCGGACGATCAATTTGTTCCCATCGTTCGATCGTAGCCAACCTACGCAGACCCCAGCTCTAGTTACACTAGACGGAAAGCAAATTTGTACGAAATCTTCGATCGCTGCCAACGTAAGAAGACCCCTCCGGTTCAAGTGACACTGGACGACACCTTGTGAAATAAACTTTTAATAATTCGTTTGACATGTCGGTAAGACCACAGAACATAGATATAAGAGGTTAGAAGGCGTAAGTGGGCGGGGTAGGAGCGTCGCACAGAAGAGCGAACGCTCTTCTGAACCCATTTGCATGTTTTGACACTTCTCAGTCACGATTTGACGTTCGCCTCGCGCTGTAGGTGTGATTTTATTTAAAAATTGTGACAAAAATGCCTTCCTGTGCCATTTTGAGTTGCAAAAGGCAAAGTAAAAAGTGTAATCTTTCACGTGACAACATTTCTTTTCACCGGTAAGTAGATATTTACTGTTAAAATCGAAAAAATCATGAAGACGTCCAATAAATATACATTGCTTGCTGAATACGTCACCTATGTGTGTGACATAGTGTTCAGCTTGCAATCTTTAATGTTTCGTGCAGAACAGTGACTGTTCTTAAAACAAAGTGTTGTACTAAGTCAGAATCATAATTAATATATCGATAAACCTCCATTTGGAAAATCTATTGCAGTAACAGTATCAAACACAAAAATCATGATAAAAATTTGCATTTAAATGAAATGAAATGAAATGAAATGAAATGAAATGAAATGAAATGAAATGAAATGAAATGAAATGAAATGAAAAAGCTCTTTATTTAAATGGACTTTGCTAAGTACTTTTAAATCGTCAAAAGCCCTACCACCATTTCGACGAAATAATTATTTTACTTAAATAATTATTATTATGCTGAGACGGAGAAGAAATGGCGAAAGAAACTCCGCAGCTTACAATTTCGTAATGATTTCAAAACATCATTACATGTCCATAGATATATCAATATGAATAAATTACAATTTTAAATGCGTAAATTTGGGCAGATTTTACTCCCACGCATTTGGATCATTTAAATAATCATTTAACTTGTAATAAGCTTTTTTATATAATTTAGATTTAACAGTTTTTTTAAATTTATTAATAGGCAAGTCTCTAATATTCTTCGGAAGCTTATTGTAAAAACGTATACATTGGCCCATAAAGGAATTGCTTATTCTGTGGAGACGAGTTTTATATACAACCAAATCGTGTTTCTTCCTAGTATTTACATTGTGCGTATGACATTTCTCGGAAAAATTCATAATCATTTAAAATAATTATAACTCGGAATAATGATCATTTAAAATAATTATAACTCGGAAGTAACTTTTATACAAAAATATTGTTTGAATAGGTATATTTATATTATAATAACAAATAGTTATTATAACTTGTTTCTTTAGCTTTCCCTCGGAACTGAGTACAAAATTAACCTGGATAAATGCGACAGGTCGCATAGATTGGGTACCTACTAAACTAAGTACTGTGTTTTCCATCCATTTTGAGCAAAATATGTTTCTAATAAAAAAGGCTGGAAAACGTCTTTTAAGACCGGGGGCAGTCCCAACTAAAGAAATCAATACGCCTGATTTCTGAAACTTCACAGGTACCTATTTTATGATAAATATTTTTATGTGAATAAGCAATTCTCATTTGATTCCTATTACTTACTATATTATTATACTATCAAAGTAAACACACAAATGTATTGATGCAAAAACATATTTTCAGACAACAACGTCGATTGAATCGCCACCTCTAAATCCGCCGTCATCAAAAAGTCTAAGTAACATGTACTTTTTCGATCTTTTATGCGATTTTTATTTATTAATTTAGTTTATTTGTTTTATAAATATAATAAAAGGGGTGTAAGGGGTTCCGAACAACATCTGACGGAACCCAACCTAACCTAACCTAACCCAACCTCACCTGCACGCGGTACACCCTACCGAACAACAGACGAGGCTCTGGCGGTCCCCACCAACTCGCACTGGGCCAGCGTGGTGGGAGAAGAGGCTCCGCCCTGAAGCCATCCAGATCCAAAACCCCGAGCGCTTTCAACTCGAACTGCAAAATCGCTTCGAATGCCTGGAGGACTGCATAGATGTGGACACTTACAATGACAGGTTTGTGGAAGCTGTTCTTACGGTGGGTTCAAAACTCTTCAAACCCAGCCGTACAAAAAAAGCGAAGAAAATCTCAGAGTCCACATTAAAGCTGATGGAGGAAAGACGAGGGATGGTTCTGCAGTCTTCTGAAGATGCTCGTCGGCGTCGGCAGCTCAACAAGCATATCTCCAAGTACTTAACTCGCGACATACGCCAATTTAATACCGAACGTATTAAAGAGGCCATTGAGCGGAACAAAGGCTCCAAAGTGTTCCCTAGAGATTTGTCGCTTGGAGAGAGCTTGCTGATGAAGCTGAAGACAGAGGACGGCAGAATCGTTACATCACGACCTGAGCTTTTGGCCGAGATTGAAAACTTTTACGAACAGCTTTACGCGACATCACACACACCTGTCATTCAAGCCACTGATCCAAGAGCCAAATTAACCCAACACTAGACCGAAGATATCCCGGACGTCAGCCTGTACGAGATTAGTGTAGTTCTTTAACAGCTTAAGAACAACAAGGCGCCGGGTGATGACGGAATTACAGCGGAGCTTCTGAAAGCAGGTGGACGACCGGTCCTGAAAGCTCTTCAGAGGCTGTTCAACTCCGTTATACTCGAGGGCAAAACGCCAGAGGCATGGCATGGCGGCATGTTGAGACTTTTCTTCAAAAAGGACGACAGGGCCCAATTGAAGAACTATAGACCCATCACGCTGCTGAGTCATGTTTACAAGCTGTTTTCAAGAGTTATAACGAATCGTCTCGCGCGCAGGTTTGACGACTTCCAGCCTCCCGAACAAGCCGGATTCCGATAAGGCTTCAGTACCATAGATCACATACATACGTTGCGGCAGGTTATACAGAAGACCGAGGAGTATAACCTGCCATTATGCTTAGCGTTCGTGGACTATGAGAAATCCTTCAATTCTGTCGAGACCTGAGCAGTGCTCCAGTCGCTCCAGAGGTGCCACATAGACTACCGATACATCCAAGTGTTGCGGTCACTGTACGAAAACGCCACTATGTCAGTTCGCCTTCAGGACCAGAATTCAAAACCCATACAGCTCCAGCGAGGCGTGAGATGGGGTGATGTTATATCACCGAAACTGTTCACAGCTGCGTTTAAGCTTCTGAACTGGAGAGGACTTGGCATCAACATAAATGGCGAGTACATGACTCACCTTCGCTTTACAGATGATATCGTGGTTATGGCTGAGACCTTGGAAGACCTGGGCACAATGCTCGACGATCTCTATAGAGTCTCCCAACAAGTGGGTCTTAAAATAAACATGGATAAGACGAAAATCTTGTCTAATATCCACGTCGCACCCACTCCTGTAAAGGTTGGAAGCTCTACACTGGAAGTTGTCGACGATTATGTTTACCTGGGACAAACAGTCCAACTTGGTAAGTCCAACTTCCAGAAAGAGGTCAATCGACGAATCCAACTCGGCTGGGCAGCGTTCGGGAAGCTACGCGGCATATTCTTGTCCCATCTACCGCAGTGTCTCAAGACGAAAGTCTTTAATTCGTGTGTGTTGCCAGTGATGACTTATGGAACCGAAACGTGGCCGCTTACAATGGGCCTCATAAGAAGGCTCAAGGTCACCCAAAGGGCGAGAATCACATCAGAAATGATGAGATCCGCAGGAGAACCAAGGTCACCGACATAGGTCAAAGAATTGCGAACCTCAAGTGACAGTGGGCAGGGCACATTGCGAGGAGTACTGACGGCCGTTGGGGCGTAAAGGTCCTCGAGTGGCGACCACGTACCGGGAAATGCAGCGTTGGTAGGCCCCCCACAAGGTGAACTGACGATCTAGTTAAGGTCGCGGGAAGCCGCTGGATGCGGGCAGCGCAGGACCGACCGGTTTGGAGGTCCTTGGGGGAGGCCTATGTCCAACAGTGGGCGTCTCTCGGCTGAAATGATGATGATGATGACGATGTTTTATAAATAATATTTTAACATTCATCTGACGCGTTAGTGAGGAAAACGAAAACAAAAAACATTGAACTTTTGTTTAGTAATAAAAATGGAACCAGCTGGGTTTGCAGATCCTGTAAATAATTTGTGTTGTTTAGACTTTTTTGACGAGTGTAGTTTTGATTATGAAGGACACGCTTTATATCGTTATTCAACAATAACCGCTGGAAAGCGCCAAAGCTGAAGTAATTTGTGTACCTTGAAATTGTGTTCTCTTGTTTCGCAGACAGAAATTTTATAGAATTTCGTTTCACAGTAAATGTCCCATAGAATGTTTAGTTTTAAACCAAGTTAAAATTTTCAATAGTGTATCATTTAGAGCAGTAGCATGTCTTTCAAAATTGTTCATTCGTATGAAAATGTGCAACGAAGCTAAGGACATAAGTATTATAAGAAGCAATAAATTTATTTTTGATGAGTCATAGTGTTTTTTCTTATTTAACCCTACTATATTATTTATTATTAGGATTATATATAAATATAATAAAGAAATAAAGAGACTATTAATTAAAATGTCTTATTTTAGTTTCAGACATTGGTTAGTAAATCGTTCTTTTTAATTCTATCGACATTATTGATAATATCTTGATATTTTACCCCATCCCTAAATGTGCACGATTTGAATGTTGTCATCACTCATCACAAAATACCTTTAAATTTAATTTATCTTGCAAATTAAATTTAAAGGTAATTCATTTTCTTAGATTTGTTTATGAATATAATTATTAGTTTATATTTTAATATCTTTACCTGTAACTTGTTTGAACTTTATAAGAATGGAAATAGCTTTGTAATTATAACTTTCAAAAAGTTATATATTGTTGATTTGTAAATAATACTTCGTTTTAGTTATTTTTCGCACATATTAAAATTATCACAATGAACAAAATCTATTTACATTATAATGGAAACAAACAATAATATGTCGCTGAATTATTGTGATAGTCTAAATATTATCATTGTACTAGTTAAAATGTGACAAAATTTCTGACTAGTTTTAGTATTAGTGAGTGTAACATCTTGAAGGCGACTGATGGGCAACAGATTCTTTTTGTAATTGATTGATTGTAGATATGTTCATTACCATCGGGAAGCGTCAGTGGCGTAGTGCGTAAGAGCGTCGTCTCCCACCCGGGAGGCACTGGTTCGATCCCCGCCACGTACCAATGTGTTTTCAAATTTTGAATTCATATGTACGTTTAATCGATGCTTCTACGGTGAAGAAAAACATCGTGAGGAAACCTGCACACACCTATGAAGAAATTCTTATAGGCCCTCCAGACTCACGCGAGAAGTCTCGGCGAGTAGTCTCGCCGAGACTTGACCCGAGAAACGAGATGGTATCTACACTCACGCGAACTTCTCACTTGCGTTCTCGGTCGTTATGCGAAATGGATGACTTTGACAGTGCGACGGCTTTGGTATTTACAGGTATTTACAGTAAACCACAGCAGTTTGTAGGATCGAAAAAGCGAAGGAGTGATATTATAAAATTTAGTACAACCTTACATTATAATTATATCATCCGTTTGGATGATATTATAATGTTTACTAGCATATTGGTTGTTTTAATGTTGGCATAAACTGCTTAGAATGTTTTATAAAGGATACCAAATTACATAGAAAATGAAAAACATGGAAAAAAATCCTATCATGGATAAGTGCTGAGACGGGACTTAAACCGGAACGAATTGCTATAAATTTCGATCATAACTAAACATGCCATATAAAAATTAGAAACAAAATCAATTTTTAAATAGAAGATTTAAAGCATGAGTGTAGATAAAATTAATTATTTAGACAGGCCCTGGTTCAAAGCTCAGATTAATAAAATAATAAATGCAAAGCACACACATGCGAAGGAAATCACTTCCTACATCGCAGTGAGGCCGAACGAGAATGTGATACGGTTCTCTTTTCTCGCCCAAAAAACCCTTTGAAGCGGGTGAAAAAACCGACACCGCGCGGAGAACAGGCGAGCCCGAAAACGAGAACGCGAGAAACTAATCACATCCACGCTTCTCGGGTGTTCTCGGGGGTTCTCGGCGTGAGTCTGGAGGGCGCATGAGGTTGTGCGTGAAGTCGACCAACCCGCACTTGGCCAGCGTGGTTGACTAAGGCCTAATCGCCCCTAATGTGTGGTAGGCTTGACATTATGTGAGCTGTTGATGATGATGAGGTTCATTACCAATATATGTGGCACTAAATAATTATATTTTGAATTACATTACAACAAAATCTGTAACACAAAGTACGAACCTATTAATGGCTACATAATTATATTTGAACAATTTTATATAGTGTTATATCTTGGCTTTTAGTTTTCCAAAATTAAATAAATAAATAAATTACATTATTATTTTACTCATAAAAATATCGAACAATTATATTTTTTGTTATAGAAAAGGGGACAAATGATTGTCATGTCATATTTAATTTACATAATTATTGAAACTTCGTGCAGATTTTTGTTCTTTCTGGCAGCCCCGTAGACAGGCTTGTTCGAATTCCGTAAGCGTTGTGCACAGTCACGTAGTAAACTAAACCTAAACTGTTTGAAATAAGGTATGTATTTGAATATAATAATTTTTCACTTAGTACCTATTTTTTAAAGTTTTTCTGTAACGAATCGCTGGGCGATGCTTTATGTAGTCACAATATGAACAAAATGTGTCTTTGTGTGCGAGAGGCGACACCGGTCCCCGTACAAAACTGACATCATTATACTTCTAACCTCTTATATCTATGTTCTGTGGGTAAGACATTCTCCGAGTAAAGAAGCCAGTACCTCGGCGCCGGACTTAACTAAAATTATGGATTCTTCTTCCGGGAATTCGACTAGCAAGGAAAACATAACATTCAGACATGAGAAAAGGAAACGCGGAGACGTTCTTGAGGATGATATTAAATCTTTTATGGATGAAATAAGAAAAATGATGTCATTAAATAGGGAATACCAGGATCATAAATTCAACACTCTTTGCTCCACCATGAATGAGATAAAGCAGCAGAATGCAGACATATCAAAGTCTTTAGACTTCATGTCTGAGAAATATGAAGATATGAGACTACAGCTAGAAAAAAGTGAAGTCGAACGCAAGAAAAACCTGGTGTATATCAGAGAATTAGAAACAAGAGTTACTAGTTTGGAGCGCTTCACCCGAAACACCAGCATTGAGATACGCAATCTACCCCAAAAAAACCCAGAGACCAAAGAAGATCTGCTTAAAGTAGTAACTTGTATTGGCACAGCAGTGAACGTTGGTGTAGGAATGAACGATATTAAGGATTTGTTTCGGTATGACTCTAAATCATCCTCTAAGAAGCCAGTCATAGTTGAATTTACCACAGTTTTGAAAAAGGAGGCCTTTCTCGAATCAGCAAGGGAGTTTAGGAAAAATAAAAAGATGAGCCTGAACACCACACACATTAACCTTAAAGGCCCACCTGAGACGATTTATCTATCTGAGAGTCTTCCAGCTCACACCAAAAAGCTTTACGCACAGGCCCGGAAATTTGCCTCTGAGAATAGTTATCAGTACTGCTGGACAAAACACGGACACATCTTCCTTCGCAAAGAAAACGGCGGCAAAGTCACGAAAATAATTAAAGAAGACGACCTCAACGCGCTGGCTGTTAAATGACTGAGGATTTTTGCGTATGTATTTGCTCTGATCTCTCTACCTTTATCACATAACCCTTCATACAAATCCAATTCTTTTGTCACCAAATACTTTCACACATCCATACTAATACAATACAAACACATTAGCTTTCCCATACATACCAGAAACACATCACCTTATACACTATATGTTAAGCAATTTTTTACACTGTTTTATTCATGTAAGTCAGACTGTCAAAAGCAACCATTACTTTTGTCTGTATTCCACACAGGTTCAGATTCACTCGTAACCCTTAAATACTCTATTAAACTTACTAGTCACAGAGACAATTAATAATATAAATAATGAACTGGATTTTTTAACAGTATGTAACTCTTTCCTACTGGACCCTGATGACTGCCAAAAACACCTTCAGTTTTCCCATAATAGTCTAAAAATTTTTTCGATGAACATAAGAAGCATATACCGTAACCTAGATGAATTCCTAGTTTTACATAAAACACTAAATTTTAGGTGTGATATTTTAGTATTTACTGAATGTTGGCTATCAAAAGATAAACCTCTCCCGCAAATAGAAAACTACAACTCACATTTTTCATTAGTTACTCGTAACCAAAATGATGGAGTTGTGGTTTATGTCTATAATGATGTTTTATACAAACTAGAGCAAATTGAACTAGTTGATGCTAATGGTCTCTTAATAAAAATCAAAAACGACATGGCAATCTTTTGCATCTATAGATCTCCATCTTTTCCTAATATTGATCCATTCTTAGTCTCTCTAGACAGTTATTTAAAAACAGTTTCTCATACGTCATTGGTTTCTCAAATGAAAACTATAATTGTCATGGGGGATATTAACATAGACATCAAGCCTAACAATGTTGACCGCAGAAGTGGCGATTACTTAAATCTTATGGCAGAAAATGGGCTGCTTCCAGCACATGTTATCCCGACTAGAGAAGCCAACTGTCTCGATCACATTATAATGAAAAGTACTTTAGATGCTCAAACCTATGTTATAAACACCCATATAACAGATCACTTACCCGTTTTACTAAATCTAAATAAAAACGTAATTAAAACTAAGGCACCTAAAATGAAAAGTGTTATTAATCACAATAATACCATTAGAGAAATCAATGAAGAAGATCTCACATACATGTTAGACATTGATGACCCTAACCTTGCTGCGGAGAGTTTTGTTAAACATCTTAAACAGACTATAGATAGAAATACAACCACTAAAAAGATTCCAAACAGAAAACAATTAATTAAACCTTGGATGACAACTGGTGTACTAAAATGTATAGCTCATAGAGATTCTCTTCGGAAAAAAGTTATGATGTCTGAGGGAAATGAAACACTTAAGATTACATATAAACGGTACAGGAATTTTTGCAATGATTTACTAGCCCGACTAAAGAATGAGTACGAACAATCCGAAATTAATAGTTGTAAATATCCGAAAGAAATGTGGAAAACTATTCGTAAAATTACAAATACAACTAGAAATACCAACCCCGCAGAAGAATTGCTACTGGGTAAACCAGGCGGTCCTCAATTTTCTATAGATTCTGTTAACAATTTCTTTGTTAACATAGGCGAAAAACTCGTCAATGAAATAAAGGAAAGTACTTCAAAAATACAATGTGAAATTGAAAGTTCTAACCATCTGAAATCTTTTGTTTTACTCCCTACTGACGAAGAGGAAATCGCTGATATAATATTTAGCTTAAAAAGTGACTCTGCTGTTGGGTCAGATGGTATACCAACATCGTTACTTAAAGGTACAACAAAATCAATAGTACCAATCCTATCTCACATTTTTAATATGTGTTTTAACTTGGGTGTTTTTCCCAGCTGTTTTAAGCACTCAATAATCCATCCAATCCACAAAGGTGGCAGTAGAGACTGTGTTGGTAACTACCGCCCAATATCTGTTTTGTCTGCTTTATGTAAAATTCTTGAAAAACTTATTAATAAACGCCTTATGAAATATCTAAAACAGGAAGAGTTAATTTCGGCGTCCCAATATGGTTTTCAACCCAAGAAATCCACAGAAGACGCAGTAACTCAACTTGTAAATTACGTAACTAATAACCTAGACAACAAGGAAAAATGCATCGGTATCTTTCTGGATTTGGCAAAAGCTTTCGACACAGTCTCTACTCCCATTCTACTCCAAAAGCTAGAGAATATTGGTATTCGTGGTGTCCCCCTCAAACTCTTTCAAGATTTCCTAACAAATAGGAGGCAGCGGGTCAATATAGGTGTTTTTCAGAGTACAGATCTTCCCGTCACTTGTGGAGTCCCTCAGGGAAGTGTTCTAGGCCCAAGTCTCTTCCTTGTCTACATAAATGAGCTATGTAACTATAAACCTACTAACGGAAGTATTTTCTCTTATGCCGATGACACCGCACTCATATTTAAAGGTGAGACTTGGGCTGCAGCTAAACAGAATGCGGAAAGTGGCTTAACGCATATAATTGGATGGCTACAAAAAAATCACCTCACACTCAACATCTCAAAATCAAAATTCATCACATTTTCTATCACTCATTCCGCAACTCCTGGTACCACATTCAACATTAAAGCTCACAGCTGTGATATTTCTGTGAATCAGTCCTCCTGTAATTGCTTGACAGTTGAACGGGTCAACAACATTAAGTACCTAGGTGTTGAAGTTGACGAAACCTTGTCATGGGATGCTCAAATCGAAACCTTGTCCTCACGAGCACGCAAACTGATATGGATATTTAAAAAACTTAGAAATGTTCTTCTGCCGAACACGCTAAAATCTGTATATTTTGCCCTCGCACAGTCAATTCTAAGTTACTGTATTTCCGCATGGGGAGGAGCGTGTAAAACCAAAATTATAAAAGTAGAACGAGCTCAGAGGTCCATTCTTAAGGTTATGACAAAGAAACCCTTCCGACATCCAACTGCCAAGCTGTACCAAGAATGTAAAATTCTTACCATCAGACAGCTGTTCATACTTCATGCTACACTTCTCAAACATTCAACCATCACGTACAATCCTAACCTCAGATTATCTAAGCGTAGATCTGACAAAGTGTGTTCCTCAGTAAACCATCGTACTGCATTTATGAGAAGGCATCTGTATTTTCTTGCACCTTACTTGTATAATAAAATTAATAGGGTACTGAATATCTATCCTAAATCCAGATACGAATGTAAATCGCTTTTGACGGACTGGCTACTAGAACTAAATTACGAACAAACAGAATCCTTACTTGTTCCAGCACTATAGGTCTGATAGTAGATTATGGATAATCACTTAACACTACTCAACATCCCCTCCCCACCTCCCTCCTTACTCATTACACGTACGCACTTACCCATGTTTACCCAAATGATAAGCCCTCTCAAAGATAAGAGCAAATATTTTTGATCTCGTTTTGTATACGTTTTTCTTTCAAAATTGTTTATGTAGGTAAATAAACCCTGCCTACCACCTAAGCTGAACTTATACTTATACATATAGTGAAAATGCATATTTATCGATCTCGCGGGTGGGACCTGGAGTCCTGAAATACAGGGCTGCCCTACATTAGGCTCCAGTCACACCGTATTATTTTACCTGTAATCATGAGTGTATGCATTAGTTGTGAAAATAAATTATTTTTATTATTTTATTTTATTATTTATTATTATACATTATTTTAAATAACAATTATTTAATTACATCTATAGTGATGTAGTTTCCACATTTATTACAAATTTAATAAATTTTATTCAAAGTTGTGTTATTTAATATGTGACTGTAACTTGTGATACTCTAATTCTTTATTTATAATTTCTTTATTTAATGTTTGAAGAATTTCCTGGAATCGTTGCCTCAAAGTCATATTTTCCATTCCCGCAATCTCAAATTGAGTTCTTTGGCGTCTTTGTTTTAGTTCCTCTAGTTCTGCACTAAGCTGTTGTAATTTGACACCATATTTATTATCAACATTTCCTTGGAAAAACTCGTCAATTGAATACTGTTCTCGAATTATATTTGATGTAGAGGCACCTTGCTGTTCTTCAAGTGAATAAAACATTTCTGAACTGAATCGGGTAGCTGTATGCAACTTTTTTACATCCATAGCTTGCAATAAATCTGAGGGTGGATCATCATATGAGGACAGTCTACTATCTTCTATGTCAACATTTATATTTTCATCTTCTAAATCACTATCACTTAGGGTACCCCCAAATATATCTTCAACTTTGGATGCAGACTTATGAGTGATAACTGATTCTGATTTCAGTTCTTTCTTGGCTTTAGTTTTTTCAGATTTGATACGAGTTGGTTTTTCAGGCTTTTCAGATGGCTCATTTTCCTCATTAATAACCTCCCAAGTAAAACTGACAGCTTCATTGTCGGCTCGTAAAAGTCTTTTCACTTCTTTTTCAATTTCAGGTGCCTCAACATTTTTCTTTTTTAATGTTTTCCTAAATCGTCTCTTCCTGATATTTTTTGTAGGAGGTGTTATACCATGTGGCCATAAAAATTTTTTGTCCACTTTAAAAGGGTCTTTCTTTTTATTTTTTGCTGGTGATTCTTCTTCTGTGGATGATGGATCAAGTTCATCTTTACATATCATAATTTGGCAAATATCAGCACTTTTATACACACTTTTTCTATCTATTGTTTTGTGAGATTCAACTATTGTGGGTAAATCTAAAACTTTGGCATGTAATAGCCAATGGTCGAATCGTATTTCACCATGTCGCATATCATTTTCCATTTGAATTGTTAGCCTGTTTTTCAAATTTTCTCCAGTGCATAATACTGTCTTTAGAACTTTGGCTGGTTCTTCAGGCATCCTTAGTAAAAACTGAGATTCCAATTCAACAGGGTAGTCTGGTTCCTTTTTATCTTTATTCATTTTTACAACTAATAAATATGAATGGAATTAATATCTTAAAAACATATAAAGAAAACAAATTGAAATACTCTTGTTCTTGCAATCACAGTTCTTGCAATCCTGTAGTCTGTGCTCACAGTAAATATATAACACAGATTAGAAAGAAAATATATAATATTGATCTGTCAAAGCTGTCAAACAAAATCACAGATTAGAAAGAATCACAGAAGTAAAATCCAAGGAGCTTATATTTTATAAGCTCCTTGAGTAAAATCACAGTTTTTTTTTTTGGTCAAATTTTCCCTGTTACGGGAAGCCATACAGCTGAAACCATACAGGGAGCCCATACAGCCAAGTCTTCAGTTTCATCTTCTTTCTTGATTTTTGCATTAAAATGTGGGTTTTTAATGCACTATATAATTCTCAACGCCACATACACAAAACCTTTATTTCAATGATTCCTCATAACTGTTCGTCAACACGGATGCTTATGCAACAAAACGACACCACTTTCACTGCACAAAATCCACTAGACTCCGAAGCAATTTTGAATTATCGAAATAAGTATCGACATCCAGACGCCATGATCACAGATTAGAGAGTATATGTCTAAGCCATGATTTGCCGCCAAACACCTCCACAGAAGTTTTTAACTCTCTAAGGGAAGACAAAGGAATCTAGGCCATACAGATTTGATCATGACATCGGGAATATTAAAATTGTTTTAGAGTGGAGTTTATGCATTGAAAGTGGGTTTTTAAATTGTTTGCTTGGGTAAAATATAAGAATGAAGCGAAAGGCAGAGCAATGAAAAAAAGTTAAGAGGACCTTCTGGACCCCAAGGGAAGGAGAGGGTGCAATTCTACATGGATACATAAAGGGTGGCCCCGGTTTAGGTCGAACTCCTTGCACACGCTGCCCTAGACATATTAGACTAGGGCATATAGCGGGGCCGAACGCATGTGTGTGTGGGGATTATTCCCGATGTGGTGAAAAGCCAAATGACAAGCCTAGGTTGCCAGAAGGGCATTGAAATAATTTATATATAATTTATTATAGGGCGATGACTATTATATATATTAAGAGGTTTGCCCTGTTTTTCTTTCCAGACAACTGGAAAGTAGCATTTGTTCTAACAGCGATTGAAGATGATTGTATGCACATTAATTACTTGTAAGGGTCGGTACTTAAGTGCTTTGTTAGATAAACCATCGGCATATAAAAACAGCAATGGATATGTAATTCACTTATTATTTTCGTCTGTCAAAAGAAGTTAGCGAATAGCCCCCCTGTTTTCGGCAAATAATTCAAAATTATTTCGGATTAGATTTTGTGTAGTGAAAATGGTGTAATTTTAATGCACAAGCATCCGTGTTGACGAGAAGTTTTGAGAAATCATTGAAATAAGGGTTTTGTAGTGTGACTGATGTGTAGTGAGCATCATATAGTGCGTGTGTACGACCTTGAGAATTTTATAGTAGGATTTCCAGCTTATCAGTCGTCACCATCATGAGGTATTTTGCCATGTATTTCTCTCCAAGTACTCTCTAGATGGATTAAAATGTTTAACACCCACATAATATTACGAAATTCTAGACAGAAAATAGTAGACTGAAGACGTGGCTGTATAGTCTAGTGTCTTTTGCCGTCCCGTAATAGAGAAAATTAAAAAAAGCTATTGTATTATTTTCTTAATTCATAATTAATGGCGTCGCGTCGCATTAAAACATACGCATTTTGCCAATGTCAAGTGAAAATGTAACTAAAGTTATTAAAGTAAAGTAATTAAAGTAAGAAAAATTGTACGGTTGATTTGGGTTAAAAACGGAGTCTCTGCACGTGTTTTTACAACAAGAACTCAGGAGAAACTAAAAAAAAAAGCTTTGATACAATCTTGGCTGCGGTCCGTTGAACGCTAGAAGCGATTTTAGCGCTCACAAACGTGGTCCGTAGAACCGTTAACGCCCGGCTGTGAGCGCTGTGAGTGTTCATAGCGCTTTTATTCGTTCAACGGACCGCAGCCCTTGTGACAGTGCAGTGACATGTGAAGAGTGACATGACATTGACATATTCTTTTTTTAATCTGTGTCGGGATGTGGTGTTTTTTGGTGATGCATGATAGATTGTAGTAGAAAAATAAATTGATTTTTATTCAAATCTGTATTGTTTCATCATTTAACAAGTTTAAAGTATCTCTTAAAGCACGTTTTTACACCAGGAAGTGATTTCACCACCCATTTTGGAGATTATGTTGAATTAATCGCAAGTAGTGGTAAGACATTGTAACCTTCATTATTGTCCTCGGCTTGGAATAATGGTTTTACAATCGTAGGGTTTGTTGCAATTAATTTACATAAAAAGAAAAATAAAGTTCCTACCAAAAACAAAAGGTTTACACATGTCAATACCTTGTGATTCTAATGCGCTTTGTCTTCAAAAAGAGAAAGGTGCATTGTTAATATTTTCTATGTAACCTACTTTTATAAATGTATTGCGTTTTAAAATTTAAAAGCATGATTTTTCTATTTATAAGCTTCCGCATTTATGTAACTCAAGTAATTTAATTAATTCCCAGCTTACATTGTGTTTGTTATGAATTGTAATAAATTAATTTAATTATTTATACCCATATGCACCCATATAAATCCTTAATGGTTGACTGATAGAGTTTGCAGTTTAGCATTAAGCCTACCATTTGTACTATCTTTGTGTAATAAAGTTTTCAATAAGTAAATAATATCTCATAAAGAGCTTGAGGGAAAAAAAATGATTTTTTATTTTATAAAATTATAGATCTCATTACTAATTAATCAACAGTTTTTATTTCACACATACAAAGTTATAATTCATTTATGTTTGGTATAAAATTATATACTGTTTCCAGTCGCTGGTGCTGGGCTAATGTGACGTCAGTGCACTCAATAGCACACAACATTTATCCTAATCCGTACTTTATCATTATATTTTTATTTGTATTATGGTTTCATTTCATTTATTAGGGGTCCCCCAACGCTACAACGCTCAATTTAAAAATATTTATTTATTTATAAAAAATATCCAAAATTATTATCTTATTAAAATTGTTCGTTATCTATAATTACAACATAGTCGCGAATATTAAGATATTAGGCGCGCGTTATACTGGCTGTATGTAGGCTGTAGTTCACTAACACTTATACAGGCAATTGTTGTTTAACTGTCGGTTTTTGACATTTTAGGCTTGCGTTCACCAACACATAAAACTTTTATTGTTTTGTATAGAACAAATGTCAATCAAAAACTGACTGTTAACTTTTAATCACTTGTTGGTGGTTTTGTGTTGATGAACTTAAGCCTTAGACTTTGGCTAAATAATTAGTAAGTGTGGTGATATGTTATAATAAGATGAATATTTTTTTGGATTGTCATACAGTTTCGTATTCTACTTACAACATTTAATTTACCACAAACAGTCAAATTTTGCCAATAAATATTGTACTTTATCATACTTCAAATCCAACATGTTTAGGTTGAAGACCTGCTGTTGTTGGTGTAAGCTGACCTGCTGTTGACTGTACATAATTGATAACCCCAAGAAATTTATAGGTAAATACCTATAAATTTTTTGGATAACCCCATAATATAGTTCTGTTCATCACAGAAATGTAAATAAGCTTGATACAATAATATTCTTTTTGAAACTAATTATTTATTATTTTTTTCCAGGTAATCTGGACCACTCAATCAAGGGAAGGTATGACCAGAACTAATTTCATTCCTTTCACATCATATAAATCCTAACTAATATTATAAATGCTAAAGTGGGTTCGTTTGTTTGTTACGCTTTCACACCTAAACCGATTTTGATCAAGTTCAGTATGGAGATAGTTTGAGGGCCTGGAAAGGACATATGATACCTTTTGGCGCGAGCGAAGACGTGGGTGGCCGCTAGTAATATACAGGGTGACGCGAGCGAAGACGTGGGCGACCGCTAGTAATATACAGGGTGTCCCAAAAAATAGTGTAAAGCTGAAGCCCATAGATAGAGTAGCCCTACGTTCTACGATTTTTTGTAGTTTTTGAGTTATGATTTTTTAAAGTTTTATTTAGTAGTTTTTGACTTTCAAGACATTTTTGTGTTTTATGAAGTTGTAAACATAGATACAGCCTTGATTTTTTTTCCTTACATAGCTGAATACATGACTAGCCAAACAAAGTCATGTCAAGGTGTATGAGCACCTCACCGCCCATGTACACAAGTCTACATAAATTGGAAGTCGCCATGGTACTGACTAGGGAATGCAATCTCGATTCGGGAACGCAAATTTGAGATCTCGCAAGATTAGAAATGACTATCTCGCGAGATGTCGGAATTTTCGGGATCTCGATAATTAAAATAAAATATTTATTTAACACATTTTAAACCTTTATCTTTAATATTACTTACTAAAGAATTAACAGTTTTTTTTGGAAATTAAAATAATCCAAAGAAAAAATATAGCTCAAGGAGATTCGAAAGAAGTTAAAGAAAGAATAAATGTTTATTTGATAAACATTTCTACTTTCTTTCGGGTGATTTTGAAAGCAACTTCTTAAAAATCAAAGGGTATTAACGGTGCTATCTGCTAATATCCATTGCAATGGACCCAGTTGCTGAAAATCCCTCTCCGACTAACACTGGTTGGCAGCAGCGTGACTAAGTAATTATATACAAACTGCAAAAATCGCCCCCTTGTTCCTTCACACTCAAATAGATCATGTTCTTTTTTTTATGACCGACTTATTTATCTACACTCGTGGATACACGCGAAAAAGGACTTTTAGATACTGTCAGGTGGGTATTAGTTTGTGTAAAAACGTAAATTCAAATCCTCTGCAATCATAGAAAGACGCAAGTCATTTTCGTTTTCTGTGTTATGCCTACTGCCCATCAACAGCTCATATAATGTCCCCACCGAGGGGCTCGAGACTACCCCACATTAGGGGCGATTAGGCTACTGCCGCCTATCTCGAACGGGATCTCGTCATATTATGCTTCGGATTTTTTTTTGACGGGGACGTTAAATGCATTTACGCATCGTCCCTGCGGCGTGGTGCCAACCGCAAGGGATACGTGGGACTCGAGGTAAAGGCGTTCCCTCCATACCCACTAAACATCCTCCCCGGCCTGACCTCCAGCGCGCTATTACGGGCCGGCTCGGGTTCTGCGCACGTGAGCGCAACTACACTGAGACCGTCCAAACGCTGCCCATCTAGGCACTCCTTGTGCACCAATTTGTGGCCAGCAGCCCACAGGGGCTACCGACTAACGCCAGCCGCTGTGGGCCGCCGGCCGTATAGGCCGCCTCCTCACCGACGACTGCTCGATCTGGCGCGTCCTCCTGACGAGGACACCGGGATCAGCCATCGGACCGCACCCGGGGGAGTTCGGGTGCAGTCGTGGCCCTGAAAAGGGCCGTCCGGAACTAAAACAAAAACAAGTCGACGATGGCATCTGACTTCGAATGCTAAGGGGGCTTGACATCAAAAGCCACACACCCGCCGAGAAAGTTTCCCCCACCTCGTTACCAGGGTCCGCCACGAGGAGAATTCCGGACGTAGGATTGATCCCTAAAAATTTTTTATTGGATCAGGATTGCATTCCTTACTACTGACTGACCAATCAAGAGTATTCTATTGCAAAGTAAAATACACGGTCGTATGCTGGGGCCTCACTTGCGCCTATCGTCACGAAGCTTCGTGCTAGGACACGATACACGCAGATGTGACCGGCCGTTATCGGCTATCGTCGCGAATATTCGGGTTGCTTGTGCATTATCGGCCGGGAGGCGGTACGTCAGGATTTTAGCGCGCTAACCTATCGCGCTGCGTGGTCAGACATGCGTTGTTCATTTCGAAGGTTGTTCTCCATTAGTTCAGACGCGTACGGGTGACTAAGTATACGATACAGCTGAGTTATTTTTTTATAATAAATGCATTACGTAATTATTAGCACACAATTTAGAAGGAAAGAAAGTGATTATGCATAGTTAAACGCAAAGAAGGATAATAATACTACGCAATTTACGCACGTCTGGAAATTATATCGGCCATCTTGGATTATTGCACGATAGTTCGTGCAAATAAAGAAATGCCACATGCATTATCGCGATAACTTTGCTCGGGCCGCACTTGCGTGTATCGTACGAAGTATCGCCACGCATTACTTCGGGACGATAGGCGCAAGTGCGGCCCCAGCAGTACAAACTTGTACCTACAAAACCAAAGACAAAAGAACAAATTGAAAACACCGCGCCGTGGGTTTTTTACTTTCTCGTACGTAGTATAGCGGAAGCCTTGTAATTGTCAAAAAATTCGACCTCAAGATTTTGACGGATTTACACGTTTTGGACCTCCCCGAGTCCAAAAATATTTTTTTGGAATTATGTCTGTGTGTGTCTGTGCGCTAGCACGATAACTCGAGTATGCTTTAACTTATTGCATCCAAATTTAACATATGTGTATGACTTCAAAATATAAGGTTTCTATCAACTTTTGAGTCGTCGATCACGAAAGTTAAGCAACCAAGTGCGCTGTCGGTACTCGGATGGGTGACCAAAATTTAACATGCATGTATGACATCAAAATATAAGATTTCTATCAACTTTTGAGTCCTTTCCGGTGTACGAGAAAGGCAAGGGGAGACCACTCTCGATTTTTTTTACTAAAAATATTTTTTTAGGCTGTAGAATCTCATAAATTATTTGGTAATTTTAAATACTAATATATATTTTGAATATATATATATATATTACTTCCTAGAAAAACACTGCTCATACATACATTTTTGCAATTTTATGTAAAGTCACGCCTTTTTCCCATAGGGTTAGACAGAGATCACTTGTTTCTGCTTGCTACAACCTTACATATTTCATTCGCTTCATCTACTTTATCACTGTTCTCCTACAAAAAGGGTTCAATTTTGGTTCAATTCTTTGGAAACTGTTAAAGTTGTGTATGCCCTTTAATTTAATTGTTCTGTAGATGGCGGAAGTGGATCCAGAAACATTGCTAGAGTGGTTGCTGACAGGCCAGGGCGATGAGAGAGATATGCAGCTTATTGCTCTTGAGCAATTGTGTATGTTGCTACTCATGTCAGATAATGTGGATAGGTGCTTTGAAAGGTACTTTATACTGTTTACATTTTAGGTCAGTTTTTTGCTACAATCAAATTAAATATTGTTTATTTCTGATAACGTTTAAAGGCTAGTATAAAAATCTAAAAGTGTTAAATACTGAATTTAACTGTTTAATCTTACACATTTTATTATCTTAAGTGTTATACTATGTGCATAAGGTTTGAACTTTAGATGGAAGTTAAATATGAATATGAGTATATATTTTATTATAATATTTCAGTTGCCCACCAAGAACATTTTTACCAGCTCTATGCAAAATATTCCTAGATGAATGTGCTCCTGACAATGTTTTGGAAGTCACAGCGAGGGCTATAACATACTATTTAGATGTGTCAGGTAATTGAAAAAATAACATTCCTATAATTATTTGATGTGTCAAGAATAAAGGACATCACATGATCTGATGTTTATTGTACTTTTTATAGCAATTTCAGATTCTTATATTTTTTTAAATAGCATCTGATGAAGTGACATGCAGATCTAAATTGTTATTTTATCCAGTAATTAGTTTTGTAAGGAATAACATTACGCATTATTTTGACTGGCTTCAAAAACATTTAGTAACCAGGCTTTACGTGTCTCAGTAATTCAGTTTACCTTTTGTTAATAAGACCTCAAAATCTAGTATTAACATACTAATTTTTATAAGATCTCCAATTAATGATTGATTTGAACTGTATTTTTAGCTGAATGCACAAGACGCATTGTTGCCATTGATGGAGCTGTCAAGGCTATTTGCAGCAGATTACTAACAGTAGATCCTAACAATCGTACAAGTAAAGACCTTGCCGAGCAATGTATAAAAGTAAGTATTTTCAAAGCTTGTTTTCAATCAGTTGATAAAAAAATAGCCGAAGTTATCACAATATATGGCTAGAAAAAAATCTGTACAATCTATAAATAGATTCTATACATATTAAGTTTATTTATTACAATTTAAAAGCAATTTATTAAAATCTCAAAATATATCCATAGACTTTATATTGCTATAATCAATTTTTACCAAATCTTTTTTTATTAATTCTAGGTACTGGAGTTGGTGTGCACTCGCGAAGCAGGTGCTGTATGGGAAGGCGGCGGTCTCCCGGCTGTCTTGCACTTTATCACACATTATGGTACATCTGTGCACAAAGATACGCTGCATTCCGCGATGGCAGTCGTCTCAAGGTACTATAACTATAATGTAATTACAATTATGGAATAATTTGTTTAGTAAAATAAACATGTTTTAAGTTGATTTGAACTTGGTGTTAATTTATATATTTTTTTTACTTTATCTGTTTGGGTCAATTTTATCAAATCTGAAAGTATATCAATTTAATAAGAAAGAAGTAAAGGCGTTTATGGATCATAACGAGATACTAATTTATTTAGCACATAGAATAGTGATGTATACTGTGCAAGCCTAATACAGACATTGGCAGGCTTTTAATTGATTTTACTCCAGTGCAGCAGTGGATTGAGTTAAAACAAATAATTTGTAACTGCAAGTATTTTAGGGTTCACCTGGACTGTTGTCATTATTTAAAAAGTCCTAACATTTATTCTGTTTGTTCACTGAAATTTTGTATAATTTTTATTTGTTACATCTTTTATGTAGGCGACAGGCTGACTAAGTTTTTGACCCCCTCTGACAGATGTGGCTTTATGTGTATCCAAAAAATCTATGGCTCTGCTCAACCCCTATTAGAAGTATAAGCGTGAGTGTATGATGGTATGTATGTACGTATTTAAAGCGTCGGTTGCGTAGTGCGTGAGGGCGTTGTCTTCCACCCGGCAGGCACCGGTTCGATCCCCGCCACGTACCAATGTGTTTTCAAATTTTGAATTCATATGTACGTTTATTCGACGCTTTTACGGTGAAGGAAAACATCGCGAGGAACTGCACTATGAGGAAATTCTTAGGTTGTGTGTGAAGTCGACCAACCCGCACTTGGCCAGCGTGGTTGATTGAGGCCTAATCGCCCCTAATGTGGGTTAGGCTCGATACCCCTCGGTGGGGACATTAATGAGCGGTTGATGATGATGTATGTATTTAAGGGTGTGTGGGAAAATGGAGCCGGGCGATGCCCGCGTGGGCGACGCTGTGTCGTCGCTGTCGACGCTACTACGGCACAGTGACGCGCGCGTGGCTGACGCAGCATTGCGATGTTTCGCTTCGCTCGCAGACAGATTCGCTCGCGCTCATGCTGACCCTGCACCACTAGCTGAACATGGTAATCTTAAAACTGATTTATGAGATTTTCGGTTACTTAATCACGCAAAAAACAAATTGCTGCCCGCCTAGCATGACCACCGAACATAAAATTTCAAGTTCACGGTTATATCCAATATTTTTTGACAGTTCAACGCGATAAATGGCTTTATCATATCATATCATATCGTGTTTCAGTGGTCATGCTAGGCGGGCTGGTCCGTAGTTTTCGATTGCATAGTAATATTATGTCGTAGGGTTGACACTTTTCAGACCACACTAAAAATCCTTTTACAAAAAAATAATGGAGTCAAATTCGATAAAGAATGTAAACAAACCGAATGCCATTTTTTCTAAGACGTATGATATCATGTTGGTTTCTTCATCTTCTATTCTATTCTATCCTTGATTAATGGCATCGCGTCGCATTAAGCGTACGCATTTTGCCAATGTCAAGTGGAAATATAAGTAAAGTAACAAAAATTGTACGGTTGATTGAGGTTATTAAAAATGGAGTCTCTCAACACGTGTTTTTACGACAAGAACTCGGGAGAAACTCCCGTTTCTTCATCTTATTTATGGCTTCGTTTAAGCATTTCGCAAATGTCAAGTGAAAATGTAGGTATCTAAAGTATCAAAAATTGTACGATCGACTAAGTTAAAAATGGAGTTTCTCAACACGTGTTATTACAGCAAGAACTCTGGAGAAATTCCTGTAGGGGGTTGTCCCTTATAATTGCAACCTTTCTCACTCATACAAAAATGATAGCGATTTGTTTACATATATTATATTCTTTATCGAATTTGGCTCAAGTATACTCATAGTTCAAGTGATTTACTTTTTGATAGGTAGAGTTATATTTCAAGCAAATTATTGTTTTAAATTTTATGATAAATTTTAGTCGGCTTCAAGCCTTTTTATTATTTATTAAATTTTAATTGTGTATTCGTTCTCAGTTCAGCTATAAAAAAACTAGAACACAAACAGACCACACAAATTTAATGCATACACTGGTATAGAGTAGAGTATGAAAGTACTGTAATTGTAATTCTTTTACAGGATTAATCGAAGAGTTGGTTCGTCGACTAGGCAGCACTGAAACTGGCGATGATAAATGCCTAGCCCCGTCAGTTTCAACTACAGTCAGCCTGCTGTCAACACTATGCCGTGGTTCCGCTCAAATAACACATGTCAGTAACTAACAACTTATAAAAATATGGCATAACACTAGACTAATAAATTTTAAAGTAAAATCTCTGAGAGTGACACCACACGGCGTATTTTAAGCGCGCAGATGGTTGCGTTTGTATTTATGATGAAAACGCTTGCATGAAGCGCGTAGAGATAAACTACGATAACATGCGCGCCCCTCCAAAATTCAAAACGTTTGAAAGTCACCAAAGCGCCCTCACTCAAGTCACTGAGCGACGTAGTATCAATAACTTGACTGTCTCAGACCGCTGCCGGCCTGCCACTGAAGAGTATTACTTACAAATACTTACAAAAGGTGTCTACACACATTAAAACAGTAATGGAGGGGCGCGCCATGTTATCGTAGTTTATCCAAAGGGGCGGAGGAGAACCTGTGACCGGAAATACAGCGCGTATACGCACAGTAGACGCGCGTCTCACGATTACCCCGTAAGCTTAGGTTACAAGGCTGCGTTCGAATCGCGTTTGAAGCGCGTATACGCGTGTCACCGGCGCGTCGTTTGCGCGTTTAAAATACGCGGTGTGCTATCGCTCTGAGTTTTTGTATTTATAAAAGTTTTGATTTTCATAGGATCTCGTTCGACTTGAGCTATGTTCGGCGATTGAATCAGCAGTACAAGCTGACGAAAGATGGTGCCTCGAATGTATGCGCCTTGTGGATCTGTTACTGGTTTTACTTTGTGAAGGGCGACATGCTATTCAAGTGTGAGTATTTTTTTTTTCAATTTTTATACCTAGTCGTGCCATAAATTCTGTCTTTCAAATGAACATGACTGTCCAGTGTAAAGAAATAAAATGAAGTGGAACTTTAAAATCATGTATTTTTTACCTTTGACTATGTAGATTATCACAACTGTTAAGGAGCACTGCGTACCGCGTGCGGTGCTCCTAAAACTATTCAAAACGACCACCTTTAGCTTTTATGGCCAATCATCTATGGCCGCACGTACCACAACCAATGGAACAACGGTTGTATTCACTAAGTCTGTTTTAAGCGACTCGATATTTCGATGTGGTCTTGAGTAGGCCTCTTCCTCTAAAATGTTCCTTAAGCAATAATCCAAAGTATTAAGGTCAGGACTTGCAGGAATCTGTTAAATTCACGATTCGATAGTAAATATATAGGAAGCAACTTTCTGCGATTCGATTCGGCTCGGTGCGTCTAAGGGACGTCAGGTTTCTACTTTTTCTTCTTCGTCATACAGGCTGTTTCCGCAACCAGACGACTATACGCCTGTTTTGCGTCGGAGGGTGAGAGGTCGGTCACGCCACGCTTAATAATGCGGATTTTGTAAAGTAATATTCGAGTTGGGGTGTGGCAGGGGCTCAAATCGCGTGGGCTCGACGAGCAGCGGCAGCGGCGAAGGCAGCAGCAGCTCGAGCGGGCGCGGGGACAAGTCGCACCGGCAGCTGATCGACTGCATCCGCGGCAAGGACACGGACGCGCTGCTGGCCGCCGTATCTAGCGGCGCCGTCGACGTCAACTTCACGGACGACGTCGGCCAGACGCTGCTTAACTGGGCCGCCGCCTTCGGCACTAGGGAGATGGTAGAGTTCCTCTGTGAGAAAGGTTTGTGCACGCCATTTACTTTAACAAGTGCTTGTAATGAGTGAGAGAGTAATACCACAGTATACCAAGAATACCTCTTCATACAAACTCGCCGCTATTCATTAGAATGTGTGCGTGCATATTCGGCGCCGTGTACGCACGCACTGTGACGCACACATTGACATAAAATATGGGGGCATAAGGTGGCATTTTTGTCATTGCACATTTACGAACCCTAGCGTCAACGCAAGAGTAAGCTAATAACTCGCCGACAGCCCGCAGATAAACTACTGTTCTTGGTATACTGTGGTAACACTCCCTACACATTAGCGGGGTTGTATGGGACTATGGGGGTCAAAAACTTGGTAGGGAAAAATGTTTTTATGATGAACACAAACTTTTGTTCGCGGTCGTTTATGTATTTATTTCAGTTTACTTAGTTCAAACTCATGTATATTTTAACAGTTACGGTGAATCATTGTTCTCACAAGTAGTCCCACAATTCCCAGGTGCTGATGTAAATCGGGGTCAACGTAGTTCGTCCCTACACTACGCTGCTTGCTTTGGAAGACCAGCTATAGCCAAAGTACTGTTACGATACGGTGCCAATGCTGATCTGCGAGATGAAGATGGCAAGACACCTTTGGATAAAGCCAGGGAAAGACATGACCAAGGTGATTTTGTATTTACAAACTAAAAAGGAGATTCATGATCTCGCTAACTGTTCGATTGTTTTTTTGATCTATGTTATTTAAGCCTTGGGAAAACATCGAATACCATAGTCAACATTTAAAGAAACGTAACCTTTTAGTAGGATATACAAATAAAGAGTAATGCTTGTGTATTGATTTGACTTTGATTATTAAACATTTAAAATGTTATTGTCCGGTGTGAAAGTTCCATATTCAATAAATTTACTGACTTTTATAAATAATATAATTAAGGTATATTATTGAAATATTTATTTATTGTGTTATTTCCTCAGGCCACAGAGAGGTGGCAGCAATATTGCAATGTCCTGGCGAGTGGCTTGTAGTTGGAAATCATGACTCCCCAACTTCGTCAAATGAAGAGGACTTTCCAGAAACCGGCGATAAAGAGATGGCTGAAGTTTATCTAGAGTAAGTCAGAATTGATCCCGATGAGATATTTTTACAAATACCGTCTATCAATTAAGTTAGACTTAGCTAAAAAAAAATTGGCATGATTTTAAATGTTTGAAATATATACCAAATTAAGTAGAAAACAAAAGACAAGAAAAATATCGTGGAATGATAAAGCCAAGTACCTATTAATTTCAAACATTTTGTTGATTCCAAATCAACATGGTTTCTTTATAATTTCATTAGATAACTTTCTGCTACAAATATTGTTATTTCGATAATAGTAGCGCCATCTGTTTTCAATTCACGTCAACTTTTACTTGGTTGTCATTGTTCCACCAATGGCGTTAGACTATTCAACACGAGAGGCTGTAATCGGCCGTATTGTAATATCACTTTTTCTTCTTTATTCTCGTTGCTCACATCGGTTTGGGAGCACACTTGTATTCTATTTCAATCAATTCAAATCCATGAAAAATAAGTTGTCTAAATATTTCGTTCGTCATATTTCTTGTATGTTCAATTCAAGAAGTAATAAACTACAAATGATAATCAGATTCATCAAATTTTCCTTCCACCACCAAGCCCTAACGTGCATTGCGTTCAGCGAGAACGAAAACCGCACACAAAAATCGGGTGTGGTCTCCCCTTGACTTTCTCGTATACCGGAGACGACTCATAAGTTATTGGAAACCTTATATTTTGATGTCATACATGCATCTTAAATTTGGTTGCAATAAGTTAAAGCATACTCGAGTTATTGTGCCAACACACAGACATAATTCCAAAAACGGTATTTTTGGACTCAGGGAGGTCCAATACGTATAAATCCGTCAAAATCTCGAGGTCGAATTTTTTGACGATTACAAGACTTCCTCTATGCTACGTATATGCGAAAGTAATAATGATTGGGTGTGTTACAGACGGCTGGTGCCTGTGTTTTGCGCGCGCTACCTGGGCGCAGGCGGGGCGGGCGTGCGGCGCGCATGCCTGTCTCTGGCGCGCAAAATGGTGCACTATGCGCCGGCGCCGCTGCTGCGACGGCTGCCTGCGCGCACCGCCGCATTGCTTACGCACCTTGTCGCCGCTGTGCTCGACAACGTTGTAAGTTACCTTGTTGCCTTTGCATTTGTTATTCTTATGCTGCGGCCGCACACATCGCGATGTCGCGAATATTCGCACTATCGCGATGTGTCTAGCCAAGTATTCGCGAATACTTCGGCACTTCGTGCGAAGTCGCAAGGACATCGCGCCGTTGTCGGTAAACTGGCGCACATCAAAGCGTTTTTATCGCGATGTCGTTCGATTGCGTGGCCACACTTCGTGGTCTTCAGTCGGCGCACAGACATCGTGCGTATGGGACGTATTAGTTTAAATTACTTTTCTACCATGGATTGGAATAACGACAGGATTTTAGAACTTTTTAGCAATTAGGAGTGTGAGTCAATATTGATTAGCCTTGCTTTTTTCTCAAACAATAATTCCTGACAGAATAAAAAATAATTGCCCCAAAAATATAGGCCGACCGCGGCGTCCATTTTGTTTTTTGCGTAACATCGCGATCACATCTCGACAGACTTTACAGCGCAATGTGTGGCCATGCACATTCGCGGTAGGCCGAAGGCTAAGATTATCGCACGAATGTTATCGCGATGTGTGCGGCCGTAGCATTAGGCATTGTCTTACGTAAGTGGCAAACGCGGCGTGACTACCATTCAAAAATCATGTATTGATGTGTTAGTTCAATGTTCAGTTGTAGAAAAGTGATTCTTATTATCCAAAAGTAGCTGTACGTTGGCTGGTATCGACACTTACGATATTTTTGCTCGCCTATAACATTTGGATATTATTATAGCACAGTATGCGACAATCCGGGAGTACGGGTTAGAGGAAATTTCTAGAACGTAACGTGTTGTATGTTGCGAAATTGTTAAAATTTTTGTATGCTAAAGGATTTGTGTGTGTGTTTTTTTATCATACCGTCTCCCGCACTTCGCTGTTTGTCGCGTATTGTATATTGTTTAGTCAACACAGCCTTTATAATTCGACCCACTGCTGGGACACAAGGCCTCTCTTTTTCAACGAAGGAGGTATAGGCAGTAGTGTACGCTTGGCCAATGCGGATTGGTGGACGGAGTATGAGGTGATCAATACCCTTTGGTGATCCATTAGTCGCTTCTACGACACCCATTGGAGGATATGGGGTGATGCTATTCTATCCCGCCGGCATCACGCGGCCAGTGCTAGTTATTGTTTAGTAAGAGATATAAATCATCAAGTGTTAGAGTGCACAAATTATATACATACCGACCTAAAACGTAAAGCTATTACATTTTTTCAGTGTATTTTTTCTAGTTTTAAAAATGCTTACGCGTTTGTAATCGCAAAAATTATTCCATAATGTAAGGTACTTTCATTTTAACTGGGCGTCAAATATTTGCAAAAATATTTTGTTCAGATCTTAGAAGTGCAAATTTCAAAGATTTGATGAAACAATGTTTACCATAAAAATATAAGCACCAAGCACTGACAAATTTCGACAGCGAAAAGCAGTGCCTCGGTGGCGTAGTGGTTAACGCAGCCGCCCGGATTGCGGAAGATGCTGGGTTCGATTCCCGCCTGAGGCAGGTCGATTTTTTTCAGTGTATTTTTCTAGTATTAAAAATATTCCATATTTTTTACTATATAGGTATTTTACTAGGTGGTAGAACCATATGTAGGATCTAGGTTGGTACGACCGCTTTTCTTATTTCTGCCGTGAAGCAGATCGTTGTGTTTCGGATTGAAGGGAAAGATAGCCAGTGTAATTACTGGGCATGGAGGGCATATCATCTTAGTCCCCAGGATGGCAACGCACTTGCAGTGTGTGATTACCCTTAATATGGCAAGTGTCTATAGGCGACGGTAACCACTTAACACCAGATGGGCCGCAAGCTTGTTTGCCATCTCGTAATATAAAAAAAATGTGCAAACTAGATGAGGGTTCATTTGATGGTTAATTCGTCCTCTACAAAATGGTTGTTTTCTATGGAGAAAAGCTGAACACAGCTGAATTAGTTTGGCTAGTCCCTTACTAGACACCATGGCAACCGTCGTGTCGAATGTTGGAGTTGGCGTTGTTATTTGTAGAAACGTGTAGCGTTTGCCACTTGTCTAGGCACTCTGAAACCACGTTTCTTTTGTATTTATTAATTAAACTTGAAGGAACTATTAGTTAGCGTGTAATTATTTAATTGTAGTGACGAAGGCAGATCAGTCTTCCACAAACTGTAAAATTTCCCCATAGACTGAACTCTATGATCGTTGAATAAGGTTGAAAATTTATTGAAGAATTGTCTCAGTTTTGGGTAGCCTGATATGCCGTCGTCTGTATAATGTGAAAAGCAATACTTCGTTAAATACAAATGAAAGTGACATAAATATTTGTGACATACCATACCACAAAATTCATTTATACAGTAAAGAGTTGTCACATGAGTTTATGTAACCAGGGGGAGGTGTCGTGGAGGCGACCGTACCCGCGGTACCTTCGCAGCCGCTATATCCGGCCGCCTGCGGTAAAGTTACGATGGTGTGATGCTGGACATTAGGAAGTTTCTTCCTCACAGACCGCTAATGTTAACCATGTAGAATACCCACTGGCTAATTCAGAATAATCCTGCACTTAGCATAGCTTAAGAACATTTTATAATGGATATCGATTTTATTATTCTCGGTTCTTACACCCCGTATTCACAAACATTACTATGAGATCTCCCGACACTTGGATAAGTAAACGCATTGCGTTGAATAGAGCTCTGTGATTGGTTCGTTTCTGTTGCGTAGTTCACATCGTTAAATTTACAGACGTTTTACTACTTTAAACTTTTGGCAACTGGACGTTGCTTTTGACATCTCGACCTGTGTATTGCGTAATTTAGCTAGCTAGCTACTATAGCTGTGCGTTCATTTTAAAGTACGCATAGTGGCGATCCCCACTTAAGTATTGTCTATGGAAAAGTTTTTACAACCCATCCACGCGCACTATGAGACCTCAAAAGCCTTGCCATATGGCACGCACTGAGAAATACCTTATTTTGCATACCATTGTTTTTTACTTAGACAAGTATTGTTTGTGAATACGGACGTTAATGTTTTTGCTTACATTGGCAGTCTAGTGAATTATAATGTCTATGGTGTGATTATTGTGCCTACACCGCGTTTGTACTTGCGCGGCTTTTACACGAATCCATGCCTCGAATAGCACTACTTTTTATTCATAAAGATAAAAATCGCAGTTCCTCATTCATTGTTCAGTTTTTGATATAAACCATAAAATAATGCATTACGATAAATTTACGCCGTCTTAATTATACTTTCGACGCCACTCACGGTCTGCTTAATCATTTTACGTAGACCTTTGCAGTTTATGATTGTACATTCGCACTAATACTCAGTTCAATATATTCGCATTATTTCTTCCAACATTGCGTCATCTTTTAACGCATCAGCATTACTGTTAAGAAATCACACCATCGAAACTTACCCCCATTTGTGAATCTTATTACAGTGTTTTTTGTGCTATTAATATTTCACGATTGTACTATTTAATCTGATGTCATTTATTTATTGTAACATTTGTAAATATGGACCCAAATCTATAATTAGTACCTATTAAATAAGTTTGAGCAGCTATAATTAAATATAGACTGTACATTATAGCGCTTTACTTTAATGTGAGGTCGTATCTTTAATTAAAGTTACTCCAGCTATGGCTCTTCTAGTATGACGTGATCAACTACAGGCGGGTCTCCTGCGACAAATAATAACAAAACAATCTAACAAAACATGTTTACCAAACGTGTTTAGCAAAGCATTTCAGTCTCCTGCGTCTTTTAAACACGAATAAATAAACTGTTACTATCAAATAACTTCGGGCGTAGGAGACGTAGGTACTCGATGTTTTGGAAGTGAAATTGTATACAGATCCATAAATTTAATATTCAGATAATCAGAATTACAAGTGGAATATAGATTTGGAAAAAATGTTTTTTTCGGTGTTCCGAAAATAAAACACCCCAAATCATATACTGGCGTATTAAATCCATCCAAATAACGTATTGTTGTTATGGCAACTCATCATTATTATAAGGCTTGAACAAAATATGGAAAACGCCCTAAATGTAAGCGAGATAGTACCGGTGAAACAATGATGTTATAGTAAAGATAGCGCATATCCATACTGCGTGACGTTTGAAAACTGTCCCAATAGTGAATGAAACAGAACACAAAAAATTACCGAGACTGAAAGAGATAGTGTTGTTGCGCTAGTCGAACAAAATTACAGCAATTGCCCGAATTTTAACGCTTTTGACGCGCTAGTGCCATACCTACCTCGTGTTTGTATCTTATATAAATCATTGCGATGAAATGACAAATATCTCCCTCCCGCAGTCGAACACGGGGGATGTTATCCATTCGTCGCGGCAAACATTATCGTGTTTTTGCTACCAAAACTGTTAAGCCCTCCTATATCTTGTTAGATGTTTGATGTTAGGTATTAGAAAATACAAAACTTATGTCACAGGAAACCTGGCTTGATACAAAAATATTTTGAGCTATCAAATGAAAAATTTACAGTTGTATTTGTTTTTATAATTTTGTAGTTACAGTAATAGACAATTTTACATTGTGATTTCTTATATTAATTAGGATGATGACGACGGTCACCTGATCGTGCTGGGTATCGCTGAAGAGTTGATGGTGAAGGCTGCCGATATTTATTTAGAGCAGTTTGCCCGACTCGGGGTGTTCAGTAAAGTGGAGGCACTCGCCGCTGCGCCCACTGCTGCCCTTTCGGCTGATGGAGAGTCGCTTGCTGCCGGTAAGTTTGAAAGTATTATATGTGTGAGAGAAAGAGAGAGAGTTATAGAAAGAAAAAGAGAGAGAGAGAGAGAGAGAAAGACAGAATCGTGGTAATTACACAACTTGTTTTAATTTAAAAATAAGAAAAGTCGAATTGGTCACATGATAATCTTGGGCAGATTGGTCAAAGATGGGTTACTAAAAATCCTCCCCCGTGCTTCAGAAAGCTAATATTTCTATTCACTAATATCCACGAATTCCAAGATTCATATTAGTGCTGGTGTTATGTACCGTTTCTTTTATGTTTATGACATGTAGGAACGTCTGTATTCATCAGGTAGAACGTTTATATTTTGACAATGGTAATAATTTTCTGTTGATTTCTCGAGGATTCCAACTCATTGTTTTTTAATTATAAGTATTGTTTGTGAATACGAGCGTAAAAGTTGATGCTATTGATAATACTACAGGTAGCAGCGAAGACGCTTCATGCTTGTCGAGCGGGGTAGCGTACTCCTGGGGCGAGTGGTCTGTGTGCCGAGGGCGGGACGCATTGTACGTGTGGAGCGATGCGGCCGCCTTAGAACTGAGTACCGGCAGCAATGGTTGGTTTCGGTTCTTGTTAGACGGGAAGCTGGCCACTATGTATTCTAGTGGAAGCCCTGAACATCAGACTGATAATACAGGTAAGCAAAGTTCTAAATGCAGACGCCTGACGACTCACAAACTCATTCTTATCTTGTATACGTCATAAGGTCCGAAATTGATTGATTTAAACAAGCTAACAAAGTTTAGAAAACTGTAACCTGATTACGGAAATATGTATCTAATCCATGGTGTTTAACGTTTGTTGTGGTTGCTAAGCAACGATAAAATGTTTATCTAATTAATTATAAATATTTTCTCGTTGCTTAGCAATCACAACAAAGTTTGTGTAGAAACTTCAAAGGAATGAAATTACTTACAAGGTAAAATCGACTCCCCCTATTGTTAAAGTCGTTTAAAATGTAGCATAATTATGTTACCTGGGTTATAATAGCGAATCAATTGACACCTTACTCATCAAAATAGGATGAATAGTTTAGGTGCTACTAATGAACATACGTAAATAAAAACATACATACACTCATAAACTGCCAAAGTTATAACCCTTCCTTTTCACCTCGCACTAGTCGGGTAAAAAATTGATCTTTTTGAGTATTCTGGCTCGCAGGTGTCTGTATACGGCAATTACTTTGTTGAGAAATTACCGTAAATAATTACTGTTATTTTTTACAGAAAATCGGGGTGAATTTATAGATAAACTCCAAAGGGCCAGATCGTCTGTTAAGAATGCCGTACCGCAACCTATTCTATCTAAACCTGGACCCACAAAACTTATTCTTGGCAACTGGGCATTGTCGTGCAAAAAGTATGTATTAATAGTAAATATAAATTACGGTAGTGATTTTATTTGGATATATGTAATTCTATTTGTTAATATTTCCACAGGGAAAAAGAGCTTCAAATACACAATACTGACGGACAACAACAAACTACAATACTACGGGAAGATCTTCCAGGGTTCATATTCGAGTCTAACAGAGGAACAAAACACTCTTTTACTGCTGAAACATTTTTAGGTAAGAATCATTATCATTCACACATCAAAACGTTGAGTAGAATAGATATTAGGTTATTGCCATTATATAGCTCTGACAATGATATCCGAAGCCAAAATACTTAATTCTTAAAATTATTTAATTCTTTCTAATTTAAATTATTTCATACAGGACCAGAATTGGCGAGTGGGTGGGCTAATAGAAGACCGGTCACAACTGACGCTGCTAGTACAAGTCAAAATCGTTCACGGTTATCAGCAAAAACAGAGGCACTGAAAGCGCAGGTAAATAGAAGAGAAAAGAATAGAAATATTTATACAGGCTGGAAAAAAAGACCGTGGTTGAAGGAAAAGTACCCTTAATATTAATGATGGCAAATTTTACTGAAAGGAAATATTCATTTATTTTCAAAAATAATTGAAACTACTTACTTTTAGTAATGATGATGAGGGCGACGGTAGAAGAGAACGACCGTCCAAGTTGATTTTTTTATTATAAATAACAGTTAATAATTGAATGATTCAAAATGTAAACATAAACTGCGTAAACAAGTAATTAATAAAGTGCTTACAAATAAATAAATGCTTGCGTACGGAAATAATCCGTACAATGCAGAATACGTTAATGTGCACTAGGTAATCTGCAGATTATCTGAATAAGTCCGAAAGAGGATTTTTTTTTTCGCTTGGCCAAAAAAAAATAACCCTGAAGGTTCAGGGTTATTTTTTTTTTGATCGGCACAAGTAGGTACTTGTGCCGATCCTGTATCAAAAAGAAGAAACTATTTTTATTTATTGGTGTAAAAAAATTCAAAAAAATACCGCGCAATGTATACAGCGCGCAAGTCACGCGGCGCTTAGAAACCTGCAGACGTACGCGACGTTCAGTCGGCTGAGTAGAATGGCCCCTATATCGAATGGTTACATTGAGCGCTGACGTATTACAGCCATTTTTTGGTATGAAATACTTAAAATTTTGATAATGTTTCTTTGGATAAAAATTAAGGTATCTTCATAACTACTAATTTCCCAGGTATAGTCTAGAAGAAAAAAATGGTCCTAATGATGAGCGGAATACGTAGTTCTCGGCTTTGTGATAGGTCTTTTTACACCCGTTATACATTGTTATTTGATAGGTATGCGATCGCGCCCGCGCGCTATATTCGCGTCACCTGGCAAGTGCAGCGACGAGACAACCCCGCCCGCCCGTGGCTAGACTGAGAGCTTTGCTTGCAAGAATGCAGCGATTGGCTACACAGCCTACAAGTATGTAACTATTAAATATCCTAGCATTAAACTTTAATTTTTCTTTCAATGAATTACATATACTTTTCATTAGTCCAAAAGACTCTTTGACCGCTTATGTTATGTAAAGGCGTTTTTTCATTAATATAAAAGCGATATTACATCAATATATTCATAATCAATAGCAAGTCTAGCAATAAATAGCAAAAAGCGCTGTTTATTTATATGTTTATTTAAAATATTAAGTTTAAAATTTTTATGTTGGTTTAGAAGATTGGCAACTGGAACTCAGCGAATCTTTGGAACAATTGGCCGAACTTTTGTGCGGTGACGAACTGTTATCGGCTTACGAGCTGCAATCATCGGGATTAGCTCCGTCTTTACTACAGGTGCTTTCGCCTCAATCTAATGGTGAGTAGTCATGTTTTTGTGTACTTTTTATATCAAATAAGGACAGTTTGTAGTAGACTCATTATCAATTTTTCTTTCTACCTGTAATTGCTATAGTGTTCTCTTTTAGTTGTTTTTATATCGTTTTTGGGGGTCAAAGTAGAAGCTATTTGGGAAATAACATGTCAATTGGTGATTTGGACTAAGGAACTAGGATTACAAAGTTATAGTCCACGAAAAATAATTAAAAACACTTTCAATCTGTAACTATTTTGAGGCAGTAGTCCACCACGCTTGCTCAATGCGTATTGGTGAATGTGTTAAGTGATCAATACCCTCTTGCTGATCCATTAGTGGCCTTCTACGGCACCCATTGGAGGATATGGGGTGATGCTATTCTACTCTGCTGGCATCACATGGTGAGATAGGTGTGGCGTATGCGGTTGGGCTTCGATAAAAGCAATTTGAGATTTATTGATGTGTCATAAGACTCAAGTGATATGCAAGAAATTTCAAAGCGAGTTAGACGCGTGTACTGACATTTGTAACGTGCGCTTGTCATCTGACCAAGTGCAGGAGTGCTCAGTGCCGGAATGGCGAAACTGACGCACACAGAGACAGCGTGCATGTATATCTACAAAAACAGACATGGGTCACCCGCGTTCGAAGATAAAAAAAATCGAGAGTGGGCTCCTCTTCACTTTCTCGTATACCGGAAACGGCTCAAAGTTTGATAGAAACCTTATATTTTGATGTCATACCTGCATGTTAAATTTTGGCCACCCATCCGAGTACCGACCGCGCACTTGGTTGCTTAACTTTCGTGATCAACGGCTCAAAATTTGATAGAAACCTTATATTTTGAAGTCATACACTTATGTTAAATTTGGTTACAACAAGTTAAAATATACTCGAGTTATAGTCCTAACACACAGACATAATTCCAAAAAAAAAATTTTTGTACTCAGGGAGGTCCAAAACGTGTAAATCCGTCAAAATCTCGAGGTCGAATTTTTTGACGATTACAAGACTTCTTCCATAAGTACTACGTATACGAAAAAGTAAAAAGTTTTTATTGTATTCTACAGATATACCGGGACAAGCAGCGGAACGTGAGCGTATAGTTCGCGAGTGGGTGTGCAGTCGGTCAGGCAACGCGGGCGCAGTGTTGGCGTCCAAACTGGTCGGCGTGTTAGAGAGTGTTGAACGATTGGCTGTGATCGCTCCTCAGGGCGACGCCCCTCCCCCGGCACAGGGCACTCTGCACCATCTTACTAAGCGAATAAGGTATTTACATTTCACTAGGGACTTTATTCAAGCGAGATTTATTTACCCAACTAAGTGTAAAAGTCCCTAATTTTCTATAGAATGAAAAAAGATAAACTTCAGTCTATTGAGAAAATTAGCTTTACATTATGAATTAGTCAGATGTGTCTTAGCTGGTGGATGATTTGGTTCTAATATAAAATGATATTATTGTTTCAGATTACGCGTCGAACGAGCGCACGAGGAAGGTACAGAGGAATCCAACTCTAATAATGGTAATAACGCTGGGCGCAATCTAAAGGTCGAAGCGTTGACCACTGTTCGACAATTGGAACGTTTCTTGGCGAAGTACTTTGCGCGTCAGTGGTACGACATGGACAGGAGTACTTTTACTTTTGTTCAGAAAATTAAAGCAGAAAGTCCTATAACATTTAATTATAATGTAAGTAACATTTTATTATTGAACTTTCAGTGAAAAGTTTACACGAATTTTAACACTTAATTTAGGTATAAAGTTCATGCTTGAGTGCTTTTGCTATAAGTCTGCAAAATTTATAACATGGAAATGATATTTGGAACTTTACCATTTCAGCAAGATTTCGATGAGAATGGCGTCATATATTTCATCGGTAGTAACGGAGGAACTTGCGAATGGGTGAATCCTGGCGCTCACGGCCTTGTTAGTGTGTGGTCTTCAGATGGCCGACAGTTGCCTTACGGCCGCGCTGAGGATGTACTATCTCGCTCCCCCGAACCACTGAACGTGCATACTAACGACGATAGACGAGCATTTATTGCTGTCGATCTGGGCTTACATATTATACCGTCTGCATACACTTTGCGCCATGCTAGGGGCTATGGAAGATCTGCACTCAGGAATTGGTTGTTTCAAGTTAGTATTCTTATTTCCAACTTTTTTAAACATTTTTTATTTCAATTATTAATTATATATTGATTATTTGTAGATGTCAATGGATGGCGTTAATTGGAGCACCTTGTTAGCCCACAATGATGAGCAAGCCCTTCATGAACCAGGCAGTACTGCGACATGGAAACTTCGTGCTGATGCTCCATATCGATATCTGCGCATACAACAAAATGGCAAAAATGCTAGTGGACAAAGTCACTACTTGTCGCTATCTGGTCTCGAAGTGTACGGAAAGGTTAGTATTACCAAAATATGCCCGCAAAATATTTCATATATTGAGCAGGATACGTGTGGCTGATTGCAATTGATGTAAGAGCGGCATGACATATCTTCCGAAGATCAGCGGAGCTTGTCACTTGTTGTTCCATCTTCGGCGAACAATAATTGCCAGTATTTTTTACACATTGGTACTAATCCTCTTGACTCTGATTATAATGTATAAATAAACAACGTACATTGATTATTGTAATGGTCCTTCGAGTCAGATGCTTAGATTATTATTTTTTTGCAAAAAGCTGATCAAATATTGCTTGATTTCTTGCTGCAATTACTCAGTGTATCTGTGGGCTTGTAGCTCAGATTCATTAACGTTAGCAGTCTTATTAGGTAAATCTGAAAGTTTTTCATTTTAAGTTATTATTATGTACAACAAAGTATTATGGACTAACCACACTTGTTCAGCTTTTGTCCCATTTGTCTCCATAGAAAACAAAGATTTTGTATGGAGATGCGTACGCATACACGTTTATCTTTATGCAGCTGAACGGACGCGTACGCGTCTCATAAAAATTTTTGCTTTCTATGGAGAAAAGCTGAACAGAGCTGAATAAGTAGTGTTAGTATCTAATGGTGAAAGTTTTATTGCATAATTAAATTAAAAATAAGGGTATGATCATTAAATTGAGTAATCTTATACCGACGCACGGTTTTGTTTATGATTTTAAAGTGTACGTCTGGTAAGCGTTCCCGGTTCGTTGTCGTAGTGTTTCTCGGCTGAGGATGTTTAGTGGGTAATGGCGGGATAATCCCATACACACCTGCAATTGCATCCCAATGCAGGATCATAGACTTCACTGTAAAAAAAATATATATTTTTATTAAGGTCATTTGTTCGACAAATGACTTAACTCCACCTGTTGGTAAGCAGAAGTGAAGTCCAATTGCGAAAATAGCTAGTGCGAGAGATAAATCGCCGCTGTAAAGTGTCACAGTTTATCGGTGGCACCGTAAGCCTGCACGCGTAGTTTTTAATAAGATAGGAGATGGTGGGATAAGGGAACAAAGCTCCTTAGAGTACACGGCACGGCACGCCATGGCGGACAAATGATTTTCGACCTTATTAAAATTAAATTTTACACGAATAGGTCGAAATATCCCGTGGCATGCCGTGACACTCTTTAGTAAGCTGCGGTGCCCTGCGGCATGTAAGATGTGTTGTTACAAGAAAGTGAGTGTTAACTAATTAAAAAGGTTTAATCTAGCCCCACCAGTCTACATAGTTCTTACATTCTACAAGTGACGGCATAGTCGTCAAAGGATTGTTTCGTAGACAAATGATTTTGGACCTTACTTAAGTGAATTTAGTACTGGCATTCTTTTATTTTAACACTAATAGGTCGAGGTGTTCCGCGACCTCCCGAAGCGTGCCGTGCCGCACCGTCGGTGTACGCTGGCCCTAAAATTTTACTAACTGAAGTCAACAATACAGTGCCACAAGGATCATTTGGCACTTGGGAGTAGTGCCAAATGATTGGGTGGTGCGCCACCTACCCATCCGGTGGGTGAGCTCTGGGTGAACTCAGGTTTTCTATTGGCAGGTTGTGAGCGTATGCGAAACAGTTCCCCGTCAGTGCGGAGGCGGGGCCAGCAGCGGGGCGGGCGTGGTGGTGGGCGGCGGGGGCGGGTCGCGCGCGCGGCGCTGGTCACGGGGCGCGCGCGGCGTCTGCGCGGGCGCGCGGGTGCTGCGCGGGCCAGACTGGAAGTGGCGCGACCAGGACGGAGCGCACCCCGCCATGGGGACAGTCACCTCGGACCTGCACAACGGATGGGTCGACGTCAGGTAACCACTCTCACCACACTGGAAGTGGCGCGACCAGGACGGCGCGCACCCCGTCATGGGCACCGTAAAAATACATGTACCGAAATGTTTAAAATAAATTATCAAGTTTCACATATTAGTTGTTGAATTGGCCTATTATAAGTGTTATTATATTTTTTTTTTCTATAAACAAACCACGTAAGCTATATAACTACATATACGCCATAAAAATATATTCATCATTATCATCAACAGCTCATATAATCTCCCAACCGAGGCCTTAGTCAACCACGCTGGCCAAGTGCGGGTTGGTGGACTTCACACACAACCTAAGAATTTCTTCATAGGTGTGTGAAGGTTCCTGACGATATTTTCCTTCACCGTAAAAGCGTCGTATAAACGTACATCTTATATATAAAATTTCCATGTCACAATGTTAGTTACCGGACTCCTCCGAAACGGCTTGACCGATTTTCATGAAACTTTGTATGCGTTCAGTAGGTCTGCGAATCGGCTACTATCTATTTTCCATACCCTTAAGTGATAAGGGTTGTTTACCCTTATTTTTTATTTATTTATTTATAAGGCAAAACAACGTTTGCCGGGTCAGCTAGTATGAATTCAAAATTTGAAAACATATTGGTACGTGGCGGGGTTCAAACCGGTGCCTCGCGGGTGGGAGACAACGCCATTACGTACTACGCCACCGACGCTTCTTCTTCTTTAAAAATATATTGATATGCTGCAAACATTGAAAGTTATGTACCATCTATCATCATCAGCCTATACATGGTATAACAAGCGGGCATCTTCCATGCACACATAAGTAGTCCTATAAATTACACGAACTGCTTGAATTATTTAAGCTATTTGAATGGACAAATTTTAAATTTATCCAGTGATGAACCTCACATGTTGAGGAGTTTAATACGAGCATAACGCTGGTCCACTACCGAGTTGATTGAAGTACAGTTGTAATAACAACCAAGACCAACATACTGAACACATTATGTAATTAGTATGACTATGATTGTGTGTATTTTATTATACTAATTTTCATTTTAGGTGGGACCACGGCGGTCGTAACTCGTACCGCATGGGTGCTGAGGGCAAATTCGACTTAAAAGTAGTCAGTGGTGGTGCTACGGGCGCGGAAGGTGCACGTCATGGCCGCAAAAGTCATTCTACGCCAAGCTTGCCAGACGCAACGGCGACTGATCACCAGGTAAGTTTTTCCAAAAAGAACTCTTAAACATAGACGTCATAAGGTCTACAAGAGAAATATTTAGCAGAGTTAATTTTCCGTTAATTTTTAAGATTTTTTTTTTCTCTCTCTTAGGTTTCGGTAGCTTCAACAGAACAGGCATCTTCCGCAGATAACATATCCGGCGAAGAGATGGCAAGTAATATGACGAGGCCGCGTATGCACGCTACCGATCTCTCCGCTATTAATAATTCTACACATCATATCAACACAGGTATTTTATAAACAAAATTCATAATTAGTAAGTTTTGTTGAGAAAATTGTATATCGTCAAATAGTACTCTATTATAAATAATTTATTTATTATTTATTTAGATCTTGCAACAATAGTGGAATCGTTGACTCTCGGCACTGAGGGTAATAACTGTATGTCAGACTTGGGTAACACTTCATTCACGAACATGGAAATGGGTCCAACAAGCATCACCGACATCACTAAGCCATATCCCGCAAAAGAACCAGTACCGGAAACTAATTTGGGACAGGAGGTTAGTAGCTTTATAATGAGTACTTGGGATTTGTCTTTCCTTGTAGTTTTTCTGAATTAGCACACCCATTAACCAGTTGTATTGTATTGAAACTGTTTCATGATCTCTAAGAGCGTATACATAAAGAGAGCTCGTTACCGGCGCCGTTCTGCCAACGCTTTTCGGCACTGGTGCGCTGGTAGTCGGCGCAGGTCAGCGCAAGTGATTTATAAACTTTTGTGGAGAACGCGTCGATAAGTTCAAAAAGTCCCTGGAAAGTGCCGACCTGCTTTGATCAGTCCTGTTTTTCCCAGCTACTATAAACACGCAGCCCCTGCCTAAATTAGCTTGCTTTATGTAGCGGTTATCAGTACCGATAAGTGCTGGTGGATACGCTGGCAACCAGCTTTCTATATGTATACGCCCAAAGTCAATAACTGTGGTTTCACAAATGTATAAATTCATCATTTTGTAAATATTGACACACCATTGTTGCCACTATTTTTCACAAAACAGTCATTAACATAAACATTGCAATCCACTAAAATACAATCGAATAACAGTCGGTGTTATTCTTGCTGGCTTGTATTATAGTATGGGGTAATGTTAGTGTGTGTGTATCGAGCGGCGTGTGCATGTGTGCGCAGGAGAACGAGGCGCGGAACAGTGAGGGTGACGCGGTCCGAAACAGCGCTAACGCGCTACTGTCTAGCGAGCTGCTAGCGCTGCCTGCCTCGCTGCTGCACACGCTGCGGAACAACGCCAACAGGCTCCACATACAGGTACTGTCACGGTCCGCACCAGCGCTAATGCGCTACTGTCTCTTCGCTGCTGCACACGCTGCGGAACAACGCCAACAGGCTCCACATACAGGTACTGTCACGGTCCGCACCAGCGCTAATGCGCTACTGTCTCTTCGCTGCTGCACACGCTGCGGAACAACGCCAACAGGCTCCACATACAGGTACTGTCACGGTCCGCACCAGCGCTAATGCGCTACTGTCTCTTCGCTGCTGCACACGCTGCGGAACAACGCCAACAGGCTCCACATACAGGTACTGTCACGGTCCGCACCAGCGCTAATGCGCTACTGTCTCTTCGCTGCTGCACACGCTGCGAAACAGGAACAACGCCAACAGGCTCCACATACAGGTACTGTCACGGTCCGCACCAGCGCTAATGCGCTACTGTCTCTTCGCTGCTGCACACGCTGCGGAACAACGCCAACAGGCTCCACATACAGGTACTGTCACGGTCAGCACCAGCGCTAATGCGCTACTGTTTCTTCGCTGCTGCACACGCTGCGAAACAGGAACAACGCCAACAGGCTCCACATACAGGTACTGTCACGGTCAGCACCAGCGCTAATGCGCTACTGTTTCTTCGCTGCTGCACACGCTGCGAAACAGGAACAACGCCAACAGGCTCCACATACAGGTACTGTCACGGTCCGCACCAGCGCTAATGCGCTACTGTTTCTTTGCTGCTGCACACGCTGCGAAACAGGAACAACGCCAACAGGCTCCACATACAGGTACTGTCACGGTCCGCACCAGCGCTAATGCGCTACTGTCTCTTCGCTGCTGCACACGCTGCGGAACAACGCCAACAGGCTCCACATACAGGTACTGTCACGGTCCGCACCAGCGCTAATGCGCTACTGTCTCTTCGCTGCTGCACACGCTGCGAAACAGGAACAACGCCAACAGGCTCCACATACAGGTACTGTCACGGTCCGCACCAGCGCTAATGCGCTACTGTCTCTTCGCTGCTGCACACGCTGCGGAACAACGCCAACAGGCTCCACATACAGGTACTGTCACGGTCAGCACCAGCGCTAATGCGCTACTGTCTCTTCGCTGCTGCACACGCTGCGAAACAGGAACAACGCCAACAGGCTCCACATACAGGTACTGTCACGGTCCGCACCAGCGCTAATGCGCTACTGTCTCTTCGCTGCTGCACACGCTGCGGAACAACGCCAACAGGCTCCACATACAGGTACTGTCACGGTCAGCACCAGCGCTAATGCGCTACTGTTTCTTCGCTGCTGCACACGCTGCGAAACAGGAACAACGCCAACAGGCTCCACATACAGGTACTGTCACGGTCAGCACCAGCGCTAATGCGCTACTGTTTCTTCGCTGCTGCACACGCTGCGAAACAGGAACAACGCCAACAGGCTCCACATACAGGTACTGTCACGGTCCGCACCAGCGCTAATGCGCTACTGTTTCTTTGCTGCTGCACACGCTGCGAAACAGGAACAACGCCAACAGGCTCCACATACAGGTACTGTCACGGTCCGCACCAGCGCTAATGCGCTACTGTCTCTTCGCTGCTGCACACGCTGCGGAACAACGCCAACAGGCTCCACATACAGGTACTGTCACGGTCCGCACCAGCGCTAATGCGCTACTGTCTCTTCGCTGCTGCACACGCTGCGAAACAGGAACAACGCCAACAGGCTCCACATACAGGTACTGTCACGGTCCGCACCAGCGCTAATGCGCTACTGTCTCTTCGCTGCTGCACACGCTGCGGAACAACGCCAACAGGCTCCACATACAGGTACTGTCACGGTCCGCACCAGCGCTAATGCGCTACTGTCTCTTCGCTGCTGCACACGCTGCGAAACAGGAACAACGCCAACAGGCTCCACATACAGGTACTGTCACGGTCCGCACCAGCGCTAATGCGCTACTGTCTCTTCGCTGCTGCACACGCTGCGGAACAACGCCAACAGGCTCCACATACAGGTACTGTCACGGTCAGCACCAGCGCTAATGCGCTACTGTCTCCACGCTGTGGAACAACGCCAATAGGCTCACATACAGGTACCGCCACTTGTGCTACAGACAAGCGTTCGCACTGTTCAAATGACCGGAAATATACTTGAATTATTAAAAATACATACCTAAAGTCTTTCCGAAAGGGTACGATTTAGGGACCTTCAAGAAAAGAGCCTATTCCTTTCTTAAGGCTGACGCAACTGCAATTGATACTGTAGTGGTTGATCATGGGCGACGTTGATCACTTTGTTTGTCTCCTTATTTCATGTAAAAGGCATTTTTACTAAATTTGGCATTGAAAGAACTAAAAAAAGACTTCTCATGAGATAAGACTTGACTTGTGATCTTTGGCTATTTGACTAACCTACACAGGACTGAGAGAATCCAATGGATTTGCTCGAAAAAGTATTATAAATAGTGGAAAATACAGATACCACTTTGTAATGAATCTACTTGTGTAATTGATGTTTAAATTGAAAGGAACATAAAAAAGATTATTTAAATTTAAAAAAAGGTACTTTTTAAGACCAATATAAGTATTCTAACATGTAATGTTAGGAATTGCATATAATCTTGCTATCGATGTTGCTTCAATGTTGTCTAACTGTATTATATTTAGTCCGACGCTATTGATCAGCATATAATCACCAGGGGCTTGCATGTGGTTTCAAACGATACTTATCTCTTATTTGCCAGACTTATTTTATATTATTATTTATGTTGATTTTGGTTAGTACGTAAGTAAGTAGAAAACAAAAACATTATTATATACAAATTTCAGTGTGAAGATAATGAAAGCGGCGAAGGACAATTCGGTGATCACAAAAAAGATGGCCAGTCTGGTGCTGGTTCTGGCACCATGAGCGCGAGCGAACCTGATCTCACACAGCAGGTAATTTGTTTTAATAGGTTATTGCTTTTGTAATACATTTTCCCACTCTTTAGCATTATTGTTACCCATAAATCCTTTTCTTTATCGTATGAGTTTCTTTTGATTGGAGAATAGATAGAGCAGAGTTTTTTGGAGTTTACTCCTTAAGAATCGATTTGCTTATATAAGGGGCCCGGTATGAGAAAAATGTGAAGAGTAAAATCTATCGATGAATGACCTCGTTACGTTTTTGAAGGTCAAAGTCTGTCTCGGAGTAAACTCCAGTCGTGCGTCGGAGCTGACACACACAATTTTTTTTTTAATTCTTGACGGGGAAACTTTAGTTCTTCGTTTCGCCTGATGGCTATAAATGTGGACGCACATTTAGCCGAGTCGAACGCGCTGAACGGAACGAATTTTGGAATTCTTTACGTCGCCGGAATTTGGATGACGTCACCAGATTCGGGGCGGTAAGATTTCGGACCTAGAACGGAACGCGGGCGCGGTGGGCCACCGCCCCCGTTCGTTCACAGACTTCTAAGCGAACCTGTAGTCGCATTACACGGACGTACTAAGAATCTTACCAATATTATAAACGTGAAAGTTTGTATGGTTGCATATATGGATGTATGGTTGTGTGTTTGTTACTATTTTACGAGAGACATAAAGTATACTTAGGCTATAATTTAACCGACATTGATGCGCGTGAAGCCATGGGCGACCATTACAATTATATCCTATCTTTAAGGGCCGATTTCACCGCACAAATTAAACGCGATCAGTTGAAGTTAAACTCGGTTTATGCGCTAAACCGAGTTCCGCTACCAAGTTTGCGTTTCACGAGCATAAAGTAATCGTCGTTCATGTTGATCTTAGTTCAGTTTCTGAACGGCCGATTCTCTACGTTTAGCTTATCTAAACGCGTTTAAGAGCTGTCATTGTCCTGATTTTTCGTTGTAATTATTTATTGTTTATATGGAAAGAAACTGTCTTGTTGTTTGAGATTTGTTTTTAAAACAAACATGAGAAGAGCTTTGGCACTAGCTTTTGACGAAAATTTTGATGAGGATGAATTTGTTGTTCGTCGCTCCAGATGGATACGCGAGAGAGAAGAACACTTCGACACTCTTGATGATAAAGGTTTTGTAACTAGATTCCGTCTTACAAAACCAACGGTTCTTTCTGTATTGGAATCTATTGAACTCCGAAAAACCACAGATGATACCAACTGTCATGTTATGGCATACTTGTACGTACAATTTATTTCATTCACACAAGATATGTAATTATTTTGTTATTTTTTAACTAAATAAATAATTATGGAGTTTTTAATACCCGTTACTGGCCATCTGAATCAAGAATATCGTGATCTGAATGAATTCTTTTATTTTATGTTCCCATTTGAGAAGAAACAATTTCTGTGATTGCAACACTTTTATAGCAATCATTCATTCGTTCATTCTTTGTCTAAGATAAACTACGTTTTAATAAACGAGATCAAGTCGAAGCCTGTGAAATCCGTGCGACTTAAACCGCGATCACAACTAACTTCTGAACTCGATTAATCAGAACCAAGTTTTATTAAACTCGGTTTCTATCAGGAACGGTGAAATCGGACCTAAGTCTGTATATTTTCATCCAAGTTTAATAGCATAAAAACTGGGACGCTACTTTTATTTCTTGCCACTACAGCTAGCCAGGCGGACTTGAAAAAAGTCAATTCATCAACGAAAACGAGTACAAAGTATTCCCCAGGGGATCAAACCTGGGACCTCTAGTTAGACCCATATGTATGGTCGTTTGGGTAGTTACCACCGCCTTTCTTATTTCTGCCGTGAAGCAGTTCGCTGTGTTTCGGATTGAAGGGAAAGGTAGCCAGTGTAATTACTGGGCATGGAGGGCATATCATCTTAGTCCCGAGGATGGCAAACGCACTTGCGGTGTTAAGTGATTTACACTTAATATTGCAAGTGTCTATAGGCGGCGGTGACCACTTGACATCAGGTGGGCCGCAAGCCTGTTTGCCATCTCGTAACATAAAAAAAGTCCGGTGGATGAACTACTAGATCACGGAAGCGTTATAAAATGATGTCACAAAGTGGCGCTTTAGGCCCCAAGATTCTTTTGACAATTTTTCATTATTTAGTAGTGATCCACATTTACGTAGAATAGAAAAAGTATCTTGTATATTATTACTAGCAGGGCGCGGCGAGACTCCTGGAGTCCCTTGGCGTGGGCCGAGGCTCTGGCGTTGGTCGTGGAAGTGGCACCCAGCGGACATCGCGTCCAAATCACTCTACTAGTCTATTTCCCAGGTAAAACATTATTTTTACGACACTTTTTATTAGTATTAGAAAGGAAATAGGTTTGCGCTATAGCAATTTCTACTCGTATTTTATGACTGAACAACTCGCTTATTCGCTATTGTGCATGAGCGAGATGGCATGAACTTTAAGCACTAATTTCGTAGTCTTACTCCAATTTACTCGTTGCGTCTAGCTTTTGTGACGAAAAATATAAATAAATTCAAATTTTAAGGAAACCCCGACGTACATTTATAGTTAGAACCATCTCGATCTCGTCTGCTTTTATACAAAAAAAACCGCATAAAAATATGTCCTATGGTTTCGAAGCTACGATGCCACAGATAGACACAGATACACGGACCCATCGAACATTTAACACCCTTCTTTTTGCGTCGGGGGTTAAAATAGTCTAACCCATTTTTCCTGTTACAGCTTGGTACGTTTGGCTTTATCGAGCAACTTCCCAGGAGGCCTATTATCTGCTGCTCAAAGCTACCCATCACTAGCTCCTAATGCTCAAAACGCTCTCACATTATCTTTGACTTCCACATCTAGTGAGAGTGAGCAGGTAAATATCAGTTAAATTTTATAATTATAGTTTTATCTGTCGTGAGAAATTATTTTAAATCATTTTTTGCTTTATAATAGGTGTCATTAGAAGATTTCCTTGAGTCATGTCGTGCTCCAGCTCTACTTACTGAACTAGAGGACGATGACGAAGGAGACGACGCTCTTGACAGCGACAAAGAAAACGAACCCACTTATCAAGAAGTGGTAAGTGGTCTGAGAGTACGTAACCCATCTAATCTCATTATTTAATTAATTATATTGTTAACTTATTTTATTTGTCAAAGCTGAGTTTTAAGCTCTGTCCAGACCTGTGTCTGTTATCAACCGCTGCGGGCGCGGGTAGAAACTGCTCCATGAGTAAGCCTGACATACACGCGAACCGTTCCCGAACATGTCCAAGAGTGACCTAACTATGTTCTTAAGAGTGTGAACTAAGTTCGTGCGTCTGCCCAGGTGTGGACAGAGCTTTATTTGTGAATGCTTTATTTGCTTATTGTTATTAATACTTATTACGAAAACTCATTAGAATAAAAATCTAATATTTTCATTTACTTAATTTATTGCGTTCAATGTGTAAAGTTATGATTTTTTCTCAGGTGTCCCGAAATCTATTGTCCCTAATGGAGGAAGAAGCATTAGAAGCGGTTCGAGTTGGCGGGGGTGGTGGGTTAAGGTCACGACGCCCCTGGGATGACGACTTTGTTCTTAAGAGGCAGTTTTCTGCACTCATACCCGCCTTTGATCCTCGTCCAGGCCGGACTAATCTAAACCAGACTGTTGGTTAGTACATGCTTATAATTTGGGAATATTCACTAAATGTTTCCAAAAATTATTTCTCTAAAAGCTTGCATCCAATTATTGCTTGATCTAGTGTCTGATATCGTATGAAAATGTAACATCATTAAAGTTGTATATTTTCTAGTAGCTTAATATAAGATTCAGATTTCTCAAAATTGATCTGATTTAGAAGTTATAAAATTAAATGTATTGGTGGCGTTAGTTAACTCGTGTCAGCCTCTTAAGACCGAAAAAAACACAAAATCACCAATATGTATTTTATACTAATTTTTATTGCTCCTATAAAGAAAGGTTACGTCAATGTCTAATTTACCAACTAATTCTTGTAATATAATTGCCAGTGGCATCTATAATTTCTAATTAAAGCAACGTTTAAATTTAGATCTCGATATACCTCTAAACGAGGATTCCGACGCGGAAGAAGCTACGGAGCCAACACCGAGTGGTACAAGTGTTGCGAGCGTTACTAGCAGCAGCGAGGGGAATTCCCGCTTGCCTGCTCTAAGGCTTATACTGAGCGCTGGGGGCACGTCAATGACATTGGAGCGCCCCTCGTGGACGCTATACAGAGCAGTGTTAGCTCTCAATGCTAAACTATCGGCACACGATACTCATCGGGATACAACTTACACGTGAGTTATTATCATAATCGATATTTATTTTTTGTTTGATGAACATTGTAACGAGTTTTGTCTACTACAGATTGAATAATAACGATATACGTATACGTCTTTAATAGTTAGGTTTTCGAACTAGCGGCTAATTAAGACTGATTTTTAATTAAACGTTTTTCCGCTATGAACTTCATTAATTTGTTATTATTTTTTTCTTGTTACAGGTTAACTTATAAGGAAATAGAAGGTAAAGAAACGTTTGCGTCATCAAGTGACAGCGAAGATGATGAACCCTGTGATCCAGGTAAGACTTATTTTATTTTTCTACAAATTTAATTAGGGTTTGTATCCCCAGTGAGCCTTGTATCCTGCGTCAAGACTAACGTTCCAAGAAACGCCTGTGACCCATTGATAAAGTATGTATAAAGCCTTTTTTGGCTTTGACCTGAGAGCGGCTATTGTAGTTACATAGTTTGGTTTATTTTGACGTGTATTTACTACGATAAATAGTCACTATGCTACACCACATGTCTGTCTGTCTATTTACAATACTTTATATTTAATAAATTTGTGCTTAAGGCGTAATAAGGAACTTTGTGCGACCGCAACTTCAACCGCAATGTTTATTGTAATACCACAGCGTAATAAATACATCCAGTGGTTCGACGGAAAATGCCGCTTTTATCAAGGATGGTCACGCTTGACGAGTGTCGCCAGCGTTGAATACGCGTTTAATCTAATGCGACATCCTTGACCAAATGTCCCGAGTGAGTGTATGAAGTTCGGGCTCGCCCCACGTCCCCCTCATGATTGCCCTGTCTGAAGCATGGTCACGGACCAGTGATAATTTCGTACAATGATTTACTAAAGGTCAAATTTATAAAAATCTGTCATATTTAATGTTTTTTCATGACATTCTGTATTATTAGCATTATTTACAATGTTATGCGGTTATCGTTTGCGTTAATCGGTCCAGTAATTTTTGAGTTTATTCGTTACAAACATACAAATCTTACCTTTGTATAATAATTATCATCCATCATAACAGCCTTTATAATTCCAACCCACTACTGAGATACAAGGCCCCTCCTTGTCATGACGTTTAGGCAGTAGTCCACCACGCTTGCCCAATGCGGATTGGTGGACGGAGTATAAGGTGATCAATACTCTTTTGCTGGTCTATTAGTCGCCTTCTACGATACTCCTTAGAGGATATGGGGTGATGCTATTCCACTCTGCCGGCATGACACGGCTAAAAACTCACTTTCGCATTTATAATATTTGATATATTTGTACTTTAAGTAAAATATCAATCCTTTACCACGTAGTAAGAAACTTCTCGCGATCGCAACTTCTCTTCGTATATCGTAATATGTTTATTGTTGTTTATGTGTAGAGCATGGCATAGCCGGTGCGGAGGGGGCGGAAGGAGCTATGGCCACGTGTTGCGTGCGTGTTCTGCGACGGCTGCGTGTGGCCGCTCCTTCGCTACCTGCCGAGCCGTTCGTGTCTACCAAACTCACCAACAAGCTGCACCAACAGTTGCAGGAGCCACTCACACTCGCTTCAGCAGCTACTCCTCATTGGTCAGTATTTACTACAGGTACCTAGGTAGTGTTAAGCACCTAAAATAACTCCATGTCTTCGGATGTGTTGAGAACTTGAGATTAGAAAGCTTCTCAGCTAATAGAAGTTCATTGTCCGCCTTATAACCTGACTACAGGGCCGGTTACCGGCGTAGGATTTTGAAACTAATGAGCACCCCACGCTTTTCTCTAAATAATAATTATACTTTTTTTCACATTTTAGTCCGATTCTATATAGAAGCGTTTTTTTTTAGTTTTTTTAAACTATTATTTTTATGTATAATTATGTCTGTAAAGTAACTGTTCTGGTAAACATTTAAATAGACGAAGCTCATTGTTGTTACGCACAATGAGCTTCGTCTATTTAAATGTTCAGTGCAAAAAGTTAGCGCAGAAAGTCTCAGTGTGTTATAAAATGTTTTTAATTATTACTGTATTTTGCTTTCTATCGATCAGGTGTCAGCAGCTGAACGACTGGTGTCCGTTCCTGTTTCCCTTGGAGACGCGGCAGATGTTCTTCGCTTGTACAGCGTTCGGAACTTCGCGCACTATAGTCTGGCTGCAGGCACAACGGGATCGCGCATTGGACAGGCAAAGGTATTTTATGCGTTATGAAACATAAAATTATTTTAAAATATGTCCCTAAACATTAGCAGTCAATTGATAAGTACCGCGTAACAATACAATAAAAAAATCTGTATTAAAAAAAAGGTTACATAACTTTTACACACAGGAAAGTATAATAGGCGGCCTTATTGCTAAGCAGCAATCTCTTCCAGGCAGCCTGCAGTAAAAGAAAATATGAAGTATACGATCACGCTTATATTCCCAAGGAAGGTTTAGCAGAGCCTTGGGTAAAATTTTGCTACACATAAAGCCACATCTATCAGTATGGGCTATGCAGTGCTTCCAAATAATGACAGGTTGGCAGCCTGTCACCTACATAAAAGGGGCACCAAAGCCAAAAAGTAACAATCCTTCAAACCGTAAAACAAACAAAAGACAACACCCAGGACAAATATGAAGTTATACAGGATGTAAAAGACATGAACAGTCAAACGAGAACCATGTATTCGGCTACCATCATAACATTTTTCTTCCTTCAGACTATACCTGGGAAATTGATAGTTACGATTTTATTGAAGGTCAAAGTCATAATATTTTTTTTAATTTTTTTATGAAAACGTATTCTATACGTTATTTCTTAATTATTGTCCAAAGAAATATTATCATTTTTTTTAGTATTTTATAACAAAAAATGGCTTTAAAACGTTAGCGTTCAATGTAGCTCACTCGATCCGCACGGACACTAACGAACGGGGCCGCCGTCTGGCCGCCGTCTGGCTGGCTTTTAACACCAAAAAATAAAAATCATTTCCCAGCAATATTTTTTTTGAAATATGTCTTATTTTGATGTACAGAATACGTAGTTTTCGTTTGACTGTTCATGTCTTTTACACCCAGTATATAGAAAAATGGGTGCAGAATGAGGACTTAATAATAAGCCTAAAAAATCTATTATAATAATAATAATTCATTTATTTCAGGCAACACAATGCTTACATAGATGTTAAAATAAACAAAGGGCCCATAGATAAATACCTTAAAACTAACATATATAATATAAAATATAACTTATAAACTAAGGCACACGTAGAGTCGGCGACGTGTAGCGCAGCTCATTAGGGAGTCGTCCTCGAAAACGTCGAAAAACAACTCCTTCCGGCCAGAACTCCTCCTTCATGAAAGTCGGCAGATGATGGGTTGGCACTCTCACCACAAAAGAAGAAAAGTTTACTTTGTGGCGAGACTCCAATCGCTCGACTCTCAGCTTCCAGGTGGTCTTCTTCCTGACATAGTCTACGACCTCCTCCACCTTCGTAGACCAGTGTAACCGGGACAAGTACAGCTGCGTCGTCCGAACTTCAGGACGCAGTTGGTTGTCATCCGTCTGTGCGGTTCCGCAGTGGTTGCGGATGATGGGCTTCTTTTTTCTCCTCTCCACCTTGGTGAAGCCCTCATCGTCGCACTTCTTCTCCTCCCGATAAAAACGGGGAGGCTCCTTCTTACTAGCAGGCCGCTGAGATGGTGGTGGTGGGTGGGCGGCGGCAGCAGCAGCATAAGCACGCGGTTGGCTCGCTGTTGCAGCGCGTCCATGCGGCGTCAGCTGTACCGAGTCATTCGCGGGGCAGCGGGCGGTGGCGGCGGGGCACAATGTATCGCACGTAGCGGTCGCTGACACCGGCGACACAAAACTGCTGATAGATGAATTTTGCGCTCCGCGGCGTCGAGTGTTGACGTTGGAAGCCTCGGTTACGGGTGACCTACATACCGAATTACTATTATTTTTCAATAAAGATAATTCGGTACGCAACTCTCCTATAGTCGATTCCGATACTTCCAACCTACACTGAACTTCGGCCAGGCTGGTTTTCAGGAACGTGATGTCCTTCAGCAGCCTGGTGACGTCGACGTGGTCGAATGTCACGGGAGGCAGCTTATGCAGCTGTTTCGCCACGAAAGCTGGCACGTCGTCTGGATCGGTCTCCTTCAATAAGGTGATGACGTCCTGGACACTCCTCTCTCCCCCATCCCTCCTGCGGGACGGCATCTGCGCGGACTTGCCGAGCGTGTCGAAGAGCAGCTTCTTACCACTGCAAATCTCGTCTTCAGAAAAACTTGACTTGCAGATCTGCATGATGCTGACCTCGTCCATCGTGTCTATGGCATGTTGGACAAATGCCAAAAACTCGTTAGCTATGAGTTTATCAGAACCCATAGCCATCACGTGCAGCAGCTATATGCCGCGCGAATCGCGAATTTTTATTATTAAATTCATTATATTTATTAGTTATATATAATTCCCGAAAAGAAAAGATCTCCGAAACTTAACAAACCTATTTTAACTTTTTTTAAATGTGTGTTTTGTTCCAACTTGAGAGAGGATAGTTTTTATCTTGATAAGTAGTCCTCATTTTTTTACTACAAATTCAATGTTATAGGACAGCAGTATGAAATTACCGCGCAAATAATAACAGCAACGCGTGGCCGGGATAGCTAGCACCTATTTAAATAGATAATGAAATACATAAAATAGACTAAGGAGAAGCATGAACTACATAGAAAAGTTAGATTATTATTAATTTTATTTTCAGAGCTGTTAACACAGTTTCGCCTCGTCGCGCGGATTTAGAAGCAACAGAATTTCGTATGGGTCGCTTGCGGCATGAACGCGTGCGGATTCCAAGACAGCCCGACTTGTTGCGTTCCGCTATGCAGGTCGGTGTTTTAATATTTTATTGTTGAGAAATATAAAGAAAAGAAAGAGGGTTCAGTTTGCGTCTCTGGACATCTCAATTTTAAGATAACACATTGCATATTTTTTGTTTCGTCTTTTGTTGTGAAAACAGTAAAATGATTTTTGCAATAATGGTTTCCAGACAAAGAATATACTTTGACCAAGTAAATAAAATCAGCACTATGCGAACTTTGAAATGAACGCACAGCTATGTTAGTACCTATATTTAGCAACGCACAGGTCGTGATGTCAAAAGCAACGTCGAGATGTCAAGTTTAAAGTAATACATCAGTCAGTTCAATTCAATAAAGTGAACTACGCAACTGAAACGAACCAATCGCAGAGCTTTATTCAACGCAATGCATTTACTGACTTTTGAGTATTGTTTATGAATTGAAAGGTTTACCATATGACACGCACTGGGAAATGCCTTATTTCACATAGCATTGTTTTTTACTCATACGAGTGTTGATTGTGAATACGGGCGTTAGTGCCACAGTGCGGTATCGCATAGAGTATAGTGTTTATTAGTATAGCTTGCGCCAAAGTTCTAGTTCGTTCTGAAGTTGTTTCTGTTTCGTTGGCACAACCACAACCTACCAATAAGGTTCAATTTCGTACTGCTTAGGTAATCGCCTCCTGTTCAGAGCGAACTAGAAGTATGGCGCGTGCTATACGCTCGACCAACATCCATGTCATCGTGGGAAGAATTCCAGCCTTAGTCAATGTGGTTTAACATTGTTATGAGGCTGACACGAGTAAACTAGCGCTACCAATACATTTATTTTGAACTTCTAAATCAGATCAATTTTGAAAATTTTAATTAAATAACATAACACAACTTTTCATTGTTCCGTTTAGTTTTAAAATGGGTTTTTGCGATAAGTGGACACTTTTGACCATAAACTCATTTTTCTTAATGGATGAACGTAAACGTATGTACGGTAGTTCAATAAAATTAGACATGTACTATCATTACGAACGTTACCAACAGTGCAAACGCCTAGGACCGAATTGAATATGGTGCTATATGCACTGTATGCGTGAAATCGGCCCAGTCCACGCTTTGTGCTTAAACACTAAAACAGTACTCTAGGATTTTTAATTAAGTAAAAAAAAGTTACTGTAGTAAATAAAGTAGCAATACCGAGTCTTTAACGATTCAAAACTCAACTCAAATTTGAATTTGACATTTGTGCTCACACTGCTATCTCTTTTTCGCGTGCACCGTTAGCACGGCTTAATGACGTCACGTTATATTCGTTGGTGCCGGTGCCGGTGCCGATAGCCCGATATTGCACGTCTCGGACCACAGGGTATATCATCTTGGCCGTTTTACATTTCAAAATTCATTATCTGGTTTAGAAGTTATAAAATAAAATTTTATAGTGGTGCTAGTTGGCTCGAGTTAGCCCCTTAATGAATGTAGGTGATGCGAGTACACGCGGGCCGCAAGTCTGTGCTCGAAGTGGAGTTTGCGGGCGAAGAGGGCACGGGTCTGGGGCCCACGCTGGAGTTCTATGCCCTGGTAGCGGCTGAGCTGCAGCGATCGGAGCTCGGCATGTGGCTCAATGACTCACTGCACCCCATTGATGATCACGCGCCGCATCACCTCGCATTGCCTGATGGTGAGTATACTGTAGTGATCGGATCTTTTTGGTGTATGTATACTGGCAGGTTGTTAATTTGAAAAAGATACAGATTGTTGACAGGAGTGAATAGGTGAATATAATATAAAAATGGTGAGATGTTTTTGTGTGGAGTAAAAACGTTCTTTTATTCGTAATTTCATTGAAATGTGTTTCAGTGAGAATAATTCGTTTCTATTGATAAGATCCCTACAATACCAACAGTTGGGCGTTTTATTATAGTGATTTTGACACATCTGCGGAAATATATACGTATAATTTGCGACATGTTTTATTCCGCTAATAAGCATTATTAAAATTTCCGCTATGCAGGTCGGTATTACTTTTCGAATGAAGGTGATTACTTATGTTCCAACATTACTTTCAATTACTTTGGTTAGCCGTGTAATGTGTGATGCCGGCAAAGTCATCACCCTATATCCTCCAGTGGGTGTCGTAGAAGGCTACTAACGGATCAGCAAAGGGGTATTGATCACCTTATATTCCGTCCACCAATCCACATTGGGCAAGCGTGGTGGACTACTGCCTAAAACTCCTTCGATGACAAGGAGATGCCTTGTGTCCCAGCAGTGGGTCGAATTATAAAGGCTGTTAAGACTTCGGTAATTCTTACTCGAATTATAAACGACACTTGTTTTTAACGCATCTACCCTTGTAGAAGTTTATAACGTCCGGCAGTCAGTGATAGAGATGTATACCGCTTATCGAACATTTTATCGATGAAAGTCATGGCCCATTAAAGTATGAAAACCATACCCACGTCGTACAGAAATGATAACGTGCTAGATGTACAGATAAATATTTGTAGTTTTCAATGGTATGTGTCGAATTATTGTTGGAATTATATATTACGGTACTTTTTTATATGAGTGTATGATATTATGTTGTATCATATTTTACGGGTGATTAGCCACAAAGTGAGGTATAACAACCATATCCACCCCTAAGGCTGGATTTTTCTAACAGTGTGCGGGATCTCTAATATAAAATGTATGCACCGAGTGCCTTCCGGCGAGTGTCAGAATTTTTCTGTTAGAAATTTCTGATAATGTGCGACCGCGCTTAACCATGTTCTTAAGAGACACGCAAACGTTCGTTCGTTTCGTGAACGTGCGCAGGTCTGGATAGAGCTTAAGAATTACGAGAAATATCTTCTCTATTGGAGGTTTATTAGGTATTTGTGAATGTTATAATAACGCAAGTATACAAAACTCATAATCTTTTATCTGTGTTTACAGAGAAACCTGCCGGATATTATGTGACACGCGCAGGAGGCCTCTTCCCGGCATCGCTACCACAAGACTCTTCTATCTGTGATAAAGTTTGCAAATATTTCTGGTTCTTAGGAGTATTTTTAGCTAAGGTACATGATAGACTAATTCATATAATTAAAATTTGTTAGAATCAAACAGTTGATTGTATTTTGTAATAATAAAATCTATGTTTAGGTACTACAAGATGGACGTCTCGTTGATTTGCCGCTGTCTGAGCCTTTCTTAAAAATAATGTGCGGCGAAGAATTGACGACGGAACATTTGGAAGAAATTGATCCGATTAGATATAGGTACGTATTATGTATACTGCTGCACGCTGCACAGCAGTGCGTAAAGTTAAGTATTTGGCAAACTCTCTCTCTTTCTGGAAAACTCTACATGCATAGCTTGGTTCAATTAAGAAATATAGATACCAATGTGGCAGTTGAGGGAACAATATATAAAAAGTTCTAAGTTTATAAGAAGTTGCGAATTCTTTCAGGTTTCAGTTTTCGGAGAATAGAGATACTGATAATAATTATAAGGTGTTGAATTCGTAAAAAATGAGGGTATTATGTGCCCTGCCCACTGCCACTTAAATTGCAAAACTTAAGTGGCAGTGGGCGGGGCACATTGCTCAAAGAGTGGATGGTAGGCCCCCCACAAGGTGAACTGACGAACTGATTTTTTCTGATGATGATGATGGTTGCTGGTCACGCCTGAATGCGAGCAGCACAGGATCAGTCGTTGTGGCTTTTTCGGGGGAGGCCTATGTTCAGCAGTGGAAATCATGCGGCTGAAATCATGATGACGATGAAGATGGCATTTTATACCAGAAAATCTCAATCGTTTCAAATGATCTCTAGAATTTGATTTTTAAACGTATCAAAACCATTTAATAAATTATTATAGTCAGTCGACTATAAGAAGGAGTTTCTCCCGAGTTCTTGTTGCAAAAACACGTGTTGAGAGACTCTCATTTTAAACTCAATCTACCGTACAATTGTCGGTTACTTTAATAAAATATTCACTTGATATTCACTTGATATTGGATTATGTGTCGCGATCGCCATTCGTTTAAGAAGATTTGACGCGGCGTCTACGCTGCGCTAACGTTCATCGAACGCCGACGCTGGTCAAAAGCTAGTGTGAAGGAGCACTAAAGAAGAGTTATGATTTGACAGCTAATAAAAGTAGCTCACCTGACTTGGCAACACGCCTATTGAGAAAGCCACGTTGCTCTTTGTTTTAGGTTCTTACAAAACGTATTAGCGGCAGCTGAGCAGTACGAAATGATAGATCGGGATGCGTCACTGAGTCCCGAGGAGAAGCAGAGGCGTACTAAGGAGCTGACAGTTGATGGGGCCACTTTCGAGGAGTTATCTTTGACCATGACTCACGTCGCGGCTCACGCTGACCCCTCTGTGTCCGTACAACCGCTGTGTGATAGCGGCGAACACGTAGAGGTCAGTATTTTTTTTTAAATATATTTTAATTATGTTAATTGCCTTTTTCTGTGAAATTTTATTGGGGCACTTTGTGTTTTTTTTGATAAGATATAACAGTCATAGGCATGTAATAATAGCACTGGACCTGCACCGGCTTGGCAAGTTAAAGTAAATTACTGTAGCCAACATGTTATGGTTACCGAGAAGGCCTTTGTGCAGTTCATATTTTAATATTTAAATAGTTCTGTTGCTAGTGCTAAAACTAATAACAGTAGGTTATCCCTTAAAATTAGCGTCAGCTTTGCAACCTCTATCCTACGGGAGACCACTATCAAATCATTAGTCTGTTTTTTTTAACAAAGGAGTACTGAGTAGGTATGTCTCTCGCATATTTCCGATATTGACAGAGTGAGATTATAGGGATATAAAAAGTAATATATAAATCGGTAAATTTTAATGAGGATTTTTACAAGGTTTTTGAAATTATACTTATTTAATATACATACTATATGTGTGTATAGGGTCACATAGACATGTGTATCTAACAACAATACAGCGAAAATAAAATTATTGGTACTTGATGAATGCACGCTCTTAAGGCTATGTCTTCACATTGCGTTGTAGGTGGGTGCTCATAACGCACGCGCGTACGCCGAGGCGAGCGCGCGGTGGGTGGTCCGCGAGGGCGTACGGCGGCAGGCGGCCGCGTTCCGGCGGGGCTTCGGCGCCGTGTTCCCCGCGCGGAGGCTGCGCGCCTTCTCGCCCGCCGAGCTGCGCCTGCTGGTGTGCGGCGAGCGCGGGCCCGCCTGGACCAGGGACCATCTGCTGCAGTACACCGAGCCCAAGCTGGGATACACGCGCGACAGGTACGTCACACTGACCCGAGCTGGGCTACACGCGCGACAGGTACGTGACACCGAGTCGAGCTGGGCTACACGCGCGACAGGTACGTGACACCGAGTCGAGCTGGGCTACACGCGCGACAGGTACGTGACACCGAGTCGAGCTGGGCTACACGCGCGACAGGTACGTGACACCGAGTCGAGCTGGGCTACACGCGCGACAGGTACGTGACACCGAGTCGAGCTGGGCTACACGCGCGACAGGTACGTGACACCGAGTCGAGCTGGGCTACACGCGCGACAGGTACGTGACACCGAGTCGAGCTGGGCTACACGCGCGACAGGTACGTGACACCGAGTCGAGCTGGGCTACACGCGCGACAGGTACGTCACACTGACCTGAGATGGGATACATGCGCGACAGGTACGTGACACCGAACCCAGCTGAGCTACACGCGCGACAGGTACGTGACACGAAGTAGAGCTCCACGTGCGACAGGTACGTGACACCGAGCCGACTGAGATGGTCTACATGCTCGACAGGTACACTGACCCGAGCTGGTCTACACGTGCGATAGGTACACTGACCCGAGCTGCGCTACACGTGCGGCAGGTACCGTGAACCGAGCCGATCTGGGCTACATGCGTGACAGGTACGTAACACCGAGCCGACTGTGCTGGACTACACGCGCGACAGGTACACTGACCCGAGCTGGTCTACACGCGTGATAGGTACTTGACACCGAGCCGAGCTTGGCTACACGCGTGACAGGTACTTGACACCGAGCCAAGCTGGGATACACACGTGACAGGTACTTGATACCGAGCCGAGCTGGGCTACACGCGTGACATGTACGTGACATCCGGTTGCATTACACCTAGTAATTTACAAGTCTCTAGTCCTCTGAGTCCTCCTCTGAGTCCTTTTACTTAGTCCTCAGAGTCGTTTACAGGGTTCGAGTATTTTAACGGATAACTCGACGACTCGGAGCGTGACATTAGAGCTCGAGTCGTTTTCTGCGCTTTAATCTTGTGTTATAATGAGTTACTCACGACAGTAGATAAAAGAATATTTGCGTACCTTAGATAACAAAAAATCATCAAGTACTTATTAACTCAAAGATTTCACAACACAACTTACATTAACATTTGTAAAAATTGACAAAAATGTGTACTAGTCGTCAAACGAATATTTCATACATAAGTTACTTTAAATTGTACAGCATCGTTTTTTAAAGCCTGTATGATTATCCAGACAGTAATCTCTTTTACGTGTAGTAAAATAAAATTAGGATACAGCAAGGTCTAAAAGTATTGTTGTTATCGCCAGCCCTGGATTCTTGCGGTTGGTGGACGTGCTGGTAGAGATGTCGGTGCGTGAGAGGAAGGCTTTCCTGCAATTCGCTACTGGCTGCAGCAGCTTGCCGCCCGGCGGTCTCGCCAACCTTCACCCCAGGCTCACCGTTGTGCGAAAGGTAAATGTTTTATTAGGAATTTGACATGCTCAATTGGACAAGATTGTCTTATAGTATTGAAAAGTAAAAGAAAGGGTGTATTTTATAGTCCTAGTTGTTAATTAACGTATAAAGCCACTGTATACAACATGTAAATTAAATAACCAACACCCTGAATACAGGTGGTTAGGGATCGCCTTCAGAGTTGATTTCAATTTTTTTTTAAGTTTTTTTGAATAAAATAAAAAAAAAACAAAAAGTACCCAGAAAATATTGTACTATATTTTTTGGGTACTTTTGTTTTTTTATTATTATTATTATTTTTAAAATCTTTTTTTTTTAATTTTGAAATCAACTCAGAAGCCGATCCCTAACCACCTGTATTCATGGTGTTGGTTATTTAATTTAAATGTTGTATAGACTTTACTATATCTATTTGAAAGGAGAATGGCAAAAATTCTTACTTCTTCATCAAGGGAAAATATTGCCAACAGCAAAATCGTAATAAATTGATTTCTCTATTTTGATTTTTAATATGAGGGCTACATGTTTTTTCTTATTAAAAAAAACATTGCTTTATTTTGTAATCCTAAAACGCAAAAATTATTCCATAATATAAGGTAGTTTTATCTTAGCTGGGCGTCAAATATTTGCTAAAATATTTCGTTCGGATCTTAGAAGTGCAAATTTCAAAGATTGGATGAAACAATGTTTACCATAAAAACACAAGCACCAAGCACTGACAAATTTCGACAACGAAAGCAGTGCCCTGGTGGCGTAGTGGTTAACGCAGCCGCCCTGATAGCAGAAGATGCTGGGTTCGATTCCCGCCTGAGGCAGCTCAATTTTTTTTCAGTGTACTTTTTCTAGTTTTATACCTATATGTATTTGAGTAAGAATATTTTTTCAAGATGCCTGTCACTAGGTTTTCCTAATTGTAATAAGAAAGTAAATATGAAAATTGTGTCGAATAGGTTGACGCTGGCGACGGCTCATATCCATCAGTGAACACGTGCGTACACTACCTCAAGCTGCCGGAGTACTCCTGCAAGGAGGTGCTTCGAGAGAGGCTCCTGGCTGCCACCAACGAGCGTGGCTTCCATCTCAATTAGATACAAAGTTATTTTTACAACTAATCTAGCATCGTGATATTCCTTAGTATTCGCACATGTAACACGTATATTCAACGCGTGCTATAGGGCAACTAAGACCGCCTCGCGTGGCAGGGAGTTATATCCAAAATATAATTAACGATACAAGTTTTATCTAGATTGTAAATTAAATGTTCCCTAATTGCTGTAACCTAACACCAATCCACTACTCACGTTATATGACTGACAATTGGTACAACTATGTCGTTTATAAAATGTAATTAATGTTAATGATAAAGAAAATTTTATTTTTGAATATGTAAATGTCGTGGACTGTAAATATATGTTGCACTCAATTTTCTGATTAGTAAATCGGTATGGTTATATTATGAATATTGTAGTTTTACATCAACAGGTCGCTTGAGTAAAACATATTCAGATTAAGATCTTCGTTGGTCAGTTTCTGGTACATTCATAATATTTTTGGATTCTCGATCAGACCCGTCAACGCCTATTCGAATATCTCAATGGTTTGGTTTGTTCTCGTCTGTTTATGGAGGCTCATTTTACTACGTATAAAGTGTGTTTTCGACTAGATCTCTTAAAGTGTGATTTATTTGATATACGAAAGTGATACCGCTCTGAATATTTTTTGTTTTGTCCATGAAATTAATCCTATAAGTATTTATTTTACTTGAAATTGCAAATTTTTATATAATATATGAATTATGACGGAATACGTATAATTTAGTTTGGCTTCGCTTTCTAATCATTTTTGTTGCCGCGTTTCACCCGCACGCCGGGTGTGCGCTTAGATTGTAAGTGGCAAATTTATTCTTCCAATATTTTTTAGTTAACATCAGAGACAATATTTATGTATAAATCAATAAATCGATAAGGTAACAGATTAATTTAAAATGTTAACTCATTCGTGATAAAAACAAAGAAGTAGTTAGAAAACCCAAATGAATTAAAGGAAAGCATGGTAATAAGTTGTTAAGGGCTCTGAAGTTTGATGGTTTGTAATTTTTTCACAACATGCTACACAATGTTAATGATAGATTGTTTATAAATGTTTTATCTCTCATAATTATTTCATGCTTTTAATGAAAAGTTATTTTAATTTTAACTGTTTACATTCACTGTTCAAGTTTGGATTTTTTATGATCATCAAGTCTAGAAATTACATCTTAAGGACAGACGGCCTAGAAATGTCTGGTATCCCCCTAAATGTACTGTAGTTTATTAATTTAACGTAGTAGTTCTGTCACTTAAACCGACACTTGGATAACCTTTTACTCTTAACTTTGCTTCATTTAAATTTATAGGGTCTCGTATTTGTCAAATATCACGTTTTATCAATATGTAAATTATACTTATTATTGTGATTGGAACTAAATTCTATTAAAAATTACTTCAGGGTGTGAAACACTTTATGTATTCACATTATATTTAGCTATGTTCCTTTAGTCAAATAACTTTGTCAACTTAAAGTTGATTGTGATTTACTATATAGAAAATATGTACGAATTTTAGTTTAATAGGTATTTAACATAATTTTATTAACAATAATAAAAGCATCTTGTAGTGCTCCTATACTTGTTGTTGAGGATTCTATCAATAAATTAAGTGAAAATTAATTTGTATTTTATTTAAAATCCATTTTAACCCATAAATGTCAAAACCTATGGTAAAATTGTCATACTAATTTTTGCCGCAGGGTCAGATAAGTTTGTGGCATGTACAGACTACAGCTTTTCTGTAGGTCTACAGTCTACAGTCTTCAGGTATACAGCACAACAGGTTACCACAAACTCAAATTTTCACAATCGATTTTGCGCTTTATAAATTGGAGAAATTTGATGGTTTTGGTAGTCATCACCAATAGTGATCTGCTGTCATCCGTACACTTAACATAATTAAAAACGCGAATTACCGCAATTTAATTACCTTAAAATAGCCTGATGTTTCGACCGCTTATGACCACGGTCTGTGGTCACAAGCGGTCGAAACATCAGGCAAAAAGGTGAATATGAATTGAGAACCTCCTCCTTTTCGGAAGTCGGTTAAAAATAACAAGAAGTAAAGGTGTGTGTATAGTGAAAGGATGTGCGTGTGGTGTGAGGGCTCCTTTTTTGAAAGTAAAAGGTACCGAAAACGTAGCCGAGGGCTGGAATGCTAAAAATATTAACTATTTAAGAAATTGGACGTGTTGTTCTTTTTAACCTGCTTCTTTTTTACAAAAAAGGTGCAGGTTCTCAAAAACGGGATAAAAAAATCTGGTTCTGTTGCCAGATACGAACCGAAAAATAATTATATCATTTAGTAGGTTTAATTTGTAAATAGCCAGCTTCGATAAATGTATGGGATTGACTTAAATCACGTGACCAATCGTAACTATAATAATAATATAATATATTTCCACGTTCACACACATTATCTAGCCCAAATTAAGTATCATTAAGAACTTGTGTTATGGATACTAGATAACGGACAAATATACATAAAAAACTAGGTAGATATTTCATAAATAAAATCATTAAATAAACAACCATGACTCGTGTTCAAATGGTCGTATTCATCACACAAATATGTGCCACTACCAGGACTCGAACCCAGACCGCCCGATGCGTAGGCAGCGTTACTGAACACTCCACCACGACGGCGTAAGTCTAAGTAAGTTTGTAGCGAAAGCTAAGATGCTGTAGATAAGATAACCAAGCAATATGGCCTATGATGACGAATTTCGATATCTTTTCGTTAAGAAACGATTGCCACTTGTCTAAGCACCCTATGTAATGCGAATATTCCTACTTATATTATTGTGTGGGCGTTTCGGAAAAGAGGAAGGAGAAATAACAAACAGCACAATACCTTTTTCTTCCAATTCAATGGCGGCTAACCGGCTTACTTATAAACTTCTTCTCCTTTGAAAGGAATGGCGATCGCAACACATAAAGATTACGCATTGCGATAATATCAAGTGAAAATGTACTTAAAGTAACCGACAATTGTTCGGTAGATTGCGTTTAAAATGGAGTCTCTCAACACGTGTTTTTGCAACTAGAACTCGCGAGAAACCCCTACTTATAAACTCCAAATCTTCGTTATAGTGTTACTGTAGGCACTGGTTTTAAATGTTCACACACAAGACAATAATATGGTTTTTGGTTTGTTTAGAGGTAATTCGTTACTTTATAATTTTAAGCGGAATTTTATACGGAGCGGTTTTAGTGCACCTGTATTGAGATGATGCGGGGGAAAAAAGGGGGAGAGGGGTACAAGGAAACGGAAAGGAGTGTGTTGGTGCGTTTTGAATATGCGTGTATGTAGTCAAAATAAATACTTATTACAAATAGACATTGGTGGATTTAACAGTAGGCTGGAGCTTAGGGCGGCAGATTTTAGGGGGCGGCAAATATGGCCAAACTTTTGAAAAAATTGGTCGCAAAAAACAATATTTTTTAATAAAGGGAAAAAAGCTGATATAATGAAGAAGATAAAGCAAAATAAAGTTGCAAATGTACTTAATATTGTGAACTAGGCATATGCTCGATGGAACTAGGGTAGGTATCGAATTTCAGAAGTAGGGGCGGCAAAAATTTACCATCCTACTGGCGGAAAAAAATTATTAGCCTACTGGCGGCAAATTTATAAATCCGCCACTGCAAATAGACATTAGTAAGGTTAATGAATGGCGCTAACTAAGCAATCTAAGTTATAACATTTAAGCAAAGTCATTAAGCTATCCTTTTCACTAGAGTCACTGAGAAGATCTACATTGAAATCACCGCAAATAACAAGAAGTTACTACTGTTAGTTATCTTGTTTAATATATCTTCTAGAATATCAAGAAATGAGTCAAAGTTTGCTGATGATGGTCGATAGAAACAAACTACAATGAACCCCTCAAGCTCCGCACCAGCCACTTCACATATACGTTCAACAGAACATTTGACAAGATCCCTACGCTCTTTACACTTTGCTGATTCTTTAACTAATAAAAGACAACCTCCACCCATAGCCGAGATTCTATTGAAAAAACTAACAATTTTATAATTTCATAAGCTTCATGAGGTCGGTCCCAAATACAAGTAACAACGTTTAATCCAAATATTGAGGTTGGCACCGACCTCAAAAAAACATTTAGATTTTTATAAACAGAATTTTTATTTCTTCGTTTTTAGTTTTGAAGGCGGTTTTTTTTTATTTAAAAATAATTTAATTTTTGCTTTTTAGTGTTCTAAGTATAGGAAACGATCTCGAGATCTTTTAGACACACAAGTGATAAGATTACGATATCATCGATGTCAAATAAATAGGCATTATTAGGGATAATTTTAAAACTACTCGTCAGATGTGGATTAAATTTGAATGGGACCAAATGACAAGCACCTGCTTCCAAAGGTCGAAAGAATCTTCAAAATCGGTACACCCAGTAAAGAGTTATGAGGTAACAAACATTAAAAAAAAAACAGTCGAATTGATAACCTCCTCCTTTTTGAAGTCGGTTGAAAACACATTTTTTCTGGTGTTAGCCAAGTTTCTGTTAAGCATAGCACATCGGTACTAAAGATTATAGTGAATCGTATCTATCTATTAATGAAAAGTTAGAAATTATATTTAATTTTGTAGAAATCTATCAAAGAAATGGAAATAAATTATTTATTTCCAAATGAAGAATTTGTATTTATTACATAGACACTCTATTCACTACTACATTTTATGTGTGGCGATTTATACTAACGAAACTTGACGTTGACACTTACGAATTTATGTGGGGATGTGGTGCTGTGACGCTTCCGGGTTGGCTCGGCTCTCCGCGTTGCTAGTCATGAATCATCATGCCTTGGTCGATACCGTGTCTGATAATAGCCTGCATTCTGCATGCGCAGCCTTCACCGATAGATGTAATTTTATATGTATCATAACGAGTAAGGACTGCAAGATTTTATTAGACGTTGAAATCGTAACTAAAAGTTTGTTCTTGAATAAAAGCCTTTAGTAAAAAACCACAGAACATAGATATAAGAGGTATATATCTATGTTCTGTGTAAAAAACCCTTAGGTTTTGTTTTATTCTTGACAGGGAGTCGTTTGGCCTTCATCTCATATGATGATAAGTAAGTGACAATAAGGCGAAGATGGAATTGAGCTTCACCTCGAACCATCAACCACAGAGTGACTGGATTTTCTCTTTCGTGTCACTCTTGACAGAGTGGTCGTGGTTAACTTGTAGGGGTTTGGGGGCCGATGTTGCTCGCCTCACGAAGTCCCGCCATCTTGCTCTGTTTGTGGTATTCCTGGTACACTCATGCAAGGGACCGCCTACTAATCGGTCCATCGCATGGGTGACCTTCCTCGAGGTCTAGTGCCCTCTACTCTGCCTTGCACGACGAGGCGCTCAATGGACTACGCAATGGAGACGTGTCCGAAGTATTTTAAAATACGAGTCTGAACTATATTAGATAGCTGTTTGATACCGAGTTCTTGGAGTATAGAAATGTTGGTACGAAATTCGCTCCAGAACACTCCAAGCATTCTTCTCCAGTGCACACATTTCTAGAGCATCTATCTTAAATTCTTCTCGATTTCACGCAACGTCCACGTCTCAGCAGCGTACAAAAATATGGGGAAAACCAATGTATTAACAAGACTTTTTGGTGAGTATGGTCACCAGAGCTCCACAGGGTAGGGAAGGGGATTAGGCTTGGCAGCGCGTGTGTGTCACGTCGGTGTTGCAAGCGTCTATAGGCTACGATAACTGCTTACCACCAGGCAGGCCTTAAGCTTGTCTGCCAACCAACTGACATTAAAAACAAAACAGAGTTTGATAGGATGGTGGTGGCTAATAGCTAGACAAACTTGAAAAAAGTCCTACCATCAACCAAACCGAGCACCTACAAGTAATCCTCTGGGGAGCGAACCCGGAAGATCTCTGGATCTAATTCCAGTGAACAAACCGCTAGAGCACGGAGGCGGTTGACAGCGATGCCACTGCTTTATACGGCTACTTTTATACTGGTCACTTTTATACTGGTGCCTTTTACACTGCTCACTTTTATACTGGTCACTATTCACATCATATTGAATAATTGTTGAGGAACTCAACTTCTCCCGAGTTCTTATTGGTAAAACACGTGTTGAGAGACTCCATTTTTTAACTCATCATCAATCATCAACAGCTCATATAATGTCCCCACCGAGGGGCTCGAGCTTACCCCACATTAGGGGCGATTAGGCCTTAGTAAACCACGCTGGTCAAGTGCGGGTTGGTCGACTTCACACACAACCTAAGAATTTCTTCATAGGTGTGTGCAGGTTTCCTCACGATGTTTTCCTTCACCGTAAAAGCGTCGATTAAACGTACATATGAATTCAAAATTTGAAAACACATTGGTACTTGGCGGGGATCGAACCAGTGCCTCCCGAGTGGGAGGCACTGGTTCTCAATCTACCGTAAAAAAATTATTAGGTAGGTACTTTATGTACATTTTCACTCGACATTGGCAAAATGCGTATCATTTTCTCTTATGTGTCGTGAACGCCATATTAATTTAAAAGAAGAAGAAGGAGAACAACAGTTAATTGCTAGATGGATTATCCCTACAAAGTTTTAGGAATAGAAGTTAACACCACCAAATTCTCAGAAAGAAAATTACTTTCTAATAAAAATTTGAATAAATTCGGGTAAGTGCGACTTTTACGAGTATTAAGACCAGTCTTTTAATTGAAGATTTTTATAAGCTTGAGCAGTCTTTAACATTTCTATTCTAAGTGCTTATCTGAAGCGAGCTTTACCCGGCGCCCTATGAATGACTGACTATTTCATTATTAACTGTCGGAAATCTATTGTTCTCCCGACAAACTTTCAAAAGATGGTGTTAGCTAGCCAGGCGGACTTAAAACAAGTCCAACCTACCACCTACCTAACTACCTACCAAATAGAGCACAAATTTGTTCTCCCCTCGAATCGAAACCGGGACCTTTGGATGTAGGTAATGCTGGCGGGCGAACCACTAGACTACAAAAGCGCTAAATGACATTCTATTGGCACATTAAATATCGATACTTTTTGAAGTATATTTTTTATGAACGGTCCGGGTTGCTTTGATGTAGAATTGAGACACCGAGCCAGGACGCTGCGCAACCAGCTGCGCCCGTGCACAAGACGAGTAACCTTGGTGTTTTACACAATTTTCATACGACACAGAACAAAACTGGCTATCAGTATAAAAAGATAGTGGACACTGGAGCTGACACAGTTCACTGCTACAGTTTCATCGGTACAGTGACAACATGAAGGCTCTTCTTGTGTGTTGTATTGGGCTAGCGGCGCTGGCGTACGTCAGCTGCCGCGAAGTCACCCGCCAGAAGAGGGACGCCGACTTGGACGCGGCGGCCAGTCACCACGGCGGCAAGTGGGACAAGGGAGGCGGCCACGAACACCATCACCATCACCACCACGACCACGGCGAGAAGGGACACAAAGGTTACAAGGGACACCACCACCACGAACATGGCAAGAAGGGCCATCATCACCACGAGGGACACAAGGGACACCACGACGAACACGGCGGCCATAAGAAACACCATCACCACGACGACGGCCACCATCATGAGCATCATCACGGTGAAAAGGGACACAAAGGGCACGGTCACCACGAAGAAGGACACTACCACAAGGGCCATTCTACTAAGGGTCATCACGGCGTTCACAAACACGACGAGTTCAAGAAGGAAAAGCATTTCCATGACCACCATCATGAGGGCGGTCATCATGAGGGTCATGGTGGTCATCATCACGAGCATGGTCACAAGAAGGGCGGCCACTTCCACAAGGGACACAAACATGGCGGACACCACCACCATGAACACGGCAAGAAGGGTCACCACGAGAAGGGAGGTCACCACCACGACCACAAAGGTCACCACGACGAAGGCGGCCACCACGAGCACCATCACCACCACCATGAGCACGGCAAGAAGGGCGGCCATGAAGACCACAAGCACTGGGGCCATAAGAAGGGACACTAACCCACCAATATTTGCATGTCGTAGCCAATTAATTAAGCCTTTATCTAGGTTTATCTAATTAAGCTAACTTCGTTTTAAGTTTTGTACTAATTGTTATATTGACTGTGATGATTTGTTATTAAAAACTGTAACTTAAAAACTCTTTATTCGTTGCTTCTCTAATTAACCAAAGTGGCTACTTGAAAGTCGGTAAGGACCACTTTTCTCGGACAATTAGAAGTAGAGAAACAAACTTATCAATTTCACGTCACGTTTCAACAACAAAGTTACATAAAATAGTTGGCGGTGGTTCGTTGGCAACGGCTCCCGAACAGATAAGTAACTCGGCACCGTTGAGAAACTAGAGCGGTCCCCGACACTACACTAGCCTACATTTAAGCGGGCAGCGAATTAGTCGTGCTTGCAATCCAACGGTTTTCTATAGGAAACACTTGCAGTTCAATTTGAAATTGATAACGTTTCTCAATAGATAATTCTGTGCAACAATCATTGCCAACTGGCTCGAGTCTGAAACAAAATTTTCTCCTCATATTTTTTTGCTGTTTAGTATTACGGAAATTATGAAAAACAAAGATATGACATTGTTTGTTGGCGAAAGATATGTTTTGTCATCGAGTTCCGCTGATAATTGTTGACGCATGAATTAATAACGCCAAAAATTATACAGACATTGGAAAAGATCTTCTTCAAATACAACTCTAAATATTGATACACACTAACATTTTTTTTTCAATATTTCTTTTGTAGAAGAGATTCATAAGTAATAGAAAATACTTCGGTTTCAGATAGAGTAATAGTCGAGATGCTCTGAGAAGAAAACTTTTAGCATTCTCTATCGCGTTGCCTAGAGTAGTGCCTGGGACTTATGACTCAGATATAGGGTAAGGTGCATCGGCACTCCCCCCTTCACTACCCTGGCTTCTCTCTCTGCCATATTTGATACGATTACACGAGAGCCGCTTTAGATACGCGTTCTATTACAGTACTTATTGAAGTTCTAAACAAATCGATATCGTTGAAGTATAAATACCGCAAAAAGAACAAACTTGTTTGTTCTACCTCCATTTTTGCGATTTTGATGTTTTGTCTCATAGCAAGAGTTGTTTGACAGGCACTTTCACACGTTGAAATATTATGGTTAAAAAATCACGCTGTATAATACTGATTTTTCGCATTGTCAACCCTAACCCCGCATCCCCTACTGTGCTTTGGCAATTTTACTCGCCGATAGAAACACAACACTAAAAATGTAGAGGCAATTGACTGAACTAGATTAATGTCCCTTTCAGGACAAAACAGTTTGCGTTTCATTTCCAATGAGAGAAAATTATAAAGCACCAAAAATATTGATTGAAATTATTAGTAAAATAATGTACATACCATTTTGTACAGTTCAAAGGAATTGCTTTCGCATCGAGATGTCCATAGCTGTTTACTTCAAATAAGTAAATTATTGGAGAATGAAAATAATTTCTGAGTTACTTGGGGCACAGAGTATATAAATAATGGGGGCGCCGAGCCGAGGTATTTGAAACTCGAATAAGCTTTTCATAAGTCATTGCATGAAAATCTAGTAAAAATTTATTAAAACTAGAAAATACACTGAATAAAATCGACCTGCCCCAGGCAGGAATCGAACTCAGCATGTTCCGCAATCATTCGCAACGCAGCCGCCCGGATTGCGCAATATGCTGGGTTCAATTCCTGCCTGGGGTAGGTCGATTTTTTTCAGTATCTACGCGTTTGTAAACGCAGTAATAATTCCAGAATAATTTATTAAAAAATTACAGTCCTACCTATGCGTAATTTTTATGTGATAAGGCGACTGGTGGTTGTATGGCGGTGGTAATTTCTATGTATTATGGAAACTGACAAATTGAACAAACAGGCCGCGTGATGCCGGCAGAGTAGAATAGCATCACCCCATATCCTCCAATGGGTGTCGTAGAAGGCCACTAATGGATCAGCAAAGGAGTATTGATCACCTTATACTCCGTCCGCCAATCCGCATTGGGCAAGCGTGGTGGACTACTGACTAAACCTCCTTCGACAGCAAGGAGAGGCCTTGTGTCCCTGCAGTGGGTCGAATTATAAAGGCTGTTGTGATGATGTGATGATGGAAACTGACAGCGGGACTTAAAATAGGTAGGGCTTATTTTAAGTCCCACTGTCAGTTTATATAATACATAAAAATTACCACGAACCAAACCGAGCTAACCATAACTTCCTTCGGGGATCGACCAGGACCTCCGGATTTAATTAAAGGGTAATTTTATAATATTGTGGTTGTATTTTTAACTTATATGTCTGTGACTATCTTTTATTAATGAATGTTAATCTTTTAAAAGGAGGTCGACGGCACCACGGTCATGCGGTCTTCGCGACGATCACGAAAGTTAAGCTACCAATTGCGAGGTCGGTACTCGGATGGGTGACCGAAGAATTTATCAACTCGATTTTCCTCCGTGCTTAGGAAAGGTGGTCCCGGCTTCTCTCGAAAGATACCAGTCGTTCCCAAGGAGAGTTTGTCAGACAGGCGGCCGGCTGTAAAAATGTAATGCCAAAATCTATAGCAGTGTTGTCGACATCAACACACTGCACCGACCCAAATAAATTGGGGACAGGGCGGGAGAAGTAGATTAATTCTTTGCCATTTATACTTTCTCGTCATACGTAGTATAGAGGAAGTCTTGTAATCGTCAAAAAGTTCGAGCTCGAGATTTTGACGGATTTACACGTTTTGGACCTCCCCGAGCATCAAAATATAAGGTTTCTATCAGCTTTTGATTCGTTACCGGTATACGAGAAAGTCAAGGGGGTGATCACTCCCGATTTTTGTATTCTAACATTTCAGTGATATTTCGCTTAGCTATATACTTAAAATTACAAACAGCGAAGTGAAATGTCTCTTAGAAATAAGAGCAGTACACTTACAAAGCTTGTGACCATCCTATTGTGGCCAGCGTTGTCTTTACGCACGCAGCTAGCTCAAATCTTTACTGCTTTCAAACCGATACATGTGCACTGTTACTGATTTGCCTCTTGAACATGCATGCATGCATAGAGACATTCAAAGAGATCTTGATCTGCCCACCGTTATCAAATTTATGACGGACGCGTCGGCGCTACTTCGATAAGTCTTCTCATCATCCAGATCCTCTTGTAGTACGAGCGGTGGACTATACTCTGATGTAGCGGCCAACAGTAATTAAAAGTCATTATAAAATATATTTATTTGTACTTTATTATATCCAATGATTTTTGATAGTTCGATCGATCGTTAAATCGATAAATGGCTATGTTTCGGTAGTCACGCTAGGCGGGCAGATGTACTAACGGGCAAAGTACAAATAAATATATTTTATAAAGACTTTTAGTTACTGTTGGCCATATCATATCGTGTTTCGGTGGTCACGCTAGGCGGGCAGGGTAAAAAGTATCCAATGTCCACCCTGAAAGTCTATTCTAAATATTACTAAAAGAATTTTAAATTCGGTTTAGTAGGTCCAGAGATTGCTTTCTGCAAACAAACTTTTATAATAGATATTAGTGAACATTGTGGCTATAAGCAGCAATTAGTTTTTTGTCTAAGTAGGTGTACCTGACAATTATTCATAGAAAACTAAATGATGGTATAAAATATGCAGGTAGCTAATTATATTAGTTGTTATTTTCTGACTGTGCAAAGACCAAAGAGCCGTTTTAAAATGTTACACAGAATGATGAATATTATCAAAGCTTATGAAATGTATAATTAATATTAATTATTCTGTTTCAAATTTGAGCACGAAATAACAAAGTCAGGCGCCCTGATTTTTTACTTTGTTGCTTGCAAATTTGTCTGATTTTTTTTTATAAGAATGTCAGGGAATTCTTAGGCAACAATGCGGATGATAATGAAAAATCGACGTTTAATGTGAGTTAAGATAGCGGTGTGGTGGCTGTTTGATTATTTGAAGGTTACGCCAAGGACTTGATTAAGATTCGATTAAGGTTATCTCTCGAGAACACATTACCCGATGTTCACGTATGTTCTATTTTTTTATCCTATTCGAGTCAAGCTATCTTTTTGTGCGCTAAATTTATTCAAGTCCAGGCTTTGAGATAAAAAGGTTAGCATATTTTTCACCGGCATCTTGTTTCTCTTGTTCTGTCAGCAGCAGGTGTCTAAGCTTAGTACTACAGATAAACCGCCATGCTAGCCATCATCGCTTGTCGACCTGCAAGGCACTTCTTCACTCCTCTTTTGATTCACCCGCAATTGTAAGAAGGAGCACGTATGCTAGCATTGAATTCCATTTCTTTATTCTGCGACACAGAATGCCAAATTTCGATGCCAAATTTCTTAGTTTGCGTTGGAATGGTGGCCATAGTCGTTGGCACCGGAAGCCAGTCCTTAAAGGGAAGAAATATGGAAAAAGCTCCTCAGAGCACTCACCGTGGTAAATATGGTATATCGCGCTCAATGACGCAACAATTGGCTCAAGGTAGTTGGTTCCGTCTTGTTGGATGAAGCTGCAACGTATCCAAAGCAAATCGTCTAAGTACCTACTTGGCGGAACAATCCCACAGCAATATTCTTTGCAGGGCCGTACTTGCGTCCTGTAAAGCAAGCACAGTTGATCGGGCGTGAAGAAACACCGCACTTTATTCAGGACGCCAAGTTTCCGTAAAGCTATTTTTATCACGCTTTCGATGTAATCCTTCGGATTTAAGTCGCCGCGGACCTCCATACCGAGCATGGTGATTCGTTACATAGATCCCCAGATAAGTATTTTGTCGAGGTATGATCTCTCTTAAATGACCATTAAGTCCTATTCTCCGTGCAATAAAATTTTGTAAAATAAATTGTATAGTTACTTATGGTTTTTTAAATCAATCAATGAGGCTATCGGCGTCCATTGGTGGACATAAGTCCTTCTTTAATCGCGTAACTGAACTCTACCTTGGCCTTGACGTTTTTTCTAGGTTGTTGGTTCATCAGATTGGGACGTTACGATATTTCCACTTGGTTAATCTTTTGTTCCCTTATTTAGGTACCATCACTTCTACGGTTTATATTGTCAACGCCCAATTTAACCCCGAGATCTTCAGTCGAGTTAGAAGGCAATCTACCTCACGTATTCCAATTCGCGGTCTTCACTTCAGAATTAGGTTGCTTCGGCTTTCAGTTCTAGGGTTTTTGTGGCTAGCCCAATGCATTTTCATTTTTTTTTATTCTGCAAGCTATGTTTTAGACTAGTTCTTTTATGGAGACCTGATTAGCTCAGTCTATTGCTCGCTTTGCAACTTTAATGTGACCTCCGCTATGAATGCCCACATCTCAGTTCCATAGCTCATCATTACATACTGGTTGAACATTGTTAACGTTATTGTATTTTATATGACAATTATTTTATACCTAAAAACAAGAATCGCCAAGACTAATGAAACCAAGACTTCATTTTACATTTACAAAAGGAAACGAACATTAAATAATCATTGTAACCTGTAGAATGAATAAATGATGTCTTTGTCTTATGTTTGTTCCACGGAGTAGGTACTCAACCAGAGTCTTTGGTTTGTTATATGAGTTCGAAGGACCTAAAAGTAATAATCCCAAAAGGTTTTATTCCAGCATAGTTTTAGGTAAAATTTGGTTACACGTTATAGATAAAGCCACATCTATCAGTAATGGAAAAGCAACGTTTGTGTAATGCATGATTTACGTAGGTATTAATTACCCAGAGCTTTCTATTTGATTTTCACCATCATCTTTTGCTATGACAGTACTAACGTAACGCTATGAAAGCTAACTGATAGCTACTGGTGGACTGTATTGAACTGCGATATGGAATGTAATGGAAACACGCTGATTTTACGACAATTATAGTTTATTTAATATAATACGCTATTACATTAGCACAGACCTGTCAGCTTGACACACAGTAACCCCAAAGGCCACGTCAAAGACGATATAGAAAAAAGTATCAAAAGACAGAATAATTTATAAAAGAGTATAAAAAGGTTTGCTTATGAGCCAGTCGCCAACATACCGGACCCCCAGTGTGGAACACTAACAACCGGTGGATACTGGCTCATGCGCAGCCTCCAGTAAAATACATTTTCGGGCCGGTCGGCGCAGCACGCCGCCGCGGGTGCGGATGTCTGCTACGCGGACCGCTCCGTCGGGACCTAAAAAGACCTTCACTACCCTCCCTAGCGGCCACAAGCCTCGAGGCAGAGTAGGGTCGGCTATCAGCACCACATCACCTTCGCCAAGCTGTATATGTCTGCTCGTTGCTTCTCTGGGTCGTAGCGTTGGTAAATATTCACGAAGCCATCTCGTCCAAAAGTGGTCCGCCAGTCGTAGCGTTTTTCGCCAGTCAGATCGTCGCGTTAGGTCATCGTCTGTCAGCGAGGCGGTCCACGGAGCAACTGACGAGGAGTCCAAGAGAAAATGAAATGGTGTTATGGCCTCTGGCGAGTCAGGGGAAGCTGGAACATAGGTGAGCGGTCTCGAATTGACTATTGCTTCGGCCTCTAGAAGGAGCGTTGACAGCACCTCTTCTTTCAGCGACTGGTTTATAAGGAAGCATCTGAGTGCCGCTTTTACCGTGCGCACGAGTCGCTCCCAGGCGCCTCCCATGAATGGGGACGCTGGTGGGATGAAGCGCCACTTGATCTTATGGTTCGTGGCGTATTCCTCCACAGAATCATCATGCAGGCGGCGTAGCTCGCGGGAGGCTCCGACGAAGTTGGTCCCGTTGTCGGAATATATGGTGGTAGGTGACCCTCTGCGGGCGATGAAGCGGCGTAGACTCATAATTGCGGCGTCTGATGAGAGTGAGTTCACGACCTCTAGGTGTACCGCCCTTGACGTCAAGCAGGTGTACAGTGCGACATATCGCTTTTCTTTGCGCCTGTGGATGGTCACCAGGATCGGTCCAAAATAGTCGACGCCCACGTGGGTGAACGGCCTCTTATGATGGTCTAGACGCTCAACTGGTAAGTCCCCGGCTCGAGTCTGTATGGTCTGGCTCTTCCACCTGCGACACTGAGGACAGGAGTTGGACACGCTGCGTATGGTACTTCTGGCTCGTAATATCCAATATTTCTGCCGGAGCTCGTTCAGTACAACCTCGTTGAACTGGTGTGCTACTTTCACGTGTTCATGTTGGATCAGGAGCCTGGTAACGTGATGACGACCATCGAGGATGACAGGCGACTTAGTTTCTTCGTTGAGACCTGGCGCGGCGCTTATTCGTGTGTTCAGCCTCAAAATCCCTTCGTCGTCTAGTATGGGAGCGAGTTTAAAGATCCGACTGTTCTTGGAGGTTGGCTTTGAAGAGCGCAAGGCCGCCGCTTCCTCGGCAAAACTCTCCGTCTGCGCATACTGGACCACCATCTTCTCGGCTTCGATGATATCGGCTGCGTGAAGTTGGTAAGGTGACGTGGTGGTATCTAAAAATAATTTAGAATTTTGCAGTATTGGTCGAGATAATTTGCGCCGGAATAATCGCGCGCCCTGGAGAACACGGGCGGTGGTGCGAAGCAAACGCAACCACGAACTGAAACGCGTCGGATTAGGTACTGAACTCGAAGATGATATGCCAAGGAGTAGAATCACCAGGTCCGACTTGAGTTCAAGATCTGGTGACGACTCCTCCGTGACGATTGTGCACTCGGTCGGCCAGGTGTTTGGTGACTCCGAAAGGAACATTGGCCCCGAAAACCACCTATGAGTCGCGGTGAGATTATTTTTTTTCGGTTTAGTAGCATCATCGGCCACGTTGAGAGAGGTAGGGATCCACCGCCATTGTGACGGATTTGTGGTCTCCAGTATCTCTCCCAACCCGTGTGCTACGAACGTCTTGTATGTGCGAGCGTCGCTCCGTATCCACTTTAAGACTGTGGACGAGTCTGTCCAGAACACGATAGCGGAAGGTTTAAAACGGTGTGCGTTTACAATTGTTTGAGCAAAACGCGTTGCTATTACCGCGGCCTGAAGTTCTAGCCGCGGGATCGAAATTGGCTTAAGGGGAGAGACTCGTGCCTTGCTACCAATGAGACTCGTGGATACGGAGCCATCGCTATAACTAAAACGCCAGTAGGCGACGCATGCATATGCTTGCTCACCTCCGTCAGCCACCAAGTGTAGCTGAACATCGGACGTGTCCGACTTGGACATGTACCAGCGAGGGATTTTCACGGTAGCTGCGACTTGTAATTGCGCGTACCAGTCGATGCACTCGCCTACGTACACGTCAGGGATGGGTGTATCCCACTCGACGCCTGCCCGCCACAGCTTCTGTATTATAATTCGTCCCCAGATGACGACTGGCGTTAGTAAGCCAAGGGGATCGTAGATTTTCATTACATTTGATAATAGATTGCGCTTCGTTAAAATGTCAGTCGCCATCTGAGGAGCAGCGCGAAACCCGAGTGAATCCTGTCGTGGGTTCCACTTCACACCCAACACGCCCACTTCCGTGCATGGTGGCAGGTACACATCAGAAGTTGCGTCACTACGTAGTTCCTTGGGCACCAAGGCCAGTGCCGCTGGGTCGTTCGAGGTCCACGCTCGCATCTCAAAGCCACAAGCTTTGTGTACCGTTACTATATCGGCGGCTACCTGGGCAGCGTCTGAAGTGGTGGAATAGCTTCCGAGGTAGTCGTCCATGTAATGGTTTTCTATTATTTCTTTGCAGGCGGAGGGGTAGTCGGCTTCGAGCATTCTTGCATTTTTGTTTTTAATGTGCAGTGCAATAAACGGACTGGAGACTGCCCCGAAGATCATGGACGACATCCGGTACTCTTTGAGATTGCCTTCTGCATCTCGCCATAAGAAACGTTGGGCGTCTCTATCCCTCGCGGATATTTTAATTTGTGGAAACATCTCTTTGATGTCGCCATTCAATGCTATGGCTCCCTCACGAAAACGAAATAAAATGTCTAGGAGCGAGCATAATAAATCTGGACCTTGTAGGCGCAGCTTGTTGAGACTTACTCCTTTCGTGGCGGCGGCTGCGTCGTGAACCGCCCTCAACTTCTTCTTCTGGGGATGAAAAACGCCAAAAATTGGTAGGTACCAACGAACAGAACCGTCGGTATTAACGTAGGAGGCATTGGATCCAAGACGTTTATGATAGGTCTTACGGTCGCACTCTTCGGCGTAGCCCTTGTTTATGATGTCGTTGATGAATTGATGAAAGGCGTTAGCGAACGAATGATCTTTAGACATCTGGCGTTCGAGTGCCTTGAACCGTGACAGTGCCTGCGGGTAACTATCAGGTATGATTTTAGGCAGGTCTACCCTCCAGGGCAGTCCTACCTCGAAATGGCCATTGTCGAGCTGACGAGCCGAAGAGTCGATAATATTTAGAGCTCGTTGGTCGTCCTCGTTTGGACTAGGCGTTCTTTTCGAGATACCTAAAGCGTCAATATCGTATTGGCTTTTTAGAAGGGTGTCCAGGTCATCGTCGACGAAATTCACAAACTCTAATGGCTTAGAGGAGATGGAGTACGCACCATGGAGCACCCAACCTAACAGGGTTCTAGACGCAACGGGTTCATTCCTTTTCCCGCATTTTACCTCGTGGCTTATGGACAAGTGCCAGTCGGGTGCGCCGATGAGCACGGTCGGAGAACCGTCAGGATACGTAAGAGCGTCGGTTAAATCGCTAAGGTGGCCATAGTCCATAAAGTTGATTTTATCGGGGTGCTGTGTACGCAGTCCTAATGGTTTAATGGCTCGTGCGTCTTTCACCAAGTAACGGTCCGTTAGATTACGACCGCGAATATAAAAATCAACGTAACTTACGTCAAGTTCTTTTGTCATACCACTGACGCCCTCAATGCGAAGGTGCTCCTGAGAGGTTGGCTTAGCTCCGATGCGTGCTGCTACGTCTCCATCAATAAGGGTCGCTGTGCTGCCTTCGTCGAGAAGCGCTGTCGTCTCGAACTCGCCGTCGGGGCCTTCAAGTACAACTGGGACCACTTTCAGCAGACCACGGGGACGTGAAGATGCCGGTGATAGTCCTGTAGCGTTAATCATGTGATCAAAGGTGTTTGTAATTTTATCGACTGGTTTGGACTCGTTGTCTATGTTACTTTCGTCGATAGGGTTGTAGGTAGGGAGGGGTATGGGAGTAGGGGAAGTCTGAGTGGTGTTGCACTGTCCACTTGGAAGCGTCTACCTACCAAAGCGACATGGCGCTGTGCCATGGAGAAGTGCGTTGTGACGCCTTAAACAACCGTCAACTCCGCAACATTTAGCACGGCATTTGTTCCAAGTATGAGGCGCGGACTTCATACAACGGTAACACACTCTGGCCTCTCGAACCCAGCGCCACCTGTCATCAACCGTGAGGCGCAAAAACCTTTTACACGTTTTTAGATCATGTGCCCCTTGTTGACAGTACGTACACTGCTCTGATGACTTGAGGTTAGATACTGTGGCGTTTACCACTTCTTTTCTTAAATGAAATTTTGAGGGCTGTTGTGCCACTGGAGTCAGTGTCTTAAATGAGGTATCGAAGACAAAATTAAATTTTAATTGCTTGTCAGCTTCAGAAAGAAGAAAGAGTGACAATAGTTCCAATTTTGACATATTTCGTTCGCCTGATTCGGAAGTTGCGGCGAAATCTGTGAAACGAGCCCTAGTGTGTTCGCTCAGTTTAACCAAAACGCACCGAAAAAGTTCTGGTGACGATAGGTAGTCGTATTGTTTGAGCAATCTTAAGGTCATTATAAAGTTTCGTAATTTGTTCGCTAGGTTATTCAAATCATGAGGAGAACTTAGCTTAGGTGTGTTTCGTAGCTCAGCGACCTCGCGCGCCACCAGGAGTTCCGGCCTCGCGTACGTCCGTTCCAGGGAGGACATAATGTCCTCAGGGTCTGCGGAGGTCCAAATGAGTGACGCGACCGATTGGTACGCTTGGCCACGAATCGCGTTGTTCAAGCGCTCTACGTTCTCTGAAGCAGAAAAGTTAGACTTTGATCTCTCATAACTACTTTTAAATGCCATCCATTGACCAGCGTCACCTGAGAATGTAGGAAGTTCAGGTTTCTTTGGTCTCCTGGAAAGTGCATTAATGGCATGTGAAAGTTTGGTTATTGGGTCTATAGAGAGATGATCAGATGGTTGTTGTGTCACCGTGTCACCGTAGTTGTTGTTGACCGTTGTATGAGGGGGTTTCGTGTTGATTGCACGGCTGACATCAGGTAATGCAGAAAATACTAAGTTCGTAGGGGCGGACGGCTGTGAGTGAAGTCCGTGCGGATAACTCGCGGTGACAGCTGCGGCCTCACCGGGTACCTTCGCAAGGTCGAAATCGATCATGTCTGCATTTTGTTCCGAAACCCACGTTGCAGTACGTTTCTCTGCGTTACAATTAGAAAAGTACGAACTACGAGATGAGTGTGACTTAACTTTCAAAGCGGCGAGTTTAGCTTGGAGCTCCGTGTGCTCTGCCTCGGCCTCGAGGCGGGCGAGCTTCAGCTGACGGTCGTGTTCGCGTTTAGCCTGTTCACGTTCATGCTCTGCATGTTGTCGCGCTAGCTCGCGTTCACGCTCGACTTGTCGTCGCATTGTTTCAGCTTCGAGAGCTAGTTTCTGCACATGAAAATCTGTCGAAGTGCGTGAGGAGTGGGTGTGCTTGCTGCGCGATTGCTGGCTGTGAAGGCTACAAACGTGTGTGGATGGTGCTTTAGCGTTGCCTTCGTTTTGCGAATCAGGGTGGGCAATTGTGCAATCGGCGGCGGGACCGGGCTGAGCCTCGGCGTAAAAAGGTGTGCGCACCGTTTGCATGCCCGTACTACGTGGCAACGAGAAGGCATCGTCATCTATTGTGGCTGAAACCGGCCGGACGCTGCGCGGTGAACGTTCGCGACGTCCGGGCTGCGTCCGCTCAGCTTCTGCAGCCGCCAGGTCTGCCTTTGTCTTGTTACGTGTTTCCACCATAATGAAAATGAGATATGTACGAAGTGTAACTACGAAATGCAAATTTCAAAATTTAAATGAAAATTTTAAATGACGTGAAAATTTTTGACAACTAGTATTTACGATGCTGAAATTTACTTACGGCAAGAATGGACCAAAATGATAGCTACTGGTGGACTGTATTGAACTGCGATATGGAATGTAATGGAAACACGCTGATTTTACGACAATTATAGTTTATTTAATATAATACGCTATTACATTAGCACAGACCTGTCAGCTTGACACACAGTAACCCCAAAGGCCACGTCAAAGACGATATAGAAAAAAGTATCAAAAGACAGAATAATTTATAAAAGAGTATAAAAAGGTTTGCTTATGAGCCAGTCGCCAACACTAACCTATAAGCGACTATAACCCAGTCTCAGGTATGAATTGCCTATAAGCTCTCTGTGCCTGGTATGGCGCGGTGAGCATTGATCGATCTTAGGACCATTGTTTAAAGTGCGGAGGGTGTGGAACAAAAGTGTGTCTACATAATGGCGAGCTAAAAGTTACTACACACATACATATTGTAATTGTACCTACTTACTCTTACTTGGCTAAACACGAAGCTCGAATTCTTTTTTCTCGATATTCACTTGAAATAAATTGTACCAGCTGCTTTTTCTATAGGAAGGCGGTAGCCAATAAAACAACATGGTCCGTCTGGTGACCAAGTCACTCCGTAGAATTAATATTGTAAAAAGTCACGTCTTTCTTCAACAGGGGTAGGCAGGCAAAGATCACTTTTCCTCCTCTTCTGAGAGGGCATCTGCTTCCGATATAGCCTCAAAGCCACTCAGCCAGTCCAAGATAATCCTAGAGTAGGCCCTAGGCTATTGCATCTCTTTCTAAATTCTTAACATTATATTTTCATTTCATTCGAATCCCCTATTTAACAATATTAATTAATTAAAATCTTTCTGTACAAAATAAATAAGAATTCCAAACAAAAGAACCAATGTAAAGCTATATAGAGGCACTACTAATTTTCAACTCTCATAATGTCCGATAGGTACTCAGATTGTCCTCTCACGGGCTATTGTTAGTCTGTTTGATCATTGGACAGTTAATGAGAAAAATATAAAAGAGATTTTCTCTTTTGTGAAATTAATTTATTAAAGCTAGTGATGCAACAAATTCGAATTATTGTATTCGCTGAATAATAGCCAATTATCGTGTATAGGTACGCTTTCGCGCAACATCAAAATAGCAGCTGAATAAATCGAAGCGCTGCAAGTGAAATAGTCTCGTTCGTGTTTTAATTTGATTTTAATAAGCTGAAGTCATTCTTTCAGGCACTTTCACTTGGCTATTCGTATTCGCGAATATGCATTATTGTATATCACTACATAGTATAAAACAAAGTCGCTTCCGCCGTCTGTCTGTCCCTATGTATGCTTAGATCTTTAAAACTACGCAACGGATTTTGATGCGGTTTTTTTAATAGATAGAGTGATTCTTAAGGAAGGTTTATATGTATAATACATGCATATTTACATAAGCATTGCACCCGTGCGAAGCCGGGGCGGGTCGCTAGTTAGTTATATTTGCTATTTTAGCACAAATACGTTAAAACGTTTTTGGTTGCACATCAAAGGGTGTCAATAATGTTCTTAAAGTCCGTCCTCATTTGGCTTGCTAAGTACCGTATGCACCACAGCTGCATATATCTTGAGATAGGTATACTCAAATCATTTGGATGGATGAGAGTCAGCAAATACTTGAAGAAATAAAGCGATATTGCATAGCCAAGAGAAGTGGCGCCACCGTCATTAGATATTTATTATAGTACAGTAATAGTATGTATTTCATCTTCGCTTTCGTTTTAATTAAATTCTGTAATTGCTTATGACAGTCGAAACTCTTAGGTGTGAAACTCAACGGGCAAGATGTTGAATACGCGATCTTTCCTCAAGTTTATGCAGGTGTGTTTATGTCTTTGAACATAATTAATTAAGATTACGACACGGGACGAGTTAAATCGCTTAGAACGCAGTTTCACTTGAAATAATTAATTACTTAAGATTTGCCTACTTGACCAGCAAGTATGATTTACAACTTATTTCTGAAATTAGTTCAAAGTAAGTTATGCTGAATATGGAAACTCAATAGGATATTGTTTATAATATGACGATATGATTATCTTTAAGGGGACAAGAGAAAAAAGATTGGAACTATTTGGAAATATATTGAACAATGCTATAGTACAATGTAAGGTCTGTTTTTACCCGACTACAGCAAAGCCAGTAGGAAGGGTAATGATTTTAGTATTCTATGGGTTTTTCTTTATTTCAATAGCCTCGCGCAACATCCTTGGGATGTATCGACGTTCCTTGGCGAGAATGTGTGGTTTATCGAACCTTATATAATGATTGGGGCCTTCTAGCGTATGTTCAAACACTGCAGACTTCGTTTCACGCCTATGTTTTATGTCAGCTAACATACACCCAAATTTCGATGGTTGGGCCGTACCACCTGCTTGGGATCCAGTAATTAAAATTATTAAAACTCAAGCAAACCACCACACAGCAAGACCTAATGACACCGTGAGCTCCGTTTGCATGAAACGAAACACTCCAAATTAATAATTAAAGTGACGGTAGATTTAACTATTTCATAAAATATGACAACCTACATCTTTAGTTATCCCGTGACCACGAACGCTGAAAAGTGTTACGAAACGTCGGGCAATAATAACAACATGTAAAATCTAATTACACGCGAGTTAAATCCGTAAAAGTTTGTTTTATTTATAATGAATAGGAATTGTTATCGAACCACTTTTCTGTTTGAGTTTATATTTTGTTGTCTTTCATCAGAGATTCTAAATTCGTCTGCAAGCTGCCACGAAATAACTATTCTCTGTCTGTGCACAAGCGCAAATTGGATAAGCACCTAGGTTTATATTCCCACTAATTCTTACACATTTAGCACAATAAGCGGTCTCGTTGTAAACGACAACAGGCGGGCCGCAACGAATGTGTGTCGCGATTTAGCGCAGAATATTTACAGAGCTTCCTGGCCGCGCGCCATAAGTGTCCCTTGAAATTAGTCCCATAAAAAGCTTTGTTCTTGTCCCTGACGTTTTTATTTTACTAAAGTAGTGTGTGGTTTAGTTCGGGCTTTTAAATTGAGGCTTCGTTTCGTTTATAGTATCTTATGATTATCCTATAATATTTGCCTTTGGAAACATAATTGATTAATACATAATTACTATGTCCAAATTTACCAGACGCAGTATTTTAGTATACTTACATGACTTATTTATTGTGAGAATTGGCCAGATCATGAACTGCTTGGGCATATCGTCTACCTACCGATCACTCAGATACGTAGATTACTCTCCCACAAACGTGCACTCCGCTTGGTCATAAAAAAATTACCTTGAACCTGCTGATCACTCCTGATCACTACCGTTTTTAAATAATGGGCTACTCGAACGGTGGTCGAGATTTTTATGGTCCAGTGCTAATATGCCGCACATTTCATGATCTGGCCAATTATACGATCGGGCCGCAACATATATAAATATAGGAAATGATAATACTAACAAAATATAAAAGAGATGAAGGCCAAGACCTGTCAAACATAAAAAGCACTTTTTTTACAACCACTAAATACATTTAAATGCATTAAATACATTGGAACATGTATGGGGTATTGTAGGATGGACAAAGATGTGCTTAATAAAAAAAAATCAGGTCGTCTCTATTTGGACCACTCTGAATATTATTTTGAAATATTGTACTTATCTGTTTCAACCAAAATTTAATCTGTCTGCCCAAGAGTCGATCTTTCATCTCTCCCAAAGGTGGATTAGAAAGGTTGAAAGTGATTCTACTTTAATCTACTGAGTGAACTCGTGTATTGCCAGTCGTCTCATTGTCTTTATCCCCTCGGTGGAAATTTTCACAAAGGAGATTTAAAATTACTTATATTGAATTTGAGAATAAGTCTAATCTGTGGCAAAGGTGGATTGGATGTCTGTGGGTTAATCGTATTATATTTAATATGTATAGATGTACCCACGATTTATACGTAGGTATTATGTCACCGTAAGTCATTCAAATTTATTGAAAAGTAATTTCATTTACTTATAGGCCTACGAAAATTCTTCGCAATCCGTGGTTAATTTTGCAGAGAGAGGAGCCAGTAGTAGTGCCTGCGACTCAAAAACCAATAAAAACAATTCTTTATATTTTTCACACAATAATATCAGAGTCTAAAAGTTCGTGCTAACACGCTAAGAAGGCATAATAAGACTTACAAGTAATTAACGTGGGAACTGTACCGGTAGTGAAAGTTTTTTGGTGTAAAAAAGTATTTTATTTTAGCTGTGTTAAGAGCTTTATTTGTATGGTTATTAGCGCTTTTTTCCCCTAGGGGCGCTATTCATATTTCCCATACAAATGGATCACTTAACGTAATTATACTATTTACGTTTTTTATTCTAAAAAACTTACACTACAACCGAACCTAAACTAGGGCGAGCCTGTATTTTAGGATTCCAGGTCCCATACTTAAATCGAGGAGATCCTGTTACTGTACTATAAGTGTCTGAGCGTTTATTTTTTAGGCAAATTTTATAAATATATGTAAATCTAGGATATTGTATGCGTACAAAAATGCATGAAAATAATATAAGAGTTTCGTGGACATGTTTTGAACAATTACTGGGACACACTGCTGCTGGGACGCAAGGCGGGCCTTTTTAACGAAGGAGGTATATGCAGTAGTCCACCACGCTTGACCAATGCGGCTTGGCGGACGGAGTATGAGGTGATCAATACCCCTTTGCTGACCCATTAGTCGCCTTCTACGACACCCTTTGGAGGATATGTGGTGATGCTATTCTATTCTGCTGGCATCATGCAGCAAAAAAAAGTGGAGCTCTATTATTAATATGCCTTACACTCCTCCCTCCGCGTTTCTAAATGGCAAGCATTTTAATAATGTGATATTGGTAAGAAATATGTAGGTATCTAATTGGACAACGCAACCCCGCCGATCCCGAGCATGCAGAGACATGTGGTGTTATCTCTTTTCATTGTCTTAAGTTCTTCGTTCGTTCTTCACAACGATCACAAAAGCTAAGCTACCAAGTGCGTGGTCGGAGCTTGGATGGTGACCGAAAAAATTTCAACTCGGTTTTCCTCCGGGTTTCGGCAGGCACGTTAAGCTGCTGGTCCCGGCTTCTGTCGAAAGATAGTAGTCGAGTGGTAAAACTGACACTTTCTTTTACCTAGGGAAATTCTCATAGCTCACTCAACTACTCCGGGGGAGTAGACCAGCAGTGTGGGACTGTCCGTGAAGCGGACCCTACCCAATAAGTCCTAGGATGACGCCTTAACGCTGTTGAGAATTTCCGGTACCGTGTGTGACGATGCCCCGGAGCGACCCCTCAGCGCGAGGGAGAGTTTTGTTCTCCCACTCCCCATTTACGACAAAGCGGACGTCATGTGTCATTCCATCGTCCTCCTCGTGGCGTCGTTGTGTTGTTAGTGATTGAGTGCCTCCGCACCAATCGCTCGACGCCGCGAGGATCGCCGCCACCGGGCGGGATCGGTCTTCTCCCGAAAACTCTGACACTAGCATAAAAAGCTGAAACTAGCTTAACGTGGGGTTAACCACTCCAAGAAGAATTATCTTACAACCTACCACCTACCAAAGCTAACCCTAACCCGGGGACCTCTGGATCTACACTGTTAATATCTTCTATTAATATCGGGGCGTATCAACCATTTAAATCCTTGTTTAGACGTGACTACTCGCCATCATAATTTGGCCCCACTTCAGTTGCGTAGTGCATGACGCGGCAATCAACGTCAGAATAGACGTAGCTTGTTTACAACCGCGACCGGTGGACTTGTCCCAGCCAAGTGGGACGTGACGTTGATCCCGTCATCGCTAGTTCGCTCGACACTGTGACGTTCACGGCAGACTATTAATCGCTGCTATTACTGTGAATATTGACGACTAATTTCGAGTGTACCAGAATGATTTGTCTGTAACAGTAGGTATCTAAAGCCTTTCGTCTTTTAGGAAGGCGAAGACTTTGGAAGATCCTCAAGCCTGTAAGGCGAACCTCCCTAGGAGATTAGTAAACAGTAAACAAACAAACAAAAGCCAACAACCAGATGCTATACTCAAAATCGGCAGTCCGAGTGAACTATAACGTTCTTAAATAACAAATTAAATCGTTATGCAGCTGAAACTTCACAAGAACATTTCAGTTGATGCCAGACAGTGAGTAAATAATAACAGGTCGAGGCCATCAATTTAATTACAGATTAAAATTGCTGTCATGGACAGGTCAGCGTCCAATGGATTGACAAATAATGTAATTAACAGACAGGTACAATTTAGGAGCTCTTTTTGTTACATTGTGATTGGAAAATGTAAGTTTTCAAAAGAAAAAGATTCGATATAATTTCCTGAGACGGAAATCGACTTTATTACTCCGGGCAGTATTAGGTGGCTCAGCGGTTTGAGTGTTTAAGCCATTGGGTTCGGACTTTACTCTCTGCTTTGGAACGAAGATTTTTATTTAGTCTTTTCGTTTCATAATAAATGTCGAATAAAACTACTTTTACGGTTTCTAGTCGTGGCATTTTTAAGAGCCCGAATTGTCGTTCCGAATTTGTAATAAGATACTAGAAAATTGAAACGGCAATGGTTTTAAGGGCGGTTACAGACCAGCGTTTTATACGCGTATATAGGTGTCAAGTTCGATTTTGGAAGCGCGTGTAGGAGCATATTAGGCGCGCTTTGTGCCACTGCATAACTATCGCGCAAACCACAAGCCTGTGCGTTACGCAACGATAAACCTGTAACCGCCCAAAGACAACTAAGACATGAATAAAAATTATGTGTATGAGAGTAAACCACAGAGAAGTAAACCAATGAATGGAAAAAGCTGTACTGTAAACATTGTTTTATAATATACATCTCAAATAATTACCTATTATTATCTAGATCATTTTCCAAAATTATTATTATTAGAGGTATACGTAAAGTGAAGTTGTAATTAAGTTATACGTACTGTTATTTCTGCTCGAACTTTTACATTTTGGAGAAACGTGGTATCAAAGAAAGCGTTGCCCGAGTCAATTATGTACACGATAGCTAAATGGTTTGGAGCACGATTTCCACTCGCTACAGGAATTTTTATAATAAATAAAAAGGAATACGTCGTACAACATTTAATGTAAATTCAGGCCTATTAGCTGAAAACATTAGGCTCGTTTCAGACATGAATGAATAAAATGCGACTCACTCTTTTCATACACAAATAATTACAATCATAATCAGTGTCACACAAATCTTTGGTTTTACAGTATGTTGCACCATAATATTTTACAGTGATGTATCACTAACCGACTTCAAAAAAGGAGGAGGTTCTCAATTCGACTGTATTTTTTTACGTTTGTTATCTCATAACTCTTTACTGTTTGGAAGCTGGTGCTTGTTATGTGGTCCCATATAAGTTTGATCGACATCTGACGAGTAGTTTTTGAGTTATACCTAATAACGCCTATTTAATTGACGTCGATGATCTCGGAATACATAGTTCTATTACTTGTTTGTCTAAAAAGATACTTTCTTGAAAATTTGTATACCTACTTAAAACACTAAAAAGCAATTAAGCGATAAAAATTAACTCTGAAACCTTATAACTGAACACATGCGAGCGAGAATTCAGGTTGATATTATTTTCAGATAAAAACAATAAAATTCAGAATTTAATAATAGTTAAATATAGTTAGTTAATAGTTTCCAAATACAGATTTCAAGGTACGTACTACCGTATTTCAATGTTTCTTTTACAATGGATACATTGAAATTACGGTAGTTCTTGAATTCGCGTTCCGACGTGGAACTAAAACGCAGCAGAAAAAATAGCTGTGGGGAGGGGTAATGAAAGCAAACAGACCTGTGTGTTTTAACCGCTTTCAAGAGGATGATCGGCCGCTAAGTTAAATAAAGATGTTGAATAGAACGGGGTGTGAGCCGATCCGCAACAAGCAATACTAACACAGCGTTAGTGGCAGGTTTTTAATTTCCATGTTTTTTTTTTACGCTCACTCCAACTATCATTATGAACTTTTATTATGGATTAGAAACGAGGTTTAGGAAACTGAGAGTTTTATATGTATTACTAAGAGACAATAACACATTGGAAATGCGTAAATTATAGGTGTTTTATCAACTTTTCCTCTATCAAGGTGTGATTATTTGTGAATTTTCAATTTAGGGATTATATTTTATGTAATGACCCATACTGCAGATGTCGCTTTATGCGTAATAAAATGTTACCTAAAGCTCTGTACAATCCTATTGATATATTACGAGATTATGAGCGTGATAGGATGTATGTCGAGATTATGAGGCGTGGATGGCCGAATTCGAAGCTACGAAGAACAGCGAAAAGTACTCAAAGGAGTCTCTGGCCCGATTTTGATGAAAACTAAAACCGCATCATTGGATTTTTGAAAAATCTATTTACGGAAGCCAGAAATCGAAGCCGTTGATTTTTTTTTCATTTTCATTTTTTTGCCGTCAAACAAATAGCTACACAATAAATCTTAATAATATATTGTAGGTCATATGACAATTAATCTTACTAATTGTGAAACCAACATCGTTAACCACAGATAAACTTTGTTTTTGACAAAAAAACACAACCTATACCATATTCAATAGTGGCGCTAATAAGGAACAAATTCTGGAAAGGAATGACATACGACAAACTTAAGGAAAGAACTCATTTTTAACCAAATATTTTTTTATTTTTCTTAGGTTAACATTAAACCTTAACTAATTAATTGCTACAAACCAATGATGCAGTTTTAGTTTTCATCAAAATCGGGCCTGACATTTCTTTGATTGCTTTTTGCTATTCCTCATACTTTTTAATTTGGCCATCCACGCCCTCTTGAAAAATTCTGCCTGTATAAATATAAATTCTTATAACACATAATTTATTTCGATTTCGATGAATAACTTTAAATCCAAACTAAGTATACACTTATCGTGTATTTAATTTAGTTTTTGCATTATATTAGATAATATTTGTTCATACCTATGAGTCTACAGGTTTACTAAACCCTAGATGTTAGGTGGAGATATAGTGTTACTGAGAAGCTTCAGAAATAGATTAAAATAAACCTACGGCTAATTTTAGGAATGACGTACTTGATAACTGCGATTCTCGCAATAGCCCCGGCGAATGTTTGCCAACTAGTTAAAATTTTTAGCATAGGCAGCCGGCGAATGTAGCTGAGCTTAAGATGTAAATTGAAATTGTAATATTAATACAAATTTTATGCTGGAGGTATTAAAATAACTGAATTATCAATTCGTTGGAAAAAAATCTGAACAGTGACTCTATAAAATGGTGGTTGTCAAGAATATAAAGTTAAAGTGAAGTGTTGTTTACAATTAGAACAATTTAATTGTGTTTATTTTTCACGAAAAAATACACAAATCGCTTGCAGCATCACGGGCGTTCGTCTCGCGGCGCGTCAGCCGCCGCAGCTTACACAACTCCTTATATAAAACTGCTGTGCCATTGTTGGTGTCGATAATTCTCCAAACAGTAGACTCCGCATCAGGACCGAGAGCACGAGGCCTTCTAGCATGCGGCTGCCGGTAGCATTAGCATTTTTAGTCCTAATCTCGGCTGCCTACTCGAGGCGGCTTCCCAAACATGAACGCTTGGAGCAGAAGGAGCTGACAAGTGATCAGCTACCTGCCCCCACGGAACACAAGAAGGACCACCATCATCACCACGAACATAAAAAGGGAGGAGGTAAGGAGCATCACGCTCATCACCATAATGAACACGGGGAACATGGACATAAAGGCTACAAAGGTCACCATCATCACGAGGAAGGCAAGAAGGGGCACCACGATAAAGAACAGCACAAGGGCGAGTACGACGACCACGGCGCACATAAGAAAGAACATCATCACGCAGGCGGACATTACGATGAGCACCACAAGGGTGAGAAAGGCGAGAAAGGTCACAAATACGAAGAGAAGGGACACTACAACAAGGGCCACTCCACTAAGGGCCATCACGAAATACACAAACTGGACGAATTCAAAAAAGACAAACACTTCTTCGACGAGGAAGGCGATTCTGGCCACGAAGAGAAGCACGGAGGTTTCCACGAGGAACACGGTCATAAGAAGGGCGGGCACTTTAAGAAGGGTCATCATCACGGCGGTCATCATGAGAAGGAGCATGGCGAGAAGGGTCATCACGAGAAAGGAGGTCATCATCACGAGCATAAAGGTCACAAGGAGTCCGGTGGCCACGATTCTCACCACCACCATCACCACGATCATGCCAAGAAGGGAGGTCACGAGCATCACAAGAAGTTCGCTTACAAGAAAGGTCACTGAAACCTTACGTAGAACTCCCTTCGTATTTGACTACGGACAAGGTAATAGTCTCGATGTTACGATGGTGTTTCATAAATTGTTGCAGTTACCAAATGCATTGGTTGCTATTGCGGCCGGCTGTTTATTGCGTATCGTAACATACAAACTGTGATTTAATATTTTATTTTATCCTAAAATTAATTTGTTAAATTATTCTTACTTTAAGTTATTATAAGCAAGTGTGTTATTTAAAATAAAATGTTGTTTTTTCATTCATTCATAACAGCCTTTATAATTCGACTCACTGTTGGGACACAAGGCCTCTCCTTGTCATCGTCGGAGTTATAGGCAGTAGTCCACCACCCTTGCCCAATGCGGATTGGTGGTCTATGGTGACTATACCCTTTTGCTTATCCATTAGTCGCCTTCTAAGACACCCATTTGAGGATATGGGGTGATGCTATTCTACTCTGCCGGCATCACACGGCTAAATGTTGCTTAAAATAGGTTATTTTTTGTGCATCAAATTTATGATAGTGTTAAATTGGAACGCTGTTGAGATTCAAAATGTCAACATAGTAAATACAGTGTCAATATAAACAATTTAAAGTTTTTATCTGAAGAAGTGTATGTCACCCAGTTATTGGACCGTGACGATCAGTGGAGCAATGTCAATGGACTGTAATATCAACAAGTTACGGTTGACATGTCAGGCGTTACTTGACGGCTGCTCTGTTTTATTATATGAGACTAAAAAAAATATTCGAAGTATTCGAAGACAATGTTATCATACCATAATTTTCAACTTGACAGAGTTCAGAGAGCTTTTATCTCACATGGAAACCCCGAAATAATAATAATATGTCCCCCGCTGTATTATAAAAAATGGCCGCGAGCTCGAATTTAGAACTTTTTAAAAATAATAATTAAAACTATCCGAGTACATTTAACAATATTATATTATCATTGTTATGTGTAGCATTATATGTATTTTAATATATTATATATTAAAATGAGTTTAATTTCAAATACATTGTAAAAATCGTCATTAAAATTTACCAATTAAAGTATACCGTTTTAATATGTTATCTAAAATTTTTACCTATTAAGGATCTATAGTGTTTTCTAATAGTTTATTTTCTATTGGAAAAACAATTTCCGCAAAGTAATTATTATGCTTGTATTTCATCGGAAAGATAGCTACAAACTGCATTTTCGTCAAAGTGCGACATAAGATTCTCCTCGCATTACAAAACTATAAGTGTAAATTAAAATATCTCTCTATAGCGGTTTTAATCAAGAATTAATCTTCCTATGATATATGATTTCTTTGCAAAGTCTGTTCACATCGCTTCAAAATCATTCATCATTAAATTAAATATCTGAAAAACATTATTTTGAAATCTTGCATACCATAACTTTTCTTCGAGACATTTTCGATAATTGTCTGTACCTCAGATCATATAATGTTTGTACAAATCTGTGATTTGTACAATAGGGGAAAGTTAGCTAAGAATACACAAAGAGTGAGTTGATAAATATTTAGACAAATATATGATGTACTTATAGATTGTTCTGGCCGCACCACCTAATCTAAATGTTTTTTTTGCTAACCTCAATATTTGGAATAAACGTTGTCACTTGTATTTGGGACCGACCGCAAAAAACATTTAGATTTTTATTTGTCCGTTTTTATTTTGAAGGCGGTTTTATTTATTTGAAATTAATATTCAATGTTTTTTAAAATGTTCTCATACTAATTTGTTGTGTAAGTAGTCTAGTTTCATAATTATATATTTTTTTAATTAATAGGTAATGCGATGACCGTTCGAAAATAGTTGCATGTTATTTCTTATCGCTGTTATATCTTATCTTTCTTATGCTATTCTTATCGCCTTTAACTTCAGGTTAGTTAGATGAAGGTCAAGAGAAAGTTCATCATCATTTTCCTACCCTGCTCTCAATTTATTTGTGGTCGGTGCAGTATGCCTTGATATCGACATATGACATTAGATTCTTACGGCCGTGTGACTGTCTGACACCAACACTCCTTGGGAACAACTGTTATCTTTCCACAGCACCCGGGACCACCAGCTTAACGTGCCTTCAGAAGCACGGAGGAAAATTGGTTTAAAAAATTATCGGTCACCCATCCGAGTACCGACCGCGCACTTGGTTGTTTAACTTTCGTGATCGTTAAGAAGAAAAGAAAAGAAGTGAAAGTTATTTACTCTGATTCGTCCATTATAACATTCTTCTTTTTTATTGGCAATACGGTTACAGGGCCTAGACAAGTGGCAAACGATACAACGTTTCTATCGAACGAAATGATAATAGCCCCCCATCCACTACAGTTAATTTCTGCCGGAATATCTACTATTTTTATGGAATGAATTCTAGAGGATGGGCAAATCGCCAAAGAATGGCGGTGTTAAACTCTCTTCGTCCCCTCCGTCGCGCCTACACGACGACGCGACAACCAGGGACTTAGTGGGTTTTTGTTTTCTGTCGGTTTTGTATATCGATTTTGTTCTCATGTCATTTCGCTGTTATCGTTCGTTGTTATTGTCAAATGTACGATTATGTCGTATTTTTAGCACGTATGAATTAAAGACAGGAATCAATATTTTTACTTCACGAACGCGAGTGAGCTATTATAAATGGCAGCGGCAGCGTTTCGTGCCGGCACTGACGCACCCATAAATAATGTGCATTTACTAAACAAACATGACTCACCCGCGTTCCTGAGGTAAAAACGTAATACGTGAATCTTTCGACTTTTTAAAATTACTTGAGTAAATAATTTAAAAACATTATCTTTTGTAATTTTTTTTAAAGTATGTAGGTACATACCTCTTATATCTATGTTCTGTGGTACATACTATTATAAAAAGCAAATCGCCTTACATATTTCCCGTTTTATCCAGACTCTGCCTTCTTTAATGTTTATTTATGTATTAGCAATCAATAAATTCCTAGAAATTGCAATATTTTGCTCACGGGTACACATGTTAATTTTAAAATGAAAGTATTTCATAAAGATAACACAAAATGACTTGTTTTCCCTTAACAGGACAACAATCTTTATAAAACAACAGGCTATTAACCATCCACTGCCGCACAATCCTTTAGTTTAACGACAAAACAAAAAAAAATGCAGGAAATACTAGAAAAATGCACTGAAAAAAATCGACTTGCCTCAGGCGGGACTCGAACCCGCATCTTCCACAATCCGGGCGGATGCGTTGACCAATTACGCCACCGAGACACTGCTTTTCGCTATCGAAATTTGTAAGTGCTTGGTGCTTATGTTTTTATGGTAAACATTGTTTCATCAAATCTTTGAAATTTGCACTTCTAAGACCCGAACGAAATATTTTTGCAAACATTCTACCTTACATTATGGAATAATTTTATTTTTGCGTTTACAAACGCGTAAATATAAATACTAGAAAAATGCACTGAAAAAAAAATCGACTTGCCTCAGGCGGGACTCGAACCCGCATCGATTTCCGCTCGATTTTTTTCAGTGCATTTTTCTAGTATTAATATTTACGCGTTTGTAAACGCAAAAATAAAATTATTCCAAAATGCAGGAAAGTATCAGATCGTGTGTATGGTGACAAAATGATTGTTTTTCCTCTCGAACAGGCGAGGAATGATAAAGACTCAGGAAAACATGTAGAGATGACATTTAGTTAGTGGCCTTAACGGTTTTATTTATCCCTACGATGTTTCTCTACAGTTCATCTATGAGGACAAGTCGTACAAAAAAAACGCTAGTGGACGGGAGGCTAATTTTTGACTACGGTCGCCATAGAGCTTTCTCACTAAAACGTCAGTTTCATAAATTATTATTATATTCGTTAGACGTTCAACGCAATCGACTGGCCACTTGTCTATCATTCCTAATTCGTTGGTCTAGGCCCTCAGTAGCTAGTATATGTTGAACTGACAAAACTACCCCAAACATCTAAAATATAAAGCAACCACTGTACAGCTCTAAGTTAGCGATTAGAATTATTAATGGATAGGTTACATGCAAATCTTACTCTCACATCAAACAACATTGTTGTATTGTAAAATAGCGTAGGCACAAGCATCCGAAGTAGAAAACGTAGAAAAAAAGATTAACACTTTAGTAGCATGTTTAGTAACGCCTGCAATTGTGCAGTGAAGCTGCCGTGACTGTGTTCGAATTGTTACTATGACATATTTACATCTACTATTCCGTTTGAAGTCTAATCGCAAGTGACCATCAAAGAAGTTTTCTTTGTAAACTCTTAAGCTCCGAACTAATTAATTAAAAAATTAAACGGGTATTAAAATAATGAATTAAATCCATTATTATTTAATTGTCTCCTCCAGGTACTAAAATAGCAATCAAACCCTGGAAGAGCGATCTGAAACACTGTGAATTGAATATTGAAACCGGCCATTAGAAAATGGTTTACTAAAAATAATAGGATTGTGAGAGCAGTTATCAAATTTGTGATAAGAAGCTTTTAGTATAAGAAATGTTCTACATTGATGAGCAGTACCTACGTACAGTACCTAGTACATTGTAATTAACTCACTTAACTCACCGCAGCCCAGATATGAAACCTCTAGAATGCTATCAAACTGCGGTCACTATAATTACTGTCCTAGGTCTACGCAATTGCAATGATAATTAGCATAGGCGCCTAACATTTAGCACGAAATGTTATACTACATTTATCTAAACTACAATAGTCCGAATTCTTACTATTTCTTAATATTTATAAATGAGGCTTACACATACAATATTTTTAACGGTGAAGGAAAACATCGTAAGGAAACCTGCAACACCTATGAAGAAATTCTTAGGTTGTGTGTGAAGTCGACCAACCCGTACTTGACCAGCGTGGTTGACTAAGGCCTAATCGCCCCTAATGTGGGGTAGACTCGAGCCCCTCGGTGGGGACATTATATGAGCTTTTGATAATGATGATGACATTTATTATACGAGTACGTAGTTGCAAAAAAAATAATCTTAGGTTGTGTGTGAAGTCGACCAACCCGCACTTGACCAGCGTGGTTGACTAAGGCCTAATCGCCCCTAATGTGGGGTAGACTCGAGCCCCTCGGTGGGGACATTATATGAGCTGTTGATGATGATGACATTTATTATACGAGTACGTAGTTGTAAAAAAAAACAGAAAAATCTAAGACATCTATCAGAGGGAAGGGATTCATGAAAAAATAAAGCCATGTAGGTATTTGTACATAATTACGGCTACCATCACAAGGTTACTTGCTTTTGAAATAAAACTCGGCCTCTGGAAACTAAATAATGTATTAATTAGGCATACCTAGATAAAACAAACATGTCCGTTGTCCTAAAGTTTTCTTTATGCGATATAGACATACCTACATATTACAATATAGCATAATATTATTAGAATGATAAGTAACTGTATGATCGTTCTATAATTCATAAAAAATATGACCTCATGTTTGTATACCTACAATCTGTATTGTTCTCATCTTTAATTGCTATTTGACTACAGGTACGAATAATAAGAGTTTATATTTGTATACCTATTGATATATTGCTCAAAACATTGATATTTAAGAAGACAGATTGGAACGCCAGAATCTCTTCTTTTAATCTAAAAAAACTTCAAAATACAGATTGCATTAAAAAAATATTGCTGAGCCATGTTCTAGTTATTCGCCCATAGGTTTTAGACCCAGAGGTCACGGGTTCAATCCCCGGGAGATTTAGCTGGTGGTAGGACTTGACATATTTACGCTTGGTAAACCATCAATATTATACTTAAGTTTCTTGTTATAGCGTACTAACAAAGAATGAACCAACTAATTCATGTTGCCTTGTCAATTTCAGAAGTCTCGCTAAACCAAAAGACTTGTATAAAGTAATTAGCCACCATTTCCTAGAGAAGAAATTTGAAGGACAATCTCGATAATTAAACAACAATAGACATTCCTTGCCAGACATTAAGCGTATTAATTTTTGATTAGATTTATTAAATTATACTAACCGATCTCGGTCGAAGACAGCTGAATGATTTATTACTCTGCCTATTCGTGGGAAACTATAAATCTATTGATACTGCTTTTACAGTAATTAGCGAGCGAGTAGGGGGGTTTAACGATGTCACACGCTAGATTTATGGGTGAAGGTGCTGTCAGGGACTAATCCTGGACCGGAGAGGAGACTCAACTGTTCCGCCGACATGTCATTTACATACTTAATATATTAAATTTAAAGAACAAATGCGGTCTTGTGCCTTTAATGGGAAAATTTAATATATGTCTGTTTAAACGTGCATCGAGATCACAAAGTCAAACCGATGACATTAATTCATGTGTATATTTTAAAGGCAACCGTTACTGATTGATTTATCAACACACAGCTCAAATCTCTGAATGGATGGCGCTGAAATTCGGCACGCAGATAGTCATTATTGCGTAGGTATCCGCTAAGAAAGGATTTTCCAAAATCCACACTCTTTTTTTTTTTATTCTATTGCAGATTGTCTCTAATGACATTTTCTGCGTCACCGGGTTTTTAAGAAGGCGAAGACCTTGGGGGGTCCTCAAGCCTGTAGGTCGAACGTTCCTAGGGGATTACTGGGCGACCGAGCATCTCCCCCGTGGGGAGTCTCTCGACCGCCTAGCGTCCCTAGGGCGTCCGTGTCGGAAGGTCGGAAGGGAGCGACATGGCCGAGGGTGCCCCTAAAGGCTCGGACCTCGGCTCAATCCACATTCTAAGGGGATGAAACGGAGGTCCATACGAGCGAAGCCGCGTCCAAAAGCTAGTCTCATAAAGAAGTGCGGATGGAAGTTCTGCGGTCTGTTTGTGTATGAATCTCGATATCTCGTCATACATAATACACATGTCGCAATACGGTAGATAAAACCGTAATATAGTTACATCCCCTTACACGAGAACGATTCATTTCTATCTTACTAGATATATCTAGTGATATAATTATATTACTTGCCAAGTGGAGTGCATGGTCGTTTATATATTTATTTAAGTTTATTTATTAGAATTTCTAAAATTATTATGTATATTATAAATGTCGATTTTGAAGATTCTTTCAACGTTTGGAAGTATAGTCATGTGGTCCCATTTAAATTTGATCGTCATCTGACGAGTAGTTTTTGAGTTATCGCTAATAAAGCCTAATTAATTGACGTTGATGATATCCTAATAGTTCTATTACTTGTGTGTGTAAAAGATCTCGAGATATAGTTCCCCGAAATTTTCTATACTAAAAACACTAAAAAGCAAAAAATAATTTATCGATATACATAGTTTCCCGAAAATTTCCATACTTAAAACACAATTTTTATAGTAAAATCCACAAAAATGATATATGACTTTATGGTTAAAAATTAAGTGACGCATTTTTAAATTTTTCGAAATTCAACCCCTAAGGGGATAAAATAGGGGATGAAAGTTTGTATAGGAAATCCGTCATTTTTTAAAATGCATAAAAATTGGTATACGAACTTTCAGTTAAAAATAAAGATATTTCATAAAGATATTTAAATATATTTCAAAATCCTACACTCAGAGTTTTAAAATAGGGGATAAAACGGAATGAAAGTACGACAAATCTATCTATGTTTACTATCGTATATTGGAAATAATTATGTGTATGATAAGTAAAAAAACAATACCAAAAAAAAATCGCGAGGAAAGGCTAGTATTTGAAAAAAAAATACCGTCTTCAAAACTAAAAACGGAGATATAAAAATTTTATTTAAATTTTTTTTAATGTTTTTTGAGGTATTTTAGACTATGTACCGAAATGGCTGAGTGATGAGTAGATTTATAACTATTTAATTAGTTTAGTCAGATAGTTATGTTGCGGTATATAACTATATCCCGAGAGATATAACTATGTTACAGCTTTATCTATCGTACTGCGACATACATACTATCACGTTTATAAAGCTAAAAGGGCTGAGCAGGGCTTTAGGTAACACATAAAGCAACATTTAGACTACTTGTACTGAAATTAGTGGCATATTGCTAGCCTTTCGCCTCCATAAAAGGGGCAACAAACCCAAAAAGTAACTATAATTTCTAGTTTAGTTTAGTCTAAAGTCAAGACTTTATGGACTATATTAAGGTTCTGAAACATGATTTGTTATTTTCTATAATAACAGCAGTTACTCATGTATTAAGCATGCCCAGCCAGTTCAACGTACTTTTACAGTGAAGACCATTATTAACTATATTTCAAATTACCAAAGAAACAAATTGTTTGTAACTGACTTTGTGATAATTTATTTGAGATATTGACGGTATAATTCATATAGCCTTTTCTGGTTATGTATATCACTTCACGTATCATTTATTCCAATATAACTTTCGTTTATTTTATTTATAATTTTTTTTAACATGCTTATATTAGTTTCACCTGTATGTTTGTAACTGACTCGTTTGGGCTCGATTTTGACCCACTTTAAACGGTCAGATTTCATTTAAACTTTATAGACTTTATCAAAGACCGATGACATTACAATAATTCGATAAGAATATCCCATTATCCTGATTAGAATCGCCAGGACTAATAAATTAAATGTTTGGAATGATAGTTCAGTTATATGTCACTAGATGGCGTTGTCATTGTTAAGTTGGCGGTGTTAAGAATTTTTTTACTAATATAAGAACTTTCATCGGCGGTTACAATTCGCACTAAAAAGTGGATAATAGAGAAATAGTTTAAAAAAACTAAAAAACACGCTTTTATATTAAATTGGACTAAAAACTTTTTAGTATAGAAACTAAACGAAGAACGAAAAGTATACCTAATTATTGTTTAAAGAAAAGCGCGGGGTGCTCAATTTAATTGTGCCGATCGAATATTTTCAAGAACTAATGTTATTGAGCAGCCCATGCTTTTCTCTAAATAATAGTTATACTTTTCGTTCATCGTTTAGTTTCTATACTAAAAAGCTATTTTTCATTTTTTAGTCCGATTTAATATAAAAGCGTATTTTTTTAGTTTTTTTTTGTATTCCGCAGCTGAGTTGCACAAGCAGTCTCACGTGGCTTGTTTCCCACTATTCCTCCGATACCTAGAAGCTTCCAGTAATTTAATATTATCATCAGACGAATCAAGGGTTGCAAACTGTTATTGTGCCTTAAATAAAATAATAAAAGTTGGAACCATTTTGAACCCTGACGATATCTTTTAGCTATACGTATGGCTAAACGATGAGATAATAACAAATTACTGTAAAAATTATCAAATTTGCAACATTTCGAAAATTTAGGAGTTTGCCATTTTTTTGGGACTCCTCCTCCCGTTATACTTCTAAGTTAACAGAAAATCTCAAAATCACATTTATAATTTAAATTAGAAAAAAAAGTACCTACAAAAACAAAACAACAATAAAAATATGAAAAGAGATATTTATTTATTTAAATATGTGTTTGCTTTCCTGAGCATAGCTTCTTAAAAGGGGATTCCGACTCTCATCTAGGGAGATGAGAGTCGCGATTTCCGTCGACTCGCGAATAAATGTACAGAAAGCTGTATGTACATTTATTTTCGCTCGATTCGCTCACATCACACAGACAGCCAATCTATGTGGATCGCTTCACGCGACGCCCCTGAGATAATGCTGCCACGCCCCAGGGCGTCGCGACGCACAGTTTGGGAAACCCTGATATAATTAATAGTAGGGATTTTATGAAGTAATTGCCGTTATTTTATGGTATTTATTTCACGAGCGCGGGTGTGGCATAACCCCTATACATGACTCTGAGTGAGTTCTGTGGACATGACCTCTTTTGAGTCAGTGTCGGTACTCAGCACTCCCAGTGCCCAAGGGCGTGGTATTCTACTCAAAGTCAAGGATCACCTGCGGTCTTGAAATAGAAATGTACTACATAAAGCTCACTTAAGTGTTTTTTTTATGGATAGTGATCGATCTTAGGTAGGTACCTACTTTGTTTATCGATATATAGTTTCGTGTCACATAAAAAATGTATTAAAATATCTACCTAATTCCAGTTTGTTTTTTCCTCTCGTTATCATCTCAATGTATTTCGAACTTGTATAGGGTTATTGCAAAAAATTAACTAGAAAAAAATATTTTTTAAAATAGCTTTTATTTTAAATTAAATGCACTAAAATGATAAAAATAAACTTTAAATAGCTATAAAAGCTTGTCGCGAGATTTACTTGTGATTAAGATAAAGGATAGATCGGAGATTATTTTTATCATTTTAGTGCATTTAATTTAAAAAAATATTTTTTTCTAGTTAATTTATTTCTTATTTCTTAGTCAATATTCGTATTCTTCTCAGTAAACCATTTCATTTGATACCCATATTGTAGAAATGCATTAAGAATAACTATTCCGCCATCTTGGATGGTCCGCTATATTTGATTTAGAATGACGTCACACAGCTTATTGTGTGTTGTCATCCAAACTAAACGTGTATACAAAATTTCAGCTCAATCGGTTGAAGAAATCTGCTTCAAAATAGAATTGCAAGATTCCACGCGAACAAACATACATTGCAATTTAAATAAAAGCTTTTAAAAAAGTTGGTTTATATTATACTAGCGGTCACCTTTTACAAAGGAGGATGACGGTTTTTGCCCCAGTCTTTTTAAATCACTACAAGTGTAGGTACAACAAAACCACATTTCCAATACAACTTTAAAAATTGAAAAACTATTTTTGACTATTGTTTGAATTAATTATAAAGATATAGTTTTTTGAAAAATAAATTAAAGTTCACACCGCGTCATCGCCGCTAACCATCCCGCCGAATTTGAAAGATTACTAACTAACCAAATACATTTCTATTTTTAAAATTCATACCCGCTCTAGGGAACAAAGCAATAACTATGAGTTTTCCCCGGCCAGTGGTGGGAATTAGCGTGCTCCACCCAATACTTAGATCAAGCAAACGCTACTTTTCGAGTGTGAGAAATGAAAACTAATTATACTCATTACAAAGGACTGACGCATATCACGGCCAGTTTAGACATACAACATAGTCTACGCACAGCTCGGCCGATTCCAAGCAAAGTACTTATAGGGTGTGCGTTACATTACATCGGTTACACGTTGTTTATATAATTGATTATATACTTACGACTACTAATAACTAGGGCGGTAAAATAAAGTGGAAAATGTCACCCCTAGTATGAGTTTGATAGTCTTCGAGCTCGATCAAACGTATCGTCTCTTTTCATACATTGCCCAGTAGCGTCCCTAGCGTAAACTATCAGAAACAGTGGGCAATGTATGAAAAGAGACGATACGTTTGATCAAGCTCGAAAACTATCAAAATTCATACTAAGGGTACCTACAGGTGTGGCATAAAGTACTTACTTAACCTTAACGAATTATGCTTTTAAACCTTCCTCTTGAATCACTCTATGTTTGATGAAAACGCATTGAAATCCATTGCGTAATTTAAAAGTTCTTAACGTAAGTACATACAGAAAGAGCGACTTTGTTTGATACTATGTAAAGACATATTTTATTATTAAGTGTATTTAATGCCTTGTTAGTTACATTACACTCTATCCTAAACCACCTTTTTACTGCTTATGTAAATAAAATAAGGGTTGTAAAATAGGGGTGAATAGTTTCGATCAATTACCCATACCTACTTACCAACGCACTTTTACTTGGTTGCTTTTCCAACGATCGTTAAATAAATCCCAATCCAGCGCCTTCGACAATTATTTTATGAATAGGTATACTTTTTTGCTAATGATATTATTCTAGGCAAAGCATTTTAGATGCTTACTTTGTGTAAGAAAAGATTTTGTCTAAATTAAAGGTAGCTACTTACTTCCAAAATACACAATAGAAATATTTGATTAATTGCTACAACGTGAACATAAATTTTACCTAATATTCCCCTTTTTTATAACGCCTAACCATTAACTGTCGATGTGAACTGAAAGTTTTTTTGTTGCTTGTTAAATCTGTTCACAGATTTTTTGATTTTATTATTTTAAATTTAAGTAGACAATGTAGGCTGTTATACTTGTTCAGGTAATTATCTTTTTATTTTCAAGTATAGTTAGAGTAGGTGCGTACTTGGTTTTCGTAAATTAAGTGGGTAATTAATTGGGTTTGGGTTAGAAACGAGGTGATGAGTATACTTTTGTGTAAAAATAAATACTGCGATATTTATTTTTACACAAAAGTATTACATTCAGGTTTGACTGTATTTCTACTACACAAAATCTGAATATTCCCTATAAGGCAAGTGAAAGTAGATTTTTTTTTTGAAATTTATAAGATTTTTACCTGTGACTAGGTACAGGTTAATATCAGACTTTTCTAAGTCGCAATTTCTGACGTGACTTATTTTTTTATTGCTTTTTTCCGACATAAACCGGGATTGTCAGCTGAAAAACCTTGTCGAATCCTAATTGATTGGTGATAAGATTTCACCCATCCTAATTTAAAAACATACAGTCGAATTGATAACCTCCTCCTTTTTTGAAGTCGGTTAAAAAGAATGCTTTCTGTAGTAAAACAGAGACTGAGTGATCAGTAGGTTAGAGTCATCCAATGGCTAATCAAAATTTGTACACCACAACAAAATCGCTTGAGTAGTTTTAGAGTTTATTTGTAACAAACATATTTAACTTTGACTGTTCTCCTCTCGTTGACTATATTTGCTACCGTATACCGAGCTCTTCAGAAAGAATTCGATTGAACTATCCACATAAGTTATTCCATCTGAAAAAAGTAAAAGGTAATGCGGGTCGCCGCTCTCCACTATTCAGAATTATATCGTCCTACAATATAATTTTTTATGAACTTGATATATTTAAACTGTCAAGTAGTTCATTCAAAAAATATGTGCTGGATGTGCTTTCGCGGGCGTGAGTGAATTATAATACTTATTTATAAGACAGCAATATTATTATTATTGTGTATTATACATAAAATAAAGTTATAGGATATATACAATACTTATACATATTTTATGTTTACATCTTATATGCGTACCTACCTTAACTAGTTTATGCTGTGACATAAACATAAATCCTTGGTTTTTATTTTGTGTTGCCTATGTTACCTTAAAGCACTATAAATTGTTAAGCGTCTTTATCTACAAGGGTATTATAGTTTCATTTTTACTCTCATAAAAATCTGTGGATAACGGTGCTGGTTGTACAATCATTATATGTATTAATGTAAATCTATATTGTAAATACACATTATACAACTGTTTGTTATCCCGAATAAATAGAAAAAAAAAAAAAACTTACAAAAATGCAAATCTTTCCGCTTTATAATATTAGTGAAGATAATGATGATAAGAAGTCATTCAATTTGGTTATGCTCTATAGATATTAGAAAGTTTAAATAATATAAACGTCTTTATCTGAAAGTTACAAGTTTTTATAATTCATTTATCTTTGGAAGGCTTTACGCAAACCCATCTATATTAAAATAGCTTTTTTGTTAAGCTTTCAAGTTTAAATTGGTTCTTTAGTCTCCACTAATTATGCCGCTAATTGTTCCCTTTTGTAGTCATTATAGTACAATAATAATCATAGATCTCTCAGACTGTCGGAATGAATACGTAATTTTATGAAGTAGTTAGTAATTAGTGTACTATACCTACCGATACAGTAATGACAAACTATTACGAGTCTATTGTAGAATTGTTGAACTTTATAATCCAGTTTTCTAGTGCTTTAAATACTAGCCACTTTTCGACAGTTTATTCATACAAATGAGGTCTATACCTAATTTGTATTGTTATTTATGCTACAGATATCGGATTTTTATTTCACGAACACGGGTGCGCCGTGATTGTGCAATACATGCACACTCTCTCTGTGTCGGGCATGTTCAGATGATCCCGCACCCGTCACGCCCAGGACCTAGGGATGTTCGATCCGATCCGATACTTGTGTGGATCGATACAAAAGAATACGATCCATCCGATTTTTGTATCGATACAATGGCTTTCGATCCGTTAGTGGATCGATACATGCACACTGAGGATCGGATCGAATCATTATATTAAATTCAATAAAAGGTAAACAAACATTTAGCATAATATTTATGATTACATTAGTATAAATATTTCTCTGGCGAGTCTGGCGATAGATTTTGCAAAGTCTATTCCTAATTAATTAATGGCGTCGCGTCGCATTACGCATACGCATTTTGCCAATGTCAAGTGAAAATGTACTAAAGCAACAAAAATTGTACGCTTGATTGAGGTTAAAAATGGAGAGTCTCAACACGTGTTTTTGAAACAAGAACTCGGGAGAAACTCCATTTTGCAAAGTCAGTTGTTGAAACTCCATTTTGCAAATCGTACTCGAGAGTAATTCTTCAGAAACTGTAAGTAGGTACCATTTATTGACAAAGGGCAAAAAATATACTTTCATAAATACATATTTATCTTTTAGTGACTTGAAGCTAAGACTATATTACAAATTTAATTATTGTTTCAGGTTTTGATGTTTTATTTTAAAAAAAAAATTGATACGATACGATACTGGATCGATCCAAAGTATCGCATCCAGTCTGTTGGATCGATACTTGGATCGATACATTGCATTACGATCCATTACGATCCAGAATATCGATACAAAGCACCTGGATGAACATCCCTACCAGGACCCGCACACGCATTGTGCCGCATGAAGGTCTTAGCACACTTCAACTCTGAAACGAGTCTGCATCGGTTCAACTCGAACCGTTTAGTATTCTTTAATGAAACTGCATACTGTAACGCACACTAATCAGCAACGGAATGACATCGCCTCGCCTCAAGACGAACATAAAATAATAATAGTAATAAGCACTTTTGTGATTCTACAGTTAGTTATAATATAAGATATTTAGTCCCTCCTAATGGTTGATGGTTACGGGTGAAACTCTCTTTCACTTTTAGTTTTATTACCTACCATAAACTTGCTCTCTTGCTCAAGTTAAGAAAAAAGCTTTTGTGAATGTTTTAATGATGGGAAGTGATAATTTTACACGGACACCTACTACGCTACGAATTGCTAGGTGGTAGGCCTGTATGTACTCGGGTAGGTACCACTACGTTTCCTATTTCAGCCGTGAAACAGTTTGCTGTGTTTCGGATTGAAGTGAAAGATAGCGAGTGTAATTACCTGGCATGGAAGTCATTTCATCATTATTTTATGGGTTTAATTCCCCTTTTATGTATAACTAGCTTCTGCCCGCGACTACGTCTGCGTAGGATTAGTACGATAAATTATAGCCTATATGTAATTCTGATGTATGGGCTATGTAATGTAAGGTTTCATTAAAATCCATTCAGTAGTTTTTGCGTGAAAGAACCTGTCAATATTGAAGCACTACATGACGCATATTGCCTGGTGGTTTGACGGTATTCATGTGTAATAAAATGTTAGCAAATGTCTGTATGTAAGTAAAGATGAGACTACGTCAATGCGAGCTTCGCTTTCAAATACTGAGAGATTGGCTAATCGCTGTCTTATCACTAATTACTGGTACGGTATAATGTTGTTAACACTTATGCTATGATATCATACTTTGACAAGATTGTGGTAACTATCCAGGCACCCACTAAGCCTCCTGTGTGATACAGTTATGCGGTCAAGCGAAGCGGCTAGTTTTGCGTTCGCTGTATTGTATAGCAATACTAACACCCGTATTCACAAACATTACTCTGAGGTTTCACGACTCTTGGATAAGTAACCGCATTGCATTGAATAGAGCTCTGTGATTGGTTTGTTTCTGTTGCCTAGTTCACATTAAATTTACTGACGTTTTATTACTTCAAACTTTAAACTTTTGACATCTGGATGTTGCTTTTGACATCTCGACCTGTGCGTTGCGTAATATAGCTAGCTAGTTACGTACTGTGCGTTCATTTTAAAGTACGCTTAGTGTCGATTCCCACTTAAAATCTATCTATGAATAGGTTTTTAAGACCCTGTGCGTCCACGCGCACTATGAGACCTCAAAAGCCTTGCCACACATGCCTTGGCACGCACTGAGAAATGCCTTATTTTGCATAGAATTGTTTTTTACTTAGACAAGTATTGTTTGTGAATACACGCACACCGCGTCGGTTAACCTGTATATGACCGCTTGAACACTTGGCCGCATGACCGCCTCCTGTCTGATAAGTCCCATAGATTCCTAAAAAGCACTATTATCTACCAAACCGAGCACACATTTGTAATCCCATTTGTTTGAGGATCGAAACTGCACCTGATCACGTGGCAGAGGCCGTTAAAAATAATTATATTCAGATTAAAAATGCCATATGATTGTTTACGATTAATATGTATACTAAAATACGTATTTCTTATTTACAATATAGCAACAACAAATAATAACATAACAGGAATTGATTATTTCAACAACAACGGGTTTAATGTCCTTTCTTATGGCCCCAGTGCTTGTGGTCTTCATGGCCGCCCTTCTTGCCGTGCTCATGGTGGTGGTGATGGTGCTCGTGGTGGCCGCCTTCGTCGTGGTGACCTTTGTGGTCGTGGTGGTGACCTCCCTTCTCGTGGTGACCCTTCTTACTGTGATGATGCTCGTGGTGACCACCGTGCTTATGACCCTTGTGGAAGTGGCCACCCTTCTTGTGACCATGTTCGTGGTGGTGCCCTCCGTGACCTTCCTCGTAACCGGAATGCCCGTGCTTATCGTGGAAGTGTTTGTTCTTCTTGAACTCATCTATTTTGTGCACACCGTGATGCCCCTTCGTGGAGTGTCCCTTGTGGTAATGTCCCTTTTCTTCGAAACCGTGTCCCTTTTCGCCCTTTTCGCCATGGTGGTGCTCGTGGTGATGGCCATCGTCGTGATGGTGGTGCTTCTTGTGGCCGCCATGATCGTCGTGGTGGCCTTTGTGGCCCTCGTGGTGGTGGTGTCCCTTTTTCCCGTGTTCGTGGTGGTGATGACCTTTGTATCCTTTGTGACCTTTGCCGCCGTGTTCGTGGTGGTGATGTGCGTGGTGGGATTTTCCACCACCCTCCTCATGTTTGTGTGACGCGGCTGGCTCTAGATCGGCGTCTCGCTTCTGCCGTATGTCCCGAGCGCTGGCCACTGCAAGCAGCAATGCCAATGCACCCAATGCGAGCACCACTCTCATGGTTGTTGTCGTTCACAGACGTTGGTATACTGTACTTGTGTTCGTATTTAGCAACGACTTTTTATAGACACCGCTTTTGCTTTTGTTGGTGGCCATATTGGCTAATAGTTGCAGCCCGGTAGCATTTACACCGGCACCAAGGTCAGGAGTGTAGTGCAGCTTAAGCCGCTAAAGTGAATACTTATAATATTATTTTAATAAATACTCCTATAGACATATGAAATAATAAAGCAACATGGAGCATTTCTATTTTGAAAAATAAAAAGCATGTTTTGTTAGGATTGTAAGTTATTGAGTAGCTTTAGCGTGAAGCATTTTATACTGTATATAGTAAACAGTTAAACCTTTAGTTGATACTTTGTAGGCATTTTTATTTAAATAAGAAAGAAAATAATGAATCAATAAGAACATATAATCATTATTAATATTATAAAGTTTAATTTTCTTCCTCCAACCTCCAAGTGTGTTGAAAACAGTCGTATGACACGCGTGAGCTCTGTACCCGTAGTGTAAGCTTTTCGTTTAAAATAAGCATCTACTGTAGTTGTGTTAAGAGCTCGATTTGTATAGAAAACGTGAATAGCGCCCCTAGCGGAAAGAAGCGCAAGTTATGTTTCCCATACAAATTGAGCTCCTAACGCAACTACAATAGTAACGCTTTTAAAAAGAAAAAACTTACACTACGGGCACTGCTTACATACTTGGCTGAGTTACGCACTCGCTTTCGGCTCGTGCTGCAGCCCACAGCCTCGTATGTAATGAACAGCTTAGCTCAATTTTTTTTTTTTTTTTTTTTTTTTATGTTAAATAGGCTGGGCGTTTGACCACAATCTCGCCTGATGGAAAGCGATGATGAGGCCTATGGTGGTACACGCTCGCCTAGAAGATGCTTGTTCACTCTAGCCTTAAAGATGTCCAGATTATACTGATCCGGGAAAACAGACCTCGGCAAGGAGTTCCACTCCTTAGCAGTTCGCATAATGAAAGCTGAAGCAAATCGCTTCGTGCGAATTGGAGGAATGTCGACAACATAAGGGTGAAAGCCCTCGCCGCGCCTGGTCGTCCGGTGGTGGAAAGGGGCAGGGGGGATCAAATTATGTAAAACTTCCGCACACTCTCCGAAATGTAACCGGTAAAAGACAGAGAGGCTAGCCACACGCCTTCGATGGTCAAGGCTCTGGAGATTTTCTCCAACGAGTGCGTCATTACTGATGAGTCTCTTCGCACGGTGCTCCACCGAGTCTAATGCATCTAACTGATATCGAGCAGATCCGTCCCAAAGGTGACAACAGTACTCTAAGCAGGAGCGAACTTGCGCTCGATATAGGCTTAGAAGCTGCTCAGATGTGAAATATCGTCTGACCTTAAAAAGTATGCCAAGTTTTTTGGCAGCGGTTTTAGCAATGGACTCGATGTAGCGACCGAAATTTAGGTTGGCGGAGATATCTATACCCAAAAGCTCGAGATGGTCGTTAATCGGCACGGAAACATTTCGGAAAGTCGGAGTCAGATGGAGTGGACTCCGTTTCGCCGAGAAAAGACAAGCCTGTGTTTTGGAGGGATTGAATCCAACCAAGTTAGCTTCACCCCAGAGGGAAACAGCTTCCAGGGTTGAATTCACTCCCTTCATCATTGCCTCCCTCAGTGATCGGACATCTGCACCAGACTTCGCATCAGACAAGTACCTCTCCGAGACTGTGCTGTCGTCTGCGTACCCAAAGATACCGGGAGCTGTGAGCAGATCATTGATATGCAGCAGGAATAGAGTCGCGGAGAGAACAGAACCCTGGGGGACTCCGGCATTTATGCCAAGCAGATCTCAATTGTATCATAATGTACTATTGCCCAACTGTTTTATTGGGAATCAAATAAGAATGCAATGAATTAGGAATAAAACTGCTCTAATATTTGCAGTGGTCTGGAGAAGCATAATGATGAAAATAACTTCTAAGTAATATAATAAATGCAAAAGAGTTTGTTTCGCTTTCACAACTAAAGTATTCAATTAATCATAATGAAACCATAACTTCACATATTGTTCTAGGTATGGAAAGTGACATATTTGACATTTCATCCAGAAAAAAAGAGTCGTCCTTAGGTTGAGGGATAGAAAAATAACCGACTGAAGAATTAGCCACCAAACGCTAGTAGAATATAATACGTAAAATAATAATTCGCAAGGATTTTTTAAAAAACCAAATAAAAAAGAAAGTTTTTGTATTTATTCGTTTTTAATCACACCCCTACTAATACTATAAATACGAGAGTACCTAAACTTGGAATGGAGATAGTTTGAGACTGTGGAAAGGACATAGTTACTAAACTTTTTAGCGCGATAACCGACATTGACGCGAGTGAAACCGCGGGCGAAAACTAGTAGGTAATTATTAAAACGACTAGAGAATAAAAAATGCTAAGTTACGTATAAATATGACTCTTTATTCTCATAATTTGAAATCCAATACGTACTAACATCTGACATTATATAAATCTAAATGAAAAAGGACATCCACTAAGAGACCACCTAACTGTAATATTATAGATCACGGTTTAATGTCATAAAGTGCAGTAAAGTATCTCTTAACTCTAGCAGATAAAGTTTCCCAAGCAAAGGCAGGCTTATCAAATATTCCTGACCTAGGAATTACTTCAGCAAGCAACCGCAAATGAGATTTTTTAAACTTGCCATGAACTAAGAGCGCAAAATACGGAAATGGTAAAAAATAAAACGTTGCACATCAGTCTCACTCCGCGGAAAACTGTATTAAGATGAAGACGGCTATGGAGCCGTTAAGCAAGTGAATGAGAAATGCTCTGTCTTCGCAACTTTTCAACTATACATTGACTTGAATGTGGTGTTTAAGTTAATGGAAAAAAACAATCGACACAATAAATTGAACACACGGTCTCTTAAATACATACAACATGTAACAAAAATAACGCAAACCCTGAAAGTAGTTTGCCTGGGACTGGCTTATGATCGTTACAATGAAGATATAATTATGATTTGGACAAAAAATAATATCCCTACTTTAAATAATTTTACAGTTGAGTTTTGTGTAATGATAATATAGCTTACAAAAACGGTACGATATAAACAAAAATCTATAAGGACACCCACAACGACTATTTTATAACAAAAATGACTGAAATTTTCATATTAGTAACGGAACCAAAAAACGAAATCAAGAAGCAAAATTGATCTCGTAACATTAAATTATTCTGCCACTTGATAACGGAACAATAAGAAGATACAATGCAATAAATTTAGCAGCTTTAACTTTATCCTAAATAATACAAAAATGTTTCATTTATAATTATAGTAAAGAGTAATAGAAACGATAAGTATTTGAAGTTCAATACTTATTTATTATTTAATAGAATTGTATTATTACACACAAATTGATGTAAATTAAAACTTCCGGTCAGAATCTAAAATCTCGCAAGAAAAAAGTTCCGTACTTTGTGAACTTGAATAATTTACAGAGCCTGTTTTGTTTTGAAATTATTATCTTTTTGTAGGCTAATTGGCCATCACGAGCAGTGTTGTGTTATTTTGAGTGACATAACGAATAATATATTTTTCGATATTTCAAGGGACTCAACGTGTTAGTCTGTCCATTGTAAAAATACTGTAAAATAATTGCGTGGTATTTTAATACGTATTTACTAATTTGTTTATACATTTAATTTTAGTAATTAGTAACTCACTTATTATAACTATGATAAAAACTGGAGTCGGAAACTTTATCTCGAAAGAAATGCGTGTTTTGATCGACAAAAATATAAAAGTATGTAATATACATTATTACCTTTAGAACTTATTAACAACAAAAAAATAATGTAAAGTGTACAAATTATAAAACGCAACATGTCTTGCTACGAAGGCTACGAATGTGTTGCTACGGTTTTTCGTAGCAGAGAAAGTAAGAAGTAGAACTTAGCTTTGAAATCAATAAAGGTGCTATTGTAACTTTATTATTTTATTTATTACCCAATTTTCCAATTTAATTATTACTATAAATTTTATTGTGATCTAAAATATTAATTATTGTTAATAATGATTATAATCTTCGGTAGCAAATGGGAGCGGTTTTGTAATACAGAAAATCATCGTAGCACTACTGCTGAGATTTATTTGAGTGTCATGTCCTGGTTCTCAACTTTTGTTTGTTCGTTCTCTGAAAGCTTAGTAACTGTTTGGGTTTGTGCTCCTTTTATTTAAGCTGACGCCCCACCGCTGATGGGACGTGCCGACGTGTGCGGGTCGCTGAACGTTCTAATATAGGAAACGTCGATGACGTCACACAACGGGACGTCGCGGTACATTCGTCACGCACACTTCGACGTCGACGACGTTTTAGGTGCCAGTCCGGCAAACTATCGCAATTTAGAGGCACTAAATGGCTCATACTGACAGATGTGACTCTACATAAATTATTTTAGAGTAAACAATACATATTAATTAACATAATTTTCAAATCCTGATTAACTATCACTCCGGTATTCTAGAAAGAGTTTTAAAACCTTTTGAGCAAATAAAGAAAGTTGTTGATCTGTAGACTGTACTTTCTTGATTTAAAATAATTCCACTGTCTGGCTGATACCTACATTTGGACTTTAATAAACAGATATTGCATCTTGTTGTACATTTAATCGCAACCAATCAAAGTGCCATTGGTTCCGAGTAAATGTACACATTTTTTAAAGATAAAATTGATTTTTATTAGATTATAACAGGCATAATAAGCGCCTTAATTTTTGAACTTAGCCTACTTAGTTAATTATTTACATTTATGAATATTGACATACATAATTACCTATTTGAAGTGTTTCCTGTGAAACGGATCATTCAAAAAAAAATTTTTGTAGTTGTCGTTTTTAAATTATCGTTTTTCAAAATCGCAAAGTTCTTTATTTTAATGAACTTAAACAAGTACTTTTAAATTGTTAAAAACCGTACCACAGTTTCGGGACGAAATAGTTATTTCACTAAATAATCTTCATTACAATTTCGTAATGATTTCAAAACATTATTTTAGGTCAATAGATATATGAATATATTAAAATTAAAGTTTTACATACATAAATTTTAGGGAAGGTTCTCCCATGCATTTGGTCTATTTAAATAATCATGTATCTTGTAATAAACTTATTTACTTTCTCGTATACGTAGTATAGAGGAAGTCTTGTTTCATAGTTAATCCAGAGAATCTAGTCCATACAGATATGTCTATACTTTTTCTTCTTTCATGAAGTTTTCATCAAAATAATATTAGTATTTTTATAGCATTTTAATGCATCTCAAGAGGCGTTAGGCTGGCAACTAATCACTAATTTGGGGTACTGTGTAGCCCATACTGCCAGATATGGCTGTATATGAAACCGAATGTTACCTAAAGTTCTGCTCAACCCCTTTTGGCACTATATATATTATGTAATTGTATGTAAAAACGTAAGTATGTATGTACAGATTTTATGAAGGCGATTGATCAGGTGGTTAAGCCCACTATAAAATTTCAACGTCATTGATACCATAAAACCTTTATTTAAATAAATCCATATAACTGGTCGTCAACACGGATGGTTGTGAATCAACATAACACCGTTTTTACTGCACAAAATCCAGTCGACAACAATTTTTCAATTATCGAAATAAAAATCTGACCGACACGACACCATAAAAGCGCGACAAACACTGTTTTTTACACAAACTGTGATAAAGTGGTCCGTTTTATTTTGTTACAACAGGGTTATTTTGAAAAATGTTGTAGAGTATAATAGAGTATATATTTTAACGATTATTAAAATGGTTGCGTGGTCATTTCATTCACTCAAATATTTTAAAATATTGTACCTACGTTTATTTGATACTTGAGGGGTTAATAGAAAATTACACATCTTTTTTGAACTTCATTTAAGCAGTGAGTGGAAGCCGGCGGCCGGGACAGATGGTTCGTTATTCGTAAGTAGGTACTGTAAGGATTCCGCTTATGTTTATTTATTAGTTATAGCTAGATATGTAAGTCATAGTAAATGTTTGAGTTTGAGTTTGAGTTTGATGTTAAAAGCGAAAAATAAATTATTATTGTTAATTATTATTTACAACAGGTCAGGACCGATCAATTGAAAAACTCGTCGTTCTATAAGTACATTTATAAGAGACGCGCTCTATTGAAACCGGTGGAGACACATCATCTTCCTGGCACCAGATTTATCATCATAGTTGCATCCTCAGACATGAGGAACCGACTATAGAGAGATAATTATATTGTCTTATACTCCTCGAATTTAATTTTATGCGGATCATGAATCGGTAGTCTAACGGGGAACCCGGTAAAGCAGCATTAAAACAGTCTATTGCTAACGCTTCTTTTATTGACGTTTCCAAAATTAGTTCTCTCATGTAATTAATCCTAGGGTAATTGGTTTTGTCGTTTCTTATTTTATTATAAAATTGCATTCGATCCATTTGTTAACAATGGCTGGTGTCCATTACACAAACGTACAGAACGTTTTCAGCTGTCCTAAGAAAAATGTAGTTTTCATGAAATTATTTAATATTAGGAAACGTTAAATCGAGCTCTAAATCTTGGATTGATCACCGTAAATCAGATGCTATAGAAGTGCAGTTTTGATAAAGCAGAATGTACACTTGTGATTATTAGTGAGGATTTTTTACATTAATATTAATCCAGTTAACTCCTCCAACTAAGCTAATGCGCTTGTCTACCATTATCACCATCATGCCCTGGCGCTGATGGGTTGTCCGTGAGTACTCTACGGACAACCTATTTTCCCCGTGGGGGCCCGTGGGGGCCTGAGAGGTCAAGTGTTGTCCGCCTACGCTACTGCGCTTACTCGTGTGGCGGACAATTAGCACTTGAAGAGTTCAGTAGGTTTTAGTGGGTAACCGGAGTCCGAACCTGAAGTCCCACATAACCCTATGGTGGCCCCTTATCGCTACTGGGTATGCATAAAGCATTTCCTATTATAAAAAAGGGGTCAAATCTCCGATAACACTGAAAATTAGTCCAACTGCCTGCGCGCTCGGGTACTGGCGCTTCTAAAACATTGATTCAAGATTGTTTAACATGACTGCCTTCAATTCAAAGACCGAAGATGGAACCCTCGCTGTGGGAGTGGCTATTTTATCACTAACTCTGGGAACGCAATGCTGTAAGCGACAGATTTTGATAAGATGGTGGAGCTAGTCAGGCAGTCTTTAAACAAGCCTACCGTCAACTAAACTAAGCATAAACTCTCCTGGGGATCGAACCCAAGACTTTTCGATCTAAATCCGGCGGGCCAACCACTAGACCTCGAAGGTTGTTACGTGCACTGTATTATTCGTTCGGATGCTTTTGTAATGGATGTAAGACTAAGATAACTTTGCCTAGTGATGTGTGTTAACGTTGTATTAAAAATATTTTGGCTCGCTCTCTGACGTCTGGGCTAACGTGTGTGATTCATGAAATTATTAATGTATGGACTTTTAATCAATATAATTCTTACAATAAAGTGTTCTTTCATTATACAAACATAACAGATGCCTTAGGAGTAGAGAGGAGCGTGGGCATGTAGTCTCAATATGATGGACAACGTCGTGCTTCAAGGACATGGGACTTAGAACGTCGGGATATTGCCTTAGAATGTGATATACTTGGTCACTTCTGTTGATATGAACTAACTCGGCGTTCATCGAAACTTCTATTGCGTCGATCGATAGTTTTGGTAATTGTGTCTACTAGTCTCTTCTTGTCCAAATCTGCGTAGAAAATCAGCACCAAGTATGGAGGTCTTCACGTCTGCAACGACATACGTCCAAAGAAAATCTCTTCGTAGTATAATATTCTGAAACCACAAGTAGGTTTTTAACACTTCATCAATTGTCCATTAAGGAATTGACTATCTCGATAGTTGGCTTCATTTATTTTTAATTAGACATTAGCTTCATTGAGTGAACTTAACTGTGCAGAAATGGACGATAATATCGATATTATGTATCCCGGCATCCAGTAAATTAGGTCACAGTGTTTATCGGTTTCGTTGCGACAAGTTGTAGAATGAAATTATAAAAGTTTCTACCAGTATTTTCATTAGTTTACTGCCTCTGACTTCTACTTTTGTGTCTGGAGGTAATCTAAAATATAATTGTATATGTTAAAGTTGAAATATTACCTGCAGTGGCGGATTTACAAATTTGCCGCCAGAAGGCTAATCAATTTTTGCCGCCCCTACTTACTTCTAAAATTCGGTACCCTAGTTCCATCGAGCAGATGCCTAGTTCACAATCATATTAATTACATTTGCAACTTTATTGTGCTATATATTCCTCATTACGTCAGTTTTTTCCCCATTATTAAAAAAATAAAATTTTCGTGGTTTATTTCCCAAAATTTGGGCCTTGCCGCCCCCTAAAATTTGCCGCCCTAGGTTCTAGCCTACTCAGCCTACTGGTAAATCCGCCACTGATTACCTGACGTTATTAACTGACTTTATTGATCTGTGCCCCTAGTACGAATATTAACGTAATAGAACGTAATCGTATAGCAAACTTTCTTAAACTACAAAAAATAAATTCTAAACTTAAATCAGGATTTTATGAAAATAATCTTTGGAAGTTATATTAAATTAATAATAACATTATAAACACATACGCAACACATAATAAATTCTTTAAAAAAATCAACGTTAATTGCTGATGAAAATAAATAAATATTTCTTGCGTTTATGAAATTATTATTGGTTTACCAACGCTTTCCGTGACCTCCTTGATTTCGACCAAATAGTAATTATATAATAATTTATAAACACAAGAAATTTTTATTTGTTTGCATCAGTTATTAAAGTTTTTTGCTTAAATTTTAAATAATTCAAAACATATAAAGTAGATTTTTATAAAGTTATTATTAATTTAATATAATTTTCCGAGAAATGTTAATAAAATACTCATTAGGATTATATTTTTTTGTAGGTTTAGAACGTTTCTCGCTACGATAACGTTACGATTCTCGCAAATATTCGTGCTTAGGCCTCTGTACCCAAGAGTAAGTTTTTTAGTTTAAAAAATGTAACTACGAGTATTTTAGATGCTTTATGAGCTTAATTTGCGTAGGAAACGTGGTTGGCGCTTCTTTCCGCGAGGGGCGCTAGTCACGTTTCCTATACAAATTGAGCTCTTAACGCAATTACAATAGCTAAGTCTTTTATGGTGGATCCACATCGCAGTCACTTTTTGTGTAGCAACAATAACAGCACGACAGTATTTAGTAACTATCTATAACTATTGTAGCTGTTTCTCACTATTTGTTTAATGTTGCTCGTCGCATTCAAATAGCCAATAACATAACAAACTAAACCAATAACATAAACAAAATATTGTAAAGAGTTGCTGAAAGTTACAGCAAGGCGCGAGTTGCACGGGTTATGTTCTCTTCGTGAACTTTATCATAGTTAGCGGAGCGTCCCTCACCTCCATAGCACACTCAGAAAATAAAGAACATGAGAAAAGTATTGATTTTTCCGGCAAAGGATTGCGGATTGCGGCTAGAGGATTGCGACTGTGACCGCCGGTTTTATCCGGCCCTTAGATGGTCTGTACACGGGTTGGCTCCCGTGTGCCCTGGTGCAGTCACATGCCTGCCGTGTGGGGATTGCCTAGTACCCTAGCGCAATCCCCCAATGGTGCGTCACCTGGCTCGCTGTTGGGCCGTGCCAGCCCAGGGACGTTTTAGTGAAATGGCATACGTAAAGTACATCGATCTCTAAACGCCCCCAGAAGGGCTTAGGAGGGTACGTCAGTGTTGCAAGCGCCGGCTACGATGGTTGCTTACCAACAGGCAGGCTGCATGACTGCCTACCGAGCAAAAAACATAAAAAAGACGATGCTCCGATTCCGAACTTTCAAATTAGACCACACTCTGTAACTCCAGATGGGAGCAATTCTGATAGTTCTAACTTGTTACTTGCTTCGTTTTAGTTTCTCTGTTCTCTTTCGCTGTATTCAAAACAAAGTCGTTGATGCCGGCGTAGTGGAGTGGTCAGTATACACGGTGCCTACAAATCGAGCGGTCCTGGTTCAAATCCTGGTAGTTTTTAAGTCATTTTTTTATTTTATTTTTAAATCAAAACCAAAATACCCAGAAAATATTATAATATTTTCTGGCTATTTTTTTAATTTTTTTTCAAAAAAAAATTTGTTCTTTTTAATATTTTTTTTGAAATTAATTCAGAAGCCGATCCCAACCCACCTTTTTTTTATAGAAAGGTCAAGCAAGTGACTCCATTCCACCTGATGGTAAGCAGAAGTGGAGTCTCAATGCGAAGATAGTATGTATTCAGGATGTTGGTTATTTAAATTACATGTTGTATAATTGTTTAATTTTATTTATAAAATATCAGGACCATTACATTATATTTGTCTGTTATCTAGTATCCTCAACACAAGTTCTTAAAACTTAATTTGGGTTAGATAATTGGTGCGAGCGTCGAGAGAAAAAAAAAGGAGTAGTGGTCTTTATCACGAATTTTTATATCTATTAGGTCTTTACCTATGAAATTGGCGTTTTATTTCTTACACACTATTAGCTGTGTAACTTCTTTGATTTAGTCGGTGATTCAGTTTTATATTTTTATTATGAATAAGGACTATACTGTTACGGATTTAAATGTAGTGAAATTAGAATGATTTAAATATTTAATAAAAAATAAATAAAAATAAAGTGCCTGTTTTATTTAGTAAGCAGAATCAACTCTTGGAATCGTTGTAACTTATGGACAGGTTTGTTTTTTGTCTAAATTATTGATGCAATATTTAAATAAACCTTGCCGAATTATACACTCCAAATTTCAAAAGATTTGGCAACGGAGTTTTTAAAAAAATTTAAATAACGTTAGTATAGAAAATAACATTTTATTGAAAATCTTCATAAAACTTGGCGTTGTTCCATACAAACTCTATTTTTTTTAACTATAAATACTAATGTTACAAAATTTAGAGGAAATTAGCGAACAACCCTCGGCTAAGTGTAGCATCAATAAATTTAAAAAAATCAAGTATGTCCATGAGTTACTAGGCATCAAATAGTCAATTCCGATGAAGAGATTGAAGAGTAATTTTCACATTCTTTTCAGAACTTAACAATTGAAATATAATTTAATTACAGACAAAAATATTGCAAAGAGTGTAGTTTCAAATAATAATAATAAGAACCTAAAACAACTATTGAATTAAAGAAATTTCAAGTTTAGGTACAAGATAATAAAACGCACAATTTCATAGGTAAGGACCTAATATTACGTGTATCCTCCTTCGTTAAACCCTGGGTTCTTTGCGAAATAAATTACCTAAATCTAAATTCAAGGTCAGTAGGTTTTCCAAGCACTGAATGACTAAGTATTCAAAATTGATAAATATAATAATGTAGGAGTAGGTATCTACTTGTACTGAATAAGAATACTACCTAGCCGTTATGTTATTTAAATGTTAATGAACTGCTGATACGTTAATAGCACAATGTCAATCCTTTTGAAGTTAAAATAAAACGTCCACGTTGATTACGTTTCCCAGAGGCGTAATAATTGCGATAATTACAACGTAATTGGAGCAAAAACTGATATAATTCAGATATCGGATTTTGCTGTTACCTTTTAAAATACGAATTCTGCATTGCGAATAAATTGTTCAATGATGTGAGGATTGTGAGTTCTTTAGTCTATACTAATAATAAAGCTTAAGAGTTTGTTTGTTTGTTTGTTTGATTGTTTGTTTGTTTGTTTGTTTGGTTGAACCCTAAGATCTCAGCAACTACTGACTCAAATTAAAAAATTCTTTTTCCGTTGGATAGTCCATTTATCTAGGAAGGCTATAGGCTATATAACATCACGGTACGTTAAATAGGAGCCGAGCATCAATGAAGAATGTTGCAAAAACGGGAGAGAAATATTTCTTTTCAAAGCTTTCACTGCGTGCGCTGCGTAAACGGTTAAAGTTACGTAAAAATCAAGTATAACGGAATTGTTCTCCATTAAAATTTCTAAAGAAAAGTCCGCGACAGCATATGTCTATCTTTTATGGTTGACTCACTATAACCTTTCTTTTTGGTAATGAAATTTGTTTTATAATAATGCATTATCTGCGATGGTTTTTTTGTATGCATGATATTATTCCTTATCAAAATAAATACATTATTTATCACAAGCATTTAATTTTGAACAAAATTGTTCATAACTTCATTTGATTTCAATGAATATTTTAAGAGATATCATAGTTTGAAATAAACGGAAAATAATAAATTTTGATTTTTAGAGCTTTTGTTGCGTGCGCTTCGTAAACGGTTAAAGTTACGCAAAAATCATGTATGACGGAATTATTCTCCTTTAAAAGTTCTAAAAAGAAATTTCAGACAGCATTTATCTATCTCTTAAGGTTGACTCGCTATAACCTATTTTTGTTAATAAAATTTGTTCTAAAATAATCCATTAGATGCGAAGGTTTTTTTGTAAAAATAATATTATTCCTTATCAAAATTTATACGTTATTCATCACAAGTATTTAATTTTGTACAAAATTGTTCTGTGCATCATTAGATTTCAATGAATATCTTCAGAGATATCATAGTTTTAACATAACTCCGCAGCTAAATAATGATCAAGTACTACGCACGCATCTATACTGAGTTGTTTTTTTGTTTGGTTGAACGCGCTTATCTTAGGAACTACTGATCCCGCCAGATTCGGACGCCTTAGAGACTAATAGGTTCAGAGACTCCTCCGAGGGAGATGCTCACCGGTCAGGAATCCGCTCTAGAGTGATTCAACCTTAAAGCTTGAGGACCCATGGAGGTCCTCTCCTTTACTAAAAGCCCTGGTGACTCCAAGAAGCTCATCAGAGAGATCCTGCAAAAATAGTAAAAAAAACCGCCTAGAAGGAGTCGGACGCGCAAACGAAGGGTTCCGTTCCATAGATTTTATCAAAACTGACCGAAAATTAATTGAATTAAATTAATTTAAATTAATTCTTTTTTCAAGTTTATGCCTGTTATCGTTATTAAGACCGAGAAATAAATCACGTTTGTCGTTGAGCCCTCTTAAATATTAATTTTATTTTAATTCAATTATTTATTTTAAAAGTGAATAATATAACTAAATATTCTGTAAATATTTTAAGCGTTTATGCCGTTATCAAAATCGACTAAAAAAGTCACGCTTATTCTATGGGAGCCCCTTCAATATTTATTTTATTCTATTTATTAGTATTTGTTGTTACAGCGGCACCAGAACTACCTACGTCATCTAAGAAATTTTCAACTTCTAACTATGGTTCATGATATACCTGGGGTGACAGATGGACAGACGGACGCACGGACGGACAGCGGAGTCTTAGTAATAGGATCCCGTTTTACCCTTTGGGTACAGAACCATAAAAAGGGGAACTACTGATTCAAATTGAAAAATTCTTTGATTGTCTATTTATCGAGGAACACGAGGTTTAGGCCAGAGCTTCCTAAACTTATTTTCATAGTGACGCCCTTAGGAATTTTCCCATTACGAGCCTTCCCCCGTTATAGTAATAGCCAAGTTAAGTACATACCTACAAAATCAAAAACATAGCTTTTTTGAAATTATTTAGGCGTTAACGAATGCGTTTATATTTTAAAATTAGAAAGTAGACTGAAAAAAAATTACCATTAAAATGTAGCACCGACAAATTTTGACGGCGAAAGCAATGTCCCGGTAGCGTAGTGGTTGACGCAGCCGCCCGGATTGCGGAAGATGCTGTGTTCGATTTTTTCGCCCGCGCTGGACAGTCGATTTTTTTCAGTGAATTTTCTTATTTTAAAGACAGAGCTTCTCAAAACCGGGCTCAAGTTTTGAAATCGCGACTTTCATTTCTTTGTTTACATTTATTTTCGTTCGACTAGCTCGCATAGCTAGCTAGACAGCCATTCTATGTGGATCGTGTCACGACGCCCGCCCCAAGGATAGAGCTGAGACACCCCAGGGCGTCGCGACGCGCAGTTTAGGAAACCGTGATATAGGCCTATATACCTTCATAACATCACTCTACGACTAATAGGAGTTGAGCATCAATGAAAAATGTTGCAAAAACGGGAAATCCACGCGGACGAAGTCGCGCGGGCACAGCTAGTAATTGATAAGGTTGCGATCGTCAATGTTAAGCGAGCATATGCGTAGTGACAAAAATACTCCAATTCTATTTGTTTCGTCTGCTCGCAGGCATGATAGCCAAAAGCCTGGTCTGTTGTATTTCGATGAGTCAAAAATAATAAAGCTCTAGGAAAATAAGATGGTTTCTGTTATAAAAGAAACAATATAAAAAGAAGTTAATACGAGTTTAGAATAATAAATTAATGAGACTTAATTACAATTTATTCCATGGTTTAATTGACTTATGACAAACTCCTTGTAATAATAAATTTGCAAGGCAGTATGTTATTTTATAAATTAAAAAGTGTCTTGTGTTTGTTCTAAATAGATACCATGTTTCTATGCAGATTTTCTTTCAGATATATTTGACTTTAGAGAAGTATTAAACTGCGACAACATAATGATTGTATTCTTTTTCTCCGTCTTAGAAGGCGACAGGTTGGCAGTATTTTGGGGATACTGCATGACCCATACTGCCAAATGTGGCTTTGTAATAATAATAATAATAATAATTGTTCCGATAGTCATATCTGCACATGGACTGATAGCCAAGAGCCTCGATAAACACCTTAAGAGGCTCGCGTTAGGTGGTTGGATCAAGAGTCAGATGCAGAAGGCAGTACTTCTGGACACGTCTGTCTCTGGATCCTTAACCACCGGTAGCCGGGACCCTGATCTTCTGGGGGAACTGCATTGTTGTATTTTTAAATGTTATATTTTTTAGTTTTTATACATTGTAAAAATTTTATATTTAGAAATATAATTTTTTGTGTATTTTAAATGAAATAAAGGAAATAATAATAAGGAGTGCGGAGGTTCCTGTCTCTGGATCCTTAACCACCGGTAGCCGGGACCCTGATCTTGCTACCGATGAGGAACTGCATTTTTGTATTTTTAAATGTTATATTTTCTTATCTATACATTGTAAAAATTTTTTTATTAAGAAATATAATTTTGTATGTATTTTAAATGTAATAAATATAATAATAATAATAACTTATATATATTATGAGCGTGATTATAATTATGTTTGTAACACTTTATGTATCTTCGTATGTTCCTGAGTAGCGCCTAAGCTATCTATGCGATTTTGATGAATAAGGTGTCAACCGATTCCCTATTATGATCGGAGTAACATAGGCTACATTTTAACCGACTTTAACTATAGGACTAGTCGATTTTACCTTGTAAGTCCTGAGTTTAACAGATTTCATTCCTTTAATTTTTTTCGTAATCGGGTTACAGTTTGTTAAACTTTCTGCTTGTTATGGTCTAGAATGCTCTTGGTCGTCATGTCACCTGAGGGTAGGTGCTGATCAGGCCAACTGTGGAAGTCCACTCGGAACCATTGAAGAACTAATTATCTTTATGATTAATCGGAACAAAATAATCCTGTTAGCCAATGGATCTTAAAATATAGAGGGTAAACTATGGTTAGCCTGATTGTAAGCTTATAGTCGCTGGCAACACCAGGATAGCTTTTCGATCTGCCAACCCTAAACTCTATTGGACATTTGGAGCTCGATAGAAACACTATGCAGGGGTTATTTGACTGTGGTCTTCTGTGATATGGAGTTTGTTATCCTAAACTCTTCAAACAGAGAAGTTTTATACCACATCGTTATTAAAAAAAAATATATGTTAATTTAAATATTTTTATTAGAGGAAGAGTTAAAAAAGTAATAATCTCGTAAAAAATCAACAAATAACAACAAAAACGAAGGAGGGGTGGTTATTTTAGTGCTTGTGGCCCCAGTGCTTATGGTCGCCATGTCCGCCCTTGCTGCCGTGGTCATGATGATGATGGTGATGCTCATGGTGACCACCCTCGCCATGATGTCCCTTATGGTGGTGGTGGTGGCCGCCGTGCTCGTGGTGTCCTCCCTTGCCGTGGTGATGCTCATGGTGGCCTCCGTGTTTATGACCGTGGTGGTGATGACCTCCCTTCTTGTATTCACCTTCATGGTGATGACCGCCGTGGTGCTCATGGTGACCTTTCTCGCCGTGATGATCGTGGAAGTGCTTGTCTTTCTTGAATTCGTCGTGCTTGTCGACCTCGTGGTGACCTTTCGTGTCGTGGCCCTTGTGCCAATGCCCATGCTCCTCGTGTCCGTGACCGTGATCACCCTTCTCGCCATGGTGGTGGTGGTGATGGTAGCCTTCGTCATGGTGGTGATGCTTCTTATGGCCGCCGTGCTCGCCGTGGTGTCCCTTGTGGCCGCCGTGATGGTGGTGGCCATGTTTTCCATGGTGGTCTTCGTGATGTCCTTTGTGTCCTTTATGGTCATGGTGGCCGTGGTCGTGGTGGTGATGCCCGTGGTGCTCGTGACCACCACCTTTGTCCCAGTGGCCACCGTGGTGAGATGCTGCAGTTTCCGAATCAGCATCCCGTTTTTGTCGGATTCCCCATCCAGAGCAGACCGTAGCCAGGGCCAAAAGGCCAAGCGCCACTAACATGCTTCCTCTCATGATTGATTGATTGATTGTTGCAAGTTCGAATGATAAGGTTCATCGCGGCAGAGATTTTATATACCAATTGCGGCTGCTATTATGTAATACTTTTAGTAGTTTCAAGGTTAAATAACATTTTGTATCCGTTTCGGAAGAGATAGTTCCGGTCGTTGCGATAGACAATAAGTCAACATTAAGTGTTCTCAATTGTAATATTAAGATTATTTGGGTATAATTTTAACTATTTATTCATCCCGTGGTGAAATATATGGACTTCCCTAGAATTATTTTAGAGACAGGTTTAGTTCTTTTGTTATGTAACCATTAACAGTTAGTTCTAGATAATATAGGTACTTATAGCATTTTTTCATTATAGTTCTGTTTATGTACATATACGTACATAAGTGCTATCTTGTAAAGATATATGACTTTAATAAATTAATGACGGCTATATCTTTCTTGATGGCGGGACGCTTAGGCGAACAACGCTTTAAAAATTATTATGCCCTAACAAAAGAAAGGAAAGACCTCTCCCATTATTATGTTAAGGGTTTTGAACTTCGGGCTCGGGGGTAAAATGCGAGTAAATATGAAATATGACCTTGACATTATTTTTGTGTTAATGTTCGCTATTAGAAAAAAGAGGAAGCTGAAATATACTCAGAAGAATTATTTCATATATTTAATACAATAGTAATTTAGAACTAAAGGGGTTTTCATTGTGTAGATGTGTTGAACTCCAAGAAGGGAGAAAATCTTTCTTCGTTTTAAAAGCGTGCATTCATCCAAACATATTTTATTCGCTGTATCGTTGTTAGATACACATGTCTATGTGACCCTATACACACATAGACAGACATTGCTCGCAGAGCAATAAGTTCACTAGCTGGGAAGACCCGGGGTGTACGATAGAAAAATATCTGAGTACATTGTTATAATATAATAATTATGTCTAGCATTATATGTATTTTAGCTTAATAAGTACATTAAATGAGTTTAATTTGAAATACATTTTAAAAATTGACATAAAAATTTACCAATTTATAAATATTTTTGGTATCCCTTTTTAATATGCTAATCTCAATTTTTTACTTATTTGGGCTCTACTCGTATAGTGGTTTAGAATAGTATATTTTCTATTGGAAAAACAATTTTCGCTAAGTATTGTTTGCCATTATAATGCTGGTATTTCATCTGAAAGATAAAACTGCATTTTCGTAAACCTGCGCTATAGGATTCACCTTGCTTTAAAAAACTATAAGTGTAAATTAAAATATCTCTTTAGTGGTTTTAATCAAGAATTAATCTTCTTACAATATATAATTTCTTTACAATGTCTGTTCACATCGCTTCAAAATTAGGTCTGAAAAATCCACAATATGTGACAATTTCGACGTAAATCGAGTTAACCCCCCTTGAGGAGTACGCGTACTGGTCTACGTTGTTACGGAAAAGCTGTGGCTACCATTCCAACGCGAACTAATAAATTTGACATCTCGATTCTTTGTCGCACAATCAAGAAATGCCCAGCACACGTGTTTCCTCCTTCCTATAGTCCTGGGTCATTCAAAAGAGGCGTGTGAAGAAACATCTTATAGATTGGCAAGGCGAGGGTGGCTAGCGCGGCAGTTTATCTCTCGCACTAGCTATCTGGGCATTTCGACTTCACTTCTGTTTACCTTCAGGTGGAATGGAGCCATTTGTTTGACCTATGTAATAATTATGTTTTTAATATTATTAAAAATATTTGTTAAAAATAACACAAGTAAGAGGCTGGCTTATATTGAGTTCTATAACACGCTAATTGTGTGTGAGTGAATCTTGGCTTGATGTTCAAATTAAATATTTTCTCATTAAATTTTGGATTTCAATATTTAGAATAAAGTATTTATTACTATGTAGGTAGCATTGGCCCTGCTTATTTTTCTCTTTTTTAAATGTTTACTAATTATTAGCATGATGTGGTTGATAACGTTCCTGATTGAAAATGTTATTTATAAATGCAAAAACACCACTCATTTCATCAAATTTGAATATTATGATTCCCAGAAATCATAATATTCAAATTTGTTGGCACCGATTCAAAACATTTAGATTTTTATAAACAAAATTATTACTTTTCCGTTTTTAGCTTTGAAAACGGATTTATTTATGTAAAAATGATTTATTTTTATTTTTAGTGTTTAAAGTATAGATTTTTTTAGGAAACTATATCGATATCTTTTAGGCCAACAAGGAATAGAACTATTACGAATCGTCGACATCAATTAGATAGGCATTATTAAGGATAACTCAAAAACTACTCGTCAGATGTCGATCAAACTTAAATGGGAACACATAACAAGCACCAGCTTCCAAAGGTTGAAAGAATCTTCAAAATCGGTAGACCCGGTAATGAGTTATGAGGTAAAAAACATAACAACCTCCTCCTTTTTTGAAGTTAGTGAAAAGCCTAGTAACCGCACCGCATAACTTATTAATGCACTGGCGCTGAACGCATCGTTAAGCAGTACAGTACGATAATCCATTGCGTCGTGAGCTTTGGTCGTGAGGCATGCCATGTAAGTACTGTAGTATGTGTTTCTGTAAAATTAAGCACACACGTGATAATAAACGCGACTGTTTCCCGCTTGACGCAGCTTGGGCCCTTGAATGTGTAAATGATTATTGTAACAAATTCGTTCTGTTCTCGAGATAAATACCGAGCGTCTGCAAACGTTAGGAGTGTATAGTAGGCACGGCTCTACTTAGCAAATGGAAGAAGTTTGGGAAATAATGTAGTTTCATTACTTTAGTTATTTCTAACATCGGCTAGGAGTGTCGGCTGGTATTTATGGATAAGCTTTCTTATTTATGTATTTTCAAAGTTTGCTAATAGCTGCTTTTCATGTTGATAGTTGATAATTATTTTCTCGTTGAGCTAAATATCCGTAAAAACCTGGAAATAAATCTTTTATGTGTATATCAACGAGTACTTAGAATATTTGTTTTTCCATTCAGTGCTTGACATAATTTAATAGAACATACGAACAGTGAACATCTACATTATTCTAGTACATTACCTTAAGTCATTATAATACACATTTGATGTAGACTGCGTCCAAAGAATGTGAAGAAACTACATTATTTCGAAGTCGCGGAACAAAAGTTATTCCGTTGTAGACTGAAATCGATACCTATTACAGAAGTTGCGATGCTTGTATTATTCTGTAGCGAGTACCTAGAAAATGCAGCAACGCATACAATTAGATATTTTCTTTGAATGTGAATTTTAATAAATTAAGATGAAAACTATTCGATGTTTCTATCAACTTCTTACAGTGTTGTTAAACTGATTAGCCAAGTTACTTATTATTTAAAGTTGGAGTTTCATGTCTCTGACAACACCTATTATTGTGTCTAACATCTTGTGACAGTTCACCAGGGGTTCAATAACAGTTTTTTGTTGCCCACGCAAGTACTAATCCAACATTTTTCCTTCAATCATTAAAACACTAGATAGTACACAATTCCATACTAAATGCGCTTAAAAAACTAGTTCCAACTAAGCTATGCAATACAACCGTATTTGTAATGTAAATGCTTTGTATTCAAATACTGTCAACATCTCTTTTGATACTTGACCATGTGTCAATATAATAGGTTTTATTGTACGAATGCTCGCGCACGTACTGAAGTAATGCTCATTTGTGATTAGAGCATTTTGAGGCGTCTCTTTGGCGTCATCATATCATTATGGCTAATGTTGTAAATATGTAGTGTTTGGATGATCAAAGCTTATTTTGCGATCATTGCGATGAATGGACGACATTCACTCAAATTCTATTGTCTATTTTAAAATCAACGAATAACATTTTATTGGTAAAACGAGATTGTAGGTATGTGTAGTTTCGAGGACAACTTTTCTTGATGACCTGGGGCTACAAACAGTGCTCACAAATCATTTTCAGGCAACATGGGTCCGCCCTGTGTCGTGAACTAATGGCCCGAGTTTTTCGTGTAATTGAATACTGCCACAATAAATTGTTCCGAAAACATGTAGTGTCCTCTATATTACTTATTGCACATGTTAAAGAATCTAACTACATCTTATCGGAATCGAGGGCGGAGGTTCGATGGGAGGGACGCGAAACTTTAGCTGTAACTCGGATAGTTTGTAGACGAGTTGTAAGTACCTCTCTTATCCTGTACAACAACGGCAGATATCCGCGTCGCTCTCAGCAGACTATTACAAACTAAATATTTGTGGAGTTTTTTCACGTACGTTATGCTACGCTTCGTACTCCGTCTGATTATTAGTTGTGTGAATGTTGTGATCTTTTTGAAACTTTCCTTGCCTTTTTGTCGTCATAGGTAAGTTTATTGTTCAAATAATAACTCTCTTTTTCACGTGCAAAGGTTTTTATACGAAGAAAATGGTAAACAGTCATATTACTATGACTCGCCTTATGGTAAGCAGTCATGGTATAGTGCTTAATACTAGCTCATGTCAGAAACATGTGCACTACATAAATACTTAATATTCACGCGCATTCGTGGGATAAAAATACTGAAACAGAACAGTGATATATGAGAGAGAAAGAGAGTTTTAAAATAATAATTTTAAGTGTCATATCATACATTTTAACTAAATCAGGTTTAAGTATTTTTGTCTAATGATAAGCTAAGATGTCTTGAAATACAAGATGTTTCATGTAAAACATATTTTTCGTACCACTTGCTCAAAAAAGTGACAATCTATGCCACAAAAAGCGAACATAACAATAGTCATTTTTAATCTGTTAAAAACAGGGAAAGAAAATTGTACTGAATTTCATTCATCCTCTAGGGGGAGAATGTGATTTAAATTTGGAATACTTACCGAAATTTATACTGAACTACATCTGTGTTTACACCATTGAGTATATAAAGCATTATACATCTTTTTGAAAAAGGAATACGCATTTATTGTGCAGTTATGATTATTAAATAAAATTACGAAAACCGATGAGACCGTATGAGCTTGATGCCTTTGCTTTTCCGACAAAAAAATATTAGTCTAGGAATTTGCCGCGTTTTTGTTTTCTTCAAATACATAAACGTTATGTTTATTTTAATTTATTTTTATAAATAAGTTAATGTTCCAAAAAATACGTTACGATACGTTATCTCATATTATTATTGTGTTAATTTTTTCGCAAATGGTACGAAAAGTAGAGTATTTTCCTCGGCGATAAAGCTGTCTTAGTCTTGGGTGAACTTAAATCCCTCGCTACACTCAGGACTCGTCTTAAATCCCTCGCATCGCTCGTGATTTAAGTTTTTAACACCACGCTACGCTCGGGAGTAAACCTCGAGTTCTTCGTTACGCTCGCGATTTAAATCGTCACCCACGACAGAAGACACTACTTTATTCCCTTGGTTAAAGAGAGATCCAAGAACATACTGGTAGACAGCGGTTTCCATTTCTTAGTAGTTCACATTATAGAATAGCGTAAAATTGCAAACACATATCACTTATTCTTGAACATTGCATTCTATAAAATAACGCAGGCACAAAAATTTACAATATATAACTACACGACTTTGATTAGAACTTTTTATTTGGCATACAAAAAAAACCTTGGAACAATTTTAGTATCACAAAATATCAACAATAACAAAACATCGGCGATTATATTAAAATTATTTATGACCCTTCCAGCCCCAGTCCTTGTGGTCCTCGTGTCCGCCTTTACTGCCGTGATCCTCATGGTGACCCCAGTGCTCGTCGTTGCCGGCTTCGTCATGGTGACCCTTGTGGTCGTGGTGGTGGCCACCCTTCTCATGGTGGCCCTTCTGACCATGCTCGTGTTCATGGAATCCACCATGCTTATGACCCTTATGAAATTCACCTCCTTTCTTAAAACCTCCCTCATGGTGGTGACCGCCATAACCTTCCTCGAAGCCTGACTCACCATGCTTGTCGTGGAAGTGCTTGTCTTTCTTGAACTCGTCTATTTTGTGAATACCATGGTGGCCTTTAGTCGAGTGTCCTTTATGGAAATGGCCCTTTTCTTCGAATCCGTGTCCTTTTTCACCCTTTTCGCCGTGGTTGTGCTCATCGTAATAGCCGTCGTCATGGTGGTGGTGCTTCTTGTGGCCGCCATGTTCGCCATAATGTCCCTTGTGGCCCTCGTGATTAGAGTGGCCTTTTTTACCGTGTTCATGTTCGTGATGGCCCTTGTATCCTTTTTCGCCATGGCCGCCATGTTCGTGGTGATGGTCCCCATGATGTTCCTCGCCACCTCCTTTTTCCCAGTGGTTGGAAGCGGCAGCTAGGAGATCAGCGTCCCGCCTTTGCCTGATGTCCATCGCGTAAGCCGCTGCAACCACTGCAGCCAAACAAAACACGACTAGTCCTCTCATCCTTCTAGTTTCTCTGAGTACCGTATGAACTGTTGGGTAATGATTACTAAATGATATTTGTTACTGTTTTCTCTTAGTTTATATAGTATTGCAAATAATACAGCAGTTGACATTAATGTCAGGGCAACTCTGACCGTCAAAGGTGCGTCGACCTAAATTAGTTTTAAGAAGTCATTGAAGTCTCTATTCAATGATTGTGTCTTTTAAGTTTTACAGTTAGTGCCAACCAATATCTGCTAGACATCTATGTTATTTATTTGTGTTACTCAAACTTCAACAATAGTGTTCAACAACAGTGTGAATAATTAATGTTCTGATAGAATTTTGTCAGTGGCCAAACAGTATTGGAGTTATATTAAAAAAATGTAAGTACCAAATGAAATGTTTGTAATAGAAACGCAAGTAGAAAACATCTTGTGTTCAGACGGGACTGGAATTCGTGAACTTTTCCTATCCGGGTACTGCTTTTCCCAATTGCGGTTTGTGATTTTCCAAATATTTCAAATCATGCCACGTAAAAATATTTTAACAGAACACTACTTCAATACATATTTATAGAGTAAATAAAATTAACGAACTTAAATAAGTAGATAAGGTATGTTAATAAATAAAGTAGTTAAGATGAGGCATTTAAGAGCATACATCATACATACATACGATCACGATCGTAATCGCAAAAGGGGTCAAGCAGAGCTTTAGGTAACATTCGGTTACACATAAAGCCGCATCTGGCAGTATGGGCCATGTAGTGTTTCCAAATAGTGACATAGGTTGACAACCTGCCGCTTACATAAAAAGGGCACCAAACCCAAAAAGTAGCAAATGTTTATTGAAAACAATCTAACGCAAAAGCCAACACACAGGACAGATGTTACATTCAAAATCATCTCAGCAGTCCGGTTACTTTAATAGCATAAGATTGTTAGGGGAAATAATAAACCGAGCAACTAAAAAATCCAGAATGAGTGACTAAAAATACTATAACATTCAAAAACATCATTAATTAATGGGCTACTAACAAATGATTAGTCGCCCATTAATGGTTTTTTTGTCACCCACTTAGTATTTGCATTGGTTAAATACGATCCTTAATGTAATATTAATTTAACTTCGCGCACGTCGTATTAATACAGTCTTTAGGCTTAGGGCAGAGAATAAATTTAGTTTTATCTGTAACTTTTTTAATACCAACTAAAATTCATTATGTAATTAAGTTACCAGAAACTATAAAATATCTTCAAATAACTTCGAACTCAATGATTGATTTATTACATTGATATCTAACTCACAGCTCTCTATAGATATCTTTCGTGTGATTCTATTATCAAAATCCAACATTTTTACATCATGCGTGTGGTTCTATAAATAAGGAACAATTGAGACTAACCAACTAAATATAATATTAAATAGAGTTCGAAAATACCGACAAACCTACCAGTTAAAATAGTACTGAATACGCTAGAATGGCCAGGGAAATGAGAATTTGGGTCTAGTGAGTACCTATTTGATTTCCATTCAACACACAACAACACAGAACAAAAGGAATCTTCCTTTGTTATTTGCTGAAGGGTACCCAACACACTATTGGGTTAGCTTACATTTTTGAAACTTAATAAAACCAGAGGTTCCACGTTTGAGTTTGGTTATAAGCAGATTTTAGGTAGAATATGTGTAATAATAGACATTTATATATTTTTTTATTTATTTTCTATCTTTAACAGAAAAATTTACTGTTAGACAATAGATATTGTTTTGATCGATCGCTTAGCCACGATCGCTTAGAAACACAAATGACTGTGATAAAACAACCGTATTTAGTCCAAATCATGTGTTAAATACTTAATGATTGATTATTGATTAATTCTAAGCGGTGATGGTGCTACCAAGTACCTTCGTTTGAAAAGACATAGTGTCCCAACTCTTACGACCCGATTTCTCAACAAAGAGTAAGAGCCATCCACACTAAAAGGATCAGCTCTACATGCTTTAATGACTACTTACAGATGAGTGTAAAACCATCATACAGACTCAAGGCTTATTGTTTGTTGATAACAGATTGACATGACGCAGAAAATACAAAAAATAAAAAATAATTGATGATTAATCCTACTTATAAGCTTTTCTCGAGCTTCTTCTAGTTAGTAGTAATCGCTCTAGAAATAAATATTCGATCAGAATCGGCAGGAATTAGTTCGACCTATAAACAACATTTTATATTAAAGAAACATGGAATGAAATGATTGGTTTTTTGTAAGAATTTTGAGTAATTAGATACATTGCTGCAAAGGTGTTACAGCTGTAGAAATTTCTGTCAGTCTGTCTGTCAATCAGCTGTCAAAATTTGCGTACAAATATTCGTTGCATCAGATCGCAGGAGTTGTCTGGATGCTCCTAGCGAACTGGACGTTTAAACCGGCTCGCCCGATGTTGACGGATTGGTTTGAGCACCAACATAGCAGCTTTACTTACAGTCTGGTGCAGATATTGACTAGACATATATTATAGTTGCTTCAGTTACTAGTAATTACGCCCAGTCAGCACGCTAATGCGTTATTAGCTAGAGCTTCCGCCTACATTCCAATTAGGGATATCAGCCAACGCAAAAGGAATAGAAACGTCCTGCTCGATCAGGTAGAACCCGTTACTAGCGCTATTGCGCAACTTCCTCTTCGCCCTGAACTTAGTGACACACGCACACTCGCGCCCACAGACAAGTGCAAAGTCCCGGGTCACATACGTCGCACTATACCCTCCTCAGGGCCTCCGCTTCTTTCCGACTTGAACGCCTTATAGACTCTAAGCGGTGTAGAGCGGAAATGCTCATCATCATCATCAACAGCTCATATAATGTCCCCACCGAGGGGCTCGAGCCTACCCCACATTAGGGGCGATTAGGCCTTAGTCAACCACGCTGGCCAAGTGCGGGTTGGTCGACTTCACACACAACCTAAGAATTTCTTCATAGGTGTGTGCAGGTTTCCTCACGATGTTTTCCTTCACTGTAAAAGCGTCGATTAAACGTACATATGAATTCAAAATTTTAAAACACATTGGTATGTGGTGGGGATCGAGCCAGTGCCTCCCGGTTGGGAGACGACGTTCTTACGCACTACGCCACCGAAGCTTCGAGCGGAGATGCTCGCCGACTAGAAATTCTCTCTTCACAGGTTTGAATTACAGGTTATAGGACCCATGAAGGTTTTCCTTATCAAAAAGGCATTCTCAAAAACCCGGTGACGCAGAGGACGCCATCTGCGGCCACCAGCAGTAGTCGTGTAAAAAAAAAGAGTCAGCGCGCCGTCACGGTAAGCAGCACACACTGTTGTTGAGTGTCCGGCTTAGATGGGTGAAGGATAGAGATATTCTCTATCCCTTTCGCCCCCCCTTAGTTAAATACACAATATAGTCTTTGTTGTATACCTACCAATATTTAAAAATATTCATAAAAAATACCAGAAAAATTTACAATGAGTCGCTATTTGACCGATAATAAATGTTTGGTAAAGATCGCTCATCTCTTCCTAACATTTTTCGATACGGTCAATCGAATCAAATTATCGGAGACGGTTTAGGTTAAATTAAAGGAGGATAATAAAATCTAATAATCACTTTAAATTTAATGAGATAAGACGCATAAGAAGCACTTTTAGTCACCCAACACCCTATTGACGCTATTAAAATGGAGCTCATTTCGAGCAATTAATTAATTAGACTTTATTTAAGAACAATGTATGTATTCTTTATTTAGTGTTTGTTAGAGAGATTTGATTGACAATATCGACTGGCCCCGTAAAGTAGGTACATGAAAAATTCCTTTATTTTTAAAAATATTCACTCAAACACTTTTGAAAAGACGCTTGCCGCACGCAGCAATTGTACAATCACAAACAATAGTATGTACGCACATTTGACAACTCATGACTCTTATTGCGTAGAGATAAAGATGTCAAACTGTCTATTCTGAGTACATAATATATAATTGTTCATCACTGTTCAATTGCTCCGTGTGGCAATCGTGTTTTTCTATGAAAGCAGTTTTGCTTCTATTTAAAAATAAAGGAATTTTTACTATGAGTATGTACAAATTGCGATAGTATTAGAATACTCTTTCTTCAGGTACGCTTCTGTAATTCCAGCCTGTATTTCACTTGAGATTAAGGGTGCAGTTTTGTCTGGAAGAAAAGCGCTACGCTATGTCTACTACGGCTACACACAACATCAAAATTAAATTATGGCCACACACGTTTCGTGAACGACATTTTATATGCATGACACACCGCGGCGGGTTTCAACCTCTTAGAAAAATAATTAAGTATATGCTCTTTATATTTTCCTTTACAAGAAATGTAAATAATAAATTAAATCAAGAAGGAAATTGAAGTTATAATTATGTGATGTTACTTCGATGCAAAGACTATATAACCATAGCAGAATCAGAATAGGTTTTGTGTGCTTCGATGACACAATATGTGGTTTTGCTTATGTATAGTATAATAACAGAATAAGAGAAGAAAAAAGCTTTGGACCCCTTTTTCAGCATATTGCGCACACTCAGGACTGTGCAATTTAGCGTATTTTTTTAAGAATTGATGTTAAAATAATTACCTACGTGAAATTTTTTCCAGTGAAAACTAGACGTCTGTCAGAATCACGTGAACTTTAAATAAGTTTTTAAAAATAGGTAACTTAATTCGATCTTTAAAACGTTTTCATGAATTAAAACTAGAAAATAAATACACAGTTTGAAGTAGTTAATAACTAGAATAAGCTTTAAATTAGAATAAAAAAGTAAATTTAAAAAAAATATTTAATAATTATTTTAAAGTTTGGGTTCGTTTAAGAGTTCTTTTATTTTAAGGGTCCTTAGGGCGTTGTTGGTGAAATCGGGCATTAGACTCTGTAGTTGCTCGTGACTACGCTTATCTTATATGTAGATGTAGTTAGTGGATTTTATTATAGAAGAGCCTGGATGATACATGACGTACTTTTTGGTTGTTATTTTCGAAGCGACTAACGACTTAAAGGCGACTAATTACTTTGTTACTAAATAACTTGACAGTGATTAAATATTTCAGCAATCATTTTATTAGATGAGCATGAAATGCAAGGATTTTAAAAACGAAATAATGACTGCTGCTTGTAGGTAACAAACAATTTTAAACAGGGCCAATGAAATTATACTAGAGGTACTAAAAATAATGACATGGCGACTTTAATAACAGTGGGATATAACAAACATTGTATTACTGGCAACTATAGTTATGCTTCCATAAGAGTAAAGTAATTGATGGCATGTATTTCACACGGCGACAAATTGATCTGAATAATTATAACTCTTCAGATTAATAAATCGCACTTGCAGTGTTGAGTGATTTACCCTTAATGTTGCAAGTGTCTATAGGCAATGGTAACCACTTAACACCAGGTGGGCCGCAAGCTAGTTTATCATCTCGTTGTATATAAAAAAAAACTTTGGAATGAAATAAAATGTAATTTGTAACTCCTTTCCAATGAAAATATTTGAAAAGAAGGAAAACAAAAGAAAGCCATAAAATTAAAAAGTTATGTCATAGACGCCGTCGTGGTGGAGTGGTCAGTATAGCTGCCTACACATCAAGCGGTCCGGGTTCGAATCCTGGTAGCGGCAGACATTTGTGTGATGAACACGAACATTTGTTTGCGAGTCATGGTTGTTTATATATTTATTTAAGTTTATTTATAAAAATATCTAAAAAAAAATATTATGTAATATGTATGTAAAAAAATAAAATAAAAAAAAATGTCCGTTATCTAGTATCCGTAACACAAGTTCTTAATGATACTTACTTCGGGTAGATAATTGGTGTGAGCGTGAAAAAATATAGACAGATGCGCATCCCATACCAGAATAAGGAGTTAAAAATAAATATTTTCTGATGTTGATTAGCAAAGATAATTAAATAAAGTAATAAAAAAAGATGTTACAGAATTCCCGCCATAGCACACCTGAAGTGCATTTTTTAATATAGAGGAAACATTTAGAAAGTTTTTTGAAATGCAATCAAAATTTTTCGTACAGCATTTTGCTGTATCCAATTAAAATTTTTATGCACGTGCGGAATTGAATTCCGAGTATATTCGAAATCGGTTCAAATCGCGTCGGCAGAATTTTATAGTCTAAAAATTTTATCGCATTTCTTAGAGTTTGAAACTTTTATGAGGGCATAATTTAGATAACATTAGGCCAAAAGTGGGTTTTGGAATCGAGTGGCGTCACCTTTCCGTGCAGTACATTTCTACTCCGCTCCGCTGAACAGAAGCTAGGTAGCCAAGATATGTAAATAACGAATTTCTTTTGGTTGTTTCTAACATATTTTGTCTCGTCTTGTCTTCGCTTTAGTAGAAAATTAGAAGTCCGGTTTTGATAATATAAAAATGCACGCAATTAATTTGCACTTTGGAAGGAAAAAGTTAATTTCTAACTTCTAATTATACTATAAACCGTGTTCCTGAGGATATACATTAGCTTTGAATAATACTTCTATAGCTCTTGTTAAACATATCGTACAAAAGAAGTAGTAGTTTAAATAGCATACTTTTTAAGTTATTGGTAATTTAAGTTTAACCAATTTAATTGTGCAGTGAGAAAGAGTCTTTATCTGTGAGATGTTGCCACTTTGTGCAACCAACACTATCAAACTGAATTTCAAGAAAAGAACGTCAAGAAAAGTTTATGTAGACATGTGGATCAAAGTTTCAAATGCGACGTTGCCAGCTAAGGTAAAGAGAAATTCATATTAGATAAATTACATCTAAGCATTTATTTTGTATGAAAATAAAAAATGTTAAAGAAATTGGAATTCATAAAAGTGTGCACAGTAAAAAATTATCAATTTAATAGTCTGAATAATATGCCGAAGTTAATGTATAACCTCAGGAACACGGTGTATATGGAATGATACAATCACGGAAAGATGTTGTCCGAAGTTTTCACCAGAGTCAAGGTCACTTTATGTCAAGGTGCTATTATTGCGAAGGTGTCGCCCCAATTTTTTTCAAGTCTTTGTTTGAATAAATTTCTTGTGATCGATTTCTTGCGTCACTGTATTCGCTTGAGCGCGCAAGCTCCGAGTAAATAAAAAGGTTTTATTTAGAAATCGATAGACATTTAAAAATAGTTTATTTAATATTATGTATAATTCATTTGGAAAGTTTCTAATCAGTCGGCTCTTTAACTGCTCACTTTTGATTAATATACGAGTAAAATGGAAAATAGAGTAATGATAATGAAATACATAGAGAATGAAACTAAAATATTGATTCTCAGAATGTTAATTGCAGAAACAATTACTATATAAATTAACTAGACTATTATTTTAAAAATGCAATGTAAAAATTAATTGTTTGAAAATTGTGACGACCTTGATGTTTCCTCTTGTCTATAGGGCGAACTGCTCGTTGAGTTCCTAGTTGACAGATGTTTCCCGCAAGGGAGTCTAAAATTCATCTAGTCTTTGTAGGGTTCGAGTTGGAGTGGAGTGGCAGACCTAAGGATGCCTTTAAGGGCTTCGAAATAGGCTCCGGTGTCCCGTCTTTCACTTGATTTGAAAACTTTCGTATGTATCCTGTATAATAATCTAACAGCTTTGAAATTACTGCATAGAAAAAGCTAAATATTTCAGTCATACCTGTGAAATTAATATTTATGAGGATTTTGATCTCTAGGTGAATTACATCCAGGCAATGTATACTTAACCATATTAAATTGCGTTCGATAGATAACTATTTCCTTACCCGTAAACTTAGTTTTTACAAAAAATATTATTTAGTTTATAGCTGTCTTTTGAATTGATAGGCCGCCTTAAGTCTCCTGTGTGTACGTGAATATGGTCTCGTCTATCTATCTCTCTCTAATATACGCTTTAGTATATAATATATAATATAATAATAATATTTATTTTCTCATCACAAACACATGTATACAATTTTAGTTACAATAGTAGTAAGGAGCTATATAAATATAGTTTGTGTGAGACTGACACCTGTGATAGATATTTATATATCTGTAGTACAGGTCATCAGGCTCCCACCACCTCGGTAATGAACAAGAAGCTTCTACTATATAGTTGGAGAGCGAACAGTAGGTATAAAACTTAAGTAGATTTTAATGGAGTGGTTAGTGACAAGAGTAATAAGTGTAGGAGTATTGATAAGATACTATTATTAAGGTACATAATTTAAGTATGTAGGTACATCAGTTTTTTTTTTATTATTAAATTGTTAGATATATAGGTATACATACATATATTGGTACTATCCCTATTATATTAACAGATAAATGAAGTGTTGGTGTAAGTATGCTATTCCTTTTTAAATTGCCGATCTACAGTTTTTTATTATCTATGGATGTGACTCACGCGCTGCCAACGCTAGTCCCCTGCCCTACCTCGTGGAGCTCTGGTGTCCTTACTTTTTTACTTATTTTCAAGTCATTTTAGTTCCCGACTATGAATAGAACTGAATAGTCCTTTTCGTGGTCGGGAATGAGTATTCAATTTTGTGCGGTTGTCGTAAAAGCCAACAGCCGTAAAGGTTCACTCTCGGCTTGGCGAATAAAAGCTACTCACAACAGCAATCTCAATAAGTTTCCGCAAGGATTCCCATGGTCCGTCTGGCAGCAATGCAACCGCGCGCGGCCGTTCGCCTCGTCCGATCGTCCGATGACGGGGAAGAGGTTGCGGTCATTTAGACGCCGTCGTGGTGGAGTGATCAGTATGGCTGCCTACACATCAAGCGGTCCGGGTTCGAATCCTGGTAGCGGCAAATATTTGTGTGACGAACACGATTATTTGTTTGCGAGTCATGGTTGTTTATATATTTATTTCAGTTTATTTATAAAAATATCTAAAAAAAAATATTATGTATATAAAAAAAATGTATCCGTAACACAAGTTCTTAACGATACTTACTTCAGGCTAGATAATTGGTGTGAGCGTGGAAATATATTATTTTATTATTATTTAAGTTTTTGCGCCAAAGTGCATGGGATCCACATCGTTGTTGAGTTTTAGTGGACAGGCCCTGCCTCCAGCCCTGCTTCGGTAGGAGAGTCTCACATTACCAACATAAAAAGGGTAGGTGTCAGGCAGGCAGCCGGCCATATAACTACGACAAACCCAAGGCAGTATAGTGACATAATATTGGACAGAACCCAAGTAAATTAGGAGTAAGTTAGGTAAATGATGAGATTTAGAATTGTAAAAAAATTAATCTTTTCGTGTGAGTTGGGACTGAAACCGGTTTCGTTATCCTGTGCGATATTAAATAACTTTCATGTTGAAAATTCTTTCTATCGATTCTTGTATTGAAACCTCGGTGAACTGACAGCAAGAAAGTACTTATGGTACCTTTGTTATTTAATTCTATTACTGCTGTTGTAGAGGAAACATAATTTCATTTAATGTTACATTAGTAATTTACTAACACAATTTTCGTAATACATAGGTAGAATGACAGCAAAATAATTGATTCGGTTGAAACTTGAAATAGTGCATTTTGGTAATACATTACGTATACATTCGCTGCCTTCATTGTTAAGGAATTAAATAATGAGTGATGATTGTTTATCTGATTTGATTAGTAGGCGCTTAAAAGGTTAATCATAGCTTAACGGAATAAAGGAGACTTGTGCTCAGTTTAATTGGTAGTATATAAAAATAAATAAAAATGAGTAATGTATAAAAATAAATAAAAGTAAAATACATTTTTAGGTCCTTATCATTAAATACAATAAACAATAATAAAAAAATCGGAAGTGGTCTCCCCTTGACTTTCTCGTATACCGGAAACGACTCTAAGTTGACAGAAACCTTATATTTTGATGTCATACACGTATGTTAAATTTGGTTGCAATAAGTTAAAGCATGCCCGAGTTATCATGCTAACGCATAGACACACACACACAGGCACACACACACAGACACACACAGGCACACACACACAGACATAATTCCAAAAAATATATTTTTGGACTCAGGGAGGTCCAAAACGTGTAAATACGTCAAAATCTCGAGGTCGAATTGTTTGACGATTACAAGACTTCCTCAGTACTACGTATACGAGAAAGTAAAAATATTATATCAATGTCAGTTGAGTTAAAATGTATCAATTAAATAACAATTAAAATCAAAATTACAATTAAAATAAAATCTACAATTCTATAAAGTGTACAGACAATTCCAAATTGAATCCGCTTGAATTCAGCAAACCAGCTATAAATAGTCATCTTGCATGGTGCTTCGTCGCCGAAAGCAGATTGAAGCCGAGCGATGCTCTGTTGAGCTGTCAAATTACACTTAAAATCGTAGCAAATCATAGTACGAATATTTTCACGAGTTAAATCCATGTTAATGTAGACACGAAATTTTTAAAATGGCGCCACAATGTAAAAACATTTGACAGTCAGATGAAATAAACTGCATTATACATTTTCAAATGTTGTAATTACTTTTTAAATATTGTTTATGTAATTGGCCAGTTCCGGAAACTTTTAGTGTGACTTATGTAATATTTATCAAATGTAAAGTCTCCATCCACATTTCGTTAAAAACATTTCGGACTTTTCAACACGCGTTGTGTCCGATTCAAATCGTAATATTTCGTATTCCAAAGACCAGTGTAAATATTTGACTACCTGTCCAGACACTTTCTCGCTTAATAATACAAACGAGTACCTCTTTTCGTTATTCATTTTTAGGGTTCACAGATAAACACAGTATGTTAATCGTTTCTTCATGTTCGGCAATCCATGTATTGAAAGAGAGGTAGCGTTTAAGCTCTTGTAAAGCTCCCGTTGTGGAGAAGTTACATTCACCCATAGATTAAATCTCAGTAATTATACACCTATGTATTCACCTCACAAATACCCCAGTCAAGTAACGCTGCACTTTTGTAGTGTCGTGTTTGTAATTAAAGCTGGCGCCTTTATTCCCGACAGTGCTCGAGAAATGAGAATATTATATTTTTTTAATAGCATTTTATATTATATGGATAGAAAATAGATATTGAAAGACGTTGAGTCGATTTCTTTAATTTTGACTCTAAGTATTTTAATTTAAAATTTCAAAACTCACTCATTCTAAAACGTCGAAAGTGCATCTGTAGGATTTTTGTGTGTTAATGTCTTGGGTTCTACAAAATAAAAAAAGATGACACTACTGTAAAAGTAAAATCTTTGAAGTTTGGGTCATAAATTAAAAAAAAGATGGATAGCAAAGACAATTTCTGTTGGTAATCTTATAGGCCCTCCAGACTCACGCGAGAAGTCTCGGCGAGAAGTCTCGCCGAGACTTAACCCGAGAAACGAGAAGGTATCCACACTCACGCGACCTTCTCACTTGCGTTCTCGACCGTCATGCGAAATGGACGACTGACAGTGCAGCGGCTTTGGTATTTACAGTAAACCACAGCAGTTTGTAGGATTGAAAAAGCGAAGGAGTTATATTATAAAAATTAGTACAACCTAACATTATTATTATATCATCCGTTTTTACTAGGATATTGGTTGTTTTAATGTTAGCAATGAGCTGTTTTAGAATATTTTATAGAGGATACCAAATTAAATAGAATAGAAAAAAAACCTGGGATGGAATGGATAAGTGCTGAGACGGGACTTAAACCTGAACGAATTGCTATGAATTTCGTTCTTAACTAAATACCAAAAAAAAATGAGAAGCAAAATCAATGTTTTAAAAAGAAGATTTAAAGCATGAGTGTAGATAAAATTAATTATTTAGACAGGCCCTGTTTCAAAGCTCAGATTAATAAAATAATAAATGCAAAGCACACACAGGTGATGGAAATCACTTCCTACGTCGCAGTGAGGCCGAACGAGAACAAACGAGAGTGTGATAGGGTTCTCTTTTCTCGGCGCAAGCGGTGGTAGGGCTAATTGGGAATATGCATATTAGTGGTAGTTTTAATTTTAAAATAATTAATTTAATACTTACGAAATTCTGATTTTAAAACAGGGGATAATTTACAAATACCCGTTTGACAAACACTTAAAGTGATCATTGTTACTGATATCTTACCTACTTTCATATATTTTTTTTTTCTCTCATACATATTCCCCGTTATGACGATTTAAAAGTACTTAGTAATTGAGTCTATTTAAATAAAGAACTTTTGACTTTGACTTTGACTTTGACTCGCCCGAGAAACCCTTTGAAGCGGGCCAAAAAACCGACACCGAGCCGAGAACAGGCGAGCCCGAGAACGAGAACGCGAGAAACTAATCACACTCTCGCTTCTCGGGTGTTCTCGGGGGTTCTCGGCGAGAGTGTGGAGGGCGCATTACGTTGTCCATTATTGGGTACATTTAGTTTTTTTTTTAAATATATATCATGATTTAGCAAGTTATAAATTCTGAAAAAAAAAGATGTTGTTCTAGACGACTAAAGCTCAAAATGCTTTCGTAATTATCACAACTCGTTTTTTTTAATGTTGTTAATTCACAGTACAGTGATATTCAAAATATTGATTTTTTAGTACCTTAATGTACTTTGATTAACATTCAAGTACCAACACGAAACAGTTTGTGCCTATCAAGATTCTAACCGAGACTATTTGGCAGCGTTAATATTCCATTGTCGTGATAGAATGTTAACTGTTCGATGTCAATTATATTAAAAGATGCCGTTGGACGCTGCGAACACATATACGTGTTCGCAGGTTGGACGGCGACGTGCCGTGCCGTCGATATGGGGCCAGGCCCTATGGTTTGGTTTAGAGCCGGCGTCCACCGACTGCGCGGCACGGCGCCTAATACCTCGACCCATACGTGTTAAAAAACCGCCTTCAAAACTAAAAACGGAGAATTGAAATTTCGTTAAAAAATCTAAATGTTAAAAAATAATTTATTTGTGAAACAAAATTTTTATTTGTCCGTTTTGTTTTGAAGACGGTTTTTTTATTTAAAAATAAATTATTTTTAGCATTTTATTGTTATATAGAATTTTACAGGAAACTATCTCGAGATCTTTTAGACAAATAAGTAATAAAACGATTACGATATCATCGACGTCAATTAAATAGGCATTATTAGGGATAACTCAAAAATACTCATGAGTCGATCAAATTTAAATGGGACCACACGACAAGCACCGGCTTCCAAAAGTTAAAAGAATTTCCAAAATCGGTAAACCAAGTAAGGAGTTATGAGGTAACACATATAAGAAAAATACAGTGGAATTGCGAACCTCCTTAATTTGAAGTCTCCTTAATTTGTCTAAGAAAAAATCCTTTGACGTGCCATGTCATCACTTGTAGAATGTAAGAACTAGTAGAGTGTGGGCCTAGATTCAACCTTACTTTAATTACTTAGCACTCACTTTCCTTTGACAGCTGAGCATCTAGTAAAATATGTGTCTCACGTGCTGCAGAACAACCATGAGATATTTCGAACTATTCGAGTAAAATAAAAGAATGTCAATGCTAAATTCATTTCAGTAAGGGCGAAAATCATTTCTCCACGGAAAAATCCCTTACCATGCCGTGCCGTGCCGCGCTGTCGATAAGCGCAGGCCCTTACCACATGAGTAAATAAACGGAACAGAGAATAAGCTTCATACAACCGCGCGAATCGGTTGCACTACTACAAGCACGCGGGGCATGTGTGCGTGACCACTGGCCGCTGGTGGAATGGTTGTTTATTGTACTGTGCGTACGAATAATACTAGAAAATATATCATACTTTAACTATCCCAAGGAGTACAATAGATAATAGTAGAAGATCCGAACCTATATCGACCTTCACCGAGCTGATAATAGAATGAAACAAATTTTATTATTAATTTAGTATATTATAAAATATATTAAAAATGGGTTGTCTAAAAAAATCCTGGACAGACTATTTTTAATTATTTTTTTAAAAATGATTTTTAAAAAAAAATGAATAAAATATTGCAACATCAAGATAATAAGAAAATTTTGTCCTGACTGATAGTAAAAACCGTATAGAATGTGCAGGCATTGGGTTGTCTATTATTTACCTGCGCGAACTACTGGGTTGTCAGGTATGAACAGGTATGTCGATATCAGTTACTTTCACTCGATTGGATAATAGAAAAAATTTTATATCATCATAAGCGCGCGACAAAATTTTCTTATTATCTTGATGTTGCAATATTTTATTAAAAATCATTTTTCAAAAAATAATTAAAAATAGTCTGTCCAGGATTTTTTTAGACAACCCATTTTTAATATATTTTCTAATATACTAAATTAATAATAAAATATGTTTCATTCTATTATCAGCTCGGTGAAGGTCGATTTAGGTTCGGATCTTAGACTATAAGTAAATATTTGATTATTGCTTTTTTGAGTTACCTTTCGTAGACTACACGGTGTGTTTTTAGCTTTTTATTTTTACCTCCTCACAATTTTATCGCATTTGTTGAGTTGCTCGAGCAAAAGTTTCGAAAATACTTTTTTACAAAGAAAAAATTAAAAGTAGGTATAAAAAATTGTAAATTTGATATGCTAGGCGAGAGTTTCCCGTTAGATTATTTGAAAAAACTATATGTCAGATTCAGAATTTACCACACAACGGTGTGGTTTTAACGAAAAGAAACAATAAATTATTAAAAAACAAAAATTATAAAAATAAAATTATTAGAACAAGTAATTTGTAAAGTTTCTATCATACTGAATAACAAAACTATGCTTTTATTCATTTTTCGTGACCTATTGTGACAACCCTACCAATATATATAACAATTCTGCACATTCTTAAGAAGCTTTTACTCTGTTCTGTTTATTTACTCATGTGCCCTTACTGAGTCTGTGTTACGTGTTTATTTCATTAACGCGTAGTGTTTAAAACCAAGCAAAAAGTGAGGGCACTCGATGTCAACAGAAAGTGACGATCAAATGATGTTAAAATTTATTCTGTTACACGGATATGGATGAGAAAGCATTAACATAATCAAAAGAAATGCTTATATGCTTGGAATTCTTAAAAAAGTATATATTTTTTCCAATTTTGTGGTCAGTACTCTACTTTATCATATATCAAATAGTTGGAGATAAGTTCATCTATACGCATCATCATGTCACTCGAGAGAAGCCCACTATTGGAGACTTGGCTGCTTCCAAGCATCTCCTTCACTACCCCCATCTAGTGGCGTCTCGCAACGTCAGTTCACCTTGAGGGAAATCAATTATCAAATCAGCGAGCGACGCGACTCACGGTACGCAACCGCCACTCGAGGAGCTTTCCGGGTCTGTCGAGGATCTTTACACGGTTAGCAGTAAAAGTTTTGCGACCGGATCGCACAGAATGTCTACAAACATACAATCACAAATATAAACACGGATTTTCTTGGAAATATGTGCCATTAGTTTTCCTTTGATTCTCTTCTGAGAAATATCTAAAACTTAAAACGTGTCGACGATAATGAAAGATGTAACGTTCAAATACCTGGGTAAGTTCAATTGAATATTTGTTCCACATTAATTAAAATTCTCAGTAACAAGGTAAAATCTTTATCGTGAGAAATTAATTAATTTTAATTAATTGCGAACGTAGTTAAACACTGAAGTTTATATCACTTTCAAACCGATTGTTATTAACGACTTGCGGATTGCTTGTTTAAAATCTATGCTGTTAGTCAGATGTAATCAGAACTGTTAGTAATTATACCGCAGTCCTATAATCCAACCCTCGCCGCACGGGTCATTTTAATCCGGCCACACACTGCCACTGGCGAGCAACAGGCAACGTAATGTATGCTTTTCATGGCTTCTGGTCATGCCACTTTGTAAAAACAATAATCGAAGTCAAAATGTTCTTTATTTAAAAAATCGGATTACGTGTTTGGGAGTAACGATTCCCCAGACATATACTTGACTAGCTTTTGCCCGTGACTTCGTCCGCGATTTCTATCTGAAAGGCCATGTACTAATTGTTATGGATTTTACTTTAAAATGACAGATTTGCATACAAAATTGCACCCCCTTTTCACCACCTTAGAGGGTGCATTTCGAAAAATCCTTTCTTAGTGCACCCCTAGACTTTGTAAGGAACCTACATGCCAAATTTGGAATCTCTAGACCCAGCGGTTTGGGCTGTGTGTTGATATGTCAGTCAGTCAATCAGTCAGTCATTCAGTCAGTATTCATTTTTATATATTATATAATATACACTACACACAATATTAAACTTATGACACCTCTCTTTTTGTGTCGAGGGTTGAAAATTTGTTGAACAAAGCTTTCGGTAACATTTTGGTTATATTCATAGATTTATAATTACTGATGTTTAAAGCGTGGCAATGACTCGACTAGGGCGAGACCAAAAATGCACCAATGTGTGGGTAATGTGCAGGTGTGCGTGAAAAATGGTACTGCAGTCTGACAGTTGCTGTCTTTTCTACGTGACTGACAGGTCTACCTAGGCCACCTACGTGTACGTGAAATGGTCTCGTCTCTCTATCTGGCTTTAATGTACGTGTTATAATGTTCTTTTTCTTTCACATTGTCATTTTATAGTTCATCATCAACAGCTCATATATTGTCCCCACCGAAGGGCTCGAGCCTACCCCACATTTGGGGCGATTAGGCCTATGTCGACCAACCCGCGCTGGCCAAGTGCGGGTTGGTCGACTTCACACACAACCTAAGAATTTCTTCATAGGTGTGTGCAGGTTTCCTCACGATGTTTTCCTTTACCGTAAAAGCGTCGATTAAACGTACATATGATTTCAAAATTTGAAAACACATTGGTACGTGGCGGGGATCGAACCAGTGCCTCCCGGGTGGGAGACGACGCTCTTACGCACTACGCCGCCGACGATTCTTGTAATATAATTGTTGTAATATAAAAATATTAAATATAAAGTACCCTTTTAAACAGTTATTGTGTTAACTACACTAGGATATACTGGCGTAAACCACTTAGTAGGCTGAGAACTTCCTGTGTCTACACAGCCGGCACCGAACATTCAACTGAAACTAATTATATAGTAATCTCACTAATCCCGGTGTATTGCACGAAGATCCCGTGACCCTGAATTCTAAAATCAGTAGCGGCAGCTGTAAGATAACTGTACGTGTACATTGTCTAATTTAGGAACGCTCTTGTACATTTTTTTTGTATAATCTACGGCGATTTCGGGAATTTCTACAAAATTTTTGAGGTAGTTATAAAATTTAATCTTAGTGTTAAAATAGAGTCTCATACCATTCTAAGTTATCTATGGTTAGCGTTTTTTTATATCGATGTTTATTATTTGTATTCAAGTAGCCTATGAGACAATCCTGTGCATTCCTCGCGAAGCTGTGTAAACCTTAGTGACCGGCAGAAACCCAGAAACCCAACACTACAAAAGAGCTGTGTTATTAATTAATTTTATTTAGCACAATAAAGAAATGGAACTCACTGCCAGCACACTTGTTAAAATGAGGATAGTACGCCACGCACGTCTACATATAAACTGAGAAAACGTTTCCCTACCCCTATTTGTTATCCAATTCTTATGAGTAAGAATATTTTTAACAAAAAGAAAAATTTTATGTCTGCACTTTGTCCATTTTTCAAAATACGACACAGATAAAAAGTTATTAAAAAAAATGAATTTTGAAAAAAGGAAGACGAACTTTTTTATAATACTTGTTTTTAAGTATTATAAAAAAAAGTAATGCGAAGGTGGTTAGTGCGGCTCGTATATCATCCTTAGACTTCACTTCTGCTTTGGTCAGGTGGAATTCACTCATTAGCTAGAACTTTTTATTTACAAGCAAAACGTGTAAGTAAAACACTGTAATCGTACTACGGAATTATTATAAAACTACCTCCCTCGATGTCAATAGAAATCGACATGAAATTGTCGATTATTGCTTAGCAACCACCATAAGATTTTGTAGGCTATGTTGCTTGAATCATAATAACGAATTGATTGACACCTCATTCATCAAAATCAGATGAATAGCTTAGGCGCTAGGGTTTAACATACGTAAATACAAACATACATACAGACAAAGACTTAACCTTCCTTTTGGCTTCGCCGTGGTCGGGTAAAAGAAGGCTAATCTAACTTCTCCAGGACAAACGCTGTAAGATTAATCGGCTTGTTTGCCGTACCTTACGTCTCATATATACTAAACATTTATTAATTTCTATTCCATGTTAATTAGCAAGCCATTCAGTATAACGGTAAAAAAACATCATGTAGCATCCACTGATTTTTATGTTGGTCGACATAATGTGTGTCAGAGCCCTTAGCCCAATGGCAGAAGTAATGATCAGAAAATAATACAGTGACATCTGCTTTCATCGGATTCTAAAGATCGAATGGTGGTCCGAGAGCGATACCCAAGCATTTTTACTTAATGGTACATGATAAGGAGAAGTATTGACCAATTCTATAAGCGGATATGTGTATTTGGGAACGAATCCTTAGCGGCTTTCGTCGCTACACTTTGAATACATTTACGTAACACTCATATCCTACGTGGGGCCGTTAGAAGCTAGGATTTTCGAGAGAAAAGTCTACATTGTGTTGAATTTATCTTTTGTGGAATAGTTGTAAATCTATTGTACATGTAATTTTAGGTGGCTTTTGTTTTAAGTTTTCTATGAAAATCGACTGTTTAGTCATCTTTGTATATTTACATGTATAAAACCAAAGTTTGTCATGACTAAAGAAGCAAGTTATTTTAATTTTTATATGTTATTTAGCTTTATGTTTATTAGCCAGACTTCACTGTATAAATACACAGTGAGGTGTGAGGTAATTATAAAGAAAAGTTGTTTGAAAAATTTTAATTCGAATAAAACCATAAATTAAAGATTGTGCCATATTGTGATTGACAAATGATTAAAATTAAATTGTATATTCGAATTGTCGAGGTTTTATGTTACGAGATGGCAAACAAGCTCACGGCCCACCTGATGTTAAGTGGTCACCGACGTCTATAGACACTTGCAATATTAAGTGTAAATCACTTAACACCGCAAGTGCGTTTGCCGTCCTGGGGACTAAGATGATATGCCCTCCATGCCCAGTAATTACCCTGGCTACCTTTCCCTTCAATCCGAAACACAGCGAACTGCTTCACGGCAGAAATAAGAAAGGCGGTGGTACCTACCCAGACGACCCTACATATGGGTCTACCACCTAGTAATAAGTTTGTTTAGGTTGATAATGTTAAGTTTGAATAATATTTTAGAAATTAAGTAATGAATGAAATTCTCTATAACAGTTACTACGAGGAGAACATAATTTATTTTTTTCTGCTGTAAAGTAGTTTAATAATTAATGATATTTAATGATGATTTAGTACACAATGCAACAATTATTTATTAATAAATGATGTAATAATTGGTGCATTGTGTGTCAAATTTGACTAAAGAGTTTTTAGAACCCGAATGCATAGTGTTCTGTGAACAGCAACAGTTCCGTGTATAGTGTACAGCAAATTTATTTGTTCATGCATACAGTTCCAAATATGGCACAAATTTCAACTGTTCATATAAACGTAATTGATTGAACAATAATTATGTTTTCTTCGATAGAAATACTCTGGATCCATTGTTATTTTAGACTTTTTACTGTTTTTGCCTGAGATTTTATAATAATATAATCACTTGAAATATTGGGAACAACTATCACAAAATCATGTGCACAGAGAATTGCCACTTTGACTACTTTATCGCTCTCACGAGCAGTCGCCTAGATTGTGAAAGACCACGGACTTGAAGTCACGTCTTAACACTTGATCGTTATAAGTTTTTTGTTTAATTGTTGTACATTATTCAAATATTTCGTGATTGTTACTTGAAAATGTTACAGGTACTTACGTGGTTCGATCAGTATAAAGACAGATTTTGCTGTCTGCAAAAAATATAGTGTTTCGTAGAGCTATAAACCAAGAGAGGACATGTCGACCCGAGCGAAAAAGATCCCGTATTGACTATTAAATGGTGACATAAAAAGCCATTGGCTTCCGTAAAGTGTATCACAAAGCTACAACTATTTACACTCTTCCCAAAGTGTGTATTTGTTGTTACATATTTTACGATTGGCAAGTCGTAAAGGTTCTGAAAGTGAAACGAAGATAAATATAATAATAGCACAGTCTATAACTCCTTACGGTCAGCCAAAGAGCACGTCTAGACAGGGCAATCATGAGGGGATGCGGGACGAGAGGGGCGCGGTGGCTACACCAAACTGCCATACACTCGAAAAATGCACTGAAAAAAATCGACTTGCCTCAGGCGGGACTCGAACCCGCATCTTCCACAATCCAGGCGGATGCGTTGACCAATTGATTTGTGGAAGATGCGGGTTCGAGTCCCGCCTGAGGCAAGTCGATTTTTTTCAGTGCATTTTTCTAGTATTAATATTTACGCGTTTGTAACCGCAAAAATAAAATTATGCCATACACTCGTTTGGTAGACGCTGGTTCTCGTGTCTACTGCACGCTGTCTAGACAGAAGTGGCATTTTCTATAAGGCTGCGAAGCGCTGTGATAATAGTTTAATATTGATAGCAAATAATAATTTGGTAAAACTTGCCGTATTGGACTCTCATGTTTTGTTTTATTTTTTATGTTCAGAGGTTGGCAGACAAGCATACGGCCTTCCTGGTGGTAAGAAGCCACCGTATCCATAGGCGCTTGCAACACTGACGTGACCACATATTTAATAATACAAGGAGATAGGCCAAGCCGGCGTTTAACTTGTGACAAAGTGTATGCCCAGTGGGCATGCATTGCAGCCAGTTCGCCGTCCGCGTCACTCGGACTTCCTATGAACTCAGCGATTTGACCGATCTCCTTTGCGGCTGTGCTTAACTTTCTATATTACGGCATGCTCAACTAGAACCATGTTATGTAGTACGGAGGCTGATTGCGACACTTGGTCTTCATATGAACTCGGCGATTCGACCAATCTCCTTAGATTGATATATCTATGGATGTGACACTCACGCGCTGCCAACCCTAGCCCCTTTCCCTTCACCACGGAGCTCTAGCGACTTACTCACCAACAGAATCACAACACCACAAAATTGTATTGTGGTTTGCCTATGGTCTTCTGTAAGGTGGAGGTACTACCCCAGTTCAGGCTGCTCCAAATTCGAGCGGCTACTCTACTGTGCCCTACCTCGACTAATATACTAAAGAATGTTGTGTTAAATTGAAAATTAATTATTGCAAGGCTTTAATGTAAGGCTAGGCAAACGTGCCGATAATGAAAAGTGGGGCAATTTAGATCTGGAATCCGGAACTACCGTGGTCAAATGCTAGCCGAATATATGGATAGGGAGGGACTTTATATGATGAACTCCTTAAAGGTACAACAAAGAATGAGATTGACTTTATCATGTCGACTTAGACTCGTATTTTCAATGATGTCTCTGTGATCCATTCGTTTCATACGGGTAGCGATCACCGAATGGTAAGAGGCACATTGAATCTTAACGTCAAATCCGAAAGGTATCGACTGATGAAGTCTACGCTCCACTGCAGCCATCCAGATCCAAAAACCGGAGCGCTTTCAACTCGAACTGCAAAATCGCTTCGAATGCCTGGAGGACTGCATAGATGTGGATACTTAAAATAACAGGTTGATGAAAGTTCTTACGATGGGTTCTAACTCTTCAAACTCAGCCATACAAATAAAGCGAAAATCTCAGAGCCCACATTAAAGTTGATGGAGAAAAGACAAGGAATGGTTCTGCAGTCTTCTGAAGATGCTCTTCGGCGTCGGCAGCTCAATAAACATATCTCCAAGTGCCTAACTCGCGACATACACTAATTTAATACAGAACGTATTGAAGAGTCCATCAAGCGAAACAAAGGCTTCAAAATGTTCGCTAGAGATCTGTCGCTTGGAGAGAGCTTGCTGACTAAGCTGAAGACAGAGGATGGAATTAATTAGTTAAGGTATAGCAGTAACGTAAGAAAAATAAAAAAGTATTTTGTTAAAAATGAGCTCTTTCCTTGAGTTTGTCGTATGCCATTACTTTCCAGAATTTGTTCCTTATTAGCGACACTATTGAATGGTGTAAATAAAACAGGTTGTGTTTTTTGTGTCAAAATCAACGGGTTCGATTCCTGGCTCGGAATATTGATTTCCAAAAAAATCCAATGATGCAGTTTAAGTTTTCATTAAAATCAGGCCCTAGACTCCTTTGAGTACTTTTCGCTATTCATTTTCGGATTTGGCCAACCACGCCCACTTGAAAAATATACTTTATTTGTCAACGTCGAGTTGGAGTGGTCAGTAACGCTGCCTACATATCAAGCGGTCCAGGTTCGAGTCCTGGTAGGAGCAAATGTTTGTGTGATGAACCCGATATTTGTTCACTAGTCACGGTTGTTTATGTATTTATTTAAGTTTATTTTTAAAAATATCTGTACTATATTAAAATTAACGTATATTAAATTAATCCGTTATCTAGTATCCATAACACAAGTTCTTAATGATACTTAATTTAGGCTAGATAGTTGGTGTGAAAGTGGAAATATATCATTATTATTATAGATATCAAATAGTAAACTATGTTAATGTCAGGTAAGGTGAGAAAAATAATAAAGACACTCTTGTCAACAGCAAATTGATTACGCAAATCGACATATGTAGCCGAGTACCGTCTAAGTAAGTGAGAAGTGTAAACGTATTCTGAGGCGACCCTACAATCTTGGAGCAATCAAGACCTTAAGGAATTCCGGACGCAAGATGGGCGGCATCCGCGCGACTCCGGAACACATTAATGAAATTGGAATTGCCGCTGGTCCCCGAGCTCCTCGTTCTCCTCAATTGATTTTCATAGACAAGCATTGTCATTCCGGTGGAGAGGCGAATCCTCGGGGTCGGCAATTGTCGTGATATGAAAAGCAGGTGGATCGACCTACCGTGACTGGAATACTAAACGCCTTGTTATCATCTCATTGTAGCCACCGACGAAAGCTAAAACATCTTCCCGTCTCCCTTTGACGTTTCTTTCTGAATTCAGTTTCATTTCGGATTTTAATTTACTTTGCAATCCCAGGGGCGCCCGGCTGCATTGGCGGCGGGCGTCGTGTATATAGAATGCAAATTGCGACTTACACATTTTGCAAGAATTCCTACTGATTAAGTGTTCGGTTTAAAGGAAATAACTGAAGGCGACAGAAATCATTTTAGCTTAACATTTCAATAAATTTTGAAATGCAGAGTTGGAAACTGAAGTAACGAAATAATGTTTACTATCTGGGGGCACGATAGTGCGCCCGCCAAGACGAGCCGCCAAGCAAAACGCAAGGCCACTACTTACCTTTCTCGTGCTTCGTCGTTTTTTCTGAACCCTCAAAACTTGGGATTGGATTTTAACAAATTAACCAAATTAAGCGAAATCAAGAAAATATAAGAATTCAGTTTTGTTTCTTTTTCAAATTAGGGGTGTGTTTCCTTGAAGTAAAATTATCTATTTTATGGATTTAAAGTGGTTTCCCTTCAGGCCCCATTGAAATTTTCCAGCCTTTATATATTTCTATATCTATACTAAAAATATAACGACGAAAGATATGTATGTTTGTGTAATGAATAAGCTCAAAAACTACTAAACCGATTTTAATGAAATTTGGTCAAATGTTGATTAGATGTTGGTAAACCATATAGGCTACCATTCAATCCCTATTTCATCCCCACACAGATTTCATCCCCACACAGATTTCATCCCCTATTTAATGCTACACACACGCCATCCCATCCATTAGCAATGTGATGCCGGCAGAGTAGAATAGTATTACCCCATATCCTCCAATCGGAGTCGTAGAAGGCGAATAATGGATCAGCAAAGGGGTGTTGATCACCTTATACTCCGTCTACCAATCCGCATTGGGCCAGCGTGGTGGACTACTGCCTAAACCTCCTTCGATGATAAGGAGAGGCCTTGTGTCCTAGCAGTGGGTCGAATTATAAAGACTGTTATGATGATGATGACATGCCATCCTATTCACATTTACGCAGCTCGCCCGTGTACTTAGCCGCCCAGTCCTCAGCAAGGACGAATTCACCTCACGTGATCATCGGTTCAACCGGCTGGAACATCCACCTCCCCTCCTTCCACCACGTACAATTTCTCCCTCCGTTTAAACGGGGCAGACTGGCTCCACAACAGATCAGGATGCCAAGCGGCTATGCTTGACTCGCTGCGGGACCAGTGAGGGATTTCTTCGGAGACCCACCCGGAGAATACTTTTACTAAGCGTTTTACTATTTGCTAATAATAAAAAAATAACACAATAAAGACATTGCGAGCGGCTGTTTACGATGAGGCATCAGCCTATCCGCGTACAACCCTCCTCACAAATCGGGCAGGTGTTTGCACGAGGACCGTTGCCCGGTACCTGCTACATGAAGGCTCCGCAGAGAAAGGGACCCCAACTCTACAAACCCTAAAGATCTGACAACTTTTTAACCGATTTACAAAAAGGAGGATACTATGTTCCAATTATGTACTTTTTATTTGACAGTGCGAGCCATATGTCGTCTTGGCAACATTTTACATAAAAATGTTTTTGGTGGTATACAATTTACTGGAAGTATTTGTCGATATTTACTGTAAATGGGCGATCTTTTCAGATCGACAGGATTCAATAAAATAATATTAAGGCAAATGTAGCAATCTAATAATGAATATGTCATATGCAATCATTGCCCGCACTTGGCCACCAACCCGCACTTGGCCAGCGTGGTTGACTAAGGCCTAATCGCCCCTAATGTGGGGTAGGCTCGAGCCCCTCGGTGGGGACATTATATGAGCTGCTGATGATATGCAATCATTAGCTACGGCAAAAAATTAACAGTTATAACAAATATGTCAAAATAACCCCGTAAAAGAGAGAAAAGGGAATAAATTCTATAATATCATATTATTATGTTTTGTAAAATATACACAAATGTACATACCTACCAAATGGAAATCAATAGTTATAGTGACAAATGGTATTATGTTACGAAAAGTAATAAAGGATTTGAAACGTCTATAATCATGCAATCAAAACCAACAACAGAGGCATATGAGATACTTAAGATAGCTATACAAAATAAATAGAAAAGTCGTAAATTCTGGAAGGAGGAGTTACGGGGTCGAGTAACGAGGTACACTCTCGCGGGCGCGGGTTCTCAGAATATCTCAAAACAATCAGAGTTTTAATGCTTATTGAGAATAAGATTAAAACTTCCTTAGCTTCTGTATTGGAACGCGTATTTAAAGTGGCTCTTGGGGAATGTTATCAAATATATCTAGACAGAGAAGTCAGAGTAGCGTGGAGAGTGTTGATGCATCGTAAGACCCTTAAGCCTAAAGTTGGGGTAAGACCCAGATACTGCTCCTGTCACCATTCTCTGCAATACTATGGACCTGGCACCCGCACGGTAATTCCATGGTATACTATTTTTTTTGTCTCTGTTAAGCTACTGCTCCACCTGCGATAACGTTAGTGTTAATGTCAAAAACATGTTATAGACTACGGCGTAACGCCGCGCCGTCACGTCACGAGCGCAGCATCGCGCTAAAACCCTTTGATGTGTCAAAAAAAACCGACACCTGAGCTATCGCTTGACGTCTTAAGACACGTATTATAGAATGAGTCTCAAAAATCAACGCCGACTTGAGCATCGTACATCTCTATCACTTTGTCATTGATAGAAAGTGACAAACTATTCTCAAGACATGGTAATGTATGCAAGAGTAGGTACGGTGGCGGACTTCCGTGCTTAAGCAATTCAAAACGAATTTACTTTGACACGTAAAACTTACTGTAGTATTTTACTACGTTTTGCTACGAGCTCACAAGCGATTATGATCTTATAGGTGCTCAAGCACGCGTGTCCGCGATAGTAAGAGTAAAAAAATGTTTTCATTTAACATCACGTTTTCATAATTTTCCAAAACGAATATTACTTTTGAATCCAACAATCATGAATTACGTGAAAATCATTTAAGCGATGACTCTTTTATGATATTAAAAGTTCACTTTCCCCACGTTGCGAGTCTTCAAAATGCTTTTGGAAAGTAAGCACCTCATTTTAGCAATATAAATCGCTGGTACGCTGAATTTTATCTTGGCTGTGTTTCTCTCCGTGACGACATTCGTAGAGGTCGACCCTGAAATGCGATCACTGAGGAAAATGAGACTACTGTCAGACGAATAATTGAAAGACACTGACTTCACCTGTGAGTAAATTTAAAACAAGGTGATGTTAATAACGCATAAGTTTGTGTGAACGTGAACATATTTGCTTGAGTTTGGGATATCTCTATGACATTTTGTACACAACATACTAGTGCAAAATAAATAAAAAAAATTGTGTTTGTTTATATTCTTTTGTTTATGTGTTTCTTTATATTATGACGTCTTGTCATACACATAAGGGCTTGGCGTCACTACCACCAAGCGTAGCGATTATGAGGTGTGGCCCGACTGGAAGAGGTCGCCACAGTACTCCCCCGGCAGACCGTGACTACGTTCGATAAAAATCTAGCAGTCTGATTCTTCGGCCACTGGATGTCCGCTGCACGTCGCTGGTCTCAGATGGCGGCGGAGGCGTTGAAGGAAATTGAGCCTCACGCACAACATACGCTGGTTTCAGCCTGTCGATCGAGACATTCATGTTCTTGACATTGACATCCAAGGTGTAGAACTTAGGCTGTCTGTCCACAACCTTATAGGGACCAGCGTACAGAGGTTCCAAGGAGCTCCTCACGCGATGAGGTTGTGTGCCAAGAAGTAGGACGAGGTGAGAGCTTCGCCATGTTCGCGCGAAGACGCGTCGCGTACTGGGTGACGTCAGCAGTCTGGTAGTCATCGTTAGGGCACAGGAACTGACCGGGTAGGCGCAAAGATTGGCCAATTTGGCCATACACCAGTTCGGCAGGAGACGACTGAAGATCTTCTTTCCACGCGCTGCGCATGCCGAGTAGAATCAGTGGAAGAGCTTCGGTCCACTGAGAAGATGGAGCGTGGCACATGATTGCCGCCTTGAGCTGGCGGTGCAGACGCTCGACGATACCGTTGGCTGCAGGGTGGTAGGCAGTAGTCCATAGATGGCGCGCACCAATCATAGCAGTGAGAGCTTGGAAAAGGTGGCACTCGAATTGGCGGCCACGGCCTTCCATGCTAAAATATAGGGAATCTCGAAAAACGCTTAAAGGAGTCACGAGCCCGATTTTATAAAAACAAAAACTGCATCATTGATTTGAATGATATAATAATGATCATCGCTTTGATTATCGCTACTATATTAGCCAGGCAGTAGGCCTATAACGCTTGCTGTAGCGGCATCACTTCCGATAACCGATAGAAACCAGCTTTCTATAACTAGATGTATATACGCCCTTAAATTTTAAAACATTCCAGCAGCCGGGCCAATTTATTAAACATTGTAATAAAATATAACGGCGCGTGGTATTATTTATCGTAAATGTTTTATTAGAGCGGGTATCCCCGAATGGAGTTGTGACTGTCATGACAGTTGGACATTATGGTTTATGTCAACGGTGAGCAGACACAAACCCATTGGCTCTAATCCAACATTATTTAAGTAGCATCCAGGTATTTTGCGTTGGAGAGGAACTTCAGCATCACACTAGCGCGTACCCAATACGCCGGAACTATTATTTTACTCCTATGTGGTTTGGCACAACGTAAACGCAGCGCATGCAAGACGCCCCTTCCTCGGCGATCCGACATCAGAAGTGGGATGAAAAACGGAATGCTAGCACGCAGGTCAGGGTATTGATCGGGTCAAAATCAAAAAGGAGCCTCCGCTGTTTCATCGGGAGGAGAATAAGTGCGACGAGGAGGGCTTCACCAAGGTGCAGAGAAGAAAGAAGAAGCCCGTCATCCGCAACCAGTGCGGAACCGCACCGACTGGGGACAATCAACTGCGTCCTGAAGTTCGAACGACGCAGCTGTACTTATCCCGTTTGCACTGGTCTACGAAGGTGGAGGAGGTCGTAGACTATGTCAGAAAGAAGACCACCTGGAAGCTGAGAGTCGAGCGTCTGGAGTCTCGCCACAAAGTAAACTTTTCTTCTTTTGTGGTGAGAGTTCCAACCCATCACCTGCCGACTTTCATGAAGGAGGAGTTCTGGCCGGAAGGAGTCGTTTTTCGACGTTTTCGAGGACGACTCCCTAACGAGCTGCGCTACACGTCGCCGACCCTACGTGTGCCTTAGTGTTTAAGTTATATTATTAGGTATATATATGTGAGTTTTAAGGTATTTATCTATGGGCCCCTTGTTTATTTTAACATCTCTGTAAGCATTGTGTTGCCTGAAATAAATGAATTATTATTATTATTATTATTATTATTGATAATATTTCCGTACATCTGTATGTGTGCAAGAAAATTTTAGTAGTCATGTTATTTTTGCTATGCGTAAAATCCTCAAAAGTTTAGCGGCATCGTGGCATGGCCTCAATTGAGATACGCTTACCTACCTATTTATTTGTTTCCCGGTGCATGCAACTTCATTTAAACTCCAGCTGCGATTTTTACTTTACTAACATTGACTAGTGACGTCTTAAAGAAAGCCAATTATTGTCTTCATTCGCCAGCCGTTTCCTAAATGAATCAATGGCCCTCCTTATGAACAGATAGCAGTTATCGTAAGCGGGAACCATATTCGCATAAGTTTTAAATATTTCTTATGACGACGACGTGAAGAAAATACGATTGAGTTGGATTTTGACCCGATTTCTTGTTGTAATAACACGTGTTGTAGAACTCTATTTTTCAAGTCAATCTACCGTACAGTTTATTGTTACTTTAGAAACATTCTCACTTGATATTGGTAAAATGGGTATTCTTAATGTGTCGTGAATCGTGATGCCATGAATTGAGAATATGATTAAATTTATTTTCAAAGCTCTGTTACAATTGTGACAGTGTTGATTAAATAAAGACTAGATGTATGTACATCTTCTTATGTAAAGTTTCAGTGTTCGGGAGCAAGTATCAATCTCAAGTATCGACGCAATGTGTCAACGAAGTTAGTTACACCAACTTGCTAGTACTGCGGGGAACAAGGTGAAAAAGGAATTTCATGCGAGTAGAGAGTGCAATAGAGTCACTGTCGAATCAGCTACCGATTAACTTATTTCAAAAGAGTTTGGTGAGGACTTTTCCTTTCTTTTACGATTATGAACGGGTACTCCCTAATTGATGAAAACGTAGGGGGTAGGTTTCTTGCTGGAAATAATTAAGCGTGGCAAAGGGAAATAACCATTTTGGTGTAGGTTTTGTACATGTGTGAATTTTATATATCAGACGAGTGTTGAGTGTTTTATTACCAATATTATGAAGTAAAATAGAAATCTTAAAGTTGTGGAGAGGTAGTGTTGGTGGACCCTCACGGGGTGGAACGTGCCTCTGGGAGAGGTCTCTTGAGGCCGCTGCGTGCGGGCCGTATTGGAGATCCTTGTAGGAGGCATCTGTCCAACAGTGAGCGTCTGTGGCTGACATGACGATGTTGGCGATAAAACTAGTGAACAAATTCTTTAAGTGGTATTCAAAGGTTTGTGTTAGATACTGCATAACGAAGTGTGTTCTATCGAAAGATGAATTATTTATTTCAATTAATGGAAACTTAGAGCGTTATTTTAGAACGTGCATGACGATTGTGAGAATTATAAAGCTCTTGAACTTTCATACTTTTTATTAAGGGATATTTTTCTATTCCCTCTCATAATTCAGTAAAAAGAACTGTAAGTAAAAGCTATCGAGGTACTTACGCGAAAATCTCTTACCATTCTATGGATTCACTGTGCGGGCGGGTCCATCTCGTTGCAGAGAGGAGAGCCAGAAATATTGCCTGGCACTGGTGACCACAGGCGTGGGGAGAAGGCCCCCTTGTGGTGCACCGGCACTCCCCATCCGCTACCACGGCCCTTCTCTCTGCCGGCCTAGCCATATTGGATACGATTCCGAGAGAACCGTTTTAGACACGCGTTCCAATACAGAACTTATGTAAGTGCTAGACAAACCGAAGTCTTTTCTGGTTAAAACCGAAACCTCTCGCACCTACCTCTACGGCATACAAACCAACGATATAGCCCTTTTTTGCTAATTGGTCTGTTAAATCAAGGCATTGATTGGTTGTTATAGCGTATTCTTTGGGGATGTTCGTTTCCCAAGGTACAGTCAGCTTACTGTAACAGTACACGCTTGAGTATCCGTGAGTAAAGTAGCATATCCAACCTAAATGCAGAAACCGCTACGTTGTGGGGTATTTAATAATGTTTCTGGGACGTGTCCATCAGAAGAGTCCATTCTGGAGCCGAGCCTAGAATAGAGTACCTAAGGTTTATGATTCGATTTCGGTGTTGAGTCTCCTTCGTTAATGTTTATGAGGCTTTTGTTCGCTGTTAATTGCTTTCGTGCTCTCGTGACCGCAAGATTAACAGCTTCACGTATGACTGCTAAGACCTTATCGTGACGATGCGAGTAATGGACCGCCTTCAGAAGTCCCCTGCACACCACCAATGTGTGCCTAGCTGTTCCAGGTGCTTCTCCGCATGCGTAGTATGTCTTTTCGGGAGCTTTTCTCCAACACACTATTACTATTTCTGTAGCAAACGCATCCGGTGGTTATTTGTGATAATGGCTTTCTGCTACCTTTGGGACAGACTTTTTTCAAGTCCACGATAAATAAGAACGATGTCCAGGAATGAGTGAACGACAAATGTAATGCGCTCACGTACCTTAATCTGCCACTGCTCGCGATGACTTCCACTTTCGCTTCTTCTCCTTCACCAGCTGGTTAAGACTACACTTGCACAGACAGTTTCTTGAGGAATTGTGTGGCAATAATATGAATAATAAATAAGCGAAACACGTATGCGCACGATACTACGATGGCGATCGAATTGTGTCCTACCCTCGTCTCACGCGCAGAATATCAGGAGTGAATGCCTGACAACCGTTAAAGTTGCGTTTTGTCATTGCTCACGAGGTAGATGAACATAGATATGAATTAATTTGCGTTTTGAAAATATGGAAGTTACGAAAATTTATGGTAACGAAACAATTACAATTACACTGATCAGAGAGTGAGAGAGATTAGATTATATTTCTTTTGTGCTCAGCGAAATTCATGTGAATGTATGTACCTATGCCATGGCTCCATAGAGAGCGGTTGATCCCTTTTATTTGGTACTAGTCTAGTGTACAGTGCAATACCGAATTTAGGCATATTGAAGTTATTATTTATAAGGTATTCGTTGAAGTTTTCCAATACTGTTATGATAGATCGAGCTTATTATCGTTGGGATTTTCGGTTCAAATTGTTGTAAGTTGGTTACAATGGAAGAAGAAACAAGTAATACAAGTGGTTCATAAAGTAAGATCAAAATTAACTGATTTCAATCATATTGAGAGTGCTATGTGCTATCGAGTCCTTAGCTTTCTGTAGGTATCAATTCCATTACCTGCTTGAAGAGTACACCGGGACGTTATGGGTGAATTTCAACAGGTCCAAAAAAATTCTCATTTCCGTGGACTTTTTTATCTTAAAGTTTTTTTAAAAACTAAATAGCGGGTTATAAAGTTTTTGATAATGTATGTGTTTTTGCTTAATATCTAGCAGATAACATAAAAAACAAACGAGATATACAAGATTAAAAATTTCGTGCCACGGCGATGAGACATGCGTGCTCGGCAATGAAACAAGCGTCCATGGCAATGAAACAAGCGTCCACGGCAATGAAAGAACTGTGCCACGGGAATGAACATATCCACGGAAATAAAAATCTATATTCAACATAAAATCCCTACTAATATTATAAATGCGAAAGTAACTCTGTCTGTCTGTCTGTTAAGCTTTTGCATCTAAACCACTGAACCGATTTTGATGAAATTTGTTACACATATAGACGAGAGCTCGGGGAAGGACATGGGCTACTTTTTTTTTGCAAAAAAAGGCTTGAAGGGGTTGAAACAGGGATGAAAGTTTGTAATGCAGTTCGTCATTTTTGAAGATAGAACCATAAAACTTTGAATTTAGGTTTTAATTTATCAAAAATTTATGATATTTTGACCTGTTTGGGGGTGAAATGGGGGATGAGAGTTTGTATGGAATTCGTCATTGTTAAAGATGAAACCATGAAACTTTGCATGTAGGCACTTGATAAGAAATAAATAAATATTTGTTCTAGCGTTTTTGATATATTTACCCATGTGGCGATGAAATAGGGGATGAAAGTTCGTAAGGAAATCCAAACAAAGTCACACATTTACGTCTAACACACCACACACTAAACATTGTCAATATAGGTATCGGTTTCGTGGTTATTGTGGGTCCGGATTACGAATAAAACATCTATTTCGAGATCTAAGATGGCGGTTGCGACTTTTTAATATAAGATCGATATGGGTATCATTTTTATGGTTTTTGGGGGTCTCGATTCCCAATACAACACCCATTTGAGATCGAAGATTGCGGACGCGACTTTTAAACATAATATCAATATTGGTATCGTTTTCGTAGTTTCTGTGGGTCTGGTTTACGAATAAAACATCTATTTCGAGATCTAAGATGGCGGACGCGACTTTTTGACAAAATTTCAATATGGGTATTATTTTCGTGGTTTTCGGGGGACCCGATTCCGAATACGAAATCTATTTCGAGATCCAAGATGGCGGTTGTGACTTTTTAATATAAGATCGATATGGGTATCATTTTTATGGTATTCGGGGGTCCCGATTCCCAATACAACATCCATTTTGAGACTCAAGATGGCGGACGCGACTTTTTAACATAATGTCAATATTGGTATCGTTTTCGTAGTTTTTGTGGGTCCGGTTTACGAATAAAACATCTATTTCGAGATCCAAGATGGCGGACGCGACTTTTTGACAAAATGTCAATATGGGTCATTTTCGTGGTTTTCGGGGGTTCCGATTCCGAATACGAAATCTATTTTGAGAACCAAGATGGCAGATGCGACTTTTTAATATAAAATCGATATTGGTATTATTTTTATGGTTTTCATTTCGGGGGTCCCGATTCCCAATACAACATCCATTTTGAGATCCAAGATGACAGACGCGACTTTTTAACATAATGTCAATATTGGTATCGTTTTCGTGGTTTTTGTGGATCCGTATTACGAATACAACATACATTTCGAGATCCAAGATGGCGGACGCAACTTTTTGACAAAATGTAAATATGGGTATCTTTTTCGTGGTTTTCGGGGGACACGATTCCGAATACGAAAACTATTGCGAGTTCCAAGATGGCGGTTGCGAATTTTTAATATAAAATCGATATGGCATTTTCCTGGTTTTCGGGGTCCCGATTCCCAATACAACATCCATTCTGAGAACCAGGATGGCGGACGCGACTTTTTAATTTAATATCAATATGGGTATCATTTTAGTGGTTTTTAGGGGTTCTGACTCCGAATACAACATTATTTTGAGATCCAAGATGGCGGACGTGACTTTTTACTTATTGGCAATATGGATATAATTTTTGAGGTTTTCGGCGGTCTTGATTCAATACAACTTTTATTTCGAGATCCAAGATGGCGGATACGCCTTTTGGATATAAAATCAATATGGGTATAATTTTCTTAGTTTTTGGGGGTCCCGATTCCGAATACAACATCAATTTTTAGATCCAAGATGGCGGACTGTACTTTTTAACTTAATATCAATATGGGTATCATTTTCGTGGTTTACAGAGGTCGGATTATTCATTTTCAGATCCAAGATAGCGGACACATTTTTTAAACTTGATATGAATATGAGTATCATATTTGTAGGGGTCCTGATTCCGAACACAACATCCATTTTGAGATCCAAGATGGTGGACGCGACTTATTAACTTAATCGCTTTTACGCCATACTCCCGAACCGATTCTGATGAAATTTGGGACAAAAATAGACTAAACCTCGAAATCGAATAAAAGCTACTTTTTTGTAAAAATGGGAATGAAGGGGTTGAAATAAGAGATGAATTTTTTTTATGAGATTCCTCATTACCAAAGATAAGACCATGAAATTTTAAATAGCACGCAAAAAGTATACAGATATTTGTTTTAGCGTTTTTGAAATATTGTCCTATGTGGGGATGAAATAGGGGATGGAAGGTCTCATGAAAGTTAGCAAAGGATGGAACAAAAAAAAAGTTAGTTTGTAAAAATGTATTAAAATAATCTATTTACAGTAATGCACAGCAATTTGTATGTGTATCTTTTGCAAAATAAGTACCCAAAATATAAAAATGCTATACCTAAAGTAACTATTCCACGCGGACGAAGTCGCGGGCAAAAGCTAGTTTTATATATGTACTTACCTGAGTATTATCACCATCATTTTTAAAGTAACTTCTTCTATCTGTCTGTTATGCTTTCACGCTTAAATCACCGAACCTATTTTGATAAAATTTGGAATATACATTGATTAGACGTCTTTAAGAAATATAGGTTATCCCTTACACCGACCCACGAAAGTGCAGCTGCAGGAGAAAAGCCGGCATTCGGTATTTAGTTTCATTATCAAAAAATTCTTTAATGCCATTATAACTTTTTGTAATTAAAAACTGTTTTGGTGATTCTCAAAACTGATTAATTTTTCAATATTTTTAATTTTTTTTTGGGATATGGTTAATTTATATATTTTTATCAACATTGTATGTGGGGCAGAGACGTATAATTTCAATTTAGAAAACGGTATTTTGAGTTTATTTTCATATATGTATGTATATTGTTGCAGTCAATACTCGACACTACCTGTCTTACAGGTAAAGATGTATTATTTACCTTATCTTATCATGGCAATAAAAACATAAGTCACGGAAATGAAACACCTGGCCACGGAAATGAAACACCTGGCCACGGAAATGAAACACCTGGCCACGGCAATGAAACTAAATTATGTTACAAGGCATGGCAATGAAATTTTTTTCATTTCCGTGTCTTTTTTTTCATTGCCATAGCAAATTTTGGCCACGGAAACCACAGCAATGAAAGCATGGCGATGAAAATCAAGGCCAAAATATAAAATAACAAAAAAACTATTAGTTATTCGAGGTAATAAACACTTCACAAATAAACATACGAGAAATGGCATTCTATTGAAAACTCAATCATGAGGACAAACTTATTCATTTAGAAGTTATACCTATCCACGGCGATGAAAGAAAAAATGACCATAACATAAAAAATGGAATACTTTTATTTATACCGCAAAAACGCATGCACTAGTGTACGTCCTTCCACGTCGAGTACTTAGGCGACACTAATATGCAACGCTTAGCACACAAAAAGGGGGCCGCAGGTTGTTAGATAAAACAATATTCTTATATATGTTTAGGACATGGCGATGAAAGTTAGATCTGGGACAAATGCATTTAGGATAACCATTCGTTGTATTGTTTAATAATTTGAATAAATGTATTCCGTAACGATACTTTAACTATTCACGCATCAAATAAAACTAATTTTCAATATAAATAATCAATAGATTTTTAGCAATGAGGTATAATATACATCAAGGTGACGTGTGGACAAACACGGCAATGAAAGATTTCGAGGTTTAATAATTTTTTTTGAAGTACCTATTATTCCTATTATTAAAATATTTAGTGCCCCACATAGATAACTATTTCATGTATCTAGAAAAAAAATAAGAACGTTATAGCTTTGTTTTTTAATACTGATATCATCGATGCCGCCCAATTTTTGGTCCCGGGAAATTCACCCTTATAGAACGTATAACTATTTGTCAGCATCGGTAGTAAGTTGAATTTGATAACACGGTGAATGTAAAGAATGTATAGTTGCTTGGGAGGCTATGTTTTATTTGAAAAGTATGACTTGGATAATACCATAATAACCTTATTTCAGAGATTCCTAATGACGTGTGGAGCAACGTGATGGTGACAGATATTTGCTAATAGTATTGGATCCTAGCCTACTTACTGGTACACCCATGGTCAGTTACAAGTTATGATGGAACGTTATGTTGCGTTAGCATTAAATAAGTTAGAAAACTGTTTTAAGCAGCGAGAAGTCAGGAAGATGCCGAAACGGCGATGGTAAATATGATCAGCGTATATTAAGAGAGTATTTTGTTGCGGAGCCTGAGTGGCCTGTAGCCTCAGTGGCATGTAGCCTGATGGGCATGTAGCCTGAGTAGCATATAGCCTGAGTAGTTTGTAGCCTGGGTGGCATGTAGCCTGTGTGGCATGCAGCCTGAGTGGCATGTGGCCCGTGTGGCATGTAGCCTGTGTGGCAAGATAGCCTGTGTGGCAAGATAGCCTGTGTGGCAAGATAGCCTGTGTGGCAAGATATCCTGTGTTGAGCCTTGTGTGGCACCATAGCATTAATGGGTCCTGTAACCTTTGTTTCACGGCAGCCTGTGTGGCGCGACAGCCTGTGTAGCGCAGTAGCTTGTATGGTGCAGTAAATTGACGCAGAACAACTTAGCTGTGTGGTATTGTTGCGAGTCAAGCTCTCCTTCGAGAAATAAAATGGCTGAGGAGTTATTTCAGTTGTGTGGTCAGAATGACCGATCTGAGAGACGAACATACACTGGTGACTTGTTTGCTCGCTTTTGTATTGTTGAATCACACGAGGACGTGTGAAGAGGCAGGACGGCCGTAACGGCGCGTGGTATTATTTATCGTAAATGTTTTATTAGAGCGGGTATCCCCGAATGGAGTTGTGACTGTCATGACAGTTGGACATTATGGTTTATGTCAACGGTGAGCAGACACAAACCCATTGGCTCTAATCCAACATTATTTAAGTAGCATCCAGGTATTTTGCGTTGGAGAGGAACTTCAGCATCACACTAGCGCGTACCCAATACGCCGGAACTATTATTTTACTCCTATGTGGTTTGGCACAACGTAAACGCAGCGCATGCAAGACGCCCCTTCCTCGGCGATCCGACAAATATATTCATTATTTTTTCCTTAATTATGTAGGATAACTAGTGTATATTAATTGCACCCCAAGCGTGGTATAATGGCCGCACACCCTGGATCACAAGCCGATCACCGCCCATGCAATTCTCAGTTCGCTGATTCGGAATGTATATAATTGATTTCAGTATTGAGGTTGGCATGCTAACGAGTCCTGAATCCCGATGAAAAGTTTGTTTTCCCGCAGGAATAGCCGTACTGTTAATGTTAGTTCACATTAAAAGGGCCGATGAAGGAGTTACGTTTGCATATATTACGTCGGTATAGAGTACGTTATAATTGTGTTAGGGGAAAATGGTAATTGTTTTGCGTAATATTATTTGTTAGAATACTTTGACATTTCTCTAAATTTTAAGGTTGACTTAATTAATAATGCTGGTAAACCATTTAACAAAGTTATTCTCATTTTCACTAATTATATTTTACCAATACTTGATACGTGGGGTGCACTAAAAGTTTCCGGAATGAATAAGAAAAAAATAGTATTAAAGGTCAAAAATGAATTTATTGTTTCTCAAAATATTCTCCCTTTGTGTAAATGCACTTTTTCATTCGATTAAACCAATTTTGAAAACTTTTGTGCCACTCCTCCGTGGTGACCTCGGAAACGTGTTTTTCGTACTCTTCGACAGCCTCTTCTGGTGATGAAAATCGTTGACCGCGTAATTGGTTCTTAATTTTTGGGAACAGAAAAGAGTCACAAGGAGCCAGATCGGGACTGTATGCAGGATGGCTCATAAGTTCTACGTCTTTCACCTTCAAAAATTCGTTTGTCTGTCTGGCCGTGTGGGAACTAGCATTGTCGTGGTGCAAGATAATACGGCGTTTACAGTTATTTTTACGGAGTTCGTCAATAATTTCCGGCAAACAAATGGTCGTGTACCAGTCACTATTCACGGTACGACGATTCTCTAAAGCAACAGTAGCCACGTGACCAGTTTTATTAAAAAACTAAGGAATCATCCGCTTAGATGTACTTTTCACGCTGCTTTTGTATTTACCTCGGGCGGTAAGAAAGAAAGCCTCAGATTGCATATTAATTTCCCTTCCCTTCAGTCAAATACCTGCGATTGAAGACATTATTTTTTACCGTCGTTGTTGATAAATATACTATTGTCGATAAATATACTATTTATTAGAAAAAAGTTCCTTTCTCTACTAACTTTACCAATGGAAAGATATAACTACCGTACTGTATTATAAAGTGTTTGTCAACTATTTCCCTAAGTGATTCTTAGGGCGTTTCAAATTTCTCAAACTCATACCGCAACATAAGTGAACCGCGCCCTTGAACCCATCTGCGTGTATGGTGTGTTGTGTGGCGAATGCACGAGTGTGTGTTATATTATGAAAGATGAAGGACTATTTGGAAGTAGCGCATTAGCGCCCGTGATTGGATCATTCAGGTCAATCAAGAGATTTCTACATCTGTGGTATGCAGGTTCGGCCCCCATAGTCCTAGGAGAGTATAAAATCTCTGATCGGAGAGGAGTAGATACAAGATCATTTGGATGATGAGGAGCCGTAGGGACCTATAGACGTGTCCTTCGCGTTTCAGCTATCCGCATACACCAGGGCAATCGGCAGCCATGTGCATGAACCGGTTTTTGATAACTTGAAGGCAGCTAAGATTTAAGCGAGCAGCTTACGAAAAGACAACTCTAGAGTATATCATAATAAATTGGACAAAAGCTTTGTAAAGTTTAAACCTACGCCCATTGTCCCTACGCCTATTGATTATTATTATTGTCATTGCGCGTGCAGCTCGCTAGACAATCTCTAGACAATCATAATACATCATTTATGATTATCTAGCGATTGTAGGTAAGGTACATATTATATTACTTTAGTTGCAAAATAGATAGATAGTTGATGGTGCTGAAACTTTCAAAATCACGCTTATTTTTACGCATACCTCGTATGCTGCTCGTATGACATTGACAGATATTAAAAAACTCCTTGACGAGGATAGATCTGATTGTTTCCTTCCGTTTTGAACTTCAACATAAGCACGGTTAATAGAAAGGTTGAAAATAATTAACATTAACAGTCAGTAACAAAAGAAACCGGTTTCCACGTGCTATTAGTCGAAACTATATATTAATAATTTATTGTAAAACTTATTCCTGGTATTTACTTTTAACGGAAATATTGCTAATAGTTGTAAAACTTATTTAATCATTTTCATAAATCAAAAGAGCTATGCGGAAGCAGGTGAATAGAAACAAATATAATAATATTGTATTCCCTTTTTGCAAATGGATAGATGATTTGTAGTCTGGTTTTGTAGAACTCATTAAATTTTTTGCTGGCATATTCTGCCTAGTCCTGGTAGCACCAGAGGCAGAAAGGCTAAGAGATAACAGATCGGCATGGTATGGGCATATAATGAGAAGAGATGGCGATAATGTAATAAGGAAAGTCATTATCACCTTCATAACAGCCTTTATGACTCAACCCAATGCTGGGACCAAAACCCTCTCCTTGTCATCCAAGGAGATTAAGGCAGTAGTCCACCACGCTTGCCCAATACGGATTGGTTGACGGAGTATAAGTTGATCAATGCTGATCCATTAGTCATCTTTATGGGGTGATGCTATTCTACTCTGCCGGCATCACACGGTACAGCAGTGTACAAGGAGATTAATGAGAATGAATGAGGGGTTATAGAGGGAGAAGGAGACCTAAGAAAAGATGGATAGATTATGTGAAGGATGATATGGAAAAGAAAGGTGTTAATCTTGAGATGACGACTGGTCGAGGTGAGTGGTAGTAAAGCTAGGAGCATCTTATGGCGCAGTTTTACAGAAATGCAGTTTGGACAATGATATTATAATATAAAAAGAGTTAGATACGACATAGGGTGCCGAAATTACACATCAAAAGAGACAACACTTGTTGCCTGTTTGCCTGTATTGCCTTAGTGTTGCTATGGTAATGTTACGCAATGACAAACACTAAGAAGATAGGTTGAATAAAAAAACTAGTCGACTGTCTATCTAGTATGGGAATTTATTCTATTCCACCCTTGTCTAGCAATCTACTATTTCTGCACATTATTTTTAAAACTCTGACTAGGAAGCTCTTGGCCTACACCTGATGAGGCCGAAGATGAAATCCAGTTTCAGTGGAGCCCTCAAATATTTCTGTAAATAAAACGAAGCTGTCATAATCATATATACTAACGCTATTATTATCGCGACATACTTTGATAAGGTGGTGGCAGTACCAGGTGGATTTGAAACAGATCCTACTAACCATACCGAGTGAACTTGAGATCTCTCGTCTAATTTATAGCATGTAATACTAACTAAATTGTTGTAGGAAAATATCCCTAGTAATATTATAAATGCACAAGTAACTCTGTAATCCTACTAATCTTACTAATATTATAAACGTAACAGTTTGTATGGATGTGTGATTGTTACTATTTCACGCAAAAACTACTGAACAAATTTTAATGAAACTTTACAATAATACAGCTTATACATCAGAGTAACAAAAAGGCTATAATTTAACCAATATTAAAGCGAGCGAAGACATAGGTGACCACTAGTCTTATACTTAAGCCTAAGCTAATTTTAACCCATTAACGCCCAAATGAAAACCACGTTTATTTTTTTTGTTTTAATGATATTTGTTGTATTATTAGGGACAAAAGAAAAGGTATTTAAAGAAAAATAGAACAAAAAAGAAATATGTATTGAAATATAGGTATGTACTCGGCCGGGTACACTGGGCGGATTAATAGTGAAATTGTCCGAAGCAAGGTCTTTCTACACATAATGTTTTCACACATTTTTTAGACACATTCACACATTTTTTAGTTCTATTTACTCGTATTTTGCCTGTAGCTCTGAAGCCTAAGGACCGGAGGTCAACGAATAACTGATATTTTGTGAAAAAATTGTCAAAATAAACGATATGTTCACTAGGAATTACGGACATTTTGTCCAGAAGAGATGGCGTTCCGATGGCAGGCCAACTCTTGCGCCTAGAGGATTATCAGCTACTTCGTTAGTCTTGCCACAATACACATCGAACGCATAACAGTATCCATCTGAACTTGTGGCTGCCCAATTCCGACATCCGAATCGTACAGGTTTACCCATTAAAAATTGTTTTTCGGGGTGACGGTCGATGTATTTAATCATGGATTCATCTATACTGTATAAAGTTCTATAGATATATTATCATGAAAAATTCCCGATTGGCAAGAGTTTTTCTGTATTTCTTCACAAAAAGGTCTCATCTTGAAAAGTTTATCGGTGGAACCTTCAGCTAATGAGTAATCTACGAAATGAAGATTACGGGTTATCGCCAAGAATCGATTCCGTGACATGCAATTTGATACTATAGGAACTCCAAGGTCTTCATCCAAACTCCAATAAGCACATTCAGTTGGTAGTACAGGAGTGCAGGCTTTCAATTTTTCTACGACCACTTTTTGCATATAGTGGCTTCATCTTCCTCCACATAGGTTTATTTGATTGAATATTTCTGGATCGTTTCGAAGGCCTTACATAATTTGACAAAGGCTCATCGTCACTATCGGACCAGTCTGAAACATCATGATTGGGACAGCGTGGTATGACTTCTACAGTTCGTGGAACTTCTCTAGGAAGATTAGAAGAAACCAAATCATCATCGTTCCCTTCTTCTTCGTCACTTACAATAGCAGGTTCCGGAGGCCCCAGTAGGACATCATATTCCAAATCATCATTTTCATCTGCAAATATAGAATCGATGGCTTCCTCCAGCTTAGCAGAGCTATTTTGGCTTGTGAAGACACGACGGTTCGCCATTGTTGAATAATGAAAATAGTTGATAAAAATATAAATTTGTTATACATATCTGACCATTGTACTCAGCCGAGTACAGTGGAATAAAGTGAATCAAAACGTAAAAATATCGAAATGTAATTCATCAAAAACAAGAGATAATAACAAAATAAAGAGTAACAAATTGTTTGTATCAAATTTCTGTTAAAAAAAGTTCTATTTTGTAATAAAAATTCATTGTTGAAACTTACCATATAAACTTTCTTTGCAATCCGTATTTGACAGTGGCAAAAGTGACATTTATTTTCGCGCTACACTAAACTTTTTTATTTTATCAGACGGGTTAACCATCTGGTTATGAAATAATGAATTATTTGAATGACAACCATAGATTATAAAAACTAAATAATACTTTTTGTAGTTGTACTCGCGCGAGTACAGAGGGCGTTAATGGGTTAATGAAATTGGTTATGGAGATACTTTGAGACCCTGGGAAAGTCATAGGATATTTTTGGTGCGATAACCGAGATTGACGCGAGCAAATCCACGAGCGACCTAGTGGTACAATATAAATTAAAACGCCAACAAAATAAGTACCTAATATAATATGCGCATTTCCAGTAATCAAATAAAATTTCAATAAAATTCAATATTCATTAAGTACAGACCAATAAGCAGGCGGCCTCAAATTGCCGTTAACGGTGCAATCAATTAGTGATCTTCGAGTGGTGTAAGTAGACAGGCTACATACTTCGATATTTCATAAAACGTGGAGAGCGTCACGGCCGGGCAGGTATTAATGGGAGCTTAAATGGAGGTGAAACTTTAGCCAAGTCCCGTTACCGGGGCAATTTGTCAAACAAAAAATATGACTGAACTTTCAGGCCAGGAGCGTTGTCTGACATGACTTATATAAATAACCAGTGCGCGACCACCGGCGCCGGTTAGTTCAAAGTTTATGGCTCTTTTTTATTTGATTGAACGTGTAGAGCGAAAAATTTATGGATCAAAATGAGTTAGTGCTTTTTGAATTTTCTTGAAGACTTAAGACTTTCGTGAGCAGGTAGTAAATACTTATTATCTATATCTTATGTATTGTGTAAGTACATGTAGTTAGTCAAAGCGTTAGGAAATCCAAAAACATCAATTATTGTTTTTGGATTCAGAGAGTCTCTACATCATCAAAAATGATATGGTAGAGTGAAGTCACATGTCTGGATTAGTTCTAATTGTACCACCTTTATCCTTATTCTATACTAAAAATATTATAAGGAGAAAATATTTGCATGTTTGTAATTAATAGTAAAATATTATAAGTTATTGTTGAGTGTTAGTATATTAGTACAACAAAAGCAAGAGGAAAGATTTGTGTGTTTGTCTGCTGTTTCGGTAAATCTTCACTGTCTCTAAAATACTCAAGCACTTGATAATGAATTTAAGAAACAAATATTTAGCGTATTTAAAATTTTACTCACATTAGGATAAAATAGGAGATGGTTTTATTATGGAAGTCCAAATGAATCTGTTTATGTCTACAGACTATACTTACGTATATTTATTGGAAACTGTGTGTATAATTAGTAAAAAATTAGGTACTCGAAAAAAATTAAAATGCTGCTATTCCACGCGGACGAAGTCGCGGGCAAAAGATAGTATGAAGATAAACATCCCTGTACTTAACCTTTCTCGATAGCTCAAAATATTTTATCTTTGTGGTTATAATGTTTGAATAATTCAGCTTGACTGTAGTGACTAATGTACTACGTACTTCAGACGCCCATCCCAAGAAACTTCTTAATAATAATGCGCTTTGTATTACATAATTAATTACGTGTTCGAAACTCGCAAATTTTGAAGTGGCTTACCTTACCTGTAGTGCTTTGTTAAACTCCCACCTTATTGGTCTCATCTTGTAAATAATTAAGACGTGTTAAGCGAACATGTATTTTGCTTCCTATGAACATAAATTTAGTAGGTGTCGAAGAATAGATTGTAATATTAGAAGAAAATTTTTCGCTGTCAAGCTGTCGAGGGGATTTGAAGTCTCGTCAGCCCAAATTACATTACGGCTTAGATTATTCAAGTTTTTAGTTAAGTTTGGTACTTGAATACGTAATGAAATTGTTATTATACCTTTAGGTCTTTTTATTAGAGGGGAAAATGCCACGGAACTTGGTGTTATTAGGCTAAAGTTTACGCAGAGCATATTACTTGCATGTATATCTGTGTGGCTTGTGGACCTCATTTTGCAAAGATTGTTTTAAGAACAGCATTTTATTGTTTTTTTTTATGTCCTTACGGACAAATAATTGTAGGATATGACGTAGCCCAGGGATATAATTAGGGTAAGCAGTGTATGTGGCCTTGGACACATGTAACACCGGGGGCTGTATTAGAGCGGTAATGAGGTGGTTGACCCTCACTCCGACCCTTGGCGTTTTTAATTTGTGACCATCATCTAGTCATTAGCTAGCCGTTTACTGTCTGTATTAAGTTGGTTTACTTTTTGAGATAGTTGATTTAGAATGAATTTTGTCTATTTTCTAATTTATTTAGCCTATAGGTAAAAGTTCTCATATATTATTTTTAGTAATTAATAATATACGACAACTTTTACCTACACTTAATAAATTATTGATATCGTTAGCGATCTAGAATTTAGAACCTAGATTTAGTTCTATTATGGCTGTGTAGTAGATTTAGATTTTTTTACCACCATAAATAATTATGTAAAATTGGCAGTACTTTTTACTTTCTCGTATACGTAGTAAAGTGGAAGTCTTGTAATCGTAAAAAAATTCTTGACGGATTTACAAGGTTTGAACCTCCCTGAGTTATAAAATGCCGTTTTTGAATTATGTCTGTGTGTGTGTGTCTGTATGTCTGTGCGTTAGCACGATAACTCGAGTATGCTTAAACTTATTGCAACCAAATTTAACATGCATGCATGACATCAAAATATAAAGATTCTATCAACTTTTGAGCTGTCGATCTCGAAAGTTAAGCAACCAACTGCGCGGTCGGTACTCGGATGGGTGACAAAAATTTAACATGCATGTATGACATCAAAATATGAGGTTTCTATAAACTTTTGAGACGTCGATCACGAAAGTTAAGCAACCAAGTGCGTGGTCGGTACTCGGATGGGTGACCAAAATTTAACATGCATGTATGACATCAAAATATAAGATTTCTTTCTACTTTTGAGTCGTTACCGGTATACGAGAAAGTCAAGGGGAGACAATTCCCAATTTTTTTTATTGTTTTCTTTGTTACTGTTTGTTACCCAAATATTTTGACGCCGTCGTGGTGGAGTGGTCAGTATAGCTGGCTTCACATCAAGCGGTCCGGGTTCGAATCCTGGTAGCGGCAAATGTTTGTGTGACAAACACGAATGTTTGTTTGCAAGTCATGGTTGTTTATATATTTATTTAAGTTTATTTATAAAAATATCTAAAATTATTATGTATATTAAAAAAAAAAATGTCCGTTATCTAGTATCCGTAACACAAGTTCTTAATGATACTTACTTCGGGCTAGATAATTGGTGTGAGCGTGAAAATATATTATATTATTATTATTGAAAAAAAAAAATTAAACTGCCTAATAAATACATTTAATTTAGCACTTTAACTATATGACTTTTAGGTAGTGAATTTTTATTATTTTTTGCTCCTATTTAATAGGCATCACGCACTCGTAGTAGACTCTCCGTGCTATGCGTTTGTAATGAGGATATAGTTTTTAAAGTATCAGTGTTAAAAATGATTATATGACTGACTTAATATTACTAACTTTCTTTTTTTTTCTTCTAGGCTTTACCCACTTTAAGTAATTAAAACTGCGACTTAACCGCAACAATTATTGTATTTCTCCACAAAACTGTACACTGCTTAGTACACAACTGCAACCTACGGTGGCCGGCAATAGAATGCCATGCCACCCGAAGGCGGCACCAAAGCTAGGATTCCGTCGCCGCTTGCTTGGTTTTTTGGCGCGAAAAATGCAGCTCTGTGATTAGTTGAGGTAATGTACTATATGGCGTACCTATGGCGTCGCCGACCAATCACAGCACCACACAGAAATACGCCAGAAAGTCAGTGTTGCCGTACAAAAAACAGAAAACGCAATATTTTAAATATTAAAATCGATTTGTTATTTTGTAAATAATTAAAGCATTCTGAAATTAAGTAAAAACCCTAACAATAGTCACGAAAAATCACAGTTGAGAGTTCCAATTTCCTTTTCAAAGTGCGCATCCAGAAACCAAATAGGACACGCTATGAACGTGTATTAATTAAGTTAAAACAACATATTGTTTGATGCACAGTTTGCAGTATCACTCGAGACAGCACAATGGCGGACTAAAATAACAACTTTGTGGATAGTTCTCTATCGCGCTAACATTTAACGAATTACCACAGGATTACTAACTTATTTCATTAAGAACTTCGTGGCGCGCCCGAACGTTATTTAGATAAATCCCTTAAGTGTTACTTAGATGATTGTAGAAGAAATCTTTCGTCATATACATGATTGTGTACTTTAGTTCTTTTTGAGATTTGTTTGCGTAGTTTTTTAATCGTCTTTTGGTTCAATCGTTGAACTATAAGATTTATTAGTAGCAATACTTTTAAATAGCAGCATCAAACTCCGTTAGAATAGCGTTGCTACCGTTGTCATTTAGATTTTGGGAATACAGATGAGGGTATGGAAAGTCTCTGGAAATCCCACTTCCAGGCAGATCTCGAGTCGGGTGTGGGTGGAGAAACTTAATCTACGATAGACTAGGCTTTCCCGAGGTCGAGAAAGGAAAAAAAACATCCCGGCAGTTCGATTAGTAATATTCTATTCTTAATTAATGGCATCGCGATTAATAAACGTACGAATTTTGCCATTGTCAAGTGAAAATGTAACTAAAGAAACAAAAATTGTACGGTTGATATGAGTTAAAAATGGCGTCTTTCAGCACGTGTTTCTACAACAAGAACTCGAGAGAAACTCTCCTTCGATTAGTAGTAGAGAAATTTGTCGGTCGCAACTGTCAACTCACCTATCAAACGTAAAGAATGTTCTCTTAGATTTGCGCGAGCACTACACTTTATAAATAAAACAACTTTTACGGATTTAACTCGCGTATAATTAGATTTTACATGATGTTATTATTGCCCGACGTTTCGTAACACTTTTCAGCGTTCACCACGAACGCTACGCTGTAAAATCTAATTACACGCGAGTTAAATCCGTAAAAGTTGTTTTATTTATAAAACGTAAAGAAAATAGGTCGTCATGAACGTTTTGTTTACATTTGACATTATTTAAAAAATAAATTCTTTGTGATTATTATCTCCATCCAAATCTTCGTGTCTCCATCTATGACAGAGAAAAAGTTATAAAGGTAGATTTTTTTTTTAATATAAAAAGGTCAAGCAAATGACTTCATTCCACCTGATGGAAAGCAGAAGTGGAGTCCAAATGCGAAGATAGCTGGTGCGAGAGATATACTGCCGCACTAGCCACCCATGCCTTGCTGACCTGCAAGGTGCTTCTTCACGCCTCTTTTGAATGACCCAGGATTGTAGGAAAGAGGGAACACGTGTGCTGGCAGTGAATTCCATTTCTTGATTGTGCGACAAAGAAACGAGTTGCCAAATTTCTTAGTTCGCGTTGGAATGGTAGCCACAGTTTGTCGGTGACAACGTAGACCAGGACGCGTAGTCCTTAATAGGAAGGGAGACGGTGGGATAAGGGTGAAAAGTTCCTCAGAGCACTCGCCGTGGTACAGACGGTAGAAAGCGCTCAATGACGCAACATTGCGACGCAATTGGAGAGGCTCAAGATGTTTAGTCACCTCTTCGTCGCCGATGATGCGGGATGCAGATTTATGCGCGGATGAAGATTTATCAATATCATTACTAGTAAATATGTCGTATCGACCGTATAGTTGGGTATATCGTGATATGCCCAGGTAGATCGTGATACGCCGCAATTATGTCGTAGGTCTATAGACTCTGCCATAAACAGTGCACCCCGCTTGGTCATAAAAAAATTACCTTGAACCTACTGATCACTACCATTTTTGGAAAATAAGTTACTCGATCAGTGGTCGAGATTTTTATGGTCCAGTAGCGTTTCACGATATGCCGGCATATCACGATTGGCCCACGAAATATACCTAACACGCATTTTACAAACACTAATGTCAAACTCGTCAATTTGACGTTTAAGTCTGTCAATTATTGGAGTAATTTAAGTTTTGAATTATTTAAGACTCGTTATACCTAGCTACTTTATTTACTACAATTCCTTTCTTTTACTCTATTAATAATCCTAGGCCCGTATTACAGAATGACACTCAGAAAGATCTATGAAGCACAAAGTGATAGAGACGTAAGACGCTCAAGTCGGCGTTCATTATTGAAATTTTTTCTATAATACGAACACTAGACTGCTATTTTAGTGTTTAATAGTTTTTATATAAACTCTTCTTGAACGTTTGACAATTTTACACACAGAGACTGGACCAAATTGATTGCACGCAAACACTGCACATAGCACCGTATTCAATCGGTCCAAGGCGTTTGCACTGTAAGTAACGTTTTCGCATTTTAGACTTCATAGTCTTTTCACATTTTGGACTCGGATGGCCGTTTGCAACAGCTCTGCACGCCGCGAACGAGAAGCTGACGCGAATAGATATTCGCGCAGCGTGCGGGGAGGCCGTCGACATTTTACTCGTGCAACGTTGTATGTTGCGTTGGAAATAATCTGAAACCAACTTTAGACTCTTCCACAAACAGTCCACTCCACTTCGTTAAAAAAGAATCTACTGATCACTTCTGCTGGCCCATTATACGATTGAGCGACGGTTATACACAAAGCCATCCTTTTACTTCTTCGATTCACTGCCCCTCAATCAACGTGAAACTAAGCATAAGAGCATTGATAACATTCTTAAAAAATTATATACTTTTAATATTTGATGACTTTTGGATTATTTGGTGATTGAAAATGGACAAGATTATTTATCCATTTTCAATCACCTAATACTCCTAAATTCAATCACCAAACACTCGATACTAATTTATTATAGCTAACAATCAAATTTACAGTTGGATGGGAAAAAATGTTCAAGCATAACTCACAATGTTTTAAAGTCTGTTGATAAAAACGTCGTAAACGTGGGCGGAGTACCTTGGCAGCCAAATAAATACGTCCTTCCTAAACATTCCCCGGTGTAATAATTCTTCGGTATATCTCGGCTGTACGCTGTCCCTTTTGTCCCTTGTCTTTGATCGAAAGCCTCTCCGATTGATGACTCCTATTTGCGAAGAAAGGAACCCTCTCGGATGACTTTTGAGTCCAACCACAAGCTGATTTGAATATAAAATAGATGTACCTACCTGTGTAGTTTGGTCGCTGATCGTCCGTAAACTTGTCTTGTTAATATAGGAAACTAATAACAGTAAAGAAAATCACATATTTTCTGTCTTAGGGTGGACCCAAACTTAAACGTAATTTTCAGAACTTCAATTTTATAAGTCAATAAAAGCCAGTATTGAGACAAGGTTTTTGGTTTTACCATGTGTGAAGAAGGTATCTATTTACTGGATCGTGCCATTCAATAAGTAGGTTATTCGTCAATACGGTTAGAGTAATTAAATTTAACGTAGATGACAGTAAATTAGACGTCGGCTGACCGTAATATCTAATGCCAAAACCTATATAGCAGTATGTCCATAAGGAGTCATACAACACCGTCCCCAAATAAATTGGCAGTGTAGAAGAACGTAGAAGACAATAGATTAGATACTTGAAATTGAAGTGCCCAACCTTATTTTTTTAACGGAAAAGCCAAATGCAATTACTCATCATCCCTGCAGTTCATTGCAACTGCAGGGGTATGTGGGACTCAGAGTGAAGGCGTTCCTCCCACTACCCACTAAACATCTTCTGCAGGCTTCCTGTCAAGGCACACTAATTATAAGATCCCCTCATCATAGGATCCCGGATCATCGTAGGAACCCAGGATCTTATGATGAGGGGATGTTATGATTAGTGTGCCTTGGCGGGATCCGGGATTCTATGATGATCCGGGATCCTGTGATGATCCGAAATCTTATGATGATCCGGGATCCTATGATGATCCGGGATTCTATGATGACCCGGGATCCTATGATAGCCCCGGGATCCACTTTTCATCTGTGCCCGCTCTTTCGAGTCCAACCGGTGTATTTTTCAGTCGCGTCTGACATCCGGCGTAAATTCCGGACAGCGGACCGCTGATCTTGGAGACCGGCCCCTACCGAGCTCTAAGCTCCGCTGGCCTTGAAAAGGACCTTTTCCTGCTTCCTCCATAGTTGTGTCAAGAGTGGTTTGGGTGAAACTAGCGCAGAGGAAAACCAAACTAGAGCTCGCATCCATCCGCCACCTGACAGCAGAGGCGTGTCAAGGAGCGTCCGACTATCCAGTTCCTTTTAAGGTAGCCAACCTGACATCAGGCATCTGTCGGGGCACCAGACGTTGCCCAGGGTGCACCGCGGGGAGGTGTCGGAACAAAGCACCCCTGGAGTGCCCGACACAGCGAAAACTGTTCCCTCGAAGAAAACTACATTCAAAATTCTGATAAAAATGAGTTTCCATCGGCTACCGGTGTAGTTCCCATTCACAAATAGGACCACCCCTTTCCATTACTGAAAAATCGACCTGCAGTTAGTCCACTTATAAATTAATTATTCAGTAATATATTTTCATATTTTTTCAAAGTTAGAAATATAAAATTTGATTTAATAATGCATAATGTAGTTATAGTAGAATTTTTATATTTATAGAATAATAAAATATACCAACGACTTATATTACTCTATTTCAAGATTTATCTTGAACCCGATACTCGGCGGAGGATCAGCGTAGTCGCAGCCAATATTTCATTAAAACTAACTTCGCAAAGAGAAACCGTAAAATAGCATTTGAATTTAAGTCGCATTAAAAGTTTTCGTGAGCTGAGTTCTCAGCACAATGGGGCCGTTGGAAAAATTCTAATTACTTTGCAGAGTTGGTTTGGAATTTTAAAAAGTTACGCACGCTGACCGGCCCTAATTCTCGGAAACGTCTATTCCGCATAAGGAAACATCAATATAAATTTTATTTGTGTACACGTGGATACGAAAACAAAACTCCGAAAGTTAATCCCCAAAAAATATGCATCACGTAATTAAATGATAAGGTATATTTGGGAAAAGGAAGAAAATAGGGTCTAAAGCAGTTCTACAACGCGTATCTAAAGCAGTTCTCGCGGAATCTTATGATATATGGCTCGCAAGAGAAAGATGACATAAACCTACACTTGGTTTACAAGGCCCAGGCACTTCTCTCTCTGCAACGTGATGGACCCGGGACCTGCAAGGTGCATCCATGGAACGCCAAGACTTTTCATCTCGTCTTTTGAACGGGTAGGGCAGTGACATTACAGTACATTTTTTCTTTACATGTTGGGAAAGCTCTTGGCTTTATGTTAACCTGATGTTAAGTGTTTATAAGGTCGAATATTGAAGCGTACTTGGCATGGAACCCTCGACAGCTTTGGTATTTTACATTACTTTTTGGAACACAGCAATGATATTACCTATTGCTATGGTTATGGCGAGATACTTTGATAATATCATAGAATTGCTTACGTTCATAGATTTGCAATAAATCGACTATAATAGGGCGCGATGCAAATATGCACCAATGTGTGCGTTATAATTGTACTGCAGTCTGACAGTTGCTGTCTTTTCTACGTGACTGACATGCTGCCTGCGTGTACGTGAAATGGTCTATTTATCTCGCTTTGATAAACGCGTAATTATGCTCTTTCTCTTTCACATTTTCGATCTACAGTTTCCTATATCTATGGATGATATAAGTAACTAGCCGAAACCAAAACTGACCACAAATTTGTACTCCCTGGCAGGTTGAACATGGCACTTCAGGATGTGAATGTGTTCGATTTGGTTGTTGGTATCTTACCAAAATCTGTCAGCATAAGGACAATGTTAGCATTATTGGGTAAATTTTCAAAGCGGACTTTTTTGCGTCATTGCGGTGGCAAATTTTTTTTTTCACCAATCACCCGAACCAAAGACGCTAGATTATAGATTAGGATGCTGTGAATCTAATAATTTATGAGGCACCTTTTAGAACACAGTACTTTCGGAGAAATATATTTTTTTAAATTTTGTGCCACCGAAATGATGATAAAAGCCACTGAAATGACTCAATTAATTATTTAAGCAAATTTTCTTAAATATTCATGTAAAAATGCGGTAATGTACTTAAAGATTATTTTTTTTATAATCAATTTTTCTAGTACACTGATGGCAAGTAAACATTGATGACACAGTAACAAAAATAAAGCAAATATATCTTAGTTAAGCTAGGCTTCATATTCTTACGTTATAGTTAAAGTTCATCATCATCATCAGTTTAGCCGAGAGACGCCCACTGTTGGACATAGGCCTCCCCCAAGGATCTCCAAACCGGTCGGTCCTGCGCTGCCCGCTTCCAGCGACTTCCCGCGACCTTTATCAGATCGTCAGTCCACCTTGTGGGGAGCCTACCAACGCTGCGTTTCCCGGTACGTGGTCGCCACTCAAGCACCTTTCCGCACCAGCGGCCGTCAGTCCTCCTCGCAATGTGGCCTGTCCACTGCCATTCAAGGTTCGCAATTATTTGGGCTATATCGGTGACCTAGGTTCTCCTGCGGATCTTATCATTTCTTATGTGATCAGGCAGAGAAACTCCGAGCATAGCCCTCTCCATTGCCCTTTGGGTGATCTTGAGCCTTCTTATGAGGCCCATTGTAAGCGGCCACGTTTCGGTTCAATAGGTCATCACTGGCAAACACACACGAATTAAAAACTTACGTCTTGAGACACTGTGGTAGATGGGCCGAGAATATGCCGCGTAGCTTCCCGAACGCTGCCCAGCCGAGTTGGATTCATCCCAGGTAAACCAAGGTTGGTAAACCAACCGTCCCAGGTTGTTTGGCCCAGGTAAATATAATGGTCTCTACCACTTCCAGTGTAGAGCTTCCAACCTTTACAGGAGGGAGTGCGACATGGATATTAGACATGATTTTCGTCTTATCCATGTTCACTTTAAGACCCACTTGTTGGGAGACTCTACAGAGGTCGTCAAGCATTGTGCCCAGGTCTTCCAAGGTCTCAGCCATAACTACGATATCATCGGCAAAGCGGAGGTGAGTCATGTACTCGCCATTTATGTTGATGCCAAGTCCTCTCCAGTCCAGAAGCTTAAACGCGTCCTCTGACGCAGCTGTGAACAGTTTCGGTGATATAACATCACCCTGTCTCACGAGGCGTGACGACCCATACTGGAGCTGTATGGGTTTTGAGTTCTGGTCCTGAAGGCGGACTGACATAGAGGCGTTTTCGTACAGTAACAGCAACACTTGGATGTATCGATAGTCTATGTGGCACCTCTGGAGTGACTGGAGCCCGGCCCCGGTCTCGACAGAATTGAAAGCTTTCTCATAGTCCCCAAACGCTAAGCATAATGGCAGATTTTTGCTCTTTGGTCTTCTCTATAACCTGCCACAGCGTATGTATGTGACTATGGTACTGAAGCCTTTTCGGAATCCGGCGTGTTCGGTAAGCTGGAAGTCGTCAAACCTGCACGCGAGACGATTCGTCATAACCCTCGAAAACAACTTATAAACATGACTCTGGAGCGTGATGGTCAATAGTTCTTCATTTGGGCCCTATCGCCCTTTTTAAAGAAGAGTCTCACCACGCCACCATGCCACGTCTTTGGCGTTTTGCCCTCGAGTTGAATAGCCTCTGAAGAGCTTCCTCAATCTCGGCCAAAAGCTCAGGTCGCGATAAAACGATTCTGCCATCCTCTGTCTTCATCTTAGACAGCAAGCTCTCTCGAAGCGCCAGATCTCTGGCGAACACTATATAGGCACTTGAAGATCTGTTTAGTGAGCTGCCGACGACGACGAGTGTCTGCAGAACCATTTCACGTCTTACCTTCTTCAGCTTTAACGTCGGCTCTGAGACTTTTTTGTCTTTTTTGGTACGGCGGGTTTTAAAGAGCTTTGAACCCACCGTAGAGACAGCTTCCACGAACCTAATATGCAATCTAATATGCAGTCCTCCAGGCATTCGAAGCAATTTTGCACTTCGAGTTGAAAGTGTTCGGGGTTTTGGATCTGGATAGCTTCAGGGCGAAGCGTAGACTTCATCAGTCGATACCTTTCGGATTTGACGTTGAGATTAAATGTGCCTCTTACCATTCGATGATTGCTCCCCGTGTTAAGCGAATTGATCACAGAGACATCATTGAATATCCGAGTCTTGGTCGACATGAGAAATCAATCTCATTTTTTGTTGTACCATCCGGACTTTCCCAGGTCCATTTTCATTTAAATTTATGTAATAATAATTGAGCATAGTAATACGTGCAGTATTTTTCTTTCTCTCCTTATACCTCATTGAATTTTTCTATTTCTTTCCCATATTATTTTCCTTTTTGAAAAGGCAATTGAGCTATAGGGAGAATCTGCCTTGTTTTTGTAGACATAATTTAGAGTAATTTTTAACTTGGATCTGTAGTACCTACCTAGTAATAACTTACAATACTAATTTTTATTTTTAACTGAATATTGTTACTAAATATACTAATAAATTCTATGGACGAAGTATTATGGGTCTGAACGAAATAAATTCATTGCTTCAATAATACTAAGAAGGGAAGAAAACAAGAACGCAGTATGAAACCATTATCCAGTATTCCAGTCCCAAACTAAGTCAGATATACATAATTGTATTTTAGGATAAAATTAATATTAAATAATGAAAGGTTATTGTATTAAAAGAATATAAATAGTATCGATTATACAGGTATATATCATTACGGTGGCTCATGCGTCATTCCGGTGGTTCACTACGCCACCGCAATGACGCCACCGTAATGACGACAAAATATATTTCTTCGTTATAATTACTCGAGTACCTAATTAATTTAGTAGATATTTACAGGTCGTAAGACTGAGGCAATTATCTACAACATACTAACTTGACGATACAATACATCACTCTGTTCATAATCTAAAACTTGCCACCGAACTGACCACATACAGTAACCAAAACACATTTCTCGAAAAACTTACCTCGGGAACGAGTTAAAACTTGCTTAAGCGTCGTCCTTTCCACACACAAGTTGGGGCCCGATTAACACTCAGGCTGATCGGAAATAAAAATATGACGTGACATCGCTTGACTGATAGAAAACAAGTAGTCAACTGCAAGCATGGGAAGCCCAGTTTTACGCGGGACAAAGACATATTGGCGTCTCAGTTTTTTAATTTAATAGTTAGTAAAGTTTTTGTGCCTTTAATTGTAAAATGGAGTAAATATCTTTAAAATGAGATAGTTTGATAAAAGATACGTTAAAATTTCGTTTAATAGTGAGTGGTTTTGTGAGCGCGATTTAAAGTGGGACAAGCCTCCCAGGGCTAGGCCGCTCATACAAGTCGAATATTCAATGTGGAAATTCTTGTAAGTTTTATATTAATTCTTATCAAGTTTTTTAATACGGATAAGCTACGAGGTATATTTTCAAAAACACGTGTGTTTAGTCTGTTAAGAATGATAGTTTCCTTATAAAGGTCATAGGACGCCCAAAAAAGTACGTTCGAAAATTTACCCTATTATGTTCCTACAGTTAATCTTAAGAAAGCCAGTTAATAGTTGAGGGTACCGGGTGAATCTCACCTCCACCTTCGCCGCCTATTATCATTTCACAATATCATCCGAGAGACGCCTACTGTTGGACAAAGGCCCGCTCCACGAATCTCTATCACGACCGGCTCTGCACTGCCCGCATCTAGCTTCCCTCGACCTTTACCAGATCGTCGGTCCATCTTGTGGGGGCCTTCCAATGCTACGTTTCCCGGTACGCGGTCGCCATTCGAGGACCTTGCCTCCCAACGGCCGTCATTTTCACTTATCATTAAGCAATATGCAGACCAGAAACGTCACAGTTGAGAGATGAAAAATACACATTTTCAACAAGTCTGATTGTATTCTTTGGTCGTATCATCACAAAGATCAATGATATGAAGGCAAAAAGCTTACTACAAAGGAAAAAAGAGAAGTCAGGATTGTTGTTGCGTCACTGTATGCCGAATATCTTTATTGGCGTCAATTTGACAAATTAAGCGTTAATATTAAGGAAAGGTGTCACAAATACTCGTCACTCACATAAATACGTTTCGTTACGAAGATCAAAGTCAAGTATAAACAACTTTTCAAAAAAAAGTCCAACCGACTTCAAAAAGCATAAAAATAATGCGATTGAAGGGCGGCTATATGACTGACGCAGAGGCACACCAAAACCAATTAGTTTATCGCCCTTTCACGTGGAAGACAATTTGTCAATATAGAGAGCCTCGTAAAGGGTACTTACTTACATTTACTTGTTAAGTGGAGGTCTTAATCAGTTTAACTTGATATTTAAATAAATTCATTTCAGGGCCAAGAACTTGTTAACCAACCCATTTGTGTTCTTACATACTGAAAGATATTGTTTACTTCTATGCATTCGTTAACATGATGCCACAATATATGAGCAATAGTCTTGTTTTTTTTTAATATTGTAAGTAATATGTCATAAAAAGTTTGTGTAAAGTATAGTATACAATATCTTCATCATCATTTCAGTCACACGACGTCCCCTGCTGAATACAGGCCTCTCCTAAAGAACGCCACAACGACCGGTTCCATCCTGCTCGCACCTAGGCGTGATCAGCAACCTTAATTACGTCGTCAGCCCACCTTGCATCCTGTCTAATATTAAAAATGCGAAAGTGAGTTTGTTTGTTACGCTTTCACGCCTAAATCACTTAACCGATTTTGATAAAATTTGGTATGAAGATAGTTTAATACCCTAGGAATGACATAGGATACTTTTTGGCACGATAACCGACATTGTCGCGAGTGACGCTCCGGGACATATTATTGAATTATTCATAGACTTTAATGCAATACTGAAAATACACACACACATAGACACACACACAAATAAATGAAGTTACGAATATAGGTACTGATTATGCTCATGAGCACAATACCTTGTAGGGTTTTACTAGGTGGTAGACCCATATGTAGGGTCGTCTGGGTAGGTACCACCGTCTTTCTTATTTCTGCCGTGAAGCAGTTCGCTGTGTTTCTGTGTGATTCACACTTAATATTGCAAGTGTCTATAGGCGGCGGTGACCACTTAACATCAGGTGGGCCGCAAGCTTGTTTGCCATATTGTAGAATAAAAAAATAAAAAAAGGGTTTATTTGTTACTCTGTGTACTGAGTTTCCAATGAAATTCCATATTTTATCACTACGTACACGTTTGTGATCTTACAAATATAATAAATAATACTAACTTGAACGAGCTAACCTACTCTAGGCATATGAAGGCGTACGATATTTGCATAACTGACTCGCCAGATTTCCATTTGAATTTTTAAATGAATATAAATGCCAGCGTTCCCGATTTGTTTGCAGAAGGGATTTAGTGCAAAAATCTATGCGTATTCACGCGACTAGTTTAAAGTGGATTAATTTGGAATATATTTATGGACTACCACAAATTCTTAATATTGAAATAAATAAATAATTATTAATTAGTAATATTGTGTATGCGAGACAAGACAATGTAGGAGTACGTACAATTTAGAAAGTGATTAGTCTACTCATAATAGAAAACACGTAAACTAAATATTCTTGATACTCTCTTGCTCCAATCTCTGATCACTATCTTCAGACAAGAGATGCCCTGTGTTGGAAACCGATCGATTCGATCGCGGGCAGCCGCTGATTGCATCCAGCGGCTGCCCGCGATCTTTACCAGAACGCCAGTCCGCCTTGTTGGGGGCCTACTAACGCGGCATCTCCCGGTAGGTACGTGGCCGCAACTCAAGGATCTTTCCGCCCCAACGGCCGTCAATCCTCCTCGCAATATGCCCTACGCACTTAAGGTTCGCAATTCTTTCAAACACGATATCTCTGCTATAATTTCACGAGGAGTTAGGATGCTGCAGCATCAGCAATACTATTAAAGTTTACCAAATCATATTTCAAACCGATCAGACCTGTGGAAATTACTCAGGTCCCTTTATAAAAAGAGTTATAAGAATATCTGTTAAGCCCTCTGAAAATCATCTTCTTTAAACGGCTTTACATAGTTACATTCATAAAGAAGACTCTCGATCAAATTACCTTTGAAAATTAAATACTGCCAGATGTCATATTATATGTAACCAAATGTTATCTAAGACTCTGCTCAACCCATTTTGGGATTATGAGCTTATTGATTTTTATGCACCAATTTATACATTAGATATCATTGTTCATAAAATAAAATAAACGTTAACACCATATTGACCATAGCTCGTGAAGAAGTGGCACGTGTTCATCGTAAAAACCAACATTTAATTTTGTTCATGAATCAGGAACCCAATCACTCCACTAAAGCGGTTTCAAAATAATACGTTATGGGCAATCCATATGTTATAATCTCCACGTTCAACTTCTGCTGTATTTTAGAAAACGTTTCATAAGGCGCTATTAACAGTTCTAAGATGGATGCCCGGGAACAAATAATGAAGTGGAGTGAGCAGCCGAAGTGTTGGCCATTCGCAGCAGCCGGCGCCGCCTTGTAGGGGCCGTTTTTCTTGCCGCTTTCTTCAATAAATGTTCTCTCCGAGTGCCCTTCTCACCGTGTTACCTCGTTATTATAAGCCCCAGATGTGTTGCAACCGACCGTAGGCCCAGTCGATTTCTTTTAGATTTCGCAAGTGGCGATTGCGATATTAAACTGGACTGTGTAAATATTGATAAAACAACCTCGGTTAAGAGAGAGCTGATACCTAGTTGTTTCGATGTGATCGTGCCGTAATAATCTCATGTTCGAAATATAACGTGTTAGACTGCGTGTCAATAACTCGTTCAAGGATTTATGGAAACGGTTGGGCGGTTTCATCGCGTCAGACAGATTTTTCTATCAATAATTCACAATTTTTAGCCGAATGTATTTTGTGTGGTAATAGCGGTGTTGTTTTCATTTAACGAAATTCGTATTTACAATCAATAATTGAACTGTGTATACATTACAGTCTAATTATTGATACCAAACGATTAAGTAACACTTTCAAAATTCCAGAATTAATCAATTTATCACTGTCTTGTCACTTTTTACTGAGTGTACAAATATAGTGGATTGTAAACTTCTCAAATAATTCCTGAAATAAAATGACTTTTGAAATATTTTTTAAGGTGTCTTTCCACTTGGACTACTGGTGTATCAGCCTCAAGGTTTAATATTAGCTGATTCTTTGACTCTAACTGATTTACAAAACATTCGTAGAAATTTACACCTGGTTGATGGACTACTAAAATAAGGAATAAATGCATGACCCATGAAGATGAGCAGACATTAGTTAGAGACGAGAGCTCCTGTAGGATATACCTTCCGATTCACTGGGTTTGTAAAATCTACGCTCGATGTTGGGCATAATATTCGACCTCATCATATATGGAGGTGAGGATACTTTGCGCATCGAATTCACTGAAAATAAAGCTACGCGCTAAGCAATTTAGAGCACAGGTGGTAGCTGTGTGCAAAAGTATTAAAAGAAAACCGGCATTTTTATATTGCGACAATTTTTGCACCGGTTCCGAACTGTCTTATATTCTGAGGGAAGATTATAGCATATTTGGCTGTGGAAAAATAAGGAGCAATAGATTAAGAGGAGAAGCTTAGATATTGAAAAAAATTTAAGAAAAGGAAACATTATGAATAAACTGTCTGCAGTAAATATCGCCTTGCCGTAGTGAGGTGGCATGAAAACAAGACTGTGACTCTGATAAGCAGTTGCATGGGTGCAGGAGCAGTAGGGAGGCACTAAAGGGAGGCACCGATTGTCCAAATACAGTGAAACAATATGGTAAGCATATGGAGGAGTAGACCTTGTAGACGCCATATAATCAACATTTACACATTACATAACGCTATAAAAAGCCGCCATAAGTATTAAGCTATTTTACTATAAATTATTAATATTTGCATGAATAATAATGCAGGTAGTATTCCTTGTGCAGGAAATATTGCAAAAGAAATAAAATAAAAGGTGTGAAGAAAAGAGGAATGTCTGATGAAATTAGGGACTTGAAGTCAGAAGCAAAGAGAGAAAGCAGATGCAGGATCAGCCTCTTAATGAGATATGACAATTCACTTTATGTACTTCACCACGCTATACGGAAAATATGAGAGCCTCGCTATGAAGGGCAATCTTCGTTTTTGTATTTCTTGGCTGTGAAAATCCCAAAATGATTCAAATAGATGAAAAATTATTTAACGACCTATGTGCATCTGTAAAAGAGAATAAAATATCATACGCATATTTTCATATTATTTCTGTCTGCTCAATTGAGAGTAGTGACAGCTGTTACGATTGATACCGCGAATTTGCTGGCATGACCTCAAAAAAAAAATGTAAAACTCACTCATCAGTTTCGTTATCGATGCCGTCGTGGTAGAGTGGTCAGTATCGCTGCCTACACATCAAGCGGTTCGAATCCTGGTAGCAGCAAACGTTTGTGAGATGAACACGAGTATGTGTTGACGACTCGGTTGATTATTATATTTATTTAAGTTTATTTATAGAAATATATTAAAATAATATTTTTTTTATTTTATAAGCTGTCCGGTATCCATAAACGCATGTTCTTAATGATACTTCATTTTGGCTAGATAAATATTATTATTATCTATTTGAATTGCATTTTTGTTCTTATTATAAAAAATATTATTATATCATTTTAATTTTTTTAAGTTGCAATCATTTTAAATTGCATTTTATGCCGACCGCTGGTTTGAGGTCGGAGCCTATTCACACGATGCGATAATGTTTTTGAATCGAGTAAACGTCGCGCTTTTGTATCGATATAAAAGCGAATGAGATGTAGTTTTCTTTAAAAAAATAAAATTACGAACAATATTTAAATAGGCAATTATTAATCTTAGTAATTTTGCAAATCTCTCAAACACAAACGTTTATAAGATTATTATTCTCATGTAATCCACAATCCTTCATATTACGCAATATAAAAGAACTTGAAAGAATTTGGACATTAAAGATTGAAGTTTATGCAGAGATATAAAGCAGTTTTAAATCATAACCTCATAAAGGCTTTATATTATTCTGTTTCTTCTTTTACTTTTAGACGTAAAGTAGAAATCTGAAAACTACATATTTTAACATAATCTTATTGTTGAGTAGTAGTTAATCTATATAGAAACGAGCATCTGATACAATTTTTAATGTAAAGTTTTGAACAAGAGGCGTAAAGAAGCACCTTGCAGATCAGCAAGGTAACGGCGCGAGATTAACGCCCGTCTTCACAAACAATACTTATCATAGTAAAAATAATGTTATGCAAAATAAGGCATTTCTCAGTGCGTGCCATATGGCAAGTATTTTGAAGTCTCATAGTGCGCGTGGACGCACAGGGTCGTCAAACCTATTCATAGACTATACTTAAGTGGGGATCGGAACTATGCGTACTTTAAAATGAACGCACAGCTCAAGTAGCTAGCTAGCTATATTACAAAACCAATGACATAGGAATTCATACAAAACGCACAGGTCGAAATGTCAAAAGCAACGTCCAGATGTCAAAAGTTTACAGTTTGAAGTAGGTTTGAAGTCAGTACATTCAACGATGTGAACTAGGTAACAGAATCGAACCAATCATAGAGCTCTGTTCAATGCAATGCGTTAACTTATCAAAGAGTCGAGAAACCTCATAGTAATTTGTGAATACGGGTGTAAGTGCGTTAAGTTAGGGCGAAAGATTAAGCTACTGCAAGGCTTAATCTCTCGTACTAGCTAAGTTTCCATTTGGACTTCACTTCTGCTTACCATCAGATAGAATGCAGTCATTTGCCTGACCTTTTTATATAAAAAAATGTACAATATTTTTAGCTTCTACGCAAAAACGTGCTCCTAATAAAGGACCGATATTGATGTTTTTTGTATGAAGGCTGACGTGATCGAGATGGTTGTTAAATATAAACTTATGTCAGGGGGTTACTTGAAAATTTAAATTTTTCGTTTTTTTTCTCACCAACGCGAGTGACACACACAGAGGCAAATTTACGCATACAGAGGCTACGTGCATAGGTACTATATCTTCACAAATAGACATCAATCGGCTTCGTGAGCACATAAAATACTATCGATCGGTATTTCATTAAATGTGTGTTCTGTTAAAGAATAGACAGGTGACAAACGCTACACTTGTGTCACAACAAGTTTTTACGAATGAAGGGATGTCCACACATTTCCGTGTCAGGGCTATCCGAGTTTCGAGTTGTCGTTTCAGAGTTCCTGTCAGGGACGTGCCATCCGTCACCCGTGGTCACACATATCCGAGAAATCGGCGTCAGTGTCATCCGTTATCTAAGTATTCGCCATTATTCGAAAAATAATTTAAGAGCGTTTACGCGTATTTTGCGAAAATCGGCACTTTTTGAGCTTCTTAATTTCTATGAATTCTTATTCTATCAATATAAATGTTATAAAAACTACTAGATAATATTCTTTCGCAAAAAGTTGTAAAGGAAAATATTTCATTTAATTCTTTATTCATAAATTATAACAAAATATCTTAACAGCATTTTTAAAATTTTACGTTTAGATGCAATTTCGAAGCCCTTAATATCCGAAAAGGCTAATATTACAATGAAATAAAAAATACTGTGTAACTGACAATATCCCGAACAAAATAGTTGTAAAGAAAAAAAAAAAATTCATAGAATTACTAATTAAAGAAAAATCAAATCAAACTGCAAGGATTTGGAGATTTGCTATTTCTAACAATTAATATCCCTTATTTGAAGAAACAAATGATGTAATTTAAAAGAAGAATATATACTCTATATTTTGGTATAAAAATGATATCTGAACAAACTATAATATATTTATAACAATTATTTAAAAATCAGTATAAAACAGTCCGCGCAATCGCTTTCAAATCAGTCGCCCATGAGGCTTGTCGGAGAGAGGTCACGTCGCTCGGTGCTAGCTCCGTGATCACGCGTAAATATTCGTAATGCTACTACAGAACGAACGATGGTGTTGATACTTTTAGTATTGATAACCGACTTCATATAAAGTTCTATGTTGCACTCTATGTATTATTTTATGAATGTTCACGGATATCTCTGTTAATTGTGGACCTATTTTCTAAATACTTCTGATATGTTGCTATTGTCACCAAGTCAGGATCTGATGATGAGATTCCGAGGAAATCGAGAGCAACTCTCAAATTTTATATGCAGGTATTATATGCTTCATATCTTATTTCCTGAAGCTATTGAAGTATTTACGTCTGATAGTCATCATATCATGTGATGGCAGGTAAAACTCCTCCATGATAAGGAGTTGAATGATAATTCTTGAATTAATATATGTATTTATAAACCGATAGTTGTATCATTTTATGTTATTCAGGTAAGCTGACGATGAAAAAAAAACTCCTAATAGTTAGGAGTTGGATGATAATTCCTTAAATATTATGTGTAACTTCATATAGATCGACAGTTGAATTAAGTTTTTTTCTTTCTATTTCTATTCTATCAGGTTTTTCAGGTGAGCTGATGATGGAGGGTAAAACTGCAAAAGTAAGGAGTTTGAGGATTATTCTTTTAATATTATGGTCCACATAGTAATATTCGGTAACGGTTAAGAGATGGAGAATAATTCTTTAAAATATCATAGGTATGTACAGAACGATATACCAGTGGTCCTTGCTTTGGCTTCCCATCCACACCTTGATTCTGTACGATTTTGTTGTACCGTTCGTTCTTGTCCCTATGTTTGTTTGTCCTTATGTATTCTTTCAGGTTATACACGAACTTCAAAAGGAGGTTCTATGATCCAATCTATGTATTTTTTACTTAGCAAAGTCAATGGTTTTTGCTAAATACTTTTATAATAAATAAAATTACTTTAAATACAGAATTGTCGACTACCCAAGATTTGTTACTTTTAGCACTACCATAATATGGGTATCAAATGAAAGGCTCTGTAGAGAAAATGCGAATGAACCGTGTCAAAATAACTATACAATAAATTACTGATAAAAAACTTTAAAAACAAAGATTTTACTTAATTGCTCTAAAAACAAGAAAGTAAAAATTAGGTAAGTATGTACTAATATGATAAAGAGTTAAAGTTTGTAAATAGTTTATGTAAGTTTGTGAATAGCCATACGTGATACCGGCAGAGTAGAATAGCATCACCCCATATGCTCCAATGGGTGTCGTAGACGGCGACTAATAGGCCACCAAAGGGGTATTGACTACCAATCCACATTATGCAAGCGTGGTGGACTACTGCCTATACCTCCTTCATTGAAAAGGAGAGGTCTTGTCTTCCAGTAGTGAAATGAATTATAAAGGCTGTGATGATAAAAGTTTGTGAATTGTTTTTTTGTGACGTTGTAGGAGGTAATTGCTGGATCTACTGAACCAATTTTGAAAATTGTTTTTGTGTGAGGTAGACGATGCATCTAGAAAGGCTAACTATATAATAACCAAAAATACGCAAAAGAAGCCACGGGCTCAGCGCTAGTTATATGATTTATATGTTTGTGGCAAGATTTGCTTCTATTATTTATATCTCTTTATTTATTCAATCGCTGATATACACAAGTAAATCTCGCAACAAGTATTTATATCATACTAGTGGCCGCCAGCGGCTTCGCTCGCGTTAATGTCGGTTATAAAATAGCCTAGAGCCTTCCTCGATAAATGCAATAGCCAACACAAAAAATATCTACACTCATGACATAATATTAAAATTATTATCTCAATGATATGCCTCAAATGATATTCTTTTTAACAAAGATAATCAAAATGAAAATAAAGGTCATTTACCTGTTGCATAATTAATGACCATTATGCAACATGTTCGGCTCAATACGTTACAGTTATTTTTCTCAAAAATCAAAAACTTAGAGCAAAACAGGACGGCAAAGGGAGCCAAAGGGACGCTAGTTTATGTACTGCACATAATAAGGTATTAAAACACTTGCGGGATATTATTAAAAAACTAGCCAAGGCTCGTTTTTTAAAAGCCCGCTCGTGTTTTAATAAACCCTATTACGTGACAGTAACATGAACTACTATACCCATGTACTATATGATAGGTGCGACAAGGGTGGCCGGTGGCCACCAGATGTTATTATTACTTACATATATATTCAAAATTTAATTCATGTTAAATGTGTAACCGTTAATTTTCCATAGTATTCAATTTAAATAACTTGTATTGTATATTTAATTTCATTTTGTGAAAAAGTATCGAATTTGTTTTTGTGCTCTGTACCTGGACGGCAGCGCGAGTAATGCGAGAGGGAATGACCGCACAGCATGTAAATACCTAAACTTGGAGTCTGCCGCACGGCGTAAACGCTCTTAAGGCATATTAGTGGAATAAAAAACTTCGCTATATGTACGCACCTTCAAAGTTCAAAGATGTATCAATATTATCATACAAACGGCCCAATTGTACATAGATAAAAATCGAATAGCACTGTTAGTACGTCCGTGTATCCGAGCGTGCTCCGGGACACTTTGGGACACACTATCCGGATCCCCCTGATACGGAGATATGTGAACGAGTTCGTATATGTAACCGATTTTCTCATCGTCCCTGCTCTGTTCTGTCAGTGAATTGCTGTGCCCTTGCAGGGTCATGTTTTGATTCTCCTTTTATTGTTAACATCTGTACAACAACATGGTGCAATAAAGAACTTTGACTTTGACTTTGTGACGAGAATTCGGATATGATGGACACCATGTATGGTCAACATGGCGTTTTCTCAATTTCATACATTATATTCGTTTCGTTAAACGTTCTACGCATTCGATTGGCCGCTTGTGATTGATTTGATTTGGCCGCACTCTGGACGATTAAAGAGCCGGTTAAATTCAAAATTACCATTTGCCTATCTCATTGTACCACGGTGCAGTGAGTCTCCTCACAGTGCACTTTGAACCATCGGGTTCTTCGTATTACTCTAGCCACACCTTGAATATTATATATAGGTTATCAACCTAACCGGCATCCATAGGTAGGCTTGGCTTGAATAGCCTGTAATGTTTTTTTGGTCTGCTTTAACATGTAAAGGAAAAACCGTGTACGACTTCTTAAGCATATTAACAATTTAAATTTGTTTCAAATTTTCTTTTTAAATTTTCCGGTAAGTATGAGATTGTATTAAAGAATCTTAATTTATCTTTAAACTTCTTCACGCGTAACTGTTTTTTTGTGTTTTGATTGTCACTTTCTTAACCGCTAGTTCAAATGCTAACCCGGAAGAACTTGATTGAAGCGTCGATAGTCGAATGGTATGAGTAGATGGCTTTAGTGCAGAAATTCCGAGTTCAAAGCAACTAAATTTAACGGAGTCCTTTCATTTGAAACGGAGAAAAGATTTTATATGTTGTAAGGGTTTGAAACTCTTGCACACCTTTATAAAATGGTTGTTGGCGTTTTCTACTGCATGTTGGTTTTCAACATGACCTTTTACATTTTTGGACTATCATCTGCCTATTCACAAAAGCCTGGGCTCGACTTTGACTCGAAAATGTTTGACTCTGAGGCTTCGTTAACACAAAGTTGTGCAAATAAAGCTTACAGTCTTCGTGTTCAAAAAACTCTTAGGTCAAACAAAAAATAAAAAGTTTATACGCAGAATTATGTTATTCTAGAGTAGGCACCGCGAATAAGTTTATGCGGCCCTTGGGCTTCAAATGTTTTAGTGAGAAATTCCTAGAATGCCTTCTTGCAAGCAGTGTTCTTATAGTTAAGGATGTAAGTCAGCATGATAAAGAAAACTATAATAGATCTGTTTATTTTGTCTGTAGCAGTTTAGCTTCAGTGAATATTCATCATATCAGCCGAGAAACGCCCACTGTTGGACATAAGCCTCCCCCAATGATCTCCAACCCGAACGGTCCTCCTGGTCCCCGCATCCAGCGGCTTCCCGTGACCTTTATCAGATATCGTCGGTCCGCCTAGTGGGGGGTCAGTGAATATTGTCAGTAGGTGATTGAGTCAAGTTTGTTATGCTTTTAATGCCTAAGAATCGCCTGTAACTTGAATTTGTGTTATTGGTGGAGGCTTGTACTAATTTTACAGTACAGATAGATACTTACTTAGTTAATTAACCGGAATAATGACTTAATTGACTACACATAATAAAATATATGGTTGAAAGAGAGCGATACAGTACTTTGTCTCCATAGATAGTGACGAATCGGCGCACGCACACATACAAACGTCGTTTACACGGCCGCTCAGCATGCTCTGAAGGGCAAAGCCGGCAAAACAGCAAAAACGGCCGTGTAAACGACGTTTGTATGTGTGCGTGCGCGCCGATTCGTCACTATACTATGTATTTGGATTCAAAGTACTGTATCGTTCTCTATATTGTGGTTGAATACTGTGTTACCCGACTACGTGAAGCTGAAAGGAAGAGTTATGATTTTAGCAGTGTATGTAAGTTTGTGTGTACGTATGCTCCTCCGTTACGTCTCCTAAACTATTCATCAGATTTTGATGAATGGTATCAATCAATTCGTTATTATGGCCCGGGTAACACATTTAACCGACTTTAATAAATGAGGAGTTGATTTTACCTTGTTAATCCCGATTTTAACCGATTTCATTCCTTTGTTTTTTCCGTAGTCAGGACAGTGTTTAAAACTTTTTGCTATTAGAATAATAGAATATTCTAAACTTTTTGCTATTAGAATGAAATGAGAATAAATGAACGTTAATTATTTATTTTTAAATTTGACGGCGAAGGTCATCTAATCTGAAGGTAATTGATGATAAGATCGAAGCTGGAAGCGAGTAACACTTGGATTTTTTAACTACTGTCAAACATAATTATTCCTTAGATTTTGAATGGCCTTACGAATTTGTTACGTCATAAAAGTTTAATCTACTGACTGAATATTAAATGATTCTGATACCTACGATTAAAAATCAAATTCCAAAGATGCTTTGAAACAATGGGGATTTTTCGTCATAAAATGCTATCACCTTTTTCGAATTTAACACCTTGTAATTATTTGCGAATGGTGTCAACATGACTATTGCTATCATCACTTTTGGAGAACAATAATGCTATGGACATTATTGTTATGGTGGCAGACTTTGATAAGTCACATTACAGGGCTTGGACATAAGGCCAAAGTTGGAGCTTCACTCAGAAACTTAGACGAATTGAGGAATTGTTTTCCTTATCTGGAATACAACAATTAAAATTCTTGTTAGACGCATGTAGCTGGCCAGTTGTATGTATTAACGACCTTTTCGACCGCATTACAATCACACAAACCATATTGAAGACTAAACGTCAATATTAAAGAGTTACCAGCGTGTGCGAAAGCTGATGTTAGAAACACCTGTACACAGTTGTATTTGATTAAATTTAAATGTTTGCAATTCTAATTTAATAAATAATCTATTAATTGCGAATAGCATAAAATGCTGTCACTGAAATTTGTTTACGGATAAATCTGTTCCTAAATTGTACCATAAGAATGTCGCCCATCATGTTACACGGGTTATCGCGCGGGAATGTAGACCGCGCCGCGCCGCTCCCAAGCGAATTAAAATCCACAGTACCCACGGCAGGTGTGTTATGTTTTACAGCCATTATCCGGGGATGTTGATCCGTACCTACTTTCAGACCGTTTCATCTTGCACCCCGGCGGGTCAGTGTAATTTATTACCTATTGTGGGGATATTTCATTTATCACGGTGAATTCAATTTACAGAACAATTAATCATTCCACAATACTTACTTGCCGACAGCGGACTGGTTACCCGCGCTCAGACGGCCCGTGATAAAAAAGTTTTCATGTGCTCGCTCAGTTACAATAAAAATTGTATTTAGTATATGACGATGCTGACTGAATTTACTCGTGATTCCTTCAAGTACTCATCCCGCTCGGCATAATCAAAACATTAGAATATTCTGTAGTAATAAATGTAAATAAGCTCTTAGAGTTTTCGCTCAGATCAAAGGTGCTGTCTATTGAAACAAATCGCATCAGAATTTCATCACTACATTAATATGGAGAGAAAATAAGAAATTTAAATCTTTCTGCTAAATTGGAGCCGAAGTAATTTGTTGTTTTTTGCTCCAATTTCATCAGATAATGATTTGCCTTTGTTAGGTGCTTTTTGAAAAAAGTAGTAATATGCGATGTTTGTAGTTAATTAAATTCACTTAGACGATATTTCGTTAAAGATATTTGTTTATTTTCGTCGTTAAAAAATATGCTATTGAAAGCAAAATAAGAATGCCCTTATATTAGTCGGTTCTGGTAAATGACTCAATTTTAACCGGTGGTAAGCATAAGTGGAGTCCAAATGCAAATAGTACGAGAGACTAAAAGTAGTAACTATCTTATATGTCTTTGTAGTGATGGAAACTATATAGGTGAAGTCCCTCCCCTTCTATCAAGTCATCTGCATTGTGCAGTGAGATTGCAGAATCATTATTACCGTAAGGTATTAACGGTTTACGTGCAGCAAAGCCATATGTTCATTTTATCTTCTCTGATATTAAACCAAAAAACATTCCTTTTATATCAACATATCGTAACAGCAGTAGTATTGAACAAGGATCCAGTTATGCGCAAAAGAACATGTACTTAATGTTAAAAAGAGAAGAAAAAGAGTACACATTTAGTAATAAAAATGATAATATTAAAATCCAGAGGAATTACATTATTAGGCGAGATGGATCTAGTGCTGCCCTGACTTATTAGAATAAATATATACTACTCTGTCAAGACAGTACTGTGAAAAGATCAAAAATACCCAAAATGTTAGTTATTCATCCAAATTTATTTTATCACCTTCAGAAACGATACACTTACGCCAACAAATAATCTAATCATCAAAACATTTTTGAAACGCTGTTTCCGGAATAATGAGTTCAGTTCTCGCCGCGAATTCTCTTTTATGTCTTCTACCGATTGAAAACGGGTGTCACGAAGTGGTAATTTGAGTTTAGGAAAAAGAAAGAAGTCGGTTAGAGCCATATCTGGTGAATATGGTGGTTGCTCGATGGTATTTGTTGAGTGTTTGGTCAAAAATTCGTTAACAATGATGGCTTTGTGCGAAGGCGTATTATCGTGGTGTAAAATCCAAGGATTTTTTTCCGCAAATCTGGCCTTTTTCGTCGAATTTGCCCTCTTACACACCGCATAACGCTCAAATAATATTCTTTATTTACCGTTTGACCTTCCAGCAAGAATTTTGAGTGCACAACACCGCGAGAGTCAAAGAAAACAGTCAACATGACTTTGACTTTTGATCGACTTTGGCGTGGTTTTTTCGGTTTCGGTTCAGTTGGAAGGCGCCAATCCGAAGCTTGTTGACTAGTTTGCATGTCAAACTCGTAAACCCACGTCTCGTCATCAGTAACAACGCGTTTCATGAATGTTGGATCGGAATTGATTCGTTCTAGCATGTCCTCAACGACTCTCATCTGATTGAGTTCTTGGAGAAAATTTAGGTCTTTTGGGACTAGCCGAGCGGCAACATGTTTCATACCCATGTGATTATTTAAAATGTGACGGATCCACTCATGAGATACAGAAAGTTCGGCGGTTATCTCTCTCACTCACATTTTCAGTCACTATTTCCTTCATTTTGCGATGTTAACTTCAGTTCCAGAAGTTGATGGCCTACCAGAGCGAGAAAAAATTTCCATCACATCTCGACCGCTTTTGAACGCTTTCTACCACTCATAAGCACGTGTTTTTGATAAAGTCAATTCAAGGTAAGCCTTCTGTAACATTTTCAGTGACTCCGAATACAAAATTCCATTGGCAATGTAAAATTGAAGACAAACTCTTCTATGTTTTTGTCCATTATGAAATCTTAAGAATTCAGTGAAATTTTGGCATCATCAATATTAAGGGTACTTTTTCTCCAGCCACGGTCTTTTTTTTGCACCCGGTATATTCCAGGTGAAGAGTATATACAATTTGTAAACACCGGTTGGACCCGGTATATTCCAGGTATATTGGTGAAGGGTATCTACAATTTGTAAGAGAAAAACGTAGAACAGAATTAAAGTAGTTTGCTTGGAATTAGCTTCTGAATCAATTAAAATGATATTTTTCAATTACGTAATAAAATTTACCCAATAATTATTGAAATACACCGTACCCTACTGTAAATAATTTTACATCTAAAATTGAGTTTTATCTTAAGGTAATATTTTTAAATAGAAATAACTGAAATTGATTTCTTTGAATGTTAGAAATACCACTATTTTCGGAGTGTGGTTTACATGTTGTATACTCTACACGGATTTTTGTTTCCGCGTAGTAGAAGTCGTAAACCAATAATTCAAAAAGTCAACGTAATCATTTCCGGAGAAAGAAGGCGCCCCGACGAGACGAAAATATTTTTTGAATGGAGGACATTTTTCTTGAACAAATTAATTTCAATTCAGCCACTTTGAAGCTTAACTCTTTGAATTGCAAAGTTAGATGGGACTCTTTAACGTTGACGAATGGCACAAGGTAACGAATGTGTACAATCAAAACTTGGGAAAGATTCATTGCCACAAATTTTGCAACGCAAAAATATTATCCGACTTGAGCAAAAGAGTTTTGGCAGTTTACGCCTCGAGCTATGAGGCTTGAATCTAACTTCTTCGCTTAGATTTTATGACACGATTTTTAAAAGAATCCTTTTGGCGGATGATGTATAAAGTAATTTGCTTACTTTCCTTCCGAAATCTTGATTACTTTTAATCATTTTCGTCTGTTCCTAATTTTCGGTACGTCGGCGTGCTAGAGTATGCACATAATACAAAAAGGATTTGACAGAAATTTCACGGTCGGCTACCTACCGAACGTTAGTTATCCTTCCTTGCAAATATCATTGTTGGTGATAGCTTCCACTGAACGAGGTGACCTAAGACGACAATCTGAGTTTCGACAGGTCTGAATTCTCCTACGATTTCCATGAGTAGTTTTAGTGTACTAGTATTTCATATACCTTTTTTTATGAAGGTGGAAAATCCATTGACGGACCATACCGCACGCTGGCTAGGCACACGGCATGTGTGGGACTCACCCGGCGCGGAACAACCCACTAAAAACCACCGGTACCCTCCTAAGGCCTTCGTTTTGACATCGGCATACTTTACGTACGCCATTTCACCAAAACGTGCCCGGAGTATTCTTTATACCCTGCTGTGTAGTAACATTTTGATTACTTTAATATTTTACAGATAATTTTAATAAAGTAAATCTAGAAAAATTAACAACGACTCGCTAAGGAAGTACTATCAAAGTGTTATCAATGGGTTTCATGTTTATAATTCACCCCACAACGATGAACTGAATTTTAAGAGTGTAAATTAGGTGACTAAGTAATTAATTAAAGCACCCCTTCTGATAATAATTTCGGCTCCTTTACATTGAAATATCAACTGAGAAATAAAGGGTTGGAGTTGATTTTGCACCTCGACTTTTGCAATGAGATAAATTTATACCGTGAACTTTGTGTTATATAATGTCGCTTATTAATAAAAGCTACTGTGGCATGCGTGGCACGTTTGGTAAGTTTTAATTATATTTGGTGACAGAATGCATGAACGCACTGACGATGTTGTCTGGGACATAAACACACGTAGATTTGGGTTGTTGAGTTTTGTGGATATATTTATTACAAAACACTTTAAATCTCTGTCAATTGAACGCAAGGAACTCGGTAATGTACGTCAAGGAACTAATTCTAAGAACTCTGATTTAATAGTGCATCTTTCATGTTGTTATTTTACGTTCAAGAGTTAAGGCAGAAATTGAAATAACATGAGAAAATTAATAATCGATTATCTTTAATAATATAAAGATAGTTCTATGTTTCAAACTTAAGGCTAAAATGGACTATCACAGAAAATTGTATTTAAAAACATAAGTAAGTAAACCGTGAATAATTAACATACCTTGTACATAAACATAACTATGAGTGATTTTAAAACTATGATTATGAGTGCGTTAGAGGCAATTATTAAACATAAAAACGGGTGATGTCCACTCAACCTCACAAATATTATGCAGAAAAATACGTCATACGTCAAAGAAAAAGGTACTTATGCCTAAGTAATGTGCGCTGTGTGTCGAACTGATAAAACATTGGAAAACAATTGTCTTAGATAATTTATCGACGCAAATAGTAAACATTATTGACCTATACTCGTAGGCCTCACTGGATTAGCTACTTGACTTCCACCACACAATCGAAGTCGAACGAGGGTTCGTAGGTAGGGACCAAAATACGTTACCTAAACAGTCACCTAACTAAGGGACAGTTGAGTTTTCTGATCTTGTTTTTTAACTCGGGAATTTATTATTAGACGTCGATTAAATAGTAAATTTTCGGAAAAAAAAATACATAGAAACTGTAATTATTGGTTTTGATCCATTATCTCTAAATAAGGCATTTTACTGTCACATAACTTAATGAAAAGTGTCGGTGGCGTAGTGCGTAAGAGCGTCGTCTTCCGCCCGGAAGGCACTGGTTCGAACCCCGCCACGTACCAATGTGTTTTCAAATTTTGAAATCATATGTACGTTTAATCGACGCTTTTACGGTGAAGGAAAGCATCCTGAGAAAACCTATGAAGAAATTCGTAGGTTGTGTGTGAAGTCGACCAACCCGCACTTGGCCAGCGTGGTTGACTAAGGCCTAATCGCCCCTAATATGGGGTAGGCTCGAGCCCCTCGGTGGGGACATTATATGAGCTGTTGATGTTGATGATGAACTTAATAGGCTCTAAATATTGGAACTCTTTTTAGCGTTTAAGCCTTGGGAACGTAGCTATGTGTTCCTTAAACATATGGACATTGGTGAATTGGGCGAAAATCTCCTAGATACCTTTCGCGAATGCTACACGGATATGTAATAACGTCTTGTTTTGTATATCCTTATTAAAGTGCTCACACCACGTCTTCATAATTAGAGTTAATATTTTTTGTTGTGTTCGCATTCGTGCGGCGGGCGTGCGTGACGTATCTCGGCGCTCCATCTGCGCCTCTGGAACGATCCAGCCCGGAAAACCATTCAGGCAATTACTACCACATACTCAGACTATTTTTTCTTAGAATGGTATTTTTCCAAGCTCTTGCCTGCTTTAAAGCTACCTTTTGTCAACTTTAATTTCTTTTAGAGAAACCTGCTTTGTACCTTGGGTTTTGTTTAGGTATAATTTAATTTGGCATCACTTAAAATTGGAAATGATACTAAGTAAAACAGAAAATGAAAAACATGAAAAAAATTGTGATGCTAAATGTTGTGACAGAACTTATCAGGACAGATTTTTTTTGTTTCGTTTTCTACTTAATTTGGTACCTACTTATAATTTTCAAATATACTTTTTTACGTGCCTTCTACGCTACAAATAATTTTGTATGGGCGGAAATAGCTGTAGGACGTATTTCAGAGTCACTATATACAGGTTATAGGTACCTATTACTAACCAAGTAGGTCCTACCTAAATAGACTTTTTTCCATGAGTTAGGACTACAAATCGAAGCGATTTCTCGTATCCTTTCGTCTGCGAAAACTTATTAATGATAAGTAAGTAAGTATCTCCGACAGTTGGCTCATCATTTAACGAGTTTCCGCAGATGAAAGGGTACGAAAAAACTGAGTCGATTTTAACTTATGGTATGAAAAATTTTCTCGATTGGTGACCACGTACCGGGAAACGTAGTGTTGGTAGGCACCCACAAGGTGGACTGACGATTTGGTAAGGGCCGCGGTTGTGGTCAGCGCAGAACCGACAGGTTTGGAGATCCTTGGGGTAGGCCTATGTGCAACAGTAGGCGTCTCTCGGCTGAAATGATGATGAATGAATTTAAATTTTCCATGCTTTGTAGGCACGTTAAGCTGTCGAAAAATAGTAATCAGGTAGGCGGCCGGCTGGCAGGCAGCGGCCATTGTGGCGGAAAGGTTCTCGAGTGGCGGGCGCGTACCGAGAGACGCAGTACGTTACGCCCCCAACAAGGTGGACCGCCGATCTAGTCAAGGTCGCAGGAAGCCGCTGGATACGGGCGCAGCGCATGACCGATCGAGTTGAAGATCCCTGGGGGAGGCTAATGTCTAAGACAGACGCCATATACACATGGCGTAAACTGCGTTGAGTTCCATCCAAGTCGCTATTGACACTATGGTAGAAAAGGCCCTTTCAGGGATAGCGAAGCTTTGTGCTTGGTGTATTTATGCCATTTTATCTAACAGTGAATTTTGTGACATTTTTTTTATAGATATTGAAAACCAGGTAGTATTCGTTTGATTAAACTTTTATAATCCTCCTCCGACGAAGTGTCACAACGAATCTTGCTTAGACATTTCTAAAGCCAATGACCTATAATTGCGACAGCGTCTAATCTATCAGTAACCTTAAAATGAAATTCCTAGATTTCGTATCAGATAGATCGAAGAGACAGCTTTCAAATAATCTTAGTGGATTGAACAGAAAACAAGACTGAATATTATTATTCATATTATTAAACTTTTCGTACAAGATGAATGTTTGAAATGCTAACGAAAGTTTTATAGACAGCCTAGGAAAATGATTTCCTTTGTGAAGTAGACACCCACGCACATCGCTTATTGGGTATAATAATGAAATATTTAGGGGATCCTTCGCATATTTTCGTATTAAAATTTTACTGTTAGACATTCCAAAAGCAAATAAACATCAAATCTGTATACAATGTTTCCAATAAATAAAACTTCATTCAGAACCTTTTGTTAAGCATACCAAATATCGGACCCACATGCCTTACAAATTATATTTTTCTTGTATAAGAATCCATGACCTGTGAACAAATATTGGTGTTCATCACACAATCATATTGTCCTTACTAGGTTTCTGAACCCCTTGGCTTCTGACTACTCTACCTAGACGTTGTCGATGACGAACAGGTATTTAAATAATATGTGCCATCAAAATTTTGCTTAAGTCTGTTAATTTTATATCAACAATTTATTATTTTCGACTAAATATGTAGTTGACTGATACTTAAATATCTTTTCACGAGTTGGTTAATTATTTATATTATAGAAATGGCGACCTTAATCTTTTTATTTTATTATGTTTACTTTAATTGATAGTTTCATACTATAACATCGCAAATGTTCAAATATAATTATTACAAGAGTAATTAAACATTTTGTAATGACATACGAATTTGCAAATGTCGTTACCAAGCATAGAAAGTTTATTATGCCGCTTCTTGTCCATTAAAATTAATATTAGAATCATTTTATTGTCCTCTTTTATTGTAATTAATTTATCACGAATGGTGGTATGGGAAATATAAAAGTTTGTTTGATTCCTTATTAGAGTCTATTTATAAAGACATTTATTATTATGATTTCGTTTTTGATTTTGACAGAAAAACGACGAATCCGAAAGACGAGGATTTAGTACATTACAATCTTATGATACTAGACTAGAATTATGCAGGATTTTCTGTTGTATGAGAGCTGTACGGTGCTAAGATCTTTTAAAACCCAAAAACTGGCAATCTTTATGTAGAATTAATTATAAATACAAAATTTTCAAAAGTATTAATTTCAAGATTTTCCATAAATTTTCTAAATGTTATAATTCAATTCAATATATCTTTATTGCAAACCATAATGTACAATAAGGTGGTAAAGGTAGATAATATTTATAAGATCATTATGGACCCAATCGGGCACGCAATGTAGAAGAGAAGAGGACGCATTTCTAATGGAATTGGTTTAATTAATTACATAGCAAAAACATATAACATTATAGCAAACATGGCAGGATTTATTGTATTTATCGGAAATTAATAAATTTATCAGTTAGGAATTCATTTATGTCGTAATAGCATTTATTAAGTAAAAATTGTTTTAATTGTTTTATAAATTTGTTGTCATTATTCTCATTTATTAGTATGCCCGGTAATTTATTATATATTTTTATTGAGGAATGGAATTTTATCTACAGAGATGAAGATAGCGCATTAATGTAATAATTCTACTAGGCACTGATAAGAGTACTGTTAGCAATTAAAAAGTTGTAAATTAACATACTTACCAAAACTCGACAGCTAAGAGACTCAAGTACAATCGAATAATAAATCTGCGAAAATCGCTTTCATTTTGAGAAATTTATAAGTGAAAAAAATAAACTATTCCTTTTAGATAATAAGTACATTAAAGGTTTGTTGCACTACTAATCTCTTTTTCTAGGTTCTGTTTTTAAACTAGATATTTGTTTCTGACAAAATGATTTTTGATCTGGTCACAGGACGTTTCTTCGGGATTTACTTGCCAGTTCGGTTCCCGCTTTAGGCAAGTGATTAATCAAAATTTGTTTTGCTTATTTATGAAAATAAAGGAATATTTCCGTTAAGTGGAAGTGGTGTCATATATATTCTGTGTACTTTCCTTGTAACTGCCGTCTTTGTATTAAGTATATAACCTTTTCTGTGAATACGAATGCACAGAAATACAAAGCTCTTAGCTCGGGAAAAGATAGCTTTATTTATAAAATATGTAATAAATATTACACTGTTTCTAGTACTCGCACAAGAGCTGATATAAATAAAACATTTGCAGTTATTACCTTTGCGAAATATCAAATGTTTGTAAATAGTGCGGTGTCTACACACCAAAGCCGGAGGCCCGGCGGCATTGCATGTTTTGCAAGCAATTCACGTATTTTTGAAATAATCATGCCAAAATATTACACACACTTATCTACCTATAAACATACAAAAGTAGTTCGGTTTGATAATTTAGTAGGCCGACGGGCTAAACTGCCAACACTAGTCAACTGGTGTATGCAGCCGTGCCGGCGCCTTTGGTGTGTAGACACCTCACCACGCACAGAAAATGCTTACAGTTTTACTTGGAAACGTATTCTTCAACCCTACTGAATACATGATAATCTTTATATACAGTAAGCTTTATATATGGTAGTAACATAAGAATATAAGAACTAATATTAAATATCATTATACGATAGATTGCTAATTTCACACAGAGTTACAAAGGTTATACATTTTATTGCAAAATAAAAAATATTCGCGGACAAAGCCGCGCGCGGAGCGCTAGTTAGTTATCAACGTCGCGTAGTAACGACTCAGTCCATGCAACCTAACTAAGTAAAAAGTTTCAGGAGTTAAATAAATTTCGTAGGCACGAAAATGTCAACAAAAAAACCTTGAATGATGAATGGTTAATATGAGGGTATTTGTTTCCATTTTTTTAAATAGCATCTCATCGTACCCTTTCTATGTTTCGGTGCTCTAATAATAGTAATAAGCATGATTTTTATTAAGTTCAGGTTTTGGGTATAAAAGTCACAAGCCATTTTATAAACAATTGATTCAAACTATCACGCGGCATATAATTACAGAAGATGTATTACGTAGCAAACCATAATACAATAGAAGAGATCCTTCACAAGATTATATACACACTTACGTCATTCAAGAAGGGTATTTGCTTTGTTTAATAATACCTTAAATTGAAATACAGATACTAGTTTTGGAATCTTCAAGTGGAATCTCAGGATCAGATTTCTGAAATAATAATATTAAAGAATAATATTAATACATTCCCACCCTCACACAAATTATTTAGCCCAAATTAATCTCTAAGAACTTGTGCTATAAACAAAATAAAACATACATACAGATTTCTTTAACATACATTTTTTATTTCTCCGTTGTTAGTTTTTTATTTGAAAATAATTTATTTATTGCTTTTTAGTGTTGTAAGCTTAGATTAAAGCAAAATCACTTGGTATTGCAGGTCATCCTGCCTGTATGCCAGGAGCCCTGTACACAGCAAAATGTTGTGTTTCACGGCTGAAATACGAAAGGAGGTGGTACAGACGACCCTACATACAGGCTTACCACGTAGTAAGTTAGAGAACCACCAAGGACCTCGCCTTCTTCAAAACAACTCAGATGACTCTGTGAAGGTAATTACTGGCCGAGAGCAATCGTCATACAAAAAAAGTGTAAATCGTAATCAATCTTGTTTTCAACCGACTTCAAAAAGGAGCAGGTTATCAATTAGACTGTATGTTTTTGAAGTGAAACTTCTTTATCGGCGTTGGAAAAAAATTTACCGTCACATTTTTCGGTTACGCGCCATCTTTTTTGTATTCATGTCTATGTAAGGCCATAAAGAAGTTTCACTTCTTACGTGTGTACACTAGTACACGCACACATTTTTTTTATGTGTGTTACCTCATACTTAACTCTTTACTGGGTGTACCGATTTTGAAGATTCTTTCGACCTTTCGTGCTTGTCCGCCTCAATATTTGGAATAAACGTTGTCAGTTGTATTTGGGACCGACCTCAAAAAAAACATTTAGATTTTTTAAACTGAATTTTTATTTCTCCGTTTTTAGTTTTGAAGGCGGTTTTATTTATTTAATAATAGCTTCATGATGAGGGGTATTATACACGAGTGTGAGTGTAAAAGCATCACACGAGTGTGTAATACCTAGTTATGTGCAGTTTCATACACTAATCTATCTAATCTCATACATTGAATATATCAAATAAAAGATAGAGATTGATACAGTTTATTTATTGGTTATTGTAAGTGTTGATATTTTATATATTATATTACAATTGCCACAGTCTCTATAATAATTCTATTAAGTGCGTCAGATACGAGTAGATTAATAAAGAACATTGGACACGTCAAGGTAGGGCACAGCGGGCTTGGCTCGGTGAAATGCTTCGGCAAACCCCGGGTCGTCTCCAGTAAGCATGGGGGAAACCGGAGTGGTTTAGCAGGTATTCCCAGTGCCGTGGTGATCTGATGCTGGGCGACCCCTGCACAGGCCCACGTCTAGCCAACGGTCCGCCAGTCCACTAGCCAGTGGTTTAGGGTATCCTCCGTAAGCGGATTAAACTCCGATAAAAAAAAGGCCACAGCGGGCTAGCAGCCCTAACTGGGATAGCACCTCCACCTTACAGAAGACTACAGTCAAATAACACTAGATTTTTGTGGTGATGTGTTTCTGTTGGTGAGTAAGGTCTATGGAGTAAGGAATGGGATTAGGGTTCGCAGCGCGCGAGTGTCACGCGTTGCAAGAGTCTACATACTACTTTTTTTTTTTGACTGACTACTGCAGTTTGCCGCTGATGGCATTTACTGCTCCACCGGATTTTTTAAGAAGGCGAAAACCTTGGGGGGTCCTCAAGCCTGTAGGGCGGACGTTCCTAGGGGATTACTGGGCGACCGAGCATCTCCCCCATGGGGAGTCTCTCGACCGCCTAGCGTCCCTAGGTCGTCCGGATCGGAAGGGAGCGACACGCCCGAGGGTGCCTCTAAAGGCTCGGACCTCGGCTCGGGCACATCGGGTTGTGGAGGACACGGCGAGAAGCGCCCCGGCACATGTCTGTACCGGGTATAGCGCATCGTGTGTAGACCGGGTCAACGCACCCTTGTTCGACGAGTGCGGTGATTAAAAAGTGTGACACTAGTGCTTGAGTGTGTAGTGTTGTTTTGAGTCGGTAGAGAGGCATTTGCGCTCGTGATTGAATCGTCGGGGTCCTATAGGACGTTTTTTGGTCGGCGCGAGGCGCGCGCGGCATTTCTATTAGCACGGTATTTACATACTACTACTAAACCATGTGATGCTGGCAGAGCAGAATAGTATCAACCCATATCTACCAATGGGTGCCGTAGAAGGCGACAAATGAATCAGCAAAGGGGTATTGATCAACTTATACTCTGTCCACCAATCCGCATTGGGCAAACGTGGTGCAATACTGCCTAAACACCCTTAGATGACAAGGAGTGGCCTTGTGTCCCAGCAGAGGGTCGAATTATAAAGGCTGATATGATGATATACTACGGTAGCTGCTTACCGCCAGGCAGGTCGTATGCTCGTCTGCCAACCAATTGAAATAAAACGTATTTTTTACTCAATCAAATTATATATTAGGTTGGGGAAAAAGTCTTTTCGCATTATAGTATGTATAAACTTGTAATAAAACCTCTTTGGCTATACTATTTGTATCTGGCTGGTTTTGGTATCATTGAAAGTTTAAATTTTAAAGAACATAATTCCAAATTCAAATCAGGAAAATGTGTGATTTTCATTTGTTTTTCCTACCGCCAAGATGAGTGAATCTAATGAAGAAATTCGATACATTTTAAAATTTTACTACAAAAAAGGTAAAAATGCAACGCAAGCCGCGAAAAAAATTTGCGATGTTTATGGACCTAGTGCAGTGTCTGTGAGAGTAGCACAAATTTGGTTTAAGCGTTTTCAATCCGGAAATTTTGATGTCAAAGATGCATGTTGCTCTGGTCGCCCTATTACAGATAAAATGGATGCCATTTTTTGAAAAAGTGGAGCAAGATCGGCATGTCAGTAGTTACGACGTAGCTGAAGAACTGGGAATTGACCACAAAACAGTTTTGGCGCATTTGAAAAAAACTGGGTACACAAAAAAGCTCGACATTTGGGTACCTCACGAGCTCACTGAAAGAAACCTAATGAACCGTGTACTCATTTGTGATTCTTTATTACGACGTAATGAAACCGAACCATTTTTGAAGAAGCTGATAACTGGTGATGAAAAGTGGATCACGTACGACAAGAACGTGCGAAAAAGGTCGTGGTCAAAGGCCGGTCAGGCTTCACAGACTGTGGCGAAACCCGGGTTAACTCGCAACAAGGTGATGCTGTGTGTGTGGTGGGATTGGAAGGGCATTATTCATTATGAGCTGTTACCACCAGGCAGGACCATCGATTCTGAACTCTACTGCGAACAACTGATGAGATTAAAGCAAGAAGTTGAGAGAAAGCGGCCGGAATTAATCAACAGAAGGGGTGTGGTTTTTCATCATGATAACGCTAGACCTCACACATCTTTAGCCACTCAGCAAAAATTAAGAGAGTTTGGCTGGGAGGTGTTAATGCATCCGCCGTATAGTCCTGACCTTGCACCTTCAGATTTCCACCTGTTTCGGTCTCTTCAGAATTCTATAGGCAGTGTCAGGGTAACATCACGAGAGGACTGCCAAAACCACTTGTCGCGGTATTTTGACCAGAAGTCCCAAAATTTCTATAGCAATGGGATCATGTCCCTACCTACAAGATGGCAAAAAGTTATCGAACAAAATGGTACCTACATACTTTAGTTAAATTTAAATAAACTATATTAAAAAATGTTTTGAATTTTCTTAAAAAATGCGAAGAAACTTTTTCCCCAACCTATTATTAAACACACATCTAAGTTCAGGCGTGGGGGCTTGTGATGTCACTTTTCAGTTAAGCGTACGAAAGCATGAGGCCACACGACATTTTAATGCACTGTATCGTCATGATTATTATTATAATTTTTAAAAAAGGTCGAGGAAATGACTCCATTCCACATGATGGTAAGCAGAAGTGGAGTCGTAATGCGAAGATAGCTGGTGCGAAAATAAACGACTACGGTAGGCATCCTCGCCTTGCTGATATGCAAGGTGCTGCAAATGAAAAATTATTTCCAATATTGTTTCGTGTTCAATCTGACAGACTGAAAAAAATAATTTTCATTCATCATCCCTATAATAGCAAAGCTTAATATGTTTAATATAAATAGAAGTATAATATACACAGAAACTCGCTGTAATTCAGACAGAAAACGGGTGTCCTTTAGAGGCTTTAGATACGGAGACTAAAAAGGTAATTAATCTCCTCTGGCCAATGTATTAGATAATAGCTCCATCTTACTAACTCATTAACAGTCGTGATAAATAGAGGGGACCTCGGCGATACATTCATCTTGTCTGCGTAATGGGAAATTATTATCGTACGATACTATAGTTTAGTATGTCACGTTCAGCTGGCTAGAAGTTATTTCCGAGTGTCTCGATTACCTGGGATTTTATTTTGCGTCTTAATACTTAAGTCTTGGAGCGCTATCATAATGGAGTGTCCTTATACGTGAAAGCCCTCAATTATGTTTTAATCGTGGCGTCCGGCGTCGAGACCTGGGTCGCGCTCTCCAACCAAATTAAATATTCTGACTTTAAAAGCTCGGTGACTTATTATGAAAGAACTTTTGCAAAATAAACAGAGTACAGAAGTTTAGTTTCGTTCACTACGTACACATAATTATATTTTGCGTAGTTATTAACTACTTCGCACAGATATTAAATGTCTGAAAGCAGTCCAAGTAGAGTTGTACAAAACAGCTATAAACCAATAGCACGAAACTATTAATTATTGCGCACTATTAAATACGCGAAACAGTGCGTTAGTCGGTGATGCTGGCAGAGTAGAAAAGCATTACCCTACATCCTTCAATGGATGTTGTGGAAGGCGACTAATAGATCAGCAAAGGATTATTGATCACCTTATACTCCGGCCACCAATTCGCATTGGACAAACGTGGTGGACTAGTGCCTAAACCTCGTTAGTAGACAAGGAGAGGCTTTGTGTCCCAGCAGTGCGTTGAATTGTAAAGGCTGTTATGATGATTAAATACGCAATGTTATAACGCGCTATTTATTAAGGGTGTATTGTTCGTAGAAAGCGAAGTAGGAAGCGTAAAAGCTCGTAGCATGTGACGTTATATGCTACGAGATTTCGCATGCTGCAAGATTTAGCCCCTTCTGTGTCGCGCGACCTCCTGGAGTTCGCTGCCAAAAACGCCTGTGTGTCGGCCGACCTGACTGTTTTCCGATGGTGAAAATGATGATGATTATTATTATTCTTTGAAAATATAACTTTACTTATTATATAATATTCTGTTAGCTTTTTATTACGATTTTAGTGACAAAAACTCTTTTTTATAGTTTTATAACAAAATTTAAAAAAAAATGCATTTTTATTACACGCGGAAAATTCGCGAAGGAAATCCGGAAGTAACTGACACATGTGCGAAATGTTACAAAATGGCGGCGACACAATAGGGTATAACGCGCTGAAATAGCGTGCTACGAAAAGAAACGTAAAGAACGCGTCCTATGTAGCAATAGCGTGTAAGCGAGGTCTGGCTTTATGTCTGGCTAGATGTTCAGTTTGTGGGTTCATTTATTTTGATCTAGTCGAATTTGCTTGTTTTTAAAGTATATCCCAAAGTGCCACCAGACGTAACTTACTCGTTTTTTTTGAAAGATCATTGTGTGTAATAGAACAGTGTTTTTATGTTTTCGTCGAACGCACGCATATTTGTTAGCATGCGAGCGTTCATCAAGAAAAAAGAAGAAGTCATAGGGAATTTATACCTTTACAAGTAAAAGAAGACCTTGCCTTCTGTACTCTTTTTATTTTGTGTAAATCTTTTGGAATTTATTTTTTGAATAGTATAACCACTAAGCCCTCCAACTTTGATCACGGTATTCCAACACCAAAGCACTTCCTCAATCGCTCTATTCGACATTTGGTAATCGACGCTTGAATATTTCGTCATGCGGTCTAATGAAGCCGGCCTTGGCTATGAAGCGTTGGTACGAAGGCTTATCCCCTTAGGTGCGTATGAGACCGATCTTTTTGATTTATAGTCGGTTGGCAACGTAGGAGTAATATTTGTAATATCCTTAGCGTTACAGGCATATAGGGTACAGTAAAGCAGTTACCGTGTCGCAATATATTTTGTTTAGCTGCGACAAGAAATTGTTTGTTTTATTAAAATGTGTCAATAAACTTGAACTAACTTACATATTTTATTTTTTACAGATATTTTCTATACATGGTAACCAATATTAGGACCAGAGGCTCCATCCTATCTCCAGGAAGTTTCAAATTTGTACTCAGTAGGTGTTAGAGCTTGTTATAAGTCCGCCTGGATAGCTAAAGAGTTTACAAAGAAGTCAGCATCACAGTAGTGTTAACAAAATTTTTGTGTTGCGACCTCAGATATGATCTGAGGTTACACATAGAGCATAATGAACTGAAAGCATAACGACATTAAAGTTCTTTTTCTTCTATCTCTGCATCTGTCTCCTAATTTACAGGACTTTTTTTGCGAGGTTCGCGCTATATATCGGCGAACATTGACTCTTTGTCACTGTTAGATCGCTCAATTAACAATTATTTACCAGATTTAAATCTTAAGTTTAAATTGATAACTAGGTACAACTTGTGTAGTTTTTTTCCTCATGTCTATCATGCAATCAACGTCATTAGTTGTTTTCGGATTACTTGGCAACCTGCACGCGACATTTTCCCGAAAATCGCACAACCGTATCATAAAACTTGTGAGTGATGTCTGGAAATAATATACAGTCAATCTGTCTGACTTCATTCGAACTGTAATACAAAATACTGACAGGGAATGAATATTATTCTTGATTGTTTTGTTAAATACTGTAGCACGGTAATATTATCCATACAGTATTCTATCTTCATACAAACGGTCCGAAAGCGTGTCATAGCTACGCGCCTCGAGTTCGCGGGGCACCCGGTGGGCATCCAGTCGCGAATGCGCCGCAGCGACGACCGAACGGTGTGAATTGTTTAACTGCATAAACATGCGATTTGTATTGTGAATATTTGATTGAATTAAGTAGATACCTACATAATTCAAAATGGCAAAGAGCAATATTTTTTTATGTAGGTACCTAACTACTAGTACGTAATTTGATTTTAATATTATTAGGTAGGTATTTCGATTTTTCCATCGGGCAAAATCTGGAATAATATAAGTATAAATAAGTGGATAGGATGAAAAAAGAGACAAACGAGTAACCTACCTACGCTCGCGTTAAAAACAAAACTACATAATACGTAGGTAGGTAGTTTCCTAGAATAGGCTATCTACTTACTTATGTACCAACATATAACTTATCTACATATATTATTAAATATGATGAAATATCATTATGAAATAATTTACGAGAGTAATAAATGGTAGGTATTGTAGTGATCGGATTTTTTTGGTGTATAATGGCAGGTTATTAGGTAATTTGAAAAAGACACGGATTGTTGACAGGAATAGATAGATGGAAAATTATAAAATAGGGATATTTGTGCGGAGTTTAAAAAACAATATTTTGTTTGTTGATAATAATATGTAATTTCTTGAAAATAAAAGTGTTTCAGTGATAATATAGTACGTCTCAGTCGAGGCGTAAATATTAATCTGTCTCAAATCTATAATTTTTTTTTATTAAATATTACCTAAAAAAAAAACATGTATTTTATTGAACACTTCCTATTTCATTCACAACATTTTTTTTACATATAAACTAAAATATTTACAATCATAAAACAAGAAATGTAGAAATTAAATATAAAGTAAATAGTAGGTATATAATGTGTGTATATGTTAGTTTTTGTTAACGTTTCTTTTCTTTATGTATGTGTTGTTATAGTTTTTTAATAATTAGGTAATATCGTGCTCTGTGAAGGCCAATAAATTTATTTTCTTAGTTTCAAATTAAAATACTGTAAGCGGGCAGCCCTTCCGCGTGTTTACGCCCCGCTCGGTCGTAGCCAGTTATTTCAAGGACAGGGCCGAGTCACAATACTGTATGATAATATTACCGTGACTGTAGCATGGTAATTTTTACTTACTTTAATAAATACTGACCGTCCTAAAAAGGTCCCTAATTCAAAGTTATACCTATGTAGAGGCATTTTGACTTCGCTCGATAGTTGTGATTATGGGGCTATCTACTTGCAATTGAAATTTATGTTATATGCAAATAGAATTATTAAATGTATTACATAAAAATAACTAGATTAATATTATATCAAATACGAGTAGAAACTCTGAGCTGTGTGATTATAGAACAAAGGTTGAATTTTTTAAAAGTAATTTATCCTTGAGAATTTATAAGTTTTGGGTAGTAATTTTTATTGATTTTTAATTTAATGCATTATTAATCTATAGTCGTTATGGCATCAAACTAAAGCCCCGTTTTGTTGGTCTTTATGTAATTGTTAATGGCATTGGCGTTCAATACTATTTAGCGTGTATGATTTGGAGTCGGTTTTTAGTTATTTACGCTATTATCTTCGAATAATAGACTATATTTTGGCAGTTTCGAAGTTAGGGCCCACCTTACTTGTTAGGTGATCCTAGTAATTTTTGAATACCAACCCACAAAAAACACTCGAAAAGGTATCTTTAGGTAAATATAAGTCTTTTATGAGTAATGGAAAAATTATGATTGATAGCAGCGAAGATTTATTGAGGAAGGTTTTTCCGACCGAACGCGAATTGGGATGGTAGGGCTTAGTGGGATTTTGTACTCAAATGGAGTTGCTCGACAGAATAAAGATATTTGAACTTAAAGAAGATTACTGAAACTAGTGTCATGGTGTTTCCGCAGTCATTAGAGTAATCAAAACGTATGATAACCATTTTGTTGATGTAGTGTTTTCTATAAACCTTTATGTTTTGAAATAACATTATAGTATAGTTATTCTATTTTATTTGGTTAGCAGATAATTAAGCATACAGGCTGCCTGGTGGTAACATTGACGTGACCCTCGCGCTAGTAACCCTAGTCACATCCCTACCCCGTGGAACCCTGGCACTCCAAAGATCTCAAAATAACGATCAAATTAAAAGTATACATATTCCGTGTTCATACACCATTCCCTTAAATGATATTGTTATTTTTTTGTGTTAACATAATATGAATATTTCAAACTTGACCCCAAAAATTTGCAAATAATAAAAAACAAACATCGTATTTTAATTTACAAACTGTATTAAGCGCTTATTTATTATATTTTTTTTATAGTGTATTTCAAAAAGGACTGTATCAAGTGTTTTTATATCAATTTTATCTGTAAGTATTAAATTATATTAAAATTATATTTGAAGATAAATAGGTTCAAATATTCCGTTACATTTTAATGGTTGATAAAAATGTTTTTATGCCACCTGACCAAAAAGTGACATTTTCCGCCCGCTACGCATTTGAAAATCCCACTTCCTGGTCAGGGAGAGACATAAAATTTTGAAAAAATTAACTCGGGCGGTCAAAAAAATCCTAAGATCTCATATTCATGCCGGTGCTGACGATCGGAGACATTCTTTGTTTTACCGCCCTAGTTAATAAATGTACTTTTCTCTATCTCTCCTCATTATGTACATTTAATAATTATTATTTTTTCAGTCAGAGGTCTTGTTATCGTATGACAGAGTTTTCAAGTTGCTATTTCTGGCTTCCGATGTGACTTGTTTTTACGGAGTTTCTCTCGAGTTCTTGTTGTAAAAACACGTGTTGTGAGGCTCCATTTTTAACTCCATCTAGCGTATGATTTATTGTTACAATATACGTTTTTCACTTGACATTGGCAAAATGCATAATCTTTAATGGGGCTCCACACAAAGCTCGTGCCGCCGCGTCCGATGTGCGTTGCTCTGCAGAGCAACGCACAATTATTTTAGTAAAATAATTATTTCCTCCTGAAATGGTGGTAGGGCTTTTGACGATTTAAAAGTACTTCTAAATAAACTTTAACTTTAAGTTACGAAACACATAATAATCATAATAGATTTCTACGCTCACACCAATTATCTAGCCCAAATTAAGTATCTTTAAGAACTTATGTTATGGATACTAGTTAACGGACAATTTTTATATTCATAATAATTTTTAGATATTATTATAAATAAATATATAAACAACCATGACTCATGAACAAATGATCATGTTCATCCACCATGGCGGCGTCAAACTTCTTAATTTTCACTGCGGTGTTGTTTAATGAAATGAAATGAAAAATAGAGAACTTTTTCATTTCATTTCATTAAACACTGAATCGAGTAACGAAAACGAACATGCCTCCGATTGCGTTGGTAACTATTTGTATTTTCAGTGCAAGGGAACGAGTGCGGTGTGTTATGAGCGATCGAAGGGTGCGCGGCTCGTAGTGATTTGTTACATATTGTGTTCGAATTTCATTTATCACGGCGATTCAATTTTCCTGGCAATTAATCATTGAACAATACTGGACCGAGTTTGGACGTGTAGCTGGTCCTACAGCAGAAACTTTCATTCAACGTCCTTCAAAGGGACCCGTGATATATCAAACACCTTTATTAACGTCCACTTTGGATTTATGTTTATGAAAATACGAGCAGTGTGTAAATTTTTTATTGTACAGTCACGCTTAAAAGATATACTCACTTGACGGGGTAAATGTATGCATAGGTGGTATTTATGAAAACGTGAGGGTTATTTTTGCGCTATTAGAGTTTATTGCCTCTGCTATTAATGTACCACGATGCAAGCAGACAGGCGTATACAGGATATTTGGTACAAGGAATATCAAGCGGGTACCCACCCATGCTAACATAGTCATGTAAATGCTATGGTGATATTAAAATTTGTAAGAATAAGTTTGTAAGTTTTCATACATTTTGTTTTTCTGATAGAACTATTAGTATGGAGCACAGAACAAGCGCAGACCCATGGCCGCACACATAGTCATCAAAGCTCTGTGGTATGGAGGTATCAAAATTATTTTTTACAATTGATATCACTATAGATTAGATATTATACGACTATGTTAGCATGGACTATGTTAGCTGCTTGATACCCCATTACAAAACACCTTATATATCTTTTTTACATTTTAAAATATTATACTTTTCAAACTCCATTTAAAATAAAATACATGAAAGATTTTCAAGTACAAACTGTTTATCTTTTTTTACATTTTAAAGTACTTTTCAGAGTCCACTTAAAGTATTAGATGTAAGATTTTCAAGTACATACAAATAATTTATATAGAGGGAGGGAAGCGAGAGTATAATAATAGTTGTGTTCCTCAGTATTAAGAAGGGATCGATATAATTGACTGAACCTATAATATAAGGTGCATATTTTAGACGGTTCTTTTAGTTAATACTTATAGGTGTTCACAGGGTGGAGGTGATCCTTAAGCCACCATGAGAGAGTATCCATGACACCTACAAAGTTGCCGTGTTTGTTTACGGTTTACTGGCTACTAGTATGGTGAAATCCTCGTAGGATGTGGGAGTACGATTTTTTAATTAGTTTTAATGTCGAATGATGTTTGCTCCAGATGACCTTTAGAGCGACGCCGGAGATTTTATAGAAGTCGTGGGCTTTTGTGGTGGAACTTCCCGTAGAGAGTTTTTAGTCGAAAGATATCCCCCAGTCTCATTGTTATCTATAACCTCTGCAGGGTTCTAGTTTAAAGGGGTGGGTAGAGTTGAAAAAGGCACTTTCTAAGGGTTCAAACCTTAGCGCGTACGAAGGGGACTTGAATTTTACTCTGCAGCTCATTCTCAAATGTGACTATGTTACTTTCCCTAATTCTGATTTCTACTCAAATTCGTAGCTTTTTAAGACATCGTGAATATCCCATAAAATTGCGGATGGTGGGTAAACGATAATATTTGTTATATGAATGAATAATAAATTCGATTAATAAGTATTAAAATGCAGGAAAAGATTAAGATCTCATCTCAGTCCTCTTAAGTTTTGTATAATATAAAGTAAATCCTTTATTAGATTTAAGACTTACCATCATAATTTACTAACTGTATTTAATGATCTGTGGATTTTGTAAAATAAATAAATAAATAAATCAATAATGAAATCTTACGAAATGGTGACGATGTGACGGGAATATAAAGGTTTTATGTTTAATGTAGTTTTATAATTTCAATATTATCAGAGTCTGCCTGTCGGTATTTCATAGATTGTACTTTGGCGAGTGTGCTCTTGAGCTACATGAGCTTATTCCACCATCTCCTTTTTACCATCGGGGGTCTAGACGGACTACAGGTTACCGTGCCTTCCTCGTACAAATTCCGAATTTTCAACATCATTTATTATGCGCACCGCTAAAGAGTGGAATTACCTGCCAGCGTCTATATTCCCGAATAGTTATAACTCTGGTCTATTTAAGGTTTGAGTGAATGGGCATCTTCTGGGTAAACTCGCTCATCTGCAGCTTCCTCTTAGCCCTCCTACACAGAGCGTTGCCAAGGGTGAACCCATATCTGAATCTGATGAAATTGATTAAAACACCTATTTTAACCCTGCGGTGTCTAGATATCGTCATCGCATCCTATCGCCACATTCAAAGTAACGGTAGCAATACTATAAAATTGTATTGTTAGATACAGCACTAAATAACAATAATTGTTAAATCCAGTGTCGCTCTGTAGCAAGCCGTTCCAACATCGGGGTATTAAAACACGAGCATCGTAATGATATCGATAAACAAGCAATATAGACGGAGACATTGTCGTTTGACGAGCTTAATTGATGTCAGATGCGTCCAATAAAGAAGTCGTCAAACTGTTGGAGGTAGTGTTAGAGGCGGCAACATCTGCGCTAAAACGACTCATCACTGCCTTTTACCATAGTGCATTCTATTAGTTTAGGCAGTATGACAAATACAAATAATAATATGTTGATATAACTACACTACATCAGAATATTGGGAGCTCTTATACATTGTGTGATTAAAATGATTTGAATTATTTACTAAAAATATTGATCGAATTAGTACTTCTGAAAAATAGCACTATCAAAGATGTTACAAATTATAGAAATAATAATAATGAGGATAGAAATGCTTTGCTCCGCATTTACTAACGGCACCAGTGTCGCCGCTTTATCCCCTCTACTTACTAATGAACGCAAAAGAACGAAACTGTACTACGTAATAACGCCCTAACATTTACTAGTAAATTTGCTTACAAACAATTATGAACTTTACGTATTAGAGACAGCGTTGAGTAACACTCACCGTAAGTCACACTCACACTTACACAACGTCGCACTTCATTGGTCGCGTCGGCATTATGGCTGTGCTGTGCAAGTATAAGGCATAGCTTATCATGTCCGTCCGTATTCTGTCCGTACCATGAACGTTTGGATATCGAAAATCACAATACATTGCTGCGTATACTTTAAAACGCTCTGCGTTTTCAAAAGCATGAGCAGCAATAGATATAAAGTTTTATGTTAATAACGTATAAACCAATATTTCATAATAAAAGTTTTTCTCAAGGTGTATTTTGATAAAAAATCAGCATTATTACATGGTAATAATACATTCCAATGAAATGTGATCCCGTTATTAGTGTAATTACACACTTTAGATGAGTTTCCGCAATACCAATGCTACAAAATACCATTTTAAGGCACTTATATCACACCGACGGTTCGAGCAGCACTGACTCACAAGTCGCGAGCTTGTGTACTACGAGACACAAATGCGGCACCAAGGTCACGCGACTAAGGCATTTCTATCCTCTAAATCAAATAGAATTTAGTTTCATGCCACAAAAAATCATTGCAATAATATTATGCCTTAATAATTTAAGTAACAAACGCTACTTTTTTTTCTACCCTGCCCTCGGTTTATTTGGGGTCGGTGTCGCAGCTTACGTCTTGATATATTATTGACAATACACAGGCTTTAGCATTCAATTTTTACGGTCGGCTTCCTGCCTGACAGCAATTCCTTGGAAACTACTGATATTTTTCTACCGCAACAACAAAGAAGCGTAGAAGCGTTAGAAGCGTAGTTCAGTCCGAATCCTACTAAGGTAGCTAGTAGTAAAGGACTCGGACTGAACTACTTTGTCTTGAAGTGTGTTTAGATAATTTTTATGGCGGTATTGGAGCGACAGGGATAAAAACAAATTCTTCATTAATAAATACTTTGATCAAATGGTCACATATAATAAAAGTCGCCAATGGATTAATACTAGTAAACTTAGTACTGAAAGACTTGTTATATCTTACTTAGAATTGCTTAGCCTACCTAAGTTGGGTTTGGATATTGGGAAAGTTTTCTATAAATCAGTTTCTGGCGAGTTAAATAAGTTGCCCTGAATTCAGTGACGACGCTTCGTAGTTTACGCTTTTAGCTTGTAATTTGAAAACAATCAAAACTATATTACTAAATCCTGTAAAAATAGGTAAGGTAGGAGAAAGAAGTACTTATAACTCTTTGTTAAAAAAATGTGATGTTTTTATTACGTTGGTACGAGTTTTATCACTTTGCATTAAGGGAGAAGAAGCTTATGGCGCAGTTTAAGGAAAATACAGTTTGGAGCTATCTTTCAGATGGAATTCAAGCATTATAAACGCAAACAAAACTTTGCAAAGAAATATTTTCCAATAGAAAATATACTATTTTAAACTACTATAGAGCCCAAATAAGTAAAAAATTGAGAAAACATATTAAAAAAGGCCACAAAAAGAAATTATAAATTGGTAAATTTTAATAACGATTTTATAATGTATTTGAAATTAAGCTCATTTAGTATACTTATTTTATTAAAATACATATAATGCTAGAGATAATAATGAAGTTATAGCATTGTGAAGTGCACTCTCATATTTAAAAAAAATATTTTATTTGAAAAATGGTCTACATCCGAGCTCGCAGACATTTTTCGATCATACACCCTGAGTCTACCCAGCTAGTGGACCTATCGCTCTAGGAACAACGTCTATTTGTGTATAGGGTCACGTAGACATGTGTATCTAACAGCAATCCAGCAAAAAAATATTATTGATACTTCGTTGAATGCACGCTCTTAAGTTGAGTCCTTGGTTTTTAGTCAAAGTAGTTAGATAAATTCGATTTTTAGAAATTGTTTCACACACACTGCGCGAACATTGAACATAATTTGTTTTTCTTAAATCTATTATTATTAACACTACCCTACATCGGTGCCAAGCGGCTCATAAAATATTCACCCTTATATTCTCTTACTGGGTAGGCCCAGTGTTTCTAGCATGTAGGAACACCATAGACGTATGATGTATAGGTACCTTATTAATTCAGAGACATGATCTTATTTCGGAAGAAAAGCCAATGATTCTTTGGTTTTCGCTATAATTTAATAATCCTTGAGATTAGATCTTGAACTGCTTGATCGATGACAAGACAATTATTTAACTCGCTATTTCGTCTTGAAACGATTGAAATCATTTTGTGCGATCTAACACAAAAAGAGTCAAAGCCTTTTTTGTTAGAAATAAGATTAGGACGAGGTTTTTGTCTAAGTCCGGAGATTAAAAACTGAATAGATTCTTATATGAAAGTACTTGAACTCTTTTTTTGGTAAAAGGACTAATAAAATGTATTAATAAGCAGTTCTTTGGCAGTAAAAAAATGGGCCACAATCATCAATTATTCTACGACGCACGTAAAATTGCAACGTCGACCATTTCTTCCGTTTACGTCCCTCTACCAATTTATATGCCTAAGGAGTTTTTATTTTACTACAAATGAAATAAAATAATGCCCGAGTTCACACTTTGTATTCCTGTAATGTTTTTTGGGATTTCATTTTATTGGAAGATTTCTGCGTAATATACGACTGTAATCTCAAATAAGGCCGTAATTTTTATTTTTCATGTCACGTGAATGTATTTACAATGCTTTGGATTCTGGTCATTACACGCGCTATGATATTGTTCTCGCTGTAAGTTATTCCAGTCAGATACTTCACTGTCTAAGCCAACACTGTTATGAGTCATATTTACTAAATTTTCAATTAAAGAAGAAAATTGGATTATTTTATTATGTTTGTCACGAATGTGTTATAGCCGCGCTATAGCCGTAAAGTCGTATGAGGGTATTAAAATTAAGATTAGCTGACGAGAAATTCACTTAACAGCTAGAGGCATGATCTTATTATGCCTACAGTTACGACTTCGCGAATTCTAATAGAATATGAAAGTCGTCATGAAATAAAGTTAGTTGTGGTTTATTGCAGGCATTTCAAATTGGTTTTCCGTGTAAGTTACTTAATATCATACATATCTAGTTTGAAAACTTTATGAATTGTTAAATTTTACGGTAGGAATTTTAATGGATTTAATTATATGTACTCTTTTTTATATAATGTTTATTTATTGTCTTTCTTATCCTTATTTCCATTCTTACATCTGAGCCATCCCACATAATCTAGTGGATTAATTTTCCGTTAATCTGTAGGCAGTAGGTAATGAATGATATAATAAAAGAATTTAAAAGTATAAAAGACAATAAAACACAACGTTATAGAAATAATAAGTTTTCAGAAAGGAAAACTAATTGAAATTTTATTATGAAGACTTTCATCATGATCATGTTTTGCAATTAGAGATTTAACCTTGAAGAAACACTTTATTTACTACTTTTGTGTGTACCCACTCTATTCGATATTATATTGTGTCTACGTATATTTCCTTTGTAGATCTTAATTACGTACCTACAGTTCATTTATTGATAAAAGGAAACCAACTATACCCGATAGCAGTGAAGTTAATTTCGCTACTACAGTTTTAAAACGAAAAATAGAGAATACTCCCATTTCCCACGTTCAAAATGTAAGCAATCAATTAAATTTACACTTAAACACAAACAATGGAAGGACAGCCAGTCTAAACGTTCCGACTCAAAGTCTCAACCTATCGAGCCCTTTGTTTCTCACAACAAAATTAACTTTCATTAACTACAAGCCGATAACATCTTTTGTTCCATTTATACTGGAACTTTCTCCGCTTGCTCAAACCGTTTATATGTAGGTGAGCGCCGCAGAATAAATTGAAGTCTATTGTTTAAGTTTGTGGCAATGTTTTAGTATTTTATTTTTTATAGATAAGGATTATTGTTGGCGCTGAATGAAATAAAAAAATTGAAGATCTTAGTGGATCAGCTAGCCCTGAAGGGAAAACATCCTTGCAGTACCAACCACCAGTAGTTATTAGGACATGTCTGAACCACATACGATCTTGTTTTGACTCAACACACAAAACCTAGCACGGTTAGATGAAACATCGTTTCATCTGGCCGTGCTGGGTTTTGATTAGACTTCCAACGAATAGTATATTCGGCCTTACGCCGAATACCGAATATTCGGCGAGCTTCCCGGTATGTGACAGAGAAAAAAATATTGACGTTGTAGGAAGTCCAAAGGGAAGTACTTTCTCCAGGCAAGGTGTTGTATGCCCAGGGACCACGGTTCAACTGACTGTAGTTGGAACTTCTATACATAGCGATCACCTTTGGAAACTTCGTTTGCGCGATTCAGGTTTCCATACTAGTTGCCGCGCTTGTATGAGCACTGTTGTATAGCGCCATCTATTGTGTTCTATGAGGAGGCGGCATTAGCCGCCACACCACTCCCCCCCCTGAGACCGGAGGTCGATAGTCCATGTGTGCTCAGCAGTCGTGCGTCAGAGCTTGCAAGTGCCAGGTGGCTGCAGGTGCCCCACAGTCTACGGTGAGTCGAGACGAGCGTGGGTTGTACTGTGCTGCAGCGAGTGTGCTCCTGTCTGAGTGAGTCCAGATATGGAGCTGACGGTGGGTCCAAACTGCTGGGTGCAGGCTGCCACGCTGGAGTGAGTGGCCCCAACACTATGATGCATCCACCGGTCGTGGGCTGCGATGACCAGGTCGGGATGATTCCGTCGAGTGTGACGAGGAAGCGTCGTCATGATGCCGCGATGGGACCTTGAGGCGATGCTGGCTTGCTGTGAACTGCTGGTGAGAGATGAGGAAATGAGGAGTGGGGTTGCTGGCTTCGCTGCGCACTCTTGCTCCGTGGCTGAGGTTCTTCAGTGCTGCGTGCTGTGTTGTGGGTCACCACTGTAGAAAGCCCGGGGAGCGCGGTCCAACTGTCTGTAGTTGGAACTTCTATACATATATAGCGAGCACCTTTTGAAATTTCGTTTACGCGATTTAGGTTTCCATACTAATTACCGCGCTTGTATGAGCACTGTTGTATAGCGCCATCTATTGTGTTTTATGAGGAGGCGGCATTGGCCGCCACAACGTGATTGTTTCACGCTACCCTTCGGATTCAGACGCCCTAGGGACGCTAGGCAGTCGATAGACTCTCGAGATAGAGATGCTCGGTCATCTTTTGTCGATTACAAGACTTCCTCTACACTACATACACGAGAAAGTAAAAATCAAAGTTTATCGAAGAAATAGGTACGACCGTTTGTAATAGTATGACGTGCCTGAATAGTGCTCAGATATTCGGTATTCGGCCGAATAGTGCAAAAGTGGCCGAATACCGAATATTCCGATCACGGATACGGTTAAAGTATACGTAATTGTTCATCCACCGCTGTCATTTGATCGCTAGGATTATAAAAAATACTCGCTATTTAAGATGGTAGGGTATGTTTTTATTCCGCGTGGATGGTTACCACCGTGCCATTAAAGTCTATAGACACAAGAATAGCATTAGATCTATAACATTTACTAGGTGGTACACCCATATGTGGTCGGGCTGCCCGGAGGTGGCTCGGTGAAATGCTTCGGCAAACCCCGGGTCGTCTCCAGTAAGGGCATGGGGGAAACCAAAAAAAGAAAAGAAAAAAAGACCCATATGTAAGGTCGTCTGGTACCACCGCCTTTCTTATTTCTGCCGTGAAGCAGTTCGCTATGTTTCGGATTGAAGGGAAAGGTAGCCAGTGTAATTACTGGGCATGGAGGGCATATCATCTTAGTCCCCAGGATGGCAAACGCACTTGCGGTCTTAAGTGATTTACACCTAATATTGCAAGTGTCTATAGGCGACGGTGACCACTTAACACCAGGTGGGACGCAAGCTTGTTTGCCATCTCGTAACATCAAAAAAAAGATCATTTTTGTGTTCTGACAGTTAGTGATTAGACAGTCATCCAGAAGTCAGTAGTTGCTGGTTTGGTTGCGGGTTCCAGATGAAGCCCTCAGGTGTATCCCACTATTTCCTATAAGAGTCCTTTATTCCTGTGTTGTGGAGAAAAGAAATCCCGGTATAAAAAATTACGGATAATGGTTCGTCGAACAAAAACATTTGGACGCAAAATTGTTCTTTTGACATTTATTAATGTAATTTGGTATGTTCCCGTGTAATTAAATAATAATAAATAAATATAATGGATATTTTAGCTGAACTTCACTCAAACAAGAAATTCGGTCAGTTCTGGAAAAACACCAATAAAATGAATCATAAGCCGGGCCTCCCCGTCAGCGTGGCGGGAGTGCACGAGCCTAGCGAGATTGCCATTCTCACACCATTTCAGGATGGTCTCTCCTCTGGGGCTAGCGCGGCAGGAGCCCGATGCTAAGGAAGGTAGTGAGCGTCGTGTTCATTTTACTGCGAAGGAAGTGTGGTCGGTGATCAAAGGCATGGTAAGGGGTAAATCCCCGGGTCACGACAGCCTTAGCATCGAGCACCTGCAGCACGCAGGTGTACACCTCGCCAGAGTGCTTTCTATGTTCTTTACCCTGTGCTTAGGCCACTCTCATCTGCCCGATAAGCTAATGCGTACTATAGTTGTACCAATCATCAAAAATAAAACTGGTGATACATCAGATGTAAACAACTATAGACCGATCTCTTTAGCCACAGTGATCGCCAAAGTGCTAGACAGTCTGCTTGGTCAGCACCTGGATAAACACGTCTCGCTAAACGACGCACAGTTCGGCTTCAGGCCTGGACTTTCCACCGAGAGTGCTATCATGTGCCTCAAGCAGACTGTACAGTATTATACGAGTAGAAAGACCCCAGTGTATGCATGCTACCTAGATTTATCGAAGGCTTTCGATCTTGTATCGTATGATATTCTATGGGGTAAATTAAGGGATGAAACTTGTTTGCCTAGTGAAATTGTACTATTATTTATGCATTGGTACAATAATCAAAAAAACACTGTAAGATGGGCAGGCTCACTCTCGGAGGAGTACAGGCTGGAATGTGGGGTGAGGCAGGGGGGAGTGACCTCTCCCACTCTCTTCAACCTGTACGTCAATGGATTGATCGATGAGCTCAGCAGCACTGGTATCGGATGTCATATAGATGGAGTATGCGTGAATAACATCAGCTACGCAGACGATATGGTGCTGCTGAGCCCATCGATTGGTGCCTTGCGAAGGCTCTTGAGAATGTGTGAGTCGTACGCGGTGGCGCATGGGCTGAAATACAACGCGAAAAAAAGTGAAATAATGATTTTCAGGCCGGACAACAAGCGATACACATTTGTGCCGAATTTCATTTTATGTGGTACAGCTCTAAACAAAGTCGAGCAATTTAAGTATTTGGGCCACTGGGTCACCGAGGACCTTAAGGATTGTAAAGATATTGAAAGGGAGCGCAGGGCGCTGTCTGTCCGATGCAACATGTTGGCCCGCAGGTTTTCGAGGTGTACGGGGACTGTAAAAGTTGCGCTTTTTAAAGCGTACTGTCAGTCCTTTTACACCTGCAGCCTGTGGGTTAACTATACGCAGCGGACATACAGCGATCTGCGTGTTCAATGTTCTGCGCGTTCCGGGTGCTGATGGGGCTGCCGCGTCGCTGCAGCGCGTCCGCGATGTTCGCGGCAGCTGACACAGATGGCTTCGCGGCCATCGTGCGCAAACGGTGCGCCTCCATCCTGCGCCGCACGCGCGACAGCCCCAACACCATCCTGCGCGCGCTGGCCGACCGGTGGGACTCTCCGATGCTGGCTCGGTGGATACGGCTGCACGCAGTCGTTTAGCGATTTGCCTCCATCATCGGGGAGTCCACCCAGTCCTGCCACTTACTGTTTATTTACTTAGAATATTATGAATTAATTAGAATAAAATAGTTATAAATAATTATTGTATATTAAGTATTTAATTAATTTATTATTATTATATATAGGTAATTACTACTAACACTAGTTTTTTAAGCTCTAAATTAACTGTACTAACAAATATGGATGTAATCGTGAGATGAATCTGAAATAAATGATTATTATTATTATTATTATTATTATAATACTATTTTGGCAAATAAAATAAAAGTGGATTTGTTTTTTATACTTTGATACGATTTAGTGACATAAAAAAACGATGTTCAATTTACGTAAATCCAAAAATGCTTATGTTAACTATTATGACCAGTAAAATCACTTCAAATTTACCTTTAGATCGATCGACAGGTACACTGAAACTGCATTACGACTGAAATAGGCAACGTAGATATCTCATTATACCCTTGAAATTGCAATTATTTAAAGTCATTGAGACCTATAAGTGACTTGCGTACTGTAGTTTCAATTTAAATTTGTTATATGATTACTATACAGAGAGTCAAGATCGTTTATAACATAGTAACGATTACTATGTTATAAACGACCTTGACTCTGTATTCAATAATTTCTTTTTTAAACATATATTTTTTATATAAAAATATAATAATATAGTCAGGACGACGAATTCAATTCGTAGTAAGGCGTTGACTAATCTCCCCAAAAAGAAACATACAATAATGATTGTAATGCTTAAAGGGGTTGAGTAGAGCCTTAGGTAAAAAAAAATACGATTTCATTAAAAAGATAGAGAATTTTACTGTGATTGCACAACGAATATATTATATGTACCTACAGACAGTCTGTTTAATATTACTAGCGATCCACCAGATACCCGAGTGACTTTGCCCGTTCAGCATCCATAAGAGCTAAGACAATTTCTAATACACACAAATATTCCAGAGATGCATATCTTAACAGTAAAATCTGCATGCAAATTCGTTCAGTGCTCCTTGAGAACGGTGCGCTCTTACAGAAGGGCAGACTAGATTAGGCGGGCAGATTTTGCTCAAAGGTTCTTTATTTCATTTAAACCCGATTGGTACGCTTGTGATCGTTTTAGGGTGGGTTCTCCCTCAAAAAACAACTTATTCTTTTTCAAGGGAATCATTGGAATAACTATTTAATGTTTGGTCGAACTTGAAGCAGTTGAGCCTATTTAAATAGTCTATATACTATACATATATAGGAAACAAAGTCGATTTTTATATTACTGGATTGCTTAACCTAACATCAAGTTAAGCAATTACATTGAATTAATTCTAATGAATATTTTCCATAAGATTGGAACAATAACTGGCGCAATCAATTGGGTAAGAGTAGATATAAATAAGCATTAACACTACGAGTATCATTAGTGTCAGCTGTAGCGTTGTAAGGAGCGCTACGATAGATTATAATATACTTTTTTTTTCCATACCTACCAAAGTGGATTCTTTGTAATTTTAATAATGTTCTCATTTTCCGTACAATATTTCGAAATCAGCTATCTGGACCACAGACCACAAAACCTCTTTCTGTGTTCTGTAATCTGGACTGCCCAATAGATATCTTGTCGGTATTTCATAAAATGTAATAGGTTGGAGTCGCGTTGCGTGATTAATCAGAAACAATGTGATGTTATCGGGGGGCAATGATCGGACTATTGTGGATGGGCATCGGCGTGTGGCGGCCACCGGAGCACGAAATCGTTCCCTGCGCTACTCCAATCTGTCCTCTCACTCGATATGGCTCTATAGATCATTTTCGACGAAATTTACACATTGTTGTGTCTGCAATTTGGGCACGACTGGCTGGTTGCCTTGTTTTGGCTTTAGAGCTGTTCGCTAGGTTTTCGTGTCACGACATTTACAAGATATTTATAGGGTGATTGCAAACTAATCTCTGTTTAGTTTCTATCTACTATCATGATAATGATTTCCTAGAAATTTGAAGTTCGAAATATTTAATTACTAAGGCCCAATTTATAATTATGTTGGAACATAATATAACTTTATGTAGCGATGATTTTGAACGTCGTGAGCGACTTTCAAAGGTGAAACTTTCATACATGTGAGGTTCTACACGTGTTCGCTACTTGACAAGTGTTATAAGCTGTACTGGCAAGGTTTCTATTAAGAGTTAATAGCGTGTTTCAATTATGTTAGCAAATTTATATTGCTATCTACAGTTGTTATTGATTGCCGACTTTCCGTTTGTTATAAAAATACTATTCTTATGCTTCAAAAATGCAGAAAATTTATTTGAATTAACGTGCGACTTGCAGCAATTGCAATTTTGATTTCTTATCCTGTATCATATCCTGTTCTGTAAGAATTTTGATTCATTGAAAGAATGTTGTCCATTTTCAAAATAGTTGAGGATATCGACTTCAATGACGTTGTTATTCCAGTACCAATATCAGTATGCTTCTTCTGTAATTAAGATCACACAATACATGCATACATACATACAAACGCAAATCCCAAAAGGGGTTGAGAAGAGTCTTAGGTAACATTTTGTTACACACTAAACCATGTTTGGCAGTATGGGCTATGCAGACCCTTAAATACTGACAGGTTGCCAGTCTATCACTACGTAAGTTGACTCAAACCTTTAAACGTAAAAAACTTTCAATGAACCAACAAATAAAAGCGAACATCAAGAACAGATGTTACACTAGTAGTCTGGGCTATACGCAATGATATTATAGTACCTAACTAATGTGTGCTTCGCGCCTAGACGTGCGCTGCAATTTCGTTATTTGTTTACACAAAAAAAATCTTTTGAACATATATAAGATCTTAACCTACATAAAATACATATAAATAATTACATAAATAAATAAAAACATACGATCAGTCATACGATATATTTATTTATACTTCGTTGATAAAAACTATAACTAAGTAAACATGATGGTATAAGCTTGCACTGAATACGAGGTGATTTGTGATAAATAGTAGTGCTTTATAACAAGTTATCGATGGACTATCCTGGATAGATGCTGGAAGATAGCTCCACATCTGAGCAGCGCGAAACGAGAAGGAGTTTAGGAAAAAATTAGTATTACTCTTAGGAAGGTCGAGCATCTTAGTAAAACATGGACGCCTAGAACGAGACGGTGGAGACAATATAGGAAGCTATTTTAACTCTACACGAAATGAAATACGGTCATACTTACGTAAACCATAAATGAACCGAATGCATACTTTATAATTATTATATAATTATAAAGTATGCAGTAGTATCGTAGAGTAATAATCTGTTTTGAGCCCTTTTAAAGAGGAATTATTCATTGAGCGAAAAGTAAGTAATTCAAACTTTTTAAAATATTAATAATTTTAGTTATTGAACTTTTGCTGTTAATTATTAGAATAAAGTGTGTTTTTAGTTTTTAGGGTTCCGTACCTCAAAAGGAAAAAACGGAACCCTTATAGGATCACTTTGTTGTCCGTCTGTCTGTCTGTCTGTCTGTCAAGACCCTTTATCTCAAGAACGCGTGGACGTATCAAGCTGAAATTCACATGAAATACTCAAGTCTATTGTCCCTTTAAGCTGTGAAAATATCAAACTTCTAAGCCAAGCCAGTCATAAGATACAGCCGATTATGTCGATATTTTCAACAAATTTCCGACACTCGCAAAGGAATCAAAACCTACAGGATACTTCCCGTAAACTCAGAATCTTGAAATTTGGCATGAAGCATTGTCATATAATGCAAATATAGGAAAAATTGCGAAAATCACATTTTTTTAGTTATATAATATAATAAAAATATTTTAATAAAATGAAACTTACTACCTTATTTCTCACGAACGAATAAAGGTATCAAATTGAAATTTATACCAAATACCTAGGTCTATTGTCCCCTTAAGCAGTGAAAAAATCAAACTTCTAAGTTAACGCGATCAAAAGATACAGCAGTTTATAAATTGTAAACCGCTACGTTTGTACGGCGGAACCCTCAATGTGCGAGTCCGACTCGCACTTGGCCGGTTTTTAAACTAAGCTCAATTTTAGAAGTTTTTATTATAATGGTCTCAGTTAAGCAATAAACAAATATCATATTATTTTATTTTCTTTCTTGTGATACCTAATGATTATAACTGACAGTTATTTTAAGACATCAACGTGAGCGAAGTTGCGGGTAAAAGCTAGTTTACAATAAAGACAACGCTGCTTAATGAAATCTCAAAATTTATCACAAATTCAATTTCTGCATTCGAATAGCTAGCTTCTGTTACGAACTGACCACGTAATAATGCATGATGGAGTATTGTGTAATCAATTCTACTGGTCTGCCGATTAGTAACGTAATACTGATGTGTTGCTTTGACCTGACATAGCGTAGATCAAAATTTAAGGGTCGGCTGATTTGTCTTTAATCGTGGGTGCTTTATAACTGCAGCTTACTAGCACCTGACAGCGGATTTAAGGATTATGCATTCTCCTTTGTAGGTACTTCATCCTTTAAAGAGAGGTAGGACTAGCTACTAGCTACTCAAAATTGGAGCATGTTTTGGGCGGACTAAACTTAGTTCAGGTTATAGAAGTTTGCTGTCAATAGTTGCCTTTTAGTAATCCAGTTATTCTGTCATTTAAGGTTCCATATAAAGTAAGTTTCTACAATGTCGTCAGCATCGGCAATCGTGGCAGCGAGTATTCTGTTCCCTCCTGATATGTGCAGGTAGCGCCTGAATGACTCATGACGCCGTACTTTCGCATTGGTTAGTAGCTACTCGTTGACACCTCGAGCCCTCGTCGCATCTCTCACATGGTCGATCTTTGGACCCTTTCACGCCACTGTATGAGAAATTTCAGTGACGGTCAGGGTCCTTCACTGTGGAAGTTGCTGCCTCCTTCTGCGAATTGATGATAACGCAGAAGGAGGAGGCTGTGACTGCTGGTCTTTGTCGGCACTAAGGTGGTATGGTCCAGCGCGGCTTGGCCGCCGCGCGCCCTTGGTGCCAGTCGGCACAGGCCACCCCGTCTGGGGATTCCCTAGTACCCTAGCGCAATCCCCCTGAGGCGTGTCGCTTGGTGAAAAGGCGCACAGTAGGTGCGCCGATCCCAAAACGCCACCATAAGGGCTTAGGAGGGTACCGCTGGGTTTAAGCGGAGTAGGACCGGCGCTGTTCCACGCCGTTGAGTCCCGCACACGCCGTACGCCCAGCCAGCGCGTGCGGTATGGTCCGTAAATGGATTTCCCATCGTCACAAAACAAGGGTCCTTCACTGTGGTGTGAACATTGGCAAGCGCGTGCGCGTTGAGTTCCTAGGTTGGGATCGTGTGATACGCAGCCTCTTATGAGAATGTGTGGTAGTCACGTGAGATCCTAAACCGAGTACAAATTAGTACTTTAGGGTTTTGAACCTCTGGATTTAATTCTGGTGGACGATCACTAGACCACGGTGGCGGTTAAAACGTCACCTATGTGAGTGATCCATACAAAATTATATTGAATAACCCATCTGCTTGATTGTCACTGATTGTCACATTCAGAAGTTTATAAGATTATTTATTATCATAATAAACATTGTTTCGTAACTTTGTAACATTCCTATAATTATGTCCCTATAACCTACAGAGACTTGTGTTATGTAAAATTCACAATCAGTAGCATGAAGAAGACACAAAATATGGTCCTTTTTATGAGCCTTAATGACGAGAAATAAAATCTTATAAAAAGAATTAATTACTTATTAATAAATATAATACATTGAAATTAATATTCTTAGGACAGAAATTCGAATATCTTTCAGGAGGTCAACTGTTCTCTTATTATTTATTATGCTCTGATTTTCAGTAAAAATTTCGTGAACAGGAACTGATGTTGAAATTCCATGAATTTTTATTTCGGAATATTTTGGAAAACAATTAGACAGTAATTTGCCAAATATTTTCTCTATTGTTGGAATGCATTGAAAACGTTTACATCATCAACAGCTCATATAACGTCCCCACCCTGGGGTCTAGCCTACCCCACATTAGGGGTGATTAGGCCTTAGTGAACCACGACTTCACACACAACCTAAAACTTTCTTCATATGAAAACGTTTTCAGGATTAATAAAAAAATAGTTTTTGTCTTATCCCATTTTTTTTTTGCGAATTCAATAAAACTATTTTTACTGATAGAACTAGTTTAGTCAATTCTGTGATTCGTTATTTTTTAGTTTTTTACATATCTAGGATTTTTAATTCCCGTTAAATAACTTTTCGTAAGTTAAATTAGTAAATAAAATTCTAAACTCAGCAAAATCTTCCAAGTATCCGATAAAAATATTTTTTACTAAAGTCAGAAAGGATGACTTATTGGAAGCATTCATTTTTGGATCATCCCATTATTGCCCCGTCTCGCAGCTTTCAGTAAAACGTAAAAGGGATCATAACAGAATTTATTTTATACATAGAATTTATTTTATCGACAGTAACTCGCGAACGATCGCTAAGGCCGGAGAGGAGGACTCAGAATTTTTCAAGGGTGGCCATCAAACAAGTCGCTCGCTACAGTAAGTTCGAGTAACATAAAAGAAGTTTTATGGAGCGATAAAGACCTTTCAAGGGTCTACGTAGAAGCGTGCTCGTACTCACGGTTAGCTACGGCTATGGCTTTCTGCAAATGTCTTCAAAATCAGAAGATAAGTGCGCACGCATAAACTAAGCTAGCATTTTTTGCGCCTTTAGTACCTACAGCTTTCTTATTGAGTTGTAAAGATTCAATTAAAGAATAATGCGAAGGTTTGGATGGATCCTACTATGATAAAATATACATAATACAGAACAATGTACGTACATACATATATTTTAGTTATAGTCTTTTCCGTCCATCCAAAGGTTGTCTGGAAGATATCGCTCTTTTTAGCGATAAGACCGCCCTTTATACATTTTATGTTTTATTTATATGGGATTTAAATTATCTGCAATTAAACATACATATAAACATATCTGAGACCGGTTAGAAAAGTAAATGTAGTTGAAAAGATTCTTTTAACAGCTTAGGTTTAAAAGAAATGGCAGATGCGCTCTCTAATCTCTGTTAGCAACTCCACAAATGTGTGGTAAACACAGTAAAGTGACCTATTTAGATATGGAGAGAGGACGAACTAAAGTTTTGTGGCACAAGCATGTTTAGGAATAACTGGACGGAAGAAAATTAAAGCCGCTACACAAGTTGAGAATTGTAGAGGATTTTAAATACTAGGGAGACGATGTGCACAATTCTGCAAAGTCGGATAATGAAGCCAGTTTTACTTTGTGCGAAATTCGGAAACACGGTCTTTCGTCTCTACCAAGTTGTCATTATGTGTCGAAACACCTTATAATACTGATACACTATTATTATTATTGTGAAATGTATGTCCTTTGATGTTTCTTTATTGAGGGTGTCTTCAAGGAATTCCCGTTTTTTGGTGAAGTTACTTTGTTTCTATAAACAGTAAAGAGCTGTAAAAGAATACTTGTTGATTGTTTCTAAAAATACGATCACCATATACATAATACACTCGTATTAACTCAGTCACAGAGAACAAGCACTACTGCCGAATATCTTTTATTTGACATTTCCCGACTCGCAAATCTCAAGATATCTGGCGCAAGAAAAATAGACGGGAATTTTATGAAACTTAATTTTACATTAGAGGAACTTACTCCAGAGATCTGCTTTTGGGAAAAGTTAAATTGCAATGAAATTGCAGAAAAACAAGTCTCGAATCTGTTCAAAAACCGATTAGAGCTGACTAGCGAGCGGTAATATGGACTCAGTATTTCGTAATACAAATAACAAATAACATAATATAATCACGCTTATAACCCTGAAGAGCGTTCATCGCCATCATATCAGGTAAGGGACGCCTACTGTTGGACATAGCCCCCAAGAATGTCCAAACCCGATTGGTCCAGCGGCTTCCCGCGACCTTTACCAAATCGTAGGTTCACCTTGTCGGGGACCTACCAACGCTGCGTCTCCTTGTATGCGGCCCCATTAGAGAACTTTCTGCCGCAACGGCCGTCAGTCCTCCTTGAAATGTGCCCTGCCTACTGCCACTTAAAGTTCGCAATTCTTTGGGCTCGTAATTCGAACGGGGTTGAGCAGGGCTTTAGGTAACATTTAATTACACATTAAGTCACGTCTGGCATTATGAGCATAATGTATAGTGCCTCAAAATAGTGACAGGTTGCCAGTCTGTCGCCAATGGGCCTCAAGCCCAAAAATACCAAACCTTTACCCAACAAACAGAAAGCAACAACTAGGACTAATGTTACACTCTAATTAAATCATCTTAGCTGTTTGGGTAATACAAAAACTAATAGATAAAATGCTGATATTGTATTAATACTACTAAAAATGCACATAATGTGCATACCTATTCAATAAAGTTGAGTCCGTGCAAATAATCAATAGGTGCCTTACGTCAGCTAGCAATATTTTATCTCATAGAGATCCTATTTTATTTTGTCCATAAAGACGGGAGTGAGAGCAAAAAGGTTGAAGTATATTCGCTTCTAAAATTGGCGTAGTAGAAAAGTTTCAGATTTTCTGATACAATACTGAAGAATTTATTTAATATTAAGAGAGAAATTGGATGGTAACATTTAATTTTGACTTTAGTGTACATGATTGGGATAGCATTTTCTACTCGATTGCAGATAAAGTGTTGTGCGGTGATGCTGCCTACGCTCTAAGAGGTCCAGGTTCATATTCGGTTCCACGATATTGGACAAGTCTGTTATTCTTCAAATCAGTAAAATTGTTGAAATTGTCCAATTACGAAATATGCCAAATACGCCTGCGTAAAAAAGATTACAAAAAGGCTTAGCAAATTATTCTGTTCCACCTGATGATAAACAGGAGTGAAGTCCAAGTGCAAGAGATAAAACTTGCCTTGGCGTCCTGCAAGATGCTTCTTCACGCCTTTTTTGAATGATCCGGGATTGTAAGAAGGAAGCAGCAGGTGAGCTGGCTATCAATTCTATTTCTTTATAGTGTGACATAGAAAAGAGTTGCCAAATCTGTTAGTCGAGGAATGGTACATAATTTGTCGGTGTCGGAAAGACGACCGGCCATTGAACTATGCCAGAGCCAAGAGAAGTGTGGTAACATATTACGCTGATGACAAATAAATTGAGACCAGAGTAGGCAGAAGAACAGAAAATAATAGATGTAGGGCGGTTTGTCGTTAGCCGACTGTGAGGCAGGCATAAAACAAGCTCGTCAAAGAAGCATACACATATATATATATACATACAGACGATCACGCTCGTAGTCCCAAGATGGGTTGAGCAGAGCCTTAGGTAACATTTCGCTACATATAAAGCCACATCTGGCAGTATAGGCTATGCAGTGTCTCCAAATAGTGACAGGTAGCCAGCCTGTCGCCTACATAAGTAGGGCACCAAACTCAAAAAGTAACAATCCTACAAATAAAAAACCAAAAGCCAACAACCAGGACAGATGTTAGTCTCAAAATCATCTCAGCATTCCGGGTATATTAAAGAAACATAATACATTAAAAAGTAAAACGCACCAAAAAGGTCTGACTGACCACAAATTCTTCACATTCTTGAGGTAGGAGTAAACGCGTAGTAGAGAGTAAAGTATGAATTCCTTACACCGCCTTTTATCTACACTGAAAGCTGGTCGTGAAACGGTGAACGGTAAAAACGACGATTTAAAAGTACTTAGTGTGAGACCAATTTAAATAAACTTGCTTTGACTTTGTCTGCGGTAGAGTTGATACACGTTTCTGGAAGCATTTTATTATGAAGCGAATGTATAGGTGTTTACAGAGGACACAGTGCACTGCGACCGTTTTAATGTTAAATTTAATTATATTTACTCTGCCATCGCCGCTTTTGTTGACACCGGAGTTGTTTGACCAGGGCGAGGACCTTGGTGGTCTTCTAGTCTGTAATACGAACTTCTCAAGAGGATTTCTAATCAGCCAGAATCTTCTGCGGGGAGTCCCGATTTGAGTCCTTAGGGCGTTCGAGGTAGATTCAGTAGTGCTACATATCAAGCGCCCTGAGTTCGAATCCTGGTGTGAACAAGTTTGTGTGTTCAAACTGTGAACTGCAAACTAGGCAAAGAATTAATTACAATTACTCATAATCAATAAAGATAGTAATTTCAACATCGCTATTAATATTTATGATTAAAAAAATAGGAATAAACTCTTCTTGCTCTTTCTTCTCCGAATAAACTTTTGTAAGATTAGCAGGAGGGTCAATTCTGATAAGAATTAAAGGCATATTTATTAAAAATTTACTTTCATAAGTATACATCGTGTAAGTAAATAATAAAGATTTTTGAGAGCCTCTGGAGATGGAGTTGTCATAATAAATTATGTAAATTTGTACACTTAAGTAGAATATAATTTTCGTGTTCGTCAAATAAAGTTATAAGACTTTTTCACTGATAAACACACTTGTAGACAGCACTATGGCTATCGTATAATTGCTTTTAGTAACAAAACTTGCTAGATAGAGAATATTAAAAAGAATAATTTGATACGAAAATTCGTAATGGGAAATCCGTTTCTTTATTATAATACAGGATGGGCCCATGATTTTTTTTATCATATAAAAATAAAAACTACCTCTATGGGGAAAAGGCGTGACTTTATGTATGTATGTAAAAATAAAAACATTGGACTTATTAAAAAAAAACGACTCACCACCTAAAAAAGATGAGAATTTATTTTTCAAAAATAAATGATATCACGTTTTCAAGTTTTTTGGGAACATCTTTCTAACTACCGACAGGAACCGTCGATAGTGCTGTGGCAGGTAGATCCGTCTTGCTGCAACCACGTATTTCTATAATATTGTAGCCATCAAATTCCTGTAGCTGTTGTCCCAGAAGCCCGTAATATTCTCACATAACGCTTACACATTGACAAATCTGGATCGCAGCAGTCGCATCACATTGAAGCTGAAACTTACTGCAGATTCTCTTCAGTACGTGAAGTTCAAGGGCAAAGTTTGTTTAACATTTACTGTTAATCACGTCTTCTCAAACTTTTTCATCCATTTCCTAATTAAAACTGCAGTTGGACACTGACTAACGTCGTGCTAATTGAATTCAGTGTGAAATAAGCGTCTCACAACAATAAGGCAATAATTATTATTTCAATAAAATTGCTGGAATGAGTTTAGAAATGGCAACTACTGTGGAAAAGGTCAAATATTGCCATTTCAATAAGTTGTTCCAGCTCACAACTAAGCAACTGTTGCCGTAACGTTTACACGTGGACAAATCTGGTTCGCGGCACATTGAAGCTGAAACTTTCTGCAGATTCTCTTCAGTCCGTGAAGTTCGTTTGTGCATCGAATAATATCTACTGTTAATCACATCTTCTCAAACTTTTTCATCCATTTCTTAATTAAAACGTCGTGCAATTTGGATTCCTTTGGCTTGAAATTTGAATTGGAATTCATAAAGGAGGCTTGCGGAGCCGCCTTTTTGGGGATGAGGCTCGTGATCTCCGTGCAGTGAAAATTGTAGTTTTTTTTATCTATGTTGTCTATTCTAAAGCTCAAACCAAGCTGATTTACGCAAAAAACTGGTCCTTCATCTTAACCCTACTCTGTTCCCAATTTATTTGAGGTCGGTGCAGTGTCCTGCTATCGACATACTGCTATAGCATAGTTTCTTAAACTTTATTGTCTGAAACTTACCGCCCATTTACAGAATATGTTTTTTTTCTAGAGCCCTCCACTGAATTTTACTTACCATCTAGCGCGAATTTGAAATGGCTATTACGACGAATATTTGCTATCACAATGCCTCTTGATGTCTCTGAACAACTAAGAAAAGCGAGAGTGGCTGAAAAACAGCGCTGACCAGGTTACCTAGGTCAGCAAATTCTGAGCTACTGCCGATTGCTGTTATTACTATACTGTGTATCTTTTAAATGTGAGAAAACGGGATTTATACCACGTACCTCTGTTTTTTGAATTATCCGATATTTCGGCGCAGTTTCATGCGCCATGGTCACGGATCGTGTTCATCCGTGACCATGGCGCATGAAACTGCGCCGAAATATCGGATAATTCAAAAAACAGAGGTACGTGGTATAAATCCCGTTTTCTCACATTTAATTGATAGTGACCACGTAAGTTTAAAACAATACATTGTGTATCTTTTAACTATATAATTATTCTATGAACATAATTGTAATAACTATGATAGCAATAATCAATTTTTATTATTATTAATTTTATCTGTGTGTTCTATCGCCCCCCTGAAAGCCTCCAACGCCCACAAGAGGGCGTTATCGCCCACTTTCAGAACACAGGTTCTATAGGTTTTGGAATTCGATTTTTATTACGTGAATATGTTGTGACTAAATTTCCAAGAAACGAGCTAGAAACTCAATCCCACCTGCGATTGCCCATCCCACCAGTAATGTTTGCACGGGAATGATTTAAATAGCCAAATAAGTTTTTCATGTGCACCCTGTACTATACTCTTTCCGTTTTCACTCATTTTATTCTAAAATAAACTTGGATCTTGAACGTAATTATTTTAGTTACAGAAAGCAAACCGAACGATAGAATATTGTATTTAAATTATGTAGATTAATTAACAGCGGCGCGGGTTGACCGAGCTTCGAAGGTAATGGGAGAGGTTGGTGCCAATTAATTTTCTGTGAACGTTCGCGACCATTTAGGGATTCCATTATGTTACATTCTCATACTTATTTTATTTGGATGTTGTGTTGATATTTGAATATTACATAATTTCATTCAATTTTATTTGACGAAGGTATTACAGTAAAAGTAGAACACAGTGGATTAACCTGAAATAGGAGCGGTCTCTTAGAGAATTATCACTACCACTTCGTAGTGTTTTTTTTAAATAATAAGGTCTAGCTAACGACTCCATTCCACTTAATGCAGAAGCGGAGTCACAATGCAAAGATGGCTAATGTGAGGGATAAAGTATCTTCGTCTGGCTGATATTATGCAAGGTCTCTTTCACTTTAACTTTGATTTCCACTTTTGAATGGCACTTTTGAATGGCGGTGCCTTGTCTCATTTGGCAAGGTTTCTCGACCACCACGAGGGTATGTGATTAGCGATTGTTCCCAGTCGCCACCCCTAGTAATACCCCTTTCCGGTGACGACTGGGAAAGATTAAAAAAAACTATTGGCAACTGCGATTTTGTTTAGGAAATATCTCAGTTTCCACTCCTAATAAAAATTAATATGAAAACTAGAGCTTTTCATTTGAAATGACAAAGATAAGTTTTATTTAGTTGGTGTGAGCGTGAAAAAAAAAAAAAAAAAAAAAAAAAATTATAAAGTTAGTAGGAAAAAATATTTAAGTGTTGACAAGTGAGAATACATACTTACCTCTTTGGCGTGACTTTGTATTATGGGGTATGTAATCACACTAATTATTATTGAGCCGTAATTAATTATAATATATATGTATAACATACATTTATAGTGTAGATATTTGTATAAATAAACTTAAAGATGTGAACCATTACTCGTGAACAAATGTTCTACCAGGAATGATACCTGGACCACTTTATGAGTAAGCATCGCTACTGACTATTCCACCGTAACCACGACGCGTGTTGCAAGTGTCTATAGGCAGCATACATACAATCCGACATTTTATTCCCAAAAGGGGTTAAACAGAGCCTTTGATAAGTTTACACATAAAACCATGTCTGACAATATGGGCCATGTCGTGCCAAACTAATGATCGGTTGCCAAACTGTCGCTAACACATACCCCCTTTTATCAAAGCGAAAAGTAATAAAACTTCAGTGAACTAACCTCCAAAAGCCAAAAGCCATGACAGAGTTACACTATTATCTCAGCAGTCCGGGTATACTGGGACCGTATGCAGATATTTTTTTGTAGACTGATATTAATCAGTCTACAAAAAAAATATCGCGTATATATAATAAGCGTATTTGAGTACTGAGGTAAATGTTCTTTCAATTGTCGTTGCCACGTAGAGCAATGACAGCAAGCACGACGAGATGACAATTCAGAGCCTTGCAAAAAATCGCATCTGTCCGAGACACGTTTCTGTGGTTGTGTGAAGAAGGCTTTTGCTAGTAATTTTTTTTTATAGTACAAGATGGTAAACAAGCTTGCGGCCCACCTCGTGTTAAGTGGTTACCGTCGCCTATAGACACTTGCAATATTAAGGGTAAATCACTTAACACTGCAAGTGCGTTGCCATCCTGGGGACTAAGATGATATGCCTTCCGTGCCCAGTAATTAGACTGGCTACCTTTCCCTTCAATCCGAAACACAGCGAACTGCTTCACGGCAGAAATAAGAAAGGCGGTGGTACCTACCTACCCAGACGACCCTACATGTGGGTCTACCAAATAGTAATTAAATTGTTCGTTTATAAATAATTTTTAATTAAATTCGTAGTATATTCTGAGAGTGGAATTAATTAGACCACTGTTATTAAAGTTCACCCCGTTGTTCTGCTCCACGAATTCGAACACAGCAGTCTTGTGAACAACTTGTTATTATAAATTGTCGTTTTCGTACTTATTTGCGTGCTGCATTGAAAGATTTCAATCGTAAGAAACGATCTTATAACTCAAACAAAATGACGTATGAAGAGCTTGACAACAACTTGACTCAGAGTGAGACTCAAAAGTGTGTTGAGTGAGTGACATTTGGACGCCCAAAGAAATGTGACATTGATAAGAAACATTTTTTATAACTTATTTATTTTAGCATAACGAGTTAGGTTAATATTCTCAAAACGAATTGATAATGTTCTGGCATATTTTATTGCAGTAATTTTATATGATTTGGCACCAAAGATAAAAACTTTAAGGATGCCTTCAAAATAATTGTCTAGTGCCGCGCTGAGGCCGCGCGACTAAATTGAAGGAACTAGTTTTTTTTTATTAGTATGTGACTATGGATCACCTTTTATTTTATGGATGGGTAATCTGAAAAATAGAAATAGATTTTATATCCCATTTCTGGGTACCTATTGAAATGAAATATATATTTGCTAAGAATACATTAGATAAAGATATGGGGCACAAATTAAACTGTGTTCAGTCTGATCTCTGCAGGCGTGCAAATATTTGAATTTATTATTCCCAGTGTCAAATGTATTTAAATTAAAGTAAATTGTCAATGTCAAGAAGTAATAGGTAATAGCTGAGGGTAATAGAAAATATTAAAAAAAAACCAATCACAATAATTAAAATAATTAGAAAATATAAAAGTCGTTATAAGGTACATTAAAATAATAATAACGGGTACCTATCAAAATACAGATTTTTTTGTCATCGAATTTCATTTCACCGAAAACTATTCCACGATTTTCAATATCTATTTTTCTTGATTGATCGACTAGCTAATGATCACCGTTTCATATTATCGAATCAACTTTCATAAAAAAAAAATTTCAAAGTTGTGTTGCTTACCAGAATAACGGTCTATCGAACTAACATTTTATAACTATTAAGTTATCGATAACACTATTTATAAAAACATGTTTCAATATTTAACGTTACACATTGTAATGTTTCGTTTAACAACTTTCCATCGCAGTAACGTTTCATCGAACGATACATTTGCCTGTTGACGTTTGACGATAAAAACTGTTGAGGTTAGTTCTTAATTTAAAAATTAATTCTTAATTTGCAAGTAGGTACACACCATGCAAGCAAGCATACAGCATGCAAGCAAGCATGCAGCATGCAAGCAAGCATGCAGCATGCAAACAAGCATGCAGCATGCAAACAAGCATGCAGCATGCAAACAAGCATGCAACATGCAAGCAAACATGCAGCAAGCAATATAATGCTCCGCTCGCTTCGCTAGCTCCGCTATGTTTGGTCACAAGTCTAACCTAACCTAACCTAGGTTTATTTTCGTATTAATGGTTTTTCTTTATAGCGGGGGGCCTCAGGACCCCGGACCCCCCCGAGCAGGGGGGCCAGCCCCCCTGCACCCCCCGGCAAGCATCTTGCAGGCATGCATACAGCATGCAATGCAAGCATGCATACATCATGCAATGCAAACATGCATACAGCATGCAATGCAAGCATGCATGTAGCATGCCAGAATACAACAGCAATCTCCGTTAGTTTCGGTTGCACCGCTGCTGACTGCCTGTTGTTCTAAATCTAACCTAACTTAATCCATAGGTTTTCTTTACAGGGAAACAAAAATGATTACGAGTAATTACATAAAAAAAGTATTTACGATGTACACTAACTTTAGTGTAGTAAAATTGCTGTTTCAACTATTCTGCAAACTGAAACTTACGTGGAAACAAAATTATGGGTAAAAAACATCGATTTAACATTATTTCGATAAAATAAATAAAATAGGAAAATAATTTACGATGGAATGAGCTTGTAGATAACAACTATTCGAGGAAATGAAATTGCGATGTAACCGGATTCTAGGAGTTGTTAAGTCTTGTATAAAAAGATCTGCGAATAGTTTTATGGGAAATGAAAATCGATGAAGTTAATTGCGATAAAGTGATGGGTTCCCAATAATAACATATAAAATTGTATTCTAAGAATTGAAATAAAATTAGATAAAGAACACATAATAATGAAAACACAAATCTGATTAAGTACGTGCAATCCATATCTGTAGTGAAAGAAACCTACAAAAAATACCTATATTAATTTTTATCTTTAAAATATTCTTGGACGCTATACAAACATTTTTCAAGCCGCCAGCCAGCCAGACAGCCGGCTGACAGCCATTTCGTCAGAGTTTTTCTAAAAGCTATTATAAAGACATAGATGAGAAGACTGAATTTCACAAGGCCTATTTCAAATCCGATTATTAAAACTTAGGAAGGATATTCATCGGAAAGTTTAAAATACCGAAAGCACGCTTAGTTAAAAGCCTTAAATTCTATGGCTAATAAAATTCCTGAAACACTTACTTAATTTACAGTATTAGGTCAAGTTTGGTTTGGTTAGATTATGTTAGTGACCGAAAAGCGCCAGCCGAGCGAGCGAATTGAGTGTACCATTGTTGCTGCCGGCAAACCGCCAGAGAACCACCTTCTTAAAAATATGTTACAAACATAATTACATCCACAATCCCAAAAGGGGCTTCAGTTAACTAAGGTTACACTAAAAGCCGCATCTGGCAGCTTTTATTTTTTAGTTATTTTCAGTCAGTTCATTCGTATTCTTCTCAGCAAACCTTTTTGATACCCATAATAAGGTAGTGCTATAAAATAAGTAGTCTGCCATCTTGGGCGCTCCGCCATTTTGAATTTAGAGTAAAGTAATTTTAGTTTACGTATTTTTCTCAGCAAACCCTTTAATTTGATACCCATATCATGGAAGTGCACAAAAAACAACTAGTCTGCCATCGTGAACCGTCCGCCACATTGGATTTATACTAGCGTCACTTATTAAGAATGTATTGTCATCTAAGCTAAATATGTAACAAATATTGCAAGTTAATAAAAAGCTTGTAAAACGACTTTCCCAAGTTACTAGAAAGAGATTTAGCTGTAAGTTGTATAAGTAATTTAATTTTCGGAATTTTTTTATCATTCGCTTATTTATTATTTTTGTCATTGTTGTTTATTATAAAACAGAACTTCTATCATCGATCCCAGATAAAGCAGTGTTTATTGATTATGTCTTTTAACTAAAACAAGTAAAATAATTAGAGGTACTTTCCATCTCTCGGTTTAAGAATATTTTCCTTTGTTAAAGGCAAGCTGTCAAAACATTTTCCTCTCAAAGGGTAGCTGCCTGCGACAACTAATACTGACGCAAAGGAACTGTGCTTACGGACCACTACACTGACTTTAGCCATAGTGACCTTTGCTTATATTACTTGCAGTAATCTACAAGCCCATTAAAGTAGACTAGTGGGTTTTAGGATAAATTTAAATGGACGGAAGAAGCAAGTTTTAGTGAAAATTAAAAAAGTGACCTGGAAGAAGAATTATGCATTTTTTGTTTCTTATTACTCTTCCCTCTTTACTTCGACCCTCAATCTGCCCTCAAGGGATATTTCACTGGCTCACCATTACACCCAGTCACAGTGCAGGCGCACGTCCAATCTCCACCCAGTTCGCAACTGAACTGTCAGATTGACAGCTAACCCCACCACTGGTGTACGTGAGACAATGTACATATCTATTTTATAGATACAAACACTACAGTAATAATGACAATTTTGAATATAAAGTATTATGTATGAGAATGTATTCACTTTAGGTATTATTTTTTATTTTTTATTGTTTTGACATTTTATTGATTTAAATTTAATATATTTATGTAATGTAATTATTGTGGTGCCCTTACAGGGTTCATGTGCTGGGAAACTTTAATGTAGGTACCTACCTAAACACCTTTGTATACCACATGAAACAATAAATAAATGAATGAATGAATAAAGTGTTTAAAACCGGGACCTCTGGATGCCTAGAGACCTCGGAAGGTTAGGTTTTGGTGAAGTCGTTTCTTCTAGTAGTTTCCCTATCACTAGATGGAGCGGTAGTATTGATAGTAGAAGACCAATTTTCTAAATAATAGTCTGAAAGTATGAACGAATTGCACTATATTATATTGAACTAGGTTAGGCTTGAAGAAAGATTTTGATAAATAATTTCATGGATTACATAGACAATGCTGTGTCTACTTTAATATACTTCGAACCTTTTGAATTAGAGCACATGAATAGAATCGATCATTAGATGTGCGGCCGTAATACCGAAGATCATTATATTTACTATCCCGGCAGTGAGCGGCGCTTTGTCAAAGGCCTGGATTGCGTCGTCTACGCCCGGATCAAATATTTGCTGAACAACAAAGAACTTGCTTGGTATATCAGTAAGACCATTAATCACTCTATTATTGTACACGATGCGCAATATTGCTTTTCGACCTCGACTGCTTTGCTCATGAACCGTCTTAATGACCTGCTTAAGAAGAGTTAAATGAAAATCAATAGCTGCCAAGTAGTCGGCATTTACAAGGTATTTAACCCGAGCGAAGTTTTTGCAGAGCTCAGTATTATAAGTACCGGTATTTTGTAGCAGATTGAACAGGTTACAAGATTATGAAAATCGCATTAATATTTTTTATTTTCTTATAGTTATTACAAATTTGTGTATAGTAGTACTTACGCTTTAATTGTAAGCAGTGCTTATTATTTGGGAATAGATATTCCAAAACACAGAATGATTTACTTAAAAACTCCAAATCAGTCCATAAAAAACCCAATAATAATACAGAAACCAAGTTGTTAGTGTTGTTAGGTTACCTTTTTTAATTTTGTCTAATGTCTATTACTTTTTGTATAAATATCTAAAACATCTCATCAACTAGATCTCCGCTTCAGGTGTTTTTATTGTTGTAACTTGAATAGCAATTATGTTACTTTATACATTTACCGCTTAACTTAACCTAGTGATTGAAGAATTAGAAAGAGTTGACAATCCAAAAATAGGCCAAAATTAACTAGAGCGCTAAGTGCCGTGATTTTAAAACTAACGCGTAATTTGAGACTACTTGGTAATTGCATGGACTGTATAAACAGCTTTGTTAATTTTTGCGGTAGCAGAAAGAATAAATTTTGAAATGTAACAATCAATTGATTTCAAAGAAAGGACAGGGTACCCTAAACCGGTGAGCATGTCTGAGGAATGTGTTGAGAATGAAGTGAAAGATCGTAGCAAGTAAAATGAATTGACTCTGTCTATCCCTATGTGAGAAAAGTGTATTAGTACTTTATGTATGCATAATATATTTATTAGTATCTTAGTACTTATCAAGCGATTTTGCCAGAACTGCATTTTACTTTGGGAAATAAAATGTACTTAAACTCTTATTAAAGAAATGGTATTCTTACTAGGTTTTCGTATTATTACAAATGCAACATGCGGAATTTCTTCATACGCGTAGCGGGCGGACAATGCCACTTTCTATTCAGGTGTGGCATAATAGTAATTAGTATTAACTAGGGCACTATAACAAAGAGTGTCTCAGATCGAAGATGTGGTCTCAAGCTTATGCGTACGGAAAGTGCCACTTCCTGGTAGGGCTATTCGCTAACTTTTTTTCGCAGATGAAAGTGACGATCACTGAGTGAATTACATATCCATTGCTGATTTTAGATGACAAATGCCACGAAAGTACAAAAAAATATACAGTATTATTTTTTTAGTACAGAGCCTTCACAGTTTGTACAGTATCTTATAGTTCCGCAGTCTTTATCGTCGATTAAAAAACTTGCAAGCTGCCAAATGAAAATAGAGAAAGCTTCATTGTAATTTCTTTTCAGCTCGCTTAAACGCTAGCGAGGCTCTTTAGTGGCCATTTTGAATTTTAATGGCAACTTTAGTCAGTGTTTCATAATAACTTAATGCTTACAACTTTAAGTCGTTTATTAATCGGCCATCAACTGTCCGATTTGTGTTCAGGGTAATTAAATGATGTTTTAAAATAATTTTTGCGTTTACAAACGCGTAAATATTTTTAAAACTAGAAAATACACTGAAAATTGCCCCAGGCGGGAATCGATCCAATATAATTCAGATTTCTTGGAAAACTATTAAAAAGACTGTGAATTTGCTGAATCAATCGATTGTCCTGATATTAGAATTATGTTTTACAGCACTAGTAGGAAATGAAATGGCGGAGAAAGTGTAGTCCACATAAAATTCTATTTAAAAAACATAGTGTAGAAATTCACATTTACACTAACTTCTAACTCTCAAAAATTATTGATAAAATTACTTATTGTGTATAACTGTGTTTACAAATGGCCAAAAATGGACATTATCCTTTCAAAGATTTGATGAAACAATATTTACCATAAAATATAAGCAAGCACTGACAAATTTCGACGACGAAAGTAGTGCCCAGGTAACGTAGTGGTTAACGCAGCCGCCCGGATGGCGGAGGATTCCCGCCTGGGGTAGGTCGATTTTTTTCAGTATCTTCTAGTTTTAAATCGTGTTTCTTTGCCGGGAAATTACTACTGACCAATGATTTAGAAGTATAATTATACATTTAATTTCTTCTAAGCGCTTAAAACTATTTATACTTACATGCAAACCATCACGATCATAATCGCAAATGGGTTCAGCAGAGCTTATGATCATTTGGCCACATCAGCTGGCAGAATGAACCATGCAAGAAATTATCTTCCACGTACGCCTAGGTTGTGGAACTTTCATATCGAAATTTTGCGTTTGGGACACAACACGGGTTTCTTAAAGTGAGCATGTAAAGTTCCATCAAGGTCGGCAACGCACTTGTGATATCCCTGGTATTCCAAGTGTCTATAGGTTGCGGTAACTTCTTACCATCAGGCAGACCGTATGCTTGAGGGCGGGCCATCAGTAGTGTGGTATAAAAAAAAATACTATATTTTTCTCTCATACCTACCACTTTTTTATTAATCTATAAGATACTGACAAAATCTTGTCTCCATTTTGTTATTTGTATTTCCTAAGTTACGTTGACCGTAAAAAGGTTAGAACTTGGGATAAAGAAGATCCTGAATATTTCAATGAATCGATTTCGAATCTGAAATAGAAAATACGATAGGCAGAACGGGTAAATAATTAATGAAATTATAATAAGGCTCTGTGTGTCACACCGAATTGGAAATTATTAAAACTTTCATCTAGAACATAAAATATAGGTAAATATTTACAAATACCGGGAAGCGTCGGTGGCGTAGTGCGTAAGGGCGTTGTCTTCCACCCGGGAGGAACCGGTTCGATCCCCGCCACGTACCAATGTGTTTTCAAATTTTGAATTCATATGTACGTTTATTCGACGCTTTTATGGTGAAGGAAAAAATCGTGAGGAAACCTGCACACACCTATAAAGAAATTCTCAGGTTGTGTGTGAATTGACCAACCCGCACTTGGCCAGCGTGGTTGACTAAGGCCTAATCGCCCCTAATGTGGGGTAGGCTCGAGCCCCTTGGTGGGGACATTATATGAGCTGTTGATGATGATGATTTATAAATGACACCAGTTAGTGAAACTAATTTAGGTAAAAATGTAGACGTGAGTAAAACGTGACGTCAAATATTTCCGGACTTCCTGTCGCGAATTTTGTAATAAAACTTTAACTAGGTAGGTACACCGCTTTTCTTATTTCTGCCGTGAAGCAGTTCGCTATTTAGGATTGAAGGGAAAGGTAGCCAGTGTAATTACTGCCCATGGAAGACATATCTTCTTAGTCAAAAAATAAATAAATAACAAAATGAACTTTAAATTGAATCAAACCCATCAGATATTATATCAGACAATTTAAATGTTTTAAAAGCTTACTTCGATCAATCTTTATCTACTATTTATCTCTTTATCAATTTTAACGCTATTAAAAACAAGTAAATCTCGCGAAAACACTTTTTTAACAAGATGTATAACGTTGATGGATTTGATTCAATTAAGTTTATATTCTTCTATATATTTCTTTCTATATCTTGTATATCTTCTTTCTATATTTTTTTTCCACGAAATTATTTTTAGTCATTTTAGTCAATAATTATTCTCAGTAATCACATTATGGTAGTGTTAAAATATAACTAGTCCGCCATCTTGAACGGTCCGACACAGTGCGTTATTTTGGATTAAAAGTTAAATTATCTTTTTTTCGTATTCTTCCCAGCAAATCGTTTTCTTATCATGGGAGTGCACAAAACATATCCCCCTTAATATAAAACATGGACTAAAATTATAAATGGTTTATACTGATGCTGTCACTTTTATTTGCTGAATGAAAGGTAGAGTTAGTATCAGTTTTAAACAACGACTAACTTTAGTCCACGTTTTGTATTAAGGATATAGTCCGCAGTCTTGGGCCATATTGGATTTAGAATTGCGTCATTTAACTAGCCATGCCTTGTCATCCAAACTAAACGCTTATGCAAAATTTCATCACAATCGGTTGAGGCTTTAAGATTCAGTTGTAAGATTTGACCCAAACTTACGTATATATACATAGAAACATTACAAGTTAAATAAAAGCCTATAAAATATCTTCAATTATTCCATGGCAGTAATCTTCAAAGAGTGATTTACAAAGTTTCACAATCGCAACAATAGGCACATTTCTCTTTCAAAACTTCGTAACTGTGTTGAAAGGCATTAGCGTCTATTTCTCTGAATCCTGAAAGAAAAATTTAGAAAGAGTTTTGCGTTCGGGATTATATGTTTGGTAAGTTATCTTGAGCACTGGGAGGTGGGGGCACTTGTTGCTGCTAATTAATTAGGAAACAAGTTAACAAAAAGTGCAATAAACTTCGTTAAGGAAGCTTAATTTCCGCTGGGCGCGTGGAGCTGTCATTAATCAACTGAAATCGTTCTTGACTGCCTCGAATTTCATTACGGATTCTGAACAGTCAAGGATTAACATTATTATGAAACGATAGACGAAATTTGACTTAGTTTCTTAACGTAATCCATCAGTGTTTGGTCTGAATTGCTAATGATGGTACGACCAGTATAATAATTAATAATTCTCTATTTACACAGTAATAAACACAACATTAATAGTGACAAGTGTAAAGTGTTAATTTGAAAGAAGTTTTAAAGAACATAATTATAAATTATAGTTGATTACGCTAGCTTGTAGGTCCCGGTTTCTAATAGGCCTATCTCTTTTCATACAGTAGACGCAAAAGTCGGCACAGGAAGATTTTGAACTCCATGCTTTAACTACGCACAACCCAGGTTGGTGTCAGAAAGTGGTCGCCCATAAAAATGTAATTTCAAAAACCTATAGCAGTATTGTCGATATCAAGACATACTGCGGCGACTCCACTTAAATTGGGAACAAGGTAGGTGAAATAATTCATCATCAGTATTTATCTCGCTTCTTATTCTGTGCTGGTAATAATGTATAAGTACGACGAAGTGTCATAACAGCCTTTATAATTGGACCCACTGCTGGGACACAAGGCTTCTCCTAGTCATCGAGGGAAGTTTAGGCAGTAGTCCACCACGCTTTCCTAATGCGGATTGGTGGTCGAAGTATAAGGTCAATACCTCTTTGCTGATCCATTAGTCGCTTTCCACGACACCTATTGGACGATATGGGGTGATGTAGGCGCCCCACAAGATGGGCTGGCGACCTGATCAAGGTTGGTGGTAATGGCTGGATGCGAGGAGTACAGGATCGTTCTTTGGGAGAGGCCTATGTTCAGCAGTGGACGTCAGCTGAAATGATGATGATGAAGACTGTTGTCAGAGTTAACAAGCCACCATTTTAGGTTTTGACATGACTTGAACGAAGAAATTCTCGATAAATTTGCGCTAACGATGTGTCGATTTTTTTTAATACGAGTTTACAAATGACCCTAATGATATCAGATATTTGATCTTCTAGGTATTAAGGGGTGTACTTCCACAGGATGGGTGCTATCATTTTTGGTGCCTAATCCGTTGTGCCTTGAATCCCTAAAGCTACATCCTTTTTAGTCTTTGACATTACTTGTTCATTACGATTATAATCTTTCAACATAAAAAGAACGTTCTCGATTATACAAATGAAAATCGTTATGAAGAAAGTTTTTGTCACCCATCCAAGTAAACAGTTATTTGCTTAACTTTTGCGATCTTTACTCAGAATGGAGGAGAGTCATGATCATGAACTTCCTCTTTATGATGATGAAGAAATATTTTTTATGTTATGTATGTAGTAATCAAGACGAATGTACGACTATCTTATGTGCTTTAAACAGCATATAACGCACGAGAATTGTTTTTTTAATTTTTAACTCGAATTCCCTAAACTATTATTTATTTCAAAGATACTGATGATTTTATTAGATTTTGCATTTTTTTTTAAACTTACACAGAGGTCAGACGGACATCGAATATTGATTTAAGTTAATACTCGGTCGGAGGCCTCTAGTCCAGCTCCAGTCTCCCACAGACAGTCCTACTGCTTGTTATAATTAAAAGTGTACTTTATGGTGTTTTGTATATGTTTACGTTTGTGGAGAGAAAGTAAATAATTTACATTTTTTGACTCAAAAACAATACAACTATTAACATCAACTTTCAAGTTGAATTATAACATCTAAACTGCTATGAAAGTGATGAACACTATTTCTGTAATTTTTTTTTCATAAGAGGATTATTAAACCCTCTTATGAAAAAAACCTCTAAGAAGGTTGAAAATGAACCCTGTTCCATCACAGAAGGGGTCTTGATTGTCGAATTTGTTTAATACATTATTGAAATACTAACCTTTGTCTTCCCACGCTTTTACGGTTTGGAGTCCTCTTTATTTAGTTATACGAGTATTTTTAGCATTTTAGGTACAAGGTAAGGTAAGCTACAGCGGACTGGCCGCTCGAATTTGGAACAGTCCGAACTGGGCTAGTATATACCTTCACCTTACAGAAGACCACAGTCAAATGACACTGCATTTTTGTTGGGTTGTGTTTCTGTTAGTGAGTAAGATCGCCGGATCTCCACAGGGAAGGGGATTAGGGTTGCAATTAACGTTGTATGAGCAAAAATAATAATTATAAGTTATCACTTATGTCAAACTATCATCTGAAATAAGTAGGAAAAGTGTGCCTTTCCGTGATTCAATTATATTAACTACTTTCTTTACCATCCACAAGTCAAATAACTTCCAGCCACCTGGATCGAACAGTCGTAAGTAGCTTCTATAAATACGGTTATATATCTATAAAACGCAAATAAATCAGTTGAAGTACTCATTGAAGCGACGGAAGCACCAAGACAGATTATTTCCTTTACTTCCCTTACGTTAAGCGTTGTGAAATAGCATCGAGCAGAACCTCAATTTTATCTGACGATAAGAAATATACGGTGGTTAATGTTGTTGAAATGTGAGATTTCACAACCTTATTCAAATGCTACTGAAACCTAAGATGTTTTAGGGTGTACTAACTACTAAAGTGGTGTTAGAATTCAAATACCTGGGGCACTTGGTCACTGCGTCGCAGAGCGATGAATTGGATATTGAGAGAGGTCGTAGGGCGCTGGCAGTGAGGAGTAATAATATTACTTCTCACTGCCTTGCAATTCGCAAGTTTGCTAAGTGCACTAAAAATGTAAAATTCATGGTGTTTATGGCTTATTGCCAAACATTTTATACTAGCAGCTTAAGGACTAACTATACTAAAGAAGCTTAGAGCGCCCTACGCGTCTAATGTAACAATGCATTTAGACCGCAGTTGGGGCTACCAAGATATTGCAGCGCATCGGAGATGTTTGCTGAAGCGTATACAGATGGGTTCCATTCTATAATACGCAAGCGGGTCGCAACTCTGACGAGGAGAGTGCGGGAAGGCACCAACTTTATTTGAACCCTAAAAACAACGGCCAATACAGCGACGCTAGTGAACGCATATGCGTTCACTGAGCGACGCACATACAACTAAGGTAACGATGATTTTGGAGAATGTGGAGTCTGCCGAAGTATCACAAATCGAAAGGCTACATCTTAGATTAAGAGCATCATTCTTCTAAGGGCTACATAGCAGTTTTACGTCTGCTGGATTGGAATCACAACAAATTAATTAGCATAGGTATACAGGAAATTTTGTCCACCCTGGATGCTGTAAAGTTTGTAAATTTATCGATGGATTCAATAACTTGTATTGAAATAACTTCCTTGTTATTTTATTTATAAAAAATTAAAAGGAAAATAAAAAAATCTGTAAAAGGGCAGGGCTATCTCGCTAAACAGGCCTTGCATGTTACTCCTACAGAGGATCATTGATGCCAGTACTGTGCTGTTTCCATTTTTCATGTTCGAGATACATCTCTATTTCCTATATAATATACAATGTTTACAAAGTACTTTGTGATGACAAGCACATAACAGCTTGACAGCGATAATAAATAATCTCCTCTTCTTCGGTAGTTACGAATTTAACCAATGTCAAGTGATATTTAATTATAATTATAAATTGTACAGTAGACTGAGATATGATTGGTGAAAAAAAAACTTCTCCATATGTTCGATAGACTGGAGTATTCTTTTTAGACTCTTGACATAGTTTCAAGAATTAAAGTCTTTTTCTCCCATTTCTATACGTGCTAGTGCTAGATAAAACAAGAAAAAATTATCGTAAGGAAGATTTGCGGAATGGAATTTACCAACTACATCACAATTTTTTATTTTATTTTAAAGTTATGTATGATATGACATTATTAAAATTATTGATAAGTGCCTTTATAAACAGTAGGTAACACACATTATGAAATGTGGTTTGAGGTTTGTATCTACCTACATAATATTAATATCACATCAGAACTCTGAATTCATTATGAATTCAAATCATTATTATTTAAAATATCGAATCTGGCTTTGTCATCAAACGTGTCAAATTATATTAAATTAAAATATTTTTTAAACATAAAAAGTTTTTTAAATACAATATTAATTACCTTTTTTATTGATAAACGATGACACGCTTGCATTACAGTTTGATGTGCAGCTATTTTGTAAATTTTATTTAATAAACTCTACTAAAGTCAAAACAGCACATGAATACGTTGGATAATCCCTGTATTTAGGCTGTGGTCATATTTGTGGAATTTTATTTTCTGCCGAATATTTTAAATAAAATTTTGTATTGTTTATTAATAAGTTGATTGACAGAAACGCGAACATTATCCAATTATATAAATTCTTTAATTTATATTTCTTTAATTAGTAATAAGTAGGTATAATTATTTCTATGCACCTTTATATATGACGGCGCTAGGACATTATTAGGTTCAATCGTAATGGAATTTGTTATTTTCATTGGAAATAGTCCACGTGGTATTGCGAGTGACGTCAGCGCCGCACGAGCTATCGTACGATGCGACGTAATAGTGGTGGGGCGTGCCTTAGTTGCAGCGGTGCGCGCTCGACAGAGCTCAGTCTAGTTCGAGGCGTCGCTGAGTGCGGACGTGTCTATGGTTGTATTAGGAATGCTTGTGGAAGCTATGTCCGACGGTTGTGTGATAATAGTTAGAGAGAAGTGAAGGTGAGTGCCTAGGTAAACCTACACACTGGGTCACAAGTCCCAGGCACTACTCTGGTTCTCCTGTTTGTGATGTGTGTTGATAAATTGACTCGGCATTCGTATGTGAGATCGTGATTTGATCTAAATCCTGACGACATCCACGACATCAGAAGCGGGATTCGTTCCCACCATGCCCACTTTGGACGAGTACGGTTGCGCCGCCCGCCGCCGTCTGTTGCATTGGATAGCTTTGGTGAGTGTTTAAATATTGATTTTAAGTTTGGAGCTGCTTATTAAAAAGAAAGTGTTGCGTAGTGTTGAGCGTAGTTAATGATTTATTTCGAATTTAATTTCGAACTAGATGAAGGGTAGTTGAAATTATTGTTGTTCAATAGAATCGTAATTGTTAATTTTAACTGCATTGGTTTGTAATTCAAATTACTCAATTGTGGATAGATTTTATGTCTACCCGACATAAATAAATTAACAATTGGACGTCTGAAATTCCATTCTAGGCTTAGGCATGAGGTTGCCTATTTGCGTAGTAAATTTTGAAAGGCAGTTTAATTTTAAAATAACTGGTTTTGTGCCACTGTAACTGCGGCTTATTTTTCCTTGGAGAGAAATAGGGTTGTAAATACGTGTAGTGCAGTCTGTAAGTTTTTTTTTACTCTGTCGTATCAACGTGCCAATAGATTAGATGAAATTATGAATGAATTTATATTCTTAACATTTTATTAATGGTTTGCCCACGAGTAATGCCACATAAAGTAGGTATAATAAGAGCAAGCTAAAATAATTTGATCTTGTTTCATCTTTTGCTGAAAAAAAAAACGTGACGGATCAGACCTCATGTGTGTGTATAGACTATAGTCACCTGTAAAGTGACTGGTAGCAGCAGTACTCAAATCTGTAAGGCCACCAAGTACCTAACGAAGTTGATATCGTGTTTTATTGTGAGATGTTAATTGGAATTTAGTGGCTACTCACGACATGGATTTTTTTACCTAGTGACTATTTGTCACCATTGACCGTTTGATATGGAATCAAAAACCAACTGATACTGTTTCTGGTTCAGCCGAAATACTGTGTTGTTGGAAAACAAAGAACTGTGTTTCCATTGGGCCGAAAGGACTAGCTATGAGAGTAGCTAACTGAAGGACCGGTTTACAAATTCTGAAGACATATTTGCGACTTGTGTGTGATGGTGATGTGTTGTCATGTTGATAGAGCGGGTGATAGTGGGAACTTGACGATCGGTCTTGTTTCAGAATAGTGACACGTATTTTTCTGCGAGTTAGAAGGTTGCGAAGGTAGAGTTTAAGGTAGAGTCTTACGTAGAGTCTTAGGTAGAGTCTTAGGTAGAGTTTTATGTAGAGTCTTGGGTAGAGTCTAAGGTAAAGTCTTGGGAAGAGTCTCTATGTTAGTCGCGTGTAGAGCCACTTTCGATTGTAATGCCTAGAAAGCATCTAAGAATAAAATTAATCCAACGCCTCGTGTACATTGGAAGTTTTGATATCGAATGGAGCATGTAGATTATTTTTTTTTGCGTTAGTTTGACGCGTTTAGAAAATACACTATATTTGTATCACACTTTACTTATCGACCCAATCAATGCTATAAGGACTCTTCAATACATAGCTTCGTTGTTTGGTGCCTCAACTCGCGTCATGGCTGATCAGGATAGACGTTTTCTAGCAAAGGTTTCAGAGACTTTTGTTGATAGCAACAGGATCAAGTCGAGCCAACGGCGAAGTGGATTGTTGAAGTTGGGATACATCGTGGCATGTAGTTTTACAGTACAGTCAAATGAACTGAATGATTTGTGATGTTTAACGACTTTATTAGTTGTCGTTAGTTCCGCTACCGCAATCAACAATTTTTTCAATCTGCAGTAAAAAAAATCTGCCAATGAAAAATAGTATTCTGGATGACAAAGACTCCAAATGGTTTCGTGATTGAACTTGTTTTTTTTTTCAATGTCAATTACAATAGAACATACAAATACGATCATGACCGTGTTCAGTTCATGCTATGCCAAATTGTATTGATCCTTTGGTTAACTTCCAATCGTGCTATCTTAGAAGTACCGCAGGATGTGCCGATGACGGCAAAAGTAAGTAAATTTCAAACAAAATGGAAATTTATGCGTGTTAATACTCCAATGAGTGTGTAAACAAATAGTCTGTGTGTCAGTAGTCAATGTGAAGGGTAGTCTGTATGAAAAGTGGTTTGTGTGACGATTCATCTGGGCGACAAATAGTCTGTCTGACTGGTAGTCTGTGTGACGGATAGTCTGTGTGACGGATAGTCTGTGTGACGGATAGTCTGTGTGACGGATAGTCTGTGTGACGGATAGTCTGTGTGACGGATAGTCTGTGTGACGTGTAGTCTGTGTGACTAGTGTAGTCTGTGTGACTAGTGGTCTGTGTGACAAGCCGTCTGTGTGACAGGCCGTCTGTGTGACAGGCCGTCTGTGTGACAAGCCGTCTGTGTGACAGGCCGTCTGTGTGATAAACCGTCTGTGTGAAAGGTCGTCTGTGTGAGAAGCCGTTTGTGTGACTATGTATGCCGTTTAGTTCATCTAGTCTTGTGTTATTTGATGTCAGACTGGCCGAGCTCGAGTACAGCAATCGAACGCAATCTTATCTTTTGCAGGTTATAACCACAAGTAAGACACACGAGGACGTGTGATGATGCAGGATGGCCGTGACGGCGCTAGGACATTATTAGGTTCAATCGTAATGGAATTTGTTATTTTCATTGGAAATAGTCCACGTGGTATTGCGAGTGACGTCAGCGCCGCACGAGCTATCGTACGATGCGACGTAATAGTGGTGGGGCGTGCCTTAGTTGCAGCGGTGCGCGCTCGACAGAGCTCAGTCTAGTTCGAGGCGTCGCTGAGTGCGGACGTGTCTATGGTTGTATTAGGAATGCTTGTGGAAGCTATGTCCGACGGTTGTGTGATAATAGTTAGAGAGAAGTGAAGGTGAGTGCCTAGGTAAACCTACACACTGGGTCACAAGTCCCAGGCACTACTCTGGTTCTCCTGTTTGTGATGTGTGTTGATAAATTGACTCGGCATTCGTATGTGAGATCGTGATTTGATCTAAATCCTGACGACATCCACGACATATATAATAATTACATAACTTGTAAATTCAAACTTATCTGTAGGATATATCTCTTCTAGTGAATATGTGTAATATGTTAACAGTAACATGACACGATGTACGAATAAATCAAAACTCATATGTAATGACTTCTTAGATAATAATAGACATGTCTATGTAATACGCATGTTTAATAAGGCTAAACACCGAATTTATATGTACTTTGATTTAATCAATACTTAAGTTACAGATAAAAACAATAATAAACATAATATCATAGAGTTATCGTAAAATTTGAGTAGTAATAAACTAACTTCCTCACGTTCCAAATTTTATATTGAATTTCAAAGAAACTTTCGTAAATTCGTTTTGTACTCTCAAATCTGTTAAACCTGAGGCACTGAACGTCTTAATATTGACTGGTCTCCGCCCCTCCAGGCAGGGTGGGACCACTATATCGATTAACGATCTCGAATATTGGCGGAATGAATGCCGCCTTGTTTATGAGTCATGAATCTCAACAAATTACTGTACACGAGTCTCTTAAACTCCAAGCTTGTGTTTACTGCTCGAGGGACCTTTAAGGACCTTCGGGTTGTAACATGAATAATTTGACGACATTTTTATGCTTTAATCAGAGGAGTGAAGTTTAATCAACCTTATATCATACACTGTTCTTGAATATTTCTAGTTATTTTTGTGAGATAGACTCTAGGGCTTGCTGTTTTCAGTATTAATTTTGGCGTTTTATGTTATTTGGGCGACTGGCTAGCAACCTGTCACTATTTTCAGCCACTGTATGGTTCATAATGAAATAATGTATTATGTATACCATGTTACCTAAAACTCTGTTCAACCCCTTTGGGGTTATGGCTATGGATGCATGTAGTGTGCAGTTGGACACTCTAATTTCTCTCTTTACGGAGACTAAACAGTATGGACGATATTGGCTCTAGTTGCTTTTAAGGTGATCGTGATGGATCGTCAGCCTATATATATCGTACCACGTTCGAAACCGCTTCAACCACCAACGCCATTACAGTTACAATTGCTAACTAACAATAAATATGAGTAATTATTGGCATGTATTTAAATGATCATTTTCATTTTGCAAAATCAGCAAGGAAACAAATCTAAACGGGCATATTTCTTAATGATTGGCCTTTTTGAGACAAACTAAACTCGGTTTACATAGATTTTTCTATTTTAAGTTGAGTAGAGTTCTAAAACTGTATTTCTGTATGGTCATAAAAAATAACCTAGAACATACAATCCACTCAAAGCAAAGAGAATTATTTAATTTTAAAAAATTAAACCGGATGAAAAGGGAGAAATTAAAAGTTTTCCAAAAATGAAGAAGGTTAAACAACGGCAGCACTTCCTTCCCATGAAAGTGCACCTCACTCGTATCCGAGGTTTCCACTCAAATCTCAACCAGGCTTACGGCCATCTAGAGTGCGGCAACGTTAACACCGTATTACTATGTTCAAAAGGTTTAGAATCTATAAAAGGGGCCGTCGCTATACCTGTGTGAGCGTGACAGCAACATAATTGCGCAGGAGCAGGGCAAGGATTCCTAACGTGGTATCAATGTACGAAATAATCTCTGCTCGGCGACCGTACTTTAGAGACCGAAAAATCTCACCTATTCTTCTTAACTAAAACGCAGATAGTAACTCCGGGTTTACACACTTGAACATAAGTTCAAAAAGAAATCCGGGGCTATTTTGTACGTCTATGATGACATTGAAAGAGCTGGGTTTAACGTTATATGGCTGTTGGAGTATCTTGCTGAGACAGCAGACTTAGCCCATCAAAGATATACTTCGACCGGCCTCATGGAGTATCTTGCTGAGACAGCAGACTTAGCCCATCAAAGGTATCCTTCAGCAGAGCTCATCTTCCTGGGGGACTTTAATGCTCATAGCGAGCGGCTGTACCCGTTTTGCAAAGAGATCATGCTGGCATAGCGTTGCGTAATTTTGTGACATCACACAAACTCACCCAGTTGGTTAATGAGGCAACACGAGAACCGGACGTAAGTGTACACACTCCAAATTGCCTTGATTTGCTGATGCCAACCAATCCTGACAGGCATACTCTGTCGGTCTCTTCCCCACTGGGATCATCAGATCACTGGGCGATGAAATCCATGTCGATCTATTTGCCCTGATAACTCTCCCAGCGGAGAGAGGAGGGTATGGTGGTACGAATCCGGTGACTGGGATGAGATGCGGCACTCAAACTTAATACTATAAGTTTTATGTATAAATTGTTAACGTTAAAATGAATATTTAAAAATCATATTCTAACCGCCACAAAGCATATTTTTTGAGAGACCGAACTTTAACAATTTTTCCAAAGTTCACGATTAATTGAATATCGTTGAAACCATCAATTTCCGGCCCCGGCGAGGGATCAGATCAATCGCTAATACACTGGCTCTTATCTCCATTCTCTCATTTCGTTTTGATCATTACTTCTGAATAGCAATAATTTGAAATTGGGAACTGCTCCGAAAGTTTTATTAAAGTTTTTTGTAAAGGTAGTTCTGCGTGATTGTAAGTGGTTACCAAGGCGTAATGGTAATTAGTAACTCGAATTTGGTGTGTTCGTTTTTGAGAATGACATATAAGGTTCGTAATAATCACGGAGTGGTATTAATTAAGCTCAGTTAAGTGCGTGGCAAGGGGACGCAGGTAATGCTAGAACTAGAACTATAATAGTCTATTATAGAAGTTCTTACAGTCGTCAGACGAGCACGTCTAGACTGGGCAACCGTGAGGGAGGCGCGGGAACAGAGGAGCGCGGTACCGAGCCCGAGCTGGTATGCACTTGCTCTGGTCCACTGTATGTACGCTGTCTAGACAAAAGCGGTTTTTCCTCAACTTCAAAGGCGTCACACCTTTGTAAGTTTTTATGACTAAAACAAAGCGCGAGCCGAGCATGCCGCTGTAGTGTCCGGCAAACCACTGGAAAACCATCTTCTTTTTCTTCCTTAGATTTTTATTGATTGTTGTGGAGTAGTATGTAAATTTCTTTTTTCGTAGTCGCCTTCGCCTTGTTTTTACATTTTTTCAAAGTTTTCGGTAACTTTGCGTCGGAATTAAAAAGGAACTACGGTTCGCCCATTTCGCTAATTCGGCTTGCGCTTTATTTTGGTCACAGTTCGAGTTTAACTCTTTGCTACTTACTGGTGTAAGAACAAGATAGACTATTTTTGTAGGTGTAGAAAATAAGATTATGTCTCGCACCCACGTTGTCTCGAGATATCAGCAGAGCTCTGAAGGAATAGTTTGGATTGATAGCGCGGGTGCGTCATCATTGTGTTAGCGATGAGGGTATACTTACCATCAAACGAGCGTCCGTTTGTCAGACTTTTTGAAATTGTAGAAATAAAAATAACATAAACGATCAGCTCAAAGGACAGCATACTAGGCAATACTAGGTATTAACTGAAGAGTAATCTCAAACTCAAGAATTAAACAACGATTACTTTGTTAATCTGGGTCTTAATCTTAATGGTTTTGCGGTAATTACGCATTTAGCCATTGTCAAGTGAAAGTACTTATCGATAATAATAAATGTGAAATTGTACGGTAGATTCAGTTAAACATTTTGTTTCACTACTCGCGTGGAATTTTTGATTTTTTTTTTATTATTAATCTTACGTAACCGAATTTATAGTGAGCAATATTGACTCAGGCACTGTTAAATTTGTGATTTTCCAGTTTTAAAACAAAGTTTTCATTTTGATATAATCCTAACTAATTTTATAAATGCAAAAGTGAATTTGTTTCGCTTTCATGCCTAAAACATTGAAAAAATTCCGATGAAATATGTTAAGGCCATAGTTTAAGATCCTGCGAAAGGACATAGAATACTTTTTGGCACAATAACCGACATTGACGTGAGCGAAGCTGATGAGGACCACTAGTCAGTAAAAATACATGATTACAAATATTACAAAAATGTGCACATGAAATTTAGTTTTAAAATAGCTCTCAGAACTCAGGAAATTTCTTAATTCCTTAGTTATACATTAGTAACAAATGCTACGGGACAGTTTGTACATGAAAGTTTGTATGAAAATCCGTCATTTTCAAAGTAAAATCCACAAAAAATTGGTATATGGCTTTTCGGTTAAAAATTACGAATTCTACCCTTAAGGGTAAATTATAGGGGATGAAAGTTTGTGTGGGAAATCCACCATTTGATAGTAAAATTCATGAAAATAGGCATATGGCTTTTCGGTTAATTATATTGTATAGTAATTTACACACCTATTTTTCTTCTAAATGTCTTTTGATATAGGTAAGAAAATATTAGATATTTATATGCAAGTTTCATGACATTAGCAGTTAGAGTCACCGAGAACACACGAACGAGAGAAACGTTAGTATATTAAATGCATTTTCTTAAGCCGGGTCCAGCGTGTAATGTAATATACCGTGTAAGGTAACGCGAATTCTGCGTTTGGCGGGATTACGAGCGTTACAATGTAAGGTTCGTAGTAGCCGGCTTTAAAAATATGGAGCTACAGTGCAGTAGCACGACTACGAAGCGACAACACACGTTAACAAAAGATTACGACTTTTGGCATTACTACATAATTATTAATAATGACACTTACCTTTTTAAAGAAAGCATTGGAATTTGGAAGGAATAATTATCTTTCTTATTTTATAAAGTACTCTATACTTAATAAAATAAGACAGATAATTATTACAATTGATTCATAATGAGTAGTTATTGTCTAGTTTAAACGATAAATATTTTTTTTAAAAAATGTTACAAGGTTTATATAGATCCTCCTTTTTTTATTTTGAACTCGGTTAAAAAAAGGTTTGGCTCGTAGTTCTAACCATTTTAGAAGATTAAAAACACTGCCGGATCAATGATCAAAATAGCACTGGAAGAATTTAACCCAGATATTACTGAAACTTTTTTTTGTTAGCGATGATCCTGATTTTTAATTATGTTATACTATATTGATGTAGTGTTCCCGGAAAAATATATTTAAAAATATTCGTGGTCCGGGAAAGCCGGAAAACTAGTGGCGTTATAACGCCCGGTAGTAATATCCACTACCACAACTAAAACTCTGATGTAAATATTTTTGGAATTAAATAATACACCGACAACCATGCTTGCAATGATTTATTTACATAAAAACTAAACATTGGTATGATTGGAAACAAAACTATTTTTGGATGTAAATATAGCCGACATTTTCGACACCAGAAATTTGTTTTTCTCCAAATATTCTTCTGGCAACAACTCTACAAAAAGTTATGTGGTCGTATTCACCACGATCACTTATTTAGAATTGCCATTCATTATGGGTAGTCATATCACATATATAAAATACTTCATTTCTGTTTGTCTAATAAAAAGTCATCGCTATTATAACTACTTAATTCTGTAATAAAAAGTCATCGGTATTATAACTACTTATAATAGCGATGACTTTTTTTTTGGCCTGTGTACAGATTTGTGTAATGTACCAACCTTCATCATTCATCATACCTCTAAATTTTTTGGGCCTTTACGATCCTGCCACTTTGTAAATATACATGGATGTGCAAGTTGCTCCACGTAGGTATACTGATACGTTTTGCTTATACTAGAATTAACATTAGGATACCGCAAAGAACGGCATAGAGATGTAGTAGAAGTAGAAGGTTGATCCGGTTCCCCTTTGGTTGACCAACAGTTATTAAACAAATTTACAGATAACAAGCAACGAAATGCAAAGTTATCATTTCGCAAATCAACGTTTCATTTATTTATGTTTCACAAACTTTACATTTCATAAAGTAATTTCTTCATATATTGTCATTTTGCAAAAGAACATTAGTAAACTTTTCCTTACACAAATATGTTAAACGACAAAGATCTATTGACCAATTTTTCTTTAATAATATGGTTACTTAGTCTAAAGACATTAGGCAATTTATGGTATGGCACCGTATCATTTCTTATTTTTTCATACTAAAAACATAAGAATTATAAAAATACAAAGACATTCTTCAATCATAGTTTATTAGTGCCATTCGGTTCGCCCACAAATTTTGCGATTGCTTCTTGAATTCTTGCTTGCTACATGGATGCTTGCATTGCATGCTGTATGCTTGCTTGCATGGCATGATGTATGCATGCTTGCATTGCATGATGTATGCATGCTTGCATTGCATGATGTATGCATGCTTGCATTGCATGCTGTATGAATAATTGGATTGCATGCTGTATGCCTGCCTGCGAGATGCTTGCCGGGGGGTGCAGGGGGGCTGGCCCCCCTGCTCGGGGGGGTCGGGGGGCCTGAGGCCCCCCGCTATAAATAAAAACCATAAGTACGAAAATAAACCTAGGTTAGGTTAGGTTAGACTTGTGACCACGCATAGCGGAGCGAGCGAAGCGAGCGGAGCATTGTATTGCTTGCTGCATGCTTGCTTTGCTGCATGCTAGCTTGCATGATGCATGCTAGCTTGCATGCTGCATGCTTGCTTGCATGCTGCATGCTCGCTTGCATGCTGCATACTTGCTTGCATGCTGCATGCTTGCCTGCATGCTGCATACTTGCTTACAAGAAAAATCGATATTAAAAATCGTGGAATAGTTTTCTGGGTTAAGTTGACATGAATACAGCGCACAAGCTGAGCGAGCGAAGCCAGAGTGCCGCGGCAGCGGCCGTCAAGTGCCAGAAGCGATTTTAGGGCGTTTTCACTGTATTTGAAAAATAGCAAATTGAAATTTTAGTTAACAAAACGTTTGTAATTGAAATTTAGTCAAACAAATTATTTGTAAAATAACATTTTTGGTTTTTGTAACTTGTTAATTTGAAAAATAGCAAATTGAAATTTTAGTAAACAAAACGTTTGTAATTAAAATTTAGTCAAACAAATTATTTGTTAAATAACATTTTTGGTTTTTGTAACTTGTTGATATGTCAGTATGTCTTTTAAAAATTTATTAAACAATGCATTTTTGAAATGCCTGCTTATCATATGCATGTTTGCGTTTTGATGCCCTTGTTAAAGCATTAGTTTGCGTAATGAAACATTGACAAATGTTGCTTGCGAAATGGTAATTTGCTAATCAATTGTGTGCGAAACATTAGAGAACCGGTTGATCCACATCTTCTGGCAAGCGTTCATCGGCAGTGCGTATTCTTTTAGTTAACACAGATAAAGATAAATCTTCAAAGTCCTCACTGTCTATCCTCTGCTGAAGCTCTTAGCTGGGAACCTAAAAAATAATAATTTTAGTTAGTACAGTGGCCGACTTTAATCACGATATAGCTGATGCTAAAAGTAATAATCAAACATGGGAGATTAGGCAATATTACTAATTCTTCATCACCAGAATCTTCATCTGTTAATTCAGTATTTGGGTTTTCCGGTGGAAAATTGTAATTTCACTGGGCAGATCATCATTAGAATCTACATGTTGTAATTGATCAACTATTTTGTCGAGACAGGAAAGGTCTTTTCATAAGTGATCTGAAACATAATAGTAATAAAAAATAGACGTCGATTTTACTACCGGGCGTTATAACGCCACCAGTTTTAACATCCGATAATTTTCAAAAACGGCTGTAAAATATAAACTTATTTTATATTACATTTATATAACAATAACAATACTTGACGGAATTCTATGTTATAGTCTTTTTTACTAAATTTATGTATACAAAAAACTTACCCTTTTGAGGACATGCCGCAAAGCAAAATCTCTGTTAATTTAAAACACATTAAAACTTCAAAATAATGCAAGCAATGTGATAAATAGTAAGTTCAAACTATAGACGGACGGTTTGAGATTACGGTAATGTAAGACGATCTTTGTTTAAACAACATTAAACTAATAAATTTGGCGGGTAGATCCAACACTTAATTTGTGGCGTTATATAAAGGTCAGTAGTAACAAGTGGGTTAAGTACCTACCATACCTATCAGGGTAGTACCTACTATGCTTTTTGTTTAAATATTTCTGTACAGGTAGCAATAATTTATTCTGATCATTTATGGCGGCTGAGCGTCAAAATACGACTTTAAAGCTGAAAGCTTCAAACAAACATGACAACTTGAACCGAAAATATATCGTATGTCATCATATCAAAAGAATGTAATCCATGTTGAAATGAATGTTATTTGCATATCACCAATAACCCCTTGTGTAAGCTTATTTTATAATGATTTCAGGGACAAAAACTCTTATTTATAGTTTTACTAGCTTTTTTCGTCACCGTGGAATAGTTACTTTGAGCAGCATTTTATGTTTTGGTACTTATTTTTTTACTAATCATACACATAATTTCCTATATCCGATAGTAGGCATAGAAATCTATCTATCTTACTTTCATTCCCTTTTATCCTCTATTTTAAAATCCTAAGGGTAGGATTTCGAGAAATCTTAAAAAATGTTTTTTTTTTGTGTTCATCCTCTATTATATCCCCTAAGGGATTGAATTTTGCAAAATACATCTTTCTTAATTTTGAAGTGAACTGCCATAAAGCAAATTTTGTGGATTTTACCTTAAAATGACGGATTTCCACACAAACTTTCATCGCCTAACTCATTCCCACGTGTGTCGAAATTTAAAAAATACTTATTTCTTCTTATCAAGTGCCTTAATTCAAAGTAGTTTTACCTTCGATAGTGACGAAAAATACCCATATACATAGGTCACACTAAAAGTTTCTGGAGCTGGCCACTTACATAAACAATATTTAAAAAGTAATTATAATATTTGAAAATTGAACTCTTTGGCTGTAGAATGCAGTTTGTTTCATCTGACTGACAATTGTTTTTACATTGTGGCACGTGTCTAGATTAACATGGATTTAACTCGGGAAAATTTTCGTAGTATAATTTTCTACGATTTTAAGTGTAATTTGACAGCTCGACAGATCATCGCTCGGTTTCAATCTGCTTTTGGCGGTGAAGTTCCATGCAAGATGACTATTAATAGCTAGTTTGCAGAATTCAAGCGCGTTCGTGTCAATCTCAGTGATGAATCTCGCGATGGTCGTCCGACCACTGCTGTGAACAACAAAAACATCGATGCTGTGCGCCGTATGATTGAAACAGACAGGCATGTGACCTACCATGAGATTCGCGCACCCTTAGACATAGACATGAGTCAAATACAATAAATCCTACACAAACATTTGGGTGTGAGAAAGTTGTGCTCGCGGTGGATCCCACACAATTTGACCAAGGCTCAAAAAACGGACCGCGTCACTTGGTGCAGTGCCATGCTTAACAGATTCAACGAAGGTGCGTCAAATTCTAGTAGTAGAACTTATAAGCCATCCTGCATACAATCCCGACCTGGCACCTTTTTTTTCTAAAAAATTAAGAACCAATTACGCGGTCAACGATTTTCATTACTAACAGAATATTTTGAGAAACAATAAATTAATTTTTGACCTTTAATAGTATTTTTTTCTTATTCATTCCGGAAACTTTTAGTGCGCCCCACGTATGTATAGTACGGTGACTTTCGAGACATTCCAATTTTAAAAAGTATTTGCTTGTGTGAGTTCAACCTTTTTTGAATAAAATCGGATTGCGTCGATTGCGTTTTCAAACATGTGTCAAACTAAAACGCAATTTAAATCGAAAGCACTAAAGAGTATCACCGCCAAAATAACTTTCTACACCTTTTTTTACCCCGTTAAAGGATGAATTTCAATAAAAGACGAAATACTTATTCCATCAATTTTGTTAAAAAAGGTTTATACAAAATTGAAGTAGATTGGACCAAGGACTCACGTTGTCTGATACAAACTTTGCCCCCCTTCATCCCCTATAAAAATAGAGATAAAATTTTAAAAGATAAAAATTTCCGAAAATCTTTTCAAATCGGATACCTACGTCATACAAAGAACATACCCTCTAAGCTCTCTTCAGGTCTCTACGATCAGGGGTTTAGGTTGTGAGCTTATCGGTCAGTCAATTCAGAACAAATAATTTTATTTGTATAGATTAAAAGAGATTTTACGGCTAACTTATCTTAGCTTTCATAGTCGAAACTACAAGTATTAACGAACTACATTATTCTAAAGTGGTTACCGAAAATAATTCAACCAGATAAAACAGCAATATACTGCTGTCTTTAATCGAGTCTGCGGTAGCCATTCTATATTCATTACTAATATTTTATTCCTTTCCATGAAACTACGCTGTCCCAGTGGGAGGATGAAATCGGATCTGTATTTACTTTAGGTGGTATGTGTGTCTTTAATTTATTTGTATTAGTCGGATATGTACGAGATTACAGGAAGCAACGAGCTCTTTCCTCGAAAGTGCTAGAAATTTTCAAATTTTTGTACTGGATTTAGTATATTGGTCATCATTTTCCTACCCTGCTCCCAATTTTATTGGGGTCGGTGCATTATGTCTTGATATCGTCAACTTACTTATGGATTTGGAATTATATTTTTACGGTCATATGACTGCCTGACACAAACCCTCCTAGGGGACGACTGTTATCTTTCGACAGCACCCGAGATTTTTTACACCGCGGATTTAGAATAGCGATAGTCATTCAGATCAGTCAAAAATGAATCAACAAACATTATTTTTTATTGATTTCTATCGATAGACTCGGATCGAGCGAAGTAGTGTTTATAACTTAATCATGATCATCAACACTTTTGACGCCATCGTGGTGGAGCAGTATAGCTGACTACACATCAAGCGGTCCGGGTTCGAATCGTAGCGGCAAATATTTGTTTGATGAACACGAGTATTTGTTCACGAGTCATGGTTGTTTATATTATATCTATTTAAGTTTATAAAAATATCTAAAATTATCATGTATATTAAAAATGTCCGTTATCTAGTATCCATAATGCAAGTCTTAATAGTTACTTACTTTGGGCTAGATAATTGGTGGGCGTGGAAAAAATGATGCCAATATCATGGAAATTATGAATACACTATATGAAACTGTTTTTTTAAAACGATTCATGAAAGTATTTGTTTATCGTTTAAAAGTTTGTTTATTTTTTGGGTTTGCTACCACTCCGTAGTTTGAGACTTTGCATGGCTCATAACACAGAGTAATATTTCCTCTGTGATCATACTACCTGGGCATGTTTGTAGCGTTATATTTCTGTCAGTGCCTAAAGTCAGCTGAGTTACAAAGGAGTTGGCATAGGTTCGGTGTTGGCAGCACGAGCATCTCTAGTGTTCCAAGCTTCTTAAGTTACGGTGGGCGTTCACATCTGTATTTCTTGAACATATTGCTTCCGAAATATACAATATTGTAGACTAACTTAGATTTGTCCAAATACTCATGAGATATTTTATTTCCTATGAGTCGATCATGAATATTCTTCCACGTGAATAACAATAATTTTAATCACAATTATTTATACAAACTTGTATTCATGCAAGTAATAGAAGTATTGAATAAACCCCTGATTGCTAAGAATATCCCACAAAGTAGTCCTTACTACTCTGTCCTGCTCTGCTTTATTACGAAACTCTGATCATTATATCTATTTTTTTTTAATTTATTTACCATTTAACATCTTAATTTAAACAATTTTGTATACAAGTCGCACACTAAAACCACAAGGTTTGTGCTGGAGCGACCTGAGAGGATATAAATTTTGTTACCAAATAAATAAATATTATTCTAAATTAAACTTAGGTAGGTAAGTACTTAACTAATAGTACGATAGAGTAAATGTAGATATAACTTTTTTTTACGTAATAAATTGCTGTTAATGTTTTAAGGTACTTAAAAAGTATGATTTTAATTTATTTTTAATATTTTTTTTATCTAATTTGTCTCGCACTTCTGGCGGTAGTTCGTTAATGAGTCGTGGAGTAATATAAGTAGCTGTTCTTTGTCCATACATATTATTTGCGCGGTAAGTCCGTAGTTTGCTTGCCGTCATCGCGCGCGTACACACGAGAATGTTTTATTCCCTGTTGTAACTCAGCGCAGAAAAACTTATTAATTAAAAATATATATTTGAATTGGACATGTACTGGTAGAACTTTACAGTGCCTGAACAATCCGCTTTCGTCGTCATGAAATTGATGACGTATTTTTTCCGATATTATGTTTTTTAATATCCTTATCTGCAGATTATAAATTTTGTTTAAATATGTTTTATAAGTACGACCATAGCTGCATAAGCCATATCTTATATACGACTCTTATGTGTATATAAACGACGATTATGTGTATATAAACAATTCGTTGAGACCTATATATTCGATGAGCCTAAGATATCTTTCCTGTGATTTCATGAGAAGGTATACTGCATAATTCGGGTGAAGCTGGAGCATCAGAAATTAATATCATTGAATTTATTGTACCAAATTTCAAGCTGGCCTATAGAAGTTACTCAGATTCCTTCATCAACTGCATATAAGCCTGCAAGTGAGCCTCAAAGAGATGATGATTGTCAAACGACTTACCAGATATTATTGAATAACAGCTAAATCACTCCCTATCAATTTACCTTTCAAATTATTATTTTTTAAATCAGATACACGCCAAACTCATACACGCCTCTTTTTCGTCAAGAGCTAAAAATTAAATTACATACATTCATCTTCTCTAGCCTTAATTATAATAGTCTCAATATCTAAGAGTAACTCTTCACTTAGATCCGATAAGATATCATGTTTCATTAATTATCTAAATTACCCGATAATTAGACTGGTTTAATATGAATCCAGCTACGTATAATGTGAGGACGGCGTCGTCTAAGTTATACGAGAGATACGAGTCTTCAGTAGAAGTAATTCGCTGGGACATAATGTTACTAATGGTTTGGGATAACAAAACGTAAGGGACGATAATAATTTCGGGGAACAAAGCAAATATACGTGGCTAGTTTGAGCCAAACAATAAGAGGATTCGCGATGTCGGAGCTTAATAATAACTCGCTACCAATTTGAATGTAATGTGTAAGACGTAGGGAAAATCATGATTTGCTCTTACGACGGAAATACTCTTTAGACGGAATTTTTCGTAGAGCGTTTTTCTGTATGTCCGCTTTAATGACATTAATTATTTAGCGGAAGATCCAATGGCTATGTTGAAATAACTATATCGTAGAATTCATTAGAATTACATAAATAGGTATTATTTATATTGATACAGGGCTGTATTAGCCTGCGATCCCAGGCTAATATTAGATAATATCAGTCACATCATAACAAATAACTAAATAGATTGGGCGGTCGCATAAACAAATTCTAGGAATTAATGTATCATTCATTTTTTTGGGATGCCATGAAAATAAATGTTGTTAAAGGTGAAAAGGAAAAAAAAGTAATATAGGTATTAAAAATTGGCATTTGGATTTGACAAAATCTCTATACACGTCTATCTATTTCGGCGCTCAGTTCATTCTACAATGCAATGGATTTTTATAAGATTTAATCGATCTCTTTGAATTGAATTAATTTGATTTATATAGGTTAGGTATTTATATTATTACCAAAAGAGAAGTAAGTTATATTACTTATAAATGTATAAATCTTAAACTGAATACTAATAATTAAAAATGTGTGAAAAGCAATGTGTTTTCAATACGTAATACTTAGTGGTATTATTTTTGATTGTGAATATATTTCATTCGGATGTAAAAATTTCGTCACATTAGTGTAATATTATAAAAGGGAAAGTAACCTTGTATGTCACCTATACATTATCACGCCTAAACTAGTAAACAGATTTTCACAATTTTGTCGAGTTGTATTGCATGTCGGACGGCATAACTTACTTTTTGTTTACAATATAATGCATTAAAGAGGTGAAACAGGAGATCAAACTTTGGATATATGTAGAGTAAGAATAAAGATATATATTTACGAGTATAAAGCTTTTACTAACGGCCGGTTTCAATATTCAATTCGCTTGTAAAATTAAGCTTACAGAAGTTTGGTTGCCTAGCAATTATTTTAAGCAGGTGGTCGCTTAGCAACCAAACCCTGGTAGGGCGATCTGTAACTATAAATTGAACATTGATACCAGCCATAAAAGATTCACAATTATCTTTTACGGCATTTAGCAAAAGCTGGACTTTGTTAAATCTAAAACCTAATTACTTATCTTTTCAACACAAAGAAATGATTTCAAAACTGCCAGTTTCACAAGACTTCTCTTTGAAGTTTATAGTTCCTTACAAACTTTGAAGAGAAAGTCTTGGGCAAAGCCAAAATTTTACAACTACTAAGTTGCCAGCACATTTAAGTACCATAACTAAGTTTACAGTTAAACGTAGCTTAAATGCATATCTATTTACAGGCAATTATACTTTGCGTAATTAATTACATAATAATGTGAGCGTTGACTTTACTCGTGCTTGTATAAAATATGTAAGTGTTTTTTTTGTATTCAAACTCAAAATCAAATTTCTTTATTCATTTAGGTACAATTTGTACACTTAATATGAAAGTCAAATTTGATGACATCGGTTCAAGAGTCTACCATGAGGCCTTGTTCTGAGAAGAACCGGCAAGAAACTCAACAAGTTTTATCCTTCCTTTACAGTTTTCATACTATTGATTTGGAAAGAGTCATAATTCACATTGTCAAATCTTTAATAAGTAATTAAAATATTAATTATATATATTATAAAATATAAATGTCTTACACCTTTCCTTACAATATCGTCAATTAGAAAATTGAAATTTTACACATATTGATATCTCACTATATTACAATGGAGAATCGAGCACATTTGGATGTGTCTACATATTTTTATCGTCTATTAACAAAACTTATTATAAATAATTTCGATGACGCCGTACGTGGCGGAGATGATCCTGGTATGTGTTTGTATGAATGTTTGTGTTTCTGTCCGTGCGTAAGCCATTGCCAGAGCTCCAAGGGGATGGCGATGGGGCTAGGGTTGGAAGCGCAGGAGTGAATGATGTGTTACGATTCTCTGATGGCTACGGTGACTGTTCAGCACCAGGTAAACAGTCAGGAATTGGACATAAGCGTAATGTGATTGCCAAACGTGTCTTAAAGTAAACACTACAGTCTTCTGTGCGGTGAAGTAAATTTCTCCAGGATAGACGCTGGATTTTAAAACTGCTATCACGCTGTACCCTGTTTTCTAGAGCAAAGTTAAATTAAGCAACTTCCCTAACTTATAAAGTGTAATGAGGCTTACAATTAAAGTAATTACAATACATCAATTTCCATTATAATTATTATACGTATCGACTTTGAGTAGTTTCTCTATCAAATTACTATGTTCATGATTGAACATTCTAAGAATATTTTAATCCGGTACCGACTCCAAAGGCAAGCTTTACACTGCATTTTTCTGTATTAATTATGACTTGCTGATGACTTGCCAAACATCATAGCACGGACTTTGTTCGTTTGACTTCGAAAAAGGCCAAAATAAGAACACTATTCGAATAAATGGACTTCAGTGGCGTCATAATTGTTAAATATGCATTTTTCTTGTCATACTATACTACGGTCATTGCCATTACCTATTCTATTATCATTGTGTTCCGATATAAAATTTGGGTTGTTGCTTTCAATTTTGTACGTAACACTGATATAACGGCAGTGAAATTGCAAATTAAACCTAGTTATTATCACTTTAATTGTCAAGCTAGTACCTAAATTCTCCCCTCAAGATAGAAAGAACACTAACATTTACGTACACAATTCTGAAACAAGACTGTCACACAGCCTGCCATTGCATAATTTTTGCTTTTCCAAACTCTTGTAAGCAATTTAAGTTGTTAATCCGGTACAAAAGCAATTAACTAATTTGAAATTACGTGCGAAACTGACAACAGCTCCCGCAGTTAAACAGAAAAACACACAACGCTATTACGAACTTGTCAAAGTTCTCATTATGACGAGGGCATGATGTGAGATCGCAAAAACATACCCTATACATGATAAAACTGATACAAATTAATTGAATAGTCGAAGCGAACATTTTGGATAGTTAGTCGAGCGATGTACAGGTAGTTTACCCGTCTCCATCTCATGGTTCACCCCTAACCCACCGGGATTAAGCCGCTCCTCCACTGCGGCGCACGGAAAAGCTACGCATGTGTAAGCTTAACTTTGTATGAAAATGGTAGTGAGAACACCCACTGCAATTCACGGGCACGATACACATGAAATAACGTCATTGGTACACGCGTATTCTGAACAGTTACATCAGACATACAGTTCAACGCTGCGCATGCTACACACGCTACATACACAGAGGCTATGTAGGTATAGGAAGGTATGTTGGTGATAAAAATTAATAATACTAGTTTTATAGGAAATCGACAATGAAATAAAAAGTGAATTTTCGAATATTTGTCAGATGGAACAAGCAGCCAGGGTGTTGTATTATAAACTAAACAGGTTTGGTCTAACATATTCGAATTTCGAGCGTCTGAACTATGGTACCTCCACCTAACAGAAGTCCACAGTCAAATAACTGTATATGTTTTTGTGTTTTTGTTTGTATAATGCTGGGGCCGCACTTGCGTCTATCGTCACGAAGCTTCGTGCTAGGACACGATACACGCAGATGTGACCGGCCGTTATCGGCTATCGTCACGAATATTCGGGTTGCTTGTGCGTTATCGGCCGGGAGGCGGTACGTCAGGGTTTTAGCGCGCTAATCTATCGCGCTGCGTGGTCAGACATGCGTTGTTCATTTCGAAGGTTGTTCTCCATTAGTTCAGACGCGTACGGGTGACTAAGTATACGATACAGCTGAGTTATTTTTTATAATAAATGCATTACGTAATTATTAGCACGCAATTTAGAAGTAAAGAAAGTGATTATGCATAGTTAAACGCAAAGAAGGATAATAATACTACGCAATTTACACGTCTGGAAATGATTTCGGCCATCTTGGATTATTGCACGATAGTTCGTACAAATAAAGAAATGCCACATGCTTTATCGCGATAACTTTGCTCGGGCCGCACTTGCGTGTATCGTACGAAGTATCGCCACGCATTACTCAGGGACGATAGGCGCAAGTGCGGCCCCAGCATAAGTAAGGTTGCCTGAGCTTCATGAAGTTGAATAGGGTTGTCAGCACACGAGTGTCACGTCAGTGACACACCAGAGAAGCCGTATGCATGTCTGCCAACCAAAGAACAAAAAAAGCAGAATTAAAATATTTAAAACAACCGTCTCCAGGGTCAGAGGGCAATAATAATTATAAGATTCGAATTACCTTTAATTTAATTTCCGGAGCATTTTTTTCGTGCTTAGGTCGGTTTGATTACTTTCCGGTTCATCGAAACAAAATTTCAATTACTCTTTTACGTGCAAAAAATAAAGATGGCTTTAATCAAAATGTCTAATATTTGCGGTATTTTCCTCCTAAGTTTGACCTATATCGGGCACCATTATTATTCTTGACTGAAGAGTTTAAAGGTCAGAAAATAAACAGTATTTAAAGAGAAGTAGAGTACATTGCATTAGCCGCTCAGATTTGGAGTATGAACCCTTATTTTCAATTATGAACATCCTTTAAAGGTACACCCAAACTTGTGTGGCGGCTCAGGGTGATGTGGGACTTTCCCTTTCAGAGCCGGAAGACCTATACACTAAAATATAGGTACCTCTACGTATATAGGTCCTCTCTGTCAGAGTTTGCTTATGAAATCGACAAGGGGTTAATAGTAGTAATAATTCTTTATTTCAGGCAACAGCACGAGTGTAAATGACAAAACATACTGGCCCATATAATATTTACTGTACTTTAAAGACTAATATAGGGAATAGGTACGCTTCTCAGAGCGAAGGCGTACTGGTGTTTCCTCCTTTAGACTCATCTGATAAGAGCATTGAATATTAGTAAGGAGCTCACATCCTACAGGCTTCTCCCAAACACCACCTTCTTGACAATTCAGCGCCGCACTCGTAAGGAAAGCAGTTCACCCTAAGAAGATGCAAGGCGCCCCGTTCTTTTGCTCTCTCGAGTATCACCAGAAACCGCGTACGCGGTGTGTCTTTATACGGCGGCTTGGCACCTACACAGCACACTACCAATATGTCAAGAGGAAACCCTGACGCACCGGCTACAGCGCAAATTCCAAGAAAAATACATAAATCTTACACAAAACCGCAATCAATAAAATTACTAATAAAATGGCGGTGAATATCTAGAGAATAGTCCCACGGGATAAAGGGATACACGATTCTTCTTTTCGATCTGTTCAGTTAAAATAACTACAGACATACGCTCCAGGGGATAGGTGATAGGGTCAGTGGATTTGGTATTGAATGCGGCAAAAGTCAATGACAATCCTTTAACATCAAATGGACCGTATGAAAAGAATTCAAAAACAATTATTTCCCTTTTGGGTTTGTTCAATAAAGAGGAAATAGATTTCTTGTTACTTTATTCTGTTACCCAAGACAATTAACACGTCTCGCCCGCAAGACACCTAAAGTCACCCAAGTGTTAATGTGATAAATATCCTAAGTAAGCCTTCGTGTGTGTACTGGAAAATCTACACCAGGAAAATCTACAAGGCTTATGTAAAGATAAAACTAAATCTCCAAGTCACTATCAGTTGGGTTACCAAAGCTTAATTACTTAGAGGAAGAATCTGTTGTATTTCCGCTTGCTGGAAAGGAGTGTGGCTTATAGATACCTGCAATACTAGGATTAGGAAAGATAGCTAGATAACAGCTGATTAGTTACTCGAAAATGGAAGTGATCTTAGTGACGAAGTGCCTGAAGGTTTCCCGCGTTCCAGAGGATGGGGCTAGAATTGAAACCGCTCAAGTGACAGTTTGTTGTTGGCTATTTTGGTCTCTACGGCCATGATGAAAAAAGGTAGTATTGTCTGATTAGGTGATATCCTGGTAGGTTGAAATTGCCTCTCTCCGCAAGGCAATCTTTGAGCAGCTAAATTTCTTTACGCTGCCGATTTTATTATACTCGAATCTTCAAACTGCAGTTTATGAGTTCCAAGAATTTTAAACCTGATACTTATATTTATTTTACTCGCTTTTATTCCACAATAACTTCGCGAGAACAGGCGTACCTAATATCACATGCGTGATATACGGAGGAAAAGGACACGCCGCAGGAAATAAAGCCCTACGCTGCCATTATTTTTTAATTATTAACGGTTATTGAAATTAAGCAATATCAAGTATTTTACTTCATACATATTATGAATAACTTTTTTGAAAAAAGAAATTGTTGTAAGTACCAAATTATTTCAAAAAGATTCATCTCTATCATGTTGTTACGAAAGCACAAATTTAGTAATTATGTTTTTTGCTTTATAACAGTAAATTATAGAATTAATATATCTAGTGCTAAGTGCCTTTGCTTTTTAACAGTTAATTATAAAATGAATAAAGCTAATACTAAAATCTAATTACTTGAATGTCACCGAGGTATGTAATTAGCAGAAAACGATAATTAACTTTCTTTTTATTAAAACATAAGTAGCCGTAGGTATAATCTGCTCTACTGTTATGACTAGTGACTGATATCGAAAATATGTTTCGAGGCGGTCATATCCACCACAAAAAAAGGAATCATATAGGTTTTATTTTTAAAATTGTTTGGGTTGTCAAAGCTTTGTCACATATTTTTAGACAAATTTCTTGCATTTGTTACTTATATACAGGCGACAGGCTAGCAACCTATTTTGGGGTACTGTATGCCCCATACTGCCAGATGTAGGTTTGTGTGTAACCGCTTTTAAGCTTATGAGCGTGATTATATGTATGTATAGTGTAAATTGTTTTGATAATATGAGACAAATTGATAATATGAGAACATTGTTTGTTACCCGGTGTATACACTCACTCTAGGTGATATTTTAGTGCCTCAAGATAATGTAACATAAAAGCGGCATTAAACCAAAAAAATAACCAAACCTCAGTGAACCTAAAATAAGCCTACAACTAGGACACCACGGCAGAAGTTACTCTGAAATATCTTATCAGTCAGGATAACTGATAAGTCATTTTGTTAATTTTTATTTCAAACTAGCTTTTGCCCGCGACTTCGTCCACGTGGAATTGTTACTTTGGGTAGCATTTTTAGGTTACTTATTTTGCAAATAATACACATACTGCTGTAGATTACTGTAAATAGATTATTATTATAAATATTCCTTTCTTCGCAATCAAAAGTAGCTTAAGTAATTTTAATCATTCCTGTCCATCCTAAGGTTGTCTGGAAGAGATCGCTCATATAGCAATAAGGCCGCCCATTGTACATTACAATATTAATATTGTTTTACTGGTGTTTCTTTGTTAAGGTGTACAATAAAGATTATTCTATTCTATTCTTATGTCCTTTCCCTAGGCTATATTTGTAATAAATTTCATCAAAATCGGTACAGTGGTTTAGACGTGAAAGCTTAACAGACAGAGATACTTTCGCAATTATAGTGTTAAGTAGGGATTAACCTTATCGCGAAATTTGCGCTCAGTGTGTGCGCACCGGCGCTCACTGATTTTCATAAAAAGAATTCGCGTGTGGGACCCGTAATGGCGGCAACGCGTGGAGTGGGCAACCCGCCTCACGCAGCGCTGCTCTATGAAATGAAACAGTAGGCGAGTATCGGACGCACTTATAAACACCAAATTAAATTTATTACTCGTATTAAACATACCTACAAATACTACAACCATAGTTAAGTCACGTTAATTGAAATAATTATAACAGATTGTATAATTAAGGTAGAGGGGAAACATGAACTATTATAACTTAATTGTGTTAATTAAATGTTATACAGTGTAAGCAGCAGAGTAAAACGTTGAGAATTTTGCTTTTAATAACCCTTGAGTAGCTATGGGGTACAAATAATTAAAAAAATAGAAAATTTGCAATCTCTTTTTTGTTTCAAAACTGTATTTTTTTCCACTGCCGTGTATTTGTACGAGGTGGAGTGTTACGTCGAAGAGTCCTGTTAGTGTGTGTTCGAGGTAAATCGTGAGCGGAGTGCTTCAGAACCCTTTGTCCATGCATCTCCAGAAAAATGTAAAAGTGTCATTATTTAGAGCTACAAAATTAGATTTGCCAAAAATGTCCTCCTCCTCCTCTTATTTAGGCCTATTAATATTATCAAAGTCAAAATTACTTTATTCATTTAGGTAAAATTTGTACACTTATGAAAGTCAATTTTGATGCCATCGGTTCGAGAGTCTACCAGGAGGCCTTGTTCTGAGAAGAACACTAAATTGTATTATGTGCCACAAAAGTCATTGTTATTATACTTATAAAAGTATGTTTTATTTACCGGGGTACTCCAGGTGCTCCCCTGGGAACTGATGCTTAAATTCTATTATGGGTACGGTTCTAGGGTTAAATTCATGCTTATCTTTAATTAAACGTAAGGAGAGAGTAGCTTTTAACTGACCGGCTTCTAAATTACACAAGCTTGTATTTCCTACCAATGGACATTAAACGGACAGTATTATTCTACACTGGTAGGTACAGTCGACCAAATTGAATCATGACCCACCTTAAGATCATTTTCCTACAGTCACTCTATACAAAATAGGATGAAATTCGCTTGAACGTACATTTCTAAGAACGAACCTGTTATCAATTTGTTAGACACTGACAGTGTCAAATAAAAATGGCTTTTTTGTTCAGACTACTACTTGACATCTGACACATAACGTCATTTTATTTTTAAAAATACAATAGTTATTCCATTTTCTCAGTAGTGAAAAGAGTTTAGATTATGAACGACATCTTATTTAAAATTCCAATTGAGACTTTAGTGCAGTGAAAAGAAAGATTAAAATTGCATAGATCTCTGAACCGTAATGACGCATTTTTATTCATATTTAAAACGTACTAAGTGCAACACGCACGATAGCGAAGAAAACCTAACTAAATTTATGATTCTAAAAGAATGATCGGCCAAGTGGGTCATGATTCAGTTGGTTCGACTGTACATGCGAATCGAGTACAGAGCTCCGTCATTTAGTTTATACGATATCATATTTCGGAAAATATTAAAATTGTTTTAGAAAATACTAAGAAACCATTTACAGTTTCATCCTAGTTCCAGTTGAAAAACACGTGTTTATTTTATGTTGTGAGACCAATGATATTATAGTATTAGATACGTTATACGCTCACAAAACAGTAAAAAAAAAAATTGTGTGTGTCAGCTCCGACGCACGACTGGAGTTTACTCCGAGACAAGTGAGATGGCGTACCTGCTGTCATCCGTGTTTTGACAATTAGAAAGTTGCGCGACATATGATGCGCACCAATTATGACTTTGACCTTCGAAAACATAACGGGGTCATTAATCGATAGATTTTACTCCTCACATTTTTCTCATACCGGGCTCCTTGTATATGCAAATCGATTCTTAAGAAGTGAACTCCAAAAATATGATCCCAAATGCTGTAGCAACACACATGTACACTTCTATTATTTTACTTATATTTCACTACATTGGCAAAAATTTAAAAGGGATGGCATAATTTATCCAATAGGAACAAAAAAGACAGCTAATGTTTGTCATTGCGTGACCATTACCATAGCAACCATGGCGCCATATATTTATTCACGATGATAAAAACAATATAATTTCGGCTTACTTACTTATGACACGTGATGTTGTATATACCTGCAAAGACATATCTTTTAACCTAAAATACTTGCACACGATCTTGTTTTAATGTACATTGATATTGTCGATGGTGTATCTATCATAAAAAATAAATAAATAAAACCTAAGGCTATGCAATATAAAGTGCTTAATCGATTGGGAAAATTTGACAGTTTGTAGTAACCCAACGTGCTGTTGTCTGTACATTTTCGTATAACACAGTACGGCATTTTGTTGCTTAAACACGTTAAAAACTTGAAGGCACACGCGAACTGTCTACTGTTTCAAGAGAGAGCGACTAAGGCCCAACAGGCAACACGTGTTGCGTTTTGATTTTGCATTTCGCCGCGGTATGACGTATTTACCTCTTTCATACTATAATATCATATACTAGCGACCCGCCCCGGCTTCGCACGGGTGCAATGCTTATGTAAATATGCATGTATTATACATATAAACCTTTCTTAAGAATCACTCTATCTATTAACAAAACCGCATCAAAATCCGTTGCGTAGTTTTGAAGATCTAAGCATACATAGGGACAGACAGACGGCGGATAGCGACTTTGCTTTATACTATGTAGTGAAGAAGATTAATTCTTGATTGATCAAGAATTAATCTTCCTATAACATATAATTTCTTTGCAAAGTCTGTTCACATCGCTTTAAAATTAAGTCTGAAAAAAACACAAAATGTGACAGTTTTGACGTAAGTCGAGTGCACGCCCTTAATTCATTCCTAATGTAGCAACCTCTGGACGAGTGTATTGGTAACAAACTCCCATTTTTCCATTTTACCGCCAAACAACCCAAAAAAGAAACATTTTAAAAACACAAATAAGATCTCACACGTAGGAAGATGACAAATTATGGGGAAATAAATTTCCGGATATCAAGTAAAGCTCTTGTTAAAAGAAGGAAGGTGGCAGCTGGACAAACAGATTGCTGGCGGCAGGCCCTCGTTGCGCCTTGACAAACGACCTTAGACGCGACAAGAAATATGCTTTTACCGAAACGCGATTCCCGAGGCGTCGTTGAAGGTTTATTTAAAAAATATGCATTTTAATCAATTGGAGCACTCCCCTTGAAGAAATAATTAACAGCGTTTGAGAAACTTATAACAAAATTAGAAGCGACAATGTTTTAGCGGTAAGCCCATAAACAGTATACCCAGACTGTTAAGAAAATTTAGAGTGGGCTTTTTTTGTTGGTTTGCGGAAGGTATAGTTACTTACTTTTGATCACTTAAAAAGTATTTTTAATTAATTGTTTAATATTGGTAGATTCATTGTTATTTTTTATGACCAAGAAGAGAGGACTTTTGGGAGTAGAATCGAATAATCGAAATCGTATACCAAATTTATTTATAGCATAAGTAAGTAACAATTTCTCTTTTAGCTCTAAAAGATTACCATGAACCTAACTATTATACAGATAAATAATTAGAAGTGGTTTTGACAGAACAAAGTATCTTTGAATCTATTTATTGTTCTTCTCGGTAGGAGAGGTCTCTCTTTAGAAATTAACTATCTAAAGAAAATAATATCAAAGCTACCGTAGGAAGTACATTTGAAAATATCTAATCAAGTTTTGCAATCTTTGTTCAATGTGGTTTTGAAATAAGCTATAGTTAACAAAGTTTTTTACTCTTAATGGGCTCAAAAGGAGATTCTTATAAATGATTGTTGGATGAGTTTGTTAGAATTATTCGTAAATGTATTGAAAACATATGAAAAGCTATTAACTATTTCAAAGGAAACATTCTTGATTCTCAATTGGGGAGAAAATTCCCCGAATTTTTATTCGCATTACTTTGTGTGGGTACTTATTATCTATTTTATTGTTTAAGCTAATTAATTAGACCAAGACACAAAGGAACCGAGTTTATATTATATTAGATTCTATCATCGCACTGAATTTGGTACTAAATTAAATAATGTAGTAGATATACAGATTGGAAACTTTCAGCGGGATGATAAACCTTAACCTTAGAAGTAGTTCTTGTGTGGTTATTTTTTACCGTAGAAGCCACACGAAAAAAGTAATATTATTACTAGAAAAATGCACCGAAAAAAATCGACTTGCCTCAGGCGGGACACGAACCCGCATCTTCCGCAATCCGGGCGGATGCGTTGACCATTACGCCACCGAGACACTGCTTTTCGCTGTCGAAATTTGTCAGTGCTTGGTGCTTATGTTTTTATGGTAAACATTGTTTCATCTAATCTTTGAAATTTGCACTTCTAAGACCCGAACGAAATATTTTTGCAAATATTTGACGCTCAGTTAAGATGAAACTATCTTACATTATGGAATAATTTTATTATTTGACAAAAATAACAAAGGTAGAGAACAATATTTGCAAACAAACCAAAAATAAAAATACCATTAACTTAAATTGTGTACACTTTTTTATGAATTGTTGGTATCTAAACTAGGCCTATATAGCCTGTATTTACCAAGTTCTCTCGATATTGTCAGGTTAAAGTTAAGTACACTAAGAAAGTAAGTAAAATGATTTAAGTATCACATTTTCCAAAAAATTTAAAATTAGTAGAAATAATTGCCATTTTACACATTCTTTATGCTTATCAATCCTGTTTATACTGACCAAAACTTATATAGCACCAACCCAGGTTGGAATACAAAAAAGTTCGAAATTGCATAAACATTTCATTTTAGAAATGATGCTTTGGGGGAAAACGATTAAAAGTTAACCGTCAGTTTTTGACAATTATTCTGTACGATAAAATTTCAAAAACTGTTGGTTAAGTAATAATCACCTGTTTAATTGTTGGTGAACTCCAATCTTAATAAAGTAATTTTACAAATTCATATTACACCAAATTATATAGTAGTATACTATTTCTTATTACAAAAATAATACAAGGCAAGGAATTATAGGAGGATGAGCTGCTGTTTGTTTAGTGTTTCATTGGCAACAAATTAGTTTAATATTTCTATAAAAAAATATTATTTGCTTGTCAGTAGGCATTACCTGTGTAACAAGGTTATTAATTCACAAATATTTTTGGGGATGTTGGGATGGTGTTACAAACCTTCATAGATAGTTTTAAGTTGTGACAGAAGTTTTTAATTTTATTTTGATTTTTCATAAATAAACATAATTGTCGACTAGTAAATATTTTTTCGAGTACACATTTGATTTATAATATTTGCCTTTTTAATAACTTATGGATTTGACGTCGCAAGGAACGATGGCGGAATGCAGTGGCAGGTGTAAGTCCTAACAATGCCTCAGAACACTCCCCGTGATATAACTAAGCGATAAAAGATGCAGAGTGATGCCACATCTCTACACTATGCCAAATAGCCTATAAAAGATGCAGAGTGATGCCACATCTCTACGCTATGCTAAATAGCCTATTAAGATGCAGAGTGATGCCACATCTCTACGCTATGCCAAATAGCCTATTAAGATGCAGAGTGATGCTACATCTCTACGCCAAGTAGCCTTTTAGCCGAGCGGTTCGTCAACTACAACTAAAATATGTATATACAAAAACTGATAAGACACGAAATTTGTTTAACTACATTTATATAATAGCAAATTACTTTTTGCAATTTTACGTTTTCAAATTTTGTAGTCCTAATATTTGAAGAAAATGATAATTAATATTACACAAACGACTCTACTAGTTGGTAGACCCATATGTAGGGTCGTCTGGGTAGGTACCACCGCCTTTGTTATTTCTGCCGTGAAGCAGTTCGCTGTGTTTTGGATTGAAGAGAAAGGTAGCCAGTGTAATTACTGAGCATGGAGGGCATATCATCTTAGTCCCCAGGATGTCAAACGCGCTTGCGGTGTTAAGTGATTTACACTTAATATTGCAAGTGTTTATAGGCGGCGGTGACCACTTAACATCATGTGGGCCGCAAGCTTTTTTGTCATCTCGTAACATAAAAAAAAACGTCTTTGTAATTAAATAAAGTAAGGCTTTGAAACTTTTATCGATTAACTATTTTTACAGTCGATGTGACTTCCGATTTATCAATTATTGAAATAATTCCACGATTGTTGGGCTGGAGGTATTAAATAATGAATATAATATTCAAGTCAAACAATTGTTTGTGTGCTCGAATCATCAAAGAGAATATTATTATGTAGATATTGCTTTCATATTTGAATTGACCGTCCAGAAATAGCTCCAACTAGTGTTTTGAGCAAAATAAATAGTTTTCGGTAACTAAAAAGCTTAAAATAAGTTTCTATTGAATTGTATTCTAAATATTATGATAAATGCCTCGTTTTAATGTAAAAAGAGAATGAATTTATATGATCGGTACTCAGTTTAATGCCACGATCGTCATGCCTCAGTAATTATATTTCTGCGAAACCATACAAACAAAGTGCACTACTTTCAAGATAAGGTCAGAAATACATAAATAAATCTTAATAATATAATAAATAAACGTAAATCGCCGTAAGCTCAAATGGTTGCCTATTCGCCTTCGCCGGAATGCTCATATCGTATTCCTCCTATTTAATATTCTATTCAATACCACCTATTTTTTCTATCTAAAAGATCGTTTACAATTCCTTCGGGACTCTCATCCTCGGTTGTTAAGATCATCAGAGAATTTGAGTTTGGAGATCCCACAGCACTCCACTGCATTTTATAGTAAATCCTTTACCGTTCAATCGCCATGTTTGTGGAATGCTTTGCCAATTAAAATTAGGAAAGCCCAAAACCTCACTACTTTTAAAAGACTAGTTCAGAATATTATCTTTCACTTTAGTAAGTATCTAAATGTAGGTATTATTGCTTTATTTGTTTATTTATATGGATAATTATATATAGTATATTATTGTATGTATGTTTGTGTGTAGGTATATTTTATTGGAATTATTAGATATGTATTTATTATTTGACATTTATTTTAATTTAGTTAATATGTTCATTATTTATTTGTTTTTGTTTGTTTGTTTTGTTTATTTCATAAATGTGTTTAATTGATGGTTACACCATCGACCCCAGTTTTTGTCTTTTTATTACTTTCCATCCAAAGGTTGCCTGGAAGAAATCGCTTTTTAGTGATAAGGCCGCAGATTGTACAATGACTTAGTAATAGATATATCTGTATTATTTTTCTTGGTGTACAATAAAGCTTATTCATTCATTCATTCATAAATACATAATACTCTTAGTAATACAATGTAATAATTATAGGAAAAATATAAATATTGTTACTTAAAATCAGAAGTAATAGAAGAGAAGTATCGGACTACCAGTTAAGGCTTAAAAATCAATTAAAAAAATAAAGTTTTTTTAAAATAATTTCATGACTAATCAGTCATTAAAATATGACAAAAAAACTTGATTTTTTGGTCCTAAACTTTAGAAAGAAAGTTTTTCGAAAATGTACGTAAAAATTATAATGAAAAGATTATAAAGTATAATAACCTATTACTACCTACTAATCTACACAAATGACACTAAAGTACTAATACTAAGACTGAATGCCTGTTAACAGAATAGCTATCATGACAGATGAACAGTTTTCCACAAAGGTCAGTCAAGGTCAGGCTTCTTAGACGCTTATTCTAGCGACTCTCTTGAGTTGTGTGGGAGTTATTTGTAATAATCTTCTGTAAGTGTTAAGAACTACGTATATTAAAGAACAAAATGATTGATTTTTAACACGTTACTACATTGAGAAGTATGTAATATAAAAGGCACGCAAGAGGCGAGGTGAGGAAGGTCGCTCGGTATATTACCCGCCAGTCACGCGCCCGCGTCAGCTGTTTGCGATCGCTAAACCTTAATATTTCTCGTACCAGTAGCTTTCTTCAAAAAAAGAACAACGTTGAATACTATCGAACTTGAAATACACCCAAATATGGATTCAATATATCTTACGTCAAAACTAATTCGTCTTTATAGGAAATAAACAAACTTGCTAACAAATTTCCGACACAAGCCAATTATTCACTGCCACAAACAGCTGTTAGTTTAATAGATCTTGAAAGTTTATCAATGAATGATGGCATTTTGATCACCTATCCGATGTTTATCCTATGGAGTTGATCAACTGTTTGAGAATATTAGTATTGTAAGGATACATATGCTTTTACCCATAAAAACATAAAATGCTGGTTATCTTGGAGTTCAATACGGTAGACAAAATAAATTCAATTTATGACTGAATATTAAAATACTTAAGTAGTAATTGTAGTTAAGTAGCCCATGTCAGCATTATGTATAAAGTGACGATGTTCGGCCTATAACTTAGATGACCTGACTTTCGCAATAAATATGGCATCATTAATATTTTTTTCATCGCTCATCTAGGAAAGAGTATTTTTGCTCTTCGATATCTGAGTGGAAAATTCGTTTTTATCCACTAGAGGTAAACTAATTTTAGAACGTCGTGTGCACTAACTCCGTGAATTCAAAAAATTATTAAACCTATTTACTTAATTTATCATACAACATTTATTAATTTGTTAAATACTCAGACTTTTCTTTTCGCGCACCATTTTCTTTTCACGACATATTGTTAAAACCTCAGGTTTAAAACAAGAAAGTTGAAAACACGTGAAAAACGTAAAATGAGTGATTCTAGCAATGAAGAAGTTTATTTGACGCTAACAGAATTGATTGCAACTGTTAATAATGCGCAAATGAGTTTTGTCCCTCAACATCACGTGAGAAGTATTTGAAACAGTGCGATATGTTTAAGACGTGGCGACTAGCTAAAGGAGTCAAAACTTTCCCAGAAAACGTTTCGCTGGCATATCTTATTGAGTTAGTACTTGGAGTAGGTAACTACTATAATATGTTGTCATTGGCTTTTGAGAGTTGTTATAGGTAGGTACTAGTTTTATTCTCTTAACTCTTTTAGAGATAATACAAATAACATATTCTATGAACCTCTAATTTTGTATAGATGTGTCTGCATCGTCTGCAATGCCATTCGAAATAAAAGGCACGCATCAAGCATTTTTTTTAAAGTCCATGCAGATATATTGACGGACCGATTCATGGTACTAGAATAAGAATAGTAGGTCCGGATGACATTATATCACTTTGCAGGCACAATTCCCATAATAGGAATTGAAAAAATGACAATAAAATTGACTTAAAATACACAGTGTTCTGCACGCTTTCACGGCGAAAGTAGTATTTTTTATTTAAACACCGTATATGTGTAGCATGTGCAGTTTAAATGGAATTATTGTGAGATGCACAAGCATCTGCGCTTATGGTATAATCTGAAGGTTCATTACCACTTCAAGTATGAGCGGTAGTAGTATTGATTGTAGGTAGCGACCGAATCACTAGGCCACAGGGGCTAATACATTCTCTCAAAAGGATAAGTAGCTGTTTTTGCATTGAGAAAGAAATATAAAGAGTTGATATAACATCTACCCTATAACAAAAATAAAAAATATAATTATATTCATATTCGGTAACAGTTGGTAACAGTTTAATGAGAACGACGAAATATCCATCATAAATTACAAATCCACCAGATGCCTGATAATTGTTCTTACGACTGACTTACAAACAATTATAATAAAGAAGCAGATATATAAAAAAATAACAAATTAATAATTTATGGTTCAAAGAAAAATCTACCAACATTTCTATGTGAAGACTTCTAGGAAAAATTGCCGGCTAAACAATGAGTTTGAAATGGTTACAAGGAGGAAATCTCTAAATCCAGTTTGTTATCCTAAAACTCATTAAGCTAATAGCAATTAAAGCTCGAGTAAATATCAAGTGGAAGTTGGATAATCTAGTTTCTTTGTCTTTCAGTTATTCACAGAAGAATCGTAACTTTACTATAACTTATTTCACACGGGACCAGTTTTTCAAGCTTGAATAGGAAGCTAGTTAATAATTAGCCAAAAGTTGTTGTGTATTTTTAGTTTATAGCTTCATTTCTAGACAAGTTTGCTAGTGAAAATGCTCAGAGCCCTTATAGCCCTTATTGATAAAAAGTGATAGAGACAGGATGAAAACAGTCTTCCTCAGGGCAAAAATATATATATATCCAAGTCTATATAAGAAATAACAATCCAAACATGTAATAACATCACAGCAAACCAACAGTCGTAGGTCACCTAAAGTATGTTAAACCATTAAACAAAACATCGCCTTCTTTCGTCGCCATACAACCTTTCTCGCAAACAACTTATACAATAAATTAAACTATGCATTAAATATTTATCCCAAAATATTGTATGATTGTAAATCTATACTTAGGAATTATCTAATGGAAATTAATTACTATGAAACGGAAGCACTAATAAAATAACCAGAACATAAACCTAAGTACAGACATAAGCACACACACTCATACATACATACAAATTCACACACTCACAAACACAAATTTGCAAGCATGCATAATTATCTTGTAGAAACTCTGTTTATAAAGCCATATGGTTCAGGTAAGCTTCCTGGAGTCATGAAATACAGGAATTTCCTAGTTTAGGATCCAGTCCTCCTAAATATTACGTGTTTTCACTTACCTAGTTTTCAGCATAATCGATAGATATAGTTAAGGCTAACAAGCATGTAATATAGAGGTGGAAAAATAAAGAAATTTTTATTTATTATTTATAACATCTAAAATTAGTAAGATTATTATGACGATGAAGAATAGCTATGTCGCACGTGATCAATGATAAAAGAAAAAAGTGATTTTTATTTATATAGGTACTCCACTACAGACTAATAATTTTATCTTGACTCAGATGCTAAACCAAGTCCAATTACTATTCTAAATTTTTCTTAAACATTTTAATCCCGTGCAACATTAAAATAGATTTACAATAAAGTAGCAAAAATAGAACCGTTGGAAGCTAAAAGCACAACAAATAAACTAGCCACGTAACACGTGGTTAGTAAACCGCCCTAACAAGGCATAAAGTACGGCGTGATATCTCGGCAAGCTAACATAATCTCTCGCCCAGGGTCAGGTATTGTGAAAAAACCAACGTCGATATCACAACAAACCTCTAGGTGCCCGCTACCGTTGTTACTACTACGTGACCCGAATGTCCAACGCTGAATCGCTTGGGGATACTTCAGAAATGTTTCCGTTACGATACTGGATCTTTACCCCGTTCTCCGTTCACATTTGAATGCGCGCGTCAGGCTATGACTTACGTGAAGTTTGTGAAACGTGCACAGTTCCAATTTGATTTCTTGAAATTTCTAGCTTTAGAATATAAATTTAGATTTCTTTAAATACCTAGTTTAAAACTAGTCGCACGTCGACTTAAGTTATCCTATTAAGAGATTATTCATGTTACATTGCGTTTCAGGGTAATTTTTAAGCCTTAAGGTCGTTGCACACTTATTAGCTCGGAAAGGGAACGCCTCTTTTTATCGCACATTAGTGGACGCCTGCGGCTTCGCTCGCGTAAATGTCAGATTTTTTTAGCCTAAAGCCTTCTAAGATAAATGGACTATTCAACAAAAAAAGAATTTTTCAATTTGGATCAGTAGTTGCTGTGATTAGCGCGTTCAAACAAACTCTTCAGCTTTATAATATTAGTAAAGATTATCCCAAGGTATTAAATTTTCACCCAATTTTGGGGTTGTTGTTGTGAAATTCTTATATTTATACTATTTAAACAAAAATTCTAAAATATGACCTACCAAAAAATACATAAAAAAGTAATGATTTATTCTTGAAAATATTCTATTAAGTAAGACGAAACCAACCTTCAAAACTAAAATTAAAATTAAAATTTAGATAAACATTTTTAAGCGAAATTTTTATTTTTTCCTTTTTAGTTTTGAATGCGGTTATTTTATTTAAAAATATTTTTGTTCGTCAATGTTAATATATATTATTTTGATTTTGTATTAATTTGCTAAAATATTAACTGTCATCGAAGCGTCGGTGGCGTAGAAGCGTTGGTTGCGTAGTGCGTAAGGGCGTTGTCTCCCACTTGGGAGGTACCGGTTCGAACCCCGCCACGTACCAATGTGTTTTACCAATGTGTTTTCAAATTTTGAATTCATATGTACGTCTTGTCGACGCTTTTACGGTGAAGGAAAAAATCGTGAGGAAACCTGCACACACCTATGAAAAATTTCTTAGGTTGTGTGTGAAGTCGACCAACCCGCACTTGGCCAGCGTGGTTGACTAAGCCCTGATCGCCCTTAATGTGGGGTAGGCTCGAGCCCTTCGGTGGGGACATTATAATTATGAGCTGTTGATGTGACAACGCACTAAAATATTGTGTTGAGTATCCAATATGATAAAAACGTTCACTCTATTTTTCAAATAATACTTTGAAAGATGCGAAATGCGAGTGCATTTTAAATGGTAGTGTATAGCCTCTTTTTCATAGCAAAAAGAGGCGATACGTTTCCGAGCTGATAAGTGTGCAACGACCTTTAATTTTAATGCCGATAACCAGAGGGGCTACCATTTTATTCTAGTCTGTCTGGCTATTCACGATCATCTTATTAAAGTCTATCGTCATACATAACAATAGCAATAACAGCATTTTGTGTTCCGACCCTTATGAGAAGATAGCTAATCTTATGCCTAATCTTTGTTTTTTTTTTTTTAAAAAGCTGCTAAATCATCAGGTGTGAAGAGTCAAGAACTTGCCGGCGAACTTATTAAAAACTCTATAAGTCTAACTTTGGCATGACTTTATCGTACAAAATTGTTTTCACTGTCATGTTTACAAAAATGACTAACATTATTCATTTACAAAATTTATAAGTTTGTAATCTTACAAACGTTTCATTACGAAGCTAGAAAGCTACTTTCTTGAAATGTTTAGAAAATTGCATGACTGACAGTGGGTTGAGGAAGCCGACAGCTTGCTACACGATATGCCAATTACTGGATGCAATGTGATGGAATAGTGGTGAGCTTAAGGATTGGATCGAGAATTGCCTCTGATATCTATGAAACTGTTAGTATGAGTAGGTACAAGTGTATCATGTCTCTCAGAATTCCTATTTTTATTATTGTTTTTAAATCATTTTTTATAGTTTATGAGTGAAGTCCGATGCCAAGCGCTCACCACAGCATCGAAACGCTTTTGTGACAAGGGTGTATTTTCATGATGCTAACTTTAAAGCATATGTATATTTATATATTATATTTATTCTTTATTGCACACACAAAATAAAGTTACAACATATTCCTGAAAAACCATGTAATAAAGGTGAGCTTATCTCTAAAAGAGATCTGTTCCATCCAACCCTAGCATTAGCATACAGAAGCTAGGAGTCGGAAACATCGGTCGTGTGTCGGGTCGGAGTCGATTGCTCCATGAATTGTTCGCCAACAGATCTTTGTATCTACTAACTTTTTTATATTACGAGATGGCAAACAAGCTTGCATCCCATCTGGTAATAAGTGGTTAGCATCACCTATAGACACTTGCAATATTAAGGGTAAATTACTGCCAGTAATTACACTAGCTACCTTTCCTTTCAATCCGAAACACAGCATACTGCTTCAAGGCATAAATATCAAAGGCGGGAACATCTACCCAGACGACCCTATATATGGGTCATCTGGTACTAACTTTTGATACAAATAATATTTGGCACATGATCGGTTCGCCAACAGATTGCCATGTGGCACGCACTGATGAATGCCTTGTTTTGCATAATTTTTTGGGAATTATTATACATATACAAGTATTGTTTGTGAATGCGGGCGTTAGTAACTTAAATATATTGTTTTTTTATTGGACACAAAATTAAAGAAATAGATTAAAAAATTACACAAAGGATTATATGTCAACTATTATTATCATTTGACTGCTCCATTTGGGATCAACGTAAATGTTTACTCCTTTGAAGACTCGCGATCATCTCAACAAAAACACTACCATTTTTAGATAATGGGCTACTCGACCAGTGGTCGAGATTTTTATGGTCCAATAGCATTTCATGCACATTTCATGATCTGGCCACGACATAATATGCATCTTTTCTTAGGTAGTCCTTTTCCTATATATCCATCTATATTCATTCTTATTACCTACTCTTTTTTTAAACATGTTCATTATCTCTTCTCATTACATGTCTTTGTCTATACCATGCCAATCTTATACATTTATTTAATATTACGAGATGGCAAAAACAATATTGCGGCCCACCTGGTGTTAATGATTACCATTGCCTATAGACACTTGCAATATTAAGGGTAAATCACTTTACACGGCAAATGCGTTGCCATCCGGAGGAATAAGATGATATGCCTTCCATGCACAGTAATTATACTGCCTACCTTTCCCTTTAATCCGAAACACAGCGAAGTGCTTCACGGCAGAAATGAGAAAGGCGGTTGTACCTACCCAAACGACCCTACATATGGGTCTAACACTTAGTAAAATCTGAAGGTATGTACAATTGAATTATTATTATTATAACTATTACATATTAGTTTTAGGAATATAATCGAAAAGAATACGAATTGCAGAAATGAGGTTTCGAATTTTTGTTTACGATATCTAATTTTCTCACACGCCCCTACCTGAGGTACACCGAATGTGAACACGCCTTTACGAATGCGCAGTAAGCGCGTAAATAGTTATACTATCGCATCTACCCCGCCTTTACTAGATATTTATAGGCAACTATACCGTAGATTCTGTATTCTTACGGCGCGTGAACGGTTATCTTAATGTTATGGTATATCTTTTAATGCACGTTTTATGTTAAGTGTATGTTTACGATTGTCTATTATTTTGCGAATTTCCTAGACTTCAATAGACACTATAAAAAGAGGTACGAGCTTTTTGTGCTAATTTGAGAGTCGCAAAACAGATTTGCATACGGTTTTTATGGTCAATTAAATCTACATTCCTGGTGTACATTTGTTGAATAATTGATAACTCTTGTAGTATTTGAGCTCAAAAGAACTAAGAAATCAAAATACGCCCTTAAAATCACCTGTGACTTTTAAAATAAGAAGAATTATTTTACAATCCATAGATGATATAAAATAAAGTTGCTCTTTCTGTCTTACAGTTTACTGGCATACAGTTTTCATTGATTCAAAAGTAAGATTTAGAATTATAATTCTTTAAGGTTTAATTAAGGGTGTTGACTCCCACCCGGGAGTCACCATTTCGATCCCCGCCACGTACCAATGTAGGTATGTTTAATCGACGCTTTTACCACAGTATACCAAGAACAGTTATACGTCTTCATACAAACTGGCCGCTATCCATTAGAATGTGTGAGTGCGTACTCGGCGCCGTGTACGCACGTACTGTGACGCACACATTGACATAAAATATGGGGGCATAAGGTGGTCTCGGTGTGATCGCGCGTTTTTATGTCATTGCACATTCGCTCGCCGCTCGTTCCCGCCCGCAACATTTACGATAGCCATAACATCAACGCAGAGTAGGCTAATAACTCGCCGACAGCCAGCAGATAACCTACTGTTCTTGGTATACTGTGCTTTTACGGTGAAGGAAAACGTCGTGAGGAAACCTGCACACACCTATGAAGAAATTCTTAGGTTGTGTGTGTAATCGACCAACCCGGTCTTGGCCAGCGTGGTTGACTAAGGCCTAATCGCCCCTTATGTGGGGTAGACTCGAGCCCCTCGGTGGGCACATTATATGAGCGGTTGATGACGATTGATGATGGTATATCAATGGGAATATGTGCATAGTATATTATTATACAAGTCAGTATTTCTGGCCCCTGAAGTGTCTTGTTTTCGACTACTATTGTTTTAAAAGCAGCCGGAACCACCAGAGTGTCTTACGAAGCCCGCAGGAAAATAGAGTTGAAAAATGTTCGGTCACCCATCCGAGTACCAACCGCGCATTTGCTAGCTTAGTTTTTGAGATCGTTACATAGAACGCACGACCGCCGCGCAATCTCTATTTTTTATTTACCGATAAAAAGGAAAAATGCAATTAAGTGAATCTATTGATAGCTGCAAAAAATGCGCGAGTTCATTTCAATAACCCTTTTTTCATTCAAAAAGGTTTATTGAGTTGGCCCCGTGTAAATTAGGTTATAATCTGATGAAAGCCTTCGGAGATAACAAAATTTCTCAACAGAAAAAATGAAATTTAGCACTGATTTTCTAGTAAAAAATATATAGAAAAATTACATAATACTCACCTTCTTTTTTAAGCCCCGACGCAAAAAGAGGGGTGTTATAAGTTTGACATCATCTGTGTGTCTGTGGGTCTGTAGGTCTGTATGTCTGTGTGTCTGTCTGTGGCATCGTAGCTCCTAAATGAATGGATCGATTTTGATGCGATTTTTTTTCCGAAAGCTGACGTGATCGGAATAGTACTTAGCTGCAATTCATGAAAATCTGTACAGGCGTTTCAAGGCCATCTGCTGTTTCTTGAATAATATTCAAGTAAAATGTATTTTAAGTACCTAGCTATTGTTTATCGGATATAAAATTAATTTTTTTAAGTAAACCCTGACACAAAAAAGCAGAAAAAAACGAAAAAGAAGAATTTCTCTCTCGGCCTTTTAACTTCATTAAAAGAACCTTTGATATTTTCAAGGTGAACGTCGCTGCGTTCGGGGACTGCTAAGTAAATAAAATGAAACGAAAATCCCAATAAAAGAATAGTATTATATTATCTGTGATAATGCTAAAGTATGGATTAGCGGTCCCCGACGCGGCGACGTTCATCTTAAAAATATTAATAGGTTCTTTTAATGAATTTAAAGGGCTGAGAGAAAAAAACCTTTATAGTTTTTTTCTGTCTGGGGCTACTTAAAATTTTTGATCGTATTTTTTTTATGCTGCGTTAGTAGCATTGAAACATACCTGATGGTAAGCTGTTGTCGTAATATTAAGGTCACAACACACACATCAACTCGGAAACGGATCAGCATCGCCTCAACTCCTTTGTATGAAAGTCCATACTGTAACGCAGACCAATCAGCAACAATCAGTTTGTGGGCCAATGAATAAGTTTTTAAAATAAGCTTCCGAAAAATATTAGAGATTTGCTTACTAAGAAATGTAAATAAACTGTAAAAACTAAGTTACATGAAAAGGTAATTTCAACATAAATGATTATTTCTAAGATCTAAACACGTGGGAGTAAATCTTCCCAAAATTTACGCATTTAAAATTGTAATTTATTCATATTGATATATCTGTAATGATGTTTTGAAATCATAACGAAATTGTAAGCTGTGGAGTTTTTTTTGGCCATTTCTTTTCCATCTCACCATAATAATAATTATTTCAGTAAAAATTTTTTCGTGGTAGGGCTTTTACTTTTTAAAAGTACTTAGCAAAGTCCATTTGAATAAAGAGCTTTTTCATTTAATTTAGAACCATGTTATGTAGTACGGACGCTGATCGCGACACACGGTCTTCCTATGAACTCGGCGATTCGACCGATCTCCTTAGATTTATATATCTGTGGTAATGACTGTCAAAAGTTCGATCGGTTGCATTTATAATGCGCTATAGGTACTTACAATGGAAAATGAGATCATGGTCTGAATAACTATTTATAACAGGGTGATAAGTAGATATGTATCACCCTAACGAATCCACGATTCGCTATCTTATAAAGTTCTATTTAACCGTCACAAACATAGTTAAAGCTTGATAAAGCAAAAGTTAAAAACAAAATAAAACACTGTAATTGAAACTGAAAATACGAAAATCTTAGTCTCAGATAAAGCCGTACAAAGACGGGCACCCATTCCAGCTTCGCCGGCTAAAATGCGACACAAGTGTACAAGCCAGTTCGAAGCACTGTTGGTGACAGCTAAAGGCAATATCTTTCCCAGACCAGACCAATATCAGTACTCTTGCAGAAATAATGCTCCGGGCGAAAAAATGGCTTGGCGACGGCACCCTTTACAAGCGTTTGTGGTTATAAGAATGGGAATAATGCCGTTTATATCTTGCTGTATCAAATGAAGAAAGGGCGGGTGGGAAGGTATTTTGTGTTATAAAAGTTAAGTACTTTCTAGTTGACTGTAATATAAAAATGATTCGCTGAATGTTGCTAAGCGCAAATCTCGAGAGCAACTGAACCGATTTCGCTAATTCTCTTTTATAATATTCCTTGAAGTACGAGGATGGTTCTTTTTATTTGAAGGAATTTAAAAAATTGATTAAAAAAATATTTAATTACATAATGTTAAAAAAATATTTAATTACATAATGTAATTGTTGACTGATTAACTTTCTTTTTTCTGCTATTCGGGACACCGGGTCTAGAATAGCAGAATAAGTATTAAATAAATTAAGAACCGACTGTTAGGCGGTACGAATTTCGCCGGGTCCGCTAGTTGGTAATAAATACGGTTGGTGGGTTGAGTAGCTAAAGGTTAGTAGAAGGCTTCAGTTAAATGCTGATAGCAACTGATAGTTGAATAGCGAAGTTTGTAAGAGATAGTCAAGAAATAAAAAAATCAATTATACACAACGCGTCTGATTTTTTATGCTTATTGCTATTGGCTACGGCTGACGTTTACAGCGTCTGGAGATTTTTTAAGAAGTTTTGTGATCCATCGACAAGGAATAAGAAGAATTTTAACTACAATTCAACACACATTGTGTTATTTTATTATCGTAATTTAACGGTTAATAATATCAGGAGACACAGTTGTAATATAAAAATCGGTATGAGCGTTAAATGTGTCATTTGTGTATGAACGTAATATTTATAATTACGCATAGGCTCAAAGGCAAGGTCAAAGGCAAATGACTCCATTCCATCTGATGGTAAGCATTGGTGTCCAAATGCGAAAATAGCTAGCGCGAGAGATTTATATCTGAAATATAAAGTGCGAATGATGCCATAGAGTTGTATGGTTCTATCTACGATGGCCGGGTGACAAACTCAATAATTACATGAGAAAAAAATTAAAATCTAACGTTTTAAAATAATAATCCAATAAAATTAAAAATATAGATTTTATAGACTAAGGCCCGTATTACAGAATGACACGCAGAAGTCAAACATGTCTTGAGAATCATTTGTCACTTTCTATCACACACAAAGTGATAGAGACGTAGGACGCTCAAGTCGGCGTTCATTCTTGAAACTCATTCTCTGATACGAACATAATACACACAAGATACACAAACTTCCTAATCTATCTTAAACGGCCTATTAGTAAGATTATTGTGTTCCTATAGTTAATGATGAAATAGCCAGTCCCACAGTTCAAGAACTTTCCCTTCAAATTATGAAAGATAAAAATAAATGCTACGATGAAAAATATATTTTTTTAGTCGCCAGTTGTGTTTAATACTAATATTTTCATGCCTAGTTTTAGTAAATTATTCCTTCATATAAAATATTATCAAACCACCATTTCAATACCTGGAATTAAATCGTCAAATGATGTGTCAGCGACATCACTTGCAATTATAAACATTTGCGAGTGTAAATATTTCACACCGTACATTTAAATATTTAATGAGTGGCAGGAACAAATTTATTTAGGAATACGTAAATATGAACTCGCATAATGGACAGTCGGAATGCTAATTTCCTCTTATTTATCATACATTTTCTATTTTATATTAGCAGGTAATCATTTTCAGTTTTAATTTTCCATAAGACTTCAAGCTTCGATTAAATATCTTAATTTATCAAATGGAGTTATGGAACTATTTTATGAATACTTCTGAGTTCATCTGAACTACTATATTTGAATACCTACTCGGTTTCTTGTTCAGCAAAAGCAGTTTGTATAAGTGAGATATTTAAATTTATTTCTTTGTGATCCAGACCACATAATATAAATTTAATGTTCAAATCTTAGAGTGATCGCTATATAAACAAACTAGCTGTGCCCGCGACTTCGTCCGCGTGGATTTCCCATTTTTGCAACATTTTTCATTGATGCTCAACTCCTATTAGTCGTAGAGTGATGCTATGGAGGTATATAGGCCTATATCAGGGTTTCCCATACTGCGCGTCGCGATGCCCTGGCACCCTAGGGTTCGCGGTTCTATAGCCGGGGGCGGGCGTAGTGAGACGATCCACATAGAATGGCTGTCTAGCTGTTATGCGAGCTAGTAGAACGAAAATAAATGTAGAGAAAGAAATGAAAGTCGCAATTTCAAAACTTGAGCCCGGATCGACTGTCTAGGGCGGGCGAAAAAATCCGAACACAGCATCTTTCGCAATCCGGGCCGGCCGCGTCCTTTTTTTTTTGTTTTTGTAGGTATGTACTTAACTTTGCTGTTACTATAACGGGGGGAGGGCTCGTAAAAATTAGAAAATTCCTAAGGGCGTCACTATGAAAATAAGTTTGGGAAGTCCTTGCCTATAGTCTTCCTCGATAAATAGACAATCAAAGATTTTTTCAATTTGAATCAGTAGTTCCCCTTTTTAGGGTTCTGTACCCAAAGGGTAAAACGGTATCCTATTACTAAGACTCCGCCGTCCGCCTGTCCATCTGTCACCAGGCTGTATATCATTAACCATTATAGTTAGGCAGTTGAAATTTTCTCAGATGACGTAGTTCTGGTGCCGCTATAACAACAAATACTAATAAATAGAATAAAATAAATATTGAAGGGGCTCCCATAAAATAAACGTGACTTTTTTTTTTGGTCGATTTTGATAACGGCAACATATAGACGCTTGAAATATTCACAGAATATTTAGTTATATTATCTTACTTGTAATACTATACACTAAAATTCTTAAATATATTCTTATAGTTCTAATAAACACAATGAAACAACCACACACTTTTTTATTTTTTCTCTTTAATTGGACAAATACAAAACAACATTAGCGTGGAAGGGCTCCTTATTTAACAAAACAACTAAATTCTACATATAAGAACAATCTTCTAAAATTGAAAGTTATAATCTGTATATAGAAACAAACAAAAAACATTAATAAGGAGGCATCCCACTCTTAAACCAAAAGGTAGTATTAACTCAAAAGGTAGTATTTGCTACACAAAATCAACCATATTATTTGAACCAACCACCAGGACAGATGTTCAACTTTCCAAAAAAAAAAATCTCCGCAGTCCGAGTATTGAGAAATGGATAAATCTAAGTTACCTTTAAAACTAAAAAAAAAACAGAACAAAGAGCCAGATTAAATTCACTTGGGCGCCATTTTAAATTTGTCGGCATCACTCTGAACAAAAGTCTTTTTCCAAACAATACTACCTTCAGAGAACCTAGCCTGTCTTCTCCTTAAATTGTAATGTGAAGAATTATTTGCATGAGCCTTTAATAAATTTTCACGCACCTTATCGAAAATAGCTTTTAAGTTATGGAATTCACCAGCATATTCATCCCTTGGTATGCCTGGTTCGTATTCCTTGTCGGTGTCCTTATAAAAGGTACCACTAACAACAGGTTCCCTACCGTGGACGAGGAAAAATGGTGAAAACCCAGTCGACTCATTTACGGCGCTATTAATGGCAAATTGAATCTTGGGCAGCTGTTCATCCCAAGTTCGGTGGTTATCATTCACATAAGAAGAAACGGCTATCATAATAGTTTTGTTGTATCGTTCAACTAAATTCACCTGAGGCGTGTAGCGAGGTGTGTAATGTAAATTAGGTATATTATAGCGTTGTATTAGTTGACGGAATTCAGATCCTGTGAATTGCGTTCCATTGTCTGCAATTACAGTTTCAGGCACTCCATGTGTCAAAATAACGCGTTGTTCAAGATGTTTCACAACCTCAGCACCAGTTGCACGTCTCATGGGAAACACCAAGCAATATTTTGAGAAGCAACAGGTAACTACCAAAAGGTAAACAAAACCGGAACGAGAACGTGGCATAGGGCCAACAATATCAATAGATAGTACCTGGAATGGTCTATGACAAACTTTTGGTTGGCCCATCAGACCTGGTGTTGCCTTCTGTGAAGGTTTATAAGCAGCACAAATTTTGCAGCGTCTGATAAACTCAACAATGTCTTTGTGCATTCCTGGCCAATAGTATCTAAGACAGAGTCGCCTATGAGTCTTAAAAACACCTAAGTGAGCCGCTGTTGGCTCACAGTGGTTCTCTCGGATCACAGATTCTCTGAGCTCGCTCCGTACTACCTGCTTCCAATCAAACTCACTTAACAAATTATATTTGCTTTTTGAATATCGATACAAAATACCGTTTTTAATACAAAAATTTGGAAAATTCAAAGGGTGCGTCTGACATCCACTAAAAATCTTATCATACCACTCGTCCTGAACCGAGTTAATAGCGTTCACGGATTGCACGGACGCATAAGCCTGGACAATGCATCAGGGACGACATTATCGGTGCCTTTCCTGTGCTCAATTTCAAAATTAAACTGAGACAGTCGACAAAACCATCGTGCCAGTCTTCCTGAGGGATTGTCCAGCTTAGTGAACCACTTAAGAGATGAATGATCCGTGACGACTTTAAAAGGACGAGATCCTAGGTACGGTTCAAATTTCTCCACAGCAAACAAAACAGCCAAGGCCTCCCTTTCCGTAGCGCTGTAATTTCTTTCAGCTTTGTTAAGGGAACGACTAATGAACGCAATTGGATGGTCATGGCCATCAATAGATTGGCTTAACATGCCACCAAGTCCGTAAGATGATGCATCACAGTGTACAGTAAAAGGTTTTTCGAAATCTGGGACCGCCAGAACTGGTGTCGAGACTAAGGCATTCTTTAAAGTATTAAAGGACAATTCAGCTTCCTCTGACCACGAAAAAGGTGGATTGTTCTTTTTTGTACTTGTCAACTTATTTAGAGGTGCTGCTATAGTTGAAAAATTACGTATGAATCGCCTATACCAAGAGCAAGTCCCTAAGAACATTTTGACTTCGCGAGCAGACGTTGGGGTTGGGAAATTTAATATGGCAGCAACCTTTTCTGGATCTGTTCGTAAACCAAATTCATCCACTACATACCCGAGATACTTTATCGAACTTCTAAAAAATTTTGATTTTTCCATGTTAATAGTTAAGTTTGCATCTTTTAATTTATTCAAAATACGCTTTAACAATAATAAATGTGTTTTAAAATCAGAACTAGCTATTATTATGTCATCTATATAGCAGTATACTGTCCCGTTTTCAATATCGCTACAAAACCCATGGCCAAACAGTCTATCCATAAGTCTCTGTTGTCTGGCTGGAGCTCCGCAGAGTCCGAAAGGCATAACTTTAAATTTAAATATTCCACGACCGGGAACAGTGAAACTGGTCTTATCTTGAGACTCAATTTCCAACGGAACCTGCCAAAAACTAGAACTCAAATCAATAGAAGATAAATACCGTGCCTTTTTTAAGCTATCAAGAATTTGAGGCATATATGGGATAGCATAAGCATCACCTTTGCTAACGGCGTTAAGCTTTCTGCAATCTAAACAAAACCTCCAGTCACCATTTGCCTTCTTATCTAATAGTACTGGGTTATTCCACGGACTCTCGCTAGGAGTTACTACGTCTAAGGCCAACATTTTATCAAGCTCATCGTTTAAGGCTTTCTTTTTTTCTGGCGATAAAGGATACTGTGAAATTCTAATAGGTGGTGCTTCACCCGTATTAATGACATGCTCGGTTAAAGGAGTTCTCCCTAAACCAACCCTTTCTGATGCTATTTCTTGAAAATTTTTGACAATTGCATCTGCTTGTTGTTTTTGACTAAATGACAAAGAATTGTAACACTGAATAGTGTTAACTTGTTCAGCGTTTACTGCGCTAACGTTTCTAAAAAATGTTTTGGGAGAACTTCTGAAATCAACACTATCAAAAATATCTTGTGCCAAATTAAAAGTTTTCCAAAAATCACAACCTAGTATAACATCTGTTACTATACTGGGAATAACAAAAAATTTAATAATACGGCAATATCCGTTATAAGTTACTGGAAGAAAAATAAAACCCATTGACTCCAACTGTACACCGTTAGCTACACTACAAGATTTGTCTATTCGTTCTTGTAGTTCAAAACCAAACTTAATAAATTGTTTATGAGCGTTGTTCCCTAATATTGAGACACAAGCGCCTGAATCTAATAAACCAATAATCTCAAAATCATTTACATTAAACTTCAAAAAAGCGTCGGTGGCGTAGTGCGTAAGAGCGTCGTCTCTCACTCGGGAGGCACTAGTTCGATCCCCGCCACGTACCAATGTGTTTTCAAATTTTGAATTCATATGTACGTTTAATCGACGCTTCTACGGTGAAGGAAAACATCGTGAGGAAACCTGCACACACCTATGAAGATATTCTTTAGGTTGTGTGTGAAGTCGACCAACCCGCACTTGGCCAGCGTGGTTGACTAAGGCCTAATCGCCCCTAATGTGGGGTAGGCTCGAGCCCCTCGGTGGGGACATTATATGAGCTGTTGATGATGATGATGATGATGAAATAAAAATAAAATTAATATTTAAGGGGGCTCAACAACAAACGTGATTTATTTCTCGGTCTCAATAACGATAACAGGTAGAAACTTGAAATATTAACAAAATATTTAATTTTAAATTCAAATAATTTTCGGACAGTTTTGATAAAATCTATGGCACGGAACCCTTCGTTCACGCATCCGACTCCTTCTAGGCGGTTTTTTTTTACTATTTTTACAGGATGTCTCTGATGACCTTCTTTGAGTCACCAGGGGTTTTAGTAAAGGAGAGGACCTCGGTGGGTCCTCAAGCTTTACGGTCGAATCACTCCAGAGAGTGCCACTCCACTCCAACTCAGTATAGATGCGTGCGTAGTACTTGATCATTATTTAGCTGCGAAGTTATCTTAAAACTATGATATCTCTGAAGATATTCATTGAAATCTAATGATGTAAGAACAATTTTGTACAAAATTAAATACTTGTGATGAATAATGTATTCATTTTGATAAGGAATAATATCATGTTTACAAAAATACCTTCGCATCTTAAGCATTATTTTAGAACAAAATTTATTAACAAAAATAGGTTATAGCGAGTCAACCTTAAGAGATAGATAAATGCTGTCTGTAACTTGTTTTTATAACTTTTAAAGGAGAATAATTCCATCATACATAATTTTTGTGTAACTTTAACCGTTTACGCAGCGCACGCAAAGAAATCTCTAAAAATCAAAAAATTTTATTTTCCGTTTATTTCAAACTATGATATTTCTTAAGATATTCATTGAAATCAAATGAAGTCATGAACAATTTTGTGCAAAATTAAATACTTGTGATAAATAAAGTATTTATTTTGTTATGGAATAATATCATGCATACAAAAACACCATCGCAGATAATGCATTATCTTAAAACAAATTTGATTACCAAAAAGAAAGGTTATAGTGAGCCAACCATAAAAGATAGATATATGCTGTCGCGGACTTTTTTTAAAAAAATTTAATGGAAAACAATTCCGTCATACATGATTTTTACGTAACTTTAACCGTTTACGCAGCGCACGCAGTGAAAGCTTTGAAAAGAAATATTTTTCTCCCGTTTTTGCAACATTCTTCATTGATGCTCAGCTCCTATAGGACGTATCGTGATGTTATGTAGCCTATAGCCTTCCTAGATAAATGGACTATCCAATGAAAAAGGATTTTTTTAATTTGAGCCAGTAGTTGCTGAGATCTTAGGGTTCAACCAAACAAACAAACAAACAAACAATCAAACAAACAAACAAACAAACTCTTCAGCTTTATTATTAGTATAGATAAGAATAAATAAATCCTAAAGAGGTTTTTCGAATGAGAATATAACGAAAAGAATCTAGAAAACGACGCTCACGTGTCATGGCCGTCCAGAAATGACAAGTAAAAGGAGATTGGCAATAAGGATATATGAATAGAAAGCGAATGGAAATGTAGGATGGGTAAGATCTATCTGAATGTTTCTTGACCAATGCGAAAACTTTAAAAAAGGACCGAATTAAGAGTACTTGAAACCGACGATGGTCTAAGAAGAGTGAGATGACAGTAAATAAGTGTTAGCTCTGTAAAAAAATGTCTGAAACTCATCACATGCTGACCGTGTTAAGTGTGAGGAGACCCTACACTGGGAGCTACTACCACTGGCCTTCAATAAAAGAGATCATTTGATATAGAAACCGAATGACTTTTATTTAAATTAATTTCCCCAAAACTAACACCCGTATACTGTACACCCCTCGACCGGTGAGCAGTAACTGGTCGAGGCTCGCTCATACGTCACGCTCGCGATCAAAAACGCTGACAACAACATTCACGCCTATATGTGTTCCTACATAGTCAATGAAAAGGGACGTAAGTGATCTCGAACTACCCCTGTGGAAGAAAGGTGTAAAAATTTGTGTGCCAAAATAATTACTTTACTATTATTCAGCAGAGGGATACCTACACGTGAACATAATATGTTTTAGAATTCAATTTGACAAAGGTACCTGAAAATCGGATATCCTGATATATTACTCGTATTAAATTTACTCTTCATATTGTAACAGCTTATTAGCCAAAACAATATACCGGTAAGTAGATTTAGTTCACCAATTATAATAATCAACAGATATACGGTTGGAGCGATAGCTTAATAACGCAGCGGCAGCAGTTACATGACGTAGGTGCGTTCTGATGATCCTCGTGTTGATATGAACAGAATTCTACTTTACGCTACGATAAAATAAGGAAAGTGTAGAAGTTTCAGTAAGCAACCGCTTACCATGGGTCTCTTGAGAACGTTCAAGACCTTCCTGACCTGAGAAACGAGATGGTATCTACACTCACGCGACCTTCTCACTTGCGTTCTCGACCATTATGCGAAATGGACTTCGAAATGGATGACTTTGACAGTGCAGCGGCTTTGGTATTGTATGCATTAGCTTATCACAATCTTGTAAATGTCAAAATCATAAATAAAATTAAGAAAAAAAGAAGGCCCCGGCGATGGTGGATGACACAAATTCATCGAAATAGAACAAGTTTTGTGAATGCGATGGAAATCACTTCCTACGTCGCAGTGAGGCCGAACGAGAATGTGTTAAGGTTCTCTTTTCTCACCCGAGAAACCCTTTGAAGCGGGCCAAAAAACCGACACCGAGCGGAGAACAGGCGAGCGCGAGAACGAGAAGCCGAGAAAATAATCACATTCGCACACACGCTTCTCGGGTGTTCTCGGCGTGAGTCTGGATAGGCCCTTAGGATAACTAAGGTAACCGATATAGCCCAAAGAATTGCGAACCAAAAGTGGCAGTGCGTTTCCCCCTGTATATTTAACTCTATGGCAGTGCGCAGGCATATTGCGAGGATGACGGCCGTTGGGGCGGAAATAGAATGGTCCACGAGTGGCGTCCACGTACTGGGAGACGCAGTATTGGTAGGCCCCGTAAAGGTCAGCGTAGGAACGACCGGATTGGAGATCCAACGCGAAATGTAATGTCACAAAAGTATTTTAGAGCTAGGAGTAAGTGTAATTTAGTTAATATTTTTAACGGAATGTAAACTTAATCAATCTCAATTACCACTCTTAAATTAACGAGGTGGTAGGCCTTATATAAGGTAGTCTGTGTAGGTACCACCGCCTTTCCTATTTCAGCCTCTCAGCTGCGAAACAGTTTGCTGTGTGATTGAAGGAAAAGGTAGCCAGTTTAATTATCGGGCATGGAAGGCATTTTATCTAAAGCCTCAGGATGTCAACGCACCTGCATTATCAAGTGATTTTCTCATTGTTATTGCCAGTGTTTATAGGTGACGGTATCTATTTATCACAAGGTGGGCCGTCAGTTTATTTGCCATCAACTAGCAAAAAAAACACTGTTTTATGGAATTAATTCAGTACCGTCAGTACTACCTAGGTATATACAAGTATTTTAAAATGTCAAATAATTCAAAAAAATATTCAACATACTTTTTATAACTTTACATGGTGTTTTATTATACAACAGCGTTAACACTAGAAAAATACACTGAAAAAAAAGACCTATCCCGAGGCGGGAATCGAACCCAGCATCCCCCGTAATCCGGGCGGCCGCGTTAACCACTACCACAGATAATATAATACTATACTAGTACCACTACGCTACCAGGGCACTGCTTTCGCCGTCGAATTTTGTCAGTGCTTGGTTCTTACGTTGTTATGGTAAACATTGTTTTTCATCAAAACTTTAAAATTTGCACTTTTAAGATCGAACGAAATATTTTTAAAAAAATTTGACGTCCAGTTAAGATGCGTTTTTTGCGTTTACAAACGCGTAAATATTTTTAAAAGTAACACTAATTTTTCCTTATTTTTTTAATGTATTATTTCTAGTTTTAAAATTATTTACGTGTTTATTTTGAAATTAAATGATAAGAATTATTTTATCATTTAATTTCAACAAAGTTCATTGATATTTCGAATGCCGGCATTTATAAAAGAACCCCGCGGTCGACAACTGTAATGAAATATTCGCTGCAACTCAATAGGTCTTGGTACACTATTCACCGAATGGTTCATAGCATTATGTTGGAAAGCAGTGTACGACCAACTTCCTTGATTGTACGTCTACATCGAACTAGGTGAAGAAACTTACAACTTCAACCTGCCTTCTTGTAAACTAAGATACGCTCAAAGTATGCATTTAACGGTAGTGAGGTAAAGACTCGAGCAGAATTAATTCAATTCTTCGCCTTTTGACTTGAAAAATAAAACGCGTTGGTATTTAATTTTCGTATATTTCATCATTACGCTTATGTAGAAGCACGGATACAAGCCGTAACTCCACCATAACGCTGGTCCAATGCCGAATTAAAAATGAGTAAAACATCAAGTCCGTATTAGAACAGTTCACAGCATTGTTATACCCGAGATCAATTTACGGTGCTAGCCAAGCGGACTTAAAAAAGCCCCTTCCCAAAATCCTATTAGCAACAAAATGAGTCTAATTTTACCGGGTTTCAGCTTGTCATTGAATTGAAAGTTCTTAGCAATTGAAACTGAAGAGCAATGATATTGCAACGTACCGCTGCTACCAAAGCAAACAGTTGTTTTAATATCTAGAGTTAAAGTTTGATAAAAATTAAGAAAGACATGCTCTGATCAACTTCCGATAGAGTAAACTGTTCACATGACGCATAAAGAGCAATCACCGCACTTAACCATATTTCAGTGAGCGTAACGACCAAATAACTAAAAACATAGCCATGCATAATAGCATCTTTATAACCTATGTAAAAGTATAGATATGAAGAAGAATCTTTACAAGCAACATAATTCAAGCTACATTGTATGCGTAGTTGTCGGCTATCACTCAGGTAGACAAGACCGTAAAAGAGTTATTTTCACAAATTCCCTCAACTAGTGATAGCCCGCCGCGCGACGTGTACGGTGAATCAACGAGCAACGCTTCGCTCGGTCGCGCAAAAACGGAAAACCATTTTACGGTCCATTGTGAAAGAGGATTGGCAATTTCGTTCAGAGCTTACTCGACCATCGGCCGGGCAAGTTTTACAGCATCTCTGATGTAACGAGAGTGCTCGGACGAAACTCCATTTAATACATGCACCGTCTCATTCTGAATCACTCCCGAATCTCGCGGACAAAGCGGACTCAATCAACATTTTTTTATCTGCTCCTGAATAGCCACTCCATCGCTGAGCGGAAAAATGCGAATACGAGATCATTTTCTAAAGACTGAGCTTATATGAGAGAGACCTCCGAATTTTGTGCACTCCGTTTAGGGACTATTTATGGGACATTTCATGTATTGCATTATATTCTACCTGAAATTTAGTCACCATTCGTTGTAAATTTTCTTTTCGTTTTAAGGCAAATGGGTTAGCAATTATTCACTTTGTTTGTTTCCAAAAGTCCTTAGAATTTATAAAACAAAAGTACACAGAAACCGTAAGCAAACAGTCTCTTTACAATTCCTTGTTATTTGGGTAATGTTGAAAATGTCAAGTACAGGTAAGTTTACAGCAGTAATAATTGTAATGACTTGACTAACAGAAACTCCACTTCTGACTTCGTTACAAAAGTTGAAGGTCTACAATAACAACCCGCAGCTTTTTGAAAACTTCTTTAGATGCAGAGCAAAATTGAAACAGATATATTAGCTAAAGTTTAAGCTATTTATGAACCCTTTCTTTAAGACGATCTTTCAATGATTAATATTTTAGTGTGTACCCGTGTACAGACACCAACTAGCAAGTATAGAAAGTACCCATATCAATTACCAAATCCGCAGAGAATTATAAAGCGAGCCAGCATGTCGGCACGGAACCGCGAACAGTTCTCGTCTGGATAAACGGCAGCCTATTTGAAATTCCAATTAGAAAGTTTTCTCATTTACTTGATTCAGGGCGTGGAGTGGCGGAAGGGCAACAATCCGCGCTGATTAGTCCAGGTCCCCGCCCAGCACCAGATTTAAAGGGTATGGTGAGCCGCATAAACTAATCTCTCATTGATCCCTCTATTTGAATTATGTATTTGCGTCTATACGTGTATGTTCACTTCCATGAGTTTGGGACATGAGACAATTCTCGCTGAGATTTAAAGCCGTCCGAATATTAAAATACTTCCCTTCAACTTGTATCACTGCGATAACTAAGACCGTATAAGCTACAATCTCGTTTGAAACATAGAATGAGTTGCGCGTGGTTAATAAGTAAATGCGTACTAATGTTACTCTCAAAACTATAGTAAGCAAACGCAGTGGCAATTGCTCCACACGCAACATAACACTTCGATTCATGGATCTCATATTTTATTGTAATTATAAGCAAAACTAGAACAGTGCAAACAAGAATCTTAATCATTTTACAAGTTGCACGACTCCTAAATAGGATCTATCTATAAATAGGAAGATAAAGGAACAAAATAAAGCAAACCGGGTAATATCAAAGGATCTCAATTGAAAATAATAAAGAACTACCCAAATGTAAGGATACAAATAGGAGGTATCAGACGTTCATATCCACCTCCAGACCTACAAAGAAACTTATACGTACGTATTATTACTTTTGTAACAGATAAATTGGACTCCCAAAAACCGAAGGAAGTCAAATTTCCGGCAAATATCTCCACATCGGGTGGTAAAATAAAAATAATTGTACGTCTTGTTACATTCGACGCCACCCAATGACCACAAACAAATAAAGCCGGGAATGCGGATATTACTGATTCAATATGCTACAAAGTAAAGAAAAAACTTATACACTGTCGGATAACTTTCGAGTTTTCTATGCTACTATTGGTTCGGCTTTGGGCCAATTTATTCAAAAAGTATCAAGCGTGAACCAGACACGGAAGTTACCCAGTTGAAAATTGAATTTATCAAACTTCTCCACGACAAACAGATACTTCATAGACTGTGAAAAGCAATTTATTTTCAATCGCTATCAATCGGTTGAATGGAAACATATTATGAGGGATTGCTCAAATGAACAATACGCTGACTGGATAGTTCTTTTAATAGCTTTTAAGCTTAACCCTGCTGTCCGTGTACATACTAAAGTGATTTTGATGGTTTAATGTTATATTTTAAGGGTAGTGCTAAGCAGATTTAATTTTGCAGTTTTATTTTGAAGTGGATTTGAACTCCCAACTTACAGAAGTCTGTAGTCAAATAATACTAGTATATCGTATCTGTAAGAAAGAGTTCCACATATTCACAGTATAGGGAAGTAGGGTTAGCAGTACTCGGGTGACACTCTGATATTGCAAGTCTATATACGTTCCACAGCTAGGCTCAAGTCTTACTACATGGTAGAAGTTACTGACGCTAAAGCATTCCACAGGATATGAGACTTGGCCGTCAGCGCAGTGCATATGTTGGTACGCTGGCGCAATAAAGGGAAGGGGTTTTTGGTGAATTGGTTGGCGAAAATAAAAACCCAAGGTGTACCTGGGAGGGTGCGCAAAAGCGCTTGAGAAAGGGTCTGCAAGAAAAGAAAAACTGTAACTTCCTGTCCTGTCATTTCCAGAGATAGTAGAATGGGGAAGACAACATTTTAGTTGAGGATAACCCACATAGTCCTACGCTATCCCCAATGGCGTGGGGTATACGTAAACGGTATTTCATCCCTCCTAGAAAGGGTGATGCTGTTACAAGCATTTATAGGCTAACAGCGTACCATGAGTTTGTTTGCTCCCTTGTGATATAAAAAGAGGTATTTAAATCGTTAACTACACTAAATTAATTTGAACCGTGTTGTTTATTGCACTGGCGTTAAGGTTTAATTCCCTATAGAGAGATTTAAAAACGTTGGGGCGTGTTGGATAGACGCGAGCGTTAATTGCCCATAACCTGTTATCGCAAGAGCCACTAGACGTCACTCTATTTCTGGTGCCGGAGCTGCGTGGATAATTAAGGTGCGTCATGTCCCGTGACATATATGATCTCAACCAGAGACCAATTGCGTCCGTTTCAATTAAATCCCGACATGTGCACGCCAACGAGAGCTTTTATTCATTCGGAACTCGGTTGGTTACGAACGAATTAAATCGACTGTTCGTACCTACATTCGTGGAATCGTTCCTTAAAGTTCAGAATAAATTGATTTAGGTTGGAGATTTGACATTCTAACCAATGGAGCGTAATAATTGAATTCGGCGATTACTTTGGCATCGTTTCACTGAGATTATCTTTTGTCATGTGTTTGTGTAGTAGGATGAATGCTACGCTCTCTCGGGTAATTAAGACGCATCATTTCGTCCTAGGTCAACCTTTAAATGGCACGTGTGACAGTAGGAGGTTTTTCGGCGATTTAAAAGTAATTTGCTGTTATTGTTCTTGAGAGTAGGATATTGCTGTTTTTGAATCTTCTACTTTGGGATTTTGCTGGCATTGCACTGATGAACGCCTTTTCGCCATAGTGAATAACGCTCCGTGATTAGCTAGTTGGGACTTTGCTGCAATTGGTTTTGACAGGCTTGGCTTTTGCTATTTTTGCACCGAACATTAAAAGTTAAACTACGTTTTATACGGGATATTGCTGTTTTAGGAGCGCTATTACTTAAAAAAAACGTTTGAATTTGTACTTAGATGGTGGCGTTATCAACAGGGTCATTTGAGAAAAAATGAGGAGTTGTCTCCCCTTGCCTTTCTCGTATACCGGAAACGACTCAAAGGTTGATAGAAACCTTATATTTTGATGTCATACATGCATGTTAAATTTGGGTCACCCATCCGAGTACCGACCGCGCACTTGGTTGCTTAACTTTCGTGTTCGACGGCTCAAAATTTGATAGAAACTTTATATTTTGATGTCATACACGTATGTTAAATTTGGTTGCAATAAGTTGAAGCATGCAAGCAGGGAGGACCAAAACGTGTAAATCCGTCAAAATCTCGAGGTCGAATTTTTTGGCGATCACAAGACTTCCTCTATACAACGTCTATACGAGAAAGTAAAAAATGAATATTGCTGTATTTGCATCTATACGTTAACATAATATTGTCAAAACTAGGTTCATAATCATATCATGAGTTATTAGTAGTATACCTCATTATCATGGGTATTGTAATAAAGTTAAAATTTGTGTGGATGATACTGTCAGAAAGTTGTGTTGTATACAGCTATTTTTTTATATATGGCATAACAATTTAATTACCCACCCATACTCGACGATAATCAAATGCGAAAATAGGTAGTAGAGTGCAAGAGACTAGATCTCTTCCTAAGCCCTTTGGAGGACATTAAAACTTATTTCAACTATCGATATACATTTTTTCTGTATTGTATATTTATTAAATAATAGCTGCCCCGGCCATGCCTTGATGTGGTAGCTACTGTCCTATAACATTGAATTTACAGTAAAAAATATCAAGATAAAAACTATCGTATCTCTCAAGTTGAAACAAAACACACATTTAATAAAAAAAAAGTTGAAATGGGTTTTATAGTTTTGGAGTTCATCCCGGACAAACATCGTGACACGGGAATTATATATAATAGATTATCTCACAAACTTATTAACATGTATGACTATTTTATCTATTTCCTAGAAAATCTTTATTCTAATACTTACATAATATTTAAAATAATAAATATTAAAAAAACTCTGATTTCATTCTAAAATCAAAACGAAGTTAAATTCATCAGAACCTGAAAAAGTTTCTGTTCATTAATTAGGAGAAATTCGTAACGGACGAAATGAATACATAAATATTAAAATCGTCACTCGAAACTGTGCCTGTATATTAAATATTTTGCACTAACATCAATACCACCTACACAGTTTTCGAACAGAAGAATCGATTAATTGTTGCGTTGGTGGCAGTTAATAAGGCCCAATTAAAGTGTTTTAAACAATTTATAAAAACTCACATAATTATTTAGTTAGTTTAGTTAAGTGATTACTTAGTCGTTTAGTTTGGAGCTTGACATTTTTTTTTTGATGATATCGTGTCAGGCGACACGCTGGCAACCTGTCACTATTTTGAGGTACTCAATGGCTCATATTTCCAGATGTGCCTCTGTGTGCAGCCGAATGTTAGGAATTAGGTCTGTGTGTATGTCTGTGCGTTAGCAAGATAACTCGAGTATGCTTTAACTTATTGAAACCATATTTAACATGCTTGTATGACGTCAAAATATAAGGTTTCTATCAACTTTTTAGTCATTTCCGGTATACGAGAAAGACAAGATGAGACCACTCCCGATTTTTTGATACGCAAGCAGAAGCATTGACCAACTTTACTCATTTAATGAGTTTTGTACTCTTTTTTCGCAAACCGTACTCTTTTCAAATCTTGTACTCTGAAAGCTCATTTTTAAAATTTTACACTCATTTGTAATTCTGAAACACTTTTAGATTATTTTATTTCAATTTTATTAATTAAATATTTTTTTTTTAGTTTTAATGTTTTTTTTTATATAATGGAACCGCAATGGTTTCCATCAAAGTACCATTACCCTTATTTTTATAGCTTTAAGTATGAAGAAAAGGCATATAGATATCATCTGTGTTTATAAATCTGATATTCATTTTAGTGGTATTTTTGAACGTGTTAAATTTTATTTTTACTATAGTTGATATTGGTTCCAGCGGAAGACCAGCGCTAGTCGCGAGGCTAGCAATATGCTGAGCTGGGACCATTTGAGACATAATTATTATATATGATATTTCTGTTTGTCTGTTGTATTGTCTCAATAAATCTTTCTTTCTTTCATTTAGTGATAAAGACGTCAACCAAAAGCATTTATTTATTTCCAATTATTTACTAAATGCAAATGTTAAACATAAAATGTGACGACATCGGAATAGGTATATATAAATAGGTGTTTGCGTAAAATAATTCTTACCAAGATGCTCCGTAATAAATCAGGGATTAGGGATTTTACTTCGTGATAACGCGATCCTTGTCATCGTATCTTATTACCTGTTGAACACGAAACCAATTTTATTACGTGTATAAAAGTATTAAATTTACCCGAACATGATTTATTAATAAGGTAATTATTATTATCTTAGATTTTCTTTTACACGACTTTTATCTCGAACTTGAGGACAAAATAAGATTTCTGGAAAACTAGTACTTAGATGTTAGCGAATTCCGTGAAAATTTTTGGAGGAAATTAATGGACAGCTTTCCTGCTAAAGAAAAAATTAACAAAATCTTGTAACAGAATCCTTGAAAACTCCATATTACAAAATACAGGTCGTATGTAACACGAGAAAAATAATTTTACACAGATTATGATATACGCTGCACGTCTTAAAAACTTTTCAGGTGTCATAAATACGGCAATTTGTCTCATGAAAATATGAATTCAAGTTGCTAGAGAAAAATGTTTGTCACCATCCGAGACGACAGTCGCACCTGTGAGCATTAACAACTTGGAGATCCAAACATTGAAGCAGCGACCAAGTTTTAAAATGATTATAGAAATTTAGATTCAAACCAAATTTCATAATGGGTAACATGTAACTTAAGCATGAATATTTTTAGATAGAAATTTCTAAATTTATAGCACAGGAAGTTAGATATTACGAAAATATGATACTTGATAAATTGAAGAATTAACTGTCTACCGTTAGGTGCGTTGTAAAAAGTTCAAATGCCACTGAACTTGGCAGTCGATGATTTCGATGTGAACAGGAGATGTATATAATAACGCACACTCACAAAGTCTATAAAAGATAGTGTTGTCTTCCTGGTTTTATCGCTGTTGGTCGCGGTCCTATGTTTTCTGTGTCTTTTATATTATTGTAAGTAGCCTTGTTTTATTAATATAATATTTTACTTTGAGCTCCTCTTCTTTTATTCCTTACAGTCCACTTTCACACCAGTTCTTTACATTTTGGTACATGTTACATGTTGGTTTGGTATCATCATTTTGCAAATCGCTATTTCAGGTCTCTGGCGTCACTCCCGCGCTGTCAACACTAACAGGCCCCTACCTCATCGAGCTCTAGTTATTTTAATTAGCGACAGAAATAAAGTGCTTCGAAAATGTAGAGTCAGTAATTGACTGGTGGTCTTCTGTAACATAGAGATACTATTTCACTTCGGATTCTTCAAATTCGAGCAGCTAATTGGGTGTGCCATATGCCCCTACCTGTTTTAATAGTCATATTTCTACAGCAGCCAAAACCCATGCCCATCAGAGTCCAAATAGCATACTTGTTGCTTAACTTCATAAAAAAAAACGTGCTATCGACTACCCCATAAAAGGTAATGAAAACCATTTATCTGTTGCGCGTCATATTTTAATCGAGTAAGTATGCAGGTGTTATTCGCGGACGCTCGAAATCAAAGAGCGCGAAACGAGACTATAAATTCAGAATTGCGGTTAGTGAATGAGCAATTAACAATACAATGGACGTAATCAATTATACCGAGTTTCTGGATACACGGCAACTTGGTAATTGTTTGTTGTTCATGTCGAACTAATCCCGGTCATACTGATACACATTTTGTTATGGATTTGTTGCGGTACATACCAAAAATAGACTTTTAGGGATAAACCTGGCAGACGGATGGGCAAGACGGAGAAAGTGGGCAAAAGTAGTTCATGTAAGCATTAATTAATATAATTTAATAGAATAAGTTTGTTAACAGATATTATAGAGAAAAAAAGGAAACTAATGTCTTTGACCTAGAGTTTTTCACGCGTTTTCATTAAGTCGGGCATATTTATTTTAATTTAAATTGAAAAGTTCTAAGTGACATTTTAAGTCACAAATATTCATTATGTAAGGATCAATTAATGTATAATTATTGTCTCCACGTTATTGGTCATCTCAAGTCGATACATTATTAGATGACGACAATACATTACATGCATTCAAATATCTGACTAATAGTGTTACAATACTTTAAATTTTTACAATTTGTAGTTTAGTTTTTGAAAACAATGTTATTGCGCGCAGCGAGCTACGCACGAAGCTGGATAGGTAAAATATAAGCTTCTTTGTACGCATTGTAATAAAAAAAATATAATTGACAAATGACATTTATGGTTCTTCTTCTTTTAAATTAACGGCGATCGTGAAACATAAAGATGTATCTTCAGAAATTTATAATTATTGTAATTACTCATATTTCAGTAATTAAGACTAAAAATTAGTGGAAAAATGTGTCCAAAGTCCTCAAAGGAACAAATCCTACTGATATTAAAAACGTGAAAGTTTGTAAAGATGTGTAGATGAATGTCTGGATAGAATAGAATATATCTTTATTGCACATCGACCAAATCAAAAATACAAAGATTGTAAACATAAATCGCGCAAAGGGCGACCTTATTGCTAAAAGCGATCTCTTCCAGGTAACTTTAGGATGGACAGGATGTGTATTTGTTACTCTTTCAATCAAAAACAACTGAACGGATTTTAATTAAACTTTACAATAATAAAGCTAATATATCAGAATAATATATAGGCTATAATTTGTCCGGACATTGACGCAAGCAAAGCCGCGGGTGACGACCAGTATAGAATAAAAAAAAATGCAAAACTAGAAGAACAACTAGAAGCACAACAAGAGAAAAAGAAATATTGACTAAAATAATGACCTAGTAACAAAATTCCTCATAAAAAATTCAAATTCCTTATAAAAAGACAATTTTGAAGACATCTGTAACTCAGACCTGTTTCTTTAGCTTATTACTTTAGCTATTGGTTCCTTTCAACAGACAAATTAAACAAAAATCATCTAGTTTACAACGTAATTGTAATTAATCCGTTTATTTAATATCATCGTCTATGCCCGGCCTACCCTAAATAAACAAACTTGCGGTACCTTCGTCAGTAATGATTAACTAGATACTCCAACGTGGAATCTCGCTGAATATTTTTTAAGCTAGATGCAAAAAAGGGGTGATTAAATTTTGAAATTTGTATCTGTAAATCTTTGTGTCTGTCTGTCCTCGTAGCTCCGAGAGAAATATTGTATTGGAGATCATTAAATTGATCTCAATAAATGGTTCATAGATGGATAGATAATGATCAGAGGTTATAAATGGAGCAGGAGAAAGTATTAAGGAAAAAAATGTGAGAGATTCTAAGTAGTCAGGGGTTTTTTTTTTTTAACTCAAAACTCAATCTTATGTGTAAACATCTCGTGTCCCGATTGTTTGTGGTCGCGCTCCTCCGAAACAGTTAGACCGATTTTTATATATTTTTTTAAGACAAGGGAGCATAATAGTATTTTTACGGCGAGGGCGCTACTTTGAGCCACGAGCGAAGCGAAGGATTCTAGAATAGAATCCCGAACGTAGTGAGCGTAGCATCGAACGTTGCGTCGGTCTCCCCCTCCTCAAAATGTGGTGAGAGGGGCTGGCCATAGGCGAGCAAGCGCCGAAATCGCGCAAAGGTCACGGATGTATCGATGCCAGAGGGACCATCCCTCTGGCATCGATACATCCGCGGCCGACGCGTTCTCCACGTCCGATGATGGAGGTTGCGGTCGTTGATGTTTTCACGCCAAGGTGCATGTGAGGGACATCGTAGGATTTTTGTGGGTAGGCCCTGCCTCTTGCAGGGAGAGCGACATAACGTTGATGCCACTCCAGGCGTGACGTAAGCGTAACGCATTTCCCAACGTAAAAAAAGGCAACCAAACTTCAGTAAGCTTACTTTTGCTACTGGGTAGAATATTGTCGTTGTTAGTATAAGCCTACCCAAACAAACCAAACTACTAGTACGTAGATAAAGAAGGCAATAATTTATTGTTCTAATTTTTGTAATTGCCTACGACATAAACCTCAAATTAGAATTTTATTCCCACATTTGAGCTCTGAAGGTCAAATAAGTTAAATTGGGACTTTGCGGCTATATTTATACCTAATGCTTCATTGCGACGGTATTTATTCATGAGCCGTCCATGTGAATAATAAAAACTAAGTTCAGGCGTATCTTATATAAGGCATGAAATTTCTCACCTTACCTCTAGTTAGTTGCCTCCTCATCCATAAAATACTGTTTAGTACGGCTTATAATTATTATGTACGGTACTAATCGAAAAGACCCGAGTGCTTCCTTTTAGGATAATGTTAATATTTCTTCATATATATTATTACTGGCTTCCGCCACGCGACTTTGTCCGCGTGGACATTTTACCCCCTTAGAGGTGGAATTTCCAAAAATACTTTCTTAGTGGATGCCTACACTATATAAGGTCAGGACTTTGAATTTTATATATATAGAAGCTTTATATAGTATAGATAATAAACATAAAATAAAGATAAGTATTTGTTTATTTTGACAATAAGCTCTTGGCTTTGATCTCACCTCATGGTAACAGTTTTTATTACAAAGTTTATAATTATAACAATAGTTGTAAATGATTGACATGCATGAAAGAACAAAATAATTAAACGAACCGAAACTTTGAGGTTGAGTAAAGTAGATGGTTATTGGGAATTCTGTCCCACCTCCATTCGCTCGGGCTCACGCCCTCACTCACTTCGGTTGTACAGAAATCCCAATAACCATTTTGTATGCTAGAAACCTCCTGAAGATCATGCAACAAACACATTCTAAATTGGTGTGGAGAGTGGAGTCTGTGGTAAGATCACGCACTGAACAGACTCCTAACCTAACAGGTGTTGGCTGAGGGAACCATGATAAGTATCCCTCTGCGAGCCCATGGTAAGATCACGCACCAACACCTTCTAAACTGTTCGGCTGGAAGCACCGTAGTTAACTCCCTGCGAGCCCATGGTAAGATCACGCACCGAACAGACTCCTAACAGGTGTTGGCTGAGAGAACCATGGTAAGTATCCCTCTGCGAGCCCATGGTAAGATCACGCACCAACACCTTCTAAACTGTTCAGCTGGAAGCACCGTAGTTAACTCCCTGCGAGCCCGTGGTAAGATCACGCACTGAACAGACTCCTAACAGGTGTTGGCTGAGAGAACCATGGTAAGTATCCCTCTGCGAGCCCATGGTAAGATCACGCACCAACACCTTCTAAACTGTTCAGCTGGAAGCACCGTAGTTAACTCCCTGCGAGCCCGTGGTAAGATCACGCACTGAACAGACTCCTAACAGGTGTTGGCTGAGAGAACCATGGTAAGTATCCCTCTGCGAGCCCATGGTAAGATCACGCACCAACACCTTCTAAACTGTTCGGCTGGAAGCACCGTAGTTAACTCCCTGCGAGCCCGTGGTAAGATCACGCACCGAACAGACTCCTAAACTGTTCAGCTGGAAGCACCGTAGTAACTCCCTGCGAGCCCATGGTAAGATCACGCACTGAACAGACTCCTAAACTGTTCGGCTGGAAGCACTGTGTTAGAGTAACTCCCTGCGAGCCCGTGGTAAGATCACGCACCGAACAGACTCCTAACAGGTGTTGGCTGAGAGAACCATGGTAAGTATCCCTCTGCGAGTCCATGGTAAGATCACGCACCAACACCTTCTAAACTGTTCGGCTGGAAGCACCGTAGTTAACTCCCTGCGAGCCCGTGGTAAGATCACGCACCGAACAGACTCCTAAACTGTTCAGCTGGAAGCACCGTAGTAACTCCCTGCGAGCCCATGGTAAGATCACGCACTGAACAGACTCCTAAACTGTTCGGCTGGAAGCACTGTGTTAGAGTAACTCCCTGCGAGCCCGTGGTAAGATCATGCACCGAACAGACTCCTAACAGGTGTTGGCTGAGAGAACCATGGTAAGTATCCCTCTGCGAGTCCATGGTAAGATCACGCACCAACACCTTCTAAACTGTTCGGCTGGAAGCACCGTAGTTAACTCCCTGCGAGCCCGTGGTAAGATCACGCACCGAACAGACTCCTAACAGGTGTTGGCTGAGAGAACCATGGTAAGTATCCCTCTGCGAGTCCATGGTAAGATCACGCACCAACACCTTCTAAACTGTTCGGCTGGAAGCACCGTAGTTAACTCCCTGCGAGCCCGTGGTAAGATCACGCACCGAACAGACTCCTAAACTGTTCAGCTGGAAGCACCGTAGTAACTCCCTGCGAGCCCATGGTAAGATCACGCACTGAACAGACTCCTAAACTGTTCGGCTGGAAGCACTGTGTTAGAGTAACTCCCTGCGAGCCCGTGGTAAGATCACGCACCGAACAGACTCCTAACAGGTGTTGGCTGAGAGAACCATGGTAAGTATCCCTCTGCGAGCCCATGGTAAGATCACGCACCAACACCTTCTAAACTGTTCGGCTGGAAGCACCGTAGTTAACTCCCTGCGAGCCCGTGGTAAGATCACGCACCGAACAGACTCCTAAACTGTTCAGCTGGAAGCACCGTAGTAACTCCCTGCGAGCCCATGGTAAGATCACGCACTGAACAGACTCCTAAACTGTTCGGCTGGAAGCACTGTGTTAGAGTAACTCCCTGCGAGCCCGTGGTAAGATCACGCACCGAACAGACTCCTAACTACCTAATGAATCAAAACTTTACTAGCTCTCTGAATCTCTCTGTCTCTTTATCTATCGCTCTAGACGACACTACATACTTACTACTTATACTTACTTTGTTACCTTTGTTTTGGTAAAACCAACCATTATTACCTCTTACGTACCATAAGCTATCATATACAAGTAAGTAGATAAACTTGTATGTGATCGCTTATTACCTTCAATACCTCGAGTACATTAAGCTACCACATACACATAAGTAATTATGTATGTGATTGCTTATTACCAAGTCGTCATACTATCTCTAAGGGAGTGGGGAATATGGGAAGCATTTTTAATAAAATTTTATACATGATAAAATTCTACGTTTTCTGAACATCGCTGTTGTCTTGCAATAGGCAGTAACCCACCCTCGGCTCTGAAAAAAAATATATAACATCAATTTAAAACTTTTGTTCACATGATTATGTATATAGCAAAAAAATGCTTTTTGTGACAGTGTAATACTTACAAATTATGTAAAGCAAACTCTTTGTTGTTATAATCACCAACACATGACTCCATTATCGAGCATGTATCCTAAAAATAAAATAAAACAAATTAATTTATTTCTTTAACTAGTAAAAAAGAAATAGATAATATATGTCTTTTTCATAGTCATAATTATGAACTTAAATATATTTAGTATTCGGGGCTATATGAAAATATTTTTAAAAATTATTTGTATTTTCTAAGCTTTTAAAAATTATTTGTATCGACTAACAGACACCTTCCTTTTTTCGACCTCAATCGAAAGAAATTTTGAAAATATAATTACTTATAGGATTTTTAAATTTAAGAGAATATTCTTTCAATGACTCATTTTAATGTGTCTGTATCATCGTCCTCACAAATTTATTTCTTATACCTTAAGCTCATATTTTTCTAGAAAATTTAAAAATAAATATTTTAAAATCTCTTTAAGAACCGATTGAGGCCGAATAAAGGCTGTTGTTTGTTAGTCGAATTTTTAGTCAAACTTTTTCTAAGTCCCTTGTCCCAACATAGTATCCCGAAGGCTACCCTTGAAAATTTTAAATTTACAAAATTTTGCATTACTATTAGGTACGTAGGTAGTTAATTAATTTAAGGTAATATGATAAAACTATTTCAATATTATAAAATATATTACTACCACGTGGTGCACTTACGAAATATATTATATTATCAATTATCAATGAATATTATACTATATTGATGAAAAATTAAATTTACAAAATTTTGCATTACTTATAATTAGGTAGTTAGCTTATTTCAGATAATAATATATATACTATTTAATCAAAACATTATATTACTACCACGTGGTGCATTTACGAAATATTAGCAATGAACAGTATACTGTAATGATCAAAAAATGTACTATTCTGGTTTTGAATTTATAAAAAATAGTTTAAAATAATAAAAAAAAAAAATACAGAATAAATATTTTAAGTTTTTCCTAAAAAAAAGAAGAAAAAGAAGCAGAAAAAAATTATTTGCACTTACCTTGTGTTAATACATTTCACAATTTTCTTCGATTATTATTACTAACACTTGAAATTAATTTATTTTAAAATAGAAAACGTTAATTATTAATACACTGAGAAAGCACGTGGTTGATAGCTAGTTAGCGATTTCGACGCCGTCCCAAATGCAATGGACGAGAACGTGGGAACTGTAAGTCGAGCTTCGCTTGCGCTCCCCCCGAGTCCCCTACGTTACAAAGTCTGAGAGCTTAGGAATATTTTGTCAACGCAGTAAGACATATCAAGAAGTAAAATTATAATAATATATGAATATTAGTATTTATGTTTAGTTTTCATATACGAAATGCTCATAAGTAACAAGGAAAAATTCTGATATTAAATATATGAAATTAAAAATTCTATTCTAATTTTACCTTTGTTTTCAGTCATAAATTTCATATCACAAATAAGAGCATCTCGTCTTTTTTTTGGGTTTCTTAATTATTTTCTATTGTTATATGGATTTTAATAAGAAGTACCTAATCATTTATAAGAATATTTCTACTCGCACAATTACCTTAAAAGCTGGCTCTCAAACTATAATAGTGATGTTAAAAAATATATACATATATTTTACTGTTTTCGATGGTCTTTCGATTCTAAGTAAATCGTTTGGCCGGAAGCACCGTACTCGATATTTCAATACATTAGGGTTTAAGTTAACGCAATGTTTTCCTATAAGTAGGTACAACAGAATAAATATTGGTGCGACATTCCTCCTGCGGTACTTAGTTTTTCTTTTTTTTGTTTCAAATTATTAACTTTTAACTACTAATATTTATTTACAATATACGATAATAACTGGTGCTCTATAGCTGGTGCCTAATTATTAGTGTTATAATTAAATTACTATAGTGTTGGATATATTGTTAAACGATAGAGCAGAGTCCTCTCATATTATTCGAATTTAAAAGAGGCCTTCCTTCAAAAATCTGTAACTTTGCGATACCATAAATAAATTTATTATTATTATATATTTATTAATACCTAATAAAATAAGTAAAAACAAAATACGGAGGGATCATTTATAATATCCACAAAACTGAAATAACATGTCTTGAAAGTTTACTGAGTACCTACATTATATTGAAAAAGAATTTAGATAGCCAAGTGAAAACAAAGGAAAATCAATAACTATTTCTAAAAACATTAAGTAAAACAATAAATGTCAGAATCGGATCGATAGTTTAGTATACTAATCGGTTAATAAATTAACTCGTTGTTTGTTTCTATTGGAACGTCCTTATGCAAGAAAAAGCAAGCATAGCGATTTCGCAATTAGCGGCAGCAGCTAAAATTACAATGTAGTAGAAATATTAAAATGTTATTTATAATATGATGTATTGTAAAATGACTTATGTGCAGCTGTCGATTTCAAAGAAATAATTATTTTATTTCAATTGCAGCAAAGTTGAGATTCAGAATTAATGAGTCATTCTGTGGTATAATAGTAATAAGTTAATACTGTTAAACTCCTAGAGACTTTATTCTCTATACAATAAGAGTCACAAAATGTTCAAATTTTCATAAGAAAAATATTATTTTATATTTTAAATAATTTATGAATTGATGACATCAACATTTTTGCTACATAAAAACACCGACAATAGAGGAAATTTCATTATTTTCACAATTCACTTCGGTGGTTCACCATAATTCTGACACCATCATAGTGCCCATCAGTACTCGCCAGTGCTCACCAGTCACCATCAGTTTTTATCAGTGCTGTATTTCAAGAAAGATAATCTGACTAAAATGTACGTAAGTACCTTTAGATTTTTTGTACTAATTTACTTTATTTTCCACAGATGGATCGACAACACAAGTGTTCGTTATGGAACAGTCTTATGAAAAAACTGTTTCATAACGAACACTTGTGTTGTCGAGGATAGCACTTATTGTCTACATTATAGATGGTTATGAAATTAAAAAATGTTGTTTAGGTATTTGTGTTTCAGTGTTTTAACTGTAAGCGATACTTATAGATAAATTATTTTAACAGGTCTGATTCCGAGTTTGAATCCTCTGTGTTCGAGGCGCCCGCAAAGAAGAGCACAACCAAGTCCTCTTCCACCACTACGAAAAGGAAATCGGTTGCTGCCAAGAGTGTCAAGCCACGCATTCGTCGGACATCGACGGAATCGACGTCATACGAGACTGTCTCCTCTCAGAGGTACATATTCATAAATTATACCATAGTTACACACCTACTATCTCATTACATAGTTATTATATACTGAAGTCCTATACCACGTTATTTTTATTAATAATATTAACCTATCGGTGGCACCGGTTTACCAATGTTTACTTTCTGCCTAAGTAAAAATACTTTTACTTGTTTCTTAAAATATTACATATCCTAAAATAGTATCTGTAACTAATAGTATGTAACTATTTACGCTAACATAATGTAATGAACTTATTTTTTTTACAGAGTAAGCAAGAAACCACGCACTGACTTGTTTCACATATTGCGGTCAGAGGAGGTCGTTAGCAGCCAACCCAAGCAGCGTGAAGTGTTCACGTCAAGCTTCTCCAGCCGGGTCTCAACTGGCACCTCTCGTCGGACTGCAGTGACGGCTGGAGACTATGTTATAGACCTCAAGGTCTATAATAAACACGACTATTTGACTAATCCGACTGATGTCAGATATAAGACCGCGTTAGTATCCGTCAAGCTACAGAGCGACGACCAGTCACCTTCGTGGGAAGCTGTTCAAGGCTTCTTGAGCCAAGCCTGGAAGGACTTCGAACACTCTGAGCCCACACACTACTCAGATAAAGTTAATTTTAAATAATTAAGCTTATGTCAATTAAAGGTTTCATAATTATATCTTTATTTTTTTATATTAGTAGGTTAGTAGGTATTATAAAAACACGAATACTTTTACTTAGGTTACTGATAATATACCTAATATTGAAGTATTTTGTGATATTAATTAAATAACATGCCTTTCTGTACGACGTGTAACATATCTGTACAGAGTAAATCATGGGTAGGTCATTTGAGAAGTAATTTGCACAAGCAAAATAACCACTCAATAAAACACAGCGATGGTGTGGAAATCATAACATCCGCTTTTCGCAATCGCATATTAACTTATAAAATAGTAGCAATCAATGATTACCAACTAATGTCTGTTGATAGATTTTTTGATGAAATACGTAACAAAATAAAGTCACTCCTAGATGAATTTCTTATTAAACACATATGTGTGAAAGTCAATTTTGAACTATTTGCAACATTTCTGCAATTTAAAAATAACTCACAATCAATAAAATCTTTTGGTTCGAAAAATAAACTTTTATACTTTAATTACAACTTCGAAAGTTTTTATTTTGAGGTAGTTAATTATCTAAAAAAACGTATCGAAGAATTTGAGCACCGTGACAGCGGCTGGGCATTTTTAAACAATTCGCACGTTGAGGTCAATCTAAATAAATACCAACCACTCGGAGGTTCTAGCTTTATTGAATTGCCTAAATCAATTCAACTCAAAAAGGCATGTTTAAATATCAATAATAAAGATCAATACTGTTTTTTATGGTGTGTGTCAGCTGCTCTCTATCCAGCTAAAAAACACCCAGAAAGAGTTACATCTTATCCAAATATTTTTAAACTGTTTGATATTTCTGGAATGCGTTTTCCTGTCACTTTTCGCGACATACAGACCTTCGAAAATAATAATTCGAATATTAAGTTTATAATATACGGTTTAAAAAATAATAAAACTATAATAGGTCCACTGTATAAATCAGACTTTAATAAAAAAGACAACAACAAAATTATACATTTGTTGTTACTCGAAAATGGCAATATTGCACATTATTGTTTAATTAAAGATTGTTCCAGACTTTTTCGAAGCCAGGTTACTTCACATCACAGCAGGTTGTATTTCTGTGATTTATGTCTTATATTTTTCAAAACGCCAGAAGAAGTCGATTGCCATATATGTAGTGGTGTAGTGACTGTACTACCGGAAAAAGGTTCAGTAATTCAATTTAAAAACTTCGATCGTAAACAAAACATGCCTTTTTGTATCTACGCTGATTTCGAATCGATGCTACAAAAATCTGATATTGACTGTACCGCCAATAACAGCAACACGTCAACGTTGCATCAACATATACCGATCGCGTTCGCGTATTATATTGTTTGTTGTGACGATCCGAGTTATAATCGGTACGTATCGTATCGAGGGCCTAATTGCGACCAGCGGTTTGTACGCTGTATATTTGAGGATGTGAAAAAAATCTATGAAATAGTGAGCTCAACCTCTCCCATGATATTTAGTGAGATGGACAAAGCAGATTTTGAGAAATCAACACGTTGTCACATTTGTGGACATTTAGTGTTTTCAGACAAAGTCCGCGACCACTGTCATTTGACGGGACGATACCGTGGAGCCGCACATCCCTATTGTAACTTGCAATATAAACGTCCTTCATTTGTTCCCATATTTTTCCATAATTTGAGTGGATACGATTGCCACTTATTTATTAAGGCATTAGGTGAGGCTAATGGCGATATAAAAATAATCCCAAAAACTAAAGAAAATTACATTTCTTTTACTAAATTTGTACCAGTTGCCAATAAGAAATTTTTTCAGCTCCGTTTTGTCGATTCATTCAAATTTTTGGGTACCAGTTTAAGTCAATTAGCTGAAACTTTAAAGCCAGAAGACTTTAAATATTTAAAAAATCACTTTCCTAATGACCGAAAATTTCAGTTGCTCACTCGCAAGGGTATCTATCCTTACGAATATATGGACTCATGGGAAAGGTATCAAGAAAGATCCCTTCCTCAGAAGGAATGCTTCTATAGTGCACTCAATGGTCACGGAATTTCTGACGAGGATTATCAACATGCTCGTTTGATATGGTCGACATTTAATATTTGTGATTTAGGAAGCTATACAGATTTATATTTGAAAACTGATGTGCTTTTACTAGCCGATATTTTTGAACATTTTAGAAAAACTTGTAAACAACATTATCAATTAGATCCAGCTTTCTACTTAACTGCACCTAGTTTGTCTTTTGATGCGATGTTGTTGAAGACGGGAATACAGCTTGAACTTATTGATGACTTAGCTATATTACGAATGTTACAAAGCGGTATCAGAGGCGGTGTATGCTTATGTTCTCACAGATACGCTAAAGCAAATAACGTATTTTTATCAGATTACGACCGGTCTAAACCTAGTTCTTATATTGCTTATATTGACTGCAATAATTTATATGGACATAGCATGTGTCAGTTTTTACCATTATCTAATTTCAGATTTTTAGAACAACACGAAATTGATAATTTAGAAGTATCTGATATTCCATCAAATGCAGAGTACGGTTTTATTCTTGAAGTCGATTTAGAATATCCCAAACATCTGCATCACTTACATAACGACCTACCGTTCTGTCCCGAAAAATGTATCCCGCCAGGTGGAAAGAATCATAAACTCGTTCCAAATTTATATGACAAATTCAATTATGTTATACATTATATACATTTGAAAACCTGTCTAAAACATGGTTTGATATTAAGGAAAATTCATCGAGTGATCAGTTTTAAACAAAGTCCATACTTAAAACAATACATTGATTTAAATACAGAATTAAGACAGAAAAGTAACTCAAAATTTGAACAAGATTTTTTTAAGCTTTTAAATAATAGTGTGTTTGGAAAAACTTTGGAAAATACTGAGAAACGTGTTAACGTTTACATGGTCAATCAGTGGTCAGATCACAAAAATGTTACCAAAAAAATGAAGAGCGCACAACAACTTATTGCTCGGCATAATTTTCATAGTTCGACAGTATTTACAGACAATTTAGTTGCAGTGCAATTGAAGCCAGAGCAAGTCATTTTAAACAAACCAATTTATATAGGTTTTACCGTTTTAGAATTATCAAAAAGTCATATGTATGACTTCCACTACTCTGTAATTCAACCTTCTTACAGTACGAACGTACAGATGTGTTACACAGATACTGATAGTTTTGTATATCATATATATACATATAATTTTTATAAAGATATAAAAGAAAAGTTCCTAAAATACTTTGATACAAGTAATTACCAAGAGACAAATAAGTATAACTTACCCATACAAAATAAAAAAATCCCTGGTTTGTTTAAAGACGAAATGGGGGGTAAAATTATTTCTGAATTTGTAGGCCTTCGTTCTAAGCTATATTGCATAAAAACTACAGATAACACAATAAAAAAAGCAAAGGGAATAAAAAAAAATATTGTATCAAAATTCGATGTAGCGGACTATGAAAAAACACTGTTTAAAGGTGACATTGTTCGTAAAACCAACGTTTTATTCAAATCCATCAAACACGAAATTTTTACGTGTGCTGTGAATAAAATAGCTTTATCTGGTGATGATGATAAGAGATTGATACTGAAAGATAAAGTTTCTACAAGAGCATGGGGACATACTAACATACTAAATTATTAAAAGCCTTTTTCAACATGTGTATCCTCACATTATATTAGATAATTGTTACTTATAGTTAGTAGTATAGTTTTATGTTGATTGTATGTACTCGTATTATTGTCTAAGAAAATTAATGAAAATGTATGTCATAATTGTAGAAAAGAAAATTTTATTTTATAGTTTATAAAAGAAACATTTTATTTTATTATAAATAAACGTATGTAAATATCGATGAATTTATATGACGCTGTTTGTACCTACTTACCTACATATAAATGGAATAAAAACTAATAAAACTAAATATGAATTATTATTTTTGTTTTCTTTTTTCAAATGAATAGGTTCCCAATATTTGATTTAAATAACGGTAGAGTCTTGTTACATTACTTCAAGTAAGTAGTTCATGCTCAAAAATCATGTCCTAACATGTTCATACAATAATGCAATTCGACCCATATCGTAACATATTGCACTGTCAGCGTTAGGTTTTCACGAAAACACACACCACAACACTTGTTCAATGAATATCTATATAAATGAGATATTTTTATTAAATAAATTCATTTTTATTTGAATACAAAACGCGGTCAGTCGCTGTCATTTGACGATATTATGGTAAGTTCGTTTGCACATTTAAGATTGTGATGGATGATAATACATCAATTTTATATGTAGCCATCTAACAAAAAATATATTTCGTTTCAGAATACTCCACCGCCGTCCCCAGTTTTGGCTCTACCAGATGACGAACCCCAATATCTGAGGTCAGCATTTTATCAACAAGATGCCCAAGACTTGAATGTATTCCTTGAAGCAACCAGTCACTTTGAACCAGAGAATACACGAACGGAGCCTTTTATTAAGAAGTTGAAAAAACACCGCAAGAAAAGATGTTATCTTAAACATTTCCACAACCAACAACACTCATTTGTTTTAAAAAGTGCACCAAAAAAAGGTAGATATTTAATTAAAATTCAAATTGTGGACTTAGAAGCATCAGTGCCTTGTGACTCTGATGAAGATAACACGATGGTGCGTGCACAATACGTGGTTGAAGACCACGTTGATGGCATTATGGACCAGACTGAGTGTCTCATTAGTAATATCTCCAAAAAGTTATGTGGATATAGTTATAACAGTTTTTAATTGATTATCTGCTATTTACTTTAACATTAAAGCTCTCAATTAGGGTTGATTTATGTGTGATTTATCATATTCACACAGAAACACCTAATGAGATACACTAAAATATGCCATAAGCTTATAGTTCAGCTATGTAAAAATTACTGTATTATGTGTAAATTAAATAAATTTAATGAATTATTATTTTATTGTTTCATTTTCTTAACACTCAATTGGTTATCTAACTTAGGATTTCTCTTTTATAAAAAAACAAATAAATAAATGTCATATTTATTTATTAAAAAAAGAAAATCATTTTTATATTACAGACATGTGAAATAACTACTTCCAATACAATACAATAGTTAATAATAAAAAAATTAAATACTAATGTTATTATCTACACACCACTTTCTTATACATATAACATTTTTTAAAGCACGGTATTTAAAATGGTTAAAACAATTATATGAAAATATATCTTTACAGTAGAGTTCAGTTAAAGTATTTAAATTAGGAATGCCTGTGTTACTTATATCTAAAACATTTTTATGTTGACATAACTCTTGCACCCACTTAACTTTTTCTTCGCCTTTTACAATGATTTTTCTTTGTTTGAAGTAGGGTATAATAAGCTTTCTAAATTCTCTGTAGTCAATATAACCCTCACTCCATCGGTATCCTCTATTTCTTTCTATCCACCAAACATGTTTTCTTTCTTGAAGCGTTAATGTAGAGAATGGATAGGGTGGTTTTATTAAGAATACTTGAGTATGCTCTTCAGTAGCTATAACTAATTCTTTAACAATAAACTCATGTTTTTCATTTTTAAAACCCTGCACGTCCACTATAACTGTATCCTTATTCATGATATTTTTTTTACAATGTTACTTAAGGGTTTGTATTCGAATATGCAATCGTTAAAAATGAGACAATATGCAGCGGTCTGATCCGGTATTTCTTGATCAGTTTCGATTTCAACTCGCACGTCTATAGAACCTTTTAGCATTTCTTGTTGACGGGAACAATCAATAACGAACAAAGGTGCAATGTCTTTGAATTCTTTTAGGCTCAATAAAGGTTCAGGTCTACGTCCATAATAAGACTGTTGAAATCTGACATATTCTTCATATAATAAGCTAAACTTGTCTTCCGCAAAACTAATATTTAAGCTTTCATAAGGAAAATATCTAGAATTTAAATATACTTTTACGTCGCGTACATTGCAATGATCAAATTCAGCCATTGATAATCCAGCTATATTTTTTCTATTAGTTTGAAGTGCAAGAATAACAAATCTTGGTTTTTCTGTTTGTGATGAAGTCTTAATAGACCATGTATGCTTCCGTGTTTTTGGTAACAAAGGATATTCATAAAGATCCCAATTTCTAAATGCTAGAGTTATTGCTCGATCTTTTTCTAAATGCTTCAGTAAATTAATCCTTTCCCGATCAGACACTTTTACATGAGGTACACGCCATACTACTTTATTGATTACAATATCATCCACAATTTCACCCTCATTTAATTTTAAAGCATTGAGGTTGGTGTTACTTCTTAGTAATACCAACTCGTGTTTGCAGTTTATTATAATTTTATTATAATCTTCTGCGAATCCTAAGATTTTGTTTAAAGGTATCGAAGCTGAGAACATACCATCCTTAACATTAGTTATGCCAGTAGTGGACCAACCCCAAACTTTCGCAGACTTAGATTCATTTTCATTTAACGACAAATAAGATTTAATAGTAGCAGTAACACCAACATTTTTAATTTTGTCTATTTCAACTCCATTTAATTCATATCGAATGTCTTGAAATAAAAAAAGCACTGGATTATTTACAAAATGTACATTTGGTATTTTTGTTTTAGTAGTGCTATCATACACGCTAACCTTGCCCTCAATATACAAAGTGCTGAGGGAGGGTAGTACGTATAAGTCTTGTTGTTTGATAGGTATTCGTATTTCATCGTTCTTGTTGAAACTTGTTACGTATGGTTTATATGAATGATATTCGAAACTTTCAATGCTGTTATCGCATGAAGTTGATTGGGATACATTTAAAATGTTCATTTTAATAAGCCTACTAGTTTAAGAAATTCCTTGTTAGCTTTTGTCAGTTTTTGCTTTATCTGTGGAGGTCTTTCTTTTTTAACTGCTCTCTTAGAACTGATTTTATTACAAGAGGTAGTACAGTTTTTATTAAAATTTAACATTTTTTCTTAAAATGTAAATACAACTGTACCTCTTCACCTCGTAAATTAATTTGCTTATTTTCAGAGTCTAATAATCTTATATTGACTGCACTTATTGAGGTTTGGTTAACAGGAAAATATATTAAATTCTTGGGTATTTCAATGATTCGATATCCTGGTGGTACGTTCGGCACAAATTCATAAATAATGTGACTTGCTCTTCCATTCACGAACGAACCACTTACAACATCACATTCTATGCGCACGATGGTTGTTGATAAAATGTTTACTGGGTACTGGGACTCGCTACTTATATTAGCCTTTACTGTTTCCGTACCAAAACCCAAAACTTTACCTATTGAATCACTTTTGTTAAAGAAAATGTCTTTCGAACAGAAAATACTTGTCTTCAAAGTATTATTATTACAAGATAATTTCAATGTGGTATTTTTTATATTATTTCTCAAGTAATCACAAATATCTTGAAGTTCATACGATCCTTCAGGTATCTCAATGACTTCATTGTCACCGTAGTAGAACTTGTTATTTCGCTTATCTATATTCGGTATGGAATTGAATGTCGAAAAATATAAAAGTCCACATTCAAATTCTCCATCTAATTGTAAGGTTGGTGAATAATATGTTGTTAAGGAAGCTTCTTTTCCGGTTATCGACACAGTGAAAGACATTTTTCTAATGATAAACATTTTACTTTGTTTCCTTATTTAAATGTATGTTCCAGAAATCTTTTAAAAATTTTAAACAAAGATGTCCACAGTTTACTGATCCGAATCTCTGATGTTGTATATAATTGTAGCATATAGGAGTCCCTTTTAAATATTTTAATAGTTCTAATGGTGGTTTCAAGTTACCAAAACTATCAAAATATTCAGCATAATTGAATTTCTTAACGTAGGCTACCCAATGCGTTCCAGAGTTCTCAGAGCTGTCCAAGTTGACTATCGCACACTCTATTTTTCTTGGTTTTAGCGGTAAGGTATCTCTCATAAAAACACCACGGAAATGTGGAATGGTCCTTGCATGCTCTAATATATCCAAATTAGTTAACGCTCTTCTGGGCAGCCGACGCATCAGTTTTTTGACGGATTCAAGTATAAACCTGCTCCTTTTTTATGAGGTTTGATATATACCCCTTTTCCAAGAGCGACCGCTTCCATCATTCTATTATGGCGCTCAGATTCCTTAAGATTTTTTTGAGAGGCCTTATAGTCGTTTACAGCTTTTGCTATTCCTGCTGCGCCACCCGCTAATGAACCCAAAGCTGACAGTCCAGCAAAAATTGGAATCAAAGGTAATATTCCACCACTTTTAGGAAGAGGAATACAACGTGGTAAACGAACGCCTTTTTTATTAGTGAATAATTTTTTCGCAGCTGCATATGCACATTTAATAGCGACATGATTGTTTTTCGATTTTAGTTTCTTTATTTTAGATTGAATTTTTTTCACAATTCCCATAAATGAGCGTACACCACCACCAGCTTTGAGTTTTGCTTTCATTGCATTTTTTACAATCCACGAAGCAATCTTTTCTCCTTTTTTAGCATCTTTAGATTTTAGTCTTCTCTTAGCCATGTTCAAAAGCTCCAAGTCAGCGTTACGTCGAACGTTCAAATCGTTATTGTTATAAGCAATGTCGTGATACATACAAGCGTTGTCCAATTGGTTTATTCCTCGATCGCCTCTTAGTAAACGTTTTTTAAGTTTTGTTCCAGGACCACAATATTGATACCCAGGTAAGTGTAATTCAAAAGGTATTTTATTTATTAAACTGTTAATGATGCCGCTTCCTTCCTTCATTGGTAAAGGCAAAGTGATTATTATAGATCAATAGCATCTTATATATATATTAGAACACCAATGAATTTTTTTCAACCCAACTATTTTCATTATCTTTGAGACCTAACCATTTCACAAACAGTTTATTTCCTTTTCGTTTTATAACTTTTTCGATCAGGTAAAGGTCTGGATATTTTGTTTTCTGTAATTCATATTCATAAAATGATCCTAAGATTATTTGTTTATTCTTATCTTCTATTTCATAACTTGGTGGATTGGTTTGTTTCACTTTTAGCACAGAGAATATTTCCGTTGACCAATTAGGTGTATAACCTTTATAAAATTCTCCTTTATATTTACTGATACGAACATGATCACCAACATGAAATTTAGAGACCCAAATTTTCTTTTGTTTTTGTGCTCTAATAATATTAGATCTAACTAACAACTCATTGAATTTATTTACTTCTTTGGGTTTAAATTTTGTTATACGATGAATTGTGTTGTTATAGCATTGTACAGTGGTTTCCAAATTTTTCTCCAACCATTGATATTGACCACATAGGCTGAATAGTTTATAAAGTTGACATTTTAATGTTCTTATTACTCGTTCTACAATAGACGCTTTCTTCACTGAATATGTAGAATAATGATTTATTTTATACTGGGTCATTAATTGCTTAAACTTTTCATTATAAAACTCTTTCCCTCCATCCGTTTGCAGATTTTTTGGTTTTCTGCATGAATCAGCTAATATGTATTTCATTGCATTCGTTACCTCATTTTTTGCTTTAGATTTTAGAGGATTGACCCATACATATTTCGACAAAGCATCAATGACTACTAATATATATTTATAACCTTTATTGAATTTTGAATACTTTTGGAAGTCTATTAGATCAGCTTGCCATAAATCATCCATCGCTTTTATAATTGTACATCGACGTGGGAAATTTTTTCGCACAGCTTTATGAAGTTCATCAACAATGTTTTGCTTACTCATTTTTGGTTTGTTTTATCTTGTATTAAATTATCTATTTCAGTTTTTGTATAATAATCGACATTCATACGATCTGAAAGACCTTTTTCTATAACGGTTTTGAAACGATCTAAAACAATTTTTTCTAAATTGTTTAAATAATGTTTAACATCACTCGAAACTTTTTTCAATTCTTTTTCCATGTGTTGGATTGATTTATCCAAATATCCTTTATTTACAGCTTCGTCGTCTTTATCTGGAGGTAGCAAACCTTTCAATCTTGATGATTTTAAATCGTAGTCTCCTGTTTCTGATTTTACTAAAGAAACGTTGTTAGTATCAAATAATTCAGATAATCGTAAACGCTTATGGACGTGATTACCAAATTTGTCTATATTCATTGCAAAGCCAATGCTCATCAGCTGCTTACTGTAAGTATACTGCTGAATTATTCTTATGTAGTTTCTTTATATTTTTTGTTGATGATACCGGCTTCGTATAGTTCTTCAATTATTGCAATAATTTCATTATCTAAACCAGTATTACCTGCATCTCGCGATGCAAATAATAATTTAAGACGATCTACTAGCTCGTTTGGGTCATCCCAATAAATTAAATCAGTATTTTTTTTCACTTTTTTCAAGAGTTTCAATCCTTTCCCCAGTGGTAGATTCTCAGTACTTGTACTTGCACTTCTTGAGTATTTAAATAATGGTTTGATAATGTGTATATATTTGTATCCTTTGTTGCTATTTATGGTCTTAGTTGAGTCAAAATTACGTCTATGAGCATTCGTGTCAACCAACAATATTTTATAATTTTGTAAATCTTCTTCCGTTATCACATCCATATTCGGTGCTTTTTTAAATAATAATTCTTTTAAGCCAAGGGTTTTGTTTACAACACGATTTCCAATTCGCCAGGTACGATTTCGGTCAAAGACACGTGTTTTACCCAGAAAAAGTTTTCCACGCTCAAGTTTAACACCGTATGGTACATTTTTCTCAATTTCAGATGACCCAGACCATATAGACTGATCTTTTATGCTTGGTGACGATTGAAAAGACTTAAACGACTCTTCGCTTACGTTATGATCTACAAAAGGTGAGACAGTAAGAGTTTTGTTCGATTGGTGAGTACGAGCATCATCCAAGTTTTCATCATCACTAAGAGGTCTTTCAGAGTCTTCGTTGGATGAATACGACTCTTCACTCTCACTGTCCTTATTTTTCTTCATTATAGGTTTATAGTCAAATTCTTCTTCTTCAAATTTTTCATCGTTTTTGTTTACTAATTGATTAAGGGGGTTTACTATAGGTTGAAAAATTGTTTCCAGAGCCATGTTGTTAGAATTTTTTACATCTTTTATCATTTTCACCTTCCTTTTTACTGCTGCTGCAGATTTTACAATTTGTTCTTTAAGATTTCTTTCCATGTTTAGAATTCTACTCCTTTCGAAATCACAAATGAAAGTGATAGTTAACAACGTTACAATCACTTATGAATGTTAATCTAATACTATAAATGTATCAAATTTCATTCTGTAGCATCCTTTGTTTCGTTCACAGTCCTTATTTATTACAAGATAACTGTAAGGTTTGGTCCAAACAGCAGAACACATTTCACGGAATTCGGACCACGACATGTCTGAACCTACATGCTCTTCATAGACGTGTTTTAAATTTATATCATCTTGTTTGAATAAAATTATTAGATTAGAATTGTCCCTCACAAGCTGTTTTGGAATTTTAGAATAAGTTTGATTAATATAAAAACAATCAATATTCTTATGACGGCCCATAGCAAAATAATCTCGAATGTTGTTTTGATTTTCACAAGCAACATCATCAAAAATAATAATGGAGTCTATCAAAGCTTCATGAGGACTCAAAATCTCACTATTGTGGTTGTATTTGTAAAATGATGTACCAGGTACTAATTGTAGAACGTCTTCCAGAAATTTATACTTAGGTTGGTACAAAGATTTTGAATACACATACAAATTACGGAAGCGAGGACCGTTTCTATGCAATAACAAACTAATAACTAAATTGGTTTTTCCACAATTTGATGGACCACAAACAAGACAACGAATAGTGTTAGGTAGTAAGTTGCCATGACGTTTGGCTTCATTAGGTAATATTGGACTAAGGCATTCTAATTTTAAAGATTCCTTTTGTTTTACAAATTTCATAATGAATTGTTAACTTATTTGCAGTGTATGAAAGGCGCACACACAATGACTTCAAATTCTTATGTATTTATATTTAAACATCCTGGGCCATCAGCTTGTGATGAATAACTCTGTGTTAGTGGACATTACCTTCCTGAGAGCTCATGATAACGTTAGTGACCTATACTGTTCGACTGGAAAATTTGTAGGAAAGTACGTAATGATCAATAGCATACAAAATGGTTATTGGGATTTCTGTACAACCGAAGTGAGTGAGGGCGTGAGCCCGAGCGAATGGAGGTGGGACAGAATTCCCAATAACCATCTACTGAGTAATGTAACGGTTTGTTTCCAACTTACCCATTACATTAACGACGAAACAACTCCACACATAAACAGTAATTTGAGAGCTCTAAAGAAATGTTGTTAGCAACGACCGAAAAAAATCAACCAACTTTTCTACATTAAAGTGCCAATTTGTGTCCAACATTAGGCCACTTAATCGATTTTATTAAATCATGACCGCTTTCCTCGTTACGTGACGAAAGCTCATAAACTTGAATTGTAATTATTAAAGTGAACGTTGAGAAGGTAACAATTCGTCTATCGTAATTATTTGTACTAAAAATAGCTTCAAGTTGATTTCAAGGTTTTCGTATCAAGAAGCTGCAAAGCCCAGGCTTCTCACTATTAAAGTGATAATTGCGTGCTTTGGCAAGTAGAAGTAGACATTTTACTGAATTTTATTCAATGGCGGCTACAAGACAGTGAATCTGAAATTCTTAGCATATTGGAAAAAAACAAACAATTAAAATGTGAACTGTCGGAGCTGCATATTAAGTATGAGGACATTGTTGAGCAATGCAACCATATGCAGGACATCATAAAATCCTTTACAGAGTGCAGTAATACACATGAACAGGCGCTTAGTAAAATAAATGAGTTGGAGGTTAGCCTTTGCCTCGCAAATAAAAATGTAAAACATTTGGAAATGCAAAATAAAGAATTGTCTACAGAGAAACATTCTCAAAGCTTGTTCGATGAGTTAACCATTTGTAGTCCCGGCTTCATCGAGGAACAGTCATATGTAGAAAATAGCCCCAAAATTAATTCAGAAAGATATTTTAGTAGTGTTAAGAAACTAAAGAAATATATACGTGTTAATAAGTTTATAAATAAGACAAAAAGAACCATAAAACAATATAATTCTTTTAAGAAACAAAAATTGCAAAATTTGAAATTGATAGAAAAATTAAATATTATTAAGAGTAATGCAGTTGCAACAACTACTGATTACACAATATATAGTAAACAATTAGAGACAAAAATTGACAGTTTGGAAGAGTCTTTAAAAAGTATGTTAAAAAACATACAGACTATTTCCCAAAAACAATTAAATTATCAAATACTTGCTTCAAATGACATGGTAGATATGTGTAATTACAATGCAGAGCGTTTTGAATCTTTAAATAAAAAACGAAAATGTTCATGTCTCGTTACAGATATACAAAAAAATGAAGGGTGCATTTCAAGTATATTATATGATCAACAACACGAAATTGTTTCACTCGTAGATAACCAAACTTGTTCCCACAATAATCTTGATGAAGGTGGGACTCAAGTGAACATAAATAAAGAACAAAACAATGTTATTATGTTTAGTGATGAGTTAGGCAAAAATATGGGTCAAACAATGTGTCACTATATGGCACGGCCTGTAACTAATTATTGTATTCCAGGTGCTAATTATACCCAAATATTGCAGAAGGTGATCTGTGGTACTTACAGCCCTAATAGTACCATAATTATTTTCATTGGTAGACGAGGCAATGCTAATTCCTATGTCATGGAAAAATATTTTAAATGCCTGTCTAAATTAAATGTAGAGAAAATAATTTTATTTACTTTTCCTTACAGTGAGTCATTGAGTCATGCAGAAAATGACTATAGATTTAAGTGTAATAGGAAATTGCATTTAATGACAAATTATAATAAAAAATTTGACATTATTGATTTTAATGGATTCATTAAAAATTTTTTTTTGACAAAAGATAAATATTTTCTTTGTAGTATTTACAAAAAACAAATAGCAAAATCGCTATGTTATTTTATTTTTAAACAAGCCAATTCATTGGCTATAACTTCTGCCTCTATTGGGCAGTCAAACTGGACGCTGGGCAATGACAATTTGGAATTTGCCTCAAATTCTTTAAATTAAATTTCGAGACAAAAGAGACTAACTCTGGCACTAGTAACTATAATGAAAAATTAGATTCTAATTATAAGGTTTTAGATATATTATCCTCCTCAATTGCAATGAATAAAAATTGTAAAAATAATTTTGTTAACCTAGTCTGTAATACTCGATTCCAACTGGTTGTATTTTCCTTTCCTAAAGGGGTATATATGAAGTGAAACAACAATTTGATGGTTTGGCAGTACAATGTTTATTTAGGGTGGACAATATTCTGTTTGTTGCACTAGAAAAGTTATTTACTTACAATTTACATATTCCAAATAATATACCTTTGTGAGAATTCTCTTCCTTGAAAATACCTAGTTTACACAAGTTAGATTTTACACAATTTAGACCTTCTAACTTATATATCTAATAGTAAAATACAACCATAAAAATAATGCAAGGTAGGGTCCTGGAGTCTGCTCTGATCGTTAACGAGTGGAATTTGGGTATTACTATGTATAAATTATTAGTAAACGCGTTATGAGACAACCTTCTGCAGAGTATTTGTAGAACTCTTCGACAGTCAGCCGCTACCGTTTGGTTAGTGTAGTGTACCTGGATCAGTGCGTTGTGTCTTGGCTCTGATAGATCAGCCACTAGTTAGCTCTCTCTATATATTGTAGTTCACCGGTCACTTTTCCAAATTGATCTCACACCTCCAAACTCTGGTTTTGCGCAGGTCTCTCTACCAGGCGACTATATTTGTAATGGAAATTTGGGTCTCTAAACCCGTACCGACGACCCTGAAGATGTGTCATAATAAAACAACATCAATAAATGTTACACTACTCATTATAAAACCCCAAGAGGGAGTTGGAACCACAACTTGTCCAAAAACTAATATAAAACAACGGCAAATCTTTGAGCAATTACGAAACCCGACCAACAGTACTTAGAATATGATCTCTCGAGATGTGAATTATTCATAATTTAAACAAATAGATCATTCATTGCCTAAAATTTCGAACCTGACAAAATATAATTACCTTAGTAGGTAGTCAGGCAATTTTTACAAGATGAGGCGGTTTTTTACAACCGAATTTACTAATTTACTGTAACACAAAATCAAGGCAATCACAGAATTTACCTTTAACTTTCAGAATAATTGAAAAACGATAAGAGTTTTATAGTTACCTTTCGGGTGAATTATTAACTCCTTAACGGTTATTTATCCGTTCCAGGACATTATGAAAATACGGAATTATCTTCCTTCCAAATTAGAAAATAGTTCTCCTTCGTTAATATAATCCTCGCATATGTTATTATCACGAAGATGTTTAATGTTCCTCAAAAATAAATTCAGCCTTGAATTTGAAATTCGAAATGCGAATGAATAATCTGACAAGCAAAAACAAACGTCCCTGATTGGTCGGCCTACCTATGGTTTTTTTAACGTCTGAGGCGAAGGAAAATGAGTCCATACATCCGAATGAACGAAATATTCTTGTCAATACGAATCTTTGCGAATAACTACTTTGAATGAATTTTGAACAACTAATATGATCCCCGTAAGCCTAACGTCACCTAAATAATGACGAGACTATAGAAAACGCTCTAACGCGCCCCAATTCAAAAACAAGGTGTAAGAATTCCACACAGACGACCATAATCTCTAATATCGAACTGAAACATGATACAACTTACCAAGACAAGAAACTTTCGTCTGAACTATTTCTTTTTTTTTTTTTTTTTTTTTTTTTATAAGTCGCTGGGTATAGAATTTATCACTTTGCCTAAATGTCAAACTTAATGCGAAACGGAACGTAATGTCACTTGTCAGATTACGATGTTGACTTTGAAAAATTGATAAATAAACAATGCTACAATATCCCCCTACCCGGGTAAGAATTCACGTAGTGAATTCGCGTTTGACGCCCACGTCAACACCCAACACTATACCTACTCAGACAACTGACCAAACCAAACCACACAAAAAAACTAAGTTACCTCTGCACAAAATACTAAATTAAAACAAATATAAAGAAAGATCTTCCAACGCACAATTCCTTCCTATTTTATTGAAATAACTAACTCAAGGTATTTCGTGTTAGTGAAAAATATATCAAGTCTAATGGGACATCATGGATGCAACCGTGAAACTTCTTTGCTTTCACAGTTATCAAAAAACAAAATCATAGACACGTATAGATTCTTGATTTTATTAAAAAAAAAAATTAAACATACTTTTAATTGAGTTTAATCAAGTTATGCTCTAGTTTAAATAAAAAAAAGTACCTTAAAACAAAAAAATTAAGCATCTTCACTTAAGTTAAAAAAATCATCAAAGTAAAAAAAAAATAGAAAAAAAAAATGATAATGTGCTATCTATCTACTCAATGCTTCTTGGCACGATAAAATGTGTAACTATGTCGCTAGATGGCAATAGCTACCCAATAACCTTTCCCCCTGCTCCGATAGTGATGAATGAAATGCGCTTACTAGATGGTGTTGTTAGCTTACCAACATTTCACACTCAATTACGACAATGCCTGCCCTAATACCTCAGCCCCTCTTAAATTTTTCCCTTTGTATTTAAATAAATGATCAGATTTAAATAATATTATATGCTTAAGTAAACTAAACTCCATTACTTTAGTTTTACCAAGCACATCATCGCTACAAACGTCAAACTAAGGAGAAAGGGAAAAAACGAAAAACTGAGGCAACAGGCAGGCACCACCGGCCCCATCTGATCTTAATAGAGCAAACCCTACAGTCGGCTTCTACGACACGCCAGGAAGTACGGCGGGGTGGATATTCTTCGACCGTCAACCCACGGTGATGCAAAATCAAGCAAATTAAATAATTATTTAAAATAAAAGTTAAAAGTTAGAATAAAGAAAATGAGATTCACCCATACAGCCGGGTGTTTCATATTACAATATCTCAGTAAACTACACGGTATCTTTATACATACCGGGATAAAAAAATAAAGTAACTTTAAATGTAAGGTTGTTGTCACACTACCGTGTGCAACAGTAAGTATAGAGTAATTTAGTAAAAGTTTATATTCCCTAAAATCTAACGGTACTCGTACCTCGTTCCATTGGGTATCATCACAGAGTTTAAAAATGCTATTCGTGAAACGTATTAATCTACCATCCATCATATGAAAATTCGGACACGCTCGTGGCCTATCCGTACAACTTTTTATAATATTATTATGCCAAGAATAACTATCGGAGATTATGTATATGGGCGCCACTGGAATTGCAAGGAAAAATAATAATAAAAATACTAATAAAAGTGGTAGCTTGCAACCCCAACGAGCCAAGGCTGTCAATGAACGATTCCCATAGGCTATGGGAAATCGTATATTATCTATGAACTGTGTAAATGTTTCGCATATGTCAAAACTAGGGCATAATCTCTTCTTTTCAGGAGGAAATTTTTTAAAATGAGAGATGACTCTCTTAGCCTGGCTATGCTCTTCCACGGATAGCGAGTTAAGATCATGCAAAGCCCCATCTGCCGCCACAATAGTGTCTACCTTTTCTTTTTCAGATAACAACTTGCCACCTTTCAATAACGCTAAAACATCGGGAGCAACTGAAAACTTTTTCCAAAAATTAATGCCGAAGATAAACTCTGTGATACCAGGAACGACAAAGAATCTAATTAAACGAGTTTTCTCATCAACTGTTACCGGCAAATACATATATCCAGTTACAGGAGATAAGGAACCATTCGCAGTTTTAATAAATTGTAGGTTATGTGAAGTATGTAAATTGGTAAAATTAATAAAATGATTTACTGAATCCCCTCCAATTATTGATATTTCAGAGCCGGAGTCTAATAATCCTCTGAATTCCGAATCATAAATATTTACTTTTAAATAAGGGCGTACATCACTATGAATAGAGTGAATTGACTTTGAAACACATGTAGACTTTATTGTATTAATTTTATACTCTTGCCTTTTATTAGAATGCACTGTCTTAGACTGCACACTTGGCAAATTTTTCTTAGTGTTACAACTAGGACAGTTCTTAGCAGTAAACTCCTTTGTACCACATCTATAGCAAATCACAACAAAAGGTGCCTTACAATTACTTAAACTGTGACCATTTATCCTACAACGGACACAGAAATCATTCTGTACAGGCTGAACTGAAGCGACCTGCTGTTGTGTAACTTTTTGCTTACCCCTATAACACAAATCAGGGGCTAATGAATATGGGGTATTATTAGGTTCCCTAAAGAGTCTACACCTCTCCTGTGCCCCCTCCAGTAATCTACACTTCCTTTTCAATTCTGCCCATGAGTCTACAGGAGTCAAAGCTAACTGGGCTGTGTAAAATGGCCTTATATTAAATAAAACAATATTCAACCTTTCATCTTCAGATAAAGGCTTAGATAAACGACTAAAATAATTTTGCATAATACTGAGGTAATTTATAATATTTTCATCAGAACCTTGAGTTCTAGAACGAATTTCCTGCATCAATCTATTATCATAATCATAAGGTAAGTATTCCTGTAGTAACAAAGACTTTAATTCTAACCAATCATGAACTTCTGACCTAACCCCACGATACCAACACAACGCTTCATTGGAAAATAACTCTGAAGCTGATATAAAAAGTATAGTTTCCGATACACCCCTAGATAAACAAAGCTCTTCCAAGCGTTGTAAGAAAGCCTTAACGCATGATTTGCCATCGAATTTCAAACCAAGCTTATGGACTGCCGCGTCCCCTACCAAGTTTTGGCTAGCAATATCTTGTGGCTTGCTAATGGAATGTTCTCCAACTTTCTCCTGTGCTAAGCTACTTTTGAATGTGTGCATTATATTATCAATCCTTACCAAAACGCTTTCCAAACGCTTTTGGTAGGTATCAAGCATAGTGGAGAAGTCGCTGTCAACTTCCTCCTCTACATCAAGCCGACCAATTCTGTGAAACAAGTGGTGAGCCAATGTCTGAATTCTATTCAAAGACTTGAGGGAACCTGCCTTTGATGAAGATGTTGAAATAAGTCTGTCCAAATCCTCAAATTTTTTATGAACAATTCTTAGCTCAGAAACTACATCCAAATCACACTCCAATATCTCATCAGAGGGTAAGTCCTTATTGAGAGAACGAATCTGTGCCTTCAAAGCAGTTACTGTATCTGCAGGTTTTGCACCCCTAATTCTAACTTCATATTCAAGTTCATCTTTAAGTAGTAAATTAAATGTAATAGGTCGTTGTTCCATGTTTCAACTTTATGAAAACAAATAGGTAGTATGACTTTTCCTAAAAATGTGTATAGTAAGAGAAGGTTTATGTTCCCTAATGTATGTAATGTAGTAATTTGGAGGATAAAAAGTGATATAGGTATGTATAGGCAAAGATTAGAGTTAAAAAATAAAAAATAAGTGTAATATTTGGTTCAAGCTCAAATAATAAACTGCAAATTTACTTATATTTATATTTTCAAACACTTTGTGAGTGGTATGAAAATATTAGCTTATTAGCATTCAAACATGTAAAAAAAACCCATAAAATTAAAAAACCACTCCAAAATCGATCAAAGCTTACATAACTCCCTGTACATGAATGCAAAAATACCTAAATATACAATAGTTAACTGGAGAACAAACAATATTAAAGTTTATATATTGCCACCTTTGGCACAAATTAAAACAAGAAAAAAAAACCCCAAACTCACACCGTCAACGATCAGCCTCCTCTGAGCGAATATGACCAGATCAAGAATTAAAAAAAAATAACAGAACCTCCTCTCCTAATGTTCGGGCGCCATGTAATACTCGATTCCAACTGGTTGTATTTTCCTTTCCTAAAGGGGTATATATGAAGTGAAACAACAATTTGATGGTTTGGCAGTACAATGTTTATTTAGGGTGGACAATATTCTGTTTGTTGCACTAGAAAAGTTATTTACTTACAATTTACATATTCCAAATAATATACCTTTGTGAGAATTCTCTTCCTTGAAAATACCTAGTTTACACAAGTTAGATTTTACACAATTTAGACCTTCTAACTTATATATCTAATAGTAAAATACAACCATAAAAATAATGCAAGGTAGGGTCCTGGAGTCTGCTCTGATCGTTAACGAGTGGAATTTGGGTATTACTATGTATAAATTATTAGTAAACGCGTTATGAGACAACCTTCTGCAGAGTATTTGTAGAACTCTTCGACAGTCAGCCGCTACCGTTTGGTTAGTGTAGTGTACCTGGATCAGTGCGTTGTGTCTTGGCTCTGATAGATCAGCCACTAGTTAGCTCTCTCTATATATTGTAGTTCACCGGTCACTTTTCCAAATTGATCTCACACCTCCAAACTCTGGTTTTGCGCAGGTCTCTCTACCAGGCGACTATATTTGTAATGGAAATTTGGGTCTCTAAACCCGTACCGACGACCCTGAAGATGTGTCATAATAAAACAACATCAATAAATGTTACACTACTCATTATAAAACCCCAAGAGGGAGTTGGAACCACAACTTGTCCAAAAACTAATATAAAACAACGGCAAATCTTTCAGCAATTACGAAACCCGACCAACAGTACTTAGAATATGATCTCTCGAGATGTGAATTATTCATAATTTAAACAAATAGATCATTCATTGCCTAAAATTTCGAACCTGACAAAATATAATTACCTTAGTAGGTAGTCAGGCAATTTTTACAAGATGAGGCGGTTTTTTACAACCGAATTTACTAATTTACTGTAACACAAAATCAAGGCAATCACAGAATTTACCTTTAACTTTCAGAATAATTGAAAAACGATAAGAGTTTTATAGTTACCTTTCGGGTGAATTATTAACTCCTTAACGGTTATTTATCCGTTCCAGGACATTATGAAAATACGGAATTATCTTCCTTCCAAATTAGAAAATAGTTCTCCTTCGTTAATATAATCCTCGCATATGTTATTATCACGAAGATGTTTAATGTTCCTCAAAAATAAATTCAGCCTTGAATTTGAAATTCGAAATGCGAATGAATAATCTGACAAGCAAAAACAAACGTCCCTGATTGGTCGGCCTACCTATGGTTTTTTTAACGTCTGAGGCGAAGGAAAATGAGTCCATACATCCGAATGAACGAAATATTCTTGTCAATACGAATCTTTGCGAATAACTACTTTGAATGAATTTTGAACAACTAATATGATCCCCGTAAGCCTAACGTCACCTAAATAATGACGAGACTATAGAAAACGCTCTAACGCGCCCCAATTCAAAAACAAGGTGTAAGAATTCCACACAGACGACCATAATCTCTAATATCGAACTGAAACATGATACAACTTACCAAGACAAGAAACTTTCGTCTGAACTATTTCTTTTTTTTTTTTTTTTTTTTTTTTTATAAGTCGCTGGGTATAGAATTTATCACTTTGCCTAAATGTCAAACTTAATGCGAAACGGAACGTAATGTCACTTGTCAGATTACGATGTTGACTTTGAAAAATTGATAAATAAACAATGCTACAAGTCCACCAAAATATTCAAGGGATGTCAGGCAAAGATTTAGAATTGGAGCTATTCATGAATTGTAATAATATTGATATACTGTGTGTTACAGAACACTGGCTAAAGAGCCATCAGCTCATGTTCAATTTTAGTAATCACCATGTTGTCAGCTCGTTCAGCAGAAAAAACATATTACATGGTGGTTCATTAATAATTACTAAAAGGAATATTATATGTAAGGAAAGAAATGACCTAGTAAGTATGTCTGTTGAGCGAGTTACTGAAATAGCTTGTATAGAGTTTGAACAATTCATTGTTATTAGTGTATACAAACCTCCATGTGCCCCTTTTGAACAATTTTTAAAAATTATGGAGGATGTCCTATTTAAAATCAGTAAATGTCCTAAAACAATTGTTATCTGTGGAGACTTTAATATTAACATACTAGATACAAATTCAATAACTTGTAATTTTTTAAATTTATTTAAGTCGTATGATTTGGACTACGTTTTTTATGAACCCACAAGAATTACTGAAACAAGTGCAACTTGCATTGACAATATTTTTACCAACCGAACACCTAGCCAAAAGTCAATTATTAATATGTTGCACTCTGATCATTGTGGTCAATTAGCATCGTTTCCTAGGAAAAAAGTTGAAGTGCGAAGAACGAAAATAAGCTTTATTCCTATAAATGCAAGCCGAATTGAAAAGTTTAAATCGAATTTAAGTGTGAAGCTGCCATGGTTGCCTTATGATGATTGTCCAGATAAGCTATACAGTTCTTTATTTAATCTAATAAATGTTGAATTTACCAACACTTTTGTACCAAAAACAAAGACGATCTGTGATCGTCTAACTTTTAGTGAATGGGCAACGCCTGGTATCTACAATAGCAGGAATAAGTTGTACGATTTGTATAGTAAAAAATCATATAATTTTGATCCAGTATTTGTTAACTATGTAAAAAACTACTCTTAAGTTTTCAAAAGAGCCTGTTCCACTGCCAAGTCAGTTTACTTAAAAAATAAAATTAACAATTCTACTAATAAAATTAAAGAAACTTGGAATATTATTAACAGTGAAACTGGCAGGAGTCAAACACGCTGCCGCAATATTAACTTAAAGATTAATAATGTAAATGTTAAAGCTGATTTGGAAGTAGCTATGGAATTTGAAAAGTTTTTCTCAGATGTTCCCATACTGGCTACTAAATCACTTCAGTCGTCTTCCACCTCAGCTGAACAGCTTCTTAAACAAAATGTACCATCCTGTGACAGTAACTTCGAATTTACAGCTGTTAATTATAAAGATATTATAAATACCTTTAAATCTATTGACCTGAAGAAATCTATGGATCTTTGGGGACTATCAGTCAAAACAATCTCATCCATTATAACTATAATAGCTCCTTATTTAGTTGTCGTATTTAACAGTTGTATTGGTTCTGGTGTGTTTCCTGACCTGATGAAACACAGTAAAATAATACCGTTATTTAAATCTGGCGAAACCTCAGATCCCACTAATTTTCGGCCTGTTTCTATTCTGCCAACTTTAAGTAAGATCTTTGAGAGATTAATGCTCAATCAACTATTAAAGCATTTCAATAAATATAATATATTTCATCAGAAACAATTCGGGTTCACTCGGGGTCGCTCCACCATTGATGCGGGAGTTGAGTTGTTAAAGGAGGTATTTGCTGCTTGGGAAGTATCACGTGACGCTCTTGGTGTTTTCTGTGATTTATCTAAAGCTTTCGACTGTGTTAATCATGATACTCTGGTCAGGAAATTACACCATTACGGCATTAGGAACAAGGCTCTCAACCTTATGACTTCATACCTGAGCAATAGAATACAGAAAGTTGATATAAATGGTAAAAGATCTCCAGGTTCTCTAGTCACAATAGGTGTTCCGCAGGGCTCAATTCTTGGTCCATTTCTTTTTCTAGTGTACATAAATGACTTGCCTTACTACATAAGGGACAATCATGATATTGTATTGTTTGCGGATGACACATCTTTGATTTTCAAAATAAATAGAAAATTAGATAATTATGACGAAGTTAACAATGCACTTGCAAAAGTAGTTTATTGGTTTAATGTTAATAACTTGTTGCTTAATGAAAAAAAAACCAAAGTAGTCAAGTTTACTACGCCGAATGTGAGACGTGTAGAAGCTAATGTACAAATAAATGGAGTTGAATTGAAACCTGTGGAAACAACAACTTTCTTAGGAGTAATGTTAGACTCCAAATTACAATGGGGTCCACATATTGTAAAACTTTCGGGTAAACTAAGTTCTGCGGCATACGCAGTTAAAACTATTAGGCGGCTTACCGATGTAGATACCGCTAGAATAGTTTATTTTAGTTATTTTCACAGCATAATGTCATATGGAATTCTTCTCTGGGGGAGTGCTGCAGATATTAATACCATCTTTGTGCTGCAAAAACGGGCTGTTAGAGCAATTTATCAACTGGGTCCGCGTGACTCCCTCAGAGAAAAGTTCAAGGAGATAAATATTCTGACTGTGTCATCACAATATATACTGGAAAACTTACTATATGTAAAGAAAAATATTATGAATTTTTCCGAGAAATCTCATACGCACAATGTAAATACTAGGAAGAAACACGATTTGGTTGTATATAAAACTCGTCTCCACAGAATAAGCAATTCCTTTATGGGCCAATGTATACGTTTTTACAATAAGCTTCCGAAGAATATTAGAGACTTGCCTATTAATAAATTTAAAAAAACTGTAAAATCTAAATTATATAAAAAAGCTTATTACAAGTTAAATGATTATTTAAATGATCCAAATGCGTGGGAGTAAAATCTGCCCAAATTTACGCATTTAAAATTGTAATTTATTCATTCATATTGATATATCTATGGACATGTAATGATGTTTTGAAATCATTACGAAATTGTAAGCTGCGGAGTTTCTTTCGCCATTTCTTCTCCGTCTCAGCATACTAATAATTATTTAAGAAAAATAATTATTTCGTCGAAATGGTGGTAGGGCTTTTGACGATTTAAAAGTACTTAGCAAAGTCCATTTAAATAAAGAGCTTTTTCATTTCATTTCATTTCATTTCAAGCCTACTTTTCATCTGATGGTAACACAAGGTTTGAAAACCTTGGTCGGCTACTGAGTCTGTTGGGCGACCCTCTAAGAGGATTTTTAGTCACTCCAGCGCGGGAATCTCTCTTTGATTGGAGTCTCTAATCTAGGGTGTTCGAGTCAGCAAGGAGAGTCAACGTCTGTGTTGCGACAGCCTGCCTTATGCAGTGTGTGTGTGTGAGAGAGATGTCCAACCGCACCCTCACTACTATTTGTGTGGTTGGACATCTCTCTCACACACACATACACTATTTCTAGTGTGGTTTGGAGGTCACTTTCTGTACTGTCTTTATTTAGTTGCTCTATCTAAAAAATAAACTTGCTGTTCCAAGTTTCAGACTTCATAAACCTAGTCACTCATTCATGGGGAAATGTACACAAATATATAATACACTCCCACATCATGTAACTGAACTTCCGTCACCTAAATTTAAACGTCACATTAAACAAATTTTAATGAAGAAAGCATATTATATAGTTCAGGAATATATAGACGATAAAAATCTGTGGACACATCCAAATGTACTCGATTCTCCATTGTAATCCAGTGAGATATCAATTTAAGTAAAATTTCATTTTTATTATATTGATATCTCTTAGATTTTTTTTTTGCTAAATAAATTATAAGTCTAAAAACGATATCTTAGCGAGAAAAATGTGGTAGTTATTGAACATTAGGTGCAGTGCAGTTATGTCCATGTCAAAAATCTAATAATTAATCTAGTAATTTACCGTATTTTGACATCTATAGGATGTTAATCTCTTATTGTATGGTACATTTATGTACATAAAATAAGTGGTAATATATTCCATTAGAACATTACTGAGTTTAAAAATTATTATCATAGATTGCGTTACTGCACATTAGACAGCAAGCACGTCTGAAGCGTTATTTTCATTAATCGTGTCAAGCATCTGAGCAATTGTAAATCATCGAGTAGTAGACTAATTAATATTAAAGCGAGTCAATAGATATTGAAATCAATCACGCTACAAATAATTCATATTTCATCAAGCAAATCTAAATCACGCTTGCTACTAAGTTATCAAGAGCACATAAGTATTTATATAAGTTCCAAGACTAAAGTCGGGATGCGGTCCCCAAGCGAACGCTTAATTCGGACGAAGGTCTTCTCTACTCACAGATTTATGAACCTGTAACGGTACAGTCACGTCTAAAAAGATGTGAACTCAGAAAGTGCTTTATCAGTTTTGTTGAAGTATCACTTTCATGGCCTTAGCTGTTTGTAATTAGGGTTTATCAATAGTGTCACTTGTAATATACTACACTCAAGTATATTCATTGTTACTGTCGCTTGCTTCTAATTTTAACTTCTTATAAACTGTGAATTTTCATTGGTTTCAAATCCAAAACCCTCGGCATATTAAGCGTTAAGAAACTAATTAAGTTAAAAAATGTAAGAGCATAATTTTTCGAAAAAAACTTTTTTTGACTCAAAATACTTAATAGTTACAGGCACTCTTTTCAAAATCAATGACAACGGGGATAGCCCGAGGTAGCACAGACTCGTGTATTGACTTCAACTTTCCCATCAACAATGAATTAAATAAAAAAAAGGCTGTCAGCGAGCTCGGCTTAATTTTTTTTTTAATTTATTTACCATTATGCATACAGTGGATACAAAAATAATATTCTGCCAAACTATGACATAGTTTGTCGGCAGAGCTCTCGTGGATGTATTTTATACATAATGAATGCTTAATCTCGTACTATATAAGCAGGAACGTTATTAAAATAGCCAATTAGAAACATTACAACATGTTCTCGGTCAAAACTTTTTTGCAACTTTTTGAACTTACTTCTTGTGGTGCCTAAATCTCATACATGAATAAATTAATTAATCAAAACTAATGAAGAAGTCAACATATATTAATAATTATCATACTTTACTTAAAAGTACACAAAGTCCATTTAAATAAAGAGCTTTTTCATTTCAATTCATTTCATTACTTTATTAATTGCTTATCTTCCCCTACTTTCAAGTTTCGATACATTTTAGTCATTGGTAAGGCTATGATGCTTGTGATTTGATTACCTGCTAATTAACATAATTAGTATGTGCTAATCCAATCAAGTAAGGGTTAGTGGTCATGGCATTTTCACCTTAAGTAGGTACCTATCAAATAGGTGTTAATTTAATGCTATGTACTTGTGAATTCATCTACTATCACTTCAAGGCACGGACAGTGTAACTTCTTAGCGAGACGTGTGGTATGTTGATACAAGTTGTGATTTTCATAAAATATAACAGATTCGATATTGTTTAATTTTTTTAAGCTTAGTGGTATCAATTAGTCCAATAAACGTATTATGCGACAAAATGGCTACGAATACAATGCACATTGCACGATGAATGAAAAACATTAATGTTCTTTAAGACGACTATTTTTACAATTTCATGGGTTCTTACTATCAAATAGAGGGGCTAGGAGTAGTGTCTGGGACTACCTTGTGGTGGATCCACACAGCCCGACAGCATGAACTGGTGGCAATGCGCAGGACGAGGCGCTTTAGACCTCTTGTCAGAACTGAGGTTTGCCAAACCTTAGGAGCGAGTGCCGAGCATTGATGCGTGAAATCATATTTATTGCTCACCACCACTATAAACATGACTTTGTATCAAAGAAAACAAAATATTAATCTAAGCTCTTGTAGCATTAGTTTATTAATCAAAGTTATTTTCTATTCCTAATTCACGAGAATACGAAGTAAGTCTAAGAAAATGAAATGAAATGTTGGTCTTATTTTTCTTTTGTTTGTGTTCCAATTAATCCAGGACGTTTAGTCTGGGCATTGTTCTTAAATATTAAAAAGAATATTTTGATCAGTGTGATTAATAAGTTCCGAGGCGATCTTTTGCTACGTACGTACTAGTACTACATATTCATCATCATCAACAGCTCATATAATGTCCCCGCCGAAGGGCTCGAGCCTACCCCACATTAGGGGCGATTAGGCCTTAGTTAACCACGCTGGCCAAGTGCGGGTTGGTCGACTTCACATACAACACAACCTAAGAATTTCAATTTCATAGGGGTGTGCAGGTTTCCTCACGATGTTTTCCTTCACCGTAAAAGCGTCGATTAAATGTATATATGAATTCAAAATTTGAAAACACATTGGTACGTGGCGGGGATCGAACTAGTGCCTCCCGGGTGGGAGACGACGCTCTTACACACTACGCCATCGACGCTCTTTACTACATAAGCAGTAATATTATTAAAATATTTCGCCTTTTCGATGTAAACCATAAAAATTGCCCAATTCTAGGTTTTGATTGATAAAAGAAACCTTTATAAAAATCTATCACTTCTTTAAATATGTCGAACGGAATTTTATTACGGTGACCATGACAACGTTCCAACATATACTCGTATAGATAATAATTAAACCTTGTATAAATGGGCGAGTGTGGAGTATTACGGATTTAAAAATATTTTACATGCTAATCAAAGAAGTTTATTAAAATTTAAATAAAGGCATTAAGGAATAACTTTTGCGTTTACAAACGCGTAAATATTTTTAATACTAGAAAAAATACACTGAAAAAAATCGACCTCCCTCAGGCGGGAATATATAGGTATTAATTTATTCATCACCAGCCTGTCGTATACGTTCCACAGCTGGGCAGAGACCTGGGCACAGAGCTTAGAGCCGTTGCCTGATAGTTAGCGGTTGCTCCGTAGCCTCGAGACGTGTCCATAGCGTTCTTTCTTGATAGTAAGTAGTGTACCTATTGCACGCAGTGGCCTTTTTTTAGCTGACATGACGATGATGTGATGATGGTGATGAAACGTCACCTGTCGCTATCTATGATGTTTTATAGATCAAGATCACTAAAGTCGTTTTCTGTAACCTTGGGCCTCAGTTCACTTTGACGATATTAAAACAATATAGTGATCTCAAAAGTTGATAGAAACCTTATATTTGTCACCCATCCGAGTACCGACCGCGCACTTGGTTGCTTAACTTTCGTGATCGACAACTCAAAAGTTGATAGAAACCTTATATTTATTTATCATACATGCATGTTAAAATTGGTTTCTATAAGTTAAAGCATCCTCGAGTTATCGTGCTAACGCACAGACACACACCCCCAGACATAATTCCAAAAACGGTATTTTTTGACTCAGGGACGTCCAAAACGTGTAAAGCCGTCAAAATCTCGAGGTCGTGTTTTTTGACGATTACAAGACTCTATACTACGTATACGATACGAGAAAACGAAAAAGTAATAATATTGTAAAGAACTTGTAAATTTATTACGTTACAACTTAAAGCGAAAGATGGAAAATAAAAAAAATACCATTCCAATATCATAAAATAAAAGTTTATTTCACCTTTCAGGCAAATAAAAATAAGTTATAAAACCTTATTTTATCTTCCGATTTTAAGAATAGCCCTGAGCTCCATCACTTGTTCTGTTATGTAGTGAATAAACACTGGTTATTACGGGAAAGTAATTAATGTCCGCCAAGAGGACTCTGCTTTGATTAATTTCCATTTTGCTTAATAAACCGAGACGGTATTGTTATAATTTTCTGTTATTTTAATTAAAATATTTGTTGCCCGTTTTCTGATAACTCTGCTGTTTAAATATTTTACTTACGTTTCTATTTGAGACTGTTAACTGATGATGAAGAACGTTGGTGTAAACATCACCAGAACCAAAACTATGATATGGTATCTTCAACCCTCAGCCGGTTTAGCTCTACGGAACTAACATACTGGTCTGCTTCCAATTCTGGTACCTTGGATCGCTTATACAGCACAGCATACGAGACAGGCCGAAAGTTGAAGCATTGAACCAGCTCAGAGTTGATCAAATGGCGACAGGCTATACCGGGTATATGCCACTCTCAAAAAGGAATTGGATAGAGGCATACATATACTCATCATAGCTCGCAATTTGATCAACTGATTTTATGAATCAACTTTTGGATTATGTTGTGTTCTATAAGCGATCCCAGAGATACCAAAATTAGAAGCAGACCGGTATGGAAAAATCAATACGGCCATTATAAGATCTGCCGTCTTGTTCGGATCAAAAAGTTGGGCCGTAAACATAGTGGATGAAAATCGGTTATATGTGACTGAGATACGTATGATAGGATGGATGAGGTAACAGGAACGGACTAACTGGAGAATGAGTACCCACATCAGAGTGAGATTGAAAGTAGCATCAGCGGCGGAAAGTTTAAGAGGTAGAGTAAACGATTAGCGTAGTATGGGCATAGTATAACCAGAATAGTTCGCCATCTAGCTACGATGGTGCGTGTGCACTAGCACGCACACATACAAGTCGCGAGATGTACTGTTCTATGAAGATGGCGTACTATTCTGGTTATACTATGGTATGGGTATGTAATGAAAGTGATGATAATCATATGATAAAGAAGAAGGTATTGAAAGTCTGAAAAAAGAGATATATTTTGTGAAAAAATATTATTACAACTGTGTACGTACACACGAAGTGAGCGATAAGCTTTGTATAATCTTCATTTGTATCGTAGTATCGAATAGAATCTCTGTACGTTCAGTCGTGTATTTTTTCTATAAGAGCTGTCTATATTTATTCAATGTAATGAAAAAACCTCTATCGAAAATAATGTCCATAACATTTTTATTGTATATCCTCTTAGATAATACAAAGTTATTCTTTATTATTTTTACATAACAGTTACACTTCAATGGAACAAAATTCTTTATCGAATTGAATTGTACACCAGTTATTTAATACACAGTCCATTTTTTCCAGAAAGAAACGATTGTACGTTTCCAAGTAATCCCGATCGTGGTTTATACATAAAAGAAAATTTATAGACCTATTAAGACCCTCTAAAGTGTGGCCGCAAATGTGCTATCCCGTCATTCAGTAAACCGCCAATAGGTACAGCCGAAATTAAACTCCACTCTTTCTACTCTAAATAAACATAAAACATTTACCTCTTACGTTAAAAGTTTTTTCATTTCAATATTTTATTTGCTAGACAGTAACAGGTCTAAGTACCCGATGCAAGCGTTTTTCGAACGGAAGAATAAGGGCTGCAAGCACTTTGGAAAACGCAATTTGAATATGGTTCATGTAACGAATCATTAACATTACAGAATTGAGATTGTTCAGTAAACGAAATAACACTACGTAATATATTACGCTAACATACTTTAAATTAAATAAATTTCATTATGATTGAAATTGATACTAAATTAAATAGAAAACAAAAAACATGGAAAAATAATCCTGTTCTGGATAAGTGCTAAGACGGGATCCATAAAACGACAAAAATGATAATCAAAATATATTTCAATTATTGTGAAACCAAATAGTTCTAATTGACAAGAAAGGGAGTGTTATTAAACAGAAAGATGAATGTATAATTCATAAAATCACGTTCTTAAAATCAAAGAAAGGGGTTGAGTAGAGAAAGTGATTAGTCTTGCCTAACACTTGGTTACACATAAAACCACATCTAGCAGTATAGTGCGTGAGATAATTATTATTATTGCAACAATACATTATTGGCAGCGAAGCGCTACGAAGTGTCGGTGGCGTAGTGCGTAAGAGCGTCGTCTCCCAGCCAGGAGGCACTGGTTCGATCCCCGCCACGTACCAATGTGTTATCAAATTTTTAATTCATATGTACGTTTGATCGATGCTTTTACGGTGAAGGAAAACATCGCGAGGAAACCTGCACACACACCTATGAAGAAATTCTTAGGTTGTGTGTGAAGTCGACCAACCCGCACTTGGCCAGCGTGGTTGACTACGGCCTAATCGCCCCTAATGTGGGGTAGGCTTGAGCCTCTCGGTGGGGACATTATATGAGCTGTTGTTGAATACATTATTACATTTCTACTGTTGTTCGGTAACGAAATAACTTGTGTCTAAAGTGTTTCTTAATAACGTCTTTTCCTTACTCGGGAGAGCTAACTTCGTCTATCCTTACATTTACATACACAATGACATACTACTCTACTACATACTAACTACTACCGCAGTCTGTATAAGTCTACTACATTTACATAACAAAAACATTTGGTTAAATGTTACATAAAGTCTTGCTTAACCCCAATAACGCCCTATTTGACACAAATTGTCAGCTTTTTGCACACATAATGAGGCATCAAATCCAATTAGTAATTTAACAATAATTTTTTTAAATTACTAGAAATAGCAGCTCTTAGCAACCAACCCCTGGTAGAGCGACCTGTAACTGTGAATTGGTTAACGTAACCGGCCATACATTTTTTTGAACAAATAAACAATAGCCGACATCTATGTTACACTCTAAAACATTGACCGGGCTTATATCACTTAAGCTGGGGATGCCCGTAGCTTGCACACTAGCATACCAGCTCTTTGCACGTGCCAGCTACTGTCATGTGTATACGCTAACTGACATGCCTGTAATACTGGAACACATGCAGCTAGCACAACATTTGATTTACTTGCATGCCCGTTGAGGGAGGGGACGCGGGGTCCTGCTAACATGGCACGTGTGAACAGACGCGACAGCTACGGGCATGCCAGTAACTCGTTGTGGCCGTAGGCGCACATTTTTGTTTTGACATTCTCAAATGGTTTCTGTAACCATCACGATCTTCTTGAAGCATTTCTTTAAGCAGACAACTACTTGCTCCTAAATCTTCCCTTCTACTAATCCAATCTCTTACCCAAACTTCTTTGTTTTTTCTTTTTTAATCTCTCATTAATTTAGCTACACATTCAATTGCTACTAAAAACACGATTTTATTTAATTCACTTCGATTGTTACCCATGTTTGGCGCGCAAGAATAGGTAGGTACGAGTGACTCTCACGAACTGCCCTCTGTATACACAATGGTAATACTCGCATGCAAGGGCACAACTTGCATGCCAGTATTACTTGCAAATGTATCCGCAGTGCGCCAGTTACTCGTACATGTCAGTAACTTTCATGCCAGCTACTTTTACCGATTTACTGGCATGTGTATCCCCAGCTTTAAGTATAATCGGTGTAACGTAAACTTTAATTATAATTTAGCATGATATCTATAACCACAAAATACTCAAAAGCTTGCTAATAAGTGAGCACTGAAAGCTCATATTCTCTTTCGTCCACCATTGTGTATGAGCAAGATAACAGGGTTAAGTGACCACTTATCTATAACCGTTTGTGTATTCGGCTGTAAGTAACATTCACACAGTAATCCTCAGTTATTATTTATGATTCGATTGGAAATCGAGGCTATTGCGGATCGGAATTCACGAAAAGGAATTAAATGGATAGTCAGCAACTGAGGCTGAGCAAATACCAGAATCCGTTTAGACGAACTCAGTATTTAAGTAAATCCCTAGACTTTGCCTGTATATCACGATTCGATTTACGATTTCATTCGTCCTATACTTACTGTGTGCAGATTAAATCAATGATATTAATATGTGAAGAAAATGTGTGAGATTTGGAATACCTAATTAAACCGAGACTCTTGAACCGATGCCATAGAAATTGACTTTCAAAAATGGCATAGAAATTGAATTTGTGTGCAAATTTTGCCTCATTAAAATGACTGAATAAGAGAGTCCGCACTTGGTGCCGACTAGTCGGCAACTAGTTTATAAAAAGAAGTAATGTGAAACTAGTGATAGTTATCAATAGTTTCACTGTCAAAATGACCTCGGACGAAATTTTAACACATCATCAGGAATATCGATAGTACGGTGTACAATTTTATTTCATTTTTATTTTTAGTTTATTGGGTCACCAACAACTTAAACATTAGTACTATTTTGAGTACTGAACTATTTTAAACTAAAACAAAACTAAGTGCACTGTCAATTAAGAGGCAAACACCACATGCATGAAAAAGAGTGTCGAGACATTGACATAAAAATATGTTGACGTAAGTAAGTCTGTAGGTAATTATGTAAATGTATAGAAAAAAAAGTTTGAATTTAGAAATATTACCCGGACTACTGAGACTTTTACAGTATTCGGCCACGGACTCGAAGTTTGCGACGACCGTGCGACGAAAGCCGACGAAAGTCGAAGCCAGCGGGTAGATCGTGCGTCGCTAGAGCGGCATAAGGAGTTATGAGAAATTAGTGTCTTTGTCCTATCAGGAATAATTGAAATAATCTGTTCCGCGACTTCGTCAAGGGGCATTTTGAAATTTCGGTGGATAAAAAACAATAAATAAAATACACAACAGTACGTTAATACAGACGCACGGGTACCGCTTGTCTGGAGTGCATCGCTCATGCGTCGCTCCCCGCGCCGCAGCCTCCGTGGCCAGTTCCATTCAAATCTATGCATGAAATCGCGCCACTCTCGCACCGCCTCTCGCCCCGCTCGTCGCTGACTTCGAGGCCGTAGCCTTTTAGTTGTTGGCTTTTGTATGTTGGCTCATCAATCCCAAAAAGTAAATAAGTATTCCAAACAATTGCCGAAAGCCATAACAGGTGTTATAAGGAAATTAGAAGATGATTGAATTCTAGAACAAATAAAATATGTGTAGTTAGAGCCTAGTCTCCAAGTTTATGGCTTACAACGGGCTTACTGATAGAAGTGTAGACTTAATTTTTTGTCCCTCAAAGCCCTCCATGTTTCCTATTTGGCAATATGTAACGAGCTCGGTGTCGTAGTGTCTTGAACGATTTGGTTTCTATTTTATAAATAAAGCAAACACCCGGTTCAAGTTGGGTCGTATTGTGTATCAATTAAATAAGTACATTTATTTCCAAGTTACCATGTGATGTCGGTAAAGTAGAACAGCATCACCCCATATCCAGTGTTGTAGAAGGCGACTAATGGATCAGCAAAGGAGTATTGATCACCTTATACTCCGTCCACCAATCCGCATTGGGCAAGCGTGATGGACTACTGCCTAAACCTCCTTCGATGACAAGGAGAGGCCTTGTGTCCCAGCAGTAGGTCGAATTATAAAGGCTGTTATGATGATGATGATTTCCAAGTAAACAGTTTCATGGTATGACAAAACAGCATTGATAGCCAACAATCAAAGACATTTTGTTTGATATACCTATTTTGATTTTTCGGCATTATCAAATGTATCAAAAAGCTTTTGTAAGTATAAAAACCTTTTCCACAAAATGTATACGGAATTGCAGACGCTAGGTTGGGCTCTTACCAGGACGCTATAGGCCGTTTTAGATTGAGATAAACCTGAGCATTAACCGTGTTCGGGGATTCTGCCAAATATAACACTCTTTGTAAAAAGTTATGGGCAGGAGGATTCTGGGTAATCAACAAAAATTTGCTTCCAGCTTTTTGCCGAGTCGAGCATTTATCATTGTTCCGTGCCCTCCCCTGTTTCCTTGAATCTCACGACCGCGTTTAGTTGGGCGTTACCTGGGCAAAAATGATGGCGAAACACTAGTGCTTAGTCGTTTAGTTTCAATTGTTTCAATCGCAGAAAGTTATTTTTATTGATATTTAATCTGATGTATGAGCAATATTATTATTGTAAAGTTTTATTAAAATCCGTTCAGCAGATTTTGCGTGAAAGAGTAACAAACAAACAGACATTCAAACTTTCACGTTTATAATATTAATAGGATATGTTTTTTTTATGTTACGAGATGGCAAACAAGCTTGCGGCCCACCTGGTGTTAAGTGGTCGCCGCCGCCTATAGACACTTGCAATATTAAGTGAAAATCACTTAAGACCGCAAGTGCGTTTGCCATCCTGGGGACTAAGATGATATGCCCTAAATGTATGAACTAATAATAAGTATGTAAATATATAATAGGATGGATAATTATTATTATTATAGAGAGTAAAACTGAAGTATGACCAGAAAGCATTGTATCCTGTGATTGTATCTGTCGAGCATTGTATCTAATGTAGAACTTAGTTACTTGAGTTTATTTATATTTAAAAAATGTTATGTTTTTTGCCCGTTCTTTAGTAACCATCATACAAGTTCTTAATTATATTTAATTTCGGCTAGGTAAGTGGTGTAATAGTGGAAAAAATGCTAAGGATATTTGTGGCAATACAGAGACAGTTTTAAAGATGTGTTGACCTGGTTTTGTGATAGTTTTGCCAGGTTTAACTTGCTTGGGGTCCACGTCCGGAAGTCTCCTCATGACGGACCCTGTTAACGTAGTGGGGAAACTTTCTCGGCGGGTGTGTGGCTTTTGATGTTGGGCTGCTCCCGGTGTCCTCGTCAGTAGGACGCGCCAGGTCGAGCAGCCGTCGGTGAGGAGGCGGCCTATAAGGCTGGCGTCGGCCAGCGGCCCACAGGGGCTGGCGTTAGTCGCTAGCCCCTGTGGGCTGCTGGCCACCAATTGGTGCACAAGGAGTGCCTAGACGGACAGCGTTGGGACGGTCTCGGTGTAGTTGCGCTCACGTGCGCAGATCCCGAGCCGTCCCCCAATAGCGCACTGGAGGTCAGGCCGGGGAGGATGTTTAGTGGGTATGGAGGGAACGCCTTTACTTCAAGTCCCACATATCCCCTGCGGTTGGCACCACCCCGCAGGGACGATGCGTAAATGCATTTGACCTCCCCGTCAACAAAAAACTAACTTAACTTGCTTATTGCAAACCCCATTATAGGTCCTAATTTACTGCCAACAATGATCAACACCCGGACTGCCGAGATGATTTTGAATGTAACATCTGTCCTTGTTTTTGGTTTTATTTGGTTTGTTTACTGAAGGATTGTTAGTTTTTGGGCTTGGTGCCCGTTTAGTGTAGGCGGTAGGCTGGCAACTTGTCACTAATTTAGGGTACTATCTAACCCATACTGACAGATGAGGCTTTATGTGTAACAGAATGTTATCGGAAGCTATGCTCGATTTTTAGGATTGTGAGCGTGACTATTTTTTTTTTTATTATTCTTATTTTAATTCATAGGGACAAAAAACAAGCATACAATGTATATTACTGAGAACTTAGAATAATATGTTATTTTAACGTGTTCGACTGTTCGCGTATTACTTAAATTAAGAAACAAGGAAATCTCTTAAATAATATTGTATCTAGGTACATACACAGTCTAGAGAATCGATAGTAACAAAGTAAAGTAAAAAAAAGGTAATTCTTGCAATAGGTAGGTAACTCAAACAATCAACAATAAAAAATAAATTTAACGATTGGCATCTAATACCTGTACTTTAAATCATTTTGTTGATGAATGTGCTTGTGACAGCTCTGTGCAAATTTTACTATTGAAAGAGCTTATGAAGAGGAAAAAATATCATTATATATACATATATGTAATGATCAACAGAAGATACCTTTGTTAGGTACTTACCAATTTAATTTTATGTAACAGGTAAATGATCTATAGCGTAATGACGCTGTGAATAAAATTTATATGAAATGGAAGACGTCACCAGGGACGTTACAAAAAGAAATTACCAGCAAAGTTGACAACAATATAATTACAGAACAGAACACAGAACCATATAACGTTAATTTATCTGTCATTTAGGCCTTTGGATGTAATGGTGAAACGTTATTTAACTGTTTATTTTTAATTAATGTTTTTTTTTTTAGTTTATCTAGGTATGCACTTACTTATATTTTGATTTGATAATGTAGGTTCTTACTTTAATTATCTATAATAGCGATACTATCTATTTGATGAACATTTTTTTAAGTACCTACCACATTTCACTATATATAATACTTTTTTTTCCTTTTGTGAGTAGGTATGGCTCTTTTCAGCTATTCGGCTGTCAAAAAAAAATTAAAGGTGCCAATTGAAAACCAGCGTCAGGTATTTATTTTTAATACCTGACAATTATGCTGAGTTGGTCACCTATTTTTGGCACAGTCGTGGGACAGCAATATTTAAGTAGGTACTAATTTTGCTATTTGTTTTTTTTCATTATTTTTTGCCATAATAATTTACAATGTTGCATCTAGTGTCTTATGTCTGTGTTAAAATAAAAAAAATTTTTTTTCTTTCTAATTATGTCCCAGCCGTATCGTATAACAAGCGGTATTACAAAACGGCGCGGCGGATCGTGTGAGAAATGTTAACCAAATAAAACCGTTTGTTGCTAAGCCCCTAGTAAATTCTATCAATATTAGTCTGTATTATCGAATGGAGGCCGCTTAATATTGATAGGTTTCACAGATATATCAATCTAAGGAGATCGGTTGAATCGCCGAGTTCATAGAAAGACCGAGTCTCGCGATCAGCGGCCGTACTACATAACATGGTTCTAGTTGAGCATGCCGTAATATACACTATTCATTGCGCGCGGCTTAATGACTGCAAAGCGATGAAAGTTAAGCACAGCCGCAAAGGAGGTCGGTCGAATCGCTGAGTTATGTATTCACTTGACTTTATCGGAAGGCGAAGTGGCGGAAATGTATGCCCACAGGGCATACACTTGTCACAAGTTAAACGCCAGCTTGGCCTATCTCCTTGTATTATTAAATCTGTGGTAGGTTTAGATATTCTTTTGACCAAGCGGAGTGGAATTATTGTCACTCATCACTATCATACACTACAATCCGCCATGATGTTATGTAAAACGGCGTATTATAAGAAATCACGCCGTATTTTACTTTAATATAGACAACACTATGTATAACACTCTCTTATATAATAAATAACGACATAATTTCTTACAAGTACAAAACATAATTGACAATGATAGACATATTTTGCTATTGGATAAAAAGAAACAATTGAATTTTAATATTCGCTAATTCGTTTTTAGTATTTGATGAGAAGATCCATCCGTTTTACGAAGAAAGAAGCCGTCAGAAATCCTAGAAAGTTTCTCTTTGGCAGGTAAAATATTTTTTCGTTCTTGGAGATAGATTTTCAGATTTGTTTGAAAACTCTAACAAATTAAATGGGAAAGAAAAATCTAGAAAAAATCTGTCATAATCAAGTACTGAGACGGTACTAGAACACGCGACCATTCGCTTTAAAAGCGACTTCGAAATGAGCTCACCAGGACTGTGAGAACACACCGAATTTCTTAGAGTTCATCCTTATTCAAACAAATCAACGCATTTAATGACTTAAACTTTAAGCAGTAGTATATAAATTTAAACGCATAATATTGTAATTTGAATGTTATCGTAATACTATGATTTGAACTAAATTCCGATCTTTGATGTCCAAAACGCTTAATCATTTGAAGATAATGGAATAATTATTGCGATCCCTGAATCAAAGTAATACGTGGAGTCCAAATGCGAAGATAGCCACCATCGCCTTGCCGATCTGCAAGGTGCTTCTCACGTCTCTTTTGAATGACTCAGAATAGTAGAAAGGAGGGAACACGGCTGTGGGCAGTGGATTGCATTTCTCGATTGTGCGACAAAGAAACGAGTTGCCAAATTTCTGAGTTCGCGTGAAACCAGCACACGTAGTCCTTAAGAGGAAGGGAGATGATGGGATTAGGGAAACAAACTCCTCAAAGTACTCGGCGTGGTACAGACGGTAGAACGCGCTCAATGACGCAACATCGCGGCGCTATTGGAGAGGCTCAAGGTGGTTGGACATCTCTTCGTCGCCGATGATGCGCGTCGCGCAACTCTGCAACCTATCCAAACCATCGAGTAAGCACTTGGCAGAGCCATGTCCCACACCGTTCATTCAGATTCAAGTTACATCTATTACCTAGTGAATGGTAGGCAGAGACACGAAGTCACCAAATTGAGAACCTGAACACTTAACTTAAGCTAATAGAAATAAACCTCAAGTTTATTTTTAGTTTCAAATTATTACTCTCTGGAAAGACATTTAGATGTTCGATCTAAAACGTAAGCTCAGCTGAAACTGCTGACCACAAAAGTTACAACTTATACAAATCCCTCAAGTGACATAGGCAACCAGTAAGAACAGATTTCGAGAAACTCCCGCGGGATGGACAAGACAGTGAGGCAGTTGAATAAAGTGTTTGCACAATTCGGAATAGATAAAAAAGAAACCCACGCAAATGAAAGGCACAATCCAATCAAAAAATAACTTGATCTGCCGACTTTGATTAAAAACTCATTGTTTATTCATCAATCCCGACATTTATTAATAACGATTGTTGTTAGAATTGCAATTCGGCAATATTTGCTAGACGTATCTAATTAATTAGGAATTAAAATTAAGAAATAATAAGCTTGTCAAAATACATTGCAATGCGTAAGAAATGAAAATTTAATTTTCCGTTATGATTTGAAGAGCTTTCCAAATGTGAGGAAAAGACTTAAATTCCTTTTTATACAACGTCACCGACGAAATACACAAACGTATATTTTGAGGTCGCGAGTGAACAAGGTCGCTCCGATTCGTTACTTCTACGGGACAAAAGTAAATGAGAATTGTCCTTAATTGGAATTGTAAATGAGTCTTGAGGCGCTTTCTTGTCGGTTGAACGCCCGCACCGCCATCACAGTAGAATAAACTGTGATGATTTCATTTAAATTAATTCAAAGTAAAAGAAGAACCGCGGACCAAAACTTCAGTGAGACTTTGTCGACGGACCGTTTGTAGTTCCACACTCGCGACGTCTGATAGTAGAAAAACGAGAGAGAAATTAGCGGAAGATAAAATTAATTAAAGTTATTTCAAAGTAGCGAAAAAGAGTTCAGCTTAAGGCTGACAGTCTTGAAACTGAGAAGAGCGGAAATGGACGTCTGCAAGGATCCTTTGTTTTGATTGCCTCTGTGGTCTTGTGATTTGCCCATTAGTATCAGAGATGCCATGCCAGAATCCCACGGTTACAAATTTTTGATTAAATGTCCCTCTTATGACAGTCGAAAAATCTAAAATTTGAAAACAGCTCGAGAAACTTAAATATCAAATTGTCAGGAAGCTTACAGATATGTTTTTATTGTCTTTATCTCATTATCAATTTTCATCTTTAATTATTGTAGTGTAAGTTTTTTATTGTATTCTAAATAGTTAAGAAATCAACACATCTTTGCATTTCAATAATTATTTATTAATTGTCAATTTGGACAATGTCATCCCATGACATATACATCAGTCCTCCCCCTCAATCACCCAAGATATGGTAGATCAGACATAAGTACTGAGTTTAAGAAACCTTGGTGGCTAATAACTGATTGATGTGCCTCCTCCATACATCCCCTCGATCTGTTAGCAACTCATAGTGCAGACGACCTAGTCTTCTTTGGACAATGGCAAACACCCATTTGCTCCCCCCCGGAACATAGTTTCTGGCTTGTACACGTTGACCGGGACGAAATGAGCGCAATGTAGAATTGATATTGGTAATGGGGTTAATATTGTCTGGAGGTGGTACATTATTTTTCCCAAAGAGTGCTTGGAAACGAGTTCTAATTTTTCTACCAAACATCATTTCATATGGAGACAACTCTGTACTGCGATGAGGCGTCTGTCTAAGCTGCGTCTTTATAGTCAATAGTTTTCTATGAATATCTGTATTGTTATGATTAGACATCGCTTTAATAGAGTTTTTTATTGTCTGTACATATCTTTCTACTTGTCCATTGGTTGCCGGATGATACGGGGCAGACTTTTGATGTTTAATACTAAGTTGTCGGAGAAAGTTTTCGAATTCATGTGATGTAAATTGTCTTCCATTGTCGGAAACTAGAGTGATTGGTAATCCAAAGGTAGAAAATAATTCTTCGAGAGTTTTAATGCACCACGAAGATGTAATATTTTTCGTTGGAAATATTTCAACCCATTTGCTATATGCGTCGACAATCACAAATAAATAGAATGTACCAATAGGTCCTGCGAAATCTATATGAATTCGTTGCCAAGGGCCCGATGGTGGTTCCCAATGATGTAGAGGCGCTTTGGATGGTAGGTTTTGTTTCATTCGACATTCACGACAGTTATTAACCAGATCTTCAATTTCTTTATCTATGTTTTTCCAATAAACATAACTTCTTGCTAATAGTTTCATTTTACATATTCCTATATGTCCCAAGTGAAGCTCATTTAATACCACATCTCTTAATGTTTTTGGAATAACCAGCCTTAGACCTTTAAAAATAAGCCCATCGTGTAATGTAAATTCATTGTTGTTGTATCCCAATAGCTTTAAATTTCTACCAGTTTGTAGTGCATTACTGAGCGTTTGATATTCTGCATCTTTATTAGCTTCGCTTAAAATCTTATCACTGCTAATTGATATTGTATTTAACTGTTGAAGATAATTTAGATAATGTTGATCAATTTGATGTTCCGGTATTTCGATTGGAAATCGAGATAGGTAGTCCGCATTGCAATTTTCTTTCGTACTTCTGTATTCAATGGTGTAATCAAAGCCAGACAGAAAATGGGCGTAGTGAAATAAACGCATAGCACTCATAGAAGGTAAGGTCTTTTCAGGGTGAAAAATTGTTGTCAAGGGTTTGTGATCAGTTATCAGAATGAACTTCCTACCGTAACAATATTGATAAAACTTTTTAAGACCCCAATATATTGCTGTTGCTTCCTTATCTATTTGGCTGTACTTCGTTTCACTGCTGTTAAGAGACCGTGATGCGAAAGCAATAGGCCTATCATCTCCATTATTTAGTCGATGAGAGAGTACAGCCCCTAATCCCGTAGGCGAAGCATCAGTAGCTAAGACTAATGTTTTCCTGGAATCAAAATGGATTAGTACATTGTTATTGGCAATTTCTTTCCTTATGGTTTCATAGCTATTTTCACAATCACTGGTCCATACAAATTCTGCTTTGTCTTTAAGTAACGCGTTCAACGGAGAAGCAATGCTAGCCAGATTTGGAATGAATTTATTATAGTAGTTCGCCAAACCTAAAAAAGTTCGTAATTCATTAGTATTTTTAGGTTTTTCAGTTTTAAGTATTGCATCCACCTTTTCTTCACTTTTATGTAATCCAAATTCATCAATAGTGTGACCTAAATATTTTATACTTGTTTGGAAAAATTGGCATTTATCTTTATTCAGTCTGAGATTGTTGTCTTTAATTTTTTTAAATACCTGCCTTAAGCGACATAATAATTCATATCGTGTAGCTCCTTGGATAATTATATCATCAAAGAAACACTTAGTCCCAGGGATATCTTGTAATATGCGATCCATGAAATGTTGCCATAAATTAGGTGCTACTTTGACTCCAAACATGAGGCGGTTTACTTTATAAGTTCCTTTATGAGTACTTATAGCTTGCATCAAACAACTCTCTTCTGTCATTTGCATGTTGAGGTAAGCTTGTCGAACATCTAATGTGCAGAAATATTTACCACCGTTCATTTCACTGAAAATGTCTTCAATTACGGGAATAGGATGCTTTTCATCTTTTATAGCCTTATTCAAAGTTACCTTATAATCTGCACACAGCCTTATTGATCCGTTCGGTTTAACAATTGGAACGATGGGTGTGCCCCAATCTGAGTTATCAATTTTTGTAATAACCCCTTCTTTGCATAATCTTTCAATTTCTTCTTCAACTTTTTCTTTCAGAGCGTATGGAATTCTTCTAGGCTTGATGAATACTGGATTCGAATTTTCCTTTAGTGTATAATGACCTTTAAAATTTGGAATGCATCCTAAATTAGAATCAAATATGCACGAATATTCAGTAAGCAATCCATCTAATTTGTCATTATTTTCAGTACTTACCGCTTTAACATCTGATAACTTAATATCAATATTTCGAATCCAAGCTCTACCGAAAATGGGTTCAACAGCTTGTTTGATTACATAGAGTTTTCCATGTGCGATCTGACCATTATAAGAATAAGTAACATATACAACACCGAATGGTTCAATTATTTCTCCAGTATATGTCTTAAGACGAATATCTGTTTTAAAAATTTTCTTTTTAATGTTGAGAGCCTTGAAATCTTTGTAAGACATTGATGATAATGCTGCACCTGTGTCCAGTTCCATATATGTTTTTTTGTTTTCAATGTAAACAGTCATCAAGAATTTATCAGAAATATTTGAATTTATAATATTGATATCACATAAGTCCTCTTGTAAAATATTCTCATTTTCTTGAATTTGATTGTTGTACTTAGTATTTGTTTTCTGCAAACAAACTCTGGCAATGTGTCCACGTTTATTGCATTTCGAGCAAATTTCATTTACAAATCGGCATTTGTTAGCTCTATGTGAGATGTTACCACAGCGAAAACATTTGTTTTTTAAATCGTCAAATGTAATGTCTTTTTGGTGAAAATTTTTGATATCTTGTCGCTTTAGTTGGACGGCGTTAACTTTTGAGGAAATATGTAAGTTTATAGAATCGTTATCATTCTTTGCGATTTCCATTAGTGATGCTGACTGTACAAGATCAGAATATTTAATGTTATTATTATTTTGCAAAATTTTTGTACGGATATCACTGTCTTGTAATCCTCTAATAAATTGTAAACTCAAAAAATTATCAGCAATGGATTTGTTACAATTTGAACAAGTAAATTCACATTCCTCAGCTAAATGTTTCAGTTCAGAAGAATAGTTTGTTATAGGTTCACCGTCCATTTGCAGTCGACTAATAAACTTGTGTTGTCTTGCCCAAATACTAGGCTTCGGATCAATATAGTCACTCAAAATCTTTACTAATTCTGTAAATTCTAAGTCCTGTGGTTCCTGAGGAGCACAGATATCATATGCCTTTTGATGAAGTTCTGGTGAAAGTGACGAAAGTAATGTGAATGTACGAGTTTCGTTACTATGAAAATTGTTTAGTTTGAGATACATATCTAACCGTCGAACAAAATTCTTAAAAGTCTCTTTTTCATTAAACGGTTGAAAAGTAATTTTTGGTGCATTAGAATTTTGACTTGATGAAGTAGCCGAGCTATGATTTGGTCGAGATCGTAAGGAATTCAATTTAAGTTTAATGCGTAAAATGGCTTCCTCAGTTGTGCTGTGTTCTTCGATTTCATTATCTAATTCATTATCACTTATTAAGTTCTCTATTTCAGATTGTGCTCGATTAAAATTATTTTCATAGGTTTCAATATTTTTCAATCTTGTTTCATAGTCAAATTTGTCTACGTACGTTATTGTTCCCAGTTGTTTTTCTATTCGTGTGAATTGCGCACGAATAGATGTTCGTGTCCTTTTTAATTTTGCGAGTTCAGACATCCCATCCTCGTCGCCAAAATATTGTATTCTAAATAGTTAAGAAATCAACACATCTTTGCATTTCAATAATTATTTATTAATTGTCAATTTGGACAATGTCATCCCATGACATATACATCATTTTTGTTTCTTCAGACTCGGCTCCGTTTGTCGATATCTCATGGAGTACCATCTTCATAATGTATGTGTAAAATATGATGTATTTTTGTGTAATGTTTCTAGCTTACGTTACTCTCACAATTTTTTTAAAGCCTGGTTATACGAGTATGTTTTCGGCCTGCTGAAGAACGCCGGCCTCTTTTATAACAATACTGTATTTTTGATATTATTTTATATGAAATGTTAATACTTTTTGATACACCAGTTAATCTTGAAGTAAAGTTTCCACCATTACAACACTAAAAACCACTTACAGTACTCGCTACTAATTTTCAAGCAAATTTTAATGAAGAAAGCGTATTACAAAGTTCAGGAATATGTAGACGATAAAAATGTGTAGTGTGATATCAATGTGTACAATTTAAAATTTTAGGCCAATGTTGTAAGGAAAACGTCTTAAATCACATTTTTTTTATTATACGTTTCATTATTACTCTTTATTTTATTACTTATATATTATTATGATTAATTATTATCATGACTTCAACATGTGAATTATGACTCTTTCCAAATCAAAACTATGAAAAGTGTAAAGGGAGGATAAAACTTGTTGAGTTTCTTGCCAGTTCTTCTCAGAATAAGGCATCCTGGTAGACTCTTGAACCGAATGGCATTAAAATTGACTTTCATAAGTGTACAATTTGTACCTAAATGAATAAATAAATTGTGACTTTGACTTTGACTTATCTAAATTATGAGTTAAAATAATAATTAATATGAGTAAGTATCCGCACAGGTCTAGCTGTTACTGTAGTGCAACCATCGTCTTTTTCGTAGTGCTATGTTTTCGTAGGTCGTTAAGGTATTTCCTGCAGAACTCTACCGAGGTATCAGCAGGCTCCAGTGACATCCAGATTATAAGAAAGGCCGCTTTCAAAAAAATAAGCTCCATATTTTATCTAGAGAAAATGCGCTTTCACAGATTTAGCCAATAAAGAAAACAGATCCGTTAAACTTCGAACATATGAAAAGGTTTGCTTAGTATTTACCTACGGTGAATTTGTACAGCCGTCAATAGGAAGATCCAGTGCACACCTGTGCTTCCACCTTCGTCAAGCATGACGGGGGTCAGATACATTAGTCACGACTGCACAAGACGTGAACGCCCAACAAAAAAAAACACACCTGTACTTTTTGGCTACATTTGAAAAGAGCACTTAGGAGCGTTGGCAGGCAGAAAGAAGTCAGTAAGCGGGAATATTGAACTCACGCGACAGCGCTGTACTGAATCCCCTAGGTCAGTACCGAGTGAACACTGATTTCCTCGAATTTGCATGCCATTTACTTACACTATATAAATCTGCTTTTAAATCTCGTATTTTATACTTAATCGAATCAGTAAATGTTTAAAAGATATAGAGCATCAAAGTTTAGGCAAGGGTGCTGTAACCTCACGCATTCGTAAAAAGTGTACAAAAGTGTGACATCACACGACATCTCAACGCACTGAATGGCTGTCAGTATTTGATAAAAAATATAATATTTTTAAATATTTTTTTTAAAAAAAAGTCGTTTATTTCAGTAATCCTTATAACAAAAAATTGCTGGGACTTCCCTGTAAATAATCAACGATACTTGTATTAGGGAAAAGCGTCGGTGGTGTAGTGCGTCGTCTCCCACCCGGGAGGCACTGGTTCGATCCCCGCCACGTACCAATGTGTTTTCAAATTTTTAATTCATATGTACGTTTAATCGACGCTTTTACGGTGAAGGAAAACATCGTGAGGAAACCTGCACACACCTATGAAGAAATTTTTAGGTTGTGTGTGAAGTCGACCAACCCGCACTTGGCCAGCGTGGTTGACTAAGGCCTAATCGCCTTTAATGTGGGGTAGGCTCGAGCCCCTCGGTGGGGACATTATATGAGCTGTTAATAATGATGATGATCTACATAGCCTTTAGATACTTATAACAAGAAATTATGAACCTTAAAATAATAGTAACATCTTCAGACATACTAATTATCTATCTTAAGTATCATAAAGAGCGTGTTTAATGAGCGCATAATAATTATGGAAAATTACTTGCCTAAATAAACATTATACACATACTCGTTAACAGCCTCGACCTTCCGGCTTGTTTTGAAATTTCCATAATAATGCTTGTTATTATTTTGTTTTAAAATTAAAATTATAATCTCCAAAAATTTCTATCACATTTTTATAAATACAATGAATAAGCAAACCATAATTTTTACACAAGGTTGGTTTTTATTATGTTAATAATTACTCAACACAAAATGGTGAAACAAAATTTTCGGTTATTACACAATCATGTCCCGAAATCGAATTTAACCCCTCTCGTCTCGTGGCGAGTTTACTGGCCTGGTCCACCAATAAGTCACTTATTTTCATCACACTATTGTATAGTCATGTGGTAGCGATCGTAAAGTATGCTACCTACTACCCCAACACTAGTCCGCTAGCTAGTAAAAGGTGACTAAAAGAATTTCAACCTTGTGTAACATCGTCTGTTGTTGTCATAAGTGATAGGTATGGTACGGTATTTACCAACAATACCATGTCCAAGATGGGATGTCTTGTCGGTCGTAAAACTTCCAGTAAAATCTTGTTTTTAATATGACCCGAAATTCGTACCCGAGGAAATTTGTACCTGAGGGTGCAAATTTGTGCTTCGTTTGATTGGTAGCAGATCTTGTTAAAGCCGTAAAGGCTGGTGACCTTGGCTCTACTGAGTGGAGCGTCCCGTGTCTGCGTAACATACAGAAAACGAAAAAGCTATTGATGTTTCTTAACAAGATGCAATTATTTCATAATACTGATTTATTTTGGTAGACCTATCTTCAAGTTTTTTTAGTACACTAAGATATAAAATTTAAAAATGTTCTCATGCAAATTTGTTACGTAATTAGTTCTATAAATAATATTTTTTCAAAATTTACGTTCTTATTGTTAACTAGCGACTCGCCCCGGCGTCGCACGGAAATTCTCGGCTTTTCTCTACTATAATATGCATGTATTATACATATTATTAATCCTCCTCTTGAAACACTCTATATATTGCTGATAACTGAATTGAAATCCATTGCGTAGTATAAAAGTTCTAAGCACACATAGAAAGATCGATTTAATTCTTGTACTATGTATGATGATGGTTTGAAAAATTGCATGTTCCTTTTATCGCCTCCTTAAAAGTCTGCCGCTATGGCAATAGTATTAGCAGCATAGACATAGGAAACTGTAGACCAGCAACGTGAGAGAGAAAGAGCATACTAACGCGTATATTCGAGCGAGAATGACTGACGAGACCATTTGACGTAAACGCAGGCGGCCTAATTCGGCCTGTCAGTCGCGTAGAAAGACAGCAGTCTGTAGTTTTTCAAGCACACATTGGTGCATTTTTTGGTCTCGCCCTAGTAGATTCATTGTCAATCTATAAACGTCAATAATTATAAATCTATAGGATATTATGTTCCAATAATAATTAGTGATTAGGATATCTAGTCTCCCTAGTTATTGAGAGTTCTGATAAAATACTGCGTTTACCTTCTTATCATCACGTGATGAAAACCAAGGTCTTTCCGGCAAAAATAAAAAAAAAACACCTGTACTCTCTACCTTATATCATTTAATTAAAGCTCTTAACTCATCCCACATATTATAATTAACTGGGTATTAAATTCAAAAATATCCATTTCCTAAAATTCTGAAGTACCTACTCAAAATACGTTCTAAAGTTTAAATACCATTCCATTGAGGAACCTTGCGGAGTATAAACTGTAACATTACATTAATTGACTTCAGTTTAATTAAATGTTATTAATTATCATTTTACCCTCAACTCGTCACGACGAGGGTTAAAACAGAGTGATGTTTAATTAAAATGCTCACCGATTGTTATTCACAAATCCCGAATTCAAATATCTACTGACATGAATAACAAAGTTGCCTAAAACCAAACAACGGATCAAAATAACTCAAGAGATTCTCTCAAAACGTGAAAGTTTACAGCGCGAACAATGTGATGATACCTTTGACGTAAAACCTTTACGCTCATACATCACGAAATTATCGCTTTTATGAACTCAAGTGTGACTATAGTATGGTACATTAGCCCTCCCGCGTGAGTTATTAAGAGAGCTTTGAGAGCACCTTACATTTCTCTATATAGAAGTAAACGTGTGAGCGAATTTTGCGAAAAAGCATTTTGTCCTTAACCAAGCTAAGTGCCTTGTCAAAACTTGTTCTCTTATGCTATTCCCTTTTGATTTATGACTCCGATATGTCAATTTAACGTCACTCAGTATGATTTATATGGTCATTTGCACAACCTCCTTCTGATGTAAGTTCTCGTGAACATAAGGGTTTATTTGGTTATTTGAGTTTATTATTTTTACGTATTTAAGTACTCGTTCGTGTTAGTTGTTTGTTTGAAGATACGAACCCCTTAATAACACCTTAAGAGTAAACATAATTATTAATAGTAATAACATCAAAAGACTTGCAACTAAATTACACCACAGATTTTACGCACGTGAGTGGGAGTCAGAACACTGTAGTCTTTGGTGGGAGTAAGGGGACGGCGAGATAAAAATAATTAATATTACACGTTTGGTCACGTATTTTGGTAGGTCATTGACATTGAAACTGTTTTTGATTTGGAATGTGGAGCCGAAACAGCGCTACAGTATTTCGTCACTACATAATCAGCGAGAAAGGATGTATTACCAAGATAGGTGATTGCATTCAGACGACAGTCTGATTGTGTTCAACAGGTTTGTGCTATACCTAATCTAATATTCATCTAGGAAAGCCTCGCATGTGGTTAGCTGATGTGAATTCAGAGTATCGCAACTTGGTGCAATTTTTACAAATCTGGTAATATTTATATGCTATCTCTGAATTATAGGATCTTTATCACCGTATAGCCTACGTTGTTACGTCACCAATAGTCACCTATTATCGCTTGGTCCTATAAGATTCGCGAGACATGTTATAAAATAATAGCAGTTGGATACGCTAACGATGATTAGAGAGAGAGTTCATACTATTAACAAAACATAGCAGAGCAGTATATTTTAAGTTTGTCTTAAATATATGTAGATAGTTGTAAGATATGCAGGTATAAGTATGTTAACTTGACATTTAATGTGTTCGAAACAATTTAAGACATCAACTACTAACGGCTTCGGTATCACATAAACACACAAATACACGAAATTCCGTTTACTTTATTACACCGACCGCCATTACATTTGACAACAAACCAAATAAACACGAATACACCCACAAATCTCATGAAAATCTCAAGTGGTACAGAAGAGAACAACGTAAAATATAGATCGTGATTCACGAAACTCGTACTCAAGCGAAGTGCGTAAAAGAAATGTATGGCGCGGAAGCTAAACAGTATTTTCCATTAGTGCCATAAAAAGGTAACGTTTCGAAATAACCGCGGGCCGGGGCCCATATTCAGGTGTGATAATGCGCAGTAACATTTTATAAGGGATCTAAATGCGAGCAGATGGCACAATATGAATCGCACGCAGTACTCGGCGCACGGCCGCAATCCCCCATTACGTTTTATGCAAACCGTCCGGAATCATTTCAATTGTATAGTTTCCAAAATGTACCTTTGACGGTGTATAGTTTAACGTTTGGACTGTCGTGATTCGATCATACGATTGAAATTGTTGTCGTAATCGTTTCTATAACATATTTTCCAAGCAATAATATACCTTCTCAGCTCAGTGCATGTATCTATAATTATTCAAATGTCAATCGAAATCAACAAAGTTAGAACGCACAAACCCAACTCATAATAAGGAACTTCTACCAGGTTACTAGACGTCAATTAAATACACATTAAAAAGAATGGAATCAAATCAGTCACCGAGCAGCGTAACATTATTTTTCCAGCAATTTAGAGGCCAGATTCAGTATTAAATTACTTACCTACCAATTATTACGAAAAAAATACGAAAGGTAAACGAATGAGTAAGAAATATATGTTACATACTTTTACTGTTCGCTTTCGTAATATTTATTTTATTACAGTTATAACTGTAATGGTGAGATAATTACTATAAGCCTATATGCTCCACATGACATCCCAATCAAGGAGTTTAAGATCTGTAAAAACAACTTGCTGTTCCAATGCATTGGCGGTAGAAACATGTAGAAAGAGTCAAGAGCTGCTTATTTTTATCTTGCGCTAAAATTTTTGGGTTGTCTATCCGAAACATATCAAAGGAATGCAATAAACTGTTTGAATCATTAGGATCTCGACTCGAAAGCACTTGCTGCAGTATAAAAAAAACGAGAGCGGCTATCCGTGGGTAGGTCTAAGCCCTAGTCCCTGTTAGAAGCAACCGAGATATTACAGTGGTTCAATATTTAATACATGAACAAAAAGAACTCGTTCATTAAACTTTAATAAAATGGCAACTGGATGATCCCAAAAATAACCCTCGCACTTTATCCAAATGAAAGCAATTACAGATTCAGCAATTTTAACAAGAGTTTTGGTTCAGCCTTTGCCGTGGATTTACCCTTGCTCTTGCATAATATGCAAAGCAAATTTAAATACAGTAAGTCCCAACTACTGGTGCAGTGCATAGCATAAACAGTATAGTTTGCACAAAACTCCAGAATCGTCTGGGATGGAAAAGATATTTTATTTGTTAACCAGTCGGGGTTTTATTCAAAGGATTGCTCAATTTATGCTTTGGAAACATCCATGTAAATTGAATCAGAAAATAAGTAAATGGTGATTTTCCAGAGCGAAATATTTCTATACGATATATTTCAGTTTTAGATAATTAAATTTCAGGTACAGGGGTATCGATTTTGAATAGAAAGCAAGTACGAGTATATTGATATAGTTAGGCCCGGACTCAATCAAAGCGGAGACGAGACGAGGAGAGAGGAGCTGTGTTTTAAACAACCAATAGAAATTCGTTATTCACGCTTCTCATCTCCACCCAGCTTGATTGGATGCCACCATGCAGCAGATATGTATAATATTTGTATGGTGCGGTCGAGCTAGCGGAGGTGTGAGCTGCGCCTCGCAAGCTTTTCCTGTCAGATCGAACTAAACTGCAATCTTGATAAACACCGCACACATGTCCGCTACAGTCTAGTCAGTACACATCTCCGCTCAGCTTTGGTGGATACACCATTGTTGAAAAACATCTCTTCTTGTCTCCGCTTCGAACATCTCCGCTTATCTCCGTTTTGGTAGAGTCTGGGCCTAATCCCAAGCTTCACCAAAGCCATTAGATTCGAAATTTGACCGTTCGTGTTTCTTTTTTTTTTTTATAATTTTATTTACAGTTTTATATCATAATATGCCAAATATCTCTAAACAACAAACAACTGGCTTACAGTTCCATCCTAAAACCCATTTGGACGTATGGCATTCAGATGTGGTCAACTGCAAGCAAATCAAATATTGAACGTATTCAGAGAGTCCAGAATAACATTCTGAGACTTATTGCTGGGGCCCCTTGGTATACCCGCAACACTGAAAACCACTCTTATCTTCAAATGCCAACCATCGTAGAGGAAATAGACCGATATAGAAGGAAATATAAAGACCGTCTTCTCTGTCACCCAAACCCAATTGCTAAAATGCTACTGCAGCCAAATAAATGTAAAAGGTTGAAGAGGGCAGATGTGTTGCCATAATCGTAGAGTGAGGCAGAGTGATGGCTCTGCTTTCCATAAAACGCCATTCCCATTCAACAAATTTGATAAAAGTCTGAAGACTGATGGCTAATAAATTATTAGAAAAAAAAATATGCCAAATACAAACAGAAACAAGAATAAAATAAAAAGAAAGAAATAAAACTATCATACGCAAACAACTTTAATCATTATGACTAAAATACAAATTTACCCATACTAAAAAAAATCTTTTTAACATTAATTAAACCCACAATAAACATATCTTGAAACTTTGAACACACGGGGTGATTTCCCAATAAAAAAATAAGAAAAAATCAACAATTATGGATTCACTTGGTTAATTGATACATGACAAAAGGTAGTGTTTTTTAACTTTTAATATTTAACGTAGTGATTTTTGTTTTTAATGCTTCTGAAAGATGATTTATTAATTAAGGTACTTTATATTATAATTTTTTTCCGTACATAATTATCTTAATAAAGTATGTTGAATTTAGTTAAGACTAACTACGGGTTGGTTATTTATCATTAATACATTGTAAATCAGACAGCAGTATGTCTTTTAAAATAATAAAAGACATACTGTTCCCTAACAATACTATAGTACTAAAGTCCTCCATTTGCTTATCGTCGTTTCGTAGTTAATTTATGACAAAAGACATTTATGCTTCTGACGTTGCTCATACTAATTGCGATTCTAGATGGATCCCTTATAAAGGCCGAAATCTGAGCACGTTTACTCTTTATCCCAAAGCCTACGACTGAGGATCAAGTTGTTTTTAATATCTTAGGGGGAAATAATAGCAGATGTCACAACACAAGGTTTAAATAAAGACTCTGTAAAACAACAAAGAGGAAATGTCCATAAGCTATAGAAAAATCGCTGGTTGAATGTGGAACAACCCAACTTTTTTTTACTCTTGGAGTAAGTAGTGAATAGAGATGTTATTATATAAATATAAATACTGTAATAGATTAGCGATTTTTGTTATTTTTTTTTTTATCTGGTAAAGGCCCGCGGGACGCCGCTGGACGCGGGCATGCAGGACCGACCGATTGGGTTGAAGTGGGTCCTTGGTATTAGGCCTATGTCCAACAGTGCGCGTCTCTCGGCTGTAATGATGATGATGATGATTTCTTTTTTCACGTACGCGGATGAGCCATTGGTATTTGTGTAGTTATACATAGGAAATGAAGCAGCGATCTCGCAAACACTCGGTTCTCATCCTTATCATCAGTAACTAGATCCTTCGTATGTACCTTCTCGTATTTATGAACACAGCGTGAATTCTTTACATGAATATTAACCCTTAACTAACATAGTGACTTTTTGCAATGTACCTAAATAACATCTTGGGGTAACATATACCCCAATTTTGTAGTTGTAATATCTTGCAAAATAATATTCATATTAGTGGAATACGCTTTGCATATTATTTGATTGTTTTCTTAAAATAAAACGAAAAAATACATATATCTAATCAAGTACTTTTTATCTATATCTCAATTTCAAAAAACATGATCATCAATTTTTTTTTTAAATTTTACATTCAGTATTTAACAACTCATTTTATTTGAATCTAGATATATCACTAAAAATATGTTATGTAGGAACTTATCTTATGAAAAAAAATACTTGTCCTTATAGATCAATTATGTTTTTTAAAATATCAGTGTGGGGTGAAAACTCATCCCAGATGCCAATAACACGAAAACTATCCAATACTGTGACTTCTAGCGCACGTGCTCAACTGAGAATACCTGGAGGCAGTGATCACCAATCACAAAGGGTTTCGAAAATACGAACAAAAATACACTATAAGGTGAAAAATTACCCAACTATGTTAGAAAGGTTTAGAATATTAAAAAATATTAAGACCACATAAACTGTTTTTATCTCATCAACTTATAACATAAAAATTTCATACAATTACCATAATCATATTCATGTTATACTGAGAAAACTTATAGATACATACATTCTCTTTTCTAAGAAAACGCCGTAAATTCAGAAGTATTGCGGGGCGTTTGTTTTAATATCAACTAAGAGTTATGGTTCCGCGAAGATATAAGGAAAGATTCGAAAAAGTTTACAATTGGCGCGATTTCCCACGAGATGGCGCTCGGTATCTACGAAATTCTGAAACGTGCTTAACAAACTCAATGTGTTCCTTCGTAAGTAACAACCTAATACAGATCCTAAATAATATTTCAAATTTGACGTAACTTAGTTTTAAGTTAGGATTTATATTAGATTTGGGTGATAGGACCTGTCCATAATATTTTAGACAGTTCTTTGTAACACTCATAAATTTTAAATAAGTAATAAATTTTCTCATGCAAATATTTTATAAAATCTGATTGTTCAAAAGGCACTTTTACTTATAAGAAACATTCACTTTATTCTATTTTCTTTTTAATCTAGAGATTGATTTTAAAGACTTGATGCTGATTTTTTTAATATTTATTAATAAAAATGGTTCTTGTAACATTTTGCACCGTATGTGAGACAAAAGATCGATGATAAAGTATTTTTTAATTAAAAAAATGGGTGCGTTTTGTACGTACGTGCGTGCGAAGTCATACTTCTTTGCACACAGCAAAGAAATTTTATTTGATCTTTTATTATTATTTTTTTCTTTTTTAAATAATCAATAATAAATATTTAAAGTTAAGAATCTTATAATATTTAGTACAAATTATGTCATATATATTTATTTCGAGACTGACTAACTTTGACTTCAACCTGTGACTTTTGTGTTACAGTAATGCACGCGCATCTTAAAATTTCGCTCTCATAATTTTTTCATAACGCGCCTAAAGAAGTATAATTATAAAATATTCTATATTGTCAGTTTTGAAAGCGGTTTTTTTTTAAATATTTTATTTTTTGCTTTCAGTGTTTTAAGTATAGAAACTTTCAGGAAATTATCTCGAGATCTTTTAGAGAAAGAAGTAATAAAACTGTTACGATATCATCGACGTCAATTAAGTAGGCATTATTAAGGATAACTAAAAACTACTCGTCAGATGTCGATCACATTTTTGAGAGAAAATCGGTACACTCAGTAAAGAGTTATGAGGTAACATAGAAAATAAAGTCGAATTGAGAACCTCCTCCTTTTTTGTAGCCGGTTAAAATAGTACCTAACGACAAGTAGCGTATTTGTTTTATAATTATGTCTGATTTAATAACAATAAAGTCATCATCATTTCAACTGAAAGACGCCCTGTTGGACATAGGCTCCCCCCAACGATATTGCTCTGCTCGCAACCGTCACCAGATGGTCGATCCACCTTGTGGGGGGGCTATCAACGCTACGTCTCTCGGTACACGGTCTCTTTCCCTCCTCGCAATGTGCCCTACCTTTTAACAATACAGTTATATAAGTCAAATGACCGGTTTATTACGAGTGTGGATGTTATGCCACTTAATTATACAGTATTTATATATGAGTGACACTCAGCAATATCAAATAATAAACAGTTTTAGTGAACGAATTCCGCAAGCAGTGAGGAAAATGATATGACTCCCTATAAAATATAAACGAGTCCGATACGACTCAGACGTGACCTTTGACCGTAGAACACTTCTTAGAAGGACTGTTCGCTGTCGAAAAATCTCGTCGAATGTAATAACGATAGTATGAGTGTTGGAAATCCCAAAATCCTGTTACTTTTTCTTTAGTTATATTATCGCCATAGTTCTAATAAATTCACGACCAAGTCTCTAAAGCAATTAGTAACTTTGACAACAGGAACTCAGTGCCAGTTTTAACTTTAAGATAAGAAGACGAATTAATTATTAGGTATTAAATAAGAGTAGAAAATTATTTTTTTGTTATTACACATTAAACCAATTTATTTTGTCGACTAAATATAGTATTTTTTACTATAAGAGGACTAATTTACCAAATACAGGATTATGATTACTCGCCAATGATATCGAAATAAAAATCATAAAAAAGTCAATAAATGTTACCTACCAAATCTGATGTAGAAAGGCGTGCCAACGCTAAAGCAAATATTCGAGCATGTGCCAGCTTCGGAGCGTTAACGTCGATACAAGGAGACAGTATGCACAATCAATTAAGGCTAACTCAATTTCTGCACAGGACCCAAAACTGATGATTGGGGAAAGACGGTGGAATTTGAAGCTAATTCGATCTGATAACGGATGTTCGTTGCTGTCTTTAGAGGTCGTTTTACTTTCTGTTTTGTGTTTAAATATTACTTTTATGGCGCGACGTACTAACGAAACCGCAACCATTAGAAATTACAATAATAATAAACGGTTTTATTCCACACAAAAGATAAATAGTAACAATACAAGTAAACACAGATGTATGTACAAAGTAGGCGGCCTTATTGCTAACAAGCAACTTCTTCCAGGTAACCTTGTTTTGCAGGAAAACAGAAGGGAACATAATAGAGGGTGCAGGCAAAAACACAATTACTCAAAAACAAAATTAGGCTTATTACATAAAACAATGAATACAAAATAACTTAAGCTATATTGTATAAAAAAACGGACAGAAAAGAATAAAGTACCTAATAATGATGTTAACACAGTTAAGGACGGGCGGAAAGAAAATTACTCCAAAATTGACTTTTGAAGGACTCCAACGTGCGAGCACTTCTAATACTCATAGGCAGAGCATTCCACAATCGGACTGCATGAACAGAAAAGGAATAGGACAGGAAGTCAGAAGGATGAGGTGGGATAGCAAGGGTAAGATCAAGGTTAGAACGTAAAATGCGACTTGAAAAAGAATGACGAAAGATAAAGTAAGAGCGAAGGTATGGTGGCGAAGAGGGTAGAAAAAGGACAGAATAAAGGAGAGAGAACGTGTAAGTCTCGCCGCCAACGAATTGGTAGCCAGTTTAATTGGGTAATATGAAATAAGCTTAGAAATGAATGTTCTTACACCAGTATTAATTTGCAGCGTAGCAAGTCGGCGCCGGCGTCGTGGTCGAGTGATCCAGTTACGTGACATATGCATCAAGCGGTCCGGATTCGAACCCTGGTAGGGGGACAAATTTTTGGGTGATGGACACAAACATTTATTCTTAAATTTATTTATTTATAATAAAAATATCTAAAGTATTTATATTTATCCGTTAAATAGTTTCATACAATTTCTTTGTGATACTAAATTTGGGCTAGATTATTCGTGTGGGAAAATAGTCGTGTTCGAGGATTCATTACCTCGAGGCGAGCTGTAGTTTGCAATCATCCATTAGAATATAATCTGAACATTATAATAGTGTATTTGACGTAACTGGTTCCCAACTTATATGGTATATACTAAATCAAGTGGTTATAAAAGGTGTGCCAATACAGTGGAAAGTTTATAACACAAGTACCTAATGCTGAAGAGTGGATATGCTATTTTCACAATATAAACACGGAATTCTTCCGGCTAGCACTCTCTTTGATGTCCACAAATCGGGAAGATTGCGCTGGCAGAAATGAGGACAACTTGAAAAGCTCATATTATACTTACTGCAAGGAATCAAAATTAACTACATCATGACTTTTGATTTTGATTTCTTGTATCTAAACATTTCTGTAATCGGACTGGCTAAAATTGACATTATACATTACACGTTTATAAAGTTTCTTTCCCTCAAAAGATTGCACGCATACATCAGCATAGGTTTTTTGAAAAAAAATATGCTTCTTTGTTTCTGCTCAGTCCATTTTCGCATAAGGTAGGAAGTTAAGGTAAAGTATCTCTAAGCTAGGAATTAAGCCTCAATCAATTACAATACGAGCGAACTTACCGATTTGTTCATAGTAGTTATACAGTTCTCTCATGAAGCTACAACATGGATCAATCAGGTCATTTTGGGAAGAATTTCCCCAAATTCTCCATACAAGTCAAAATGTCATTCATCTTTCTAAGCATCGAAATATTAGAATAAGACTTTCGTAAAATTTCCTACTACCAAGAGACTATTTAAGGGTCGACAGTGACGTCATCACCAACCCTGTTCTAATAAAATTAAATCATAACCAATTAAATTTAAGACACCGCGAATACTGAAAAATAATTATGCGTAGGCTTTAGTGGAGTGGTGCTAGACTATTAATATTTAGAGCCCCATTATGTTTACATGATTTTAGTAAATTCAATATTTTTTTGGAGAACTGACGCGAAGAAATATTGTTACGTCTTTAATGTCAACACAAAGTTTTATAAATATATTTGGGTAGATCGTGATAATAATATGCCCGGGCACATCGTGATACGCCGGAATTATGTCGTAGGCCAATAGGCTCACCCACAAACAGTTCACTCCGCTTGGTCAATAACCCTGAACCTACTGATCACTCCTGATCACTACCATTTTTAGAAAATGGGTCACACGACCAGTGGTCGAGTTTTTCATGGTCCAGTACTTTACGATCTGCCCAACTATACAATCGGGCCACGACATATACACTGCGACTTTTAGGTGTCTTGAATTTATGTGAGTGACTACTGAGGGACTACACTGGTACTTTGCAAAATAAATTTTGAAGGATTTAGTAGAAGACACATTTAATAGCCACATAAAGTCTGTAGTCACAATACCTAATTTTTTCAGATACTTTCTGAGATCTGGCTGATGGCCTGTGAGGACTGACGGACCACACTTAATGGCTGTAGTTTTTAATATATTTAGGCTACATTTTTTTAGATTTGGCCTACATTTGTTGTAAGTCTTCTACTAAATCCTTCGAAATTTATTTTGCAAAATACCAGTGTGGTCCGTCAGTTCTCACGCACATGTGATTTTTGAATGCGCGCATGGATCATTAAAATAAAATCATTTATTTTCAGACCATAGATCCATAGATAGTTAGTAACAATATGACTTATAGACTATGTTAGTATGATACACATGGGAAAATTAAATTACTAAAAAATACTAAAACATCTCGGTGAACCTGCCAACCAGGGCTGAATCGGGTCGATCACCTACCATCCTCAGGACTCTGTTCGAGCTCCGTCGCACACTGTTCACAAGCGAGGCAACCTTCTTTCGCATTAATGCGTAAAAGTCGTCCACGCTGGCATCGGAAAACATACCGGTCGCACTACCGAACAGAGTCCAGATGATTGCACGATAAAGGTAGATATTCAGGAAGAGTATCGCGTGTGCAGTATGCGTCGTGTTTTCATGGCTGCTAAAAGTCACACTGTGTAAACGCTCTAAATAAATCAGCATAGCAGGTAATTAAGATAATTGATAGATTGTCATGGTTGATAATGCTATTTGGGTATAGTATCAAATAAGAGGAAAATTCTTAGCATTGCAATGATCTGGCGTACGGGTACATACACACTACACAGCCTTGTTGAGGCAGATCATGTGCAGACCATTCCCTTGGTACGGTGGTCTACACGGGGTTCAGAAACTCCCTTAGTCGACTTTTACGACACCCACAGGATGAAAATGGGTAGCACATCATCCCTATAGGGTTTAATTATTACTCTTGTCATTTACTTTATATTATTGTATTCGAATCATTTTATCTTAAAATAGTCTTCTAGCAAATCCCCCATTATATTTTACTAGTAGGAAATGTATATTGTTTTGTACACCTTTTGCAATGTCGAAAGCCTTCGTTTGAGACAAAGTGCCGTTCTTTCGCATTAATGCGTAAAAGTCGTCCACGCTGGCATCGGAAAACATACCGGTCGCACTACCGAACAGAGTCCAGATGATTGCACGATAAAGGTAGATATTCAGGAAGAGTATCGCGTGTGCAGTATGCGTCGTGTTTTCATGGCTGCTAAAAGTCACACTGTGTAAACGCTCTAAATAAATCAGCATAGCAGGTAATTAAGATAATTGATAGATTGTCATGGTTGATAATGCTATTTGGGTATAGTATCAAATAAGAGGAAAATTCTTAGCATTGCAATGATCTGGCGTACGGGTACATACACACTACACAGCCTTGTTGAGGCAGATCATGTGCAGACCATTCCCTTGGTACGGTGGTCTACACGGGGTTCAGAAACTCCCTTAGTCGACTTTTACGACACCCACAGGATGAAAATGGGTAGCACATCATCCCTATAGGGTTTAATTATTACTCTTGTCATTTACTTTATATTATTGTATTCGAATCATTTTATCTTAAAATAGTCTTCTAGCAAATCCCCCATTATATTTTACTAGTAGGAAATGTATATTGTTTTGTACACCTTTTGCAATGTCGAAAGCCTTCGTTTGAGACAAAGTGCCGGAGAAGTCAGCTTCTAGCAATTTCTCAACAGTAATACCGCGTGATATATCACTGTGTCGCGCTAGATCGAATACGGTATGCATCAGCATATGAGCCATCTAAGTTAGGTAAAATAAACAAATTTGTAGTATTTCAAGGAAATAATGTTCATTTTATAAAAATCTATTTAACACTCCCGTCCCAAATTTCATTAAAACCTTGAGGAGCATGCCTGGGGTAAATTTGAGTAATAAGTGGTATGATTTGAAAGAATAAATAGTGACAAGAATTGAGAAAGGGATGCAAAAGTCAAATCATAATTGAGTGGAGATGCGGATCGAAGAAGAGAGAGAGGCGGGGTTGTATCGATCAAATCGCAAACATCTTAATAAAGGATCAGGTGAAAAGTACTGGAAATCGCCAGAATAAATGAAGCGAAATAAATATGTAAGGAATGTAGCAACTGGATCACTTCTTAGTGATATTCTACCCCTATGGGAGAAATGTGTGACTAATTATATTTATCATTGGTCAAAGCATTATAAACTTTTGAGAAACAATAACTGCAACTCTTAATGACCCAACAGTAGTAAAATTACTGATATCGCCGACCGGCAAGCTGGACCTCTCTATTTCTGGAAAATTACTCTTTGTTTAGTACCTAAGCTTAGACGTGAATTTATTATAGAATAGATATTTGTGAATATAATAAATATTCAGAAATCAACAAGAAATCTCTGAAAATTACTGATAGCGCAGACCCGGCAAGTTGAACCTTTCGATTTCAGGGATATTACTCTTTGTTTAGTACCTACACCTCTGAAGGTCTGAATTTATTATTTTATATAAATATTCACAAATCCTTTAATTCCTAGATACATTTATATTGTCGTTTGGTCCAAACTAGGCTTTCATATAGAAATAAAGCGCAGGACAAATAGCGTAGGTAATTGTTGTGGTAATTACAAGAAAATATTTTTTGGATACCTAGTTCTTGACCTTTTGGCTTGTGGGCTGTAGGTCTTGTAGCCACTGGTGTGTGTATGAATCTAAGACACACAGTTTTTATTGGTTTGGTTGCTTGCAGAATAAAGGAACAAGGCCGCGGTCCGAGTGACCAATAGGCAAAAACAAACAATAGTTTTAAATATTATTTTATGGCTTATGCTTGGTGTTACCAACAGTGGTGATACAGCCGGACGAGAGTTTCACACAAAACTTTGTATTTTTGTTGTTGGTTCGTTTATCCACTGGCATCGAGTATTCTTTAACTTATTGCAACCAAAATTAATTCCCGTTTCCACTGTCTCCACCCTCGACTCGTTCTAGACGTCTAAGTGTTACCAAGATGCTGGATCTCCCTAAGGGTAATACCAAATTTCATATTAACTCCTTTTCGTTCCGTGCTCCCCAGATGTGGAACTGTCTTCCATCTGCTATCCAGGATAGTCCGTCTATCACTTCTTTTAAAACTAGACTTTGGCTTTTGGGTTAGATGCTTTTTTTATGTGTATGATTTTTAAGAAACATTTAAATTAAGAAACTGAAACACTTATCTCACTGCTCTTCCAAATACTACCTAATAATTATGCAGAAATAAATCTTAGGAAAAATTTTGTGAGCGTGATATATTATTATTATTAGGAGATAGAAAACACTGTGGGCGGTGTACGAAAACAGAAGTCTGTGCCCGCATATTGGATTACGAGCTAACTATAGATGGAAATGATAAGTCAAGATGTGAAATATTTCGACAAGGGTTACTCCTACGACTGAGATCACTGCGTCATTGACGGAGATATCGATATTACCATAATTCTGAATTTGCGCATGTATTTATCGCAAAAAAGTTTTATACCCGGACTGCTGAGATGATTTTGAGTGTAACATGTCTCCTGGTAGATGCTTTTGTTTGTTTGTTTACTGAAGGATTGTTACTTTGTAGCCGACTTCAAAAAAGAAGAAGGTATTCGACTGTATGTTTGTTATCTTTTTATGTGTGTTACCTCATATCTCTTTCTTGGGGGTACGGATATTGAAGATTCTTTTAACGTTTGAAAGCTGGAGTTTGTCATGTGGTCCCATATAAATTTGATCGACATCTTATGAGTAGTTTTTGAGTTATCTCTAATAATGCTGGTTTAATTGTCATCGATGATATCGTATCATTTCATTAGAAACTTGTTTGTCTAAAAGATCTCGAGATAGTTTCCTGGAAAGTAGCTTGTAATAGCTTTTAGTTTTAATTATCCGTATATTTATAGTCGTAATGCTGTTAGCTATCCTAAGAAAGAAAATAATAATAATAATAAAATTTCTATACTTACAACACTAAAACAAAAAAAAAATTATATTTAAATAAAAAAAGCACTCGAAACGAAAAAAAACGTAGAAAATTAAATTTAAAAAAAATCTTCGTTGGTTGTTGCCAACCTCAATATTTGGAATAAACGTCACTTTGATTTGGGACCGACATTATCTAGTATTATGTACCATAATATGTATAAGCTACCATTTAATATGCTAGCTTGCCAATGATTTTTATTACATACCTATTAATAAGCGCATTAGTTGCTGTGTGTTTGCGTAATCCTGTATGTATGGACGGACTATTCTTTTTTTGTGTATGTATGATGTGTTAATTTTTTGCTGTTTTCACGTCATTAGCTAACGTTACTTGATCGTGAAATACTTACTAGGTGCTAATTAATGTTTGTTGTATGTGTTTCTTGATGTTAGGTAGTTCCCACCATGTGTCCAACCTAGCCAGATCCAAGTTGCATCTAGCCTGTGCCATATTGTCCCACTTACGTCGAACAGGGCAGCCCTAGCTTAACGCGTTGTGTACTGTATCATGATTGCCTGGTGGTTTACATTTGGTGCAGCTAAGCATTCTGCTTTGCTTGGCGCTGCAACAGTTGACCTGCTTGTGTGTGTCCGTAACCTAGACAAATCGAGCACTGCATCAGAGGCGACTGTTCCTCCAGCTTAATACTCTGTATACCTATATGCAGTCTGCCTTTCCTTAATGCTTTACTGTCGGCGATACAGCCAGGAAAAGGTGGCATAACTACGGATACCTAGTGCGCTTGCCATACTGAAGGAGGCCCTAAAAATTGTCAGTTTTTTGCTTGACCATTGTTTCAACGATATCGTTGTTGTTCTGTCGTATCTTACTGCAGGGATGATCATCATAACAGCCTTTATAATTCAACCCGCTGCTGCGACACTAGGCCTCTCCATGTAATTGAAGGAGGTTTAGGCAGTAGTCCACCACGCTTGCCCAATGCGGATTGGTGGACGAAGTATCAGGTGATCAATACCCCTTTGCTGATTCATTAGTAGCCTTCTACGACACCCGTTGGAGAGAATGGGGTGATGCTATTATACTCTGCCGGAATCACATGGCTAATGGGCAGGAATGATGCGTAAATGAATTTGACCTCTCCGAAAAAAAGGTGGTTTATTCCTTGGTGTGATTGTCTGCACAGGATCAGAAAGTCCCTCAGTTGGCCAAATTCATGACCGAAAACTACGAAGCTAATATTACCTACAAAAGTGATAATGCCCCATTTCAAATGTTATTTATAGGCTTGTTATTTCTTGTCTGAAAATTAAGAAGTACTCACTAATATTAATTTAACAGGAAGTTTACTTGCGCCGAGTTAAAATAATAATGAAGGTAAAACTTTTAAGTCTAATTACTTGTGTTTTAACCCCTAAATGCAGTGTAATTTCGAATTAAATTGCAGTATCAAAAGTGCTTTGTGTTTACCCTCGAATGCAATTCCACGAGAAATTTAAAGTTACGACTCTTGCTTAACTACCGAAGCAACTTAACTGTGATAAGATAAAAAAAACTTATTAATTAAAATATAAGTTGTATGTAAAGTCTTTTATTTTTAGCATCATCACGTTTTTTATTTCCTCCTTGTCTTTAACGACGATGTAAAAACTCAAATATTACTCAAACATAGCTTTTATCTAGTAGTACTTATCTAGTAGTAGTACTTAGTGATAATCAGTTTAAGAGGAAAAGGCAAACCAAAGTAAAACCATGGTAAAGCTGACAAGTAAGTAACGCTCCGCCAACGACTTGGTCCGCGTATTATTAAATAAATAAAGCTTCAACCAACCAAACAAACTCTTTAGCTTTATAATATTAAGTATAGATTCTGCCTTCGTTAGTTTAAATTATAGCTTATATGTTATTCTGATATATGAGCAATAATATTGTAAACTTTCGTAGTTTTTGCGTGAAAGAGTAACAAACATCCAAAGAATATCGCCGACGTGATGGAGTGGTCAGTAACGCTGCCTACACATCGGGCGGTACGGGTTCGAGTCCTGTAGCCCAATTCACGTATTAAAACCGTTGGGATATCGCAGCGATTTAGTCGATTAAACACTTTTTCGTATTCACGTATGTCAAATGAACCGATTTTGAAGTAGCTCGATCGCAATGTCGTTGAACCATCGTCGAACCGTATTCAGCTAATAAATCGTACCTGAAATGTCAACTGAGAGGTATTCAGCTAAAATATTCTCATATCACGTTCTATGTTAAATAATATCGATATTGTTTAATTTAATTTGATTAATTTATCGTAAATCACTGTATTTAAAGTATAAAGTATATTTGAACCTTTTAGTATAAAAATCAAATAATTTAACGGACATCTTTTTTGTTTCGTTGACAAGTCCTTCAGATGTGCTTTAGTTCCGATCCTATTGAGTTTTCGTCCTATCGAAATGTAGCTGAGTAACACGTGAATACCAAAATTGGATAGGACTACGATCGAACGATTTCTAAACTAGAACGATTTTTAGATCGAATGTATTTACGTGAATTGGGCCACTGGTAGTGGCAAATGTTAATGTGATGAACACGATCATTTGTTCAGTTGTTGAGTCATGATTGTTTATATATTTATTTAAGTTTATTTATAAAAATATCTAGATAATTAAGTATATTTGTCCGTTATGTAGTATCCATAACACAAGTTCTTAAAAATACTTAATTTGGACTAGATAATAATGGTGTGAGCGTAGAAATATATTATATTATTATTATTATTAATATACATTCATATAAACCATCGCGTTTATAATATTACTAGGATTTTTATCTGAAGAATTCACGTGAGCAACAACTGTGTATAATACTCTATATAATGTCTCTGTATGCAGCAGTGCCGGCACTGAGCACTCACGCACACAAAGACAATGTACATGTATCTATATCTATACACAGGCAAGGCTCACCGAATTATAATAGGTACTATAATTATACTACACTTACCTATGACATGAACTTTCATTACCGTAACGATTTACAAAATGTTACTAGTTTTGTGTTTAATCTCCCTATTATAACTTTTATGAAACGTTGACTGTGTACTAAAACAGATAATAGTCCGGTCGTTCGCATGGGACCGATACATTTATAGCTAGATACCTAACCGCGGGGCTATCCTTTCTTGTCCAATCTATTGCAAAACTGGCGAGATTCTACACAGGACTACAAACCGGTTTGCAAAATTGGTATTTATTTAGCTAGTCAGGTTTTTTCGGACACAATTGTTTTGAGAACGCTATTTCAAACTTCTCTCTAAACGGACTCTTACACGTGGCACGAGTTCATATTACGGCTCAAAGTTGAAAGCCCCCAATTCACCCTTCAAACTTGACATAGAATAACACTCGCTCATTAACCAATAAAACTGATTCGTTTCTTAGATCTAGGAAAAGCTTCAGGAAACTAATCAGTGAAATATAAAAAGGTTCATAACAAATTATTTATTTGACTCGAAAATTGTAATAATCAATACGAGTAAGGAGTTTCTCCCGAGTTCTTGTTGTAAAAACACGTGTTGGAGACTCCATTTTTAACCTCAATCTACCGTACAATTGTCTGTTACTTTAAAAGTACATTTTTACTTGACATTGGCGAAATGCGATAAATAACGCGAACGCCATTCATTTAAAGAAGAAGAATACGAATAGATATATTTCTTTTTAAATTCAACTGTCTTCGAATAAAGGGGGAAATAAATGTTTTATGTTTTAAGCGATTTTTAAAAGTCAATATAACAACATTTTTTTTGGGGTTGGTTCCAGTCTCGTGGTTTCATTTAAAATTTCTTTTTATTTTCATCATCACAACAGCCTCCATAATTCGTCTCAATGTTGGGACACAAGGCTTCTCCTTGTCATCGTAGGAGGTTTAGGCAGTAGTCCACCACGCGCAGATTGTTGGACGGAGTGTTAGATGATCTATACCCCTGTAGACGACGTAGACGAAATCGGTGGCAAATGCTACAGAGAAAATTTTTAACTACCTAACTGTATTTTAAAAACGTACTAAACCGATTTTGATGCGGTCGCTAAGTTAGTTTGGAAAAAAATTTTTTTGCAATCCGACTTATACGTTTTGAGATAAATGTGTGGACAAACATACATGCAATCATGAAATTTGGCACCCTAGTTTAGAAGTTGGTATAGACTATAATATGTTGGTATATACACAAAAGCTGTGCAATTCTGACAATATTACATACATATCTACGGGTAAAATTGATAACCTCATTTTTTTGAAGTCGGTTAAAAGTAAATGGGTTTACAAGTCCTGATTTTACAGCACTATTTGGAAGGCGGATGTCAGCGCAGGGCTACGTCCACCGGACAGTGGCTAAGTGGTCTGTCCAGACCCGCTACGGGTGATGGATTGCACGACCGTTTCCCATTTAACCGACCCCTAATTATGTACAGCCCTATTGCCCGATTTAGATAACTTTACTACGTATAGCTTTAGTCAGCTGCGAGAAAGGTAACGTATTTTATGCTAAAAGAAAAAGGATTTGTATTTTACAGTAGTTAACATGTTCTGGCGTTATTAGGCTACAGTGAAGAATTGCCACCGGGCAGCGTAAATTCTTGATTGATAACGTCATAATATAAGTTTTGAAGGCTACAAAGCGGACTAGCCTGGGGTACTTCAGTCAGAATCAGAATTAGAACACTTTAGTACTATTTCATATTCAACACCAGTGCTTGTGTAGTGACAGTTGCCGCCATTATGTATAAATGATTATTATGACAATGTTGTAAAGTGTAATCTACTTCCGATGCTGAACGTACCTCCATTTGACAGAAGACCACAACATCACTAATATTACACTACAATTTTGTGGTTGTGTCTGTTAGTGAGTAAGGTTGGGTAAGGAAGGGTGTCTATATGCTACGGTGGTTCCTTACCACCAGGGAAGCCGTATCCTTGTCTGCCAATCAATTCATATAATAAAAACAATTATCTTATTGGTGGCTTTAGCTTGTTGATTGACTGAATGTTTAAAGCACCTTCTATTTGAATTTCATGCCCCTTTTATGTATCAACTCGCTGGCAACCTGTCACTATTTAGAGTCTCTACATGCCCCATACTGTCAGATGTGGCTTTATTTGTAACTTTATGTTACCAAAAGCTTTGCTCAACCCCTTTTGGGATTACGAACGTGATCATAATATGTATGTACCAACCTGTGTATATTTATAGAATAAACTCTAGCTCTTTATGCATTATGCAATACATTACAGCCCCAACCTCCTCGTACAATTATTGTTCTAAGCGGCTTTAGGTTTTAGTTATGTGCCGATGATGTAATTAATTAACTTATAGGAATGATGTTAGAGTAACCTTTTCAGTTATTTCTACAGTAATGAGCGTGATCTGCAAACAGAGAAAATTTTTAACTACCTAACTGTATTTTAAAAACGTACTAAACCGATTTTGATGCGGTCGCTAAGTTAGTTTGGAAAAAAATTTTTTTGCAATCCGACTTATACGTTTTGAGATAAATGTGTGGACAAACATACATGCAATCATGAAATTTGGCACCCTAGTTTAGAAGTTGGTATAGACTATAATATGTTGGTATATACACAAAAGCTGTGCAATTCTGACAATATTACATACATATCTACGGGTAAAATTGATAACCTCATTTTTTTGAAGTCGGTTAAAAGTAAATGGGTTTACAAGTCCTGATTTTACAGCACTATTTGGAAGGCGGATGTCAGCGCAGGGCTACGTCCACCGGACAGTGGCTAAGTGGTCTGTCCAGACCCGCTACGGGTGATGGATTGCACGACCGTTTCCCATTTAACCGACCCCTAATTATGTACAGCCCTATTGCCCGATTTAGATAACTTTACTACGTATAGCTTTAGTCAGCTGCGAGAAAGGTAACGTATTTTATGCTAAAAGAAAAAGGATTTGTATTTTACAGTAGTTAACATGTTCTGGCGTTATTAGGCTACAGTGAAGAATTGCCACCGGGCAGCGTAAATTCTTGATTGATAACGTCATAATATAAGTTTTGAAGGCTACAAAGCGGACTAGCCTGGGGTACTTCAGTCAGAATCAGAATTAGAACACTTTAGTACTATTTCATATTCAACACCAGTGCTTGTGTAGTGACAGTTGCCGCCATTATGTATAAATGATTATTATGACAATGTTGTAAAGTGTAATCTACTTCCGATGCTGAACGTACCTCCATTTGACAGAAGACCACAACATCACTAATATTACACTACAATTTTGTGGTTGTGTCTGTTAGTGAGTAAGGTTGGGTAAGGAAGGGTGTCTATATGCTACGGTGGTTCCTTACCACCAGGGAAGCCGTATCCTTGTCTGCCAATCAATTCATATAATAAAAACAATTATCTTATTGGTGGCTTTAGCTTGTTGATTGACTGAATGTTTAAAGCACCTTCTATTTGAATTTCATGCCCCTTTTATGTATCAACTCGCTGGCAACCTGTCACTATTTAGAGTCTCTACATGCCCCATACTGTCAGATGTGGCTTTATTTGTAACTTTATGTTACCAAAAGCTTTGCTCAACCCCTTTTGGGATTACGAACGTGATCATAATATGTATGTACCAACCTGTGTATATTTATAGAATAAACTCTAGCTCTTTATGCATTATGCAATACATTACAGCCCCAACCTCCTCGTACAATTATTGTTCTAAGCGGCTTTAGGTTTTAGTTATGTGCCGATGATGTAATTAATTAACTTATAGGAATGCTGTTAGAGTAACCTTTTCAGTTATTTCTACAGTAATGAGCGTGATCTGCAAAATGGGAGAGTATTTCATTTTTCAAAGCAACAAAGGTATTCTAAGTTTAGAATTAAATCACTTTGTGTTGTTCAGTATAAATTTATTTTATTATAAGTAGATCTTAAAATACTACCTACATTAAATTATTAATTTGCAATGGCAATGTCTTCAACGACTCAATATACAGAAGTAAGACAAAGTCAAAGTTTAATTAATGGAGATTCTAATAAGGCAATTTAGGCTATGTCGTACACCTTGGCTCTTCTGAGGATCTCCGTATTCTTGATTGTCTTGCAAAGAAACATCGAGCATATTTTCGAAAAGAAACACCTAGCATAGCCCTCTGTCCATTGTCCTTTGGGTGACCTTGAGCTTTCTTATGATGCGCATTGTAAGTGAACATGTCGCTTTTTTTTCGTCTGTCTTTGTACTTTTCGTATGGTTTGTAATATTCCCGCATTAAATCTTTATATTTCATTTTTTTAGTTTCTATTTAACTTCGTAACATTAAGTCATCACTGGCAACACTGGCTGGTTTAAATCCTTAGCCACTTCCTTAGTAACATACCTTTCTGATTAATGACGATTTGTGGTGTTAAGTCTTGTGTTAGCTCCAGCCTAAAGTTAGGTCCTACTTTTTTTTCCATAAAATAATAAATTTCTGGAGGCTTGCGCCGCGAGGCAAACGCAAGAAGGACGATTGGCGCCGATGAAATCTCAAATTACTGTACAGTTAAAATGTTATCTTCGCTTGTTTGGATAAAATTAACACTTTTTCGTTATAATGCACCGTACCTAATAATAATATTCACTTCAAATTTTCCAAAACATTGAGTTTGATTTTATTTACAGTATTACTTCAATATAAGTAGGTATGTATTATAAACTTAGTTCATCATTAAAGATGAATATTTATCATTATTTGTTGTTTAATAAATTAAATAACTTAGGTAATGAGCTTTTCTCATCTCATCAACATTTGAATTACTTTACAAAATTACTTTCATTTTTTTTCCATCAGACATTCATATAAAGCAATGACTGCTAAGTGATTCAGAGAAATTCATTTAGAGCGAGATTAGTTATCGTCAATATTTTACCACATTTATTGTGCCCCTTGACTAACGAAATAAGCCTTATAATTATAACCTTTGATCGCTACATATTAATTAGGTTTGGGAACGAAAGCTAGATTACGGCTTCTATTATTCATTTGCCAGCTGCTTTAATAAGAACTGTTGTTAATTGTAATGGCTGCATAATATTGATTTCAGTAAGCCGAAGTCATTCAAAGTCGTTTTACGAACTCATGAAATTAAGAAATAAATTGTATTTTTCATTCAGAATGGACCAATTTACTTTTTGTGTGGAATTTATGTTTCGAATAGAGTTGACAACATAAAAAGTGCTTTTATTAATAACTGTGCCCACAAATTGATTTCGCTTTAAGTATATTTTAATAACCTAAAATGCACGCAAAAATATACTTATTTGAAAAATTTCCGTTATTAGGTATTTGTCGTCCATCCACTGAACCGTTTAGCTTTGGAATTAGTATAGGATCCCGCTATAGAACGACCTTCACCGAGATGTTTATTTGATGAAACGTATTTTATATTTAATTTAATATGTCAATAAATATATTGCTTATGGGTTGCCTAACAAATTTTTTTTTATTCATTTCACCGGTTTGTTTATTAGACAGATTCTATACCAATCGAAAGTATGAAGCTAACACACAACTCCCCGGTTGCCAGGTCTAAACAGGTAAATCGATACTAAATTTTGCACCGGTCTGATTATTGAATTAAAATTAAATGAAATTAAAGATTATTTGATTATAAACACGGTGGTATAGGTTTGCCTGCGAAAAATCAGTCCCAAATTCCGGTTGTCGAATTTTGAAAAGTAAAATATTGCTACCATGAAAACGCCGCTACGTTGATGCGCCGTCTGTTTGGTATTTGGTTTACGATAATTGTTGGTATTTATAATTATTTCGAAAATGAGTAGAGATTCATATATCTCCTATATTGTTATTGATGCTTCCTATGCTGCTGATATTTTCATTACTGAAAAAATGACGACCGCAATAGCAATATAGGAGATATATGAATCTCTACTCATTTTCCAAATAATTATAAATACCAACAATAGGGATGATTTTGTAGCATATACATGGCTGTTCAACTTTTTCATGGAACTGTCTGACAAGACTGAAAGAGACTGATTGCAGATTACAAATGTATAGGAAACTTTTTTAAAGCCTACTTCTTCTTCAAGTGAAAATGCTTATTACAGTAACAGACGATTGTAGGGTAGATTTCAGTTAAAAATGGAGTCTCTCAACACGTGTTTTTACAACAAGAACTCCGGAGAAACTCCGAAAGCCTACTTTATTTACTATACTTGCGTTGTCATCGGATAATTAGTCGCAGGAATTGACAACTGTCATCCCATTCTCAATGAGTTGCAGTAGATGGTAAATCTACTGCAAGTCATTGAGTATGGATACAAATGAAATCAAAGAAGCTTGGAATTGAATATATACACGATCTGAAATTTAAAAATAAATACATAAAATAGTTCAATCATGCAGAAAGCATGAGTAAAAGCAGATTGAGAAAATGTAATATAAATTGAATGAAAGTGGAGATGCAGGACTCTGAAGACCTAGGTGATCGTTTATTGATGAAAGTGAAAACATCTTGGAAAATGGCCTAGTTAAACAAATGTACTCAAAATTGCCGAGCATAAATGAAAACTGTGATAAAGAGAAAGAAATATTTAGGGATCGTAGCAAGTTAAGAGCGTTTACGCGTATTTTGCGAAAATCGGCACTTTTTGAGCTTCTTAATTTCCATGAATTCTTATTCTACCAATATAAATGTTATAAAAACTACTAGATAATATTCTTTCCCAAAAAGTTGTAAAGGAAAATATTTCATTTAATTCTTTATTCATAAATTATAACAAAATATAGTAGCGGCATTTTTAAAAATTTACGTTTAGATGCAATTTCGAAGCCCTTAATATCCGAAAAGGCTAATATTACAATGAAATAAAAAATACTGTAAAGGAAAAAAAATAAATTTCATAGAATTATTTAAAAAAAAATCAAATCACACTGCAAGTATTACGAAAATACGATTTGGAAAATTGCTATTTCTAACAATTAATATCCCTTATTTGAAGAAACGAATGATGTAATTTAAAAGAAGATTATACACTCTAAATTTTGGTATAAAAATGGTATCTGAATAAACTATAATATATTTATAACAATTTTTTAAAAATGAGTATAAAACAGTCCGCGTAATCGCTTTCAAATCAGTCGCCCATGAGGCTTGTCGGAGAGAGGTCACGTCGCTCGGTGCTAGCTCCGTGATCACGCGTAAATATTCGTAATGCTACTACAGAACGAAGGATGGTGTTGATACTTTTAGTATTGATAACCGACTTCATATAAAGTTCTATGTTGCACTCTATGTATTATTTTATGAATGTTCACGAATATCTCTGTTAATTGTGGACCTATTTTCTAAATACTTCTGATATGGTGCTATTGTTACCAAGTCAAGATCTGATGATGAGATTCCGAGGAAATCGAGAGCAACTCTCAAATTTTATATGCAGGTATTATATGCTTCATATTTTATTTCCTGAAGCTATTGAAGTATTTGCGTCTGGTAGTCATCATATCATGTTAATGAGCTGGTGATGGCAGGTAAAACTCCTCCGTGATTAGGAGTTGAATGACAATTCTTGAATTAATATATGTATTTATAAACCGATAGTTGTATCATTTTATGTTATTCAGGTGAGCTGATGATGAAAAAAAAAACTCCTAGTAGTTAGGAGTTGGATGATAATTCCTTAAATATTATGTGTACCCACGTATAGATCGACAGTTGAATTAAGTTTTTTTCTTACTATTTCTATTCTATCAGGTTTTTCAGGTGAGCTGATGATGGAGGGTAAAACTGCAAAAGTTAGGAGTATGAGTATTATTCTTTTAATATTATGGTCCACATAGTAATATTCGGTAACGGTTAAGAGATGGAGAATAATTCTTTAAAATATCATAGGTATGTACAGAACGATAAACCCGTGGTCCTTGCTTTGGCTTCCCCTCCACACCTTGATTCTGTACAATTTTGTTGTACTGTTCGTTCTTGTCCCTCTGTTTGTTTGTCCTTATGTATTCTTTCAGGTTATAAACGGACTTCAAAAGGAGGATCTATGTTCCAATCTATGTATTTTTTACTTAGCAAAGTCAATGGTTTTTACTAAATACTTTTATGATAAATAAAATTACTTTAAATGCAGAATTGTCGACTACCCAAGATTTGTTACTTTTAGCACTACCATAATATGGGTATCAAATGAAAGGCTCTGTAGAGAAAATGCAAATGAACCGTGTCAAAATAACTATATAAAAAATTACACATAAAAAACTTTAAAAACAAAGATTTTACTTAATTGCTCTTAAAACAAGAGAGTAAACTTAAATTGCATTTTAAAAAAATCTATAGGTAAGTATGTACTAACATGATAAAGAGTTAAAGTTTGTAAATAGTTTATGTAAGTTTGTGAATAGCCATACGTGATACCGGCAGAGTAGAATAGCATCACCCCATATGCTCCAATGGGTGTCGTAGACGGCGACTAATAGGCCAGCAAAGGGGTATTGACTACCAATCCACATTATGCAAGCGTGGTGGACTACTGCCTATACCTCCTTCATTGAAAAGGAGAGGTCTTGTCTTCCCGTAGTGGAATGAATTATAAAGGCTGTGATGATAAAAGTTTGTGAATTGTTTTTTTGTGACGTTGTAGGAGGTAATTGCTCTTGGATCTACTGAACCAATTTTGAAAATTTATGCATAATTAATGACCATTATGCAACATGTTCGGCTCAATACGTTACAGTTATTTTTCTCAAAAATCAAAAACTTAGAGCAAAACGGGACGGCAAAGGGAGCCAAAGGGACGCCAAAGAAGAACATGTTTTTGAAAACTTAAAATTCACGATATTTTTGTTTTATTTATATTTGTGGATGAGTGTAGATAAAGTAGTTTAAGTACTGCACATAATTAGGTATTAAAACACTTGCGGGATATTATTAAAAAACTCGCCAAGGCTCGTCTTTTAAAACCTCGCTCATGTTTTAATAAATCCTATTACGTGACAGTAACATAAACTACTATACCCATGTACTATGGTGTAACAATATGATAAGTGCGACAAGAGTGGCCGGTGGCCACCAGATGTTATTATTACTTACATATATATTCAAAATTTAATTCATGTTAAATGTGTAACCGTTAATTTTCCATAGTATTCAATTTAAATAACTTGTATTGTATATTTAATTTCATTTTGTGAAAAAGTATCAATTTGTTTTTTGTGCTCTGTACCTGGACGGCAGCGCGAGTAATGCGAGAGGGAATGACCGCTCAGCGTGTAAATACCTAAACTTGGAGTCTGCCGTACGGCGTAAACGCTCTTAAAGGTTGTGACCTCTGCCTACCCAAGGGAATAAAGGCGTGACTGTATGTATATTTCAAATAGTTTCAAATAAAAATATTAACAACGAAAAACATATTATTTTTATGAAATACATTAGACCAACGGAATGAGATTCTAACGTAAATAAAGCGACCCCTACTAAGATATGTTATGACATGTCGATTCGTATCTCTGTCCCTTTCTGTCATATGCAATAAATATATGAAGTGACTCTCAGTAGCACTTTCATGGAACAGAGAAGCAGAGGGCCTAGACAAGTCCAATCGATTACGTTGAACGCTTAACGAAAAGGATAATTATTATGTATGACTGAGAAAAAATCATGGCGAGCGAATCAAATGTTAGAGTTGACGTTGTTACTTGTAAAAACGATTTGTATCGTTTGCCACTTGTCTAGGCCCTCAGGCATTGGAGAGAATAAAAAAAAATCGACCATTTTATGAATTGGACAGCAGTAGTTAAAAGTAGATCAATATATATAGTTAAGGAAATATATCTATATTTTTAATAATATAGAAATATTATCCTTACTTGAAAAGATTTATTGAAATCACAAAAGTGACAAGATTACCTAATGCCTTTTTACCACAAACTGGTACAAACTAGTTATTGCGATGGTTGAAAAATGTTTTGATTCAGTACAACTTTGATCTCCGTATTACATGATAAGTTGGTAATATGTCAGTATTTTGAGACAGTACATGGCCAGATGTAGCTTGAATGCTCACTTGAATTGCATAGGCAATTTCCTCGATATATACAAGTCCGTCGCACATACAACATTTTGCCATCTTTATGCTATGGCATGTAATTCTTCTTAAAGGAATACTTATCCACTTGGAAAGTGATCGAAGCCGTATCGTTTACTTAACTTAACGCAAGCACATATCCAAATCGGATCATCAGCGACTCTGCTACGGCGTAGGCTTTCAATCAATTTCAAACCTACAAATTGAACAAAACACGCGCGCAACACGACCGTGAATGAAAACACGCTCGGCAAACCGTATTGTGCTGCAGGCAGGCCGCGGGAGGGTGAGAGAGGAAGCGTGGATGAATAGACGTAAGCTCGCGTGCGGAGAGACATAAGTGCGTGGACGACGAACCGTAGGCGTGGGAACTGCAAGTTGGTCACTCAACGCCATGCGTGAGCTTGTCCTGAGGCGAAGTGGAGTGGTCAGTATAGCTGGCTTCACATCAAGCGGTCCGGGTTCGAATCCTGGTAGCGGCAAATGTTTGTGTGACGAACACGAATGTTTGCGAGTCATGGTTGTTTATACATTTATTTAAGTTTATTTATAAAAATATCTAAAATTATTATGTATATTAAAAAAAAAAAAAAAAATGTCCGTTATCTAGTATCCGTAACACAAGTTCTTAATGATACTTACTTCGGGCTAGATAATTGGTGTGAGCGTGGAAATATATTATTATTATTACGTTGCTGATTAGTGTGCATTACAGCATGTCATACAAAGAATACTAAACGGCTCGAATTGAGGCGATGCCGATCCGTTTATAAGTTGCTAAGTGTGGTAGGATCTTAAAGCGGTACCTACATTATTTACTAGATATATGCAAACTTTAAGATAAAAAGTTTGGAGAGATCCTACCCTATGTTAACTTTATTAATTAAAGTGCTAAGATCCGATTATCTCCAACCATACTACAGTCTAACTTCAGCATAATTAACACCAAGTGACACACGAGATTTCTCGCTGAATGCAAAGCGTCTGTCCGTAGCGGTGCGAGTCTTAATAACGTCCTTACTTCCAATCTTGGTCGGTTTACTCTGTGGCGAAAATGTTCAATATTAACAGATTAACTCAGTCGGGGATCCTGCTTCATAAAAATAAATTCCAATATTCCCCTCGTTGCTCTCATAACTCTCGTAAGAAACGGCTCTCTCTGGAAAGTTGAAGGCGAACGATTTGAGAATAAAAATTGCACTTTAACCACGTTAAATTAAGTTTTTATTGGGGGATTTACGAGAAACAGTAAAGTTTAAGTTTTAGAATTATACTTTGGCTTCGACGACTAATGAATTTATGATTGACAATGATATATTAGTGGCAGTGAAAATTAAAATCTTCAGGAGGTGAAATAGCCTTTAAGCGCCCTTCCAAAAGACCGCAATCAAAAATACTACGTTCTTTAAATCGTTCTGTTTCTATCGGTGAGTAAGATATGTAGAGATGTATGGGGTATGGATTACAACGCGCGTGACATCCTGATATTGCAAGCGTCTATGGGCTACGGGCACTTATTTTCAGGTGGGCTATTATTGTAATCTGTACACACAACAGGTGGGTTAGAATTTTTTTTTTACATATAATACACATTTTATTCGTTTCTTATTAAAAGACAATAATAATTATTATCCTTTTCCATTTTGTAGATTTGTGTACAATACATGAGGTACTAAATAAAAACAATTAATAAATATTGAAATGTCAAGGTAAGACATAAATACTTTCCTACAAAACTTGCTGGAATTTTAATATAATTTCTACCTTAATATTATACCACAAAGCTATTTATAGCGAAACTCAAAACATAATCCTCTTCTTGATCGTACATTGACTTTTGTACATTGAAAATACCTAGTGTTATTTCATATAATAAGGTGATTATTATTCTGGTTAGAAATTCATATATTTTTGAATTCCCTGCTACATTCTTAAGAAACTTGGAGTTATGGAATAATTTTATTTTTGCGTTTACAAACGCGTAAATATAATACTAGAAAAATGCACTGAAAAAAATCGACTTGCCGCCTGAGGCAAGTCGATTTTTTTCAGTGCATTTTTCTAAACTTGGAGTTGTTCCTTTTGCCTACTATTTTTACCTATAAGAGTGTGTTGCACCGACTACTACGTTATTGTCACTGTTAAAGTTAATTTTAACTGAAACTTTAACAAGAACCATCATAGTCCACTATCTTTTGTTGCACCGTCATGTTAAATGTTATAGTTAAAGTTAAAAGGGTTACAAGTGAAAAGACGTTTCCCTTCCCAAAAATTCACAGGGGTAAATTTTTGATAATGACAATACTTCAAATTGCGTTGTCAAACACAAACCACCTTACGTCATCAAAATTGAAATTGATTGCATGACAGTTGAAACACACAAACTGTAACTTTAACGCTAACCGTCCGAAGTTGAGCGGTTATGGTTATCGTTATTTATTACATCATTTTAACAATTGTTATAATTATTAAGTATTTCGCTTAACCAGTGATTTGACGGCAGCTTTAGCATTTGTTATCGTTATAGTTACTTGGTGCAACTGAGCCTAAGAGTTTTAAGATGAAATGACATCCATGGCTTTACATAAATTGTAAAGTGGTTTACTTTAGTGACTTTTTAAACTTAAATATTTCTTGCAGCAGTAGCCCCTTTGAAATTATGAACCATTTACACAGTACTAGATCATAGAGACGATGTACTGAGCGGTATAATCCACTGCGTTGGATTGTCCTCAAGACATTGACCAAGCTAGTGCTATGAAATAGATTGATCTTATTGGACTGGTCTAATGTTTTAGCTCAGTGGATTGTCTTTGCTATTGGCCCCGTGTATAAAGTCTAATACTCGACAACACTGGAACCGGAAAATAGAAGATGAGATGTGATTGAGATATACATGTTATATAACTTCTCTTTGGTTGTAACAACATGAATAATATTAAACAGTTAAACAGTGATAATATAAAACGACAATTTGACATTTAAAATCGACAAAGCCTTCTGAGTGCCTAGAGAAGTGGCCAATTGATTACATCGAACGTCGATAGATTTGTCGTATTATTGCGAAAACACTATGGCGATCATTGTGTTAAATGTTAGAGTTAGCGTTGTTATTCGTAGAAACGTTGTATCGCGTTTGCCATTTGTCTAGGCAACTAGGCTTACGTCGTTCGTTATCAATCGATAGGCTTCACCATAACGGGTTTCAATTAAGTAACTACCGACAGATCCTCTTGGGAGCGGTAAAATTTTGGCATATTTTGTAAAGGGTTCTGTCAAAATATTATGCCTGGTAAGCAAAACTGTAGATAGATTAAGTTATTGAAACTTAGCATTAATCTGTTTGACACGTTTTGCCTATCGAAGCGAGATTGTCCCAAAGTTAACCAAACATCTGTGCATCATCGGTGTGACAAATAACTTGTAATTTTATGTGACTTGGTTGTGAGTGGAGCATCCTTGTTGCGAACCTTCTTTTAGGTTTTTCTATCATTGTGTTTTTAAATTTAAATAAGTGACGTAGTCAATAATATTTTTCTGTGACATAATAACTTTAATTTTGTAAACTCGTGTTATTATGTTATAGCCTATAGCCTTCCTCGATAAATGGACTATACAACACAAAAATATTTTTCCAATTTGAATTAGTAGTTCCAAAGATTAGCGCGTTCAGATAAACAAATGTGACTGTGGTAAACAAATATTCACCAATTAAATTTTTTTAAAAATAATAATAATTCATTTATTCACTACCTAGATAACATTGATCCATTTATGGTAAGTAACAATTTTACTTAATTTCTGTGTTAGTAGGTAAGAGGCAATTGAAAATATAAACTCTTAAACTATTAACTGACGCCGTCGTGGTGGAGTGGTCAGTATATCTGGCTACACGTCAAGCGGTCCGGGTTCGAATCCTGGTAGCGGCAAATGTTTGTGTGACGAACACGAATGTTTGTTTGCGAGTCATGGTTGTTTATATATTTATTTAAATTTATTTATAAAAATATCTAAAATTATTATGTATATTAAAAAAAAAAATGTCCGTTATCTAGTATCCGTAACACAAGTTCTTAATGATACTTACTTCGGGCTAGATATTTGGTGTGAGCGTGAAAAAAAAAAAAAAAATTACAATAAATTAAAATAAAATCAATTCATTTAATTATTTTTTTATATATTGTATATATCAAAAAAATTATTTTCAATTCAATTCAAATTAATTCGTATTACTAGGTATGTCAAAATTTACTTAATTGCCCCAATGACGATTTTGACATTGAAAACTTGAATGGGGCATTCGACCTTATACGATATTGTCTTCAGAATGCTGTCACTGCTACCACGCGTTCTCTGTAGCAATAACGCAACACACTTACGCCTATTCGCGTAAAAATCGTCCGTGTGCGCGTCAGCAAACATAGCGGATGCGCTGCAGAAGCAAGGCAGCCCTGCGAAATTTCATACTCCTCAAATTAGGGTACAAAGTTCTTGCTTCGCATATTAATATATAGATAACAAATAGTGCAATCCCAGAAAAAAATGCAATAATAATTCGTTTACTAACTTCTCCATAGTGCCCAATTTTACCCAAAAAATTACTGGCTAGTACATAATATCTTAGGCATTATAAAACATACAAATTTAAAAGCGCCCAGGACAGGAATAACTGAACATCACAAATTGGAAAAGTCAATCGTACCTAATATACCCATATTTACTTTCTTCAGTAGGTACGTGTTAATTGCGAACCCGGAGCACGTTCGGCTTGTTGACTTGCGACGGGACCATTAGGCCCGGGGGGCGCCCCCACCCTCCATTCTCTGTGGTATATCTGCATTATAAAAAGAGAAATTCGCAAAAGCGGTCCAATAATCATTTACAAATTTGACGGCAGAGGGCGCAATCAACGCAGTATTACTTGCTATTGTAAGATTTTCAATCTACCTTTAGAGTTGTCCGTGGGGGTCTTTTATCGAGTTAAGAGTTTTTAACGCTTCTAATCTATCGATGAACAAGATGCGAAATGTCCAATTGGTTTATAACAAAATATCTGTTATATATTTTGTTTAAAAGATCGCTTAGTAGTAAAATTTGCATTTAATATAAACTCGTTTAATTTATTTTTATAATTATTTTATTTGATATGAAATGTAGTAAAACTGTAATTCGTCAGCTGGTGATGAAACTAGAGACGATATTTGTCTTGATCTCACAGTGCTGTGTTCTGTATAGCATAGTTTGAAGAGTAGACACCTGATTTTTGAAAGGTCGACTTCGAGTATTATCCCTGCAGTTGATTATGGTTGATTTGGTTCATTTATATAAAAAAATTAAAAATATACCACATAAGCAGCTGTGTCACTTTTTTTATTTCATTAACATTCAAGGTAAATTATCATTTACTATACTATGAATAAAACTAATAATTTTCTATGCAAATTCAATCGGAGAGTATGACTAAATGACGTTATCGATATATACCAGTTGCTTACTCGCACGGTATACGGACTCACTGTTAGATACAGACATAAAACAAAATAGTTTATAACACTTTCGCGGACACGAATGCTAGAACATTTATATTTGCATACCATTTTTTGACGCAAATGCGAAATAGAAACGTTTGCCTTGGACAAAAATGCTAATGCATTCGCCATTCTTTTGTAATTGTAGGTCGCCTAGTATCTTGTGTCACCAATGCCAAAGTCACTGGTCTCTTACTGTATTTTTTGACCATTATTGTTCACATCGAAATAAGCTGTGACCCCCTGCCCCTTGACCCCCCACGCAAACGCACACATGCTTAAGCATTCACCAATGTATAGAATTTTGTTCAGTGGCTCGGCGAGTGCGCCTGGAGTGTGCCGGTCGACACCTGTTGTAATTTTTTGTAAATTTGTAAAAGTTTGCGATCATCGTAAGTAATATAATTTTGCTATTTCTGATGTTATGGAGTGATATTTGTAGTGAATAACGTTTTTTCGTGTAATACAAAATGAGTTAAGTGTAACTATGTGGGTATAAAACCAAATACAAGCCTATGTCTGTTTTAGATGCTTTGAAAACGTCGTGCTAAAGCAGTCAACGTCCATCAGACAGAAAAACTAATGAAACTGTTTGTGGGGGTGACCAGAGACTCACCAGAGAACATAGATATGAGTCCTTGCTCTGAAAATTCGGAAGAATCGGAAAGATAGTCTGACGAACACGAAGGTATTCATGATTCGGCCTTTGCTTGTGACAGGAGCGAACGTGGTTCAGATGCCTCGATTCATGACTCGTTTAGTGGTAATGAAGGAGAATACGGTTTTGATGAAAATTACTACCCGACAGAAGATGAAAAAATGATACATCCATAATTTATCACTAATATCAGATCAGGATTATATATAACGGAACCGCTATAGCAGTCGACTGCTCAAGCATTCACTGTCAATTATATGTATTATTAGTGGAATCAAATAGATAGAAATGCTATAACAGTTGAAAATTTTTCATATAAAAAAATAGTGTCCAACTTGTGTGACATACTGTCCATGAAAGTGATAAGTAATGCATATTTTTTATCTTACATACTGTATCATTTTGAGTTGTGACAGTATTAAAGAAAATATTGTGATTATTTATAGTAGTTTGTTTTCAAAAAAAATTAAGGGTATTACTGTTTTTTAGGGTTCCGTACCTCAAAAGGAAAAAACGGAACCCTTATAGGATCACTTTGTTGTCCGTCTGTCTGTCTGTCTGTCTGTCTGTCAAGACCCTTTATCTCAAGAACGTGTGGACGTATCAAGCTGAAATTCACATGAAATACTCAGGTCTATTGTCCCTTTAAGCTGTGAAAATATCAAACTTCTAAGCCAAGCCAATCAAAAGATACAGCCGATTATGTCGATATTTTCAACAAATTTCCGACACTCGCAAAGGAATCAAAACCTACAGGATACTTCCCGTAAACTCAGAATCTTGAAATTTGGCATGAAGCATTGTCATATAATGCAAATATAGGAAAAATTGCGAAAATTACATTTTTTTAGTTATATAATATAATAACAGTATTTTAATAAAATGAAACTTACTACCTTATTTCTCACGAACGAATAAAGGTATCAAATTGAAATTTATACCAAATACCTAGGTTTATTGTCCCTTTAAGCAGTGAAAAAATCAAACTTCTAAGTTAACGCGATCAAAAGATACAGCAGTTTATACCGAGGAACCCTCGGTGTGCGAGTCCGACTCGCACTTGGCCGGTTTTTTTTTTCGTTCTGCTCCCCTGAAAAAAGTGAAAGTAATTTGGAACTGTTTCGATGTCAAAATAAAGCAGCGGTATGTTTTAATTTGAAACAAAACCCAGTTTCTGAACAACAGAGATTACTAATACTTACTTCTTAGAAGTCCTTGACTCCTGAGCTAGTTATTAAATCGGTTGGTAGAAGTCAGTGCCCTCTTCCAATAATATTTACTACAGGTTGGTTGCAGGGATACTAACATACTGCAAGGATTAAATTAGTAAAGTCAAGTGTACATTATTGAAAACTATGTAACAGGTAGTTTATATATGTCGTAGCCAACTAGCTTAATTAGCCGTTCAATAAACAGCCTAGCGCAAAACGCAACGACTGCATTCATTCAGGCCGCTAGTTGAACTGCGTTTTAGTAAAAAGTACTAAAACGCAGTTCAACTAGCGGCCTGAATGAATGCAGTCGTTGCGTTTGTTAACCAAATAAAACCATTTGTTGATAAATCTCCTCTTATTATAACCTACTTTCTAGAATGTGTCGACTTTACAATGAGATGTCTATTTATTTTCGTGATAATAAAGATTTGGATATTTTCAACCACAAATTTGGAAGATTTAAAAAATCTATTAAGCTACTGCATCGTCCCGTAACTTTATTTGTAAGCAAGTCTTTACTAACAGATTACGTAATATATTGATGTGTTAACATAAAGTAGGATAAAAGTCTAGAACAAAACTTCAGTGTTCAGTCTAAGTGTTACCCATTTGTATTGTTATCTGTTTTGTTGACCGAATAAATAAATAAATCCGTAGTAGATTCTATCATCTAATATATAAAATTCTCGTGTCGCGGTGTTTGTGGTTAAACTCCTCCGAAACGGCTTTTCCGATTCTCATGAAATTTTGTGTGCATATTGGGTAGGTCTGAGAATCGGACAACATCTATTTTTTATTCCCCTAAATGTTAAGGGTAATCCACCCCTAATTTTTTTATTTAATTTTTGGACGAAATTTTTTGTTTTTATTTTTTTTATTATGTGGCATTAAAAAATACATACAACCCTAAATTTTTACTTTTTTTATCACCAACCACTATTTTTTTATAGCCTTTTTAGTAATTAAATCATTTTTGTAAGGCAAAATAACGTTTGCCGGGTCAGCTAGTTAGTCTATATAATTGAAGAGAGATCGCTTATTATTGGTAAGTTTGGGTTATTTTTTTTATGACCAAGCGGAGCGGAATTTTTGTCACTTGTCACTTAGTCGGTATAATCGAAGGGAGATCGTTTACTATTGGTTGGTTACGGTTATTTTTTCATGACCTTGCGGAGTGGAATTTTTGTCACTCGTCACTCTTACAATCCACCGCGCCGTTTAGTTAAACGGCGTGTTTTACTATCCGCCTGCGACATATATGCTGCGTTTGATCAAATGGCTGCATATCATTCAGGCCCCTAGTTGAACGGCGCTGTTTAGTTAAGAGGCTAGGCTATTGATTGAATGGTTAATTAGGCTAGTTGTCTGCGACATGTATATCCTTACTGTTTATCTATTCGCACGTTTTTTTACTATCACTTTAATTTCCTTAAATTCAATTTACAATATTAATTACCTAATTGCTACACTCACTTTCATCATTCATTTGTCTAAGACCTGGATCCAATTTTATTTGAGGTCGGCGTAATGTGTGTATGTTTTTCTTCTACCCTTTTCGCTCAGCCAACATCTCAACACCATTTTTCTTTGCCATGTCATCTTTTTTCGGTCTTTCTCTCTCTGTTTATATCCGTCCATTTCTTAGGTCCATTTTTACCTAAACCTGACGATAAGAACAACAAGTAAAGACAACGAAACGCAGTAACCTAAGAAAAGCATACCGTCATAGACATTAGTTGTATATTGTATATAACTTATGACAAGCTGTGACTCTAAATTCTCATAACATGCCCGAACGAAAACCGAACGCAAATCACAGCTATTCCCGTCAATACGTTCCGCTTCGAGAGACTATTTCCGTTTAGAAATCTCCGCTTACAATATTCGCAGGAATCGAACAACGCGATGATAGCGAAAACACACGGGAATGATTTAGATCACACTTTTGATATGGCGATCTCGCCATATTTAGGATGGGAATTATCACCGTCTAGATGGTACCTACCAAATTACATGGATCTCAACAGAACTACCATAATGATGTTTGAACTTATCCACCTATTTATCTAAAATTGTTCAGTTTTTCCAAGTTTTCTAGTACCTTGCTTCTGAGACTCCAATCGGTAAAGATACTCCTACGCAGGAAATACTCGCCGACTTGAAATCCTCTTAGAAGGTCTTCGCCTTATTAAAAAGTTAGTTCCTTTTTCATATTATACTAGCGGTCGCCCGCGGCTTCGCTCGCGTCATTGTCGGTTATGGTGCCAATAAGTGTCCTATGTCCTTGCCAGGGTGTCAAACTATATCCATACCAAATTTCACCATAATCGGTATAGTGGTTCAGGCGGCGTGAATGAAAGCGTAGCAAACAAACAAACTCACTTTCGCATTTAAATATTAGTTAGGATAGATGGCAACCAAGTATGCGGCCCGCCTGATCGTTAACGACCACACGGCTCTCTGCACCACTCAATTGCGCGCTGCCAAACCTTACTCATTAACTGAAACATAACATTACGAAGGGATAATGTTATTTGACGGCGGTCTTCTGTATGGTGGAATATTTTCCCAAGACGGGCGTTCCAATTGCGAGCAGCTAATTCGCTACCTCTTTTTTGTAATCACAGTGGATTAGCCGATGGAATTTCTTCGACCGTTTGGTGCAAGATAAGTAGGTAATTTTTTGGAAATTCAACTGGATAGGGGATGGAATCATGTTTGGTATTGGCGGTTGACTGTTATGGCAAACGTCTGCTAGGCATAATATCTAGGTACCTACTTACCATTAGGCGAACCGTTAACTTGATTGCCCTGTGTACAAATGAGTAATGCCACAATAATAACAATTGTCTGCGGACGTCTTCTCTGAAAGTTATATCTCGGGTTCCTTCAAGGCTGGAGTGAATGGCTTCTTTTACGTAAGCGTATTCCATCGTAAATTATCAATCGTCTTCACATAAGATCAGATGGGAATGTGGGCAAATGGTTGTCTGTCTACTTAAGAGTAGAAACAAAACACCACAAAAATAAATTGACATTTGACTGCGACCTTCTGTAAGGTTGATGTTAATCTAATAGACAAGGAAATTGACTCTGATATTACAGTAATACTCTTTTAAAATAATTGAAATACAGCTGAATAAACTTTGTAATACATTACTAAGTGCCCCAATAGCATCTACCTACATTAATATAATTATATCTGATGATCCTGTTCTATATGCAGCAAAGCAATTTGACGATTTTTTTTTCTACGCTCACACCAATCATCAAAATTACTTAGCAAAGTCCGTTTAAATAAAGAGCTTTTTCATTTTCATTCATTCATTAACAGAGTGTAAATTTAGCCTAGAACTTACATCGTAAAATTTTAGGCTAAAATCGCCATACGTATTCCGAGTGCTCGAAACTGATAGGTTTTAATTTCGAGAAAGAAACTAATACAATGCGAAGCAAACAAATTCATGGAGCTATGTTGGAAGTAGAATTAGTGATTACACTCGACACACAGGATCGATGGCGAATAGTTAGCGCGGGCTATCGTAGCGCATGGAAATGGAATACTGTGAGTGGCTACATCCATCAGAAGTCCATTAGTTTGGACAGAACACTTTAATCTCTTTTGCACGTCGACTACGTAGTTCGAATCAGTGCAATCTACCGCGTTGTTGTTTCTGCGCCGAGGTCCTTGCACTTAGAAAAGTCTAGTAACTTCCCGCATGCCTTTCGCGGTATCGTGTATTTTCGTTATTATTATCAATACGTTATTAAATAAATAACTATTTAGGAGGAGATTGGTAGAATGTGCCGAATGATTTTTTTTCCGTTTCGAAAACAAATCAACATTTGCCTTGGTTGATTTAAGATTGGATACTATTTTGCAATATTGGCTAAGCGGCTTAATCCTATCTTGTGCATCACGGACGGGCGTACTTCAGAAGACACGTTCAGGCCTTGAACCCACTTAGAGGTTAATACTCCCACTTTAGAACCGTAATTGGCTTTAAATTCTTGATCCTCTGTGTGTTTCTACCATCTAGGAAGGCCTTACCCACCACCAACCCGTGGCCTGGCGCAACTTTCCGGTTATACAGACCGAAATCGCAGGAGAGTGCGCTGCTACTTACCGGAGGCTCTGATTTCACTACGCTCCTTCTTGACTCCCTACAAATTGTTTTTACTCATGGTCCTTGTCCCTATGGTCCCTTCTGGGGCGGACATTAGTCGGTACACATTCGGTGCCTTCCAGATCATCTGAGCCTACCGGAAGTGGTACTGCTTGCTCCCACTGTCCAGTCTTCTGCCTGCTCCGGCGGCGTCTTCTCTCTTCATCTCTCTCTCTCTCAAGCCTACTCCTTATCTTTTGCCATCGTCACGCAAAATACCCTAGCTGTCTGAAGTTCACCTCTATCTCCACAAGGTCCGGATAGTCCTCTACATTAGCATGCGCATGAAGGAAGGCCTGAGTCCAGTATTTCGACGTATATGGACTGCGGTTAATGATGATGATTTTTACTCGAACGTTTCGGCATCCAATTAATGCGCCGTGACCGCGGTTTCTTTATTGACATACACACATACAATCACGCTTATAATCCCAAAAGGGGTTAAGCAGAGCCTTAAATAACATTAGTTTACACATAAAGCTACATCTTGTAGTATGGGCCACTATTCATTTCTTCATTTACCCTCAAAATCATTCTTAGTTAATTTAAAGTCATTATAACAAAATACATTAATGAAGAGCGCACTCGCGATTTTCACTCAGTTAATACTGAATTCCACGTTGGTGACAATTCAAAATCATCCTATTTTAAGAGCTGGTTCAATAACAGTTACCAGTTCATCGAGAATATCTTTCAATCCGATTCTGCATATTTTATGACTATTAATACCACTTGATCATCAATTCTTGTCGTAAAAGCGTCGTTTGAATATATGGATGCTCAGATCAGAACATCAGGTCGATCTTATCGGCTTGTTTGCCATCCAAAAAAAGATCCTTTTCGTCGTTATCACGGTCGACATTATTCTCTGAGAGGGTTAGTTACCACACACTGTCCTTTCTATATTTTTCGAAAATGTCTGAAGTTTTGACGAGCAACTAGATGGGGAGATTGACGAAAACATGGATTGGACGTTTAAATAACCGTTTTTCCGGCGGTTTTTAACAAAAATTCGATGTCGTAGATTTTGCATTCCAGAAAAAAATATGCAGAAATTTCAGTATTCAATTTACTGTTTCGACTTTTACGGGAAACAACTTTAGTGTTGAGTTCTTGCGCGAATATGCTTTTACGGAGTTTTTCTAGGAAGCTTGTATCGCAAACGTAAGTAGGTACTTATAATGGTATCAAACTATAATTAATATAAGCATAATCATTTTTACCTACCCGCCACTCGGTCATGTAGGTGCATAAAACACTAGAATCTAGACAAAATATTATGCCCCTATCCACTATGCCCAAAAAAATTAGGGCAATATAAAAATTATGCTTAAATATATTAGTCAAAATTACAATTATACCTGACTACATAATTATGCGGCCAAAATCAATTATGCGAAAGTATTATTATGCAAATAAAAATATGCCAAAGTGTTTTAGGAATAAATACATTATGTCAACGAAAGCGCTCCCATTTCGAATCACGAGGTGCATACTCTGCGACTCAATACTTTTAAAAAGCTATTAATATCGATAATTTGTATAAAAATTTCTCAAAAACACTTCACGAATGTAAAATGAGCAAATACTTTGAATATAAATTGGTATTGTTTTAAAAAAAATTTCATTATGTTACAGAAATTCTCACCTTTAATATTCCTTTCCTTCGCTGTGTCATACGAAAAAAGGTTCATTCAGCGTTCATGATTTCGTAAACATTAATCAGAATGGACATGATTGAAGAATGCTTCCTAATCATAACGCCTTTATAATTCGACCCACTGCTGGGACACAAAGCCTCTCCTTGTCATCGAAGGAGGTTTAGGCAGTAGCCCACCACGCTTGCCCAATGCGGATTGGTGGACGGAATATAAGGTGATCAATACCCATTTGCTGGTCTATTAGTCTCCTTCTACGACACCCATTGGGGAAAATGAGGTGATGCTATTCTACTCTGCTGGCATCACACGGCTTCCTAATGTAACGTTGCAAACTTAAGGAACGTTCAGTATAAAATGAAAATTAAGAATTGTACTAAAAACTTAGTCGCGAAAATCTTTGTCATTGGCGAGCTATAAAATGGTTCATTTAATCAGGAGGAAAGTCTTGTTTCTAGGAACGAATTTTCATTGCATTAATGCAATACTAATATTAAGGCTTTAAGTGACAACCGAGACTATTCGATAGTGTTAATGTTGATTCATCTATATTTGTTTCAATTCAAATACAGAAAGGTAACATAGGTATATGATAGGTAACAGTTCACATCAAAAGTTTAACTTAAAAACCACTTATAACGTAGTTTATTATGTAGCGTACTAATTTAGTGGCATTACAGTAAAGCAATCAGTGATAAATCAATTCGCTGCGAGCTTACATCGCCACGCTTTAAAAGCTCAAACAAGTGAATTACTCAAATGTACAAAGTGCGATGCGGATCATCCGATAGCATCAAGTTAAAAATAACAAAGTGCACCAGAGTTTTCCATTTAGCTTCATATTGTTGGTCCCAAACAGTCTTAAAATATTTATAGGCGTATCATTTTAATAATGGTACATACATTATTAAAAGGATAGTATCGTTTAGCTATCTTTGAAACGCATGTGAAATACTTACAAAATAGGTGTTACCTTTTTTATATAAAGAGGTCGAGCAAATGACCCCATTCCACCTGATGGTAAGCAGAAGTGGACTCCAAATGCGAAGATAGCTGGTGCGAGAGATAAACCCTCGCCTTGCCGACCTGCAAGGTGCTTCTTCACGCCTCTTTTGAATTACCCAGGATTGCAAAGAGGAGGGTATGCACATGCTGGCAATGAATTCCATTTCTTGGTTGTGTGACACAGATCAATTGCCAATTTTCTTAATACGTGTTGGAATGGTAGCTACAGTTTGTCGCTGGGACCGTAAGTCAGCCGGCGTAGTCCATAAAAGTAAAGGAGATTGTGGGATTGGGAAAAAAAGCTTTTCAGAGCACTCGCCGTGGTACAGACGGTAAATAGAAGGCGCTCAATGACGCAATATCACGACCCGATTGGAGAGGCTCAAGCATCACTAGCTGCGACCCTAACCATCGCCTCTTCGTCGCCGATGATGCGGGTCGCGCGAAGATTTTCTTTTATCCTTACTATAATATTATAAATGCGAAAGTAACTCTGTCTGTCTGTCTGTCTGTCTGTCTGTCTGTCTGTTAAGCTTTCACGTCTAAACCACTGAACCGATTTTGATGAAAATTGGTACAACTATAGATTAGATCTCGGGGAAGGACATAGGCTACTTTTTATCGCGAAAAAAAGGTTGTATGGGTTGAAATAGGGGATGAAAGTTTGTATGGAAGTTCGTCATTTTTGAAGATAGAACCATGAAACTTTGAATTTAGGCACTTAATAAGACAGAAAGAAATATTTGTTCTAAGATTTTTGGAATTTTGACCTGTATGGGGGTGAAATAGTGGATGAAAGTTTGTATGGGACTTCGTCATTATTAAAGATAAAACCATGATACTTTGAAATTAGGGACTTAATAAGAAAGAAAGAAATATTAGATCTAGGATTTTTTAAATTTAGACCCATGTGGGGATGAAATTGGGGATGAAAATTTGTATAGAAGTTCATCATGGTTAAAGATAAAACCATGAAACTTTGAATTTAGACACTTGATAAGAAATAAACATCCAATCCAAGATGGCGGTTGTGACTTTTTAATATGATATCGTTATGGGTATCATTTTCGTGGTTTTCGATGGTCCCGATTCCTAATACACCATCCATTTTGAGATCCAAGATGGCGGACGCGACTTTTTGACAAAATGTCAATATGGGTATCATTTTCGTGGTTTTTGAGGGTCCCGATTCCGAATACGACATCTATTTCGAGATCCAAGATGGCGATCGCGACTTTTTAATATAAAATCGATATGGGTGTCATTTTTGTGGTTTTCTGAGGTCCCGATTGCTAATACACCATCCATTTTGAGATCCAAGATGGCGGACGCGAATTTTTAACATAATGTCAATATGGGTATCGTTTTCGTGGTTTTTGGGGGTCCGGATTGCGAATAAAATATCTATTTCGAGATCCAAGATGGCGGACGCGACTTTTTGACAAAATGTCAATATGGGTATCATTTTCGTGGTTTTTGAGGGTCCCGATTCCGAATACGACATCTATTTCGAGATCCAAGATGGCGGTCGCGACTTTTTAATATAAAATCGATATGGGTGTCATTTTTGTGGTTTTCTGAGGTCCCGATTACTAATACACCATCCATTTTGAGATCCAAGATGGCGGTCGCGAATTTTTAACATAATGTCAATATGGGTATCGTTTTCGTGGTTTTTGGGGGTCCGGATTACGAATAAAATATCTATTTCGAGATCCAAGATGGCGGACGCGACTTTTTAATATAAAATCGATATGGGTGTCATTTTTGTGGTTTTCTGAGGTCCCGATTCCTAATACACCATCCATTTTGAGATCCAAGATGGCGGACGCGAATTTTTAACATAATGTCAATATGGGTATCGTTTTCGTGGTTTTTGGGGGGTCCGGATTACGAATAAAACATCTATTTCGAGATCCAAGATGGCGGACGCGACTTTTTGACAAAATCTCAATATGTGTGTCATTTTCATGGTTTTCGGGGGTCCCGATTCCGAATACGACATCTATTTCGAGATCCAAGATGGCGGTTGCGACTATTTAATGTAAAACCGACATGGGTATCATTTTCGAGATTTTTGGGGGTTCCGACTCTGAATAAAACATCGATTTTGAGATCCAAGATGGCGGACGTGACTTTTTAACTTAATAGGAATATGGGTATCATTTTCGAGGTTTTCGGGGGTCCTGATTCTAAATACATCATCTACGTCGGGATCCAAGATGGCAGATGGGACTTTTTATCATCTACGTCGAGATCCAAGATGGCAGATGGGACTTTTTAACACAAAAGCGATTTGGGTATCAGTTTCGTAGTTTTCGGGGGTAGCGATTCCAAGTACGTCATCAATTTCTAGATCCAAGATGGTGGACGCTACTTAATTTATTATTAATATGGGTATCATTTTCGTGGTTTACAGGGCTCCATTTTGAGATCCAAGATGGCGGACGCGAATTTTAAAATTGATATGGGTATCAGTTTTGTAGTTTTCGGAGGTCTCAAAATGGATGCTGTATTCGGAGTCAGGATTCAGAATACAGCATCCATTTTGAGATCCAAGATGGTGGACGTGACTTTTTAGCTTAATCGCTTTCACGCCTAACACCTGAACCGAATTTATTGAAATTTGGAACAAAAATAGACTAAGCCTCGAAATGGAATAAAAGCTACCTTTTTGTGAAAAAGTGACCCATGATGACCCACCCAAAAAATATTGACCCATGTGGGGGTGAAAGGTTGCGTGTAAGTAGCAAAGGATGGAAAAACTTTAAAATGGTAGATTGTAAAAATGCCATTTACCGTAGTGCACTGCAGTTTGTATGTGTGTTTTTTGCATAATAAGTACCTACACAAAAAATGCTGCCTAAAGTAACTATTCCACGCGGACGAAGTCGCGGGCAAAAGCTAGTTTAATTATATTTTCATTTCACTATCTTAATAGTAGGAGGAAATTAAATTATCCAGACTGATCAAGACTTAAATCGCTATATTTTCGAAAATAGAATGTTGCTGGCAAAGCATTTCTTAAAATGCCAGCGAGGTCATAGGAATTAATACGGAAATGATTACCACAACGTTTAAGTCGGTGAGTCGAATTCTGAGTAATCAATGTAAAGTAATAAATAAGTAAGCATGCATAGCCGACGGTTCGTGACTCCTATTATGTAGAAAGATATATTAACGTAGGTATAATTTAACTTTATTGACCTTTACACTACTATGGTGCAGCGACATTTTGAAGGACCGATTCTAAAATGATTGCTAATTTTATATTTATTAACATCTGATAAAAAAATCCCTTATTATATCGTTTTTATAATATTGCCCTGTTTCTATTAGCGGATCTTTTTCATAATGATCAGTGTCTAAATTAAAAAGGCGAAGGAGGGTTCAAGAGTTCACAGACTCACCAACAGTCGATATAAAATATAAAAAGTCGTTCAGGTCATCAGTTGAAAAGTCGGAATGTCGGAAAGTTCCATCGGAATAATATATCCGAGATACAGAACTGTGAGGGCTGGTTTTACAGGTTCGGAGTAAGAGATAAATTAACAGTTTTGTATGGACTATCTGTCATAAAAACGCTAATGGGAATAGTTTGCTATGATATAGGCTATATATCAATAAACATATTATTTTACTCAGGACTGTTTATTTAAGTGTTATTTCATGAGTTCAATCCCTTGCTTGTACTGATTCTCTAGTAGATTTAACGTATTCTTCACAATATATTGAAGCCATGTCGATTCCTCCTTAGCTGAGTCATATGAAATTACTGAGTGTGACGTCACGTTAATTAAATTACAAGATATAAATTATACTTGACGTTTGCCAGGCAGCTTAAACCTCGCTTAGCACGGTCTCTACGCAAACATAGTGAAGTTACATGTAGTGTGAGAAATATTTACCCTAAAACATCAAAATATCACAGCAGAACTGGTTGAAAATGTCTAAGTTTTTAAAATTTGAACTTCCAAAATTTTTCGATTTCTAAGTTTTTGAAGATTAATTCGACAGTGTGACAGAATTGGTCTATAAAAAGATTAAGTAAGTTATTGAGAGATCTACCGCTTATTAACCCTACAGTACTAAACTATTGTAAAAATTGAGACGCCAAAATGACGATTCCTGGGAAAATCAATATGCGTTGCATATTGTTTTATTTCTATCGCATTTTTACGAATATTTAGAGAAAACGTCACTCTTAGGATAGTTCCCTGGGGTACAAAGCAAAAAAATATTTGAAATATTGCGGAAAAAATTGCGTAAAAATACGAAAAATGCATAAAAATGCTGCCTCCTTGAATAGTGAATATAGAAAATGGAGAATTTCAATTTTGTTTGAATCACTTGAACTTATCTCTTCTCACTCTTATTGTCTGTTAATAGATAAGTGATGTAATAAACCATTTGCTATAAACAAAATTAATATGCCACTGCATGTGCATTGTGGTAAATCAGTCCACGAGAGCTGCAGCGTCTATTATGCATGAGGAAGTGCGCTGCGCTGATAACAAATGAGGAATTAAGCAGCTCCCGTTTTCTGAATTCCAGAGATTAACCGTTTCCTTTGTTTTAGAGGATTAAGATTAAATTAGATTTTTAATGAAATTATATTAAAAACTGAAAATACTTACGCCGCTAATAATAAAGTAAAGTATCACAAATTAATGCGCTATTTATCATGAATTTGCTCCCAAATATTGTATTGGGCTTTTAAAGCAAATTTCCGGAAGCTGTAGGAAAGGGACAGCTGTTTCTTGCTTTGAAGGCAGACCCTTACATAGATGAAAGAAACAAATAATTTTGTGAATTAGAGGTTTACAAAAACAAGGAGTGTTTTTGTAAACCTCTAATTCACAAAATAAACCAACATTTGAAGAGACTCGGCTCAGACGATACCATAACAATCCTGCCTGCCCGCCTAGCATGACCACCGAAACACGATATGATATAGCCATTTATCACGTTGAACTGTCAAAAATTATTGGATATAACCGCAAACTTGAAAATTTATCGAAACTGCGAACGCCTTAATAAGCCTTACAAATGTTCGCAGTTTTGATAAAATTTCAATTTGATGGTTATATCCAATAATTTTTGACAGTTCAACGCGATAAATGGCTATATCATATCATATCGTGTTTCGATGGTCATGCTAGGCGGGCTGGCTGGAGTATTTTATCATTTTTGTCCAGCAAAAGGAGTACATGTAAGGCACCAATACGACTTACTTGGAAGCTAAGCCATCGAGCACCAATAGCGTGGTAAACGCGCCCTCTGTCTCCGAAACAGGCAGTGTTTTTATCTGTCAATCGCACTATTACTAGTGTTGCATTATCATAAATCTAAACGTGTATCGATGTTTGCAGTGCAATAAAACGCTTTTTCTTCGAAATAGTTTTATTTTATTCGTCGTAATAACATTTCTTTGTTTTTAACAAAGAAATATTATAAAAAAGTTAATTTGCAAAAAAAAGCATTTCACTTGTTATTCTGAAGTTCTTGGGAAACGTAGGAAGTATTATTTCATAGAAAATATTTCTGTAATTAATAAAAGAAAAAACCCTACAATTTCCAGACTGTTCTTTGTTTGTTTTTAACAAAGAAATGTTATTAGTATTATGAAAAGTGTTTAAAACTTAATTCGTGTTTTTTGTAGGTAAGTAATTCGTTTTTTTGCACTTCCACTGATATTTAAGCACTTTTCACTGATTTTCGGTGTGTTAATTTCTGTACTACTTTTATTCTTTAATTCGCTTTGATTTCCTAATTTTCTTTTTCAAATACCGAGGGCGTCGATCGGTTATATATAAATAAATATGAAAAATTTACATATATCCCCTATGTCTCCGTAATTATGAGGATTTCTTTATTATTAATTATTTTTTATTTATTTTACTGGACGACATGTAATGGCGCACCCGGTACCACAAAGGTTAAATAAATGGCGTTCGCGTTATTTATCGCATTTCGGCAATGTCAAGTAAAAATGTACTTCTGAAGTACACTTTTACTTGACATTGTTGAAACAAGAAAAACAGACAATTGTTCGGTAGATTGAGGTTAAAAATGGAGTCTCTCAACACGTGTTTTTACAACAAGAACTCGGGAGAAACTCCTTTCTAATTTTGATTTCTAAAATCAATTGAAAAGATTTTATAATACTCCGCGTGCCTCATAAAACGGAACGCAGTCTGGAAATTGTATTTTTTTTTGTTATATTTACAGAAATATTTTCTATGAAATTAATACTACCTACGTTTCCCAAGAACTTCAGAACAACAAATGAAATATTTTTTTTTGCAAATTAGTTTTTTTATAAAGTTATTAATATAATTGAGTTTCTTAGAATACAAATTAATGTAAGTCTTCTATTTGAGAAATCTGGAGAAATCCTTGCTCTCTGATAAAGATTTGCTGACACTATAGTTCGTACCTTGTCACAGTAAATCCATCCTTAATGCTTTTATGAACGAGAGTATACGTATTGTCTTGCGCGTCATTCATTCTTTTTATTCCAGATTTTTTTTCGTAGGAAGAAATTTTTAGGTTGTTTGTGAAGTCGACCAACCCGCATTTGGCCAGCGTGGACTAAGGCCTAATCGCCCCTAATGTGGGGTAGGCTCGAGCCCCTCGGTGGGGAAATTATATGAGCTGTCGATGAACGTCACACGATGAATTTATTCATGTATTTCCTATCTGATTGCGTCTCAAGCATAAAGTACTTGGAATCGAATGCTTACCATGACACTAATCGAGCTATGTCATTTTACACCATTCTGTCGGTCATCGCTGCCGATTAGCACATGCATTTCGATGCGGACATGCTACAATTCGAAACTATTGTGTAATACGTATAAATTCGACAAACGAAATCGCGACACCACATTTTCTTTCTATTAGTTTTTTTGCAACTAAATGGAGTTTAAAGAGTTTTTTATTTATGTGTACTATACAGTTTTCCCGAGAAAGACAAACGTGATACAAAAATAAAATCAATGTTTTGTCTGTTTGTCCGGCTATAATGAATCTAACTAAACTGCTGAACCAATTTTGATGAATGTAATAGACATTCGATATCGATATCAATTATGCTATATTATAATAGTAGTGAAGTATACTCAAAGTTGAATTGAATTATCCTTTGTCTGTGAATAAGGTTTGTGATTTTTTAAAAAGCCTATATTGCTGACTATAGCCTATTTGAGTTTTTTTAACAGAGCAGGTCTTCCCACATTGGGCGAGTGGGTTATAATAACCCACCACGCGGGCCCAATGCGGAATGTATGTTTTTTTTTACTTAGAATGGGTTCACTCTTAGCAACACTCTGTGCAGGAGAGCTAAGAGGAAGCCGAAGATGGAGCGAGATTACCCAGAAGATGCCTATTCACTCTAACCTTAAATAGAGCAGGGTTATAACTATTTGGGAATATGGAGGCCGGCAGGGAATTCCACTCTTTAGCGGTGCGCATAATTAATGATGTTGAAAACCGCTTGAATTTGTACAAGGTAGGGGTGGTAACCTGAAGTCCGTCTAGACCCCCGATGGTAAAAAGGAGATGGTGGAATAAGCTCATGCAGCTCAAGAGCACACTCGCCAAAGTACAATCTATAAAATACCGACAGGCAGACAACTCTGCGACGATGAGCCAAACTTTGCAGATTAGCATGCACCAGCCTATCATCACCTATAAGTTTCCTGGCTCTGCGGTCAACCGAGTCAAGAGCGGCAAGTTGATATTTTGCTGAACCGTCCCAAAGATGGCAACAATACTCCACGCAGGATCGAACCTGAGCCTTATATAAGGTCAAAAGTTGTTGCGGCGTGAAGCATCGTCAAAAGTGGGTATTCTTAACAAGGTTAAAACCTTGTTAAGAATACCCACTTTTTTGGTGTAGTTACGCACTCGTCTTTGGCTCATGCTGTAACCCGCAGTCTCGTGTGTAATGAGCAGCTTAGCTCACTTGTATCATAATGTACTATTGCGATGGAGAGGATAAGACAAGGGTATTATTTCAATTGTTATTTTACGTTACATTAGAATTTAGTTTGTGTTGTATGTATACTGGCAAGAATACCAGTTTGACCTTTACATACCTGAGCAAAATAAGTGTTTCCAATGTTTTAGTAAAGCCCACTCCTCCTTCACAATTCCACTAAACACCTATAATTCCTCTTCATGAGATAATAATGGAGCAATGTGGGGTCACATTGTTTAGTTTACAGTTTCATGTTAGTGTGCTCACATGAAATGATAAACTGCTGTGACCCCAAACTGGTTTCATTGGAATATTAAGGTTTCTTTCAAACGAAAGTAGAGGTTCGATTAGTAAGAAGTAGTGGGTTCAAGAATTTTTCTAGTGTTTCGATTTAGAATTGCCCAACAAATCACATGACCCACTAGAATTACTTTCGATCATTCGTCAATGTGAGCGTTCTATAATCTATAACACGGTAATCTAAACAGATTTTTCCCTAATCGCATGCTGGCTTCCTTATCACCCAAAAACTGTGTCTTCTATTCTAACACTAGATAATTCCAATTCCAAGAAATGGAACTATCTACCACACACGTTTTCCTTCCTTCTTACAATCCTCGGTCATTCAAAAAGGTGTGAAGAAAAACATTGCAGGTTGGCAAGGTAAGGATGACTTTTATCTTTCTCACTAGCTATCATTTGGACAGCACGTATGCTTATCATCCAGTAGGATGGAGTCATTTGTTGGACCTTTTTATATTAACAATTAAATAGACAAAACTGTCCAAAAAAATTTATGTAATAATTGGGCCAAAGGTCCTATAGAAATTTGCCAATCTCCTTTCCCTCTTTTTAGAAAAGCAACATATAATTTATTTGTTTATTTACAAACATGTTAAATGTCATCGTTATTATTTCAATCCTTCGATCATCTACAACCGTTTCAATCTGTCAAGCGGGAAGTAGCGTTAATGCCATTAACCGTATTCATAGAGAAGATCTCACTTAGAAACCGTTCATGAACACAATATGGCTATGTGTAATTTGCCATATACCGTGGAAGGCTGCGGTCATCCGAGCGCCAACACAAACGTTTGATAATCCTGGGCAGTGCATCCATCATTCTATAATCCTAGCTCCAGCTCGCCACCGCTCAAAACGGCTATAAAGGGACTTTGGACGATTACGTGCGTAAAAGCTCCTTATTCCGTTCGATTGTTCGTTATAACTGTTTACAATGAATATTATTATGCTTAATTTCGTGACATTAATATTTATTCCATTGTATTTATTGTGTAAGTTTGTCAAAAATTTCAATTGGCCCTAATATCTTCATTTGATAATGAATTAAATATAAGTCAGTTCATGTCCAGGATCAGTCAAAAAATTCCAAAGGTCCTTATTTTAATTTAGTGACAACTTTGAATATTTTTTATATAATCGTGTCTCTGTCTTTTGCATTCAATCGGTAATATGTTCAATTTTATTAAGCATGAATTTCATAACTAATTATATTATAGCAATAAAAAATCCAGACTTTCCAAATTCTTCTTATTTGATAAATTCTCGCGTAAACCTTATTATTTTAGCGTGCAAAATATTTGGCGCTAAAAATATAAAAAATGTTGATAACGTAAATTAAATAACACCTTAAAAGAGGTGACAAAGAGGCACGACTGATGAAGAAAATTTCTTGTTCACCAGAGAATTACACTGCACTTCTATGTAGGTATGAACCAATGACCAATCAACCAAACGTGTATCTTTTTATTTCCACGCGAAAAACGAGGCAATATTTTGTTCCTAACGTAACGAGCAGGAAACTCGAAAAAGTATCGACAAAGTAATCACACAATAGGCGGATAAAAAGGTAAAATCAAACGAATGTTATTACACACTTTTTAAACGTTCTTTGTGAAAAACTTTTGGTGGCGTGTTTAAAAGTCTAGCTTGATTGATGAATTGAAAGTTTTTGAATTTAATAACAGTCAATTTGATATTATATAACCATTATTGAAAGTAACTATGATAACTGAATACGACAGTGCTGTCTGTGATTTGCTTGTATGTACCAAATAATGTCGTGTGACTTTATTTTTTTTATTTATGCCAGCTTTTGCCTGCGACTTCGACCGCGTGGAATATTTACTTTGGGCAGCATTTTTTCAGAGTACTTCTTTTAAAAATTAATTTCTTATCAAGTGCCTAAATATAATGTTTCGTGGTTTTATCTTCGATATAATGATGAACACCCATACAATTTTCCATCCCTTATTGCAACCACTTCATGCCATTTTTTTTTTACAAAAAAAAGTAGCTAAATATGTCCTATCTCAAGGTCTAGTCCATTTTTGTACAATTTTACCAAAATTTTATCCGGTATCAAGCTTGAAACCGTGAGTTTATTTGAACTTCCATATGACCCTTCATCTCCTATTACATCACGACATGGTTCAAAATTTCAATAACACTGAACAAATATTTATAATTACAATTACGTCGCAGGTTGTTATTTCAAGTATGTTTTTGTTGTTCATATTACCTCGTAAGTTGTAGACGGTTTCTTCAATAATCTGTCACGATTTTACGGTGAGTTTCTAAGCAAAACTATCGATACTTACATAAGTTATTGAGCGTTAAGGGAAAATTACACCACAAACACGCCAGATCGCAGGGACAAAAAGTTGTCAAGCAACGGTGCCTTGTGAATAAGCACTAACAATAAGAATTAAAGAAAATTATAAATATTTGTTCAGTGTTATTGAAATTTTGAACCATGTCGTGATGAATTGGGGATGAAGGGTCATATGGAAGTTCAAATAAAGTCACGGTTTCAAGCTTGATACCGGATACAATTTTGGTAAAATTGTACAAAAATGGACTAGACCTTGAGATAGGACATATTTAGCTACTTTTTTTTGTAAAAAAAAATGGCATGAAATGGTTGAAATAAGGGATGGAAAATTGTATGGGTGTTCGTCATTATATCGAAGATAAAACCACGAAACCGACGCGACTGTGGTTAAGTAGTTGAGGTAGCGAAAATATTTCGTTAAAACTATATAACATATTATATGAAACTAAAATAAGCAATTTCATTTCTAAGAAACTGTAGATGCCTATTAGTTGGCGTAACTACAAAATGATACGGCTCGGTTTTCCAAGAGGCACGTCAGGAGTTATCTACAAAAACGCCTGTCCTGAATGTCGACTCAATAAAAAAAACTAACCGCGAGTCAAACACGCATTTGGATAGCGAAGCGATTTCGGGTAAAGTTTTGGAAAAATACTATTTTAACTTTCTGTTTGTGGATCGATTTTTGGCATACGGATTTAGGATGCAGAATTGTTTAGAAAAGAATCTGTTATTCTATATGTGCCAATCGACATTGTTAAGAAAGCGTTGGCATATGGTATGAATAAATGAAATGCCCTAACAATTGTCTAATTAATTACATATGGTTTCTTATTATTTATTTTTTATATCAAAGCAGGGTGGTGTTAAAAATTGGTTAAAAAGTTATATTTTTCATTAAATGCGGCACTGACTTCTTGCTATATTATTAATTACTAGGTGGTAGACCCATATGTAGGGTTGTCTGGGTAGGTACCACCGCCTTTCTTATTTCTGCCGTAAAGGAGTTCGCTGTGTTTCGGATTGAAGGGAAAGGTAGCCAGTGTAATTACTGGGCATGGAGGGCATATCATCTTAGTCCCGAGGATGGCAAACGCACTTGCGGTGTTAAGAGATTTACACTTAATATTGCAAGTGTCTATAGGCGGCGGTGATCACTTAACATCACGTGGGCCGCAAGCTTGTTTGCCATCTCATAACATAAAAAAACCCTTTACTTGGAAGCTTGGAAGGAAAAAATAGAATTTATGTATAAACAGCCGCATGTTTAGTTAGCTTCAATAATAAATCGATCTTGTTTAAATTATTTGCCACAATATATTTTCAATTATTGAGCTTAATAATGTTGCTTTATCTCGCAAAACGAACTTTTAATTACATAATACAATAATAATTGACCACATTATCGGTTATACATATAAGCCTATTTTTGACGGTGAGCCATCGGAACCATCGGACCGCACCTGGGGAACTTCAGGCGCGGTCGTGGCCCTGAAAAGGAACTAGCCGTGGTGGGAAAACAAAAAGAACTCGACGATGGCATGTGACTTCGTATGCCCAGCGGACACACTTGACATCAAAAGCCACACACTCGCCGAGAAAGTTTCCCCACCACGTTACCAGGGTCCGCCACGAGGAGGCTTCCGTACGTGGATCCCCGGTTATAAAAGCCTTATAAAGTAAATATTTAAATTAAATATAAATATTTAGGGTCTACTATTAACATTGAGAAAACAATACAGACTGACATCATATATTATTTTAGAAATAAAGAGAAGAAAATACATAGCTGTATGTGCTCAGATCAAGCTTTGCCTTTACATATGCCGTAAAGGCGTAAAACGTGAGTTATGTTTATAATGCAAAATTGGAGAGAGAAAAAATTCTAAAGGTGTGGCTGTATGGGCTTGATCCCTTTGCCTTCACTTATTTATGGAGAATTTAAGAACACAAATCTACAGCTGTCATTCTGTCAATTATTTGAATTTTACATAACCTCGAAATCACTAATAACAATCTAATAACAATAGTGATTTCTCAAAACTCCCCCAAAATATTTTACTGACGTTTTACCCTTTGATAATAATCAAAGGGTAAAACATCAGTTCAATCATGGCCCTTCATCTTTCTATTTTAAAAATATTTAGAATCTTAAATAATTTCAAAATAACTTATTTTGAGCATTTCTATCTGCGTAACAATAAAATAAAAAAAACTGTCATGTTTCCGTAAACTCGAAAACAAAATAATTATTGTTTTCTACCATTTGAAATCTGATTTGCTGGGACATACATACACACATACATATATTTAATCATGCTTACAAAAGGGGAGTAGAGCTTGAGGCAACATTCGGTTACACATAAGCCCATATCTGGTAGTATGGGTCAAGCAGTACCTCCAAAATAGTGACAGGTTACCAGCTTATCGCCTACACTAAATGTGCACCAAATGCAAAAAAAAACCGGCCAAGTGCGAGTCGGACTCGCACACCAAGGGTTCCTCGGTATAAACTGCTGTATCTTTTGATCGCGTTAACTTAGAAGTTTGATTTTTTCACTGCTTAAAGGGACAATAGACCTAGGTATTTGGTACAAATTTCAATTTGATACCTTTATTCGTTCGTGAGAAATAAGGTAGTAAGTTTCATTTTATTAAAATATTATTATTATATTATATAACTAAAAAAATGTGATTTTCGCAATTTTTCCTATATTTGCATTATATGACAATGCTTCATGCCAAATTTCAAGATTCTGAGTTTACGGGAAGTATCCTGTAGGTTTTGATTCCTTTGCGAGTGTCGGAAATTTGTTGAAAATATCGACATAATCGGCTGTATCTTTTGATTGGCTTGGTTTAGAAGTTTGATATTTTCACAGCTTAAAGGGACAATAGACCTGAGTATTTCATGTGAATTTCAGCTTGATACGTCCACGCTTTCTTGAGATAAAGGGTCTTGACAGGCAGACAGACAGACGGACAACAAAGTGATCCTATAAGGGTTCCGTTTTTTCCTTTTGAGGTACGGAACCCTAAAAATAACAATCCGTCAGTAAAAAAGTACAGAACCGATTTTACACTCAAAGTCATCTCAGCAGTCCATAAGCAAGGCTGTGAGTTATGAATGATTATTTTCAGTTTTAGTTCATTGCTATAATTTTATTGATATAGTTTCAATAAAAAGTAACAGGTTGATGTGACCCAATAATAATACGAATGCGTATTTAATATCCCAAAATACCTACTTCTCAAACTCCTACTACTCCTAATACGACTAATATAAATACAACTTCATTTACTTTTCCGGTTCCTGACATAAGAACGAATTCCTTGCATATTTCGTTGAACACATCGATATAGAAGCTTGTACTGCATTTACTGATGTTGGCCGTATCTACATAAGCAACCGACCTGCCCTGTCTCGCCAAAGTTATCCGCTGAAAATATCCAACAGAGGGGTAATCGAATGTCATAGAGCGCCGCGACCGGCTGAACTATACAAGCTCCGTGGCCTGATTTATGTCCCCGCTGTCCAAGTTTCTGCACCTCGTTCATGTAACATTTGTACACGACACCTCGGATATAGGAGTACAGCTGAGAAACTGGAGCGCTCCTCGCGAACATGTTTATTGACATTTAATTAGACCCCTAAATTATATCTGCCTTCTAAGCTTGTTCAGTTTGCGTCCCAGTTATGCAACTTCTTGGTGTGGCTTTACTTGCCAACTTACCATTTACATTGCAGAGTTTATTAACTTTAATTGATTAAGCTCCTTATTAAAAAGTGTTTGATCTGTTCTTTGATTACATACGTGCTTATTATTGTATACAAAAAATAACAATTCTGGAGACGTTTTGGTATACAGTACAAATGAAAATTAATGCGACCTAGAGGTGGCCCAAAGAATTTCGAACCTTAAGTGGCAGTGGGCAGGGCACATTGCGAGGAGGACTGACGGCCTTGAATGGTGGCCGCGTACCGGGTAAAGTTTTTCTTGTCTCACTGTTAGCTGCAGCACACCTTAGAAGCTCTGTAGAAATATTGACATTATGAATTATTTTGAAGTAATGTCCTACCAGTCTCAGACCCAGAAGTTTGGTTATCGGGTGCTACATTTTTGTTATCGGTATGGTATAGTAGGGTTTGTTTTAAGCACGCTTGGCTAGCTACCATCATCTCACATACGTCTGCCGCCATAACAGCTATTAATATAACCAATTCAATTGTGATCCGGTATATAGTTAGTCCTTCAGTTTATTGAGAATTTCATAAACTATTTCCAAGTTAGATAAAAATTAAGCGTTTTCTCTTCGGTGAAAAATAATACCAAACACCATATTTCGTGGCAATTAAGATGCAATTTAAATATCAAAACTGACAATGGAGTAAAATTTCATCGCCAAAATCGTCAAAATCGTCAAACAATTTACAATATTTAAAATTTAAAACCAATTTCTAAATTGTTCTGAACGGAAAACGGAAATTAGAAAACATTGCTACAAATATTTCGATTTTAATAGATTAAAATCTATAGTCTTAAGTCTCGAAAGATTAAGTCTTTACTAGTTAATTACTGCAAGTACAAAAAATACCACTGGAACTTTGTAACTCGGCTGGTTCGTGTAAAAGTTACGTAAATAGCCGCCACTACGGTGCTAGTGAATTGTTTCAGTCCAGTAGAAGGAAATGGGGTCGGAAACGTAGGCGAGCACACGACTGCTTATTTTTAAAATTTATGCATTCAACTGACTAATAGCGAGAGTTTGTACATCAAAAGGAAAAGGGGAACTAGTATAGCATGACTTTGTTGTGCGCTTGTCTGTCTGTCTGTGAAGACTCTTTTTCTCAGAAACGCGTGGAGGTATCAACTAGAAATTAAAATCAAATATTCTCGTTTTCGGGGGATGCCTATGCATGCAATGGATGTTTTAATTCAAATTAAAAAATCGGCTTTTTTCAATCAACCCCATTTGCCATGTTGGAATGCGACGTGACGTCACTCTGCTAGTAAACAAAGTTACATCTCTTGTTTCTGCTTCTTATCTTTAGCAGTCGGTTTGTTTACTAACGGAGTGACGTCACGAGCCGAAAAACATGGCGGGTAGCGTTTCCGCGCGAAAATTCAAAATTTTTTCGGGATTTTTTCGGTTTTATAAAATAAAAATTATTCCAAAATGTATCATCAGCTTCCATAAAATTTTATGACTCTTTTTCTTCTACCCTGATCCCAATTTATTTGGGGTCAGTGCAGTACTTCGTGATACGACAACGTTCAAAGTTTGGCATTAGATTTTACGGCCGTTTGACACCAACCCTCCTTGGCTACTTTTCGACGCACGACCGTGGCGCGATCGACCTCCTTTGTAAAAGACTAGTTTTTGAACTAAGTCGAAACAAAATGACGGGGCTTATTAGCATTATTATGTAACACCTCTGTAGGAGTTCGATGGCACCACACTTACGTGTTGTTAGTAATGATCACGAAAGCTAAGCTACCAATTGCGCGGTCGATAGTCGGATGGGTGACCAAAAAAAATTCTCTCAAATCTGTTTTCCTCGCTATATATTAGGCATTAAGATGGTAGTCCCGGTTGCTGTTAAAACATATAGTCGTTACCCAGGTAGGCGGCCGGCCGGCTGTAAAAATCTAATGCCAAAATCTATACCGCTGTATTCTCGATATCAAAACAGACTGCACCGTTCCCAAAAAAATTGGGAGCAAGAGGAGAAAGAAAACATAACACCTCTATAGGGTGAATGTTAAGCTAAATACCTATTTGTATGGCTATTATTTACTTTTACCGCGTGATTCAATATAATAGGAATCGATCGATGTAATTACATGTATGTCACAATGAAAAGATTTCTAGGAAGTATATTGATTTGTCTTTATTATCATAAATATCAGTTTCTGTTTAATAATTGTTGTATTAGCTTTTACTACCGTTAATTGAGATTGTAAGATAAGTATTTCACAAAGTCTATACCATATATCCATCATACTTTTAGTTAATTTTATCATGAGTAACATCAGTAGGTTCATCGTGATTTTTAATTCGTCATCATCATCAATATAATATTAGCCCTGTCCTAAGACGTAGCCTGGTTGTTGGCTAAAAGGAGGTTTGTTACTTTTTTCGGTTGCCACACGCTACACGTACGGAATATCTCAATTCTTGGTCAGGGGGTGACATTATAGTACATTTATTAACAAGGCCGGTAATACAAAGAATGTCTCAGATCACTGTTATTTGACAGCGATTGATGGCCACACTTTCTGATCAGAGGGTAACATAAAATGTTTAATTCACCTCGGGCGGCAAAAAAGAAAGCCTCAGATCGATAGATAGATATTAATTAAATACCTGTAAGCTGAAAAAAGAATGTCTTACATTCTTTTTTTACCGCCCTATTTAATAATTGTACTAGCCTAACCAAAAAGTGGGATTTTTTGTACACGTAGCGTGCGGAGAATGTCACTTTCTAGGACCTAGACAAGTGGCCAATCGATTGCGTTGAACACATAACGAAAAGGGTATTAGACGACCGTCATGTCTAAGTCTAATGTTATAGTTGACGTTGTTACTCGTAGTTTGTATCGATTGCCCTCTGGTGTGGTAAATAATAGCATTTGACCTCTCCGTTAAAAAAAGGCTAGCAAACTGTCACTATTTTGAGGCACTACATTAACCGTATTTTGGAACTTGGTTTTATGTGTAGCTAAGTGTTACCTAAAGTTCTGGTCAACCTCTATCGGAAATATCAGATTGATTATCGTATGTAATAATCCATTGTGACACATTTTCTCTTTATTCTAATTTCGTTTTGGATCAATCACGGTCCTCTAGTCCATAACAAACTATTTGAAAGGTGATTATCAATAGCTGTCACATTCAGCGGTAGTCGAGAATTGTATAGCGATGATATTTAATAAAACAGCGTTGACCTAGTTGGAAACTGTTCCATTACTTTCTTCGATATTCGAGCCTACTGAATTGTTTTATCGCGTATATTATTTTTCCCGAACTTTAGATACTTGAAGCGATTTTTATTCTTTTGTGTCGTGTTAGTAAATTTTAGTTTTAATAGGATTACTTTATAATCTGGATTGAGTATGAATCATTATAGGAGACGCACCTATGGCAAGATTGGCAAGTGCAAGTCGTGCTGTTGATGTAGGTAACTACCTTCTAAGAATATAAATATGAATAAAAAAAAAGATTAGTAGAAGATAATTTTCAAAATTGAATTTTGTAGCGATTTACGATTTTACAATTGGTTATTCCGTTGCCATTCTACTTAATCTATTTCAGTAATGTTATTATGTAAGCTATAATAGATATAGCTGTGCTCATAGTTCGCCGTTTTATTATTATTATGTTGTCGGTAGAAAATTATTTTACGGACCGTACTACACAGTTGAATAGATGGTGCGGCGTGTGTGGGAATTCCTGGAGCGCCTAAAAGTCACAGAAGCAGGTCTGACACAGACTTAATGAGATATCTCTTCACTCAATTTCTCCCTACAGGCTAGAGGACCCAAAAGAATGATCATCCAATTGGTTGATGTCAGTGACGTAAGTGTGGTAAAGTTTAAGCTCCCGTCTACCGGTCGTTTGTCACCGCTGTCCATAAAATGAGCGCCGTACCGACGCGATTAGCAAATAATCATGTCGTCGTTTCCCTTTCACGTCGTGGCTGCTCATTCAGTGTAAAGTTAATAGAGCTAACCACTGACATTTTACTGTTAGCCGCAGGTGGCCTTCTCAGCGTCACCAGGTTTTTGAAAAGGCAAGGACGCGTAGACTTAGGAGCACCGTGTCGTGGAAGGATAGGTGAGAAGTGCCCCGGTCCATGTCTGTACCAGATATAACGCTACGTATGTGCCTCGGATTTTAGGACCCGTCTGTGGGCGTGGTGTGGTGTATTACGAGTGTTTGAGCATGTTGTGCTAATAAGAGCAGGGCGAGGAGGATGTTGCGCATTAGCGTTAATAATGGGGCCGTCCTCATCAAGAAGGACGTTTCTAGGTCAGCGTTTGCGTTTGGCCGGATCTTTGACCCATTGAAAATGAGTTATTGAAGAAACCTCTTTGTCCTAACTTGTTCTTTAATTTGGGGTCGGTGCCAGTTCTTTATATCGACAATACTGCTATGGGTTTTTGTATTAGAGCTTTTCATCGACCCTTTTAGGAAACAATTACCACCAGCTAAACGTGCCTTCTGAACCACTTAGGAAAATCTATGGTTTAGAATTTCATATAAATAATTTAATATGAACCTTTACAATGAATCTAGCTGAATGTAAAATCTCTAACGTAGCGGAAACTGGTGTGTAACATTAATTTTTCCAACAATTTCCATCACATCAAACGACGCCGTTCCATTTCGAGAACTGCAGAAATACTTACTGTTCCAGTTGAATCGTAATAACGTGATGCAAAGACTTTGTGTTGTAGTAGAGTTACAATTTTTCCTTTTATTTCAATATCATTTATTTTGTTTATGATGTTTACCATACAGGTAAGCAGAGATAATTTCTTCTCAATTGTTGGGATTCTCACATGTTTCTTTTGCTCGGTCTACTTTCATCCCAGTTTTCATACATGTCTCCTGAGTTCGGGTAGGTACTCTAGAACTGGCTCATGGTGCAATTGTATGGAAACAAAATCAAAAAGGAAAATCTCATGGACTTAGAAGAAGTAGGATATAATTGATTGCCCAGAAGTGAGTAGGTACTGCTACCATTGCAGTAAATCAACATTATATTATTGTAGTTATGTGAGTGATGGTTTGAAGAGTCGATGGCGCCGCGGTCTTGCGTTCTTAGTATCGATCTTGAAAGTTTATTTTTTATTCTATGAGATGGCAAACAAGCTTGCGGCCCATCTGGTGTTAAATGGTTACCGTCGCCTATAGACATTTACAAAGTTTAGGGTAAATCACTTAGCACTGCAAGTGCGTTGCCATCCTGGGGACTAGGATGATATGCTTCCATGCCCAGTAATTACACTGGCTACCTTTCCCTTCAATCCAAAACACAGCGAATTGCTTCACGGCAGAAATAAGAAAGGCGGTGGTACCTACCCAGACGACCCTGCATATGGGTCTACCACCTAGTAAGTTAAGCTGCTAAGTGCACGGTCGGTACTCGAATGGGTGACTGAGAACTTTTTCAGCTCGATTTTTCTCCGTGCTTCGGAAGGAGCGTTAAACTTTCAACAGGTGCTGTTGAAAGATAGCAGTCGTTGATAGCAGTCGTTCCCAAGGAGGGTTGGTGTAAGGCAGGCACACGGCCCTAAGAATCTAATACCAAACCCTTTGGCAGTATTGTTGATATCATGACTTACTAGTACCTTGACCCCAAATAAATTGGGAGCTTAGACGAAAGTTGTCTAGAAAGGAGAGGAAAGTCTTACATCTTTCTCTCGACACATCACGCGTCACAGCGTGTTGGAAGCGTCAATATATTTATGGTTCACTGTGACCCGTTACTCAAAACTTATCTCTTAATGCTTACCCAAGAACACCATCAAATGCGAGAGTCATGCATTTCCATTTCATAATAACAATCAAACAACGGCTTAGATCAATGTTTTACGTGTCTAGCAAGCTACGTGTTTTGCTAAATTCGTGCTAGATCTATTTAACTTTAGTGGTTTGAATTCTCTTGATGCATCCGGCGCTTATTTAGGTGGTTATACTGGTTTAATTAAGAATTGAAGTTTAATCATTATTTTAAAAGTTCTATAAACCGAATAATAAATGTTTTGTAATGTTTCAAGTTTAAGTTGATAATTTTTCATTATGGCTACACTTATGATTTTTTTTTATACATAATTTAGGTATAGCCTTAGTACTCTCTACCCCTTACACACATTTAATAATATGTAGTGTGAATGGTGTGTTTGCTCGAGAGCAAAAATATATTTGAGGTTGATAGGTTGGATATTTTTTTTATTTCTCTTTTCGTTTTCTTTTTGTAATCATTCTTCATACATCAACATCTGTCTTTTTTTAATATTTTTTTATTCATTAACCAGTACATCATTTTATGTACCTAATTATGTTTTCGATGCCCGGCATTTTTTTATTGAGAGCATAAGAGCCTTGGGTGAGCACGGAATCAACCACCATCAATTTTCCACGCTATCTGTGATAAAGTATGGCATACAGGTGTGTGGCCTTCGGATTGGAGTCATACAATCTTTGCTCCTATGTATAAAAAAAGGTTCCACTAAGATATGTAGTAACTATCGCCTTATTGCACTTATCTCACATGCTATCAAAACTTTGTTACATTACATATATTTTAACTAACGACTGAGAGCTTGTCTTTCTAAGGAGATCGCACCGGAGCAGGCTGGTTTTTCAAAGGAAAAAGGCACTCGGAAGCAGATATTGATTGTTCGCCAGACTACATTAAAGGCTCGAGAATTCAGTATACCTGCATACATTTCCTTCGTTGACTTCAGTAAAGCGTTTGACTCTGTGAAGTGGCCAAAGCTGTACGGACGCGGACACTATACTGAAAATTGGGATACCTAAACACCTGGTACACCTTCTGAGACCACTCTATGAGACAGGTACAGCGTCGGTTCGAACCGATGACGTATTCTCAGGCAATTTTCATCCCAGTACAGGTGTCCGCCAGGGTTGCTTATTATCACCTTTGCTTTTTAAAGTGTACACTGAACTTTCATGCGTATCGCCTTGGAAGACTGGATGGATGTTATTGCGATTGGTGGCTATAAAGTCGCAAATCTTCGTTACGCTGACGACACCACACTGTTTGCGACAAGCGAAAGCCATATGAAGGAACTGCTTCTCAGGATGAAGCCTTGAGTTTGGATTAAAGATTAATCGCACTAAGACCCAAATAATGATCGTGGACCGTCCTAATCACAACTGGCTAGAAGCTACTAAAATTGCGAACTGCGACGTTGTCCAATCATACGTTTACCCTGGAGCTTTGATGTCAAACAGTGGTGGATGCATGGACGAGGTAAAAAGGCGTATGGCAATAGCAAGGACGGGAATGGAAAGCTGAAGAAAGTATGGAAGAACAGGAATCTTACCAAAGCCACTAAGATCCGGCTTGTTAACTCGTTAAGCCCCGTTCGCGCTCAGGAGCGCGAGAACACAATTAAAATCAATTGTGTCTGGATATTAATAATCGTCCAGGGATTAATACATTGGTTTTCCTCGTATTTTTGTGCGCTGCCGAGACTTGGACGTTGCGTGAAATCGAGAAGTAGAAGATAGACACTCTAGAAATGTGGTGCTGGAGAAGAATCGTTGGAGTTTCGTTCCAACATTTCTATACTCGAACTCGGTATCAAACAGCGGCTATCTAATATAGTTCAGAATCGTATTTAAAAATACTTCGGACACGTCTCAAGACGTGATGCACAGTCCATTGAGCGCCTCATCGTGCAAGCCAGAGTAGAGGGCACTAGACCTCGAGGAAAGTCACCCATGCGATGGACCAATCAAATTAAGGCTGCAGTGAGCATGAGTTTACCAGGAATACCTCAAACAGAGAAAGATGGCGGGACATCATGGAGCGAGCAACATCAGCCCCCAAACCACCTACATGTTGACCACGACCACTCTATCAAGAGTGACACTAAAGAGAAGAATTATTTTATCACATATCGAGAGTTGAAACAAACTAATAATACATATAGACATAATTATAAGCATACAAAACGAATCACAATACCTAACAATGTCAATAATTACACATTCAATGTAGAATATTTCCTAAACAGTTAAGTCAGGCGAAGCTTTAAGAATCATTTATACCAAGCCAAAAAATATCGGAATAGTAGCTCTTTTACACTTGAAAGACTGATAACCCTCAAAAGTTAAGTTGAGTTTAGATCGAAATCAACAGTTCTTTTCCCGATGTAAGTTCTGGGTCACTAGAAAGAAAATAAAACAGTATATGTATTATGTAACATATAATAATAAAGCTGCACGTATAATTTTATTATAAGTAGACATTTTGTTTTTAATTTCGAAAATTGTAAATATTTATGAGAACAATTTAAAATAAAATGTAGGTAAAACCCTTATCAATAACAAAACAAAAAATCTATAACAATTCTTTTACAGTACAAGCTTTTTGTTTTGTTGTGGAATGCTTTACCTGCAAATAAAAGGAAAGCACAAACTATAGGCACTTTCAAGAAACAAGTAGAGGCTCATTACTCGTATTTGTTACTATGATCATCCATAAGTATAATTATTATTTGGTATTTATAATTAGTACCTATGTAATAAGTAGATATACGTCACCATCTTCCCCCATAGTTACTTTTTACTTTACAATCCTGTCCATCCTAAGGTTACCTGGAAAAGATCGCTTTTAGCGATAAGGTCGCCCTTTGTACCACTGTTTTTATATATTTTAATACTATTGTTAAATTGGTTGATGTATCTACAAAAAAGTTATATTCTATTCTATTCTAAAACAATTATTCTTGAGGGTGCGAAAACTCTATCAAAAAACTATTTTGCGTGATAGAAAATGAGATATGGACAACAGTACCCTAGTGTTGCTAGGACTACTGATTACTCGCCCTGGTGACAAGGCGCACGCAAAGTGCGCTGATCCCAGAGCGCCCCCATTAGGGCTTAGGAGGGTACCGGTGGGACTTTAGTGGGTAGGACCGGCGCTGTCCCGCGCCAGTGAGTCCCAACACGCCCAGAAAACGTGCGGTATGGTCTGTAAATGGATTTAACACCGTCAAAAAAAGAGCTACTGAGTATAGACCGGGTTTGTAGCATAAACTACTTTATCCACGTAGCACAAGACTCTGGACATGAATCGTGTGGTGATCGAGAAACTTATCTTACTTTGATTAATGCCTTATTAACCGGCTCATTGTAATTACAATGGACCTATAAGAAAGCTCAAGGTCACTCAAAGGGCAATAGAGAGAGCTATGCTTGGAGTTTTTCTGCGTGATCATATCAAAAATTATGAGATCCGCAGAAAAACCAAGGAAATATTTTGGTCTCACTCAACTGTCAAACTTAATGAAAATATGTCGCCATGTGAAAGCTTTGTCGAGTTCTGATATTATTATAAGAATTAAATTTTCCACTTTAAGCAAAAGCTGTATTATGAATTTTATTACGATAACTTTGAAAACAGATTTATCTTCCTCAGATTTTACTACATAGGCTGTTATTATATTGCTAGAAAGTTCTACGCAGACTGAAAATGTTTCTATTCTATATAGTAGACACAGCAAGATCCATTAGCCGCTTACTGTAGTACAGGATGTACACTAGGTAGTTAATAATGTTAAACGTCACCTGGGAGTTCTAGAGAGGATAGTGAGCCAGCGGCGCTCATAAACTCATTAAAAGTTGACTCGCCACTAAAACTAGTGACCTCACCATACAGATGGCAGTTTTAATCGGGACCGTTTTACGGGCTATTAAGTCGAGACTAGGTTATTGTTGAGTTGGGATAGTTAAATGAAATTCTAGATACAATCCCGCGAACTTTCTTCATCAATTACATGTTTGTACAATGCCCGCGGTCACGCAGGGAAATTCACATTCACCTTGAAATAAAATAATGTTAATTGTTTCTTCAAAATCCTCCGTCCTTCCTCCTCCATGCTCCGGCAGGCACGTAAAGCTGGTGGTCCAAGCTGCTACCGTTCCCAAGGAGGGTTGGTGTCAGGTAGACGTTCGGCCCTTAATAATTAAATGCCAAAGCCTGTGACAGTATGTCGATATCAACACATGCACAAACCCTAAAATAAATTGGGGGCAGGCTAGAAGAAAGAAGAACGTCGGGTGCGCTAGTTTGATGTAATTTTATTTCAGTTTAAATTGTGTACTTCGTATTCCGCTCATCATTAGGACCATTATTTTCTTCTAGACTATACATAGGAAATTATTAGTTATAAATTACTAGATTAACATTACGGCGCTCAATAGTGATTTTCTGTCCACTATGATCTGAGTTTACATGGTTAAGTATAGATTTTTCAAGTATATTACAATTACAGAAAATGTTATCTAAACAAGTAGCTGTAGTAGGGGTGATTCTGGTAGGTTCAAAGAAAGCATAATAAAGATTAAAACATCTAAATAAATGAATAAACCTATTTGTTTATCGACTTGATACTAGAATAATTAAATTGAAGTCCCCACAGACAATTATCTTTTTGTTGTTGCTACAAATAATATTTAGAATATTTTTATTTTAGTTTCAAACAGATCATAGTTTCCAGAGGGGGGTCTGTATACACATACAAATATAATACACATATATAATGTAAAATACGTGAATGTGCTTCGGAAATTGTACCTGAAGGGAAAAGCGGTTGTAAAACTTGAAAAGAAAGGAAATGCGTTTAAACTTGAAAGAGGGGTAAGACAAGGAGATCCTATATCACCGAATCTTTTCAATGCAATTCTGGAGCATATTTTCCGCAGGCTAGAATGGTCGGAAATGGGACTAAACATAAATGGAGAGTATTTAAATAATCTAAGATTTGCTGATGACATCGTTATAATATCAGAGAATTTTGAACATCTACAATACATGCTCCACACTCTGGACTTTAGTAGCAGAGAGTGTGGTCTGGAAATGAATCTGGAAAAGACTTGCGTCATGACGAATGGAGAAAGAAGAAAGGTTCTCATTCAAAATGAAGAAATAAGATACGTGGACGAGTACACTTACTTGGGTCAGGTTATTAGTTTGACGGGTCATTACACTATAGAAGTGGAAAGAAGGATAAAGAAGGCATGGTCTGCATACTGGTCATTGAAACAAATTTTCAAATCTAAGATGGACGTCAAATTAAAGAGGATTGCTGTCGACTCTGTTATAACTCCAACTCTATTATATGGATGTCAAACATGGCCGATAACGAGAGAAATAATATATAAAATACAGACATTTCAAAGAGCTATAGAAAGAAGTATGCTAGGTTTTAGGATAAGCGACAGAAAGAGAAATACAGAGATAAGGAAGACAACAAAAATTATAGATGCTGCTAGGATGTTATGCACATTGAAATGGAGATGGGCGGGCCACGTAGCCAGAACGACTGATGACCGGTGGAGTCACAGAATACTGCACTGGTATCCGAGGGACGGGCGCCGGCAGCAGGGTCGACCGCGGCGACGGTGGAGAGACGACCTCAACCAGGCAGCAGGCATCACATGGACTCGAGTTGCAACTGACAGGATCGCGTGGCGAAGGATGGAGGAGGCCTTTGTCCAAAATTGGACAACCCAATAATAAAATATACTTACCAAAATATCTTGCAAAAAAAAAAAAAAAAAAGCATGCAAATAATATAAGAATAATAATTAAAAAAGATAAAAATAATATAAGAATAATAATTAAAAAAGATAAAAATACTTACTACAATATAATAAAAAAAAAAAAAAAAAAAAAAAAAAAAAAAAAAAAAAAAAAAAAAAAAAAAAATTTAATCATAATAATGGGAAGATGGCTATAATAATAATAATAATAATAATACATAGGAAATTATTAGTTATAAATTACTAGATTAACATTACGGCGCTCAATAGTGATTTTCTGTCCACTATGATCTGAGTTTACATGGTTAAGTATAGATTTTTCAAGTATATTACAATTACAGAAAATGTTATCTAAACAAGTAGCTGTAGTAGGGGTGATTCTGGTAGGTTCAAAGAAAGCATAATAAAGATTAAAACATCTAAATAAATGAATAAACCTATTTGTTTATCGACTTGATACTAGAATAATTAAATTGAAGTCCCCACAGACAATTATCTTTTTGTTGTTGCTACAAATAATATTTAGAATATTTTTATTTTAGTTTCAAACAGATCATAGTTTCCAGAGGGGGGTCTGTATACACATACAATTATAAATTGCTCAAATTTCACGCATGAAATTTCCATTATTCGTTCAATTCAGTGCTTAATCACATCTGATCGTTCTTTATATTTAATATTGTTCTGTAACAAAATCAAGGAACCACCTTAAATGGCAGATTCTCTAGTGAATGCACTTACAATGTTATAACTTTTAAAACAATTTAATAACTGAGTTCTTTTTTAGCCAATGATCTGTGAGACATAATACATGTATATTTAGACTCTGTAAGAATAAAGAAATTTCTAGTGCCTTTCCAGACGTTGATAAAACCAGTGCATGTAAATCACGTACAATCTTTTGATGCATCCCATAACAACTTGTAAAGTATGTTTGTTAAGGTACTAACAAATGAAGTTTCAACTCGATGACAAAGACGAAATAAATATTCCTATTCTTTGTGCAGAACGAGTAACGTAAGACATAAAGATAATAGAATTTATTCCATGAGTTGCATGAATTTTGCACAAATTGATACACTCTTAAAGAAAGTAAGCGAGCGGAAACTTTTGCGTCAATTTCTCGGTTCAAAAGGTGCGCCGTCGACTAAATGGTACCGTATATACTCATCACCTACTCAGCACCGCCTCTTCCATGTAGAGGGATTTCGCTCGTTCATTCACCTTAAATCGACGTCATTCGGAAAGGCAAAATAGAACACTTCCGAAAAAGTTCCCGATAAAACGAGCCTATCAAATTTTTTCAATATCCATTTACGAAGGAATAAGAAGGGATTATGCGCAACCAAAACCCTTTAATCTGGGATATATAGGTTATTGAAACATTTAAAACGGCATGGACGAATTTGATCCCACGATTCCCCACCTTTAATGGAACATTGGAACAAGGAGTATTTTAGCTATTGATTTTCAAACAAAGCAGGTAGGTATTGCCAGATAAGATCAGTTTTTAAGCTGGTAAGTTAGATATATTATTTTCACAGACTGTGGGATGAATGTAAGAAGTAAACAAGAAAGAGGATCTGTTTCAGAAAAGGAGGGATAATTTTACAGAGAAATACTACCGGGAGCGCAGTTTTCATTTGTTTCACAAAAGCGGTTAATATAAATGTTTGCTCTTTAGCATTTAGCCATATTACATCTCGCTTTCTCGATTTTGTGTAGCGGACGCCACATTTTTTTTTCCACACATGACACATTTTCGGTAACATTGAACACACATTCAACTGTTTTTGGACCTGGTTCCATTGCTGATAGGAACAAATGTTTATTTGATGAATACGAACAATTTGTCCACGAATCATGGTCATTTATGTATTTTATAAAAGTATCAAAATTCTAATGCATATATAATATTTAATTTTGTCCGTATACTTAATTTGAGCTAGCATAATCGGCGTCAGTGTGCTTAAAAAAAGACATTAGGAAAACAAAAAATGCATGTTGGATCGAAAAATCGCCGGTGTGATCTGTCAAGCATTTGTTACGGGTGTACATAGAAAGTAGGGTCGGAGACTTTTACATAAAGAATCGTTTTGTGGGCCAAACGGAAGACAAGGGTTAATAAGGGGCTTGCAATTCCAATATCAACACAATGTAAAATTACGAGTGAGGGCTTTGCGTTTAGTTGTGAAGTAATTTAGCTATAAATGCAGCGGTTTCCTTAGAGTGGGCTTATAAAGAACTAATTATTTTTATGCCATATTGATGTTATAATAATGTGACATCGCTTGTTATGCCCAAAAGTTCTATTGACTATTTCGATAAACTACTCAAAAAACGTGATTATATAGACCAAGAAATTTATAGTTAAAACTGGAAGCTTTAACTCAATATATATATATATATCTACCTAAATATAAATAGGTACTATCATATTAGCACCGTCAACTTACAAATCAAATAGCCAAAACACAAAACTTAGAGAGGTGAACACATAAACCTCACGCAAAGCACAATCCAATCTAATTTGCAGTTGAACGATACGGTTAGGAAAGAAAAGGGAAAAAATCAAATTGTTTTCAAAGGATATCAAATCGTCGATGTTTAAAGAGGAATTTAGGTCACGTCTCATGGATTGCGGCTTATTTCCCCGTCTCTTTTTCTTCGTTTGACGCTAATCCCAACGGGTTAGGCAGAGATTCGCTTCCCTACATCCCGGCCGTACACTCTCCTTAGTACATTATACGCAAGGTCAAAAGTCAATATTCCAGCGTAACAGAATAGGAGCAATATTCTTCAGCTGCTATAATAAAACCGCCGACATGAGAAACTATGCAAATTAAGCAATTTACAAACGTTTACCTTTTATTATACCGGGCTGTACATACGTTGGGACATTATTGTGCTGTCCGAATTGGAGCTGTTAAGGGCCGTAAATATGTTGGAATTTATATACAGTGTGTTTTTTTTAACTAGGACTGTATAGGGAAATCCATAGAAGATACAGGGAAACGGCCTTAGGAACCATTAATTTTTTTTTGTAAAAAAAAATTTGACATAGGATTTTTTTTGGTCAAGCGTGAGTTTTCAATAGAAATGAGTCATGTTGAAATAAAAAATGTGGATCAACTCAGTTTCATATGGGGAATATATTGTATCGAAAGAAAAAATCCGAGCAGCAGAAGTTAGTCAACTTTAATAAAATGCTTCTCATACAACAGGTTAGTTCAAAGTACCCATCTACTGCATCACAGTCGATACTTACACGTGCAAAAAGCGTTCCATATTCAAAAATGAGATTTTATTTGCACTGTAGAATTGGAACTGGACCTCCACGGTCTTTTTATCAATTACCTTGCGATTTAGTAGATTACGATCAGGATAGCGTTCGCGATACCACTTTAATGCATAAACTGAGCTTCGATAATTTTAAGAATACGCTTCGATTAAATCAACTTTATGTTCATTGGATAACGCCATGATAAATCACAAACAAACTGATAATAAAAAATGAAAGTAACGATAATAACAATGTTCATTCGAAATTTGAATTTTTTATTCATTTGAATAATAAAATTCTTAAGACTATGGAGGTACAGTTCCAATTCTACAGTGCAAATAAAATCTAATTTTTACTTAGTCTTGTAATCGTAAAAAAATTCGACCTCGAGATTTTGACGGATTTGCACGTTTTGGACCTCCCTGATTCCAAAAATACCGTTTTTGGAACTTTGTCTGTGTGTGTGTCTGTGCGTTAGCACGATAACTCGAGTATGATTTAACTTATTGCAACCAAATTTAACATGCATGTATGATATCAAAATATAACGTTTCTAGCAACTTTTGAGTCCTGTCCGGAGTACGAGAAAGTCAAGGGGACAAGACCTCTCCTGATTTTTTAATATTGAACTCTTTTTGTTCGTGTAAGGGCAACATTTTGCTACACATAAAGCCACAACTGGCAGCATGGGCCATGCAGTGCCTCCAAATAGTGACAGGCTGCCGGCCTGTCGCTTATTCTGGAATCATGATTGCGAAAGAGTGGTATATTATTTGCACCTTGCAGACAAATACGTAACAATAATTACGTCATAGTTTTGATTTTACTCAACTATGATGTGAATTTTCAGGAAAAGCAAAACATGTTTTACTCGAAACAAGAGTCTGATTCATCATAACAGCCTTTATAGACTATTCGACCCACTGCTGGACACAAGGCCTCTCTTTGTCATCGAAGGAGGTTTAGACAGTAGTCCACCACGCTATCCCAATGCGGATTGGTGGAAGGAGTATAAGGTGATCAATACCCCTTTTGTGATCCATTAGGCCTTCTACTACACCCATTGGAGGATCCCATATCCTCCATAGATGCTATTTTACTCTGTTGGCATCACAATGCCAAAATCTGAATATTACACAAATATTACAGTATTTTTATGCAATGTAGTGGCGAATAAGCATGCTACTGCTCACCTGATACTAAGCAGACACCGCAGCCTTTAATAAATAGATTGTGACGGTAATTGATAATTAAGCTTTATTATACACCAAGAAAAATAATAAGAGGAAGAATATAGATAATGTTAAGCGTCTCCGACCTGCCCGACTCAACAGTGAGTCTGAGCTGCGTTTGAGAGGGATTATCCTAGGGTACCATACTAGAGCAGTCCCCACACGAGGGGACTTTTAAAGCCCGTCCCTTATCTTGTAGGGAGATCTGTTAACCTTATTTTGCTGTGTCCTGCCTATCTTTTTTATGTGCCCGATGTTAAACAAAAATCTCCCACTATCGAATTATCGATTAAAGAAGACAAAATATATAATTTGCTGCCTTTTTGTAGAGCGTCGATAGGCAAACAAGCAGGCAGGTGGACTCGGTTTGTGAGAACGGAGATCAATCCCTGGCCGTCATTAGAGTACCTAACGTGAACCTACTTCTAGCACAAGCGCATTAGCTCAGTTGGAGGGGTTAACATGATTTTTAATAACGTGTTAGCACAGCTCATTAATATTCTTTTTCTGTTCGTAGCTAATCATAGTACTTTACGGTCAAAAAGGTAATAATAGAACAAACTTGTTTCTATAAATATTGTAGGAAGGTACCTTTTGCGTAAGCGATACTCCTGTAAAGTAGCCATTAGTAGCGAACATAGCATACACAAGCGAAGGTACAAATAGAACGATCACATACAAAATCGCTGCGCTCATTCGTGATGGGAATTCGTTCGTCCGCCTTGAGTGGTGCAATCGATCGTGTAACGGAAACACGGAATCGTCTATACATTTGAAGAATTTTGAGGATCAAAGATTGTGCCTAAAGGACTTTGACCCAAGCGGTAAATCTGATTAGTCCGTGACGACCCGACCGCGTTGGCCGAATAATAATCATGCCCTATAACTTATACCTCAATCATCATTGTAACTATCAAAGGTTCGCTTTTAATTTAACGGTGGATTAGGGGATCAACTGAGAATCGTTTTACTTGCAAATTATACAAATTTGTCGGCCGAGTAGTAACTTGCCGAGGGAAATGATACCGTATTTTATTGTTTCTACGAATGGTCCGGCCGTAGTAAAAAAGGGTACGATTGGCATCGCTCGTATTTCAGGAATTAACGACTGACTTAATTCTTAAATAGTTATTGGTCTAGTTCAAAGTGCGAATGGAGTCATTTGAATAGAAAGTGCATGTGATATTTTATACTATGAACCTTTTTTTCTTAAACATTTACAGCAGCAACGTGTCTCTATGAATAAATACTTATTGTATGACGGAATGAACTTTGCTATTGATATTTTTTTTTTCGTTACAAGCGTTGTGAACTACAGCCAAACCTCCTTTATTAAAGGAAAGGCCTTGAGTCTCAGCAGTGGGTCGATTTTAAAGAAGAATATTTTATTGTAAACTATAGATACAATTTTTATTATACCTTTTATGATATATATACTTTTAAAAATAAATTAATCGTATCTCAAATACTTTAATCACGGTTCGTGAAAATCATATAAAAGGCGCAAAGATTTTTTAAGAATGCAAATGGAGTGTTATTTTTCTTTCTTTTTGTCTTTAGTGAGTATTTCAGAAACGTTCAATCAAAATATAATTTTTTATTTCAATTTACCCAAGGCTCAAATAAAATAAGCAGATAATTCTTAAAAAAAGCCGAAAGATGAGCATCTAAGGAGTTTAAAATTTTAATTTTTAAGAACAAAAATATACTAGAAGTTCGATTAAAAAATGTTAAAAATTTAATTAGAGGATTCACGAAATGATACATTCCCAAGGTCCAATACTCTACAGAATTGTATTATTAGGAATCTTGCTATCGAAAAAAAATTTGATATCTTGTTTAAAAAGCTAGTCGCGTAGGAGAAAAAATAATTAATGCTGATGAGTCTTCTAAAGTAGTGCAAATAAAATGTGTCCGAGCTCTTCTCCGCGATTCCTCTGCGTAATAGCACACCGCAGTACGAGGTTCAAACCCTTTGAGGCACCTTCAGAAATGCTGCTCCACTTTATCTGCTACAAATGCCGTCCGTAGCAGATAAAGCGCTTAGCTACTGACGGCTATGGGCTATTAGAAATAGAATACTATTTGGATCGATTTATGCAAAAATGGTCCAACCCACATTAACAACATTTTGAGATATATGTCAAAGTCAAAGTATTTCTTTATTATTACCTATAGGTACTATCATTGATTATGCTTATGTATCCTTTTTAGGGTTCCGTACCTCAAAAGGAAAAAACGGAACCCTTATAGGATCACTTTGTTGTCCGTCTGTCTGTCTGTCTGTCTGTCTGTCAAGACCCTTTATCTCAAGAACGCGTGGACGTATCAAGCTGAAATTTACATGTAATACTCAGGTCTATTGTCCCTTTAAGCTGTGAAAATATCAAACTTCTAAGCCAAGCCAATCAAAAGATACAGCCGATTATGTCGATATTTTCAACAAATTTCCGACACTCGCAAAGGAATCAAAACCTACAGGATACTTCCCGTAAACTCAGAATCTTGAAATTTGGCATGAAGCATTGTCATATAATGCAAATATAGGAAAAATTGCGAAAATCACATTTTTTTAGTTATATAATATAATAAAAATATTTTAATAAAATGAAACTTACTACCTTATTTCTCACGAACGAATAAAGGTATCAAATTGAAATTTATACCAAATACCTAGGTCTATTGTCCCTTTAAGCAGTGAAAAAATCAAACTTCTAAGTTAACGCGATCAAAAGATACAGCAGTTTATAAATTGTAAACCGCTACGTTTGTACGGCGGAACCCTCAGTGTGCGAGTCCGACTCGCACTTGGCCGGTTTTTTTTAAATTTAACGACACTTGTCCCAATATCGTGGCCCAACGCACCTTGGCCTACAGAATCCCTGTGACCAAAAACCCGCAAATCGGGTTGTCGCAGAACCAATACCTTGTATATAAGATAGTGTCAAATAGTCTTAAATTATCTCATGACATTACGACGCTGATTTGGATATTTGAACGGAACCATATTGGAGCTACCTATCTATTCAATCATATATATTTTTTATAATAACAAATTTTGCAATCTCCAAATGTATAAGTAGATATGAAATATTGCTTTGTTATTTACTCATGTATTGTAAGGACACACGCGCCTAAATATGTGAATTGAAAAGAATGTTGTTCAATTGAAGATTTCAATAAGCATAGTAATGCAAACCTAAATTGGGTAATAAGATTTAACGGGTTTGGTGAATATTCAAGGATGGAGTACAATAGTGTTTGCCTCTATATTTCCTCATTGTATAGTCCTCTAGGAATCTGTTTAGGCATTCAGCTCAAATTTAGTGGTCGTTTAAATTAATGCGTGGGTCCAATTATTGCGGTTGTATTTTGGAGCTAAAATTCAAGTCCGATGCTCCGCCACGACATTCCACTACTAAATGCAATTTAAGCTCAGTAGCCGTTATGTGACAAGTTAGCACATTATGCAAATTTTAGTTATATCTGTGTAACAAATGTGCATAGTATGTACTTATATTACAGTTTTAGTTGGCACCTACTACGAACCGTGTTAAAATATTAAAGCTGATTCGAATTTCTTATTCTCGTCTTACATATCAACTTGCCATTATATTTTTTTACGTAATTACCTACTTTATTTAAGCAAGCGTGCGTTGAAATATCGCTAAATCAAATGTCACAGTGTATAAATTAAGAACCTTAAATATGAAAATTTAATGCAACGTGTGTGCACCGCTCAAAAATGACGTTGCGCAGGTAATTAAAGTCGCACACTAAAGGGTTTTAAAATCATCACACAAAAATTATTTCAATGTTACATATTTGTTAAGGCTGTATGAGGATTAGTAAGTAAAAAACACTTGAGGCTTATAGTGAAAACCACCGCTGTGCTCCGACTGTGACGACAAAACACAGGAACATGCTAAGTGTGGACCTCGTTATCACACCGTACGACGTACGATTACAATAGTACTACTAAGTACTTACTTACATAAAATACCTACTACATAATTAAGTCACTGTGTATAGTTACATATGTTTTATTTACTATTTTTTTCTCTATATAAGTTATTTTGATTGTTTTTAACAAGTCGTATGTGTAAGCGACCGAAGTAGTTTGTGTTGTGTTAATAAAATCATTTCTAATCTGTTGTATAAATTGCTTATCTGAACATTTACTTCAAGTGTTAGAGCTATAAATACCATTTGAAGCGCCAAGCAGCCAAGGAAATTACCTAAGCTAAACGTAAGTGGGGAGCAAGCTGCACTTCTATTGGTAGGATTTTCCTACGCTAAGAATATCACTTATCTTACTAATAAGATAAACGAGAGTGTTTGTTACTCTTTCACGCAAAAACGGATTTTAACAAAACTACAGTAACAAGCTCATACCTCAGAATAATAGGCTATAAGTAAACCGACATTAACGCGAGCGAAGCCGTAGGCGACCACTAGTTGCGGGAAATGTCAAAATTCATATTCGCTAACGACTGCGACTAAGGACACCACAGACTATTACATTTCATACTTTCAATACCTTTTTTTTTTGCGACGGAAAATATTTTATATCTTATGGTGTTATGTGGGACTCTCTGGGACTCCAGCATACCCACTAAAAACCGTCGACGTTCTCTACGCCCCGCTTGTCGGTGTGCCTCACGAGGAACATTGTATACGTCCGCGAGGTCACCTGCGGCTGGCTCCATCAGGCCCCTACGGTGGTCAAAGAACATCCCGAGAACGCTTTCCCAAGCGTTCTCGGGATGTTCCAAAATATTGTTAAAGTTATTAAATTTTTATAAGTCAAACATTACATTTACTCCATCTCAATCCCTACGAACACTGGAGGACGAATGCGGACAACATTTATGGTGACCCCCGACGTGATCATCGCTGCTAGATCGGCACACTAAGGTACAAGGGCATATAAAACCGTCAGTAAGAAGTGGTGCTTAAATCCGAAGAAAGTAGCCAATTCTTATTTCTTTTTTATTCCCTTCTCTGAATTAATTTGCGTCTGCAATCGTTGATAGTTTATTAAATTTGTCTAAGAAATTTTAATATTCATACATTTGCCTAAATTTAAACAGAATATTGTTTCCTAATAATTTTATTTTTCTACACTTTCTTTTACAATTATTTTTTCCATGGTTGATGGCGCCGTGGTCATGCTTTCGTCGCGATGAAAGCAACTCTACCTAGTGCGCGGTCGGTACTCGGAAGGGTGACCGAAAAATTTTCAACTCAATTTTCTTTCGTGCCTTCTGGTGTTGTATTTTCCCAGGAGCTCTACCAGATTAAGGTTGTCAGCGGGAGAGTGACATCTCACTGTCAGGCGTCAGGTATAATCCGGTCGTATAATTGGCCAGATCATGAAATGTGCGGCATATCATTAAATGCTACTGGACCATCAAAATCTCGACCACTGGTCGAATAGCCCATTATCTGATAGCTAATGAGCCCGATATTGTATTGATAGATCGACAGGAACGATTTACTTTGTGGCGAGACTCCAATCGTTTGCAGGCTTCCTTTTCTGACATAGTCTACGACCTCATCCACCTTCGTAGATCATCTCCAATGGTCCATTACATACGCGCCAGGATAGAAACCTCTCGATTAGGATTTAAAATCAACGCCAACACGTAAACAGTATTTTTTATTAGAATTTTGATTTTCGGTATTCAAATAATCCCCGGCTAATGCTTGTACCAGCCTGTTTGCAATACTGCGTGTAATCTAGTGTGTGACAGCTTTAAAATGGACGATAATAAAAAAGGGATAAGAGAGACGGCGTACATGTAATATTGCGAACCGCAAACAACTCGTGAGCGACTCTCGTAAGCGATTTTTCATGAGCTGCGCGGCGTTAATGTGTACAAACGTTCTTGGCTTTAGCATACTTTGCTTCTTGGATATAAATTATGCTGGTGTCTGGCGTTACATGAAATTCGCTGGAGATAAGTACCCGGACAGTAATTTTTTCGTATTTTAGTTTTTGCCCCGGGCCGACCTATTTTAACGGACTGAACTCCAGGACGGGGCCCCTTAGGGACTCCATGCACGGACACAACCTAATTCTGTGTCGGATAAGTTCTTGGAGCTAATAGTTATTTAATTTTGTTTTCATAAATTTCGGCGCTATCTATTCTACTTAATAGGAAAATAAAACTAGAATTTTGAATATAAGTTTTATCTACGTGTAAAAACGCAAATAGTGTGTATTTAGCGCTAGCTTTCTAGAGTCATTCAAGTACTGTAAAACCTTCAGTGGGTTTTGATGAAATGAAATGAAAGCTCTTTATCTAAATGGACTTTGAAATCGTCAAAAGCCCTACCACAATTTCGGGACGCAATAATTATTTTACTCAAATAATTATTATTATGCTGAGATGGAGAAGAAATGGCGAAAGAAACTCCACAGTTTTTCGTAATGATTTCAAAACATGATTACAGGTCAAGTGATATTACTTGATTTTTTGAGTAATAATTCTATTACATATTATTATTATCTCTTCGGAATTTCTTTTACTGTTGGTTCCCTAGAAGAGATTGCTGCTTAGCAAGAAGGCCCTTAATTGTACTATCATGTATGTAATACGTATTCTGTATTTTATATAGGTACACTATTTTATTTTATTTATTTTTACAATGTTTGGAAAACTTACAGCTGCTTGAGTATCTATATTAAAATAAATATAATAAAGTTAAGCCAATTACAAGTTTTCAAATATTGAATTAAAAAAAAAACAAGATCCATAAATGAAGTACACATACCTATAAAGAGAGAAAGAGAGAAAAAAACGATGCTTATAAGTCGAAGAACATACCACTATACAATTTCTTAAATTTAGTTTTTGAGGTACAAAATAAATCTATGTCTATATCGCCACTAATCTCATTTGTACAGTTTGGAAGCTCTGATTGCAAATGCATTCGATCTGTATCTTGTCGAGGACAACGGCACATGCGATAATTTCGAGTGACGGGTTGTTTTTGTAGGTGCATTGATATCGAACAAGCTTAACAGCTCAGGAGAGTTTACGTCGCCCTGAAAAATCTTGAGAAGAAATATCAAGTCAGACATTTCCCTTCGCTTTTGCAAAGGTAGGAAATGAAAATGCCTGCAGCGTTCAGTATATCCCGCGAAATTTCACTGAAACTATTGTATATTTGTATTGTAATGGACACATGCATCGTATTTTTTCCTTTATATGATATCACAAAATCATTTTTCAAAAATGAACAGAAATCGGCAACGTATAAAGAAATACTAGGCACAAAAACACGCCAATAACTTTCCACTCTATTTATATTTTACAACTTAAATAGTTTAGTGCGTACCTAAATCACAATGATGAATTGGCAAAATTGTACTCAAATTAGTATGAGTGTAAGGAAGATGGATGGGACTTCAGAGGCCTCGAAATAGCTGCCTATGTTAACTTTAAAGAAATCATGAAATAAGATACTGTATTGTATAATAGTCGATGTTTGGAAAGGAAAATCTTACTGGGTGACCATCGTTACAGAGATAGAATTACAACAAACTGCATTAGGACTGCACGTCGAAATACACACTGTGCTAGCTTGTAGTCAGCGAGTGTTGTGAGAATGGTACTTACACCAACTGCAATTTTACAGCCGAATGAAATAAAAATTAATTAATGAGCAGTTGAAATTGATTCCATCTTTCTGCAGCCTCATAGCAGTATAGGGCCAAGTTAAGAAAAAGCAGATATTAAGGTATGCTCACACGTGCGCAATATCTATATACTAATACTAGGTGACCCGGCAAACGCTGTTTTGCCATATACATTTTTTTTTACTGGTAATAGTAATATATTATATTATCTGTGCTGGTATGAAATATACTTTATGACGATTCTCATAACAACTTAATATGTATACACAAAAAACTTAATAAAAATCGGTCAAGCTGGTTCGGTGGAGTTCGACCAAAAACCCCATAAATCAGATTATAAAGAGAAGAGATTTGTATGTATGTTTGTAATAAATAGGCTCATAAACGACTGGACCAATATTAAAAATTCTTTCACCGTTAGGATTCTACTATTTCACTCAATAACATAGGCTATATATTATAGTAAAAAAACATACACGAATAGAGTCACCGTCGGAGACACATAAAATAGATTAAAAATTAACTAACACACATTTAGACCGATGACATTGAAGTAACTTTTGTAAAACAGATTTAATTTTGAATGACGAAGAATTTATCAGAAATCTTTAAATAGTTTTTAATTGCAATGAAAATTTCGTCTCATTACGTTGTTTCAGATTTCGTTACATAATTATTTAAGGTATTTAATAATTTGAACTTTTAAAAATAATCTTATGCCTAAAATTTATTGTTAATTTTATTTCAGTCGAGATACTAATGTCAAATATAGGCTTAGTACATCCAAACAATCACGTTCGTAGTCCCTAATCGGGTTAAGCAGCGCCGTAAGTAACACTTGCAAACGTAAGTAACACATAAAGCCGCATCTGGCAGTATGGGCCATAGAGTGCCTCAAAAGGGTGATCAAAGTCAAAAAACAAACCTACTACAAACTAGTCAACAAACAAAAGTCAAAAACCAGGACAGATGCTTCAAGCATCTACTGGGTGGTAGACCCTCAAGTAGGGTCGTCTGGGTAGGTACCGCCGCCTTTCTTATTTCGGCCGTTGTTATTAAGAGGTCTTCTTTATTGTGTAAAAATAAGACTTCAGCGTATTCGTATAAGTATATAAAATTATAATAATTGTTTAAAACAATATAAAAATATGTATTTGTAATGCAAACTGCTTGTGAAAATTATATAAGTCGAAAAGTGACTTGTTCGCTTTGGAGCGAAGATCGTAGCTTTCTTGTTGTTGTTTTTTATGCTGCGCGCCGTCCGCCGTCAGTGTGGCCGTGCGTAAATATTGAACTATTTGGGGTTCTTAACAGCCGTGAAGCAGTTCGCTGTGTTTGGGATTAAAGGGAAAGGTAGCCAGTGTAATTACTGGGCATGGAAGGCATATCATCTTAGTCCCCACGACGGCAACGCACTTGCAGTGTATTTAAGTAATTCTCGTGTACAATAAATGATTAAATAAAGTTAATAAATATTTAACACTTTATCGTTAAATTCGGTAAAATTAAAATAACATAACATATAAAATACATACTATATCGGTGATTTTTTTTTTCTTTCAATCGATTGGAATTTTGATAATTAGCTACTTTTTAAATAAATATATTTTCAATTGTAAATGTACGAGTTCGATATTTAATTTTAGAGCCAACTTAACATTTTACGTATAAAGTAAACCTTATTTTTCCCTCGATTATTTCCTCCTTTATCGAACTTAGTTAAAACCACAGAACACAGAAAGAGGTTTCTGTGTTCTGTGGTTAAAACTATTATTGTTTTTTTTTCACTCAAAGATTTTCGAAAACCCAAAAGTTTTAGGAGATATATTAAAAACTCTCTTCTTTTTTCTTTACTTTGCAGTTGGTTACCTAATAATTAAGTATGCCAAGAGATTTTGCAGCAAATATAAGATTATAAGTTAATGTGTTCCAAAAAAGTCAATAGGAAAATAGTATTGGTAAATAAATTTTCCTGTAGGTAATATTATTATGAACATTATACACCTTAAAATTCTTTGAGTACTGTGAAAACTATAAGAAATTAACCCTGCAGTGGTCGCGCGGATTACATATGTAATCCAGGGTGGTAAAAAAGTGAATATTTTGGAGACGGTTCAAATTTGTTAGCTCAGACTCCACGTACTTTAAGTTCGATAGTCCCCGCCCCTGCTCAGTTGCGCTCGCGCATTAGTGACAGGTGGTTACTTTGGGAGAGGGTGTAAAAGCGCGTGGTCTACATACGTAATCCGCGCGACCTATTACGTGAGTATTTTTTTCAAACTATTTTTTACATTTGATAGTAGTTGTATTGCTTAGTGTGTAGAATATGGATTGCATTGCTACGTATTTATGTTATATCGACTAATAGTATTGAAAACTATAATTAGTATTGTGATTTTGTAGAATAAAAATAGATTCCGAGAAAAGAGGCTCAAATCCAAAATCTTCACGAATGTGACCAAGTGTCGAAATCTGGTGGAGAAGAATCAAGTTGTGATGAACAAGACCACCTTGAAGAGCAGGTCTGCCACTCAGAATCCGAGCAGGAGGCGAATAAAATACGCAAGGCAGGTCAAAATGAAGAGGAAAACTTAGTAAAACAAACATTATAATCGGACTAAAATGGCGTTGATCTGTTTGACAAAATATGTCCTCTGTATGACGTATCTAGAAATTCGAGACGATGGCCTCTCACAATTTTCTGTGATTTGCTCAATCTAATTGGACTAAATGCCATATGTATTTACACAGCGAAAAAAAAACTATGAGACTACTATACGTCGCCAATTCCTCGTCTCGCTGTCTCTGGCAATGATGAAACTTCTTGCACATCAAAGGCTCGAATCAAAGTCACCGCCAAGGAGTTTAAGTTTCAAAATTAAAACATTTTGGACATCAATCAATCCCTTGCATCATCTTCTACTTCAGTAGCGCCTCGCACGTCTTCTGTGTGTCGCTGTTTTCACTGCGGGCGCACACGTAATAAGATCACCCGTAGATGCTGCAATGCAGCGTCAAACATATTTGTCGGGATTATCCGAGATATGTGTGTAATTAATGCTTAGAAAATAATAAATAGTTGCAAGTAAAGTTGATTTTTTGATCCCAAAGTGAATATTTTAGACAATTTTTAAGAAGTTTATGTTTATTTTTATTTTTAGTTGAAACGTTGAATTTGAGCTTTTTTGCAGTTAATATTGAGTAGTAGATAAGTTTTCTCAAAATATTAATAAAGAAAACAGAATAAAAACGGATTTTATTTGAAAAAAAAACATAAAACTAAAATGGTCTACATATGTAATCCGCGCGACCAGTTGCGTGACTTTTTGGGGCGCGACCACTGTAGGGTTAAATAAAAAAAAAATATTATATTTTTTATTTAATTTCTTATAGTTTTCACTTCAAAATTCACCTTATATACGAGATTTTGCTTTGGCCTTCAAGTGCCTACCTAACTATAACATTTCGATTTGAACATAAAATTGCGAAAACGTGTTTTAAAAGTGCCACAAATCGTATTTCACATTGTGGACAAATCTAGAAGTTGGAAGTTGCGGTTCCCTTTGAACACAGCAAATACTTCCATCTTATAACTTTAAATCGAAAATAACCGATACACACACAAACCGTTCTATAATGAAATTTTAATGCAATTCTCAAGGTTTGAATTTATCCATTTTTTCCTTTTTATAATTCCAAACGTACTGAGAGTTTTGATAGTTTTAGAAATTGATTAAACTTCTTGTTTTTGCAGTCTTTTGTGACTCTCTTATAGAGTATTCAGATGTACCACAAACACGCGTCAAATACAAACTACACCACGACAACAATGGGTGGGAGTTTTATGTATGAAATTGAATAGTAAGTCCATAAGGACCGCTTTTTACTGTCAAACGCAATCGTGTGATAGATACCGACCACATTGAAACTACTACGTAAACACCAGCAAGACACGCATTAGCAGCTGGCCACCTAGAAAAACAACCGCACCGACATTTTGTAGTAACCACAACGCAACTTTAGGGCTGTAGCTCATTTACACGACCGCACTACCCACACAACTCATCCTAAATTGGACATGACTATTCTGTCCACGCGCCTACAGTCAGCAGGCAACCAGCTGTCCACGCGCTTACAGTTGTCAGTCAACTAGCTGTCCCCGCGCTTTCTAGCTAACAGTCAACTACACTATGTACGCGCCCACCGTTTCGCTTTTCGCACCGACATGTTAGCAACGTGCTTCAAGCGAGCAGACTGCGTGCGTACATCGCGCTGGTTGCTCGCTCGAAGCGCGTGGTAAGCATGCGGTAAGTGAGACGTCACATAATAATATCTAGTGTTTATGAGAGACCGTTGAAGTGTTGACTAAGTTGGCATTTTAAAATAAAATTTTAATGGTTCAGGTTCGAATTCAACACGAAACGAATATCAGCATTATAGGTCAGAGTGACCTAAACTGTCATAATTTCCTCAATATATAGATTTTTTTTTATATTAAACTACGTAACTATTTTTTCTATATTTTTATTATTACCATGAATGTGACCTAATTAGCTTCCATTGAGCTGCGGTTTCTATTTGACATATGGACATAATATGGTTGTGATATGTGTATTCCCCAAATTCGAAAGTTTCTACAATGACTGTCAAACCTGGCAGCTAACAAAAACTTTTATCGTTTACATATTATGCAAAATCATACCAGGGGTTGAGATATTGATTTGTTTGTTGTTGTTTCTCTAGGAACCAAACCGAGGGAGATATTAACATTTCTTGCCTCTTGGAAAAATGCGTTATGCGTTCATATGGATCTGATGTTACGGGCTTTCTTAGGTTGCTGTTTACAAACTCAGAAAAAATACTTGTCCCATAATTTTCATTGTGTATTTCGACTACACGTCACGTGGCTGAGATTAGAATCCTACGAGGGATATATAGCGTAACAATAAGGAACAAATTGAGGAATGAATACAGTAGAGGAATTAAATGTAAGAAAACGGGATTTATACCACGTACGTTTGTTTTGTGAATTATCCGATATTTCGCATGCACCATGGTCACGGTTGAACTGATATTTATTGGTAGGCCAATCTGTCTACCAATAAACAACACCAATACCCTTTTTCTAAGTCTTTTATTACGATCGGCAACTGTACCACTCTTCTAATTCCCACTATTCGTTCGAAACTGCTGTCACCACACTTGTATCCGGACGCGTCAGGGCACAACTTTTATTTACTCTGGTTCCCATCTTGGTTCCACATAAACTTATCACTGGATTCCAGGCACTCGACAATCTACACTCATCGTCATGATTGAACTTTTTGTGTTTCTTAATTTCAATGGCTTCCTTAACCAATCTTAGTATTATAGTGGCGTTCTGTCGTGATGACAAATAGAGGAACGTAGTATAAATCCCATTTTCTCACATTTAATTGATAAGTGACCACGTTAGTTTTAAACAATACACAGCAGAGGACGTTTGAAAGTAGCACTAGTGACAAAACACTACAAGAGGCAACAGTTTCACATGTTACAAAGAAAGTAATGAGAATGATACTTGTTCTGGATGGATATAGAGTGAGAGGAAGACCGTGGATAGACTATGTGAAAGATGTTATGGCAAAGAAGTGTATGATGAGATGACGAAGATATTGGAAGAAGAAAATATATTACGCCGACCACAAATAAAATTAGGCGAATTACGACACTGTACCCCATATTTCTTTAAACTTGACGGATAAACTTTTGCTCTTCATCTCACAAGATGCTTATTGATGATAAGAACAAATATGGACCTGACAAATACAACAAGTGATATATACGCGCTGAACTAGCTACCCACGCCTTTTCAACCCGAATGAACCTTCTTTGAATGAACCAAGATTGCAAGAACGTGAGCGATTTTATCTATAAGTGAAAAGGAAGTTACTAATTATTACAATAAAAAAGATAATTTCAATTGCAATAAAAAAGCAGTACGGGTGAAAATATAAATAAATGGTGACTGGATATAAACGGAGAAGGACCAAAATGAAACGTATGGGATATGTTGAGACCCGAGGTGAATATATTGCCTTATGAAATGAGGGATCCGTAAACATGAAATCAAAATAATATAATATAATATAGAACAGTAAAAGCAATAACAGTCCGTAACCAATGCAATAATACATGAGCGACAAATAAAGACAATATACACAGCAAAGAATCCGCAATATCCGATTATCATTCTTTTTGGAACAGCCCTCGTATATAGTATGTATTTACAATGAAGCTTATGAGATCGTCATAAATATTAAAGTTAAGTACCAGGAAAACGGCTGAAATCTAGTACAAGTTTGTATAATTAAAATGGACAGTTGGATTGTTAGAGGTGGGGAATATTAATGTCAAAAACCTGTAGAAATATTAACAGTTTAAGCAAACAGTCTCTTTAAGCGTAGGTGCATATCTGGGATTAGGAAAGACGCACTAGTTCAAGCGTCACACTATTGGTTGAACTAATGGGAATGAGGGCTCTTTTCATACTACTTACATAAACGTATGCCAGTCTTTTTACACCTGAAGCTGATTTCACGCAGCGGGCATGCAGCGATCTGCGAGTCCAATTTAATAACGCAATTAGGGTTCTGTTGGGGTTGCTGTGGTGACGTGGCTCAAAGATGTTTGCGGAGGTGCACATGGATGATTTCTATGCGATGAGAAAAAGGTGCGCCACCATGTTGTCTCGGCTCTGCGAGAGTTTTTATTTTGGTAAGACCTATTTTAATTTTTTTTTTAAACATCAAAACGAACTTTTTTTTTAAATTTCTGTTCTGACTATGACGATTACTCATCGTTCCCACAAAAATAAAAAAAGACTTTAGGGTTATGTCAGACTCATACTGACTAAACACCCCCTTTCTGCCTATTGCCAAAGTGGCTATAAGGCTATCGGAAGCAGCCGCCCACTCAGGAGAGATGAAGGTGCACACGCTGCCCTAGACATATAGACTAGGGCATATGCGTGGAAGCGCGTACGGACACCATAGCGGGGCCGAACGCATGTGTGTGAGGGGATTGTTTACGCAGTGGCGGAGAGCCACGCGACAAACCTAAGCCAGAAGGGCTGAGAATTTAATCTGAGCAGACAACCCCCCCAAAGTGGGGAGATCAAAAGAAAGAGGTTATCAATGTTATATAGATACAGGACGAATTGATATTGTTAGAATTGCACAGTTTTTGTATAGGTATGTTATTCGCAAAGTCATTCCTTAAAGGTTTTGCTATTACCACAACAATATTTAATAATATTTTAAACAATAACTAATATTTTAAGCAGTAACAATATTTTCCGAATAAAGTCTAGTTTAAGGGCGGCTAATCTCCAGATTTATATTTATAACAAGAATTAATTAAGATTTGATGAAACAATGTTTACCATAAAAACATAAGCACCAAGCTGACAAATTTCGACAGCGAAAAGCAGTGTTTCGGTGGCGTAATGGTCAACGCAGCCGCCCGGATTGGAGAGGAAGGTTTTCAGAGCCCCACGGGGTAGGGAACGGCACTACGGTTGGCAGTGCGCGAGTGTCACGTCAAAGTTGCAAGTGTCTATGGGCTACAGTGACTGCTTATAAGCTTACCACCAGGCAGGCCGTATGCTTGTCTGTCTACCAACTACCTAACAAAAAAATCGGGAGAAGTCTCCCCTTGACTTTCTCGTATACCGGAAACGACTCAAAAGTTGATAGAAACCTTATATTTTGATTTCATACATGCTTGTTAAATTTGGCTGCAATAAGTATACTCGAGCTATCGTGCTAACGCACAGACATAATTCCAAATACGGTCTTTATGGACTCAGGGAGGTCCAAAACGTGTAAATCCGTCAAAATCTCGAGGTCTAATTTTTTGACTATTACAAGACTTCGTCTATACTACGTATACGAGAAAGTAAAAAACCAATGAAGTAATGTTATCATGTTGATTACGTGTTTTCCTAATTCATATTAACGTGAAATATTCAGTAGCTAAACATAAAGTGAAGGATTTTATAGTACCGATTACAAGAGTATGAATCATATAACATGTAGTAGCTACTTGAGCGTGGAATAATTTATGTGTAAACAGACCTAGTTAAACGAAAGCCGTTGGCACTTTGGACAATACAAATTAAAATGAGAGGATTAAGTAATTTGTAAAATGACCTTGTTGTTATGTTAAATTGATAGATAGAGTTACCATTATGTTACTAAGCAATATTAGCAGCTTAAAATATTGTATTTTTGTTTAACTAACTTGGGTGAGCCATACATGTTTGTTTAGACACATATGCCCATTGCTTTCTGTGCGTCATTGCTGGCATTGAGAGCACTCAATCTCAACTCAAAACAGTCATTATTGACCCGCGTTTGTGGGATTAAAATACGCTACATTTTAAAAAGATAATAGAAGTAGCTTAGCAACTCCAGCTGCTAAGAGGAACAACTATAGACCGTTTTCTTAACAAACGGGTACTGAGTAGGTATGTCTCTCGCATATTTTCGATATTGACAGAGTGAGATGGGTCATGTTAGGGGCCCAACGCCTTTGTTCAAAACAATATTGAACATAGTATCTATTAATATTTTATTAATATTATAATTATTATGCACTAGAACGTCCCGTCAAGTCTGCGGTGTGGCGTCAGCTTTGCCATTTCTCCCATGGGGTCCATATTGGCTCACATAATATTCTAAATCCTATTCTGTCTTACTACCGATTTGTGTTCATAATAATCACTCTTCATAATTTTATTTGTCATACTTTTTTTATTCATACATTTTTATTACTACCAACTTAGATCATAACAGTTAGTGATCATAATTTTTTTATTAATACTGTTACTACCTTGCTGCTTACAAAAACAGTGCACTCCGCCTGGTCATAAAAAAAATAACCCTAACCTACCCATCACCCAGCCATGTAGGTACATAAAACACTAGACTCGGACAAAAATGTATGATTAATGATATTATGAATTTCAATGATTATGGTTTAATGAAGTTATGAAGAATGATCATTATGGTTTTAGATGGTATGAGAAATATTTTCGGACCTCCAATGATAGGAATTGAAAGGTTATGTAAGAAAATGCGCACCCCTCCCATGCACTCCCTAGAAGTATGAGTATTATATTAAAATGTAAGAAATCCTTATTTCAACGCTTCAAGAAGAATACCTAATAGTAACTAGAATGTTATGTTGTATTTCTTCTTCTTTTACGTTAATGGCGATCGCGACACATAAAGATTACGCATTGCGCCAATATCAAGTGAAAATGTATTAAAAATAACCGACAATTATTGTACGGTAGATTCGAGTTTAAAATCGAGTCTCTCAACACGTGTTTTTGCAACAAGAACTCTGGAGAATGTTGTAACCGAGGGTGGAAAGGAAGCTATAATATTCTTATAAGATGTACCTACTACTATTAAGGCTGAGAATGACTTTAACTCCACTTTTCATTTCGAATACAAGGTAAGTCGGCATTGGATTAGATTATTTCTGCATTTGGACTAGCCTTCGATTCGGTATTCACTTGGTTATTCAGTTAGGCGTGCTTAGGATTTGGGCTCGTGAATTGGCTGAAAAATAAATTACTAACTACATTAGACATCATGGCTCCAAGGACTCGATTCTTCTGCGTGTAATAAAATAAAATTAAATAAAATTAATTAAATTATAAGAGATTAACAGTGTATTGGAAAACACACTAATGAGTAAACAAACAACCTTCTTTGTGACTAATTAATATTAATACAACGAAATAACGTTGTTTATGTGTAAAATATATTAACCTAAGCAAATTCTTTCCTTCCTCTAGTGATGACTAGAGGAAGGAAGAATTTTACATGGGTATAGGTTTAAGTATTTTAAAATAATAAAGTTGGCCAACAAGCAATCGGCTTGCGGTTACAGTGCATAATATATATTTTTAATACATAGTTCATTAATTTGCTTTATTGTTTTCTTACAATAGTGATACATAGTTGCTATGGCAATACACGTACAACGGTTTTGGTACTTACTTTACATAGCCTTAGTGTTTAAGTTATATTATTAGGTATATATATATATGTTAGTTTTAAGGTATTTATCTATGGGCCCTTTGTTTATTTTAACATCTCTGTAAGCATTGTGTTGCCTGAAATAAATAAATGAATTAAAAAAAAATAGTCAATAAATGGACACCTACTCATGCTAACGGGTTATTTTTAATACACTAAGTCAAAAATCAAATGAAGATCTCATCATCTCTCAAGGAAACACGAAAAAAAAGAGATAACCAGACATAGGTACGTCTTCTAGCCATGTGATGGCGGCAGAGTAGAATAGGATCACCCCATATCCTCCAATAGGTGTCGCAGAAGGCGACTAATGACTGATCTATTAGTCGCCTTCTACGACACCTATTGCGCGACACCAAAGGGGTATTGATAACTTTATACTCCGTCCACTAATCCGCATTTGGCAAGCGTGGTGAACTACTGCCTAAACCTCCTTCGATGATAAGGAGAGGTCTTGTGTCCCAGCAGTGGGTTTAATTGGGTTACATACTGAATATCAACAGTCATAATATCAATAATTAAAACATCAACACCGTAAGACCAACGATTCAAAATCTCAACACTTCAGAATGTCAGCAGCTTAGTAAGTCAATAGTTCACAAGACCAAAGTTTAAAATCTCAACATGGAAAAATTTAGGTTGCTACTTAGTGGAAATGGAATTTGTCCAAAACTCTGAAGGAATTGATAAAAGAGCTAAAATAATATATAAAATAATAATAAATCCAGAGAAACCCAGCGATTAAAACTATAAATAAAAATGTAATTTTTTAAAAAAAAACATTCACAATATAATAAAAAAGGAAGGAAACTTTATTCAGAATATTTTTACTACAGAGCACATTTTTTAAATCAAGAACAGAAGGAATCACATTATGCCGTTTACCTCTACTTCAATGCCAGTATGTGACAAGAATAAACGCTCAGTATTGGCAGATTCGACCTTAAACTATCAAATGCTCGCAATGTCTGTCCATAATAATATCAAAATAGCCCCCGGCGAACATTGATGAAAAATAATTTATTTCCGAGAATAGATCAAGTCTGCATTCTAAGCAATTAAGCTAAGGGAAACTAGTATCTTCGATTACTATAAAATAAATTTGTTGTTTTTAGCTTTTAGTTGTTTCTACCTTCATATTTTATATAACAAAGAAAAGCCTACACCTCATTCAAGGTTGGAGTTCACCAACATATAAACAGGTGATTATTATTTAACCAACTGTTTTTGACATTTTGTCGTTTAGAAGAATTGTCAAAAAATTACGCTTATCTTGTTTTACGTGTTGGGCAACTCAAGCCTTAAACAGTTACGGTAGTCATTAGACGTTCGTAATATCAGTGTCACAAGCACGCTGCTAATCCTCAGCCTTACTGCGTAAAGCTCTGTAAACTAATTCCGCAGAACCATGAACTATGAATGCAGGGTCTTAGATAAGGAATCTATATACACTTTTGCTTGCTAGCATAACGTGTTAGTGAGAAAGCTATCCATGGCGACCGTCTTGTCAAATGTAGACAAAATTGTCATTCGTTCGATAGAAACGTTGTATCTTTTGCCACTTGTCTAGGCCATTGGGTCTTCCTAATAAGCTGTGAGTAGATAGCGTAATATAACATGGTGTAATAAAATATTTGGACTGCAAAAGACGTGACGAAATTTATATAAATTGTGAATATTTATGCGTTCTCGTAAATTAAGTATTTGTTTGTTTGTTAGAATCACACTCACCATCTAGACGTTTAACCGATATTTGTCACGTCACAAAATGATTAAATTAAGACAGGTAAAACATTAATAATCAAGTGTGAAAATGTGAGCGAGTGAGTTAAATAACCCGATGATCTGAAATCAGCACTAAATAATAATATTATTGGCCATTATTAATTGTCACTATTCATATTCATATCATATAATATTTATATATTTGACACCGTCGTGGTGGAGTGGTCAGTATAGCTGCCAACACATCAAGCAGTCCGGGTTCGAGTCCTGGTAGCGGCAAATGTTTGTGTGAGAGGACGAATACGAATATATTGACAAGTCATGGTTGTTTATATATTTATTTATAAAAAAATTCAACAATTATTATGTACTTACCTATATAAAAATTGACCATAAACAAGTTCTTGCTGATACTTAATTTGGGCTTGATAATTGTTGTGAGAGTAGAAATATATTATTATTATATTCGCTTTTTTTAGATTGATTTTCCAGAGGCTATCATTCATGCAGTGTATCTATATTCTGTTATAATAGCACCTTCTATATTCATTTAAAAGTAATTGTACAGTCAACAGCACGTCGGGCTATACAAAACTGTCAAATTTCTCCAAACGATTTTCAACCTAAGGCTATTCAATATAAAGTGCATAATCGATTGGAAAAATTTGACAGTTTGTGGTAACCCAGCGTGCTGTTGTCTGTACCTACGCAACAACATTGTTTTATGGAATTATTGTTGCGTTTACAAACGCGTAATTAATTTAAAACTAGAAAACTACTTAATGCTGGGTTCGATTCCCGCCTGGGGCAGGAAGATTTTTTTGTGTATTTTCTAGTTTTAAAAACATTGATTTAGTAAATATTAAATACTGACACCTACAAGTAATGATGTCGGAAACCAACAAAATTTATTAAGAACTTTATTCATAAAGTTTTTTTTTAAAAATAAGAATAAATTACTTTGCGTCTTATTCATAATACGGAAAGTAATTAATTTTTAAATGCTAATATAGAGTAATATATTATTAATAAGTCACCTAGGTATAATATTCCATAAATGTTTACACTTTGAGCATCTACACGTAATCTCATTTTCGTGAGGTCTTTTAATGAATGACATTGGGTGTTTAATATTAAATATTATTAGGTACCGATAAAATAAAACTAGGTACATTACTAAAAAACGTTTTAAAATCTAAGTAATGTCATTTAATAATAATATGTAGTTTTCTTTAACAGCAAAATCAGAGTTGCCATATTTTATGGGTGTACATTTCGCATTAATCACCACTATTAACAAGAAATGCTCTAATGATTCCATTTAAAAACCCGGGAACAGATAGTCTCATCTAATTGACCAATGCTTATCATCTCTATTGACTAGACGTCCACAAAACAGCCATGATCTCATTACCATCATTTAGCCCTTATTCCTCATTGTGTTCTTTTCCTGTTATGCGTATTAAGGTAAACATGTTTTAAGGCCCCAACTCCGAGCTAGTTGGACAGTCGCACGACACACGTCGTCCCAGATAGATTATTTCAACACTCTGTCCATTGATTAAGCAAAATGAAGCACGCCTCAATAATTTTAGTCGTGCTATTAGCCGTAATATGTGTTAGCCAGTGCAAGGATTTGATCGTTGGAACAACTTACAACAACAGGCTGATCATGCAACAGAAGGTTGAGTACAACTCAATCCCGTTCAAGAAGCGTACCAAGGAGTTCTTCTACTCTGACCAAGGACAACAAATCTTGAAGGTAAACTTGATTCAGATTAGCTAAATTGACAATTTTTACTTTTATTTTAAGTTTCATATTTGGTTGTATGTAAAAGATTATCATGCGTAAAATTGACGCGATGAGTTTTAAGTAGCTGTAATGTGAGGTGTTGTTTATTGATTTGAATAAACCTTACCGTTTCACACTATTTAGAATGAGAGCAATATTTCAAATGCATAAGCATCAAGTATACGCAGATTACCTATCTTCTATCGTGCAAGTGAACAACTACTAGTCTAGGTACTTTCAATGGAAATATTCAATCATGAATAATTTTATTCATAAATTACATTTTTTTGTGTTAGGTAGAAATTTGTTTATAGATATTACTAATTCTAAACGGTATACGAACTAAATTTTGTTCACGTTTATCTCGACATCTAAGTCTTAAAATAAATTTTCGTAACATCAAATTGTTAAAAAAATAATTAAAATGTAGTTTAGTACCTACTTGCACCTAGCCTATTTTAGGTAAGTATACATGTTAAACCAGTTTTTTACCTGCTAAACTTTATATTATAGTTTAGCTAGATCAAATGCGTGCTCGAAAATTCTTAACAACAGTACACTCAAATCCCAATCATAATCCCACTGACAATTTAACTATCTAACCAAGACTAACCAGTGCCACACACAATATTTTACAAGCTGTTGTTAGTTATTTTAATAGATGGTGCATAATCAAACAGCTCTTTGTGAATCGTGACACTTTTCGAACGATATTATTAAAAATGCAAACGTAAGAACAACTTTACTCAATATCTACTTCAGCTGTCTTTTCAGAACTTACGAACGGATAGGTTCGAAAAGAGTAAATAAAGATTGAGTTTAGGAGTAAAGTAGTTATTATGAAATATTCTGGTGGATAAATACTACCAATGTGCGTTGTAAAATATGAGTAAAACTATTATTATTCTGTTCTACTTTTGCTACTTCCTTTATTTACACGCTTACTAACAATGATCATCTGACCAATGACGCAACTTGTTGAGAACAATAGCCTGTAAATGAGTTCACTTTGAAACACATATACCTTTTAAAATATAGGTACAATAGTTTTACATCCTATGTGAATCAGTTGGATAAGAATCCGATTTGTTATGTGATTACATAATAATACTGAATGCGCTCGTAATAAAACCTAGTTTCATTCTGATTAATTTAATCACAATTTTTCCTCAATGTACACAGAATTAATAATGAAAAATTTTAATAATAGTAATATGCAATATTATCAACATGTTTGTTAAATTGTTGAAATAATCTTAAAAGGTCAACCGATAAAGTAGCCAAGACAAATTACATAATATTGATAATAATAGTTGAATACAGTATTTATCAAGAGATTCATTCGGTTCGTTAGAAATACGTTAAATAAATCAATAACAAATTTTTGGTAAGACATAAAACAGATAAATAAGTACGTTAAATTACTTAACGATAACGTAAACACAATTGAAACTTCAATAAAAGCGCTAATGAGCATAATGATTGCTTTGTATTGACGCCGTCTTGGTGGAGTAGTCAGTATAGTTGCCTACACATCAAGCGGTCTGGGTTCGAGTCCTGGTAGCGGCAAATGTTTGTGTGATGAACACGAACATTTGTTCACGAGTCATGGTTGTTTATGTATTTATTTAAGTTTATTTATGAAAATATGTATACTATTATGTATATTAGAGTCCAATATCTAGTATCCATAACACAAGTTCCTAATGATAGTTAATTTGGGCTAGATAATTGGTGTGAGCGTAGAAATATATTATATTATATTATTATGTATAAAAAAAGTATTACCGGAATGCCAGCGCCGAATGGTTAACCGAATTATCATCTGTCAATTAACCTATCGTCGAAAAAGTCATAGCAAAAATGAGAAAAATTAAGTCTATGGTTATAGTAGTACAACATTTTTATAACATAATTGCATTTTCTATAAACTTCTTAAAGAAAACTCATTTTCCACGTGGTTTGTAAATTTACTATTATCTTGGTCTTAAAGTTAGTGTACTAAAGATTGGAGATACGTAATAACTATATCTTGTTTAAATAAGTACCTAATTGTTGTTGCAATCATCAATTTTAACGGTGCCCGCCCATGTCCGATAATCGGTGACCGATTCTTTATAGCGGAAAATGAAACGAATTGATTGCAATAGTTAATCGCACACGTCCTATAGAAAGTCGGTCAGAAAATGTAATTAATTTTCAGATAATGAAAATATCGTCCCACAAAAAGTATGACGTAAATCATGAATTTTATTAAACTGAATAATTTATCGGCATTGTAAATAAGATCACAATCTCCAAAGGGGAGTCACGACCCTCATGACTGAGGAAAACGACGCGAGGAGGAGGTAAATAAGATGGTTGGGCCGTACCACCGGCTTGGGATCCAGTAATTAAAATTATTAAAACTGAATCAAAACACCATACAGCAAGATCTAATGACACCGTGAGCTCCGATGCGTAAAACGAAACACTCCAAATTAATAATTAAAGTGACGGTAGATTTAACTTTTTAAAAAAATATGACAACCTACATTCTTTAGTCATCCCGTGACCACGAACGCTGCAAAGTGTTACGAAATGTCGAGCAATAATAACAACATGTAAAATCTAATTACATGCGAGTTAAATCCGTAAAAGTTGTTTTATTGACAATGTGTAGTGCTCACGCAAATCTAAGAGAACAATTTATCGGCAATTTGATAGGTAAAGTAAAAAACGAGTACACTGGGTATTTTTTATAGAAATGCTAAGAATAGAGGTGCGTTTCATTTACTTTTCAATACACAATTCTTATCGCACAAAAACTATATTGCTTTTTTAATGTTTAACAAATCAGCAATTTACGGTTCTCAAGGCTTTTAGATGCGACATTTAAAAGCAATCCTTATCTTTAATGTAGTTAAGGACAAAACAATGGTTTTATCAAAAAACCAACAGTCTACTATAGAAGGATACTGGTTTCTTCGTAAGCAAAGTAAATGTTTGTTAGTAGATGTTTATCTTGAAACGTTGTGTTTCATTTTTAAGGTCAAGAAGTCCGGCAACCTAATTGTCAATGCTAACGAAGTAATTCATTATTAATAGGGTACAATGAGTGTCGGAAGGTGTATTAAATATGCAGTCAAACAATCAGAAATTCTGTAAGGGAAATTCTTTGATGTAGTATCAAACGATTTCTCGTTTAAGTAGGTAATTTCATCAAATGTTTATTTTATTTATCAATAAAAAGACACAAAACCGAACATAATCCATTTTCGATCACATAAAATTATATCAAAACTTCAATTATATTCTATTCTTAATTTTATTAATGGCGTCACGATACATACACATTACGCATTTTGCTAATGTCAAGTGAAAATGTAATTAAGTAACTAAAAAGTTCTTCTTGTAAAAGGTGTTTTTACAAGAAGAACTCGGGAGATACTCCATAGCAATACTTAAAACTATATTTATTACCATGCATGTGCCCTGATCATTATTGCCTACATGACAGAAGAAAAAAGTCAAATTATCATTACTCGTAGCATTGCATTTACTGTAATAAAAATTATAAACCTAAATAATATATCTACTAATTCTGATTTTGAATTCAAAACTGTTCTGTCCTACACACGTTTTCACAGCGCAATATAAAAATGTTGAGTTTTGTTAGATTGGTAGATCAGAAACACAACGGCGCATTTTATATGCATAAGTGATAAACTTGTGAATAAAAATAGCGATTAATTTTCTAACAAAATGGCAATTCAAAACGTGGGTTTTGTATAACCATCACAAAATTGTATGCATTACAATAAATATAGCGTATCCGGTGTACTATTTGTACAATAGCAAGTTTTTTCCCGTGTATGTTGAAGTGACACAAATTTAAAAAAAAAATCTAATTGTTGAATGGTAGAACATACGTCATAGTTATTTTTGCAATATCATCAGAGGCATCTGGAATTCCCCTTATAAGTAGCAACCAGTCAGTTTTTGAGGCACTGCATGGTCATTACCGCCAGATGTTACTTAATGTAGCCAAATGTACCCTTTTCAAAAGACTTCCTTAGCTCCAAGAAGGAATATGGTAAGGATTATAAGTTTGTGAGTAACACCCTGTTTTGCAAGCATTGATCGCTTGCTACATTGATAATATTAAATAACTCATAAACCTTGATTTTGATAAGAAATGAATTTCCGTTATCAATTTTATTGCTTACAAGTTAGCAGCTAGGTAGTCCCCGGACTAACAAGTGATCCACGAGAGACATTATTGGGGTAACTTACTGTCGGTCAATTGGTCATATCGTGGCATTAGGTTAATAATAATGGATAAAGCTAATGCGCTTTAGTGTTCTGTCTACTTTCCTGTTGCCATGGACACAGTATTTTTTTTAATTGACCTTAATTCACCTGAAGGTAAGCAGAAGTGATGTTCAAATGCTAATATAGCTAGTACGAGAGATAGTGTAAGCGCCATTAGCCACCTTGATTTTGACCTGCACGGTGCTTTTTCGTGCACCTAGAATTGTAAAAATTAGGGAAACCGTGTGCTGGCAGTGAATTCCATTTCTCAATTGTCTCAATATAGAAAGGAGTTGCCGAATTCTTAATTGGCGTTGGAATGGTAGCCACAGTTTGTCGGCGATAATGTGGGCCAGCACGGATAACCCTTAAAAAAGGTGGGTTAGGTAAAAAAAAGCTCCTCAGTATATTCGGTAAAGACGGTAGAACGCGATCAATGACGCAGCATCGCACGCGATTGAACAGGCTAAGATAAGTTTAGTACAATGTGTGTTCTTTTGTTTCAGGCTGTCATTGCGAGAGACTTGGACCATTCCGACAGCTTGGCAACCATCACAGCTGGAGGCGTCGGCTTCTCTTACGTCAACCTCAGGTTCAAGAGCGAGCGAGGATCAGGCCTTAACTACCAAGTCGAACTCTACACGTAATCCTGTCAGACCTCATCAATTTCCACAAAAAAATTAAATTCCGTCGATTGAATTTAAATTTATCTTTCAATGTTTTATTCATGTAGGCAACCCCGCGCGGGGAGTTGTAAATTGAAGTAATTCAATTATCCGTTTGAATGTTTCAGAACCAGAAATAAGATTAACGTCAAATATAAATTTGCACTGTTGCTGTCATTTAAGTAGACCATGTTAAGTAGATTAATAAAATAATTTATGATTCCTCTTGAATTTGATGATTAGACACTTCATTTTCGTTATTAAATCTTCAACATTTACCGTGAAACGTGTTCTTCATTCATGTTGTATAATTGTGATATAAAAAGCCGAGGTTCTCTTATGAAGTACTTTATTCATTCATTTATAAATACTCCTCTTTTATTTATACTTTGTAATTAATAATAATGGTTTTTATATAATAAAAATCTCGTTTGCTTATTTATGACTCCGTGTAATTATTTAATTTAAAATCAGGGAGTGTTCTCACTTGGATTTTTTAAAGTATGACCTTGGTACAGGTGTAATAAACTCAACTATTTTAGATGCGTTATGGGGTTAATTCGTACGAAAAACGTGATAAGCGCCTCTTGCGGAAAGGAGAAAATAAGATTTCTAATACAAATAAAGCTCAAAATGCAACTAAAATAGTTATATTTTTACACTAAAAACTTGCACTGTTACAATTACAGTGTATTTAAAATACACTGTTATTGGGTAAGTGTGTAAATAGTTATATACATCACTACTTGAAATGGTAAAAAACAAAGTTTGTAAATCACATAAAATTTATTCCCCTTAGATTATAAACTGATAAAATGTTTAAAAAATCCCATTCGCCAGTGTAACTGTGAACGTATTCTTGAGTGGTGAGTTGGTTAACCAAGTATCGCAACGTAATCGCAACCATTAGATCAAATGGAGGTTGCCGATAGTAACTTATTTACTTAAAATGAACTAAAAATTATTTTTAAATAATAAAAACGCCGTCTTTAGTTAAAGATGGAGAAATAATAATTTTCTTTAATCCGAATGTTTTTTTTGAGGTTGGTACGTTGTCACTTGTATTTAAGGCCGACTTCAAAAAGATATTTAGTTTTTTATTAAAAAAAAATCTCCGTTTTTAGTTTTGAGAGCGGTTTTTTATTTTGAAAATAATTTATTTTTTGCTGTTAGTGTTTTAAGTATAGAATCTCGAGATATTTTTGGGAAACATGTAACAGAACTATTACGATATCATCGACGTCAATTAAATAGGCATTATTAGGGATAACTAAAAAACTACTTGTCAGATGTCGATTAAATTAAAATGGGACCACATGACAAGCACCAGCTTCCAAATGTTGAAAGAATCCATAAAATCCGAGAGTTATGTATGAGGTTACTAACATAAAAAAATGCAGTCGAATTCAGAACCTCCTCATTTTTAAACGACTTCAAAAAAGGACGAGGTTCTCTATTCGACTGTATGTGTTTTTTGAAGTCGATTAAAAATACTAAGAAAAATATTCGCTTTGCTAACCTTGTTCGTAAACATCATTTAAATGCGAATATTTCTCGTTATACCGACAGATATAAGGAAAATGCATTAAGAAATTTAGTTTGTGATCGATGAAGTCATCGTGCGCCTACAAAGGGAGGAAGTTCTTATTGAGTGTTCTCATTGTTTGGAAGTCAAGGTCGTATCATGTCACACACAGAGTAATTCACCGCCTTATTTGTATATTCATTACATAGTTAGCATACCTTTAAACCCAAATCTTGACATTTATTTAAATTTTGTTAGACATTAAAATTTAAATTGTACGAATTCAGTTTTTTGTGTGATATAAAGGTCAATCCACAAGGGCGCAGAACAGAAGCGAAGCGAGATGGATTGTATTCACACATAATAATAATTTATTCTCTCGCCATAGTTAAAAAAATATACAAAGTTTTCATAAAGAATTATAATATAGAACATTATCTTGACTTACTAATATGAAATTTATGTTGGAGAAGATGAAGAAGGGTGAAGGTACAGACAACAATACTTCAGATTAAGACAAACTGTTAAAATTTCCCAATCGATTTTTCACTTTATATGAAGTAGATTTAGGTTGAAAATTTATAGGTAACAAATCTGATGGTTTGTGGTTACCTGATGTGTTAATGTCTGTACAAGTTCGTCGCCGACTAGCAGGCGACGTGTCGCCACTACCTCTACGGTTTCTATTTATTTATATAGAATACTAGCTAACGACACCGTCTGGATATAAAAACTTAGAAACAGTAGCTTCACAGTGAGACGTCACCTGCAGCTGCTGCGATTAGTCGGCTACGACTACGAACTGTCAGACGCCATCGATGAGTGCAAAAGCAAATTCACACATGTTTTTGTAAAACCCTTGCATTCGTCGGCACTCCATAAGTTTGATACTTCGTCGAAATGACGATCTCTACGACTATGTGAACAGACCTTAAAATGGTCGCTCACGTGTACAATGGAGCTCAGAAGTGAACCAATGAATTTAAATAAGCATCGTGATTATAGTTGAAACTTTCAATGCTAGAAAGATCTAGAATAATAACTCTCACAAATTAGCCAGGAACGGGACGCGTATAAGTTGAAGATAGATAGAGATGAGACAGAAATTGACTACACTGTTTTTTACTTTTTTTACGTTTTGGACCTCCCTGAGTCCAAAAATTTTTTTTTTGAAATATCTGTGTGTGTGTCTGTGCGTTAGCACGATAACGATATTGCAACCAAATTTGACATGCATGTATAACCTCGAAATGTAAGGTTTATATAAACTTTTGAATCGTCGATCACGAAAGATAAGCAACCTAGTGCGTGGTAGGTACTCGGATGGGTGACCAAAACTTAACATGCATGTATGACATCAAAATATCAGGTTTCTGTCAGCTTTTGAGTCGTTTTCGGTATACGAGAAAGTCAAGGGGAGACCACTCCCGATTTTTTTTTTTCTTGTAGTCAGAAGGCATTTAAAGAATGAAACAATTAATTTCGCTAATATTCGCGTAAATCTTTCACTACAATAGAATCGTCTCATCTTATCTCGTGTGTAATTCTCATCATAAATGTTTATATTTAATTTTATAATAAACTTATAAGTATGTACTTCGTTTTCATTAGCATCATGGAAAATTATATTGTGAGTCAGAGTAAGTATACGTTTCGTCAAACAATGTGTGCACTGTAAACTATCGATACTCCTTTGTATATCGTTATCTCTGTATCAACAATTTATGTTATAAGTACTAGACATTTAATAACAATAATAATATATTTCCACGTTCACACCAATTAAATCAAGCCCAAAGTAAGTATAATTAAGAACTTGTGTTATGGATACTAGATACGGGCATTTTTAATATACATAATAATTTTAGATATTTTTATAAATACCTAAAATTAAATAAATATAACAACTACAACTCACAAACAAGTTTTCGTGTTCGTCACACAAATATTTGCTGCTACCAGGATTAGGACCCGGACCGCTTGATGTATCTGTCAAGGCCAAGGGTATGCAGACAGTTATACTGACCACTCCACACGACGGCGACATTTGTATCTAATATAATAAAAAATCCATATTTTATAGGTAGAGAGTTGGAAAAGATAAAAATAATACCACATTCGAGGAAGTAATTCTTTTAAATCTTCAAAATTGGTACCTTCAAAATACTATCACGTTCAGAAAAATAATTAGGAAAATTTCTTAGACGGCCGTAAATCAATGATTTTTTTCAAAACAAGCTCTCCAAGGAAATGATGTTTAGTACACAGGTCAATGTATAGTATTATATCTTATGAAAATGAAAATGAAAAGCTCTTTATTTAAATGGACTTTGCTAAGTACTTTTAAATCGTCAAAACCCTACCACCATTTCGGGACGAAATAATTATTATTATGCTGAGATGGAGAAGAAATGGCGAAAGAAACTCCACAGCTTACAATTTGGTAATGATTTCAAAACATCGCTCAGAATATGATAGAGACATAGTATATATAATATACGATATCATATTCTGAGCGACGTGAAGATAGTACCTTAACAAGAATATTGTGCTCCAAGGCCCCAGGCTCGTCTAATGTGGTTCTGGAATTTATTATGGATATTTCCAATTTCATACCACATGACCAAGTCCCTACATTAAAGAACTTAGACTAAAATTTCATAACATGTGAAAATATTATTACAAACTTAATTAGGATTATCAAGTGATTCTAATTTTAAAATTACATTACTTATAATTCTGATTTAAATAATCCATTTAATGAAAATAACGTACTATGCTTTTCAGTGCGCAGTTTTCTAGCGCGCTGACAACGTTAACTAAAAATGCGCATTGAAGCATGTCATTATATCAGTGGTCACATAAATATAGTCACGTCATTGTGAACGTGTGTTAACATAACGACCGCTGAATGCCTGTCATTATGATAGACCAACAATAGTTTTGGGTCTAAAAACTTCTATTGATAGTATTGGGACATACATCATGGGTGCAAAATTCATATGGCATTCGATCGTATGAATCAATAATGTTCAATCAAGTATCCAGTGGTTCAAATTTCAATAGCTCAAAACTTGGCGGATCACTTATAACCAACAGATTCGTATAATTGTGGGGTCTACATAGATCGATTCCGATATAAATTTAAATAAGCATCGTGATTATAGTAGAAACTTTTCAATGCTAGAAGGATCTAGAATAATGACACTCACAAATTGACCAGGAATGGGACGCGTTAAAGTTGAAGATAGAGATGATATACAGAAACTGACTACACTGTTTTTCTTTCTTCTGGAAGTCGGAAGGCATTTAAAGTATGAAGCAAATAATGTCGCAAATATTCGTAAATCTTTCATTACAATAGAATCAAAACACAACACTTTCGTGTCGAGGCCTTCTCAAGAATTTAATTTAAATTCCGATAATCTGGAATTTGTTAAGAAAGATTTCGGTTATTATTATATTTCGATAACAGTCGCAATATCGGATTACTATGGATATTTCATAAATATACTTAATTTTTCTCCGTCTAGACTGACGAAATTACATAATAGCTCTTACCAACTTTGCAACTTCAACTGAAAAGTAAACCTTAACTTATTTTACAGAATGTCCATCTAATATTTGCAATCCTCTTTGGTTCTTTTATGTATGAAAACTGGAATTCGCTTAAGTTATAATTTTTTTTTTAATAAAATTGTTTGATAAATATCAAAGACATCAAGCTTGAATCTCACATCGCGTCGTTGTCTCGCTCGAACGCCATTGTGTATGAGAAAATTTGGACGTTTATTAACAAAGTACACTCTTGATATCTTTAATATTAAACATTGTTGTGGTGCTACAAAAGTAGGTACCTATAAATAAAATCTAAATTTCATTTTGGATTCGCTTTGATATATTTTTCATGTTATTGTAACACCGAAAGCTTTCAAGAAGACCCAAACATGGCATAAATAAACACTTCATATATCTTGCGAACTTTTTTAATTATTTAGTGTAGACTTTATCTAAACGCATCTAATGATAAGTTATCGGAGACAAAAGTTTACCGGTGTGCTGAGATGATTTTGAGTGAAACATCTTTCTTTTTTGTCTGTTTACTGAAGGATTGTTACTTTTGGGAGTCATACTAACACATCAAAAGTTTATTATAAATGTTACTGCATTTACGCGTACTCGTGCCAATAATAATAGTTTTTGGTTCACCGAAATCGTGCCAGGATTTCCAAAGTTACAGCGTTGTAAAGTTTCATCGGCTTATTAAATTTGCCTTCCTACGCGCGCTCGTAAGATGACGTCACGGTGCGACAGTCATATCCGATTGTGGGTGATGGGTTTAAACTCTTTAAATTTGATTTGTAAAGTGGTTTGCACGTATTATTTTAAGTGTTCGTGTTAGCAGTTACTTTAAATATTATTGTTATTAAATTATGTTAGACCGTGGTTGGAGGAAAAGTCCCCTTTATATTGATGAAGGAAAATTTTACTAAAAGAAAACATTCCTTTATTTTCAAAAATAATTAAAACTGCATTTAAAGATTTTTGAAAAATCACCCTCTGGAGCCGGGGATCTCACCGGTGAAATGTGAAAAAAAAAACCATTCTGTATTTTATGATACCAACAGAAAGAGTCATTCACAAGGACCAATTTCTTTAAAACAACATAGTATCTTAAATTCAAGAAAGACCAAAAAAAATTTTTTTTTTCACATTTTTGTTGCGCCGTGACGTCACGCGCTGGTGCAGACGCTTAGTCGGAGTTTGTCGCTGAAGCCGTACTTTAATGTTTCATATCTCAGTCAGTTTTGAAGATAGGAAAAACATAAAAACAGATTCTTTTTTCTCGAGTTTGCCTTCTTTTTAGATATGCTGATAACAAAAAACGTTGGTGTGACTCATTCCCTATTGGAGGTACTGCATGCCCCATACTGGCTAATGTAGCTTTACATGTTATGAAATATTATCTAAGGCAGCGTTATCGTTAAAAATAAATTTCATGGAGATTTACAGTCGCCTGAAAAAGCGCTGCAATCTCTTAAACCTTAAAAAACATGCCAATTTATTTGTCTTCAATGTAATATTGACCTTGCTGTAAATTTTGGCAGAGTATTATCACAGCGCAAAAAACACATCCATTAGTTCCACGTTTTTGAAGTTCGGTTTTTTTATTTAAAAATAATTTGTTTTTTGATTTTTAGTGTTGTGGATAAGTATAGAATTTTTCAGGAAACTATCTCGATGTCTTTTAGACAAACAAGGGAATAGAACCATTATGATATCATCGACGTCAATAAAATAGGCATTATTAGGGATTACTCAAAAACTCCTCATCAGATGTCAATCAAATTTAAACGGGACCACATGAAAAGCACCAGCTTGCAAAAGTTGAAAGAATCTTCAAAATCGGCACACCCATTAAAGAATTATGAGGTAACAAACATAAAATATACACAGTCGAATTGAGAACATCGTCCTTTTTTGAAGTCGGTTAAAGAGAGGCGATACGGTTTTAAGCTGATATCCTAATGTAGGTAATAGTAGCTATGGAAGAGCGAAGTCACCTGTCACAGGCATTTTTTGCTTACTAAGTGACTTCGGTCACATTGCATAAAATGTAAATTAATAACTTTTAAAGAAAATAAATTATTATTATTATTATTATCTCCCTCAGTAGACTTTTACGACACCGACGGGACGAGAATGGTTGTTCTTTTAGTAACCGAAACTTCACCGGTTAATTTACTGAAAATAATATTTTCAAGTCACCTTTATTGTATGCGTGGTAAAATATTTGGAAACAGGATGAAAATGTCTAAACTTGTAATACATGATTGACTTAGAGATAAAGTGAACATTATGTGAAAATTCTGTTGCGAAATATCAACTTAAAATTTTACGCCAGGCATTAGTTCAAGACACGGGTCGCTCAACAGGTAATAAGTATAAATGTTGTGAATATGACGACAGGGATCCTATTATCGTACTCTAACCAAAATCCCGAAAACTGTCCGCTTTATACAAAGGGTCCTCGGTTAATTTATTGCTGAAATATTCCTGCATGGACCCGGGAAAGATAATTACGCATTGAGCCTAAGTCTTCGGGGTATTATCATTTGTGTATTAAAATTTAAATATTTTTATCAAAATTTGAATTTTGGGAATGGGCAGAAATTATCATAATGTAACCGATGGGTAAACAGTATCCTATTCCACAAACACAGTTGTAATTAATTTTTGCCAGAGTAATCCATCCTCCGTTATATACCAGATGATCCACACAAGAAGAATAAGTAGCAATGAAGAACTGGTATAATTAGAAGCAAATTTTCAATATTCTAATATATTTTAATTTACTTAAATAAGTTGAAAGTATTATAGGCTTAAATTAATAGCGAAACCGAAACTTTCTTCTTTTTAATTTTATAAGTCTTAGTTACGTACTTGAATAGATTAATTAATGAAGAGTGATAGACTTCAGTTTTTGTTAAGTCTGATTCCATTATTTTAAACTCGACATTTGATATTATCTCAGTCATTTTCTTATTGAATGTGTATATTATTTTAAAAATTATCGTTGAAGTTGAATGACCTCTCAATATTCTGCAGCAGTAATTCTTTCGAGGTTATCTTCGTATGACTTTATCGTAAGTTTAGTTTGGGTTATCTCGACTATAACTTGACGGATAGTAGGTACTTACCTAGTTTTTAGGTGCCCCAACTTTGTAGGTTAGTCGATATAAACGAGATTCTTAAGAAAACTTCACATAAAACGCGAAAAACACTAAACGATATATCATTTTCGTTGTCAGTTTACGTCCCTGTGATGTGAAATTTTGCGACTTCGAAACTTTTCACGCTATAGGTTACATCTAATAATCTAATCTAATATTTTATTAATGTATTATCTTTGTATCAATGTAGAATAAAGTTTATTTCTATTCTAATGATGGCACTATACCTACTTGGCTATTGGTATTCGGGTATTTGCACTTATTGTCCAAACATAGCAATATGTAGATGGTCTAAATCATTATTTTTACAACTACGACAAATGACGCAAATAGCCAATACGTGTTTCCATCCACACATCAAATGCGTCAAATTTCTCGCTCCGCTGCAATTGACACGTCCAAAGCTTTTACATTGGTTTGAGATTAAAGAAAATATTTGAATCATGAAAATGATGTTTGACAGGGAGTTTCTCCCGAGTTTTTGTAGCAATAACACGTGTTGAGAGACTCCATTTTAAACTCAATCTACCTTACAATTGTCAGTTACTTTTCAGTACATTTTCTGAGACAAGAAGCAGAAGATAATATTTTGACATTATTTTGAAAATATTTATGCGCTATCCATGTTAGTTTAAATAGGCTATCGCTTATTTCACAGACTGATTTTGAGGAGTTGTTCGGATTTATACGGGAACCTACCTGCTGCTGCATTCTGCTATCGTACTTCGTGATATCAAATCCAACCCCACAATCTGGATTGTTCATAACGGTGCGTTTTTAGAGCAAGTTTCTGCCACAAAGCAAAATACTGTGGAACAACTGTCGCCAGCGGTGTTCCCGCATCAATACGACCTCAAACTTTTTTAAAAAAGAACGTATTCCTTCCTAAGCTGCAAACTGGTGAATAATCTGCTCGTGTCGAAAATAAAATTCGAATAGAAAGAGTTAAAAAGTTAGATGTAGCTATAAAGTAAATTGCGACATGAGGCTAGTTGCGGCGTCTTGTTAAAACCAACCATCATAGAATCTCTATTCTCGATGTAGTGCTAAAAATAATTACTTATCAAATACTTACAGAGCTCATCGTAGCCTGTTTCTACTATCTTTCATCGGGTTCAAGAAAGTAATAGGTACGCCAATTCGCCGTCAGACCACAATGCGTACCATATAGCAACTTTTGCAGGCAACAGTGTATCATCTGTTACACAAACTTAGAAATAAAAAATATTTTTAAAGAAAAATCACGTAGAAAGATATTGCTACTCCTTGTTGTTGTTTGTAAATTATATTATATTATATTTAACACATAAAGACTTTATCTTTAGGTCGAGGATTCAGGTCTATTAAATTAATTCATATAGTCTTCATTCAAGATGGCCCCAAAGTTAAAACAAGACACTAAAAACTTAAAAACCGATAATAATACCAACGTACATTTAAATATTTTTTCCATCAAAAATAAAAAGAACAAAATTTCAATTCTTTCAGTAAATAAATAAATTAAAGCCAAGAACCATCTCGGTCACGTTAAGTTTGAAACAAAATAGCCGTACCAAAATCGATACATACGTTTAACAGCTACGATGCTACAGACAGTTACAAAGATAGGTACATAGACACCTACCTACTACTTGAAACTTATAGAGCCGAAAATAATGAATGAAAAATTATGTGACTTGACCCATAAAACCGCGTTTTTGCGTCAGGGGTTAAAAATACCTTTCGGCCTTCATCTCATCTGAGTTTTTCACCCTAGTGTTGCAAGTATCTATAAATGCTAATGTTCAATAATAGATGGACCGTTGTTTTAGTAAAAAGAAGAAGAATAGAATAGAATTTGATTATTCTGGCTTTAAACCATGAAATCTAAAACGCTCTGTACCTAAACCAACAGATTTACATTTTAATTAGTTTCAACAAAATTAACATTGCCCGCAAATAATCTAATTTACAATTCATAAAACTGTGATATGCGAATGCAACTGTGTTCGGTGAAAGATAAACTAGTGATTCATCAAATTGAGGTAGTACAATTTGATGAGTCAATTTATTGACAATTCGGAATACCTGCAACCAATTATCGAATCATCGCTTAGTTTAAATAGAGACTTTAATAATAAAATACTCTTTATTGCACATAAATTTTGTTTATAAAAATCTAAATGTTTTCTTGAGGTCGGTCCCAAATACAAGTGACAACGTTTATTCGAAATCTTGAGGTGCCAGACTTGAAAATTTTTGGTCACCCAGGCGTTCAATTAATAAGTGTGCTACGACTAGACTACCTTTAGACTCTAAATAGATCTGGATGATGATTTATACAAGGTATACAAGGTATACCCGTTGTTAACAAACGTGTGTTGAACCGAGCTGGCAGAAGTAAAAAGAACGAAATTAACTTTCGTGTTGGGCATCTTTTGTGGATGTCAACTGTTCCATCTAAAGCGCATATAATATAAACAAAATAGATTCTATCGATTCTTACCGAGAGACACGACTCTTGATTACTTTATCAAGATGACGATTTTGACGAAATAATGCCGAATTATTTGTCCCACTTTCATCACAATTCGATTGAATTACATTCAACATTTTAATTTAATCTAGTATTAGTAGTATCTAGTATATTATTACATCAATAAAACAATTTATTTTAAAAATTCTCAACAAAATCGTATAAAGTTTTTGTAATGAGAAAATAAAATGTCTCCCTTTGACTCAGTACGTGATCAGTTTCTCATAATGTATTTAATAAATATTATAGGAGTCTCCAGACCGAGGTTCAATCGAAGTTTAAATATTGAATGGCCTAAAACATTTCAATAACATTAGAATTCTCTCATAAATACTAAATTCTTTACTTAAAACTAATAATTTATCAATTTATTTATGCGTTATTAATATTTCAACAGAAGGATCATTTTTGATGGTAATGGAAGAAAGCATACTCTCATACTCTCGCTCTTAGTGAACAATAATATAGGTAGTTTTTTTTATCTCAAAAATGCGGGTGAGTCCTTACTGTAGATAGATAGATATTCAATAAAACTATCGAACAACTACCGGCTGATCGCGTAATTTTCATGAGGTACTATGCGAACGTACTCACAACATTTAATTTAACCTTAACCTTTACCTCGTAAGCTCAATAAACCTCACATGCCGAGTAATTACACCACCACCAATAGCTAAAGCAAAAAATCGGGAATGGTCTTCCCTAGACTTTCTCGTATACCGGAAACGCATCAAAAGTTGATAGAAACCTTATATTTTGATGTCATACATGCATGTTAAATTTGGTTGCAATAAGTTAAAACATACTCGAGTTATCGTGCTAACGCACAGACACACACACACACACACACATAGACAAACAGACATAATTCCAAAAAAAATATTTTTGGACTCAGGGAGGTCAAACAAGTACCTAAATCCGTCAAAATCTCTAGGTCGAATTTTTGACTATTACAAGACTTCCTCTATACTACGTATACGAGAAAGTAAATAATAATCTTTAATAAAACACTTAAATTTCAGTCTTTATACCGCATAAATAAGGAATTTCACATTTTGTACAGTTTTACCGACAAAGCGTAAGTAAAGTGCATTAAAATTTCGTATTTATGTAGGTGCCCATTTCTTCGCATTCGCTTTTGATGGTCGCAACATGAGTTTAATTTCCTGACCTGGAAATTACGGGTCGTAATGAAAACGCAAAGGTTGACGGAATGGCACCAGAATTTAACTAATCTTTTCACCGCACAAACACTCTAAATTCTTTTCATTCACCTTCTGAAATGGTTTTTGTTCTGACGTTGTACGTCATTATTTAGGTGTGCTGCCCGAGAACCGGGTATTACTTTTTACCTTTTTAAAGATTTCTCATTTGCAAAACTCCGACTGAGATTATAATATTAAAAATTTCAAATTGTTTTTTGGCATTGACACTGTGAAATTAAAAAGTATTTCGTTGACGAAGCGTCTTTTAAAGCGGGGTTTTCCGTAATTTGTTTTGAAAGAATTCAAGATTAATACGCTATTGAAATAAAATTGCCTTTAACTAGTTTTGAAGGTATCATCTTTTCGTTAGAGATAGGCACTGACCCGCGACTTTTAACTATCCGGGTAATGCTTAACGAGTGACACAGCCACAAAATATGAATGGAGAAGACAAGCTCTGATTTAATTTAAGTCCGAATATTATTTACACTCAGCTCAGCCACACTACTGCAGACTTTTGATAACCCCAAACTCTGTCATAAGCCCAACGTGATGCCTCAAAATCAAGGATTCCACATTACGAGCGACTGCAGCGTGGACACTATGCTATGCAGTTCTAAGTACTGAGATTCCGTGTCCGTGAGAGGTTATTTATATGTGCGTTGTTTGAGAGCGTAATGCTTAATTTAATAGTACATTTATTCACTAGGGCGGTAAAACAAAGAATATCTCAGATCACAGGCATTTGACTACTAATATGCCATCTGAGGCTTTCTTTTTTTACCGCCCGAAGTATAAAATTTGATGTCACCCCCTCACACCCCCTCCCTGATCGGAAGTGGGATTTCCCGTACGCGTAGCATGCGGAAAATGCCGCTTTCTGGTCAAGTTTGTCCTAAGATCCTTTATAGTATCTTATAGTAAAGCAGATTAGATGCTCGAAATTCAAATTTGGAACGTATGTCATAATTATAGTAGAAGGCGTCTAATGCTAAAGTCTAATGCGTCACTTCTCTGCTTTACTTTCAATTTAACAATTCATGTCATTTTATTAACCTAATTCTATACTTCAATTGCGATTATGGAATAGTAATTGAAATGATTTGCCATTATTAAAATCAATATCGACATAATATTCATTTGCATCCAATAATTGTATGGCTAAGTAGGCTAAGCAGATTGTTGCAATTTACTTGCATTCCCGCACATGATTACGGTTTGATTTAATTAAAATAGCTATAATTCCGTGTTCAACCTCAGTTGCCGTCCACAAAATTTGTATATGTGGTAATAAAAAAGAAATGTAAACTTGACATACACCTACTTAATTAACGATTTTCTTGTTTGTTTTTCGTCTTGTGAAAAACAGTCCACTTACCCAGTGAGAGTTTTACATTCTGAATACTAGCATTATTAAATAAGCCTGTATCTATACATCTATACATATAAATAAATTTGGAGTGTCTGTTTGTAATATTGAAATAACCGTTTTTTACTACATGCATATGAATATATATAAGGTACATACACCAAAATTTTTTTTTTTTAATTTTTGTCTGTCTGTCTTTTTGTTTCGGCTAATCTCTGAAACGGCTGGACCGATTTTGACGGTAATTTTTTTTTCAGGTAGCTGGTGTAATAAGGAGTAACTTAGGCTCCTTTTTTTTCTTTTGGTAAATTCTACGGGGACGAAGTCGCGGGCACATCTAGTATTATCATAAACATTGCAGATTGGGTTCGAGTAAAAAAAGATTTTATGCCACACATAAAAAATTATAGTCAAAAAGAAACCCTCAGATCGCATATTAATCACAGTCAAATAATCAAATACCGACGCCCTAGTTAAATTATGTACTATTGAATTTGTATGACGCAAGTTTATTTAAAGGCCAATAATGACTGAAATGCCACTTAATTGATTAAAGTCGATGAGTAACGTCCATAAAAAAAAATTGCCTTGTTTATTATAAAACTATTCCTAAATTAAATAGTTTTTAAATAGAGTTAAAACAGTTATTGCATAATAAGCATTATTACTCAGTGCAAGATTATTTAAATGATAAATTTTTGAAAAATACAAGAATGCCGAAATATTGAAAGAAGATACAGTTACTTATGGATAGAATATGGATATAATTAACTACTGTGAAATGAAAATCCTCCTCTCTTTTAATTTTTTGCTGTGCCAGACAGGGTCCATAACTGAATCATTCGTTATAAAGAACATCTCTTTATACTTATGGAATGCAATAAAGAATATGAATAAGAGTTATTTTATGTAATGTAATTTGATGCAATGTAATGTAATTTGATGTAATGTAATGTAAAACCTAAAAGTGCGAAAGTAATTAGGTATTTGCCGTAAATAATTTTGAATTATACTAAATAAGTATGTCTAGGACTGAGTAACCAGTCTGGAAGATTTCTAAAGTGAACATTCTTAACTGCTCTGCTCCTTGCTTATACTAAGTCTAGCCACAAAGTGACAACTCTTAGCTGTTCTTGTAAAGTGAACATTCTCCTAAGACCCACGGTCCCAGGTTCTACATGTAAGATTTTAAAAAAAAACGAAAAAATAAAATTTAATATTTATAGATAAACAGTGTATCTATGTTCACTATATCCTACAATCAATACCTATTGAAGTAATAACTTCAGCATTGGTAGTCAACTGAAACAGTCATTTGAAGTTATTACTTCAATAGGTTTACTTTATCATATAAAAAAACAACTCTGAACTGTTGAGTTTGAATAACTATAAAATATTAGTACTACTAGTAGGACCTTGGACAACAATGCCTAGGACACCTTACAATGTATGGGCCTTAAGAGTTAAATACTTGCAAATTAATATTTTCATTTTCTAAAATTAAAGTTCTAAAATTTTTCATATAAAATATTTAACACAATTTTATTAGTTTCGACATTCGATGCAATAGATTTTTACATATCCTTCATCTTGTATTATTCTCCACAGCTTTAGGGACAGAGAACTGAAATTTATGAGGCAATACGTCACAGCTTGAGCGCGAAGTGTTATCCCTTAGACAAGCGCTGAATTTAGTTCAGTTTTGCTGTGTGGCTAAAATTATTTTCAAAAGTTTGTTGAAACAAAATTACATACATAATTACGAGCACGCTCATAATCCCAAGAGTAGTTGAGCAGAGCCTTAGGTAACATTTTATTACACACTAAGCCACATCTGGCAGTATGATCCATACATTGCCCTCCTAGTTACAGTGCCTGTCGCCTACATAAAAGGGGCAATAAACCCAAAAATCCAACAGCCAGAACAGAGCATTCCGGGTCAAACATAATTCATAGCATAAAATAGCATCTACGCTAGCGCTTTCAAGCCAGACCCAGTAGTTTTATCTGTTTCATTGCCCTAAAAAGAAACATGGACAAATTGTCAACGAATGTGTCCAGGAATTCAGACCTAGAATTATAAAAATTGGATATTTTCAGAAAAAAAATAGTCAAAAAATATTTCAAATCGTAAGAATGTGTTCAATTTTCTCTTTATGGCAACTGCAGCTACACTGGGCTGCAAAGAAAACGGCAAGCTATAAAAAGTGTTAATAAATTAAATATTTGAGCGTAACTTTTAAAATAAAACTATATCAAAGTTTTTGTTCAATACAAATATATAAATGTGTAAAGCAGTATAAAAATACAGTATTTATTTCATAATTCTCAATACTTATGAATTTATTGGGGTTTTGTCACAAATCTCATAATTTATGAAACTGAGAAACTGGTTATGTTACCTCTATCATCATTATCATCAACAGCTCATATAATATCCCCACCGAGGGGCTCGAGCCTACCCGATTAGGGGCAATTAGGTCTAGTCTTACGCTGGCCAAGCGCGGGTTGGTAGACTTCACGCACAACCCGAGAATTTCTTCATAGGTGTGTGCAGGTTTCCTCACGATATTTTCCTTCACCGTAAAAGGGTCAAATAAACGTACATATGAATTCAAAAGTGGTACGTGGTGGAACTCGAACCGGTGCCTCACGGGTGGGAGACAACGCCCTTACACACTACGCCACACCGATGTGTAGTTAAATATAAATAAATAAACGAACAACAACATTAGTTTTTCACTAAAGCACTTACATTACATTGCTCAAAAGAAATCCACTAAATAAACGTTCCGTTCAAAGGCGTAAGTACATTAGCACGATTCCAGTTACTTTCTACATGAAAGAGGAAAATTTCAAAGGACCAAATGTACGAACACGTCGCGTTAGTCGCACGAGGGATGCTAAGTAACAATTTATGGCGCGATTCGTCACAGCTTGCAGTGAACTCCCATACTTTAGGCTTGTGTTGTGCCACATGGAACTGACTCTAAGCTGAGTTGCGCGACTTGTTGCGTGGTTCGAAGTATGTAGGTAGTTTTAAAAAGTTTGTTCTGACGTTTACCATAGACTTGAAAAGTTTTCTCTTTTATTGTCTATTATTGTTGGCCGAATTTTTAATATAATCAAATCAAATATCTTTATTGCGCATCACATAACATTAATAAAACAATACAAACAGGTAAAACGTAAGTATCTTATTCTACATTATGTAGTCACATCAATATATTAGGTAATTTGTTAGTAAAGACGTGCTTACAAATGAAGTAAGTATCTTGTTAGTATATTTTAATTTTTTATAAGTGACAATGCAGTTGCATTAAAGATTTTTTTAAATCTTCCAATTGGTGGTTGATAACATCAAAGTCACTCATAAGGTAGGATATTTAAACAAAGAATAATATAATTATCATCATTACAGTAAAAAGTTCAGCACGTTTTAATGTGTCCACATGTTTTTATCATCTAATATTCCTGAACTTTATGATACGCCTTTTCCATTAAAGTTTGTTTTGGTATAAAGTTTAAGTTTGTGTAATGGAATTTCACTTACGTTTGATAGAACTTTGTTGTATACACTTCATAAGCGAACATAGATAATGGGTTATTGGGTTATTACGTTGGAGGCAACAAAAATAATATTGATTAATAAGAAAAAAATATAAATGTTCTTTTTGAAGGTAATGCTACCTTATGGTAATGCTGCCAGCTACCTTCTAGTAACACGAAATTCTTCTCTCATTCCTTCTCTGTCCGCGCTGCTCAACTTTGGAATCGGCTTCCTTTTGATATCCAAGAGTGTCCTTCAGCTAATGCTTTTAAGTTTTGATTAAAAAAACACTTTCAGTTGCATTCATCTTAGTGTCTTTTTTATATTCATTTTTAAGTCTCACTCAGCTTATCGCAATCTGTAATGTACATACCTAGTCTATTATATTTTTGTTTGTATGTATGTATGTATTTATGTGTATGTATTATATTAGCGTATTTTTATTGTATTATAGTATATATGTATTTAATTTAATAACTTTTCTATGTTTTTAGCTACTACTTATTATTTTTATCTTATCTTATAATGCACTTTCTTGTCTCCCACCTACTGACATAATACCTCACTGACGTTTTGGGTTGGCTGGAAGAGATCTCTTATAGAGATAAGTTCGCCCTTGCAAACTGTATTACCGTAATTTTGTTATTTTTTTATTTTAAGTGCAATAAAGAGTAATTCTAGTGAATTTAGTAATGTTATTTTTTATCAATATCCACTTCTAAGCTTCGCAATAACAAGTAAAAATACAAGGGTCATCAAAAATTGAAAAATCAACCAACATTGGGCTATCCTGCGCTGTGATAAACCGGTACTCAGTGATTTCTTTTTAACTGACTTTAAAAAAAGTGAAGTTTCTCTATTCGACTATATGTTTTTTTATGTGTGTGTACCGATTTTGAAGACATTTTTCACGTATAAAAGCTGGTGCTTGTTATGTGGTCCCATTTAAATTTGATTGACATCTGACGAGTAGTTTTTGTGTTCTCCCTTAAAATGCCTATTTAATTGATATTGATGATAGTTATCATTTTATCACTTGTTAGTCTAAAAAATTTCAAGATAGTTTCCTGAAGATTTCTATACTAACAACACTAAAAAGCAAAAAACTAAATCATTTTTAAATAAAATAAAACCGCCTTCGTAACTAAAAACGGAGAAATAAACATTTTATGCTTAAAATATCTAAATGTATTTTTGAGTTCGGTGCCAACCTCAATGTTTGGAATAAAAGGTAGTCACTTGTATTTAGGACCGACCTCAAAAAATATTTAGATTTTATGAACATAAAAATTTTATTTCTCCGTATTGAGTTTTAAATGCGGTTTTATTGTTTAAAAATAATGTTTAAGCAAAGCGCACCACAGCAAGGTTGGTTTATTTCTTTATTATATATAATATTAGAGAAGCGATTCGATAAAAAAAGTATACTACGACATCGAATCCTAGCTAAATGTTTAACCTAAATGGACTAACACTGAAAATTATTCTAAGCAAGCTTAATTTGCAATATCACATATAAAAGTTACTTTAGTATAAAATACAGAAAAATTAAACCGTCCCATTTCACGCCTGCAATACAATTCCCACAAAACCGCGTTTATTACAAAAATTCGACGTGAATCTATGTTTACACCTAAACATACCACAATGTCACATTGTTTCGTCGTTAATTTTGTTGTTTACCGACTATTTCAGTATTTTATTAGTATTTTTCCACGGCCCAATTTCTCTTATTTTTACTTATAAAACCTACCTGATTAAGGTCCTTTTGTTCGTTTTGTATTGTCAGTTACATTCTTTTTGTTTAAACACTAGGTGGCGCAAATGACACCGAACTGTGAAAATTGTCACTGCCTTTGTTAGGAAAATTGAAATTCAAGCTGTGTAATAAAATACATTAATTAGTGAAAAAATTTAATTGAGGAATTCAATCGAATTTAAAGCTGAATCGAGATATGTTCTCGATAAATCCGTAAAATGAAAATGAAAAAGCTCTTTATTTAAATGGACTTTGCTAAGTACTTTTAAATCGTCAAAAGCCCTACCACCATTTCGACGAAATAATTATTTAACTTAAATAATTATTATTATGCTGAGACGGAGAAGAAATGGCGAAAGAAACTCCGCAGCTTACAATTTCGTAATGATTTCAAAACATCATTACATGTCCATAGATATATCAATATGAATAAATTACAATTTTAAATGCGTAAATTTGGGCAGATTTTACTCCCACGCATTTGGATCACTTAAATAATCATTTAACTTGTAATAAGCTTTTTTATATAATTTAGATTTTACAGTTTTTTTAAATTTATTAATAGGTAAGTCTCTAATATTCTTCGGAAGCTTATTGTAAAAACGTATACATTGGCCCATAAAGGAATTGCTTATTCTGTGGAGACGAGTTTTATATACAACCAAATCGTGTTTCTTCCTAGTATTTACATTGTGCGTATGACATTTCTCGGAAAAATTCATAATATTTTTCTTTACATATAGTAAGTTTTCCAGTATATATTGTGATGACACAGTTAGAATATTTATCTCCTTGAACCTTTCTCTGAGGGAGTCACGCGGACCTAGTTGATAGATTGCTCTAACAGCCCGTTTTTGCAGAACAAAGATGGTATTAATATCTGCAGCACTCCCCCAGAGAAGAATTCCATAAGACATTATGCTGTGAAAATAACTGAACTAAACCATTCTAGCAGTATCTATATCAGTTAGCCGCCTAATAGTTTTAACTGCATATGCCGCAGAACTTAGTTTACCCGAAAGTTTTACAATATGTGGACCGCATTGCAATTTAGAGTAGTAGTAGTAGATTCAATCAATATTAGACTGTATAATCAAATAGATAAGGTTCAAGTATTTTTTTATGACCAATCGGAGTGGAATTATTGTCACTCATCACTCTCATACACTACACATCGCCTACTGCTGAACACGACACGGCTGCGACATTGACTACGTCTGATGACTTACAATTCAAGGAGCGACAAAAATAAAAGAAAAGGGGAGACCTCCGGGAGACACAAATTATGCCAATGGGTCGAAGTGCAGTGTGCGGATACTAGCGGTCACGTCTTAAGATAAGATACCTTGTTCTATCATTACCTTATCGAATTTCTAGACATAATATTACGAAAATTCTTCCGAATAGCGCGTGTAAATGAAGCCAGAGTATTGTTACAGACCCATTAGATAAAACTTTTTATGACTTTGTCGGCGGTAAAATGACGTATCATTGAGACGTATAGCCTAAAGTTGTTTAAAGTTTAGGTTATATTGTTTTAGGAGATGTATATATTTTTATTAGATTTTTTGATTTTATTAGATTTGGATTGTTTTGATATCGTCTGGGTCGAGAATTTATCTCCCCAAATGTCGGTTTCTTTTGAGAATGAGAGGTTCTCAAAGGCACAGGAGGTGCATTGGTGTTTCACGCTCCTGTCGCAGAATCTGCAAGCATCATTATCTTTCAGTTTCATGTTATAGAGATGTATGGTCGGCTTGCAGTGGCCAGTCAGAGCCCTAATCATTACGTTGAGGTTGCTCTTGTTGAGCATCAGTAGCTCGTCAGTGCGCTTATGGGACTATGGTTCGGACCCAGTCGTCCTTTGGCAGTCCGTGTTGGAGGTTGGAGGACGTTAGGAGTTGGAGGAGGTGGGTTTTTACGTATTGCATGGCCTGCTACTTTGAGATATCACAGAAAGGTTCTGAGCCAAACTGTAGGTCTTGAGCCCCAGCCCTTGTGAGCTCATGGGCCTTTTAAATAAATAAAATAAAAGAAAATTAGCCTTTATTGCCGTTAAACTTATAAAACATTCTTCTTATCTATTTTGTTTTTTTTTAATTTTATTCTAAAATATCAGCGTTCAGGGCATTATTTTTAGAAACAGCTTGTCTTTCGACATGGGCCTCTTCTGAAGATTTCCATTTTCTCTATCCTTTGCAACTCTCGGCCTTTTAGTTACTGATGATTCCAGAATCACCCGGTACCCGTCTGAGGGTGATTTTGTTTCGTTGCCCCATTTATTTAGTTCTCTACACAGTCTTTACTGGGAGATATATAAGCGTATTTCATTTTTTTTCATATAAGCAACAAAGGTGGCCAATAAAAATAAACCCTGCCCAACGGAAAGCGGTTGCTAAAGCCTATGGACGTTATCAACACCCAACAATAATAATGACAGATATACCGAAACTTATCTAGTATATTTATTCAATTATATTTATTCCAACATTCAAGCCCAAAATAATTATAAGAATTTAATTTTACCTAAAACAAAAAGTAACAAAATATTCGCAGAACACTCAATTACATTTGAATTGCGAAGCTGCCACAGTTAGAGACTAATGTTTGTTTAAAAAACAACCATTAATTGTGAGCCTCACCGGAAATCGAACCCATGAATATTTCCCGAAATATCACACAGAGCGTTGTTTTCGTTATTTTTCACAAACACCATTTTTCAAAGCTTAGCTACTTATGTAACATGAACGTTGTTTACTGTAACTAAAGATTTATTAGATTTGTAATTCCTAAATTGATATTGTAAAATAAGATATTTGTAGGTATTTGTTTGTATGTAATAAACTCTATTTTCAATCGTGCTTCGGAAAGCAAGTTAAAGCTGGTTGTATTGGTTGCTGTGGAATGATAGCAGACGTTCTCAAAGAGAGTTCCGTCACATAATTTTAAGCTTCACATTAAACAAATTTTAATGAAGAAAGCGTATTATAAAGTTCAGGAATATATAGACGATAAAAATGTGTGGACACATCCAAATGTGCTCGATTCTCCATTGTAATCTAGTGAGATATGAATATGTATACAATTTTAATTTTCTAATTTACAATATTGTAAGGAAGGAAAAGCGTCGATGGCGTAGTGCTGAAGAGCGTTGTTTCCCACCCGGGAGGCACTGGTTCGATCCCCGCCACGTACCAATGTGTTTTTAAATTTTGAATTCATATGTACGTTTAATCGACGCTTTTACAGTGAAGGAAAACATCGTGAGGAAACCGGCACCTATGAAGAAATTCTTAGGTTGTGTGTGAAGTCGACCAAGCCGCACTTGGCTAGCGTGGTTGACTAAGGCCTAATCGCCCCTAATGTGGGGTAGGCTCGAGCCCCTCGGTGGGGACTCTTAATAAGCTGTTGATTATAAACTTGTCAGTAGAACTAATTTTTGATATAATTGGTACGTGGCGGTAAAAACACATTGGTACGTGGCGGGTTGCGAACCAGTGCCTCTCGGGTGAAAGACAACGCACTACGCCACCGACGCTTCCTTCCGACAAGTTTATATTTTTCCTTAATGATATTTTATTATTTATCCAATACAAAACTAGTAGATCTGAACTCAACATCTCGATCTAAGGCAACATTCAGGGAGGCACGTTTCCCGGGGCGGTCTGCAGGGCATCAAGCGTTATCTCCGTTTAAAGTACCTGCCGCATCCTCCGCCGCGGTGCCTGCTGCGCGTACTGCAGCTCTTTTGCATTATGCTAATCTTGTTCGAATAGTAACAATGGACAAACGGCATGTATTAAAAAAAAAACTCGCCGCTTCACCCTCCGCGTCCTCCGCGGCGTCGCCCGCCGTGTCACATGCCACATGCGATTAGCTACAATTCATGATAAAATGTTTTCAGGCGTTTGAATGTTATCAGCTCTCTCTTTAATAATATTTAAGAAAAATGTGATTTAAGTAGTAGATATAGACTACCGGAATTAGGGCCCGTGAGTGATTAAAAAATAATAAAATAAGTTTAATTTTGCAGAATAGTTGAAACATCAATTTTACTATTTTCATGTAATTACTCCTAACAATTTTAGTGTCCCAGTAAAGAAAACCTCTCTTCGTCTTCTTAGTAAGTTAGATTTTTGACCAGATGCAGTCAGCGGTGCAACCGAAGCTAACGGAGATCGCTTTTTATGTTCTTGCTTGCTTGCATGCAACATACATGCATGCTTGCATTGCATGCTGTATTCTTGCTTGCATTGTATGATGTATGCATCCTTGCATTGCATGCTGTATGCCTGCCTGCGGGATGCTTGCCGGGGGTGCAGGGTGACTGGTCCTCCTGCTTAGGGGTTGGGGAGGCCTGAGGCCCCCCGCTATAAAGAAAAACAATGAATATGAAAATAAACCTAGATTAGGTTAGGGTAGACTTGTGACCGGAGCGGAGCGAGCGAAGCGAACGGACCATTGCATTGCTTGCTACATGCTTGTTTGCATACTGCATGCTTGTTTGCACACTGCATGCTTGCTTGTACACTGCATGGTTGCTTGCACACTGCATGCTTGCTTGCACGCTGCATGCTTGCATGCTGCGTACTTGATTGCACATTGCATGCATGCATGGGCAATAGATTGAAACGTAACTAAAAAATAAGAACTCACCGCGACAGCTTTTATCATCAACATGGAACGCACGAATAAATCGTTCCATGAAATGTTACTGCGATGGAAAGTTGTTAAACGAAACGTTATAAAGTGTACCGTCAAATATTGAAACATGTTTTTATAAATAGTTTTGTCGATAATTTAATAGTTTATATGAAATGTTAGTTCGATAGACCGTTATTCTGATAACCAAAACAACTTTGAAACATTTTTTTTAAAGAGTATTCGATGATATTAAAAATCGTGGAATAGTTTTCTGTGAAATGAAATTCGATATAAAAAAAACTGTATTTTGATAGCTGTACCCATTTTACTATTGCCAACTATGCCTGTAAACTAAAACCTAAGGCTCTACTCAGCCCCCTCAGTATTATGTTCATATATTTCTATAAAAACTAATTCACGGTCAAAACGATCAAAAGAGAACAATCACAAATGTACTTATCCTTGTGGCTGTTTATATAAAAGGCGAATTGTCTACTTTGTTGTTTTCTTCTATTTTTATTATTAAGTATCTACAACACGTCATATATTTATGAGATATATGTACTAAAAATATTGTTAGAAACAAAATGTATGACTAAATGCCACTAACAGTCACGACTTTGACGACACGACAGTCGCAGTTTTATCAAGTGAAACTTGAGCAAGAAACTCGCCGCTAAAATAAAAGTTTTCAGATAAGTACATCAAGTTATACAGTTGAGACTTACCCCTCGGACCGTTAGTTAAAATTGCATCGTTTTGTTAGTAGCCAAGTAAAGTAAGTACAGTGCTTAGTGGTACTGGTATTTGGAGAGAGCAGAGGAAGTTAAATGAACTTCAGTATAATTACTCTCTGAGTGGTGGTTAGCTCGGCTCCGCTATGGCGATGGCGGTTGTCACTCTAATTGTCCCTAATATTAATAACGAAATACATTTCGGAACTGAAAGTGGCATATGAGATAGTAAAACGCATTTTCTTTGAGAAAGGTTAGAGAGATACTTTAGACAGTGACGAATAAGCTGAAACGTCTGTGGAGAATCTCTTTCAAATACCTACATTTTGTCAAGGGTAACTCCGTGAGAAATCTATTTTGTTTTATTTAAAAGCTCCTGAAGTGGCATTTATTTAGGCTAGCCAAACATAGATGTTTTATTTGCATGGTTATGTGCAAGTGTAAAAAGAAATAAAGACCCGTTTTTGAAATCTATACCTAGGTAATTTTGTAATGACATTTTTTAGAAAATTTTATTTCTAACGGCAAGCTGTTATTTACATTAGTTTATATGACATTCGCTACAAAACACGTGTGAAATGAAATATATTGAAAGTAGATCCTTTTCTCGACATATTATTTAAACGTGTGCCTGTCAATATTATAGATTACATATTTAACATGCGTTATAATTATTTTCAAATATTTTTCAACTTAAGTAAGGCTGTGACTTTATCAATAACAATTTTACAGACATATTACATTTTCGTTAAAAATTTCATGTCGTCTTCTTTTATTTATTTTTTTGTTTTTTAATATCTTTGATTTATTTGGGTCAACTAACAAATAAATGAAAATATATATAAAAGAAGACCAAATCAGTAGGTACGTAACTTTATAAAAAATCGGGAGTTGTCTCCCCTTGACTTTCTCGTATAACGGAAACGACTCAAAGGTTGATAGAAACCTTATATTTTCAATCCGAGTACCAACCGCGCATTGGTTGCTTAACTTTCGTGATCGACGGCTCAAAATTTGATAGAAACCTTATACTTTGATGTCATACACGTATGTTAAATTTGGTTGCAATAAGTTAAAGCATGCGCTCGAGTTATCGTGCTAACGCACAGACACACACACAGACATAATTCCAAAAAAAAAATATTTTTAGACTCCGGCAAAATCTCGAGGTCGAATTTTTTAACCATTACAAGACTTCCTCTATGCTACGTATACAAGAAAGTAAAACTATATCCAATTTAATCAGAATAAACAGTTTTACTGTTTTGCCTTGCCAATGTCAAAATTCATCCCCACTGTTTGGCATTCAGCGTACAAACTGCGCAGGGCACAGTACGCTCCTCGTATTTGACCACCTAGTGAGCAAACTCGCGCTTGCTGCATTTGCAATTCGTTTGCAGACTACAAAATACTCAGCATCCGACCAAGTCTTTTGTAACTGGATTTCTCGGTTAACGACCTAGATTCTGCATATTTATTCAGTACGGTCACACACAATTTACGCTTCTGCAAGTGTCCATGATTTCGCTTTGTCATATGGTGGCATCTGTTTCCTCTGTGAATATTAACTAGCCTTATTATAAAAGGACGAGTTTTTTTTTTTGTTAAATAGTATTAAGTAAGGAGAACTTTGACAATTGATATTTAATTAATCCTATATGAGATCCAGAGACCCAAGTTTTCCGGGCGGTTTAATGTATGAAAACTACCTATTATTTAAATGGAATGAAATAAGGCCAACGAAATAAGAAAAAATGAGAGACTGACAGTAAAACTGTTTAAATTGATATACTCATATTACATGGAAAATGGTATAAAACAAAAAAAAACAATCGTTAATATAAGTAACTTAGAGAAGCGGACACTGAGATTTTTGATGTTTGATTTGATCCGAAGTAATCTTAAAAACTGTGGTGGGAAGGTGTGCAATATGAATACTGAATCTTTATCATCATTGGCCTATAAACATAACACTGCTAAGGTGCCTGACATCTTTTCCTAATATGAAGTTTGCAATAATTTAAAAGTACTTAGCAAAGTCCATTTAAAGAGCTTTTTCATTTCATTTCATCACGCCACCACACCTGATCCTGAACCAATGTAGATAGCCACCTATGCTATCCTACATAAGCCTTAACTTTACTTTTTTAGTAAGAATATAATTGTAAAAAGTAAATTTGAAATAATCTAAACATGCCGATCCACTTCACATTTTTATAAAGATTCATCAATGGGCGTTTCTTCATTGGCGGGCCACGAACTGGCACCAAAACCGACATCGACATCGGTGTACGCATATTACCGGCGCCAGCACGTTGGTGTCAAATACATTTACGCATCATCCCAGGCCCTGCAGTACGATGCAACTGCAGGGGTATGTGGGACTCGAGGTACAGGCGTTCCTACACACTAAACTTCCTCTCCGAGTATACTGCCAAGGCACACTACGACAGCACCCCAGGATCGCAGCAGTTCGCTTTTCACCGGGAAGCCATCTGTGCCCGCCCTTTCGGTCCCAACCGGTGCACCGTCTGATCATGTCCGCTGTCTGGTGGGACAACAGACCGCTAGTCTTGCAGACCAGCAGCCACCGAGCACAAGGCTCCACTGACCCTGAAAACGGCCTTTTCCCGTGTGTGTCTCCTATAGTGGTGCCAAGGTTGGCTTGGGTGAAACTCAGCGCAGTTTAAGCCCGATGTCTACGCCATAAGTTCCCCCCCACTAAGGCCGTAACCATCTGTCACACCAGTCCCGCACGAGGGATCAGGTTCGATTGGGTCCGGCTGTGTCGTGTAAGCACCAGGCGCTGGCTTCGTTAGTGCGGCGCTGCCTCCCATGACACCACCCCGGAAAACCAAACCAGAGGTCGCATCCATCCGTCACCTCTGAGAGCAGCCTATCGGCCAGCCAACTCACGACCTAAAGGTCCGCTGGCCCTGAAAAGGGCCCTTCCGTTCCGATCCGTCTGTAGATCTTGCCCAGGGTGCACCGCGGGGAGGTCTCGAAACATAGCACCCCAATGAGACAGCGTACCATACGATTTCATACAATTATGCGACCACCGTTGTCGGTGCTGGGCCGGGCTGACCAGAAACACCCGATATCATTATAATAGTCTGTCATTTGTATCTAATGGTCTGAAATTTAAAATAATCCGAAATGCCGAATCACTTCATAAATTTAGTATACCAAATGTGCCCTGGTAATACCTCATTCTCATCTATTTTTTTTAAACGCTTAAACAAATCTGATTGTTTGTACTGAATACTGTTAATTATAAATTGAAAATCGTGAAAACTAAAAGAACTTTCTACGTTTCTGCTACGTGGGTCCATATTGGCTCACATAATATTCTCAATCCTATTCTTTGTCTTACTACCGATTTGTGTTCTTAATACACTCTTCATAGTTTTATTTTTCATACTTTTTTATTCATAAATTTTTATTACTACCAACGGAGCTCATAACAGTTAGTGAATATATTTTTTTATTAATACTGTTACTACCTTGTTTCTTACAAAAACAGTGCACTCCGCCTGGTCATAAAAAAAATTAACCCTAACCTACCCATCACCCAGCCATGTAGGTGCATAAAACACTAGACTCGCCCAAAAATGTATGATTAATGATATTATGAATTTCAATGATTATGTTTTATGAAGTTATGAAGAATGATTTGTTATGAAGAAGGATCATTATGGTTTTAAATGGTATGAGAAATATTTTCGGACCTCCAATGATAGGAATTGAAAAGTTATGTAAGAAAATGCGCACCCCTTCTACGTTTGACCTTTTCTTCTGGAAGGAATAATGATCATGTTACAAACATTTATACGAAACCACAATGAGTAATTCCAAGAAAGTGTCGTTTTTCTTCAGAATTTTCTTTCTAAACGTTTCATAGCGTCTGAAAATTATTAAGGGAAAGAGTAATAAAGCCGACGGACCTGGTGACGAATCTGCCGCCATTTTGGAATGTTGTTAATATTTTTAAAAAGATAAGGCAACACTTATTCTGACATAAGAATCCAAGATTAACAGTTGCCCTAAGTCGGGGAACAAGAAAATTAACTTTTAAATGTAAATTTTACGAGGAAGTCATAACGTGAAAGCTGCCGCGGTTAGCTCTGATTTATTGCAGTTGGAATTGAAAGTGTTAAAGGAGTTGCAATCTGAAAAAAGTTTTAATAGGTACGTCTTTAAAGAAATATAAATTATGACGCTAAAGTGAGCTAACTTTCGTAAGATGGAATAATATTTAGGGCTATCTACTTGAGTACTTGGTTAATGACACCGCTTCATTTCCTTAATCAGAAAAGTAGGTGATCATTTATTTAATAGAAGAATAATTAATCTGAAGGCAAATAAAAGTACTTCGAATATTAACAAATTCCCTTTGTGTTCTCGTAATTTGTGACATAATTATGTGTATGATTAAAATTACTCAAATTTTCTTAATATTACTTTACGCTTTTTTATTTATTTATTTAAGACAAAGAACAAGTAAACAATCTACTTAACTAATTAAAACTATTACACAAAGATTAGTTTCATTGTGTAACCAGCGACATTGTCCACGATAGAGGTTTATAACATGAAATATTGTTCAAGACACTATTCTTTAATCATGATTAATTATTACGAACGCTTAATAGAAAAGCATACTATCCCTACTAATATTATAAATGAAAATGTAAGTCTGTGTTACGCTTTCACGGCCATTCAACCAATCGTTATGAAATTTTGTACCATAGATTAATGTTTTATACCTTTACACATTGTCAGGCGTATAAAAAGGACATAATTCGTATTTCATCCAGAAAAATTACTGTTCCCGAGGAATAGAACAATAAGTTTATGACAAAATTTACATTAGGTAACGCAGGCGATGCCGCAAATGCTAGTAGATAAACGATTATATTGAAACACAATAGCAGTAATTAAAACTACTAGTATAGTATTATACTACTTGTGTTAAAACTGAAAGTTATATAAAGGTAATTAACATAAAATATGTATTTAGGAAGAAATATATGACGTAATATATACTTACGTTATAATATGTTTCTACCTAAATATCTCCCTATTGATTGAAAAAACTTTTTCATGTCATAATTTCCAGAGGTCCAAAGGCTAAGACTGGAAATAAGTCACAACCAACTAAAAACAACAATTAAAACATATTAATTATATTTGCACAGATGTAGGCTGTTGAAATTTGTCGTTTGTTATTCAAATTTCTTAGAATAGGTGTGTAATCATAAATGAGATGTATGCAAGTACTTTAAAATCAATAACCAGGTGACAATAACATGCAATATTCTGCCGTAAATTTGTCAACATATTTCGTTGTAACGGAGGAACATAAAATAAGGAGAGTACAGAAATTAAACGGTCTCGAAGTCAGCGACGAGCGGGGCGACGGACGGCGGCTGCAGCGCGAGAGGCGGCGTCATTCAATGCATAGATTTAAATGGAACTGGCCTCAAAGGCAGCGGAGCGTCGGGCGACGCACAGCACAGGCGATGCGCTCCAGTCAAACGGCTCCCGCGCGGCTGTATTAACGTAGTGTTGTGCATTTTATTTATTGCTTTTTATAGATTGGACGTTTCAAAATGCCTGCAGAAGACGTCGAGGAGAAAACAATTTGAATTATTTTTGATAGGACAAAGACTAATTTCTCAAAGCGCAACACTACGCCGCTCTAGCGCCACGCGATCAGTATTTAGACATATTCTTTTTATCTGTGGCGATGAGCCCGCTGGCTTCGAGGCCGGGTCGGCGACCGCCCGCCCCGCTGTTGCCGTGTCGCCCAACTCGTCGCTGGCTTCGAGCCCGTGGCCGAGAAACTCACACATAGACGCCTTTCACTTTTAATTTTATGTGTCCTCTTATTTTGTGATGTTTCCCCAATGCATGGAAGATTTGCTTTTAAGACTGACAGGCAAAAATAAACATTTCGATACCTAGAACAGTAATTGAATGAATAAGTTTATTTTTTAACAATATTTAACCGTGGGGTCTACTACAAGTTTTATAAGCTTACGAGCAATCATGGATTTTTTTTTTCTAAGCTGTTATTTTAGTTTGCATCCCGGGCGCGCGCCGTGAAATGTATGGCGCCCCTCGAACGAAATAATTATACTTTGCGTCGCGGGCGCGCATATTTATACTAGCTCGCTAAGCCCAATAGAGCGTAAAATAATAAATATAAGCAATAGGTTCATAACATTTTTTATGAAATTTAGAACAAAAAGTCAAAATAATACAAATTAAATCATAGACTGTGATACCGCTGTCATAATTTATTCGGACCAAAAATTTTGTAATTAATTTCACCAATAACTCCTTCCCTAAGAAATGTAGTTAACTAACTCATTCATGGGTAGTTAACTAACTCATTCATGGTACGTCATGAGAGAGATAGTGATATTCGCTTATAGTTACTATCTATCTTTTATTGTAACTCGGTACCGGTCGCTTTGTTGACGTTTTTATCACTTTTATTATGGCAGCAGGGCGTCTCAGGAACTTTGTAGTATAACAATTGACAATGAGAATTTTATTGTTGATATTTTTAGAACACCAAACCCGGCAATTGGTGTAGGTTTTAGCTTAGCTATTCGGCATTATTTAAAAAATAAACTATTCCTTGTTCTATCTGGATACGTTATTCGAAACAAAAATACCTATCTATGTGTAGAATTGAGATCAAAACTGACTAATGTCAAAAACTTTAATCGAAAACGGTGTCAGTTCTGTTGTAGAACTAAACTATACCAAACATAGATGCATCTCATCTTTGTTAGCGTGATACTATCAGAAAGAGACAACAATATCTGCTAAACATAAAAATTTCGTTTCTCTACAGAAACGACACCGATGACGACTTAAAGTTAGTGATAGATGCTCTATTTTCGTTACAATATTCCTTACTTATTTGCCTTCAGATTTAACCTACCCAACTCTGCAGACAGTTTTTGTACTTCCGTCAGATACAAACAATAGCTTTTCTCATAATTCACTCCCGGATAGATCGGATCGGATATTTGTTTTGAGACGAGTCCGAATTTTGCGAGGTATGGACTGCTTTACAGTCAATCAATGTTCTCTAACCCTCTTTACTGGTCCGACGTAAATACACTAGCGAAAACACATTAATGTCTTCGTTTGAGGGGTTAATCAATATAAACATTCTTAAGATTTTTAAGCGATCCCCAAAAATTAAAATAAAAATGAAAAAGCTATTTATTTAAATGGACTTTGCTAAGAACTTTTAAATCGTCAAAAGCCCTACCACCATTTCGGGACGAATATATATGCCTATAAATGCTTGCAGCATAAATATGCCATACGCGCGTTACCATTCCTCAGTCCTATACGATCCACTGGATTGAACACTGGATTGACACCAGTGGATTGAATACCACTCTAGAATACCATCCTTGACCGTTCACCTTACCTGAAGCTATGAAAACCTTCCCCTCAAATCCTCCAACTTTCACACGTTTTCCGATATGAACATGTTTTTTGATGTTCACATGTTTTCCGCTGTTCACATATTTTCCGATGTTCACACGTTTTCCGACGGTAATATATTTTTCCGTTGATAACGTTCTTTTTTCTATTCGTCTACTTATTTAACATTCACCTATTTTTAAAACGTTCACATATTTTTCTGACGTTCGCATGTTTTTTTGATGTTCACTTGTTTTCCCGGCGTTCATTTGATAAATTTAAATCCATAAACACTTGCAACGGGATGAGATAATTAATTAAAACATACGTCATTCACATATTTTTCTGACGTTCGTGACTGTGTTTTCCCGATGTTGGTTTATTTTTCCAACGTTTACGTTTTTTTTAAGTTTATTTGTTTTTCTGCCATTTACATGTTTCTTCGGCGTTCACCTGTGTTTTTGAAGCTCACAGGTTTTTCTGACATTCATTTGTTTTCCCAGCGCTATTTCTTTTTCGATATTTAAATCGATAAATACTAATAGTGGGACGAAATAAATACAAAAAAATATATGTTATTAGTCCCACGGTACTTACTAGGATAAAATACCTCAATAACTCAATGAGACTAGTATTATCAACAACGAATATCTAGTGAACTATCAATTTCTTATTACAAGCTGACAAATGCCTAACAACGATGAGATATTTTATAAATAGTTTCCCTAAGTACCGTTTGATTAGGTATAGGTATTTCATTTCCTCTTAAGATTTTTTTAATTATAACCTTATCTCGTTTTTTCGTAACAAATTTGTAATCAAAAAATCATCTGCTAAGATTTTATAACATTTTTTATTTTAATTGAAATAAAAAAGCAACTTCATATGCACTTAAAATAAAGTTAAATCGTATTCGTAACTAAGAAACCTTTTTTTATGAAAGAACTGTAAATTAATTAAACTTCCTTCCAATGAAACAATCAAGGCCGAAATGAACAATAATGGGTGATCCATAAGTCAAGACGCAGTCGCGACAGGTCCACGTCTCACCCTGTTATTAATTCCGACAATTGTTACATTGTTTAAGCTCTAACTTCGCGACTTGAAAATGCTTTGTGCTGAAGCAAAACTTCGTTCAATGTGCCAGTAAATGTACTATGTTTATAGCTACGCATTTATTTGGTTATTAATTGCATGATAATAGGAGAGATCGGCTGAAATAAATCTTACACTGAATCGATCAACAAGTGTTTTGTCGAAACCATAAATTCTATTTGGATTTTGGGCCGAGAACAAAGCAGCAACGATTTTGTAGATACGCCTCACGGGGATTTAATTCGTTTATTAAAGTTATTTATGTACCTACCAGTGCTTTTGTTATTACTAAACTGTGGTCTTATTTTTATTTGTCAACTGTCAGTGCTCGACATTTCACACTTGCATAATTTTAACACTATTATTAATGTGTTCCAGGTTTAACCACAAGAGTTGGGACATAGTAGATTAGCCGCTCGAAGTTGGGGCCTGGGGAAGCAGGAAGCCTCCATCTGACCGAATACCACATGAAGGCGGCTTCCTCACGCCTGCCGCATGGACAATCTAGGGCGCACGGAGATCGGAGAAATTAAGGAAACATAAACCGCACGGTGTTCATGACGTTACGTCAAATCTATCGATCCACCAAGGAATCTTACCATATTTTATTGACATCTTAGTGAACTATATTAAAAAAAAAACATCAGGCTTTAGATACCTCATTCCAAAATATATTTTTTTTCCTTTGCCGTAAATGTTATTTGTTACATAATAATAAAACAATAACCAACTCAAAAAATGCAATATTATATTTATATATTTTGATTTTAGACTTACACTTAACATAACTAACCAACTTATTATATGTGCCTTGTCCACAGGTTACCCAACCGGATAATTGTCACAAAAGTAGGTAATAGTAAAACCATACAATCCGTGTCTTTTCCAAAACTGGATCTTGGCAAAATTGTCAAACCTGACAGGGGCCATAAATATAAAAATTGAATTGAATTAGGAAGTAGATGATATTTATGTGTTGCCTGAAGTAGTAAGTAGAACCATGAAGTAGATAAGTAGAATTTCTAACGCATCGCAAAAATCAATACAAAATAAAATATTCATCACGACAACTACGCCGTGCGTAGTGTTGTATTTCTAGGCGTATAGCTGTAAGATATTTCTTATAGCAATAATGCTAGTTCCAAGCATCCAAAGGTTGCCTGGAAGAGATCGCTCTTAGCGATAAGGCCGCCCATTGTACATTGTAATGGAAATTATTGTTATGTATGTAATCTTTGATATTTGTGTCGATGTGTATTAAGTTAAAGTTTAATTCTATTCTATTCTAGTTTTTCCTCTTGTATACTTCTTTCTATATACTTTAGGCGACAAGCTGCCCACCTGTCATTATTTGAAGGCAACCGTACGGTCAATACTGGCAGACGTGGCTTTATATCTAACCAAATGTTACCTTAAAGCTCTGCTCAACTTCCTTTTGGGTTTATGAGCGTGATTATTATACATAATATACCTATGTTTATGAAACTATCGCGAAATGACTATGTTTTCTTTATTTACTTTTATTCGATTTAATTTATTGATTTTGTTACGTATAGCTAAACGTTAAAAGTCGCTTTTTCAAAATCCAAATTTTGAAAACGTGAAATGCTAAAGAACGAATATTTTTGAAGCCTTTTGTTGAATCAAACGAGTGGAGAAATTCTGATTGGGACCAAATTGCAACCGATATGCTTTGTGGTGTTAACCTGTTCAACATTTCCGACAGCCAGCAGCGCCCAAAGTGCAAATAAAAAAGAATGACTTTTCAACTTTTGATAAATAGTCATAAACAGTCGGTTAAATAAAAATTGCCTGTTTAAAATGTTGGTCAACTCCAGCCTAACTCTCCTGGGAACTGCAATCTTTCGACTGAAGCCGGGACCACTAGATTATGAGGATATCTTGTGAAAAATTAGTAATGAATTAATGTGCTCTCACGCCCCTCTGCAAAAATTGAAATTCGCGCTAAATGTCGTTTGGTCGTCATCGTCCGTTATGTAAAAGAATAACGAAAGCAATGGAGTCGCCTCATCGCACTGTTTTTTTAGTATTCTGATCGTACTAAACATATTTTTGAATGAGAACCAGTGATAAATTGTATTACTTGTCTAAGTTGTCTTTATTTAATAGTCAACTATAACATATTTGAAAATAAGCACAATAGTTTGAAGAGAAATAGGATAAAAATCCATTAGAAAATGATAAATATTCACGAGGTATCATCTTAACGTGCCTTTCGAACCACTGAGTAAAATCAAGTTGACAATTCCTAGTCACCCATCCGACTAATGGCCGCGCACTTGATAGCTTAGCTTTCGTGATCATCACGAAAAACAGACGACGCCATCGACTTCTTTGATAAAATGTTATTACATTGTAAATATCTATATATATTGTTAGCAGAAATGAAGAATGAATCGTTGCGAATCATGACGTCACCACAACGCCGCCATAAAAGCAATCGCTAGTTCGCTCTCAGCCCATTTGCTTGTCGGACGTTGAAGAGCGAGGTCGGTTGGAAAGGTATACGCCGTAATGGCGGTGACGGCTCGGTTGAGTCAGTCGTGTTCCGACCGCCGGACCGAGCGGACGTCTGCCACCACAGTGTACAGTGAATCATAGAGTGACTTAGTGTTATAGCACAACCCTCTCCGGACATTCCGGAGGACACCACAGTGGTGATCGATGTGATTTGCAGTTAGTCATTTGTTTCATCCTTATTATTCGGTTATTGTGTAAAGAGTTGTTTTCTGTGCAATCGCTTGTTACTTGTTGTGAAAATCTAATTGAAAGTAAAATTGTTTTAAGTTACGATGATAATTCTTTATTTTTATTCCATTCCTGATTCCTAAAATCAGAAGTGGGATAATACTTCCTACGCCTACATTAGAGGTTTTTTAAGTTTAAAAGAGAAAATAACAAGCGGTTGCAGGGATTCGATTTATTATGCCGCTACCGTCACAAAATCGGAAAATACGCCACCGCGCCATGAGATTAAGCGTGGTATGTACAAGCAAATCACATCGACACCATCATAGATCTCGTTCTATGATGGTGTCGATGTGATTTGCTTGTCGGTCGCGCTCACGGTTGTCTAGGAGTGAAAATCTTTCACGGTTCCGTAGGAGTGATACTCGTGTGTCTACTCGGCACGTAGAATGTAGTTCGTGGTCTCGCTTCGGCGAACCGGCAGACGTATCATTCGATGCGTGGTCTCGCTCTTGCGAACCGGCAGACGTATCATTCGATGCGTGGTCTCGCTTTGCGAACCGGCAGACGTATCATTCGATGCGTGGTCTCGCTTTGCGAACCGGCAGACGTATCATTCGATGCGTGGTCTCGCTTTGCGAACCGGCAGACGTATCATTCGATGCGTGGTCTCGCTTTGCGAACCGGCAGACGTATCATTCGATGCGTGGTCTCGCTTTGCGAACCGGCAGACGTATCATTCGATGCGTGGTCTCGCTTTGCGAACCGGCAGACGTATCATTCGATGCGTGGTCTCGCTCTTGCGAACCGGCAGACGTATCATTCGATGCGTGATCTTGCTTCTTCGAACCGGCAGACATATCTTACGATATGTGTTGGGCTCCGGCCTTGCGGACATATCTATCGATATGTGTTGGGCTTCGGCCTTGCAGACATATCTTGCGATATGTGTTGGGCTTCGGCCCTGTGTCTTTTGATGTGTATATTGGGCTTCGGCCTTGCAGACATATCATTCGATGTGTGTTGGGCTCCGGCCTTGCAGTACCTTCTTAATTACCGATGTAGGGCCGAGCCAGGCCGAGCGTCAGGTTAGGCCGAGCGTCTGACAGATGGAGGCGCCGAGCGGTTGCGCCAGTTCCTGAGCTGCGTGGCCGGGTCCACACCCCTGAGATGTCCTGATGGGTCTCTAGCTCACAAGCCGCAGGAGAAAGCCGATCTTCTGGCAAGACTCTTTGCGGCTAATTCCCAAGTCGTTGATCGCAATGCACTGCCACCTTCACTACCTCACTGTGGCTCCACGATGCCTGAGGTTAAAATTAGGCAGAGTGAAGTTCGTGCGCAACTGCAATCACTCGACGTCCGGAAAGCAAGTGGCCCTGATGGCATCCCTGGGGTTGTTCTTAAAAAATGTGCAGCGGAGTTGTCTCCCGTACTTACGCGCCTGTACCAGCTCTCATACTCTACTGGACATGTGCCGGGGACTTGGAGAGAGGCTAATGTGCAGCCTGTACCCAAAAAAGGGGACCGCTCAGATCCGGCCAACTACCGGCCAATAGCAATCACCTCAGTACTATGCAAAGTTATGGAAAGGATCCTTAACAACCACCTGATCCGTTACCTAGAAGATCACTCACTGATCCACGATCGACAGTACGGCTTTAGGCCGAAACGATCGACGGGTGACCTTCTAGCGTACTTGACGCATGTCTGGGGTGAAGCTATAGACAACCGTGGCGAGTCACTGGCTGTCAGCCTTGACATCGCCAAAGCTTTTGACAGGGTCTGGCACAAAAGTCTTCTCTCCAAGCTTCCGACGTATGGTCTGCCTGCTCAGCTCTGTACCTGGGTAGCCGGCTTCCTGCATGAGCGAAGAATTCGTGTCCTTTCCGATGGATGCAGTTCGCGGTTCATGTCAGTGAATGCCGGTGTTCCCCAAGGATCCGTTTTATCCCCTACACTGTTTCTTCTGCATATCAATGATATGATTCCTCTCGGGAACATCCATTGCTATGCAGACGACAGTACAGTGCATGCGGGCTATTTCGGACACGCAAGGGCTGGGCGAGCAGAAACCGTGGAGAGTCGTGAGAATCTTGTCATTGAGCTCAACCGAGAGCTCGACTTTGTTTCAAAATGGGGTTCAGCAAATCTGGTTGAGTTCAATGCCAAGAAAACTCAGGTGTGCGCGTTTACGGCTAAAACGTCGCCATTCCTTTCCCTTCCCTCTCTCCAGGGCACAACACTAACGCTACAGAGTAGTATCACCTTGCTCGGTATAGAGGTTCGCTGTGACTTGAATCCGAAGGACTACATCGAAAGCGTGATAAAAACAGCTTCACGAAAACTTGGAGTCCTGAACAAGGTGCGGCGTTTTTTCACGCCAAATCAACTGTGCTTGCTTTACAAGACGCAAGTACGGTCCTGCGTGGAGTATTGCTCGCACCTGTGGGATGGCTCTGCAAAGTACTTACTCGATGCTTTGGATAGGTTGCAGCGTCGCGCGGCCCGCATCATCGGCGACGAAGAGGTGACCAAACACCTTGAGCCTCTCCAATTGCGTCGCAATGTTGCGTCATTGAGCGCCTTCTACCGTCTGTACCACGGCGAGTGCTCTGAGGAGATTTTTTCCCTAATCCCACCATCTCCTTTCCTTCTAAGGACTACGCGTGCTGGCCTACGTTGTCACCGACAAACTGTGGCTACCATTCCAACGCGTACTAAGAAATTTGGCAACTCGTTTCTTTGTCGCACAATCAAGAAATGGAATTCACTGCCAGCACATGTGTTCCCTCCTTCCTACAATCCTGGGTCATTCAAACGAGACGTGAAGAAGCACCTTGCAGGTCGGCAAGGCGAAGGTGGCTAGCGCGGCGGTTTATCTTTCGCACCAGCTATCTTCGCATGTGGACTCCATTTCTGCTTAACATCAGGTGGAATGGAGTCATTTGCTTGACTTTTTATAAAAAAAAAAAAAAAAAAAAAGTCTGCGTGCTGCCTACCCGGCAGTCGCGCACCATCCACGTGCGTGCCTCTGCCTGCGCGCCCTGCCTGCGCGCCCTGCTTGCGCGCCTTGCTTCCGCGCCCTACCTGCGCGCCCTGCATGCGCGCCCTGCTTGCGCGCCCTACCTGCGTGCCCTGCCTGCGTGCCCTGCTTGCGCGCCCTACCTGCGCGCCCTGATTGCGCGCACTACCTTACAGACATATCTTTCGATATATGTTGGGTTTCAAATTTGTATCCATATCCATTGATATGTGTTGGACTTTGGTCCTGCAATCTCGTATGGCTTAGCCTTGTACGTAGAATTGTAAGAATAAGCGATGTGTGTGGTCGATGAAGCTTGTAATACGATGATTGTTAGTGAAGTAGAAGAAGTTAAGAAATAACATCGTGTGTATCATTGAAAGAGGGCCTTGATTGTGTGAGGAATGAAAGAATAGGCAACTTTACAAAAAAGTTTTGTTTTTGTGTTCATGTTGTTTCTCATCGACAGATTCCGAAGCTGAAGACAATGATGACACCGGTGCTGAGCCCTGGTCTGCTCAGGTTGACCCTGTTGAGGTCTTCCATGAAGATATCTTGTGAAATGCGGCCGAGGACGGCGCATGATCAGGATAGGCCGTGTTAGCAGAAATGAAGAATGAATCGTTGCGAATCATGACGTCACCACAACGCCGCCATAAAAGCAATCGCTAGTTCGCTCTCAGCCCATTTGCTTGTCGGACGTTGAAGAGCGAGGTCGGTTGGAAAGGTATACGCCGTAATGGCGGTGACGGCTCGGTTGAGTCAGTCGTGTTCCGACCGCCGGACCGAGCGGACGTCTGCCACCACAGTGTACAGTGAATCATAGAGTGACTTAGTGTTATAGCACAACCATCTCGGGACATTCCGGAGGACACCACAGTGGTGATCGATGTGATTTGCAGTTAGTCATTTGTTTCATCCTTATTATTCGGTTATTGTGTAAAGAGTTGTTTTCTGTGCAATCGCTTGTTACTTGTTGTGAAAATCTAATTGAAAGTAAAATTGTTTTAAGTTACGATGATAATTCTTTATTTTTATTCCATTCCTGATTCCTAAAAATATATATAAATAAATGAATACTGACTGACTGACTGAATGAATGACTGACATATCAACGCACAGCCCGAACCGCTGGGTCGAGAGATTCCAAATTTGCAACGTAGGTTCCTTATGAGGTCTAGGGGTGCACTAAGAAAGGATTTTTATGGAAAAAATAATTGTATGGAAATCCGTCAGTTTTGAAGCTAAAACGATAAAAATTGGTATTTAGCTACTTAGTTATAAATAAAGAATGACGTATTTCAGGATTTTTGAAAATTCAATCCCTAAGGGGGTAAAATAAGGGATGGAAGTTTCTATGGAAATCCGTCATTTTTTAAAGTAAAATCCATGAAAATATTTCAATGCTGCCCGAAGTAACTATTCTACGCGGACTAAGTCGCGGGCAAAAGCTAGTTGTGTTATAAAAGAGAGGGGGTTTTTTGTGACTCTTCTTCGATCGATCAAAGACAACTAAGTACTTAGTTTTCGAACTCCTATTTTTCGAAACCTCTATGTAAAACTAGGTATGCCAAGAACCGTTTTTTAGTCCGTGCTTGCTCAACTTATAATAATAAATACCTAGATATTGATATATTCCATCAAAACTACAAAGGTTTTGTTTCGGCAATCAAGCAGAAGATGTATGACTAATGCAATTTTGTGTCTGTCTAATAGTTATAAGTTCATTTTTTTTTTCTTTTGGGTTTCTTGATTTTCTCTCTTTTTAATTTTTAAATTGATTATCGCTTTAGCTTATTTATTCATTGTATTCCTTCGATATATGTAAAACCTTATTAGTGGAAACTTTGTTGGCAATCTGTAATGTTCACTATGTTTAATCCGTATGTACAATTGTATTGCTGTGTGTTTCCCTCAATAAAGAAAATAAAATAAAAATAAAAAAAACTCAAAACATTAAATACACAGCTCATATTTTCTTGTTGATATAGTTGCTTGAATAAAGATTTCAATACATGCACGCTTGTTATCAAAATACATCAATCACTCACGATCAAAGTCCGCCATGTAAGTTTCTTTTTCAGCTACGAAACGCAAGGAAAGGTAACAATCACCATGCTAGCGTTGTCACCCTCTGTGCCGATTTTGATAAATGGTATGGGGTATTTATCACAAGGCCGCGTCACTCAAGACTGTAATACATTGGTCGGAGACATGATGAATGTCAGAAAGCTAAAAAAAATATGTGGATTTAGTTCACTTTCTGTTTGCTGATTTTAATGAACATGATTTTTTCTAGTATTAAAAATATTACGCGTTTGTAAACGCAAAAATAAAATTATTCTATAATGTAAGGTAGTTTCACCTGGGCGTCAAATATTTGCAAAAATATTTCGTTCGGGTCTTAGAAGTGCAAATTTCAAAGGTTTGATGAGACAATGTTTACCATAAAAACATAAGCACCAAGCACTGACAAAGTTCGACAACGAAAGCAGTGTCTCGGTGGCGTAATGGTCAATGCAGCCGCCCGGATTGCGGAAGATGCGGGTTCGATTCCCGCTTTAGGCAAGTCTTTTTTTTTTAGTGCATTTTTCATGATAAAATTGCAGATCTTGTGATATTGCTCAGCCTCGTAAGGTTTATAACACATAGAATAATAAGCACGATCGTAATCGCAATAGGGGTTCGGCAGAGCTCTAGGCAATATTTAGTTACACATAAAGCCACAATTGGCAGTCCATGCAGCGCCTACAATGGTGACAGATTGCCAGCCTGTCGCCTAATATTATCCAAGTCGAAAACAAAAATATTGTATTACATTTATGAACGATATAATTTTGCGGTATGATGATTCTATTCTAACATTTACTTATATTCTCTGTTTTGGTGTCTGAATTATATCTACAGAGTGAATTTTTCAAGTAGGCCAAATACTAAGCTATAAGGTATATCGAAAAATGCTCAAAGGAGTCGCTAGCTCGATTTTGATGAAAACAAAAACTGCAACATTGGATTTTTTAAAAATCAACAACCCTAACCAGGAATCGAATCCAATGATTTAAAAAAAAACAGCCTGTATTATTACACCATTCAATAGTGTTGTTAATAAGGATCGAATTCTGGGTAGTAATGACATACGGAAAATGTAAAATTTTAATAAAATATTCCTTGTTCCACCTTGGTTGAATCGATAATCACAGCGATGATCATTATTTTATCGATCAATCCAATAATGAAGTTTTTGTTTTCATCTAAATCGGGCTCGCGACTCCTTTGAGCATTTTTCGATATTTCTTATAGTTTAGGATTTGACCCTGAAGGCCCACTTGAAAAATTCAACTTGTATTTGTTAAGTGTATTTGTTAAGAAAAAAACAACATCCTATTTTCATACAGTCAATTGACACCGTCAGCTGTTAACAAATTATAGGACGCGGCTGGCAGTCGCGACTTTTTTACTTTCTCGTACGTAGTATAGAGGAAGTCTTGTAATCGTCAACAAAATTGACCTCGAGATTTTGACGGATTTACACGTTTTGGACCTCCCTGAGTCTAAAAATATTTTTTTGGAATTATGTCTGTGTGTCTGTATGTCTGTGTGTGTGTCTGTGCGTTAGCACGATAACTCGAGCATGCTTTAACTTATTGCAACCAAATTTAACATGCGTACATGACATCAAAATATAAGGTTTCCATCAACTTTTGAGCCGTCGATCACAAAGTTAAGCAACCAAGTGCTCGGTCGGTACTCGGATGGGTGACCAAAATTTAACATGCATGTTTGACATCAAAATATAAGGTTACTATCAACCTTACCGCTATACGAGAAAGTCAAGGGGAGACCACTCCCGGTATTTTCATAAAAGGTTGAGCAAATGACTCGACTCCTCCTGATGGTAAGTAGAAGTAGAGTCTAAGCCTGGCATGCAGGATGTTCAGTGACTTTGCACATTATGAGCAGCGTCCGTCAGCCGCGACTGATGGACGCATCTGGTAATTTGTTTCCAGCTTTGAAGTACAATACGCAAAAGCGTCCTTCTAAAGACGACTATTTCTTTGGTAAAGCAAGCTTAAGCACCACGAGAATTCTTGCTATCGCTACTTTAAATCAAATTGTAGGGAGCGTAACTCAATAACGCATAACCTCAAGCAAATCATAGTTACCAAGCGATAAACTAATTCGTTGAAATATGAACTTCAAATAAATAAAAAAAATCATGTAGTTGTATGTTAATAAAATTCATTTTTATTGATGTGTAATTTGAAAAATAAATAACATATTCTATTAAAAATGGTTTAACCAAATATTCTGTGAAATTTTTCGCTTTCCATAAAAGTCTGTACAATATAATACAATATTCTGATCGAAAATGTTATTAATGTCAGTTTCAGATCTTTACGTTGTTGCGTCTCTTTATCCGTCGTTAACAGGGTTTAAAATTCAATGGCAATTGAAAGCTGGAAATTCATTTGACGGTACAACATCATGAAAATAAATTAACGCGACTTTAAGCCGTCATTCCAGTGATTTCACCAGGCGCGTATTTTCCCTGCAATTAGAGATGCTTTGTCCAGGAGTTATGGGCAGAGAAATGTAAATACGGAAATGTATGTTTGTAATTAATACCAAGTTAAATAAAAATAAAAGACAAGAAAAAGTCCTGTCATGATATCATCAGAGTTGGGACTTGAATCCTTTCCTCTCAGCTTCACAGGACTTATAAATTACGTCGAATTTATTCAAGCCTTTCGCTTATCGACGTATGCCTAACAATTTCGAAAACATCTTCAACATGATGAGTTATTTTTACAAATACCGTCAATCAGTTAAATTAAGTTAGAATTTGCTTAAATGAAAGAAAACGGGATTAGACTACGTACCTCTGTTTTCTGGTTAATCCGGATGGACTGTGTGCTTAGTGAGAGCTTTATAATTCGAAGCTAATTACTTTGCCATCACGTCAATCGAACAAACGTGTAACGCGGCGTAAATCAAGATGAGCGGTGGGCTTCATTTTTATCTTAGCAGTAGATCCGCGTTTAAGCACTGTGAACTATTTTTTTTTATGTTGGCATTACGTCTATGCGTGAATAGAAGCAGATAAAAGCCGACTAATTTAAGACAGCACTTTATGACACGTAGTCATATGGAAAATACGAAGATACTGCATATTTTTTGCCTGAATCCGTCGCAAGTTAAGGTTAAGAACCTACCTAGGTTCCTAACCTTAGGTTTGAAATAGGTACAATAAAGCTGTCCGCAGACGTACTTTGATTTCCAGACATACTCTTTGTAATCTTAAATTGTTTTTTTTGTCTTCAATTCTTGGCAAAGACTCGTGAACTGCCTTTTGGTAAGTCGGTACCTATGCCTAAATTCTTCAATCAATATATTACTTAAATTAAAAGAAACTCGGTCTCTTGCCCGAATGGCTGTACTAAGAAGCCGATTATCTTAAGCCTCAGCTGTTGCCAGCATTCTCCAAACAAAATAGAATCGCGCTGCCACTACGAAATATACTAATGTTTTCACCAATGAAATTTAAGTGACAAAATACTCGATCATCATATCGCGTTTATTTCACGGACTTTACTCATCGAAACGTCAAAAATTGCAACTCGCACTTGCACAAGCCAAAACGCTCTCACGGCGTAAATAACCCAATAAAAACAGAGGTATGTGGTATAACTCCCATTTCCTTTTAGTTCGATAACAGGGACCACGTAAGACTTTGATTTTGAAAACATTGAATTTTGATTCTAATTTATTTGGCATAATTTAAAATGTTTAAAATTGACACAAAATTAAATAGAAATGAATGACAAGAAAAAAATCCTGTCATTATAAAACCTGAGACGGGAATCAAACCCGAGACCTTTCACGATCCGGGCGAAGCTCTGTCCTGAGCTACACAGGAACTACGTATGTATACTACCTTATCGAGACCTTTCACGATCCGGGCGAAGCTCTGTCCTGAGCTACACAGGAACTACGTATGTATACTACCTTATCGAGACCTTTCACGATCCGGGCGAAGCTCTGTCCGGAGCCACACAGAAACTACGTATGTATACTACCTTATCGAGACCTTTCACGATCCGGGCGAAGCTCTGTCCTGTGCTACACAGGAACTACGTATGTATACTACCTTATCGAGACCTTTCACGATCCGGGCGAAGCTCTGTCCTGAGCTACACAGGAACTACGTATGTATACTACCTTATCGAGACCTTTCATGATCCGGGCGAAGCTCTGTCCGGAGCCACACAGAAACTACGTATGTATACTACCTTATCGAGACCTTTCACGATCCGGGCGAAGCTCTGTCCTGTGCTACACAGGAACTACGTATGTATACTACCTTATCGAGACCTTTCACGATCCGGGCGAAGCTCTGTCCTGAGCTACACAGGAACTACGTATGTATACTACCTTATCCAGACCTTTCACGTTCCGGGCGAAGCTCTGTCCTGAGCTACACAGGAACTACGTATGTATACTACCTTATCGAGACCTTTCACGATCCGGGCGAAGCTCTGTCCTGAGCTACACAGGAACTACGTATGTATACTACCTTATCGAGACCTTTCACGATCCAGGCGAAGCTCTGTCCTGAGCTACACAGGAACTACGTATGTATAATACCTTATCAGGATGTTGAAGATGTACTCTTTGACATTTGTAAGGTATACGTTTGTTTGTGACGCAATCAGAAGCGAAAGGCATAAATAAATTCATAAGTCCCATGTAGCTTACATCAAAATGCATTCGCCGGGATTGCGGTTTGTGTTTCGTCTCAGGCTTCATCATGATCGTTTTTTTTTGTCTTTCGTGTTCTATTTAATTGGTATAAATTTCAAACATTTTAAATAATGCCAAAGAAATATAAAAACAGAATTCAATGTTTAAGAAAATATGGCACTCAACATCCACACTTAAAAACTTATTTTTCCTTTCCCATTTTCACCTCATTTCATTAAGAAATTACATTCGGGATCAAAACTATCCTATGTACTTTTCCAGGGTCTTGAACTATCTCCGTAACAAATTTCGTTTAAATCGCTCCAACGTTTTCAGCGTGAAAAGGCAACAGACAGACAAAATTACGTTCACATTCTTAATTAATAAGGATATGTAGTGCTCGCGCAAATCTAAGAGGCATTACGTTTAACGTCTCTTGAGATTGGCGAGGTCCTACAGACCGACAGAGCAAAATTGGTGTAGTGTACCAAGAACCTCCTCGCTGTATTGATTTCATCTTATTTTAAGTTACACAAGCTTTGTTCAACAGCAAGAAATCTGTGTCTATAAATACTATCTTTGCTAAACCATCTCAAACGTCCTTCAATCGAACTTATCTAAATGCGGTCCCACGTAATATGAGATACATTGGAAAATTTACAGCCTTGATAACAGGCATCGCGCCAGTCGTAAACATGCGACACTCCGAACCTTCCCATGTGAAACGAAGTGAGCCACTTGCATTAATATATTTCACAAAGCTATTGAAACACAAATGGGACGAAGGAGTGCCCGCGTCAACCAGAAGTGTCGTTAAGTGTAAGGCCCGCGCCACCCTCAACAATTACTGCTATGAGCCCGTAATGACCCAAGGAGACCCTTATTAAAACTTACTTCACCTCTCCCGCTAAGTAAAGTTTAAAGTAACGATGCTTATTAATCGTACCATCGATATCGTCACTGGAGCCTGGAACTAAGTGCTTCTTAAACTGTATTAGAAAAGGTTTGGGCAATGTTTTTCATTGAATAATCTGCTAAGCCTTATTAAAAAGTATCGGAGGCTTATAAAGTTCACGACCGATCAAGTTTTCTACCACCTTATATTTTACAATGAGTATGTCAACAAATTTAAAATGCTGTAAAATAGTAGTTTATGTAATTGTCACATAATAATGGTTATTAAAACACGAGCGGGTGTATAGAAAACGAGCCTTGGTGAGCTTTTAGTAGTATCACGTGACTGTTTTAATACTAAGCTTTGCCAAATTACATACACTACTTTATCTACATACATGCATTCAAATAAAATAAGAAGCAAAAAGTTATGTAAACTGTAACCCGACTACGAAAAAAAAGAAAAGAATTAAATCGATTAAAATCGGGGTTTCCAAGGTAAATACGACTCATTCTATTGTCAAAGTTGGTTAAAATGTAACCTTAATGTAACCTATGTTACCCAGACCACAATAACGAATCGATTGATTGACACATCATCAAAATCGAATAAATAGTTTAGGCGCTACAGAGGAACATACGTAAAACCATAACCACATTCCGTACTCAGGTAAAAATAGGCTAATATTACGTTGAGAGAGTGTTTTTTTCCCACTTTATGAAATGGAGCTCTTATTTTTTCATTAAACAGTTTAAATTTATTATATGATACTTATATATAATATTGTTTGTAATTTAAAAAAGATGTTATTATTTAATAAAATAATTGCACCAAATAATGTCAAAACGAAAACAGAAAGCTATCAAAAACCGCAAACTCATAGTGTTTATATTTTTCGAGATACTAACTAAATTTTGATTCGTTGGTCAAAGAGATCAACGCGCGAATATACGAAGGTTAATTAGTTTGAATCTGGTTTGAATAGTCCTTGAAAATCAATATTGATGTTTGTAACCTACCTACACATAATGTTCTTAATAGGCGCTTGGTCTTAATTATTGTTGGGTATAGATCAAATCTTTGGTCTAGACAGACACTAAAGCAATAAGAAAAATATTAGAGTAGAGTAACGAATTATGGAACAGTAGATATATTATATATCGACTATTGACCTAAATATTTTTATTGCATTTTTTTTATTATAGGAGAGTTAGTATGCATGGAGTAGGGATGGATTACTAGGGTAGTAACTTTAAAAAATCTAAATATCATAATGTGAAACGTTGTTACACCATATTAGGATATGTTTAGGTTAAAAATATTGGAGAATTTGTCATTTTAGGCTAACCTGACCTGCTGTTGTATACATTCAACAGCAGGTCTGTACAGGCATACATGTAACTGCATTACATACCCTTCCGATGTTCAATAATAACCATAATTATAATGCTGATACCTTGTGAGTTACGTGGGTAGAGGTTGTTACATATTTGACGTAAGTAGGTAGACTATAATATAATATTATACAAGAGCAATTTGACCCTTAGTGAAAATTCAGGGATATCTCCAGAAAGAAGTGTGGCATCATCAAACATCTTCTGCGGAAACAAATTGTAACATACGGTAGTTTTCATGCATCGTAAACTGGCGCTATCCGATATTTCTCTATGTAAAGACTTGGCGCTACAGAAATTGTTTAGCTACGTACTTTTCTATAAATTATAGGCATTTCTATACACGGTGAATTTTAAGTGGCTGTTCAGCCGAAGCCATTTTAACAGTAGGGTACTTCCCGTTGAGCTAGAACTATGAAATTTGGCCAGTAATATGGTCTTAGGCCTTAGTATGAGTTTTGATAGTTTTCGAGCTCGATCAAACGTATCGTCTTTCTTCATACATTGGCCACTGTTTCTGATAGTTTACGCTAGGGGCGCTAGTGGGCAATGTATGAAAAGAGACGATACGTTTGATCGAGCTCGAAAACTAACAAACTCGTACTAAGGCCTCTTATATCACAAATACAGGAAAAACTCTGAAAACTATACATTTGTAATTAAATCATATAAGATATAGTCTTTACTTAAAGTACGTAATCAATCATCGAGATATGCGCTTATCTCGGGAACGAGTTGAGGTATCGAGTTGAAATTAAAATCATGTACTCAGGTCTACAGTTTTTTGAAGTTGTGAAAAAATCAAACTTCTAAGTTAACGCAAAAAAAAAGATACGGCCCTTTATGCCGTAAAAAACTTATATTTCGACACTATTAGGTGTTAGTTTCGCAACGTGGCTAATAGATGGCGCTGAACCGACACCGACAATTCTACAGGGCACTTTGATGTATACAATGCGATAATATTCATTCTTTTTTCAGTTACCACTTACAAATCTGGACTCAATTTGAGATTTAAAACAACTTTAATTAGGTTACTTAGCTAATTTAGGTATGAACTGTTAGTATAACTTTTAAAACAATTAAAACACTATAAGATTTTGGAAACTGAATTTCGGGGAAAGCTTGGAAAAATTCTCGATTTGGACTCGATTCCTGAACAATTTATAATATGTTGTGACTACAAATTTCTTTTGAACCCTCGGTGGGCGAGTCCGACTCGCACTTGTCTGGTTTTTTGGGTCTGTTGCCCCTTTTATGTTGGCGAAAGGCTGGTAACCTTCACTATTTGGAGGCACTGCATGGCCCGCACTGCCAAATGTGGGTTTATGTCTAATAGAATGTTACCTGAGGCTCTGAGCAATCCCTCTTGGAATTACGGGCGTGATCTTGTATGTATATTATGTATATTCGGTTTTATCAGATGGTTTTTGCTACTGTAGACGCTTTGAATTACATGACTGTACATATTCTTTCTTAATACTATTAACTATGCTATAGCTGCGATAAATTCGGCAAACGTTTAACCGATTTCGCTTCAGTGCACTGAAGCGAAAAGCATTTATCATGCATGTTGTGTACGTAAAATATACAGGAAAAAGCCGAAATATATATTGTGGTAGCCAAATTAATGTAACCGCGTTTTGAGGAAATAAGAGACTATGTTTCAATTACAAGAATATTCTTTTCTCTTATACGTAGGTACATTATGACATTGTTCTGTGGGAAGAGTAATTGGATATTGTGTTGTTAAGTGAGACTTACCAAACAATGAAATGCGGTAGTTTATCAGTACCTATTGTGCGAACAACAATTTCTTGCAGTTTTTTACATCTACTAGAAACAAAAATGATGAGGGAAGTTTGGAGTTTAGAAGAGCATAATGGTACAAAACTATCCAGTGTCAGCTCCCAAAAATCCCATGATTTTTTTAATGTTTTTGTTGGTAGATACTTAGTCGAATAGATACAATCGAAAATAGGGATATAACAGATAGAATCTCCTTAATGTTGCGTCACAATTGATGACCTGCATCATTATGTTCACTGTATTAAGTGTCGTCAAGAGAGAAATAGAGTAATTTCTGTACGAATTTAAGTAATACCCGCCAAAACAGACTGGCTTTGTTGTCTATCGGACGAATTATGAATCTAAACCATTCTGAATAGACTTAAATACAAAAAAATGTACCGAACCAACGAAGGTAGGTAAAGATAATGTATGTGAAAAGTAATTTGCAATATAATTAGATAATGTGATAATTTGAATTTTAATATTATAATAACTTCAATTTTATTACATTTAATTTAAATTTATAAGTAAAGAGGCAATAGTTGCCACATCATGTTTGCAGTACCCTAGCAGGGCGTCACTTGTACTGTTCCCATAAATTATGTAACATCTTTAGTATACTTGTGACTTGCAACGAATAAATGAAATCTTTTAAAACGTGACATACACAAGGACAGAATCGGATGCAAGGAATATTATTCATTTACTTGCCTCTCTGCTAAAGATATTGGGAAGGGAATAATTAATATTTTCTTGCAGCAATAATTTATCAAAGTCAGGATATTTGGGGCTGGCACACCATGCGCGGTAAAATAAATAAGATTAAAAAAAGAAAGAAAATTTATTTATTTATTTAAAAAAAGACAAAAAATTAGATAGATAGGCAATGCATAAATGAACTTACAATGTTGCAACAATTTACTGATACAGATATTAATTTTCAAAATTTTGTAACAAAAAGGGCGGGAAAATGCATTATGGTGTTTCAGACGGTTGCCGTGCTCTATAGACGCTATGAACACCTGAGACACACTTGATAGAATCGTTATGTTGACAGGCTTATAGACCCCCCTGTTCTCCAATGAAGGCTTGATGGTTTCAATTTAAAAGCAAAAGAAAAATATAAGTCATAACAAACTGCCTAGACAAGTGGCCAATCGATTTCATCGAACGCTACGAAAATAATATGATGTATGAAATGACATATTCCTGAGAAATTAATAAATAATTGTGTTGGTTTTGCATACACGTTTAGTTTGGATGACAATGTATGCTTAGCTTATTAATAATCTAAAGCGTTGACAAATAGAACGACGATTTAGACGTTAATTAACGTCATTCTAAATCCAAAATGGCGGACTAGTTATTTTATGTGCACTCCCATGATATTGGTATCAAATAAAAAAGGGGGCTGAGAAAAATACGAATACACTAATAAATATTTTTTTATAAAAAACGTTTTTAATAACAAGCTTTTGAAAATAAAATAACAGAATTTAAATATTAATAAGATTTAGTTGTGGAATATTTTATATGTGGAAGATTTAGTAGTAAAAATTTTTTTTTGCGTTTACAAACGCCTAAATATTAATACTAGAAAAATGCACTGAAAAAAATCGACTTGCCTCAGGCGGGACTTGAACCCGCATCTTCCGCAATCCGGGCGGCTGCGTTGACGAATTACGCCACCTTTTCGCAGTCGAAATTTGTCAGTGCTTGGTGCTTATGTTTTTATGGTAAACATTCCGGATTGCGGAAGATGCGGGTTCAAGTCCCGCTTGAGGCAAGTCGATTCTTTTCAGTGCATTTTTCTAGTTCTATAATTTAGTTGTGTAGATAAACAGCGATAGAATAAACAAAGAGACAATAAAATTCTGGCTTACACCATGATAGAGCGTTTACCGCTCTAAGCCTCTTCTTCTCTGCAATTCCAGGAACTACCTACGCCCTACCCTAATTACCATTGGCTAAGGTTAAGGTAATTGGTAGCTGCTGACGCTGAAGCTACAGGCAGTGATTGCTTGGCTAGACGGCTAGACTGTTTTGAGACCTGGAGGGCTGTTGGTTGAAGAGGAGCTACCACCGCTACGATCCACGGTTCATGCCAGTGTTCCTTTAACTACCTATCTTAAGACCAGGACGTGTGATGGCCACGGAAGTTTAGTAATAAACAATCTAAATTTAATTGTTTGATTCGAACCCATCTATCTATTTGTGGCGAGCCGGGTAACCCTGTAACTACCCAAGTGACGCAATAGAATTATACATATAGAAGAAATAATGCTTATGTTTCCAATACTTTATTAAACCCAACCCGTTCTCGCGAGCAGGCACAGTTGAGCAACTCGAACAGATGGCCAAGACACTTGTTTCCTTTTCACGGTACAGAGGAGCCCGTTCAACCTTAAACAACAAGCAACCTACAGCGGGAATCCGATGAAAGCTAACTTTTATTTCGAACGAAGATATTCTATTTACCTACTTACCTTTTTTATTTTGTATAGCTACTCACTCATCTCTAAAATGATTGCTACTCGTTTATGGCAACACAGATAAGGAAGAATGAGTATACATTAATGATAACTGAAACTTTAAGAGGGATATATTAAATTAATTACTTTGTCAAGATGCTACAAAAATAAAAATATTCTAGCTGTCTATCTGTCAGTAGTGTTAGGACTGATTTTTCACAAAGAGCTGTGAAGGTGCCGATCACAGATTTAATAATACAAGGAGATATGCTAAGCCGGCATTTAACTTGCGACATGTGTATGCCCTGTGGGCATACATTTCCGCCACTTCACCTTCCGATAAAGTCAAGTGAATACGTAACTGAGCGATTTGACCGATCTCCTTTGCGGTTGTGCTTAACTTTCATCGCTTCGCAGTCCGTAAGACGCGCGCAATGAATAGTGTATATTACGGCGTGCTCCACTAGAACATGTTAAGTAGTACGGCCGCTGATTGCGACACTCGGTCTTCCTATGAACTCGGCGATTCGACCGATCTCCTTAGATCGATATATGTGTGGTGCCGATGGTTTTTAGTGGGTATTCCCGGGAATCCCCGGGAGAGCCCCACACACGCCGCACTGTCTAGCCCACAGTGCTACGGTCCGTAAAGGATTTTCCATCGAAAAAAAGGACTGATTTTTCAATACCTAGATATTTTTTGTTCAGCTATTGTAACGTATGATCCATACTTATCAGATTAATTAAAAGTAGGTAATCGCCAATAAATCTGCAAAAAGTACCGACTCTTTTATTCGATTATATTCTACGTAACACAGCATACTTTTTATTTTTCTATGCTTATTTTCTCTAATAACTTTAATAATTCCAAATCTCACATTCCTCCGTGCGTGGAATATGCTTAAAATACTTTTAAAAACAATTGTTTATTTAAATGCTCCAAAAAGAAGAAAATAAAATAAACTTTAAATTTAATCACACCCAATAATTTATTACATTATACAAATAATATATCATAAAGGCTTGTCGCGAGATTTACTTCGATCTTTGTCTATAAATTTACTATCTCCTATCTCTTTTTCGATTCTATCGCTGCTTATCTACACAAGTAAATCTTGCGGCTTTTATAACATTTAAATTAACGTAATAAATTTATGGAATGACTGAATTAAAGTCTTTTTATTTCCTTCTTCTTAGAGCATTTAGTTTCCAGCCTGTCGCCTACATAAAAGGAACACCAAACCCAAAAATTAACAATCCTTCAGTAAACAACCGAGAACCAGGATAGATGATTCTCAAAATCATGTCAGCAATCCGGGGAAACAAACAAACATACATACATACATACAAACAATGCAAGTTTAATTATAGCTAGGTGGTAGACCTATATGTATGGTCGTCTGGGTACCCACCGCCTTTCTTATTTTTGCCGTGAAGCAGTTTGCTGTGTTTCGGATTGAAGGGAAAGGTAGCCAGTTTATTTACTGGGCATGGAGGGCATATCATCTTAATCCCCAGGATGGCAAACGCACTTGCGGTGTTAAGTGATTTACACTTAATATTGCAAGTGTCTATAGGCGGCGGTGACCACTTAACATGAGGTGGGCCGCAAGCTGAGTTTTTTTTAAGTTACGAGATGTTTGCCGAGATGGCAAACATCTCGTAACTTAAAAAAAGCTTTTAATTTATAAAAGCGATAGGTACTTACAATAGTACATTAAGCTTATACCGAACTGGCAAATTGCTCCAATCGATTCTCAACCTAAATTTATTTGATATTAGGTCATCATCATCATCAGCTCATATAATGTCCCCACCGAGGGGCTCGAGCCTACCCCACATTAGGGGCGATTAGGCCTTAGTCAACCACGCTGGCCAAGTGCGGGTTGGTCGACTTCATACACAATCTAAGAATTACTTCATAGGTGTGTGCAGGTTTCCTCACGATGTTTTCCGTCACCGTAAAAGCGTCGATTAAACGTACATATGAATTCAAAATTTGAAAACACATTGGTACGTGGCGGGGATCGAACCAGTGTCTCCCGGTTGAGAGACGACGTTCTTGCGCACTACGCCACCGAAGATATTAGGTACGAAATTGAAAATTTTTGGTAACCCGATGTGTGCCGATGTGCTGTTGTCTGTACAAAGTTTTTTCTTCATGTAAGTATTAATATATAGATTACGTTGTCAGTAGTCGTTTCATGTATTGTATGTGCTTTGCAAGTGACATTAATTGCTTGTTTGATCAATTAGCCCTAAATTAGGTTTCAAAATAGTGTTTTTTTGTCTATAATTTTATAGAATCAAAGTCATCAACTAGTCTAACGACAATTTGTATTATTGTATCGATAAACTTCGGGCGATTGGGAGTTCGTTCTGGTTTTGATTTCGATAAAAAACAACTTTTGTCTTTACCGATTCCAGGTGGGTTAACAAAAAAACAATCTCGAAGCTCATCCGTTCAAGCACGAAGGTTACAAATCATTAAGTTTTTGATCCCGGTTTTTGCTTCAACAACGTCTACCTACCAATCCTTGTCGAGCTAGGTTGGGTTGGGCTGCGTTTCTACTGAAGCAGAGACGAGCGGAGCCCCCGCTGTTTTAGAACAAATATAAGCGTTTTTGCGGTGTTACAATATGGTGTAATACTTAAGTCCGATAGTGGACAATATAGCACAAAATCAAAAACAAAAATGTGTTATAGTGACATGCTTGTCCTGTCACCAACAGCTTGTCACAGAACAGATAAAACCTCTTTTACCTGTTCTGTGGGTTTAATAATTTAGTCAGCAATCAGTTATAACTAACATCAAACATTTATCTAGTAATTTAACTTTTAGCTGTCGTTACGTTAAGTAAAACACACGCAGGACGTTATTAAACTCCATAGAATTCTTGTAGTGTATAAGTAAACTAGTAACTTTAATTAATAGTACTAACAAATGCTTATACGTTACTACGAATCATTCGCAGTGACGTCTTCGCACAATGCATGCTTGTGCAAAAATACTGAAAATCGCACTAAGCAATTGGTTATGTTTAAGTCAACTTTTTTCAAAGAGTATCGCTTTAATCACTTTTTAGACATAGAACTTGAACACTCACACACCCATCCCAAATTACGACGCAATGACCTTCACTTACAATGGCAGCAAAGGCCTCTTAAAATATGACGACTATTACCTGTCGTCGTTAGTGTTTTAATTAAAGCTTGATCAAAACTATAAAAAAAAAACATTTTGTAGAGAAGCCATATTAACTATCATAGGGATATATCATGTTTGTATTTGATTAAGTACATAAATCATCAAAAAGAAAATTAAAAAATATTTATGGTGAATGAAAATAAAATGCATTAAAATAATTTCCTGTATGTAATAACTTGTCCAAGCGAATTCCTAGTAACTACATTAAAATAATAATTTTGCCATTGCTCAGTGAAATACAAAATTTTACCTGTACTATATTTGAAATTATACGATACATGTATATTATATCTACTTACTTACTGTATTTACAGGGAAAACGAAAATTAATTACTTATTTAGTAGAATCAATTCAGATTAAAAATTTAAACAAAAACTTAAACTGAAAATACATAATTAAATTACTATATATTGCCTATACCATTTTGATATTACTTAAAGCCCTCGCCCACGGAGTTTTTTTTTGTAGCAATGCTGTCGCGCGTTCCGTGTACTTATTCCCAGTAATGAAAATGAAAAGTATTTGAAAAAGTATTTATTCATAAACACGGTCTTACAGTTACAAGAACAAAGGTAGACTATTTCTTTTAGACGCGAAGTGCGTCCGTACCAGAAATAAGCCACTCTTCCATAACATAGATATTATATTAACCAAGCAGAAACCGCTGTATGTGTGGGTGTGTGTAGGTATGTGTATGTGTATGTGTATGTGTGTGTGTGTGTGTGTGTGTGTGTGTGTGTGTGTGTGCGCGAGCGTGTGTGTGTGTATGTGCTTTTATCGAATGGTGCGTGATTTACACATAAATATCCTGATATCAAAATCCAAATTTCAATAGACTTTCTGTTTCTGTATATTCTAATGTTTTCAACCATTTAATAAGTTTTTGTTTACAGCTATGGTAAGTCATTGGATATATATTTAATGTTTTATTAATTCTATTATATAAATGAGATGAAATATTTTTATATTGATACAGAACCAACTTAGATTTTGTAGCATTTACTGTAGCAACTTTATAGTTTCTTCCTCTACTCAAAATTAGAGCGTCATAATTTAATGACACGTGTTTTTTCAAAACTACATGCAGTATATACAGTTTCCGAACTGTTAGTAAATCTGTAATAGAATAAAGTAAATTAGTTGCAAATAGACGTGGCTTAAAATACATAACTTTTAGTAGTCCTCTTTGAGCACGTTCTAATTGAATGAAATTGGTTTTTACAGCACCACCCCATACTGGTATACAATATGTCAAAATGGATTGAGCTAACGCGACATAAATCTGATTTAATAATTTTGTACTAGCTACATATCTAAGTGTTTTAAAAATCCACATTAATTTACGTATTCTGCCGGCAACTAATTCAACATGGTACAACCACGAAAGTCTCTGGTCTACTAAGATTCCAAGGTATTTTGCAGAACTCACTCTTTCCATAGTTGGGCAATTACAATTTGCGTTTAGTGACGACTGACAACTGTGAATTTTTACACCACCGGGAAAGTCGGGCCAAGTATTTTTGATCGAGAATAAAATATAATTGGTTTTTGTTGTGTTTAACGTCAGCAAATTCAGTTTCAGCCACTCCGCAACCATAGCCAAACCGTGCTCTGCATTGTATTTTAAATTATTCAAGGAATCCCCCTCAAAGACAATGGCAGTGTCGTCAGCGTATGAGAATATGCTAGCATTTGGAATTTTCATGTTGCAGAGATCATTTATGTACACCAGAAATAAGGTGGGCCCCAAGACGCTTCCCTGTGGTATCCCATAGGTTATACTATTTGGTTGACTTACATATGAACCTATTTTCACCCTTTGTGTCCTTCCGGTCATATAACTTTTGAGCAAGTCAAGAGGCACACCCCTGATTCCGATGTTTTGTAATTTCTGCAACAGAATGGAGGTAGAAACAGTGTCAAAAGCCTTCTTAATATCAAGAAACACTGTGAGGCACTTTGACTTTTTATCGAGCTTATCAACAACTACTGACGTTAGAGCTTCTACGGCATCCTCGGTCGATTTTCCGGTCTGAAAGCCGAATTGTGAATTAGACAAGATGTTAAATGTATTGAAAAAATTTACAAGCCTTTTATTTATCAATTTTTCTAAAATTTTTGAAATTGCTGGCAACACTGAAATTGGTCTGTAGTTGTTGAAATCCTCCTCATCTCCATTTTTATGTATCGGTGTTACTAGGGATTGCTTGAGAAGATCCGGAAAAATACCTTCACGAAAGCAGAGGTTTACCAAATGACAAAGAGCAGGCACTAATTCTACTCTTGCAAGCTTTAGGAAACTGGTGGGAATGTTATCCCAGCCTGGGGCACTCTTAGATTTTAATGTCATCAAAACAGAGTGTACTTCTTCCATGTCTGTGTCATAGAGTGCAAAAGAAGATGGCTGTGAACTTGAATAAAAATCATGCTTAAACAGAGTCTTATATGGTTGTACAATAGCATCGGCAAGGTTTTTACCCACGGTGCTGAAATACTTATTAATCTGTTCTACCGATTCCTCTGCGGATGGTCCGGTTTGCAGTAATTTAGTACTATCACTTTTAGTGTGTTTTCTATAAGTTACTTTAGCCACATTTCTCCAAAGGTTCTTAGAGTCACCCAGCGAATTCTCTAGAAGCTCCTTTTCATATTTTTGTTTTAAATTTCTAATTAGATTTTTACAATGATTTCGGTATCTCCGGTAGGTGATTCCAAGAACCTCATCATTTGGACTTTTACGGAGCCTATACTGAAGCCTATTCCTATGTCTGATACAACGCAGAACACCCGGAGTCATCCAGGGCTTAATAATGCGTTTAATTTTAGGTACTTCAATTAATCTGGTATTATATTTTAGAGAGTCCATTAATTTTCCTAGGAGTAATTCTGTTAATAAATTAGGATCATTACATAGAAGCAATTCCGACATATTTTTGCTACCCAAATCCATCAAAGCCCCGTCAAAATCAACAACCAATTTACTTTTGTTATTTACTAACTGTGCTTTAACATTAGTTAGGTGTAATAGAACCATATTATGGTCTGTTATTGTCGATTTCACAACAGCAACAAGAGCCACCTTTTCCTGTGCAAGCTTAAGCATCATATGGTCTAGAGCATTATCTCCCCTGGTAGGTAAACAATGTCCCATCATCAAGCTATGTGTACCTAGCATATCTAGATATTTTAATCGATTATTTCGTTCAATACCTTGTTCAGAGTCTTTAGAGATAATATTGATATTAATATCACCAGATAATACAATATTTTTATAAGTATTAAGAGTATCCAAATGATCGTTCAGTGAATTTAGAAAAACGTCAGTGTCTTTGTTAGGAGATCTATAAATGGCCAAAACAATAACTCTTTCTATTTCTATTTGAAGGCATGAGGCATTTTGCAATAAAATTTCCTTCACAGTTACAGTGACATCATTTTTAACATAGACCACCACACCGTCACTTTTATTGAAATAACGCGTAGTGGAGTATGTTACATAACTATTAATATATGGTATAGATTTATACTGTGAAAGCCAACACTCGGTAGGTCCAGTGGAGTAGTCCCATCATCAGACTACTGATATTTTTTTCCCATAGGCTTAGGATCAATTTGACCTACATTGTCGACCCGGCTTTGTTTGGTTTTTGAAAATCTTTAAAAAAAAAATGTTTATAGCTACTTACGGACTATGAAATGAAACACATAGTTACCTACTAATAACAATTTTTGATGTTTCATGTTCTGTTGACTATTATTTGATGTTTTGTTGAGTTAGTTATAATAATGTGATACCTATGTTTATTTATTTTAGGACAACCTACAAATCTAAAATAAAACTATAAGTGCTTTAACAATTCTCCTAAGTGCAGACTTAATTATAGGTTGCCACGGCATGCATATCTGGACTAGATGTTACAAAACCTTAGCTTTAAGTATATTTGGTCAACTAAAGTTACCATGAAGTATTTATTAATGAAACTTTATTATAAATAACCATATATAAACTATGCGTTTTATAACCACATAACCACCATTCAGTCGCAACGAAAGCAGCATCAATATTGGAAACACCCATTAAAGTTTAAAATACTAAAAAACTGTGAGATTCAGAAGATTCAGAAGTTGTTATAGAATGTCTTATTCGACATTTTGTGAATTGCTTTAAATTGTAAAATCATTCTTATACATCATATAGATCGGATAACAAATAGGGTAGGAAAACGTTTTTCTCCATTTTTATGGAGACCCCGTTTGTTTGGAAATAGTAAAATATTTTTATATTTTCGTGTTCTTCTTGTGGTTTTCTCCAAACTTGAATTGGGGGGCTTCAGATACCCACTCCTCTTGTTTCCTTGCGAGGGCAAAAAATGGGCTGCACTCGATAACCTGTCGACTGAGGGTTTTTCTGAGCTGAGACTCTTTCTTACGACTCTGGTTATGTAGAATTTACTATTCAAAATGTACATACACAAAGTTGTTGCAACATTATCATTCACTCAGCAATGTCCCTACAAAACCATATTTCGAGTACGTATATAGCTGATATAACCGTATGTTAAATTATTCACGAACGTCGATTACTAAATGTGTTCTCAAATTAATAATTCTGGTGACATCATCAAGTAATCCACTCAAGAACGTTTACAATAAATCACTAAACAACACTCGTCCGCTTAATGTATTCGGTCCTAAAGGAGTTGTCTGTTATCCTCAGCTTACCTTCACGACGTTGCTTGAAAGTTTGATTACTTGGCGAAATTAAGCGATGAACGGCTTTAAATTGTTATTAGAAAGGCAGTCACTTGGATGTGCCATTATTCGGCTTCCTAATGACTGATTTGCGTCGACTTCAGGCCGTTCTTGAACTAGCAGACACATTACTACCCATTACTATAAACAATGTAACTTCCTAAGCGGTTATTAATGTGTGCTACTGTTTTGGTTATACAGTAATTTAGCTAAGTGTATCAACGACAACGAAAGTTAGTCTAACTAGAACTCTTCAAAGGGAATAGAGTTCTTAGGCGCTCATATGTTTCTTTGACTTGGGTAGCCTGGTAACCTTAAATAAGACCCCGGATATAGAATAGAAATTAACTTTATTGTACACACATCATCGTAATACAGAAAAATTTAAAAGAACATGTTTACAGAAAATTGTACAATGGGCGACCTTATCGCTCAGAGCGATCTCTTCGCAACCTTAGGATGGAGAGGAATTATATGATCAATACTGGGGGTAAGTATATTTAACATTTCCGATTCGATATTTAGTTTTCTTTTCACTTTTTGGTGTTGTTTGTTACTGTGCGAATTAGGTTTCCACAGATCCACAGGAGCAGGGGCGAGAAATAGCCTAGTGTCACAAAATATGTCAGCCTGCAAATGACACAGTTCGCTTACCGTATTACGTTCGGTCGCCGCCTAGCCTTTTTTGGATACCAAATCTGTAAGTAACTATTTGGCAAAAATGTCCTAAGGGTACAAAGCTACAAAGATGGTAAATTTTGCTGACGCCATTTGTCATGAAGCACTTTTGGCTCAAAAGACATTGACTATGTTTCTAATATTTACAGATAAAACTTATAGCCACTTTTAATCAATTGGGAATCCTCGATAGGTTCACTTCTGCCTCGTCAAGAGATCATGACACGACGGGTCCATATTGGCTCACATAATATTCTAAATCCTATTCTTTGTCTTACTACCGATTTGTGTTCATAATAATCACTCTTCATAATTTTATTTTTCATACTTTTTTTATTCATACATTTTTATTACTACCAACGGAGCTCATAACAGTGATCATAATTTTTTTTATTAATACTGTTACTACCAAGAACCATTTTAAATACATATATTTTTTTTCAGATCTTTTTCTAAGTGTTAAAAGTGGCTATAAGTTCATGTCAACCTAACTCGCTCGTCGCGAAAACAAATATTAGTAAAAACTAAGTATATGATTAATGATATTATGAATTTCAATGATTATGTTTTTAAATTTTTCATGAAGAATGATCATTATGGTTTTGAATGGTATGAGAAATATTTTCGGACCTCCAATGATAGGAATTGAAAAGTTATGTAAGAAAATGCGCACCCTGACACGACACATCATAACATAGTACCTAGTTTGATTCTATATTTATATAAGGAGGCCTGGGGGCATCGTGTTCAAATTAAAACTATATATTATGCTCAATCTACAGTACCTTGAAGCTGTGAAAATCTCAAAATTCTAAGGTAACGCAAAAAAAGATACGGCTGTTTATGCCGCAAACAAAAATACAATTTTGTACGGAACCATCGGTGGGCGAGTCCGACTCGCACTAATCCGGTATTTTTTAGTTTTGAAGGTGGTTTTTTTTTTATTTTACACCAATTGATTGTCACAATATCGATCAGATAGATTCCAACAGAACTCTGCCTTTCATTATTTTGTTATATTATTTGCTAAATCCTGAGATTATATAGACTTCTCCATGTTTTTGTTTTAGGTTATATTCTATTAATTGTTTGTGTTGTAGATAGAATAAAACAAACAATAGCAATTATTGTCTTCACAATTAGTGCTTGTGAACCTCTGTGTATCTGTCAAATAAATATTGTATTGCCAAACCATAAGTTTTTGTTTTCTTTATACCTTGGTTAGGTAAGTAGTATTTAAACACCGCTTAAAAGTATTACAATGGTAGATGTCATCTGATCGGTCCATCGCATGGGTGATCTGTTTCTCGGCCTAGTGCTATCCACTCTTCCCTGAACAACCAGTTATACAATAGATTGGTTTCCTGTCTCGAAACGTCTTTAAGCTACTTGAACCTTAGGTGGCCTGTATGTTTTGCCACTCTTGTTGCATTAAAAGTAATATTATCGCCAGCATGCTTCATAAAACAGACAGGTATTATTCTTGCAACAAAATACCCTATCTAATTTGCTCGACAGTCGTGATCTAATGAGTGGGCACCATAGTTTCCAGGCACTAACTTCCGTTACAGTAAACGCGATTTGGCCGTAACTGAGACAAATTTCGTTCACACATTTTTTATCGATAGCGCGGTACGGTGAATTACTCTCCAGGAGGGTTGGCACGCACAGGTTGCGTAACAATATGTTTTTAAATCTATTTAAATTAGAATACTCCAAGTGCGTCCGCTGATCCGCAATCCGTACTACGCGTGACGCCGTCGTGGTGGAGCAATCCTGGTACCCGCAAATGTCTGTGTGAAGATCACGAATATTTGTCAACGAGTCAAATTTATGAGTCATAATATAATAATGTGAGGCTGGGTAAAGTGCAAAAACGAAAATGGATACTATGCCTAATTTTATCGATGAAAAATTAAAAAATATATATATATACAGGGTGTAAGAGACATAAACAGTCAAACGAGAACCATGTATTCTCTATACATCAAAATAAGACATTTTCACATTTCAAAAAATAATTGCTGGGAAATGATTTTTATTTTGGTGTTAAAAAATATTGCAAATTGTATTGCGCAACGTAAAGCGCTCAACTCGCACGTAACTCGCAAAACCGTGATATTTTTGCCAGACGGCGGCCCCGTTCGTTTGTGTCCGTGCGCATCGAGTGAGCTAATACATTGAACGCTAACGTTTTGAAGCCATTTTTTGTAATGAAATACTAAAAAAAATGATAATGTTTCTTTGGACAATAATTAAGAAATAATGTTTAGAATATGTTATAATAAAAATATTTAAAAAAAATTATGACTTTGACCTTCAATAAAATCGTAACTATCAATTTCCCAGGTATAGTATGAGGGAAGAAAAATGTTATGATGGTGAGCAGAATACATGGTTTTCGTTTGACTGTTCGTGTCTTTTACACCCGTTATGCTTATTTGATTATTTATAGATTTTATAAAAAAAATAATCTTTTAAATGTCCCCGGTGTAGGCAAAACCGTGTAACTTTTAAACTAATCGATCTATCGCGATGAAACAAACAGTTTAATGATTGGTAATAATGGGGCGTCTTTATAAAATCAAAATTTTGTAGAAAAAAATACAGTCAATTAAAAATATTGATGTACTTTTAACAAAAAACCGGATTTTTAAATACTTTTTTGCAATAATTTAGAAATTGCTCAATAATATGCCCCCTTTACATACTTTTCTTATAACTTTAATTTATTCTACATCATATTTCCTAACGGTATAAATATCAATATCTTAATCACAAAGTTTTCGTTTCGTCGATAAAATTAGGCATAGTATCCCACATTTTCGTTTGTACACTTTACCCAGACTCACACTGTATATTAGTTTATTTAAAAAATCTCCGTTATCTAGTGTCCATAACACAATTTCTCTGTGATACTTAATTTTGGCTAGACAGTTGGTGTGAGCGTGAAGTATATTATTATTAATATTTGTAAAAACAAATAAAAAACAAATTAATCTTAATATCTTTGCGTACGGACATGTGGTATATGATCCCTTGTATGTTTTTTATTTTGGAGTCATAATTGGTACACTTCCGAAACACACAAGATGGCATTTTTTATTAAAGTTTTTCGACACAGACTGATTGCAAGAAGTCCTAATTAGGACACTTTTGAGTCAAAACAATGCTCGTGCTGATGACATATCTAGTTCTTGTTTTTAAAGAATATAATTGCTCTAAACCATCTCATTAGTTAAGCATCGGTGGCGTAAAGCATCGGTGGCGTAGTGCGTAAAAGCGTAGCCTCCCACCCGGGAGGCACTGGTTCGATCCCCGCCACGTACCAATGTGTTTTCAAATTTTGAATTCATATGTAGGTTTAATCGACGCTTTTACGGTAAAGGAAAACATCGTGAGGAAACCTGCACACACTTAAGAAGAAATTCTTAGGTTGTGTGCGGGTTTGTCGACTTCACGTCGACAAACCCAATCGACGCCGACGCCGTCGTGGTGGAGTGGTCAGTATAGCTGCCTACACATCAAGCGGTCCGGGTTCGAGTCCTGGTAGCGGCAAATATTTGTGTGATGAACACGAGTATTTGTTGACGAGTCATGGTTGTTTATATATTTATTTAAGTTTATTTATAAAAATATCTAATATATTATGTATATTTAAAAAAAAAAGTCCGTTATCTAGTATCCATAACACAAGTTCTTAATGATACTTACTTTGGGCTAGACAATTGGTGTGAGCGTGGAAAAAAAAAAAAAAAAAAAAAAAAAAAACCCGCACTTGGCCAGCGTGGTTAACTAAGGTCTAATCGCCCCTAATGTGGGGTAGGCTCGAGCCCCTCGGTGAGGACATTATATGAGCTGTTGATGTTGATAATGATCTCATTAGTCCGGATATATTGGTTTACGTTTATTTAAAATACGAGTATATAGAAAATCTATTATGTAAGTATGTTTGTAAGCTATGTAGTATTAATATCCTAAGTCATTAATTATACTTAATTGGTGTAAGCATCGAAATATAATACTAAACTAATTTATCTAAGGGCCTATTCACACTACGTTGAAGTTCAAATCAAACGAGCAGACTTAGTTTTTGATACGCGCGTAGTTACTCTGCGCGTCACCTGCTCTTTTTATTTGCTTTTGTTTTCAGTCAGTTTTTTGGTGACCTTCCATAACAATTTAAAAACATAGTTTATATACAATACAAGCTTTATCCACACACGTCCGTGCCGTGCCCGGGACGTATACGGGACGTCTTTCGATTGTCAAAAATACTACTGCGTACTTTTTATATGAACTCGTTCAAACACGTCCGTTTCAGGAGCCGGTGACGGTTCATAGCTCGTGCGTCCACCTGACACGACCCAGCCACGTCTCGGCCACGGCCCTGATGTGTGTGGATAGACCATTAAACAGTTCTGGTAATACTCATCATCAACAGCTCATATAATGTCCCCACCGAATGGGCTCAATCCTACCCCACATTAAGGGCGATTCGAAACGAACATATGAATTCAAAATTTGAAAACACTATGTTACGTGGCGGGGTTCGAACCGGTGCCTTCCGTGTGGGAGACAACGAGCTTACGCACCGACGCTTTTTTCTGGTAATACTATTTTAACTTAATTATTAACATTTAGCTGTAGTCAAACGTAAAGACGAGTCACCTACATAGCTAATGTTACATCTCAAAATTGCAAAGATGAGCATATCAAACCAAACAAGACGTAGAAAACACCATATTTTGCGATATATTTCAAAAGAAGAAACGTCATAAGAATAATACAATAAGGCCTCAATTTAAAACGACGCGCCCTGTAATAATTGGAACGAGGATTGAAGGATATGACTTAGAGCTAATGTGACAGCCCTACTGAATAACGACGAAGGGGCGTTGTCGCGGTGTGATTTCGTCATATCGCCGCTCATTATTGGAACGCGGCAGACGCGCTCAGCCGTGTTGCCATTACAATCGAATTCTCGTTTAAGACTCGTGATTCACGATTCAAAATCTCATCGCGCATGGTTTGACAACGTCTTTATTTAATCCAAATGCTATATGACCCGTATAGACGCCAGGCATCTTTCCCGGGAATTTCCATTGGACGGAAAATATATTGAAAAATAGGTCATTCCTTAGCTATTATTCATTTCAATGATTTCTATTTTTCTTTATGTTATCCAAGTTTGAGGAATATACAAAAAAGAAATATCCGTAGTTCGCTGAGTATAAAATCTGTGGCAGGTTGTACTTATTATTTTTATTTGCTTGCGAATTGGCATAATGCTCGTAAATCGGCTGATATAGTGTTTGTATTAGTAGGCTACATTTGTTTACAATCTTTTCAACAGAAATGATGAAACCTTTTAAATAAGGCTCCAAAGGGTATAAACTAGACAAGAACTGGAAGACGATTATTGATCTTCTTCTTCTAGTTCCTCTTCAATCCTGAAGGTTGGTCAGCTTCTTGTATTCCTCTCTGTTAGTTTGAAATCGAAACAGTTGTTCAACGGAGGTAATGCCGGTCCACTCCCTAATGTTTCACAGCCACAATTTTCGTCGTCTCCCAATATTGATCTACATGATGTATATTATACTGTGATATTATATCCACTTTCACACATTTATTTAGCTCAATTTAAATAAAGAACTTGTGCCATGCACTTGGCAAAACTATAGTACAATACATTAATTTTAACACCTAAACTTAAATAAACAAGGGCATAATTCGTAAGCAACTGCTTGTGTTCATTATACAAACATTTTATCGTTAACAGCATTCGAACCCGGATCCTATTCTGACTCTATCTAGACGGTGACAATAATGTTAATTACACCAAAAACAACCAACCTCATCACAAGAACGCACCTCACATAATAGTCTCCTTCATCTAAATTCAACAGTTTGGGTTAACGAATATTCAAATACCGAAAAACACAAAACTTTGCATTTTTATTATTAGTACAAAGTAGATGGAGGTAAAGACCCGTCTCATGGGGCCGTGTTGTGAAACTCCAACCCGATTAAACAAAGTACTGTATTTAAAATTAGGGCTACGGCATTAAACGGTACTGGTAAACATGGTGCCGTTTTTAAATTGCCTGCGACATTATGTACGCAAAGTAAAAGCTTCAATTTCGGTAACGGGACGTGCACGGGGTTCACGGCTGAAAGCGTCCTTATTACAGGTTGCTCGCTCCGTGAGCCGAGGCATTAATCGTCTGACATAGCGGACATACGTCACGGTGTGAGCGAGTCACGACACTTCAAGGGAATTGTAGAGAAATCGGTAGAACGAACCGAATCGGTGAACGCCGGATTGTTCTTCGGTAGCAAAAAAGCGGTTCCGTCGAATCTGTCATTTTAATGTTGCTGGCGAGATTCTAATAAAAGGGTTATGGCAGAGTTGAACATTGATAATATTATTGTTATTTGTGACAGTACTCTGTATTTGCATTGTATTCAATGTATTGTCTATAATATTTATTTAAATACTACGTTAAATAATTTTATTTTACACTAGCTGTGCCCGCGACTTCGTCCGCGTGGATTTCCCATTTTTGCAACATTTTTCATTGATGCTCAATTCCTATTAGTCGTAGAGTGATGTTATGGAGGTATATAGGCCTATATCAGGGTTTCCCATACTGCGCGTCGCGATGCCCTGGCATCCCAGGGTTCGCGGTTCTATCCCGGGGGCGGGCGTAGTGAGACGATCCACATAGAATGGCTCTCTAGCTGCTATGCGAGCTAGTAGAACGAAAATAAATGTAGAGAAAGAAACCAGGCTGTATATCATTAACCATTATAGTTAGACAGTTGAAATTTTCTCAGATGACGTAGTTCTGGTGCCGCTATAACAACAAATACTAATAAATAGAATAAAATAAATATTGAAGCTGCTCCCATAAAATAAACGTGACTTTTTTGGTCGATTTTGATAACGGCAATAGATAGACGCTTGAAATATTCACAGAATATTTAGTTATATTATTAACGTTAAAAAAAAAATTACATTAAAATAAAATTAATATTTAAGGGGGCTCAACAACAAACGTGATTTATTTCTCGGTCTCAATAACGATAACAGGTAGAAACTTGAAATATTAACAAAATATTTAATTTAAAATTCAAATAATTTTCGGACAGTTTTGATAAAATCTATGGCACGGAACCCTTCGTTCACGCGTCCGACTCCTTCTAGGCGGTTTTTTTTACTGTTTTTACAGGATGTCTCTGATGACCTTCTTTGAGTCACCATGGGTTTTAGTAAAGGAGAGGACCTCGGTGGGTCCTCAAGCTTTAAGGTCGAATCACTCCAGAGAGGATTCCTGACCGGTGAGCATCTCCCTCGAAGGAGTCTCTGAACTTATTAGAGTCTCTAAGGCGTCTGAATCTGACGGGATCAGTAGTTCTTAAGATAAGCGCGATCAACCAAAAAAAAAAACAACTCCGTATAGATGCGTGCGTAGTACTTGATCATTATTTAGCTGCGGAGTTATGTTAAAACTGTGATATCTCTGAAGATATTCATTGAAATCTAATGATGTAAAGAACAATTTTGTACAAAATTAAATACTTGTGATGAATAATGTATTCATTTTGATAAGGAGTAATATTATGTTTACAAAAATACCTTCGCATCTAAAGCATTATTTTAGAACAATATTTATTAACTAAAATAGGTTATAGCGAGTCAACCTTAAGAGATAGATAAATGCTGTCTGTGATTGTTCTTTAGAACTTTTAAAGGAGAATAATTCCGTCATACATAATTTTTGTATAACTTTAACCGTTTACGCAGCGCACGCAAAGAAATCCCTGAAAATCAAAATTTATTATTTTCCGTTTATTTCAAACTATGACATTTCTTAAGATATTCATTGAAATCAAATGAAGTTGTAAACAATTTAGTGCAAAATTAAATACTTGTGATAAATAATGTATTTATTTTGATAAGGAATAATATCATGCATACAAAAACACCATCGCAGATAATGCATTATTTTAGAAAAAAAATTATTACCAAAAAGAAAGGTTATAGTGAGCCAACCTTAAAAGATAGACATATGCTGTCGCGGACTTTTCTTTAGAAATTTTAATGGAGAATAATTCCGTCATACATAATTTTTACGTAACTTTAACCGTTTACGCAGCGCACGCAGTGAAAGCTTTGAAAAGAAATATTTTTCTCCCGTTTTTGCAACATTCTTCATTGATGCTCAGCTCCTATTGGACGTATCGTGATGTTATATAGCCTATAGCCTTCCTAGATAAATGGACTATCCAACGAAAAAAGATTTTTTCAATTTGAGTCAGTAGTTGCTGAGATCTTAGGGTTCAACCAAACAAACAAACAAACAAACAAACAAACAAACAAACAAACAAACAAACAAACAATCAAACAAACAAACAAACAAACAAACAAACAAACAATCAAACAAACAAACAAACAAACAAACTCTTCAGCTTTATTATTAGTATAGATACTTTTTCATTGTCAGCCTACACACGTCCACTGCAGGACATAGGCCTCTCGTATGGCACGCCACTGAGCATGGTCGTCGGCTCTTCTTTTACCACTATATTTTATATAGAGAAAAATAAAATAATAAAATAAAAATAGTTTATTGGGTAACTTAGGTACTATTAAAAACAATGACAGTGGCTGGAGCCTTCTTATTTGCTTGTGCCAGGAGACTCCGCTCTTTCTTATCGCTAAAACATACAGATGCTAGTTATCACGTACTTAATTAAGTTATTTAATAAATACAATTTAATGATATACATTTAACACTATCTTGTGTGTGTGTATGTGTGTCCGTATAATTTATGTGTTGTGTGTTAGTGTACTTAAAATATAATATTTGTGAATACCTATTCATAGGTATCACAGTAGGTTTGATGAGGTCAAACCGATATACTATTTTAATATAAAAGATTAGGTAATAAAGGTCTCCAGTTCGTCATAATTTTTATTTTTATGCCATGATATTAGTAAAGATTTACATTCGTTGTAGGTTTTATTGTATATATAAAGTTCTTTATTTATAGATATATAAACGTCACGCCTTTCTTCTATGAGGTTGGCAGAAATAACGTATTTCCACTTGCTACGATTATTGTTACAATTATTTTCTGTCCCTTCACTTACTCTTATCACAATTTTCATACCATGCTCGGCGATTTTGAGTAGTTTTGACATGACCATCCTTTAGGATATTTTGAAATTTTATTGTGACGATTGTAAATAAATATATAAATCTATGCTTCAACGTGTTTATAATATAATAATCGCTAGGCGATGCAAATCCAATTGCCTTTTACATAGAATAATATGCTAGTTTTATGGATATGAAATCTAAATACATTTCACATGGCGTGGTTTTACACAACTAATGAAAGACTGATATAAACGCGAGTTAATTCCGCAAAAGGACCTATCGACTGATTGTTTAAAAAGAAACTTAGAACAGACGATCTTGACTTAGCGTTAATAATATATACTTGGAAGATGAGCAATCAGCAGAGGAGGAGCATGTAAATTAATATGATTTATTCAGAGCTCATCACACCGAAAATTCATCTGTTCTCATCTGTTCAAAATTCATCTGAGATTTTAATGCATCCCCGTCTTTGACTTTCAACGTCTTAGGAGCAAAGTAACGTCGCGGAGAAGAGAAAATAATTATTTCTTTTAGCTAGAAAATAATGTACTTTAATGGCTACTTATGTTGTTAATTTTAATAGAGGATTCGATTTTTAATTTCGAGGTCACGTCCACTATAACTAACTATATTTTTGTCGTAATCGTATTGTATTGAGTTGCATTATGCTCAAGATTTTGTGACACTTCGTACTCTCTTTATCTGCTCATTAATTAATCAATAACAAATGTGTTTATAACACTCTAATGAATTTACGGAAACTATGATTTTACTAATAACAATTTAGATTTTATAGAGCCCATGTGCCCTAAAAACGTATTCTTACAATTTAAGTCGTTGTATAAAACCAAATGCAAATTCTTTTATTGCGCCGCCGTCAAACATCTATCTATTTTATCAAAACAAAAAAAAAATACACGACAGACGGACTAATAAACTCTATTACATTTTAAACAATAAGTTTAATAACATAGTTTCGAACTATTTCTTTAATTACAGGATAAGGAGCCATATAAAAACGAATGATGGCGTTGTTTGAACCCTTAGTTTCAATTTCGAAACAATGCAACTTTCACCGCAATTTTAAAGTTTCGAGCGCTTCAGTGCTTCAGAAAACACGCAGTGGGTCAGTGTAATCATTTTAGCGTAAGACATTCGCTTCTCAGCGGTTGTATCCCTCACTTTGTATGTAAAATCATGGTATTTTGTAGTCGATTCGAACTCAAATGAAGAACTCAGCACTCGGAATTTGATGTGGTGTGTCTATAAAATGAGAACATCTTGTTGAAAAAAATACTCCGTATACTTATCATCTCTTACTTTATCCTCAATAATCTTTGCTACTCCATCACAAGGCTCTGGTAAAAACCATTCATTTAGACCAATCTAATGAGCTTAAACATGAAAAGTAGCCTGTATTTACACGAGGAGTTGGGTATTGGTATAATCGCCTCAATGGTCTAATAGTTTGCCCACCAGAATTAGATCTACAATTCCCAGAGTCAATCTCAGGGAGTATAGTGTTTGGATTAGTTGGTGGCAAGACTTTTTTAAAGTCTGTTTGCAAGTCTGTTTTTTAACGAAGGAACACTAATTTTGACTCTTGCATATCTCCGATATTGACAAAGTGAGATGGGTCATGTTAGAGAGCTAACGCCATTGTTATTGTTTTGAAATTGTAAAGGTTCGTTTCGTTCAAATTAAATACTTCTAAACTTATTGTATTCGTTAACATTTTTTTATGTTCACGGGCTATTATGATATTTTCATAAATAAAAAACAATAAAACAATATTGGATATAGTATGCACTCGCACTTAAAATCAAATAAATATTAAATAATTCTCGTAATCTTATAAAGTATCGTCGTCACTTCCTTCTCGTGAATTTCTGCAGACACGTGAATAATAAACTGCTCTAACATATTTTATACATTATTGTCGACTTCGTACATTTTTATTTCGATTAGCCAAGCTAGCACATGATTGACACATGACCACTTTTGACTATCCACTTTAGTTACTTTGTAAGAAAAGAGTTCGAACTTCATCAATTTTATAACTTTTGTAATTTGCTGCTTGATATAAGAGCACGCGGCGTCACAATATTTGTTCATGGCACATTTATCATACAAGCCGGTATTTTGTAGCGTTTGTGTGAAACGGACTTTATGTAGATTACGTAGACCAATAGCAAAGCAGTCAAAAATTTTCGGTACTCGTTTCTTAAAAAAAAATAGATTACCTATATTGCTATCACAGTTTTATCAAAATCTGTCGTCATAATATAAATGCCGTTAACGTTATTGTATTCCGACAATTGTTGATAAGATCAATAATTCGTTGGATAAGATAGCAAGGCCCTTTGAGGTTGAGGGTACCAGGTGAAGCCTGATTCCATCTACAGCCCCATCGTCACTTACCATCAAGTGATATGAAGGCCTGAGCTTCCCTGTCAAGAATTTAATTTTTTTTTGGGTACATTGCAGTTTCCAGGTGAAGCAGCAAAATCAGCAATCGATCACACCTGTGGACGTAACTCGGATCTCTTCATCAACTATAAAATATCCTAAAACAGGTTAACAAATATTTTTTTAAATGGCTAAAAACACTCCCGGTCAATTTACCTTTTAAATTATAAAAAATAAGTTGGGACGCACGATGCCACTGACTGACACAGATGAAACAGACACCGTTTCCATCACCAAACGATCAGACTCATCGAGTTCTTTCACCCTTATATCATTAGCCGACTAGTAACCGAAAACGATCAAACGCATCAAGGGCTTTGACCCTTATGTTTAGCGAAGCCGAAAGGTTTATGATTTTAGCTGTACCTTTGTGTATGTTTGTATTAACCACAGATATATCAATCTAAGGAGATCGGTCGAATCGTTGAGTTACGTATTCACTTGACTTTATCGGAAGGCGAAGTGGCGGAAATGTATGCCCACAGGGCATGCACTTGTCACTAGTTAAACGCCGGTTTGGCCTATCTCCTTGTATTATTAAATCTGTGGTATTAACGTATGTTCCACCATAGCGCAAGCAATTTGCTTCCGCTCTCATTATGTGAACTGCTAAGGAGTGGAAATCTTTGGCGAGGACTGTTTTCCCGGATCGGTATAATCCGGAAATCTTTAAGACCAGCTTGAATAAGCAACTTTTGGGCGAGCGTCATCTTCGCCTCGTCACCGCTTTCCGCTAAACGGCCAGCCAGATCATATAAAATACACGCGTCAATCTTATAACACCAGACTTTTAGCGTCAGGAGGTAAAAATAATAGGTACAGTCAACAGCACGTCGGGCTATACAAAACTGTCAAATTTCTCCAAACGATTTTCAACCTAAGGCTTTTCAATATAAAGTGCATAATCGATTGGGAAAATTTGACAGTTTGTGGTAACCCAACGTGCTGTTGTCTGTACATTATTGTGTACACACAGACATTATATTCAGTTATTTTTACTTTCTTGTTAAGTCTTGAAATCGTCGAAAAAATCTACCTCGAGATTTTGACGGATTACACGTTATAGACCCCCTGAGTCGAAAAAACCCATTTTTGGAATTATGACTGTGTGTCTGTGCGTTAGCACGATATCTCGAGCATGCTTTAACTTATTGCAACCAAATTTAACATGCATGTATAACATCAAAATATAAGGTATCTATCAACTTTTGAGTCGTCGATCACGAAAGTAAAGCAACCAAGTCCGCGGTCTTTACTCGGATACCCATGATCATTTAACTTATTGCAACAAAATTTAACATGCATGTATAACATCAAAATTAAGGTTTCTATCAACTTTTGAGTCGTTTCCGGTATACGAGAAAGTCAAGGGGAGACCATTCCCATTTTTTTCGAAGTACTTACGTAGGCCAACACAAAAGTGTTAGTTCGTTTATACCATTTTTAATTTTATTTTGACAACAAACGGTCATTAATATTAACAATTAGTTCGAATTACAAACAATATTTTAATGACCTAAATAGTGCTGAAAAATTAATACATGATTTATTATGCATTACTACCCAGGAAAGCAAACGTTAAATAACTAGGCCTACAGAGTTATCAAGAAATCTCAATAATTATTTATAGACATTTCAATATTGAAGTTTCATTAGTATGTTATTGTATAAAATATTCAATACTGTTTTGACAGGACCTACACGTGTGGCGGTACGATGATAGAAAAATAAAATATATTTTTTCACAAATACAAATGAAATAGTAACAATCGTATCAATTCTACATTTTATTTTAACTTCAAACCGTCTATATGATGCAGCCCCATATCAAATTGATGAATTTGGTAATATTGAGCTTTATATGTATCTTGTTCATGCATTTTAACTATGTAGTTATACATATAGTTGTATGTTGTAGAAGTGTCATTATTATATGGAGATAAGAAAAGACTTCGAACACACACATTCAACAATAACATTAATGCGAAAGCTTTGAATAGTTTTTTTTTTTATCCCACTTAACAATGGGGCTTTGCAAATAAAACACCCACAACTTTTTTTATTTCAGTTACTTCGTGTCAAGATAGAAAATGTCGAATAATCCGAGAGCTGGTATGATGATATATTTGAGTCTGCAGTATTAGAGTCTGCAGTTGATAGACATAATAATATTTGAATAAATAAATAAATAAGCCATTTCATTTGGGTGGTTCCTTAACTTTGCCAGACAGATGCTTGCAAAGTTATTTCTTGCGACACCTATTATAATTGCAACAGTAATATGCAGCCACTTCATAAGCCAAGAAATTTAGAAGTAAAAAAGGAAGCCACACTATCAATAAAAAAGTGAAGCAACTTTTTTAACCCCAAGTAGTCTTTGAATGTTGCCGTTTCCCACCTGTCTCTTTCTAACTCTCTCCACAAGTAGGTAATATGATGACGTACGTACGTACTTATGGCATATTCTTAGACAAAGAATCCTGTAGATTGGGCATCCGCGTACACCCTGTAAGGGATAGACTGAGAGTTGACATGACAGTGAAAGTTTGTTAATTCGTTTCTTTGACACCAAATTTTTGTGTCAAAGAAACGAAAAGTGAAACTCTGACAAGGACAAAAAATATACTGAGTAGATACTCTTTCACTCTTATGGGTATCTGTATACACCTATCTTTCTTACACTTAGCTGTCAAAACTCATGCCAAGTCTACAGGATTCTTTGTCTAAGGGCATATTAGACGATCGAGTGACACGTGCTCTAGTGAATAGAAAGAGACAAATGGACAATAATAAGTTTCAAGGTCAAACTTTTTGTTTTAACTTTTTGTTTAATTAGTGGCTCCCAGTCTAACCTATAAACTTGACATAAGCCATCCATACGCAAGTGTACAAGCTAGCCACATTGCTACAGCAATTAAAGTAGGGATTGCAAGAAATAGCTTTTCAAGCAAAGAACCGCTCAAAAGAACTGGCTTACTTTTTTTACTAAATAAATATTAAATTTTAAGCTAGAAAAGTATCAGACTGCGTCAAGGACACTTTTCGCATAAAAAATTGCGACTTTGGAGCTATAAAGGATGGTTGAAGTAGTGGGGCTATCACTATTTCCCAGCCAGGTCTGCAGCTCTGTGTTATGGTATCATAGGAGGATTATAATTATGATATCGATATATTCAGCTTGCCTAAAGTACCTACTCAAATATGTCTATCGGCTCTCGAAATAGAAGATGAAATAGCTGTCTTGCCCATAAAAGCTGGAACAAACAACAAACAATTGAATTCAGCAAAAAAAAAAGCAAGTTGCTTTCAAAAACAAAACGAAACGAATTAGTATTTGTTTATACTTCTAGATGAAATGCAAGTTGTCGGCCCATCTGGTGATAATCTCACCGAATGGTAATCTCTCTCAATTTCACCGCTCGACGGATACCGTCGCCTATCACCTGCAAATAACAAGGAAAAAATCTTTTGGCATTGCAAATGCGTTGTCATTCTGAGGTCTAAGATAAAATGTCTTCCATGCCCGGTAATTACACTGGCTACCTTTCCCTTCAATCCGAAACACAGCAAACTGTTTCACGGCTCAAATAGGCAAAAGCGGTGGTACTTACCCAGACGACCCTACATATAGGCCTACCACCTATGGGGTCCACGTCCGGAAGCCTCCTCGTGGCGGACCCTGGTAACGTGGTAGGGAAACTTTCTCGGCGGGTGTGTGGCTTTTGATGTCAAGTGTGTCGCCTTGGCATTCGAAGTCAAATGCCATCGTCATTTTGTTTTTGTTTTCCCACCACGGCTAGTTCCGGACGGCCCTTTTCAGGGCCACGACCGCGCCCGAAGTCCTCCGGGTGCGGTACGATGGCTGCTCCCGGTGTCCTCGTCAGGAGGACGCGCCAGGTCGAGCAGCCGTCGGTGAGGAGGCGGCCTATAAGGCCGGCGTCGGCCAGCAGTCCACAGGGCTAGCGTTAGTCGGTAGCCCCTGTGGGCTGCTGGCCACCAATTGGTGCACAAGGAGTGCCTAAACGGGCAGCGTTAGGACGGTCTCGGTGTAGTTGCGCTCACGTGCGCAGATCCCGAGCCGTCCCGTAATAGCGCACGTGGGTATGGAGGGAACGCCTATAACTCTAGTCCCACATATCCCCTGCGGTTGGCACCATCCCGCAGGGACGATGCGTAAATGGATTTGACCTCCCCGCCAGCAAAAAAAAAAAAATAGCCTATCACCTATAGTCTCATTCATATTATATTTTTATTGATAAATTTAATATGTTTCGTACTAAAGTTTTAGTATTATTTGTATTTATGTAATCTAAATATAATATTCATAGAATCATGGAACTTATAAACTAAATATTATTAAGAAATTCAGCAACTTAGATTATTTAAAAAAGGCACCTTTTGCGAACTGTGAAAGAATTTTAGATACGTTTTGTTGCTTATACGGCCGCTCTATAGAGCGGAACGAACAGAACGCTATATACAGCGTTCTTATTCTTTTCAATGGAATTCAATAACACGGTATTTCTAACCAAACTGAGAGCAAGTCTTAGAAGTTATATGTTTCTTTGTAAGTACGAGACCTAATGAAACTGGAGGGGCTTTCTCTAGTAACTAATAAAACAGGGTTGTTCAACAGGATCTTAGGTTTCATATTATGTTGCTTGTTATACATACAATATAAATGTAAATACGGGTTCCTACTGCTGTTTAGACTTTGATGTTTGTTTTTGAATAGAAACACTAAACTGAACAATTATATTCAAAAGGAGTACTTGAATTATAACGTGACATTACGTCTTTTTATGTTCTTTTTTATACTAAATATCAAAGACTTCACTGTAAAAAAACAATAAATACTTTGATAAAACAAACCAACAAATAAAGAATGGTTAATAATGGTTATATCGTTAGTTTGTATGTGGTTGAGGTAGGTGCATTGGGGCATTCCAGCTAAATCCCCCATATACACTATTAAAAGACCTCGACTTGTCTAGAATGCTTTTAATGCTTGATTAGGAAGCGCTTGGCCTTCAATCAGGGACCGATCTAGCCATTTCGCCGTTCTGGGCAAAAGGCTACTAACACGACATATTTACATTAGACAGTGAAATCGCTCGGAAACTTCTGAAGCTATTTTCATAAAACTTTATTAAAGTTGTCCGTGGCAGGCTTGATTCTCATTTTTTCCGCTCTTAATCCCTTCGTTTTTGCAGCTCTGGACATATGTCCGGCTTGTCCCCCCCTAGATCGGGCCCTGCCTTCAATCTCACCTCATAGTACGAAACGATAAAGCCGGAGATGAATAGAGCTTCACCCGCCAGAATACCAGCGCCACAGTGTCGTTTGTCGCTGTGGCATTACGCTGAGGCAGTGACCTAGTTGGCCTGTTATTCTATTTTTTTTTTACATTTACGTATATTTGTCGTTGATTGTTGACCAATAAATGCTTTCTTTCACCTGGAACCCTCAACCACAGAGGAACTGATGCTGTTAACATTATTATTATGACGATTTTTTTTTTAAATAGTGGTAGGCGGACTTGAAAAGTCCTACCACCAACCATCTTAGTACAAATTAGTACTCCCCTGGCGACCAATCCTTTGGATCTAATTCAAAATAATATGTAATTTAGATTTTAAACTTTTTTTTAATTTATAAATAATAATATTGCTCCTGGCTCCCCTCAGCACAAACTACATATTTAACACTACTATTTTGTATGGTTGTATGTCTTTCCTGGACTCCTAACCTGTTTTAGAATATAACAAATTAATGTCCTGGTTATTTCATAGAAAGCTTAATTAAGTTTCGAGTTTGACACTTTCTTTGCGTATTCGACAGGCTGACAACCTAATCACTACTCTGAGACACTACTACCAATGTGGCTTTCCATTTAACCAAAGTTTACCTTTATGAATAAAATGAACAATTAATAGTTAATTGTCCATTTTATTATGTGTTGGTAATCTAGCTAAAGCTATCTCAAATTGAGATAATTTTATCTAGATTACCAACACAGAAGTCCCAGTTATAAATGCGCCTAGTAATTTCAAGTATTCCTGAAATTTATGATAAGGTTTCTAAGGAGAAAAGAATTTCCAATAAAATGTTTATCCACAATTACACCCTAAAATAGAAACAATTTAAAATCACTGAACTGAAGCTTAAAATTTTAGCGACACAAACGACGAAAAAAATTTAATTCGGCTTAAAAAAGTGTTCCTCGGGGATGCTTGGTTTATGTGTGTCGATATATTTTTTTGGCAAGATTTTACCCGGTAGCGTTCTTGGCAATTGCCCAATTAATACTGGAGCATTTAGTGAAAAGATAGCTTTATTTTTTATTCGTTTACATTCTGAATGTATAAAACCGACAGCATGCCGACATGAATATTTGTTTTTATGTTTATTCTATGATCAGACGATTTTAAAATAAAGATATACATAACCGCCTCCGTGGTTGGCTCACCGGAATTGGAACCAGTGAGTATTCCCTGTTCGACTTCTCAAAATTTTTAAAACTTATTTGGTTGGCGGTAAGACTTTTTTACATCTACCTGCCTACCAACCTCTTGTCTAAGTGTGTCAGATGATGATGTTGCAATAATAATAGTCTTAAAAGCTTAGGTTAAAGCAAAATTTAATCTAAGGTTAAAAGAGTAATTAATAGAAAGCGTAATAAAAAGATGACCATGCACGGCGAAGGCTTTCACCCTTACGTTGTGGATATACATCCCATCCGCACGAAGCAGTTTGCTTGCTCCTTCGCTATGCGAACAGCTAAGGAGTAGAACTCGTTGCCGAGGTCTGTTCGAACTGAACTCGTTGTCTAAGCGAGCGTGTACGTGGCCTCATCTTCGCTTTCCATTAGGTGAGATTGTGGTTAAACACTCAGCTTATCAAACAATAAAAAAATGTATTCCTTAAATTAGTTATAAAATAGCCAGGCCCTTGGTGGTAGAGCCAGTTGATGCTTGCTTCCCCTACGGCTTTATGATCAATTACCATCAGGTAAGATGAAGGCAAGAAACACTCTTGCCAAACTTTGAGCCAGAGGAGTAAGATTAGGCTGATGATAACAAAATTGTCCAGATGCCCATTTCCTGGAGACTGAAATGCTGCTGGGTTATATTACTACGAAGAATTATTACTACGCTTATGAAATTCCACTTCTTAAAGCTGCGTATCACAAAATGTGATGAAAGGGTGAAGGTGGTTCTTCTCCATCGTGTCACTGTTACCAGAATAGTCGTGTTCAGCAGTTCGGAGGCTGATGTTGCTTGCCTCACAACGTCCCGCAATCTTTCTCTACTTTCTGTGATCCTGGTCGCTTGTGCAAGGAACCGCCCACTGCAGTTTTGGAGTATAGAAATATTGGTAAGATACTCGATCCAAGAGGATCCAAGCATTCTAAAGTGAGGATGGTATTCTGCAATATATTTAGACTACGGTGAAAAGAAGAAGGCGGGATCAGCTTACGAGTAAACTTGTCAAAATCAATAAAATATCAACAAGTAGATCAATACAAAAGCTTGGTTTTCACCGCCCAATAACAGTCATGCAATGCTGGCTTTTCGGTTGATCAATATTTTTATATTACTCGGAAATAAACACACATGCGATGTTATTTGAAGTTAGGTGATTACCGGTGTCATTATTGTAAATCATGTTTGGGACGTATTTCATAATGTCGCGGGTAAGGGTATTTAATTACTACAAGAGTAACAATCAATTCACCATCAAGTCTCGCCTAGGCGACCAGAACTTTCGAAAAAATTTCTTAATACATTTTCAAATACGTCTGGCAGTCAGAAAATATTGGGCCATGTAGTGTAAAATCTCGTAAAATAGTAACAGGGTGTAACCTACATAAAAGGAGTGAACTAACAATCGCTATATATGTCCGTTATCTAGTATCCATAACACAAGTTCTTAATGATACTTACTTTGGGCTGGATAATTGGTGTGAGCGTGGAAATATATTATTATTATAATATACAACATGTAAATTAAATAAGCAACACCCTGAATACGGGTGGTTTGGAAACGGCTTCTGAGGTGATTTCAAAAAAAAAGTACCGAGAAAACATTGTTACAATATTTTCTGGGTACTTTTGATTTTTTTTTTTGTTTTATTTTCAAAAAAACAAGTTCTTTTTTAATTTTTTTTTAAATCAACTCAGAAGCCGATCCCAAATCACCTGTATTCAGGGTGTCGGTTATTTAATTTACATGTTGTATATTATTATATGCCATGTTACATTGTGTGACCAAAATACCTTTCTACCCCTTTTTTGAAATTCATCATCTAACGGGGTTAACCGTTACGGGATTAATTTCAATAAAATACGAAACACGTCTTCCGTCAATACTTTTGACAAAGGACAAAGGAATCACGTTGTCCTACAAACTTTGCCCCCTTTTCACCCGCCTTAGGGGTAGGATTTCGGAAAATCCTTTCTTATCCGATACCTACGTCATACAAAAAATACACCCTCCAAGTTTCAGGTCTCTACGATCAGTTCTTTAGGCATTGCGTTTATAGTATAGATATTCCAAGAACAGCAAAGAAATGTATTCCAAATTATGTAAATATAAATGTATTTTACTTCATAGTTTCCAATTCCAAATACTAATTCAATAAAAGTTGTGATGAAACACATAGAAATTCACAGTTATCTACATTGAAAATGCTAAACACGTTTGAAGCAAAGGCTTATACAATTAAATATTTATTATGCTTCTAAGGGAAACTCGAGTCATTAACAAAATTGATAGTTGTGTTTCATGATATGATGTTTGTAATTCTTTATAATAATATGTTATCGACACGAATATTTTTAATTTGATGTTAGGACAAATTGCACGGTACGAAAGCATTAATTTATATCACTGGCTCTCACGCTACTAAAGTGCCATCCAAAGTGATCCAAATCATTCAGTGCAGATTTTAGTCATTTGCCTAACCAGGTCGGCGTGACGATACTAATTTTCAAAGATATTACCTTACGCTCTCGCTCGATTGCTGAAGCCAATTTGAATAAAAAGATAAGTAAGTAAATTTTGTAATCTTTATACTTAGCATAACTAGTGTAAGTTTATTAAAAATAACGATTACCTACTTTTAAAACATTAGTATGTGTGTGTGTACGTGGCACTGTTCCCCGCCTTTCCAGTGTAGTGAATAAAACAATGTCGACTGCGGATTGGATTCAATTTTGTCGACGTGAACCACTTGTGTTGATTTGATACAATTGACAGATTTAACGTAGAGTTTATTCGTGCTTTTATATAACTTTATCAGAATTGTCATGCTCTGTCCGCGATAGGTAATTCAATGAATAATGGTTTGAAGCAACAGTTGGGAGTTCCTTCGTGATAGCTAAGATTTAAATACTTCTTATGCAGAACACAAGAAATACATCTGAAACAATGTCGTTATGTCCTAAGTGGTATAATGTACATTTAAGGCATTGTGTGTAGGCCTTATTTAATTGTAAAAATAGCATAACTTATCAGATACATGATTGATAGAAAGCTTTATTTATTACCAGTAGAATACAAAACACTAGATACTTATAAATCACGCTCACGATACCAAAAGGGGTCGAACAGAGCTTCAGGTAACATTTGGTTATTTACAAAGCCACATTACAAAACTCTATTTATTAAAATTCAATATTGAAATACAATATTAGCTAGGTACTAAAGTTACAACGATCCTTAAAAATTTCAGTATTACAATTTATAATGATAGCGAAATAATAAAATTTTATATTTGTGTGAGCCGTTGTGTTGTGTTAATAATTATATTGTTGTTTTGATAATTGTGTTGATGATTATATTTTTAAGTACGAAATATTTAATCGTTGGCTAGTAAGAAGCGGTACCTAATCATATGAGAGAAATTATTATACGCCTATCTGAATTTGGAAATCTGTTATTCGCAATTGCTCCCGAGCTTACTGGATGGTTTTGTATCGGTCTACAATTTCAGAGAGATTAGCTTGTTGTTGCCTTCCGCAGTATTTTTTGACAGTTAATAAATTTATAATACTTATAAATATATTAATGGACACCAAACCTGATTGGGAACGAATGCAATCTTTCGCCAAAGCCAGGGGGACTATTCCCTAACTTTTTTTGACCGTTGAAAGTGATCATCACTGAGTGGATTACATATTCATTGCTGTTTTAAGCGACACGCTATTATGGCACTTGCCGTATAAAAACAGCAATGGATATGTAATTCACTCAATGCTGATTACTTTCAACTGAAAAAAAAGTTAGCGAATAGGCCTACAGGACCACCAGCTTAATGTGCCTTCTGTAGCACGGGGGATAATGTAGGTGAAAAACTTGTCGGTCACCTATCCGAGTACCGACCACACACATGGTAGCTTAACTTTCGTGATCGTGATAAAGCACGCACGGCCGCGTCGCCGCGTCGCCATCGACTTCCTCAACCCTGAGAAGCAATTTTAATAGCTAGGTCACGATTTTTATAGGACTGTTCGATAATGAAAGAAATTACTATAAAAACCAAAAGGCATAAAACTTTTTGGTTACTAGGTTACTGGTTACTTAAAAAAGCCATTAAAGACAGAGAAGAGAAAAGTTTTCTAAGCATTTGAACCGTAGCGACACTCAATTTTAAAACAGTTTACTTGCGGTGTCTAAAATCGAAGGACAATCGTTTAGTGATATCTTTATTTTGTAAGCAAGTCACGGCGGGGACTATAAAAGTAACTGTTGATTCTCGCGAACATATTTCTCTATTAAACGGTAGTTTGGAGGCGTAGTCTCGCCTGCGTATAGCAATCTATTCATCTAACTACCCGGTTTATGGTTTTTTCGCGGAGTTTCGCGTAATAGCATACCTCCGGGGAAATTCTTTTGGATACTAACATAGTGAATGGATAGTGTCTATTACATATGCATTAATTGAAATTGAAAACAAAAGTTTACTTGTTGAGGAATAATTTATAACGACATAATTCACACATTATTTTTTTTTACAATTTTGAGCTAACATGGATGAGTCTATATAGGGACATGACTCCTAGTCCAAGCGAGTTTTCTAATGGCTATGGCGATAGGCTGATAAGAGGTCAGTCACAGAGGTCAGGTCGTCACACAAATATTTGCCGCTGTCAGGATTCGAACCCAGACCGCTTGTTGTGTAGGCACAATAGAATAGAATATAATTATAATACACTTGAATAGAACTAAATAGAATAGTATAATCAGAATAGAATAAGTCTAAAGTAGGTACAAACATTGTATTCTTAAATTTTCTGTAAACCTCTGATTGGTAGTGTTAATTAGTTAAGAATAAAATAAAATAATACAGCTTGTAATCCACGGGAGCCACTGCCGACAAACTGTTACACAGTTTGGCAGACTGTAGAATTGTAAACTCAGTGTATTATTTTGTGATAGTAAATGAAAAAAAGGTGGTAGCTATCTTGACGGACTTCAAGCAAGCTTCTACCATTACCAACCAAATCGACCAAGTATTTTTACTCAACTGAGGATCGAACCCAGGACCTCTAAATTTAATTACATTGTTGATTTAAAAATATAAACTGAGGTAGATATTAAAAATATAATTCTATTGTCTGGTTTCTTTCTTTATGTAATCACATATCTGTAATAAAAAGCTAAAAGGAAACCCGTGCACGAGATTATCGTACATAATTCTAAATATAAGTGATAACAGCGGCTGTAGAATGTTGAGCAAAAACGCCCCAAGGGCCCATACCCTCTGTATACTTTATGAAAGAATAACATCTGTCTTTCAGTCTAACCTGAGGATTTTCCTCAAACAATATAACTTTGCCTATTGTGGTAACAGATACGCTGAGAGTGTGAAATTGATCTTCTTCGTATCAATGACACAAAGTTTCGGTGTTATGATATAAGGCTTCCTTCTTATTGAATAAACCTCATTGTAAATAGAAATAAAAATAGATTCCTCCCTGTAAGAAACGGGTAGGTAATAGATTAAGTAAATAGGTTAGTAGCAGAAACGTTCAACGGCTTTTGTAGTATCTTCTATTGCCAGGGCAGTTTTGGTCGTCATGGGGGAGTGTTATGGGCTGTTACGGCTCGCCTCACTATATTCCGCCAAGATGTCCGATTTGTAGCACTTCTTGTGCATTTATGTGGTCGGTCAATCGCGTGGGTGATCTGCCTCTCGGTCTAGTACCGTCCACTCTGCCCTGAACTACCAATCGTTCTATCGATTGGTTTTTCCGTCTCGAAACGTGACCGAATAACTTCAGTACATATTTGCACGATAGTAGACAAACGCTGCTTGATGTCGAGTTCCCGGATTAGAGACAGATTTGTGCCATATTCGGTCTATGAAACTCCCAGGACTACATCTCTAGATCATCTGTTTTTTTATTCTATTTCTTTCGTCGTGTTTTAACCAGTCAGATCTTAGTGACTTTTGTGATGTTCCTATTCCAACATACTTTCTTCATGGCCTTTCTAGCTATTGCCATATGCCTTTTCATCTACGCAACCATTGCTGTTTGACACTAGAGATCCAAGGAACACATAGGATTGAACCACTTCGCATTGTGCGATCTGAGTCACTTGTGGTGCTTAACAGAAGAAGTGATGCAGATTATAAGTTACTAGCGCGATCGAAAACCATCATTTTAGTTTTTGTATCTTCAGCCCAAGTCCAAACTGACTGGCTCCAGGTTGCATACAGCTATAGTTTCATAAACACATACATATATACGCATACTAACACATTCAAAATCCCAAGAGCTCTGAGCAGAATTTAGGTAAGATTTGGTTACATAATTATTTATAAAGTCACATCTGGCACTATGAGCCATGCAGTGCTTCAAGATAGTTACAGGTTACAAGCTTAAGGGCCGACACTGTGTTAAGCTGACGCCCACTCGGTTCCATGCAAAACGTCCTCTTTCGCGTGCCCCCGCGCGGGTACTTTGTATGGAACTGCGCGGCCGGCCGTATGCTTAATTCAGTCCCTAACAAGCTATCAAAAGCCGACCATCAGGACAGATGTTACATTCTACAAAATCAGTAGCCTAGGTATATAATAGGCCAATAAGTAAGGCCTATAAATTATAATGTCATTGACATGTGGGGGGCCTGAGGACTCCTGGTACTAAGACTCAACAGTTATCAAGTTGTTAGTTGTTATTAGTATAAGCAACCATTACTGTTCTAAAAGCTGCACAGCCTCATAAGATCTTATATTTTAATGTTTATTTAAAATATAAGAATAAATCTGGACAGCTTTTCAGCAAACAACAAAGAAAATAAAAATTTTAGTATAAAAGTTTTCATAACGATCAGAGGTGAAAACTTTTCATATCTCATGACTATTATTCATCCTGACGTAATTCGACGTAAAGCACATTCAAAAATAAAAATTTAGCAGAAATATTCTAATGACATGAAATTTTATTTCTCAACAATATGCTATGAGCTCGTTCTCTTTTTCCGGGCGCTTCCCTTTCGACAACAAAGCTCGTGACGTTAACTTGGACTTTAAAATAGCACATATAAAGCTTACTTTCGCTCTACGCCATATTTACAACTTTGCCAAATCGATGCTTGTTTGAACGCTCCATTTTATTTTGCCTGTACCTCTTTACAATCGAGGAATTGACTACGAGGGTGATTTAACTTTGGGAAAAGACAAAACTTTTGATTTTTGTGTTTAGTTGCACAGAAAAGATTCTAAATTATGCGACACCTCGTTGAAATAGTGTTTTAGACTCCATTGTAGTATTTATACCTTACCCTACCTACCTTTTTTGTGGTAGTAGTAAAATAGTACGCTCTTACATTTTGATCGTAGGTAATTATGTTATGAATTAAATAATTTAGTAATTAAAAAAATAATAACTACATTCTCACTAAAATCTCTAGCGATCCTGCCTAGTTTCAGGTGGTTATTTTGATCATATTAATAGGTTTGGGCTTCCTTTATTCTACACTCATTATTTGGAACATGCACGATGATGATGATGTAAAATGCATAGAATTATGTTCAATGATCTAAATGTACTATTTAACTGACACTAAATTTTCTTAAAGAATTCATCACAAGAACATTGACGGATAATAAGACTTACTGAGAGATACATTGAAATATTTACTTTTGACTCCCTAGTATTAGAAGTGTAGCTCAAATGATCTGGATACATAGACAAAACACACAAACTAAGCTCACCGGCGACTTTATTTTGGACTGTTTTGATTTGTCTACTGTACCTACTAATGAATATAAATAATTTATTTATGACCCCTTTTTCATACCAATTATAACAGGGTAGGTACTGCAAAATACAACAGAAAAATGTCGAAAAAATCTCTTCTTGACTTTCTCGTATACCAGAAACGACTCAAAAGTTGTTAAAAACCTTATATTTTGATGTCATATACGCATTTTAAATTTTGGTGACCCATTCGAGTACCGACCGTACACTTGGTTGCTTAACTTTCGTGATCGACGACTTAAAGGTTGATAGAAACCTGATATTTTGATGTTATACATGCATATTAAATTTGGTTGCAATAAGTTAAAGCATACTCGAGTTATCGTGCGAACAGACACACACAGACATAATTCCGAAAACTTTATTTTTGGACTCAGAGAGGTCTAAAACGTGTAAATCCGTCAAAATCTCGAAGTCGAATTTTTGACGATTACAAGACTTCCTCTGTACTACGTATACGAGAAAATAAAAAGACACATTGGAAGGTCTCTATTTTCTTGTCATCCTTTATGTAGTAGAAAAATAGCATTTTCCTGTAAACTCTTAATAAACAAAGCATTTTATATAATGACCTCACAAACCAAATTTTAGTTGCCAAACCACAGGCTGCCCTGATAATAAAATGGATCGTGTTCTATTTGGTAAATTTAAATAATTCATCCCTACTAACCCTTCCAAACAACTCTTTAGTAAAGAAAACTCTAATGAGGCTGAATGTATTTAAATTATAATAAGCATGGCGTACATAATATTACGGAACAAGCGAAAAAACTTTTTTCAATGTAAATAGGAAAGCAATCTTATGACCGTCTTGTTAGAGGTTAGGACCATGAGGTCTCGGTTACAAATTTTTGTGGGCAAACTAATTTGGATTAGACATAGTGGCATAGCCCACTAGACAATCAAAGGTCATGCTTACAAAATCAGAGTATCAAACACCCTGCCAACCCTGAACCGATTCCGTGGATCTCTGAAAACCATAGGTATACTCTGAGTGAGTGCTGACAAAAGATTGCGAAATTTATTGTTACTTGAGTGTAGTCTTCTGTAAAATCGAAGGAGCGGCTAGTCTGATGTGCTCCTTTATAACTTATATTAGTGTGATTATAAACATCTAAAATAATACAAGAGGTGTTTAGCAGAGCCTTAGGTAACATTTCGTTACACATAAAGCGACAAATGGCAGTAAGGGGCGTGCGTCCAGGTTGTCGCCTGCATAAAAGGGACCAAATCCAAAAATAAACAATCCTTCAGTAAGCAAAAGCAAAAACAAAAACAGGACGGGGGTTAAAATCATCTCAAAATCAGACTCAAAATCATCAGTCCGGGTTATAAATTCGAGATATATTATTCCACTTAAATATACACTGCCTACTAGAACTTATCGACTATTTCACAACGCCTCTCTCCGGTTGGTTAAACAAAAATAATAATAATGTATTTCTACGCTCACACCAATATCTACCCCAAATTAAGTATCATTAAGAACTTGTGTTATGGATACAGACATTTTTTTATAAACGTAATAATTTTTTAATATTTTTATAAATAAATATACAAACAACCATGACTCGTCAACAAATATTCGTGTTCATTACACAAACATTTGCTGCTACCAGGACTCGAAACCGGACCGCTTGATGTGTAGGCAGCTATACTGACCACTCCACCAAGACAGCGTCAAATTACCATGAACTCACGGAATGATTGTCATGTTAAGATTAGAATTACAATAATATCAAGGAAAATTAGGAAGTAGGAATAATAATGGAAGAATTGGACTTAAGACTTTAAAACAGCAAAGCAGATATATTTCGGTAACAGGTGCTATTTTATTAATTAAGATGCAGTAAAATAACGAAAGGCCCAATAAAGTTTTAAGTAAACAGTAAATCGTTTGACGAATGGCGTCGCAGGTACAGTGCTGTACCCACGCAA